>JAQPPZ010002068.1:0-5670817 GCA_028583015.1 Wollemia nobilis
CAACTACTAAGGAAAGAAGGTATGTTGTAAACACTCGAATATGTGTTACCATGGATATTTCTAAACCTTTATCATGATCAATTAGGTTTAAATCAGAATTAAAATAATGGGATCAGCAAGTGGATTATGAAAATATTGCATTCTAATGTCACAAATATCATGAAACTAGGCACAGGACAATAGACTGCAAAATGAAAATGAAGAGATGGAATTTTTTGGGCATGAGGGTGTCTTCAATTTGAAATAAGGAGACCATATCATAGGATAAGCTAGATCAAACCAAGGATTTTCTAGTTCTAAGAAATTATCTAGAAAAATCCTACATCATCAAATCACAAATGCCACTGCAGTTCACTTGAATCAATCATTAGAAGAAAAAAATGATATGGGGGATGAGGAAGTACAATGTGCAAGTTCAAATATAGGAGCTAAAGGTACTAAGGAAGAGAGGAAGGTAAATTTATAGCAAATGAGATGAATGATGTCAAGCTTAATGCAAGCAAATCACCTTTATTATCCTCAAGTAGATTAAAATCTTCTTATGATAATAAAAATGAAATTAGTATGGAGTGTATTCCTTGCACTCTAGGATTTCAAGAGCAGTTAGTAAAGAAAATATTTTGAGGATATCCAAGAAAATTTAGTGTTTTCAGATAAATATAAGAAAGTGATGATTATGGAGGATCATCTATGTAGTTTAGAGTTTTCAGGGCAACATAAAGAAAAAATGCTAGTGAGGCTATTCCTTGCATTTTCGAATTTTTAGGGCAACATAAATCTTTAGAAGATAAGTCTCATTTTGAACAATATGAAAAAATGGAAGAGATTGATGAATATGAGAGTATTTGTGGGAATGTAAGAAGGAGAGGAAGGACATCAAACTAGGAACAAAGAGAAAAAGAAACTCAAAAGGATATTGATTTGGGAAGCCAAATAAAAATATCATAGGTGTTAACAAGAAGTAGGGCTAAGCCCACTAATAAAAATAAAAATTGTTGATGATGAAATGATATCATGGAATATTAGGGGTATGAATAAGACCCCTAAAAAAGAGTTATTAAGGAATTAATAGGTTGTTATAGCCCAAATTTTATTTTAATACAAGAAATAAAATTAAGCAATGAGGAATGTAAGGATGCGTTTAAGAAGATTTGGAAGACAAGTGATTGTTTAGCAGTTTCTTCTATAGGAGATTTAAGCGGTATTGTGATAATATGGGATAAATGCAAATGGGATGGACAACTATTAAAAGCAAAAAGTAATTGGGATGTTGGATTATTTTACAAAAAATAAGAAAGCATCAAATTTGGGGTTATAAATGTATATGCTCCAACTATAGTTACTCCTCGTGAAAGATGTTGGAAGGACCTTAGTATAGTTTTATAAAATAAAATGATGATTCATTGTGATCTATGGATTCTTGGGGGTGATTTTAATACTATTCCAACTCCTTTGGAAAATAAGGGTGGTCTCCTAGGATGTTCTAAATCAATGCAAATTTTTACCTCATTTTTCAATTCAAATGACCTTTGGGATGTTAGTCCCTCAATATTTCAATAAACATGGGATAATAGACACATTGAGAAAAATCATATAGCAGAAAGATTAGATAGATTTTTGTTATCTAATAAATGGTTGTAAATAAAGTATACAATCTCTTCAAATATTTTATTGTGAGTAGGATTAGATCACAAACCCATTCTTTTGACTTGTGAATTACCTAATAATGGTCATCCAAAGCCATTTCGCTTCCATTCTATGTGGCTCCAAGACCTTGATTTTTTCCATATGGTTATGTTATGGTGGTATGAATCAAAATTTGAAGGATAATGTATGTACAATTTTGTTCACAAATTGAAATATTTAAAGGAGCAAAAGAAGATATGGAATGCCAAATATTTTGGTAACATTTTTAAATAGAAAAAAAAAATATTTGAATCCAAGCTCAAAAATTTACAAGAGATAGTAGAAATTAATGGAATGGATCGAGATTCTTATGTGAAAGAAAAACAACCACTTTCTGATTATCATAAAGCATTGATAAAGGAGTCATATTGGTTTGAAAAATCTAGAGAGAAATAGCTCAAGGAAGGAGATAGAAATACAAAAACAAATATGCTACAACAATTTTTTTTCTTTTCATCATATCAAAAATATTATAATCCCAAATGGAAGAAATATTGAGGATGAAGAAGATATAAGGAAGGAAGCAATTAATTATTTCAAAAATATTTTATTGAATTCTAGGAAAGATGAGGCACAAGAAAAAATTCTACAAAATATTCCATCAATTATCATTCAGGGTAAAATGAAAGCTTGAAGAAGAAGATATCTATGGAGGAGAATTATGAAGCAGTTTTCTCTTTCCATCCTAACAAGGTATTTGGCTCGATGGATTTCTTGTAATTATCTTTCAAAAAATTTAGGATTTATTGAAGAGTGATATGTTAGATGCGGTTGAAGAGGCCCGAAAAAGGAAGACTATAATAAGTGAAATCAATACTACTTTATTACCTTGGTTTCCAAGAAAGGCGACAAAATATTTTGATAATTTTTTTCATTAAGCCTTTTTAATATGGCATATAAGATCATATCAAAAACTATGGCAAACAGGTTGAAGGGCATTCTAGTGTGTCTTATCGTAGAGGAACAAGGTGCCTTTGTTCATGGTAAACAAATTCTTGATAGTAAAATTATTGCACAAGAGGCCATACATTCTCTTCATTCTATGAAAAACCACGTATTCTTTTGATGTTAGATATGAACAAAGCATACGATAGGGTTTCCTAAAATTTTCTACATGCTATTCTTAGAAAGTTTGGCTTTGATTATAGTTTGTGTGAGTGGATTAAATATTGTTTTATCACTACAAAATTTTCTATTTTGATCGATGGTTCTCTTGATGGGTACTTCAAGTCATCTTGTGGACTCTGTCAAGATGATCCTCTTTGTCCTTATCTATTAATTATTCTATAAGAAGCATTACGGAGAGCCTTTTCAAAGGCAAAAATGGAATAAAAACAAGGGTATTCAATTTGCAAAAAATGTTTCCTTTTAATCTCATATCCAATTTGTTGATGATACTTTTCTTTTGGGCCATCCCTCAATTAGTGAGGCCATGGAGTTTAAATAAATATTATCATGTTGTGAGAAGGCTATTGAATAGTTGGTAAATACTTCAAAATCTAGGATAGGGTTTGTAAAGGAAAGAATATTGGAGGAGCAGGCTTGCAAAATTGTAGACTTATGAATTTGGAACTAGGAACGAAGCTTGGGTGGAGATTATTCAAATATCAAGGAAAGAATTGGGAAAAAATATTGCTTCAAAATTATATAGGTTCTCTTGATGTACTGAAATTGTTTAGGAAAAAAACACTACCCAAAGGATCATCAACATGCAACTTCATATCAGAGAGTTTGCAATTGATAAAGAAACATATTAGATGGTCAATCAATGAGGGGAGATATACAAATTTTTGGTATGATGCTTGGTTGAAGCCTTATCCTCTTATCTCCGACTCAAAATGGAAGTCATTGGCTCAAGCATGTCTAGCATGTAAAGGTCAAAAGGTTATATTATTATGAGCCAAAAATATAGATCATGGATATCTTTTAGTAACCTGGTTGAAGGGGAGAAACTCAAACATATTGTAAATGAACTTCAAAATATGCTTCAAGAGTTTTATTTGTTAATTTTTACACGAAAGGATGAGTTGGTTTGAAATTTATCAAAGGATGGTTGATACTTGGTCAAGTTGGAATATGAGGATTTAGAACAATCAAAATTTCCTTCTCCCAAAGACTTTCCTAGGAATAATGTTTTCTCATTAGAGGCTCTCCCTAAGGCCTCAATATTTTTTTAGGTAGTAGTTCAAAGTAAGATTCTTATGGGAGAGATTCTACAAAGAAGGGTATATTATAAACCCTTTAGATTTACCTTGTGGGGATAAGGATTTAGAAACATCAAACCATTTACTTCTTCATTGTCTATCTGCCTATTTGGGATTATTTTTTAAAAAATATGAAATTATATTGGGTAGCCCCATCAACATTGAAAGAGTTGATAAAATGTTGGATAAATCATTTAAAAGCTAAAGCAATATGTATTCTTTGAAGGACTCACCTTGCCATTATTTGTTGGAATTTAAGGCTTGAAATGAATAACAATTTTTTTTTAAATAAATATCAAAATCATGCCCAAGTTTGGAACCATATTAGTGCCTCTCTTGCAGAATATCTACAAATATGGTGCTCATCATGGAGAGTCTCAATTGCATAAAAGGATGTTCTAATAAATTGGCTACAAAATTTGAACATACATGGAAGAGTCATCTGTGATAATGGAAATAAAATAAAAATAAAAATCTACTTCGATCTATGGTAAAATGGAAATTTTGATGGTGCTTCTAAAGGAAATATAGGAAAAGTTGGTGGAGATGGTGTTTTTAGAAATAGTGAAGGCACATTTTTCCTCACTTATTCAAAATCATATAGAAATTCAACTAACTATGCAGAGGCTAGGGAACTTCTTGCAAGGATTAAAATTGTAGTAGAAAACGGATGGGAATATATTTCATTTGAGGAGGACTCACAAATTATCATCAATACTATTAACAAAAATGGATGTGGAGACTGGATAAAAATAATATCATTGTTGATGTTCATCATCTATTAGTAGAGGCAATCTCCTAGTAGTGTGAGCATATTTATGGAGAAGAAAATCGAGTAGCAGATAAGTTAGTGAATTATGGTGTTGATCTTCATCCTAGTGAAATACAAATTTTAGAAGGAAACTGGGCAAATGAGATTTTATGTCTTAATCAAACTGATGTCAAAGAGTTGATTGTGGAAACATAGCACTTCAAGGAAGTTGAAGAATATATTTAAGAGAAAAAATAAATGAAAAGTTGTGATAAATGTATTCTGCAGCAAATGTAATATTTTGGTATTTTAATGGGAGTGGCCCCCACTAGAAGCCACATATAACCTATTTAAAAAATAGTAGGAAATTGATAGATATAAGAGAAGCATTAGAGTGATGCAAGAAATTAAAGTCCAAAAAAATAACATAAAAACTTTCTTTTAAATCTATGGTATGATAAAGAATGTAAAACAATAAAAACCCTAAAAAAAGAAGAGAGAGAAAACAAATAACAAACTATGAAAACAAAAAAAGAAAAATACATAATATCAAGCCAAAAGAAAATGATATATCTTATAAAGCATAACCAGAACAATTTGGTAAATAGCTACAATAACGAAAAAGTCACACAAAAAATAATATCCCAAGTGAGCACATAATGCTAAGCAATTATATATAAGAGAAACCAAGAAAAAATATTTCTCCTATAATTAATAGGATTAAGAAAATTAAAAAAAAAAAAGAAACAGATAGAGAGCATTAAAAAAATATATCAATAGGTAGAATTCAAGATATAAATGGTCAATTGTTGAGTTTGGTCAACATCTTAGAACCATACATCCAAAGAAATTTTTAAGACATCGTTAAAGAAGGCTTCCTATTAGAACAAACAACCAACCTAGTCATACCATTGCATAAAAATGGAGACACTAACAATCCTTCAAATTGCGTGTACCATCAAGATTAATCCTCTTTTTGTAAAACTGTTTGATAACATAGGAGAAAACAAAATCAATAATTGGGAAAATAATCAAGGAAAGAGAACAGTAGGGTAAGAAAGGTTTAGACTAAAGCACTCAATGATAGATGATTGAGTTACTTAGAGGCACTTAATAGAGAGGATATGGAATGAAAAATGAGAATTTAATTATTTTTTTATGGACTTTAAAAGGTTTTTAACACTAACTAGAGGTATATATATATATATATAAAACTCAAGGTACCTACCAAGTACAAAGTAGTTGCACGCAACCTTCATGACCAACTGGTAGCAAAATTATAACTTCAAAATGACTCTTAGAGTTTTTTGGGAGTGATGTTGGGATGAAACAAGGTCGTTTCCTATCACCTACTTTATTTGGCATTTATATTAATTAGTTATATAGTGAAACTTCTCATATGTGTTGATGATATCATCTTGATCAACAAGACACTCAAATGTTGTAAGACATTTTTTTAATATTACTGTCTTCTCTACTCAAAGAGAGCAAACAAAGCTATATATTTTGTTTGAAGTAAATTCATTGGAGATAGTAAGAGAGTACAAATACCTTAGCTTAGATTTTCAAAGAAAACGCAATTAGAGAATATGCAATATGGAAAGAATAAAATTAGGATGGAGAACACTTTACCCATTGTGAACTAAGAAGAAAAAATGAAGTTTTGGGATTGAAAAATCAATAAGGTTCATTTTTGGTTCATGATTATTTCAATGATATTATATAGGTGTGATATGTGGGCTAAAAATACAATAAATGGAGACAAATAGAAAGAATTCAAAAATGAACGATTATAAATAATAATAATGAGTTTCATATGAGATTTTATTCGTTGAGAAAAGACTTTTCCACTAGAAACAAGATTTATTATTAGGAACCTTGCAGTGAAATAAAATCACAACATGATATTTCAATAATAATAGAAAATAAGATTGAAATTAAAAATACAAAATAGAAAGGTCCAAGGTGTAGACCAATTGGTTCAACCAAACACCGTAAGGGAGGCATAGGTCCAAGGTTTAAATCTTGAGTCTCATAAAATTGAATGCTTGTCCCTTTCCTGGTGCTTTCAACGGTGTAAAAGTTTTAAAATGATTGTGACATGGTGGTTATAGGGGCAAACTCTGTAAAGATCTGTGTGGCAGCTTCTAGGGTGGACAACGTAGAATACTATGGTGGCCATAAAATTCGAATAGCCTACCCAAATTTATGGCGACTACCGATTCCACCATGTAAATTAAAAAAAAAACAATACAAAATAGAAATGCAACAAATTATATTGTAGAAAACAACACAGTATATAATTACAAGCCTCTTCGAGGGGGCAACCTCCTTAGAAATGAATCTTTGATACAACAAAATATGAGATGCCTCTTCTCTTGCCCCCTTGGTTCTTTAAAATAATTTAGCTACCCTAACCCTAATGCTCAAGGGTTTTCATCCATGTGCAAGTGAGGGCCCAATCTAGTAATTCCTAAATGATAAATATTACATCTTTAACTAACTAATATTTTTATATAACAATTACATCATATGGACCCATAAGCCTAGGTGTCCAAATTACCACATGACTAGACAATTATAATAATATTAAAATGTGGCCTTAACATGCCCATCCCCTTCAAAAAAGCTTTGTCCTCAAAGCTCAAGAAGAGGAAATTTTGTTGAATTTGTTGAAGGGACTCCCATGTGCCATATTCCTTCTATAAACTATGCCATTGAACCAAGACTCCAATGATGGTGTGGTTATGAAAAGTGTGGATTATATTGTTGTTGATGTGAAAACTGACATCAGATGAGCAGGAGGCACACCTAAAGGTTTTCGACTAGTATTGAATGATTTCCTGACTTGAAAGAGGCAGAGGCGATTGATATCCGAAGAAGACTGGCTCTTGAGGTTCCAGCTACCTACATCACAAGAAGAAAAATGGGAAAAGGAAACAAGAAAGAAAGTAAAGGAGGTCATAGATGGAACTGACAAGAATGGTATATAGTTACATCAAGACACACTCCTCCTACATCATCGGTGCAAACAACAACAAACAACCTAACAAATCAACCTACCCTGTTTATCGCTTCTCCTTCGTCTCAGTGTGTAAGGGTGAATTCCAGAATGAGAGGGAGGGTACATGAAATCTAGGTTGCAAAATTAGAGCACTCCCACCCGATTGGCCTTAACATAAAAACCTTGATGCTTAGTGGTGAATACAAATTCCAGAACCACCGAGCTAGGCTCACGAAATCTAAATAGTAGAATTAAGCAAATCGACTTAGTTGACCATCGCACAAAAAACATTTCCACAAAGGCAGAAGAAGAATGAAATACAAATTGAGAGACCAAACAATGGTTTCCTATAATTTACAAGCAACAGAGGATTACATATGAATTGTAAATGCCACAAAACCATACTTTGGAATGCCAAGCATTTTTCTATTTATAGAATATTTTACAATGAACTTAAAAATAAGCATTAATAGTGCTTGACGATAAAAATTAAATTGAAATAACTATAAAGTCTACTAATGCTCTAGTTTATGAGGGATGGCGGTCATCCGAAAGGATTCAGGTGTCTCTGCAGAGATTTGGGTATTTGAGTATTCTGATAGACTCTTAAATTTTGATCTACCATGTCCCTTCATGTTGCAAATAGGTCAGAGATTAATTACCTTGGAATTTATGCACCTTCAAATCCTCCCCTTCATGCCCATTGATAATCTACATCATACAATTGAGGTCATAAATGCTCACTCCTAGGCATCCTCAAAGCTTCCATCCTGTTGAATGATGATCTCATATTTGGATAGGCTTTTTGGGTAGACTTTTCTTGTACCAACCTCCCAGTCTTCCACTCATTATAATATAAAATGGATGGAAGATTTGATCTAGACTTCTGATATTGCTTTTTCCAAAGTTCTATCTAGAGTTTATATGGGAACTTGGGACTCATGACTGTTGGCCCATAGTTCACTTTTTTTTCCACGAATTTGGGATACCATTCTTCTTTCTGATGATCATGGCAAGGATTTTGGATCCAGGTTCAACACTCACCTTCTCATTTTTTTGTTTGTCCTTTTAATGCTTCAAAAATAGGCAATCTACCTTGCTAACATCTTGTCAAAAAAGAAAGAGTGGGTAAAGTGGTGCCAAATTTTACCTACACTCTTGGCGACTCACAAGGGATTTCCACATGCTGGAAATAGAAACCCAGATAGAATTCTTCCTTTGAAAAGCAAGATAGAAAAGGGTAGGGAGGAAGACTAGGATAGAAAGAATAAACTGTAAACAATAGTAGCCAAGATAATAATACCATATGAAAAGAGGGGAAAAGGAAGGGCACAACTAGGCAGCATACAATGGAGAATAAGAGCAGAAAGAAGATATAAGAGGAGAAAATGAGTGTGGGGAAAGAATAGTTGAAGGAATAGACAAAGAAGAAGCGGAAGATAAAAGCAATACAAGAAGGAATTCTAAAAGAGAGATTAGCCATGTAGAAAACCTCTCAAAGTAGTCCTTAATTGATATACTCCTTCATGGCTTGAGGTATTTTTAAGAATAGATAGAATGCCAAAAATATTTGTCTATGCTAATATAGCCCTTCTTTATGAAATTTAGTAGGAATCTTCTCAGCTTACTAGAACCCATATTTGACCCTTTGATCATGCTTATGGACTTAAAAATGGACCATCAAAGGTGCCTATAAGGCATTTTATAGATAAATTTCTTATTGGGTTCTGTATTTGCTTTGAAATATTTTGATTGATGTGTATCTTTACCATACGAGCCAAGGTGTACCTGCTATATTACCTTGTGAGCTTTTTAAGATTTGTTCATTGGGTTACGGAGTCATAAGATGTTCAAGTGTACCTACTATATTACCTTGTGAGTTTTTTAAGGAAAGAAATAACATTGAAGGAAGAGATGCCATATAAAATCATCCTATCTAGCAAATGTAGATCTCCCAGAGTGATATCAGCAATCATGCGGCCTCAAGTGATCTGCACCCTTTATTTACTTATTGTCTTAGACAAAATTATGGTAAAACTAGCACACTGCAACCATTAACCCACTCTGGATTTCATCCAATAAATCTATAATATCCAGACCAGATCATACTGAATTTGTGATGTCTTCTTTAGTCTAGTTGACATTGCCCAAATTTTTTCCAAGCTACTAGTAGATCACAGTTTGGTAGATCATCATGCATATTAGTACTTATGCAATTGATGATCAGAGTGATAATGAGTTTTGCCACATGGGAGGCCTTTCTCAAATACTAGCAACAGGATCCAATGTCATCATTCCTTGGAATCCACCTGTTGTGAAATATCGATTTCACATGCCTTTGGCGTCCTTGCATATTTTTTCCTACAAATATTATTGATTGAGCCTGCTAGGGGTGGGATCTCCTTAGGACTTGAATGTTGACCAACCAAGTCCTCATGAAGATGACTCATCTTCTGCTCATTATGCTCCTGGATACAAAAAGGATACCAAAACATTCCCTCTTTATGAGTGAAATTCTCACCTTGGTCCAGACCCTCTACTTCTTGGGAGAAGGTGCAAATGATAGAATTGTTACTTTGAGGGTTGGTGCTTGCATTTCTCCTGCATGTGCTTGAGAAGTAATTCACCCTTTGTATTCTTCCTAACTGTATCCTTAGCTCATGCACAACTTGAGATGGCACACATGGTGGATGTTGTGTAGTAGGAAAAGGGGCAGTGACAGTTGGGAAAGGGGATGGAAGGGTGGAGTCATATGAAGATGTTTTTCCTGCTTGGAGTAGGAGTCGCTCTACCTGCATGACCTCCTAAAACAATTGAGGGAATAACCTTTTCCCAGATTGATACAAGAGGAGGCTGATATTCAAGATAAGATCCCAAATATAGTACAGGTGAGCCTAGGTGGGAGATGGTTGGTATTTAGGGGGGATCCTATCCCAACTCTTTTTGAATCGAATGTAAAAATTTGTTGTGGATTCAAAAGGGGCTATCTTGATTTATGAGAGGTGCATCAAGAGTTGGAAAGGATCTAAGGAGCCATCAAATGCATCAATCAGAGCTCCCACAAAATCTGCCCATGAGCGAATGGTTCTCCGCCCAAGGGTATGGTACCACCATAGCACCCTTCCTTCTAGAGATAAGACCAAGATCCTGATCATAACATATTCATGTACTATGTTATAGAGGGGCGCTAATGCAACAACATATTCTAGAAATTCTCAAGCAATTTCCAAGGTGCCATTATATTTGGTCAAATTTTTCAGGACACCCTTGGGAATTTTAGGCCAACATTGGAGTTCTAATGGACCAGGATCGTTCCACTATGGATAGAATAATTAGACCATTGATGTACTGGTCTTCAAATATCTTGATTGATGCATTGAAGTCAGAGTCGCCATATGAACATACTATCATCGCTTGCAAGGTCAGGGATGCTCATCAAACTCTAGGTCCTTCAAGAGATGTAAAATCTCAGCATAATAAAGTAATTTATATTATGATGTGGAGATGTTGCTCAGCTTGGAGTCAGAAGGTAATTTTCCAAGATCTGGGTAAACCAGAGAATCACCAAACTTTGGTTTTCTTAAACACAAAAACTTATATAGTTCCCCAATAGAGTCACCAAAAATTGTTGGAGTGAAAACCAACACTAGATGAGCAGGAGGTATACCCGAAGGATTTCAACTAGCATTTAACAACCACCCGATCTAGAAGAGGTAGAGGTGATCGATCTTTGGATAAGGATGGCTCTTGATATTCTAGTTACCTATGTTGTAAAGGGGAAAAGGGGGAAAGGGAAGGAGAAAGAAAGCAAAGGATATCATAGATAGAACTAACAAGGATGGTGTATAGCCACATCAAGACACAATCCCCACATCACTAGTGTGAACAATAGCAAACCACCTAACAGATCAACTCACCTTACCTATCGCTTCTCCTTTGGCTTGGTGTGTAAGGGTAAATTCTAGAACCAGCAGAAGGGTACACAAAATCCAATCAGTAGAATTAGAGCGCTCCCACCTGATTGACCTTAATAAAAATAAACCTTGATGCCCAGTGGTGAATGCGAATTCCAGAACCACCCAGCTAGGCTCACAAAATATAGATAGCAAAATTAAGCGAACCCACTCATACGACCATCGCAGAAATAAACATTCACACAAAGGTAGAAGCAGAATGAAAGATGGATTGAGAGACCAAATAGTGATTTACTATTATTTACAAGCAATAGAGGATTACATATGAATTATAAAGGCCATAGAGCCACGCTTTGGAATACCAAGCATTCCTCTTTTTATAGAATATTTTACAATGAACTAAAAAATAAGCATTAATAGTTCTTGGTAGGAAACATTAAACTGAAATGACTAGAAATTTTACCGATGCTCTGCTCCAAGAAGTATGGTGGTCATATTGAAGGATTGGAGTGCCTCTTTAGAGATCTGGGCCTTTTTTATTCTGATAGCCTCTTAAATTCTAATCGACCCTGTCCCTTTCTGTTGTAGATAGGTAAAAGATTAATTACCTCTGAAGTTGTGCACTTTCAAATCTTCCTCCTTTGCACCCATCGACAATCTACATCAGAAAATGGATATCATTAATGCTTGCTCCTAGGGATCCTCGAAGCTTCCATCCTATAGCAGGGTGATCTCAGCTTTGGACAACCTTTTTGGGTAGACTTTTCTTGCACCAACCTCCCAATATTTTGCTCATCATATTCTGATGTGGACGAAATATTTGGTTTGGACTTATGATATCGCTTTTTCTAAATTTCCATATAGCTTTCAGATGGCAACTTGGAACTCATGATTGTTGGTCCATAGTCCACCTTTTTCATCTAGGGATTTGGGATCCAATTCTTTCGTTTGATGATCAGGGAAAGGACACTCACCTTACCATTTTTTTGCCTACCCTTTTAATGCTTCAAATTTGGGCAATCTACCTTTCTAACATATTGCAAAAAAATAAATAATGGGTAAAGGGTGATAAAGTTCAGCCACAATGATCCAAAATGTTGTTAAGTTCCAAGATGACCAAACCTTCACCATCCAACTCAAGAAGCTCTTATTGGACTTGATTGTGGTTGTCAAGTACATTTTTGAGACAAGAGACATGGAATACTGGATGGATTTTGAAATAAGGTGGTAATGCGAGCTTATAGGCCAATTTTCTATTCCATCGCAATGCATGGTATAGAACCTTGTTGTAAGATTTTGATGAGCATGAAATTGCACTAATGATTGCTTGTATGGTTCGATTCAAAAGAAGACCATATTTCCAATATTGAAGCTATGCTTTTAATGATGTTTATTAGTCTATTGTTGCATCTAGTTCTAAGCCATAACAAAATTATCCTTCAACTGCTATAATATTCCAATATATTCTTGAAGTGTTGCATCCACCACTTGAACTTTGAATTTTTCTAGAACATATGAACAATGTGACAAAGCTGGGTACCCATAAACCACCTCGAAAGGAGTCATTTTGGATGTTGTGGAATGAAGTATTATACCACAATTCATCTAATGGAAGACACAACCCACTATATTAGATGCTCAAAAGTAAAATAACCAAGTAGATTTGCAATTATTTATTGACAATTTTGGTTTACCCATCGATCTACCAGTGGTATGTTGAGCTCATTCTCACTTACGTTCCTCGTAATTTAAATAGTTCTTACTAAAAAAAACTAGTGAAAGTGGGGTCACAATTAGAAATAATGGATTTTGGCATACCATGGAGTTTAAAAATGGAGTCCATGAATATTTGAGCAATGGTGGAGGCATGGTAAGGATGGACGAGGGAATAGAAATGAGTGTACTTCAAGAGACAGTCCACCACCACAAGAATACTTATTTTTCTCCCAGATTTAGGGATTCCAATAAAATAAATTGAAATATCATTCCATAAATTTTCTAGGATTGTTAAATATTATAGATTTTCTAGAGTATGAACTATTTCTCCTTTCATTTGTTGGTAAATCTCACACTTTGCTACAAAATTTTGTATATATTTTTTTCCTTCCCAATAGAATGACCATTTAGCTTATTCATATATCTTCAAAAAACCCAAATGGTCTATTATGGGTGAAGCATGCATCTCTTTTATGATGTCCTTATGTATCAATGCATTTTTAGGAACCATAATGCGAGCTTGCTTTGGAACCTTGAGCCAGACTACATGAACGATAAGATCTGGAGAATGACTCATCCTCCAGTAACGCTTGCTTAAGAATGGAAGGAGAAATATCATCGAGTGAAGAAGATTCTAGAGGTGGTAAAAATCCATCTAAAGTAGGTACAAAAGGGGACCCTCCTAATTTTGAGGGAGATAGTTGCACTGGAGAAATTATATTCGGAAGGGTTGGCATGCATGGTGCTGAAGGTTGTTGTACTAAAGGGTTGGAACTAGAACCTCTCTGCAACACTGACTGCTTAGGTGGACAATTTTTCCTGTTTGTCACTGTAGTCCACTCTTCTAGAGGACTCTTGGCTCCTTTCAAAATAATATGTTCA
Organism: Wollemia nobilis; assembly: GCA_028583015.1. Taxonomy (NCBI): domain Eukaryota; kingdom Viridiplantae; phylum Streptophyta; class Pinopsida; order Araucariales; family Araucariaceae; genus Wollemia; species Wollemia nobilis. The sequence continues at coordinate 14,158 of JAQPPZ010002068.1, forward strand.
AAATTTTGAGTAAAATTAGCAGTCATCATAAAAGTTCCTAAAGCGTTTCCAATTGAAGAAAAAATAGTAGGATTCCAAAATTCAATAGGGAGACCAAAGAGTCTAACACACACAGGAGCTATAGAAGGCATCTCTTCTTCGGCTTTAAATTTAGTATGCCACGGCTTCATGAAAAGCCCTGCCCTTCCAAAAAACCAAGGACCCCCTTGAAAATTTTTCTCTCTATCTTCATTATTAGCAAATAAAATAAGAAAATAACCATTTGGATAAATAGAGATTTGTAACTCACCTTTATTTTTCCAGCTTTTTGTATCCCAGACTTTGAAATCAGATAGGCTTGGAAGAAAACCCACGAACCGAAAAATTAGTCCTCCTTTTTCCAAATCTTCAATGCCAGTCTTAATGTTACCCATATCAAGCTTAACAATAGGAGTTCCATCAGTTGCTTTAAGACATCCTGACTCTATTTTCCTAGGATCAATCTTAGGCATTCTTAGAGGTTTATGGGAAGCCCTAATATTGATATTAGAATTGGGCTGAGGCTGTCCACCATGGAGGGCATCCATAAAATTCATTTTTGGGGTTGAGTCTTCGACATTCTTACCCTTGAAAAGGGTTTTCACAGTAGAATTATTTTGTGGGTGCACCTTAGCACCAGATTCACTTGGGATATGAGCCATTTTTTTATCAACTACTTGAAACTTGTTTCGTGATCTCTTTAATCCTTGCCCTAGACGTCGTGGAAGGGTATGTTTTCCACTTTTCTTTTGTGTAGCAAATTAGAAGCCATTGTCACTCAAGTTCACAATATGATCTATTGAAAGATAAATTTCTAACCCATATTGGATCCCCTGCAACATTTCTTGCTAAAATATTGAGCATAAACCACAAAAATATTGGCCACCAAGGCCCAAAGGCCCTAAAAACCAACCTCTGGAGCTTCTTGCACTCAACCCAGATGAAACCCTCGCATAGCCACTTGCCAAAAATCTCGTTCACACATCTAGTCTGCTTTTTTCATCCGATGATTTGGGATCCCAATCTTTCATTTGATGATCAGGGCAGGGATTTTAGATCCAGGTTCAACACTCACCTTCCCATTTTTTTGTCTGCCCTTTTAATGCTTTAAAATTGGGGAATTCACCTTGCTAACATCTTTCCAAAAAATAAAGAGTAGGTAAAGTGGTGCCAGAATTCACCCACAATGATCCAAAATGTTGTTAGGTTCCAAGATGACCAAACGTTCATCATCCAACTCAAGAAGTGTTGATTCGACTTGAGTGTGGTTGTCAAGTACATTTTTGAAACAAGAGACATGGAATACTGGATGGATTTTGAAATGTGGTAATGCGAGCTTATAGGCCACTTGTCTAATCCATTGCAATGCATGGTAGGTTCCATAGAACCTTGTTGTAATATTTTGATGAGCATGAAGTTGCACTAATGATTGCTTGTATGGTTGGATTCAAAAGAAGACCATATTTCCTATATTGAAGCTATGCTTTGAACGACGTTGATCAATCTTTTGTTGCATCTAGTTCTAAGCCATAACCAAATTATCCTTCAACTGCTATAATATTCTAATATATTCTTGAAGTGTTGCATCCACCACTTGAACTTTGAATTTTTCTAGAACATATGAACAAGGTGACAGAGTTGGGTACCATAAACTACCTTGAAAGGAGTCATTTTGGAGGTTGTGGAATGAAGTGTTGTACCACCATTCATCCAATGGAAGCCACTTAACCCACTGTATTAGATGCTCAAAAGTAAAATAATCAAGATAGATTTACAAGTATTTATTGACAATTTTGGTTTACCCATCGATCTCCCAGTGGTAGGTTGAGCTCATTCTCACTTGCGTTCCTCACAATTTAAATAGTTCTTACTAAAAATAACTGGTGAAAGTAGGGTCACAGTTAGAAAAAATGGATTTTGGCACACCATGGAGTTTTAAAATGGATTCCATGAATATTTTAGCAATGGTGGAGGCATGGTAAGGATGGACGAGGGAATAGAAATGAGTGTACTTCAAGATACAGTACACCACCATAAGAGTGCTTATTTTTCTCCCATATTTAGTGAGTCCAATAAAATCAATTGAAATATCAGTCCATTATTTTTTCTAGGATTGGTAAATATTGTAGAGTGTCTAGAGTATGAACTATTTCTCCTTTCATCTGTTGGTAAATCTCACACTTTGCTACAAAAATTTGGATGTCTTATTTCCTTCCCAATAGAATGACCATTTAGCTCGTTCACAAGTCTTCAAAAAACCCAAATGGCCTATTGTGGGTGAAGCATGCATCTCCTTTATGATGTCCTTATGGATCAATGAATTTTTAGGAACCATAATGCAAGCTTGGTATCTTAACATTTTTCCATCCTATGAATATTCGATCTTTGAATTAGGGTCTCTTTGGAGTTGCTCCCTCGAAGTTTGCAAGGACGAATCCCTGGTTACTTATTATTAAATTTGGGAGACCCACTAGGGAAGAGATGGTGCATATTGTTTTCCTATCCTCAAATCGACATGAGAAGGTGTTTGTCGTAATTTTATTTTTCCTTTTCTTATTAATAATATCATAATCATACGCCAACAATTTTGAAACCCATTTTTGTTGTGCTAGATTAGATACCCTCTGTTCCAACAAATATTTCAAATGCTAATGACTTATTTTAACAGAGAAAAGTCTCTGAATGAGATAAGGTTGCCAATGATTGACAACATGGAGGATGACCATCATTTAATTTTCATAAGTAGACTTCCCCCCAAAAAAATTTGATAATGCCTTACGAGCAAAATCTAGGGATCGCAAACACATGCAATATTACAAACATTCCTATGGTGAGGTATTCAACGCAGTTCAATGAATGATTTTGGATATTTGAGGAAGGTGCTTTGGGGAGGAATATTGCAATGGCATCAGGCCCATAAGATATTATGCACGCTAGTGATGTTTTTTCATCTAAAAATGATTATAAGGAACATGATTTCCCAATGCATGTCAATAATCATTTGTTAAAGAACAATGGATGTTTGTAACAATGTGAAGCCAGGCCGGTTCTAGTGGTTCAACTAGACTCGGTGGCATAATATGTGGAGTATTTAACCAAACATTTGCTTATTGAAAAATTTATGGGTATTTGAATTTTTCTTCCCTTTGTGGAGGCTTGGGTTAGGAAGACTTGGAACCCTGACGGTGATGTGGAGGTGATGTTGAGTGCGAATAACTATTTTATGGTGGTTTTCTCTTGTCTTGTGGATCGTAACAAAGCATTTGAAGGGGGTCCCTATTTTTGTAACCAATCTAGACTCTTTCTTAAACCTTGGCATGTGGGTTTCAACCCGTCATAGGAGCAGTCGTCGTAGGTTCCAGTGTGGGTATGGCTCCCATGGATGTCATTGGAATTATGGAGAAACAACATCTTGCATATGATTGCCCTTCTTATTGGGAAGTCGATTTGGGAAGTCGATTGGACCATCACATCAAATGATGTATAAAAAGGTATTTTACGTCACTTATATCTGTGTCAAAATTTATTTAAACAATCCTATTACAGATTCTATTGAAATACAATTTGGATCATCTACATGGGTTCAACAACTTGACTATGAAGCTCTTCCATTTTGTTGTTGGATATATCATGAATACGATCACCTGCAAAGAAAATATCCCAAGTCTATACCACCTATGACTTCAAATCATAGGCCCTCTCAATCTGCAGAAAATTTGGATAAAGGAAAAGCCATGATAAAGGAAGGGGATCAGGATAAAGAAGACTTTATTCCTATAAAACCTTGAAATAGTGGAAGAAGAGTAAAAAGAGTCCTTAAGGATAGCCAACCAGATGCTCTACTCAACCATTTTGAGATATTGGATGATCTTGATCAGTGCAGGGAGTTACCAGAAACATTGCTACATGATGCAGATATAACAGGTATGAATCAAATGTCTCGTCTTAAGGTGGAACCTAAGTAATTAGATCTAGTGGGTTTAAATGAAGAACATGTGGCATTGGTTTCGAGTACAGGTGATATGGTTGGCTATAGCTCTGGAAGGAAAAATATTTTAGAAAGTGGCATGAATATAGTTGTAATCTCTCCTACTTAGGCACTGTGCAGTCATCCTTGGATTGCAAAACTCATATGGTGTTGGGATTACAACAAAACAATTAAAAAGGTGCTTCGGATAAGAATATGAAGGTGGGTCAAAATAAAAACTCGAAAATGGGGAAGACTTTGGTGGAGTCAAGCTTGGTGAGAACATTGGACTCCCATTTTTCTAATCCTAAAAAATTATTATCCTCTCATGGAATGTAAGGGGGTTGAACAACATCTCCAGATAAAAAGTTATTCATGATTTGATTCATGTACATTCTTTGGATGTCGTGTTTATTCAGGAGACTAAATTGGCTACTGATAGTATGTTCAATATTACTCCCAAGTTGTGGATAAGGGATCAATGCCAGTGTATTGGTGCATGTGGATATGTTGGTGGTGTTGCTTGTTTATGGGATCCGGTTAATATCTCTCATCTTACTTGGATTTCCAATAGATGTTCTATTTCGATGATCAGACATGATAATGAATTTTGTGAAACAATCCTACTTACAAATGTGTATGCTCCTATTGATTACAATGGTAGAGTAAATTTTTGGGAGCACATTGGCTTTGTGAGAAGTCTGGCTCCCCTGTACCCATGGATTTTTGTTGGAGATTTTAATTTTATCACTTTTCTATAGGAGAAATGCGGTGGATTTGATTGTCTTGAGCCTTTTCTTCTATCTTCAGTGCTGATATCCAGGCCCTGAACCTGGTTGACATCAAGCTGGATAATGGGATCTTTACCTGGCACAATAGAAGATGTGGAGAAGATTCCATCTCAGAGAGCCTAGATAGGTTTCTGATCTCTAACTTTTGGATTGATAATAACAGAAGCTCTAGTTATGTGATTCTGGAGGGTAGGGGATCTGCTCATTGGCCTATCAAACTCTTTGTTCTTGAGTTTGGGCTAAAGAAGAATCCTTCCTTTAAGTTTCAACTTATGTGGCTTTGGTATCCTAAGATTTATGATTTCATGTGAGGCTGGTGGACCAATGGCAAACCTTCTCATGGCATCGCTATGTACTCCATTATGAAGTGGCTACAATTTTTTAAGCATAAATTGAAGAGGTGGAATAGTCTAAATTTTTGGAACCTTTCCTTGGCTAAGTTGATGGTTCTTAAGAAGGTGGAAGAAGCTTCAAGGAAGATTAGAGATCATGGACTCATGGAGAAGCTTCTCTTTGAGGAATCTGAGGCTGCAAAAGAATTTGGAGCTGAATTGGATCTGAGGGAAGAAATTTTTTGGAAACAAAAAGCTCGAGTGGATTGGCTTCAGGAAGGGGATAGGAACATGACCTTATTTTTTAACTCAGTTAAGGCTTGTCATAATGGTAACCTAATTTCCTCTCTTGTGAATTCTCAGGGTGCCCTTCTCTCTTCTTTTAGAGAGATTTTAGAAAAGACTAGGAGGTATTTTCCCTCTCTCTTCAAGGAGGACTCTCTCTCAGATGATGAGGATGAAAAGCTTATTCTAAACGGTATTCCCTCTATTGCCTCTAGAGATATGAATGAGAATTTTATGGGCCCAATTTCCCTTGAGGAGTTGGAAAATGTATTCAATATGAAAAAATGGAAAACCCCAAAGCTCGAATGGACTCCCGTTTGATTTTTATTAGGAGTTTAGGGAGATAATCAAATTTGATCTTCTGGCAGTGGTCCATGAGTCCCAAAAGAACAAACAGATGTTAAGGGCCCTAAATGCTACCTTTGTGGTGCTTATTCCCAAAAAAGAGAGTGAATTCTATGGATATTTTCAGGCCTATTGCTCTCTGCAATATTGTTTATAAGATCATTACAAAAATTATTGCTGAGAGGCTAAAGATATGGTTGAGAAAAATCATCTCTAAGGAGCAAGGTGGGTTTGTTGCTGGCGGAAAAATCCTGGATGGGATTGTTATTGCTATAAAATTTATTCACTTGACGAAAACTTCTAAGGAGAAATCAATGTTCATTAAGTTAGACATGGTCAAAGCCTATGACTGGGTCAAATGGTCCTTTCTTCAAAAAGTTCTTGATGATTTTGGCTTTGAGGAGGAATGGATTAGATAGTTGATGAGTTGTGTTTCTTCTTCCTCATTCTTTGTTCTTGTAAATAATGAGTCGTCGGAGCTGTTTGAGGCCTCGAGGAGATTGAGGCAAGGAGATCCTCTATTTCTTTATTTATTTATCATTATGGAAGAAGGGTTGGGAAGACTTCTCAAGTCTCAGGTTAGGCATGGTCTCATTCAGGGTTGGAAGTGGGATAGCAGTTCGCTACCTCTTTTCCACCTTCAATTTGTTGATGATGTAGCTTTGTTGGGATTTTCCACTACTAGGGAAGCTGGCGATATTAGGTGATATCTTGAAATATATCTTGGTGCTTCTGGGCAGTTGATTAATGACCACAAATATTCTATTTTCTTCTTCAATACCCCTCCTCTTATTCAAGCCAGGATTGCTCAAATTCTAAGATTCCAGGTTGGGACTCCCCCTTCATTTATCTTGGTATTTTGATTTCATCTCATCCTCTATGTAGATCTTCTTGGTAGTCTATGCTTGATAAGTTTAGAGGGAAGGTGAATCGCTAGACCATCATATGGCTCTCCTTTGCGGTTAGAGTGTTGCTTTTATAATATTTTGTTCAAGCTTTACCTATTTACAGGTGTTTTGTGCAAACATCTTCGTCTCATTTTATCAAAGACATGGATGCTTTGTCAAGACAATTTTTGTGGTCTAGAAAACTTGCTCAATATAAATGGAGTTTTGGTTAGGTGGGATTTTTTTTGTAGTTCGGTTTAAGACGGAGGCATTGGGTTGCAACAAGCGACTCTTTCTGGTTAGGCTTTGGCCGTGAAACTCTATTGGATATGGTATACTTGTCAAGATCATATTTGTGTTAAAATCTTATCTTGTAAGTACTTGAGAGGTATTTTTGAGGCTGATATCCCTAGAGTTAGCTTGGTTGGAAAAGGTTCGATTATTTGGGACAGTCTAAAAAGAGGGGCTAATTTAATTAAGCAGGGTTTGTTCTGGATTTGCAATTGGGGATTAGATGCTCTTTTATGGGAGGATTCTTGGGATGGCTACCCTCCTATATTGACTCAATACCCTAGGTTACGTTCCTTAAGTGCTTGTTTCTTCGAAGCGGGCTAGTCTCGTGTCGAGAACTTTAAAAGAATCTAGCCTTTTGGTAATATGGATATGTACAAGTGGAAAGACCCGCAAAAATGGTCTCAGGGGAGATTGGTCAAAGAAAAAGATGTGCTTGCTATTATTCTTGCGAGGAGGCCCTTCTCTTCATTGAGGGGTAAATATATTTTGGCTTTGAACCCTGATCCCAAGGGAACCTACTCTATAGCCTATGGTTATCAGGTTCTTGATACGCAAAATTTTAGGAGCCTCCTTATCACATGGTGGAAAAAGGTGTGGAACAATTTTGCTTGGCCTAAATGTAACTTTTTTCTCTTGTTGGTAGCTCGTAATAAATGCCTCACTTGGGATAACATGAGGAAGAGGGGATTTCAGGGTTCCTCCTTTTGTGTCCTTTATAGTAATAATGAGGATGACTTTTCTCATTTATTTTTCCAATGCTCCCTAGCTAGAGATATTTGGTACAATTGGTGGAATGCCTGGAACCATCCTTGTTTTCATGTGCTCTCCCTGGTGGAGTTTTGGAGAAATCTAGGCAAACCTCTGGCCAATGCCCCCTTCCTCCAGGTGGCTTGGAATTTGGGCCCTTCTTGCATCATCTGGCAGATTTGGCTAAAAAAAAACCATCGCATCTTTTAGGGTAGACATTTGGTTGTTCAACATATATGGTAAAGAATCTTGTGGATGGTTCAAGAAACTATCCATGGGAAATGTGATGTGGATCCCCTTTTGGACTCTAGGGAGGAGAAGGTACGATAGGCCCTTGGTCTCTTTGGGGTTGGTGCGGACTCTTCTCACCCTAGTAGGTTAACGGTGACATCCAGCGTCCATCTAACATGATTCCTATTAACGGTGAGTGGAGTCATCCAGCGTCCATCTAACATGATTCGGGTCAAGTCATCCAACGTCCATCTAACATGATTCCTGTCGTGTCACCCGACACAGACACAACTTAAAAACCGAGTTGGGCGTCCATAATTAGGTTTTTAGAAGGGGATTTTTATCGCAGATTGACATGATTCATGTCCTCAATTATTTTCCCTCAAACTAATGTAGCCCAACTCGGTTTTTAAGTTGTGTCTGTGTTGGGTGACGTCCAGAATCATGTTTCGGAAAAAATGTTTCGGAAAAAGGATGTTCGGTGGCCAAGGCATTATCTGGCCTTGACTTTTATAGGAAAACAAAATAAAAAAAATGGAAATCATTGTCTCGACATTAGTTTGAGGGAAAATAATTGGGACACGTGTCGATGAAAAATATAGACGAAGCCCGACAGGTGTCGGGCTGCCTTTTCGGGATGGGATGGGGAGTTGAGTCATCCAGCGTCCATAAATACAGCACTAGTCCATTCGATATTCCATAGCGATCGAGCTTCAACATTCAGAGGTGGAATGCAGATTTTCGTGAAGACCATTACTCTGGAGGTGGAGAGCTCGATACTATCAACAATGTGAAGGCAAATCTATTTTTCGATGAAGATCAGCCTCTGCTTTTACATTGTCTATAGTTTCGGAGCTCTCGACCTCAAGAGTGATGAAAGTAGTGACAGCCAGAGCTTTCGACTTTGACGATGATGAAAGTAGTGACAGCCGCCATTATGTACAATTTACAATCCAGATACTCGCTATATTGTTTGTTTGATTGTGAGTTTTAGTTTCTCTGAATATTTCCTTTATCTAAGCAATCAACTGGATCTTAAAATTCCAAAAGCAGTACTCGTCGCTTAATTTAGTTTCCTGTATCAATATGAACAGATTTGATATGGTGCACCCAGCAGAACCAACAGCAACGAGGAGAGCAAATCCGCAGCACTAATTTTTAATATTAGTTAGAAATTTTAAAGGTAATTCATGTTCATCCATGTCAAGGAGGTTATGGTGTAGATTATGACAGTAATTGTATGTGATTTCAGTATGAGAAGCATGAAGTGAAGAAAGACCCGGAGCATGCTCGCAGGCACAAGAATTTTTTAAAGTTTTGGTGAAGCCCAATGTCACGGAGGAGTGGTTTCGCCAAAATGCATCAAGGTAGACTAAATACTTATTTCATTAAAGTTTTTATTATGCACATGAATATAAAAATAAATGTTAATAAGTTAAAAATCTATGTAAGAAAACTTTTTATATCATTGTATTCATTTGAAAAATTGCTCCTACATGCGGATTGGGTCAACTCGCTTTTTGTTGAATTGATTAAGAAATGCTGCCTCTAACTGAGCCCAAGAAGTGATAGACCCTAAAGGTAGACTTGTAAACCAATCATATGCCACTTTGTCCAAGGTGTAAGGGAACATTTTACAAACAACATCATCATACCAAATTGTTAAGTGATTCACAACAAATTTGAATGCTTGAATATGTTCTTGTGCAGTATTTGTCCCATTAGACGAAAATCAAGGAAGACATCTCTCAAAATCGACGGGCAAATAATGTTGAACTCCTGGTATGTTCAATGGGCTACCTGTCATCCAAGGTGAAAACATAGCCATTAGTGAATCTTAAAGAATATAACTTTAATACCCAAAATTTTTTATTTTTATTTTTTTTATTTTTAACATCAAATCAAATCCCATTATTCCTGTATGAACAATCAAAGCGTTAGAACAATGCATAGCAATTCATGTCCTCCTTTTAACAGTACCAAGTTGTAATATTAAAAGAGGGCTAAAGATAATAACCAATAGGGCATGAAATATTCAAAATTTAAATCCCTATAGCATTTAAATCATACTAGAATAAACCAATTCAGGCCCTCCTTTTAGCGCCAAAATGTTGAGTGGTATTTTCACCCAATTGTGAAAGTACACTCTCCCTTAGGATTTGGATTCCAAATCCCCTCTTGCAAAGAAGTTAAACAAACAACTTCTCCAAGGTTCTTGTTATATTAGCATTTGCATATGTGCATCAAATAAAGATATTCAATTTAAATGCTTGGAACACCTTAGTGATTGCAAGTAACCGTAAACAAGGGGCAATGTTGGTTTATTTTACCATGAAACTTTAGTGATTGTTCATTGAACCAAGATAAATCAAATGTGAGTTGGCCCTCATATGACCACGATGTAATGCTTTAATTCCTTTTATCTTGATGGTTTTAAGATAGATTTTATCTTGCATTAAATCCTCAATGATGAATAGGGTCTTCAAATATAGCTTCAAAATGTCACTTTAACTTATCCCTCTTAAATGAAATCAAATTTTCATCAAGATGAATAATTAAGTGCTTTAAGGCAAAGACCTTCAATATAATACTCAAATTACCCCTCTTTCGCAAAATTAGAATTTTTATGAAGAAAGGGTAATTTTAGGCCCAAAATGGGAATTTGTGAAAATGCCATAAAACATAACTCCTTCAATGAAATTGGAATTTCCATGAAGGGAATGTCATCATAGGCTCATGAATGCAAAACAAAACTGGAAAAATGAAATTTGACCTTAAAATGGAAATTTTCTATTTTCGGATTTTTAAAATCTGTGACAAAACAACAACTTTGATGAATTTTAAAAAATACTAAACAACTCCGAAAATGAAATTTCAAAGTGCGTATTGGAAGTCTGAATTATACTCTACGCAATGGTGAAATCATTTTTAGATTTTGAAATTTTTTTAATGTTTATTTTAATGCCTGAAAATAGGAAAAAATTCTGAAATTAAATTTTTTGGAAACAGAAAATTAAAAGTTTGCATCAAAATAATTGTTGAAATGCAGCAATGCAAAAGCTCCTTCAGTTTGATAGCACCCCGTCCTGCAAAACCGAATACGTGAGAGTTTCATACATGCAACCTAGCCTATTTGACCTGCAAACAAACACGATCAAAGTAAACTAGGTGCTGGCTCCTAGGGTTTTAAATAATTTCCAGATTGCAGACATTCACATGAAATAACCCAAAAACAATGGCGTAAATTCCACATACAAATCTGAAATTTGGAAGGGGAAAGATAAAACAATTAAAACAGAGCATGCAGAAAATTTCTCATTCTTTCTTGCTAACAAGGCCTGAAATTTCTGAAGAGAAGCTTTCGCATTAAAATTAAAATCCAAGTTTTACATATCCGGCCATGCCCAAAATCCTCTCATTTGGCCATGCCAAAAAGGTTCCGTCCCCTTTTTCAATCTCTCAAATAGCGTATTTAAAATTTTCCAATCTGGCTCTTTGCATTTCGTTTCCCTCCTTTGCATGGCCTTTCGTTTCTTTTTCCTGCATCTTTTCGTTTCCCTTTCTCCATGGCGTTTCGCTTCTCTTCCTTTCCTCCATACGCAACACCCTGCAAAAAGAAAAAAACACGTTAAAAAAAACAAAAACTAAACTTTACCTAAACTAACATGAAAAAATTAAAAATTAAAACCTAAAAAAAAACAAAAAAGCTAAAAAAAAAACAACCCTACCACTACATACTACTTAAAGCTAAATAAAAGTGCTTTAAAAGCTTTAAGAGTTATACGTGGCCACCATGAAAAATATAAGATATTTATATTATATATATATATATATATATATATATATATATATATATATATAATATCTTATCCCTTTTTTATTTTTATTAATTTTTTTGTTTTTATTTTATGTTCATTTGTTTATATATATATATATATATATATATATTATTTTTTTTTTTTTTTATTTTATTTATTTATTTATTTTTTAATTCTTTTTTTTTAGTTTATTTATTTTTTTAAACATAAATTAACCCAAAAGTTAATGTTTGAATTATAAACACTTTAATAAACCTATAAAAAAAAGAAAAAGACAAAAACCACACCAAAATTTATCAAAAAAATGTGGGTCCCCAAGCTTTGGGGCTAGTTGTGAAACAGTCACAACAAATGGCGACTCTGTTGGGAAATGCTCCTGAGCATTTCGATGAGAACCCAAAAAGAAAACCTGAAAACACACTTCAAAACTTTAACACAAGCGTCAACAAATATCCAAAGAATGCCAATAGATCAGAAATACATGAAACATCAGAATCGCTAAGCATCAGCTCGGTGTGTGCAGTGTGCTTCATTCCCTACCGTTTGAAACTCGATCAACATTCCATTGTCAATTTTACTTATGATTTGTATGCAAGGCTATGAATGATTTGTGTAGGATTTGATACATGATGAAGATGCTAGAGATGTAACAACCTGCTTTATAAATGCTCAAACCTTTTGATATCATGAACAAACATATTAAAGATGTCAAACCCTCTTAGGACCAAATATATGTGTACTGAATTAATTTACTAGATCCCAAAGTTGGTTATGTGTCACTACCATCTTGAACCCATGTGCAAGTGTAAGTGAAATCAGAGCTTTGGGGAATAAGATTCCCAACCTAAGCGAGATGGGAATTTAACCCTATCCTTACTACTCTGATTTGGAGTTCATTACCTCATCTTGAACAAAATAATTTAACTTGTTATGGATGAAATGGTCAGGCTAGTCTATCCATATGAGCAATCAGTGGTCTTGCTTTTAGGCAAGACATGTTGCCACGCATGAGCATACTTAACCCCATAATCCATGACTTAACTTCATTTCTTTGGACCTTGGGGATGACTACCCATCCTTTGTAGAGGACAAGTAGTACGATCCTTCCAATCCAATATTATGACAAAATGGGAAATATTGATCAATTTTATTACTTGGACCTTTGGGATGACTACCCATCCTTTGCAGAGGACATGTAGTACGATCCTTCCAATCCAAGCTTTACGATGAAACGGGGAAAATGGAAGCTTTGGGGAATCGGATTCTCAACCTAAGCAAGATGAGAATTAAGTCCTATCCTTACTACTCCATGTAGGTCAAACCATAGCTTTGGGGAGTTGGATCCTCAACCTAAGTTCGATGAGGATTTAACCCTATCCTTACTACTCTGGTTTTAGGCTTTAAGCTTTTATGAGAGTGGTAAAAACCACTATTTCAAGGATTATGTTGCATGATAGGACAAACATGAAATATTCTTTTCACCTCACCTTTTCATCCAAGTATGGTTTTGACCATTTTGCTCAAGATTCTTTTAATGTGCATGGAATGTGCTTGGTTCAAAATAGTTTAGGCAGCAGTTCCCAACCTTAGGATCCTTTTAATATATGTTATGTAATAATCCTAAGAGGATTCAACACCTTCTCAATAATTGCCCATGGAATGAAAATGAAACTGAGATGACATGTATATGCAATGTGGAATATGACATGAGATATGAATGCATTGCTTCTTTTGGAATGTATCATCTATTATACCCTAATGTGTAAAACTGACAACATCATGCATCACAAGATTCAAACGATATTATTTAAATGTTTGTGTTACTTGTGGAGCTTTCTACAACACAATTCCAATGTTTCATATTCTCCTGATTTTAGGCATAAGTTAACATCTCAATTTTTCTTTTTTTTCTTTTTTTTTTATAAACAAACCAACATGTCCAAAGGACTAACACACAACACTTGAAACCAAACCCAAAAGTAACTTCAAAAACGAACTTGAAAGCACAAACCAAAACCCAAAACCAAAGTTTATATACAATATAGTACAAGATGATGCCAAGCTTGGACTATTACTTTCCTGGATCCCAAACATGATTAGAGCATTTCAAAAGACATATGTCACAATACACATGCCAAATGTTGTAGGAATCCAACAACAATAAGATCAAACCAAGCAATGCAACAAATTTCAACTTGCCATGTTCACCATACCAATTTGATTTAGTTCTATTAGCAACATCATAGGTGAGATTCAAATCAAATTGATTAGACAATGGTTGGTATTCAATTTTATTTTGTCTATTCTTTAAAGTGCAAGTTTTATCATTCCATTCGTGATTTAGAAGTAGGCTTTCCTTTTCAAAAGTGAGATATTGCAAACAAGAGCCTATTTCTAAAAGTCTTGCATTCAAATTCTTCAAGAATTTAAAGCCATCAAAATCCATCAAAACATCACCAAGATTTGACATTTCATCATTAATGACATTAGCATCCAAAGGGACATCATGTAATCCATCACTTGAAATTTTGGTAGCTACTACCAAAGGTAAAGATTTCACCTTGTCATCCATACTCAACCCATCATGGTTAGAATTTACCACAACTTGATGAGTGTTAGTAGCTTTTTCCTCGTTGTCTTCTTCATCATCCAACACCTGTTCAAAAACACCAAAGTTAGGCACCCAATCAAACATGCATCCATATTTTTCAAAACAAGAGCCTAATTTTTCAAGATATGTGTCACGTGACACCTTTCCATGATCAATGGCTTGAGTTGCCTCCAGATCCATATTTTCATTAGGATCATCAATAGTATCAAACCCACACCACTTAGGATTTGTGATTTCATCATTTTGAGATGGCATGGACATTGTAGAAACCATAGGTGGATCAAGATCTTCTATTTCTTGCCCCTCAAGGGGAACAAAAACAATTGATTCTCCTTCTTGATCCATGGTAGTAAAATCATTATCCTTCTCCAACCTTTGATGAGATTCCAATCCTTCTTCCAAAACATTCTTAGATTGTACAGGATTTGTAATATCCTCATGTGAAAGGGCAATTGTATCATCCTGCATATCAATAGGCACACAAATTTCATTAGAAGGCTTGGAGTGAGCATACTCTTCCCAAGAATCATAATGATCATCTTTCAAAATTAAATTGTGATGCTCAACTATTTCTTCTTCATATTTTAATTCATCAACATGTTTCTCATCAAATTTATCTTTACCTTCCTTAGATGGTTCAATTACTTCCAAAATTGGGTTATTGCTTGTATTCAAATTGATAATGCTATCATAATCCAAATTTGTAACCCATGATTCAATTTTATCACAATTTGGAAGGTGTGGATCTTCTTGGTCATTACTTTCAACAATGTCATCCGAAATAGATTCATCCTCATAGAATTCATCTTTTGGTGAGTCAAGGGTTTCCAATTTATCACATGTTTCGATACTAGTTGTATCTAGTACTCCTCCCTTGCCTAAAATCATATTCTTATGAAAATCATTAAAATTGATTTTAGAACCATCTTTTGAATCAAGATGAGTACTTTGAAGTTGATTCATACTTAGGAAAGATGGTTGATCTTGCATAGTAAATTGAGGATTTTGAAATTGATTGAAGCTTGGGAATGATTGTTGATTCTGAAATTGATTCACACTTGAATTTGGTTGAGGTGGATAAATCATTGGGTGGGTAAAGGAAGTATTAAATGATTGAAGATTACATGATCCAAAACCCACACCATAATTTTGACAACTCAATTGTTGCTCAATTGCCATTGCTTGAGCATAGGCTTGAGACAAAGATGTGATTAGGGGCATCCCTCGCAAATATGTGGAAATGAGTGGGTCAAGAGCATTGACATATATTTGGAGAGCCACTTCTTCTTGCAAAACATAACATGTCACTAATTGAGCATATAATCCAAAGAACCTTTCAGAAAATGACTTCACATTTTCACTTGGTCCTTTTTTGATGGTGAAAAATTGCTCATACATGCGGATTGGGTCAACTTGCTTTTTGTTGAATTGATTAAGAAATGTTGTCTCTAATTGAGCCCAAGAAGTGATAGACCCTAAAGGTAGACTTGTAAACCAATCATATGCCACTTTGTCCAAGGTGTAAGGGAACATTTTACAAACAACATCATCATACCAAATTGTTAAGTGATTCACAACAAATTTGAATGCTTGAATATGTTCTTGTGCGATATTTGTCCCATTAGACAAAAATCGAGGAAGACATCTCTCAAAACCGACGGGCAAATAATGTTGAACTCCTGGTATGTTCAATGGGCTACCTGTCATCCATGGTGAAAACATAGCCATTAGTGAATCTTAAAGAATATAACTTTAATACCCAAAAATTTTTTTTTTTTTTTATTTTATTTTTTAACATCAAATCAAATCCCATTATTCCTGTATGAACAATCAAAGCGTTAGAACAATGCATAGCAATTCATGTCCTCCTTTTAACAGTACCAAGTTGTAATATTAAAAGAGGGCTACAGATAATAATCAATAGGGCATGAAATATTCAAAATTTAAATCCCTATAGCATTTAAATCATACTAAAATAAACCAATTCAGGCCCTCCTTCTAGCGCCAAAATGTTGAGTGGTATTTTCACCCAATTGTGAAAGTACACTCTCCCTTAGGATTTGGATTCCAAATCCCCTCTTGCAAAGAAGTTAAACAAACAACTTCTCCAAGGTTCTTGTTATATTAGCATTTGCATATGTGCATCAAATAAAGATATTCAATTTAAATGCTTGGAACACCTTAGTGATTGCAAGTAACTGTAAACAAGGGGCAATGTTGGTTTATTTTACCATGAAACTTTAGTGATTGTTCATTGAACCAAGATAAATCAAATGTGAGTTGGCCCTCATATGACCACGATGTAATGCTTTAATTCCTTTTATCTTGATGGTTTTAAGATAGATTTTATCTTGCATTAAATCCTCAATGATGAATAGGGTCTTCAAATATAGCTTCAAAATGTCACTTTAACTTATCCCTCTTAAATGAAATCAAATTTTCATCAAGATGAATAATTAAGTGCTTTAAGGCAAAGACCTTCAATATAATACTCAAATTACCCCTCTTTCGCAAAATTAGAATTTTTATGAAGAAAGGGTAATTTTAGGCCCAAAATGGGAATTTGTGAAAATGCCATAAAACATAACTCCTTCAATGAAATTGGAATTTCCATGAAGGGAATGTCATCATAGGCTCATGAATGCAAAAAAAAACTGGAAAAATGAAATTTGACCTTAAAATGGAAATTTTCTATTTTCGGATTTTTAAAATCTGTGACAAAACAACAACTTTGATGAATTTTTAAAAATACTAAACAACTCCGAAAATGAAATTTCAAAGTGCGTATTGGAAGTCTGAATTATACTCTACGCAATGGTGAAATCATTTTTAGATTTTGAAATTTTTTTAATGTTTATTTTAATGCCTGAAAATAGGAAAAAATTCTGAAATTAAATTTTTTGGAAACAGAAAATTAAAAGTTTGCATCAAAATAATTGTTGAAATGCAGCAATGCAAAAGCTCCTTCAGTTTGATAGCACCCCGTCCTGCAAAACCGAATACGTGAGAGTTTCATACATGCAACCTAGCCTATTTGACCTGCAAACAAACACGATCAAAGTAAACTAGGTGCTGGCTCCTAGGGTTTTAAATAATTTCCAGATTGCAGACATTCACATGAAATAACCCAAAAACAATGGCGTAAATTCCACATACAAATCTGAAATTTGGAAGGGGAAAGATAAAACAATTAAAATAGAGCATGCAGAAAATTTCTCATTCTTTCTTGCTAACAAGGCCTGAAATTTCTGAAGAGAAGCTTTGGCATTAAAATTAAAATCCAAGTTTTACATATCCGGCCATGCCCAAAATCCTCCCATTTGGCCATGCCAAAAATTTCCGTCCCCTTTTTCAATCTCTCAAATAGCGTATTTAAAATTTTCCAATCTGGCTCTTTGCATTTCGTTTCCCTCCTTTGCATGGCCTTTCGTTTCTTTTTCCTGCATCTTTTCGTTTCCCTTTCTCCATGGCGTTTCGCTTCTCTTCCTTTCCTCCATACGCAACACCCTGCAAAAAGAAAAAAAACACGTTAAAAAAAAACAAAAACTAAACTTTACCTAAACTAACATGAAAAAATTAAAAATTAAAACCTAAAAAAAAAACAAAAAAGCTAAAAAAAAACAACCCTACCACTACATACTACTTAAAGCTAAATAAAAGTGCTTTAAAAGCTTTAAGAGTTATACGTGGCCACCATGAAAAATATAAGATATTTATATATATATATATATATATAATATCTTATCCCTTTTTATTTTTATTTTTTTTTGTTTTTATTTTATGTTCATTTGTTTATATATATATATATATATATATATATATATATATATATATTATTTTTATTTATTTATCCTTTCTTTTTTTTTTTTTTTGTTTTATTTATTTATTTTTTTTAATTCCTTTTTTTTAGTTTATTTATTTTTTTAAACATAAATTAACCCAAAAGTTAATGTTTGAATTATAAACACTTTAATAAACCTATAAAAAAAAGAAAAAGACAAAAACCACACCAAAATTTATCAAAAAAATGTGGGTCCCCAAGCTTTGGGGCTAGTTGTGAAACAGTCACAACAAGTGTACTTATTATAAAAAAATCCAAAGTTCGGAAAGAGCATGCTGCAAAATCGTTGATATTATTCTCCATCTAAAGAAATGCTGGTACAAAGTAGAGGTTTAAAAAAGAAAAACAATAAAAAACATTTGTGCTGCAGTTAATAGTTTCAGCTTTAAGTGCTGATTTGACATCTTGATAGTCTAGAGACCTTATACACAGAATAAAATTGGCATTTTAAGAGTTGACCCTCCACCTGGTGCTGCGTCTCCGTGGGGGTTTTTAATTTGTGTCTGTGTTGGGAGACGTTATGGTTGGTTGAATCGAATCGAATCTACAAATAAAACTATATAATATGTGTGTTGTGTCAAGGTACTCTACCGTAGTATTGTACCGTAATGTTTTCCTATATCCTTTTTTCCTACTTGTTTTTAGTTTAGCCGGTTGAAGCCGGAATCGGTGTTTCTTATTAATTTGGATAGTGATCCCAATTAGTTAAGCAAACAAATTGTAACATACATTCTTGCAACTCTTTTTAAGTCATGGTGGCAAATGGAGGAACATTACCTTGTAAAAGAAAATTCCATAATGTTAAGCTAAAGTTAGAGGATTATGAACTTAAAACTGATATGTTTACTCTTTCGTTAGAAGGATGCAATGTTGTTTTGGGGGCACAATGACTTTAGACCTTAGGAATAATAGCATGGAACTTTGTCAAATTTTGGATGCAACTCACTCAAAATGGGAGGCCATACATTCTTTGTGGCTCACTTGTAAGATCCACTCAAGTCAAGGGGTGGTAGCCCAACTGTTTGCAATCCAATCACAACATACTGAAGTAGATGAATAATTAGGGGATTTGCAACTCCTTATGAATAAACATGATGTTGTCTTTGTAAATCCCAAGGGTTTACCTCCATACTATTCCCATGATCATGCAATACAACTAGTACTAGGGAATTTTCCACCTAAAATTCGACCTTATAGATACCCATATGCGCACAAATTAAAAATTGAGAAGTTGGTCCAAGAGTTATTAAAAACAAGGGTAATTCGACAAAATATCAATCCTTAATCTTCACTAGTACTATTGGTCAGGAAAAATATGAGTCATGGCAATTATGTGGACTTTAATGAACCCAATTAACTCACCATTAAGGATAAATTTCCTATTCCTATGATTGATGAGTTATATGGCACCATTTTTTTCTAAGTTGGATCTCCACTCTCGATACCATGAGATAACGAACAATGACGAAGACATTCCAAAAAATTGCATTTAGGACTCATGAGGGTTATTATGAATTTTTGGTCATGCCTTTTGACCTAACTAATGCACCTTCAACCTTTCAAAGCCTCATGAACAATATCTTTCGTCCATTCCTTCACAAGTTTATTTTAGTCTTCTTCGATGCCATTCTCATCTACAGTCACACTTGGGCAGATCACTTAGAACATCTAGACTAAACTTTGTAACTATTGTAGGACCATCAATTATTTGCCAAACTATCCAAATGTTCCTTTGGAATGAAATAGCTTGAATACTTGGGGCATATTATTTTGTAGGAGGGAGTTAAGGTTGAACCAAAGAAAATTGAAGCCATACAAAATTGGCCTAATCCAAAACTATCAAGGCACTTCAAGTATTTTTGGGTCTCACTGGCTATAAATCTCAAGGAAGTCATGATTTTGACATTGGTGTTAGCCACTTCTAATTTTTCCAAACCATTTATAATTAAAAGTGATGCTTTAGCCCATGACATTGGTGTAGTATTAATGCAAGAAGGGCGAACCCTAGTTTTTTTTTTTAAATAAAGGGATAAAAATTTATTAATAAGAAGACAATATTACATAGTACAATGAAGCCCCCACCCAGGACTCAAATAAACAACAAAATAGGCTAAAACCACCAAACAGGGCTGAAACCCGAAGAAGACAAGAATAAACCACATTAAGTTTGGACAACCTTGTGGATAAACTCCCAAAGGCATTGAGAGTCCCCAGTTAGGAGACTCTCCCAGATATCCATAATCCAAGGACCCAAAAGCTTAGAAGCCCTTTTGGCCAAATAATCAGCGACCCCATTCCATTCCCTTGGTATGTGCACAAAGGAGATATATTTGAACTCTTCACTAATTCTAAGAATCTGAACGACCACATAGGCCAACTGCCAATTAACATCCTCCAACCTTATCCTATTTAAAATATTAACCAAAATTTGAGAGTCAAAGTTGTAGATGCTCCTGCGTCAGCCAAGAGAAAATCCCCTCTGCAAAGCCTCAAGAATCGTAAGAGCTTCCATAAAATTATTGGAGTGAACACATTTATAAATGGAAAAGAAAAATCTGACCATGCCAGTAGAGTCTCTCCCAACACCGCCAATTCTAGAATGTCCAAGATTACCCCTGGACGCCCCATCAATATTATTTTTTAAAGCTCCTCCAAGGGGCGACCTCCACCTACCATCTCTTTAAACTTTCTTGTTGAGCTAGGGAACCCTGCTAGGGTGAGAAGAGTCCGCACCAACCCCAAAGAGACCAAGGGCCTATCGTACCTTCTCCTCCCTAGAGTCCAAAAGAGGATCCACATCACATTTCCCATGGATAGTTTCTTAAACCATACACAAGATTCTTTACCATATATGTTGAACAACCAAATGTCTACCCTAAAAGATGCGATGGTTTTGTTTGAGCCAAATCTTCCAAATGATGCAAGAAGGGCCCAAATTCCAAGCCACCTGGAGGAAGGGGGCATTGGCTAGAGGTTTGCCCAGATTGCTCCAAAACTCCACCAGGGAGAGCACATGAAAACAAGGATGGTTCCAGGCACTCCACCAATTGTACCAAATATCTCTAGCTAGGGAGCATTGGAAAAATAAATGAGAAGAGTCATCCTCATTATTACCATAAAGGACACAAAAAGAGGGACCCTGAAATCCCCTCTTCCTCATGTTATCCCAAGTGAGGCATTTATTACGAGCTACCAACAAGAGAAAAAAGTTACATTTAGGCCAAGCAAAATTGTTCCACACATTTTTCCACCATGTGATAAGGAGGCTCCTAAACTTTTGTGTATCAAGAACTTGATAACCATAGGCTATAGAGTAGGTTCCCTTGGGATCAGGGTTCCAAGCCAAAATATATTTACCCCTCAATGAAGAGCAAGGCCTCCTTGCAAGAATAATAGCAAGCACATATTTTTCTTTGACCAATCTCCCCTGGGACCATTCTTGCGGTTCTTTCCACTTGTACATATCCATATTACCAAAAGGCTAGATTCTTTTAAAGTCCTCGACACGATACTAGCCCGCTTCCAAGAAACAAACGCTTAAGGAACGTAACCTGGGGTATTGAGTCAATATAGGAGGGTGGCCATCCATAGAATCCTCCCATAAAAGAGAATCTAATCCCCAATTGCAAATCCAGAACAAACCCTGCTTAATTAAATTAGCCCCTCTTTTCAGAGTGTCCTAAATAATCGAACCTTTTCCAACCAAGCTAACTCTAGGGATATTAGCCTCAGAAATACCTCTCAAGTACTTACAAGATAATATTTTAACACAAATATGATCTTGACAAGTACACCATATCCAATAGAGTTTTACGACCAGAGCCTGACCAAAAAGAGTCGATTTTTGCAACCCAATGCCTCCCTCTTGAACTGAACTACAAAAAAAATCCCACCTAACCAAAACTCCATTTATATTGAGCAAGTTTTCTAGACCACAAAAATTGTCTTGACAAAGCATCCATGTCTTTGATAAAAAGAGACGAAGATGTTTGCACAAAACACCTGTAAATAGGTAAAGCTTGAACAAAATATTATAAAAGCAACACTCTAACCGCAAAGGAGAGCCATATGATGGTATAGTGATTCACCTTCCCTCTAAACTTATCAAGCATAGACTACCAAGAAGATCTACATAGAGGATGAGATGAAATCAAAATACCAAGATAAATGAAGGGGGGAGTCCCAACCTGGAATCTTAGAATTTGAGCAATCCTGGCTTGAATAAGAGGGGTATTGAAGAAGAAATAGAAGATTTGTGGTCATTAATCAACTGCCCAGAAGCACCAAGATATATTTCAAGATATCGCCTAATATCGCCAGCTTCCCTAGTAGTGGAAAATCCCAACAAAGCTACATCATCAACAAATTGAAGGTGGAAAAGAGGTAGCAAACTGCTATCCCACTTCCAACCCTGAATGAGACCATGCCTAACTTGAGAATTGAGAAGTCTTCCCAACCCTTCTTCCATAATGATAAATAAATAAGGAAATAGAGGATCTCCTTGCCTCAATATCCTCGAGGCCTCAAATAGCTCCGACGACTCATTATTTACAAGAACAAAGAATGAGGAAGAAGAAACACAACTCATCAACTATCTAATCCATTCCCCCTCAAATCCAAAATCATCAAGAACTTTTTGAAGAAAGGACCATTTGACCCAGTCATAGGCTTTGACCATGTCTAACTTAATGAACATTGATTTCTCCTTAGAAGTTTTCGTCAAGTGAATAACTTTTATAGTAATAACAATCCCATCCAAGATTTTTCCGCCAGCAACAAACCCACCTTGCTCCTTAGAGATGATTTTTCTCAACCATATCTTTAGCCTCTCAGCAATAATTTTTGTAATGATCTTATAAATAATATTGCAGAGAGCAATAGGCCTGAAAATATCCAGAGAATTCACTCTCTTTTTTGGGAATAAGCACCACAAATGTAGCATTTAGGGCCCTTAACATCTGTTTATTCTTTTGGGACTCATGGACCACTGCCAGAAGATCAAATTTGATTATCTCCCTAAACTCCTAATAAAAATCAAACGAGAGTCCATTCGAGCTTTTGGGGTTTTCCCTTTTTTCATATTGAATACAACATTTTCCAACTCCTCAAGGGAAATTGGGCCCATAAAATTCTCATTCATATCTCTAGAGACAATAGAGGGAATACCGTTTAGAATAAGCTTTTCATCCTCATCATCTGATAGAGAGTCCTCCTTGAAGAGAGAGGGAAAATACCTCCTAGTCTTTTCTAAAATCTCTCTAAAAGAAGAGAGAAGGGCACCCTGAGAATTCACAAGAGAGGAAATTAGGTTACCATTATGACAAGCCTTAACTAAGTTAAAAAATAAGGTCGTGTTCCTATCCCCTTCCTGAAGCCAATCCACTCGAGCTTTTTGTTTCCAAAAAATTTCTTCCCTCAGATCCAATTTAGCTCCAAGTTCTTTTGCAGCCTCAGATTCCTCAAAGAGAAGCTTCTCCATGATTCCATGATCTCTAATCTTCCTTGAAGCTTCTTCCACCTTCTTAAGAACCATCAACTTAGCCAAGGAAAGGTTCCCAAAATTTAGACTATTCCACCTCTTCAATTTATGCTTAAAAAATTGTAGTCGCTTCATAATGGAGTGCATAGCGATGCCATGAGAAGGTTTGCCATTGGTCCACCAGCCTCACATGAAATCATGAATCTTAGGATCCCAAAGCCACATAAGTTGAAACTTAAAGGAAGGATTCTTCTTTAGCCCAAACTCAAGAACAAAGAGTTTGATAGGCCAATGAGCAGATCCCCTACCCTCCAGAATCACATAACTAGAGCTTCTGTTATTATCAATCCAAAAGTTAGAGATCAAAAACCTATCTAGTCTCTCTAAGATGGAATCTTCCCCACATCTTCTATTGTGCCAGGTAAAGATCCTATTATCCATCTTGATGTCAACCAAGTTTAGGGCCTGGATATCAGCATTGAAGATAGAAGAAAACGCTCAAGACAATCAAATCCACCGCGTTTCTCCTCTAGAAAAGTGATAAAATCAAAATCTCCAACAAAAATCCATGGGTACAGTGGAGCCAAACTTCTCACAAAGCCAATGTGCTCCCAAAAATTTACTCTACCATTGTAATCAATAGGAGCATACACATTTGTAAGTAGGATTGTTTCACAAAATTCATTATCATGTCTGATCATCGAAATAGAACATCTATTGGAAATCCAAGTAAGATGAGAGATATTAACCGGATCCCATAAACAAGCAACACCACCAGCATATCCACATGCACCAATACATTGGCATTGATCCCTTCTCCACAACTTGGGAGTAATATTGAACATACTATCAGTAGCCAATTTAGTCTCCTGAATAAACACGACATCTAAAGAATGTACACGAATCAAATCACGAATAACTTTTTATCTATAGATGTTGTTCAACCCCCTTACATTCCATGAGAGGATAATAATTTTTTAGGATTAGAAAAATGGGAGTCCAATGTTCTCACCAATCCTGACTCCACCAAAGTCTTCCCCATTAACTTAATTTTTTTTTGAGTTTTTCTTTTGATCCACCTTCATATTCTTATCCGAAGCACCTTTTTAATTGTTCTGTTGTAATCCCAACACCATAGGAGTTTTGCAATCCAAGGATGACTGCATTAGTGCCTAAGTAGGAGAGAGTACAACTATATTCGTGCCACTTTCTAAAATAGTTTTCCTTCCAGAGCTATAGCCAACCATATCACCTATACTCGAAACCAAAGCCACATGTTCTTCATTTAAACCCACTAGATCTGATTACTTAGGTTCCACCTCAAGACGAGACATTTGATCCATACCTGTTATATCTGCATCATATAGCAATGTTTTTGGTAACTCCCTACACTGATCAAGATCATCCAATATCTCAAAACAGTTGAGCAGAGCATCTGGTTGGCTATCCTTAAGGACTCTTTTTACTCTTCTTCCACTGTTTCAGGGTTTTATAGGAGTAAAGTCTTCTTTATCCCGATCCCCTTCCTTTATCATTGCTTTTCCTTTATCCAAATTTTGTGCATATTGAGAGGGCCTAAGATTTGAAGCCATAGGTGGTATAGACTTGGGATATTTTCTTTGCAGGTGATCGTATTCATGATATATCCAACAACAAAATGGAAGAGCTTCATAGTCAAGTTGTTGAACCCATGTAGATGATCCAAATTGTATTTCAATAGAATCTGTAATAGGGTATCTAATCTAGCACAACAAAAATGGGTTTCAAAATTGTTGGCGTATGATTATGATATTATTAATAAGAAAAGGAAAAATAAAATTACGACAAACGCCTTCTCATGTCGGTTTGAGGATAGGAAAACAATATGCACCATCTCTTCCCTAGTGGGTCTCCCAAATTTAATAAGAAGTAACCAGGGATTCGTCCTTGCAAACTTCGAGGGAGCAACTCCAAAGAGACCCTAATTCAAAGATCGAATATTCATAGGATGGAAAAATGTTAAGATACCAAGCTTGCATTATGGTTCCTAAAAATTCATTGATCCATAAGGACATCATAAAGGAGATGCATGCTTCATCCACAATAGCCCATTTGGGTTTTTTGAAGACTTGTGAATGAGCTAAATGGTCATTCTATTGGGAAGGAAATAAGACATCCAAAATTTTGTAGCAAAGTGTGAGATTTACCAACAGATGAAAGGAGAAATAGTTCATACTCTAGACACTCTACAATATTTACCAATTCTAGAAATATTAATGGACTGATATTTCAATTGATTTTATTAGACTCACTAAATATGGGAGAAAAATAAGCACTCTTATGGTGGTGTATTGTATCTTGAAGTACACTCATTTCTATTCCCTCTTCCATCCTTACCATGCCTCCACCATTGCTAAAATATTCATGGAATCCATTTTAAAACTCCATGGTGTGCCAAAATCCATTGTTTCTAACTATGACCCTACTTTCACTAGTTATTTTTAGTAAGAACTATTTAAATTGTGAGGAACACAAGTGAGAATGAGCTCAACCTACCACTGGGTAAACCAAAATTATCAATAAATACTTGTAAATCTATCTTGATTATTTTACTTTTGAGCATCTAATATAGTGGGTCAAGTGGCTTCCATTGGATGAATGGTGGTACAACACTTCATTCCACAACCTCCAAAATGACTCCTTTCAAGGTAGTTTATGGTACCCAGCTCTGTCACCTTGTTCATATGTTCTAGAAAAATTCAAAGTTCAAGTGGTGGATGCAACACTTCAAGAATATATTAGAATATTATAGCAATTGAAGGATAATTTGGTTATGGCTTAGAACTAGATGCAACAAAATACTGATCAACGTCGTTCAAAGCATAGCTTCAATATAGGAAATATGGTCTTCTTTTGAATCCAACCATACAAGCAATCATTAGTGCAACTTCATGCTCATCAAAATATTACAACAAGGTTCTATGGAACCTACCATGCATTGCAATGGATTAGACAAGTGGCCTATAAGCTCGCACTACCACCTTTCAAAATCCATCTAGTCTTCCATGTCTCTTGTTTCAAAAATGTACTTGACAACCACACTCAAGTCCAATCAACACTTCTTGAGTTGGATGATGAACGTTTGGTCATCTTGGAACCTAACAACATTTTGGATCATTGTGGGTGAATTCTGGCACCACTTTACCTACTCTTTATTTTTTGGAAAGATGTTAGCAAGGTGAATTCCCCATTTTTAAAGCATTAAAAGGGCAAACAAAAAAATGGGAATGTGAGTGTTGAACCTGGATCTAAAATCCCTGCCCTGATCATCAAACAAAATATTGGGATCCCAAATCCTCGAATGAAAAAAGCAGACTAGATGTGTGAACGAGATTTTTGGCAAGCGACTATGTGAGGGTTTCATCTGGGTTGAGTGCAAGCAGCTCCAGAGGTTGGTTTTTAGGGCCTTTGGGCCCTAGCGGCCAATATTTTTGTGGTTTATGCTCAATATTTTAGCAAGAAATGTTGCAGGGGATCCAAGATGGGTTAGAAATTTATCTTTCAATAGATCATACTGTGAACTTGAGTGACAACGACTTCTAATTTGCTGCACAAAAGAAAAGTGAAAACCATACCCTTCCACGATGTCTAGGGCAAGGATTAAAGAGATCACGAAACAAGTTTCAAGAAGTTGATCAAAAAATGGCTCATATCTCAAGTGAATCTGGTGCTAAGGTGCACCCACAAAATAATTCTACTCGTGAAAACCCTTGTCAAGGGTAAGAATTTCGAAGACTCAGCCCCAAAAATGAATTTTAGGGATGCCCTCCATGGTGGACAGCCTCAGACCAATGCTAATATCAATCTTAGGGCTTCCCATAAACCTCTAAGAATGCCTAAGATTGATCCTAGGAAAATAGAGTCAGGATGTCTTAAAGCAGCTGATGGAACTCCTATTGTTAAGCTTGATATGGGTAACATTAAGACTGGCATTGAAGATTTGGAAAAAGGAGGACTAATTTGTCGGTTCGTGGGTTTTCGTCCGAGCCTATCTAATTTCAAAGTCTGGGATACAAAAATCTGGAAAACTAAAGGTGAGTTACAAATCTCTATTTATCCAAATGGTTATTTTCTTGTTTTATTTGCTAATAATGAAGATAGAGAGAAAACTTTTCAAGGGGGTCCTTGGTTTTTTGGAAGGGCGGGGCTTTTCATGAAGCCATGGCATACTAAATTTAAAGCCGAAGAAGAGATGCCTTCTATAGCTCCCGTGTGGGTTAGACTCTTTGGCCTCCCTATTGAATTTTGGAATCCTACTATTTTTTCTTCAATTGGAAACTCTTTAGGAACTTTTATGATGATTGCTGATTGTACTCAAAATTTTGAACATATTATTTATGCTCGGATTTGTGTTTTAATGGATTTTGACAAACCCCTACCTAAAAATATCACATTACAATTTGGGGAAGACACTTGGGAGCAAGTAGTGGACTATGAGAACATTCCTTTTCGTTGTAGAATTTTCCATGAATATGGTCATTTGGCCAGTGCTTGCCCAAATAAAATTCTTGATCAAAAGAAAGAAGATATAAACTCAACAGGTTTCCAAATGCCTAAGAAGAAGAACACTAAAAAAAACTAGTTATGAAGGATCAATCAAAGTCATCTGCTAATATGTTTGAAATCCTTTCCACAAATGATGTCCCAAGTGAGGAAGAGGAAATAATGGAAACATAAATCTTAGAAACACAATTTAAATATGAAGGGAAGAACTCAGAGACAAACCAACAAATCAAAGGTTTTCAACAGAAAAAAGGGAGAAAATTTACACAAGAAAAACAATATTTTAAATGTCAAAACTTCAAATAATATAGGTCCCAATATAGACTCTGTTGAACCCTCTAGTAAAATTTTGGCTGTGTATGAGCATTCTTCAAGGTTAGAAGCCATCTAAGATTCAATTGGAATAAGTCAAGAAACTAGGAAAAAAACTGAAGATGGATTCTAATCAAAAGTCGCAAGACCAATCAATATCATATGGTAAAAGAAGGTGAAAATCTTGTAGAGGAAGGTAAGATTAATGCCCTTCCCAAATTTTTTAGCCATGGTATTAATGAATATCATCACTTGGAATATTAGAGGACTCAAAGGGAGTCTTTCAAAACAAAATGAAATTAGAAGAATGATTCAGATAAATCATCCACATCTTGTTTTCCTTCAAGAAACAAAGATGTCAATGGAGGATATGGACTCAATTGCCAATAAAATTTGGCCAACTGGAAAAGTGGTTTCCCTCAGTTCCCAAGGGACTTCGGGTGGCATTGCTTGTCTTTGGGACCCAAAAGAGGTAGTTATTCACCATATGGTTGGTATTTGGGGTCTGTTGGCTATAGCTATTCAAAGTAGACATTCCAACAAAATTATGCTCTGCATTACTGTTTATGCTCCGACTACTTTGGAGGAAAAAAGAAGACAGTGGAAGGATATAACTCATATTATCTCTCATTTTCTTGAAGCTTGGATCTTGATCGGAGGAGATTTCAATACCATCCTCTCTCTGGATGAGAAAAGGGGAGGAAATAGAAATTTGGACAAAAGCACTGACCTCATGAGCGAATATATTGCAAACCTCCATCTTGTGGACATCCAACCAGATAATGGCCTTATGACTTGGTCTAACAGAAGGCAAGGCTTAGCTTGTATAATGGAGAGATTGGATAGGTTTTTGCTCTCTGAAAATTTCTTAATCCATGGTCACATTCCTAAAGTGAAGACTCTTAACAATGTTGGTTCGGATCATTGGACGAGTCATGGTGGAAATGTGGAAAACCAATGTGAGTTTCTCTCCTTTTCATTTTCAATTAATGTGGCTTAGAGACATTTCCTTTAGACCTCGTGTGCAACAATGGTGGAAGGAAGGTAAACCTAGGCATGGGACTAAGATGTTCTATTTTTCCAAAATACTTGCAATACATTAAATCCAAAATCAAGACTTGGAACCGGAAAGAGTTTGGGGATGTTCATAAAAAAAACATGAAGTTATTGCTCATCTTGAAAATTTGAATAAGAAAATCCGTTTAGATGGCCTCACAGAGAAGAGAAGTGCAGATGAAATTAAACTCACAACTCGGTTAGAGGAATGGGAAAAAAGAGAAGAAATCTTATGGAAGCAAAAATCTAGAATTCAATGGCTCAAAGAAGGAGATCGAAACACAAATTTCTTCCACAAATATCTTCTAGCTCGAAGATCTCACAACTTTATTTCTTCCCTAAAATCAGATTTTGGAGATGTTGTTTATACTTGGGATGGCATGAACTCTATTGTTGTTGATTACTTTTCCAATATTTTTGTTGCTACTCCTCTTGACTCAGCTTCTCAACAAAATATTCTTCAAGCAATCCCTTCTCTTATCACTTCTGAGGAGAACTCTATTTTGACTACTCCTGTTACTATCAATGAGCTTCAACGAGTAGTTTTTAAAATGCAAAAGGGAAAACCCCAGGTCCTGATGGTTTTCCCATTGAGTTCTACCAAGAGTTCTGGGATATCCTTCATGTTGATTTATTAGAGGTGGTGGAAGAAGCGAGGGAAGCCAAAGAAATTTTGAAGGTTATCAATAAAACTTATATTACTCTTGTTCCAAAATCTCAAGAGGTTGATCATATCTCAGCTTTTAGACCTATTGCTTTATGTAATGTTCTTCTCAAAATCATTACTAAAATCATGGCAAAAAGGTTGAAGCCTCTTTTGCATAAGATTATTTCCCTGGAGCAAGGGGTTTATGTGGAAGGGCGTCAAATAGTAGATGAGATAGTTCTTGCTTAGGAAGCCATCCATTCCATGGATATGCAAAAATCTCCTTCCATGTTCATTCGGTTAGACTTATCCAAAGCTTATGACAGAGTGGATTGGCACTTCCTTATCAAAGTTTTGAGGCAATTTGGTTTCTCTAAGGATTGGATGGATTGGATTATGGGATGTATCTCTTCAGTTTCCTACTTAGTTCTTATCAATGGCAGGCCTTCTCAGTCGTTCCTAGCTTCTAGAGGTATTAGGCAAGGTGACCCGCTATCCCCTTATTTATTCATCATTCTTCTTGAATGCTTGGGTAGGACTATAACCAAAAAGAGGGAAAACAAAACCCTTGAGGGAGTTACCATTGCTCATGGAGCTAGACCTATCTCTCATATTCAATTTGTGGATGACTCTACTATTTTAGGTAAAGCTACAGTTAAGGAAGCTTCTAATATTAAGCAAATCATTAGCTGTTTTTCTAAGGCTACTGGGCAGTTGATCAATGAAGACAAATCTAAAGTTATTTTCTTTCACTACTTTGCTAGACAAGAATCCATGGTCTTGGATAAATTAAGATATAATAAGACCTCCCTTCCAATCACTTATTTAGGTATTCCCATAAATATTCAAAGGCAAAAAAATAAATATTGGAATTGGTTGTTGGACAAAGTCAAGAAGAAAATT
Organism: Wollemia nobilis; assembly: GCA_028583015.1. Classification (NCBI taxonomy): domain Eukaryota; kingdom Viridiplantae; phylum Streptophyta; class Pinopsida; order Araucariales; family Araucariaceae; genus Wollemia; species Wollemia nobilis. The sequence goes on from JAQPPZ010002068.1 coordinate 45,263, forward strand.
GGAAAGTGGACCAACAGGTGGCTTTCTTATGGGGGTAGAATCACCTTGGTAAAATCAGTCCTTCAAGCTATTCCTATTTATGTATCTTCCATGTTGAATATCCCAAAGGTTGTTCTTCAAGAACTGGATCAAATCAGTCATCGTTTCCTTTGGAGTGGTACTAAGGAGAAAAGAAAATGGGCCTTGGTGAAATGGGACACTTTATGTCTTCCTAAGAATGAAGGGGGGTTAGGATTTTGGTATTCTATTAATAACAACAAAGCTTTAGCTGCTAAATTATATTGGAGGATGTTGCATAACCCCAATGCTCTTTGGGCCAATAATCTCCGTGCTAAATATGCTGAGAACAAAAGTCCTGAAGACCTTGTTCGCTATCAACTTCCTACCAAAGGTTCTCCCATTTTAGCAGTTCTTAAGACTGGTGAGGATTTGATAAAGAAAAATTTATTTTGGATCATTCATAATGGTCAACAGGTAAATTTTTGGATAGATTCTTGGGATGGTCACAAGCCTTTGATAACTCAGTTTCCCGATTGGAGGCCTTGGATGGAGGAGCTTCACCGAGCTAACTGGATAAAGGTGGCTAATTACTGTCGATACCATATTAGTAATTCAAAGGTTGGTAGATATTGGATCCCTATTGAGGACTAGCCTATTCAAATCCTAGAAAGGCAAAGACAAGATATCCAAGGCATCCTTCATATGAGATCTCTCTCTTGGTCCCATGAAAAAGATTGTTTTGGATGGAACAACACTACTAAGGGTGAGTATTCAGTTGCTCAAGGTTATTTGACCTTATGCCATAATAATCCCAACCATTCTTCTGACATATTTTCTCAATTGTGGGCTCAAAATCTATGGCCTAAGGTGAGGTTCTTTAATTGGCTTTTATTGCATCGTAGGGTGCTTATTGGTGAGCAACTTATGAAGCGTGGTTTTCATGGCCCTTTTAGATGTGAAATGTGTGAAGAGAATGTAGAAACTCTCAACCATATTTTTATTGAGTGTACTTTAGCCTCTGAGCTATGGAGGAGAATGGCCACTTTACTTGGCTTACAGGTGGTCCAATTTTTTTACTTTTGAACAACTTTGGAGGGATTGGCCTAATCAAGAGGGTGTTGATCATTTTATTAGGCAGTTAGTTTGGATGGGTTCTACCATTCTTCTTTGGAATATTTGGAATGAAAGGAATAGCCAAATTTTTAATCAAGATAGGAAGGATATTCACTATATTTGGCAAAAGACCATAGCCAACTTAGTTGAATCAGTCCATCAACTCCTTAATCACCCCCAAAACTCCCACCAAAGATGGGATCAAGTGATGCAAATATTGAAGATTAAATCTTCTAAGGGCAACCAAATTAAAGGGAATGTGAGTATTTGTAAGATGGATAGGACAAGAAATTGGCAACCTCCTCCTAAGGATTTTGGAAAAGTCAATACTGATGGAGCCTCTAGAGGGAACCCTGGAAAAGCCAATGTGGGAGGAATTGGTAGACTTTCAGATGGCTCCTTGGTTTTTACTTTTGCTTGAGAATTTGGGTATTCTTTCCAATAACCTTGTTGAGGGGTATGGTATCCTCAGAGGCCTTCGAGGAGGCTACTAAGGTTGGATGGGAAAAGGTGTTAGTTGAGTCTGACTCTCAACTTATGATTAATCTTTTGAAGACTCCTAAGAATCATAAGGTTGATTGGAGAATAAAAAGAATTATTGAGAAGATTCAATTAATCCGGATGGGATTTTTGAAAGTTGATTACAATCATGTGGTCAGAGATCAAAACAAGAGTGTTGATGCTTTAGCTAATTGGGCTTTGGACAAAGGTGATCTTACTTGTTATGGCCACCCTCCTAGATGGTGGGCTTCTCAAATTAGGGAAGCTCTTCTTTCTATCATTTCTTTGGATGGCTCCAGTTCTGAAGGTACCTAGTTTCTTCTTTTTTTTTTTGCTTCTCTTTGGTTCATTCGAATTATTTTAGTTCCCTAGCTCAAACTATTCTTTCTTTTGTTTCCTCGGTTGATTCTTGCCTTAATAGTCTTCTGGTCTAGATAGGTCATTGTTATGTTCAATTTTTTTCTTTTTTGTTTTTGTTGTTTAGTTTTTTAAGGTGTGTGTGTTCTTTTGTTTTGTTTTGTTTTTGTGTTCTTTGTGTTGTTTTTTCTTGTTCTTGTGTTTTTGTTGTTTTGTGTTTTTTTTTTATGTTTTTTGTTATTGTTCTTGTGTTTTTGTTGTTCTTGTTCTTGTGTTTCTATTTGTTTGTGTTAATTCGTGTTTTTATGTGTGAGTGTTTTCTATGTTTTTTGTTTTTGTTTATTATCTGTTGTTGGTTGTTTTTTATTTTTATTTATTTTATTTTTTTTTTTTAGGTTTTGGTTGTGTTTATTTTTCATGTTTTTTTTGGGTTATGTCTTTGTAGTGTTCTGTTGTTTTTGTCTTGTTTGTGTTTTGTTATGTGGTTCTTGTGTTTTTCTATGTGGTTTGTGTTGTGGTTTCTTTTATCTTTTTGTGTGTGTTTTGTGTGTTTTTTTTTTTTGCCCCCCCCCAGGAGGTTTTTTTTTTTTTTTTTTTTTTTTTTTTTTTTTTATTTACTTATTTTTTATTTGGTTTTGTGTGTTTGTTTTCTCCTTGAGTATGTCAAAGGTGGTAGGCCAGGTCTGAGTCGTGGGCATTTTTGGTGGAATGGATACCCCTCCCTCCTTGGGTCTTACCCGAAAGTGGCATCCCTTTTGGGATTGTTTCCACAAATAAAAAAAAAAAAGAAAAAAGTGGACTATGGACCAATAGTTGAGTCCCAAGTTACCATCCAAAATATGGATGGAACTTTGGGAAAAGTGATATCAGAAGTCTAGACTGAATATTCCATCCATGTCAGAATATGATGAGTGAAATACTGGGAGGTTGGTACAAGAAAATTTTACCCAAAAAGCCCGTCCAAAGTTGAGATCACCATGTAACATGATGGAAGCTTCGAGGATCCCAGGGAGTGAGCATTAAGAAATCTCAACTATATGATATAGATTATCGATGGGTGTAAAGGAGGAGGATTTGAAAGTACACAGCTTAAGACGTAATTAATATTTGACCTGTCTGCAACATGAAAGGACATGGTAGATCAACATTTAAGAGGCTATCAGAATAATCAAAGGCCTAGATATCTATAGAGAAACTCGAATCCTTTTGGATGATTACTATCCCTCATAGATAAGAGCATCAACAAACTTTCTAGTAATTTCAATTTAATATTTTCTATCGAGGGCCATTAATGCTTATTTTTGAGTCCATTGTAAAATCTTCTATAAATAGCAGAATGCTTGACATTCCAAAGATCGGATCTATGGACTTTACAATTCATATGTAATCCTCTATTACTTGTAGATAATAGTAAATCACTATTTGGTCTCTCAATTCATCTTTCATTTTGCTTCTGCTTTTGTGTAAATGTTTATTTTTGCAATGGTCATCTGATTAGGTTCGGTTAATTCTGCTATCCAAATTTTGTGAGCCTCGCTATGTGGTTTTGAAATTTGCATTCGCCATTGGAAATCAAGGTTTATTTTTGTTAAGGCCAATAGGGTGGGAGCACTCTAATTTTTCTACTAGGATTTCATGTACCCTTCTACTAGTTTTGGAATTTGCCCTTACACACCAAGCTAAAGGAGAAGCAATAGGTGGGGTGAGCTAATGTGTTAGGTAATTTGTTATTGTTTAAATCGATGATGTGGGAGGATTTTTTCTTGATGTGGCTATACACCATCCTTGTCAGTTCCCCCTATGACCTCCTTTACTTGCTTTCTTGTTCTCTTTTCCTCCTTTTTTCCTTTACGACATAGGTAATTGGAACCTCAGGATCCAGCCTTCTTCAAAGATCTACCACCTCTGCCTCTTCTAGGTTGGGTGGTCATTCAATGCTGGTTGAAAACCTTTGGGCGTACCTCCTACTTGTTCAGTGCTGGTTTTCACACCAACATTTTTTGGTGACTCTTCTAGGGAACTATATGAATTTTTTATTTTAAGGAAACCAGAGCCTGGTGATTCTCTAGATTACCTAGATCTTGGAAAATCATATGGTGACTCTGAGTTGAGTAGCATCTCCACATCATAAAATAAGTTGTATTCTTGTGCTGATATTTTCCATCTCTCAAAGGACCCAGAGTTTGATGAGTAGCCCTAACCTTACAAGCGGTGATAGTATGTTCATATAGTGACTTTGAGTTTGATGTATCAATCAGGATCTTTGAGGACTAGTACCTCAATGGCCTACTTATGCTACCCACAATGGAATGATCCTGGTCTATTAGAACTCCAATATTGGCATGAAATTCCTAAGGGTACCTTGAAATCCCTGACCAAATATAATGGTACCTTGGAAATTGCTTGAGAATATATGGAAGATGTTGCTGCATTAGCGTCCTTCTATAACATAGTACATAAATATTTCATGATCAAGCTCCTGGTCATATCTCTAGAAGGGAGGGCGCTATGGTGGTACTGTACCCTTAGGTGAAGAATCGTTTGTTCATGGATGGTTTTGGTGGGATATTTGATTGATGCATTTGATGGCTCCTTGGATCCTTTCCAACTCTTGATGCACCTCTCGTACATCAAGATGGCCCCTTTTGAGTCCACAATAGATTTTAACATTTGATTCAAAAAGAGCTAGAATATGATCCCCCCTAAATACCAGCCATATACCACCCAATTTCACATGTACTATATTTGGGATCTTATCTTGAATATCAGCCTTCTCTTGTATCAATATGGGAAAAGAAGATTCTCTCAAAAATTTTAGGAGGTCGTGCACGTAGAGCGACTCTTGCTCCAAGCAGGAAAACCATATTCGAATGACTCTACCCTTCCATCACCTTTCCCAACTGTCACTACCATTTCCCTACTACATAACATCCACCATGTGTGCCATCTCAAGTTGTGCATGAGCTAAGGCTACAGTTAGATGGAATGCAAAGGGTAAATTCCTTCTCAAGCCCATGAGAGAGAAATACAGGCACTAGGCCTCAAAGTAACAATTCTATTGCTTGCACCTTCTCCCAAGAAGTGGAGGGTCTAAACCAAGACAAGATTTTTGCTCACAAAGAGAAATATTTTTGCATCCTTTTTGTATCCAAGAGCACAGTGAGTAGAAGATGAGTCATCTTCTTGAGGACTTGGTTGGTCAACATTCAAGTCCTAAGGAGGTCTCGTCCCTAGCAGGCTCAATCAATAAGATCTACACGAAAAAATATGCAAGGATGCCAGAGGCGTGTGAAATTGGGATTTTACAACAGGTGGATCCCAAGGAATGGTGACACTGGAACCTATTGTTAGTATCTAAGAAAGGCTTCCACATGGAAAAACTCATTTTCAATCTGATCATAAATTGCATAAGTACTAATATGCATGATGATCTACCAAGCTATGATCTCCTAGCAACTTGAAAAATATTTGGACAATGTCAATCGAACTATAGAAGGCAACTCAAGTTCGGCATGATTTGGTCTGAACATTGTGGATTCACTGGATGAAATCTAGAGTGGGTTAATGGCTGCAATGTTCCAGTTCTACTGTAATTTTGTGTAAATAAACCAATAAATAAATAAAGGGTGCAGATCATTCAAGGCTGCATGATTGCTGACATCACTTTGAGAGATCTACTTCTAATAGACAAGATAATTTTATATGGCATCTCTTCCTTCAATGTTTTTTCTTTTGTTTTTTATCTTATGACTCCGTAGCCCAAAGAACAACTCTTAAAAATATTGTAATGTAATATAGCAGGTACACCTTAGCTTGTATGGCAAAGATACGCATCAAGATAAATATTTCAAAGCAAATATAGAACCCAACAAGAAATCACTTTATAAAAGGTTTTTTTGGCACCTCTCATGGTCCGTCAATCCACGATCATGATCAAAGGGTCAAATATGGGTTCTAGTAAGCTGAGAAGATTCCTACTGAATTGAGTAAATAAGGGCTATATTAGCATAGACAAATGTTTTTGGCATTGTGTTTATTCTTAAAAATACCTCGAGCCATGAAGGAGTATATCAATTAAATACTACTTTGAGAGGTTTTCTCTAGGGCTACTCTCTCTTTTATTTCCTTCTTGCATTGCTTCTCTCTCTCTCCCTCTTCTTCTCTGTCTATTCTTTCAACTATTATTTTCCTACACTTCTGTTTCTCCTCTTATGGCTTCCTTATGCTCTTTTTCTCTACTGTATGCTACCTGGTTATGCCCTTCCTTTTCATATCTTTTCATCTGGTAGCATTCTATTGGATACTCTTGTTTACAATTTATTATTTCTATCCTAGTCTTTGTCCCTCCCCTTTTCTATATTGCTTTTCGAAGGATGAATGCTATCCGGGTTCCTATTTCCAGCAAGTGGAAATCCCCTATGAGTCTCCAAGAGTGTGGGTGAATTTTGGCACCACTTTACCCACTTTTTATTTTTTGGAAAGATGTTAGCAAGGTAAATTACTCAATTTTGAAGCATTAAAAAGGCATACAAAAAATGAGAAGGTGATCGTTGAACCTAGATTCAAAATCCTTGTCTTGATCATCAAATGGAAGAATGGGATCCCAAATATCTATAAAAAAAATTGAACTATGGGCCAACAGTCGTGAGTCCCAAGTTCCCATCCAAAATATGGAAATAACTTTGGAAAAAGAAATATTAGAATTCCAGATTGAATCTTTCGTCCACGTTAGAATATGATGAGTGGAATACTGAGAGGTTGGTGCAAGAAAAGTCTGCCCAAACAACTTGTCCAAAGCCAAGATCACCATGCAATAGGATGGAAGCTTTGAGGATCTCTAGGAGGAAGCATTAATGACCTTAACTATCTGATGTAGAATGTCAATGGGTGCGAAGGGGAGGATTTGAAGGTGAACAACTTTAGAGGTAATTAATAGCTGACCTATCTACAATAAGAAGGGACAGTGTAGATCAGAATTTAAGAGGCTGTCAGAATAATCAAAGGCCAAAATCTCTATAGAGACACCAGAATACTTCCAGATGACTGCCATCACTCCTAGAGTAGAGCATCAACAAAATTTCCAGTCATTTCAGTTTAATTTTTCCCACCGAGCACTATTAATGCTTATTTTTGAGTTCATTGTAAAATTTTCTATAAATAGAAAAATGCTTGGCATTCCAAAGAGTGGATCTACAGCCTTTACAATTCATATGTAATCCTTTATTGCTTGTAAATAATAGTAAATCACTATTTGATCTCTCAATCCATATTTCATTTTGCTTCTACCTTTGTGGAAATATTTATTTCTATGATGGTCGTCTGAGCGGGTTTGCTTAATTCTGCTATCTAGATTTCATGAGCCTGATTGGGTGGCTCTAGAATTCACATTCACCACTGGGTATCGAGGTTTATTTTTGTTAATTCCAATAATGTGGGAGTGCTCTAATTATGCTACCTAGATTTTATGCACTCTCCGTTGGTTCTGGAATTCACCCTTACATTTCCAGCCGAAGGAGAAGTGATAGGTGGGACAGGATGATCTGTTAGGTGGTTTACTATTGTTTGCACTAGTGACATGGGAGGAGTGTATCTTGATGCAGCTATACACCATCTTGTCAATTCCAACTATGGTATCCTTTGCTTTCATTCTCATTTCCTTTCTCCTTTTTCCTCCTTGCAACGTAGGTAGCTAGAACGTTAGGAGTCAACCTTCTCCGGAGATCAATCGCCTCTGCTTATTTCAAGTTGAGCATTCATTGAATACTGGTTGAAAACCTATGGGTGCACCTCTCACTATTTTAGTATTGGTTTTTGCATCAACAATCATATAACCCACACTATAATTGAAGTCTTGATTCAATGGCAAAGTTTATAAAAGGAATATGGCACATGAGAGTCCCTTCAACAACTTCAACAAACATTTTCTCATATGGAGCTTTGAGGACAAAGATTTTTGAATGGGATAGGTATGTTAAGGCCATATTTTAATATTATTATAATTGTCTATTCAGGTGGTACTTTGGACACCTGGGCTTATGGGCCCATATGATGTAATTGTTATATAAAAATATTAGTTAGTTAAAGATGTAACAATTATCATTTAGGAGTTACTAGCTTTGGCCCCCACTTGCACGTGGATGAAAAATCTTGAGCATTAGGGTTAGGGTAGCTAAATAATTTTAAAGAACCAAGGGGGCAAGAGAAGAGGCATCTCATATTTTGTTGTATCTAAGATTCATTTCTAAGGAGGTTGCCTTCTCAAAGAGGCTTGCAATTATGTAATGTGTTGTTTTTTGCAATATAATTTGTTGCATTTCTATTTCACATTGTTAATTTCAATATTATTTTCTATTATTATTGAAATATCATGTTGTGATTTTTATTTCACTGCAAGGTTCCTAACAATAGATATCATTTCTAGTGGAAAAGTCTTTTCTCAACAAATAAATTCTCATATCAAACTGATCATTTTATTTATAATCGTTCATTTTTTTTTTTTATGAAAGGCCATTTTAATTATAAAAATAAAAGTCCTTTACAGCCAAAAAAAATGTGGGTGGATAAAAAATCACACCCTGAATGCCACTTACTTATCCTAATAGCGGATAAATAAAAACAAACTACACCACACGGGCACAACAACCATCAACATCAAACTAGAAACATTCTACAACCAGAAAGGTTTTTAAATAAGGGGGCCTGTGGTAGATAGATCCTAATCCATTTGAAGTGGGTGGTTCCCCCCACCCATCAAAGCGCTCCTCACCCCAACTTGAAGCATGAGTAATTAGATAAGAAGGATTGGACCAACCAAAAATATATCCGTGGCTACCTGAAGCCCCCCAACCATCATTAGGCATAGGCATAGATTATGGAGTGATCACAGGCATAGAATATGGGAGGTGTACATATTCAGCTACTACAACAAGCCTTCATAGTCACAATATCTGCTTCTAGGAGGTTGACGCCATGCACAATCAAGGCGTCGATGTGAATAGGGTCGATCATGTGCCTCTATATTGACAACACAAGGGGCTTCACCCTAATATTTTAGCAAAGCCTACAAATGGTCCACCTCCATAGCCACCTATTTAGCCTGGTCATAGATCTGAAACCACATATCATAAAAAACTTTGAGCTTCTCAGCAAACAAAAAATCCTGAGACGGATCAACCTACTTGAAAATAATCTTGTTTCTAGATTTCTAAATGTTAAACAGGAGGTTGACTCTAAATATTTTCCACACTTACATCAACAGGAGATAAAACTGAATGGGATCACCCAAAATGACATGATTCCACGAAAGCTATAGGGACATAAATGGGGTAAAGAAAAAACCAACTCAACTCCAAGCGAGATTGGATCATCTACATACCCAGAAAAGATGAATACAAGATTGTGGTTCTTGATAAAATGGGCATTAGGGCTCAAGCACCCCCATATAATAAAGTCTATGACCAAGGGACAAACCCTGACACAGTAAACTCCAGGCAAAAAAAGCTTTCTTTGGCTCCATATAAGATGCCCAAGCTGAATGAAATCTAGTTTTCCACCTAAAGGGTGATGAGAGAGTATCCCATTTGATATTGAGTTTGGGCACCATGGGGGCAGTTGGCATAAGCCATTCATAAACTTGCCTAGCTCTATAGCTTAGCAAGAAAGTACACTTATACCAAGCCTAATATTTATAGCAGGGTTTCTAAGAGCTGACACCTAATTTCTACCATAAGGAGAAAGGTGTATGGTCTAGAACAACATCATACATAGCCTTGTCAGTGTTGGACAAGCGAAACATCATTTTTAAATTATTCCAAGGAATCCAGTCTTTATTTTTCCTGGAGTAAAAATCAACAATGGCGGCAATGCCCCACTTAAAAAATGTTTTGGGCATGGACCCAGGGAACTTGGCCCAATGACTTACCCTAAAGCTTGAATACAGGGGAACACCAGACATTGAGAATATTAATGGAAAGGCCTTTATGTAAATGGACCCCCTTCCAAACAATCCAAGGGTTTAATTGTTGCCAAGCCTTCCATATGCTTTTGATGACAAAGGAGCCAGGGATTTTAATGAAAATGGGACCATCACTAAAGAGGCAAATCCATTCCTACCCAGGCTTGATGTTTGAGTGGAATCCTAGCCAAGATGCAATATCTAATAAGAAATTTTCATGCTTTAGGTCCTTTGATAGCCCATACAATCTATTTAGCACAAATGGCTAACCCTTGATGCTTACAGTCCATCAAACCCATACCCCTTGCTTGCCGTGGAAGACAACAAATATCCCAAGCTACTCTATGAAAGCCCTTTTGCTCAGACCCACTAGACCACAAAAAATCCCATAGTAATTTTTCAAGCCGTTTGTAACAAGCCTGGAAAGGGACCCAAAAATACGAGTAATAAACATGCGTGGAAGCCAACAATTTTGAGCAAATTTAAATTTTTTTGGTAAGATAAAACTTCTTAGAAATCCAATATTCCAGCTTGCTTTCCACTTTGTTGATGACATAAGACCATAATTGGGATGGAAAGCATTGAAAGGCAAAATGAATTCCCAGGAATTTGAAGAGTTCTCTAGGCTGAATCCAACTCCACTACACATGCTAAAGCCATTGGTGAAGAGGCTATAGGGATTACCTGTAATAGGAGGTTTTCCTCCATTGGATATTAGACCCGAAGGATTTGCAAAAAATATCAATACAAGAAGAGCTTCATAAAGGGATCCATCATCCTTATTCATAGTAAGAAAGGAATCATCAACAAAGTGGTTGTTAATGAGTTGACCAACATTCCCAGGAAGGGAAATACCCTAAAGCATCCCAAGAGAAGCATGATGAGCCAAAAGATAACCAAAGGCTTCTACTGCTAAAATGAATAGCGAGGGGGCCAAAGGACAACCCTGCCTTATTAACCTGTGCAAGTCAATAGCGTTAGTTTAAAACTTGTTGATAGAAAGCACATATGACTCATCCAAAAAAATATTTTAATAGAGGAAATAAAATGAGGACAAAATCCAAGAGCTTCTAGCATGGAAAGAATGAAAACCCACTCAATTCGATCACAAGCCTTTTCAAAGTCAAGCTTGAGGAAGAGGGCCTATTGATTGGACTTGCGAGCCCATTCCATCCCTTCCAAATAGCAAGAACATTGTCCAAAATATATTGATTCTGGATAAATCCAGTTTTCTCAGGCCTCACAATAGAGGGAATTAAGGGCCTAATTCACAAAGCAAGTGCTTTGGCAATGATATTGTAGCTGACATTAAGCAAAGTTATTGGCCTCCAATTTGTGATGATTTTTGGATCCTCGAACTTTGGGATAAACTTGATATTGCCATTATTGATAATAACATCTACGGAGCTAGACTATAGGTCTTCTAAATATACTTTATGTAATTCAGGACCAATAAACTCCCAACAAGTTTTGTAGAATTCGTAGTGGAAGCCATCAAGCCCTTGGGCCTTAGCATCTACCATTTGAAATAGGGCATCCGCAATATCTTGCTCTGATAGAGGCCATTCACAATCATTCTACTATTTTGGGGAAAGGCAAGTTTGGATAACCTCTTTGCAATATTCAAGGGCTAATTCTATTTCAAGGGTGTACGGTTGAGCAACAAAAATATAAGAATAATATCATGTAAATTTAGTTGCTATCTCAGGAAAAGAGGTGGTGTGAAACCCATTAACCAATAAATATTTGAATTGAGTGGAGTGATGTAGAGGCCGAAGCCTTTGGAAAAACTCTTTAGAAATGTGGTCATCCACTTTGATCCAATGCATCCAGCTTCAATATAAGCCCCTTTGGCCTTGTACACTTCAACCACTTTGAGCTTATACCGAAGCTAAGAGACATGGGCTTGAATAACGAAGTCAAAAGGAGAGGCCTCAATACAAAAGGAGACTTGTGCAAGGTCATTACGCAAAGCAGTATTAGAGTGATGATGCAGCTACACCAACTTCTTCCCCAGGCTTATGAGCAGAGTAGTGGTACAAAAAATGGTATCATTCCACCACTCAATCCATCCTAAATCTCATTGGGTATAGGTACAATGTTCTAGATCCTTTGGATGTGATAAACAATGGTATCATGTTGTAAGAAAGAAGTGTAGAAAAAATCGAGCATGAGTAGGCCATTGAGGAGTGGAGGAAACATGAATAGAGAAAATTATGGTGGAATGATCGGACGAGACCATACCAGGAATGGTTTCAACAAAAGTGACTGAAGGGAGCTAACAAGAAACAAAAAACTCATGCTGGTCTGACAACATAGCCCTATCTAACCTTTTTAAAACTCTTGTGGGGCCTGACTAAAAATTAGACCACATGAACCACAAATGGTTGAAAAATTGACCAGCAAAGAAACAACCATTGGGATGGAAAACCCCCAATTTATTTCTCATAAAATACCAAGCATGTTGCTCTCCTAAGGCCCACCTATTGGGGAGCTGGCCCATTTTATCATAAGGCTTCTCAACCATATTAAAATCACCACACATCAGCCAGAACGTAGTAGGTAAGGACAAAGCATACCATCTCCACAGTGCACATCTATCTTGGACCTCATTAGAGGCATAAATATTAGTAATCCTTAAGGAAATACCACAAAATTCGAGCAGAATCTAAATCATGTGGTGAGAGGGATCAGAACCCCATGTGAAAAAATTGCTCGCCTACCTATTATTAAGAAAAATGACAACACCTCCTCTACCGTGATTGTGGTTTGTAGCATACATCTAACTACCAGGCCATAACATAGAACAAGCAAATTATAAATTGAAACCTGCCACTTTGAATTCTTGTAAACACACAAAATCTGGACAACCATAGAGATTGGATGAGGTAGTGATTTCATCCTAAACCATGTAATGATAAACAGGGTTCGTCAACCCACAAACATTCCAGGAGAGAAACAATATTAAAAAGAGTCAAGTTGCATACTCCCATTGGCCTCAATCGCATTATCCGACAAGTAATAGAGGTTATTCCTAAGGGAATCCAAGGCGGCAGAGAAGAGAGAAGTTTGCTATCATTTTTTTAAATAAGCAAGCTGCTCACCTCGTAGGGGGATATGAGACTATTGTCCTAAGTTATGAGAGAAAATTCCTTCATCCCTTGTCTCTTCTGGTGAACCCAAGAGTACAGTGGATCGAATACCTTCATTATGGTCTATAGACTTGATGGCTAGAGGAGGAGAATGGACAAGAGCTGAATCCATAGTCAACAACTGCATGGGAGGCTTAGGCGCTATGGCCTAAGCGTACATGGCCACTATGTTCCCCGCTTGAGTGAGCTTGCCACCTTTCCATTTCTTGCATGAAACCTCAGTCCATTTGCCATATTTTTATGGAGGGTGCGGGGTAGTGGGAGATAATACAATGTCAACTATCGGGATAGATGCCTTGGCCTTGAATTTTTCAATTATCAAGGGGCAATCCTTAATGCGGTGGGAGGTTGACTAGCAATGGTAACACATATTAGGGAGGTTGATATACACCACCCATTGATGAATATGGATAGAACCAACCTGAATCTCAATATACTCCTTCAGGGTTTTAGCTAGGTCAACCTTGATACACATTCTCCTACTAGGGCATACCGACATGAATCAAGAGGGTTCATCATAGAAAAATTCACCAAGGATGGACACCAAATTTTTTAGAAAGGGCCAGCATGTAGTGGGAAGGTCCGGGAGTTCTACCCAAATAGGCACGACCAAGGAAACAAAATTATAAACTGTGAAATCCTGGCTCCATGACTGAAAAATGAGTAGTGAACTATTAATGTAACTAGGACCCTTATTGAGGACCTTCTGGGCTTGGTTGGGACTATCAAATTGGAAATGAAAAAACCCTTAGAGATATTTTGGATATGCTCGACTTGAATCCCATACGAATGCCAATACTGCTTAATTCGGTTCCTAAGGACATGCTTAGGGGGAATCCAACCCAAAAAATACTCTATAAGAGTATTGTTTTCAAACCAAGAACATGCTTGATTGAATTCATGCAAAGGAATCACAAAATCAGGTTCAAAATTACCTTGTGGTACACCTTGGGAATAAATTTTTTGGGCTATTTTTTGCTTTTGGAGCCATTCCTCTCGCTGCCAGCTTCAGACAAAGCTGGGGGAGGATAAACCAACATAATGAACAAAAACTAACAGAAACCCTAGGACAACACACAGATTGACATGCATGCAGCCACCCAAAACTCACCATTTTTTAATTATTTCTATTTGTCTTCATTTAATATTTTTTTAGCCCACATCTCACACTTATATAATATCATTGAAATAATCATGAACCAAAAATGAACCTTATTGATTTTTCAATCTCACATCTTCATTTTTTCTCCTTAGTTTGCAATGGGTAAAATTCTCTCCATCATACTTTTATATTTCCATATTGCATATTCTCTAATTGATTTTTATTTGAAAATATAAGTTAAGGTATTTGTATTCTCTTACTATATCCAATGAAGTTACTTCAAACAAAATATATAGCTTTATTTGCTCTCTTTGAGTAGAGAAGACCATAATCTTAAAAAATGTCTTACAACCTTTGAGTGTCTTGTTGATCAAGATGATATCATCAACACATATGAGAAGTTTTACTATATAAAAAATAATATAAATACCAAATAAAACCTTGTTTCACCTCAACATCACTCCCAAAAAACTCTAAGAGTTATTTTGAAGTTCTAATTTTGCTACCAGTTGGTCATAAAGGTTGCGTGCAACTACTTTGTACTTGGTGGGTACCCAAAGATTTGTTTTCTATAATATACCTCTAGGTAGTGTAAAAAACATTTTAAAGTCCACAAAACAATAATAAATTTTTCATTTTTCATTCCATATCCTCTTTATTAAGTGCCTTTAAGTTACTCAATCATCTATCATTGAGTGCTTTAGTCTAAACCTTTCTTACCCTATTGTTCTCTTTCCTTGATTTTTTTCCTTAATTGTTTTCCCACTTATTGATTTTGCTTTCTACTATGCTATCAGAAATTTTTACATAAAGAGGATTAATCATGATGGTACGAGTAATTTGAAGGATTGTTAGTGTCTCCATTTTAATGCAATGGTATGACTAGGTTGGTTGTTTGTTCTAATAGGAAGGCTTCTTTAACGATGTCATTAAAATTATTTTGGATGTATGGTTATAATATGTTGACCATTTATATCTTGAATTTTACCTATTGCTATTTTGTTTAATGCTCTCTATATTTTTCAAAAAAACTTTTTTAATTTTCTTAATCCTATTAATTATAGGAGGAATATTTTTCTTGGTTTCTCTTTTATATAATTGCTTAGCATTATGTGCTCACTTGGGATATTATTTTTTGTGTGACTTTTTATTTATTGTAGCTATTTCCCAAATTGTTTTGGCTATGCTTTATAAGATATATCAACTTCTTTTAGCTTGATCTTATGTATTTTTCTTTTCTTGTTTTCATAGTTTGTTATTTATTTTCTCTGTTTTGTTTTTTTAGGGTTTTTATTGTTTTACATTTTTTATCATACCGTAGATTTATTAGAAAGTTTTTATGTTTTATTTTTTTTGCATTTTAATTTCTTGCATCACTCTAATGCTTCTCTTATATCTATCAATTTCCTACTATTTTTTAAAAAGGTTATATGTGGCTTCTAGTGGGGGCCACTCCCATTAAAATACCAAAATATTACATTTTCTATAGAATACATTTATCAAAGTTTTCTCATTTCTTTTTTCTCTTAAATATATTCTTCAACTTCCTCGAAGTGCTATGTTTCCACAATCAACTCTTTGGCATCATTTTGATTAAGAAAAATCTCACTACCAAGTAAGTGTATACAAATATGACATGACATAATCAAGTAAAACCCTAGGAGCTGAGAATCTGCCTTCGTCTATTTCATGGTTGCCGCACAATTGGTAGCTTCAACTTATTTTGAAGCTACCGGAGAAAGGAATTGTGCTAGGGAAGAGGTTTCACAAGTTCATGCTGAAATGTTTCCACAAGGTAACCGGTATGAAACTAAATGGTGCGGGAAGCAGGATCATTTTTATATTGAATCGCTTTTTGATTGTAAGGTAGAAAACCCACAATAGACTTAATTTATATATTTGTTTGATGATGCCTTATTATCATATGTGAATTGCATTTAAATACCTAGTCTAATAGTTGTAAGAGTGAAGGGTTGTGACCCTAGAATATAATGAATAAATAATATAAGTAATTAGGATATGTTAGGAGTGTCCTAACATGCCACCCCCCTTAAAGGAGCTTTGTCCTCAAAGCTGGAAATTTGGAAATTGCTGCTGGATATATTGAAAATTTTTCCACGTTGCTTCTTCTAAAGGTAGACCTTTTCGATGGATTAAAACTTTCGTGATATCACGAGTACGAAGGTGACGAGAGTGGTGATCCAAGATAGCTTCTGGCTTGACTAGAAGTACTCCATCATCGGAGAATTTAGGGAGAGTGGGTTGTGTCGTGATATGGGCTTCCACTACGAGCTTAAGGCAAGATACATGAAATACGGGGTGAAGTTTGGAAGAGGGAGGAAGCTCTAGTTTGTAAGCAACGGTCCCAATACGTTGGAGAACTTTATATGGCCCGTAAAATTTGGGTGCTAACTTCTAAGAACCTTTTTGTTTAAGAGAGGATTGACGGTAAGGTTGGAGACGTAAGAAAACCATATCACCCTCGTGGAAACTACGTTCGCTTCTATGTTGATTGGCTTGTTGCTTCATGTGATGTTGGGTGGTGTGTAGGTTCTCTTTTAGGATCCGTAGTATGTCATCTCTATTAGCAAGTTTCATTTCCACTGCATGGACTTTTGTAGTCCCTAGAATATAGGAGGTGAGGGATGATGGTGTTTGACCATATAGTGCTTCATAAGGAGTCATTTTGATGGATGTATGGTATGAAGTGATATACCACTATTCCACTAGTGGAAGCCACTTTACCCAATGGAGTGGTTGAGTAGAAAAAAAACATTGAAGGTATGTTTCCAAGCATTTATTTACAACTTCTGTTTGGCCATCGGTTTGAGGATGGTAAGCGGAGCTCATACGAAATTGAGTACCTTGTAATTTGAACAATTCCTTCCAAAAGGTGCTAGTGAAAGTTGGGTCACGGTCACTAACAATTGTGGAGGGCATACCATGTAATTTAAAGATGTTATCTAGGAAGATGTGGGCTATAGTACTAGTGGTATAACGATGAGCCATGGAACGAAAATGGGCATATTTAGATAAACGATCAATGACTACGAAAATGGTTGTTTTTCCTCCTGATTTTGGTAATCCTTCAATAAAGTCCATAGAAATATTTTCCCATGTTTTGGTGGGTATAGGAAGAGGTTGAAGTAATCCTGGAATAGCGAGGGTCTCCCCCTTTTGTCTTTGGCAAACTTCACATTCTTTTACAAAGTTTTTGATGTAATTTTTCATTCCTACCCAATAGAAGGAGGTAGTGGCTCTTTTATAGGTTTTTAAGAACCCTGAGTGGCCTGCAGTGGGTGAGGTATGTAACTCATGAGTTTTTTCACGATAAGTTGAATTGGGGGTGAGGACCATCCTCCATTTGTATCTTAATATATTATCCTTCCAAGTATATGGAGTTTTGCTATTAGGATTATGTTGAAGTTTTTGAATTAAGGCGTGGATAGTAGGATCATTTATCCATTCTTCATGCACCTCATCTACCCATTTAGGAATAAGGGAGGAAAGAGCATGGACTTGAGGCATATCTTCAAATTTTCTAGAAAGTGCATCGATTGCCATGTTGTCCTTTCCCTTTTTATATGTAATTTCATAATCATAGCCAAGAATTTTAGTAACCCATTTTTGTTGTTTCGGGGTATAGTCCTTTGTTCCAAAAAATACTTCAAGCTATGATGGTCAGTGCATATAATGAAATGTTGGCCAATAAGGTAAGGCCTCCAATGTTGAATAGCATGGAAAATCGCCAACATCTCTTTTTCATACGTAGAGCGAGCTAAATTCTTAGGAGAAAATTCTTTGCTTATAAAATCTAGAGGCCTTTCATCCTGCATGAGTACGGATCCCATTCCTATTCCTGAAGCGTCACTTTCAATGACGAACGGTTTAGAAAATTTGGGCATGGCTAGAACAGGGGTGGTACACATTGCAATTTTCAAGGTGATAAAGGCCTCATCCGCTTTAGATGACCATTTGAAAGCATTTTTCTTTAGTAATGATGTTAGAGAAGCAGCGATTTTACCATAATTTTGGACAAATTTTCTATAATATCCCGTTAGTCCAAGAAACCCACGTAAAGCTTTTAAGGTTTTTGGAATAGGCCAATTTTTCACCTCTTTGATTTTGGAAGGATCTACCATAACTCCTTCCTTTGAGACAATATGCCCTAAGTATTCAATTTCTTGTTTTCCAAAGGAACACTTTGATCTTTTTGCATAAAGTTGATTTTTCTCCAAGATTTGGAATGCTTGTCTAACATGGTCCAAATGTTCTTCCCATGTTTTGCTATAAATCAAAATGTCATCAAAGAAAACTAATATAAATTTATGAATAAAAGGGTGAAATACCTTATTCATTAGACTTTGAAAGGTAGAAGGAGCATTGGTCAGGCCAAATGGCATCACCAAGAATTCGTAGTGCCCTTCGTGAGTGCGAAAGGCCATCTTAGGAATATCCTTTTCATTGACTCATATTTGGTGGTAGCCTAACCGTAAGTCTAACTTGGAAAAATAAGCTGCCCCGTGGAGTTCATCTAATAGCTCGTCTATGACCGGAATAGGAAATTTATCTTTGATGGTCATTTTATTAAGCGCTTGAAAATCGACACATAAACGCCACGAGTCGTCCTTTTTTCTAACTAAAATAATTGGAGAGGAATAATGGCTTTTGCTAGGTCTAATGACTCCTGCCTTAAGAAGCTCTTGTACTAATTTTTCTATTTCGTTCTTTTGGAGGTATTGATAACGATAAGGTCTAATATTAGGAGGGTGATGCCCTAGAAATAGTGGAATAGTGTGATCGTGACTTCGTTGTGGAGGTATTCCTTTTGGTTCATTGAATACCGCCTTATGGTGGTCTAAAATATTTTGTAACTCTAGTGTCTCGTCTTCTTTGTGACTAGGTTGAATTGAAAATAATTGGGTGACCATTCCTTTGTTTCCTCTTCGGATAATTTTCTCCATTCTATGCGAGCTAACGATTTGGGAAGGTCCTAATTTTAGGCCTTGGATAATATAGGTTTGGTTCTTTGTTGTGAATTTCATCCATAGTTCATCAAATTCCCATTGGACTACGCCCAAGGTTTGTAACCATTGTATGCCTAGTACAATGTCGCACCCACCTAGGGGTAGGACGTACATGTCACTTTTCATGTTATAAACCCCCATAGTTTTATATTTCTACATTTTCCTTTGCATGCAATTTTTCCATCATTTCCAATCATCACTTTGAAGTTATTGCAAGGGTATATAAAACAATTTGCTTGTTTAGCCACCTTTGGATCGATAAAATTATGCATGCTACCAGAATCTAGGAGCACTATAAGGTTTTGTTTCTTTAAATACCCTTTAACTCGCATTGTTTGAGGGGCAAAAAATCCGGCAAGGGCGTTGAAGGAAACCTTTGGTGCATTTTCTTTGTCACTTTCAAGTGTGTTGGATAATACCTCTACTTCGAGTTCAGGTTCCTCTTCGATGAGAATTCCCTTCCTCTGTGGCATCTAGAATATGTAATTTTCATGAGGCACATTTATGATTTCTGTCAAATTTCTCATCACAATGGTAGCAAAGACCCTTAGCTTGTCTTTCCTTCATTTCCTTGAAACTCAGACGCTTAAAGAGCGGGGTTAATTTTGGGGGCTGTGTAGGAGTTTTGGGTTTGTCCTTTTTGCTTTGGTTTAGGGTTGGTATAAGTGTTTGATGGTTTCCCCCAAGTTGGTTTTGTGAACCGATTTCGTGCCTTGATTTTGTCCTCCACTAATTTTTCCAAGCCGATGGTCTCTAACATGTTTGTAGGGTTATACATTTGCACCTCTATTCAAATTTCTTCTTTTAATCCGCTGACAAAACATTCTTGAAAGAAGGCAACATCTAATTTGGATGTTTGATTAGCTAGCCTTTCAAATTTTGCTTGGTATTCGCTTATCGAAGTGGTTTGGCATAATTTAGTGAGGGCCCCTATAAAGCTTTGAAACTTGCTAGGGCTGAATCGCACTAATAGATTCTGTGTAAAGTTTGACAACGTCGAAGTGCCGTTAGTTTTCTCAAACCATTGATACCATTGGATGGCATCGTTTTCCAAGTGGAAGGAGGCGATATGCACTTTTTGCATTTTTGGAATTTGATTTAGTGAGAAATATTGCTCTGCTCGGTAGATCTAGTTTGTAGGGTCTCCTCCTTCAAATTTTGGGAAGTCTAATTTGGTCGTCCATATCGGTTTGATGACCCGTGGTTGGGTGAATTTGCATGTTTTGTTGCCTGATTTTGACTGATGGCATCAAGTTTAACATCCATTGCAAATATTTTCTTGAAGAGTTCTCTTGTGGTATAGGTATTCTCCTCTCTTTCCTTTTGAACTTCTTCAGTGAGTCTTTCGTGTTTCTCATGAATGGAATCCAGTGATCGTCGTCCTTCAGCCATTGCGGTTGGTGTAGGTAACGATCAATATGACTTGGTATAGGTGAGCAAAAAAAATAAAAAAATAATTTTAATTTTTTTCCTTTGCATTTCGGACGTCGAAAACCTTGATGCTGCGTTGAAGATTTTAGCTTTTTCAAAACAGCCACCGGTCACCACGTGAAAGGTCGAGCAATTTGGGTGTAAGACAACTTAATTTGTACCTTAGGAGAAGGTTTAATTTTTTGTGAGGATTTTGACACGGATCCGTGAAGCGTGAATGTTGTTTGTGTCCTCACGAATGTGGACTGGCTGAAATGTGCGGTGGGAAAAAAAATTTAATGGTGAATTTGCTCCTTGATCTAGCTCTAATCCAGATGGTATGAAACTAAATGGTGCGGGAAGCAGGATCATTTTTATATTGAATTTCTTTTTTATTGTAAGGTAGAAAACCCACAATAGACTTAATTTATATATTTGTTCGATGATGCCTTATTATCATATGTGGATTGCATTTAAATACCTTGTCTAATAGTTGTAAGAGTGAAGGGTTGTGACCCTAGAATAAAATGAATAAATAATATAAGTAATTAGGACATGTTAGGAGGGTCCTAACAATAACAATGCCAATCCTATTGTTAAAATTCTTGTTATTGAGTTTGATAATGCATGCAAGTGGCTATAAGAGCATACCCTAATAGGATATTTCTTGGGTCGTATCCTGAATGATACTCTGATCCGATCTTAGATTCAGTAGTATTAGAAAAATTATGGTATTAAGATAGAGAATATCCAAAATTTGTCAAAATGGTTTTTTATTTTTCACTTTGTTGATGCTCAACATGCATAAGAAGTTTTTAGTTAGGGTCCCTGGTATGTCGGAAGCTCTTTTCTTATATTTCAATAGTGGTCCAGATATTTCTCTGTTAATGATGAGGTTTCTTTGGAAGTGTCTGTTGGGGCTGAGTTCCCTGGTCTTCTGATAGCCCTTTGGGCATTCTTGCAAAGTATTGCTTCCACCCTTGGGAAGGTGGTCTGCTTAGAACCAAATAAATTCTATAATGTCCACCCTAATAGGTGTGTGTGTGTGTGTCAAATTCAATCTTTCCAAGGACCTTATTAAGTCTATTGACCTGAATGTTGGTGACAAGGTTTTACACAGTGTGTTGTGTACATTAATTTGCCCAACACCTGTTACTGTTATCAATCAACAAAGCACAAAATTAAATATTGTCCATGGTAGGAACCTAGGGTTCCTAGCACATAAAATGATAAATAAATAATAAATAGACCTAAAACTAAAAGAATCGCCTTTTGTATTGTCGGGAAGTCCCTTCAATAAATTGTATTATATTTCATATTCATGGATGATTGAATGATAAGTTTTTACAATGTTTTATACCCCTCTAGGGTTATAGGTGAAAGGTTGCAATGCTTCCTAACCCTAATATTATAATAATATAATAAATAATATAATTAATTATTATATTATTTATTATTATATTATTTTATTATTATGACCATAGGATATAATATATTATTATTATTAAGATTATTAATTAATGTTAGGATAGGATCCTAACATTCCACCCTCCTTAAAACAAGATTTGTCCTCAAAGCTTGGAATTGTAGTGTGTAAGTATATGCTCTTCAAATATTCCACCTTGGAATAGTACTTGCTATATGGTTTTCTAAGGGAGTAGGTTAATTTGACTCCAATGGAGTAGTAAACTTTATACAATTCACCTTTAGCTCCTTTTGAACCTTAATAAAAAATTATCTCCTTTAATGAGTTCGAGCACCACCTCATAGACTGTGTAAATTAGAACGATTTCTTCCACCTTATACGTTTTGATATCGTTGATCAATCTCACAGTCAAGCACACAATATGGAGAGATTTGGATCTCTCATCAATCTAGCACAAAATGTTATCAATGATGACTCCTCCTATTAAATGGATTAATGTGAGAATCTCCGTAGCAAATCCAACTGATACTTTGGAGACATCTAGGTATTCATGCCAACTCGACATGCATTTCTGCTTACACCACTCTGCTTCTTTGCTAAAAGCATCAAGCTAGATCTTCCACAAGTTTCTAAAGTACTGGAGCATGTCGTGTCCTTGAAGGTCACCAGCTTCATCTGCTAGCCCATTCACAGTATTGTACAAGCCAAGAAAGCAAACTTTTATGTGATCAGGCATGCCGTCCAATGTATTGAGATCCCACCTGGAAAATGCTTCATTGAGTAACATGGTGTCATCACGAGAACCATACTTATCATAAACATCATCGAGAACAACAAGCAAGCAATCAATTTTTATGAAGGTCATTCTACCTCTGCCATATTCAGGTTCAAACATGCTAGCTGCCATTGTGAAAAAATATCTCAATATGCCTCTCGCGGGTGAATTTCAAATTCCTAAAACCACAATCTATCCACCACTTGTGCACTTGCTGGAGCTCCATTTGGTGTATAGACTGCATTGCATTGAAGTCGACTTTAGCCAGCTCCACATATTTCTCATTGTTAACATATGGCAACCTGCAAATATTTGAGGGCACATTATACAAAGTCTTCCCTAAAAAGACTTCATTTCCACGACCACAGATATCGATATAAGTTCTTTCCTCCATTCTGGGCAAACTCCGATGAAACCCAAATTTTAGTTTATACTTGACCTCTTCAACGAGAACTTTTCAGAAATGGTTTAGCTGCTTTAGATTTTGCTGCAAGTAAACTAAGGGAAATGCTTGTGCTTCTTTCATTATTATTATTATTATTATTTTTTCAAAAATTCTACTTGTAAGCATTTGTAGAGGCTCAGCATGCCTTTGAGGTCTCTATGTGTTTTATCAAAAAAACTAAATAACTCTACATTCTCATCCGTAAAATTTGAAATAACCTCTAAAGATACATCGTATTCATGCAGTCTCAGTATCCAAAATCCCAAAGTTATGTCATTGACATTTGTAATATTATCATGTCTTCCCCTTCCTATTCCTTTCGATGTCCAATGTCTATATATATAATCCAATGCATCCTTGGTTTCCCTTTCAAAATGGTGACCGATTCCCAGGCATTCAACGGTGTCAATGGCACAAAGACGTTCACGGAGATCACAAGGATAAAATCCAGGTACATGGTCTCCAAAGATTCTGACGACAAATGCTATAAAAGCTAGGCATCTTTCGTCTCATGTGTGCATAAATGCACAAGATGTGGATGCTGGTGAGCCTGCTACAGATCCATATTTGGAGAGAAGATCCATAATTTTTTTCCAATAAACAAATTCATGCAGGCCCTCCAAATAAAAAAAGAAACGACGTAGGTAGACTGTGTAAGGCCAAAATTTTAATCCCTTTTAGTTGATCCTTCCTCATTGCAAATATTCTCTTGATAAACAATGGTTCATGGGAAATACCCAGACTTAAACTATGAGCCTCTTTCAACATAGAAGCAAATAAAATGACAAATCCAAGTGGCATATTGCAATCCTTCGCTTCATTGAACTGTTGAGTCTGGTTGTTAACAAAGTCTATGCCTTTTTGCACTTGGGTTCCCTGAACTCTCCATATTTTGAGGGTAATGACAGATGCAAGAGTACAAAGAAGTCTATCATATAGTAAATAAAAATATTCTTCCCCCAGGAACCATCAGTTAACTGATTGGATACAACCCATTGTAGTGTTTGTGGAAACTGTGATTGGGAAGAATTGTGAATGACGGGTATTCGTGCAACCCAGGCAGTATCATATGCAGATGGCCTTTATGTTCCCCTTCCCCATGGAGTGGAACATGTTTTTGATATCATATATCAACGTCTGCATATTCATATAGTCTGGAAATGACTGTGATATTGAACACAATTCATGAGTGACATATCCAAAATAAGTTGTATGAAAAAAGCTCCTTCTTTCCATATGTAAACTGGTTGTACATTTTGATTTTTTTGCAGGCCAGTTTATAGTAAAATTGTAATTATGTTGCCCTGCAAGTTTTAATCCATGATTGGAGAGGAGACCACAACTATATTTTTATGTTAGGAGAGAAGAGGAGGTGGCCATGGTGGAGGGCGTATAGATGAGAGCAATGCACTGCCCCATAAAACCAACAGATAATCAACATTTTGTATTTCCATCATGGTGGTTTTATTTTTGAAATTTATAGAAACTTTTGTATCTTCCTCTGTTTTAATGAGATTTTTCAAAAAAACATTGTAAACATCCTTGGAGATACCTTTGAACAAATTTGTTTGTTGAATTAGGGTGATTTTAAATTTATTTCTGCCTTGATGGCTGACCGAATGCAGATTTGTAAAACAATACTTTTGGAAGACTTTATGCAATTTTTTCATAAAAATATTTGTAATTTTAGGGATTTCATTAAATTTTTTGGGAATGTATTTTGAACTATTTGAAAGTCTATGGCTTTGGGCTTTTTCAAAAAAATTAATTTAGGGTTTGGAATATTTTTGGGAAGTGCAATGAGTACCCTCTGGGATTCCATGGCAATGGGCTCCTCCTCCACCTCATATTCCATGGCTATGGGCTCCTCTTCTTCCTGGGATTCCATGGCTAGGGTCTCCTCTTGCATTTCCATTAAATATTGTATAATACGATCAGAACGTTCCATTTTTTTATTTTGTTTTTGTTCAATCATTCTTCTAATGTCTGCAATGTCATTTTTTATTCCTTTGATATTTATGTCCCATATGGTTGGATCCATATGGCTCTGATACCATATGGTAGGAACCTAGGGTTCCTAGCACATAAAATGATAAATAAATAATAAATAGACCTAAAACTAAGAGAATCGCCTTTTGTATTGTCGGGAAGTCCCTTCAATAAATTGTATTATATTTCATATTCATGGATGATTGAATGATAAGTTCTTACAATGTTTTATACCCCTATAGGGTTATAGGTGAAAGGTTGTAATTCTTCCTAACCCTAATATTATTGAAGAACACAAGCTTATACTGAGAGGGGGGGGTGAACAGTATAAGACCTCTTTTTACTTTTTCCTTTATACTTCAAAATAGTAAAGCAATATACCCAAAGCAATATCAAAGCAATGCACAATATCATCCACAAAGTGACACCAATTTTAACGTGGTTCACCCGGAATGGTCGGGCTACGTCCACAAAACTTTTCTCTAAAAGTTATCTCAAAGTTCTTTGGGAATCCTTCCCAATTACAATGTTTATGAGCCTCGGCCCAAAGGAGATACCTTCCCCCAATCAGAATTTATGAGCCTCTGCTCAAAGGAGATACCTTCCCCCAATCAGAATTTATGAGCCTCTCGCTCAAAGGAGATACCTTCCCCTCTCGCTCTGGAAATGATCCCTCGGAAGATCAACTGCCTCTACCTCTTGCCAAGCACGTGGAACTCCTTTCCACCGAAGACCTCCTGTCCTCAATGCTTAGCCTAAGAGACCTCTCGCCTTCTATGATCACGTCCACAGTAGCTCAAACAACCTCGTACCAAACACAGTCAGTCGGTCTAGTACAAGTCTTCCTCTGTCTCGTCAGATCTGTCCAACTCTTGAACAAATCAATCCTCTGCATACAAGCCTTCTCAAAGACTTGCCAAATCTGTCCTCAGGTTCTTCTCATAGAACCAATGCACCTCTGTCCTCAAGTTCTCTGATAGAACTATCAAACTCAGCTCACAAGTCCTCTGCTAGGACCTGTCCAAATCTGCTCACAAGTCCCCATCGAAACCTGTCCAAAAACTGCTCACAAGTCCCCACCGAAACCTGTCCAAAACTTGCTCACAAGTCCCCACCAGAACCTATCCAAAATTGCTCACAAGTCCCCACTAGAACCTGTCCAAAAACTCAGCAAGCTCACCAAGAAAAACTTTCTTAGTAGGAAATCACAAAGTGAATTGTTAGAGACCCAATGTGATTTGTCAAACTCATAGAAGCATAAAGAGAATTGTTAGAGACTCAATATGTTCTATACTCAAATCCCAATCTCAAAACTCAACTCAAATCAACTCAGCTCAATCTCAATCTCAAATCTGAAAACTCAACTCAATATCTGAAATGGATAGGATAGAATGTTTTCTTTCAAGAACATGAAACCCCAACAATTGCCAACTATGCAAAGAATCACATAACAATGATACTCATGTTCTTTTCACCATCAATTAGGGTTTCAACAACAATGCTCATCAAACAAGGTTTAGTCAACCAACACCATTCAACTCAACATCAACCTTGAAGCATTCAACCAATCATCACAAGAAAAGGAAACAAGTAGAAATCCTTTTCCCTCCAAAGATATTTGAACAAAACAACCACCAACACAATATCACCAAATGCAAAGAATAACTTGCTCAAATCAACTCAATGGAGTAAGCCCAATATCATGAATCAAGTAAAGCAATAACTTGATCAAACAACCTCTATGGAAGCAACTCAACCATCAAACTCAAAACAGCCAACCAAGGGTTCCACCAACTCAATGCAAGTAGCTAGACTCACAAATATAAACCCTAGTGCACAAAGCTTCCACTATCTCAAACCAAAAATTATGCATTCACCAAAAACTCTCCTTAAGGATAACAATGCATAAGTAGTCTTCAACAAACCAGAAAATAGGATTTACACCTAGCCAAAGGATACCTAGTAGAATACCTTTTCACTCCAACCTTATTTCAGAAAACATACACCAATCATACTCATAAGAAGAATGTGCCCATACCTTATTGGAGTAGAAGATAATTGAACCTTCAAGCTGTCACCACACACAACTCTCAAACTTCCAACCAAGTTAGGGTTAGAATAAAAAGAAATGAGCAATAATATAAACTTCCTTTATTACACCTTTTAGCTCCACTTCTTTAAACACAACCACCATAACATGCCAATAAATCAACAATCACAGACTCACACCTTATACCTCCATTTTTAATTTTAGCATAGCAAAGAATAATCTTAAAAATACATCCAAAGAAATATGCCCTTATTTCTCCTAAGATTTTATTCAATGCTAATCACAAAAGCCAAAACTCATAAAATTTAATCACACCTTATAAATCGTTGTCCAAGAAACTCCGAATTTCGTGGCATAAAGACGTTTTAATAAAAACGTGTGTTACTCTAGCAAAGCACCCCCGTGAGACTCGAAACGGTGACCTCCGCCAATGCAACGCCCAATAGCAGCCTTCGTTGCCACTAGCCCATGCGGGCTACGAAGTTCACAAGTGAACTTCCCTCCACTTCACCCTCAAAAAAAACTCCCGAAGACTTTTCAACCGCACGTGCTTCTAAGTCTTCCTTCGATCATAGCGAATACAGAGCACAAACACCGCAAATTGCATTCGAGGAATTTTGAATTAATTAGCCTTCCAACCTTAGGAGTTGGAGAATAAATAGTCTCTTCGAAGACACCTTGACGTCGGCGGAAATAAAGACCATTTCGAAATTAATCAAAAGTCTTTTCAAAAAGGGTTTAAAAACCCTTAAATAATTTTAATAAATTAAGAATAAAAAAGGTTTAAAAACCTTTAAGTATTTTTAATAAATTAAAAATAATTTCTCCCTTAATTAATTAAATAATTAATTAATTAAAACCTTGAAGGGTTTTAAATAATAATTAAATAAATAATAAAGAGAACCTCCATTGGTTTTAATAAAAACCCTATCCAACTTGGTTTTAATAAAAACCGGTTTGGTTTTAATGAAAAACCCTTGCCAATGGAATCTCTCTGGATTCTCTTAAAAATATTCTCTTGGAATCTTCCACCTTTGAAGCCAACACATCCTCTTAACATTAATGCCATTTCCTTTTGACATCAATGACAACTCATAGACAAGAAGCTAGGATCTCAAACCCAAAATTGCCAACAATCTCCCCCTTTGTCATTGATGGCAAACCATGCTTCTCAACAACACAGAAACTCAACATAAATAGCTCCCCCTGTCTTGAGGCTCTCCCCCTTACTCAAATCTCTCCCCCTTTGTCATCAATGGCAAAGGGTCACCTTTGGGGCTCGGGACTAAGAATGAGCCTCTTAGCTTAGTCCCTCCCCCACCTCCCGTTGAGGTGATTAATTCTTGGGTGGGAGTAAAACTCCCATTAGGCACTGATCATCATCAGTGTCTATAGCTGCCTTACCATGTCTTCTCTTGTTCTCCTTGTCCATATTCCTGTTCCTGTTCCTGTCACTATTCCTGTTCTTAACCATGCCTTGATCCTTGGACCTGTTCATACCACTGTTTCTGTTCCTGTACCTTGGAAGTTCAGCTCTACACTGTCTAGCTATGTGACCTTCATTGTTGCACTTATAACAAGTAACAATGTTATTTCTTTGAGGCATACCTGTTCTTTGAATCCACCTGTTCTGACTAACCTTGTTCTTGTTATTAGCCTTGCAATAAATTGCCTTATGCCCAAACTATTTACAAGAGTAGCAATACCCTTGAAAGAAATTACCACCTCTGAAACTGTCATTTACCTTCCTAACTTGAGTCATGCAATGTGAAGCCATGTGACCAAACCTGTGACAAGCAAAACATCTGCCATTAAACTTTCCTGGATTTGACTTCCTAGGTCCTGTAAACTTTCTCCCCTTTTTCTGTTTCCTATTTTTTGATTATGTGCATCTATCACTCAAGGACTCTTTTTCTGAAATACTTTCCTCATCAGAACTCTCTTCCTTTTGGAGTCTCTTACTAGACTCTCCAACTTGTTCCTTGTGTGGCTTAACAAAACCAAGGCCTATTTTATCTATTGTCTTTCTTTGACCTTTGATGAGTGACTTAACCTTTTTGGAGCTATCTTGAAACCTGTAAAGCTTATCCTTGTACTCTTTAGTTTCCTCTTTCAAAGAAGCCATTTTCTGTTCTAACTCACTATACTCAAGAACCTTAGACTCTAACTCATCCTTGAGTTCTTGTGTCTTAGCTATAGAGAAGTCAAGACTTTCTATAAGATCATCTCTCTCCATACAACATTCATCTAACTTATCCTTGAGTCTAGCATTCTTCTTTCTTTCCTTTTTCAAAGCACTAAGAGCACTAATAAGTTCACCTTCAAGATCTACTTCACCTTCCTCTATATCTTCCTCTATTTGTTTGCTTTTTGAATCATCAAGGCCTTTTTCAGATTTCTTATCACTAGAGGTGCTACCCTTTTCAAAAACCATACATGCATCTTCCTTATAGTTTTCTGAAGCATCCTCATACATACTAGAAACCAAATCATTATTTGTGCAATCATCCTCAAGGTGACCAAAATTTCCACATCTAAGACATTTCATGATAATGAATCTATGTTTCGGTTCTTCCTCTTTTTCTCATATGAACAACATCTCATTTTCATTATCACTTGAAGAACTTTCACTATCACTACTAGAACACTTACTTGCTTTGTCTAGGTAGAAACTCTTCTTGTGCTTGTGAGAATACCTCTTTCCTTGATTGTTGTGCTCATCTTTGTTTTTCCTGTGATGCTTGTGCTTTTCGAATCCTTGCTCTTAGAATCCTGTTTATCTTCATCACTTTCATTCTTGGGAATAGTACAGTCAGTAGCATAATGACCAAACTTTCCACAATTGAAACATCTTATATTTTTCATACTTTTGTGCTTTCTAGAGAACTTGCCTTTCTTGTTGTAATATGCCTCTTCATCACTAGAAGACTCATCACTATCTTGAAGTTGTTTACCCTTGGATTTCTTGGTAGCCTTGAAAGTTGCCTCTTTCTTGACATCAACCTTCACTTGAGTTCTCAACTCAAATGCTGCAAGTATACTATGGAGCTCATCCTTTTTCAACTTATCCAAATCTTTAGCTTCCTCAATAGCAAAAATATTTTCACTAAATCTATTAGGAAGAGATCTTAAAATCTTATCACAAACATCATTTTCAGCAAGCTCAAGACCTAAGTCTTTCATGGAGTTAACAACCTCATCCATACGAAGCATGTAGTCACTAATATTTTCATCATCATTCATCTTGAGTTGTTCAAACATACCTTTGAAGTGTCTCAACTTGGCCTTTCCGACATTTGTATCACCTGTATGAACCACCTTCAACTCGATTCCACATTTCACTAGCTGTCTTGCAGTGAATCACTTTGGTGAGATCTGCTTTCTGTAAGCCTTTCAAGATTGCATTCATTGCTTTTGAATTGTTGTGATGTAGGAGCCTTTCTTCTTTAGTATTAGGACCATGTTCAGGAATAGTGTACTCATCTTCAATCACTTCCCAAACCTCATTCCCAAGTGCCATTAGATGAACCTTCATCCTTGCACTCCAAAGACCAAAATCTGACCCATCAAGAATAGGTGTTGCATTGCCACTTGAATGATCCATTGTGTTCTTTACTAGCTTTTCCTTCAAGTTGTTAAACTTTTCGAAGGCACCTGCTCGATACCAATTGAAGAACACAAGCTTATACTGAGAGGGGGGGTGAACAGTATAAGACCTCTTTTTACTTTTTCCATTATACTTCAAAATAGTAAAGCAATATACCCAAAGCAATATCAAAGCAATGCACAATATCATCCACAAAGTGACACCAATTTTAACGTGGTTCACCCAGAATGGTTAGGCTACGTCCACAAAACTTTTCTCTAAAAGTTATCTCAAAGTTCTTTGGGAATCCTTCCCAATTACAATGTTTATGAGCCTCGGCCCAAAGGAGATACCTTCCCCCAATCAGAATTTATGAGCCTCTGCTCAAAGGAGATACCTTCCCCCAATCAAAATTTATGAGCCTCTGCTCAAAGGAGATACCTTCCCTCTGCTTTGGAAATGATCCCTCAGAAGATCAACTGCCTCTACCTCTTGCCAGCACGTGGAACTCCTTTCCACCGAAGACCTCCTATCCTCAATGCTTAGCCTAAGAGACCTCTGCCTTCTATGATCACGTCCACAATAGCTCAACAACCTGTACCAAACATAGTCAGTCGATCTAGTACAAGTCTTCCTCTATCTATCAGATCTGTCCAACTCTTGAACAAATCAATCCTCTGCATACAAGCCTTCTCAAAGACTTGCCAAATCTGTCCTCAAGTTCTTCTCATAGAACCAATGCACCTCTGTCCTCAAGTTCTCTGATAGAACTATCAAACTCAGCTCACAAGTCCTCTGCTAGGACCTGTCCAAATCTGCTCACAAGTCCCCATCGAAACCTGTCCAAAACTGCTCACAAGTCCCCACCGAAACCTATCCAAAACTTCTCACAAGTCCCCACCGGAACCTGTCCAAAACTGCTCACAAGTCCCCACTAGAACCTGTCCAAAAACTCAGCAAGCTCACCAAGAAAAACTTTCTTAGTAGGAAATCACAAAGTGAATTGTTAGAGACCCAATGTGATTTGTCAAACTCATAGAAGCATAAAGAGAATTTTTAGAGACTCAATATGTTCTATACTCAAATCCCAATCTCAAAACTCAACTCAAATCAACTCAACTCAATCTCAATCTCAAATCTGAAAACTCAACTCAATATCTGAAATGGATAGGATAGAATGTTTTCTTTCAAGAACATGAAACCCCAACAATTGCCAACTATGCAAAGAATCACATAACAATGATACTCATGTTCTTTTCACCATCAATTAGGGTTTCAACAACAATGCTCATCAAACAAGGTTTAGTCAACCAACACCATTCAACTCAACATCAACCTTGAAGCATTCAACCAATCATCACAAGAAAAGGAAACAAGTAGAAATCCTTTTCCCTCCAAAGATATTTGAACAAAACAGCCACCAACACAATATCACCAAATGCAAAGAATAACTTGCTCAAATCAACTCAATGGAGTAAGCCCAATATCATGAATCAAGTAAAGCAATAACTTGATCAAACAACCTCTATGGAAGCAACTCAACCATCAAACTCAAAACAGCCAACCAAGGGTTCCACCAACTCAATGCAAGTAGCTAGACTCACAAATATAAACCCTAGTGCACAAAGCTTCCACTATCTCAAACCAAAAATTATGCATTCACCAAAAACTCTCCTTAAGGATAACAATGCATAAGTAGTCTTCAACAAACCAGAAAATAGGATTTACACCTAGCCAAAGGATACCTAGTAGAATACCTTTTCACTCCAACCTTATTTCAGAAAACATACACCAATCATACTCATAAGAAGAATGTGCCCATACCTTATTGGAGTAGAAGATAATTGAACCTTCAAGCTCTCACCACACACAACTCTCAAACTTCCAACCAAGTTAGGGTTAGAATAAAAAGAAATGAGCAATAATATAAACTTCCTTTATTACACCTTTTAGCTCCACTTCTTTAAACACAACCACCATAACATGCCAATAAATCAACAATCACAGACTCACACCTTATACCTCCATTTTTAATTTTAGCATAGCAAAGAATAATCTTAAAAATACATCCAAAGAAATATGCCCTTATTTCTCCTAAGCTTTTATTCAATGCTAATCACAAAAGCCAAAACTCATAAAATTTAATCACACCTTATAAATCGTTGTCCAAGAAACTCCGAATTTCGTGGCATAAAGACGTTTTAATAAAAACGTGTGTTACTCTAGCAAAGCACCCCCGCGAGACTCGAAACGATGACCTCCGCCAATGCAGCGCCCAACAACAGCCTTCGCTGCCACTAGCCCACGCGGGCTACGAAGTTCACAAGTGAACTTCCCTCCACTTCACCCTCAAAAAAAACTCCCGAAGACTTTTCAACCGCACGTGCTTCTAAGTCTTCCTTCGATCGCAGCGAATACAGAGCACAAACACCGCAAATTGCATTCGGGGAATTTCGAATTAATTAGCCTTCCAACCTTAGGAGTTGGAGAATAAATAGTCTCTTCGAAGACACCTTGACGTCGGCGAAAATAAAGACCATTTCGAAATTAATCAAAAGTCTTTTCAAAAAGGGTTTAAAAACCCTTAAATAATTTTAATAAATTAAGAATAAAAAAAGGTTTAAAAACCTTTAAGTATTTTTAATAAATTAAAAATAATTTCTCCCTTAATTAATTAAATAATTAATTAATTAAAACCTTGAAGGGTTTTAAATAATAATTAAATAAATAATAAAGAGAACCTCCATTGGTTTTAATAAAAACCATCCAACTTGGTTTTAATAAAAACCCTATCCAACTTGGTTTTAATAAAAACCGGTTTGGTTTTAATGAAAAACCCTTGCCAATGGAATCTCTCCGGATTCTCTTAAAAATATTCTCTTGGAATCTTCCACCTTTGAAGCCAACACATCCTCTTAACATTAATGCCATTTCCTTTTGACATCAATGACAACTCATAGACAAGAAGCTAGGATCTCAAACCCAAAATTGCCAACACTTATAATAATATAATTAATTATTATATTATTTATTATTATATTATTTTATTATTATGACCATAGGATATAATATATTATTATTATTAAGATTATTAATTAATGTTAGGATAGGATCCTAACAGTCCACTTATTGATGATAAGTTCAAATTGTGCAATGTTGTTATTATTACCCTTGCTCCAATAGTTCCAGCTTCAGGAGACAAGAATCCTCCAGATGAGTGGACTATAGCAACAAACACGAAAAATTGTCCACCTAAGCAGTCGGTGTTGCAAGGAGGTTCTAGTTCCAACCCTTTAGTACAACAACCTTCAACACCATGCATGCCAACCCTTTCAAATATAATTTCTCTAGTGCAACTATCTCCCTCAAAACTAGGAGGGTCCCCTTTTGTACCTTCTTTAGATGGAGTTTCACCACCTCTAGCATCTTATTCACTCGATGATATTGCTCCTTCCATTCTTAAGCAAGCATTACTGGAGGATGAGTCATTCTCCAGATCCTATCGTTCATGTAGTCTGGCTCAAGGTTCCAAAGCAAGATTGCATTATGGTTCCTAAAAATGCATTGATCCATAAGAACATCATAAAGGAGATGCATACTTCACCCACAATAGACCCTTTGGGTTTTTTGAAGACATATGAATAAGCTAAATGGTCATTCTATTGGGAAGGAAAAAAAGATATCCAAAATTTTGTAGCAAAGTGTGAGATTTACCAACAAATGAAAGGAGAAATAGTTCATACTCTAGAAACTCTACAATATTTACCAATCCTAGAAAATTTATGGAATGATATTTCAATTGATTTTATTGGAATCCCTAAATCTGGGAGAAAAATAAGTATTCTTGTGGTGGTGTACTATCTCTTGAAGTACACTCATTTCTATTCCCTCGTCCATCCTTACCATGCCTCCACCATTGCTCAAATATTCATGGACTCCATTTTTAAACTCCATGGTGTGCCAAAATCAATTATTTCTAACTGTGACCCTACTTTCACCAGTTTTTTTTAGTAAGAACTATTTAAATTACAAGGAACATAAGTGAGAATGAGCTCAACCTACCACTGGTAGATCGATGGGTAGACCAAAATTGTCAATAAATAATTGCAAATCTACCTTGGTTATTTTACTTTAGAGCATCTAATACAGTGGGTTGTGTCTTCCATCGGATGAATTGTGGTATAATACTTCATTCCACAACATCCAAAATGACTCCTTTCGAGGTGGTTTATGGGTACCCAACTCTGTAACGTTGTTCATATGTTCTAGAAAAATTCAAAGTTCAAGTGGTGGATGCAACACTTCAAGAATATATTGGAATATTATAGCAGTTGAAGGATAATTTGGTTGTCTTAGAACTAGATGCAACAATAGACTAATCAACATCATTAAAAGCATAGCTTCAATATAGGAAATATGGTATTCTTTTGAATCCAACCATACAAGCAATCATTAGTGCAATTTCATGCTCATCAAAATCTTACAACAAGGTTCTATAGACCCTACCATGCATTGCGATGGATTAGAAAATTGGCCTATAAGCTCGCATTACCACCTTATTTCAAAATCCATCCAATCTTCCATGTCTCTTGTCTCAAAAATGTACTTGAAAACCACACTCAATTACAATCATAACTTCTTGAGTTGGATGATGAAGGTTTGGTCATCTTGGAACTTAACAACATTTTGGATCATTGTGGCTGAATTTTATCACCCTTTACCCATTATTTCTTTTTTTGCAATATGTTAGAAAGGTAGATTGCCCAATTTTGAAGCATTAAAAGGTCAGTCATAAGAAATGGTAAGGTGAGTGTCCTTTCCCTGATCATCAAACGAAAGAATTGGATCCCAAATCCTTGGATGAAAAAGGTGGACTATGGACCCACAATCATGAGTTCCAAGATGCCATCTAAAAGCTATATGGAACATTAGAAAAAGCGATATCATAAGTCCAAACCAAATATTTCATCCACATCAGAATATGATGAGCAAAATATTGGGAGGTTGGTGCAAGAAAAGTCTGCCCAAAAAGGTTCTCCAAAGCTGAGATCACCATGCAATAGGATGGAAGCTTTGAGGATCCCTAGGAGCAAGCATTAATTATCTCCATTTTTTGATGTAGATTGTCGATGGGTGCAAATGAGGAAGATTTGAAAGTGCACAACTTCAGAGGTAATTAATCTTTTACCTATCTACAATAGAAAGGGACAGGGTCGATTAGAATTTAAGAGGCTATCAGAATAAAAAAGGCCCAGATCTCTAAAGAGACACTCTAATCCTTCAAGATGACCACCATACTTCTTGGATCGGAGCATCGATAAAATTTCTAGTCATTTCAGTTTAATGTTTCCTACCAAGTGCTATTAATGCTTATTTTTGAGTTTATTGTAAAATATTCTATAAAAAGAGGAATTCTTGGTATTCCAAAGCATGGCTCTATGGCCTTTATAGTTCATATGTAACCCTATATTGCTTGTAAATAATAGTAAATCACTATTTTATCTCTTAATCTGTCTTTCATTTTGCTTCAACCTTTGTGTAAATGTTTATTTTTGTGATGGTCGTATGAGTGGGTTTGCTTAATTTTGCTATCTATATTTTGTGAGCCTGGCTAGGTGGTTCTAGAATTTGCATTCACCATTGGGCATCAATATTTATTTTTAATGAGGCCAATCAGGTGGGAGCGCTCTAATTCTACTGATTGGATTTCATGCACCCTCCCGCTGGTTCTAGAATTTACCCTTACACACCAAGCCAAAGGAGAAGCGATAGGTAAGGTGAGCTGATTTGTTAGGTGGTTTGCTATTGTTTACACCAGTGATGTGGGGATTGTGTCTTGATGTGGCTATACACCATCCTTGTTAGTTCTATTTATGATATCCTTTGCTTTCTTTCTCGTTCCCTTTCCCCCCTTTCCCCTTTACAACATAGGTAACTAGAATATCAGGAGCCATCCTTCTCCAAATATCGATCACCTCTACCTCTTCTAGGTCGAGTGGTCATTCAATTCTAGTTGAAATCCTTCGGGTATACCTCCTACTCATCTAGTGTTGGTTTTCACGCCAACAGTTTTTGGTGACTCTATTGGGGAACTATATAAGTTTTCATGTTTAATAAAACCAAAGTTTGGTGATTCTCTGGTTTACCCAGATCTTGGAAAATTACCTACTGAATCCAAGCTAAGCAACATCTCCACATCATAATATAAATTACCTTCTTATGCTGAGATTTTACCTCTTAAAGGACCTAGAGTTTGATGAGCAGCCCTGACCTTGTAAGTGGTGATAGTATGTTCACATGGCGACTATGACTTCAATGCATCAATCAAGATATTTGAAGACCAGTGCCTCAATGGTCTACTTATTCTATCCATAGTGGAACGATCTTGGTCCATTAGAACTCCAATGTTGGCCTGAAATTCCCAAGGGTGTCCTGAAAACTCTAACCAAATATAATGGCACCTTGGAAATTGCTTGAGAATTTCTAGAATATGTTGTTGAATTAGCGCCCCTCTATAACATAGTACATGAATATGTTATGATCAGGCTCCTGGTCTTATCTCTAGAAGGGAGGGTGCTATGGTGGTACCGTACCCTTGGGCGGAGAACCATCGCTCATGGACATATTTGGCGGGAGCTCTGGTTGATGCATTTGATGGCTCCTTAGATCCTTTCCAACTCTTGATGCATTTCTCATACATCAAGATAGCCCCTTTTGAATCCACAACAAATTTTTACATTCGATTCAAAAAGAGTTGGGATAGGATCCCCCCTAAATACCAACCATCTCCCACCCATGCTCACCTGTACTATATTCGGGATCTTATCTTGAATATCAGCCTCCTCTTGTATCAATCTGGGAAAATGTTATTCCCTCAATTATTTTAGGAGTTCATGCAGGTAGAGCGACTCCTACTCCAAGCAGGAAAAACATCTTCATATGACTCCACCCTTCCATCCCCTTTCCCAACTGTCACTGCCCCTTTTCCTACTACACAACATCCACCATGTGTGCCATCTCAAGTTGTGCATGAGATAAGGATACAGTTAGGCGGAATACAAAGGGTGAATTACTTCTCAAGAACATGTAGGAGAAATGCAAGCACCAACCCAAAAAGTAAAAATTCTATCACTTGCACCTTCTCCCAAGAAGTAGAGGGTCTGGACGAAGGTAAGAATTTCACTCATAAAGACGGAATGTTTTGGTATCCTTTTTGTATCCAGGAGCATACTGAATAGAATATGAGTCATCTTCATGAGGACTTGCTTGGTCAACATTCAAGTCCTAAGGAGATCCCGCCCCTAGCAGGCTCAATCAATAATATTTGTAGGAAAAAATATGCAAGGATGCCAAAGGCATGTGAAATCGATATTTCACAACAGGTGGATCCCAAGAAATGATGACACTGGATCCTGTTGCTAGTATTTGAGAAAGGCCTCCCACGTGGCAAAACTCATTACCACTCTGATCATCAATTGCATAAGTACTAATATGCATGATGCTCTACCAAACTATGATCTACTAGTAGCTTGGAAATCATTTGGGCAATGTCAACCAGACTACAGAAGGCAACACAAATTCAGTATGATCTGGTCTGGATATTACAGATTTATTGGATGAAATCCAGAGTGGGTTAATGGTTGCAGTGTGCCAGTTTTACCATAATTTTGCCTAAATAAGCCAATAAATAAATAAAGGGTGTGGATCACTTGAGGCCACATGATTGCTAATATCACTCCAGGAGATCTACTTTTGATAGATAGGATGATTTTAGATGGCATCTCTTCCTTCAATGTTATTTCTTTCCTTAAAAAACTTGTAAGGTAATATAGCAGGTACGCCTGAACATCTTATGACTTTGTAGCCCAATGAACAAATCTTAAAAGTCTCACAAGGTAATATAGTAGGTACACCTTGGCTCGTATGGTAAAGATACACATCAGTCAAAATATTTCAAAGCAAATACAGAACCCAATAAGAAATTTCTCTATAAAAGGCCTTATAGGCACCTTTGATGGTCCATTTTTCAGTCCATAAGCGTGATCAAAGGGTCAAATATGGGTTCTAGTAATCTGAGAAGATTCCTACTAAATTGCATAAAGAAGGGCTATATTAGCATAGACAAATATTTTTGGCATTCTATCTATTCTTAAAATTACCTCAAGCCATGAAGAAGTATATCAATTAAGGACTACTTTGAGAGGTTTTCTACATGGCTACTCTCTCTTTTGTTTCCTTCTTGTATTGCTTTTATCTTCCCCCTTCTTCTTTGTCTATTCCTTCAACTATTCTTTCCCCACACTCATTTTCTCCTCTTATATCTTCTTTCTGCTCTTATTCTCCATTGTATGCTGCCTAGTTGTGCCCTTCCTCTTCCCCTATTTTCATATGGTATTATTCTCTTAGCTACTATTATTTACAGTTTATTCTTTCTATCCTAGTCTTCATCCCTACCCTTTTCTATCTTGCTTTTCGAAGGAATAATTCTATCTGGGTTCCTATTTCTAGCATGTGGAAATCCCTTGTGAGTCACCAAGAGTGTAGGTAAAATTTGGCACCACTTTACCCACTCTTTCTTTTTTGACAAGATGTTAGCAAGGTATATTGCCTATTTTTGAAGCATTAAAATGACAAACAAAAAAATGAGAAGGTGAGCACTGAACCTAGATCCAAAATCCCTACCCTGATCATTAGAAAGAATAATGGTATCCCAAATTCTTGGACAAAAAAAGTCAACTATGGGCCAACAGTCGTGAGTCCCAAGTTCCCATCTAAACTCTAGATAGAACTTTGGAAAAAGCAATATTAGAAGTCTAGATCAAATCTTCCATCCATGTTATATTATTATGAGTGGAAGACTCGGAGGTTGGTGCAAGAAAAGTCTGCCCAAAAAGCCTATCCAAATATGAGATCATCATGCAACAGGATGGAATCTTTGAGAATCCCTAGGAGCGAGCATTTATGACCTCAACTATATGATGCATATTATCGATAGGCATGAAGGGGAGGATTTGAAGGTGCATAACTTCCAAGGTAATTAATCTCTGACCTATTTGCAACATGAAGGGACATGGTAGATCAAAATTTAAGAGTCTATCAGAATACTTAAAGACCCAAATCTCTGCAGAGACACCTAACTCCTTCTAGATGACCGCCATCCCTCCTAGAGTAGAGCATTAGTAGACTTTACAGTCATTTCAGTTTAATTTTTCCCGACAAGCACTATTAATGCTTATTTTTAAGTTCATTGTAAAATATTCTATAAATAGAAAAATGCTTGGCATTCCAAAGCATGGTTTTGTGGCCTTTACAATTCATATGTAATCCTCTGCTGCTTGTAAATAATAGGAAACCACTATTTGGTCTCTCAATCTATATTTCCTTATGCTTCTGCCTTTGTGGAAATGTTTATTTTTGCGATGGTCAACTACGTCAATTTGCTTAATTCTACTAATTAGATTTCGTGAGCCTAGCTTGGTGGTTTTGGAATTTGTATTCACCACTAAGCATCGAGGTTTTTTATGTTAAGGCCAATAAGGTGGGAGTGCTCTAATTATGCTACCTAGATTTCATGTACCCTCCCTCTCATTCTAGAATTCACCCTTACACACTGAGACGAAGAAGAAGCGATAAACAGGGTAGGTTGATTTCTTAGGTTGTTTGTTGTTGTTTGAACCGATGATGTAGGAGTGTGTCTTGATGTAACTATATACCATTCTTGTCAGTTCCATCTATGACCTCCTTTACTTTCTTTCTT
Source organism: Wollemia nobilis (assembly GCA_028583015.1). NCBI lineage: Eukaryota > Viridiplantae > Streptophyta > Pinopsida > Araucariales > Araucariaceae > Wollemia > Wollemia nobilis. The sequence goes on from JAQPPZ010002068.1 coordinate 85,907, forward strand.
GTTTCCTTTTCCTTGTTTCCTTCTTGTGATGTAGGTAGCTGGAACCTCAAGAGCCAGTCTTCTTCATAGATCGATCTCCTTTGCCTCTTTCAAGTCAAGAAATCGTTCAATACTAGTCAAAAACCTTTGGGTGTGCCTCCTGCTCGTCTGATGTTAGTTTTCACATCAACAATCATATAACCCACACTTTTCATAACCACACCATCATTGGAGTCTTGGTTCATGGCATAGTTTATAGAAGGAATATGGCACATGGGATTCCCTTCAACAAATTCAACAAAAATTTCCTCTTCTTGAGCTTTGAGGACAAAGCTTTTTTGAAAGGGATGGGCATGTTAAGGCCACATTTTAATATTATTATAATTGTCTAGTCATGTGGTACTTTGGACACCTAGGCTTATGGGTCCATATGATGTAATTGTTATATAAAAATATTAGTTAGTTAAAGATGTAATATTTATCATTTAGGAATTACTAGCTTGGGCCCTCACTTGCACATGGATGAAAACCCTTGAGCATTAGGGTTAGGATAGCTAAATTATTTTAAAGAACCAAGGGGGCAAGAGAAGAGGCATCTCATATTTAGTTGTATCAAAGATTCGTTTCTAAGGAGGTTGCCCCCTCGAAGAGGCTTGTAATTATATACTGTGTTGTTTTCTGCAATATAATTTGTTGCATTTCTATTTTGTATTATTTTTTTTTTAATTTACATGGTGGAATCGGTAGTCACCATAAATTTGGGTAGGCTATTCAAATTTTATGGCCACCACAGTATTCTACGTTATCCACCCCAGAAGCTGCCACACAGATCTTTACACAGTTTCCCCCTATAATCACCATGCCACAATCATTTTAACCCTTTTACACCATTGAAAGCACCTAAAAAGGGACAAGCATTCAGTCCAGTGAGACTTAAGATTTGAACCTTGGACCTATGCCCCCCTTATGGTGTTTGGTCGAACCAATTGGTCTGCACCTTGGACCTTTCTATTTCGTATTGTTAATTTCAATCTTATTTTGTATTATTATTGAAATATCATGTTGTGATTTTATTTCACTGCAAGTTTCCTAATAATAAATCTTGTTTCTAGTGGAAAAGTCTTTTCTCAACAAATAAAATCTCATATGAAACTCATCATTATTATTTATAATCTTTCATTTTTGAATTCTTTCTATTTGTCTCAATTTATTGTATTTTTAGCCCACATATCACACCTATATAATATCATTGAAATAATCATGAACCAAAAATGAACCTTATTGATTTTTCAATCCCACAACTTCGTTTTTTCTTCTTAGTTCATAATGGGTAAAGTGCTCTCCACCCTACTTTTATTATTTCCATATTGCATATTCTCTAATTGAGTTTGCTTTGAAAATCTAAGCTAAGGTGTTTGTACTCTCTTACTATCTCCAATGAATTTACTTCAAACAAAATATATAGCTTTGTTTTCTCTCTTTGAGTAGAGAAGACAGTAATCTTAAAAAATGTCTTACAACCTTTGAGTGTCTTGTTGATCAAGATGATATCATCAACACATATGAGAAGTTTCACTATATAACTAATTAATATAAATGCCAAATAAAGTAGGTGATAGGAAACGACCTTGTTTCATCCCAACATCACTCCCAAAAAACTCTAAGAGTCATTTTGAAGTTATAATTTTGCTACCAGTTGGTCATGAAGGTTGTGTGCAACTACTTTGTACTTGGTGGGTACCTTGAGTTTTTTTTATATATATACCTCTAGTTAGTGTTAAAAACCTTTAAAGTCCATAAAAAATAATTAATTTCTCATTTTTCATTCCATATCCTCTTTATTAAGTGCCTCTAAGTAACTCAATCATCTATCATTGAGTGCTTTAGTCTAAACCTTTCTTACCCTACTGTTCTCTTTCCTTGATTTTTTCTTGATTATTTTCCAAATTATTGATTTTGTTTTCTCCTATGTTATCAAACAGTTTTACAAAAAGAGGATTAATCATGATGGTACAAGCAATTTGAAGGATTATTAGTGTCTCCATTTTTATGCAATGGTATGACTAGGTTGGTTGTTTGTTATAATAAGAAGCCTTCTTTAACGATGTCATTAAAATTATTTTGGATGTATGGTTCTAAGATGTTGACCAAACTCAACAATTGACCATTTATATCTTGAATTCTACCTATTGATATATTTTTTTAATGCTCTCTATCTCTTTCAATTTTTTTTTTTATTTTTTTAATCCTATTAATTATAGGAGAAATATTACATTTGCTGCAGAATACATTTATCACAACTTTTTCATTTCTTTTTTCTCTTAAATATATTCTTCAACTTCCTTGAAGTGCTATGTTTCCACAATCAACTCTTTGACATCATTTTGATTAAGACATAAAATCTCATTTGGCCAGTTTCCTTCTAAAATTTGAATTTCACCGGGATGAAGATCAACACCATAATTCACTAATTTATCTGCTACTCAATTTTCTTCTCTATAAATATGCTCACACTACTAGGAGATTGCCTCTATTAATAGATGATGAACATCAACAATGATATTATTTTTATCCAGTCTCCGCATCCATTTTTGGTAATAGTATTGATGATAATTTGTGAGTCGTCCTCAAATGAAATATATTCCCATCCTTTTTCTACTACAATTTTAATCCTTGCAAGAAGTTACCTAGCCTCTGCATAGTTAGTTGAATTTCTATATGATTTTTAATAAGTGAGGAAAAATGTGCCTTCACTATTTCTAAAAACACCATCTCCACCAACTTTTCCTATATTTCCTTTAGAAGCACCATCAAAATTTCCATTTTACCATAGATCGAAGTAGATTCTTTTTTTTTTATTTCCATTATCGCAGATGACTCTTCCATGTATGTTCAAATTTTGTAGCCAATTTATTAGCACATCCTTTTATGCAATTGAGACTCTCCATGATGAGCACCATATTTGGAGATATTCTGCAAGAGAGGCATTAATATGGTTCCAAACTTGGGCATGATTTTCATATTTATTTTTAAAAAAATTGTTATTCATTTCAAGCCTTAAATTCCAACAAATAATGGCAAGGTGAGTCCTTCAAAGAATACATAATGCTTTAGCTTTTAAATAATTTATCCAACATTTTATCAACTCTTTCAATGTTGATGGAGCTACCCATTATAATTTCATATTTTTTAAAAAATAATCCCAAATAGGCAGATAGACAATGAAGAAGTAAATGGTTTGATGTTTCTAAATCCTTATCCCCACAAGGTAAATCTAAAGGGTTTATAATATCCCCTTCTTTGTAGAATCTCTCCCGTAAGAATCTTACTTTGAACTACTACCCAAAAAAATATTGAGGCCTTAGGGAGAGCCTCTAATGAGAAAACATTATTCCTATGAATGTCTTTGGGAGAAGGAAATTTTGATTGTTCTAAATCCTCATATTCCAACTTGACCAAGTATCCACCATCCTTTGATAAATTCTAAACCAACTCATCCTTTCGTGTAAAAATTAACAAATAAAACTCTTGAAGCATATTTTGAATTTCATTTACAATTTGTTTGATTTTCTCCCCTTCAACCAGGTTACTGAAATATATCCATGATCTATATTTTTGGCTCATAATAATATAACCTTTTGACCTTTACATGCTAGGCATGCTTGAGCCAATGGCTTCCATTTTGAGTCAGAGATAAGATGATAAGGCTTCAACCAAGCATCATACCAAAAATTTGTATATCTCCCCTCATTGATTGACCATATAATATCTTTCTTTATCAATTGCAAACTCTCTGATATGAAGTTCCATGTTGATGATCCTTTGGGTAGTGTTTTTTTCCTAAACAATTTCATTGCATCAAGAGAACCTATATAATTTTGAAGCAATATTTTTTCCCAATTCTTTCCTTGATCTTTGAATAATCTCCACCCAAGCTTTGTTCCTAATGCCAAATTCATAAGTCTACAATTTTGCAAGCCTGCTCCTCCAATATTCTTTCCTTTACAAACCTTATCCCACTTACAAAGAGGAAACCAAAAAATTTCCTCACAACCTTTCCATAGAAAGTCTCTTTGAATTTTATCAAATTTTTATGCAATACCTATTGGCAATCTTGAAAGTGACATCATATAAATTGGAACAAATTGTAAAGTAGTTTTTATGAGTTGTAGCCTTCTTGCCATGGTTAAGAACTTACCTTTACATCCTGCCAAACAATATTTCATTCTATACAAAAAATACATTCAAAGGAATATCAGACAAAGGAATATCCAAGTAGGTTGATAGAAAATTTTTAATTTTAAACCCTAAAATATTCACAATAATTTGCTATAAATCTAGGGCATTATTAATGAAAATCCTAGATTTTGAAGTATTTACCAACTATTCAATAGCCTTCTCACAGCATGATAATATTGATTTAAAGTCCGTGGCCTCACTGCTTGAGGGATGGCCCAAAAGAAAAGTATCATCAACAAATCGGATATGAGATTCAAAGGGACCATTTTTTGCAAATTGAATACCCTTGTTTTTTCTTCCATTTTTGCCTTTGAAAAGGCTCTCTGTAATGCTTCTTCTATAATAATTAATAGACAAGGACAAAAAGGATCATCTTTATAGAGTCCACAAGATGACTTGAAGTACCCATCAAGAGAACCATCGATCAAAATAGAAAATTTTGTAGTGATAAAACAATATTTAATCCACTCACACAATCTATAATCAAAGCCAAACATTCTAAGAATAGCATGTAGAAAATTTTAGGAAACCCTATCGTATGCTTTGTTCATATCTAACGTTAAAAGCATGCGTGGTTTTTCATAGAATTAAGAGAATGTATGGCCTCTTGTGCAATAATTATACTATCAAGAATTTGTTTACCATGAACAAAGCCACTTTGTTCCTCTACGATAAGACACACTAGAATGCCCTTCAACCTGTTTGCCATAGTTTTGGATATGATCTTATATACCATATTACAAAGGCTTAATGGAAAAAAATTATCAAAATATTTTGTCGCCTTTCTTGGAAACCAAGGTAATAAAGTAGTATTGACTAATTTTGCATTATATTTTTTATGAGTTATATGACATTGGAATATGTTCTACCCTTATTATATTATTGACTACATAGTGGTATTACAAATTGATAATTATGCATCCCTTGGTAAGAACTGAACCCTAGTCCCCTCCTTAAAAGTTGAGGAATGTAACTGGTTGAACTAATGCCATTTAATTATTTATTTTATGATTTATTAATTTTAATATATTATTATTATTATTATTATTTTTCTAGGGAATAAGGGGTTGTACTCGGGTCCCCTACCCTTGGCAAATCAAAACTCTCTCTTTTAGAGCTTGAGAGTTTACAAACAAATTCAATTCTCATGTCAATTGAGTTGCTATAGCTAGATACCTACACCATTTTTCATTAAGGTGTGAATTCTTTATTTTTATATTTTGGATCTTCAAATTTTCGTGTGAATATAAATATTTCAAAATTCAACATCCTTCTTCTTGATATTTTCATGAAATAGCCTTCACAATACATAAAATCCATCCCTACTATTTATGCATTATATGTTAGTAGAATAATATTTTCAAAACTTCATGCTATCATAGTCCACTTTAGTAGATTTGGATTGTTAGTTTTCTTCTTGAAGCATAAGTGCAACCACAATAATTGTAATAAATAGTTTATATGAAAATACATTAACATTATAAAATAAAATAAATATTACCAATGGAAAACATGAAAGTAAGTCTTAATCATTATTTTATTTAGACAATCAACATTTTCTTGTCAGTTTCAGCTAATATTACTACTTCCTCTAACCATGGAAAAGAGAATTGAACTTCATGATCCTCAATTAAAACCCCTCTATTGGCTAGCCTATCTGTACATTTGTTTCCTTCCATTAACGTACATGTAAACCTGATTTCTTCAAACTCTCTAGCAAGGTCTTATATTTCCATAATTATCTCTTATATGTTTCATGGAGCCTTTGCTTTCCTCAAAATTACATTTATTACTATTGGTGAATCACTTTTCATCCATAATCTATTCCATATTATTTGTGTACATATTTTTAACCCTTCCAAAACCACCCAAGCTTCAAATTCATTATTTGTGTGAAATCCACTATTGAAAGCGTAATGAAATAAAATCTCCCCCTATTATTTATAATTATTCCTCCATCAAAATTAAATTTTACCAACTCCATTTCTAGTGGTTTTCACTTTATATTATTTACGTTATTTTTGTTTCTCCTATACCCAACATCATAATTCTACTTTTTGACTTGACTCCATCTATCAAGGCTCTCTGCTTCAAGATTAGGGATTGGGTGAGTTGATAGGGTTGGTATAGATTCCTCTATGGCTAAACAAATATTCCTTTTAATTACTTCTAAATTGCTTTCCTTTCCTTTAAATATTCTTCTATTCCTTTCCATCCATATGGTCCAAAGTGCTTAACCATTGTTTTAACCATTCTTTAAAAGTGTTATTTCATTGCTTTAACCATTCTTCAATTCTGCCATTCATTACCATGCATTTACTAACCGTATTAAGAACCCATTGCCATAGTTTCATGTCCTAAGAGATGGTCTATACGCTCCTCCTTTTTACATAGAACACATTGCGAGGGGCCATGAAAACCCTTTTTTATAAGGTTATCCCAAGATAAAATTCTTCTATAACCTACTAGTCAAACAAATTTCAATATATATTATTTAATGTTCAATAAGTTAAAATATTAAATTTTAAAGTTACAAGCTAACTGTAGTGGTAAAGGATTTGGTCTCTCTTTGAGAGGTTCAAGGTTTGAACGCCACTTAGCATGAGGGGACCGAAACCCCTCATAAAACCTTGTATAAACTCATTGAAGAAAAAATATTAAATTTTACATATAAAATTAGAATTATGGGTGACATGTGAAACTCCCACTTCCAACTCTTTCTCCCAAGCTCATTGAACCATTATAGATATATCTTAATGTTTTATTATTTTTAAAAAATACTTTTTATAATAAAAATCCTTTAATTTTCTAGATAATTTTTTAACATTTTCCCTTCTAATAATATTACTATATCTTCACATTAAATATTAACACATAAACTTGGAGACTTTACCAATATAATTCTCTATAATTCTATAATATCTCTTAATCATTACATAAATGTTTACTTAAAAAGTAATTATTTTTTTAGTAGCCTCTGTGTGGCTTCTATCGGGAGCCACTCCCATTACAAAAACAAAATAATACATTTCTCTCATTACATTTCTAACAAGTCAACTAAAGCATACCTATCTTTGGTTTTCTATCAAATATATTCTCCATCTTCCTCAAACTGCTAAGTTTCCATAATCAACTATTTTTTTGAAGGAACTAACAACAAGAACAACCCTTACATGACACATAACTCCAATAGATAGAAGGAAAACAAACATAACAATCATCCATCAAAGAGGAAATTAGTTTGATTATTTTTATTTTGTAGTAGAGGTTCTTCCTTCATAAAAACTAATTGTTATTTTATATCTTTTTCTAAATATTTATTAAAAAATTAATAAATTATATATTTACAAAATTAGTCCCAGGGAGACAACGCAACGGTTCGGGCTTTAGCTTTTCTTCGGGAGGTCCAAGGTTCAAACCGTGGTGTGGGTGAGTGTGTGAGGGTGTGGTTGTGTGTTAAATTCCCTATTGATAAGCATAGCTCTCAATTTTAGGAGGGGTCATGGTTTGGGGAGCCTGCTCAGCCTTATGCGTTGTTTGCAGGGGTTTCTCACACTAACCAAATCAATATATATATATACAAAATTAATATTATATTTAAATATCAGAATATTGCATTTATTATTAAAATTTAAATAAAATCACTAAATTTGATATATAAAAAATTAAGATGAATGATTGAGGGTTTTTGGAAGTGAGTGATTATTCGAGGGTTTCATCTATGTTGAGTGCAAGTGGCTCTAGATATTTGTTTTAGGGGTCTTCGAATCCTAACACCCAATATTTTTGTGGTTTCTACTCAATATTTTAGCGGGATATGTTGCAGGGAACCCAAGATGAGTTACAAATATATCTTTCAATAGATCTTAATGTTATGAACTTTATTGACAATGACTTCCAATTTTCTGCACAAAACAAAAGTGAAAATATTACCTTTCCTCGGCATCCAAGGCATGGATTAAAGAGATCTTGTAACAAGTTTCAAGTAGTTGATCAAAAAATGGTTTAGATCTCAAGCGAGTTAAGTACTAAGGAGCACCCCCAAAATAAATCCACTATGAATACCCCTTTCAAAGGTAAGGATTTCAAAGACTCGATCCCAAAGATAAATTTTAGGGATGCCCTCTATGATGGACAACCTCAGCCTAATGCTAACATTAGTCTTAGAACTTCTCGTAAACCTTTGAGAATACCTAATATTGATCCTAGGAAAACTAAGTTAGGATGTTTTAGGGCATCTGATGGAAGTTTGATTGTTAAGTTAGATATGGGTGATATTTAGACAAACATAAAATATCTAGAAAAATATGAATAATTTGTCATTTCTTGGGTTTTTGTCCAATCCTATCTAGTTTCAATGTTTGGGCTACAAACTATTGGAAAACAAAAGGTGAATTACAAATATTTGTTTCTCCAAATGGTTATTTTCTTGTTTTATTTACTAATAATGAAGATAAAGAAAAAATATTTCAAGGGGGTCCTTGGTTCTTTGGAAGGGTAGGGTTTTTCATGAAGCCTTGGCATACTAAATTTAAAGCTGAAGAAGATATGCCTTATACAAGTCCTGTGTGGGTTAGACTCTTTGGCCTCCCAGTTGAATTCTAGAATCCGACTATTTTTTCTTCAATTAGAAATTCTTTGAGAACTTTTATGATGTTTGTTAATTGTACTAAAAAACTTGAACATATTATTTATGCTTGGAATTGTGTTTTAATAGATTTTAAAAACTGAAAAGATCTCATTATAATTTGGAGAGGACACTTGGGAGCAAGTGGTGGACTATGAGAACATTCCTTTTCATTGCAAAATTTTCTATAAATATGGTCATTTGGCTAGTTTTTGCCCAAATAAAATTCTAGATCAAAAGAAAGAAGATACAAACTTTGCAGGTTCCCAAATTCCTAAGAAGAAGAACACTCGAAAAAACCAGTTATGAAGGATAAATCAAAGTTATCAACTAATATATTTGAAATTCTTTTCACAAATGATATCCCAATTGAGAAAGAGGAAATAATGGAGATAAAATTGTTAGAAACACAATTTAAAGATGCAGGGAAGGACTCAGAGACAAACCATCAAATCAAAGGTGTTCAACAGGAAAAAAGGATGAAATATACACAAGAAAAAACAATATTTTAAATGTTGAGACTTCAAATAATACAGGTCCCAAGATAGACTCTGTTGAACCTTCTAGTAATACTTTGGCTTTGTACACACATTATTCAAGTTTAGAAGCCATCCTAGATTCATTGGGATAAATTAAGAAATAGGGAAAAATAAACTAAAGATGGATTCCAACCAAAAGGCAGGTTGCAAGACCAATCAACATCATATGGTAAAAGAAGGTGAAAAGCTTGTAGAGGAAGGTAAGATTAATGCCCTTACCAATTTATCCCTGGTACTAATGAAGATCATCACTTAGAATATTAGAGGACCCAAAGGGAGTCTTTCAAAATAAAACAAAATTAGAAGAACAATTTAGACAAAGCATCCACATATTTTTTTCCTTTAGGAAACAAACATGTCAATAGAGGAAAAGGATTTAATTGCTAGTAAAATTTGGCTAGGTGGAAAAGTTGCTTCCATCAGTTCCCAAGGAAAGTCTAGTGGTATTGCTTTCCTTTGGGATCCAAAAGAGGTAGTTATTCACCATATGGTTTGTAGTTGGGGTCTTTTAACTGTAGCTATTCAAATTAGACATTCTAACCAAATTATGCTTTGCATAACTGTTTATGTTTTGATTACTTTGGAGGAAAAGAGAAGATAGTGGAAGGATATAACTTATATTATCTCTCATTTTCTTGAAGCTTGGATCTTGATCGAAGGAGATTTCAATACCATCCTCTGAATGAAAATTGGAGGAAAATAGAAATTTTGACAGGAGCACTATCCTCATGAGTGAATATATTGTAAATCTTCATCTTATGGAAATTCAACCAGATAATGGACTTATGACTAGGTCTAAAAAAAGGCAAGGCTTATCTTGTATCATGGAGAGATTGGATATTTTCTTGTTCTCTGAAAATTTCTTAATCCATGGTCACATTCCTAAGGTGAAGACTCTTAACAATGTTGGTTTAGATCACTGGCTAGTCATGGTGGAAATTTAGAAAACCAATGTGAGTTTCTTGCCTTTTCAATTTTAGTTAATGTGGCTTAGAGACAGTTCCTTCAAACCCTAAGTGCAGTAATGGTGGAAGGAAGGTAAACCAAGGTATAGGACTAAGATGTTTTATTTTTCCAAAAGGTTGCAATACATTAAATTCAAAATCAAGATTTGGAACTAGGATTTTGGAGATGTCCGACAAAAAAAACATGAAATGATTGATCCATTTGAAAATTTGAATAAGAAAATTTGTTTAGATGGCCTCATAAAGAGTAGAAGTACAAATGAAATTAGACTCACAACTTAGTTAGAGGAATGGGAAAAAAGAGAACTCTTATGGAAGCAAAAATCTAGGATCCAATGGCTTAAAGAAGGAGATCGAAACACATATTTTTTCCATAGATCTCTTCTAGCTCAAAGATATCACAACTTTATTTCTTCCTTGAAATCTGATTCTGGAGATGTTGTCTACACTTGGGATGGCATGAAATTTGTTGTTGTCAATTACTTTTCTAATCTATTTGCTACTGAACCTCTTGACTCATATTCTCAATAGAATTTTCTTCAAGCAATCCCTACTATTATCACTTTTGAGGAGAATTTTATTTTGACTTCTCCAATTACTATCAATGAGCTTTAAAATGCAAAAAGGAAAACCCTAGGTCCTGGTGGTTTGGTTTTTCCATTGAGTTCTACCAAGAGTTTTGGGATATCCTTTATGTTAATTTATTAGAGGTGGTGGAAGAATCCAAGAAAGCCAAAGAAATTTTGAAGGTTATCAATAGAAATTATATAGCTCTTGTCCCAAAATCTCATCTCAACTTTTAGACCTATAGCTTTATGTAATTTTCTTCTAAAAATCATTACAAATATAATGGTGAAAATGCTAATGCCTCTTTTGCATAATATTATATCCCCTGAACAAGGGGCTTATGTGGAAGGGCTTAAAATAGTTGATGAAATAGTTCTTACTCAGGAAGCCATCGATTCCATGGAAATGCAAAAATATTCATCTATGTTCATTTGTTTAGACTTATCCAAAGCTTATGACAGAGTGGATTGACACTTCCTTATCAAATTTTTGAGGTAATTTGACTTCTTTTAGGATTGGATGGACTAGATTATGGGACATATCTCTTTGGTGTCTTACAATGTTCTTATCAATGGTAGGCCTTCTCAGTTATTCCTAGCTTCTAGAGGTATTAGGCAAGGTGACCCCCTCTCCCATTATTCATCATTATTGCTGAATTCTTAGGAAGGACTATAACAAAAAATAGAGAAAATAGAACCCTTGATGGAGTTACCATTGCTCATGGAGCTAGGCCTATTTCTCATCTTCAATTTGTTGATGACTCTACTTTGTTAGGTAAAGCTACAACTAAGGAAGCTTCTAAAATTAAGCAAATAATTAGCTATTGTTCTAATGATATCAGGTAATTGATCAATGAAGACAAATCTAAATTTATTTGCTTTCACTGCTCTCCCAGACAGGAATCCATGACCTTGGATAAATTAGGATATAAGAATTATTCTCTTTTGATCGCTTATTTAGGCATTCCTATCAATATTTAAAGATAAAAAAAGACTGGAATTGATTGTTAGACAAAGTTAAGAATAAAATTAGAAATTGGAACAATAGGTGGCTTTATTTTAGGTGCAAAATTAGCTTGGTATACATATTTATGTTTTTGCTATGTTGAATATCCCAAAGGTAGTTCTTCGATAATTGGATCAAATAAATCATTGGTTCCTTTGGATTGTTACTAAGGAGAAAATAAAATGGGCCTTGGTGAAATGGGATAATTTATGCCTTCCCAATAATGAAGGGGGGTTAAGATTTCGATCTCCTATTTATAACAATAAGGCTTTAGCTGCTAAACTGTATTCGAGGATTTTGCATAACCCCAATGCTCTTTGGACCAAAAATATTCATGCCAAATATGCTGAGAATAAAAGTCTTGAAGACCTTGTTCGCTATCAATTACCTACCAAAGGTTCTCCCATTTTAGTAATTCTTAAGATTGGTGAGGATTTGATTAAGAAAAATTTATATTGGATCATTCATAATGGTCAACAAACAAATTTTTGGATAGATTCTTGGGATGGTCACCAACATTTGATAACTCCTTATTGGAGGCCTTGGATGGAGGAGCTTCACCAAGCTAACTGGATAAAAGTAGCTAATTACTTTTGGTACTATATTGGTAATTTAGAGGTTGGTAGATATTGGATACCTATTGAGGAATGGCCTATTCAAATGCAAGAAAGGCAAAGAAAAGACATACAAAATATCCTTCATATGATATCTCTCTCTTGGTCCCATAATAAAGATTATTTTGGATGGAACAACACTACTAAGGGTGAGCATTCAGTTGCTCAAGGTTATTTGGCCTTATGCCATAACAATTCCAACCAATCATATGATATATTTGCTCTGTTGTGGGCTCAAAAGCTTTGTCCCAAGGTGAGGTTCTTTACTTAGATTTTATTGCATCATAGGGTGCTTACTGATGAGCAACTTATGAAATATGGTCTTCATGGATCATTTAGATGCAAAATGTGTGGAGAGAATATGGAAAATCTCAACCATATTTTTATTGAGTGTACCTTAGCCTCTGAGCTATGGAGAAGAATTTCCTTATTGGCTTACAATGGTCCAATTTTTTATTTTTAAATGACTTTGAAGGGATTGGACTAATCAGGAGGGTCTTGATCATTTTATTAGTCTTTTAGTTTGGATGGGTTCTACCATTCTACCTTGGAATATTTGGAAGGAAAGAAACAACTAGATTTTCAATTGAGATAGGAAGGACATTCACTATATCTAGCAAAATATCATTTTAAAATTAGTTGAATCAATCCAAAAACTCCTTAATCACCCCCAAAAATCCCACCAAATATGGGATCAAGTGATGCAAATATTGAAGATTAACTCTTCTGATGGAAACCAACATAAAGGAAATGTGAGTAATCTAAATATGGATAGAACAAGAAATTGGTAGTCTCCCCCTAAGGATTTTGCAAATGTTAATATTGAAGGAGCCTCTAGCTGGAACGCTGGAAAAACTAGTGTGAGAAAAATTGGTAGAATTTGAGATGGTTCCTTGGTTTTCACTTTTGCTGAAAATTTGGGTATCCTTTCCAATAATCTTTTTGAGGGGTGTAGTATCCTTAAAGATCTTCAAGAGGTTGCTAAGATAGGATGGAAAAATATGCTAGTTGAGTTTGACTCTCAAGTCATGATTACTCTGTTGAAGACTCCTAAGAATCATAAGTTTGATTGGAGAGTAAAAATAAATGTTGAGAAGATTCAATTAATCTAGATGGGCTTTTTGAAAATTGAATAAAATCGTGTGGTTAGAGAATAGAAACATGAGTGTTGATGCTTTAGCTAATTGGGCATTGTACAAAAGTGATCTTACTTACTATGGCCACCCTCCTAAATGGTGGGAAGCTCTTCTTTCTATCCTTTCTTTGGATGGCGTCAGTACTAGAGGTACCTAGTTTCTTTTTACTTTGTTTTTGCTTCTCTTTGGTTCGGTAAGGGTATTCTAATTCCCTTGCTTAGATTGATCATTCTTATATTTATTTTGTCAATTATTGTATAAATAGTCTATTGGCCTAGAAAGGCCAAAGTTGTAATTTGTTTTTTCTTCTTTTTAATTTTTCGGTGTGTGTGTTGTTTTGTATTGTTTTTCATCTATTTTTTTTTTGTGTTGTTTTTGGTGTTTTTTGTGTTTTTGTATTTTTTTGTGTGTTATTTTGTTGTTTTTATGGTTTTTTATGTGTTTTATGTTTGCTATTTTTTGTTGTCTTTTGTTGTTTTTGTTTTTGTGTTTGTTTGTTTATGTTTTTGTTATTTTAGGCATGCTCTTTCAGTGAGTTGAAGGGGGTAGGCTAGGTGCGAACCTTGGGCAATTTTCGTGGAATAGATACTCTTGCCTCATTGGGACTTACCTAAAAGTGGCATCCCAATTGGGGTGTTTTCACAAACAAAAAATATATATAAATAGAAAAAAAACACACATCATTTACAACTTTATTTTTCATATATTATTTTTTCTTAATAATAATAAACAAAAAAAACATTTGTAGTACCTCCGACAATGTGGCCTCTGACGCTAATTTTACACCTATCACATAAACTGAAAAAAGTGCTCTAGAGCCATTTTGCCATTGTTTTATAATCAATCAGTAGTTGACTACAAGCTTCCTTAATTTTCTCCTTAATGAGGGTCATCAATTACGTTGCATTTATTTCCAACTCATTCTATAGATTCTGGAGCTGGTCCTGCAAGACCTGGATCTATTTTTACGCTTCTTGCTATGCTACCTGGTACTGTGTGGTTGCCTATTTATATTCCTTGATTTTCCCCTCCAAGTGCATTGTCGTCTACTACCACTATTGAGATTCAAACTGCGTGGAATCCAGTTGGGCCTTCTGTGCTGCCAAAGATTCCTCTAACTCCACTATCTTTGCTTCAACCTAGAAGGAGCGGTCCTTGTAATGCTCATTGTGTAGGTATATTAAGTTCATCTTTGCATATATATCATCAATTTTCTTAGCTACATCTATCTTCGTGAGATCCTCGATGATGACTTGGTATGAATAATCATTGGGCGTTATCTCTCCTTGAGGTTTTTGAACTTGAGGAACCATATTCACAGTGTAAGCCCCCATAGCCTTTGGATCAAAACTCACTTTCTTCATCAGTTTCACTAGGGCCTGGGAATCCTTCTGCTTACGATTGCAATGTAGGAGACACTGGATTTTGATATGGAGTTACTGCCAAAGCACCCCATAGTAGAAATATTAGCAGAGCACGATAAAGTTCATCAAGAAAGGAAAACGACCTACTGAGGGTTTGAATCAACAATAGGGATGGAAGACCACATTTAAAGTTTCAAATAAGACAATAATAAGGAACCAAATTCAAGTTAAGGATTGAGCAGCGGAGAAGAAGCTAACTTTGTGTAAAGGAATAAGAAGGGATCAAGTAAACACAAATGTAAGTATACTTTCAAATATTTTAATTATGGTAACATTGGTCACTATGGAGCTAAGTGCCCACAAGCTTAAAGTAATAGCAGTGAATAAGAAAAGGAATACATGAAAAAGAAGGAAAGAAAATTTTATCATGAAAAGAAAAAGAGGCACGATCAAAGCAAGCATGAGAAGAAGATCTATCAAAGGCACAAGAAGAGTTTTTATGTTGAAGAAGCAAGCAGTTCTTCCAATAACAGTGATGAAAGTCTCTCCAATAGTGAAAGAGAAGAAATCCTATTTATAGCCATGGAGGTAAAAGAAAATGCTCCTGTTGTTGAAAAAAAAGAAGAGAAAAAAGACCTAGAAAATGAAGAGGAAGCCATAGTTGAAATAGAAGAGGAACTTATTTTTGCTCTTGAAGAGGTGAAAAAACTTAGAAAGAAGAACTCAATATTGAAGACTCAAGTACAAGAGGATGAGAAAACAAAGGCAAAGTTTTCACAAGAACTTATCAACTTAAAAATTAAAATTGAAGAGGCAACGCGGATTGAAGTTATGATTGAGTAGTTAAAGGCAAAAGTGTTTAAATGTGAAAAATTGGAACATGAGATTATCTCTCTGAGGAAGGAAGTTAAAAAATCTAATGATAAGCTACAGAAAAATACTAGGTTTGAGAAAAACAGAAAAATATTGGATGATATTATTAAAGCATAGATATATTTGATTATAAATACTAGACTTGGTTTTGATAAAAGTTAAAAGAAAACAAAAGGAGTCAAGCTCAAAAGAAACAAAGGCATCAAAGAAAATAATTAAAGAAGAGCTTGGTACCTATACTGATGTGTTGAGAAGTGGAAGCATCAAGAAGGAAGAAAATAAAGCATCATCATGGACCAAGGTCCATCACAAAACCTTGTGACCATATCCTCCAAGGCAATCAAACAGGTTTCAATATTTCTTCCATGGTTATTACTTTTCATGTCACCAATTTGGTCATAAAGTTGTACATTACAGGGTCCATGCTAAAAATGATTTTGGCTTCACCAAGAGGAATTTCAATTCATTTGCACCTCTCATGGACTACAACATCATTTTTTACAAATGTGATAATTTTGGGCATACATCTAAATGGTGTAGAAAAATGTTCCTTGAACCTCCAAAATCAAGTAAGAAGAAGGATGGTCAAACTGATCAAAAAGATATGTCCTCCAAGGTTTGGAAAAATAAAATGGAACAAGAAAATGAGCATAGTAAGTTGGGAGTAGTTTCACTCCCATATCATCATTAAATGTCTCAGTTAGAGTAGTTAGCAAGGGGTATTGTCCATTGCCTTATCATTTAGTCCCGAGAAGCCTTTGCCATTGATGTCAAATGGGGAGAACTTCAGTAAGGAGGAGCATCTTGTAATTTTAGTAAGGGGGAGCAACTTGTGATCCTATTGCAGTAGAGGACAGTCTCTTTGCAAGGTTACCATCAATGAAAAGGAGGAGATTGTTAGAATTATTGAGTTGTCATTAATGTCAAATGCCGACTTGGAAACTCGAAATCCATGGTGTGCTTGGGTAAATTATTCAAGGTAGATATATTTTTCAAGGGTGATTTAATTATAGGGTTGACCTCTTGGGCGCCTAACGCAAAAGGATAAAGGTTTGCATATATTTATACAAAACCAAAAGTTCATTTTAAAAGAAGAGAAAATTTGATTTGAAAAAGTCTTCGATATATTGATAAGAGGTAAGCGATGCACAGGAGAACCGTGAAGTGAAAGGATACCAGCATATCACATGGATGAGAAGTAAAACAAAAAATAAAGTAGAACACATTGGATATAGGGCAGTCGTGTGAACGACGAAGGCAATGATTTTTCTACAGCAATAATGGTGATTCAAGCAAATATGGAGGATTGAAGGCACAAATTTCGAGTTTGAGCTTTTGGTGGATGAAGGGATCTGAGCGAATTAGTTCCAGTAGAGATACCACATCATGTTTTATGTTGTGTCCACCCTATCTGGGGGAGAAAATCCATGTGCTGGTCCAGAGGCTTCAGGTGAAGAGGAAGCTCCAATTGGAGCTTTCATAGATCACACACTTAAATATGTGAGGGTAATTTAAATGCCTTTCAAACAATTCAAAAAGTGCACCTCAGAGATAACAACATCCATGCTAACACAATGAGAAGTTGTTTTTTTTTGTTAACAACCAACAGTCACAACATGGCAGCAAAGGAATTTTTGTATTCCCTTGACAAGTGAAGTGGACTCATCGCTCAAACTATGAAGAGATGTTGTAAGCAACGTGAGATTATTTAAGAATCGTATGATAGAAATCCTGAGATAAGTTAGAGATTATATTGTGAGCATTGTGTAAAACAGTCATTGGGATCCACATGGATAAGCAATAGCAAGGATGTTAAGCATCATTGATTGGAGGGATTACAGCAAATTTCATCAACTATAACTAGATTACCACGATGGCTTAAATATTTCAGAGGATTACAACTATCAATACTAAGTTTTTTAATCATTTGGAGTTCGTATATTGATATAGCAAAGTCAGAGAAGCAGTTTGTGTGGTAAAGAGGAAATTTTGTCGCACTTTATAGATCTAGCGAAAAACATGTTTTGTTTGGTGGGAAATCGAGGTCTTCAAAGCTTCTTATTGGTGAGGTATGTATGCACTGCTAAGCCTTTAAGACTCGACTACGTATGACATTTTTTTGATTTGCTAGGAATATTTTTGGCCGGACTCTCATAGTTTTTGCAAGATCATTTTGGTAATACGATCATCAGTATTGACGTGTAATAAAAGGGTGTGATCTATTTCTAAAAAGTCTTGTGCACAGTTGTGGTCATGTTATTTAGCAAAAATATGTGGGATCTTTAGATTTGAGAATGAATATTAAGGGAAAAGTAGTGGGCATAATGCTTTAGGGGACCACAAGGTTTTTGTGATCATAGCGAAACGTATGAAGCCTATGCAGTAGAAAGAGATTATCAACATAGGAGATGTTAAATACCAATTGCAAGTTATGTCTAATGTGTAGGTTTGAAATAGTAAATATATTGATGTGGAATATTGAATCGAACAAGTTTACGAAGGAAAAACCAAGGTGTGTAATGGCTAGGGTTGAAATCGGTAACTTGTTGCAGTTGAAATCATCACAAGCTAGAGTTAGTCACGTGGAGGAGAGCTGAGAAGATCCGAGAACCTCTATCCGAGGATAATGCATTTATGGGAGGTGTAACATTTCACGTGGAGTAGACAAAAATGAGCCATTATATTTTGATGATCATAAGTTGATGCCTTGGAGGAAACCTAAGCAAGGTTTTGATTAGCATACCTGTACAAGTTGTAAAATCTGACTAAGTGGCCTCCGACAAAGTGGCCTCTTCAAGGATTATTTGTAGTACCTCTGACAAAGTGGCCTCTGACGTTGATTTTACACATGTCACATAAACTAAATAAAGTGCTCCACTCTCTATTAAATCTGCCAGGGTCGAATGGAGAAAAAAATATTTGCAGTGCTATCAATACCTTAAACTTCATTCTGTATCCCTAATTCATCACTGTATATATCTTCAACGTATCTCCTTGATGTGTGTGTGATCTATGCTTGTGACTTCGTTGTCTATGTTATTTCTTTCAATGATGTTGCTAGCGAACAAGATACAGTGCACCAATAGTATTTGTTGAGATCTATAATGGTCAGTGAAAGTCAATCCTCCTCCTCCTTTTAGTGATATTGCTACCTTCTGGAGTGGAACATGTCTCCAAGGCAACATTAGTAGACTTGGTGCTCCTTCTATTTCTACTTGATGTATAAGCTTAAATACCGTGTTTCATAGATTCTAATGTGACTTTGCTCTCTACTTTCTACCATATGCTCTCTTTATGAGCATGCACCACTTTCGGAGGATGCTTCAAATCTATTGGCTAGATGTGCACTTCAATCTGCCTATGTTCTACTTCTTAATCAGGTGAATTTACTATATTATTGCTACTCAAACTCTTTCACCATCTTGGGCTCATACATGCTCTTTAATCCTGTAATTCATCTCCTTCGTACTCACATTGTTTTCAGATTGACGTCACTTTGTTTGAGCACTATACTAGTGCTTCTCTTTGAGGGTATTCTTTGTAGGATGGTGAATTGATGCTCCTCTATCTTGGCTAAGGTGGACCTGAATGACCTTCACCAATATCTGCTATGCTCTCCACTTGCTACAAATCAAACACCGATGATACATCTCACCTCCAATCATTGTCCTCTACACTTATCTCACCAGTGTCAATGTTTTATCGCGTTGTCACTTCTTCACTCATCAAAATCAAGGATATTCAATCAAAAGCTTGATTTGAAATGAACACCAACCCTGGTATTTTTATGCAACCAACATAATTATCCTGATGTCGGCCCACTCAGATTTATATTTTAAATTCACTTCTATATATATTGAATAATTAAAATTTTTATTCAAACTATATTTAAATCTTTTGATTTAAATATATCAAACCTTTGGCTCAAATTAATTATAAAAATATCACTTTAATATTTAAATATTTAATTTAAATATTAAAGCATACTCATATAATTAAATCATCCTTGGTGATATATCTGCTTTGAATAATTTGCCCAAACATGCCACCACTTGCTAGCAACCAAATCGGCCTTTGACATCAATGAAAACTCAATAATTCAAACAGGTTGAGTATGGCTCAGGATAAACCTACTCTGTAATTCAATGCTACCCTATGGCAGAAATTATCTTAACTAGTGGGATGATCATAGGATTTCTGTATGTAGCACCATTGCATGCCTTTGATGTAATCCTAGGAATGGATTGGTTGTAGGCACATAGGGTCATAGTCAAATTTTAAGATAGATGGATATAGTATTTGGAAGGTAGTGGAAAGGTGCAAAGGGTGTACATCCTACAAGGGACTTTCCAACCCCAAATTATGTCAACAATGCAACTCAAGAAAGCCATGAAGAAAGGGGGAATGGTATATGTTGTTAAGTTAAATAAGTTAGATGATGAAAATAAGGAAGAGGTGTTTGAAAGATACCCACTTCTGCAAGATTTTAGGGATGTATTTCCAGAATATTTACTTGGATTACCACCTAAATGGGAATTTGACTTCACAATTGAGCTCCAACCTGGAGTAGAACCCATACATAGAGCTTCTTATAGAATGAACCCCATAGAAATGCAAGATCTGAAAGTGCAGCTACAAGGGTTATTGGAGAAAGGACTAATCAAACCAAGTGTGTCACCTTGGGGTGCACCAGTGCTATTTGTGAAGAAAAAGGATGGTTCTTTGAGATTATGTATAGATTATAGGATGTTAAACAAGGTGACTATCAAGAATAGATATCCCCTACCCAGGATTGAAGACCTCTTCGATCAGCTAAAAGATGCCACAATATTTTCAAATATTGATTTGAAATCTGGATACCACCAATTGAGGATCCGGGAGGAGGATACTCACAAGACAACCTTTAAAACTCACTATGGACATTACGAGTTCATTGTTTTACCTTTTGGTTTAACAAATGCTCTAGCTGCATTTATGAATTTGATGAATAGTATCTTTAGGAAGCATTTGGACAAATTTGTGTTAGTATTCTTGGATGATATTTTGATATATTCCCAAAATAAGGTAGAGCATGATAAACACCTTAAGGTTGTGCTAGAACTACTAAGGAAAAATTAGTTGTATGGGAATTTATCCAAGTGTGATTTTTATGTGTCATAAGTGCAATATCTAGGACACATTGTTTCGGTAGAAGGGATCGCAGTAGATCCTAAGAAAATAGAGGCTATATTGAATTGGCCATTACCCATAAATGTGATAGAGATCCAAAGCTTCTTGGGGTTGATTGGATACTATAGGTGTTATGTAAAAGACTACACCAATATTACATCTCCAATGACTAACCTATAGAGGAAAGGGAAGGATTTCAAGTGGTCAGATAAGTGTGAGTCAACTTTTGAATTGCTTAAGCAAAATATTACTATACCTCCTATATTAAAGGTACCCGATCCTCAAGGGGGAGATTTTTTGTGTGTATAGATGCATCTTTGGAAGGTATGGGAGGAGTGCTCTCTCAGGAAGAAGTAGTGATAGCCTTTGATTCAAGGAAACTAAAGTGACATGAGGTCAATTATGTGATCCATGATCTAGAGCTAGCAGTGATGGTGTTTTCTCTCAAGAGTTGGTGACACTATTTGGTAGGTAGACCATTTGAGCTAAGGATAGACCATCAGAGTCTGTAATACATATTTACCCAACCTCTACTCAATGCTAGATAGAGAAGGTGGATGGAATTTCTCACAGAGTACAATTTTGGCATTGAGTATATTAAAGGAAAGGAGAATAAAGTTGTTGATGCACTGAGTAGGAGGAGACACATAGCTATCTTGTCTTGCATCCATGTAGACTTGATGGAACAAGTCAGGAATATGCAAAATCAAGATGCATACTACAACCAAATTTTTGAAAATATGGAAAAGAAACCAGATGAAAACAAAAGATTTTAATTTTAAATATGGTTTCATGTGCTTTAAGGATAGGGTGGTGATCCCTGAGGATGGTGATCTAAGGAAAATGATCATGAATGAGGCACATAGGTCTCCATATTATGCTCACCCAAGAGGAGAAAATATGAGAGAGAATATGAAGAAAATATTTTTTTGACCTGGGATGAAGAAAGATATAACTAAATTTTTTGCTCAATGCCTCGAGTGTCAGAAAATAAAAGTAGAACACAAAGATATCTAAAATATTGTTGTATCCACATGATGTACCTATGCAAAAGTGGCAAGTAATTTCAATGGATTTTATTGTGGGGTTGCCTAAAAACTAGTTTTAGCATGATGCAATCCTAGTGGTGGTCGATAGATTGACCAAGGTTGCTCATTTTATACCCAAAAATACTAGGGATGATGTTGTGGTTATGGCTAATATATTTTCCAAGGAAATATTTCAGCTTCATGGGTTCCCAAAAGTAATAATTTTGGATAGAGACTCGAGATTCACTTTCAAGTTTTGGCAAGCCTTACATCATGCCATTGGTACTAGACTAAATATCAGTTTTGCCTATCATCCAGAAACCGATGGATAAACCAAAAGAGTGAATCATGTGTTAGAGGACATGCTTCGCATGTATTGTATGGATCAGAAAACTCATTGGGAGGATTACTTGCACCTAGTAGAATTTACCTACAATAATAGGCATCATTCAACTCTAGGCATGGCACCTTTTGAAGCACTTTATGGTAGGAAATGCAAGACTCCACTATCATGGGACAATCTAGAGGATTGAATTGTGCTCGATCCATACATGGTCAAGGAGATGGAGCAATAATTAAGAATGATCAGGGAACGGCTGAAAGAAGTCACAGATCGACAAAAGAGTTACTCCGATCTCAAGAGATCACCACGAGAGTTTTTAGTAGGTGATAGGGTGTTTTTGAGGGTGAGGCCAAGGAAGAGTGCTATTAAATCCATAAAACTAGACCCTCATTTCATGGGACCCTTCTCAATCTTAGAAAATCAGTCCTATGGCATATCAACTTGCCTTACCACCTAGTTTATCCAAGATACATGATACTTTCCACATCTCTTTGCTTCAAAAATATGTTGCTAACCTTGAGCATGTGTGGGACTTTTCTAATTTGTAGATGGTGAATCCAAAGGCTATAGAGGTTCGACCAGTAAGGATCCTTGATTTTTAATCCAAGTCTATGAGAAAAGGGATCTTGGAGCAATGTAAGGTCCAATGGGACCACTACACAAAAAGAAATGCTACTTGGGAGAAAGTAGCTGACATACAAAAACAATTTCCATTCTTGTTTGAAAACAATGTGTAATTGGTTTTCAAGATGCTTTAAAACTTGCTAGAACACAAAGGACTGTGTTAAGCCTAAGGGGGGTAGTATGTCATGACCCTCCCTTGGAAAGCTTATCCTTGTGATGATTTTGGATGTGTTTGTGCTATTTTTGAGGATGGAGGAGTTGTTTTTATGACTTGCTTGAGCAAGTATATTGAGTTAGGTTGAAGCTTGTTTGCTAACAATTTCTTTTAATAGTTAAGTGTTCAACTATTATAGCCTTTATAGAAATTGTATTGGTTTAAAGGAAATACTAAAAGAAAGAAATAATACAAGTAAATAGACTCACAATAAGTGCTAGCTTGTGTTGTTTTATTGAAACAAGAAGATCATTAATTAAGTGTATTTTGGTAACTTGGGCTTCTCTTAAGATTGACTTGTATTGCTTGTTACCAAGGCATCTACATACTTATATATATAGAACTATATATGTATGTACATCTATGTGTGCTTTACATCCCAAGGGCTATATTAATTAGAAGTGAAACTATAATCCTTGTTGGATGTGTTAAGGCTGAGTTGTTGAGAACCATAAATGCAACAAATATAAGACATAGTACTCTTGTTGATGTCATGGCCTAGTGCTTCTTGTTTAGTGGATTACTTGCTTACCCATGCACTCCAGATAGTAAGGGACATGTGAGCAATATCGTTCACTATCACTTGTTATTCACGATTGCACCCAAAAAGTGGAGTGATGGAGGGAATCAAAGCTTAGTGTTGAGGAAGTTTGGAGGTAAGGAAAGAAAGAAGGAAATAAGTGAGATAGGCAGAGAAGGAAGAGCGAAAGGAAGAACTGAAGTTGAGTGAAGGAAGTTGCAGGTTTGGTTTCAATTAGTTCTTACCTCATAACACTTTAGGTAAGTGTATTGAGGTTCTTTTGCATCACCAAGAAGCTTAGACATTTTTAAAACTTCATTGATGAGTTTAATTTCGGAAAAGAACCCAGGAAGGATTGTATTAAATGAAACAGCGGGTTGTAGATTATTTCTTCTTTGAGAACTCTTAGCTAAAGACATCTCAGTTCCACCATGGTTGTGGTATGAGATTAATTGTCATATTTGAATTTTAGGCTTGGGGTTTAAATCCGAGGACGTCCCCTCCTAGATACTTTATTCTAAAAGTCTTGGCTAGGTAGCATCGGTAAATAGTTAATCTTGAAGATAACTCTTGCATTAAGAAAGAATGTTTTGCAATAGTAGTTTCAGTGAGAAGCTAGCTTGCATTCATTTGCTTGATTGTGTGTACCCTCCAACATGAATAGTAGCAATATTGCTAAATAGAAGATCATTTTTCATACCTTGTTGCTATAGTGTAATGTGACTAGAAAGGATAGGACATAGCTAAGAAGCCTGGATAAGCAAGAACAATTTCTAGTTGTTACTTGGACAGAGTAGGTTCTTGGAAATGTTACTCTATCGATGTTGTTGTGCACTATCCAAGAAGGATGCATCACTGACCTAAGAGTTGTGTTGCTAGGAGATGCAATAGAATGGTTTTGTCTTGTTATTTTGAAAGGGTTTTTGGATGTTCATTGTGTTGAGAATGTTTATACTTATGTGCTTGTTATTAAAGAAAGGTTAGCTTTTACTTTGCACTCTAAGATAACGTTGTGCGGATGTCTTTCTTGATGTTGGTTGTGTTGTTAATTGTTAGAGATGAATTCATGTTAGAAGGATGTGCAAATGAAGAATATGGCTATGGTTCATTTTGTTATTATAGATTTTAACAAATGTACAACAATGTAATTGCACCAGCATAATGTTGGAAAGAATAGATTAGAGAAAGATTCATTATTTAAATGAAAGGAAATATTTGAAAATTAGATGTGATATTGAGTAATTATCAATCTGAGCCTTACTGAAGGAATAGGTAATGTATATATCTTAAATAATTGAGATCAATATTCTTATAAACTATGGTAGGTAATGGACTATGTTTATATGTGTCTTCTGTGAACAAAATACCTCACGCAGATTGCGATGCAGGGACCAAAATAAAGGACTACCAAGGTGTTTACAAGTAATGCAAGTGGAAAGAAATTTTGAGTTGTCTCTAAGTTTGTGAAGGCTTCTCATCATTGTCTATTACTGATTTTATTAAGGATCTATTATGTTCTCTGGAAAGGCTCATGGCCAAATTTTGGAAATAATGTTGTAACTTGTTAATCTTTGTTGGATTTCACACCATTGGTGGGAATGAATGAATGTAATAGCTTGTATATGTTTTTAAGTCATCCGATTACCAAATTTGAATTGGAAATATGTTAAGTTGTTTATCATTTATGAATATGATAATGTTATGTTTTTTGGAAGGATGTTTATATTGTTTTTACTTGTGTATAATTCCTTGAGACTGATATGCATTTATGGATGGTTTTGCTTACGCATTGAAGGAAAATAGTTTATATGAATGTTTTGTTAACATGTTGACTAAGATAATTAAGGGTAGCTTCTAGTTAAACAATGTGCAAACCTTATTAGCTGACTAGGGAAAACTGAATCCCCCTTAATAAAACTCACCAATTAAAGTAGGAAACCCAAAAGGGATATGCGGTGACTAACAGATGCAATGGGTTGAGTTATTATCATCCTCGGTTGATGCCCTCTTGAGAAACGTAGAACAAGGACTTAGATTACTCATGGGCTATATGGGTGGCCATCATTTGAAATAACAGGAAGTAATATAAGAGAGAGAACTGGTCCTTTTAGACCTATGATCTCACTTAATGATTGGTAAAAGCAATTAAGGTGATACGTGTTCTCACAAGTCTTCCTTGTGATGTTCAACATCATGGGAAGAGAGCTTTTAGTTCAACATTGATATTAGAATGTGAAAGGAACCCATGTTAGACGAGTTCACTTTAGTAGGAGTTAATTAACCACTCATAAAGCACCCACTCCACTTACATTGATAGACCTATGTAAGGTGAGGAGTGTTGGGGTGTTCTCCTTTGAAATATGGGATGGAGTAAACTAGCTCGTTGAGGGATAAACTAGAGTGATAGCTTGGTTGAGCATTGATATCTTTCAATAGATTGTAAAGAGGTAGCTAGCTCATTTGAAAATAAAAATGAATGAGGGGGATAGCTAGTCTGGTATAATCTCCTTCAACTAATAGAAAGATATGGGCTAGCTCATAGGACATATGAGAAGGAAAACTAGCCAACCAAAAGTCTTACATCTAGTACATCTTACCATGTGGACTTGGGTAAGTTTAGTGATGGATGTGATGCTACTCCAAAATGAACTAAGTGAAAAACTTAAACGTCATGGTCGAATACTATGGTTTAGAATCATAAAAAAAAACTTATAGGATAACTAGGATTGGGGAAATGAATTTTTCGGTAGTGACGCTCAAGACCAATATCATGGCACAATAAGAAACAACATACAGTGGCATAATCATCTATTGAAGCAAAATATTGTGCAGCACGAGATACAGTTTGTGAGGATTTATGGCTACAATATATCTTATCAGACATGGGAATCAAAAGAGGTTCAACTCTAATACATTGTGATAATCAAGGAGTACTTAATTTGATAAAAAAACCAATTGTATATAAATGAACTAAGCATATTGAAGCTCAGTGTCATTTTATTAGAGATCACTTTCAAAATCGTCATATCAATTTGAAGCATATTCCTACAGAAAAACAACTTGCAAATATATTCACAAAATCTCTAAGGAGAAACAAATTCCAAACATTCAGAGATAATCTATACAGATAAAATCTCATCTCAAATAATGTATTACGAGAGATGTTAGAGTATATTACATTATTTGATATGTAAGAAGTTCAAAGGATTACTTGAGGGAGATCAAAGGTCATTTGTAAAATCTATATTATGGACTCCTAGTTCCATATTTTATAGAACAAGTTCTTATTGATATTGAAAAGCTATATGCATTGTTTTTGTATTACAATGTTTTTGATTCATAGTTCCAATAATTATATTTCTTTATTAAATACAAAGATTTTAAAACTATCATTATCAAAAGTAATTTAAAAACTAATATTCAATCAAACAATTCATACCTTAGTTGATCATTACACTATATATCTATATTATACCATGCTTACCTATAAACCAATAAACCATTTATTATTTTTGTTATTTTTAACTAACGATAGTATACATTTCAACTATAATACCTCTCTATATATAAATATATAGGTGCGACATGTCGCGATTTCGCGACATGTCGCGATTTCGCGACTGTTAGCACCGCAGTGGGGGAGCCGGGGTTGACGGTCGCGATCTCGCGACATGTCGCGATTTCGCGACATGTCGCGATTTCGTGACATGTCGTGTTTTCGCGCCTTGTTGTCTTCTTTGCTTTGTGTTGTCTTTGGGTTGCCTTTGTGCTCTTCTCTTGATGTGTTGTTTGTTGTTCTTGGTTGGGATGTGTTCTCTCCCTCTTGTAATTGTTCTTTGTATTAATACAAGTTTTTCATTTTTTTCAAAAAAAAATATATATAAATATATAGGATAACTACTAATAATAAAAGGTTAAACTTGCAAATGCAAACCACAATTAAAACGGATTAAAACGGAGTAATATATCCCCACTACAAGCAACGTTAGAACTAAAAATAAATAAATTTTAAAAGGAAAAACCGAATCACAATTACTCTATGAGTAACATCGATCTAGGTTCAAATTTTCGGATATGCCCACTTTAAGGTAAATAGTAGTTTGATTAGAATTCGCTGAGTGTGTGCCAGCTTGATGACAGAGGTACCAGCCGGAGCAACCATCTCCCTCACAGCCGGAGCAACCATCTCCCTCACTCCAGGATGTGTTTACCGAAGCGACGTAAGGATTAAAAGGCTACAACCAGTGATTTGATCCTCTGATCAATTTCCTTATGTATAAAAAAAATACAATTTTTACACGACTATGATCGCGCACCACACCAGCAAGTCGAACAAATACCTCTCGGTTTTCAGACTTGTAGACGTTTAAGGTTTCTCTTTCATGTTTTTTCACGCCTGTACGCTCTTCCCGAGGATTTATCCCTAAAAGTTTTAAGGTAGAATTTTACCGTCGGCCTTTCGCTGGTGGATTCCAAGAATTCTTTGGCTTCGAAGTTCGGCTTTGACCTTGTCGATATTCCGTCGGTCTCCATGTCCGGGCTTAGGGTTTTGCCGGGGACGTTTTTGACCTGGATTCCCGTCGTCTTTTACATGAAATTTGTTAAAACAAGAAAATCTGAACTGCAGCACAAATTCGAGAATTTCAGTTTAAAGATCGTCTACAGAAGAAGTCAGGTATTTCACGAGTAATAATATGATCTAAAATCTAAAATTCAGTCTTTAAAATAAATCGAAGCTTAAAGTCACAAAAATTGACGGAATACTCTACCTGTTTCCCAAATTTTCATCGGAAAAACCTGTAACAAAACTAAACTTCTTGTATTTCGAGACCTCTTTGAACAAAATATATGTTTATCACGGCATTTATAGTTATTCGTGTGGTAAATTTCACTGCCTTATAGAAATGCGAACATCTGAGCCTTCTAAAGCAAGTATTAATCGTATTTCACATACGTTAACTCGGTTATTGCCAACGGCGATATTATTACAGGCATTACATACTCTTTAGAAGAAAAAAATTACGGAAAGAATATACGAAGCATTCGTGCAGAAAATAAATGGAAAATAATATATAGACCATTCTCCCTCTTTGCAGAAAAAGTGATCATACCTTAATTGTTTTAAAATTGAAGAACATTATTCACGATCACAGAATTGAAGTTGAACTGTGTTAATAGAAAATTTAGAAGACGGCCATGAGCAATATACTCGGCGGTCTCTAATGGCTTTCCATTCCAAATGTTTACAGTGCTACTCAACCTCCTCTGTTATCTACTTTTCTCTTGCTATCATGATTAGATGCCCTTTTTTCGCTGCAAGTTGTTAATAATAGAGAGTCTTCTTAACTATTATTAATCTGCCTTCAAATTTAGGTGAGGATGTTTTATTTTTTTTTCTTTTCTAAATTTTATATCAGTTGTCAATAATACTTAGAATATTATATTATTAATTTTTATGTTTCAAGCACAAAATATTTATAAAGAGGTGGAATGTTATAGTAAGTTGGGGGTGAAGGTTATATCTTCATAAGAAGACAAGTACAAGAAGAAGGATATTGTGGTTGTTAGTGATATCGAGTATTTTTTTAATTATTTTTTACTTATAAAGTTGTCTTTCATTTTGAAAGATTTTGTAGAGTTATTCCTTTTTTAAGGAGTATTACTAATGTTTCCTTTATGAAAAAAGAACAAGCTTCCAAACACTTGCATGTATCCTTTTGATAAGATATTTATAAGCATATTCACCGCCTTTACAATATCAAAGCTTATTTTGAGGATAAAATTGAATTGAATGTTTTTTAGGATAAGGCCATACGGAGTGGACCTATCAGGTGCATGTCAAAAACCCTTACACAAAATTCTAAAGATTAATTATTTTGTTACCTTAATAATCTTAAGCCTAAGCTTAACTTAACATATTACAAACATAGTTCTTTATCGTTCCTCTCAACAATAAAAGTTTTGAACTTTTATACGTTACAAAATAGGATGAAGGAACTTTGGTGCACTACTAGTTATACTAGACTTTTTTTCAATTTGTTATATGGGATTGAAATGGGCCTTGCCCGTATTACATCCTCACCACATAGCATAGATATTATCTATGCTATCACTTGGCAAGATTTAAACCTTGGTCTCCCCTTTAAATATTGAAGAATCTAACCGTTTGAGCTAATACCACTTAATTAAACATACTAGACTTTTACAAAAGTGAAATTTTTCATTTCCACTAGATGGGTTGCAAAAATAATCTTTTCAATGAGTATATAAAGCCCTATACTAAAAAATGATAAATGTATCAAAAAATAGTGTCTTGTTGGACAAATGAAAGGTATAATTGTTTCCCTTTAAGTAGAATCTTCATTGAATATTCTTCAAAATATGCTCATGTTTTTAAAAAAAATATATGGGCCCTGTCTTCTTACTTATATCCAATAATTAAAAATGGTTCATAGTTAAAGGCTATTGTGTGCCTTTCCATTATGAATGTAGGACAATTGGATTTACAGTGTATGTTAACTCCCACTCCTTCCAGGTGTTAAATTCTCAACAATAAACCATGTGGATGAGGTTCATTCAATATCTCTGGCCACTTTGGAATAACATCTCGTGTTGGTCTTCAAGTTGAGCCATATTTCCAACAACATGCTTAGACATGAGGCATCTGTAAACTCAAATGTGGATCACTTTATTTCTTTTTTCAACAAAAGTAGAAGTTTGTTGAATATCACTACTAAATGAAGTGGGTTGAGGTCTTCAAAAGATTTTCCCACATCACTTGTGGGCAGTGCATGGTTGTTTGCCATGAGCCCTTCTACAACTGTCAATTGTTGGGTGCCCGCTTTTTATCCAAGGGTTACGTGACCACCAACAATAAAGGTGAAGATTAGAGTGTAAAATACAATGGGTAAAGTGGAGTCAAAATCGTAATAGATGAATGATCGAAGCTCCTTCTAAAACATCTGTAAGTACTCAAACCCATTTACAGGTTGATTTTTTGACATTAGTGTGATCATGGAGGTTGGAGCAACACATTGTGATAAAAGCACATAGACTAATTACATATTGACTTGGCATGTTGGGTTGAGCACGGTTGCAGGCACAAGCAAGGTGGACGATGAGTCGTGAGGATCACATATAGGCAAGGGTGCATGGGAGCCACAAGTAGTGACTGTAAAGGTTGAGCGAAGTGTTGTAGAGTTGCATGGGTAGACCATGGGGGTTGACCAAAGCAAGAGCAACTCGTAAGCAACATGCAAGCGAAAGTGGAGGTGACTAGGGCGGCAGCTATGATGATGGATGCATGGGGTAACATGTAAGCTAGAGGTGATAAATGGTGTCTAATGGAGTGGCATGTAAGTGGTAGATAGGAGACAGAGCTCTAAACCAAAAGGTTATGACATGTAGGGGAGGGTGAAGTTGTTATGACCATTGGTGTGATATGTTAGTGATAGAGAAAGGAGCGTCAAGGGGTGAGGAGAATATTGTAGAGAAGCCATGTGAGGGAGGGTAGAGTTAAAGCATCTTGGTGTGGTATAAGGAATTTTAATGGCCATATAATTAGTAACAAGGGAGGTCATGGCTCCAAGGGTGATGATAAGTTTAGCAACAGTATTTTACAAGTCCTTATAATAATATGGGCACCTTTGACAAGGTGGTGTCCTTCATAGTGGGATCTCTAGGTGTTTGTCGAGATCTTAAGCATGGTCATGATATTTAATGTAAGCTTCAATAACTTCGGTACTAGTCTTGGGATCCTCAACACTAAGACTCTCATCCTCGAAGTCTATGTCATGCATGTTCAACATGATCAACATAATCTCGACACAAAGCTCCTTGGCTCCTTTCACTAATTCTTGTAGAGATTTTTTTGAGGTGCTCTTGATCAAGCACCATGTTGTAAAAATACAACGAAACATAGAGTAAGGTTTTCGATTCAACGCGCGTAAGAGGTATAACAAACCCAATCTATAGACAGATCGAGTGCTTTAATACCAACTAATGAGGATCAATCTTACACAAACTTGTTTGTATTCCATTGAAAATTGAAGATATTCATAGGTATCGTCACTACCTTTACAAGATCAAATCTTATTTCGTAGGAGAAGATCAAATTGAATGCTTTTTAAGATAAGACCCTACATAGTAGGCTTGTCAAAAACCTTTGTGTAAAACCCTAAAATATTAATTATTTAATTACCCTAAAAATATTAAGCCTCAGACTAACTAAACTAATTCCTTATCATCTTCCCTAATGATATTATCTATACCTATCTTATTATGTGGATTGTTATTATGGATAAATGATTTGTTATTTCAACATATAATGAATGATTTACATTTGTGAGAACAAATTTTTGTAACTAGTATCAAACAAGGATTCTAGCAAAGTGGGGATTGCGTTTGTGGATTGGTAAACTATTTTTCTAAAAAACATCTCATATTTTAGGAGCAATATCTTTGTATAAAGTGGTATGATTCAAATGATTTGTGTGCTTGTTTGCTTATAAATTGAAAGACTTCAAAGTTATTAGTCATATGAATAAATTCAAAATGTATTGAGGGAGATACAACCCTATGAAGTATTCAAAATATTATAGAACATGCTCCCTCTTTGCAGAAAAATAGATCATACCTAAATTATTTTAAAATTGAACATTATTCACGATCATAGAATCAAAGTTGAACTGTGTTAATAGACAATTTAGAATATGGTCATTAACAATAAACTTGGCAATTTCTAATGGCTTTCCATTCCAAATGTTTGCAATGCTACTCAATTTCTTGTATTATCTACTCTTCTCTTGCTAGCATGATTACATGCCCATTTTAATTGGAATTTTCATCATGGCAAGTTGTTAATAATGAAGAGTCTTCTTAAATATTATTAATCTGCCTACTTTTGGTTGTTAGCCTAGCATACAATGACTTTCTTTGTTTGGAGATGCTGATTTTAAATTTTTTAACATATTTTACATTTTATGTTTGGTTTACAACCTACAAGTAAACTCAATTATTTGTTGGGCATAAAATGCAAAAAATACTTATTAATCAAAATTTTAAAACAAATTTAAAATTTAGAAACATTTACATCAATTGAACTATATTCAATTTATTATTTGAGTTAACAAGAAAAATCTTCTATTGATTTAAAGTATCCAACAATACCACAATTTTTTTCTAAAGGATATAGAACTATATTAAGCCCCCAAGAATCTAGAGATCATAATTGTAAATAATCCTTAACTTTGATATAGATATGTTAAGATCATTTCAACATTTACATAAAGAGTAATTATAGTTGAAGTGTATGCATTTATGAGACTATGACAACATCTAATGTTTGATCCAAATAAACTATAACAAAGTTCACCATTTGATGAGGTAGAAGGGATTTTTTAGATCACATTTTTAGAAATAAAATATCCTTGATCTAAGCCAACTCCTCCTATAGTATAATCTCCTTGCTCCATCTTTGCATTTATCCCATAACCAAGTCTTTTCATCTTTATTTGTTGTTTTCATTTTGTATTTTCTTATTATGTATACAATTTTATAATATTTGTGGCATCAACAAGCAAGATTTTCATAATCCACTTGTCGATCCCATTGTGTTGATCCATATTGTTTTTAAATATCCATGTCAACCCATATTTAGATATACACAACATGCCTTCACTTCTTAGTAGTTGTTCTCTCTTTTATAAGTTGTTCTAAAGTATTACCAATATACTTCAAAAACTTCTTATTAATAAGGTAACATGAAAGTCCAATAAGCGTGAAAATAGGCTTAACAATGAAGATATTGGAACTCTAAATTGGATGTCCAAGGTTCAAACCTGAAAGGGAGTAGGATTTTTTACCATACTTTGATGATGAGTATACGATCCAAGTGGAGAATGGTTGAATAAAGACATCCTCCATGAGGATCATCTCATATAGCCTATGTGCAAGGGAACTCCTACGAGTTCTCTCAATTTCAACTATAATTATTTTGTTAATCAATTAACCCGACAGATAAACAAACAATACAGTGATGCAATTGCTCAGATAATCAAATGGAATAATGAAGTAAATGGTTCGCCACTTAAGGTGGGCACACCCTCGTCGTAAAGGCAAATATGCGAAGATCGCAAATGAAATATAAAAAGGATAATAAGAGATGATAATTTATTTATTCTACACTTGGATAAATAGTGATTAAATGTAATACTTCATAATATAGCCGACGCTATATTATTTTAGGTATGTAACATGACTCCCCTCCTCGGAAAGCTTTGTCCTCAAAGCTGGAAATGACTGGAAAATACTTTCAGATTCCTAGGTTGCATCTTCATCTGGTAGGCCCTGCCATTTGATGAGAAATTCTTGGATGTGACGAGAGCTCCGTATGCGTGTTCTGCTTTGTAGAATTGCTTCTGGCTGGAGATATATACGCCCTTCTGCATCTAGTATTGGTAATTCTGACTGAGATTTCACTTTTTGGCCGATCACCTTGGCATGGTCATGGGATCTTTGGGGAGGTAGTCCCTTTGGTTCTTGGAAGACCTCTGCGTAATGTGCTACGATGTCCCGTAAATCTGGAGCAAAAATACCCGAAGTTGCTCGAGATTGCTTTTTCAAATGATTAATTTGATCTATGAATCCATATCCAACCTTTTTTAATGTTGTCTCCATACTATGAGAGCTCACCATCTATGATGGGGGAGTAGTAATACCTTGTAAGCGAATGACCCATCCGTTTTCCTTCCATTCCACAAATAATTTTTTGAAATTGAAGCTAACCGTGTCTAGTGTTTCCAACCATTCAACTCCCAAAATAACATCAGAGTTCCCTAAATTCATTACGAAAAGAGATCCAACCCAGGTATAAGTTCCCATTTTAATGGAGACTTGAGATGTTCTCCCAACACATTGAGCGTTCACCCCGTTGGCTACTAGAACCTAGAATTTGTCTTTGTTGGAAGAGTTAATGAATAAATTCATAGCTTTTGTTGTTTTGATGTCGATAAAATTGTGGGTACTACCTGAATCAATTAGCACATTTACCTTTTTCTGTCGGATAAATCCTGGTACCTTGATTGTATGGTGGGCTGTTAACCCCATGAGGGCCTGCACGAAAATAGCCATTGTATCCTCTTCCTTCTCTTCGAAAACAATCGATAGTTCTTCTTGAATAGGTTCTTCCTGGTGGTATGCTTCTTCCTCTTCTCCTTCATATTGAGCGCATTCAATATGAAAGTTTTGTTTTTGTGCACATGCTTGTTCTCTGGGATGGTGATTGCGACATTTATAGCAGAAGTATCTTGATGGTTGATCATTTCTGTGAAAAGAGTTGTTGCCATATGAAGGACGACTATAAGTTTCATGCTGTGTATACAACTGAATTCTCTTCTCAGCTAGCTTGGCTAATCTTATGCAATCGTTCAACGAGGTTGGATTTTGAATGTCCACCTCCACCTTAATATTTTCTTTCAAACCATTGCGAAAAGCTCCTACCACTGTGTCTAGACTGAGGTGTAATGCATACGGTAGTAAACTGGTGAATTCGGAGATGAACTCACTAACTGATCTTTCTTGTTTAAGAGATAACAGTCTTACTGTGTATGATGATGTAGCTCCTTCATCAAATCTTTCTAAAAAATAGGTAGTGAAATTATTCCAGCAAACAGTAGCTCCTTTCTCGCGTTTAAGCCATACGAACCATTGGTAAGCCTCAGTGCCTAATTTTGATGTAGTGAAAGGGACTTTATCAAAATCCTTAATTTGGTATAAGTCGATAATGTCTTCCATTTTGGCTATCCAACCATGAGGATCATGACCCTCAAAAGTGGGCATATCAATGCGTGGAAAATTATTAGGGCCTCTCGGTTGGTGATAACCCATATCCCTATCCTGATCTTGGTTATATCGCGGTCTATGATAGCGATTCCCATAATTAGCTAGATTGCCTCTTTGCTGCTCCCAATCTTCCTCCTGGTCATCATTTTCTTCCTGCCTTTGTTCATGGGAGTGATTTTGGGGATTAGTATTGGGATTAGGTTGGTTTTGTGCGCTCAATAGTTTAGTTAGGGTGTCATTAATTTGGCATATACCATCTAGTAATTCTCGAAGAGCTTCATCAGTGTTAATGGCAGAGTTGTCTGATTCTCCTTGTGTGACGTTGTCGTGAGTTGGGGAAAGGTTAGTAGCCATGGGGTCTACCAGTGGATGATGTGAATTATAACTACCAATTTTGAAAGGAGAAGGAGAATTTTTTGTACCTGGGCTTCGATGAGGTCTTCTTGTGTTGTTATTGGTCATCTCCGAGCTTGATAGTCGACCGTCAGGTCCTTTGATCCAACTTCTACTCATGCACTGTTCAAAATTTCCTACTTAGTAATCCTTGAGCTTCGATTTCTGTGACAATTTGGTTGAATTTGGCAAAAAAATTTGTGTTCCGCTTCAACTGTCGCTCCAACTGCGACGCGGATTTGAATTTGGGATCCTCCTTGACAGCAACTTTTGACAGCTTTTAGTGACAACTTTTGACAGCAATTTGTGGAATATGGAAACCGAACTGGGACTAACACAATGCACGCAGACCGGATAACGAAGGACCGAACACTCGACACGACAGGACAACAAAGAAGGAGCGAAATACGAAAACCGGACTGGGACTGACACGACGCACACAGACCGGACAACAAAGGACCGAACACTCAACACGACAGGACAATGAAGAAGGAGCGAAATACAAAAACCGGACTGGGACTGACACGACGCACGTAGACCGGACAACGAAGAAGGACCGAACACTCGACACGACAGGACAACGAAGAAGGACCGAACACTCGACACAACATGCGAGCGGACCGGACAATGACGGATTGACATGACGCGAGCAGACCAGGCAACGACGACCAAAATTGACACGACGTAATACGAAGTACGGACTCAATGACTTGGAACCAGAAGACACAACAGAGACAACGCAGCAAGGACATGACAGCTGACGAACGGATGATGCAACCCTAAGGGTTTACTCACGACGTGTGAAACATGAAAGTGACAGATGGACATAGCGAGACACAACATGACATGCAAGACACGAAAGCGATAGGTGGACAACACGCGAGACACAACACGACATGCGAGACATGAAAGTGATAGGTGGACAACACGCGAGACACAACACGGCTTAATCGAATATGCACGACGAAGGAAGGCAACCGTGTGACCGAAGTCACACCTCTATGGTTGTGACTTCTTCATTATAAACCACTGATATGCCCCCCGCACCGAGTATGTGGGATAATTGCCCACGAACAAATAATAAAAAAAATAAATTATTGCGTAGTACCTTTAGTTGTGTGGTTAATAATTGATGTTTTTGACAACGCTGATTGGTCCATGGTGCTCGGTGATGCCTGCGGTTATTTCTCGCTATTCTGACTACATTTTCGCATCGTGTGGATTTCCACTATGCCAGATAGCGATCTCGAAGGTGTGTGTCCACGGGAAGGGTTTCCAAGGCAACACTTGATGTCTTTTACTGCAGTTGCTTTATAATCGCCAGCCAAGAGAGAGCACGATATGGGAGACACCGAAGGTAGTGCGCAAGGTGTAGTGATCGGCCGTCGTGAGTTTAGATTGTTGTATGTAATTTTTGCTCGTTGGGGATGGCCAGATAAATCACAGTAATCCTAAATTTGCAATCGGTGATAATGCCCGACAACGCGTTTGATTATGATATTGCCTACGCTTGGTTGAGTCGAACAGTAGGAGGATACTGGCTTCCCATGTTAACCAGTAAACCGACTGCGATCTGTTATGTTGTTGCAGAGTGGGATGGGTGGAAGAATTTTATGTCTTATGTACTCAGAATCGGTGTCTCTGATACCACTTGCAAGGGAACTCCTACGAGTTCTCTCAATTTCAACTATAATTATTCTGTTAATCAATTAACCCGATAGATAAACAAACAATACAATGATGCAATTGCTCAGATAATCAAATGGAATAATGAAGTAAATGGTTCGCCACTTAAGGTGGGCACACCCTCGTCGTAAAGGCAAATATGCGAAGATCGCAAATGAAGTATAAAAAGGATAATAATAGATGATAATCTATTTACTCTACACTTGGATAAATAGTGATTAAATGTAATACTTCATAATATAGCCGACGCTATATTATTTTAGGTATGTAACACTATGGCCTCATGGACATGAAATACTATTTTCCAACTTTCTCTAAAAAAAAAGCATCCCATGGTCTTAAATACAAGGCATCTCTTCTCCTAAACCATAGACGACCACTCATTATTTCATCCCAATATTTTGAACTAGAGAAGGTGATAAGGAAAAAAATATTTTTAAAGGGAAGATTAGAATAATGTGAATTTAAACCCCACTTGCATTGAATTGACTTCTAAACCTTTGAATAAGTTGGCTAGAATCCATTAAATTTACATATTAACACTATGTTTTTAAGAATCACCACATGATATTATATCATCTCGTCCTTCATAGTCATTTTTTATGAAACATTTGTTACTTAGATAAAGATAGGATAGAAATGTTTTTGTTTTCTCTTAGATAGGATATATTTATTTTTATTTTTCCTTCAAGTATTATTGCTTTTAGCTAGGGTTTAACATAATCTCTACAAATATTTAATCTCCTTGCTTGTATTTATTCTACTTCCATTTACATTTGCTCTTTATAAAATAATAAATTTATTGTTTAAAAATAAATAAATATTTTTATTAATATATTAATTAAAATTAAAATTAAAATGAACTCAATTTTAATATGATTTATTTTAATAATATCAAAAGTTGTAATCATATAAATGCATAACATAAACATATTGTATCAAACTATTAATACTTAATGGACAATGCCAAAATATCCTCCTTGCTAAGAGAAATTTTTGTTCTTACCTTTTTCAAATGGAGGTATAAATAAACCATCTAATTATTTGTGATTGTGTGTTTGAAAAAGAATGATTTGATGAGCAAGAAGTAATGTGATTCTTTTTTGGAAAGAAAAAATAATAATATGAAAAGTAGAGTTGTAAATTTATATGTTTTGAATATATATATATATATATATATATATATATATATATATATATATATATATATATATAGTGTTATTGGTAAATAATGGGGTTTTGAAAGGGGCACTTCCTTTTTACAACTCCTGAAAATCC
This sequence comes from Wollemia nobilis, assembly GCA_028583015.1. Taxonomy (NCBI): domain Eukaryota; kingdom Viridiplantae; phylum Streptophyta; class Pinopsida; order Araucariales; family Araucariaceae; genus Wollemia; species Wollemia nobilis. The sequence goes on from JAQPPZ010002068.1 coordinate 124,911, forward strand.
AATAATAACAAATGAATCAACCCAGGCATAACAAACAACTTATCTTTTTACAAATCAAATTCTGCATTTTCTAAACAATATAGTATTTTCTACCCAAAAGTGCAATGACCAAAAAAGTAATAATAACCCTCCCTACTGTTACCAACTAACAAATGAATCAATCTAGGCCTAAATAGCTTATCTTATTACAAATCAAATTCTACATTTTTTGAACAATAAAACCTTTTTTGCCCAAGTGTACAATGACCAAAATAGTAACACTAAATCTTCTTCTACCCATTAACAAGTTTGGAGCATAAACATTAGTCATAACACAGGAAAAATTAGTATACTTAAATGTGAATAAAATAGAAATAAAATTGCCATTAATCTGCAAACACTATCCCTCTAGGCACTTCGGATTCCATAAATTCCATAAACCCTAGGTGCACCATCAACAAGAACCATTTCCACCTGAGTTGTTTTCCAAATTGAATTTTTCACATTCTAAAAATTCATTTTGTATCAAGTTGAGGAAGGTTTCCTCCTCCCAAAGATAAAATTATTTACTTCCCATGAGCTACATCCTTAGCAACGACTCTAGTTCTCAATTCCCAGAGATTGGGCCTTCCTCGAGAAACTGAAATTCTCAAATCAAGCTTCTTAGATTTCCTTCTACTTATAGAAAAATAAATTTGGATAACCTATCCTCTTTTTCCAACTTTGAATCACTAGTAGAAGTTCATTCTTCTTCATCTTCTTCATCCTTAGACCCATTTTGAATAATGTTAATATTTTTATTTTTTTCTCCCATAGCCAATCAGTTTCACATTCTATTGAGGAGTGGTTTCTCTCGAAACCCTTGTTTCTATGCTCTTTGTCTTTAGCCCTGTTGGAGAGTGTGGCTCTTTCTCAATATTATCTTCTACATGCAAATAAGAAATTTTCTCCTTTCCAATCAAAGCCTTAGTCATCGGTTCATTAATACCTCTAAGTTGAGTTTTTAGAACAAACCCTTCCCCTCCAACAATGTCATCCCCATAAAGGGTAGCAAGGACATCAAAACTATTTTAAGATGGACCCTTACTACTTTCACCAATTTCTTTTTACCCTAGAACTTCTCCTTTCTTAGTTTCCTTTTTCCTCCAAACCCTTAAAGGTTGTCCAGTTCTATTATTCATGACTTTTCCTTAGGATTTTTAGGGCATGTTTTCCAAATATGCCCTACCCTTTTCAAAGGTTACATAAAGAAATGGGAGTTTCATACTGAATCTTTTATTCCCATTACCTGTAATCTGAAACTAGCCTAATAGATTTAGGCAGTGGTTCACCTAGATCTACTTGTACACAAAAATGACCCACTATCATTTTGGTCCAGGATTTAGTAGCTAAATAAAAAACAATTATTTTTCAATCACTTTAGCTATCCCAAGAATAATATTGTCATCCCAAAATTCCATTGGAAGCCCCAGTAGACTCACCCATAAGGGTGTCAATTGAAGAGTGGTTGTGGTTGTGGTTGGATTAAAGCCCTGGCTCCATTTTTATAAAAATAACCCTCTCCTCCCAAAAAACCATAGGCCCCTCAACAAAATATTTGCCATATCCTTCGGATTTGCAAAGTTAAACAACAAAAAATTATTAGGCAAATCCACCACTGCTTCTTGCTCCTGAATTTTCCATTTATCTTGTACCCACTTTTTTATTATATCTAAATTCGATCTATTGCTCTCGACCAAAGAATTTTTTCCTTTCTAAATCACTTTGTTAGCCAAAATTTTTGGTACCTTAAGAGTAAAATCCTTTTCATCCCAATCCGAAGATAAAACAAATTTCTTTTCTTTCTAATTTTGACCTCTCTTCAAAACTTGCGCCCAAGAAGCGCCTCCCTTTGACCTTTTTGTTGTTGTCAAATTTGGATCTACTTCTCCTAGATCTGAAGGGTTAGAATCTCTTCTATCTACATCTTTAGAGGATTCTACCATAGTAGAACCCTCAACTATCACCTTTCCTGCTCCTCTTGTCCCTATCACAATAGAATCCTTGCATCCTACCATTACGATCTTTTAAAATATTAACCACAGAATTATATTACAATAGCATTAACATGTTAAGGTAAAACATAGATTTTTATGAGGGATCCCGGTCCCCTCATACTGGGCTTTGAACTTAGGTCTCCTTGACGAAAACCTAAGGACTTACCACTACAATATCTCTTCCAGGATGTTTTGAATTTATTTATTATTTATGATGTTTACTTTAATAGTAAATGTAATATTTATAATGTAATAGTTCATGTGTTAATATTTTAAAAAATAATGTGATGATATAGTAATATTTTTAGCAGGAAAATGTTAGAAAATTTATCTAGAAAATAAAAGTATTTTTGTTTAAAATATACATATTAAGAAAATAATTAAACATTAAGATATATATAATTGTCTAATGAGCTTGGGAGATAGAGTTGGAAGTGGGAGTTTTGCATGTCACCTATAATTCCAATTTATATGTAAACCTTAATATTTTAACTTATTTAACAAATAACAATATATATTAAAATTTGTTTGGCTAGCAATGTTGAACTAAGCGTGACATTGAGAAGGGGGGTGAATCAGTGTGTATTAAAAATTTAATCCAAAAACGAAATCAAATCAAAACAAGCAATCACACAAACATGCATCACATAACACCAGATTTATAGTGGAAACTCGATGTGGGAAAACCACTGTGCCAATGGACTGTTTGGACTCCCATCCAAATCCAGCCTCGAAAATGTTTGGTCTTTACAATATTTTTGCAGCACCAACTGCAAGGAATGGCACCAACCAACCCGGACTTTAGCAGCACCAACTGCAAGGAGCACAAACCCCTGTTGCCAAGCACCGACCCGACAAATTTAAAAAGCTTTGATAAAAAATTTAAATCTCATCAAAATACCTTAAGTGGTCTAGCTCACAAATATTCTCCTCTAAAATATTTTGTCTAACCTTTTCAATCTTCTCAACTCTGCACATTAATTATCTCACACCTTGCACATTTTTTCAATCAAAATGCCAAAGAAAAAATTCTTCACAACATGCACCGGCAATCCTTTCTCCAAAAAAAAACCTCTTCTCCATTTTCTTTTAAAACATATATATGCTTCACATTAAAAAACGTAGCTCTTTTTTTTCAGTTACACAAAAGTACCACTCAACCATTATATTCTTAGAAACTGCCAAAATTGACAAAAAGAGCTGACAGGGCTTTTTGTAACAGTCATAACTTCCTCCTCAATTTTTCAAACGGGCTACAAATTGAAAAATATATTCTTGGATAAACCAAATACCTTTAGTTTAAATTTCAAATTTTAACTCTTCACGGATTATTTGTAGTACCTCCGACAAAGTGGCCTCTAACGCTGATTTACACGTCACATAAACTGGAAAAAGTGCTCTAGAGCCATTTTGCAATGCTCATTGTTTCTTCTTTCGGACTTTTTTTGGGTTGCAATTTAAAACTTAAGCTCTCAGTATATCTAGCTACCTCCAGTATAAAATTTGAGGTCCAATTCCTCACTGATTGATTAATATTCCTCTCGTAAAGTGACCTCCGACGCAGATTTTAAACCTGTCACAAAGCATAAAATTAACCAACAATGCACCGACGAAGCAACCAGTCGTTCCAACACTACAACCACACTTGCTAATGATCAACAAACCTCCAAATAGTATCTTGTGTTGTCCAACATATTCCATTGACATTGTTGCAACTTTGACGATTTTTGCAACTTTGACAATTTTGCTACTTTGACAACTTCCTGATGATTTTTGCAACTTTTGCAAATTTACATGAACAACCTGTAACAACTTCACCCGAAAATCAAAAACATCCTCATAAGCATTGAACACCATTGTATATACTCCGAACAACCTCCTAACAACTGTCCACTACATCAACCTATCCATCTGAGTGTGTTGACAACAATGACAATACTGTCGTTGCACCTTACTCAACAAGTAGGTTATAGAAGAATTTTATCTTGGGATAACCTTATGAAAAGGGGTTTTCATGGCCCCTTACAATTATTTCGATGTAAAAATGAGAGTATAGACCATCTCTTAGGACATTGCTCAATAATCTAGAAACTATGGCAATGGATTCTTAATATGTTTGGTAAATGCTTGGTGATGAATGGCAGAATTGAAGAATGGTTAAAGCAATGGTAAAGCACTTTGTATTGTATGGCTAGAAAGGAATAGAAGAATATTTAAAGGAAAGGAAAGTAATTTAGAGGTAATTAAAAAGAAGATTTGTTTAGCCATAGAAGAAGTTAAAACAACCCTATCAATTCGCCCAATCCCTAATCTTGAAGCAGAGAGCCTTGATAGACGAAGTTAAGTCATCAAAAGGAATTATGATGTTGGGTATAGGAGAAACAAAAAGAAGGTAAAGAACATAAAGTGGAAACCACTAGAAGTGGAATTGGTCAAATTGAATTTTTATGGAGCATTTAAAGAAAATCCAGGACCAATAGGAGTAGGAGGAATAATTAGAAATAATAGAGAAGTGATTTTATCTCATTACGCTTTCAATAGTTGATTTAAGATAAATAATGAAGCTAAAGCTTGGGTGGTTTCAAAAGGGTTTAAAATATACAAACAAACGAAATGGAAAAGAATATGGATGGAAGGTGATTCACTAATAATAAATGCAATTTTGATGAAAGCAAAGGCTCCATGAAACATATAAGAGATAATTGTGGAAATACAAGACCTTGCTATAGAGTTTGAAAAAATAACGTTTACATATACATTAAGGGAAGGAAACAAATGAGCAAATAGGCTATCCAATAGTGGGGTTTTAATTTAGAATCGTGAAATTAAAATCTTTTTTTTATGGTTAGAGGAAGTAGTAAGTTTGGCTGAAGCTGACAAAAATATGTTGATTGCCTGAATCAAATAATGATTAAGATTTACTTTAATTTTTTCCATTGGTAATATTTGCTTTATTTTATAACATTTTTGTTTTTTCATATAAACTATTTATTAAAATTCTTGTGGTTGCACTTATGCTTCAAGAAGGAAACTAGCAATCCAGATTTGGTAAAGTGGACTATGATAGCACAAAGTTTTGGAATATTACTCTATTAAGATGCAATGCATAAATAGTAGAGGTGGAGTTTTGGTATTGTAAAGGCTACTATAGGAAAATATCAAGAAGAAGGATGCTAAATTTTGGAATATTTGTATTCACATAGAAAATTGAAGATCTAGAAAATGAAAATTAAGAATTCAAACCTTTTATGAAAAATGATGTAGGTATCTAATTATAGCAACTCAATTGAGATGAAAATTGAATTTGTTTATAAACTCTCAAGCTCTAAAGGAAAGAGTTGTGATTTGTCAATGGTAGGGGACCTAAGTACAACCCCTTGTTCTCTAGCAAAATAGTAATAATAATTTTTTTTGATTGGTTGATAAAAAGGGTTTTGAAAGGTCCCGAAACCTTTTACACAAATGCAACAAAGACAACTAGCCAGAAGTGAACTAACTGAACTGAAAACAAACAACCCTAGAGGGGAATGAAACAACCAACTTTAAACCAGAAAGAAGGCGTAGATAGAAACAAAAAGGAATAAGGGTCCAAACTACAACAATGGTACCCAAAAGGAAACAAAAAACAACTATCGAAAGCCCAACCAAGATTACAACATTTGGCTCGACGAGGTTCAATCTGTGAGCTTATTGGAGCAACCACTTCCACTATGCTGGAAATTAGTAGTTTTATTTGCCATTCCTTGCCACCTGGGTTCACGGGTGACAGTTGCCTTGTGAACTTTCCACATTCCTTGCCACCTGGGTTCATGGATGATAGTTGCCTTGTGAACTCTCCACATCTCCTCAAAATTACCCCAAGACGGATTGCACAAAAGCGCATAAGGGAAAAGAGGATATGTGTTGGCATCCATGTCAGACAAACCATGTCCAACCACTAGGCCCCAAATCAGCCACATCAGCACCAACAACCAGTTAAAGATTAAGATTTCCATTTGCATCAATGTGGGCCACAATACATTGAGGGAAATTGTCATACCAGACTTGGAGGTTATCCTGTTCAACTCCTTGATTGGCAAGGAGGTCAGCAGCTTTGTTTCCTTCCCGGTAAACATGTTGAATTGTAACATGTCTGATGCCTTCAATTATCTTCAAGCTTTCTTGGACAACGTTGAACATGCTCCAGGCAGGAAGCTGATATTTTTGGATGCATCGAATGACATTCATAGAATCACTCTCTATGATAAGTCTTTCAAACCAAAGCCGCTTGCAAATGAGGAGGCCAAGGTATAACGCACGAGCTTCAGAAAAATTATTGGTTTGACTGCCCATGGACTCAACAAATGCACATAGGACTTTACCTTGACTATTTCTGAAAATACCACCTCCTCCAACCCTACCAGGGTTTCCCTTTGAGGCTCCATCAACGTTGAGCTTGACCCATCCACAAGGCGGGGGAATCCATTTCACCATTGACCTATCAACTTTTGGAGGACCCCGAGGGGGTGTCAATCTGAAATTTGAGAGTATTGAAAATGGATAATTCCCATTGGTTCTTGGGCTTTTCAGCTTGGATGAGATTAGCATTCTCAATGGCAAATGACAGAGCTCGAGAGAACACTGATCTGGCATATTTTGCAGCAACGCCAAAAATTTTGTTGTTCCTCTCCAACCATACCTGCCACAAAAAATGAGGAAAATAATACGACCAAAAAGCATGGATTTTTGGATTCAGAAATGGATTTGGCCACTGATGGCAGGCATCAACAAGAGTTTTTGGGTATACCCAGGACATGTTGGCCAACTTGAGAAAGGAAGACAACACTTCATTAGAGAATGGGCACTCAAGAAAGATATGGATCATAGATTCCCAACTATTTTTATAGAGGACACAATGATTAGGGAGTATTAGGCCTCTGTGGATTAGATTGTCAATGGTCAAGATTTTGTTTAAAGAAGCAAGCCAAAAAAAATGGGTAACTTTAGGGATTAGAATTTTCAACCAGATAGTCTTAAATTCAGGCCAGGAGTTGACTTCTCTGGTTTGGGCATAGTAGGTAAACTTAACAGTATAAAGCCCATCCTCACAAAGGCGCCAGAACGGAGAGTCTAAAGCATTTGGGTTACTAGGAATGATAGTGGTGCACAATAGACCAACAATAATAGAAAAAGTAGAGGATTGGGCAATGTTGATGTTGATAGAGGGAAAGGGCTTCCATCTGGCTCCGTTATAGTTTCTAGAAAATAAATTACATACCTTAGAACCAAATAGGCGATCAATGATTGGCTTGATGCAGGAGAGACTAGCATCACTAATCAGAGGGTGATTGTTGAGCCATCTATCCTCCCAAAATTCAATAGATGTTCCATTTCCCAACTGCCACCTGAGCCCAAATTTTAGGATGGGTCTCGTATTAATCACAGAGTTCCAAAAATGTGATCCAACCGGAAGCGGTTCATCACTTAGAAAGGCTCACTGCTGCAGGTATTTATTCTTTATGATATTGATCTAGGTGGCTTGTTCATTTCGGATAATTCTCCAACCTTGCTTACCAATGAGAGCAGAATTCATCTTACTAGCTTTCCTGAAACCCAACCCTCCCTGATTCTTCTTCAAGCAGATCTTGTCCCAAGCAACCAAGGGAATTCTATTGGTATTTTTGCTTCCTGACCAGAGAAATCTCATTTGTATCTGTTCAATATTCTTGTAGATAGAAGCTGGAGCTTTAAATACGGACAAGAAATACACTGGAACGCCTTGCAAACAAGCTTGGACAAGAGTCACTTTTGTTGCCTGGCTAAGGAGACAACCTTTCCACCCGACCAACTTTTTCTAAATTTTCTCCAAGATGTTGTTCCACACATTTGCAGGAGGTTTACCATGGAAAAGGGGCATACCTAGATAGGTGGAAGGAAGGCTTGATATGCTGTAGCCCAGGATTCCGGTAATCGTTTGTTGTCTGTCAATGGGAGTATTCAGGAAATACAATTTACTTTTTTGAAAATTAACCTTTTGTCCAACAGCAAGCTCATAGGAGACTAGGATATTCTTGATTACCCTTGCTTCAAGAACTGAAGCTTTGGTTGCCAGTAACGTATCATCAAAAAATTGTTGATGCGTGACCGGTTGGGAGATGGAGGAGGCCTTTATCCCAGAGATAGTACCATTAGAGTAGGCAGAATTGAGTGCCCTCCCAAGGGATTCTGCAAGAATGATGAATAAATAAGGGGAAAGAGGATCCCCCTGCCTGATTCCTTGGTTGCTCTTGAAATACCCAGCAGCAACACCATTTACAATGACAGAAAACCAGGCAGATGAAAGACATTCCCAGATTAGGGTAATCCACTCCGGATGAAAGCCAAATTTTGCCAGCACAGCACATAAAAAACTCCAAGAGACCCTGTCAAACGCCTTGGTGATATCTAACTTGAGAAAAAGGCTTGGCTTTTTGTTTTTTGAGACAGAGTGGAGCAGTTCATGAACAATTATTATACCATCAGTTATAAGCCTTCCCTTGACCGAGTTGCCTTGACATAAATCAATAATACCAAGGAGCAGTTTCTTCATTCTATTGGCAATGGTCTTGGTCAAAATTTTGTAGATGACATTGCACAAGCTAATCGGCCTATAATCAGAAATTGTTCTGCATTGCTAAGTCTTCGGGACAAGGGTGATAAAGGTGGAGTTGAAGTCTCTCGGGATGCGCTTGGTCGCTTGAGCAAACTGAATGGCTTTGGTTACATCAGTGCTGACAATGTCCCAAAAATGTTGAAAGAAGCGGGGAGAGAAACCATCAGGCCTAGGTGCTTTATCAGTAGACATGGAAAAAACATCTTTAATTTCATCTACAGAAAATTTGGCCAACAGTCTGTCATTATTTTCATTAGAGACTAAACAAGAAATATTTTGGAGAAGGGAATCAACAGCTTGAGGGTTACTTGGTTGACCCGCTCCAAGAATGTTTTGGAAATGTGCTACGGCTTCACGTCTCACCTCCTCTTCATTTTTATAATAATAATAATAATAATATTTAAATTTATAATTTTTAAAATAAACAATCAAATGGCATTAGTTCAATTGATTAAATTCCTCAACTTTCAAGGAGGGGAGCGAGGTTCAAATCTTGCCAAGGAATACATGCATAATTGTCAAGTTGTTGTAATACCACTATATGATCAATAATATAATGTGGGTATAACCTGTTCCAATCCCATATAACCCATTAAAAATACAATGTAAAATAAATATATATAATTTTATTAGTTTATTTAGTTTTATTTATCTTAAATTAACAAACTAAATATTACAAATTTTGTTTAAATAATAATTAAATTTTACTTAATAATAAGAAACATTTAAAACATCAATCAAACCTATTATGCAAAGGGAGAAACGAAAGAAGGCAAATATTTTTCAAACCTATATTTTTGATAGCAGTAAATTGATAGATATAAGAGAAGCAAGAAAATAAAATCTATAAAAAGAAAACATAAAAAGTCCCATATAAATATATGGTATAATAAAGAATATAAAACAATAAGGAAAGCCCTAAAAGAACAAGACAAAGAAAACATAACAAAATATATAAATAATTAATGAAAACAAGAAAAGAATACATAAGACCAAGGCAAAGGGTGTTGATATATATCTTCTAAAGCATAACCAAAACAATTCGGAAAAAAGCTACGATAAAGCAAAAGACACAAAAAATAATATCCTAAGTGAGCACATAATGCCAAGCAATTATATATGAGAGAAACTAAGAAAAATATCCCTCCTATAATTAATAGGATTAAGGAAATTAAATTTTTCTATGAATGATGTAGAGGGCATTGAAAATTTACAATCGGTAAAGTTCAAGATATAAATGGTCAACAGTTGAACATCTCAAGTGTTGGGTCAACATCTTAGCACCATACATCCAAAATAACTTTAATGACATTATTAATGGAGGCTTTCTATTAGAACAAACAACCAACCTAGTCATGCCATTGCATAAAAATGGAGACACTAACAATCCTTCAAATTACCCATACCATCATGATTTATCCTCTTTTTGTAAAATTGTTTGACAACATAGTAGAAAGCAAAATTAATAAGTGGGCAAAAAATCAAAGAAAGAGAACAGTAGGGTAAGAAAGGTTTAGACCAAAGAACTCAATAATAGATGATTGAGTTACTTTAAGGCACTTAATAGAGATGATATGGAATGAAAAATAAGTTCATTATTGTTTTGTGAACTTTAAAAGGTTTTTGACACTACCTAGAGGTATATTATGGGAAGGAAAAAAAAACTCAGTGTACCTGCCAAGTATAAAGTAGTTGTGTACGTATAAAGTAGTTGTACACACTCTTAATGAACAAAAGGTAGCAAAATTAGAACTTCAAAAAGACTCTTGAAGTGTTCTGGGAGTGATGTTACGGTGAAACAAGGTTGACTCCTCTCACCTACTTTAGCCATAACCAAATTATCCTAACTGCTATAAGAGTTGGGTACCTTCTTTAAGTGTTGCACCCACTGCCTAAACTTTGGATTTTCCTAAAACATATGAAGAGGGTGATGGAGGTGGGTACCATAAAATGCCTTGAAAGGAGTCATTTTGGAGGTTGTTATACCGCCATTCAACCAATGCAATTCACTTAGCCCATTGTGTTAGGTGCTCGGAAGTAAAACATTGAAGGTAGGTTTCCAATCATTTATTGACTATTTTGGTTTACCCATCAATCTACATGTGGTAGGTTGAACTCGTTCTCAGATGCATTCTCCTTAATTTAAATAGTTCTTGCTAAAAATGACTGGAGAAAGTAGGGTGACTGGAGTTAAAAAATGGAGTCTATGAATTTTTGGGCAATAGCGGAGGCATGGTAAGGATGGTTGAGGGAACAAAAATAAGCATACCTCAAGAGATGGTCCACCACCACAAGAATGATTGTTTATGATTGTTTTCCCCACATTCAGAAAGTCCAATAAAATCCATAGAACTATTAGTCCATACATTTAATGGGATTGGTCAATATTGTAGAGTGCCTGGAGTACAAATTGTTTAGCTCACTCATGTTTTCAAAAAACCCAAATGGCCTATTGTGGGTGAAGTGTTCATATATATCTAGCTTTAGCATAATGTAACTTTAAATATATATCTAGCTTTAGCATGATGTAACTTTAAACATATATCTAGCTTAGCTCACGCTGAACGTCAAATATATATTTAGCTTAGCTCACGCTAAACGTCGAGATAGGAAACTTCTGGTGCTTCTCATCAAAATCAAGAGTAAAGAGTAAAGAAACTCACGCTAAACGTCTAAGATAGGAAACTTCTGGTGCTTCTCATCAAAATCAAGAGTAAAGAGTAAAGAAACTCACGCTAAACGTCAAGATAGGAAACTCAATAGTGGTAAAAGATTTTTTTTTTAAGAATTAAAGATAGAAAAGTGGTAAAAGAATTTTTTTTAACTCAATACTGACAAAATAATTTTTTTTGAAGAATTAATAAGAAAACATGAAAAATCGCATTGAACTGATTCATGTCCTAATACCAAACTACTAAGGCACATTAAATACAAGATGGATTTCATCTATGTAGCATATATCATGCAACCAGTTGTGCTCAACAATTAATATCCTTCCCTCTATAATTTTCCCAGAAAAAATATTCAGCACGGCAACTCTCATGCAACAATACGCATTCACCATTGTAAAATATGTTTGCTCAAAACAAATGTCCAAACACGGGCGAAAAGATGTTAGCCTGAAAAATATGCCGAGATGTGGGAGAGGTCATTATAGAGAAACGAGGCTCCTAAGAACAGACCCGGACCTGAACTTCGCAGGTAATAATACCCAAAGTAGAGGGTAATATTGCCCATGATCTTGCAGAGATTTCTCAAAATGGCAATTCAAATTGCACTCCGTGAATACATCCTTTATCAGAGCTGAGAGCTGAGTACAATATGACAGTACTTGATAACGTAAGACTCGAGGCTGTGTCTTTTAAATGAACCGTGTAAATGCATATCACTCTGATTGATCAGTTGAAGCTCAACCAGAATGATCCAGAATAGATGGCATATTAAAGGTAGATGATGGGGGAACTTAATTAGCCGGAAACTTACGTCTCACCTTAAATCAAGCTGTCCAAACTTTCAAGTACATATTACCATCATTACAGAAATACCATCCTTTGATGATATTAGTTGAAACTTGAAAGTATATATCAAAAAAAAATTATGCTTGAATCAATACACACACATTCGCAAACAAGCATATTTAGTTTGTAAAAACAAACTGCCATTACTCGCAATTACGTTTAATTTGACTGTATCAGTTCAGACACACCGACATTAGCTTAACATAATCGGCATTGGCTTAATATACTCATAGCATTATCTTAGCTCACGCATAATCATATAGCTGGCGTACTACTCGAAACAATTTAAGTTCCATGATCCGAAGGCAATCACTAATCTCATTTTAAAATCGCAACAATCATAAAATTTCAAAACCACAGACAGAACAGTATAGAATTCAATTCTTCAATGTTAAATCGAAGATTATTTAATATCCGAGCTAATGGAACAATTCCATAGACGAATACTATAGTTTTACTATAAGATGTTAAACACCATTAGTTACGACAGATTACCCACTTTTCTAGCCAGTCAGGACACCAATTCTGGCTTCAACCGACTCGACTAAAAACAAGCAGGAAAAACGTTAAACGAAAACATTACGGTACCATTACTACGGTAGAGTACCTACACAACAGAGACACACATATTATAGTCTTATTTATAGATTCGATTCAGCCACAGTCATAAAATCACCCGACCTTAGACACAACTTAAAACCCCCCGCGGAGACGGAGCACCAGGTGGAGGGTCGACTCTTTCTGGATGTTGTAGTCGGCAAGAGTTCGGCCATCCTCGAGCTGCTTACCAGCAAAGATCAGCCTCTGCTGATCAGGAGGAATACCCTCCTTGTCCTGGATCTTCGCCTTCACATTGTCAATAGTATCGGAGCTCTCCACCTCCAGAGTAATGGTCTTCCCGGTCAAAGTCTTCACGAAAATCTGCATTCCACCTCTGAGCCTAAGGACAAGGTGGAGGGTCGACTCCTTCTGGATGTTGTAATCGGCCAAGGTACGGCCGTCCTCGAGTTGTTTTCCGGCGAAGATGAGCCTCTGCTGGTCTGGGGGGATGCCCTCCTTGTCCTGGATTTTGGCCTTAACATTGTCGATTGTGTCCGAGCTCTCGACCTCAAGGGTGATGGTTTTTCCGGTGAGGGTCTTCACAAAGATCTGCATGCCTCCCCTCAGACGGAGCACCAGGTGCAGGGTCGATTCCTTCTGGATATTGTAGTCGGCCAAGGTGCGGCCGTCCTCAAGTTGTTTTCCGGCGAAGATGAGCCTCTGCTGGTCTGGCGGGATGCCCTCCTTGTCCTGGATTTTGGCCTTAACATTGTCGATGGTGTCCGAGCTCTCAACCTCCAGCGTGATGGTTTTCCCAGTGAGGGTCTTGACAAAGATCTGCATGCCTCCCCTCAGACGGAGCACAAGGTGGAGGGTAGATTCTTTCTGAATGTTATAATCCGCCAATGTACGGCCATCTTCCAGCTGCTTTCCGGCGAAAATGAGCCTCTGCTGGTCAGGGGGGATGCCCTCCTTGTCCTGAATCTTGGCCTTGACGTTGTCAATGGTGTCAGAGCTTTCGACTTCGAGAGTAATGGTTTTGCCGGTGAGGGTCTTGACGAAGATCTGCATGCCTCCCCTGAGACGGAGGACCAGGTGAAGGGTGGATTCCTTCTGTATGTTGTAATCTGCCAAAGTGCGCCCATCCTCCAACTGCTTACCGGCGAAGATAAGCCTCTGCTGGTCAGGGGGGATTCCCTCCTTATCTTGGATTTTAGCCTTTACATTGTCTATGGTGTCGGAGCTCTCGACCTCGAGTGTGATGGTCTTGCCGGTGAGGGTCTTAACGAAGATCTGCATGTTGGCGTTAAAAAAATCGACTTATAACCTGCAAAACATAGGAGATGTGCAAACACGGTTAGCGTTTGATTATAGCAAGCAGATAAACCAAGAAAGCTACCTGAAAACAAGCTTAACAATTAAGACACTTCCATATAGGAACAAAAGCCAAGTCAAGGCAACCAAACTAAACATGAAACCCCAAAATTTCCACGACTAGAATCCTTATCTCAAAACGTAACTACAAAGAAGTAACAGAGGGATCTTAAGAACAGTCCAATATGAAACAAAGGAGAAACCCCTAAAGGCATATCAACATTCCCTCCCCTGAAGGATCACAGTCTCCCCTTAACGAAAGAGTTTTCATTAAAAGAAATAAAACAAAACACCGCCTAAGCCCCTGTGAATGCTGTACACAGCCAGCCATATCCCCCGCCGATTTTCAGACCAAAAACAAAAATACATAGATCCGCGAAGAAAAACACAGGCTTTGACAACACTTCCGCATAGCCTTCCCATTAAAAAGAAAAATTTTCCAATAACCAGAAGCAAACCCTAAAACAATAGGAACCTCACCGCAAGTGAATCAAACCCTAGGCCAACATTCGTTCCAGTTATCACACGAAAGGGAAAAGAGGGCAAAAGGAAACAGGAAAAACAAAAAAGAAAAAGAAACTGAGCAGAGGAGAAAACCATACCTCTATAGAAAGCCTTTGCGACTGCAAAATAGAAACCCCAAATTGATCGCTATGGAAGATCGAATGAAATATCACACCGATTAGCGCTGTATTTATGGCCACTGGATGAGACCCCTTCGCCGTCCTGAAAAAGCAGGCCGACGTCCGGTCGCACTCACGGGTTATGTAAGGACTCCATCTATTTGTTCAAAGACACGTGTCGCCATTAGCTGGAGTTGTTTTATCGCTTGGCTAACCCCGTCGGTTGCGAGTTGGATGGACCGCCACTCTTCGTTTTAGGTAAGAAAAATAACCGTTGTTCTGGAAATCCAACTCCGGGTGGGCCCAGACGACTCGGAGATCCGGAAGATTCCACGGTAAAATAACACGCCAGGGTTTCCCTAAGGTTAAAAGTGATATGCTCACCTTCAAATGCACTTAAACAAATTATAAAAAACTATTTAACGTGCATGATTGAGATTGAAACGTTATAATTTTAGAAGTTTTAAATTGAAAAACTTTATAGTTATAATATTATTTGAATTTGTTTTATTTCAGCTTAAGTAATTGTATTTAGTGTTTTTATGTGCTAGTTTATTTTCACATTTATTTTCTTAATACAAATATATTTTTTCCTTTAAAAAACATTCTATAATTGAACTAGCATGATTCATGAAAAATTAAAAAAAACTCTATTATTGAGCTAGCATGATTCATGAAAAAGATGCAAGGAATCACCTAGTTGAAGGGGATGTATGGATGAGTGGGACACTCGCAAGGGAGGGTGGATGATTTATTTGAGTGATAAAGACTTTTTAAGTTGCCATGTTGAATGAACCCTTAGGTGATAAAGACTTTTTAAGTTGCCGTCACTTTGAATGAATCTTTGGTCTGAATTTTTTTCCCTATTCATGTATTGTAGGTGAGTTGGAAAAGGTAGAGTAATTTTTTAAGGGAGATTTTTAGTTTGAATCTCCACCTTATCAAACACACACATTGGGTACTTAAAATCTAGTTGATTATGTTAATACTGTCAAGATCGGATGCGACTTCTAAGTCATTTTGATGATATAAAACCTCAATCTTAACTTTTCAAACCAAGGCAAAGTTTTCACTAAATTTTAAAAAAATAATAATAAGAATCTTTTTCCTATAATTCAAGTAAAGGTCATGACATGAAAAAGTTAACTATTATAATATCAATGGGGGTTTAGAAGAGCTACATGAAGCAAATAAATATATCATCATTCTTATATATATATAGGAAAGTATGGTTATAATCATACTATTTTAAATCATATGGGTTGTTTTTGGTTTGGAGTATTTAAAAAATTTAAAGAGATTATTATTTTTGTAAACAGACAATCTTAAGGTTTAAGTCCAGGTCTCTTCTTGGTAAACAATCTTAAGGTTTAAGTCCATGTTTCTTCTTGGTAAACAAACAATCTTAAGGTTTAAATCCAAGTCTCTTCTTGGTAAGTAACTGATAAACAACCACTTTTCAATCCACTTAACCCTTGAAAACATTATTATTAAACATTTAAGGTTTATGGTTTTTAAAAAAATTATTTAATTTGATGTTTGCACTGATTTAAGGCAATCATTAAATATGATTAATAATGACCCTCGTCTAATTTATTAAATGATTAAAATTAAAATGAGCGTATCCAATGGGACAGGTAGAGGTAACCCATAGGAAAGCTCCCTTCCGCAAGTAAGGAGAAGGTGACAAGCCTTTCAAAGTTGGAAATCCAAAAAAACGTTCCGATCTTTAAAGTTTTGGCCATAATGATGGCACAACGTGTGATTGAGGGATTACTTGTACCCTCTTTGACACGTTATTCTCAAGCTGCAGGCGATCCGCTACACCAAAGATTTTACGGTATAGTTTTTAATATTTATGAGACTATATTTACAGTTTATTTAATTATAGTTTAGTTATTAAAATATGATATATAATCTTATTTTTTATATGATTTGTATTTAAATTTTTTTTTTAATTTTAAAATTTAAAAAGGAAAAATATATTTAATTTTTCAATAAAAATATTTTACTTAATAAAATATATTATAAAATAGTTTTTAAAAAAAATCTTATTCAATGAAATTTAAAAAGATTATATTTTTTGTTATATTCTTATATTAGGCACACAAATTTATAGTCTACATTTTGATATCTAATATAAGAAATGGTTTTCTCAATTCTACTTAGCTACGGAAGTTATAGACACCTAAAAAATATCATATTAACGTTTATCTAATGTCAACAATTAATAACTCTACAATGGTTTAATTAATCCAAATATTTGGCATACAACCTTAGAAACATCAAATCAACCCCTTTTAGCCCCTTTTGACCACTAAGCCCCATCCTACATCTAGAGCGTAGTCACCATGTGCCTATCCCATTCTCTTAGCCTATGTGCACGTTCTCTTAGTCCATGCTTACTTTAGCCTAGGTCCACCTCACCCTAGCCTAACCTACCCCCTATTCTCCATATCCCCATGCACCCACACAACCCCCATGCTCTTTAATGCATTTGGGTGGGGTGAGGACTCTCCCCACCCAAGAGCATTAATGAGGCATGGTGTGCACATAGCACTTGAGTGGGATGAGGACTCTCCCCACCTAAGGATATTAATGAGGCATGGTGCACACCATGCCCATTTGACCATCCACCTTGGAAAACCTAGATTTTCCTCCCCTCACCCAAGCCACTTGGTTACCATGTCATCTCCACCTCACTACCTCCTAACCCTGCTAAAATTCTATAAAGACCCCTCTTTCTTTCATTTGAACATGAGTGTGAAGTTGTTATACCAAAACTTTACCAAATTTTAGTTAGAATCCTCTTTGTGTGCACATCCCTTGTTTGCATATCAACCATGGACACTACTACATGCCCCCATTTGCACATGTTTTGTTTGTGAAATTGCTCATAGGTGGAAGCTCCAATCGACTCCAAACTCAGACCAAAGGCTCCTAACATCATTCTAGATGTCCCCTGAAGATTTGATCATTCTAGACAACACAAATCCAACCACTCACCCTTAGGTGGTTCACAATTGCAATCACTCCCTAACAGGTGGTTCCCTCTCTAGACCAATTTCAATCAGATATCTGACTTCTAACACCATGCAGAGCCTCCTCCTAAAGTTTCACTACATTTTGAGCAGTACAAGCTCAATCGCCCATCTAAGTGGTTCACAATCACAACTGCCCATCCTAGGGCGATTGACCATTTGGGACTAGACATAGTCAGAAATCATGCAGCAGATAATCAACAAAGGTGAGTAAGGTAATATTTTCTGTGTTTTGTCTCATTTTGAGCTATGTCAATGTTTTAATCCAGGTTTTGTTTTATTGTTTGCATCTTACATAAAATGTTTGAATTCTTGATTTTTATTTTCTAAATCTTTTTCAATTTTATGTGTGAATACAAATATTCAATAATTCAACATCCTTCTTGATATTTTCATACAGTAGACTTCATAATACCAAAACTTCACCTCTACTATCTATGCATTACATCTTAGTTGAGTAATATTTCCAAAACATTGCACTATCATAGTCTGCTTTACCGGATCTTGATTGCTAGTTTCCTCTCTAAAGCACAAATGCAACCACAAAAATTGTAATAAACAGTTTATATGAAAACACATTAATGTTATAAAATAAAGCAAATATTACCAATGGAAAACATTAAAGTAAATCTGCCATTGAAGCCAAGGGATGGATCCGTATTGAAAGTTATTTCACAACTACTCAGTTGGGGGAGTGTAAGTTTAAGCAGTTCAAGAAGTTGGATGAGTGGCCCATTTCAATCCCTCCGGATTTGTCGCCTATCATGACTAAAATTTTGACAGAAATATTTCTTATAGGGGGAGACATGGAGGATGAATTAGCCTGGGGCTTTGGGAGTCTTGGCGTCTATACAAAGTAACGGACGGATATGACAGCATTCTCCCAGAGCCCCCCCTCACACTTTTTAGGTTGAGGACTGGAGGAAAATCCGGCACTCTAAAGGTCGGCCGAAAGTTAACTTTTTTGCCTGGCAGTGCATGCACAATGGAATCCTCACTTTTGATAATCTCAGATCAAAAGGTATCATTGGCCCTTCTCAATGTGTTCTTTGCTACAAGAGTGAGGAAACTGCTAACCATTTGTTGTTTGGTTGCCCTTTCACCCGACAGATTTGGTTGCATTGGTTTGCTCACTTTAAAATTCAAGTAAGTGGTGACCTGAACCGGATGAATATCTAGGCAAAATGGCAGAAAGGTAGATTCAAATCTAAAGCTCTTCGTTTTGGCTGGGAGCTCGGTTTAAGCTTTATCTGGTGGCAAGTATGGCTGGAAAGAAATGCCCAAATTTTTAGAGAAACTTTCACTGCTCTAGACGGGGTTTGGCAGACCATTTGGAGCAAGGTTACAGAAACTATGGCTGTTCATTCTGAGGAGGAAGCTCAAATTGGCATTAGAGCTTTGGAAGAATGCCCCAAACTGCAAGAGGGTCAGGAAAAAAAATTTTGGAAACCTCCCCCTGAAGGTTGGATTAAAATCAATACAGATGGAGCTGCAAAAGGCAATCCGGGTAGAGCCGAAATTGGAGTGGTGTGCCGAAACCATGCTGGGACTGTGCTCTATTGGGAATTGCAAGGCCTGGGAAGATCCACTAACAATGAAGCCAAAGCCATTGCCATCAAGTCTGCTTTTGTTTGGGTAGTGAAACATGGCCACCGCAGGATTATTCTTGAATTAGACTCGCAAATAATGGTTGGAGCTCTAGACTGCATGCAGAACTTTGATCTGAAAGCTTTGAGGTTGAGGGCTCTTGTTACCCAAATTAAAGAATTATGGAAGGAATTGGAGGACGTGATCCCAGTTTATGCGAGTAGAGATTTGAACAAAGCGGCTGATTTTCTGGCTAATATGGGTGCGAAAAAGGAGGTTGGAGTTCAGTTGCATAGTGACATGGATATTGAGGATGAGGTGATTAGACAGGGTCTGGAAAGGTCCTTGAGCCAATGATCAAAGATAAAGCAAATGGTGGAAATTTGTTGCGATATTGTGACATGTTGCGTCGTCACAGTCGTTGGAGGAAAGTTGTCACGATATCGTGACATGTTGCGCCGTCGCGGTCACTGGAGGAAAGTTGTCGCGATATAGCGACATGTTGCGCCGTCACGGTCACTGGTGGAAAGCTGTCGCGATATCGCGACATGTTGCGCCGTCGCAGTCGCTGGAGGAAAGCTGTCACGATATCGCGACATGTTGCGTAGTCGCGATCGCTGGAGGAAAGCTGTCGCGATATCACGACATGTTGCACCGTCGCGGTCACTGGAGGAAAGTTGTCGTGATATCGCGACATGTTGCGCCGTCGCAATCACTGGAGGAAAGCTGTCGTGATATTGCGACATGTTGCACCGTCGCGGTCGTTGGAGGAAAGTTGTCGCGATATCACGACATGTTGCGCCGTCGCGGTCGCTGGTGGAAAGTTGTCATGATTTTGCGACATGTTATGCCGTCGCGGTCATTGGAGGAAAGTTGTCGCGATATCGCGACATGTTGCACCGTCGCGATCGCTGGTGGAAAGTTGTTTCGATTTCGTGACATGTTACGTCGTCGCAGTCGTTGGAGGAAAGTTGTCGCGATATCGCGACATGTTGCGTCGTCGCGGTCCCTGGAGGAAAGTTGTCACGATATTGCGACATGTTGCATCGTCGTGGTCATGGGCGAAAAGTTGTCGCGATATTGCGACATGTCGCTTCGTCGTGGCCGAGGAAAGGTGTCGTGATATCGCAACATGTTACTTCATCGTGGCCTAAGGAGGAAAGGTGTCGTGATATCGCAACATGTTGCTTCGTCGTAGCCTAGGGAGGAAAGGTGTCACGATATCGCGACATGTTGCTTTTTTGCGGCCAAGGGAGGAAAGGTGTCACGATTTCGCGACATGTTGCATTTTTACGGCCAAGAGAGAAAAGGTATCGCGATTTCGCGACATGTTGCATTTTCGCGGCCAAGAGAGAAAATGTGTCGCGATATCGTGACATGTTGCATTTTTGCGACCAAAGGAGAAAAGGTGTCGCGATTTCGTGACATGTTGCATTTTCGCGACCAAAGGAGAAATGGTGTCGCGATATCGCGACATGTTGCATTTTTGCTGCCAAAGGAGAAAAGGTGTCGCGATATCACGACATGTTGCTTCATCACGACCGAGAGATAAAAAGTGTCGCGATATCGTGACATGTTGCACTTTCGTGCCCAAAGGAGAAAAGTGTCGCAATATCACGACTTGTTGAATTTTCGCGGCCAAAGGAGGAAAATGTCACGATATCGCGACTTGTTGCTTTTTTGCGGCCAAAGGGGAAAGGTGTCGCGATTTCGCGACATGTTGCATGTTTGCGGCCTAAGGAGAAGAATAGAGTCGTGATTTCATGTCAAGCTGCATCAACTGTCCATGCCGACCTCCTGCTAGCTAGTTAATGGTTCAGGAGATTTGGCTCCACTACAAATCTTCTTCTACTATTGTATGCTTGTGTTCTCTCTGAATTCGACTGGGAAGAGTCTCTTCCCATATTGTAATTGATCTTTGTTTTAATACAAGTTTTTTCAAAATTTTCAAAAAAAACATTAAAGTAAATCTTAATCATTATTTGATTCATGCAATTAACATTCTTTATCAACTTTAGCTAAACTTACTACTTCCTCTAACCAAGGAAAAAAGAATTTAACTTCATGATCCTTAATTAAAACTCCTCTATTGTCTGACCTATCTGCACATTTGTTTCCTTCCCTTAATGTATGTGTAAACCTGATTTCTTCAAACTGTGTAGCAAGGTCTTGAATTTCCACAATTACCTCTTGTATGTTCCATGAAGCCTTTACTTTCCTCGAAATTGTATTTATTATTATGAGTGAATCACCTTTCATTCATACTTTGTTCCATTTTATTTGTTTGCATATTTTTAACCCTTCCAAAGCCACCCAAGCTTCAACTTCATTATTTATCTTAAATCCACTCTTGAAAGTACAATGAGACAAAATCTCTCTATTATTTCTAATTATACCTCCTATCAATCCTGGATTTTCTTTAGATGCTCCATCAAAATTCAATCTGACCAATTCTACATATGGTGGTTTCCACTTTATATTCTTTGCCTTCTTTTTGTTTCTCCTATCTACAAAATCATAATTCTATTTCATGACTTGACTCCATCTATCAAGGCTCTCTCCTTTGAGATTAGGGATTGGGTGAGTTGATAAGGTGTAATTTTTTTTGTTTATTATTATTAAAAAAAATAATATATAAAAAATAGAGTTGTAAATGATGCATGTCGAGATCAGAGATTAGGGATTGGGTGAGTTGATAGGGTGTAATTTTTTTTGTTTATTATTATTAAGAAAAATAATATATGAAAAATAGAGTTGTAAATGATGTATGTTTTGTTTTTTAATATCAAATTTAATGATTTTATTTAATTTTTAATAGTAAATGCAATATTTTGATATATATATATATATATATATATATATATATATATATATATATATATATATATTTATTTATATATTTATTTATATATTGGTTATTGTGAGAAACCTCTATGACACACAAGATTGAGCAGTCTCCTCCCAACCATGACCCCTCGTAAAGCCGAGAGTTATACTTATCAATATTAATAGAGAATTTAACACAAAGCCACCACACACCCAACACACTCGCCCACGCAACGGTTTGATATTTAAATATAATATTAATTTTATAAAAATATTACTTATTATATTTTTAAAAATAATTAAAATAATATATAAAATAACAATTAATTTTTATGTACAATTAAAAAAAACAATTAGTTTTTATGTAAAAATTTATGTAATGATTATGAGATATTATAGATTTATAGGGAATTATATTGGTAAAGTCTCCAAGTTCATTTGTTAATAATTTAAAAAATAAAAAATAATGTGAAGATATTCTAATATTATTAGAAGGAAAATGTTAGAAAAATTATCCAAAAAATAAGTATTTTTATAATTAAAAATATTTTAAGAAAATAATAAAATATTTCCAAGTTTCAAACCATTGGCAGTGGCGTGGGTGTGTGTTCTTCACAAAAAATAATAAAATAATTAAAACATTAAAATATATTTATAATGGTTCGATGAGCTTGGAAAAAGGCTAGAAGTGGGAGTTTCACATGTCATCCATAATTCTAATTTTATATGTAAACTTTAACAAATAATAATATATATTAAAATTTGTTTGGCTAGTGGCTAGTAGGATATAGAAGAATTTTATTCTAGGATAACCTTATGAAAATGGGTTTTCATGGCCCCTCATAATGTGTTCTATGTAAAAAGAGGAGAGTATAGATCATCTTTTGGGACACAAAACTATGACAATGGATTCTTAATATGTTTAGTAAATGCATGGTAATGAATGGCAGAATTGAAGAATGGTTAAATCAATGGTTGAGCACTTTGGACCGTATGGTTGGAAGGGAAGGAAAGCAATTTAGAGGTAATGAAAAGGAAGATTTGTTTAGCCATAGAGGAAGCTAAACCAACCCTATCAATTCATCCAATCCCTAATCTTGAAATAGAGAGCCTTGATAGATGGAATCAAGTCATCAAATGGAATTATGATGTTGAGTGTAGAAGAAACAAAAATAAGGTAAAAAATATAAAGTGGAAACCACCAAAAGTGGAGCTGGTCAAATTGAATTTTGATGGAGTTTCCAAAGGAAATCCAAGACCAATAGGAGAAGGAAGAACAAGTAGAAATAATAGGGGGAATATTTTTTCTCATTACGCTTTCAATAGTGGATCTAAGACAAATAATAAATTTAAAGCTTAGGTGGCTTTGAAAGGGTTGAAAATATGTAGACAAATGAGATGGAATAGAGTATGGATGGAAGGTGATTCATTAATAATAATAAATGCAATTTTAAGGAAAGCAAAGGCTCCATGAAACATAGAAGAGATAATTGTGGAAATACAAGACCTTGCTACAGAGTTTGAAGAAATTAGGTTTACACATACATTAAGAAAAGGAAACAAATGTGCAAATAGGCTAGCCAATAGAGGGTTTTAATTGAGGATCATGAAGTTAAATTCTTTTTTCCATGGTTAGAGAAAGTAGTAAGTTTAGTTGAAGTTGAAAAGAAAATATTGACTCTCTAAATCAAATAATGATTAAGATTTACTTTAATGTTTTCCATTGGTAATAATTTATTTATTTTATAATATTAATATATTTTCCTATAAATTATTTATTACAATTCTGGTGGTTCCACTTATGTTTCAAGAAGGAAACTAGCAGTCCAGATCTAGTAAAACGGACTATAATAGCACGAAGTTTTGGAAATATTACTCAACTAAGATGCAATGCATAAAATGTAGAGGTGGATTTTTCGGATTATGAAGGCTATTGTATGAAAATGTCAAGAAGGATGTTGAATTTTGGAATATTTGAATTCTCATGGAAAAATAAAGATCCAAAAAATAAAAATCAAGAATTTAGACCTTTTATGAAAAATGATGTAGGTACTAGTTATAGCAACTCAATTGAGATGAGAATTGAATTTGTTTGTAAACTCTCAAACTCTAAAGGAGAGAGTTATTTTTCAAAGGTAGGGGACTCGAGTACAACCCCTTGTTCTCCAAAAAATAATAATAATAACATATTCAAATTAATAAATTATAAAATAAATAATCAAATGACATTAGTTCAATCGATTGCATTCCTCAACTTTCAAGGAGGGGACCAAGGTTCAAATCTTACCAAGGGATACATGTATAATTGTCAAGTTGTAATACCACTATGTGGTCAATAATATAATATGGGTAGAACATGTTCTAATCCCATATAACCCATTAAAAATATATTGTAAAATAAATAAATATCATTTTATTAGTTTATTTAGTTTTATTTATCTTAAATTAAAAAAATAACTATTACAATTTTTTTTTAAATAATAATTGAATTTCACTTAATAATAAGAAATTTTTACAACATCAATCAAGCATATTAAGCAAAGGGAGAAAAGAAAAAGGGCAAATATTTTTTAAACCTATATTTCTAATAGTAGTAAATTGGTAGATATAAGAGAAGAATTAGAGTGATTCAACAAATTAAAATCCATACAAATAAAACATGAAAACTTTCTTATAAATATATGGTATGATAAAGAATGTAAAACAATAAGGAGAAACCTGAGAAAACAAGACAGAGAAAATAAATAGCAAAGTATAGAAACAACTAATGAAAACAAGAAAAGAAAAATACATAATATCAAGGCAAAAGGAATTGATATATCTTATAAAGCATTACCAAAATAATTTGGGAAATAGCTACAATAAAGCAAAAGACACAAAAAATTATATCCCAAGTGAGCATATAATGCTAAGCAATTATATACTTCCTATAATTATTAGGATTAAGGACCCGCTTTTGATCCTAGAATTGAACCCTAGACAACTCCACTTTGGCTAAAATTATTTGCACTTCCTTTAGAATAATGGGAAGATGAAATTTTGGAGTTGATAGGTAATCTCTTGGGCAAATACATAGGCAGATCAAGAGAATCAATGGGAGGAGGATCAGCAGCGTATGCCAGAATTTGTGTGGAGATGGACCTGGGAAAACCATTGCCAACAAAAATTGACCTCAAAGTCGGAAGGAATATATGGAGACAACAAATAGACTATGAATATATGCCTTTCAGATGTAGAGCATGTCATGAATACAGATATTTGGTGAGAGACTACCCCAAACTATCCAAAGGAGAGATAAATCCAGTGAATCAAAACCTAGGAAATCAACCTCACCAAAAAGAAAACGAATAAGGATTTCAGATGGTTATGAGAAAAGGAACAAAAAATAATAACCAGGAAAGAGGAATAAATTAATAGAAGGGAGGAAATACAAATCAATGCCAAGAAGGAAGGGCTCCATCCAACAAATATGATATCCTCAAGCTAGATGATCCAATGGAAGGAGAGAAACTACCGCACTCAAACCAAACAAAAAATATAGAGAAATCGGTAGCTAAAGAGGTTCATCATCCACAACATATAGATACATAAAAACAACAATACCTAAAAGTAATGAGAGGGATAAAATAATGACAATCCATACACGTACATTTGCATCAACCAAATAAAAACATATAGAATATAAAAAGCAGCCATAACCATTTACAAAAGGAGCACCAGTTCTGTATAATAAAGAGCCACATACATCTAAGGAGGTAATTATGGGAATAGTAGAGAAAACAAAGAAAAACCAACCCTTGGGATAAGCCAAATGGAGAAATGGCTAAAAAATGCAAATTCTCAAGGAGTAGGTAGAAAGACAAACAAAGGAAAAATACAAGGATAACAGTTGATAGAGGTAGGCGTGGTTAAACCCATAGCCAACTTCTATAACATGGGTTCCCAATGATTATACACATATGGAATGAAAGGGGATTAAACGGTCACCCTCGACAATTGGTTGTTAAACGTATGATAGAATATAACCACCTAGATGTGGTTTTATTACAGGAAACTAGAGCATCACTGGAAGCAATGCAAACAATATCCAAGAGATGCTAGAGGAATGGAGACTATGAGACCCAAGCTTCCCATGGTTTCTCTGATGGAATGGCCACTTTGTGGAATATAGACACTTTTCAATAGGTAAAAGCATCATCAGCTAGAGGGATCTTGATGACTAGATTGAGAGACAGAGAATCAGACTTAGTCTGGTTTGTTAGAGTTAATGTAATGTGCACTATGCCAGTTTGACACTTGTCAGTTTCATTGACAAGTGTCATGTTTATCATATAGGCCTTCTGCCTATATATGTAACCTATTTTTATCAATAAAAAATCCTATAAGTTTTCCCTCCTTACATTCGGTATCAGAGCAGGTTCCCTCTCCTACCTGTGAAACCCCTTGAGGGGGGATTTCCCTCATGGAAATCCTCCCTCCCCTTGTTTTTTTTATTTTTCTTATTTAAAAAAAAAAAAATTTACCAAGGGAGTATGCTCTCCATCATTTGATGGATCAGAAACCAGATGGTAAATTTTTTTTTAAAAGTTTGGGAAATATTTTCAGATTTTTTTAGTTTTTTTTTAGATTGCAGAATGGTGGAAACAGGTGCTGGAGAAGAAGGCCCTTGTGACTGAATTGATTGCATGGGTGATGGCATATCTTCTTTGTACCTCGCTTGTCACTAGGCGTTGTTCAAATAGTTCCAGCCTGGATGATGATCTTCCATCGTGAGCTCTGACGTAATTTTGGCTCCTTGAATCCTGACAGAGCAGTTTTGAGAGATTTTTTTGCTGCCATACTGGTGGTCTTCGAAATCTGTTTCTGGAGATTTCCTGTTCCGTAACAAGCCTGTTGTGATCAAGTTCGCAGGCGGCTCTTTATTGTCCAAACCCTAACCCTAGGGCCGTACACTTACACGGTTCTTTGCCACGTATTCGAGTGCCAGGGCAAAAAGCAAGGGTTTCTTAGAGTTCGATAAGGGCATGGCGGCCTCCTGTGCATGGGCTCGGTGGCCTTCCGTTGGACGCCGAGGATCCGACCCGTAGTATGGAAGGATACACAATATGTATACCACAGCCCTCAATTCACACATGCAGCTTCCTTCGTTTACTTTCCACAATACTATGACAGGGATTGTCGTTGATTTCTAAGGGTTAAGGGTGCAAACAAATAAAAATGGAATTTTGTGGCTCTGGTATAATCGGCTGAGCTTTGCAATGGTGGTGATGAAGGCACAGGAAAATAGTTTGAGATGCAGGCAAAGCACAAGACCGCAGAAGCATTACGGAGGACGTTATGCGAGATCGAAGGCGAATGTTGATGGTAGCCATTACAGTATGAATAAACAGACTAAGGGTTTGCTGGTTTACGTTGGGATGCTTGGAGATTGAGGGTAACTAAATAAGATCAATATGAACCTTCTTCGTTGCTACGATCGGACGCCTATGACGCCAAGAGAGGGATCTGGTAGCGATGTAGGCTCCTGAGAGAATTTTGTGGCGACGAGCATGACACCAGGGGATAGCGCCATGAAGCCAAGGCTTTCATCTTCCATCTCACTCTCCACATCACCTGTTAAATGCTTTAGACTATTGCTGCCTACCTCTTTATGCCCATCATTTTTGTCATTCTGGTTGCATTTGTGATGCTTTCTCCGAAAGAAAGAGCTCTGGAAAGGGATGCTCGACCACTTGGCACCGATGAGGGGGCCGTGCACGGTGCCATGGGGTTGCTGTGGATGGGTAAGTGGCAAATCTGTCAAGCTGTGATGCAGAAGGTCCTCAATGGCGAAACCCTGGAGAGAGCAAAGTATCCGTCAATTGATGCAACCGACTAAGAGGATAGAATTTCGTCCCCCAAGTTTTTTCACATGCATAGCTGCACTGGCATCCCTAATTTTTTCGTCATCGAGGGATGTAAAAGAGACGTCGGCCATGTTGTGTTCAAAAATCTACGAGCTCGACGCTCGCCTCCTGATGCCGAAAATGATGCTTCCCCTGTTAGAGTTAATGTAATGTGCACTATGCCAATTTGATACTTGTCAATTTCATTGACAAGTGTCATGTTCATCATATAGGCTTATGCCTATATATTGTAACCATTTATCAATAAAATATATCCCTTCAGTTTGATTACTCCTAACATTTGGTATCAGAGCAGGCTTTCCCTGCCCTGTGAAACCCCTTGAGGGGGGATTTCCCTCATGGAAATCCTCCCTCCCCTAATTTTTTTTATTTTCATATTTTTTTAATTTTTTACCGAGGGAGTATGCTCTCCATCATTTGATGGATCAGAAACCAGATGGTAAATTTTTTTAAAAGTTTGGAAAATATTTTCAGATTTTTTTTTTTTACTTTCAAGTCTTGGTGTCAAATCCATGGATGAGGATGATGAAAGCTTGTCAGGAACAGCAAATGATTCAGATGATGTTATCAGGTCATGGATAGTGGATTGTATTTATCATCTATCAAAGAATGTTGTCATTGATCCTGCAGCAAAATTTCCTCTTCAGAAGGAGGAGAAGTTAAAGTGGCCAAAGAAACCTGCGTCTGTCCATGTAAGAAGGCTTTGCATTGAGAACATGCAACATTTATTAGCAGATGCCCAATGCTTGCAGCATTCAGATAAGCATGCAAAAATGAATGTTGTTATTCTCTTCGGCATGTGGGCGCTGGTGGCGGCGGTGCCTTGCCAGGACCATGGACTACAGATCCACTTCAGCGTGCCGCAGACATTACCCTAGGCGGCGTCGTTGCTCATAGTTTACTTTTTATGCATTCTGTGCGTGCACACAAAGAGGACACTGATGGCATTGGATTCTAAGGGCACTAGAGGAGAGCCCCTCACGATTAACTTTTCTTTGAAGAAGGAGGACGTGTGGTGGATTACCCAAATTGGCATCACAAACCCTACAAAGATTCGAACCAGTGCCAGAGTGATTCCCACAGGAATTTACAGTAGGGCAATATGGAGTTATTATTTTTTAATACCGCCATTTTATATCTTGCTTGATCGCGAAGAAATTTTGTGAGGCAAGTGAGCTAACAATGCTTGGCCCTGCAGCAGCTGGAAATTCATCGGCGGGGGGCCCCGGTGGTGTGGCGACTGTCCCTCTGATGGTGCAGCTACAGCTGGAGCGGACGTCGGTGGCTCCATCGCGGATGCTTTTAGTGTCGATGATGCCTCATGCGATGTTGCGGGCATCGTTGTTTTTTGGACGGGGCCTGGTCGTTGTTTGTCTACATGGTGGTTTTGATTTAAATGTGGTGATTTGCAGCTCTCGTGGTGGTGTTGGGCATGCGCAGAACCTTGCTTGATGCACTTTTCTGCTGTTGCACCCACACTTGCACCAACTGCAATGGAATGAACAATGACAACAAGATCTGCAGCTTCGAGTGCACTCGAGAAATCTCGCCAATTTGCAGAAAGAAGTTCAAGATAATATTGGCTATTTTTTCGTTGTCTCCACGTCGTCGTCGAAAGCAAACACGATGCCATAATGGAGAAGCAAGATCGTGTGCCCCCTCTGTAATGGAAGCATGGAGGAAATGGACCGGGACTGCCAGTTCAAGCCGATGATCATTCTGCACACCTGTTCTTCACTCTGCTCATTTACGTTTTTTGTCTGCAAGCCTTTGGAATGAACGACGATCCAAACCGTGAACAAGATCATGAATGGTAAATGTTGATCAGATCAGGAAATAACAGAATTCCATTATCTCCTTGGAGTTTTTCGAGATGTTCGACGAGCCTTCATTCTGCCTTCCTCAAAACAGGGTTCGAACTCGAGACATGGCTGCAAAAGCACGAAGACCTCTCGCAGCTGTACATGATCGAGGATAGTGCGACGAGATTTACTGCCGGCCAATATGAGCGATGATAGCAGCGCGATTTGCTGCTATGACCGTAAGAACCACCGACGTTGGTATCGATGCGCTCCTACTGCATTGAGGAAAAGGAGGAAGTCGAGGGCCAGTGAGGCAGTGGAACCTGATTCAGACACGTGGCAAAGGTGGTTCCTGTTGTGACCATTGGTCTCGTAATTCAAAGTGGTCTTTGCCTCTTGCTGAATTGATCGTGACCAGGCTGTAATCATCTCAATAGAGGCTCACACACACGAGCACAAGCGCCAGCACGATGCCCATGTGAATTTTTTTTAAGGGAAGTAAAGTTTATTTTAGGAAGCATATAAAGTGGAGGGGTCCACTTTTCATAAAGGGCTTAATGATCATTATCTTAAATTTGATTTTAATTTGTAAGGGAAGTGCACATGCTCATTGGCCAACAGTATGGCCTATGTAATTCCCTTGTGAGGGAAAATTGTGAGACTGTTTTTTTTCTGCTAGAGAGCAATGTCGCCATCGAGTGATGTTGTCTATTTGCTGCCTTAGATAGGCATGATAGTTTTTCCATAAGATGAAGGCCCCTTTGATGGTGGAATATAGGGGTATTTATAGTCATTGGAAACGTTTTTCTGCGATGGACACAATGGTGGTGTCATATTGTAATTTTGAGGCTATTTCAATTTAGCTTTTTAGCCTCAAAGTTTTTTTTACCTTGGAGTGCACTCTTGATTGTACCCGACACTCCCAAGGTAATTTTATTTGTGATCCTTGTACCTAGTGATCTTTTCTATACACTTGGCAAATGTAGCGGCTGGTTACCCATGCATTTCGGTGGGATGACATGGTCACCATAAGGACACTTATACTAGGGACTACAGACAAAGACACCCTAGACTCTATCCGAGGTTTTTTTTTTTGATCTACTTCTGAAGACTATAGACGAAGACACTTCAGAAGATTCTCTTCTTCTTCTCTCCTCCTATTTTGATCTATGGCTCATTTTATTGTATTGAGTGCATTTTTCGACAGAGACCGACACTCATTTATGGCTCGTTTTTCCTTTGTACTAGGTGCATTTTTGATAGAGACCGACACCTTCTAGATTGAGTTCACCATGAGGAGGGATTTCATACTCATGGTGAATCTAGTTAGTGACCTACGAGTGGCAACATCCTCTGAGGATGACCTGCAGAGGCAACAGACCCAGATGTGGCTGACCCTGAGGCACCCATGATGACCCTGAGGCACTTAGACGGCTGACCCAAGTGGCAACAGACCCGTGGAAGTGGCTGACCCTGAGGAAACAGACCAAGATGTATACACAGTGAATCTAGCATTATTCACGGTTGGAGAGCCAAGCACAAAGAGCAAGAGTCTAAGACCAAATCAACAATAAAGGAGGATGTAGATTTTTGTTAGAGAAGTCAACATTAAGGGGGAATGTTACCTAATGTTGACTTGTTTTTTTCTTTAGTTATGATAGTGCACATTAAGGGGGAATGTTAGAGTTAATGTAATGTGCACTATGCCAGTTTGACACTTGTCAGTTTCATTAACAAGTGTCATGTTCATCATATAGGCTTATGCCTATATATTGTAACCATTTATCAATAAAATATATCCCTTCAGTTTACCTACTCCTAACATCCCCCCAACTCTGCGACATTGGGCAATGGGCAATTTCTCGACGCGAACCCCTCTCCGTAGATTCCTCGAGCCAGGTCAACTTTTTTTTTTTTTGGGGAGTTTTCTCGACGTCCAGATTTATCGCTGTAACAGCATGTTGGCCGAGATTTGGAGTAGGGACTGTCTTGTTGGCATTTGTAGTTTGGCCATAGCTATGTCCAGTTCATCCAGAGGAGATGAAGGGCACCATGCTTCCCAAGGGCCTACAAGCGAGGTTCTTCCACGACTGAAGATAAAAGTAAAAGCCATTCTCCTATTTGCTATTGCCTTATTGTTTTTTTTTATAAAGTGGAGGCACCACTTTAATGTACGAGCATTTTATTTTCCACATGGAAGTGGAGGGCCACATGGCCATTGTAATTTCCCTTGGAGGGAAATATTTTAATCATGGTGAAAGTGGCTGATAGTAAAACATAATTGGCCTATTTTTTTTCCACATGGAGAGTGGAACTGGAAGAAGGCCCTCATGGCTTCTTATTGTATTCAAAGAGATGTTGCCCACATGACCCCTATTTATTTTTGCAACAAGTATAGGGGTATTTATAGTCGTTGGAAACGTTTTTCTGCGATGGACACAATGGTGGTGTCATATTGTAATTCTGAGGCTATTTCATTTAAGTTTTTTTAGCCTCAAAGTTTTATACCTTGGAGTGCACTCTCGGTTATACCCGACACTCCCAAGGTAATTTTATATGTGATCCTTGTACCTAGTGATCTTTTCTATACACTTGGCGAATGCAGTGGCTGGTTACCCATGCATTTCGGTGGGATGACATGGTCACCATAAGGACACTTATACTAGGGACTACAGACAAAGACACCCTAGACTCTATCCGAGGTTATTTTCGAATCTACTTTTGAAGACTACAGATGAAGACACTTCAGAAGATTCTCTTCTTTTCTTCTTCTCTCCTCCAATTTTTGATCTATGGCTCATTTTATTGTATTGAGTGCATTTTCAGCAGAGACCGACACTCTTATATGGCTCATTTTTCCTTTCATTAGGTGCATTTTTCGGTAGAGACCGACACCTTCTATATTGAGTTCACCATGAGGAGGGATTTCATACTCATGGTGAATCTAGTTAGTGACCTACGAGTGGCAACATCCTCTAAGGATGACCTGCAGAGGCAACAGACCCAGATGTGGCTGACCCTAAGGCACCCATGATGACCTTGAGGCACTTAGACGGCTGATCCAGTGGCAACAGACCCGTTGAAGTGGCTGACCCTGAGGCAACAGACCGAGATGTATACATAGTGGATCTAGCATTATTCATAGTTGGAGAGCCAAGCACAAAGAGCACGAGCCTAAACCAAAAAAAAATAGGATGATAGGTTATTTTTTAGAGAAGTCAACATTAAGGGGGAATGTTACCTAATGTTGACTTGCTTTGTTTTTTCTTTAGTTAGGATAGTGCACATTAAGGGGGAATGTTAGAGTTAATGTAATGTGCACTATGTTAGTTTGACACTTGTCAGTTTCATTGACAAGTGTCATGTTTATCATATAGGCCTTTTGCCTATATATGTAACCTATTTTTATCAATAAAAAATCCTATAAGTTTTCCCTCCTTACATGGTTGATTATTAACTTTTATGGAATGCAGGAAGTGCAAGAAAAAAAAATCCAATGGAAGTCAATCTAGGTTATTAGAGAAGCTTACCCAAAAGATAGGTTCCTGGTGGGTGGAGACTTCAATGCCAAGATGTCATTGAATGACCAAGAGAGAGGCCTAAATCATCTCAATGAGAAGGACAAACTCCTGATTGTCCAAGATGATAATTTAAATCTGATTAACATTCCACCTTTGGGATGTAGTACTACTTGGACCAATAAAAGGAAAGGAGACCAAGTAATAAAATCAATATTAGATAGGATATTAATAGAGGAATAAATTCACCAGTTATGGAGTTGTCATTAAGAAATCATAAACCTGTTATCTTCCGACCATTTCTCGGTACGTCTAAATATCACAAATAGAATACCCTAGTCCAAAAATTGCCCCTTCAAATTTGAGAACTTTTGGCTTCTAAAACAGGAATTACCAGAGTTATTTTAACAATGGTGGCAACAAGGGAAGCCAAAATTTGGAAAGGAATAATTTTAGATACACTCCGGAATGAAATATATCAAATATAAATTGAAAAACTGGAGCAAAGTCCAAAGATCATATTTTTAGCAACAAAGAGCAGAGCTAGTCGAGATAATGCAAGGAGTTGTAGAAAGAATTTGTTCAAAACCCATTTTAGAGGAATTACTCTCCCATGAAAAGATATTAATATAGGAGGAAGAGGAGCTATATAAGAAAGAAGAAACCTATTGGAAGCAGAGATCTAGAATTACTTGGATTCAAGAAGGAGATAGGAATACAAAGTTCTTTCACCAATTGACCACAACTAGAAAACACTATAATCGGATTGATGCTTTATCAAATGCAGAAGGACTCCTAGAAACCACCACTTTAGGTATGCAAAAAGTAGCTAATAAGTATTTCTCCACTTTGTTTACTACAGATCCACATCTGTCAAAATAATCCCAAGAGGAAATCTTAGAAAGTATCCCTAGACTAGTCTCTCAAGAGCAGAATGAGGAGCTTATGAAAGAGATCAAAGAAGAAGAGGTGAAACAAACAATCTTCTCCATGCAATCAAGAATGACCCCAGGTTCTGATGGATTACCAATAGATTTCTGCAAAGCTTTTTTGGATATTATAGAAGAAGATATAACTAGAGCAGTAGAAGAAGCCAGATCTAGTGGTAGGATTATCAAATCCCTCAACCATACTTTTCTAGCTTTGATTCTAAAGGAAGGAGATATGGAGAATCTAACCAATTACAGACCAATAGCCCTTTGTAATGTGATCTACAATATCATCTCCAAGGTAATAGCCAACAGACTAAAAGCTATATTACCAAATATCATATCTCCTAAAAAAATGAGATTTGTGTAGGGCAAACAAATATTAGATGGGATTGTAATAGCACAAGAAAATATACATCAGATGGGTCAAATAAAGAACAAAGGAATGTTCTTGAAGTTAGATCTATCCAAGGCCTATGACAGAGTGAGTTGGGAATTTTTGGATCAAATTTTGCAAAGATTTGGATTCCAAAAATAATGGATCAAATGGATACTTGAATGAATCTCCACTGTCTCATTTTCAATGCTCATCAATGGAACCCCCTCGTCACTGTTCAAGGCCAGCAAAGGAATTAGACAAGGAGATCATCTCTCTCCATATTTGTTCATTATTTTTGCAGGAGGACTGGGAAGACTCATACAGAAGAAAAAAGTAGATAACAATATTACAGGAATTCAAAGAAACAGAGATATAGCTATCACTCATCTACAATTCATAGATGATACAGGATTATGGGGGGAAGCAACAATAAAAGAAGCAACCAGTATCAGAGAAATATTAGACTGCTACACTACAGTGACTAGCCAACTTCTAAAAGAAGAAAAATCCAAAGGTATCTTCTTTAATGTACATAAGAGAATTAGAGACCGAATAGAAAATATTCTTAGGTTCTCAATGGTCTCGTGTACATTAGATTATTTGGGAATTTCCTTCAACAGGAAAAAGCCTAAAAAAGAAAGATTGAAAATCCATAAAAGATAAAATTTTCTCAAAGTTGTCACACTGGTCTCATAGATGGTTAGGCTTTGGAGGCAGAGTCACACTTTTGAATTCAGTGTTACAAGCAATGCCAGTTTACAAATTTTCCATTTTAGCAACCCCAAAGAGTATACTCAAAGATTTGGATAAACTGATGAGAAAATTCTTCTGGTCATGAGCACAATAAAATAAAAAAAATGCTTTAGTAAGCTGGGAGAAATTATATCAACCAAAGGAAGAGGGAGGTCTTGGAATCAGAGCTGCAACAACAAATATCCTAACACTAATAGGAAAGTTATACTGGCGATGGATCACAAACCAAGATCAATTATGGAGTCAAGTTCTAAAAGCTAAATATTACCCTGCACACAAAATGGAGGATGTCCCACGGTTTCTAGTTACATGTGTGGGATTAGAGATATGGAAAATACTCAAAATAGGGGCCTCACTAATTAAGGAAGACTTACATTGGAAAGTAGGTGATGGGAGAAAAGTTAGTTTGTGGGATGATTTTTGGAAATTCCTCCCCCATTATCAAACAATACCCTCATCTTAGTGGCATCAGAGAGACTCTTCATAATCATGGCCACTCTTATATTTCAGTATCTCATCCCCCCAAGCGAACAACTAACAACTTCAAGAAGATGGAAAATTTTGGACCAGTGGCTAGGTGAAGAATGGGAAGCCAAAAAACGTGAATTGAAAGAAATCCTAGAAAAAAGAACACGACTATGGAAATATGGACCTGACCAACTAGCATGGGGATATGGGAAACAAGGCACTTACACAGTGAAAGCAAGCTACCGTAAGGCTCACCAAAGTAGCAAGAACCAACCCCAACAACAACATCCCTAGAAAGAAATATGGCAACCAAAAGGTTGGCCGAAGGTTAATGGTTTTATATGGCTAGTTGCTCACAAAAGCATTATGACTTAGGACAATATGAGGAGAAAGGGGTTCATTGGACCCAATAGATGTGTAATGTGCTTCCAAGAGGTAGAAACTATAAACCACCTCCTTTTTAATTGCTCCTATGCTTACACAATTTGGAATTGGTGGTACTCCATCTTTAGCCAAACAAAATGGTATCCTCCTAATAGTAGTAATTTTTGGGACTATTGGTCACATAACACCTTCAAATCCAAAACACTAAGAAGAGCTTGAAATTTAGGGATTGGCTTCATCTGGTGGTTAATATGGTTGGAATG
Source organism: Wollemia nobilis (assembly GCA_028583015.1). Classification (NCBI taxonomy): domain Eukaryota; kingdom Viridiplantae; phylum Streptophyta; class Pinopsida; order Araucariales; family Araucariaceae; genus Wollemia; species Wollemia nobilis. Next base: position 161,468 of record JAQPPZ010002068.1, read on the forward strand.
GAACAACATAATTTTTAAAGAGGAATTTAGTTCATAAGAGAGGACCTGGGGGATTATGTTAAGGAAGTTATTAGAAACAGTGCAGACCAAAGTACAGGAAGAATCTCCGATGACAAAGGTAGAACAAGACATTTGGGCACAACTATGGAATCAAATACAACATGAAAGCTATCAATAATAGAAAAAAGAACAAAGAGGGCTTCAATAATCTTTGTTGGAAGAGGACATATACAGTTAAAAAGGAGGTAAAGTTTAAAGAACAAGGGATTCAGAGATCCTGGACAGATAAAAGAAAACAAAAAAACTACATTTTGAGCCTTGCCAAGAAAGGCAAAATATCAAAATGAATTTGTATAAGCTGATCAGTTTTTTTGAATAAAATTTTTACCTTTTACTCGAAAAAATTATTAATAGGATTAAGGATATTTAAAAACTTTTTTTTGAAAGATATAGAGGGCATTAAAAAAAATAGCAATAGGTGAAGTTCAAGATATAAATGGTCAACAATTGAACATCTCAAGTGTTGGATCAACATCTTAGCACCATACATACAGAATATTTTTAATGATATTGTTAAATGAGGCTTCCTATTAGAACAAACAACCAACCTAGTCATATCATTGCATAAAAATGAAGACACTAACAATACTTCAAATTACCCGTACCATCATTATTAATCCTCTTTTTGGTAAAATTGTTTCAACATAGTAGAAAGTAGAATCAATAAGTGGATAAAAAATCAAGGAAATATATTAGTAGGGTAATAAGGGTTTAGACCAAATCACTCGATGATAGATGATTGAGTTACTTTAATGTACTTAATAGAGAGTATATGGAATGAAAAATGAAAAGTTTATTATTGTTTTGTAGAATTTAAAAGTTTTTTAACACTACCTAGAGGTAAATTATGGGAAGAAAAAAAACCTCAAGGTATCCACCAAGTACAAAGTAGTTGTGTGCAGCCTTTATGGACAACTTGTAACAAAATTAGAACTTCAAAAGGATTCTTAGAGTGTTTTGGGAGTGATGTTGGGGTGAAACAAGGTTGTCTCCTGCCACCTACTTTATTTGGTGTTTATTTTGATTTGAACTGATGGCCTAAGTAGATACCATGAGTGAGTCACAGAGAGTGTATAGCCTCTCATTTTGAGTGAATTGCATCCAAAGTTTGATAAAAATTTTAGGCTACTATTCCCAAGTTACAAAGCCATTGTGCCCCTAAAACAACATTGTATCCTCCTAACGAAAGGGTGAACATAGCAATTTTAAGTTTATAATCCCCTACCTTTAGGTTAACCTTTTGGAATTTCCCTTTACAAGGTAATGTTCCTCAATTTTCCACCATGGCTTCAAAAGAGTTACAAGGACGTATGTAGCAATTTGTTTTCTTAGCTAATTGGTATCGCTATCTAAATTAATAAGAATTATAATTCTTTGCTCCTTTAAATATCCTATTGCCTTCATAGTTTGAGGGGTCAAGATTCCTGCAAGTGCATTAACTGAAATCTCTAGTTGTGGTTCTTCTTATGCTTTATCCTCATCCTGTGCTCTTCTTTTTGTTGTTCTACTTATTTTTCATTTACTTCAATTATCACAAAATCATCGACATCTAGAAAATACAGTTTTTGGTGTACACATTTATGCCCTGAAGAATCATTTTCATCACAATTATAACATAACCCCTTTGCTCCACAAGCATCCATTTCCTTCCTAGTCAATCACTTAATTGTTGGATATTTATTTCCTATATTTGATGTGATCTTGGACGGAAATTGAGGTCTGGCCTGTAGAAATTTAGATGAACGCCTCTAAGCAATTTTTTTTTCCTATGCTAGCTTGACCAACCCTATTTCTTGCATCATGGATTATAATTTAAACATTTTTACCTCAACCTTGATATCCTCCTTCAACCCATTGATAAAACAACTCTAAAAAAATCCTTCACTCAACTTATCAAATTGAGTCTGATAGTCACAAAGATTTGCTTCAATTTTGTTAAAGCCCCTATAAAGTCCTCATATTAAAGCCAAAATGAGTGAGTAGTTGTGTTTCAAATTCTTCCCAAGAAAGGTTTGGAATCACATGTTGCACCTACTACTACCATTGAAGGGCTTCAAACTCAACTTTAAAAGATACCATGGTGATCTATAAGTATCAGGGTATGTTATGGAACTCAAAAAATTGATCCACTTGACACAAATTACCATCGAGGTCCTTTCCATTAAACTGGGGAAAGTCTAACTTGGGTGTTTTATACAAGGTATTATTATTAAAAAATCATTGTGTGCATCCTCTTCTATATTTCCCAAACTACCAGCCTTTCCTTCAATTCCAAAATTGTTAATCTGATGGTGTGCATACATGGATCCTTTTAAATGTCCTTCAACCTCATGGAATTTCTCCTCAATTTTTGTTTTTATTTTGATCTATTCAGAGTTTGAAAGATGCATAGAATATTTTAAATGTTTAATTTCATGTCCAATTTAATTTTGTAGGTAAGTTGTTGACTCAATAGCCCTATTTGTTCACCAAATTATTTTTTCTCCATCTCCCTCATGGCTTCTCTAGTTACCCCAACCATGGCCTTGTCATTTAGACCACCCAAAATTGCCTTACTAAAAATATGTGTTGTTTTAGTAGTTACTATTTTTAGTAATGGTCTCGAAAGTGTTTGGGTGCTATATGTCAAAACGATCAACTCCAAAAGACAATCACAATGGACTATGTCTCAAAATGACATCTTTTAGCACCCTCAATTTTTTTTTAAAAGTTGGTTGTTCCTCGTAAAGCTTTTCTTCACCTAGTCAAGTTTGTGATAGTTGGTCTCCTCAGTATGCTCAAATCTATGGTTAGGATTCTTGACGTTTGATGATCTATGTTAGGATTTGACATATTACTAAAATAAGGTAACACTAGGCAAAGATGTGGGTACTATCTATAGACCTTTGTTATACCACAATGATGGACAATAATGCTCGAACCAATATTTTAGGCCACTACTTAAAGAGGATTCAACACATACCTTTAAGCATACTATTTACCTCTTTGACAGTACAAGAGGGTAATCTTCCCAAATGTTATGCTCAATGCACTATGGATAGATACATAGTCGAAATGCTTCCTATAGCTAAAGGTTTCTTTTAAACCTATGGGGTCTTCTTATATATTAGAAGGTATGTGGGAGCTCAAATACATATGTAAATTTTTAAAACCCCTCACATAGGGTTTTTAACATATTAAACTAAAAAAAAAAGACTCAATTTGTTTTTATAGGGTAATAAGCAAAAAAATAAAAACAAAGAAAAGTCGAAATAGCAAGACAAGAATTGTTTGCACTATAGGAAGATGTGCTGAGAAAAGCACTTTGATACCACTTGTTAGGAACCTTGCAATCAAATAAAAGCACATCCATATGATATTGCAATAATAACATAAAATAAGCTTGAAATTAACAATATTGCAATACAAAATAGAAATACAATAGATTATATATACAAAATAGAAATGCAACAAAAAACAAGAACACATTATAGAATCACAAGCCTCTTTGAGGGGACAACCTCCTTAGAAGCAAAGCTTCATAACAACAAAATATGAGATGCCTCTTCTCTTGCCCCCTAGGTTATTTTAAGGACATGAACTATCCTAACCCTAATGCTCAACGGTCTCCATTCCCTTGCCCCCTTAGTTCTTTTAAAGACTTTCATTACCCTAACCCTAATGCTCAACAGTTTCAATCCATGTGCAAGTGGGAACCTAAGCAAGTAACTCCTAAATAATAATTTTTAACATCTTAAACTAATGTTTTTTTATAATACATAATGGTTACATCATAGGTTACATCATATGGGTCTATAATCCTAGGCACTTGAAGTACCACATGACTAGCAAATGATCTAATAACATATGATATAATGTATTAGTCTACACATGCCCTGATATGCAAGTTCGTGGTACTTTGACCTTCCTCGTTGTTCTTGTACACATGGGCTAGGAAACATTGGGTTCCATAAGGTGAGTTGGATATCTTAACACTATCAAATAGATATTTCATAGCAGATGTCATACTAATCTCTAATAGGGATATGGCCTTTGGAGGAGGTTCATACAATATAGGCCCTGCAAGATTATTCATGCAACCTTGGAAACCATAATTTGACCCCTAAATCAAACCATCATTTTGGAAAGAGGATATTTTGTAAATGATTGGAAACCTTCTTGGAACATATATAGGAAGGTTGCGATAATTATTGGAAGGAGGATCGACTGCATATGCCATAATTTGTGTGGAGATGGACCTAGGAAAGCCACTACCAATATAAATTGACCTTAAAGTACGAGGGAATATATGGAGACAATAGGTGGACTATGAATCAGTTCCATTCAGATGCAGAGCATGTGATGAGTATGGATACCTAGTTAGAGTTTTCCCCAAACAAGCCAAGCATGAGATATAATAATCAGGTGTGAGCTTAAGGGACCAACCATCGCAAAACAAAAGTGAAGTAGGATTCCAAACAATTATGAGGAAAGAAGTAAAAAATAACACCCAAGCAAGGAGGAGCAATCAAAATAAGGGAGGCAACACATATCGACACCTAGAATGGAGGACCTCGTATAACAAATATGAGATCCTTAGATTAAATGATCCAATGGAGGGAGAAGATTCATAGAATATAGATCTAGATAGGAACCCAGATAAACGTACAAAATGAGAGAAATAAACCCCCCAACCTATAGTAATGGAAGAACAACACCTAAAGGGACTGGATGGCCTAGATGAAAGCCATAACTATCTCAAAAACCCTCAATCCATACCAATCCATCAACAAATGAGACAACCCAACAAACCACCACACTCAAATATGGAAGGAACACTAATAATATATAATCAGGAACAACAAATATTAAGGATGTCATCATGGGAATAACAAAGAAAAACAAAGAAAAACCAACCTTGGGGATAAGCTAAATGGAGAAATGACAGAAGAATGCAAGATCCCAAGGAGCTGGCAAGAAGACCAATAAGGAAAATATGTAGCAACAAGGGGAACAGATGAGAGAGTTGAGGTTGGTCAAATCCATAGTCAGCTTCTACAACACTAAACCTCAATGATAATAAATATATGAAATGTAAGAGGATCAAACAATTACCCCATACAAATGGTTGTTAAAATAATGATAGAGGACAATCACCCAGATGTGGTGTTACTATAGGATACTAGAGTGTCACTTGCAACAATGGAAACTATCTTAAAAGGATGTTGGAGATATGGAGACTATGAGGCATAGGCTGCTCAAGGATTCTTAGGAGGAGTGGCCACAATGTGGAACAAAGATATTTTTTAAAAGATAGGAGTGGCGTCAACTAGAGGGGTCTTGATGCTCATAGTAAGAGATAGAGAATCACATATAATATGGATAATATTTAACATTTATGGAATGAAGGAGGTTCATGACCCAAAAAATCAATGGAAGGCAATCCAATCTATAAGGGAAGCTTATCTTAAAGATTTGTTGCTAGTGGGAGGAGACCTCAATGCAAAAATGTTTGTGAATGATCAAGAAGGGGGTATGGCCCAATTGAGTGAAAAGGATAGACTCCTCATTGCCCAAACTGATAGTCTGGACTTGATAGACATTCCACCCCTAGGATGTAGCACTACTTGGACAAATAAGAGGAAAGGAGAACAAACAATCAAATCAAGACTACCTTCAAAATAGTTCCTAGCTGACCAATGACCTTTTTTGCAGGGGAAGAGGTCTTACACTTATGGGGATGTCATTCGAAGGTTCTAAACCAACTACCTTCAAAACAATTCCCAGCTAGCCTCCATGTAGTGTAATAAGGGTCTCTGTTAGGGTAAAATAAAGGTAGTGCATTGCATTACACTACGTAGGGTTATTACATTTACTTTTCTATGTAATTACCATGAGATATTTTGACTCATGGTTAAACTAGGTAAGTACCTAAATATCCTATGTCAGATATTTAGGTTAGTGGTTGAGTTAGAACTCACTACCTAGGTTAGTAGTTAGTCTCACGCAACTCCCTATTCTATTGTTAGAGGGCAGTTAGCATCAATTATGACTATGTTGTTTATTATTCTATTTTGTGCCCTATTTAATCCTAGACTCTACAAAGTCTAAGGTAATGATCAAATATATTATTACGCTGCATTATTTTGTTGCATCTCCATTCGATCACATTGGCATCAGAGCCATTTTTTTTGGCTCACCCGGAGGACGAGCTGGTGCCATTAGACGACACTCAGCCCACCTCAACAGGCGAGCTCATAGGCTGGAGCAGGCCTGCTTTGTGTAGGGCCCACACGACCCTAGCCCATGTCGGTGCACGGATCGACCACGTAGGCCACACGAACGACCAACCTCATGGTCGATCGGGCCACGCGATCCTGCATGACCGACCACAAGGGCCACATGATCGACCATTGTGGTCGACCACCCCCTCGTTGATCGAGGAGCGCACGAGTTGAAATCTCAGCTCCCGCTCACTCGACCTCGGGCCAGGGCACCACGTGGAACCCCAATACCCCCCCAAGGCTGGGAGAGTAGAGAGGGCAGGAGCGCCCTCCCCTCCCAGCTGGAGGCCTCGACCTCGGGATTCGAGAGGGCAGGCGCGCCCTTCGATCCCCGTCGACATCGGGATCCGCGAGGGCAGGAGGCCCTCCGATCCCTGACAACCTCGAGATCCATGAGGGCAGGAGGCCCTCCGATCCCTGACATCGACAAATCATGACATGACAAGTGGCGAGATCTCACGATCTCTGGCCTACACGAATCTCGAGGCACAACCGTGCAACCTGGAGGACTGACTAGGCAACACGTGGCACAGCGACCACGCACCACCTGGACACTGACTGGACCAAAGGACTGACTCGGATTCGACACGTGGCGGACAACCACTGGACACGACTTGACTGACGTGGACTCGACCTAGCCCACCCCCTGGCGCCACATGGCGACGTCCAAAAGGGCAGGCGAACTCGTCGATTGCCCGTAGGCAATCGACGACTAAGGTGCTTGTCGTGGCTTATTAAGCCTGCTGCATCCCATTTTGGGATGCATGTGGGATAAAACCCACAAAGGCTTTGCTTCGCCGCGGCCTCCTTAAAGTGCAGCCGCGCCAAAGCCTTTTCAAACCGGCCGGTGGCTCGGTTGGCTAGCGCGGCCGCCTTACACAGCTGAGGCCCCGGATCCATTCCCAGCGCCTCCAAAATGCACAGGTTTTTTAAGATTTCTCAAAATTTTCAATAATTTTAAAGTTTCTAAAGTTTTTTTTAGCATTTTAAAATATATTTTTTTATTTTTTTTATAATTTATTTACAAATTGGCTTAAAATATTCAATTTTTAATCAAATTGGACCATTTTTTTTCCAATTTTTTCATAAATTATAGAATTTCATCTTAAATACATATTTTTTCTGCTTTATCAAACTTAGAAGACCTTGAAATCCAAAACAAAAATTTTGCCTTAAATATTCCAAAATTAAAATTGTGTTTTCTCTCACCTGGAGACAAAAGAAACATAGGAATTTTTCGCAAATTTTAAACAAAAAAAAAAAAAAACCTGCTTCAACATTTTTTTTGCAATAAACCTCCACCGAAGTTCTATAGTTTTCTTCATTTTTTTTGGAGATATAAGACATAGACTCACAATTCTATTGCAAAATACATAGCATGTCATGATTGAGGAAGCATAACGATTATCTCATTTTTCACAACCCTTCAACACTTTGCTTTTGTTCTCTCCTTCAAGTAAGGAGACATAAAACATAAAATAGCAATTTTTTTGTTGTAAAATTGAGAACAATTCACATGTTGCTCCTCATGCTCAATTGTTGAAAGATCAAAACCAAAGTCGTGTGTCGACTGGTCTGGAAGCCTTTCAAACGCGGGTCGTGTGTCGACTTGTCTTGAAAGGAGTGCTCTAATTTTTCAATTTTGTAATCATTAAAGGAGGATAGAATCATTTTTGTTGATTCTATTATTTGCAAAATTGTAAAGAACAAGGGGGGATTTTCCAAAAGTAAGAAAGGTGCAATCTCGATTGTACTCGACACCTTTCTCAAAAATTGACTTATACTAGGTGCATTTTCGGTTGAACCCGACACCTAGAGTGATAATAATGTGGGTTGCTCTCATGTTTTGATTATTTGCACTAACACTCATATTACTTATGTGCACTTAAACATTCAGATACAACATTGGCAGAAGCATTTCACAAAACCCATATTTCACTCCTAAAACGTGCTACACTTTGCACAGGTTGAACAACAGTCAATTTTTCTAAACTCCTTCCAAAGGTCAAAATTCAAAACACACCTTGATTACCTCTCTTTGTTTGGCTTAATTTCCTCCAACTTCTCATTCTTCTTGAAGGGTGTTAAGGCAGGTGCCATTAAATATCCTAGAGAGCACAATCAGAAGTCTATCAACCAATTTATTTCATTTGCTCTATCTTGTTTGGCTTAATATCCTCCAACTTTTCATCCCTTGTTAAGGGTGTTAAGGCAGGTGCCATTAAATATCTTATAGAGGCAAATTGAAAACATCTTCCATATACTCTTTTGAGGGTATAGTGCAAGATACAACCATCTTAGTCCTATCAATTTGAAACCTTATACCATGGCCTTGATACATAAGTATCTCACTGAGAGCCAACTGCTCAAAGGTTCAAATTATTCAGCTTGGAACACTAAGATGAAAGCTATCTTAACTGTAGAGGATTTGTGGTCAATAGTGGATGGAAGTGTAACTAGACCTCAATCAACTGGAGCAGATCAAATAGAATTTGATAAGAAGGATAAGAAACTATCCTTAATGATCTTGCTAGCTATTACTGATGATATCCAACCTCATATCAGTGAAGCTAAGAATGGTAAGGAGGCATGGGATGCCTTAAAAACCATCTTTGAGGGAAAGAATCAATCAACGATTCTTAATCTCCAAACACAGCTTCATACTCTTCATATGAAATCAGGAGAAATAGTAGAGCTATTCCTCTGTAGAGTCGTAGAATTAAAAACAAAATTGCAATCCCTAGGAGAAAAAGTGGAAGACCAAGTCTTGACCTCTATCATTTTGAGGGCTCTTCCAGACTCCTACAGAATGTTGATCACTTCACTACAAGTCTCTGGAAGGGTAGTGACTTTTGTCGAGTTGGTAAATTTGCTTCAAATAAAAGAAGCTAATCAACTCCAAAGAGATGAGGCATCCAACAATGCACTTTTCTCAAACAGACAAGGTGGTAAGAAAAAGTGGAATCAACAGAAAGGTTCTTCTTCAAATAAAGACAAGGGTAAAGCCAAAGAGGTTCCAAAGAAGAAGCAGTATTGTAAAAATTGTGACAAAGACACTCATGAAACCAAAAGATGTTGGTTTAAGAACAAACCACCCAATGAACAAGGAAACAAGAAGGGCCAAGGCAAACCAAAGAACAAGAACAAACAACAAAAGGGACACATTGCAACTAAAGATTCTAGTTCGGATTTCGAGTGAGCACACAAGGTGCTCATGACACATATAGATTCCCCTCACAAGGACTCTGTGTGGTACATAGACTCAGGCGCTAGTAAGCATATGACTGGCGATAAATCCTGGTTTGCAACATTTGAGGCTCGAGAAGGTAGACCGGTCACCATTGTTGATGATCAAACCTATCGAGTTCAGGGAGAAGGAAGTGTTTCAGTCTCCCTTCCATATGGAGAATGTAATATTCAAAAAGTTCTTTATGTACCAGGATTGAAAAATAATCTCTTGTCAGTTCCACAAATCCTGGACAATAACATGAATGTCAATTTCAAAGTAGACAAAGAAAAAAAACGTTGCTTTATCACTAAGAAAGGAAAATAGATCGCAACAGGTTCATACAAACATGGTTTGTTTGTCTTAGATGCAATTACCTCAACACATACTGCATTGGCAGTAACCACAAAGGAGGCCACTTCTCTTTGGCATAAGATATTTGGGCATTTAAGTTCGGGATATTTACTAGAATTGAGTAAATATCAAATGGTGAAAGGGTTGCCTACTCTTTCATCTACTTTGCCAGTGTGCTCTGATTGCTTGTCAGGAAAGCAACATAGAGTACCCTTTGAACCTAGCTCCTTTCGAGCTAAGGTACCTTTGGAGTTAGTTCACACATATTTGTGTGGTCCCATGTCTACAAGTTGTGGAGGAAAAAGGTATTTTCAATTGTTTGTCGATGATCACTCACGAAAAATGTGGGTCTTCTTCCTACAGTTGAAGTCTGAAGCATTTTCCTATTTTCAACAATTCAAAACGCTTGTTGAGAAAGAATCAGGATGCTTTATTAAGACCCTCCATTCAGATCGAGGGGGGGAATACACATCAAAGGAATTTTCCTCATTTTTACAGACTCATGGGATAAAAATACAGTTAACCACAACCTATTCTCCTTAGTCAAATGGAGTTGTTGAGAGAAGAAATCGGTCCATTATGGAAATGGTTCGATGTATGCTTAAGGGAGCAAATCTTGAGCATAATTACTGGGCTGAAGCTGTTCAAACTGTAGTATATCTTCTAAATAGAGCACCCACAAGGGCTCTTGAAGGTATGACTCCTCAGGAAGCATGGAGTGGTAGGAAGCCCTCCATAACTCATCTACGAGTATTTGGGTGTAAGGCATTTATGCATATACCCAAGGAGAAAAGAAAGAAATTAGATGAGAAGTCCCTACCTTGTGTATTTCTTGGATATGATGAATTCTCAAAAGGCTATCGATTGATAGACCCATTTACCAAGAAAATACATGTCAGCAGAGATGTAGTGTTTGATGAAGCTTTCACACCCAACACTACATCAGTATACCTTGATGATGAGGAGCAACAACCACTTCCTCCTCCACAACAGAAAAAGCCTCCTAAATGGTATACAAGCACAATGAAAGATTCCAAACTCACTTCCCTACCTGATATTACTCTCAATCATCCCAAGACACGAAGCATGACTCAGAAAGAAACGAATGAAGCATCCACTTCAATTGATGATCTTTGTGCAGATTTTCAAGATCTTTCTGTTGATAGAGATTTACCAAGGGAAGATGATATGGAAATATATGAGGAGAGGGTTTACTTGTCAGCATATGATGAGAATGAACCTTCTATAGTTGATGAAGCACTTAGACTACCTCAGTGGAAGGCAGCTATGGATGCAGAATATAACTCCCTCATAAAGAATAAAACATGGAAGCTGGTGGATTTGCCTAAAGGAAAGAAACCCATAGGCTGCAAATGGGTTTACAAAGTAAAATATAAGGCAGATGGCACCATAGATAAGCATAAGGCCCATCTTGTGGCGAAGGGCTATGCTAAAAAAGAAGGGCTTGACTATGAGGAAACCTTTGCTCCTACAGCAAGGATGACCACCATTCGAGTGCTATGTGCTATGGCAGCACAGTTCGGATGGAAATTACATCAGATGGATGTAAAGAGCGCCTTTCTAAATGGTGACTTAAAAGAAGAGGTGTACATGTCTCAACCTCCTGGATTTACAGAGGTAGGCCATGAGCAACAAGTTTGCAAGTTGGTCAAATCATTATACGGGCTAAAACAAGCCCCAAGAGCATGGTACATAAAAATGGATAGTCACCTACTACAACATGGATTTAAGAGAAGTCCATCTGACGCAAATCTCTATATCAAGAACACAGGTTCTGAGATGGTGATTCTTGTGTTATATGTAGATGATCTGATCATCACTGGAAATTCGGAGAACTTGATTAACGTCATGAAAGATGACTTGAAAGAGTCATTTGATATGACGAGATCTAGGACTTCTCCACTACTGTCTTGGCCTTGAGATAGAACAGAAGAAGAATCATCTTAGGGTGACTCAAAAAAAATATGCCAAGACTTTAGTAGAAAAATATCGTATGACTGATTGTAAGCCCAAAGCAACACCGATGGAATCAGGGCTACAGTTATCATGATATGATGACTCACAACAGGTAGATGGTACACTTTATAGACAGATGATTGGAAGCCTCATCTATCTGACTAATACTAGACCAGATATTACTTATGTTGTAAACTATCTCTCATGATTCATGCAAGAACCAAAGGTCTCTCATTGGAAAGCAACTAAGAGGGTTCTTCACTACATTCAAGGTAGTTCAGATTATGGTCTAGAGTATAAGAAGAATAACTCATTCTTCTTATAGAGTTATACTGACTCTGATTATGCTGGATCCATAGATGACAGAAAATCAACATCAGGCTATGTATTTCATCTTGGATCTGGTCCTGTCTCATGGCATAGTAAAAAGCAACAGGTGGTTGCTTTATCTTCAACTGAGGTAGAATATCGCGTTGCACGTGGAGCTGTGTGTGAAGCGATATGGCTAAGTCGCATCTTGGCTACCATGGGCCTACCAAAGAAACTTCCCATTCACATGTTTTGCGACAACTCAGGTGTTTTGAACTTGGTCAAAAATCCAGTGCATCATGAACGAACTAAGCATATTGATACATATTGTCATTTCATTCATGATGAAGTTCCTAAGCACAGAATCAAGCTCCAATACATTCCCACCGACAAACAGGTTGCAGATATTTTTACAAAGGCACTTGGACGTGTCAAATTTCAACTATTTTGGAGCAAACTTTGTATATCAAAGTAATGTAATAAAGGGGGATGTTAGGGTAAAATAAAGGTAGTGTATTGCATTACACTACGTAGGGTTATTACATTTACTTTTCTATGTAATTACCATGAGATATTTTGACTCATGGTTAAACTAGGTAAGTACCTAAATATCCTATGTCAGATATTTAGGTTAGTGGTTGAGTTAGAACTCACTACCTAGGTTAGTAGTTAGTCTCACGCAACTCCCTATTCTATTGTTAGAGGGCAGTTAGCGTCAATTACGACTATGTTGTTTATTATTCTATTTTGTGCCCTATTTAATCCTAGACTCTACAAAGTCTAAGGTAATGATCAAATATATTATTACGCTGCATTATTTTGTTGCATCTCCATTCGATCACAGTCTCTCCAAAAGATCTTTCAAATTTGAAATTTTTTGGTTGTAGAGCAAGGAACTCCTAAGTCTAATCCAACAATGATGGACACAAGGTAAACCATCATATGGGACAACACAATACAAATTTTTCTTTCAATCAAAGTATGTAAGAAATAACTTGAAGAGTTAGACCAGAACCCAAAGGCCAAACTTCTAAAAACAAAGAACATCCATTTCACAAAGCATACAACAAGTGGTAGAACGTATAATATCTAGACCTATTTAAGAAGATCATATGAATCAAGAAGAGAGCCTGTTGAAAATAGAAGAGCATTAGATCATAAAGAAGAAGCATTCTAGAAGTAGAGAGCAAGAATAACCTGGTTGAAAGGAGACAAGAACACCAAGTTCTTTCACCACTCAACCACAACAAGGAGCCTCCACAACAAACTTAATGCACTCTCCAATGGCTAAGAAATTAGACAAACCTCGATCTCAAGTATGCAAGATTTAGCAAACAACTATTTTATGTCCCTATTCACTACAAATACACATTTATCCTCCTACCATCAACAAGAAATTCTGAATAGTATACCAAAGTGGAAGAAGTTAGAGCAACAATGTTTGACATGCAAACAAAAAAATCTCCAAGACCATATGGGCTTCATCTAGAATTTTAAAGAGCCTTTTGGGACATAATAGCAAAGGACTACCCAAAGCATACAAGTGAAGATATCCCTCACCTTCCAATTATAGGGGAGGGATATTTGGGACCACTTCCCACACATAGTTTCTCTTTATCCCTATCTAGCAAACATAATCTCATATTTAAGCAGGAAAGGATAGACCCATATCTGTTACTACATTATATCATCTACACAACAAGATTCAAATAGCCAGCAATGGTGTCCCAACTAATGGCAGTCTTGAACAACAAAACATGTTCAAGAAAAGATGAACCAGATAAATTAGCATGGGGGAAAGGCAAATTGGAAATCTATATAGTAAAAGAAGGTTTCATAGTAAACATCCCCCAAGTGAAGCAACTAAAGGAAATCCCTTGGTTAAAAATATGGCAACCCAAAGAATGGACAAAGGTAAATTGCTTTTCATGGCTTGTGGTACACAACAACATTCTTACTCAGGATAACATGCATAAATGTGGGTTCATGAGATCTAATAGATGTATAATGTGTAATCAGGATGAGGAATCAGTGTCCCACCTCCTCCTTGAATGTCCTTTTGCAGAAATAATATGGAGTCTATGGCATGGCATCTTCAACCTTGGAGAGAGACCAATCCAAATATTTAAAGATTGTGTGGGCATTAGGACTAGGTTTCATATGGTGGTAAATATGGCTAGAGAGGAATGGATGCATCTTCAAGGAAGAATACAAACCAATGGAGTAGTTCTGACACAAGAAAAAGGAAGTTGGTTGAAATAGTGCTTGCTAAAAATCCACAAGAAAACCATATGTCGGAATATGAAGCTACAATATGAGTTTTGGAGACAATCAAAGGAATGCAACCTCATATGAACAATAATTGGATGGTACGATTGATCCTAAGGAATTACTAGAAGAGGATAACAAGAAATAAAAAGGAGTAGAAGGATGCAGACCAGAGAAACAAAGTAGAGAGGAAGATAGATAGCAAATTTTTAAAGAGGCACCTACAAACACTTGAGAGTTTAGTAACCCTTATAAAAAAGAGAGGAAGTTGACTTGTGTTCTAAGGCTTGCCAAAAAAAGACAAGCACCCAAACACCAATTTGTAATCAATGTTGTGCTTATAATTAAATTTTAAACATTTCTAAAAAAAACATTTATGATAGGGTTATTAAAGTACCTAAGAAAAAGAAAGAATAGAATATAAAAATTATCAAAATAAGTAGAGCTACAAGTTTGGTAAGAGCTTTGGCCTCTCTTTAGAAGGTCAAAGGTTCAAATTCGATATGAAGGATGAAAACCCCTTGTAAAAACTCATGTAGACTTTGTTGAATTTTTTTATCAAAATAAGTAATTTAAATATATATATATATATATATATATATATATATTTTGGTATATAGAAGCAATGGTTATAAATAATTTAAATATTACTAAATATAAGAATAAACATATGAATGGAAAATGAAACATTAAATTTTTTATATGGCTTTACACTACAACAAATAAATTATTAAATAAAATGAAGGTAAAATTCAATCTATGTCATATGAACTAAAAATTTAAGCAAGAAAAAAACAACATTATATCATTAAATTCAAGTTAAATTGTAAACAACTCAAAAACATATATAATACAAAAAATCAAATATTAAAAAAAATGCTTATAATCTAATAGACATTATATCATTAACTTCAACTTAAATTATAAATACAACTAAAAAATACATAATATAAAAAAAATCAAATATTAAAAAAATAACTCGCACTAACTCAAACAGGATTATAAAACTCTTTTATAAAAGAATTAAAAAAACAAGAACACAAACTTCTTATGCTTCTCATCAATTTTTAGAATTGAGAATTGAAAAAAAACAAGTAGAAACAAAGGAGACCAGGAAACTTCTCCCGTTATCAAAATCATCAACAATAAAAAAATACAAACTGCTAAGAAAATATTATATTTTTTATTTTTATATATTAAATATTTAAAAAAAAATTGTTTTTTCTCGTGTTATCAAAATTATCAACAATAAAAAAAACAAACCCTAAAAAAATATTATATTTTTTATTTTTATATAATATTTTAAAAAGAAATCTTGGTTTTTTTTAAATTTTATTTGGATGAAACACATCTTCAAACGGAAAGTTTTAATTTATATAAGGACCAGTTTTTGACCCCATTTAGTTAAAAAACCACTGTTTTTTTATTTATTTTTTTACCCCATTTAGAAAAAAAACCACTGTTTTTTACAAGAGCTAAGTACCCTATATTTTTTTTACCCAATACGAAAGAAAACCAAGGTTCTTTACCCCCTAGGGCTAATGGATTTATAAATATTAGTCTGGCCGAACACTAGTCTGACCAGCTGAAAATAGTTTGTAACCAACCCAAAGAAAACTTGTTGATAGAAATTAACACGAAAGTCGAAAATAATAAGAATTTTTGCTTGTAAATAGTTATATTGTTATTTTTCCCCTTTCAAAGACTTCTAAAGACGAAAATTCAAATCCTAAAACGGATAGGTTTTGGAACAAATGAACAGTTCAAATGTATATAACTCTGATAAAAATATCAGTTAACGTTCTACCAGATTCGATGGCATATTAAAGGCAGAGGATGGGGAATTATTAGCCGATGTAACCTTAATAGATGGCATATTAAAGGCAGAGGATGGGGAATTATTAGCCGATGCAACCTTAATCCGATGCAACCTTCAATTCAAGCTATCCTAACATGTCTCACGGAATCTAAACATCATTTGATGATATCAGATGAGAGTGTTTAAACAAATAAATTATGCTTTAATTAATAAACACACATTCGTAAACAGACCTATGTTTAGTTTGGAAAATCAAATAGCCATTACTCACAATTACGTTTAATTTGTCTCATTGGAGACAATTCAGCATTATCTTATATAATCATAACATTATCTTAACTCAAACATATCATAGCGATTTCCCTAAGGTTGAAAGTATAATGTTAACCTTCAAATGCACTTAAAAATTTAATAAAAAACTATTTAATGTGTATGATTGAGTGCGAAAATATTATAAATTTAAAATTTCTAAAATAAATAAACCATAATCGACCATAGTTGACCATTCAAGAAAACGATGCAAAGGAATCCTATAGTTAAGGGATGGGTGGCGTGATTTTTTTCTTGAGTGATAAAGACTTTTTAAGTTGCCGTCCACCTTGAATGACCCTTAAGGCTAGGAATTTGAAAAAATCATGGTCCATTTGAGGCTTTACAAGTGCTATACTATCTAAATACATAAAATAAATCTTTTAAGAGCCACATCAAAAGCCTTCCAATCTTCCTCTAGTTTTCAAGATTTGTGAGTCCTAAAAGATTGTTAGAGGATTTTTTAAAGGGAGTTTAAAATACGTGAGATTGAAGAACATCACCATATGGAGTTTCGTTAATTATAAGAACCTTATATTTATAATTTAGTAAAATTTTAATCAAATAGAGCAAGGTAAGTTTCTTTCCGTGATTCTTTTGGATTTTTTGGTTGTTGAAGTAGTTAATGATTTGTCAAAGCGTACTTTATTTTGTTTTTTTATAGGGATACTTCGGAGTTTAAACTTCTTAAATGGATTAGAAGGGTTTAGAAAAATACCAAAGGATGGATAGTTGAGGCTATTTAAGGATTAGGAAAGGGGATATTGTCTCATTTGAAAATCTTGGACATGTCGAGAAAGCTCTCCAATATATAACATGGGTTATCTATGGGCAAACTAGCTATCTTTAAAGTTGGTCTTTAGATTTTTATCTAGAGGGTCTCTGTATGAAAAAATACCCTCTTTGGATTGGACTTCTTTTTTTATCTCTCATGTTCCCTCTTTCTTAATAAAGTTGATTCTCTCCTTTGATAGGTTTTTGTGGTTTGACCCTGTGTTGAAGAAAGTGACTAATTATAGAATTCACCCTGTATTTGTGTGGAAATGGACATATCTAAGTCATTGTCCCCCTCCCTCGATCTCAATGGGTTAGGTTTTCATGTTAATCAACCTCTCGTTTACCTAAACTTATCAAATGCCTATTTTTATTGTAGATAGGTCAAACACATCAAGAATTGCTCAAAAAAATTAGCAAAAAAGAAACAGATGGAAGCCAACGCTAAAAAAATCCTTGTAAATGACCCTCATTTAGAAGTCGTTGCTTTAAATATAGCTAAAACATTCCCTGTCAATGGCCCTCAATATCCCTCAACTTCCAAAAATCCTTCTCCACTTCCTTAGGCCATGCCCCTCAAGAACCCCCTTGTCTCTTCCTCATCTAAGACTAAATCCTCGGATATTTCATCCCCAAGCCTCGTTGGATTCAATTGCGTGCCTTAAGTTAGCTCTCATTCCTTCACCAGCCCCCATCAAAGACAACCTTATGACAAATGTGTGGAGAATGGTAGGTAAGCGACAAAGATCATTGATCCCCCCCAAAACACTCCTTCTAATAAAAGGGAAAAAAACCTTTGTCAATTAGTCAAGTAGGTTTCTTTAAATCTTCTAGGACATTATTAAGAAGGATGTTATTGAGGCAATTAGGGAGTCACATCATACAGGGCAAGTATTGAAGGAGTACAATAATACATTCTTAGCCTTAATCCCAAAGAAGCTAGGGCCAAAAGATTTTAAGGATTATAGGCCTATAAGCCTTTGTAATGCAATCTACAAAATAATATCAAAAGTGATAGCCTTGAGGCTTAAGTTTATACTCCCAACTATTATCTCAAAACAACAAGGGGGTTTTGTAAAAGGGAGGCAAATTTTGGATGGAGTAATAACTCTCCATGAAACTTTGCATTCTGTAAAGGCTAGTGATAGGAAAGGAATGATAGTTAAACTTGATATGAATAAGGCCTATGATAGAGTATCCTAGAGTTTCCTAGATAGGGTCTTATTCAAGTTTGGGTTTAGCAGGCAATGGAGAAGATGGGTAGGCAATTGTTACAAAGGAGCTAAATTCTCAGTACTTGTAAACAATTCTCCAATTGGATTTTTTGGTAGTAGCAAGGGCTTAAGGCAAGGGGATCCCATATCACCATATTTATTCATAATAATGGCTAAGGCTTTGAAGAGATGTATAGGAGCAATGAAGGCTTTGAGAACACTTCACAAATTAAAGCCAACATAGAACCTAGAAGGTTTAACTCATCAACAATTTGTGGATGACACAATACTACTAGGGAAACCAACAATGGCAAAAGCTAGAGAGTTTAGAAGGATATTAGATCTATATGAATGGGCATCCCATAAAAAAATTAATATGGAAAAGAGTAAGGTTTTCTTCATAAACACCACGATAGATAAACAAAGAAGAGTACAACCCTAGGGAAATTGATTAGACGTTTTTCGCAGGACTGCCCAAACTTCCGAACTCGTTTCGGCCATATCTCACTCATCCGAACTCGGATTGAGCTAAAATTTTGAGGGTAGATGCCTGAAAAACCCTAGAACGTCTCCACCAATTTTCATATCATTTGGAGCAACACAGATCCTAGCGCATCCCTATGTGTGAACGATATATTTGGCAAGCGGCTATGCGAGGGTTTCATCCGGGTTGAGTGCAAGCAGCTCTAGAGGTTGGTTTTTAGGGCCTTCGGGCCCTAGCGGCCAATATTTTTGTGGTTTATGCTCAATATTTTAGTAGGAAATGTTGTAGGGGATACAAGATGGGTTAGAACTTTGTCTTTCAACTAGATCATACTGCGAACTTGAGTGACAACGGCTTCCAATTTGTTGCACAAAAGAAAAGTGAAAACCATACCTTTCCACGACGTCTAGGGCAAGGATTAAAGAGATCACGAAACAAGTTTCAAGCGAGTTGATCAAAAAATGGCTCATATCTCAAGTGAATCCGGTGCTAAGGTGCACCCACAAAATAATTCTCTCTGTGAAAACCCCTGTCAAGGGTAAGAATTTCGAAGACTCGGTCCCAAAAATGAATTTTAGGGATGCCCTTCATGGTGGACAGCCTCAGCCCAATGCTAATATCAATATTAGGGCTTCCCATAAACCTCTAAGAATGCCTAAGATTGATCCCAGGAAAACGGAGTCAGGATGTCTTAAAGCAGGTGATGGAACTCCTATTGTTAAGCTTGATATGGGTAACATTCAGACTGGCATTGAAGATTTGGAAAAAAGAGGACTAATTTGTCGGTTCGTGGGTTTTCAGTCCGAGTCTATCTGCTTTCAAAGTCCGGGCTGCAAAAAGTCTGGAAAACTAAAGGTGAGTTACAAATCTCTATTTATCCAAATGGTTATTTTCTTGTTTTATTTGCTAATAATGAAGATAGAGAGAAAAATTTTCAAGGGGGTCCTTGGTTTTTTGGAAGGGCGGGGCTTTTCATGAAGCCCTGGCATACTAAATTTAAAGTCGAAGAAGAGATGCCTTCTATAGCTCCCGTGTGGGTTAGACTCTTTGGCCTCCCTATTGAATTTTGGAATCCTACTATTTTTTCTTCAATTGGAAACTCTTTAGGAACTTTTATGATGACTGCTGATTGTACTCAAAATTTTGAACATATTATTTATGCTCGAATTTGTGTTTTAATGGATTTTGACAAACCCCTACCTAAAAAGATCACATTACAATTTGGGGAAGACACTTGGGAGCAAGTAGTGGACTATGAGAACATTCCTTTTCATTGTAGAATTTGCCATGAATATGGTCATTTGGCCGGTGCTTGCCCAAATAAAATTCCTGATCAAAAGAAAGAAGATATAAACTCGGCGAGGTTTCCAAATACCTAAGAAGAAGAACACTCGAGAAAAAACCGAGTTATGAAGGATCAATTAAAGTCATTTGCTAATATGTTTGAAATCCTTTCCACAAATGATGTCCCAAGTGAGGAAGAGGAAATAATGGAAACTGAAATCTTAGAAACACAATTTAAATATGAAGGGAAGAACTCGAGAGACAAACCAACAAATCAAAGGTTTTCAACGAAAAAAAAAGGAGAAAATTTACACAAGAAAAACAATATTTCAAATGTCAAAACTTCAAATAATGCAAGTCCCAATATAGACTCCATTGAACCATCTAGTAAAATTTTGGTTGTGTATGAGCATTCTTCAAGGTTAGAAGCCATCTCAGATTCAATTGGAATAAGTCAAGAAATAGGGAAAAAAAATTGAAGATGGATTCTAATCAAAAAGTAGGTCGCAAGACCAATCAATATCATATGGTAAAAGAAGGTGAAAAGCTTGTAGAGGAAGGTAAGATTAATGCCCTTCCCAAATTTTTTAGCCACGGTATTAATGAAGATCATCACTTGGAATATTAGAGGACTCAAAGGGAGTCTTTCAAAACAAAATGAAATTAGAATAATGATTCGAGATAAATCATCCACATCTTGTTTTCCTTCAAGAAACAAAGATGTCAATGGAGGATATGGACTTAATTGCCGATAAAATTTGGCCGGTTGGAAAAGTGGTTTCCCTCAGTTCCCAAGGGACTTCGGGTGGCATTGCTTGTCTTTGGGACCCAAAAGAGGTAGTTATTCACCATATGGTTGGCAGTTGGGGTTTGTTGGCTATAGCTATTCAAAGTAGACATTCCAACCAGATTATGCTCTGCATTACTGTTTATGCCCCGACTTCTTTGGAGGAAAAAAGAAGACAGTGGAAGGATATTACTCATATTATCTCTCATTTTCCTAAAGCTTGGATCTTGATCGGAGGAGATTTCAATACCATCCTCTCTCTGGATGAGAAAAGGGGGGAAATAGAAATTTGGACAAAAGCACTGACCTCATGAGCGAATATATTGCAAACCTCCATCTTGTGGATATCCAACCGAGATAATGGCCTTATGACTTGGTCTAACAGAAGGCAAGGCTTAGCTTGTATAATGGAGAGATTGGATAGGTTTTTGCTCTCTGAAAATTTCTTAATCCATGGTCACATTCCTAAAGTGAAGACTCTTAATAATGTTGGTTCGGATCATTGGCCAATCATGGTGGAAATGTGGAAAACCAATGTGAGTTTCTCTCCTTTTCATTTTCAATTAATGTGGCTTAGAGACATTTCCTTCAGACCTCGTGTGCAACAATGGTGGAAGGAAGGTAAACCTAGGCATGGGACTAAGATGTTATGTTTTGCCAAAAGACTGCAATACATTAAATCCAAAATCAAGACTTGGAACTGGAAAGAGTTTGGGGATGTTCATAAAAAAAAACATGAAGTTATTGCTCATCTTGAAAATTTGAATAAGAAAATCCGTTTAGATGGCCTCACGAGAGAAGAGAAGTGCGAGATGAAATTAAACTCACAACTCGGTTAGAGGAATGGGAAAAAAGAGAAGAAATCTTATGGAAGCAAAAATCTAGAATTCAATGGCTCAAAGAAGGAGATCGAAACACAAATTTCTTCCACAAATCTCTTCTAGCTCGAAGATCTCACAACTTTATTTCTTCCTTAAAATCAGATTATGGAGATGTTGTTTATACTTGGGATGGCATGAACTCTATTGTTGTTGATTACTTTTCCAATATTTTTTTTGCTACTCCTCTTGACTCAGCTTCACAACAAAATGTTCTTCAAGCAATCCCTTCTCTTATCACTTCTGAGGAGAACTCTATTTTGATTGCTCCTGTTACTATCAATGAGCTTCAACAAGTAGTTTTTAAAATGCAAAAAGGGAAAACCCCAAGTCCTGATGGTTTTCCTATTGAGTTCTACCAAGAGTTACGGGATATCCTTC
The DNA here is from genome assembly GCA_028583015.1 of Wollemia nobilis. Taxonomy (NCBI): domain Eukaryota; kingdom Viridiplantae; phylum Streptophyta; class Pinopsida; order Araucariales; family Araucariaceae; genus Wollemia; species Wollemia nobilis. The sequence continues at coordinate 183,855 of JAQPPZ010002068.1, forward strand.
ATGTTGATTTATTAGAGGTGGTGGAAGAAGCCGGGAAAGCCAAAGAAATTTTGAAGGTTATCAATAAAACTTATATTACTCTTGTTCCAAAAGCTCAAGAGGTTGATCATATCTCAGCTTTTAGACCTATTGCTTTATGTAATGTTCTTCTCAAAATCATTACTAAAATCATGGCAGAAAGGTTGAAGCCTCTTTTGCATAAGATTATTTCCCTAGAGCAAGGGGGATATGTGGAAGGACGTCAAATAGTAGATGAGATAGTTCTTGCTCGGGAAGCCATCCATTCCATGGATATGCAAAATTCTCCTTCTATGTTCATTCGGTTAGACTTATCCAAAGCTTATGACAGAGTGGATTGGCACTTCCTTATCAAAGTTTTGAGGCAATTTGGTTTCTCTAAGGATTGGATGGATTGGATTATGGGATGTATCTCTTCGAGTTTCCTACTTAGTTCTTATCAATGGCGAGGCCTTCTCGGTCTTTCCCGGCTTCCAGAGGTATTAGGCAAGGTGACCCGCTATCCCCTTATTTATTCATCATTCTTGTTGAATGCTTGGGTAGGACTATAACCAAAAAGAGGGAAAACAAAACCCTTGAGGGAGTTACCATTGCTCATGGAGCTAGACCTATCTCTCATCTTCAATTTGTGGATGACTCTACTCTTTTAGGTAAAGCTACGAGTTAAGGAAGCTTCTAATATTAAGCAAATCATTAGCTGTTTTTCTAAGGCTACTTGGGCAGTTGATCAATGAAGACAAATCTAAAGTTATTTTCTTTCAACTGCTCTGCTAGACGAGGAATCCATGGTCTTGGATAAATTAAGATATAAGAAGACCTCTCTTCCAATCACTTATTTAGGTATTCCCATAAATATTCAAAGGCAGAAAAATAAATATTGGAATTGGTTGTTGGACAAAGTCAAGAAGAAAATTGGAAAGTGGACCAACAAGTGGCTTTCTTCTGGGGGTAGAATCACCTTGGTAAAATCAGTCCTTCAAGCTATTCCTATTTATGTTTCTTCCATTTTGAATATCCCAAAGGTTGTTCTTCGAGAATTGGATCAAATCGGTCATCGTTTCCTTTGGAGTGGTACTAAGGAGAAAAGAAAATGGGCCTTGGTGAAATGGGATACTTTATGTCTTCCTAAGAGTGAAGGGGGGTTAGGATTTCGGTCTTCAATTAATAACAACAAAGCTTTAGCTGCTAAATTATATTGGAGGATGTTGCATAACCCCAATGCTCTTTGGGCCAATAATCTTCGTGCTAAATATCTTGAGAACAAAAGTCTTGAAGACCTTGTTCGCTATCAACTTCCTACCAAAGGTTCTCCCATTTTAGCAGTTCTTAAGACTGGTGAGGATTTGATAAAGAAAAAATTATTTTGGATCATTCATAATGGTCAACATGCAAATTTTTGGATAGATTCTTGGGATGGTCACAAGCCTTTGATAACTCGGTTTCCCGATTGGAGGCCTTGGATGGAGGAGCTTCACCGAGCTAATTGGATAAAGGTGGCTAATTATTGTCGGTACCATACTTGGTAATTCAAAGGTTGGTAGATATTGGATCCCTATTGAGGACTGGCCTATTCAAATCCCGAGAAAGGCAAAGACAAGATATCCAAGGCATCCTTCATATGAGATCCCTCTCTTGGTCCCATGAAAAAGATTGTTTTGGATGGAACAACACTACTAAGGGTGAGTATTCCAGTTGCTCAAGGTTATTTGACCTTATGCCATAATAATCCCAACCATTCTTTTGACATATTTTCTCAATTGTGGGCTCAAAAGCTCTGGCCTAAGGTGAGGTTCTTTAATTGGCTTTTATTGCATCGTAGGGTGCTTATTGGTGAGCAACTTATGAAGCGTGGTTTTCATGGCCCTTTTAGATGTGAAATGTGTGAAGAGAATGTAGAAAATATCAACCATATTTTTATTGAGTGTACTTTAGCCTCCGAGCTATGGAGGAGAATGGCCACTTTACTTGGCTTACGGTGGTCCAATTTTTTTACTTTTGAACAGACTTTGGAGGGATTGGCCTAATCAAGAGGGTGTTGATCATTTTATTAGGCAATTAGTTTGGATGGGTTCTACCATTCTTCTTTGGAATATTTGGAATGAAAGGAACAACCAAATTTTTAATCAAGATAGGAAGGATATTCACTATATTTGGCAAAAGACCATAGCCAACTTAGTTGAATCGGTCCATCAACTCCTTAATCACCCCCAAAACTCCCACCAAAGATGGGATCAAGTGATGCAAAGATTGAATATTAAACCTTCTAAGGGCAACCAACTTAAAGGGAATGTGAGTATTAGTAAGATGGATAGGACTAGAAATTGGCAACCTCCTCCTAAGGATTTTGGAAAAGTCAATACTGATGGAGCCTCTAGAGGGAACCCTGGAAAAGCCGATGTGGGAGGAATTGGTAGACTTTCGAGATGGCTCCCTGGTTTTTACTTTTGCTTGAGAATTTGGGTATTCTTTCCAATAACCTTGTTGAGGGGTATGGTATCCTCGAGAGGCCTTCGGGAGGCTACTAAGGTTGGATGGGAAAAGGTGTTAGTTGAGTCGACTCTCAACTTATGATTAATCTCTTGAAGACTCCTTCTAAGAATCATAAGGTGGATTGGAGAATAAAAAGAATTATTGAGAAGATTCGGTTAATCCAGATGGGATTTTTGAAAGTTGATTACAATCATGTGGTCGAGAGATCAAAACAAGAGTGTTGATGCTTTAGCTAATTGGGCTTTGGACAAAGGTGATCTTACTTGTTATGGCCACCCTCCTATATGGTGGGCTTCTCAAATTAGGGAAGCTCTTCTTTCTATCATTTCTTTGGATGGCTCCAGTTCGAAGGTACCTAGTTTCTTCTTGTTTTTTTTTTTTTGCTTCTCTTTGGTTCATTCAGTTTTTTTTAGTTCCCTAGCTCATTCTATTCTTTATTTTGTTTCCTCTGTTGATTCTTGCCTTAATAGTCTTCTGGTCTAGATAGGTCATTGTTTTGTTCATTTTTTTTTCTTTTTTCTTCTTTGTTTTTTTTGTTTAGTTTTTTTAAGGTGGGTGGGTTCTTTTGTTTTGTTTTTGTGTTCTTTGTGTTTTTTTTGTTGTTCTTGTGTTTTTGTTGTTTTGTTTTGTTTTGTTTTTTTATGTTTTTTGTTATTGTTCTTGTGTTTTTTTCGTTCTTGTTCTTGGGTTTCTCTTTGTTTGTGTTATTTCGTGTTTTTATGTGTGAGTGTTTTCTATGTTTTTTGTTTTTGTTTATTGTTTGTTGTTGGTTGTTTTTTATTTTTATTTTTATTTTATTTATTTTATTTTTTAGGTTTTGGTTGTGTTTATTTTTCATGTTTTTTTTGGGTTATGTCTTTGTAGTGTTCTGTTGTTTTTGTCTTGTTTGTGTTTTGTTATGTGGTTCTTGTGTTTTTCTATGTGGTTTGTGTTGTGGTTTCTTTTATCTTATTGTGCGTGTTTGGTTGTGCTTTTGTTTTTGACACACTCAAGGAGCATGTTTTTTATTTTATTTTATTATTTTTGTTGTTATTTACTTATTTTTAAATTGGTTTTGTGTGTTTGTTTGCTCCTTGAGTATGTCAAAGGTGGTAGGCAGGTCCGAGTCCTGGGCGTTTTTGGCGGAATGGATACCCCTGCCTCCTTGGGTCTTACCCGAAAGTGGCATCCCTTTTGGGATGTTTTCCACAAATAAAAAAAAAAAAAGAAGAGTAGTTAGAGAGATTGGTTGCTTAATTTCAACCCTACCCTCTACATATTTGGGGATGCCAATGTTTATAGGAGACTATAAAGAGCCATTATGGAATGAATTGATAGATAAATTTTAAAAGAAGATGGTAGGTTGGAAAGGGAGTTTACTTAACCAAGTTGAAAAAATACAATTGGTGAAGAGTACATTACAAGCCATCCCAGTATATCAGTTAGCTTTTAAAATGCCTTTCAAAGTGGTTAATACTGTGGAAGGAATCCAAAAATGATTTCTATGAATTAGTTTAAAAGAAATGATTAGATTACCTCTAATCTTATGGGAGAAGGTATCTTAACCCAAGATACAAGGAGGATTGAGCCTTCATAAAATTAAAAACATCAACCTAACATTAATTGTAAAGATAAAATAAAGAATTATAAAAGAAAAATAATCAATATGAACTAAAATATTGAAGGAAAAGTATTTAGATAATATGAAGGAATAGTCAATAGGTATATATGATAACTACTAATAATAAAAGGTTAAATTTGCAAATGTAAACCACAAATAAAGATCAAATATATCCCCACTACAAGTTATGTTAACACTACAAAACCAAATTATAGAAGGGAAAACCGAACCATAAATCCTTTTTTAAAATAAAATTTGATTATTTAATAACTTCTTTCAAACGTTCAATTCTTCCTAGACAAGACTATGATCGCCCACCGACAAGTCGAACGCATCTCTCTCGGTTTTCAGACTAGTAGACATTAAGTGTTTCTCCTTCATGGTTTTCCACGCCTATACGCTCTTACCGAGGATTTATCCCTAAACTTTTAACATAGAATTTTACCGTCGACCTTTCGCTGGTTGATTCCGAAAATTCTTTGGCTTCGAAGTTCGGTTTTGACATTGTCGATATTTTCGGCGGTCTCCACGTCCGGGCATAGGGTTTTGCTGGGGACGTTTTTGATCCGGATTCCCGTCATCTTTTAAATGAAATTTGTTAAAACAAGAAAATCTGAACTGCAGCACAAATTCGAGAATTTCGTGTAAAGATGTCTACAGAAGAAGACTTAAATTGCAGGAATTTCACGAGTAATAATATGATCTAAAAGTGAATTACAGATTTTTGAAGGGGAGAGCTAGGGTTTTGAAGGCCAAGATGACAGCGGGCGGGAAAGCTTCTGCGGGAGAGCATGGGAACGCCAACAGACTGAACCAAGGGCACAGCAGGGCGAAGGGAGGGCGATCGAGAGATCGAGGGCGCTAAGGAGTCCTCTCTAACCGAAGAGGATGTAGGTCATGACAAGGATCCACCAGACAAATGGGGAGGTGGACCTCAGAAGTCGTACGCTCAGGCAGCGGCTTCAGAAACCCTTAGTGGTCTGCTCTCCAAGGAGTTGTTTCCTATCGGGGACGAGTTGGACATCCCGACAGAAATTCTTTCAAGCTTTGTGGAATTCAAAAAATTTACCCTCATCGGTAAGTTTATTGGTGGCCGTCCCGACATGGAGACCATTCACAAATGGGCAGCAGGTAAATGGCGAACCTCTGGTCACATGGAGTTGGCGGCCTTATCTCGGGGTTTTTTCGCGATTAGACTGAATAACAAGGAGGACTACTGTAAAATCCTGGCTAGTGGTCCTTGGTTCCTAGGTCGCAGAAGTCTCTTTCTAAGGAAGTGGGGTATGGACTTCAACCCCGAGACCCAAAATATCAACATTGCTCCAATATGGGTTAGACTCCAGAGTCTCCACCTCTTTTGTTGGCATGAAAATGTAATCAGAGGAATTGCACGCTCCATTGGTGAGTTGGTTACCATTGACCCTCCCACCAAAGCTCGAACCAGATTTGTTCAAGCTCGGTTCTGCATTCTGGCAGATTTGGAGGCTAACCTTCCATCATCCATCACTCTCCGGTCTGGAGATATCATTCTTCACAAGCAAGCCATTGTGTATGAGAACAGACCGGCTTTCTGCCCCCTGTGCAGTTCTCAAGGGCACCTCCAGTCCAACTGTCCTCTTCAAAATCCAGGGATGAAGAAATGGGATTCCAGCAACCCCTTGGAACACGATGAAGGTCAGAAAAAGCACCCTGCTATAAAAGGGCATGATTCTCTAGGCCCGTCTAGGGACCATCCCGAATCCTCCCACCCGATGGAAGCAGTCTCCCCCCAAACGGTCTCTGAGCCGTGTGGTGCAAGCCCTCACCTTGGACCACAAGAGGAGAAGGACCAGTCCCTTCCACCAATCACCGCACGAGCAGATTCACCCAAAATCTTGGACCATAACCACCTCGAGTCCCAAAATGTCTTTGGAAGATTACCTACTAGGAAGAAGGGGTGAGCGGTCTAGTAATATCAGCCCTCGTAATACGAGAAGCCGAAAGCAAGGTGTTGATTTTGGTAGCGAAAGGAAGCAAGGTCGTCCCCCCAACAAAGACAGGCTGGACAAGGAGACGACGACAGATGTTGCAAATGGTACTCAACGGCTGCTTTTTTAGGATGATTCTGATTCCCAGATGGGTGACTCATCTGTCCCAAAACCTCCCCTCCAGCAAGGAAAGGGAGGTAAGAAGAATATCAAACTGTTGAGATGAAAGTCCTCTCATGGAATGTGAGAGGGCTTAATGCACCTGCCAAACGGAGATTGGTGGCTGATCTCGAAAGAGAGGACGAATCCGTCCATCCTAATTTTGCAAGAGACTAAGACCGATGCTATCTCTTACGCAGTGCCTGCTAAGGTCATTTGGGCTAAGGCAAAATTCCTCTTCAGTCCTGTGGTGGGAACGGCAGGCGGTCTCATGATTCTTTGGGATCCAGAGATTTTTGAGGGCAGCCTTCTCTCAACTTCCAGTAGGATTATCAATGTTTTGTTTCATTCCAAAGCCATTAACTTTTCTTGGATCCTGTCTAATGTGTATGCCCCAAAATCTATCTCGAAGAGAGCAGAAATGTGGAGGGCTATTTCCCAGATGAGGGAAATGTTCTGTAATTTCCCTTGGGTTCTAGGGGGAGATTTCAACTGTCCTCTTCACCCATCTGAAAAGAAAGGAGGATCAGACCACTCTAGCCACGGTCCGGAAGACTTTCGAGATTTTGTTTCTACCAATAACTTGCTTGACATTGACCTCAAGGGGGCATCCTTCACTTGGAGCAACAGGAGGATTGGGAGCAATCTTATTCAAGTCAAACTTGACAGATTCTTCATATCCCAAGAGGCTATTCCCATACTCGATGCGGCAACTCTCTCGGCCTTACCGAGGATTGGGTCTGATCACAATCCTATTGTCCTGGAGACAGTTGATGGGCCTATTTTTAAAACCCCCTTCAGATTTGAGTCCATGTGGATTTCTCACAAGGACTTTAGAGGGTTGGTTACAGCCTGGTGGCAGCAGAAGGTAGCAAGTTCCGCTTCCAAGAGAGTGGCCTTAAAACTCAAGTTAATCAAAAGGAATTTGAAAACATGGAACAAGGAGGTGTTCGACAACATTTTTGAGTCCAAAAGGTCCATTTACGTGAACCTAAAATTGGTGGAGGAGAGAATGGAGCTCGAAGGTTACACCGATTGCCTCAGGGAGGAGGAAAGGAGGCTCTTGGTGGATTATCATTCTATTCTTGCAAGGGAAGAAACTTTCTGGCGCCAGAAATCTAGGGACCAATGGTTGAGAAATGGAGACTCCAATACGAAGTTTTTTCATGCGTCAACTTTGCGGCACAGAGGGGCTAACAAAATTAGGGAAGTGATGTGCAAGGATGGACGCGTTACCAAGGATATTGAGGAAATCCGAAGTGAAGCGGTTGACTTCTTCCAGGATCTGCTTGGTGTTCCTCCTGACAGTGATCTCCAGGTTCAGAAATCTTTGTTGGATAACTTCCCAGTCAAAGTTCCTCTCGAGGTAAGCTCTAAGCTTTTGGAGCCTTTTTCTATGTCTGAGATTAAAGAAGCTTTGTTCTCCATGCAACCAGACAAGGCCCCTGGGCCTGACGGTTTTCCCCCCCGTTTTTTTCAAGTTATGTGGGATGTTGTGGGTTCGGATGTGTGCGAAGCAATTCAGGAGATTCAAGCCTCCAGATCCATCCATCCAAAACTAAATTCTACCTTTCTTGCTCTCATCCCTAAGTCTTCCGCCTGCAAAAGTTTCTCTGATTATCGTCCCATTAGCTTGTGCAATGTTTTTTATAAAATCTTAACCAAGTCCATAGCCAACCGTCTGAGGTCCCTTCTTCCCTCCTTGGTTGGTCCTTCTCGAGGAAGCACCGTGAAAGGCGAGAAACATTCTCGATGGTGTCATCACCATCCATGAAACCCTCCATTCTGCTCACCGCTCCAAAAATGTTGCTCTTTTCCTCAAGCTGGACATGAATAAAGCTTTTGACAGAGTTGACAGGAGGTTCCTCTGTGTTGTCCTCTTCAAGTTCGGTTTTCACCCTCAATGGATTGACCTTGTCAGTAGTTGCATATCCACTCCCTCCTTTTCTGTTCTAATCAACGGATCCCCTGCTGGGTATTTCCAAAGTGCCAGAGGCCTCAGACAAGGTGACCCTCTATCTCCTATTCTATTCATCCTTCTGGTTGAGGTTCTGAGTTGGTCTTTGAAAGAGGCTCTTCGTCAGAATAAGATCTCTGGCATTTTTCCCACCTCCGAGTCGATCCTGTCTCTCATCAACAATTTGTGGATGACACCCTCATCTCCACTGGGGCGTCCGTCACTCAAGCCAAATCCATCAAGCGAATCCTCTCCCGTTATGAAAAGGCTACCGGACAGAAAGTCAATTACATCAAAAGCAAAATTTATTTTATTAACACTCCTATGCGAAGGCAGCTCCGCATAGCCAGAATTTTGGAATGCACTATTGATTCCCTGCCTGCGTCTTATCTGGGTTTGCCTCTGGCTTGTAATGGCCGGGCCAATGGAAGCTTGTGGGACATGATCCTGGAACGTCTTCACAAAAAGTTGAGCACTTGGAAAGGCAAATTCTTGTCGCAAGCTGGGAAAGCCACCCTTACCAAAGCTTGTCTCCAAGGAATCCCAACTTACTTCATGTCTGTGTTCATGCTACCTATTTCTGTCCATTCCAAGATTGAAAAGATTCAGAGGACCTTTCTGTGGTCTAGCAATGAAGAAAAATCTAGAATTCCTCTTATGGCACGGGATAAGGTTTGCTTGCGAAAGGACCAAGGTGGCATGGGAATGAGGAGATCAAGACTCATGAACACTTGCTTTGATCGCTATGCACGCTTGGAAGATCCTGACTAATGACCCGACAGAGTGGGTCAATGCGGTTAAGAGGAAGTATCTTGGATCGAGTTCTCTTTTTGATGTCGGGATTCCTCCTGAAGCGTCTGCCTTTTGGAAATCACGTGCTTCAAGCCCGCTCTCTGATCAACTCTGGTGCTCGCTGGATTTTGGGTGATGGCAACTCCATTCTCTTCTAGAAGGACAGGTGGGTTACTGATGGAGCTCTCGAGTTGAGAGCGGACCTTCCTGGCCTAAAAGCCCAGGTGGATCCAAATTCCCAACTCAAGGTTGCAGACTTCATTGATCGGAGCTCTCTTCCCCCTCGGTGGAATTTGCCAGTCCTGGACGACTTTAACAATGAAATGAATTTTTTGTCTAATATTCTTCGGTCTGTTTTAATTCCATATGTTAGAAGATATGATAGAATCATCTGGCGTGGCACAGAGGATGGTCTGTTCTCTGTCAAGACCGCCTATGACCTTCTTACTTGCGAGATTGCCATGGATCACCGATGGAAAGTGATTTGGAGGAAGGGTATTATTCCTAAAGTTAATTACTTTGCATGGATTGCCTTTCATAATAAAGCCTTAACCATCGACAACCTCCATAAGAGGGGTTTTGCTATTCCCAACAGGTGCTTCTTGTGCTTTGCTTGATTGTGAGACGACAGACCACTTATTTTTGCACTCGTCCTTTTTCCCATTCCGTCCTCGAGCATCGTCCTGTCTTCCTTTCAAATCCTTTGGTGCACTCCCCGCTCCCTCAAAGATGCCTTCCACCAATGGCCCAATCCTTTCAAGAATCCTAAACTTTGCTTCCTTCTTGAGGCCTCTTTCCACCACTCCATTTGGCAGATTTGGCTAGAGAGAAATTCCAGAGTCTTCGACAAGGTCCCTAGAGTACCTCCCTGTGTCGCTCAGAGAGCCTTATCCTTCGCCATTGAGAATTCTAAAGTTGTTCCTAGTTCCCGTCCCCGCCTTCCTGGTGAAGCAACGATCTTCCAAAGTTTGGGCCTTTTCCCTATTCTTGATGGTGTTCCTAAGTCTCAGCGTGGGGATGTTATTTGGACCAAGCCCCCTGTGGGCTGGATTAAATTAAACTTTGACGGTGCGGCCAAAGGCAATCCTGGACCTGCTGGTTCTGGTGGTGTGGTTAGAGATCATAACGGGAATCTTGTGCTGGCTTATTGTGAAGATTTGGGTGCCCAGACTAATCACTATGGTGAAGCCAGAAGTGTTTTGAAAGGTATCCAGATCCTCTCCGAGGATCCTCGGCCTTTGATAGTCGAAGGTGATTCGCTCAATATAGTCAACTATCTGCTAGGCTCTAAAGACCCATCTTGGAGGGTCTACAACATCATTCTTGAGGCTAGGATGCTCCTCTCTCAACGTGACAGGTGGAAGGCATGCCATATTTTCAGGGAAGGAAATCGCGTGGCAGACCACATGGCCAACAAAGGGCTTGTGACCTCGTGTCCTGTTGTGTGGCACTCATGCTTCCCGTCTGAGGTGGTGAGTTTGGCCAATGCGGATATCCTCTCATGATGTTCTCCTCGCTTCAGAAGGTCATTCGTTTGGTTTGGCTGTTTTTGCTTTCGATGGTCAAATTTCTCCAGCTAGTATTTTTGTTTTCCTTGGTAAAATGTGGTTTGTTTCCAGGATATTCGGACATAAGGGCCCTACTTATAGCCTTCGGGCAATTAGCGAGTTTTTGGTTTCTGTCATCGGGTTTATTCCTCCGACCACAAGACATGATGCACATTCCAGCCAGGCTGATTTTGTACATAAGGTTTTGGGATCCTCTATAAAAACCCACTGTTAATCTATTAAAATAATTACCAAAAAAAAAATAATATGATCTAAAAGCTGAAAATTCAGTCTTTAAAACAATTCAAAGCTTAAAGTCACAAAATTTGACGGAATACTCTACCTATTTCCCAAATTTTCATCGTAAAACTTGTAACAAAACTATTGTATTTCGAGATATAGAGATATCTTTGAACAAAATAAATGTTTATCACGGCATATGCAGTTATTCCTGTGCTAAATTTTACTGCTTTATAGAAATGCAAACATTACCCTTTAACTCGATTATTCCTCATAAATTAATAATAGCTATCATACACCCACCTTCTAATACATTTATCCATGTCGCGATTTGAACTTTAAACCTCATTAAAAAAAACCAAAAACCCGTACTTTGCACTCTCCCTGGAACACTTAATTATTACATGTTATTAAAAAAACATCTACTCAATGGGATTTTATTATAGATAAAGAAGATTATAGAAATAAATTTTTTTAACCATGCCCACATTGCTAATAATTTTTCTTTTTCTATACACACTATTATCAAAGAGCCTTGAAGTTGGGAGAATATAATAAGTTTTTTTGCATACATACTATTAGCAAAGAACTTTATAACTAAAAGAATATTTTTTTTGGTTTTTTTTTATTTTTATATTTTTAATGATACTAACATGTTTGATCATTTTCATTCAGTGTCTTATTATCTATGGTATCTTGTTTACCTTGTATCTAAGTCATTTGTGTTGTTCCTCATCTTAGAGTGTTTCATATTGCTTTATCCTCTTCAGTTATATGATATTCTTTTGATATTTTCACCTTCAAGGTTTTTGTTAGCTTCTTTGTTAAGATATTCCAAGTTCTCTCCATTAGTGTATAGTTTTCTCTAAAATTTCTTCCGTTTCTCTCTAGCCATAGTTACCATCATATAAAACCAATACATAGATCCCATGCAAATTTGATTTTTGTGGATGTGAATTTGTTGGCTTTCTAGTAGTTCCAGAAGGTTTTAATGGTGGGGAGTGAGGTCCCCTGTTGGTTAAATTTTTTGAACCATTGGTGCCAGATCATCTGGACATATAGGCATGTAAAGAGCAAGTGGGAGAATGTTTCATCTTCACTATTACATATTATGCATTGGTTCGGACGTCTAAAGCCTCTCTTACACAAGTTATATTGAGTCAGGATACTATTGTGGGCCGCTTGTCAAGAGAAACAATGATATTTGTTCAGCCTTTGGGTTACCACAACTTTGACCAAGGGAAAGGATTGGGAGATTGAGGGACTAAAGAGGTGGATCTATCCTCTTGGACTGAGTAAATACCAAGGGCCCAGGATTTCCTACAGTTCTGCCTTCTCCACCTCCTATCCTTCACATGACCATTCCTCTAGAGGACGTCATAGGAGGTGTCCCAAGGATTGGTTGTTCAATGGTTTTAGGTAGGGACCCACATTGACCCAACCATATTCATTAAATGTCAGTTTGAAAATAGTTATATGGGGATATTGGACATCCATGGGGTTAGTGTTCCAAAGAATCATCCCAAAATCTAGCTTTTCTCCCATCTCCAATTCTCCAAAATAAGCTCTTCTTAATGATAGGAGCTCCTTTCTTTAGTGCTTTCCAGATTTTTGAACCTTCCCCTGTTACTAGGAGTCGGGGAAGGTCAACTCATGTGTGATATGGGTAGTATTTTGCTAGGATAACCTTCAACCATAGTTGGTTTGGGTGGGATAACCACCTCCAATAGAGTTTGTCAATTAGATCTTGGTTGTTTGTTGCTGTCACTCAGATTCTAAGACCTCCATCCTCTTTTGGATAATTTTTTCCCAACTGATCAAAGCCATTTTTTGACTCCCTTTGACACCGAACCATAAGAATCTTTGCATTATTTTATCAAGGCCCTTCAACATACCTTTTGGGGCTGCTAAGACTAAGAATTTGTACATGGGCATTGCTTGAAGGACTGATTGTAGTAATGTAACTCTACCTATAAAACTTAGCCATTTATCCATCCAATGATTTAGCCTAGAGAAGATTTTATCTTTTTTGTTCTCCAATCCTTAGCTTTTAAAATTCTTCCTAAGAGGGGGATTCCTAGGTATTCTAGAGGAGGAGAAACTTCCTGGAATATTTGAATTTGGGTAATCCTCTCCCAAACTCTCTTTGTAACATTGAATAAAATAATTATGGATTTATGATCATTTATGAGTTGAATAGTGGCCTTTATATAGCAATCAAGGAGGTTTCTTATACTAAGTGCTTTCTAAATTGTTGTCTCCCCCCAAAATTATGATATCATCCATAAATTGCAAGTGAGTAAGATCCAGAGCAGGGTTGGGACTTATTCCTGTATGTTCTCTAGCATTTTATGTCTATTATATCTCCCTAAGCCATTCACATGAATAATGAACAAGTATGGTGAGATAGAGACTTCTTATATAATACCCCTAGAGGCTTGAAAGGATTGGGATGGAAATCCATTTATGAGGACTAAGAAAGAAGTTGATGAGACACATTCCAGCACCCATGAAACCCATTCTTTTTTGAAATCAAATTTCTCGAGGATTTTTGCCATGAAGTCCTAGTTGACCCTGTCATAAGCTTTGAAGAGATCAATTTTTAGGAACATTCCTTTATTCTCTTTCTTGATAAGAGTGTGGAAATATTCTTGAGCGAGGATGTAGAATATTTCTTCCTTGCACAAATCCTCCTTGTTCAGGAGATATGATTGTTGGGAGAATTTTTTTAAGTCTTTCTATCATCAGCTTGGTGAGGATTTTGTAGATCACATTGCAAAAAGCAATGGGACAAAAGTTTACAATGTCTTCCATGTCTTTGCCTTTTCAAATCAAAGCTAGGTGGGTGTGATTGAGGGCTCTAAGGATATGACCATTGGATCTAATATCTTCTAATGCTTTTGTAACATCTTCTATTATTATATCCTAGAAAGCTTTGAAAATTTTGATAGAAATACCATCTGGTCCAAGTGATTTGCTGATTTGCAAAATAAAGACATATGATTTGACTTCCTCTGTAGTGATTGCCTTAAGAATTTCCTTATTTTGGTATTGGGAGACCAAAACTGGGATACTATCTAGGATCTCCTGTTGGTGGGTTGGAGATAAATTTGAATTTGCAGTAAATAAAGTACTAAAGAATTGGTTAGCTATTTTTTGCATACATGGGGTAGTGTCATGTCTAGAAACTTGGTCATTGATGAAAGCATCCATCCGGTTATGAAGATTGTCGATAGTTGCAGAGTAGTGGAAGAATTTGGTATTCTAGTCTCCCTTATACAACCATATTATGTGTGCCCTTTGTTTCCAATAAGCTTCTTCCTTCTAGTCTATTTCCTCCTCTTTCTTCAAAAGGGCTTACTCCTAATAAACAAGTTCTTCAGATATCACCCCTTCCCTAATTTTGGTAGCCACCTCTTGCATTTCTAATATGATCTCTACTTGTTGCTTTTGAAAGTCAATATGTTAGAGCTAACTCCAATATTTCAAGTTTTGTCTTACGTGTTTGGGTTGTAAGTGGAGTTGGAATTATGTCACCCCATGGGAAGTTTTCCTTGCTACCACCATTGATATATTAGATTTGGAAGGTATTAATTTTGAAGCTAAAAGGCCTTTTAGGGTTATGCTTCCTTTTGTCTATGGATAGACTAACCATGAAGTGATCGAAGGCCAGGTGGTTAAGAATGTTTGATTAACACTATCATTAGTGGAAAGTTTCCTCTCCTACTAGAAATCCATTTAGCATAGATTTTATTATGTCCCCCTCTTTCCTCTTGTTTAACCAAGTACTGGTACAACCTAGAGGAGGAATGTAAATAAGCTCCAGTTGATTTGCTTGGGTGATTAGAAGTTTATCCTTGTCATTCAATTGTGCTCTTCCATCTTCTTGATCATTTATCAACATTTTAGCATTCATATATCCATCCACTATCCAAAGCTTCTTTAGGTAGGCTTCTTTAATAGCCTAAACTGCTTTCCATTGGATTTTTTTTTTTATCTCTAACATCCTTCATCCCATATATGTTAATAATAATCCATATTTCTCCTATATTTCTATTCTTAAATCTTATCATAAGAACTCCTTTGGCGATTGTTGAGATAATTTCTTGAAAAGTATGTATGTACCACAAGATTAGAGAGCCTCCTGAAAAGCCCTAGGAGGCTTGGGCTATGTAGTCGTATTGCTTCCAATTTCTACTTGATATGGTTCTTATTGATTCAAGAGAGGTTCTGATTTCTTGTAGCAACATAATATTTGGTTTGGTTTCTACTAGCATTCTTATGATGATCAATTGTCTAGGGTAGTCGTTGAGTCCCCTCACTAGGAATCGATATTGTAGAAAGTTGTTATTGACTTGACCAATCCCGTTTCTCTCAATTGTTTTCCTTGATGAATATTTTATTTGTTTGATTTTATTTCTGATCCTTGTGAAGTTGCATTCTTCTATCTCTTCTCAATTTGGATGATCTTGAGAGTTGGTTTTTATGTATTTTTCTTAGCAAGTCGTATAATCATATCATGTGGTTGGTGATGGTCCTAGTTGTGGATCATGATGGCCTTAGACCAATCATGGGACAAATATGATATGGGAGGGTTCGCTTGATCAATATGGCAAAAAATAAGCTGATGTGGGTTGTTGGTAGGGGGAAAAAGGGGCTGGCTAGGGTTAGTTGAATTTGTTGGATCAAAATCCCTAGATTTTGAAAGGGAGGGAGGGTTTGAAGAAGGATGTCTCAAATATATGATTGTCGAATATGGAATGGGAAGTGTGGGAACTCTTTCAAGTCTTCTTTGTTAATTACATTATCGAGCCTAAGGCACTTATATTTGTTTGATGAGGTTCTCCCATTTGAGTGGTTGCTTCGGTTGCCTACTTTTGATTAGCTTCTTCCTCTATCTTGGGTGCTGAATTTTACATTTCTCCTCGAGATGATTTGGAACTTATCCTGATTTTTCTTTTGTGTTGATTGAGTGATAGTTCCTAGGTTTGGTTGACTTAGTTCTTTAGCCATCATTGTTATTTTTTGGTATTGTCTCACTAGGTGACCATATTCATGACATGATCTGTATCTAAAGGGGATTGATTCATAGTCCACCTAATACCTCTAAGAAATCCTCCCCACCCTTAGCTCAATTTCAACTAGAATTGATTTGTCCAGATCCATCTAAACACAAATTCTAGCATACGTTGTCGATTTCCCTTCTATGATTTCTCTATACCACCCTATGTAGGTTCCCAAAATATCACCTATCATTTTAAGGATGTCATCCCTCCAAAATTTTAGGGATAGGGCAAACAATTTGAGCCAAATGGATACTGTAGATGGCTCAATTCATGGGTCAAAAATTGGCTTTCAGGGTTGCATGAAAAGACCTATTGGACCATTCTTATAAGGGCCTCCCTTAAAAGCCTTGTTTCTATCTGTAGGCATAATGAATTTTGCCCCAAAATAACCATTGAGTAGGAAATTTATTTCAAATTCCCCTTGAGGGTCCTAGTGGTTTCAAGCCTAATTATAAAGGAACATGTTTGAGGGTCTTAGACCTACAAATTTTCAAATAAGTGCATGGTTGAGTCTATAGACAATGTCCTTAGCAATTAGTTCCTCAAATATCTCCAGAACAAATATAGAGACTGTTTAAGGCAAACATCCATTTCGTCTCGCTTGTTCTAGTTCCTTATTTTTTCTTTTTTCCAGTTTCTTGCACAATCTTATGGGCTTGTGCTTTAGTATTAATAATTTTGTTGTTGGTGACTTTAACCACCCTTGCAAAATTTTGCTTCTTGGTTGCAACAAAGAAGATGGATTTTAAGGCATCGTTGCTCAAAGATTCATCCTCTACTTGTGTCTCCCTCACTGTGTTTGCACATGATCGTTTGGGAAAAGGGAGCATAGGGAGAGCCCCTGAAGGACCCTCACCAACAACCATGGATAGGTAGAAAGCAATTTTAATCTATGTTCTTTATGTGACAAGATACAAAAAATAAAAATTACCTACAATTTTTTTTAATAGTGTTGGACATGAAGAAAATCCAACTTGAGCCCTACATTCTATATCCATTTCACCTTATTGAGGCTTTTGCATGCAATGACAATAGCATTGTACGCAAACCCTAGTAGAACTCCCCGAAGAGAAAATGGATATTAGTTTTAAATATAAAATAAAATATTTTATAAAATATTTTTTTGGTTGATTTTAAATGATATAAACATTTTATGTTAAAAGAATATTTTATAAAATAATTTTTAGTTGACTTTTGGTTATTATAAAATATTTCGAGTGTTTCAAGTTTTATCTTTAAGTTTAGGTAAGAATGCTTTTTTTTCTTTTTCTTTTTTAATTTTATATCACTTGTCAATAATACTTAGAATATCATATTATTTAATTTTTTATGTTATAAGCATGAAACATTTATAAAGAGGGTGGACTCCTATGGTACCCAAGCATAGATACATAACTTAATATTCATTGTATTATAATCTTATATTATAATAATAAGTTGATAAATTATTAAAAGTCAATTGGGTGAAGGTTATATCCTCCACAAAGTGATATGAGAAGATACGTACAAAAAGAAGGAAGAGATATTATCATTATAAGAATCATCAATGATATGGAGTATTTTTTGTAATCATTTTGACTGCAAAATGACCTCTCATCTTGGAAGATCTTGTGAAGTTATTCTTTTCTTGAGGAATATTATCCCTGGTGATGAGATCAAGCTTCGGAAAACTTGTTTTGTATTCTTTTGTTAATCAAAGATATTTATAGGCATCTTTATCACCTTTACAAGATCAAATCTTATATGGCAAAATGAAATCAAATTCAATGCTTTTCAAGATAAGCTATGCAAAATAGACCTATCAAATGTATGTTAAAAACCTTTATACAAAACCTACAATTTTAATTATTTAATTATTTTAATAATCTTAAGCCTAAAAATAACTAAAATAATTATGAATATCATTCCTCCAACAATAAAAACATTGGACTCTAATGCCTTACCAAATACTAAATACCAAATACTAAGTAGTACGAAATAGGAGGAAGAAATTTTGGTGCACTACTAACCATAATTAGATTTTTACAAAAGTGAAATTTTTTATTTCCACCAAATGGGTTGAAAAAACAGCTTTTGCAACTAACAGTCGTTGGGCACCCGCTTCTTCTCAAGGTGGAGAACATTATTCACGATCACAGAATGGGAGTTGAAGTGTGTTAATAAGTGTGTTAATAGACAATTTAGAAGACTGGCCTTAACAATAAACTCGGCGGTGTCTAACGGGTTTCCATTCTAAATGTTTACAGTGCTACTCAACCTCCTCCTGTATTATCTACTCTTCTCTTGCTATCGTGATTACATGCCCTTTTTAATTGGGATTTTCGTCTGGTCAAGTTGTTAATAATGGAATCTTCGTATATATTATTAATTTGTCTTCTGTGCATTGCCAGGCTAGCGTACAATGACTTTCTTTGTTCGGAGATGCTAATTTTAAATTGTTTAACATCTTTTATGATTGAGTGACACGATGTGCAGTTAGGTTTAGTTTGCAACCTGCAAGTAAACTCGACTATTTACTGACATAAAAGGCAAAGAACGACTTATTAATTAGCATTTTCAAACAGATTTAATAATTAGGAACATTTACATCAATTGAACCATATCCAATTTATTATTTGATTTAATAAAGAAACAAAATCTTCTATTGATTTAAACTATCCAACAATACCACTATTATTTTTTAAAGATGTATAACTATACTAAGCCTTTCATTATCTAGAGATCAGAATTATAAATCATCTTTAACTTTGATATAAATAAGTTAAGATTCTTTCAACATCTATATAGAGTAATTATATTTAAAGTATATGCATTTACTAATATTTGTTCCAAATGAACTATAACAACTTTTATCATTTGATGAGGTGGAAAGGATTTTTTAGATCATAATTTTGGTAAAGAAATATCCTTGATCTAAGCCAACTTCTTCTATGGTATAATTTCCTTGCTTTATCTTTGCATTTGTCCCATGACCAAGTTTTTTCATCTTTATTTATTGTTTTCACTTTGCATTTTTTTGTTATGTATAGTTTCATAACAGTTGTAGCGGTCAATAGGAAAGGTTTTCATAATCCAATTGTCAATTCTATTTTGTTGATCCATATTGTTTTGAAATATCCATGCCAATCCATATTTAGATATACACGACATGCCTTCACTTCTTCATAGTTGCTCTTTTTTTTGCTGGATAATAAGGGGTTGTACTCAGGTCCCCTAACCTTGACAAATTACACTCTCTTATTTGGAGCTTGAGAGTTTACAAATAAATACACTTCTCATCTCAATTGAGATGCTATAGCTAGAAACCTACATCATTTTACATAAAATATCTGAATTCTTGATTTTCATTTTTTGGATATTTTCAATTTTCTATATGAATACCAAAACTTCACATCTACTATCTATGCATTGCATCTTAGTAGAGTAATATTTCCAAAACATCGCACTATCATAGTCCACTTTACCAAATTTGGATTGCTAGTTTCCTTTAGTCATCCATTTTGACTATTTTTCTTCTGTAGCATAGGTTCTTCCTCCTATAGAGTGGCAAGATCTGAGAATGCATTTTTGCACTTCAAGCTCCTAAGGTAATATCTAGTTGTAACACATTTTGTAGGATCTTCATTTTTAGAAAACTAACTATCATTGATTGTTTCATAATTAGCTTCAATAATATCATTTGAGGTGCTAATATTTTTCATGGAACCATCTGGATGGTCTTTAGTAATTGTTTGGCTTTCATCAATGATCTACTTCAAATTCTCCTTTTGAAGTTGAGTCTTATGTTGCTTGCTTGATTCTTGCTAGACAATTGGTGCCTCTGGAAGATGAGCTTCTTTCTTTTGAACTAGGTCATTTGAATATTTTGAATCATTCACATGCAAGGCCTTCTCCACCATGGAGGAATCAAAGCATGATCGGATGTTTGGGCATCTCTTCTTCATGTGGCCATATTGCTGATAACCATAACATCTTAGGGAGAAGTTTTCATATTCAATATTTTGGATCCATTCCCCTTTGCTTGAGGATATAGTAATGGATTGAGGCCCAAGAACTGAAACATCCATCCAAACAACCAATCTTGCTTTACTCATACTAATTTTACTGGATAAATTTTCCTCTGTTTGGGCATCCATATACTGGAATGCATCAATGACATTAACAATTTTGGTGAATATCTTCTCTCCCAAAAACTCCACAAGTAGAGCATAAAGATTCACCCAAAATGGGAAGCCATTAACTTCTTTAGTAAAGGGGTTGAAACTAGGAGTCTAAGGTCTTATATAGACACCCCTTTGTCCAAAAAATCAATTATATCTATAGTCCATTACCTCATCTCTATCCGCTAAATTAGAAAATAAAACAAAAAAATAATTTTTTGGGTAGGAGAGTTACTTGGAATTCTGTACTCCACCAAAATTTAATGTATCCTTTGAGCTCCTCCAAGCTTGGTCTTTTGCCCTTGAGTTTGCAAATAATTTTTTGAGCTTCATAATCAATCAAATCCAACCCAAATTCATCCTTTGAAATCTTGATAGAAGACAAATTTTCATCCACCTGATAACCCAAATATCCTTCAAAGATATTTTTTCTGATCGAAAATCTAGGGTTTACACATGATAGATAGTTCATCCAACCCACATCACTGCTGCTAGTGCTTCTTATAATCCTTTGGTTTCTTGTGAACTTCTCCTCGCTTGCCTTCGCATCTCCGTAGGAGCCTTCCTACCCATATCCATTGTTGAGCTTGTCGTAGCCTCTGCATTCACTACAGTTCGTCGTATGCTTCTCATGTCCATTTGTGTGCTTGTCATAACCTCTACATTCACCATAGCTCGTCGTATGCTGCCCATGTTCATTGTTGTGGTTGCCATAGCCTTCATGTTACTTGTATATTGTTACAACCTTTGTGTTCGCCATTAACTAGCCATAACCTTCGAGTTCACATTTGCATTCATCGTAATTGGCCACAACCTCATATAGTTGCTCTCTCTTATATAAGTTGCTCTAAAGTATTACCAATATATTTCAAAAGCTTCATATTAATAAGCTAACATAAAAGTCCAATAAGCATGACAATGGACTTAACAATGAAGATATTGGAACTCTAAATAGGAGGTCCACGGTTTAAATCTAAAAGGTAATAGGGTTTTATATTGATGATGAGTATACAATCCAAGCGAAGAATAGTTAAATAATACATCCTCCACGAGGATCATCTCATATGGTCTATGGCTTCATGGACGTGAAAATTGCTTTCCAAATTTCTCCAAAAAAAATCACCCCATGGTCTTAAATACAAAACATCTCCTCTCCTAAACCATGGACTACCACTCATTATTTCATCCCAATATTTTGAACTAGAGAAGGTGATAAGAAAAAAAATCATTTTTAAAGGAAGGACATAGAATATTGTGAACTTAAACCCCACTTGCATCGAATTGACTTATAAAGCTTTGAATAAGTTGGCTAGTATTCATTAAATTTATATATTAACACTGTTTTTAAGAACCACTACATGATATTATATCATCTCATCCTTCATTATCATTTTTAATGAGACATTTTTTTCTTAGATAAAGATAGGATACATTTATTTTTATTTATCCTTCAAGCATAATTGCTTTTAGTTAGGGTTTAACATAATCTCTACACATATTTAATCTCCTTGCTTGCATTTATTCTACTTCCATTTACACTTACTCTTTATAAAATAATAAATTTATTATTTTTAGATATTTTTAATAATATATTTGATATAAATAAATAAAATTTAAAATTAACTCAATTTTAATATAATTTATTTTAAAAATTTCAAAAATTGAAATCATATAAATGCATAACATAAATGGATTGTATCAAACTATTAATTCTTAGTAGATGATGCAAAAATATCCTCCTTCCTAAGAGATATTTTTGTTCTTAGTTTTTTCAAATGGAATTATAAAGAAACCATCTAATTATTTATGTGTTTGAAAAAGAACAATTTGAGAAGCCAGAAGTTGTTTTTTTTTTTCGCTAGAGAACAAGGGATTGTGCTTGGGTCTCCCACCCTTGATAAATCACAACTCTCTTATTTAGAGCTTAAGAGTTTACAAATAGATTCCATTTTCATCTAAATTGAGTTGCTATAGTTAGAAACCTACATCATTTTACATAAAATGTTTGAATTATTGATTTTCATTTTCTAAATCTTATTCAATTTATGTGTGAATACAAATATTTAAGAATTCAGCATCCTTCTTGATATTTTCCTACAATAACCTTCACAATACCAAAACTTCATTTCTGCCATCTATGCATTACATCTTAATTGAGTAACATTTCTAAGATATTGCATTATCATAGTCCACTTTACCAGGTCTTGATTGCTAGTTTCCTTCCTGAAGCACAAGTGCAACCACAAAAATTGTAATAAACAATTTATATGAAAATACATTAATATTATAAATAAAGCAGATATTACCAATGAAAAACATTAAATTAAATCTTAATCATTATTTTATTTAGGTAGTCAATATTTTCTTGTAAACTTCAACTAAATTTAATACTTCCTGTAACCAAGGCAAAGAGAATTTAACTTCACGATCCTCAGTTATGACCCCTCTATTGACTGGCTTGTTTGCATATTTGTTTCCATCCCTTAATGTATGCATAGATATAATTTCTTCAAAATCTATAACAATGTCTTGAATTTCCATAATTATCTCTTGTATTATCCATGGAGCCTTTATTTTCTTTAAAATTGTATTTATTACTATGAGTAAATCACCTTCCATCCATACTTTGTTTCATTTCATTTGTTTGCATATATGTAACCCTTCCAAAGATACTCAGTCTTCTACTTCATTTGTCTTAAATTCACTATGGAAAGTGTAATGAAACAAAATATCTCCTCCATTATTTCTAATTATACCACCTCCTGGATTTTCTTTAGATGCTCCATAAAATTCAATTTGACCAACTCCATATATGGTGGTTTCCACTTTATATTATTTGCCTTCTTTTTGTTTCTCTTATCCCCAAAATAATAATTCCGTTTGATGACTTGACTACACCTGTCAAGGCTCTTGAAGAAACACACACTTATACTGAGAGGGGGGTGAACAGTATAAGATAAAAATTTTCTTTCCATAATAATAATTGCAATAATATGAATACAATAGTCAATAAATGCATAGAAAACCACACACATAAAAGACAAGTATTTTACGTGGAAACACCATTTCAGAAGAAAACCACGACAAAATATTGATTTTATTACTTCAACAATTTGTAGGCACCAACCCATAGGAGACACCAATCCCCTTGTACAAATATGTAGGCACCAACCTACGGGAGACACCAATATCCTTATTACAATAACGTAGGCACCAACCTACGGGAGACACCAATATCCTTGTTACAATAACATAGGCACCAACCTATGGGAGACACCAATCTCCTTGAGGCACCAACCTCAGATCTGATCAAAACTTGTACAGGTCTACTGATCAAAACCTTGCTTAGGTTTGCTCCAAGGCATAAACTTATGATCATCAAAATATAACAACTCCTTTTCGTCTACTCCACGTGAAATGTTACACCTCCCATCAATGCATTATCCTCGATAGAGGTTCTCAGATCTTCTCAACTCTCCTCCATGTGACTAACTCTAGCTTGTGATGATTTCAACTGCAACAAGTCAACAGTTTCAACCCTAGCCATTACACACCTTGGTTTTTCCTTCGCAAACTTGTTTGATTCAATCTTCCACATCAATATATTTGCTATTTTCAAACCTACACATTAGACATAACTTGCAATTGGTGTTTAACATCTTCTATGTTGATAATCTCATTATACTGCATAGGCTTCATACGTTTTTCTATGATCACCAAAACCTCGTGGTCCTTGAAAGCATTATGCCCACTACGTTTCCCTAATCTTCATTCACAAATATGAAGATTCCACATATTTTTGCTAAATAACATGACCATAACCGTGTACAAGACTATTTAGAAATAGATCACACCCTTTTATTACACGTCAATACCGACGGTCGTATTACCAAAACGATCTTGCAAAAACTATGAGAGTCCGACAAAAAAGGTTCCTAGAAAATAAAAAAATGTAATGCGTATTCGAGTCTTAAAGGCTTAGCAGTGCATACATACCTCACCAATAAGAAGCTTTTAAGACCTCGATTTCCCACCAAACAAAACATGTTTTTTGCTAGATCTATAAAGTGCGACAAACTTTCTTCTTTACCACACTAACTACTTCTCTAACTCTGCTATATCAATCTACGAACTCCAAATGATGAACAAACTTAGTACTGATAGTTGTAATCCTCTGACATATTTAAGCCATCGTGGTTATCCGGGTATAGTTGATGAACTTTGCTGTAATCCCTCCAATCAATGATGCTTAACTTCCTTGCTATTGCTTATCCATGTGGATCCCAATGACTGTTTTATACAATGCTCATAATATAATATCTAACTTATCTCAGGCTTTCTATCATATGATTCTTAAATACTCTCATGTTGCTTACAACCTCTCTTCACAGTCTGAGCGACGAGTCCACTTCACTTGTCAAGGGAATGCAAAAATTCCTTTACTGCCATGTTGTGACTGTTGGTTGTTGTTAACGAACAAAACTCACTTCTCATTGTGTTAGCATGGATGTTGTTATCTCTGAGGTGCACTTTTTGAATTGTTTGAAAGGCATTTAAATTACCCTCGCATATTTAAATGTGTGATCTATGAAAGCTCCAACTGGAGCTTCCTCTTCACCCGGAGCCTCTGGACCAGCACATGGATGTTCTACCCCAGATAGGGTGGACACAACGTAAAACATGATGTGGTATCTCTACTGGAACTAATTCGCTCAGATGCCTTCATCCACCGAAAGCTCAAACTCGGATTTTGTGCCTTCAATCCTCCATCTTTGCTTGACTCACCATTATTGCTGTAGAAAAATCATCGCCTTCGTCGTTCACACGACTGCCCTCTATCCAATGTGTTCTATTTTTTTTTTGTTTTACTGCTCATCCATGTGATATGCTGGTATCCTTTCACTTCACGGTTCTCCTGTGCATCGCTTACCTCTTATCAATATATCGAAGACTTTTTCAAATCAAATTTTCTCTTCTTTTAAAATGAACTTTTGGCTTTGTATAAATATATGCAAACATTTATCCTTTTGTGTTAGGCGCCCAAGAGGTCGACCCTATAATTAAATCACCCTTGAAAAATATATCTGCCTTGAATAATTTACCCAAACACACCATGGATTTCGAGTTTCCAAGTCGGCATTTGACATTAATGACAACTCAATAATTCTAACAATCTCCTCCTTTTCATTGATGATAACCTTGCAAAGAGACTGTCCTCTACTGCAATAGGATCACAAGTTGTTCCCCCTAACAAGTTGCTCCACCTTACTAAAATTACAAGGTGCTCCTCCTTACTGAAGTTCTCCCCCTTTGACATCAATGGCAAATTCTTCTCGGGACTAAATGATAAGGCAGTGGACAATACCCCTTACTAACTACTCTAACTGAGACATTTAATGATGATATGGGAGTGAAACTACTCCCAAATTACTATGCTCCTTTTCTTGTTCCATTTTATTTTTCCAAACTTTGGAGGACATATCCTTTTGAACAGTTTGACCATCCTCCTTCTTACTTGATTTTGGAAGTTCAAGGAACATTGTTCTACACCATTTAGATGTATGCCCAAAATTATTACATTTGTAAAAAATGATGTTGTAGTCCATGAGAGGTGCAAATGAATTGAAATTCCTCTTGGTGAAGCCAAAATAATTTTTAGCATGGACCCTACAATGTACAACTTTATGACCAAATTGGTGACATGAAAAGTAATAACCATGGAAGAAATATTGAAACCTGTTTGATTGCCTTGGAGGATATGGTCACAAGGTTCTGTGATGGACCTTGGTCCATGATGATGCTTTGTTTTCTTCCTTCTTGATGCTTCCACTTCTCAACACATCAATATAGGTACCAAGATCTTCTTTAATTATTTTCTTTAATGCCTTTGTTTCTTTTGAGCTTGACTCCTTTTGTTTCTTTTAACTTTCCTCAAAACCAAGTCCAGTATTTATAATCAAATATATCTATGCTTTAATAATATCATCCAATATTTTTGTGCTTTTCTCAAACCTAGTATTTTGTTGTAGCTTAGCATTAGATTTTTTAACTTCCTTCCTCAGAGAGATAATCTCATGTTCCAGTTTTTCACATTTAAACACTTTTGCCTATAACTACTCAATCATAACTTCTTCAATCTGCTTTGCCTCTTCAATTTTTATTTTTAAGTTGATAAGTTCTTGTGAAAACTTTGCCTTTGTTTTCTCATCCTCTTGTACTTGAGTCTACAATATTAAGTTCTTCTTTCTAAGTCTCTTCACCTCTTCAAGAACAAAAATAAGTTCCTCTTCTATTTCAACTATGGCTTCCTCTTCATTTTCTAGGTCTTTTTCCTGTTCTTGTTTTTCAACAACAAGAGCATCTTCTTTTACCTCCATGGCTATAAATAGGATTTATTCTCTTTCACTATTGGAGAGAATTTCATCACTGTTATTGGAAGAACTGCTTGCTTCTTCAACATAAAAACTCTTCTTGCGCCTTTGATAGATCTTCTTCTCATGCTTGCTTTGACCGTGCCCCTTTTTCTTTTCATGATAAAATTTTCTTTCCTTCTTTTTCCTGTATTCCTTTTCTTCTTCACTGCTACTACTTTCAGCTTGTGGGAACTTAGCTCCATAGTGACCAATGTTACCACAGTTAAAATATTTGAAAGTATACTTACATTTGTGTTTACTTGATCCCTTCTTATTCCTTTGCACAAAGTTAGCTTCTTCTCCACTGCTCAATCCTTAACTTGACTTTGGTTCCTTATTATTTTTCTTATTTGAAACTTTAAATGTGGTCTTCCATCTCTATTGTTGATTCAAACCCTCAGTAGGTCCTTTTCCTATCTTCCCTAATTTTTGCAATGTAGGAGCCACTGGCTTTTGATATAGAGTTACTACCAAAGCACCCCATAGTAGAAAATATTAGCAGAGCACAATAAAGTTCATCACGATGGTTGAAGAATCGTAAGCAGAAGGATGCCCAAGCCCCAGTGAAACTGATGAAGAAAGTGAGTTTTGATCCAAAGGCTATGGAGGGTTACACTGTGAAGATGGTTCCTCATGTTAAAAAACCTCGAGGAGAGATAACACCCAATGATTATTCATACCAAGTCATCATCAAGGATCTCATGAAGATAGATGTAGCTAAGAAAATTGATGATATATATGCAGAGATGAACTTAATCCACCTGCACAATGAGCATTACAAGGACCGCTTCTTCTAGGTTGAGGTAAAGATAGTGGAGTTAGAGGAAGCTTTGGTAGCACAGAAGGCCCAACTGGATTTTGCGCAGTTTGAATCTCAATAGTGGCAGTAAATGACAATGCGCTTGGAGGGGAAAATCAAGGAATATAAATAGGCAACCACACAGTACCAGGTAGCATAGCAAGAAGCGTAACAACAGATCTAGGTCTTGCAGGACCAGCTCCAAAATCTACAGAATTAGTTGGAAATAAATGCAACGTAATCGGTGCCCCTCATTAAGGAGAAAATTAAGAAAGCTCGTAGTCAACTGTTGATTGATTATAAAATGATGGTAACAAAGGCTACGTTAGTTCTTATGTTCCTTTAAGAAGTATAGATGGTCATTTTGTACGATAGATATGTAGTGGAGTATACAGAGGAGAACCTGGAGCTAAAATTGGAAATGGCAATGAAGATCCAGGCAATGGCTCAAATGGATATCCTATTCTACCCATTGAGCGAAATAGCCTATGCTTGGGTAAATTCCAAGATCACACTACACAGGTATTTATCCAAGATGGACCTAGTTAAAGAAGCCCGTAAGCTGCAAGAGACATTTGAGCATGAGAGGCGCATTTCATTGGTATACTTTGATACGATCATAGCTAATGATTTCCCAAGTTTCGTTGATAATCAAGGAAATATTCTAGCAAAGGACCTGGATGCGGTATGGGCTATTTTCATAGATGATGCCTTAGATATTGATGACTTGGAGGAGCCCATCACTGAAGAGCATGTGTTGCCATTAATGAGGAAATTCACCTGTATTGAGTTAATATTTCTAGAACTCAGCCAGAGAGCCAACTACATTTATCTAGAGCAAGTTGGGACCTTTTGGTATATTGTGGATGCATTCAATGATCATGAGGTGATTAGTATAGATGGTTGGGCCGAAGCAGTTGTGATGTATGAATCTACGACATCACATCTTAAAAAGTAAGAAAAATTTGGTACAAGTAGCAGGTAATCAAATGTAGTGGATAGTGGAGACTTTGAGACCAATGAATGAAGGCCTAGGATTGATTGCATTCAGGTGAACTGAATACCCCACAAGCCACAAAAAATATTGATATTTTTGCCATATTAAAATTTTGTAAAATTTTGCTTGAAATATGTAAAACAATTTTAGCAACAAAATTTATTTTGAGCATTTTCGCCACATTAAAAAGTTTTTTCAAATTTTTTCTAAGTCTTTTATGGGTACAACTTCTAGCAAAATCTGAGCGAAATGCTTTTTTGCTCTCATGCACAACAAAATACCTTTTCTTCCCCAAGCGCAGTGAATATCCTTTTTCGGGCATTTCACTGGTGAAAACACTTCCTGGGCATTTCGCTGGCGAAATCACTTTATTGATAGCTTTGCTCCCATTAATAGATACATTCCTTTTCACTTTATTTCTCAGTGAAATTCATTTTCCAAGACGGGCCCCATTTTTGGCAACGTAAGCTTTTCATAGGTGAAGTCATAGCAAAAAGGCAAGATTGGGGTGAAATTCCATTTCGTACAGGTTTGGCGTAAAACTCAATTTCTAAGCGCAACTTGGGCAAAACATTGGCAAATGCACATTCCAAGTGCTAGTCTAGGCAAAAGCCCATTTTGATTATGACTTGGGTGAAATGAAGATGAAGGTCTGTTTCAGGTAAAACTTTGAGTGAAAGCTCATTTTATAAGCAAACACCATCGCCCCTATGTTTTCAGTGTAAATCTTATTTGGGAAAGGATTAAGGTTGGTAAAATTAGTTCCTGTGGTGACGCAATAGATATATTCGGGATCATTATTGAAAATTGTTGAATTTAAGTATTGCACCCTTGACTTCGATGTAATCTTGTTCATTTTCGAAATGCTGTCCACTTTGGTGGGTATTCATATACAATGCACCATCATGGAGATTGAAATCAAACCGATGATTTTTTCCAAAGCCCCAATACACCATGTGACAAAATCGCTAGATGTTTTCCAATGCATTTTCTAATTGGTTCATTGATATTGCCAAGGAGGAATTGTTGTTGTTTGATCTTTGACTAGCTGAAATTTTGTTTTAATGTGCATTTAATTACAAATGTGCAACCCTCTATAAATAATAAGCATTTTGATGTAAACTAAAGGGATAGACATTCTACAAAAAAACACTTTGAGTTCTCTGCATCAATTGAAAGATATTTGGATCTGGTTCTTGGAGTAGTGTTGTATGCAATTATTTTTTGCCTTTCATTTTTGTTAGGTTCATGATATTTGTTAGGTAAATTTAAATTCTCCATTTTTAATTTAATTTTTGATAGAGAACTGAATGCTGAAATGTTCATTGGAAATTATCCCTGCAATCTATGAATGGTTCCTATGATTTCCTTTCTGTTACATGCTAGTTAAAAACTTGATTTGGATTTTTAGCTACTAGTTTATCCCCACCTTACATTTTTGGCTCATAGCCATATTTTCCATTCCTTTCTATCATTTCCCATCTCTTTCTGTTACCCTAAGTTTATACCAATTGTTAGATTAGCCTGAACGAAATCTCTCTCCTTTGGCCTTTCAATGTTGGTCGAGTCTTAGGACGCACAAGTATTTTTTACTTAGGAAGATTCGTGACCAATAGAATGTTTGATCATTTTCAGTTCTCATCTCATAGGCTGTAATAATTTTGTTTAGCTCATCCATGCTTAAAGTCTTAAGATCGTTCATTTCTTCAATCCCTGAGACCTTCACATCAAACATCATCGGGAGTGACCTTAAGACTTTCTGAACAATTTTAGGGTCATCAATACTTTCTCCAAGTCCACGAATTGTGTTGGAAATCTCATAAAAAAGGAGCATATATTTAACAATATTTTCCTCATCCTTCATTTTTAAGTCTTCAAAATCCCTCCTGTGGGTTTGAAGTTTTGCCATTTTAACCTTGTCGTCTCCTTCATATGTTCTTTTTAACTTGTCCCATATTTCTTTTGTAGAGGTGCATTACATGACTTTAACGAAATTTGATTTACATAAACCACTTAGTATTGCATTCATTGCCCTAGCATTATTTTTAAATGGTTTCTTTCCATCTTGATCTGTGGGAGGGGTTGTAGGTGGTTTGAACCCATCCCCAATAGATTGATATATATTGTAGCCATGTGCCATCAAATAGGTTCGCATCATCATGCTCTAGAAGATATAGTTAGTCCCATTGAATAATGAAGCCCTACTTGATGAAAAATCTTGTTGGTAAGCCATGTGTGTTCTTGTAATATCTTCCTTTAAGGGGTTAGGCTTTCACGAAGGAACCAAATCTGATACCAATTAAAGAAACACATGCTTCTACTAAGAGGGGGGTGAACCATATAAGATAAAACTTTTCTTTTCACTATAATAACTGCAATAATATGAATGCAAAAGTTAATCAATACATAGAAAACCACACACATAAGAGATAAGGATTTTATGTAGAAACATCCTTTTGGCAAAAAACCATGACAAAATATTACTTTTATTACTTCAAAAATTTGTAGGAACCAACCCACAAGAGACACCAATCCCCTTGTACAAATACATAGGCACCAACCTACGGGAGACACCAATATCCTTATTACAATAACATAGGCACCAACCTACGGGAGACACCAATCTCCTTGTTACAATAATGTAGGCACCAACCTTCCAAAGATACCAATATCCTTAAGAAACCAACCTCATATCTGATCAAAACTTGTACAGGTTTGTTGATCAAAATCTTGCTCAGGTTTTCTCCAAGGCATCAACTTTTGATCATCAAAATAGAATGGCTCATTTTCGTCTACTCCATGTGAAACATTTCACCTCCCATCAACGTACTATCCTTGATAGAGGTTCTTGGATCTTCTCTGCTCTCCTCTGTATGACTGACTTTAGCCTGTGATGGTCTCAACAACAACAAGTCAAGGGTTTCAACCCTAACTATTACACACCTTGGTTTTATCCTCGCAAACTTGTTCAATTCAATCTTCCACATAAATATATTTGTTGTTTTCAAATCTACACATTGGATGTAACCTACAATTGGTGTTTAATGTATTATGTGTTGATAATCTCTTTCTATTGCGTAGGCTTCACATATTTTACTATGATCACCAAAACCTCATGGCCTTTGAAAGCATTATGCTCACTACGTTTCCCTTAATATTCATCTACAAACCCCAAGATCCCATACATTTTTGCTAAATAACATGACCACAATCGTGCATAAGACTCTTCAAAACCAGTTCACACCCTTTTATTACACGTCAATATCGATGATCGTACTACCAAAATGATCTTGTAAAAACTATGACAGTCCAACCAAAATGGTTCCCAGCAAAATAAAAAATGCCACGCGTAGTCAAGTCTTAAAGGCTTAGCAATGCATACATACCTCACTAATAAGAAGCTTTGAAGACCTCGATTTCCCACCAAACAAAATGTGTTTTTTTTGCTAGATCTATAAAGTGCGACAATTTTTCTTCTTTACCACACAAACTACTTCTCTGACTCGGCTATGTCAATCTACGAACTCCAAATGATTAACAAACATAGTATTGGCAGCTATAATCCTCTGACATATTTAAGCCATCATGGTAATCTGGGTATAGCTTATGAACTTTGTTGTAATCCCTCCAATCAATGATGCTTAACTTCCTTGCTATTGCTTAGCCATGTGGAACCTAATGACTATTTCACACAGTGCTCACAATATAATCTCCAACTTATCTCAGGATTTCTATCATATGATACTTTAATACTCTCACACTGCTTACAACCTCTCTTCATAGTTTGAGTGACGATTCTGCTTCACTTGTCAAGGGAATGCAAAAATTCCTTTATTGCCATGTTGTGACTATTGGTTGTTTTTACCAAACAAAACTCACTTGTCATTGTGTTATTATGGATGTTGTCATCTTAGAGGTACACTTTTTGAATTGTTTGAAAGGTATATAAATTATCCTCACATCTTAAAATGCATGATCTTTAGAAGCTCCATCTGGCACTTCCTCTTCACCTAGAGCCTCTCAGACTAGCACATGGATGTTCTCCCCCAAACAACATGGACATAATGTAAAAATGATGCAACCTCTCTATTGGCATCAATCTGCTCAGCTGTATTCATCCACCAGAAGCTCAAAATCAGTTTTTGTGCCTTCAATCCTCCATATTTGCTGGACTCGCCATTACTTCCATGGAACAATCATCACCTTCATCGTTTGCACTACTGCCCTATATCTAGTGTGTTCTAGTTTTTTTGTTTTACTGCTCATCCATGTGATATGTTTTACAACACAAAAACAAAATAGATGAAAAACAATACAAAACAACACACACATAGAAAAATTAAAAAGAAGAAAAAACAAATTACAACTTTGGCCTTTCTAGGCCAATAGACTATTTATACAATAATTGACAAAATAAATATAAGAATGATCAATCTGAGCAAGGGAACTAGAATACCCTTACCGAACCAAAGAGAAGCAAAAACAAAGTAAAAAGAAACTAGGTACCTTTAGTACTGGCGCCATCCAAAGAAAGGATAGAAAGAAGAGCTTCCCACCATTTAGGAGGGTGGCCATAGTAAGTAAGATCACTTTTGTCCAATGCCCAATTAGCTAAAGCATCAACACTCATGTTTATATTCTCTAACCACACGATTTTATTCAATTTTCAAAAAGCCCATCTAGATTAATTGAATCTTCTCAACATTTATTTTTACTCTCCAATCAAACTTATGATTCTTAGGAGTCTTCAACAGATTAATCATGACTTGAGAGTCAAATTCAACTAGCATATTTTTCCATCCTATCTTAGCAACCTCTTGAAGATATTTAAGGATACTACACCCCTCAAAAATATTATTGGAAAGGATACCCAAATTCTTAGCAAAAGTAAAAACCAAGGAACCATCTAAAATTCTACCAATTCCTCTCACACTAGTTTTTCTAGCATTCCACCTAGAGGCTCCATCAATATTAACATTTCCAAAATCCTTAGGGGGAGGCTACCAATTTCTTGTTCTATCCATATTTAGATTACTCACATTTCCTTTATTTTGGTTTCCATTAGAAGAGTTAATCTTCAATATTTGCATCACTTGATCCCATATTTGGTGGGATTTTGGGGGGTGATTAAGGAGTTGTTGGATTGATTCAACTAAGTTTAAAATGATATTTTGCTAGATATAGTGAATGTCCTTCCTATCTCGATTGAAAATCTAGTTGTTTCTTTCCTTCCAAATATTCCAAGGTAGAATGGTAGAACCCATCCAAACTAACAAACTAATAAAATGATCAAGACCCTCTTGATTAGTCCAATCCCTTCAAAGTTATTTAAAAATAAAAAATTGGACCATTGTAAGCCAATATGGCAATTCTTCTCCATAGCTCAGAGGCTAAGGTACACTCAATAAAAATGTGGTTGAGAGTTTTCATATTCTCTCCACACATTTTACATCTAAATGATTCATGAAGACCATATTTCATAAGTTGCTCATCAGTAAGCACCCTGTGATGCAATAAAAGCTAAGTAAAGAACCTCACCTTGGGACAAAGCTTTTGAGCCCACAACAGAGTAAATATATCATATGATTGGTTGGAATTATTATGGCATAAGGCAAAATAACCTTGAGCAACTAAATGCTCACCCTTAGTAGTGTTGTTCCATACAAAATAATCTTTATTATGGGAACAAAAGAGAGATATCATATGAAGGATATTTTGTGTCTTTTCTTTGCATTTCTTGCATTTTAATAGGCCATTCCTCAATAGGGATCCAATATCTACCAACCTCTAAATTACCAGTATAGTACCAATAGTAATTAGCTACCTTTTTTCAGTTAGGTCGGTGGAGCTCCTCCATCCAAGGCCTCCAATAAGGATTTATCAAAGGTTGGTGACCATCCCAAGAATCTATCCAAAAATTTGTTTGTTGACCATTATGAATGATCCAATATAACTTTTGCTTAATAAAATGCTCACCAATCTTAAGAATTACTAAAATGGGAGAACCTTTAGCAGGTAATTGATAGTGAACAAGGTCTTCAAGACTTTTATTCTCAGCATATTTGGCATGAATATTTTTGGTCCAAAGAGCATTGGGGTTATGCAAAATCCTCCAATATAGTTTAGCAGCTAAAGCCTTATTGTTATAATAGTAGATCGAAGTCCTAACCCCCCTTCATTCTTGCGAAGGCATAAAGTATCCCATTTCACCAAGGCCCATTTTCTTTTCTCCTTAGTACCACTCCAGAGGAACCAATGATTGATTTGATCCAATTCTCGAAGAACTACCTTTGGAATATTCAACATAGCAAAAACATAAATATGTATACCAAGCTAATTTTGCACCTAAAATAAAGCCACCTATTGGTCCAATTTCTAATTTTCTTCTTAACTTTGTCTAAAAATCAATTCCAGTCATTTTTTATCTTTAAATATTGATAGGAATGCCTAAATAAGCGATCAAAATAGAATTATTCTTATATCCTAATTTATCCAAGGTCATGGATTCCTGTTTGGGAGAGCAGTGAAAGTAAATAGATTTAGATTTGTCTTCATTGATCAATTACCTGATATCATTAGAACAATAGCTAATTATTTGCTTAATTTTAGAAGCTTCCTTAGTTGTAGCTTTACCTAACAAAGTAGAGTCATCCACAAATTGAAGATGAGAAATAGGCCTAGCTCCATGAGCAATGGTAACTCCACCAAGGGTTCTATTTTCTCTATTTTTTGTTATAGTCCTTACTAAGAATTCAACAATAATGATGAATAAGGGGAGAGGGGGTCACCTTGCATAATACCTCGAGAAGCTAGGAATAACTGAGAAGGCCTGGCATTGATAAGAACATTGTAAGACACCAAAGAGATATGTCCCATAATCTAGTCCATCCAATCCTAAAAGAAGTCAAATTACCTCAAAAATTTGATAAAGAAGTGTCAATCCACTCTGTCATAAGCTTTGGATATGTCTAAACAAATGAACATAGATGAATATTTTTGCATTTCCATGGAATCAATGGCTTCCTGAGTAAGAACTATTTCATCAACTATTTTAAGCCCTTCCACATAACCACATTGTTCAGGGGATATAATATTATGCAAAAGAGGCATTAGCCTTTTCACCATTATCTTTGTAATGATTTTTAGAAGAACATTACATAAAGCTATAGGTCTAAAAGTTGATATGAGCTTTTGGGACAAGAGCTATATAATTTCTATTGATAACCTTAGAAATTTCTTTGGCTTTCTTGGATTCTCCCACCACCTCTAATAAATTAACATAAATGATATCCCAAAACTCTTGGTAGAACTCAATGGAAAAACCACCAGGACCTAGGGTTTTCCTTTTTGCATTTTAAAGCTCATTGATAGTAATTGGAGAAGTCAAAATAAAATTCTCCTCAAAAGTGATAATAGTAGGGATTGCTTGAAGAAAATTCTATTGAGAAGTTGAGTCAAGAGGTTCAGTAGAAAATATATTAGAAAAGTAATTGAAAACAACAAATTTCATGCCATCCCAAGTGTAGACAACATCTCCAAAATCAGATTTAAAGGAAGAAATAAAGTTGTGATATCTTTGAGCTAGAAGATATCTATGGAAAAAATATGTGTTTCGATCTCATTCTTTAAGCCATTGGATCCTAGATTTTGGCACCCATAAGAGTTCTCTTCTTTCCCATTCCTCTAAGCCACATTAACTAAAATTGAAAAGGCAAGAAACTCACATTGGTTTTCCAAATTTCCACCATGACTAGCCAGTGATCTGAACCAACATTGTTAAGAGTCTTCACCTTAGGAATGTGACCATGGATTAAGAAATTTTCAGAGAACAAGAACCTATCCAATCTCTCCATGATACAAGATAAGCCTTGCCTTTTATTAGACCTAGTCATAAGTCCATTATCTGGTTGAATGTCCATAAGATGAAGGTTTACAATATATTCACTCATGAGGATAGTGCTCATGTCCAAATTTCTATTTTCCTCCAATTTTCATCCAGAGGATGGTATTGAAATCTCCTTCGATCCAGATCCAAGCTTCAAGAAAATGAGAGATAATATAAGTTATATCCTTCCACTATCTTCTCTTTTCCTCCAAAGTAATCAGAACATAAGCAATTATGCAAAGCATAATTTGATTAGAATGTCTAATTTGAATAGTTACAGTTAAAAGACCCCAACTACCAACCATATGGTGAATAACTACCTCTTTTGGATCCCAAAGGAAAGCAATACCACTAGAATTTCCTTGGGAACTGAGGGAAGCAAATTTTCCACCTAGCCAAATTTTACTAGCAACTAAATCCTTTTCCTCTATTGACATGTTTCTTTCCTAAAGGAAAACAAGATGTGGATGGTTTATCTAAATTGTTCTTCTAATTTTGTTTTGTTTTGAAAGACTCCCTTTGAGTCCTCTAATATTCTAAGTGATTATCTTCATTAATACCAAGGATAAATTGGTAAGGGCATTAATCTTACCTTCCTCTACAAGCTTTTTACCTTCTTTTACCATATGATGTTGATTGGTATTGCAACTTGCCTTTTGGTTGGAATACATATTTAGTTTATTTTTCCCTATTTCTTAATTTATCCCAATGAATCTAGGATGGCTTCTAAACTTGAAGAATGTGTGTACAAAGCCAAAGTATTACTAGAAGGTTCAACAGAGTCTATCTTGGGACCTGTATTATTTGAAGTCTCAACATTTAAAAGATTTTTTTTCTTGTGTATATTTCCTCCTTTTTTCCTGTTGAAAACCTTTGATTTGATGATTTGTCTCTGAGTCCTTCCCTGCATATTTAAATTGTGTTTCTAACAATTTTGTCTCCATTATTTCCTATTTCTCACTTGGGATATCATTTGTGAAAAGAATTTCAAATATATTAGTTGATAACTTTGATTTATCCTTCATAACTAGTTTTTTCGAGTGTTCTTCTTCTTAGGCATTTGGGAACCTGCAAAGTTTGTATCTTCTTTCTTTTGATATGGAATTTAATTTAGGCATACACTATCCAAATGACCATATTTATAGCAAATTCTGCAATGAAAAGGAATGTTCTCATAGTCCACCACTTGCTCCCAAGTGTCCTCTCCAAATTGTAACGAGATCTTTTCAGTTTTTAAAATCTATTAAAACAAAATTCTGAGCATAAATAATATGTTCAAGTTTTTTAGTACAATTAAAAAACATCATAAAATTTCTCAAAGAATTTCTAATTGAAGAAAAAATAGTCGAATTCTAGAATTCAACTAGGAGGCCAAAGAGTCTAACCCACACAGGACTTGTAGAAGGCATATCCTCTTCGGCTTTAAATTTAGTATGTCAAGGCTTCATGAAAAACCCTACCCTTCCAAAGAACCAAGGACCCCCTTGAAATATATTTTTTTATCTTCATTATTAGCAAATAAAACAAGAAAATAACCATTTGGAGAAACAAATATTTGTAATTCACCTTTTGTTTTCCAATATTTTTTAGCCCAAACTTTGAAAGTAGATAGGATTGGACAAAAACCCAAGAAATGACAAATTAGTCATATTTTTCTAGATATTTTATGTTTGTCTAAATATCACCCATATCTAACTTAACAATCAAACTTCCATCAGTTGCCCTAAAACATCCTGACTTAGTTTTCCTAGGATCAATAATAGGTATTCTCAAAGGTTTACGAGAAGTTCTAAGACTAATGTTAGCATTAGGCTGAGGTTGTCCATCATAGAGGGCATCCCTAAAATTTATCTTTGGGATTGAGTCTTTGAAATCCTTACCCTTGAAAGGGGTTTTCATAGTGGATTTATTTTGGGGGTTCTCCTTAGTACCTGAATCGCTTGAGATCTAAACCATTTTTTGAATAACTACTTGAAACTTGTTTCAATATCTCTTTAATCCATGCGTTGGATGCCAAGGAAAGGTAAGATTTTCACTTTTGTTTTGTGCAGCAAATTGGAAGTCATTGTCAATAAAGTTCATAACATTAAGATCTATTGAAAGATATATTTCTAACCCATCTTGGGTTCCCTGCAACATATCCCACTAAAATATTGAGTAGAAATCACAAAAATATTGGGTTCTAGGATTCGAAGACCCCTAAAAAAAATATCTAGATCCACTTGCACTCAACACAGATGAAACCCTTGAACAATCGCTCACTTCCAAAAACCATCAATCATTCATCTTAATTTTTTTATATATCAAATTTAGTAATTTTATTTAAATTTTAATAATAAATGCAATATTTTTATATTTAAATATAATATTAATTTTGTATATATGTATATTGATTTGGTTAGTGTGAGAAACCCCTACGAACAATGCACAAGGCTAAGCAGGCTCCCCCAACCATGACCCCTCCTAAAATTGATAGTTATGCTTATCAATAGGGAATTTAACACACAACCACCCCCTCACACACTCGCCCACACCGTGGTTTGAACCTTGGACATCCCGAAGAAAATCCAAAGCCCGAATCATTGCGTTGTCCCCCCGGGACTAATTTTGTAAATATATAATTTATTAATTTTTAAAAAAATATTTAGAAAAAAATATAAAATAACAATTAGTTTTTATGAAGGAAGAACCTCTACTACAAAATAAAAACAATCAAACTAATTTCCTCTTTGATGGATGATTGTTATGTTTGTTTTCCTTCTATCTCTTGGAGTTATGTGTCATGTAAGGGTTGTTCTTCTTGTTAGTTCCTTCAAAAAAATAGTTGATTATGGAAATTTAGCAGTTTGAGGAAGATGGAGAATATATTTTATAGAAAACCAAAGATAGGTATGCTTTAGTTGACTTGTTAGAAATGTAATGAGAGCAATGTATTATTTTTTTTTTTGTAATGGGAGGGGCTCCCAATAGAAGCCACACAGAGGCTGCTAAAAAAATAATTACTTTTTAAGTAAACATTTATGTAATGATTAAGAGATATTTTAGATTTATAGAGAATTATATTGGTAAAGTCTCCAAGTTCATGTGTTAGTATTTTTTAAAAATAATAAAACATTAAGATATATCTATAATGGTTCAATGAGCTTGGGAGAAATATTTGGAAGTGGGAGTTTCACATGTCACCCATAATTCTAATTTTATATGTAAACTTTAATATTTTTTCTTCAATGAGTGTATACAAGCTTTTATGAGGGGTTTCGGTCCCCTCATGCTAAGTGGGGTTCAAACCTTGAACCTCTCAAAGAGAGACTAAATCCTTTACCACTACAGTTAGCTTGTAACTTTAAAATTTAATATTTTAACTTATTGAACATTAAATAATATATATTAAAATTTGTTTGACTAGTAGGTTATAGAAGAATTTTATCCTGGGATAACCTTATAAAAAAGGGTTTTCATGGCCCCTCACAATGTGTTCTATGTAAAAATGAGGAGAGTATAGACCATATCTTAGGACATGAAACTATGGCAATGGGTTCTTAATACGGTTGGCAAATGCATGGTAATGAATGGCATAATTGAAGAATGGTTAAAGCAATGACAGAACACTTTTAAAGAATGGTTAAAAAAATGGTTGAGCACTTTGGACCATATGGATGGAAAGGAATAGAAGAATATTTAAAGGAAAGGAAAGCAATTTAGAAGTAATTAAAAGGAAGATTTGTTTAGCCATAGAGGAATCTATACCAACCCTATCAACTCACCCAATCCCTAATATTGAAGCAGAGAGCCTTAATAGATGGAGTCAAGTCATAAAATGGAATTATGATGTTGAGTATAGGAGAAACAAAAAGAAGGTAAAGAATATAAAGTGAAAACCGCTAGAAATGGAGTTGGTAAAATTTAATTTTGATGGAGCATCTAAAGGAAATCTAGGACAAATAGGAGGAATAATTAGAAATAATAGGGGGAGATTTTATTTCATTACGCTTTCAATAGTGGATTTCACACAAATAATGAATTTGAAGCTTGGGTGGTTTTGGAAGGGTTAAAAATATGTACACAAGTAAGATGGAATAGATTATGGATGAAAAGTGATTCACCAATAGTAATAAATGTAATTTTGAGGAAAGCAAAGGCTCCATGAAACATATAAGAGATAATTATGGAAATATAAGACCTTTCTAGAGAGTTTGAAGAAATCAGGTTTACATGTACGTTAATGGAAGGAAACAAATGTACAAATAGGCTAGCCAATAGAGGGGTTTTAATTGAGGATCATGAAGTTCAATTCTCTTTTCCATGGTTAGAGGAAGTAGTAAGTTTAGTTGAAGTTGAAAAGAAAATGTTGATTGTCTAAATCAAATAATGATTAAGATTTACTTTAATGTTTTCCATTGGTAATATTTATTTTATTTTATAATGTTAATGTATTTTCATATAAACTATTTATTACAATTATTGTGGTTGCACTTATGCTTCAAGAAGAAAACTAGCAATCCAAATCTAGTAAAGTGGACTATGATAGCATGAAGTTTTGAAAATATTATCCTACTAAGATACAATGCATAAATAGTAGAGATGGATTTTATGTATTGTGAAGGCTATTTCATGAAAATATCAAGAAGAAGGATGTTGAATTTTGAAATATTTATATTCACACAAAAATTTGAAGATCCAAAATATAAAAATCAAGAATTCACACCTTAATGAAAAATGGTGTAGGTATCTAGCTATAGCAACTCAATTGACATGAGAATTGAATTTGTTTGTAAACTCTCAAGCTCTAAAAGAGAGAGTTTTGATTTGCCAAGGGTAGGGGACCCGAGTACAACCCCTTATTCCCTAGAAAAATAATAATAATAATAATAATAATAATATATTAAAATTAATAAATTATAAAATAAATAATTAAATGGCATTAGTTCAACCAGTTACATTCCTCAACTTTTAAGGAGGGGACTAGGGTTCAGTTCTTACCAAGGGATGCATAATTATCAAGTTGTAATACCACTATGTAGTCAATAATATAATAAGGGTAGAACATGTTCCAATGCCATATAACTCATAAAAAATATAATGTAAAATTAGTCAATATATTTTTATTAGTTTATTTAGTTTCATTTATCTTAAATTAAAAATTAACTATTCAATTTTTTGGTTAAATAATAATTGAATTTCTCTCTTTATTAAGAAAATTTTAAAACATCAAACAATCATATTATGCAAAGGGAGAAAATATAGAGGGAAAATATTTTTTAAACTTATATTTTTAATAGTAGTAAATTAATGGGATAAGTTAATATTTTTGTTTGAGTACGAGCGTAGTCGGGAGTGAATGCAGTTGAAAGTGAGTGTGAGCACAAGCTAGGGGTGAGAGCATCTAGGAGTGAATGCAACTAAAAGTGAGTGTGAGCACAAGTTAGAAGTGAGTGCAGTCGGAAGAGAGTGCGAACACAAGTCGAGAGTGAGTGCATCCATAAACAAGAGTGTGACCACAAGCCAAGAGTGAGTGCAGCTAGAAGAAAGTGTGAGCACAATCTGGGAGTGAGTGTAGCCAAAATCAAGTGTGATTGTGAGCTGGGAATGAGGAGGAAGTGTGAGCAAGATAGTAGAAAGTAGGAAGCAAAGTGTGATCAAGGAAAAAGTGCCACTTCTTATGATATTCAAAATTGGATTAAGTGGAAATGGGGATTGAATATTAATTACTGCATGAATTTTCTTCCAAAAGGTTTTTTCCTCATTATTTTCTCCAATTTAGGAATAAGGGATAAAATAATGGATGGAGGTCCATGGTTTAGGAGCAAATATGCATTATATTTAAGACCTTGGCTTGAGAATTTTTTGTGGACACAAAAACTATTAAAAGGATTTTGGTATGGACTAGGTTTTTTGGAATTCCTTATCAACTAATCAATAAGGAGCTTTTGAAGAATATTGGTAATGCTCTAAGTGAATTCATCCAGGAGGGACCAACTACTAAAGAAAGAAGGTATGTTGTAAACACTCGAATATGAGTTACCATGGATATTTCTAAACCTTTATCATGATCAATTAGGTTTAAATCAAAATCAAAAGAATGGGATCAGCAAGTGGATTATGAAAATGTTGCATTCTAATGTCACAAATATCATGAAACTAGGCACATGACAATAGACTGCAAAGTGAAAATGAAGAGATGGAATTTTTTGGGCATGAGGGTGTCTTCAATTTAAAATAAGGAGACCTTATCATAGTAGAAGCTAGATCAAACCAAGGATTTTCTACTTCTAAGAAATTATCTAAAAAAATCCTACATCATCAAATCGCAAATGCCAATGCAGTTCACTTGAATCAATCATTAGAAGAAAAAAATGATATGGGGGATGAGGAAGTACAATGTGCAAGTTCAAATATAGGAGCTAAAGGTACTAAGGAAGAGAGGAAGGTAAATTTATAGCAAATGAGATGAAGGAGGTCAAGCTTAATCCAAGCAAATCACCTTTATTATCCTCAAGTAGCTTAAAATCTTCTTATGATAATAAAAATGAAATTAGTACGGAGTGTATTCCTTGCACTCTAGGATTTCAAGAGCAGTTAGTAAAGAAAATATTTTGAGGATATCCAAGAAAATTTAGTGTTTTCAGATCAATATAAGAAAGTGATGACTATGGAGGAT
Organism: Wollemia nobilis; assembly: GCA_028583015.1. Taxonomy (NCBI): domain Eukaryota; kingdom Viridiplantae; phylum Streptophyta; class Pinopsida; order Araucariales; family Araucariaceae; genus Wollemia; species Wollemia nobilis. Next base: position 226,603 of record JAQPPZ010002068.1, read on the forward strand.
CATCTATGCAGTTTAGAGTTTTCAGGGCAACATAAATAAAAAATGCTAATGAGGCTATTCCTTGCATTTTCGAATTTTTAGGGCAACATAAATATTTAGAAGATAAGTCTCATCTTGAACAATATGAAAAAATGGAAGAGATTGATGAATATGAGAGTATTTGTGGGAATATAAGAAGGAGAGGAAGGACATCAAACTAGGAACAAAGAGAAAAAGAAACTCAAAACGATATTGATTTGGGAAGCCAAATAAAAATATCATAGGTGTTAACAAGAAGTGGGGCTAAGCCCACTAATAAAAATAAAAAGTGTTGATGATGAAATGATATCATGGAATATTAGGGGTATGAATAAGACCCCTAAAAAAGAGTTATTAAGGAATTAATAGGTTGTTATAGCCCAAATTTTATTTTAATACAAGAAATAAAATTAAGCAGTGAGGAATGTAAGGATGTTTTTAAGAAGATTTGGAAGACAAGTGATTGTTTAGCAGTTTCTTCTATAGGAGCTTCAAGCGGTATTGCAATAATATGGGATAAATGCAAATGGGATGGACAACTATTAAAAGAAAAAAGTAATTGGGATGTTGGATTATTTTACAAAAAATAAGAAAGCATCAAATTTGGGGTTATAAATGTATATGCTCCAACTATAGTTACTCCTCGTGAAAGATGTTGGAAGGACCTTAGTATAGTTTTATAAAATAAAATGATGATTCATTGTGATCTATGGATTCTTGGGGGTGATTTTAATATTATTCCAACTCCTTTGGAAAATAAGGGTGGTCTCCTAGGATGGTCTAAATCAATGCAAAGTTTTACCTCATTTTTCAATGCAAATGACCTTTGGGATGTTAGTCCCTCAATATTTCAATATACATGGGATAATAGACACATTGAGAAAAATCATATAGCAGAAAGATTAGATAGATTTTTGTTATCCAATAAATGGTTGTAAATAAAGTATACAATCTCTTCAAATATTTTATTGTGAGTAGGATTAGATCACAAACCCATTATTTTGACTTGTGAATTACCTAATAATGGTCATCCAAAGCCATTTCGCTTCCATTCTATGTTGCTCTAAGACCTTGATTTTTTCCATATGGTTATGTTATGGTGGTATGAATCAACATTTGAAGGATAATGTATGTACAAGTTTGTTCACAAATTGAAATATTTAAAGGAGCAAAAGAAGATATGGAATGCCAAATCTTTTGGTAACATTTTTAAATAGAAAAAAAATTGAATCCAAGCTCAAAAATTTACAAGAGATAGTAGAAATTAATGGAATGGATCAGGATTCTTATGTGAAAGAAAAACAATTACTTTCTGATTATCATAAAGCATTGATAAAAGAGTCATATTGGTTTGAAAAATCTAGAGAGAAATAGCTCAAGGAGATAGAAATACAAAAAAAAATATGCTACAACAATTTTTTTTCTTTTCATCATATCAAAAATATTATAATCCCAAATGGAAGAAATATTGAGGATGAAGAAGATATAAGGAAGGAAGCAATTAATTATTTCAATTTTTTTTTATTGAATTCTAGGCAAGATAAGGAGTCACAAGAAAAAATTCTACAAAATATTCCATCAATTATCATTCAGGGATAAAATGAAAGCTTGAAGAAGAAGATATCTATGGAGGAGCATTATGAAGCAGTTTTCTCTTTCCATCCTAACAAGGTATTTGGATCGATGGATTTCTTGCAATTTTATTTCAAAAAAATTAGGATTTATTGAAGAGTGATATGTTAGATGCGGTTGAAGAGGCCCAAAAAAGGAATACTATAATAAGTGAAATCAATATGGTTTCCAAGAAAGGCGACAAAATATTTTGATAATTTTTTTCCATTAAGCCTTTGTAATATGGTATATAAGATCATATCAAAAACTATGGCAAATAGGTTGAAGGGCATTCTAGTGTGTCTTATCATAGAGGAAGAAGATGACTTTGTTCATGGTAAACAAATTCTTGATAGTATAATTATTGCACAAGAGGCCATACATTCTCTTCATTCTATGAAAAACCATGTATGCTTTTGACGTTAGATATGAACAAAGCATACGATAGGGTTTCCTAAAATTTTCTACATGGCATTCTTAGAAAGTCTGGCTTTGATTATAGTTGGTGTGAATGGATTAAATATTTTTTTATCACTACAAAATTTTCTATTTTGATCGATGGTTCTCCTAATGGGTACTTCAAGTCATCTTGTGGACTTTGTCAAGATGATCCTCTTTGTCCTTATCTATTAATTATTCTAGAAGAAGCATTACGGAGAGCCTTTTCAAAGGCAAAAATGGAAGAAAAAACAAGGGTATTCAATTTGCAAAAAATGGTCCCTTTGAATCTCATATCCAATTTGTTGATGATACTTTTCTTTTGGGCCATCCCTCAAGCAGTGAGGCCATGGAGTTTAAATCAATATTATCATGCTATGAGAAGGCTATTGAATAGTTGGTAAATACTTCAAAATCTAGGATTTTTCATTAATAATGCCCTAGATTTATAGCAAATTATTATGAATATTTTAGGGTTTAAAATTAAAAAATTTCTATCAACCTACTTGGATATTCCTTTGTCTGATAAAGGAAATAAAAAGGATCTTTGAATCTCTTTTTTGTATAGAATGAAATATTGTTTGGCAGGATGGAAAGGTAAGTTCTTAACCATGGCAATAAGGCTACAACTCATAAAAACTACTTTACAATATGTTCCAATTTATATGATGTCACTTTCAATATTGCCAATAGGTATTGCATAAAAATTTGATAAAATTCAAAGAGACTTTCTATTGAAATGTTGTGAGGGAAATTTTTGGTTTCCTCTTTGTAAGTGGGATAGGGTTTGTAAAGGAAAGAATATTGGAGGAGCAGGCTTGCAAAATTGTAGACTTATGAATTTGGCGCTAGGAACAAAGCTTGGGTGGAGATTATTCAAAGATCAAGGAAAGAATTGGGAAAAAATATTGCTTCAAAATTATATAGGTTCTCTTGATGCAATGAAATTTTTTAGGAAAAAAACACTACCCAAAGGATCGTCAACATGGAACTTCATATCATAGAGTTTGCAATTGATAAAGAAACCTATCAGATGGTCAATCAATGAGGGGAGATATACAAATTTTTGGTATGATGCTTGGTTGAAGCCTTATCCTCTTATCTTTAACTCAAAATGGAAGCCATTGGCTCAAGCATGCCTAGCATGTAAAGGTCAAAAGGTTATATTATTATGAGCCAAAAATATAGATCATGGATATCTTTTAGTAACCTGGTTGAAGGGGAGAAACTCAAACAAATTGCAAATGAACTTCAAAATATGCTTCAAGAGTTTTATTTGTTAATTTTTACACGAAAGGATGAGTTGGTTTGGAATTTATCAAAGTATGGTTGATACTTGGTCAAGTTGGAATATGAGGATTTAGAACAATCAAAATTTCCTTCTCCCAAAGACTTTCCTAGGAATAATGTTTTCTCATTAGAGGCTCTCCCTAAGGCCTCAATATTTTTTTGGGTAGTAGTTCAAAGTAAGATTATTACGGGATATATTCTACAAAGAAGGGGATATTATAAACCCTTTAGATTTACCTTGTGGGGATAAGGATTTAGAAACATCAAGCCATTTACTTCTTCATTGTCTATCTGCCTATTTGGGATTATTTTTTAAAAAATATGAAATTATACTGGGTAGCTCCATCAACATTGAAAGAGTTGATAAAATGTTGGATAAATTATTTAAAAGCTAAAGCATTATGTATTCTTTGAAAGACTCACCTTGCCATTATTTGTTGGAATTTAAGGCTTGAAATTAATAACAATTTTTTTAAAAATAAATATCAAAATCATGCCCAAGTTTGGAACCATATTAGTGCCTCTCTTGCAGAATATATCCAAATATGGTGCTCATCATGGAGAGTCTCAATTGCATAAAAGGATGTGCTAATACTACAAAATTTGAACATACATGGAAGAGTCATCTCCGATAATGGAAATAAAAAAAAAAAGAATCTACTTCGATATATGGTAAAATGGAAATTTTGATGGTGCTTCTAAAGGAAATATAGGAAAAGTTGGTGGAGATGGTGTTTTTAGAAATAGTGAAGGCACATTTTTCCTCACTTATTCAAAATCATATATAAATTCATCTAACTATGCAGAGGCTAGGGAACTTCTTGCAAGGATTAGAATTGTAGTAGAAAAAGGATGGGAATATATTTCAATTGAGGAGGACTCACAAATTATCATCAATACTATTAAAAAAAATGGATGTGGACACTGGATAAAAATAATATCATTGTTGATGTTCATCATCTATTAATAGAGGCAATCTCCTAGTAGTGTAAGCATATTTATAGAGAAGAAAATCGAGTAGCAGATAAGTTAGTGAATTATGGTGTTGATCTTCATCCCAGTGAAATACAAATTTTAGAAGGAAACTGGGCAAATGAGATTTTATGTCTTAATCAAAATGATGTCAAAGAGTTGATTGTGGAAACATAGCACTTCAAGGAAGTTGAAGAATATATTTAAGAGAAAAAAGAAATGAAAAAATTGTGATAATTGTATTATGCAGCAAATGTAATATTTTGGTATTTTAATGGGAGTGGCCCCCACTAGAAGCCACATATAACCTATTTAAAAAATAGTAGGAAATTGATAGATATAAGAGAAGCATTAGACTGATGCAAGAAATTAAAGTCCAAAAAAATAACATAAAAACTTTCTTATAAATCTATGGTATGATAAAGAATGTAAAACAATAAAAACCCTAAAAAAACAAGACAGAGAAAACAAATAACAAACTATGAAAACAAAAAAAAGAAAAATACATAATATCAAGCCAAAAGAAAATGATATATCTTATAAAACATAACCAAAACAATTTGGTAAATAGCTACAATAAAGAAAAAGTCACACAAAAAATAATATCCCAAGTGAGCACATAATGCTAGCAATTATATATAAGAGAAACCAAGAAAAAATATTTCTCCTATAATTAATAGGATTAAGAAAAAAAAAAAATTGAAAGAGATAGAGAGCATTAAAAAAAATATCAATAGGTAGAATTCAAGATATAAATGGTCAATTGTTGAGTTTGGTCAACATCTTAGAACCATACATCCAAAATAATTTTAATGACATCATTAAAGAAGGCTTCCTATTAGAACAAACAACCAACATAGGCATACCATTACATAAAAATGGAGACACTAACAATCCTTCAAATTGTGTGTACCATCATGATTAATCCTCTTTTTGTAAAACTGTTTGATAACATAGAAGAAAACAAAATCAATAATTGGGAAAATAATCAAGGAAGAAAATCAAGGAAAGAGAACAGTAGGGTAAGAAAGGTTTAGACTAAAGCACTCAATGATAGATGATTGAGTTACTTAGAGGCACTTAATAAAGAGGATATGGAATGAAAAATGAGAAGTTAATTATTTTTTTATGGACTTTAAAAGGTTTTTAACACTAACTAGAGGTATATATATAAAAAAAAAACTCAAGGTATCCACCAAGTACAAAGTAGTTGCACGCAACCTTCATGACCAACTGGTAGCAAAATTATAACTTCAAAATGACTCTTAGAGTTTTTTGGGAGTGATGTTGGGATGAAACAAGGTCGTTTCCTATCACCTACTTTATTTGGCATTTATATTAATTAGTTATATAGTGGAACTTCTCATATGTGTTGATGATATCATCTTGATCAACAAGACACTCAAAGGTTGTAAGACATTTTTTAAGATTACTGTCTTCTCTACTTAAAGAGAGCAAACAAAGATATATATTTTGTTTGAAGTAAATTCATTGGAGATAGTAAGAGAGTACAAATACCTTAGCTTAGATTTTCAAAGCAAACTCAATTAGAGAATATGCAATATGGAAAGAATAAAAGTAGGATGGAGAGAACTTTACCCATTGTGAACTAAGTAGAAAAAACGCAGTTGTGGGATTGAAAAATCAATAAGGTTCATTTTTGGTTCATGATTATTTCAATGATATTATATAGGTGTGATATGTGGGCTAAAAATACAATAAATGGAGACAAATAGAAAGAATTCAAAAATGAACGATTATAAATAATAATGATGAGTTTCATATGAGATTTTATTTGTTGAGAAAAGACTTTTCCACTAGAAACAAGATTTATTGTTAGGAACCTTGCAGTGAAATAAAATCACAACATGACATTTCAATAATAATAGAAAATAAGATTGAAATTAACAATACGAAATAGAAAGGTGCAAGGTGTAGACCAATTGGTTCGACCAAACACCGTAAGGGGGGCATAGGTCCAAGGTTCAAATCTTGAGTCTCGTCGGACTGAATGCTTGTCCCTTTCCTGGTGCTTTCAGCGGTGTAAAAGATTTAAAATGATTGTGGCATGGTGGTTATAGGGGCAAACTATGTAAAGATCTATGTGGCGGCTTCTGGGGTGGACAACATAGAATACTGTGGTGGCCATAAAAGTTGAATAGCCTACCCAAATTTATGGCGACTACCGATTACACCATGTAAATTAAAAAAAAAACAATACAAAATAGAAATGCAACAAATTAAATTGCAGAAAACAACACAATATATAATTACAAGCCTCTTCGAGGGGTCAACCTCCTTAGAAATGAATCTTTGATACAACAAAATATGAGATGCCTCTTCTCTTTCCCCATTGGTTCTTTTAAATAATTTAGCTACCCTAACCCTAATGCTCAAGGGTTTTCATCCATGTGCAAGTGAGGTCCCAAGCTAGACAATTATAATAATATTAAAATGTGGCCTTAACATGCCCATCCCCTTCAAAAAAGCTTTGTCCTCAAAGCTCAAGAAGAGGAAATTTTTGTTGAATTTGTTGAAGGGACTCCCATGTGCCATATTCCTTCTATAAACTATGCCATTGAACCAAGACTCCAATGATGGTGTGGTTATGAAAAGTGTGGGTTATATGATTGTTGATGTGAAAACTGACATCAGACGAGCAGTAAGCACACCCAAAGGTTTTCGACCAATATTGAACGATTTCTCGACTTGAAAGAGGCAGAGGCGATCGATCTCCGAAGAAGACTGGCCCTTAAGGTTCCAGCTACCTATGTCACAAGAAGGAAAAGGGGAAAAGGAAATAAGAAAGAAAGTAAAGGAGGTTGTAGATGGAATTGAAAAGAATGGTATATAGTTACATCAAGACACACTCCTCCTACATCATCGGTGCAAACAACAACAAACAACATAAAAAACCAACGTACCTTATTTATTGCTTCTCCTTTGTCTCAGTGTGTAAGGGTGAATTCCAGAATGAGTGGGAGGGTACATGAAATCTAGGTAGCAAAATTAGAGCACTCCCACCTGATTGGCTTAACATAAAAAACCTCGATGCTTAGTGGTGAATGAAAATTCCAGAACCACCGAGCTAGGCTCATGAAATCTAAATAGTAGAATTAAGCAAATTGTCTTAGTTGACCATCGCAAAAATAAACATTTCCACAAAGGCAGAAGCATAATGAAATATAGATTGAGAGACCAAACAGTGGTTTCGTATTATTTACAAGCAATAGAGGATTACATATGAATTGTAAAGGCCACAAAACCATGCTTTGGAATGCCATTTTGCTATTTATAGAATATTTTACAATGAACTTAAAAATAAGCATTAATAGTGCTTGACGGGAAAAATTAAATTGAAATGATTGTAAAGTCTACTAAGGCTCTACTCTAGGAGGGATGGCGGTCATCCAGAAGGAGTCAGGTGTCTCTGCAAAGATTTGGGCCTTTGAGTATTCTGATAGACTCTTAAATTTTGATCTACCATGTCCCTTCATGTTGCAAATAGGTCAGAGATTAATTACCTTGGAATTTATTCACCTTAAAATCCTCCCCTTCATGCCCATCGATAATCTGCATCATACAGTTGAGGTCATAAATGCTCGCTCCTCGGGATCCTCAAAGCTTCCATCCTATTGCATGATGATCTCATATTTGGATAGGCTTTTTGGGCAGACTTTTCTTGCACCAACCTCCCAGTCTTCCACTCATCATAATATAACCTGGATGGAAGATTTGATCTGGACTTCTGATATTTCTTTTTCCAAAGTTCTATCTAGATTTTGGATGGGAACTTGGGACTCACGACTATTGGCTCATAGTTCACTTTTTTTTTCCAGGAATTTGGGATACCATTCTTCTTTCTGATGATTAGGGCAGGGATTTTGGATCTAGGTTCAGCGATCACCTTCTCATTTTTTTGTTTGTCCTTTTAATGCTTCAAAAATAGGCAATCTACCTTGCTAACATCTTGTCAAAAAATAAAGAGTGGGTAAAGTGTTTCCAAATTTTACCTACACTCTTGGTGACTCACAAGGGATTTCCACATGCTGGAAATAGGAACCCAGATAGAATTTTTCCTTCGAAAAGCAAGATAGAAAAGGGTAGGGATGAAGACTAGGATAGAAAGAATAAACTATAAACAAGAGTAGCCAAGAGAATAATACCATATGAAAAGAGGGGAAGAGGAAGGGCACAACTAGGCAGCATACAATGGAGAATAAGAGCAGAAAGAAGATATAACAGGAGAAAATGAGTGTGGGGAAATAATAGTTGAAGGAATAGACAGAGAAGAAGGGGAAGATAAAAGCAATACAAAAAGGAAACCAAAAATAGAGTAGCCATGTAGAAAACCTCTCAAAGTAGTCCTTAATTGATATACTCCTTCATGCCTCGAGGTATTTTTAAGAATAGATAGAATGCCAGAAATATTTGTCTATGCTAATATAGCCCTTCTTTATGCAATTTAGTAGGAATCTTCTCAGCTTACTAGAACCCATATTTGACCCTTTGATCATGCTTATGGACTGAAAAATGGACTGTCAAAGGTGCCTATAAGGCCTTTTATAGATAAATTTCTTATTGGGTTATGTATTTGCTTTGAAATATTTTGACTGATGTGTATCTTTACCATGCGAGCCAAGGTGTACCTGCTATATTACCTTGCAAGATTTTTAAGATTTGTTCATTGGGCTACGGAGTCATAATATGTTCAGGTGTACCTGCTATATTACCTTGCGAGCTTTTTAAGGAAAGAAATAACATTGAAGGAAGAGATGCCATCTAAAATCATCCTATCTATCAAAAGTAGATCTCCCAGAGTGATATCAGCAATCATGTGGTCTCAAGTGATCCGCACCCTTTATTTATTTATTGGCTTATTTAGACAAAATTATGGTAAAACTGGCACACTGCAACCATTAACCCACTTTGGAGTTCATCCAATAAATCTGTAATATTCGGACCAGATCATACTAAATTTGTGTTGCCTTCTGTAGCCTAGTTGACATTACCCAAATGTTTTCCAAGCTACTAGTAGATCATAGTTTGGTAGATCATCATGCATAGTAGTACTTATGCAATTGATGATCAGAGTGGTAATGAGTTTTGCCACATGGGAGGCCTTTCTAAAATACTAGCAATAGGATCCAGTGTCATCATTCCTTGGGATCCACATGTTGTGAAATATTGATTTCACATGCCTTTGGTGTCCTTGCATATTTTTTTCTACAAATATTATTGATTGAGCCTGCTAGGGGTGGGATCTCCTTAGGACTTGAATGTTGACCAACCAAGTCCTCATGAAGATGACTCATCTTCTGCTCACTATGCTCTTGGATATAAAAAGGATACCAAAATATTCCCTCTTTATGAGTGAAATTCTCACTTTGGTCCAGACCCTCTACTTCTTGGGAGAATGTGCAAGTGATAGAATTGTTACTTTGAGGGTTGGTGCTTGCATTTCTCCTGCATGTGCTTGAGAAGTAATTCACCCTTTGTATTCTTCCTAATTGTATCCTTAGCTCATGCACAACTTGAGATGGCACACATGGTGGATGTTGTGTAGTAGGAAAAGTGGCAGCGATAGTTGGGAAAGGGGATGGAAGGGTGGAGTCATATGAAGATGTTTTTCTTACTTGGAGTAGGAGTCGCTCTACCTGCATGATCTCCTAAAACAATTGAGGGAATAACCTTTTCCCAGATTGATACAAGAGGAGGCCGATATTCAAGATAAGATCCCGAATATAGTACAGGTGAGCCTAGGTGGGAGATGGCTGGTATTTAGGGGGGATCCTATACCAACTCTTTTTTAATCGAATGTAAAAATCTATTATGGATTTAAAATGGGCCATCTTGATTTATGAGAGGTGCATCAAGAGTTGGAAAGGATCTAAGGAGCCATCAAATGCATCAATCAGATCTCCCACCAAATTTGTCCATGAGCAGATGGTTCTCTGCCCAAGGGTATGGTACCACCAAGCACCCTCCCTTCTAGAGATAAGAACAGGAGCCTGATCATAAAATATTCATATACTATGTTATAGAGGGGTGCTAATGCAACAACATTTTCTAGAAATTCTCAACCAATTTCCAAGGTGCCATTATATTTGGTCAGAGTTTTCAGGGCACCCTTGGGAATTTCAGGCCAACATTGGAGTTCTAATGGACCAGGATCGTTCCACTATAGATAGAATAAGTAGACCATTGAGGTACTAGTCTTCAAATATCTTTATTGATGCATTGAAGTCAGAGTTGCCATATGAACATACTATCACCACTTGCAAGGTCAGGGCTACTCATCAAACTTTGGGTCCTTCAAGAGATGTAAAATCTCAGCATAAGAAGGTAATTTATATTATGATGTGGAGATGTTGCTCAGCTTGGAGTCAGCAGGTAATTTTCCAAGATCTGGGTAAACCAGAGAATCACCAAACTTTGGTTTTCTTAAACACGAAAACTTATATAGTTCCCCAATAGAGTCACCAAAAATTGTTGGAGTGAAAACCAACACTAGATGAGCAGGAGGTATACCCGAAGGATTTCAACTAGCATTTAACAACCACCCGGCCTAGAAGAGGTAGAGGTGATCAATCTTTGGAGAAGGATGGCTCCTAATATTCTAGTTACCTATGTTGTAAAGGGGAAAAGGGGGAAAGAGAAAGAGAAAGAAAGCAAAGGAGATCATAGATAGAACTAACAAGGATGGTGTATAGCCACATCAAGACATAATCCCCACATCACTGGTGTAAACAATAGCAAACCACCTAACATATTAGCTCACCTTACCTATCGCTTCTCCTTTGGCTCGATGTGTAAGGGTAAATTCTAGAACCAATGGGAGGGTGCACAAAATCCAATCAGTAGAATTAGAGGGCTCCCACATGATTGGCCTCAATAAAAATAAACCTTGATGCCCAGTGGTGAATGCAAATTCTAGAACCACCTAGCCAGGATCACAAAATATAGATAGAAAATTTAAGCGAACCCACTCATACGACCATCACAAAAATAAACATTTACACAAAGGTTGAAGCAGAATGAAAGACAGATTGAGAGATAAAATAGTGATTTACTATTATTTACAAGCAATAGAGGGTTACATATGAACTATAAAGGCCATAGAGCCATGCTTTGGAATACCAAGCATTTCAATTTTTATAAAATATTTTACAATGACCTCAAAAATAAGCATTAATAGCGCTTGGTAGGAAAGATTAAACTGAAATGACTAGAAATTTTACCGATGCTCTGCTCCAAGAAGTATGGTGGTCATATTGAAGGATTGGAGTGTCTCTTTAGAGATCTGGGCCTTTTTTATTCTGATAGCCTCTTAAATTCTAATCGACCCTGTCCCTTTCTATTGTAGATAGGTAATTAATTACCTCTAAAGTTGTGCACTTTCAAATCTTCCTCCTTTGCATCCATCAACAATCTACATCAAAAAACAGAGATCATTAATGCTTGCTCCTAGGGATCCTCGAAGCTTCCATCCTATTGCATGGTGATCTCAGCTTTGGACAACCTTTTTGGGCAGACTTTTCTTGCACCAACCTCTCAATATTTCGCTCATCATATTATGATGTGGACAAAATATTTGGTTTGGACTTATGATATCACTTTTTCTAAAGTTCCATATAGCTTTTAGATGGTAGCTTGTAACTCATGATTGTTGGTCCATAGTCCACCTTTTTCATCTAGGGATTTGGGATCCAATTCTTTCATTTGATGATCAGGGAAAGGACACTCACCTTACCATTTTTGGGTCTGCCCTTTTAATGCTTCAAAATTGGGAAATATACCTTTCTAACATATTGCAAAAAAAGTAATAGTGGGTAAAGGGTGATAAAATTCAGCCACAATGATCCAAAATGTTGTTAAGTTCCAAGATGACCAAACCTTCATCATCCAACTCAAGAAGTTCTTATTGGACTTGAGTGTGGTTGTCAAGTACATTTTTGAGACAAGAGACATGGAATATTGGATGGATTTTGAAATAATGTGGTAATGCGAGCTTATAGGCCAATTTTGTAATCCATCACAATGCATGGTAGGGTCCGTAGAACCTTGTTGTAAGATTTTGATGAGCATGCAATTGCATTAATGATTGCTTGTATGGTTGGATTCAAAAGAAGACCATATTTCCTATATTGAAGCTATGCTTTTAACGATGTTGATTAGTCTATTGTTGCATCTAGTTCTAAGCCATAACCAAATTATCCTTCAACTGCTATAATATTCCAATATATTCTTGAAGTGTTGCATCCACCACTTGAACTTTAAATTTTTCTAGAACATATGAACAACGTGACAGAGCTGGGTACCCATAAACCACCTTGAAAAGAGTCATTTTGGATGTTGTGGAATTAAGTATTATACCACAATTCATCCAATGGAAGACACAACCCACTGTATTAGATGCTCAAAAGTAAAATAACCAAGGTAGATTTGCAATTATTTATTGACAATTTTGGTTTACCCATCGATCTACCAGTGGTAGGTTGAGCTCATTCTCACTTACGTTCATCATAATTTAAATATTTCTTACTTAAAAAACTGGTGAAAGTAGGGTCACAGTTAGAAATAATGGATTTTGGCACACCATGGAGTTTAAAAATGGAGTCCATGAATATTTGAGCAATGGTGGAGGCATGGTAAGGATGGACGAGGGAATAGAAATGACTGTACTTCAAGAGACAGTCCACCACCACAAGAATACTTATTTTTCTCTCAGATTTAGGGATTCCAATAAAATCAATTGAAATATCATTCCATAAATTTTCTAGGATTGGTAAATATTGTAAAGTTTCTAGAGTATGAACTATTTCTCCTTTCATTTGTTGGTAAATCTCACACTTTGCTATAAAATTTTGGATATCTTTTTTTCCTTCCCAATAGAATGACCATTTAGCTTGTTCATATGTCTTCAAAAAACCCAAATGGTCTATTGTGGGTGAAGCATGCATCTCCTTTATGATGTCCTTATGGATCAATGCATTTTTAGGAACTATAATGCGATCTTGCTTTGGAACCTTGAGCCAGACTACATGAACGATAGGATCTGGAGAATGACTCATCTTCTGGTAACACTTGCTTAAGAATGGAAGGAGCAATATCATTGAGTGAAGAAGATACTAGAGGTGGTGAAAATCCATCTAAAGCAGGTACAAAAGGGGACCCTCCTAGTTTTGAGGGAGATAGCTGCACTGGAGAAATTGTATTCGAAAGGGTTGGCATGCATGGTGCTGAAGGTTGTTGTACTAAAGGGTTGGAACTAGAACCTCCTTGCAACATCGACTGCTTAGGTGGACAATTTTTTCTGTTTGTCATTGTAGTCCACTCATCTGGAGGATTCTTGGCTCCTAAAGCTGGAACTATCGGGGCAAGGGTAAGAATAACAACATTGCACAATTTGAACTTATCATCCATAAGTGGACAATATTTAATTTTGTGCTCGTTGATTGATAACGGTAATAGGTGTTGGGTAAATTAATGTACACAACATGCTGTGTAAAACCTTGTCACCAATATTTAGGTCAATAGACTCAGTAAGGTCCTTGGAAAGATCGAATTTGACACACACACACACCTGTTAGGGTGGATATTATAGAATTTATTTGGTTCTAAGCAGACAACCTTCTCAAGGGTGGAAGCAATACTTTGCAAGAATGGCCAAAGGGCTATCGGAAGACCAGGGAACTCAGCCCCAACAGGCACTTCCAGAGAAACCTCATCATTAATAGAGAAATATCTGGACCACTATTGAAAGATAAGCAAAGAGCTTCGGACATACCAGGGACCTTGACTAAAAACTTCTTATGCATGTTGAGCATCAGCAAAGTGAAAAATAAAAAACCATTTTAATAAATTTTGGATATTCTCTATCTTAATACCATAATATTGCCAATACTACTGAATCTAAGATCGGATCAGAGTATCATTCAGGATACGACCTAAGAAATATCCTATCAAGGTATGCTATTCTAGCCACTTGCATGCATTATCAAACTCAATAACAAGAATTTCAACAACAGGATTGGCATTGTTACCTTGTGGAAACATTTCAGCATGAACTTGTGAGACCTCTTCACAGGAACAATTCCTTGCTCCGGTAGCTTCAAAATAATTTGAAGCTACCAATTGTGTGACAACCATGAAATAGACAAAGGCGGATTCTCAGCTCCTAGGGTTTTACTTGATTATGTCATGCAATCTTTGTATACACTTGGCAGTGAGATTTTATGTCTTAATCAAAATGATGTCAAAGAGTTGATTGTGGAAACATAGCCCTTTGAGGAAGTTGAAGAATATATTTAAGAGAAAAAAGAAATGAGAAAAATTTGATAAATGTATTCTACAGCAAATGTAATATTTTGGTATTTTAATGGGAGTGGCCCCCACTAGAAGCCACATATAACCTTTTTAAAAAATAGTAGGAAATTGATAGATATAAGAGAAGCATTAGAGTGATGCAAGAAATTAAAATCCAAAAAAAATAAAACATAAAAACTTTCTAATAAATCTATGGTATGATAAAAAAATGTAAAACAATAAAAAACGTAAAAAAACAAAACAAAGAAAATAAATAACAAACTATGAAAACAAGAAAAGAAAATACATAAGATCAAGCTAAAAGAAGTTGATATATCTTATAAAGCATAACCAAAACAATTTGGGAAATAGCTACTATAAATAAAAATTCACACAAAAAATAACATCCCAAGTGAGCACATAATGCTAAGCAAATATATATAAGAGAAACCAAGAAAAAATATTCCTCCTATAATTAATAGGATTTTTTAGGAAATGAACAAATTGTTTATTGAAATATTGTGCAGTTTAAATAAGACTGCAATACAAACGGACTTCCTGGATTAGCCCGGAATGGGCGCATCTCAACAGGATGCCGCTGCAACTAAAATAACTAGTTGCTAAGTTAATTTAACAAATTAACAAAATATTAAAGTACGCTAACATCCCCCCTTATTACATTATTTGGGTAATGTAATAACTAATAGCTATACTAACATCCCCCCTGATTACATCATTTTGCAATACAAAGAGAGCTGCGAAACAATTCAAATTTGACACGTGCAAGTGCCTTAGTGAAAATGTCTGCAACTTGAGCATCGGTGGGAATGTGCTTAAGCTGAATTCGGTGCTTTGGAACTTCATCTCGAATGAAATGACATTGTGTGTCAATGTGCTTTGTTCTTTCATGATGGAGTGGATTCTTGACGAGGTTCAGAACACCATGATTGTCGCAAAACAAGTGTATTGGATATTTTGATGGATGGCCCATACTTGTCGGAATGCGACGCAACCATATCACTTCGCACACAGCTTCACGTGCGGCGCGATACTCTGCCTCTGTTGATGAAATAGCAACCACCTGTTGCTTCTTGCTTGTGCCAAGAGACGAGGACCGGATCCCAGATGAAAAATGTATCCAGAAGTTGACTTGCGATCATCAAATGATCCGGCATAGTCAGAGTCCGTGTATCCTTGCAAGAAGAATTTGTTGTTCCTCTTGTATTCTAGGCCATATTCCATTGTACCACGGACATAGTGAAGAACACGTTTTGCTGCTTTCCAATGAGTGGTCTTAGGCTCCTGCATGAACCTCGAAAGATAGTTGACAACAAATACGAGATCTGGCCTAGTATTGGTCAGATATATGAGACTCCCAATCAACTGTCGATAGAGAGTACCATCTACCTGAGGTGAATCATCATATCGCGATAAGCGAAGTCCGGTCTCCATCGGAGTTGCCATTGGCTTGCAATCAGTCATGCGATATTTTTCTAGCAATGTCTTGGCATATTTTTTACGAGACACTTTGATGGAGTGCTCCTTACGGCTGAATTCCAGACCAAGACAGTAATGGAGAAGTCCGAGATCTGTCATCTCAAAATATTTACACAAGTTTCTTTTGACAGTAGAGATCATAGTTTCTGAACTCCCTGTAATGAGCAGATCATCAACATAGAGTACAAGCAACACTATCTCGAAACCCTGTTTCTTGAAATAGAGGTTTGCATCTGACGGACATCTCTTAAATCCATGTTGCATAAGGTGATTGTCCATTTTTATATACCAAGCTCGAGGAGCTTGTTTCAGACCATATAAGGATTTGACCAATTTGCAAACCTTCTGCTCTTGGCCTTCCACTTCAAATCCTTCGGCTGAGTCATGTAGACTTCTTCTTGGAGATCACCATTTAGAAAGGCACTTTTGACATCCATCTGGTGAACTTTCCACCCATATTGTGCTGCCATAGCACACATAACTCGAATTGTGGTCATCCGAGCGGTAGGTGCAAAAGTTTCCTCGTAGTCAATGCCTTCCTTTTGAGCATAGCCCTTTGCAACAAGACGGGCCTTATGCTTATCAATTGTTCCATCTGCCTTGTACTTGACTTTATATACCCATTTGCAGCCAATGGGTTTCTTTCCATGCGACAGATCAACAAGCTTCCAAGTTTTATTTTTCATCAAAGACTCATACTCTGTATCCATAGCGGCCTTCCACTGAGGCTCACTAAGAGCATCTTGCACTGATGCGAGTTCAAGATCGTCTATGGTAGACATGAATGCCCTGTCATCATCAATATCCATATCCTCTACTTACGTACGTGGAGTTACAGAAAGTTCCTCAAAATATTGACAAAGATCATCAACCTCACCAGTTTCTTTGGCTTCTTTTTCCTTTTGAGCCATACTGCGTGTACGAGGTCTATCCAAGTTCAAATTGGGAGGAGTGGATAAATTTGCGTCTCTGATTGTATTTGTACACCATTTTGGATTCTTCTTCGGTGGTGTTGAAGAAGATGTAGAAGGACCTCCTGTCTGTGTTGATGAAGGAATCTTCTCTTCCTTAGATTCCACAAGATCTAGGTGTACTTTAGATGTGCTCTGTGATGTGAAAGCTTCATCAAAGACAACATCTCTGCTGACATGAATTTTCTTGGTCAAAGGATCTATCAAACGATATCCTTTAGAGTGCTCATCATAACCAAGAAAAATACATCTCAGTGTTTTCTCATCTAGCTTCTTCCTTTTCTCTTTTGGTATGTGCATGAAAGCGTGACATCCGAAAATACGTAGATGAGATATGGAGGGTTTTCGACCACTCCATGCTTCCTGTGGAGTCATTCCTTTTAGGGCCTTTGTGGGTGCCCTATTCAATAGATATACTGTAGTGGTGACGGCTTCTGCCCAATATTGTTGCCCAAGAGTAGCTCCTGTGAGCATACAACGAACCATTTCCATGATAGAACGGTTCCTTCTCTCAGCAACTCCATTTTTCTGAGGAGTATAGGCAGTTGTTAACTGTCTCTTGATTCCATGCTTATCTAAGAATGCAGAAAATTCTTTAGAGGTAAACTCCCCCCCTCGATCTGAGCGGAGGGTTTTAATAGAAGCTCCTGACTCCTTCTCAACGGATTTCTTGAACTGCTGGAAGAATGCGAAAGCTTCGGATTTCAGTTGGAGAAAGAAAACCCACATCTTTCGTGAGTAGTCATCTACGAATAACTCAAAGTACCTCTTCCCTCCACAACTGTTGGGTGTGAAAGGACCGCACAGATCGGTGTGAATTAACTCCAGAGGTTTTTGTGCTCTTGTTGAGCTCTTCTCAAATGGTACTCTATGTTGCTTTCCTGCCAAGCAGTCAGAGCACATTGGCAATGTGGCAGAAAGGGAAGGAAGACCCTTTACCATCTCATACTTACTGAGCTCAAGTAAGTAGCCAGAACTAAGATGCCCATATCTCTTGTGCCATAGGGAAGTTGCCTCCTTGGTAGAGACAGTCATGGCAACATGTGGAGTAGAGATAGCATCTAGGGCAAATAAGCCGTGCTTATATGAAGCTGTTGCAATCTGCTTACCCTTCCTGGTAATAGTACAACACTTCTTGCCATTCTCAACACGAAAGTTGACAACCATATTTCTATCCAGGATTTGTGTGACTGACAACAAATTGTTAGCCAATCCCGGAACATAGAGGACTTTGTCAATCTGACACTTGCCATCAGGAAGAGTGACTGAAAATGTACCCTCTCCCTGAACCCTATAGGTTTTATCATCAGCAATGGTGACAGGTTTGCCCTCTTTGGCCACGAATGATTCAAACCACGATCTGTCGCCAATCATATGTTTGCTAGCTCCAGAATCGACATACCAAACAGGATCCCTCTGTGTGGAATCTGTGGTAGTCATGAGCACCTTGTGTGCCCATTCAGAATCTGAGTCAGATTCTTCAACAGCAACATTCACCTGGGGTTGCTTGTTTTTATTTTGTGGTTTGTTTTGGCCTCTCTGCTTGTTCTTATGCCAACACCTGTTGGTGTCATGGTTGTCTTTCTCACAGATCTTGCACCACCTCTTCTTCTGTTGAGGTTGTTTTCCTTTTCCTTTCATATCCTGTTGAGAATTTCCTCCTTTATGAAAGTTGCCTCCTTTTTGCCCATTACCTTTCTTCCTAGAACCCTGTCTGTTGGTGTATAGGGCTGTATTGGAAGAATCATCCTTGTGAAGTTGGCGTGCCTCCTGTTGTTGAAGCGGATTGACCAACTCGATGTAGGTAATTTGTCGTTGAGACACCTGGATGGAGGTGATCAACATATCAAATGAAGAAGGTAAAGCTCTCATCACAATTGAAATGAGAAGCTTTTCATCCACAGGATCTCCCAAAGAATTCAATTTCTCTTTCAATTCAGACACTCTGCACAGAAAGAGTTCAACTGTTTCACCCTGTCTCAAACTCAGGTTATGAAGTTGTTGTTGAAGATGAAGAATGGTGGAATCATTCTTTCCCTCATAGATGGTTTTAAGGGCATCCCATGCCTCTTTACCACTTGCTTTGTCAGCTATATGAGGTTGCACTTCATCTGAAACAACAAACAAAATGAGCACCTTTGCTCGATTGTCTTTCTTGTCAAAAGCTATCTGATCAGCGGTAGGAGCTGTGGATCCTGATCTTTGGTGAAGGCCTAGGTGTTACTCCAGTAACAATATCCCATAAATCTTCCATTTGGAGAATTGCCTTCATCTTATGTTTCCATGGTGTATAATTTGGACCTTTTAATAACTGATGAGGATCAGTCATCAACTTTGCAACAACGGCCATAGTGAAGGTTCCTTATAACACCAATTGGTCCCCCTTTCGATATACCTTTTGCTAGGCCGTTATACCGTACAAAATACCCGCCCTTACGTGAGGGAAACTATAGGTATTTAGAAAGATCAACAAAAATCACCCGCCCTTACGTGAGGGAGACTATAGGTGAGTTTTAGAGATCATACGATACGTGGAACATAAGCGATACTGAAAGGGAATCGCCTTGTTGATGGCACCTACCATAGAAGATTCTTCTCATGCGTGGGGCGTAACTTCCCCTAAACACTATGAAGAATACTTCGTCGGGATTTACGCCTAAACACAAGAGCGATTAAGGGTAGTGGATGGAGTAAAAAAATGCAAAAAATGGCAAACTTATCTCTCCCCGACGATTTATAGAGAACAAGCTCAGACGTCGTTGTAGCAGCTATATTAGGCGGCGGATACGGTAGCGCAATCACGACAACTTTACTTGTAAGTGCTGGCCAGAGGTATCACAAATACCGAAGAGAGGTATCACAAATACCGAACGTTGCAGTGCAATAAATTGCACGGATGGGTTTTAATTATTCCGGGGACTTAGGGAGTGTATTTGATTTTTTTTTTTTAACTTTTAATGAAGTAGTGCAAAAATGAAATATGCAACATACAACATAAAAAGTGCCCACAAGAATTAACCCTCCAGGTGTCGGACACAGCCGAAAATGCACCTTTACAATAATGCCAAAAATTTGCTTTTTCAGAAAATTACTCACATTCCCCCTTTGATTTTTTGAAAAAAATATCCCCCCTAAAAAAAATTCTCTTTAACAAAGCATTTTAATAATTATTATGTATTTAAAGTTAAAATAAATAATTTTAATTTATATAGTTTTAAAAACTTATGAAAAAATAAATTAAAATTAAATTTTAATTTATAAAGCTTTAAAACTATAGAAAATAAATTAAAATTAAAAATTTTAACTAAAAAATAATAATTAAAAAAAAACTTTGAAATTTTTTTTTACCTTTGAAAGGGGGGAGTCGGCGGGATTTGAACCCTCGACCTACAGGCTCCCAGAGCCTTACCGCACGGCTCACGACCACGTGAGCCAGCGGGCTGATCCGAAAGGATCAAGGGGCCCCCTCGTATTTGAGGAGGGTCCTCAGTCTGCTCCTTGGTCGCTGGCAAAACTCTTTTGTTTTTTTTTTTTTTAATAAATCCGCTGTCTGCGTCGCGACGCAGGTCCGCTGCCTGCGCGCGGCTGCGTTCGCAGCAGTTTCGCTGCCCGCGCGCAGCTACGTCCGTAGCAGTTCCAGGGCTGGACGCACTTCCGCGTCGCGTGCGGCTACCTTCCAGCGGGGGGCGGGCGCGACGCAGCTCCGCTGCCTGTGCATGGCTATGCCCGCAGCAGTTGGATGCACTTGCGCTGCGGCTGGACGCACTTGTGCTGCGTTCTAGTGGGGGGATTGGACGCACTTGCGCTGCGTTCCAGCGGGGAGGGGGGGGCTGTTGGACGCACTTGCGCTATGTTCCTGCGGCTGTTTGCTCCGTAGCGGGGGGGGGCCTCCCCTCCCTCAATCGCGCGTGGATGCACGACGACTGTCGCACGTCTGCACACGATAAAAAAATTTTATTTTTATTTTTTAATTTTGCTGCAAATACAAATCGCGCAGCAAACCTGCAAATTTTTTTTTAATAAAAACAACTGCACGGAACGTCGCGCGATTGCGCGCGGCGTGATTTTTTTTTTTTTTTAAATTGCCTCCCCAGCACAGAAGGAAAAAAAATGCGTCCTCCTCCAGCCTCTCTTCTCACGCAACTGGCTCTGATGCCATGTTAGGAAATGAACCAATTGTTTATTGAAATATTGTGCAGTTTAAATAAGACTGCAATACAAACGGACTTCCTGGATTAGCCCGGAATGGGCGCATCTCAACAGGATGCCGTTGCAACTAAAATAACTAGTTGCTAAGTTAATTTAACAAATTAACAAAATATTAAAGTACGCTAACAGGATTAAGAAAATTAAAAAAGTTTTTTTGAAAAATATAGAGAGCATTAAACAAAATAGCAATAGGTAAAATTCAAGATATAAATGGTCAACAATTGAGTT
This sequence comes from Wollemia nobilis, assembly GCA_028583015.1. Classification (NCBI taxonomy): domain Eukaryota; kingdom Viridiplantae; phylum Streptophyta; class Pinopsida; order Araucariales; family Araucariaceae; genus Wollemia; species Wollemia nobilis. Next base: position 248,145 of record JAQPPZ010002068.1, read on the forward strand.
TGGTCAACATATTAGAACCATACATCCAAAATAATTTTAATGACATCGTTAAAGAAGGCTTCCTATTAGAACAAACAACCAACCTAGTCATACCATTGCATTAAAATGGAGACACTAACAATCTTTCAAATTACTCGTACCATCATGATTAATCTTTTTTTGTAAAATTGTTTGATAGCATAGTAGAAAGAAAAATCAATAAGTGGGAAAACAATTAAGGAAAAAAATCAAGGAAAGAGAACAGTAGGGTAAGAAAGGTTTAGACTAAAGCACTCAATGATAGATGATTGAGTAACTTAAAGACACTTAATAAAGAGGATATGGAATGAAAAATGAGAAATTTATTATTGTTTTGTGGACTTTAAAAGGTTTTTTACACTACCTAGAGGTATATTATAGAAAAAAAATCTTTGGGTACCCACCAAGTACAAAGTAGTTGCACGCAACCTTTATGACCAACTGGTAGCAAAATTAGAACTTCAAAATAACTCTTAGAGTTTTTTGGGAGTGATGTTGGGGTGAAACAAGGTTGTTTCTTTTCACTTACTTTATTTGGCATTTATATATATTTTTTATATAGTGAAACTTCTCATATGTGTTGATGATATCATCTTGATCAACAAGACACTCAAAGGTTGTAAGACATTTTTTAAGATTATGGTCTTCTCTACTCAAAGAGAGCAAATAAAGCTATATATTTTGTTTGAAGTAACTTCATTGGATATAGTAAGAGAATACAAATACCTTAACTTATATTTTCAAATAAAACTCAATTAGAGAATATGCAATATGGAAATATAAAAGTAGGATGGAGAGCATTTTACCCATTGCAAACTAAGGAGAAAAAATGAAGATGTGAGATTGAAAAATCAATAAGGTTCATTTTTGGTTCATGATTATTTCAATGATATTATATAGGTGTGAGATGTGGGCTGGAAACATATTAAAAGAAGACAAATAGAAATAATTAAAAAATGGTGAGTTCTGGGTGGCTGCATGCATGTCAATCTGCGTGTTGTCCTAGGGTTTCTGTTAGTTTTTGTTCATTATGTTGGTTTATCCTCCCTCAGCTTTTTCTGAAGCTGGCAGTGAGAGGAATGGCTCCAAAAGCAAAAAATAGCCCAAAAACATTATTCCCAAGGTGTACCACAAGGTAATTTTGAACCTAATTTTGTGAGTCCTTTGCATGAATTCAATCAGGCATGTTCTTGGTTTGAAAACAATACTCTTATAGGGTATTTTTTGCGTCGGATTCCCCCTAAGCATGTCCTTAGGAACTGGATTAAGTAGTATTGGCATTCATATGGGATTCAATTCGACCATATCCAAAATATCTCTAAGGGTTTTTTCATTTCCAATTTGGTAGTCCCGACCAAGCCCAGCAGGTCCTCAATAAGGGTCCTAGTTACATTAATAGTTTACTACTCATTTTTCAACCGTGGGGCCAGGATTCCATGGTTTATAATTTTGTTTCCCTGGTCGTGCCTGTTTGGGTAGAACTCCCAGAACTTCCCAATTCATGTTGGCCCTTTCTAAAAAATTTGGTGTCCATCCTTGGTGAATTTGTCTGTGATGAACCCTCTCGATTCATGTTGGTTCACCCTAGCAGGAGAATGTGTATCAAGGTTGACCTAGATAAAACCCTAAAGGAGTATATTGAGATTCAGGTTGGTTCTACCCATATTCATCAGTGGGTAGTGTATATCAACCTCCATAATACGTGTTACCATTGCCAGTAAACCTCCCACCGCATTAAGGATTGCCCCTTGATAATTGAAAAATTCAAGGCCAACGCATCTATCCCGATAGTTGACACTGTATTATCTCCCACTACCCTACACCCTCCATAAAAATATGGCAAATGGACTGAGGTTTCATGCAAGAAATGGAAAGGTGGCAAGCCCACTCATGCGGGGCACATAGTGGCCACGTACGCTCAGGCCATAGCGCCTAAGCCTCCCATGCAGTAGTCGACTATGGATTCAGCCCCTGTCCACTCTCCTCCTCTGGCCATCAAGTCTGTAGACCACAATGAAGGTATTCGATCCACTGTACGCTTGGGTTCACTAGATGAGGCAGGGGATGAAGGAATTTTCTCTCATAACTTACGAAAATAGTCTCATAGCCCCCTATGAGGTGAGCAACTTGCTCATTTAGAAAAACGATGACAAACTTCTCTCTTCTCCACCACCATGGATGCCTTCAGGAATAACCCCTATCACTTGTCGGATAATGCGATTGAGGCCAATGGGAGTATGCAACTTGACTCTTTTTAATATTTTTTCTCTCCTGGAATGTTTGTGGGTTGACGAACCCTGTTTGTCGTTACATGGTTTGAGATGAACTCACTACCTCTTCCAGTCTCTATGATTGTCCAAATTTTGTGTGTTTACAAGAAGTCAAAGTGGCAGGTTTCAATTTGTAATTTACTTGTTCTATTTTATGGCCTGGTATTTAGATGTATGCTACAAACCACAATCACGATAGCGGAGGTGTTATCATTTTGCTTAATAATAGGTAGGCGAGCAATTTTGTCACATGGGGTTCTAATCCCTCTCACCACGCGATTTAGATTCTGCTCGAATTTGGTGGTATTTCCTTCAATATTACTAATATTTATGCCTCTAATGAGGTCCAAGATAGATGTGCACTATGGAGATGGTATGCTTTGTCCTTACCTACTGTGTTCTGGTTGATGTGTGGTGATTTCAATACGGTTGAGAAGCCTTATGATAAAATGGGCCAACTCCCTAATAGGTGGGCCTTGGGAGAGCGACATGCTTGGTATTTTATGAGAAATAAATTGGGGGTTTTCCATCCCAATGGTTGTTTCTCTGTTGGTCAGTTTTTCAACCATTTGTGGTTCATGTGGTCTAATTTTTAGTCAGGCCCCACAAGAGTTTTAAAAATGTTGGATAGGGCTATGTTGTCAGACCAACATGAGTTTCATTTTTCTTGTCAGCTCCCTTCAGTCACTTTTGTTGAAACCATTCCAGGTATGGTCTCATCCGATCATTCCCCCATAATGTTCTCTATTCATGTTTCCTCCACTCCTCAATGGCCTACTCATGCTTGATTTTTTCTACACTTCTTTCTTACAACATGATACCATTGTTTGTCACATCCAAAGTATCTAGAACATTGTACCCAGAGCCAATGAGATTCAGGATGGATTGAGTGGTGGAATGATACCAGTTTTTGTACCACTACTCTGCTTAGAAGCCTGGGGAAGAATTTGGTGCAACTGCATCGTCACTCTAATACTGCTCTGCGTAATGACCTTGCACAAGTCTCCTTCCATATTGATGCCTCTCCTTTTGACTTCATCATTCAAGCCCATGTCTCTTAGCTTCGATATAAGCTCAAAGTGGTTGAAGTGTACAAGGCCAGAGGGGCTTAGATTAAATCTAGGATGCATTGGCTCAAAGTAGATGACCGCATTTCTAAAGAGTTTTTCCAAAGGCTTCGGCCTCTACATCACTCCACTCAATTCAAAGCTTTATTGGTTACTAGGTTTTGCACCACCTCTTTTCCTGAGATAGTAGCTGAATTTACATGATATTATTCTTATATTTTTTTTGCTCAATCGTACACCCTTGAAATAGAATTAGCCCTTGAATATTGCAAAGAGGTTATCCCAACTTGCCTTTCCCCAACATAGCAGAATTATTTTGAATGGCCTCTATCAGAGCAAGATATTGTAGATGCCCTGTTTCAAATGGTAGATGCTAAGGCCCATGGGCTTGATGGCTTCCCCTACGAATTCTACAAAACTTGTTGGGAGTTTATTGGTCTTGAATTGCATAAAGTATATTTAGAAGACCTATAGTCTAGCTTCTTAAATGTTATTATCAATAAGGGCAATATCAAGTTTATACCAAATTTTGAGGATCCAAAAATCATCACAAATTGGATGCTAATAACTTTGCTTAATGTCAGCTACAATATCATTGCCAAAGCACTTGCTTTACGAATTAGGCCCTAAATTCCCTCTATTGTGAGGCCTGAGTAAACTGGTTTTATCCGAAATCGATATATTTTGGACAATGTTCTTGCTATTTGGAAGGGATGGAACGGGCTCGCAAGTCCAATCAACAAGCCCTCTTCCTCAAGCTTGACTTTGAAAAGGCTTGTGATCGAATTGAGTGGGTTTTCATTCTTTCCATGTTGGAAGCTCTTGGATTTTGTCCTCAGTTTATTTCCTCTATTAAAATATTTTTTCAGGATGCGTCATATGTGCTTTCTCTCCACAAGTTTTAAACTAACGCTATTGGCTTCCACAGGTCAATAAGGAAGGGTTGTCCTTTGGCCCCCTCGCTATTCATTTTAGTAGCAGAAGCCTTTGGTTATATTTTGGCTCATCATGCTTCTCTTGGGATGCTTCAGGGCATTTCCCTTCCTGGGAATGTTGGTCAACTCATTAACAACCACTTTGTTGATGATTCCTTTCTTACTATGAATAAGGATGATCGATCCCTTTATGAAGCTCTTCTTATCTTGATATTTTTTGCAAATCCTTCAGGTCTAATATCCAATGGATGAAAACCTCCTATTACAGGTAATCCCTATAGTCTCTTCCCCACTGGATTTAGCATGTGTAGTGGAGTTAGATTCAGCTTGGAGAAGTCTTCAAATTCCTGGGCATTCTTTTTGCCTTTCAAGGCTCTCCATCCCAATTATGGTCTTATTTCATCAACAAAGTGGAAAGCAAGCTGGAATATTGGATTGCTAAGAAGTTGTCTCTTACTAAAAAAATTTAAATTTTCTCGAAAGTGTTGGCTTCCACGCATGTTTATACTCGTATTTTTGGGTCCCTTCCTAGGCTTGTTACAAACGGCTTGAAAAATTACTATGGGATTTTTTGTGGTCTAGTGGGTTTGAGCAAAAGGGCTTTCATAGAGTAGCTTGGGATATTTGTTGTCTTCCATGGCAAGCAGGGGGTATGGGTTTGATGGACTGTAAGCATCAAGGGTTAGCCATTTATTCTAAATGGATTGTGTGAGCTCTCAAAGGACCTAAAGCATGAAAATTTCTTATTAGATATTGCATCTCGGCTAGGCTTCCACTCAACCATCAAGCCTGGGTAGGAATGGATTTGCCTCTTTAGTGATGGTACCATTTTCATTAAAATCCCTGGCTCCTTTGTCATCAAAAGCATATGGAAGGCTTGGCAACAATTAAACCATTGGATTGTTTGGAAGAGGGTCCATTTACATAAAGGCCTTTCCATTAATATTCTCAATGTCTAGTGGTCCCCTGTATTCAAGCTTCATGGTAAGTCATTGGGCCAAGTTCCATGGGTCCATGCCCAAAACCTTTTTTAAGTGGGGCATTGTCGTCATTGTTGATTTTTACTCCAGGGAAAATAGAGACTGGATTCCTTGGAATAATTTTAAAATGATGTTTCGCTTGTCCAACGCTGACAAGGCTATGTATGATGTTGTTTTGGACCATATACATTTCTCCTTATGGTAGAAATTAGGTGTCAGCTCTTAGAAACCCTGGTGGAAATATTAGGCCTGGTATAAGTGCACTTTCTTGCTCAGCTATAGAGCCAGGTAGGTTTATGACTGGCTTACGCCAACTGCCCGCATGCTGCCCAAACTCAATATCAAATGGGATATTCTCTCATAACCCTTTAGGTGGAAAAATATATTTCATTCAGCTTGGGCCTCTTATATGGAGCCAAAGAAAGCTTTTTTTGCCTAGATTTTACTGTGTCAGGGTTTACCTCTTGGTCATAGACTTTATTATATGGGGGTGCCTGAGCCCTAATGCCCATTTTATCAAGAACCACAGTCTTGTATTCATCTTTTCAGTGTATGTAGATGATCCAATCTCACTTGGAGTTGGGTTGGTTCTTTCTTTACCCCATTTATGTCCCTATAGCTTTCGTGGCATCATGTCCTTTTAGGTGATCCCATTCAGTTTTATCTCCCGTTGATGTAAGTGTGGCAAATATTTAGAGTCATCCTCCTGTTTAACATTTAGAAATCTAGAAACAAAATTATTTTCTAGTAGGTGGATCCGTCTAAGGATTTTTTGTTTGCTGACAAGCTCAAAGTTTTTTATGATATGTGGTTTCAGATCTATGACCAGGCTAAACAGGTGGCTATGGAGCTGGACCATTTGTAGGATTTGCTAAAATATTAGGGTGAAGCCCCTTGTGTTTTCAATAGAGAGGCCCATGATCGACCCTATTCACACCGACGCCTTGATTATGCATGGCTTCAACCTCCTAGAAGCAGATCTTGTGACTATGAAGGCTTGCTGCAGTAGCCGAATATGTACACCTCCCAACATTCTATGCCTGTGATCACTCCATAATTTGTGCCTATGCCTAATGATGGTTGGGGGGCTTTAGCTAGCCACGGATATATTTCTGGTTGGTCTTATCCTTCTTATCTAATTAATCATGCTTCAAGTTGGGGTGAGGAGCGCTTTTATGGGTGGGGGGAACCACCCACTTCAAATGGATAAGGCTATGTCTACCATGGTCCCCCTTATTTAAAAACCTTTCTGGTTGTAGAATGTTTCTAGTTTGATGTTCATGGTCGTTGTGCCCGTGTGGTGTAGTTTGTTTTTATTTATCCACTATTAGGATAAGTAAGTGGCATTCAAGTGTGATATTTTATCCACCCACACTTTTTTTTGGTTGTAAAGGACTTTTATTTTTATAATTAAAATGGCCTTTCATAAAAAAAAATTAAAAAATGAACGATTATAAATAAAATGATCAGTTTGATATGAGAATTTATTTGTTGAGAAAATAATTTTCCACTAGAAATGATATCTATTGTTAGGAACCTTGAAGTGAAATAAAAAAAACAACACGATATTTCAATAATAATAGAAAATAATATTGAAATTAACAATGCGAAATAGAAATGCAACAAATTATATTGCAAAAAACAACACATTACATAATTGCAAGCCTCTTTGAGAAGGCAACCTCCTTAGAAATGAATCTTTGATACAACAAAATATGAGATGCCTCTTCTCTTGCCCCCTTGATTCTTTAAAATTATTTAGCTACCCTAACCCTAATTCTCAAGAGTTTTCATCCACGTGCAAGTGGGGGCCCAAGCTAGTAACTCCTAAATGATAATTGTTACATCTTTAACTAACTAATATTTTTATATAACAATTACATCATAGGGGCCCATAAGCCCAGGTGTCCAAAGTACCACATGACTAGACAATTATAATAATATTAAAATATGGCCTTAACATACCTATCCCCTTCAAAAATATTTGTCCTCAAAGCTCCAAATGAGGAAATTTTTGTTGAATTTGTTGAAGGGACTCCCATGTGCCATATTCCTTTTATAAACTCAGCCATTGAATCAAGACTTCAATGATGGTATGGGTTATATGATTGTTGATGCAAAAACCAATACTAAATGAGCGAGAGGTGCACCCAGAGGTTTTCAACCAATATTGAATGATTGCCCAACTCGAAATAGGCAGAGGCGATCGATCTTCGGAGAAGGTCAGCTCCTAACATTCTAGCTACCTACGTTGCAAGGAGGAAAAAGGAGAAAGGAAACGAGAAAGAAAGCAAAGGAGACCATAGTTGTAATTGACAAGGATGGTGTATAGCTGCATCAAGATACACTCCTCCCATGTCACTAGTGCAAACAACAGCAAACCACCTAACATATCATCCTGTCCCACCTATCACTTCTCCTTCAGCTTAGCATGTAAGGGTGAATTCCAGAACCAACGGAGAGTGCATAAAATCTAGGTAGAATAATTAGAGCACTCCCACATAATTGGTCTTAACAAAAATAAACCTCGATGCCCAATGGTGAATGTGAATTCTAGAACCACCTAGTCAGGCTCACGAAATCCAGATAGCAAAATTAAGTAAACCCACTCAGACGACCATCGCAAAAATAAATATTTCCACAAAGGCATAAGTAGAATGAAATATGGATTGAGAGATAAAATAGTGATTTACTATTACTTACAAGCAATAAAGGATTACATATGAATTGTAAAGGCCACAGATCCACTCTTTGGAATGCCAAGCATTTTGCTATTTATAGAAAATTTTACAATGAACTCAAAAAGAAGCATTAATAGTGCTCGGTGGAAAAAATTAAACTGAAATGACTGGAAAGTTTGTTGATGCTCTACTCTAGGAGTGATGGCAGTCATCTGGAAGGATTCAGGTGTCTCTACAGAGATTTTGGCCTTTGATTATTCTGACAGCCTCTTAAATTTTGATCTACACTATCCCTTCTTGTTGTAGATAGGTCAGATATTAATTACCTCTAAAGTTGTGCACCTTCAAATCCTCCCCTTCGCACCCATTGACATTCTACATCAGATAGCTAAGGTCATTAATGCTTCCTCCTGGGGATCCTCAAAGCTTCCATCCTATTGCATGGTGATCTTGGCTTTGGAAAAGTTGTTTGGGCAGACTTTTCTTGCACCAACCTCCCAGTCTTCCACTCATTATATTCTAACATGGACGAAAGATTCGATATGGACTTCTAATATTTATTTTTCCAAAGTTATTTTCATATTTTGGATGGGAACTTGGGACTCACGACTGTTGGCCCATAGTTCAATTTTTTTTCTAGAGATTTGGGATCCCATTCTTCCATTTGATGATCAGGACAAGGATTTTGAATCTAGGTTCAGTGCTTACCTTCTCATTTTTTGTCTACCCTTTTAATGCTTCAAAATTAGGTAATTTACCTTGCTAACATCTTGCCAAAAAATAAAGAGTGGGTAAAGTAGTGCCAAAATTCACCCACACTCTTGGAGACTCATAGGGGATTTCCACTTGCTGGAAATAGGAACCCGAATAACATTCATCCTTCGAAAAGCAAGATAGAAAAGGGGAGGGACGAAGACTAGGATAGAAAGGATAAATTGTAAACAAGAGTATCCAATAGAATGCTACCAGATGAAAAGAGATGAAGAGGAAGGGCAGAACCAGGCAGCATACAGTAGAGAACAAGAGCATAAGGAATACATGAGAGGAGAAACAAAAGCGTAGGGAAATAATAGTTGAAAGAATAGACAGAGAAGAAGAGGGAGAGAGAGAGAGAAGCAGTGCAAGAAGGAAACAAAAAATAGAGTAGCCCTAGAGAAAACCTCTCAAAGTAGTATTTAAATGATATACTCCTTCATGGCTCGAGGTATTTTTAAGAATAGACATAATGCAAAAAACATTTGTCTATGCTAATATAGCCCTTCTTTACTCAATTCAGTAGGAATCTTCTCAGCTTACTAGAACCCATATTTGACCCTTTGATCACACTCGTGGACTGATAAATGGACCATGAGAGGTGCCTACAAGACCTTTTATAGAGTGATTTATTGTTGGGTTCTATATTTGCTTTGAAATATTTAGCTTGATGCGTATCTTTGCCATACAAGCTAAGGTGTACCTGCTATATTACTTTACAATATTTTTAAGAGTTGTTCTTTGGGCTACGGAGTCATAAGATAAAAAAGATAAGAAAAAACATTGAAGGAAGATATGCCATATAAAATTATCTTGTCGATCAGAAGTAGATCTCTCAAAGTGATGTCAGCAATCATGCAACCTTGAGCGATCTACACCCTTTATTTATTTATCGATTTATCTACACAAAATTACGGCAAAACTGGAACACTACAGCCATTAACCCACTCTGGATTTCATCCAGTGAATCCATAATGTTTGGACCAAATCATGTTGAACTTGATTTGCCTTCTATAGTTCGATTGACATTGTCCAAATATTTTCCAAGCTGCTGGGAGATCATAGCTTGGAAAATCATCATGCATATTAGTACTTATGGAATTTATGATCAGAGTGACAATGAGTTTTTCCATGTGGAAACCTTTCTTAGATGCTAACAATAGGTTCCAGTGTCACCATTCCTTGGGATCCACCTGTTGTGAAATCCCAATTTCACACGCCTCTGGAATCCTTGCATATTTTTTCATGCAGATCTTATTGATTGAACCTACCAGGGGCGGGACCTTCTTAGGACTTGAATGTTGACCAAGTCCTCATGAAGATGACTCATCTTTTTCTCACTATGCTCTTGGATACAAAAATGGTGCAAAAATATTTCCTCTTTGTGAGCAAAAATCTTGTCTTGGTCTAGACCCTCCACTTCTTGGAAGAAGGTGCAAGCAATAGAATTGTTACTTTGATGCCTAGTGCCTATATTTCTCCCTCATGGGCTTAAGAAGGAATTTTCCCTTTGCATTCCATCTAACTGTAGCCTTAGCTCATGCACAACTTGAGATGGCACACATGGTGGATTTTGTGTAGTAGGGAAAGGGTAGTGATAGTTGGGAAAGGTGATGGAAGGGTAGAGTCATTCGAATATGGTTTTCCTACTTGGAGCAAGAGTCGCTCTACCTGCATGACCTCCTAATATTTTTGAGAGAATCTTCTTTTCCCATATTGATACAAGAGAAGGTTGATATTCAAGATAAGATCACAAATATAGTACATGTGAGCCTAGGTGGGATATGGCTAGTAGTTAGAGGGGATCCTATCCTAGATCCTTTTGAATCAAATGTTAAAATCTATTGTGGACTCAAAAGTGGCCATCTTGATGTACGAGAGGTGCATCAAGAGTTGGAAAGGATCCAAGGAGCCATCAAATGCATCAATCAAAAATCCCACAAAATCCATCCATGAACAGACGGTTCTTCACCTAAGGGTACAGTACCACCATAGCAACATCCCTTCTAGAGATACGACCAATAGCCTGATCATGAAATATTTATGTACTATGTTATAGAAGGATGCTAATGCAGCAACATCTTCCATATGTTCTCAAGCAATTTCCAAGGTACCATTATATTTGGTCAGGGATTTTAAGGTACCCTTGGGAATTTCATGCCAATATTGGAGTTCTAACAGACCAGGATCATTTCATTATAGGTAGCATAAGTAGACCATTGAGGTAGTAGTCCTCAAAGATCCTGATTGATGCATCAAAGTCAAAGTAACTATATGAACATACTATCACTGCTTGTAATGTTATGGCTACTCATCAAACTCTGGGTCCTTCGAGAGATGGAAAATATCAACATAAGAATACAAATGATCTTATGATGTGAAGATGTTGCTCAACTCAGAGTCACCATATGATTTGCCAAGATCTAGGTAATCTAGAGAGTCACCAAAAATTGTTGGTGTGAAAACTAGCACTGAAAAAGTAGGAGGTACGCCCGAAGGTTTTCAACCAGCATTGAATGACCACCCAACCTAGAAGAGGCAGAGGTGGTAGATCTTTGAAGAATGTTGGATCCTGAGGTTCCCATTACCTATGCCGCAAAGGAAAAAAGGAGGAAAATAGAACAAGAAAGCAAGTAAAGGAGGTCGTAAGGGGAACTGACAAGGATGGTGTATAGCTACATCAAGACACACTCCTCCCACATCATCGATGTAAAAAATAACAAATCACCTAACACATCAGCTCACCCCACATATTGCTTCTCCTTCAGCTTGGTGTGTAAGGGCAAATTCCAAAACTAGCAGAAGGGTGCACGAAATCCCAGTAGCAAAATTAGAGTGCTCCAACCCTATTGGCCTTAACAAAAATAAACCTTGATTTCCAATGGCAAATGCAAATTTCAAAACCACATAGCGAGGCTCACAAAATTCGGATAGCAAAATTAACTGAATCCACTCATATGACCATTGCAAAAATAAACATTTACACAAATGCAGAAGCAAAATGAAAGATGAATTGAGAGGCCAAATAGTGATTTACTATTATCTACAAGCAATAGAGAATTACATATGAATTGTAAAGTCCATAGAGTCGATCTTTGGAATGTCAAGCATTCTGCTATTTATAGAAGATTTTACAATGGACTCAAAAATAAGCATTAATGGCCCTCGGTAGAAAATATTAAACTGAAATGAATAGAAATTTTGTTGATGCTCTTCTCTATGAGGGATAGTAATCATCCAGAAGGATTTGAGTTTCTCTACAAATATCTGGGTCTTTTATTATTCTGATAGCCTCTTAAATGTTGATCTACCATGTCCCTTCATGTTGCAAACAGGTCAAATATTAATTACCTCTAAAGTTGTGTACTTTCAAATCCTCCCCCTTTACACCCATCGGCAATCTATATCATATATTTGAGATTATTAATGCTCACTCCCTGGGATCCTCGAAGCTTCCATCCTGTTACATGGTGATCTCAGCTTTGGACGGGCTTTTTGGGTAGAATTTTCTTGCACCAACCTCCTAGTATTTCGCTCATCATATTATGAAATGGATGGAATATTTAGTTTAGACTTCTGATATCACTTTTCCCAAAGTTCCATCCATATTTTGGATGGTAACTTAGGACTCACAACTATTGGTCCATAGTCCGATTTTTTCTTTTTTCTTTTTATTTGTGGAAACAATCCGAAAAGGGATGCCACTTTCGGGTAAGACCCAAGGAGGGAGGGGTATCCATTCCACCAAAAATGCCCAGGACTCGGACCTGGCCTACCACCTTTGACATACTCAAGGAGAAAACAAACACACAAAACCAAATTAAAAATAAGTAAATAAATAAATAAATAACAACAAAAATAATAAAATAAAATAAAAAACATGCTCCTTGAGTGTGTCAAAAACAAAAGCACAACCAAACACACACACAAAAAGATAAAATAAACCACAACACGAACCACATAGAAAAACACAAGAACCACATAACAAAACACAAACAAGACAAAAACAACAGAACACTACAAAGACATAACCCAAAAAAAACATGAAAAATAAACACAACCAAAACCTAAAAAAATTTAAAAAAATAAAAAACAACCAACAACAGATAATAAACAAAAACAAAAAACATAGAAAAAACTCACACATAAAAACACGAATTAACACAAACAAAGAGAAACACAAGAACAAGAACGACAAAAACACAAGAACAATAACAAAAAACATAAAAAAACACAAAACAACAAAAAAACAAGAACAACACAAAGAACACAAAAACAAAACAAAACAAAATAACACACACACCTTAAAAAAACTAAAAGAAAAAAAGAAAAAAAATTGAACATAACAATGACCTATCTAGACCAGAAGACTATTAAGGCAAGAATCAACCAAGGAAACAAAAGAAAGAATAGTTTGAGCTAGGGAACTAAAATAACCCGAATGAACCAAAGAGAAGCAAAAAAAGCAAGAAGAAACTAGGTACCTTCATAACTGGAGCCATCCAAAGAAATGATAGAAAGAAGAGCTTCCCTAATTTTTGAAGCCCACCATCTAGGAGGGTGGCCATAACAAGTAAGATCACCTTTGTCCAAAGCCCAATTAGCTAAAGCATCAACACTCTTGTTTTGATCTCCGACCACATGATTGTAATCAACTTTCAAAAATCCCATCTGGATTAATTGAATCTTCTCAATAATTCTTTTTATTCTCCAATCAACCTTATGATTCTTAGGAGTCTTCAAAAGATTAATCATAAGTTGAGATTCAGACTCAACTAACACATTTTCCCATCCAACCTTAGTAGCCTCCTGAAGGCCTCTGAGGATACCATACCCCTCAACAAGGTTATTGGAAAGAATACCCAAATTCTCAACAAAAGTAAAAACCAGGGAGCCATCTGAAAGTCTACCAATTCCTCCCACACTGGATTTTCCAGGGTTCCCTCTAGAGGCTCCATTAGTATTGACTTTTCCAAAATCCTTAGGAGGAGGTTGCCAATTTCTTGTCCTATCCATCTTAAAAATACTCACATTCCATTTAATTTGGTTGCCCTTAGAAAATTTAATCTTCAATATTTGCATCACTTGATCCCATCTTTGGTGGGAGTTTTGGGGATGATTAAGGAGTTGATGGATTGATTCAACTAAGTTGGCTATGGTCTTTTGCCAAATATAGTGAATATCCTTCCTATCTTGATTAAAAATTTGGCTATTCCTTTCATTCCAAATATTCCAAAGAAGAATGGTAGAACCCATCCAAACTAACTACCTAATAAAATGATCAACACCCTCTTGATTAGGCCAATCCCTCCAAAGCTATTCAAAAGTAAAAAAATTGGACCACTGTAAGCCAAGTAAAGTGGCCATTCTCCTCCATAGCTTAGAGGCTAAAGTACACTCAATAAAAATATGGTTGAGAGTTTCTACATTCTCTTCACACATTTCACATCTAAAAGGGCCATGAAAACCATGCTTCATAAGTTGCTCACCAGTAAGCACCCTACGATGCAATAAAATCCAATTAAAGAACCTCACCTTAGGCCATAACTTTTGAGCCCACAATTGAGAAAAGATATCAGAAGAATGGTTGGGATTATTATGGCATAAGGTCAAATAACCTTGAGCAACTGAATACTCACCCTTAGTAGTGTTGTTCCATCCAAAACAATTTTTTTCATGGGACCAAGAGAGAGATCTCATATGAAGGATGCCTTGGATATCTTGTATTTGCCTTTCTAGGATTTGAATAGGCCAATCCTCAATAGGGATCCAATATCTACCAACCTTTGAATTACCAGTATGGTATCGATAGTAATTAGCCACCTTTATCCAGTTAGCTTGGTGAAGCTCCTCCATCCAAGGCCTCCAATCGGGAAACTGAGTTATCAAAGGCTTGTGACCATCCCAAGAATCTATCCAAAAATTTACCTATTGACCATTATGAATGATCCAAAATAAATTTTTCTTTATCAAATCCTCACCAGTCTTAAGAACTGCTAAAATGGGAGAACCTTTGGTAGGAAGTTGATAGCGAACAAGGTCTTCAGGACTTTTGTTCTCAGCATATTTAGCATGGAGATTATTGGCCCAAAGAGCATTGGGGTTATGCAACATCCTCCAATATAATTTAGCAGCTAAATATTTGTTGTTATTAATAGAATACCGAAATCCTAACCCCTCTTCATTCTTAGGAAGACATAAAGTGTCCCATTTCACCAAGGCCCATTTTATTTTCTCCTTAGTACCACTCCAAAGGAAACGATGACTGATTTGATCCAGTTCTCGAAGAACAACCTTTGGGATATTCAACATGGAAGATACATAAATAGGAATAGCTTGAAGGACTTATTTTACCAAGGTGATTCTACCCCCATAAGAAAGCCACCTGTTGGTCCACTTTCCAATTTTCTTCTTGACTTTGTCCAACAACCAATTCCAATATTTATTTTTCTGCCTTTGAATATTTATGGGAATACCTAAATAAGTGATTGGAAGGGAGGTCTTATTATATATTAATTTATCCAAGACCATGGATTCTTGTCTAGCAGAGCAGTGAAAGAAAATAACTTTAGATTTGTCTTCATTGATCAACTGCCCGATAGCCTTAGAAAAATAGCTAATGATTTACTTAATATTAGAAGCTTCCTTAATCGTAGCTTTACCTAAAATAGTAGAGTCATCCACAAATTGAAGATGAGAGATAGGTCTAGCTCCATGAGCAATGGTAACTCCATCAAGGGTTTTGTTTTCCCTCTTTTTGGTTATAGTCCTACCCAAGCATTCAACAAGAATGATGAATAAATAAGGGGATAGCGGGTCACCTTGCCTAATACCTTTGGAAGCTGGGAACGACTGAGAAGGTCTGCCATTGATAAGAACTAAGTAGGAAACTGAAGAGATACATCCCATAATCCAATCCATCCAATCCTTAGAGAAACCAAAGTGCCTCAAAACTTTGATAAGGAAGTGCCAATCCACTCTGTCATAAGCTTTGGATAAGTCTAACCGAATGAACATGGAAGGATATTTTTGCATATCCATGGAATGGATGGCTTCCTTAGCAAGAAATATCTCATCTACTATTTGACACCCTTCCACATAACCCCCTTGCTCCGGGAAATAATATTATGCAAAAGAGGCTTCAACCTTTCTGCCATGATTTTAGTAATGATTTTGAGAAGAACATTACATAAAGCAATAGGTCTAAAAGCTGAGATATGATCAACCTCTTGAGCTTTTGGAACAAGAGTAATATAAGTTTTATTGATAACCTTCAAAATTTCTTTGGATTTCCTCGCTTCTTCCACCACCTCTAATAAATCAACATGAAGGATATCCCAGAACTCTTGGTAGAACTCAATGGGAAAACCATCAAGACCTAGGGTTTTCCCTTTTTACATTTTAAAAACTACCTGTTGAAGCTCATTGATAGTAACAGGAGCAGTCAAAATAGAGTTCTCCTCAGAAGTGATAAGAGAAGGGATTTCTTGAAGAATATTTTGTTGAGAAGCTGAGTCAAGAGGAGTAGTAGCAAAAATATTGGAAAAGTAATCAACAACAATAGAGTTCATGCCATCCCAAGTATAAACAACATCTCTAGAATCTGATTTCAAGGAAGAAATAAAGTTGTGAGATCTTTGATATAGAAGATATTTGTGGAAGAAATTTGTGTTTCGATCTCCTTATTTGAGCCATTGAATTCTAGATTTTTGCTTCCATAAGATTTCTTCTCTTTTTTCCCATTCCTCTAACTGAGTTGTGAGTTTAATTTCATCTGCACTTCTCTTCTCTGTGAGGCCATCTAAACGGATTTTCTTATTCAAATTTTCAATATGAGAAATAACTTCATGTTTTTTTTATGAACATCCCCAAACTCTTTCCGGTTCCAAGTCTTAATTTTGGATTTAATGTATTGCAGTATTTTGGAAAAATAGAACATCTTAGTCCCATGCCTAGGTTTTACCTTCCTTCCACCATTGTTGCACATGAGGTCTAAAGGAAATGTCTCTAAGCCACATTAATTGAAAATGAAAAGGAGAGAAACTCACATTGGTTTTCCACATTTCCACCATGATCGGCCAATGATCCGAACCAACATTGTTAAGAGTCTTCACTTTAGGAATGTGACCATGGATTAAGAATTTTTAGAGAGCAAAAACCTATCCAATCTCTCCATTATACAAGCTAAGCCTTGCCTTCTGTTAGACCAAGTCATAAGGCCATTATCTGGTTGGATGTCCACAAGATGGAGGTTTGCAATATATTCGCTCATGAGGTCAGTGCTTTTGTTCAAATTTCTATTTCCCCCCTTTTCTCATCCAGAGAGAGGATGGTATTGAAATCTCCTCCGATCAAGATCCAAGCTTCAAGAAAATGAGAGATAATATGAGTTATATCCTTCCATTGTCTTATTTTTCCTCCAAAGAAGTCGGAGCATAAACAGTAATGCAAAGCATAATTTGGTTGGAATGTCTACTTTGAATAACTATAGCCAACAGACCCCAACTGCCAACCATATGGTGAATAACTACCTCTTTTGGGTCCCAAAGACAAGCAATGCCACCAGAAGTCCCTTGGGAACTGAGGGAAACCACTTTTCCAGTTGGCTAAATTTTATTGGCAATTGAGTCCATATCCTCCATTGACATATTTTTTTCTTGAAGGAAAACAAGATGTGGATGATTTATCTGAATCATTCTTCTAATTTTATTTTGTTTTGAAAGACTCCCTTTGAGTCCTCTAATATTCCAAGTGATGATATTCATTAATACCAAGGCTAAAAAAGTTTGGAAGGGCATTAATCTTACCTTCCTCTACAAGCTTTTCACCTTTTTTTACCATATGATATTGATTGGTCTTGCGACTTGATTTTTGATTAGAATCCATCTTCAGTTTTTTTTCCTTGTTTCTTGACTTATTCCAATTGAACTCGAGATGGCTTCTAACCTTGAAGAATGCTCGTACACAGCCAAAATTTTACTAGAGGGTTCAACAGAGTCTATATTGGGACCTGTATTATTTGAAGTTTTGACATTTAAAAGATTGTTTTTCTTGTGTAAATTTTCTCCCTTTTTTTCTGTTGAAAACCTTTGATTTGTTGGTTTTTCTTTGAGTTCTTCCCTTCATATTTAAATTGTGTTTCTAAGATTTATGTTTTCATTATTTCCTCTTCCTCACTTGGGACACAATTTGTGGAAAGGATTTCAAACATATTAGCAGATGACTTTGATTGATCCTTCATAACCGGTTTTTTTTAGTGTTCTTCTTTATAGGCATTTGGAAACCTGTTGAGTTTATATCTTCTTTATTTTGATCAAGAATTTTATTTGGGCAAGCACTGGCCAAATGACCATATTCATGGCAAATTCTACAACGAAAAGGAGTGTTCTCATAGTCCACTACTTTCTCCCAAGTGTCTTCCCCAAATTGTAATGTGATATTTTTAGGTAGGGGTTTGTCAAAATCCATTAAAACATAAACTCGAGCATAAATAATATGTTCAAAATTTTGAGTACAATCAGCAATCATCATAAAAGTTCCTAAAGAGTTTCCAATTGAAGAAAAAATAGTAGGATTCCAAAATTCAATAGGGAGACCAAATATTCTAACCCACACGGGAGCTATAGAAGGCATCTCTTCTTTGGATTTAAATTTAGTATGTCAGGGCTTCATGAAAAGCCTTGCCCTTCCAAAAATCCAAGGACCCCCTTGAAAATTGTTCTCTCTATCTTCATTATTAGCAAATAAAATAAGAAAATAACCATTTGGATAAATAGAGATTTGTAACTCACCTTTAGTTTTCTAGCTTTTTGCATCCCATACTTTAAAATCATATAGGCTCGGACAAAAACCCACGAACCGACAAATTAGTCCTCTTTTTTCCAAATCTTCAATGCCAGTCTGAATGTTACCCATATCAAGCTTAACAATAGGAGTTCCATCAGTTGCTTTAAGACATCCTGACTCCATTTTCCTGGGATCAATCTTAGGCATTCTTAGAGGTTTATGGGAAGCCCTAAGATTGATATTAGAATTGGTCTGAGGCTATCCACCATGGAGGGCATCCCTAAAATTCATTTTTGTGGTTGAGTCTTCGACATTCTTACCCTTGACAAGGGTTTTTACAGTAGAATTATTTTGTGGGTGCACCTTAGCACCAGATTCACTTAGGATATGAGCCATTTTTTGATCAGCTGCTTGAAACTTGTTTCGTGATCTCTTTAATCCTTGCCCTACACATCGTGGAAGGGTATGGTTTTCACTTTTCTTTTGTGCAACAAATTGGAAGTCGTTGTCACTCAAGTTCACAGTATGATCTATTGAAAGATAAATTTCTAACCCATCTTGGATCCCCTGCAACATTTCTTAGCTAAAATATTGAGCATAAACCATAAAAATATTGGCCGCCAGGGCCCAAAGGCCCTAAAAACCAACCTCTGGAGCTGCTTGCACTCAACCCAGATGAAACCCTTGCATAGTCGCTTGCCAAAAATCTTGTTCACACATCTAGTCTGCTTTTTTCATCCGAGGATTTGGAATCCCAATCTTTCGTCTGATGATCAGGGCAGGGATTTTGGATCCAGGTTCAACACTCACCTTCCCATTTTTTGTTTGCCCTTTTAATGCTTTAAAATTGGGCAATCTACCTTGCTAACATCTTGCCAAAAAATAAATAGTAGGTAAAGTGGTGCCAGAATTCACCCGCAATGATCCAAAATGTTGTTAGGTTCCAAGATGACCAAAATTTGATCATCCAACTCAAGAAGTGTTGATTGGACTTGAGTGTGCTTGTCAAGTACCTTTTTGAAACAAGATACATGGAATACTGGATGGATTTTGAAAGGTGGTAATGCAAGCTTATATCCCACTTGTCTAATCCATTGCAATGCATGGTAGGGTCCATAGAACCTTGTTGTAATATTTTGATGAGCATGAAGTTGCACTAATGATTTCTTGTATGGTTGGATTCAAAAGAAGACCATATTTCCTATATTGAAGCTATGCTTTGAACGATGTTGATCAATATTTTGTTGCATCTAGTTCTAAGCCATAACCATATTATCCTTCAACTGATATAATATTCTAATATATTCTTGAAGTGTTGCATCCACCACTTGAACTTTGAATTTTTCTAGAACATATGAACAAGGTGACAAAGTTGGGTACCATAAACTACCTTGAAAAGGGTCATTTTGGAGGTTGTGGAATGAAGTGTTGTACCACCATTCGTCCAATGGAAGCCACTTAACCCACTATATTAGATGCTCAAAAATAAAATAATCAAGATATATTTACAAGTATTTATTGACAATTTTGGTTTACCCATCGATCTCCCAGTGTTAGGTTGAGCTCATTCTCACTTGCGTTCCTCACAATTTAAATAGTTCTTACTAAAAACAACTGGTGAAAGTAGGGTCACGGTTAGAAAAAATGGATTTTGGCACACCATGGAGTTTTAAAATGGATTCCATGAATATTTTAGCAATGGTGGAGGCATGGTAAGGATGGACGAGGGAATAGAAATGAGTGTACTTCAAGATACATTCCACCACCACAAGAATGCTTTTTTTTCTCCCATATTTAGTGAGTCCAATAAAATCAATTGAAATATCAGTCCATAAATTTTCTAGGATTGGTAAATATTGTAGAGTGTCTAGAGTATGAACTACTTCTCCTTTCATCTATTGGTAAATCTCACACTTTGCTACAAAATTTTGGATGTCTTATTTTCCTTCCCAATATAATGACCATTTAGCTTGTTCATAAGTCTTTAAAAAACCCAAATAGCCTATTGTGGGTGAAGCATGCATCTCCTTTATGATGTCCTTATGGATCAATGAATTTTTAGGAACCATAATGCAAGCTTGGTATCTTACCATTTTTCCATCCTATGAATACTCGATCTTTGAATTAGGGTCTCTTTGGAGTTGTTCCCTCGAAGTTTGCAAGGACGAATCCCAGGTTACTTCTTATTAAATTTGGGAGACCCACTAGGGAAGAGATGGTGCACATTGTTTTCCTATCCTTAAACCAACATGAGAAGGCATTTGTCGTAATTTTATTTTTCCTTTTCTTATTAATAATATCATAATCATACGCCAACAATTTTGAAACCCATTTTTGTTGTGCTAGATTAGATACCCTCTGTTCCAACAAATATTTCAAATTCTAATGACTTATTTTAATAGAGAAAAGTCTCTGAATGAGATAAGGTTGCCAATGATTGACAACATGGAGGATGACCATCATTTAATTTTCATAAGTAGACATCCCCCCAAAAAAATCTGATAATGCCTTACGAGCAAAAGCTAGGGATTGCAAACACATGCAATATTACAAACATTCCTATGGTGAGGTATTCAACGCAGTTCAGCGAATGATTTTGGATTTTGGAGAAAGGTTCTTTGGGGAGGAATATTGCAATGGCATCGGGCCCATGAGAGAGCATGCATGCTAGTGATATTTTTCATCTAAAAATGATTATAAGGAACATGATTTCCCAATGCATGTTAGGAATCATTTGTTAAAGAACAATGGATGTTTGTAACGATGTGAAGCCAGGCCGATTCTAGTGGTTCAACTAGACTTGGTGGCATAATATGTGGAGTATTTAATCAAACATGTGCTTATTGAAAAATTTATGGGCATTTGAATTTCTCTTCCCTTTGTGGAGGCTTGGGTTAGGAAGACTTGGAACCCTGACGGTGATGTGGAGGTGATGTTGAGTACGAATAATGTATCTCTCTAAATTTTTCACACCCTTACCTTTAGGCTATAGGATCTATGCCCGAAAGGGGGATGTGAAAAGGATGGCACGGTACCTCGGACTGAGAGGCCTTGCGAAGGTCCCACCTCTCGAGGGAGGTGTCTTATGGTGATTTTTCGATGGATGGTGGGTTCACCAGGAAACATTTAATGGCAGTTTCCACGCCTAGGTTGGGAATGTGTTTGATGTGTTCAGTTTTAGCTTTAAACATTCAAGTCCTAGGTTTGGCCAAAATGCATCTAAGCTATTCTATATGAAGATACAGATTTAAATGAATACAGAGAACAAAATTAGACAAAAAATAGAGAAAAAGGGCAAGATTAGAAAGTCATATCTGATCCGGATGTCTGATGAAGATTCTGATTTTTGAAGTAGTCAGGATCGCCTCTAATTTGACAGAATCGTCTGCTATCAGACAAGATCGTCTGAGATCTAACAAATTCGTCAAAGACCTGCAAACAAAGAAATAGGTGCAAAACACAGAAAATACAGCAATGCTAACATAGGGAAACAGTGTAAAATGATAGCAATAACATTAACATGATGATAATGAAAAAAATATGAGCATACTATAATGACTTAATGACAATTGGTGACTTAATTATGCATTTAAAGCTATATGGGTGAACTCCAAAATGCAAAATAGCAAAAAACAATAAATAAACTAGCTAATTGCAGAATAAAACAGCAGAAAAAGGTGAAGAAAATGCAAAATTTGGGCACTGATTGCCTCAATGTTGACTACAGTCAAAATCGTCTTGCATTGGTATGAAATCGTCTCTGATTCGACAAGATCGCCTCCGATCTTAACATGATCGTCTGCGATGATGTAAGCTTGCTCCGATTGAAAAATACTAATGTACCTACAACAAAAATTGGATAGAACTAATGCAAATAACAATTTGGGATGTCTTAATGCGTGTGAAGTCAAGTTACAGGAATTATCAGCCAGGGGGGTGCTAAGGGGAGGGCTTAGGATTAAATAAGCTTAGGAGGGAGGTTAGGAGGTTGGATATCATCCCTATTTGGGAGATCTCCAATGGGGAAGGGTCTCTAATGGTGCAGACACGCTTCTACCCGGATTAGAGACGTCGTTGGAACAGAAGCTAATTGTGAAAAATTAGTTTTGGGACAAGATCGTCTGGACATCCTAGTCCAGACAAAATCATCCGATCTGAGGCGATATCGTCTGATCGGCGATGAAATCGTCAAACGATCAAAACAACCTCTAAAAATGGCACAAAAAAAGAGGAAACAGATTATACGGTGGTTTGGGAGCGGTTTGAGAGGTTAAAATTTGAATTTGAATTATTTACTAGAGTAAATGTAATTACTAAGGTTTTACTGCGTCAATTTTAGGGTGCTACATTTTGCCCCCTCTTTAGCGAATTTTCTGAAGAAAATGCGTTAAAGATGAGTTCTTCTCGATCTACAAGAAAGCAAAAATTATTCCCATTTTTAGGAGACGATTCTTGGTCGAATCGTACGACAGCTTACTATGGTGCCCCCTCCGTGTTTTTACCCAAATCGAACGTTTGAGGTAAAAACGTGGAAAAGCAAAATTTAAAAATGTTTTTAATTTTTTTTGAATAAAATTAAGAAAAATAGGGTAAAACCCTAATTCATTTTTACTGTTCATTTTTTTTGTTTCTGGAGCTCTACAAGCAAAATGGTGGAGACAGCGCACAGATCGACAAAGGTATGACGTGGGCTACGGGTAAGAGTCTAAACTTAGCTTAGAATGCTTTAAGTTGAATTTACATGCTTTTTAGGTGAATTTTGATCAATTTTTGAGCATTGTGGCCGTTTTTGGGCCGTCGACGTCATCAGGACGAAATCGTCCCGATTTCGATGAAATCGTCCCAATTTCGATGAAATCGTCTCAAGTTCGTCGATTTCGTCTAAGGGCAAAATCGGCGAAAGGGGGATAATTTCATCAAATTAGGGACGATTTTGGCTTGCAAAATCGGAGACGATTATGCTCAAATGTGGGACGATATCGTCTAATAGTGGACGATATCATCATTTGTAAAATTGAACTTATTTTAACTTGCATTATTGATCACTTGAGTTTGTTATTAATGATTTGTTTTTTATTGTTGTTTATGTTGCAGAAAGTTTTACTAAAGAGCAGAGAATGGAAGTACGGGGGGTTGAGAGATGATTTGGCTGCTCTATCACAAGCAGAGCGGGATCAGCTGGCTCAGGCCGACTTACAGCATGTGGCAGAGATGCCACAAGTGTCTACAGATATGGGGCTGCTGACAGCCCTGGTAGAGAGGTGGTATCCGGGTTCTTCCTATTTTCGGCTATCGACAGGGGAGATGACTCCCACATTAGAGGATGTATGGAGGATTCTGAGGATCCCCATACAAGGACGGTTGATCACTCCTACGACCAATCAGGGCCATGCTATGATGCGGTTGTGTGGCGACCCGAGATTCACCCTAGAGAAGGGCAGAGTGAACATCGAGGCGCTGCGTCAGATGCCCGAGGCATCGAGACTCACATAGGTTTTGGCCAGAGTGGTTGGTGGACTTCTGCTGTGCCACCAGAGCGGGTGCAGGGTACCATGGGTGCTAGCAGATGTGATCTACGATATACGAGACCATGGTTACATGTTCTCTTGGGGAAATTTTGTTCTATGCCAACTATACAGGATCCTGCATGGGGTCGTGTACAAGGGCGGCCGATGTCTGGTTATGACATCCCTTCTATAGGTTTGGTGTTGGGAGCACATTGCAGTGCGAAGGTCGGTAGGGCTTCCTTTGACAAGGATTGACGGGGAGAGGCCCCAAGTTTTCTACTGGTGGCTCCGAAGAGGGGCATAGTGGCAGATTGATCTGTCGTTGTCCCAGAGACTACTAGATGACCTTGTCCTAGACCAGATCACATGGAGGCCTTGGAGGGACCATCCAGGGTGGGTCGAGGACGAAAAAGAGCTGGCTCGCATTAGGCGAGTCTGCTGGTTGAGGATGGAGAGGGGATAGGTGGAGCTCCATCGCTACGATCGAGTTTTGCGACAGTTCGGTCTACAACAAGGGATCCCATCTCTCAAGGATTACGAGTTTTCTTAGACTATCTGGGATAACACTACGGTCAGTGGGGCTCTAGATATGCAGCACTTTTGGAGTCAAGACTTGGACGATGCCCCCATTCAGCCAGTGGATGGGGACAACACAGGAGTAGTCGATGGCTACAATGCCTGGTACGTAGGCATCCGCCCTCCTCGGATGACGAGGGCTTAGGGTCTGATTCATGCAGTTGTGCGTCGGATGGGGAGGCGACACCAGGCGGCTATTGAGGCAACCCAGGGTCATAGAGGGAGAGAGCTGAGGAGAGCACAGGTGTAGCAGAGGCCGCGAAAGCGGGAGAGGAGGGAGGAGAGACCCCCTTCTCCATAGAGAGAGAGGCCACCATCGCCCGATAAGGGCAAGGGTGTGGACACTAGGGAGAGTAACGAGACAGCGACTCTTCGAGCGAAGACAGTCCGTCTCCAGGCACAGGTGCAGACCCTATAGGAGGAGGTTACACGACACTAAGCTGAGGTGACATAGCTCAGAGATGAGATTGCACACCTCAAGGCACAGGGCGGAGGGGCGAGCACTCAGGAGCTGGTGCAGTCGATTGCTCAGACCTAGTTCTACCAAGGTATCTACTTCCATATGGTGCTAGAGGGTCAGAGGGTACAGCTGCCAACCGACATTGCTGACCCGATCAGGATTGGGTCGTCGAGGACTTCATCCTGATCGAGGACTAGGACTCGCAGTACCACACATACTATGATGGGGCCACCTCGTCCACCTCAAGGCGGAGGAGGAGATGATGCTGAGAGCTCGAGGGGTTCTCGAGACACTACACAGAGGATATATGATTGAGAGGATTGAGTATGCCAAGATGTAGATTGTGGCATACCAATCTAGATTTGATATGATGTATATATTGTTGCTATATATATAGATGAGATATTTTTTGATCATATGACTTGTGTTTTATGTATTTATATGATGCTTTAACGTTTGATTAATTGATTTGATGATTCATGTGATTATGTCGTTGGAAATATTATGATTGAAATGTCATGCTTTTAAAAATTTAAATGAAATAATTTGATGTAACAAATTGGTTGTTTGTGATGTAATGTGATAAAAGATAAAAAGAGACTTCTAACAATAATTTCAAAGGACATTGTCGCTATTATAGACCATTTCATGGAGTTGCCGCTCACTCGGTCGTCAAGCTAATCTCAGTATAGAAATATTGTTAAAAAGTAAAAGAGTGCTTAAGAGATTGTCTTAAGACTTTGGTGCAATGGTGCAAATGATGGTGATGATGGTTTGTTTTCAGATTTTCATAAAAATAGTATGCATGAAATAATGTTAAAATGATTTTTGCTAGGCATAAATTCCTAAGTGTGATAAAATTTTTGGATAATTCCCTAGGAATTATACCATCATTGCAAAATTGAAGGTTGACATAATGACATGAAATAGTGATAATATGCATGCTTTTTGTTTTGAAAACATAATTGTATAACAGAATGATTTAAGTCATATGGTTTTTATGATTTTTAAATAAATGGGGAATAAAAATTGGTACAATGGTTTGCGCTAGGCATAGAATATGTAGGTATAAACTTATACCATCATCGCAAAATCTAAAAAGAGATAGTTTTATTGCATGATTGATTTTTGATAAACAAAAAATATGAAGATAAGGACTTGCGCTAGGCATAAAATTCCAATTTTGGTTTTGGAACTATACCATCGTCACGAAAGTCGATAATATATATATATATATATATATATATATATATATATATATATATATATATATATGTTTTGATTGTATGGTTTTGAAAGGAATTTTGATTTTTTCTATTATGTATGTAGTTGTCTTTATACTAAACAACTGTACTTTTAAAGAAGAAAATGAATTATTCCAAACAATTTGCAAAAAATATATTTCAAAGTATCTTAAAGACAAAAGTTAGATTTATAAGGAATCCCATGTGCATATGTGAGTTCATTTCCAATCTTGATTTATCATAATGATACACAAAATATCTCAAATACAAAATGTGTGTGCAATTGCATTGTTCATTTACCAGTTTGAGCAAGGTACTATGATACAAGTGATTTGAATGAACCAAAGAAGTGTTCATTAACCATGATGTAGATGCATATAACCATACTAGACTACTATGTAAGTAGGATTATCAAGAGCTAACTAATCCATAAGCAGACATAGGTCTATACAAAAGAAGGTCGCTAATGTGACAGACATATCGCCACGCTAGGAGTTACCCAAGGCCAAGCAGGTTGGGCACAAACCACCTGTTATGGGGCTTACCTCACAGTTTTCGAATAATTGAGAATTCCAGGGATTCAAGCTCATCAACCCTTCTTTTATTTTCAAAGGGTAGGAAAATGGATTTTATTGCTTTTTGCTTTTGCTTTCTTTTGCTTTCTTTTGGGATTTTTGCTTGATAATGTTGTAATGATAAAAATAATATTTTTTTTTTTCTCTTTTACTTGAACTTTGCTTTTTCTTTTTGTTCTGTACTAGGGATACTTGCTCGGATTAGCTGTAGAGCAAGGGATTTTTATTCTAGGTAGGGGTGAGCTTGTCCTTTTACCAATTCTCAAATATTCTAGACTATGTGCATGATAGGATAGCAGGGGAAACCTTTCGCTCAAGAAACCACTTCTACTATGTAGCATAGCATGAATATTACAAATATAATCATTTTATTGTGAAAAGATGCGCTTGGTTTAAGTAAATAACAAGATCAATTCTTTGTGCTCAAACTTTATTTAATTGAATTTTGTGAACTTTGATATAAGAGAGATTAGTAATCATGTCAGATAAAAATCAAGATATTTATATTTTGTGTTTGTGAAAGTGAGGGATTCCAAATAAATGCTAATTTATCCAAAATAATTTAAAACATATAACTGCAACATTTGTAAGAAGATATATATAAATACTTTTTGAGAAGTTTTGAGAATGTTGACTCTCTCTTTCTTCTTTATGTTGTTTTGGTTTCGAAAGAGTCAAGAATATTGCTATTTTTTTTTATTTTTATTATTATTTTTTTGTTTTTATTTTTTTGAAAGAATTAACAAGTGCCATAAATAAATGCAACAAATAGTTTTGAATATTTTGATGATTATGAATGTTTTTGGTGTTTTGGAATTTATAAATTGAAAGAAATACAAAATAGTGATTTTGAAATATTTTTTAAACAAATATATACAAGGATGAAATGACCAAATTTATACATAGTAACGTTTAAGATGTAAAATGTTCATGGGTTCTTTAAGTTCTTTACCATCTAAGGTAGATAATTTGTATGCTCCTAATTCAAATTTAGCAATGATAATGTATGGTCCAAGCCAGTTGGGCTCAAATTTACCTTTAAGGTCCTTAGTTGCATTAGTATTTTTTTGATTTTCTTTTAAAACCAGGTCACCGATCTCAAAGGATCGATGATGAACTTTTTTAGCATATGATATTTTAAGCTTGTCTTGGTAGGCATGGAGATGCTCCAAAGCATTAATGTGTTTTTCATCTAGGACTTCCAGCTGACTGAGTCTGCCAGCTCGATATTCATCTCCTACTTCGGTATCTTGAAGTAGTAGAGCCAAAGAAGGAACTTCTAATTCAAAGGGAAAAATAGCTTCAACACCATAAACCAAAACAAAAGGTGAAGTTCCAATGGATGTTCGAACACTAGTTCGATAGGCCCACAAGGCTGGATATAACTGAATGTGCCGATCGCGCCGAGCTTTATTGACCAATATTTTGAGAATCTTGATTAAGGTTTTGTTAGATGCTTCATGCTTGACCATTACCCTGAGGATAATAGGGAGTGGAACAACGATGTTGAATCTTATATTTTTGGCATAATTTTTTAACATCTTTATTTTTGAAACAAGTTCCATTGTTAGAGATGAGATTTGCAGGAATTCCGAACCTAAAAATAATTTGATTAAAAATAAATTTAGAGACTTGTGTGCCAGTGCAGGAAGCTAAAGGCATAGCTTCAACCCACTTCATGAAATACTCAGTGGCGGTTATGATGAATTTATATCCATCAGATGACACAGGATTGATTTTGCCAATAATATCTAAACCCCATTTTGAAAAGGGCCAAGAAGATGAAATAGCCTGCAGTTCTTGTGCGAGCGCATGGAGAAGGTCGAGCATGTTTCCGGCACTTGTCGCAATGGCGCACATAATCATGTGCGTCATTCTCCATGGTAGGCCAAAAGTATCCTATCCTAAGGAGCTTTTTAGCAATGACACTATCACTGAAGTGTCCTCCACAAGATCCACCGTGGGCTTCACTCAAGGCTAATTTGGATTCTTCTAGATTCAAACATCTTAATAGGATACCTTCAAAAGATATCCTATATAAAGTATTGCCAATTATTACAAATCGACTTGCTCGTCTACGTAATAACCGACGTTGGTTTCTATTAGAATTGGCAGGGAAAGTCCCATTTTGGAGAAAATCAAATATATTCGTATACCAAGGTTTAGGAGTAGTTTTGTTGATTAGAAACACATCCAAAGGTTCTAAGCAGGATTTATTTGAAGCGGGTTCCTGGAGTCGATGAATAATGATAGTGGCATATTCGTCATCTAACTCTAAGGGCAGGAGAGATGCAGCTGCGGCCATAGCATCAACTGCATGGTTGCAAGTTCGAGGAATAGCTTCCAAGGTAAATTGATCAAATAAAGACATTAATTGTAAAACATAGGCTTTATATGGGCGTAGTTTATCATCTCTGGTCTGATAAACTTCATTAATTTGGTTTATAACCAGTTGAGAATCACCAAAAACTAAAAGATGTTTAATTTTTAGCGCCAATGCAGCTCGTAATCCAAGGATTAGAGCTTCATATTCAGCAGTATTGTTAGTGCAAGCAAATGTCAATTTGAAGGACAGAGGAATAAGATGTTTTTGCGAGGATATTAAAATAATACCCGCACCTGACCCCACTCATGCATCGGGCTCCATCAAAGTATAAGGACCAGGTGTTCAATATGGTCTCGCCTCTAATTGAAGGCATTCATCAAGAAACTCAATGATGAGGGGATGGGTAGATTCTAAGGGTGCAGCAGCTAATTGATCTGCTATGATTTGACCCTTAATAGACTTTTTTCCTATGAATGTGAGATCAAACTCGCTTAGAGCAAGAACCCACTTGGCTGTGCAACTCGATAAATAAGGTCGACTCATGAGATACCTTAAGGGATCATATTTAGCAATGACATAAGTTTTTTGACTAAGCATATAATGGCATAATTTTTGCGTAGCAAACACAACTGCTAGACATAATTTTTCTAATGTTGTGTATCGGGTTTCATAACTGATGAAGATTCGGCTAATATAATAATTAGCCCGTTCTCTCTTTTCATCATCAAGCTGAGCTAACATAGCTCCTAAGGCAGAATCTGAAGCTAAAATATATAGGAGAAATGGGCGATCAGGTTTAGGTGGTGAAAGCATCGATGGATTAAGGAGGTATTGTTTGAGAAGTTCAAAAGCTTCTCTATATTCGTCGTCCCAATTAAAAGGGACATATTTTTTAAGAAGTTTAAGAAAGGGACCGATTTTGTTTGCCAGCTTATCGATGAAGCGACGGATGGCTTGAAGCTTACCTTGTAAACTTCGTAACTCAAATATATTAGTAGTTGCGAGCATATCAGTGATAGCCGCAATATTGAGAGGATCGATTTCGATACCGCGTAAAGAAACTAAAACCCCTAATAGTTTTTCGAACTTAACTCTGAATATGCATTTTGCTGGATTTAATCAAATAAGATATTCTCGTAATCAATTAAAAACTTTTCTTAAATCATCTAAATGATTATCTTCATTAATAGAGTGAGCTATAATATCATCTACATAATCATGTAGGATATCATGCATCATATCATGAAATATATAAGTCATAGCTCGTTGATAGGTTGCATCTGCGTTCTTTAAGCCAAATGGCATTACTTTCCAACAAAAAGTATCCCAAGGGGTAATAAAGGTTATTTTAGCCTGATCTTTAGGAGCTATCTTGATCTGATTATAACCAGAGAATCCATCCATTAAGGACATCATCCCACTCCCGATAGTAAAGTCAATGATTTGATCCATGTTTGGAAGAGGAAAATCATCTTTAGGGCACGCAGCGTTAATATCTCTAAAATCTGTGCAAACCCTAACTTTGGTGGCTTCTTTCTTGGTGACTGGATCTACATTTGAGATCCATTCAGCATAATCAATAGCTTGTATAAAAACAACATTTAGGAGTTTTTCTAACTCCCCTTTGACTAGCAGAGCCACTTTGGGATGCATTTTTCTAAGTTTTTGTTTAACCGATTTAGCATCCGGATGGACCACTAGGTGATGCATGACTACAGAAGGGTCTAGACCTGGCATATCTTCGTATTTCCAAGCAAAGACATCTTCGTATTCTTTAAGGAATGCAATGTATTGTTCTTGTTTTTCTTGACTTAATTCTGATCCAATATTGATTATGTGAGGACTATCCTCAGTTCCAATGTTAATTTTAATGACGTTTTCTACTTCCATGTATAGATCTCTTTCAAAATTAGGTGGGGCGGGTGAAATGCCCAATTCTTGTAATTCTTGTAAGGTTAATTTGGATAATTCATCTTGAGGAGTAGTGGTCTCAAGTTGGGCTATAGTTGGTATAGAACCATCAAAATAAAATCCATTGTGTAACATCTCTTCAACGGAGACGTCATGGAAGATATCTCCTTCCAACTCCTCATCGGAGTCAGCAATCATTTCAGGGTAAGCTATGGATAGCATGTTACATGTAAATGGCTAATTTTTTAGAGGCAAATCATCACGCCTATCCAAATAATCTTGATAACATATGAGTTGATCATCATCTTCAAAAGGAAAGGGTTGACCCTTACTAGGAAATAGACCCACACCACAACGGGAGGCCATGGTTCTACCTCGAAAGGTTCTTTCATGCCATTTTGGAAAGGTCCCAAGCCTTTCCCTTTATATCCCATTTTAAGCATTATGGGTTTAGCTTTAATATATTCATTGGTAAAATAACACCAAGCATATCCTTCATGATGAGTTTTAATGTTTCGAGGGATTATTCCCCAGTCATATCCTTTATAAATGAAGGCACAACTCCCGACTTGGTAAGTACTTCCCATAGGTTGTGGGAGGCCCAAAGTACGAGGAGATGGCGGCAAATTATTTAAAAGAATTGAATCTTGCATGAAAGCATTTGTTTTTTTTTTATATTAAGACTGTGGATAAATCTGGTAAAAGTTCATCAGAAAGAGCATAAGATGTAGAAGGATCATTCCCTATATATTTAGATGTAGAAGGTATGATAGATGTTGAAAATGTGGAAGTGTTAAGAGATGGGTTTATAGGTTTTGAAATTATAGGGATAGAACATGAAGGATTGGTCGTGGATTGAAAATCTTTTTGAGGTTCTAGAGTGGTTTGTTTAGAAGATTGTTGATCTATATATGAGGGTGAAATGAATGGAGGAGAAATAGGTGAAGCTATGGGTGTGTGTTTCACAATTTTAGATGAAAAATAAGAATTAGGATGTGTGGATGACAGAGCGGGGCAAAATTGCACTTCGACAGGTTCTGCCAAAGCACACATATCAAAGGGTCTAGGGTCACCATGGATAGTGACCAACTGATTTTTAAATTCGAATTTAACACATTGGTGTAAAGTTGATGGGATAGCCCGCATTGCATTGATCCAAGGACGACCCAAGAGTATATTGTACGATGTTGGGCAATGTACAATAAACATGGTTGTATCTAGAGTTCGAGTACCAACTTGCAATGGGATTGTAATAACTCCACACATTTCTTGTGTTTCGTCATTGAAAGCTTTGATAATCATGTCATTTTTCTTCATTTCATCATTTCTAAAGCAAAATCGTTAGTAGAAGTCAAGAGTGCAAATGTTTAGAGATGAACCATTATCAATCAGGACTCGTTTAACAGCTACATCTCCAATTAGAGCAGTAATATATAAGGGATTATCCTTATGTAAACTGTGTTGTGGGATATCTTTATCCTGAAAGTCAATACAATCAACTTCTTGAGTGATGATAGTATTGGCCATGGCTTCAGGTTGAATGTTTTGAGGTACCATCATTTGGCTTAATGTAAGCATCAACTCATCCCTATGGGTAGGAGATCTTAACAAATCCAAAAGAGAAATTCTGGCTATAGTATTGGATAATTGCTCATTAATATTGTAAGGGGGTTTAGGTTGAACATTGGAAGCATGATTCCCTTTATTGGGATTTTTCAAAACGAATGGAGCTGATCCATCATTCTGGTTTGGTTCTTGTTGAGAATTTTGAGCCTGTTGTCGAGTAATGACTCCAATGGTACCTACAATGTTATATTGAAGACATTGAACTGGTCTCGGTCGAGCATTTATGGCTTGTTCATCAAGGAGGAATTGATTAGAAGAAGGTCAAGTAGTAAATCTTCTAGGAAATGGTTCTTCTAGAACCATAGCATCTGTGATGGGTTGAATAGGATCTTATTCGTTTTCAGAACTATTCGATTGGTTTGAAGTGATGTCTATTTCACTTTCAGTATCTGATTCTACATCACTAGAATCTGAAGTTTGAGAATTATGTAGGGGCCTGGTTGTGACCAGGGATAAGGTTGTGTCAAATATTTGAGGATCATGATTAAGTAAATGTCCGCTAATAGTTCCTACATATCGGGTAGGAGGAGGAACATTATGATGTTCGATTTGATTGGCCACCTCTTTACCATGTCTTGGTAAAGGGTGTTGAAATATGTCTAATGATTGATTAGCATTTTGATTTTGATTTTGAGGAATGGTCTTTTGAGTATTATTAGGAGCATTTTGTTTAGGTTGGAAGGCTTGCACCTCCATTTCATTATTATCAATCAAATCATGTATTTTATGTTTCAACCTTTTACAAGCGTTGATAGAGTGTCTAGGTCCTCTATGGAAAAATCACAGTGTAAGTCAGCTCTGTATCTGGGTATAGTTGGATCAGGTTCCCGTATAGCTGGTAATTGGATCAAACCTCTTTCGATTAATTGAGGTAAAATAGTTGATAAGGGTTGATTCAATCTAGTAAATTCTCGAGGAGGCTTATCAGGCGGTTTCAATATAAAATTTTTTGTTGTCTTCATTGCATTGATATTAGCAACATTTCTACTGTCAGTGACTCCATCACCAACAACTTGTTTATTTTTATATTGATTTTTGGATGTTTTCTCATCATCCTTCTTCCTAATTTGGTCTCTCCTAATGAGGGCATCTTCTACTCTTCGAGCTAAATCTATAGCTTGATCGAAGGTAGTTAAGGTAGCAGTTGATAGCTCATAAGATGTTTGTTCTTGTAAATTATTGATAAAAATGTCCAACATTTCCCTATAAGGTAGCACAAAGTGCGGTTTTCTTGTCAATTGCCTCCATCTAGCTAAGAAATCGGCAAAACATTCATCCTTGTCTTGTTTTAAGTTGTATAAATCTTTAATGGTTACATGCCTCTCGATGTAGGCACTAAATTGATGGACAAAAGATTCAATTGTTTCTTCAAAGTTTCTCAAAGAATGAGTGGGCAATTGATAGTACCATTCTAATGCCATTCCACCTAAACTTTTTGGGAACATTTTTAGTAATAATAAGTCCTCATGTGATATATCATGACATGCTATCCTAAAAATGCGAAGATGCTCTATGGGATCTTCGGTTCCTTTATATATAGGCAGGATGGGCATGGGAAAATGCTTAGGGTAGGGTTGTGCTACAACTATGGGATCCAAAGGTTGACTACATATCTCTCGATAATTGTACGAGGAACGATAAGGATCTATCTGGTCCATACGCAAAGCTAACTGTTTCACCATGGCTTCCAGATTACTAGTTTGCCCACCATATTGGTTCGGTAGGGCATTGATATGGGATTTGTGGGCATATGATGGAGGAACATGAAGATTAGATGCTATGTTGCTATTGTGTAGATTGTTGGTAGGAAAGGTGTTAAGAAGGAATTTTGAAGTTGTATTATGTTGTATTTCAGATTGTTGAAAATTGGTGTTTGACTTCATTTTAGGTTTTTGTTTACTTGAAGCATATTGATCAATAGTTTGGCGAAGTAAAGTAGTGAAGGAAGTTTTCTTTTGTGTGGGAATGATTTTAGGCTGAATAACGGGTTCCTTAGGAGGTTGGGTAACCTGTTGTTTTGGCATGTTCTGAATCATATTGACCATATCTCTATTGGATGGTCCAGCCTTATCACTTTCTTGATCAATGAAAGACAAGGGATTAGTGCACACATCAAACATATGTTCCATGGCTGCTTGAGTGTCACTAATTTGCCCTTTATCAATACGAACTGCCATATTAAGAACACCAATGTTATTATGGAAAAAATTTCAGAAATGATCTACGTTGTCAAAAGCAATAGTTCCATCTAGAGCTACTCTAGGGGATGAGGATCCATCCACTTTAACATTTTCTTCTTGTTCGTTGTCTTCACCTAGGTCATATTCTAGTTGATCTAGAGTTTCTCCTTCCGAAATTGGATCTTCAAGAAGGTCATTTGGGTTTCTAGTTTTATCTTCTAACCAATCTTCTTCTTCTCCTTCAGTTTGTTTACCATTCCTAAGTTTAGGCATTGTGCTTAATTTAGATTTCAGCAAATATATATATATATATATATATATATATATATATATATATATATATATATATATATATATATATGCAACAAGTTTAAGAGGTATATATTAATTATATACCTACTACAATATTTAAAATGAAAGGTTTTGGTTTTTGTTATGTTTTTTAGTTTTTCTTTGTTTTTGTAATAATATTGTAAAGACAAACAACAATACAATAAATGCAATAAATAATACTGAAAGTAATGATCTAGTTTTCTATAAACAATTTATAAATGTCATTAATGGGCTCAAGTTCTTCAGGAGTAATGAAGTGTTCTTCTTCAAATTGAAAGTTTTCCTTCAAAAATTTAATGAAAAGAGCTATAGTGATATTATCTGTCTCATACGCTGGTTGATAAAAGTAAAGTTTGTGGCAATACTCTCGATATAACACAGCTCGAGGAACTCTATTCCATATTTCCCTATCCGTAAGAACAACCTCTTGGTCTTCTATACGACCTAGGAACTGGTGTACAATGGCTGCGTTCTCGAGGTATTCCTCGAAGGTGAACAATTCTGAAGATACGAGGGCTCTCCTATAAGCTAACCATCTATGGCAGGCTCTCTGAAGTTCATGATAAAAGACAAGTTGATGAGGATCCAGGATACTATCTAGGACAAGCCTCTTGATTTGTTTAAGTTTTGTTGACCTAGATGAAATGACACTAAGTCTTCTATCAAGTTCGTCCCACAAAAGTTGATTTCTATCTGTTTCAGGCACACTAAGCATAGAATTGATTTCTATGGCTGCCAATTGGTTTTCAACATTTATAGTAACTACTAATATTTTCTTAGGAGCTACCATCTAAACATGATATGCAACTTATTAATTTTAGATGATTTGAAATGCATCTATGTTTTGGTTGTTTTATTTTTTGTTTTGTTTTGTTTTGTGTTTTCAAAAGGTTTTAAATGCATTCACGTCGGGTTCACCAAAATGTATCGCTCCAAATTTTTCACACCCTTACCTTCAGGCTATAGGATCTGTGCCCAGAAGGGGGATGTGAAAAGGATGGCGTGGCACCTCAGACTGAGAGGCCTTGCGAAGGTCCCGCCTCTTGAGGGAGGTGTCTTATGGTGATTTTTTGACGGATGGTGGGTTCACCAAGAAACATTTAATGGCAGTTTCTGCGCCTAGGTTGGGAATGTGTTTGATGTGTTCAGTTTTAGCTTTAAACATTCAAGTCCTAGGTTTGGCCAAAATGCGTCTAAGCTATTCTATATGAAGATGCAGATTTAAATGAATACAGAGAACAAAATTAGACAGAAAACAGAGAAAAAGGGCAAGATTAGAAAGTCATACCTGATCCGGATGTTTGATGAAGATTCTAATTTTTGAAGCAGTCAGGATCGCCTCTGATTTGACAAAATTGTCTGCTATCAGACAAGATCGTCTGAGATCTGACGAATTCGTTAGACGAATTCGTCAAAGACCTGCAAATAGAGAAATAGGTGCAAAACATAGAAAATACAGCAATGCTAACATAGGGAAATAGTGTAAAATGATAGCAATAACATTAACATGATGATAATGAACAAAATACGAGTGTACTACAATGACTTAATGACAATTGGTGACTTAATTATGCATTTAAAGCTACATGGGTGAACTCCAAAATGCAGAATAGCAGAAAACAATAAATAAACTAGCTAATTACAGAATAAAATAGCAGAAAAAGGTGAAGAAAATGCAAACTTTGGGCACTGATTGCCTCAATGTTGACTGCAGTCGAAATCGTCTCGCATTGGTACGAAATCATCTCTGATTCGACAGGATCGCCTCCGATCTTAACAGGATCGTCTGCGACGATGTAAGCTTGCTTCGACTGAAAAATACTAATGTACCTGCAACAAAAATTGGATAGAACTAATGCAAATAACAATTTGGGATGTCTTAATGCGTGTGAAGTCAAGTTACAGGAATTATCAACCAGGGGGGTGCTAAGGGTAGGGCTTAGGATTAAATAAGCTTAGGAGGGAGGTTAGGAGGTTGGAGATCATCCCTATTTGGGAGATCTCCAACGGGGAAGGGTCTCTAACGGTGCAGACATGCTTCTACCCGGATTAGAGACGCCG
The DNA here is from genome assembly GCA_028583015.1 of Wollemia nobilis. Taxonomy (NCBI): domain Eukaryota; kingdom Viridiplantae; phylum Streptophyta; class Pinopsida; order Araucariales; family Araucariaceae; genus Wollemia; species Wollemia nobilis. The sequence goes on from JAQPPZ010002068.1 coordinate 285,434, forward strand.
TTGGAATAAAATCTAATTATGAAAAATCAGTTTTGGGACAAGATCGTTTGGACGTCCTAGTCTAGACGAAATCGTCTGATCTGAGGCAATATCGTCTGATCGACGATGAAATCGTCAAACGGTCAAAACAACCTCTAAAAATGATGCGGGAAAGGAGGAAACAAATTACACGACGGTTTGGGGGTGATTTGGGAGGTTAAAATTTGAATTTGAATTATTTACTAGAGTAAATGTAATTACTAAGGTTTTACTGCACTAATTTTAGGGTGCTACAAATAACTATTTTATGGTGGTTTTCTCTTGTCTCACCGTATATGACAAATAACTATTTTTGACAAATACTATGTAACTAGAGTATATGACAAATAACTATTTTTGTAACCAATCTAGACTCTTTCTTAAACCTTGGCATGTGGGTTTCAACCCGTCAGAGGAGCGGTCATCATAGGTTCCAGTGTGGGTACGACTCCCATGGATGTCATTGGAATAATGGAGAAACAACATCTTGCATATGATTGCCCTTCTTATTGGGAAGTCGATTGGCCATCACATCAAATGATGTATAAAAAGGTATTTTACGTCACTTATATCTGTGTCAAAATTTATTTAAACAATCCTATTACAGATTCTATTGAAATACAATTTGGATCGTCTACATGGGTTCAACAACTTGACTATGAAGCTCTTCCATTTCGTTGTTGGATATATCATGAATACGGCCACCTGCAAAGAAAATATCCTAAGTTTATACCACCTATGGCTTCAAATCCTGGGCCCTCTCAATCTGCACAAAATTTGGATAAAGTAAAAGCCATGATAAAGGAAGGGTATCGAGATAAAGAAGACTTTATTCTTGTAAAACCATGAAACAGTGGAAGAAGAGTAAAAAGAGTCCTTAAGGATAGCCAACCAGATGCTCTGCTCAGCCGTTTTGAGATATTGGATGATCTTGATTAGTGCATGGAGTTACCAGAAACATTGCTACCTGATGCAGATATAACAGGTATGAATCAAATGTCTCGTCTTGGGGTGGAACCTAAGTAATCAGATCTAGTGGGTTTAAATGAAGAACATGTGGCTTTGGTTTCGAGTACAAGTGATATGGTTGGCTATAGCTCTAGAAGGAAAACTATTTTAGAAAGTGGCACGAATATAGTTGTACTCTCTCCTACTTAGGCACTGATGCAATCATCCTTGGATTGCAAAACTCCTATGGTGTTGGGATTACAACAGAAAAATTAAAAAGGTGCTTCGGATAAGAATATGAAGGTGGGTCAAAAGAAAAGCTAGGAAAAAATTAAGTTAATGGGGAAGACTTTGGTGGAGTCAGGCTTGGTGAGAACATTGGACTCCCATTTTTCTAATCCTAAAAAATTATTATCCTCTCATAGAATGTAAGGGGGTTGAACAACATCCCCAAATAAAAAGTTATTCGTGATTTGATTCGTGTACATTCTTCGGATGTCGTGTTTATTCAGGAGACTAAACTTGCTACTGATAGTAGGATCAATGCCAGTGTATTGGTGCATGTGGATATGCTGGTGGTGTTGCTTGTTTATGGAATCCGGTTAAGATCTCTCATCTTACTTGGATTTCTAGTAGATGTTCTATTTCGATGATCAGACATGATAATGAATTTGGTGAAACAATCCTAGTTACAAATGTGTATGCTCCTATTGATTACAATGGTAGAGTAAATTTTTAGGAGCACATTGGCTTTGTGAGAAGTCTGGCTCCCCTGTACCCATGGATTTTGGCTAGAGATTTTAATTTTATCACTTTTCTAGAGGAGAAACGTGGTGGATTTGATTGTCTTGAGCCTTTTCTTCTATCTTCAGTGCTCATATCCAGGCCCTGAACTTGGTTGACATCAAGTCGGATAATGGGATCTTTACCTGGCACAATAGAAGATGTGGGGAATATTCCATCTTAGAGAGACTAGATAGGTTTCTGATCTCTAACTTTTGGATTGATAATAACAAAAGCTCTAGTTATGTGATTCTGGAGGGTAGGGGATCTGCTCATTGGCCTATTAAACTCTTTGTTCTTGAGTATGGGCTAAAGAAGAATCCTTCCTTTAAGTTTCAACTTATGTGGCTTTGGGATCCTAAGATTCATGATTTCATGTGAGGTTGGTGGACCAATGGCAAACCTTCTCATGGCATCGCTATGTATTCCATTATGAAGCGGCTACAATTTGTTAAGCATAAATTGAAGAGGTGGAATAGTCTAAATTTTGGGAAACTTTCCTTGGCTAAGTTGATGGTTCTTAAGAAGGTGGAAGAAGCTTCAAGGAATATTAGATCATGGACTCATGGAGAAGCTTCTCTTTGAGTAATCTGAGGCTACGAAAGAACTTGGAGCTAAATTGGATCTGAGGGAAGAATTTTTTTGGAAACAAAAATCTTGAGTGGATTGGTTTCAGGAAGGGAATAGGAACACGACCTTATTTTTTAACTCAGTTAAGGCTTGTCATAATGGTAACCTAATTTCCTCTCTTGTGAATTCTCAGGGTGCCCTTCTCTCTTCTTTCAGGGAGATTTCAAAAAAGACTAGGAGGTATTTTCCCTCTCTCTTCAAGGAGGACTCTCTCTCAGATGATGAGGATGAAAAGCTTATTCTAAATTGTATTCCCTCTATTGTCTCTAGAGATATGAATGAGAATTTTATGGGCCCAATTTCCCTTGAGGAGTTGGAAAATGTTGTATTCAATATGAAAAAATGGAAAACCCCAAAGCTCGAATGGATTCTCGTTTGATTTTTATTAGGAGTTTAGGGAGTTAATCAATTTTTATCTTCTGGCAGTGGTCCATGAGTCCCAAAAGAACAAACAGATGCTAAGGGCCCTAAATGCTACCTTTGTGGTGCTTATTCCAAAAAAAGAGGGAGTGAATTCTCTAGATATGTTCAAGCCTATTGCTCTCTGCAATATTGTGTATAAGATCATTACAAAAATTATTGTTGAGAGGCTAAAGATATGGTTGAGCAAAATCATCTCTAAGGAGCAAGGTGGGTTTGTTGCTGGCCAAAAAATCCTAAATGAGATTGTTATTGCTATAAAAGTTATTCACTTGATGGAAACTTCTAAGGAGAAATCTATGTTCATTAAGTTAGACATGGTCAAAGCCTATGACTGGGTCAAATGGTCCTTTCTTCAAAAAGTTCTTGATGATTTTGGCTTTGAGGAGGAATGGATTAGATAGCTGATGAGTTGTGTTTCTTCTTCCTCATTCTTTGTTCTTGTAAATAATAAGTCATCGGAGATGTTTGAGGCCTCGAGGAGATTGAGGTAAGGAGATCCTGTATTTCTTTATTTATTTATCATTATGGCAGAAGGGTTGGGAAGACTACTCAAGTCTTAGGTTAGGCATGGTCTCATTCAGGGTTGGAAGTGGGATAGCAGTTCGCTACCTCTTTTCCACCTTCAATTTGTTGATGATGCAGCTTTGTTGGGATTTGCCACTACTAGGGAAGCTGGTGATATTAGGCGATATCTTGAAATATATTTTGGTGCTTCTGGGCAATGGATTAATGAATACAAATCTTCTATTTTCTTCTTCAATACCCCTCCTCTTATTCAAGTCAGGATTGCTCAAATTCTAAGATTCCATGTTGGGACTCCCCCCTTCATTTATCTTGGTATTTTTATTTCGTCTCATCCTTTGTGTAGATCTTCTTTGTAGTCTATGCTTGATAAGTTTAGAGGGAAGGTGAATCACTAGACCATCATACGGCTCTCCTTTGCGGTTAGAGTGTTTGTTTTATAATATTTTGTTCAAGCTTTACCTATTTACAGGTGTTTTGTGCAAACATCTTCGTCTCATTTTATCAAAGACATGGATGCTTTGTCAAGACAATTTTTGTGGTCTAGAAAACTTGCTCAATATAAATGGAGTTTTTGTTAGGTGGGATTTTTTTTATAGTTCGATTCAAGAGGGTGGCATTGGGTTGCGACAAGCGACTCTTTTTGGTCAGCCTTTGGCCGTGAAACTCCATTGATTATGGTGTACTTTTCAAGATCAGATGTGTTAAAATCTTATCTTGTAAGTACTTGAGAGGTATTTCTGAGGCTGATATCCCTAGAGTCAGCTTGGTTGGAAAAGGTTCGATTATTTGGGACACTCTGAAAAGAGGGGCTAATTTAATTAAGCAGGGTTTGTTCTGGATTTGCAATTAGGGATTAGATGCTCTTTTCTGGGAGGATTCTTGGGATGGCCACCCTCCTATATTGACTCAATACCCCAGGTTACATTCCTTAAGCATTTGTTTCTTGGAATCAGGCTAGTCTCGTGTGGAGGACTTTAAAAGAATCTAGCCTTTTGGTAATATGGAGATGTAGAAGTGGAAATACCCGCAAGAATGGTCCTAGGGGAGATTGGTCAAAGAAAAAGATGTGCTTGCTATTATTCTTGCAAGGAGGCCTTGCTCTTCATTGAGGGGTAAATATATTTTTGCTTTGAACCTTGATCCCAAGGGAACCTACTCTATAGCCTATGGTTATCAGGTTCTTGATATGCAAAATTTTAGGAGCCTCCTTATCACATGGTGGAAAAAGGTGTGGAACAATTTTGCTCGGAATAAATGTAACTTTTTTCTCTTGTTGGTAGCTCGTAATAAATGCCACTTGGGATAACATGAGGAAGAGGGGATTTCAGGGTCCCTCTTTTTGTGTCCTTTGTGGTAATAATGAGGATGACTATTCTCATTTATTTTTCCAATGCTTCCTAGCTAGAGATATTTGGTACCATTGGTGGAGTGCCTAGAACCATCCTTGTTTTCATGTGCTCTCCCTGGTGGAGTTTTGGATCAATCTGGGAAAACCTCTGGCCAATGCCCCCTTCCTCCAAGTGGCTTGGAATTTGGGCCCTTCTTGCATCATCTGGCAAATTTGGCTCAAACAAAACCATCGCATATTTTAGGTTAGACATTTGGTTGTTCAACGTATATGGTAAAGAATCTTGTGTATGGTTCAAGAAACTATCCATGGGAAATGTGATGTCGATCCTCTTTTGGACTCTAGGGAGGAGAAGGTACGATAGGCCCTTGGTCTCTTTGGGGTTTGTGCAGACTCTTCTCACCCTAACAGGGTTCCCTAGCTCAACAAGAAAGTTTAAAGAGATGGTAGGTGGAGGTCGTCCCCTGGAGGAGCTTTAAAAAATAATATTGATGGGTCGTCCAGGGATAATCCTGGACATGCTGGAATTGGCGGTGTTGGGAGAGACTCTACTGACATGGTCAGATTTTTCTTTTCCATTTATAAAGGTGTTCACTCCAACAATTTTATGGAAGCTCTTACGATTCTTGAGGCTTTGCAGAGGGGATTTTCTCTTAGCTGACGCTGGAGCATCTACAAGTTTGACTCTCAAATTTTGGTTAATATTTTAAATAGGATAAGGTTGGAGGATGTTAATTGGCAGTTTGCCTATGTGATCGTTTAGATTCTCAGAATTAGTGAAGAGTTCAAATATATCTCCTTTGTGCATATACCAAGGGAATGGAATGGGGTTGCTGATTATTTGGCCAAAAGGGCTTCTGAGCTTTTGGGTCCTTGGATTATGTGGTCCCTATTGCTTGCACCATGGATTGTAGTTTACACATTTTTACTTTGATCTTGATATCATCCTTTCAATCCAATGATAAAACAACTGTGAAAAATTCTTCACTCAAAACCCTTGTCCTATTAGCCAGCTTCTCATATTGAGTCTGATAGCCATAAATAGTAAATGTTTGCTTCAATTTTTTTAAAACTCTTGTAAAATCCTCATACTCATTACGGCTAAAATGAGTGAGTAGTAATGTTTCAAATTCTTCTCAAGAAAGGCCAGGAATCACATGTTGAACCCACTACTACCATTGAAGGGCTTCAGACTCAACATTAAAAGATGCCATGGTGATCCATAAGTGTCAAGGTACATTGTGGAGCTCAAAAAATTGATCCACCTAGCACAACCAACCATAGAGGTCCTTTCCATTTGATGCAGGAGCATCCAATGAAGAAAAAGGAAAATACTGCCAAGGAGAAAAACTGTCGCGATATCGCGACATGTTTTGGCAAGGAAGAGAAGTTTCACGATATCGCGACATGTTGGCAAAGAAGTGGCAAAGATGAAGAAGTGTCGCGATATCGCGACATGTCGCATTTTCGCGACGAAAGGCAAGAGAAGGGGCCAGAGAGAAGAAGTGTCGCGATATCGCAACATGTCGCATTTTCATGACGAAATGCAAGAGAAGGGGCCAAAGAGAAAAAGTGTCGCGATATCGTGACATGTCACATTTTTGCGACCAAACGAGGAGAGAGAGAGCAGGGGAGAAAAAGTGTCGCGATATCGCAACATGTCGCATTTTCGCGACCAAACGAGAAGAGAGGGAGTGGGAAGGAAAAAGTGTCGTGATATCAAGACATGTTGTTTCACGACTCAAAAGGGGCAGGCGGTTACAGAGGCCGTTATAGAATGACAGGTGGACAGAGTCTACCATGGCAGTACACGTGGCACCAAGGCACAGTGAAAGCAGAGGAAGACCAAAAGTCAAAAATGAAACATTTCGAAAGCCAAAACAACGAAGAGGCATGAGAAATCGAAACGAAAGGCTTTGGGGAGAGGAAACGAAGAGTCACGCCAAAAACTTTAAAAGGGGAAGCCAAGGCATGCACAAGGGTCGAAAAACTTCGAAAATAGAGTTTGCAGACGAGAAGGCACGAGGGCCATTCTGGACCTGTTATGGAACCGTTGTTTTTCTTCCAGGGAGGATGGAAATTGTAACTGTAAAAAATATATATATACTGATAATTAAGGCTGCGGCCATTAATCTATAAATTTTTCCAAGTTATTGAATGAAAATTTGGGATCTGGGTTGTTGCAATTTTTTGGTCTCCATCAAGTGGTATCAGAGCGGGAGTTCCTGAGCGTGTGAGCAGATCGCCAAAAGTGAGGCAACTTACACCAGGATCTGTTAAGGTTTGTGTGAAGAGAGTGAGGAAGAATGCCTCCACAAAAGAACCGTGGTCATGGGAGAAATGTGGTGCCTGAAGAAGATTTCAAAGCGTTGCAGAGGCAAGTGCAAGCCCTGCAAGAAGAGTTACGAAGAGGGGTCGAGCCAAAGGGAGAAGACCGTAGTGAAGATGAAGCTTGGGAAACTGATGATCCATCAGATGAAGAATAAGCAATGAATCCTACAGAAGCTAGATTATTTAGGGCCATATCTCAGGCCGAAAAGAGGCCAAAGTTTGATGTCTCCACGTATTCTGGAAATCTCAACCCAAAAGAGTTGATTGATTGGATCAACGATATGGAGGAATATTTTGAGTATGAGGAGGTTGTAGATCCAAATCGGATCAAGTTTGCAAAAACAAAGTTGAAAGGCCATGCTAGCATATGGTGGAAAGGAGTGCAGCTAGAAAGAAATAGAAGAGGAAAGGAAAGTATAACCAGATGGGATCGAATGGTCGAGAAGTTGAAGAGACGGTTTATTCCTGCAGATTACGAATTGGATCTGTTAAGGAAAATGCAGAGTTTGAGACAGTCAAGCAAATCTATCAAAGAATATATAGAAGAGTTTTACAAGATCTCAATCAGAACTGGCCATTCAGAGGCTAACAAGGAGAAGGTAGCCCCATCAATGGATTGAGAACCAGCATTCAAGAAGAGTTGAGTCTGGTTAGGATGAGTACCATTGAGGATGCTTACCAGTTTGCTCTAAAAGTTGAAGAGAAGCTGAACAAAAGGTTTGAGGGTAAGCAAAAAGGAAGAGAGCGTGGTGGAAGAAAATATGGAGGACGAGATGAGAAGAGAGAAGAAGCTAGCAGCAGTCAGGATTCGAAGGGAGATAATGATTACAGATCCCGTAATCAGAACAACTACCCAAGAGGAAGAGGTAGATATAGTCGAAGAAATGGAGAAAGAGGGTTTCGTGGAACCTGCTACAATTGTGGGGAAGAAGGACATCGAGCATACGACTGTCCACAACACCAAGAGAGGACAAATAGGAGACCCGAGGGTCATGCCCGAGCTGCGGTCATTGATGAAGGTGTTGAATCTGAGCACTCTGAGGAGGCAAAGAGAGGAGAAGTTATGGTCACAAGGAGAACCTTGTTGAATGAGGAGAAAGAATCAGACCAGAGAAATAGCCTGTTTCGCACAAGGTGCAAATGTTCAGGCAAGGTCGGTAATGTTATCATAGATAATGGTAGTACTGATAACTTGGTCTCCAAAGAAATGGTTACTAAGTTACAGTTAAAGAGGAGGAGACACCCGCATCCATACCGTATTGTGTGGTTGCAGGGGGGCCATAGGACATTGGTCAATGAACAGTCCTTAGTCAAATTTAATATTGGGGGGTACCAGGATGAGGTCCTGTGTGATGTTCTGCCCATGGATGCTTGCCATTTGTTGTTGGGAAGGCCATGGCAATTTGATCGATGTGCAGTGCATGATGGTTGTGCCAACACTTACTCCTTGACAAAGAATGGAGTTCGCCATAAGCTGAAGCCATTGAAGGAAGTGGATGAGAAGGTCTGTAGTAGTGTTAGAAGTTGTTTGGTAGATGGCAAAAAATTGTTTGATGGCCTGAAGAGGGATTATGTGTTATGAATTAATTCCTACTGTTAAGAAGGTGATAGAACAATACAGAAGTGAAGGTCACTTCTCCATCCACCCCGGTTGTCTGATGCAGGAGCATCCAACAAAGAAAAAGAAAAATACTACCAAGGAGAAAAATTGTCGCGATATCGCGACATGTTTTGGCAAAGAAGCAAAAGTGTCGCGATATCGTGACATGTTGGCAAAGAAGTGGCAAAGAAGAAAAAGTGTCGCGATATCGCAACCAAAAGAGAGAGAAGCCATGGGAGAAAAGTTTCGTGATATCGCGACCCAAAGAGGAGAGAGAAGCCATGGGAGAAAAGTGTCGCGATATCACGACATGTTGCATTATCGCAACCCAAAGAGGAGGGGCCAGAGAGAAAAAGTGTCACGATATCGCGACATGTCGCATTTTCGTGACCAAATGAGGAGAGAGAGAGCAGGGGAGAAAAAGTGTCGCGATATCGCAACATGTCGCATTTTCACGACCAAACGAGAAGAGAGGGAGTGGGAAGGAAAAAGTTTCGTGATATCAAGACATGTTGTTTCACGACTCAAAAGGGGCAGGCGATTACAGAGGCTGTTACAGAATGACAGGTGGACAGAGTCTACCATGGCAGTACACGTGGCACCAAGGCACAGTGAAAGTAGAGGAAGACCAAAAGTCGAAAATGAAACGTTTCGAAAGCCAGAACAACGAAGAGGCATGAAAAATCGAAATGAAAGGCTTTGGGGAGAGGAAACGAAGAGTCACGCCAGAAACTTTAAAATGGGAAGCCAAGGCATGCACAAGGGTCGAAAAACTTCGAAAATAGAGTTTGCAGACGAGAAGGCACAAGGGCCATTCTGGACCTGTTATGGAACCGTTGTTTTTCTTCCAGGGAGGCTGGAAATTGTAACTGTAAAAAAAATATATACTGATAATTAAGGTTGCGGCCATTAATCTGTAAATTTTTCCAAGTTATTGAATGAAAATTTGGTATCTGGGTTGTTGCAATTTTTCGGTCTCCATCACCATTAAACTTGGGGATGTCTAACTTGGGCTCGAAAAGATGATTACAATGGACTAGGTATCAAAATGATATTTTATAACCTTAGAATTTTTTGAAAAGTCATTTATTTTTCTCGTAAAGCTTTTCTTCACCTATAGAATTAGCTTTCTTTGTTCCCCGAAAACTGCCTTAATTGTTATTGTTTGACCTATTACCACCAAATACCTTGTTAGACTCTATCTTGGCTATCATTGACACTACCCTATTTGATATTGGTTTTTACTATTATTGACAATAGTGTTCCATGGGGACGCATCCCCCCACCTGAGGAATGCGTCCCCCACGTCCCCCAACACGGGGGGATGGCATTGGGGACGTTTCCCGTCGTCCCCCTTTTGGGAGACGATTGGAAAACGTCCCCGAGGATGCCTGAGGCCTATGGCCTCCCGTCCCCGGGATGTTCCCTATTTTGGGGCGTCCTTGGGGATGGCTAGGGACAACTGGGTCCCTTTGGGGATGCTTAGGTCGTCCCTAGGGATGGCTGGGCGTCCCCGGGGACGACTGGGCACCTTCCAAAGATGCCTAGTTGTCCTCGGGGACGCTTAGGCCGTCCCTTGGACCCAACCGTCCCCCATGGCTGGGCATCCTCAACCAAAAGAAAAACTAAAAAAAAAATTACCTGGGCATTAAATTAAATAGATAAAATTCAAGGATAAATTGAGCTTTAAGCCCTAATGCATGTCCTTTTTCTCCTTTTTCTGTAAATGTTCTGTGCCTTATTTTATTATATTGAATTTATTTTGAATTTCAATCCTGCCAAACTTGACATGAACTCAAAGTCTCAAACCTTGTGACAGCAGACAACAGTGCACTAAACTATTAACAACTATTAATTAATCCAGAAAGAGAAGAAAAATGATATGGTGAATAAGGTGGAAACAATGCTTAGGTTCAAAGGTCATGGTTTGCAAGTTGGTTCTATTAACATTTACTATTTTGCATTTGCGCAGCTATTTAAAATTGTGTGTTAAATTAAAATAGTTGGGGCTACTTATAACATCCATAAACCCGAAGGCTTTGCTCGATTTACTATGTAGAAGCCTAATAACATCGAATCAATACAAAATATGTATTGACATTATGAAATGTTGATTATTATCCCTTGATTTCTGATGCAGTAAGATGCGCAATATTATTTCTCTAGGAATGAAAATTGAAAACCCTACTATAGGTACGCAATTATAAATATAGCTTGACTAGTATAATAATAAAGGTTAAAATATTTTAGGTATAAAATTTAAGGTTCAAATTTTCAGTGTTCAATGCTTTTTACAGTAGCTGACCATTTATGCTGATTGTTGTCATATTTGAACAGTTAGTGACTGAAAAAAAAAAAAAAATGATAGTCTTTGCTTGTTATAAACTTATAAGTTATAACTTATACTTATTGTTTGAATGTTAAAAATTATAACTTATACTTATTGTTTGAATGTTAAAACTTAAAAGTTAAAAAGTTGAATAATGTGGCATTCAGTACTTGAGCAATAGCAACTAATTTGGTTAACTGTTAGAGATTGGCAAATTGCACTTGATATTCTTGGTTGAGCCTTCAAGTTATATTTTTTGAAACAATTAAATGGTTGCACTTAGTAACTAATATCAATATGAATATCCTAATATCATTTTTATTGTGTGTAGAATTCTGAATGTGTAGATTATTCTAAATTTCTAAAAAAAATCAATTTTCATAGTATTATACTAGTCGTCCCCCCAACCATCCCCGAGTCGTCCCCTAAAATAGGCCTACCGTCCTCCACCATCCCCCGAAACCCGCCCCCTGTCTGACAACTACCTTGTCTGACATTGTTGTCAACTGTTACTAACAACTGCCTTGGCGAACTTTGTTTTGATTGTTATTGACAATTGCTTAGTTTAAGATTATTACCTGACAGTTATCTTTATCAATTAAGAAGGGTTATTGTATAGTTATGTTTGTGATGGTCTCCTCAATATGCTCAAATATGTGGTTAGGATTCTTGAGGTTTGACGGGCTCTATTGGGATTTGACATATAACTAAAATAGGGTAACACTAGGCCAAGGAGTGTGTATTATTCATATCTCTTTGTTATACTGCAATGACAAACAATAATGCTTGAACCAATATTTCAAGCCACTACTTAAGGAGGATTCCACATATACCCTTAAGCACATTATCTACCTCTCTAACAGTACCAGAGGGTAATCTTCGCAAATGCTATGCTCAATACATACATGATCAAAATGATTCTTATGGCTAAAGGTTTCTTTTAAACCTAGAGGGTCTTCTTATACACTTGAAGGTACGTGGGAGCTTAGGTTCGTGTACGAGTGTTGTTTGAGACTTGAGTATTAGAGTTTGATCACCCCTCACTTCACTAGAAGCTTTATAGGCAATATAGCTTAGCTAATAACAACATCTTTGTGATATTTTAAAATCCTTGACATAAGGTTTCTAACATATTAAACTAAAACAAACAAGAAAAGGTTTAATTTTTTTTTAGTAATACTTCTTATATACATCCACCATGGGGATTGAACTCGGGTCACATCACTGATAATGCAAGTGGTGTCCTTGTCGGTAGACCACATCACCGATAAGGCTTAATGTTTTTAATAGGATAATAAGCAAAAAAAAATGGTCAAAATGATAGGATAAAAACTATTTGCACTATAGTAGGATGCACTCATGAAAAATGCTTTGATACCACTTGTTAGGAACCTTGCAGTGAAATAAAAGCACATCCACATGATATTGCAATAATAACATAAAATAAACTTGAAATTAACAATATTGCAATAGAAAAAAGAAATACAACATATTTTATTTACAAAAGAAAAATATAATAGAAAACAATAACACACTATAGAATCACAAGCCTCTTCAAGAGGACAACTTCCTTAAAAGCAAAACTTTGATACAACAAAATATAAGTTGCCTCTACATTTGCCCCCTAGGTTCTTTTAAAGACTTCAATTGTCTTCACCTGCACTTACCAATCCACCTAGCTCTTGGGGGTTACCAAGAAGTGAACCCCCAACGACTAGGTGGATTGGTAAGTGCAGTGTGGTTGGGAACTTACCAAGAAGAAACTTAGGTTCAAACCTTGGGGGAAGTAAACCCTTTGCAAAGGTAGTAGTCTGCTCCGAATCCTTTGAGTGCGTACCAAACCAACGATGACAATACCAATCCCGAGTGAGTAGTCCCCATCTCACACCGGGTCAACAAGAACAAAACGGATAGATTTGTTGGGAGCATTCCCTGTGCTGACCAGTTACTAAAAAAATAGTGACTGTAATTGTAACCAACTCTCAAATAATAATCTTGCCAAGTGATATACAAACAATATCCAAGCTTTGTTACGAATAAAATTTAATCTTATAATGTAAACTTAAAAAAAAAAAAAAACATTATATCATTAAGTTCAATTTAAATTATAACTACAATCAAAAGAAGTAACCAAATATTCTAAAAAAACGCTTATAGTATATAAAGATGGAACTTTTTAGAATTGAAAATAAAATAAAAAACAAGGAAACTTCTAGTGTTTATCATCAATAAACAAGAAAATTTTTAATATTTTTATTAAAATTAATAATAAAAAAATATTAAATTTTATATATTTTTATATAAAACTTTGAAATATAAAAATAGGAAAATAAAAACTTCCCATAAAAGAAAAAAAACACACCAAAAAATTATAATCGGATGTTAGATTTTTTTGGCTTAAAATATTTTGTTTATTCGATAAATTGTAAATAGTACACACCAAAAGACAATAATAGTATGTTAGATTTTTTTAACTTAAATAAATATTTTTTTAAATACTTATATTGTTATTTTTATATTGTTATTTTTTTAAATAGGAAGTACAAAATTGAAATCCTTGTTTCCTTAGCCTATCAAGCATGTAAGAGACGATGTTTGGGATTCATGTCCTAATACCACTTCTAAGGCACATTAAATACTACTGGATTCATGACCTAATACCACTGCTAATACACATAATTAAAACCGTCGGTTTCACATATGTATTCATGAGGCTTAGCAGGCCAGGCCCTGAACGTTTGCCCGAATTAGAGGGTAAAAATGCCCATACCTGGCACATGCACAGATTTCCCAAAAGGCCGATCAATTGCACTCCGTGTATCGATCCTTTATCAGAGCTGTCTTTAAAATGAACTGTTCAAATGTATATCACTCTGATTGATAAAACATTCTGTCAACGCTCAACCAGAATCAACCAGACTACATGGGATATTAAGGGCAGAGGATTGGGACTTAATTAGCCCGGAACAGATGAAACCTTCATTCAAGCAATCTACACGTCTCCCGGAATCTACCATCATTTGATAATAACAGTTGAGAGTGTTTAACAAATAAATTCCCCACTTTTCTAGCCAGTCAGGGCACCAATTTTGGCTTCAACCGACTCGACTAGAAACAAGCAGGAAAAACATTAAATGAAAACATTACGGTACCATACTACGGCAGAGTACCTACACAACATATACAGACACACATATTATATAGTCTTATTTATAGATTCGATTCAGCCAGTGTCATATCATCGCCCAACAGAGAAACAACTTAGAACCCCCTCGGAGACGGAGCACCAGGTGGAGGGTCGACTCTTTCTGAATATTGTAGTCCGCAAGAGTTCGCCCATCCTCGAGCTGCTTCCCAGCAAAGATCAGCCTCTGCTGATCAGGAGTAATACCCTCCTTGTCCTGGATCTTCGCCTTCACATTGTTAATGGTATCGGAGCTAAAAGTGTAGGACTTGATAGACATTCCACCCCTAGGATGAGCACTACCTGGACAAATAAGAGGAAAGGAGAACAAACAATCAAATCCAAATCAAGACTAGACAAAATATTGGTAGGGAAAGAGGTCTTACACTTATGGGAATCAAATCCAAATCAAGACTAGACAAAATATTGGTAGGGAAAGAGGTCTTACACTTATGGGATGTCATTCGGAGGTTCTAAACCAACTATCTTCGGAACAGTTTTCGGTTAACCTCCACATCACCAAAAGGGTCTCTCCAAAGAGATCTTTTCAGAGAATTTTTGGTTGTAGAGCAAGGAACTCTCAAGGCTAATCCAACAATAATCGAACAATGGTGGACACAAGGTAAACCATCATATGGAACAACACAACCAATTTTTCTTTCAATCAAAGTTTGTAAGAAATATTTTGAAGAGTTTGAGAATCCAGAGGACAAACTTCCAAAAAACGAAGAGCATCCATTTCACAAAGTATGCAACAAGTGGCAGAACATATAAAATCTAGACCTATTTCAGAAGATCTTCTGAATCAAGAAGAGAACCTGTTGAAAAAGGAAGGGGCATTAGATCAGAAAGAAGAAGCATTCTAGAAATAGAGAGCAAAAATAAACTTGGAAAGGAGACCAGAACACCAAGTTCTTTCACCACTAAACCACAACACTAAACCACAAGAAGGAGCCAACACAACAAACTTAATGCCCTCTCCAAGAAATCAGACAAACCTCCACCTCAAGTATGCAAGATAGTATGCAAGATTTAGCAAACAACTATTTTATGTCCTTATTCACTACAGATACACATTTATCCTCATACCATCAACAAGAAATTCTGGACAGTATACCAAAAGTTGATAGGTTAGAAGCAGAACGAAGAGTTTCTAGAAGAAATCAAATTGAAAGAAATCAGAGCAAAAGTGTTTGACATGCAAACCAAACAAATCTCTAAGACCAGATGAGCTTCCTGTAAAGAGCCTTTTAAGACATAATAGCAAAGGATCTGACTGCAACAGTGGAGAAAGCCAGAACCAGTGGAAAAATCCTCAAGTAAATTAACCATACCCTATTGAACCAGTGAAAGAATCCTCAAGGAAATTAACCATATACCCTATTGGCCCTCATACTGAAAGGAGGAGAAGTGAAAGAAATTTCCAACTATAGACCCATTTCTCAAAAAAAAAAGTACCTACAAAATAGAAAGAATAGAATATAATAAATTATCAAAATAAGAAGAGCTACAAGGGAGGTCAAACTTATGAAGGGTTTAAACAAATAAATTATGTTTAATTACTACACATTCGTAAACAGACCTATATTTAGTTTTAAACAATAAATTAAGCTTTAATTACTACACATTCGTAAACAGACCTATATTTAGTTTTAAACAATAAATTAAGCTTTAATTAATACACACATTCGTAAACAGACCTATATTTAGTTTGGAAAATCAAATAGCCATTACTCACAATTACGCTTGATTTGTCTCATTGCAGACACACCGGCATTATATTATATAATCATAACATTATCTTAACTCACACATAGCTGATTTACTATTACTACTCGAAACAATTTAAAGAGACATGAAACAAAGGAAATCACTAATCTCATTTTACAATCAAATCAATCGTAAAATTCAGAACCACAGACAGAACAGTATAGAACTCCATTCTTCAACATTAAATCGAGCATTATTTAATAGCCAAGCTCATCCAACGATTCCATATTCGAATACTATAGTTTTATTATAAGATGTTAACACCAGATGGATGCAACAGATTTCCTACTTTTCTAGCCAGTCAGGACACCGATTCCGGCTTCAACCGACTAGACTAAAAACAAGTAGGAAAAAACGATAAACGAAAACATTACGGTACAATACTACGGTAGAGTACCTTGACACAACACACAGACACACATACTATATAGTCTTATTTATAGATTCGATTCGATTCAGCCAACCATAACGTCACCCAACACAGACACCACTTAAAAACCCCCACGGAGACGGAGCACCAGGTGGAGGGTCGACTCTTTCTGAATGTTGTAGTCGGCAAGAGTACGCCCATCCTCGAGCTGCTTACCAGCAAAGATCAGCCTCTGCTGATCAGGAGGAATACCCTCCTTGTCCTGGATCTTCGCCTTCACATTGTCAATAGTATCGGAGCTCTCCACCTCCAAAGTAATGGTCTTCCCGGTCAAAGTCTTCACGAAAATCTGCATTCCACCTCTGAGCCTAAGCACAAGGTGGAGGGTCGACTCTTTCTGTATGTTGTAGTCGGCCAAGGTGCGGCCGTCCTCTAGCTGTTTTCCGGCGAAGATCAGCCTCTGCTGGTCCGGGGGAATGCCCTCCTTATCCTGGATCTTGGCCTTTACATTGTCAATGGTGTCCGAGCTCTCAACTTCGAGGGTGATGGTTTTGCCGGTGAGGGTCTTCACGAAGATCTGCATGCCTCCCCTCAGACGGAGCACCAGGTGGAGGGTGGATTCCTTCTGGATATTATAGTCGGCCAAGGTTCGGCCGTCCTCAAGTTGTTTTCCGGCGAAGATGAGCCTCTGCTGGTCTGGGGGGATGCCCTCCTTGTCCTGTATTTTGGCCTTCACATTGTCAATAGTGTCCGAGCTCTCGACCTCGAGCGTGATGGTTTTTCCGGTGAGGGTTTTTACAAAGATCTGCATGCCTCCCCTCAGGCGGAGCACCAGGTGGAGGGTGGATTCTTTCTGGATGTTATAATCTGCCAATGTCCGGCCATCCTCCAGCTGCTTTCCGGCGAAGATGAGCCTCTGCTGATCAGGGGGAATGCCCTCCTTATCCTGGATCTTGGCCTTAACGTTGTCAATGGTGTCAGAGCTTTCGACTTCGAGAGTAATGGTTTTGCCGGTGAGGGTCTTGACGAAGATCTGCATGCCTCCCCTGAGACGGAGGACCAGGTGAAGGGTGGATTCCTTCTGGATGTTGTAGTCGGCCAAAGTGCGGCCATCCTCCAACTGTTTGCCGGCGAAGATAAGCCTCTGCTGGTCTGGGGGGATTCCCTCCTTATCCTGGATCTTGGCCTTAACATTGTCTATGGTGTCGGAGCTCTCGACCTCGAGTGTGATGGTCTTGCCGGTGAGGGTCTTAACGAAGATCTGCATATTGGCGTTTAAAAGTTTGACTTATAAACCTGCAAAATATAGAAGATGTGCAAACAGCGTTAGCGTTTGCCTATAGCGAGCAGATCATCTATGAAAGCTGTCTGAAAATAATCTTAATCCAAAAACTAAAGCCAAGTCAAAGCAACCAAACTAAGCATTTACCATGAAACCCCAAAATTCCCACGAGTAGAATCCTAATCTCAAAACATAACTACAAAAACGTAACAGAGAGATCTTAAAAACATTCCAATATGAAACAAAGGAGAAACCCCTAAAGGCATATCATCATCCTCTCCCCTGAAGGAACACGAAGTCTCCTAAAAAGCTAGACTTAACAAAAGACTTTTCATTAAAGAAATAAAGGAAATCACTCCCCAGGCTCCTGTGAAAGGTGTACAGCCAGAAACCCTCGATTTTTAAAATAAAAAATAAAAATAAACATATCCGTGAAGAAAATCGCAGACCTTGAACACTGCAGCATAGCCTTCCCATAAAAGTGAACAATTTTCCAATAACTACAAGCAAACCCTAAAACAATAGCACCCTAATCGCAAGTAAATCAAACCCTACGGGGACATCCATTCCAGAAATCGCACAAAAAGGAAAACAGGGCAAAAGGAATCAGGAAACAAATGAGAAAAAAAACACTGAGCAAAGGCGAAAACCATACCTGTATAGATAGCCTTTGCAATAGCACAAAAGTATTCCCAAATTGATCGCTATGGAAGATCGAATGGAAAACCAGGTCGATTAGCGCTGTATTTATGGACGCAGGATGAGACCACTTCACCGTCCCGAAAAGGCAGGCCGACCTCCAGTTGCACTCACGGGTTACGTAAGGCAGTCCTAAAAGAGGACTCCGTCTATATTTTTCATCGACACGTGTCTCCATTAGCTGGCGTTGTCCTTTTCCTTGGCCAACTTGGGGGTTGGATGGACCGTCACTCATTGTTTAATGTAAGAAAAATAACCGTTTTTGCTGGAATTCCAACTCTAAGTGGGCCCATACGCCTCGGAGTTCCGGAAGATTCCACGGTAAACGAACACGCTAGGATTTTTTCTCACATTTAAAAAAAAACACTTATATACATTGATTACATCTGGATTTTGGGTAATCGTTGTAGACATTTAAACCGGTGAGTAATTTTTTCTCACAGAAATAATAATTTTTTAAATACCTTTAAAAATTAATTAAAAACTACGTCTTGTGCATGATTGATTTGAAAACGTTATAATTTTAAAAAGTTTAAAATTAAAAATTAAAAATTAAAAATTAAAAAAAAACTACTTCTTGTGCATGATTGATTTGAAAACGTTATAATTTTAAAAAGTTTAAAATTAAAAATTAAAAATTAAAAAAATCTATAGTTGAGCAAGCATGATTCAAGAAAAGATAAAAGGAATTTTCTAGTTGAGGGGATGGGTGGGGCACTCACTCCTAAGGCGAACCAATTCAATGGAACAGATAGAGGTAGCCCATAGGAAACCTCGCTCCCCCGAGTAATGAGAACGTGATAAAGCTTTCAACGTTGGAAAATCCAAAAAAACGTTCCGGTCTTTAAAGTTTTGGCCATAATGACGGGACAACGTGTAGTATACTTTGTACACTCGTTATTCTCAAGTTGAACGCCATCTCCCCGTACCGAAGATTTTTTCGAAGTTTAGGCACCTAGATATAAATTATTAAGGTGTAAAGGGAGTAGTCTTTTTTTATGTCTATTAAGTGTGGCTTAGTTTGATAAGGATGGTATCAATCTCAACTCTCAAATATTTTAATTACGTTTACAAGATTCAAATATGGTTTATGGGACCAAATTTGAACCTGAGGATTTATTGAGCTAAATAACAACGAGGTGGAATATATGTTATTGGAGGTAGCCTCAGAATTTGAACCCTGTTTGGTAGTAGAAAATGGTAGAAAAAGACTGTGGATGTAACCACTCTTTTATGAAAAAAAATAAATAAAGAAAAAATGAATAGAATTTGAATATATATATTAAATTATAAAGTAAAAGTTAAGATTATATTATGTATTTTTTTTTAAGTAATATTTCTTATACACATCCACCATGGGATTGAACTCGGGTTATATAACTGAAAATGCAAGTGGTGTCTTTGCTCGTAGACCACACTCACGGAGATATATTATGTCATCTTTTTGGAAAGACAAAGACAAGGATAAATGATGTCAAAGTTTTAAATAACTTATTAAAGGAATATGAAAGAGTTTCGTAGCAAAAAGTTAATAGAATAAAATCCAAAATTTACTTCTTGAATACCCTAGTTAAAATCAAGGCAAGGATATGCAAGTTATTTTAAATGAAGCAGGCAAATTTACCAACAACTTATCTAGGGATGCCTTTATTTGAGGGGGGAATGATGATAGAATTATTGAATCTAGTTATAAGTAAAGTTCAGAATAAACTACTAGCATGGAAATGTAGATGGTTACCATTAGCAAGAAGAGTGCAATTAATTAAATCAGTCTTACATGTCATTCTGAAATGAAATGAAAGATTTTAATTACGTCCACAAGACCCAAATATGGTCTATGGGACCTCAAATATGGAAGTACAATTACTCAAATCATATCATATGATCTTTAATATCTTTGAGAAGGTTGTTCCTTCTCCTGTTGATTTGTGTTAGCGATTCTCCAACTTTTTTTATTTTATTGTCTTCAAATAAATCTGTCATAAACTCGTTCCCAAGTGTTTCTTTGTATTTGTCACGGATATCTAAAAAACTCGAGCATTTATAGATGAAGTGTTCATCTGTCTCTACTGCCCTGTCGTTGCATAGAGTACATATCCTTTCTTCCCATTGTTCTTTGGGCGTTGTCCATCTCCCTGTTTCACATCTAAGCCTATGAGAGCTAGTCCTTATCTGAGCAATGAGTATTTTTTCCTTCCACTTGATTTCAGCTCCTATATACGCTTTTTCCTTGTGGTCATACGTTGGGTTAAAATTTGCAATATAATATTGTCTTTTCTCGCTTGCATTTTTCCACATTCCACTTCTGAACTTTTCATTCACATAATTTTTTATGTCTTTGTTGACATTTGGGCATTCTCAATGTTTCATCCATTTCTAATTTTGTTTCATCCATGTATTCTTTTGCCTATGCAACTCTTCGTCCTTAGCTGCCCTAGGCCATCTATCATTTGTCATGTTTTCTATTTTTTTCAAGTAACATAACAGCTTGGTCATAGCAATTGCTTCTAAAGGGAACATTCCAGTTTTAGCTAGAATAATTTCATAAGGGGTTGTGGCCTTAATTTTGAGAAAGTTTGTGATTAGATATTTTTTAATCCTTTCTATTTTCCTCCATTTTGCATTTGTTGTGCCACTATCCCACACCTCGCAAGCATACAACAGAACCGGTGTAACAAGTAGGCCAAATAAGACCTTGGTGGTCTTCCAGTCCCACAACTCGGTATTCCTACACCTGTTTTTAAGTGCATATAGTGCTCTCCAACCACTTTGAGTTCTTTTCATCCTACATGTATTCCAATTAAGTTTGTCATGAAATTCTATGCCTAGGTATTTGTATTCTACTACTACATCAAGTGGTTCTCCTGCAAACTAAAATTTGAGTTGTTGCTTCTTCTTTTTTGTTGAAAAAATCATAATTTTTGTTTTGCTCGTGTTCACCTGCATCCCAAATTCTTTACAAAAGAGTTCTAGAGCTTGAAGGTGATCTTCTAGATCTTTGGTTGTTTTAGCCACAAGAATTACATCATCTGCATACATGAGGAGTTTTACCACATATTTGGCTAAATACACACCCTCTCCCCCAAATTTGTTTATCCATTCTTCTAACTTGTCAATGTACAAACCAAATAAGGTCGGAGATAGAGGGCAACCTTGTTTGACACTTATGTCACTACCAAAACATTCAGATAACCCTTCCTATGTTCTGATTCTAGCCTTTACATGTTCATATAGTATGTGAACTGCTACCCTGTAATGAATTGGAACCTCTAGCTCTTCCATTCTGCTCCATAATTTTTTTCTTGCTACTGTGTCAAATGCCTTTTTGAAGTCTACAAAACAACCAAAAGCCTCCTCTTTTTTGTCCCATATTTTTTCCACTATGTGTCTAAGTGTGATACAGTGATCAATAGTTGAATGCTTGGGCCTAAAACCTGCTTGCCCCTTTGCTCTATTTCCCTTTTCTTCTGTCCATATGTTGATCCTATGCTCTATCATACTCCCAAACAACTTTGCAAAGAGAGGGTTGATCATGATAGTTCGATAGTTTGAGGGATTATTTACATCTCCACTTTTAAACAAAGGAATGGTCAAGCTAGTTGTCCACTTATTAGGGAAGCCATTTTGTATGACCTCATTGAAAATTTCTTTGATTTGTAGTGCCAAGATATCTACCCCCCATTTTATATGATCTGCTTGAAGATTGTCTATGTCACGGGCTTTACCAGTTGCTAACTTTTTTATCTCTTGAATAATGTCTTCAATTGTGAAAAGTTCTTTCTTGACAATGATAGTAGGGGGTGTCTCTTGCTAGTTACTATGCTCGATACGATTGTTTTGAATACTCCAACCACTGATTAACTGTTATGTTATTTTTAGTTTGCATCCTTTTCACCCTTAGTTCCTTTCAAAATTTCTTTGGTTTATGCTTCCCTAAGTAAATCAATTCTTTCCTCCTTGTTCTAGTGTATTCTTCTTTTTTTGCCCTTACTAGTTTCTCATATGCTTTTTTGTTTGCTCTTGTTTTACCCATTGGTTTCTTTAGTAATCTTTGCATTTTTTTCAATATTCATCGAACCATAGGTTGGTTGGGAAGCTATTCCTTTCTTTCTTTTTAGATTTAGCTCTCTTGCATTTGTTTAGATCTCTTGAATAACGTGCATTAACCATTCACTCTTATTGTAATCTCTACTATTGTGATGTAGTTCTTCTCTTTCCTGTAACTTGTTATTTAATACTGCTCTAAAATTTTGTCGATTTTCAACTGTTAAGATAATGTTTCCCTTGTGAGGATATTTATTTTGATTGCCTTGCAAGTGTTTTTCCCTTGGTTTGTCTCCATGCATTCAAAGTTTCATAACAATTGGGTTGTGATCTGACTTAAGTTTCGCTAGAGAATCTTCCACTTCTAGCTCCTTTATTTTTGGTATGTAATTCTATGAGCATATTACATAGTCCATTACACTTTGTCCCTTATATGTGTTGCATGTATAATTTCCTAAATTTTTCCATTTGTTCATCCCATTGCAAATAATCAAATTGTATATGTTGCAAAGACCTAACAACTCTTCTCCATATTGCGTGATAGCCCCATGCTCATCTTCTGAAGTCCTGGTCCACTATTGATTTTCCTCTTCTGGCATCCAAAGAGGATTAATCTCAATATCTTTGTTACCTTATAGAATGTTAGCTTTGCTTATTTGTTGTCCTTGCATTGAAATATCCAATTAATATAATATCCCCCAACTTACTGTATATTGAAATGTCTCTTTTTAGGGAGGAGTATGGGTCTTCTCTGTTAAGGTCATGTTTTTTATAGAATTTAGAATTCTTGGGAGCAAAATAACGTGCTGCTATGCTAATAACTGACATATTTTCTAGGATATTTATCCATATGTACTATTTGTTTTCATATTATTTTTCAATTTTAATGACCCTATCCCATTCCTCTTTTATTAAAACCATAATACCCCCATGCCCTTTGCCATTTTCTATTGTTTTATTCCATATTGCTATTTTTTTGTATCCCACAAATTTTGGAGTCCTACATCCATCATGTTCATGTGTTTCGTCAATATGATTATATCTTTGTCTCTAGCAATGGGCCCTAACCCGGGTCCTCTTCTCCAAGGGAAACCTCTACAGTTCCAACTTACCATTGTAAGATGTTCCCGGGTGAACCATATTCTAATATATTATATGTCCTTGTATACTATGCTAAAATCGATAGAAAAAAGTTTAATCTATATTATGTGGTCATTTTTGTGGTCAAGATTACATGATAAAAGGAATATTCTTTTAGTGAAATGGAGCAAGGTGTGTGATGATAAATCTAAGAGAGGTCTTGATTTAAGAGTTCTTAAGAATGTAAACTTCGCTTGTAGGAGAAAAATAATTTGGAGATTGTACAAAGAGAGTCAAAGGCAACTGGCAAGAATTCTTCTAAGTATGTTGAGCTCAATGACCCAAGCTTAATATTTATCGCATTCTCTCTACCAAATGGTTTTGCACTATGGAACATTTTACAAAAATCAATTGATCCAGTGATTAATGGTTTAAGATAGGTGGTGGGAACTAGAGAAAATGTTTCTAATTGGATAGATACTTGGTGTGATAAAAAAACCACTCAATCTAGATCCAATTTTGAAACCATAAATGAGATTACTTCAAGACAAATATGATGATAGGGTTTCAAACATTTTGAACAAATATTAGGAAGGAAGATACAAATGGAAAGAAGATTTTTTTACAAGTATACAAGATATTGATAATAGGAGGCAGTTGAGTAGCAACAGTGATTATTCCGAGGAGAGCCAAGGATAATTTGAATTAGGAGTTTAATAGCTCAGGATAATAAACATGTAACACCCCTCGTTGGAAAATATCATTGCGAACAATAAGCTATGTGTTGATGTGTTTATATTATGGCTTAGCTACATTTTTATGATATCTTTTGATAAGATTTTTTTTGATATATAGGAGAGTTAGTTACAACCACACTATTTTTAGTAACTGACAAGTGCAAGTTTCAAACCATAGGGGTTGCTTCTAATAAAGCTATTCCATCTCGTTGTTGTTGACCCGTTGTGAGGAGGACCACCGATCGCTTGGGATTTCTACCATCATCATCGATTTGGCATGCACTTAGAGGATTCATAGCAGACTACTACCTTTGCAAATTGGCACCCCTAAGGTTTGAACCTAGGTCTCTTCTTGGTAAGTGCTTGGCCAGACAAGCAACTACCAATCCACCTAGCCCTTAGGGGTGTCTTTTGATAAGTTGAGTATAGTCTTTTGAGCTTGAAATATAGTACTACTGATATTTTGGTGGATGTAGGACCAAGTACTCTCTCTATGGTGGGATCATATGGGTGAACCACCTACAGGAGGGATATTTGGAGAAATGATGATGAGAACTTATTCATCGACAACTCGAGGTAACATGGATAAATACCTTGCATGACATTTAAGCATGTTGAATATTCACACCATTGGATTGGAAAGTTTCTTGTGCAATAAGTCTCCTTGATAGGTAGGTGATAGCATCTATCTATCTTAAATAAGGAGTTAACCTCTTAAGGATAAAACAATGGTG
Source organism: Wollemia nobilis (assembly GCA_028583015.1). Classification (NCBI taxonomy): domain Eukaryota; kingdom Viridiplantae; phylum Streptophyta; class Pinopsida; order Araucariales; family Araucariaceae; genus Wollemia; species Wollemia nobilis. Next base: position 310,269 of record JAQPPZ010002068.1, read on the forward strand.
TACAATATTGTGTACTTGAATGGCTTATTTGTTTAAGGTTGGAAGGAATCCTCAAAAATACTGTGGGTAATTAAAGTACCTAGCAAAATTAATATCATTGTTAATAATTAATATAAAGCATAAAGGGAGATAATGATTTTTGGAATGTTGTTTTCCTTTTCAATTATCTAATTTTTTATTCTTTAAGGAAGTTTTATGGTGGTTCATAGTGGAAACATTATTGTTGCTTTTGTTTAAACCTTTTGCTTGCCTTATGGAGCGTTTTCTTATAACGTTCAATAAAAGAATATTTATGATTGAAGGTGGCTAACTCGTGGGGGCCTCGTCTTGGACAGACGTTCAATTCTTGTGATCAACTTGCTCTTTCCCTCCTTAACTAAGAAACCTTTTGAAGATAGTGGACGATGGTTTTGGAGGGAAATTTTTATTAGATGGTTGAAGGAGGAAGATTGATGGCATAAAAAGAGAGTGGTATTCAAGTGCAGTGCAACATATTTCATGGTGACGTAGGAGGAGCTTGTAACAAGTGATGTTCCCATGGATTTTGCTCTTATTTGATTAATGTAATTTGATGTCAGCATCATTCTTGCTATTCTCTGCCTGATTGATTTTGGGCTTGTCTACCATATCGAAGTTCGAGCATCATTTTTGCTGTGCTTTTCATTTGCTTTAGTGTGGAGTTCTTTCCCTCTTGTTTAAATTTATTTGGGCATGATCTTGTTGTTTCCTTTGTTTGATGGCTTAGCTCATTTAGCCATGTCTATTATTTTCTTCCTTCATCATAGATTGTGTTCGATCTAATCATTGAAGTACACAAGCTTATACTGAGAGGGGGGTGAACAATATAAGATCACTTTTTACTTTTTCTTTCCCAATCAATATTATGCAATGTATCAATAGCAATATCAACAATAGTAATCAAAGCAATGCACAAATCACCACACACAATAGAGACACCAATTTAACGTGGTTCACCCAATGTGGGCTACTCCACGGAGAAAATATTTCACTAAAATTTTCTCAACAAATCTCTTGGGAAACCTTTCCCTATTACAATGTTTATGGACCTCTGTCCAAAGGAGACACCAATCCCCTAATCAAGTTCATGGTCTCATCCACGGAGACCAACCTTGTTCATGGATCTCTATCCATAGGAGAACTCCTTTCTCCTCTACTTTGGTTGGTGATCTTCTAGAAGAACTTTTGCCTCCACTACATTTTATAATGGATCTCTATCCATTGAAGACTCCTATCCTCACTAAGAAGACCTGTCCTCATTGCCTTGGCTAATGGACCTCTATCCACTAGAGACTATCGTCCTCTATACTCTATCACCTCCAAAGCTTACTCTCAGCTCTGTCTCAAATCTATACTAAACACGGTCCTTCGGTCTAGCACAAATCTTCTCAATCTCTATCTCTAGTCTGGCACAAACCTGTCCTCAAATCTACACCAAACTCTATCTTCAAATCTACACTAAACACAATCCTTTAGTCTAGCACAAATCTACTCAATCTCTGTCCTCAAATTTGCACTAAAAATAGTCCTTCGGTCTAGCACAAATTTGCTCAATATCTATCCTCAAGCCTTAACACAAAGCTTGAATCAATCACAAATCAACTCTGCTAGATCTGCCCCAAACCTTAACTCAAGGTTTGAACAAATCAATCAATCAACTCTACTCTCAAGTCTTCTCAAAGACTTATCTCAAATATGCCTTGTAAGCTTCCACAAAAGCTCACACTAATCTATCCACAAGTCCTCTCTAGAACTTGTCCAATCTGCTCAACAAGTCTTCACCAAGACTTACCTCAAATCTACTCAACAAGTCCTCACTAGAACTTGTCCAATCTCACATAAACATATAGAGAATTGTTAGAGACTCAATATGCTTCACACTCACAACAATGCTCAATCACTTTCAATTTCTCTTTTTACCATATAAACATATAGAGAATTGTTAGAGACTCAATATGTTTCACACTCACAACAATGTTCAATCACTTTCAATCTCTCTTTTTACCACAGAAACATATAGAGAATTGTTAGAGACTCAATATGTTTCACACTCACAAACACTCAATAACTTCCAACCTCTTTCTCAAATCAATTCAGAATATAGAACAATTTGTTTCACAGAATTAGAACTATCACTTCAACACTTCCACTTGACTAGGCTCAATCAAATCCACTCAATGAAATACTTCCTTGCTTACAAACCCTAGTCCAAGCATATGAATCACTCACTCAATTATTTCCAACAATGCTTATCAAACAATCTCACATAACAATGATACTCATGATCTTGCACAAACCCTAGTTCAAGATAGTTCACAACTTCACATAACAATGATACTCATGTTCTTTCACAAACCCTAGTTCAAGCATATGAAAGTTTACTCAATATTTCCAACAATGCTTATCAAACAAGGTTTTTATCATCAACTCTTACTCAAAAAAACCTTTAACAATCAAACTCAACAATGCTTATCAAACAACTCCTTTTCTCTCCAACTTAGCATTCACAACATCCAACAATCACTCATAAGGAAAATGTGCCCATACCTTTTTTTTGATGAAGAATTGACCTTATGAAATATGTCTCAATCACAATTATCCTTTTGCCAATCTTAAGGGTTAGTTAGCAAGAACCTTCTCAAAACTTCAATCAATAATTTCCTCACAAATTATTCTCACAATACAAAATCATTAGATCCTCAATTACACCTTATTACTCCTGCTTGGAATGTCATTCAACAACACATTCATCAAAAGACAATTCCTTGCTTACACCTTATTAATCCAACTCTAGAACAACATTCATCAAAACATACATCAAAATACCTTATTTACTCCTTATTACTTAAACTTCATAAACTCTAATCACCAAAAATTAAAATAAAATATTTAATTTTTAATACCCTTATATCTCCCTCAAAAATTTCAATCAACCTTTATTTTTCTCAGCAACACAACCTCTGAAATTACACAACCTTAGCAAGAGAATCAAAATCGGTGCATACCTTATTTAGCCCAACAAAACACTTTCGATGGGTTTCGAACACCTAACCTCACCACTCCAAGTGCCTTAGCAAGACACGCGCCCACCACGTGGGCTACAAGCCTCTAGACAAAGGAAAAGGCTAGCACATTTCCTTTGTATTCCTCCTAGCACACAAAATTCACCAACAAAAGACCTTCCTCCACTTCGCAAAATGCAAAACCGTGGGATTCGATCCCTGCACCTTCTGATTGCTAATGTCTTAGCGTCTTCCTTGTTGTCAGTCGCGCTACAGAGTGCCTTGGATATGAAACGAAGATCTCTCCTCCTTGTCCTATATGCTGCCACGCACAACCTTTGAAACACACGATCACTTCCCTTTTCAATGCGCACAAAATACTTTGATCGTGGATAATTTCATTTACCAAAGCTTTACCCCCTTTATATGCATTAGGCTATGTCTTCGATGACGTCGGTGATAATTCAATTAATTCAAAATTTTGAATTAATATAAACTTTATAACCCTATTCTTTAGGGTTGGTTTAATTAATTTATAAATTAATTCATAATTAAATTATAATTAATTTACAATTAACTTAATAACTTTAAAAGTTAATTAAATTAATTTATAATAAAACTATTATAATTAATTTATAATTAATTAAATCTTTGGGTCTTGCACTTTTAATATTATAATAAATTATTATAATATTATTTGGCTTGGGCCTTCCTTTTGCCCTTTAAACCTCATCTGACCACTTGGGAGAAAACTTTCTTTTGCACTTGATTATGGAACCTGAAACTGATGCTGCTCACTGAAATTGATGCTTACTGGTGCTGACTTCTTGACATCAATGACAACAAAACCTGCTCATATTTCCAAAAATCTCCCCCTTTGTCATTGATGGTAACCCAATTTCCTTTTACCATTTCCTTAACATTTTTCTGTTCTACTCCCCATGAGAAACTCCTCCCCTGACTCAATGCTCTCCCCTTAACTCAAATCTCTCCCCCTTACTCAAATCTCTCCCCCTTTGACATCAATGGCAAAGGGTCACCTTTGGGGCTCGGGGCTAAGAATGAAACTCTTAGCTTAGCCCCTCCCCCACCTCCTCTTGAGGTGGTTAATTTTGGGGTGGGAGTATTTCTACTCCCAACATGCAATCGATATTTACCTTTGTCCACTTTCCTTCTCATCTGATCCTTCTGATTCCTTTGACTATTCATATTTTTGCTTATCTCTAGAATTTTTGCTCTACACCACTTTGTTGTATGTCCATCATTATTGCACTTATAACACTTAATGTTGTTATTCCTTGATGGTGCAAATGTCTTGGGATTTCTTCTAGTGAAGCCATATCTATTCCTATCATGAACCCTACAATTTACTGCCTTGTGACCAAACTGATTACAAGAGTAGCAATACCCTTGAAAAATCTACATGTTTCTGAAACTTCCATATTCCTGTATTTCATGTGTCTTGCACTGAGAAGCTTTGTGCCCAAACCTGTGACATGAGAAGCATCATCCATTGAAACTACCTTGCCTTGACCTCATTGGTCTCTTAGTCTCTTTTACCCTATGTTGATTCATGTTCCATATGTTCCTCTTTTGTGCATTGTTCCTTTCCTTGTTGAACTTTCTATTGTCCAACTCATCCTCAAAAGTCTCACTCTCTCTTACACTCTCTTCTTCTAAATTTCTTCTTCTAGAACTTGAGGTTGACTCCTCTCCTTGTTTCTTTTGTACATGTTCAAAACCAAGACCGTATTGCTTGATGTAGGTTTTTATGTCTTGATAATCTTATCCAAATTCTTTGAGCTTCTTCCAAACCTGTGTAACCTATCCTTAGACTCTTTTACTTCCTTCCTTAGTGAATCTACTTCATGCTCTAACCTTTCACATTCTAAGACCTTTGCTTCTAACTTATCTTTGAACCTCCTTGTCTTAGCCATTGACTTATTTAGATCCTCTATAAGCTTTCCTTTCTCTTCATCACATTCTTGAAACTGAAGCTTAAGTTGGGAGTTTTTCTTTCTTACCTTCTTTAATGCATCAAGGGCATGAATAAGTCCTCACCCTCAAGATCAACTTCTCCATTCTTTGATTCTTCCTCTATTTGTTTGCCTTTGAAAACATCTTCATTCTTTTATGACTTATCTTCTATAGGATCACCTTCTTCTTCTTCTAGTGCCATTAGAAGATTCTCTTCTGGTCCTTCAAGTGTATCTTCATATTCATCATCACTAAAATTGAAACCACTTCTTGTACAACTATCTTCAAGATGACCAAAGTTACCACATCTAAAACACTTGAGGATTATTGGTGACCTTTTCCTAACCATTTCCTTTTCTTTTGCCAGAAATAGAACTTCATCTTTATCATTATATGAGGAACTATTATCACTATCACTTGAGTACTTACTTGCCTTGTCTGCATAGAAACTCTTCTTCTATCTTTGGAAGAACTTATTTCCTTGCTTGCCTTGTCCATCCCTACTTTTATTTTGGTACCTGTATTTTTTGATTCCCTGTTCTTATGATCTTGTTTTTCTTCATCATTGCTATTTCTAGCTTCTTGACAATCAGATGCATAGTGACCATACTTTCCACAATTGAAACATCTAACAAATTTCACATATTTAAATATTCTTGGATCCTTGTTCCTTCTGCCATAATTTGCTTCTTCATCACTGGATGACTCATTGCTTGAATCTGAATTCTTACCCTTTGTCTTCTTAGTAGCTTTGAAGGTTGCTTCTTTTCGAATATTAGGTTCCTCTTTTGTTCTCATCTCAAAAGTTGTAAGAATGCCAAGTAATTCATCCCTTGTCAAAATATCACCATATTTTGATTCCTCTATAGCTAAAATATTTTCACTAAACCTTTTTGGGAGTGATCTTAAGATCTTATCACAAACATCAGATTCTTGAACCTCAAGTCCAAGTCCTTGCATGGAGTTAACAACCTCATCTACATGAAGTAGATAAGCACTAATGTTTTCCTCATCCTTCATTTTTAGATCTTCAAATTATCCCTTGAGATTTCACAACTTTACCTTTTTGACCTTTTTATCTCCTTCATATATGCCTTGCAACTTATCCCAAATTTCTTTTGTTGATTTGCAATGCATAACCTTAATAAACTATGTTCTATGCAAACCTCTCAAAATTGCATTCATTGCTCTTGAATTGTAATGATGTAGAAGCTTACCATATTTATCTATAGGTGGAGTAGTTGGTGGTGTGTATCCATTTTCAATAGCTTCCCATATTTCATTGCCAAGTGCCATCGGGTGAATCTTCATTCTCATACTCCAAAATACATAATCACTTCCATCAAACACTAGTGCTGAATTATCTGAGGATCCACTCTTAGAATCCATTTGTGTTCTTGTAAGCTTTTCCTTCAAGTTGTTAAACTCTTTCGAAGGAACCCGCTTTGATACCAATTGAAGAACACAAGCTTATACTGAGAGGGGGGTGAACAGTATAAGACCACTTTTTACTTTTTCTTTCCCAATCAATATTATGCAATATATCAATAGCAATATCAACAACAGTAATCAAAGCAATGCACAAATCACCACACACAATAGAGACACCAATTTAACGTGGTTCACCCAATATGGGCTACTCCACGAAGAAAATATTTCACTAAAATTTTCTCAAAAAATATCTTGGGAAACCTTTCCCTATTACAATGTTTATGGACCTCTATCCAAAGGAGACACCAATCCCCTAATCAAGTTCATGGATCTCTATCCACAGGAGACACCAATATCCTCAACTAGTTCATGGATCTCTATCCATAGGAGAACTCCTTTCTCCTCTACTCTAGCTGGTGATCTTCTAGAAGAACTGCTACCTCCACTACACTAGCTAATGGATCTCTATCCACTAAAGACTCCTATCCTCACTCAGAAGACCTATCCTCACTACCTGGCTAATGGACCTCTATCCACTAGAGACTATCGTCCTCTATACTCTATCACCTCCAAAGCTTGCTCTCAGCTCTATCTCAAATCTACACTAAACATAGTCCTTTGGTCTAGCACAAATCTTCTCAATATCTATCTCTAGTCTAGCACAAACCTATCCTCAAATCTACACCAAAATCTATCCTCAAATCTACACTAAACACAACCCTAGCACAAACCCAATATCCTCAAATCTGCACTAAACATAGTCCTTAGGTCTAACACAAATCTGCTCAATATCTATCCTCAAGCCTTAACACAAAGCTTGAATCAATCACAAATCAACTCTGCTAGATCTGCCCCAAACCTTAACTCAAGGTTTGAACAAATCAATCAATCAACTCTGCTCTCAAGTCTTCTCAAAGACTTATCTCAAATATGCATTGTAAGCTTCCACAAAAGCTCACACTAATCTATCCACAAGTCCTCTCTAGAACTTGTCCAATCTGCTCAACAAGTCTTCACAAAGACTTACCTCAAATCTGCTCAACAAGTCCTCACTAGAACTTGTCCAATCTCACATAAACATATAGAGAATTGTTAGAGACTCAATATGCTTCACACTCACAACAATGCTCAATCACTTTCAATATCTCTTTTTACCATAGAAACATATAGAGAATTGTTAGAGACTCAATATACTTCACTTTCAATCTCTCTTTTTACCATAGAAACATATAGAGAATTGTTAGAGACTCAATATGTTTCACACTCACAAACACTCAATCACTTTCAACCTCTTTCTCAAATCAATTTAGAATATAGAACAATTTGTTTCACAGAACTAGAACTATCACTTCAACACTTCCACTTGACTAGGCTCAATCAAATCCACTCAATGAAATACTTCCTTGCTTACAAACCCTAGTCCAAGCATATGAATCACTCACTCAATTATTTCCAACAATGCTTATCAAACAATCTCACATAACAATGATACTCATGATCTTTCACAAACCCTAGTTCAAGATAGTTCACAACTTCACATAACAATGATACTCATGTTCTTTCACAAACCCTAATTCAAGCATATGAAAGTTCACTCAATATTTCCAACAATGCTTATCAAACAAGGTTTTTATCATCAACTCTCACTAAGAAAAACCTTTAACAATCAAACTCAACAATGCTTACCAAACAATCCTTTTCACTCCAACTTAGCATTCACAACATCCAACAATCACTCACAAGGAAGATTTACCCATACCTTTTATTTGATGAAGAATTGACCTTATAAAACATGTCTCAATCACAATTATTCTTTTGCCAATCTTAAGGGTTAGGTTAGCAACAACATCTCTCAAAAATTCCATCAATAATTCCTCAAAAATTATTTAACAATACAAAATAATAAATCTCAATTATACCTTATTACTCCTACTAATTCATCAACAACTCACAATCATACAATATAACCTTAATTACACCTTATAACTCCAACTATAAACAACATTCAACAATAAATACATCAAAGACCTTATTACACCTTATAAATCTCCAACTTCATAAACTCTAATCACCAAAAATTAAAATCAAATATTTAATTTTTAATACCCTTATATCTCCCTCAAAAACTTTAATCAACCTTTAATTTTCAAAGCAAAGCAACCTCCAAAATTACAACCTTAGCAAGAGAATCAAAATCGGTGCATACCTTATTTAGCCCAACAAAACACTTTCGATGGGTTTCAAACACCTAACCTCACCACTCCAAGCGCCTTAGCAAGACATGCACCCACCACGTGGGCTACAAGCCTCTAGACAAAGGAAAAGGCTAGCACCTTTCCTTTGTATTCTACCTAGCATGCAAATTTCACCAATAAAAGACCTTCCTTTGCTTTGCAAAACACAAACCCGTAGGATTCGATCCCTACACATTTCGTTGACCAGTGTCTTAGCATCTTCCTTGCTGCCAGTCACGCTACAAAGTACCTTGGATATAAAACAAGATATCTCCTCCTTGTCCTATATGCTGCCACACACAACCTTCGAAACACACGATCACTTCCCTTTTCAATGCACACAAAATACTTTGATCACGGATAATTTCATTTACCAAAGCTTTACCCCCTTTATATGCATTAGGCTATGTCTTCGATGACATCGACGATAATTCAATTAATTCAAAATTTCAAATTAATATAAACTTTATAACCCTATCTTTAGGGTTAGTTTAATTAAATTATAAATTAAATTATAATTAAATTATAATTAATTTACAATTAACTTAATAACTTTAAAATTTAATTAAATTAATTTATAATAAAACTATTATAATTAATTAAATATTTGGATCTTGCACCTTTAATATTATAATAAATTATTATAATATTATTTGTCTTGGGCCTTCCTTTTGCCCTTTAAACCTCATCTGACCACCTAGGAGAAAACTTTCTTTTGCACTTGATTACGGAACCTGAAACTGATGTTGCTCACTGAAAATGATGCTTACTGGTGCTGACTTCTTGACATCAATGACAACAAAACCTGCTCATATTTCCAACAATCTCCCCCTTTGTCATTGATGGCAACCCAATTACCTTTTACCATTTCCTTAACCTTTTTCTATTATGCTCCCCCTGAGAAACTACTCCCCTGACTGAATGCTCTCCCCTTAACTCAAATCTCTCCCCCTTACTCAAATCTCTCCCCCTTTGACATCAATGGCAAAGGGTCACCTTTGGGGCTCGGGGCTAAGAATGAAACTCTTAGCTTAGCCCCTCCCCCACCTCCTCTTGAGGTGGTTAATTCTGGGGTGGGAGTATTTCTACTCCCAGCATGCACTGATCTTTACCTTTGTCCACTTTCCTTCTCATCTGATCCTTTTGATTCCTCTGACTATTCATGTTCTTGCTTGTCTCTAGAATTTTTTCTCTACACCACTTTGTTGTATGTCCATCATTATTGCACTTATAACACTTAATGTTATTATTCCTTGAAGGTGCAAATATCTTGGGATTTCTCCTGGTGAAGCCATATCTATTCCTATCATGAACCCTGCAATTCATTGCCTTGTGACCAAACTGATTACAAGAGTAGCAATACCCTTGAAAAAGTTACTTGTTTTTGAAATTTCCATATTCCTATCTTTCATGTGTCCTACACTGAGAAGCTTTGTGCCCAAACCTGTGACATGAGAAGCATCGTCCATTGAAACTACCTTGCCTTGACCTCATTGGTCTCTTAGTCTCTTTTACCCTATGTTGGTTCTTGTTCCATATGTTCCTCTTTTGTGCATTGTTCCTTTCCTTGTTGAACTTTCTATTGTCCAACTCATCCTCAGAAGTCTCACTCTCTCTTACACTCTCTTCTTCTGAAGTTTCTTCTTCTTTAGAACTTGAGGTTGACTCCTCTCCTTGTTTCTTTTGTACATGTTCAAAACCAAGACCTGTCTTGTTTGATGTAGGTTTTTATGTCTTGATAATCTTATCCAAATTCTTTGAGCTTCTTCCAAACTTGTGTAACCTATCCTTAGACTCTTTTACTTCTTCCCTTAGTAGAGCTACTTCATGCTCTAACCTTTCACATTCTAAGACCTTTGCTTCTAACTTCTCTTTGAACTTCCTTGTCTTAGCCATTGACTTATTTAGATCCTCTATAAGCTTTCCTTTCTCTTCATCACATTCTTGAAACTGAAGCTTAAGTTGGGAGTTTTGCTTTCTTACCTTCTTTAATGCATCAAGGGCATGAATAAGTTCACCCTCAAGATCAACTTCTCCATTCTCTGATTCTTCCTCTATTTGTTTGCCTTTGAAAACATCTTCATTCTTTTCTGACTTGTCTTCTATAGGATCACCTCCTTCTTCTTCTAATGCCATTAGAAGATTCTCTTCTAGTCCTTCAAGTGTATCTTCATATTCATCATCACTAAAATTGAAACCACTCTTTGTACAACTATCTTCAAGATGACCAAAGTTACCACATCTAAAACACTTGAGGATTATTGGTGACATTTTCCTAACCATTTCCTTTTCTTTTGCCAGAAATAGAACTTCATCTTTATCATTATCTGAGGAACTATTATCACTATCACTTGAGTACTTACTTGCCTTGTCTACATAGAAACTCTTCTTCTATCTTTGGAAGAACTTCTTTCCTTGCTTGCCTTGTCCATCCCTGCTTTTCTTTTGGTACCTGTATTTTTTTGATTCCCTATTCTTATGATCCTATTTTTCTTCATCATTGCTATTTCTAGCTTCTTGACAATCAGTTGCATAGTGACCATACTTTCCACAATTGAAACATCTAACAGATTTCGTATCTTTAAATCTTCTTGGATCCTTGTTCCTTCTGCCATAATTTGCTTCTTCATCACTAGATGACTCATTGCTTGAATATGACTTCTTACCCTTTGTCTTCTTAGTAGCTTTGAAGGCTGCTTCTTTCCAAAGATTAGGTTCCTCTTTTGTTCTCATCTCAAAAGCTGTAAGAATGCCAAGTAATTCATCCCTTGTCAAAATATCACCATATTTTGATTCCTCTATAGCAGAAATATTTTCACTAAACCTTTTTGGGAGAGATCTTAAGATCTTATCACAAACATCAGATTCTTGAACCTCAAGTCCAAGTCCTTGCATGGAGTTAACAACCTCATCTACACGAAGTAGATAAGCACTAATGTTTTCCTCATCCTTCATTTTTAGATCTTCAAATTGTCCCTTGAGATTTTACAACTTTACCTTTTTGACCTTTTTATCTCCTTCATATATGCCTTGCAACTTATCCCAAATTTCTTTTGTTGATTTGCAATGCATAACCTTAACAAACTCTATTCTATGTAAACCTCTCAAAATTGCATTCATTGCTCTTGAATTGTAATGATGTAGAAGCTTACCATCTTTATCTATAGGTGGAGTAGCTGGTGGTGTGTATCCATTTTCAACTACTTCCCATATTTCATTGCCAAGTGCCATCAGGTGAATCTTCATTCTCATACTCCAAAATACATAATCACTTCCATCAAACACTAGTGCTGAATTATCTGAGGATCCACTCTTAGAATCCATTTGTGTTCTTGTAAGCTTTTCCTTCAAGTTGTTAAACTCTTCCGAAGGAACCCGCTCTGATACCAATTGAAGAACACAAGCTTATACTGAGAGGGGGGTGAACAATATAAGACCACTTTTTACTTTTTCTTTCCCAATCAATATTATGCAATATATCAATAGCAATATCAACAACAGTAATCAAAGCAATGCACAAATCACCACACACAATAGAGACACCAATTTAACGTGGTTCACCCAATGTGGGCTACTCCACGGAGAAAATATTTCACTAAAATTTTCTCAACAAATCTCTTGGGAAACCTTTCCCTATTACAATGTTTATGGACCTCTATCCAAAGGAGACACCAATCCCCTAATCAAGTTCATGGATCTCTATCCACAGGAGACACCAATATCCTCAAATGGTTCATGGATCTCTATCCATAGGAGAACTCCTTTCTCCTCTACTTTGGTTGGTGATCTTCTAGAAGAACTGTTACCTCCACTACACTAGCTAATGGATCTCTATCCACTGAAGACTCCTATCCTCACTCAAAAGACCTATCCTCACTACCCTGGCTAATGGACCTCTATCCACTAGAGACTATCATCCTCTATACTCTATCACCTCCAAATCTTGCTCTCAGCTCTATCTCAAATCTACACTAAACACAGTCCTTTGGTCTAGCACAAATCTGCTCAATCTCTATCTCTGATATAGAATAAACCTGTCCTCAAATCTGCACCAAACTTTATCCTCAAATCTACACTAAACATAGTCCTTTGTCTAGCACAAATCTGCTCAATCTCTATCTCAAATATGCACTAAACATAGTCCTTCAATCTAGCACAAATCTATCCTCAATATCTATCCTCAAGCCTTAACACAAAGCTTGACTCAATCACAAATCAACTTTGCTAGATCTGCCCCAAACCTTAACTCAAGGTTTGAACAAATCAATCAATCAACTCTGCTCTCAAGTCTTCTCAAAGACTTGTCTCAAATATGCATTGTAAGCTTCCACAAAAGCTCACACTAATCTATCCACAAGTCCTCTCTAGAACTTGTCCAATCTGCTCAACAAGTCTTCACCAAGACTTACCTCAAATCTTCTCAACAAGTCCTCACTAGAACTTGTCCAATCTGCTCAACAAGTCTTCAACAAGACTTACCTCAAATATGCTCAACAAGTCCTCACTAGAACTTGTCCAATCTCACAGAAACATATAGAGAATTGTTAGAGACTCAATATGCTTCACACTCACAACAATGCTCAATCACTTTCAATATCTCTTTTTACCATAGAAACATATAGAGAATTTTTAGAGACTCAATATGCTTCACACTCACAAGCTCAATCACTTTCAATCTATCTTTTTACCACAAAAACATATAGATAATTGTTAGAGACTCAATATGTTTCACACTCACAAACACTCAATCACTTTCAACCTCTTTCTCAAATCAATTTAGAATATAGAACAATTTGTTTCACAAAATTAGAACTATCACTTCAACACTTCCACTTGACTAGGCTCAATCAACTCCACTCAATCAATCACTCAATGAAATACTTCCTTGCTTACAAACCCTAGTCCAAGCATATGAATCACTCACTCAATTATTTCCAACAATTCTTATCAAACAATCTCACATAACAATGATACTCATGATCTTTCACAAACCCTAGTTCAAGATAGTTCACAACTTCACATAACAATGATACTCATGTTCTTTCACAAACCCTAATCATTCAATATTTCCAACAATGCTTATCAAACAAGGTTTTTATCATCAACTCTCACTCAAAAAACCTTTAACAATCAAACTCAACAATGCTTACCAAACAATCCTTTTCACTCCAACTTAGCATTCACAACAATCCAACAATATTCACTCACAAGGAAGATGTGCCCATACCTTTTGTTTGATGAAGAATTGACCCAAAAACCTGTCTCAATCACAATTATCCTTTTACCAACACTTAAGGGTTAGGTTAGCAACAACCTTCTCAAAACTCCAATCAATAATTTCCTCAAAAATTATTCTCACAATACAAAATATTAAATCTCAATTACACCTTATTAATCCTCTAAATATCATTCAACAACACACATCATAAAAAATAACTCCTTACTTACACCTTATAACTCCAACTCTAAAACAACATTCATCAATACATACATTAAAATAACTTATTTACACCTTATTACTCCAACTTCATAAACTCTAATCACCAAAAATTAAAATAAAATATTTAATTTTTAATACCCTTATATCTCCCTCAAAAACTTTAATCAACCTTTATTTTTCACAGCAAAGCAACCTCCGAAATTACACAACCTTAGCAAGAGAAAAATCGGTGCATACCTTATTTAGCCCAACAAAACACTTTCGATGGGTTTCAAACACCTAACCTCACCACTCCAAGTGCCTTAGCAAGGCACGCACCCACCACGTGGGCTACAAGCCTCTAGACAAAGGAAAAGGCTAACGCCTTTCCTTTGTATTCCACCTAGCGCACAAACTTCACCAACAAACCTTCCTTTGCTTCACAAAATGCAAACCTACAAGATTCAATCCCTACACCTTCCATTGGCCAATGTCTTAGCATCTTCCTTGCTGCCAATCATGCTACAGAGTGCCTTTGATATGAAATGAATATATCTCCTCCTTGTCCTATATGCTGTCACACATAACCTTCAAAACACACGATCACTTCCCTTTTCAATGCGCACAAAATACTTTGATCGCGGATGAGTTCATTTACCAAAGCTTTACCCTCCTTTATATGCATTAGGCTATGTCTTCCATGACGTCGATGATAATTCGATTAATTCAAAAATTTGAATTATATAAACTTTATAACCCTAACTTTAGGGTTAGTTTAATTAATTTATAAATTAACTTATAATTAAATTATAATTAATTTACAATTAACTTAATAACTTTAAAAGTTAATTAAATTAATTTATAATAAAATTATTATAATTAATTAATAATTAATTAACTCTATGGATCTTGCACCTTTAATATTATAATAAATTATTATAATATTATTTGGCTTGGGCCTTCCTTTTGCCCTTTAAACCTCATCTGACCACCTAGGAGAAAACTTTCTTTTGCACTTGATTACGGAACCTGAAACTGATGTTGCTCACTGAAACTGACGCTTATTGGTGTTGACTTCTTGACATCAATGACAACAAAACCTGCTCATATTTCCAACAATCTCCCCCTTTGTCATTGATGGCAACCCAATTTTATTTTACCATTTCCTTAACCTTTTTTGTTTTGCTCCCCATGGAAACTACTCCCCGACTCAATGCTCTCCCTATAACTCAAATTTCTCCCCCTTACTCAAATATCTCCCCCTTTGACATCAATGGCAAAGGGTCACCTTTGGGGCTCGGGGCTAAGAATGAAACTCTTAGCTTAGCCCCCCCCCCACCTCCTCTTGAGGTGGTTAATTCTGGGGTGGGAGTATTTCTACTCCCAGCATGCATTGATCTTTACCTTTGTCCACTTTCCTTCTCATCTGATCCTTCTGATTCCTCTGACTATTCCTATTTTTTCTTGTCTCTGGAATTTTTGCTCTACACCACTTTGTTGTATGTCCATAATTATTGCACTTATAACACTTAATGTTATTATTCCTTGGAGGTGCAAATGTCTTGGGATTTCTCCTGGTGAAGCCATATCTATTCCTATCATGAACCCTGCAATTCATTGCCTTGTGACCAAACTGATTACAAGAGTAGCAATACCCTTGAAAAAGCTACATGTTTTTGAAACTTCCATATTCCTGTCTTTCATGTGTCCTGCACTGAGAAGCTTTGTGCCCAAACATGTGACATGAGAAGCATCTTCCATTGAAACTACCTTGCCTTGACCTCATTGGTCTCTTAGTCTCTTTTACCCTGTGTTGGTTCCTGTTCCATATGTTCCTCTTTTGTGCATTGTTCCTTTCCTTGTTGAACTTTCTGTTGTCCAACTCATCCTCAGAAGTCTCACTCTCTCTTACACTCTCTTCTTCTGAAGTTTCTTCTTCAAAACTTGAGGTTGACTCCTCTCCTTGTTTCTTTTGTACCTGTTCAAAACCAAGACCTGTCTTGCTTGATGTAGGTTTTTGTGTCTTGATAATATTATCCAAATTCTTTGAGCTTCTTCCAAACCTGTGTAACCTATCCTTAGACTCTTTTACTTCTTCCCTTAGTAGAGCCACTTCATGCTCTAACCTTTCACATTCTAAGACCTTTGCTTCTAACTTATCTTTGAACTTCCTTGTCTTAGCCATTGACTTATTTAGATCCTCTATAAGCTTTCCTTTCTCTTCATCACATTCTTGAAACTGAAGCTTAAGTTGGGAGTTTTGCTTTCTTACCTTCTTTAATGCATCAAGGGCATGAATAAGTTCACCTTCAAGATCAACTTCTCCATTCTATTATTCTTCCTCTATTTGTTTGCCTTTGAAAACATCTTCATTCTTTTCTGACTTGTCTTCTATAGGATCACCTCCTTCTTCTTCTAATGCCATTAGAAGATTCTCTTCTGGTCCTTCAAGTGTATCTTCATATTCATCATCACTAAAACTGAAACCACTCTTTGTACAACTATCTTCAAGATGACCAAAGTTACCACATCTAAAACACTTGAGGATTATTGGTGACCTTTTCTTAACCATTTCCTTTTCTTTTGCCAGAAATAGAACTTCATCTTTATCATTATCTGAGGAACTATTATCACTATCACTTGAGTACTTACTTGCCTTTTCTGCATAGAAACTCTTCTTCTATATTTGAAAGAACTTCTTTCCTTGCTTGCCTTGTCCATCCCTGCTTTTCTTTTGGTACCTGTATTTTTTTGATTCCCTATTCTTATGATCCTATTTTTCTTCATCATTGCTATTTCTAGCTTCTTGACAATCAGTTGCATAGTGACCATACTTTCCACAATTGAAACATCTAACAGATTTCACATCTTTAAATCTTCTTGGATCCTTGTTCCTTCTGCCATAATTTGCTTCTTCATCACTGGATGACTCATTGCTTGAATCTGACTTCTTACCCTTTGTCTTCTTAGTAGCTTTGAAGGTTGCTTCTTTTCAGAGATTAGGTTCCTCTTTTGTTCTCATCTCAAAAGTTGTAAGAATGCCAAGTAATTCATCCCTTGTCAAAATATCACCATATTTTGATTCCTCTATAGCTGAAATATTTTCACTAAACCTTTTTGGGAGTGATCTTAAGATCTTATCACAAACATCAGATTCTTGAACCTCAAGTCCAAGTCCTTGCATGGAGTTAACAACCTCATCTACACGAAGTAGATAAGCACTAATGTTTTCCTCATCCTTCATTTTTAGATCTTCAAATTGTCCCTTGAGATTTCGCAACTTTACCTTTTTGACCTTTTTATCTCCTTCATATATGCCTTGCAACTTATCCCAAATTTCTTTTGTTGATTTGCAATGCATAACCTTAACAAACTTTGTTCTATGCAAACCTCTCAAAATTGCATTCATTGCTCTTGAATTGTAATGATGTAGAAGCTTACCATCTTTATCTGTAGGTGGAGTAGCTGGTGGTGTGTATCCATTTTCAACTACTTCCCATATTTCATTGCCAAGTGCCATCAGGTGAATCTTCATTCTCATACTCCAAAATACATAATCGCTTCCATCAAACACTGGTGCTAAATATTTTGAGGATCCACTCTTAGAATCCATTTGTGTTCTTGTAAGATTTTCCTTCAAGCTGTTAAACTCTTCCGAAGGAACCCGCTCTGATACCAATTGAAGAACACAAGCTTATACTGAGAGGGGGTGAACAAGTATAAGACCACTTTTTACTTTTTCTTTCCCAATCAATATTATGCAATGTATCAATAGCAATATCAACAACAGTAATCAAAGCAATGCACAAATCACCACACACAATAGAGACACCAATTTAACGTGGTTCACCCAATGTGGGCTACTCCATAGAGAAAATATTTCACTAAAATTTTCTCAACAAATCTCTTGGGAAACCTTTCCCTATTACAATGTTTATGGACCTCTATCCAAAGGAGACACCAATCCCCTAATCAAGTTCATGGATCTCTATCCATAGGAGACACCAATCTCCTCAGCTAGTTCATGGATATCTATCCATAAGAGAACTCCTTTCTCCTCTACTTTGGTTGGTGATCTTCTAGAAGAACTGTTGCCTCCACTACACTGGCTAATGGATCTCTATCCACTGAAGACTCCTATCCTCACTCAGAAGACCTATCCTCACTGCCCTGGCTAATGGACCTCTATCCACTAGAGACTATCGTCCTCTATACTCTATCACCTCCAAATATTGCTCTCAGCTCTGTCTCAAATCTACACTAAACACGGTCCTTCGGTCTAGCACAAATCTGCTCAATATCTATCTTTGGTATAGCACAAACCTATCCTCAAATATGCACCAAACTCTATCCTCAAATCTACACTAAACACATCCTTCGATCTAGCACAAATCTTCTCAATCTCTATCCTCAAATATGCACTAAACATAGTCCTTCAATCTAGCACAAATCTTCCTCAATCTCTATCCTCAAGCCTTAACACAAAGCTTGACTCAATCACAAATCAACTCTGCTAGATCTGCCCCAAACCTTAACTCAAGGTTTGAATAAATCAATCAATCAACTCTGCTCTCAAGTCTTCTCAAAGACTTGTCTCAAATCTGCCTTGTAAGCTTCCACAAAAGCTCACACTAATCTATCCACAAGTCCTCTCTAGAACTTGTCCAATCTGCTCAACAAGTCTTCACCAAGACTTACCTCAAATCTGCTCAACAAGTCCTCACTAGAACTTGTCCAATCTGCTCAACAAGTCTTCACCAAGACTTACCTCAAATCTGCTCAACAAGTCCTCACTAGAACTTGTCCAATCTCACATAAACATATAGAGAATTTTAGAGACTCAATATGCTTCACACTCACAACAATGCTCAATCACTTTCAATATCTCTTTTTACCACAAAAACATATAGAGAATTGTTAGAGACTCAATATGCTTCACACTCAATCACTTTCACTCTCTCTTTTTACCATAGAAACATATAGAGAATTGTTAGAGACTCAATATGTTTCACACTCACAAATACTCAATCACTTTCAACCTCTTTCTCAAATCAATTCAGAATATAGAACAATTTGTTTCACAGAACTAGAACTATCACTTCAACACTTCCACTTGACTAGGCTCAATCAACTCCACTCAATGAAATACTTCCTTGCTTACAAACCCTAGTCCAAGCATATGAATCACTCACTCAATTATTTCCAACAATGCTTATCAAACAATCTCACATAACAATGATACTCATGATCTTTCACAAACCCTAGTTCAAGATAGTTCACAACTTCACATAACAATGATACTCATGTTCTTTCACAAACCCTAGTTCAAGCATATGAAGGTTCACTCAATATTTCCAACAATGCTTATCAAACAAGGTTTTTATCATCAACTCTCACTCAGAAAAACCTTTAACAATCAAACTCAACAATGCTTACCAAAAAATCCTTTTCACTCCAACTTAGCATTCACAACATCCAACAATCACTCACAAGGAAGATGTACCCATACCTTTTGTTTGATGAAGAATTGACCTTAAAAACCTGTCTCAACCACAATTATTCTTTTGCCAATCTTAAGAGTTAGGTTAGCAAGAACCTCTCTCAAGAACTTCAAAAAACAATTTCCTCACAAATTATTCTCACAATATAAAAACATTAATCTCAATTACACCTTATTACCCTTGGAATCTCATTCAACAACACACATCATAAAAGTCAATTCATTAATTACACCTTATTGATCCAACTCTAGAACAACATTCATAAATACATATAAGAAGTTAAAGACCTTATTACTCCTTTCTACTCCAACTTCATAAACTCTAATCACAAAAAATTAAAATAAAATATTTAATTTTTAATACCCTTATATCTCCCTCAAAAACTTTAATCAACCTTTATTTTTTACGATAAAGCAACCTCCAAAATTACAAAACCTTAGCAAGAGAATCAAAATCAGCACATACCTTATTTAGCCCAAAAAAACACTTTCGATGGGTTTTGAACACCTAACCTCACCACTCCAAGTGCCTTAGCAAGACACACACCCACCACGTGGGCTACAAGCCTCTAGACAAAGGAAAAGGCTAGCGCCTTTCCTTTGTATTCCACCTAGCATGCAAACTTCCCCAACAAAAGACCTTTCTCCACTTTGCAAAATGCAAACCCACGGGATTCGATCCCTACACATTCTGTTGGCTAATGTCTTAACATCTTTCTTGCTTCCAGTCGCGCTACAGAGTGCCTTGGATATGAAACAAAGATCTCTCCTCCTTGTCCTATATGCTGCCACACACAAGCTTCGAAACACACAATCACTTCCCTTTTCAATGCATACAAAATACTTTGATCACGAATAATTTCATTTACCAAAGCTTTACCCCCCTTTATATGCATTAGGCTATGTCTTCGATGACTTCGACGATAATTCGAATAATTCAAAATTTTGAATTAATATAACCTTTATAACCCTATTCTTTAGGTTTGGTTTAATTAATTTATAAATTAACTTATAATTAAATTATAATTAATTTATAATTAACTTAAAACTAAAAATTATAATAAAACTATTATAATTAATTAAATATTTTGGGTCTTGCACTTTTAATATTATAATAAATTATTATAATATTATTTGGCTTGGGCCTTCCTTTTGCCCTTTAAACCTCATCTGACCACCTAGGAGAAAAATTTCTTTTGCACTTGATTATGGAACCTGAAACTGATGCTGCTCACTAAAACCGATGCTTACTGGTGTTGACTTCTTGACATCAATGACAACAAAACCTTCTCATATTTCCAACAATCTCCCCCTTTTTCATTTATGGAAATCCTAATTCCTTTTACCATTTCCTTAACCTTTTTTTGTTCTACTCCCCATGAGAAACTGCTCCCCCTGACTCAATGCTCTCCCCATAACTCAAATCTTTCCCCCTTACTCAAATATCTCCCCATTTGACATCAATGGCAAAGGGTCACCTTTGGGGCTCGGGGCTAAGAATTTAACTCTTACCTTAGCCCCTCCCCCACCTTATTTTGAGGTGGTTAATTCCAAGGTGGGAGTATTTCGACTCCCAGCATGCACTAATTTTTACCTTTGTCCACTTTCCTTCTCATCTAATCCTTGTGATTCCTCTGACTATTCTTATTTCTGCTTGTCTCTAGATTATTTTCTCTACATCACTTTGTTGTATGTCCATCATTATTGCATTTATAAAATTTAATGTTTTTATTCCTTAATGGTGCAAATATCTTGGCATTTCTCCTGGCGAATCCATATACATTCCTATCATGAACCCTACAATTTACTGCCTTATGACCATACTGATTACAAGAGTAGCAATACCCTTGAAAAAACTATCTATTTTTGAAACTTCCATATTCCTGTATTTCATGTGTCCTACACTGAGAAGCTTTGTACCCAAACTTATGATATGAGAAACATATTCCATTGAAACTACCTTGAATTTACCTCATTAGTCTCTTAGTCTCTTTTACCCTATGCTGCTTCCTGTTCCATCTGTTCCTCTTTTGTGCATTGTTCCTTTCCTTGTTCAAATTTCCATTGTCCAACTAATCCTCAGAAGTATCACTCTCTCTTACACTCTCTTCTTCTGAAGTTTCTTCTTCTTCAAAACTTGAGGTTGATTCCTCTCCTTGTTTCTTTTGTACATGTTCAAAACCAAGACCTGTCTTGCTTGATGTAGGTTTTTATGTCTTGATAATATTATCCAAATTCTTTGAGCTTCTTCCAAACCTATGTAACCTATCCTTAAACTCTTTTTAACTTTTACTTATTCCCTTAGTATAGCCACCTCATGCTCTAACTTTTCACATTCTAAAACTTTTGCCTCTAACTTCTCTTTGAATCTCCTTGTCTTAGCCATTGACTTATTTAGATCCTCTATAAGATTTTCTTTCTCTTCATCACATTCTTGAAATTGAATCTTAAGTTGGGAGTTTTGCTTTCTTACCTTCTTTAATGCATCAAGGGCATGAATAAGTTCTCCCTCAAGATCAACTTCTCCTTTCTCCGATTCTTCCTCTATTTTTTTGCCTTTGAAAACATCTTCATTATTTTATGACTCATATTTTATAGGATCACCTCCTTCTTCTAGTGCCATTAGAAGATTATCTTCTGGTCCTTCAAGTGTATCTTTATATTCATCATCACTAAAACTGAAACCACTCCTTGTAAAACTATCTTCAAGATGACCAAAGTTACCACATCTAAAACACTTGAGGATTATTGATGACATTTTCTTAACCATTTCCTTTTATTTTTCCAGAAATAGAACTTCATATTTATCATTATATGAGGAACTATTATCACTATCACTTGAGTACTTACTTACCTTGTCTGCATAGAAACTCTTATTCTGTATTTGGAAGAACTTCTTTCCTTGCTTTCCTTTTCCATCCTTGCTTTTCTTTTGGTACCTGTATTTTTTTGATTCCCTATTCTTATGATCATATTTTTCTTCATCATTGCTATTTTTAGCTTCTTGACAATTAGATGCATAGTGACCATACTTTCCACAATTGAAACATCTAATAGATATCACATCTTTAAATATTCTTGGATCCTTGTTCCTTATGCCATAATTTGCTTCTTCATCATTGGATAACTCATTGCTTGAATCTGAATTCTTACCCTTTGTCTTCTTAGTAGCTTTGAAGGTTGCTTCTTTCTAGATATTAGGTTCCTCTTTTGTTCTCATCTCAAAAGTTGTAAGAATACCAAGTAATTCATCCCTTGTCAAAAGATCACCATCTTTTGATTCCTCTATAGCTGAAATATTTTCACTAAACCTTTTTGGGAGTGATCTTAAGATCTTATCACAAACATCATATTCTTGAACCTCAAGTCCAAGTCCTTGCATGGAGTTAAAAACCTCATCTACACGAAGTAGATAAGCACTAATTTTTTCCTCATCCTTCATTTTTAGATCTTCAAATTGTCCCTTGAGATTTTACAACTTTACCTTTTTGACCTTTTTATCTCCTTCATATATGCCTTGCAACTTATCCCAAATTTATCCCAAATTTATTTTGTTGATTTGTAATGCATAACCTTAACAAACTCTATTCTATGCAAACCTCTCAAAATTGCATTCATTGATCTTGAATTGTAATGATGTAGAAGCTTACCATATTTATCTATAGGTGGAGTACCTGGTGGTGTGTATCCATTTTCAACAGCTTCCCATATTTCATTTCCAAGTGCCATCAGGTGAATCTTCATTCTCATACTACAAAATACATAATCTCTTCCATCAAATACTAGTGCTGAATTATCTGAGCATCCACTCTTAGAATCTATTTATGTTCTTGTAAGATTTTCCTTCAAGCTATTAAACTCTTCCAAAGGAACCCGCTCTGATACCAATTGAAGAACACAAGCTTATACTGAGAGGGGGTGAACAGTATAAGACCACTTTTTACTTTTTCTTTCCCAATCAATATTATGCAATGTATCAATAGCAATATTAGCAAAGTAATCAAAGTCGTACACAAATCACCACACACAATAGAGACACCAATTTAACGTGGTTCACCCAATGTGGGCTACTCCATGGAGAAAATATTTCACTAAAATTTTCTCAACAAATCTCTTGGGAAACCTTTCCCTATTACAATATTTATGGACCTCTATCCAAAGGAGACACCAATTCCCTAATCAATTTCATGGATCTATATCCATAGGAGACCAATCTCCTCAACTGGTTCATGGATCTCTATCCACAGGAGAAATCCTTTCTCCTCTACTCTAGCTAGTGATCTTCTAGAAGATCTATTACCTCCACTACACTGACTAATGTATCTCTATCCACTAAAGACTCCTATCCTCACTAAGAAGACCTATCATCACTGCCCTAGCTAATGGACCTCTATCCACTAGAGACTATTGTCCTCTATACTCTGTCACCTCCAAAGCTTACTCTCAACTCTATCACAAATCTATACTAAACACAGTCCTTTGGTCTAGCACAAATTTGCTCAATCTATGTCTCTGGTCTGGCACAAAACTATCCTCAAATCTACACCAAACTCTATCCTCAAATCTACACTAAACACAATCCTTCGATCTAGCACAAATCTACTCAATCTCTATCCTCAAATATGCACTAAAAACAATCCTTCTGTCTAGCACAAATCTGCTCAATCTCCGTTCTCAAGCCTTAACACAAAGATTGACTCAATCACCAATAAAATCTGCTAGATCTTCCCCAAAACTTAACTCAAGGTTTGAGCAAATCAATCAATAAACTCTACTCTCAAGTCTTCTCAAAGACTTATCTTAAATATGCCTTGTAAGCATCCACAAAATCTCACACTAATCCATCCATAAGTCCTCTCTAGAACTTATCTAATCTGCTCAACAAGTATTCACCAAGACTTACCTCAAATCTGCTCAACAAGTCCTCACTAGAACTTATCCAATATGCTCAAAAAGTCTTCATCAAGACTTACCTCAAATCTACTCAACAAGTCCTCATTAGAACTTATCTAATCTCACAAAAACATATAGAGAATTGTTAGAGACTCAACATGCTTCACACTCACAACAATGCTCAATCACTTTCAATCTCTCTTATTACCATATAAACATATAGATAATTGTTAGAGACTCAATATGTTTCACACTCAATCACTTTCAATCTCTATATTTACCACATAAACATATAGAGAATTGTTAGAGACTCAATATATTTCACACTCACAAACACTCAATCATTTCCAACCTCTTTCTCAAATTAATTCAGAATATAGAACAATTTGTTTCACAAAATTAAAACTATCACTTTAATCCTTCCACTTGACTAGGATCAATCAAATCCACTCAACCAATCACTCAATGAAATACTTCCTTGCTTACAAACCCTAGTCCAAGCATACGAATCACTCACTCAATTATTTCCAACAATGATTATAAAACAATCTCACATAAAAATGATACTCATGATCTTGCACAAAACCTAGTTCAAGATAGTTCCAAACTTCACATAACAATAATACTCATGTTATTTCACGAACCCTAGTTCAAGCATATGAAAGCTTACTCAATATTTCCAACAATGCTTATCAAACAAGGTTTTTATCATCAACTCTTGCTCAAAAAAACCTTTAACAATCAAACTGAACAATGCTTATCAAACAACTCTTTTTCTCTCCAACTTAGCATTTACAACATCCAACAATCACTCATAAGAAAAATGTGCCCATACCTTTTGTTTGATGAAGAATTGACTTTATGAAATATGTCTCAATCACAATTATCCTTTTTCCAATCTTAAGGGTTAGTTAGCAAGAACCTTCTCAAAAATTCAATCAATAATTTCCTCACAAATTATTCTCACAATATAAAAGCATTAGATCTCAATTATACCTTATTACTCCTGCTTGGAATGTCATTCAACAACACACATGCATAAAAATATAATTCCTTGCTTACACCTTATTAATCCAACTCTAGAACAACATTCATCAATACATACATCAAAAGACCTTATTTACTCCTTATTACTCCAACTTCATAAACTCTAATCACCAAAAATTAAAATAAAATATTTAATTTTTAATACCCTTATATCTCCCTCAAAAACTTTAATCAACCTTTATTTTTCACAGCAAAGCAACCTCCGAAATTACACAACCTTAGCAAGAGAATCAAAATCGGCGCATACCTTATTTAGCCCAACAAAACACTTTCGGTGGGTTTCGAACACCTAACCTCACCACTCCAAGTGCCTTAGCAAGACATGCACCCACCACGTGGGATACAAGCCTCTAGACAAAGGAAAAGGCTAGTACCTTTCCTTTGTATTCCACCTAGCGCGTAAACTTCACCAACAAAAGACCTTCATCCGCTTTGCAAAATGCAAACCTACGGGATTTGATCCCTACACCTTTTGCTGGCCAATGTCTTAGCATCTTCCTTGCTGCCAGTCACGCTATAGAGCACCTTGGATATGAAACAAAGATATCTCCTCCTTGTCCTATATGTTGCCATGCACAATCTTCGAAACACATGATCACTTCCCTTTTCAATGCACACAAAATACTTTAATCGCGGATAATTTCATTTACCAAATCTTTATATGCATTAGGCTATGTCTTCGATGACATCGGCGATAATTCGATTAATTTAAAAATTTGAATTAATTTAAACTTTATAACCCTATTATTTAGGGTTAGTTTAATTAATTTATAAATTAATTCTTAATTAAATTATAATTAATTTACAATTAACTTAATAAATTTAAATTTTCTATATTCTGAATTGATTTGAGAAAGAGATTGAGTGTTTGTGAGTGTGAAACATATTGAGTCTCTAACCATTCTCTATATTTTTTTGAGGTTAAACAAGAGAGTTTGGAAGTGATTGAGTGTTGAGTGAGTGTGAAGCATATTGAGTCTCTAACCATTCTCTATATGTTTCTGTGGTAAAACAAGAGAGATTGAAAGTGATTAAGCATTGTTGTGAGAGTGAAACATATTGAGTCTCTAACCATTATCTATATGTTTCTGTGAGATTAAAACAAGATTATGTTTGAAACTTGTTTGTGTGATTAAAGAGTTTTTCAGTGATATGTATAAAGCTTTTGTGAAAGCTACTGGATAGATTTGAGTAAGTCCTAGAGTGGACTTAGGGACTGAGTTGAGTAAGATTTTGTGGAAGCTTACAATAAATATTTGAGGTAAGTCTTAGATAAGACTTGAGAGCAGTTTGGACAAGTTGTAGTGAGGACTTGTTGAGCAGATTTGAGGTATGTCTTAGAGAAGACTTGAGAGCAGTTTGGATAAGTTCTAGTGAGAAATTTTTGAGCAAAGTTGAGATAAGTCTTAGAGAATACTTGAGAGTAGCTTGAGCAAGTTTTTGAGAGGTCTTGTTAGATAGATTTGAGGTGAGTCTTTGAGAAGACTTGTAAGCAGAGTTGATTGATTGATTTGTTCAAGCTATGTGTTAAGGCTTGGGGCAGATCTAGAAGAGTTGATTTGTGATTGGATCAAGCTTTGTGTTAAAGCTTGAGGATAGATTGAGGATGGATTTTGGTTCAAATTTGAGGACAAGTTTGTGCCAGACCAGAGACAGATATTGAGCACATTTTTCCTGGACCAAAGGACTATGTTAGTATAGATTAGATACAAATATTGAGTAGATTTGTTCTAGATAGAAGGAGTGTGTTTAGTGCAAATTTGAGATAGAGATTGAGCAAATTTGTGCTAGATCGAAGGACTGTATTTAGTGTATATTTGGGATAGAGCTGAGAGCAAGATTTGGAGGTGATAGAGTAGACGACAATATTATTTAGTGGATAGATATCCATTAGCCAAGGTAGATAGGACAAAGGTCTACATTGGAGAGAGATCCACAAGCCAGTGCAATGGAGGTAGTAGTCTTCTAGAGGATCACCAACCAGAGCAGAGGAGGAGTTCTCCTGTGGATAGAGATCCATGAACCAGATGAGGGTATTGGTGTCTCTTGTGGATAGAGATCCATAAACTTGATTAGGGGATTGGTGTCTCCTTTGGACAGATGTCCATAAACATTGTAATAGGTAAAGGATTCCCAAGAGATTTGTTGAGAAAATTTTAGTGAAATATTTTCTCCATGGAGTAGCCCACATTGGGTGAACCAAGTTAAATTGGTGTCTCTATTATGTGTGGTTATTTATGCATTGCTTTGATTACTGTTGTTGATATCGCCCTTGATATATTGCATATTATTGTTTGGGAAAGAAAAGTAAAAAGTGGTCTTATACTATTCACCCCCCTATTAGTATAAGCTTGTGTTCTTCATTTGTAGCATCTATTCTACAAATTATATATTAACTCAATCAAAGGTGTTTGCCATATCAATTTTTATAATAATTTGTTTCTTTTTTATTTTCTACTACTGTAGAGGGCTTCATGCACCATTATTATATTATCATATATTTATTTTCTAGGCATGAACCCCCTTTGCTCTTTTGATATTAGTTTGTTAAGTTTCTTCTTTATTTTATTAGCCAACAATTTGGTAATAATTTTATAGGAAGGGTTACATAGAGAAATTGGTTTGAATCTAGAGAAAGTAGTGGTATTTTTTTCTTTAGGAATCAATGCTATAAAGGTAGATTCAATGGCTCCAAGAAGCTTACCTTTCACCTTAACATCCTCAATGATGTATAGAAAATCTTCTTCGATGATGTGTCGATATTATTAGTAAAAACATTTTGTGAATCCATCAGGCCCAGGAGCTTTGTCCTTTGATAGAGTTGCTATAATATCCTTAAGTTCCTCTATAGTGATTGGTTGACTGAGATCCTATTTGTCTTCCAAAATTAATACTATCGGTATATGTTATAGCAATATTCCCTAGGAATGTAGGTTACCATTTTCTCTGGAGAGCAGAGTTGAGTAATTTTGATCGCAAAGTTTCTTAATTTTCTCCTTGTTTGTATAAGTGGTTCATGATTTATCTCCTTGATTGTGTTTCTTTAGTAGCATTGCATGGTTTTCAAATTAAAATATTTGGTGTTTCTATTCCCCTTGCTTTAGCCAAACCATTCGTGATCTAAGCCTCCAATGTGTTTCTTCTTTAGTGCTTAATTTATTAAGCTTCTAAATCAGATCATTTATTGCATCTTCTTGCCATGGTTGAGGAGGATGATCCCCAATTTTTGTTTCTAGCTGCTTTAGTTGTTGCATCAACTACTTCTTGTCTGGATTGAATCTCACTTTTTCTACCAACCATTTTTATCACATGCTTCAATTTTTGAATTTTGCTTTTCCACTTTTCTTGGGGGTTGGTGGATTGGACTTGTTGGTTCCAACTGCTTTCCACAAGTTCATTGAAATTTTATTTTGTTAGCCATTTAGAGTTTTACTTAAAAGGAATTTTTTGAAGTTGTAGGCTTTTGCTGCTATCCAAGAGAATTGGCTTATGATTTAAGAGAGTTATGAATGATGTGACTAGAAGTAAGGTGAAAGTGTGTTAGGAGATTTTTACTGATAAAAAATCTATCCAATATTTCTGCAATATAGTTTACCCCTGCTCTTTTGTTGCTCCAAGTGTACTTCCCTTTGGTAGATCAAATATTTTATAAGATTTCATATGTCATAATTTGATTGAGAAAATATCTATTTTGATCCCTTGCTAAACTTCCCCTAACCTTCTCCTAGTGGTAGAGAATCGTGTTGAGATCTCCTCCCAATATTATGTTGTCAAACATCTTAGTGTCTAGTCATTATGCTAAGTTTTTCCATGCTTCTATTTTCTAGATAGGATGATTTGGACCATAAAAATTTATTATTGCTACACTAGTTCCATATGGTAAGAGGAATTTTATACCTATCCAGTTATTGTGCTTATATTGTATGCTACAAACTGTTAGCTTTTGAGTATGTATGTTGTGGAGAGATCTAACATAGGTCCTAATGAAAAACAGGAATTATGAAAGAAAGTGAAATAATAATATGACTGAAATATGTTATAAATAGAAATGACAAAAGTGCAATGTAGTATGGAGGAAGTGGACATTCCATTACTATGAGCTAAAGAGCTACATGGTACTCCATATGGGAGCACCACTATCTACTACACTACACTAGATGAGAACTTGACTTCCTATCTCCTTGATCATATAATCTACTACTATGAGACCCTTTATATATGAAGATAGATTCCTTAGCCAACATTCTACCTAGTTGTACAAGGGGACACCTTGCACATTGCAACTTGTGCATTTATTACATTGCATGAAGTAACTAGATAAATTCCCCCTAAAGTAATCTCCTATCATAACTATGTACCTAAGGTGGTACATTTACATGACCGAAATGATGTAATACACTCTAACTCTAACACCCCCCTGTATTACATTATTTGGGTGTTGAATATTTCAATCTTCAATATGGATCTTCTTCTTGAGTATGGTCTTCAACTTGATGTTATTTGGCTTGATTTGATTCTCTTTAATTCACTTTGCATTTCTTGCATTGGTTCTTCTTCTTGGAGTCAAAACTAGAACTTGTATTCTCCTCCATTGCTTATTGTAATTTGATCGAGCAAGTAGTTAGTGTCTTCATATGATGTTGTAGACACCAAAACAGCACCAATCCGATTATGTGACTGCAAACACTGATCGTATTGACACACACAGTCTTTAGGGCAGCCCTTAGAGGTCAAACAGTGGTCTTAGCCACTTACACAACAGTTTTGGAAGGTCAGAAAGTAATTTGGCACCTCCAAACACTCTGCTTCAAATTCGTCTCACCTCGGGACAAAAAGAAAACTTGAATTCATCCCTGGGTGGGACGAATTCCAAATTCATCCCAGGGTGGGATGAATTCCAGGTTTAACGGGCAAAAATAAAAAAACACGGCATGCACGACAGTGACAGTCCACTCCCTATCCCGCATGCGTGCGAGTGGATGACCAACAAACCATGCGCCGATGGGGACTGTCATAAAGGCAGGCCAGATAGGGAATTTCCCCCATCACGCACAAGCATGGCCCCAACTGATAGGCCCATACAAGCTGCACCCTGGTGGCTTATAAATGAGCCTTCTCACCAAGACACAAGAGAGGCCGAGAAGAAATGTTTGGAGCAGCGAAGCCCTGCCGATTTGCCATGAGACGCTTTCTTCCTTCAATTCACTTCTACCCTATCCATGATCTCTTCTGCAAGGGAGGTCATCGGGTGTTTATGGAGAACGTGAATCCATTTGTCGACAACACTTAACGTCGTTTTGTTCTTATTCCTTTTGCATTATGGTTTCAGGATTTTGATTTCAAGCATGCCTTCATCGGGTTTTATTTCATTTCATTCTCACTAATATGCAGGCTTCAAAGTACTCCGAGTCCTCCTAGGACATCCCCGTGTATCTAAAACCCAACTATGCAGATCGTTGAAGCGTCGAAGACCGAACATTTCGTGGGCCATCCCTCACTATTTTCATGCAGTCGAATTCGTCCTTGCCCGAGACGAATACCAATCTGGCACAGTCAAATTCGTCCCTGCCTGGGACGAATCCCAATTTGATGTAAGTCTAATCTAACGTAGAAAAATTCATCCCTACTTGGGATGAATCCCAAATGTGACACAGTTGAATTCGTTCCACCCCGAGATGAATTCCAATTTGCTGCAGGCCTATTCGTTCCACCCCGGGACGAATTCCAATCTGCGTCCCTGCCTAGGACAAATTCCAATTTGCTATTTTAATCATCTCTTGCATGCATGTTTTGTCTATTTTATGAGCCGAATGCTTTATTTCACTCTCACGAATGTTTTATTCTAACACAGGTGCTATTAACTCCGTTTGTTGTTTCTTTGAACGCAGGAGAAGCAGCAAAGATCGAGGACTCTTCTTCAACACAAGCAGCGACAACACTTTGGCCCGCCCATTTTACATGTGGGCATACGGAAGGAGGATCCCTGGTCATTATTGTGACCAAAAACTTTGTTGATGCTCCCAGCCCCCAAAAAGGGAGGAGACGTCCTTGTAACCAAGATTAAAGAGAGTATAAATAAAGAAGGGCTGTGCTTTTACACTTATTTTTATCTCGTTTAATGCATTCTCTTTCTCTCGTTTACATTGCATTAAGTTTTAGTGTTTCCTTTGCATCTTTCGGAATCTCATGTTTTCAGTGGTGATCATCAAATCGTTTTACGGATACTATGGCCTCCTTGGGGTCACTGATCCCGCAAGACCCTTCTGGTGAAATGACAACCATTCAGGTTAAAACATTATCGCAATCTATGATGGAGCGTGCAAGCTCTAATCTGATGCCAGGAATCCACCTGATCCAGATTGAACCGTCTTCGGATAAGTTCTCTCGAATCCACAATTGTCTGACTCGAGCCAAATGGGGGTCCTTGTTCTCTCCAACCCCTCTTAATAGCAACACAACATTATTTTTACAAGTCCTTTCTCGCTCAGCTTTTGTTAGGGATGGACTTCAAGAGGGATTGGCCATTCATACTATCGAAGTTTTTGATCAGCAGGATTGGTACACACCCATTTGAGATTACCTCAAGCTAGGTAACCTCCCACCTGGATTGACACAAGCTTCGAAAAGATCATTCAAACAGAAAGTGGCAAAGCATGTCTTATTAAGAGACATTTTGTATCGTCAAAATTATGAAGGAATCCTCCTTCGTTGTTTGGACCAGCAAGAGTCCGCTTGGGCGATCACCCAAGCTCATGATGGTACATGTGGTGGTCACTTCAGCAATATGGTCATCGCAAAGCGCATTCTTCGCATGGGTTATTATTGGCCATCTTTAGAGCGAGATTGTTGCGCATATGTAAAGAAGTGCATAAAATGTTAGCACCATGCTAATTTGACACACGTACCTTCTCAGGCCTTGCAACCGATCTAATCGGTTTGGCATTTTTTTGCAATGGGGATTTGACCTAATTGGAAAGATCTCCCCTACATTGTCTGGTCGTCACACATTCATTTTAACGGCCATAGAATACTTCACCAAGTGGGTGGAAGCGATTCTGCTAACCTTTATGATTGGATCCCGCATTGCGGAGTTTATTTTGCATAACATCATATGTCATTTTGGTATTCCATCTAAGATCCTTTCGGATAATGGGACACCCTTCAAGAACAAATACGTGCATGCTTTGACCACAAAGTACAAAATTCAGCATAGTTTTTCAACCCCTTATTATCCACAGCCAAATGGGCAAGTAGAGGCGACCAACAAAACGCTAGTCGCCATTCTTAAAAAGACAGTTGCAGATAATCATAAAGATTGGCACATTCAGATCTCGCTTGCCCTATGGGATTATCGCACCAGCATTCAGATGCCCACTGGGGCAACTCCATTCTCGCTGGTGTATGGCTTCGAGGCAGTCATGCCTTTTGAGTTGGAAATCCCTTCCCTACACATTTCAATGCAAGAGTCCATCGATGATGACACTACGTGGCAGGCCCGATTAGATCAACTAACATTGCTCGACAAACGATGCATTAATTCTCTTGAACATTTGTGTGCCTACCAAGAGCGACTTAAGAGAGCATACAACATGAAAGTCCACCTCAGGGAATTTCAGGTTGGTGACTTGGTCCTAAAAGAGAACTAGCAGAATGCTAATTTGCTGTCCCATTTACGGGACAAGTTCACGGCAAACTGGTTAGGTCCTTATGTCATTGACAGTAGAATAGGACCTAGAACATACCGACTTGCCTCTCTTGAAGGAGTCACGAAAAAGAAACCCTTGAACATCAGTCATTTGAGACCATTCCACGCCTAGAGAGCCATAGTCCGACTAAAAGTGCCAAGGATTCTCATCATCGCTTGGTCAACCCTAAATGCCCCAAAGGTATTTATAAACCCTTTGGTCAAACTAAAAGCTCAAAGGATTCTCATCATCGCTTGGTCAACCCTAAATACCCCAAAGGTATTTATAAACGCTTTGGTCAAACTAAAAGCTCCAAGGATTCTCATCATCACTTGGTCAACCCTAAATGCCCCAAAGGTATTTATAAACCCTTTGGTCAAGCCAAAAGCTCCAAGGATTTTCATAATCACTTGGTCAACCCCAAAATACCCCAAAGGTGTTTGTAAACCCTTTGGTCAAACACCAAAAGCTCCAAGCATTCCATAATTGCCTGGTCAAAATAAATAGTCAAAAATAAACAAAAATAATACAAAATCAAAAATCACAAAAACAATTGCATTTCAAATTCCTGTATTCTCATAACGATCAAAAATATAAGTTGCATTAGGCATTACATCCATACATTGCATACTTCACTAGGTCATACAAGTCAACCGCACCATAGACTGTCATCATTTGGCAATTCCACCAGTTTCCACAAACCCATACATCTAGAATAGCACCATCGCCATTTTTAGATTCGCTAGTTGTCTCCTAATGTACACAGGGTTTTCGTCATTCAGTTATCTTTAAATTTCTAGCCAAAACTGTACATAGTCAAACGAATTTTACACGAGAAAGTTTTACTTGGATCATGTCTTGCTACATAGCATTCCAACACATATGAACACACATAAAATAATTCTTAAGTTGTGTGAAAGCAAGAAAAACCTACAAAGCAGTCTCGGGTACCATAAGTGAAAGATTAGCATGCTCATCCCCCTGTGCGAATGGCTCTAGAATGCTGAGAATTGGCAAAAGGATGAGCTCCTCCCCATCCATTCACCATAATAAATAGTGGTTTTCACCACTTCCACAAATCCAAATCATAGTTGGTCCCAAAGTTGTAAGGATTCGTACTACACGTCCCTACCAAGGATGCATAGTCATCCCAAAAACCTAAAACGATCAACACCCTTCATAAACAAAATTCCAACAAACCATCATCCTCGCCTTCCCATTTCACCTTTGATCTCCAAGTTATAAGGATTCGTACTATCTGCCCCTAATCAGGATGGGTAGTCATCCCCAAGGCCCAATAGATCAATGCCCTTACTTCATAATCTCCATTATCCCCTTGGTTCTCAAAGTTGTAAGGATTTGTACTACACGCCCCTAATCAAGATGGGTAGTCATCCCCAAGACCTAAAAGGATCAAGGCCATTCACAAATTTGAACTTACAAAGCTCAAAATACAAAATCAAATAACAGTGGTTATCACCATTATTCAAAAATCTTTGCTCAAAAACAAAAATAAATAACAAAATAAACAGTGATTTTCATCACTATATCGACGAGCAAGTCTCCTAAATCATTCAACCAATACATAACCTGAACTTGAATCCTTGGAATTCTCAGCATTCGAAAACCATCTAGGTGATCCTCATTTACAGGTTTGGTTGATAGCCTACCTAGCAATGGTGGTATCCTACCCGCACGATGATATGTCTGTCACATTAGCTTTGCGTGTGTGTCGACCAATGTTTGCATGTGGAGGAGCTAGCTTCTGGTACCTTGGATTGTCACGTGGATTAATCTTGCTAAATACAACAACGAAGTTAGTGGAGCTAATTAGGTGATCCTCAGTACGGGTTTGGTTGATAGCCTATCTGGCACTGGCGGTATCCTGACAAATACCACATAAACGAACTCAATTGCACACACAGGGATGTGAAATAACTTGGTTAAATTCAAGTTAAATTTAGCCCTTGTTCAAAAGTCTCACAAGATAAATGTATAGTCTTGGCTAGTTAGTTAAAATATCTACATTTCAAAAAAGCTTAATTACATTTTCAAACAACCGGTACATTTCATTCCGTACATCACCATCATAAAATAGACAAAATACAAAAACGAAGTTTTCACATGCACAAGCATTCCAAAAAGTTATCCCATTACTATAGCAATTCAGTCAAATCTTATATAGTCTATGGTGCATCGACAAATCATCAAACAATTCATTTCATTTATTCCACATGCATACATCATACAAAGTAGACTCATCACATTCATAATCGCATATGCATACATCAATGTAAAAACATGTACATTAAAATAAATCATGGAAAATATATAAACACCAAAAAGAGTCATCTATATATATATATCATAACAAAATCACCCGCAAGCTACAGTGAACTGGTCCTCAGACCTTGCTACCACAATCCAAAAACTCAAAAACCCCAAGCCTAGGGCATTGACCACCATGATCACATAGGATCGGTGTGACGGGAACTACCCTCTGTAGTGTGGGTCCTATGAGACCTCTTAGGGTGACTATTGCTCACCCCTGCATCATGCCCACTAGCACCTCACTCATCCAGCCGCCTATGATAGGATGATGCTGATTGCTCCGTCCTGTTGTATCTTGTCCGATACGACGAGCCACCTGTAGGAGGCTCTGGTATTCGCCCCCCAAGGAAGATAATCTCTCCCTCCATCTCTAGCAAATGTCATCACCAATCTGATTCTTGTCATCACTAATATGTCTCCCGTCAACTCCACTCTGCCTCCCATCGACGGTAGTAAGCTATTATGTTGTCGCGCTGTGCTAGCTGCACCTACAGGAGATCCCTCTCCTGTGCAGCATCCGTATCACCCTCCTATCGACGAGATGTAGTCCCTACACTCTCTCTCTCGACCAACTGTGTCCGTAGGAGATCCCTCTTCTACACTATATTCCCAAACTCCTCATCGTGCCTCTGTAATAACTTCGTCAACCATGCCACCTCTACATGTAACCCTGCCTCTGTATCCCTCGATACGGTAGGATGCGTCGACCTCTCTGGAGCATCGGCCTGCTCTAGAGCATCCTGCATCTCTGGCTGCTCCTCCTCACCAAATTCCTCTCCTACATCCACCACCTCCACCATGTCCACATCAGCAGGAGCTCCTTGACCCTCTCCTGGTGCCTCTGCACCCTCTTCGCCTCCCGCTGCCTCATCCCCTCCCAATGGCCCCTCACCTCACCATTTTTGGAGAGTCCACCACTCCTGGTACTCGACAGTCACTCCAACATCATCCACGTCTAGAGTGTTTAGTACTGTATCCGCCTCCTCCCCCAGCGACTCAAGGATCGACGTAGCTAGAGTCCTCTCATCACTCCGACGTTGATAGACTAAGGGCTCCCCAGACAACCCCTGGCGTACCCCAAACTATCGTGTCACTCGAAAATAATGGAAGTATTCCTGCTCTGTCCCGTGTCGTCCAATAACCCACCTCAACCTCCAGACCCACTGAAGCCACTCATCTGCCTCTGGCCATATGGGACAATCTTGATATGGCCTCCACACTACATCTCCTGGAGTCACTCGGGCCAATGCATCTACATAATGGTCCACGTCTCCCGCAAACCATCAAATCTGCCCTCGCTCCTTAGATCGATCCCATAAAGCCCCATAACCAATGTCTCGATCTACCATATCAGCCCATGTAGTCCAGGGTAGCCCTCGTGGTCGATCTACGGCTATATGCTGCCAAGCCTAGCACTGCAATAAAAAACTGTAGCTAATCCCATTTCACCTCCGACAGTGGACCTCATACAACTCATCATATAACTGAGCCAACAGCGTCTGGCCCCATCTCATGATCATAGGCTCGGTCACAGGACAATCCACTAACTGCCACACCACCTCCAGTAGGTTCCATGGGAACCTATCCCCCAAGGAGTCTGGCAATAGCATGTTGGAAATGAGGCTCATGAGTAGTGCATGCCTCACTCCCAACACCCCCCTCACATACCACCACCGCACTAGGATACCACCAATCTAAAAATCCTCCTCTGCTTTCTGTACTGCGTCCTCCTCCCCCAAGTCTGCATGTCCAAAGCATCGGGTCAGTATAGCCATCCTCTGGCCTCGTGGCGTCGTCTAAATGGGTACCCCATCTATCGAAATCCAAAGAATCCAATACACATCCTCCAAGGTAACTATCATCTCCCCTGTCGAGAGATGGAAGGTGTTCGTCCGAACATCCCACCGCCTGACCAAAGCTATAAAGTACGCCCGATCCCCAACCACTGCCTCCAATTGCACCACATGCTTGAGCCCCAAGGCATCAAGCCACTCCTAGTCCTCCACACTCAACGCCTTGCGAGCACTAGAAAAAATATCTAGTACCCGATGCCGACTCTTCAACACTTGCATATCGCAAAACATAAACATATCAAAAACATGCATCAAATCACCATCACATATTCAAAAATGCATCAATATACAATAACAACATCCATTCACATGTACATCTGTTACAATTTCAAACAAAAAAAATTCATCACTTTTTACCCTAGGGTTTCATTTTTCATCATTTTTACAATATAAAATTGACATGGTTTACCTACGGTTTTTACCTAAGTTTACCATTCAAACAAAAAAAATTCATCATTTTTTACCCTAGGGTTTCATTTTTCATCATTTTTACAATAAAAAAAAATTGACATGGTTTACCTACGGTTTTTACCTAAGTTTACCATTCAAACAAAAAAAATCATCATTTTTACCCTAGGGTTTCATTTTTCATCATTTTTACAATAAAAAAAATTGACATGGTTTACCTACGGTTTACCTAAGTTTACCATTAAAAAAAAAAAGAAAAAGAGAAAAGAAATTCATCATTTTTTACCCTAGGGTTTCATTTTTCATCATTTTTACAATAAAAAAAAATTGACATGGTTTACCTACGGTTTTTACCTAAGTTTACCATTCAAACAAAAAAATTCATCATTTTTTTACCCTAGGGTTTCATTTTTCATCATTTTTACAATATAAAATTGACATGGTTTACCTACGGTTTTTACCTAAGTTTACCATTCAAACAAAAAAAAATTCATCATTTTTACCGTAGTTAGTGTCTTCATATGATGTAAAGAGAGTTGTAGCCGAGGGTTCTTTAGTCTGTATGATTTCTCTGCTATTCATGTTTTGTTTGCTAAGATCTCTTTGACCATGTCTTTTATTCCTTTTCTTCCTTCTTTTCTTGCGATTTTGCATTGATGTTGGTGGAATTTTTGCTTCACAAGGAGTTAGTCTATCATCACAATAATATTGATTTGTATTGCTAGCTTGCTTCATGTGTTGAGTGAGTACAAACATAATTAATGATAGGTAAATTATCAAACATTCCTTGAATGTTAATATAACTATCTTTTGTGAATTTCACCATATGCCTTGAAGAGGTTTTCATGAAGATAACCAATTAATGTTTCAAAGCTACCCTCTTTTGCTTCTTTAAGAAGTAAGGAGAAAATATCCTTTTCTCTAGTTGATATATTCTCATATCCTTCAAGGGTTTCTATCAAGTTTTGAGAATATAGTTCCATTCCATAAAAGAATTCTTTATTGATAAAGGTATTTCTTATTATTTCATCCACATTTCTTCTTGATAGTTTTGATATAGTGATTCTTGTTGATCCTTAAAATTGTAAATATGGATTTGATACTCTGATTTGAATATTTGAAGTATCTTATGACTCCCTAGTTTAGAGTATGCGAATTTGATTTGATAGAACCTTTGTAAATCTTAGGTCTTGTAGGCTTCCTTATATCTCCCTAGTTAAGAGATGTGAATTAGTAGAGTCCTTTTAAGTTTTTTAGAGACATGCTTCCCAAATGGATTGTGCACTTGATAATATTTGAATAATACTATTATTATCAAGTTTTATATAATACCTTATGTCTCCCTAGTAATTTTGGAGATGCTATATGATAGATAAAGTGCTTTTGAGAATAATAGTTCAATTTTGAGTTGATTTTATAAAGTTTATGAATAGCCAAAAACAACTTCTTTTACACTTTAATACTCCTATTGAACTTGAGCACTTTCTACATTGATGAGGTTTAATAGTTGGATTTATTTTACCCCTTTAATGTATTTTGAGACAAGTATACCAATTAATTTCCAACTCTTAATATTCTTTAATAAACCTCTCTTTATAGCATTTAATATTTTGATATTTATTGTTTCTAATTTTCAATTTTCTACTTTGATGTAGTATTCCTTATAACTTTCTAATGTGGAATATTAGAAAACAATTATTTGCAATAATAGAAATTCAAGTAGAAATCCTTATTTCTCCTATGTTTTAATATTGTAAATATTTAGGCTAATTTAATAGTTATTTCCCCTTAGATATTGCTTTCAAAAATGGCTAATTTCTATTGATATTTCAACCTTATAATATACCTTATAACTCTCTATTTAATGAAAGCAATCTTGATGAAGTATAAACCTTACCTTTAGTGCTATACTCCCAATGTATTCGGCGTAGGTTATGAACCTGTATGACAGTCCTTTTAATGCCTTCTCTTTGAACATTATGTTGAACATTGATTCACCTTTGACTTCAAATTTGGATGGTGGTGCTTCAACTCTTGAGATTTAGCCTTCCTTGAATGCCTTGACCAAAGCTTTTAATGCTCTTTACCTCTCCTCCAAATTATGATTTTGACTGCTGAAAGTGATGACTCCTAAGAATACTCCAAATTATGTCCCCTGCTGTCTTTGATACCTTTTAATAGATGGAGGATCTTGGAATTTTTGACAAGTGTCATAGTGGTTACTCTTGAGCACTTGAGATGTCGTTTGTGAAACTCTACCAAGTAGGTGAGCATTACAATCTTGGACGAGCACTCATTCTTCTTCTTCCTTTGTAACATTTTATTTGTAATGGATGAGCACTTGTGTGGAAAACATTTTGTTTCCTTATAAGTGATAAGTGTCACCTTTCCTTGGTGCATGGTATTTTTAGTGTAACGCGTTTCCAACATATCTTGTAATCTTTCTATTAACCATGCAACACTGTGAGATTTTACTTTGTTCGATGGAGCTTGATATGAGATGATTCTAGTGGTGCCTTGAGATCTTGGAGCAATAATTTTCAATGCTTGTGTGGAGTTTTTGGGCTACTCCAATGGTGCTACTTGGTAATACATCCTTCAACCTATTTTACCTTCCTTTTAGTAGATGCTATTGCCTTTTGATGTAATACTTCTCCTTGCTTTATTTGCTTGTAGGTTCAGTTGTCCACAAAATAGTAGATGCGAGCCTTTTGAGTGGATCTATTCCCTTGCATGGAGAATGCTTTTGCATGATTGCCTTGGAGTATTTTTCTCCTTGTAAAGAGTGTGTCTCTTTGGCACATAAGTCCTATACTTTTTCTAACGTAGAGGATATTAGAGTAGTGCAAAACAAATGTATATACTTTGTATATAAGATACCTTTTTTGCACCTCATTTTGCATTCTAATTTTCTTGGTCTTATGGCAACTTTTTGAAATAGGTGATGGCAGATTTGATGTTGTCTCTTTTACTAGAAAAATCTCTCTGTTGCTTGGTGACTTTTGTAATAAACTCAAACTATTAACCACTTATATAGAATATCTTTATTGTAGAAGTAATTTCTGCATATTTTTGTATATAACCTTTAGTGCACTTTATATCTGACACTCACCAAGTCTCGATTTGAAGCTTCTCTTGTTGTTTTTGATAGTGTATTTTCTTTTCCACTCCTTGGAGGAATCTTATTTGTTTTGGCAGCTTCATTGGGCCACGAGATGCTGTAGGTTTTGTGCACCAATAGTGTCTCTAGACACTTTGATAATCTGTTGGTTTTTGTGCTCTTGATCCTTTAATCAACAAACATAAACTAATATGTTTTTAGAGTAATTAATGTAGTGCAAATGATCTTAATAAGACCATGCACTAAAAATCTCACCTTATCACTCCAATGAAATCTCAGAATAATTTTAGATGCACTTAATAATATTTGCAACTTTAAGAGTAATCTGTAATGAACCCTTAATAAATATTCTACAAATTTACACTACAAATAATATTGTAGGATATAGTCTTCTTACTTTCTAGATAGCCAATAGGTAGATGATAATTTCTTTCTCTCAAAAATATCCAACTCCTATTAATTGTGCAGATAATCCTTAAAAGGAATTCTTTCTTTTTGCACTTGAAGACTATAATGCAATCTATTCTTCTATAAATTTTGATCCAAATATGGTGCTCAATGGAATTTGATAATGAACCCTAATTTGAAGTTCAACTAATTGCACCCTAGTTTCTTACATTTAATGGCTTTTGTAGATGATGTAGATCTTGATGTTTGGATTCACCAAGTTGTTTCTTTGTAGTGGATGGATACACAACTTCTTTGTTGGCTATCCTAAACAACTTTATTCTTCACCAATATTTAGCCTCGAATTTTTTGTCTTGAGCCTTAGATTTTGTGGCTTAATCCTTCTAGCAATATTTTACTTTCTGCTATAGATTTAGAGAAATCCTTTATTTGAATTGTGCCTTCTTGCTATGAGGGGTAATCTCCAAATATTCTATATTTGGTAGGCTTCTTCTCTCTAAATATTCCTTTAGGCTTCTTTCAAATTCTATCTTCAAACAAGATCTTCTTCTTCTCAATATATTGATTTTTTTGAGGTCTTCACTAGATTTATATTATGGGATCTAGCACTCCTTGCCAATTTTTTTTAGGATTTGGCACTCCTTGCCAAGTTCTTATTCTTTTAGGTTTATTATCGGATGGTGATAATTGTCCCAAGTCCTTCAATATCAGGCCTTGGTAGTGGAATTCTCCAATGAGTTCTCCTAGGAAATCTTTTGATGATGCTTCTATGAGCTCTGCAACAAGGCTCTCCAAGCCTTCTTATTTTTCCTCCTTGAGACCTCTCCAAGGTCTTCTATCTTACAACTTATCTAGTCTTCTACCCATAAATTTTTCTTCAACCTTCTGCTTCTAGAAGTGTTGGTGATGAGATATTATTCTTAGATCTCTGATTCTGCTACCTCTAGATTCTGAAATAGAACTTCAGTGGTCCTTTCTCTTTCTTCTTGAAATAGAAGTTCTTCAATGAGATCTACTTCGAATCTCTTCAGCTTCTTCTAAAAGAAGTCTTTAATTAGTAAAGGAGATCACCAATATCCTATTTCTTGGACTCTTCTTAGGAGTCTTCTTCAGGAACTCCTTTCTGGAGTTTTCTTTAGAATTAAAAAATTTATCTTCTGAATAAGGATATACAAGTAATATATACAATTCATACAAGTAATATATCAACTACAAAAAATATATCTTATTTATGATAATAAGCTATAAATAATATTTCTTTAAGTATAGCATTTTATGGAGTCTTGAAAAATAAACTATAAGACTTTGCATGATTTTGTACATTGTAATATGCTTTTAGAACGTTTAAAATATTTATTATCAGTTTTGATGAGTTGCGATGAAGAGGAAACAACTTGTTAGTTTAAGTTCTAGTTCTACCAAAATAACACTTAACAAAATTTTATTTTGCTAGTTTAAGTTCTAGGTCTACAATTTATGTAGATTTAGAATAATTACGAGATATTTTACATACCCATACATCTAGTTGTCATCTGGCAGTCCATGGATCAAGATGCCTTGTATAATTACCTTCCAATAGAACCATTTTCATCTCCTGAGAATTAAATTATTTTCACATATTTGATTTATCATTTATTTTTTAGAGAATTATTTACCCTAGATGGGGCTTATGTATATGATGGTGCATGGTGAAGTTTTTAAGGCTACTTTACCCTAGTGTGACAAGAAATAGTACTTTTTCACTATTAGTCCTTTGCTATTTGTTTGTTGGCAATTTTGGGTACATTGGGTACATTGCCCTTGATCATGTGTATAAGTTGTCATTGATGTCAATGTTGGCAATTTTGGGTA
Organism: Wollemia nobilis; assembly: GCA_028583015.1. Classification (NCBI taxonomy): domain Eukaryota; kingdom Viridiplantae; phylum Streptophyta; class Pinopsida; order Araucariales; family Araucariaceae; genus Wollemia; species Wollemia nobilis. Next base: position 353,447 of record JAQPPZ010002068.1, read on the forward strand.
CCTTGAGTACATTGCCTTTGCTCAAGTATAGTTGTTGTCATTGATGTCAAAGGAGCTCTTGGTAGTTGTTGTCTTTGATGTCAAGGAGTTCTTGGAGCAATTTGTTTTTATGTCTAAGTATGTGTTTTGATGAAGGTTTCAACTGGTCAATAAGTCTCCAAGAAAATCAGAGTAGCCCAGTTGCAAAAGATCAAGAAAAAGATAAGTTAGAAAAAGTATGCAGGCGGCTGGCAAAATTGTCACGATTTTGCGACATGTTTTAGGAGAGAGAAAGCATTGGCAAAAATGTTGTGATTTCGTGACATGCTGGAAGGCAGAGGCAAAGCTGGCAAAATTGTCATGATTTCGCGACATGTTTGAGGAGAGAGAAAGTTTAGGCAAAACTGTCACGATTTCATGACAAGTTGAGTTGGCAGAGTTGAGTTGTAGGAAGTGTCACGATTTCGCGACAAGTTGAGTTGGCAGAGTTGAGTTGCAGGAAGTGTCACGATTTCGTGACAAGTTTCAATGAAGTTGTACGGATGCAGAAAGTGTCACGATTTCGTGACAAGTTGAGTTGGCAGCTTGCAGGTGGCGAAAGCATCATGATTTTGTGACATGTTCCAGTTTCATGAGCAGTTGGCAGAAAAGTGCCTAAGGCAACGAAAGCATCGCGATTTCGCGACATGTTCCAGTTTTGCGAGCAGTTGGCAGAAAAGAGCTTAAGGCAACAAAAGTGTCACAATTTCACGACATGTTCCAGTTTTGCGAGCAGTTGGCAGAAAAGAGCTTAAGGCAGTGAAAGCATCACGATTTTGTGACATGTTCCATTTTTGCTAGTGCAAATCGAGGAAAGTTTGAAGAAGCAAGAAGTGTCACGATTTCGTGACAGAGTTGCTGATGACGTTAGCAAAAGCAAATGTGTCATGATTTTGTGACAAGAGCAGAGAGGAAGGCCTTGCAGACTAAAGCGTCGTGATTTCACGACAAGAATCATGATGACATCAGTAGAGTCAGGGAGTGTCATGATTTTGTGACAACAAGCCAAAGCAAGGCGTAAGGCAGACTGCAGTGTCGTGATTTCACGACAACAAGCTAGCGAAAGTGTACGACAGGCTGTAGTGTCGTGATTTCGTGACAACAAACCAAAGAAGGTGCACGACAGGCAGTAGTGTCACGATTTTGCGACAACAAGTAATACAAGGTGTACGACAGACAAAGGCGTAGTGATATCATGACATGTTTGAGTTTCATGCTAGAAAAGCTATAGAACAACAGAGGCAGTTGAAGCCGACGGAGTTAACCTTTGTCGATGAAGTGTAAGGTTGTGCAATCGACGATTGTTTTAAGGATATATAGCCGACTAAGATCATGAATATCATAAATTATTGCTATAAAAGGAGGACTATTTTTGAGTTTCTTGTGTCGAATGTGAGTGTCGATTTTGTGCAAGTGAAGTCTGCTGTGTGCAAAGAGTAGTATCGAATCGATCGAAGTGTGAGTTCGAAGTGCGACCTTCACAGAAGAAAAGTGGAGGAAGAAGTTCAATCGAGGAGAAGCAGACGGTGCAAAGAGGGTGCTGTAGTGGCTGCACATATGTGCATAAGTTGCTGTGCGATCGAGTGCTATAGTATTTACATAGACTATGTAAAGAAAGCAGAGTGTGCGAAGACTGCGTTGTGGTGGATGTGCAATGGAGCAAAAGCTAAGTTGAGAAGATAGTGCTGCTGCATTTTGCGAAGATTGCACTACTGTGTTTACGTAGAAGTTGAGAAGATAGTGCTGCTGTAAATTTGAGAAGACTGTGCTACTGTAGTTGCGTAGACAGTGAAAAGTTGTTTTCAACCAAGTGCAAAAAATAACAGAGGAAGAGGAAAATTGTGCCAGACCGAAGGACTGTGTTTGGTGCAGATAAGAGGACCAGCTTTGTAGTGACAAAGTTGAGGACAGAGATCTCCAGCCAGAGCAGGGAAGACAAGTGTCTTCTCGTGGATAGAGTTCCACTTGCTAAGGGCAAAGGAGATAGAGGTCTTCTAGAGGATCACCAGCAAAGCAGAATTAGGGGAAGGTGTCTCCTTTGAGCTGAGGCTCATAAACATTGTAATCGAGAAGGATTCCCAGAGGACTTTGATACAAATTTTAAAAGAAAAGTTTTATCCGTGGAGTAGCCCACCTTGGGTGAACCACGTAAATTGTTGTGTCTCTTTGTGGATTGCATTTTGTGCACTATTTTACTACTATTATTACTGCTATCTTATTCTGCATGTTAATGGTTTGAAAGCTGTATTGATAGATAAAGTTAAAAGTGGTCTTATACTGTTCACCCCCCTCTCAGTATAAGCTTGTGTTCTTCAATTGGTATCGGGAGCAGGTGCCTTCAAAAAGTTTAACAGCTAGAAGGAAAAGTTTGCAAAGAACACAATGGACTACTCAAGTGGCAATGTAGCACCTATTCTTGATGGATCAGATTTTGGCCTGTGGAGTGCAAGAATGAAAGTCTATCTAATGGCACTTGGTAATGAGGTATGGGAAGTTATTGAAGATGGGTACACCATTCTTGCAAATGGTCCTTACACTAAAGAAGATAGGCTTCTACATCACAACAACTCAAAAGCCATGAATGCAATCCTAAAGGGTTTACAAAAGGCAGATCTCACCAAAGTTATTCACTGCAAGACAGCTAGTGAAATGTGGAAACAATTGTAGGTTGTTCATACAGGTGATGCAAATGTTCGAAAGGCTAAGTTGAGACATTTTAAAGGTATGTTTGAACAACTCAAGATGAATGATGATGAAAATATTAGTGACTACATGCTCCGGATGGATGAAGTTGTTAATTCTATGAAAGACTTAGGTCTTGAACTTGCTGAAAATGATGTGTGTGATAAGATTTTAAGATCCCTTCCTAATAGATTTAGTGAAAAGATTTCTACTATTGAGGAAGCTAAAGATTTAGATAAATTGAAAAAGGATGAGCTCCATAGTATTCTTGCAACATTTGAGTTGAGAACTCAAGTGAAAGTTGATGTAAAGAAAGAGGCAGCTTTCAAAGCTACCAAGAAATCAAAGGGCAAACAGATTCAAGAAAGTGATGAGTCTTCTAGTGAGGAAGAGGCATATTACAACAAGAAAGGCAAGTTTTCCAGAAAGCACAAAAGCAAGAAAAATATAAGATGTTTCAATTGTGGAAAATTTGGTCATTATGCTACTGACTGTACTGTTTCCAAAAATGAAAGTGATGAAGATATACAGGATGTTAAGAGCAAGGATTCTAAAAAGTACAGGTATTACAAGAAGAGCAAAGATGAGTACAATAATCACAAGAAAAGCAAATATGAGTACAACAATCATGGAAAGAGGCATTCTCACAAGAATAAGAAGAGCTTCTACTTAGACAAAGCAAGTAAGTGTTCTAGAAGTGATAGTGAAAGTTCCTCTAGTGATGATGAAAATGAGATGTTGTTCATTTCAGAAAAAGAGGAAGAATTGAAACATAAATTCATTATCATGAAATGTTTTAGATGTAGAAATTTTGGGCACCTTGAGGATGATTGCAAAAATAATGATTTGGTTGCTAGTATGTATGATGATGCTTCAGAAAACTACAATGAAGATGCATGTATGGTTTTTGAAAATGGTAGCACCTCTAGTGATAAGAAACCTGAAAAAGGCCATGATAATTCAAAGTGCCATCAAATAGAGGATCTTGAATGTGAACTCAATAATGCTCTTAGTGTTTTGAAAAAGGAAAGAAAGAAGAATGAGAGACTCAAGATTAAATTAGATGAATGCTGTATGGAGAGATGAACTTATAGAAAATCTTGAAGTCTCTATGGCTAAGTCACAAGAACTCAAGAATGAGTTAGATTCTAAAATTTTGAAGTATAGTGAGTTAGAACAGGAAATGGCTTCTTTGAAAGAAGAAAATAAAGAGTACAAGGATAAGCTATACAGATTTCAGGATAGCTCCAAGAAGGTGGAATTACTCATCAAAGGACAAAGAAAACCAACAGATAAAACAAGTCTCGGTTTTGTTGAGCCGCACAAGGAACAGGTTGGGGAATCTAGCAAGAGATTTCAAAAGAAAGAGAGTTCTGTTGAAGAAAGTATTTCAGATCATGAGTCCGTAAGTGATAGATACGCAGAAACATAAAACGATATTCAGATTGAGAATAAGAAGTTTTCGGGACCCATGAAGTCGAATAAAAGAAAATTTCATGGCACATGTTTTGCGTGTCACAGATTTGGTCACATGGCTGTACATTGCATGACTCAAGTGAAGAAAGTAAATAACAGTTTCAGGAGACATAATTTCTTTCAAGGGTATTGCTACTCTTGTCAACAATTCGGGCACAAGGCAATTTTTTGCAAGGCAAATAATAGGAACTGGGTTAGTCAGAATAGGCGGATTCAAAGAATAGCCATGCCTAAAAGAAATAATATTGTTACTTGCTATAAGTGCAACAATGAAGGTCACCTAGCTAGACAGTGTAGAGCTGATCTTTCGAGATACAGGAACATAAACAACAGTATGAACAAGTCCAAGGATCAAAGCATGGATAAGAACAGGAATGACAACAGAAATAGGAAAAGTGATATGAACAAGTTGAAGAACACAAGCTTATACTGAGAGGGGGGGTGAATAGTATAAGACCTCTTTTTACTTTTTTATTTATACTTCAAAATAGTAAAGCAATATATCCAAAGCAATATCAAAGCAATGCACAAAACCATCCACAAAATGACACAACAATTTACATGGTTCATCCACAAAACTTTTTTCTAAAAGTTATCTCAAAGTTGTTTGGGAAAACTTCCCAATTACAATGTTTATGAGCCTCGGCTCAAAGGAGAACCTTCCCCCTATCTGAATTTATGATCCTCTGCTCAAAGGAGATACCTTCCCCTACCTCTCGCTCCGTCGGTGATCCTCTAGAAGACCTCTGCGCTCCGCTGCCCTTAGCAAATGGAACTCTATCCACAGAAGACACCTGTCTTCCCCGCTCTCGGTCGGAGACCTCTGTCCTCAACTCTATCACATCAAATCTGGTCCTCGAATTTGCACTAAACATAGTCCTTCGGTCTAGCACAAATGTCCTCGTACTCTGTCTTTGATCAGCACCAAAAATAGTCATTCGGTCTAGCACAAATCTATCCTCCGGTTCTTCTCATAGAACCAATGCACCTCTGTCCTCAAGTTCTCTGATAGAACTATCAACCTCAGCTTCACAAGTCCTCTGCTAAGACCTGTCCAAATCTGCTCACAAGTCCCCACAGGAACCTGTCCAAAACCTGCTCACAAGTTTATCAAGAACACTTGCTTGGCATGAACCCACAAAGAGAATGGTTAGAGACCCAATGTGATTTATCCACCTCATAGAAGCATAAAGAGAATTATTAGAGACTCAATATGTTCTATACTTAACTCCCAATCTCAATCTCAACTCAATCTCAAATCTCAAAAGAATAAAATAGGTGTAGTATGCTTTTCTCAAGAACATGAAACACAACTCAACAATTGCCAACCATGCAATATCTGATATAACAATGATACTCATTTTCTTTCCAAAACCAATATCTTTTCTCAACCAATTGGGCTTCAACAACAATGCTCATAGACAAGGTTTAACCAACATCATTCAACTCAACATTAACCTTGAAGCATTCAACCAATCATCACAAGAAAATGAAACAAGTAGAAATCCTTTTCCCTCCAAAGATATTTGAAAAAAACAGCCACCAACACAATATCACCAAATGCATAGAATAACTTGTTCAAATAAACTCAATGGAGTAAGCCCAATATCATGTATCAAGTAAAGCATTAACTTGATCAACACAACCACTATGGAAGCACTCATCCATCAATATCAAAACAGCCAACTAAGGGTTTCACCAACTCAAAGCAAGTAGCAAGACTTACTAACATAAACTCTAGTGCACAAAGCTTCCACTACCCCAAACCAGAATTATGCATTCATCAAAACTCTTATCAATGATAACAATGCATAAGTAGTCTTCAACAAACCAGAAAATAGGATTTACACTCAACCAAAGGAAACCTTGTTGAAAACCTTTTCACTCCAATCTTATTTCAGGAATAACATACACCACTCATACTCATAAGAAGAATGTGCCCATACCTTATTGAAGTGAAGGAACCCCTTTGGAAATCTGCCACCATTACAACATTCTTTTGCCAATCTTCACAAGGGTTAGTAGATCACAAGATAATCAACATTATTCCACCTTTCAATAATCATCACCAAAGCTTTTAATTGCACAACTCTCTTATCTCTCCTAAAACCACTTGTACCATAAAATAAAATAGATCACAACATTGCATAACCTTATAACTCCTATAATAATGCAAGCCTTATAGCTCCCCGAATACCTTATAGCTCCCCGAATACACCATATAAAAGGCTTACTTTTAATATTAATTCTGGCTTATGCATTGTGGATGACCCGCGTTGCTTCAATGGTCACATGCTCTCAACGAAAAAATGAGCGCCACATAGGCTAGTCGCCTTCTCACATTGGCGCTGAATCCAAACCCTCGAAAAATGCGCTCAGACCTACTTCGAACATGCAGTCATCGTTTGCTGCCGCTCAAACTCAGCTCTGCCTGTGATTCACTCTCAATGTTTCTCGACGGTGATTTCTCTCCAGCGACTTGATCGATTTTGAGACCCTGCTTATCGCTATTTGCAATATACCATGACTCCCTCCAATTTCATAACTCTTTTCGCCTAATGCAACAGGTACGCGGTAACGGAGCGCTCCATGATGGTCACAAACTATCTCTTCCACGTTGGTGGCTATTCGATCCTCTTAACCAACAAACCTTCCTACAGAAGCCGTTTAAAGCTCCGCCTCCTCCACACAGTGCAGACGCACATCGGGGCTAGCGCCGACAGCTACAAGTGCGTGCAGCAGCATGAGGACTACGATGGGGTCACCGGCTACTCCCTGTCGAACCGCCTCATGAACTCTACCACAGAGGCACTCAAATGCAACATCACGACGCTGGGGCTCCGACTATATCGATATGCATGAGGATTCAAATCAAGAACATTTAGCTCTTCCTTTGCTGGTGCAGACGATATTATGAAGATCGATATCCTCATCAACACTTTTAATGAATTCCATTGCCACCTTTTATATGCACTAAGATGCATTAGAAACACGTCGGCTTTTCCAAACATGTCGAAAAATATTTTAACTTAATTTTAAAATATTAATTTAAATTTTAATTAAATAAAATTTAAACTAAATATTTAAAATTAAATATCTTCATCACCGGGGCACCTTTTTCAACGAAACGAAGAGCCAACTTGGGTTTTAAGAAAAACCAATTTCAAATCTGTTGTTCATGGTTTTAAATAAAACCTTGTATTTTGACTGCCTTGGTTTTCACAAAAAACCTTTCCGCTTCTTGACATCAATGACAACATCAACACTTGAGCAAAAGGCAATGTACCCAATGTACCCAAAATTGCCAACACAAGTCCAAGGATCAAAGCATGAATAAGAACAGGAATAACAACAAAAATAAAAAAAGTGATATGAACAGGTCCGAGGATCAAAACAGTAACAAGAACAAGAATGTGGAAAAAGAATTCAAGAGAAGGCCCGACAAAGAAATAGTAGACATTAATGATGATGAGTGTCTAATGGGAGTTTCACTCCCAACCCTATTTTAAATCACCTTAATAGAAGGTGGGGGAGGGACTAAGCTAAGAGACTCATTCTTAGTCCCAAACCCCAAAGGTGACCCTTTGCCATTGATGACAAAGGGGGAGATATTTGAGTAAGGGGGAGAGATATGAGTAAGGGAGAGAGCTTCAAGTGAAGAGGAAAGCTTCAAGTCAGGGGGAGCAAAAACTTCAATTGCAGAATTCTCAGTTGATGGATCAGTTGGTCTAGTTTTGGCTCTTGAGATATGTTTTTAGTTAAGGGTTGCCATCAATTACAAAGGGGGAGATTGTTGACAATTTTAGGTACCTTGAGTACATTGCCTTTGCTCAAGTATAGTTGTTGTCATTGATGTCAAAAGAGCTCTTGGTAGTTGTTGTCTTTGATGTCAAGGAGTTCTTGGAGAAATTTGTTTTTATGTCTAAGTATGTGTTTTGATGAAGGTTTCAACTGGTCAGTAAGTCTCCAAGAAAATCAGAGTAGCCCAGTTGCAAAAGATCAAGAAAAAGATAAGTTAGAAAAAGTATGCAGGCGACTGGCAAAATTGTCGCAATTTCGTGACATGTTTTAGGAGAGAGAAAGTGCTGGAAAAACTGTCGTGATTTCATGACATGCTGGAAGGCAGAGGCAAAGCTGGAAAAACTGTCATGATTTTGTGACATGTTTGAGGAGAGAGAAAGTTTAGGCAAAACTGTTGTGATTTTGCGACAAGTTGAGTTGACAGAGTTGAGTTGCAGGAAGTGTCGCGATTTCATGACAAGTTGAGTTGGCAGAGTTGAGTTGTAGGAAGTGTCACAATTTTGTGACAAGTTTCAATGAAGTTGTACGGATGCAGAAAGTATCATGATTTCACGATAGGTTGAGTTGGCAACTTGCAGGTGGCGGAAGCATCGCAATTTTGTGACATGTTCCAGTTTCATGAGCAGTTGGCAGAAAAGTGCCTAAGGCAGCGAAAGCATCGCGATTTCACGACATGTTCCAGTTTTGCGAGCAGTTGGCAGAAAAAAGCTTAAGGCAGCGAAAGCATCATGATTTCATGACATGTTCCAATTTCACGAGCAATTGGTAGAAAAGAGCTTAAGGTAGCGAAAGCGTCGCGATTTCGTGACATGTTCCAGTTTCACGAGCAGTTGGCAGAAAAGAGCTTAAGGCAGCAAAAGCATCGCGATTTCATGACATGTTCCATTTTCGCTAGTGCAAACCGAGGAAAGGTTGAAGAAGCAAGAAGTGTCATGATTTCACGACAGAGTTGCTGATGACATCAACAAAAGCAAATGTGTCATGATTTCACGACAAGAGCAGAGAGGAAGGCCTTGCAGACTAAAGCGTCATGATTTCATGACAAGAATCATGATGACATCAACAAAGTCAGGGAGTGTCACGATTTCATGACAATAGGCTAAAGCAAGGCGTAAGGCAGACTGCAATGTCGTGATTTCACGACAACAAGCTAGCAAAAGTGTATGGCAGGCTGTAGTGTCACGATTTCACGAAAACAAACCAAAGAAGGCACACGATAGGCAGTAGTGTCACGATTTCACGACAGCAAGTAATACAAGGTGTACGACAGACAAAGGCGTAGCGATATCGCAACATGTTTGAGTTTCATGCTAGAAAAGCTACAGAACAGCAAAGGCGGTTGAAGTCGACGGAGTTAACCTTTGCCGACGAAGTGTAAGGTTGTGCAACCGACGATTGTTTTAAGGATATATAGCCGACTAAGATCATGAATTTAATCATAAATTATTGCTATAAAAGGACTATTTTTGAGTTTCTTGTGTCGAATGTGAGTGTCAATTTTGCGTAAGTGAAGTCTACTGTGCGCAAAGAGTAGTCGCATAAAATCGATCAAAGTGTGCATTCGAAGTGCGACCTTCATAGAAGCAGAGTGGAGGAAGAAGTTCGATCGAGGAGAAGCAGACAGTGCGAAGAGGGTGCTGTAGTGGCTGCACATAAGCGCATAAGTCGCTGTGCGATCGAAGTGCTACAGTATTTACACAGACTGTGTAAAGAAAGCAGAGTGTGCAAAGACTGTGTTGTGGTGGATGTGCAACGAAGCAGAAGCTAAGTTGAGAAGATAGTGCTGCTGCATTTTGCGAAGATTTCACTACTGTGTTTGTGCAAAAGTTGAGAAGATAGTGCTGCTGTAAATTTGGGAAGACTATGCTGCTGTAGTTGCACAGATAGTGAAAAGTTGTTCTCAACCTAGTGCAGAAAAGAACAGAGTAAGAGGACAATTGTGCCAGATCGAAGGACTATGTTTGGTGCAGATAAGAGGACCAGCTTTGCAGTGACAGAGTTGAGGACAGAGATCTCTAGCCAGAGCAGGGAAGACAAGTGTCTTCTATGGATAGAGTTCCACTTGCTAAGGGCAAAGGAGATAGAGGTCTTCTAGAGGATCACCAGCAAAGCAGAATTAGGGGAAGGTGTCTCCTTTGAGCTGAGGCTCATAAACATTGTAATCGGGAAGGATTCCTAGAGGACTTTGATACAAATTTTAGAAGAAAAGTTTTATCCGTGGAGTAGCCCACCTTGGGTGAACCACGTAAATTGCTGTGTCTCTTTGTGGATTGCATTTTGTGCACTATTTTACTGCTATTATTACTGCTATCTTATTCTGCATGTTAATGGTTTGAAAGCTGTATTGATAGATAAAGTTAAAAGTGGTCTTATACTGTTCACCCCCCCCCTCTCAGTATAAGCTTGTGTTCTTTAGTCAAGAAGCTCTTGAAGGAATTTGTTTGATGTCAAAAGTTTTGCTTTAATAAAAGGTTTCTTGGAGGTTCCGACATGACAGTTTCAAAGGTCTTTTGTAAACCCCAAGTTGGTAGGTTTAAAGATTACAGGTGGATGCATTAGTTTAATGCATTTAGGTTCAGGAGGAAGTATTTATTTAAATAATTAAAAACTTTGTTAAGGTTCTCTTTAATTATTTTTAAATAAATATTAAATTATTGTTTGCAATGGGTTCTCCTAACCCATGACACTATGTTTTAAGATTGTGGGCGCTAGCCAAGACCTCCGTCGACGTGTTAAACTCCTCGTCGACGTCAAGAGCTTATGGTAAAAATGCATATAAATATCCCTCGATGAAAATCAAGAATTATTCGATCCACATTTTGAAAAGAGTTGCTCGCTGTGAATTCGTGATCTGCAATTCGGATTTCTTCTCCAATTGTGTACTCGTCGTTTGTCGTAAAACCACCGTAAGGTTTTCATCTTCGTGTTCACGTGAAAAGAAAGGGAGGCACTGTTGTTTTATTTAATCCCTGGCGCAGAAGGAACAAGGCTAACAGCGTGAGGTTTAAACCTCACCGGGCGCCTTTGGCCCACCGATAGCGGCTAGGCTATTGGCGCGCTACCTGAACGGGAGGTTCTGCATTCGTATAACGTGAAAGGGTTTTTCATCATGAAGTGGACGCAGTGGGTGGTGTTAGAATTCGTGCGTAATTTCTCCATAGTGCGATTTTTGATGTTGGCCAAGGTATTTTCGAAATTAATTTTTGCTAAGTGTATTTTGCGGATGGAGGAAGTTTATTAGAGGGAAAAATAGCTTAGGAGTTATAAGGAGTTTAAAGCTTGTTTTATTTTGATAAAATATTCTTTTGAAGGTGTTGTTTGAAATATCTTATTGCATTCTTATGAGAGATAAATTTTATTTTTGATAAGACTATAAGGGAGAAATAAGGTGTATAAGGGATAAATCTTTCTTGTAATATTGAGAGTGCTTTTGGTTGATTATGGAAATGAAAGCATGATGTTTTAAGGTTAAAATTGCTTCTTGTGTGAAGTTGAGAAACCTTAAGTGGGCAGATTGACATTTGCTTTCATTAAATTGGTAATAATCAAGCTATTCTTTACTTGGTTAAAGTGTTGGGCTTACTCCTTTGTTGATGATTTGAAAAGTTGTGTGTGCTCTTGTTGATTTGAGTTGGTGGATGCTTTTTGTTCAAAAAATATTGGAGAGAAAATGAGTTCTACTTGTTTCCTTTTCTCGATGTTGATTGTGAAATGCTTCAAGGTTGTGTTTTGAGTTGAATGGTGTTGATTGAACCTTGTTTGATGAGCATTGTTGTTGAAGCCCTAATTGATGGTGAAAAGAACATGAGTATCATTGTTATGTGATTCTTTGCATAGTTGGCAATTGTTGGGGTTTCATGTTCTTGAAAGAAAGCATTCTATCCTATCCATTTCAAAGATTGAGTTGAGTTTCTAGATTTGAGATTGAGTTTGAGCTGAGTTGATTTGAGATTGAGTTGGAGCTGAGTTGATTTGAGTTGAGTTTTGAGATTAGGAGTTGAGTATAGAACATATTGAGTCTCTAACAATTCTCTTTATGCTTCTATGAGTTTGACAAATCACATTGGGTATCTAACAATTCACCTTGTGATTTCCTACTAAGAAAGTTTTTTTCTTGGTGAGCTTGCTGAGTTTTGGACAAGTTTCGATGGGGACTTGTGAGCAGTCTTGGACAAGTTTCGGTGGGGACTTGTGAGCAATTTTGGACAGGTTTCGATGGGGACTTGTGAGCAGATTTGGATAGGTCCTAGTAGAGGACTTGTGAGTTGAGTTTGATAGTTCTATAAGAGAACTTGAGGATAGAGGTGCACTGGTTCTTTGAGAAGAACCTGAGGACAGATTTGGCAAGTCTTTGAGAAGGCTTATGTGTAGAGGATTGATTTGTTCAAGCTTAAGCATTGGACAGATCTGACAGACAGAGGAAGACTTGTACTAGACCGACTGACTGTGTTTGGTATAGGTTGCTGAGCTGCTGTGGATGTGATCATAGAAGGCAGAGGTCTCTTAGGCTAAGCATTGAGGACAAGAGGTCTTCGATGGAAAGGAGTTCCATGTGCTGGAAAGAGGTAGAGATAGTTGATCTTCTGAGGGATCATTTCCAGAGCAGAGGGGAAGGTATCTCCTTTGAGCAGAGGCTCATAAATTCTAATTAGGGGAAGGTATCTCCTTTGGGCCGAGGCTCATAAATATTGTAATTGGGAAGGATTCCCAAAGAACTTTGAGGAAATTTTTAGAGAAAAGTTTTGTGGACGTAGCCCAGCCATTTTGGGTGAACCACGTTAAAAATGGGTCTTCAATGTGTGATGCTTTCTGTCTTGATTAATGTTGTGTTGATGCCACTACTATCTAAAGTTAAAATTATTAATTGGTTAAGTCTTATATTGTTCACCCCCCCTCTCAGTATAAGTCCATGTTCTTCAATTGGTATCAGAGCGGGTCTCTCTAGAAAGAGCCTAATAGCTTGGAGAAGGATCTATCAGAGGAACATACAAATTCAGAAAGAGATGAAGAGGTTGAGTTCCATCTCAAAGGTGAATTCTTCTTGGCTTTAAGAAAGCTTGAGAAATTCAAGGAAGAGAATTATGTTCTCAAGCATCAATGTCAGGAAGAAGAGATAGCAAGATCATAATTGTCTCAAAGTGTTATAGACTTCAAAATTATAGCTGAAGAAGGGAAGAAGGTTGAACAGGTTCTGACAGAGGTTCTCAAAGGAAAGGAAGTTGATTACGAGAAACTAGAAGAAGAGGTTATGTCTCTTAGAGTGAAGTTGGAACAGTTGGCTCTTAGACAGAATACTCCGTGTGAAAAGCAAAAGAAAGATGGTATCACTATTCAAGAAATAGGGGCTTCGAGCAAGATCAATCTTCATCCTGAAGAGCGGTGGATTCCAGTTGGTCACAAGAAGAACAATCATCCAAGGCATCAAAACATGTTACATAATACTTTCCATGGCTATTATTTTTCCTGCAAGAAATTTGGTCACAAAGCTATGCATTGCAATAAGTCTGTGAATAGCCATAGTAAGGAAAATGTTAACTCTTTTGCACCTCTTATGAATAAATATGTCATGTGTTACAAGTGCAATAATTTTGGGCATATAGCAAGGATGTGCAGTTTGGATAGATCTAGCCTTGAGTTCACTAAAAAGAGAAATGAGATCAAATCTAAGTCAATGATAGTTCAAACTGCTTTTCATGCTCAAGACAAAGTAGAGAAATGGTATCTTGATAGTGGTTGTTCAAAACATATGACTGGTGAAAAGGAAAAGTTTTTGGTCTTAAAAGAAACAAATAGAGGAACAATCAGTTTTGGAGATAACAGGTCAGCTAAAATCTATGGTAAAGGGACTCTTAGTTTGGATGGGAAATCCAAAACAAAAAATGTGCTTTATGTAGAAGGCCTAAGACATAATCTTCTAAGTGTGAGTCAACTTTGTGATCAAGGGCACATAGTATCTTTCTTTTTAGATAGATGTGAGATAAGTAAAGAAAAAAATGGAAAATTCATTGCTAGTGCTACAAGGACTCCAAACAATCTTTACATGCTAAGTGAGATAAAAAAGGAAAAGTGTTTTCTAACTCAAGAAGATGAGAGTTGGTTATGTCATAAAATATTGGGGCATTTGATCTTTGATAATCTTGTCAATATTAGTAACAAGGAAGCAGTTAGAGACTTGCCCAAAATAAAAAGGCCCCATAACATCGTTTGCGATCCTTGTCAACATGGAAAACCAACCAAAACCAGTTTCAAATAAAAAGGGTATACTTATTCAAAACCATTGGATCTTATTCATACTAATTTATGTGGCCCTACCAGAACTCAGAGCATTCAGGGAGAAAGCTACTTCATGTTGTTTATAGATGATTATTCTAGAATGACTTGGGTTACTTTTCTCAAAGAAAAATCGAAGCTTTTGAAAAATTTAAAGCTTTCAAAGAAATGATTGAAAATGAGACTAAAAAGAGAATCAAATGCTTAAGATCAGATAGAGGAGGAGAGTTCACTTCAAATGAATTTGTGGAATACTGTGAGAAACAAGGAATCAAAAGAGAATATTCAGCAACAAGAACTCCTCAACAAAATGGAGTAGTTGAAAGGAAAAACAGAACTATTGAAAATATGGCTAGAGCTATGTTAAATGAGTCAAAACTTTCGGATGGCTTTTGGAAAGAGGCAATCAGTACAATAGTCTACATTATCACCAGGGCCCAACTTAGAGTCAATCATCATAAAACTCCTTATGAGTTGTGGAAAGGAAGACCAACTACAGTAAAATACTTCAAAGTGTTTGGGAGTAAGTGCTTCATCAGAAGGGAAGATCAGAATTTGGGTAAGTTTGATCCTAGATGTGATGGGGGAATATTTCTTGGGTATTCCAACACAAGCAAGGCCTACAGATGCTTCAACAAAAGAACTCATATAGTTGTAGAGAGCATAAATGTAACAGTTGATGAAAAGACAGGGATAAGAGAACTAGTCCAGGAACTCGATGATGAAATTTGTCAAGAAGAATTCAGAGAGGTTTCAAATGAAGAAGAGGAAAGACAACAACTACTTCCCAAAACTCCTTCACGATATGTATAAAAACATCATCCCAAATATTAGATCATTGGTGATCCAAATAGCAGGAAAACAAGAAGAAGAGTCATTCCCTCACATGATTCTACAAATGTTTCATTATTATCTCATATTGAGCCAAAATATTTCAATGAAGCATGTGCAAATAAGTTTTGGGTAAAAGCAATGGATGAAGAGCTAAATCAAATATAGAAAAGTGAAACTTGGGAATTGGTTCCAAGACCTAAGGACAAGAATGTCATTGTTACAAAATGGATATTCAAAAATAAACTCAATGAGGATGGAAATATTTTCAGAAACAAAGCAAGGTTAGTCTGCAAAGGTTATGCTCAAGTAGAAGGTGTTGATTTTGAAGAGACGTTTGCTCTTGTTGCTCGTCTTGAAGCTATCAAAATGTTTTTGTCCCTTTCAAGCTTCAAATCATTCAAGGTATATCAAATGGATGTAAAGTCAGCTTTTCTAAATGGGGTGTTGGTAGAAGAAGTCTACATAGAACAGCCAAAAGGAGTGTCTCTCTTAGAACAGTCAGACTATGTGTATAAACTAAAAAAGGCCTTGTATGGGTTAAAGCAAGCACCTAGGGCTTGGTACTCAAGACTTGATAGGTATCTTCATGAGCAAGGCTTCAGGAAAGGTGTGGGAGATAGCAATTTGTATATTAAGAATGAAGGTGATGATATGTTGATTATGGTTGTCTATGTTGATGATATTATTTTTGGGGGAAATAATACTCAGATGTGCAAATATTTTGCTAACACCATGCAGAAGGAATTTGAGATGTCTATGATTGGAGAGTTGGCATTCTTTTTAGGTCTTTAGATTGCTCAATCAAAAGATGGTATATTTCTCTCTCAAGGAAAGTATATCAAAGAAATGTTGAAGAAATTTGGGATGATGGACATCAAACCAGTGTGTACTCCAATGATTACAGGGTGCAAGATGAGTAAAGATGATGAATCTCCAGCGACAGATCAAAGGTTGTACAAATCAATGATTGACAGTTTATTATATGTTATAGCTACTGTTGGCAATTTTGGGTACTTTGGGTACATTGCCTTTGCTCAAGTGTATAAGTTGTCATTGATGTCAAGAAGCTCTTGAAGGAATTTGAATTTGATGTCAAATTGATGTCAAAAATTTGTTTTGATGAAGGTTACGGCATGACAGTTTCAAAGGTCTTTTGTAAACCCCAAGTTGGCAGGTTTAAAGATTATAGGTGGATGCATTAGTTTAATGCATTTGGGTCCAGGAGGAAGTATTTATTTAAATAATTAAAAACCTTGTTAAGGTTCCCTTTAATTATTTTTAAATAAATATTAAATTATTGTTTGCAATGGGTTCTCCTAACCCATGGCGCTATGTTTTAAGATTGTGGGCGCTAGCCAAGACCTCCACCGACGTGTTAAACTCCTCGTCGACGTCAAGAGCTTATGGTAAAAATGCATATAAATCTCCCTCGATGAAAATCAAGAATTATCCCATCCGCATTTTGAAAAGAGTTGCTCGCTGTGAATTCGTGATCTGCTGTTCGATTTCTTCCTCGCTGTGATTTCGTGATCCGTTGTTCGGATTTCTTCTCCGATTGTGTCTTCACCATTTTCGTAAACCCGTCGTTCGACTGTGTCTTCGCCATTTTCGTGAATCCGCTGTTCATTTTTTTGTACTCATCGTTTGTCGTAAATCCGTCGTAAGGTTTTCGTCTTCGTGTTCGCGTCAGAAGAAAGGGAGGCACTATTGTTTTATTTAATCCCTGGCATAGAAGGAACAAGGCTAACAACATGAGGTTTAAACCTCATCGGCGCCTTTGGCGCACCGGTAGCGGCTAGGCTGTTGGCGCGCTACCCGAACGGGAGGTTCCACATTCGAATAACGTGAAAGGGTTTTTCATCGTGAAGTGGACGCAGCGGGTGGTGTTAGAATTCGTGCGCAATTTCTCCATAGCATGATTTTTGATGTTGGCCAAGCTTGCTGAGTTTTGGACAAGTTTCGATGGGGACTTGTGAGCAGCTTGGACAGGTTTCGGTGGGGACTTGTGAGCAGCTTGGACAGGTTTCGGTGGGGACTTGTGAGTGGACAGCTGGGGACTTGTGAAAGACGATTGTGAGCAGATTTGGACAGTCCTAGCAGAGGACTTGTGAGCTGAGTTTGATAGTTCTATCAGAGAACTTGAGGATAGAGGTGCACTGGTTCTTTGAGAAGAACCTGAGGACAGATTTGGCAAGTCTTTGAGAAGGCTTGTGTGCAGAGGATTGATTTGTTCAAGCTTAAGCATTGGATAGATCTGATAGACAGAGGAAGACTTGTACTAGACCGACTGACTGTGTTTGGTACAGGTTGCTGAGCTGCTGTGGACGTGATCATAGAAGGTAGAGGTCTCTTAGGCTAAGCATTGAGGACAGGAGGTCTTCGGTGGAAAGGAGTTCCACGTGCTGGCAAGAGGTAGAGGCAGTTGATCTTTTGAGGGATCATTTCCAGAGTAGAGGGGAAGGTATCTCCTTTGAGCAGAGGCTCATAAATTTTGATTAGGGGAAGGTATCTCCTTTGGGCCGAGGCTCATAAATATTGTAATTGGGAAGGATTCCCAAAGAACTTTGAGGAAATTTTTAGAGAAAAGTTTTGTGGACGTAGCCCAACCATTTTGGGTGAACCACGTTAAAAATGGGTCTTCAATGTGTGATGCTTTCTGTCTTGATTAATGTTGTGTTGATGCCACCGCTATCTAAAGTTAAAATTATTAATTGGTTAAGTCTTATACTGTTCACCCCCCTCTCAAGTATAAGTCCATGTTCTTCAATTGGTATCAGAGCCGGTCTCTCCAGAAAGAGCCTAATAGCTTGGAGAAGGATCTATCAGAGGAACATACAGATTCAGAAAGAGATGAAGAGGTTGAGTTCGATCTCAAAGGTGAATTCTTCTTGGCTTTAAGAAAGCTTGAGAAATTCAGGGAAGAGAATTTTGTTCTCAAGCATCAATGTCAGGAAGAAGAGATAGCAAGATCAGAATTGTCTCAAAGTGTTATAGACTTCAAAATTCTAGTTGAAGAAGGGAAGAAGGTTGAACAAGTTCTGACAGAGGTTCTCAAAGGAAAGGAAGCCGATTGCGTAGAAACTAGAAGAAGAGGTTATGTCTCTTAGAGTGAAGTTGGAACAAGTTGGCTCTCAAACAGTAATACTCCGTGTGAAAAGCAAAAGAAGGATGGTATCACCATTCAAGAAATAGGGGCTTCGAGCAAGATCAATCTTCATCCCGAAGAGCGGTGGATTCCAGCTTGGTCACAAGAAGAACAATCATCCAAGGCATCAAAACAAAGTTACATAATACTTTCCATGGCTATTGTTTTTCCCGCAAGAAATTTGGTCACAAAGCTATGCATTGCAATAAGTCTGTGAATAGCCATAGTAAGGAAAATGTTAACTCTTTTGCACCTCTTATGAATAAAGATGTCATGTGTTACAAGTGCAATAATTTTGGGCATATAGCAAGGATGTGCAGCTTTGGATAGATCTAGCCTTGAGTTCACTAAAAAGAGAAATGAGATCAAATCTAAGTCAATGATAGTTCAAACTGCTTTTCATGCTCAAGACAAAGTAGAGAAATGGTATCTTGATAGTGGTTGTTCAAAACATATGACTGGTGAAAAGGAAAAGTTTTTGGTCTTAAAAGAAACAAACAGAGGAACAGTTAGTTTTGGAGATAACAGGTCAACTAAAATCTATGGTAAAGGGACTCTTAGTTTGGATGGGAAATCCAAAACAGAAAATGTGCTTTATGTAGAAGGCCTAAGACATAATCTTCTAAGTGTGAGTCAACTTTGTGATCAAGGGCACATAGTATCTTTCTTTTCGGATAGATGTGAGATAAGTAAAGAAAAAAATGGAAAACTCATTGCTAGTGCTACAAGGACTCCAAACAATCTTTACATGCTAAGTGAGATAAAAAAGGAAAAGTGTTTTCTAACTCAAGAAGATGAGAGTTGGTTATGGCATAAAATATTGGGGCATTTGAGCTTTGATAATCTTGTCAATATTAGTAACAAGGAAGCAGTTAGAGACTTGCCCAAAATAAAAAGGCCCCATAACATCGTTTGCGGTCCTTGTCAACATGGAAAATAGACTCAGAACCAGATTCAAATCAAAAGGGTATACTTCTTCAAAACCATTGGATCTTATTCATACTAATTTATGTGGCCCTACCAGAACTTAGAGCATTCAGGGAGAAAGCTACTTCATGTTGTTTATAGATGATTATTCTAGAATGACTTGGGTTACTTTTCTCAAAGAAAAATCAAGCTTTTGAAAAATTTAAAGCTTTCAAAGAAATGATTGAAAATGAGACTGACAAGAGAATAAAATGCTTAAGATCAGACCGAGGAGAGTTCACTTCAAATGAATTTGTGGAATACTCATGAGCAACAAGGAATCAAAAGAGAATATTCAACAAAAAGAACTCCTCAACAAAATGGAGTAGTTGAAAGGAAAAACAAAACTATTGAAAATATGGCTAGAGCTATGTTAAATGAGTCAAAACTTTCAGATGGCTTTTGGAAAGAGGCAGTTAGTACAACAATCTACATTATCACCAGGGCCCAACTTAGAGTCAATCATCATAAAACTCCTTATGAGTTGTGGAAAGGAAGACCAGCTACAGTAAAATACTTCAAAGTGTTTGGGAGTAAGTGCTTCATCAGAAGGGAAGATCAGAATTTGGGTAAGTTTGATCCTAGATGTGATGAGGGAATCTTTCTTGGGTATTCCAACAGAAGCAAGGCCTACAGATGCTTCAACAAAAGAACTCATACAGTTGTAGAGAGCATAAATGTAACAATTGATGAAAAGATAGGGATAAGAGAACCACCCAGGAACTCAATGATGAAATTTGTCAAGAAGAATTCAGAGAGGTTTCAGATGAAGAAGAGGAAAGACAACAACTCGCTTCCCAAAACTCCTTCACGATATGTTCAGAAACATCATCCCAAATATTTGATCATTGGTGATCCAAATAGCAGGAAAACAAGAAGAAGAGTCATTCCCTCACATGATTCTACAAATGTTTCATTATTATCTCAGATTGAGCCAAAAGATTTCAGTGAAGCATGTGCAGATAAGTTTTGGGTAAAAGCAATGGATGAAGAGCTAAATCAAATAGAGAAAAGTGAAACTTGGGAATTGGTTCCAAGACCTAAGGACAAGAATGTCATTGGCACAAAATGGATATTCAGAAATAAACTCAATGAGGATGGAAAGATTGTCATAAACAAAGCAAGGTTAGTCTGCAAAGGTTATGCTCAAGTAGAAGGTGTTGATTTCGAAGAGACGTTTGCTCCTGTTGCTCGTCTTGAAGCTATCAAAATGTTTTTGGCCCTTTCAAGCTTCAAATCATTCAAGGTATATCAAATGGATGTAAAGTCAGCTTTTCTAAATGGGGTGTTGGTAGAAGAAGTCTACATAGAACAGCCATAAGGAGTGTCTCTCTCGTAACAATCAGACTATGTGTGTAAACTGAAAAAGGCCTTGTATGGGTTAAAGCAAGCACCTAGGGCTTGGTACTCAAGACTTGACAGGTATCTTCATGAGCAAGGCTTCAGGAAAGGTGTGGGAGATAGCAATTTGTATATTAAGAATGAAGGTGATGATATGTTGATTATGGTTGTCTATGTTGATGATATTATTTTTGGGGGAAATAATACTCAGATGTGCAAAGATTTTGCTAACACCATGCATAAGGAATTTGAGATGTCTATGATTGGAGAGCTGTCATTCTTTTTAGGTCTTCAGATTGCTCAATCAAAAGATGGTATATTTCTCTCTCAAGGAAAGTATATCAAAGAAATGTTGAAGAAATTTGGGATGATGGACAACAAACCAATGTGTACTCCAATGATTACAGGGTGCAAGATAAGTAAATATGATGAATCTCCAAACGGCAGATCAGAGGTTGTACAGATCAATGATTGGCAGTTTATTATATGTTACAGCTACCGACCAGATATCATGCAGGAAGTTGGGTTAGTAGCAAGATTTCAGGCAGCTCCTAAATATTCTCATGTTATGGCAGTTAAGAGGATATTCAGATATCTGAAGGGCACTATGGACTTTGGGCTTTGGTATCCCAAAGGTGATGATTTCACTCTCACAGCTTATACAGATGCAGATTGGGCAGGCAGTATTGATGACAAGAAAAGCACTAGTGGTGGAGCATTCTTTCTGGGAAAGAGTTTGGTTTCTTGGCTAAGTAAGAAACAACCTTCAGTTTCCTTATCTACAGCAGAGGCCGAATACATAGTAGCAAGTGGTCGGGTGTACATAGGTTTTATGGATGAAAACCACCTTGGAGGATTTCAAAGTCAAGCATGAACAACCCATCTCCATACTTTGTGATAATACAAGTGCCATAAGTATTTCCCAAAATCTGGTAATGCACTCAAGGACAAAGCATATTTCCATCAAGTATCACTTTCTAAGGGAGAAAGTGCAAGACAAGCAGATCAAGGTAGAGTATGTGTCTACTAAAGAGCAGATTGCAGATATCTTCACCAAACCTCTTCCAAGAGATACGTTTGAGTATCTAAGGGAGAAATTGGGAGTTGTACTCCCACCCCAAAATTAATCACCTCATCAGGAGGTGGGGGAGGGACTAAGCTAAGAGGCTCATTCTTAGTCCCGAGCCCCAAAGGTGACCCTTTGCCATTGATGACAAAGGGGGAGAGATATGAGTAAGGGGGAGAGCTTCAAAGTGAAGAGGAGAGCTTCAAGTCAGGGGGAGCAAAACTTCAAAGGAAGATTCTCAGTTGTGGGCACATTTGGTCAGTTGTTAGCACAGTTGGTTTCAGTTTTGGCTCTTGAGAAGTGTTTTCAGTAAAGGTTTGCCATCAATGACAAAGGGGGAGATTGTTGGCAATTTTGGGTACTTTGGGTACATTGCCTTTGCTCAAGTGTATAAGTTGTCATTGATGTCAAGAAGCTCTTGAAGGAATTTGATTTGATGTCAAAAAATTTGTTTTGATGAAGGTTACGGCATGACAGTTTCAAAGGTCTTTTGTAAACCCCAAGTTGGCAGGTTTAAAGATTACAGGTGGATGCATTAGTTTAATGCATTTGGGTCCAGGAGGAAGTATTTATTTAAATAATTAAAAACCTTGTTAAGGTTCCCTTTAATTATTTTTAAATAAATATTAAATTATTGTTTGCAATGGGTTCTCCTAACCCATGGGCGCTATGTTTTAAGATTGTGGGCGCTAGCCAAGACCTCCGTCGACGTGTTAAACTCCTCGCCGACGTCAAGAGCTTATGGTAAAAATGCATATAAATCTCCCTCGATGAAAATCAAGAATTATCCCATCCGTATTTTGAAAAGAGTTGCTCGCTGTGAATTCGTGATCTACTGTTCGATTTCTTCCTCACTATGATTTCGTGATCCGCTATTCAAATTTCTTCTCCGATTGTGTCTTCGCCATTTTCGTAAACCCGTCGTTCGATTGTGTCTTCGCCATTTTCGTGAATCCGCTGTTCATTTTTTTGTACTCGCCGTTTGTCGTAAATCCACCGTAAGGTTTTCGTCTTCGTGTTCGCGTCAGAAGAAAGGGAGGCACTATTGTTTTATTTAATCCCTAGCGCAGAAGGAACAAGGCTAACAACATGAGGTTTAAACCTCACCGGGCGCCTTTGGCG
Organism: Wollemia nobilis; assembly: GCA_028583015.1. Taxonomy (NCBI): domain Eukaryota; kingdom Viridiplantae; phylum Streptophyta; class Pinopsida; order Araucariales; family Araucariaceae; genus Wollemia; species Wollemia nobilis. The sequence continues at coordinate 376,168 of JAQPPZ010002068.1, forward strand.
CACCGATAGCGGCTAGGCTGTTGGCGCGCTACCCGAACGGGAGGTTTCGCATTCGAATAACGCGAAAGGGTTTTTCATCGTGAAGTGGACGTAGTGGGTGGTGTTAGAATTCATGCGCAATTTCTCCATAGCATGATTTTTGATGTTGGCCAAGCTTGCTGAGTTTTGTAGACAGGTTCTAGTGGGGACTTGTGAGCAGTCTTGGACAGGTTTCGATGGGGACTTGTGAGCAGTCTTGGACAGGTTTCGATGGGGACTTGTGAGCAATTTTGGACAGGTTTCGGTGGGGACTTGTGAGCAGATTTGGACAGGTCCTAGCAGAGGACTTGTGAGCTGAGTTTGATAGTTCTATCAGAGAACTTGAGGACAGAGGTGCACTGGTTCTTTGAGAAGAACCCGAGGACAGATTTGGCAAGTCTTTGAGAAGGCTTGTGTGCAGAGGATTGATTTGTTCAAGCAAGCGTTGGACAGATCTCGACAGACAGAGGAAGACTTGTACTAGACCGACCGACTGTGTTTGGTACAAGTTGTTGAGCTGCTGTGGACGTGATCATAGAAGGCAGAGGTCTCTTAGGCTAAGCATTGAGGACAGGAGGTCTTCGGTGGAAAGGAGTTCCATGTGCTGGCAAGAGGTAGAGGCAGTTGATCTTCTGAGGGATCATTTCCAGAGTAGAGGGGAAGGTATCTCCTTTGAGCAGAGGCTCATAAATTCTGATTAGGGGAAGGTATCTCCTTTGGGCCGAGGCTCATAAATATTGTAATTGGGAAGGATTCCCAAAGAACTTTGAGGAAATTTTTAGAGAAAAGTTTTGTGGACGTAGCCCACCCATTTTGGGTGAACCACGTTAAAAATGGGTCTTCAATGTGTGATGCTTTCTGTCTTGATTAATGTTGTGTTGATGCCACCGCTATCTAAAGTTAAAATTATTAATTGGTTAAGTCTTATACTGTTCACCCCCCTCTCAGTATAAGTCCATGTTCTTCACTACCAGACCAGATATCATGCAGGTAGTTGGGTTAGTAGCAAGATTTCAGGTAGCTCCTAAAGATTCTCATGTTATGGAAGTTAAGAGGATATTCGGATATCTCGAAGGGCACTATGGACTTTGGGCTTTGGTATCCCAAAGGTGATGATTTCACTCTCACGACTTATACAGATGCAGATTAGCCAGGCAGTATTGATGACAGGAAAAGCACTAGTGGTGGAGCATTATTTCTGGAAAAGAGTTTGGTTTCTTGGCTAAGTAAGAAACAACATTTAGTTTCCTTATCTACAGTAGAGGCTAAACACATAGTAGAAGTGGTTGGGTGTACACAGGTTTTATGGATGAAAACCACCTTGGAGGATTTCAAAGTCAAGCATGAACAACCCATCTCCATACTTTGTGATAATACAAGTGCCATAAGTATTTCCAAAAATCCGATAATGCACTCAAGGACAAAGCATATTTCCATCAAGTATCACTTTCTAAGGGAGAAAGTACAAGACAAGCAGGTCAATGTAGAGTATGTGTCTACTAAAGAGCAGATTGCAGATATCTTCACCAAACCTCTTCCAAGAGATACGTTTGAGTATCTAAGGGAGAAATTGGGAGTTGTACTCCCACCCCAAAATTAATCACCTCATCGGGAGGTGGGGGAGGGACTAAGCTAAGAGGCTCATTCTTAGTCCCTAGCCCCAAAGGTGACCCTTTGCCATTGATAACAAAGGGGGAGAGATATGAGTGAAGGGGAGAGCTTCAAGTCAGGGGGAGCAAAACTTCAAAGGAAGATTCTCAGTTGTGGGCACAGTTGGTCAGTTTTTAGCATAGTTGGTTTTAGTTTTGGCTCTTGAGAAGTGTTTTCAGTAAAGGTTTGCCATCAATGACAAAGGGGGATATTGTTGGCAATTTTGGGTACATTGGGTACATTGCCCTTGATCATGTGTATAAGTTGTCATTGATGTCAAGAAGATCTTGAAGGAATTTGTTTGATGTCAAAATTTTTGCTTTAATAAAAGGTTTCTTGGAGGTTTCAGCATGACAGTTTCAAAGGTCTTTTGTAAACCCCAAGTTGGTAGGTTTAAAGATTACAGGTGGATGCATTAGTTTAATGCATTTGGGTCCAGGAGGAAGTATTTATTTAAATAATAAAAAACTTTGTTAAGGTTCCCTTTAATTATTTTTAAATAAATATTAAATTATTGTTTGCAATGGGTTCTACTAACCCATGGCGCTATGTTTTAAGATTTTGGGCGCTAGCAAAGACCTCCATCGACATGTTAAACTCCTCACCGATGTCAAGAGCTTATGGTAAAAATGCATATAAATCTCCCTCGATGAAAATCAAGAATTATCCGATCCGCATTTTGAAAAGATTTGCTCGCTGTGAATTCCTGATCTGCTATTCGGATTTCTTCTCCGATTGTGTACTCGTCGTTTGTTGTAAATCCATTGTAAGGTTTTCATCTTCGTGTTCGCGTCAGAAGAAAGGGAGGCACTGAAATTTTATTTAATCCCTGGCGTAGAAGGAACAAGGCTAACAGCGTGAGGTTTAAACCTCACCGGGCACCTTTGGCCCACTGATAGCGGCTAGGCTATTGGCACGCTACCTGAACGGGAGGTTCTGCGTTCGTATAACGCGAAAGGGTTTTTCATCATGAAGTGGACGCAGTGGGTGGTGTTAGAATTCATGCGCAATTTCTCCATAGTGCGATTTTTTATGTTGGCCAAGGTATTTTCGAAATTAATTTTTGCTAAGTGTATTTTGTGGATGGAGGAAGTTTATTAGAGGGAAAAACAACTTAGGAGTTATAAGGAGTTTAAAGCTTGTTTTATTTTGATAAAAGATTCTTTTGAAGTGTTATTTGAAATATCTTATTGCATTCTTATGAGAGATAAATTTTATTTTTGATAAGACTATAAGGGAGAAATACGGTGTATAAGGGATAAATCTTTCTTGTAATATTGAGAGTGCTTTTGGTTGATTATGGAAATGAAAGCATGATGTTTTAAGGTTAAAATTGCTTCTTGTGTGAAGTTGTGAAACCTTAAGTGGGCAGATTTGAGATTGACATTTGCTTTCATTAAATTGGTAATAATCAAGCTATTCTTTACTTGGTTAAAGTGTTGGGCTTACTCCTTTGTTGATGATTTGAAAAGTTGTGTGTGCTCTTGTTGATTTGAGTTGGTGGATGCTTTTTTTCAAACAATATTGGAGAGAAAAGGAGTTCTACTTGTTTCCTTTTCTGATGTTGATTGTGAAATGCTTCAAGGTTGTGTTTTGAGTTGAATGGTGTTTATTGAAACTTGTTTGATGAGCATTGTTGTTGAAGCCCTAATTGATGGTGAAAAGAACATGAGTATCATTGTTATGTGATTCTTTGCATAGTTGGAAATTGTTGGGGTTTCATGTTCCTGAAAGAAAGCATTCTATCCTATCCATTTCAGATATTGAGTTGAGTTTCCAGATTTGAGATTGAGTTTGAGCTGAGTTGATTTGAGATTGAGTTTGAGCTGAGTTGATTTGAGTTGAGTTTTAAGATTGGGAGTTGAGTATAGAACATATTGAGTCTGTAACAATTCTCTTTATGCTTCTATGAGTTTGACAATCACATTGGGTCTCTAACAATTCACCTTGTGATTTCCTACTAAGAAAGTTTTTTTCTTGGTGAGCTTGTTGAGTTTTGGACAGGTTTCGATGGGAACTTGTGAGCAGTCTTGGAAAAGTTTCGGTGGGGACTTGTGAGCAGTTTTGGACAGGTTCCATTGGGACTTGTGAGCAAATTTGTACAGGTCCTAGCAGAGGACTTGTGCTGAGTTTGATAGTTCTATCAGAGAACTTGAGGACAGAGGTGCACTGGTTCTTTGATAAGAACTTGAGGACAGATTTGGCAAGTCTTTGAGAAGGCTTGTGTGCAGAGGATTGATTTGTTCAAGCTTAAGCGTTGGACGGATCCGACAGTACGAGAGGAAGACTTGTACTAGATCGAATGACTATGTTTGGTATAGGTTGCTGAGCTGCTGTGGACGTGATCATAGAAGGTAGAGGTCTCTTAGGCTAAGCATTGAGGACAGGAGGTCTTCGATGGAAAGGAGTTCCAAGTGCTGGCAAGAGATAGAGACAGTTGATCTTCTGAGGGATCATTTCTAGAGCAGAGGGGAAGGTATCTCCTTTGAGCAGAGGCTCATAAATTTTTATTAGGGGAAGGTATCTCCTTTGGGCCAAGGCTCATAAATATTGTAATTGGGAAGGATTCCCAAAGAAATTTGAGGAAATTTTTAGAGAAAAGTTTTGTGGACGTAGCTTAGCCATTTTGGGTGAACCACGTTAAAAATGGGTCTTCAATGTGTGATGGTTTCTATCTTGATTAATGTTGTGTTGATGCCACTGCTATCTAAAGTTAAAATTATTAATTGGTTAAGTCTTATACTGTTCACCCCCTCTTAGTATAAGTCCATGTTCTTCATTGTTTACATTAATATTTTAGAAGGTCATTTGATCAAATGAATAAGGATTGGAGGCTTAACACATAGCCTCATTTCCACAGTCTAGCATAGGTGAAAATATTGACAAAGGATAAGCAAAGAGATAATATTATGACAGCTCCCGAGGAAGTCACATTGTAAAGTAAATAATAATTTTCAAGGTGTTTATCACTTCATATGTTTGTTTGAGTGCATTCAACTCATTTTTATTATTTCTCCTACTAAATATGATAAAATAGGGGCTTTGATTACTATTGAATGTTTTCCAATAGATAAATCTGTATGGGATTTTTTTCTTAATTAGAAGCGTTTGTTCAAGGATTAGTTTAAGCAATTAATTTCAAAGATATATATAGGTTGGTTGGTGATAAAAAGTATTGAGGTAGTTGTGTAAAATGTGGATAAAGTTGAGTTTTAACATATAGACACTTGATATTTGAATATATGTACTTTTTAAGAAAAAAATCATTTGTAGGGCTGCCTTGGTCTGAGAGACCACGACCAGGGGGTTCTACACTGTCAAAGTCACCCGAGAGTCACACCCGACCCTGCCCGCACCAACATTATCAATTGGATTTTGGATACCCAATTCAGCTTTTTGGTAGGGTGGAGATTTGAACCTGGGACCTCCCTTGGAGGATTGCCCTCTCCTATCCAACTCACCTACAACACCCGGGTAAAACTAATTTATAGTGGAAAACATCCCTTTTGAGGTGCCACTTTCAACAGGTTGGGCATAGGAGGAATGGAGCCTTGTCGGCCTCTACCAACACATAGGACATTCCTAACTATACCATATATCTGTAGGATGGAGACAAGGGGAATGGAACCTGGGTCAGCCTCTACCAAAACCTAGGGCATTTACCACTGCACCACAACAAGCAGATGCAAAATTCATTTTTTTAATTTAAGTTCTAGGTCTACGATTTATGTAGATTTAGAACAATTACGAGATATTTTACATACCCTTACATCTAGCTGTCATCTGGCAGTCCATGGATCAAGATACCTTGCAAAATTATTTTCCAATAGAATCATTTTCATCTCTTAAGAATTAAATTATTTCCAGAGATTTGATTTATCATTTATTTTTTCAGAGCATTCTTTACCCTAGATGGGGCTTATGTATATGATGGTGTCTAATGAATTTGTTAAGGCTACCTTACCCCATTGTGACAAGAAGTAGTACTTTTTCACAATTAGTCCTCTTCTATTTTGTTGCATTAATATTTCAGAAGGTCATTTGATCAAATCCATAAGGATTGGAGGTTTAACACATAGCCTCATTTCCACAATCTAGCATAGGTGAAAAGACTAGGAAAGGATAAGCAAAGAGAGAATATTATGACAGTGCCTCAGGAAGTCACATTGCAAAGTAAATAATAATAATTTTCAAGGTGTTTATCACTTCCTATGTTTGTCTAGGTGCAATCAGTTCATTCTCATTTTTCTCCTACTAAATATGATAAAATAGAGGCTTTGATTACTACCTAATGTTGTCCATTAGATAAATCTATATAGGATTCTTTCCTTAATTGGAAGACTTTGTTCTAGGATTAGTTTAAGTAATTAATTTCAAATATATATATATATATATATATATATATATATATATATATATATATATATATATATCTTTGATTATTTTCATCATCTACTCTGCTTTTTAGATGCAATTTATTTGGCTCTCAGATCGACTCTTGCCTCTATCCTTGAGATTCATTGTATACTCGAATAACTTTTGTTATCCAAATTTTTCTTGGGATTCTTAGTTCTTGATTGTGTACCTCAATAATTTTAACTAGTTCAATATCCCTAAGGGTAACAACAACTAATGCTAATGGAGATAAATTTAACCATGGCTCTTTCTTTTATTCTTAAACCAATTATTTTCTTTCAACTGACTCTTCTAGTTTTTGTTTAGCTGAGGGTTCTTCTAATTTTTGTCTTAGAAGAGTCACTTGAAAGAAAAGAATTGGTTTCAGAACAAACATGTATTGGGTTATGCAAATGAGTTTTTTTTTGCAAAACTCATTGGAATGACAAATATGCATTGAACACGTGCTCTACCACTAATGAGGGTCCAATTACCAAATATGTTCAAGATGACATCATTGGAATGGTCAATGATGCATACAGATTATTCAATGACAATTGCTCAAAGAGTGGAAAATAACTGCAAGATAATGATGTTGAGTTCCAATCATTTTTGTTCTATTTTTAGAAAATGCTAGTAGATAATTAATGGGTAGCCAAGCTAGGAGTGAGGCAAGTAGAAATGCTGAGCATGAGGTTGGTCAGTCAAATACTAGAAGGTAATTTGGTATATAAAAAAAGAGAGAATAAAAGTGCTGCTAGGGCATAGGATTAAGAGTCTAATCATGCATGCATGTTGTAATATGTTGAAATGAAGGTTTATTGTGTTGAGTGTGTGTTAATTATGAAATTTATGTTTCATGTTTGACTCTTAGTCCTAGTCCTTAGCAACAATACTTGATTTGTATAGATGGATATTTATGTATTTGATGAAAGTCTCAGGATACCCTCTCATCTCATCTTTGATGGTTGTTGTGGGTAGGGATGTTTAGACATCTACCCATTATATGGAGGGTTCAAGATGTCCATTCACCTATATCAATAAATAAGAATTACACTTGAAATAAGAATTTTCCATTTAAATATATAATCATAACTAATTTTTCACTTGAAATAAGAATTTTCCATTCATTTAGCATTCTTACAATCGTGATTTATATATTTTTTCTTTTACATCCCAAGAAAAGACCAAGAAAGACGCCATAGGTAGCCGAGTTTGTCACAATAAATCAGCAGATAGTGACACATGCCTCCCATGCTAGTAAGTACTTGAAATTTGATAGTGTTGTTCAATAGTGGTTGATCTAAGCATATTAGAATTGATCATGGTTTTGTTGTTGACTATGGTGTATTATAGCAACTAGTGGATGATACTAGCTACAATCATAAGTGATATTCCCTTGGAAATAGCAATACATTAAACTTCAAACCATTGTTATACTGATTTTTTTTAATAGGTTACTAGTTAACTATGCATGTGATGTTGCCAAAAAAAAATTTGATGATGAAAAATCATTTGCAAGCTCCATAAATAAATATATTAAGGATGAAGCCCTCACCAAGGTTTTAGAAATAGAAAGACTGGGTCGGGTTCGGGGTGTCGATAATGGAGTATCGCCAACTACTCTTTTTTCGGAGTGGGCTACTTATAGAAGTTGCACTAGATGCAAGAGCATATGGTTGAGAAAGAGAAAAAGTGGGAAGAGAAGCTTGAAGAGAGAGAAGCATATGAAAGAGAAGCTTGTGGGGAGAGAAAAATATTGATGATATTTTTACACGGCTTCCACAAATAGAGGTGTGTCAATTTTTTATGATTTTATATTTGAAATGTTTACATGTTGCACCCCTAAAGTTGTAATGATCCCTTGCACATAATTACATAGGCAACATCACTACATGCTACCCCTACAAATGGACACAACATTGGTGGTAATAATCAAGTTATAGGCAGTTGCTCAATACCTTCTAGGCTAGAGTCATAAATGGTATGACTATTATTTAAAATATAAAATAGTTTAGTTTGTATTGTACGCTATGCAATAGATTTATCTAGGCTATTGATTTTCCATGTAGGGACTGAAAATGATACCGATCACTCAAATTGAGAGAAGGGAATGCTACTTGACTCACATCCATAATGATAGCGTAGTAGCCAAAGGCACAATGATCAGTACTAACCCTAAAGACCTTATAGATGATCAATGTTTGGGTGAAAGTTATTGCAAAGTGAATGTGCACGTCACCCATAAAGAGGAAACAATCTTGTATAGAAGGAATGATAAAATAGCCACAATGAAGGATGATGTGGGCTCCTTCATTGCTTGGCCTATGTCAAAAATTGTTTACAAATAAATTATGACATGCTGTAGCAATATTGTATGATGTTTTGAATTAACATATGACATCAACGATTACAAAATATATTGCCTTTTCTCCATTTACTTATCCCTTAGTGGTCTATCTACATAACTATTATTTTATTTTCATTTAAGCTTGCATTGAACTAAGTATTTTTGTAGTTGATTTTGGTTTATGTAGTTGTTTATTAGTGTTTTGTTCTTCCCTTTTCAGAGGGGTTTATATTCTATTTATGGATAAAATCACTTCTACTCTATATTTGATGTTACATTTTTTGTTCTATTTTTAGAAAATGCTAATAGATAATTAATGGAAAACCAAGCTAGGAGTGAGGCAAGTAGGTATCCTAAGCATGAGGTTGGCTAGTCAGATACAAGAAGATAATTTGGTAAAAAAAAAAAAAAAGAGAGAATACAAGTGCTGCTAGGGCATAGGATTGAGAGTCTAATCATGTATGCATGTTGTAATGTTTTTAAATGAAGGTTTATTGTGTTGAGTATGTGTTAGTTATGAATTTGATATTTCATGTTTGAATTTTAATCCTAGTCCTTAATTAGCAACATTACTTGATTTGTATAGATGGATATTTATGCGTCTAACGAAAGTCTTAGGATACCCTCTCACCTCATCTTTGATGGTTGAGGTGGGTAGGGGTGTTTAGATATTTGCCCGTTATATGGAGGACTCAGGTTGTCCATTTAAGCTTGCATTGAATTGAGTGTTTTTGTAGTTGAATTTGGTTTATGTAGTTGTTTATTAGTGTTTTTTTCTCCGCTTTTCAAAAGGGTTTACATTCTATTTATGGATAAAATCACTTCTAATCTATATTTGATGTTACCTCTTTTAGTTATTAACATCTATCTTTATGAGCGACTCATTCATAGCCCTTGTGTTCTCATATATTTCATGAAGATGATGGAACTTTGCCTAATAGAGGTTGTGACATGATGGTGCTAGACCTGAACTCATTCGTGTAATTTTGGTTTAAAATATTTTTGAAAGAAGTTTTAGATTATAAAAAAATGGTAGTATTTTCATACAAAAAGGATGAGAATGTTTACAAATGTGTCTATTTGTCCTAGGAAGAAATTTTGAATATGAAGTTGAGAATGCTTAGTTTTTTTTTGAGGGAAGATATTTTGGGCATAAATTTTAACCAAAGAATGGAACACCTGGGGTTGTCATTGTTTCAAAATCCATATCTTAAAAACTGTTATTTATTCATTCATTTATGACTTGCAACAAATGGCTGACTAAATTAAACATGCCCCCAAAATTCTATATTTTGATTTAGCTCTCTGATAGTTTATGTTCTATCTGACGGATGGCAGTTAGCTAGTGAAACTTAGAGTATATAGCACCGAGGTAGTTCTCCAATGTAAATATTATTTGTTGTTTACTAACTTTCAATGACATAGCTTATTACAATATATCCTTTTATGTTTAGAAAGATGAACTATTTGTAATTTTTTTTGACAACAGTTGTTGAATCTTACTTTTGTATAAGAAAATATTTAAAAGACCCTAATATTTACTTCTATAATTTGTAATTTAGGATCGGTGTTGGCTTCAATGTCAAGGATGGTGTTATTAGTGGTTATGATAAAAGACTGTCACTATTATCTCTAATTCCAGAACTGACACCTAAAAGGAACTTTAAAATTAAATAAGAATTTGAGACTGAGTGTCTTGATCACTGTAAGGAAAAGATGGTTAGATTGTGAGGAAATCCTACCTAGTCTTGATTTATGATACTAATTATCATGATCATTCAATTGCATATTCTTGCATTTTATTTGGAACTTTATATTCTTGCTCTTTGTCACAAATGTGCAGTTGAACTTAATCAGTAGTGGTAAGAATTATGATCATCAATACTCTCGCATCAAAATCATCATATGCTTTTTGTTTATCATCTACTATAGTGGGGTGTTTGAATTTTCTAGTCACAACACTCCACATCTTTTCAACCTGTAGTATTGCTCTCATATTTATTTTCCATGGAGCAAAATTCGAACCTTTGATAAGTAGTGAATTTGACAAGTATGATTTAGCAATGACCATTTTGAAGGTTCCTTATAACATCAAATTGGTCCCCTTTTCTTTATACCGCGAAAGCAATATTGAAAGGGATTCACTACTATCTTTGACACCTACTTAAAAAATATTTTGCATACATAGGGTGCCAAGTCCCTTAAACACTTGGAAGATGATTTAGTTGGAGGATTTATGCCAAGCAATAGTAGTGAATGGGGTAAAAATAGAGTGAATATAAAACAAATTGGCTTTCCTTATTTCTCCCTGATGATTTATAGAGAACAATAGACCAGATGTAGTTGTTGTAGCTATATTAGGCATTATATAGAGTAGCCAAAAGCACGACAACATCACTTGTAAGTGTGGGCCATAGGTATCGTAAATATTGAATGTTGCTTTATGCAATAAATTTCACAAAAATAGTTATAAATTTGGGGTCTTATTGCTACTTCAATACAAATATGTTAATGCATAAAACAAAGAATTAAATGCATCATACAATTTTTATCATACCCACAAATTTATGTTTTTGGAAGGTGTCAGATTCAACCGAAAATGCACCTTTTACAATACCAATTAGGTGTCGAACTCAACCAAAAATGCACTTTTTCACAAAATTTTGCAATAGTTTTGATTTGCAAAATGAAATTCACAGCTTTTACCCTTGATTTGAATTTTATTTACAAAAGAACAACAAAACTTTGTGGTGTCCTCCCTTTGTGTTTTTGTTTTGCAAAATAACAAGGTTTGTACCTTTTTGTAGCCCTCTTTTCTTGAAATGTGCCTTTAAGTTTTGCAAAAAATCATAATGTTTGGATTTTGCATGAATTTTTTTTTCAAAATAATTTTGTTGTGCCTCTTATTTTGTTTTGATGAAACAAAGAATAATTTCCCCCTCCTTAAAAAAAACTATGAAATTTAATTCTAATTAAAAAAAAAATTAAATTAAGTAATTATTGTGTAAGTTAATTAATCATAATAACTAATTAATTAATTAAATTAAAAACAATAAAATTATTTAATATATTAAGTTAAATAATTAAAAAAAATGCAATTTTTTTTGTACCAGGGGGAATCTCTAGCTCCTTTAGCACCACCAATTGATGTGGGAAATTTTTTTAAGGTAAATGATAGGGCAAACTAGTGGATGCAATGCCTGAGCGAGATCAACGACATGCACGAAATCAAATGGCGGGCATACTACCAACCAAGCATAAGGGTGAGCAAATCATCGAAATGACTTATGCATATTGGCATATATAAACCCTTAAGAGTTTCATCTCACGATGAATTTGGGATAAAATAATTTCCCACATAAAAAATGCTCATCCTTCCTTCATGCGTGAGATCCAAAAAATAGTACCAACAGGTTTCGAACTCATGATCTTCAAGCTGCAAATGACTTAGCATCGACGCTCTAATCGATCAAGTTGACCAACTCGTCGAGATGAATAAAGCACAATATTGTATTAAATTGTTGTAATCTACCTTAAAAAAAGATAAAAATTTTCCCTTCTTTGCGTCAATGCCCGATTAAATCACACATCCATGTGGTGAATTTTTGCATCAGATGCACGATTTAAACCTTACAAGGGTTATAAAAAACAATATTTAATATATATATTTTTTATTTTTTGCTTTTTGAGGCTCTACTATGCGTCTCTCTCTACCTTGCGCATGATTCGTAGCAAGTCGATCGAGGCTTAGCAACGATTGATTTGGCCGTGCTATGATCGATCTGGTTGCACGAAAATTATCGTACCTTGGTAGTGGTTGATCTAGCCTTGTTGTGATCAATCTGGATATGCAACAACCACTCAAGACTATGTTGTTGCCTATGTGTTTCTTTGGTCAGCTCGCTTCTGCAAGCTATGTTGTAACTTGCATGCTAGGACCAACACCCTAGATCGGCCCTGCTGTAGCCTACATTTGCCTAGGGCAGTGTGTCACAATTTTTTTAATTTATTTTGTTTTAATCATGTCTAATATCGACCGTTAAAAAATAAATAAATAGCAAATTTTTACAGGGACATAGTAACTCAACGCGACTAGTGGTGTAGCAATTTTTAGGAGCAAAAAACAAGGGAAGCATACAAGATCACTTGGGCCTCATTTTTTTAATGGGTAGTATTACGATGACATAATCAATGTGTCCATCAATTGTGTATTCCTAATATATCTCTTCTACCCAGCTGTAGGGTCGCCAAGATGAGCTCACGATCAGCTGTAGGCAAGGCCAATTTCAACATAGAGAGTTTTGAATGCTCTGATACCAATGTTGGCAAAATCAACAAGTTTTTCATTAATTCAACGTGATTTTATACAATGGGACAAGCTTAGATTAGCCTATAACAAGATGATACTCAAAATCTACCCGAAGCTAACAATAGATAACATAATATTCGTTGTTACTAACAAATTATATTCTAGACTAATAATAGATTTAACGTTAGCATAGCTTCTAGAATAATTTGAAATAATAATGTAATAATTACAGCCTATCCTAACACATATTTATTTCATTCTTAAGACATTATGTCCTCAGTACAAGGTATTAGTCCTGGAGAGTATTTTATAGGGATGCCTTCTGGCATGAAAATTTATTTACGACTACATACAAGGTGATGGAATGATGAGAAGAAAGAAGAATTTAATTTTGCAACGAATTTCAGAATTTTAAGATATTTGTTTTTAGGCTTGAATTACCTTGACATATTTTTACATTTGCATGAGAAGAAATTATCATATTCTATGTTAGATGGATTGAACAAACCCTATAAGTGTATCTTTTTATCTTTTATGTTTTTGATAAACTTGCTTGTGGACTTGTTATTATGTTCTTGTTTGTGGTATAATTGTAAATTATATTATTGTTTGGCCTAACTTCTAGTCCCTCCAACATGGATCATCTCTATATTTTTTTTCAATTCCAGGTATGTGTTGTTTTATTTATGATGTTGTGTTATTTGCTGGTCAATAAACTCTAAGGCAACATGATCAACGATTTCTTACTGCTTATTTAGGACTTCTTGCAGACCATATGTCAAGATCTGGTACTATTATTGTGGCTCATGGGAATCAAAGGCTTTAGAAACTGATGTTCGTTAGGTTGCTTTTGTCCTAGAATAGGATAGTATGTTGCATGTGTTGTTTTTTGAAATTTTGAAGAACTAATATCTATGTTCCATTTACAGAGAGACCATTTTGGGTAATAGAGTACCTACTTATGATGGTCAAAAGAGTTTGTATATTGTTGGGGCTCTCCCTTTTGCATCAAAGGAGTTTATGAAAAATCTAATTGATGCAGAGGAATCAAACAACGATCCAAGGTACATCATAAAAATATCTTGAGTTATTGAACATTGCTTGGAATTGTCATGATTTTGTTAATTTCTTATCTTTGGCTATTAGCCAATTATGTGGAAATTATGTCAACTATTCTATTAATTGAAAAAGAGAAAAAAATATTAAATTCTTCTACATTATAAATTTCCTACACGTAAAATATTGAAGTTTGAATTTTGAATACAACCAGGTGGAGGTGGCAGGAATAGAACTTATGACTTTTTATTCAACTTTGCAACAAACAATCATTTTGTTTACCAGAAGAAGCCATAAATACAAAATAATCACAACACTGGCATCAATTTCAATTCTTAGCAACTTTTGGACACAGTAATCTTCTCCACTCTTTTGCTAAGTCCCATTTTGATGTAGTCAAACTCGACTACAAAGTCCTTGCATCATGTAAAATTGTGTTTGTTCAATGGAGGTTCTTGTTCCACATGACTAGTTCACATTCCCTTCAATATAGTCTTTATATTTTTAGGTTTTACAAGTATATGTCCATAAGTAAGTCCTACAAACTTATGGTTACAATATTGAAATTGTTGAGGTAGCACTTATTAGATTTGTAATGAACTTTCACCTCACACTCCAGTTTGAACTTCATGTATGAGTTCACATAAACAAAAAGGATAAGTGGTTGAAGGAGCATTCAACAACCTGGTTTTAAAAAACCTCAAAATTTATCTTTAGTTGAGGAAGATTTTAGGTCAACACCTAGAGGATGCTCCACACCATGCGCTACTAAGAACAAACATGCACTAATATAATTTTTTTTTCTGAGAGAGTGTTGAATAAAGAGTCATAGGCTCTTTATAATCAATGGCATAACTTATTTGATAATACTATCACTTAAATACACAATTGTTAAGTTAGTGCCTTCCATATCGAATTTCCCATATATTGATTTTAGTGCCTATAAATTTTCTATTATCCGAGTAAGAACACAACAGTGAAGATCAATGGTAATTTAAACAACCAAGCTATAGGTAAGGACAATTAAAATACCCATTATCACTACAATTGTTCATGAGACAAACTATTTGGCCTAACTTTTAGTCCCTCCAACATGGATAGTCTCTTTTATATTTTTTTTAGGGTGGGATCATAAGAGGGTGGTTTTAGCCCGCCCTCTTAGATCACCTTAAGACAGTGATTATAAACCATCATCTTAGGTGAGCTAAGAGGCTTAACCTTAAGAGGGAAGTTAATAAACAACCTCTTAGTCCTACAATGGTGGTTCACAACCAACCTCGTAGTCCTAAGAGGACAGTTTTTAACTACCCTCTTAGACCCTAAGAGGGCAGTTGTTTGAGGTGGTTTTTAGTTGTTGTATGTGATAGAATTTTATGATGCCCTCATAGACAACGTTTGAATAACCACCTTTAAAGGTCTTTAAGGGCAGTTTATAATCATCATTAAAGCCCTTTTTTGGTGTAGTATATTCCTCCCAGAATTCGTACAATTAGCTCCAAATCGTACAATTCCTCCAAGAATTCATACAATTTTACCTCCAAATCATACAAGCTACCCTTTAAACCTTCACTTGGCTATAGATTCATATTTTTGTCAAGTTTGCACATTTTCTTTGGTACCCTTCAACCATCGAGTTGTAATTTCTCCCTTCTAGTGCAATTTCGGTGCACTTATGCAATTTTCTCTCTAAATGGTGCAGTTCCTCAGTAGTACAAATTTCTATGGTAGTATGGCAATCTAATGTATGACCCTCTTTTTAATTTTTCCTCGTGCAAGGATTGAAATATTTTTTTGCTTTTCCATTGGCCATTTTTTCATGTACCAGGGTTTGCAATTTTTCTCTCAATTCTACTTTTTTTGAAAAATAAAAACCTAGAAACGCTTTTCTCCACTTGGGGTTTCCTCTGGCACCCTTCTACTTTAAACCCTTACTACCTTAGTATGTGTTTTCGTCTACAACATATTCTTTGTAAACAATTCCAGATTTTTGGAGTGAAAACCCTAACTTTTATCGTGTTTCTCCAATTTTGGTTGGCTTTTTAGAAAATAAGCAGATTCTATCATTCAAATTCATTATGTGTGGAAGATAAATTTAGTTAACTAGTGATTTTTGCATACCCATGTGAAAGAAATTCATCGGTTGCACACTCCTTACTCCTAAATTACTCTAAATTTCATTGTTGTCAATGTACGATTTGCTAAGTTGGTGAAAATATTCTGCATGGTGCTTGCTTTTTAAACCCTAACATCCTTTTGCATGAAATTTCACCACCTTAGCCCTCCTTGCATGGATTTTTAACTTTTTACATGGATTATTGCCAACTCATCCCCTTTTTGCATGTCGTTACGTCTTTTTCTTGTTGTTTTGTCTTTTTTTGCCTTTTAAATATTTTATTTTTTATTTTTATTTTTTATTTTTCTTTAATTTTTCTCATAAGGGACCGCCATTTCTAATTTTCAACCATATTTCGTCTTAATTGCATCTTGAGGAATTTTCACAATTAAGATATTTTTTTTTTCAAACTTTTTTTTTCATATTGCCATTTTGCTAACTTACCTTCAGGGAAATCATACAGTGACATTCACTTGTACAATCCCTTTTGTCGATGTGCCATTTGGAAGTTCTACCATATCATTTTATAAAATTATATGACCGGGTTCCTATCGATCATTCATACAATTCACTCCTTCATAAGGGTTATTTCTATGTTCAAAAATTGTACCAATGATATTTGTACGATTTGTCCCCACTTGGTGGCCCATTGTATGATATGAAATTGTGCAAGTGCCATTATTGTAGACACAAAAACCTAGCCACTTGTCATCCATCCTAACTTTCCCACCATTTCCATCATTTATTTACATATATTTATATATATTTAATAAATATATATTTATATAAGTGAATTAATCTCAGCCATCCAATTTCATTTAATCCTATCCATCCATTTACATCAATCCATGGCCCACCCTAGATTTAATAGCCACCATTTGATATGATTTTATCTCAACCATACGATTAGTGTCGTTGAAACCCTAACTATGCCCTAGGTTGAATTATTAATAGGAGCCATTTTGATGGTTCAACTCTTGAATCTGAAGCTGAATCTTCATAAAATATTAAGTAATCCTTGAGTTCTCTATATTCTAAGCCCTCAACCATTCATCCTAGAGCACTCAAGCACACTCTCCTCTCATCCTCATCTACCATAGCCTCTGCATCCTTTGTTGTATCCCCCGCTCAACCAGATCTACTTCTACAAAATTCTCCCTTAGCTATCAAACACCTTTGGGCACTTCCTATCACTCCCGAGCACCTTTGGGTGCTTCCACTTCGTTGCCAAGCACCTCTGGGTACCCTCCGCCAATACCAAGCACCCATAAGAATTTTATATAGCCGTTGAGTGTCCACGAGCATTTTATGCCAGAGTTCTGAAGTCTCCCTAGCCTCTGGATGATGCTAGGGCATCACCACACCAATCCACTGCAACATATTTCATTATATCAAAAGACAACAAATAAGAAAGGTAAATATTTCATTTGTTATTTTATTTTATGCACTTTTAGGTTTTGTTCATTTATTTACATTGCATAGCTAGGGTTTTTATACTACTTTATGAGGACCTCACACTGTGGAGCCCTCATAGTTGCTACTAACCTATTTTCTATTTTATTGTGTGAGGATCTAGAAGTGTTACATAGCGTTGTGCAACTTTTTAAGATGGAGTGGCCTAGCATCGGATAACTAGAAGCCCACTCACTTATGTTGGGAGTAGAGATGCATTTTGAGGCACCACCAACATTGTTTGCTAGGGTTTCAAAGAACCCTAGCTATTGTAAAAATTTGTATCAAAGAAATCAATAATTCCTATTTTAACAATGGAGTTTTGAGGCTCCCCTATTAATAAATATCATTCATTGTGCAATACTGTTCTTTGAGTTCTACTTTATATTTCTATTAATTGGTGTTGTGTTTTTGTCTCTTCAAATGGTGATCATGGTAGGACCCCCTAAGGGCTTATTTTT
The DNA here is from genome assembly GCA_028583015.1 of Wollemia nobilis. NCBI lineage: Eukaryota > Viridiplantae > Streptophyta > Pinopsida > Araucariales > Araucariaceae > Wollemia > Wollemia nobilis. The sequence goes on from JAQPPZ010002068.1 coordinate 393,972, forward strand.
GTTATTTTCTTTGCTAATTTATTTGTTGTTTTTGTCATCTTGTAAGGTTTTCAAAAGCGTAGATTTCATAGTTTTGGTTGGATTTAGGGTTTTTGGAAACTTGTAGAAGGTGTGTGAATGCTTGAAGATGCTCGAGGGCTATCCAAAAATGCCCAAGGATGTTTTACAAAGAAGTGGAGCAGAAACATAGGCTATTTTGTAAGTCTACTATTGAAACCCTAGCTTTTTTGTTTACATATTTTGGCAATCTTACGTTTTTTTTAGGTTTCTAAGCTAAAAAGAACATAATTAATAAAATATGGAATAACATTCATATTAGCTTGCATTTTAGGTTTCAGATTAGTCATTTTCATCCATCCACACTTTCTATTTGAAGTTTTTGGTTTATGTTGTATTCACAAATTGAAAAATATTGCATTCTGATTTCATGTGAATTGAAAAATTGCATAATTAAATTGTATTATAAGGTTAGGGATTCCTATTTTTGTAGGTCTAAGTAGGAATATTTTTTAGATACCAAAAATATCCCCGTACTTGGATGATTCCATATTAAGGAGTAGACGAACCCCCCAACTGTCTAGAGTGGGATTTAAGCGATGTACTCTACATCCTTTGGAAAATTGGTATTATGGTAGTGGCTTTTGATTTAGACTATCAAAAGTAGTTATATTTCTAACATTGTATGAAAAAATAGCAAATCAAAATTTTTAAAAAGAATCATACACTTCACGGTTCACATTTAACAGTAGTGGTTGGATTTTTTTTTTGGTAATTATTATAATATATTAACATGGGTTTTTATAGAGGATCCCAAAACCTTATGTACAAAATTAGACAACTTTCTAATGATGCATCATACCTCTTGGCTATAAAAATAAACCTAAATGAAAATAAAACCATCCTAATGTTGCAGAATTGAAAACAGCAAAAAGGGCTTTTAGGCCTGGAGACCCAACAACAAAAAGAAAACAAGACAGACCCGAGAGAAACCCAAAAAGAAGCTGAAAACAAAGATACAGACACCAAGGACAGCTAATCATGATCCCCAAAACACGTCGGAATGGGCCTTCCAAAAATTGCGTAAGGAAAACATCAAGAAGGGATGTCTGCCCTGGCCAACCTTTCCACCTCATATGGGAAGCGAGACCGCCACACAACCGGGCACATGGTTGCGAGCATTTTATTGGCCATGTGGTCAGCCACACGATTTCCTTCTCTCAAAATATGATTTGCTTTCCATCTACCACAATAGGAGAGAAGATATCTAGCCTCAAGGATGATGTTGTAGACTTTCCAAGACAAATTTTTGGTGCCAAGAAGGTAATTCATGATGTTGAGCGAGTCACCCTCAATGATAAGAGGTCGGGGATCCTCAGAGAGAATCTGAATACCATTCATAGTGCCTCGGGCTTCAACATAGTGATTTGTCTGGGAGCCCAAATCTTCACAATAGGCCATCACAATATTCCCGTCATGATCACGGACAACCCCACCAGCACCAGCGGGCCCAGGATTCCCCTTAGCTGCTCCATCAAAGTTTAATTTAATGCACCCCATGGGGGGTTTGGTCCACACAACATTCCTTCGACAGGGCCCTTTAACAACCTCCAAAAACGGCCAGAGATTCATCATTTTGAGAATAGCTTCTTCTCTCGAGAGATGGGGACGAGGACTGGGAACAATAATAGAATTCTCAATGGTGTAAGATAACACCCTTTGAGCAACAAAAGGGGGCCGTCTAGGAGCTCTGCCAAATATTTTGGAATTCCTCTCTAACCAAATTTGCCAAATTAAATGGTGGAAGGAGGCCTTAAGGACGAAGAGGAGCTTGGGATTCTTGAAAGGATTAGGCCATTGATGAAAAGCATCTCTAAGGGATCAGGGAGAGCACCAAAGGATATGGAAGGAGGATAGGACAATGCTCAGAACAAAGTAGGAAAATGGGCAATGCAAGAATAAATGATCCCTCGTCTCACAATCTACTAAACACAAGTAACACCTGTTGGGGAAGGTAAAACCTCTCTTGTGAAGGTTGTCAATAGTTAAGGATTTATTATGGAAAGCAATCCACATGAAGAAGTTGATTTTAGGAACATCTCCTTTCCTCCAAACAGTATTCCACCTGTAGTCCAGAGCAGTCTTGGTGGTGAGAAGCTCATAAGTTGATTTAACAGAGAAACGCCCATCCTCTGTACCACTCCAGATGATACTGCCATTCCTTCTAGCAGAAGGAATTAAAACCAACTGAAGGATATTATCAAGGAAGGTAACCTCATTATTAAAGCCCTCCACAACAGGAAGCTTCCACCGAGGGAAACAAGTGCTCTGATCTATGAAACCTGCCACCTTGAGCTGGGCGTTAGGGTCGATCAAGCTTCTCAGCCCAACAAGGTCCGCCATCGACCCAAGGGCTTCTTTAGTCACCCACCTGTCCTTCCAAAATGAAATGTAGTTGCCATCACCCAAAATCTAGTGGGCTCCCAGACTGATCAAATGCTAGGTTTGGAGCACAGATTTCCAAAAGATCGATGCCACGGAGGATGTTTCAACATCCAAGAAGGGAGTGGGGCCAAGATACTTCATTTTAACCAGCATAACCCACTCCACCGGGTCACTAGACATAATCCTCCAAGTGTGCTTTGTGATCAAAGCCAAATTCATAAGTCTAGATCTTCTCAACCCCAGGCTACCTTGATCTATCCTCAAACACACCTTGTCCCAGGCGACAAGGGGAAGTCTAGATTTCTCTTCGTTACCAGAACAAAGAAATGTCCTCTGAATCTTCTCAATCTTGGAGTGGACTACACTCGAAAGCATGAACACCGACATGAAGTAGGTTGGGATCACCTGAAGACAGGATTTGGTAAGGGTGGCTTTCCCAGCTTGCGATAGGAGTTTGCCCTTCCAAGTGTCGCATTTCCTGTGTAGGCGCTCAAGAATCATGTTCCACATGTCCCCACTGGCCCGTCCGCTATAAGATAGAGGCAACCCCAGATAGGACGTAGGCAGGGAATCAATAGTGCATTCAAGAATTCTAGCAATCTAAATTTGTCTACGTAGAGTGTTAATAAAGTAAATTTTGCTCTTGATGTAATTGACCTTTTGCCCTGCAGCTTGCTCATAATGAGATAAGATCCTCTTGAGCGACTTGGCTTGAGCAACAGATGCCCCAGTGGAGATGAGGGTGTCGTCCACAAATTTTTGATGAGTGACAGGATTAATTCTAGAAGTTTGCAAGATGCCAAAAATCTTGTTCTGTCGAAGAGCCTCTTTCATGGACCAACTCAGAACCTCTACCAGAAGAATGAACAGGATGGGAGAAAGAGGATTGCCCTGTATGAGGCCTCTGGAGCTCTAGAAATACCTAGCTGGGGACCCACTGACCAAGATAGAAAAAAAGGGAGTGGATATATAGCTGTAGACAAGGTCAATCCAGTGGGGATGAAATTCAAACTTGAGGAGGACTGCACACAAAAATTTTTGGTCGACACGGTCGAAGGCTTTGTTCATGTCGAGCTTAAGAAAAAGAGCAACATTCTTAGAATGGTAAGCAAAATGAAGGGTCTCATGGACAGTGATAACACCATCAAGAATTTTTATGCTTTTGATAGTGCTTCCCTGACAAGGATCAATCAGGAGGGGGAGGACTGTTTTGAGCCTATTGGCTTAAGACTTGGTAAGGATATTGTAAAAAACATTGCACAGGCTAATGGGTCGATAGTCAAAGAAACTTTTGTAGGAAGGAGACTTAGGAATGAGGGCAAGAAAGGTGGAATTGAGTTTTGGGTGGATAGATCTGGATGCTTGGATTACCCGAATAGCATCACACACATCCGGGCCCACGACCTCCCACATGACTTGGAAGAATCGAGGGGGAAACCATCGGGCCCAGGGGCCTTATCTAGTTGCATGGAGAACAATGCTTCCTTAATATTAGATGAGGAAAAAGGTTCCAAAATTTTCATGCTTACCTCATGGGGAACTTTAGTCAGAAAATTGGCAAGCATAGATTTATGGACCTGGAGGTTGCTATCAGGAGGAGAACCAAGCAAATCTTGAAAGAAATTAACCGCTTCGCTCCTGATTTCCTCAATTTCCCTAGTAATGTGCCCATCCTTACAAGTCACTTCTTTGATCTTGTTGGCCCCCCTGTGCCTCATAGTAGACGCGTGAAAAAATCTCATGTTGGAATCTCCATTCTTCAACCACAGGTCACGAGATTTTTGGCGCCAGAACGTTTCCTCCCTAGCGAGAATAGAATGTAAGTCCACCAAAAGGCTCCACTCTTCCTCCATGAGACCCTTAGTGTAACCTTCGATAGCCATCCTTTCCTCCACAACCTTCAGGTTCTCAGCGATGGATTTTTTGGACTAAAAAATGTTGCCAAAAACCTCTTTGTTCCAAATATTCAGTTTTTCTTTGACCATTTTGAGCTTTAAAGCCACTCTCTTAGGAGCGCTTCCTTCCACCTTTGATTTCCACCACGCTGAAACCAATACTTTGAAGTCTTTATGGGAAATCCACATGGATTCGAATCTGAAAGGGGTCATAAAAATAGGCCCATCGTTCGCCTCCAAGAAAATAGGGTTATGGTCAGACCCAATCCTTGGAAGGATAGCCCCGCCAAGGATGGGAATGGATTCTAGGGAAATGAAGAATCTATCAAGTTTGACTTGAATCAAACCGCCCCCAATCCTTCTATTACTCCAAGTGAAGGAAGCCCCTTTGAGTTCGATGTCAAGCAGTCCATTAGCAGAGACAAAATCTCTGAAATCTTCCAAGTTGTGGCTAGAGTGGTCAGACCCTCCTTTTTTCTTCGAAGGATGAAGGGGACAATTGAAGTCACCCCCTAAAACCCAGGGAAAGTTGCTAAAATTCTCCCTCATTAGAGAGATAGCTTTCCACATTTTTGCTCTCTTTGTGGTAGAATTTGAAGCATAAACGTTGGATAGAATCCAGGAAAAATTGGAGGTTTTGGACTGGAACAGTACATTGATGATTCTGTTGGAAGTTGAAAGTAGTGGTTGGATTTCATCACCAACCATTGCTTGAGATTTGATGATGGTGGCTTTCATCTCCATCCACAAATCTCTACCCTTAGAAACCCTAGGTCACCCCCGAGAAAACTTTCTAGATTTTATCGCAAACAAGAATCTCATTGCCCCAACTTAGCCATAGTTTTTACCTTTCTTTTGATTAATTTAGATTACACATTTGAAGCACACAATATTGAAACCTAAAAAAATGAACTCACATTAAAAGGAGATAATCAATGAATAAGATAAGACACACGTGTTAAAAAAACTTAGCATTGATTGTTTATTTTTCTTGTGAAAATTTAAATTTTGTGTTTTATTTTACTGCATAATTTGTATTTTGGTTTGTTTACTTTATGGTATTAACAAGAAAACAAAAGAAAGCATTAAATCAAGATAATTCAATGGAACCTTCATCCACCTTCCCCACCACTTCTGTGGTATATTCCTTGAATGTGACACAAGAAGATTTATCTGTAGGTCCCTCACATTCCTTGCCATCCACAACCTTTCATATGGCTATGCCCCAAGAAGAGTCAATCTCACCAACCATTGATCACCACATTACCCACATAGACATGACATGAGTAGAAGCTATCATGAAGTCTTCTAACTATATCTTAGAGTCAGTCCTCAACGCACCTATATAGGATCCTACTTTACGATAGGAACTTGTTTATTTTCAATCACCATCCAGCTTTACCTTGGTGTACACTAACCCTCTTTTTGAGGCATCAGTTGTACCTTCATCTCATATGTCCATTCCCCAAACCTCATGTGCTCCTAGCACTTCATACACATCCACATACACCAACCCCTTATATGAAGCACATGTAAATGCTAGTTCACAAGTTTTAGCCTCACAAGTTACTATACCTAGTATAACTTGTTCCCCAACTACATATTCCATACCATCTTCTTCCATACCCTCCATTTTTGATAGAGAGATTAATGAGTCATGGGAACACTTGAAAAAATTTTGTAGACAACATCAAAACACTTAACAACAAGTGCAAGTGAACCCTAAGCCTTTATCAAACTCTACTCAGACTATCATTATTAATTAGGGTCCATCATGGACACCATAATATTCTGTGGTTTCTATCCCTATTCTCCCACCAAGCCATACCACTACCCATCCTATTCCCATTGGCCAACCTAGCCATAATCCTCATACATCAACCTCATTCTAAAATTCTCCATATTTTCACCATCAATTTCCCATTCATCAATTTTGATCAAATTCCCCAAGTCATCATCACCAATCTCATCATCATTTAGTCACTCCACAACATTTTTCTACCCCAACTCAAAATAATCAGGTAATTCAAGGCTTCCACATTCCTTAAGAAGACCCTCAAATTAAGACCATGCAAAAAAAGATAGATCAATTTATACAATATACTCATGGTTTGACAAACCAGAAACCAACCTTACACCAATTGGTCAATCAACCCATTCATCCTTTGGTACCATCCTTGCCATATCCGAAAAATTTCACAATGCCTAAGTTTGACAAATTCAAGGGAACTAAGGATCCCAAAAAACTTGTGAGCATGTTTGTACACACCTATTTTAGAATTCAAAATGACAATGCTCTCATGCTCAGAATATTTCATCAAACATTACGATATGTCATAGAGTGGTATAATCAATTACACATTCATAGTATTTATACTTTTGAGCAATTGATTGACCAATTCTTTGAGCATTTTATCCTAAATGTTAGAAATAAAGTCTTATTATCTGATGTCTATCCTTTAAGACAACATGATGATGAGTCTATCCACGATTTTTGAAACTGTTGGAGGGTTGTCATTATTAAGTTTCCCTTCACCCTAACAATGGACGAGCTAATAAAATTATTCAACAAGAGTTGTTTAAAACCTATCCCTTGGATGCTTAAACTACAAACTTATCATTCATTTGAAGAAGCTTTAGCTCAGGCTAGTGTCATCGAGGAAATCAAAATCCAAGAAGGCATACTTAAGCCTAAGAAGAAAGAATGGCAAAATAAGGGCCAATATAAAAGAAACTATTATGGCCAACCAAAATCAACATAGACTATCCTAGCCAATTAGCCCAATCATGTTAATCAAGTGGTCATGAGATAGCTGATAATGGCTCAACAAAAATTAGTGCAAAAGTCATTGTAATAAATTGCTTATCACGCGGTACCATCGACAACTCAAGCAATGCAAAATATGATGCCAGCTATAGAAAACCAATTATATGCTTCCATTTTCAAAGGTTTTATGACATAAACAAACTTACTTTACCCAAAATCAGACTAGATGATCTCGTAAAATGTAGTAAACACTATCAAGAACATCTATTTTATCCTTATCATAGGCAAAATGGGTATGATATTAACAATTGTCATACATTTAAAGATATAGTGCAATAAATCATTAACTTGGGGGCAATGAAGATTGACAACCCCCTTGCTCAACAAAACCAAAACCTTGGTACTTTTCAAACACCAATTCCTCATCATGAGGAGGTGCAACCAAATATAGGAGGGACTAACACCAAAACTCCTCCTAATCAAGTCAATCACATCTAAAATTACTAAGGGTTTGTAGGGGCCATCCATGTGGTTGATAGAGGTCAAAGAAACAATCAACAAAATGTAAGGCAACAACCTCAAGCAAGTGTGCCACAACCCCCTACATCGTCATCCATTCAAATTTCTCCCAATCCTTCATCACCAATCCATATCCCTAGTCAATCAAATCCTCCAAATCCATCTATCAATCATCCACCATGACCAGTCATCTCATTGAGTAGTCTGGTTAACTATAAGTCTAAATATGGCTTTTACCAAATTATCAATTTATGAGTTAATTCAACAATATCCCCCACATCTTGAGGCATTAATGGATATTCTAAAATCCATTGAATTGCAATCTCAAGATCCTAATGCCTTCAATAACTTTGTAGGGAGCATCCAAACATGCATGGAGCCTTCAATCACATTATATGACTTTGATATTAAGCTAATCTCATCAAAATCAATAGACCCTCCATTGCATATCATGGCTCTAATTGACAAGAAGCCTTTTAAAAGAGTGTTAATTGACATCGGTTCCTCTATCAATATCATCACCACGTCCGCCCTTCATCACTTGAATCTTCCTCCATATCATATTACCAAGTCATCATTCACCCTAAAAGCATTTAATGATGCTTTATATTCCATAGTTGGTACTTTTGTTTTACCCATTGAAGTAGGGGTTAAAATGTGGCACACTACATTTCACATCTTGGAAGGATCCATGGTGTACAATGTACTCCTTGGAAGACCTTGGAAGAGAGAAATGAGATGTGTTCCTTAAATACTACAACACTGCTTAAAGTATGTTCATGAAGGACATGTACATTGCATATCGGTGGATTTTGAACCGTTCAAGTATTGTAATTTCATCTCAAATCCATATGATTCCATGCTTCCTTCCATTCACTTTTTCCTTTCACCATTAGCAAATCCATATACCACTTCACCAATTTATTCATCAAAGGATCCCATTTCTAAGGACTCCCTTATCACCAAACCCCCATCATCTTCATCATTGAATACATGCACATGTGGTCACAATCAATCCACATCATTACCATCCACTTCATCATCATCATCCATTCAACAACCTTCCCAAGCCAATCCATCACCTAATATTTCACAAGTCAAACTCACGAATTGTGAGACACCTTCATCTTCACAACTTCCCTAGCCATCTGTTGGCAATTTTGGGTACCTTGGGTACATTGCCTTTGCTCAAGTGTAGAAGTTGTCATTGATGTCAAGAAGCTTTTGAAGGATTCTGATTTGATGTCAAAGAATTTGTTTTGATGAAGGTTACAGCATGGACAGTGAGTTTCCAAGAAGATCATAGTGGCCCATTTGCAAAAGATCAAAGAAAAAGACAAGTAAGAAAAGGTATGCAGCTGGCAGGAAAAACTGTCGCGATTTTGCGACATGTTAGAGGAGAGAGAAAGTGCTGGCAAAACTGTCACGATTTCGTGACATGTTAGAGGAGAGAGAAAGTGCTGGCAAAACTGTCATGATTTCGCGACATGTTAGAGGAGAGAGAAGGTGCTGGAAAAACTATCACGATTTCGTGACATGTTGGCAGAGAAGGAGAGCAAGGTGGAAAGTGTCACGATTTCGTGACATGTCGCATTTTCGTGACTCAAAAAGTGTAGGAAGGCAGAGAAGGAAAAGTGTCACGATTTCGTGACATTCTGCAAAGAAGGTTGTACGGACGAAAAAGTGTCACGATTTCGCGACATGATGCAGAAGAGAGAGTCCGTAGTGTGAACTGTCGCAATTTCGCGACAAGTTCGAAGAGAGAGAAAGTAACTTGAAAAGTGTCACGATTTCGTGACATGTTGCAGAGGTCGAGGTGAGGACTGTCGTGATTTCGTGACATGCTGAAAAGCTCAAAGTGAGAACTGTCATGATTTCGTGACATGCAGCAAAGGGAAGAGTTTGAAATGAGAAGCGTCATGATTTCGTGACAGGCTAAAGAAAAAGCGTACGAACGTAGAAAGTGTCACGATTTCGTGACAGGTAGAAGTGAAGAAGCCAGTGGATGAAGATGTCACGATTTCATGATATGTCATAGTTTCACGACCAGAAGGCAAGTGAAGATGCCAGCAGAGGAAGATGTCACGATTTCGTGACATGTCACAGTTTCACGACCAGAAGGCAAGTGAAGGCGCCAGTGAAGGAAGATGTCACGATTTCGTGACATGTCATAGTTTCGTGACTCAAAGAGGAGAGAGAATGTACGACGTCAGAAATGTCATGATTTCATGACAAAAGTAGAGAAGAAGGCCATGAAGACAGAAGGGTCGTGATTTCACGACAGAAGTGAAGATGACGTCAGTAGAAGCAGAAAGTGTCACGATTTCATGACAAGAACTTAAGTAAAGTCGACAAAGGCTAAGGTGTCGTGATATCGCGACAAAAGCCAAAGGAAGGCGTACGGTTGCAAAAGGTGTCACGATATCGCGACATGTTGTAGTTTCATGGCCAAAGCTACAAAACTACAGAAGCCGACAGAGTTAAATCTGAGTCGACGAAGATTAGGGTTTTGCAGTCGACGAAGTTTAGGGTTATAACTGACTAAGATTGAATGTTTTGATCTTGAAATTTATGTTATAAAAGGAGGGCTGTTTCGAGATTTTGGCAATTTGAAGAATTATCGAACTTGCGCAAGTTAAGTCCACGGTGCGCAGAGAGGGAGTAGTGTCGAATCGAGCAAAGTGTGCGAGATGCAGCCATAACAACGTAGATAGCATAGAAGTGGCGAGTTGATGCGTAGAGTGAGAAGTTTGATAGCCGAGAGTTGAGTGTTGTTGTGTTTGCACAGACAGTGCGAAAGTTGGTTTCGACCAAGTGCGGCTGTGACAGAGCAGAGAGACCTGTTGAGGACAGTGTTTGGTGTAGACCAGAGAAAGAGGAAGAGGACAGACTTGTGCCAGACCGAAGGACTGTGTTTGGTGCAGATCAGAGAAAGAGAAAGAGGACATTTGTGCTAGACCGAAGGACTGTGTTTAGTGCAAATTCGAGGACCAGCTTTGAGGTGATAGAGTTGAGGACAGAGGTCTCCAACCAGAGCAGGGAAGACAGGTGTCTTCTATGGATTGAGTTCCATTTGCTAAGGGTAGCAGAGGCAGAGGTCTTCTAGAGGATCACCAGCCAAAGCAGAGTTAGGGGAAGGTATCTCCTTTGAGCCGAGGCTCATAAAATTTGTAATTGGGAAGGTTTCCCAAAGAATTTGAGATAAACTTTTAGAGAAAAGTTTTGTGGACGTAGCCCAGCCATTCTGGGTGAACCACGTTAAAAATGGGTCTTCAATGTGTGATGTTTTCTGTCTTGTTTAATATTGTGTTGATGCCACTGCTATCTGAAATTAAAATTATTAAATGGTTAAGTCTTATACTGTTCACCCCCCCTCTCAGTATAAGTTCATGTTCTTCAATTGGTATCAGAGCAGGTCACTCCAGAAAGAGCCTAACAACTTGGAGAAGGATCTATCAGAGGAACATACAAATTCAAAAAGAAATGAAGAGGTTGAGTTCGATCTCAAAAGTGAATTCTTCTTGGCTTTGAGAAAGCTTGAGAAACTCAGGGAAGAGAATTCTGTTCTCAAGCATCAATGTCAGGAAGAAGAGATAGCAAGATCAGAATTGTCTCAAAGTGTTATAGATTTCAAAATTCTAGCTGAAGAAGGGAAGAAGGTTGAACAGGTTTGACAGAGGCTCTAAAAGGAAAGGAAGCTGATTGTGAGAAACTAGAAGAAGAGATTATGTCTCTTAGAGTGAAGTTGGAACAGTTGACTCTCAGACAAAATATTCCATGTGAAAAGCAAAAGAAGGATGGTATCACCATTCATGAAATAGGGTCTTCGAGCAAGATCAATCTTCATCCTGAAGAGCAGTGGATTCCAGTTGATCGCAAGAAGAACAATCATCCAAGGCATCAAAACAGGTTACATAATACCTTCCATGGCTATTGTTTTTCCTGTAAGAAATTTGGTCACATAGCTATGCATTGCAATAAGTCTCTGAATAGCCATAGTAAGGAAAATGTTAACTCGTTTGCACCTCTTATGAATAAAAATATCATGTGTTACAAGTGCAAGAATTTTGGGCATATAGCAAGGATGTGCGGTTTGGATAGATTTAGTCTTGAGTTCACTAAAAAGAGGAATGAGATCAAATCTAAGTCAATGATAGTTCAAACTGCTTTTCATGCTCAAGACAAAGTAGAAAAATGGTATCTTGATAGTGGTTGTTCAAAACATATGACTGGTGAAAAGGAAAATTTTTTGGTTTTAAAAGAAACAAACAGAGGAACAGTCAGTTTTGGAGATAACAGGTCCGCTAAAATCTGTGGTAAAGGGACTCTTAGTTTGGATGGGAAATCCAAAACAGAAAATGTGCTCTATGTAGAAGGCCTAAGACATAATCTTCTTAGTGTGAGTCAACTTTGTGATCAAGGGCACATAGTATCTTTCTTTTCAGATAGATGTGAGATAAGTAAAGAAAAAAATGGAAAACTCATTGCTAGTGCTACAAGGACTCCAAACAATCTTTACATGCTAAGTGAGATAAAAAGGGAAAAGTGTTTTCTAACTCAAGAAGATGAGAGTTGGTTATGGCATAAAATATTGGGGCATTTGAGTTTTGATAATCTTGTCAATATTAGTAACAAGGAAGCAGTTAGAGACTTGCCCAAAATAAAAAGGCCCCATAACATCATTTGCGGTCCTTGTCAACATGGAAAACAGACCAGAACCAGTTTCAAATCAAAAGGGTATACATCTTCAAAACCATTGGATCTTATTCATACTGATTTGTGTGGCCCTACCAGAACTCAGAGCATTCAGGGAGAAAGCTACTTCATGTTGTTTATAGATGATTATTCTAGAATGACTTGGGTTACTTTTCTCAAAGAAAAATCTGAAGCTTTTGAAAAATTTAAAGCTTTTAAAGAAATGATTGAAAATGAGACTCACAAGAGAATCAAATGCTTAAGATCAGATAGAGGAGGAGAGTTCACTTCAAATGAATTTGTGGAATACTATGAGCAACACGAAATCAAAAGAGAATATTCAATAGCAAGAACTCCTCAACAAAATGGAGTAGTTGAAAGGAAAAATAGAACTGTTGAAAATATGGCTAGAGCAATGTTAAATGAGTCAAAACTTTCAGATGGCTTTTGGAGAGAAGCAGTCAGTACAGCAGTTTACATCATCACCAGGGCTCAACTCAGAGTCAATCATCATAAAACTCCCTATGAGTTGTGGAAAGGAAGACCAACTACAGTAAAATACTTCAAAGTGTTCGGGAGTAAGTGCTTCATCAGAAGGGAAGATCAGAATTTGGGTAAGTTTGATCCTAGGTGTGATGAGGGAATTTTTCTTGGATATTCCAATAGAAGCAAGGCCTACAGATGCTTCAACAAAAGAACTCATACAGTTGTAGAGAGCATAAATGTAACATAGTAGATGAAAAGACAGGGATAAGAGAACCAGTCAAGGAACTCAGTGATGAAATCTGTCAAGAAGAATTCAGAGAGGTTTCAGATGAAGAAGAGGAAAGACAACAACTGCTTCCCAAAACTCCTTCACGGTATGTTCAGAAACATCATCCCAAAGATTTGATCATTGGTGATCCAAATAGCAGGCAAACAAGAAGAAGAGTCATTCCTTCACATGATTCTGTGAATGTTTCATTGTTATCTCAGATTGAGCCAAAAATTTTTAGTGAAGCATGTACAGATAAGTTTTGGGTAAAAGCAATGGATGAAGAGCTAAATCAAATAGAGAAAAGTGAAACTTGGGATTTGGTTCCAAGACCTAAGGACAAGAATGTCATTGGCACAAAATGGATATTCAGAAATAAACTCAATGAGGATGGAAAGATTGTCAGAAACAAAGCTAGGTTAGTCTGTAAAGGGTATGCTCAAGTAGAAGGTGTTGATTTCGAAGAGACGTTTGTGCCTGTTGCTCGTCTTGAAGCTATCAGAATGTTTTTGGCCCTTTCAAGCTTCAAATCATTCAAGGTATATCAAATGGATGTAAAGTCGGATTTTCTAAATGGGGTGTTGGTAGAAGAAGTCTACATAGAACAGCCAGAAGGAGTGTCTCTCACAGAACAGTCAGACTATGTGTGTAAACTGAAAAAGGCCTTATATGGGTTAAAGCAAGCACCAAGGGCGTGGTACTCAAGACTTGACAGTTATCTTCATGAGCAAGGCTTCAGGAAAGGCGTGGCAGATAGCAACTTGTATATTAAGAATGAAGATGATGATATGTTGATTATAGTTGTCTATGTTGATGATATTATTTTTGGGGGAAATAATACTCAGATGTGCAAAGTTTTTGCTAACACCATGCAGAAGGAATTCGAGATGTCTATGATTGGAGAGCTGTCATTATTTTTAGGGCTTCAGATTGCGCAATCAAAAGATGGTATATTTCTCTCTCAGGGAAAGTATATCAAAGAAATGTTGAAGAAATTTGGGATGATGGACAACAAACCCGTGTGTACTCCAATGATTACAGGGTGCAATCTGAGTAAAGATGATGAATCTCCAACGGCAGATCAGAAGTTGTACAGATCTATGATTGGCAGTTTACTATACAGTACAGCTACCAGACTAGATATCATGCAGGCCATTGGGTTAGTAGCAAGATTTTAGGCAGCTCCAAAAGAATCTCATGTTATAGCAGTTAAGAGGATATTCAGATATTTGAAGGGCACTATGGACTTTGGGCTTTGGTATCCCAAAGGTGATGATTTCACCCTCACAACCTATACAGATGCAGATTGGGCAGGCAGTATTGATGATAGGAAAAGCACTAGTGGTGGAGCATTCTTTCTGGGAAAGAGTTTGGTTTCTTGGCTAAGTAAGAAACAACCTTCAGTTTCCTTATCTACAGCAGAGGCTGAATACATAGCAGCAGTGGTTGGGTGCACACAGGTTTTATGGATGAAAACCACCTTGGAGGATTTCAAAGTCAAGCATGAACAACCCATCTCCATTCTTTGTGATAATACAAGTGCCATAAGTATTTCCAAAAATCCGGTAATGCACTCAAGGACGAAGCACATTTCCATCAAATATCATTTTCTAAGGGAGAAAGTGCAAGAGAAGCAGGTCAAGCTAGAGTATGTGCCTACTAAAGAGCAGATTGCAGATATCTTCACCAAACCTCTTCCAAGAGATACGTTTGAGTATCTAAGGGAGAAATTGGGAGTTGTACTCTCACCTCAGAATTAATCACCTCATCAGGAGGTGGGGGAGGGACCAAGCCAAGAGGCTCTTTCTTAGTCCCGAGTCCCAAAGGTGGCCCTTTGCCATTGATGACAAAGGGGGAGAGATATGAGTAAGGGGGAGAGCTTCAAAGTGAAGAAGAGAGCTTCAAGTCAGGGGGAGCAAAAACTTCAAAGGTAGATTCTCAGTTGTTGGCTCAGTTGGTTTCAGTTTTTGACTCTTGAGATGTGTTTCAGTAAAGGTTTGCCATCAATGACAAAGGGGGAGATTGTTGGCAATTTTGGGTACCTTGGGTACATTGCCTTTGCTCAAGTGTAGAAGTTGTCATTGATGTCAAGAAGCTTTTGAAGGATTCTAATTTGATGTCAAAGAATTTGTTTTGATGAAGGTTCAGCATGGACAGTGAGTTTCCAAGAAGATCATAATGGCCCATTTGCAAAAGATCAAGGAAAAAGACAAGTAAGAAAAGGTATGCAGCTGGCAGGAAAAACTGTCACGATTTCGCGACATGTTAGAGGAGAGAGAAAGTGTTGGCAAAACTGTCATGATTTCGTGACATGTTAGAGGAGAGAGAAAGTGCTGGCAAAACTGTCATGATTTCATGACATGTTAGAGGAGAGAGAAGGTGCTGGAAAAACTATCACGATTTCGTGACATGTTGGCAGAGAAGGAGAGCAAGGTGGAAAGTGTCGCGATTTCATGACATGTCGCATTTTCGTGACTCGAAAAGTGTAGGAAGGTAGAGAAGGAAAAGTGTCATGATTTCATGACATTCTACAAAGAAGGTTGTACGGACGAAAAAGTGTCATGATTTCATGACATGATGTAGAAGAGAGAGTCCGCAGTGTGAACTGTCATGATTTCACGACAAGTTCGAAGAGAGAGAAAGTAATCATGAAAATTGTCATGATTTCGTGACATGCTAGAGGTCGAGGTGAGGACTGTCATGATTTTGTGACATGCTAAAAAGCTCAAAATGAGAACTGTCATGATTTCGTGACATGCAGCAAAGGGAAGAGTTTGAAATGAGAAGTGTCACGATTTCATGACAGGCAGTAGAGAAAGCGTACAGAAGCTGAAAGTGTCACGATTTTATGACAGGAAAAAGTGAAGAATCCAGCGGATGAAGATGTCACGATTTCATGACATGTATTTGAAGAAGTGAAGAGCTAGAGGAAGATGTCCTGATTTCATGACATGTCAGTTTCATGACCAAGGCAAGTGAAAGAAGGAAGATGTCATGATTTTCATGACATGTAATTTCACGAATCAAAGAGGAGAGAGAATGTATGGCATCAGAAATGTCATGATTTCATGACAAAAGCAGAGAAGAAGGCCATGAAGATAGAAGGGTCATGATTTCATGACAGAAGTGAAGATGACGTCAACAGAAGCAGAAAGTGTCACGATTTCGTGACAAGAACTTAAGTAAAGTCGACAAAGGCTAAGGTGTCACGATATCGCGACAAAAGCCAAAGGAAGGCGTACGGTTGCAAAAGGTGTCACGATATCGCGACATGTTGTAGTTTCGCGGCCAAAGCTACAGAACTACAGAAGCCGACAGAGTTAAATTTGAGCCGACGAAGATTAGGGTTTTGCAGTCGATGGAGTTTAGGGTTACAACCGACTAAGATTGAATGTTTTGATCTTGAAATTTATGTTATAAAAGGAGGGCTG
This sequence comes from Wollemia nobilis, assembly GCA_028583015.1. Lineage (NCBI taxonomy): Eukaryota > Viridiplantae > Streptophyta > Pinopsida > Araucariales > Araucariaceae > Wollemia > Wollemia nobilis. The sequence continues at coordinate 410,475 of JAQPPZ010002068.1, forward strand.
TTTCGAGATTTTTGAGTATCAAACTTGCGCAAGTTAAGTCCGTGGTGCGTAGAGAGGGAGTAGTGTCGAATCGAGCAAAGTGTGCGAGATGCAGCCATAACAGCACAGATAGCACAGAAGTGGCGAGTTGATGCGTAGAGTGAGAAGTTCGATCGCCGAGAGTTGAGTGCTGCTGTGTTTGCGCAGACAGTGCGAAAGTTGGTTTCGACCAAGTGCGGCTATGACAGAGTAGAGAGACCTATTGAGGACAGTGTTTGGTGCAGACCAGAGAAAGAGGAAGAGGACAGACTTGTGCCAGACCGAAGGACTGTGTTTGGTGTAGATCAGAGAAAGAGAAAGAGGACATTTGTGCTAGACCGAAGGACTGTGTTTAGTGCAAATTCGAGGACCAGCTTTGAGGTGATAGAGTTGAGGATAGAGGTCTCCAGCCAGAGTAGGGAAGACAAGTGTCTTCTGTGGATTGAGTTCCATTTGCTAAGGGTAGCAGAGGCAGAGGTCTTCTAGAGGATCACCAGCCAAAGCAGAGTTAGGGGAAGGTATCTCCTTTGAGCCGAGGCTCATAAACTTTGTAATTGGGAAGGTTTCCCAAAGAATTTGAGATAAACTTTTAGAGAAAAGTTTTGTGGACGTAGCCCAGCCATTCTGGGTGAACCACGTTAAAAATGGGTCTTCAATGTGTGATGTTTTCTGTCTTGTTTAATATTGTGTTGATGCCACTGCTATCTGAAATTAAAATTATTAAATGGTTAAGTCTTATACTGTTCACCCCCCCTCTCAGTATAAGTTCATGTTCTTCACCATCATCCAACCAAGGTCCTCCCATATCTTTCCAAGTTTATTTCCACCTCATTAATCTCGATATTGGTGAATATGTGGTCCAAGATATCATTGTCATGCCCCTCACCATTCCTAAGTCTAAGGATTTCAGTCGCCCACGTGACCCACCTTTAGCCATAGGAGTAGTATATGACATGGGTTTAGCTCCAAATAGCATAAATTTTGTATATGGGAGAATTGATTCTTCATCAACTCCAACACCCATAGAAGAACCCAAAGAACCAACACTTGCCAATATTCAAAACATATCAGGATTTCCATCTCGCTATTTTCACATAGTTAATTGGTAAGGTCATGGCCTAGGATTGCATGAATAGGGAGTGTCTCAGCCTATTGATGTCCCATATCAAGAAGTGCATGACTGTTCAAGTCTAGGTTACCACCCATTTTCCACCACCTCTTATCTTGAACAAGCCTTCCAAAGGCTTAATCTCAATTCTGGAGCAGCCCTCCATCTCGATAATTTTGATGATGAAATCCATGAATAATTCAAACTTATGTCGATAATTTTGGATGAGTATGAAGAAGAATCAGAACCCATTATTACCCATACCAAACAAGATGAGTTTTATCTCAACATGTTTCCCATCCATGAGCCCATCTTTCGCTTGCTTCTTCCATAAGAGTGAGCTTCCCCTATCGGTGAACTACCACCTCCATTTCATAATCCAACTTGTAACATATGTACATAACACAAAAATAGTGGTTTTCATCACTACCAAAAATAAAAAACAATGGTTTTCACCACAACCAAAAAATCAAAAAAATAAAAAATCAACAAAAAAAATGTTCTCTTTTTCAACATTGCATGTATATATCATATAGTTAAATGCTTCTATTTATGTTGCTTGTTTCTATACAAGTTAACCAAGCTCTTCACACCGGTTCTTAGGTTCCATCCATTCCATTCAAAATTATCACCTTACCCATGAGTCAATATGAACCTTATTGATTTATTCACCCCACTCTATAATCCATACGATCCAGCTAATCAAATTCTAATTGACATAAGCCTTATAGATATGGATCAAATTTCCTTGCCTCCATCCTTTGCTGAATTTGTATTATTCAAGCAATTGTTAAGGGCTTCCACAAACTGCATTCCTCCATCTCCTCTGCCTTCACATTCACCTTCACCTTCGAATCTTGAGGTTTTATAGGAAGAAATAGATGAGGATAAGCCAGAAGAGTTTGATGACATCTTAGATGACATTCATCTAATCCCTATACCCCATCAACTTGAGGAAGGTTCCCACATGTCCATTGAAGATACCATCGATGTGGACCTTAGTTCAGAAAAAGACAATCCCTAAATTGTTAAGATTGGCAAAATTTTATTGCCTGAAGAATAAGAGAAATTAATTGCTCTCCTCAAGTGGAAGAAGGGCATATTTGTGTGGTCCTATACGGACATGCCCGATATTGACCCTAGTTTGGTTATCTATAATCTCACCTTGCATCCTGATCCTAAGCCGATCAAACAAAAACTTAGGAGAATGCATCCTACCATGGATCTCTTGGTAAAAGCATAGATTCAAAAAATCTTAGATGTGAACTTCATCATTCCTATCAACTACCCTGAGTGGCTTTCAAACATGGTACCTGTTTGGAAACCTAATGAAACGATACATGTTTGCACTGAATTTTGAGATCTTAATAAAGCATGTCCCAAGGATGACTTCTTCATCCCAAAAATTGATAGTCTTGTTGACACATGCACTGACCATGAAATACTTTCACTCATTAACGATTTTTTAGGACACAACTAAATTCAAATAAATCATGATGACAACATAAAACAACATTCACTACACCTTGGGAAAATTTTTGTTACAAGGTGATGCATGTTGGCCTAAAAAATGTAGGTGCCATTTATCAACATGCCATGATATATATTTTTCACGATTACATGCATAATATTATCAAATATTATGTGGATTATCTCTTCACTAAATATAAAACTTGACAAAAGCACCTTGGTGTATTGGAGAAAGTTTTTGATCGACTTCTAGAGCATAATGTAAGGTTGAACCTCAAGAAATGTGTATTTGGTGTTACATCAGGAAAACTTCTAGGATTAATTATCTTCAAAAGAGGCATTGAGGTGGACCCTAACAAGGTCAAGGTCATCATGGAGATGCCTCCCCCAACTAACTTAAAGGAATTGCTTAGTTTACAATGAAATATTCAATCAATCCATCATTTTACTATGTAAATTTCTGATAAATGTAGGCCACTCAAAGGGAGTGCCATTTTTGTGGACAGATGAATGTCAAAAATTCTTTGATGACATTAAGCAATACCTAGCTTCTTTGCTAGTATTAGCTCCTCCTTGTTTTGGGGTCCCTTTATATCTTTATATCTCAACAATGAACTTTGCATTAGGGACAATGCTTGCACAAAAGAATGAGAAAATTTGGGAGCAAGTTGTTTATTGCATTAGTCGAACATTGGTAAGATATAAAACTAGATACGCTTATGTAGACAAACTGTGCTTAGTAGTGGTTTTTACCACTAAGAAAATTTGACACTACATGCTTAGGCACATATCATATGTCATCTCTAGAGAAAATCCTTTACGTTATATGATGTCTCACACTTACAATAACACTCACACTACTAAATGGATAATGCTCCTTACTGATTTGATCTTGAATTCATTAGTAAAAAATACATTCAAGGTTAGGTAATAGTCGATGAACTTGCGAAAGCTCCAGTACCTAGTGATCATCCTTTGATTATTGAGCTTCCAGATGATTCGATATTTGATATCACTAAGCAAGAAGAAGATTTCATTCTGGAGGAAGGTGTCGATATCATACTATTCCTTGATGGCTCTAAGTGCATGAAAGGTCAAGTTGTTGAAGTCGTGTTTCATACACCCTAGGGGGTACCTATCCCTTTATCATTCAAAATCAACTTCCAATGCACACACAACATTGTAGAGTATGAAGCCTCAATCTTAGGTCTTCAATCAACTATAGCTATAAGCATTAAGCGTATCAGGGTATTTAGGGATTATCAACTTGTTGTTAAGAAAATCAATGAATAATATCAATGCAAAGAACCAACCATTAAGCTTTATCATGAAGTACCCAGGTGTTGTAGGTGATTTGGAGAGGAGAGGGAAATCCTCCAAGAGAGGTCCCAGGTTCAAATATCCACCCTACCAAAAATATGAATTGGGTATCCAAAATCCAATTGATAATGTTGGTGGAGGCAGGGTTGGGTGTGACTCTCGGGTGACTTTGACGGTGTAGAACCCCCTGTTCATGGTCTCTCAGACCAAGGCGGCCCTGCAAGGGGTTTTTCATTTAAAAAAAAGCTTTATCATGAAGTGGCAATGAAATTACTCTCTAAGTCTGATTGGTATGAAATTAATAGTTTGCCATATTCAAGTAATATATTTTTAGATGTGATGACCTCCCTTGGATCATTGATTCCAAAATACTCCTTTGGAGAGGTACAACCCCTTATAATTTCAATAGTCTCTAAATCTACAATTGCTCGTGCTGAGTATAAAGATAAAAATGATGTTTGATTTATCCATTCGGATCCATATGAGCCTTGGTCAAGCCAAATAGTAGCCTTTCTCAAGTTTGGAACACTCCCATATGACATGTCTCGAACTTCCAAACACACTTTCAAGCAAAAGTAGCTTGTTTTGTTCTCTTGGGGGACGTGTTGTACAAACATGGTTATGATGGAGTCCTCCTTCGTTGTCTTGAGTCTAGTGAGGCACAAAGAGCCATAGTTGAAGCCCATGATGGTACTTGTGGTGGTAATTTTAGTGGAATGACCATCGCAAAGTGTATTTTATGTATGGGTTATTATTGACCCACAATGGAACATGGTTTTTGCACATATTTTAAACATTGTAAAAAGTGTCAAAAGTATGCTAATTTAACTCGTGTACCATCACAAGCCTTAAAACCTATTCAAAGCCTTTGGCACTTTTCATAATGGTGTCTAGATCTAATTGGTAAAATTTCACCTCCTTCCTTGGGAAAACATACATTCATCATCATAACCACTGAATACTTTACAAAGTGGATTGAGGCAATTCCTCTAACCAGTACGATAGGACCTAGAATTGTGGAGTTTATACTTCACCATATCATTTTTCATTTTGGTATCCCCTGGAAAACCATCTTTGATAATGGTAAGTCTTTCAAGAACAAGGATGTTCAAGCATTTTGTGAGAAATATAACATTCAACACATTTTATTGACTCCTTATTACCCACAAGTGAATGGACAAGTTGAAGCTTCTAACAAGACCTTAATTTCTATTCTGAAGAAACTTGTAAAATAAAATCATAGAGATTGGTATACACAAATACCCTTGGAATTATGGGCTTATCGAACAAGCATCCCCACACCTACAGGGGCAACACCATTTTCATTGGTCTATGGAGCTGAAGCAATCATGCCTCTTGAGCTCGAGATCCCCTCCTTGAAATTTTCTTTGCAAGAATTCATAGTTGATGACATTGCTAGACAAGCACGTCTTGATCAACTCACACTTCATTATGAGAGGTGAGTCAATACTTTTGAGCATTTGCAAGTTTATCAAGACCAGCTAAAGCATACTTATAATGCCAAAGTTCATCTATGTGAATTTCAAGTAGAAGATATTGTACTTAAAGAGAACCAACAAAACACTAATGCATTACCACATCTTCATGATAAATTTGTGGTTAACTGGTTAGGTCCATACATTGTTACTCAAAAAGTGGGTCATGGTACTTATAGGATTTCCAACATTGAGGGAGAGGAAGAACCCAAACCACTAAATATTATATGCTTGAGAGCATTCTATGCATGATTTGATTTCTATATATGTATATATACATGGCTAATACACAAAAATATTTACATACATTTCATTCACAGTATTACATTTCCTTTGCATATACACTTCATTCCAAAAACAATGCATTAACACACATTTCATATTGCATTTCAAATTTCACAAACATTGCATTCGCACATATTGCATTTCATACATCCCACCACATTACACATTTCATATTAGGGATCATTTATTAAGTTCAGGTCTTAATTGGTCCAACAAAAGTCATGTTGTCTTAATTAGGGGCACCTTCACAAAATCCTCCATACAATTCCACCAAGTCAAATTGCCATTCGTATACACCACATTATCATAAAATTCCTAGGTATTTTTAGTCACTCACCCACTCCTAGTGTTTTAAGCAAACTCCAAAAAAAACATGTTGAGTTCCTTTTTAAAATCATCATACATATACACTAAGAAAATCTTGAGTTATGGGAATTGACTCCAAAACACTCTTGACCCAAACACAATTTCACATCTTAAAAAAATCTTGCATTAAATAGGGATAACACCATACTTGGTATGAATCTCAAAGTGAAAAGGGTCATTCTTGCTAGTCCCATCATGCAACATAGTCCATAAGAACAATGGTTTTCATCACTATCACAATTGCTTCCAAATATAAAATATGGAGTAGTAAGGATAGGGTACAATTCTCATCATACTTAGGTTGAGAATCTAATTCCCCAAAACTATAAATCTTTTACATTACACACCACTGATCATTAGGTTGTAAGGATCGTACTACATTTCCAGTCATATGGTTAGGTAGTCATCCCCAAAACTTAAGAGATCAAAACACAAATTGTGGACTATAGAGTTAGCCTCTATTGGATCTATAGATGTTTGATTGATAGGAGTACACTCATGCATGGCGACATGTCCCTTTTAAAGAGACCTTTGATCGCACATAAGGACAAGCTAGTTTTTTTTATTCATCTATAGCAAATTTACCCAATTTACTTAGGATCAGTTAATAAAATCACTTGCACACACATTAGTTCATGATTACCTCGAGTTATTACCATGCTTTTGATTCGGTAAATGAATTCACTACACACATTTTATCCTAGAGGGATTCAGTAGTTTTAGTGAGTTTGTTTGATACCACTAGTATGTTTGAGTCTTTGCAAAACAATCAGTCTTCCATATCAACATCCATATCTTCTTCCATATCAACATCCATATATTCTTCTATATCAACATCCATATCTTCTTCCATGTCAACATCCATATTAGTTCATGAGTCACTTATCCCATATGCCACCAAAGTTTGGTGGCCCTGATTAAAAAACAATGCAAGATAATGGTCAAGAAAGATCTAAACTATGAACGATCATTATCACATTTACATTGCATTAATCATCCATACATTCTAAATTGCATTAATCATCCATAACATATCATATGCATTAATCATCCATATAAACATGCATTCCATAAAAAATATTCACACAAAAACATATAACACAAAAGGTAAAAGCCAATCCCATAATCAAGTTCATGGATCTCTATCCATAGGAGACCAATCTCCTCATATGGTTCATGGATATCTATCCATAAGAGAACTCCTTTCTCCTCTACTTTGGTTGGTGATATTCTAGAAGAACTATTGCCTCCACTGCACTGGCTAATGGATCTCTATCCATTGAAGACTCCTATCCTCACTAAAAAGAATTGTCCTCACTGCCTTGGCTAATGGACATCTATCCACTAGAGACTGTTGTCCTCTATACTCTGTCACCTCCAAAGCTTGCTCTCACCTCTGTATCAAATCTATACTAAACATGGTCATGGTCTAGCACAAATTTGCTCAATATTTGTCTTTGGTCTGGCACAAACCTGTCCTCAAATCTGCACCAAACTTTGTCTTCAAATCTACACTAAACCCATTCATTTGATATAGCACAAATCTGCTCAATCTCTATCCTCAAATCTGCACTAAACATAGTCCTTCGGTCTAGAAAAAATCTGCTCAATCTCTATTATCAAGCCTTAACACAAATCTTGACTCAATCACCAATCAACTCTGCTAGATTTTCCCCAAACCTTAACTCAAGGTTTGAACAAATCAATCAATCAACTCTGCTCTCAAGTATTCTCAAATACTTATCTCAAATATGCCTTGTAAGCTTCCACAAAAGCTCACACTAATCTATCCATAAGTTCTCTCTAGAACTTATCCAATCTTCTCAACAAGTCTTCACCAAGACTTACCTCAAATATGCTCAACAAGTCGTCACTAGAACTTATCCAATCTGCTCAAAAATTCTTCACAAAGACTTACCTCAAATATGCTCTATAAGTCCTCACTAGAACTTGTCCAATCTCATAGAAACATATAGAGAATTGTTAGAGACTCAATATGCTTCACACTCACAACAATGCTCAATCACTTTCAATCTCTCTTTTTACCATATAAAAATATAGAGAATTGTTAGAGACTCAATATGTTTCACACTCAATCACTTTCAATCTCTCTTTTTAACACATAAACATATAGAGAATTGTTAAAGACTCAATATGTTTTACACTCACAAACACTCAATCACTTCCAACCTCTTTCTCAAATTAACACAAAATATAGAACAATTTGTTTAACAGAATTAGAACTATCACTTCAGCCCTTCAACTTGACTAGGATCAATCAAATCCACTCAATCAATCACTCAATGAAATACTTCCTTACTTACAAACCCTAGTATACGCATATGAATCACTCAATAAATTATTTCCAACAATTCTTGTCAAATAATCTCACATAACAATGATACTCATGATCTTGCACAAACCCTAGTTCAAGATAGTTCACAACTTCACATAACAATGATACTCATGTTCTTTCACAAACCCTAGTTCAAGCATTTGAAAGCTTACTCAATATTTCCAACAATGCTTATCAAACAAGGCTTTTATCATCAACTCTTACTCAGAAAAATCTTTAACACTCAACAATGCTTATCAAACACCTCCTTTTCTCTCCAACTTAGCATTTACAACATCCAACAATCACTCATAAGAAATATGTGCCCATACCTTTTGTTTGATGAAGAATAGACCTTATAAAACCTGTCTCAATCACAATTATCCTTTTGCCAATATTAAGGGTTAGTTAGCAAGAACCTTCTCAAAACTTCAATCAACAATTTCCTCACAAATTATTCTCACAATATAAAAGCATTAGATCTCAATTACACCTTATTACTCCTACTTGGAATGTAATTCAACAACACACATGCATAAAAAGATAATTCCTTTCTTACACCTTATTAATCCAACTCTAGAACAACATTCATCAATATATACATCAAAAGACCTTATTTGCTCCTTATTACTTCAACTTCATAAAATCTAATCACCAAAACTTAAAATAAAATATTTAATTTTTAATACCCTTATATATCCCTCAAAAACTTTAATCAACCTTTATTTTTTACAGCAAATCAACCTCCAAAGTTACACAACCTTAGCAAGAGAATCAAAATCATAAGATACCATATTTAGCCCAGCAAAACACTTTCGGTGGGTTTTGAACACCTAACATCACCACTCCAAGTGCCTTAGTAAGACACGCACCCACCACGTGGGCTACAAGCCTCTAGACAAAGGAAAAGGCTAGCGCCTTTCCTTTGTATTACACCGAGCATGCAAACTTCCCCAACAAAAGACCTTTCTCAACTTTGCAAAACGTAAACCCACAGGATTCGATCCCTACACCTTCTGTTGGCCAATGTCTTAACGTCTTCCTTGCTGCCAATCACACTACAAAGTGCCTTGGATATGAAACGAAGATCTCTCCTCCTTGTCCTATATGCTGCCACACACAACCTTAGAAACACACGATCGCTTCCCTGTTCAATGCGTACAAAATACTTTAATCACGAATAATTTCATTTACCAAAGTTTTACCCCCCTTTATATGCATTAGGCTATGTCTTCGATGACTTCGACGATAATTCGAATAATTCAAAATTTTGAATTAATATAACCTTTATAACCCTATTCTTTAGGGTTGGTTTACTTAATTTATAATAAAACTATTATAATTAATTTATAATTAATTATATATGTGGATCTTGCACTTTTAATATTATAATAAATTATTGTAATATTATTTGGCTTGGGCCTTCCTTTTGCCCTTTAAAACTTATCTGACCACCTAGGAGAGAAATTTCTTTTGCACTTGATTATGGAACCTGAAACTGATACTGCTTACTGAAACTAATGCTTACTAGTGCTGACTTCTTGACATCAATGACAACAAAACCTGCTCATATTTCCAACAATCTCCCCCTTTTTCATTGATGGCAATCCAGTTTCCTTTTATCATTTCCTTAACCTTTTTTTGTTCTACTCCCCATGAGAAACTGATCCCCTTGACTGAATGCTTTCCCCATAACTCAGATCTCTCCCCCTTACTCAAATATTTCCCCATTTGACATCAATGGCAAGGGGTCACCTTTGGGGCTCGGGGCTAAGAATGTAACTCTTAGTTTAGCCCCTCCCCCACCTCCTCTTGAGGTGGTTAATTCCAAGGTGGGAGTATTTCAACTCCCAGCATGCACTAATTTTTACCTTTGTCCACTTTCCTTCTCATCTAATCCTTGTGATTCCTCTGACTATTCTTATTTTTGCTTGTCTATAGAATTTTTGCTCTACACCACTTTGTTGTATGTCCATCATTATTGCACTTATAACACTTAATGTTTTTATTACTTAATGGTGCAAATATCTTGGGGTTTCTCCTGGCGAATCCATATTCATTCCTATCATGAAAACTACAATTTATTGCCTTATGACCAGACTGATTACAAGAGTAGCAATACCCTTGAAAAAACTACCTGTTTCTGAAACTTCCATATTCCTGTATTTCATGTGTCCTACATTGAGAAGCTTTGTACCCAAACTTGTGACATGAGAAACATCTTCCATTGAAACTACCTTGCCTTGACCTCATTGGTCTCTTAGTCTCTTTTACCCTATGCTGCTTCCTGTTCCATTCGTTCCTCTTTTGTGCATTGTTCCTTTTCTTGTTCAAATCTCCATTGTCCAACTCATCCTTAGAAGTTTCACTCTCTCTTACACTCTCTTCTTTTGAAGCTTCTTCTTCTTCAAAACTTGAGGTTGATTCCTCTCCTTGTTTCTTTTGTACATGTTCAAAACCAAGACCTATCTCGCTTGATGTAGGTTTTAATGTCTTGATAATCTTATCCAAATTCTTTGAGCTTCTTCCAAATCTGTGTAACCTATCCTTAAAATCTTTTTCTTATTTCCTTAGTAAAGCTACTTCATGCTCTAGTTTTTCACATTCTAAAACTTTAGCCTCTAACTTCTCTTTGAATCTCCTTGTATTAGCCATTGACTTATTTAGGTCCTCTATAAGCTTTTATTTCTCTTCATAACATTCTTGAAACTGAAGCTTAAGTTGGGAGTTTTGTTTTCTTACCTTATTTAATGCATCAAGGGCATGAATAAGCTCTCCCTCAAGATCAACTTCTCCATTCTTTGATTCTTCCTCTATTTGTTTGCCTTTGAAAATATCTTCATTCTTTTATGACTCATATTTTATAGGATCACCTCCTTCTTCTAGTGCCATTAGAAGATTATCTTCTGGTCCTTCAAGTGTATCTTTATATTCATCATCACTAAAACTGAAACCACTTCTTGTACAACTATCTTCAAGATGACCAAAGTTACCACATCTAAAACACTTGACGATTATTGATGACCTTTTCTGAACCATTTCCTTTTATTTTGCTAGAAATAGAACTTCATGTTTATCATTATATGAGGAACTATTATCACTATCACTTAAGTACTTACTTACCTTGTCTACATAGAAACTCTTATTCTGTATTTGGAAGAACTTCTTTCCTTGCTTTCCTTTTCCATCCCTACTTTTCTTTTGGTACCTGTATTTTTTTTATTCCTGTTCTTATGATCATATTTTTCTTCATCATTACTATTTTTAGCTTCTTGACAATCATATGCATAGTGACCATACTTTCCACAATTGAAAAATCTAATAGATATCGCATCTTTAAATCTTCTTGGATCCTTGTTCCCTATGCCATAATTTTCTTCTTCTTCACTGGATAACTCATTGCTTGAATTTGAATTCTTGCCCTTTATCTTCTTAGTAGCTTTGAAGGATGCTTCTTTTCAGATATTAGGTTCCTCATTTGTTCTCATTTCAAAAGCTATAAGAATGTCAAGTAATTCATCCCTTGTCAAAATATCACCATCTTTTGATTCCTCTATAGCTAAAATATTTTCACTAAATCTTCTTGGAAGTGATCTTAAGATCTTATCACAAACATAAGATTCTTGAACCTCAAGTCTAAGTCCTTGCATGGAGTTAACAAAATCATCTACACGAAGTAGATAAGCACTAATGTTTTCCTCATCCTTCATTTTTAGATCTTCAAATTGTCCCTTGAGATTTTGCAACTTTACCTTTTTGACCTTTTTATCTCCTTCATATATGCCTTGCAACTTATCCCAAATTTCTTTTGTTGATTTGTAATGCATAACCTTAACAAAATATGTTCTATGCAAACCTCTCAAAATTGCATTCATTGATATTGAATTGTAATGATGTAGAAGCTTACCATATTTATCTATAGGTGGAGTACCTGGTGGTGTGTATCCATTTTCAACTGCTTCCCATATTTCATTGCCAAGTGCTATTAGGTGAATCTTCATTCTCATACTACAAAATACATAATCGCTTCCATCAAATACTAGTGCTGAATTATCTGAGCATCCACTCTTAGAATCCATTTGTGTTCTCGTAAGCTTTTTCTTCAAGCTATTAAACTCTTCTGAAGGAACCCACTCTGATACCAATCGAAGAACACAAGCTTATACTGAGAGGGGGGGTGAACAGTATAAGATCACTTTTTAATTTTTCTTTCCTAATCAATATTATGTAATGTATCAATAGCAATATTAGCAACAATAATAAAATTAATACACAAATCACCACACACAATAGAGACACCAATTTAATGTGGTTCACCCAATGTGGGATACTCTATGGAGAAAATATTTCACTAAAATTTTATCAACAAATTTCTTGGGAAACCTTTCCCTATTACAATGTTTATGGACCTCTATCCAAAGGAGACACCAATTCCCTAATCAAGTTCATGGATCTCTATCCACAGGAGACCAATCTCCTCAACTGGATCATGGATCTCTATCCACAGGAGAAATCCTTTCTCATCTACTCTAGTTAGTGATCTTTTAGAAGATCTATTGCATCCACTACATTGGCTAATGTATCTCTATCCACTAAAGACTCCTATCCTCACTCAGAATACTTGTCCTCACTGCCCTAGCTAATGGACCTCTATCCACTAGAGACTATTGTCCTCTATACTATGTCACCTCCAAAGCTTACTCTCAGCTCTATTACTAATCTATACTAAACATTGTCCTTTGGTCTAGCACAAATTTGCTCAATTTTTGTCTCTGGTCTGGCACAAACCTATCCTCAAATCTACACCAAAATATATCTTCAAATCCACACTAAACACAATCCTTCGGTCTAGTACAAATCTACTCAATATCTGTCTTTAAATCTGCACTAAACACAGTCCTTATGTCTAGCACAAATCTGCTCAATCTTTGTTCTCAAGCCTTAACACAAAGATTGAATCAATCACCAATCAACTCTGCTAGATCTTCCCCAAAAATTAACTCAAGGTTTGAGCAAATCAATCAATAAACTCTACTCTCAAGTATTCTCAAAGACTTATCTTAAATATGCCTTGTAAGCTTCCACAAAAGCTCACACTAATCTATCCATAAGTCCTCTCTAGAACTTATCCAATATGCTCAACAAGTCTTCACCAAGACTTACCTCAAATCTGCTCAACAAGTCCTCACTAGAACTTATCCAATCTACTCAACAAGTCTTCATCAAGACTTACCTCAAATCTGCTCAACAAGTCCTCACTAGAACTTGTCCAATCTCACAGAAACATATAGAAAATTGTTAGAGACTCAACATGCTTCACACTCACAACAATGCTCAATCACTTTCAATTTCTCTTTTTACCATATAAATATATAGAGAATTGTTAGAGACTCAATATATTTCACACTCAATCACTTTCAATCTCTCTTTTTACTACAGAAACATATAGAGAATTGTTAGAGACTCAATATGTTTCACACTCACATAACAATGATACTCATGATATTGCACAAACCCTAGTTCAAGATAGTTCATAAATTCACATAACAATAATACTCATGTTATTTCACAAACCCTAGTTCAAGCATATGAAAGCTTACTCAATATTTCCAACAACACTTATCAAACAAGGTTTTTATCATCAACTCTTACTTAGAAAAACCTTTAACAATCAAACTCAACAATGCTTATCAAACAACTCCTTTTCTCTCCAACTTAGCATTTACAACATCCAACAATCACTCATAAGAAAAATGTGCCCATACCTTTTGTTTGATGAAGAATTGACTTTATGAAATCTATCTCAATCACAATTATCATTTTGCCAATCTTAAGGGTTAGTTAGCAAGAACCTTCTCAAAACTTCAATCAATAATTTCCTCACAAATTATTCTCACAATATAAAAGCATTAGATCTCAATTATACCTTATTACTCCTGCTTGGAATGTTATTCAACAACACACATGCATACAAATATAATTCCTTACTTACACCTTATTAATCCAAATCTAGAACAACATTCATCAATACAAACATCAAAAGACCTTATTTACTCCTTATTACTTCAACTTCATAAACTCTAATCACCAAAAATCAAAATAAAATATTTAATTTTTAATACCCTTATATCTCCCTCAAAAAATTTAATCAACATTTATTTTTATTTTTTTGGTATAAGGTAGAGGTGGTTATAAGGTCCACAAACCTTTTACAAAGTCAAAATGGGCTGGTTCTAGCATCAAGACCGTATAATCAAAATACAAAATGGATCTTTCTAAGACTCACATTAAGCCATACTTAGAGTCCACAGTCCTATACTTGTCGCTTGACTATTCAAGATAAAACAAAAACCAAACAACACCTAGCACTTACTAACACTAGGTTGTTGTACTGTACACTTGTCACCTCCCGTGCCCCAAGCAAATGGGATGCCTTTTCTCGCCTAATTCCATCTCGTCGGATTACTCATCATCAGCCCCTCCGATCTCCCCGATGCTCTAACGAGTTTGATCTTAGCTCTTCTCTAGCGACCAACACCAATAGTTCTTGAGGGAAGTTATCCTTCCAAATTTGCATCTCCCTAACGAAACCGCAATATTTGCCATTAGATCCGTCGCTCTGGTTCCCTTCTCTCGAAGGTGTGTTGGATTCGGGCATTAACCAAATGAGATTTATGAATCTTTGCTTCTAGGATAAGCTCCAATATGGTCCAATTGGGGTCTTTATCCTCCTTAATTGCCTTGATTATATTAAGCGAATCCCCTTCAAATATAACTTCCTTATAACCCTCAAGTCCGGCAATTCTCATTGCCTCGCATGCGAGCTCGGGCTTCGCAAAATGATTTGTTTGAGTTCCCAAAGGCTCTGCAAAGGCAAGGACCACTTTTCCTTCCTCATTTCTCAAAACTCCTCCTGCTCCTGCAGCCCCGAAATTTCCTTTAGCTGCCCCGTCAAAATTAAACTTAACCCACTTTTGTGTGGGGGGTATCCACTTGACACCATCTCGTGGGTTGGTTGTAATGTCTAGGTCTGGAAATTCCTCTCCCCAGTTCCGCAAAATCCTCCTTTCCCTTAGAGACATGGTCTCATTTTTGAAGAAGAAAGTTTTCCAGTTTTCTTTCAAAGCTCTGATTATTTTATTACCACATAACCTAGGATCTTTCTTACGTCCTTTAAATACTCTCTTATTTCTCTCATTCCATATCCCCCATAAAAAATGAGGTAAGCTGAGCTTCCAGAGCCAAGTCAAAAGCTTTTCCCGGAAGGGGGAAGCCCACTGTATGCAGAAGTCAGACATGCTATTTGGACAGACCCAATCTATATGAAATTTGGACAGGATCATTTGGAAGACTGTACAAGAAAAATCACAAGTTAAAAATATATGACTTACAGATTCTATTGCTTTCTCACACAAGATACATCGATTGATGAATTGGAAACCTCTCCTTTGCAGATTATCTATTGTCAGGATCTTATTTTGAACTGGCCAACCAAAAGAAGAAAGCTATTTTTGGGGTTAAATTATTTAACCAAATAACAGAAGTCGGAGTCCAGCCATTGAATCCTGAGTGGATTAACTTATAGGCAATTTTTACTGAATAGATCCCACTTGTAGTTTTGCCCCAAATCGCCTTGTCTCTTCCTCCCCAGGAATGATCAGGAACACCCTTAAAGCATCATTGAGTTTGGTTAGGGCCACCTTCTCTTGCTCTGACAGATTATGAACTGTGATTTTCTTCCAAGAAGAAGTTTCCTGTGCTACAACAATAAAATCCCCTACTTTTCCTCCCATTTCCTTCGAAAGTTTATGTTGGAGGACCTGAAGGTCTAAGTTATCTTTCAGAGGGGCCTCTTCCAACCACGGGTCTTTCCAAAAGTCCACTTGTCTTCCATTACCAATTCTCCATCCGATGCCTTTCTCGACTACCTCCCGACATTCGAGCAAACAATTCCAAAAATAGGATCCTCTAGGAAGATTATCGACTTTCGGAAGTCCCGATTATTTCGATATATTTTGCCTTAAGAAGTTTTACCCATCCCAATTGATCATTATTGATAAATCTCCATACCTATTTGCCAATCAGAGCTTGATTCATTTCTTTCATTCTCTTTAACCCCAGGCCCCCTTGATCCTTGCTTGCACACACCTGATTCCATGCTACCAACGAAATTCTCTTTCTCTCCTCTGAACCTGACCACAAGAAGTTGTGTTGAATTAGCTCCAATGTAGCTCGGACCTTTGCAGGCATTCTAAATAGAGACATGCAGTAAATTGGAATGCTCTGTAAAGTAGTTTGAACTAATAAGGCTTTTCCTGCGGAGCTGAGAAGGCTGCCCTTCCACCCTGCTAACTTTTTGGAGATCCTATCAATGATCGAGTTCCACAAAGTAGCCTTTATTCTTCCTTCGAACATAGGCATGCCTAGATAAGTTGCTTCGGTAGAAGCTCCTTTCCACAACCGAAGAGGTTAGCTATTCTTTCCTCCCTCCCACCAGGCGTGTTAAAGAAATAGATGCTACTCTTCTTATAGTTTATGTATTGTCCTCGTCTGTCTCATACTTGGTTAGAATTCTCTTCAACTTCCTAGCTTGAGGCACCGAGGCTTTGGACACAATGATTGTATCATCCACAAACTGTTGGTGAGACACTGGCTCATTGTTGAGGCTGGTTTAAAACCTTCCAATTGACCATCCGCCATCGTCGCTGAAATGTTCCTACCCAATGCTTCCGCTAAAATAATAAACAAGTATGGAGACAAAGGATCTCCTTGTCGCAACCCCCTTTCACTCTTAAAGTAACCTGAGGGTGACCCATTCACCATGACGAGAAAATCTTGTAGTAGAGATACAACTAAAAATCAACTTAATCCACAGGGATTGAAACCAAACTTACCCAAAATCTTGGTGAGGAACCGCCATGAGACCCGGTCGTAGGCTTTATTCATATCAAGCTTTAGTAACATACCTGCTTCCTTACTAGTCACCATTGAATGAATAACCTCATGAATTGTGATGATACCATCCAATATTTGTCACCCTTTCACAAAGCCACCTTGGTTCATATCAATGATGAAAGGAAGGATAACCTTCAGCCTATTGGCGATTGTTTTTGTGAGAATCTTCATCAGAGTGTTACATAAACTGATAGGGCGAAAACTGGAAAATTCCATTGCTCCCACTAGTTTAGGGATGAGGACTAAAAAGTAGCATTAACTCCTTCCGGGATTTCCATGTCCTTTTGAGCCTCAATTATAGCTTCCACTACATCATTGCCTAGGATATCCCAAAACTTTTGGAAGAAAGCTGCAGGGAAGCCATCCGGTCTTGGGGAGTCATTACCATCCATGTCAAAAATGACCTTCTTGATTTCCTCCTTTGTGAAAGGACTAAGTAAGAATCCATTAAGATTATCAGTTACGAGGGGTGGAATGGCTGCCAACAGAGAGTCCTCTTCTTCAATAGACGGATTTACATCTTCTAGCAATGATTTAAAGTACTCAACTGCTTCCCTCCTTATGTCTTCCATATCTTTGGTGTTAGACCCATCGGCCATCTTGATCTCCTTAATTTTGTTAGTACTCCTATGGCGAAGAGTAGAGACATGGAAGAACTTTGTATTTCTGTCACCCTCCTTTAACCAACGCAATCTGGATTTCTGCCTCCAAAAGGTTTCTTCAAATCCTAGCATCGTGTGGTATTCGGCTATGACTCCCTCTCCCGGTTTCTCGGATCCTCTCGTAAGTCGCTCTGACTTCGACTTCTCCTGTAGTTCATTGATCTTGTATTTTAGTTCTGCCTTTTTAACAAAAATATTGCCAAAGGAAGTTTTGTTCCACTCTCTAATGTTAGCCTTCACATTCCTTAGTTTACATGCCACTTGGGCTAGTTTCGAACCATTATACTTTTTGTCCCACCATTGGGCAACCAGATCCTTGAGATCCTAATGTTGGAACCACATAAGTTCGAATCAAAAGGGTCTGATGTATCTTTTCTTAGAGTCCTCCCCTGTTTCCCACAAAATTGGGTTGTGATCAGACCCGATTCTTGGGAGTGCCGTTAATGAAGAGTCCCCAAACCTCTCCAGGCATTCTTGAGAAAGAAGAAACCTGTCTAATCTTATCTGAATTTGGTTTTCCTTCAATCTTTTATTAGACCATGTATAGGAGAATCTACGCAGGTCCACATCCATCGGCTCATGTTGCTCAACAAAATCTCTAAACTCGTAGATATTAGCAGTTATTCTTTGAGAGCCCTCCAATTTATCTACAGGATTAAGGTAGCAATTGAAATCCCCCGCCACAATCCAAGGGTAGTTGGGGACCGTCTCCCTCAATTCAGCCTAGTCGACTCCAAAGAACCCTTCTCGGTCCCCTGTCTAACCGGAGCATATACATTCGTTAAGATCCACTCTTCCTGCATGGTTTTATCCACACATAAGAGACAAATAAACCAACTAGACATCGGAATCACTCTACTATCAATCACATTTTTGTTCCACATAACCGAGTAACCCTCCTCGTTGTTCCAGTGGCCTCTTGGCCTACTACTTCGACTTCTCGCCAAGTCCTATTCTTAAAAGGAATAACTCTACTCTCCTCCATTTTAGTTTCTTGCGAGTAAAATCATATCCGGTTTGTGTTCTTGTCTAAGAGCATACAAAGCTCTTATTTTTGCAGGATTACTCCCACGAATATTCCATGAAAGAATCTTCATTTATGGGCTTTGGATCCTCGAGCCTTCGCCCCAAAGAGCAATACTCGCTTGAGTGCCATCAGCCACTCCTCGCTCTGCTTCTTTCTTCCTTAAGGCAACATTGCTAGGTTTCCCTCTTCCTACCGAACCATATCCCCATACATCCGCTCTAGGTTGAATTTCCTTGGGATTCACTTGGCTTCTAGTAACCATCTTGGGTAGGTCAGTCTTGGTCTTTGGGGTAAAAATCTGGCTTTCCAGGTTAATTGGTCTTTTTGATAGTGGAGATGATTCCGTGCTCTTAGCTTCTTGATTAGTAGATTCTTTTTTCCTCGCTTTGGGGTTACACTAATCTTGGTGGTTCACCTCTTCCTCCCGAGTATCCTTGCTTGTATTATTAGTTTCCTGCTCCTTCCTCCGATTTTTCTCCTCTAAATCCTTCTCTTGAGTCTCCTCTACCTCAGATTCCACTTCTTGGTTGTCCATCTGATCTCCCTTCAAATGATTTAATGCATCAAAACTATTCTCCACTGGGATGTTGATCTCCTTGGAATTTCTTCCCATAAATTCCTCTACAGTACATGGGACCACTTCCACCGAGCCTCCATAGGCCTCCCGTATCACCCAATCAAACTTACTTGCCCCAGGGCATTGATCTATGGGGTTCTTTCCTTTGTGATTTGGCTCTGAGGCTTGCTAAATCATCTTAGGAGCAGGTTGAGCTTGAGGGTTCCCATCAAAGGGACCAGCTCCCCTGTGAGAGGGTTTCGGGGCATAGGAATTTTTGGGAGGAGGGTTAAAACGTTGCCTCTTGCTTACAATAGGGCGAACAGGGTCTTTGATATTCAAATTTCGAGCTCCACGTCCTTGAGGCCCAGATTGGGTAGGAATGGAGATCTGCGGGGGAGGGATATTATTCTGGGTTTGAGGATCAGTATTTTGGAGTGGGGGCTGGTTCTTGGAAATGCAGTGGATACCCTGGTGCCCTACCTTCCCACAAACACTACACTTAAAAGACATATTTTCATATTCAAATACCTGAGTATGAAGGCCAAACATAGATGACAAAATAATGGATTTAGGGAGCTCTTTACTCAGGTCCGCCAACACACACATGCGAGCAGACAAGAGTCTTGTTTTGCTCAAGGTTGCAAGATCAATAGCTATTAGTTCTCCAATATCTGTAGCTATCCCAGCCAAGATTTGTTCGTTCCAAAAAAGTAGAGGTAATCCTGGCATCTTAACCCAAATAGGAGCCAAATCCAGCACCTGAGTCTGGGGGTTGAAATCGGGGGACCAACGCTTCAGATACAAGCCCCTTTTCCCAAAAAACCAAGGACCTCCTTGGAGAGTCCTTTCCATGTCCTGTTCACATTGAAATGTCACCAAAAGAAAACTCTTGGGTAAAGCCTTAATCATCATACCAGCCCTTGGCTGCCATTTTTGGATGGCCCATCTCCTTATGACTTCCATGTCCGGCCTCACCCCCATAAATTTAGCCACCGGATATGTTCCGCCCTCCATAGCCACATGCTCGAGCTAAGGAATCTGGGACGTGCAACCTACCATTGACAGATTTTAGATTAAAACAAGAGTCGGATAATTTTTGCTTACCGCGAAGAGCATTAAGATATGAAGGTCTCCAGTTGCCAGGTTTCTCTTTGTCTCCTTCTTGGGTCTTCCTTTGATCCCGACGCATAGAGTCCTGGTCCCCCTCAGAGAAATCTTCAACCGCATCCGCCCAATGCCCTTGGACCGGTTCCAATAGAACTTCCTTGTCCACATCCTCCGCCTGGGGGCCTACTATCTCGCCAGAGCCCCCACCTACCGCGTCTGCTGATCTGCCCTCTAAAGTCCCACACCTAGGGTTTGATGCCCCTAGACCTCTCGCTCCTCCTCCTTGCTGCTCCATCCGTCACAACTTGTTGCCTCCAAAATCTGCCATTTTTTTTTTTTTTTTTTAGGGCCAAAATTTTTGTGACCGCTACTGTGCACCTAATCAACCTTTATTTTTGGCAGCAAAGCAACCTCCATAATTACACAGCCTTAGCAAGAGAATCAAAATCAATGCATACCTTATTTATCCCAGAAAAATACTTTCAATGAGTTTCGAACACCTAACCTCACCGCTCCAAGTGCCTCAGCCTCTAGAAAAAGGAAAAGGCTAGCACCTTTCCTTTGTATTCCACCTAGCGTGCAAACTTCACCAACAAAAGACCTTCCTCCGCTTCGCAAAATGCAAACCCACGAGATTCGATCCCTACACCTTCCGTTGGCCAATGTCTTAGCATATTCCTTGCTGCCAGTCACGCTATAGAGCACCTTGGATATGAAATGAATATCTCTCTTCCTTGTCCTATATGCTGCCATGCATAACCTTCGAAACACACGATCACTTCCCTTTTCAATGCGCACAAAATACTTTGATCGCGAATAATTTTATTTTCCAAAGCTTTACCCCCTTTTATATGCATTAGGCTATGTCTTCGATGATGTCGATGATAATTCTATAAATTCAAAATTTTTAATTAATATAACCTATTTAACTCTATTATTTAGGGTTGGTTTAATTAATTTATAAATTAATTCATAATTAAATTATAATTAATTTACAATTAACTTAATAACTTTAATAATTAATTAAGTTAATTTATAATAAAACTATTATAATAAATTTATAATTAATTAAATATGTGGATCTTGCACTTTTAATATTATAATAAATTATTATAATATTATTTGTCTTGGGCCTTCCTTTTGCCCTTTAAACCTTATTTGACCACCTGGAAGAAAAATTTCTGTTGCACTTGATTATGGAACCTGAAACTGATGCTGCTCACTGAAACTGACGCTTACTAGTGCTGACTTCTTGACATCAATGACAACAAAACCTACTCATATTTGCAATAATCTCTCCCTTTGTCATTGATGGCAACCCAATTTCCTTTTACCATTTCCTTTACCTTTTTCTATTCTGCTCCCCATGAGAAACTACTTCTTGTGACTGAATGCTTTCCCCATAACTCATATCTCTCCCCCTTACTCAAATTTCTCCCCCTTTACTCTTAGCTTAGCCCTTCCCCCACCTCCTCTTGAGGTGGTTAATTTTGGGATGGGAGTATTTCGACTCCCAGTATGCACTGATTTTTACCTTTGTCCACTTTCCTTCTCATCAAATAATTTTGATTCCTCTAACTATTCCTGTTTCTGCTTGTCTCTAGAATTTTTGCTCTACACCACTTTGTTGTATGTCCATAATTATTGCACTTATAACACTTAATGTTATTATTCCTTAATTATGCAAATATCTTGGGGTTTCTCTTGGTGAAGCCATATCCATTCCTATTATGAACCCTGCAATTTACTGCCTTGTGACCAAACTGATTACAAGAGTAGCAATACCCTTGAAAAAGCTACCTATTTTTGAAACTTCCATATTACTATATTTCATGTGTCATGCATTGAGAGGCTTTGTGTCCAAACTTGTGACATGAGAAACATCTTCTATTGAAACTACCTTGCCTTGACCTCATTGGTCTCTTAGTCTCTTTTACCCTGTGTTGGTTCCTGTTCCACATGTTCCTCTTTTGTGCATTGTTCCTTTCCTTGTTGAAATTTCCATTGTCTAACTCATCCTTAGAAGTCTCACTATATTTCATGTGTTCTACATTGAAATGTTGTGTGCCCAATCCTGTGACATGAGAAACATCTTCCATTGAAACTACCTTGCCTTGACCTCATTGGTCTCTTAGTCTCTTTTACCCTGTACTGGTTCCTGTTCCATATGTTCCTCTTTTGTGCATTGTTTCTTTCCTTGTCGAAATTTCCTGTGTAGGTTTTTATGTCTTGATAATATTATCCAAATTATTTGATCTTCTTCCAAATCTGTGTAACCTATCCTTTAACTCTTTTACTTCTTTCCTTAGTGAAGCTACTTCATGCTCTAGTTTTTTACATTATAAAATCTTAGCCTCTAACTTCTATTTGAATCTCCTTGTCTTAGCCATTCACTTATTTAGGTCCTCTATAAGCTTTTATTTCTCTTCATCACATTCTTGAAACTTTAGCTTAAGTTGGGAGTTTTGTTTTCTTACCTTATTTAATGCATCAAGGGCATGAATAAGCTCTCCCTCAAGATCAACTTCTCCATTCTCTGATTCTTCCTCTATTTGTTTGCCTTTGAAAACATCTTCATTATTTTTTGACTCATATTTTATAGCATCACCTCCTTCTTCTTCTAGTGCCATTAGAATATTCTCTTCTGGTCCTTCAAGTGTATCTTTATATTCATCATCACTAAAATTGAAACCACTTCTTGTACAACTATCTTCAAGATGATCAAAGTTACCACATCTAAAACACTTGACGATTATTGATGACCTTTTCTTAACCATTTTATTTTCTTTTTCCAAAAATAGAACTTCGTATTTATCATTATATGAGGAACTATTATCACTATCACTTGAGTACTTACTTGCCTTGTATGCATAGAAAATCTTATTCTGTCTTTGGAAGAACTTCTTTCCTTGCTTGCCTTGTCCACCCTTGCTTTTCTTTTGGTACATGTATTTTTTTTATTCCCTGCTATTATGATCCTGTTTTTATTCATCATTGCTATTTTTAGCTTCTTGACAATACTTTCCACAATTGAAACATCTAATAGATATCGCATCTTTAAATCTTATTGGATCCTTGTTCCTTCTGCCATAATTTGCTTCTTCATCACTGGATAACTCATTGCTTGAATCTAAATTATAGCCTTTTGTCTTCTTAGTAGCTTTGAAGACTACTTCTTTTTGGAGATTAGGTTCCCCTTTTGTTCTCATCTCAAAAGTTGTAAGAATGTCAAGTAATTCATCCCTTATCAAAATATCACCATATTTTGATTCCTCTATAGCTGAAATATTTTCACTAAACCTTCTTGGGAGTGATCTTAAGATCTTATCACAAACATCATATTCTTGAACCTCAAGTCCAAGTCCTTTCATGGAGTTAACAAACTCATATACACGAAGTAGATAAGCACTAATGTTTTCCTCATCCTTCATTTTTATATCTTCAAATTGTCCCTTGATATTTCACAACTTTACCTTTTTGAACTTTTTATCTCCTTCATATATGCCTTGCAACTTATCCCAAATTTCTTTTGTTGATTTGCAATGCATAACATTAAAAAACTCTGTTATGTGTAAAACTCTCAAAATTGCATTTATTGCTCTTGAATTGTAATGATGTAGAAGCTTACCATATTTATATATAGGTGGAGTACCTGGTGGTGTGTATCCATTTTCAACTGCTTCCCATATTTTATTGCCAAGTGCCATCAAGTGAATCTTCATTCTCATACTCCAAAATACATAATCGTTTCAATAAAAAACTGGTGTTGAATTATCTGAGGATCCACTATTAGAATCCATTTGTGTTCTTTTAAGATTTTCCTTGAAGCTATTAAAATATTCCAAAGTAACTCGCTATGATACCAATTGAAGAACACAAGCATATATTGAGAGGGGTGAACAGTATAAGACCCCTTTTTACTTTTTCTTTCGCAATCAATATTATGCAATGTATTAATAACAATATCAATAGTAGTAATCAAAGCAATGCATAAATCACCACACACAATAGAGACACCAATTTAATATAGTTCACCCAATGTGGGCTACTCCACAAAGAAAATATTTCACTAAAATTTTCTCAAAAAATTTGGAAAACCTTTCCATATTATAATGTTTATGGACATCTGTCCAAAGGAGATACCAATATCCTAATCAAGTACATGGATCTCTATCCATAGGAGACACCAATCTCCTCAACTAGTTCATGGATCTCTATCCACAAGAGAAATCATTTCTCCTCTACTCTGGTTGTTGATCTTCTAGAAGAAATATTACCTCCACTACACTGGCTAATGGATATCTATACACTGAAGACTCCTATCCTCAATGCCCTGGATAATGGACCTCTATCCACTAGAGACTGTTGTCCTCTATACACTGTCACCTCCAAAACTTACTTTCAGATTTCTCTCAAATTTTTACTAAACATGGTCCTTCGATCTAGCACAAATCTGCTCAATATTTCTCTCTGGTCTGGCACAAAACTATCCTCAAATCTACACTAAACATAGTTCTTAGGTCTAGCACAAATCTGCTCAATATTTGTCCTCAAATCTGCACTAAACATAGTCCTTCGATCTAGCACAAATATGTTCAATCTCTATCCTCAAGCCTTAACATAAAGCTTGACTCAATCACCAATCAACTTTGCTAGATCTACCCCAAACCTTAACTCAAGGTTTTAACAAATCAATCAATCAACTCTGCTCTTAAGTCTTCTCAAAGACTTATCTTAAATATGCCTTGTAAGCTTCCACAAAAGGTCACACTAATCTATCCACAAGTCATCTCTATAACTTGTCCAATATGCTCAACAAGTCTTCACTAAGACTTACCTCAAATATGCTCAACAAGTCCTCACTAGAACTTGTCCAATCTACTCAACAAGTATTCATCAAGACTTACCTCAAATCTTCTCAACAAGTCCTCACTAGAACTTATCCAATATCACAAAAACATATAGATAATTGTTAGAGACTCAATATGATTCACACTCACAACAATGCTCAATCACTCTCAATCTCTCTTTTTACCATAGAAACATATAGAGAATTGTTAGAGACTCAATATATTTCACACTCAATCACTTAAAATACTCTTTTTAGAGACTCAATATATTGTCAGAGACTCAATATATTTCACACTCACAAACACTTAATCACTTCCAACCTCTTTCTCATATCAGTTTAGAATAAAGAACAATTTATTTCACAGAATTAGAACTATCACCTCAACACTTCGACTTGACTAGGCTTAATCAAATCCACTCAATAAATCGTTCAATGAAATACTTAATTGTTTATAAACCCTTGTCCAAGCTTATGAATCACTCACTCAATTATTTCCAATAATTCTTATGAAACAATCTCACATAACAATGATACTCATGATCTTGCACAAACCCTAGTTCAAGATAGTTCACAACTTCACATAACAATGATACTCATGTTATTTCACAAACCCTAGTTCAAGCATATGAAAGCTTACTCAATATTTCCAACAATGCTTATCAAACAAGGTTTTTATCATCAACTCTTACTCAGAAAAACATTTAACAATCAAACTCAACAATTCTTATCAAACAACTCATTTTCTCTCCAACTTAGCATTTACAACATCCAACAATCACTCATAAGAAAGATGTTCCCATACCTTTTGTTTGATGAAGAATTGACCTTATGAAACCTATCTCAATCACAATTATCCTTTTGCCAATCTTAAGGGTTAGTTAGCAAGAACCTTCTCAAAATTTCAATAAATAATTTTCTCACAAATTATTCTCACAATATAAAAGCATTAGATCTCAATTACACCTTATTACTCCTGCTTGGAATGTCATTCAACAACACACATGCATAAAAATATAATTCCTTGCTTACACCTTATTAATCCAACTCTAGAACAACATTCATCAATACATACATCAAAAGACCTTATTTACTCCTTATTACTCAAACTTCATAAACTCTAATCACCAAAAAATTAAAATAAAATATTTAATTTTTAATACCCTTATATCTCCCTCAAAAAATTTAATCAACCTTTATTTTTTATAGTAAAGTAAGCTCCGAAATTACACAACCTTAACAAGAGAATCAAAATCGGCGCATACCTTATTTAGCCCAAAAAAACACTTTCGGTGGGTTTCGTACACCTAACCTTAGCACTCCAAGTACCTTAGCAAGACACGCTCCCACCACATGGGCTACAAGCCTCTAGAAAAAGGAAAAGGCTAGTATTCCAATTAGCGTGTAAAATTTACCAACAAAATACCTTCATCCGCTTCGCAAAATACAAAACCACGGGATTTGATCCCTGCACCTTTCGTTGGCCAATGTCTTAGCGTATTCCTTGCTGCCAGTCGTGCTATAGAGCACCTTGGATATGAAACAAATATATCTCCTCCTTGTCCTATATGTTTTCGTGCACAATCTTCGAAACACATGATCACTTCCCTTTTCAATTAACACAAAATACTTTAATCATAGATAATTTCATTTACCAAAGCTTTACCCCTCTTTATATGAATTAGGCTATGTCTTCAATGACATCGGCGATAATTCGATTAATTCAAAATTTTGAATTAATATAAACTTTATAACCCTATTTTTTAGGGTTGGTTTAATTAATTTATAAATTAATTCTTAATTAAATTATAATTAATTTACAATTAACTTAATAAATTTAAATGTTAATTAAATTAATTTATAATAGAACTATTATAATTAATTAAATATGTGGGTCTTGCACTTTTAGTATTATAATAAATTATTATAATACTATTTGGCTTGGGCCTTCCTTTTGCCCTTTAAACCTTATCTGGCCACATGGGAGAAAACTTTCTTTTGCACTTGATTATGGAACGTAAAACTGATGCTGCTCACTAAAATTGATGCTTACTGATGATGACTTCTTGACATCAATGACAATAAAACCTGCTCATATTTCTAGTAATGTGCATCCTAGTTCTTGTGTGGCTATTTTTTGATATGGATGAGTAGTTCATTGGCTTGGTAATTGGTAATCGGGTTGAATTTTTGGATCATGACCTACAATATTACCTTCTTCAGCTAGGATCTCATTGGGATGCTCGTGCTAATGTTTTTTAAGTCTAGGAGACATTTGTTTGTGGTTTTTCCTCTTAGTCAGCCAAACCTTGCATTGGCCTCAAGTGTTTCAATTTGGCACTGTGTGTATTTTGATATACATTTTGCTAAGCCCTTTTTTCGATTATTTAGTCCAGTTGGATGTAGGGTGCATAAGGTTGGTTTATAAAAGTTAAACTTTCTTGTGTTTAATAGAGAGTGCGTCTTTATAATGGATAAGTCAAGATTTCTTTTAAGATGTTGTGGTTATTTTTTTATTTTAGATAGAGAGTTGTATCTTCATAAAGGAAAGATAAAGTTATCTTCTTTTTTTAACATCACAATTACCTTTTTGTTTTAAAGAAAAATATTTATTTGCTTTACAAAAAGATACAAACTCTGTAATCAGAGAGATCAAAGTGACTAGAGTATTCTAAAAAGTAAAAAATGAAGACAAAAAAGGACCTCATTTTTGGAGTCCTCGTCATCCTCACATACCACCTCTGCCCTTTTGCTTCTTGATGATTTGACGACAATAACCAGGGACTATATTTATAGCCTGATTCGCTAGTGTGTCGACCTCTTTGTTGAATTCCCATATTATATTTTGATAGGATATTTTTCCAATTATCTTGCCTAGTTGTCTAATCATGTCTTGAATAATATTCAATTGTAAAGATCTAAAATCTTTATTTTTGGCAAAAGTTGTTATTATCATTTTAGAATCCCTATAAATTATAACCTGAATGATTCCTTGGTTTGCCACCAATTTTAAGCCAATTTTTCATCCAATAGCCTTTGCCATGTTGTTAGATGTTGTTTCCAAGTTGATCATGTATTTGAGCATGATCTGATAGGGTCTTGTAAGAGTCAACACCCTAATCACTGCTTGATTGGGGTTGGACTTACAGGCACCATTAAAGAAGAGCGCCATAAAATAAATGTCAGGTAAGGAGTTGTTTTCTCTGTAGCCTCTCTATGTTAGGAAAGCTTGGAGATTAAGTTGGTAGATTATTCTTCTTTTTGTGGGTGACAGGTCTTCTTCATACTATTATTGACAGAAACTAGATTTGACACTTAAGTTATGTATGATTCCACCTGCCTTTTGCAAAATAGACTTGGGAGCATGATATAATAATAGTTGGTAGATTGGAAGAGAAGTTAACACTGATTTGATCAATATTGCCCTTCTTGCAAGATTGAGCCAACTATTATTCTAACTTTGTATCCTTCTAACCATCTTATCCAATGTTTGGGTCTAGCAGTCTAAGGCTTTGAGGTGGAAGCTCATGGGAACTCCTAGGTATCTGAAGTATTTTTTGTGTGAGACCAAAATCATAGGATAGTGCAAAAGATATTGACTCTTATTGCTACAACCTTTTGTGTATAGAACTGACTCTTTTAAGTGTTTATATGAGCCCTAATAGCTTGTGTTAACCAATCCAAGCATTGCTTGAATTGTCTAACATTTTTCTTGATGGCTTTGTCTAGAATAATGGTATCATCTCCAAATTGGGCATGTGTTACAACTTTGCATCTTGCTGCAACCTTTATGCATATTATTTTTCCTTCTCTTTGAATATGGTTTATTTAACATTCCAAGAGTCTCAACTAAAATTATGTAAAGATATGGTGATAATGGATATTTTTATCTAATTCCCCTTGTAGCCTGAAAGAAATTTGTTGGTTCTCCATTTATTAAGGGAGCTATCCATGGGTTTATTATGCATGCTTTGATCCACTTGATGACCTGATGTGGGAATCCAAACTTTTTTTGTTGGAAATATGAGCAATTTTTGTTATTGATATCAAGAGTCAGTTTCAGTGAGCAGTGTAAACATAATGAGGTCAAGCATCAATTTTCGTCAATAGTGCAAGTAAAAGATTGCTTCTAGGCCTAAGGAAAAATAATATTATAATATGCCTATTATAATATTCAAGGTGGTCAAATAAGGTCTAAAAGCGCAATAGAAAGGCCCAAGAAAATAATATTATAATTTTATATTATAATATTAAAGGTCTAAAGTATAGACCTAAAGTAATTAAATTAATTATAATAATCTTATTATAAATTAATTTATAATTTAATTTAATTAAATAACCCTAAGGTTAGGGTTACAAGGGCAAGTGACTAAATTAAATGGCGTCGAATCAACTAATATTCTCATCCATCGACGTGCCAAGAAGGACAACACATTGGTATAAATACCATGTGCTTTGGAAAACCCAAAGTCACCTTCGATCAAATAAGTATTTGTGTGCATGCAAAAAATTTGTGAACTGCATGGAAGAAGAGGATAAGGTTTTTGCTTACGTGGCGATCATCGAAGGCATAAGAGGAAGGAGGCTTGGAGCCTCATAGCCAACCATGGTGGTTGGGCTAACGATAAGCGGCTGTGTGCTTAGGGTGCTAATAGGCGGAATGTCCCACGATAAAATCCTGATGGCAGTGCTTTTGGTGGAAGATTCACGTTTTGGTTTTGGCACCAAGGAATAGCAATAAAGCGCACGAGGCACTTCTTGCTTCTAATATGAGCACCTAGATCACATGGAACGTGGGCCACAACTAGGGTGTTGTGGAGGCGTAAGAGGGAGTTTGAATCCCATTGAGGACAAAGGTATTTAATTTTTGCAAATTAAATTGCTCTAAGGTTTAAGGTGGCATGATTAATTTTTGCTAGGAGGGAGTTATAAGGTTTTTGAAAGGTTAATATTTTATTGTGATTTTTGATAAATTAAAGTGAGATAGGAGTTATAAGGTTGAAATGAAAATTATATTTTAATTATTGGGATAAGCTATGATGTATTAAATATTTTGAGAAAAGACATAGAGTGTTTTAAAGAAGATTATTGTGACTCTTTTCTTTAAACAAATTGTTGGCTTATATTTTGAAGTGTGGAGATTATAAGGTGTGATTGAGATTTAATGCTATGTAATGGTGAAATATTTTGAGGGATCATTTGAGTGAATTTTTGAGAAGATATTGCTACCTAACCTTTGAGATTGGCAAAGAGTTGATTGTGATTGAGACAGGTGTTTGAGGTCAAATCTTCTTCAAACAAAAGGTAAGGGCACATTATCCTTGAGAGTGATTTTTGGATGATGTTAATGATAAGTTGGAGTGAAAAGGTTCTTATTTGATAAGCATTGTTGAGTAAACCTTTATATGCATGATTGGTGAATGCTTGAGTGAGAACTTGAAAACTATCTTGAACTAGAGTTTGTGAAAGATCATGAGTATCATTGTTATGTGAGATTGTTTGATAAGCATTGTTGGAAATATCTGAGTAAGATTTCATATGCTTGACTAGGGTTTATGAAAGATCATGTGAATCATTGTTATGAGAGGTTTTTTTGATAAGCACTGTTGAATAATCTTTCATTGAGTTATTGGTTGAGTGGAGTTGGTTGAGCATAGTTGATTGGAAAGTGTTGGAGTGATAGTTCAAGTTCGTAAAACAAATTGTTCTATATTCTGAATTGATTTGAGAAAGAGATTGAAAGTGATTGAGTGTTTGTGAGTGTGAAACATATTGAGTCTCTAACCATTCTCTATATTTTTTTGAGGTTAAAAAAGAGAGTTTGGAAGTGATTGAGTGTTGAGTGAGTGTGAAGCATATTGAGTCTCTAACCATTCTCTATATGTTTTTGTAATAAAACAAGAGAGATTGAAAGTGATTAAGAATTGTTGTGAGAGTGAAACATATTGAGTATCTAACTATTATCTATATGTTTCTATGAGATTAAAAAAATATTCTGTTTGAAACTTATTTGTGTGATTAAAGATATTTTCTGTGATAGATTGTGTTGAGTTGTATAAAGCTTTTGTGAAAGCTAGTGGATAGATTTGAGTAAGTCCTAAAGTGGACTTAGGGACTGAGTTGAGTAAGATTTGGTGGAATCTTACAATAAATATTTGAGGTAAGTCTTAGAGAAGACTTGAGAGCAGTTTGGACAAGTTCTAGTGAGGACTTGTTGAGCATATTTGAGGTAAGTCTTAGAGAAGACTTGAGAGCAGATTGGACAAGTTCTAGTGAGGAATTTTTGAGCAAATTTGAGGTAAGTATTAGAGAATACTTGAGAGTAGCTTGAGCAAAAATTTAAGAGGTCTTGTTAGACATATTTGAAGTAAATATTTGAGAAGACTTGTAAGCAGAGTTGATTGATTTATTTGTTCAAGATTTGTGTTAAGGCTTGGGGCAGATCAGAAGAGTTTATTTACGATTGGATCAAGCTTTGTGTTAAAGCTTGAGGATAGATTGAGTATGGAGTTTGGTGTGAATTTGAGGACAAGTTTGTGCCAGACCAGAGACAGATATTGAGCATATTTGTCCTAGACCAAAGGACTATGTTTGGTACAGATTAGATATAGAGATTCAGTAGATTT
This sequence comes from Wollemia nobilis, assembly GCA_028583015.1. Lineage (NCBI taxonomy): Eukaryota > Viridiplantae > Streptophyta > Pinopsida > Araucariales > Araucariaceae > Wollemia > Wollemia nobilis. The sequence continues at coordinate 442,658 of JAQPPZ010002068.1, forward strand.
GTGCTAGATAGGACTAAGTTTAGTGCATATTTGAGATAGATATTGAGCAGATTTGTGCTAGATCAAAGGACTATATTTAATGCAGATTTGAGATAGATCTGAGAGCAAGATTTGGAGGTGATGGAGCAGACGACAATATTCTTTAGTGGATAGAGATCCATTAGCCAAGGTAGATAGGACAAAGGTCTTCGATGGAGAGAGATCCACAAGCCAATGCAATGGAGGTAGTAGTATTCTAGAGGATCACCAACCAAAATAGAGGAGAAGGAGTTCTCTTATGGATAGAGATCCACAAAACAGATGAGGGGATTGGTGTCTCTTGTGGATAGAGATACACAAACTTGATTAGGGGATTGGTGTCTCCTTTGGAAAAATGTCCATAAACATTGTAATAGAGAAAGGATTCCCAAGAGATTTGTTGAGAAAATTTTAGTGAAATATTTTCTCCATGGAGTAGCCCACATTGGGTGAACCATGTTAAATTGGTGTCTCTATTATGTGTGGTTATTTGTGCATTGCTTTGATTACTGTTGTTGATATTGCCATTGATATATTGCATAATATTGTTTGGGAAAGAAAAGTAAAAAGTGGTCTTATACTGTTCATCCCCCTCTTAGTATAAGCTTGTGTTCTTCATTTGTAGGATCTATTTTACAAATTATATATTAACTCGATCAAAGGTGTTTGCCATATAATTTTTTATAACAATTTGTTTCTTTTTTATTTTCTACTACTGTAGAGGGCTTCATGCACCATTAGTATATTATCATATATTTATTTTCTAGGCATGAACCCCCTTTGCTCTTTTTATATTAGTTTGTTAAGTATATTCTTTATATTATTGGCCAACAATTTGGTAATAATTTTATAGGAAGGGTTACATAGACAAATTGGTTTGAATCTAGAGAAAGTAGTGGTATTTTTTTCTTTAGGAATCAATGCTATAAAGGCAAAGTCGATGGCTCCAAGAAGCTTACCTTTCACCTTAACATGCTCAATGATGTGTAGTAAATCTTCTTCGATGATGTGTCAGTATTATTAGTAAAAACATTTTGTGAATCCATCAGGCCTGGGAGCTTTATCCTTTGATAGAGTTGCTATAATATCCTTAATTTCCTCCATAGTGATTGGTTGACTGAGATCCTATTTGTCTTCCAAACTTAATACTATCAGTATATGTTGTAGCAATATTCCCTAGGAATGTAGGTTACCATTTTCTCTGGAGAGTAGAGTTGAGTAATGTTGATTGGAAAGTTTCTTAATTTTCTCCTTGTTTGTATAAGTGGTTCATGATTTATCTCCTTAATTGTGTTTCTTTAGTAGAATTACATGGTTTTCAAATTAAAATATTTGGTGTTTCTATCCCCATTTCTTAGCCAAACCATTCGGGATCTAAGCCTCCAATGTGTTTCTTATTTAGTGCTTAATTTATTAAGCTTCTAAATCAGGTCATTTCTTGCATCTTCTTGCCATGGTTGAGGAGGATGATCTCGAATTTTTGTTTCTAGCTGCTCTAGTTGTTGCATTAACTACTTCTTGTCTGGATTGAATCTCACTTTTTCTACCAACCATTTTTATCACATGCTTCAATTTTTGAATTTTGCTTTTCCACTTTTCTTGGGGGTTGGTGGATTGGACTTGTTGGTTCCAAGTGCTTTCCATAAGTTCATTGAAATCTTATTTTGTTAGCCATTTAGAGTTTTACTTAAAAGGAATTTTTTGAAGTTGTAGGCTTTGGCTGCTATCCAAGAGAATTGGCTTATGATTTAAGAGAGTTATGAATGATGTGACTAGAAGTGAGGTGAAAGTGTGTTAGGAGATTTTTACTGATAAAAAATCTATCCAATATTTCTGCAATATAGTTTACCCCTACTCTTTTGTTGCTCCAAGTGTACTTCCCTTTGGTCGATCAAATATATTATAAGCTTTCATATGTCATAATTTGATTGAGCAAATGTCTATTTTGATCCCTTGCTAAACTTCCCCTAACCTTCTCCCAGTGGTAGAGAATCATGTTGAGATCTCCTCCCAGTATTATGTTGTCAAACTTCGTAGTGTCTAGTCATTATGCTAAGTTTTGCCATGCTTCTATTTTCTAGATAGGATGATTTGGACCATAAAAATTTATTATTGTTACACTAGTTCCATTTGGTAAGAGGAATTTTATACCTATCCAGTTATTGTGCTTATATTGTATGCTACAATTTGTTAGCTTTTGAGTATGTATGTTGTGGAGAGATCTAACATAGGTCTTAATGAAATACAAGAAATATGAAAGAAAGTGAAACAAAAATATGACTGAAATATGTTATAAATAGAAATGACAAAATTGTAATGTAGTATGGAGGAAGTGGACATTCCATTACTATGAGCTAAAGAGCTACATGGTACTCTATATGGGAGCACCACTATCTACTACACTACACTAGATGAGAACTTGACTTCATGTCTCCTTGATCATATAATCTACTACTATGATACCCTTTATATATGAAGATAGATTCCTTAGCCAACACTCTACCTAGTTGTACAAGGGGACACCTTGCACATTACAACTTGCACATTGCCACTTGTGTATTTATTACATTGCATGAAGTAACTAGATAAATTCCCCCTAAAGTAATCTCCTATCATAAATATGTACCTAAGGTGGTACATTTACATGACCGAAATGATGTAATACACTCTAACTCTAACACCCCCCTGTATTACATTATTTGGGTGTTGAATATTTCAATCTTCAATATGGATCTTCTTCTTGAGTATGGTCTTCAACTTGATGTTCTTTGGCTTGATCTGGTCCTCTTTAATTCACTTTGCATTGTATGCCTTCTTGCATTGGTTCTTCTTCTTGGAGTCAAAACTGGAACTTGTATTCTCCTTCATTGCTTATTGTAATTTGATCGAGCAAGTAGTTAGTGTCTTCATATGATGTAAAGAGAGTTGTAGTTGAGGGTTATTTAGTATTTATGATTTCTCTGCTATTCATGTCTTGTTTGCTAAGATCTCTTTGACCATGTCTTTTATTCCTTTTCTTCCTTCTTTTCTTGCGCTTTTGCATTAATGCTAGTGGAATTTTTGCTTCACAAGGAGTTAGTTTATCATCACAATAATATTGATTTGTATTGCTAGCTTGCTTCATGTGTTGAGTGAGTACAAACACAATTAATGATAGGTAAATTATCAAACATTCCTCGAATGTGAATATAACTATATTTTGTGAATTCCACCATGCCTTGAAGAGGTTTTCATGAAGATAACCATAATGTTTCAAAGCTACACTCTTTTGCTTCTTTAAGAAGTAAGGAGAAAATCTCCTTTTCGCTAGTTGATAGATTCTCATATCCTTCAAGGGTTTCTATCAAGTTTTGAGAATATAGTTCTATTTCATAAAATAATTCTTTACTGATAAAGGTATTTCTTATTATTTCATCCACATTTCTTCTTGATAGTTTTGATATAGTGATTCTTGTTGATCCTTAAAATTGTAAATATGGATTTGATACTCTGATTTGAATATTTGAAGTATCTTATGACTCCCTAGTTTAGAGTATGCGAATTTTATTTGATAGAACCTTTGTAAAGCTTAGGTCTTGTAGGCTTCCTTATATATCCTTAGTTAAGAGATGTGAATTAGTAGAGTCCTTTTAAGTTTTGTAGAGACATGCTTCCCAAATGGATTGTGCACTTGATAATCTTTGAATAATACTATTATTATCAAGTTTTGTAGAATACCTTATGTCTCCCTAGTACTTTTGGAGATGCTATATGATAGATAAAGTGCTTTTGAGAATAATAGTTCAATTTTGAGTTGATTTTGTAAATTTTGTGAATAGCAAAAATCAACTTCTTTTACACCTTCTTACTCCTATTGAACTTGAGCACTTTCTACTTTGATGAGGTTTAATAGTTGAACTTATTTTGCCCCTTTAATGTATTTTGAGACAAGTATACCAATTAATTTCCAACTCTTAATATTCTTTAATAAACCTCTCTTTATAGCCTTTAATATTTTGATATTTATTGTTTCTAATTTTCAATTTTCTACTTTGATGTAGTATTCCTTATAACTTGTTAATGTGGAATATTAGAAAACAATTATTTGCAATAATAGAAATCAAGTAGAAATCCTTATTTCTCCTATGTTTTAATATTGTAAATATTTAGGCTAATTTAATAGTTATTTCCCCTTATATATTGCTTTCAAAAATGGCTGATTTCTATTGATATTTCAACCTTATAATATACCTTATAACTCTATATTTAATGAAATCAATCTTGATGAAGTATAAACCTTACCTTTAGTACTATACTCCGAATGCATTTGGCATAGGTTACGAACCTGTATGACAGTCCTTTTAATGCCTTTTATTTGAACGTTATGTTGAACATTGATTCACCTTTGAATTCAAATTTGGATGGTGGTGCTTCAACTCTTGAGATTTGGCCTTTCTTGAATGCCTTGACCAAAGATTTTAATGCTCTTTACCTCTCCTCCAAACTATGATTTTGACTGCTGAAAGTGATGACTCCTAAGAATACTCCAAATTATGTCCCCTACAGTATTTGATACCTTTTAATAGATGGAGGATCTTGTAATTTGTGACAAGTGTCACATTGGTTACTCTTGAGCACTTGATATGTCATTTGTGAAACTCTACCAAGTAGGTGAGCATTACAATCTTGGACAAGTGCTCATTCTTCTTCTTCCTTTGTAACATTTTATTTGTAATGGATGAGCACTTGTGTGGAAAATATTTTGTTTCCTTCTAGGTGATAAGTGTCACCTTTCATTGTTGCATGGTATTTTTAGTGTAACACTTCTCCAACATATATTGTAATCTTCCTATTAACCATGCAACATTGTGAGCTTTTACTTTTTTTGATGGAGCTTGAAATGAGATGATTCCAGTGGTGTCTTGAAATCTTGGAGCAATGCTTTTCAATGCTTGAGTGGAGTTTTTGGGCTACTCCTATGGTGCTCCTTGGTCATACATTCTTCAACCTATTTGACCTTCCTTTTAGTAGATGCTATTTCCTTTTTATGTAATGCTTCTCCTTGCTTTATTTGCTTGTAGGTTCGGTTGTCCAAAAAATAGTAGATGCGAGCATTTTGAGTGGCTCTATTCCCTTGCATGGAGAATGCTTTTGCATGATTGCCTTTGAGTATTTTTCTCCTTGTAAAGAGTGTGTCTCTTTGGCACATAAGTCCTATCCTTTTTTCTGACATAGAGGAGATTAGAGTAGTGCAAAACAAATGTACATACTTTGTATATAAGATACCTTTTTTGCACCTCAGTTTGCATTCTAATTTTCTTGGTCTTATGGCAACTTTTTGAAATAGGTGATGGCAGATTTGATGTTGTCTCTTTTACTAGAAAAATATCTTCGTTGCTTGGTGACTTTTGTAGTAAACTCAAACTATTAACCACTTATATAGAATCTCTTTATTGTAGAAGTAATTTTTGCATATTTTTGTAGATAACCTTTAGTGCACTTTGTATCTGACACTCACCAAGTCTCGATTTGAAGCTTCTCTTGTTGTTTTTGATAGTGTCTTTTCTTTTCCACTCCTTGGAGGAATCTTATTTGTTTTTGTGGCATCATTGTGCCACGAGATGCTGCAGGTTTTATGCACCAATAGTGTCTCTAGAAACTTTGATAATCTGTTGGTTTTTGTGCTCTTGATCCTTTAATCAACAAACATAAACTAATTTTTTTTTAGAGTAATTAATGTAGTGCAAATGATCTTAATAAGACCATGCACTAACAATCTCACCTTATCACTCCAATGAAATCTCAGAACAATTTTAAATGCACTTAATAATCTTTGCAACTTTAAGAGTAATCTGTAATGAACCCTTAATAAATATTCTACAAATTTTTGCTACAATCAATATTTTAGGATATAGTCTTCTTACTTTCTAGATAGCAAATAGGTAGATGATAATTTCTTTCTCTCAAAAATATCCAACTCCTATTATCGTGCAAATAATCCTTAAAAGGAATTCTTTATTTTTGTACTTGAAGACTATAATGCAATCTATTCTTCTATAAATTTTGATCCAAATATGGTGCTTAATGGAATTTGATAATGAACCTTAATTTGAAGTTCAACTAATTGCAACCTAGTTTCTTACATTTAATGGCTTTTGTAGACGATGTAGATCTTGATGTTTGGATTCACCAAGTTGTTGCTTTGTAGTGGATGGATACACAACTTATTTTTTGGCTATCCTAAAAAACTTTCTTCTTCACCAATATTTAGCCTTGAATTTTTTGTCTTGAGCCTTTGATTTGATGGCTTAATCCTTCTAGCAATATTTTTCTTTTTGCTATAGATTTAGAGAACTCCTTTCTTTTAATTGTGCCTTCTTGCTATGAGAGGTAATCCCCAAATATTCTATATTTGGTAGGCTTCTTCTCTCTGAATATTCCTTTAGGCTTCTTGTCAAATTCTAACTTCAAACAAGATCTTCTTCTCAATATTTTAATTTTTTTGAGGTCTTCACTAGATTTATCTTATGAGATCTAGCACTCCTTGCCATTTTTTTTAGGATTTGGCACTCCTTGCCAAGTTCTTCTTCTTTTAGATTTATTATCGGATGGTGATAATTGTCCCAAGTCCTTCACTATCAGGCCTTGGTAGTGGAATTCTCCAATGAGTTCTCCTAGGAACTCTTTTGATGATGCTTCTATGAGCTTTGCAACAAGGCTCTCCAAACCTTCTTATTTTTCCTCCTTGATACCTCTCCAAGGTCTTCTATCTTGCAACTTCTCTAGTCTTCTACCCAAGAAATTTTCTTCAACCTTCTGCTTCTAGAAGTGTTGGTGATGAGATATTCTTCTCGGATCTCTGATTATGCTACCTCTAGATTCTGAAATAGAACTTCATTGGTCCTTTCTCTTTATTCTTGAAATGGAAGTTCTTCAATGAGATCTATTTTGGATCTCTTCATCTTCTTCTAAAAGAAGTCTTTAATTAGTAAAGGAGATCACCAATCTCCTATTTCCTGGACTCTTCTCAAGAGTCTTCTTTAGGAACTCCTTTCTAGAGTTTTCTTCTGAATTCAAAAATTTATCTTCTAAATCAGGATATACAAGTAATATATACAATTTATACAAGTAATATATCAACTACAAAAAATATATCTTATTTATGATAATAAGTTATAAATAATATTTCTTTAAGTATAGCGTGTTATGGAGTCTTGAAAAATAAACTATAAGACTTTGCATGATTTTGTACATTGTAATATGCTTTTAGAATGTTTAAAATATTTATTGTCAGTTTTGATGAGTTGCGATGAAGAGGAAACAACTTGTTCGTTTAAGTTCTAGGTCTACCAAAATAGCACTTAACAAAATTTTATTTTGTTAGTTTAAGTTCTAGGTCTACAATTTATGTAGATTTAGAATAATTACAAGATATTTTACATACCCATACATATAGTTGTCGTCTGGCAGTCCATGGATCAAGATGCCTTGTATAATTACCTTCCAATAGAACCATTTTCATCTCCTGAGAATTAAATTATTTTCACATATTTGATTTATCATTTATTTTTTAGAGAATTCTTTACCCTAGATGGGGCTTATGTATATGATGGTGCATGGTGAATTTTTAAGGCTACCTTACCCCAGTGTGACAAGAAATAGTACTTTTTCACTATTAGTCCTCTACTATTTGTTTACATAAATATTTTAGAAGGTAATTTGATCAAATCCATAAGGATTGAAGGCTTAACACATAGCCTCATTTCCACATTCTAGCATAGGTGAAAAGACCGACAAAGGATAAGCAAAGAGAGAATATTATGACAGCACCCGAGGAAGTCACATTGTAAAGTAAATAATAATAATTTTCAAGGTGTTTATCACTTCATATGTTTGTTTGAGTGCATTCAACTCATTTTTATTATTTCTCCTACTAAATATGATAAAATAGGGGCTTTGATTACTACTGAATGTTGTCCATTAGATAAATCTGTATGGGATTTTTTTCTTAATTAGAAGCATTTGTTCAAGGATTAGTTTAAGCAATTAATTTCAAAGATATATATATAGGTTGGTTGGTGATAAGAAGTGTTGAGGTAGTTGTGTAAAATGTGGATAAAGTTGAGGTTTAACATATAGACACTTGATATTTGAATATATATACTTTTAAGCAAAAAATCCTTTGTAGGGCTGCCTTGGTCCGAGAGACCACAACCAGGGGTTCTACACCGTCAAAGTCACCTGAGAGTTGCGCCCAACCCTACCCGCACCAACATTATCAATTGGATTTTGGATACCCAAATCAACTTTTTGGTAGGATGGAGATTCGAACCTGGGACCTCCCATGGAGGATTTCCCTCTCCTCTCCAACTCACCTACAACACCTGGGTACTCGATATTTGAATATGATCAAGGTTGGGTATACACCATTTTTGGAAATGACTTTTTAATAACAATATACCAATTTGTTTTAGGCTTGTGCATGTTTGGTAATCCTCTTTGGATATACAAGTAATATACCAACTACAAAAAAGAAATCTTATTTATGATAATAAGCTATAAATAATATCTCTTTAAGTATAGCATGTTATGGAGTCTTGAAAAACAAATTATAATACTTTGCATGATTTTGTACATTGTAATATGTTTTTAGGATGTTTAAAATACTTATGATCAGATTTGATGAGCTACGATGAAGGGGCAACAACTTGTTAGTTTAAGTTCTAGGTCTACCAATATAACACTTAGCAAAATTCATTTTTTTTTTTTTTATTTAAGCAAAAAATCCTTTATGGGCATTCCTTGGTCTGAGAGACCATGAACAGGGGGTTCTACACCATCAAAGTCACCCGAGAGTCGCACCCGACCCTGCTCGCACCAACATTATCAATTGGATTTTGGATACCCAATTCAATTTTTTGGTAGGGTGGAGATTTGAACCTGGGACCTCCCTTGGAGGATTTCCCTCTCCTCTCCAACTCACCTACAACACCTGGGTAAAACTAATTTATAGTGTAAAACGCCCCTTTCGAGGTGCCACTTTCAACAGGTTGGGCATAGGAGGAATGGAGCCTTGTCGACCTCTACCAACACATAGGACATTCCTAACTATACCATATATATGTAGGATGGAGACAAGGGGAATGGGACCTGGGTTGGCCTCTACTAGAACCCAGGGCATTTACCATAGCACCACAACAAGTAGATGCAAAATTCATTTAATTTATTTTAAGTTCTAGGTCTATGATTTATGTATATTTAGAACAATTACGAGATATTTTACATACCCTTACATCTAGCTGTCATCTGGCAGTCCATGGATCAAGATACCTTGCAAATTATTTTCCAATAGAACCATTTTCATCTCTGAAGAATTAAATTATTTCCAAATATTTGATTTATCATTTATTTTTTCAGAGCATTCTTTACCCTAGATGGGGCTTATGTATATGATGGTGTCTAGTGAATTTGTTAAAGCTACCTTACCCCAGTGTGACAATAAGTAGTACTTTTTCACAATTAGTCCTCTTCTATTTGTTTGCATTAATATTTTGGAAGGTCATTTGATCAAATCGATAAGGATTGGAGGCTTAACACATAGCATCATTTCCATAATCTAGCATAGGTGAAAATACTAGCAAAGGATAAGCAAAGAGAGAATATTATGACAGTGCCTGAGAAAGTCACATTGCAAAGTAAATAATAATAATTTTCAAGGTGTTTATCACTTCCTATGTTTGTCTAAGTGCATTCAGTTCATTCTCATTTTTCTCCTACTAAATATGATAAAATAGGGGCTTTGATTACTACCAAATGTTGTCCATTAGATAAATCTATATGGGATTATTTTCTTAATTAGAAGACTTTGTTCCAGGATTAGTTTAAGTAATTAATTTCAAATATATATATCTCTATATATATATATATATATATATATATATATATATATATATATATATATATATATATATATATATATATATATATATATATATATATTTGATTATTTTCATCATCCACTCTGCTTTTTAGATGCAATTTATTTGGCTCTCAGATCGACTGTTGCCTCTATCCTTGAGATTCATTGTATACTCTAATAATTGTTGCCTCTCTCTTTTCTTGGTTTCAGAACAAACATGTTTGGGTTATGCAAATGAGTTTTTTTTTGCAAAACTCATTGGAATGACAAATATGCATTGAACACGTGCTCTACCACTAATGAGGGTCCAATTACCAAATATGTTCAAGATGACATCATTGGAATGGTCAATGATGCATACAGATTGTTCAATGACAATTTCTCAAAGAGTGGAAAATAACTGCAAGATAATGATGTTGAGTTCCAATAATTTTTGTTCTATTTTTAGAAAATACTAGTAGATAATTAATGGGTAGCCAAGTTAGGAGTAAGGCAAGTAGAAATCCTGAGCATGAGGTTGGTCAATAAAATACTAGAAGGTAATTTGGTATATAAAAAAGAGAGAATACAAGTGCTGCTAGGGCATAGGATTAAGAGTCTAATCATGCATGCATGTTGTAATATGTTGAAATGAAGGTTTATTGTGTTGAGTGTGTGTTAATTATGAAATTTATGTTTCATGTTTGATGTTTAGTCCTAGTCCTTAGCAACAATACTTGATTTGTATAGATGGATATTTATGTATTTGATGAAAGTCTCAGGATACCCTCTCATCTCATCTCTGATGGTTGGGGTGGGTAGGGATGTTTAGACATCTGCCCGTTATATGGAGGGTTTAGGTTGTCCATTCACCTATATCCATAAATAAGAAATGCACTTGAAATAAGAATTTTCCATTTAAATATATAATCATAACTAATTTTTCACTTGAAATAAGAATTTTCCATTCATTTAGCATTCTTACAATCGTGATTTATATATTTTTTCTTTTACATCCCAAGAAAATACCAAGAAAGATGCCATAGGTAGCTAAGTTTGTCACAATAAATCATGAGATAGTGACACATGCCTCCCACGCTCGTAAGTACTTGAAATTTGATAGTGTTGTTCAATAGTGGTTGATCTAAGCATATTAGAATTGATCATGGTTTTGTTGTTGACTATGGTGTATTGTAGCAACTAGTGGATGATACTAGCTACAATCATAAGTGATATTCCCTTGGAAATAGCAATACATTAAACTTCAAACCATTATTATACTGATTTTTTTTAACAGGTTACTAGTTAACTATGCATGTGATGTTGCCAAAAAAAAATTGGATGATGAAAAATCATTTGCAAGCTCCATAAATCAATATATTAAGGATGATGCCCTCACCAAGGTTTTAGAACCAGAAATACCGGGTCAAGTTCGGGGTGTCAGTAATGGAGTATCACCAACCACTCTTTTTCTGGAGAGGGCTACTTATAGAAGTTGTACCAGATGCAAGAGCATATGGTTGAGAAAGAGCAAAAGTTGGAAGAGAAGCTTGTAGAGAAAGAATCAGATGGAAGAGAAACTTGTGGGGAGAGAAAGAGATTGATGATACTTTTACACGGCTTGCACAAATAGAGGTCTGTCAATTTTTTACGATTTTATATTTGAAATGTTTACATGTTGCACCCCTAAATTTGTAATGATCCCTTGCACATAATTCCATAGGCAACATCACTACATGCTACCCCTACAAGTGGACACAACATTGGTGGTAATGATCAAGTTATAGGCAGTTGCTCAATACCTTATAGGCTAGAGTCATAAATGGTATGACTATTATTTAAAATATAAAATAGTTTAGTTTGTATTGTACGTGTAGACACCAAAATCTAGCCACTTGCAAGTCATCTATACCTTCCTGTCAGCCACGTGTCATTCATCCACCTTCCCGCCATTATTTGGCCCAAATCCACACTTTCCCGCCATTATTTGGCCCAATTTCACCTTTCCCGCCATTTTTCATCCCCAAATGTATTTAAATTAATATTTATATATGTATTTTAATATTTTAATATATATTTAAATAATAGTTTAAGTGATTTAATCTGAGCCGTCCATCCTTCATTTAATCTCATCCGTCCATCCATCTTAATCCATTCCACAACCAAGATTTATTCTCTACCCTTGGATCCGCTTTAATCTTAGCCACACGTTCAAAGTGTCGTTAAAACCCTAAAGTGTGCCCTAAGAGTGGATTATAAATTGAGTCACTTTGATGGCTCAAACCCTATGTCTTTTGCTACTTCTATTTTTTATTCTAATTCTTCTACTGCTATCTCCTCTCTTCTGCTACCCTTTTCGTCGCATCTATCACCGTTTTCGTCACCGCTTTCATCGCCATTCCTTCTACAGAACTCTATAGAATCTCCCATTCCTGTCGCAAGTGCCCACGGGCGTTTACCCCTTCATCAAGTTCCCACAGGCATTTACCAAGTGCCCACGGGCGTTTACCCACAACCACAGACTCAGATTGGCATCTGTAACCCAGATCCAGAGGCACAGGGGCGTTCGGCGAGTGCACCAGGGCACCTTCCACAGCCTATTATGACAACAACATTACTTCCAGGTGTCGCCTGGTCTAGCTGCGTTAACAGAGAACAGGTATAAATTAGTTTAAAGCAAGTAACCGTATTTTATGTATTAATCTATTATTGATTTCCTGCATTCTATTTTTATAGGGTTTTAGATTGTTTCTGAGGGCTCACGCAGTGGAGCCCTCTCATTAATTTCTAACTCCTTGATAGTGTTAATGTGTGCAGGTTTTTGATAACAGATCCAGTTTATTGATGGCAGCTGATTAAGCTGGAGTGGTCCAAGCAAGGGATACGACAAAGCCCACTCACTCTGTTGGGATTGAAGATACGTTCTTCGGAAGCGCCACCATTTGTGCCAGCTAGGGTTTCGGAGAACCCTAGCATAATTTGTAACTGTGTATCACAAATAAAGGGTTACAGGCCCAGTTGTATTAAAAAAAAAAAGGAGTTTTTAAACTCCATCGATTAATAGAAATCGTTTGTTTTTGTGCAACTATTCTATACTCCGTCATTGTGATTATTATTTTTTTTTGGCGTGTATTTTTAATCTACAGTACGCTATGCAATAGATTTATCTAGGCTATTGATTTTCCATGTAGGGACTGAAAATGATACCGATCACTCAAATTGAGAGAAGGGAATGCTACTTGACTCACATGCATAACGATAACGTAGTAGCCAAAGACACAGTGATCAGTACTAACCCTAAAGACCTTACAGATGATCAATGTTTGGGTGAAAGTTATTGCAAAGTCAATGTGCACGTCACCCATAAAGAGGAAACAATCTTGTATAGAAGGAATGATGAAATAGCCACAATGAAGGATGATGTGGGCTCCTTCATTGCTTGGCCTATGTCAGACATTGTTTACAAATAAATTATGACATGTTGTAGCAATATTGTATGATGTTTTGAATTAACATATGACATCAACGATTACAAAATATATTGCATTTTCTCCATTTACTTATCCCTTAGCGGCCTATCTGCATAATTGTTATTATATTTTCATTTAATATTGCATTGAACTAAATATTTTTGTAGTTGATTTTGGTTTATGTAGTTGTTTATTAGTGTTTTGTTCTTCCCTTTTCAGAGGGGTTTATATTCTATTTATGGATAAAATCACTTCTACTCTATATTTGATGTTACAATTTTTGTTCTATTTTTAGAAAATGGTAGTAGATAATTAATGGAAAACCAAGCTAAGAGTGAGGCAAGTAGGTATCCCGAGCATGAGGTTGGCTAGTGAGATACATGAAGATAATTTGGGAAAAAAAAAAAAAGAGAGAGAATACAAGTGCTGCTAGGGCATAGGATTGAGAGTCTAATCATGTATTCATGTTGTAATGTTTTGAAATGAAGGTTTATTGTGTTGAGTATGTGTTAGTTATGAATTTTATATTTCACATTTGGATTTTAATCCTAGTCCTTAATTAGAAATATTACTTGATTTGTATAGATGGATATTTATGTGTCTAATGAAAGTCTTAGGATGCACTCTCACCTCATCTCTAATGGTTGAGGTGGGTAGGGGTGTTTAGATATTTTCCCGTTATATGGAGGACTCAGGTTTTCCATTTAAGCTTGCATTGAATTGAGTGTTTTTGTAGTTGACTTTGGTTTATGTAGTTGTTTATTAGTGTTTTGGTCTTCCCTTTTCAAAAGGGTTTATATTCTATTTATGGATAAAATCACTTCTAATCTATATTTGATGTTACCTCTTTTAGTTATTAACATCTATCTTTATGAGTGACTTGTTCATAGCCCTTGTGTTCTCATATATTTCATGAAGATGATGGAACTTTGCCTAATAGAGGTTGTGACAAGATGGTGCTAGACCTAAACTCATTCGTGTAATTTTGGTTTAATATATTGTTGAAAGAAGTTTTATATTATAAAACAATGGTAGTATTTTCATACAATAAGGATGAGAATGTTTACAAATGTGTCTATTTGTCCTAGGAAGAAATTTTGAATATGAAGTTGATAATGCTTAGTTTTTATTTGAGGGAAGATATTTTGGGCATAACTTTTAACCAAAGAACGGAAAACCTGGGGTTGTCATTGTTTCAAAATACATATCTTAAAAACTGTTATCTCTTCATTCATTTATGACTTACAACAAATGGCTGACTAAATTAAACATGCCCCCAAAATTCTATATTTTGATTTAGCTCTCTGATAGTTTATGTTCTATCTGACAGATGGCAGTTAGCTAGTGAAACTTAGAGTATATAGCACTGAGGTAGTTCTCCAATATAAATATTATTTGTTTTTTACTTACTTTCAATGACATAGCTTATTACAATATATCCTTTTATGTTTAGAAAGATAAACTATTTGTAATTTTTTGTTGACAACAGTTGATGAATCTTACTTTTGTATAAGAAAATCTTTAAAAGACCCTAATATTTACTTCTATAATTTATAATTTAGGATCGGTGTTGGCTTCAATGTCAAGTATGGTGTTATTAGTGGTGATGATAAAATACAGTCACTGTTATCTCTAATTCCAGAACTGACACCTAAAAGGAACTTTAAAATTAAAGAAGAATTTGAGACTGAGTGTCTTGATCACTGTAAGGAAAAGATGGTTATATTGTGAGGAAATCCTACCCAGTCTTGATATATGATACTAATTATCATGATCATTCGATTGCATATTCTTGTATTTTATTTGGAACTTTATATTGTTGGCAAAATCAACAAGTTTTTCATTAATCCAATGTGATTTTATACAATAGGATAGGCTTAGATTAGCTTGTAACAAGATGATGCTAAAAATCTACCTGAAGCTAACAATAGCTAAAAACATAAAATTTGTCATTACTAACAAATCATATTCTAGGTTAACAATAGATTTAACGTTAGCATAGCTTCTAGAATAATTAAAAATAATAATGTAATAATTATAGCCTATCCTAACATCCCCTCTTATTAAATTATTTGATGTACATAAAGAGTTGTAAAACGACTCAAATTTGACACATGCAAGTGCCTTAGTGAAAATATCTGCAACTTGTTCATCTATGGGAATGTAATAGAGCTGAATCTTGTGCTTTGGAAACTCATATTGAATAAATGGACATTGAGTGTCAATATGCTTTTTTTGTTCATGGAACATTGGATTCTTGACAAGTTTCAAAATACCTTGGTTATTGCAATTCAAGTGGATTGGAAGATTCTTTGGAATACCCATACTTGAAAGCATGTGACGTAACCATATCACCTCACACACTGCTCCTCGTACTGCACGATATTCTACCTTTGTAGATGAAATTGCAATAACCCATTGCTTCTTATTGTGCAAAGAGATAGAACCAAATCCAAGATGAAATACGTATCTTGACATTGATTTTATATCATCTATAGATCCAACATAATCTGAGTCTGTGTATCCTTGTAAGAGGAACTTATCATTCTTCTTGTAATATAGGCCATATTCTGGTGGGCCACTAACATAGTGAAGAACTTGATTTATTACCTTCCAATGATTGACCTTAGATTTATGCATGAACCTCAAAAGATAGCTTACAGTAAAGCTGATATCTAGCCTGGTATTCATAAAAAATATGAGACTCCCAATCAAATTATCGATAGAGAGTTCCATCTATCAAGAAAATTGTAGCCCTATTTCCATGGGAGTTTCTTTTGGATTACAATCTGTCATTCGATATTTTTCAATTAATACCTTGACATACTTTAGTTGTGTAACCCTGATATGGTTCTTTTTTTGCACAACTTTTGAGCCAAGACAATAATGGATAAGTCCTAGATCTTTCATTTCAAATGACTTTTTCAAGTCACCCTTCATTGCTACAATCATCTCTTTTGAAATACCAGTGATGATCAGATCATCTACATAGAGTACAATGATCAGTATTTCATAACCAAATTTCTTTAAATAGAGATTGGCATCTGATGGAATTCTCTTGAATCCATACTATAGAAGGTGATTATCAATATTTATGTACCAAGCTCTCGAAGCTTGTTTCAAACCATACAGGGACTTGATCAGTTTGTAAAATTTTTGTTCTTGTCCTTGTACAACAAATATTTTAGGTTGATTCATGTACACTTCTTCTTTTAAATCACCATTTAAGAAAGCACTCTTCACATCCATCTGATGAAGCTTCCATTCGAATTGTGCTACCATTGCATAGAGTACATGAATGGTAGTCATTTTTGTAGTTGGTGTGAATATATATTCATAGTCTATACTTTATTTTTGAGCATAGACCTTTGCAACAAGGTGGAATTTATGTTTATAAATAGTTCCATTTGCCTTATACTTGACTTTGTATACCCATTTGCAACCAATGGGTTTCTTACAAATAGGTAGATCAACTAACTACCATGTTTTATTCTTCATAAGAGACATAATTTCAGCATCCATAGTTGCCTTCCATTAAGGCACACTAATAGGTTCTTACACTCAAGTGGATTTATGCTCCACAACTGTAGTCATGAAACTGTAATATTTTGATTCACTCGTCTTCTTCTTCTTCATCGTTTGCATCTTCTACATCTTTGGCTTCTTCTCTTTCCTTATGAGATATACTTCAAGTACGTGGTCAATCTAAAGTGAGATCAGGTGGTGCATCCACTTTTATTCCTCTCATAGTGCTAGTATACCATTTTGGAGTTTTCTTCTATTTTGAGGGATTCCTTGCCTTAGGCTCCTCAAAATCTAGGTATATAGAAGGAGATGTGTCTTTACTTATTTTTGGTGTATCTAACTTGGGAGCTTCATCAAATACCACATCTCAACTTATATGAATCTTCTTGGTTTTAGGGTCAATCAATTGATACCCCTTGGATTCTTCATCATAAATTGCAAGGTTTTCTCATCTAACTTGTGCCTTTTTATCTTTGGAATGTGCATGAAGGCTTTGCATCCAAATATACTTAGATGAGAAATGGAGGGCTTTCTTCCACTCCATGCTTCTTGTGGTGTGACTCCTTGAAGAGATTTTGTGGATGCTCTATTCAAGATATACACAGTAGTAGTGATAGCTTCTACCCAATATTGTTGCCCAAGATGTGCACCTATGAGCATACATCAAACCATATCCATGATGAAACAATTCTTCCTTTTAGTAACTTTATTTTGTTGAGGGGTATAGGTAGTAGTAAGTTGTCTTTTTATCCCATGTTTAGTGAGATATTTTGAAAACTCATTGGAGGTAAATTCTCCCCCTCGATTTGAGTAGAGGGTCTTGATTGAACATCCTAATTCTTTTTCAACAAGCTTCTTAAAATGTTGAAAATACAAGAATGCATCGGACTTCAACTATAGAAAGAAAACCCACATATTTCGTGAGTAGTCATCAACAAACAATTGAAAGTACTTCTTTCCACCACAACTGTTAGATATTGGTCCACACAGATCGGTGTGTATCAACTTCAATGGTATTTTGACTATTGAAGAGCTCAATTCAAATGGTACTCGGTATTGCTTTCTTGCTAAGCAATCTAAGCAAATAGGCAAAGTATGAAAAAATTTTGGCAGACCTAACACTCTCATGCTTACTCAATTCAAGTAGATAGCCTGAACTGAGATGCCCATACCATTTTTTACATAAGGAAGTAGCTTCCTTTGAGTTGGAATCCATGGTAACATGAGGAGTATAGATAGCATCTAATACAAACAAATATTTTTTTAGGAAGCTGTTGCGATATTTTACCCTTCTTGGTAATGTAGCAACACTTTTCTCCATTAACAACTTTGAAGTCAACCACCATGTATTTATATATAATTTGAGGTATGGATAACAAGTTGTTGGCCAATGCTGGTACATATAGGACCTTCTCAATTTGGTATTTTCCATCGGGAAGAGTTACTAAAATATTGTCTTCTCCTTGAAATTTGTAGGTCTTATCATCGACAATTGTTATTGATTTGCCTTCTTTTACCTCAAACTTGTCAAATCATATTTTTTCACCTATCATGTGTTTATTGGAACTAAAATAAATATACCAAACATATATTTCTATTTGGATTTTTTTTGAGTCATGAGCACCTTGTGTGCCCACTCAGAATATGAATCTGATCATTCTATAACAACATTTCCCTTATGTTTTCTATTTCTTCTTTATGGTTTGTTTTGGGTATTTTTCTTTTGTGGTTGCTTGTTCTTGAACCAACAGTTGTTGGTTTCATGATTGTCCATATCACAAATAGTGCAATACCTCTTCTATTTTGAGGTATTTTTTGTGAGTAATTGGTGTTTGAACCCTTCGAGGAAGACCCATTTTGAAAGTAGCCTTTTTTTTCTTATTTCTATATTTGTTAGAAAACAATGCATTGTTGGATACTTCATCTCTATGGTTGTTATCTGCTTTGTGTTGTTGAAGAAAATTAACTAACTCTTCAAAAGAGACTTGTCTATTAGATACTTGAAGTGAAGTGACCATCATTCTAAAGAAATCTGGTAAAGCTATCAAAATGATTGAGGTTAAGAGCTTATCTTCTACTTTCTCACTCATTGCATTCATCTTAGATCTTAGTTCAACAAATCTGCAAAGAAACACTTCTACACTTTCTCCATTTTTCATGCTAAGAGTGTGAAGTTGGGATTAAAGGTTAAGGATCATGGCTTGATTCTTTTCTTCATATATTGTGCACAATGCATCCCATGCATATTTTGTGTGCTCTTTGTCACAAATGTGCAGTTGAAATTAATCAGTAGTGGTAGGAATTATGATCATCAATACTCTCGCATCAAAATAATCATATGCTTTTTGTTTATCATCTACTATAGTGGGGTGTTTGAATTTTCTAGTCACAATATTCCACATATTTTCAACCTATAGTATTGCTCTCATCTTTGTTTTCCATGGAGAAAAATTAAAACCTTTGATAAGTTGTGAATTTGACAAGTATGCTTTAGCAATGGCCATTTTGAAGGTTCCTTATAACACCAAATTGATCCCCTTTTATTTATACCGCAAAAGCAATATTGAAATGGATTCACTACTATCTTTGACATCTAATTAAAAAATGTTTTGCATACATAGGGTGCCAAGTCCCTTAAACACTTGGAATATGATTTAGTTGGAGGATTTATGCCAAGCAATAGTAGTGAATGGGGTAAAAATAGAGTGAATATAAACGAAATTGACTTTCCTTATTTGTCCCTGATGATTTCTAGAGAACAATATATGAGATGTAGTTTTTGTATCTATATTAGGCATTAGATACAGTAGCCCAAAGCACGACAACATCACCTGTAAGTGTGGGCCATAGGTATCGTAAATATTGAACGTTTCTTAATGCAATAATTTTCACAAAAATAGGTATAAATTTGGGGTCTTATTGCTACTTCAATATAAATATTTTAATGCATAAAAACAAATAATTAAATGCATCATACAATTTTTATCATACCCATAAATTTGTGTTTTTAGGTGTCAGATTCAATCGAAAATGCACCTTTTACAATACCAATTAGGTGTCGAACTCAACCAAAAATACACTTTTTCACAAAATTTTGCAATAGTTTTGATTTGCAAAACTATATTCACAGCTTTTACCCTTGATTTGAATTTTATTTACAAAAGAACAACAAAATTTTGTGGTGTCCTCCCTTTGTGTTTTTTTTTGCAAAATAACAAGGTTTGTACCGTTTTGTAGCCCTCTTTTCTTGAAATGTGCCTTTAAGTTTTGTAAAAAATCATAATGTTAGGATTTTGCATGATTTTTGTTTTGTAAAATAATTTTGTTGTGCCTCCTGTTTTTTTTTTATGAAACAAAGAATAATTTTCCCCTCCTTAAAAACAACTATGCAATTTAATTCTAATTAAATAAAATAATTAAATTAAGTAATTAGTGTGTAAGTTAATTAATCATAATAACTAATTAATTAATTAAATTAAAAACAATAAAATTATTTAATATATTAAGTTAAATAATTAAAAAAATGCAATTGTTTTTGTACTAGGGGAAGCTCCAGCTCCTTTAGTGCCACCAACTGATGTGGGCTAAAATTTTAAGGCAAATGATAGGGCAAACTAGCGAATGCAACGCCTGAGCACGATCAACGACATGCACGAAGTCAAATGGCGGGCATACTTCCAACCAAGAATAAGGGTGAGCAACTCATTGAAATGACTTATGCACATTGGCATATATAAACCCTTTAGAGTTTCATCTCATGGTGAATTTGGGATAAAATAATTTCCCACATAAAAAATGCTCGTCCTTCCTTCATGCACGAGATCCAAAAAATAGTACCAACAAGTTTCGAACTTGTGATCTTCAAGCTGCAAATGACTTAACATTGATGCTTTAATCGATTGGGCTGAACAACTCATCGAGATGAATAAAGCACAATATTATATTTAAATGTTGTAATCTCCCTTAAAACAAGATGAAAAATTTCCCTTCTTTGCGTCGATGCCCGATTAAATCACATGTCCATGTGGTGAATTTTTACATCGGATGCACGATTTAAACCTTACAAAGGTTATAAAAACAATATTTAATATATATTTTTTAATTTTTTGCTTTTCGATGCTCTACTATGCATCTCTCTCTACCCTGTGCATGATTCCTAGCAAGTCGATCAAGGCTTAGCAATGATTGATTTGGCCGTGCTATGACCGATTTGGCTGCACGACAATTATCGTACCTTGGCAGTGGTCGATCTAGCCATGTTGTGATCGATCTGGCTATGCAACAACCACTCAAGACCATGTTGTTGCCTATGTGTTTCTTTGGTTGGCTCGCTTCTACGAGTTGTGTTGTAACTTGCACGCTAGGACCAACACCCTAGATCGGCCCTGTTGTAGCCTACTTTTGCCTAGGGCAGTGCGTCGTAATTTTTTTAATTTATTTTGTTTTAATCAAGTCTAATATCAACCATTAAAAAATAAATAAATAGAAAATTTTTACATGGACATAGTAACTCAACACGAATAGTGGTGTAGCAATTTTTAGTAGCAACAAACAAGGGAAGCATAAAGGGTCAGTTGGGCCTCGTTTTTTTAATGGGTAGTATTGCGATGACATAATCAATGTGTCCATCAATTGTGTATTCCTAATAGATCTCTTCTACCCAACTATAGGCTCACCAAGATGAGCTCACGATCAGCTGTAGGCAAGGCCAATTTCAATATAGAGAGTTTTGAATGCTCTGATACCAATGTTGGCAAAATCAACAAGTTTTTCATTAATCCAATGTGATTTTATACAATGGGACAAGCTTAGATTAGCCTATAACAATATGATACTAAAAATATACCCAAAGCTAACAATAGATAACATAATATTCATCGTTATTAATAAATTATATTCTAGACTAATAATAGATTTAACGTTAGCATAGCTTCTAGAATAATTAAAAATAATAATGTAATAATTACAGCCTATCTTAACACATATTTATTTCATTATTAAGACATTATGTCCTCAGTACAAGGTATTATTCCTAGAGAGTATTTTATAGGGATGCCTTGTGGCATGAAAATTTATTTACAACTACATACAAGGTGATGGAATGATGAGAAGAAAGAAGAATTTAATTTTGCAAAGAATTTCAAAATTTTAAGATATTTGTTTTTAGGATTGAATTACTTTGACATATTTTTGCATTTGCATGAGAAGAAATTATCATATTCTATGTTAGATGGATTGAACAAACCCTATAAGTGTATCTTTTTATCTTTTATGTTTTTGATAAACCTGCTTGTGGACTTGTTATTATGTTATTGTTTATGGTATAATTGTAAATTACATTATTGTTTGGCCTAACTTCTAGTCCCTCCAACATGGATCATCTCTATATTTTTTTTCAATTCTAGGTATGTGTTGTTTTATTTATAATGTTGTGTAATATACTGGTCAATAAACTCTAAGGCAACATGAACAACGATTTCTTACTGCTTATTTAGGAATGCTTGCAAACCATATGTCAAGATATGGTACTATTATTGTGGCTCATGGGAATCAAAGGCTTTAGAAACTAATGTTCGTTAGGTTGCTTCTGTCCTAGAACATGATAGTATGTTGCATGTGTTGTTTTTGAAATTTTGAAGAACTAATATCTATGTTCCATTTACAGAGAGACCATTTTGGGTAATAGAGTACCTACTTATGATGGTCAAAAGAGTTTGTATATTGTTGGGGCTCTCCCTTTTGCATTGAAGGAGTTTATGATAACTCTAATTGATGTAGAGGAATCAAACAACGATCTAAGGTACATCATAAAAAAATTTCGAGTTATTGAACATTGCTTGGAATTGTCATGATTTTGTTAATTTCTTATCTTTGGCTATTAGCCAATTATGTGGAAATTATGTCAACTATTCTATTAATTGAAAAAGAGAATAAACTATTAAATTCTTCTACATTATAAATTTTCTACACGTAAAATATTGAAGTTTGAATTTTGAATACAACTAGGTGGAGGTGGCAGGAATAGAACCTATGACTTTTTATTCAACTTTGCAACAAACAATCATTTTGTTTACTAGCAAAAGCCATAAATACAAAATCATCACAACACTGGTATCAATTTCAATTCTTAGCAAATTTTGGACACAGTAATCTTCTCCACTCTTTTGCTAAGTCCCATTTTGATGTAGTCAAACTAGACTGCAAAGTCCTTGCATCATGTAAAATTGTGTTTGTTCAATGTAGGTTCTTGTTCCACATGACTAGTTCACATTCCCTTCAATATAATCTTTATATTTTTAGGTTTTACAAGTATATGTCCATAAGTAAGTCCTGCAAACTTATGGTTACAATCTTGAAATTGTTGAGGTAGCACTTATTAGATTTGTAATGAACTTTCACCTCACACTCCAGTTTGAACTTCATGTATGAGTTCACAAAGATGAAAAGGATAAGTGGTTGAAGGAGAATTCAACAACCTGTTTCTAAAAAACCTCAAAATTTATCTTTAGTTGAGGAAGATTTTAGGTCAACACCTAGAGGATGCTCAACACCATGCGCTACTAAGAACAAACATGCACTAATATAATTGTTTTTTCTAAGAGAGTGTTGAATAGAGAGTCATAGGCTCTTTATAATCAATGGCATAACTTTTTTGATAATATTGTCACTTGAATACACAATTGTTAAGTAAGTGCCTTTCCATATCGACTTTCCCATATATTGATTTTAGTGCCTATAACTTTTCTATTATCCGAGTAAGTACACAACAATGAACATCAATGGTAATTTAAACAACCAAGCTATAGGTAAGGACAATTAAAATACCCATTATCACTACAATTTGTTCATGAGACAAACTATTTGGCCTAACTTTTAGTCCCTCCAACATGGATAGTCTCTTTTATATTTTTTTTAGGGTGGGATCATAAGAGGGTGGTTTTAGCCCGCCCTCTTAGATCACCCTAAGACAGTGATTATAAACCATCATATTAGGTGACCTAAGAGGCTTAACCTTAAGAGGGATGTTAATAAACAACCTCTTAGTCCTACGATGGTGGTTCACAACCAACCTCGTAGTCCTAAGAGGATGATTTTTAACTACCCTCTTAGACCCTAAGAGGGCAATTTTTTGAGGTAGTTTTTATTCGTAGTCGTATCTCATAGAATTTTATGATGCCCTCATAGACGACGATTGAATAATCACCTTTAAAGGTCTTTAAGTGCGGTTTATAAGCATCATTAAAACCCTTTTTTGGTGTAGTATATTCCTCCCAAAATTTTTACAATTACCTGCAAATTGTACAATTCCTCCAATAATTCATACAATTTTACCTCCAAATCATACAAGCTACCCTTTAAACCTTCACTTGGCTACAAATTCATATTTTTGTCAAATCTAAACATTTTCTTTGGTACCCTTCAACCATCGAGTTGTAATTTCTCCCTTCTAGTGCAATTTTGGTGCACTTATGCAATTTTCTCTCTAAATGGTGCAGTTCCTCAGTAGTACAAATTTCTATGGTAGTATGGCAATCTAATGTATGACCCTCTTTTTATTTTTTCCTCGTGCAACGATTGAAACATTTTTTTGTTTTTCCATTGGCCAATTTTTCATGCACCAAGGTTTGCAATTTTTCCCTCCATTGTACTTTTTTTGAAAAAATAGAACCCTAGAAACACTTTTATCCACTTGGAGTTTCCTCTGGCACCCTTCTACTTTAAACCCTTACTGCCTTAGTATGTGTTTTCTCCTACAACACATTCTTTATAAAAAATTCCAATTTTTTGGAGTGAAAACCCTAACTTTTGTCGTGTTTCTCTAATTTTGGTTGGCTTTTTAGAAAATAAGCAGATTCTATCATTCAAATTCATTATGTGTGGAAGATAAATTTAGTTAACTGGTGATTTTTGCATACCCATGTGAAAGAAATTCATCGGTTGCACACTCCTTGCTCCTGTATTACTCTGAATTTTACTATTGTCAATGTACGATTTGCTAAGCTGGTGAAAATATTCTACATGGTGCTTGCTTTTTAAACCCTAACATCCTTTTGCATGCAATTTCACCACCTTAGTGCTCCTTGCATGGATTTTTAACTTTTTACATGGATTATTGCCAACTCACCCCCTTTTGGCATGTCATTATGTCTTTTTCTTGTTGTTTTGTCTTTTTTTGCCTTTTAAATATTTTATTTTTTATTTTTATTTTTTATTTTTCTTTAATTTTTCTCAAAAGGGACCGCCATTTCTAATTTTCAACCACCTTCCATCTTAATTGCATCTTGAGGAATTTTAACAATTAAGATTTTTTTTTTTCAACTTTTTTTTTCATTTGCCATTTTGCTAACTTACCTTCAGGGAAATCATACAGTGACATTCACTTGTACAATCCCTTTTGTCGATGTGCCATTTGGAAGTTCTACCATATCATTTCATAAAATTATTTGACCGGGTTCCTATTGATCATTCGTACAATTCACTCCTTCATAAGGGTTCTCTCTATGTTCAAAATTTGTACCAATGATATTTGTACGATTTGTCCCCACTTGGTGGCCCATTGTACGATTTGAAATTGTGCAAGTGCCATTGTTGTAGACACCAAAACCTAGCCACTTGTCATCCATCCTAACTTTCCCACCATTTCCACCATTTATTTACATATATTTATATATATTTATTTTATATATATTTAATAAATATATATTTATATAAGTGAATTAATCTCAACCATCCAATTTCATTTAATCCTATCCATCCATTTACATCAATCCATGCCACACCCTAGATTTAATATCCACCATATGATATGCTTTTATCTCAGCCATACGATTAGTGTCATTGAAACCCTAACTATGCCCTAGGTTGGATTATTAATAGGAGCCATTTTGATGGTTCAACTCCTGAATCTAAAGCTAAATCTTCCTAAAATATTAAGTAATCCTTGATTTCTCTATATTCTGAGCCCTCAACCATTCATCCTCGAGCACTCGAGCACACTCGCCTCTCATCCTCATCTACCATAGCCTTTGCATCCTTTGTCGTCTCCCTCGCTCAACCAGATCTACTTCTACAAACTTCCCCCTTAGCTATCTAACACCTTCAGGCACTTCTTGTCACTCCCGAGCACCTTTGGGTGCTTCCCCTTCGCCGCAAAGTACCTCTGGGTACCCTCCGCCAATATCAAGCACCCACAAGAATTTTCTATATCCGTCGAGTGTCCACGAGCATTTTAAGCCAGAGTTCTAAAGTCTCCCTAGCCTCTGGATGATGCTAGGGCATCACCACACCAATCCACTGCAACATATTTCATTATATCAGAAGACAACAAATAAGAAAGGTAAATATTTTATTTGTTATTTTTTTTTATGCACTTTTAGGTTTTGTTCACTTATTTACATTTCATAGCTAGGGTTTTTATACTTCTTTATGAGTACCTCACACTGTGAAGTCCTCACAGTTGCTACTAACCTATTTTCTCTTTTATTGTGTGCGGATCTGGAAGTGTTACATTAGCATTGTGCAACTGTTTAAGATGGAGTGGCCTAGCATCGGATAATTAGAAGCCCACTCACTTTTGTTGGGAGTAGATATCCATTTTGAGGCACCACCAGCATTGTTCGCTAGGGTTTCAAAGAATCCTAGTTGTTGTAAAAATTTGTATCAAAGAAATCAATAATTCTTATCTTAACAATGGAGTTTTGAGGCTCCCCTATTAATAAATATCATTCATTGTGCAATACTGTTCTTTGAGTTCTACTTTATATTTATGTTATTTGGTGTTGTGTTTTTGTCTCTTCAAATGGTGATCACGGTGGGACCCCCTAAGGGTTTATTTTTATTATTTTCTTTGCTAATTAATAAAATCTTACATTTTTTTTAAGGTTTCTAAGCTAAAAAGAACATAATTAATAAAATCTAGAAAAACATTCATATTAGCTTGCAATTTAGGTTTCATATTAGTCATTTTCATCCATCCACACTTTCTATTTTAAGTTTCTGGTTTTTGTTGTATTCACAAATTGAAAAATATTGCATTCTAATTTCATGTGAATTGAAAAATTGCATAATTAATTTGTATTATAAGGTTAGGGATTCCTATTTTTGTAGGTCTAAGTAGGAATATTTTTTAGATACCAAAAGTATCCCCATACTTGGATGATTCCATATTAAGGAATAGACGAACCCCCCAACTGTCTAAAGCGGGCTTTAAGCGGTGTACTCTACACCCTTTGGAAAATTGGTATTCTGGATAGTGGCTTATGATTTAGACTATCAAAAGTAGTTATATTTCTAACATTGTATGAACAAATAGCAAATCAAATTTTTAAAAAAGAATCACACACTTCACGGTTCACATTTAACAGTAGTGATTGGATTTCATCACCAACCATTGCTTGAGATTTGGTGATGGTGGCTTTCATATCCATCCACCGATCTCTACCCTTAGAAACCCTAGGTCACCCCTGAGAAAAATTTCTAGATTTTATCACAAACAAGAATCTCATTGCCCCAACTTAGCCATAGTTTTTACCTTTCTTTTGATTAATTTAAATTAACACATTTGAAGCACACAAGATTGAAACCTAAAAAATGAACTCACATTAAAAGGAGATAATCAATGAATAAGATAAGACACGTGTTAAACAAACTTAGCATTGATTGTTTATTTTTCTTGTGAAAATTTAAATTGTGTTTTATTTTACTGCATAATGTGTATTTTGGTTTGTTTACTTGATGGTCTTAACAAGAAAACAAAAGAAAGCATTAAATCAAGATAATTCAATGGAACCTTCATCCAACTTCACCACCACTTCTGTGGTATATTCCTTGAATGTGACACAAGAAGATTTATCTGCAAGTCCCTCACATTCCTTGCCATCCACAACCTTTCATATGGCTATGCCCCAAGAAGATTCAACCTCACCAACCATTGATCACCACATTACCCACATAGACATGGCATGAGTAGAAGCTATCATGAATTCTTCTAACTATGTCTTAGATTCAGTCCCCAATGCACCTATATAGGATCCTACTTTAGAACAGGAACTTGTTTATTTTCAATCACCATACAGCTTTGCCTAGGTTTAAACTAACCCTCTTTTTGAGGCATCAGTTGCACCTTCCTCTCATATGTCCATTACCCAACCCTCAAATGCTCCTAGCACTTCATACACATCCACATACACCAACCCCTTATATGAAGCACATGTAAATGCTAGTTCACAAGTTTCAGCCTCACTAGTTACTATACCTAGTATAACTTGTTCCCAACCCACATATTCCATACCATCTTCTTCCATACCCTCCAATTTTGATAGAGAGATTAATGAGTCATGTGAACACTTGAAAAAAATTTATAGACAACGTCAAACACTCAACAACAAGTGCAAGTGAACCCTAAGCGTTTATCAAACTCTACTCAGACTATCCTTATTAATTAGGGTCCATCATGGACACCACAATATTCTATGGTTTCTATCCCTATTCTCCCACCAAGCCATACCACTACGCATCCTATTACCATTGGCCAACCTAGCCATAACCCTCATACGTCAACCTCATTATAAAATTCTCCATATTTTCACCATCAATTTCCCATTCATCAATTTCCATAAAATTCCCTAAGTCATCATCACCAATCTCATCATCATTTAACCACTCCACAACATTTTTCTACCCCACCTCAAAATAATCAGGTAATTTAGGGCTTCCACATTCCTTAAGAAGACCCTCAAATTAAGACCATGCAAAAACAGATAGATCAATTTATACAATATACTCCTGGTTTGAAAAACCAGAAACAAACCTTACACCAATTGATCAATCAACTTATTCATCCTTCGGTATCATCCCTGCCATATACAACAGATTTCACAATGCCTAAGTTTGACAAATTCAAGGAAACTAAGGATCCCAAAAAACTTGTGAGCATGTTTGTACACACCTATTTTAGAATTCAAAATGACAATGCTCTCATGCTCAGAACATTTCATCAAACATTAGGATGTCATAGAGTGGTATAATAAATTACCCAGTCATAGTATTTATACTTTTGAGCAATTGATTGACCAATTCTTTGAGCGTTTTATCCTAAATGTTAGAAATAAAGTCTTATTATCTGATGTCTATGCCTTAAGACAACATGATGATGAGTCTATCTATGATTTTTGAAACCGTTGGAGGGTTGTCATTATCAAGTTTCCCTTCACCCTACCAATGGACGAGCTAATAAAATTATTCACCAAGAGTTGTTTAAAACCTATCTCTTGGATGCTTAAACTACAAATTTATCATTCTTTTGAAGAAGCTTTAGCTCAGGCTAGTGTTGTCGAGGAAATCAAAATCCAAGAAGGCATACTTAAGCCTAAGAAGAAAGAATGGCAAAATAAGGGCCAATATAAAAGAAACTATTATGGCCAACCAAAATCAACACGGGCTATCCTAGCCAATTAGCCCAATCATGTTAATCAAGTGGTCATGAGAAAGTTGATAATGGCTCAACAAAAATCAGTGCAACAGTCATTGCAATAAATTGCTTATCACGTGGTACCCTCGAAAACTCAAGCCATGCAAAATACGATGCCAGCTGTAGAAAACCAATTCATATGCTTCCCTTTTTGAAGGTTTTATGACACAAACAAACTTACTTTACCCAAAATGAGACCAGATGATCCTGTCAAATGTAGTAAACACTATCAGGAACATCTATTTTATCCTTATCATAGGCAAAATGGGTATGCTATTAACAATTGTCATACATTTAAAGATATAGTGAAAGAACTCATTAACTTGGGGGCAATGAAGATTGACAACCCCCTTGCTCAACAAAATCAAAACCTTGGTATTTTTCAAACACCACTTCCTCATCATGAGGAGGTGCAACCAAATATAGGAGGGACTAACACCAAAACTCCTAATCAAGTCAATCACATCCAATATTACTAAGGGTTTGTAGGGGCCATCCATGTGGTTGATAGAGGTCAAAGAAACAATCAACAAAATGTAACGCAAAAACCACAAGAAAGTGTGCCACAACCCCCTACATCGTCATCTCCCAATCCTTCATCACCAATCCATATCCCTAGTAAATCAAATCCTCCAAATCCACCTATCAATCATCCACCATGACCAGTTATCTCATTGAGTAGCTGGTTAACTATAAGTCTAAATATGGCTTTTAACAAATTATCAATTTATGAGTTAATTCAACAATATCCCCCACATCGTGACGCATTAATGGATATTCTGAAATCCATTGAATTGCAATATCAATATCCTAATGCCTTCAATAATTTTTTAGGGAGCATCCAAACATGCATGGAGCCTTCAATCACATTATATGACTTTGATATTAAGCTAATCTCATCAGAATCAATAGACCCTCCATTGCATATCATGGCTCTAATTGACAAGAAGCCTTTTAAAAGAGTGTTAATTGACACTGGTTCCTCTATAAATATCATCACCATGTCCGCCCTTCATCACTTGAATCTTCCTCCATCTCATATTACCAAGTCATAATTCACCCTAAAAGCATTCAATGATGCTTTATATTCCATAGTTGGTACTTTTGTTTTACCCATTGAAGTAGGGGTTAAAATGTGGCACACTACATTTCACATCTTGGAAGGATCCATGGTGTACAATGTACTCCTTGGAAGACCTTGGAAGAGAGAAATGAGATGTGTTCCTTAAATACTACACTAATGCTTAAAGTATGTTCATGAAAGACATG
The DNA here is from genome assembly GCA_028583015.1 of Wollemia nobilis. Lineage (NCBI taxonomy): Eukaryota > Viridiplantae > Streptophyta > Pinopsida > Araucariales > Araucariaceae > Wollemia > Wollemia nobilis. The sequence goes on from JAQPPZ010002068.1 coordinate 473,286, forward strand.
TACATTGCATATCGGTGGATTTTGAACTTTTCAACTATTGTAATTTCATCTCAAATCCATATGAGTCCATGCTTCCTTCCATTCACCTTTTCCTTTCACCATTAGCCAATTCATCTACCACTTCACCAATTTCTTCATTGAAGGATCCCATTTCTAAGGACTTCCTTATCACAAAACCTCCATCATATTCATCATTGACTACATGCACATGTGGTCACAATCAATCCACATCATCAAAATCATTACCATCCACTTCATCATCATCATCCATTCAACAACCTTCCCAAGCCAATCCATCACCTAATATTTCACAAGTCAAGTTCATGAATTGTGAGACACCTTCATCTTCACCACTTCCCTAGCCATCATCCAGCCAAGGTCCTCCCATATCTTCCCAAGTTGATTTCCACCTCACTAATCCCGGTATTGGTGAAAATGTGGTCCAAGATATCAGTCACACCCCTCACCATTCCTAAGTCTAAGGATTTCGATCACCCACGTGACCCACATTTAGCCATAGGAGTAGTATATGACATGGGTTTAGCTCCAAATAGCATAAATTTTGTATATGGGATAATTGATTCTTCATCAACTCCAACACCCATCGAAGAACCCAAAGAACCAACAATTGCCAACATTCAAAATATATCAAGATTTACATCTCGCTATTTTCACATAGTTAATTGGTAAGGTCATGGCCTAGGATTGCATGAATATGGAGTGTCTCAGCCTATCGATGTTCCATATCAAGAAGTGCATGACCGTTCAAGTCTAGGTTACCACCTACTTTCCACCACCTCTTATCTTGAACAAGCCTTCTAAAGGCTTAATCTCAATTCAGGAGAAGCCCTCCATCTCGATAATTTTGATGATGAAATCCATAAATAATTCAAACTTATGTCAATAATTTTGGATGAGTATGAAAAAGAATCAAAACCCATTATTCCTCATACCAAACAAGATGAGTTTTATCTCAACATGTTTTCCATCCATGAGCCCATCTTTCGCTTGCTTCTTCCATAAGAGTGAGCTTCCCCTATCGATGAACTACCACCTCCATTTCATAAGCCAACTTGTAACATATGTACATAACACAAAAACAGTGGTTTTCATCACTACCAAAAATAAAAAACAATGGTTTTCACCACTACCAAAAAATCAAAAAAATAAAAAATCAACAAAAAAAATGTTCTCTTTTTCAACATTGCATGTATATATCATCTAGTTAAATGCATCTATTGATGTTCCTTGTTGCTATACAAGTTAACCAAGCTCTTCACACCAATTCTTAGGTTCCATCTATTCCATTCAACCTTATCACCTTACCCATGAGTCAATATGAACCTTGTTGATTTATTCACCCCACTCTGTAATCCATACGATCCAGCTAATCGAATTCTAATTGACATAAGACTTATCGATATGGGTCAAATTTCCTTGCCTCCATCCTTTGCTGAATTTGTCTTATTCGAATAATTTTTAAGGGATTCCACCAACTACATTCCTCCATCCCCTTTGCCTTCACCTTCACCTTCACCTTTGAATCCTGAGGTTTTCTATGAAGAAATAGATGAGGATAAGATAGCAGAGTTTTATGACATCTTAGATGACATTCATCTGATCCCTACACCCCATCAACTTGAGGAAGGTTCCCACATGTCCATTGAAGATACCATCGATGAGGATCTTAGTTCAAAAAAATACAATCCCTAAATTGTTAAGATTGGCAAAATTTTATCACCTGAAGAACAAGAGAAATTAATTGCTCTCCTAAAGTGGAATAAGGGCATATTTTTGTGGTCCTATACAAACATGCCTAATATTGACCCTAGTTTGGTTATCTATAATCTCACCTTACAGCCTGATCCTAAGCAGATGAAACAAAAACTTAGGAGAATGCATCCTACCATGGATCTCTTGGTAAAAGCATAACTTCAAAAAATCTTAGACGTGAACTTCATCATTCCAATCAACTATCCTGAGTGGCTTTCAAACATGGTATCTATTTGAAAACCTAACGAGATGATACGTGTTTGCACTAAATTTCGAGATCTTAATAAAGCATGTCCCAAAGATGACTTCCCCATCCAAAAAATTGATAGTCTTGTTGACACATGCACTGACCATGAAATGCTTTCACTCATTAATGGTTTTTCAGGATACAACTAAATTCGAATAAATCATGATGACAATATAAAACAACATTCACTACACCTTGGAAAACTTTTTGTTACAAGGTGATGCATGTTGGCCTAAAAAATGTAGGTGCCACTTATCAACGTGCCATGATATATATTTTTTCATGATTACATGTATAAGATTATCAAAGATTATGTGGATGATCTCTTGGCTAAATCTAAAACTCGACAAAAGCACATTGGTGTATTAGAGAAATTTTTTGATCTTCTAGAGTATAATGTAAGGTTGAACCTCAAGAAATGTGTATTTGGTGTTACCTCAGGCAAACTTCTATGATTCATTATCTTCAAAAGAGGCATTGAGGTGGACCATAACAAGGTCAAGGTCATCATGGAGATGCCTCCCCCAACTAACTTAAAGGAATTGCGTAGTTTACAAGGAAAGATTCAATCAATCCATCATTTCTGTGTAACTTTCTAATAAATGTAGGCCACTCAATCACCTACTACAAAAGGAAGTGCCATTTTCATGGATAGATGAATGTCAAAAATTGTTTGATGACATTAAGCAATACCTAGCTTCTTCGCCAGTCTTAGATCCTCCTTGTTTGGGGGTCCCTTTCTATCTTTATATCTCAACAATAGAATTTTCATTAGGGGCAATGCTTGCACAAACAAATGAGAAAATTTGGGAGCAAGTTGTCTATTACATTAGTCGAACATTGGTAAGATATGAAACTAGATACACTTATGTAGACAAACTGTGCTTAGTAGTGGTTTTTGCCACTAAGAAACTTTGACACTACATGCTTAGTCACATAACATATATCATCTCTAGAGAAAATCCTTTACGTTATATGATGTCTCGCACTTACAATAACACTTGCACTGCTAAATGGATAATGCTCCTTATTGATTTTCCTTAGTAAAAACTCCATTAAATGCTAGGTAATAGTCGATCAACTTGTGAAAGCTCCACTACCTAGTGATCATCCTTTGATTATTGAGCTTCCATATGATTCGATATTTGACATCACTAAGCAAGAAGAAGATGGCATTTTGGAGGAAGGTGTCGATATCATACTATTATTTGATGGCTCTAAGTGCATGAAAGGTCAAGGTGCTGAAGTCATGTTTCATACACCCTAGGGGGTACCTATCCCTTTATCATTCAAACTCGACTTCCAAGGCACAAACAACACTATAGAGTATGAAGACTTAATCTTAGATCTTCAATCAACTATAGCTATAAGCATTAAGCGTATCAGGGTATTTTGGGATTATCAACTTGTTATTAAGCAAATCAATGAAGAATATCAATGCAAAGAACCTACCATTAAGCTTTATTATGATGTACCTAGGTGTTGTAGGTGATTTGGAGAGGAGAGTGAAATCCTCCAAGAGAGGTCCCAGGTTCAAATCTCCACCCTATCAAAAAGCTGAATTGGGTATCCAAAATCCAATTGATAATGTTGGTGCGGGAAGGGTCGGGTGTGTCTCCCAAGTGACTTTGACGGTGTAGAACCCCCTGTTCATGGTCTCTCAGACCAAGGCGACCCCGTAATGGGTTTTTCATTTAAAAAAAAAAAATCTTTATCATGAAGTGGCAATGAAATTTCTCTCTAAGTCTAATTGGTATGAAATTAATAGTTTGCCACATTCAAACAATATATTTGTAGATGTGATGGCCTCCCTTGGATCATTGATTCCAAAATACTCCTTTGGAGAGGTACAACCCCTTATAATTTCAATAGTCTCTAAATCTACAATTGCTCGTGCTGAGTATAAAGACAAAAGGATGTTTGATTTATCCATTTGGATCCATATGAGCCTTGGTCAAGCCAAATAGTAGCCTTTCTCAAGTTTGGAACACTCCCATATGACATTTCTCGAACTGCAAAAAGCACTTTCAAGCAAAAGGTAGCTTGTTTTGTTCTCTTGGGGGATGTGTTGTACAAACATGGTTATGATGGAGTCCTCCTTCATTGTCTCGAGTCTAGTAAGGCACAAAGAGCCATAACTAAAGCCCATGATGGTACTTATGGTGGTAATTTTAGTGGAATGACCATCGCCAAGTGTATTTTATGTATGGGTTATTATTGGCCCACAATGGAACGTGATTGTTGCGCATATGTTAAACATTGTAAAAAGTGTCAAAAGTATGCTAATTTAACTCGTGTACCATAACAAGCCTTACATCCTATTCAAAGCCTTTGGCCCTTTTCACAATGGTGTCTAGATCTAATTGGTAAAATTTCACCTCCTTCCTTGGGACAACATACATTTATCATCATAGCCACTGAAAATTTTATAAAGTGGATTGAGGCAACTCCTCTAACCAGTATGATAGGACCTAGAATTGTGGAGTTTATACTTCACCATATCATTTATCATTTTGGTATCCCCTGGAAAACCATCTTTGATAATGGTAAGTCTTTCAAGAACAATGATGTTCGAGCATTTTGTGATAAATATAACATTCAACACATTTTATCGAATCCTTATTGAGAGCATTCTATGCATTATTTGATTTCTATATATGTATATATACATGGCCAATACACAAAACTATTTACATACATTTCATTCACAGTATTACATTTCCTTTGCATATACACTTCCTTCCAAAACAATGCATTAACACATATTTCATATTGCATTTCAAATTTCACAAAAATTGCATCTACACACATTACATTTCATACATCCCACCACATTACACATTTCATATTAGGGATCATTTATTAAGTTCAAGGTCTTAATTGGTACAACAAAAGTCATGTTGTCTTAATTAGGGGCACCTTCACAACATCCTCCATACAATTCCACCAAGACAAATTGCCATTTGTATACACCACATTATCATATAATTCCTAGGTGTTTTTAGTCACTCGGCCACTCCTAGTTTTTTAAGCAAACTCCAAAAAAAAACACGTTGAGTTCCTTTTTAGTATCATCATACATATACACTAATAAAATCTTAAGTTATGGGAATTGACTCCAAAACACTCTTGAACCAAACACAATTTCACATCTTAAAAGCATCTTGCGTCAAAGAGGGATAACACCATACTTGGTATGAATCTCGAAGTGAAAAGGGTCATTCTTGCTAGTCCCATCATGCAACATAGTCCATAAGAATAGTGGTTTTCATCAGTATCACAATTGCTTCCAAATCAAAAATATGGAGTAGTAAGGATAGGGTACAATTCTCATCATACTTAGGTTGAGAATCTAATTCCCAAAAAATCTAAATCTTTTACATTACACACCACTGATCATTAGGTTGTAAGGATCGTACTACATTTCCAGTCATATGGTTAGGTAGTCATCCCCAAAATTTAAGAGATCAAAATACAAATCATGGACTATAGAGTTAGCCTCTATTGCATCTATAGATGCTTGATTGATAGGAGTACGCTCATGCATGGCGACACGTCTCTTTTAAAGAGATATTTGATCGCACATAAGGACAAGCTAGTTTCTTGGATTCATCTATAATAGGTTTACCCAATTAACTCAGGATGAGTTAATAAAATCACTTGCACACACATTAGTTCTTGATTACCTTGAGTTATTACCATGCTTTTGATTTGGTAAATGAATTCACTACACACACATTTGATCCTAGAGAGATTCAGTAGTTTTAGTGAGTTTGATACCACTAGTATGTTTTATTCTCTGCAAAATAGTCAGTCTTCCATATCAAATTCCATATCTTCTTCAATATCAACATCCACATCTTCTTCTATGTCAACATCCATGTTAGTTCATGAGTCACTTATCCCATATGCCACCAACTTTGGTGGCCTTGATTAAACAACAATGCTACATAATGGTCAAGCAAGATCTAAACTATGAACGATCATTATCACATTTACATTGCATTAATCATCCATACATTCTAAAATGCATTAATCATCCATAACATATCATATGCATTAATCATCCATATAAACATGCATTCCATAAAAAATATTCACACAAAAACATATAACACAAAAGTTAAAAGCCATGTATATATATATGTATAAATATCACATGGACAATGAGTGCCAAAAGGCTAGATACAATGGAGCACCAAGGCTCATATACAAAAAGTGCATCTAAGCATTAAGCTACGCCCTCCAAGAAGATCCATGTTACCTAGTAGGACCCCTAGACTTAGAGCTATATCTAGACTAGCTATGCCTAGCACCCTCAAATACAGATGAGGTGGTAGGATCCAAAAGTGAAATGTGATGCCCCATCAACCTATCCTTCAATATCTTGATATATCTATGCCAATATTGAAGATGTGTTATATCAACATTATATCGGTGATCCCTCTCTACTAGATCTTCCTAGAGCCTCATGATCCTTGTAATTCACTCTGCCACATGTTGCTCCAATTGTACCCAATCCTCCTCACTCTGATATAAAGACCCATTTGGAGCCTCCTTTGTATCTTATCTATCTCCACCATCTCCTCCACTCTCAAGAGCCTCCCTCGCTACACCCTTAGTCCACCTCATTCGACTATCTGATCGAAGGTGTCACTATCACTTGGGGGTCTCCTAGGTCCCCTCATCCCTAGCGTCATCACCATCCCCATCAACCACTACTCAAGTTGATACCCATGGTGGTTGTGAATAAAACCAAGCATCATACTCCATGGTAGTCCCTGCATCACCCACATATGGGAGATCCATCTCCTCATCATCCTCATAAATCATCCTCCATGGCTTCACACATGGTAGCCTTATCTCCTCCCGATACCTCCTACATTGCATTGGCTCATCCGAAACCTCCTACCTCAAGCTAAACTATCAAAGTACTCGTGAGAACTAAAAACACTCAACCTCACTCTGATATCGTCCAACCACCCACCTAGCCTGCCACAATCATCATAAGTGCTCTCCATATCTGGTCCACTTGAAAGCCCACCATGACCTCCATATCACTTGGGCAGATGTCAATCTAGCCCACAGATATTGGTACCACTAGCTCATGTACACATGCCAACTTGGTTGTACCTCCTCAACCATCACCCATTTCATACCAAAGGGCTGCTCCCTACCCAAGTTTGCTACTAGTAAGACCTCCGACCGAGCCACACTAAAGTGCTCCCATCCCCAAAACTATAGTAGCAAGCTACATTCAATCCTTTCCTCCCCTACCTCATCACCTCATAAATATCCTAGTATACCTATGCCAACAAGAAAGGAGCCCATGCATACACTTGCTACCTAGTAAGCATATCACTCACTACTCCTATCAGGTTCCAAGGGAACCTGCACCCAGTGTTGTTCGGGGCCATGATGTTGGCCAACATGAACATTACTAAGGTATGAAGGGCATCCAACTCCTTATCCATGTACATGGACAAGGTATACCTCCACTCTCTACCCTCACACCCTTCCAGCCATTGCCAAACATCTTCATCATATCTATATTTTAGTTGTGCCCATCCTCAACTCGCATCCACTCCACCAACACCTTAAGGATGTATTGTGACCACTTCACAATGACCCCAAAATAACAGATCCACAAGAAAATTTTTTGATGCCTATTTTGAAGTTTTGGTTTGCATAACTTTTGATTTTAATATAGGGGCTTAATGTGTGTTCCTTAATTATTTACGATTTTGATCATTTAGGTTTTTGTTGATTTTACATTGTAATGTTAGAATGTTGTTTTGTTTAAATGTTGAATTTTAATTTGTTCTAAAGTTAATAAAATTTAAATGTTATCATTTTAAATAATTTAAATGGTATTAATTAAAATTTAAAATGATTAATTATAAAACATTTAAAAATAAATTTTGATTTAAAACATAAAAATATAATATAATATATTTGAAAAGAAAGAGATTTTAAATAAAATATTTTGGGTTTATTCTGCAATTCATTGAAGCACAGCGGCGGTTAAACGCTTCTCGAGAATCATGATGGTCAAATTAAGTCAACACCATACAAGTTTCAGGATAATATTCAAGTTGAGAGGCACCTTTTTAGATGGACAGTTCATCAAAGCCTTTTGCAAGCTTTGGAGCTTATAAGGCAGTGATGGTGAACATCCCAAAACGTGTGGTATTTGTTGATATCGTCGGGCAGATGGTAGCTAAAAATATTACCAAACATAATAGTAGAGATTTGATGACTTGGATCTAGAGCACTCATAGAAGGCCAGAGTGAAACCTACTTACCCGGACGCCCAGAGGATCAAAATTTTCCTTGATATGACAAAAGAACAAATATAATTTGAAGATGTTGTAACCGGAAAGGGGATGTAGATGGGAATAACTAAACACAAAATATGTCAACAATTTCACTAAAATTTAGATGTATGTATAATGTTGGGAATCGAATATGGCACAACAGTGATAGGAGCCTGCTTATGCAGTGCACAAATACAATGAATTAGACGGGGAGGTTTAGACGTTGATTACGAGTAATAACAAATTGGATGTTGTGTGGGCCTTGGTAAACATATTACTATATTGACCTGAAATTCGATGAATAGTGTAGTAAAATAGGCAGGATGAGATCGTTTAATTCTTTGATAGATGCAACTAGTCACAAAAAATATGAATAATACCATGTAGGTAACCTGGTAGTGTAGTCAGTGTTTGAAGAGAAACAAATCTAAATGATGAGTTTGAAGTGTTTCATCGCCTTTTGTAGGAGAATTTATTCAAATGCAAAAGTATTGGTTAAGTTTTTTTCGTAGCACTCTTGTTTTTGAAGCATATATACATACGGTTTGACATCACCATTGTGAGAAGGAATAAAGGGTGATTTCCCCACGGAGTGTGTCATGGACAATACGGTAATTTGTTCATGTTTCTCACTATGATGTAGGTCAGACATGAAAGTCTTCATGACTGTATGACGAATGTTTTACCAAGATATATAATGGTAGAATCAATGAGTTTCTCATTTTCTGCAGGGCATTTGCTACTCACGCGTCGCCAAAGAAGGAATATTACTTTACTTAGAAAAATATACTTAAATGAAATTAAATTTACATTTTCTAAAGGTTCCAAAATACACATGATTAATTGCTTAGAGAGGCTACAGAGTTAAATGTTATTTTAATCGCTGAATATTCATATTATGGGGAATAAAACCAACAAAGTCACCATTTCAAAATAAAGAATTATAACCGATTGGTTTAATCAAAGGTCATTATGAAACTCAAGCTGTAAGAAATGAATCGTAAAATAAAAGCAAACTGAAAAAGAATGGTTGCGCGAGTTATCAAATATGTAACGGAAATGAAAGGAAGATGAAAGAAAATATTAATACGCCATTACAAGATGGAAAATGGGTCGAGCATTTTGGGTCATAGGAGGAGATTGAAGAATGAATGCCCAGAAGGATAGGTTGTAGAGAATTTCACACAATGAGAACATGAGCTTTTGAAGAATATTTATTGTAAGATCTAGAGTGATATATCAAATAATTTTTATTTAAATAAGCATGATTATGGTATTTCAATTGAGTAAATTTCTTGATATGTTCCTTATTTATTTTAAAAATTCCACGAAAGCTTGCATTCAATTTATAATTAATTATGTCATTGTTGGTTATTATAAATTGAATTTTTAAATTTGAAAGGTTATATTCATTCGTATTATAGCCATTACATTTTATTTTATTTTATCATTCTTTACCCTTCTTTTGATTTTTATTTTAATTCTAAAAGATTAGATTATAAAGCCCTAATTCATATTATAAAGATTGAAGCTTTATAATTAGGGTCTTATGATTGTTTATTTTCCAAATATTTAATTTAATCGATATTTGGATGAATAAGAATTATACTGAGGGAAATATCATATAAATATTAATTTTAATATTATAAAGTCACAAACTTTATAATTAAGATTTATATACATTGGTTGTTTAAAGCAATTTCGGTTTTGGTTCGAAGAAAATTTAAAATTATAAATTGTTCATAAAGTTCATGTTTTTAATGAATTTTATAATTTTAAAAGTTTTCATTTTCAAGTAATAAATAAACTTACCTTAATGAAAATTAATTTTATTAAAAGGTAGTTATTTATATGGCAATCAAAAGGCCATTATTTTCAAAGCATATAGATTAATTTTCCTTAATAAAAATTAATTTCATCAAAGGTGAAATTAATTTATAATTTATTTCAAAGGATATTACATCCTAAGGTTTAATCATTTGGATTATTTTTTTTCATGTTTAAAACAACTTAAATATAAATTCATTCATCATTTCATTAAATTTCATGAGCAATCACTTTAGCATCGTAAGATATTACCAACATAGACCCCTTGTTAATAGTTATTTGCAAATCACTAAGGTATTCTAAGCACTTATTTGATACATATTTATAACACACAAACATGCATAAAGTGAAGGAACCTTGGAGAAATGTTTATTTCTTTACAAGAGAGGGTTTTCATTTGAAAATCCTAACAGTGAGTGTGATTTCGCAAATGGGCGAAATTATCCCTCAATAGAATTGGTTCTAAAAGGAGGGCCTGAAATGTAATATTTTTAATTTTCAGCATTTGAAATTGTTCAAATTTGTTACTTTAAAAACAATTGTGAAATTTTCTGATTTATGCTATATTAATTTTAATCTGTCATAAATTCAAAAATTAGGTTATGATTCAATTTTTGTGAACTTTTCATACATAGCCTTGCATATTAAAACTGGTTCAATGGTAGAAAATGGTTTACCCCATTATAAACATGATTGAACAATTATAGCTGAGGAACATATTCAGGCATATAAAAACATTATGTTTCATTTTCAAATTATGCATGAAGATGTTATCTGTAGAATGTTTCCATACACATTAGATGAATTTACTTATAATTGGCTTATTAATTTACCTGCAGGTTCTACCACTTCTTGTGATCAACTAGAAGCAACATTTATTGAACATTTTGGAGAATTGGTTGACACGGATAAGATATCAAATCAGTTTTCCTCTATCTGTAAAAATCTTGATGAATCTATGAGTCAATTTAATGATAGGTTTCATAAATTATATACTGAAATAGAAACACATTTTATCATTTCAAAAGAAGAAGTTATTCAAATATACTTGGAAGCTTTAGATCCTTTTACTGTTAAGTTTCTAGAAAATTTTATTAAATATTTATCCTTGTCTAACGTCTATGGTGGGGCAATAGTTGTAAAACAATGGTGGATTTCTAAAGGGGTTGGTGTGGGTAAATTATCATTACTTAACCCTAAAGTTTCAAATCAAATACCACATATGAGTCATGATACATATTTTTCTTTCATATTAGATTGTTCTTCAGGAGTTATGGATTCCAATCAGTGTCAATCATCTAATATGACACCCTCGAATCAAATGATGTTCAATGTAAATAATCAATGTGATGAAATTGAATGTCCTAGTTTTACAACCACTTTCGATATTGTCTAAAAGGAAGTGCAAATTTCAAAGCCAATATTAATCAATGAGGATTGTGGTAACCAAGCTTATCAAAGTGTAGAAATGCATGAGTCTTCAGATATTGGAGTTTTAGATTTAACTAGATTGGAAAATATGATAGAATAGAACCTTCCATAGAGTTGAATGAAATAATTAAAACCCCAGAATTAAAATATTCTAGAGGTGATTTCATTATGACTGATCATAAAAGTTTATTACTTGAGGAAGATGAATTTTTGAAAGTGATGAAAATGAATTTGAAAAGTGTTTGATTGTTGAATTTATAGAGTGTGAAGAGGTGGTTGAACATCACACCCTAATTTTAGAAGATGATTATTGTTGGTGGAATAAATGGGAGGACTTTTCTGCTCTTTCTAATGAAGTACTTGCTTCACCTACAATGCAAGAAAAGTTGCAAAGGTTAGTTCTACATCTTAAAAGAAACATCGATCAAGTACAAGGACAAATGCATCAAGATGCATATCTTGATAATTATATAAATCATCTTCATGATACAAGTATCAAAGATACTAAAAGTGATATTCTTTTAGATAGTGGAAAGGTACTAGAGTGGACTAGTTTTGAAACATATGACGAATCAGAACTTTTCATAAATTTGGATGAATTTGTTGAAAATGATGATCGAAATTTTCAGTATCTTCAAAATTGTGATCAAGAAGAAATAAAGGAAGGGATACATTCTCATCAAAGATTTCAGGAAGATGATTATTATAATGGTTGGATAAGACATGAAGAATTATTTATTTATAATGATTCTACTGATGAATTTTGTATTTCACTTGATATGCAGGATGTTGAAACCTCTATCTTGCGTAAAGATCTAGCAATTTCTATCCAACTGGAAAATGATGTGCCAATTTTAGAATAGAGAAGGTTCCAAGATTTGATCATTTTGAACATGAGTTTGTGGAACATCTTGTTGAAATAGAAAAATAAGAAATGGTAAATGTTTCTTATGATTCCTCTATTTTAGATGAAGATGAGGTAAAATATTTTCTTTCATTCTTGAATACTAAAGATTTGAGTGAAAATTTTCATTATTGTATTGATTATTCAAATGAAAAAACATCATGTATGATTAATAAAGAATTAGAATTTTCTATTCAGTCTAAATAAATTATTGCTTTGTTTGATCAAAATAATTGTTGTTTTGAAAATGATGAGCATGTTCTTGATTAGATTCCTAATTTTGATGCTTTTGAAAAGCATGTCATTGATGAAGATAAAGGAATATGAAATGATAATAATGATGATAGAGATCATGAAGAAAAAGAAAAAACTACAATGGATCATTAATTAGATTTTTTTGTTATTTATGATGAGATACCATTGGAGGTTGATGAAGAAATAGAGTGGATTCCTTTTCACATCATTAATTAGATTGCTTTGTTAAATGAAAGAGAAGTAGATATGCTTGAGTTGTTGAACCATGTTCATCAACAGTTAACTAATCAATCTAGGTTACAAACTTATCTTGATTCTCATTTTGTAGATATCCTAGATTCTTGCAAATTGTTGCATAAGTATGATTGGCCTAAAAATATGGATGATAACTTTGCTTTAATTTTTTTAGAAATAGCCTTCTATTTGAAAGAAAGCTTATATGCTATTGAAAATCAAAACTTAATTCAAAGTGAAAAATCATATTTTGAAAGTTACATCTTATTGAATATACAAAAAATAGTCAAAATTCATGTATTCACTTGTAAGTTTAATGAATCAAATCCCAAACATATAATTTCTTATAAACTTGAATCAAACTGGTGGGATGAGAAAGACAAAATGACATTTGTTATATTGTTTGGCTTAATTTTCTTTTGGTTGGAGTTGTATAAGATTTGGCATGCATATAACAATATATGTCTTTTACAGTGTGTCGATCGTGTGTGGGATCTAGGGAAGTGATAGCACAAATTTGGCATCATCTTGTACATAGTGTATTTTTTGTGTAAATAAATTTTTGGGTTTTATTTTATTTTGTACATATTTTTTATTTCATGAAATTTTGTTATTCGCTTTTGTTGATGTTTATGATTTTTGGTGAAATTCTGATGTGTTTCCATTTTTGGTTGCAATAAAAATTAGTTTATGCCAAATTTTTGGATTTTAGTTAAGGTTATCATTTTTTTGTTTTGTAGCTTTTGGTATTCTTTCTTGATTGAGGTAGTTGTGATATTTATAATAAACATTTGATGAATTTGTTTGGTATTTTTTCTTGTATCACTTAGGATAAATTACCTATTTTTGAAAACATCTGAAACTTGAAGAAAAGGAAAGTGAGATGATTAGTATATATCCTCGTGAATTTGAATCAAGACAGTAAATTTTGAAACACTAAAATAATTTTGCAAATGCTCCACAAGTACTACACATCTTAAAGGAATATTATTTGAAATCTTGAAAGATGAAGTTATGTAGTTTTACAGATTTTAGGTGAAAATCCAATGAGCTCAATTTTTTAACTTTACTTGATCTTTAACCCAAGTGATAGGTGAATTTTGCAAATGCAATATAAAGCTTCAATAAAAAAAAATCAAACCAAATACAATGGAAAATAAAGCCAAATTAGTCACCATAGTCTAGATAACCTTCACCAGGGCTATAGATGCTTGATTGGCAGTGGAGCTAGGTCTAAACTGAAATAAAGAAAAAAAGGCAAAATGCAAAATTTACCTAATATTTGGGAGATGCAAATAATCTCTATCAAGGCTATAAAAGCCTAGATGGTAGTAGAGAAATGTATTTAAGAGAGCAATGTAGGAGTGCACTTAAAAGAGCAAATTTTTATAGCCTAACTGCAAAACTAATAATGGAAATCTTGATAGTATCAGGAAAATAAATGAATCACAGAGGACACACCGAACAAAAAACTAAATATTTTAGTTGTTTCTATTTGAACTTATCTATTCACATTCTTCGGATATTATTGGTGCTCATTTGTCTGATTTTTGAGTTTTTTTGGTTTCAAAGTTGGGTTCTTAAGTCTAAAATTTTCAGGAACATTTCCCAGCAGAGTCGCCATTTGTTGTGACCACTTCACAATGACCCCAAAATTGGGGACCCACAGGAAAATTTGAGATTTTGATGCCTATTTCAAAGTTTTGGTTTGCATAACTTTTGATGTTAATATAGGGGCTTAATGTGTGTTCTTTAATTGTTTATGATTTTGATCATTTAGGTTTTTTTTATTTTACATTGTAATGTTAGAATATTGTTTTTTTTAAATGTCAAAGTTTAATTTGTTCTAAAGTTAATAAAATTTAAATGTTATCATTCTAATTAATTTAAATGGTATTAATTAAAATTTAAAATGATTAATTATAAAATATTTAAAAATAAATTTTGATTTAAAAAATAAAAATATAATATAATATATTTGAAAATAAAGAGATTTTAAATAAAATATTTTGGGTTTATTCTGTAGGTCATTAAAGCGCAACGACGATTAAACGCTCCTCGAAAATCGTAACAATCAAATGAAGTCAACACCATACAAGTTTTAAAGTGATATTCAGGTTTAAAGGCTCATTTTTAGATGGACAGATCATCAAAGCCTTTTGCAAGCTTTGGAGCTTATAAGGTAGTGATGGTGAACATCCCAAAACATGTGGGATTTCTTGATATCATCGAACAGATGGTTGCTAAGAAGATTTATGCAAACATAAACATACACCGACAACAAAAAGTTAAATCATGGATTTCAATCTAATGATGAACTACGTTTGGATGTATGTATAGACACTGGTGGTCGTATGTGAATGCTACGTGTTCATTCAAAAGGTGGATAGGGTTGGATGCTGCTCTCGATGATTTAAAAGATGACACATAATAAATTTGATTTATTTTGGTTTATCTAGTGATTAATGGATATAAACACAAATGGGGTCTCCTTCATGGCTTGCATTTACTCTTACTCCAACTACAAATATAGCATGACAATTTGGAATTCACGTCGCAACAGACGATGATATAGAAATTGTCAAGGTGAGCTTTGACTATGATAGTGACGATGATGAGATGAGGTTTGAGCATATAAAAATGTAACAATATGATAGTAAATATCAACAATAGGTAAAGTGACATGTTCGGTCCACAAGGTAGCGAATACAAAAAGGATACATACTCAACCAGACCCATGATGCAGTAGTCCTATTTCAATTTTTGGTAGCTAGAAATCAAATCACTCGATATGGTTTACGAAACTATGCACCAATTTCGAGATGCAAAATAGAATTTCAAGCATGTGAAGATGGTGTCCATAGGAAATTTTCAAACATCATAGTAGAGAGTTGATGAATCGATTCTAGATCACTCGTAGAGGGCCAAAGTGAAAGCTACTTACCCGGATGCCCAAGAGATCAAACTTTTCACTGATATGACAAAAGAACATACATAAGTTGATGATGTTGTGACCGAAAAGAGGATGCAGATGGGAATAACTAAACACAAAATATGTCAATAATTTCATTAAAATTTGGATTTTTGCATAATGTTGGAAATAAAATATGGCACAACAATGCTTGGAGTATGCTTACACAACACGCAGATGTAGTGAATTAGATGGGGAGATCCAGATGTCGATTACGGTAATAACAAATTGGATGTGTAGTAAACTGGGCAAGATGAGATCGTTTAATTCTTTGATAGATGTAGCTTATCACAAAAAATATTAATAATACCATGTAGGTAACCTGGAAATGTACTTAGTGTTTAAAGACCAACAAATGTAAACAATGAGTTTGAAGTGTTTTTTTGCCTTCTGCAGGAGAATTTACTCAAATGCAAAAGTATTGGTTGAGTTTTGTTTGGCAACACTCTTGTTATTGAAGCAGATATACATACAGTTTGACAACGCCATTATGAGAAGGAATAAAGGGTGATTTCCCCATGGAGTGTGTCATGGGTGGCACGAGAATTTGTTCATGTTTTCCACTATGACGTAGGTCAGACATGAAAGTCTTCATGACTGTATGACAAACATTTTACCAAGACACATAATGGTAGAATCAATGAGTTTCTCATTTTTTGTAGGTCATTTGCCACTCACGCATCGCCAAAGAAGGGATATTACATTACTTAGAAAAAGGTGATTAAATGAAAATAAATATACATTTTCTAAAGGTTCCAAAATACACATGATTTATTGCTTAGAGAGGCTACAAAGTTAAATGTTATTTTAATCGTTGAATGTTCATATTATGGGGAATAAAACTGGCAAGTCACCATTTGGAAATAAATAATTATAACCAATTGGTTTAATGAAAGGGCATTATGAAACTCAAGATATAAGAAATGAATCGTAAAATGAAAGAAAACTGAAAAATAATGGTTGCGCAAGTTATCAAATATGTAACAAAAATGAAATAAAGTATTAATACGCCATTGCAAGATGGAAAAGGGGTCGGACATTTTGGGGCATAGGAGGATATTGAATAATGAACGCCTAGAAGGACATGTTGCAAATATTTTCACACAATGAGAACAGGAGCTTTTGAAGAATATTTATTGTAAGATCTAGAGTGATATATCAAATCATTTTTATTGGAATTAAGCATGATTACGGTATTTCAATTGAGTAAATTGTTTGATATATTCCTTATTTATTTTAAAAATTCCACATAAGCTTGCATTCAATTTATAATTAATTGTGTCATTATTGGTTATTATAAATTGAATTTTTAAATTTGAAAGGTTTTGTTCATTCATATTGTAGCCTATATATTACATTTTATTTTATTTTATCATTCTTTACCCTTCTTTTGATATTTATTTTAATTCTAAAAGTTTAGATTATAAATCCCTAATTCATATTATAAATATTGAAGCTTTATAATTAGGGTATTTGTTTTCCAAATATTTAATTTAATTGATATTTGGATGAATAAGTATTATACTGAGGGAAATATCATATAAATCTTAATTTTAATATTATAAAGTCACAAACTTTATAATTAAGATTTATATACATTGGTTGTTTAAAGCAATTTTGGTTTTGGTTCGAAGAAAATTTAAAATTATAAATTATTCATAAAGTTCATGTTTTCAATGAATTTTATAATTTTAAAAGTTTTCATTTTCAAGTAATAAATAAACTTACCTTAATGAAAATTAATTTCATTAAAGGAAGTTATTTATATGGCAATCAAAAGGCCATTATTTTCAAAGCATATAGATTAATTTTTCTTAATAAAAATTAATTTCATCAAAGGAAAAATTAATTTATAATTTATTTCAAAGGGTATTACATCCTAAGGTTTAATCATTTGGATTGATTGTATTTCATGTTTAAAGCAACTTAAAGATTAATTCATTCATAATTTCATTAAATTTTATGAACAAACACTATAGCATCATAAGATATTACCAACATAGACCCCTTGTTTATAGTTATTTGCAAATCACTAAGGTATTCTAAGCACTTATTTGATACATATTTAGAACACACAAACACGCATAAAGTGAAGGAACCTTGAAGAAATGTTTATTTCTTTACAAGAGGGGGTTTTCATTTGAAAATTCTTACTGTGAGTGTGATTTCACAAATGGGCGAACTTACCCCTCAATAGGATGCGATATACATCCTCCAAGGTCATGGTAACATCTCTTGTAGGGAGCTAAAATTCCCCCTATACGCATCCCACCTCTTCATCAAGGTAGAGAGGTACCCCTCATCCACCCTCACAACATAAATTTGGGCTACCTTCGCTAGCCCCAATGCCTCTAGAAGTTCCCACTCATCCTTCACCATCACCTTCCTCATCCCAGGAATATATTATGAGAACCAGTGCCGAGCCTCCAAAATCCTAAGTTGCAGCACAACACAAAAACACTTGTCATTTTTCACTTACAAAAAAAAATTCACAATAACACAAAACTTTTGCACAAAACACAAATAAGAGAAATACCTCAGCAACCCGTACTCTAGCATCAGCCTCATCCTCTGCACCCTCTCCCTTCATTGCCATAGCTTTCGTACCCAAGTCACTTCACTCCACTCTCACCAACGCAGCTTCTCAAACTCTCAAACGCACAAATGAGCTTGGTTTCTCATCCTGCCAACTATTTATAGCTACTTCATATGCCTTGAGACACCCATGGTAATTTCCTAGTGCACTAAAGTACCCATGGGCATTTATAGAATTCCCAAACATCGACGGTCATTTCTATATGCCAAAAGCGCCAATGAGCATTTGGCATCAATTTTGATAAAAGATCAAATTTTCACAAAATAGTGGCTTCTCCAAACCAAATCATTCCATATTGCATCCAATCATCTCATTCATCACATTAATAGGTTTTGTGAATATTCCAATGGATTTGGACGCATAAATTTTATTTGCAACCACAAATTGCAAATTTGCCTAACAAGTTACAAAAGCACTCTAAAATGGTCAAAATATTCACAAATCGACCATAATCGTAATTCTCATCACCAATACATCATTTTCACACCATCGATATCATTCTATATCATCATTTGCATATTTTCCAGGTTCAAACAACATTCAAGTGAACCCTGTATCTAGTGGGTTGTTCTATATACTTCACGATTATAGCGATTTGCATCCACGCAATTTGGTAAGATGAAGAGCCTACCATAAGGACACTTGATCATTTTCATCATTCCATATCTCATTGTTCAAAATCACAATCATATTTGGTACTTCACATTTTGAGTGAAAAATCACCATGAACAATTTGCACAAAAGCTATCATTGATGGCCTAGTTTGTGGGGCTTAAAATGTGAACAATTTCATATTTCATCATCACACATTTCCTTGACAGTCATCATGGTGATTGGCCTTCACTAGGGTAATTGGTTTTGATCATAGGAATTATCTGATAGTCACTAGTTAGCCCTCCACTAGTTGGCCCTCCAAAGTTGACTACTTTTACTCTCTGTATTTTTCATCTTTGCATATCAATGATGTCGGAAGGCAAATTCTTCAACAACATAAAATTCCCCAAAATTGGGGCAACTACATTTAGTTTTGATTTTCCACAATGGGATATATCTTATATGATCATGACATATACATTTGGAAAAAATCCCTTCATCTATTGGGACAAAAATAGACACATTTTCTATCACATATTTTCACAAAATCCTTCATCTGTTGGGCCAAAAATAGATGCATCATTTCACATTTTCACCAATCTCCTCCATACCGTTGGGGCAAAAATGGTATCACATTTACATCATTCATTTGCACAGATTTTTCAATTGGCTCATGAGATTCATCCGCAAACTCATTCACCAATTGAGGGGGTAAGCTATGCAAAATTTAAATTCTTTCATTCTTTTGACTCCAAGCTCATGTTTCACATCCCAATAGAAAGTTGCTTCTACATCTAGCCAAAACAAGTGTCTTGTGTTTTTGCACTCCATCGTGTTTCATGCAACGCAGTATAAAAAGGGGTATTTGTAGACACCAAAACCTAGTTACCTGTCGTCCATCCTGACTTTTCCACCATTTCCACCATTTATTTACATATATTTATATATATTTATTTTATATATATCTAATATTAATATTTTATATATTATGTTTTATATATATTTATAAGTGAAATAATCCCAATCATACGATTTCATTTAATCATATCCATTCATTTACATCAATACATGCCCCACCCAAGATTTAAAATCCACCCTTCGATATGATTTTATCTTAGCCACACAATTAGTGTCATTGAAACCCTAAGTATGCCCTAGGTTGGATTATTAATAGGAGCCATTTTGATGGTTCAACCCCTAAATCTGAAGCTAAATTTCTTGGAATCTTAAGCAATCCCTGAGTTCTCCACATTCTGAGTCCTCGATCATTCATCCCTGAGCACACGAGATATTATTTCCTCACATCCTTTGCAATCTCCATCGCTCAACCAAATCTTCTTTTGTAGACTTCCCCCTCAACCGTCGAACATCTTTGGGTGATTCTTGTCACTCCTTAGTGCCTTTGGGTCCTTTTCCCTCTGTAGCCAAGCACCTCTAGGTGTCCTCCACCATTATCGAGTGTCCACGGGCGTTTCCTATAGCTGTTAAGTGCTCGCAGGAATTTTACGCCAGAGTTCTGAAGTCCTCCTAGCCTTCAAGCAATGCTAGGGCATTGTCACACCAGTCCACTGCAACAGATTTCATCAGACAAAAGATAGCAGATAAGCAAGGTAAATATTTCATTTGTTATTTCATTTTATGCACTTTCAGGTTCTTTTCATTTATTTACATTACATAACTAGGGTTTTTATACTGCTTTATGGGGGTCTCACATTGTGGAGCCCTCATAGTTGCTATGAACCTATTTGCTCTTTTATTGTGTGTAGATTTGGAAGTGTTACATTTGTGTTGTGTAGCTGTTTAAGTTGGAGTGTCCCAGCATTGAATAACTAGAAGCCCACTCACTTTTGTTGGGAGCAAAGATACATTTTGAGGCACCACAACGTTGTTCACTAGGGTTTCAAAGAACCCTAACTATATGTAAAAATTCAAAAATTCTTATTCTAACAATGGATTTTTGAGGCTCCCCTCATTAATAAATATCATTCATTGTGCAATATTGTTCTTTGAGTTCTACTTTATATTTTTTGTTATTTGGTGTTGTGTTTTTGTCTCTTCATTTATCATTTGTACATTTTGTTTTTGTGCAATTGCATATTGTATGATTTGCAACTGCACTCTATCCATATTGCAAAACAACATTTTCTTGCTCAATTAAGCGATTTTGGGGTAGGGCTACCCTTGCCACTCCTCTTCCATTTGGCCAGCTTCTACTCCTATCTTCTCAAATCAAGTCTACCTCTAAACTTGGTGAACAAGCCCTTTGCCTTCCTTGACTTTCCTTATCCATAAAGTGTACTCTTCCTCTTCCAACAAGTCCTCTTCCTTGTAGTTATCTTCTTCTCATATTAAATGGGTTATCCACTTCTTGAAGTAAACCTCTCCCTATTTCCATCCTTCGAGGCCCTTGTCGATGCATGGGCGGTTGCCTAAGTGGGTATCTTCTAGTGAGGTTTGATACTTGTCCCCCTTGCACATAAATACCATGTGCATTCCTAGTCCAATTCAAACACGCGAGTGGTGTATCCTCATGCCATATTGGAGTAGGAGGTTGGATCCTTCCCCTCCTGCCATTAGGTGATTATAATCCTCCTCTTTGATATATTTTCTACCCTATGGGACTTGGGATTATTTGTGGTTTCCTATTGTCGAATGGGTTTCCCTCTTTACCTCCACCAACTCTACATTGGCTAGGTGCCCATTAGTTCTTGGTGCTTGCAGCACCAATCATTGTGTGAAGACAAAAGCGCAACACAAAACAATGTTATGTAAATGAAACATAAGGAAACCAAAATTGCACAATAGATATTCTTATATTAACGGGGAGATCCTAAAAACTCCATTGTTACAATGTGGATCCTTGAATCCTTTTTGATACAATTTTATAGGGGTTAGGGTTCTTTGAAACCCTAACAAACAAGGTTGTGGTGTCTTCAGGCACATCTTGCTCCCAAAAACATTGAGTGGACTTCTTGATATCCGATGTTGGGCCACTCCAACTTAAACAGCTATCAAAT
Source organism: Wollemia nobilis (assembly GCA_028583015.1). Lineage (NCBI taxonomy): Eukaryota > Viridiplantae > Streptophyta > Pinopsida > Araucariales > Araucariaceae > Wollemia > Wollemia nobilis. The sequence goes on from JAQPPZ010002068.1 coordinate 495,452, forward strand.
GCCGATGTAGCACCTTCAGATATGCACACAATGACACAACAAAATAGTTAGTAATACCTGTGAGGGCTCCACAATGTGAGACCCTCTATAAGCAATGATAAAACCCTAAGATCTAGAGTGATATATCAAATCATTTTTATTTAAATAAGCATGATTATGGTATTTCAATTGAGTAAATTTCTTGATATGTTCCTTATTTATTTTAAAAATTCCACGAAAGCTTGCATTCAATTTATAATTAATTATGTCATTACTGGTTATTATAAATTGTATTTTTAAATTTGAAAGGTTCTATTCATTCGTACTATAGTCTATAGATTACATTTTATTTTATTTTATCATTCTTTACCCTTCTTTTGATTTTTATTTTAATTCTAAAAGTTTACATTATAAAGCCCTAATTCATATTATAAATATTGAAGCTTTATAATTAGGGTCTTATGCTTATTTATTTTCCAAATATTTAATTTAATTGATATTTGGATGAATAAGTATTATACTGAGGGAAACATCATATAAATATTAATTTTAATATTATAAAGTCACAAACTTTATAATTAAGATTTATATACATTGGTTGTTTAAAGCAATTTCGGTTTTGGTTCGGAGAAAATTTAAAATTATAATTTGTTCATAAATTTCATGTTTTCAATGAATTTTATAATTTTGAAAGTTTTCATTTTCAAGTAATAAATAAAATTACCTTAATGAAAATTAATTTTATTAAAAGTTAGTTATTTATATGGCAATCAAAAGGCCATTATTTTCAAAGCATATACATTAATTTTCCTTAATAAAAATTAATTTCATCAAAGGTGAAATTAATTTATAATTTATTTCAAAGGATATTACATCCTAAGGTTTAATCATTTGGATTATTTTTTTCATGTTTAACGCAACTTAAAGATCAATTCATTCATCATTTCAATAAATTTCATGAGCAATCACTATAGCATCGTAAGATATTACCAACATAGACCCCTTGTTAATAGTTATTTGCAAATCACTAAGGTATTCTAAGCCCTTAGTTGATACATATTTATAACACACAAATATGCATAAAGTGAAGGACCCTTGAAGAAATGTTTATTTCTTTACAAGAGAGGGTTTTCATTTGAAAATCCTATCTGTGAGTGTGATTTCGCAAATGGGCGAAATTACCCCTCAACAAAATTAGTGCTAAAAGGAGGGCCTAAAAGGTAATATTTTTAATTTTCAGCATTTGAAATTGTTCAAATTTGTTACTTTAAAAACAATTGTGAAATTTTTTGATTTATGCTATATTAATTTTAATCTGTCATAAATTCGAAAATTAGGTTATGATTCAATTTTTGTGAATTTTTCATACATAGCCTTGCATATTAAAATTGTTTCAATGGTAGAAAATGATTTACCCCATTATAAACATGATTGAACAATTATAGCTGAGGAACATATTCAGGCATATAAAAACATTATGTTTCATTTTCAAATTATGCATGAAGATGTTATCTGTAGAATGTTTCCATATACATTAGATGAATTTACTCATAATTGGTTTATTAATTTACCTGCAGGTTCTACCACTTCTTGGGATCAACTAGAAGCAACATTTCTTGAACATTTTGGAGAATTGGTTGACACGGATATGATATCAAATCAGTTTTCCTCTATCTGTAAAAATCTTGATGAATCTATGAGTCAATTTAATGATAGGTTTCATAAATTATATACTGAAACAGAAACACATTTTATCATTTCAAAAGAAGAAGTTATTCAAATATACTTGGAAGCTTTAGATCCTTTTACTGTTAAGTTTCTAGAAAATTTTCTTAAATATTTATCCTTGTCTAACGTCTATGGTGGGGCAATAGTTGTAAAACAATGGTGGATTTCTAAAGGGGTTGGTGTGGGTAAATTATCATTACTTAACCCTAAAGTTTCAAATCAAATACCACATATGAGTCATGATGCATATTTTTCTTTCATATTAGATTTTTCTTCAGGAGTTATGGATTCCAATCAATGTCAGTCATCTAATATGACACCCTCGAATCAAATGATGTTCAATGTAAATAATCAATGTGATGAAATTGAATGTCCTAGTTTTACAACCACTTTCGATATTGTCAAAAGGAAGTGCAAATTTCAAAGCCAATATTAATCAATGAGGATTGTGGTAACCAAGCTTATCAAAGTGTAAAAGATACTAAAAGTGATATTCTTTTAGATAGTGGAAAGGTACTAGAGTGGACTAGTTTTGAAACATATGACGAATCAGAACTTTTCATAAATTTGGATGAATTTGTTGAAAATGATGATCGAAATTTTCAATATCTTCAAAATTGCGATCAAGAAGAAATAAAGGAAGGGATACATTCTCATCAAAGATTTCAGGAAGATGATTATTATAATAGTTGGATAAGACATGAAAAAATATTTATTTCTAATGATCCTACTGATGAATTTTGTATTTCACTTGATATGTAGGATGTTGAAACCTCTATCTTGCATAAATATCTAGCAATTTCTATCCAACTAGAAAATGACGTGTAGATTTCAGAATAGAGAAGGTTCCAAGATTTAATCATTTTGAACATGAGTTTGTGGAACATCTTGTTTAAATAGAAAAATAAGAAATGGTAATTTTTTCTTATGATTCATCTATTTTAGATGAAGAAGAGGTAAAATATTTTCTTTCATTCTTGAATACTGAAGATTTGAGTGAAAATTTTCATTATTGTATTGAATATTCAAATGAAAAAAATTCATGTATGATTAAAAAATAATTAGAATTTTCTATTCAGTCTAAAGAAATTATTGCTTTGTTTGATCAAAATAATTGTTTGTTTGAAAATGATGAGCATGTTCTTGATTAGATGCCTAATTTTGATGCTTTTGAAAAGCATGCCATTGATGAAGATAAAGGAATAAAAAATGATATTAATGATGATAGAGACCATGAAGAAAAAGAAAAAACTACAATGGATCATCAAGTAGTGGTAAATAAAAGTGTACAAAAGGTAGAATCTTATCCATTATGTCTAAACATTCAAGAATCAAGTAAAATTTTGCATAATCATTTATTAGATTTTGTTGTTATTTATGATGAGATACCATTGCAGGTTGATGAAGAAATAGAGTGGATTCCTATTCACATCATTAATGAGATTGCTTTGTTAAATGAAAGAGAAGTATATATGCTTGAGTTGTTGAACCATGTTCATCAACAGTTAACTAATCAATATAGGTTACAAACTTATCTTGATTCTCATTTTGTAGATATCCTAGATTCTTACAAATTGTTGCATAAGTATGATTGGCCTAAAAATATGGATGATAACTTTGCTTTAAATTTTTTAGAAATAGCCTCCTATTTGAAGGAAAGCTTATATGCCAATGAAAATGAAAACTTAAGTCAAAGTGAAAAATCATATTTTGAAATTTACATCTTATTGAATATTCAAAAAATAGTCAAAATTCATGTATTCACTTGTAAGTTTAATGAATCAAATCCTAAACATAGAATTTCTTATAAACTTGATCAAACCGGTGGGATGAGAAAGACAAAATGACATTTGTTATATTGTTTGGCTTAATTTTCTTTTGGTTGGAGTTGTATAAGATTTGGCATGCATATAACAATATATGTCTTTTATAGTGTGTCAATCGTGTGTGGGATCTAGGGAAGTGATAGCACAAATTTGGCATCATCTTGTACATAGTGTATTTTTTGTGTAAATAAATTTTTGGGTTTTATTTTATTTTTTATTTCATGAAATTTTGTTATTTGCTTTTGTTGATGTTTATGATTTTTGGTGAAATTCTGATGTGTTTCTATTTTTGGTTGCAATAAAAATTGGCTTATACCAAATTTTTGGATTTTAGTTGAGGTTATCATTTTGTTGTTTTGTAGTTTTTGGTATTCTTTCTTGATTGAGGTAGTTGTGATATTTATAATAAACATTTGATGAATTTGTTTGGTATTTTTCTTGTATCACTTAGGATAAATTACCTATTTTTAAAAACATTTAAAACTTGAAGAAAAGAAAAGTGAGATGATTAGTATATATCCTCATGAATTTGAATCAAGACAGTAAATTTTGAAACACTAAAATAATTTTGCAAATGCTCCACAAGTACTACAAATATTAAAGAATATTACTTGAAATCTTGAAAGATGAAGTTATGCAGTTTTACAGATTTTAGGTGAAAATACAATGAGCTCAATTTTTTAACTTTACTTGATCTTTAACCCAAGTGATAGGTGAATTTTGCAAATGCAATATAAAGCTTGAATAAAAAAAAAGCAAACCAAATACAATGGAAAATAAAGCCAAATTAGTCACCACAGTCTAGATAACCTTCACCGGCGCTATAGATGCCTGATTGGCAGTGGAGCTAGGTCTAAACTAAAATAAAGAAAAAAAAAAAAGGCAAAATGCAAAATTTACCTAATATTTGGGAGATGCAAATAATCTCTATCGGGGCTATAAAAGCCTAGCTAGTAGTAGAGCAATGTCTTTAAGAGAGCAATGTAGGAGAGCACTTAAAAGAGCAAATTTTTATAGCCTAACTGCAAAACTAAAAATGGAAATCTTGATAGTATCAAGAAAATAAATGAATCACAGAGCACACACCGAACAAATAAGTAAATATTTCAGCTGTTTCAGTTTGAACTTATCTATTCTCATTCTTCGGATATTATTGGTGCTCATTTGTTTGATTTTTGAGTTTTGTTGGTTTCAAAGTTGGGTTCTTAAGTCTAAAATGTTCAAGAACATTTCCCAGCAGAGTCGCCATTTGTTGTGACCACTTCACAATGACCCCAAAATTGGGGACCCACAGGAAAATTTGAGATTTTCATGCATATTTCGAAGTTTTGGTTTGCATAACTTTTGATGTTAATATAGGGGCTTAATGTGTGTTCTTTAATTATTTATGATTTTTATCATTTAGGTTTTTTTTTATTTTACATTGTAATGTTAGAATATTGTTTTGTTTAAATGTCAAAGTTTAATTTGTTCTAAAGTTAATAAAGTTTAAATTTTATCATTCTAATTAATTTAAATGGTATTAATTAAAATTTAAAATGATTAATTATAAAACATTTAAAAATAAATTTTGATTCATCCAAACCCCATAAGGGGTACGGAGGTCCAAGGTTCAAATCTCGGGCCTCATCGGACTGAACGCTTGTCCCTTTCCTGGTGCTTTGAGTGGCGTAAAAGGTTTAAAATGATTGTGGCATGGTGGTTATAGGTTCGGACTGCACGAAAATCTGTGTGGCGGCTTCTGGGGCGGACAGTGCAGAATACTATGGCGGCCATAAAAGCTAGACAGCCTACCCAAATTCGTGGTGGCTACCGATTCCACCATGTAAAAAAATAAATAAATAAATAAATTTTGATTTAATACATAAAAATATAATATAATATATTTGAAATGAAAGAGATTTTAATTTAAATATTTTGGGTTTATTCTGCAGGTCATTAAAGCATAGCGACGGTTAAACGCTCCTCAAAAATCGTAACAATCAAATGATGTCAACACCATACAATATTTAAAGTGATATTCAGGTTGAAGTGCAATCATTTCATTCTCATTTTTCTCCTACTAAATATGATAAAATAGAGGCTTTGATTACTACCGAATGTTGTCCATTAGATAAATCTATATGGGATTCTTTTCTTAATTAGAAGCCTTTGTTCTAGGATTAGTTTAAGTAATTAATTTCAAATATATATATATATATATCTTTGATTATTTTCATCATCCACTCTGCTTTTTAGATGCAATTTATTTGGCTCTCAGATCGACTGTTGCCTCTATACTTAAGATTCATTGTATACTCAAATAACTTTTGTTATCCAAATTTTTCTTGGGATTTGTAGTTCTTGATTGTGTACCTCAATAATTTTAACTAGTTCAATATCCCTAAGGGTAACAAAAACTAATGCTAATGGAGGCAAATTTAACCATGGCTCTTTCTTTTATTCTTAAACCAATTATTTTCTTTCAACTGACTCTTCTAGTTTTTGTTTAGTTGAGGGTTCTTCTACTTTTTTTCTTAGAAGAGTCAGTTGAAAGAAAAGAATTGGTTTCAAAACAAACATGTATTGGGTTATGCAAATGAGTTTTTTTTTGCAAAACTCATTGGAATGACAAATATGCATTGAACACATGCTCTACCACTAATGAGGGTCCAATTACCAAATATGTTCAAGATGACATCATTGGAATGGTCAATGATGCATACGGATTGTTCAATGACAATTGCTCAAAGAGTGGACAAGAATTGCAAGATAATGATGTTGAGTTCCAATCATTTTTGTTCTATTTTTAGAAAATGCTAGTAGATAATTAATAGGTAGCCAAGCTAGGAATGAGGCAAGTAGAAATTCTGAGCATGAGGTTGGTCAATCAAATAATAGAAGGTAATTTGGTATAAAAAAGAGAGAGAATACAAGTGCTGCTAGGGCATAGGATTAAGAATCTAATCATGCATGCATGTTGTAATATGTTGAAATGAAGGTTTATTGTGTTGCATGTGTGTTAATTATGAAATTTATGTTTCATGTTTGACTCTTAGTCCTATTCCTTAGCAAAAATACTTGATTTGTATAGATGGATATTTATGTATTTGATGAAAGTCTCAGGATACCCTCTCATCTCATCTCTAATGGTTGGGGTGGGTAGGGATGTTTAGAAATCTACCCGTTATATGGAGGGTTCAGGTTGTTCATTCACCTATATCCATAAATAAGAATTGCACTTGAAATAAGAATTTTCCATTTACATATATAATCATAACTAATTTTGCACTTGAAATAAGAATTTTCCATTCATTTAGCATTCTTACAATCGTGATTTCTATTTTTTTTCTTTTATAGACCAAGAAAATACCAAGAAAGAGGCCATAGGTAGCTGAGTTTGTCACAATAAATCAGGAGATAATGACACATGCCTCCCACGCTAGTAAGTACTTGAAATTTGATAGTGTTGTTCAATAGTGGTTGATCTAAGCATATTAGAATTGATCATGGTTTTTTTGTTGACTATGGTGTATTGTAGAAACTAGTGGATGATACTAGCTATAATCATAAGTGACATTCCCTTGGAAACAGCAATACATTAAACTTCAAACCATTATTATACTGATTTTTTTTAATAGGTTACTAGTTAACTATGCATGTGATGTTGCCAAAAAAAAAATTGGATGATGAAAAATCATTTGCAAGCTCCATAAATCAATATATTAAGGATGATGCCCTCACCAAGGTTTTAGAAACTAAAATACCGGGTCGGGTTCGGGGTGTCGATAACAGAGCATCGCCAACTACTCTTTTGCTGGAGAGGGCTACTTATAGAAGTTGCACTAGATGCAAGAACATATGGTTGAGAAAGAGCAAAAGTGGGAAGAGAAGCTTGCAGAGAGAGAAGCATATGGAAGAGAACCTTGTGGGGAGAGAAAAAGATTGATGATATTTTTACACCGCTTGCACAAATAGAGGTGTGTCAATTTTTTATGATTTTATATTTGAAATGTTTACATGTTGCACCCCTAAAGTTGTAATGATCCCTTGCACATAATTCCATAGGCAACATCACTACATGCTACCCCTACAAGTGGACACAACATTGGTGGTAATGATCAAGTTATAGGCAGTTGCTCAATACCTTCTAGGCTAGAGTCATAAATGCTATGACTATTATTTAAAATATAAAATAGTTTAGTTTGTATTGTACGCTATGCAATAGATTTATCTAGGCTATTGATTTTCCATGTAGGGACTGAAAATGATACCGATCACTCAAATTGAGAGAAGGGAATGCTACTTGACTCACATCCATAACGATAACGTAGTAGCCAAAGGCACAGTGATCAGTAATAACCCTAAAGACCTTATAGATGATCAATGTTTGGGTGAAAGTTATTGCAAAGTCAATGTGCATGTCACCCATAAAGAGGAAACAATATTGTATATAAGGAATGATGAAATAGCCACAATGAAGGATGATGTGGGCTCCTTCATTGCTTGGCCTATGTCAAACATTGTTTACAAATAAATTATGACATGTTGTAGCAATATTGTATGATGTTTTGAATTAACATATGACATCAACGATTACAAAATATATTGCATTTTCTCCATTTACTTATCCCTTAGTGGTCTATCTGCATAACTGTTATTATATTTTCATTTAAGCTTGCATTGAACTAAATATTTTTGTAGTTGATATTGGTTTATGGAGTTGTTTATTAGTGTTTTGTTCTTCCCTTTTCAAAGGGGTTTATATTCTATTTATGGATAAAATCACTTCTATTCTATATTTGATGTTACATTTTTTGTTCTATTTTTAGAAAATGGTAGTAGATAATTAATGGAAAACCAAGCTAGGAGTGAGGCAAGTAGGTATCATGAACATGAGGTTGGCTAGTCAGATACAAGAAGATAATTTGGTAAAAAAAAAAGAAAGAGAGAGAATACAAGTGCTGCTAGGGCATAGGATTGAGAGGCTAATCATGTATGCATGTTGTAATGTTTTTAAATGAAGGTTTATTGTGTTGAGTATGTGTTAGTTATGAATTTGATATTTCATGTTTGAATTTTTTATCCTAGTCCTTAATTAGCAACATTACTTGATTTGTATAGATGGATATTTATGTGTCTAACGAAAGTCTTAGGATACCCTCTCACCTCATCTCTGATGGTTGAGGTGGGTAGGGGTGTTTAGATATTTACCCGTTATATGGAGGACTTAGGTTGTCCATTTAAGCTTACATTGAATTGAGTATTTTTGTAGTTGACTTGGTTTATGTAGTTGTTTATTAGTGTTTTGTTCTTCCCTTTTCAAAAGGGTTTATATTCTATTTATGGATAAAATCACTTCTAATCTATATTTGATGTTACCTCTTTTAGTTATTAACATCTATCTTTATGAGTGACTCGTTCATAGCCCTTGTGTTCTCATATATTTCATGAAGATGATGGAACTTTGCCTAATAGAGGTTGTGACAAGATGGTGCTAGACCTGAACTCATTCGTGTAATTTGGTTTAATATATTGTTGAAAGAAGTTTTAGATGATAAAACAATTGTAGTATTTTCATACAACAAGGATGAAAATGTTTACAAATGTGTCTATTTGTCCTAGGAAGAAACTTTGAATATGAAGTTGAGAATGCTTAGTTTCTGTTTGAGGGAAGATATTTTGGGCATAACTTTTAACCAAAGAATGGAACACATGGGGTTGTCATTGTTTCAAAATCCATATATTAAAAACTATTATTTCTTCATTCATTTATGACTTGCAAAAAGTGGCTGACTAAATTAAACATGCCCCAAAATTCTATATTTTGATTTAGCTCTTTGATAGTTTATGTTCTATCCGACGGATGTCAGTTAGCTAGTGAAACTTAGAGTATATAGCACTGAGGTAGTTCTCCAATGTAAATATTATTTGTTTTTTACTTACTTTCAATGACATAGCTTATTACAATATATCCTTTTATGTTTAGAAAGATGAACTATTTGTAATTTTTTGTTGACAACAGTTGATGAATCTTACTTTTGTATAAGAAAATCTTTAAAATACCCTAATATTTACTTCTATAATTTATAATTTAGGATCGGTTTTGGCTTCAATGTCAAGTATGGTGTTATTAGTGGTGATGATAAAAGATTGTCACTGTTATCTCTAATTCCAAAACTGACACCTAAAAGGAACATTAAAATTTAAGAAGAATTTGAGACTGAGTGTCTTGATCACTGTAAGGAAAAGATGGTTAGATTGTGAGGAAATCCTACCTAGTCTTGATATATGATACTAATTATCATGATCATTCGATTGCATATTCTTGCATTTTATTTGGAACTTTATATTGTTGGCATAATCAACAAGTTTTTCATTAATCCAATGTGATTTTATACAATAGGATAGGCTTATATTAGCCTGTAACAAGATGATGCTAAAAATTTACCTAAAGCTAACAATAGCTAACAACATAATATTTGTCGTTACTAACAAATCATATTCTAGGTTAACAATAGATTTAACGTTAGCATAGCTTCTAGAATAATTAACAATAATAATGTAATTATTACAGCCAATCCTAGCATCCCCCTTATTAAATTATTTGATGTACATAGAGAGTTGTAAAACAACTCAAATTTGACATGTGCAAGTGCCTTAGTGAAAATATCTACAACTTGTTCATTGGTGGGAATGTACTAGAGCTAAATCTTGTGCTTTGGAAACTCGTCTTGAATAAATGGACATTGAGTGTCAAGATGCTTTGTTTGTTCATGGAACATTGGATTCTTGACAAGTTTCAAAATACCTTGGTTATTGCAATTCAAGTGGATTGGAAGATTCTTTGGAAGACCCATACTTGAAAGCATGCGACGTAACCATATCACCTCACATACTGCTCCTCGTACTGCATGATATTCTATCTTTGTAGATGAAAGTGCAATAACTCATTGCTTCTTATTATGCCAAGAGATGATGAAATACGTATCTTGACAATGATTTTATATCATCTATAGATCCAACATAATCTGAGTCTGTGTATCCTTGTAAGAGGAACTTATCATTCTTCTTGTAATCTAGGCCATATTCTGGTGTGCCACTAACATAGTGAATAACTCAATTTATTACCTTCCAATGATTGACCTTAGATTTATGCATGAACTTCAAAATATAGCTTACAGTAAAGTTGATATCTAGCCTGGTATTCATCAGAAACATGAGACTCCCAATCAAATTATCGATAGAGAGTTCCATCTATCGAGACAATTTTAGCCCTATTTCCATGGGAGTTGATTTTGGCTTACAATCTGTCATTCGATATTTTTCAATTAATACCTTGGCATACTTTAGTTGTGTAACCCTGATATGGTTCTTTTTTTGCACAACTTTTGAGCCAAGACAATAATGGATAAGTCTTAGATCTTTCATTTCAAATGACTTTTTCAAGTCACCCTTCACTGCTACAATCATCTCTTCTAAAATACCAGTGATGATCAGATCATATACATAGAGCACAATGATCAGTATTTCATAACCAAATTTCTTTAAATAGAGATTGGCATCTGATGGACTTCTCTTGAATCCATACTATAGAAGGTGATTATCAATATTTATGTACCAAGCTCTTAGAACTTGTTTCAAACCGTACAAGGACTTGATCAGTTTCTAAAATTTGTGTTCTTGTCCTTGTACAACAAATAATTCAGGTTGATTCATTTACACTTCTTTTAAATCACCATTTAAGAAAGCACTCTTCACATCTATCTGATGAAGCTTCCATTCGAATTGTGCTACCATTGCATAGAGTACATGAATGGTAGTCATTTTTGTAGTTGGTGTGAATATCTCTTCATAGTCTATACCTTCTTTTTGAGCATAGCCCTTTGCAACAAGGTGGAATTTATGCTTATCAATAGTTCCATCTGCTTTATACTTGACTTTGTATACCCATTTGCAACCAATGGGTTTCTTACCAATAGGTAGATCAACTAAATCTCATGTTTTATTCTTAGTAAGAGACATAATTTCAGCATCCATAGTTGCCTTCCATTAAGGCACACTAATAGCTTCTTACACTTAAGTGGATTTATGCTCCACGACTATAGTCATGAAACTGTAATATTTTGATTCACTCATCTTCTTCTTCATCATCCTTTGCATCTTCTGCATCTTTGGCTTCTTCTCTTTCCTTATGAGACATACTTCAAGTACGTGGTCAATCTAAAGTGAGATCAGGTGGTGCATCCACTTTTATGCCTCTCATAGTGCTAGTATACCATTTTGGAGTTTTATTCTATTTTGGGGGATTCCTTGCCTTAGGCTCCTCAAAATCTAGGTATATATAAGGATATGTGTCTTTGCTTATTTTTGGTGTATCTAACTTGAGAGCTTCATCGAATACCACATCTCAACCTATATGAATCTTCTTGGTTTTAGGGTCAATAAATCGATACCCCTTGGATTCTTCATCATAAATTGCAGGGTTTTCTCATCTAACTTGTGTCTTTTTATCTTTGGAATGTGCATGAAGTATTTGCATCCAAATATACTTAGATGAAAAATGGAGGGCTTTATTCCACTCCATGCTTCTTGTGGTGTGACTCCTTGAAGAGCTTTTGTGGATGCTCTATTCAAGATATACACAGTAGTAGTGATAGCTTCTACCCAATATTGTTTCCCAAGATGTGCACCTATGAGCATACATCGAACCATCTCCATGATGAAACAATTCTTCCTTCCAGTAACTCTATTTTGTTGAGGGGTATAGGTAGTAGTAAGTTGTCTTTTTATCCCATGTTTAGTGAGATATTTTGAAAACTCATTGGAGGTAAATTCTCCCCCTCGATTTGAGTAGAGGGTCTTGATTGAACATCCTAATTCTTTCTCAACAAGCTTCTTAAAATGTTGAAAATACAAGAATGCATCTGACTTCAATTGTAGAAATAAAACCCACATATTTTGTGAGTAGTCATCAAAAAACAATTGAAAGTACTTCTTTCCACCACAACTGTTCAATATTGGTCAACACAGATAGGTGTGTATCAACTCCACTGGTCTTTTGGCTATTTAAGAGCTCAATTCAAATGGTACTCGGTGTTGCTTTCCTGCTAAGCAATATGAGCAAATAAGCAAAGTATGGAAAAGGTTTTGCAGACCTAACACCGTCTCATGCTTACTCAATTCGAGTAGATAGCCTAAACTTATATGCCCATACAATTTTTTCCATAAGGAAGTAGCTTCCTTTGAGTTGCAATCCATGGTAACATGAGGATTATAGATAGCATCTAATACAAACAAATATTTTTTTAGGAAGTTGTTGCTATATATTTACCCTTCTTGGTAATGTAGGAACACTTTTCTCCATTAACAAATTTTAAGTCAACCACCATGTGTTTATATGGAATTTGAGGTATGGACAACAAGTTGTTGGTCAATGCTGGTACATATAGGACCTTCTCAATTTGGTATTTTCCATCGGGAAGAGTTACTAAAATATTGTCTTCTCCTTGAACTTTGTAGGTCTTATCATCGACAATTGTTATCGATTTGCCTTCTTTTACCTCAAAATTGTCAAACCACCTTTTGTCACCTATCATGTGTTTATTGGAACTAAAATCAATATACCAAACATATATTTCTATTTGGGATTTTTTTGAGTCATGAGCACCTTGTGTGCCCACTCATAATATGAATTTGATACTTCTATAACAATATTTCCCTTATGTTGTCTATTTCTTCTTTATGGTTTGTTTTGGGCCTTTTTCTGTTGTGGTTGCTTGTTCTTTAACCAACAGTTGTTGGTGTCATGATTGTCCATATCACAAATAGTGCAATACCACTTCTATTTTTGAGGTATTTTTGTGAGGAATTGGTGTTTGAACCCTTCGAGGAAGACCCCTTTTGAAAGTAGCCTTTTTTCTTATTTCTAGATTTATTAGAAAATAATGCATTGTTGGATACTTCATCTCTATGGTCGTTATCTACTTTGTGTTGTTGAAGAAAATTAACTAACTCTTCAAAAGAGACTTATCTGTTAGATACTTGAATTGAAGTGACCATCATTCTAAAGGAATCTGGTAAAGCTCTCAAAATGATTGAGGTTAAGAGCTTATCTTCTACTTTCTCACCCATTGCATTCATCTTAGATCTTAGTTCAGCAAATCTGCAAAGAAACACTTCTACACTTTCTCCATTTTTCATGCTAATAGTGTGAAGTTGGGATTAAAGGTTAAGGATCATGGCTTGATTCTTTTCTTCATATATTGTGCACAATGCATCCCATGCATATTTGGCATGCTCTTTGTCACAAATGTGCAGTTGAACTTAATCAGTAGTGGTAAGAATTATGATCATCAATACTCTCGCATCAAAATCATCATATACTTTTTGTTTATCATCTACTATAGTGGGGTGTTTGAATTTTCTAGTCACAACATTCCACATCTTTTCAACCTGTAGTATTGCTCTCATCTTTGTTTTCCATGGATCAAAATTTGAACCTTTGATAAGTTGTGAATCTGACAAGTATGCTTTAGTAATGGCCATTTTGAAGGTTCCTTATAACACCAAATTGGTCCCCTTTTATTTATACCACGAAATAAATATTGAAAGGGATTCACTACTATCTTTGACACCTACTTAAAAAATATTTTGCATACATAGGGTTCCAAGTCCCTTAAACACTTGGAAGATGATTTAGTTGGAGGATTTATGCCAAGCAATAGTAGTGAATGGGGTGAAAATAGAGTGAATATAAAACAAATTGGCTTTCCTTATTTCTCCCTGATGATTTATAGAGAACAATAGATCAGATGTAGTTGTTGTAGCTATATTAGGCATTAGATACAGTAGCCCAAAACACAACAACATCACCTGTAAGTGTGGGTCATAGGTATCGTAAATATTGAACGTTGCTTTATGCAATAAATTTCACAAAAATAGGTATAAATTTTGGGTCTTATTGCTACTTCAATACAAATATGTTAATGCATAAAACAAAGAATTAAATGCATCATACAATTTTTATCATACCCATAAATTTATGTTTTTGGAAGGTGTCGGATTCAACCGAAAATGCACCTTTTACAATACCAATTAGGTGTCAAAGTCAACCGAAAATGCACTTTTTCACAAAATTTTGTAATATTTTTTATTTGCAAAATGATATTCATAGCTTTTACCCTTGATTTGAATTTTATTTACAAAAGAACAACAAAATTATGTAGTGTCCTCCCTTTGTGTTTTTGTTTTGCAAAATAACAAGGTTTGTACCGTTTTGTAGCCCTCTTTTCTTGAAGTGTGCCTTTAAGTTTTGCAAAAAATCATAATGTTAGGATTTTGCATGATTTTTTTTTTTCAAAATAATTTTGTTGTGCCTCCTGTTTGTTTTGATGAAACAAAGAATAATTTTCCCCTCCTTAAAAACAACTATGCAATTTAATTCTAATTAAATAAAATAATTAAATTAAGTAATTAGTGTGTAAGTTAATTAATCATAATAACTAATTAATTAATTAAATTAAAAACAATAAAATTATTTAGTATATTAAGTTAAATAATTAAAAAAATGCAATTGTTTTTGTACTAGGGAAAGCTCCATCTCCTTTAGCGCCACCAACTGATGTGGGCAAAAAATTTAAGGCAAATGATAGGGCAAACTAGCGGATGCAACGCCTGAGCGCGATCAACATGCATGAAGTCAAATGGCGGGCATACTTCCAACCAAGCATAAGGGTGAGCAACTCATCGAAATGATTTATGCACATTGGCATATATAAACCCTTCAGAGTTTCATCTCATGGTGAATTTGGGATAAAATAATTTCCCACATAAAAAATGCTCGTCCTTCCTTCATGCGCAAGATCTAAAAAATAGTACCGACAGGTTTCAAACTCGTGATCTTCAAGCTGCAAATGACTTAGCATCGACGCTCTAATCGATCAGGTTGACCAACTCGTCGAGATGAATAAAGCACAATCTTATATTTAAATGTTGTAATCTGCCTTAAAACAAGATAAAAAAATTCCCTTCTTTGCGTCGATGCCCGATTAAATCACACGTCCATGTGGTGAATTTTTGCATCGGATGCACGATTTAAACCTTACAAAGGTATAAAAAACAATATTTAATATATTTTTTTTTAATTTTTTGCTTTTCGAGGCTCCACTATGTGTCTCTCTCTACCCTGCGCATGATTCCTAGCAAGTCGATCGAGGCTTAGTAACGATTGATTTGGTCGTGCTATGATCGATCAAGCTGCACGACAGTTATCATACCTTGGCAGTGGTCGATCTAGCCATGTTGTGATCGATCCGGCTATGCAACAACCGCTCAAGACCGTGTTGTTGCCCACGTGTTGCTTTGGTCAGCTCGCTTCTACGAGTTGTGTTGTAACTCGCACACTACGACCAACACCCTAGATCGGCCCTGCTATAGCCTGCTTTTGCCTAGGGTAGTACATTGCAATTTTTTTAATTTATTTTTTTTTAATCAGGTTTGATATTGACCGTTAAAAAATAAATAAATAGCAAATTTTTATAGGGACATAGTAACTCAACGCAAATAGTGGTGTAGCAATTTTTAGTAGCAATAAACAAGGGAAGCATACAGGGTCACTTGGGCCTCGTTTTTTTAATGGGTAGTATTGCGATGACATAATAAATGTGTCCATCAATTGTGTATTCCTAATAGATCTCTGCTGCCCAGTTGTAGGCTCGCAAAGATGATCTCATGATCATCTATAGGCAAGGCCAATTTCAACATAGAGATTTTTGAATGCTCTGATACCAATGTTGGAAAAATCAACAAGTTTTTCATTAATCCAATGCGATTTTATACAATGGGACAAGCTTAGATTAGCCTATAACAAGATGATACTAAAAATCTACCCGAAGCTAACAATAGATAACATAATATTCATTGTTACTAACAAATTATATTCTAGACTAATAATAGATTTAACCTTAGCATAGCTTCTAGAATAATTTTAAATAATAATGTAATAATTACAACCTATCCTAACACATATTTATTTCATTTTTAAGACATTATGTCCTCAGTACAAGGTATTAGTCCTGAAGAGTATTTTATAGGGATGTCTTGTGGCATGAAAATTTATTTACGAATTAATACAAGGAGATGAAATGATGAGAAGAAAGAAGAATTTAATTTTGCAAAGAATTTCAGAATTTTAAGATATTTATTTTTAGGCTTGAATTACTTTGACATATTTTTGCATTTGCATGAGAAGAAATTATCATATTCTATGTTAGATGGATTGAACAAACCCTATAAGTGTATCTTTTTATCTTTTATGTTTTTGATAAACTTGCTTTTGGACTTATTATTATGTTCTTGTTTATGGTATAATTGTAAATTACATTACTATTTGGCCTAACTTCTAGTCCCTCCAACATGGATCATCTCCATTATATTTTTTTTCAATTCCAGGTATGTGTTGTTTTATTTATAATATTGTGTTATTTCTTGGTCAATAAACTCTAAGGCAACATGAACAACGGTTTCTTACTGCTTATTTAGCACTGCTTGCAGACCATATGTCAAGATCTTGTACTATTATTATGGCTCATGGGAATCAAAGGCTTTAGAAACTGATGTTCGTTAGGTTGCTTCTATCGTAGAACAGGATAGTATGTTGCATGTGTTGTTTTTTGAAATTTTGAAGAACTAATATCTATGTTCCATTTACAGAGAGACCATTTTGGGTAATAGAGTACCTACTTATGATGGTCAAAATAGTTTGTATATTGTTGGGGCTCTCCCTTTTGCATCGAAGGAGTTTATGATAACTCTAATTGATGCAAAGGAATCAAACAATGAGCCAAGGTACATCATAAAAATATCCTAATTTATTGAACATTGCTTGGAATTGTTATGATTTTGTTAATTTCTTATCTTTGGCTATTAGCCAATTATGTGGAAATTATGTCAACTATTCTATTAATTGAAAAAGAGAATAAACTATTAAATTATTCTACATTATAAATTTTCTGCATGTAAAATATTGAAGTTTGAATTTTAAATACAACCAGGTGGAGGTGGCAGGAATAGAACCTATGACTTTTTATTCAACTTTGCAACAAACAATCATTTTGTTTACCAGCAGAAACCATAAATACAAAATCATCACAACACTGGCATCAATTTCAATTCTTAGCAACTTTTGGACACAGTAATCTTCTCCACTCTTTTTCTAATTTCCATTTTGATGTAGTCAAACTCGACTACAAAGTCCTTGCATCATGTAAAATTGTGTATGTTCAATGTAGGTTCTTGTTCCACATGACTAGTTCACATTCCCTTCAATATAGTCTTTATATTTTTAGGTTTTACAAGTATATGTCCATAAGTAAGTCCTGCAAACTTATGGTTACAATCTTGAAATTGTTGAGGTAGCACTTATTAGATTTGTAATGAAATTTCACCTCACACTCCAGTTTGAACTTCATGTATGAGTTCACAAAAACAAAAAAGATAAGTGGTTGAAGGAGCATTCAACAACCCGGTTTTAAAAAACCTCAAAATTTCTCTTTAGTTGAGGAAGATTTTAGGCCAACACCTGGAGGATGCTCCACACCATGCGCTACTAAGAACAAACATGCACTGATATAATTGTTTTTGCTAAGAGAGTGTTGAATAAAGAGTCATAGGCTCTTTATAATCGATGGTATAACTTATTTGATAATACTATCACTTAAATACACAATTGTTAAGTTAGTACCTTTCCATATTGATTTTCTCATATATTGATTTTAGTGCCTATAACTTTTTTACTATCCGAGTAAGTACACAACAGTGAACATCAATGGTAATTTAAACAACCAAGCTATAGGTAAGGACATTTAAAATACCCATTATCACTACAATTGTTCATAAGACAAACTATTTGGCCTAATTTTTAGTCCCTCCAACATGGATAGTCTCTTTTATATTTTTTTTAGGGTGGGATCATAAGACGGTGGTTTTAGCCCCCCCTCTTAGATCACCCTAAGACAGTGATTATAAACCATCGTTTTAGGTGACCTAAGAGGCTTAACCTTAAGAAGGAAGTTAATAAACAACCTCTTAGTCCTACGATGGTGGTTCATAACCAACCTCGTAGTCCTAAGAGGACGATTTTTAACTACCCTCTTAGACCCTAACAGGGCAGTTGTTTGAGGTGGTTTTTAGTCGTAGTCGTATGTTACAGACTTTTATGATTCCCTCATAGACGATGATTGAATAACCACCTTTAAAGGCATTTAAGGGCAGTTTATAAGCATCATTAAAGCCCTTTTTTGGTGTAGTATATTCCTCCTAGAATTCATACAAGTAGCTCCAAATCGTACAATTCCTCCAAGAATTCATACAATTTCATCTCCAAATCATACAAGCTACCCTTTAAACTTCACTTGGCTACAGATTCATATTTTTGTCAAATTTGCACATTTTCTTTGGTACCCTTCAACCATCGAGTTGTAATTTCTCCCTTCTAGTGCAATTTCGGTGCACTTATGAAATTTTCTCTCTAAATTGTGCAGTTCCTCAATAGTACAAATTTCTGTGGTAGTATGGCAATCTAATGTATGACCCTCTTTTTAATTTTCCTTGTGCAAGGATTGAAACATTTTTTTGCTTTTCCATTGGCCAATTTTTCATGCACCAGGGTTTGCAATTTTTTCCTCCATTCTACTTTTTTTGAAAAAATAAAACCCTAGTAACACTTTTCTCCGCTTGGGATTTCCTCTGGCACCATTTTACTTTAAACCCTTGCTGCCTTAGTAAGCATTTTCACCTACAACACATTCTTTGTAAACAATTCCAAATTTTTGGAGTGAAAACCCTAACTTTTGTTGTGTTTCTCCAATTTTGGTTGGATTTTTAGAAAATAAGCAGATTCTATCGTTCAAATTCATTATGTGTGGAAGATAAATTTAGTTAACTGGTGATTTTTGCATACCCATGTGAAATAAATTCGTCTATTGCACACTCCTTGCTCCCGAATTACTCTAAATTTTATTGTTGTCAATGTACGATTTGCTAAGTTGGTGAAAATATTCTACATGGTTCTTGTTTTTTAAACCCTAACGTCCTTTTGCATGCAATTTCACCACCTCAGCTCTCCTTGCATGGATTTTTAACTTTTTACATGGATTATCGCCAACTCACCCTCTTTTTGCATGTCGTTATGTCTTTTTCTTGTTGTTTTGTCTTTTTTTGCCTTTTAAATATTTTATTTTTTATTTTTATTTTTTATTTTTCTTTAATTTTTCTCAGAAGGGACCGCCATTTCTAATTTTCAACCACCTTCCGTCTTAATTGCATCTTGAGGAATTTTCACAATTAAGATATTTTTTTTTTCAAACATTTTTTTCATATTGCCATTTTGCTAACTTACCTTCAGGGAAATCATACAGTGACATTCACTTGTACAATCCCTTTCATCGATGTGCCATTTGGAAGTTCTACCATATCATTTCATAAAATTATATGACCGGGTTTCGATCGATCATTCGTACAATTCACTTCTTCATAAGGGTTCTCTCTATGTTCAAAAATTGTACCAATGATATTTGTACGATTTGTCCCCGCTTGGTGGCCCATTGTACGATTTAAAATTGTGCAAGTGCCATTGTTGTAGACACAAAAACCTAGCCACTTGTCATCCATCCTAACTTTCCCACCATTTCCACCATTTATTTACATATATTTATATATATTTATTTTATATATATTTAATAAATATATATTTATATAAGTGAATTAATCTCAGCCATCCAATTTCATTTAATCATATCCATCCATTTACATCAATCCATGCCCCACCCTAGATTTAATATCCACCATATGATATACTTTTATCTCAACCATACGATTAGTGTCGTTGAAACCTTAACTATGCCCTAGGTTGGATTATTAATAGGAGCCATTTTTATGGTTCAACTCCTAAATCTGAAGCTGAATCTTCCTAAAATATTAAGTAATCCTTGAGTTCTCTATATTCTGAGCCCTCAACCATTCATCCTCGAGCACACTCGCCTCTCATCCTCATCTACTATAGCCTCTGCATCCTTTGTCGTCTCCCTCGCTCAACCAGATCTACTTTTGTAGACTCCCCCCTTAGCTATCAAACACCTTCGGGCACTTCCTATCACTCTCGAGCACCTTTGGGTGCTTCCCCTTCGTCGCCAAGTACCTCTGGGTACCCTCCGCAAATACCGAGAACCCACAAGAATTTTCTATAGCCGTCGAGTGTCCACGAGCATTTTACGCCAGAGTTCTAAAGTCTCCCTAGCCTCTAGGTGATGTTAGGGCTTTGCCACACCAATCCACTGCAACAAATTTAATTATATCAGAACACCTCACAGTTGCTACTAACATATTTCATTATATTGCTTTATGAGCACCTCACACTATGAAGCCCTCACAGTTGCTACTAACCTATTTTCTCTTTTATTGTATGCGGATCTGGAAGTGTTACATTAGCGTTGTGCAACTGTTTAAGATGAAGTGACATAGAATCGGATAACTAGAAGCCCAATCACTTTTGTTGGGAGTACAGACACGTTTTGAGGCACCACCAGTGTTGTTCTCTAGGGTTTCAAATAAACCTAGCTATTGTAAAAATTTGTATCAAAGAAATCACTAATTCTTATTTTTAAAATGGATTTTTGAGGCTCTCCTATTAACAAATATTATTCATTGTGCAATACTGTTCTTTGAGTTCTACTTTATATTTCTGTTATTTGATGTTGTGTTTTTGTCTCTTCAAATGGTGATCATGGTGGGAACCCCTAAGGGTTTATTTTTATTATTTTATTTGCTAATTTATTTGTTGTTTTTGTCATCTTGTAGGGTTTTCAAAAGCGTAGATTTCATAGTTTTGGCTGGATTTAGGTTTTTTGGAAACTTGCAGAAGGTGCATGAATGCTTGAAGATGCTCGAGGGCTATCCAAAAATTCCCAGGGATGTTTTACAGAGAAGTGGAGTAGAAACATAGGCTATTTTGTAAGTCTACTGTTGAAACCCTAGCTTTTTTTTTACATATTTTGGCAATCTTACGTTTTTTTTAGGATTCTAGGGTAAAAAGAACATAATTAATAAAATCTAGAAAAACAATAATATTAGATTGCATTTTAGGTTTCATATTAGTCATTTTCATCCATCCACACTTTTTATTTGAAGTTTCTGGTTTCTGTTGTATTCACAAATTGAAAAATATTGCATTTTGATTTCATGTGAATTGAAAATTTGCATAATTAATTTGTATTATAAGGTTAGGGATTCCTATTTTTGTAGGTCTAATTAGGAATATTTTTTAGATACCAAAAGTATCCCCATACTTGGATGATTCCATATTAAGGAGTAGACGAACCCCCCAACTGTCTAGAGCGAGCTTTAAGCAGTGTACTCTACATCCTTTGGAACATTGGTATTTTGGGTAGTGGCTTCTGATTTAGACTATCAAAAGTAGTTATATTTCTAATATTGTATGAACAAATAGCAAATAAAATTTTAGAAAAAAGAATCACGCACTTCACGGTTCACATTTAACAGTAGTGGTTGGATTTCATCACCAACCATTGCTTGATATTTTTTGATGGTGGCTTTCATCTCCATCCACCGATCTATACCCTTAAAAACCCTAGGCCACCCCCGAGAAAAATTTCTAGATTTTATCACAAACAAGAATCTCATTGCCCCAACTTAGCCATAGTTTTTACCTTTCTTTTGATTAATTCAGATTAGCACATTTGAAGCACACAAGATTGAAACCAAAAAAATGAACTCACATTAAAAGGAGATAATCAATGAATAATATAAGACATATGTGTTAAACAAAATTAGCATTGATTGTTTATTTTTCTTATGAAAATTTAAATTTTATGTTTTATTTTACTGCATAATTTGTATTTTGGTTTGTTTACTTTATGGTCTTAACAAGAAAACAAAATAAAGCATTAAATTAAGATAATTCAATGGAACCTTCATCCACCTTCACCACCACTTCTATGGTATATTCCTTGAATGTGACACAAAAATATTTATCTACAGGTCCCTCACATTCCTTGCCATCCACAACCTTTCATATGGCTATGCCCCAAGAAGAGTCAACCTCACCAACCATTGATCACCACATTACCCACATAGACATGGCATGAGTAGAAGCTCTCATGAAGTCTTCTAACTATGTCTTAGAGTCAGTCCCCAACTCACCTATATAGGATCCTACTTTACAATAGGAACTTGTTTATTTTCAATCACCATCCAGCTTTACCTAGGTGTACACTAACCCTCTTTTTGAGGCATCAGTTGCACCTTCCTCTCATATGTCCATTCCCCAACCCTCATGTGCTCCTATCACTTCATACACATCCACATACACCAACCCCTTATATGAAGCACATGTAAATGCTACTTCACAAGTTTCAGCCTCACAAGTTACTATACCTAGTATAACTTGTTCCCCAACCACATATTCCATACCATCTTCTTCCATACCCTCCATTTTTGATAGATATATTAATGAGTCATGGAAACACTTGAAAAAATTTCGTAGCCAACATCAAAACACTCAACAAAGAGTGCAAGTGAACCCTAAGCCTTTATCAAACTCTACACAGAATATCCTTATTAATTAGGGTCCATCATGGACACCACAATATTCTATGGTTTCTATCCCTATTCAACCCTTCCACTTTACTAGGCTCAATCAAATCCACTCAATCAATCACTCAATGAAATACTTCCTTACTTACAAACACTAGTACAAGCATATGAATCACTCAATAAATTATTTCCAACAATTCTTATCAAATAATCTCACATAACAATGATACTCATGATCTTGCACAAACCCTAGTTCAAGATAGTTCACAACTTCACATAACAATGATACTTATGTTCTTTCACAAACCCTAGTTCAAGCATATGAAACCTTACTCAATATTTTCAACAAAGCTTATCAAACAAGGGTTTTATCATCAACTCTTAATCAGAAAAATCTTTAACAATCAAACTTAACAATGCTTATCAAACACCTCCTTTTCTCTCCAACTTAGTATTTACAGCATCCAACAATCACTTATAAGAAAGATGTGCCCATACATTTTGTTTGATGAAGAATTGACCTTATGAAATCTCTCTCAATCACAATTATCCTTTTGCCAATCTTAAGGGTTAGCAAGAACCTTCTCAAAACTTCAATCAACAATTTCCTCACAAATTATTCTCACAATATAAAAGCATTAGATCTCAATTACAACTTATTACTCCTGCTTGGAATGTCATTCAACAACACACATGCATAAAAAGATAATTCCTTGCTTACACCTTATTAATCCAACTCTAGAACAACATTCATCAATACATACATCAAAAGACCTTATTTACTCCTTATTACTCCAACTTCATAAACTCTAATCACCAAAAATTAAAATAAAATATTTAATTTTTAATACCCTTATATCTCCCTCAAAAACTTTAATCAACCTTTATTTTTTATAGCAAAGCAACGTCCAAAGTTACACAACCTTAACAAGAGAATCAAAATCAGCAGATACCATATTTAGCCTAGTAAAACACTTTCGATGGGTTTCAAACACCTAACCTCACCACTCCAAGTGCCTTAGCAAGACACACACCCACCACGTGGGCTACAAGCCTCTAGAAAAAGGAAAAGGCTAGCACATTTCCTTTGTATTCCACCTAGCATGCAAACTTCCCCAACAAAAGACCTTTCTCCACTTTGCAAAATGCAAACCCACGAGATTCGATCCCTACACCTTCTGTTGGCCAATGTCTTAACGTATTCATTGCTGCTAGTCACGCTACAGAGTGCCTTGGATATGAAATGAAGATCTCTCCTCCTTGTCCTATATTCTACCACACACAACCTTCGAAACACACGATCGCTTCCCTTTTCAATGCGTACAATATACTTTGATCACGATTAATTTCATTTACCAAATCTTTACCCCCATTTATATGCATTAAGCTATGTCTTCGATGACTTCGATGATAATTCGAATAATTCAAAATTTTGAAAATATAACCTTTATAACCCTATTCTTTGGGGTTGGTTTAATTAATTCATAATAAAACTATTATAATTAATTTATAATTAATTAAATATGTGGATCTTGCACTTTTAATATTATCATAAATTATTGTAAAATTATTTGGCTTGGGCCTTCTATTTGCCCTTTAAACCTTATCTGACCACCTAGGATAAAACTTTCTTTTGCACTTGATTATGGAACCTAAAACTGATACTGCTCACTGAAACTGATGCTTGCTAGTGCTGACTTCTTGACATCAATGACAACAAAACCTGCTCATATTTCCAACAATATCCCTATTTTTCATTGATGGCAATCCAATTTCCTTTTACCATTTCCTTAACCTTTTTTTGTTCTACTCCCCATGAGAAACTTCTCCCCCTAACTGAATGCTTTCCCCATAACTCAGATCTCTCCCCCTTACTCAAATATTTCCCCATTTGACATCAATGGCAAAGGGTCACCTTTGGGGCTCGGGGCTAAGAATGTAACTCTTAGCTTAGCCCCTCCCCCACCTCCTCTTGAGGTGGTTAATTCCAAGGTGGGAGTATTTCAACTCCCAACATGCACTAATTTTTATCTTTGTCCACTTTCCTTCTCATCTAATCCTTGTGATTCCTCTGACTATTCTTATTTATGCTTGTCTCTAGAATTTTTGCTCTACACAACTTTGTTGTATGTCCATAATTATTGCACTTATAACACTTAATTTTTTTATTCCTTAATGGTGCAAATATCTTGGGGTTTCTCCTAGTGAAGCCATATTCATTCCTATCATGAACCCTGCAATTTACTGCCTTGTGACCAGACTGATTACAAGAGTAGCAATACCCTTGAAAAAACTACCTGTTTTTGAAACTTCCATATTCCTGTATTTCATGTGTCCTACACTGAGAAGCTTTGTACCCAAACTTGTGACATGAGAAACATCTTCCATTGAAACTACCTTGCCTTGACCTCATTGGTCTCTTAGTATCTTTTACCCTATGCTACTTCCTGTTCCATCTGTTCCTCTTTTGTGCATTGTTCCTTTTCTTGTTCAAATTTCCATTGTCCAACTCATCCTCAAAAGTTTCACTTTCTCTTACACTCTCTTCTTCTAAAGCTTCTTCTTCTTCAAAACTTGAGGTTGATTCCTCTCCTTGTTTCTTTTGTACATGTTCAAAACCAAGACCTATCTTGCTTGATGTAGGTTTTTATGTCTTGATAATCTTATCCAAATTCTTTGAGCTTCTTCCAAATCTATGTAACCTATCCTTAAACTCTTTTACTTCTTTCCTTAGTAAAGCTACTTCATGCTCTAGTTTTTCACATTCTAAAACTTTAACCTCTAACTTCTCTTTGAATCTCCTTTTCTTAGCCATTGACTTATTTAGGTCCTCTATAAGCTTTTATTTCTCTTCATCACATTCTTGAAAATGAAGCTTAAGTTGGGAGCCTTCCATCACATTATATGACTGATATTAAGCCAATCTCATCAGAATCAGTAGACCCTCCATTGCATATCATGGCTCTAATTGACAAGAAGCATTTTAAAAGAGTGTTAATTGACACTGGTTCCTCTATCAATATCATCACCACGTCCGCCATTCATCACTTGAATCTTCCTCCATCTAATATTACCAAGTCATCATTCACCCTAAAAGCATTCAATTATGCTTTATATTCCATAGTTGGTACTTTTATTTTCCCATTGAAATAGGGGTTAAAATGTGGCACACTACGTTTCACATCTTGGAAGGATCCATGGTGTACAATGTCCTCCTTGGAAGACCTTGTAAGAGAGAAATGAGATGTGTTCCTTAAATACTACACCAATGCTTAAAGTATGTTCATGAAGGACATGAACATTGCATATCGATGGATTTTGAACCGTTCAAGTATTGTAATTTCATCTCAAATCCATATGAGTCCATGCTTCCTTCCACTCACCTTTTCCTATCACCATTAGCCAATCCATCTACCACTTCACCAATTTCTTCATTGAAGGATCCCATTTCTAAGGACTCCCTTATCACCAAACCCCCATCATCTTCATCATTGACTACATGCACATGTGGTCACAATCAATCCACATCATCAACATAATTACTATCCACTTCATCATCATCATCCATTCAACAACATTCCCAATCCAATCCATCACCTAATATTTCACAAGTCAAGTTCATGAATTTTGAGACACATTCATCTTCATCACTTCCCTAGCCATCATCCAACAAACATCCTCCCACATCCTCCCAAGTTGATTTCCACCTCACTAATCCCGGTATTGGTGAATATGTGGTCCAAGATATCATTGTCATGTCCCTCACCATTCCTAATTCTAAGGATTTCAGTCACCCACGTGGCCCACCTTTAGCCATAGGAGTAGTATATGACATGGGTTTAGCTCCAAATAGCATAAATTTTGTATATGGGAGAATTTATTCTTCATCAACTCCAACAACCATGGAAGAACCCAAAGAACCAACAATTGGCAACATTCACAACATATCGGGATTTCCATCTCTCTATTTTCACATAGTTAATTGGTAATGTCATGGCCTAGGATTGCATGAATAGGGAGTGTCTCATCCTATTGATGTTCCATTTAAAGAAGTGCATGACCATTCAAGTCTAGGTTACCATCCACTTTCCATCACCTCTTATCTTGAACAAGCCCTCCAAAGGCTTAATCTCAATTCAGGAGGAGCCCTCCATATCGATAATTTTGATGATGAAATCCATGAATAATTCAAACTTATGTCGATAATTTTGGATGAATATGAAGAAGAATCAGAACCCATTATTTCCCATACCAAACAAGATGAGTTTTATCTCAACATGTTTCCCATCCATGAGCCCATCTTTCACTTGCTTCTTCCATAAGAGCGAGCTTCCCCTACCGGTGAACCACCACCTCCATTTCATAAGCCAACTTGTAACATATGTACATAACACAAAAACAGTGGTTTTCATCACTACCAAAAATAAAAAACAATGGTTTTCACCACTACCAAAAAATCAAAAAAATAAAAAATCAACAAAAAAAATGTTCTCTTTTTCAACATTGCATGTATATATTATCTAGTTAAATACATCTATTGATGTTCCTTGTTTCTATACAAGTTAACCAAGATCTTCACACCGGTTCTTAGGTTCCATCCATTCCATTCAACCTTATCACCTTACCCATGAGTCAATATGAACCTTGTTGATTTATTCACCCCACTCTGTAATCCATACAATCCAACTAATCCAATTCTAATTGACATAAGCCTTATTGATATGGATCGGATTTCCTTGCCTCCATCCTTTGCTGAATTTTTCTTATTCGAACAATTTTTAAGGGCTTCCACCAACTACATTCCTCCATCCCCTCTGCCTTCACCTTCACCTTCACCTTCACCTTTGAATCTTGAGGTTTTCTAGGAAGAAATAGATGAGGATAAGCCAGAAGAGTTTGATGACATCTTATATGATATTCATCTGATCCCTACACCCCATCAACTTGAGGAAGGTTCCCACATGTCCATTGAAGATACCATCAATGTGGACCTTAGTTCAAAAAAAGACAATCCCTAAATTGTTAAGATTGGCAAAATTTTATCACCTGAAGAACAAGAGAAATTAATTGCTCTCCTCAAGTGGAAGAAGGGCATATTTGTGTGGTCCTATACGGACATGCCCGATATTGACCCTAGTTTGGTTATCTATAATCTCACCTTACAGCTTGATCCTAAGTCGATCAAACAAAAACTTAGGAAAATGCATCCTACCATGGATCTCTTGGTAAAAGCATAGCTTCAAAAAATCTTAGACGTGAACTTCATCATTCCTATCAACTATCCTGAGTGGCTTTCAAACATGGTACTGTTGACACTTTTTGTCACATTATACAAGGGGTGGAAGAATAGTAGAATTTTGTATAATATTTCTTTGTTGAAGGTTTTTCTTTTTAAAGTTACAGCAATTTTGATTCTCCCTATTGCCCCTTTATAAAATGAAGAAGAAAGAGCTTCGCTACCAAATAGGCCAAGGAAAACAGCTTCGTCGAGAGAAAAGAATGTGAAAAGAGCTTCGGGCCCGAAGCACTTTGCATCACCACTTCGGGCGAAAACGTTGCGAAGTAATTTTGCCCAAGAAAATGCAAAGACCACGCTTCGCACCCGAAGCATTTTCAGAAGCCGCTTCGGGCGGAAGTTTTGCGAAGCAGTACCCAAACGACTTCGTCGAAGGAGGAGAACATAATCCAAATCAGCCAAGGCAAGGAAACTACTTCGGGCCCGAAGTATTTTCGACACCTACTTCGGCCAGTTTTCACCCAAAGTAGTGGCGCCCAAAGCAAAATGACAATGTGTCGAAAACAAAGAAATGCTTTAGGAAGATATTCCCCGAACCGTAGTTTTGAGAGAGAATCGGGCCGAAACATTTTCCAATCAAAGCAGTTTCGCCAGCAAAAGACAAAGAGCCCCATTTCAAAGATGGAACCCGATCGGCAATCAACATCCCCGAAGGAGTTTCTACGAAGCATTATTTTGCGAAGAACAAATTAAGGAGAATCTACTTCGGCCCAAGACCTTGGCGTTGCGGATATGTAGCGAATCACTTTCGGGCCCATGTTCCAAGACGGGCAGCTTCTCGAGGTGATCAAAGTCCCCTTACAAGTACCCCCTTTCTTTCCCGATAAGTTCGCTGACCAATTTTGGCAAACAAAAGGGACGTAATAGTCCTTAGAGTAAAACCCGATGGACGTAACGATCAATTAAGCACAGCACCCAGAAGCCAGGGACACTCGAGCAGCGCATTAAATGAGTGTTTTCACAGCTGACTCGGCCACAGTTGCAAATTTTGGCAACCAATTTGAAAGCTCAGTCGCAGCAGCCACAAGGAGCCAATTTTTCAGAGCCCGAGAGTGTACTTCGTCATTTTTGTAATAATGATTCAGAGGGTCGGGTCCTCTATAAAAACCCAAGCTTTGCAATGTAAAAGGGGGGGAACTTTATGCTAGAAAGCTACTATAACTCAATGTCCTGCATCTAATACTAAAGATTTTTATGCTCTATTTATCTCTTTTATGCTGCCTTCTGTGCTTAATTCTTTTGTCTGTTTGCACTCGTATATCGAGACTACGAATCCCCGAATCTGGTGTGCGATTGAGAACTATACCTTGAAATTCGCCCTGAAGGATACATAGGAGAGGAAAAACGCTTTGTCATTTTCTTTTACGGTGCCTGGTGGATCGAGGTTTCTGTTATTCCCTCTTCTTAATCGTTGTTACTCTGAACTCTGAATTCCAGCGAGAGAGAGAGGAGAACCATGAAAACCCGTCTAGAGGATACATAGGAAGTTCGGCACTTCATTTCTTTCATCTGTTTTTGGTGTTTTTTGCTGCTATTTGAGTTATTAGTGAGTGATCGTGCTTCCTATTCTTCCCCACCTTAAATCATCAATCTCTAACCCTTATCCTTTTTTATTTCTTTCTCTAACCCGAACTCCTTTTATTTCTTTCCTGCACTCTTATCTCAAACCCCAAAAGTAGATTAGTATAGGAGTCGGCCTTTCTTCAGAGATTGGCACGAGGGGCATCTCTTCCTCTCGGCCTCTCAATGTTGGTCATAGGTCCAAGGCACGCAACCCCACCGAAATTCCTTTCCTATGCGAATTTGATGACCAATAGTTTCTGGCACGCTCGATGGGACTCAAGGTTCCATATTTGAGAAAATTCCTAGCCTGTCTTCACTAGAGCTAGCAGTTCTAACAAAGTTTTCGATGAGATCTGGTCAGTCTCATCTTCTAAGTAGTAGTGAGAATCGATGCCCTCATTACCAAAAGACTCCTAGCATCTGGCGACTCTGTTTTACCCGAAGAATCTCTAAAGTCGTAAAGACTAGTGCCTAAACCTGGGTTTTCATAACTAGGACTCCCCGTATCTTAAGAAGGTCCGAGTTTGATGAATCTCTGGCCTATATTTATCTGATAAAATTACCTGGCAGCTCAGTTGAGCTAAAGATCCAAATTTCCTGGTCGTAGGCACCTTTCAGAGCCGAAATAAGATATCCGAGAGGAATCAAGGTTCGATGAGCATCCTTGACCTCGCAAGCGGAGAAAGAATGTTCATCTGGTGACTCCGATTCAGTAGCGACAATCGTGATCTCTGCAGACCATTGCTATAATGGTAGGGGTAAGTTTTCCCAGCTGGGATGATCGAGGCCCCTTGAATCTTCAAAGCTACCACAAGATTCTCGAGATCGCATTGAAAGCATTGATAATATATGATGGCACCACGGGGATGGCTCGAGAACACCTTGAAGCTATTGCTCCTTTAGCGTTCCTCTACGACATAATCCATGAAGATGTCATGGTCCGACTTCTGGCTTCGTCTCTAGAAGGAAAGGCACTGCGGTGGTATACGCTGCTCGGGTCTAAAAGCATATGTTCATGGGATGACCTAGCGGGAGCACTATTCGAAACATTTGATAGCTCTCAGGATCCCTTCCAAATTTTGATGTACTTCTCCACCATCAAGAGAACACCTTTGGAGAGCGTCACGGACTTCAATGTCTGATTCTCCAGAACTTGGAAGATATTTTCAGGAGAGATTCAACCAATGCCCGCACAAGCTCACCTCTACTATGTTCAGGATTTTCACCCGGACATAGGCCTCCTCTTGCTGCGATCAGGTGAACAAAGATTCCCTCAGATTTTTGAGGAAGTAGTACAAGCAGAGCGGTTTCTATCAGGAAAGTGGCAATGGGGAGAAGCCCCATCATTTTCTTTGATAATCACTTCTCCCGTCTGTCCAATGCAATATTCTTCACGATAGACTCCCCATACTGAGAAGAAGCCTGAGATGCAGTCATGTGGAGCTCGAGAGGAAAATCCCATCCAAGTCCAACCATGGCAATTTGTGAGCTTTGCCCCGAAGATGAACAATATGGGTGTTTGCGATCTCCGTCAGAGGACAGGCCAAGAAGAGAAACAAGCTCAAGTGATAACGCCTAAGAACGAAGAGGGAACGTTTTTGCACCCTTTTTGGATCCCAGAGCATGGCATGCAGGTGTTCAGCCATAATCCATCAAGCTTACTTCAAGAGGCTGAAGCCAAAGAGATCATAGAAGTTTGCTCTTTGCCATAAAAGCCCTATTACAGCGTCAAAGAGATGAAAGAACTTATACCCAGCCCATGTTTGCTAGACTCTTTGGTATTTTGATTCCAGCCATTACTACAACCAATACCCCAATAGGGCCCGCATATGGCAAACTGCTTCGCCACCTCCTACATCAACAGCGCGGGTACTAGTAAGAGCGGCGAACTATTGTATTGCTTTCGGTTCATAGCATGGAGAACTTCAGATAGGAGCCGTCTGGACTTCAAGGGTCAACTAAAGTTCAATTTGATCTAGTCCGGGCATTGCAGATTCATCGGATAAACATCCGAAGCTGAGTTTGTGGTGGCGGCATGCCCATTATGCAAGCCTATGTGAATATTGTAAAAAGTTTGGCTATTAAATAAAATGTTGCTCAGAGACTCAGGTTGAGTTTTGCCTCGGCAGCTATATCCAAAAAAAAAAAAAACAAACTCCTTCGGGAACTTGGATTGCGAAGTAGTGCATGCAAAGTGGTTCGAAGTAGGTATGAAAAGGTTCATCGCGAAGTATGTCAGCTCAAAATTCGGCTTCGTTGGCCCAAATATGCACAAGGCCAAAGCATTTATTGCTCGCCTAGAGGAATGTGCATATAGTCACCTTCAAAAGTGTCCAAAGCAAGCGAGTTAAATGAAAAGGCGTCAGGTACATCGTCATGGGATTCGGTTGAGAGAAAAGTTCACCCCTAGGTACTAGGTGGCAGCCGGTTGCTTTTCGAAAGCAGCCAAAATCGTCATAACATGTGGCCCTATGTACTACACCACCGTGGGGCCAATCCAACGAATCGATGATCTATCAGGTGAAAAGTGCAGGATTAATTGTGGCATAGGCCATAAATGCGGGTAGTTGTCTTTGGCGGCTATATAACATAGACTTCAAGCAGCCGAGAGGATTATTCATTCAATGACTCATACAGATCCCACTGCCAACCTACAAATTTTTTCCCACTTCGCACTCTAAAGCTTCAATGCCAATTTTCTCCATACTACAAATTTCATCACCCTAAGTAGCAATGATGGAATTTTCCAAGGAGAACGGAAAAGGGCTAGAAGTAGTAGCCCCTGAGAAACCAAAGGTAAAAGGCCATGGAAAAATGCCGAAGCCAAGGCCCGTTGATTCGGGCCTCCGCCCAGATAAGCGTGTCATAGAAGAAAAAGGGGATTCCAAATATGAACAACCCCTAGAACCACTAGTCGACAGGTGGGAAAGAATCAGGGATACAGAGCTGTCCAGGAGCGTAGCTAAGCTCAGAAGCATCGTTGAGCTCATGAGAAGCAGGCTCCTGACAGAGATCATACAAGTTGCAACCTACTACTCCTAGATATACTGGTATCTAGTGCCCCCCATGCACCATTGCCCTGAGCTGGTCAATGCCATCACGCAGAATTACCAACCCGCCACCAGACAGGTGTTAGACGCATCGGGCCAAAAGTTATTTTCAATTTTGAAAGAAGACGTGTGGGCAGATTTTGTGCCACAACAGGGCCCACCCAAGGGATGTATAGTTCACAACATTGTTTTGAGCGAACAAACACAGAGGTTCACGTATGCTGGCTACATGATTAATTTTTTGTAGCAAAGCCTCAAAAGCAGGCTTCCTTCGGGCAGACTACCCCAAATGCCCCTTCCCTTGGAGGCTTTTAAGAATGTCGACCTCTTCTCCATCATTGCATGGGTGGCAGGACTATCTACCGATGCTTCGGTATATCCCTGGCAGGTGTCCCTGGTCGAATGCATTTCCAGAGGGGATTTCAACACCCCCGATAATTCAAGACCCGATTCTAACCCAGTCTTCGTAGACTGGGCAGAGTGGGTGGCCAGAGGCTTGCATGTGCAACTCACCAGCATGAAGAATGCTGGTACCAGCCAGCACTTCGCCCCCTGCTCCTTTCTTGTTTGGTTACTTTTCTTTCATGTACATAATAGTTTTCCTCATGTTGCCATTACGGCAAGTGGCAAGGATGGAAGTCCTTTGCCCGTATATCAGTGGACTCCCCTACTATTGAGGTCAGAGTCCTATTATTCCTTTAATCAACAATTCTTGGAACCCACCATGCGCATGTTGGCAGGATCCTCCCCGCGAGTCCCCCTCAGCTTGAGAAACAAGGTAGTCCATGAGAAGAGAGGAGACATTTTTTGACTAACGTAGGGGCTGGTGATTCGCATCTTCGGCTTCATAGGGAAGCCCTTCCTACTGCCAGTTTACCCCTCTGAGTATCAGTTCACGTTGGAAGTCGCTAGGCAGAGCGACGCAACCAATGCCATCTATGGCAAGGGTCAGAAATGGGCCCACACTTGCGACTTCCCTCTAAAGATAGGAGTTATCGAAGTATTCACCCTGAATCAGAACATCTTCTTGGAGGAAAAGCTTGCCAAGTTTGGCCTACTCCAAATTCCCCAACAATGGCTTTATGACCCTTTGGGAGTAATAAGGGACCATATACAGGTCAAGAGCTTCCATGTTTGCCCTTGTCCAAAAATTGTAAAATAAAGGAACAATCCTCGGGGAAAGGATCTGGAATGGCATCTAGAGAGGATGGAAGCCTTACCTCCCCGGCATGAATTCTACCCAATGGAGGTCGCATATGACCCAAATCGGCATTCACTCCCGAGCCCCAACTCCACCTTCTGGAAGAAAGTGAAAGACGACTTGAAGGAGGGAGTAAAGGATTGGGACGCGGCTAAACTAAGAGAATGGTGGATCATGAGGGTCCACCAGCAGAAAATGAACTCTTATGGATTCTTGGCAACGGACAAGGACTTCACAGAAATTTATGAAGCCAACACTGGAAAGTGGGAGCCTTCTTCCTTCGTCACCCTCATCCCTCCAGCTATCCCAGGCTTGGGCGAAATTCTAGAAAGAGATGACACTACTTCGAGAAAGGAAAATGCCCAAGCTACACCTCCAAGATCACTGCAAGGGCCTATACGAGGCCACGACTCGAGCACTGAAGGGTTAGAGCAACCACTGGTAAGGAGGAAAAGGAAAAAGCAAGAACAGACCCTGGCACCCACAAAGCACCCAAAGCGACCTCACACAGGACTTGTAAGCCCCTCCACTAGGCGACTGGTATCAGACCCATCCAAAGCAAGCGTCGGGGTCACAGCCCTACCAAGTGCCAAAATCGAGAAAGAAAAAGATGTGGTTGCACCAAAAGTTACCTCTGCCATAATGCCAAGAGGGCACGTAGGTACGCATTCTCCACCCTTTGCCCTAGCCTCGCACAGTTTTGTCGAAGCCCCTACTAAGAGTTCTCACCAGTCTCCCCTACATAGCCCATCACCCCATCACACGCCATCTACCGCCAGTCCGGCCTCATCCCATGATCATGATAAGGGTAAGACCATTGATCCCACTTCAACATCGAGCCCCACCACATCTGTCGTCGAGCCTTCTAGAGAGGCATCCCCCACACATTCTTTATATTTGTTTACTCCCTCAGCTGGAGATCTAGCCTTGTCTAAATCAAAAATGTCCTTAATTAAGGACTGCCCCCTTGTCGAGAAGCTATTCCAAGCACGACAAAACACTAAGAAAATACTAAGGGAGGCAAGGAAAATACGAGGGCGCGCGATAGCGTTAGTTGAAAAATCCATTGTTTTTGATCTAGAAGCTGGAAAGGTGCATAAAATCAAGAAGGTCCCCAAGGTGCAAAAGCCTCTAGATGAAATGACTCCAGCAGACTATGATTACCAAGAGACACCTAAGGACCTAGAACACCTGAATGTTGATACTGAATTGGCCTCCATGCATGTCCGAGTTGAGACCTTTAGGGCTCATGCAGTTATCGCCAACCAACGTAGGGTTGAGGCTGAGGCCACCAATGTTAAGCTAGAGGAGGATTTGGCAAGGGTCTACTCCAAGTTGGTAGAGGTCGAGGAGCAGTGCAAGGCCATGAAGAAGGAGACGTTTGACCTAAAGCAGCAGGTTCAACAACTCCAGTCTACAACCGAAAGCCAAGCGCAGAAGCAGGGTCCGAAGAAGACCAGTGACTCTGTAGCCTAATGGATCAGGACTAAAGGGTTCTGTTGTCAATACGAGCTCGTCACCCTGCGAGCCGCCAAGAATGTTGACACTTTTTGTCACATTATACAAGGGGTGGAAGAATAGTAGAATTTTGTATAATATTTCTTTGTTGAAGGTTTTTCTTTTTAAAGTTACAGCAATTTTGATTCTCCCTATCGCCCCTTTATAAAATGAAGAAGAAAGAGCTTCGCTACCAAATAGGCCAAGGAAAACAGCTTCGCCGAGAGAAAAGAATGTAAAAAGAGCTTTGGGCCCAAAGCACTTTGCATCACCACTTCGGGCGAAAACCTTGCGAAGTAATTTTGCCAAAGAAAATGCAAAGACCACACTTCGCACCCGAAGCATTTTCAGAAGCCGCTTCGGGCGGAAGTTTTGCGAAGCAGTACCCAAACGACTTCGCCGAAGGAGGAGAACATAATCCAAATCAGCCAAGGCAAGGAAACTACTTCAGGCCCGAAGTATTTTCGACACCTAATTCAGCCAGTTTTCACCCGAAGTAGTGGCACCCAAAGCAAAATGACAATGTGTCAAAAACAAAGAAATGCTTCGAGAAAATATTCCCCGAATCATAGTTTTGAGAGAGAATCGGGCTGAAACATTTTCCAACCGAAGCAATTTTTCCAGCAAAAGACAAAGAGCCCCATTTCAAATATGGAACCCGATCGGCAATTAACATCCCCGAAGGAGTTTCTGTGAAGCATTATTTTGCGAAGAACAAATTAAGGAGAATCTACTTCGGCCTAAGACCTTGGTGATGCGGATATGTAGCGAAGCACTTTCAGGCCCACATTCCAAGGTGAGAAGCTTCCCGAGGTGATCAAAGGCTCCTTACAAGTACCCCCTTTCTTGCCCGATAAGTCCACTGACCAATTCTGGCAAACGAAAGGGACGTAACAGTCCTCGAAGTAAAACCCGACGGATGTAACGATCAATCAAGCACAGCACCTAGAAGCTAGGGACACTCAGGCAGGGCATTAAGTGAGTGTTTCTGCGGTTGACTCAGCCACAGTTGCCAGTTTCAGCAACCTATTTGAAAGCTCAGTCGTAGCAGCCGTGAGGAGCCGATTTTTTATAGCCCGAGAGTGTACTCCGCTATTTTTGTAATAATGATTCAGAGGGCCAGGTCCTCTATAAAAACCAAAGCTTTGCAATGTAAAAGGGGGGGAACTTTCTGCTAGAAAGCTACTGTAACTCAATGTCCTGCGTCTAATACTAAAAATTTTTATGCTCTATTTCTCTCTTTTATGCTACCTTCTGTACTTAATTCTTTTGTCTATTTGCACTCATATACTAAGACTCTGAATCCTGAATTCGATGTACGATTGATAACTATACCCTAAAATTCGCCGTAAAGGATACATAGGAGAGGAAAAATGCTTTGTCGTTTTCTTTTATGTTGCCTAGTGGATTGAGGTTTCTGTTATTCCCTCTTCTTAATTGTTGTTACTCTGAACTCTAAATTCTAGCGAGAGAGAGAGGAGAACCCTACGAACCCATCCAGAGGATACATAGGAAGTTCGACACTTCGTTTCTTTCGTTTGTTTTTGGTGTTTTTTGCTGCTATTTGAGTTATTAGTGAGTGATAGTGCTTCCTATTCTTCCCCACCTTAAATCATCAATCTCTAACCCTTATCCTTTTTTATTTCTTTCTCTAACCCGAACTCCTTTTATTTATTTCCTGCACTCTTATCTCAAACCCCAAAAGTAGATTAGTATAAGAGCCAGCCTTTCTCCAGAGATTGGCATGAGGGGCATCTCTTCCTCTAGGCCTGTCAATGTTGGTCGCAGGTCCAGGGCGTGCAAACCCACCGAAAGTCCTATCCTATGTGGATTTGATGACCAACAGGTACCTGTTCGAAAATCTAACGAGATGATACATGTTTGCACTCAATTTTGATATCTTAATAAATCATATCCCAAGGATGACTTCCCTATCCCAAAAATTGATAGTCTTGTTGACACATGCACTAACCATGAAATGCTTTCACTCATTAACGATTTTTTAGGATACAAATAAATTCAAATAAATCATGATGACAACATAAAACAACATTCACTACACCTTGGGAAACCTTTTTGTTACAAGGTGATGCATGTTGGCCTCAAAAATGTAGGTGCCACTTATCAACGTGCCATAATATATATTTTTCACGATTACATGCATAAGATTATCAAATATTAGGTGGATGATATCTTGGCTAAATCTAAAACTCGACAAAAGTGCATTGGTGTATTGGAGAAATTTTTTGATCAACTTCTAGAGCATAATGCAAGGTTGAACATCAAGAAATGTGTATTTGGTGTTACCTCGGGCAAAATTCTACTATTCATTATCTTTAAAAGAGGCATTGAGGTGGACCCTAACAAGGTCAAGGTCATCATGGATATGCCTCCCCCAACTAACTTAAAGGAATTGCATAGTTTACAAGGAAAGATTCAATCAATCCATCATTTTACTAGGTAACTTTCTGATAAATGTAGGCCACTCAATCACCTACTAAAAAAGGGAGTGTCATTTTCGTGGACAGATGAATTTCAAAAATCCTTTGATGACATTAAGCAATACCTAGCTTCTTCGTCAGTCTTAGCTCCTCCTTGTTCGAGGGTCCCTTTCTATATTTATATCTCAACAATGGACTTTGCATTAGGGACAATGCTTGCACAAAAGAATGAGAAAATTTGGGAGCAAGTTGTCTATTACATTAGTCAAACATTGGTAAGATATGAAACTAGATACGCTTATGTAGAAAAACTATGCTTAGTAGTGGTTTTTTCCACTAAGAAACTTTGACACTACATGCTTAGTCACATAACATATGTCATCTCTAGAGAAAATCCTTTACGTTATATGATGTCTCACACTTATAATAACACTCGCACTACTAAATGGATAATGCTCCTTACTGATTTGATCTTGATTTTATTAGTAAAAAATCCATTACCTAGTGATCATCCTTTGATTATTGAGCTTCTATATGATTCGATATTTGATATCACTAAGCAAGAAGAAGATGTCATTCTAGATGAAGGTGTCGATATCATACTATTCTTTGATGGCTCTAAGTGCGTGAAAGGTCAAGGTGATGGAGTCGTGTTTCATACACCCTAGGGGGTACCTATCCCTTTATCATTCAAACTCGACTTCCAATGCACAAACAACACTGTAGAGTATGTAGCCTTAATGTTAGGTATTCAATCAACTATAGCTATAAGCATTAAGCATATCAGGGTATTTGGGGATTATCAACTTGTTGTTAAGCAAATCAATGAAGAATATAAATGCAAAGAACCTGCCATTAAGCTTTATCATGAAGTACCCAGGTGTTGTAGGTGATTTGGAGAGGAGAGGGAAATCTTCCAAGAGAGGTCCCAGGTTCAAATATCCACCCTACCAAAAATCTAAATTGGGTATCAAAAATCCAATTGATGATGTTGGTGCGGGAAGGGTCGGGTGCGACTCCCGGGTGACTATGATGGTGTAGAACCCCCTGTTTGTGGTCTCTCAGACCAAAGTTGCCCCGCAAGGGGTTTTTCATTTAAAAATATATATCTTTATCATGAAGTGGCAATGAAATTTCTCTCTAAGTCTGATTGGTATGAAATTAATA
This sequence comes from Wollemia nobilis, assembly GCA_028583015.1. Taxonomy (NCBI): domain Eukaryota; kingdom Viridiplantae; phylum Streptophyta; class Pinopsida; order Araucariales; family Araucariaceae; genus Wollemia; species Wollemia nobilis. The sequence goes on from JAQPPZ010002068.1 coordinate 534,790, forward strand.
GTTTGCCACATTCAAATAATATATTTGTAGATGGGATGGCCTCCCTTGGATCATTGATTCCAAAATACTCCTTTGGAGAGGTAAAACCCCTTATAATTTCAATAGTCTCTAAATATACAATTGCTCGTGCTAAGTATAAAGACAAAAAGCATGTTTGATTTATCCATTCGTATCCATATGAGCCTTGGTCAAGCCAAATAGTAGCCTTTCTCAAGTTTGGAACACTCCCATTTGACATGTCTCGAACTACCAAACGCACTTTCAAGCAAAAGTTAGCTTGTTTTGTTCTCTTGGGGGACATGTTGTACAAACATGGTTATGATGGAGTCCTCCTTCATTGTCTCGAGTCTAGTGAGGCACAAAGAGCCATAGCTGAAGACCGTGATGGTACTTGTGGTGGTAATTTTATTGGAATGACCATCGCCAAGTGTATTTTATGTATGGGTTATTATTGGCCCACAATGGAACGTGATTGTTGCACATATGTTAAACATTGTAAAAAATGTCAAAGGTATGCTAATTTAACCCATGTACCATCACAAGCCTTACAACCTATTCAAAGCCTTTGGCCCTTTTCACAATGGTGTCTAGATCTAATTGGTAAAATTTCACCTCCTTCCTTGGGACAACATACATTCATCATCATAGCCACTGAATACTTTACAAAGTGGATTGAGGCAATTCCTCTAACCAGTACGATAGGACCTAGAATTGTGGAGTTTATACTTCACCATATCATTTATCATTTTGGTATCCCCTGGAAAACCATCTTTGATAATGGTAAGTCTTTCAAGAACAAGGATGTTCGAGCATTTTGTGAGAAATATAACATTCAACATATTTTATCGACTCCTTATTACCCATAAGCAAATGGAAAAGTTGAAGCTTCTAACAAGACCTTAATTTCTATTATCAAGAAACTTGTAAAATAAAATCATAGAGATTGGTATACACAAATACCCTTGGAATTATGGGCTTATTGAACAAGCATCCCCACACCTATAGGGGCAACACCATTTTCATTGGTCCATGGAGCCGAAGCAATCATGCCTCTTGAGATCGAGATCCCCTCCTTGAAAATTTCTTTGCAAGAATTCATAGTTGATGACATTGCTAGACAAGCACGTCTTGATCAACTCACACTTCTTTATGAGAGTTGAGTCAATACTTTGGAGCATTTGCAAGTTTATCAAGACCACCTAAAGCGTGCTTATAACGGCAAAGTTCATCTATGTGAATTTCAAGTAGAAGATATTGTACTTAAAGAGAACCAACAAAACACCAATGCATTACCACATCTTCATGATAAATTTGTGGTTAATTGGTTAGGTCCATACATTATTACTCAAAAGTGGGTCATGGTACTTATAGGTTGTCCAGCATCGAGGAAGAGGAAGAACCCGAACCACTAAATATTATACGCTTGAGAGCATTCTATGCATGATTTGATTTCTATATATGTATATATACATGGCTAATACACAAAAATATTTACATACATTTCATTCATAGCATTGCATTTCCTTTGCATATACACTTCATTCCAAAAACAATGCATTAACACACATTTCATATTGCATTTCAAATTTCACAAACATTGCATCTGCACACATTGCATTTCATACATTCCACCACATTGCACATTTCATATTAGGGATCATTTATTAAGTTCAAGGTCTTAATTGGTCCAACAAAAGTCATGTTTTCTTAATTAGGGGCACCTTCACAACATCCTCCATACAATTCCACCAAGTCAAATTGCCATTCGTATACACCACATTTTCATAAAATTCCTAGGTATTTTTAGTCACTCAGCAACTCCTAGTGTTTTAAGCAAACTCCAAAAAAAAACACGTTGAGTTCCTTTTTAGGATCATCATACATATACACTAAGAAAATCTTGAGTTATGGGAATTGACTCCAAAATACTCTTGAACCAAACACAATTTCACATCTTAAAAATGTCTAGCATCAAAGAGGGATAACACCATACTTGGTATGAATCTCGAAGTGAAAAGGGTCATTCTTGCTAGTCCCATCATGCAACATAGTCCATAAGAACAGTGGTTTTCATCAGTATCACAATTGCTTCCAGATAAAAAATATGGAGTAGTAAGGATAGGGTACAATTCTCATCATACTTAGGTTGAGAATCTAATTCCCAAAAACTCTAAATCTTTTACATTACACACCACTGATAATTGGGTTGTAAGGATCGTACTACATTTCCAGTCATATGGTTAGATAGTCATCCCTAAAACTTAAGAGATCAAAACACAAATCATGGACTATATAGTTAGCCTCTATTGGATCTATAGATGCTTGATTGATAGGAGTACACTCATGCATGGCGAAACATCTCTTTTAAAGAGACCTTTGATCGCACATAAGGAAAAGATATTTTCTTGGATTCATCTATAACAGGTTTACCCAATTTACTCAGGATGAGTTAATAAAATCAATTGCACACACATTAGTTCTTGATTACCTCGAGTTATTATAATGCTTTTGATTTGGTAAATGAATCCACTACACACACATTTGATCCTAGAGGGATTCAGTAGTTTTAGTGAGTTTGTTTGATACCACTAGTATGTTTGAGTCTCTGCAAAACAGTCAGTCTTCCATATCAACATCCATATCTTCTTCCATATCAACATCCATATCTTCTTCTATATCAACATCCATATATTCTTCCATGTCAACATCCATGTTAGTTCATGAGTCATTTATCCCATATGCCACCAAATTTTGGTGGCCCTGATTAAACAACAATACTAGATAATGGTCAAGCAAGATCTAAACTATGAACGATCATTATCACACTTACGTTGCATTAATCATCCATACATTATAAATTGCATTAATCATCCATAACATATCATATGCATTAATCATCCATATAAACATGCATTCCATAAAAAATATTCACACAAAAACATATAACACAAAAGGTAAAATCCAATCCCCTAATCAAGTTCATGGATCTCTATCCATAGGAGACCAATCTCCTCATCTGGTTAATGGATCTATATCCAAAAGAGAACTCCTTTCTCCTCTACTTTGGTTGGTGATCTTCTAGAAGAACTGTTGCTTGCACTACACTGGCTATTGGATCTCTATCCATTGAAGACTCCTATCCTCACTAAGAATACTTGTCCTCACTGCCCTGGCTAATGGACCTCTATCCACTAGAGACTATTTTCCTCTATAATCTGTCACTTCCAAAGCTTGCTCTCACCTCTGTCTCAAATCTATACTAAACATGGTCCTTTGGTCTAGCACAAATTTGCTCAATATCTATCTTTGGTCTGGCACAAACCTATCCTCAAATCTGCACCAAAATCTGTCTTCAAATCTACACTAAACATAGTAATTCGATCTAGCACAAATCTGCTCAATCTCTATCCTCAAATCTACACTAAACATAGTCCTTCGATCTAGAACAAATCTACTCAATCTCTATTCTCAAGCCTTAACACAAATCTTGAATCAATCACCAATCAACTCTACTATATTTGCCCCAAACCTTAACTAAAGGTTTGAAAAAATCAATCAATCAACTCTACTCTCAATTCTTCTCAAAGATTTATCTCAATTATGCCTTGTAAGCTTCCACAAAATCTCACACTAATCTATCCACAAGTCCTCTCTAGAACTTATCCAATCTGCTCAACAAGTCTTGACCAAGACTTACCTCAAATATGCTCAACAAGTCCTCACTAGAACATATCCAATCTGCTCAACAATTTTTCTCAAAGACTTACCTCAAATTTGCTCAATAAGTCCTGACTAGAACTTGTCCAATCTCACATAAACATATAGAGAATTTTTAGAGACTCAATATGCTTCACACTCACAAAAATGCTCAATCACTTTCAATCTCTCTTTTTACCATATAAACATATAGAGAATTGTTATAGACTCAATATGTTTCACACTCAATCACTTTCAATCTCTCTTTTTAACACATAAACATATAGATAATTGTTAAAGACTCAATATGTTTTACACTCTAAAATACTCAATCACTTCCAACCTCTTTCTCAAATTAAATCAAAATATAGAATAATTTGTTTCACAGAATTAGAACTATCACTTCAACCCTTCCACTTGACTAGGCTCAATCAAATCCACTCAATCAATCACTCAATGAAATACTTCCTTACTTACAAACCCTAGTACAAGCATATGAATCACTCAATAAATTATTTCCAACAATTCTTATCAAATAATCTCACATAACAATGATACTCATGATCTTACACAAACCCTAGTTCAAGATAGTTCACAACTTCACATAACAATGATACTCATGTTCTTTCACAAACCCTAGTTCAAGCATATGAAAGCTTACTCAATATTTCCAACAATGCTTATCAAACAAGGCTTTTATCATCAACTCTTACTCAAAAAAATCTTTAACAATCAAACTCAACAATGCTTATCAAACACCTCCTTTTCTCTCCAACTTAGCATTTACAACATCCAACAATCACTCATAAGAAAGATGTGCCCATGCCTTTTTTTTTATGAAGAATTGACCTTATTAAATCTGTCTCAATCACAATTATCCTTTTTCCAATCTTAAGGGTTAGTTAGCAAGAACCTTCTCAAAACTTCAATCAACAATTTCCTCACAAATTATTCTCACAATATAAAAGCATTAGATCTCAATTACAACTTATTACTCCTGCTTGGAATATCATTCAACAACACACATGCATTAAAAGACAATTCCTTGCTTACACCTTATTAATCTAGCTCTAGAACAATATTCATTAATACATACATCAAAAGACCTTATTTGCTCCTTATTACTTCAACTTCATAAACTCTAATCACAAAAAATTAAAATAAATATTTAATTTTTAATACCCTTATATCTCCCTCAAAAAATTTAATCAACCTTTATTTTTTACAACAAAGCAACCTCCAAAGTTACACAACCTTAGCAAGAGAATCAAAATCAGCAGATACCATATTTAGCCCAACAAAACACTTTTGATGGGTTTCGAACACCTAACCTCACCACTCCAAGTGCCTTAGCAAGACACGCACCCACCACATGGGCTACAAGCGTCTATACAAATGAAAATGCTAGCGCCTTTCCTTTGTATTCCACATAGCATGCAAACTTCACCAACAAAAGACCTTTCTCCACTTTACAAAACATAAACCCACTGGATTCGATCCCTACACCTTCTGTTGGCCAATGTCTTAACGTATTCCTTGCTGCCAGTTGCGCTATAGAGTGCCTTGGATATGAAACGAAGATCTCTCCTCCTTGTCCTATATGCTGCCACACACAACCTTCGAAACACACGATCGCTTCCCTTTTCAATGCGTACAATATACTTTGATCACGAATAATTTCATTTACCAAATCTTTACCCCCCTTTATATGCATTAGGCTATGTCTTCGATGACTTCGACGATAATTCGAATAATTCAAAATTTTGAATTAATATAACCTTTATAACCCTATTCTTTAGGGTCCGTTTAATTAATTTATAATAAAACTATTATAATTAATTTATAATTAATTAAATATGTGGATCTTGCACTTTTAATATTATAATAAATTATTGCAATATTATTTGGCTTGGGCCTTCCTTTTGCCCTTTAAACCTTATCTGACGACCTAGGAGAAAACTTTCTTTTGCGCTTGATTATGGAACCTAAAATTGATGTTGCTCACTAAAACTGATGCTTACAAGTGTTGAATTCTTGACATCAATGACAACAAAACCTACTCATATTTCCAACAATCTCCACCTTTTTCATTGATGGCAATCCAGTTTCCTTTTACCATTCCCTTAACCTTTTTTTGTTCTACTCCCCATGAGAGACTTCTTCCCCTAACTGAATGATTTCCCCATAACTCAGATCTCTCCCCCTTAATCAAATATTTTCCCATTTGACATCAATGGCAAAGGGTCACCTTTGGGTCTCGGGTCTAAGAATGTAACTCTTAGCTTAGCCCCTCCCCCACCTCCTCTTGAGGTGGTTAATTCCAAGGTGGGAGTATTTCGACTCCCAACATGCACTAATTTTTACCTTTGTCCACTTTCCTTCTCATCTAATCCTTGTGATTCCTTTGACTATTCTTATTTTTGCTTGTCTCTAGAAGTTTTGCTCTACACCACTTTGTTGTATGTCCATAATTATTGCACTTATAACACTTAATGTTTTTATTCCTTAATGGTGCAAATATCTTGGGGTTTCTCCTAGCGAAGCCATATTCATTTCTATCATGAACACTGCAACTGCCTTGTGACCAGACTGATTACAAGAGTAGCAATACCCTTGAAAAAACCACCTATTTTTTAAACTTCTATATTCTTGTATTTCATGTGTCCTATACTGAGAAGCTTTGTACCCAAACTTGTGACATGAGAAACATCTTCCATTGAAACTACCTTGCCTTGACCTCATTGGTCTCTTAGTCTCTTTTACCCTATGATGCTTCTTGTTCCATTTGTTCCTCTTTTTTGTATTGTTCCTTTTCTTGTTCAAATTTTCAGTGTCCAACTCATCCTTAGAAGTTTCACTCTCTCTTACACTCTCTTATTATGAAGCTTCTTCTTCTTCAAAACTTGAGGTTGATTCCTCTCCTTGTTTCTTTTGTACATATTCAAAACCAAGACCTGTATTGCTTGATGTAGGTTTTTATGTCTTGATAATATTATCCAAATTCTTTGAGCTTCTTCCAAATCTGTGTAACCTATCCTTAAACTCTTTTACTTATTTCCTTAGTAAAGCTACTTCATGCTCTAGTTTTTCACATTCTAAAACTTTAGCCTCTAACTTCTCTTTGAATATCCTTATCTTAGCCATTGACTTATTTAGGTCCTCTATAAGCTTTTATTTCTCTTCATCACATTCTTGAAAATGAAGCTTAAGTTGGGAGCCTTCCATCACATTATATGACTTTGATATTAAGCCAATCTCATCAGAATCAGTAGACCCTCCATTGCATATAATGGCTCTAATTGACAAGAAGCCTTTTAAAAAAGTGTTAATTGACATTTGTTCCTCTATCAATATCATCACCACGTCCGCCCTTCATCACTTGAATATTCTTCCATCTCATATTACCAAATCATCATTCACCCTAAAAGCATTCAATGATGCTTTATATTCCATAGTTGGTACTTTTGCTTTACCCGTTGAAGTAGGGGTTAAAATGTGGCACACTACGTTTCACATCTTGGAAGGATCCATGGTGTACAATGTCCTCCTTGGAAGACCTTGGAAGAGAGAAATGAGATGTGTTCCTTAAATACTACACCAATGCTTAAAGTATGTTCATGAAGGACATGTACATTGCATATCGGGGGATTTTGAACCGTTCAAGTATTGTAATTTCATCTCAAATCCATATGAGTCCATGCTTCCTTCCATTCACATTTTCCTTTCACCATTAGCCAATTCATCTACCACTTCACCAATTTCTTCTTTGAAGGATCCCATTTCTAAGGACTTCCTTGTCACCAAACCTCCATCATATTCATCATTGATAGCATGCACATGTGGTCACAATCAATCCACATCATCAACATCAGTACCATCCACTTCATCATCATCATCCATTCAACAACCTTCCCAAGCCAATCCATCACCTAATATTTCACAAGTCAAGTTCACGAATTGTGAGACACCTTCATCTTCACCACTTCCCTCGCCATCATCCAACCAACGTCCTCCCATATCCTCCCAAGTTGATTTCCACCTCACTAATCCCGGTATTGGTGAATATGTGGTCCAAGATATCATTGTCACGCCCCTCATCATTCCTAATTCTAAGGATTTCAATCACCCACGTGACCCGCCTTTAGCCATAGGAGTAGTATATGACATGGGTTTAGCTCCAAATAGCATAAATTTTGTATATGGGAGAATTTATTCTTCATCAACTCCAACACCCATCGAAGAACCCAAAGAACCAACAATTTGCAACATTCAAAACATATCGGGATTTCCATCTCACTATTTTCACATAGTTAATTGGTAAGGTCATGGCCTAGGATTGCATGAATAGGGAGTGTCTCAGCCTATTGATGTTCCATATCAAGAAGTACATGACCGTTCAAGTCTAGGTTACCACCCACTTTCCACCACCTCTTATCTTGAACAAGCCTTCCAAAGGCTTAATCTCAATTCAGGAGAAGCCCTCCATCTCGATAATTTTGATGATGAAATCTATGAATAATTCAAACTTATGTCGATAATTTTGGATGAATATGAAGAAGAATCAAAACCCATTATTTGCCATACCAAATAAGATGAGTTTTATCTCAACAAGTTTCCCATCCATGAGCCCATCTTTCGCTTGCTTCGTCCATAAGAGCGAGCTTCCCCTACCGGTGAACCACCACCTCCATTTCATAAACCAACTTGTAAAATATGTACATAACACAAAAATAGTGGTTTTCATCACTACCAAAAATAAAAAACAATGGTTTTCACCACTACCAAAAAATCAAAAAAAATAAAAAATCAACAAAAAAATGTTCTCTTTTTCAACATTGCATGTATATATCATCTAGTTAAATGCATCTATTTATGTTGCTTGTTGCTATACAAATTAACCAAGCTCTTCACATCGATTCTTAGGTTCCATCCATTCCATTCAACCTTATCACCTTACCCATGAGTCAATATGAACCTTGTTGATTTATTCACTCCACTCTATAATCCATACGATCCAGCTAATCGAATTCTAATTGACATAAGCCTTATCGATATGGATCGGATTTCCTTGCCTCCATCCTTTGCTGAAATTGTCTTATTCGAGAAATTTTTAAGGGCTTCCACCCACTACATTCCTCCATCCCCTCTGCCTTCACCTTCACATTCACCTTCGAATCCTGATTTTTTTTAAGGAATAAATAGATGAGGATAAGCCAGAAGAGTTTGATGACATCTTATATGACATTCATTTGATCCCTACGCCCCATCAACTTGAGGAAGGTTCCCATATGTCCATTGAAGATACCATCGATGTGGACCTTAGTTCAGAAAAAGACAATCCCTAAATTGTTAAGATTGGCAAAATTTTATCACCTAAAGAACAAGAGAAATTAATTGCTCTCCTCAAGTGGAAGAAGGGCATATTTGTGTGGTCCTATACGGACATGCCCGATACTGACCCTAGTTTTGTTATCTATAATCTCACCTTACAGCCTGATCCTAAGCCAATCAAACAAAAACTTAGGAGACTGCATCCTACCATGGATCTCTTGGTAAAAGCATAGCTTCAAAAATCTTAGATGTGAACTTCATCATTCCTATCAACTATCTTGAGTGGCTTTCAAACATTGTACCTATTTAGAAACCTAACGAGACGATACGTGTTTGCACTCAATTTTGAGATCTTAATAAATCATGTCCCAAGGATGACTTCCCCATCCCAAAAATTGATATACTTGTTGACACATGCACTGACCATGAAATGCTTTCACTCATTAACGATTTTTCAGGATACAACTAAATTCGAATAAATCATGATGACAACATAAAACAACATTCACTACACCTTGGGAAACCTTTTTGTTACAAGGTGATGCATGTTGGCCTCAAAAATTTAGGTGCCACTTATCAACGTGCCATGATATATATTTTTCATGATTACATGCATAATATTATCAAAGATTATGTGGATAATCTCTTGGCTAAATCTAAAACTCGACAAAAGCACATTGGTGTATTGGAGAAAGTTTTTGATCGACTTCTAGAGCATAATGTAAGATTGAACCTCAAGAAATGTGTATTTGATGTTACCTCAGTTAAACTTCTAGGATTCATTATCTTTAAAAGAGGCATTGAGGTGGACCCTAACAAGGTCAAGGTCATTATGGAGATTCCTCCCCCAACTAACTTAAAGGAATTGCATAGTTTACAAGGAAAGATTCAATCAATCCATCATTTTACTGTGTAACTTTTTGATAAATGTAGGCCACTCAATCACCTACTACAAAAGGGAGTGCCATTTTCATGGCAGATGAATATCAAAAATCCTTTGATGACATTAAGCAATACCTAGCTTCTTCGCCGGTCTTAGCTCCTCCATGTTCAGGGGTCCCTTTCTATCTTTATATCTCAACAACGGACTTTGCATTAGGGACAATGCTTGCACAAAAGAATGAGAAAATTTGGGAGCAAGTTTTCTATTACATTAGTCAAACATTGGTAAGATATGAAACTAGATATGCTTATGTAGACAAACTGTGCTTAGTAGTGGTTTTTTCCACTAAGAAACTTTGACACTACATGCTTAGTAACATAACATATGTCATCTCTAGAGAAAATTATTTACGTTATATGATGTCTCGCACTTACAATAACACTTGCACTACTAAATGGATAATGCTCCTTACTGATTTGATCTTGATTTTATTAGTAAAAAATCCATTAAAGGTTAGGTAATAGTCGATCAACTTGTGAAAGCTCCACTACCTAGTGATCATCCTTTGATTATTGAGCTTCTAGATGATTTGGTATTTGATATCACTAAGCAAGAAGAAGATGTCATTCTGGAGGAAGGTGTCGATATCATACTATTCTTTGATGGCTCTAAGTGCGTGAAAGGTCAAGGTGTTGGAGTCGTGTTTCATACACCTTAGGGGGTACCTATCTCTTTATCATTCAAACTCGACTTCCAATGCACAAAAAACACTGTAGAATATCAGGGTATTTGGGGATTATCAACTTGTTGTTAAGCAAATCAATGAAGAATATCAATGCAAAGAACCTACCATTAAGCTTTATCATGAAGTACCTAGGTGTTGTAGGTGATTTGGAGAGGAGAGAGAAATCCTCCAAGAGAGGTCCCAGGTTCAAATCTCCACCCTACGAAAAAGTTGAATTGGGTATCTAAAATCCAATTGATAATGTTGGTGTGGGAAGCGTCAGGTGCGACTCCCGAGTGACTTTGACGGTGTAGAACCCCTTGTTCGTGGTCTCTCAGACCAAGGCAGCCCCATAAGGGGTTTTTCGTTTTAAAAAAAAAGCTTTATCATGAAGTGGCAATGAAATTGCTCTCTAAGTTTGATCGGTATGAAATTATTAGTTTGCCACATTCGAACAATATATTTGTAGATGTGATGGCCTCCCTTGGATCATTGATTCCAAAATACTCCTTTGGAGAGGTACAACCCCTTATAATTTCAAGTCTCTAAATCTACAATTGCTCGTGCTAAGTATAAATACAAAAAGGATGTTTGATTTATCCATTCGGATCCATATGAGCCTTGGTCAAGCCAAATAGTAGCCTTTCTCAAGTTTGGAACACTCCCATATGAAATGTCTCAAACTACCAAACGCACTTTCAAGCAAAAGGTAGCTTGTTTTGTTCTCTTGGGGGACGTGTTGTACAAACATGGTTATGATGGAGTCCTCCTTCATTGTCTCGAGTCTAGTGAGGCACAAAGAGCCATAGCTGAAGCCCATGATGGTACTTGTGGTGGTAATTTTAGTGGAATGACCATCGCCAAGCATATTTTATGTATGGGTTATTATTGGCTCACAATGGAACGTGATTGTTGCACATATGTTAAACATTATAAAAAGTGTCAAAAGTATGCTAATTTAACTCATGTATCATCACAAGCCTTACAACCTATTCAAAGCCTTTGGCCCTTTTCACAATGGTGTCTAGATCTAATTGGTAAAATTTCACCTCCTTCCTTGGGACAACATACATTCATCATCATAGCCATTGAATACTTTACAAAGTGGATTGAGGCAATTCCTCTAACCAGTACGATAGGACCTAGAATTGTGGAGTTTATACTTCACCATATCATTTATCATTTTGGTATCCCCTGGAAAACCATATTCGATAATGGTAATTCTTTCAAGAACAAGGATGTTCAAGCATTTTGTGATAAATATAACATTCAACACATTTTATCGACTCCTTATTACCCACAAGAGAATGGACAATTTGAAGCTTCTAATAAGACCTTAATTTCTATTCTCAAGAAACTTGTAAAATAAAATCATAGAGATTGGTATACACAAATACCCTTGGAATTATGGGCTTATCGAACAAGCATCCCCACACCTACAAGGGCAACACCATTTTCATTGGTCTATGGAGCCGAAGCAATCATGCCTCTTGAGCTCGAGATCCCCTCCTTGAAAATTTCTTTGCAGGAATTCATAGTTGATGCCATTAATAGACAAGCACGTCTTGATCAACTCACACTTCTTTATGAGAGGTGAGTCAATACTTTGGAGCATTTGCAAGTTTATCAAGACCACCTAAAGCGTGCTTATAATGCCAAAGTTCATCTATGTGAATTTCAAGTAGAAGATATTGTACTTAAATAGAACCAACAAAACACCAATGCATTACCACATCTTCATGATAAATTTGTGGTTAATTGGTTAGGTCCATAAATTGTTACTAAAAAAGTGGGTCATGGTACTTATAGGCTTTCTGTATCGCTCCAAATTTTTCACACACTTACCTTCAGGCTATAGGATCCGTGCCCGGAAGGGGGATGTGAAAAGGATGGCGCGGTACCTCGGACTGAGAGGCCTTGCGAAGGTCCCGCCTCTCGAGGGAGGTGTATTATGGTGATTTTTCGACGGATGGTGGGTTCACCAGGAAACATTCAATGGCAGTTTCCACGCCTAGGTTGGGAATGTGTTTTATGTGTTCGTTTTAGCCTTAAGCATTCAAGTCCTAGGTTTGGCCAAAATGCGTCTAAGCTATTCTATATGAAGATGCAGATTAAATGAATACAGAAAATAGAATTAAGACAAAAAATAGAGAAATTAAGGAATATTAAAAGAAAATACCTGATCCGGATGTCTGATGAAGATTTTGATTCTTGAAGCAGTCAGGATCGCCTCTGATTTGACAGGATCGTCTGAGATCAGACAAGATCATCTGAGATCTGACGAATTCGTCAGAGACCTGCAAATAGAGAAATAGGTGCAAAACACAGAAAATACAACTATGCTAACATAGGGAAACAGTGTAAAATGACAGTAACAATATCAAACTGAAACTTAAAAATAGAAACATGAATGCATTATGCTAATTTAATAATAATTATGACTTAATTATGCATTTGATCTAGATGGGTGAACTCCAAAATGCAGAATAGCATAAAATAATGAATAAGCTAGCTAATTGCAAAATAAAACAATAGAAAAAGAGATGAAGAAATGCAAACTTTAGGCACTGATTGCCTCAATGTTGACTGCAGTCAAAATCGTCTCGCATTGGTACGAAATCGTCTCTGATTCGACAAGATCGCCTTCGATCTAAACAGGATCGTCTGCGACGATGTAAGCTTGCTTCGGCTGAAAAACACTAAGGTACCTACAACAAAAATTGGATAGAACTCATGCAAATAACAATTTGGGATGTTTTAACATGTATGAAGTCGAGTTACAGGGAATTATCAGCCAGGGGGATGCTAAGGGGAGGGCTTAGGATTAAATAGGCTTAGGAGGGAGGTTAGGAGGTTGGAGATCATCCCTATTTGGGAGATCTCCAACGGGGGAGGGTCTCTAACGGCACGTACACGCTTCGCCCGGATTAGAGACCCGTTGGAACAGAAGCTAATTGTGAAAAATTAGTTTTGGGACAAGATCGTCTGGACGTCCTAGCCCAGACGAAATCGTCAGATCTGGGGCGATATCGTCTGATCGACGACGATATCGTCAAACGGTCAAAACAAACTCTAAAAATGGCGTGGGAAAGGGGGAAACGGATTACACGACGGTTAACGGGCGGTTTGGGAGGTTAAAATTTGAATTTAAATTATTTACTAGAGTAAATGTAATTATTAAGATTTCACTGCACCAATTTTAGGGTGCTACATTTTGCCCCCTCTTTAGCGAATTTTTCGAAGAAAATGCGTTAAAGATGAGTTCTTCTCGATCTACGAGAAAGCAAAAATTATTCCCATTTTTAGGCGACGATTCTTGGTCGAATCGTACGACAGCTTACTATGGTGCCCCCTCCGTGTTTTTACCCAAATCGAACGTTTGAGGTAAAAACGCGAAAAAGCAAAAATTTTAAAATGTTTTTAATTATGTTTTGAATAAAATTAAGAAAAATAGGGTAAAACCCTAATTCATTTTTACTGTTCATTTTTTCTGGTTTTAGAGCTCTGCAAGCAAAAATGGTGGAGACGGCGCACAGATCGACAGAGGTCCGACGCGGGCTACGGGTAAGAGTCTAAACTTAGTTTAGAATGTTTTAATTTGAATTTACATGCTTTTTAGGTGAATTTTAAATGAATTTTGAGCATCGCGGCCATTTTTGGGCCGTCGACGTTGTTGGGATGAAATCGTCTCGATTTCGACGAAATCGTCTCAAGTTCGTCGATTTCGTCTAAGGGCGAAATCGGCGAAAGGGGGACGATTTCGTCAAATTAGGGACGATTTCGGCTTGCGAAATCGGAGACGATTGTGCTCAAATTGGGGACGATATCGTCCAATAGTGGACGATATCATCATTTGTATGAAATTGAACTTATTTTAACTTGCATTTTTTTATTAATGATTGTTATTAATGATTTTTTGTTGTGTTGTTGTTTTATGTTGCAGAGAGGATTGCTAAAGAGCAGAGAATGGAAATACGGGGGGTTGAGAGATGACTTGGCCGCTCTAACACAGGCAGAGCGGGATCAGCTGGCACAAGTCGGCTTACAGCATGTGGCAAAATGCCACAAGTTTCTACAGACATGGGGCTACTGATGACCCTAGCAGAGAGGTGGTATCCGGGTTCTTCCTATTTTTGGCTACCCACAGGGGAGATGACTCCCACACTAGAGGATGTATGGAGGATTCTGAGGATCCCCATACAAGGACGGTTGATCACTCCTACGGCCAATCAGGGCCATGCTATGATGCGGTTGTGTGGTGACCCGAGCTTCGCCCTGGAGAAGGGCGGAGTGAACATCGAGGCACTGCGTCAGATGCCTGGGGCATCTAGACTCACACAGGTTTTGGCCGGAGTGGTCGGTGGACTTCTTGCTGTGCCACCAGAGCGGGTGCAGGGTACCATGGATGCTAGCAGATGTGATCTATGATATGCGAGACCATGGTTACAGATTTTCTTGGGGTAGTTTTGTTCTATGTCGACTGTACAGGATCCTGCATGGGGTCGTGTACAAGGGCGGTCGATGTCTAGTTATGACATCGCTCCTACAGGTTTGGTGCTGGGAGCACATTGTAGTGCGGAGGCCGATAGGGCTTCCTTTGACAGGGATTGACGGGGAGAGGCCCCGAGTTTTCTACTGGTGGCTCCGGAGAGGGTCACAACGACGGATTGACCTATCGATGTCCCGAAGACTGCTGGATGACCTTGTCCCGGACTAGATCACCTGGAGGCCATGGCGAGAGCACCCAGGGTGGGCCGAGGATGGACAGGAGCTGGCTCGCGTTAGGCGAGTTTGCTAGCTGCGGATGGAGAGGGGAGAGGTGGAGCTCCACCGCTACGACCGAGTTTTGTGATAGTTCGGTCTACAACAGGGGATCCCATCTCTCAGGGATTACGAGTTTTCTCGGACTGTCCGGGATAACACCACAGTGAGCGGGGCTCCAGACATGCAGCGCTTCTGGAGTCAGGACTCGGACGATGCCCCCATTCAGCCAGTGGATGGGGACGACGTAGGGGTAGCCGATGGCTATGATGCCTGGTACGTAGGCATCCGCCCTCCTCGGATGATGAGGGCTCAAGGTCCGATTCACGTAGTTGTGCATCGGATAGGGAGGCGATGCTAGGCGGCTATTGAGGCGGCCCAGGGTCATAACGAGAGAGAGCAGAGGAGGCCACAGGCATAGGAGAGGCCACGACAGCGGGAGAGGAGGGAGGAGAGACCCCCTTCTCCATAGAGAGAGAGGCCACCATCGCCCGATAAGGGCAAGGGTGTTGACACAGGGGAGAGTAGCGAGACAGCGACTCTCCGAGCGGAGACAGTCCGTCTCTAGGCACAGGTGCAGACCCTATAGGAGGAGGCTGCACGACATCGAGCTGAGGTGACACAGCTCAGAGACGAGATTGCACGCCTCAGAGCACGGGGCGGAGGAGCGAGCACACAGGAGCTGGCATGGTCGATTGCTCAGACCGCGTTCTACCAGGGCATCTACTTCTAGATGGTGCCAGAGGGTCAGAGGGTACAGCTGCCAGCCGGCATTGCTGACCCTATCAAGATTGGGTCATCGAGGACTTCTTCTCGATCGATGACTAGGACTCGCAGTACCACACATACTACGATGGGGCCACCTCGTCCACCTCAGGGCGGGGGAGGAGATGAGGCCGAGAGCTCGAGGGGTTCTCGAGGCTAGACTACTGCACGCATTGTACAGATTGGACATATAGTTTTTATGATTTTTGATAGAGGATTGAGTATGCCAAGGTACAGATTGTGGCATACCAATCTATTTTTGAGATGATGTATATATTGTTGATATATATAGATGAGATATTTTTGATCATATGACTTGTGTTATGTATTTTTATGATGCTTTTATGTTTGATTGATGGACTTGATGATTGGATTGAGGATTCATGTAATTACGTCGTTGGAAATATTATAATTTTGATGTCATGCTGTAAGATTTTAAATGAAATAATCTGATGTAACAAATTGGTTGTTTGTGATGTAATGTGATAAAAGATAAAAAGAGACTTCTAACAATAATTTCAAAGGACATTGTCGCTATTATAGACCATTTCATGGAGTCGCCGCTCACTCGGTCGTCAAGCTAATCCCAGAGATAGAAATATTGTTAAAAGTAAAAGAGTGCTTAAGAGACTGTCTTAAGACTTTGGTGCAATGGTGCAAATGATGATGATGATGGTTTGTTTTTCAGATTTCCATGAAAATAGTATGCATGAAATAATGTTAAAATGATTTTTGCTAGGCATAAATTCCTAAGTGTGATAAAATTTTTGGATAATTCCTTAGGAATTATACCATCATTGCAAAATTGAAGGTTGACATAATGACATGAAATAATGAAAATGTGTTTGTTTGTTTGTAAAGCATAATTGTATAACAGAATGATTTAAGTCATATGGTTTTCATGATTTTTAAATAAATGGGGAATAAAAATTGTTACAATGGTTTGCGCTAGGCATAGAATATGTAGGTATAGACTTATACCATCATCGCGAAAATCAAAGAAGAAAATAGATTGTTTTATTGCATGGTTGATTTTTAATAAACAGAAAATATGAAGATGAGGACTTGCGCTAGGCATAAAATTCCAATTTTGGTTTTGGAACTATACCATCGTCGCGAAAGTCGATAAAAATATATATATATATATATATATATATATATATGTTTTGATTGGATGGTTTGAAAGAAATTTTGATTTTTCTATTATGCATATAGTTGTCTAAACAACTGTACTTGGAAGAAGAAAATGAATTATTCCAAACAATTTGCAAAAAATATTTCAAAGTATCTTAAAGACAAAATTTAGATTTATAAGGAATCCCATGTGCATATGTGAATTCATTTCCAATCTTGATTTATCATAATGATACACAAAATCTCTCAAATATAAAATGTGTGTGCAATTGCTATGTTCATTTACCAGTTTGAGCAAGATAATATGATACAAGTGATTTGAATAAACCAAATAAGTGTTCATTAACCATGATGTAGATGCATATAACCATACTAGACTACTATGTAAGTCGGATTATCAAGAGCTAGCTAATCCATAAGCGGACATAGGTCTGTACAAAAGAAGGTCGCTAATGTGACAGACATATCGCCACGCTAGGAGTTACCCAAGGCCAAGCAAGTTGGGCACAAACCACCTGTTATGGGGCTTACCTCACAGTTTTCGAATAATTGAGAATTCCAGGGATTCAAGCTCATCAACCCTTCTTTTCTTTTCAAAGGGTAGGGAAAGGGATTTTATTGCTTTTGCTTTTTGCTTTCTTTTGCTTTTCTTTTGTATTTTTGCTTGATAATGTTATAATGATATAAAATAACTTTTTTTTTTTTTTTCTTTTTCTTTTGAACTTTTCTTTTTCTTTTTGTTCTAGGGATACTTGCTCGGATTAGCTGTAGAGCAAGGGATTTTTATTCTGGGTAGGGGTGAGCTTGTCCTTTTGCCAATTCTCAAAGATTCTAGACCATGTGCATGATAGGATAGCAGGGGAAACTTTTCGCTCAAGAAACCACTTCTACTATGTAGCAAAGCATGGAAATTACAAATATAATCATTTTATTGTGAAAAGATGTGCTTGGTTTAAGTAAATAACAAGATCAATTCTCTATGCTCAAACTTTATTTAATTGAATTTTGTGGACTTTGATATAAGAGAGATTAGTAATCATGCCGTATAAAATCAAGATATTTATTTTTGTGTTTGTGAAAGTGAGGGATTCCAAATAAATGCTAATTTATCCAAAATAATTTGAAACATATAACTGCAATAATTGTAAGAAAAAATATATATAAATGATTTTTGAGAAGTTTTGAGAATGTTGACTCTCTCTTTCTTCTTTATGTTGTTTTGGTTTCGAAAGAGTCAAGAATATTGTTGTTTTTATTTTTATTATTTTTTGAAAGAATTAACAAGTGCCATAAATAAATACAACAAATAGTTTTGAAGATTTTGATGATTATGAATGTTTTTGGTGTTTTTGAATAAATTGAAAGAAATACAAGATAGTGATTTTGAACAAATATATACATGGATGAAATGACCAAATTTATACATAGTAACGTTTAAGATGCAAAATATTCATGGGTTCTTTAAGTTCTTTACCATCTAAGGTAGATAATTTGTATGCTCCCGATTCAAATTTAGCAGTGATAATGTATGGTCCAAGCCAGTTGGGCTCAAATTTACCTTTAAGGTCCTTAGTTGCATTAGTATTTTTTTTATTTTCCTTTAAAACAAGGTCGCCGATCTCAAAGGATCGATGACGAACTTTTTTAGCATATGATCTTTTAAGCTTGTTTTGGTAGGCACGGAGATGCTCCAAAGCATTGATGCATTTTTCATCTAGGAGTTCCAGCTGACTGAGTCTACCAACACGATATTCATCTCCTACTTCGGTATCTTGAAGTAGTAGAGCCAAAGAAGGAACTTCTAATTCAAAGGGAAAAACTGCTTCAGCACCATAAACCAAAACAAAAGGTGAAGTTCCAGTGGGGGTTCGAACACTAGTTCGATAGGCCCACAAGGCTGGATATAATTGAATGTGCCAGTCACGGCCGGTTTTATTGACCAATATTTTGAGAATTTTGATTAAGGTTTTGTTAGATGCTTCTGCTTGACCATTACCCTGAGGATAATAGGGAGTGGACCAGCGATGTTGAATCTTATATTTTTGGCATAATTTTTTAACATCTTTATTTTTGAAACAAGTTCCATTGTCAGAGATGAGATTTGCAGGAATTCTGAACCTACAAATGATTTGATTAAAAATAAATTTAGAGACTTGTGTGCCAGTGCAGGAAGCTAAAGGCATAGCTTCAACCCACTTCGTGAAATACTCAGTGGCGGTTATGATGAATTTGTGTCCATCAGATGACACAGGATTGATTTTGCCAATAATATCTAAACCCCATTTTGAAAAGGGCCAAGGAGATGAAATAGCCTGCAGTTCTTGTGCAGGCGCATGGACAAGGTCAGCATGTTTCTGGCACTTGTCGCAATGGCGCACATAATCATGTGCATCATTCTCCATGGTAGGCCAAAAGTATCCTATCCTAAGGAGCTTTTTAGCAATGACACTACCACCGAAGTGTCCTCCACAAGATCCATCGTGGGCTTCACTCAAGGCTGATTTGGATTCTTCTAAATTCAAACATCTTAATAGGATACCTTCAAAAGATCTCCTATATAAAGTATTGCCAATTATTACAAATCGACTTGCTCGTCTACGTAATAACCGACGCTGGTTTCTATTAGAATTGGCAGGGAAAGTCCCATTTTGGAGAAAATCAAATATATCTGTATACCAAGGTTCAGGAGTAGTTTCGTTGATTAGAAACACATCCAAAGGTTCTAAGCATGACTTATTTGAAGCGGGTTCCTGGAGTCGACGAATAATGATAGTGGCATATTCGTCATCTAACTCCAAGGGCAGGAGAGATGCAGCTGCGGCCATAGCATCACCTGCACGGTTGCAAGTTCGAGGAATAGCTTCCAAGGTAACTTGATCAAATAGAGACATTAGTTGTAAAACATAGGCCTTATATGGGCGCAGTTTATCATCTCTGGTCTGATAAACTTCATTAATTTGGTTTATAACCAGTTGAGAATCACCAAAAACTAAAAGATGTTTAATTTTTAGCGCCAAGGCAGCTCGTAATCCAAGGATTAGAGCTTCATATTCAGCAAGTATTGTTGGTGCAAGCAAATGTTAATTTGAAGGACAGAGGAATAAGATGTTTTTGTGGGGATATTAAAATAATACCCGCACCAGCCCCACTCATGCATCGGGCTCCATCAAAGTATAAGGACCATTGTTCAATATGGTCTCCCTCTAATTGAAGGCATTCATCAAGAAACTCAATGATGAGGGGATGGGTAGACTCTAAGGGTGCAGCAGCTAATTGATCTGCTATGATTTGACCCTTAACAGACTTCTGTCCTATGAATGTGAGATCAAACTCGCTTAGAGCAAGAACCCACTTGGCCGTGCGACCCGATAAATAAGGTCGACTCATGAGATACCTCAAGGGATCGTATTTAGCAATGACATAAGTTTTCCGACTAAGCATATAATGTCATAATTTTTGCGTAGCAAACACGACTCGCTAGACATAGTTTTTCTAATGTTGTATAGCGGGTTTCATAATCGATGAAGGTTCGGCTAATATAATAATTAGCACGTTCTCTCTTCTCATCATCAAGCCGAGCTAACATAGCTCCTAAGGCAGAATCTGAAGCTAAAATATACAGGAGAAATGGGCGATCAGGTTTAGGCGGTGAAAGCACAGGTGGATTAAGGAGGTATTGTTTGAGAAGTTCAAAAGCTTCTCTACATTCGTCATCCCAATTAAAAGGGACATCCTTCTTAAGGAGTTTAAGAAAGGGACCAGTTTTGTCCGCCAGCTTATCGATGAAGCGACGGATGGCTTGAAGCTTACCTTGTAAACTTCGTAACTCAGATATATTAGTAGGTGCGGGCATATCAATGATAGCCGCAATCTTGAGAGGGTCGATTTTGATACCACGTAAAGAAACTAAAACCCCTAATAGTTTATCGGACTTAACTTCGAATATGCATTTTGCTGGATTTAATCGAATAAGATATTCTCGTAATCGATTAAAAACTTTTCTCAAATCATCTAAATGATTATCTTCATTAATAGAGTGAGCTATAATATCATCTACATAATCATGTAGGATATCATGCATCATATCATGAAAAATATAAGTCATAGCTCGTTGATAGGTTGCACCCACGTTCTTTAAGCCAAATGGCATCACTTTCCAACAAAAAGTACCCCAGGGGGTAATAAAGGTTGTTTTAGCCTGATCTTCAGGAGCTATCCTGATCTGATTATAACCGGAGAATCCATCCATTAAGGACATCATCCCACTCCCGACAAGTAAATTCAATGATTTGATCCATGTTTGGAAGAGGAAAATCATCTTTAGGGCATGCAACGTTAATATCTCTAAAATCAGTGCAAACCCTAACTTTGGTGGCTTCTTTCTTGGTGACTCAGAACTACATTTGAGATCCATTCAGACATAATCAATAGCTTGTATAAAAACAACATTCAAGAGTTTTTCTAACTCCCCTTTGACTAGCAAAGCCACTTTGGGATGCATTTTTCTAAGTTTTTGTTTAACAGGTTTAGCATCCGGATGGACCACTAGATGATGCATGACTACAGAAGGGTCTAGACCTGGCATATCTTCATATGTCCAAGCGAAGACATCTTCATACTCTTTAAGGAATGCAATGTATTGTTCTTGTTTTTCTTGAGTTAATTCTGATCCAATATTGATTATGTGAGGATTATCCTCAGTTCCAATATTAATTTTAATGACGTTTTCTACCTCCATGTGTAGATCTCTTTCAAAATTAGGTGGGGCGGGTGAAACGCCCAATTCTTGTAATTCTTGTAAGGTTAATTTGGATAATTCATCTTGAGGATTAGTGGTCTCAAGTTGGGCTATAGTTGGTATAGAACCATCAAAATAAAATCCATTGTGTAACATCTCTTCAACGGAGACATCGTGGAAGATATCTCCTTCCAACTCTTCATCGAGGTCAGCAATCATTTCAGGGTAAGCTATGGATAGCATGTTACATGTAAACGGCTGATTTTTTAGAGGCAAATCATCATGCCTATCCAAATAATCTTGATAACATATGAGTTGATCATCATCTTCAAAAGGAAAGGGTTGACCCTTACTAGGAAATAGGCCCACACCACAATGGCAGGCCACGGTTCTACCTCGAAAGGTTCTTTCATGCCATTTTGGAAAGGTCCCAAGCCTTTCCCTTTATATCCCATTTTAAGCATTATGGGTTTAGCTTTAATATATTCATTGGTAAAATAACATCGAGCGTATCCCTCATGATGAGTTTTGATATTCCGAGGGATTCTTCCCTAATCATATCCTTTATAAATGAAGGCACAACTCCCGACTTGGTAAGTACTTCCCATAGGTTGTGGGAGGCCCAAAGTACGAGGAGATGGCGGTAAGTTATTTAAAAGAATTGAATCTTGCATGAAAGCATTTGTTTTTTCTGATATTAAGATTGTGGATAAATCTGGTAAAAGTTCATCGTAAAGAGCATAAGATGTAGAAGGATCATTCCCTATATCTTTAGATGTGGAAGGTATGATAGATGTTGATAATGTGGAAGTGTTAATAGATGGGTCTATAGGTTTTGAAATTATAGGGATAGAACATGAAGGATTGGTTGTAGATTGAAGATCTTTTTGAGGTTCTAGAGTGATTTGTTTAGAAGATTGTTGAGTTCTATATGTGAGGGTGAAATTAATGGAGGAAAAATAGATGAAGTTGTGGGTGTGTGTTTCACACTTTTAGATGAAAAATAAGAATTAGGATGTGTGGATGACAGAGCAGGGCAAAATTGCACTCCAACAAGTTCTGCCAAAGCACACATATCAAAGGGTCTAGGGTCACCATGGATAGTGACCAACTGATTTTTAAATTCAAATTTAACACATTGGTGTAAAGTTGATGGGACCGCTCGCATCGCATTGATCCAAGGGTGACCCAAAAGTATATTGTACGATGTTGGGCAATGTACAATAAACACGGTTGTATCTAGGGTTCTAGGACCAACTTGCAATGGGATGGTAATAACTCCACACGTTTCTTGTGTTTCGTCATTGAAAGCTTTGATAATCATGTCAGTTTTCTTCATTTCATCACTTCTAAAGCCAAATCGTTGGTAGAAGTCAAAAGTGCAAATGTTTAGAGATGAGCCATTATCAATCAAGACTCGTTTGACAGCTACATCTCCAATTAGAGCAGTAATATATAAGGGATTATCCTTATGTAAACCGTGTTGTGGGATATCTTTATCCCGAAGTCAATACAATCAACCTCTCGAGTGATGATAGTATTGGCCATGGCTTCAGGTTGAATGTTTTGAGGTACCATCATTTGGCTTAATGTAAGCATCAACTCATCCCTATGGGTAGGAGAAGATCTTAATAAATCCAAAAGGGAAATCCTGGCCGTAGTATTGGATAATTGCTCATTAATATTGTAAGGGGGTTTAGGTTGAACATTAGAAGCATGATTCCCTTTATTGGGATTTTTCAAAACAAATGGAGCTGATCCATCATTCCGATTTGGTTCTTGTTGAGAATTTTGAGCCTGTTGTCCGGTAACGACTCCAATGGTACCTACAATGTTATAGTGAGGACGCTGAACTGGTCTCGGTTGAGCGTTTATGGCTTGTTCATTTGGGAGGAATTGATTAGAAGAGGGTCGAGTAGTAACTCTTCTAGGAAATGGTTCTTCCGGAACCATAGCATCTGTGATGGGTTGAATAGGATCTGATTCATTTTCAGAACTATTCGATTGGTTTGAAGTGATGTCTATTTCACTTTCAGTATCTGATTCTATATCACTAGAATCTAGAGTTGGAATATTATGTAAGGGCCTGGTCGTAACCAGGGATAAGGTTGTGTCAAATATTTGAGGATCCTGAATAGGTAATTGTCCGCTAATAGTTCCTACATATCGGGTAGGAGGCGGAACATTATGATGTTCGATTTGATTGGCCACCTCTTTACCATGTCTTGGTAAAGGGTGTTGAAATATGTCTAATGATTGATTAGCATTTTGATTTTGATTTTGGGGAATGTTCTTTTGAGCATTATTAGGAGCATTTTGTTTAGGTTGGAAGGCTTGCACCTCCATTTCATTATTATCAATCAAATCCTGTATTTTATGTTTCAACCTTTTACAAGCGTTGGTAGAGTGTCCAGGTCCTCTATGGAAATCACAATGTAAGTCAGCTCTGTATCCGGGTATAGTTGGATCAGGTTCCCGGATAGCCGGTAATTGGATCAAACCTCTTTCGAGTAATTGAGGTAAAATAGTTGATAAGGGTTGATTCAATCTAGTAAATTCTCGAGGAGGCTTATCAAGAGGTTTCAATATAAATTTTTTTGTTGTCTTCGTTGCATTGATATTAGCAACATTTCTGCTGTCAGTGACTCCGTCACCAACAACTTGTTTGTTTTTATATTGATTTCTGGATGTTTTCTCATCATCCTTCTTCCTAAGTTGGCCTCTCCTAATGAGGGCATCTTCTACTCTTCGAGCTAAATCTATAGCTTGATCGAAGGTAGTTAAAGTAGCAGTTGATAGCTCATAAGATATTTGTTCTTGTAAATTATTGATAAAAATGTCCAACATTTCCCTATAAGGTAGCACAAAGTGCAGTTTTCCTATCAACTGCCTCCATCTAGCTAAGAAATCAGCAAAACATTCATCCTTGTCTTGTTTTAAGTTGTATAAATCTTTAATGGTTACATGCCTCTCGATGTAGGCACTAAATTGATGGACAAAAGATTCAACTTGTTTCTTCAAAGTTTCTCAAAGAATGAGTGGGCAATTGATAGTACCACTCTAATGCCATTCCACCTAAACTTTTTGGGAACATTTTTAGTAATAGCAAGTCATCATGTGATATATCATGACATGCTATCCTAAACATGCGAAGATGCTCTATGGGATCTTCGGTTCCTTTATATATAGGCAAGATGGGCATGGGAAAATGCTTAGGGTATGGTTGAGCTACAACTATGGGATCCAAAGGTTGACTACATATCTCTCGATAATTGTACGAGGGACGATAGGGATCTATCCGGTCCATACGCGAAGCTAACTGTTTCACCATGGCTTCCAGATTACTAGTTTGCCCACCATATTGGTTCGGTAGGGCATTGATATGGGATTTGTGAGCATATGATGGAGGGACATGAAGATTAGATGCTATGTTGCTATTGTGTAAATTGTTGGTAGGAAAGGTGTTATGAAGGAATTTTGAAGTTGTATTATGATGTATTCCAGATTGTTGAAAATTGGTGTTTGGCTTCGTTTTAGGTTTTTGTTTACTTGAAGCATATTGATCAATAGTTTGGCGAAGTAAAGTAGTGAAGGAAGTTTTCTTTTGTGTGGGAATGATTTTAGGTTGAATAACAGGTTCCTTAGGAGGTTGGGTAACCTGTTGTTTTGACATGTTTTGAATCATAGTGACCATATCTGTATTGGATGGTCCAGCCTTATCACTTTCTTGATCAATGAAAGACAAGGGATTAGTGCGCACATCAAACATATGTTCCATGGCTGCTTGAGTGTCACTAATTTGCCCTTTATCAATACGAACCGCCACATTAAGAGCGTCAATGTTATCATTGAGAAATTTTCGGAAATGATCTACGTTGTCAAAAGCAATAGTTCCATCTGGAGCTACTCTAGGGGATGAGGGTCCATCCTCTTTAACACTTTCTTCTTGTTCATTATCTTCACCTAGGTCATCTTCTCGGTTGATCTAGAGTTTTTCCTTCCGGAATTGGATCTTCGGAAGGACATTTGGGTTTCCAGTTTTATCTCCTAACCAATCTTCTTCTTCTCCTACAGTTTCTTTACCATTCCTAAGTTTAGGCATTGTGCTTAATTTAGATTTCAGCAAATATATATATATATATATATGCAATAAGCTTAAGAGGTATATATTAATTATATACCTACTACAATATTTAAAATGAAATGTTTAAGTTTTTGTTATGTTTTTTTAGTTTTTCTTTGTTTTTTTTTTTGTAATAATATTGTAAAGATAACAAACAACACAATAAATGCAAGAAATAATAAGACTGAAAGTAATGATCTAGTTTTCTATAAACAATTTATAAATATCATTAATGGGCTCGAGTTCTTCAAGAGTCATGAAGTGTTCTTCTTCAAATTGAAAGTTTTCTTTCAAAAATTTAATGAAAAGAGCTATAGTGATATTATCTGTCTCAGATGCTGGTTGATAGAAGTAAAGCTCGTGGCAATACTCTCGATATAACACAGCTCGAGGAACTCTATTCCATCTTTCCCTATCCGTAAGAACAACCTCTTGGTCTTCTACACGACCTAGGAACTGGTGTACAATGGCTGCGTTCTCGAGGTATTCCTCGAAGGTGAACAATTTTGAAGACACAAGAGCTCTCCTATAAGCTAACCATCTATGGCAGGCTCTCTAAAGTTCATGATAAAAGACAAGTTGATGAGGATCCAAGATTCTATCTAGGACAAGCCTCTTGATTTGTTTAAGTTTTGTTGACCTAGATGAAATGACACTAAGTCTTCTATCAAGTTCGTCCCACAAGAGTTGATTTCTATCCTGCTTTGTGCACACTAAGCATAGAATTGATTTCTATGGCTGCCAATTGGTTTTTAACGTTTATAGTAACTACTAATATTTTCTTAGGAGCTACCATCTAAACATGATATTAAATTTAAATGATCTGAAATGCATCTATGTTTTAGTTGTTTTTTTTTTTTGTTTTTGTTTTCAAAAGGTTTACAATGCATTCACGTCGGGTTCACCAAAATGTATCGCTCCAAATTTTTCACACCCTTACCTTCAAGGCTATAGGATCCGTGCCCGGAAGGGGGATGTGAAAAGGATGGCATGGTACCTCGGACTGAGAGGCCTTGCGAAGGTCCCGCCTCTCGAGGGAGGTGTATTATGGTGATTTTTCGATGGATGGTGGGTTCACCAGGAAACATTCAATGGCGCTTTCCACGCCTAGGTTGGGAATGTGTTTTATGTGTTCGTTTTAGCCTTAAGCATTCAAGTCCTAGGTTTGGCCAAAATGCGTCTAAGCTATTCTATATGAAGATGCAGATTAAATGAATACAAAAAAAAAATTAAGATAGAAAATAGAGAAATTAAGGAATATTAAAAGAAAATACCTGATCCGGATGTCTGATGAAGATTCTGATTCTTGAAGCAGTCAGGATCGCCTCTGATTTGACAGGATCATCTAAGATCAGACAAGATCGTCTGAGATCTGACGAATTCATCAGACGAATTCGTTAGAGACCTGCAAACAGAGAAATAGGTGCAAAACATAGAAAATACAACTATGCTAACATAGGGAAACAGTGTAAATTGATAGTAACAATATCAAACTAAAACTTAAAAATAGAAACATGAATGCATTATGCTAATTTAATCACAATTATGACTTAATTATGCATTTGATCTAGATGGGTGAACTCCAAAATGCAGAATAGCATAAAATAATGAATAAGCTAGCTAATTGCAGAATAAAACAACAGAAAAAGAGATGAAGAAATGCAAACTTTAGGCACTGATTGCCTCAATGTTGACTGCAGTCGAAATCGTCTCGCATTGGTACGAAATCGTCTCTGATTCGACAGGATCGCCTCCGATCTGAACAGGATCGTCTACGACGATGTAAGCTTGCTCCGACTGAAAAACACTAAGGTACCTACAACAAAAATTGTATAGAACTAATGCAAATAACAATTTGGGATGTCTTAATGCGTATGAAGTCGAGTTATAGGGAATTATCAGCCAGGGGGGTGCTAAGGGGAGGGCTTAGGATTAAATAGACTTAGGAGGGAGGTTAGGAGGTTGGAGATCATCCCTATTTGGGAGATCTCCAATGGGGGAGGGTCTCTAACGGTGCAGACACGCTTCGCCCGGATTAGAGACCCGTTGGAACAGAAGCTAATTGTGAAAAATTAGTTTTGGGACAAGATCGTCTGGACGTCCTAGCCTGCAACGAAATCGTCAGATCTGGGGCGATATCGTCTGATCGGCGACGATATCGTCAAACGGTCAAAACAAACTCTAAAAATGGCGCGGGAAAGGGGGAAACGGATTACACGACGGTTAACGGGTGGTTTGGGAGGTTAAAATTTGAATTTAAATTATTTACTAGAGTAAATGTAATTATTAAGATTTCACTGCGCCAATTTTAGGGTGCTACACTTTCCAACATCAAGGAAGAGGAAGAACCCGAACCACTAAATATAATATGCTTGAGAGCATTCTATGCATTATTTGATTTTTATATATGTATATATACATGGCCAATACACAAAATTATTTACATACATTTCATTCACAGTATTACATTTCCTTTGCATATACACTTCCTTCCAAAACAATGCATTAACACATGTTTCATATTGCATTTCAAATTTCACAAAAATTGCATCTGCACACATTGCATTTCATACATCCCACCACATTACACATTTCATATTATGGATCATTTATTAATTTCAAGGTCTTAATTGGTCCAACAAAAGTCATGTTGTCTTAATTAGGGGCACCTTCACAACATCCTCCATACAATTCCACCAAGTCAAATTGTCATTCGTATACACCACATTATCATAAAATTCCTAGGTATTTTTAGTCACTCAACCACTCCTAGTGTTTTAAGCAAACTCCAAAAAAAAACGCGTTGAGTTCCTTTTAGGATCATCATACATATACACTAAGAAAATCTTGAGTTATGGGAATTAACTCCAAAACACTCTTGAACCAAACACAATTTCACATCTTAAAAACATCTTGCGTCAAAGAGGGATAACACCATACTTGGTATGAATCTCAAATTGAAAAGGGTCATTCTTGCTAGTCCCATCATGCAACATAGTCCATAAGAACAATGGTTTTCATCAGTATCACAATTGCTTTCAAATAAAAAATATGGATTAGTAAGGATAGGGTACAATTCTCATCATACTTAGGTTGAGAATCTAATTCCCCAAAACTTTAAATCTTTTACATTACACACCACTGATCATTGGATTGTAAGGATCGTACTACATTTCCAGTCATATGGTTAGGTAGTCATCCCCAAAACTTAAGAGATCAAAACACAAATCATGGACTATAAAGTTAGCCTCTATTGGATCTATAGATGCTTGATTGATAGGAGTACGCTTATGCATGGCGACACGTCTCTTTTAAAGAGACCTTTGATTGCACATAAGGACAAGCTAGTTTCTTGGATTCATCTATAACAGGTTTACCCAATTTAATCATGATGAGTTAATAAAATCAATTGCACACACATTAGTTCTTGATTACCTCGAGTTATTACCATGCTTTTGATTCGGTAAATGAATTCACTACACACACATTTGATCCTAGAGGGATTTAGTAGTTTTAGTGAGTTTTTTTGATACCACTAGTATGTTTGAGTCTCTGCAAAATAGTTAGTCTTCCATATCAACATCCATATCTTCTTCCATATCAACATCCATATCTTCTTCTATATCAACATCCATATTAACATGCATTCCATAAAAAATATTCACACAAAAACATATAACATAAAAGGTAAAAGCCATGTATATATATGTATAAATATCACATGTACAATGAGTGCCAAAAGGCTAAGATACAATGGAGAACCAAGGCTCATATACAAAAAGTGCATCTAAGCATTGAGCTATGCCCCCCAAGAAGATCCCTGTGACCTAGTAGGACCCCTAGACCTAGAGCTATACCTAGACTCGCTATGCCTAGCACCCTCGAATACAGATGAGGTGGGAGGATCCAGAAGTGAAATATGATGTCCCATCAACCTATCCTTTAATATCTCGATATATCTATGCCGATATTGAAGATGTGTTATATCAACATTATATCGGTGCTCCCTCTCTACTAGATCTTTGTGGAGCCTCATGATCCTCACAATTCACTCTTCCACATGTTGCTCCAATTGTATCCAATCCTCCTCACTCTGATCTAAAGACCCATTCGGAGCCTCCTTTGCATCTTATCCATCTCCTCCACTCTTAGGAGCCTCCCTAGCTACACCCTTAGTCCACCTCCTTTGACTATTTGATCGACGGTATCACTTTCGCTTGGGGGCCTCCTAGGTCCCCTCATCCCTAGCCTCATCACCATCCCCATCAGCCACTACTCGAGGTGATACCCATGGTGGTTGTGAAGCAAACCAAGCATCGTACTCCATGGTAGTCCCTGCATCACCCACATCTGGGAGATCCATATCCTCATCATCCTCATAAATTATCCTCCATGGCTCCACACATGGTAGCCTTATCTCCTCCTGATACCTCCTACATCACATCGGCTCATCTGAAACCTCCTACATCAAGCTAAACTATCAGAGTACTCGTGAGAACTAAAAAAACTCAACCTCACTCTGATATCGCCCAACCACCCACATAGACTGCCACACTCATCGCAAGTGCTCTCCATCTCTGTTCCACCTGAAAACCCACTATGACCTCCATATCACTTGGGCAGATGTCAATCTAGCCCACAGATATCGATACCACTGGCTCATATACACAGGCCAACTTGGTTGTACCTCCTCAACCACTACCCATTTCATAGCAAAGGGTTGCTCCCTACCCAAGTCTGCTACTGGTAAGCCTTCCGACCGAGCCACACCAAAGTGCTCCCATCCCCAACACTGTAGCAGTAAGCTACATTCAATCCTTTCCTCCCCCACCTCATCACCTCATAAAGATCCTGGTATACCTATGCCAACAAGATAGGAGCCCATGCATACACTTGCTACCTAGTAAGCATATCACTCACTACTCCTATCAGGTTCCAAGGGAACCTGCACCTAGTGTTGTTCGGGGCCACGATGTTGGACAACACGAACATTACCAAGGTATGAAGGGCATCCAACTCCTTATCCATGTACATGGATAAGTAAGGTATACCTTCACTCTCTACCCTCACACCCTTCCAGCCATCGCCAAACATCTTCATCATATCTATATTTCGATTGTGCCCAACCTCAACTCGGATCCACTCCACCGACACCTTAAGGATGTGTTGTGACCACTTCACAACGACCCCAAAATTATGGACCCACAGGAAAAAAAATTTGATGCCTATTTCGAAGTTTTGGTTTGCATAACTTTTGATTTTAATATAGGGGCTTAATGTGTGTTCTTTAATTGTTTATGATTTTGATTATTTAGGTTTTTGTTGATTTTACATTGTAATGTTAGTGTGTTGTTTTGTTTAAATGTTGAATTTTAAGTTGTTCTAAAGTTAATAAAATTTAAATTTTATGATTTTAAATAATTTAAATGGTATTAATTAAAATTTAAAATGATTAATTATAAAACATTTAAAAATAATTTTTTATTTAAAACATAAAAATATAATATAATATATTTGAAAAGAAAGAGATTTTAAATAAAATATTTCAGGTTTATTCTGCAGGTCATTGAAGCACAGCGACGGTTAAACGTTTCTCGGGAATCATGATGGTCAAATGAAGTCAACACCATACAAGTTTCAAGATAATATTCGAGTTGAGAGGCACATTTTTAGATGGACAGTTCATCAAAGCCTTTTGCAAGCTTTGGAGCTTATAAGGCATTGATGGTGAACATCCCAAAACGTGTGGTATTTCTTGATATTGTCGGACAGATGGTAGCTAAAAATATTTATGTAGACATAAACATACACCAACGATAGAAAGTTAAATCGTGTATTTCAATCTAATGATGAACTACGTGTAGACGTATGTATAGGCACTGGTGGTCGTATGTGAATGCTATGTGTTCATTCAAAATATGGATAGGGTTGGATGCTGCTCTCGATGATTTAAAGGATGACGATGCAGAATAAATTTGATTTATTTTGGTTTATCTGGTTATTGATGGATATAAACACAAACGAGATCTCCTTCATGGCTTGCATTTACTCTTACTCTAGCTACAAAGATAGCATGATAGTTTGGAATTCATGTCACAATGAACAGTGATCTAGGAATTGTTGAGGTGAGTTTTGACTATGATAGTGATGATGAAAATATGAGATTAGAGCATCTAAAAACATAGTAATATGATAGTAAATATCGGTAGCATGGAAAATGACATGTTAAATCCATAGGGTAGTGAATACATAAAGGATACGCGCTCAACCGGACACATGATGCAATAGTCCTATTTCAATTTCTGGTAGTTGGCAGTCAAATTGCTTGGCAAGGTTTATGAAACTCTACACTAGTTTTGAGATGCAAAATAGAATTTTGATGCAAGAGCATCCGGTGGCAGCAGAGCAATCTTGCATTGACAAAAAAAAAAAAAAAATCTAAGTGTTTGCCTTGATGTCGCGATATCGCAATAGAGAAAAGTGTCGCGATATCGTGACATGTCACATTTTTGTGACTCAAGAAGGAGAGAGAAGGCATGGAGCAAAAATGTCACGATTTCATGACATGTTGTAAAATCACGAACGAAAGAAGACAGGAAAGGCATGGAGCAAAAATGTCGTGATTTCGTGACATGTCGTGAAATCGCGACTGAAGAAGACAGGAAAGGCACAGAGGAGAAAATGTCACGATTTCGTGACATGTCACGAAATCGCAACCGAAGAAGACAGGAAAGGCACAGAGGAGACGCGACCGAAAGAATATAGGAAAGGCACAGAGGAGAAAAAATCGTGATTTCGTGACATGTTGCGAAATCACGATCGAAGAAGCAAAAAGGAAACAAGGAAGGAAATTGTCGCGATATAGCGACATGTCGCGATTTCATGACCCTCGAAGCGAGAAGGCAGAAAGGAACGATGTCGCGATAGGCAGAAAGGAACGATGTCGCGATATCGCGACATGTCACATTTTCACGACCGAAAAGGAGAAAGAAGAGCTGGAAGAGAAAGATGTCGCGATATTGCGACATGTCGCATTTTCATGACCAAAGGATGAGAGAAATAGCAAAGGAGAAAAAGTGTCGCGATATCACGACATGTCACATTTTTGCGACCCAAGGACGAGAGAAAGCGCAAAGGAGAAAAAGTGTCGCGATATCGCGACATGTCACATTTTTGCGACCCAAGGATGAGAGAAAGCGCAAAGGAGAAAAAGTGTCACGATATCGCGACATGTCGCATTTTTGCGACCCAAGGACGAGAGAAGGTGCAAGGGAGAAAAGGTGTCGCGATATTGCGACATGTCACATTTTCGTGACTTGAAGAGGGCAGGAAGGTAGAGACACCGAAAGTGTCGCGATATCATGACATGTCGCATTTTCGTGACTCAAAGAGGGCAGGAAGGCAGGGAAGCCGAAAGCATCGCGATATCATGACATGTCGCATTTTTGTGATTCGAAGAGGGCAGGAAGGTAGGGAAGCTGAAAGTGTCGCGATATCGCGACATGTTGCATTTTTGCGACTCGAAGAGGGCAAGAAGGCAGGGAAGCCAAAAGTGTCACGATATCATGACATGTTACATTTTTGCGACCAACGAAAGAAAAGAAAGCGTAGGTGGTTACAAGGGCCGTTACAGAGGAATTTACAGAGCGGTGGATACCGAACGTCATCAATGGTTGACAGGTGGACAGAGCCTACAGTGGCAACGTTGAACAGCACGTGGCACCGAGGTGCAGTGAAAGTAGACGAATATCAAGGGTCAGAAAGGAAGGCATTCGAAAGCAAAGACAACGAAGAGGCACAGGAAGTGAAACGAAGGGTCAAAAAATGGAAACAAAGATTCATGCCAGAGATTTTAAAAATGGAAGTGAAGGCATGCACAAGGGTCAGAGAACTGCGGAGCCATAGTTGCAGTCGTGAAGGCAAGAGGGCGATTTTGAACCAGTTTAGATTGTTTTTCTTCCTGGGTGAAAGATGTTGTAAGAGAAAAGAAAATAAACTATCTTTCAAGAGGAAGGAGTTTTAAATGGCAGACTGCTGCCAGTATTGTAAATTATTTCCAACTATTCAATGAGAATTAAGAATCTATTGTGAGCTATTTGTAGATCATCATCAAGTGGTATCAGAGCAGAAGTTCCTGAGTGTGTGAGCAGATTGTTGAAAGTGAGGCAGTTTGCACCAGGATCTGTGAAAGGGTTGTGATAAGAGAGTAAGAAAGAATGACTCCACGAAAAAACCGTGGTGGTGGAAGGAATGTGGTACCTAAAGAAGATTTTAGAGCTTTGCAGAGGCAAGTGCAAGCTCTGCAAGAGGAGTTACGAAGAGGGGTTGAACTATGAAGAGAGGACCATAGTGAATATGAAGCTTGGGAGGTTGATGAACCATCGGTTGTAGAAGAAGCAATGGATCCTACAGAAGCCAGATTGATCAAGGCTATATCTCGAATTGGGAAGAAGATAGTTTGATGTCTCCACGTATTCTGGGAGTCTCAATTCAAAAGATTTAATTGATTGGATCAATGATATGGAGGAATATTTTGAGTATGAGGAGGTTGTAGATCTAGATAGGATCAAGTTTGCAAAAACAAAGTTGAAATGCCATGCTTGCATATGGTGGAAAGAGATGTAGCTAGAAAGGAATAGAGGAGGAAAGGAAAATATAACCAGATGGGACCGAATGGTAGAGAAGTTGAAGAGACAGTTTATTCCTGTAGATTACGAATTGGATCTATTGAGAAAAATATAGAGTTTGAGACAGTCAAACAGATCTGTCAAAGAATATATAGAGGAGTTCTACTAGATCTCAATCAGAACTGGCCATGCAGAGGCTAACAGGGAGAAGGTGGTCCGTTACATCAATGGGTTGAGAACTAGTATTCAAGAAGAGTTGAGTTTGATTAGAATGAGCACCATCGAGGATGCTTACCAGTTTGCCCTCACAGTTGAAGAGAAGATGAACAGATGGTTTGAGGGTGAGCAAAGAGGAAGAGGTCATGGTGGAAGAACTGGTGGAAGGACCAGTGGAGAAAAATATAAGGATCAAAAGAAAGCTGGTGAAACCAGTAATACCCAGGATCAGGAAGAGGGGAACACCTACCAACCCCGTAATCAGAACAATGGTTACCCAAGGGGGAGAGGTAGATCTAGACATGGATTTGGAAGGGGAGGATTTCGTGGAACCTGTTTCCACTATGGCGAAGAAAGACATCGAGCATACGAGTGTCCACAAAATTGAGAAGGTACGAATAAGAGACCTGAGGGTCCTACCAGAGCTATTGTAGCCGATGAAGGTGCTGAATTAGGACATTCTGAGGAGGCAGGAGGAGAAGTTATGGTTACAAGGAGGACCCTGTTGAATGAGGAGAAAGGATCAAACCAGAGGAGCATGTTTTGCATAAGGTGCAAAATTTTAGGTAAGGTCTGTAACATTATTATAGATAATGGTAGTACTGATAACTTGGTCTCAAAAGAAATGGTTACCAAGTTATAGTTATAGACAAGGGGACACTCGCATCCATATCAGATTGCGTGGTTATAGAAGGACCATAGGGCTTTGGTCAGTGAGAAATGCTCGATGAAATTTAATATTGGAAAGTATTGTGATGAGGTCCTATGTGACATCCTGCCTATGGATGCTTGCCATTTGTTGTTGGGAAGGCCATGGTAGTTTGATCGGTGTGTAGTGCATGATGGTCGTGCCAACACTTACTCAGTGACAAAGAATGGAGTGCGCCATAAGCTGAAGCCCTTGAAGGAGGCGGACGAAAAGGTATGTAGCAGCTCTAGAATCTGTTTAGTTGAAGGGGAAAGATTTTTGGATAGTTTAAAGCATGAGCATATGTGCTATGCATTAATTCCTAGAGTTAGGAAGGAATAATCCAAGGATACCCCTGTAGAAGTCTTAGGACTGTTAGAAGAATTTTTTGACATTGTATCTGATAATGTGCCTGAGGGTTTACCACCAGTGAGGAAGATCAGTCACTATATAGATTTGGTACCAGGATCTAGTTTACCCAATAAGACAGCACATAGAATGACTCCTATAGAAAATGAAGAACTAAACAGGCAAGTCCAAGAGTTGCTAAAAAAGGGACTGATTCGAGAGAGCTTGAGTCCATGTGCAGTACCTACTGACTAGCACCAAAGAAATATGGAGAGTGGAGAATGTGTACAGACTCTCGAGCCATTAACAAGATCACCATAAAGTATAGATTTCCATTGCCAAGGATGGATGACATTATGGACTGTTTGAGTGGAGCCAAGTACTTCACAAAGATTGATTTGAAGAGTGGTTACCATCAGATTCATGTCAGAGAAGGAGATGAATGGAAGACAGCCTTCAAGACCAGAGAAGGTTTGTATGAATGGTTGGTCATGCCATTTGGGCTAACCAATGCACCAAGCACATTCATGTGGTTGATGAATGAGGTATTGAAAGAATTTTTAGGCAAATTCGTCATTGTCTATTTGGATGATATTTTAATATTTAGCAGAACCTTGGAAGAGCATCTGATGCAAGTCAGAAGGGTTTTTGAGAAGCTGCGGAAGGAGCAGTTGTTAATAAATCTAAAGAAGTGTAATTTTGTGAAGAAAGAGTTAGTGTACCTGGGATTTGTCATCTTAGCCGAAGGTCTAAAAATAGACCCATAAAAGGTGAGAGCTATCATTGAATGGCCTACTCCGAGAAGCACGACTGAGGTAAGATCATTTCATGGTCTAGCAAGTTTTTACAGGAAATTCATTAGGAATTTCAACAGTATTTATGCACCCCTTACAAAAACAATGAGATGGGATAAGAAAGAATTCAAGTGGACCTTAGGAGCAGATAAGAGCTTTGATATGATGAAGAAGAAGGTTACAGAGCAACCTATTTTGGCACTTCCAAATTTTAATAAGGTATTTTAGGTAGATTGTGATGCTAGTGGTAGTGCCATAGGAGCTGTTTTGAGTCAAGAAGGTAAACCTATTGCTTACTTTAGTGAGAAACTCAATGATTCTAGGAAGAAGTATTTAGTTTATGATCAAGAGTTTTATGCTATAGTTCAGGCTCTAAAGAATTGGCGACATTACTTGTTGCCAAAGGAATTTGTTCTATATACTGATCATCAGGCCTTACAGTATATGAAATGATATTTCTTCGTTTGTTAATAAATCATGAACAATATATTCAATGACAATAATAAGCTACACAGCCGAAGGAATTAAACCAAATGGAAATCGATCGCCACTCAGGGAGGGCACGTCCCCGCCGTGAAGGCAAAACCAAAAATGCAGAGAATATAAAATTAAAAACACGATGATGATTATCCAAAGTCTAACTACTATATATATATGAATAAATGAACTCTTGGAATACCTAGCCGACGGCTAGGTTTGGAGTGTAACATGACTCCCCTCCTCGAAAAGCTTTGTCCTCAAAGCTGGAAATGTCTGTAGAATACTGTCAGGTTCCCATGTGGCATCCTCCTCTGGTAAATCTTGCCATTTGATGAGAAATTCTTGAATCTGACGTGATCTCAGTCTTCGTATTCTATGTTGTAGTATATCTTCGGGTTGGAGATGTATGCATCCTTCCTCATAGAGCACTGGTAATTCTGATTAACCTTGCACTTTTTGGCCAATTACTTTTTTGAGACATGAAACATGAAATACCGGGTGTATTCGTGATGATGAAGGTAGCTCTAACTGATAGGTGACTTCTCCAATGTGGCGCACAATTTTGTAGGGACCATAGAATCGTGGAGCCAACTTTTGGCTAGACTTTATCTTTAATGATGATTGTTTGTAAGGTTGCAACCTTAGGAAAACCCAATCACCTATATTAAAAGTTCTTTCTGATCGGTGCAAGTCTTACTGTTGTTTCATACGATTTTGTGCTTGGACTAAATTTTCTTTGAGGATGGTGAGTGTAGACTGCCTTTGTTCGAACCAATCATCCACTTTGGCTACTTTGGATGATCCTTGCACATAATCTGTGATGGTAGGAGGCTTGGTGCCATACAATGCTTCAAATGGAGACATCTTAATTGAGTAATGGTAAGAAGTGTTGTACCACCATCCTGCCAATGCTAACCACTGGCTCCATTGATGTTGTTTATCTTGAGCAAAACATCTTAAGTATGTACCCAAACATTTGTTAACCACTTCTATTTGACCATTTTTCTGGGGATGGTAAGCTGAGGACATGCTCAATTTGGTACCACTAAGTCGAAATACTTCTCGCCAAAAGTTACTAGTGAATATGGGGTCTCTATCACTTACAATATTTTTTGGCATACCATGTAATTTGAAAATTGAATCCATAAATACCTTTGCCACCTTGCTTGCGAAAAATGGATGTTGTAAAGCCTGAAAATGAGCGTATTTGGATAACCGGTCTACGACGACGAAGATAACTGTTCTGCCTTCTGATTTTGGAAGACCTTCAATAAAATCCATGGATATATGTTCCCACTAGCGTTCCGGGATGGGTAATGGTTGTAACAATCCTGGTGATTTGATTGTTTCTCCTTTATTGCGCTGGCAAACTTCACATTCTGCTACCCATTGTTTGACATCTGCTTTTAATCCTTTCCAACAAAATGATTGTTTGACCCTTAAATATGTTTTCAAAAATCTTGAATGTCCTGCTGATGGAGAAGCGTGTGATTCATCGAGAATCTTCGATTTGAGTTCCGAATTGGGTGGAATGTAAATGCGGTTCTTCTTTCGGAGGATTTTATCTTCATAAGAGAACAAAGGGTGTTTAGAGGACCCTATAGATAATTCTTGAAGTATCTGAGCAGTTTCGCTATTGGACAACCATTCCTCTTGTAATTGATTCACCCATTGGGAGCAAGGACCTGAAATAGCATTAATGACTACTTCGTCTTCATATTTCTTGGACAGCGCATCGACGGCTATATTTTCCTTCCCCTTCTTGTATTCGATAACAAAATCATACCCCAATAGTTTGGTTAACCACTTATTTTGTTTCGGATAGGAAAACCTCTGCTCAAGAAAATGTTTGAGACTACTATGATCTGTTTTGATAATGAAGCGGCTACTAATTAGGTAGTGTCTCCATTTTTCTACTGCATGAAGAATGGCCAACATTTCTTTTTCATATGTCGATCTTCCCAAATTTTTCTCGGAGAGCTGTTTACTTTCAAATGCCAACGGATGACCTTCTTGCATTAATATAGCCCCAATTCCTGTTCCTGATGCATCACATTCGATAATAAATGGTTTGTGAAAATTGGGAGTTGCTAATACTGGAGTTGTACACATGGCTTCCTTAAGAGCTTCGAAGGCTTGAGAAGCCTCTGGCGACCAATGAAAAGCATCCTTCTTTGTGAGTGCGGTGAGAGGTGCTGCAATCTTACCATAGTTGTGCACAAACTTGCGATAGTAGCCCATGAGACCCAAAAAACCATGAAGTTTCTTGATGGTTTTAGGTAAAGGCCATTCTTGAATTGCCTTAATCTTATTGGGATCCACTTTGACGCCTTCGTGTGAAACTATATGACCAAGATACTCGACTTCTTGAACACCAAATGAACATTTGGAACGTTTAACAAATAATTTTTCTTTGTGTAAAATGTGAAGGGCCTTATCCACATGATGTAAATGATCCGTCCATGTTTTGCTGTATATGAGAATATCATCAAAAAAGACTAACACAAACTTACGGAGGAGTGGGCGAAACACTTGGTTCATGAGACTTTGGAATGTGGATGGGGCATTGGTGAGACCAAAAGGCATGACCAAAAATACGTAATGACCTTCATGAGTACGAAAGGCAGTTTTGGGAATATCTTCTTCTCTAACACGGATTTGGTGAAAGCCGGAGCGAAGGTCTAATTTTGTAAAAAATTTTGCACCATGTAACTCATCTAATAGGTCATCTATGACAGGGATAGGAAATTTGTCCTTGATAGTGAGTTTATTGAGAGAACGAAAGTCAGGACACATACGCCAAGAGTTATCTTTTCGTCGAGTCAGAACTACAGGTGAGGAATAAGGACTAGTGCTGTGACGAATGACTCCATGATCCAACAAATCCTAAACGATCTGTTCGATTTCTATCTTTTGTGGTTGAGGATAGCGATAAGGACGATTGTTAGGAGGGACACTCCCGGAATCAAATGGATGGCATGGTCATGAGATCGTTTAGGTGGTAATCCTTGAGGTTCTTGGAAAACCTCTTTGTAATGTGTTATGATGTCTTGTAACTCTAGAGCAAGAATATCCGAAGTTGCTGGAGATTGTTTTTCCAAACAATTAATTTGAGCTATGAACCCATATCCACCATTTTTTAACATCTTCTCCATACTATGAGAGCTCACCATTTGTGATGGAGGAGTAGTAATGCCTTGTAAGCGAATGATTCGTCCGTTTTCCTTCCATTCCACAAATAATTTTTTGAAGTTGAAGCTAACCGTGTCTAATGTTTCCAACCATTCAACTCCCAAAATGACATCCGAGTTCCCCAAATTCATGACAAAAAGGGATCCAAGCCAAGTATAAGTTCCCATTTTTATGGAAACTTGAGATGTGTGACCAACACATTGGGCGTTCACCCCATTGGCCACTAGAACCTGGAATTTGTCTTTGTTGGAAGAGTTAATGAATAAATTCAAAGCTTTTGCGGTTTTGATATCGATAAAATTGTGGGTACTACCAGAATCAATTAGCACATTCACCTTTTTCTGAAGGAGAAATCCTGGTACCTTGATGGTATGGTGGGCGGTTAAACCCATGAAAGCATGCACGAAAATTTCCATTGTATCCTCTTCTTTTTCTTCTATAGTACATGGTAGGTCTTCTGGCATAGGTTCTTCTGATTGGTAAGGTTCTTCCTCTTCTCCTTCACATTGATCACCTTCAATATGAAAATTTTGTTTTTGGGCACATGCTTGTTCCCTGGGGTGGTGAGTGCGACATTTATAGCAAAAATATCTTGATGGTTGATCATTTCTACGAAAGGAATTGTTGCGATATGAGGGACGACTATAAGATTCACGTCGTGCAGACAACTGATGTCTCTTCTCGGCCAGCTTGGCTATTCTTATACAATCGTTTAGCAAGGTTGGATTGTGCATGTCTACCTCTACTTGAATACTTTCTTTCAAACCATTGCGAAAGGCTCCTACCACTGTGTCGGGGCTGAGGTCTAAAGTGTATGGTAGTAAACTGGTAAATTCCGAAACGAATTCGCTAACTGACCCTTCTTGTTTAAGAGATAACAGTCTTACTATGTATGATGATGTAGCTCCTTCATCAAATCTTTCTAAAAAAGAGGTAGTGAATTTTCTCCAATTAATAGTATCTCCTGTCTCTCGTTTAAGCCATACAAACCATTGGTAGGCCTCAGTGCCAAGTTTTGATGCAGCGAAAGGAACTTTATCAATTTCCTTAATTTGATATAAGTCAAGAATGCCTTCCATTTTGGCTATCCAACCACGAGGATCATGACCTTCAAAAGTGGGCATATCAATTCATGGAAAATTATTATTAGGGCCTCTCGGTTGTTGATAACCCGTGTCCCTTTCTTGATTTTGGTTATACCGTTGTCTCTGATAGCGATCCCTGTAATTATCTGAATCACCTCGTTGTAGTTCCCAACCATCATTAGGATCGACATTTTCTTCATTCCTTTGGGCATGGGAGTGATTTTGAGAATTAGTATTGGGATTAGGCTGGTTTTGTGCTTTTACTAGGTTTTTTAGGAGAAGACCAATTTCGTTCATACCCTCTAGTAAGAGATGAAGAGAATCAGTGTCGAAAACGGCTGAGTTACTTGAGTTTCCTTGTGTGATGTTTTCGTGAGTTGGGGGAGGATTAGTAGCCATAGGATCTACTAGTGGATGATGTGGATTATAACTACCAATTTTAAAAGGAGAAGGAGAATTTTTTGTACCTGGGCTTCGATTAGGTCACCTTGCGTTGTTATTGCTTGTTTTTGAACTTGATAATCGACCGTCAACACCTTTGGTCCACTTTTTGCTCATGCACTTGTTAACATAGCCTGCTTAGGATTCTACTTCAACTGCCGCTAATTTTGGTTGAATTTAGCAAAAAATTGGGATCCGCTTGAACTATCACTCCAACTGTGATGTGGATGTGAGTTTGGGTGGCCTCCTTGCTCGCAACCTTCAACCTTCAACCTTTCAGTGACAGCAATGATTCGAACCACGTAACCTACGTTCAGCCGCTTTGAATACATCGCTCAAACCAACGAAACCGCGGCACGCACCCAAATGACACTATGAACTGAAGACACGTCAAAAGGACGACACGAATAATTCTGAGTCACCCGAATGGACGATGCGGAAGACACGCCAATCGAACAACGAATGGACGACAAGACAAGACAAGCCGAAGACACGACGATAAACGACAAGACGAGCCGAAGACACGACGACTAATGACAAGACAAACTGAAGACACGAGCGGAAGACACGATGACTAACGACAAGACGAGCCCAAGGAATGCTTCTGAGTTGAGGAAGATGGATACAAGGGAAAAGTGCAATGCCGAGGCTGAGGACTTTGCAGAACATTTGAAGAATGTGCATGAAGAAGTGAAGAAGCACATTACTAACATGAACAACCAATATAAGACAAGGGCAGACCAGAAGTGACGGTTCAAGGAATTCGCAATAGGAGATGAAGTCATTGTCCATTTGAGAAAAGAGAGATTTCCTGCTAAAACCTATAACAAGCTGAAGATGAAGAGGTTTGGACCATGTCGAAATATAGAAAAACGAGATTCAGGAAATGCGTATGAAGTGGAATTGCCAAGTGGCCTTAACATATCACCTATTTTTAACATTGCAGATTTGGTAGAGTATCATGAAGGAGGCAGTAGCAAGATACCAAGTACAAAATTATGGAGTATTCCAACCTCTACTCCAACAGCAGACAAGATCGAGGAAATACTAGACACTCGAGCAGGTAGAAGTACCAGGAACAGACAATGATTCGAATATCCGGTTAAGTGGAAGGGCAGACCGATCGAAGATGCAACTTGGTTGTCAAAAATAGAGGTCGACCGCCTGGGTCTTCCTCCAACAGTATAGAAGTAAAGGACACTTCTCAATCCACCTCGGGTGTTTGATGCAGGAGCATTTGGTGGCAACAGAGCAATCTTGCATCGACAAAAAAAAAAAATCTAAGTGTTTGCCTTGATGTCGCGATATCGCGACAGAGAAAAGTGTCGTGATATCGCGACATGTCGCATTTTCGTGACTCAAGAAGGAGAGAGAAGGCATGGAGCAAAAATGTCGCGATTTCACGACATCGCGACCGAAAGAAGACAAGAAAGGCGTGGAGAAAAAATGTCACGATTTCGTGACATG
Organism: Wollemia nobilis; assembly: GCA_028583015.1. Classification (NCBI taxonomy): domain Eukaryota; kingdom Viridiplantae; phylum Streptophyta; class Pinopsida; order Araucariales; family Araucariaceae; genus Wollemia; species Wollemia nobilis. Next base: position 578,283 of record JAQPPZ010002068.1, read on the forward strand.
TCGCAAAATCGCGACCGAAGAAGACAGGAAAGGCACAAAGGAGAAAATGTCACGATTTTGCGACATGTCACAAAATCGCGACCGAAGAAGACAGGAAAGGTGCAGAGGAGAAAATGTCACGATTTCACGACATGTCACGAAATCACGATCGAAAGAAGATAGGAAAGGCGCAGAGGAGAAAATGTCGCAATTTAGCGACATGTTGCGAAATCGCGACTAAAGAAGAAGAAAGGAAGCAAGGAAGGAAATTGTCGCGATTTCGTGACCCTAGAGGCAAGGAGAAGGCAGAAAGGAAAGATGTCACGATATCGCGACATGCTGCATTTTCGCGATCAAAAAGGAGAAAGAAGAGCCGGAAGAGAAAGATGTCGCGATATCGTGACATGTTGCATTTTCACAACCAAATGACGAGAGAAAGTGCAAAGGAGAAAAAGTGTCTCGATATAGCGACATGTCACATTTTCGCGACCCAAGGACGAGAGAAAGCGCAAAGGAGAAAAAGTGTCGCGATATCGCGACATGTCACATTTTTGCAACCCAAGGACGAGAGAAAGCGCAAAGGAGAAAAAGTGTCACGATATTGCGACATGTCACATTTTTGTGACCCAAGGACGAGAGAAAGCGCAAGGGAGAAAAGGTGTCACGATATCGTGACATGTCGCATTTTCGTGACTCAAAGAGGGTAGGAAGGTAGAGACGTCGAAAGTGTCGCGATACCACGACATGTCACATTTTCGCGACTCGAAGAGGGCAGGAAGGCAGGGAAGCCAAAAGTGTCGCGATCTCATGACATGTCGCATTTTCATGACTCAAAGAGGGCAGGAAGGCAGGGAAGCCAAAAGTGTCGTGATATCGCGACCAACAAAAGAAAAGAAAGCGTAGGCAATTACAAGGGCCGTTACAGAGAAATTTACAAAGCGGTGGATATCGAATTTCATCAATGGTTGACAGGTGGACAAAGCCTATAGTGGCAGCGCTGAACAGCATGTGGCACCGAGGTGCAGTGAAAGTAGACGAATATCAAAGGTCAAAAAGGAATGCGTTCGAAAGTGAAGACAACAAAGAGGCACGGGATGTGAAATGAAGGGTTAAAAAAGGGAAACGAAGAGTCATGCCAAAGATTTTAAAAGGGGAAGCGAAGGCATGCACAAGGGTCGGAGAACTGCGAAGCCATAGTTGCAGTCATGAAGGCAAGAGGGCGATTCTGAACCAATTTAGACTATTTTTCTTCCTGGGCGGAAGATGCTATAAGAGAAAAGAAAATAAACTATCTTTCAATAGAAAGGAGTTTTTAATGGCAGACTGCTGCCAGTATTGTAAATTATTTCCAACTGTTCAATGAGAATTAAGAATCTGTTGTGAGCTATTTGTAGATTGTCATCAAATTTCAAGCATGTGAAGATGGTGTCCATAGGAAATTTTCAAACATAATAGTAGAGATTTGATGACTCGGATCTGGAGTACTCGTAGAAGGCTAGAGTGAAACCTACTTACCCGGACGCCCAGAGGATCAAAATTTTCCCTGATATGACCAAAGAACAAACATAAGTTGATGATGTTGTAACCGAAAAGGGGATGCATATGGGAATAACTAAACACAAAATATGTCAACAATTTCACTAAAATTTGGATTTCTGTATAATGTTGGGAATCAAAGATGGCACAACAGTTATGGGAGCCTGCTTATGCAGTGCACAAATACAGTGAATTAGACGGGAAGGTTTAGACATTGATTACGGGTAACAACAAATTGGATGTTGTGTGGGCCTTGGTAAACATGTTACTATATTGACCTAAAATTCGATGAATAGTGTAGTAAAATAGGCAGGATGAGATCATTTAATTCTTTGATAGATGCAACTAGTCACAAAAAATATGAATAATACCATGTAGGTAACCTAGTAGTGTACTTAGTGTTTGAAGAGCAACTAATGTAAATGATGAGTTTGAAGTGTTTCATCGCCTTTCGTAGGAGAATTTATTCAAATGCAAAAGTATTGGTTGAGTTTTTTTGGTAGCACTCTTGTTTTTGAAGCATATATACATACGGTTTGACAGCACCATTGTGAGAAGGAATAAAGAGCGATTTCCCCATGGAGTGTGTCATGGACAGCATGGGAATTTGTTCATGTTTCTCACTATGACGTAGGTCAAACATGAAAGTCTTCATGACTGTATGACGAATGTTTACCAAGATACATAATGGCAGAATCAATGAGTTTCTCATTTTCTGTAGGTCATTTGCTACTCACGCGTCGCCAAAGAAGGGATATTACTTTACTTAGAAAAATGTACTTAAATGAAATTAAAATTACATTTTCTAAAGGTTCCAAAATACACATGATTCATTGCTTAGAGAGGCTACGGAGTTAAATGTTATTTTAATCGTTGAATATTCATATTATGGGGAATAAAACCAACAAAGTCACCATTTCAAAATAAATAATTATAACCGATTGGTCGAATGAAAGGGCATTATGAAACTCAAGCTATAAGAAATGAATCGTAAAATGAAAGAAAACTGAAAAATAATGGTTGCGTCAATTATCAAATATGTAACGGAAATGAAATGGAGATGAAAGAAAATATTAATACGCCATTACAAGACGGAAAAGGGGTCGAGCATTTTGGGGCATAGGAGGAGATTGAAGAATGAACGGCCAAAATGATAGGTTGTAGAGAATTTCACACAATGAGAACATGAGCTTTTGAAGAATATTTATTGTAAGATCTAGAGTGATATATCAAATCATTTTTATTTAAATAAGCATGATTATGGTATTTCAATTGAGTAAATTTTTTGATATGTTCCTTATTTATTTTAAAAATTCCATGAAAGCTTGCATTCAATTTATAATTAATTATATCATTATTGGTTATTATAAATTTAATTTTTAAATTTGAAAGGTTCTATTCATTCGTACTATAGCCTATAGATTACATTTTATTTTATTTTATCATTATTTACCCTTCTTTTGATTTTTATTTTAATTCTAAAAGTTTAGATTATAAAGCCCTAATTCATATTATAAAGATTGAAGCTTTATAATTAGGGTCTTATGCTTATTTATTTTCCAAATATTTAATTTAATTGATATTTGGATGAATAAGTATTATACTGAGGGAAATATCATATAAATCTTAATTTTAATATTATAAAGTCACAAACTTTATAATTAAGATTTATATACATTGGTTATTTAAAGCAATTTCGGTTTTGGTTCGGAGAAAATTTAAAATTATAAAATTGTTCATAAAGTTCATGTTTTCAATGAATTTTATAATTTTAAAAGTTTTCATTTTCAAGTAATAAATAAACTTACCTTAATGAAAATTAATTTTATTAAAAGGTAGTTATTTATATGGCAATCAAAAGGCCATTATTTTCAAAGCATATAGATTAATTTTCCTTAATAAAAATTAATTTCATCAAAGGGGAAATTAATTTATAATTTATTTCAAAGGATATTACATCCTAAGGTTTAATCATTTGGATTAATTGTCTTTCATGTTTAAAGCAACTTAAAGATCAATTCATTCATCATTTCATTAAATTTCATGAGCAATCACTATAGCATCGTAAGATATTACCAACATAGACCCCTTGTTAATAGTTATTTGCAAATCACTAAGGTATTTTAAGCACTTATTTGATACATATTTATAACACACAAATATGCATAAAGTGAAGGAACCTTGAAGAAATGTTTATTTCTTTACAAGAGAGGGTTTTCATTTGAAAATCCTAACTGTGAGTGTGATTTCGCAAATGGGCGAAATTATCCCTCAATAGAATTGATGCTAAAAGGAGGACCTGAAAGGTAATATTTTTAATTTTCAGCATTTGAAATTGTTCAAATTTGTTACTTTAAAAACAATTGTGAAATTTTTTTATTTATGCTATATTAATGTTAATTTGTCATAAATTCAAAAATTAGGTTATGATTCAATTTTTGTGAATTTTTCATACATAGCCTTGCATATTAAAACTGGTTCAATGGTAGAAAATGATTTACCCCATTATAAGCATGATGGAACAATTATAGCTGAAGAACATATTCAAGCATATAAAAACATTATGTTTCATTTTCAAATTATGCATGAAGATGTTATCTATAGAATGTTTCCATACACATTAGATGAATTTACTCATAATTGGTTTATTAATTTACCTGCAGGTTCTACCACTTCTTGGGATCAACTAGAAGCAACATTTCTTGAACATTTTGGAGAATTGGTTGACACGGATATGATATCAAATCAGTTTTCCTCTATCTGTAAAAATCTTATGAATCTATGAGTCAATTTAATGATAGGTTTCATAAATTATATACTGAAATAGAAACACATTTTATCATTTCAAAAGAAGAAGTTATTCAAATATACTTGGAAGCTTTAGATCCTTTTACTGTTACGTTTCTAGAAATTTTTCTTAAAGATTTATCCTTGTCTAACGTCTATGGTGGGGCAATAGTTGTAAAACAATGGTGGATTTCTAAAGGGGTTGGTGTGGGTAAATTATCATTACTTAACCCTAAAGTTTCAAATCAAATACCACCTATGAGTCATGATACACATTTTTCTTTCATGTTAAATTGTTCTTCAGGAGTTATGGATTCCAATCAATGTCAATCATCTAATATGACACCCTCAAATCAAATGATGTTCAATGTAAATAATCAATGTGATGAAATTGAATGTCCTAGTTTTACAACCACTTTCGATATTATCCAAGAGGAAGTGCAAGTTTCAAAGCCAATATTCATCAATGAGGATTGTGGTAACCAAGCTTATCAAAGTGTAGAAATGCATGAGTCTTCAGATATTGGAGTTCTAGATTTAACTAGCTTGGAAAATATGATAGAATAGAACCTTCCATAGAGTTGAATAAAATAATTAAAACTCCAAAATTAAAATATTCTAGAGGTGATTTTATTATGACTGATCATAAAAGTTTATTACTTGAGGAAGATGAATTTTTTATTGAAGATGAATTTTTGAAAGTGATGAAAGTGAATTTGAAAAGTGTTTGATTGTTGAATTTATAGAGTGAAGAGGTGGTTGAACATCACACCCTAATTTTAGAAGATGATTATTGTTGGTGGAATAAATGGGAGGACTTTGCTGCTCTTTCTAATGAAGTACTTGCTTCACCTAAAATGCAGGAAAAGTTGCAAAGGTTAGTTCTACATCTTAAAAGAAACATCGATCAAGTACAAGGACAAGTGCATCAAGATGCATATCTTGATAATTATATAAATCATCTTCATGAGACAAATATCAAAGATATTAAAAGTGATATTCTTTTAGACAATGGAAAGGTACTAGAGTGGACTAGTTTTGAAACATATGACAAATCAAGACTTTCCATAAATTTGGATGAATTTGTTGAAAATGATGATCAAAAATTTTAGTATCTTCAAAATTGTGATCAAGAAGAAATAAAGGAAGGGATACATTCTCATCAAAGATTTTCAGGAAGATGATTATTATAATGGTTGGATAAGACATGAAGAATTATTTATTTCTAATGATCCTACTGATGAATTTTGTATTTCACTTGATATGCAGGATGTAGAAACCTCTATCTTGCGTAAAGATCTAGCATTTCTATCCAACTGGAAAATGACGTGTCAATTTCAGAATAGATAAGGTTCCAAGATTTGATCATTTTGAACATTAGTTTGTGGAACATCTTGTTGAAATAGAAAAATAAGAAATGATAAATGTTTCTTATGATTCATCTATTTTAGATGAAGAAGAGGTAAAATATTTTCTTTCATTCTTGAATACTGAAGATTTGAGTGAAAATTTTCATTATTGTATTGAATATTCAAATGAAAAAACTTCATGTATGATTAATAAAGAATTAGAATTTTCTATTCAGTCTAAAGAAATTATTGCTTTTTTTTATCAAAATAATTGTTGTTTTGAAAATTATGAGCATGTTCTTGATTAGATACCTAATTTTGATGCTTTTGAAAAGCATGTCATTGATGAAGATAAAGGAATACGAAATGATAATAATGATGATAGAGACCATGAATAAAAAGAAAACACTACAATGGATCATCAAGTAGTGGTAAATGAAAGTGTACAAAAGGTAGAATCTTATCCATTATGTCTAAACATCCAAGAATCAAGTAAAATTTTGCATAATCATTTATTGGATTTTGTTGTTATTTATGATGAGATGCCATTGGAGGTTGATGAAGAAATAGAGTGGATTCCTATTCACACCACTAATGAGATTGCTTTGTTAAATGAAAGAGAAGTAGATATGCTTGAGTTGTTGAACCATGTTCATCAACAATTGACAATTCAATCTAGGTTACAAGCTTATAATGATTCTCATTTTGTAGATATCCTAGATTCTTGCAAATTGTTGCATAAGTATGATTGGCCTAAAAATATGGATGATAACTTTGTTTTAAAATTTTTAGAAATAGCCTCCTATTTGAAGGAAAGCTTATATGCTAATGAAAATGAAAACTTAATTCAAAGTGAAAAATCATAATTTGAAAGTTACATCTTATTGAATATACAAAAAATAGTCAAAATTCATGTATTCACTTGTAAGTTTAATGAATCAAATCCTAAACATAGAATTTCTTATAAACTTGAATCAAACCGATGGGATGAGAAAGACAAAATGATATTTTTTATATTGTTTGGCTTAATTTTCTTTTGGTTGGAGTTGTATAAGATATGGCATGCATATAAAAATATATGTCTTTTACAGTGTGGCGATCATGTGTGGGATCTAGGGAAGTGATAGCACAAATTTGGCATCATCTTGTACATAATGTATTTTTTGTGTAAATAAATTTTTGGGTTTTATTTTATTTTGTACATATTTGTTATTTCATGAAATTTTGTTATTTGCTTTTGTTGAAGTTTATGATTTTTGGTGAAATTCTGATGTGTTTCCATTTTTGGTTGCAATAAAAATTGGCTTATGCAAAATTTTTGGATTTTAGTTGAGGTTATCATTTTGTTGTTTTGTAGTTTTTGGTATTCTTTCTTGATTGAGGTAGTTGTGATATTTATAATAAACATTTGATGAATGTGTTTGGTATTTTTTCTTGTATCACTTAGGATAAATTACCTATTTTTGAAAACATCTGAAACTTGAAGAAAAGGAAACTAATCATCTCACTTTAGGTGAAAATCCAATGAGCTCAATTTTTTAACTTTACTTGATCTTTAACCCAAGTGATAGGTGAATTTTGCAAATGCAATATAAAGCTTGAATAAAAAAAAAGCAAACCAAATACAATGGAAAATAAAACCAAATTAGTCACCACAATCTAGATAACCTTCACCGGGGCTACAGATGCCTGATTGGCAGTGGAGCTAGGTCTAAACTGAAATAAAGAAAAAAAGGCAAAATGTAAAATTTACCTAATATTTGGAAAATGCAAATAATCTCTATTGGGGCTATAAAAGCCTAGTTGGTAGTAGAGCAATGTATTTAAGAGAACAATGTATGAGTGCACTTAAAAGAGCAAATTTTTATAGCCTAACTGCAAAACTAATAATGGAAATCTTGATAGTATCAGGAAAATAAATGAATCACAGAGCACACACCGAACAAAAAAGTAAATATTTCAGTTGTTTCAGTTTGAACTTATCTATTCACATTCTTCGGATATTATTGGTGCTCATTTGTCTGATTTTTGAGTTTTGTTGGTTTCAAATTTGGGTTCTTAAGTCTAAAATGTTCAAGAACATTTCCCAGCAGAGTCGCCATTTGTTGTGACCACTTCACAATGACCCCAAAATTGGGGACCCACAGGAAAATTTGAGATTTTCATGCATATTTCGAAGTTTTGTTTTGCATAACTTTTGATGTTAATATAGGGGCTTAATGTGTGTTCTTTAATTGTTTATGATTTTGATCATTTAGGTTTTTTTTTTATTTTACATTGTAATGTTAGAATATTGTTTTGTTTAAATGTCGAAGTTTAATTTGTTCTAAAGTTAATAAAATTTAAATGTTATCATTCTAATTAATTTAAATGGTATTAATTAAAATTTAAAATGATTAATTATAAAACATTTAAAAATAAATTTTGATTCATCCAAACCCCATAAGGGGGGTGGAGTTCCAAGGTTCAAATATCGGGCCTTGCCGGACTGAACGCTTGTCCCTTTCCTTGTGCTTTCAGTGGCGTAAAAGGTTTAAAATGATTGTGGCATGGTGGTTATAGGGGCGGACTGCACGAAGATCTGTGTGGCGGCTTTCGGGCGGACAGCGCAGAATACTGTGGCGGCCATAAAAAGTCGGACATCCTGCCCGGATTCGTGGCGGCTACCGATTCCACCATGTAAAAATAAAAATTGATTTAAAACATAAAAATATAATATAATATATTTGAAAAGAAAGAGATTTTAAATAAAATATTTTGGGTTTATTCTGCAGGTCATTAAAGCGCAGCGACGGTTAAACACTCCTCGAAAATTGTAACAATCAAATGAAGTCAACACCATACAAGTTTTAAAGTGATATTCAGGTTGAAAGGCTCCTTTTTAGATGGACAGTTCATCAAAGCCTTTTGCAAGCTTTGGAAATTATAAGGTAGTGATGGTGAACATCCCAAAACATGTGGGATTTCTTGATATCGTCGAACGGATGGTAGCTAAGAATATTTATGCAGACATAAACATACAGACAATAGAAAGGTAAATCGTGGATTTCAATCTAATGATGAACTACGTGTGGACGTATGTGAATGATACGTGTTCATTCAAAAGGTGGATAGGGTTGGACGCTGCTCTCAATGATTTAAAAGATGACGCAGAATAAATTCGATTTATTTTGGTTTATCTGGTGATTAATGGATATAAACACAAACGGGGTCTCCTTCATGGCTTTCATTTACTCTTACTCCAACTACAAAGATAGCATGACAATTTGGAATTCACGTCACAACAAACGATGATATAGGAATTTTCGAGATGAGTTTTGACTATGATAGTGACGATGATGAGATGAGGTTCGAGCATCTAAAAATGTAACAATATGATAGTAAATATCAACAATAGGTAAAGTGACATGTTCGGTCCACAAGATAGCGAATACAAAAAGGATACGTGCTCAACCAGACCCATGATGCAGTAGTCCTATTTCAATTTCTGGTAGCTGGCAATCAAATTGCTCCGTATGGTTTACAAAACTATGCACCAATTTCGAGATGCAAAATAGAATTTCAAGCATGTGAAGATGGTGTCCATAGGAAATTTTCAAACATCATAGTAGAGAGTTGATGACTCGAATCTAGAGCACTCGTAGAAGGCCAGAGTGAAAGCTACTTACCCGGATGCCCAAGAGATCAAACTTTTCACTGATATGACAAAAGAACATACATAAGATGATGATGTTGTGACCAAAAAGAGGATGCGAATGGGAATAACTAAACACAAAATATGTCAATAATTTCACTAAAATTTGGATTTTTGCATAATGTTGGAAATCAAATATGGCACAACAATGCTTTGAGCCTGCTTACGCAACACGCAGATGTAGTGAATTAGATGGGGAGATCCGAATGTCGATTACGGGTAACAACAAATTGGATGTTGTGTGGGCCTTGGTAAACATATTGCTATATTGACCTGAACGTCGATGAATAGTGTAGTAAACTGGGCAAGATGAGATCGTTTAATTCTTTGATAGATGCAGCTTATCACAAAAAATATGAATAATACCATGTAGGTAACCTAGAAGTGTACTTAGTGTTTAAAGACCAACAAATGTAAATGACGAGTTTGAAGTGTTTTGTTGCCTTCCGCAGGAGAATTTATTCAAATGCAAAAGTATTGGTTGAGTTTTGTTTGGCAACACTCTAGTTATTGAAGCAGATATACATATGGTTTGACAATGCCATTATGAGAAGGAATAAAGGGCGATTTCCCCATGGAGTGTGTCATGGGTGGCACGAGAATTTGTTCATGTTTTCCACTATGACGTAGGTCAGACATGAAAGTCTTCATGACTGTATGACAAACATTTTACCAAGACACATAATGGTAGAATCAATGAGTTTCTCGTTTTTCGTAGGTCATTTGCCACTCACGCATCGCCAAAGAAGGGATATTACATTACTTAGAAAAATGTGATTAAATGAAATTAAATATACATTTTCTAAAGGTTCCAAAATACACATGATTCATTGCTTAGAGAGGCTACGAAGTTAAATGTTATTTTAATCGTTGAATGTTCATATTATGGGGAATAAAACTAGCAAAGTCGTCATTTGGAAATAAAGAATTATAACCAATTGGTTGAATTAAAGGGCATTATGAAACTCAAGCTATAAGAAATGAATCGTAAAATGAAAGAAAACTGAAAAATAATGGTTGCGCCAGTTATCAAATATGTAACGAAAATGAAATGAAGATGAAATAAAGTATTAATACGCCATTACAAGATGGAAAATGGGTCGAACATTTTGGGGCATAGGAGGAGATTGAAGAATGAACGCCTAGAAGGACAGGTTGCAAAGAGTTTCACACAATGAAAATAGGAGCTTTTGAAGAATATTTATTGTAAGATCTAGAGTGATATATCAAATCATTTTTATTGGAATTAAGCATGATTACGGTATTTCAATTGAGTAAATTGTTTGATATGTTCCTTATTTATTTTTAAAATTCCACATAAGCTTGCATTCAATTTATAATTAATTGTGTCATTACTGGTTATTATAAATTGAATTTTTAAATTTGAAAGGTTCATTCATACTGTAGCCTATATATTACATTTTATTTTATTTTATCATTATTTACCCTTCTTTTGATTTTTATTTTAATTCTAAAATTTTAGATTATAAAGCCCTAATTCATATTATAAATATTGAAGCTTTATAATTAGGGTCTTATGCTTATTTATTTTCCAAATATTTAATTTAATTGATATTTGGATGAATAAGTATTATACTGAGGGAAATATCATAAAAATCTTAATTTTAATATTATAAAGTCACTAACTTTATAATTAAGATTTATATACATTGGTTGTTTAAAGCAATTTTGGTTTTGGTTCGGAGAAAATTTAAAATTATAAATTATTCATAAAGTTCATGTTTTCAATGAATTTTATAATTTTAAAAGTTTTCATTTTCAAGTAATAAATAAACTTACCTTAATGAAAATTAATTTCATTGAAAGGTAGTTATTTATATGGCAATCAAAAGGCCATTATTTTCAAAGTATATAGATTAATTTTTCTTAATAAAAATTAATTTCATCAAAGGGAAAATTAATTTATAATTTATTTCAAAGGATAATACATCCTAAGGTTTAATCATTTGGATTGATTGTATTTCATGTTTAAAGCAACTTAAAGATTAATTCATTCATCATTTCATTAAATTTTATGAACAATCACTATAGCATCATAAGATATTACCAACATAGACCCCTTGTTTATAGTTATTTGCAAATCACTAAGGTATTCTAAGCACTTATTTGATACATATTTATAACACACAAACACGCATAAAGTGAAGGAACCTTGAAGAAATGTTTATTTCTTTACAAGAGAGGGTTTTCATTTGAAAATCGTAACTGTGAAAGTGATTTCGCAAATGGGCGAACTTACCCCTCAATAGGATGCGATATACATCCTCCAAGGTCATGGTAACCTCTCTTGTAGGGAGCTAAAAATTCCCCCCATCCGCATCCCACCTCTTCATCAAGGCAAAGAGGTACCCCTCATCCACCCTCACAACATAAATTTGGGCTACCTTCGCTAGCCCCAATGCCTCCAGCAGTTCCCACTCATCCTTCACCATCACCTTCCTCATCCCAGGAATATATGATGAGAACCAGTGTCGAGCATCCAAAATCCTAAGTTGCAGCGCAACACAAAAACACTTGTCATTTTTCACATACAAAAAAAAATTCACAATAACGCAAAAATTTTGCACAATACACAAAGAAGAGAAATACCTTAGCAACCCGTACTCTAGCATCAGCCTCATCCTTCGCACCCTCTCCCTTCGTTGCCATAGCTTTCACACCCAAGCCACTTCACCTCACTTCACTCCACTCTCACCAATGCAGCTTCTCAAACTCTCAAACGCACAAATGAGCTTGGTTTCTCATCCTGCCAACTATTTATAGCTGCTTCATGTGCCTTGAGACACCCATGGGAATTTCCTAGTGCACTAAAGTGCCCATGGGCATTTATAGAATGCCCAAACATCGACGAGCATTTCTGTATGCCGAAAGCACCAACGAGCATTTGGCATCAATTTGGATAAAAGATCAAATTTTCACAAAATAGTGGCTTCTCCCAACCAAATCACTCCATATTGCATCCAATCATCTCATTCATCATATTAATAGGTTTTGTGAAGATTCCAATGGATTTGGACGCATAAATTTTGTTTGCAACCACAAATTGCAAATTTGCCTAACAAGTTACAAAAGCACTCTAAAATGGTCCAAATCTTCACAAACCGACCATAATCATAATTCTCATCACCAATACATCATTTTCACACCATCGATATCATTCTATATCATCATTTGCATATTTGCCAAGTTCAAACAACATTCAAGTGAACCTTGTATCTAGTGGGTTGTTCTATATACTTGGTGATTGCAGCGATTTGCATCCATGCAATTTGGTAATATGAAGAGCCTACCATAAGGACACTTGGTCATTTTCATCATTCCATATCTCATTGTTCAAAATCACAATCATATTTGGTACTTCACATTTTGAGTGAAACCTTACCAAGAACAATTTGCACAAAAGTTGTCATTGATGGCCTAGTTCGTGGGGCTTAAAATATGAACAATATCATATTTCATCATCACACATTTCCTTGATAGTCATCATGATGACTGGCCTTCACTAGGGTGATTGGTTTTGATCATAGGAATTATCTGACAATCACTAGTTGGCCCTCCAAAGTTGACTACTTTTACTCTTTGCATTTTTCATCTTTGCATATCAATGATGTCGGAAGGCAAATTCTTCAACAACATCAAATCACCCCAAAATTAGGGCAACTACATTTAGTTTTGATTTCTCACAATGGGATACATCTTATATGATAATGACATATACATTTGGCAAAATTCCCTTCATCTATTGGGGCAAAAATAGACACATTTTCTATCACACATTTTCACAAAACCTTTCGTCTGTTGGGGCAAAAATAGACACATTTTCTATCACACATTTTCACAAAACCCTTCGTCTGTTGAGGCAAAAATAGACGCAAAATTTCACATTTTTCACCAATCTCCTCCATACCGTTGGGGCAAAAATGGTATCACATTTACATCATTCATTTGCACAGATTTTTCAATTGGCTCATGAGATTCATCCGCAAACTCATTCGCCAATTGAGGGGTAAGCTACGCAAAATTCAAATTCTTTCATTCTTTTGTCTCCAAGCTCATGTTTCACATCCCAAGAGAAATTTGTTTCTACATCTAGCCAAAACAAGTGTCTTGTGTTTTTGCACTCCATTGTGTTTCATGCAACGCAGTATAAAAAGGGGTATCTGTAGACACCAAAACCTAGTCACTTGTCGTCCATCCTGACTTTTCCACCATTTCCACCATTTATTTACATATATTTATATATATTTATTTTATATATATTTAATATTAATATTTTATATATTATATTTTATATATATTTAATAAATATATTTATAAGTGAACTAATCTCTATCATACAATTTCATTTAATCCTATCCATTCATTTACATCAATACATGCCCCACCCAAGAATTAATATCCACCCTTCGATATGATTTTATCTCAGCCACACGATTAGTGTCATTGAAACCCTAAGTAATCCCTAGGTTGGATTATTAATAAGAGCCATTTTGATGGTTCAACCCCTGAATCTGAAGCTAAATTTCCTGGAGTCTTAAGCAATCCTTGAGTTCTCCACATTCTGAGTCCTCGGTCATTCATCCCTGAGCACTCGAGTTATTCGTCCCTCGCATCCTTCGCAATCTCCCTCGCTCAGCCAAATCTACTTCTGCAGACTTCCCCCTCAACCGTCGAACATCTTTGGGCAGTTCCTGTCACTCCTTAGTGTCCTTGGGTACTTCCCCCTCCGTAGTCAAGCACCTCTAGGTGCCCTCCACCATTACCGAGTGTCCACGGGCGTTTCCTACAGCTATTAAGCGCCCACAGGCATTTTACGCCAGAGATCTGAAGTCCTCTTAGCCTTCAGGCAACGCTAAGGCATCGTCGCACCAGTCCACTGCAACAGATTTCATCAGATCAAAAGATAGCAGATAAGCAAGGTAAATCTTTCATTTGTTATTTCATTTTATGCACTTTTAGGTTCTTTTCACTTATTTACATTGCATAACTAGGGTTTTTATACTGCTTAATGGGGGTCTCACACTGTGGAGCCCTCATAGTTGCTATGACCCTATTTGCTCTTTTATTGTGTGTAGATCTTGAAGTGTTACATGTGTTGTGTAGATGTTTAAGCTGGAGTGTGCCAGCATTGGATAACTAGAAGCCCACTCACTTCTGTTGGGAGCAAAGATACGTTTTGAGGCACCACCAACGTTGTTCACTAGGGTTTCAAAGAACCCTAACTATTGTAAAAATCTATATCAAAAAATTCAAAAATTCTTATTCTAACAATGGATTTTTGAGGCTCCCCTCATTAATAAATATCATTCATTGTGCAATATTGTTCTTTGAGTTCTACTTTATATTTTTTGTTATTTGGTGTTGCGTTTTTGTCTCTTCATTTGTCATTTGTATAGTTTGGGTTTGTGCAATTGCAGATTGTATGATTTGCAACCGCACTCTATCCATCTTGCAAAACTACATTTTCTTGCTCAATTAATCGATTTCGGGGTAGGGGTACCCTTGCCACTCCTCTTCCATTTGGCAAGCTTCTACTCCTATCTTCTCGAATCAAGTCTACCTCTAAACTTGGTGAACAAGTTCTTTGCCTTCCTTGACTTTCCTTATCCATAAAGTGTACTCTTCCTCTTCCAACAAGTCCTCTTCCTTGCACTTATTTTCTTCTCATCTTAAATGGGTTATCCACTTCTTAAGGTAAACCTCTCCCTATTTCCATCCTTTGAGGCCCTTGTCGATGTATGGGTGGTCGCCTAAGTGGGTATCTTCTAGTGAGCTTTGATACTTGTCCCACTTGCACATAAACACCATGTGCATTCCTAGTCCAATTCAATCACGCGAGTGGTGTATCCCCATGCCATCTTGGAGTAGGAGGTTGGATCCTTCCCCTCCTGCCATTAGGTGATTATAATCCTCCTCTTTGATCTATTTGCTACCCTATGGGACTTGGGATTTTGTGTGGTTTCCTATTGTCGAATGGGTTTCCCTCTTTACCTCCACCAACTCTACATTGGCTAGGTGCCTATTAGTTCTTGCTGCTTGCAGCACCAATCATTGTGTGAAGACAAAAACGCAACACAAAACAATGCTATGTAAATGAAAAACAAGGAAACCAAAATTGCACAATAGATATTCTTATATTAACGGGGGAGCCTAAAAACTCCATTGTTACAATGTGGATCCTTGAATCCTTTTTTATACAATTTTATAGGGGTTAGGGTTCTTAGAAACCTTAACAAACAAGGTTGTGGTGTCTTCAGGCACATTTTGCTCCCAATAGAATTGAGTGGGCTTCTTGATATCCGATGTCGGGCCACTCCAGCTTAAACAACTATCCAATGCTGATGTAGCACCTTCAGATCTGCACACAATGACACAACAAAATAGTTAGTAATACCTGTGAGGGCTCCACAATGTGAGGCCCTCTATAAGCAATGATAAAACTCTAACTAAATGCATAAAATGAAATCAATAACCAATAGCTTTACCTTACTTTGCTTGTTGTCTTTCAATCTGTGAAAATTTGTTGCAGGTGGTAGGCACATTGGTGCCCTAACATCACTCGAAGGCTAGGAGGTCTTCAAAGTGCTTACGCACAAAGTTTGTGGGCACCTAGTGGTTGTAGGAAATGCTCGTGGGCACTCGAGATTGGTAGGGAGGCACCTAGAGGTGCTTGGTGATGATATAAAACATCTAAAGGTGTTCGGTGGGTGAGGAAAGATTCTACAGAAGCAGATCTGGCGAGGGGAAACGAGTGGCGATGGTTGTGAGGGTTACGACGAGTGAGGAAGGAGGCAGAAGTGCTTGAACACTCCAAGGGAAGATGAACCTCAAGGAATCTCAGACAACGAACACTCGGGAAAAACTCAGGGGTTGAGCCATCAAAATGGCTTCTATTTAGAATCCAACCTAGGGCATGTTAGGGTTTCAATGACATTAATTATGTGGCCAAGGTAAAAGCACATCGGAGGGTGGATATTAAATTTAGGGTGTGGCATGGATTGATGTGGATGGACGAACATGATTAAATGAAATTGGATGGCTAGGATTAATTCATTTATGTAAATATATATAATATAATATATAAAATATTAATATTAAATATATATGAATAGTGGGTGGAAATGGCAAGAAAGACAGGATGGAGGATACGTGGCTAGATTTTGGTGGTGGAAATGGTGGGAAAGCATGGATGGAGGACAAGTGGCTAGGTTTTGGTGTCTACACATTGTAATGCTCTTATCTGACCACACATTAATCATTTTATCCAACATCTTTCTTCAAAGCGATGTTGTGGGGAACAACTTACCAAAGTCTCCATATACTCCTCTAAAAAATCAAACTATATACTCGAGTCATTACGACTATCTATTCTTTGTGCTGGCCACTCCATTGGCAATTCCCTTATTCATTGAAGTCTTCTAACTTTCCTTCTTGGCCTTCTTAATTTTTGAGAGGCTATCTCATAAGCATCTGGATTTGGTCGAGCATGAAGTGCTTTTAGTTTTTGTTAAGAGGTCATCACTACCACTCTCATGGTTGCTTTCTCTTACTAGATAGGGCATTCCTCCAATACTAGAATCACTTGATTCGACTTGTAAGTTTTTTGGGACTCAAGAGATGTGAGGTATTGCTTAATATCTTCCCATACTACTTAGCTATTTCTCCTGTTATGGATGGCTTGTGCGTGGGATCTCGTGTTTCAGCTTGGAATATTTTCTTTCCTTGAGAACTTGTACCTTCTTGTTGGCTTCCCCTTGCTTGAGGTACTTCCTTGCTACTCTCACTACTTGTACCTAGTTCCCTCTATCATGAAACTTGTTGCTCCTCAAGCCATTGCATAGTGTCATCCATATCTTGAATGATCTATCCATGAAACCTTGCATTATGTGCTTGCAATACCTTGTACTTCTCCTGCAACTATTGTGCTCGATGTCACATTATCTCTTGCATCATACCTATCTATGCTAATAGAGTGAGTCTTTCCAATTTGTCTTCTATCGCTCCACCTTCGTTTGAATCTAGGACGTTCATATCGAAGGTGTCAATTATATCCTCATACTGTATCGTTAGTCGTATCCTACGTTAACTTTTTGTTATGCGAGGTAATTCTCTTTGTTCGAGTTGTGGATACACTACTTCCTCCAATTGGTTGGCTTCTTCCTACCATTCCCAATTAATTGCTAATGGTACTAATTCATGATTACTTGGAGGGATTCCTTCGTCCTCTACAATTCATTTCATCTTATTTGTGAACCGCACATGTACTTGCATTTGCCTTCTTTCACCAAGGTATAGTACCAATTATCACCTTTCTACAACTAGTCTCGCCCTCTCCCTTTCTACAAATAGGCATGTGATCCCCATATCATTGTCCTCCTGTGGTGGATCTTGATTACGAAATGGCACTTCTCTAGGTTCACTGGACTCAACTCTTTGTTGTTGTCTTCTTTCGGTACCCTATGTCATGATGAACATGCATTGAAACATATTATACTCATTCATTTGCCAATAAATAAGTTCACTATCAAATCATGTTTCATCTTCACTGCAATCTTCTAGGTACAACATCCCCTCTTCACTAGGTTCATATTCTTCTTCGCCTGAAAAACTGTTTGACTCATCTATCATGGCAACATCCTCGTTAATCATATATTTGTGTTGTCCATTCTTGAACACGATTTGATCTTTTCACCAGTTGTGATTAACTTTGGCTACTTGTAGCCAACCTCTTCTCAGAAGTGCAGCATATGCAGGCTTCTACATTGTAATTACAACGAAATCCAAGACAAATTCTTGGTTAGTTATTATTACTTGTTGCGCTATTAATACTGCTTTTGTTTCAATGTCGTATTGGTTAGCACCATACAACCAAAAGCTCAGTGCCCATAAAGGTGGAGCACTAATATCTCTCTTTCTAAATGTTGTAGTCGGTAAGAGTACACCCATCCTCGAGTTGCTTACCAACAAAGATCAACCTCTGCTGGTCAGGAGGAATACCCTCTTTGTTCTGGATCTTCGCCTTCACATTGTCAATGGTATTTGAGCTTTCCACCTCCAAAGTAACAGTCTTCCCAGTCAACGTCTTCTCAAAAATCTGCATTCCACCTCTAAGCCGAAGCACAAGGTGGAGGGTCGACTCCTTATGGATGTTGTAGTTGGTCAAGGTGCGATCGTCCTCTAGTTGCTTCCCGACGAAGATCGACCTTTGCTGGTTCGGAGGTATGCCCTCCTTATCCTGGATCTTGGCCTTCACATTGTCAATGGTGTCCGAGCTCTCAAATTCAAGGGTGATGGTTTTGCCAATGAGGGTCTTCACAAAGATTTGCTTGCCTCCTCTCAGACAGAGCACCAGGTGGAGGGTGGATTCCTTATGAATATTGTAGTCGGCCAAGGTTCGGTCGTCCTCAAGTTTTTTTTCGATGAATATGAGCCTCTGCTGGTCGGGGGATGTCCTCCTTGTCCTAAATTTTGGCCTTTACATTGTCAATAGTATCTGAGCTCTCGACCTTGAGGGTGATAGTTTTTCCGCCGAGGGTCTTTACAAAGATCTGCAAGCCTCCCCTCAGGCGAAGCACTAAGTGGAGGGTGGATTCTTTCTAGATGTTATAATCTGCCAATGTTCGACCATCCTCCAACTGCTTTACGGTAAATATGAGCCTCTACTAGTCCAGGGGAATACCCTCCTTATCTTGGATCTTGGCCTTAACATTGTCAATGGTGTCAGAGCTTTCGACTTCGAGAGTAATGGTTTTGTCAGTGAGGGTTTTGACAAAGATATGCTTGTCCCGCTACCTCCGAACCTTGTTAATAGGATATTGTTCAACAAAAAAGGTCAAACCCTATAAAAGTTTACAAAATTCAAATTTAGAAATTTTGAAGGGGTTTAGAAGGAAAAATAATAAAAATAATTAAGCATGTTTAATGATAAGGTTAATTGCATTTAATTATAATGCAATTAAATGTCCAATTCTTATTGGACCAAATTGGACACTAGTATTATTTAATACTAAAAGTCTATCTTATTTTCTCTTATGGCATAATTTGGTTGGTGAAGAGAAAAATGAGATTCTCTCCCCTATTTTTAATTAGGGATGTTTTGGTGGGATGCGGACCATTAGGAACACAAGACAAAACAAAGTCACCTACTTTATCCTTGTTGAATCTTTTTTGGATTACCCTCCACGTCACATGATAAGTCTTAATGGGCCCAAGACATCTTTTAATAATAAAATAATAAGATCACTATTTGACCCATGGCTAGGGATTAATAAAATAACACCTCTTTTACATAGGTTATGAGATGATTAAAATAATAAAAATAATATGCAAAAGGTGTTATTTTATTAATTTCCCCTCATTTGTCAAATAGTGACTTACTATTTTATTATTAAAAGATGTTTTTGGCCCATTAAGACTTATCATATCATGTGAAAGGTAATTCTAAAAAAAATCCAAATAGGATAAAATAGGTAACATTGTTTTGTCTTAACTCTTTATAGTTCACATCCCACCAAAACATCCCTAATTAAAAATAGAAAAGAGAATCTCACTTTTCTCTCCACCAACCAAATTATGCCATGAGAAAAAATAAAATAGACTTTTAATATTAAATAATACTAATGTCTAATTTGATCTAATAAAATTTTGACATTTAATTACATTAAAATTAAATGCAATTACCCATAACATTAAATATGCTTTAATTATTTTTATTATTTTCCCACCTAAACCCTTCAAAATTCCCAAATTAAAATTTTGTAAACTTGATTAAGGTCTATGTCCTCTTTTTGTTGAACATTTGGGATCAATTAATGTCTTCGCGGATGATGACACCTCCGCTCTGGTGAAGGGTGGATTCCTCGTTGTAGTCGGCCAAAGTGTGGCCATTTTCCAACCGTTTATTGGCGAAGAAGATTATGTCCTCTTTTTGTTGAAGATCGATTAATGTTCCTAGCGCGTGGTGACACCTCCCCTCAGGTGAAGGGTGGATTCTCGGCCAAAGTGCGGCCATTTTCCGGCTGTTTATCGGCGAAGATAAGCCTCTGCTGGTCGGGGGATTCCCTCCTTATTACATTGTCTATAGTGTCGGAGCTCTCGACCTTCAGTGTGATGGTCTGCATAGTGGCGTTAAAAATTTTGATTTATATAAACCTCCAAAATATAAAAGATGTGGAAACAGCGTTTGCGTTTGCCTATAGCAAGCAGATCAACTAAGAAAGCTGTCTGAAAACAAGATTTACAAGACACATCGCTAGAAGAACTAAAACAAAGTCAAGGCAACCAAACTAATCATTTACCAGGAAACCTAATCTCAAAACATAACTACAGAAACACAACAGAAGGATCTTAAAAACATTCCGATATGAAACAGAGAAACCCCTAAAAGCATATCAACATCCCCTCCCGTGAAGGAATTAAGTCTCCTCAAAAGCTAGACTTAACAAATGATTTTTCATTATAAGAAATAAAGGAAATCACCCTCGATTTTTAAAACAAAAAATAAAAATAAATAAATCCGTGAAGAAAATCACAGGCCTTGACAACACTGCAGCATCGCCTTCCCAGAACAATTTTCAATAACTACAAGCAAACCCTAAATCAATAGTACCCTATAATCGCAAGTAAATCAAACCCCAGGGGGACATCCGTTCCAAAAATCACACGTAAGGGAAAAGAGGGCAAAAGGAATCAGGAAACAAAAGAGAAAAAATCCAAAAACAACTGAGCAAGGGCGAAAACCATACCTCTATAGAAAGCCCTGCAATAGCACAATAATATTCCCAAATTGATCGCTATGGAAGATCGAATGGAAAACCAGGTCGATAGGGGCTGTATTTATAGACGCAGGATGAGACCACTTCACCGTCCCGAAAAGGCAGGCCGACGTCCGGTCGCACTCACGGGTTACGTAAGGCAAGTCCTAAAAGAGGACTCCGTCTATTTTTTCATCGACACGTGTCCCCATTAGCTGGCGTTGTCTTTTCCTTCGCAACTTGCGGGTTGGATGGACCATCTCTCATTGTTTAATGTAAGAAAAATAACCGTTTTTTCTGGAATTCCAACTCCGCGTGGGCCCATACGCCTCGGAGTTCCGCAAGATTCCACGGTAAACGAACACGCTAGGGTTTTTACTCACATTAAAAAGTAATAGGTTTTTTTTTGTTTTTTAATGCCCTTAAAAATTAATTAAAAACAGTTATTGTGCATGATTGATTTGAAAACATTTTAATTTTTGAAGTTTAAAAATAAAATTAAAAAAATCTATAGTTGAGCTAGCATGATTCAAGAAAAAGATGCAAGGAATTTTCTAGGTAAGGGGATGGGCGAGGACGTGTGATTTTTTTTTTCGTAAGGACTGATAAAGACTCTTTAAGTTGCGGCCCATGTTGAATAAACCCTTAAGCGAGGAATTTAAAAAAATCATGGTCCATTTAAGGCTTTACAACTTATATAGTATCAATGGGTGTAAAAATAGAAAGTGAAAATTTTAAGAGGCACATGAAGTAATAGTAAATAAATGCTACGTCATTATTATTAAAAATTTAAGGTGTTATATAATTTAAAATTTTCTACTTAATCTTTTGGAATGATGGTTTGCACTGAACAAAGGTAATCATCATTAAAAATGATTTATGATGGCCCCTTGTCAAAATTATTAAATGATTAAAGTTAAAAATGAACGCATTCAAGTAGAGGTAGCCCATAGGAAACCTCCCTCCCCAAGTAATGAGAACGTGATAAGGCTTTCAACGTTGGAAAATCAAAAGAAACATTCCGGTATTTGAAGTTTTGGCCATAATGACGGGACAACGTGTAGTTGCAGATTACTTTGTACATTCCGGATTACTTTGTACATTCTTTAACACGTTATTCTCAAGTTGAACGCCTCTAAGATTGATTTTTTTTTTTTAAATGATTGGTAAGTTTTCATGAGATTTAAGTTCAAATTATTTTTTTATTATATAGGAGAGTTGGTTACAGTCATTATTTTTAGTAATTAGTCAGTGCAGGATTTTAGGACAGGGTTCAAACCACAGAGACTGCCCAACAAACCTATTCATCTCGTTTTTGTTGACCTGGGTTTGAGTACAGGGTTCAAACCACAAGGATTGCTCTCAACAAACCTATTCATTTCGTTTTTGTTGATTTGATGTGAGATGGGGACCACCGGTTACTCGAGGTTTGTACCGTTGTCATCGGTCTGACACGCACTCAAAGGATTTGAAGCATACTACTACCTTTGCAAAGGGTTGGCTTCCCCCAATGTTTGAACCTAGATCTCTTCTTTGTAAGTGCCCAACCACACCTATCACTTACCAATCCACCTAGTCCTTAGGGGTATCTAGGTTCAAACTATTAGGGTATGTTTATTTGTGAAAAGGTAGTAGTTTGACCTACGTTTGCTAAGTGCGATAGTTCAATAACGATGGTACCAATCTCGAGCCTCCAGTGTTCTCCTTAAGTCAAGTGAAATAATGAGGTAGAATAGTTTTATTAGAGGTTGCCTCACGATTTGAACCTGCTTGGTAATAGAAAAGGATTGTGGATGTAATCAACTTATTTATGAATAAAAAAATCATAATAAATAAATAAAATTTGAATATATATAAAGTAAAATTTAAGATTATATTGCATCATCTTTTTGGAAAGACAAGGATAAATGATGTTAAAGTTTTAAATAATTTTTTTTATTTGGTTGGTGTGAGAAACCCCTACGACCAACGCACAGGGATGAACAGGCTCCCCAACCATGACCCCTCCTAAAGCCGAGAGTTATGCTTGATATGCTTATCAATAGGAAATTTAACACAACCACCACACATCGACTCCCTCACACACTCGTCCACCTCACGGTTTGAACCTTGTACCTCCTGAAGAAGAGCCAAAGCCTAAATAATTGCGTTGTCCCCCTTGGGACCAAGTTTTAAATAACTTATTAAAGGAATATGAAAGAGTTTCATAGCAAAAAGTTAATAGGAAAAATCCAAAATTTACTTCCTAAACATCCTAGCTAAAATCAAAACAAGGATATGTAGGTTACTTTAAATGGAGGAGGCAAATTTACCAACAACTTATTTAGGGATGCCCTTATTTGAGGGGAGAATGAGGATAGAATTATGGAATCCAGTTATATGTAAAGTTCAGAATAAACTATTGGCATTGAAAGGTAGATGGTTACCATTAGCAAGAAGAGTGCAACTAATTAAATCAGTCTTACATGTCATTCTAACATATTATATGTCCTTGTATACTATGCTAAAATCGATAGAAAAAAGTTTAATCTCTATTATGTGGTTAGGATTACATGCTAAAAGGAAATTTCCTTTAGTGAAATGGAGAAAGGTGTGTGATAATAAATCTAAGGGAGGTCTTCATTTAGGATTTCTTAAGAATGCAAACTTAGCTCTTAGGGGATAAGTAATTTGGAGATTGTACAAAGAGAGTCAAAGACAACTGACAATAATTCTTCTAAGTATGTTGAGCTCAATGACCCAAGCTTAATATTTATCGCATTCTTTCTACCAAATGGTTTTGCACTATCGAATAGTTTACAAAAATCAATTGATCTAATGATTAATGGTTTAAGATGGGTGGTGGGAACTAGAGAAAAAATTTCTAATTGGATGGACACTTGGTGTGATAAAAAACACTCAGTCTAGATCCAATTTTGAAACCATGGATGAGATTACTTCAAGACAAATATGATGATAGGATTTCAAACATTTAGAACAAATATTAGGAAGGAAGATACAAATGGAAAGAATATTTTTTACAATTATACAAGATATCGATAATAGCAGGTGGTTGAGTAGCAACAGTTGAGATACTACTTTCATCTTCTTTCTGTATCTTGGCAGTAACCCATCAATAAACCATCGTTTCACTAGTGCGTCTGTTGGTGGAATCTGCATCTTATCGATCAATTACTTTAGTCGATAGATATATGTCTTTACATCTTCATCAACACCTTACTTCGTGGTGTATATCTCAGTAAAAATATCACTGTCATCCCTCAAGGGTTTGAATTCTTTGATGAAGGTATTCTTCATTGTATTCCATGCTTGGAATGGTGTTGTATTCTCTTGCTTTAAATACCAATCTATTACGAATCCTCGTAGTGTAGCAAGAAACAATTGCAACCATTCATCCGATTGATTTATATCATTCGCTTTCCAAATGGTTATGTCATGATGTGTCGTATCATGTACTCCTTCCCTTTTGCCATGAAGGGTGGGCATCTCTACTTCCTTGCTTTCGTAGCTACACTAGCCATTGTTGGATATCCTTCCTCATCACCTAAGGATGTATCTTTTAGAATCCTTAATTGATTCCTTCCTTGGGTACTATATTGCTCTTCGTCGAATGTTTCTATTCATGGTACCTTATTTTCACCAAATAGTCATCTCTCGACCTCCTATGCATCCTCACTCTCTGACCTCCTTCGTCGAAATGTCAACTGTGGTCCTAGTTCTTCTTCCTAAGACTTCATGCCATGTTGCTCTGGTGCCTGACTCCTATCCTCTACACCCTTTTGCAACCTTCCTATCACTTGTTTAGGTGTTACCATCCACTCACTGTCTTCAAGCACAATTTTTTTGTTCATGTCTTCTCTTACATCAACGTTCTCTTCGACTCTTGGTGGTTCTTATACCCTTTCTTCTGTATCTACCAACAACGTATCCCACCTTTCAATATCTCCTTTTGAAGTCCATACTTGTTTGATTATTGGTTCGTTCATAGAGTTGTTCATGATCTCCCTTTGAGAAATTATCGTGCTCTTTCTAACTGGGACTTGCTCCTCTCCTTGATCTCATCTCCTATATCTTCGCAAACTTATATCTATCATTCACCTCCAATTGGTTCTTACTCACCACTTGTCACGATGCCACAGGTTCTTTTAAATTGCATTAATTGAAGAAATTTTTATAAGCAACGGTACCAAATGTAGCATAGGGGAGAGTATTTCCCAAAGGGGGAGATGATTTGGGAGGTTTGGAGATGGATCCCAATGTCTTATAACAAGTTTTACCCCAATCGTATAGGTTGTATAATTTGCCTTGTATGTTTTGCAAAAGACTCAAAATTGCTTGTACGGTCACCAAATTGTAAAGTTGTATGATACAAATCATACAAAACTACAAAATGTATGATTTACCACTTAGTCACTTTGATGGAAGTCATTTTGTAACTTAAATCGATCAATTTTTTAATTAATTTCTCCAAAACCCTAGTTTTTCTTAATTAGCAAATATTAACTATGCAATTGCACTATCAAATTGGGTAAATGATCAGATGTACGGTTTGGTGGTCTAAATGTACGATTTCATCAAAATTAGTTAAAGGGGATGATTAGTGATATGTCTAATGTGTAAAAGGGCAATTTGGTCAAATCGATTAAAGGGGATGATTAGCGATATGTCTAATGCGTAAAATTTGGTGTTTACAAAGGGTCTATTAAAATTCCTATCATGACACAACACCTTATCACCTTTTGTTTTTTCCAAGATTTGTCAATCAAGTTTATCCTTATCTCTAAGAAAGATGAATAGAGGATTAACCAATATCTAGCAAGTGTCTTTTACACCCAACATTATCATATAGTTATATTAGACATCCTATCTTGGTATATATATCTATAAAAAAATCCTAAAATTATCATTTTTAACTTAATTAAGGTAATCTAATGAGCATAACTACTAATACTCTCATATTATCAATTCTTAATAGCCTGAATAAAGGATACTTTGATATATCAAGCACTGAAGAGCGATTATCCTACTATGTTGCTTTGTGAACACGTAGAGCATTGTAGAGGCACCTAACAAGATGGAGGGATATCTCTATTCTCTTTGACGAATAGAAAAGGTGCTTTTAAAAATAATATTTATTTTTCCACTCCTCATGAGAAGTATCCATCATAATAACAATTTATATCAATAAATTATTTTCATAATAATCACATAGTTGCATAATTATATGACTGATTACTTGCTTGATGCATATAAAATCAGTGATTCCAAAAGGATGTAGTGATGACAATGTAAGGAACCTACTATTGAAATAAAGCTCACACACACAATACTAAAATATAATTGAAATACATGCAATAACAGAATAACACTATGTAGAAAGTAATTGCAAAATTGAAACAATCTCACAAATAACTCATAATCGCAGGCCTCTTCGAGGGGGTAACCTCCTTCAATATTTCATTAGCTTGCAAAAAGATACATTCATATATGGCTTCATGTCTTTTATATAGAAAGCTACATGCAATCCTACCAACATAGCTTACATGCAAAATGCCACTTGGTTTACATCGGTTACAATATTAATAACGATTATAAGCAATGACACCATCGGTTACAATATTTATAATGGTTACATGTGATGGTACCACTTGGCTAGGTGCCTTATTTTCTACATACATTATGAGGAATTACAAAATAACATTATAATAGAATCCCCCACGTTGGAAGTGGGTCATTACATAATATTGAGAATTACAAAAGTAACGTTAGGATGAGATCCTAATATGTCATTCCCCTTCAAAAAGCTTTGTCCTCAAATTTGAAAATGAGAAAACTGGTTCTAGAGCTTATGGAGAGACTCCCATGTAGCATCTTCTAGTTGGATTTCACGCCGCTGAACAAGCACTTCAGTAATGGTGCGGTTGTGGAGAGTGTGATTTCGATGGTCCAAGAATCGTTCAGGTTCAAGCAAGATAGAACCTTCTTCATCTAACTCTGGAAGTGCAGATTGAACCTATACTTGATTGCCCACCACCTTTTTGAGAGAGGAAACATGAAAAGCAAGATGGAGCTTAGTTGTAGGTGGAAGGGCCAACTTGTAGGTTGTGGCACCAATCTATTGTAACACTGATAGGGCCCATAGTATTTTACGATAAGTTTCTCGCATTTGTGAATCTAGAGGGACAACTATTTGTACGATTGCAAGCGAAAAAAAACCATATCATCCATAGCAAAAATGCAATAAGAATGGTGTTGGTCAGCCCATTGGCGCATCCGATTTTGGGCCACATCCAAATTCATCTTTAGTTGATGGAGGACATAAACATGCTGACTGAGATTAGTGTCAATTGCATGGACCTTGGAGCTACCTGGAATGTAGGAGGAAGGCGTGGGTGGAGGGCACCCATAAACTACCTCAAAAGGGGTAACCTTGGTTGCGGTGTAATAGGAAGTGTTGTACGACCACTCGATCAAGGAAAGCCATTTCACCTAGTGCATAGGATGATCTAAAGCAAATCAATGAAGGTATATTTCTAAACATTTGTTGATAATCTCCATTTGACCATTCGTTTGTGGATGATAAGCTAAACTCATTTTGAGCTGAGTTCCCTACAACTTAAATAATTCTTGCCAAAAATGACTAGTAAAGGTTGGATCACGATCGGACACAATGAAGGAGGGCCTTCCATGAAAGCGAAATATGGAATCAAGGAAAATTTGGACAATGATGGATGTTTTTAAGGATGAGATAGGGAACAAAAATGAGCATATTTTGAAAGACAATCCACTACCACGAAGATAACGAATTTGCCTCCATACTTAGGTGATCCTTCAATAAAATCCATATAAATATCCATCTAAACCTGGTCAAGAATGGGCAAGGATTAAAGAGTGCTTAGAGAACGCACTGTTTCACCTTTCATCCATTGACAGGTATCACAAGCTGCCACAAAATCCTAAATGTCTTTTTTCATACCCTTCCAAAAAAAAGTGCACTTAAGTCGTTCATATGTTTTGAGAAATCCTAAATGGCCAGTAGATGGTGTAGCATGAAGTTCTTTCATGAGAAGTTCTCGTAGTGGGGACTTATGGGGAACAACAAGGTGTTGGTGGTAACGCAAATCCTGGCCATCCCAAGTGTAGCCTAGACATGAAGTAGGCTTAGTGTGTATGGAAGCAACCAAAGTCTGCAATTTAGAATCCTAAAGTACCTCCTGACGTAAGGAATCGATCCATTGATAAACCGATAATGAAATGGTACACAACATACTGGGAGCCTCAAATTGATGAGAGAGAGCATCGACCACAATATTCTCCTTGCCCTTATAGGTGATATCATAATCATAGCCCATGAGTTGAGAGACCCATTTTTGTTGTTTAGGGGTGGCAACTCGTTGCTCCAAAAAGTATTTGAGACTTTTATGATCTGTTTTAATGGAGAAATGATGCTCGATGAGATATGATCGTCAATGGGTTACGACATGCAAAATGGCCATCATCTCCTTGGCATAAGTGGATTTTCCCAATTTATGGCTTGCAAGAGCTTTACTAGTGAAATACAAGGGTCTCCCTTCTTGCATCAACACTGCACTAATACCACGACCTGAAGCGTCACTTTCAATGACAAACATTTTGGAGAAATCTGGCATGGCCAAAATAGGCGTAATGGTCATAGCATGCTTCAATTCGAGGAAAGCTTATTCGACGGGTCCCATCTAAGTAAAAGAGTCCTTTTTTAACATGGAAGTGAGAGGAGCTGCAATTTTACCATAGTTACAAATAAATTTATGGTAATAATTTGTAAGCCCTAAAAATCCCCTAAGACCTTTGAGAGTGTGAGGTTGCAGCCATTCCTGAACCGCTTGGATATTCTTGGGGTTAATTTTGATGCCCTTCTTAGTGACAATGTGTCCCAAATATTCCACTTATGTCAACCCAAAATAACACTTGGAACACTTAGCATAGAGTTGATGTTGTGCCAATAGTTGGAGAGTCTAATTCACATGAATAAGATGCTCTTCCCATGAGCGACTATACACTAGAATGTCATAAAATAAGACTAGGATGAACTTCTGAAGGAATGGATGAAAAATATTGTTCGTGAGGTTTTGGAAAGTGGCAGGGGCGTTAGTCAAGTTGAATGGCATTACCAAAAACTCATAGTGACCTTCATGAGTATGAAAAGTAGACTTGGGAATATCCTCATCCTTGAGCTGAATTTGATGGTACCCCAAGCGAAGGTCAAGTTTGGAAAAATACATAGTCCCATGAAGTTCATATAGTAATTTATCCACCATCGAAATAGGAAACTTATCCTTGATGGTGAGTTTATTGAGCTCTCGGTAATCGATACACAACCGCCAGGACACATCTTTCTTGCGCACTAGTAAAACTGGATAAGAGTAAGAAATTTTGCTTAGTCGAATGACACAGCTTGTAACAATTCCTATACTAACTTCTTGATTTTTGACTTAAGAGCATGAGGGTACCGATACGTCTGAATGTTGGGCGATGCATTGCCAGGTAACAAGGGAATAGTAAGGTCATGGGAGCGACAAGGCGATAATTCTATTGGTGTTGGAAATATGTTGAATATTTTCCATGTTATTCTGGTGGGGTTAACACTAAAGGTACTGAACACTACGTACGATATACTCACCGAGATTTGGGGCCCAAAATAGAATTTTGGGGGCAATAGCCCTCTGAAAATCATGGGTCCAGGGGTGGCAGCCTCGACCAATTTTTTTATTATTTTTTAAGTTATATTTAGACCCATGTGGGCTATTAGGATTACTATATTTGAACCCTTGATTTTTTACCCATGATTTTGTAAATTCATGCATATGCCTTTGTTATATATATCACACTTGCATTAGGGTTTGGAGAGAGACAAAAGGATAATATTATTGTATTGGAGATGGTCAAGTTAATGCAATAATAAGATAATATTGTGCTAGTGTTTCCCGATTGAGGGTTTCCAAGATAAATATTATGTAATGTGTGAATTTGCTATCTTCTTCCTTTGATTTTGTAATTACTGCTTTTCTAGTTTTAGTTTATTGGGGATCTTTATTTCTCTTCAGTTGGTTCAACGAAAACAGAGTTTTTCTTGGTCAAAATGAGTTGCAAATCTTCAAGAACATCCACCTATGAAGGATGAGAGTGGATCATAAAAATCTGAGCTATGATACCTCGAGGTGATTTTTTTAACAACTTCTTCATTCGATTGGAATTGATAATCTGGGAAGGCCCTAATTTTAAGCCATAGAGAGTGTAGGATTGTCCATTATATGAAAATTGCATCCAAATTTTGGCAAGTACCATGATATGACTCCTAATGTGCTCAACCATTGTGCTCAACAAGATATCACATCCCCCTAGTTGAAGTGCAAACATATCTTGTTTGAGCTCATAGTCCCCAATATTGACCTTAACATTACGACATTTACCTTTTCAAGGTAAGGTCCCACCATTGGCTACAATCACCTCAAAGGAATTATAGGAATGTACATAACAATTTGCCTGTTGGGAAATGCAGGGATCAATAATATTATGTGTACTTTCAAAATCAATCAAGATGGTAAGACACGGGCCCTTGAAATACCCTACAACTTTCATTGTTTGGGGGGTAGTAATATTGGAAAGAGCATGAACATAAATCTTAGCATGTGGTTCATCTTGGTTGTCTATCACTGGATTGGATGGTTCCTCAACTGATTTTGTGTCATCATAATTGTGGTCACTGGTATCAGGCTCATCAGCATCTATGAGGAACAACTTTTTTGGGTGCACCTATGCCCATGAGAAAACTTTTCATCACAATTGTAACACAACCCCTGGGCACGTCGCACATCCATTTTAGTAGTGGTTAGACGTTTTGGTGTAGCAGTGGTTGCAACAAGTTTTTGTTCATTCTGATTTTTTGGATTTTTTACAGATTTTTTTTTTGCTTTTGAATAAAGGAAGACAAAATAAAAACACAAGTGAAAATGGGTGAGCAAGAAATATCACATTCATAACAAAACTCAACCTTGGAAAGCACTCTTATACCACTTGTAAGGAACATACTATTTAAATAAAGCTCACACACACACAATACTAAAAGATAATTGAAATACATGCAATAATAGAATAATACTATGTAGAAAGTAATTGCATAATTGAAACAATCTCACAAGTAACTCAGAATCACAAGGTTCTTCAAGGGGGCAACCTCCTTCAATATTTCATTAGCTTGTAAAAAGATACATTTGTATATGGCTTCATGCCTTTTAAAGAGAAAGCTACATGTAATCCTACCAACATGGCTTACATGTGAAATGCCACTTGGCTTACATCGATTACAATCTTGATAACGGTTATATGCAATGACACCATTGATTACAATCTTGATAATGGGTGCATGCGATGGTACCACTTGGTTAGGTTCCTTATTTGCCACATACATTATGAGGAATTACAAAAAAACATTATAATAGAATCCTCCCACGTTGGAAGTGGGTCATTACATAATAATGAGAATTACAAAAGTAACGTTAGGATGGGATCCTAACAAACAACTAGTTGGGATGACTTACACTTACATTGCACTTGGAATAGATCTCTTATGCTAGTGGATCCTCGCCTTTACGTAATTAGCTTGCTTGATGTATGATTACACCCCTAAGATGCGATGATGACCCATATTAAGTAAACGGATGCACCCCTAGAAGCATGATAACTAAGCACTACAAGATTACATTAGAGTAATCCCAGATAGATAAACTTATGTAGGGTTAGGGAAATAGTGTTTCTCTTTAAGTGTTACGAAACTTAAAGGATAATACCTATGCTATGGTCAAGTTGTCCTAGACCGATGAGGGTATCAAAAATATGGGGGGATCACTGATGGTATCCTTTCTAAATGATGAGTTTTAGAAAGGTGAACCCCAAAAGTATGAGATTTTGGTCACTCCTATCCACTTGAGTGTCATCTGTAGCAAAAATGAACTCAAAATGTGGTTATGCCTTATAATTTTGGATGTACTAGGACTTCTTTAAGAATTTTCATTGATAAAAAATAAATTATCTCCCTTAGGTCGAGTTGGTGGGTTGTTACACTGATCCACTCTTGCTCCACCTCATTGTTGGTAGCACCTAACCAGTCAAACATCGCTTGTGCATCTAGGGTTCTCACTGCTACCTTGGCATCATCCATCTCTCACATCAACTAGGCCACTTGTGCCAATGCTACATCCCTTTGTGCTATCATGGAATCTCTCTAAGATGTTAATTGGACTGATCCAAAATCCCTCTTTGCTCTAGCAATATCATACTCTAAGGTCACATGTTCCATAGTCTCATCCCTCTTTATAACAAATTGAGAAGCCTGTAAAATCACCTAATCTCTCTCACTCTAAATATGAGTAACCTCCATAGCCATAGCATCAAGCTTTTACTACATAGATGATCTCTGAAAAACATTTATCTCCATTATTGTATATTCTATCAAATGTTTTTCCTCAATATAGGGATCTATCAAAAATCTTAGTTTCATCAACCTTCCTCATTATATTACAAACACTTTAGAGGTGATCACATTACCGTCTATTTATTGGTAGCTATGCAAACACCTACAAATGAGCCAAAGACACTATAATGGGGCATATATCATTGTTATTTGCAAGATAATCGGGATAAACCAAATCATACCAAAATCATTCATATATTATAACAATCTAATTCATTCTTATTGTAGAGAAGGATGAGTGGTAGAGTTATTTGACACTTGGCAAGTGCCTAATACCCTTACAATATGGGATAATTGTATTAAACCTCGTTCCTCAATATAAGGTTCTATCAAAAATTCGAAGTCATGACACAACACCTTATCCCATTTTATTTTTTTCTAATATTTATCAATCAAGTTTATCCTTATCTGTAAGAAAGATAAATGGAAGGATTAACCAATACCTATCAAGTGTCTTGTACACCCAATAGTATTGGATAGGTAGATAAAACATCTTATTCTGGTATAAATATCTATAAAAAAATTGTAATTTTATCAAAAATCTTCTCTTTTACTGAATCAAGGCAATCTGATGCGCATTACTACTAATAGCCCCATATTACCATTTCTTAATAGCCTAAAAAAAAGAAACTTTGTTATATCAAGCACCGAACTCATCTCCTCAAAGTGGAGTGGTTATCCTACTATGTTGCTTTACAAACACATAGAGCATTGTAGAGGCACCTAGAAGAATTACAAGATATCTTTATTCTCTTTGACAATTAGAAAAGGTGCACCGACAAATGATATTTCTTTTTTTGATTCTCATGAGAAGTATCCATCACAATAACACTATTTACATCAATGGGTTTTTTCATCATAATCACATGGTTGTATAATTACATAACTGATGGAATTTTGATAGGATGTAGTGATTACAACTAGCCGGAATAGGTTATACTCTCATTGCACTTGCACTAAGTCTTTGATGTTAGCATATCCTTACCTTTAAAACATTAGCTTACTTGACATATGATTACACTTGCAAGGATGAAATGATGACCCATATTAAGTACAAGGGCATCAAATGCTAGTGGACTGTATGTTTTGATTGCATAAATTGGTTGACTGAAATCATATGTTAGTATGCATCTCTCATCATTATTGATATCAAGTCATAAGTCGGTATTCCATCTCATCAATCTTGTCCCCTGCAATAGCTTTACCAAAGGCAACAAATATTTTAACTACAAATAAAAAACCATGGATCATAAATAGAATTCAACACAATGATGTTTTCTTTATTAGTTTATTGATGGGAGACAAGATCATGGTTCTAATTACAACCCAAACATTCTCAAAGTTTGAACAATGCACATCTTATATCAATCTAACATCGACATCATCCTAATTTCTTAAAGAGAGCTAAAGTATAGACCTATTGCTTCGCAATTATAGAGAGCATTGTAAAGGCACCTAGTAGGATGCCCAAGGATTTCATTTAAGCAGGTATGTAAAAATAAAAAAGTGTTTTAACAAATAAATATTATCAAGAAATCATTATAATTGTTCTGAATTGCACAAAAAAATCATAAGAATTCCTACTAAATATGGGCATCTATCATAAAGTTCCTCCCAAAAACATAGCATGCTTAAAGTCCTTCGAATTTGGAACAATATAGGCACATATCATGTCTAAAGTGTTTTGGATCTTCTACAATCCAAGCACATATCATATTTGAACTGCCTAATGATACAAGGTTGTGTAATGAGTAACTCTGATCTGCTTTGCCTCTGGCTCATCCCTGACAACATCTAACCAATCAAACATTGCTAGTGCATTTGGGGCTCTCATTGCTACCTTGGCATCATCCCTCTCCTACGTTAGCTGGGCAACTTGTGCCACTTGTGCTATTGCTAAATATCCACTCTAGTAGTGTCCCGCTCCAAGGTCACTTGTGCATGTATGTGTTGTGTAGGTACTGTAGCGTATTATGGTATTGAAATGTTTGTGTTTAACGCTTTTCCTGCTTGTTTCTAGTCGAGTCGATTGAAGTCAAAATTGGTGTCCTGAGTGGCTAAAAAGGAAGGAAATATGTTGTATCATCTTATAATAAAATAGTAATTCTATGATGTTTTTTCTGTGGTTTTGGATTTTATGCTATTGTAAAAATGATATTAAAAATTACCTTTGGATAATGTAACTCTAAATTGTTTCTAGCAGTAGGCCATCCATGATTATATGTGTGAGTGAAGATAATGTTGGCGTGTCTGAGATGATGAGACAGTCAAATGAAACGTAATTGAGAGTAATGGTTGTTTGTTTTTCCAAACTAAATAGGCCTATTTTCGAATATTTTAGGATTTCAAAGGATAGGTTTTGGAGTGTATGTACTAATGAAAGCATAGTTGATTTTATTATTGTAGACACCAAATCACAACCACTAATCCTCCATCCTAACCATCCCACCACCCACTTGTCCACCATACACCTTTCCCACCTTCAAAAGGCCCACTTTAGCCCTTTCTCGCCATTTCCTAACCCAATTGGGCTTATTTTAATATTATTTTATATTATTTTATATTTAATATAATATTTTATATTATATTATAATATATTTATTATAAAATATGTATTTATAAACCCAATTAACCACAACCATCCGATCCAATCTAATCTCCACCATCCATCTTCATTAATCCATGCCACACTTAAAGTATAATCTTAGCCCTAGGATGTGATTTAATCTTAGCCACACGATCTAAAGTGTTGAGCTAAAACCCTAAGAAACCCTAAGGTTGGATTATAAGTAAGGGCATTTGCAAATGCCCAAACCCTGGAACCCTGATATTGTAACGTGCATCCTGGAGAAGTCATTGGCGAAGCCCTAGTGAAGCAGAAAAGATAGAGTGTTGAAGATCCAAAGCCCTAGCTAGCCAATAGGATTTCTACTATTCCAGCCATCCTCCATATCCATCCCCTCATCATTTTATGTCACCCCCATCATTTCCCATCCGCCGCATTTGTCGCAACCCTCATGATCTGCTTCTGCAGATTTTATCCTCACCGTAGGCGCCCTCTCGAGCTTGCGAAGCTCATTGTAGAGCTTGCCAAGTGCACGCATGCACCTGTTGTATTGTAGGCTCACTCTAGAGCCTGTTGTTTCCTACAGGTGCACACCAGAGC
Organism: Wollemia nobilis; assembly: GCA_028583015.1. Classification (NCBI taxonomy): domain Eukaryota; kingdom Viridiplantae; phylum Streptophyta; class Pinopsida; order Araucariales; family Araucariaceae; genus Wollemia; species Wollemia nobilis. The sequence continues at coordinate 614,077 of JAQPPZ010002068.1, forward strand.
CTGCTGTTTCTCGCATGTGTGCACTAGAGCCTATTGCTACACATATGCTACTATTGCCAGGGCATCACATTCATGGATCTACAACAATGAAGCAACGAATCATCACAAGCAAGGTAAATCTAAATTTCTGTTATCATTTGTTGTTATTGCATCTTACATATCCAACTTACATAGATCTAGGGTTTTAGTTTTCATTTCTGAGGGTTCACACTGTGGAACCCTCCTTTTGTTTACTAACAACTTTATTGTTTGTTGTGTGTGTAGGATTGGATAGCATCAACCAAGAGAAAGCATTGGAAGACTACTGCAGTCAGAGTGGCCCGAACACATGGATACCTGAAGCCCACTCATTCTGTTGGAAGCGAGGACACACCAGTTGAAGACACTTCATTATTGTAGCTAGGGTTTCGGAGAACCCTAGCATCTTGTATATCTTTGTATCAAATACTCATTGAGTACAGATTGTATCAAAAGGAGTTTATTAGCTCCCCCCCCATTTATTGAATAAATTTATCTATTTGAGCAATCTTGTGTTTCTTTGGGTTATTTGATTTCTTTATTGTTTAAGTGTCATGTTTTCATCTTCACAAATGGTGATCACGGTGGGACCCCACAAGGGTTTCATTATTTAAATTGATCTACCTTGCTAACTTGATTTTATTTCTGTTTGTTATAGGATTTTTAGAAGCGTAGAAGTCGTCGATTTCATCGCTAGGGTTTTTGAAGCATTCTGCAACACTTTCAGAGATTACGCAGGCGTTCGATGATGACTATAGACAACCACAAGTGCTCTTATATGCCTACACAGGTGCCCTACTATACCTATGCAGGCACCCACTATACATGGAAGTGATTTGGAGTAGAGCTAAGGCTTCCAAGTAAGTCCCATAACCCTAGTTGGTCATTTCATAGTTTACGTATTCTATATTTTTTTGTAGATTTTCATTATTTTTAGGTTATAAAAAGAACTTAACACTAAGTAATCTGGGAAATAATCCTTAGAAAAATTACATTTAGGGTTTGTGTGCATTTAATTACACAAAATTCATTTCTTGTTCTAAAGTTGTAGATCTAGGTGATTGTTTGCATTTTGAGTGCATATGAAATAGAAAAGCATCCTAGATTTCACATTTTAGGGTTAAATATCACTTCAATTTTGCATATCTAAATAGGAACAACATCTTGATGCATAAAGTAATCTTGCCCTAGGTTGGCCCCTTTGGTAGAGAGGTGGACGAACCCTCCGGTTGCTCTTGTGATTTTAATCACTTGTAGGCAAGGGATTTTAAGGGTGTACTCTACACTCTTTAGGTGAAATTTGCATCTTTATGTTGGCTTCTGATTTAGATTAGTAAAGTTAGTAATATTTAATATTGTTTGCACACCATAGAGAATAAGAGATCTAATAAAATTAATCACACACACTTGCACGATTCACTTTTTAATAGTAGTGGCTGGATTTCATCACCAGCCATTGCTTGAGATTTGGTGATGGTGGCAGTGATTTCCATCCACCAATATCTGCCCTAGAAACCATAGGACTACCCCCGAGCAAACTTGTTGGAGGTCATTACCAACAAGAATCTCGTTGCCTCAACCAACCATAGCTTTTTACCTTTGTTTTCTTTAAGCAAGATTAAGTTACATCAAAACACACAAGCCAACAATTCTAAAAATAATCTCACATTAACGAGAGAAAATAATTAATGAACGAGGTAAGCCACACACGGTGAAACCTAGGATTGATTGTTTTCTTTACTTTAAATTCTGAAAAAGTTTTTAGTCTGTGTGATTTTGATAAACTTTGAATCTTTGGTTTAAATACTTTATGGTGCTAACGAGACAACAAAAGAAAGTAATAAATCAAAGTGGTTTAATGGAAAACACTTCCCATCCTCCCGCTACTTCTGTAGCCAACCTATCCAACCTGGTTCAGACTACTTCATCTGGATCATCATATCCATCCCTACCCCAAGTAGGATCCCTTCCACACAATGTGGAAACAACCACCACCCACATAGACATGGACAAAGTGAGGGCCATCTACAAGTCTTCCAACTATGTCTTAGAGCCCCTTAGCCAAGAGGGTTTTGAAGAACCCGAATTGGCTACCACCCACCTTACCCAAGGATATCATAATTCAAGTTACGAATATGGTATGCCTTCTTCCACGAGCCAACCACAACAACATCTAAGTGTTCCAGACACTTACCCCACATCCATCTATTCCAACCCATTATATGAGGAGTATGTTAATGCTGCCTCACAAGTTGTCACATCAAATGCAACTTGCTCCATGCCCATGTCCTCTCATCCATCATCATCCATCCCTCCATCATCTCACCTAGCCACAATGCCCATGCCCTCTCATCCATCATCATCCACCCTTCCATCATCTCATCTAGCCACAACCACATCCTTTGACACATGGTCAAATCAGGAACTCACGGATACATTAGGGCTCATAAATAGGTTGCTTTCACAATGAACAAGAGGAAAACAACCGGTCCACATAGACCCTATGATCCAAGCAGTTCCAAATCAACCTCCACCCACCAATCAAAATCTAGCATGGGTTCCCCAATCTTCCATAGTCTCCATTCCTAATCCACCGCCAATCCACACATCAACCATGCCAATTACCATTGCCACCAACCAACCACACAATCCATTCTTCCATCAACCTCCTCACCAATCATCCCCATATTTTAACCATCAATATTCACCACATACCCAACCCAACTCATTTCACAATACCATGTTGGTCACACCCCAACATCTTCCATCCAGCCCATCAACCAACCACCACATAATCCAAGGTCCTCACATTCCAGTAGAAGATCTTAGATTCCAGGCAATACAAAAGCAAATTGATCAATTGATGCAAAACTCACCAGGAATAATGAGCCAAAAGCTAACCTTAAGCCAACTGATCCATCAACCAATCCACCCTTCGGTACCATCACCACCATATCCGAAAGATTTCATGATACCAAAATTTGACAAGTTCAGGGGAACTAAGGATCCCAAGGAGCATGTGAGTTCATTTGTTCATGCATGTTTTTGGATTAGTGATGATAATGCTCTTATGCTCTAAACATTTCCTCAAACATTAGGGGGAGATGCCATTGAATGGTACAATCAATTGCCTACACATAGTATTTATACTTTTGACCAATTGATGGACTTATTCTTTGAGCGTTTCGCCCTCAATATTAGAAAGAAGGTATCATTATCGGACATATATTATTTGAAACAATGGGATGATGAACCTATCTATGATTTTGGAAACCGTTGGAGGGTAGTCATAACAAAGTTGCCATTCTCCCTACCAATGGAAGAAATTATAAAACTTTTCACCAAGAGTTGCTTAAAACCCATCTCTTGGATGCTATAGCTAAATACCTATAGAACATTTGAAGAAGCTTTAGCACAAGCTAGTGTCATTGAGGAGATAAAAATCCAAGAAGGTGTCATTAAGCCTAAGAAAAAGGAATGGCAAAATAAGGGCCAATACCAAAATAATCAATCTGGCCAAACTAAATCCACACAAGCCTCAATGGCTAACACAACTAATCAAGTCAATCAAGTGGTCATGAGCCAACCCGTAATGGCTCAAAAACTAGTGCAACAACAAATTACCTATCATGTGGTCCCATCAGTAACCCAAGCACCAATGGTACAAAACACAGTGCCAACTATGGAACAACCTACCCACCGCCAATTCAATCGACCCCAATGTCAATACACTCCCTTAGCGGAGTCGTATTCATCCATATTTCGAAGGTTGTATGAGACTAATAAATTAGCCTTGCCAGAAATTAGGCCCGATGACCCCACTAAAAGGCCTAAAAGTTATAGAGAGCACTTGTTTTGCCCATACCATAGGCAAAATGGGCATGATATTAACTCTTGCCATGTTTTCAAAAACATAGTGCAAGACCTCATAGACCTAGGGGCCATTAACGTGGATAACCCCTTAGCTCCACAAAACCAAAATTTGGGCATATATCAGACACCTCTACCTAACCATGGGGAGGTCCAACATAATGTAGGAGGTAACAATCAACAGGCACCTCCTAACCAAGTAAATCATGTCCAACAATATCAAAACTTTGTAGGAGCAGTCCATGTGGTCACTAGAGGGCAACGACAAAATCAAAAAAATACTCAACAACCTTCAAATCCACCCCCCATCCAAACCTCACCAAATCCATCTCCACCAATCAATCTATCCAATCCATCCAATCAGCCCATCCTTCATCCAATAAGGCCAACGGTAACCTTAACCAACTGGTTAACCACTAGTTTGAAAATGGCATCAACCAAACTTTCTGTGTATGAGCTTATCCAACAATCCCCTAGGCATAGAGAAGCTTTAATGGAAATACTCAAGTCAATTGAGTTAGAATCCCAAGACTCTAATGCCTTCAACAACTTTGTAGGGAGTGTTAGGACGTGCATGGAGCCAGCAATCACCTTCTATGACTTTGAGATAAAGTCAATGAATTCTGAATCAGTAGACCCTCCATTGCACATAATGGCCTTAATAGATAGAAAGCCATTCAAAAGAGTACTAATTGATATCGGCTCATCCATCAATATCATTACTACCACTGCCCTTAGTCACCTCAAATTACCTCCATCCCACATTTCCAAATCATCATTCACCCTCAAAGCATTTAACGATGCTTTGTGTACCATAGTTGGCACTATTGTTTTACCCATAGAAGTAGGGGCCAGAACATTGCACACAATGTTTCACATCTTGGAAGGAGCCATGGCGTATAATATACTCCTTGGTAGACCTTGGATGAGGGAAATGAAATGTGTTCCTTCAATTCTCCACCAATGCTTGAAATATGTTCATGATGGACAAGTCCATTGCATCCCTGTGGATGTCGAACCTTTTAAGTATTGTAATTTCATTTCAAATCCTTATGAATCCATGTTACCTTCCACCCATTTATTCTTGGTACCATCATCGAATCCATCCACATCATCTCTTAATCCACCTTCTTCTAATCCATCTGCATCCTCTTCTAAGGCTCCCATCCTAGAGGAGCTACCCATCACATCACCTCTTCAAACATCCACTTCTTCTTGTACATGTGGTCACAATCAGTCTACTATTAACACATCGTACATCACATCTACCCCTTCTTCTACAACCACTTCTTCTATTTCATCATTACCCCATCTACCACCATCTAATCCCACACCTCCATCCAACCCCACTCTGTCAGCCGATGTTTCACAAGTCAAACTTTTAGACTATGAAATATTTAATTCACCACCATCCACAGCCAACCCAGAACCCTCTGGGTGCCCATCATCAACCACATCAGCCCAAGTCAAAGTCCACATCACCAATCCTGGTATAGGTGAGTACGTGGTCCAAGACGTCACCATCACACCCTTAGCCATTCCCATAGCCAAGGATTTTGGATGTCCCCGAGACCGTTCCTTATCCATAGGTGTTGTTTATGACATGAGCGCAGCTCCAAATAGCATTAAATTTGTTTATGGAGGGTTGGATTGTTCAACTGGAGCAAACCCACCCGAAGAACCAAAAGAGCCTAGACGTGCCATCATACCTAATATGGAAGAGTTTCCAGCTCGCTACTTTAACATGTTCAATTGGCAGGGTCAAGGTCTAGGTTCCCATGAGCAAGGGATGCATGATATCTTAGAGGTCCCATATAGAGGTGCCCATGATCATTCCGGTTTAGGCTATACCCTATTGTCTTCCACCGCTTCTCTTGAGAAAGCCTTTAAAAAGCTTAGCCTCAATGATGAAGACCACCCCATCCATCCATTACCCACAACATCCTCTCTTGAACAAGCCCTTCAAGAACTTCGCATCGACGAAGTAAATGAGGATGACCCCATCAACTTCTCCTATCCTATCTTTGATTCCGACGATGAAAGTTACGAAGAGTTTGAAGTTATGTCAAATGCTTCTGATGATTCCGAAGAGGAGTCACAACCCATTGTCCCCATCACCCAACAGGAAGAGTTTTACCTCTAAATGTTCCCCATCCATCATCCCATATTCTACCTACTTCTTCCACAAGAACAAGCGGACCCACCTAGTAATCCACCTTGAGCCACACACATCAGCCAAGAACTGTAACATATGTACATAATTAAAAAAAAAAAAATAATAAAAAAAATGTTGCTCTGATGTTTTCACATTCATTATTATAGGGATACCACGCCTCGACATCGGTTCCATCATTCCATCTACCCATTCATCCAGACCATCCTACCTTCCGCTAGGTCAATATGAATCCTATTGACTTATTTACCCCGCTCTGCAATCCATACGATTTGGCTAGGCCAATTCCAATTGACATTAGCCTTATTGACTTGGACCGGATTTCCTCCCCACCCTCCTTTTTAGAGTTCACCCTATCCGAGGAATTGCTAAAGGCTTCGGCCCACTACATTCCTCCTTCACCGCCACCTTCACCTCCATCACTTTCTACCAATGATCCCGAGGTCTTTCAGGCAGAGTTAGACAATGATAAGCAAGAAAAGTTGGATGACATCTTAGATGACATAAATCTGATCCCAACACCACACCAACTTGAGGAAGGCTCACATATGTCCATTGAAGATACCATCGATGTGAACCTTAGTTCAGATCTCGACAACCCCCAAGTTGTCAAGCTTGGAAAAAGCTTAACACCCGAAGAACAAGAGCAATTCATTGCTCTCCTCAAGAAAAAGAAGGAAGTGTTTGCATGGTCCTACAAGGATATGCCTGGCCTTGATCCTGACCTTGTGGTCCATAACCTCACCTTGCATCCTGACGCCAAGCCGGTCAAACAAAAACTTAGGAGAATGCATCCTACCGTAGCCCTCATAGTTAAAGAGGAAATACAAAAGCTATTAGACGTACATTTTATTGTTCCTATTGACTATCCTGAGTGGTTGTCAAACATGGTACCCATTCGTAAGCCTAACGGGGTGATACACATTTGTAATGAATTTCGAGATCTAAATAAAGTGTGTCCTAAAGATGACTTCCCTCTTCCAAACATTGATACTCTTGTCGACACCTACGCAGGCCACGAAATGCTTTCCCTCATGGATGGTTTTTTAGGATACAACCAAATTCGAATAAATCCTGATGACCAGCACAAAACAACATTCACAACACCTTGGGGAACATTTTGTTTTAGGGTTATGCCCTTTGGTCTCAAAAATGCAGGAGCTACTTACCAAAGAGCCATGACCTACATCTTTCATGATTACATGCATAAAATCATCGAAGACTATGTAGATGATCTCTTGGCTAAATCTAAAACTCGACAAGAACACATTGATGTCTTGGAAAATATTTTTGATCGACTTCTCGAATACAAGGTGAGGTTAAATCCCAAAAAGTGTGTTTTTGGTGTTACCTCTGGCAAACTTCTAGGATTCATTGTCTCCAAAAGAGGCATTGAAGTGGATCCAAATAAGGTCAAGGCCATCATGGAAATGCCACCCCCTACCAACATCAAGGAATTGCGTAGCTTACAAGGCAAAATTCAATCAATCAAATGTTTCATCGCGCAACTTTTCGATAAGTGTAGGCCATTTAACCACTTGCTACAAAAGGGGGTGTCATTCGTATGGATAGAAGAATGTCAAAAAGCATTTGATGACATCAAGCGATACCTAACTTCACCGCCAGTCTTAACTCCTCCTAGGTCGGGGGTCCCTTTTCATCTATATGTCTCAGCTACAGAGGCTGCTTTAGGGACAATGCTTGCACAAAAAAATGAACAAAATCGAGAGCAAGCAATCTATTACATTAGTCGAACATTGGTGAGTTATGAAACATGATACGCTTACGTAGAAAAACTATGCTTAGCAGTGGTCTTGGCCACTAAGAAACTCCGACATTATATGCTAAGCCAAACAACCTATGTCATAGCTAGAGAAAATCCTCTGCGTTACATGATGTCTCACACTTATAACAACACTCGGACCGCTAAATGGATAATGCTCCTCACAGAATTTGATCTCGAATTTATTAGCCAAAAATCCATTAAAGGTCAAGTTATAGCCGATCAACTCGTGGAAGCTCCACTACCTAGTGATCATCCTTTGGTTATTGAGCTCCCAGATGATTCGGTATTTTTAGTCACTGAATTAGAAGAAGATGTCATTCCAAAGGAAGATGTCGATATCACCTTATTCTTTGATGGATCCAAGTGCGAGAAGGGTCAAGGTGCAGGAGTTGTCTTTCATACACCACAAGGGATTCCCATCCCCTTATCATTCAAGTTAGACTTCTCATGCACAAACAACATAGCAGAGTACGAAGCCTTAATCTTAGGTCTTCAATCAGCTATAGCTATGGGTATTAAGCATATTCGAATATTTGGGGATTCTCAACTTGTAGTAAAATAGGTCACAGGAGAATACCAATGCAAAGAACCTACCATCAAACTTTATCATGAGATAGCAATGAAATTGCTCTCAACATTCGAATGGTATGAAATCAACAACTTACCTCATTCGACTAATAGATTTGCAGATGCAATGGCCTCTCTTGGATCCTTGATTCCAAAGAATGATTTAGGAGAGGTACAACCCCTAATAATCTCAATAATCTCTAAAGCAGTCATGGTTCATGTTGACCCCACAGATGGAAAAGACATTTGCTTTATCCATACGAAACCATGTGAGTCTTGGTCAAGCCCCATAGTAGCCTTCTTAAAATTTGGAACACTCCCATCAGACATGTCTCGGTCGGCCAAACGAGCTTTCAAGCAAAAAGTAGCCCATTTTGTTCTCTTGGGTGATGTGTTGTATAAACGGGGTTATGATGGAATCTTGCTTCATTGTCTCAAAAATGGGGAAGCCCAAAAGGCTATACAGGAAGCTCATGATGGTACTTGTGGTGGTCATTTTAGTGGAATGGCTATTGCAAAGCGTCTATTACGCATGGGTTATTATTGGCCCACAATGGAGCACGACTGTTGCACCTATGTCAAAAATTGCAAGCAATGTCAAACACACGCCAATTTAACTCATGTACCATCACAAGCCTTACAACCTATACAAAGCTTTTGGCCCTTTTCACAATGGGGCCTAGACTTAATTGGAAAAATCTCACCTTCTTCTTTGGGACAACATACATTCATCATTACTACCACAGAATACTTCACAAAGTGGGTTGAGGCCATACCTCTAACCAACACGATAGGACCTCGAATTGTGGATTTCATACTCCATCATATCATCTGTCACTTTGGCATTCCCTCTAAAATCATCTCGGATAATGGCAAGTCTTTCAAGAATAAGGATGTTCGAGCACTTTGCGAAAAGTATAATATCCAACATAGTTTCTCAACTCCTTATTACCCACAAGAAAATGGACAAGCTGAAGCTACCAATAAGACCTTGATTGCCATTCTTAAGAAACTCATCAAAGAAAATCATAAATATTGGCATACACAAATTCCTCTAGCACTTTGGGCTTATCGAACAAGCATCCGAATGCCAATAGGAGCAACACCATTTTCCTTGGTCTATGGAGCAGAAGTTGTTATGCCTCTTGAGCTCGAGATTCCCTCCTTACGAGTTTCCTTGCAGGAATTCATAGATGACGATACAGCTAGACAAGCACGACTTGACCAACTCACTCTCCTAGATGAAAGGTGAGTCAATGCACTAGAACATTTAAGAGTTTATCAAGACCGCCTAAAGCGTGCTTACAATGCTAAAGTCCATCTTCGGGAATTTCAAGTAGGGGATCTGGTACTCAAAGAGAACCAATAGAACACCAATGCTTTGCCACATCTTCATGACAAATTTGCAGCCAATTGGTTAGGTCCATATATAGTCACTCAAAAAGTGGGTAATAGTACTTATAGACTTGCCGATCTAGAGGGAATAGAGGAACCCGAACCACTTAATGTTCTACATTTAAAGGCATTCTATTGTTAAAGGTAACACTTTATATGTACATATACATGGCCTTTTTTCTTTTAAAAAAAAAAAAATCATTCACATAGGCATTCCCACATTGCATACATTCCATTTGTATTTACATTTAGGCATTTGACATGCATTTTCATTTTTGCATTCATGCATTGTTTCATTCGCATACATTAAATCATACATATTCCATTGCATTGTACAAATTCCATTTGCATATCAACACTCCATTGCATTAGGCATATACATTTGCATCCATCCCATCCCATGTTCAAAGATCATTTATAGTAATGATGATATGGCCATAAACAAAAAGTCAAGTTATAACAATTGGGGGTACCTAGTTTGAAGAAATCATGCAACCCTCACAAAAGTCATATGTCAACCACATCATGTGTCAAAAATCATAAGGCCTAGATTTTCAGTCACTCAACCATTACTAGTGTAGCAAGCAACCTCCATATGAATGTCTGATTTTCTTTAGGACCAAAAACACAATTTATACACTAAGAAAGTCTTGAGCATTGCCAATCGATCACAAAACAATCTTGAACCAATCACATTCCATCACACCTTAAAAACATTATGAGATAGGGGGGCTAGTACCATACTTGGGTAGTACCTTGAGGTGAAAAGGAGATATCCCTTGCTTATCCCATCATGCAACATAGTCCAAAAATAGTGGTTCTCACCACTACCAATTACTCTCCAAACATAAACATAAAAACATAGAGTAGTAAGGATAGGGTCAAAATTCTCATCACACTTCGGTTGAGAATCTGATTCCCCAAAGCTCTATACAAAGTTAACAAGTTCAATTCCCCCACCCTTGATCACTAAAGTCATAAGGATTCATACTACACGCCCCTAACAAGGATGGGTAGTCATCCCCAAGGCCTAAAAGATCAATCCCATTGGACTATGGAGTGAATCTCCATCGGGGCTATAGACGCTTGACTGGAAGTGGAGTAAGCTCATGCGAGGTGACATGTCTCTCCTCCAAAAAGGGAGACCTCTGAATGCACATAAGGATAGGCTAGCCTCAGGTCATCTCCATAATAGGTCATACCTCAATCTACTCATAATGGGTTAATGAACTTCAGTGCACACACACTGGTACTTGATTGGATAGGGTCATTGTCATACTCAAGACTTAGTAATTGAACCTCACTCGCACACACATTTGGTCCTAAAGAAAGTTAGACAACCTTAGTGAGTTTGGTTGAGGACACTAGTATGTTTGAGTCTTTGAAAACCTTTCAGTCTTCCATATCAACATCCATATCTTCTTCCATATATGCTTCCATATCAACATCCATATCTTCTCCCATATCAACATCCATATCTTCTTGCATGTCAACAACTGTATCACCATTGTAAGTAAAGTTGCATAACACAACCAAATTCGGTACCCCGATTGCCAAACGATGGACTACAAAAATGGCCAATAAAATTTCTGAACTATAAAAAGATCATTCAAACACTATGCATTCCTCTCATATAGTTCAGATTCATTATACATTTACTTGCATTAATCATCCATAACACATGTCATTTAGTTGGCATTAATCATCCACATAAACATCATTCATATACATGTCATTTAGCTTGCATTAATCATCCATATAAGCATTATGCATACACATCATGATTAGCCTACATTAAGCATCCATAAAACATTCAACACAAATTGCATAAAACATAAAAGCATTCACACAAAAGATAACACAAATATATAAAAGGCCATGTATATATATAAATCACATATACAATGAACGCCAAAAAGGCTACAAGGGAGCACCAAGGCTCATATACAAAATAGTGCATCTAAGCACTAAGCTAATGTCCATGAGAGGACCCCTGAGACCTAGTAGGAGCCCTAGGCCTAGTACTCTGCCTAGACTCAGTATGCCTAGATGGCTCGGATATAGAAGAAGAAGGAGGATCGGGCAATGTAATATGATGTTGCATACACAAATCCTCCAAGGAATGTACATACGCCTCCTTGGCCTGCAATCACCATAGGTCAAGCTGATGTCGATGCTCCTTCACTAGCATCTCTATCTGAAGCCTCGTGACCATCGCCTGATCACTAACCCTAGCTGCCTCTCACTCTACCTGCAGCCGAGTAATGGTCGCCTACAAACCAACAATCTCCAAGTCCCTCTCTGCCAATGCTGACCGTTGTGTCCTCACCTCCACCTCCAAACCCGAGATGGCAACATCTCGCTCCACAAGAGCAGCCCTATGAGACTCAAGAGTAGTCTCTCACTCCTCATGAAGCTACTCTAGCTCAGCCCACAACCTAGCCATCTCAAAGATCTCACCCATCTCCTCATCATCATCCTCCCTCTCCTCATCCACCAACCCCATATCCAAAACCTGCTAGGCTGATCCCCTCGACCACCTCCGACTCACTGATCATTGAGGCCTCATCCTCTTAGGAGTCACCCTCGACCCCATAGCTACCGCATCATCACCCACAACCTTTGGTACCCATACGGGTTGGGCACCAAACCAAGCCACATACTCAGGAGTCACCCCGACATCATCTACATCGAGGACCTCCAACTACTCATCATCCTCCATCTGCACCCACCATGGCTCTGCACATGGAAGCATCCCCTCATCTCACCGATGTCGATACAACACCGACTCATCTGGCACACCCTGAGGCAAGCCGAACTGCCTCAGCACCCACGAGTACTAGAAGTACTCCACCTCCTCATCCCTCCACCCAACCAACCATCGAGCCTACCTCACCCGATGCAACTACCTCCTATCACCATCCCACCAAGCTCCTCACCATGGCCTCCATATCACGTCCGCTCGAGTCAATCCCGACCACATATCCTGATACCACTGGCTGGTATGCACCTCTCGACTCGGTTGCACCTCCTCCACCACTGCCCATCGCCTAGCATAAGGCTCCCCCATCTGCCATGTCGGACATGGCAACCCCTCTGGTCGAGCAACCACAAAATGCTCCCAAGCCCAGCACTATAGGAGGAAGCTGCACCCAATCCCCTTCCTCCTCCTCCGTGTAACCTCATAGAGCTCTCGGTATAACTGTGCTAGCAATGCAGGAGCCCACGCATACTCTCTGGGGTCGATGAGTAGATCACTCACCAAACCCAATAGGTTCCAAGGGAACCTACAACCAGTGCTATTGGGTAGCACTATGTTCGCTAATACGAACATGATCAAGGTTGGGAGCGCATCCAACTCCTTCGCCTTGTACATGCTCAAATAGCATATACCCCCATCTCCCATCCGGGCCTCCCGCCATCGATCCCCAAACATCCTCTCCATATCTACCTTCTTGTCCCAACCAACCACCACCTTCTCCCCTTCCACTGGCACCTTGAGGATGCGGTATACATCCTCAAGGGTGATAGTAGCCTCCCCAGTCGGTAGCTGGAAGGTCCCCCGGTCAGAATCCCATATCTCAATCAATGATGAGAGGTACCCCTCATCCGCCCTCACTACATCTAGCCTAGCCACTCCCTCCAAGCCCACCCTACCCAAAAGCTCCCAATCCTCATCCGAGAGCTTCTTCCTCATCCCCAGAACAAGAGGAGAGAAGCGATGTCGAGGCTCAATGTCCCTCAGCTGCAACAATAAAAACATTTTGTTAGTATTAATACTACATCCATCCAAAAAAAACACTAAAGAAAAGAACAAAATGTCTTACCAGGACAAATGGTGCCTCTGCTCCACCAACAACATCCAAACCCTCCACCGCCATAGCCTCCACACACAAATGCCCACTAGCCTCACTAAGCTCACCACACCCACTCCACTCACCAGACATAGCTTCTCAAAGTCCCAAACGTGCAACTGAGCCTCACGATTCACTCAGAAAGCTATTTATAGCTTTCCTTAGCGCATTCAGGTACAGACCTACCTACGAACCGTAGGCTCACCAGGGCACCTAGGCGCACCCACACACGGGCACCTAAAATGCCCGTGCAGCCACGCACCTAGCATCAAAAAGGCATAAAGACAAAATCACTCAAAATAGTAGCTTACCTCCTCCAAATTTCACCAAATTTCATCCACATATCATATACATTATAAAATTTGATTTTGTGAAAACAAAAATTGTTTTACATGCATATTTTGTGAGAACAAACCAAATTCTTCAAATACACATATCGCATTACAAAACCTGCCAATTGAGGTCAAATTTTCACAAAATCGACATTCCATCAAATATTCTTCCATCATCATCTTTCATGAATCACTCATCATACATCACATTTTCATCTTGTTGAGTAGATGGTAAGCGAACCTTGTATCTAGTGGGTTATCCTATCAACTTGGTGATTGCAGCGATTTGCATCCATGCAATTTGGTAAGATGAATAACCTACAATAAGGACACTTGACCATGATCATCATCAATTATCTCATTGTCCAAGATCACAATCACATTGGGCACTTCACATTTTGGAGTGAAACCTTGCCAAGAAAAATTTGCACAACTGCTGTCATTGATGGCCTAGTTCGTGAGGCTTAAAACATGAACACAAATCACCCAAATTTCATCATATTCATCAAAAACCTAATGATCGGCACTAGCTAGGATGATTAGTTCCAATTGTGAGAACAGTCACCAGTAGGCTATCCACGGTACTCTGCATCATCATACTTGCATATCAATGGCCTCAGAAAGCACACTATTCAACAACATCGAATCATCCCAACATTTGGGGCAACCACAATTTGATCTCGATTTCCCACAATGGGATACATATTACATGATCATGACATCTACACTTGACAAAACCCCCTCTTCCACCATTGGGGCAAAAATGGTGTCACATTTTACATCATTCATATCATCCACAATCACATGGTATTATACACCAACCCCCTTTTTCCACCGTTGGGGCAAAAATGGTATCACATTTTACATCATTCATATCATCCACAATCACATGGTATTATACACCAACCCCCTTTTCCACCATTGGGGCAAAAATGGTATCACATTTTACATCATTCATATCATCCACAATCACATGGTATTATAAATTGGCAAAATGGTATCACATTTTACATCATTCATATCATCCACAATCACATAACATTGCATTACATCATTCATCACTTGCACAAAATTATTTTTCAATTGGCTCGTGAGATGCTTCTCATTCACCAATTGAGGGGGTAAGCTACAAAAATTCCAAAAATTCTTTATTCTTTTGTCTTCAACATCAGTGCTCAAATCCAACGACAGAGAGAAGTTGCTTCTGTGCCCATAGCCCTGGGGGGTGTCTCGTATTTTTGCACCATATTGTGTTTCACACAACATGGTACAAAAAGGGGCATCTATAGACACCAAATCACAGCCACTAATCCTCCATCCTAACCTTCCCACCACCCACTTGTCCACCATACACCTTTCCCACCTTCAAAAGGCCCACTTTAGCCCTTTCCCACCATTTCCTAACCCAATTGGGCTTATTTTAATATTATTTTATATTTAATATAATATTTTATATTATATTATAATATATTTATTATAAAATATGTATTTATAAACCCAATTAACCACAATCATCCGATCCAATCTAATCTCCATCGTCCATCTTCATTAATCCATGCCACACTTAAAGTATAATCTCAACCCTAGGATGTGATTTAATCTTAGCCACACGATCTAAAGTGTTGAGCTAAAACCCTAAGAAACCCTAAGGTTGGATTATAAGTAAGGGCATTTGCAAATGCCCAAACCCTGGAACCCTGATATTGTAACGTGCATCCTGGAGAAGTCATTGGTGAAGCCCTAGTGAAGCAGAAAATATAGAGTGTTGAATATCCAAAGCCCTAGCTAGCCAATAGGATTTCTACTATTCTAGTCATCCTCCATATCCATCCCCTCATCATTTTTTATCACCCCCATCATTTCCCATTCAATGCATTTGTTGCAACCCTCATGATCTGCTTCTGTAAATTTTATCCTCACCATAGGCGCCCTCCCGAGCTTGCGAAGCTCACTGCAGAGCTTGCCAAGTGCATGCCTACACTGTTATATTGTAGGCTCACTCTAGAGCCTATTGTTTCTTGTAGGTGTGCACCAGAGCCTGCTATTTCCCGTAGGTGCGCACCAGAGCCTACTGCTACACATCTGTTGTTGCTGTCAGGGTATCACATTCACGGATCTACAACAACGAAGCAACGAATCATCACAAGCAAGGTAAATCTAAATTTTTGTTATCATTTGTTGTTATTGCATCTTACATATCCAACTTACATAGATCTAGGGTTTTAGTTTTCATTTCTGAGGGTTCACACTATGGAACCCTCCTTTTGTTTACTAACAACTTTATTGTTTGTTGTGTGTGTAGGATTGGATAGCATCAACCAAGAGAAAGCATTGGAAGACTACTGCAATCAGAGTGGCCCGAACACATGGATACCTGAAGCCCACTCGTTCTATTGGAAGCGAGGACACACCAGTTGAAGACACTTCATTATTGTAGCTAGGGTTTTGGAGAACCCTAGCATCTTGTATATCTTTGTATCAAATACTCATTGAGTACAGATTGTATCAAAAGGAGTTTATTAGCTCCCCCCCCTGTTTATTGAATAAATTTATCTATTTGAGCAATCTTGTGTTTCTTTGGGTTATTTGATTTCTTTATTGTTTAAGTGTCGTGTTTTCGTCTTCACAATTATACGTATCATATACTTGATATCATTAAACAATGATAGATCTTGTAAGACGTGTTTAAATAGAACCATTTAAGGTTACATCTGTTCCCATCTAAATAAGTCCTCATCCTCTGCCTTTAATATGCCACCTATTCTGGTTGATTCTTGTTGAGCCTTAAATTGAACGTTTTATTAATCAGAGTGATATACATTTACACAGTTCATTTAGCAACAAAGTCTTAAAAAGAACAGAGACTTGAGCCATATTTTATCAAGCACTGTCATATTGTATTCAGCTCTGATCAAGGATTGATACACGGTGCTCTTTGGCAAGTCATTATAAAATCTTCAATATGTAGGAAGTGCAATTTGAATCAGCATTTTGGGAAATTTGTGCGAGGTTATGGGCATCATTACCCTCTAATTTGGATATTATTACCTGCAAAGCTCAGGGCCTGGCCTGGTCTTATTGGGCTCTTTCTCTACATCTTGTATACTAGTCGATGAGATTACATTGGTGGATGAGAGTAGTTAGGAGCCTCATATTGGTACCATAGAGCAATTTAAGTATTGCAAGGTATTACACCTAAAGTTCACAATGGTACTGTGAAAGACAATGGGGAATTTATATCCCACCTTTGTTGTTGGTATGAGGGAAACAAAGTTGGGTTGGTTGACAGACGAGCGTTCCAAATCCTCCACGTTTAAAACATATTCCACCATAGCATGCTGAATTTAAAACACATTCCAACGTACCATGCTGAATTATTTTTAGGAAAATAATAGAGCAAAGATATTAATTATGAGTATGCTAAGGAGAAAGAGGGAAGTTGAACCATTTTTGGGAAAATAACAGAGCAAGGATATTAATTCTTGAGTGCTTTTTTTAGGGAGAAGTGTGAATGAATGTTTTGCACAACTGGCTGCATAATATACTGTATATTTAAAACCACGGTTGTATTTGATGTGCTTGAGCATTTTGGTATTAGTATATGAATTAGTGGAACTGTGACAATTTATGTTGAAGAGGAAACTCAGGCTGATATAGGGATGATGAAGAAGGAATTTGAAGTGCAAGAGGGGCAAGACAGAGCTAGTTGGAAACCACCTTCGAAGGTTGGATTAAAATTAATACTGATGGAGTTGCAAAAGGCAATCCGAGTAGAGTTGGAATTGAAGTGGTTTGCAAAATCATGTCGAGACAATACTCTATTGGGCACTGCAAGGCCTGAGAAGGACCACGAAGAATGAAATAGAACCCTTAGCTATCAAATTTGCTTCTATCTAATAAGACAAGGTTACAAGAGGATAATCCTAGAATCAGATTCTCAAATATTGGTAGGAGCTCTGGATTGCATGATGAACTTTGCTTTGAAGACATGGAGGTTGAGGATTCTTGTCACACATATTAAAAAATTGTGAAAGGCATTAGATGATGTGATTTCGGTTTATGTGAGTAGAGATTTAAATAAAGTGGCAGACTTCCTAACTAAGATGAGTACTGAGAAGGAGGTAAGGGTTTAGTGGCACAATGATATGATTATTGAGGATGAGAGGATTAGACACTAGTTTGAACAGCAACTGTAGAAATATAGTTTAGGAGATTTGGTTCATAAGGGTTCAGTGGCACAATGACATGATTATTGAGGATGAGAGGATTAAGCACTAGTTTGGACAACAATTGTAGAAATATGGTTTTAGGATATTTGACTCCAATGCAAAGAAATATGGTTTAAGAGATTTAGCTTCAATGTAGATGTTCTTATACTGTTGTAAGCAAGTGTTTTTATTGACTAAAACAAGAGTCTCATCCCAACTTGTAAATGATCTTTATCTTTTAATATCCTACAAATATAAGAAGGCTCCTTTATTGCAAGTGTTTAAAATTACGAGCATGACATGTATGCTATGGAAACTTCTTTATTTCATAATGTTTCTTTTAAGATCCTACAAATATAGGAAGGCTCCTTTATTGCAAGTGTTTAAAATTACGAGCATGACATGTATGCTAAGGAATGATCATCTGTTAGATACCTGCTTTAGATTTTTTTCAGAGTTTTTCTTTTTTTTTAATAAGCTATGTGTGGCTTCTATTGGGGCCACTCCCATTACAAAAACAAAATGATACATTGCTCTCATTACATTTCTAACAAATTAATTAAAGCATACATATCTTTGCTTTTCTATCAAAAATATTTTCCATCTTCCTCAAACTGCTAAGGTTCCATAATCAATTTTTTTTTTAAGGAACTAACAACAAGAACAACCCTTACATGACACAACTCTAGCAAATAGAAGAAAAACAAACATAACAGTCATCCATCAAAGAGAAAATCAGTTTGATTATTTTTCTTTTGTAGCAGAGATTCTTCCTCTTGTAGAGTGGCAAGATCTGAGAATGTATTTTTGCACTTCAAGCTCCTGAGGTAATATCTAGTTGTACCACATTTTGTAGGATCTTCACTTTTAAAAAACTCACCGTCATTAATTGTTTCATAATTAGCTTTGAGTATACCATTTGAGGTGCTAATATTTTCCATGGAATCGTTTGGATGGTCTTTAGTAACCATTTGGCTTTTCTCAATGATCTGATTCAAATTCTCCTTTTGGGGTTGAGTATTCTGTTGCTCACATGATTTCTATTGGATAATTGGTGCATCTAGAGGATGAGCTTCTTCTTTAGTAACCATTTGGCTTTTCTCAATGATCTGATTCAAATTCTCCTTTTGGGGTTGAGTATTTTATTGCTCACATGATTCTTGTTGGACAATTGGTGCATCTAGAGGATGAGCTTCTTTCTTTTGAACTAGGACATTTGAATATTTTGAATCATTCGCATTCAGGCCCTTCTCCACCAAGGAGGAATCAAAGCATGATCGGATGTTCGGGCATCTCTTCTTCAAGTGGCCATATTGCTAACAACCATAACATCTTAGGGAGAAGTTTTCATATTCAATATTTTGGAGTCATTCCCCTTTGCTCAAGGAGATAGTAATGGATTGAGGACCAGGAATTGAAATATCCATCCAAACAACCAATATTGCTTTACTCATTAATTTTATTGGACAATTTTTCCTCAGTTTGGGCATCCATATACTAGAATGAACCAATGGCATTACCGATTTTGGTGAATATATTCTCTCCCCAAAACTCCACAGGGAGAGCATAAAGATTCACCTAGACTAGGAAGCAATTAACTTCTTTTGTAAAGGGGTTGAAATTAGGAGTCCAAGGTCTTATATAGACACCCTTTTGTCCGAAAAACCAATTATATCTATAATCCATTACCCTATCTTTATCCTCTAAATCAAAAAAGAAAACATAAAAAAAAATTTTGGGTAGGAGAGTTACTTGGAAATCTAAACTCCACCAATATTTAATGTATCCTTTGAGCTCCTTCAAGCCTGGTCTTTTGCCTTTGAGTTTGCAAATAATTGTTCAAGCTTCATGATCAATCATATCCAACCCAAATTCATCCTCTAAAATCTTGATAGAGGGCATGGGTTCATCCACCTACAAACCCAAAGATCCTTGAGAAATATTTCTTCTGACCGAAGAGGCTTTCTCACAGACTGAAGAGACGGTTTATGAACAACCCTCTTGACTACACCTAGGGTTTGCATCTCTTTTGTGAATACTGTACCCAAATTTATTGCTTTGTTCCATTGCTTGACTGCACCTAGGGTTTGCATCTCTTTTGTGAATATTGTACCCAAATTTATCGCTTTGTTCCATCGCTTGATTGCACCTAGGGTTTACACCCCTTTCGCAAAGAGAAGTGTTATCATCGTTGTTGGCTATTTGGTTCCTTGTGGGCTTCACCCTCGCATGCTTCCACATCACCTCGGAAGCCCTGTTGCCCATGTCCATCCTCATCGCAGCCTTTGTGCCCGTCAAAGAGAAGTGTTATCATCATTGTTGGCTCTTTGGTTCCTTGTGGGCTTCACCCTCGCATGCTTCCACATCACCTCGGAAGCCCTGTTGCCCATGTCCATCCTCATCGCAGCCTCGTGCGCTTGTAAAAGAGAAGTGTTATCATCGTTGTTGGCTGTTTGGTTCCTTGTGGGCTTCACCCTCGCATGCTTCCACATCACCTCGAAAGCCCTGTTGCCCATGTCCATCCTCATCGTAGCCTTCGTGCGCTTGTAAAAGAGAAGTGTTATCATCGTTGTTGGCTGTTTGGTTCCTTGTGGGCTTCACCCTCGCATGCTTCCACATCACCTCGAAAGCCTTGTTGCCCATGTCCATCCTCATCGCAGCCTTCATGCTCGTCATGCGCTGACCGCAACCTCCACACTCGCCATATTTTTATAATTTTTTGTTTAAGATCCCATTAATCTAATTAAAAAAAAAAATTATAGTTTTTCTTTTAAGATTCCATTCATCTAGATTTTTTTCATAGTTTTTCTTTTAAATTCCCATTAATCTAATTAAAAAAAAATTATAAAAAAATTATAGGTTAAGATCCCTTGATCTAGATTTTTTTTCATAGGTTTTCTTTATGATCCCCTAAATCTAGGAAGGCAAATTCTTCTTTATTATTCTTGCAAGTGTTTTACTTACATGGTATGAATGCTAAGAAAATATCATCTAGGATATTTTATATTTATAAAGAAAATATAATAATGCACCTATTTACAATTATTATTATTATTTAAATAATATAATTAAAAATAACAATTACGTTTCCTATAATGGCAAACAGGTTATTATTTAAATAATATAATTAAAAATAATAATTACATTTAGAGGCGTTCCTATAATAGGAGACGAGGGGTGAGGCAAAAAGGTCATACATGTCACAAGGTAAACAAATTTTTTTATTAAAAAAAACCAACATTAACAAAAACATTTAAAATATTTAAACTAAAACAGCGGACTAACCAACCATTACATATGTTTAATAAAATATTTAAATGAGATAGATTGGTAACTCGCGTTTTTAGATATATATCATTTATATCTAAGCTAGTTATATTTTTATTTTTATATATTTTTTAATTTGGTTAGTGTAAGGAATTTTTACAACCAATGTATACGATTGACCAATCTCTTCTCAACCATGACCCTTTTTAAAACCAAAAACTATGCTTATCAATAGAGAATATAACACACACTCAACAAACACACTCAAAAAATTTAACATACATCCACCACACATTCACCAACCACCACACAGTCTGTGTCGAGGTGTCCAGCTCCATAATAAAACTTCTGAAACCCTGCATTCCACCTCTGAGCCGAAGCACAAGGTGGAGGGTCGACTGCTTGTGGATATTATAGTCGGCCAAGGTACGACCGCCTTCAAGCTATTTTCCTGCGAAGATCTGTTGAACCCAGGGAATGCCCTCCTTTACCCTGGATGTTGGCCTTTACATTGTCAATAGTATCGGAGCTATCGACATTGAGGGCGATGGTCTTGTCGGGGAGG
The DNA here is from genome assembly GCA_028583015.1 of Wollemia nobilis. Lineage (NCBI taxonomy): Eukaryota > Viridiplantae > Streptophyta > Pinopsida > Araucariales > Araucariaceae > Wollemia > Wollemia nobilis. The sequence continues at coordinate 636,112 of JAQPPZ010002068.1, forward strand.
GTTTTAACGAAGATCTGTATTTTGGCACATTGAGGGCGATGGTCTTGTCGGGGAGGGTTTTAACGAAGATCTGTATTTTGACTTGTATAACCTGCAGAGGAGATCGACACACTTACAATAATGAATCACTGCCTTCCTAGATTTGTGAGATCTTAGAAGACCATCTTACAACTAATAAGTCGTGGTTTATCTCAATTCTGCTGATACACAGGCCCCAGGGAACAGGATTCATGTCCTAATACCACACTCCTAAGGCACATTAAATGCAACCGTGGGTTTCAGATATGTAGTCATGCAACCAGTTATATAAAGCATCTACATCCGCCTTCTCCACACCAGACGGGATCAACAATTAATATCCTTACTCCCTTATTTACGCAAAAATAATTCAGCGTGCTATGTTGTGATGTGATTTGCAAAAGTTTAGGCTTATTGACTTACAATATTTACATCGCAAAACTTAGGTGTATTGACTTCCAAAATTTACATTGATCTACTATACCAATTTGAGGCTCCTCACCAAATACTCAAATCCACCTTGTACGCTTTCTAAATATAATCTCATCATCCAGTGTACAACCAATACTCATCTACCAGTGTACAAAATGTTGCTCAAAAGATTGTCCAAATTGTTGCTCAAAACGTTTGTCCAAACACGGGCAAAGATGTTAGCCTGAAAAATACGACGAGAAGTAGGAGTCATAATACAGAAATAAGGCCCATAAAACCAGCCCAGACTTGGCACAGGCACACATTTCCCAAAATGCCGATTCCACTTGCAGTCCGTCAAATCAATCCTTTATTAGAGCTGAGTGCATTCTGCCAGTGCTTGATCACATAAGTCTCAAGTCTGTCTTTTAAATGAACTATTCAAATGTTTATCACTCTGATTGATAAAACATTCTGTCAAGGCTCAAACAGATTGGGGACTTATTAGCCGATGTCACCTTTCATAGGTGTGTATAACAAATAAATTCTGCTTTAATTAATACACACATTCAGAAACAGAACTATTTAGTCTGGAAAATCAAACAGCTATTAGTCTCAATTACGTTTGATTTATCTCATTGCAGGCACACCAGCGTTTATCTTATATAATCATAACATTATCTGATTTAATACTCGAAACAATTTCAAGATACATGATCCAAAGGTAATCACTAACCTCATTCTACAGTCCCATCAATCAAAAAATTCAAAACGACAGACAGAACAGTATAGAAATCCATTCTTCAACGTTAAATCGAACATTATTTAACATCGAAGCTCATGCAACGATTCCATATACGAATACTATATACTATAGTTTTATTTTAAATGCCAACACCAAATGGGTGCAACAGATTTCCTACTTTTTCTTGCCAGTCAGGACACCGATTCCGGCTTCAACCGACTAGTCTAGAAACAAACAGGAAAAACGGTTAAACTAAAACATTACGGTACCATAATACGCTACAGTACCTACACAAACTTGGAGACACACATTATACTTTCTTATTTATAGATTCGATTCAGCCAGCCATAACGTCACCCAACAGAGACAACTTAAAAACCCCCACGGAGACGGAGCACCAGGTGGAGGGTCGACTCTTTCTGAATGTTGTAGTCGGCAAGAGTACGCCCATCCTCGAGCTGCTTACCAGCAAAGATCAGCCTCTGCTGGTCAGGAGGAATACCCTCCTTATCCTGGATCTTCGCCTTCACATTGTCAATAGTATCAGAGCTCTCCACCTCCAGAGTAATGGTCTTCCCAGTCAAAGTCTTCACGAAAATCTGCATCCCACCTCTGAGCCTAAGCACAAGGTGGAGGGTCGACTCCTTCTGGATGTTGTAGTCGGCCAAGGTACGGCCGTCCTCTAGCTGTTTTCCGGCGAATATCAGCCTCTGCTGGTCCGGGGGAATGCCCTCCTTATCCTGGATCTTGGCCTTAACATTGTCAATGGTGTCCGAGCTCTCAACTTCGAGGGTGATGGTTTTGCCAGTGAGGGTCTTCACGAAGACCTGCATGCCTCCCCTCAGACGAAGCACCAGGTGTAGGGTGGATTCCTTCTGGATATTGTAGTCGGCCAAGGTTCGGCCGTCCTCAAGTTGTTTTCCGGCGAAGATGAGCCTTTGCTGGTCTGGGGGAATGCCCTCCTTATCCTGAATTTTGGCCTTTACATTGTCAATAGTGTCCGAGCTCTCGACCTCGAGGGTGATGGTTTTTCCGGTGAGGGTTTTTACAAAGATCTGCATGCCTCCCCTCAGGCGGAGCACCAGGTGGAGGGTGGATTCTTTCTGGATGTTATAATCTGCCAAAGTCCGGCCATCCTCCAGCTGCTTTCCGGCGAAGATGAGCCTCTGCTGGTCTGGGGGAATGCCCTCCTTATCCTGGATCTTGGCCTTAACGTTGTCAATGGTGTCAGAGCTTTCGACTTCGAGAGTTATGGTTTTGCCGGTGAGGGTCTTAACGAAGATCTGCATGCCTCCCCTGAGACGGAGGACCAGGTGAAGGGTGGATTCCTTCTGGATGTTATAGTCGGCCAAAGTGCGGCCATCCTCCAACTGCTTACCGGCGAAGATAAGCCTCTGCTGGTCAGGGGGGATTCCCTCCTTATCTTGGATTTTAGCCTTTACATTGTCTATGGTGTCGGAGCTCTCGACCTCGAGTGTGATGGTCTTGCCGGTGAGGGTCTTAACGAAGATCTGCATTTTGGCGTTAAAAAAATTGACTTATAAACCTGCCAAACATAGAAGATGTGCAAACAACGTTAGCGTTTGGCTATAGCAAGCAGATCAACTATGCAACTAAGAAAGCTGTCTGAAAAGAAGCTTTACCATAAAGACAAATCTCTAAAGCTGTCTGAAAAGAAGCTTTACCATAAAGACAAATCTCTATAAAAATTAAAACAAAGTAAGGCAACCAAACTAATCATTTACCATGAAACCAAAATTCCCACGAGTAGAATCCTAATCTCAAAACATAACTACAAAAACGCAACAGAGGGGTCTTAAAAACATTCCAATATAAAACAGAGAAACCCCTAAAGGCATATCGACATCCCCTCCCGTGAAGGAATTAAGTCTCCGCAAAGGCTAGACTTAACAAAAGATTTTTCATTAAAGAAATAAAGGAAATCACTCCTCAGGCTCCTGCGAAACGTCTACACCCAGCCATATCCCCCATAAAAATAGACAAATCCGTGAAGAAAATCACAGGTCTTAACAACACTGCCTCATAGCCTTCCCATCAAAAAGAACAATTTTCCGATAACAAGAAGCAAACCCTAAAACAATAGTAAATCAAACCCTAGGCGGACATCCGTTCCAGTTATCACACGAAAGGGGAAAGAGGGCAAAAGGAATCAAGAAACAAAAGAGAGAAAAAAAAAAAAAACTGAGCAAAGACGAAAACCATACCTGTATAGAAAGCCTTTAGCACAATAGTATTCCCAAATTGATCGCTATGGAAGATCGAATGGAAAACCAGGTCGATTAGCTCTGTATTTATGGACGCTGGATGAGAACATTTCACCAACCCGAAAAGGCAGGCCGACGTCCAGTCGCACTCACGAGTTACGTAAGGCAGTCTTAAAAGAGGACTCCGTCTAATTTTTCATCGACACGTGTCTTCATTAGCTGGCGTTGTCCTTTCCCTTGGTCAACTTGCGGGTTGGATGGACCGTCACTCATTGTTTAATGTAAGAAAAATAACCGTTTTTTCTGGAATTCCAACTCCGAGTGGGCCCATACGCCTCGGCGTTCCGGAAGATTCCACGGTAAACGAAGACGGTAGGGTTTTTCCTCATGTTAAAAGTAATACGTTTTTTTTTTAAATGCCCTTAAAAATTAATTAAAAATGAGTTATTGTGCATTATTGATTTCAAAATATTATAATTTTAGAAGTTTAAAAATAAAAATTAAAAAAATCTATGGTTGAGCTAGCATGATTCAAGAAAAAGATGCAAGGAATTTTCTAGTTAAGGGCATGGGTGGGGCACTCCTAAGGCGAGGACGAGATTTTGTTTTTTTGTAAGGAGTGATTTGTAAGGAGTGATAAAGACTCTTTAAGTTGCCGCCCACGTTGAATGAACCCTTTAGCTAGGAATTTTAAAAAATCAGGTCCATTTAAGGCTTTACAACTATTATAGTATCAATGGGTGTAAATTTTTATTTTTTTTAGGAGGCAAATGAAGTAATAGTAAATAAATACTACGTCATTATTATTAAAAATTTAAGGTGTTATATAATTTTAAAATTTTCTACTTAAACTTTTGGAATGATGGTTTGCATTGAACAAAGGTAATCATCATTAGATATGATTTATAATGGTCCCTAGTCAAATTTATTAAATGATTTAAGTTAAAAGTGAACATATTCAATGGGACCCGTAGAGGTAGCCCATAGGAAACCTCCCTCTCCAAGTAATGAGAACGTGATAACGCTTTCAACGTTGGAAAATCCAAAGAACCGTTGCGGTCTTTAAAGAGTTGGCCATAATGACGGGACAACGTGTAGTTGGGGATTACTTTGTATATTCTCAAGTTGAACGCCATCTCTTGGTACCGAAGACTTTTTTGAAAATGATTGGTAAGTTCTAGTAATATCTAGGTTCAAATTATTATTTTTTATTATATTGGAGAGTTAGTTATATCTATTATTTTTAGTAATTGGTTAGTAGAGGGTTTAAATCACAAAGGCTGCTTCTAATAAATTTATTTATCTCGTTCTTATTGACCTAGCGTGAGATGGGACCATCGATCGCTCGAAATTTGTACCATCAACAACATCGATATAGCACGCACTGATGATTCGGATCAAACTACTACCTTTACAAAGGGTTGGCTTCCCCCAAGGTTTGAACCTAGGTCTTTTCTTGGTAAGTGCCCAACCACATCTACACTTACCAATCCACCTTAGCCATTGGGGTATCTAGGTTCAAACTATTAGGGTATGTTTATTTGTGCAAAGGTAGTAGTCTGACCTGCGTTTATTCAGTGCGTCCATTGAATGCATGACAATCCGATAACGACGACGGTACCAATCCCGAGCCTCCAAGGTCAAGTGAAATAACAAGGTGGAATAGGTGTTATTAGAGGCTGCCTCAAGATTTGAACCTTGCTTGGCAGTAGAAAATGATTGTGGATGTAACCAACTCATTTATGAATAAAATAATAATAAATAAATAAAGAGAAAACGAATGGAATTTGAATATATATAAAGTAAAATTTAAGATTATATTATGTCATCTTTTTGAAGAGACGAGGATAAATGATGTCAAAGTTTTAAATAATTTTTTTTGTTTTTTCGGTTAGTGTGAGAAACCCCAACTACCAACACAGAGGGTTTAAAAGTTAAGACTATATTAAGTCATCCTTTTAAAGAGACAAGGATAAATGATGTCAAAGTTTTAAATAACTTTTTTTTTTAATTTGGTTAGTGTGAGAAACCCCTACTACCAACATAGAGGGTTGAAAAGTTAAGATTATATTGAGTCATATTTTTGGAGAGACAAGGATAAATGATGTCAAAGTTTTAAATAACTTTTTTTTTATTTGGTTAGTGTGAGAAATCCCTAAGATCAACGTACTAGGTTGAGCAGGCTCTTCCCAACCATGAACTCGCTCTCCTCAACCATGAACCCTCCTAAAGCCAAGAGCTATGCTTAGCAATAGGGAATTTAATACACACCCATTCCCTCACACACTTGCCCACGTCGCAGTTTGAACCTTGGACCTTTTTAAGAAGAGCCAAAGCCTAAATTGTTACGTTGTCCCCCTTAAGACCAAGTTTTAAATAACTTATTAAAGGAATATGAGAGAGTTTCATAGCAAAAAGTTGATAGGACAAATCCAAAATTTACTTCCTAAACACCCTAACTAAAATCAAAGCAAGGATATGTAGGTTACATTAAATGGATAAGGTAAATTTATCAACAACTTATCTAGGGATGCCCTTATTTAAGGGGAGAATGAGGATAGAATTATGGAATCCAGTTATAAGTAAAGTTTAGAATAAACTGCTGGCATGGAAAGGTAGATGGTTACCATCAGCAAGAAGAGTGCAACTAATTAAATCAGTCTTACATGTCATTCTAACATATTATATGTCCTTGTATACTATGCCAAAATCGACAGAAAAAATGTAATCTCTATTATGTGGTCATTTTTGTGGTCAGGATTACATGCTAAAAGGAAAATTCTTTTAGTGAGATGGAGCAAGGTGTGTGATAAAAACCCTAAGGGGGGACTTATCCCTGTGAGTGTGGTCTACCGGCAAGGATGCCACTTGCATTATTGATGATGTGACCTGGGTTCAATTCCCACGGTGGATGTGTATAAGAAGTATTACTCAAAAAAAATCTAAGGGAGGTCTTGATTTAGGAGTTCTTAAGAATGCAAACATAGCTCTTAGGGGAAAAGTAATTTGGAGATTGTACAAAGAGAATCAAAGACAACTGGCAAGAATTCTTCTAAGTATGTTGAGCTCAATGACCCAAGCTTAATATTTACTACATTCTCTCTAGCAAATGGTTTTGCACTATCGAATAGTTTATAAAATCAATTGATCCAATGATTAATGGTTTAAAATGGGTGGTGGGAACTAGAGAAAATATTTCTAATTGGATGGACACTTGGTGTGATAAAAAACCACAATCTAGATCCAATTTTGAAACCATGGATGAGATTACTTCAAGATAAATATGATGATAGGATTTCAAACATTTTGAACAAATATTAGGAAGGAAGATACAAATGGAAAGAAGATTTTTTTACAATTATACAAGATATTGATAATAGGAGGCAGTTGAGTAGCAGCAATTAAGGTTCTACTTTCATCTTCTTTCTGTATCTTGGCAGTAACCCATCAAGAAACCATAATTCCACTAGGGTGTCTACTAGTGGCATCTGCATCTTATCGATCAATTAATTTAGTCGACGGTTATATGTTTTTACATCTTCATCAACACCTTGCTTCATGGTGTATATCTCAATAACAATATCATTGTCATACCTCAAGGGTTTAAATTCTTTGATGAAGGTATTCTTCATTATATTCCATGTTTGGAATGGTGTTGTATTCTTTCACTTTAGATACCAATCTATTATGATTCCTCGTAGTGTAGCAAGAAACAATTGCAACCATTCATCTAGTTGATTTACATCATTCGCTTTCCAAATGGTTATGCATATCCTGATGTGTCTTATCGAGTCCTCCTTCCCTTTCGCCATGAAGGGTGGGCATCTCTACTTCCCTGCTTTCGTAGCTACACTAGTCATTGTTGGATATCCTTCCTCATCACTTGAGGAGGTATATTTTGGAATTCTTAATTGATTCCTTCCTTGGGTGGGCGTTCCACTACGTTGCTATTCATCAAATGTTTCTATTCGTGGTACCTTATTTTCACCAAATAGTCATCTTCTGACCTCTTGTGCATCCTCACTCTGTGACCTCCTTTGTCGAAATGTCAACTTTGGCCCTAGTTCTTCTTCCTTAGACCTTATGCCATGTTGCTCTGGTGCCTGACTTCTGTCCTCTATACCCCTTTGCAACCTTACTATCACTTGTTTAGGTGTTACCATCCACTCACTATCTTCTCACATAATTTCTTCGTTCATGTCTTCCCTTACGTCAACGTTCTCTTTGACTATTGGTCATTCTTGTACCCTTTCTTTCGTATCTACCAACAACGTATCCCACCTTTCAATATCTCCTTTTGAAGTCCATACTTGTTTGATTACTGGTTCGATCATAGAGTTGTTCACGGTCTCCATTTGAGCAATTCTTGTGCTCTTTCTAACTGGGACTTTCTCCTCTCCTTGATCTCATCTCCTATATCTTCGTAAACTTGTATCTATCATTCACCTCCAATTGGTTCTTACTCACCACTTGTCACGATGCCACAGGTTCTTCTAAATTGCATTAATTTGAAGAAATTTTTATAAGCAACGGTACCAAATGTAGCACAGGGGAGAGTATTTCCCAGAGGGGAGATGATTTGGGAGGTTTGGAGATGGATCCCAAGGTCTTATAACAAGTCTACCCAAATCGTATAGGTTGTACGATTTGCCTTGTATGTTTTGCAAAAGACTCAAAACTGCTTGTACGATCACCAAATTGTAAAATTGTATGATCCAAATCGTATAACACTACAAAATCTACAATTTGCCACTTTGCTGGAAGTCATTTTGTAACTTAAATCAATCAATTTTGTAATCAATTTCTCCAAAACCCTAGTTTTCCTTAATTGGCAAATCTCAACTATGCAATTACACTGTCAAATTGGGTAAATGATCAGTTGTACAGTTTGGTGGTCTGGATGTACAGTTTCACCAAACTTAGTTAAAGGGGATGATTAGCGATATGTCTAATGTGTAAAAGGGCAATTTGGTCAAATCGGTTAAAGGGGATGATTAACGACATGTCTAATGCGTAAAATTTGGTGTCTATAAAGGGTCTATTAAAATTCCTATCATGACACAACACCTTATCACCTTTTATTTTTTCCAAGATTTTTCAATCAAGTTTATCCTTATCTCTAAGAAAAATGAATAGAAGGATTAACCAATATCTAGCAAGTGTCTTCTACACCCAACAATATCATATAGTTAGATCATACATCCTATCTTGGTATAAATATATATATATATATATAATTCAAAATTATCATTTTTTACTGAATTAAGGTAATCTGATGAGCATAACTACTAATACTCCCATATTATCAATTCTTAATAGCCTGAATAAAGGAAACTTTGATATATCAAGCATTGAACTCATCTCCTCAAAGTAGAGCGGTTATCCTACCATGTTGCTTTGTGAACACATAAAGCATTGTAGAGGCACCTAACAGGATGGAGGGATATCTCTATTCTCTTTTATGATTAGAAAGGGTGCTCTGACAAATAATATTTCTTTTTACCCTCCTCATGAGAAGTATCCTTCATAATAACACTTTATATCAATAAATTATTTTCATCATAATCACATGGTTGCATTATTATATGATTGATTACTTGCTTGATGCATATAAAATCAAGGGATTCCAAAAGGATGTAGTGATGACAACTAGTTAGGATAGCTTACACTTACATTGCACTTACACTAAATCTTGGATGCTAGTGGATCCTCGCCTTTACGACATTAGCTTGCTTGATGTATGATTACACCCCCAAGATGCGATGATGACCCATATTAAGTACACAGATGCATCTCTAGAGGCAATGATAACTAAGCACTACGACATTACACTAGAGTAATCCCAAATAGATAAACTTATGTAGGGTTAGGAAAATGGTGTTCCTCTTCAAGTGTTATGGAACTTAAAGGATAATCCCTACATTGTGGTCAAATTATCCTACACCGATGAGGGTTTAGGAAAGGTGGGGGAATCACTGATGGTATCCTTTCTAAATGGTGAGGTTTAGAAAGGTGAACCCCAAAAGTACGAGATGTTGGCCACTCCTATCCACTTGAGTGCCATCCGTAGCAATAATGAACTCAAAATGTGGTTATGCCTTATAATGTTGGATGTACTGGGACTTCTTTTAAGAGTTTTCCTTGATAAAAAAAACAAATTCTCTCCCTTAGGTCGAGTTGGTGGGTTGTTCACTGATCCACTCTTACTCTACCTCATTTTTGGTAGCACCTAACCAATCAAACATCGCTAGTGCATCTAGGGTTCTCATTGCTACCTTGGCATCATCCATCTCTCATGTCAACTAGGCTACTCGTGCCAATGCTACATCCCTTTGTGCTATCATGGAATCTCTCTAAGATGTTAATTGGGCCTGATCCAAAATCCCTCTTTGCTCTAGAAATATCTTGCTCTAAGGTCACCTTTTCCATAGTCTCATCCCTCTCTACAACAAGCCGAGAAGCCTGCAAAATTACCTAATCTCGCTCACTCTAAAGATGAGTAACCTCCATAGCCATAACATCAAGCTTTTACTACATAGTTGATCTCTGAAAATCATTTATCTCCATTGTTGTATATTCTATCAAATTTTTTTCTTCGATATAGGGATCTATCAAAAATCTTAGTTTCATGAACCTTCCTCATTATCTTACAAACACTTGAGAGGTGATCACATTACCGTCTATTAAATGGTAGCTATGCAAAAACCTACAGATGAGCCAAACACTAGATTATAATGGGGTATATATCCTTGTTATTTGCAAGATAACCGAGATAAACCAAATCATACCAAAATCACTCATCCATATTATAACAATCTAATTCATTCTTATGCTAGAGAAGGATGAATGGTAGAGTTATTTGACACTTGGCAAGTGCCTAATACCATTACACATCCAACATGGGATAATTCTATTAAACCTCATTCCTTGATATAAGGGTCTAAGTCATAACACAACACCTATCACCTTTTGTTTTTTTCCAAGATTTGTCAATCAAGTTTATCCTTATCTCTAAGAAAGATAAATGGAAGGATTGCCCAATACCTATCAAGTGTCTTGTACACCCAATAGTATTGGATAGTTAGATAAAACATCTTATCTTGGAATAAATATCTATTAGAAAATCCTAAAATTATCATAAATCTTCTCTTTTACTGAATCAAGGCAATCTGATGAGTATTACTACTAATAGCCCCATATTACCACCTCTTAATAGCTTGAAAAAATGATACTTTGTTATATCAAGCACTGAACTCATCTCCTCAAAGTGGAGTGGTTATCATACTATGTTGCTTTACAAACACAAAGCATTGTAGAGGCACCTAGCAGAATTGTAGGATATCTTTGTTCTCTTTGACAATTAGAAACAGTGCGTCGACAAATGATCTTTCTTTTTTTGATCCTCATGAGAAGTATCCATCACAATAACACTATTTACATCAATAGGTTTTTTCATCATAATCACATGGTTGCATAATTGCATGACTGATGGGATTTTGAAAGGATGTAGTGATTACAACTAGTTAGGAAAGGTTATACTTGCATTGCACTTGCACTAAGTATTTGATGTTAGCAGATCCTTTAATTATATTACTTGATATATGATTACATTTGCTAGGATGAAACGATGACCCATATTAAGTACAAGGGCATCAAATGCTAGTAGATTGTATGTTTTGATTGCATAAATTGGTTGACTAAAATCATATGTTAGTATGCATCTCTCATCATTCTTGATATCGAGTCATTGGTTGGGATTCCATCCCATCGATCTTGTCCCTTGCAATAGCTTTACCAAAGGCAACAAACATTTTAACTACAAAGCAAAAACCATGGATCATCAATAGAAGTCAACACAATGATGTTTCCTTCATTAGGTTGTTGATGGGAGACAAGATCATGGTTCTAATTACAACCCAAACATTATCAAAGTTTGAACAATGCAGAACTTATATCAATCTAACATCAACATCATCCTCGTTTCTTAAAGAGAGCTAAAGTATAGACCTGTTACTTCGCAATTATATAGAGCATTGTAAAGGCACCTAGTAGGATGCCCAAGGATTTCATTTAAGCAGGTATGTAAAAAGAAAAAAGTGTCTTAACAAATACATATTATCAAGCAATCATTAGAATTGTTCTGAATTGCATAAACAAATCATAAGACTTCCTACTAAATATGGGCATCTATCATAAAGTTTCTCCCAAAAACATAGCATGCTTAAAGTCCTTTGTGTCTAGAACAATCCAGGCACATATCATGTCTAAAGTTTTTTGGATCTACTACAATCCAAGCACATATCATATTTGAACCGCTTGATGATACAAGGCTCTGTGATGACTAACCCTGATCTGCTTTACCTCTAGCTCATCCCTGACAACATCTAACCAATAAAACATTGCTAGTGCATTTGAGGCTCTCATTACTACCTTGGCATCATACCTCTCCGACGTCAGTTGGGCCACTTGTGCCAATGTTGCATCCCTTTGTGCTATTGCTAAATCTCCAGTCTAGTAGTGTCCGGGTCCAATGTTGCATCCACTAAATCTTCGCTCTAGTAGTGTCCTGCTCCAAGGTCACATGTGCCATAGCCACATCCCTCTTTGCAACAAACTAAGAAGCCTACAAAACTGCCTGGTTTGCTCACTCTAAAGACGAGTAATCTCTGCAAACATAGCATTAAGCTTCTGTTGCATAGTGGATCTCTTGAAATTTTCCATCTCAATACTGCAAATAGCATCAAGCCTCCATTGCATAGCGGATCTCTTGAATTTTTCCATCTCAACTCTGCAAATTCAGTGTGAGATGTGAGCTAAATATATCAAATAAAGATAAACAAAAAGAATTCAAAAGCTATAGATTATAATTAATGATAAGTTCTATATGATATTCTAGTTGTAAAGAAAAGACGCAAATGACATAAAACAACATGATGGAAACCATTGGAGTTGGGTGGGTTCTTTCTTTGCTCCATTTATGCCCTGCAACTTTTATGGCATCATGTCCTTCTCAGTGATCCCACTCAGTTTTCTCTCCCTTTGAGGAAGGTGTGGTAAATCTTCAGAGTCAGCCTTTTGTTTCACATTTGGAAATCTAGAAACAAAATTATTTTCAAGTAGGTTGATCCGTCGCAAGATTTTTCGTTTGCTGACAAGCTCGAAGTTTTTCATGATATGTGGTTTCAGATCTGTGACCAGGTTGAAAAGGAGGCTATGGAGATGGACCATTTGTAGGCTTTGCTGAAATATTGGAACGATGCCCCATGTGTCGTCAGTAGGGAGACCCCCGATTGTTCGTCTCCTCACCCAGCTCGATCCCGTTCGCATTGGTACTCAGATCGTACACGGTGTCAACCACCTCGGAGCAGATCCCGTAACTATGGGGCACGCTGCAACAGTCAGATCTATATATCTCTCAACATTTTGCGCATGTGTTCACACAACAATCTGCGCCTGTACCTAATGATGGATGGGAGGCCTCGAGCACCCACGGGCATCTTTCTGGTTGGTCTCGTTCTTCTTCTCCCATTACTCATGCTTCAGGCTGGGGTGAGGAGCACTTTGATGGATGGGGGAACCACCCACTTCAATGGATGGATAAGGCTTCGTCTGCCAAAGGCTCCCTTCCTTGAGGCCTTTCTGGTTATAGACTGTTTCTAGTTTGGTGTTGATGGCCATGATGCCCGTCTTGTGCAGTTTATTTTTCTTTATCACTATTAAAATAAGTTAGTGTCGTCAAATGACCTTTCATCAAATTCACCAAGGGAAAAAAAAATATATCACCATCGGGTTCAACGTAAATTGTAGAGACACCCAAGGGTTCAACTCAAATTGTATAGACAACCAAAACTTGACATAGACAAAAGATCGAATGGAAAGAAAAAAATCCTCATAGCCTGACAAAATACTCGAAGTGGAAAGCTTAGACACCATTGACAACCTGAAAGGTCAAGATCCAGGACACGGAGGGCATTTGCCAGGACCAATAGAGGCTGATCTTCACCTTGTGTCTGTATCTGTTGTGTAGGTACTGTATCGTACCGAAATGTTTGTGTTTACACTTTTCCTGCTTGTTTCTAGTCGAGTCGGTTGAAGCCGGAATTGGTGTCCTGACTGGCTAAAAAGGAAGGAAATCTGTTGTTTCATCTTATAATAAAATAGTAATCTATACTGTTCTGTCTGTGGTTTTGGATTTTATGCTATTGTAAAAATGATATTAAAAATTACCTTTGGATCATGTAACTCTAAATTGTTTCTAGCAGTAGGCCATCCATATGTGTGTGAAGATAATGTTGGTGTGTCTAGTCAAATCAAACGTAATTGAGAGTAATAGCTGTATGTTTAGGCCTATTTCCGAATATTTTAGGAGTTCAGAGGATAGGTTTTGGAGTGTGTATTAATGAAAGCATAGTTGATTTATTATACATATCATATACTTGATATCATAAAAAACAGGAAGTAAAGAGCCACATGTCATTGTTTTTTTAATACAATAAGGAGTTGATTATAACTGCATTATAACTAATTTTTAGTAGATAACTTTACACTATTTTTTTAATACATTATAAATATAAATTTATAAATTTAATTTAAGTTATAAATAGGAAAAAATATAAATACAAAAGTCAAATGTTAAAAAAATATTTATAACCTAACAAATATCTAACTACTTGACAAAAAGAGACAAGGAAACTTTTCCTGCTTCTCATATTTTTTTAGAATTTTAAAATTGAGAATTACACAAACATGACAAGAAAACTTCTCGTGTTTTTCATCAAAATTAACAATAAAAATCAAACGTTTAAGAAAATATTATATTTTTATTTATATAAAATATTATTTAAAAAAAAAACGAAAATAGAAAAAGCACACCCAAGACGTTAGATTTTTTTGGCTTGGGTAAATTAATTTTTATAATTTATTATAGAATTGTAAATAGTTAACAACAAATTTTTTATATTATTATTTTTCCCTTTAAAGAAAGACCAAAATTCAGAATTTTTTGTAATATTTAAAATTGTAAAAGCAAGCATGTAAGAGACGATGTTTCCTTAGCCTCGATATCGTGCTCATAAACGACACACTTACACTAATAAATCACTGGCTTCTAGATTTGTGAAATCTTACAAGACCATCTTACAACTATTTAGTAGTAGTAATTTTATCTCATTTCTGCTGAGACACAGGCCCCATGGAACTGGATTCATGTCCTAATACCAAACTCCTAAGGCACATTAAATACAACCGTGGGTGTCACATATGAAATAAAAGATTCGAAACATGAGATTTGGTTTATGGACTTTAAATATGGAAGTATAACTTCTCAAATCATATCATATGATCTTTAATATTTTTGAAAAGGTTGTTTCTTTTCTTGATGTGGGTAGCAATTCTCCAACTTTTTTTATTTTACGACTTCAAATAACTCTGTCAATGTGGGTTAGCAATTCTCCAACTTTTTAAATTTTACTGACTTCAAATAACTCTGTCATAGACCCGTTGGTTCCTTCTCTTGTTGATGTGGGTTAGCAATTCTCCAACTGACTTCAAATAACTGTCATAAACCCGTTTCCAAGTCTTTGTTTCTTTGTATTTGCCACGGATGTCTGAAAACTCGGGACTCCTCTGTCTCTACTACCTCTGTGCTGCATAAAATATATATCCTTTCTTCCCAATTTCTTATTTTCCCAAAATAACTCAGCATGCTATGTTTTAATGTGATTTGCTAAATTTTAGGCGTATTGGCTTACAATATTTACATTGCAAAATTAAGTGTATTGACTTACAATATTTACATTGGTCCACAATACCAATTTGAGGCTCCTCACCAAAGCTCAAATCCACCTTGTACGCTTTCCAACTATAATCTCATCATCCAGTGTACAACCAAAATACTCATCCACCAGTGTACAAAATGTTTGCTCAAAACATAGTCCAAAACTTTGTTCAGAACATTGTCCAAACACGGGCAAAGATGTTAGCCTGAAAAATATGACGAGACGTAGGAGTGATAATACAGAAATGAGGCCCGTGTTTGAACACTCAGGGTATCAATCCTTTATCAGAGCTGAGTGCATTCTGACAGTGCTTGATAACAAAGTCTCAAGTCTGTCTTTCAAATGAACTGTTCAAATGTATATCACTCTGATTGATAAAACATTCAGTCAAGGGTTAAACAGACCGGGGACTTATTAGCCGATGTCACCTTAGTAGGTGTGTATAACAAATAAATTATGCTTTAATTAATACACACACATTCAGAAACAGACCTATTTAGTCTGGAAAATCAAACAGCCATTACTGTCAATTACGTTTGATTTGTCTCATTGCAGACACCCCAGCATTTATCTTATATAATCATAACATTATCTTAACTCACACATTTTCATAGCTGATTTACTACTCGAAACAATTTAAAGATACATAAACCAAAGGTAATCGCTAGCCTGATTTTACAATCGCATCAATCATAAAATTCAAAACCACAGACAGAACAGTATAGAACTCAATCATAAAATTCAAAACCACAGACAGAACAGTATAGAACTCCTTTCTTCAAGGTTAAATCAAACATTATTTAACATCCAAGCTCATGCAACGATTCCATATACGAATACTATATTTTTATTATAAGATTTCCTACTTTTCTAGCCTGTCAGGACACCGATTCCGGCTTCAACCGACTAGTCTACAATCAAGCAGGAAAAAACGTTAACGAAAACATTACGGTACCATGATACACTACAGTACCTACACCAACATTCAGACATACATATTTTATAGTCTTATTTATAGATTCGATTTAGCCAGCCATAACGTCACGCAACAGAGAAAACTTAAAAACCCCCACGGAGACGGAGCACCAGGTGGAGGGTCGACTCTTTCTGAATGTTGTAGTCGGCAAGAGTACGCCCATCCTCGAGCTGCTTACCAGCAAAGATCAGCCTCTGCTGGTCAGGAGGAATACCCTCCTTGTCCTGGATTTTCGCCTTCACATTGTCAATGGTATCGGAGCTCTCCACCTCCAAAGTAATAGTCTTCCCAGTCAAAGTCTTCACGAAAATCTGCATCCCACCTCTGAGCCTAAGCACAAGGTGGAGGGTCGACTCCTTCTGGATGTTGTAGTCGGCCAAGGTGCGGCCGTCCTCTAGCTGTTTTCCGGCGAAGATCAGCCTCTGCTGGTCTGGGGGAATGCCCTCCTTATCCTGTATTTTGGCCTTCACATTGTCAATAGTGTCCGAGCTCTCGACCTCGAGGGTGATGGTTTTTCCGGTGAGGGTTTTTACAAAGATCTGCATGCCTCCCCTCAGGCGGAGCACCAGGTGGAGGGTGGATTCTTTCTGGATGTTATAATCTGCCAAAGTCCGGCCATCCTCCAGCTGCTTTCCAGCGAAGATGAGCCTCTGCTGGTCTGGGGGAATGCCCTCCTTATCCTGGATCTTGGCCTTAACGTTGTCAATGGTGTCAGAGCTTTCGACTTCGAGAGTAATGGTTTTGCCGGTGAGGGTTTTGACAAAGATCTGCATGCCTCCCCTGAGACGGAGGACCAGGTGAAGGGTGGATTCCTTCTGGATGTTGTAGTCGGCCAAAGTGCGGCCATCCTCCAACTGTTTACCGGCGAAGATAAGCCTCTGCTGGTCAGGGGGGATTCCCTCCTTATCTTGGATTTTAGCCTTTACATTGTCTATGGTGTCGGAGCTCTCGACCTCGAGTGTGATGGTCTTGCCGGTGAGGGTCTTAACGAAGATCTGCATATTGGCGCTAAAAAAATTGACTTATAAACCTGCAAAATATACAAGATGTGCAAACAGCGTTAGCGTTTGACTATAGCAAGGCAGATCAACTACGAAAGCTGTCTGAAAACAAGCTTTACCATTAAGACACTTCCCTATAAGAACTGAGTAGATTCCTAATCTCAAAGCGAAACTACAAAAACGTAACACAGAGATCTTAAAAGCATTCCAATATGAAACAAAGGAGAAACCCCCATATCATCATCCCCTCTCCTGAAGAAACGCTATAGACTTAACAAAATATTTTTCATTAAAGAAATAAAGGAAATCACTCCTCAGGCTCCTGTGAAAGGTGTATACAGATATAAACCCTCGATTTTTAAAACAAAAAAAAAAAAAACAATTAAATAAATCCGTGAAGAAAATCACAGGCCTTGACAACACTGCAGCATCGCCTCCGCATCAAAGAGAACAATTTTCCAATAACTATAAGCAAACCCTAAATCAATAGTACCCAAATCGTAAGTAAATCAAACCCTAGGCGGACATCCGTTCCAGAAATCACACGAAAGGAAAAAGAGGGCAAAAGATAAAAGGAAACCGAAAAAAAAAACCAAAAACTGAGCAAAGGCGAAAACCATACCTGTATAGAAAGCTTTTGCAATAGCACAATAGTATTCTCAAATTGATCGCTAAGGAAGATCGAATGAAAAACCAGGTCGATTAGCTCTGTATTTATGGACGCTGGATGAGATTACTTCACCGTCACGAAAAGGCAGGCCGACGTCCAGTTGCACTCACGGGTTACGTAAGGCAGGACTCCGTCTATTTTATCGACACGTGTCCCCATTTGCTGGCGTTGTCCTTTCGCTTGGCCAACTTGCGGGTTGGATGGACCGTCACGCATTATTTTAGGTAAGAAAAATAACCGTTTTTTCTGGAATTCCAACTCCAGGTGGGCCCATACGCCTCGGAGTTCCGGTTCCACGGTAAACGAACACGCTACGGGTTTTCCTCACATTAAAAGTAATACGTTTTTTTTTTAATGCACTTGAAAATTAATTAAAAACTAGTTATTGTGCATGATTTATTTAAAAACATTATAATTTTAAAAGTTTAAAAATAAAAAATAAAAAATAAAAAATATATATAGTTGAGCTAGCATGATTCAAGAAAAAGATGCAAGGAATTTTCTAGCTAAGGGGATAGGTGGGGCACTCCTAAGGCGAGGACGTGTGATTTTTTTTTGTAAGGAGTGATAAAGACTTCTAAAGTTGCCGCCCATGTTGAATGAACCCTTAACCTAAGAATTAGAAAAATCCATGGTCCATTTAAGGCTTTACAACTATTATAGTGTCAATGGGTCTAAAAAATAGAGTAAAGTCCATAGGCAGTCGCTTTCGTGATTAAGATGATGGTTGTTTTTAAGTTGTCTTGTGTTCAAACTCTTTAAAGGTGATTAAAGTCCATAGGCAGTCGCTTTCGTGATTAAGATGATGGTTGTTTTTAAGTTGTCTTGTGTTCAAACTCTTTAAAGGTGATTGTTGATGTAATTTGTAAACAAATAAAAAGTAAATATTCTAAAAGCCGTAAATAAATACTACATCATTATTATCAAAAAAAAATTTAAGGTGTTATACAATTTTAAAATTTTCTATTTAATATTTTTGAATGATAATTTGCATTGATTAAAGGTAATTAAAGGTGATTGTTGATGTAATTTGTAAACAAATAAAAAGTAAATATTTTAAAAGCCGTAAATAAATACTACATCATTATTATCAAAAAAAAAAATTAAGGTGTTATACAATTTTAAAATTTTCTATTTAATCTTTTTGAATGATAATTTGCATTGATTAAAGGTAATTATTAAATATGATTTATAATGGCCCCGTCAAATTTATCAAAAGATTATAGTTAATAATGAACGCATTCAATGGGGCAGGTAGAGGTAGCCCATAGGGAAGCTCCCTCCCCAAGTAATGAGAACGTGATAAGGCTTTCAGGCTTTCAACGTTGGAAAATCCAAAAAAACGTTCCGGTCTCTAAAGTTTTGGCCATAATGACGGGACAACGGGTAGTGGAGGGATTACTTGTACACTCTTTAACACGTTATTCTCAAGTTGAACACCATCTCCCGGTACCGAAGATTTCACATAATAAAGCAAAATGATTGCTAAGTTTTAGGTTTAAATTTTCGGGGTATATTTATTTGTATAAAGATCATAGTCCGACATGAGTTTGTTGAAAAAGCGTTAACTCGATAACAGCGAAACCAATTTAAAGTCCTCGGTGCTCTTCCTCACATTGGGTTAAATAACAACGAGGTGGGAGGTGGAATAGTTGTTATCTCCCCGGTGCTCCTCCCCAATTGGGTTAAATAACAACGAGGTGGGAGGTGGAATAGTTGTTATCTTTTTGGAAGACAAGGAAAAATGATGTCAGATTTTTAAATTACTTTATTAAAGGAATATGAAAGAGCTTTGCAGCAAAAAAGTCAATAGGATAAAATTCAAAATTTCTTTTTTGTTTGTGGAAAACATCTCAAGTGGGATGCCACTTTTGGGTAAGTCTCAAGGAGGAGGGGTATCTAGACAAAATCTAAATTTTATTTCCTAAACATTTCAACTAAAATCAAAGCAAGGATATGCAGGTTACTTCAAATGGAGGCGACAAATTTACCAACAACTAGTAGGGATGCTCTTATTTGGGGAGAGAATAAGGATAGAATTATGGAATTCAGCTATAAGTATGTGATGATAAATCTAGGGGAGGTCTTGATTTAAGAGTTCTTAAGGATGCAAACTTAGCTCTTAGGGGAAAAGTAATCCGGAGATTGTATAAAGAGAGTTAAAGACAATGAGCAAGAATTCTTTTAAGTATGTTGAGCCCAATGACCCAAATTTAATATTTATTGCATTCTCTCTACCAAATGGTTTTGCACTATGGAACGATTTACAAAAATCAATTGATCTAGTGATTAATGGTTTAATGTGGGTGGTGGGAACTAGAGATAATATTTCTATTTGGATGGACACTTGGTATGATAAAAAACTACTCAATCTAGATCCAATTTTGAAACCATGGATGAGATATCTTCAAGATAAATATGGTGATAGGGTTTCAAAAATTTTGTACAAGGATGAGGAAGGAAGATACAAATGGAAAGATGATTTTTTTACAAGTATACAAAATGTTAATGTTAGTGAAGAACACAAGCTTATACTGAGAGGGGGGTGAACAGTATAAGACCACTTTTTACTTTTCTTTTTTCAAACAATATTATCCAATATATCAATGGCAATATCAACAATAGTTAATTAAAGCAATGCACAAATCATCGCACACAATAGAGACACCAGTTTAACGTGGTTCACCCAATGTGGGCTACTCTACGAAGAAAATCTTTCACTAAAATTTCCTCAACAAATCTCTTGGGAATCCTTTCCCTATTACAATGATTATGGACCTCTATCCAAAGGAGACGCCAATCCCCTACTCAAGTTCGTAGATACCTATCCACAGGAGACACTAATCCCTTTGTTGGTTTGTGGGCGCCAACCCACAGGAGACACCAATCCCCTATGTTGGTTCGTGGATCTCTATCCACAAGAGAACTCCTCCTCTGCTCTAGCTAGTGATCCTCTAGAAGACTATTGTCTCCACTACACTGGCTTGTAGATCTCTCTCCATTGAAGACCTCTATCCTCTCTACCATGGCTAATGGATCTCTATCCACTAGAGACTACTATCCTCTGCTCTGTCACCTCCAAAGCTTGCTCTCAACTCTACTCAATATCTATCTCTAGTCTGCACTAAACATAGTCCTTTGATCTAGCAAAAATCTACTCAATCTTAGTCTCAATTATGTACTAAACACAGTCCTTCAATCTAGCACAAATCTACTCAATCTTAGTCTCAAATATGCACTAAACATAGTCCTTCGGTCTAGCACAAATATACTCAATCTCTATCTCAAATATGCACTAAACACAGTCCTTCAATCTAGCACAAATCTACTCTATCTTTGTCTTTGGTCTGATACAAAGTTATCCTCAAGTCTGCACCAACCTCCGTCTTCAAGCCTTAACACAAAGCTTGATCCAATCACAAATCACCTTTGCTAGATCTACCCCAAACCTTAACTCAAGGTTTGAATAAATCAATCAATGCTGCTCTCAAGTCTTCTCAAAGACTTACCTCAAATCTATTTGTAAGTTCTCTCAAGAACTTGCTCAATATGCTCAACAAGTCCTCACTAGAACTTGTCCAATCTGCTCGTCAAGTCTTCACCAAGACTTGCCTCAACTCTACTCAACAATTCCTCATTAGAACTTGTTCAATCTGCTCAACAAGTCTTCACCAAGACTTGCCTCAACTTTGCTTTGTAAGCTTCCACAAAAGCTCACACAAATATCTCCACAAGTCTTCACTAAGAATTGTCTTAGTTGCACAAGTCCTCTCTAGAACTTGTTCAAATCTAATTGTAAGCTTCCACAAAAGCTCATTCAAATTTATCCTTAAGCTTTTACAAAAGCTTCCTCAATTTTGTCGTTAAGTCCTCTCTTAGGACTTACTCAAATCTGCTCACAATCTCTCACAAAAGCTTGCTTCACTCTGTCCTCAGGTCCACACTAGGACTTACTCAAAGGTATGCGCTCACATTATTTGCTAAGGTTGTGGTGAAATACGAATATTGCATGGTGTGGAAATTAAAAATTATTATTTTTAGTTTGCCCAAGGTTTTATTAAGTTGAAAATTGCATAGTGAAAAATTAAAAGGGGTTTATGAGCCATTGAGGGAGATAAGAGGGAAAATAAAGTTATAATATTTTGTTTTAATTTTTGGTGGTTAAATTTATAAAATAAGAGTGATAAGGAATGCAAGGGATGTTATATATTATATGTTGAAATAAAGCCACATTGTAAAAATTGTTTTGAGAGGAGAAATAAGGTATAGTTGAGATTTAATACTTTGGCATGGTGAAATGTTTTTGAAGGAAATTATTGAAGATAGATTTTTTATATCTAACCATTGAGATTGTCAACGAGGTTGATTGTGATTGAGACAGGTTTTGAGGTCAAATCTTCTTCAAAACAAAAGGTATGGGCATATAATCCTTGTTAGTGAAATATTGTTGAATGTTGTGAAGTGCAAGTTGAAGTGAAAAGGTTTTGTTTGATAAGCATTGTTGGAAATGATTGAGTGAGTTCTCACATGCATGATTGGTGAATGTTTGTGAAAACGATTGAGTATGAAATTAAGAACTATCTTGAACGAGGGTTTGTGCAAGATCATGAGATCAATGTTATGTGAGATTGTGAACTATCTTGAGCTAGGGTTTGTAAAAGAACATGAGTATCATTGTTATGTGAATTTGGAATCATCTTGAGTCAAGTTTGAGTTCCATAGTGAGAGTTGTTGGAAGCATTGTGAAACACTTGTTTAGGATTTGTAAGCAAGCTTTGTTTCATTGAGTGATTGGTTGATTGAAGTTGATGAGCAACCTTAGAAAATAATGTGAGCGCATACCACCAAAAGGACTTTGACGGGTTTCGAACACCCGATCTCCTCTCTCCAAGTGCCTCCACACAACGCACACCCACCAACTAGGCTACATGCCCTCACATAAAATAAAGGGCACTCGACTCCATTTTACCTTCATCGACGGTGCAAACCAAAATGCACTTCTTCCTTGGAAAACAACGATCGCGTGGATCGAACCTGACTTGTCGCCTGCGAGTGACTTAGCACAGCCCTTGGCTGCCAATTGTGCTACCTAGCGCTTGAGTATTTTTTGGCGCTCCCTCTTGCCTTTATTCCTTGATTTGCCCTCTTAAGACTTTAAGAACACATGAATCATTTCCTCTCCAACAACACATGATTTCCTTTGGGCATATAACATTCACATGGATCATGTTTATATTAAAACTTGCCCCCTTTTATATATCATGTGCCATATATCCAAAACATTGGTGATCCTTGAAATTCGAATTTAATTCGAATTTAAATTTGACGTTGGCGCCTTAATTAATTTAAATTTAAATTTTAAACTTAAACTTTAAAATATGTCACATGGGTATTTTAAAGGAATTAAAATTTTATAACTCCTTGGCCTTCGTTTTTCTTCAAACAAACCTGTAACCCAAAATATTATAATATTATTGTTTCCATTGAACTTGCTTCTTTGCCTTTTTGGAAAAACCACTAGAGGACATTAATGACACTGAAACTTGGACATTAACATGAACATTATAGTAATATGGTGTTAATAACAATAAGAATATAGTATGTCATCAACATGAACATTATAATAATATGGTGTTAATATCGTCTACTAGTAAAAAATTAAAATGAGGTGGATAAGGAGTAAAGTATTTATTGTTGGAAATATGAGCAAGAATTGTTGTCATTAATGTCAAGAGTCAGTTTTAGTATTCAATGCAAGAGAAAGATTGCTTCTAGACCTAAGGGAAATAATATTGTAATATCTCCCATTATAATATTCAAGGTGGTCAGATAAGGTCTATAGGAGAAATAAGAAGGCCCAAAAAAAATAATATTATAATATTAAAGGTTTTATGGCAAGACCTAAAGTAATTAAATTAATTATAATAATTTCATTATAAATTAATTTGTAATTTAATTTAATCAACCTTATGGTTATTAAATTAATTATAATAATTTTATTATTAATTAAATTATAATCTAATTTAATTAAACCTAAGGTTAGGGTTATAAGGGCAAAAATAATGCACCGACGTCATACATTATCTCCTTTGCCAACGTCAATAAATTTAAAGGCATGAGTATAAATACCAAAAGCCTAAGCGGCTTCAAACAATCCACGATCGAATTAATTAACTCCCCTAAGCAAAAAGTGTGCATAATATTTCGACGAGCAGAAGAAGGAAAAAGTCTTTTGTTTGAATTCTTTTGGAAAGTAGAGAAGGTTCAAAGGATCAAGGCTCAGAAGCCTAGCCACCACCTAGCCAGGTGGGCTAGCGACAGTTGGCAGCGCTTTAGGAATGCAAGGTGTCGCGTTCGATTCGTAGTAGGGAAGGTTGTGAGGATTGTTTTTGCATCAAAGATGCCAAAGTCTTTTGGCTTTTGGTGCCAGGGAAGAAGACAAAGCGTCATGGGCATTTTTTGCCTCCCACATGAGCACTTAGCTCATGCAGCTAGGAAATCACGGCTAAAGCGCTGGAGGCGCTTCGAGTTGGGATCGAATCCCGTCAGGAGCACTTTGAGAGGTTCTAAAGTTTTTATTATAAATTGGTTTTTGGTCTTAAGGTTACGTGGTATAGTTTTGAGCTTAGGGAGATATAAGGTTAATAAAATTAAATGATTAATTTATTTAATTGTTTGGTGTATTGAGAGCTATTTAGAGTGGAGTTATAAGGTGTAATAAGAGATTTATTTTTTATATGTTTTTGGTGAATGCTAATTTTAAGATGGAGTAATAAGGTGTATTTGAGTTTAATTATTTTTGTAATTGTGAAATATTTTGAGGGAGTGTTAGAGTGATATTTTTGTCATTTAACCTTTGAAATTGGCAAGAGAGTAATTGTGATTGAGATAGGTTTTGAGGTCAATTCTTCATCAAATAAAATGTATGGGCACATCTTCCTTGTGAGTGATTGTTGGATGTTGTGAATGATAAGTTGGAGTGAAAAGGGTTGTTTGATAAGCATTGTTGAGTTTGTGAAATTTGATGATAAAAACCTTGTTTGATAAGCATTGTTGAGTTTGATTGTTAAAGGTTTTTTTGAGTGAAAGTTGATGATAAAAACATTGATTGCTAAGCATTGTTGGAAACATTGAATGGGCCTTCATATGCATGACTAGGTTTTATGCAAGATCATGAGTATCATTGTTATGTGAAGTTGAGAACTATCTTGAACTAGGGTCTATGCAAGATCATTAGTATAATTGTTATGTGAAGTTGAGAACTATCTTGAACTAGGGTTTGCGCAAGATCATGAGTATCATTGTTATGTGAGATTGTTTGATAAGCATTCTTGAAAATAATTGAGTGAGTGTTCATATGTTTGGACTAGGATTTGTAAGAAATGAGTGTTTCATTGAGTTATTGGTTGAGAGGAGTTGATTGAGCCTAGTCAGTTGGAAGTGTTGAAGTGATAGTTCAAGTTCTGTGAAACAAATTGTTCTATATTCTGATTTGATTTGGAAGAGAGATTGAAAGTTATTTAGTGTTGTGCAAGAGTGAAACATATTGAGTCTCTAACCATTCTCTATATGTTTTTGTGGTTAAGCAAGAGATTTTGAAAGTGATTGAGTATTGTTGTGATACAATAACATATTGAGTCTCTAACCATTCTCTATATGTTTTTGTGAGTCAAACAAGATTTTGTGTGAAGCTTGTTTGTGTGATTGAAGAAGTTTTTTGTGATAAATTGAGTTGAGTTGAATAAGATTTTGTGAAAGTTTGTGAGTTGATTTTAGTAAGTCCTAGAGTGGACTTAAGAACATATTTATGTAAGCTTTTGTGGAAGCTTACAATGCAGATTTTAGGTAAGTCTTGGTAAAGACTTGTTGAGCAGATTGGACAAGTTCTAGTGAGGACTTGTTGAGCATATTTGAGGTAAGTCTTTGAAAATACTTGAGAGCAGAGTTGATTGATTGATTTGTTCAAACCTTGAGTTAAGGTTTGGGGCAGATCTAGCAGAGTTGATTTGTGATTGAGTCAAGTTTTGTGTTAAAGCTTGAGGATAGATTTAAGGATAGAATTTGGTGCATATTTGAGAATAGGTTTGTGCCAGACCAAAGAAAAAAATTGAGTAGATTTGTGCTAGACCGAGAGACTGTGTTTAGTGTAAACTAGAGACAGAGATTAAGCAAATTTATGTTATATTTAAGGACTGTGTTTAGTGGAGATCAGAGATAGAGATTGAGTAGATTTATGCTATACTAAAGTATTGTTTTTAGTGTAAATTTGAGATAGAGCTAAGAGCAAGCTTTGGAGGTGACAGAGTATAGAGGTAAATAGTCTCCAGTGGATAGAGGTTCGTTATCCATGGTAATGAAAATAGGTCTTTTGAGTGAGGGTAGGAGTCTTCAATGGATAGAGATCCATAAGGTAGTGCAGTTGAGGTAGTAGTTCTTCTAGAAGATCACCAACTAGAGCAGAGGAGATTGGTGTCTCCTATGGATAGATATCCATGAACTTGATTAGGGGATTGATGTCTCCTTTAGATAGAGGTCCATGAACATTGTAATAGGGAAAGGTTTCCTAAGAGATTTATTGAGAAAATTTTATTCATAGATTTTCTCCATGGATTAGCCCACATTGGGTGAACCACATTAAAGTGGTGTCTCTATTATGTATGGTGATTTGTGCATTGCTTTGATTACTACTTTTGATATTGCCATTGATATAATGTATTATATTATTTAGAAAAGAAAAGTAAAAAGTGATCTTATATTGTTCACCCCCCTCTCAGTATAAGCTTGTGTTCTTCAATTGGTATCAGAGTGGGTTCCTTCGAAAGAGTTTAACAACTTGAAAGAAATTATTACAAAAACACATATGGATTCTAAGAGTGGATCCTAAGATAATTCATCACTAATGTTTGATGGGAGCGATTATGTATTTTGGAGTATGAGAATGAAGATCCACCTGATGGCACTTGGAAATAAAATATGGGAAGTAGTTGAAAATAGATACACACTACCATCTACTCCACCTATAGATAAAGATGGTAAGCTTCTATATCATTACAATTCAAAATCAATGAATGCAATTTTGAGAGGTTTGCATAAAATAGAGCTTATAAAGGTTATGCACTACAAATCAACAAAGGAAATTTGGGATAAATTGCAAGGCATATATGAAGGAGATAAAGAGGTAAAAAAGGTAAAGTTGTGAAATATCAAAGGAATATTTGAATACCTAAAAATGAAGGATGAGGAAAACATTAGTGCTTATCTGCTTCATGTAGACGAGGTTGTTAACTCCATGTAATGACTTGGACTTGAAGTTCAAGAATCTAATGTTTGTGATAAGATGTTAAGGTCACTTCTAAAAAGGTTTAGTAAAAAGATTTTAGTTATAAAGGAATCAAAAGATAGTGATATTTTGACAAGATATCATGGCATTCTCACAGCTTTTGAGATGAGAACAAAAGAGGAACCTAATCTCCAGAAGAAAGTAGCCTTCAAAGCTACTAAGAAGACAAAGGGAAACAATTCATATTCAAGCAATGACTTATCTAGTGATGAAGAAGCAAATTATGGCAGAAGGAATAAGTATCCGAGAAAGTATAAAGGTACGAAATTAGTTAGATGTTTCAATTGTGGAAAGTATGGTCACTATGCAACTGATTGTCAAGAAAATAGAAATAGCAATTATAAATAAAAACAGGATCATAAGAACAGGGAAATGAAAAACACAGGTACCAAAAGAAAAGTAGGGATGGACAAGGCAAGCAAGGAAAGAAGTTATTCCAAAGACATAAGAAGAGTTTCTATGTATACAAGGCAAGTAAGTACTCAAGTGATAGTGATGATAGTTCCTCAAATAATGATAAATATGAAGTTCTATTTCTGAAAAAAAAAAAGTTAGGAAAATGTCACCAATAATCTTCAAGTGTTTTAGATGTGGTAACTTTGGTCATCTTGAAGATAGTTGTACAAGGAATGGATTCAGTTTTAGTGATGATGAATATGAAGATACACTTGAAGGACCAGAAGAGAATATTCTTATGGCAATAGAAGAAGAAGGAAGTGCTTCTAGTAGAAAAGAGTCAAAAAAGAATGAAGATGTTTTCAAAGGCAAAAAAATAGAGGAAGAATCAAAGAAAGGAGAAGTTGACCGTGAGGGTGAGCTTATTCATGCCCTTGATGCATTAAGGGAGGTAAGAAAGCAAAACTTAAAACTCAAGCTTAAATTTCAAGAATGTGATGAAGAGAAAGGAAAGCTTATAGAGGATCTAACCGACTCAATAGCTAAGATAAGGAGATTAAAAGAGAAGTTAGAAGCAAAGGTTGTAGAATGTGAAAGGTTAGAGCATGAGGTACCTTTACTAAGGAAATAAGTAAAAGAGTCTAAGGACAAGCTACACAAGTTTGGGAAAAGCTCAAAAACCATAGACAAGATTATCAAGGTACAAAGACGATCAACAAACAAGACATGTCTTGGTTTTGAACATGTACAAAAGAAATAAGGAGAGGAGTCAACCTCAAGTTCTGAAGAAGAAGAAACTTTAGAAGAATAGAGTGCAAGAGAGAGTGAGACTTCTGAGGATGAGTTGGACAAAAAAAAGTTCAACAAGGAAAGGACCAATGCACAAACAAGGAATAAATAGAATGGGAAATAACATAGGGTAGAAGAGACTAAGAGACCAATGAGATCAAGGCAAGGCAATTTCAATGGATGATGCTTCTCATATCATAGGTTTGGGCACAAAGCTACATAGTGCAAGACACATGGAAAATAGGAATATGAAACTTTTTAAAACAAGCAGTTTTTTCAAGGGTATTGCTACTTTTGTAATTAGTTTTGTCACAAGGTAGTGAATTGTAGGGTTCATAACAAGAATAGATATGGCTTCACCAGGATAAATCCCAAGAAATTTACACCTCCAAGGAATAACAACATTAAGTGTTATAAGTGCAATAATGATGGAAATACAACAAAGTGGTGTAGAGTAAAATTTCTAGAGACAAGCAGGAACATGAATAGTTAGAGGAATCAAAAGGATTAGATGAGGAGGAAAGTGGACAAAGGTAAATATTAGTGCATTATAGGAGTAGAAATACTCCCACCCCAAAATTAACCACCTTAAGAGGAGGTGGGGGAGGGGCTAAGCTAAGAGTCTCATTCTT
Organism: Wollemia nobilis; assembly: GCA_028583015.1. Classification (NCBI taxonomy): domain Eukaryota; kingdom Viridiplantae; phylum Streptophyta; class Pinopsida; order Araucariales; family Araucariaceae; genus Wollemia; species Wollemia nobilis. The sequence goes on from JAQPPZ010002068.1 coordinate 665,092, forward strand.
AGCCCCGAGCCCCAAAGGTAACCCTTTGCCATTGATGACAAAGGGGGAGATATTTGAGTTAGGAGGAGAGCATTTAGTCAAGGGGAGTAGAATAGGAAATGATAAATGAAATGGTAAAAGGTAAATGGGTTGCAATCAATGAAAAAGGGGGAGATTGTTGGAAATATGAACAAGATTTGTTGTCATTGATATCAAGAGTCAGTTTCAGTGAGCAATGCAAGAAGAAGGATGTCAAGAGTTAGTTTTAGTATTTAGTGTAAGATAAATATTGCTTCTATACCTAAGGGAAATAATATTATAATATCTCCCATTATAATTGTAGATATCTAAAAGTTGCACATAGCTACTTTTGCGTACTTGTAGATCCTTTTGGAGACTTGTAGGTTTACATAGGCAATCCTAGATATCCCTAGGCTATTGTAGACCAACGTAGACTATTGTAGATCCTCATAGACATGCGTAGACAACTGTAGATATGCATAGACATGCGTAGTTTGCCATAGACATGCGTAGACTAGTGTAGATCACTCTAGATTATTGTAGCATTAAATAGACTTCCACACACCACTTCACTAGTTTTTAGGTCCAAAACCCTAATAAACTACCTAAATCACATCATAAACACCTTCCATGCATTGGAAAACCATCCATCAGCCTCCCAAGGTGATACAAGACTTCTTCATGCTTAATTGAGGCTCCCACAGGGCTATTAATTGGTAAAATTATTAATTGAGTCAATTGTTAAATCTAATTTTAAAGTGACTTCACTTAAGTGCACTTTTAGGGCTAAAAAGGTTAATTAGGTCCTTAAACCCTAATTTAGTCCTAATTATTCCCTCCCACATGTGTGTGCACTAGGTTAGTTAGGATATTTCCTAGGAAACCCTAACTTAACCCTAATTTAATCTTAGAGTTGACTAATCCTAGTTAACCCTAATCTCTCCTCACACATTGTGAGGATGAGATATTACCTAAGGGAATGTGAGAAAGCCACCTCACAAACCCTAACTTAACCTCCATGAGACTTCACCCTAGGGTCTAGTTCTCCTAACTACGCCCTTGCACCTTGGGTTTTCTTATAAATAATGGGCCCAAACCCTCATTCTAGATCTCTCTCCATTTTATGTCCAAAACACAAAAAATCTATCAAAATGCGTACAAAAGCACAAAAAGAACAACTTGAACTTGCACATTAGCAATATAACATCTAAGGAGCCTTTTCACCCAAGGATTTCCAGAGAATCATACTCACAACTGAATTCATGCCCCAACCTACGAATCTGGCACCAGTTTACCCCTCGGCCTGCAAGTTGGGTCTACAAGCCTCAAACCACCCCAAATCTTGGAGGTAAGCTTCATTTGGTATTTTTATGAGGTTTTGCATCATTTATTTCAATTTTTATCATGTTTTATGAGTCAAATTGTCTTTCTTACTATGGGGATTGACTGAGGCAAGCCCCTAAACCTACTAACATCCTTTTGTAGGTCTAGCACATGAGTAAGGAGGGAAACAACAATAAATACAAACCTGTGGTGGCACACGCTATACACGAAGCCCATATATACTTAGGAAACCAAAAGAAAGCATCAAGCCTATTGTATATTCATGAAAAGAAAGAAAAGGGGAATTCCCCCATTTGTAACACATAAGCAATCTTATCATGAATAAAATACATATTTCTAAATGACTTGTGTTTATAACTTGTTATTAGATCAAATGCTCTCTTTTGCCCATTTAATTTTGGCACGCCCGATGGGACCCCCACAACGGATTGCGCTAGAGTAGTTTGTAACAAATCTAACATAATCCACTATTTTTGTGTTTCATAGGTACAAAATCTGAGTGATATAGACACTATTAAAGCCCTAGGAACCCCTTCAAACCATCAAAATAGGGATTTTAGGCCTCTAAATTTGATTTTCCCCTTGGCCTATGAATTCAAATTCAGTTTACCCCCTGGCCTGTGAATTAACCCTACCTACCAGACCATCTGTAGCATCAGAGTCTAGGTATTCCATAAATTTATTTATGTTTTGTAATTTATGGGTGCAAAATAATTTACTAATTAAAGCGTCAATATAGTTGGTAAATTTCACTTTTCTTGCATACCCATCATGTTAGGAAATTCACTTTAGTTGCAGAAACCTGCACAAAACCAACAAGTTTGATTTTGTAATTTTTTTGTAAATTTTAGTTTCTTTACCTAAGCCAAATGTAGCATAAGCTTTTCATTGCTTCTTCGCTCCATAACATACATTTCCATTACAAAAATATTTTAGATCCTTACTTCTAAAGTCCAGATTTAGAATTAAGATTTCATAAGTGCTCCTTGCACACTTTTCTTAAAGAAATTCTAGATTTCATTCTTTTGTACAAAAGCCAAAGGTAAATCTATTTCATGCTTTTGAAAATCAGGGTTCCTAAATCCCCTCTTCTTTATTCCTTCAAAGCAAATTGTTAATTTCTTATTGTACATATAAATCTTAGATTTCTCTTATTTATATTGCATTAGGGTTTTTCACATTGTCTCTCAAACCCTTTGGGTAAATCACTCGTGTTGCATTTCTTTGTACATGTCTAATGTAATATTGACTACTTATCCTTATATAAATCCATGTTACATCTTTCCCATGTGCTAGAATCTAAGGTTCCATAAACCCCTACTCACACATCTTTCACGTTACATGTTTGTATGTGTTACAAAATATGGTCAATTTATTTTCCTAAAAAGAATCTAGGATTAGATTATTGTTTACAAAAGCATTTTATTCTAGTCTTTTGCTTTCAAAAAATGCATATAGGGCTAGCATATAATTCAAAAAGGCAATTAGTTAGATTTCCAGTTTTACATACCATCGTTAGCAAAATGTAAACCCACACACACACGTGGTAATTTTAACAAACAATGAGATTGGATTTCATCCCCAATCCATTGTCAGAGTTTGGTGTCGAGGGCGTTTTACCCTCCACCATGTCGTTCCCCTAGACACCTAGTATCCCCACATGAGTGGTTTTCTAGATTTCATCACTAGAAAATCCTCCACTTTTGAGACTGGGCTTCTAGATTTCATCACCAGTAGTTACCTTCGAAGTGGGATAGGACTAGATGCCTTTGTTCACAAGGCTTACTTAATTAGTGAACACGGTAACTATCATTATTGACTAAGCCCATTCAAGGGTGAAGCGAAAGCATGGGTATGTCGGTATCAGGCCTTAGACAGTGCTACCTCTTCTCATGAGATGATATAGAGAACTCACTTTAGCATAATGGGTTCTCCCCCTTTTAAGATATCATTTTATTATAACTTCCATACAGGTCACCTTTCGCACGTTGCGATATTGTTTGATTCTGTGCACCTTTGGGTGTTGTAGGAGGTTCGGTACCAACAACATCCTTGATCTTCTAGAGTATTCACTCCACTACCCGTGATTCTCCTTAGGAAATATCAACATAAAAATACACTAAATGAATAAAATACTTCTCTTTCTAACATCTAGAACCGATTCTAGTTAGCGTTGTTTGCATGATTACAGACTGGTTTCAACATATTGCACTACTTATTTTTTAGCTACATGCAACACATCATTGCTTTACTTTTACATTAGATACAGTTGAGTCTACACCATATAGGATTATTCCTAAACCCCTTCACACAACACACATAGAACTACAGATCTTAATTTTTGCATAGTTCTAAACCTTCATGACTTGGTACACACTTCAATGTCTATTATCACCCATAGTAGAGTGTGTGAGCAAGCATGCCTTATAGAGGAGGCACCTACCACCTCTTCTAGTCAATCCACTCCTACTACTTCAACCATGAAGGGGAAGGTCATACACACACTTGATCTACTCACACAGTCTGATCTACAGTATACACACACGATGCCTCAATACGAGACATCCACTTTGAGTGAAGCCCTCGCCACTTCACTTGCAGAAGATTATCCACTTCTTTCATCACCATATTCACCTAATCTACCTGCCATGTTCTACGATTGCATGATCTACACGATGCTAGGACAACCTCATCCATTTGTTACCATAGATGAGGAGGTCACACCTACTTACCCTACCTTTGCACACCTCTTTTTACAGAGTCTATCTCAATCCCTTTTTGAGAACGACTCCTCCCACTTGAACCACACTCGCCTAGAGGTCACATAATTTACCCCTATGGTGGGAATGATTTTGGACCCTTCCTATTTTGCCACAGGTACCCAGAGGCCAACATTCCAAATAGTGCAAGAACAACCTCCTCGACGGGAACAAAAAACACTCCCTCAAACATCACACCCATACTCTTCTCAAGAGTCCCAACCATCATCATCTCAGTAGCCATTTTTTACAATGTTTTAAGACTTACCACAAAAACCTCTCCAAATCCAAACCACTCAATGTCAACAATGACAACCAACAACCCAAATTCAATCGAGAGTGGACATAGGCACCACCTCCTCTCCCAAGCTCCTACTTTGAAAGCTTACCCTTATTTTTCCACTGCATTCCCACCTATATCTCAGGTGCTTGGAGTGTACAATGCTCAATAATTCACTCTACCCTCACCTTCATCAACCTTTAGAATACCTCCTCCTCCTCCTTTCCAAGCACCTACCACTAATCTTCCCCGTACCTACGGATCAAAACCCATATCTTATACACCCACTTCCCTAGGCTATTCCACATAGTTTAGCTTCACCACCGCCCATCCTTTAGGACAAAGATAAGTTTCAGCTTTTAGCATCTTACCTCGACCATTCCTAGCACTAGTATCATCAATACCTTCACTCTCACCTAATAGGGCCATATTTTTTAAATCTCCTCCTTCATGGTCATCACTGCATATGGCCCAATGATTACAGTAGGCTCCTACCCAGTAGGAACCCATGCCACAAAAACACACATCCCAATCACAATATTACTACCCCCAACAAACATCTATTTTGTAGCCTAGTATCCCACTAGCCCCTACATCATATGCTACTCAATACCCATCATACCAAGACTAGTGGAACAATTCCCTCCATAATATGGGGAAGAACAACAACAACCTCACTATGTGTCACACTCCCAGGCTGAATCAACCTTAGCTCAATCCTCCATAACCTTAACACCTAAGATTCAACTCTTATAAGACGAAGTCAAGATGTTAAACTTGTGCACCACAAGCTACGGGCCACAAAAACCATCCTACGATGAACTCTGCAATGACCCGATTCATCCATCCATCACTATCCCACATTAACCCTACCGCTTTGAGATCTTGAAGTTTTACAAGTATAAAGGTAAGGAAGACCCCAAAGAGCATATCAATATCGCTCAACTTGCTACCAACTTCATAGTAGCAATCCCATTATGTTGCGTACCTTCTCTCTCCCTTGCAGAACAAGCCTTATATTGGTATAACATGCTACCACGACATAGTCTTTATACCTTTGAACAATTAGCAAACACCTTTTTAGAACACTTCTCCATTAATATAAAACATAAAACAACCTTTTTAGACATCTGTGCCTTACGATATATTGAAAATGAACCTATCACTGAGTTTGTATCTAGATGAAGAGCGATCATCCATGATCTTGCCCATAGCCTCCCTACCATGGAGCTAGTGACATTCTTTTCCAAGAGATACCACAAACACATATCTACCTCCTTATAACTTCACCAAAGTCGCACCTTCGAGGAAGTCATTTCACAGGCAAAGGTTATCAAAGATATTGTGGTCCAATATGACAAAATTAAGTTAAGATCAAAGCCTAACTACATTTCAAACTTTCATTTTAAGAGAAACACACCCAACCAACCTTATCCTTGGCCTCCAAAAACCAACCAAGTGGCAGCTACTACCCTAGCACCCGCACCAAGTCCACCACCTTACATTCCATAACAACAAGTATTCTAAAATGATGCGCCTTCCCCACATAGGCCTCAGCAGTCTCATGGCATGCGTCCACAGGGTCCACAACGTTACCTTACACCACTATCTGAACCCTTAGCAGCCCTATTCCATAGGTTACATGAGGGTGGCCATCTCATTCTACCCGATATTTGACCATTAAAACAAAATATATCTGTCTCATGGATACAACGAGCAATCCTATTATCTGTACCATAGACATCATGACCATGACATCGAGTCATGTCACTCTTTTCATGCTCAAGTGCAGGACCTAATTGATAGGGGTACCATTCAAGTATTGAACCCTTTGGCCCCATAAAACTAAAACCTAGGGATCTTCTAGAATCCTCTACCTGACCATAAGGGAACCAATCCCGAAAGACCTCCAACCAATCCTCTAGGACCACCTCGCCAAGTGAATAGTGTCCAATGTGACCCTCCATTGTATGGTGTGGTCGATATGATAAATATTACCACACAAAACCAATGATACCCATTACATCATACCATACCTATTGTCTCCCCACCTGCCCAATTCACATCATCGTAGTTCTCCCAAACTCCTAGCACTATACCACCTGCACCCACAAATGTGATCACGATCCATGGTAGCCTCACCCATAAATTATGTAATGCCCCTGCACGATTATCCATTTTTGACCTCTTACAACAACCTCAACCCCATCGTGAGGCATTGAATGATATTTTACATTCTATAGATTTAGAAATGCATGATACAAATGCATTTGTAAACTTTATAGAGAACATCTCGTGATACCTCCAGCCATCCATTAGTTTCCATGACCATGAGATAACAGAACTTGTAGGAGAAGGAGCGGATCCCCCTCTCCATATACAATCCACTATCAATGACATCACCTACAAGTGGGTCCTCATTGATACGAGCTCATCCATTAGTATCATATCTATGATAGCTCTACACCATTTACATATTTTTCTAGCCCACTTTACCACACCTTCGCTTGACTTACACATATTTGATGGCTCTATGAGACCTACAGTAGGATCCAGTCCTACCCATTCGAGTAGGTGTTCATACTATTTCATCCTCTTTCATATAATACAAAGGGATATGTGGTACAACATCCTCCTTAGTTGCCCATGGATCAAGGATATGCAATGTGTCCCTTCCACGCTACACCATTTTATCAAGTACATCCATAATGGACTTATCCATTGTGTCCCTGCTGATGGGGATCCATTTAAGTTTTGCAACATTTTAGATCTTCCACCCGTGCCTTCCTTCTTGTCCATGAAATTGTTCTCCGTTTCTTCCCACCAATAAGTCAGGGCATCAACATCCTCCCCTACATCCACCTTGTTACCCCAATTCTCATCAAGGACACACCTCAGTGTTAACACCATTAGCACCATCATCTATAGTGCTTAACCCCACTACCATACCATTCTTACCTCTCATCTTATGGCCACCATGACCGTCCCAACGTTCATCCTCTATAGAATCACCTTTGGTACCACAATCATCATCACCATCCATATTGTGCCCTATCGCTCCACCTTAATCATCTTCTCCTATGAAAGCACCCATCCTACCTACACCGTGCACACCTCCCCTTCCTTTTTGTCCATGGCCTAGGTCATTCACTTCCCCATGTAGTCCAATACCAACACGTACATCCCTCCTTCACAATTACCATAGGCCAATAATCCTATACTAGCCATTGCAGTTGAATGCCATGAATAGGAATGACGAGCATCTCGCTTAGATGACCAACTGTTGTATCCTTATGCTACTACCATTAGAGAATCTCAGATTTTCCCTTCATCATCTAATTCAGATTCACCACCTCATTCACCAGAACATGCGACACCACGCATATCTATTTTTAGAACAAAATTAGGCCCAGGCGATTATAATATGCATGATGCTCACATACATCCACCCATCATCCAGTCTACACGTGACTTTGGCCACCCTTCAGCTTTGGTCTTGACTATCAGGATAGTCGTACAATTAGGATCCCCTAAGAATCACACCAACTTTGGTTACATAGGAGTTGATTAATCACTTCCCCTGTAGTTTCTCCTCCATCACAATCTAGCTTCTACGGTACACTAGACCATCTAGTCAACCCTTACTTTACCTTGTGATACCTTTGACATTTTCATTGGCATGGGTTTGGATTAGGCCGATATGAACAAGGATTACGTACACCTATCAACCCTCATGTGTAATTGCCTACAGATAAATCTGGCATAGGTTATCGCCCTACTACCATTCATATACTAGAAGATGAACTTTAGGATATTTCCCTGCATCCTTCCCCTCTTCCAACACACACCTTAAAAGAATACATTGACATGGAAATTCTAGAGGACAATGCATCTCCTCGCTCCACCATCACAGTCCTCTATGAATTTTTCCAAGAAGACACTTTTTCTGACACCACATCATCATGTTGTGTTGATGAGTTGACAAAACAATTCCTTGTGCTATCCTTAAACATGCACTACCCAGAGCATGACATGGCATCTCCATCATAATTGCGAACATACCTAGCAACATTCTCACCTATCCATAGGCAATAACATAGATCATTTAATCGATCGCAGTCCCTGCAAATTGTCCTACGCCCTCCTTTAGCCTCTTAGGGTGCCCACAGATTGTTGAGCCACTATCACTAGAATCTTCACCACCCACATCTCCCATAAAATTAGTAAACATGGTTGATGTGGATCTATTCTCTTTGCTTCGTTATATGCATCCTCAAATCCATGATGATACGCTGACTCCCAACTTCATCGATCTCACAGATATCTCTCCCATACCAGCACCCCATGATTTCTTCCTTTTACCTCATTTCCTACGTGCTACGAACGTCCCTTCACCATACACAACATCCTATGTCCCCCAAATACATCACACGAATATTTACCTAGATGATGAATACAAATTTATTGAGGCCACTGATGATCTCCACATTATTTCAATTCTAGAATAGTTGCATGATGGTTCCCACATGCTCATTTAGGAAACCATTAATGTTGATATAGGTTATGATATCGAAACCCCTCACGTAGTTAAATTAGTCACCAACCTTTCGCCTAAGGAGCACATTTTATTCACAAATTTTCTTCACAAGTATATTCGAGTCTTTATGTGGTCATACAAGGATATGCCAGGACTCGATCCCACCCTAGTAGTTCACAACCTCACACTTGATCAAAATGCCAAACCAGTAAAGCAAAAGTTATGATGCATGCACCCAATGGTTGCATTACTAGTAAAAATAAGCTCCAAAAGCTCTTAGATGTAGACTTCATAGTACCCATAAACTATCCTGAATGTGTCTCTAACATAGTCCCCATACCCAAGCCATCCGACAAAGTTTGCGTTTGCATAGATTTTTGTGACTTAAACAAAGCTTATCCTAAAGAAAACTTCCCTCTACCTAATATCGACTCACTCGTCGATTTCATTATGGGTTATGAGATGATATCCCTCATGGATGGATTCTCAGGTTATAACCAAATCAGGATCAACCCTACCGATCAACACAAGACATCATTTACTACCTCCTGGAGGATATTCTATTACAAAGTCGTGCCATTTGGTCTTAAAAACATTAGGGCAACCTACCAATATGCAATGACCTAAATATTCCATGATTACATGCACAAAAGCATGGAATATTATGTATATGACCTCATTGCTAATCCGAGAAATGCTCAAAATATCTTGAAGATCTCCATAGGATCTTTGACCACTTGTTAGAACATAAAGTCCACATTAACCCAAAGAAGTGTGTCTTTGATGTTACCTTAGGCAAAATTTTAGGATTCACTGTCTCCCAATGAGGCATTGAAGTTAACCCTAGTAAAGTAAAAGCCATAATCGAGATGCCCCCACCTACTACCTTGAAACAATTGCACAGCCTCCAGGGCAAAATCACTTCTATCCACTGATTTATAACACAATTATTAGACAAGTGCAAACTATTCAACCACCTATTATAAAAGGGAGTAAATTTCAAATGGACGATAACTACCAACAAGCTTTTGATGACATCAAAACTTACCTTACTTCAACACCAGTAATGTCACCCCCACATCCACAGCTATCGCTAATCCTGTATATTTTTGCCACAGATTTCGTGCTTGGTACACTTCTAGCCTAGAAAAACATGCTTGACAAAGAGCAAGCCATCTACTACATAAGTCGTATGCTAGTTAGCTATGAAGCTAGATACGAATACATGGAGAAACTATGTCTAGTTGTAGTATTCGCCACCTAGAAGTTACACCACTATATGCTCAACCATAAAACCTTTGTCATTGCCTGAGACAATCTCCTTCGATACATGATGAACAAAAGATATCACAACTCTTGCACAACTAAGTGGATCATGCTTTTAACCAAATTTGACCTTGAATTTGTTTCATAAAAGTCCATCAAAGGGCAGGTTATAGTAGACCAACTTGTAGAAGCTCCCTTTTCAGATGACCAACATATCTTCTTTCAGCTCTCGGATGACTCCATATTTCACGTAACAGAAGATGAAGAATATGTTGAACCAGAGATGATAGACTTGACTCTATTATTTGATGGCTCTCGATGCATGCATGTTGGGGGTGCAGGCATTATATTCTTCACACCTGAAGGCAAACCACTCCCATTTTCATTCAAGTTGGACTTCCCTTGTATGAACAACATGGAATATGAAGCCCTAATCCTTGGATTGAAATAGGTGCATTACGTGCACATCAAATGCCTGCACATTATATGCGATTCTCTCTTAATAGTAAACCAAGTGTAGGAGATTTGGCAATGCAATTGCCCAGTTCTCCAACAATACAAGCACATTGCACAAAAACTCCTTTATCGATTCGAATGGTATGACATTCATGATCCTTAAACCATGTTGCGGATACAATGGCCTCCTTAGGATCACTGATCTCGTAAAATCAAACATCAACAACCACATACATGACCATTCATACACTCATTCAATCTACCATATCACCCATGTCTCCTAAATATGATGGTGGTATTCATGTGGTCGATACCGAACCACAGGACCCATGGTTTGTGTAGATCAAAGGTTAAATTAGGATTTCTACCATGCAACTTACCACATGCTTAGTGTCGAGCATTTAAACAAAGATTAATCCACTACACATTGTTGGGGGGCATCTTCTATCACCACAACTATGATGACATGCATTTGCATTGCTTAGAACCTTATGAATCTCAGTGGGTTGTACAAGAAACCCATGATGGTACTTGTGGTGGCCACTTCAGTGGCATGGCAATCACGAAACACATCCTTTGCATGGGATACTATTGGTCAAAAATGGAACATGACTGTTGTGAGTATGTGAGGTACTGTATCAAATGCCAATAACACGTAAACCTCACACATCTTCCATCTCAAGTGCTCCAACCTATCAAATACATGTGGCCTTTATCCCAATGGGGCCTAGATCTTATTAGATAAATTACACCTACCTCTTCAGGTAATCACAAGTTCATCATCATTGCCACATAATACTTGACAAAGTGGGTCAAAGCCATACCACTTGTCTGTTGAGCAAGGTGCAACAACAGTATTATCATTGTTGTCAACACAGTCAGACAGATCGGTTGGTGCAGTGGACAGGAGTTAAGAGGTTCTTCAGAGTATGTACAGTGATTATCCAAAAGATCGAAGTGGCCCATATGCTAAAAATCAAAAGAAAATCACAAGGAAGAAACATGTCACGATATCGCGACATGTTGAGCAAGGAAGAAAACTGTCACGATATCGCGACATGTTGAGCAAGGAAGAAAATTGTCGCGATATCACAACATGTTGAGCAAGGAAGAAAACTGTCGTGATATCATGACATGTTGAGAAGAAAGAAAAATTGTCATGATTTCATGACATGTTCGAAGAGAAAGCGCAAGCAAGAAAAACTGTCACAATTTCGCGACATGTTCGAAGAGAAAGTGCAAGCAAGAAAAAGTGTCGTGATTTCATGACATGTTGGAAGAGAAAAAGGCAAGTAGAAAAAGTGTCGCGATTTCACGACATATTGCAAGAGAGATAGTACAGAAGAAAAAGTGTCGCGATTTCATGACATGTTGGAAGAGAAAAAGGCAAGTAGAAAAAGTGTCGCAATTTCGCGACATATTGCAAGAGAGATTGTACAAAAGAAAAAGTGTCGCGATTTCATGACATATTGCAAGAGAGAGAGTCCAAAAGAAAAAGTGTCACGATTTTGCGACATATTGCAAGAGATTGTACGAAAGAAAAAGTGTCACGATTTCGCGACATATTGCAAGAGAGAGAGTCCGAGAGAAAAAGTGTCGCGATATCGCGACATGTTGCATTTTCGCGGTCCGAAGTGAAGAGAAAATGCAAGGAGGAAAAAGTGTCGTGATATCGTGACATGTTGCATTTTCATGATCCGAAGCGAAGAGAAAATGCAAGGAGGAAAAAGTGTCACGATATCGCGACATGTTGCATTTTCGCGGTCCAAAGCAAAGAGAAAATGCAAGGAGGAAAAAGTGTCGCGATATCGCGACATGTAGCATTTTTGCGGTCCAAAGCGAAGAGGAAGGCAGAGAAAGAAAAGTGTCGCGATATCACGACATGTCGCATTTTCGCGACTTGAAAAGAGCAAGAAGGCAGAAAAGGAAAAGTGTCACGATATCGCGACATGTCGCATTTTCGCGACTAAAGGAGGAGAGAGAAAGTAAGAAGGCAGAAGTGTCACGATATCACGACAAAAGTAAAAAGGAAGAGTACGGAGGCGAAAGTGTTGTGATATCGTGACATGTGTTTTCGTGGGTACAAGCCGAGAAGAGGACAAAGAGGCAGAAGTGTCACGATTTTGCGATAGGTCGCTTTGGCACAAGCTAAGAAGAGAACCCAGCCAAAATAAGATATGTGACAGTTAACTGAAGTAGTACGATAGTTACAGGTGTAGTTATAGAGAAAAATCATGCAACTAAAATAAGAACAGTGAACTGAAGTTAGTACGACAGTTACAGGTGCAGTTACAGAGAAAAATCATGCAGCTAAAATAAGAACAAGGAACAGAAGTCAGAACGATAGTTACAGGGCCAGTTACGGGTTGCATGCAAAAATATGGAAGTTAAAAATAGAGTCAGAACTTTGTTATAAAAGGAGGTCTGCGTGGAGAATTAAAGGGCTGCTAAAATAGAGTGAAGGTGCTACAAAAAGAAGGTTGGAAGAGTGTCGTAAGAGAGCATTAAGCAGAGCTATGAGAGCCGTAAGAATGCAGTAAGAAGCACAACAAGAGGGCTGTAAAAGTGTAGTAAGCAGAGCCTTAAGTGTGTGTGGTGTTTTGGTGAATAGCGAGAAAGGTTGGGTTAGCAATAGACCAGTCAGGGTCTTGTATAAATGAAGGCATCTTTATGTCAATCTTCTAGTTTTAGAACAAAAGTCCAAGTTGGTGCTTGGCATCAGGGGTTGGTGCTCCTTCCAGTTGGTGTTGGTAAACCGGAGGTTGGTGCTCCTTTTTGTTGGTGTAGATAAATTAGGGGTTGGTGCTCCTTCCAGTTGGTGCTGGTAAATCAGGGGTTGGTGCTCCTTTCTATTGGTGCAGATAAATCAGGGGTTGGTGCTCCTTGGGGTTGGTGCTAGTAAATCAGGGGTTGGTGCTCCTTTCTGTTGTTGCAGATAAATCAGGGATTGGTGCTCCTTCCAGTGGGTGCTGGTAAATTGATTGTAAAGTTGTTACTTTGCAAAGGTTGGATTTGGATGGGAGTCCAAACAGTCAATTTTTGAGGAGTAGCCAAAACTGGTGAACCTCGGTACATCTTGTGTTGTGTGATGCTCTTTTGTTATATTTGCTTTATTGGGTTTTAAGTTTTCATTATTTCCACATTAAGAGTTGAATATTTAAGTTTTTAAGAGCTACACTGATTCACCCCCCCTCTCAGTGTCGTTGTGAGACTAACATTGTCCAAATCATAGGAGCAAAGATAGCGGTATTCATAACAAACCATATCATATGTCACTTTGGAATCCCTTCCCAAATCATCTTTGACAATGGGAAATCCTTCAAAAACAAAACCATATGTGCTATTTGCAAAAAGTTCAACATTCAACATAGTTTCTCTACCCCATACTACCCATAGGGTAATGGCCAAGTAGAGGCCACAAACAAAATGATTTACCCCATCCTACACAAAACAATAACAAAATCGCATCGTGACTGGCACAACCAAATTCCCCTAGCCTTGTGGGCATACCATACAAGCATCTATACCCCCACTAGAGCAACCTCATTTTCACTTGTCTATAGGGCTGAAGCTATCATGCCCCTAGAGCTTGAGATACATTCCCTAAGGGTATCCATGAAAGAATTCATTGATGGTGATACTACTCACCAAGCCTGTTTAGATTAGTTTACACTCCTTGATGAACATCACATCCATGTCATCGAGCACACGTGTCTACCAAGATCACCTTGGTCGTGCCTACAACAGTAAGGTACATCAATGCAAATTTTGAATTGGTGATTTAATTCTCAAGGAGAACCAACAAATCATAAGTCAGCCAATAGTGAGACAAGTTTACCTCGAACTGGTTGGGCCCCTTCATTATCATACACAAATTTGATTCAGGTGCCTATCGCTTGGCTAATACGGAAGGCCTTAATGAACTCAAGCCTATCAACATCCTACACCTTCGTGCATTCAATGCCTAACAGACACAGATGTTCACTATTACAAGTAGTACACACTGCTATGCACAAACACATCACCTACTAGGCACATCACTATACATGCATCTATTTTACTTTAAATGTTACAATATACATGCACTTTTACTTTTTTGTTGCCATTTATATGCTATTGGTATCTATCTTTGCTTGCAATATTTACATCATTTATTGATATGGTAGCCACAGGTGGAATCCAAAACGAAGATAAATTCTTTATTAAATTTTGCTCCTTGAAGTTGATCTAGCAAGTCATCAATGCGAGGGAGAGGATATCTGGTTTTTATGGTTATTTTGTTCAATGCACAAAAATCAATACAAAGTCTCCATGAGCCATCCTTCTTAAGCACCAAAAGAATGGGGGAAGCACAAGGGGAAGTGCTAGGCTGAATGAATCCTTTTGCCAACAAGTCCTCAATTTGACGTTTGATTTCATCCATTTGTATTATTGATTGCCTATACTTAGGTGCATTTGGAAGTGAAACTCTTGGAATTATGTCAATGCTGTGATTGATATCTCTCTCTGGTGGTAGAGTGGTAGGTTCATTAAACACAACTTGATGTGATTGCAAAATATTTTGAAGTGAAGCATTCTTTGTGTGGAACTTAGAAGTTTTTGTTTGACCTTCTTTTTGTGTGGGTCTAATGAATATGAGTGCCAACTCTTGTGCTTGATTTACTGCTTTGTGAGATTGCCTACAACTTAGCACTAGATTAGATGTGTCCTTAGTGCATTCCACCAGATATT
The DNA here is from genome assembly GCA_028583015.1 of Wollemia nobilis. Taxonomy (NCBI): domain Eukaryota; kingdom Viridiplantae; phylum Streptophyta; class Pinopsida; order Araucariales; family Araucariaceae; genus Wollemia; species Wollemia nobilis. Next base: position 680,465 of record JAQPPZ010002068.1, read on the forward strand.
GTTTGTTATCCAGTTCCAATGTGTAGGTGTTATTTTTAGCATGGTAGATGGCATTCCTATCATATTGATAGGGTTTACCCAACAAAATTCCACAACAATCCATGTTTGTGACATCACACTTAACCTTATCCACAAATTTGTCACCAAAGGCAAAGGACACGGTACAAGTGTGTGTGATGTCTGAAGTAGAGTCAACATCCTTCCACCCAAGTGCATAGGATTGAGGATATGGTTTGGTGGGGAGCTTCAGCTTCTTTACAATGGATCTCGCAATTAGATTTTTTTGTGAGCCGTTGTCTATGATACAATAAATAGAAACATTGTGTGTAAGGTGGGCCTTAGTGACAAATAAATGGTCATGACCCCCATGAGCAGAAACATTTGTCATAAGGGTAACCTTATTGAGTTTACCCTTTAATGCAGGATATTCTTCTTCTCGCCCTGTAGCCACAATGGGACCATCTTGTGTGTCCTCATTTGACTTTACAAAAAGGGCCTTCTTTTTTCTTGCAAGTATAAAGCATTTTGCTTTGGTATGACCATTCTTTTTACAATAAGTACAATACAATGTGGAAGAAGAAGAATTTTTAGAACTAGAAGAGGAAAAGTGGGATTGCAAAGAATGAGGAGGAGTAGAAGAATTGGGGGGTGAGTTAGAGTTCTTCACCTTTTGTTGTTGTTGATTTGAACCCTTGGATGAGCTCTCTTGTGCCTGTTGTGATTTGTAGGAACCACCAATTTTCTCCTCCGCCAAGCTGGCATGTTTGAATACTGATGACAATGTGACAAATGGAATGAATTTCAACTCCCTCATTATAGGATCATGCAACCCACTTACAAATTTCTCAATAAGCTCTTCGATAGAAGAAGTGATACCGTAAAGAACTCTAAGCTTATTGAACTGAAAAATGTAATCGAAAACTGGCATATTAAAACCTTGCTTTAACCTATACCATTTGATCCTTAGATCGGCCTGATAGTTAGGTGGAAAAAATGTATCCTTCAAAAGTGTGACTAACTCTTTCCAGCTTGTTACCTTAGCTTTATCATCTGAAACAAGAATATTTGCTAATCCTGTGAGTTTTATCATGGAAAAAGGTACTCTTTCATCTTCAGGAACCTCGACATACTCAAACCAAGTTTCCATATCTAGGATCCAAGTGGACAATACATCAGGATTCCTGGATCCATCATAAGGTTTTATATCACACTTTGCTTTGTTGGAGTATTTGTTGTTGTAGATTGTGACATCATTTTTGACAATAATTTCTTTCACCTTGTCCATCAAATCTCCTACTACAGTGGCGATGTTTGCCACTTGTGTTGCAAGATCATTGGCCATTTTTTGTCTAGTGTATGCCAGTATATGAGGGTTTTTTAAAAGAATTCAACACAATTGCTTTTTTTCTTTTTTTTTTTATCAAAATTTGTAATTTAGGGTGATTTTAAGTGCAAAAGAATCAACTTTTATCTCCCACTCTTAAAAAAAATAGCACTTTAAAATTCAAAATATTCCCCTTAAGCAAGTATTGTTGACCAATTTTAGTGAAAATAATAATCTTTTGCAAAAGATGAAAATGCAAAAAAATTAAAAGACAATTTTCACCTCCAATTTCTCAACAAAAATTAGGGATCTGGTGGTCAACAGGTCATCAAACTATTAATCTAGACTATCAAACAATCAATCTGGCCTATCAAATTGGCAATCTCAGCGTCAAACAGTGTCGAGAGGCATCAAACAGGTGTCACGGGTGTCAAATAGATTTCGTAGACCGTCATATATCATCACGAGGCATCAAACCGCATTGCGGGGGCATCAAACGGTTTCACGAACCGTCAAATATTGTCGCGAGCTGTCAAAATCATCACAAGGCATCAAATCGCGTCACGGGGGCGTCACCGGCATTGGGGCGTCAAGTTTTTATTTTTATTTTTAATTATCGTGCATTTGCTTTCCACACAGTCCAATGTATGGTTTAATTGTTTGAAACCTTAGTACATTGGCCGTGCACCCAACTCATTGGCCCCCTTTCACCGGCAATGAAAAAGAAATGACTTGTTTCTTCACGAATGATTCACGATCCCTTCCTGACGAAAAATTCAACCCGAAGAAAACAACCACTCGCGGAAGAATGCCAAAAAATTTTGCACGACTGATAGGGTTTAATTTAAACCTTAGGGCGATTTAATATTTCCTCTGTCGAGAAACTTATTTCATGTCAAAAACTATATCACGATGCCAGGAAAGAATTTTCTTCGTGCTGTGTCGTGATCGACGTCACCAGAGGGAATGTATAATCGCAAATCGAATAGACGTCGAAATCACGTCGAGGACTGCTGTCTAGAATCATGCAACTCCAAAACTCGCCATGAGTAGCTCATCGACGATGGAGGAAAGGGGCGAGATGTGGTGTGCACAGGAAGACGCCGACATCGAAACCCTAAAAAAAAAAAAGAGCCTCAACTACTATGAACCAGATCAAAAGTCTAGGAAATTTTTGCCTATAGGTGGGGCAGAGGAGGTTACCCTATCGGGTCATCCTCTGACATCTTCGTCAAGAATAAATGTAGTAAGAATGGCTGCTTGAGCTTCGATACAGGTGATGCGGCTGGTTAATGAAACCCAATTCATGCAATCGCTAACAACAGGATCTATCTGAGTCTCTGAATACCAGTGATATGGTAGCCATAGGTGGAATCCAAAATGAAGCTGAATTCTTTATTATGCAGTACAAATATATAATAATACATCAACAGAATCAAGTGAGAGCATTATAACAAAGTGCCCAACATGGACAACGCTCGATCACGATTAAATGCACACTACCAAAATAACCAAACTGCCTCCTATCTGTGGAAAACAATAAATCGTGAGGTATACTATACCTTCACGTGTACAAAGTGCAAAATATAAAAATAGATATGAATGGAGGACTTAGGCTAAAATGTAGTTCCTAAGTATCCTCAACATATATAGCCACACCATCAACAGTGAGATACAACAACATCCGCACACATCATCATGCAGGACCCTCCACTGCCACTGCCTATATTGATCATGTCGACTAACCTAGCTCAACCACCAGTCACCCTTCATACTAGGTAGTCTTCGCATTCCTCACATTCAAACCATTACACTCCACCCTGATGCCTTTCCCCTTGCCACTGAGATTCATCTTACTCACCCCAATCTGGATACAACCAAATCTCCCTATCCTCCTTTGATGAAAATGAGGAAACATCCCATCCCCAAACACAAGGGTATCCTTCTCATCCATCTAAAGATACCAAGAACCCTTATTCACCAACTGATTCCCCCCACCACCCTCTAGGAACTTACCACCCTCCTAACAGATGATACACTCCTCATCCAGCTCATCCTTCATGCCTACTGATCCCACTCCCCAACAGGGAGTCTTCTTATGCCCAAGCCTTGCAATCCCATACTGCTTAAGAAATCCAAGATGCTTATGCACACATATCTCCATCCCACATGTATCATCATCCAGATCCATCTCCTATACCACCTGTCCTCTAGAAACCACCCTCACCACTACAAGACTTACCCTTTTAGCAAGCCTCACAATCTCCAAGGTCATTCCACTCCTCATCATCATAATCTCATATATCTTCTCATGCATACCAGGCCACTCTATACACATTGGGGTTTAGATAACCACCCTCTCTGATACCACCACTTCCCCACTATGATATACAACATCTCTTTTCCCACCTTGAGGCTCTTGAGCTATAGATGAGCCATTGTTGTTACCACATTCCTCTATGCTAGTTCCCTTTGGCCTGTGCATCCTCACCTCCACATAGATTTATTCCTCAATATCGGATTCGATCCACATCAGACTCTTGATCTGCACATCCATCATTGGACCTCCCTTCATCCACCTCTCGTTCACCTCCAGTGAAACCTTACATTTACCCCATGCCTGTTCCATTCACTCCATTGTCAAAAATGGTCTATCACCTCATCATCAAGGCCATATTGAATTACTAGAAATTTTGCCCATACCCCGTGCATCCTAAACTATGTAATTACCACGAGAGCCAATATTGTATTTATCATTGTCAACCAGGTCATGACATTGAAGAATACTGATCATTCGAGAACCTGATGCACAACATGTTGCATGGCAATCGAACTTCATCACCTGAACTCTCCATCCCATTTAGCTAACTTTTGAGTCCTCCACATCGCATCATCCCTAGAACTTTGCCACCATGTAAAACCTTGACAGCGCTAGCTCGCTATATTCACAACATATCCAACTACACCAACCATTGAAGTCCCAACCATACCATCACTTCACCATCCCATTCCTGACCTGACCCACACCACTTTACCCGTTAGTAGCTCTCGTCTTCTTCCTTCTTTCTTCTTCTACTTCTTACTTCCTTGCGTAGTTGTATGGTCATGCTTCGAGCGGCTACATACCTACACTGATCCACTTCCTCTCTTCTATCTTCATTGGCTTTTGGTAATCCCCTCATCTTGCTGGTTACCAAAGCCTATTTCTTCTTACTTCTTCCATTTGTACATCCTACTCTCACATCCTCTTTCTTTTTGTGATTATTACATATATTTGTACAACTCATAGTTTATTCACCTACTATACACACACCCTACATGTTGGGGCAACCATTATCATAACATCACACTTTTTGTCATTATGATACACCATACTCATCTGTAGATAAGTTTTCCAAACTTCTCCCTCTACACTTCATAAACACCCTCTTGTAGATATTGCATTCCTCCACTAACATAGTTTACATTACACTCATTGCATATATCCATATTTTTTTCATTATCATTTTAGTTCATGCTTATATATTCTTCCCCCCAAAAAAAAATACGCCTTCAATAGGAGTAACACATGCACTTGTTAGCATCACCACCTGGATGTCCATTCCCCCTTTTCAGGATTAGGGTATACATAGGTATTGTGTTAAGCTTTGACCACTCACTAGTTTAGTTTATCAAATGTCACCTCTAGCTGACAGGTTTTACACACTCCTTATGGTTCTTTAGGCTGGTTCAACTTCTCTCACGGACCATTCACAACAGGTTACACATTAAACGAGTTTTGAGTCTAGGGAAGATGACACCTTGAGTAGATATTGCCATCTAGCAAATGGTTTTCCCTGCTCATCCTATCACTTGCATGGTCAACATATAACCTAGGGATAAACAAAGGGATAAGCATAAGCAAATGTAAGACACACGGGCATAAAATAAAAGACAACGCCCATACAAAAAAAAAGAGAAAAAAATGAAAAAGAGTACCACAATACATAGGTAAACAATAGATGAGGGGCAAAAAATAAAAGGAAAAGCCTCCAAATATCACCAGTGTTATGCTTCATCTCCTTTGGTCCTTAGGTTCAACATAACACCATGGGACAATTTCCATCACTAGAAATTGGCTCCAAGAGCCTGCCTACCAGTGGAATAGTCTTAAAAGTGGCAAAATATCTAACATATTAGCTACCCGCTTTTGTATAGATCACTATTCGATTATGGATGAGCTAGCTAGTTCGACCATGTCTACAACGGGTTAATCCTACCTCCCTAAAAATGGATAAATGAACCTCAATCATTTACAAACACAGGTCCATGACAAACTTTGAACGAGTCTGATTAGTTATGAGTTGTCACATAAAATTACATAGTTTTAGGTCCAAGATTTGATTGCCAAAACTACACTGGTCAAAGCCATTACATATACCTTATACCATCCTACATCTCTGAGATCATGGAATGGATCACATCCACATAGGTACATGCAATGATACAAGTGCTTCCTTGGTGCATTTTAGTCCCCTCATACATGCATCTACGCATCTATGCTACTTAGAATCATCAAACATTACATCAATTTATTTATCCTACATACACTGTCTCACATTGCATCATTGCATTTCTATTACATACATTTACCACACATTGCATCACATCATATTGCATTGCATTTAACATACAATCATTCTACAGTATAGCTACACTATAGTTTGATCATACATCTACACCTTACCACATATGTATATCCATGCATTATACATTTACTTACACATCACATTATACTATCTACACAAACACAATGCAAACAAATTCAAATTGACATCCAAAAATATGCACACACATACACACACACACACAAACACACACACATACACATATATATAAACATCGACACCACCAAAAGGTATATATATCATCAATCAAAAATACCTGTAGGCTACAACCTAGGACCATGCCCATCATACCAAATACAAAAAAACTACCTACAGGCTACAATGTTAATCAACCTAGCTACCACCAAGAGCCTCTCCATGCCCCTTATGACTCGACATCCCTGGAGCTATCTTGCATGCCGCTACAACCCTGCTAGACTCCGCGTGCTCCCCAATATCTGAGCCTCTAGAGATCACAACCACATCCCTACCGACTACCACCTCTTGCATCCCAGCCCTTGCACCTCTTCGACCAACTAAAGAGGCACTCTGATGAATATACTGAGAGGATGCACGTGCATGTGTTTCTATCCTTGACTGTGACACCACCTAATCATAGTATGTGAGCGAAATCCTATGAAGCCCCAAAGAGTACTCATAAGTTGCCCATCGTGCTGCCTTCATATAAAACATCCTTCTACCAAACTCAACACTAGCCTATAGTTGTGCTATATCAACCCTCAGAGTAGCCACATCAACTAGAGCCTCCACATGTACTCCCTCAACCCCATATCTACCCTACTGCTACCTCACCATCTCCTTTCACAACTTTGAAATATCTGTAGCCATCCAAGTGCACCTATCCTTAAGGACCATTCAAGAAACATCACTAGAGATCCTAAAGATATCAACCTCTCTTCCAAGTCTATCATCTCTTCTCGCCTGTAGTCTCACTCTCATGGAGATATCCCTCCAACTGACGTACTTGAGCATGCAGTAACAACACCTCCACTTTGGCCTCATACCTATCCTATTACTCAATGGGAATATCCTCCAAAACATTAGAAAAACCCATACCTACGACATCACCAAAACCACCCATGGCCATGCCTCCACCTAACTCCTCCATGACCAGCATCTCCTCCACAACCAGAATATCTCCTAGAGGCTTCTCTCCATCACTCATAGGAGCCTCCTCTACTTTCTCTATAGATGATATCGAGGTGTCTCCTAGCCATCATCCGAAGCATCGTAGAGGTACCTCCGTCTCACTACTAGACCTATCTTATGATCTTTCCCGAGTGCCTCTCCCTACCTTCCTTCCTACTATAGGTGCCCCACCACCAGGTAGTACCCATTAGTCTACCACACCTACAACTAGCTCCAAAATCTGCATAGACCACCAAGCATCAAACTCGATTGTAGTCCCAACATCATGCACATTTGGGATCACAATTGATGGGTCCCTCTCAGCGATCCATGACAATACTACAAGTGGCTGTACCCTGTCACCCCAGCATCTATAATACACAACATGAGCCTTTGGAATATCCTATTGTAAACCAAACTAACGCCTCACTCGATCAAACTAAAATTACTTGGCCTACCAAGTATATCACCCCAACAACCATCTTCCATGATGAATGACTCCCAACTGCTCACCATCTTACTCCTAGGTCACACCACCTAACCATGATCTCCACTCAATGGCACTAGGCACCAACCTACCAAACTCTATCCTCCAATACAGAGGATCGCTCTCATGTTGTCTCTTCACCCCCTTCTCCTCAATAATCCTCCATATGAGAGCATAAGGTAAATACTCTTGTACCTCCACATGAGCCTCACAAGGCAATAATGACAGTCTCTTAATAGAGATATGCTCCCATGTCCACACCTACAGCAAAGGAGTCCTACTTAATCCCTTTTTTCTAGCATGCACCATATTGTGCAACTCATTATGTACCTGGGCCAACAATACAGGTGCCCATGCGAACACTGTATTTTGCTCCACCACATCACTGATAATATCCAACATATTCTAGGTAAACAATACCTCGAATCTATCAGGAAGAGCGTATGCTGAGATCATCATCATCACTGTGCACTAGAGCTTAGATATATTCTTATTAAGCCATAACCACTTTAATCCATCTTCTCAATATCTATCTCATCCCACCCCTCACTAAAGAAGCACTCCAACACAACGTCCTTAGAATTATCTGGCGCTGCCCTTACTTGCACACCCTCAATCGACAACCTATATATCCTATAAACATCCTCCAGGGTGATGGTCATCTCACCCATCAGTAGATGGAAGGTATTACGATCCGCATCCTATCGCTCACACAATGTGGATATGTATACCCTATTGACATAAATACTCTTACATTTCCACATCTCTGAACCATATGCCATCCAACCACTTTCGATCATTGTTATTGTCCATGAGCTTGTCAAAATCATTCTTCATCGTACGAACACGATGACATGGCTCGATCATTTTCACTTGTTCATACACAAACAATCACAAACATTTACATCATTTTCATATACAATCATCCAATTACATAAAATTCAATTTTATTTAAAATAAATTTCACACACAAATTAAACTATTTAATTTGACAAGAACTTTGAGACATAAAAATAGTGCATAATTCACATATCAAAACATATAAAAAACACAATCACATATTTGGATACCCATTTTGCCATTTTATGGTAAAAATTTGAACAGATGCGAAAAACAGTAGATATTTGGCTCCCAACAGTCAAATACAAAATTACCCACATACCCACTGTGGCACGAAATTCAAAACCAAGTCAATCCATTAGACATACAAAAACAAAGTATATTTTTTAATATCCATTTGCCCACTCTACGATGAAAATATCGACAAAATTAAAAAATAGTATACAAATCAACACGAGTTTTGAGGTCAATGTTACCATAAATACATCCAAACGGTACATACACCAAAACACATAATATCAAAAACATAGTCACATTTTTGAACACCATTTTCCCACTTCACCAAACAAATATTGAAAATAGTGCAAATTGGGCTCCCAACACCCAATTTCAAATTCAACACTACTCACATCTTGGCACGTAAATCAAATACACACCAAATACAATCATCTACCAAAACAAATAACATTGTTGGATACCTATTTCGCTCTTTTACGGTGAAAATAGCAATGGTTTCTAAAAATACTATATCTACGATGGAAAACTTAATAATCAAAGTTTTCTAATTTACACCCTAAAACCACACATTCAAAAAATATGCCAAACAAAGGCAAAAAAAAATAACTGTTGCAAAAGTGGATATCCATTTCCTACTTTTATGGATAAAATTCAACCACATTTCGAAAATAGTAACCATCGCTCCAAAAATGGAAGGTCAAACTGCAAGACTACTCTACCCGTCACCCGATCAAACTACAACGAAAAAGGGTCAAACCCAAAAATTGACTACATTTTTGGGTACCCATTAAGCCCGTTTAACACTTTGTGTTTCAATTCTAGTCAAAATTTACCTAAATTTTTTAAATTAACACAAAAACCTCACCCCCTATTTCATGCTTTTCGAGAAATAAAATTAAAATAATAACACAATAGCAATATCACTTACCAGTGGATCACCACATCGAGCTCCAGTGCTAGTCCATCCTCTCATCATTTTGCACCTTGATTTGATCAACCACAAGCGCTCCACGTCACCAAACGTCATTCCCTCCTCACTCTCCAAGTTCACCGTCATCAAAATGACCCTCCCACGCTTTCAAAAAAGCTTAAATATACCCAAAAAACCCTAATTAGGTCAAATTTACCCCCTAGCCTATGAATTTAATCCAATTCACACCTTGGCCTATGAATTAGCCTAATTCGCCCCCCAATCTGCAAATCCAGATCCAATTCACACCCCGACTTGCGAATTGAGCCTAGAAGCCCCAAATTGACCCAATTTTGATTCTAAACCCTTGGAAATCACCGACATTTCATACCTATCTAATATTTCATTATTTTTCTCATGTATTTTTCATCTATTAACCGATTCATCACCACATCCTCATGTTCCATGCATCTCATTGGTGATTCCTCGTTTGAGGGGGTATTCATATCCAAAATCCAGCTTTGCATGCATCCAAACAACCAAACATCCAAAAGTGCAAATAACGCATCTATCTACAAAAGTTTTGCTAAATATTATCTTATGAAATAATCTCAATTCCAAATAGACATTTGTTATATCACGAGAGCTATGCGTTCCCATGGAGAAGTCAATATAGCATTCATGTATGTCGAATATAGAATGAATGATACTTTTGACGTAACCCTAATGCAACATTTGGAGAAGGATTTTTGGCATTCATGATACACGATGAATGACACGTTTGAATAATATAAATTTCCCTTTAGCTCAAATGGTTTAACACTTGTCGCCATGTGCTCATCAATCAATTGAAAATAAAAATTTGAATAGGCATTTGTTCTATTCATACTTTTGGACCATCTTGAATTTGGTCACAAAAACAAAGTAGTCAAAAGTTGCCTCCCCCAAGAAACAATTATGACATCAAAAATGTCAGATGGACTCAACAAAACCAATGTGGAAAAAAAAATAGGCCAATAAGGTTTTATTGTTGGCCACTCTTCACGATTACTACAAGTCTTACATGGTAAAAACCCCTTACAATAAAGTGGCCCCTCCACTTTTAATAAAATATGCTCCCTTTACCATTAAAAAAAAAAAAAATGGCCTTCACTTTATATTAAAAACAATGGCCCTTTTTTTTTTTAAACCAAAAATACTTTTAGTGAGATTTTGCATGCTGACAGATTTCACTCCGTGATTTAAAAAAATTACACCATTGTCATATGGTCCCCTTCATTTGTCAATAACATTCACTGTAACACTTATTCCAGCCGTTGGTGCTTTCCGCCACTGAGGACATAAAAAAAATATTCACTACTATAAACTGCAAACTATGAGAGGCATACTCGTGTCAGGATAGGATATGCAAGAAATACATATTCACATCAAGATTTCTCTCTGTCATATCACCGTTTCTGCTTCGCTGATCTCCATCTTCAAACACCACCTGAAACATGTCTTCAGTGCCTCCTGTCAGCTTCTCTTCGAGCAAAAATTTGTAGCAGGGACCAGTCACAACAAACATACAAATATCTTCAAAGGGAAAACATCACTTCTTAAATTGCGGATGCATACATAGCTACCTATTTAATTCTCCTCCTTTGATGCTATATAAAAAAGAAATACAGTGCAAGGAGGCAAATAGCCCACAAAATTCGCCAACAATTCAAAAAATATTACAACGCGGCTAGAAAAAAAAAAATGTGGCAGGCTTTCCCTACCCTGTGTAAACCCTTGAGGGGGGATTTCCCTCATGGAAATCCTCCCTCCCCTCAATTTTTTCCCCTTTCCCATTTTTTTTCTCCATTTTATTTTCAAACTAGGGAGTGTGCTCTCCATCATTGATGGATTAGAAACCAAAAGTTTTCAAAAGAGTAATGGCTGAAAAATATGATTTATTCGGAGGTTTAGTTTGCAAGTTCACTCTCCTTCCTGTGAAACCCTTGAGGGGGAATTTATCTCATGGAAATCCTCCCTCCTCTGCTCATTTTTTAGCTCCCTCATTTTTTATCTTTTAGATCAGTTTTATGATTGAGCAAGAGTATCCTCTGTACCTAGGCCAATCTGGTTCAGAAGGGACACAAGAAATTCCCATCGTAAATTTTGGGTCATATTTCACCCATCGTGTAGATCTGAGCAGGGACATTTTCTGTTGTGAGTAGCGGATAAATTCCTGATGCGAATGGGCGTTTGACCATGCATAAGAAAATAGATATTGAAACTACGAAGGAGACAAAGAAAGCCGTTAAGGATTTGATGTATGGTCCCGGACTGTGTGTTGTAGCAATGCGAGTGATCGTGAATTGCAACAATTCTAGACGATCTTGCTCTCCATTTTTACGTCTCTCAATGTTGGCAATATATGCGTGGGTGGTGGAATGTGATCTTCACTATTTCTCAAATTTACATTATTTGGTGCATGTTGTTTGGAAAGGCGCTCTAACAACACCATTGATATAAACTGGTGATAATGCTATCCTTGAATGGAGGAGCACCAATTACACCAGATTCAGGAGTTGGCCTCTTCAGATCCATCAGGCGCAAGTTCAGTAAACGGAGGGAGTGCAAATCCGTTCATTGTGAGGAATTCGTGAGGCGGGATAAATTTTTTAAAAAAATTTGGATGCCCCTCTGTTGTGCACCGAAGACAATCAACATGATGCAATCTGGTTGTTTTTTGGTAGAAATCTATTGGAGTTTTTATTTTCTTCCATGCAATGTGGAGCATGTAGAAGTTCAATCCAACTGTTGCTGTAATCACGGCTCATAGGGTGGAAAATACAGACGTCATTTATCACTGTTAGAGGAGATGTGCCTAATCCTCATCAAAAATCGAAGCCATTACCCACACGTAATAATTTTTATGATGAGTGAGCTGTTGATACTGAGAAGTGGAGGGCCACGTGTTTTCTATTTACTTTCTACACTGATGATGTGTATGAAGGATGACACTTACGCTGTAGAGACACATTTATGCTTTGGGATTATTTTTTGGTAAGCACGATGCATATTTGCAGAGCCTCTACCCATGTCATGTTCCATAATTACCACTACCTTTTCCAGTACCATTGTTGGGCTCTAGGAGGACCTGAGTTTACAGGTGATGTTTTTTGAGAGGTTTTTTCGATGAGGCTCGTGCTCTATGCACTTGGCTCTCTAGCTATGAAAAAATGCCAGATCAATGGTGTATACATCTTAGTCTGTTTCCACAGGGTCAGCCACTTCCTCGGGTCTGTTGCCTCTAGGTCAGCCATCTAAGTTGCTCAGGGTCATCATAGGTGCCTCAGGGTTAGCCACTTCTGGGTCTGTTGCCTCTATAGGTCATCCTCAAAGGATGTTGCCATTTATAGGTCACTGAATAGGTTCACCATGAATATCAAATCTCCCCTCATGGTGAACTCTATCTAGGAGGTGTCAGTCTCTATCGAAAAAGTTCACCTTAATACAAAGGAAAAACGAGCCATATAAGAGTGTCGGTCTCTATCGAAAATGCACTCAATACAATAAAATGAGCCATAGATCCAAATATGGAGGAGAACAAGAAGATAATAAGAGAATATTCTAAAGTGTCTTCATCTGTAGTCTTCAGAAGTAGATCCAAAAAAACCTCGGATAGAGTCTAGGGTGTCTATATCTATAGTCCCTAGAATAAGTGTCCTTATGGTAGTCACATCATCTTACCGAAATGCATGGGTAACCAGCCGCTGCATCCACCAAGTAGAAAGAGGAGAATACTAGATACTAGGTTCACTTACAAGTGCCTTGGGAGTGTCGGGTTCAACCGAGAGTGCACTCCAAGGTAGAAAACTTTGAGGCTTAAAAAACTCAAATGAAACAGCCTCAAAATTACAAATGGACACCACCAATGTGTGCGTCTTGAAAAAATATTTCCAACGACTATAAACATGGCTATAGTCGGATCTCATCAATTTTCCATGCATGAGAAAAATAACATGCCTCTCTAGGAAGCAAAATAAACATCGCACCGTGGTAGGAAAACAACATCAATTTCCTTCGTAGAGGAATTACATGGGCCATGTAGGCCTTCCACTTCCACTACCAATGTGGAAAAAAAATAGGCCAATAAGTTTTTATTGTTGGCCACTCTTCACGATTACTACAAGTCTTACATGGTAAAAACCCCTTACAATAAAGTGGCCCCTCCACTTTTAATAAAACATGCTCCCTTTACCATTAAAATAAAAAAAAATGGCCTTCACTTTATATTAAAAACAATGACCCTTTTTTTTTTTTAAACCAAAAATACTTTTAGTGAGATTTTGCATGCTGACAGATTTCCCTTAGTGATTTAAAAAACATTACACCATTGTCATATGGTCCCCTTCATTTGCCAATAACATTCACTGTAACACTTCTTCCAGCCACTGGTGCTTTCCGCCACTGAGGACATAAAAAAAATATTCACCGCTGTAAACTGCAAACTATGAGAGGCAGACTCGCGTCAAGATAGGATATGCAAGAAATACATGTTCACATCAATATTTCTCTCTATCATATCACCGCTGCTCCTTCGCTGATCTCCATATTCAAACACCACCTGAAACATGTCTTCAGTGCCTCCTGTCAGCTTCTCTTCGAGCAAAAATTTGTAGTAGGGACCAGTCACAGCAAACATACAAATATCTTCAAAGGGTAAACATCATTTCTCAAACTGCGGATGCATACACAGCTGCCTATTTCATTCTCCTCCTTTGACGCCATATAAAAAAGAAATACGATGCAAGGAAGCAAATAGCTCGCAACATTCATCAACAATTCAAAAAATATTACAACCCGGCTAGAAAAAAAATAAAAATTCTCTTGTTCCATTCCATGAAACAGTCAAACATCTCTAATAAATGTGGCATCTTCCACCTTCAAACATGAGGCACTCGACCCGTGCATAGCCAGAGGTGGATCTTTCTTGTCGTTAGTCTTCGTCATGATCTTCATCAATCGTAGCTTGAGTCAATGTAGATCTGTAAATGGGCAGCTATTGGCTCATCGAGCGGTAACTCCTCCTTGCACAAATATTGCACCACCTCCTCACCATCTGCACGCAACAACTATGTCTTCAACTGCACCATCATGAACATGAAATACGTGTAACCCTCGATGATGATACCCTTTGTAATTATCATTTTCTACCGAGTTCAATTCCACTATCACCGAAAAAGCCTCTCAAAAAACATTGCCTGTAAACTCAGGTCCTCCTAGTGCCCAACAATGGTACTGGAAAAGGTAGTGGTAATTGTGGAACACGATATGGGCAAAGGCTCTACAAATATGCATCGTGCTTACTGACAAATAATCCCAAAGCATAAATGTGTCTCTACAACATAAGTGTCATCCTTCTTCATACACATCATCAGCGTAGAAAGAAAATAGAAAACACGCAACCCTTCACTTCTCGGTATCAACAACTCACTCATCGTAAAAATTATTACGTGTGGGAAACGTCTTCAATTTTTGATGAGGATTAGGCACATCTCCTCTAACAGTGATAAACGACGTCTGTAGTTATCGCCCTATGAGCCGTGATTACAACAACAGTTGGATTGAACTTCTACATGCTCCACATTGCATGGAAGAAAATAAAAACTCCTTTAATGGATTTATGCCAAAAAAAAACCATATTGCATCATGTTGACTGTCTTCGGTGCACAACAGAGGGGCATCCAAATTTTTTAAAAAAATTTAGCCTGCCTCACGAATTCCTCACAATGAACGGATTTGCACTCCCTTCGTTTACTGAACTTGTGCCTGATGGATCTGAAGAGGCCAACTCTCGGATCTGGTGCAATAGGTGCTCCTCCATTCATGGACAACATTATCATCTGTTTATATCAATGGTGTTGTTGGAACGCCTTTCCAAACAACACACACCAAATAATGCAAATTTGAGAAATAGTGAAGATCACATTCCACCACCCACGCACATCTTGCCAACATTGAGAGAGACGTAAAAATGGAGAGAAAGATCATCTGGAACTGCTGCGATTCATGATCACTCGCATTGCTACAACACACAGTCCGGGACCATACATCAAATCCTTAACGACTTTCTTTGTCTCCTTTGTAGTTTCAATATCTACTGTTCAACATAAAAAAAAACTTGCATTTTCTCCCAAACATCATTTGCTTATACATGGTCAAACACCCATCTGCATCAAGAATTTATCCGCTACTCACAACGAAAAATGCCCCTGCTCAGATCTGCATGGTGGGTGAAATATGACCCAAAATTTATGATAGGAATTTCTCGTGTCCCTTCTGAACCAGATTGGCCTCGGTACAGAGGATACTCTTGCTCAATCATAAAACTGATCTAAAAGATAAAAAATGAGCGGAGGAGGGAGGATTTCCATGAGGGAAATTCCCCCTCAAGGGTTTAACATGAAGGAGAGTGAACTTGCAAACTAAACCTCCCAATAAATTAGATTTTTCAGCCATTACTCTTTTGCAAACTTTTGGTTTCTGATCCATCAATGATGGAGAGCATACTCCCTGGTTTGAAAATAAAATGGAGAAAAAAAATGGGAAAGGGGAAAAAAATTGAGGGGAGGGAGGATTTCCATGAGGGAAATCCCCCCTCAAGGGTTTACACAGGGCAGGGAAAGCCTGCTCTGATACCAAATGTTAGGAGAAAAACTGATGAGATATTTTATAAATGAAAAAGGATTACAATATATAGGCATAAGCCTATATGAAACGCATGACACTTGTCAAGAGAAACTGATAAGTGTCAAGGTGAAGGCATAGTGCACTTTAATTCTAACAGACTATCAATCAATGTTGTATGGTCACATTTCGAGTGACTACATATATTTGATTATATCCCATTCTTTTCCCATCTTCTTCTTGGCTATCGATCAATGTTATATGGCCACGCTTTGAGTGGCTACATACCTTTGATTAGATCCCATTATTTTTCTTTCTCCCCTGGATTCCCAGTCAATGTTGTATGGTCACGCTTCGAGCAGCTACATAAATTTGGTTGGATTCCATTCTCCTTCTATCATTTTTCCCTACACAACCCTTCACATTTTTGTATTAAACTATGTTTCACACAATATAGTACAAAAAGGGGTAAAATATAAACATCTAAAAGTCACACATAGCTACTTTTGCATACTTGTAGATCCTTTTGGACACTTGTAGGTTTACATAGGAAATCCTAGATACCCCTAGACTATCGTAGACCAACGTAGACTATTGTAGATTTTCCTAGACATGCGTAGACTACTGTAGATATGTGTAGACATGCGTAGACTAGTGTAGATTTCTCTAGATTATCGTAGCATTGCGTAGACTTCCACACACCACTTCACTATTTTTTAGGTCCAAAACCCTAATAAACTACCTAAATCACATCATAAAAACCTTCCATGCATTGGAAAACCATCCATCAGCCTCGTAATATGATACAAGACTTCTTCATGCTTAATTGAGGCCCCCATGGGGCTATTAATTGGCCAAAGTATTAATTGAGTCAATTGTTAAATCTAATTTTAAAGCGACTTTACTTAAGTGCACTTTTAGGGCTCAAAAGATTAATTAGGTCCTTAAACCCTGATTAGTCCTAATTATTCCCTCCCACATGTGTGTGCACTAGGTTAGTTAGGATATTTCCTAGGAAACCCTAATTTAACCCTAATCTAACCTTGGAGTTGACTAATCCTAGTTAACCCTAATCTCTCCTCACACATGTGTGAGGAGGAGATATTTCCTAAGGGAATGTGGGGAAGACACCTCACAAACCCTAACTTAACCTCCATAAGATTTCACCCTAGAGTCTAGTTCTCCTAACTACCCCCGTGCACCTTGGGTTTTATTATAAATAATGGGCCCAAACCCTCATTCTAGATCTCTCTCCATTTTATGTCCAAAGCATAGAAAATCTGCCAAAATGCATATAGAAGCACAAAAATAGCAACCTAAACTTGCACATCAACAACACAACATCTAAGGTGCCTTTCCATACAAGGATTTTTGGAGAATCATACTCACAGATGAATTCGCTCCCCGACCTACGAATATGGCACCAGTTTGCCCCCGGACCTACGAGTTGGGTCTACAGGCCTCAAATCACCCCAAATCTTGGAGATAAGCTTCATTTGGTGTTTTTATGAGGTTCTGCATCATTTATTTCAGTTTTTATCATGTTTTATGAGTCAATTTGTCTTTCTTACTATGGGGCTTGACTGAGGCAAGCCCCTAAACCTACTAACACCCTTTTGTAGGCCTAGCACAAGAGCAAGGAGGGAAACAACAACAAATACAAATTCGCGGTGGCACACGCTATACATGAAGCCCATCTACACAAAGGAACCCAAGATAAGGCATCAGGCCTATTTTATATTTGTGAAAAGAAAGAAAATGGGACTTCCCCCATTTGTAACACATAAGCAATCTTATCATGAATAAAATACATATTTATGAATGACTTGTGTTTAGAACTTGTTATTAGATCAAATGCTCTCTTTTGCCCATTTTTAGACATAAGGGAAATAATATTATAATATCTCCCATTATAATATTCAAGGTGGTCAAATAAGGTCTACAGGAGAAATAAGAAGGCCCAAAAAAATAATATTATAATATTTTATTATAATATTAAAGGTCTAATGGTAAGACCTAAAGTAATTAAATTAATTATAAATTAATTATAATAATTTCATTATAAATTAATTTGTAATTTAATTTAATTAACCCTATGGTTATTAAATTAATTATAATAATTTTATTATTAATTAAATTATAATCTAATTTAATTAACCCTAAGGTTAGGGTTATAGGGGCAAAAATAATGCGTCGACATCATACATTATCTCCTCTGTCAGCGTCAATGAATTTAAAGGCATTAGTATAAATACCAAAAGCCTAAGTGGCTTCAAACAATCCACGATCGAATTAATTAACTCCCTCAAGAAAGAAGTGTGCGCAATATTTCGACGAGTGGAAGACAAAAGAAGTCCTTCATTTGACTTCTTTTTGTAGGTAGCAAAGGTTCAAAGGAACAAGGCTCGAAAACCTTGTCACCACCTAGCCAGGTGGGCTAGCGGTAGTTGGCAGCGCTTAAGGAACGCAAGATGCTGCGTTCGATTCACAACAGAGAAGGTTGTGAGGATTGTTTTTGCATCGAAGACACCAAAGCCTTTTGGATTTTGGCACCAGGGAAGAAGACAAAGTGTCATGGGTATTTTTGCCTCCCACGTGAGCGCTTAGCTCACGCGGCTAGGCAACCGCGACTAAAGCACTGGAGGTGCTTTGAGTTGGGATCGAATCCCATCGGGAGCACTTTGAGAGGTACTAAAGTTTTTATTATAAATTGGTTTTTTCTCCTAAGGTTGTGTGGTATAGTTTTGATCTTAGGGAGATATAAGGTTAATAAAATTAAATAATTATTTTATTTAATTATTTGGTGGATTGAGAGCTATTTCGAGTGGAGTTATAAGGTGTAATAAAAGATTTATTTTTTATATTTTTTTGGTGAATGCTAATTTTAAGATGGAGTAATAAGGTGTATTTGAGTTTATTTATTTTTGTAATTATGAAATATTTTGAGGGAGCATTAGAGTGATAATTTTTTCATCTAACCTTTGAAATTGGCAAAGAGAGTAGTTGTGATTGAGATAGGTTTTGAGGTCAATTTTTCATCAAACAAAAGGTATGGGTACATCTTCCTTGTGAGTGATTGTTGGATGTTGTGAATGCTAAGTTGGAGTGAAAAGGGTTGTTTGATAAGCATTGTTGAGTTTGTGAAAGTTGATGATAAAAACCTTGTTTGGTAAGCATTGTTGAGTTTTATTGTTAAAGGTTTTTTTTTTAGTGAAAGTTGATGATATAAACCTTGTTTGCTAAGCATTTTTGGAAAAACTGAATGAGCCTTCATATGCATGATTAGGATTTATGTAATATCATGAGTATCATTGTTAAGTGAAGTTGAGAACTATCTTTAACTAGGGTTTATGCAAGATCATTACTATCATTGTTATGTGAAGTTGAGAACTATCTTGAAATAGGGTTTGTGCAAGATCATGAGTATCATTGTTATGTGAGATTGTTTGATAAACATTGTTGAAAATGAGTGAGTATTCATATGCTTGGACTAGGGTTTGTAAGAAATGAATGTTTCATTGAGTGATTGGTTGAGAGGAATTGATTGATCCTAGTCATTTGGAAGTGTTGAAGTGATAGTTCAATTTCTATGAAACAAATTGTTCTATATTCTGATTTGATTTGGAAGAGAGATTGAAAGTTGTTGAATGTTGTGCAAGGGTGAAACATATTGAGTCTCTAACCATTCTCTATATGTTTCTATGGTTAAGCAAGATAGTTGAAAGTGATTGAGTATTGTTGTGAGATAGTAATATATTGAGTCTCTAACCATTCTCTATATGTTTCTGTAAGTCAAACAAGATTCTGTGTGAAGCTTGTTTGTGTGATTGAAGAAGCTTTCTATGATAAATTGAGTTGAGTTGAATAAGATTTTGTGAAATCTTGTGAGATGATTTGAGTAAGTCCTAGAGTGGACTTAAGGACAAATTTGTGTAAGATTTTTTGGAAGCTTACAATGCAGATTTGAGGTAAGTCTTGGTAAAGACTTGTTGAGCAGATTAAACAAGTTCTAGTGAGGACTTGTTGAGCAGATTTGAGGCAAGTCTTTGAGAAGACTTGAGAGCAGAGTTGATTGATTTATTTGTTCAAACCTTGAGTTAAGGTTTAGGGTAGATCTAGCAGAGTTGATTTGTGATTGAGTCAAGCTTTGTGTTAAAGCTTGAGGATAGAGTTTGGTGCAGATTTGAGGACAAGTTTATGCTAGACTAGAGATAGAGATTTATCAAATTTGTGCTAGACTGAGGAACTATGTTTAGTGTAGACCAAAGATAGATATTGAGCAGATTTGTGCTAGACCGAAGGACTATGTTTAGTGCAGATCAGAGATAGAGATTGAAAAAATTTATTCTAGGTTGAAGGATTGTGTTTAGTGCAAGCTTTGGAGGTGATAGAGTATAGAGGAAAATAGTCTTCAGTGGATAGAGATCCATTAGCTAGGGCAGTGAAGACAGGTATTTTGAGTGAGGGTAGGAGTCTTCAGTGGATAGATATCCATAAGCCAATGCAGTTGAGGCAATAGTTCTTCTATAATATCACCAGCTAGAGTAGAGGAGATTGGTGTCTCCTATGAATAGAGATCCACAAATTTGATTAAGGGATTAGTGTCTTCTTTGGATAGAGGTCCATAAACATTGTAATAGGTAAAGGTTTTCCAAGAGATTTGTTGAGAAAATTTTAGTGAAATATTTTCTCCGTGGAATAGCCCACATTGGGTGAACTACGTTAAATTGGTGTCTATATTGTGTATGGTGATTTGTGCATTGCTTTGATTACTGATATTTATATTGCCATTGATATAGTGCATTATATTGTTTGGGAAAGAAAAAGTAAAAAGTGATCTTATATTGTTCACCCCCCTCTCAGTATAAGCTTATGTTCTTTATTTATAACTGAGTACACACAATAATAGAATCTAATAGTAACAAATAGACTATAGAAGTCTCATCACTCATCTATGGGAGAGCTTATCATGTGGAGATTTTTTGAGCATGTCTTCAATTATATCATCTAAAGTATTCAAGGAATAAATAGAAGTAATGAGTTTATGAACTGGTTCATCACTATTTAATACCTTTTTTTTGTTTCCTACTAGAAATTTTTAAGATATTGGATCCTGTGAAAATTTTGATGAAGCCTACTAGTAACATCTCCTCATGTGTTGAAAGCTCCAATAATATGAGAATGATTGCATTCCAAATGTAACAAAATATTAAAGGTCAAGTTTGTTATATGCCATGGAAGAGTGGAACTAATAAACACCTTTCTACATCTAAACTTCCAAATATGCTTGAGAAGAATGAGTCTACAAACATTCCAAATTTTGAGATGTGTTTGACTAAAAACTAACATATCTATAGATAAGCAATGTGCCCTAGAATCTAGCCAACTATTAGTATTGAAAAAAATGATATTGCTCTCAATTTCAACCTTCGAAGAAGGTCGACTCCTTGAGATGATTATAATTTGAAAAGAAAAAGGTCAAGAAAGAAGTAAGGGTTAGAGAAAATTGATAAAATATGGATAGGATATAGTGTAAAAATGTTAGACCTCGCTTACTAACAAGCTAACAAAACCAATTTACATGATATTTGATAGACCAACCGTTGATAAGGATTTAGAAGTCAAAAAATCTAGATTGTTATTTTCATTGATAAACATAAAATTTATAGGCATGAGATGCCTTTACAATACTATTGTATGAGTCAAACCATAGACTCAATACCATGTGCGGATAAGAGAATATGGGTGCATTTAATATGTACAATAATATTTAATATCCCTTATATCTATATATACAAATGCATTTAAGGTATATTATTTAATGTCATACTATATCCCTATGGTCAGCGAAGATGGATGGACTAATTTCAATAGGCGATAAGTGTTGAGCAGTAGGAAGTCAAATGGTGATAGGCGAAGACAACATGGATGACGTTAGGGAAGTAATCGACAAGAAGGAAGCTATAGCTAGTGAAAGTTGACTATTAGCTTATGAGTGTCACTTCAAATTTAAAGGGCAAAAAAGGTGAAACATGCCCAATATGGTACAATTTCCACAAAAAATATGGCAAAGACAAATGTGTTGTTGACTAGAAAGCTAGGAAACCAGGAATCTTTGTTGAAGAACTTGAAACTGCCATCAAAAACTAAAATCAATGAGAATGGAGATGACAGTCTGGATGGTACCTAAAAGATAGGAGGGCATCAAAAACATGCAAAAATCATAGAAAGTGTGAAGAAAAACGTCAAAAAATGGTAAATGTCATCGAGAATGCATTGAAACCTTAGAAACACAATTAATTTTTATCACCAAAGTTGATTTGGCCATTGAAAAACTTGAGTGTGCATCGAGAACACATGAAATCTATGGATCAGGTCAAAAATTCATAGAGAAAGGTAGATCTAGTGTGGAGATCAGTGGTTTATTATCTGGAACAATTGATTATGCACTGAAAAATATCATAAATTTTAGAGCCACACTGGAATAAGTGAATGAGATCAAAAAAATATGTGAGATAGCATTGAAAGTCATGACGTCGTAGTCGTAAGCGAGAGGAGGCCATGGCGGGGTTGGGGGATGACAAAAATTTGTGAAAACACCAAAAAATATGAGATCTATGTTAAAAAATGTGATTTGTGTATGAAAAATATAGGTTAATGCAAAAAACATCAGAGAGCTACTTGAAATCTTATGTTCATCGAGAATGCAAAAAACTTGGTAAAAAAAAGAAGATATGTGCTCGAAAATGGTGGGTCATCACTGAAGGGTGTGTAGAGTGGAAAATCAAGGGTGGAAAACTATTGCTTGATGCCTAACATGGTAGAAAATTTCCAAGAGACTGTAGAGTAGTTTAGAGGCTTGTGGATTGGTGCGACATTGGATAAGTTGCTGAAAGTGAGCAAAAAATTAAAACCTGATGAGCGAAAAAAAAAGAACGTTCATAAAATAGAGATCGAGAGATGTGGAATAAGTAGTAGCATGAGCATCATCGAAAGTGTGGTGTATCACAGTGGAGACACAGATTGAATCAAAAACATAGTGTAGCAAGCCAACCTCAAGTGGGGTACATCCAAAGGCAACAAAGGTGGATGCAATGAGGTAGGTAAGCCATGGAAGCTAATGAAACATCCTTTGAAAGCAAGAGTTATAGTAGTAGTATTTTCTTCAACTGTAGGAGATACAAGAGCGAAAACAATGATTACATTTGAGATGTATTTTACCAAATCGATAGGAGCTTCAAATGTGCAAAGGTGAGGTTGTAAAAAGTTTTTTTCTGGTGTGGAAACATTAGATCTAGAAAAACAAGCACCTTGGGTACTAGAAAGAGAAGGGGTGTTACCTTCTTCATTCAAGAGATGCTGAAATATTTTGTCATGTTCATCTTCAATGAGATCAACAACAGATAAAATTTTATAATTAACAATTTTGTCTAAAGGCAAGATGATGGGCATCTTGCCCATAAATCTTGGTTTGAGTCTAGGTGTTGCTACAATATCTAGAATAAGTTCTTTATTGGTAGGAAGAACTTCATCAGCTGTGACTATTTCGACTCAAATCTGTTGAAAATATGTAAGCATAACATCTTGGATATGTTGAATATTTGCATAGATATCTGTAAGTCAGTGAGAGACCTAATCGAGTGAAAGCTTTGAATTCTATAGCATGGTGTCGAATGCTAAAAGAAGCACTAAGACAAGAGCAAAAACCATTGAGAATAAACTACTCTGATACCAAACTGATAAGGATTTAGAAGTTGAAAAATCCAGATTGCTATTTTTATTCATAAACATGAAATTTAGAGGCATGATATACCTTTAAAATACTATGGTATGAGCCAAACCAAAGACTCATTACCATGTGTAGATAAGAGGATAAGGGTGCATTTAATATGCATAATAATATTTAATATCCCTCATATCTATCTATACAAATGCATTTAAGGCATATTATTTAATGCCATATTGTATCCCTATCAATCGTTATCATATACAATTACATATTCATTCAAATTAAAACATTTTCTTTAATCATTCCAAGGACTTAAACAATTAGCTTTCCAATAGCGATCCAAAAAGTAGAATTCGCTTTAACATAATAGACAAAGCATTCAAGTGTAACATAAACGACTTAAAGTAAATAACATATTTATAAAAATCTACAATTAGATAGTAATGGGGGCCAAACAACTATCACTTTGTTAGTTAGTAGCAATGTTACATAGTAATACCAGGCAAGGACTATAAAGTCAACCCTTGTAATTGAAGTCTCATGGCTTATTTATAGGTTGCATATTGAAAATTGCAGTGTAAGATTTTACAATTAGTTATAAGGCCATTACAAAAATAACTTGACAAAAGAGTTCTAGAAGCTGAGATGGTTGTCTAAGATCTCATCGTCCATTTAAATTTGAATTCTTATGAAGTCCACCCTGTTGATCTACAATTGCTTTCTACAAGTGGTTGAATGGTTGTAATGGATCTGGTTGGGTGGATCTAGGTTGGTCAGTTGGAAAGCACTAAAGTTATTATAGTGCCTTCTTAGAATTGTCTCATATTTGAGCATTATTGTTCTAGCTTTATGTAATGGGTAGGTCCGGTTTTGTGCATCCTACAAAAAGTCAGAGTAGGAAGCTGAGGTGTTGACATCATCATTAGAGGAAGTATGACTTTGTGCATCCCATATTTGGACATCGTAGCTTTGTGCATTTTGCTTGCACATATCTAGGTATTTTTCTTTTTAGCACTTACATTATTGCTAAGGTAATCCCGACTTCATGCATCATAACTTTGTGCAATCAAATTCTAGTGCATCTTCTTTGACTTCTATTGATGTCATGTTTCACATGATCCTACATTTATGCAATCACAATTTTGTGCATTGAGCTTACACATTATCAGAGTCGTGTGACATCATTTTGATGTTATAGCTAGGTGGGGTCTAGTTTTATACAACCACGACTTTACACGCTTTGATCATGAGGATCCTAGCTTTGTCCATTGACTTCTAATGGTATCAAGCTCTAACATGACTATTATGATTTCACTTACAAAAATAATTTGTCTTTGTACATCACAACTTTGTGCAGCTCTTGAAATGGTGAAAACACTTGGCATGAAAAAAGATTCAACATTTTAAATTACAAATGGAGTCATAAATTTGACCTACATTCTTAGCACCTCTCAAGGTTTTTTTCTTGCAGAAAAATGTAATCTTATATAGTCTTATCTTTGGATTACAAACTTGCAAAGAAGGGAAGGAGATAGAAGATAAGTTGATAAGAAAAGAGAGGGAAAATGCAATATGATGTGTGGTATTTACTACAAGATGTAAGAAAGACATGGATGATAGAAAGTGGGAAAGCTGAAGTTGATAGAGCAATATACAAATATAGAAGAGGATGACAAGTGGTACAAAGGGGAATAAGGGAAGAAAATAGGGGGAGATTGTGAATGGGGACACCTGGTCTATGGTATCCCCAAAGAAAAATGTACCTCCATGAGCATATTTCTTAACAGTTGAGAGTTGTTTCAAGTCCAAGCAAGATGCATTAGAAAAATATTCCAGGTGCTTTAGGTCAGAGTCTACCATTATTATTATGCATCCTTATTTTCCTCACACAATTGCATAGAAACTTCTTTTGCTTGTCACTAGAAGTAGTGTGATACTTTAAACTTCTCACAAAATCCATGAGTGTGTCAAAGAGCATTGTATCTTATATTATTCAAGTGATAACAACTTTATATAGAGCTCGGGAGGTAGCTATGCTAGCTAACCTTTCTATAATAATTGCATGATGCTTTCTTCTAACTTGACTCTTCCTAAAAATCTAGAGCTTGTATGGATGATTTATTCACATGCAAGATTTATTATGCTCATGCCAATTAAACTTCTTTAGTTCTACCACCTTGTGTTTTGTTTTTGTCATGCATGGGGTGGCGTGTATTGTGACTCTTTTTGCACATCACTTGTTAGTTCAACTCATGCCATGTTATGATGCTTTAGTACTTCTCACGCCATCTGTTAATTCCTCTTGTCTGCCATTAGGCTATAGATTCATGAGGGAGGAAAATGATGGAGGGAAAATGAAGGATGAAAATATGTGGTTAATGGAATAAATGGGCTGGGTGAGGGAATGATTATGATATTTGAGGGTGTGTACTATAGGAAGAGAATATTAGAAATATAATACTTAAGGTTGGTGAGTCTTCCCTTTCTACCTTCTTTTGGAACTTCACTTGTTGCTCGGTTGTGCAACTTCTTCAAAAAATTTGGAGGGACTTTGGTTTGGTTGAATGTGAAGGTTGTTCATAATTACACATTTCTAAAGATTTGCTTTGAAATATGTAGCTATGAACAACCCTCGTATTAAGTCAGACAAATTGCTTGACTATTTTTCCTTGGGATTTAGATTCTTTTGAATCTATGTGTAATTGTTACTTTTGAATTTTCAAAGCTCTGTTACACCCTAGTCTGGTCAAATTAGAGGAGTGTTCAAAATTACACATTTCTAAAAATTTGTTCTGATATGTGTAACTATGAACATACCTTGAATTTGGGCAAACAGTCTTGCAACTATTTTTCCCTCTAGGGAATTTTGAGGGTCTTTGAGCCCTTCTATAATTGTTATCCATCTAAGACTCTCTTATATAAATCCATGAGTTTGTCATGGATGTTGCTCTATTAGTTAAGGTGACATTTTTTATGCCTTCCTTGCATCTGTTTCCTAGGTGAAGACTTTTGCACTCCATTGGTGCTTTCCTTTTAGCCTCTTGTTATAGTCATAAATTCTACCTTTCGAAACCTTATTATGTGTGCCACTCTACTACCTTATTGGGTAATTACCTTATTTGTCAAAGCTATATTCAAATTTGTATTCATTTGTTGACTATTTACACAAAAATGTGGTGTGCTTGCCCACACCTAGCAGAGGTGATTACTAATAATATATTTTAGAAATTGCAATGCCTTGACCATATGATACCAAATTTGAGTTTCTCCTCATGGTAGACTCTTTGGAACTCACAACTACCATCAAATACTTTTGGATATTGATATGGTTTTGCCATGCTCCCAATAGATTTTTGGCTTTGGATATGTGTGGTAGTCATGGATGATTGTTTTGAATGAAGCCAATAGTTAGACTCCATATTCCTGAGCATTGACCTTTCCAATGCCATTTTTAGAGTCTCCAAAAGCATGTTTATCATCAACTCACATTCTATTTAATATACACTTTTGACCCATGTTGTCTTCTCATAGGTTCTCCTTTGATCCAATGGCTAGAATTTTTAAAGCTTTTGATTCTCCATATTTTAGAAAAAATTATAGCTGATTGCTAAGTCTACCTATTCATCCAAAAAAATTAGGGTTGTGACTATTCTGCCTTGGATTTTGCCATGCTAAGTTTGATTATTCTTTCAACCAATCACTTATTTTCATTTATGCACTTCAAGAACCTTTCCTTATAAGCACTACAATACCTTGACCATATGATACCAAATTTGAGTTTTTTCTCATGGAAGACTCTTTAGAAATCATAACTACCATCAGGTACTTCTGAATGCTGATTTGGTTTTGCTATGCTCCCAAAACATTTCTAGCTTTGGACATGTGTGGTAGCCATGGATGATTGTTCTAATTAAAGCCAATAGTTAGGCTCCATCTTCATGAGTATTGATCTTTTCGATATCATTTGTAGTCTCCAAAAGCATGTTTGTGGTCAACTCACATTCTATTTGATTGACACTTTTTTACCGATGTTGTCTTCTCATAGGTTCTCCTTGATTCAATGGCTAGAATTTTTGAAGCTTTTGATTCTCAATATTTTAGAAAAAACTATAGTTGATTGTTGAGTCTACCTATTCCTAAAAAAAAATAGAGTTGTGACTATTCTGCCATGGATTTTACCATGCTAAGTATGATTCTTCTTTTAGCCAATCACTTATTTCCACATATGCACTCCAAGAACCTTTCCTTGTAATATCTACTTTTAGTTATTCATATTGCTCAATATGGAAGTGTTGTAAACCTTGATTAGATATTCAAACTAATTTCCTAACACAAGGAATGATCATGTAATTTCGGTCTTAATTGTACTCTATTTGTTTCCAAGAATTCTTTGGGTAAGCACACACCAAATAGAGGAGGTACATTAAAAATCACTATATCTTGAATTGCTACAATATTTGGGCATCAATGTATCATCACTACACCAAAAAAATATTTTAAGGGTAGCTAAAATAAGGCAGTTTTTTATGACAGTAAAAAACCGCCTTAATAGATCCTAAGAGGGCAGTTTAAAATAACCCTCTTAGGGTTACCACCCTCTTAAGGATAAGAGGGTGATTTAAAACTCCCCTCTTAGGGTAAAAAAACTATCTTAGGGATAAGAGGGTGATTTTAAATGACCCTCTTAGGGTGAGATTTAAAAAAATTAAACCACACACGAAAAATCAAATTACTATGTGGAGAGGTTCTTAGACAAAGGAAACACAGTGAGCCACAAGATGTTTCGAGTGCGGAGGATGGTGTTCTATATTCTAGATAATAGGGGCTTTGTCGTTAATGATGTAGACCTCAATATGATCCTACCTCAATTTTGCATCAACTAGGATGACAAGCCCAACATGCAGGACCTCTTCATCTCCACCAAGATTCGTACCTACCTATGAGATCAAGTTGGTTTATTCTTCCTTTCTTTCATTCTTTTTAATGATGATGTTAAGCACATGCATGCATGGGACCTAAAACTACGAGGGACACTGTGAAGTGTTGAGGGACTTCGAATCCGACTTATTTCTCTTATGGAGTGTTGAGGTACTTCGAACCCCCTTACTACTCTACCAAGACTTCGTAGTTTATTTTTTCAAATGCTCATTTCCTTTGAATTTTTAACTCTTAATTCTTTTAGCTCGAAGGTTTGTGAGTTTGTTAATACTTTTCTTCTCGGCATGGTGATTTCAGAGTCCATGGTCGAAGATAACTGTTCTTCCCATGTACAAGGGCCCAACCTATAACCCTTCCCATGTTGGAGGATACAAAGCAATATGCGATGACGATGCCCATTTCGTGAGTGAGGCCCTCAGAATCTGATCGTTAGAGGACTTGAGAATTGGAAAAGGTAACCGTTGAAATTGGGGGTTTTATGGGCAGATATCTATAGACTTTAGTTCTTATATGGGAAGGTGCATTTTTATTTATTTATGAGTTTGTTTATGATATTTTAGTTTCTTACTTTTCTTTAGGGTTTGGTATTTCAATAATTTAATTGGATTTTTATGGGATGATTGCAGGTTTTGGAAGCGTCGATCTTTACGAGAGTGAAGAGAAATCAGCGTTGACGAAGGAAATACATACCCAAATCGAGTAGGTAAGGGTTTTGAATTTATGTTTGCTGGAAAAGACTATATTGATGCAGTCGAGTGATGTCATTGATTCGTTATACTGTTGTGTAGTCTGGATTTTCTAGTTTTGTATAATTACCTGTTGTAAAGATTCCATTATCAATAGGTGAATGTGAATTCTGAGTTCTTGGAGTATCCAACACGCTATGATCAGGAAGTAGCATTTGTGTGGTTTAACTTTAACGCTTTGCAAAATATCATTTTTAAACTTTTTAGATATCCACTATTTGTTATTAATGTTATGTGAAGACTATATTTATGTTTATGATTTATGTTTCTCTTCCCATTTTTTCTGCTCATGATTGTCATATTTAGTGCAACATTTTATTTGTAGATTTAATTGTTCTCGATGTTGTCCTTTAAGCTTATTTGCCTATCATTTATTCATGTAAGTCCTAAATTTTGTTGGTTGTCACATAAGTTTTTTGTTGATAATTTTCCACTTTTGATATTTTTTTGGCCGCGAGTTGCTTCGATGTTCATTTGGAAGGTTATTACATTCATAATGGGTGGGGGGCCTACAAGAAACCCTCTTATCCAAATTTTTTTTTTTCCCATTTCTATATTAAATAAACCTTTGTTTTATTTTATTTTTTGCAAATTACTATTTCACACCGTGTACTAAGTTATGAATGGAACCATACCAGTTCTTTTGGGCAGAAAAATTAATGCTACAACCGATTTAGTTAGTTTGTGATTATCACCACAATGATTGGAAAAATAACGTTTGAAGTATTTGATATCAGAGGTGGTCTACATTGAGTCATCATTGATGATTGAACTGCTATTAACATAGTTACGTAAGTATTAATCAATGGTAGGTAATAAAACATGATAATAAATTTGAAATCATTTTTTTGGTTGCCCCTCAGATAATATAACCCTCATCTCGGTAATTTCACCTCCTAGACATAATGCATTTGTAAGTTCATCATATAAATACATGAGAACCAAACTACTATAAGCCTTAGGGTCAAGAATTGAAAGCACATAAATTTAATATCTATTATGTTGTTTCTACTCAGATAGTGTGACCCTTAATGCTTGTTACAAATATACCTCCTTAAGGGGAACTTTGACCCTAGGATAATACAATTGGGAAATTCATTAGGTAAAATACCTAATACCATGGAAAGTGTTTGAATTTTATCTCATTTTTAATTGGTGTGATTCTAAGCCTTGTTTGGGCATTTTGTTTATGGGTTAAAAATTTATGTTGTAATCATTGTTTTACTTTAGAGATGTGCTAGCATCTGCAATTGATTTCACCCAAGAATTGTGTAGTAAGGTCTAGATCAAAAACTACTTTTTTTTAATTAATCATCAAAAACTACCTTTGAGTTGTAGAGTGCTTGATATTTTCTTTTTTTGATGTTATTATTTTAAATTTAGTTTACAAATTAACATCTCTACTTAAGCTGTGTTGTTTGTTTGTGTTCTTAGCTGTGGTTACTTTCGATCGTGAAATGACTTATATTATAGTTGGTTTCTAATGTCAGAAAACATATTTTATTTTTTTGCTAATTGTAAAACTATGGATCAAGCAAATAACTTGAGATAAAGGTTACACTGAACAAATGGTAGAAGAATCAAATGCAAAGGTGTTCATATTTGGTTCATATCGTCTGGGGGGTAAGCATTAGACTGTACGACATATTATATGTTATCAACTATTTTTTTGTTAAGTCTATGTTTTGCTTTTCAGTTAGATAACTTCTAGATTGTATGTTGTTAGTGTCAACTGCCTAGAAGACTATTGACATGTTGTATTTTCAAGTCTTGGTCAACTAATGAATTAAATATGCAAAAGAAAATATGGAGAGAAATCCTAAAACAAAGACAACAAAAGAGGTCAAGTTTATTCTAGGTATAATCTTTATTTTTCTATAGTATAGAATCCTCTCTAAGTAATAAGAGTGAAAGGGATGAAAATGTTATCCCTTGTACTTCAAGGTTTCAAAAGAAACATAATAAAGAAATAAGGATGGAGGAATCCCATAACAATTTAGGTTTTTTAGAGGAGAATAAGAAGTTAATTTCTATAGAATAACATCTTTGTAATTTAGGGTTTCTAGGGCAACATAAAGAAGATGACGCTTTTGAGGTTATTCTTTGCACTTCATATCCCTCAAAACAAGGCACACCTAAATATGATAAGTTTTACTATGAGCAACGCGAGAAGATTGAAGAGAATGATGAAGATGAAAGTATTTATTGGAATGAAAAAAGAGAGGAAGACCCAAGAAGCAAAAAAAAAAAAGAAAAAGAAACCTAGAGGGATATTGATATGGGAAAACAAAAGCAAATATCATGAGTGCTAACAAAAAGTGGGGCTAAACCCACAAATAAAACAAAAAAATAACAATGAAAATAATATCTTAGAATATTAGGGGAATGGATAAGAACCTTAAAAAAATTTATTAAGAAATTATGAGGTTGTTATAGACAAGATATTTATAGATATAGAAGTTGGGTAACAAATATTTTAGCCATTAACGGTGTTGAATTTCATTATGACAGAATTTAAATTTCAAAAGGCATCTAATATAAAAGGACTTGATTGTGGAAACTTAGCAGTTTGTGGAAGATGAAGACTGATAGAAAGACAAATTTGAATTTGAATTTGTATTAATGTCCATCGATGATCAAAAGAGGTCAATAGGACTATAAAGTAAGACATATACAAAGCAACGGGAGTGCCTAATGTAACTCCAAAGAAAATAAAGTAAAAAAAATAGTAAACAGGATGACATATGATATACAAGATCTGTGGATCAAGGATTACTCCCAACATTCAAGGCTGAAGAGAAGTGAGTGATGTAAGAGTTGAAAGGTAAAGTTAGATATGCTTTAATTAACTTGTTAGAAATGTAATGACAACAATATAATATTTTGTTTTTGTAATGAAAGTGACCCCAATAAAAATCACACATAGCTTATTATATATATATATATATATATATATATATATATATATATATATATATATATATATATATATATAGATATGAAAATATTTGATAAATTTATTTTTAAAATGGTGATATAGATTAAAACGAAGTCCTATAGTATATTATAACCACATAATAAGATTAAAACAATATTTTTCACAAATGTTTTTTTTTGCTTACATAGGACTACAACCACTATTTTTAGTAAGTGGCAACCACTATTTTTTCACAATTATTAATATATAACTTAATATTTTCTTAAAAATATAATTATCTAACTAATCCAAATTATATCATTTAATTGTTTTTATTTTTTAAATTATTAATATATAATTTATTAAAAATATTTTTAAAAATCAAATTATCTATAAATTTTTTAAAACTTTTAATTTTTTCATTTTTAATAAATTTTAAACATTATAAAATTTATTAATTTAATTTATTTTTTTGACCAACCGATAGGGCTAAGCAGTTTCTTCCCAAGCTCGTAAAACCGAAAGTTATGCTTATCAATAAAAAATTTAATGCACAACTACCACACACACCCACTCCCTTATATATTCACTCTACAAGAAAAACCAAAACCTAAATGATTGCGCTAAAACTTTATTAATTTAATTTTAACTAACTTTTAATATGTTTATTAAAAGTGTATAGCAACTTATGTGACTAGATTAAAGTTGCAAACAATTTAGATAAAATGAAAATACAGAGTAAAGGAAGAGGATTGTGACAAAGCATCCTGCCGACAAAGATAGTAAAGGAAGAGGATTGTGACAAAGCATCCTGCCGACAAAGATATTATCGGAAAAATACAATTGAAAGCCAAGGAGAGGAGAATCGTGACAAAGCATCCTGCCGACAAAGATATTATCGGAAAAATACAATTGAAAGCCAAGGAGAAGAGAATCAAGGTTTGTTTCGTTTTTGCCACATAAGATATTTAATTTAAGGTTTGTTGAATTAGTATTTATTTAAAAATTAAAATTATAAAGATTTTTTATACAACATAGATATATATTTTGGTGTATTAAAAATAAAAGATAAAGGTAGAGTGTTTTTTTTTTACTTTATCAATATAGTATTACAATAAAGTTTGAATATTATCCACGCACTATTTGGCAAAATTTGAATCTTAGTTTGAATCTTAGTCTCTTTTTTAAATATTGAACACAAGTCTAGTATCTTTGAGGTATGTTTTTACAATCGGCCATGTGATCACTAGACTCAAATTCTTACATACTATTTTTAGTTGGTTTTTTAATTTTTTTAGAGTCTACATCCCCCCAAAAAATTAGATATTCAATAAGATAGCGCAACATATCCTTTCATAAAAGTAAGTTAAAATAACACAACATTATAAATAATAAGAATATCATATTTTTATCAGCTTTAATGTCTAGTTTACTTTATTACAATTACAAAATAACTTTGAATAATAGTAAGATGGAAGTATGATATACAACTTTAATCCTTTCAAATTTAAACCTTGAACCTTTTATTTGGAATAACAATGGAAGAAGAAGGAATAACAATATACTTATTTATAATTTTTATTAAAAAATAAACTTCAACATATTTATAAAACTCAACATCCTCTTATCATCTTGTGTTTCTATTGATTTTGATGAGAAGTTCCCTTGTTTTTTTTTTTTATTCTTAATTCATATGCATTCTTGATGTCCTTCTAAGCTTTGCATTGTATAACAAAATATTTTTGGGTTTCAATTACTTTTTGTTGGGAAAAAGACACTTATCTATTATGATATTGTCCTTTAAGTATTGTTCATCTCCTAAGGTCACATCTAAGGTGATATGAATTAGATCTATGTATTTCTTTTAGTTGTGTTCATAGATTAAGTTGAACTATTTTTCTTTTGGTTGTGTTCACAATTTAAGTTGTACTTGATGTAATTTTGTTTTTTCTTTTCTAAATTTTTACTCCCCATAACAAGTCTAAATTTCTCCTTCATGTAAGTTTATTTTTTTTTGTTGGAGTTTAGGACCTGAAAACATAATGCTCAATTTTTTCATTCATTTGTTATTTTGTTCATTTATGTATTTTTTTTTAATTATTGTTTTGACAACTTGCTATCTTCTAATATTCTATTTTTTTTTTAATGTGTGGATCACATCCCAAAAGGGATGTCACTTTCGGGTAACACCCAAGGAGGCAGGGGTATCCTAATATTCTATTTTTTATTTCTAATAAAAAAATCCCATTTTTAACAACTAAAATCTCAAAAGTACATATACTTTAATTTTAAAATTATTTGTCATCAACAGTTTTAGATTCTTTTATTTGTCTCTGTTTACAGTTGTAGATTCTTTTATTTGTCTCCATTTACATTCTATGTATTGTAATTCAATAAAAAAAAAAAAAACTTAATGGTTTTCAATTTTATAATCCTATTTTGTTTGGAAAAAAAAAATTAAAAACCCTTAACTAACTTCAAATCATGAAAAAGAAGACCATGAAAAATGTAGCATCAATTATACCACTTGTTATACTTAGAATTACTTCTTAAAAAAGACTCCACTTTTATACTTAGAATTACTTCTTAAAAAAGACTTATACTATTAGCTTTTTTTATCCTCCTCACGCTGCTTCTTTTGATAGCATTCGCGTTTTTTATCCTCATCACGCTGCTGCTCTTTGTAGTACCCACCCCCTTCAAGATGAAAGTTGATTATATTCACCTGCAAGACAAAAGTTTGAGAAATTCCGAGTTAAACTTCTGTAGAAGATACTGTAAAAGAGGATTTGCACAGAAGTAATTTCACAATAGCAGGTTAGCTCATGTCTGCAAGACGAAACTTAAGTTAAGAAACTTGAAGCCAGCTTGCGGATCACAAACTTGGCGGGATTATCTGTAAAGGAAGAGCAAAAAGAGAATAATAAAACCTACAATATAACTGAACTTTTCATTTCCTGTAATCTTTTCAACAAAAATGAAGGTTATCATCATAGCCAGGGATTCATGTGCTGAAATTTCACGTTGGCCATTGACGTTGGAATGTATCACTTCAATAACCTGCGAAATACAAGAGCCATGGCAACCAATTCTGTGTTAAGAAGAAGATGAGGTTAAGTGAAGTTGATTTTTAAGGTTGACGAGCATCCAACAATTAACCATCCTGGAGGACTTATATCGTGTTTTCTGTTTATGAGTATACTATTCTTGTGACTACCCTAAAATTCAAACCATACAAAACTGAGCGCTAAGATTTTTTTTTTTTTCAAGGACTATAATTTTCTTATTCTCTACTTACATTTATCCAGTAATGTAAGTTCACCATGTGCAAGGATTCATCCATCACTATATTTATACAATCCAACTTAGAAAATTCAATACTGCGCCAATACAAATGGGTTAAAAGGATTCACAACAAGCTAGAAATTGATTTTCCTACAAAACTGTGAGAAAAGCAAACAATAATCTTCTAATTAATTATTCCCTTAGACAAAATATATGTAATATCAACATTGGTCCAACTTCCAAAACACATCAACAACACCCTTGATTATATCATCGTAGTGAGACATTAGTAATTCGTGACTCTTCCGGATACGTATATGTCTACAACA
This sequence comes from Wollemia nobilis, assembly GCA_028583015.1. Classification (NCBI taxonomy): domain Eukaryota; kingdom Viridiplantae; phylum Streptophyta; class Pinopsida; order Araucariales; family Araucariaceae; genus Wollemia; species Wollemia nobilis. Next base: position 716,665 of record JAQPPZ010002068.1, read on the forward strand.
TTAAGTAAATACACTAGGTATAAGATTCGTACATCCTTAATACACTAGGTTCAGGGAATTACTTATCTCTACTACATACATAGTTATGATAATGTATGAGTACTAAGTAGTATCCAATAAAGCTATCATATGTTTTGAAGTTATAGGCTAACTCATTTCTCAATCAATTAATTGTTAAAATTATACTAGCACCACATTATATATAGGTCTATTTTATGGAGTGTTTAACACATCAACCATTTTTCTTTTTTAGTGGAAGGTTAACCATTTATATCAAGAGATTATGAACTATACATGTTCTTTCCTATAATATCTTTATAAACCATTAAAACGTCAAGTGAACAGTTAACTTAGCTTCTTTAATGGATTACTCATTAGTTTAATTGTATAGTGAAGTAAAAGATAGGGTGCTAATTCCTTGCCAATCGTCACAACACTAAGTTAAGTGTATCTTCACATAACCACAACTAGAATTTCCCCCATCATTTATAATGAAGGCATAAGCAACTAAAAATACTTCCTCTTTATTAAAAACAATCCAACTTAGAGAATTCAATAACGCACCAACACAAATGCGTTAAAAGGATTCACGACAAGCCAGAAATCGATTTCTCTCCAACAAACATTCTAGCACTTAACTGTGAGAAAAGCAAACAACAATCTTCTAACTAATTATTCCATCAGACAAAATATATTTAATATTAACATTGGTCCAACTTCCAAAACACATCAACAACATCCTTGATTATATCATCGTAGTGAGACATTAGTAATTCGTGACTCTTTTAGATACGTATATGTCTACAACATTAATCCTTTAATAACAGTTAGTATAACACCACATTGGATACTTATGCTAATAATACAACACGAGCTTAATACACAACTCACTCTTGAAACCAATTATCCAACTCAATAGCCTAAGCAATACCAGAGCTTACAATCTCCACATCTTTTTAGAATTAAAGATACGTGTAAGATTCTTCTTGGAAACGTCGAACCACGATCATACTACCATTATCGCTCATCTCTCATTCCAAATTGTTCTAGGCGCTGCTCTCCTCAGCTACTATCATAACCACCAGAAAGGAATGCTTATGTGTTGGGATCAAATATGGCTCTAAAATGAGAAGTATTGCACTCACACTATGTGCAACTTTGTTCTCAAACCACATTCCTTTGTGGTACAGTTCAAAGAAATTCTCAGTTCACAAATCATATCTAAATTCTATTTTTTCTTTTTACAGAATAATATAGAAACCAATAGAATATCATCATACTTCATTTCCAAGAAAATTTCCAGATTTACTCTATACAAATTGACTTCCACTAGCAATAGAAATAATAACACTTTGGTTTCTTATTCTATAATCAATCCATGTTTTTAAACATCCTTCTACAACATACTGAAATCTGATTTCACATCAATAAATGCAATTTCCATCAATATAAATTGGAAGAACAATAACATAATTGTTCTATAAACATGTTGAACTCAGATTTCACATCAACCATTGCAATTTTCTTCAATAAAAACTTGTAGGAATAATAATATATATTTGTTCTATTAAAGGCTCTTAATCATTTTCGAAGATCACAGAAAAAACTCCAACAAGCGCCGTCAAAATACATACATATATGATTAAAAAATATATGGCTTGCTTCACTATACACAACAAAATAATCAGGACATGCATTCACTGAATACTCGAACAAGAGTTCAAACCAATATTTAACTCAATTTGACGACAGTAAGCTTTTCTCAACATAATAGAATGACACATAATATCTTTTCGAACGGTGTCATCATATAACTCATAAACACTTAAAGTAACAACTAAAATTAGAATCTATTTAATTGTTCTTCTAGCAATTGAAAGATTATCATAGGCTATTTTAGATACATATACAAAGAACCTAGTGTACTTTGGTTTCTTCGTGGAACAACCTGTCCATTAATGAGTTTAAATGAATCATTCCCACACACAAGGAACACTTTAGATTCTTTTCCATTCCTTTTTCTTAGCAACACTACCACATGTTACAGGCAGGAAGTCTACGTCCATACATTCTAAACTCAAGATGAACCACGAATAACAGAGTCGATGCATGTTCTATTCAAAGTTGACCACTATAGGGGTGAAACACATTAAATTAGCTACCCACTAAAAGCAAGTAAAACATCATCACTCACCACACATAGTAGTTGAGATACGCAAAGAAAATAGTTTGTTCGATAAAAGAAACTATGGTGTATCTTTCCTCAAAAGCAATATCAAAACAACATTTGAATTTCATCCAGGTTAATATAGTACCGAGTTACCTGGAAATCATCCGTAGTTTTTTACTGAGCTCTCTTCGAATACCACCCATCTCACTTCTTATTCCTCCTTTTTTCCAGTCGTGCATCTACATTTTCCTTCTCAGCCTTCATGATGACCATCGTTTCCATCCCTCATTTTTTGGCTGTCTTTCGATAAAAAAATTACTTCTCTCCATACTCACCATCTCACCACTCATTTCACACACAAATGGCAAAACTCCAACCGTCTCGAAAGATCTAATTAATGGTCCACTACCAGCATGATTCCTGTTGAGTGTTGTTTTCACCCAATTGTGAAAGCACACTCTCCAGTAGGATCTAAGTCCCAAAATCCTCTGCTTGCAAAGAAATTACAACAGATAATTTCTCCAAGGTTCCTATTATGCTAACTCTTTGTATATCAATGATGCTGTTTTAATTTGAATGTTGGGAATACCTTAGGGTTACAAGTGGATATTAACGAGGGGCACTGTGGTTTATTTAATTTTGAATTTGCAATGGACTCCAATTGAATAAATATAAGAAATAAATCTATTTGATCTTAGGCTTTGATGGATTTTTAGTTATTAACTTGAATGAGAATAATTAAAATGCAGAAACTAAAATGAGGGTTTGAAAAAATAAAAGAAATGCAAATGAAGATGCAACTAAACTACGTCCAGAATGCTGCCATCTCGACTTGATAAAACCGAAGATAATGAGGTTTTCTGCATGCAACCTAACCTATTGAATCTGCAAATTCGCACAATCCTGATAAGCTAGGTGCGGGTTTCTGGGGTTTTTACTGTAATTTTAGATTTTAGGCATTCACGTGAAGCAATCAAAAAACATTTGCATTAAACTTCACCTAGAAGCCTAGAAATCTGAAAGGGAAGATAAAACATTAAATCTTGCATGCATAACAACTCCTTCTTTCTTATCAATAAGATGTCAACTCTATGTATTTATGTATTAAATGATAATCAGTTACAATGACAGAATGCTCCAGGTTGAACAAATCTAGAACAAATGAAGGAAATTGCTCCAAGTGCAGGCCCAGAATGGCATGCAACCCTTGTCTCTGCAACTCTGCTAGCAGCAATTTCCAACCCTTTGTTCAATCTGTGCTTTTGATTTTATACTGTCTGGCGCGGCTCTTCGATTCACCCTGCGTCGCTTCATTTCACCTTCCAGAATGCGTCTTTTCAAATTCCCTGCCTTTTCGTTGCTTTTGATTCATGCTCGATGCCGAAACGTTCAAAATATTCTATTGCATGTAACGCTTTTGCAACTCTGACACCTGTATGCCACGTGTCTCATGCTTTCTGCACCTTCTGTAACGGTCCCATGTAAATCGTGACATTTTTATGCATGCAGCTTGTTCCTCTGCCAACACAGCAAAAATGAAATAGGTCGCGATATCGCGACGTTTTTCAGCCAACGGCCTTCTTGCCTTCTTGACCAGCGAAAACACGACATGTGAAATCATGACATGTCACAAAATCACGACGCTTTTCTGTTCCGTACACTCTCGGTCGCAACCTATCGTGAAATCGCTACGCTTTTCGTTTGATATGCTTTCGGTCGTAACTTGTCGTGATTTGCGACGTTTTTCACTCGGCGCTCCTTCGGCCGCAATCTGTCGTGATTTCACGACGTTTTTCACTCGGCACTCCTTCGGCCGCAATCTATCGCGATTTCGTGACGTTTTTCACTCGACACTCCTTCGCTGCTTTGGGGCCGCGAAACCGCGACCTGTCGCGATTTCGCGACGCTTTTTCGCTTCATCCCCCCTTCGCTGCTTTTTGTCGCGATTTCATGACCATTTTGCGCTTCATGCCTTCCGATCGATTTTGTCACGATTTCGCAACCATTTTTGTGCTTCATGCCTTTCGGTCGATTCTATTGTGATTTTGCAACCATTTTTGCGCTTCATGCACCTTTGTTGATTTTTGTCGTGATATTGCTATGCCTTTCTGCTTCGTTCTGTTTGACCGGTTTGACCCACGATTTTGCGACGCGTCACGATTTTGCTACGCCTTTCCATTTTGCCTTTCTCTCTCCTCTCTGGGTCGTGATGGAGCAACATGTCACGATTTCATGACACTTTTTCATTTTCCTTTTCTCTCTCCTATTTCGGCCGCGACGGAGCAACATGTCGCGATTTCGCTACGCTTTTCTGCTTTTGGCCGCGACGGAGCAACATGTCACGATTTCGCGACACCTTTTCATTTTTGGCCGTGACGGCGCAACATGTCGCGATTTCGTGACACTTTTTATTTTTTGGCAGCGATGGAGCGAAATGTCGCGATTTCGTGACACTTTCTACGCTTGTGCATTTTTGCCCCTTTTTCTTGAATTTTAGCATCTGGGTCACTGAGATTCCTTTTGAAAGCATGCAAAAAGATGGGTCCCCAATTTTGGGGTGTGTTGTGGATCAGCCACAACAATTCCCCAAAACAAAACTAATAGTTTCATACTAAATACTTACCTATGAGCTAAGTAAAAAAATATGATAATAATACGCGACTTTTATTTCCAATATCTTATTTTTGCGAACTTATTAGTTCCTTCTAGATTCTCACACAAGAAGACAATCATTCATTTTTTCACTGTAATGCAATATTTCACAAACAATTATCTTTCAATTATAAAATAAAAATAATATAATAATTCTTTCATATGCAAATCATGTTATGCATGTTCATGAAAGAGACATTTATCCATTTTGCCTCCTAAAATATTCTAACAATTTACCCATCACATCATTTCCCTTAGGTATTTCTTTCTCGGTGGTTATTTATTTCTACCACCTTAAGAAACCTATTCCTGCAAAAGTAGAATCCATTAGCAACACCTTATCCTTTCATAAAATATATATAGTTACCAACTAAAAATGGAAATAGTCTATCATTTTATTAAGGATATATTTACATCCTCCACAACATACATATGTTCTCATAGCAATAAAAACTCAGTCAAGTATCTCATCCATAAGATAACTATTCAAAATGTATATCCCAAACAAAATAGAAAGTTTGCCAAGGGGTGGGTCATGACATCATCCCCCCTTAGGCTTAACACAGTCCTTTGTGTTTTAGAACTTTATAAACATAATATAATATCTACTCAGCATTTTCAAACAAAAATGGAAAATATTTTTGCATATCCGCTACTTTTCCCAAGTAGTGTTCCTCTTAGTATAACGGTCCCACTGAACTTTGCACTACTCCAAAGTTTCTTTCCTCATCGATTTTTATTGAAACTCAAGAATTCTTAGTGGTTGAACCCCTATAGCCTCTAGGTTCACCATATTTAAATTAGAATAGTCCTACACATGCTCTGGATTAGCAACATAATTTTTAAGTAAATATATATGAAAAGTGTTGTGAATTTTGGATAGATTGGGTGGTAAGGCAAGTCAGTATGCCATAGGACCAATCTTCTCTATGATTTAAAAGGGCACAAAAAAGTGAGGATCTAACTTTGTGGACTTAATCACGCTGTTCTTTAGCTTTACCCTCTGAAATACTTTGTCACCCATAATAAACTCTTTTAGTGATTTATTTAGATCGACATAGCTTTTTTGATAGTCTGGAGATTCCTTCAACCTCTCTGATCACCCTCAAATGTTGCTCCATTTTTTTAACCATGTCTGGACCAAGCACAATCTAGTCTTCTAGATTGTCCCATGTTAATGGTGTCCTGCATTTTCTACCATACAAAGCTTCAAACGGGGCCATGCCTATGGTTGAATGGTGTTTGTTATTGTAGGTAAATTCTACCAAATGCAAGTAATCCTCCCAATAGGTTTTTTGATCCATACAGTACATGCGAAGCATATGTTTTAGCACTTGGTTTAATCTTTCAATTTGTCCATTAGTCTTTGAATGGTAAGTAGAGCTAATATTTAATCTAGTACCAATAGCACGATGCAAGACTTGCTAAAATTCAAATGTGAATCTCGAGTCCCTATCTGATATAATTACCTCCATAAAGCCATGAAGCCAAAATATTTCTTTAAAAAATCTTTTAGCCATAACCGCGACATCATCCTTGGTGTTCTCGGGTATAAAATGTGCAACCTTGGTCAATATATCGACCACTACTAGGACTACGTCATGCTAAAATCTATTTTTAGGCAATCCTACAATGAAATCCATCAAAATCACTTACTATTTTTGCATAGGTACATCATGTGGATACAGTAATCCAATAGGATGTTTGTGTTGTACTTTTACTTTTTGGCACTCAAGACATTGAGTGACAAACTCTATTATGTCTCTTCATTCCTAGCCAAAAGAATATATTCTTTATATTCTCTCATATTTGCTCCTTCTAGATGAGCACCATAGGGGGATATGTATGCTTCATTCATAATCATATTTCTCAAATTTTTGATTTCAGGAATTACTACTCTGTTATTAAAACATAAGAAACCATCTTTGATGCCAAAGTCCTTGTTTTCATCAGGTTGCTTTTTTATTCTTCCTCAAATTTGATTGTAGTACACATTCTGATTTTGCATTTCCTTGACTTGTTCCATCAAATCATCATGGATGCGAGAAAAAATTGCTATGTGTCTTCTCCTACTCAGTGCATCAGTGACTTTATTCTATTTTCCTTTAATATACTCAATGCTAAAATCATATTCTACAAGAAATTACATCCACCTTCTTTGCCTAGCATTGAGTAAAGGTTGAGTGAATATATTGTAGACTCTGATGGTCTGTACTTAGCTCAAAGGATCTCTTGACCAGATAATGTCGCTAACTCTTGAGATCAAATACTACAACTGCCAGCTCTAAATCATGAGTTGCATAATTAACCTCACGTATTTTCAATTTTCTTTATCCATAGGCTACTACTTCTTTTTGTGAGAGCATTGCTCCCAAACCTTCTAAAGATGCATCAATACAAACCAAGGAAATTTCTTGAAGATCAGGTACCTTTAGTATAGGAGGCATGGTAAGCTTTTGCTTAAGCAGACAAAACGCTTCCTCATATTTTTGTGTCCACTTTATTTCTTTCTCTTTTCTATGAAGGTTCATTATTGATGAGGTGATCTTGGCATAGTCCCTCACATACCATCGATATTATCCAGTTAAGACCATGAAACTTTGAGATTTTATCACATTTGTAGGTGGTGGCCAATTTAAAATAGCTTATTTTTTCTTAGGATCTACTGTGATCCCCTCAAACGATACAATGTGTCTTAGATATTGTACTTATGATACATAAATTTCATACTTCGATAAATTCCCATACATATGATTTTTCCTTAATAGCTCCAGCACAACCCTGAGGTACTCGTCGTGCTTTGTCTTGTTCTTGAAATATACCAAAATATCATCCACAAATACTTGAACAAACCTATCCAAGTACCTCCTAAATATGTTATTCATAAAATTCATAAATATCGCTGGAGCATTTGTTAAACCAAAAGGTAAGACAACAAACTCATAATGCCTATAATGAGTTTTAAATGTTGTCTTGTGAGTATCCTCCTCACAAATTCTCAATTGGTGATATCCTAATTTTAAATCAATCTTGGAAAATATTGTGGCATCTTAAGTTGATCGAAGAGATCTTTGATTCTCAATAGAGGATATCTGTTCTTGATAGTTTCCTTATTCAACATTCTATAATCTATGCATAATATCAAGGAACCATCCTTCTTATTTATGAATAGCATTGGTGCACCCCAAGGTAATACACTTGGTTTGATCAATCCTTTCTCTAGTAACCCTTGCAATTGCACCTTCAACTCTTTTATTTCTATGGGATTCATTCTGCAAGGAGCTCTATGGATGAGTTTTGTTCTAGGTTGAATTTCAATAGTAAATTCAAATTTCCATTTAGGGGGTAATCCATGTAAATTCTCTGGAAAGACATTCTTAAATTCCTGAAGAATTGGGTGTTTCTCAAAACATCTCTTCCTTATTTTATTTATCAATTTTGTTTATCATAACTACATAAACCATTCCTCCTTTCTTTATGGTCTTCTTAAGTTGCATTATCAATAGAATTTGAGTTTGAAAATCCCCTTGTAGGCTATACACTCTTTGCACAATACCCTTATATTTGGTATACTCAATCCATCTATCTTGAAAGTTGAACACTGCCTTACGTGCTTACAACCAATCCATTCCTAGGATTATATCAAAAACATGCAGAGATGCTACATACAAACATCCTACTATTGTTCCACAAGGTAAGACGATTTCTGCCATAGGGTAACATTTATTAAGAGATTAGGTTTATCCTGAACCATACTCGATCTTCCACCCATGAGCCAATATTCCTAGTCTTTTTGAAATATCTTTAGCTAAACTAGTGGAAATAAAACTATTTGTAGCACCACTATCAATCAAGATTTTAACATTCCTACCAAAAATATTATCTTTGATAAATAGTGGCATGGCTAGACCATTAAGATTCTAGTTTCCTATAGCTGCATAAATCTTGTGCACAAGATCTTTAGGTGTAGTTTCTATGTACATTGGTTATTTTCACTTTGAACTCACTCCTGGTATTTTTGGAAAATTACTAGCATAATACGGTCCTCTACAAAGATAACATCCCTCTTTTGGTCTTGGATGTTCTTTTCATTTCTCTCCCTCTTCTGCTTTATCTGCATGTGGAGAATTTACATGTCCTTGTGATGGTCTATTATTTCCTTTGTCATGGTTTTTGGAAGCATGATTCTTTCCTTGGAACCTTCTTCTAAACTTCCTTTATTTTTGGCCATTCCTTCTATCATTCTTAGAGGAATCTTTGGTTGCTTTTTATTTTTTCCATTTAATGAAACTTATGCAATTATTTTTTCTTAATACTTCCCTACCTTGCTTGTCTAACCTTTCATAGTCAAAATAGGGTTTGAGATATATTTCAACTAACCTGGCCAAATCATAGTCTTTTTGCAAAGTAGTAGGTTCCCTCATGTCTACTTCTTATCCTATTCTAGGATCTGATCCTAGAATAAACTTGTGAATCTTCATTTTCTCATTATAAACAGGCATATATTTTAGTAACTTGACAAATATTTGATAGTACTTCTCCACTATTTTGAAGAACATAATATTATACTGAGAGGGGGGAGGGGAGTGAACAGTATAATACCACCTTTTAATTTTCTTTCCCAAACAATATTAATCAATATAATCAATGGAAATATCAATAAAAATAACCAAAGTAATGCACAAAACATCACACGCAATAGAGACACAAATTTAACGTGGTTCACCCAAAGATTACTACCTCCATGGAGAAAATATTTCTTCTAAATATTTCTCAAATTATCTCTTGGGAATCCTTTCCCTATTACAATGTTTACGGACCTCATTCCAATGGAGATGTTGATCCTCTAAATATAGTTTTTGGATCTCTATCCACATGATAACTCCTCCTCTGCTTTGGCTGGTGATCCTCTAAAAGACTACTACCTCCACTACACTGGCTTGTGGATATATTTCCATTGAAGACTCTTATCCCCACTTAGAAGACCTATCCTCACTACCCTGGCTGATGGATCTCTATCTACTGGAGACTACTATTCTCTCTGCTCTGTCACCTCCAAAGCTATGTCTCAATTCTGTACTAAACAGAGTCCAGTCAATCTAGCACAACTCTGCTCAACAATCTCACTCAAATATATACTAAACACAGTTCATTTGTTCTAGCACAAATATGCTCAACTCTTGCACTAAACACAGTCAAGTCGATCTAGCACAAGTCCACTCAAATATACACTAAATGCAGTCTAGTCGGTCTAGCACAAATCTACTCAATAGGTCTAGTCAGAACCTACTCAAATCTGCTCAACAGGTCCACTCAAAACCTGCTCAAATCTTCTCAATAGGTCCACTCAGAACCTCCTCAAATATGCTCAACATGTCCACTTAGAACCTGCTCAAATCTACTCAATAGGTTCACTTAGAACCTACTCAAATATTCTTAATAGGTCCACTAAAAACCTGCTCAAATATGCTCAACAAGTTCATACATAACTTGTCCAAATATGCTCAACAAGCTCACACAGAACTTGTCCAAATATGCTCAACAAGCTCACACAGAACTTGTCCAAATCTGCTCAACAAGCTCACACAAAACTTGTCCAAATTTGCTCAAAAAACTCACGTAGAACTTGTCCAAATCTGCTCAACAAGCTCACATAAAACTTGTCTAAATCTGCTCAACAAGCTCACACAGAACTTGTCCAAATATGTATTGTAAGCTTCTACAAAAGCTCACACAAAATCAGTCCACAAGTCTTCTCAAAGACTTGCCTCAAATATACTTAACAAGTCCACACATAACTTGTCCAATCTCATAGAAACATAAAGAGAATTGTTAGAGACTCAATATGTTCTATACTCAATGCTCAATCACTTTCTCAACTCAAATCAATCTCATAGAAGCATAAAGAAAATTGTTAGAGACTAAATATGTTCTATACTCAAAACTCAATCACTTTCTCAACTCAAATCAATCTCATAGAAGCATAAAGATAATTGTTAGAGACTCAATATGTTCTATTCTCAAAACTCAATCACTTTCTCAACTCAACTTCATAGAAGCATAAAGAGAATTTTTAGAGACTCAATATGTTCTATTCACACAACTCAATATCTTTCACAACTCAAATTAGAATATAGAATAGTTTGTTTTATGGAACTTAACAATCACTTCATTCATCCGCTTGAATAGGCCCAATCAACTCTACTCAACCAATCACTCAAGAAATAACTCTTGCTCACAAACCCTAGTCCAAGCATGTATCATCCAACTCAAAATGTTTCCAACAATGCTCAACCACAAATATCACATAACAATGATACTCCTAGTTCAAGTTCTTTGTATAACAACTCACTTCAACAACCATGCTTATCAAACAAGGTTTTAACCACAACTCTTAATTTCAAAAAACCTTGAAGCATTAACTCAAAACACTTCACTCAACCAATGATATCAACAACAATGCTTATCAAACAAGGTTTTAATAACAAATCTCAATTTTAGAAAACCTTGAAGCATTAACTCATACACTTTCGAAAAGGAAACCCTAATCAAATCCTTTTCACTTCAAACTTAATTTTCATGAAAGCCAATCAACCAACACAATCAAAGAAGAATTTGCTCATACCTTTTTGCTTGACAAGGAGTTGATCTCACAACTCTACCACACTCACAAATTTCTCTTTTCCAATCTCAATAAGGGTTAGAAGACTTTAATACTAACACAATGTAAAATGATGACCCAAAATACACCTTATCACTCCAACTCAAAAATAATATTCACCATAGTCTTCTTTTAATAGAAAAATCCTTATATAAAAATAATGCTTAAAAGTCTTAATAGAAATTTAACTAAGACTTTACTCAAACTCCTTATTACTCCTAAAATAATAAATCTCAAATATGAATACCTCCAAAATTAATTAATGGCATAAGGTACTTCAGAAAAATAGCTTAACAATCCTTATTTCTCCCATAATCAAGACACTTTTACTATGCAAGTAAATATCACAAATGCCCCTTTTTCTACCATTTTCACCTTAAGAAATAAACTTAGAGAAAATACAAATTTAATTTAATTCTAAGTACCTTACCCTCAAGTGGGCTTGAACCCACTTCAAACTTCCTTTCAGTGCCCTAGCTGCGACTGCTAGCCGTGTGCGCTAGGCACACTTTTGAAACCCACGAGCACCACGTGCTCCAAAACTTCCTCCATGCACAATGTTCGGTGAAAAAAATGGTGCCTCCTTTGGTGCTCGAAAACCAAGCACGAACCACCCTCACACGAATCGAACGCAGGACCTTCCTGCCTCCACACTTTCCCAATCCAAGCGCTACCACCGAGCCATCGTGCCCAATGAGAATGAGCCTTCAACTTCCACGTGTAACCTTCACTTGGTGCTAAAGGACAAAACACTTTGTCCTCTCCTCAAATCACATGCACGAATGAATAAATCGGGTGCAGAGCTATTTCGAAAACATTAGGAGCAATGATAATTTTTGAATGCAAACTTTGGTGTATATATACACAAGCCTTCATGGCTTTCAACGTCGGTGCACGAGCATGGAATAAGACGTCGACATTTTAAAATTAATTAAAATATTGCCAACCAAAACCTTACCTTTAGGTAGGTTAAAATAATTTATAATTAAACTAATAATAATATTAATTTAATTAATTTAAAAACTAATTTAATAATCCAAATATTAATTAAATTAATTTATAAATTAATATTAAATTAAATTATTATATTTAATCATAAACAATTTACCTTCCTTAGGCCTCTCCGGTGGTTTTAAGAAAAACCATTAATCTTATGCTTATGCAAAGCATTATGAGGCTCAAACATCAGCAAAATCCTGAGAGGCACTTTGTCTTCCTTTTGACATCAATGACAACTTATTCCTTGACATCAATGACAACTTTAACTCAAAAATTTCAACATATTCTAGTTTCCTGATGAAGCTTAGTGAACTCCTTAAACTTCTATAAATAGAAATGTTCCATGAGAAATCTATCCTTGAAGGCCTTTACAAATTCATCCCATTTTAGATCGACTGCTACTACTAGTTTTTTATCTACACTAAGAGTTTCCCACCAATCCAAACCATCTCCTTGCAGATGCAATGTGGCATAGGATGTCCGAGTGCCCAAGGAAAAGTTCTTCATATTACAATAGGTTACTATTTATTTTAACCAAACCTCAGCCTTGTATTCATCTTCCTCTCCATTAAATTTGGAAGATTTTAAATGTTTCATCTCTTTGCCCAACTTGGCCTCAAGTTGAATCCTGACCAGTTGTACCTTAGTAAGGGGTTCATTTTCTTGACTCACTCTAGGGTTACTTGCCTGTGTTTCTCAACTCAACATAATATCCAACAATTGTTTTTGGGTTTCTACCTGTTCTTGAAGTAGAGCCACTGTCTCAATAATATTCTCACTACTAGGATTCTCTCTTACATTACAAGGGCTCCTTGAGCCCATATCTGTATCCCTATCCTCAAAATTAGTCTAAATGTGTCTGCCTTGTCGATGGGGTGACACTTCCTCTTCTTCTCTTTGGTGGTATTGTCCATGGCCATGCACACAGAAGAGATAGTAGGAATTTTTATTAACAATTATTTCTTTCAAATTGCTCCTTCTACTAATAATTACTTACCCAGTCAACCCAAATAACCAAATAGGTTTACTTCTACTAGTTTATCCTTTTTTTTTAATATGACTCTTATCATATATTGTAACTAGTCTCACGCAATGAACCTACTCCACTACGAACCATACTCCGATAACAAAATGTCTCTCCTCTAAAATTTAAACCATACAAAAATAAGTACTAAGTTTTATTTTTTAAAAGGACAATAATTTTCTTATTCTCTACTTACATTTTTCCATTAATGCAAGTTCACAATGTGCAAGGATTCACCCATCACTATACTTACATTTGTCTATCAAGTAAGTACACTAGGTGTAAGATTCGCCCATCCCTATACTTACATTAGTCTTTCAATGTAAGTACACTAGGCTTAAGGAATTACCCATCTCTACTACATACATAGCTCTGTTAATGTATGAGTACTAAGTAATATCCAAATAAAGCTATCACATCCTTTTAAGCTAAAGGCTAGCTCATTTCTCAACCAATCAATTGTTAAGATCGTGCTAACACCACACTACATATAGGTCTATCTTGTGGAGTGTTTAACACATTGACCATCCTTCTCTTTTAGTGGAAGGTTAACCATTTATGTCAAGATATTATTAACAATACATGTCCTTTCCTATAATATATTTATAAACTATTAAAACGCCAGTGAACGATTTACTTAGCTTCTTTAACAAATTACTCATTAGTTTAATTTTATAGCGAAATAAAATATGGGGTGCTAATTCCTTGCCAACCACCACAACACTACATTAAGTATATCTTTGCATAACCACAACTAGAATTTTCTCCACCATTAATGATGAAGGCATAAGCAACTAAAAATACTTCCTCTTAATTAAAAACAATCCAACTTAGAGAATCCAATACCATGCCAACACAAATGCGTTAAAATAATTTTCCACGACAAGCCAAAAATCAATTTCCCTTCAACAAATATTCTAGCACTTAATTGTGAGAAAAGTAAACAACAATCTTCTTATTAATTATTCCATCAGATAAAATCTATGTAATATTAACATTAGTCCAAGTTCCAAAACACATCAACAACATCCTTGATTATATCATCACAGTGAGACATTAGTAATTCATGACTCTTCCAAATACGTATATGACTACAACATTAATACTTTATTAACAGTTAGTATAACACCCATTGGACATTTATGCTAATAATACAATACAATATTAACACACAACTCACTCTTGAATTCAATTACCCAACTTGACAGCCTAAGCAATACCAGAGATTACAATCTCCACATATTTTTTGAATTAAAGATACGTGTCAGCTTCTTCTTGGAAACACCAAACCACGATCAGACTACCACTACCTCTCATATCTAATTCCAACTTGTTCTAGATGTTGCTCTCCTTAGCTACTATCATAACCACCAAAAAGGAATGCTTGCATGTTGGGATCAAATATGGCTCCAAAATGAGAAGTATTGCACTCACACTACATGCAAATTGATTCTCAAACCACATCCCTTTGTGGTACGGTTCAAAGCAATTCCCAGTTCACAAATCAAATCTAATTTTTTTTTTTGTCTTTTCACAGAATAATACAGAAACCAATAGAATAACATCATATTTCATTTCCAAGGAAATTTCTAGATTTACTTGTTGAGTGATAATTTTGCCTAGTTGAAAAACTACACTCACAAGTAGGAATATGAATATCAAACCCTCTCTTGCAAAGAAATGATTAGTTTCTCCAAGGTTCTGTTGTTAAAATTATTAAAATGTGCTTAAAAAATGTAAAAATATTGAAGTGTGAAATGATGCTAAAACAACTTCTAGGTGCATGTTGCTATTAACAAGGGGCCTGGTTTTTAGATATTTGATTGATAAACATGAAATGTAATATCCATAAAGTTCATTCTCCAACCATAAGATTAGTAATTAAATTTTGCTCAAAATCTGATTTTGTAAAGTGCGAAAATTTAATTAAAACCTTAGAAAATTTATTTTAATTAAACTATGTTCAAATACTTTAGGTTAAAATTTGCATAAAAATCATTTGAACATTTAATTAAAATATTAATGTTTATTTCCAAATATAAAGTTCTATGAAACTAAAATGTGAAATAAACATATTCCCTAATTATAAAGTTTTAAACTTTAGAATATCAAATTAGGGTTGTGATTCCATGAATTGAAATTTAAATAAAGATAAAATTTTAGGGTAAGCAAAAATAAAATAAAAATAAAGCTTTCTGTAGGTTACATAATAGAAACATAAAACTTTTCTGGAATGAAACCTAACCTAGATTAACTAGTATTTACCCAGTTTGATCTAAATTAAGTGCTATCTTCTGAGGGAAAAATAATTAAAATATATCAAATTTATCAAACATATGAAACACCATCAACATGCATGTCTCAATATAATAAAAATAAAAATATTTATTAAGATCTTACAATATATTTCTCCAAAAAACTCTCTGCTCTTCAACAGTGCAATCTCTGTGTAACCTGGGAGGATATTTTGGCTATTCCTTCACTCTTCCTTCTTCAATTCGTCCTTCTTTTCCAAATTGTCCGACCCTTTGATTGTATTTCCATGACTTATTTATAAATTATAATTTTTGTTGTTTTCATTTCCGTTTCACCATAGTTACTACACCGACTTCATAACCTATTCTCCACCAAATTCCGTTATCTTCATTTATACGTTATTATGTCATTAAACAAATCTTTGTTTTCCTTTGTAAATTTTTGTTTTTATTTTAAATTTATAATATTCGATCAATGATTCATGATATATGCCAATATTTCCTTCATGGATGGCCGTAATAACATAAGGACTTGTCCATCTAATATAAAATTAATGTGAATATATTTATTTTTTATTTGTGGAAAACATCCCAAAAGGGATGCCACTTTTGGGTAAGACCCAAGGAGGCAGGGGTAAAATTAACGTGAATATTAAACCAAATATAAATATGGCTTATTTTATCCATATTTCCTTTACTTCACAGATTTGAAACTCATATTATCATTTAACATGATTTTCCTATCACCATGACCTTGCTGGCTGTATGTTTTAAGGCTTCAATTGCAAAAAAACTTATCCTTAAACATTGTTGTGCGCAGTTCATAGGAATATTTGAAATTTCGTAAAGTGACAGAATTACCCTTCGTGGTGACGTCAAAGACTATATGAAACATTTACTTTAAGAATTTGTTCATATACAATACAATCCATCACCTACATATTATCAAAATTATTTAAAACATTTGCAGTCTATATAACACCCAAAACCAGGTGATACATCATTTATGATGCGTAATCCAACATGACGTTGTTGTTCATTACCAGAAATTTACTTTCTCCACATCGAGACCTGAGCTTCAATATGCATAGAGAACCTTCCCATTAATCATGTTGATTTTATAACATCTAGGTCGTTCGCATATTTCACCAAATTTTGATCCAATAACTTAAAGTTTATCGTGTTCCTTACATTTATTCTGAAATAGTTATACCAGTCATGCCCTCTTATAAAAAGTCTTCTATCCAATCAATATAAATAATGTTATTGGACATCATTCTTCCTTTTAGACTTTGTTAGTAAAAAAGAATACGAATCTACTTTAACCTTTTAGTATAATGACTATAATAATCAACAGTGTTGCCAATCCTCTCACATACCAGATGTATATTATTCAAACGAACCATTCAACCTCATCTGCATGATAATTTACCTTGTATGAAAGTTGACATCAATTTATCTCTCTCCATACACCCATCACTCGGTAGAAACCACAAATTATGGACATCTCGAAATGAAACCACTGTCATGATCACAGAGAATCAACATTTGTTTATGCAAAATCATAATCATTGACATATTAAATACCACAACAATCATCATGTAAATAATTTTTTCATCATGGTACATCGTGTCCTTGTTTCCTCAATAAAAACCTTGTAATGTATGGCGCATTAATTTACTTTTATCCAATCAAACAATAAAATGCCCTCAATCGAATTATGAAATGTGTCCATCACTCTAAAGGCTAAAACCAAAATATCATAGGTGTCATAACACAAATCCCACATTTGTAGTACTACATATTTTAAGCACTTTATAAACATGAACACTCCATTGAATTTTTGATAAGTCATTCACCTCCTTATGCGTCTCTTGATCGAATTACATCCTCGATAACCGTGCTAGACATTTGACCATATTGACCACATCGGGTCTACATTGTGAATCATACCAGCCACCTTGACGAACTTGCAAAACAATAAAAACAAAATTTATATTAATATTTTAAATTAATTTGAAATGTTTTAAAATTAAGTATTTAAAATACTATTATAAAACTGTTTTCTTCTTAAAATTACCCTTTTTAAGTATTAAAATACTATAATTTTATAACATTTCAATTATAAAATTTTAGACCTTTTAGATTTAGGATATTATAACTTAAAATAACACAAAAATAAAAAAAGTATACCAACTTCAAATAAAACATCTAAAAACAATGACAAAAATAAACAAATATAACAAAACCAATATTAAAATCTAAACACCATAGTGTCAACAAAACTACTCTACCAACACACTGACACATAATAAAAATACAAAAAATCCTAATTTTTAGGTGGGTCCCTAATTTTGGGGTAAGTTGTGCAATAGCAACAACAAATGACGACTCTGCTGAGAAATGCTCCTAAGCATTTCAGAGTAAGAACCCGATCTGAAACCAAAAAAACCCAAAAATCATAAAAATAAGCATCAATAATATCCAAATAATGTGAATACACAATTTCAAAATAGAACAGTTGAATCATTTGCCTCTACTCTGTAACAACCCCATTATTTGATTGTATTTTATTTGAAAGAATGTGATACTGCTGCAAGTGTTTGTGGTTGTAGGTGCAAATTTTCTACTATAGCATACATGCCAGAAGAAGAAGACATCCACCCCCTAGCTGAGACATGAATGGAGGCATTAGGTAATGTGGGATATGATGTTGTGCCAATGACACCGTGGCTCGTGGGTATATGCAAGCCCATTAAAAATGTCATATAGGACATGTTGCTTGCATTTGCATTATGACTACTTGCATAACATGCATTTTATCTGTTGATTGTATATATATATATATATCTGTTTTGTTTTAAAAAATAATAATAAATAATAAAATAAAATATAGAATAAATTGTTAAATTTTCTTTTAAAAATATAAAAGTATAAAGTCATGTATTTAGTTTAAGTAAAAATAAAAAATATATAATATAAATATAATAGTAATATTAAAATTTAAAAAAATGTTAAGTATATAAATAGTAAAATATAAATAATAGATAGATCTTTTAATATGTAAAAAAAAAGTCTCCACTCAATGGAATAGACGCTGTTCCATTTGGTGGACGGTAAACATGACATCTGGATTATAATGAAACTTATGTGTCTTTCTACCAAGACACTCAAACATTTTTAAAAGAAGACATAGGGAGGAGGTGATGTATGTTTTTCAGATAATTGCAAGTGATTACTGTGAAGGGAAGGAACGACTGAGATTATTTGTCGAAGATACTCCATCGACTGAAAAAGGTTGGCTTACTGGAGTAATGCTTGTGTGTATTATTTTGATAGAGCTATTGGAATGTCATGCTTGTATGGGTGATTTAATGGAAATTTTGTATGGTAGTATAATGGTTACAATAGTAGACCCGTATGTTGTTCTTTGTGTAAAAAGTGGTATTCATAATAAATAATATGTTGTTCCTTTGTGTAAAAAATGGTATTCATAATAAATAATATGTTGTTCCTCTGTGTAAGAATTGGTATTCGTAATAATTAATGACTGGTAAAAGAAGAGTCGAAGAATGTTTGTATGTGTGGCACTGCTTGCTGTCCTCATGTAGAATACATATCATCTGAACCACGCTGATCCATTATGTTTCCATTTACCCTGTCTCCGTCAAGTTCGGGGAAAATGAAGATGTTTTCTCCATGAGTGCATCCGTTCACAGTTTTCAAAGACCAACCAGGGATGTCGTGTATAGCTCCCAGGACGAGTTGAGGCAATAAATCCATGAACATCTAGTGATGCCTTTCATCATCATAATTGAATTCGACTTAAGTTTAATATGAAATGCAATATTTTTGTTGAGTGTTGATTCAGGGTATTGCATAATTTGAACGGGTTTAGGCATTGAAAATTTTACTGACAGTGGAAGTCAGTACGTTGTTTTTGTTTTAAAGGATAGAATTACCTGTAACCGGCGCCCTTAAGTCCAGGTTTTCAAGTTATAACTGTGTTTAAAAACGATTAAGAAAGATATGCATTTATTTTTCATTGGCTTCTACGCTTTGAAGCATTGTCAGTTGACGTATTTGAGAAATGAATATAGAATAATATATTTTTATTTTAAATTATTATTATTCAATGTTAGTTATGAATCTCTGCATTTTAATTGGGTTTTAGTTGTTAGTAAGTATTTCTTCCTACAGCAGAAACAAATAACATAACCAATGAAGAGTTTTTTTACCAGCAATTCTCAAATAGGAAGACAAAGACCATGTATAGATTTTTACCATCATTTAGAATAGTTATATAAAAAAAACTCTGAAGGAATTTACGAAACCATTAAACTAGTCTACGACAAAACACGTTATAAACAATTTGCTTAATATCAATGGGCGCCTAGCTAAGCAAATGTTAACATTACTCTTAGGTTTAAACCACACAATAATTAACTGAACTGAAAGTATTCACGTCATTAAACTCTTTGTGAATGAAAATATGTAGGGAATTTCAAAGAGTACCTAAACTTTGTCTCACTAAAATATTTATTGAAGAGTTTTTAGTTTGGACAAAATTATATAGCCCAGCCTGAATAAGAACATAAAACTCTACCCTATCTTGGTTTACCAACTTATTTTATATCAAATAGCCAGCTCGATTAACCTGAGATTATACCATATGGTGAACCCTTCAATAATACAAGCCCGAACCATGGTATACATAAACAATAAATATCGAACATTTTATATAAATTTGAATAGTTTAGAAAATATTGGAGCTTTCGTTTACATGCTGCCATTATTATAAAGTAGCTTGGCTAGAAAACCTTATTTCCTTAAAATATTTGGACTATAGTAAGTCTTCATTTGTTAGAACAAGTAAGCTTTTAATTTTATAGCTTTTAATACATATAGTATAAATACTCTATGTTGGGATCTACCTAAAAGTAGATAACCTTATGACACTTTAAGTCAATCAATTAGAGAGAAAGCTATCAAAACTTGACCATGCATTAGTTTAGTATCGTAGGTGAATAATTAGTATTTTATTTATATTACATAAGTATTAAGTATTATTTTGAATTTCATAAATGAATCTCTGTAGTAGAGTGGTATGATCTGACTAGAAAAGAATATTACAATGAACACAATCTAAATTTTTTATTATTAATTTTAAGTAGATGATTGTGCTAAACAAAGAAAATTTAAGGTGTATTATTTAAAGTTTAAAAGTATCATTTTTAAATTAGAAAATGATTTTAAATAAATATAGTTATTAGAGTATATATAATATTTTAAAATTTGCTATATATGGGTTATTCTATAACAACCGAGCATGCCTTATAAATTATATAATCATGCTTTATTTTGATTAAGTTAAGATTGTGTATATTAATTATATAATCATGCTTTATTTTGATTAAGTTAAGATTGTGTATATTAGGAAAAATTCAGCTTCTTTAATACTTTGTGCAGTTTATCATAGTAAATTGAAATTTGATCAATCATAAAGTTTTCAAGAGTAAACTTGGAACCATAAACCATGGTGATACTCAGATGATATGAAGCATAACCAGATGTATATAAGCATTCATTGAGTAGGATGAATAACTATTGCCATCAAAGAGGATGTGCAATCATCCAACTCCAATAGTTGTGATGGTGACTATTGCAGATCGGTGTTATCCGTTCTTCAGCTATTAAAAGGACAGAGGTCCTACACTGTTGAGAGTAAAGGGCGATGGAATGGGATGTCACCTGAGGATAACAAATGAGTAATATGTGAGGATGCTCACGAACCTACTTCGGTTGCAAAATTGCCAACAAAGACTCATGACCAGAGAGCTGGTCCATAAGGTTGGAAGGTCCAGTAGTAGATGGTATGGGTAGCATTACCATCAATCAAAACTGGATTAGATATATTTGGTTTAGAAACCATGCGATGGTGAAGCTTGATTAAACCTTAGCAGAAGGTCGATGATCAGGTACAGGTATAGCTACCCTAACTCAGGGCATGAACCTTTCAGATATAACAAGTCAGTGGACCATTATGGACAAAAGTAGGGTTGTGTAGACACCAAAACAACACCAATCCGATTATGTGACTGCAAACACTGATCGCTTTGACAAACACAACCCCCAGGGCAGCCCTCAGAGGTCAAACAGTGGTCCTAACCACTTTCATAGCAATTTTGTAAGGTCAAGAAGCAATTTGGCACATTTAGACACTTTGCTCAGTATTCGTCTCACCCAGGGACGAATTCTAAAATCGTCCCTGGTCAGGACGAATTCCAGGTTTAACAAGCAAAAAGAAAAATGCCGCCAAGTGGCAGCCAAGGACAGTCAATTACTGCCTCCTGCCATGCATGCGCGTGTAGGTGGGTAGGTTGACGGTTAGTGGATCGTCACAAGGGCAGTCATGGAAGCCCAAGTCAGGGAGGAGTCTCCTCCCTCTTGGGAAGGCATGGCCGCCACATGGCATCCTTGCATGCCCCTCCAAAGAGACCCCATGGGTCTATAAAATGGTGGACTTTCCCACCCAAATTAGGACAGATTGGAGGCATTTTCAAGCAACGAAGTGCTGCCTGATTGAACACCCATTTGCATCCTTTTTTGATTCGCCTTCTCACATCCACTAATCTCTCTCGCAAGGGAGGTTATTGGGTGGCTTTTGAAAGTGTGGATCCAACCCAAATCCAACATTTGACCATCTTAAACCACCAATTTTCCGACACCCCAATCCAAGAGATTTTGAGCCCATCCCTAGTGGATTGGCATCAAAATCAAGTTCTAACGGTAGTGAGTTCATCCCAAACCATGTAACGACAAATAGACTGGAGACTTTGGACAAACATAGAGACTGGAAGAGGTAGTGAGTTCATCCCAAACCATGTAACGACAAATAGGGTTCGTCAACCCACAAACATTTTAGGAGAGAAACAATATTAAAAAGAGTCAAGTTGCATACTCCCATTGGCCTCAATCGCATTATCCGACAAGTGATAGGGGTTATTCCTAAAGGCATCCATGGTGGCGGAGAAGAGAGAAGTTTGCCATTGTTATTCTAAATGAGCAAGTTGCTCACCTTGTAGGGGGCTATGAGACTATTGTCCTAAGTTATGAGAGAAAATTCCTTCATCCCTTGCCTCGTTTGGTGAACCCAAGGGTACAGTGGATCGAATACCTTCATTGTGGTCTACAGACTTGATGGCCAGAGGAGGAGAGTGGACAGGGTCTAAATCCATAGTCAATGACTGCATGGGAGGCTTAGGCGCTACGGCATTAGCGTACGTGGCCACTATGTGCCCTGCCTGAGAGGGCTTGCCACCTTTCCATTTCTTGCATGAAACCTCAGTCCATTCACCATATTTTTATGGAGGGTGCGGGGTAGTGGGAGATAATACAATTTCAACTACCGGGATAGATGCCTTGGCCTTGAATTTTTCAATTATCAAGGAGCAATCCTTAATGCGGTGGGACGTTGACTGGAAACAGTAACACATATTAGGGAGGTTGATATACACCACCCATTGATGAATATGGATAGAACCAACCTGAATCTCAATATACTCCTTCAAGGTTTTAGCTAGGTCAACCTTGATACACATTCTATTGCTAGGGCGGACCGACATGAATCAAGAGGGTTCATCACAGACAAATTCACCAAGGGTGGACACCAATTTTTTTAGAAAGGGCCAGCATGAAGTGGGAAGGTCTAGGAGTTCTACCCAAACAGGCACGACCAGGGAAACAAAATTATAAACTGTGAAATCCTGGCTCCATGACTTAAAAATGAGTAGTGAACTATTAATGTAACTAGGACCCTTATTGAGGACCTTCTGGGTTTGGTCAGGACTATCAAATTGGAAATGAAAAAACCCTTAGAGATATTTTGGATATGCTCGACTTGAATCCCATACGAATTCCAATACTACTTAATCTAGTTCCTAAGGACATGCTTAGGGGGAATCTGACCCAAAAAATACCCTATAAGAGTATTGTTTTCAAACCAAGAACATGCCTGATTGAATTCATGCAAAGGACTCACAAAATCAGGTTCAAAATTACCTTGTGGTACACCTTGGGTATAAATTTTTTGGGCTATTTTTTGCTTTGGGAGCCATTCCTCTCGCTGCCAACTTCAGACAAATCTGGGAGAGGATAAACCAACATAATGAACAAAAACTAACATAAACCCTAGGACAACACGCAGATTGAAATGCATGCAGCCACCTAGAACTCACCATTTTTTAATTATTTCTATTTGTCTTCATTTAATATTCTTTTAGCCCACATCTCACACCTATATAATATCATTGAAATAATCATGAACCAAAAATGAACCTTATTGATTTTTCAATCTCACATCTTCATTTTTTCTCCTTAGTTTGCAATGGGTAAAATGCTCTCCATCCTACTTTTATATTTCCATATTGCATATTCTCTAATTGAGTTTTATTTGAAAATATAAGTTAAGGTATTTGTATTCTCTTACTATATCCAATGAAGTTACTTCAAACAAAATATATAGCTTTATTTGCTCTCTTTGAGTAGAGAAGACCATAATCTTAAAAAATGTCTTACAACCTTTGAGTGTCTTGTTGATCAAGATGATATCATTAACACATATGAAAAGTTTCACTATATAAAAAAATAATATAAATGCCAAATAAAGTAGGTGAAAGGAAACAACATTGTTTCACCCCAACATCACTCACAAAAAACTCTAAGAGTTATTTTGAAGTTCTAATTTTGCTACCAGTTGGTCATCAAGGTTGCATGCAACTACTTTGTACTTGGTGGGTACCCAAAGATTTTTTTTCTATAATATACCTCTAGGTAGTGTAAAAAACCTTTAAAAGTCCACAAAACAATAATAAAAGTCTCATTTTTCATTCCATATCCTCTTTATTAAGTGCCTTTAAGTTACTCAATCATCTATCATTGAGTGCTTTAGTCTAAACCTTTCTTACCTTACTATTCTCTTTCCTTGATTTTTTTTCCTTAATTGTTTTCTCACTTATTGATTTTGCTTTCTACTATGCTATCAAACAATTTTACAAAAAGAGGATTAATCATGATGGTACGAGTAATTTGAAGGATTGTTAGTGTCTCCATTTTAATGCAATGGTATGACTAGGTTGGTTGTTTGTTCTAATAGGAAGCCTTCTTTAACGATGTCATTAAAATTATTTTGGATGTATGGTTCTAATATGTTGACCAAACTCAATTGTTGACCATTTATATCTTGAATTTTACCTATTGCTATTTTGTTTAATGCTCTCTATATTTTTCAAAAAAACTTTTTTAATTTTCTTAATCCTATTGATTATAGGAGGAATATTTTTCTTGGTTTCTCTTATATATAATTGCTTAGCATTATGTGCTCACTTGGGATATTATTTTTTGTGTGAATTTTTATTTATTGTAGCTATTTCCCAAATTGTTTTGGTTATGCTTTATAAGATATATCAACTTCTTTTAGCTTGATCTTATGTATTTTTCTTTTCTTGTTTTCATAGTTTGTTATTTATTTTCTCTGTTTTGTTTTTTTAGGGTTTTTATTGTTTTACATTTTTTATCATACCATAGATTTATTAGAAAGTTTTTATGTTTTATTTTTTTTGGATTTTAATTTCTTCTATCACTCTAATGCTTCTCTTATATCTATCAATTTCCTACTATTTTTGAAAAAGGTTATATGTGGCTTCTAGTGGGGGCCACTCCCATTAAAATACCAAAATATTACATTTGATGTAGAATACATTTATCAAAGTTTTCTCATTTCTTTTTTCTCTTAAATATATTCTTCAACTTCCTTGAAGTGCTATGTTTCCACAATCAACTCTTTGGCATCATTTTTATTAAGACATAAAATCTCACTGCCAAGTAAGTGTATACAAATATTACATGACATAATCAAGTAAAACCCTAGGAGCTAAGAATCCTCATTCGTCTATTTCATGGTTGTCGTACAATTGATAGCTTCAACTTATTTTGAAGCTACTGGAGCAAGGAATTGTGCCAGGGAAGAGGTCTCACAAGTTCATGCTGAAATGTTTCCACAAGGTAACAATGCCAATCCTGTTATTGAAGTTCTTGTTATTGAGTTTGATAATGCATGCAAGTGGCTAGAAGAGCATACCCTGATAGGATATTTCTTGGGTCGTATCCTGAATGATACTCTGATCCGATCTTAGATTCAGTAGTATTAGCAATCTTATGGTATTAAGATAGAGAATATCCAAATTTGTCAAAATGGTTTTTTATTTTTCACTTTGCTGATGCTCAACATGCATAAGAAGTTTTTAGTCAGGGTCCCTAGTATGTTCGAAGCTCTTTGCTTAACTTTCAATAGTGGTCTAGATATTTCTCTATTAATGATGAGGTTTCTCTGGAAGTGTCTGTTGGGGCTGAGTTCCATGGTCTTCTAAAAGCCCTTTGGCCATTCTTGCAAAGTATTGCTTCCACCTTGGGAAGGTGGTATACTTAGAACCAAATAAGTTCTATAATATCCACCCTAATAGGTGTGTGTGTGTCAAATTCAATCTTTCCAAGGGCCTTATTGAGTCTATTGACCTGATGATTAGTGACAAGGTTTTACACAACATGTTGCGTACATTAATTTTCCCAACACCTATTACCGTTATCAATCAACATAGCACAAAATTAAATATTGTCCACTTATGGCTGATAAGTTCAAACTGTGCAATGTTGTTATTCTTACCCTTGCTTCGATAGTTCCAGCTTCAGGAGCCAAGAATCCTCCAAATGAGTGGACTACAGTGACAAACAGGAAAAAATGTCCACCTAAGCAGTCAATGTTGCAGGGAGGTTCTAGTTCCAACCCTTTAGTACAACAACATTTAGCACCATGCATGCCAACCCTTTCGAATATAATTTCTCTAGTGCAGCTATCTCCCTCAAAACTAGGAGGGTCCCCTTTTGTACCTACTTTAGATGGAGTTTCACCACCTCTAGTATCTTCTTCGCTCGATGATATTGCTCCTTCCATTCTTAAGCAAGCATTACCAGAGGATGAGTCATTCTCCAGATCCTATCGTTCATGTAGTCTGGCTCAATGTTCCAAAGCAAGCTCACATTATGGTTCCTAAAAATGCATTGATCCATAAGGACATCATAAAGGATATGCATGCTTCACCCACAATAGACCATTTAGGTTTTTTGAAGACATATGAATAAGCTAAATGGTCATTCTATTGGGAAGGAAAAAAAGATATCCAAAATTTTGTAGCAAAGTGTGAGATTTACCAACAAATGAAAGGAGAAATAGTTCATACTCTAGAAACTCTACAATATTTACCAATCCTATAAAATTTATGGAATGATATTTCAATTGATTTTATTGGAATCCCTAAATCTGGGAGAAAAATAAGTATTCTTGTGGTGGTGGACTGTCTCTTGAAGTACACTCATTTCTATTCCCTCGTCCATCCTTACCATGCCTCCACCATTGCTCAAATATTCATGGACTCCATTTTTAAACTCCATGGTATGCCAAAATCCATTATTTCTAACTATGACCCTACTTTCACCAGTTTTTTTTAGTAAGAACTATTTAAATTACGAGGAATGTAAGTGAGAATAAGCTCAACCTACCACTGGTAGATCGATGGGTAAACCAAAATTGTCAATAAATAATTGCAAATCTACCTTGGTTATTTTAATTTTGAGCATCTAGTATAGTGGGTTGTGTCTTCCATTGGATGAATTGTGGTATAATACTTCATTCCACAACATCCAAAATGACTCCTTTCAATGTGGTTTATGGGTACCCAGCTCTGTCACGTTGTTCATATGTTCTAGAAAAATTCAAAGTTCAAGTGGTGGATGCAACACTTCAAGAATATATTGGAATGTTATATCAGTTGAAGGATAATTTGGTTATGGCTTAGAACTAGATGCAACAATAGACTAATCAACGTCATTAAAAGCATAGCTTCAATATAGGAAATATGGTCTTCTTTTGAATCCAACCATACAAGCAATCATTAGTGCAATTTCATGCTCATCAAAATCTTACAACAAGGTTCTACAGACCCTACCATGCATTGCGATGGATTAGAAATTTGGCCTATAAGCTCACATTACCACCTTATTTCAAAATCCATCCAATCTTCCATGTCTCTTGTCTCAAAAATGTACTTGACAACCACACTCAAGTCCAATCAGAACTTATTGTGTTGGATGATGAAGTTTTGGTCATCTTGGAACTTAACAACATTTTGGATCATTGTGGCTAAATTTTATCACCCTTTACCCATTATTTCTTTTTTTGCAATATGTTAGAAAGGTATATTGCCAAATTTTGAAGCATTAAAAGGGCAGGAAAAAAAATGGTAAGGTGAGTGTCCTTTCCCTGATTATCAAACGAAAGAATTGGATCCCAAATCCCTGGATGAAAAATGTGGACTATGGACCAACAATCATGAGTTCCAAGCTGCCATATGAAAGCTATATGGAACTTTAGAAAAAGCGATATCATAAGTCCAAACCAAATATTTTGTCCACATAAAAATATGATGAGCGAAATATTGGGAGGTTGGTGTAAGAAAAGTCTGCCCAAAAAGGTTGTCCAAAGCGTAGATCACCATGCAAGATTCAAGAATCCCTAGGAGCAAGCATTAATGATCTCCATTTTTTGATGTAGATTGTCGATGGGTGCAAAGGAGGAAGATTTGAAAGTGCACAACTTCAGAGGTAATTAATCTTTTACCTATCTACAATAGAAAGGGACAGGGTCGATTAGAATTTAAGAGGTTATCAGAATAAAAAAGGCCCAGATCTCTAAAGAGACACTCTAATCCTTCAAGATGACCACCATACTTCTTGGAGCAAATCATCAGTAAAATTTCTAGTCATTTTAGTTTAATGTTTCCTACCAAGCGCTATTAATGCTTATTTTTGAGTTCATTGTAAAATATTCTATAAAAAGCGAAATGCTTGGTATTCCAAAGCGTGGCTCTATGGCCTTTATAATTCATATGTAACCCTCTATTGCTTGTAAATAATAGTAAATCACTATTTTATCTCTTAATATGTCTTTCATTTTGCTTCAACCTTTGTGTAAATGTTTATTTTTGTGATGGTCGTATGAGTGGGTTCGCTTAATTTTGCTATTTATATTTTGTGAGCCTAGCTATGTGGCTCTGGAATTCGCATTCACCACTGAGCATCAAGGTTTATTTTTATTGAGGCCAATCATGTGGGAGCGCTCTAATTCTACTGATTGGATTTCGTGCACCCTTTCGCTAGTTCTAGAATTTACACTTACACATCGAGCCAAAGGAGAAGTGATAGGTAAGGTGAGTTGATCTGTTAGGTGATTTGCTATTGTTTACACTAATGATGTGGGGATTGTGTCTTGATGTGGCTATACACCATCCTTGTTAGTTCTATCTATGATATCCTTTGCTTTCTTTCTCCTTCCCTTTCCACCTTTTCCCCTTTACAACATAGGTAACTAGAATATCAAGAGCCATCATTCTCCAAAGATCGATCACCTCTACCTCTTCTGGATCGGGTGGTCGTTAAATGCTAGTTAAATCCTTCGGGTATACCTCCTGCTCATCTAGTGTTGGTTTTCACTCCAACAATTTTTGGTGACTCTATTGGGGAACTATATATGTTTTTGTGTTTAAGAAAACCAAAGTTTGGTGATTCTCTAGTTTACCCAAATCTTGGAAAATTACCTGCTGACTCCAAGCTAAGCAACATCTCCACATTATAATATAAATTACTTTCTTATGCTGAGATTTTACATCTCTTGAAGGACCCAAAGTTTGATGAGCAGCCCTGACCTTGCAAGCGATGATAGTATGTTCATATGGCGACTCTGAATTCAATGCATCAATCAAGATATTTAAAGACCAGTACCTCAATGGTCTACTTATTCTATCCATAGTGGAATGATCCTGGTCCATTAGAACTCCAATGTTGGCCTGAAATTCCCAAGGGTGTCCTAAAAAATCTGACCAAATATAATGACACCTTGGAAATTGCTTGAGAATTTCTAGAATATGTTGTTGCATTAGCACCCCTCCATAACATAGTACATGAATATGTTATGATCAGGATCCTGATATTATCTCTAGAAGGGAGGGTGCTATGGTGGTACCGTACCCTTGGGCGAAGAACCATATGCTCATGGACGGATTTGGCGGGAGCTCTGATTGATGCATTTTATGGCTCCTTAGATCCTTTCCAACTCTTGATGCACCTCTCATAAATCAAGATAGCCCCTTTTGAATCCAAAACATATTTTTACATTCGATTCAAAAAGATTTGGGATAGGATCCCCCTAAATACCAGCCATCTTCCACCCATGCTCACCTGTACTATATTCAAGATCTTATCTTGAATATCAGCCTCCTCTTGTATCAATCTGGGAAAAGGTTATTCCCTCAATTGTTTTAGGACGTCATGCAGGTAGAGCAACTCCTACTCCAAGCAAGAAAAACATCTTCATATGACTCCACCCTTCCATCCCCTTTCCCAACTGTTGTTGCCCATTTTCCTACTACACAACATCCACCATGTGTGCCATCTCAAGTTATGCATGAGCTAAGGATACAGTTAGGCAGAATACACAGGGTGAATTACTTCTCAACAACATGCAGGAGAAATGCAAGCACCAACCCTCAAAGTAACAATTCTATCACTTGCACCTTCTCCCAAGAAGTAGAGGGTCTGGACCAAGGTGAGAATTTCACTCATAAAGAGGGAATGTTTTGGTATCATTTTTGTATCCAAGAGCATAGTGAGCAGAAGATGAGTCATCTTCATGAGGACTTGGTTGGTCAACATTCAAGTCCTAAGGAGATCCCACCCCTAGTAGGTTCAATCAATAATATTTGTAGGAAAAAATATGCAAGGACGCCAAAAGCATGTGAAATCGATATTTCACAACAGGTGGATCCCAAGGAATGATGACACTAGATCCTGTTGCTAGTATTTGAGAAAGGCCTCCCACATGGCAAAAATCATTACCACTCTGATCATCAATTGCATAAGTACTAATATGCATGATGATCTACCAAACTGTGATCTACTAGTAGCTTGGAAAACATTTGGGGAATGTCAACTAGAATACAGAAGGCAACACAAATTTAGTATGATCTAGTTAGGATATTACAGATTTATTGGATGAAATCCAGAGTGGTTTAATGGTTGCAGTGTGCCAGTTTTACCACAACTTTGTCTAAATAAGCCAATAAATAAATAAAGGGTGCGGATCACTTGAGGCCGCATGATTGCTGATATCACTCCAAGATATCTACTTTTGATATATAGGATGATTTTAGATGGCATCTCTTCCTTCAATGTTATTTCTTTCCTTAAAAACCTCGTAAGGTAATATAGCAGGTACACCTGAACATCTTATGACTCTGTAGCCCAATGAACAAATCTTAAAAAGCTCACAAGGTAATATAGCAGGTACACCTTGGCTCATATGGTAAAGATACACATCAATCAAAATATTTCAAAGAAAATACAGAACCCAATAAGAAATTTCTCTATAAAATGCCTTATAGGCACCTTTGATGGTCCATTTTTTAGTCCATAAGGGTGATCAAAGGGTCAAATATGGGTTCTAGTAAGCTGAGAAGATTCCTACTAAATTGCATAAAGAAGGTCTATATTAGCATAGACAAATATTTCTAGAATTCTATCTATTCTTAAAAATACCTCAAGCCATGAAGGAGTATATCAATTAAGGACTAATTTGAGAGGTTTTCTACATGGTTACTCTCTCTTTTGTTTCCTTCTTGTATTGTTTTTATCTTTCCCTTCTTCTCTGTCTATTCCTTCAACTATTCTTTCCCCACACTCATTTTCTCCTCTTATATCTGCTTTCTGCTCTTATTCTCCATTGTATGCTGCCTAGTTTTGCCCTTCCTCTTCCCATATTTTCATATGGTATTATTCTCTTGGCTACTATTATTTATAGTTTATTCTTTCTATCCTAGTCTTCATCCCTACCCTTTTCTATCTTGCTTTTAGAAGGAATAATTCTATCTGGGTTCCTATTTCCAGCATGTGGAAATCCCTTGTGAGTCGCCAAGAGTGTAGGTAAAATTTGGCACCACTTTACCCACTCTTTCTTTTTTGACAAGATGTTAGCAAGGTAGATTGCCTATTTTTGAAGCATTAAAAGGACAAACAAAAAAATGAGAAGGTGAGCGCTAAACTTAGATCCAAAATCCCTGCCCTGATCATTAGAAAGAAGAATGGTATCCCAAATTCTTGGACAAAAAAAAATGAACTATGGGCCAACAGGCGTGAGTCCCAAGTTCCCATATAAAATCTAGATAGAACTTTGGAAAAAGCAATATGAGAAGTCCAGATCAAATCTTCCATCCATATTATATTATGATGAGTGGAAGACTGGGAGGTTGGTGCAAGAAAAGTCTGCCCAAAAAGCCTATCCAAATATGAGATCATCATCCAATAGGATGGAAGCTTTGAGGATCCCTAGGAGCGAGCATTTATGACCTCAACTGTATGATGCAGATTATTGATGGGCATGAAGGGGAGGATTTGAAGGTGCATAACTTCCAAGGTAATTAATCTCTGACCTATTTGCAACATGAAGGGACATGGTAGATCAAAATTTAAGAGTCTATTAGAATACTCAAAGACCCAAATCTCTACAGAGACACCTGACTCTTTCTGGATGACCGCCATCCCTCCTAAAGTAGAGCATTAGTAGACTTTATAGTCATTTCAGTTTAATTTTTCTCGTCAAGCACTATTAATGCTTATTTTTAAGTTCATTGTAAAGTATTCTATAAATAGAAAAATGCTTGGCATTCCAAAGTATGGTTTTGTGGCCTTTACAATTCATATGTAATCCTCTGTTGCTTGTAAATAATAGTAAACCATTGTTTGGTCTCTCAATATGTATTTCATTCTACCTCTGCCTTTGTGGAAATGTTTTTTTTTGTGATGGTCAACTATGTCAATTTACTTAATTCTACTATTTAGATTTCGTGAGCCTAGCTTAGTGGTTCTGGAATTTGTATTCACCACTACGCATCGAGGTTTTTTATGTTAAGGCCAATCGGGTGGGAGTGCTCTAATTCTGCTACCTAGATTTCATGTACCCTCCCTCTCATTCTGGAATTCACCCTTACACACTGAGATGAAGGAGAAGCGGTAAACAGCTTAGGTTGTTTGTTGTTGTTTGCACCGATGATGTAGGAGTGTGTCTTGAAGAAACTATATACCATTGTTGTCAGTTCCATCTATGACCTCATTTACTTTCTTTCTTGTTTCCTTTTCCCCTTTTTCTTCTTGTGATGTAGGTAGCTGTAACCTCAAGAGCTAGTCTTCTTCGGAGATCGATTGCCTCTACCTCTTTCAAGTTAGGAAATTATTCAATACTGGTCAAAAACATTTGGGTGTGCCTCTTACTCGTCTGATGTCAGTTTTCACATCAACAATCATATAACCCACAATTTTCATAACCACACCATCATTGCAGTCTTGGTTCAATGGCATAGTTTATAGAAGGAATATGGCACACGGGAGTCCCTTCAACAAATTCAACAAAAATTTCCTCTTCTTGAGCTTTGAGGACAAATTTTTTTTGAAGGGGATGGGCATGTTAAGGTAACATTTTAACATTATTATAATTGTCTAGTCATGTGGTACTTTGGACACCTAGGATTATGGGTCCATATGATGTAATTGTTATATAAAAATATTAGTTAGTTAAAGATGTAATATTTATCATTTAGGAATTACTAGCTTGGGCCCTCACTTGCACATGGATGAAAACGCTTGAGCATTAGGGTTAAGGTAGCTAAATTATTTTAAAGAACCAAGGGGGCAAGAGAAGAGGCATCTCATATTTTGTTGTATCAAAGATTCATTTCTAAGGAGGTTGCCCCCTCGAAGAGGCTTGTAATTATATACTGTGTTTTTTTTGCAATATAATTTGTTGCATTTCTATTTTGTATTGTTTTTTTTTTAATTTACATGGTGGAATTGGTAGTCGCCATAAATTTGGGTAGGCTATTCGACTTTTATGGCGACCATAGTATTCTACGTTGTCCACCCCAAAAGCTGCCACATAGATATTTACACATTTTGCCCCTATAACCACCATGCCACAATCATTTTAAACCTTTTACATCGTTGAAAGCACCAGTAAAGGGACAAGCTTTCAGTCCGACGAGACTCAAGATTTGAACCTTGGACCTATGCCCCCCTTACGGTGTTTGGTCAAACCAATTGGTCTACACCTTGGACATTTCTATTTTGTATTGTTAATTTCAATCTTATTTTCTATTATTATTGAAATATCATGTTGTGATTTTATTTCACTACAAGGTTCCTAATAATAAATCTTGTTTCTAGTGGAAAATTCTTTTCTCAACAAATAAAATCTCATATGAAACTCATCATTATTATTTATAATTTTTCATTTTTGAATTCTTTCTATTTGTCTCCATTTATTGTATTTTTAGCCCACATATCACACCTATATAATATCATTGAAATAATCATGAACCAAAAATGAACCTTATTGATTTTTCAATCCCACAACTTCATTTTTTCTTCTTAGTTCACAATGGGTAAAGTGTTCTCCATCCTACTTTTATTCTTTCCATATTGCATATTCTCTAATTGATTTTTCTTTGAAAATCTAAGCTAAGGTATTTGTACTCTCTTACTATCTCCAATGAATTTACTTCAAACAAAATATATAGCTTTCTTTGCTCTCTTTGAGTAGAGAAGACAGTAATCTTAAAAAATGTCTTACAACCTTTGAGTGTCTTGTTGATCAAGATGATATCATCAACACATATGAGAAGTTTCACTATATAACTAATTAATATAAATGCCAAATAAATTAGGTGATAGGAAATGACCTTGTTTCATCCCAACATCACTCCCAAAAAACTCTAAGAGTCATTTTGAAGTTATAATTTTGCTACCATTTGGTCATGAAGGTTGCGTGCAACTACTTTGTACTTGGTGGGTAACTTGAGTCTTTTTTATAAATATACCTCTAGTTAGTGTTAAAAACTTTTTAAAGTCCATAAAAAAATAATTAAATTCTCATTTTTAATTCCATATCCTCTTTATTATGTGCCTCTAAGTAACTTAATCATCTATCATTGAGTGCTTTAGTCTAAACCTTTCTTACCCTACTGTTATCTTTCCTTGATTATTTTCCCAATTATTGATTTTGTTTTCTCCTATGTTATCAAACAGTTTTACAAAAAGAGGATTAATCATGATGGTACACGCAATTTGAAGGATTGTTAGTGTCTCCATTTTTATGCAATGGTATGACTAGGTTGGTTGTTTGTTCTAATAGGAAGCCTTATTTAACGATGTCATTAAAATTATTTTGGATGTATGGTTCTAAGATGTTGACCAAACTCAACAATTGACCATTTATATCTTGAATTCTACCTATTGATATATTTTTTTAATGCTCTCTATCTCTTTCAATTTTTTTTTTTTCTAAATCCTATTAATTATAGGAGAAATATTTTTTCTTGGTTTCTCTTATATATAATTTCTTACCATTATGTGCTCACTTGGGATATTATTTTTTGTGTGACTTTTTCTTTATTGTAGCTATTTACCAAATTGTTTTGGTTATGCTTTATAAGATATATCATTTTCTTTTGGCTTGATATTATGTATTTTTCTTTTTTGTTTTCATAGTTTGTTATTTGTTTTCTCTGTCTTGTTTTTTTAGGGTTTTTATTGTTTTACATTCTTTATCATACCAAAGATTTATAAGAAAGTTTTTATGTTATTTTTTTGGACTTTAATTTCTTGCATCACTCTAATGCTTCTCTTATATCTATCAATTTCCTACTATTTTTTAAATAGGTTATATGTGGCTTCTAGTGGAGGCCACTCCCATTAAAATACCAAAATATTACATTTTCTGCAGAATACATTTATCACAACTTTTCATTTCTTTTTTCTCTTAAATATATTCTTCAACTTCCTTGAAGTGCTATGTTTCCACAATCAACTCTTTGACATCATTTTGATTAAGACATAAAATCTCATTTTCCCAGTTTCCTTATAAAATTTGTATTTCATTGGGATGAAGATCAACACCATAATTCACTAATTTATCTACTACTCGATTTTCTTCTCTATAAATATGCTCACACTACTAGGAGATTGCCTTTATTAATAGATGATGAACATCAACAATGATATTATTTTTATCCAGTCTCCACATCCATTTTTGTTAATAGTATCGATGATAATTTGTGAGGCCTCCTCAAATGAAATATATTCCCATCCTTTTTCTACTACAATTTTAATCCTTGCAAGAAGTTCCCTAGCCTCTGCATAGTTAGTTGAATTTCTATATTATTTTGAATAAGTGAGGAAAAATGTGCCTTCACTATTTCTAAAAACACCATCTCCACCAACTTTTCCTATATTTCCTTTAGAAGCACCATCAAAATTTCCATTTTACCATAGATCGAAGTAGATTTTTTTTTTTTTATTATTTCCATTATCACAGATGACTCTTCCATGTATGTTCAAATTTTGTAGCCAATTTATTAGCACATCCTTTTATGCAATTGAGACTCTCCATGATGAGCACCATATTTGGAGATATTATGCAAGAGAGGCACTAATATGGTTCCAAACTTGGGCATTATTTTGATATTTATTTTTAAAAAAATTGTTATTCATTTGAAGCCTTAAATTCCAACAAATAATGGCAAGGTGAGTCCTTCAAAGAATACATAATGCTTTAGCTTTTAAATAATTTATCCAACATTTTATCAAATCTTTCAATGTTGATGGAGTTACCCAATATAATTTCATATTTTTTAAAAAATAATCCCAAATAGGCAGATAGACAATGAAGAAGTAAATGGTTTGATGTTTCTAAATCCTTATCCCCACAAGGTAAATCTAAAGGGTTTATAATGTCCCATTCTTTTTAGAATCTCTCCCGTAAGAATATTACTTTGAACTACTACCCAAAAAAATATTGAGCCCTTAGGGAGAGCCTCTAATGAGAAAACATTATTCCTAGGAAAGTCTTTGGGTGAAGGAAATTTTGATTGTTCTAAATCCTCATATTCAAACTTGACCAAGTATTAACCATCCTTTGATAAATTCCAAACCAACTCATCCTTTTGTGTAAAAATTAACAAATAAAACTCTTGAAGCATATTTTGAAGTTCATTTACAATTTGTTTGAGTTTCTCCCCTTCAACCAGGTTACTAAAAGATATCCATGATCTAATTTTTGGCTCATAATAATATAACCTTTTGAACTTTACATTCTAGGCATGCTTGAGCCAATGGATTCCATTTTGTGTCAGAGATAAGAGGATAAGGCTTCAACCAAGCAGCATACCAAAAATTTGTATATCTCCCCTCATTGATTGACCATCTAATATGTTTCTTTATCAATTGCAAACTCTCTGATATGAAGTTCCATGTTGACGATACTTTGGGTAGTGTTTTTTTCCTAAACAATTTCATTGCATCAAGAGAACCTATATAATTTTGAAGCAATATTTTTTCCCAATTCTTTCCTTGATATTTTGAATATTCTCCACCCAAGCTTTGTTCCTAGTGCCAAATTCATAAGTCTACAATTTTGCAAGCCTGCTCCTCCAATATTCTTTCCTTTACAAACCCTATCCCACTTACAAAGAGGAAACCAAAAATTTCCCTCACAACCTTTCCATAGAAAGTCTCTTTGAATTTTATCAAATTTTTATGCAATACCTATTGGCAATCTTGAAAGTGACATCATATAAATTGGAACAAATTGTAAAGTAGTTTTTATGAGTTGTAGCCTTCTTGCCATGGTTAAGAACTTACTTTTCCATCCTGCCAAACAATATTTCATTCGATACAAAAAAGAGATTCAAAGATCCTTTTTATTTCCTTTATTAGACAAAGGAATATCCAAGTAGGTTGATAGAAAATTTTTAATTTTAAACCCTAAAATATTCACAATAATTTGCTATAAATCTAGGGCATTATTAATGAAAAATCCTATATTTTGAAGTATTTACCAACTATTCAATAGCCTTCTCACAACATGATAATATTGATTTAAACTCCATGACCTCACTACTTAAGGGATGGCCCAAAATAAAAGTATCATCAACAAATTGGACATGAGATTCAAAGGGACCATTTTTTGCAAATTGAATACCCTTGTTTTTTCTTCCATTTTTGCCTTTGAAAATGCTCTCTGTAATGCTTCTTCTAGAATAATTAATAGATAAGGACAAAGAGGATCATTTTGACAGAGTCCACAAGATGACTTGAAGTACCCATCAGGAGAATCATTGATCAAAATAGAAAAATTTGTAGTGATAAAACAATATTTAATCCACTCACACCAACTATAATCAAAGCCAAAATTTCTAAGAATAGCATCTAGAAAATTTTAGAAAACCCTATCATATGCTTTGTTCATATCTAACGTCAAAAGCATACGTGGTTTTTCATAGAATGAAGAGAATGTATGGCCTCTTGTGCAATAATTATACTATCAAGAATTTGTTTACCATGAACAAAGTGTAGCACCCTCAAATTGGTGCAGTAAAACTTAGCAATAATTAAAATTACCTTAGTAATAATTCAAATTCAAATTCAACCCCCAAAATCACTCCCAAACCGCCGTTTAACCCGTTTCCTCATTTCCCGTGCCATTTTTAGAGTTTGTTTTGACCGTTTGACGATATCGTCGCCGATCAGACGATATTGCCTTAGATCGGACGATTTTGTCTGGACTAGGACGTCCAGACGATCTTGTCCCAAAACTGATTTTTCTTATTTAGCTTCTGTTTCAAAGACGTCTCTAAGTTGGGTAGAAGCGTGTCTGCGTCGTTAGAGACCTCCCCCATTGGAGATCTTCCAAATTAGGATGATCTCCAACCTCCCAACTTCCCTCCTAAGCCTATTTAAACCTTAGGACCCCCTTGATTTTCCCTTGGCTGAATTTTCCTATAACTTGACCTTTACACGCACTAGAAAACCCTGGATTACCATATGCACTTGTCCTATCCAAATTTTTTTGTAGGAACCTTGTCATTCTTCAGTCGAAGCAAGCTTATATCATCGCAGACGATCCTATTCAATCCGAGATGATTTCATACCAATCCAAGATGATTTCGACTACAGTCTGCATTGGGGACAATTACTACCCAGAGTTTGCATTTTTCTCTTCTCATCTGTTGTTTTATTCTGCATCTAGTCAGTTTATTTATTATTTTTTTCTATTATACATCTTGGAGTTCACCCATGTAGTTTAATTGCATAATGAAATCATGATTAACTATTAAAACATTGTAATTTTTTTGTATTACCATTTGGTATTATCTTGTTAACATCCTTATTGTTATTTCACATCATTTTTCTCTATCAGAATAGTTGTATGTTTTGTATTTTGTATCTATTTCTATGTTTGTAGGTCTTTGACGAATTCGTCGGATCTCAGATGATCCTATCAGATAGGAGATGATCATGTCAAATTCCAGATGATCTAGACTACTTCAAAAATCAGAACCTCCATCAGACATCCGAAACTAGGTATGGATTTCTTCACTTAGTTTTCTCTCTGTGTTTTCTATTAAATCTATTTTCTGTATTTAAATCTGCATGTCATATAGAAAAACTTAGATTCATTTGGCCAAACCTAGGATTTGAATGTTTAAAGATAAAATTGAACACATAAAACACATTACCAACCTAGGCGTGGAAATTGCCATTCAAAAGTTTCCTGGTGAACCCACCATCTATCAAAAAATCACCATAATACACCTCCCCCAAGAGGCGGGACCTTTGCAAGGCCTCTCATTCCGAGGTATTGTCCCATCCTTCTCGCATCCCCCTTTTGGGCACGGATCCTTTAGCCTGAAGGTAACGGTGCAGAAAATTTGGAACGATACATTTTGGTGAACCCGACGTGAAAATAAAACCTTTTGAAAACAAAAACAAAAACATAGATGCATTTAAAATCATTAGAAAACTACTAAGTTGCATGTCATGTTTAGATGGTAGATCCTAAGAAAATACTAGCAGTTATTATAAATGTTGAAAACCAATTAGCAGCCATAGAAATCAATTATGTGCTTAGTGTGCCTGAAACAGATAGAAACCAACTTTTGTGGGACGAACTTGATAGGATACTAGGTGTCATTTCATCTAGGTCAATAGAACTTAAACAAATCAAGAGGCTTGTCCTAGATAGAATCATGGATCCTCATCAACTCGTCTTTTATCATGAACTTCAAAGAGCTTTCCATAGATGGTTAGCTTATAGGAGAGCTCTTGTGTCTTCAGAATTGTTCACCTTCGAGGAATACCTCGAGAACGTAGCCATTATACACCAATTCCTAGGTTGTGTAGAAGACCAAGAGGTCATTCTTACGAATAGGGAAATATGGAATAGAGTTCCTAGAGCTGTGTTATATCGAGAGTATTGCCACGAGCTTTACTTCTATCAACCAGAGTTTGAAACAGATAATATCACTATAGCACTTTTTGTCAAATTCTTGAAAGAAAATTTTCAATTTGAAGAAGAACATTTCATGACTCCTGAAGAACTTGAGCCCATTAATTATATTTATAAATTGTTTATAGAAAACTAGATCATTGCTTTCATTATTATTATTTCTTGCGTTTTGTGTGTTGTTTGTTATATTTATAATATTGTTATAAAAAAAAAAAACAAGAAAAACCAAAACATTTTATTTTAAATATTATAGTAGGTATATAATTAAAATATATACCTCTTAAGCTTGTTGCATATATATATATATATATATATATATATATATATATATATATATATATATATTTGCTGAAATCTAAGTTTAAGCACAATGCCTAGACTTAGGAATGGTAAACAAACTGATGAAGAAGAAGAAGATTGGTTAGGAGACAAAACAAAAAACCCAAATGTCCTTCTTGAGGATCCAATTCCAGAAGGAGAAACTCTAGAACAACCAGAATATGACCTGGTTGAAGACAATGAATAACAAGAAAATATTAAAGAGGAAGGATCCTCATCCCCTAGAGTGGCTCCAGATGGAACTATTGCTTTTGATAACTTAGATCATTTCTAGAAATTTTTCAATAATAACATTGGTGCTCTTAATATGGCAGTTTGTATTGATAAAGGACAAATTAGTGATACTCAAGAAGCCATGGAACATATGTTTAACGTGCACACTAATCCTTTGTCTTTTATCGATCAAGAAAGTGATAAAGTTGGACCATCCAATATGGATATGACCACTATAATTCAGAATATGCAAAAACAACAGGTTACCCAACCTCCTAAGGAACCTGTTATTGAGCCTAAAATCATTCCCACACAAAAGAAACCTTCATTCACTACTTTATTTCACCAAAATATTGATCAATATGCTTCAAATCGACAAAAACCTAAAATGAATCCAAACACCAATTTCCAACAATCTGGGATACAACATAATACAACTTCAAAATTTCTTCATAACACCCTTCCTACTAACAATTTATACAATAGAAACATAACATCTAATCTTCAAGTCCCTCCATCATATGTTCACCAATCCCATATTAATACCCTACCAAACCAATATGGTAGGCAAACCAGTAATCTGGAAACCATGGTGAAACAGTTAGCTTCGTGCATGGACTAGATAGATCCCTACCGTCCCTTGTACAATTATCGAGAGATATGTAGTCAGCCTTTGGATCCCATAGTTGTAGCATAGCCATACCCTAAACACTTTCCCATGCCCGTTCTGCCTATATATAAAGGAACCGAAGATCCCATAGAGCATCTTCGCATGTTTAGGATAGCATGTCATGATATATCACATGATGACTTGCTATTACTAAAAATGTTCTCGAAAAGTTTAGGAGGAATGGCATTAGAGTGGTACTATCAATTGCCCACTCATTCTTTGAGAAATTTTGAAGAAACCAGCTGAATCTTTCATCCATCAATTTAGTGCCTACATCAAGAGGCATGTAACCATTAAAGATTTATACAAATTAAAACAAGACAAAGATGAATGTTTTGCTGATTTCTTAGCTAGATGGATGCAGTTGACAGGAAAACTGCACTTTTCCCTACCTTATAGGGAAATGTTGGATATTTTTATTAATAATTTGCAAGAACAAATATCTTATGAGTTATCAACTGCTACCTTAACTACCTTCGATCAAGCTATAGACTTAGCTCGAAGAGTAGAAGATGCTCTCATTAGAAGAGGTCAACTCAAAAAGAAAGATGATGAGAAAACATCCAGAAATCAATATAAAAACAAACAAGTTATGGGTGACGGAGTCACTGATAGCAAAAATGTTGCTAATATCAATACAACGAAGACAACAAAAAAATTTATATTGAAACCTCCTGATAATCCTCCTCGAGAGTTTACTAGATTGAATCAACCATTATCAACTATTTTACCCCAATTACTTGAAAGAGGCTTGATCCAATTACCAGCTATCCAGGAACCTGATCCAACCATACTCGGATACAGAGCCGATTTACACTGTGATTTCCATAGAGGACCTGGACACTCTACCAACTCTTGTAAAAGGTTGAAACATAAAATACAAGATCTGATTGATAATAATGATATGGAGGTGCAAGCCTTCCAACCTAAACAAAATGCTCCTAATAATGCTCAAAAGAACATTCCCCAAAATCAAAATCAAAATGCTAATCAATCATTAGACATATTTCAACATCCTTTACCAAGACATGGTAAAGAGGTAGCCAATAAAATTGAGCATCATAATGTCCCTCCTCCTACCCGATATGTAGGAACTATTAGCGGACATTTACCTAATCATGATTTACAAAAAATTGATATAACTTTATCCATGGTCACGACCAGGCCCCTACATAATATTCAAACTTTGGATCTCAGTGATGTATAATCCGATACTGAAAGTGAAATAGACATCACCTCAAACCAATCGAATAGTTTTGAAAATGAATCAGATCCTATTCAACCTATCACAAATGTTATGGTTCTAGAAGAACCATTTCCTAGAAGAGTTACTACTCGACCCTCTTCTAATCAGTTCCTTTCTAATGAACAAGCTATAAATGCTAGACCAAGACCTATTCAGCATTCTCAATATAACATTGTAGGTACCATCAGAGTTGTTACCAGACAACAAGCTCAAAATTCTCAACAAGAACCAAATCAGAATGATGGATCAACTCCATTTGTTTTGAAAAATCCCAATAAAGGGAATTATGCTCCTAATGTTCAACCTAAACCCCCTTATAATATTAATGAGCAATTATCCAATACTACAGCTAGAATTTACCTTTTGGATTTATTAAGATCTTATCCTACACATAGAGATGAATTGATGCGTACATTAAGCCAAATGATGGTACCACAAAACATTCAACCTGAAGCCATGGCCAATACTATCATCACTAGAGAAGTCGATTGTCTTGAATTTCGAGATAAAGATATACCATAACACAGTTTACATAAGGATAACCCCTTATATATTACTGCCCTAATTGGAGATGTAGCCGT
Source organism: Wollemia nobilis (assembly GCA_028583015.1). Taxonomy (NCBI): domain Eukaryota; kingdom Viridiplantae; phylum Streptophyta; class Pinopsida; order Araucariales; family Araucariaceae; genus Wollemia; species Wollemia nobilis. Next base: position 759,975 of record JAQPPZ010002068.1, read on the forward strand.
TAAAAGGGTCTTGATTGATAATGGTTCATCTCTAAATATTTGCACTTTTGACTTCTACCAAATATTTGGGTTTAGAAGTGATGAATTAAAGAAAACTAACATGATCATAAAAGCTTTCAATGACGAAACACAAGAAACATGTGGAGTTATTACCATCCCATTGCAAGTTGGTCCGAGAACCTTAGATATGACCGTGTTTATTGTACATTGCCCCGCATCATACAATATACTCTTGGGTCGTCCTTGGATCAATGCAATGTGGGTTGTCCCATCAACTTTACACCAATGTGTTAAATTTGAATTTAAAAATCAGTTGGTCATTATCCATGGTGATCCTAGACCCTTTGATATGTGTGCTTTGGCAGAACCTGTTGGAGTTCAATTTTGCCCTGCTCTATCATCCACACATCCTAATTCTTATTTTTCATCTAAAACTATGAAACACACACCCATAACTTCATCTATTTATCCTCCATTAATTTCACCCTCATATATAGATCAACAATCTTCTAAACAAACCACTCTAGAACCTCAAAAATATCTTCAATCCACAACCAATCCACAACCAATCCTTCATGTTCCATCCCTATAATTTCAAAATCTATAGACCCATCTATTAACACTTCCAAATTATCTACATATATCATACCTTCCACATCTAAAGATATAGGGAATGATCCTTCTACATCTTATGCTCTTTCTGATGAACTCTTATCGGATTTATCTACAATATTAATATAAAAAAAAACAAATGCTTTTATGCAAGATTCAATTCTTTTAAATAATTTTCCACAACCAATCCTTCATGTTCCATCCCTATAATTTCAAAATCTATAGACCCATCTATTAACACTTCCAAATTATCTACATATATCATACCTTCCACATCTAAAGATATAGGGAATGATCCTTCTACATCTTATGCTCTTTCTGATGAACTCTTATCGGATTTATCTACAATATTAATATAAAAAAAAACAAATGCTTTTATGCAAGATTCAATTCTTTTAAATAATTTTCCGCCATCTCCTCATACTTTGGGCCTCCCAAAACCTATGGGAAGTACTTACCAAGTTGGGAGTTGTGCCTTCATTTATAAGGGATATGACTAGGGAAGAATACCCAGGAACATCAAAACTCATCATGATGGATATGCTCGATGTTATTTTACTAATGAGTACATTAAAGCTAAACCTATAATGCTTAAAATGGGATATAAATGGAAAGGCTTGGGACCTTTCCAAAATGGTATGAAAGAACCTTTCAAGGTAGAACCGTGGCCCGCCCGATGTGGTGTGGGTCTATTTTCTAGTAAGGGTCAACCCTTCCCTTTTGAAGATGATAATCAACTCATATGTTATCAAGATTATTTGGATAGGTGTGATGATTTGCCTCTAAAAAATCAGCCATTTACATGCAATATGCTATCCATAGCTTATCCTGAAATGATTGCTAAATCCGATGATGAGTTGGAAGGTGATATTTTCCATGATGTCTCCATTGAAGAGATGTTACACAATGGTTTTTATTTTGATGGTTCTATACCAACTATAGCTCAGATTGAGGCCACTACTCCTCAAGATGACTTATCTAATTTAACCTTAAAATAATTACAAGAATTGGGTGTCTCACCCGCCCCACCTAATTTTGAAAGAGATCTACAAATGGAAGTAGAAAACGTCATTAAAGTTAACATTGGAAATGAGGATAATCCTCACATAATCAATATTGGGTCAGAATTAAGTCAAGAAAAACAAGAGCAATACATTGCATTCCTTAAAGAATATGAAGATGTCTTCGCTTGGACATATGAAGATATGCTAGGTTTAGACCCTTTTGTAGTCATGCATCATCTAGTAGTCCATCCGGATGATAAACCTGTTAAACAAAAACTTAGAAAAATGCATCCTAAAATGGCCTTACTAGTCAAAGGAGAACTAGAAAAATTGTTGAAGGTTATTTTTATACAAGAACTTAGTCAGCTAGAACTTCTAGATGAAAAGTGCATCAATGCTTTGGAGCATCTTCGTGCCTACCAAAACAAGCTTAAAAGATCATATGCTAAGAAAGTTCGTCATCGATCCTTTGAGGTCGGCGACCTTGTTTTAAAAGAAAATAAAAAAAATACTAATGCAACTAAAGACCTTAAAGGTAAATTTGAACCCAACTGGCTTGGACCATATATTATCACTGCTAAATTTGAATCGGGAGCATACAAATTATCTACCTTAGATGGTAAAGAACTTAAAGAACCCATGAAAATTTTGCATCTTAAACGTTACTATGCGTAACAAAATTGGTCATTTCATTATTGTATATATTTATTTAAATACTTCAAAAAATCACTATCTTGTATTTCTTTCAAATTTATAAAAACATTCAAAACATTCAAAATCTTCAAAAACATCTTTTATTTTTGTACTTCTCAAATTTGTGACGTATTGTAGTTATATTTTCAAATTATTTTGGATAAATTAGCATTTATTTGGAATCCCGCACTTTCACATTCACATGAATAAATATCTTGATTTATTTGGTATGATTACTAATCTCTCTTATATCAAAGTCCACAAAATTCAATTAAATAAAGTTTGAGCATAGAGAATTGATCTTGTTATTTACTTAAGCCAAGCATATCCTTTCACAGTAAAATGATTATATTTGTAATATCCATGCTATGCTACATAGTAGAAGTGGTTTCTTGAGCGAAAAGTTTCCCCTGCTATCCTATCATGCACATGGTCTAGAATATTTGAGAATTGGCAAAAGGACAAGCTCACCGCTACCCGAAATAAAAATCCCTTGCTCTACAGCTAATCCGAGCAAGTATCCCTAGCATAGGAAGAAAAGAAAAGTTCAAAAAAAAGAAGAAGAGAGAAACAGAAAAAGGTTATTTTGTATCATCACAACAATATTTCAGCATTATCTCAGTATCAAGAAAAAAAATACAAAAAAGAAGAAAGCAAAAGAAAGCAAAGAAAGCAAAAGCAAAAGCAATAAAATCCCTTTCCCTACCCCTTGAAAATAAAAGAAGGGTTGATGAGCTTGAATCCTTGGAATTCTCAATTATTCGAAAATTGTGAGGTAAGCCCCATAATAGGTGGTTTGTGCCCAACCTTCTTGGCCTTGGGTAACTCCTAGCGTGGTGATATGTCTGTCACATTAGCGACCTTATTTTGTATAGACCTATGTCTGCTTATGGATTAGCTAGCTCTTGATAACCTGACTTACATAGTAGTCTGGTATGGTTATATGCATCTAAATCATGGTTAATGAACACTTATTTGGTTAATTCAAATCACTTGTATCATAGTATCTTGCTCAAACCTGGTAAATGCACAACGCAATCGCACACACATTTGTATTTGAGAGATTTTGTGTATCATTATGATAAATCAAGATTGGAAATGAACTCACATATGCACATGGGATTCCTTATAAATCTAAATTTTGTCTTTAAGATACTTTGAAATATTTTTGCAAATTTTCTAGAATAATTTCATTTTCTTCTCTGAGAACAGTTGTTTAGTGTACAAACAACCATATGCATTAACACAAAAATCAAAATCATTTTCAAAAATATGCAATAAAGTTACATATAACTTTTGACTTTTGTGACGATGGTATAGTTCTAAAACCAAAAGTGGAATTTTATGCCTAGCACAAGTCCTCATCTTCATATTTTCTGTTTATTCTCAAAATTTAAAAATCAACCATGCAATAAAACTATCAATTTCTTCTTTTGGATTTCGCAATGATGGTATAAGTCTATACCTAAATATTCTATGCCTAGCGCAAACCATAATTTTAATTTTATTGTGACATTATTCCAAATCATAAAAACCATATGACTTAAATCACTGTGTTACATAATTATGCTTGCAACTTATTCTATTTCATGTCATTATGTTCAATTCAATATTGCAACCATGGTATAATTTCTAAAGAATTATTCAAAATTTTATCACACTTAGGAATTTATGCCTAGCAAAAATCCTCTTTAAAATATTTCATGCATAATATTTTTATGAAAATCTGAAAACAAATCATCAAATCATCATCATCATTTGCACCCTCACAACAAAGTCTTAAGACAGTCTCTTAAGCACTCTTTTTACTTTTAACAATATTTCTATTCAGGGATTAGCTTGATGACCAAGTGAGCAGTGACTCCATGAAATGGTCTATAATAGCGACAATATCCTTTGAAATTATTGTTAGAAGTCCTTTTATTTTTATCAAATCTCATCACAAACAACCACCAATTTGTTTACATCAGATTATTTCATTTAAATTTTAAAAGCATGACATTCAAACCATAATATTTTCAAACAACATAATTACATGAATCATCAAATCAATCATAATAAAACATTAAACCATCATACATAAGACAAGTCATATGATCAAAAATATCTCATCTATATATATATATCAACAATAAATACATCATATCAAAACTAGATTGGTATGCCACAATCTGTACCTTGACATACTCAATCCTCTATCAAAAGTAATAATAAGCAATCTGTAGTAGCTAGCCTCGAGAACCCCTCGAGCTCTCAGCCTCATCTCTTCCCCCACCCTGAGGTGGATGAGGTGGCACCATCATAGTCCGTGTGGTGCTATGAGTCTTGGACTCTGATTGTGATGATGTCCTCGATGACCTTATCACGACAAGCTCTGAAATATGGATCGGCAACGGTAATCTCTGCCCCTATGGTACCATATGGTGGTATAGCATCTGATAGAATGTGATTTGGGCAATAGCCTATGCTAATTCCCAAGTGCTCACCCCTATGATCCATGCTCTGAGGTGTGCAACCTCATCTTTGAGCTATGTGGCCTCCTCTCAGTGTCGTGTAGCCTCATCTTGTAAGGATTGCACCTCAGCCTGGAGACGAACAGTCTCCGCCCGCGTCAGACCTCTATCGATCTATGCGCTGTCTCAACCATATTGTTTGCAGAGCTCTAGAAAACCAATGCAAATGAACAATAACAATGAATTAAGGTTTTTCCCTATTTTTCTTAATTTTATTCAAAAACAATTAACTTTTTTTAAAATTTTGCTTTTCTGCATTTTTACCTCAAACGTTCGATTTGGGTAAAAACATGGAGGGGGCACCATAGTAAGCTGTCGTAGGATTCGACCTAGAATCATTGCCAAAAAATGGGAATCATTTTTGCTTTCTCATAGATCGAGAAGAACTTGTATTTAACGTATTTTCTTCAAAAAATTTGCTAAAGAAGGGGCAAAATGTAGCACCCTAAAATTGGTGTAGTAAAACTTAGCAATAATTAAAATTACCTTAGTAATAATTCAAATTCAACCCCCAAAACCACTCCCAAACTATCGTTTAACCCGTTTCCTCATTTCTCGCACCATTTTTAGAGTTTGTTTTGACCGTTTGACAATATCGTCGTCGATCAAACGATATTGCCTCAGATCAGACGATTTCTTTTGGACTAGAACGTCCAGATGATCTTGTCCCAAAACTGATTTTTGTTATTTAGATTCTGTTTCAACGATGTCTCTAAGTTGGGCAGAAGCATGTCTACATCGTTAGGGACATCCCCCGTTGGAGATCTTCCAAATTAGGATGATCTCCAACCTCTCAACTTCCCTCCTAAGCCTATTTAAACCTTAGGACCCCCCTTGACTTTCGCCTGGCTGAATTTTCTTGTAACTTGACCTTTACATTCACTAGAATACCCTGGATTACCATTTGCACTTGTCCTATCCAAATTTTGTTGCAGGAACCTTGTCATTCTTCAGTCGGAGCAAGCTTAGATCATCGCAGACGATCCTGTTCAATTCGAGATGATTTCGTACCAATCCGAGACGATTTCGACTGCAATCTGCATTGGGGGCAATTACTGCACAGAGTTTGCATTTTTCTCTTCTCATCTGCTATTTTATTCTGCATCTAGTCAGTTTATTTATTATTTTCTACTATTCTACATCTTGGAGTTCACCCATGTAGTTTAATTGCATAATGAAATCATGATTAACTATTAAAACATCGTAATTTGTTTGTATTACCATTTGGTATTATCTTGTTAACATCCTTATTGTTATTTCACATCATTTTCCTCTATCAGAATAGTTGTATGTTTGGTATTTTGTATCTATTTCTCTGTTTGCAGGTCTCTGACGAATTCGTCAGATCTCAGACGATCCTGTCAGATAGGAGACGATCATGTCAAATTCTAGATGATCTGGACTGCTTCAAAAATCAGAACCTCCATTAGACATCCGAAACCAGGTATGGATTTCTTCACTTAGTTTTCTCTCTGTTTTTTCTATTAAATCTATTTTTTGTATTTAAATCTGCATGTCATATAGAACAACTTAGATTCATTTTTCCAAACCTAGGATTTGAATGTTTAAATATAAAATTGAACACATAAAACACATTCCCAACCTAGGCGTGGAAACTACCATTCAAAATTTTCCTGGTGAACCCACCATCCATCAAAAAATCACCATAATACACCTCCCCCAAGAGGCGGGACCTTTGCAAGGCCTCTCAGTCCGAGGTATTGTCCCATCCTTCCCGCATCCCCCTTCAGGGCATAGATCCTTTAGCCTGAAGGTAAGGGTGCAGAAAATTTGGAATGATACACAAAGCCACCTTGTTCCTCTATGATAAGACACACTAGAATGCTCTTCAATCTATTTTCCATAGTTTTTGATATGATCTTATATACCATATTACAAAGGCTTAATGGAAAAAAATTATCAAAATATTTTGTCGCCTTTCTTGGAAACCAAGGTAATAAAGTAGTATTGATTTCACTTATTATAGTCTTCCTTTTTTGGGCCTCTTCAACCGCATCTAACATATCACTCTTCAATAAATCCTAAAATTTTTGAAAGAAAATTGCAAGAAATCCATCAATCCAAATACCTTCTTAGGATGGAAAGAGAAAACTGCTTCATAATGCTCCTCCATAGATATCTTCTTCTTCAAGCTTTCATTTTATCCTTGAATGATAATTGATGGAATATTTTGTAGAATTTTTTCTTGTGCCTCCTTATCTTGCCTAGAATTTGATAAAATATTTTTGAAATAATTAATTGCTTCCTTCATTATATCTTCTTCATCCTCAATATTTCTTCCATTTGGGATTATAATATTTTTGATATGATGAAAAGAAAAAAAAATGTTGTAGCATATTTGTTTTTGTATTTATATCTCCTTCCTTGAGCTATTTCTCTCTAGATTTTTCAAACCAATATGACTCCTTTATCAATGATTTATGATAATCAAAAAGTAATTGTTTTTCTTTCACATAAGAATCCTGATCCATTCCATTAATTTCTACTATCTCTTGTAAATTTTTGAGATTGGATTCAATTTTTTTTTTCTATTTAAAAATGTTACCAAAAGATTTGGCATTCCATATCTTCTTTTGCTCCTTTAAATATTTCAATTTGTGAACAAACTTGTACATACATTATCCTTCAAATTTTGATTCATACCACCATAACATAACCATATGGAAAAAAATCAAGGTCTTGGAGCCACATAGAATGGAAGCGAAATGGCTTTGGATGACCATTTTTAGGTAATTCACAAGTCAAAAGAATGGGTTTGTGATCTAATCCTACTCACAATAAAATATTTGAAGAGATTGTATACTTTATTTACAACCATTTATTGGATAAAAAAAATCTATCTAATCTTTCTGCTATATGATTTTTCTCAATGTGTCTATTATCCCATGTTTATTGAAATATTGAGGGACTAACATCCCAAAGGTCATTTGAATTGAAAAATGAGGTAAAAATTTGCATTGATTTAGACCATCCTAGGAGACCACCCTTATTTTCCAAAGGAGTTGGAATAGTATTAAAATCACCCCCAAGAATCCATAGATCACAATGAATCATCATTTTATTTTATAAAACTATACTAAGGTCCTTCCAACATCTTTCACGAGGAGTAACTATAGTTGGAGCATATACATTTATAACCCCAAATTTGATGCTTTCTTATTTTTTGTAAAATAATCCAACATCCCAATTACTTTTTTCTTTTAATAGTTGTCCATCCCATTTGCATTTATCCCATATTATCACAATACCGCTTAAAGCTCCTATAGAAGAAACTGCTAAACAATCACTTGTCTTCCAAATCTTCTTAAACACATCCTTACATTCCTCACTGCTTAATTTTATTTCTTGTATTAAAATAAAATTTGGGTTATAACAACCTATTAATTCCTTAATAACTCTTTTTTAGGGGTCTTATTCATACCCCTAATATTCCATGATATCATTTCATCATCAAAATTTTTTATTTTTATTAGTGGGCTTAGCCCTACTTCTTGATAACACCTATGATATTTTTATTTGGCTTCCCAAATCAATATCCTTTTGAGTTTCTTTTTCTCTTTGTTCCTAGTTTGATGTCCTTCCTCTTCTTCTTACATTCCCACAAATACTCTCATATTTATCAATCTCTTCCATTTTTTCATATTGTTCAAAATGATACTTATCTTCTCAAGATTTATGTTGCCCTAAAAATTAGAAAATGCAAGGAATAGCCTCATTAGCATTTTTTCTTTATGTTGCCCTGAAAACTCTAAACTACATAGATGATCCTCCATAATCATCACTTTCTTATATTGATCTGAAAACACTAAATTTTCTTGGATATCCTCAAAATATTTTCTTTATTAACTGCTCTTGAAATCCTAGAGTGCAAGGAATACACTCTGTACTAATTTCATTTTATTATCATAAGAATATTTTAAGCTACTTGAGAATAATAAAGGTGATTTGCTTGGATTAAGCTTGACCTCCTTCATCTCATTTGCTATAAATTTACCTTCCTCTCTTCCTTAGTACCTTTAGCTCCTATATTTGAACTTGCACATTGTACTTCCTCATCCCCCATATCATTTTTTTCTTCTAATGATTGATTCAAGTGAACTGCAATGACGTTTGCAATTTGATGATGTAGGATTTTTCTAGATAATTTCTTAGAAGTAGAAAATCCTTGGTTTGATCTAGTTTCTCCTATGATATGGTCTCCTTATTTCAAATTGAAGACACCCTCATGCCCAAAAAATTCCATCTCTTCATTTTCACTTTGCAGTCTATTGTCATGTGCCTAGTTTCATGATATTTGTGATAGTAGAATGCAATATTTTCATAATCCACTTGCTGATCCCATTCTTTTGATTCTGATTTAAACCTAATTGATCATGATAAAGGTTTAGAAATATCCATGGTAACACATATTCGAGTGTTTACAACATACCTTCTTTCCTTAGTAGTTGGTCCCTCCTGGATGAATTCACTTAGAGCATTACCAATATTCTTCAAAATCTCCTTATTGATTAGTTGATAAGGAATTCCAAAAACCCTAGTCCATACCAAAATCCTTTTAATAGTTTTTGTGTCCACAAAAAATTCTCATGCCAAGGTCATAAATATAATGCATCTTTGCTCCTAAACCACGGACCTCCATCCATTATTTTATCCCTTATTCCTAAATTGGAGAAAATAATGAGGAAAAATCCTTTTGGAAGAAAATTCATGGAGTAATTAATATTCAATCCCCATTTCCACTTAATCCAGTTTTGAATATCATAAAAACTTGACCATTATCAATGAAACTTACATATTAACCCTATGGTTTTAAGAATATTATATCATTCTCAATCATATCATCCTTGATAATCACTTCTTGTGTAGAATCTACTACCTGGACTAGGTTTTTCCATAGATCCTCTCTTCCTCTTATTGCTAGCCAGGGCATCCAAACTTCCAACTTGGTCATTCATACATTTTGTAAGAACTTTCACAAATGACTTTCTTTCAATTCTACCTAGATTTCTTCAAATGAATCCTTTAAATCCTCCTAATATCTAGAACAAGAAGTGGCACTTATTCCTTGATCACACTTTGCTTCCTACTTTCTACTATATTTCTCACACTTCCTCCTCATTCCCAGCTCACAATCCCACTTGCTTTTGGCTATACTCACTCCCATATTGTGCTCACACTTGATTCTGACTGCACTCACTCTTGGCTTGTGGTCACACTCTTGTTTATGGCTGCACTCACTCTCAACTTGTGTTCGAACTCTCTTCCGACTACACTCACTCTTGAATTGTGCTCACAATCACTTTTAGTTGCATTCACTCCTAGATGCTCTCACCCCCAACTTGTGCTCACACTCACTTTCAACTGCATTCACTCCCGACTGCGCTCGTACTCAAACAAAAATATTAACTTATCCCATCAATTTACTACTATTAAAAATATAAGTTTAAAAAATATTTTCCCTCTATATTTTCTCCCTTTGCATAATATGTTTGGTTGATGTTTTAAAATTTTCTTATTAAAGAGTGAAATTCAATTATTATTTAACCAAAAAATTTAATAGTTAATTTTTAATTTAAGATAAATGAAACTAAATAAACTAATAAAAATATATTGACTAATTTTACATTATATTTTTTATGAGTTATATGACATTGGAACATGTTCTACCATTATTATATTATTGACTACATAGTGGTATTACAACTTGATAATTATGCATCCCTTGGTAAGAACTGAACCCTAGTACCCTCCTTAAAAGTTGAGGAATGTAACTGGTTGAACTAATTCCATTTAATTATTTATTTTATAATTTATTAATTTTAATATATTATTATTTTTCTAGGGAATAAGGGGTTGTACTCGGGTCCCCTACCCTTGGTAAATCAGAACTCTCTCTTTTAGAGCTTGAGAGTTTACAAACAAATTCAATTCTCATGTCAATTGAGTTGCTATAGCTAGATACCTACACCATTTTTCATTAAGGTGTGAATTCTTGATTTTTATATTTTGGATCTTCAAATTTTTGTGTGAATATAAATATTTCAAAATTTAACATTCTTCTTCTTGATATTTTCATGAAATAGCCTTCACAATACATAAAATCCATCTCTACTATTTATGCATTGTATGTTAGTAGAATAATATTTTCAAAACTTCATGCTATCATAGTCCACTTTAGTAGATTTGGAGTAGATTTGGATTGCTAGTTTTCTTCTTGAAGCATAAGTGCAACCACAAGAATTGTAATAAATAGTTTATATGAAAATACATTAACATTATAAAATAAAATAAATATTACCAATGGAAAACATGAAAGTAAGTCTTAATCATTATTTGATTTAGACAATCAAAATTTTCTTGTCAGCTTCAGCTAAACTTACTACTTCCTCTGACCATGGAAAAGAGAATTGAACTTCATGATCCTCAATTAAAACCCCTCTATTGGCTAGCTTATCTGTACATTTGTTTCCTTCCATTAATGTACATGTAAACCCGATTTCTTCAAACTCTCTAGCAAGGTCTTATATTTCCATAATTATCTCTTATATGTTTCATGGAGCCTTTGCTTTCCTCAAAATTACATTTATTACTATTGGTGAATCACTTTTCTTTCATAATCTATTCCATATTATTTGTGTACATATTTTTAACCCTTCCAAAACCACCCAAGCTTCAAATTCATTATTTGTGTGAAATCCACTATTGAAAGCGTAATGAAATAAAATCTCCCCCTATTATTTCTAATTATTCCTCATATTGTCCTAGATTTCCTTTAGATGCTCCATCAAAATTAAATTTTACCAACTCCATTTCTAGCGGTTTTCACTTTATATTCTTTACCTTCTTTTTGTTTCTCCTATACCCAACATCATAATTCCATTTTATAACTTGAATCCATCTATCAAGGCTCTCTGCTTCAAGATTAGGGATTGGGTGAGTTGATATGGTTGGTATAGATTCCTCTATGGCTAAACAAATCTTCCTTTTAATTACTTCTAAATTGATTTCCTTTCCTTTAAATATTCTTCTATTCCTTTCCATCCATATGGTCCAAAGTGCTCAACCATTGTTTTAACCATTCTTTAAAAGTGTTCTATCATTGCTTTAACCATTCTTCAATTCTACCATTCATTACCATGCATTTACCAACCGTATTAAGAACCCATTGCCATAGTTTCATGTCCTAAGATATGGTCTATACTCTCCTCATTTTTACATAGAACACATTGCGAGGAGCCATGAAAACCCTTTTTTATAAGGTTATCCCAGGATAAAATTCTTCTATAACCTACTAGTCAAACAAATTTTAATATATATTATTTAATGTTCAATAAGTTAAAATATTAAATTTTAAAGTTACAAGCTAACTGTAGTGGTAAAGGATTTGGTCTCTCTTTGAGAGGTTCAAGGTTTGAACCCTAGTTAGCATGAGAGGACCGAAACCCCTCATAAAAGCTTGTATAAACTCATTGAAGAAAAAATATTAAAGTTTACATATAAAATTAGAATTATGGGTGACATGTGAAACTCCCACTTCCAAATATTTCTCCCATGCTCATTGAACCATTATAGATATATATTAATGTTTTATTATTTTTAAAAAATACTTTTTATAATAAAAATCCTTTAATTTTCTAGATAATTTTTTAACATTTTCCCTTCTAATAATATTACTATATCTTCACATTAAATATTAACACATGAACTTGGAGACTTTACCAATATAATTCTCTATAAATCTATAATATCTCTTAATCATTACATAAATGTTTACTTAAAAAATATTACTATATCTTCACATTAAATATTAACACATGAACTTGGAGACTTTACCAATATAATTCTCTATAAATCTATAATATCTCTTAATCATTACATAAATGTTTACTTAAAAAGTAATTATTTTTTCAGTAGCCTTTGTGTGGCTTCTATTGGGAGCCACTCCCATTACAAAAACAAAATAATGCATTTGCTCTCATTACATTTCTAACAAGTCAACTAAAGCATACCTATCTTTGGTTTTCTATCAAATATATTCTCCATCTTCCTCAAATTGCTAAGTTTCCATAATCAACTATTTTTTTGAAGGAACTAACAAGAAGAACAACCCTTACATGACACATAACTCCAACAGATAGAAGGAAAACAAACATAACAATCATCCATCAAAGAGGAAATTAGTTTGATTGTTTTTATTTTGTAGTAGAGGTTCTTCCTTCATAAAAAATAATTGTTATTTTATATCTTTTTCTAAATATTTATTAAAAAATTAAAAAATTATATATTTACAAAATTAGTCCCAGGGGGACAATGCAACGATTCGGGCTTTGAATTTTCTTCGGGAGGTCCAAGGTTCAAACCGCAGTGTGGGCGAGTGTGAGGGGGTGGTTGTGTGTTAAATTCCCTATTGATAATCATAGCTCTCGATTTTAGGAGGGGTCATGGTTGGGGGAGCTTGCTCAGCCTTGTGCATTGGTCGTAGGGGTTTCTCACACTAACCAAATCAATATATATATACAAAATTAATATTATATTTAAATATCAAAATATTGCATTTATTATTAAAATTTAAATAAAATCACTAAATTTGATATATAAAAAATTAAGATGAATGATTGATGGTTTTTGGAGGTGAGCGATTATTCGAGGGTTTCATCTGTGTTGAGTGCAAGTGGCTCTAGATATTTTTTTTAGGGGTCTTCGAATCCTAACACCCAATATTTTTGTGGTTTCTACTCAATATTTTAGCGGGATATGTTGCAGGGAACCCAAGATGGGTTAGAAATATATCTTTCAATAGATCTTAATGTTATGAACTTTATTGACAATGACTTCCAATTTGTTGCACAAAACAAAAGTGAAAATATTACCTTTCCTCGGCATCCAAGGCATGGATTAAAGAGATCTTGAAGCAAGTTTCAAGTAGTTGATCAAAAAATGGTTTAGATCTCAAGCAAGTCCAATACTAAGGAGCACCCCAAAAATAAATCCACTATGAAAACCCCTTTCAAGGGTAAGGATTTCAAAGGCTCGATCCCAAAGATAAATTTTAGGGATGCCCTCTATGATGGACAACCTCAGCCTAATGCTAACATTAGTCTTAGAACTTCTCGTAAACCTTTGATAATACCTAATATTGATCCTAGGAAAACTAAGTCAGGATGTTTTAGGGCAGCTGATGGAAGTTTGATTGTTAAGTTAGATATGGGTGATATTTAGACAAACATAAAATATCTAGAAAAATATGACTAATTTGTCATTTCTTGGGTTTTTGTCCAATCCTATCTACTTTCAAAGTTTGGGCTACAAAATATTGGAAAACAAAAGGTGAATTACAAATATTTGTTTCTCCAAATGGTTATTTTCTTGTTTTATTTGCTAATAATGAAGATAAAGAAAAAATATTTCAAGGGGGTCCTTGGTTCTTTGGAAGGGTAGGGTTTTTCATGAAGCCTTGGCATACTAAATTTAAAGTCGAAGAAGATATGCCTTCTACAAGTCCTGTGTGGGTTAGACTCTTTGGCCTCCTAGTTGAATTCTAGAATCCGACTATTTTTTCTTCAATTAGAAATTCTTTGAGAACTTTTATGATGTTTGTTAATTGTACTAAAAAACTTGAACATATTATTTATGCTCGGAATTGTGTTTTAATAGATTTTAAAAACTGAAAAGATCTCATTACAATTTGGAGAGGACACTTGGGAGCAAGTGGTGGACTATGAGTACATTTCTTTTCATTGCAGAATTTGCTATAAATATGGTCATTTGGCTAGTGTCTGCCCAAATAAAATTCCAAATCAAAAGAAAGAAGATACAAACTATGTAGGTTCCCAAATGCCTAAGAAGAAGAACACTTGAAAAAACCAGTTATGAAGGATAAATCAAAGTTATCAACTAATATATTTGAAATTATTTTCACAAATGATATCCCAAGTGAGAAAGAGGAAATAATGGAGACAAAATTGTTAGAAACACAATTTAAAGATGCATGGAAGGACTCAGAGACAAACCATCAAATCAAAGGTTTTCAATAGGAAAAAAGGAGGAAATATACACAAGAAAAAACAATCTTTTAAATGTTGAGACTTCAAATAATATAGGTCCCAAGATAGACTCTATTGAACCTTCTAGTAATACTTTGGCTTTGTACAGACATTCTTCAAGTTTAGAAGCCATCCTAGATTCATTGGGATAAATTAAGAAATAGGGAAAAATAAACTAAATATGGATTCCAACCAAAAGACATATTGCAAGACCAATCGACATCATATGATAAAAGAAGGTGAAAAGCTTGTAGAGGAAGGTAAGATTAATGCCCTTACCAATTTATCCCTGGTACTAATGAAGATCATCACTTAGAATATTAGAGGAGTCAAAGGGAGTCTTTCAAAACAAAACAAAATTAGAAGAACAATTTAGAAAAACCATCCACATCTTGTTTTCCTTTAGGAAACAAACATGTCAATAGAGGAAAAGGATTTACTTGCTAGTAAAATTTGGCTAGGTGGAAAAGTTGCTTCCCTCGGTTCCCAAGGAAATTCTAGTGGTATTAATTTCCTTTGGGATCCAAAAGAGGTAGTTATTCACCATATGGTTGGTAGTTGGGGTATTTTAACTGTAGCTATTCAAATTAGACATTCTAACCAAATTATGCTTTGCATAACTGCTTATGTTCTGATTACTTTGGAGGAAAAGAGAAGATAGTGGAAGGATATAAATTATATTATCTCTCATTTTCTTGAAGCTTGGATCTTGATCGAAGGAGATTTCAATACCATCCTCTGGATGAAAATTGGAGGAAAATAGAAATTTGGACAGGAACACTATCCTCATGAGTGAGTATATTGTAAACCTTCATCTTATGGACAATCAACCAGATAATGGACTTATGACTAGGTCTAACAAAAGGCAAGGCTTATCTTGTATCATGGAGAGATTGGATAGTTTCTTGTTCTCTAAAAATTTCCTAATCCATGGTCACATTCCTAAGGTGAAGATTGTTAACAATGTTGGTTTAGATCACTGGCTAGTCATGGTGGAAATTTGGAAAACCAATGTGAGTTTCTTGCCTTTTCAATTTTAGTTAATGTGGCTTAGAGACAGTTCCTTCAAACCCCGAGTGTAGTAATGGTGGAAGGAAGGTAAACCAAGGTATAGGACTAAGATGTTTTATTTTGCCAAAAGGTTGTAATACATTAAATTCAAAATAAAGATTTGGAACTAGGATTTTGGAGATGTCCGACAAAAAAAACATGGAATGATTGATCCATTTGAAAATTTGAATAAGAAAATTTGTTTAGATGGCCTCATAAAGAGTAGAAGTACAAATGAAATTAGACTCACAACTCAGTTAGAGGAATGGGAAAAAAGAGAACTCTTATGGATGCCAAAATCTAGGATCCAATGGCTTAAAGAAGGATATCGAAACACATATTTTTTCCATAGATATCTTCTAGCTCAAAGATATCACAACTTTATTTCTTCCTTGAAATATGATTCTGGAGATGTTGTCTATGCTTGGGATGACATGAATTTTTTTTTTGTCAATTACTTTTCTAATAAATTTGCTACTGAACCTCTTGACTCAGCTTCTCAATAGAATGTTCTTCAAGAAATCCCTACTATTATCACTTTTGAGGAGAATTTTATTTTGACTTCTCCAATTACTATCAATGAGCTTTAAAATGCAAAAAGGAAAACCCTAGGTCCTGGTGGTTTGGTTTTTCCATTGAGTTCTACCAAGAGTTTTGGGATATCCTTTATGTTAATTTATTAGAGGTGGTGGAAGAATCTAAGAAAGCCAAAGAAATTTTGAAGGTTATCAATAGAAATTATATAGCTCTTGTCCCAAAAGCTCATCTCAACTTTTATACCTATAGCTTTATGTAATGTTCTTCTAAAAATCATTACAAAGATAATGGTGAAAAGGCTAATGCCTCTTTTGCATAATATTATATCCCCTGAACAAGGGGGTTATGTGGAAGGGCTTAAAATAGTTGATGAAATAGTTCTTACTCAGGAAGCCATCAATTCCATGGAAATGTAAAAATCTTCATCTATGTTCATTTGTTTAGACTTATCCAAAGCTTATGATAGAGTGGATTGACACTTACTTATCAAAGTTTTGAGGTAATTTGACTTCTTTTAGGATTGGATGGACTAGATTATGGGACATATCTCTTTGGTGTCTTACAATGTTCTTATCAATGGTAGGCCTTCTCAGTTATTCCTAGCTTCTAGAGGTATTAGGCAAGGTGACCCCCTCTCCCCTTATTCATCATTATTGCTGAATTCTTAGGAAGGACTATAACAAAAAATAGAGAAAATAGAACCCTTTATGGAGTTACCATTGCTCATGGAGCTAGGCCTATTTCTCATCTTCAATTTGTGGATGACTCTACTTTGTTAGGCAAAGCTACAACTAAGGAAGCTTCTAAAATTAAGCAAATAATTAGCTATTGTTCTAATGATATCAGGTAATTGATCAATGAAAATAAATCTAAATTTATTTTCTTTCACTTCTCTCCTAGATAGGAATCCATGACCTTGGATAAATTAGGATATAAGAATAATTCTATTTTGATCGCTTATTTAGGCATTCCTATCAATATTTAAAGATAAAAAAATATTGGAATTGATTGTTAGACAAAGTTAAGAAGAAAATTAGAAATTGGACCAATAGGTGGCTTTATTTTAGGTGCAAAATTAGCTTGGTATACATATTTATGTTTTTGCTATGTTTAATATCCCAAAGGTAGTTCTTCGAGAATTGGATCAAATCAATCATTGGTTCCTCTGGAGTGGTACTAAGGAGAAAAGAAAATGGGCCTTGGTGAAATGGGATACTTTATGCCTTCCCAAGAATGAAGGGGGGTTAGGATTTTGATCTACTATTAATAACAATAAGGCTTTAGCTGCTAAAATTTATTGGAGGATTTTGCATAACCCCAATGCTCTTTGGACCAAAAATATTCATGCCAAATATGCTGAGAATAAAAGTCTTGAAGACCTTGTTCGCTATCAATTACCTGCAAAAGGTTCTCCCGTTTTAGTAATTCTTAAGATTGGTGAGGATTTGATTAAGCAAAAGTTATATTGGATCATTCATATTGGTCAACAAACAAATTTTTGGATAAATTCTTGGGATGGTCACCAACCTTTGATAACTCCTTATTGGAGGCCTTGGATGGAGGAGCTTCACCGAGCTAACTGGATAAGGGTAGCTAATTACTATTGGTACTATACTGGTAATTTAGAGGTTGGTAGATATTGGATCCCTATTGAGGAATGACCTCTTCAAATTCAAGAAAGGCAAAGAAAAGACATACAAAATATCCTTCATATGATATCTCTCTCTTGTTCCCATAATAAAGATTATTTTAGATGGAACAACACTTCTAAGGGTGAGCATTCAGTTGCTCAAGGTTATTTGGCCTTATGCCATAATAATTCCAACCAATTATATGATATATTTACTCTGTTGTGCGCTTAAAAGCTTTATCCCAAGGTGAGGTTCTTTACTTAGCTTTTATTGCATCACAAGGTGCTTACTGATGAGCAACTTATGAAATATGGTCTTCATGGATCATTTAGATGCAAAATGTGTGGAGAGAATATGGAAACTCTCAACCATGTTTTTATTGAGTGTACCTCAGCCTCTGAGCTATGGAGAATAATTGTCATATTGGCTTACAATGGTCAAATTTTTTATTTTTAAATAACTTTGAAGGAATTGGACTAATCAGGAGGGTCTTGATCATTTTATTAGTCTGTTAGTTTGGATGGGTTCTACCATTCTACCTTGGAATATTTGGAAGGAAAGAAACAACTATATTTTCAATCGAGATAGGAAGGACATTCACTATATCTAGCAAAATATCATTTTAAACTTAGTTGAATCAATCCAACAACTCCTTAATCACCCCCCAAAATCCCACCAAATATGGGATCAAGTGATGCAAATATTGAAGATTAACTCTTCTAATGGAAACCAACATAAAGGAAATGTGAGTAATCTAAATATGGATAGAACAAGAAATTGGTAGCCTCCCACTAAGTATTTTGGAAATGTTAATATTGATGGAGCCTCTAGGTGGAACGCTGGAAAAACTAGTGTGAGAGGAATTGGTAGAATTTTAGATGGTTCCTTGGTTTTCACTTTTGCTGAGAATTTGGGTATCCTTTCCAATAATCTTTTTGAGGGGTGTAGTATCCTTAAAGATCTTCAAGATGTTGCTAAGATAGGATGGAAAATTATGCTAGTTGAGTTTGACTCTCAAGTCATGATTAATCTGTTGAAGACTCCTAAGAATCATAAGTTTGATTGGAGAGTAAAAATAAATGTTGAGAAGATTCAATTAATCTAGATGGGCTTTTTGAAAATTGAATAAAATCATGTGGTTAGAGAACAAAAACATGAGTGTTGATGCTTTAGCTAATTGGGCATTCGAAAAAAGTGATCTTACTTACTATGGCCACTCTCCTAAATGGTGGGAAGCTCTTCTTTCTATCCTTTCTTTGGATGGCACCAGTACTAGAGGTACCTAGTTTCTTTTTACTTTGTTTTTTATTCTCTTTGGTTCGGTAAGGGTACTCTAGTTCCCTTGGTCAGATTGATCATTCTTATATTTATTTTGTCAATTATTGTATAAATAGTCTATTGGCCTAGAAAGGCAAAAGTTGTAATTTGTTTTTTCTTCTTTTTAATTTTTCGGTGTGTGTGTTGTTTTGTATTGTTTTTCATCTATTTTGTTTTTGTGTTGTTTTTGGTGTTTTTTGTGTTTTTGTATTTTTTATGTGTATTATTTTGTTGTTTTTGTGGCTTTTTATGTGTTTTATGTTTGCTATTTTTTTTTGTCTTTTGTTGTTTTTGTGTTTGTGTTTTTGTTTTTGTTTTTGTGTTTGTTTGTTTATGTTTTTGTTATTTTAGGCATGCTCTTTAAGTGAGTTGAAGGGGGTAGGCTAGGTGCAAACCTTGGGCAATTTTTGTGGAACAGATACTCTTGCATCCTTGGGACTTACCTAAAAGTGGCATCCCAATTGGGGTGTTTTCACAAACAAAAAAAGGATATAAATAGAAAAAAAGCATACATCATTTACAACTTTATTTTTCATATATTATTTTTTCTTAATAATAATAAACAAAAAAAAACATACCCTAACAACTCACCCAATCCCTAATATGGAAGTAGTGAGCTATTAGAATTATTGATTTGTCATTTATGTCAAAGTCCGACTTGGTTGTTGGCAATCTGTGGTGTGCTTGGGTGAATTATTCAAGGCAGATATATTTTTCAAGGGTGATTTAATTATAGGGTCGACCTCTTGGGCCCCTAACACAAAAGGAGAAAGGTTTTCATATATTTAGACAAGTTCAAATGTTCAATTTAAAATAAGAGAAGAATTGATTTAAAAAATTCTTTGATATATTGATAAGAGGTAAGCGATGCACAGGAGAACTGCAAAGTGAAAGGATACCAACATATCACATGGATGAGCAGTAAAACAAAAAAATTAGAATGCACTAGATATAGGGCAGCAGTGCGAATGATGGAGGTGATGATTGTTCCATGGAAGTAATGGCGAGTCCAACGAATATGGAGGATTGAAGGCACAGAAACCGATTTTGAGCTTCTGTTGGATGAAGACAGCTGAGCAGATTGATGCCAATAGAGAGGTTGCATCATGTTTTACATTGTGTCCACGTTTTTTGGGGGGGAACATCCATGTGCTAGTCTGAGAGGCTCTAGGTGAAGAGGAAGTTCCAGATGGAGATTCCAAAGATCATGTATTTTAAGATGCGAGGATAATTTATATACCTTTCAAACAATTCAAAAATTTTACCTCTAATATGACAACGTCCATAATAACACAATGACAAGTGAGTTTTGTTCGGTAACAACAACCAATAGTCACAACATGGCAATAATTTTTTTTTCGCATTCCCTTGACAAGTCAAGCAAAATCATCACTCAAACTATGAAGAGAGGTTGTAAGCAGTGTGAGAATATTGAAGGATCATATGATAGAAAGCCTGAGATAAGTTGGAGATTATATTGTGAGCACTGTGTGAAATAGTCATTAGGTTCCACATGGCTAAGCAATAACAAGGAAGTTAAGCATCATTGATTGGAGGGATTACAACAAATTTCAAAAGCTATACCCAGATTACCATGATGGCTCAAATATGTCAAAGGATTACAGTTGCGAGTACTAAGTTTGTAAATCATTTGGAGTTTGTAGATTGACATAGCTGAGTCAGAGAAGTAGTTTGTGTGGTAAAGAAGAAATTTTATCACACTTTATAGATCTATCAAAAAAAACATTTTGTTTGGTGGGAAATCGAGGTCTTCAAAGATTATTATTAGTAAGGTATGTATGCATTGCTAAGCCTTTAAGACTTGACTACGTGTGGCATTTTTTATTTTTTTGGGAACCATTTTGGTTGGACTGTCATAGTTTTTACAGGATCATTTTGGTAGTACAATCATCAATATTGACGTGTAATAAAAGGGTGTGAACTGGTTTTGAAGAGTCTTATGCACCGTTGTGGCCATGTTATTTAGCAAAAATGTATGGGATCTTGGGGTTTGTAGATGAAGATTAAGGGAAACATAGTGAGCATA
Organism: Wollemia nobilis; assembly: GCA_028583015.1. NCBI lineage: Eukaryota > Viridiplantae > Streptophyta > Pinopsida > Araucariales > Araucariaceae > Wollemia > Wollemia nobilis. The sequence continues at coordinate 781,443 of JAQPPZ010002068.1, forward strand.
ATGCTTTCAAAGGCCATGAGGTTTTGGTGATCATAGTAAAATATGTGAAGCCTACACAATAGAAAGAGATTATCAACATAGAAGACATTAAACACCAATTGTAGGTTACGTCTAATGTGTAGATTTGAAAACAATAAATATATTTATGTGGAAGATTGAATTGAACAAGTTTGCGAGGATAAAACCAAGGTGTGTAATAGTTAGGGTTGAAACCCTTGACTTGTTGTTGAAACCATCACAGGCTAAAGTCAGTCACACAGAGGAGAGCAGAGAAGATCCAAGAACCTCTATCAAGGATAGTACATTGATGGGAGGTGAAATGTTTCACATGGAGTAGATGAAAAGGAGCCATTCTATTTTGATGATCAAAAAGTTGATGCCTTGGAGAAAACCTAAGCAAGATTTTGATCAGCAAACCTGTACAAGTTTTGATCAGATATGAGATTGATTTCTTAAGGATATTGGTATCTTTGGAAGGTTGGTTCCTATGTTATTGTAACGAGGAGATTGGTGCCTCCCGTAGGTTGGTTCTTATGTTATTTTAATAAGGATATTGGTGTCTCCCGTAGGTTGGTGCCTATGTACTTGTACAAGAGGATTCGTGTCTCTTGTGGGTTGGTTCCTACAAATTCTTGAAGTAATAAAAGTAATATTTTGTCATGGTTTTTTGCCAAAAGGATGTTTCCACGTAAAATCATTATCTCTTATGTGTGTGGTTTTCTATGTATTGATTAACTATTGCATTCATATTATTGCAGTTATTGTAGTGAAAAGAAAAGTTTTATCTTATACGGTTCACCCCCGTCTTAGTAGAATCGTGTGTTTCTTCAATTGGTATCAGAGTTGGTTCCTTCATGAAAGCCTAACCCCTTGAAGGAAGATATTACAAGAACACACATGGCTTACCAACAAGATTTTTCATCAAGTAGGGCTTCATTATTCTATGGGACTAACTATATCTTCTAGAGCATGATGATGCGAACCTATTTGATGGCACATGGCTACGATATATGACAATCTATTGGGGATGGGTTCAAACCACCTAAAACCCCTCCCACAGATCAAGATGGCAAGAAACCATTTAAAAATAATGCTAGGGCAATGAATGCAATACTAAGTGGTTTATGTAAATCAAAGTTCGTTAAAGTCATGTAATGCACCTCTACAAAAGAAATATGGGACAAGTTAAAAAGAACATATGAAGGAGACGACAAGGTTAAAATGGCAAAAATTCAAACCCACAGGAGGGATTTTGAAGACTTAAAGATGAAGGATGAGGAAAATATTATTAAATATATGCTCCTTCTTTATGAGATTTCCAACACAATTCATGGACTTGGAGAAAGTATTGATGACCCTAAAATTGTTCAAAAAGTCTTAGTGTCACTCCCCATGAGGTTTGATGTGAAGGTCTTAGCGATTGAAGAAATGAAGGATCTTAAAACTTTAAGAATGGATGAGCTAAACAAAATTATTACAACCTATGAGATGAGAACTAAAAAATATCAAACATTCTATTGGTCACGAATCTTCCTAAGTACAAAATGCTTGTGCATCCTAAGAATCGACAAACATTGAAAGGCCAAAGGAGAGAGATGTCCTTCAGGCTAATCTCTAGAGAGGGTTGGCTCCCGTACAAATCTAACAATTAGTATAAACTTAGGGTAACAGAAAGAGATGGGAAATGATAGAAAGGAATGGAAAATATGGCTATGAGCCAAAAGTGTAAGGTGGGGATAAACTAGTAGCTAAAAATCCAAATCAAGTTTTTAACTAGAATGTAACAGAAATGAAATCATAGGAACCATTCATAGATTGCAGGGATAATTTCCAATGAACATTTCAGCATTCAGTTCTCTATCAAAAATTAAATTAAAAATGCAGAATTTAAATTTACCTAACAAAGATCATGAACCTAACAAAAATGAAAGGTAGAAAATAATTGCATACAACACTACTCCAAGAACCAGAGCCAAATATCTTTCAATTGATGCAGAGAACTCAAAGTGTTTTTTTGTAGAATGTCTATCCCTTTAGTTTACATCAAAATGCTTATTATTTATAGAGGTTGCACATTTGTAATTAAATGCACATTAAAAGAAAATGTCATCTACTCAAAGATCAAACAACAAAAATTCCTCCTTGACAATATCAACGAATCAATTAGAAAATTCTTTGGAAAACGTCTAGCGATTTTGACACATGGTGTATTAGGGCTTTGGCAAAAATCATCAGTTTTATTTCAATATCCATGATGGTGCATTGTATATGAATACCCACCAAAGTGGACAACATTTCAAAAATGAACAATATTACATCGGAGTCAAGGGTGCAATACTTAAATTCAACAGTTTTCAATAATGATCCTGGATATATCTATTACGTCATCACAAGAATTAATTTTACCAACTTTAATCCTTTCCCAAATAAGATTTGCACTAGAAACATAGGGGTGATGGTGTTTGCTTCTAAAATGAGCTTTCACTCAAAGTTTCACCTGAAACGAACCTTCATCTTCATTTCACCCAAGTCATAATCAAAATGGGCTTTTGCCTAGACTTGCACTTGGAATGTGCATATGCCAATGTTTTGCCCAAGTTGCGAACGCCAAACCTATGCGAAATGGAATTTCACCCCAATCTTGCCTTTTTGCTGTGACTTCACCTATGAAAAGATTACGCTGCCAAAAATGGGGCCCATATTGGAAAATGGATTTCACTGAGAAATAAAGTGAAAAGGAATTTATCTATTAATGGAAGCAAAACTATCAGTAAAGTGATTTCACCAGCGAATTTTTCTAAAATTGTTTACATATTTCAAGCAAAATTTTACAAAATTTTATTATGGCAAAAATACCAATATTTTTTGTAGTTTGTGGGGTATTCAGTTCACCTGAATGCAATCAATCCTAGGCCTTCATTCATTGGTATCAAAGTCTCCACTATCCACTACATTTGATTGCCTGCTACTTGTACCAACTTTTTCTTACTTTTTAAGATGTGATGTCATAGATTCATACATCACAACTGCTTTGGCCCAATCATCTATACTAATCACCTCACGATCATTGAGTGCATTCACAATATACCAAAAGGTCCCAACTTGCTCTATATAAATGTAGTTGGCTCTTTGGCTGAGTTCTAGAAATCTTGACTCAATATAGGTGAATTTCCTCATTAATGGCAACACATGCTCTTTAGTGATGGGCTCCTCCAAGTCATCAATAATCGAGCCTCATCTATGAAATACCCATCTCACCTAGGTCCTTTTCTAGAATATTTTCTTGATTATCAACGAAACTTGGGAAATCATTAGCTACGATCGTATCAATATAAACCAATAAAATGCATGTCTCATGCTCAAATGTCTCTTGTAGCTTACGGGCTTCTTTAACCAGGTCCATCTTGGATAAATAACTGTGTAGTGTGATCTTGGAATTTACCCAAGCATAGGCTATTTCGCTCAATGGGTAGAATAGGAGATCCATTTGATCCATTGCCTGGATCTTCATTGCCATTTCCAATTTTAGCTCTAGGTTCTCCTCTGTATACTCCACTACATATCTATCGTACGAAATGACCATCTATACTTATTAAAGAAAAATGAGAACTAACATAGCCTTTGTTGCCATCATTTTATAATTAATCAGCAGTTGACTACGAGCTTCCTTAATTTTATCCTTAATGAGGATCATCGATTACGTTGCATTTATTTCCAACTCACTCTATAGATTCTAGAGCTGGTCCTGCAAGACTTGGATCTGTTGTTACGCTTCTTGCTATGTTTCCTAGTATTGTGTGGTTGCCTATTTATACTCCTTAATTTTCCCCTCCAAGTGCATTGTCATCTACTGCCACTATTGAGATTCAAACTACGCGAAATCCAGTTGGGCCTTCTATGCTACCAAAGCTTCCTCTAACTCCACTATCTTTGCCTCAACCTAGAAGCGGTCCTTGTAATGCTCATTGTGCAGGTAGATTAAGTTCATCTCTACATATATCATCAATTTTATTAGCTACATATATCTTCGTGAGATCCTCGATGATGACTTGGTATGAATAATCATTGGGCGTTATCTCTCCTTGAGGTTTTTGAACTTGAGGAACCATATTCACAGTGTAAGCCTCCATAGCCTTTGGATAAAAACTCACTTTCTTCATCAGTTTCACTAGGGCTTGGGCATCCTTCTGCTTACGATTCTTCAACCACCATGATGAAATTTATCGTGCTCTACTAATATTTTCTACTATGGGATGCTTTGGCAGTATCTCCATATCAAAATATAGTGGCTCCTGCATTGCAAAAATTAGGGAAGATAGGAAAAGGACCTACTGAGGGTTTGAATCAACAATAGGGATGGAAGACCACATTTAAAGTTTCAAATAAGACAAATAATAAGGAACCAAAGTCAAGTTAAGGATTGAGCAGCAGAGAAGAAGCTAACTTTGTGCAAAGGAATAATAAGGGATCAAGTAAACACAAATGTAAGTATACTTTCAAATATATTAATTATGGTAACATTGGTCACTATGGAGCTAAGTGCCCACAAGCTGAAAGTAGTACCAGTGAATAAGAAAAGGAATACAGGAAAAAGAAGGAAATTTTTTTTTATCATGAAAATAAAAAGAGGCACAATCAAAGCAAGCATGAGAAGAAGATCTATCAAAGGCATAAGAAGAGTTTTTATGTTGAAGAAGCAAGCAGTTCTTCCAATAACAATGATGAAAGTCTCTCCAATAGTGAAAGAGAAGAAATCCTATTTATAGCCATGGAGGTAAAATAAGATGCTCCTGCTGTTGAAAAACAATAAGAGGAAAGAGACCTAGAAAATGAAGAGGAAGCCATAGTTGAAATAGAAGAGGAACTTATTTTTGCTCTTGAAGAGGTGAAGAGACTTAGAAAGAAGAACTCAATATTGAAGACTCAAGTACAAGAGGATGAGAAAACAAAGGCAAATTTTTCACAAGAACTTATCAACTTAAAAATTAAAATTGAAGAGGCAAAGCGGATTGAAGAAGTTATGATTGAGTAGTTAAAGGCAAAAGTGTTTAAATGTGAAAAATTGGAACATGAGATTATCTCTCTGAGGAAGGAAGTTAAAAAATCTAATGATAAGCTACAACAAAATACTAGGTTTGAGAAAAGGATTTCTTGAAGAATATTTTGTTGAGAAGGGATAAGAGAAGGGATTTCTTGAAGAATATTTTGTTGAGAAGCTGAGTCAAGAGGAGTAGCAGCAAATAGATTGGAAAAGTAATCAACAACAATAGAGTTCATGTCATCCCAAGTATAAACAACATCTCCAAAATCTGATTTCAGGGAAGAAATAAAGTTGTGAGATCTTCGATCTAGAAGAGATTTGTGGAAGAAATTTGTGTTTTGATTTCCTTATTTGAGTCGTTGAATTTTAGATTTTTGCTTCCATAATATTTATTCTCTTTTTTCCCATTCCTCTAACTGAGTTGTGAGTTTAATTTCATTTGCACTTCTCTTCTCTGTGAGGCCATCTAAATGGATTTTCTTATTCAAATTTTCAAGATGAGAAATAACTTCATGTTTTTTTTATGAACATCCCAAAACTCTTTCTGGTTCCAAGTCTTAATTTTGGATTTAATGTATTGCAATATTTTGGAAAAATAGAACATCTTAGTCCCATGCCTAGGTTTACCTTCCTTCCACCATTATTGCACATGAGGTCTAAAGGAAATGTCTCTAAGCCACATTAATTGAAAATGAAAAGGAGAGAAACTCACATTGGTTTTCCACATTTCCACCATGACTGGCCAATGATCCGAACCAACATTGTTAAGATTCTTCACTTTAGGAATGTGACCTTGGATTATTAAATTTTAAAATGGCAAAAACCTATCCAATCTCTCCATTAAACTTTGTGGAAAGGTTTTGGTGAAGCCCAATGTCTCTGAGGAGGAGTGGTTGGCCAAAATGCATCAAGGTAGACTAAATACTTATTTCATTAAAGTTTTTATTATGCACATGAATATAAAAATAAATGTTAATAAGTTAAAAATCTATGTAAGAGAACTTTTTATATCATTGTATTCATTTGAAAAACAATTAGGAATATCAGCTATGGGAAGCTGATAACATTGAAATTGCAGCGTTTTCTTCCGTCAGAGTATGGGATGGATGCAGGACGAATGGGACATGCAATGGAGCCGGCCAATGTCATATTCCAACACAAGATGACAGTTCGGCAAGCAACGGAGGACGCAGGAATTCCGTTCACCTACATCTCTGCAAACTGTTTTGCTGGCTATTTCACTTAATTTAGTTTCCTGTATCAATATGAACAGATTTGATATGGTGCACCCAACAGAACCAACAACAGCGAGAAGAGTAGATCCATAACACTAATTTTTAATATTAGTTAGAAATTGTAAAGGTAATTCATGTTCATCCATGTCAAGGAGGTTATGGTGCAGATTATGACAATAATTGTATGTGATTTCAGTATGAGAAGCATGAAGCGAAGAAAGACCCGGAGCATGCTCGCAGGCACAAGACTTTTTTTTATCCTATTGAGGGTGTGTATGTAGGTGGAGGTAGTTGGTTTGTAATATATATTTTTTTAAATTGTTGTTTCAAAATTAACATATTCTTATAAAAGTATATCGTTTCCACATTAACATGAATTTTTATGTCAGTTATGTGGGTGAACGAGGAGGACATTGGAACATATGCAGTGAAAAGCATAGACGATCACGAAAATATGCATTCCACCTCTGAGCCTAAGGACAAGGTGGAGGGTCCTTAGGCTCAGAGGTGGAATGCAGATTTTCGTGAAGACTTTGACCGGGAAGACCATTACTTTGGAGGTGGAGAGCTCCGATACTATTGACAATGTGAAGGCGAAGATCCAGGACAAGGAGGGTATTCCTCCTGATCAGTAGAGGCTGATATTTGCTGGTAAGCAACTCGAGGATGGGAGTACTCTTGCTGACTACAAAATTCAGAAAGAGTTGACCCTCCACCTGATGCTCCGTCTTCGTGGGAGATTTTAAGTTGTGTCTGTGTTGGGTGACGTTAGGCCAAGCAAAATTGTTCCACACCTTTTTCCACCATGTGATAAGGAGGCTCCTAAAATTTTGCATATCAAGAACCTGATAACCATAGGCTATAGAGTAGGTTCCCTTGGGATTAGGGTTAAAAGCCAAAATATATTTACCCCTCAATGAACGACAGGTCCTCCTCACAAGAATAATAGCAAGCACATATTTTTCTTTGACCAATCCCCCATGGGACCATTCTTGCGGGTCTTTCCACTTGTACATATCCATATTACCAAAAGGATAGATTCTTTTAAAGTCCTCCACATGAGACTAGCCTACTTCCAAGAAACAAACGCTTAAGGAATGTAACCTGGGGTATTGAGTCAATATAGGAGGGTGGCCATCCCAAGAATCCTCCTAGAAAAGAGCATCTAATCCCCAATTGCAAATCTAGAACAAACCCTGCTTAATTAAATTAGCCCCTATTTTCAGAGTGTCCCAAATAATCAAACCTTTTCCAACCAAGCTAACTCTAGGGATATCAGCCTTAGAAATACCTCTCAAGTAATTACAAGATAAGTTTTTAACACAAATATGATCTTGACAAGTACACCATATCCAATAGAGTTTCATGGCCAAAGCCTGACCAGAAAGAGCCACTTGTCGCAACCCAATGCCTCCTTATTGAACTGATCTACAAACAAAATCCCACCTAACCAAAACTCCATGTATATTGAGCAAGTTTTCTAGACCACAAAAATTGTCTTGACAAAGCATCCATGTCTTTGAGAAAATGAGACGAAGATGTTTGCACAAAACACCTGTAAATAGGTAAAGCTTGAACAAAATATTATAAAATCAACACTCTAACCGCAAAGGAGAGCCATATGATGGTCTAGTGATTCACCTTCCCTCTAAACATATCAAGCATAGACTACCAAGAAGATCTACACAGAGGATGAGACGAAATCAAAATACCAAGATAAATGAAGGGGGGAGTCCCAACCTAGAATCTTAGAATTTGAGCAATCCTGGCTTGAATAAGAGGAGGGGTATTGAAGAAGAAAATAGAAGATTTGTGTTCATTAATCAACTTCCTAGAAGCACCAATATATATTTCAAGATATCGCCTAATATCACCAGCTTCCCTAGTAGTGGAAAATCCCAACAAAACTGCATCATCAACAACTTGAAGGTGGAAAAGAGGTAGCGAACTACTATCCCACTTCCAACCCTAAATGAGACCATGCCTAACCTGAGACTTGAGCAGTCCTCCAAACCCTTCTTCCATAATGATAAATAAATAAGGAAATAGAGGATCTCCTTGCCTCAATCTCCTCGAGGCCTCAAATAGCTCCGACGACTCATTATTTACAAGAACAAAGAATGAGGAAGAAGAAACACAACTCATCAACTATCTAATACATTCCTCCTCAAAGCTAAAATCATCAAGAAATTTTTGAAGAAAGGACCATTTCACCTAGTCATAGGCTTTGACCATGTCTTAAATTAATGAACATAGATTTCTCCTTAGAAGTTTCCATCAAGTGAATAAATTTTATAGCAATAACAATCCCATCTAGGATTTTTTGGCCAGCAACAAACCCACCTTGCTCCTTAGAGATGATTTTTCTCAACCATATCTTTAGCCTCTCAACAATAATTTTTGTAATGATATTATACACAATATTGCATAGAGCAATAGGCCTGAACATATCTAGAGAATTCACTCTCTCTTTTTTGGGAAAAAGCACCACAAAGGTAACATTTATGGTCCTTAGCATCTGTTTGTTATTTTGGGACTCATGGACCACTGCCAGAAGATAAAATTTGATTATCTCCCTAAAATCATAATAAAAATCAAACAGGAATCCATTCGAGCTTTGGGATTTTCCATTTTTTCATATTGAATACAACATTTTCCAACTCCTCAATGGAAATTGGGCCCATAAAATTCTCATTCATATCTCTAGGGACAATAGAGGGAATACCGTTTAGAATAAGCTTTTCATCCTCATCATCTAAGAGAGAGTCCTCCTTGAAGAGAGAGGGAAAATACCTCCTAGTATTTTCTAAAATCTCCCTGAAAGAAGAGAGAAGGGCACCCTGAGTATTCACAAGAGAGGAAATTAGGTTACCATTATGACAAGCCTTAACTGAGTTAAAAAATAAGGTCGTGTTCCTATCCCCTTCTTGAAGCCAATCCACTCGAGATTTTTGTTTCCAAAAAATTTCTTCCCTCAGATCCTATTCAGCTCCAAGTTCTTTTGCAGCCTCAGATTCCTCAAAGAGAAGCTTCTCTATGAGTCCATGATCTCTAATATTTCTTGAAGCTTCTTCCACCTTCTTAAGAACCATCAACTTAGCCAAGGAAAGGTTCCCAAAATTTAGACTATTCCACCTCTTCAATTTATGCTTAACAAATTATAGCCACTTCATAATGGAGTACATAGCGATGCCATGAGAAGGTTTTTCATTGGTCCATCAGCCTCACATGAAATCATGAATCTTAGGATCCCAAAGCCACATAAGTTGAAACTTAAAGGAAGGATTCTTCTTTAGCCCAAACTCAAGAACAAAGAGTTTGATAGGCCAATGAGCAGATCCCCTACCCTCCAGAATCACATAACTAGAGCTTTTGTTATTATCAATCCAAAATTTAGAGATCAAAAACCTATCTAGTCTCTCTGATATGGAATCTTCCCCACATCTTCTATTGTGCCAAGTAAATATCCCATTATCCGACTTGATGTCAACCAAGTTCAGGGCCCGGATATGAGCACTGAAGATAGAAGAAAAGGCTCAAGACAATCAAATCCACCATGTTTCTCCTCTAGAAAAGTGATAAAATTAAAATCTCCAACCAAAATCTATGGGTATAGGGGAGCCAGACTTCTCACAAAGCCAATGCGCTCCCAAAAATTTACTCTACCATTGTAATCAATAGGAGCATACACATTTGTAAGTAGGATTGTTTCAACAAACTCATTATCATGTCTGATCATCGAAATAGAACATTTTCTGGAAATCCAAGTAAGATGAGAGATCTTTACCGGATCCCATAAACAAGCAACACCACCAGCATATCCACATGCACCTGTAGCACCCTAAAATTGGTGCAGTAAAATTATAAAATTTACATTCACCTTAGTAAATAATTTTAAAATCAAATTTAACCTCCCAAATCGCCCGTTAACCATCGAGAAATCCGTTTCCCCATTTTCCGCACCATTTTTAGAGGTTGTTTTGACCGTTTGACGATATCGTCGCCGATCAGACTATATCGCCCGCATTTGACGATTTCGTCTGGACTAGGACGTCCAGACGATCTTGTCGCAAAACTGAAATTGCATAGTTGGAATCCGTTCCAACGGGTCTCCAATCCGGGAAAAAGCGTGTCTGCACCATTGGGACCCTCCCCCGTTGGAGATCTCCCAAATTGGGAAGATCTCCAACCTCCCAACAACTCTCCCTAAGCCTATTTAAACTCTAATATTTTCCCTCCCCAACCCCTGGCTGAATTTTATCTGCAAGTTGAATCCCTCTGCACTAAAACACCTTAATATTATTTTTGCACTAGTCCTATAGCAGTTTTTATGTAGGTACACCACTGATTTTCAACCGGAGCTAGCACCCATCGTCGTCGATGAACCTGTCAAGATCGGAGGTGATCTTGTCAAATTCGAGACGATTTCGTACTGATGCGAGATGATATCGACTGCAGTCCACATCGAGGCAATCAGTGCCTAGAGTTTGCTTTTCTTAACTTTTCCTTAGTTATTTTGTTTTACAAATTAGATAATCTATTTAGTTTTTATCCTATTTTGCATCTGGAGTTCACCCATCTAGTCTAGATTGCATGTTAAGCTCACAATCTGCCATTAAAGTACAGTAATTTACTTTTATTTTTGTTTTTAAACTTTGTTCAGTATTCAGTTTATTATTTGGCATATTTTGCCTCTGTTTGCACAGTAGGAGTTCTTGCATTTTGCATCTATTCTTTGTTTTGCAGGTTTTTGACGAATTCGTCTGACGAATTCGTCAGATCTCAGATGATCTCGTCTGATTGCAGGCGATTTTGTAGAATTCCAGACGATCCAAACTGCATCAACTGCCAGAATCTTCTTCAGACATCCGGATCAGGTATTCCCCATTTTCCTCCTCGTAAATTCTCGGTTTCCGCTTTCAAAATCTGTTTTCGTATTCATTGAAAGTTGCATTTTCATATAGATTAAGTTAGATTCATTCGGCCAAACCTAGGATGAATGCTTAAAGGATAAAACGAACTCATCTAAACACATTCCAAAACCTAGGCATGGAAACTGCCGCCAAATGTTTCCTGGTGAACCCACCATCCATCGAAAAATCACCAAAATACACCTCCCTTGAGAGGCGGGACCTTTGTGAAGTCCTCTCGTTCGAGGTACCGCACCATCCTTTTCCCATCCTCCTTCCGGGCACGGATCCAATAGCCTGAAGGTAGGGATGCAAAAAATTTGGAGTGATACATTTTGGTGAACCCGACATGAATGCATCATAACCTTTTGAAAACAAAAACAAAAAAACAAAAAAATATATATGTATATAAGAAAAACAAAAACAAAATCATCATTTCAAGTTTGTATGTTTTAGATTCAATTCTAAATAATAGATGCTAAATATTACTTTTAGAAGTACTAAAGAAACCATGAGTTTTTACTCAAATTCATATGAGCCCATCAGTAATGTTGGAAGAATTCATCCAAATACATTTGTTGATTGTGACCAACCTTATCCCTATTCAACATCACCTCCATCACACTCTTCTTATTTTACATCCTTACCTCAACAGGACAATCCCTTTGCCAATCCTCTTCATAACGATATTATCTATTCTCCCATATATCCATATTATGTCTATCAACCCATATATAATCCTCCTCCACCCTTTCAAAATTCTTCTTTCAATACAACACATCCATTTCAACAAGAAAATACTTATTCTTTCAACTCTACCATGCACTCACCTCCTACATCGCAATCTTCCTATCATCATTCTACCCATAATAAAGAAAGCAGAGGTGAGAAACCATTAGGTCCTTTTATGACGAAATTCCTAAGGCATTTATCAAAAACCTTCATCACGTAAATTTACTAAGCTCAATCAACCAATGGATATAATTCTCAAGTATTTACTTGACACAAATAAGATTGAACTTCCTTCCATAAGACAACTTGATACCACATCAGATTGGTTTAAACTTGAGCTACATTGTGAATATCATAGAGTAGATGGACATATGACACAAAATTGTAAAGATTTAAGATGTGCAATTCAAGATTTGATTGATAAGGGTATTTTTAATATAAAGGAATTACAATCTACAACTAATGATAAATCTCCAATAAACAATCAAACTCCTACACAACAAATACCAATAATCAATCAAGACATGGGGATCTCCCAAGAACCCCTATTCAATTATCAACAACAAGAAACCAATCAAATATTGCATGTTAATGTGTCCCATCATGATGATATTATTAATATTGTAATAGAAACTACAAATGAGCAACCTCAAGTTCAATCAACTCAATCTGGTATTCAAGAGATGGATTCCTCATTTGACCAACCTTCAAAACTATCTTTGACTATAGAGAATGATCCAAAATGGAATTTAAGCATAGAAAGCTTATCTTTAGAATCAAAATCTCAATCTGAAATACACTTTGATATTCAGCAACAAGTGATTAATCCTCAAGCGAAGATATCCCTTTTAGAAGTATTACAAATCTCTCATAAGGAAATTTTGTTCAAAATACCTAGCCAACAATTTGTTCCTCATCATATTTTCTCTAAGAACATAATTAATGGTGTAAACCCTTTTGAGGTTAACCATATTTCATTCTATGATGAGGATATTCCTTCCTCTACTCCACAAGAAGACTCCTATCTTTACATTACGAGATCTAGTAAAGAAACACTTGTTAGAGCTATCATGGTAGATAATGACTCCTCTCTTAATTTATGCACTTATCAATTATTCCAAAAGCTCAAAACAAAGGAAGAAGATCTTAATGAATCAAATGTTCTTATAAAATCTTTTAACAATGAAATTCAAGAAGTTCAAGGTACTATAATGTTTCCCCTCAATATTGGATCCAAGATCCTGGATACTTATTCTATGTAGGATATTGTCCTTCACCTTACAAACTACTTCTCCAGAGTCCTTGGATTCATACGATGAGGGTTGTCCCTTCCACTCTTCACCAATGTTTGAATTTTGAACTTACAAATAAAATTGTTACCATACATGGTGACCCAAAACCATTTGAAGAATATTTAACGATTGAAACATCAAGTTCTATACACTCTCTATTGTCACAATTATTTTTTATCCATCACTTTTCTTCATCCATATATGATCATCCTTGTTTACCAAACAACACTTATGCATATCTTTCACATATACTTTCTCCATCTTATCAAGACTTGGAAGATAATAATAAGAATGAAGAACCTTCTTATCCTTCTGACATTTTATTTTTTAACATGATCAATTTTACACATATAAAAGTCAAATCTTTTGCTACATTATTTTACATTATAACAAAGCTTTTGATACCGCTACCTTTTATTCATCACTTTTTGTTCTTACCTTCACCTCAACCAGATTATCCTTCAAAACCTCCTTTGATTTTGAAGCAACCTTAGACATGCTATACTCAAATAACCTTGTATAGTGTATATAGATCATCTTGTATATACCACCAATTTCAATTCATAAATTAAAATCAAAATACAAAAAAATCAAAATCCTCAAAATATTTAAAAAAATACAAATGCAACTAAGGAACTTAAAGGTAAATTTGAGCCCAAATGGCTTGGACCATATATTATTACTGCTAAATTTGAATCAGGAGCATATAAATTATCTACCTTAGATGGTAAAGAACTCAAAGAACCCATGAATATTTTGCATCTTAAACGTTACTATGCATAAATTTGGTCATTTCATCCATGTATATATTTGTTCAAAATCACTATCTTGTATTCCTTGCAATCTTTATAAAAACCCAAAAACATCAAAAACATTCATAAACATCAAAAGCTTCAAAACTATCTATTGCATTTATTTAAAGCACTTGTTAAGTTCTTTTTGCTCAAAAACAAAAATCAAAACAAAAATCAAAATAATGATAAAAATATAATAACAGCTATATGCTTGACTCTTTCGAAACCAAAACAAAATAAAGAAGAAAGAGAGAGTCAATAGTCTCAAAACTTTCTCAAAATTTATATTTTCTTACAATCATTGCAGTTGTATGTTTCAAATTATTTTGGGATAAATTAGCATTTATTTTGGAAGCCCTCACTTGCACACTCACAAAAATAAATATCTTGATTTTATCTGGCATGATTACTAATCTCTCTTATATCAAAGTCCACAAAATTCAATTAAATAAAGTTTGAGCATAGAGAATTGATCTTGTTATTTACTTAAACCAAGCACATCTTTTCACAATAAAATGATTATATTTGTAATTTCCATGTTTTGCTACATAGTAGAAGTGATTTCTTGAGTGAAAAGTTTCCCCAGCTATCCTATCATGCACATGGTCTATAATCTTTGAGAATTGGCAAAAGGACAAGCTCACCCCTACCTAGAATAAAAATCCCTTGCTCTACAGCTAATCTGAGCAAGTATCCCTAGCACAGAAAAAGAAAAGAAAAGTTCAAGAAAAAGAAAAATGTTATTTCCGCAATGTTCCAAGCATTATCAAGCAAAAGAAATACAAAATAAAAATAAGCAAAGTTCAAAAGAAAGCAAGAAAGCAATAAAATCCCTTTCCCTACCCTTTGAAAAGAAAAGAAGGGTTGATGAGCTTGAATCCCTGGAATTCTCAATTATTCGAAAACTGTGAGGTAAGCCCCATAACAGGTGGTTTGTGCCCAACCCGCTTGGCCTTGGGTAACTCCTAGCATGGCGATATGTCTGTCACATTAGCAACCTTCTTTTGTATAGACCTATGTCTACTTATGGATTAGCTAGCTCTTGATAATCCAATCTACATAGTAGTCTAATATGGTTATATGCATCTACATCATGGTTAATGAACACTTATTTGGTTTCTTCAAATCACTTGTATCATAGTATCTTGCTCAAACCTGGTAAATGAACAATACAATTGCAAACACATTTGTATTTGAGAGGTTTTGTCTATCATTATGATAAATCAAGTTTGGAAATGAATTCACACATGCACATAGGATTCCTTATAAATCTAATTTTTGTCTTCAAAATACTTTGAAATATTATTTTTGCAACTTGTTTGGAATAATCAAGTACAATTATTTTTTAAAAGACAACTATATAATAGAAAAATCACAAATTTCTTTCAAAACATATCATACATATCATATCGACTTTCGTGACGATGATATAGTTTCAAAACCAAAATTGAAATTATATGCCTAGCGCAAGTCCTCATTTTCATATTTTCTGTTCATCAAAAATCAATCATGCAATAAAACTATCTATTTTCTCTAATTTTCGTGATGACGGTATAAGTCTATACCTACATATTCTATGCCTAGCGCAAACCATTGTAACAATTTTTATTCCCCATTTCTTCAAAATCATGAAAACCATATGACTTCATTTTACACAAATTATGCTTTTCAAAAGCAAACACATTATCATTATTTCATGTCATTATGTCAACCTTTAACTTTGCAATGATGGTATAACTCCTACGGAATTATTCAAAAAATTTATCACACTTAGGGATTTATGCCTAGCAAAAATCATTTTAAACAATATTTCATGCATAATATTTTTCATGAAAATTTGAAAACAAAACCATCATCATTTGCACTATTGCACCAAAGTCTTAAGACAGTCTCTTAAGCACTCTTTTCCTTTTTAACAATATTTCTATAAATGGGATTAGCTTGACGACCGAGTGAGCAGCGACTCCATGAAATGGTCTATAATAGCGACAATGTCCTTTGAAATTATTGTTAGAAGTCTTTTTATTTTTATCACATTGCATCACAAACAACCACTTTGTTACATCAGATTATTTCATTTATAATGTTATAGCATGACATTCAAATTATAATATTTCCAACGACATAATTACATGAATCCTCAATGAATTATTAAATCAATCAATTAAAACATCTAAAAGCATCATAAAAATACATAACATAATACAAGTCATATGATCAAAACAACATATCATATATATATCAAAAGTATATATACATCATATCCACCATTTTTGCTTCCAGAGCTCTAAAACCAGTAAAAATGAATAGTAAAAATGAATTAGGGTTTTACCCTATTTTTCTTAATTTTATTCAACAATATTTTTTTTGCTTTTTCGCGTTTTTACCTCAAACGTTCGATTTGGGTAAAAACACGGAGGGGGCACCATAGTAAGCTATCGTACGATTCGACCAAGAATCGTCGCCTAAAAAGGGGAATAATTTTTGCTTTCTCGTAGATCGAGAAGAACTCATCTTTAACGCATTTTCTTCAGAAAATTCGCTAAAGAGGGGGCAAAATGTAGCACCCTAAAATTGGCGCAATAAAATTATAAAATTTACATTCACCTTAGTAAATAATTTTAAAATCAAATTTAACCTCCCAAACCGCCCGTTAACCGTCGGGAAATCTGTTTCCCCCTTTTCCGCACCATTTTTAGAGGTTGTTTTGACCATTTGACAATATCGTCGCTGATCAGACGATATCACCCCAGATTTGACGATTTCGTCTGGACTAGGATGTCCAGACGATCTTGTCGCAAAACTAAATTTGCATAGTTGGAATCCGTTCCAACGGGTCTCCAATCTAGGCAGAAGCGTGTCTGCACCGTTGGGACCCTCCCCCATTGGAGATCTCCCAAATTGGGAAGATCTCCAACCTCCCAACAACTCTCCCTAAGCCTATTTAAACTCTAAGATTTTCCCTCCCCAACCCCTGGCTGAATTTTATCTGCAAGTTGAATCCCTCTGCACTAAAACACCTTAATCTTATTTTTGCACTAGTCCTATAGCAGTTTTTATGCAGGTACACCACTGATTTTCAATCGGAGCCAGCACCCATCGTCGTCGATGAACCTGTCAAGATAGGAGGCGATCCTGTCAAATTCGAGACGATTTCGTACTGATGCGAGACAATCTCAACTGTAGTCCACATCGAGGCAATCAGTGCCTAGAGTTTGCTTTTCTTAACTTTGCCTTAGTTATTTTGTTTTACAAATTAGATAATCTATTTAGTTTTTATCCTATTTTGCATATGGAGTTCACCCATCTAGTCTAGATTGCATGTTAAGCTCACAATCTGCCATTAAAGTACAACAATTTACTTTTATTTCTATTTTTAAACTTTGTTCAGTATTCGGTTTATTATTTGGCATATTTTGCCTCTCGTTTGCACAGATAGGAGTTCTTGCATTTTGCATCTATTCTCTGTTTTGCAGGTTTCTGATGAATTCGTCTGACGAATTCGTCAGATCTCAGAAGATCTCGTCTGATTGCAGGCGATTCTATAGAATTCCAGACGATCCAGACTGCATCAATCGCCAAAATCTTCTTTAGACATCCGGATTAGGTATTCCCCATTTTCCTCCTATAAATTCTCTGTTTTCTGCTTTCAAAATCTGTTTTCTATATTCATTGAAAGTTGCATTTTCATATAGATTAAGTTAGATTCATTCGGCCAAACCTAGGATGAATGCTTAAAGGATAAAACGAACTCATCTAAACACATTCCAAAACCTAGGCATGGAAACTGTCGCCAAATGTTTCTTGGTGAACCCACCATCCGTCGAAAAATCACCAAAATACACCTCCCTTGAGAGGCGGGACCTTCGTGAAGTCCTCTTGTCCGAGGTACCACACCATCCATTTCCCATCCTCCTTTCGGGCGTGGATCCAATAGCCTGAAGGTAGGGATGCAAAAATTTGGAGCGATACAGCACCAATACACTGGCATTGATCCCTTCTCCACAACTTGGGAGTAATATTGAACATACTATCAGCAGCCAATTTAGTCTCCTTAATAAACATGACATCCGAAGAATGTACACGAATCAAATCATGAATAAATTTTTATCTGGGGATGTTGTTCAACCCCCTTACATTCCATGAGAGGATAATAATTTTTTAGGATTAGAAAAATGGGAGTCCAATGTTCTCACCAAGCCTGACTCCACCAAAGTCTTCCTTATTAAATTAATTTTTTTCTAGTTTTTCTTTTGACCCACCTTCATATTCTTATCCGAAGCACATTTTTAATTGTTCTGTTGTAATCCCAACACCATAGGAGTTTTGCAATCCAAGGATGACTGCATCAGTGCCTAAGTAGGAGAGAGTACAACTATATTCATGCCACTTTCTAAAATAGTTTTCCTTCCAGAGCTATAGCCAACCATATCACCTGTACTCGAAACCAAAGCCACATGTTCTTCATTTAAACCCACTAGATATGATTACTTAGGTTCCACCTCAAGATGAGACATTTGATTCATATATGTTATATCTGCATCATGTAGCAATGTTTCTGGTAACTCCATGCACTTATCAAGATCATCCAATATCTCAAAACGGTTGAGCAGAGCATCTGGTTGGCTATCCTTAAGGACTATTTTTACTCTTCTTCCACTGTTTCAGGGTTTTACAGGAATAAAGTCTTCTTTATCCCAATCCACTTCCTTTATCATGGCTTTTCCTTTATCCAAATTTTGTGCAGATCGAGAGGGCCCAGGATTTGAAGCCACAGGTGGTATAGACTTGGGATATTTTCTTTGCAAGTGGTTATATTCATGATATATCCAACAACGAAATGGAAGAGCTTCATAGTCAAGTTGTTGAACCCATGTAGATGATCCAAATTGTATTTCAATAGAATCTATAATAGGATTATTTAAATAAATTTTGACACAGATATAAGTGACATAAAATACCTTTTTATACATCATTTGATGTGATGGTCCAATCGACTTCCCAATAAGAAGGGCAATCATATGCAAGATGTTGTTTCTCTAGAATTCCAATGACATCCATGGGAGCCGTACCCACACTGGAACCTACGACGACCGCTCCTCTGACAGGTTGAAACCCACATGCCAAGGTTTAAGAAAGAGTCTATATTGGTTACAAAAATAGGGACCCCCTTCAAATGCTTTGTTACGATCCACAAGACAAGAGAAAACCACCATAAAATAGTTACTCGCACTCAACATCACCTCAAAATCATCGTCAGGGTTCCAAGTATTTCTAACCCAAGCCTCCACAAAGGGAAGAGAAATTCAAATACCCATAAATTTTTCAATAAGCACATGTTTGGTTAAATACTCCACATATTATGCCATCGAGTCTAGTTGAACCACTAGAACCGGCCTGGCTTCACATTGTTACAAACATCCATTGTTATTTAACAAATGATTATTGACATGCATTGGGAAATCATGTTCCTTATAATCATTTTTAGATGAAAAAACATCACTAGCATGCATGCTCTCTGATGGGCCCGATGCCATTGCAATATTCCTCCCCAAAGCATCTTCCTCCAAAATCCAAAATCATTCATTGAACTGCGTTGAATACCTCACCATAGGAATGTTTGTAATATTGCATGTGTTTACGATCCCTAGCTTTTGCTCGTAAGGCATTATCAGATTTTTTGGGGGGGAAGTCTACTTATGAAAATTAAATGATGGTCATCCTCCATGTTGTCAATCATTGGCAACCTTATCTCATTCAAAGACTTTTCTCTATTAAAATAAGTCATTAGAATTTGAAATATTTGTTGGAACAGAGGGTATCTAATCTAGCACAACAAAAAGTGGGTTTCAAAATTGTTGGTGTATGATTATGATATTATTAATAAGAAAAGGAAAAATAAAATTATGACAAACGCCTTATCATGTCGGTTTGAGGATAGGAAAAAAATGTGCACCATCTATTCCCTAGTGGGTCTCCCAAATTTAATAAGAAGTAACCAGGGATTTGTCCTTGCAAACTTCGAGGGAGCAACTCCAAAGAGACCCTAATTCAAAGATCGAATATTCATATGATGGAAAAATGTTAAGATACCAAGCTTGCATTATGGTTCCTAAAAATTCATTGATCCATAAGGACATCATAAAGGAGATGCATGATTTAGCCACAATAGGCAATTTGGGTTTTTCGAAGACTTATGAATGAGCTAAATGGTCATTCTATTGGGAAGGAAAATAAGACAACCAAACTTTTGTAGCAAAGTGTGAGATTTACCAATAGATGAAAGGAGAAATAGTTCATACTCTAGACACTCTACAATATTTACCAATCCTAGAAAATTAATGGACTGATATTTCAATTGATTTTATTGGACTCACTAAATATGGGAGAAAAATAAGCATTCTTGTGGTGGTGTACTGTATCTTGAAGTACACTCATTTCTATTTCCTCTTCCATCCTTACCATGCCTCCACCATTGCTAAAATATTCATGGAATCCATTTTAAAACTCCATAGTGTGCCAAAATCCATTGTTTCTAACTATGACCCTACTTTCACCAGTTATTTTTAGTAAGAACTATTTAAATTGTCAGGAACGCAAGTGATAATGAGCTCAACCTACCACTGGGAGATCGATGGGTAAACCAAAATTGCCAATAAATACTTGAAAATATATCTTGATTATTTTACTTTTGAGCATCTAATACAGTGGGTTAAGTGGCTTCCATTGGATGAATGGTGGTACAACACTTCATTCCACAACCTCCAAAATGACTCCTTTCAAGGTAGTTTATGGTAACCAACTCTGTCACCTTGTTCATATGTTCTAGAAAAGTTCAAAGTTCAAGTGGTCAATGCAAAACTTCAAGAATATATTAGAATATTATAGCAGTTGAAGGATAATTTGGTTATGGATTAGAACTAGATGCAACAAAATACTGATCAACATCGTTCAAAGCATAGCTTCAATATAGGAAATATGGTCTTCTTTTGAATCCAACCATACAAGCAATCATTAGTACAACTTCATGCTCATCAAAATATTACAAGGTTCTATGGAACCTACCATGCATTGCAATGGATTAGACAAGTGGCCTATAAGTTCGCATTACCACCTTTCAAAATCCATCCAGTCTTCCATGTCTCTTGTTTCAAAAAGGTACTTGACAACCACACTCAAGTCCAATCAACACTTCTTGAGTTGGATGATGAACGTTTGGTCATCTTGGAATGTAACAACATTTTGGATCATTGTGGGTGAATTCTGGCACCACTTTACCTACTCTTTCTTTTTGGCAAGATGTTAGCAAGGTAGATTTCCCAATTTTAAAGCATCAAAAGGGCAGACAAAAAAATGGGAAGGTGAGTGTTGAACCTGGATCTAAAATCCTTGCCCTGATCATCAAATGAAATATTGGGATCCCAAATACTCAGATGAAAAAAGTAGACTAGATGTGTGAACGATATTTTTGGCAAGTGGCTATGCGAGGGTTTCATCTGGGTTGAGTGCAAGCAGCTCCAGAGGTTGGTTTTTAGGGCCTTCGGGCCCTAGCGGCCAATATTTTTGTGGTTTATGCTCAATATTTTAGCAGGAAATGTTGCAGGGGATCCAAGATGGGTTAGAAATTTATCTTTCAATAGATCATACTGTGAACTTGAGTGACAACGACTTCCAATTTGCTGCACAAAAGAAAAGTGAAAACCATACCCTTCCACGACGTCTAGGGCAAGGATTAAAGAGATCACGAAACAAGTTTCAAGCAGTTGATCAAAAAATGGCTCATATCTCAAGTGAATCTGGTGCTAAGGTGCACCCACAAAATAATTCTACTATGAAAACCCCTGTCAAGGGTAAGAATTTCGAAGACTCAGCCCCAAAAATGAATTTTAGGGATGCCCTCCATGGTGGACAGCCTCAGCCCAATGCTAATATCAATCTTAGGGCTTCCCATAAACCTCTAAGAATGCCTAAGATTGATCCCAGGAAAAAGGAGTCAGGATGTCTTAAAGCAGGTGATGGAACTCCTATTGTTAAGCTTGATATGGGTAACATTCAGACTGGCATTGAAGATTTGGAAAAAAGAGGACTAATTTGTCGGTTCGTGGGTTTTCATCCGAGCCTATCTGCTTTCAAAGTCTGGGCTGCAAAAAGCTAGAAAACTAAAGGTGAGTTACAAATCTCTATTTATCCAAATGGTTATTTTCTTGTTTTATTTGCTAATAATGAAGATAGAGAGAAAACTTTTCAAGGGGGTCCTTGGTTTTTTGGAAGGGCAGGGCTTTTCATGAAGCCCTGGCATACTAAATTTAAAGTCGAAGAAGAGATGCCTTCTATAGCTCCCGTGTGGGTTAGACTCTTTGGCCTCCCTATTGAATTTTGGAATCCTACTATTTTTTCTTCAATTGGAAACTCTTTAGGAACTTTTATGATGATTGCTGATTGTACTCAAAATTTTGAACATATTATTTATGCTCGGATTTGTGTTTTAATGGATTTTGACAAACCCCTACCTAAAAATATCACATTACAATTTGGGGAAGACACTTGGGAGCAAGTAGTGGACTATGAGAACATTCCTTTTCATTGTAGAATTTGCCATGAATATGGTCATTTGGCCAGTGCTTGCCCAAATAAAATTCTTGATCAAAAGAAAGAAGATATAAACTCAGCAGGTTTCCAAATGCCTAAGAAGAAGAACACTCAAAAAAAACCAGTTATGAAGGATCAATCAAAGTCATCTTGCTAATATGTTTGAAATCCTTTCCACAAATGATGTCCCAAGTGAGGAAGAGGAAATAATGGAAACAGAAATCTTAGAAACACAATTTAAATATGAAGGGAAGAACTCAGAGACAAACCAACAAATCAAAGGTTTTCAATAGAAAAAAAGGGAGAAAATTTACACAAGAAAAACAATCTTTTAAATGTCAAAACTTCAAATAATACAGGTCCCAATATAGACTCTGTTGAACCCTCTAGTAAAATTTTGGTTGTGTACGAGCATTCTTCAAGGTTAGAAGCCATCTCAGATTCAATTGGAATAAGTCAAGAAATAGGGAAAAAAAATTGAAGATGGATTCTAATAAAAAAGCAAGTCGCAAGACCAATCAATATCATATGGTAAAAGAAGGTGAAAATCTTGTAGAGGAAGGTAAGATTAATGCCCTTCCCAACTTTTTTAGCCTTGGTATTAATGAAGATCATCACTTGGAATATTAGAGGACTCAAAGGGAGTCTTTCAAAACAAAATGAAATTAGAAGAATGATTCAGATAAATCATCCACATCTTGTTTTCCTTCAAGAAACAAAGATGTCAATGGAGGATATGGACTCAATTGCCAGTGAAATTTGGCCAGCTGGAAAAGTGGTTTCCCTCAGTTCCCGTGGGACTTCTGGTGGCATTGCTTGTCTTTGGGACCCAAAAGAGGTAGTTATTCACCATATGGTTGGCAGTTGGGGTCTGTTGGCTATAGCTATTCAAAGTAGACATTCCAACCAAATTATGCTCTGCATTACTGTTTATGCTTCGACTGCTTTGGAGGAAAAAAGAAGACAGTGGAAGGATATAACTCATATTATCTCTCATTTTCCTGAAGCTTGGATCTTGATCGGAGGAGATTTCAATACCATCCTCTCTCTGGATGAGAAAAGGGGGGAAATAGAAATTTGGACAAAAGCACCTGACCTCATGAGCGAATATATTGCAAACCTCCATCTTGTGGACATCCAACCGAGATAATGGCCTTATGACTTGGTCTAACAGAAGGCAAGGCTTAGCTTGTATAATGGAGAGATTGGATAGGTTTTTGCTCTCTAAAAATTTCTTAATCCATGGTCACATTCCTAAAGTGAAGACTCTTAATAATGTTGGTTCGGATCATTGGCCGATCATGGTGGAAATGTGGAAAACCAATGTGAGTTTCTCTCCTTTTCATTTTCAATTAATGTGGCTTAGAGACATTTCCTTTAGACCTCGTGTGCAACAATGGTGGAAGGAAGGTAAACCTAGGCATGGGACTAAGATGTTCTATTTTGCCAAAATATTGCAATACATTAAATCCAAAATCAAGACTTGGAACCGGAAAGAGTTTGGGGATGTTCATAAAAAAACATGAAGTTATTTCTCATCTTGAAAATTTGAATAAGAAAATCCATTTAGATGGCCTCACAGAGAAGAGAAGTGCAGATGAAATTAAACTCACAACTCAGTTAGAGGAATGGAAAAAAGAGAAGAAATCTTATGGAAGCAAAAATCTAGAATTCAATGGCTCAAAGAAGGAGATCGAAACACAAATTTCTTCCACAAATCTCTTCTAGCTCGAAGATCTCACAACTTTATTTCTTCCATGAAATCAGATTCTGGAGATGTTGTTTATACTTGGGATGGCATGAACTCTATTGTTGTTGATTACTTTTCCAATATTTTTGCTGCTACTCCTCTTGACTCAGCTTCTCAACAAAATGTTCTTCAAGCAATCCCTTCTCTTATCACTTCTGAGGAGAACTCTATTTTGACTACTCCTGTTACTATCAATGAGCTTCAACAAGTAGTTTTTAAAATGCAAAAAGGGAAAACCCCAGGTCCTGATGGTTTTCCCATTGAGTTCTACCAAGAGTTCTGGGATATCCTTCATGTTGATTTATTAGAGGTGGTGGAAGAAGCGAGGAAAGCCAAAGAAATTTTGAAGGTTATCAATAAAACTTATATTACTCTTGTTCCAAAAGCTCAAGAGGTTGATCATATCTCAGCTTTTAGACCTATTGCTTTATGTAATGTTCTTCTCAAAATCATTACTAAAATCATGGCGGAAAGGTTGAAGCCTCTTTTGCATAAGATTATTTCCCCGAAGCAAGGGGGTTATGTGGAAGGGCGTCAAATAGTAGATGAGATAGTTCTTGCTCAAGAAGCCATCCATTCCATGGATATGCAAAAATCTCCTTCCATGTTCATTCGGTTAGACTTATCCAAAGCTTATGACAGAGTGGATTGGCACTTCCTTATCAAAGTTTTGAGGCAATTTGGTTTCTCTAAGGATTGGATGGATTGGATTATGGGATGTATCTCTTCAGTTTCCTACTTAGTTCTTATCAATGGCAGGCCTTCTCAGTCATTCCCAGCTTCCAGAGGTATTAGGCAAGGTGACCCGCTATCCCCTTATTTATTCATCATTCTTGCTTAATGCTTGGGTAGGACTATAACCAAAAAGAGGGAAAACAAAACCCTTGAGGGAGTTACCATTGCTCATGGAGCTAGACCTATCTCTCATCTTCAATTTGTGGATGACTCTACTCTTTTAGGTAAAGCTACAGTTAAGGAAGCTTCTAATATTAAGCAAATCATTAGCTATTTTTCTAAGGCTATCGGGCAGTTGATCAATGAAGACAAATCTAAAGTTATTTTCTTTCACTGCTCTGCTAGAAAAGAATCCATGGTCTTGGATAAATTAAGATATAAGAAGACCTCCCTTCCAATCACTTATTTAGGTATTCCCATAAATATTCAAAGGCAGAAAAATAAATATTGGAATTGGTTGTTGGACAAAGTCAAGAAGAAAATTGGAAAGTGGACCAACAGGTGGCTTTCTTCTGGGGGTAGAATCACCTTGGTAAAATCAGTCCTTCAAGCTATTCCTATTTATGTATCTTCCATGTTGAATATCCCAAAGGTTGTTCTTCGAGAACTGGATCAAATCAGTCATCGTTTCCTTTGGAGTGGTACTAAGGAGAAAAGAAAATGGGCCTTGGTGAAATGGGACACTTTATGTCTTCCTAAGAATGAAGGGGGGTTAGGATTCCGGTCTTCTATTAATAACAACAAAGCTTTAGCTGCTAAATTATATTGGAGGATGTTGCATAACCCCAATGCTCTTTGGGCCAATAATCTCTGTGCTAAATATGTTGAGAACAAAAGTCCTGAAGACCTTGTTCGCTATCAACTTCCTACCAAAGGTTCTCCCATTTTAGCAGTTCTTAAGACTCGGTGAGGATTTGATAAAGAAAAATTTATTTTGGATCATTCATAATGGTCAACAGGTAAATTTTTGGATAGATTCTTGGGATGGTCACAAGCCTTTGATAACTCGGTTTCTCGATTGGAGGCCTTGGATGGAGGAGCTTCACCGAGCTAACTCGGATAAAGGTGGCTAATTACTGTTGGTACCATACTGGTAATTCAAAGGTTGGTAGATATTGGATCCCTATTGAGGACTGGCCTATTCAAATCCTAGAAAGGCAAAGACAAGATATCCAAGGCATCCTTCATATGAGATCTCTCTCTTGGTCCCATGAAAAAGATTGTTTTGGATGGAACAACACTACTAAGGGTGAGTATTCAGTTGCTCAAGGTTATTTGACCTTATGCCATAATAATCCCAACCATTCTTCTGACATATTTTCTCAATTGTGGGCTCAAAATCTATGGCCTAAGGTGAGGTTCTTTAATTGGCTTTTATTGCATCGTAGGGTGCTTACTCGTGAGCAACTTATGAAGCGTGGTTTTCATGGCCCTTTTAGATGTGAAATGTGTGAAGAGAATGTAGAAACTCTCAACCATATTTTTATTGAGTGTACTTTAGCCTCCGAGCTATGGAGGAGAATGGCCACTTTACTTGGCTTACAGTGGTCCAATTTTTTTACTTTTGAACAACTTTGGAGGGATTGGCCTAATCAAGAGGGTGTTGATCATTTTATTAGGCAGTTAGTTTGGATGGGTTCTACCATTCTTCTTTGGAATATTTGGAATGAAAGGAATAGCCAAATTTTTAATCAAGATAGGAAGGATATTCACTATATTTGGCAAAAGACCATAGCCAACTTAGTTGAATCAGTCCATCAACTCCTTAATCACCCCCAAAACTCCCACCAAATATGGGATCAAGTGATGCAAATATTGAAGATTAAATCTTCTAAGGGCAACCAACTTAAAGGGAATGTGAGTATTAGTAAGATGGATAGGACAAGAAATTGGCAACCTCCTCCTAAGGATTTTGGAAAAGTCAATACTGATGGAGCCTCTAGAGGGAACCCTGGAAAAGCCAGTGTGGGAGGAATTGGTAGACTTTCAGATGGCTCCCTGGTTTTTACTTTTGTTGAGAATTTGGGTATTCTTTCCAATAACCTTGCTGAGGGGTATGGTATCCTCGAGAGGCCTTCAGGAGGCTACTAAGGTTGGATGGGAAAAGGTGTTAGTTGAGTCCGACTCTCAACTTATGATTAATCTTTTGAAGACTCCTTCTAAGAATCATAAGGTTGATTGGAGAATAAAAAGAATTATTGAGAAGATTCAATTAATCCAGATGGGATTTTTGAAAGTTGATTACAATCATGTGGTCGGAGATCAAAACAAGAGTGTTGATGCTTTAGCTAATTGGGCTTTGGACAAAGGTGATCTTACTTGTTATGGCCACCCTCCTAGATGGTGGGCTTCACAAATTAGGGAAGCTCTTCTTTCTATCATTTCTTTGGATGGCTCCAGTTCTGAAGGTACCTAGTTTCTTCTTGCTTTTTTTTGCTTCTCTTTGGTTCATTCGGATTATTTTAGTTCCCTAGCTCAAACTATTCTTTCTTTTGTTTCCTCTGTTGATTCTTGCCTTAATAGTCTTCTGGTCTAGATAGGTCATTGTTATGTTCAATTTTTTTCCTTTTTGTTTTTTTTTGTTTAGTTTTTTAAGGTGTGTGTTCTTTTGTTTTGTTTTGTTTTTGTGTTCTTTGTGTTGTTTTTTGTTGTTCTTGTGTTTTTGTTGTTTTGTGTTTTTTTATGTTTTTTGTTATTGTTCTTGTGTTTTTGTCGTTCTTGTTCTTGTGTTTCTCTTTGTTTGTGTTAATTCGTGTTTTTATGTGTGAGTGTTTTCTATGTTTTTTGTTTTTGTTTATTGTCTATTGTTGGTTGTTTTTTATTTTTATTTTTATTTTATTTTTTTTTAATATTTTAGGTTTTGGTTGTGTTTATTTTTCATGTTTTTTTTTGGGTTATGTCTTTGTAGTGTTCTGTTGTTTTTGTCTTGTTTGTGTTTTGTTATGTGGTTCTTGTGTTTTTCTATGTGGTTCGTGTTGTGGTTTCTTTTATCTTATTGTGTGTGTGTTTGGTTGTGCTTTTGTTTTTGACACACTCAAGGAGCATGTTTTTTATTTTATTTTATTATTTTTGTTGTTATTTATTTATTTATTTACTTATTTTTAAATTGGTTTTGTGTGTTTGTTTGCTCCTTGAGTATGTCAAAGGTGGTAGGCCAGGTCCGAGTCCTGGGCATTTTTGGTGGAATGGATACCCCTGCCTCCTTGGGTCTTACCCGAAAGTGGCATCCCTTTTGGGATTTTTTCCACAAATAAAAAAAAAAAAGCGGACTATGGACCAATAGTTGTGAGTCCCAAGTTACCATCCAAAATATGGATGGAACTTTGGGAAAAGTGATATCAAAAAGTGATATCAAAATTCTAGACTGAATATTCCATCCATGTCAGAATATGATGAGTGAAATATTGAGAGGTTGGTGCAAGAAAATTCTACACAAAAATCCCGTCCAAAGCTGAGATCACCATGTAACAGGATGGAAGCTTCGAGGATCCTAGGGAGTGAGCATTAATAATCTCAACTATATGATATAGATTGTCGATGGGTGTAAAGGAGGAGGATTTGAAAGTACACAACTTCAGAGGTAATTAATATTTGACTTGTCTGCAACATGAAGGGACCTGGTAGATCAACATTTAAGAGGCTATCCGAATAATCAAAGGCCTAGATCTCTGTAGAGAAACTCGAATACTTCTGGATGATTACTATCCCTCATAGAGAAGAGCATAAACAAACTTTCTAGTCATTTAAGTTTAATATTTTCTACCGAGGGTCATTAATGCTTATTTTTGAGTCCATTGTAAAATCTTCTATAAATAGCAGAATGCTTGACATTCCAAAGATCGGCTCTATGGACTTTACAATTCATATGTAATCCTCTATTGCTTGTAGATAATAGTAAATCACTATTTTGTCTCTCAATTCATCTTTCATTTTGCTTCTGCATTTGTGTAAATGTTTATTTTTGCAATGATCATATGAGTGGGTTCGGTTAATTCTGCTATCCAAATTCGCTATGTGGTTTTGAAATTTGCATTTGCCATTGGAAATCAAGGTTTATTTTTGTTAAGGCCAATAGGGTGGGAGAACTCTAATTTTTCTACTGGGATTTTGTGTACCCTTCTGCTAGTTTTGGAATTGGCCCTTACACACCAAGCTGAAGGAGAAGCAATAGGTGGGGTGAGCTAATGTGTTAGGTGATTTGTTATTATTTACATTGATGATGTGGGAAGAGTGTGTCTTGATGTGGCTATACACCATCCTTGTTAGTTCCCCCTACGACCTCCTTTACTTGCTTTCTTGTTCTCTTTTCCTCCTGTTTTCCTTTGTGGCATAGGTAATTGGAACCTCAGGATCCATCCTTCTTCAAAGATCTACCACCTCTGCCTCTTCTAGGTTGGGTGGTCATTCAATGTTGGTTGAAAACCTCTGGGCGTAACTCCTACTTGTTCAGTGCTGGTTTTCACACCAACAGTTTTTGGTGACTCTGCTAGGGAACTATATGAATTTTTGTGTTTAAGGAAACCAGAGCCTGGTGATTCTCTAGATTACCTAGATCTTGGCAAATCATATAGTGACTCTGAGTTGAGTAGCATCTCCACATCATAAGATAATTTATATTCTTGTGGTGAGATTTTCCATCTCTTAAAGGACCCAAATTTTGATGAGTAGCCCTAACCTTACAAGCGGTGATAGTATGTTCATATAGTGACTTTGAGTTTGATGCATCAATCAGGATCTTTGAGGACTAGTACCTCAATGGCTTACTTATGCTACCCATAATGGAATGATCCTGGTCTATTAGAACTCCAATATTGGCATGAAATTCCCAAGGGTACCTTGAAATCCCTGACCAAATATAATGGTACCTTGGAAATTGCTTAAGAACATATGGAAGATGTTGTTGCATTAGCATCCTTCTATAACATAGTACATAAATATTTCATGATCAGGCTCCTGGTTGTATCTCTAGAAGGAAGGGTGCTATGGTGGTACTGTACCCTTAGGTGAAGAATCGTCTGTTCATGGATGGATTTGGTGGGATCTTTGATTGATGCATTTTATGGCTCCTTGGATCCCTTCCAACTCTTGATGCACCTCTCATACATGAATATGGCCCCTTTTGAGTCCAAAATAGATTTTAACATTTGATTCAAAAGAAGCTAGAATAGGATCCCCCCTAAATACCAACCATCTACCACCCAGGCTCACATGTACTATATTTGGGATCTTATCTTGAATATCAGCCTTCTCTTGTATAAATATGGGAAAAGAAGATTTTCTCAAAAATTTTAGGCAGTCGTGCAGCTAGAGCGACTCTTGCTCCAAGCAGGAAAACCATATTCAAATGACTCTACCCTTCCATCACCTTTCCCAACTGTCACTACCCTTTCCCTACTACACAACATCCACCATGTGTGCCATCTCAAGTTGTGCATGAGCTAAGGCTACAGTTAGATGGAATGCAAAGGGTAAATTCCTTCTCAAGCCCATGAGGGAGAAATACAGGCACTAGGCATCAAAGTAACAATTCTATTGCTTGCACCTTCTCCCAATAAGTGGAGGTTCTAGACCAAGACAAGATTTTTGCTCACAGAGAGGAAATATTTTTGCACCCTTTTTGTATCCAAGAGCACAGTGAGCAGAAGATGAGTCATCTTCATGAGGACTTGGTTGGTCAACATTCAAGTCCTAAGGAGGTCCCGCCCCTAGCAAGCTCAATCAATAAGATCTGCATGAAAAAATATGCAAGGATTCCAGAGGCGTGTGAAATTGGGATTTCACAATAGGTGGATCCCAAGGAATGGTGACACTGGAACCTATTGTTAGTATCTAAGAAAGGCTTCCACATGGAAAAAATCATTCTCACTTTGATCATAAATTGCATAAGTACTAATATGCATGATGATCTACCAAGATATGATCTCCTAGCAGCTTGAAAAACATTTGGACAATGTCAATCGAACTATAGAAGGGAACTCAAGTTTAGCATTATTTGGTCCGAACATTGTGGATTCACTGGATGAAATCTAGAGTGGGTTAATGGCTACAGTGTTCCAGTTCTATCGTAATTTTGTGTAAATAAATCGATAAATAAATAAAGGGTGCAGATCGTTCAAGTCTACATGATTGCTGACATCACTTTGAGAGATCTACTTCTGATAGACAAGATAATTTTATATGACATCTTTTCCTTCAATGTTTTTTCTTCTCTTTTTTATCTTATGACTCTATAGCCCAAAGAACAACTCTTAAAAATATTGTAAGGTAATATAGCAGGTACACCTTAGCTTGTATGGCAAAGATACGCATCAAGCTAAATATTTCAAAGTAAATATAAAACCCAACAAGAAATCACTCTATAAAAGGTCTTGTAGGCACCTCTCATGGTCCATTTGTCAGCCCACAAGCGTGATCAAAGGGTCAAATATGGGTTCTAGTAAGCTGAGAAGATTCCTACTGAATTGAGTAAAGAAGGGCTATATTAGCATAGACAAATGTTTTTGGCATTGTGTCTATTCTTAAAAACACCTCAAGCCATGAAGGAGTATATCATTTAAATACTACTTTGAGAGGTTTTATCTAGGGCTACTCTCTCTTTTATTTCCTTCTTGCACTACTTCTCTCTCTCTCCCTCTTCTTCTCTGTCTATTCTTTCAACTATTATTTCCCTATGCTTCTATTTCTCCTCTTATGTCTTCCTTATGCTCTTATTCTCTATTGTATGTTACCTAGTTGTGCCCTTCCTCTTCATCTCTTTTCATCTGGTAGCATTCTATTGGATACTCTTGTTTACAATTTATTCTTTCTATCCTAGTCTTCATCCCTCCCATTTTCTATATTGCTTTTTGAAGGAAGAATGCTATCTGGGTTCCTATTTCTAGCAAGTGGAAATCCCCTATGAGTCACCAAGAGTGTGGGTGAATTTTGGCACCACTTTACCCACTCTTTATTTTTTGGCAAGATGTTAGCAAGGTAAATTACCTAATTTTGAAGCATTAAAAGGGTAGAAAAAAAATGAGAAGGTGAGCGTTGAACCTGGATTCAAAATCCTTGTCCTGATCATCAGATGGAAGAATGAGATACCAAATCTCTAGAAATAAAATTGAACTATGGGCCAACAGTCGTGAGTCCCAAGTTCCCATCCAAAATATGGAAATAATTTTGGAAAAATAAATATTAGAATTCTAGATCAAATCTTCCATCTGTTGTGGGCCAAACAAGGTTAACTTTTTCCTACTTTTGTCACATGCCCGTGCATTTAATTATCAACCCAGGGAGCTTCGTAAACTTGTGAAGGGTCTGAATAAGATTGCTTACAATACCACTTGAGATGAATCCGCTAATCCTACTATTGGGGGGTGTTTTCAAAATGGTTGTCAATCATTCATGCACTCCTCAATAATTTACGTAAGAAGAAAATAATTAAATCTATGGAAATGAAACATTCACACATTCCTGAAAATGAATCTACTACAAATACTGGAAATAGCAATGTGGTAAACGACCTTACAAAAGCAATAAACTAATCTAGAAAATAGAAGAAAAGTGGGGAAGAAATACTGGCTTGGAGTGGGCCCAGGCTCCAGCAACTTCCTCCCAACTGAACACGCGCTTAGAACTCTTAGAACTGTAATATATTTATCAAAGTGTTACAATATCTATCTATCTCTGTATCTCTATATGAATCTATATCAATCTATATCTCTCAGAGCGGTCTATGCATGTTTATATAACACACCCGTAGAACTTCTATTACAAAGAGGTTACAACAGTCGATTCATCCCAGACTAAATTAAGACAGTCTGGTGAATGCAATCGACGTCTGCTTAAAATTGGCATTTGGTTCTAACGGTGGCGTGTTCGCTGATTGGTTCATGCTTCACCTGGCATTGGTAAGACGCTTTCATACATTGGTGCGATCTCCAATTTAGCTCTACATGATGTAGAGTTGGAACTGCACCAGCCGTTGCTATCCACGTCATGCAAATCTGGTCAACGGGCGAAGAACAGAGGTGCCTTCCCTATGAGGAAGGCGCCTAAGTATATCGGGCACCTTCCCTATATGGAAGGTATCTTACTGCCATGGCGCCTTCCTGGAAGAGGAAGGCGCTTACCTTCTATTGGCGCCTTCCTGTGGGAGGAAGGCGCTTGCCTTCTAGTGGCGCCTTCCTTATGGGAGGAAGGCGCGTCTTCTAGTGGCGCCTTCCTTATGGGAGGAAGGCGCTTTGCCTATCGTGGCGCCTTCCCGTCGGTGCCTTCCTTATGAGAGGAAGGCGCTTCCTTCCCTTTGGCGCCTTCCTAGAGGAGGAAGGCACTTTTCTTTCCTTGGCACCTTCCTGGAAGAGGAAGGCGCCTACTTACTTTTGGCGCCTTCCTGGAAGAGGAAGGCGCCTACGTTCTCTTGGCGCCTTCCTGGAAGAGGAAGGCACCTACTTTCTCTTGGTGCCTTCCTGGAAGAGGAAGGCGCCTATGTTCTCTGCATTGATCCCCAAAGAAACAAAGTGCCAGGTCCATCAAAAAGACCTCGACTGATCCAAATCTAACTAAACCAACTGCAATTCCACAAAACACACTGAAAACACACAAATTAGATAACATGCATAATTTCATCAAATATCTATATAATCATTTATAAAAGTACGCAATCCTTATTATACAACCGCATAATGATCAAGAAAATGTGTACAAAATATGAGCATTTTTGGTGCTCATCATCCCCCCATGCCTAACATATGCCACGCCCTCGTGGCATCAAAACTGCAGGTAGCCCTGTTGACCCTTCATCGTTGCCATTTCTTGGAGGATTCGGCTGCACCTGCGGCCCGAGTCTGTCTCTTCCGCATTGGCATCTGAAGGTGTGGCTCGCCTTTTCCTACGTGGAACTGAGGGTGCGGTTGTCGACTGTCCTTTTCTCATTCTGGCCGCTACTGGCGGTGATCTAGCCAACGTCGTCTCTACTGACTAGAATGCAGCTTCGGTAGCTTGCCAGAGGTCAGCGTCTGGAGGTCTGACCATTGCTAGAGGGATATCTAAATTATCCCTCCTGGAAGGTACTACTTGGGCCTTGTATAATCTGGCCGCTTCAGGAGTAAGCCCTGCGTTCTCCTTTGCAATGGCAACGGCCTCCAATTGGGGCCCATATACCCCCCATCATTCCAAATACCTCCTCATCATGGAGGGCCATCCTCGGGATGAACCGTAAATATCCTAGAACTGGTTGTCCTCTATCGGATTGACGTAGATGCCAGAGTCTCCTCGCATCCTCGAGGCTACCTTCCTGGCATCTTTGGCTGCTTTCATCTCCTTGAGCAGTCTTTCAAACTATTTTCGCCTTTCGATGAATGGTTGCATATCCCACTCGTCCTCTTCTGGCTCGACGAAGGTCACCTTCGCCTTCTTTCGAGCCGTCCTGGGCCTTTTTCCTCTGGCTTCTATGGAAAATATGGTGGCTCGAATAGGGGTCCTCTCTTTCTCCCTGGTGGACGTCTCCTCGCTCCGAGGGGCCTACTCTAGAGCGTTCTCTTCATTCTGTGCTGCTATCTCTGGGGGTGATCCTTCGTTCTCCTGTCTATCCGGTGTCGACCCCTCAGGCTCTTCTCCTTCTTTAGGTCTAGGGAGTTCCTCCTTATCCTCTGGTCCTGTCTACTACTGGAGGCCCTCGTCCTGCTCTGTATCACTTAGGACGATGATAGGGGGTATTGTGGGACTTCTCTCCCTTTCACTCCCAAAAATAGAGGAATTCTCCCCTGCCTCCGGGCTGCTCTGTCGGGCGTCCGATCGAATTTCCCTCGAAGAGAATACTCATTCGATAGATGTGGGAGAATTCATCGGGACTTCTTTCACCCAATCAGTTTGAGTGTACGCATCCCTTCTTTTCGTTCCCCTATCCTGAAGCAGCTGGTTCTCCTCCCGCAACTATCGGACCAGCTGCTCGAGCTGGGCGATCCATCTGTCTCGTTCCTTCAACTCCCCTGCATGCTTGTTCTGGTAGTCCTCCAAAATTTGTTGGGTCATCCAGCAATTAGTTTGCCATTCGAGCACCTCCTCCAAGGCCGCATCGACCTGGTCATTGTTCCCGAAAGTCCCTACATCTTGTGGGCTCCGGTTCATCAATTCTCGAAGGGTTTGGGCTGCAACATCTACTTTCGGGTCACTCTATTCTTCCTCTATCGAGAGGAGTCATCGTAGACATTTCCTCCTAGGGACTGGTTCTGTCAGGCGAAACTCATCCTCATCGCTAACAAGCGGTGCTCCTTCTTCCTCATGCTCGAGCACTAGGGAATGCCCTCTTTCCTCCGTGTTCTCGGGCATTGGTGACTACCCTCTTTCTCTTTTTGGGCACTGGTGACTGCCCTCTTTCCTCTATGAAATAGGGCAATGCCAATTGCCCGATACTCGCTATTTCCTCTACAGGGCATCTCTCATCTTGCCCTACTTCGACAACAACATCGTGTCACCTTTCTTGGCCGCCATCTCCCTCTGCATCGGGGTTCTGCCTCTACGCTTCTGCATGGTGGGCCAGTGCCGATATCAGCCCATGGTGGGCTAAGGCGGATGGTGCCCCCTTCTAGTACCGAGTCGCTTCATCCTTCAGAGCATTCACCAAGTAGAAGGGCACGTTCAACTTCCTTCCATGCACCAGGTGATTGAGAAACTACACATGATTAGCGTGCAGATGGGTATATTTCTCGGTGCATGTGAAGAATCGAGCAACCTGCTTGAATATCTTTCGCAGATTCATGGGGAGGCTATTTTTGGGTAACCCCTCCTTGTCTATCTGCACATTCTCTCCTGGCAGTAGCACCTCGGCATACGGCTTCAACAGTCCACCTTTGTATACACATTCCCCTATGAGGGGCAATCCAATTGCCTGTGAGATGAACTCAGGGGTGACTGGAATTTCTACCCCTCGTACTTGGGCCACATCGCCCCTCAAGGAGGCAGTGAACTCCTTGGCTGCCTCCATGTCCTAGCCTTGACTGACCAGGGTACAATATTCGAGCCATCCCTCGGCCTCGAACTGTGTCTTCACCGCTCCTCTGATTCCATCCGTATCACCTGGTTCATTCTTCTTCACTGCATGATTCTTAGACCTTCCTCCCATGGCGCCTTCCCTTACTATTGCTATTTTTTTTTGTCCTTCCTTCCTCAGGAAGGCACCTTCTTATAGGGAAGGTGCCTAACCCTAGCAGTTATGGAAGGCACCATATCATTGGCATGCAGTTTCGGCTATGGGGGGATATGATCTTTATGACGATGGTATCTTTTCTGGTACTGCATATTTTATAAATAATTATATAAAAATTTGAATTAACATGCATGTACCTGATTCGGTGTTTCAGGCATCATGAAGGCCGTTGATTCACCGATTTGTGACATGAGGGAGGGGTATGGTCATCTGGTGCCGCTCATTCATGTGATGCTTCATTCCGCTCGAGGCATCCGGGAGGCATGAGTGTTGGCTGTACATGGAAGGCATTCTTTGGTACCTTCCCCATGTGGAAGGTGCTGATGTGGTACCTTCTCGATGTTGTCGGTGCTCTCTAAATGGATGCACCTTTCGATGATGGAAGGTGCCTCTGATTGGATGTGTCGTCCGATGGTGGAAGGCGCCTTCTTGATGATGGTGCCTTCCTGCTATGGAAGGTGCTCCTGATTGGGTGCACCTTTTCGATGTGGAAGGCACCTCGGTCTGCATGCGCCTTCCCGATGTGGAAGGTGCCTCGGTCTGCATGCGCCTTCCTGATGTGGAAGGTGCCTCGATCTGCATGCGCCTTCCCGATGTGGAAGGCACCTCTGGCTAGATGCGCCTTCCTGATGTGGAAGGCGCCTTGGCTTTTTTTTTTTTATGGTGCCTTCCAGCCACGGAAGGCGCCTATATATATATATATTTTTTTTATTTTAGAACTCTTACTGGGTTGGGCGCCTTCTTTATAAGGAAGGCGCCTTCCCTTGGCGGGGTGCCTTCTCTATAAGGAAGGTGCCTTCCCTTGGCGGGGCACCTTCTGGATGTGGAAGGCGCCTTCTTCTGGCTGGGCGCCTTCTGGATGTGGAAGGCGCCTTATTCTGGCTGGGTGCCTTCTGGATGTGGAAGGTGCCTTCTTCTGGCTGGGCGCCTTCTTTATAAGGAAGGTGCCTTATTCTGGTTGGGCGCCTTCTGGATGTGGAAGGCGCCTTCTTCTTGCGGGGTGCCTTCTTTATAAGGAAGGCGCCTTCTTCTGGTGGGGCGCCTTCTGGATGTGGAAGGCGCCTTCTTCTTGCTGGGCGCCTTCTTTATAAGGAAGGTGCCTTATTCTCGGCAATCATGTTGCGATTGACTAGGAAAGGGTGATCAAGCCTTCCCAGTCTTGCTTCATGCTGCCTCAGCTTCTACCTACGAGCCGGTGTCGGAATGCTGAGCCGAATCAGGCCTGGTTTCCCAGATACCTATTCCTCATGCTGTCAGGTCCTCCACCTACAAAAAGCAACCAAAAAAAAAGAAGGAAAATAAAGGCAGTTAGATGCATTTCATGCCTGGTCGTCCCTACAAAAACACACTATATAAAAAAAACTACATTAACTAATTTTGGGTGAGCACTTCCATGCCCACCATTTCACCTGTGAGAGTTCGGTCCAGATCTAGCAAGATGGGGTCTCCCCCATGCCTATTCTGGATTCTACCTATAATGTTTCGGATGTATTATAGGGGCATAGTCGATGGCCATTGACTATGAACACGGTGTTGCTGTCGTCAATTGTCTTAACGTGCACTGCCCCATTCTTGATGAGCTCTACCACCTCATATGACCCCATCCATCTCTGCATTAATTTGCCTTTCCTCTCCTGGAACCGAGAATCGTACAACAATACCCATTCCCCTTCTTGGAACTGCTTCAGCTTAATGTGGCTATCATGCCACCGCTTTCTTTGCTTCTGTATAATTTTTGTCCTCTGCAAAGCATCTAATCAGATTTCATCCAACTGATCTAGCTGTCGAATCCTTTGTTTTTGAGCTTCATCCAAGCTCAAGTTCAATTCTGAAGCCGTTCTCAGCGTCTTGATTTCAAATTCGATGGGCATCATCGCATTTTTCCCATAGACCAGTTGGAAAGGTGTAAAACCTGTGGTGGATTTCCACGTGGTGTTATATGCCTAGACTACCTCCGACAACCGTGTAGCCCAATATTTCCTGTGTTGTTGCACGGTCTTCATCAGGATGTTCTCTATTTCTCTGTTTGTCACTTCCACTTGCCCATTTGCCTACGGATGGTAGGGCGTAGTTTTATTGTGCCAAAATCTGTATTGCTCCATCAGCTCCTCGATCAACTTGGAGGTAAATTGAGGCCCTTGGTCTGTTGTTATCTCCCTAGGGACCCCAAATCATGTAAAAATATGGGCAAATAAGAAATCGATGACCGTTCTTTCCTTTGAATCCCTCAATGCCTGAACTTCAACCCATTTGGTAACATAATCCGTATAGACCAAAATAAACCTCCTCCCCATCGAAGGTGGATTAAACGGTCCCACGAAGTCCATGCCCCACTTATCGAAAGGTTCCAGGTGTACCTGAGGCTGGAGGGGCATTTCATCTCGATGGGTTGGTCTACCCATCCTTTGGCATTCGTCACACTTGCTGGCGTATGCAACCGCATCCTTAAACAGAGTGGGCCAAAAGTACCCAACTTGTAGGATTTTGTAGGTAGTTCATTTCCCTACAAAGTGTCCTCCGCATGGTTCATCGTGACATGCTTTGAGTACTTCTGAGAACTCCTGTTCTGCTATGCATCTTCTTATAATTTGGTCACGTCCTATTTTAAATAGGAGACCATCCATCCATAGGAATGATGCACTTTTCTCTATGACCGCCTACTTTTCTCGGTAAGAGAGAGTAGGTGAGGTCCTTTCGGTGGCCAAGTAATTGGCTATATCTGCATACCACGGGGTTTGCTCACTAATAGTGAACAAATGTTCATCCAAAAATTGGTCTTCCACTGCTTGATGGTCTGTTGGTATCAATCTGGATAGAAAATCTACCATGATGTTATCCTTGCCTGGTTTGTCGACTATGGTGATGTCGAATTCCTGTAGTAGCAATAGCCATCTGATAATTCTTCCACCAATGGCCGGCTTGCTCATTAGGTATCTGATGGCCGCGTGGTCCGTATGGACAAATACCTTATATCCGATGATATAGTGGCAGAATTTGTTTATAGCATGGACAACTACGAGGAACTCCTTCTCTGTCACCGTGTAGTTGAGCTCTGCTCCTGCCAAGTTTTTACTGACATAATAAATGGCATAAAATTCTTTGCCATATTTTTGTCCGAGGACTGCTCCAATCGCACCGTTGGATGCATCACAGTAGATATGGAATGGTATGGCCCAATTTGGTCCTCTTAAAACTGGTGTAGATATTAGTTTCTCCTTAAGCAATTGGAACGCTTCTTCATAGTCTTCCATCCAATTGAACTCCACATCCTTAGATAATAGAGTGTGCAGTGGTTTGGCAATTTTGCTAAATTCGGCGATAAATCATCGATAGTACCCGGATGATCCAAGAAAACTCCTTACCTCTTTCTACATTCTGGGGCTGGGTAGGTCCTTGATGACCTCAATATTCCTTTTATCAACTTTTATTCCTTCTACAGAGAGGTGGTGCCCCAGTACGATGCCTTCTTGCATCATCATAAAGCATTTTTCATTACTTAGGGACAAATTATTTTCCTTGCTTCTATCGAGCACTCTTTCCAAATTCGTCATTGCCTCCTCGAAGGTTTCTCCATAGACGGTGAAGTCATCCATGTATACCTTGACCCCGTCTCCCATCATGTCTGAGAATATGCTAAGCACCACCCTTTGAAAGGTGGCAGGTGCGTTGCACAGTCCGAAAGGCAATACCCTATAGGCAAACGTTCCCCATGGGCAAGTGAACATTGTCTTATCCTAATCTTCTTCTCCTATCTGGATCTGGTTGTATCCATTGAATCCATCCAGAAAGGAGAAGTACTTCCTCCCCGAGAGTGTGTCCAAGACCTGATCAATGAACGGGAGCGGGAAGTGGTCTTTCTTGGTTGCTTTGTTCAATGCTCTGTAGTCCACACAGATTCGCCACTTCCCATTCTTTTTAGGGACCACCACTAATGGTGATACCCACTCACTGTCAAAAATCGGATATATGAATTCGACAACCAAGAGTTTGTGCAGTTCTTCCTTGACAATGTCTTTCATTGCCGGGTTCATTCTTCTCTACGACTGTCGGCTTGGAGTTGCCTGATCATCTAGATAAATCCGATGGGTACAGATCTCTGGGCTGATGCCCTGCATATCTGAGTAATCCCATGCAAATGCTTGTTGGTGCCTTACCAGGAGCTCTTCTAATTTTGTTAGTTGTGTGGGCGTCAACCTACTGCTGACATTTAATGTTCTTCCTGGCCCAACGTGTATCTGTCGAACGTGGTGATCTTGGGCGCCAATCAATGGCGATCCAGGTGCAGAGATGGAGGGCTCTCCATGGAGAAACTCCACAATAGCACCATCTTCATCTTCTTCTATCAACTCCTCCAATGTCATCACTAGGCTGGATTATGGACAGCTCCGGATTTCCATGCTCGGTGATCATGGGTTCTCCTACTGAGTCGACAGACTATGTTGGGGGTGAAATGGTCAACCTTTTAACATTTCGCCCATCGGAGATGGTCATCAGCCCATCCCGATAGCTGATGTAAGTGTCAACTATTGCCAACCATGGCCTCCCCAAGATGAGCGGGTAACCACCCAGCCTAGTTTTGGATTGCAAAACTAAAAATTCGACTGGGTATTCCCATGCGTTGATCGTTACTATCATGTCTTCCAACATCCCTTTCGATGATACGGTCGATCGATCGACTAGCTGCAGCACTGTCATGGTGGGTTTCAGGTTCATGAGTTGTAGCCTCTGCATGGTCTCCTGAGGCATTACGTTGATGGCTGCTCCAAGATCGACCAATGTATTGGACAGGGAATGTCCCTCAATTTTTATAGTCAGCACCGGGCTGCCTGGGTTTGCATACTTCGGATGGCATGTTCTGCCCATCATCAAATCCTCTAGTTTACCCATGACATTGATAGTCTGGGTTGCTCTTCATCCTCAGCTTCCTCAGACACATCTCTCTGATTGCCTTGGTATATATTGGAACATCTCGGATTGCTTGAAATAATGGAATTGTCACTGTGAGGTTCTTCAAGCTTGACAAGATGTCAAATTCTGATTGCGTTACTTTTCTCTTATTCTTGCAGCCGGTTAGGAAATGGAGCCTTCGCTCTCTCAAGTGTTTCTTCCTCCTCTACCAAAGGTGTTTCTTCTACCTCTTCCTCCTCTTCTACCAATGGAGGTGTTCCTACTCCTAGCTGCCTACCTGACCTAAGCTGAATATTGTACATAGGATACATCTCACCCTCCACGTTGTATGCTGGCTGGTTCACTCTGTTATTCGGATTTGCCGTCGGTTGTGCGGGTAGCTGCGAAGGTCTCACTACTGGAAATGCCTATAAATTCTATTGGGGGTGAGCAGGTGCTACATTCTATGGAGCCTGATTCCATGTAGTGTGGCCTCTCCACTGCTGCCCAGGATATGGATATGGCATCCATGGCTGCTGGTTTGGGAATGCTACTGGGGGTGCGTTAGACTAGGGTGATGGCCCCCACCACCCCATGTTAGGTGGTTGAGGTGGTCCTTGGTGCATGTATGGCCCTCCCCCATATGGCGGCATTTCGGTTGGCATATTCCCTGCAGGGGGCTGTGGCCAACTCTTTCGATTGCCTATGAAATAGGCATCCATGCTTTCAGCCTCCTCTTGATTACTGGGCAGTCATGGGCACAATCGAGTTTTATGATTCAGCCTACAAACTACGCATACTATGACTTTGTTCTTCGGGCATGCATTCTTTGCATGCCTCCCTCTACATTTTGGATAGAAATAAGCCAATGCTGCATCATTTTCTTGCTTCTTTTTCTCTAACAACAATGTATCCATCTGCAATGCTAGAGATGAGAGCATTTCGCTCTTTAAATCCTCCAACATGTTACCTATTTTTGTCTTTGTGACTGAAGCAGTCACTTTCATGGTTCTAGAGGTGGCCTTGCCTCGCCTTCTTGAGTAGTTTTGGCATAGTTGTCGGATGTCTTCCATAGCATGCTGGTAGACATCACCTCCAGAGATCATGTTAAGAGCCTCCAGTGATTCATTGGTAAGTCCTCTCAAGAAGATGCTTTTGAGGGACTTATCAGATAGTCTCACATGAGGAGATCATTGAAGATTAAAGTTGAATCTCTCCTAGTACTCCTCGAGAGACTCATCTTCTTTTTGTGTCATGCTCAGGACCTCCTCCCTGGAGTCTCTTGCTCTCCCAAAATCTTGGTATTGCTCTAAAAAGAGCCTCTTCATCTGGTCCCATGTGGCAATGTGTTTGTCTCCCAAACCGATGAACCACCATAGAGCTGCATCGTCTAATGTAGAAGGAAAGAGTTTTAGCTTCTACGTATCGGATTTGTAGTCCACAGACCTGCATAAGACATCAAACTTAAATAAAAATAGGTCAGGGTCCTCAGTCGGGTATCCTCTGAAGGACGGAAGGTGAGCAGGGGATATGTTTTTCATTTTGGCATCTCCTACTCCTTCCTCTATCGAGAAACTAAATCCAGATGAGACTTCATCGTTATCAGCCATTTTTTTAGGAAATGTGGTTTCTAATGCAATGCTTATGGCCTTACGGTCGTTTAAGACTTTTTGAGTCAAAGCTCTAAGGTTGTCTGGTGAGATCGTCCGATCTTCTATAGCCTTCCACAACAGGGCTTCCTCTAAGGGAGTCCTATTAAATAGGGGATTTATGATGATTCATTCTTCCCCACGTTGATGGGATGAGGAGGCACTTTGCACAAAGTGTGGTTCCTCACTCCAATGGATTGTTGGTGGGTCGGGTGAGTCTAATTCAAATTCAGAATGCTCGACTGACTCTGGTTCTGATGGATTGGTT
The DNA here is from genome assembly GCA_028583015.1 of Wollemia nobilis. Classification (NCBI taxonomy): domain Eukaryota; kingdom Viridiplantae; phylum Streptophyta; class Pinopsida; order Araucariales; family Araucariaceae; genus Wollemia; species Wollemia nobilis. The sequence goes on from JAQPPZ010002068.1 coordinate 824,513, forward strand.
CTTATAAACCGACCGTCCGGTCCTCTTCTTCTCGAAGAACTCATACAAGGTCAGATGGAAGGTTTCAAGGTATTGTAAATAATCTAGTTGAGATGCTTCCTCGACAACGGCACCAAAATGTTGCGGGCCAAACAAGGTTAACTTTTTCCTACTTTTGTCACATGCCCGTGCATTTAATTATCAACCCGGGGAGCTTCGTAAACTTGTGAAGGGTCTGAATAAGATTGCTTACAATACCACTTGAGATGAGTCTGCTAATCCTACTATTGGGGGGTGTTTTCGTTTTAAAGCACAAGGATACGGAAGAAAAAAGGAAAGCGAATATGCGATGCAAATCAAACTTAGACTTAACGCTAATTCCTAGGAATTTGAAAGTGCATGAAAAGAGGGGAAAGCATGAGTGAATCAAAATGAAACAAATGCAAATAAAGAAAAACCTTTTTATTGATATGTTTCACAACTCGGTTACAATGCGCATTGTATCGCTCCAAATTTTTCACACCCTTACCTTCTAGGCTATAGGATCCATGCCCGAAAGGGGGATGTGAAAAGGATGGCACGGTACCTCGGACTGAGAGGCCTTGCGAAGGTCCCGCCTCTCAGGGGAGGTGTATTATGGTGATTTTTCGATGGATGGTGGGTTCACCAGGAAACGTTTGAATGGCAGTTTCCATGCCTAGGTTGGGAATGTGTTTGATGTGTTCAGTTTTAGCTTTAATCATCCAAGTCCTAGGTTTGGCCAAAATGCGTCTAAGTTATTCTATATGAAATGCAGATTTAAATGAAGATAGAAACATATTTGGACAAAAAAATAGAAAGAACAAGATGGATTAAAGACCCATACCTGATCCGGATGTCTGATGGAGGTTCTGATTTTTGAAGTAGTCAGGATCGCCTCTTATTTGACAGGATCGTCTGCTATCAGACAAGATCGTCTGAGATCTGACGAATTCGTCAGACGAATTCGTCGGAGACCTGCAAATAGAAAAATAGATGCAAAATACAGAGAATGCAACTATGATAACAGAGGGCAATGATGTAAAATGATAGTAAGAACATTAAAATGATGATAATAAGCAAAAACACGAATGCATTATAATGATCTAATGACAATTTATGCTTTTATTATGCATTAAAGCTACATGGGTGAACTCCAAGATGCAAGATAATAAAGAATAACCATAGAATTAACTAAATGCAGAATAATGCAATGGAAAAGAGGATGAAGAAATGCAAACTCTGGGCACTGATTGCCCCCAATGTGGACTACAGTCGAAATCGTCTCGAATTGGGACGAGATCGTCTCGAGATTGGATACGAGATCGTCTGAGATGAACTGAGCTTGCTCCGGCTGAAAAACAATGAAGTTCCTGCAAACAAACTTGAAAAAAATGCGAATGCAAACAAGTGATTTAAGATGGTCTAGTGCGTGTAGGATTCGAGTTACAGGGAATTTCAGCCAGGGGGATGCTAAGGGGAGGGCCTAGGATTAAATAGGCTTAGGATAGAGGTTGGGAGGTTGGAGATCATCCCAATTTGGGAGATCTCCAACGGGGGAGGTCTCTAACGGCATGTACACGCTTCTTGCCCGGATTAGAGACGTTGTTGGAACAGAGTCCAACTATGCACAAATTAGTTTGGGACAAGATCGTCTGGACATCCTACGCCAGACGAAATCGTCTGATCTGAGGCGATATCGTCTTATCGGAGACGATATCGTCAAACGGTCAAAACAAACTCTAAAAATGGTGCAGGAAAGGAGGAAACGGGTTAAACGGTGGTTTGGGAGCGGTTTTGGAGGTTGAAATTTGAATTTGAATATTTACTAGAGTAATTGTAATTATTAAGGTTTTACTGCGCCAATTTTAGGGTGCTACATTTTGCCCCCTCTTTAGCGAATTTTTTGAAGAAAATGCGTTAAAGATGAGTTCTTCTCGATCTACGAGAAAGCAAAAATTATTCCCATTTTTAGGCGACGATTCTTGGTCGAATCGTACGACAGCTTACTATGGTGCCCCTCCGTGTTTTTACCCAAATCGAACGTTTGAGGTAAAAACGCGAAAAAGCAAAAATTTTAAAATGTTTTTAATTGTGTTTTGAATAAAATTAAGAAAAATAGGGTAAAACCCTAATTCATTGTTACTGTTCATTTTTCGGTTTTTAGAGCTCTGCAAGCAAAAATGGTGGAGACAGTGCATAGATCGACAGAGGTCCGACATGGGCTACGGGTAAGAGTCTAAACTTAGTTTAGAATGGTTTAAATTGAATTTACATGCTTTTTAGATTAGATTTGATTGATTTTTGAGCATCGCGGCCATTTTTGGGCCGTCGACGTCATCGAGACGAAATCGTCTCGATTTCGACGAAATCGTCTCGATAACATCGATTTCGTCCAGAGGCGAAATCGGTGAAATGGGGACGATTTCGTCAAAATAGGGACGATTTCGGCTTGCAAAATCGGAGACGAATTTGCTCAAATTTGGGACGATATCGTCCAATAGTGGACGATATCATCATTTATATAAAATTGAACTTATTTTGACTTGCATTTTTAATTACATGAGTTTTTATTAATGATTGTTGATTGTTGTTTTTATGTTGCAGAGAGGATTACTAAAGAGCAGAGAATGGAAATATGGTGGGTTGAGAGATGACTTGGCTGCCCTGTCTCAGGCAGAGCGAGATCAGCTGGCATAGGTCGGCTTGCAGCATGTGGTAGAGATGCCACAAGTTTCTATAGATATGGGGCTATTGACAGCCCTAGCAGAGAGGTGGTATCCGGGTTCTTCCTATTTTTGGTTACCGATAGGGGAGATGACTCCCACACTGGAGGATGTATGGAGGATTTTGAGGATCCCCATACAAGGACGATTGATCACTCCTACGGCCAATCAGGGCCACGCGATGATGCGACTGTGTGGCGATCCGAGCTTCGCCCTGGAGAAGGGCGGAGTGAACATCGAGTCATTGCGTCAGATGCCTAGGGCATCGAGACTCACACGGGTTTTGGCTGGGGTGGTAGGTGGACTTCTGCTGTGCCACCAGAGTGGATGCAGGGTACCATGGGTACTAGCAGATGTGGTCTATGACATGAGAGACCATGGCTATAGATTTGCTTGGGGGAGCTTTGTTCTCTGTCGATTGTATAGGATCCTGCATGGGGTCGTGTACAAGGGCGGTCGATGTCTGGTTATGACATCACTACTACAAGTTTGGTGCTGGGAGCACATTGCGGTGCGAAGGCCGATAGGGCTCCCACTGATAGGGATTGATGGGGAGAGGCCCCGAGTTTTCTACTGGTGGCTCCGGAGAGGGGCACAATGGCGGATAGATCTACCGATGTCCCGAAGACTACTTGATGACCTTGTCTCCGACTAGATCACCTAGAGGCCTTAGAGAGATCATCCAGGGTGGGCCGAGGATGGACAAGAGCTGGCTCACATCAGGGGAGTCTGTTGGCTGAGGATGGAGAGGGGAGAGGTGGAGCTCCATCGGTATGACCGAGTTTTGAGGCAGTTCGGTCTACAGCAGGGGATCCCATCTCTGAGAGACTACGAGTTTTCTCGGACTATCCGGGATAACACTACAGTTAGCAGGGCTCCAGATATGCAACGATTCTAGAGTCAGGATGCAGATGATGCCCCCATTCAGCCAATGGATGGGGATGACATTGGGGTAGCCGACGGCTACGATGCCTGGTACATAGGCATCCGCCCTCCTCGGATGACGAGGGCTCAGGGTCCGATTCATGTAGTTGTGCATCGGATGGGGAGGTGGCGCTAGGCGGCCATTGAGGCGGCCCAGGGTCACGACGGGAGAGAGCAGAGGAGACCACAGGTGCAGCAGAGGCCACGACAGCGGGAGAGGAGGGAGGAGAGACCCCCTTCTCCATAGAGAGAGAGGCCACCATCGCCCGATAAGGGCAAGGGTGTTGACACTGGGGAGAGCAAGGAGATGACTCTCCGAGCGGAGACAGTCCATCTCCAGGCACAGGTGCAGACCTTGCAGGAGGAGGCTGCACGCCATCGAGAGGAGGCCACACAGCTCAGAGATGAGATTGCATGCCTCAGAGCATGGAGCGGAGGGGCGAGCACTCGAGAGCTAGCATGGGCTATTGCCCAGATCACATTTTATCAGACACTATACCACCAGATGGTGCCAGAGGAGGAGAGATTACCACTGCTGGCTACCATCATGGATCCGATCAGGATTGGGTCATCAAGGACTTCATCCCGATCCATGACTAGGACTCGTAGTACCACACATACTACGATGGGGCCACCTCGTCCACCTCAGGGCAGGGGAGGAGATGAGGCTAAGAGCTCGAGGGGTTCTCGAGGCTAGCTACTATAGATTGCACTGCATAGATTGATATATAGTATTTATTATTTTTGATAGAGGATTGAGTATGCCGAGGTACAGATTGTGGCATACCGATTCGGTTTTGATATGATGTATATTATGGTTGATATAGATATAGATGAGATATTTTTTATCATATGACTTGTGTCTTATGTATTTTTATGATGCTTTTAATGTTTTGATTGATTGATTTGATGATTCATGTAATTACGTCGTTGGAAATATTATGGTTGAAATGTCATGCTTGAAAAATTTAAATGAAATAATCTGATAGAACAAATTGGTTGTTTGTGATGTGATGATTTGATAAAAAATAAAAGGGACTTTTAACAATAATTTCAAAGGACATTGTCGCTATTATAGACCATTTCATGGAGTCGCCGCTCACTCGGTCGTCAAGCTAATCCCAGGATAGAAATATTGTTAAAAAGTAAAAGAGTGCTTAAGAGACTGTCTTAAGACTTTGGTGCAATGGTGCAAATGATGATGATGATGGTTTGTTTTTAGATTTCCATAAAAATAGTATGCATGAAATAATGTTTAAAATGATTTTTGCTAGGCATAAATTCCTAAGTGTGATAAATTTTTTGGATAATTCCCTAGGAATTATACCATCATTGCAAAATTGAAGGTTGACATAATGACATGAAATAGTGATAATGTGCATGCTTTTTGTTAAAAAAACATAATTGTATAACATAATGATTTAAGTCATATGGTTTTCATGATTTTCAAATAAATGGGGAATAAAAATTGGTACAATGGTTTGCGCTAGGCATAGAATATGTAGGTATAGACTTATACCATCATCGCGAAAATCAAAGAAGAAAATAGATTGTTTTATTGCATGGTTGATTTTTAATAAATAGAAAATATGAAGATGAGGACTTGCGCTAGGCATAAAATTCCAATTTTGGTTTTAGAACTATACCATCGTCGTGAAAGTCGACAATATATATATATATATTTTTTTTTTTTTTGTGTGTGTGTGTTTTGATTGTATGGTTTTGAAAGAAATTTTGATTTTTTCTATTATGTATGTAGTTGTCTTTATACTAAACAACTCGTACTTTAAAGAAGAAAATGAATTATTCCAGACAATTTGCAAAAAATATTTCAAAGTATCTTAAAGACAAAAGTTAGATTTATAAGGAATCCCATGTGCATATGTGAGTTCATTTCCAATCTTGATTTATCATAATGATACACAAAATCTCTCAAATACAAAATGTGTGTGCAATTGCTATGTTCGTTTACCAGTTTTGAGCAAGATAATATGATACAAGTGATTTGAATGAACCAAATAAGTGTTCATTAACCATGATGTAGATGCATATAACCATACTAGACTACTATGTAAGTCGGATTATCAAGAGCTAGCTAATCCATAAGCAGACATAGGTCTCAGTACAAAAGAAGGTCGCTAATGTGACAGTACATATCGCCACGCTAGGAGTTACCCAAGGCCAAGCAGGGTGGGCACAAACCACCTGTTATGGGGCTTACCTCACAGTTTTCGAATAATTGAGAATTCCGGGGATTCAAGCTCATCAACCCTTCTTTTCTTTTCAAAGGGTAGGGAAAGGGATTTTATTGCTTTTGCTTTTGCTTTCTTTTGCTTTTTTTTATTTCTTTTGTATTTTTGCTTGATAATGTTGTAATGATATAAAATAATATTTTTCTTTTTCTCTTTTTCTTGAACTTTGCTTTTTCTTTCTTTCTATGCTAGGGATACTTGCTCGGATTAGCTGTAGAGCAAGGGATTTTTATTCTGGGTAGGGGTGAGCTTGTCCTTTTGCCAATTCTCAAAGATTCTAGACCATGTGCATGATAGGATAGCAGGGGAAACTTTTCGCTCAAGAAACCACTTCTACTATGTAGCATAGCATGGACATTACAAATATAATCATTTTATTGTGAAAGGATGTGCTTGGTTTAAGTAAATAACAAGATCAATTCTCTCGTGCTCAAACTTTATTTAATTGAATTTTGTGGACTTTGATATAAGAGAGATTAGTAATCATGTCAGATAAAAATCAAGATATTTATTTTTGTGTTTGTGAAAGTGAGGGATTCCAAATAAATGCTAATTTATCCAAAATAATTTGAAACATATAACTGCAACATTTGTAAGAAGAAATATATATAAATACTTTTTGAGAAGTTTTGAGAATGTTGACTCTCTCTTTCTTCTTTATGTTGTTTTGGTTTCGAAAGAGTCAAGAATATTGTTGTTTTTATTTTTATTATTATTATTATTTTTTGTTTTTGAAAGAATTAACAAGTGCCATAAATAAATACAACAAATAGTTTTGAAGATTTTGATGATTATGAATGTTTTTGGTGTTTTTGAATTTGAAAGAAATACAAAATAGTGATTGTGAAATATTTTAAACAAATATATACAAGGATGAAATGACCAAATTTATACATAGTAACGTTTAAGATGCAAAATGTTCATGGGTTCTTTAAGTTCTTTACCATCTAAGGTAGATAATTTGTATGCTCCCGATTCAAATTTAGCAGGTGATAATGTATGGTCCAAGCCAGTTGGGCTCAAATTTACCTTTAAGGTCCTTAGTTGCATTAGTATTTTTTTGATTTTCTTTTAAAACAAGGTCGCCGATCTCAAAGGATCGATGACGAACTTTTTTAGCATATGATCTTTTAAGCTTGTTTTGGTAGGCACGGAGATGCTCCAAAGCATTGATGCATTTTTCATCTAGGAGTTCCAGCTGATTGAGTCTGCCAGCTCGATATTCATCTCCTACTTCGATATCTTGAAGTAGTAGAGCCAAAGAAGGAACTTCTAATTCAAAGGGAAAAATGGCTTCAGCGACCATAAACCAAAACAAAAGGTGAAGTTCCAAGGGGGGTTCGAACACTAGTTCGATAGGCCCACAAGGTCGGATATAACCGAATGTGCCAGCCGCGGCCGATTTATTGACCAATATTTTGAGAATTTTGATTAAGGTTTTGTTAGATGCTTCTCGCTTGACCATTACCCCGAGGATAATAGGGAGTGGACCAGCGATGTTGAATCTTATATTTTTGGCATAATTTTTTAACATCTTTATTTTTGAAACAAGTTCCATTATCGGAGATGAGATTTGCAGGAATTCCGAACCTACAAATGATTTGATTAAAAATAAATTTAGAGACTTGTGTGCCAAGGCAGGAAGCTAAAGGCATAGCTTCAACCCACTTCGTGAAATACTCAAGTGGCGGTTATGATGAATTTGTGTCCATCAGATGACACAGGATTGATTTTGCCAATAATATCTAAACCCCATTTTGAAAAGGGCCAAGGAGATGAAATAGCCTACAGTTCTTGTGCAGGCGCATGGACAAGGTCAACATGTTTCTGGCACTTGTCGCAATGGCGCACATAATCATGTGCATCATTCTCCATGGTAGGCCAAAAGTATCCTATCCTAAGGAGCTTTTTAGCAATGACACTACCACTGAAGTGTCCTCCACAAGATCCATCGTGGGCTTCACTCAAGGCTGATTGGGATTCTTCTAAATTCAAACATCTTAATAGGATACCTTCAAAAGATCTCCTATATAAAGTATTGCCAATTATTACAAATCGACTTGCTCGTCTACGTAATAACCGACGTCGGCTTCTATTAGAATTGGCAGGGAAAGTCCCATTTTGAAGAAAATCAAATATATCTCGTATACCAAGGTTCAGGAGTAGTTTCATTGATTAGAAACACATCCAAAGGTTCTAAGCATGACTTATTTGAAGTGGGTTCCTGGAGTCGACGAATAATGATAGTGGCATATTCGTCATCTAACTCCAAGGGCAGGAGAGATGCAACTACGGCCATAGCATCAGCCGCACGGTTGCAAGTTCGAGGAATAGCTTCCAAGGTAACTTGATCAAATAGAGACATTAATTGTAAAACATAGGCTTTATATGGGCGCAGTTTATCATCTCTGGTCTGATAAACTTCATTAATTTGGTTTATAACAAGTTGAGAATCACCAAAAACTAATAGATGTTTAATTTTTAGCGCCAAGGCAGCTCGTAATCCAAGGATTAGAGCTTCATATTCAGCAATATTGTTGGTGCAAGCAAATGTTAATTTGAAGGACAGAGGAATAAGATGTTTTTGCAAGGATATTAAAATAATACCCGCACCAGCCCCACTCATGCATCGGGCTCCATCAAAGTATAAGGACCATTGTTCAATATGGTCTGCCTCTAATTGAAGGCATTCATCAGGAAACTCAATGATGAGGGGATGGGTAGACTCTAAGGGTGCAACAACTAATTGATCTGCTATGATTTGACCCTTAACAGACTTCTGTCCTATGAACGTGAGGTCAAACTCGCTTAGAGCAAGAACCCACTTGGCTGTGCGACCCGATAAATAAGGTCGACTCATGAGATACCTCAAGGGATCATATTTAGCAATGACATAAGTTTTCTGACTAAGCATATAATGGCATAATTTTTGCATAGCAAACATGACTGCTAGACATAGTTTTTCCAACGTTGTGTAGCGGGTTTCATAACTGATGAAGGTTCGGCTAATATAATAATTAGCACGTTCTCTCTTCTCATCATCAAGCTGAGCTAACATAGCTCCTAAGGCAGAATCAAGCTAAAATATACAGGAGAAATGGGCGATCATGTCTAGGCGGTGAAAGCACAGGTGGGTTAAGGAGGTATTGTTTGAGAAGTTCAAAAGCTTCTTTACATTCGTCATCCCAATTAAAAGGGACATCCTTCTTAAGAAGTTTAAGAAAGGGACCGGTTTTGTCCGCCAGCTTATCGATGAAGCGACGGATGGCTTGAAGCTTACCTTGTAAACTTCGTAACTCAGATATATTAGTAGGTGCGGGCATATCAGTGATAGCCGCAATCTTGAGAGGGTCAATTTTGATACCACGTAAAGAAACTAAAACCCCTAATAGTTTACCGGACTTAACTCCGAATATGCATTTGGCTAGATTTAATCGAATAAGATATTCTCTTAATCGATTAAAAACTTTTCTCAAATCATCTAAATGATTATCTTCATTAATAGAGCGAGCTATAATATCATCTACATAATCATGTAGGATATCATGCATCATATCATGAAAAATATAAGTCATAGCTCGTTGATAGGTTGCACTTGCGTTCTTTAAGCCAAATGGCATCACTTTCCAACAAAAGGTACCCCAGGGGGTAATAAAGGCTATTTTAGCCTGATCTTCAGGAGCTATCCTGATCTGATTATAACCGGAGAATCCATCCATTAAGGACATCATCCCACTCCCGATAGTAAAGTCAATGATTTGATCCATGTTTGGAAGAGGAAAATCATCTTTAGGGCATGCAACGTTAATATCTCTAAAATCTGTGCAAACCCTAACTTTGGTGGCTTCTTTCTTGGTGACTGGAACTACATTTGAGATCCATTCAGCATAATCAATAGCTTGTATAAAAACAACATTCAAGAGTTTTTCTAACTCCCCTTTGACTAGCAAAGCCACTTTGGGATGCATTTTTCTAAGTTTTTGTTTAACAAGTTTAGCATCCGGATGGACCACTAGGTGATGCATGACTACATAAGGGTCTAGACCTGGCATATCTTCATATGTCCAAGCGAAGACATCTTCATATTCTTTAAGGAATGCAATGTATTGCTCTTGTTTTTCTTGACTTAATTCTGATCCAATATTGATTATGTGAGGACTATCCTCAGCTCCAATATTAATTTTAATGACATTTTCTACCTCCATGTGTAGATCTCTTTCAAAATTAGGTGGGGCGGGTGAAACGCCCAATTCTTGTAATTCTTGTAAGGTTAAGTTGGATAATTCATCTTGAGGATTAGTGGTCTCAAGTTGGGCTATAGTTGGTATAGAACCATCAAAATAAAATCCATTGTGTAACATCTCTTCAACGGAGACATCGTGGAAGATATCTCCTTCCAACTCCTCATCGGAGTCAGCAATCATTTCAGGGTAAGCTATGGATAGCATGTTACATGTAAATGGCTGATTTTTTAGAGGCAAATCATCACGCCTATCCAAATAATCTTGATAACATATGAGTTGATCATCATCTTCAAAAGGAAAGGGTTGACCCTTACTAGGAAATAGGCCCACACCACAGCGAGCAAGCCACGGTTCTACCTCGAAAGGTTCTTTCATGCCATTTTGGAAAGGTCCCAAGCCTTTCCCTTTATATCCCATTTTAAGCATTATGGGTTTAGCTTTAATATATTCATTGGTAAAATAACATCGAGCATATCCCTCATGATGAGTTTTGATATTCCGAGGGATTCTTCCCCTACCATATCCTTTATAAATGAAGGCACAACTCCCGACTTGGTAAGTACTTCCCATAGGTTGTGGGAGGCCCAAAGTACGAGGAGATGGCGGCAAGTTATTTAAAAGAATTGAATCTTGCATGAAAGCATTTGTTTTTTCCGATATTAAGATTGTGGATAAATCTGGTAAAAGTTCATCCAAAAGAGCATAAGATGTAGAAGGATCATTCCCTATATCTTTAGATGTGGAAGGTATGATAGATGTTGATAATGTGGAAGTGTTAATAGATGGGTCTATAGGTTTTGAAATTATAGGGATGGAACATGAAGGATTGGTCGTGGATTGAAGATCTTTTTGAGGTTCTAGAGTGGTTTGTTTAGAAGATTGTTGATCTATATATGAGGATGAAATTAATGGAGGGGAAATAGGTGAAGCTATGGGTGTGTGTTTCACAGTTTTAGATGAAAAATAAGAATTAGGATGTGTGGATGACAGAGCAGGGCAAAATTGCACTCCAACAGATTTCTTGCCAAAGCACACATATCAAAGGGTCTAGGATCACCGTGGATAGTGACCAACTGATTTTTAAATTCGAATTTAACACATTGGTGTAAAGTTGATGGGACAGCCCGCATTGCATTGATCCAAGGATGACCCAAGAGTATATTGTATGATGCGGGGCAATGTACAATAAACATGGTGGTATCTAGAGTTCGAGGACCAACTTGCAATGGGATGGTAATAACTCCACACGTTTCTTGTGTTTCGTCATTGAAAGCTTTGATAATCATGTCAGTTTTCTTCATTTCATCACTTCTAAAGCCAAATCGTTGGTAGAAGTCAAAAGTGCAAATGTTTAGAGATGAACCATTATCAATCAAGACTCGTTTAACAACTACATCTCCAATTAGAGCAGTAATGTATAGGGGGTTATCCTTATGTAAACTATGTTGTGGGATGTCTTTATCCCAGAAGTCAATACAATCGACTTCTCTAGTGATGATAGTATTGGCCATGGCTTCAGGTTGAATATTTTGAGGTACCATCATTTGGCTTAATGTAAGCATCAACTCATCCCTATGGGTAGGAGAAGATCTTAATAAATCCAAAAGGGAAATTCTGGCTGTAGTATTAGATAATTGCTCATTAATATTGTAAGGGGGTTTAAGTTGAACATTGGAAGCATGATTCCCTTTATTGGGATTTTTCAAAACAAATGGAGCTGATCCATCATTCTGGTTTGGTTCTTGTTGAGAATTTTGAGCCTCGTTGTCGGGTAACGACTCCAATGGTACCTACAATGTTATATTGAAGATGCTGAACTCGGTCTCGGCTGAGCGTTTATGGCTTGTTCATTTGGGAGGAATTGATTAGAAGAGGGTCGAGTAGTAACTCTTCTAGGAAATGGTTCTTCCGGAACCATAGCATCTGTGATGGGTTGAATAGGATCCGATTCATTTTCAGAACTATTCGATTGGTTTGAAGTGATGTCTATTTCACTTTCAAGTATCTCGATTCTATATCACTAGGATCTGGAGTTTGAATATTATGTAGGGGCCTGGTCGTGACCAGGGATAAAGTTGTGTCAAATTTTTGAGGATCATGATTAGGTAAATGTCCGCTAATAGTCCCTACATATCGGGTAGGAGGAGGAACATTATGATGTTCGATTTGATTGGCCACCTCTTTACCATGTCTTGGTAAAGGGTGTTGAAATATGTCTAATGATTGATTAGCATTTTGATTTTGATTTTGGGGAATGTTCTTTTGAGGATTATTAGGAGCATTTTGTTTAGGTTGGAAGGCTTGCACCTCCATTTCATTATTATCAATCAGATCCTCGTATTTTATGTTTCAACCTTTTACAAGCGTTGGTAGAGTGTCCGTGTCCTCTATGGAAATCACAAGTGTAAGTCAGCTCTGTATCCGGGTATAGTTGGATCGAGTTCCTGGATAGTCGGTAATTGGATCAAACCTCTTTCGAGTAATTGAGGTAAAATAGTTGATAATGGTTGATTCAATCTAGTAAATTCTCGAGGAGGTTTATCAAGAGGTTTCAATATAAATTTTTTTGTTGTTTTCGTTGCATTGATATTAGCAACATTTCTGCTGTCAATGACTCCGTCACCTATGACTTGTTTGTTTTTATATTGATTTTTGGAGGTTTTCTCATCATCCTTCTTCCTAAGTTGGCCTCTCCTAATGAGGGCATCTTCTACTCTTCGAGCTAAATCTATAGCCTGATCGAAGGTAGTTAAAGTAGCAATTGATAGCTCATAAGATATTTGTTCTTGTAAATTATTAATAAAAATGTCCAACATTTCCCTATAAGGTAGCACAAAGTGCAGTTTTCCTATCAACCGCCTCCATCTAGCTAAGAAATCGGCAAAACATTCATCCTTGTCTTGTTTTAAGTTGTATAAATCTTTAATGGTTACATGCCTCTCGATGTAGGCACTAAATTGATGGACAAAAGATTCAGCTGTTTCTTCAAAGTTTCTCAAAGAATGAGTGGGCAATTGATAGTACCACTCTAATGCCATTCCACCTAAACTTTTCGGGAACATTTTTAGTAATAGCAAGTCATCATGTGATATATCATGACATGCTATCCTAAACATGCGAAGATGCTCTATGGGATCTTCGGTTCCTTTATATATAGGCAGGATGGGCATGGGAAAATGCTTAGGGTATGGTTGTGCTACAACTATGGGATCCAAAGGTTGACTACATATCTCTCGATAATTGTACGAGGGACGGTAAGGATCTATCCTGGTCCATACGCGAAGCTAATCTGTTTCACCATGGCTTCCAGATTACTAGTTTGCCCACCATATTGGTTCGGTAGGGCATTGATATGGGATTTGTGAGCATATGATGGAGGGACATGAAGATTAGATGCTATGTTGCTATTGTGTAAATTGTTGGTAGGAAAGGTGTTATGAAGGAATTTTGAAGTTGTATTATGTTGTATTCCGGATTGTTGAAAATTGGTGTTTGGCTTCATTTTAGGTTTTTGTTTACTTGAAGCATATTGATCAATAGTTTGGCGAAGTAAAGCAAGTGAAGGAAGTTTTCTTTTGTGTGGGAATGATTTTAGGCTCAATAACAAGTTCCTTAGGAGGTTGGGTAACCTGTTGTTTTGGCATGTTCTGAATCATAGTGACCATATCTCTATTGGATGGTCCAGCCTTATCACTTTCTTGATCAATGAAAGACAAGGGATTAGTGTGCACATCAAACATATGTTCCATGGCTGCTTGAGTGTCACTAATTTGCCCTTTATCAATACGAACCGCCATATTAAGAGCGCCAATGTTATTATTGAAAAATTTCCAGAAATGATCTAAGTTGTCAAAAGCAATAGTTCCATCTAGAGCTACTCTAGGGGATGAGGATCCATCCTCTTTAACATTTTCTTCTTGTTCATTGTCTTCACCTAGGTCATCTTCTCGTTGATCTAGAGTTTCTCCTTCCGGAATTGGATCTTCGGGAAGGACATTTGGGTTTCTAGTTTTATCTTCTAACCAATCTTCTTCTTCTCCTTCAGTTTGTTTACCATTCCTAAGTTTAGGCATTGTGCTTAATTTAGATTTCAGCAAATATATATATATATATATATATATATATATATATATATATATATATATATATATATATATATATATGCAATAAGCTTAAGAGGTATATATTAATTATATACCTACTACAATATTTAAAATGAAATGTTTTGGTTTTTGTTATGTTTTTTTAGTTTTTCTTGTTTTTGTAATAATATTGTAAAGATAACAAACAACACAATAAATGCAAGAACTAATACTGAAAGTAATGATCTAGTTTTCTATAAACAATTTATAAATATCATTAATGGGCTCGAGTTCTTCAGGAGTCATGAAGTGTTCTTCTTCAAATTGAAAATTTTCTTTCAAAAATTTAATGAAAAGAGCTATAGTGATATTATCTCGTCTCGGATTCTGGTTGATAGAAGTAAAGCTCGTGGCAATACTCTCGATATAACACAGCTCGAGGAACTCTATTCCATCTTTCCCTATCCGTAAGAACAACCTCTTGGTCTTCTACACGACCTAGGAACTGGTGTATAATGGCTGCATTCTCGAGGTATTCCTCGAAGGTGAACAATTCTGAAGACACAAGAGCTCTCCTATAAGCTAACCATCTATGGCAGGCTCTCTCAAGTTCATGATAAAAGACGAGTTGATGAGGATCCAGGATTCTATCTAGGACAAGCCTCTTGATTTGTTTAAGTTTTGTTGACCTAGATGAAATGACACTTAGTCTTCTATCAAGTTCATCCCACAAAAGTTGATTTCTATCTCGCTTCAGGCACACTAAGCACAGAATTGATTTCTATGGCTGCCAATTGGTTTTCAACATTTATAGTAACTGCTAATATTTTCTTAGGAGCTACCATCTAAACATGATATGCAACTTATTAGTTTTAAATGATTTGAAATGCATCTATGTTTTGGTTGTTTTATTTTTTGTTTTTTTTGTTTTCAAAAGGTTTTAAATGCATTCACGTCGGGTTCACCAAAATGTATCGCTCCAAATTTTTCACACCCTTACCTTCAAGCTATAGGATCCGTGCCCGGAAGGGGGATGTGAAAAGGATGGCGCGGTACCTCGGACTGAGAGGCCTTGCGAAGGTCCCGCCTCTCGGGGAGGTGTATTATGGTGATTTTTTGACGGATGGTGGGTTCACCAGGAAACGTTTGAATGGCGCTTTCCACGCCTAGGTTGGGAATGTGTTTGATGTGTTCAGTTTTAGCTTTAATCATCCAAGTCCTAGGTTTGGCCAAAATGCATCTAAGCTATTCTATATGAAATGCAGATTTAAATGAAGACAAAAACAGATTTGGACAAAAAATAGAAAGAACAAGATGGATTAAAGACCCATACCTGATCCGGATGTCTGATGAAGGTTCTGATTTTTGAAGCAGTCAAGATCACCTCTGATTTAACAAAATCATCTGTGATCTGACAAGATCGTCTGAGACCTACAAACAGAGAAACAGATGCAAAATACAGAGAATGCAACTATGATAACAGAGGGTAATGATGTAAAATGACAATAAGAACATTAAAATGATAATAACAAACTAAGACACGAATGCATTATAATGATCTAATGACAATTTATGCTTTTATTATGCATTAAAGCTACATGGGTGAACTCCAAGATGCAGAATAATAAAGAATAACCATAGAATTAACTAAATGTAGAATAATGCAATGGAAAAAGGATGAAGAAATGCAAACTCTGGGCACTGATTGCCCCCAATGTGGACTGCAGTCGAAATCATCTCGGATTGGTACGAAATCGTCTCGAGATTGGACAAGATCGTCCGAGACTGAACTGAGCTTGCTCCGACTGAAAAACAATGAAGTTCCTGCAAACAAACTTGAAAAAATGCGAATGCAAACAATGATTTAAGATGGTCTAGTGCGTGTAGAATTCGAGTTACAGGGAATTTCAGCCAGGGGGATGCTAAGGGGAGGGCCTAGGATTAAATAGGCTTAGGATAGAGGTTGGGAGGTTGGAGATCATCCCAATTTGGGAGATCTCCAACGGGGAGGTCTCTAACGGCGTAGACACGCTTCTGCCCGGATTAGAGACGCCGTTGGAACAGAGTCCAACTATGCACAAATCAGTTTTGGGACGAGATCGTCTCGACGTCCTACGCCAGACGAAATCGTTCGATCTGAGGCGATATCGTCTTATCGGAGACGATATCGTCAAACGGACAAAACAAACTCTAAAAATGGTGCGGGAAAGGAGGAAACGGGTTAAACGACGGTTTGGGAGCGATTTTGGAGGTTGAAATTTGAATTTGAATATTTACTAGAGTAATTGTAATTATTAAGGTTTTACTGCGCCAATTTTAGGGTGCTACACACATCCTCCCATTTCAAGGGCTAGGAGCGTTTAAGTATGCGTTCTTGTTACATCCATGGATGCCCTTCCTTCTTTCGTGTGCCCACATATAAAATGGGCGGACTAAACATCACCACCACTCACATTGATGAGTCTTGACTCCTTGTTGCTCCTCTGATGTCCAGGCCCTACGTTCAAAGGAACAAGAAACAATCAGTAGCACTTGTAGATAAAGTAAAGCATGCAATCCCCAAGCCTACGATAAGTGAATGAGAAAAATGAATTAAACTACGACTAAAATGAATCCAAATTCTTTGAAAATTTGATAGGGGCATCAAGGAATCCCAAATAAAATACTTCAAATGGAACAGTCAAGAAATTCCTCGCCGATTTGAATTCGCTTCGGGGCGGGATGAATTCACCTGTAACAAAATGCCGAAAAGGTACTGTCCCAAATGTCCTGAATAGGAAGATCCAAAAGACTTGCAAACTTGGGGTTAGCTAATTGGGGGTATTTTGGGAAGACCCAAATGGTCAGATTTTCCCAATTTGGCCTCCATCAATAGGAATTTGATGATGCTACCTATAGGTTAGTAAAAGTGAGCAAAGATAGAAACATGATCAAAATTGTTCAAAACGAGACAAAATTTAAATGGCAACCTATCTAAGAATCATATAATTGAATGCAAAAATGAAATAAATAAAGCCTACCATAGAATTCCCATCGCTTTGAAGGGGGACGATTAGGACTATAGCAGTGTGGGAGGGGGTGCCCATGAGGCAGGCTGCTTGGCGTTTAGGGCCTGATTTCGACACCAATCCACTTGGGATGGGTCCAAAATATCTTGTGGGGTATTTTCAGAAAACTGGGTGGGATATCATGGCCAAATGTCAGGTTGGTTCTAGATTTGTGCTTCCAATAACCACCCTATGACCTCCTCTTCGAAAGAGATCAAGGATGTGAAAGACACAACTCAAACTGGGGTGTGGGTGTGAAAGTAAAATGGCAGCACTTCATTGCTCCAAAATGCTCCTTCTTTGTATATTTTGGGGTGAGAAAACTCACCAATTTATAGACCTGGAGGTCTCTTGAAATGGGCATGCAGAGGCACACTTGGAAATCATGCTCTCCTAGGGGGAAGGAGATTCCTCCCTGAATAGGGACTTCATGACTGCCCTTGTAATTGCCTCTAATGCTCAAAAACGCTCACCCATACTCCCATGTGATGAAGGAAGCATTAAGTGGCAGATCTGAGCTGCCATTTTTCAAGATTTGACTTTTTGCTCATCAAACCTAAAATTTGCCCCACCTTGGAGCGAATCTAGAATTCGTCCCTAGGTGGGGCGAATCCTAGTCTGAATTCATTCCTGGGTGGAACGGATATTGATCAAAGTGCTTGAAGGTGCCAAATTGATTTTTGACCTTCCAAAAACTACTGTGAGAGTGGTTAGGACCATTGTTTAACCTCTAGGGGATGCCCTTGGGGTTGTGTGTGTCAATGCGATCAATGTTTGTAGTCACATAATCTGATTGGTGCTATTTTGGTGTCTACAGATGCCCCTTTTTGGGATGCGCTATGCATGGCACAACGTCGAGCAAAAATAGATAACCAAAGCACTAATTATTAGGGTTTCTCAGTAACCTAACCAACTTTTGATGCCCCAAGTATGGAAAAGGCATGCATTCTTGAATCCTTGCTTCTGACGAGCAAAGGAATTCAATTCAAGTGTTAACCTTTTTCTGTACCTGCAACAACTCAATGCCAACTGCTAAAGATGCATAAAATGTTAGTAAAGCATTAGGATGTTGCACCAATATATCAAACAAATTTGCTCCCTGGTTTTTAGTCAACCAACTATTGTTGTTCAAAGGTTGTTTTGGCTGTATTTCAGTTTGTTTTGTACCAGGCTGATTTGAATTGGTTCTTGGAGAAACATTTTTATTTACAACAATGGAGGCCAAAACTAAAGTATTCTTTTCATTTTCCTTATGTGTTCTAAGAAACTGTGGGCTTTCTGTACAATCATACTTAGGTGTAATAAGTTTACCTGAAAGCAAGTTAACTAATTTTCCACCTTTTTGTATGGTTTTAGGATATACTTTCTTCTTTTTTCTTGGTTTTCTAAAACACATTTCTTGAACAATCCTATTAATGATTGGTACAACTTGAGGTAAAGGGATTGTAATAGTTAAATGTTCTAATTCCTTTATCAAATCTGATTGTGAAGATGTTATTTTTGATATCTCGAACTATTCAAAATATGATAATTTATTTGATGAGGTATATTGTTCTTCTTGATGTTGTTTTAGTGTGGATTTGTTTTCATGTTCATTCTTTTTAACTTCACTTTCTACACTGATAAGTGGAATAGGTTCAAGCAGTGGTTCACTTGAACACAACTGAGTTTTAACACAGTCACTAACATTTATTAGGGCTGTATTTTTTGATTCAACCACAGAGACAGGGGTTACCTGTTTAACATGATTTGGACTGACCACAGGTTGAGTTGAAAACAGAGGTTGTTTTAATTTTTGTTGTTGTTGTCCATGATAGAAATTATGGATATAATTAGGCAACAAATTTGATTTTTGTTTTTGACAATGTTGCTGCCCTTTGTACAGATTTTGATGTTGTACCCATTGATATCCCTGTAATTTTGGCTGCAACCATGGTGGATGTTGTTGATTCCATTGTTGTTGCATCCATCCATGTTGAGACCATGCTTGGGAGTATGCCCATGGTGGTTGACTCCAACATTGTTGAAGTGGACCTGAAGTAGACCATGGCATATACCAAGGATTATTTCCCCAATGTGCAGGAAATTGAGAAGCATTCTGATATGGAAATTTATGAAAATTATTCCCTTGTCCTTGTCCTACAAAATTGATTTTTTTCATAGGTTGAGACTGTTTTTCAAAGACACTTTTAAGTTCTGGCAATAAACTACACTGATCTGTGGGGTGTCCTAATTGACAAATGCTACATGTAGCAGGTATAAATATTTTGTTCAAAGGACAATCATGAAGAGAGTGTTGCTTTTTACATTCTGAACAATAGATGGCTGAAGATTCAGTAGATTCATTTTTTTCATCTAATGTTCTATCATGTACTAAAATATCAGCCTCTTTCATGCATTCTTTCAAATCATGTTTTTCATTACCAATTCTGTGTTTTCTATGCCTTGAATGAGAGTAATTTTTACAGAGTTTAATAATTTCCTGAAATTTAAGTGCATTTGTATCTCCTCTTCCCAAGATATCCAATGCATCCCTAGATTCATCTTGTAGTCCCCTTAAGAATATGACTTTGCAAATTTTAGGTTCAACACTTCCACATCTCTTATGAACAAAAGAAAATCTGTCTATATAATCTTCTAAGATTTCATTTTCCTCTTGTTTCATTGTAAGAATTTCATCATTTTGATTCTTGACTTGACAATATTCTTGGTATCTCTCCAAGAATATGTTTTCCATCTCATCCCAAGTTCTAATTGAGTCGGGTGCTAAGGTGATAAACCATCGTAGAGCTAACTCTTTAAGAGTGGAAGGAAATAGTTTGAGCTTTTGATTGTCATTAGTGTAATCATGAGCTTGACATACAATTTTAAACTCAAACAAAAACATATCAAGATCTTCGGATGTAATTCCCTTGAAAGTTGGTAATACTGTAGGTGAAATGACCTTCATGGGAGCATTTTGATTAAGATCTAGTTGGATGGGATTTTGAAAAGTTCTGGCAGGTGCACTAGTTGCACTAGGGTGGAGCACATTGTTGGCTCTACCTTGATTCTCTTGTGAGCCTTCCATTGTAGGTTCCCAAAAACAATTATAAATCTTGTCAAATTTTCCTGATTGTATGGATTTGTCAAGAGAAAATGGTGTTGAACTACTTAATTTTCCTCCTTGTAATGATTTCTCAAAGGATCTTGCAAATCTTGCAGTGTTGGAAGTGGATGATTGGGATTCTTTGAAAATTCCAACATTTTTGGAAATAAAAAATTTAGACATTTTTGACATAATTTCAACCTCTTGTGAAATTTTTCTTCTTGTGGTTTCTTGCTTATTTCCTAAATGGACTGAAATACAATTTACCAATAACAATTACTTATACCAGTCATTACATTCAGATTTTACTCTAAAATTCACAACTTAGCATATTTAATAATTATTGGACTGCTTTTCACCTTCTAACAACACCGTGTTCCCCGGAAACGGTGCCAAAATGATGGGTTGTCATTAAGCACATCATTAAATCTCAATGAACTTATCAATCCAGGGTGGTGTCCAAGGCTATTTACGAGAGAAAGTTCAAGTAGGGTTGTAGTTCAGTTCATTTGGAAGAAGCAAGTCTTATTGGTGGAATTGATTGTGTGGGGGTTTTGTGTCACTTCTACCCCTAAATTGCATAAATTGAACTTTAATCTATTTGCAAGAATGAAAACTAATTGCTAATTGCAGAAATGAAACCCTAGTTACAGTTGCAAGAATGAAATCTAATTAAATTGCAGAATTGAAACTCTAGTTATAGTTGTAGAATTGAAAGTCTATTTAATCTTGCAATAATTGAAATGAAGCATAAAAACTAGATCCTATCAATGCTCTGTAACAGAAGGTCGTCAATCTTCTGTGCAGGGTTTTGACAACAAAAACAAGAATGCAGGGAAATTACAGAAAACTTGTAAATTGCTGGAAATGGAAATTTGTAGTGAATTGGAAAGTTGTTGGGAATGAAAATAATAACCAGATCTACCACTAATCATATCACAAAAACATTATGAACAAGAATTAAACAACTAGGAATGTTAGTTGTGCAAAAGAATGAAAATGACAAGTTCACAACTTATTCTTATCGTTGCAGCAAAATCAGAATAAAACCTGTCTGTTAGTCCTCCTCCTAGGTCTGGAAGTGGCCAGCCTCCTTTCTCAGAAGAAGGTTTGAATTCTTCTTTAAGTCTTACTCACACTCAGACATAACAAAATAAATGGAATGAAACTGCACTTTTATTGCTTCAGAAACATAATTACAATTCTGCTAAAATCTGTTACAGGTCTGAAATCACTATTCTATTATCTCCCTATTTATTTTCTATCTCCTCTATCTAATATAATATAATCTAATATAATCTAATAGCTCAACCTGGATGGGAGCTATCTTTTATAGATGCCTAAAATCTAATTACAAACAGAAAATATGTTGTTCCTGATATCCTGCAGAATTTCCTGGGTTTATCCTAGAAGAGGATCAATTTGATCTTTTCCATAAATGGTGGCTTTGGATGGCAAGGACGGCAAAGTTAGATGGGAGATATTTTCCCTTAACTTTCTCAACCTTCTTATCCCCTTTTCCACCGCCAAAAGTTAGTCAACAAGTCAAAAAGTACATTCTATTTTCATTTCGAAGATAAGTGGCTCATTCCGAAGATACTGCAATTCTCATTCCGAAGATCCGCTCATTTCGAAGATACTGCAATTCTCATTTCGAAGATCCGCTCATTCCGAAGATACTGCAATTTTCATTCCGAAGATCCGCTCATTTCGAAGACATTGTGTTTTCTCATTCCGAAGATACTATGTTCATTCCGAAGACACTGTGTTCATTTCGAAGATCTTTAGAATGACCAACTGTGTTGACTCCAAATGGTTTTGGCTGCATTTCTCAGGTGGATTAGCCCTCAGGATCAGATTGCAATAGTCTTCATTCTTCCTTGGATGTGAATTCCATGCCTTGCCATTCATTGGCAGCTTGCTGGAATTTATATGGAAAAACCAGTTTTCTTCTGCACAGTAATAAGTCTTTGTACTATTTGCTGAATTTAGAGAAACTAATGCTTAATGATCATCAAAATAAGACTAGTGAAGTGTTGCTGTCAACCTAAGCATGACAAGATAACATAAAACTATACAAGAACTATTAAAAATCAGAATATAATGTCCTTAACACTTCAATCATGCAAACAGTTAATACACAACATATTAAATCAACTTAACTAGCATATAAGATAATTCACAAGAGTTTTAGGCAGTTTTAACTATTTAAAACATGCTATAAATGAGGCTTATCCAGGCCTCATCATTCCCCCCAACTTATATTAATGCATGCCCTCATGCATTGCAATGGGCTATGGAGTCACAAATGTCCATACTCATATTCCATGTTTCATAGAACAATTTAGTGCCTGTGTAATTTCTCATGAAGGTTTCTGAGTCATTCTTCAAACTGATCATCTGGTTGGGAATCCTCTTCAAAATAGGAGGGAACCAGAGTAATGATGGTTGGAGGCCTGAATCTGAGACCTACCCAATAATGTTGCATAAAGGTATTTCTCTGGATTGAGAAGGCAATGCCTCAGAATGGAAGGGCACTGCTTCAAAGTGGAGGGGCACTACTTCAGAATGAGCACCTGTGTCTTCATCTTCCCTAGATAATCCAAGTAGTAACTGAACCAAATCCTCCTCTTTATCTGATGTAGTTGATTGTTCATCAACTTGTGACAGCCTGCTTTTTAGTTTCTCCACTTTTTGCTATAATTCTCTAATTTTCTTTTCATGTTTTTCAATAACATCTTTTCTTTCCTCAATCCATCTCATTTGTATTTTTATAACACTCTTGGCTGCTCTCAGTTGTTTTGTGATGTCCACCTCCTCTTCTTCATTTGACTCAGAACCTAATACTGACAAATCAACTGCAGTTTGCTGCTCAACAATGATCTCATCCTCTACTTCAGACCCCTACTCCTGTACAGGAGGTTCCATGAAATTATCTATGATTACATCCAAATTCTCAGTGGCTTGTTGCACTTCTATGACATCAGGGCTATCCTGTCTGGTCTTCTCTTCAATCATTTGTTCTTTTATCTCTTTTTGTTGGAGTCTTGCAGACCTCCTAGTCCTTAATGTATATTTTCTCTTCTTGCCCTATTTTCTTGTGGTAACGGGGGCTGTAGGGATAGCTTCAGGCTCTTCACTAGGAACTTCACTCTCCTATTCTGACAGATAAATAACATCTTTAGAAAAATGAACCCTCTTCTATTTTATTTTTTGCTGTCAATTTCAGCCCTCTTCTTAGTCTATGAGGTTGATGGTTCTAGAAAAAATGCTTTTTGCTTTTTTTCTCTCTACCTTTTCTTCTTCCTCATAGCATATTTTTTTAGCAACATTTATCCTCTTCTCCTTCATCTTCTTCTTCAAAACTACATTATACAATAAAACCTATTAAACTAGTTTCCCTAAAATGTTGCACACATTTAATAAGACCATGATGATGAGGTCCTTTTTTCCTTGATAATGTTTTCCATGCTCTAGTTCTCATATCTAGAAAATTCACTCTAAATTTAGGTTGTTGCCTACCATGCCTGAGGTGGTTTAAAATTTTGAAATGATGCCCTGACAAAATTACATACTACCCTTCACAGGTTGAAAAATATGGTAACCCATGTGGTTACATTATTCCAGGGTTCTTGTAGGCTGGCCCTTTTTCATTTTTCACTTCATTTCTCTATTCTGATGCTGAGAAGACTGCTCTCTTCTACTGCTAGGTCACTGATTTCTGGTTTCTACAGAATTACAGGGTTTGCTCTTGTTCTTCTTCAGAAAGAACTTTTAATTTTTTTACTTTTCCTTGTAATCATTAGCAAATATGTCTTTGGAAAGAAAATATGGCACACTTCCTTATTCTGTGCTCTGAACACCTGGCCATCAATCATTGGACATCCTTGCCATCAAATTTTCTTTACTATTTTTAGCTCGTCCATTCTGCATGCAAATTTTCCCACATGAGTGGTTATTAGCAATGAATGGTGGTGGCATGTTTGTTGGTTATTTTCCTTATGATTCTCATACTTCCTCGATGGGTGCAAAATATGAGATGAATCTAACCGCAAGCCAGCTGACATGTGTCAATGATCACATGGAGTAAAAAAATTCTCCGACTATGTCTTTTTCTCCCTCCTTGGATGCCACGTGGAAACAGACTATTAAATCTTCATTCTAAAGATTATGTTTCATTTCGAAGACTAAGCTAGGCATTTAATTTGAAGATAACCTCATTTCAAAGATAAACCTTCATTCCGAAGACAAACCTTCATTCCGAAGACAAACCTTCATTCCAAAGACAAACCTTCATTTTGAAGACAAACCTTCATTCTGAAGATACCACGGTTATTTGAAGATACAGCAGTCATTCTGAAGACATAGCAGAAACCAACATTTTTCTCTTTCTCCAAGCATGTTTTGTTTATGCCAACTCTTATGAACACTTTTATACTAATGGTTAATTGTCATATACTATATATCAAATATTTACAATGAGAAAAGTGCAAGAAACATATATACCTGGTTAAAACAAGTTAATGCAAGTTTTGAAAGATGACTGTTTCTGTTGATATTCTGTTGAGGCTTCCTGCAACACTTCAAAAACAAGTGCAGTTGGTGAATTTGTACAATGGTGACTCGAAACTTTCAAGGTTATGCATGCCAAAAACTGGTTTTCATGCATACCAACTCAATAGTGCCTTAGAAAAGGTTTTCACTGCTGAGTTATTCATTTTTCTCTTTTTTTTTTCTTGGTTTCCTTTTTTTTTTCCTCTCCTTTTCTCTCTCTTTTTTCTTGATTCTGATTATGCCCATGAAGGATTTCATGATTTCCCTGAAATCATGCCCATGAAGGAATTCATAATCAGAATTTATTCATCTTTTTGTTTTCTACTTTTTCTGATTTTTTTTATTTTTCTTTTAAGATTCAAAGATATGATCATTTGGAATCTTCATCAGAAGAAGAAGCCTCTTCTGTCAAATGTAACTGTGTGAAATACCGAGCAAATTCCACCTTTGTTAGTGGTTTATGGTACAACTGTAAAAGATGTCCATTCACCACTAATATCCTCCTTAAATCATCAACTAAAGAAAGTTGAACAACTTCATTCTCAAACTCCCCTGGTTCATCCTTGCTGCTCTTAATGTGATCATCATGCCACATTTTCCATTTTTGTTGAGTGAACTCTATTTGGTGAAGTGCTTCCAACCAAAGTTCATCAAATGCATTCAACTCGCAAAATTTGTTTTTTTTGTACCTGCAACAACTCAATGCCAACTGCTAAAGATGCATAAAATGTTAGTAAAGCATTAGGATGTTGCACCAATATATCAAACAAATTTGCTCCCTGGTTTTTAGTCAACCAACTATTGTTGTTCAAAGGTTGTTTTGGTTGTATTTCAGTTTGTTTTGTACCAGGCTGATTTGAATTGGTTCTTGGAGAAACATTTTTATTTACAACAATGGAGGCCAAAACTAAAGTATTCTTTTCATTTTCCTTATGTGTTCTAAGAAACTGTGGGCTTTCTGTACAATCATACTTAGGTGTAATAAGTTTACCTGAAAGCAAGTTAACTAATTTTCCACCTTTTTGTATGGTTTTAGGATATACTTTCTTCTTTTTTCTTGGTTTGCTAAAACACATTTCTTGAACAATCCTATTAATGATTGGTACAACTTGAGGTAAAGGGATTGTAACAGTTAAATGTTCTAATTCCTTTATCAAATCTGATTGTGAAGATGTTATTTTTGATATCTCAGACTGTTCAAAATATGATACTTTATTTGATGAGGTATCTTGTTCTTCTTGATGTTGTTTTAGTGTGGATTTGTTTTCATGTTCATTCTTTTTAACTTCACTTTCTACACTAGATAAGTGGAATAGGTTCAAGCAGTGGTTCACTTGAACACAACCGAGTTTTAACACAGTCACTAACATTTATTAGGGTTGTATTTTTTGATTCAACCACAGAGACAGGGGTTACCTGTTTAACATGATTTGGACTGACCACAGGTTGAGTTGAAAATAGAGGTTGTTTTAATTTTTGTTGTTGTTGTCCATGATAGAAATTATGGATATAATTAGGCAACAAATTTGATTTTTGTTTTTGACAATGTTGCTGCCCTTTGTACAGATTTTGATGTTGTACCCATTGATATCCCTGTAATTTTGGCTGCAACCATGGTGGATGTTGTTGATTCCATTGTTGTTGCATCCATCCATGTTGAGACCATGCTTGGGAGTATGCCCATGGTGGTTGACTCCAACATTGTTGAAGTGGACCTGAAGTAGACCATGGCATATACCAAGGATTATTTCCCCAATGTGCAGGAAATTGAGAAGCATTCCAATATGGAAATTTATGAAAATTATTCCCTTGTCCTTGTCCTACAAAATTGATTGTTTTCATAGGTTGAGACTATTTTTCAAAGACACTTTTAAGTTCGGCAATAAACTACACTCGATCTGTGGGGTGTCCTAATTGACAAATGCTACATGTAGCGGTATAAATATTTTGTTCAAAGGACAATCATGAAGAGAGTGTTGCTTTTTACATTTTGAACAATAGATGGCTGAAGATTCAGTAGATTCATTTTTTTCATCTAATGTTCTATCATGTACTAAAATATCAGCCTCTTTCATGCATTCTTTCAAATCATGTTTTTCATTACCAATTCTGTGTTTTCTATGCCTTGAATGAGAGTAATTTTTACAGAGTTTAATAATTTCCTGAAATTTAAGTGCATTTGTATCTCCTCTTCCCAAGATATCCAATGCATCCCTAGATTCATCTTGTAGTCCCCTTAAGAATATGACTTTGCAAATTTCAGGTTCAACACTTCCACATCTCTTATGAACAAAAGAAAATCTGTCTATATAATCTTCTAAGATTTCATTTTCCTCTTGTTTCATTGTAAGAATTTCATCATTTTGATTCTTGACTTGACAATATTCTTGGTATCTCTCCAAGAATATGTTTTCCATCTCATCCCAAGTTCTAATTGAGTCAGGTGCTAAGGTGATAAACCATCGTAGAGCTAACTCTTTAAGAGTGGAAGGAAATAGTTTGAGCTTTTGATTGTCATTAGTGTAATCATGAGCTTGACATACAATTTTAAACTCAAACAAAAACATATCAGGATCTTCGGATGTAATTCCCTTGAAAGTTGGTAATACTGCAGGTGAAATGACCTTCATGGGAGCATTTTGATTAAGATCTAGTTGGATGGGATTTTGAAAAGTTCTGGCAGGTGCACTAGTTGCACTAGGGTGGAGCACATTGTTGGCTCTACCTTGATTCTCTTGTGAGCCTTCCATTGTAGGTTCCCAAAAAATAATTATAAATCTTGTCAAATTTTCTTGATTGTATGGATTTGTCAAGAGAAAATGGTGTTGAAAAATTAATTTTCCTCCTTTTAATGATTTCTCAAAAAAGATCTTGGGGGGGTAAAATTCCAACATTTTTGGAAATAAAAATTATTTAAAAATTTTAACATATTTTCAACCTCTTGTGAAAATTTTCTTCTTGTGGTTTCTTACTTATTTCCTAAATGCTAAAACAATTTACCAATAACAATTACTTATACCCCTAATTTTTTTTCCTCTAAAACCCCCTTTATTATATATTTTGGCCCTCCCCCCCCCCCCCCCCCCCCCCCAAAAGGGGGGGAATTAATTCTCATATTACCGGGGGGGGGGATTTGTGAGAAAGTTCAAGGAGGGTTGTAGTTCAGTTCATTTAGAAGAAGCGTCTTATTGGTGGAATTGATTGTGTGGGGATTTTGTGTCACTTCTACCCCTAAATTGCATAAATTGAACTTTAATCTATTTGCAAGAATGAAAACTAATTGCTAATTGCAAAAATGAAACCCTAGTTACAGTTGCAAGAATGAAATCTAATTAAATTGCAGAATTTGAAACTCTAGTTATAGTTGCAGAATTGAGAAGTCTATTTAATCTTGCAATAATTGAAATGAAGCATAAAAACTAGATCCTATCAATGCTCTGAAACAGAAGGTCGTCAATATTCTGTGCGGGGTTTTGACAAAAAAAACAAGAATGCAGGGAAATTACAGAAAACTTGTAAATTGCTGGAAATGGAAATTTGCTAGGAATGAAAATAATAACCAGATCTACCACTAATCATATCACAAAAACATTATGAACAAGAATTAAACAACTAGGAATGTTAGTTGTGCAAAAGAATGAAAATGACAAGTTCACAACTTATTCTGCTGCAACAAAATCAGAATAAAACCTGTCTGTCAGTCCTCCTCCTAGGTCTGGAAGTGGCCAGCCTCCTTTCTCAGAAGAAGGTTTGAATTCTTCTTTAAGTCTTACTCACACTCGGACATAACAAAATAAATGGAATGAAACTGCACTTTTATTGCTTCAGAAACATAATTACAATTCTACTGAAATCTGTTACAGGTCTGAAATCACTATTCTATTATCTCCCTATTTATTTTCTATCTCCTCTAATATAATCTAATAATAATCTAATAGCTCAACCTGGATGGGAGCTATCTTTTATAGATGCCTAAAATCTAATTACAAACATAAAATATGTTGTTCCTGATATCCTGTAGAATTTCCTAGGTTTATCCTAGAAGAGGATCAATTTGATCTTTTCCATAAATGGTGGCTTTGGATGGCAAGGACGACAAAGTTAGATGGGAGATATTTTCCCTTAACTTTCTCAACCTTATTATCCCCTTTTCCACCGCCAAAAGTCAGTCAACAAGTCAAAAAGTACATTCTGTTTTCATTTCGAAGATAAGTGGCTCATTTCGAAGATACTGCAATTCTCATTTCGAAGATCCGCTCATTCCGAAGATACTGCAATTCTCATTCCGAAGATCCGCTCATTCCGAAGATACTACAATTCTCATTTCGAAGATCTGCTCATTTCGAAGACACTGTGTTCATTTCGAAGATCTTTAGAATGACCAACTGTGTTGACTCCAAATGGTTTTGGCTGCATTTCTCAGGTGGATTAGACCTCAGGATCAGATTGCAATAGTCTTCATTCTTCCTTGGATGTGAATTCCATGCCTTGCCATTCATTGGCAACTTGCTAGAATTTATATGGAAAAACCAGTTTTTGTCGCACAGATAATAAGTCTTTGTACTATTTGCTGAATTTAGAGAAACTAATGCTTAATGATCATCAAAATAAGACTAGTGAAGTGCTGCTGTCAACCTAAGCATGACAAGATAACATAAAACTATACAAGAACTGTTAAAAATCAGAATATAATGTCCTTAACACTTCAATCATGCAAACAATTAATACACAACATATTAAATCAACTTAACTAGCATATAAGATAATTCACAAGAGTTTTAGGCAGTTTTAACTATTTAAAACATGCTATAAATGAGGCTTATCCAGGCCTCATCAGAGGCACAACCTTTTGTCTATGAGAACTTTGAGTTCATGATTCACGAAATGCCAAGTGATTGATCAGATTGTGATTATTGCTTGTTTATTGTCCCAAGAAGGGGCGTGATTGTCTTTGTCAATGATTCTTTGAATGCATGTCATTTTCCTTAATTGGGTGTGTATTTGTTGATTGGTGACTAAGTGTGACTACCCCCACAAGTGACGAATCAATGAGGGAATGACCTGCATGAGAAAAGTGATGAGTCGTTTGACCCAAGATGACTTGTGTAAGGGTGGCTTCAAAGATTTATATTTGAATGTTTGTGCAGTTTTTCGACATTTAGACCTATTTTTGGTGGGTGTTAACCCTTTTTGGTGACGCTTTTTGGGGCTGAAATTGGTCAAAAATTAGTCTTCCTGTGGGGTGGTCCAGCCATGGCGACCTTCTTAGGGAGTAGGATAATGACAATTTGTAACCCCAGTGTTTTTTTAGGATGCCAAGAATGTCGGGCACAAATGCGCCTTCGTTTGGCAATGTTATTGCTATTTTTGGTTGGGTTTTGACCCTTTTGGTGACGCCATGTGGGGATGAAATTCTTGAAAATCCGTCCTCCTGTGGAGCGGTCCAGCTATGGTAGCCTTCTTAGGGAGCAGGATAGTGAGGATTTGTGACCCCGATATCTATTTTGCATGCCCAGAATGTCAAGTGCAAAAGCACTCTCCTTGGACAGTTTTATTGCTATTTTTGGTACATTTTTTATGATATATATACAGATGACTTTATTTTGTTTATGGGCATGTGATGATTTGATTTTATGCACGATGAGTGATGAATATGGATGTATGCATGTTAATTTATTTTTATGGATGCATATTTTATGATAAATGCAAATGTTTCTCAATTTTAGGATATGCAAATGTAATGGATGAATTGAATTTGTGTTGTTTGGCGAGGGCACCATAGACTGTTTAGAACTTTATGGTTTTTTGTCGTAGGTGATTGCTATGGTAAATGCCTTTTAATGTATACATGTTGTTTTTGTATTTTCTAATGGTAATGCAAGGATGAAAGATAGCATAGTTGGTTTAGAATGTAGTTAGGGTTTTCTGAGACTCAGATGGTGTTAACTAACTAGCCACGATTGTACTTTATCTTTCAAGACTTTTGAACAAGGTATGAATCGGACTTGTCTTTGACCAAGTTATTTCACATCCCTGTATGTGCAATTGAGTTTGTTTATGTGGTATTTGTCAGGATACCGCCAGTTCCAGATAGTCTATCAACCAAACCTGTACTAAGGATCACCTAATTAGCCCCACTAACTCTTTTGTTGTATTTAGTTAGATTAATCTGCAGTGCGATCTAGGATACCATAAGCTAGCTCATCCACATGCAAAAAATTATCTACACATAAGTTAATGTGATAGATATATCGTCATGCGGGAGGTTTGCCACTAGTGACCGATAGGCTATCAACCAAACCGGTACTGAGGTTTATCTCATGACCTTTCGAATGTTGAGAGTTCCAGGGATTCAAGTTCGACTCCCTTCTTTTCTTCAATTGTATTGAGATACTTGCTCTTTTGTAGTGATAAAAATCACTGTTTATTTTTTATTTTTCTTTTGAGCAAGGGATTTGAATAATGAGTGATGAGAATCACTATTATATGTGCTTTTGGATGTTTGCACTGTGGTGGTGATGTCAAATTTTTGGAGTTTTGACTTTTTGCAAAATTTTATGATTTTTGCAACTTTTTGAGAACTTGGGATTCTTAGGGAATTGGGTAGGGAATATTCTTGTCCTTTTGCCAACTCTCAGTATTCTTGGGGTCATTCGCACAAGGGGATGAGCAAGATAACCATTTCGCTTATGGTGAATTGGATTGCTTTTGCAGGTTTCATCTTTCATTCACACAAATTGGGAATTTTTATGTGTTGTAATTTGTTTTGGGATGCTACATAACAAGGTGTGATCCAAGTAGAACTCTACCTTCATAAAATCTGTCTGACTTGGTACAGTACGTGGTTAGAAAGCTAATGATGACTGAAGGGTGAAAACTCTTGATACATTTAGAAAATAACCGACTATGATATGGCGAAGTGAATGGCGTTTATTTTTGATGGACTGCTTATAGAATGGAGAAATGTGGAACAAGATGGATTGGCAAAGTAATTACAGTCTATGATGCCTTGACCTGTATGACCATAAATATGCAATGTATGGATGTGATGCTTAATGTAGCTACATATTTTTGTGTTTTTGATGAATTGATTTTTGTGAATATGAAGATGAGATGCAAAAGAGCTCTTTATTGTTGTGATGAGTTTTGAGAATGCCTGGAAATGAGATGCAAATTTTTGTTATTTTTGATGATTTTATTGTTTTTGAATTTTCTTATTTTTGACCAAGCGATTGTGGGAATCCTTGGAGCTTTTTGGTTTGACCAAAGGGGTAATGGGTACCTTTGGGGCATTTTGGGGATGACCAAGCGACTATGAGAATCCTTGGGGCATTTTGGGATTGACCAAGCGATTATGGGAATCCTTGGAGCATTTTGGGATTGACCAAGCGATTGTAGGAATCCTTGGAGAATTTTGGGATTGACCAAGTGATTTTGGGAATCCTTGGAGCATTTTGGGATTGACCAAGCGATTGTGGGAATCCTTGGAGCATTTTGGGATTGACCAAGTGATTGTGGGAATCCTTGGAGCATTTTGTGATTGACCAAGCGATTGTAGGAATCCTTGGAGCTTTTTGGGATTGACCAAGCGATTGTAGGAATCCTTGGAGCTTTTTGTTTGGGCTATGGCTTTCTTAAATATGGAATGGCCACAAATTACTAATTTTCAAGGGTTCTAGTTCCTTGATTTTGTCAAGAGAGGCTAGCCAATATGTTCCAGGTCCTATTTTACTGTCAATTACATAGGGAACTAACCAATTTGCTGTGAACTTGTCCCTTAGATGGGATGGCAAACTAGAGTTCTGTTGGTTCTCTTTTAAGACCAAGTCACCAACCAAAAAATCCCTTATGTGAACTTTCATGTTGTATGCTTTGTTAAGTTGCTCTTGATAGATACATAAATGCTCGAGAGCATTAAAACGTTGTTCATCAAGCAACGTAAGCTAGTCTAACTGGGCCTGCCACGCAGTGTCATCATCGATGAACTCATGCATTGATATGCACAGGGAAGGACTTTCCAACTCAAGAGGCATGACTGCCTCGGAGCCATACACCAGTGAAAATGGAGTTGCCCCAGTGGGCATCCGAATGCTAGTGCGATAAGCCCACAGGGCAAGTGGGATCTAAATGTGCCAATCCTTATGACTGTCTGTGACTATCTTTTTGAGGATGGCAACTAGCGTTTTGTTTGACACCTCTACTTGCCCATTTGCCTGCGGATAATAGGGTGTTGAAAAATTGTGCTAAATTTTGTACTTTGTGGTCAAAGCACGCACATCTTTGTTCTTGAATGGCGTCCCATTATCCGAGATTATTTTGGATGGAATACCAAAATGACATATGATGTTATGTAAAATGAACTCCATAATGTGGGGTCCTGTCGTAGAGGTAAGCAAAATTTCTTCCACCCATTTAGTGAAGTACTCTGTGGCCGTTATGATAAATGTGTGATGACCAGATGACGCAGGGGAGATATTTTCAATTAGATCTAAGCCCCAGTGTGAAAAAGGCCAAGTCAATTGAATCGACTGCAAGGCCTTGGAAGGTACTTGTGTCAAATTAGCATGGTGTTGACATTTCACGCACTTCCTTACATATGCGCAACAATCTCGCTCTAAATATGGCCAATAATAGCCCATGCAGAGAATGCGCTTTGCGATGGCCATACCACTGAAGTGGCCACCAAACATACCATCGTGCGCTTGGGCGATTGCCCAAGTGGACTCTTGCTAGTCCAAGCAACGAAGGAGGATTCCTTCGTAACTATGACGATACAAAATGTCTCCTAACAAGACATACTTAGCTGCTTTCTGCTTGAATGCTCATTTTGTGGCATGCGTCAATCCAAGTGGGAGGTTACCTAACTTGAGGTAGTCCCTTATGGGTGAATACCAATCCTGCTGATCGGAAGCCTCGACGGTATGAATAGCCAATCCCTCTTGAAGTTCATCCCTAGCAAATTCTGAGCGAGAAAGAACTTGTAAGAATAGCGTTGTGTTGCTATTAACGGGAATAGGGGAGAACAAGGACCCCCAGTTGGCGTGATTCATATGATCATGGATTTGAAAGAACTTATCCAAGGATGGTTCAATCTGGATCAAGTGGATTCCTGATGTCAAATCAGAGCTTGCACGCTCCATCATGGATTGTGATAGTGTTTTGACTTGAATGGTTGTCATATCACCATAAATGTCTTATGGGATTAGTGACCCCAAGGAAGCCATTGTGTTCGATGATTCGATGACCAAGGGAGTGCCTCAATGTCGTACCATTCAAGCTTTGCCAGGAATTTGTCCACAAGGGCTTTGTAGGCCTGTAGAACTAGGCATTTGCATTGGAATACCCCTTTGACTTGGTTGAAAATTAATAGTGAATCACCAAAGATGTTCAATTGTTTGATGTTCATGGTGATTGTTGTCTGAAGACCTATGAGCAAGGCTTAATACTCTGCATTGTTGTTGGTGCACGAGAAATTTAATTTAAATGACAGAGGCATTGGAGCGCCCTACGATTTGAATAATACTATTCTCACACCACCACCTTGCTCACATTTAGAACCATCAAAAAATAGGGTTATGTTAGCCTATGACTCAGGCTCATCAGAATCTGGCGATTCTAAGACATGGAAGACCCCATCATCGGGTAGTTCTATGACTAGAGGTTGATCATATTCGAGAGGAGCCTCTGCTAGTTGATCGGCTATGACCTGACCTTTTATGGATTTCTGTCCAATAAAATCTATGTCAAATTCCATCAACAACATGATCCATTTCACCGTGCGACTACTATGATAAGTACGACTCATCATGTATCGCAATGGATTCTCCTTAGACACAACATACGTCTTGTTGCTCAGCATGTAATGGCATAGCTTTTTGGTAGTAAACACCACTACCAAGTAGAGTTTCTCAACATATGCATAGTTAAGTTCATAACTGACCAGGGTGCCGCTAAGATAGTAAGTAGCCTATTCTTTGTGAAGTTCATTATTCTGGGCTAGCATGGCGCCCAGTGCCACCTCAGTAGCTAAGATGTACAAGTAGAATGACACTCCTGGTCTAGGTGGTGCCAATACTAGTTGCGAAGCCAAGTATTATTTAATGTCGTAAAAGGCTAACTGGCACTCGTCATCCCAGTGAAATGCTACCCCCTTATGCAATAATTTGTTCATGGATCGGCACTTGTTAGATAGCTGCGCTATGAAGCGCTTAATTGACGCGACCTTTCCCTACAAGCTTCTGAGCTACTTGATGGTAGTTGGGGGGAGCATTTCAAGGATTGCCTTGACTTTGTTTGGGTCCACCTCGATGCCTCACTTTGAGACTATGAAACCCAAGATTTTTCCAGATGTGATGCCAAATACACACTTCTTGGGATTCAGTCTGACTTTATGTTCCATGAGGCGATCGAGGATCTTGCTTAAGTCATCGAGATGATCTGGGCGCAAAAGAGATTTGGCCAACAAATCATCCATGTAATCTTCCAAAGTTTTATGCATGTAATCATGGAAGATGTACGTCATGGCACGTTGGTAGGTGACGCCAGCATTTTTAAGGCCAAATGGCATGACCTTATAACAAAATGTCCCCCAAGGCGTTGTGAACACCATTTTTAGTTGGTCTTCGAGATTGATACAAATCTGATTGTATCCCGAGAAACCATCCATGAGGGAAAGCATTTCATGGCTTGTTGTAGCATCTACCAATGCATCGATGCTCGGCAAGGGGAAATCATCCTTAGGACTCGCTTTGTTTAGATCTCAAAAATTAGTGCATATGCGAATCCTCCCGTCGAGATTTTTGATGGGCACCATGTTGGACAGCCATGGCGGATAATCCACGCAGATGACAAACTATGCATCCAACAGCTTTTGCAATTCATCTTTGACCATTAAGTCCACTGTTTGGTGCATCTTACGTAGTTTTTTCTTAATTGGCTTGACTGTCGGATCAAGTGTTAGATTATGCATGACTAGCTACGGATCTAGCATCGGCATGTCTCTGTATGACCATGCAAAAACCTCCTTCTTCTCTTTGAGAAGGGTAATGTAGTCGGCTTGCTCTTCGAGGGATAAGCTTACCCCCAGCTTTATAATCTATGGATTCATTAGATCAAAGCCGATGTCTACGTTAGTCATCTCCTCGATCGACATGTGAGATCTATCCTCCAACTGGTGTGGAGTTGGGATCAAATGGATATCATTTGCTGAGTTTAAATCTACGTTGGGAACCTTAGGTTCCTATTCAGTATGAAAGATATCCTGAGTTGGCCCTGGGGTGAGATGAAGCATCTCACCAAAAGGCCAATACTCTGATGGGGATGGAGGTGAATTGACGTGATCCCAGTCGATGGCATCTGTGTTTAGATACAACGACTATGCTGGATCTACCAGGTTGTGGATGGGGGCGATTAAGTCAATGGAGATCATGTTGATGAAATGATTTTGGTCTCCATTATTGTGGGTGTGATGACTCAAACATTATGGATGTTCTCTATGCTCCAGATTTGGCTCTAGAGGTACTAGCATGAATGGATCGGTCCTATGTGCGAATAGGAAGACAGGGTCTTCCCTCAGCACTGATGTCGCTATAGGGTCTCTGGGCGAAAGGTATTCTTCGTATGCCCAAAGTAGCAGATCCAACACTTGGTCCCACCATGCTGGGTCTATGTACCATTCATGCCCTAGCACTATGTTCAATTGTGTGAATATGTCATTAATCTCCAAGGGGTATGGTCACTGCATTTGCCGCATATGATTGAGATAGGCCATCTCAGTTTCATCTTCAAAATTGCTATCAGAAATCCAAAAGCCTTCATTGGCTCCGACAACTGCTTATGGAATTGAAGGCTTGCCTTGCTCAAGAAAATTGATGTGGCCCCATTGGGGTTGTTCTGCTCTCTGCAGTGGGGCCCGATTACCTTGGAGCTGCACTTGCTTGATTGGATCATCCAGAGGGAACATTGTCAAGAGACTCTCTTGATAATCATCCATGGGGATCACTTATGAGTGATTGCTATTTGATTCAAAGGGGTCATATGACATTGGTTCATACTCTGACTCGTCCTTTGAGGACCCCTCTTGAAATTGTCTAGACCCTTCTTGAAAATGAGCCCTCGAGCTTTCTCCTCTTTTGAGCAAAGGGAAGGGATTGCAGGGGTAAACAAGGTTGATTGTCGTTAATGGGAGATAATCCCTCAATGTATATGTCGTGTTAGGGTTGGCATATGGATCTGATGCCAAACCCCCCTTGTTTCCTATCCCTAGGCCTTGCATGTTCTCCACCAAGATGTCCAAGGGTAGGGGGTGGTTGAACCCTACTCCTGACTTTTCATATGGCATTTGGTATCTTGGGTGGCAAATAACACGTATCCCTTGCTCATATTTGCCTAACCCATATGCATGCCAATTGCATTGGCCAAGGTATCTCAGAGCAAAATCTGGGTTAAACAAATAGTTGACATTTTCAAAAAAAGGCTCTTCATATTCATCCTCTTGCGTGCATGGTGCAACGCCATGATCAAGGACCCCATACACAAAGTTTGTCTGGTTCGGCGGGTAGCCTAGGGGAACAATGGTACCGATGGGGAGGTGAGGTCTCCTCATGTACTGCACGGACTCTAGTGTGGGTGTTGCTATGATATTCTACACCAGATACTTCCCCAGGCCCGTATTAGCCATCTCAACGGTGATTGTTGGTGATTGAGGGGAAGGGAATGGAAGTTCTCCCTAGGTCCATTCCATGTTGGGTGGACTAGGAGTCTTAACTTCCATTCAGCTAGGCATATCCTTAGTAGAGATAGTTGATATTGATGGCAGTGTCTCTTCCAAAGGTTGTGCCTCTTCCAGGGGTTTCTTCCCTTTGTCCGTTTGTTTGGCCTCCATAGGTGGCATCATTGGTGGAGGACCAGACGATGAAGATGGACCCTACTGGGGCTTTGAAGAAATTGCTAATGGGGATGCCTGAAAAATTAGACCCTGCTTAGATGGATTAAATTGGAAATCCAAATGCATTGATGGGAGGGTTGATTGCAGCATTAGCTGCACCGCATTACAATACTTGAAGGGTTCTAAGTCTGCTGGGACTACATGCACCTCCCCTTCAAATGTATACTTTAGACACTGGTGAGCTATCGAAGGGACACACTTCATGTCCTTGATCCATGGCCAACCCAGCAAGATGTTGTAGGCCATCTCACCTTCCAAAATATGGCATAATGTAGGTATAGTCTTTTGCCCCACCTAGATGGGTAGGACAATTGTGCCAATTGTAGAGCATATTGCATCATTGAATGCTTGCAGTGTATATGTGGAAGCCGTGATGTGAGATGCTGGCAACTTAAGATGTTTTAGGGCTGCGGTTGTGATGATATTACTGGACAAGCCAGTGTCTATCAACACCCTCTTATATGGGATCCCGTTGACCCACGTGATAACGTGCAGGGGTGGATCCGCCATGTCATCAGCCACTGATTTCACTTCATCTTCTTGAAATGTGATGACTGGCTTAGTGCATTGTTTGACATGTCCCACAAAATTGTTGAAATAATTTTTTTTGTGGGGCTGCAACTCGATGGCTTTCAATATCTCCATTAGAGCCTCTCGATGGGGCGTTGATTACTGTATAAGCTCATATATGGAGAGCCTATCCGAGGTGGTCCTCAAACTCTTAGTGAGTTTGGTCCAAAGTGTGGCCACTGGCTTAGGTAGAGGAGGTTGTGCAAGGTGCTATTGTAGTTGTGTCGTTGTTGGCACCTCACTTGTAGTTGCTGCGGGGGAAGCTACACTCGAATACCTCCTGTTTCGAGTCACTATACTGATCATCCCTACATACCCTTGCATGGGGTAGTTCTATGTGATCTCATTAACTTGTAGGGTCTTTGCCTATGCATCATGGGCAGGTAAGGGGTCCTTAAAGACCTCCATTTGTTGATTTCTTGGTGCCACAGGATTGTCCACCGCTAGTGTCTTGTTATCAATTAGGTCTTGCACCAAGCCCTTAAACTTCCAGCAAGCATTCAGGTCATGTCCCTGCCGTCTGTGGAACCTATAGTACAAGTCCTCCCTGTACCCCTTAGGCTTGGGAGCATTGGGTTCTATGGTCTGAATCTTTTGCAGGTTGATCAAATTTGCTGCTAACAAGCGATCAAACAGGGAGTCCTTGGACTCTGTGTAGGGTGTGTATTGTCGCCTAGGGCGACGCTGCTGACTCTGTTCTTGCTTTTGATTTTCTTTGTCATAGTTTTTAGGAGGCACTGCCTGATAGTTAGCCTTTTGGGGTTGTGTTACTTGTGCAGGCTTAGGGACATTGATAGCAACTTGATTGACCACAACGGGTTTCTGTTGTGTGGTCCCTATTTTAGTGTTCTTAGTCCACTCTTTTTTCTTAGGTTTGGCTATCTCACCATCCTGTATCTTGATCTCTTCAATGATCCTGGCTTGTGCCAGAGCTTCTTCTAAGGTGGCATATTGCTACAGTTGCAATAGCACAAATATTGACCTCAAACAGCTCTTTGAGAACATTTGAGTGAGGTCATACATAGGGGGAAGGTAGGGTAGCTTAGAAAGCAGAGTCCTCCATTGATTCTCGTATGTCGCCATGGTTTTTGCTTCATACTACCTGAGGCTGGCTAAGTCACTTAGTGATGCCTTATTCTTGGTGTTGAAGGCAAAGCATTCGAGGAATGCATCCACTAACTGATCCATGTTGTTAATGTTGTGCTTTGGTAATTGAGTAAACCAATCCGAGGTAGGGCCTACGAATGTGGTTATAAATGTTCTTAATAACAAAGTATCATTGTCCTGAATGCCAAAGCATTGGCTCAGGAATCTCGTCACATGCTCTTAAGCATCCTCCTCACCTCTAAAGGTTGCCAACTGAGGCAGCTTAAAGTGTTCAGGGTAAGGGGGTGCTGGCACGAACGGATGCACATGATGACTATGGAGTTGGTGTAAAGTGGGATTTTTGGGCCCAGAAGTCTTGGTCTCCACAGACTCCAAGCGCTCTAACAATGCTTTATATGCATCTAAAGATTTAATATCTTCATCTTTAGTTTGCTCCCATTGTGGATTGTGGGAGACTTGAGGCCTATGGAGGGGTGGTTGGATAGCAACCCCTCCGCCTTGGTAGGGCATTTCAGCTCGCTCTTCTTCTTGCTCATACTCCTTGTAAGCTTCCTGAGGAGTCTCTGGATGAGACCTATGACCCTGGGTGGGTCCCCGTGGAGGGTACCCATCGTTGTTCCAGGGAGTGGCCTCCCACTCAGGTCTAGGAGGTCTCGAAGGCAGTACTTGGTAAGGTCGCAGAGACCTATCTCGCACCAAGGGATTATGCCTCTCATATGGTTTTGCTCTTTGGGTGCGAGGGGTTGGAACCCTCTCAGGCATCGGGTTATGGAGCAGCTCATCTATTTAGAACCGAATGCGCTCTTTGCTAAGGTGATATAAATGCTCTAGCTATTGTTGGTATTGCTCAAGCCGCATGATCTGGGCTTGGCGAGTGACATGTCTAGTGACTGCCAGGTCAATTTGTTCCACCATCTTGAGCCTAGGAGGACTAGATGCCTCTCCTATGCACTTACCTCGATCACGATGATCCAAGATCTCAATATGTCACTTCCCTCTATCGAGGTTGGCGACATTTACCTGAGGCTCTGGCCTTAGTAGGTGATCATGGTATATAGTAGGTGTGAAAGTGCATGGCTCCTGCACTGTATATTGCTCTTGAGGAATGTAATGATCTTCCTCATGGTCCCTTTCGTATGTGTGAAAGGAGTAGGCAGAGTTGGCTCGCCCTGCTTGAAGAGCCCTACGCTCTGGGTTTTGTTTATTGGTTCTAATAGTTATGGGGCACAAAGGAGGGATGCCATAATCATGTGGCATCTCCTCATGGACACTATGCCACTCTAGAACTTCATCACATGATGGCCACTCATATCGAGCTTCTAAGGGAGCTTTCTTGTCTATGTTAAGCACCGCGTGTAAGGACTCCTCCTGAAAATGGCTATGGTGAATTGGCGTGTCCCTCAAAGGGGTGCCTCTATAGTCCCATTATGAAATGGAATGATGTGGATTCTCTTGTGGGTTAGGCCGCCAAAGCAGTATGACCAAGTCCTTGGGGCTATAGCGGAGGTGACTTGTGCCCCCTTGTACACTTTCCACAACTTCCGCCCTTGATTGGGCTTGGCTATGGGTGTACACCATGGTGGTGTTTTTCTACAAGCTATGTAGGTTTTTATCTCTTTTATGATTTTTTATGCTAAACTAAACAAAAAAGAACACACACACAAAGCAGTGATTATCTCGTTTAAAGATTGAGAGTGTGTCCTAAACCTGGTTCAATGTGTTTTGGTTTTTGTTTTTTTTTTGTTTTTGAAGGTTTTTTTTGTAAAGAACATTTAAATGCAATATGATGGCTCTTATGGCTCCCAAAAATGGTCACCCCTTCGATATACCATTTTCAGGCCGATATACCAACCTCTCTATATACCCGCCCTTACGTGAGGGAAACTATAGGTACGTGAGAGCAGATGGTACGTGGAACGTAGGCCGTACAGAAGGGGAATCACCCTGTTTATGACACTTACCATAGAAGACTTATCCTCGTGTGTTGAGAATCACCCCAGCTACACTCAGTCAGATTTTGTTAGGATTTACGTCTAGCAACAGTAGCGATCGGGGTTTATGAATGCAAAATTCAAGCCAAGGTGGTGATGAAATCCACCGTTGGTCTTGATCAAGGGCTGGGGTTTTACGACCAACTCCTTGGTGTTTAATTTTCCATGTGATGTGTGGGGTTATTTTTATTTTGCATGAAATAAAATAAACATGCAGCAAAACCTTTCCTATGCACGCAAAAAGAAACCAGAAAAAATAGAAAAATAATAACAGAAAATGATAGGCAAAGTTCGGGACTCTTACCTCTTCTCTAACCAAATCTGTCGGTTCTGAGTTTTTGCTCGAAAACTTCATAGACTAGAATTCATCCCAGGGGCGGATGAATTATAGGATTGTATTCGTCACAGGGTGGGGCACATTCCCATTCATCCCTGGGTAGGACAAATTATAGCTTTGTATCTGCCTCATGATGGAACGAACAACAGTCAGTGTACGAAAACTTGGTACCTGCAAGCAAAAACAACCAAGTTTGGATCAGATCTCTGATTTGAAAAATAGAGGAAAAGGTCCCACCGTGATCGCCACTAAAAGCATGAGGATACGGAAGCAAAAAGGAAAGAGAAGATGCAATGCAAATCAAACTTAGACTTAATGCTAATTCCTAGGAATTTGAAAGTGCATGAAAAGAGGGGAAAGCATGAGTGAATCTGGAAGGATATTTCTATCCTTCTGTTCCAAAAACTTGCAAAGATTCTCGTTTAAGCCATACAAACCATTGGTAAGCCTCAGTGCCTAGTTTTGATGCAGCAAAAGGGACTTTGTCAATTTCCTTAATTTGATATAAGTCAAGAATGCCTTCCATTTTGGCTATCCAACCACGAGGATCATGACCTTCAAAAGTGGGCATATCAATTCATGGAAAATTATTATTATTAGGACCTCTCGGTTGGTGATAACCCGTGTCCCTTTCTTGATTTTGGTTATACCGCTGTCTTTGATAGTGATCCCTGGAATTATCCGAAGTGCCTATGTGATGTTCCCAATCGTAATTTTGATCGACATTGTCTTCATTCCTTTGGGCATGGGAGTGATTTTGGGGATTAGTATTGGGATTAGGCTGGTTTTGTGCTTTCACAAGGTATTTTAGGAGGACACCAATTTTGTTCATACCATCTAGTAAGAGTTGAAGAGAATCACTATCGAAAATGGCTGAGTTACTTGAGTTTCCTTGTGTGATGTTTTCGTGAGTTGGGGAAGGATTAGTAGCCATAGGATCTACTAGTGGATGATGTGGATTATAACTACCAATTTTAAAAGGAGAAAGAGAATTTTTAGTACCTGGGCTACGATTAGGTCTTCTTGTGTTGTTATTGGTCATTTCTGAACTTGATAATTGACCGTC
Source organism: Wollemia nobilis (assembly GCA_028583015.1). Classification (NCBI taxonomy): domain Eukaryota; kingdom Viridiplantae; phylum Streptophyta; class Pinopsida; order Araucariales; family Araucariaceae; genus Wollemia; species Wollemia nobilis. Next base: position 867,444 of record JAQPPZ010002068.1, read on the forward strand.
AGATCCCTTGAGCCACTGTTTGCTCATGCACTTGTTAAAATAACCTGCTTGGGCTTTCGCTTCAACTACCACAAAATTTGGTTGAATTTAGCAAAAAAATGTGGAGTCCGCTTCAACTGTTGCTCCAACTGCGACGCGGATTTGAATTTGTTGGCTCACCTCCTTTGACGACTTTCAACGACTTTGGACGATTTTCAACAATACAAGATGCGACACAACTGGACAGATTTTGTCAACTTGACACAAGGACAGGACTAACAACTGGATTAATATATGATGCACGGACCGAGTCAGAACAAAATGGATAAGCGAACAGACACGACATGTGGACTGAGACAGAAAAAACAGAGACACGACACGTGAGCGGACCGAGATACGACACGTGGATCAAGACAGGACAGAACGGGGATGCGACATGCGAGCGGATCGAGACACGACGCATGGATCAAGACAGGACACACGAGCGGATCAAGACAGGACAGAACGAGGACGTGACACGCGATCAGAACGAGCAAACACGATGCAACCGAATATCAAAAAATCGACCGAATGGAAGACTAACACGCAGACCGAGACAGGACATACGGAGACACGAAACACGAGCAGACCGAGCAGACATGATGCAACAGAAAACTAACACAGAACGACAAGACCAAAGACCGAACGGAGTAGCAAGGCAAGCGCAAGGAGATGAGCGTGTGGCCAAAGCCACGACTCACTATGCACGCTAAGCGCCTTATAAACCCTTAATCGCCAAAAACACCTTGTATGTGGGATAATTGCCCACGCAAAAAAATTAAAAATAATAATAATAAAGTGCTAGTACCTTATAATATAACGCGATGTGAGATTTTTTTCGCGCTCGCTAATTGGCCGATAACGTTCTCTGTGTTAATGACATGTTCCTGCGTGTAATGGCGATTGGAGAACCGATTTTTCCACCGAATTACGTTGTACTAAATTGTGTTTTAAGTTCTTCCACCCTGAGTTAAATTCTGGAACGATTGGACGCCTGAACGCGGTTGCCTGGTGATGGTTTACTCGGGTATATCCTGCGATACAGTGCACGTCTGCGGATGTCGCTTGAAAACGGACGGAAACACATGGTAAACAGGTAGACAATGAACGTGAAAGAAACGGATGGAAGGTAGATAGCTGTTCGAGCTGCGAAGCGGTTTTCTCAGGATGAGACTGAATCTGATACCACGTGGAAGGATATTTCTATCCTTTTGTTCCAAAAACTTGCAAAGATAAAATAATAAACCAAAATGAATGACGAACATAGATATCAATAAGAAAAATGCAGTGAATGAATAGAATAAACAAGCCACTCAATGTGGGTACACCCTCGCTAATAGGCAGTTGCGATTAAAACCAATGAAGATTTTAAAACAAAGATGATAGATCCAAATAAACATTTGAATCAATATATATATTAAATGTTAAACTCTTGGAAGCGTCGGCTTTCGGCTATGTTTGGACTACAACAGAATCAAAATGAAACAAATGCAAATAAAGAAGACATCCCTTTTTATTGATATTTTTCACAACTCGGTTACAATGCGCATCCTCCCCTTTCAAGGGCTAGGAGCGTTTAAGTATGTGTTCTTGTTACATCCATGGATGCCCTTCCTTCTTCCGCGTGCCCACATGTAAAATGGGCGGACCAAACATCACCACCACTTGATTTGATGAGTATTTAATCCTTGCTGCTCCTCTGATGTCTAGGCCCTACATTCAAAGGAACAAGAAACAGTCAGTAGCACCTATAGATAAAGTAAAGCATGCAATCCCCAAGCCTACGATAAGTGAATGAGAAAAATGAATTAAACTACGACTAAAATTAATCCAAATGCTCTAAAAATTTGATAGGGGCATCAAGGCATCCCAAAGAAAATACTACAAATGGAACAATCAAGAAATTCCTCGCCGATTTGAATTCGCTCTGGGGCGGGACGAATTCACCTGCAACAAAACACTAAAGAGGCACTGTCCCAAATGTCTTGCATAGGAAGCTCCAAAAGACATGAAAACTTGGTATTAGCTAATTGGGGGTATTTTGGGAAGACCCAGATGGTTAGATTTTCCCAATTTTTCATCCATAAATGGGAATTTTATGATGCTACCTGTAGGTTAATAGAAGCGAGCAAAGATAGAAACATGATCAAAATTGTTCAAAATGAGACGAAATTTAAATGACAACCTATATAAGCATCATAGAATTGAATGCAAAAATGAAAGAAATAAATTCTACCATAGAATTCCCATTGCTTCGAAGGGGGGTGATTAGGACTATAGCAGTGTGGGAGGGGGCGCCCATGGGGCAGGCCGCCTGCCGTTTAGGGCCTAATTTCGGCACCAATCCACTTGGGATGGGTCCAAAATCTCTTTTGGGGTATTTTCAGAAAATTGGGTGGGATATCATGGCCAAATTTTAGGTTGGTTCCAGATTTGTGCTTCCAATAACCACCCTATGACCTCCTCTCTAAAAGAGATCAAGGATGTGAAAGACACAACTCAAAAAGGGGTGTGGGTGTGAAAGTAAAATGGCAGCACTTCGTTGCTCCAAAATGCTCCTTCTCTGTATATTTTGGGGTGATAAAACTCACCAATTTATAGACCTGGAGGTCTCTTAAAATGGTCATGCAAAGGCACCACTTGGCAATCATGCTCTCCCAGGGGGAAGGATATTCCTCCCTGAATAGGGACTTCATGACTGCCCATGTAATTGCCTCTAATGCTCAAAAATGCTCACCCATACTCCCATGTGATGAAGGAAGCGTTAAGTGGCGGATCTAAGCTGCTATTTGTCAAGATTTGACTTTTTGCCCATCAAACCTAAAATTCGTCCCACCCTGGAGCAAATCTAGAATTCGTCCCTGGGTGGGGTGAATCCTAGTCTAAATTCGTTCTTGGGTGGAACAAGTATTGAGCAAAGTTCTTGAAGGTGCCAAATTGATTTTTGACCTTCCAAAAACTGTTGTGAGAGTGGTTAGGACCACTGTTTAACCTCTGGGGGCTGCCCTTGGGGTTGTGTGTGTCAATACGATCCGTTTTTGTAGTCACATAATTGGATTGGTGCTGTTTTGGTGTCTACAGTTTTCAAAATGGTTGTCAATCATTCATGCACTCCTTAATAATTTATGTAAGAAGAAAATAATTAAATCTACAAAAATGAAACATTCACACATTCCTAAAAATGAATCTACTGCAAATACTGGAAATAGCAATGTGGTAAATGACCTTACAAAAGCAATAAACTAATCTAGAAAATAGAAGAAATGTGGGGAAGAAATATTGGCTTGGAGTGGGCCCAAGCTCCAGCAGCTTCCTCCCAGCTGAACACGCGCTTAGAACTCTTAAAACTATAATATATTTATCAAAGTGTTACAATATCTATCTATCTATGTATCTCTATATGAATCTATATCAATCTATATCTCTCAAAGCGGTCTACACGTGTTTATATAACACATCCACAGAACTTCTGTTATAAAGAGGTTACAACAGTCAATTCATCCCAGACTAAATTAAGATAGTTTGGTGAATGCAATCGACGTCTGCTTAAAACTGGCATTTGGTTCTAACAGCGGTGTGTTCGTTGATTGGTTTGTGCTTCACCTAGAATTGGTAAGACACTTTCATACATTTGTGCGATCTCCAATTTAACTCTACATGACGTAGAGTTGGAACTGCACTAGTCGCTGTTGTCCACGTTGTGCAAATCTGGTCAACGAGCGAAGAACAAATGTGCCTTCCTTATGAGGAAGGCACCCAAGTATATCAGGCACCTTCCCTATATGGAAGGTATCTTACTACCATGGTGCCTTCCTAGAAGAGGAAGGCGCTTACCTTCTGTTGGCACCTTCTTATGGGAGGAAGGCGCTTGCCTTCTAGTGGCACCTTCCTTATGGGAGGAAGGCGCTCACCTTCTGTGAGGAAGGCACGTATTCTAGTGGCACATTTCATATGGGAGGAAGGCACTTTGCCTATCGTGGCGTCTTCCCATTGGTGCCTTCCTTATGAGAGGAAGGTGCTTCCTTCCCTTTGGCACCTTCCTGGAGGAGGAACATGATTTTCTTTCCTTGGTGCCTTCCTGGAAGAGGAAGGCACCTACGTTCTCATGGTGCCTTCCTGGAAGAGGAAGGTGCCTACTTTCTCTTGGTGCCTTCCTAGAAGAGGAAGGTGCCTATGTTCTCTACATTGATCCCCAAAGAAACAAAGTGCCAAGTCCATCAAAAAGACCTTGACTGATCCAAATCTAACTAAACCAATTGCAATTCCACAAAACATACTAAAAACACACAAATTAGATAACATGCATAATTTCATAAAATATCTATATAATCATTTATAGAAGTACACAATATTTATTATACATCCACATAATGATCAAGAAAATGCGTACAAAATATGAGCATTTTTGGTGCTCATCACCGTCCATGTTAGAATATGATGAGTGGAAGACTGGGAGGTTGGTGCAAGAAAAGTCTGCCCAAACAACTTGTCCAAAGCCAAGATCACCATGCAATAGGATGGAAGCTTTGAGGATCCCCATGAGGAACCATTAATGACCTTAGTTATCTGATGTAGAATGTCAATGGGTGCGAAGGGGAGGATTTGAAGGTGCACAACTTTAGAAGTAATTAATATCTGACCTATCTACAACAAGAAGGGACAGTGTAAATCAGAATTTAAGAGGCTGCCAGAATAATCAAAGGCAAAAATCTCTGTAGAGACACTAGAATCATTCTAGATGATTGCCATAACTCCTAGAGTAGAGCATCAACAAAATTTCCAGTCATTTCAGTTTAATTTTTCCCACCGAGCACTATTAATGCTTATTTTTGAGTTCATTGTAAAATTTTCTATAAATAGCAAAATTCTTGGCATTCCAAAGAGTGGATCTGTAGCCTTTACAATTCATATGTAATCCTTTATTGCTTGTAAATAATAGTAAATCACTATTTGATCTCTCAATCCATATTTCATTCTGCTTCTACCTTTGTGGAAATATTTATTTTTGCGATGGTCGTCTGAGTGGGTTTGCTTAATTCTGCTATTTGGATTTCGTGAGCCTGATTGGGTGGTTCTAGAATTCACATTCACCACTGGGTATCGAGGTTTGTTTTTGTTAAGGCCAATAAGTTGGGAGTGCTCTAATTAGTCTACCTAGAGTTTATGCACTCTCCCTTGGTTTTGGAATTCACCCTTACATGCCAAGCCGAAGGAGAAGTGATAGGTGGGGCAGGATGATCTATTTGGTGGTTTACTATTGTTTGCACTCATGACATGGGAGGAGTGTATCTTGATGCAGCTATACACCATCCTTGTCAATTCCAACTATGGTCTCATTTGCTTTCTTTCTCATTTCCTTTCTCCTTTTTCCTCCTTGCAACATAGGCAGCTAGAACGTTAGGAGCCGACCTTCTCAGGAGATCGATCGACTCTACCTATTTCGAGTTGGGCAGTCATTCATACTCATTGAAAACCCTGGGTGCACCTCTAGCTTGTTTAGTATTGGTTTTTGCATCAACAATCATATAACCCACACCATCATTGAAGTCTTGATTCAATGGCAGAGTTTATAAAAGGAATATGGCACATGGGAGTCCCTTCAACAACTTCAACAAACATTTTCTCATCTGGAGATTTGAGGACAAATATTTTTGAAGGCGATAGGTATGTTAAGGCCATATTTTAATATTATTATAATTGTCTAGTTAGGTGGTACTTTGGACACCTGGGCTCATGGGCCCATATGATGTAATTGTTATATAAAAATATTAGTTAGTTAAAGATGTAATAATTATTATTTAGGAGTTACTAGCTTGGGCCCCCACTTGCACATGGATGAAAACTCTTGAGCATTAGGGTTAGGGTAGCTAAATAATTTTAAAGAAACAAAGGGGCAAGAGAAGAGGCATCTCATATTTTGTTGTATCAAATATTCATTTCTAAGGAGGTTGCCTTCTCAAAGAGGCTTGCAATTATGTAATGTGTTGTTTTTTGCAATATAATTTGTTGCATTTCTATTTCGCATTGTTAATTTCAATATTATTTTATATTATTATTGAAATATCATGTTGTGATTTTTATTTCACTGCAAGGTTCCTAACAATAGATATCGTTTCTAGTGGAAAAGTCTTTTCTCAACAAATAAATTCTCATATCAAACTGATCATTTTATTTATAATCGTTCATTTTTTAATTTTTTTTTATGAAATGCCATTTTAATTATAAAAATAAAAGTCCTTTACAACCAAAAATAAATGTGGGTGGATAAAAAATCACACCCTGAATGCCACTTACTTATCCTAATAGCGGATAAATAAAAACAAACTACACCACACGGGCACAACAACCATCTACATCAAACTAGAAACATTGTACAACCAAAAATATTTTTAAATAAGGGGGCCCGTGGTAGATAGAGCCTAATCCATTTTAAGTGGGTGGTTCCCCCCACCCATCAAAGTGCTCCTCACCCCAACTTGAAACATAAGCAATTACAAAAGAAGGATGGGACCAACTAGAAATATATCCATGACTACCTGAAGCCCCCAAACCATCATTAGGCATAGGCATAGATTATGGAGTGATCACAAGCATAGAATATTGGGAGGTGTACATATTTGGCTACTTCAGCAAGCCTTCATAGTCACAAGATCTACTTCTAGGAGGTTGACGCCATGCACAATAAAGGCGTCAGTGTGAATAGGGTCGATCATGTGCCTCTCTACTAACAACATAAGGGGCTTCACCCTAATATTTTAGCAAATCCTACAAATGGTCCAGCTCCATAGCCACCTGTTTAGCCTAGTCACATATCTAAAACCACATATCATAAAAAATTTTGAGCTTGTCAGCAAACAAAAAATCCTGAGACGGATCAACCTACTTGAAAATAATCTTGTTTCTAGATTTCTAAATGTTAAACAGGAGGCTGACTCTAAATATTTGCCACACTTACATCAATAGGAGATAAAACTGAATGGGATCACCCAAAAGGACATGATGCCACGAAAGCTATAGGGACATAAATGGGGTAAAGAAAGAACCAACCCAACTCCAAGCAAGATTGGATCATCTACATACCCAGAAAAGATGAATACAAGACTGTGGTTCTTGATAAAATGGAAATCAGGGCTCAGGTACCCCATATAAGAAAGTCTATGACTAAGGGGCAAACCCTGACATAGTAAACTCCAAGAAAAAAAAGCTTTCTTTGGCTCCATATAAGATGCCCAAGCTGAATGAAATCTAGTTTTCCACCTAAAGGGTGATGAGAGAATATCCCATTTGATATTGAGTTTGGGCACCATGGGGGCAGTTGGCGTAAGCCAGTCATAAACCTTCCTGGCTCTATAGCTGAGTAAGAAAGTGCACTTATACCAGGCCTAATATTTCCAGCATGGTTTCTAAGATCTGACACCTAATTTCTACCATAAGGAGAAAGGTGTATGGTCTAGAACATCATACATAGCCTTGTTAGCGTTGGACAACTGAAAAATCATTTTAAAATTATTCCAAGGAATCCAGTCTCTATTTTCCCTGGAGTAAAAATCAACAATGGCAGCAATGCCCCACTTAAAATTTTTTTTGGGCATGGACCCAAGGAACTTGGCCCAATGACTTACCCTAAAGCTTGAATACAGGGGACCACCAAACATTGAGAATATTAATGGAAAGGCCTTTATGTGAATGGACCCCCTTCCAAACAATCCAAGGGTTTAATTGTTGCCAAGCCTTCCATATGCTTTTGATGACAAAGGAGCTAGGGATTTTAATGAAAATGGGACCATAACTAAAGAGGCAAATCCATTCCTACCCAGGCTTGATGGTTGAGTGGAAGCCTAGCCGAGATGCAATATCTAATAAGAAATTTTCATGCTTTAGGTCCTTTGAGAGCCCACACAATCCATTTAGCACAAAGGGCTAACCCTTGATGCTTACAGTCCATCAAACCCATACCCCCTGCTTGCCATGGAAGACAACAAATATCTCAAGCTACTCTTTGAAAGCCCTTTTGCTCAGACCCACTAGACCACAAAAAATACCATAGTAATTTTTCAAGCCGTTTGTAACAAGCTTGGGAAGGGACCCAAAAATACGAGTAATAAACATGCATGGAAGCCAACACTTTCGAGAAAATTTAAATTTTTTTAGTAAGAGACAACTTCTTAGCAATCCAATATTCCAAATTGCTTTCCACTTTGTTGATGATATAATACCATAATTGGTATGGAGAGCCTTGAAAGGCAAAAGGAATGCCCTAGAATTTGAAGACTTCTCCATGCTGAATCCAACTCCATTGCACATGCTAAAGCCAGTGGGGAAGAGGCTATAGGGATTACCTGTAATAGGAGGTTTTCCTCCATTGGATATTAGACTCGAAGGATTTGCAAAAAATATCAAGACAAGAAGAGCTTCATAAAGGGATCAATCATCCTTATTCATAGTAAGAAAGGAATCATCAACAAAGTGATTTTTAATGAGTTGACCAAAATTCCCAGGAAGGGAAATACCCTGAAGCATCCCAAGAGAAGCATGATGAGCCAAAATATAACCAAATGCTTCTGCTACTAAAATGAATAGCAAAGGGGCCAAAGGACAATCCTACCTTATTGACCTGTGCAAGGCAATAGCATTAGTTTAAAACTTGTTGAGAGAAAGTACATATGACGCATCCTGAAAAAATATTTTAATAGATGAAATAAACTGAGAATAAAATCCAAGAGCTTCTAGCATGGAAAGAATGAAAACCCACTCAATTCGATCACAAGCCTTTTCAAAGTCAAGATTGAAGAAGAGGGCTTGTTGATTGGACTTGCAAGCCCGTTCCATCCCTTCCAAATAGCAAGAACATTTTCCAAAATATATCGATTCTAGATAAATCCAGTTTGCTCAGGCCTCAAAATAGAGGGAATTAAGGGCCTAATTCACAAAGCAAGTGCTTTGGCAATGATATTGTATCTGACATTAAGCAAAGTTATTGGCCTCCAATTTGTGATGATTTTTGGATCCTCAAACTTTGGTATAAACTTGATATTGCCCTTATTGATAATAACATCTAAGAAGCTAGACTGTAGGTCTTTTAAATATACTTTATGCAATTTAGGACCAATAAACTCCCAACAAGTTTTGTAGAATTCGTAGGGGAAGCCATCAAGCGCTTGGGCCTTAGCATCTACCATTTGAAATAGGGCATCTGCACTATCTTGCTCTGATAGAGGTCATTCATAATCATTATACTACGCTGGGGAAAGGCAAGTTGGGATAACCTCTTTGCAATATTCAAGGGCTAATTCTATTTCAAGGGTGTACGGTTGAGCAACAAAAATATAAGAATAATATCATGTAAATTCAGCTGCTATCTCAGGAAAAGAGGTGGTGTGAAACCCACTAACCAATAAATATTTAAATTGAGTGGAGTGATGTAGAGGTTGAAGCCTTTGGAAAAACTCTTTAGAAATGTGGTCATCCACTTTGAGCCAATGCATCCTGGCTTTAATCTAAGCCCCTCTGGCATTGTACACTTCAACCACTTTGAGCTTATACCAAAGCTAAGAGACATGGTCATGAATGACGAAGTCAAAAGGAGAGGCCTCAATACGGAAGGAGACTTGTGCAAGGTCATTACACAGAGCAGTATTAGAGTGACGATGCAGCTGCACCAAATTCTTCCCTAGGATTTTGAGCAGATTAGTGGTACAAAAAATGGTATCATTCCACCACTCAATCCATCCTAAATCTCATTGGTCTGGGTACAATGTTCTAGATCCTTTGGATGTGACAAAAAATGGTATCATGTTGTAAGAAAGAAGTGTAGAAAAAATCGAGCATGAGTAGGCCATTGAGGAGTGGAGGAAACATGAATAGAGAACATTATGGAGGAATGATCGAACGAGACCATACCAAGAATGGTTTCAACAAAAGTGACTGAAGGGAGCCAACAAGAAAAGGAAAACTCATGCTGGTCTGAAAACATGTCCCTGTCCAACCTTTTTAAAAATCTTGTGGGGCCTGACTAAAAATTAGACCACATGAACCACAAATGGTTGAAAATTTGACCAAAAGAGAAACAACCATTGGGATGGAAAACCCCCAATTTATTTCTCATAAAATACCAAGCATGTTGCTCTCCCGAGGCCCACCTATTGGGGAGTTGACCCATTTTATCATAAGGCTTCTCAACCATATTGAAATCACCACACATCAGCTAGAACGTAGTAGGTAAGGACAAAGCATACCATCTCCACAATGCACATCTATCTTGGACCTCATTAGAGGCATAAATATTAATAATCCCGAAGGAAAGACCACCAAATTCGAGCAAAATATAAATCGCGTGGTGAAAGGGATCATAACCCCATGTGACAAAATTGCTCGCCTACCTATTATTAAGAAAAATGACAACACCTCTGCTACCGTGATTGTGGTTGGTAGCATACATCTAACTACCAGGCCATAACATAGAACAAGCAAATTACAAATTGAAACCTGCCACTTTGACTTCTTGTAAACACACAAAATTTGGACATCCATAAATACTGGAAGAGGTAGTGAGTTCATCCCAAACTATGTAACGACAAAGAGGGTTCGTCAACCCACAAACATTCCAAGAGAAAAAATATTAAAAAGATTCAAGTTGCATACTCCCATTGGCCTCAATTGCATTATCCGACAAGTGATAGGGGTTATTCTTGAAGGCATCCATGGTGGCGAAGAAGAAATAAGTTTGCCATAATTTTTCTAAATGGGCAAGCTGCTCACCTCATAGGGGGCTATGAGACTATTGTCCTAAGTTATGAGAGAAACTTCCTCCATCCCCTGCCTCGTCTGGTGAACCCAAGGGTACAGTGGATCGAATACCTTCATTGTGGTCTATAGACTTGATGGCCAGACGAGGAGAGTGGACAGGGGCTGAATCCATAGTCGACAACTGCATGGGAGGCTTAAGCGCTACGGCCTGAGTGTACGTGGCCACTATGTGCCCCGCCTAAGCGGGATTGCCACATTTCCCTTTCTTGCATGAAACCTCAGTCCATTCACCATATTTTTATGGAGGGTGTAGTGTAGTGGGAGATAATACAACGTCAACTACCGGGATTGATGCCTTTCCTCCTAAGAATAGATGAAATAAACTATTCCCGCTTCTCCAGAATAGATTCCATAAACTATTCCCGATAGAGAGCCTACCTAATAATAGATTAAATAAACTAATAATAGATGAAATAAAGCCTTGAGTTTTTCAATTATCAAGGGGCAATCATTAATGCAGTGGGAGGTTTACTGGCAACAATAACATGTATTAGGGAGGTTTATATACACCACCCATTAATGAAAATGGATAGAACCAACCTGAATCTCAATATACTCCTTTAGGGTTTTAGCTAGGTCAACCTTGATACACATTATCCTACTAGGGCGGATCGACATTAATCGAGAGGGTTCATCACAGACAAATTCACCAAGGGTGGACACCAATTTTTTTAGAAAGGGCTAGAATGAAGTGGGAAGGTCTGGGAGTTCTACCCAAACAGGCATGACCAGGGAAAAAAAATTATAAACTATGAAATCCTGGCTCCACGGCTTAAAAATGAGTAGTGAACTATTAATGTAACTAGGACCCTTATTGAGGACCTGGGCTTGGTCGGGACTATCAAATTGGAAATGAAAAAACCCTTAGAGATATTTTGGATATGTTCGACTTGAATCCCATACGAATGCCAATACTGCTTAATCCAGTTCCTAAGGACATGCTTAGGGGGAATCCGACCCAAAAAATACCCTATAAGAGTATTGTTTTCAAACCAAGAACATGCCTGATTGAATTCATGCAAAGGACTCACACAATCAGGTTCAAAATTACCTTGTGGTACACCTTGGGAATAAATTTTTTGGGCTATTTTTTGCTTTTGGAGCCATTCCTCTCGCTGCTAGCTTCAGACAAAGCTGGGGGACGATAAACCAACATAATGAACAAAAACTAACATAAACCCTAGGACAACACACAGATTGACATGCATGCAGCCACCCATAACTCACCATTTTTTAATTATTTATATTTGTCTTCATTTAATATTTTTTTAGCCCACATCTCACACCTATATAATATCATTGAAATAATCATGAACCAAAAATGAACCTTATTTATTTTTCAATCTCACATCTTCATTTTTTCTCCTTAGTTTACAATGGGTAAAATGCTCTCCATCCTACTTTTATATTTCCATATTGCATATTCTCTAATTGAGTTTTATTTGAAAATATAAGTTAAGGTATTTGTATTCTCTTACTATATCCAATGAAGTTACTTCAAACAAAATATATAGCTTTATTTTCTCTCTTTGAGTAGAGAAGACCATAATATTAAAAAATGTCTTACAACCTTTGAGTGTCTTGTTGATCAAGATGACATCATCAAAACATATGAGAAGTTTCACTATATAAAAAAATAATATAAATTCCAAATAAAGTAGGTGAAAGGAAACAACCTTGTTTCACCCCAACATCACTCCCAAAAAACTCTAAGAGTTATTTTGAAGTTCTAATTTTGCTACCAGTTGGTCATAAAGGTTGCATGCAACTACTTTGTACTTGGTCGGTACCCAAATATTTTTTTTCTATAATATACCTCTAGGTAGTGTAAAAAACCTTTTAAAGACCACAAAAAAATAATAAAATTCTCATTTTTCATTCCATATCCTCTTTATTAAGTGCCTTTAAGTTACTCAATCATCTATCATTGAGTGCTTTAGTCTAAACCTTTCTTACCCTACTGTTCTCTTTCCTTGATTTTTTTCCTTAATTGTTTTCCCACTTATTGATTTTGCTTTCTACTATGCTATCAAACAATTTTACAAAAAGAGGATTAATCATGATGGTACGAGTAATTTGAAGGATTGTTAGTGTCTCCATTTTAATGCAATGGTATGACTAGGTTGGTTGTTTGTTCTCATAGGAAGCCTTCTTTAACGATGTCATTAAAATTATTTTGGATGTATGGTTCTAATATGTTGACCAAACTCAATTGTTGACCATTTATATCTTGAATTTTACCTATTGCTATTTTTTTTAATGCTCTCTATATTTTTCAAAAAAACTTTTTTAATTTTCTTAATCCTATTAATTATAGGAGGAATATTTTTCTTGGTTTCTCTTATATATAATTGCTTAGCATTATGTGCTCACTTGGGATATTAGTTTTTGTGTGACTTTTTATTTATTGTAGCTATTTCCCAAATTGTTTTGGTTATGCTTTATAAGATATATCAACTTCTTTTAGCTTGATCTTATGTATTTTTATTTTATTGTTTTCATAGTTTGTTATTTATTTTCTCTGTTTTATTTTTTTAGGGTTTTTATTGTTTTACATTTTTTATCATACCATAGATTTATTAGAAAGTTTTTATGTTTTCTTTTTTTTGGATTTTAATTTCTTCTATCACTCTAATGCTTCTCTTATATCTATCAATTTCCTACTATTTTTGAAAAAGGTTATATGTGGCTTCTTGTGGGGGCCACTCCCATTAAAATACCAAAATATTACATTTTCTATAGAATAAATTTATCAAAGTTTTCTCATTTCTTTTTTATCTTAAATATATTCTTCAACTTCCTCGAAGTGCTATGTTTCCACAATAAACTCTTTGGCATCATTTTGATTAAGACATAAAATCTCACTGCTAAGTAAGTGTATACAAAGATTACATGACATAATCAAGTAAAACCCTAGGAGCTAAGAATCCGCCTTCGTCTATTTCATGGTTGTCGCACAATTGATATCTTCAACTTATTTTGAAGCTATCGGGGCAAGGAATTGTGCCAGGGAAGAGGTCTCACAAGTTCATGCTGAAATGTTTCCACAAGGTAACAATGCCAATCCTGTTGTTGAAATTCTTGTTATTGAGTTTGATAATGCATGCAAGTGGCTAGAAGAGCATACCCTGATAGGATATTTCTTGGGTCGTATCCTGAATGACACTCTGATCCAATCTCAGATTCAGTAGTATTAGCAATCTTATGGTATTAAGATAGAGAATATCCAAATTTGTCAAAATGGTTTTTTTTTTTCACTTTGCTGATGCTCAACATGCATAAGAAGTTTTTAGTCAGGGTCTTTGGTATGTCCGAAGCTCTTTGCTTATCTTTCAATAGTGGTCTAGATATTTATCTGTTAATGATGAGGTTTCTATGGAAGTGTCTGTTGGGGTTGAGTTCCCTGGTCTTCTAAAAGCCCTTTGGCCATTCTTGCAAAGTATTGCTTCCACCCTTGGGAAGGTGGTCTGCTTAGAACCAAATAAATTCTATAATGTCCACCCTAACAGGTGTGTGTGTGTGTGTCAAATTTGATCTTTCCAAGGACCTTATTGAGTCTATTGACCTGAAGATTGGTGACAAGGTTTTACACAGCGTGTTGTGTACATTAATTTGACCAACACCTATTACCATTATCAATCAACATAGCACAAAATTAAATATTGTCCACTTATGGCTGATAAGTTCAAATTGTGCAATGTTGTTATTCTTACCCTTGCTCTGATAGTTCCAGATTCAGGAGCAAAGAATCCTCCAGATGAGTGGACTACAATGACAAACAGGAAAAATTATCCACCTAAGAAGTCGATGTTGCAGGGAGGTTCTAGTTCCAACCCTTTAGTATAACAACCTTCAGCACCATGCATGCCAACCCTTCTGAATATAATTTCTCCAGAGCAGCTATGTCCCTCAAAACTAGGAGGGTCCCCTTTTGTACCTGCTTTAGATGGAGTTTCACCACCTCTAGTATATTCTTCACTTGATGATATTGTTCCTTCCATTCTTAAGCAAGCATTACCGAAGGATGAGTCATTCTCCAGATCCTATCGTTCATGTAGTCTGGCTCAAGGTTCCAAAGCAAGCTCGCATTATGGTTCCTAAAAATTCATTGATCCATAAGGACATCATAAAGGAGATGCATGCTTCACCCACAAAAGACCATTTGGGTTTTTTGAAGACATATGAATAATCTAAATGGTCATTCTATTGGGAAGGAAAAAAAGATATCCAAAATTTTGTAGCAAAGTGTGAGATTTACCAACAAATGAAAGGAGAAATATTTCATACTATAGAAACTCTACAATATTTACCAATCCTAGAAAATTTATGGAATGATATTTCAATTGATTTTATTGGAATCCCTAAATCTGGGAGAAAAATAAGTATTCTTGTGGTGGTGGATTGTCTCTTGAAGTACACTCATTTCTATTCCCTCGTCCATCCTTACCATGCCTCCACCATTGCTCAAATATTCATGGACTCCATTTTTAAACTCCATGGTATGCCAAAATCCATTATTTCTAACCGTGACCCTACTTTCACCAGCTTTTTTTAGTAAGAACTATTTAAATTATGAGGAATGTAAGTGAGAATGAGCTCAACCTACCACTGGTAGATCGATGGGTAAACCAAAATTGTCAATAAATAATTGCAAATCTACCTTGGTTATTTTACTTTTGAGCATTTAATACAGTGGGTTGTGTCTTCCATTGGATGAATTGTGGTATAATACTTCATTCCACAACATCCAAAATGACTCCTTTTGATGTGGTTTATGGGTACCCAGCTCTATCACGTTGTTCATATGTTCTAGAAAAATTCAAAGTTCAAGTGGTGGATGCAACACTTCAAGAATATATTGGAATATTATAGCAGTTGAAGGATAATTTGGTTATGGCTTAGAACTAGATGCAACAATAGACTAATCAACATAATTAAAAGCATAGCTTCAATATAGGAAATATGGTATTCTTTTGAATCCAACCATACAAGCAATCATTAGTGCAATTTCATGCTCATCAAAATCTTACAACAAGGTTCTATGGACCCTACCATGCATTGCGATGGATTAGAAAATTGGCCTATAAGCTCGCATTACCACCTTATTTCAAAATCCATCCAGTATTCCATGTCTCTTGTCTCAAAAATGTACTTGACAACCACACTCAAGTCCAATCAGAACTTCTTGAGTTGGATGATGAAGGTTTGGTCATCTTGGAACTTAACAACATTTTGGATCATTGTGGCTGAATTTTATCACCCTTTACCCATAATTTCTTTTTTTGCAATATGTTAGAAAGGTAGATTGCCCAATTTTGAAGCATTAAAAGGGCAGGCAAAAAATGGTAAGGTGAGTGCCCTTTCCCTGATCATCAAACGAAAGAATTGGATCCCAAATCCCTGGATGAAAAAGGTGGACTATGGACCAACAATCATGAGTTCCAATCTGCCATCTGAAAGCTATATGGAACTTTAGAAAAAGCAATATCATAAGTCCAAACCAAATATTTCATCCACATCAGAATATGATGAGCGAAATATTGGGAGGTTGGTGCAAGAAAAGTCTACCCAAAAAGGTTGTCCAAAGCTGAGATCACCATGCAATAGGATGGAAGCTTCGAGGATCCCTAGGATCAAGCATTAATGATCTCCATTTTTTGATGTAGATTGTCGATGGGTGCAAAGGAGGAAGATTTGAAAGTGCACAACTTCAGAGGTAATTAATCTTTTACCTATCTACAACAGAAAGGGACAGGGTCAATTAGAATTTAAGAGGCTATCAGAATAAAAAAGGCCCAGATATCTAAAGAGACACTCTAATCCTTCAATATGACCACCATACTTCTTGGGGCAGAGCATCGGTAAAATTTCTAGTCATTTCAGTTTAATGTTTCCTACCAAGCGCTATTAATGCTTATTTTTGAGTTCATTGTAAAATATTCTATAAAAAGTGGAATGCTTGGTATTCCAAAGTGTGGCTCTATGGCTTTTATAATTTATATGTAACCCTCTATTTCTTGTAAATAATAGTAAATCACTATTTTATCTCTCAATTTGTCTTTCATTCTGCTTCAACCTTTGTGTAAATGTTTATTTTTGTGATGGTCGTATGAGTGGGTTCGCTTAATTTTGCTATCTATATTTTGTGAGCCTGGCTATGTGGTTCTGGAATTTGCATTCACCACTGGGCATCAAGTTTTATTTTTATTGAGGCCAATCAGGTGGGAGCGCTCTAATTCTACTGATTAGATTTCGTGCACCCTTCCGCTAGTTCTAGAATTTACCCTTACACACTGAGCCAAAGGAGAAGTGATAGGTAAGGTGAGCTGATCTATTAGGTGGTTTGCTATTGTTTACACCAATGATGTGGGGATTGTGTCTTGATGTGGCTATACACCATCCTTGTTAGTTCTATCTATGATCTCCTTTGCTTTCTTTATCCTTCCCTTTCCCTCTTTTCCCCTTTACAACATAGATAACTAGAATATCAAGAGTCATCCTTCTCCAAAGATCGATCACCTCTACCTCTTCTATATCGGGTGGTCATTAAATGCTAGTTGAAATCCTTTGGGTATACCTCCTGCTCATCTAGTGTTGGTTTTCACTCTAATAGTTTTTGGTGACTCTATTGGGGAACTATATAAGTTTTCATGTTTAAGAAAACCAAAGTTTGGTTATTCTCTGGTTTACCCAGATCTTGTAAAATTACCTACTGACTCCAAGCTAAGAAACATCTCCACATAATAATATAAATTAATTTCTTATGCTGAGATTTTACATCTCTTGAAGGACCTAGAGTTTGATGAGCAGCCCTGACCTTGCAAGTGATGATAGTATGTTAATATGGTGACTCTGACTTCAATGCATCAATCAAGATATTTGAAGACCAGTACCTCAATGGTCTACTTATTCTATCCATAGTGGAACGATCTTGGTCCATTAGAACTCCAATTTTGGCCTAAAATTCCCAAGGGTGTCCTAAAAAATCTGACCAAATATAATGGCACCTTGGAAATTGCTTGATAATTTCTAGAATATGTTGCTGCATTAGTGCCCCTCTATAACATAGTACATGAATATGTTATGATCAGGCTCTTGGTATTATCTCTAGAAGGGAGGGTGCTATGGTGGTATCATACCCTTGGGTGGAGAACCATCCACTCATGGATAGATTTGGTGGGAGCTCTGATTGATGCATTTGATGGCTCCTTAGATCCTTTCCAACTCTTGATGCACCTCTCATAAATCAAGATAGCCCCTTTTGAATCCACAACAAATTTTTACATTCGATTCAAAAATATTTTGGATAGGATCCCCCCTAAATACCAGCCATCTCCCACCTAGGCTCACCTATACTATATTCGGGATCTTATCTTGAATATCAGCCTCCTCTTGTATCAATCTGGGAAAAGGTTATTCCCTCAATTGTTTTAGGAGGTCATGCAGGTAGAGCGACTCCTACTCCAAGCAGGAAAAACATCTTCATATGACTCCACCATTCCATCCCCTTTCCCAACTGTCGTTGCCCCTTTTCTTACTACACAACATCTACCATGTGTGCCATCTCAAGTTGTGCATGAGCTAAGGATACAGTTAGGCATAATACAAAGGGTGAATTAATTCTCAAGCACATGCAGGATAAATGCAAGCACCAACCCTCAAAGTAACAATTCTATCACTTGCACCTTCTCCCAAGAAGTAGATGGTCTGGACCAAGGTGAGAATTTCACTCATAAAGAGGGAATGTTTTGGTATCATTTTTGTATCCAGGAGCATAGTGAGCAAAATATGAGTCATCTTCATGAGGACTTGGTTGGTCAACATTGAAGTCCTAAGGAGATCCCACCCCTAGCAGGATCAATCAATAATATTTGTAGGAAAAAATATGCAAGGATGCCAAAGGCATGTGAAATAGATATTTCACAACAGGTGGATCCCAAGGAATGATGACACTGGATCTTATTGCTAGTATTTGATAAATGCCTCCCACGTGGCAAAACTCATTACCACTATGATCATCAATTGCATAAGTACTAATATGCATGATGATCTACCAAACTGTGATCTACTAGTAGCTTGGATAACATTTGGGCAATGTCAACCAGACTACAGAAGGCAACACAAATTCAGTATGATCTGGTCCAGATATTACAGATTTATTGGATGAAATCTAGAATGGGTTAATGGTTGCAGTGTGCCAGCTTTACCACAATTTTTTCTAAATAATCCAATAAATAAATAAAGGGTGTGGGTCACTTGAGACCGCATGATTGCTGATATCACTCCGGGAGATCTACTTTTGATAGATAGGATGATTTTAGATGGCATGTCTTCCTTAAATGTTATTTATTTCCTTAAAAAACTCGCAAGGTAATATAGCAGGTACACCTGAACATCTTATGACTCCATAGCCCAATGAACAAATCTTAAAAAGCTTGCAAGGTAATATAGCAGGTACACCTTGGCTCATATGGTAAAGATACACATCAATCAAAATATTTCAAAGCAAATACAGGACCCAATAAGAAATTTCTCTATAAAATGCCTTATAGACACCTTTAATGGTCCATTTTTCAGTCCATAAGCGTGATCAAAGGGTCAAATATGGGTTCTAGTAAGTTGAGAATATTCCTACTAAATTGCATAAAGAAGGGCTATATTAGCATAGATAAATATTTCTAGCATTCTATCTATTCTTAAAAATACCTCAAGCCATGAAGGAGTATATCAATTAAGGACTACTTTGAGAGGTTTTCTACATGGCTACTCTCTCTTTTGTTTCCTTCTTGTATTGCTTTTATCTTCCCCTTCTTCTCTGTCTATTCCTTCAACTATTCTTTCCCCACACTCATTTTCTCCTCTTATATCTTATTTTTGCTCTTATTCTCCATTGTATGCTGCCTAGTTGTGCCCTTCCTCTTCCCCTATTTTCATATGGTATTATTCTCTTGGATACTATTGTTTACAGTTTATTATTTCTATCCTAGTATTCATCCCTACCCTTTTCTATCTTGCTTTTCGAAGGAAGAATTCTATATGGGTTCCTATTTCCAGCATGTGGAAATCCCTTGTGAGTCGCCAAGAGTGTAGGTAAAATTTGGCACCACTTTACCCACTCTTTCTTTTTTGACAAGATGTTAGCAAGGTAGATTGCCTATTTTTGAAGCATTAAAAGGACAAACAAAAAAATGAGAAGGTAAGCATTGAACCTGGATCCAAAATCCTTGCCCTGATCATCAGAAAGAAGAATGGTATCCCAAATTCTTGGACAAAAAAAGTGAACTATGGGCCAACAGTCGTGAGTCCCAAGTTCCCATCTAAACTCTAGATAGAACTTTGGAAAAAGCAATATCAGAAGTCCAGATCAAATCTTCCATCCATGTTATATTATGATGAGTGGAATACTGGGAGGTTGGTGCAAGAAAAGTCTGCCCAAAAAGCCTATCCAGATATGAGATCATCATGCAACATGATGGAAGCTTTGAGGATCCCTAGGAGTGAGAATTTATGACCTCAACTGTATGTGCAGATTATCGATGGGCACGAAGGGGAGGATTTGAAGGTGCATAACTTCCAAGGTAATTAATCTCTGACCTATTTGCAACATGAAGGGACATGGTAGATCAAAATTTAAGAGTCTATCAGAATACTCAAAGAACCAAATCTCTGCAAAGACACCTGACTCCTTTCGAATGATTGCCATCCCTCATAAAGGAGAGCATTAGTATACTTTACATTCATTTCAGTTTAATTTTTCTCGTCAAGCACTATTAATGCTTATTTTTAAGTTCATTGTAAAATATTCTATAAATAGAAAAATTCTTGGCATTCCAAAGTATGGTTTTGTGGCCTTTACAATTCATATGTAATCCTTTGTTGCTTGTAAATAATAGTAAATCATTGTTTGGTCTCTCAATCTGTATTTCATTCTACTTCTACCTTTGTGGAAATGTTTTTTTGTGATGGTCAACTAAGTCGATTTGCTTAATTCTACTATTTAGATTTCGTGAGCCTAGCTCGGTGGTTCTGGAATTTGTATTCACCACTAAGCATCGAGGTTTTTTATGTTAAGGAAAATCAGGTGGGAGTGCTCTAATTCTGCTACCTAGATTTCATGTACCCTCCCTCTCATTCTAGAATTCACCCTTACACACAGAGACGAAGGAGAAGCGATAAACAAGGTAGGTTGATTTGTTAGGTTGTTTGTTGTTGTTTGCACCGATGATGTAGGAGGAGTGTGTCATGATGTAACTATATACCATTATTATCAGTTCCATCTATGACCTCATTTACTTTATTTTTTATTTCATTTTCCCCTTTTCCTTCTTATGATGTAGGTAGCTGGAACCTCAAGAGCCAGTCTTCTTTGGAGATTGATCGCCTCTGCCTCTTTCAAGTCGGGAAATCATTCAATACTGGTCGAAAACTTTTGGGTGTGCCTCCTGTTCGTCTGATGTCAGTTTTCACATCAACAATCATATAACCCACACTTTTCATAACCACACCATCATTGGAGTCTTGGTTCAATGGCATAGTTTATAGAAGAAATATGGCACATGGGAGTCCCTTCAACAAATTCAACAAAAATTTCCTCTTCTTGAGCTTTGAGGACAAATCTTTTTTGAAGGGGATGGGCATGTTAAAGCCACATTTTAATATTATTATAATTGTCTAGTCATGTGGTACTTTGGACACCTAGGCTTATGGGTCCATATGATGTAATTGTTATATAAAAATATTATTTAGTTAAAGATGTAATATTTATCATTTAGGAATTACTAGCTTGGGCCCTCACTTGCACATGGATGAAAACCCTTGAGCATTAGGGTTAGGGTAGCTAAATTATTTTAAAGAACCAAGGGGGCTGGTAGGGTACCTAGGAATAGATATTTGAGGATATATTATTATATTGTATAAGGGTTGGCATGGGCCACACATAACCCAAGGTTGATTGTATTATAATATTATATTATATTATAATATAATATAATATTAGTAGTAGGCTCTCCAAAGTAGAATAAGAATATGGATATATAAAGAAGAGATATTTGTCATTGTAAGGATTCATATCATTGAAGAAGAATCTTATGTAATCATCGTGCCCACGAAGTGGCCTCTCATCTTGGGAGATCTTGTGGAGTTATTCCTTCCTTAAGGATTATTATTGGTGTTTCCCTACCTTAAGGGTATTATCTATCTCTCTCTCATTTGTGGATTGTTATTGTGGATAATGTATTGTGGATGAATGATTTGATATTTTTGCATATTGGTGAATGGTTCATGTTTAATAATACAAGTTTTGCAACAAGTGGTATCAGAGCAATGATTTTGGCAAAGTGGGGATTTTTGTGTGAAACCCTAGAATTAGGGCAAATTTTTTTTGGGGAAAAAACATCTCATCTTTCAGGAGCCATATCTTTGTGTAAGTTTATTCGATTCAAGCGATTCTTGGATCAGATTGTGCAAAATTTGAAGAGCTTTAAAATGAGTGGTCATATGAAGGAATCTAAGTAGTATTGAGGGAGATACGACCTTTTGAAGTTAGTCATCCAAAACAAGGATAGTGACAAATTTCACAAATTTTTTCTGGAAAAACGTCTCATCTTTCAGAAGCCATATCTTTGTGATAGTTAATCCGATTGAGGTGATTCTTGGATCATATTGTGCAGCATTTGAAGATCTTTAAAATGAGTGGTCATATGAAGGAATCCAAGTAGTATTGAGGGAGATACAACCTTCTGAAGTCAGCCATCTGGAACAAGGGTGGTGACGAATTTTCAAGTCGCAAATTTTTCAAAAGACAATTTGTTTAGTTCGGGTAAGCAAATCAGTTGCACTTTATTTTGTTTGGAAGAAAAATTGCAGATGTAGTTGTCTATGGGATTTTTAGCTTCAACTTGGTGGGAAGATATTTTTTTCCATAAAACCCTAGTTTGCATTAGGGCATGATATTTATTATAAAAAAAACCCTAGTTGCATTAGGGCATGCACAATGGCACTCCAAAGTTTTTCTGGAGAAGATGATATTGATGCTATGGAATGGTGGAAAAAGTTTGTCTATCGACATCATAATAATCCTTATTGGAAATCCTTCCTTAATTTATCTCTTCAAGGGAAAGCTTTGTCTTGGTGGATAAATTTTTGTCAAGAAACAAATAATGAATACACTTTGGAGGAAGTGAAGCATGCATTCTTGAGTAAATGGGACCCATATTATGTAGATCGCCTAATGGATTTGATCGACGACTATGAAAAAGAAATAAAATTACTCAAGAAGAAAGAGGAAAAGGTCAGGGAAGATAAAAAATATGTCAGTATGTAGACAAAGGAAACCATACCTTTGGTGGAAGATAAATTAGAAAATGGACAAAGGAATTTGTTTAAATCTAAAAAGTCTATTTTGCAGGTTCATGGAAGCATTCAAAAGGAACAAGTTATTATTTCCATTGACCCTGGTAGCAGATATAATTTTATTAATATTGCTTTGGCTAAGAAGTTGCAAGTTCAAGCAACAAAAATTAAGGACACACAGGCTAAGGGTGAGAATGTTCAGATTTTTGAAGATTTGAAGATCACCATGGATAAATATGTTTTACATTCAGATTTCTATGCTATTGAGATGGATGATGAGGATATTGTTCTTGGTTATCCTTGGTTAGATTCTTTGGGTACTGTTAACATTAATGTGCAAAAGAAGTTTATGAAGTTATGGTACAAAAAAAGAAGATAACATTGCAGGATATTTCTTAGCTTGAGGAGCAAGGATACAAGGAAAATCAAGAAGTGGTTGTAGAAGAACAAATTGAAGAACATGAAACAGAATCCAAGAAGGCGATAGCAGCAACAGAGTCCATGAAAGAAGTAGCAGTAACTAATTCAATGGAAATAACATTGCAGGATATTTCTCAACTTGAGGAGCAAGGATACAAGGAAAATCAAGAAGTGGTTGTAGAAGAACAAATTGAAGAACATGAAACAGAATCCAAGAAGGCGATAGCAACAATAGAGTCCAAGGAATATTTGATAGAAGAGCACAAGGACACACCAAACAAAGATAACATGAAAGAACAAGGTGTAGAAGAATTTAAAACAATGAAGCCAAAGGTTGAAAAGTCAAAGAAGGTAGAACATCAAGTAAAGGTTGCACCATATCGCCATCCACACCACCATGAGCGGAAACAATATTGGAGGCATGGTTCAAGGCCACAATATTATGGTTCTACATGTAATCAGAAGGGCACCAACTATGGCAGTGTTTGGCAAAGAAAGCATAGTGATCATGGTTTTCAGCATGGTTCATCAACATCAAGGAACAAGTGGACCCATCATTCAAGTTATCAAAATATAGCAGCAGAAGCATGGAGCCAACGAAGAAGATTTGGATACTCAAGTAACAAAATGGCGTACCAGCATCATCGGGTTTCACTTGGATGGATGGATGATCGAGATTGGTACCAATTGCTAACATTGCTTAGCAAATCATACTATCAGGTTTCTTCATATGTTTCGAGGATGAAACATTTGTAAGGAGGGTGGCATGGTAGGGTACCTAGGAATAGATATTTGAGGATATATTATTATATTGTATAAGGGTTGGCATGGGCCACACATAACCCAAGGTTGATTGTATTATAATATTATATTATATTATAATATAATATAATATTAGTAGTAGGCTCTCCAAAGTAGAATAAGAATATGGATATATAAAGAAGAGATATTTGTCATTGTAAGGATTCATATCATTGAAGAAGAATCTTATGTAATCGTCTTGCCCACTGAAGTGGCCTCTCATCTTGGGAGATCTTGTGGAGTTATTCCTTCCTTAAGGATTATTATTGGTGTTTCCCTACCTTAAGGGTATTATCTATCTCTCTCTCATTTGTGGATTGTTATTGTGGATAATGTATTGTGGATGAATGATTTGATATTTTTGCATATTGGTGAATGGTTCATGTTTAATAATACAAGTTTTGCAATAGGGGCAAGAGAAGAGGTATCTCATATTTTTTTGTATCAAATATTCGTTTCTAAGGATGTTGCCCCCTCGAAGAGGCTTGTAATTATATACTGTGTTGTTTTTTGCAATATAATTTGTTGCATTTCTATTTTGTATTGTTTTTTTTTTATTTACATGGTCGAATCGATAGTCGCCATAAATTTGGGTAGGCTATTCAAATTTAATGGCCACCATAGTATTCTACGTTGTCCACCCCAGAAGCTGCCACACAGATCTTTACATAGTTTTCCCCTATAACCACCATGCCACAATCATTTTAAACCTTTTACACTGCTAAAAGCACCAGGAAAGGGACAAGCATTTAGTCCAGCAAGACTCAAGATTTGAACCTTGGACCTATGCCCCCCTTACGGTGTTTGGTCGAACCAATTGGTCTACACCTTGGACCTTTCTATTTCGTATTGTTAATTTCAATCTTATTTTCTATTATTATTGAAATATCATGTTGTGATTTTATTTCACTGCAAGGTTCCTAATAATAAATATTTTTTCTAGTGGAAAAGTCTTTTCTCAACAAATAAAATCTCATATGAAACTCATCATTATTATTTATAATCGTTCATTTCTGAATTCTTTCTATTTGTCTCCATTTATTGTATTTTTAGCCCACATATCACACCTATATAATATCATTGAAATAATCATGAACCAAAAATGAACCTTATTGATTTT
This sequence comes from Wollemia nobilis, assembly GCA_028583015.1. Taxonomy (NCBI): domain Eukaryota; kingdom Viridiplantae; phylum Streptophyta; class Pinopsida; order Araucariales; family Araucariaceae; genus Wollemia; species Wollemia nobilis. Next base: position 892,960 of record JAQPPZ010002068.1, read on the forward strand.
TCAATCCCACAACTTCGTTTTTTCTTCTTAGTTCACAATAGGTAAAGTGCTCTCCATCCTACTTTTATTATTTCCATATTGCATATTCTCTAATTGAGTTTGCTTTGAAAATCTAAGCTAAGGTATTTGTACTCTCTTACTATCTCCAATGAATTTACTTCAAACAAAATATATAGCTTTGTTTGCTCTCTTTGAGTAGAGAAGATAGTAATCTTAAAAAATGTCTTACAACCTTTGAGTGTCTTGTTGATCAAGATGATATCATCAACACATATGAGAAGTTTCACTATATAACTAATTAATATAAATTCCAAATAAAGTAGGTGATAGGAAACGACCTTGTTTCATCCCAACATCACTCCCAAAAAACTCTAAGAGTCATTTTGAAGTTATATTTTTGCTACCAGTTGGTCATGAAGGTTGCGTGCAACTACTTTGTACTTGGTGGGTACCTTGAGTTTTTTATATATATATACCTCTAGTTAGTGTTAAAAACCTTTTAAAGTCCATAAAAAAATAATTAACTTCTCATTTTTCATTCCATATCCTCTTTATTAAGTACCTCTAAGTAACTCAATCATCTATCATTGAGTGCTTTAGTCTAAACATTTGTTACCCTACTGTTCTCTTTCCTTGATTATTTTCCCAATTATTGATTTTTTTTTCTCGTATGTTATCAAACAATTTTACAAAAAGAGGATTAATCATGATGGTACATGCAATTTGAAGGATTGTTAGTGTCTCCATTTTTATGCAATGGTATGACTAGGTTGGTTTTTTGTTCTAATAGGAAGCCTTCTTTAATGATGTCATTAAAATTATTTTGGATGTATGGTTCTAATATGTTGACCAAACTCAACAATTGACCATTTATATCTTGAATTCTACCTATTGATATAGTTTTTTAATGCTCTCTATCTCTTTCAATTTTTTTTTTTTAATTTTATTAATCCTACTAATTATAGGAGAAATATATTTTCTTGGTTTCTCTTATATATAATTTCTTAGCATTATGTGCTCACTTGGGATATTATTTTTTGTGTGACTTTTTCTTTATTGTAGCTATTTACCAATTTTTTTTTGTTATGCTTTATAAGATATATCATTTTCTTTTGGCTTGATATTATGTATTTTTCTTTTTTTGTTTTCATAGTTTGTTATTTGTTTTCTCTGTCTTGTTTTTTTAGGGTTTTTATTTTTTTACATTCTTTATCATACCATAGATTTATAAGAAAGTTTTTATGTTATTTTTTTGGACTTTAATTTCTTGCATCACTCTAATGCTTCTCTTATATCTATAAATTTCCTACTATTTTTTAAATAGGTTATATGTGGCTTCTAGTGGGGGCCACTCCCATTAAAATACCAAAATATTACATTTGCTGCAGAATACATTTATCACAACTTTTCATTTATTTTTTCTCTTAAATATATTCTTCAACTTCCTTGAAGTGCTATGTTTCCACAATAAACTCTTTGACATCATTTTGATTAAGACATAAAATCTCATTTGCCTAGTTTCCTTCTAAAATTTGTATTTCACTGGGATGAAGATCAACACCATAATTCACTAACTTATCTGCTACTCGATTTTCTTCTCTATAAATAAGCTCACACTACTAGGAGATTGCCTCTATTAATAGATGATGAACATCAACAAAGATATTATTTTTATCCAGTCTCCACATCCATTTTTGTTAATAGTATTGATGATAATTTGTGAGTCCTCCTCAAATGAAATATATTCCCATCCTTTTTCTACTACAATTTTAATCCTTGCAAGAAGTTCCCTAGCCTCTGCATAGTTAGTTGAATTTCTATATGATTTTGAATAAGTGAGGAAAAATGTGCCTTCACTATTTCTAAAAACACCATCTCCACCAAATTTTCCTATATTTCCTTTAGAAGCACCATCAAAATTTCCATTTTACCATAGATCAAAGTAGATTCTTTTTTTTTATTTCCATTATCACAGATGACTCTTCCATGTATGTTCAAATTTTGTAGCCAATTTATTAGCACATCCTTTTATGCAATTGAGACTCTCCATGATGAGCACCATATTTGGATATATTATGCAAGAGAGGCACTAATATGGTTCCAAACTTGGGCATGATTTTGATATTTATTTTTAAAAAAATTGTTATTCATTTCAAGCCTTAAATTCCAACAAATAATGGCAAGGTGAGTCCTTCAAAGAATACATAATGCTTTAGATTTTAAATAATTTATCCAACATTTTATCAAATCTTTCAATGTTGATGGAGCTACCCAATATAATTTCATATTTTTTAAAAAATAATCCCAAATAGGCAGATAGACAATGAAGAAGTAAATGGTTTGATGTTTCTAAATCCTTATCCCCACAAGGTAAATCTAAAGGGTTTATAATATCCCCTTCTTTGTAGAATCTCTCCCGTAAGAATCTTACTTTGAACTACTACCCAAAAAAATATTGAGGCCTTAGGGAGAGTCTCTAATGAGAAAACATTATTCTGAGGAAAGTATTTGGGAGAAGGAAATTTTGATTGTTCTAAATCCTCATATTCCAACTTGACCAAGTATCAACCACCCTTTGATAAATTCCAAACCAACTCATCCTTTCATGTAAAAATTAACAAATAAAACTCTTGAAGCATATTTTGAAGTTCATTTACAATTTGTTTGAGTTTCTCCCCTTCAACCAGGTTACTAAAAGATATCCATGATCTATATTTTTGGCTCATAATAATATAACATTTTGACCTTTACATGCTAGGCATGCTTGAGCCAATGGCTTCCATTTTGAGTCAGAGATAAGAGGATAAGGCTTCAACCAAGCATCATACCAAAAATTTGTATATCTCCCCTCATTGATTGACCATCTAATATGTTTCTTTATCAATTGCAAACTCTCTGATATGAAGTTCCATGTTGACGATCCTTTGGGTAGTGTTTTTTCCTAAACAATTTCATTGCATCAAGAGAACCTATATATTTTTGAAGCAATATTTTTTCCCAATTCTTTCCTTGATCTTTGAATAATCTCCACCCAAGCTTTGTTCCTAATGCCAAATTCATAAGTCTACAATTTTGCAATCCTGCTCCTCCAATATTATTTCCTTTACAAACCCTATCCCACTTACAAAGAGAAAACCAAAAATTTCCCTCACAACCTTTCCATAGAAAGTCTCTTTGAATTTTATCAAATTTTTATGCAATACCTATTTGTAATCTTGAAAGTGACATCATATAAATTGGAACAAATTGTAAAGTAGTTTTTATGAGTTGTAGCCTTCTTGCCATGGTTAAGAACTTACCTTTCCATCCTACCAAACAATATTTCATTCTATACAAAAAAGAGATTCAAAGATCCTTTTTATTTCCTTTATTAGACAAAGGAATATCCAAATAGGTTGATAGAAATTTTTTAATTTTAAACCCTAAAATATTCACAATAATTTGCTATAAATCTAGGGCATTATTAATGAAAAATCCTAGATTTTGAAGTATTTACCAACTATTCAATAGCCTTCTCATAGCATGATAATATTTATTTAAACTCCATGGCCTCACTAATTGAGGGATGGCCCAAAAGAAAAGTATCATCAACAAATTGGATATGAGATTAAAAGGGACCATTTTTTGCAAATTGAATACCCTTATTTTTTCTTCCATTTTTGCCTTTGAAAAGGCTCTCCGTAATGCTTCTTATAGAATAATTAATAGATAAGGACAAAGAGGATCATCTTGACAGAGTCCACAAGATGACTTGAAGTACCCATCAGGAGAACCATTGATCAAAATAGAAAATTTTGTAGTGATAAAACAATATTTAATCCACTCACACCAACTATAATCAAAGCCAAACTTTCTAAGAATAGCATGTAGAAATTTTTATGAAACCCTATCGTATGCTTTGTTCATATCTAACGTCAAAAGCATACGTGGTTTTTCATAGAATGAAGAGAATGTATGGCCTCTTGTGCAATAATTATACTATCAAGAATTTTTTTACCATGAAAAAAGCCACCATGTTCCTCTACAATAAGACACACTAGAATGCCCTTCAACCTGTTTGCCATAGTTTTTGATATGATCTTATATACCATATTACAAAGGCTTAATGGAAAAAAATTATCAAAATATTTTTTCACCTTTCTTGGAAACCAAGGTAATAAAGTAGTATTGATTTCACTTATTATAGTATTCCTTTTTCGGGCCTCTTCAACTGCATCTAACATATCACTCTTCAATAAATCCTAAATTTTTTGAAAGAAAATTGCAAGAAATCCATCGATCCAAATACCTTGTTAGGATGGAAAGAGAAAAATGCTTCATAATGCTCCTCCATAGATATCTTCTTCTTCAAGCTTTCATTTTATCCCTGAATGATAATTTATGGAATATTTTTTAGAATTTTTTCTTGTGCCTCCTTATCTTGCCTAGAATTCAATAAAATATTTTTGAAATAATTAATTGCTTCCTTCCTTATATCTTCTTCATCCTCAATATTTCTTCTATTTGGGATTATAATATTTTTGATATGATGAAAAGAAAAAAAATTGTTGTAGCATATTTGTTTTTGTATTTCTATCTCCTTCCTTGAGCTATTTCTCTCTAGATTTTTCAAACCAATATGACTCCTTTATCAATGCTTTATGATAATAAGAAAGTAATTGTTTTTCTTTCACATAAGAATCCTGATCCATTCCATTAATTTCTACTATCTCTTGTAAATTTTTGAGCTTGGATTTAATTTTTTTTTTCTATTTAAAAATGTTACCAAAAGATTTGGCATTCCATATCTTCTTTTGCTCCTTTAAATATTTAAATTTGTGAACAAACTTGTACATACATTATCCTTAAAATTTTGATTCATACCTAACATAATCATATGGAAAAAATCAAGGTCTTGGAGCCACATAGAATGGAAGCGAAATGGCTTTGGATGACCATTATTAGGTAATTCACAAGTCAAAAGAATGGGTTTGTGATCTAATCCTACTCACAATAAAATATTTGAAGAGATTGTATACTTTATTTACAACCATTTATTGGATAACAAAAATATATCTAATCTTTCTGCTATATGATTTTTCTCAATGTGTCTATTATCCCATGTTTATTGAAATATTGAGGGACTAACATCCCAAAGGTCATTTGAATTGAAAAATGAGGTAAAATTTTGCATTGATTTTGACCATCCTAGGAGACCACCCTTATTTTCCAAAGGAGTTGGAATATTATTAAAATCACCCCCAAGAATCCATAGATCATAATGAATCATCATTTTATTTTATAAAACTATACTAAGGTCCTTCCAACATCTTTCACGAGGAGTAACTATAGTTGGAGCATATACATTTATAACCCCAAATTTGATGCTTTCTTATTTTTTGTAAAATAATACAACATCCCAATTAATTTTTGCTTTTAATAGTTGTCCATCCCATTTGCATTTATCCCATATTATCGCAATACCGCTTAAAGATCCTATAGAAGAAACTGCTAAACAATCACTTGTCTTCCAAATCTTCTTAAACACATCCTTACATTCCTCACTGCTTAATTTTATTTCTTGTATTAAAATAAAATTTGGGCTATAACAACCTAGTAATTCCTTAATAACTCTTTATTAGGGGTCTTATTCATACCCATAATATTCCATGATATCATTTCATCATCAATAATTTTTATTTTTATTAGTGGGCTTAGCCCTACTTCTTGTTAACACCTATGATATTTTTATTTGGATTCCCAAATCAATATCCTTTTGAGTTTCATTTTCTCTTTGTTCCTAGTTTGATGTCCTTCCTCTCCTTCTTACATTCCCACAAATGCTCTCATATTCATCAATATCTTCCATTTTTTCATATTGTTCAAAATGAGACTTATCTTCTAAAGATTTATGTTTCCCTAAAAAATTGATAATGCAAGGAATAGCCTCATTAGCATTTTTTCTTTATGTTGCCCTGAAAACTCTAAACTACATAGATGATCCTCAATAATCATCACTTTCTTATATTGATTTGAAAACACTAAATTTTCTTGGATATCCTCAAAATATTTTCTTGACTAACTGCTCTTGAAATCCTAGAGTGCAAGGAATACACTCCGTACTAATTTTATTTTTATTATCATAAGAAGATTTTAAGCTACTTAAGGATAATAAAGGTGATTTGCTTGGATTAAGCTTGACATCCTTCATCTCATTTGCTATAAATTTACCTTCCTCTCTTCCTTAGTACCTTTAGCTCCTATATTTGAACTTGCACATTGTACTTCCTCATCCCCCATATCATTTTTTTCTTATAATGATTGATTCAAGTGAACTGCAATGGCGTTTGCGATTTGATGATGTAGGATTTTTATAGATAATTTCTTAGAAGTAGAAAATCCTTGGTTTGATCTAGCTTCTCCTATGATATGGTCTCCTTATTTCAAATTAAAGACACCCTCATGCCCAAAAAATTCCATCTCTTCATTTTAACTTTACATTCTATTGTCATGTGCCTAGTTTCATGATATTTGTGACATTAGAATGCAATATTTTCATAATCCACTTGATGATACCATTCTTTTGATTCTGATTTAAACCTAATTGATCATGATAAAGGTTTAGAAATATCCATGGTAACACATATTCGAGTGTTTACAACATACCTTCTTTCCTTAGTAGTTGGTCCCTCCTGGATGAATTCACTTAGAGCATTACCAATAATCTTCAAAATATCCTTATTGATTAGTTGATAAGGAATTCCAAAAACCCTAGTCCATACCAAAATCCTTTTAATAGTTTTTGTGTCCACAAAAAATTCTCACACCAAGGTCATAAATATAATGCATCTTTGCTCATAAACCACGGACCTCCATCCATTATTTTATCCCTTATTCCTAAATTGGAGAAAATATTGAGGAAAAATCCTTTTGGAAGAAAATTCATGGAGTAATTAATATTCAAACCCCATTTCCACTTAATCCAATTTTGAATATCATAAAAACCTGACCATTATCCATGAAACTTACATATTAACCCTATGGTTTTAAGAATATTATATCATTCTCAATCATATCATCCTTGATAATCACTTCTTGTGTAGAATCTACTACCTGTACTAGGTTTTTACATAGATCCTATCTTCCTCTTATTGCTATCCAAGGCATCCAAACTTCCAACTTGGTCATTCATACATTTAGTAAGAACTTTCACAAATTACTTTCTTTCCATTTTACCTAGATTTCTTCAAATGAATCCTTTAAATCCTCCTAATATCTAGAACAAGAAGTGGCACTTGTTCCTTGATCACACTTTGCTTCCTACTTTCTACTATATTTCTCACACTTCCTCCTCATTCCCATATCACAATCACACTTTCTTTTGGCTACACTCACTCCCAGATTGTGCTCACACTTGCTTTCGGATACACTCACTCTTGGCTTGTGGTCACACTCTTGTTTATGGCTGCAGTCACTCTTGACTTGTGTTTGCACTCTCTTTCGACTGCACTCCTAACTTGTGCTCACACTCACTTTTAGTTGCATTCACTCCTAGATGCTCTCACCCCCAGCTTGTGCTCACACTCACTTTCAACTGCATTCACTCCCGACTGCGCTCGTACTCAAACAAAAATATTAACTTATCCCATCAATTTACTACTATTAAAAATATAAGTTTAAAATATATTTTCTCCCTTTGCATAATATGTTTGGTTGATGTTTCAAAATTTTCTTATTAAAGAATGAAATTCAATTATTATTTAACCAAAAAATTTAATAGTTAATTTTTAATTTAAGATAAATAAAACTAAATAAACTGATAAAAATATATTGACTAATTTTACATTATATTTTTTATGAGTTATATGACATTGGAACATGTTCTACCCTTATTATATTATTGACTACATAGTGGTATTACAACTTGATAATTATGCATCCCTTGGTAAGAACTGAACCCTAGTCCCCTCCTTAAAATTTGAGGAATGTAACTGGTTGAACTAATGCCATTTAATTATTTATTTTATAATTTATTAATTTTAATATATCATTATTATTATTATTATTATTATTATTATTATTATTATTATTATTATTATTATTATTATTATTATTATTTTGCTAGGGAATAAGGGGTTGTACTCGGGTCCCCTACCCTTGGCAAATCAGAACTCTCTCTTTTAGAGCTTGAGAGTTTACAAACAAATTCAATTCTCATGTCAATTGAGTTGCTATAGCTAGATACCTACACCATTTTTCATTAAGGTGTGAATTCTTGATTTTTATATTTTGGATCTTCAAATTTTCGTGTGAATATAAATATTTCAAAATTCAACATCCTTCTTCTTGATATTTTCATGAAATAGCATTCACAATACATAAAATCTATATCTACTATTTATGCATTGTATGTTAGTAGAATAATATTTTCAAAACATCATGCTATCATAGTCCACTTTAGTAGATTTGGATTGCTAGTTTTCTTCTAGCATAAGTGCAACCACAAGAATTGTAATAAATAGTTTATATGAAAATACATTAACATTATAAAATAAAATAAATATTACCAATGGAAAACATTAAAGTAAATCTTAATCATTATTTGATTTAGACAATCAACATTTTCTTGTCAACTTCAGCTAAACTTACTACTTCCTCTAACCATGGAAAAGAGAATTGAACTTCATGATTCTCAATTAAAACCCCTCTATTGGCTAGCCTATCTGTACATTTTTTTCCTTCCATTAACATACATGTAAACCTTATTTCTTCAAACTCTCTAGCAAGGTCTTATATTTCCATAATTATCTCTTATATGTTTCATGGAGCCTTTGCTTTCCTCAAAATTACATTTATTACTATTGGTGAATCACTTTTCATTCATAATCTATTCCATCTTATTTGTGTACATATTTTTAACCCTTCCAAAACCACCCAAGCTTCAAATTCATTATTTGTGTGAAATCCACTATTGAAAGCGTAATGAAATAAAATCTCCCCCTATTATTTCTAATTATTCCTCCTATTTGTCCTAGATTTCCTTTAGATGCTCCATCAAAATTAAATTTTACCAACTCCATTTCTAGAGGTTTTCACTTTATATTCTTTACCTTCTTTTTGTTTCTCCTATACCCAACATCATAATTCCATTTTATGACTTGACTCCATCTATCAAGGCTCTCTGCTTCAAGATTAGGGATTGGGTGAGTTGATAGGGTTCGTTTAGATTCCTCTATGGCTAAACAAATCTTCCTTTTAATTACTTCTAAATTGATTTCCTTTCCTTTAAATATTCTTCTATTCCTTTCCATCCATATGGTCCAAATTCCTCAACCATTTTTTTAACCATTCTTTAAAAGTGTTCTGTCATTGCTTTAACCATTCTTCAATTCTGCCATTCATTACCATGCATTTACCAATCGTATTAAGAACCCATTGCCATAGTTTCATGTCCTAAGAGATGGTCTATACGCTCCTCATTTTTACATAGAACACATTGCGAGGGGCCATGAAAACCCTTTTTTATAAGGTTCTCCCAGGAGAAAATTCTTATATAACCTACTAGTCAAACAAATTTTAATATATATTATTTAATGTTCAATAAGTTAAAATATTAAATTTTAAAGTTACAAGCTAACTGTAGTGGTAAAGGATTTGGTATCTCTTTGAGAGGTTCAAGGTTTGAACCCCAGTTAGCATGAGAGGACCGGAACCCCTCATAAAAGATTGTATAAACTCATTGAAGAAAAAATATTAAAGTTTACATATAAAATTAGAATTATGGGTGACATGTGAAACTCCCACTTCCAACTCTTTCTCCCAAGCTCATTGAACCATTATAGATATATCTTAATCTTTTATTATTTTTAAAAAATACTTTTTATAATAAAAATCCTTTAATTTTCTATATAATTTTTTAACATTTTCCCTTCTAATAATATTACTATATCTTCACATTAAATATTAACACATGAACTTGGATACTTTACCAATATAATTCTCCATAAATCTATAATATCTCTTAATCATTACATAAATGTTTACTTAAAAAGTAATTATTTTTTCAGTAGCCTCTGTGTGGCTTCTATTGGGAGCCACTCACATTACAAAAACAAAATAATACATTGCTCTCATTACATTTCTAACAAGTCAACTAAAGCATACCTATCTTTGGTTTTCTATCAAATATATTCTCCATCTTCCTCAAACTGCTAAGTTTCCATAATCAACTATTTTTTTGAAGGAACTAACAAGAAGAACAACCCTTACATGACACATAACTCCAACGAGATAGAAGGAAAACAAACATAACAATCATCCATCAAAGAGGAAATTAGTTTGATTGTTTTTATTTTGTAGTAGAGGTTCTTCCTTCATAAAAACTAATTGTTATTTTATATCTTTTTCTAAAAATTTATTAAAAAATTAATAAATTATATATTTACAAAATTAGTCCCAGGGGGACAACGCAACAGTTCGGGCTTTGACTTTTCTTCGGGAGGTCCAAGGTTCAAACCGCGGTGTGGGCGAGTGTGCGAGGGGGTGGTTGTATGTTAAATTCCCTATTGATAAGCATAGCTCTCGATTTTAGGAGGGGTCATGATTGGGGGAACCTGCTCAGTCTTGTGCGTTGTTCATAGGGGTTTCTCACACTAACCAAATCAATATATATATACAAAATTAATTTTATATTTAAATATCAAAATATTGCATTTATTATTAAAATTTAAATAAAATCACTAAATTTGATATTTAAAAAATTAAGATGAATGATTGAGGGTTTTTGGAAGTGAGCGATTATTCGAGGGTTTCATCTGTGTTGAGTGCAAGTGGCTCTAGATATTTTTTTTAGGGGTCTTCGAATCCTAACACCCACTATTTTTGTGGTTTCTACTCAATATTTTAGCGGGATATGTTGCAGGGAACCCAAGATGGGTTAGAAATATATCTTTCAATAGATATTAATGTTATGAACTTTATTGACAATGACTTCCAATTTGCTACACAAAACAAAAGTGAAAATATTACCTTTTCTCGGCATCCAAGGCATGGATTAAAGAGATCTTGAAACAAGTTTCAAGTAGTTGATCAAAAAATGGTTTAGAACTCAAGCGAGTCAGGTACTAAGGAGCACCCCCAAAATAAATCCACTATGAAAACCCCTTTCAAGGGTAAGGATTTCAAAGACTTGATCCCAAATATAAATTTTAGGGATGCCCTCTATGATGGACAACCTCAGCCTAATGCTAACATTAGACTTAGAACTTCTCGTAAACCTTTGAGAATACCTAATATTGTTCCTAGGAAAACAAAGTCAGGATGTTTTAGGGTAGTTTATGGAAGTTTGATTGTTAAGTTAGATATGGGTGATATTTAGACAAACATAAAATATCTAGAAAAATATGACTAATTTGTCATTTCTTGCATTTTTGTCCAATCCTATCTACTTTCAAAGTTTGGGCTACAAAATATTGGAAAACAAAAGGTGAATTACAAATATTTGTTTCTCCAAATGGTTATTTTCTTGTTTTATTTGCTAATAATGAAGATAAAGAAAAAATATTTCAAGGGGGTCCTTGGTTCTTTGGAAGGGTAGGGTTTTTCATGAAGCCTTGGCATACTAAATTTAAAGCCGAAGAAGATATGCCTTCTACAAGTCATGTGTGGGTTAGAATCTTTGGCCTCCCAATTGAATTCTAGAATCCGACTATTTTTTCTTCAATTAAAAATTCTTTGAGAATTTTTATGATGTTTGTTAATTGTACTAAAAAACTTGAACATATTATTTATGCTCGAAATTGTATTTTAATAGATTTTAAAAACTGAAAAGATCTCGTTACAATTTGGAGAGGACACTTGGGAGCAAGTGGTGGACTATGAGAACATTCCTTTTCATTGCATAATTTGCTATAAATATGGTCATTTGGCTAGTGTCTACCCAAATAAAATTCTAGATCAAAAGAAAGAAGGTACAAAATTTGCAAGTTTCCAAATGCCTAAGAAGAAGAACACTCGAAAAAACCCGTTATGGAGGATAAATCAAAGTTATCAACTAATATATTTGAAATTCTTTTCACAAATGATATCCCAAGTGAGAAAGAGGAAATAATGGAGACAAAATTGTTAGAAACACAATTTAAAGATGCAGGGAAGGACTCAGAGACAAACCATCAAATCAAAGGTTTTCAACAGGAAAAAAGGAGGAAATATACACAAGAAAAAACAATCTTTTAAATGTTGAGACTTCAAATAATACAAGTCCCAAGATAGACTCTGTTGAACCTTCTAGTAATACTTTGGCTTTGTACACACATTCTTCAAGTTTAGAAGCCATCCTAGATTCATTGGGATAAATTAAGAAATAGGGAAAAATAAACTAAAGATGGATTCCAACCAAAAGGTAGATTGCAAGACCAATCAACATCATATGGTAAAAGAAGGTGAAAAGCTTGTAGAGGAAGGTAAGATTAATGCCCTTACCAATTTATCCCTAGTACTAATGAAGATCATCACTTAGAATATTAGAGGACTCAAAGGGAGTCTTTCAAAACAAAACAAAATTAGAAGAACAATTTAGACAAACCATCCACATCTTGTTTTTCTTTAGGAAACAAACATGTCAATAGAGGAAAAGGATTTAATTGCTAGTAAAATTTGGCTAGGTGGAAAAGTTGCTTCCCTCAGTTCCCAAGGAAATTCTAGTGGTATTGCTTTCCTTTGGGATCCAAAAGAGGTAGTTATTCACCATATGGTTGGTAGTTGGGGTCTTTTAACTGTAGCTATTCAAATTAGAAATTCTGACCAAATTATGCTTTGCATAACTATTTATGTACTGATTACTTTGGAGGAAAAGAGAAGCTAGTGGAAGGATATAACTTATATTATCTCTCATTTTCTTGAAGCTTGGATCTTGATCGAAGGAGATTTCAATACCATCCTCTGGATGAAAATTGGAGGAAAATAGAAATTTGGACAAGAGCACTATCCTCATGAGTGAGTATATTGTAAAACTTCATCTTATGGACATTCAACCAGATAATGGACTTATGACTAGGTCTAACAAAAGGCAAGGCTTATCTTGTATCATGGAGAGATTGGATAGTTTCTTGTTCTCTGAAAATTTCTTAATCCATGGTCACATTCCTAAGGTGAAGACTCTTAACAATGTTGGTTCAGATCACTGGATAGTCATGGTGGAAATTTGGAAAACCAATGTGAGTTTCTTGCCTTTTCAATTTTATTTAATGTGGCTTACAGACAGTTCCTTCAAACCCTGAGTGCAGTAACGGTGGAAGTAAGGTAAACCAAGGTATAGGACTAAGATGTTTTATTTTGCCAAAAGGTTGTAAAACATTAAATTCAAAATCAAGATTTGGAACTAGGATTTTGGAGATGTCCGACAAAAAAAACATGAAATGATTGATCCATTTGAAAATTTGAATAAGAAAAATTGTTTAGATGACCTCATAAAGAGTAGAAGTACAAATGAACTTAGACTCACAACTCAGTTAGAGGAATGGGAAAAAATATAACTCTTATGGATGCCAAAATCTAGGATCCAATGGCTTAAATAAGGAGATCGAAACACATATTTTTTCCATAGATCTCTTCTAACTCAAAGATATCACAACTTTATTTCTTCCTTGAAATTTGATTCTGGAGATGTTGTCTACACTTGGGATGGCATGAAATTTTTTGTTGTCAATTAATTTTCTAATATATTTGCTACTGAAGCTCTTGACTTAGCTTCTCAATAGAATGTTCTTCAAGCAATCCCTACTATTATCACTTTTGAGGAGAATTTTATTTTGACTTCTCCAATTACTATCAATGAGCTTTAAAATGCAAAAAGGAAAACCCTAGGTCCTAGTGGTTTTTCCATTGAGTTCTACCAAGAGTTTTGGGATATCCTTTATGTTAATTTATTAGAGGTGGTGGAAGAATCTAAGAAAGCCAAAGAAATTTTGAAGGTTATCGATAGAAATTATATAGTTCTTGTCCCAAAATCTCATCTCAACTTTTAGACCTATATCTTTATGTAATGTTCTTCTAAAAATCATTACAAAGATAATGGTGAAAAGGCTATGTTCATTTGTTTAGACTTATCCAAAGCTTATGATAGAGTGGATTGACACTTACTTATCAAAGTTTTGAGGTAATTTGACTTCTTTTAGGATTGGATGGACTAGATTATGGGACATATCTCTTTGGTGTCTTACAATGTTCTTATCAATGGTAGGCCTTCTCAGTTATTCCTAGCTTCTAGAGGTATTAGGCAAGGTGACCCCCTCTCCTCTTATTCATCATTATAGCTGAATTCTTAGGAAGGACTATAACAAAAAATAGAGAAAATAGAACCCTTGATGGAGTTACCATTGCTCATGGAGCTAGGCATATTTCTCATATTCAATTTTTGGATGACTCTACTTTGTTAGGTAAAGCTACAACTAAGGAAGCTTCTAAAATTAAGCAAATAATTAGCTATTGTTCTAATGATATCAGGTAATTGATGAATGAAGACAAATCTAAATTTATTTGCTTTCACTGCTCTCCCAGACAGGAATCCATGACCTTGGATAAATTAGGATATAAGAATAATTCTATTTTGATCGCTTATTTAGGCATTCCTATCAATATTTAAAGATAAAAAAAGACTGGAATTGATTTTTAGACAAAGTTAAGAAGAAAATTAGAAATTGGACCAATAGGTGGCTTTATTTTAGGTGCAAAATTAGCTTGGTATACATATTTATGTTTTTGCTATGTTTAATATCCCAAAGGTAGTTCTTCGAGAATTGGATCAAATAAATCATTGGTTCCTCTGGAGTGGTACTAAGGAGAAAAGAAAATGGGCCTTGGTGAAATGGGATACTTTATGCCTTCCCAAGAATGAAGGGGGGTTAGGATTTTGATCTACTATTTATAACAATAAGTCTTTAGCTGCTAAACTGTATTGGAGGATTTTGCATAACCCCAATGCTCTTTGGACCAAAAATATTCATGCCAAATATGCTGAGAATAAAAGTCTTGAAGACCTTGTTCGCTATCAATTACCTTCCAAAGGTTCTCCCGTTTTAGTAATTCTTAAGATTTGTGAGGATTTGATTAAGCAAAACTTATATTGGATCATTCATAATGGTCAACAAAAAATTTTTTGAATAGATTATTGGGATGGTCACCAACCTTTGATAACTCCTTATTGGAGGCCTTGGATGGAGGAGCTTCACCGAGCTAACTAGATAAAGGTAGCTAATTACTGTTGGTACTATACTGGTAATTTAGAGGTTGGTAGATATTGGATCCCTATTGAGGAATGGCCTATTCAAATGCAAGAAAGGCAAAGAAAAGACATACAAAATATCCTTCATATGATATCTCTCTCTTGGTCCCATAATAAAGATTATTTTAGATGGAACAAAACTTCTAAGGGTGAGCATTCAGTTGCTCAAGGTTATTTGGCCTTATGCCATAATAATTCCAACCAATCATATGATATATTTACTCTGTTTTGGGCTCAAAATCTTTGTCCCAAGGTGAGGTTCTTTACTTAGCTTTTATTGCATCACAGGGTGCTTACTGATGAGGAAATATGGTCTTCATGGATCATTTAGATGCAAAATGTGTGGAGAGAATATGGAAACTCTCAACCATATTTTTATTGAGTGTACCTTAGCCTCTGAGCTATGGAGAAGAATTTCCATATTGGCTTACAATGGTCCAATTTTTTATTTTTAAATAACTTTGAAGGGATTGGACTAATCAGGAGGGTCTTGATCATTTTATTAGTCTGTTAGTTTGGATGGGTTCTACCATTCTACCTTGGAATATTTGGAAGGAAATAAACTACTATATTTTCAATTGAGATAGGAAGGACATTCACTATATCTAGCAAAATATCTTTTAAACTTAGTTGAATCAATCCAACAACTCCTTAATCACCCCCCAAAATTCCACCAAATATGGGATAAAGTGATGCAAATATTGAAGATTAACTCTTCTAATGGAAACCAACATAAAGGAAATGTGAGTAATCTAAATATGGATAGAACAAGAAATTGGTAGCCTCCCCCTAAGGATTTTTGAAATGTTAATATTGATGGAGCCTCTAGGTGGAACGCTAGAAAAACTAGTGTGAGAGGAAATGGTATAATTTTAGATGGTTCCTTGGTTTTCACTTTTTCTGAGAATTTGGGTATCCTTTCCAATAATATTTTTGAGGGGTGTAGTATCCTTAAAGATCTTCAAGAGGTTGCTAAGATAGGATGGAAAATTATGCTAGTTGAGTTTGACTCTCAAGTCATGATTAATCTGTTGAAGACTCCTAAGAATCATAAGTTTGATTGGAGAGTAAAAATAAATGTTGAGAAGATTCAATTAATCTAGATGGGCTTTTTGAAAATTGAATAAAATCGTGTGGTTAGAGAACAAAAACATGAGTGTTGATGCTTTAGCTAATTGGGCATTGGAAAAAAGTGATCTTACTTACTATGGCCACCCTCCTAAATGGTAGGAAGCTCTTCTTTCTATCCTTTCTTTGGATGGCGCCAGTACTAGAGGTACCTAGTTTCTTTTTACTTTGTTTTTGCTTATCTTTGGTTCAGTAAGGGTACTCTAGCTCCCTTGCTCAGATTGATCATTCTTATATTTATTTTGTCAATTATTGTATAAATAGTCTATTGGCCTAGAAAGGCAAAAGTTGTAATTTGTTTTTTCTTCTTTTTAATTTTTCGGTGTGTGTGTTTTTTTGTATTGTTTTTCATCTATTTTGTTTTTGTGTTGTTTTTGGTGTTTTTTGAGTTTTTATATTTTGTTATGTGTGTTATTTTGTTGTTTTTGTGGTTTTTTATGTGTTTTATGTTTGCTATTTTTTGTTGTCTTTTGTTGTTTTTGTGTTTGTTTGTTTATGTTTTTGTTATTTTAGGCATGCTCTTTGAGTGAGTTGAAGGGGGTAGGCTAGGTGCGAACCTTGGGCAATTTTTGTGGAACAGATACTCTTCCTCCTTGGGACTTACCTAAAAGTGGCATCCCAATTGGGGTGTTTTCAAAAACAAAAAAAGGATATAAATAGAAAAAAAAACATACATCATTTACAACTTTATTTTTCATATATTATTTTTTCTTAATAATAATAAACAAAAAAAAACATACCCTACCAACTCACCCAATCCCTAATATGGAAGTAGTGAGCTGTTAGAATTATTGAGTTGTCATTTATGTCAAAGGCTGACTTGGTTGTTGGCAATCTGTGGTGTGCTTGGGCGAATTATTCAAGGCAGATATATTTTTCAAGGGTGATTTAATTATAGGGCCAACCTCTTGGGCCCCTAACACAAAAGGAGAAAGGTTTTCATATATTTATACAAGTTCAAATGTTCAATTTAAAATAAGAGAAGAATTGATTTAAAAAATTCTTTGATATATTGATAAGAGGTAAGCGATGCACAGGAGAACTGCGAAGTGAAAGGATACCAACATATCACATGGATGAGCAGTAAAACAAAAAAAGTAGAACGCACTAGATATAGGGCAGCAGTGCGAATGATGGAGGTGATGATTGTTCCATGGAAGTAATGGCAAGTCCAGCAAAGATGGAGGATTGAAGGCATAGAAACTGATTTTGAGCTTTTGGTGGATGAAGACAGCTGAGCAGATTGATGCCAATAGAGAGGTTGCATCGTGTTTTACATTGTGTCCATGTTTTTTGGGGGGGAACATCCATGTGTTAGTCTGAGAGGCTCTAGGTGAAGAGGAAGTGCCAGATGGAGCTTCCAAAGATCATGTATTTTAAGATGCAAGGATAATTTATATACCTTTAAAAAAATTCAAAAAGTGTACCTCTAATATGACAACGTCCATAATAACACAATGACAAGTGAGTTTTGTTCGGTAACAACAACCAATAGTCACAACATGGCAATAAAGAAATTTTTACATTCCCTTGACAAGTGAAGCAGAATCGTCACTCAAACTATGAAGAGAGGTTGTAAGCAGTGTGAGAATATTGAAGGATCATATGATAGAAATCCTGAGATAAGTTGGAGATTATATTGTGAGCACTGTGTGAAATATTCATTAGGTTCCACATGGATAAGCAATAGCAAGGAAGTTAAGCATCATTTATTGGAGGGATTACAACAAATTTCATAAGCTATACCCAGATTACCATGATGGCTCAAATATGTCAAAGGATTACAGCTGCCAGTACTAAGTTTGTTAATCATATGGAGTTCGTAGATTGACATAGCCGAGTCAGAGAAGTAGTTTGTGTGGTAAAGAAGAAAGTTTATCACACTTTATAGATCTAGAAAAAAAACACATTTTTTTTGGTGGGAAATCGAGGTCTTCAAAGCTTCTTATTAGTGAGGTATGTATGCATTGCTAAGCCTTTAAGACTTGACTACGTGTGGCATTTTTTATTTTTCTAGGAACCTTTTTGGTTGGACTGTCATAGTTTTTACAAGATCATTTTGGTAGTACGATCATCGATATTGACGTGTAATAAAAGGGTGTGAACTAGTTTTGAAGTCTTATGCACAATTGTGGTCATGTTATTTAGAAAAAATGTATGGGATCTTGGGGTTTGTAGATGAAGATTAAGGGAAACGTAGTGAGCATAATGCTTTCAAAGGCCATGAAGTTTTGGTGATCACAGTAAAATATGTGAAGCCTACGCAATAGAAAGAGATTATCAACATAGAAGACATTAAACACCAATTGTAGGTTACGTCTAATGTGTAGATTTGAAAACAACAAACATATTTATGTGGAAGATTGAATCAAACAAGTTTGCGAGGATAAAACCAAGGTGTGTAACAGTTAGGGTTGAAACCCTTGAATTGTTGTTGTTGAAACCATTACAGGCTAAAGTCAGTCACACAGAGGAGAGCAAAGAAGATCCAAGAACCTCTATTGAGGATAGTACGTTGATGGGAGGTGAAATGTTTCACATGGAGGAGACGAAAAGGAGCCATTCTATTTTGATGATCAAAAGTTGATGCCTTGGAGAAAACCTGAGCAAGATTTTGATTAGCAAACCTGTACAAGTTTTGATCAGATATGAGGTTGATTTCTTAAGGATATTGGTATCTTTGGAAGGTTAGTGCCTACATTATTGTAACAAGGATATTGGTGTCTCCCATAGGTTGGTTCCTATGTTATTGTAATAAGGATATTGGTGTCTCCCATAGGTTGGTGCCTATGTACTTGTACAAGGGGATTCGTGTATCTTATGGTTTGGTTCCTACAAATTATTGAAGTAATAAAAGTAATATTTTGTCATGGATTTTTGCCAAAAGGATGTTTCCACGTAAAATCCTTATCTCTTATGTTTGTGGTTTTCTATGTATTGATTAACTATTGCATTCATATTATTGCAGTTATTGTAGTGAAAAGAAAATTTTTATCTTATACGGTTCACCCCCCTCTTAGTAGAAGCATGTGTTTCTTCAATTGGTATCAGAGTTGGTTCCTTCGTGAAATCCTAACCCCTTGAAGGAAGATATTACAAGAACAAACATGGCTTACCAACAAGATTTTTCATCAAGTAGGGCTTCATTATTCTATGGGACTAACTATATATTCTAGAGGATGATGATGCGAACCTATTTGATGGCACATGGCTACGATTTATGACAATCTATTGGGGATTGGTTCAAACCACCTACAACCCCTCCCACAGATCAAGATGGCAAGAAACCATTTAAAAATAATGCTAGGGCAATGAATGCAATACTAAGTGGTTTATGTAAATCAAAGTTCGTTAAAGTCATGTAATGCACCTCTACAAAAGAAATATGGGACAAGTTAAAAAGAACATATGAAGGAGACAAGTACAAAATGCTTGTGCGTCCTAAGACTCAACCAACATTGAAAGGCCAAAGGAGAGAGATGACCTTTAGGCTAATCTCCAGAGAGGGTTGGCTCCTGTACTAATCTAACAATTGGTATAAACTTAGGGTAACATAAAGAGATGGGAAATTATAGAAAGGAATGGAAAATATGGCTATGAGAAAAAAATGTAAGGTGGGGCTAAACTAGTAGCTAAAAATCCAAATCAAGTTTTTAACTAGCATGTAACAGAAAGGAAATCATAGGAAACATTCATAGATTGTGGGGATAATTTCCAATGAACATTTCAGCATTTAGTTCTCTATCAAAAATGAAATTAAAAATGCAGAATTTAAATTTACCTAACAAATATCATGAACCTAACAAAAATGAAAGGCAGAAAATAATTGCATACAACACTACTCCAAGAACCAGAGCCAAATATCTTTCAATTGATGCTGAGAACTTGAAGTGTTTTTTTGTAGAATGTCTATCCCTTTAGTTTACATCAAAATGCTTATTATTTATAGAGGGTTGCACATTTTTAATTAAATGCACATTAAAACAAAATGTCATCTACTCAAATATCAAACAACAACAATTCCTCCTTGAAAATATCAACAAATCAATTAGAAAATGCTTTGGAAAACGTCTAGCGATTTTGTCACATGGTGTATTGGGGCTTTGGCAAAAATCATTGATTTTATTTCAATCTCCATGATGGTGCATTGTATATGAATACCCACCAAAGTGGACAACATTTCAAAAATGAACAAGATTACATCGGAGTCAAGGGTGCAATACTTAAATTCAATAGTTTTCAATAATGATCCCGGATATATCTATTGCGTCACCACAAGAATTAATTTTACCAACCTTAATCCTTTCCCAAATAATATTTGCACTGAAAACATAGGGGTGATGGTGTTTGCTTCTAAAATGAGCTTTCACTCAAAGTTTCACCTGAAACAGACCTTCATATTCATTTCACCCAAGTCATAATCAAAATGGGCTTTTGCCTAGACTTGCACTTGGAATGTGCATTTGCCAATGTTTTGCCCAAGTTGCGCTTAGAAATTGAGTTTTATGCCAAACCTGTGTGAAATGGAATTTCACCCCAATCTTGCCTTTTTGCTATGACTTCACCTATGAAAAGCTTACGCCACCAAAAATGGGGCCCATATTGGAAAATGGATTTCATTGAGAAATAAAGTGAACAGGAATTTATCTATTAATGGGAGCAAAACTATCAGTAAAATGATTTCACCAGCCAAATGCCCAGGAAGTGTTTTCATGAGTGAAATGCCCGAAAAAGGATTTTTGCTACGCCTAGGGAAGAAAATGCATTTCGTTGTGCATGAGAGCGAAAAAGCATTTCGCTCGGATTTTACTGGAAGTTGTACCCATAAAACACTTAGAAAAAATTTGAAAAAACTTTTTAATGTGGCGAAAATGCTCAAAATAAATTTTGTTGCTAAAATTGTTTACATATTTCAAGAAAAATTTTACAAAATTTTAATATGGCAAAAATACCAATATTTTTTGCGGCTTGTGGGATATTCAGTTCACCTGAATGCAATCAATCCTAGGCCTTCATTCATTGGTCTCAAAGTCTCCACTATCCACTACATTTGATTACCTACTACTTGTACCAACTTTTTCTTACTTTTTAAGATGTGATGTCATAGATTCATACATCATAACTGCTTCGGCCCAATCATCTATACTAATCACCTCACGATCATTGAGTGCATCCACAATATACCAAAAGGTCCCAACTTGCTCCAAATAAATGTAGTTGGCTCTCTGGCTAAGTTCTAGAAATCTCGACTCAATACATGTGAATTTCCTCATTAATGGCAACACATGCTCTTCAGTGATGGGCTCCTCCAAGTCATCAATATCTGAGGCATCATCTATGAAAATAGCCCATACTGCATCCAGGTTCTTTGCTATAATATTTCCTTGATTATCAATGAAACTTGGGAAATCATTAGCTACGATCGTATCAAAGTAAACCAATGAAATGTGCGTCTTGTGCTCAAATGTCTCTTGTAGCTTACGGGATTCTTTAACCAGGTCCCTCTTGGATAAATAAATGTGTAGTGTGATCTTGGAATTTACCCAAGCACAGGCTATTTCGCTCAATGGGTAGAATAGGAGATCTATTTGAGCCATTGTCTGGATCTTCATTGCCATTTCCAATTTTAGCTCCAAGTTCTTGATGAGGCCAGGAATTGCCTCATCTATGAACACTTTTTGATACATTATAACTATTTGACTTACCCTTTTTACTATGATTTTATGTTAATTATGGGAAAAATGCATTATATAATGATGTTTGCATATTCTGAAATGACAAAGTGCATATACTCTGTTTTATTGTTTTTACTATAATTTCACCTATTTTTCAGTTAATTAATCAGTAGTATTATAGCAATTCAGACCTTGTTGAATATCTGATGCTTAGTAATATTGTGTTCCTCTATTTAAACTAATTCAAATGAAAAAATGTGCCAAAGAACTTGTCCACTGTAGCTGACTGTGCAGGAAAATAGGCTGTAACTATGACAGTTCCAGCCAGCTATACATATACAACAGGGCTTGGAATTAGTCACTCCAACACATGCCACCAATGCATAAGGGTGTACAAGATAAGGGAAAAATCAACAAGTTACTCCCTAGGCATTTGGAGCACAGATCAGCAACGAATAGTCACCTACCTGTTATTCCAGAGTAGTGCATGAATAAGCGAGCAGGAATAGGGAATAGCGCAGGAACAACAGAAAATGGTCAAAATGCACCAAAAACATGGAAATCATGATTGGAAATTGACCAAGCAGTTAGTCCACCCTATTTGGACTCCGTTCCTTCACCATAGGTGGACCAACTAGGATAAAGGGATAAATGTTGACAAATTATAACCCTGCATTCTAGGAAACTATTTTGTAAACAGTTGGAAATCCCTAAAACTCAGCAAATAGATGTATCAACTTTGCCTTATAAATAAATCTCCCAGCACGGTTGAGCATAATAGATAATAGATATATAATTAGAAATAGTCATTAGCAAAAGTAAGCAAGAGGAAAAAGACTTTGTAGCATTATAGTAAATTGTAGATTTTTCCTGCATTACTGTAATGCAATTGCAGATGGAATAAAAGGTGCATTTTTTAGATTATATTAGCATTTGATGAATTATGGTGCACATTTAATTTACTTGATATAATTTTTCACCCTCTTCTAGTTCTGCAAGCAAGGGCCCACTTACAGGATCAGAGGAAGGGCAGCTTAGTGATAGGAAAATCTTGCTGATTCCTTGCTGCAGCAGAACAACAAAACTCTGTCACCAATTATTTGTAGCATTAAGTTTCATTTCAGAATTGCACCCTTGCATCTAGAATAGGTTCAATCATGTGTTAGAATAGTGTTTAGCATTTGACCTGTAATAGCATCATGTCCAACATTTTTTGCAATTTCCAGAATTACACCATTTTTAGCATTTTTTAACAATTTCCAGAATTATGTCATTTTCTAGTTTTACTGCAATAAACATTAGTTTGGTTCAACTTATGTTCAGATCATTGTGAGTTTTATCATTGGTTAAATTCTGCAAGTGTGTGTGTGAATTTCCATTTTGCAGTTTACTTTTTTGCAATTTGCTTTGTGGTCAATTTAGCAGCATTTTATTTCTTGTCAATTTCAGATTTTGCAGTTTCATTTTCCTGCAGTTTAAATTCAGTTTCAGCTTTTGCAATTTCCTTTGTTAGACATTAGGAAGATACACCAAACCCCCAAAAACACTAACTGATCCATCAATAAAAACCTATTCTTGGATAAACTGAACCTACAACTGTGACACCTCCTATCGTATACAACCTTTGGACACCGCCCTGGACTGACATATAATTACTAAATGATGAATGATCAATGACCCTCATCATTTTTGGCGTCATTTTCGGGGAACAATCGGTGTTGTTAGGAAAAGTGAAACAGGTCAAGAATTGTGTTACAATTTTTGAAATACTGCATTTCAGTTTATTTAGTGAATAGGCATGAATGCATAGGCCAAGAGAGGAAAGAGGGAGGTTTATCAAAACTATTTCTGAACCACCAAGGCATTCTTCATGATCAGATGAAGAATTTCTAGAGCAAGAAATACCTTCTTCACCAATTGAAGCTTTGGAAACATTAGAACAAGAGCTTTTGGCAACACTTTCTGCTAAACATTCCCTTAAGCCTGAACCATCCACATCAAACTCAAGAAAGAAAACAACTATGGCAGCAGCACCACCACCACTAGGTGGGTATGCTGATGATCCTCCTAAGACTTTTGAATACCCCATACGGTTGGATCCAACTCTAGATGCTCCCATGAAAACTATTTCTCCATCCATATTGCCAATTTTTAGGGGAACTATTTCAAAAGATCCTGATCAATTTTTGTTTGAATTCAAAGTGTTATGTCAGACTTATGACTACATAAATGATAATCAAAAATTGAAATTATTTCCTTCCACGCTTAAGGATGCTACTCTCTGATGGTTTATGAGTAATCTTGAACCTAATTCAATCCATACTTGGGATGACATGGAGACTGCATTCTTACATAAATATCAAGATTATTGTAGAGTACGAAATAGGAAAGATGAGTTGTTTCGGATCAAGCAAGAAGAAGATGAGAGTTTAGAGGATTATCTTGATCACTTTGCCTTTGTCCAAAAGAGATGTGGTCCTATAGAACCTGATTTCTTAAAGCCTATCTTCTTAAGAGGATTGCAGGATGAATCTAGGGAAGTGTTAGATTTAATGGGAAAAGGAGACATAGATCAACTTGACCTTGAAGATATTGTGGAGTTATGTAGAAATTATTCCCGCACTCACCAACGAAGAAAGAAATGAAATTCGGCAATAATGACATAAAGGAGTTGATGGAGGAAATGGCTAATTTAAAAATTGATATCCTTGTTCAACTTAATTTTGCATTAGGTGAGAGAAACATAAAACCCAATTCTACACCACCTTTGGCAATTTATTGCCCGAGATGCAGGAATAAGCATGCTTTGCAGGATTTCCCTTTAAACAAAACTTCTATTTGTGGAATTTGTTCCAAGGAACATTCAACAGATAGATGTCCTTTGTTGCCTCATCTAAAATCTATTTTAGGCACCCAAATAGAAGAACTTAATGCTATTGGGCAGAGATCCGGTGGTGGCTATACACAATATCCCAATGCTCCTCGATTTCCAAATTGGGGACAATCTCCTTGGAATATGAACATGCCATGGGGACATGCAGAAGTCCCTGCACAACCTTGGAACCAACCTTGGACAGCTCCTCCAGATTGGTCACATTCTGGGTGGATGAACCCACCTTGGAATACAATTCATCCATAATGGACACAGCAAGGACAAATATGGGGACAACAATATCCACCATATCAAGGACAACAAAGGTATCAAGGGCAAGCTCAAAACTTGCTTGCTTGCTCCTAATCCAAATTTTTAGGGAAGAACACAACATCAACAAACACAACCAGTGAAACAACCTCCACTCCCAGCTCAGCCTGTGACTAACCCAAATAATACCAAAAAAATAGCCCTTGTTTATGAGGCTGAGTCTAAAGACTCTGTTGCAGTTCATGTACTTGACTGTAGTAACATCCAACTGCGTTTAGGGAAGGTTTTACCTAAACCTGTTCCACCCACCATTGAAGAAATTAGTGAGAAACAAGAACCTCCAAATCAGGAGATAGTGCAACAAAAACAAAAAGAAGAAATAACAAAAAAAATGCAGGAATATTCTCCAGTAGCATTACCATACCCTGAAAGGTTTGATCATATTGATACTGCCTCTAAATCAGAATTAGTGACAACACTTAAAAAGATGTCAATTTCTCTCCCTTTGTTGCAAGCAATAAGGGATGTGCCTTTAATCAAAAAGACTATTCAGGAGTTATGTATCAAGAAACCTGGTAAAAAGAAGGCCTTTCCTAAAACTGTTTAGGTAGAAGGAAAATTAGCTGATTTATTGTCTGGAAAACTAGTGCCTCCCAAGTATAGTGACCCAGGTAGTCCAATAGTTACAATTACTATTGGATTAATGCAAATTCCTAATGTGCTAATTGATCTTGGAGCTACAATTAATGTCATGACTAAGGACATAATGCAAAAACTACAGCTCAAAAATCTCAGTCCTACCACCACAGTTTTGGAAATGGCAGATAGGTCAGTTGCTAAACTAGAAGGTATCCTAGAAGATATAGCCATTGAAGTCTCTTCTTGGGAATATCCTGTAGACTTCTTAGTGTTGCAGCCTAGAAATTCAGTCAATGGATACCCTATCATTCTAGGACGACCTTGGCTGGAAACTACAGCTACTTTTATAGACTATAGGTCAGGGGAAATGACCATTTCTAATGGTGTTGACCTAAAGAAAATTTCTTTGTATCCACCAACTCAACCTTCAACTAAATTTTTTGGACAAATTTGGTATCCTGAATCTGATGAAGAACAAGAAACCATTGCCACTTTGGCTACAGTTGTAGTGAAGGAACATATTGAGGAAATCACTACACCAGAAAGAGAAATATTCGAGAATGAAACTATCCTAATTGAAACATTACAATCAGAAGGACTAACTGATGATCAAATTCTTGTTCATTGATTGTTGTGGAAAGAGGAGGAACAAAATTTAGAGCCTCCGTCATCCATGCCTAGTCAGGAAAAATCATTCATACTACCACATGGATGGCATCATCATCTCCTTAACACCTTCAAATGTCCTCTGATTCCATCAGGTATCATATTTGAGATAGATTCTAGAGTATTTCATACTCTACAGCCACATCATTGTCCATTAAATGCATTAATCAGTAACTATGAAGCAGCTAGTTCTGTCCATCCAGGGATCAAACAAATTGAAATACAACTAGGTAAATTTTTGAACATTAATAGCTGGCTAACTGAGGACCAAGAAACCAAATTGTTTGCAGTCTTACAAAAACATGTTCAAGCTTTTGCATGGAACTATAAGGACATGACAGACATTCATCCTGAGGTATGTACACATAGGATATACATAGAAGATGTAAAACCAATAAGGCAACCTCAAAGACGCTTGAATCCTGCTCTAAAGGAGATTGTGAAAGAGGAAATTGAAAAACTCTTAGATGTTGGATTCATTTATCCAATTTTAGACAGTAAGTGGGTTTCACCACTGGTCATTGTTCCAAAGAAAAATGGTAAAATGAGAGTATGTGTGGACTATAGGGAGTTAAATAATGTCACACATAAGGATCATTTCCCATTACCATTCATAGACCAAGTATTGGATACCCTTGCTGGAAAGAAATTTTTCCTGTTTTCTTGATGGTTTCAACGGGTATAACTAGATACAAGTTGTGCCGGAAGATCAAGAAAAGACTACCTTTACATGTCCTTGGGGAACCTTTGCTTACAGGGTTTTACCCTTTGGATTATGTAATGCTCCAACAACATTTCAAAGAGTTGTTTTAGCAATTTTTTCTGATTTAACAAATGAAAGTGTTGAAATTTATATGGATGATTTCATAGTATTTGGAGATAGTTTTGAATATGCATTAGAACAACTTGAAAAAGTGTTGATTCGCTATGAAACATACCACCTCTCTCTTAATCCTGAGAAATGCTTTTTAATGATGGAGGAAGGAATTGTTCTTGGACATCATATCTCTTCTTATGGAATCAAGGTTGATCCTAAGAAGGTTGAAGTCATCAAAAACCTCCCTCCTCCACAAACTCAAACTGATGTACGCAGTTTCTTAGGGCACATTGGTTTTTATCGCAGATTCATTGCTAACTTCAGTACCATAGCAAATCCTATGTTTGCCTTACTCATGAAAGATTCTGAATTTGTTTGGTCTTCTGAATGTCAAAATTCTTTTGAAGACTTAAAGGAGAAGTTAACCACTCCACCTATACTAAGAGGTCCTAATTGGGAGTTACCTTTTCATATTCAAACTGATGCTTCCAATACTGCTATTGGAGCTGTGTTAGGACAGATTGAAAATGGGGAACATTATGCTATTTATTATATCAGTAAAAACTTGACAAGAGCTGAGAAAAACTACACTACCACTGAAAAAGAATTCTTGGTTGTAATCTATGCTATTAACAAATTTTGACACTATATCACAGGGTACCAAGTATTCATCCATACGGATCATGCTGCAATCAAATATTTGATGAATAAACCATTGGTTAGTGCAAGAATTATTCGTTGGTTGATTCTGTTGTAGGAATTTGATGTTACCATAGTGAACAAACCTGGGAAATCTAATGTAGTCGTAGATTTCTTGTCAAGAATACCAAATGCAGATACAAGAGAAGTGGTGGAAGATACCTTTCCAGATGAAAAGTTGTTTGTTGTCTCTGTACAATCTCCATGGTTTGTAGACATAGCTAATTACCTAGCTACAGGAAATATTCCTCTTCACTTTACACCTAAACAAAAGAAATAGTTAATCAAGCAAAGCTCTTCTTTTAAATGGATAGAAGGATTACTGTTTAAATGCAGTCTTGATCATGTTTTACATAGGTGTATCCTCCAGGATGAAGTATATGATATCCTACGGGCATGCCATGATGAACCATTAGGAGGGCATTATTCAGTCAAAAGCACTATTCACAAAATTTTAGGTACCGGATACTATTGGCCATCTTTGCACAAAGATGTAAAAAGGTACATTAGACATTGTGATGCCTGCCAACGAATGGGAAAACCTACCTTTACTAATGAAATGCCCTTACAACCTCAAATAGGAATAGAACCATTTGAAAGATGGGGTTTAGATTTCGTAGGACCCATTAATCCTCCTTCCCAAGGCAAAGTGCATATCTTGGTATGTACTGATTATGTTACCAAATGGGTAGAAGCTCGTGCCTTTAAGCATGCTAGAGAAGAAAAAGTTGCTGATTTTTTGTATTCACAGATTTTTCTACGCATTTTGGAGCCCCACAATCCATCACCACAGATCAAGGACCCCAATTTACTTCAAAATTTATTGAAGCCTTCACTCAACTCTATCAAGTCAAACACAGAAAGTCCTCACCTTATCATCCACAAGCCAATGGCCAAGTTGAAGTGACTAATAGGGAATTAGAACGAATTTTGACCAAAACCATAATAGTCCATAGAAGAAATTGGTTGGACAAGTTACTAGAAGCTATTTGGGCTTATAATACCACTTGGAAATCTACCACTGGATTTACGCCATATGAATTAGTTTATGGAAAAAAACCTCTTTTGCCTATTGAGTTTGAATTACTAACTCTTCAAACTACTTTGGAAGTAGGTATTGATCTATCACAGGCACAAGAAGATCGTATTCTGCAACTTGATGCATTGGATGAACTACGCATGGATGCACTACATCAAACAGAGATAATCCAAGCACAACGAAATATGTGGCATGATAGTCACATAAAGTAGAAGAAATTTTAGCAAGGTGACTGGGCCTTGTTGTTTGATTCACAATACAAGGATTTCCCTGGAAAGTTGCAGACCAGATGGCTTGGACCATACCAAATTGAGGAAGTGTTTGATAATGGAGCTGTTCGCCTTACCCCTATTGATGACTCACAATGCAAGTTGTTGGTGAATGGACATCGTCTTCGTATGTACCACAAACCATACAACAGGGAAGAATTTCTCAAGCAAGTGGAAAATTTGGATGTACACATTTGGGAAGAAAACACTTCTTCCATACCAAATTCAGCAGATTGACACAAGATTAAAAAAAAAAAAAAAAAATAAAAATTCAGGAAGTGAAAACCTCTTTGAGGCGCTCCTGAGTTGGGTTTACATGAAAACCGGTGTTTCGGCATGTTTACCTAGTTGGTTTCACTATCATTGTTCGGTCTTGTCTCATGACCATTGTTTCGTCTATTTTCAGATTGCACCTGCCTTAGTTCAAAGATTGATTAGCTAGAAATCTCAGTAGGAGCACCCCGAAATGTAGATAAAATGGTTATAACAGGTATGTGTCTTTTTCATTCTCTGAATAATGTAAATCATTAGTATATAGTGTATATATCCTTGATTAGTATAAAAGCATATAAAAAGGGGAATAAAAAATGGAAAGTTCTTGTCAGTGTTTCAAAAATGCCTCTACCTAGTTCTACTCTAGAATGAAAAAAACAAAAGTGCGCTGGAATCAAAAAAAGGGAAGCGCAGGAATAAACTGTTTATATTCCAAAGCGTAGGAATGATCCATCAAGCACAGGAATAAACTGTTTATATTCCAGAGTGCAGGAATGATTCACAAGTGCAGGAATAAGCTATTTATGCTTTAGGCGCAGGAACAAGCTATACATAAATGCTAGAATAACTTATTAAGCGCAGGAATAAATCACTAAGCGTAGGAATGAAGTTTTGTTCAATAAAGTCTACGACACATGGCCTACAGTGATTTAATTGGGTTTGAAAAAGGACAAGTCATGATAGCATGTGATAGCTGGCACCCATAACAAGAATGAGCAAAATTTAGGATTGACAACTTCACGTACGCTACCACATCACCTGTCCTGATTACTCTGCAAGTTTTGAAGCAGTTCCTATGCTACGATAATTATTCTTGCTACGATGAATAAAACCCTAAAATCAGACGCACGCTCGTACTGTCCACCAATTTACAGATACTACAGAATAGAAGGCAGAAAACTACACCATGGGGGGAAAGAAAATCAGAGCCGAACCTAAAAATATTAGCTACCTGGAAAGTGATCCTGCATCTCTACAAATATTTACTGATGGAGGATTTCTGCCATTCCTGCAAAAATTTGATGGCTATTCCGAGGGCTTGGCGGCAGAATTCGCACGCACCTTCCGCAAAAATCGAGTGCACATCAATGGGATGACCATCCAGGTAACTCCCGAAATACTTAGCCAAATCACTAAATTTCCCCTTCAAGGTTTGCAGATTATGAAAACTAGGAGAAATATTCTAGTTGACCTAGTTAATCAGTTTAAGGAAGAAGGGGATGGACAAATTGAATTCTTGATGCATAGGAATGTTTGTAAGGGGGTAAAAAGACCTAGTTTACCGTCCCCTTGGGATGAAGTGGCAATGTGGGTTATGAGATACATCACTTGTGACAGCAAATTTCCTGTTGTCTCTGGCCCACACCTTCGTCTTCTCAACCATCTATGCCATGGATCAGTAAAACTAGAAAATAGGGTCAATATTCCCTTATATCTTTATCAGGAGCTAAAATCTATGGCCCTAAAATACCAAGCAGGGAAGGGAAGCCCTAAACACCATGGGCTCATCAAACTCATTTGCAAGTACCACTTTAGGGGAAACCCTAGGAATTTTGACCGCTTCTTCTCTCCTTGGGCAGAGACAAATGATTCTAACTCTACACCAGAGGAAGAGGAAACAGAGGAAGAATTTGAAGGAAACCCTAATCCAGAGCCCTCTAAAATTAGAATTTCTCCTTCTCCAGACGGTCCCCCATCTTCATGAACTAGAAAACAACAAGCATCCACATCTGGTTCCCAGTTAAAAAGAAAAAGGGTAACATTTGCAGAAACTATACAACCCAACAGAGAAATTGGGAGTTCAAGTGAACATTCACCTGCTCTGGAATCAATAGAAGAACCTGTATCTGCTCCTAAATCAATAGCAACATCTGCAGTTGCTCTAGAACATCCAAAAAATGCACCTGCTAAGAAATCTCTAGGTTCTACAGGGTTAAGAAGGTCTGCTAGACTTCAAAAAATTAAAACCCCAACAGAAAAACTAATAAATATCATAGACCCAATCTATTTATCAAGTGAAGGAGAAGTTAGAACAGAAGATGCACAGGAACAAAATGTTGAAACAAAAATGACAGACATAGGGATACAGACAATGGAACTGGATACAACTATGGAAGAAACTCCAATAAGCCCTGTACGTCCACTAGTTGATTATACTGACTCTGATCCTGAGGAGCAGTTGAATTCTGATTCTGAACCAGCTGAGGATGATGTGCATGTTTTAGTGCATGCTGAGTCTGAGAAATAT
Source organism: Wollemia nobilis (assembly GCA_028583015.1). Classification (NCBI taxonomy): domain Eukaryota; kingdom Viridiplantae; phylum Streptophyta; class Pinopsida; order Araucariales; family Araucariaceae; genus Wollemia; species Wollemia nobilis. The sequence goes on from JAQPPZ010002068.1 coordinate 924,814, forward strand.
TTTGAGTCTGAGTCTGAAGAAGAAGTCGATATCCACACTCAATTGCATGCTGCAAAGAGTGTTATTAAAACCCAAACCCATTGGATTGAATAGGCTGAAGAAACCATAAAACATAAATATCAACAAATTTCTCTGCTTCAACAACAAATTCAAGATTTGCAGAACAAATTGTCTCAACTGGAATATCAATCTACAGAGTTAACAGAGGCATCACCTGATGAATGGGCATAGATCCTCTTGGAGTTAGCTGAACAATCAGAAGCTAACATAGCACCTGCACAAAGATCACCTGTCAGAGAGGAAGCAAGAATAGCAATATCTGATGATGTGATTCAACATGAGAGTCCATCAAAAATTTTGATGAAAAATGACACTGCCCTTCAGCAGGAAACACAAACACTTTCTGTGGAAGAACAAGAGGTTGCAACTCAAGACCAGGTATCCACACTCTCTCCTCTTACTAATCCAATTAGTACAGTTACAACAGAACAAGGAACACAAACAGATTTTCTAGATGTAACACCAACTATGGAAGTTGGTGTACAAGTAAATATAGTGGCACAAATGCAACCCATTGTAAGGCTCCTAGACACAGTGTCTTTAACTAGGTACAATGAAGACCTAGCATATTGGATGACTCAGTGTCATCAGTTAGAGGGAAAGGTTACCACTTTGAAATCTGAAACAACCAAATTAGAAGAGGACACAAAAATTAATAGGTTAAAAGCATAGGTGCAGGATGTATGCCAGATTGTAGAATATGCAATACAGTGTAGAAGACCACCTAGGTTTTATAGCCTCTTACTCAAGGAGAAATACCTTCGTTGGCAAATCATGAGACTTGCTTCTGAGCTGCCTCATCAGTTGAAAACTCCTAGGGAGTTTGTGGAGGCATTTGTATAGAGTCCAGCAGAGCAACAAAACCTATTGTGTGAATTATTTTTGCATAATTTCTTTTTTCCAACAGAAAGTATGTTTCTACCTCATATTTATACAGGTGACTTACAACTGAGAGCCTTCATGTCCACTCTACAAAATCATATCTATTGGGACACAAAAAAGAAATTAACTAAAGAATTGGAATCACAAGTTGTTTTACTTATCAGGCCTGCTCCCCTGAATCACAGGGATTGTACAAATGTTCATTATACCTTCATGCGGGATATCAGAATGAAACAACTCTATCTAGGGAACCTTCATAGATGTATAACTCAGTTTCAAAATTTTTGTGCAGATTTCTTTGATGATGCTTTGGCAGCCTGTAAAAATAGATGGGGTGAGTTATCTATCTCTCTACAGAAAAGGGAGCCAATTTCTCCCACTAATTTGCTGTGGTCAAGGAGAAGGGCAGAAGGCATTGTCCAAATTATCTTAGAAATCAAGGAGCTTTGGATAGGTCTGAGATACAGGATGCCCATAATTATCACTCTTGTCCCCTACTTCTTTGATACTGACCCACAACCTGATATGCACTTCCAATAGTGGTTTCAGTCCATCAAAGCAGTCAGTGGATTCTATAAAATTGGTGGCGCATTACTCAAATTTCATGAAAGATGTCTAGACCTGGATCTGTGTGTCGTTGTAGCTGTACAAAATGCATGAGGGCATGCATTACCATAAGTTGGGGGGAATGATGAGGCCAGGAATTGCCTCATCCATGAACACTTTTTGATACATTATAACTATTTGACTTACCATTTTTACTATGATTTTATGTTAATTATGGGAAAAATGCATTATATAATGATGTTTGCATATTCTAAATGACAAAGTGCATATACTCTGTTTTACTATTTTTTACTACAATTTCACCTATTTTTTAGTTAATTAAATCAGTAGTATTATAGCAATTCAGACCTTGTTGAATATATGATGCTTAGTAATATTGTGTTCCTCTATTTAAACTAATTCAAATGGAAAAAGGTGCCAAAGAACTTGTCCACTGTAGCTGACTGTGCAGGAAAATAGACTGTAACTATGACAGTTCCAGCCAGCTATACATATACAGTAGGGCTTGGAATTAGTCACTCCAGCACGTGCCACCAATGCAGAAGGGTGTACAAGATAAGGGAAAATTCAACAAGTTACTCCCTAGGCATTTGGAGCACAGATCAACAATGAATAGTCACCTGCATGTTATTCCGGAGCAGTGCAAGAATAAGCGATGCAAGAATAGGGAATAACACAAGAACAACAAAAAATGGTCAAAATGCACCAAAAACATGGAAATCATGATTGGAAATTGACCAAGCAGTTAGTCCACCCTATTTGGACTCCGTTCCTTCACCATAGGCGGACCAGATGGGATAAAGGGATAAAGGTTGACAAATTATAACCCTGCATTCTAGGAAACTATTTTGTAAATAGTTGAAAATCCTTAAAACTTAGCAAAAATATGTATCAACTTTGCCTTATAAATAAAGCTCCAAGCATGGTTGAGCATAATATATAATAGATATATAATTAGAAATAGTCATTAGCAGAAGTAAGCAAGAGGAAAAAGACTTTGTAGCATTACAATAAATTGCAGATTTTTTCTGCATTACTGTAATGCAATTACAGATGGAATAAAAGGTGCATTTTTTAGATTATATTAGCATTTGATGAATTATGGTGCACATTTAATTTACTTGATATAATTTTTCACCCTCTTCTGGTTCTGCAAGCAAGGGCCCACTTACAGGATCAGAGGAAGGGCAGCTTAGTGACAGGAAAATCTTGTTGATTCCTTGCTACAACAGAATAGCAGAACTCTGTCACCAATTATTTGTAGCATTAAGTTTCATTTTAGAATTGCACCCTTGCATCTAGAATAGGTTCAATCATGTGTTAGAATAGTGTTTAGCATTTGACCTGTAATAGCATCATGTCCAACATTTTCTGCAATTTCTAGAATTACACCATTTTCAGCATTTTTCTGCAATTTCCAGAATTATGTCATTTTCCAGTTTTACTGCAATAAACATTAGTTTGGTTCAACTTATGTTCATATCATTGTGAGTTTTATCATTGGTTAAATTCTGCAAAAGTGTGTGTGAATTTCCATTCTGCAGTTTACTTTTCTACAATTTGCTTTGTGGTCAATTTAGCAGCATTTTATTTCTTGTCAATTTCAGATTTTGCAGTTTCATTTTCCTGTAGTTTAAATTCAGTTTTAGTTTCTACAATTTCCTTTGTTAGACACTAGGAAGATACACCAAACCCCCAAAAAACACTAACTGATCCATCAATAAAAACTTGTTCTTGGATAAACTGAACCTGCAACTGTGACACCTCCTATCGTATACAACCTTTGGACACCACCTTGGACTGACATATAATTACTAAATGATGAATGATCAATGAACCTCATCAGTTCTCTGTATACTCCACTACATATCTATCGTACGAAATGACCATCTATACTTCTTAAAGAAACATGAGAACTAACGTAGCCTTTATTGTCGTCATTTTATAATCAATCAGCAGTTGACTATGAGCTTCCTTAATTTTCTCCTTAATGAGGGTCACCGATTACATTGCATTTATTTCCAACTCACTTTGTAGATTTTGGAGCTGGTCCTACAAGACCTGGATCTGTTGTTACACTTATTGCTATGCTGCCTGGTACTGTGTGGTTACCTATTTATATTCCTTTATTTTCCCCTCCAAGTGCATTATCATCTACTACCACTATTGAGATTTAAACTACGCAAAATCTAGTTGGGCCTTCTGTGCTGCCAAAGCTTCCTCTAACTCCAATATATTTGCCTCAACCTAGAAGAAGCGGTCCTTGTAATGCTCATTGTGCAGGTATATTAAGTTCATGTCTGCATATATATCATCAATTTTCTTAGCTACATCTATCTTCGTGAGATCCTCGATGATGACTTGGTATGAATAATCATTGGGCATTATCTCTCCTTGAGGTTTTTGAACTTGAGGAACCATCTTCACAGTGTAAGCCTCCATAGCCTTTGGATCAAAACTCACTTTCTTCATCAGTTTCACTAGGGCTTAGGCATCCTTTTGCTTACGATTCTTCAACCACCGTGATGAACTTTATCATGCTCTACTAATATTTTCTACTATGGGACGCTTTGGTAGTAACTCCATATCAAAATACAGTGGCTCCTACATTGCAAAAATTAGGGAAGATAGGAAAAGGACCTACTGAGGGTTTGAATCAACAATAGGGATGGAATACCACATTTAAAGTTTCAAATAAGACAAATAATAAGGAACCAAAGTCAAGTTAAGGATTGAGCAACAGAGAAGAAGCTAACTTTGTGCAAAAGAATAAGAAGGGATCAAGTAAACACAAATGTAAGTACACTTTCAAATATTTTAATTATGGTAACATTGGTCACTATGGAGCTAAGTGCCCACAAGCTAAAAGTAGTACCAGTGAATAAGAAAAGGAATACAGGAAAAAGAAGGAAAGAAAATTTTATCATGAAAATAAAAAGAGGCACAGTCAAAGCAAGCATGAGAAGAAGATATATCAAAGGTGCAAGAAGAGTTTTTATGTTGAAGAAGCAGGTAGTTCTTCCAATAACAATGATGAAAATCTCTCCAATAGTGAAAGAGAAGAAATCCTATTTATAGCCATGGAGGTAAAAGAAGATGCTCCTGTTGTTGAAAAACAAGAAGAGGAAAACGACCTAGAAAATGAAGAGGAAGCCATCGTTAAAATAGAAGAGGAACTCATTTTTTCTCTTGAAGAGGTGAAGAGACTTAGAAAGAAGAACTCAATATTGAAGACTCAAGTACAAGATGATGAGAAAACAAAGGCAAAGTTTTCACAAGAACTTATCAACTTAAAAATTAAAATTGAAGAGGCAAAGTGGATTGAAGAAGTTCTGATTGAGTAGTTAAAGGCAAAAGTGTTTAAATGTGAAAAATTGGAAGATGATATTATCTCTCTGAGGAATGAAGTTAAAAAATCTAATGATAAGCTACAAAAAAATACTAGGTTTGAGAAAAGGATTTCTTGAAGAATATTTTGTTGAGAAGGGATTTCTTGAAGAATATTTTGTTGAGAAGATGATTCAAGAGGAGTAGCAGCAAAAATATTGGAAAAGTAATCAACAACAATAGAGTTCATGTCATCCCAAGTATAAACAACATCTCCAGAATCTGATTTCAGGGAAGAAATAAAGTTGTGAGATCTTTGATCTAGAAGAGATTTGTGGAAGAAATTTGTGTTTCGATCTCCTTATTTGAGCCGTTGAATTCTATATTTTTGCTTCCATAAGATTTCTTCTCTTTTTTCCCATTTGTGAGTTTAATTTCATCTGCACTTCTCTTCTATGTGAGGCCATCTAAACGGATTTTCTTATTCAAATTTTCAAGATGAGAAATAACTTCATGTTTTTTTTATGAACATACCAAAACTCTTTTTGGTTCCAAGTCTTAATTTTGGATTTAATGTATTGCAGTATTTTGGAAAAATAGAACATCTTAGTCCCATGCCTAGGTTTAACTTCCTTCCACCATTATTGCACATGAGGTCTAAAGGAAATGTCTCTAAGCCACATTAATTGAAAATGAAAATGAGAGAAACTCACATTGGTTTTCCACATTTCCACCATGACTGGCCAATGATCCGAACCAACATTGTTAAGATTCTTCACTTTAGGAATGTGACCCTGGATTAATAAATTTTTAGATAGAAAAAACCTATCCAATCTCTCCATTATACAAGCTAAGCCTTGCATTCTGTTAGACCAAGTCATAAGGTCATTATCTAGTTGGATGTCCAAAAGATGGAGGCTTACAATATATTCGCTCATAAGGTCAGTGCTTTTGTTCAAATTTCTATTTCCCCCCTTTTCTCATCCAGAGAGAGGATGATATTGAAATCTCCTCCGATCAAGATCCAAGATTCAAGAAAATGAGAGATAATATGAGTTATATCCTTCCATTGTCTTATTTTTCCTCCAAAGCAGTCGGAGCATAAACAGTAATGCAAAGCATAATTTGGTTGGAATGTCTACTTTGAAGAACTATGGCCAACAGACCCCAAATACCAACCATATGGTGAATAACTACCTCTTTTGGGTCCCAAAGACAAGCAATGCCACCAGAAGTCCCCTGGGAACTGAGGGAAACCACTTTTCCAGTTGGCTAAATTTTACTAGCAACTGAGTCCATATCCTCCATTGACATCTTTGTTTCTTGAAGGAAAACAAGATGTGGATGATTTATCTGAATCATTATTCTAATTTCATTTTGTTTTGAAAGACTCTCTTTGAGTCCTCTAATATTCCAAGTGATGATATTCATTAATACCAAGGCTAAAAAAGTTGGGAAGGGCATTAATATTACCTACCTCTACAAGCTTTTCACATTTTTTTACCATATGATATTGATTGGTCTTGTGACTTGATTTTTTATTAGAATCCATCTTCAGTTTTTTTTCCCTGTTTCTTGACTTATTCCAATTGAACCTGAGATGGCTTCTAACCTTGAAGAATGCTCATACACAACCAAAATTTTACTAGAGGGTTCAACAGATTCTATATTGGGACCTATATTATTTGAAGTTTTGACATTTAAAATATTGTTTTTCTTATGTAAATTTTCTCCCTTTTTTTATGTTGAAAACCTTTGATTTGTTGGTTTGTCTTTGAGCTCTTCCCTTCATATTTAAATTGTGTTTCTAATATTTATGTTTCCATTATTTCCTCTTCCTCACTTGGGACATCATTTGTAGAAAGGATTTCAAACATATTAGCAGATGACTTTGATTGATCCTTCATAACTAGTTTTTTTTAGTGTTCTTCTTTATAGGAATTTGGAAGCCTGTTGAGTTTATATCTTCTTTATTTTTCTCAAGAATTTTATTTGGGCAAGCACTGGAAAAATGACCATATTCATGGCAAATTCTATAATGAAAATGAGTGTTCTCATAGTCCACTACTTGCTCCCAAGTGTCTTCCCCAAATTGTAATGTGATATTTTTAGGTAGGGTTTGTCAAAATCCATTAACATGCAAACCTGAGCATAAATAATATGTTCAAAATTTTGAGTAAAATCAGTAGTCATCATAAAAGTTCCTAAAGTGTTTCCAATTGAAGAAAAAATAGTAGGATTCCAAAATTCAATAGGGAGACCAAAGAGTCTAACCCACACGGGAGCTATACAAGGCATCTCTTCTTCGACTTTAAATTTAGTATCCTAGGGCTTCATGAAAAGCCCTACCCTTCCAAAAAACTAAGGACCCCTTGAAAAGTTTTCTCTCTATCTTCATTATTAGAAAATAAAATAATAAAATAACCATTTGGATAAATAGAGATTTGTAACTCACCTTTATTTTTCTAGCTTTTTGCATCCCAGACTTTGAAATCAGATAGGCTCGGACGAAAACCCACGAACCGACAAATTAGTCCTCTTTTTTCCAAATCTTCAATGCCAGTCGTAATGTTACCCATATCAAGCTTAACAATAGGAGTTCCATCAGTTTCTTTAAGACATCCTAACTCTATTTTCTTGGGATCAATCTTAGGCATTCTTAGAGGTTTATGGGAAGCCCTAAGATTGATATTAGAATTGGGCTAAGGCTGTCCACCATGGAGGGAATCCCTAAAATTCATTTTTGGGGTCGAGTCTTCGACATTCTTACCCTTGACAAGGGTTTTCATAGTAGAATTATTTTGTGGGTGCACCTTAGCACCAGATTCACTTGGGATATGAGCCATTTTTTGATCAACTGCTTGAAACTTGTTTCATGATATCTTTAATTCTTGCCCTAGACATCATTGAAGGTTATGGTTTTCACTTTTCTTTTGTGCAGCAAATTAGAATTTGTTGTCACTCAAGTTCACAGTATGATCTATTGAAAGATAAATTTCTAACCCATCTTGGATCCCCTGCAACATTTCCTAGTAAAATATTAAGCATAAACCACAAAAATATTGGCCGCCAGGGCCCAAAGGCCCTAAAAAACAACCTTTGGAGCTGCTTGCACTCAACCCAGATGAAACCCTCGCATAGTCGCTTGCCAAAAATCTTGTTCACACATCTAGTCTGCATTTTTCATCCGAGGATTTGGGATCCCAATCTTTTGTCTAATGATCAAGGCAGGGATTTTAGATCCAGGTTCAACACTCACCTTTCCATTTTTCTATCTGCCCTTTTAATGCTTTAAAATTGGGCAATCTACCTTGCTAACATCTTGCCAAAAAATAAATAGTAGGTAAAGTGGTGCCAAAATTCACCCACAATGATCCAAAATGTTGTTAGGTTCCAAGATGACCAAACGTTCATCATCCAACTCAAGAAGTGTTGATTGGACTTGAGTGTGGTTGTCAAGTACCTTTTTGAAACAAGAGATGTGGAAGACTGGATGGATTTTGAAAGGTGGTAATGCGAGCTTATAGGCCACTTTTCTAATCCATTGCAATGCATGGTAGGTTCCATAGAACCTTGTTGTAATATTTTGATGAGCATGAAGTTGCACTAATGATTGCTTGTATGGTTGGATTCAAAAGAATACCATATTTCCTATATTGAATCTATGCTTTGAACGATGTTGATCAGTATTTTGTTGCATCTAGTTCTAAGCCATAACCAAATTATCCTTCAACTACTATAATATTCTAATATATTCTTGAAGTGTTTCATCGACCACTTAAAAATTGAATTTTTCTAGAACATATGAACAAGGTGACAGAGCTGGGTACCATAAACTACCTTGAAAGGTGTCATTTTGGAGGTTGTGGAATGAAGTGTTGTACCACAATTCATCCAATGGAAGCCACTTAACCCACTGTATTAGATGCTCAAAAGTAAAATAATCAAGATAGATTTACAAGTATTTATTGACAATTTTGGTTTACCCATCGATCTCCCAGTGGTAGGTTGAGCTCATTCTCACTTGTGTTCCTCACAATTTAAATAGTTCTTACTATAAATAACTGGTGAAAGTAGGGTCATAGTTAGAAACAATGGATTTTGGCACACCATGGAGTTTTAAAATGGATTCCATGAATATTTTAGCAATGGTGGAGGCATGGTAAGGATGGACGAGGGAATAGAAATGAGTGTACTTCAAGATACAGTACACCACCACAAGAATGCTTATTTTTCTCCCATATTTAGTGAGTCCAATAAAATCAATTGAAATATCAGTCCATTAATTTTTCTAGGATTGGTAAATATTGTAGAGTGTCTAGAGTATGAACTATTTTTCCTTTCATCTGTTGGTAAATCTCACACTTTTCTACAAAATTTTGGATGTCTTATTTTCCTTCCCAATAGAATGACCATTTAGTTTGTTCATAAGTCTTCAAAAAACCCAAATGGCCTATTGTGGGTGAAGCATGCATCTCCTTTATGATGTCCTTATGGATCAATAATTTTTTAGGAACCATAATGCAAGCTTGGTATCTTAACATTTTTCCATCCTATGAATATTCGATCTTTGAATTAGGGTCTCTTTGGAGTTGCTCCCTCGAAGTTTGCAAGGACAAATCCCTGGTTACTTCTTATTAAATTTGGGAGACGCACTAGGGAATAGATGGTGCACATTGTTTTCCTATCCTCAAACTGACATGAGAAGGCGTTTGTCGTAGTTTTATTTTTCCTTTTCTTATTAATAATATCATAATCATATGCCAACAATTTTGAAACCCATTTTTGTTGTGCTAGAGTAGATACCCTCTGTTCCAAAAAATATTTCAAATTCTAATGACTTATTTTAATAGAGAAATATCTCCGAATGAGATAAGGTTGCCAATGATTGACAACATGGAGGATGACCATCATTTAATTTTCATAAGTAGACTTCCCCCCAAAAAAATTTGATAATGCCTTACGAACAAAAGCTAGGGATCGCAAACACATGCAATATTACAAACATTCCTATGGTGAGGTATTCAACACAGTTCAACGAATGATTTTGGATTTTGGAGGAAGGTTCTTTGGGGAGGAATATTGCAATGGCATCGGGCCCATAAGAAAGCATGCATGCTAATTATGTTTTTTCATCTAAAAATGATTATAAGGAACATGATTTCCCAATGCATGTCAAGAATAATTTGTTAAAGAACAATGGATGTTTGTAACGATGTGAAGCCAGGATGGTTCTAGTGGTTCAACTAGACTCGATGGCATAATATGTGGAGTGTTTAACCAAACATGTGCTTATTGAAAAATTTATGGGTATTTGAATTTCTCTTCCCTTTGTGGAGGTTTGGGTTAGGAAGACTTGGAACCCTGACGATGATGTTCAGTGTGAGTAACTATTTTATGGTGGTTTTCTCTTGTCTTATGGATCGTAACAAAGCATTTGAAGGGGGTCCCTATTTTTGTAATCAATCTAGACTATTTCTTAAACCTTGGCATGTGGGTTTCAACCCATCAAAGGAGCGGTCGTTGCAGGTTCCAGTGTGGGTACGACTCCCGTGGATGTCATTGGAATTCTGGAGAAACAACATCTTGCATATGATTACCCTTCTTATTGGGAAGTCGATTGGACCATCACATCAAATGATGTATAAAAAGGTATTTTACGTCACTTATATTTGTGTCAAAATTTATTTTAACAATCCTATTATAGATTCTATTGAAATACAATTTGGATCATCTACATGGGTTCAACAACTTGACTATGAAGTTCTTCCATTTCGTTGTTGGATATATCATGAATATGACCACCTGCAAATAAAATATCCCAAGTCTATACCACCTGTGGCTTCAAATCCTAGTCCCTCTCGATCTGCAAAAAATTTGGATAAAGGAAAAGCCATGATAAAGGAAGGGGATAGGGATAAAGAAGACTTTATTCCTATAAAACCCTGAAACATATATTGGATGATCTACTCAACCGTTTTGAGATATTGGATGATCTTGATCAGTGCATGGAGTTACCAGAAACATTGCTACATGATGCAAATATAACAGATATGAATCAAATGTCTCATCTTGAGGTGGAACCTAAGTAATCAGATCTAGTGGGTTTAAATGAAGAACATGTGGCTTTGGTTTCGAGTACAAGTGATATGGTTGGCTATAGCTCTGGAAGGAAAACTATTTTAGAAAGTGGCACGAATATAGTTGTACTCTCTCCTACTTAGGCACTGATGCATTCATCCTTCAATTGCAAAACTCCTATGGTGTTGGGATTACAATAGAACAATTAAAAAGGTTCTTCAGATTAGAATATGAAGGTGGGTCAAAAGAAAAACTAGAAAAAAATTAAGTTAATGGGGAAGACTTTGGTGGAGTCAGGCTTGGTGAGAACATTGGACTCCCATTTTTCTAATCCTAAAAAATTATTATCCTCTCATGGAATGTAATGGGGTTGAACAACATCCCCAGATAAAAAGTTATTCGTGATTTGATTCGTATACATTCTTCGGATGTCGTGTTTATTCAGGAGACTAAATTGGCTACTGATAGTATGTTCAATATTACTCCCAAGTTGTGGAGAAGGGATCAATGCCAGTGTATTGGTGCATGTGGATATGCTGGTGGTGTTGCTTGTTTATGGGATCCGGTTAAGATCTCTCATCTTACTTGGATTTCCAGTAGATGTTCTATTTCGATGATCAGACATGATAATGAATTTGGTGAAACAATCCTACTTACAAATGTGTATGCTCCTATTGATTACAATGGTAGAGTAAATTTTTGGGATCACATTGGCTTTGTGAGAAGTTTGGCTCCCCTGTACCCATGGATTTTGGTTGGAGATTTTAATTTTATCACTTTTCTAGAGGAGAAACACGGTGGATTTGATTGTCTTGAGCCTTTTCTTCTATCTTCAGTTCTCATATCCAAGCCCTGAACTTGGTTGACATCAATCTGGATAATGGGATCTTTACCCAGAACAATAGAAGATGTGGGGAAGATTCCATCTCAGAGAGACTAGATAGGTTTCTGATCTCTAAATTTTGGATTGATAATAACAGAAGCTCTAGTTATGTGATTTTGGAGGGTAGGGGATCTGCTCATTGGCCTATAAAAATCTTTGTTCTTGAGTTTGGGCTAAAGAAGAATCCTTCCTTTAAGTTTCAACTTATGTGGCTTTGGGATCCTAAGATTCATGATTTCATGTGAGGTTGGTGGACCAATGGCAAACCTTCTCATGGCATCGCTATGTACTCCTTTATGAAGTGGCTATAATTTGTTAAGCATAAATTGAAGAGGTGGAATAGTCTAAATTTTGGATACCTTTCCTTGGCTAAGTTGATGGTTCTTAAGAAGGTGGAAGAAGCTTCAAGGAAGATTAGAGATCATGGACTCATGGAGAAGCTTCTCTTTGAGGAATCTAAGGCTGCAAAAGAACTTGGAGCTGAATTGGATCTGAGGGAAGAAATTTTTTGGAAACAAAAAGCTCGAGTGGATTGGCTTTAGGAAGGGGATAGGAGCACGACCTTATTTTTTAACTCGGTTAAGGCTTGTCATAATGGTAACCTAATTTCATCTCTTATGAATGCTCAGGGTGCCCTTCTCTCTTCTTTTAGGGATATTTTAGAAAAGACTAGGAGGTATTTTCCCTCTCTTCAAGGAGGACTCTCTCTCAGATGATGAGGATGAAAAGCTTATTCTAAACGGTATTCCCTCTATTGTCTCTAGAGATATGAATGAGAATTTTATGGGCCCAATTTCCCTTGAGGAGTTGGAAAATGTTGTATTCACTATGAAAAAATGGAAAACACCAAAGCTCGAATGGATTCCCATTTGATTTTTATTAGGAGTTTAGGGAGATAATCAAATTTGATCTTCTGGCAGTGTTCCATGAGTCCCAAAAGAACAAACAGATTCTAATGGCCCTAAATGCTACCTTTGTGGTGCTTATTACCAAAAAAGAGAGAGTGAATTCTCTGGATATGTTCAGGCCTATTGCTCTCTGCAATATTGTTTATAAGATCATTACAAAAATTATTGCTGAGAGGCTAAAGATATGGTTGAGAAAAATCATCTCTAAGGAGCAAGGTGGGTTTGTTGTTGGCCAAAAAATCCTATATGGGGTTGTTATTGCTATAAAAGTTATTCACTTGATGGAAACTTCTAAGGAGAAATATATGTTCATTAAGTTAGACATGGTCAAAGCCTATGACTAGGTCAAATGGTCCTTTCTTCAAAAATTTCTTGATGATTTTGGCTTTGAGGAGGAATGGATTAGATAGCTGATGAGTTGTGTTTCTTCTTCCTCATTCTTTGTTCTTGTAAATAATGAGTCGTCGAAGCTGTTTGAGGCCTCGAGGAGATTGAGGCAAGGAGATCCTCTATTTCCTTATTTATTTATCATTATGGAAGAAGGGTTGGGAATACTTCTCGAGTCTTAGGTTAGGCATGGTCTCATTCAGGGTTGGAAGTGGGATAGCAGTTCGCTACCTCTTTTCCACCTTCAATTTGTTGATGATGCAGCTTTTTTGGGATTTTCCACTACTAGGGAAGCTGGCGATATTAGGTGATATCTTGAAATATATCTTTGTGCTTCTGGGCAGTTGATTAATCAACACAAATCTTCTATTTTCTTCTTCAATACCCCTCCTCTTATTCAAGCTAGGATTGCTCAAATTCTAAGATTCCAGGTTGGGACTCCCCCCTTCATTTATCTTGGTATTTTGATTTCGTCTCATCCTCTGTGTAGATCTTCTTGGTAGTCTATGCTTGACAATTTTAGAGGGAAGGTGAATCACTAGACCATCATATGGATCTCCTTTGTGGTTAGAGTGTCGCTTTTATAATATTTTGTTCAAGCTTTACCTATTTACAGGTGTTTTGTGCAAACATCTTCGTCTCATTTTATCAAAGACATGGATGCTTTGTCAAGACAATTTTTGTGGTCTAGAAAACTTGCTCAATATAAATGGATTTTTGGTTAGGTGGGATTTTTTTTGTAGTTCGGTTCAATAGGGAGGCATTGGGTTGCGACAAGCGGCTCTCTCTAGTCAGGCTTTGGCCGTGAAACTCTATTGGATATGTTGTACTTGTAAAGATCAGATTTGTGTTAAAATATTATCTTGTAAGTACTTGAGAGGTATTTCTAAGGCTGATATACCTAGAGTTAGCTTGGTTGGAAAAGGTTCGATTATTTGGGAAACTCTAAAAAGAGGGGCTAATTTAATTAAGTAGGGTTTGTTCTAGATTTGCAATTGGGGATTAGATGCTCTTTTTTGGGAGGATTCTTGGGATGGCCACCCTCCTATATTGACTCAATATCCCAGGTTATGTTCCCTAAGCATTTGTTTCTTGGAAGCGGGCTAGTATCATGTGGAGGATTTTAAATAAATCTAGCCTTTTGGTAATATGGATATGTACAAGTGGAAAGAACCACAAGAATGGTCCCAGGGGGGATTGGTCAAAGAAAAAGATGTGCTTGCTATTATTCTTGCGAGGAGGCCCTGCTCTTCATTAAGGGGTAAATATATTTTGGCTTTGAACCCTGATCCCAAGGGAACCTACTCTATAGCCTATGGTTATCAGGTTCTTGATATGCAAAATTTTAGGAGCCTCCTTATCACATGGTGGAAAAAGGTGAGGAATAATTTTGCTTGGCCTAAATGTAACATTTTTCTCTTGTTGGTAGCTCGTAATAAATGCCTCACTTGGGATAACATGAGGAAGAGGGTATTTCAGGGTCCCTCTTTTTGTGTCCTTTGTGGTAATAATGAGGATGACTCTTCTCATTTATATTTCCAATGTTCCCTAGCTAGAGATATTTGGTACCATTGGTGGAGTGCCTGGAACCATCCTTGTTTTCATGTGCTCTCCCTGGTGGAGTTTTGGAGCAATCTGGGAAAACCTATGGCCAATGCCCCCTTCCTCCAGGTGGCTTAGAATTTGGGCCCTTCTTGCATCATCTGGCAGATTTGGCTCAAACAAAACCATCGCATATTTTAGGGTAGACATTTGGTTGTTCAACATATATGATAAAGAATCTTGTGTATGGTTCAAGAAACTATCCATGGGAAATGTTATGTGGATCCTCTTTTGGACTCTAGGGAGGAGAAGGTACGATAGGCCCTTGGTCTCTTTGGGGTTGGTGTGGACTCTTCTCACCCTAAAAAGGTTCCCTAGCTCAATAATAAAGTTTAAAGAGATGGTAGGTGGAGGTCGCCCCCTGGAGGAGCTTTAAAAAATAATACTGATGGGTCATCTAGGGGTAATATTGGACATGCTAGAATTGGAGGTGTTGGGAGAGACTCTACTAGCATGGTCAGATTTTTCTTTTCCATTTATAAATGTGTTCACTCCAACAATTTTATGGAAGCTCTTACGATTCTTGAGGCCTTGTAGAGGGGATTTTCTCTTGGTTGACATAGGAGCATCTACAAGTTTGACTCTCAAATTTTGGTTAATATTTTAAAAAGGATAAGGTTGGAGGATGTAAATTGGCAGTTGGCCTATGTGGTCGTTCAGATTCTCAAAATTAGTGAAGAGTTCAAATATATCTCCTTTGTGCACATACCAAGGGAATGGAATGGGGTTTCTGATTATTTGGCCAAAAGGGCTTCTGAGATTTTGGGTCCTTGGATTATGGATAACTGGGAGAGTCTCCTAACTGGGGACTCTCAATGCCTTTGGGAGTTTATCCACAAGGATATCCAATATTAATGTGGTTTATTCTTGTTGTCTTCTTTGGGTTTCAACCCTGTTTGGTGGTATTAGCCTATTTTGTTGTTTATTTGAGTCCTGGTTGGGGACTTCATTGTACTATGTAATCTTGTCTTCTTATTAATAAATTTTTACCCCTTTATTTAAAAAACAAAACTAGGGTTCGCCCTTCTTGCATTAATACTACACCAATGTCATGGGCTAAAGCATCACTTTTAATTATAAATGGTTTGGAAAAATTAGAAGTGGCTAACACCAATGTCAAAATCATGACTTCCTTGAGATCTATAGCCAGTGAGACCCAAAAATACTTGAAGTGCCTTGATAGTTTTGGATTAGGCCAATTTTGTATGGCTTCAATTTTCTTTGGTTCAACCTTAACTCCCTCCTACAAAATAATATGCCCCAAGTATTCAAGCTATTTCATTCCAAAGGAACATTTGGATAGTTTGGAAAATAATTGATGGTCCTACAATAGTTACAAAGTTTAGTCTAGATGTTCTAAGTGATCTGCCCAAGTGTGACTGTAGATGAGAATGGCATCGAAGAAGACTAAAATAAACTTGTGAAGGAATGGACGAAAGATATTGTTCATGAGGCTTTGAAAGGTTGAAGGTGCATTAGTTAGGTCAAAAGGCATGACCAAAAATTCATAATGACCCTCATGAGTCCTAAATGCAATTTTTTGGAATGTCTTCTTTGATCCTTATCTCATGGTATCGAGAGTGGAGATCCAACTTAGAAAAAAATGGTGCCATATAACTCATCAATCATAGGAATAGGAAATTTATCCTTAATGGTGAGTTAATTGGGTTCATTAAAGTCCACATAATTGCCATGACTCAAATTTTTTCCTGACCAATAGTACTAGTGAAGATTAAGGATTGATATTTTGTCGAATTAACCTTGTTTTTAATAACTCTTGGACCAGCTTCTCAATTTTTAATTTGTGCGCATATGGGTATCTATAAGGTCAAATTTTAGGTGGAAAATTCCCTAGTACCAGTTGTATTGCATGATCATGGGAATAGTATGGAGGTAAACCCTTGGGATTTACAAATACAACATCATGTTTATTCATAAGGAGTTGCAAATCCCCTAATTATTCACCTACTTCAGTATGTTGTGATTGGATTGCAAACAGTTGGGCTACCACCCCTTGAATTGAGTGGATCTCACAAGTGATCCACAAAGAGTGTATGGCCTCCCATTTTGAGTGAGTTTCATCCAAAATTTGACAAAGTTCCATGCTATTATTCCTAAGGTCTAAAGTCATTGTGCCCCAAAAAAAACATTGCATCCTTCTAACGAAAGAGTAAACATATCAGTTTTAAGTTCATAATCCTCTATCTTTAGCTTAACATTATGGAATTTTCCTTTACAAGGTAATGTTCCTCCATTTGCCATCATGAATTAAAAAGAGTTGCAAGAATGTATGTTACAATTTTCTTGCTTAACTAATTGGGATCACTATCCGAATTAATAAGAAACACCGATTTCGGCTTCAACCGAAAAGACTAGAAATAAGTAGGAAAAAATGGTAAACGAAAACATTACGGTACAATACTATGGTAGAGTACCTTGGCACAACACACATACTCTATAGTTTTATTTATATATTTGATTCGATTCAGCCAACCATAACGTCACCCAAAACAGACACAACTTAAAAATCCCCACAAAGACGGAGCACCAGGTGGAGGGTCGAATATTTTTAAATGTTGTAGTCGACAAGAGTACGCCCATCCTCGAGCTACTTACCAGCAAAGATCAGCCTCTACTGATCAGGAGGAATACCCTCCTTGTCCTGGATCTTCACCTTCACATTTTCAATAGTATCGGAGCTCTCCACCTCAAGAGTAATGGTCTTCCTGATCAAAGTCTTCACGAAAATTTGCATTCCACCTCTGAGCCTAAGCACAAGGTGGAGGGTCGAATCTTTCTAAACCCTGATCCCAAGGGAACCTACTCTATAGCCTATGGTTATCAGGTTCTTGATATGCAAAAGTTTAGGAGCCTCCTTATCACATGGTGTAAAAAGGTATGGAACAATTTTGCTTGGCCTAACGTCACCCAACACAAACACAACTTAAAAACCCCCATGAAGACGGAGCACCAGGTGGAGGGTCGACTCTTTATGAATGTTGTAGTCAGCAAGAGTACGCCCATCCTTGAGTTACTTACCAGCAAAGATCAGCCTCTACTGATCATGAGGAATACCCTCCTTGTCCTGGATCTTCGCCTTCACATTGTCAATAGTATCAGAGCTCTCCACCTCCAGAGTAATGGTCTTCCCGATCAAAGTCTTCACAAAAATCTGCATTCCACCTCTGAGCCTAAGGACCCTCCACCTTGTCCTTAGGCTCAGAGGTGGAATGCAGATTTTCGTGATCGTCTATGCTTTTCACTGCATATGTTCCAATGTACTCCTCGTTCACCTATATAACTAACATCAAAATTCATGTTAATGTGGAAACGATATAATTTTATAAGAATATGTTAATGTTGAAACAACAATTTAAAAAAATATATATTACAAACCAACTACCTCCACCTGCATACACACCCTCAATAGGATAAAAAAATTCTTGTGCCTGCGAGCATGCTCCGGGTCTTTCTTCGCTTCATGCTTCTCATACTGAAATCACATACAATTACTGTCATAATCTGCACCATAACCTCCTTGACATGGATGAACATGAATTACCTTTAAAAATTTTAACTAATATTAAAAATTAGTGTTGTGGATCTGCTCCCCTCGCTGTTGTTGGTTCTGCTGGGTGCACTATATCAAATCTGTTCATATTGATACAGGAAACTAAATTAAGCGGCAATCCTGCTTTTGGAATTTTAAGATCCGGCTGATTGCTTAGATAAAGGAAATATTCAGAGAAACTAAAACTCACAATCAAACAAACAATATAGCGAGTAACTGGATTGTAAAATGTACATAATATTCAGCAATTCCATTTCTTTGTTCTGCTTGCGGCTGTCACTACTTTCATCATCGTTGAAGTCGAAAGCTCTGACACCATTGACAATGTTAAGGCCAAGATCCAGGATAAGGAGGGCATTCCCCCAGACCAGCAGAGGCTGATCTTCGCCAAAAAATAGCTTCACCTTCACATTGTCAATAGTATCGGAGCTCTCCACCTCCAGAGTAATGGTCTTCACGACAATCTGAGGACATGACGAGAGAAAGAGCAAATGTGAGCTGGTTGATCTGCGAGTGAATGGCTAAAGGTGGGAAGCTTCCAAAAAATTACATCAGACCTCCCAGTGAGTGACCTAGGTTCAATGAAGTGGTTAGTTCATGCAAAATCCCTTTTGTCGACATGAAAGATTGGTCGTCTTATCGAAAAAATTGCTAATATGTTGCTCTTGAAATCTTAATGTATAATGGATACTCACTATATTCTTTTTTAATGAGAAAAAATCCTAGCGTGTTCGTTTACCGTGGAATCTTTCCGAACTCCAAGGTGTATGGGCCCACTTAGAGTTGGAAAACAATGTGCACAATCTCTTCACTAGTGCATCTCCCAAATTTAATAAGTAACCAGGGATTCGTCCTTGCAAACTTCGAGGGAGCAACTCCAAAGAGACCCTAATTCAAATATCGAATATTCATAGGATGGAAAAATGTTAAGATACCAAGCTTGCATTATGGTTCCTAAAAATTCATTGATCCATAAGAACATCATAAAGGAGATGCATGCTTCACCCACAATAGGCCATTTGGGTTTTTTCAAGACTTATGAATGAGCTAAATGGTCATTCTATTGGGAAGGAAAATAAGACATCCAAACTTTTGTAGCAAAGTGTGAGATTTACCAACAGATGAAAGGAGAAATAGTTCATACTCTAGACACTCTACAATATTTACCAATCCTAGAAAAATTAATGGACTGATATTTCAATTGATTTTATTGGACTCACTAAATATGGGAGAAAAATAAGCATTCTTGTGGTGGTGTACTGTATCTTGAAGTACACTCATTTCTATTCCCTTGTCCATCCTTACCATGCCTCCACCATTGCTAAAATATTCATGGAATCCATTTTAAAACTCCATTGGGTGCCAAAATCCATTGTTTATAACTATGACCCTACTTTCACCAGTTATTTATAGTAAGAACTATTTAAATTGTGAGGAACGCAAGTGAGAATGAGCTCAACCTACCACTGGGAGATCGATGGGTAAACCAAAATTGTCAATAAATACTTGTAAATCTATCTTGATTATTTTACTTTTGAGCATCTAATACAGTGGGTTAAGTGGATTCCATTGGATGAATGGTGGTACAACACTTCATTCCACAAAATCCAAAATGACTCCTTTCAAGGTATTTTATGGTACCCAGCTCTGTCACCTTGTTCATATGTTCTAGAAAAATTCAAAGTTCAAGTGGTCGATGCAACACTTCAAGAATATATTAGAATATTATAGCAGTTGAAGGATAATTTGGTTATGGCTTAGAACTAGATGCAACAAAATACTGATCAACATCGATCAAAGCATAGCTTCAATATAGGAAATATGGTCTTCTTTTGAATCCAACCATACAAGCAATCATTAGTGCAACTTCATGCTCATAAAAATATTACAACAAGGTTCTATGGAACCTACCATGCATTGCAATGGATTAGACAAGTGGCCTATAAGCTTGCATTACCACCTTTCAAAATCCATATAGTCTTCCATATCTCTTGTTTCAAAAAGGTACTTGACAACCACACTCAAGTCCAATCAACACTTCTTGAGTTGGATGATGAACGTTTGGTCATATTGGAACCTAACAACATTTTGGATCATTTTGGGTGAATTCTGGCACCACTTTACCTACTCTTTATTTTTTGGCAAGATGTTAGGAAGGTAAATTGCCCAATTTTAAAGCATTAAAAGGGCAGACAAAAAAATGGGAAGGCGAGTGTTGAACCTGGATCTAAAATCCCTGCCTTGATCATCAGATGAAAGATTGGGATCCCAAATCCTCGGATGAAAAAAGAAGACTAGATGTGTGAACGAGATTTTTGGCAAGCGGCTATGCGAGGGTTTCATCTGGGTTGAGTGCAAGCAGCTCCAGAGGTTGGTTTTTAGGGCCTTCGGGCCCTAGCGGCCAATATTTTTGTGGTTTATGCTCAATATTTTAGCAAGAAATGTTGCAGGGGATCCAATATGGGTTAGAAATTTATCTTTCAATAGATCATACTGTGAACTTGAGTGACAATGACTTCCAATTTGTTGCACAAAAGAAAAGTGAAAACCATACCTTTCCACGACATCTAGGGCAAGGATTAAAGAGATCACAAAACAAGTTTCAAGCAGTTGATCAAAAAATGGCTCATATCTCAAGTGAATCTGGTGCTAAGGTGCACCCACAAAATAATTCTACTATGAAAACCCTTGTCAAGGGTAAGAATTTCGAAGACTCAACCCCAAAAATGAATTTTAGGGATGCCCTCCATGGTGGACAGCCTCAGCCCAATGCTAATATCAATCTTAGGGCTTCCCATAAACCTCTAAGAATGCCTAAGATTGATCCCAGGAAAACGGAGTCAGGATGTCTTAAAGCAACTGATGGAACTCCTATTGTTAAGCTTGATATGGGTAACATTAAGACTGGCATTGAAGATTTGGAAAAAAGAGGACTAATTTGTCGGTTCATGGGTTTTCGTCTGAGCCTACTTGATTTCAAAGTTCGGGCTGCAAAAATCTGGAAAACTAAAGGTGAGTTACAAATCTCTATTTATCCAAATGGTTATTTTCTTGTTTTATTTGCTAATAATGAAGATAGAGAGAAAAATTTTCAAGGGGGTCCTTGGTTTTTTGGAAGGGCAGGGCTTTTCATGAAGCCCTGGCATACTAAATTTAAAGTCGAAGAAGAGATGCCTTCTATAGCTCCCGTGTGGGTTAGACTCTTTGGCCTCCCTATTGAATTTTGGAATCCTACTATTTTTTCTTCAATTGGAAACTCTTTAGGAACTTTTATTATGATTGCTGATTGTACTCAAAATTTTGAACATATTATTTATGCTCGAGTTTGTGTTTTAATGGATTTTGACAAACCCCTACCTAAAAATATCACATTACAATTTGGGGAAGACACTTGGGAGCAAGTAGTGGACTATGAGAACATTCCTTTTCATTGTAGAATTTGCCATGAATATGGTCATTTGGCCAGTGCTTGCCCAAATAAAATTCTTGATCAAAATAAAGAAGATATAAACTCAACAGGTTTCCAAATGCCTAAGAAGAAGAACACTAAAAAAAACTAGTTATGAAGGATCAATCAAAGTCATCTGCTAATATGTTTGAAATCCTTTCCACAAATGATGTCCCAAGTGAGGAAGAGGAAATAATGGAAACATAAATCTTAGAAACACAATTTAAATATGAAGGGAAGAACTCAGAGACAAACCAACAAATCAAAGGTTTTCAATAGAAAAAAAGGGAGAAAATTTACACAAGAAAAACAATCTTTTAAATGTCAAAACTTCAAATAATACAGGTCCCAATATAGACTCCGTTGAACCCTCTAGTAAAATTTTGGCTATGTACGAGCATTCTTCAAGGTTAGAAGCCATCTCAGATTCAATTGGAATAAGTCAAGAAACAAGGAAAAAAAACTGAAGATGGATTCTAATAAAAAAGCAGGTCGCAAGACCAATCAATATCATATGGTAAAAGAAGGTGAAAAGCTTGTAGAGGAAGGTAATATTAATGCCCTTCCCAAATTTTTTAGCCCTGGTATTAATGAATATCATCACTTGGAATATTAGAGGACTCAAAGGGAGTCTTTCAAAACAAAATGAAATTAGAAGAATGATTCAGATAAATCATCCACATCTTGTTTTCCTTCAAGAAACAAAGATGTCAATGGAGGATATGGACTCAATTGCCAGTGAAATTTGGCCAACTAGAAAAGTGGTTTCCCTCAGTTCCCAGGGGACTTCTGGTGGCATTGCTTGTCTTTGGGACCCAAAAGAGGTAGTTATTCACCATATGGTTGGCAGTTGGGTTCTGTTGGCTATAGCTATTCAAAGTAGACATTCCAACCAAATTATGCTTTGCATTACTGTTTATGCTTCGACTGCTTTGGAGGAAAAAAGAAGACAATGGAAGGATATAACTCATATTATCTCTCATTTTCCTGAAGCTTGGATCTTGATCGGAGGAGATTTCAATACCATCCTCTCTCTAGATGAGAAAAGGGGGAAATAGAAATTTGGACAAAAGCACTGACCTCATGAGCGAATATATTGCAAACCTCCATCTTGTGGACATCCAACCGAGATAATGGCCTTATGACTTGGTCTAACAGAAGGCAAGGCTTAGCTTGTATAATGGAGAGATTGGATAGGTTTTTGCTCTCTGAAAATTTCTTAATCCATGGTCACATTCCTAAAGTGAAGACTCTTAATAATGTTGGTTTGGATCATTGGCCAATCATGGTGGAAATGTGGAAAACCAATGTGAGTTTCTCTCCTTTTCATTTTCAATTAATGTGGCTTAGAGACATTTCCTTTAGACCTCATGTGCAACAATGGTGGAAGGAAGGTAAACCTAGGCATGGGACTAAGATGTTCTATTTTTCCAAAATACTGCAATACATTAAATCCAAAATCAAGACTTGGAACTGGAAAGAGTTTGGGGATGTTCATAAAAAAAACATGAAGTTATTTCTCATCTTGAAAATTTGAATAAGAAAATCCGTTTAGATGGCCTCACAGAGAAGAGAAGTGCAGATGAAATTAAACTCACAACTCAGTTAGAGGAATGGGAAAAAAGAGAAGAAATCTTATGGAAGCAAAAATCTAGAATTCAATGGCTCAAAGAAGGAGATCGAAACACAAATTTCTTCCACAAATCTCTTCTAGCTCGAAGATCTCACAACTTTATTTCTTCCCTAAAATCAGATTCTGGAGATGTTGTTTATACTTGGGATGGCATGAACTCTATTGTTGTTGATTACTTTTCCAATATTTTTGTTGCTACTCCTCTTGACTCACCTTCTCAACAAAATGTTCTTCAAGCAATCCCTTCTCTTATCACTTCTGAGGAGAACTCTATTTTGACTCGCTCCTGTTACTATCAATGAGCTTCAACAGGTAGTTTTTAAAATGCAAAAAGGGAAAACCCCAGGTCCTGATGGTTTTCCCATTGAGTTCTACCAAGAGTTCTGGGATATCCTTCATGTTGATTTATTAGAGGTGGTGGAAGAAGCCAGGAAAGCCAAAGAAATTTTGAAGGTTATCAATAAAACTTATATTACTCTTGTTCCAAAAGCTCAAGAGGTTGATCATATCTCAACTTTTAGACCTATTGCTTTATGTAATGTTCTTCTCAAAATCATTACTAAAATCATGGCAGAAAGGTTGAAGCCTCTTTTGCATAAGATTATTTCCCCGAAGCAAGGGGGTTATGTGGAAGGGCGTCAAATAGTAGATGAGATAGTTCTTGCTCAGGAAGCCATCCATTCCATGGATATGCAAAAATCTCCTTCCATGTTCATTCGGTTAGACTTATCCAAAGCTTATGACAGAGTGGATTGGCACTTCCTTATCAAAGTTTTGAGGCAATTTGGTTTCTCTAAGGATTGGATGGATTGGATTATGGGATGTATCTCTTCAGTTTCCTACTTAGTTCTTATCAATGGCAGGCCTTCTCAGTCATTCCCAGCTTCTAGAGGTATTAGGCAAGGTGACCCGCTATCCCCTTATTTATTCATCATTCTTGCTGAATGCTTGGGTAGGACTATAACCAAAAAGAGGGAAAACAAAACCCTTGAGGGAGTTACCATTGCTCATGGAGCTAGACCTATCTCTCATATTCAATTTGTGGATGACTCTACTCTTTTAGGTAAAGCTACAATTAAGGAAGCTTCTAATATTAAGCAAATCATTAGTTGTTTTTCTAAGGCTATTGGGCAGTTGATCAATGAAGACAAATCTAAAGTTATTTTCTTTCACTGCTCTGCTAGACAAGAATCCATGGTCTTGGATAAATTAAGATATAATAAGACCTCCCTTCCAATCACTTATTTAGGTATTCCCATAAATATTCAAAGGCAAAAAAATAAATATTGGAATTGGTTGTTGGACAAAGTCAAGAAGAAAATTGGAAAGTGGACCAACAGGTGGCTTTCTTATGGGGGTAGAATCACCTTGGTAAAATCAGTCCTTCAAGCTATTCCTATTTATGTATCTTCCATGTTGAATATCCCAAAGGTTGTTCTTCGAGAACTGGATCAAATCAGTCATCGTTTCCTTTGGAGTGGTACTAAGGAGAAAAGAAAATGGGCCTTGGTGAAATGGGACACTTTATGTCTTCCTAAGAATGAAGGGGGGTTAGGATTTTGGTCTTCTATTAATAACAACAAAGCTTTAGCTGCTAAATTATATTGGAGGATGTTGCATAACCCCAATGCTCTTTGGGCCAATAATCTCCGTGCTAAATATGCTGAGAACAAAAGTCCTGAAGACCTTGTTCGCTATCAACTTCCTACCAAAGGTTCTCCCATTTTAGAAGTTCTTAAGACTGGTGAGGATTTGATAAAGAAAAAATTATTTTGGATCATTCATAATGGTCAACAGGTAAATTTTTGGATAGATTCTTGGGATGGTCACAAGCCTTTGATAACTCAATTTCCCGATTGGAGGCCTTGGATGGAGGAGCTTCACCGAGCTAACTGGATAAAGGTGGCTAATTACTGTCGATACCATACTAGTAATTCAAAGGTTGGTAGATATTGGATCCCTATTGAGGACTGGCCTATTCAAATCCTAGAAAGGCAAAGACAAGATATCCAAGGCATCCTTCATATGAGATCTCTCTCTTGGTCCCATGAAAAAGATTGTTTTGGATGGAACAACACTACTAAGGGTGAGTATTCAGTTGCTCAAGGTTATTTGACCTTATGCCATAATAATCCCAACCATTCTTCTGACATATTTTCTCAATTGTGGGCTCAAAATCTATGGCCTAAGGTGAGGTTCTTTAATTGGCTTTTATTGCATCGTAGGGTGCTTACTAGTGAGCAACTTATGAAGCATGGTTTTCATGGCCCTTTTAGATGTGAAATGTGTGAAGAGAATGTAGAAACTCTCAACCATATTTTTATTGAGTGTACTTTAGCCTCTGAGCTATGGAGGAGAATGGCCACTTTACTTGGCTTACAGTGGTCCAATTTTTTTACTTTTGAACAGATTTGGAGGGATTGGCCTAATCAAGAGGGTGTTGATCATTTTATTAGGCAGTTAGTTTGGATGGGTTCTACCATTCTTCTTTGGAATATTTGGAATGAAAGGAATAGCCAAATTTTTAATCAAGATAGGAAGGATATTCACTATATTTGGAAAAATACCATAGCCAACTTAGTTGAATCAGTCCATCAACTCCTTAATCACCCCCAAAACTCCCACCAAAGATGGGATCAAGTGATGCAAATATTGAAGATTAAATCTTCTAAGGGCAACCAACTTAAAGGGAATGTGAGTATTTGTAAGATGGATAGGACAAGAAATTGGCAACCTCCTCCTAAGGATTTTGGAAAAGTCAATACTGATGGAGCCTCTAGAGGGAACCCTGGAAAAGCCAATGTGGGAGGAATTGGTAGACTTTCAGATGGCTCCCTGGTTTTTACTTTTGCTGAGAATTTGGGTATTCTTTCCAATAACCTTGCTGAGGGGTATGGTATCCTCAGAGGCCTTCAGGAGGCTACTAAGGTTGGATGGGAAAAGGTGTTAGTTGAGTCCGACTCTCAACTTATGATTAATCTTTTGAAGACTCCTTCTAAGAATCATAAGGTTGATTGGAGAATAAAAAGAATTATTGAGAAGATTCAATTAATCCAGATGGGATTTTTGAAAGTTGATTACAATCATGTGGTCAGAGATCAAAACAAGAGTGTTGATGCTTTAGCTAATTGGGCTTTGGAAAAAGGTGATCTTACTTGTTATGGCCACCCTCCTAGATGGTGGGCTTCACAAATTAGGGAAGCTCTTCTTTCTATCATTTCTTTGGATGGCTCTAGTTATGAAGGTACCTAGTTTCTTCTTGCTTTTTTTGCTTCTCTTTGGTTCATTCGGATTATTTTAGTTCCCTAGCTCAAACTATTCTTTCTTTTGTTTCCTCGGTTGATTCTTGCCTTAATAGTCTTCTGGTCTAGATAGGTCATTGTTATGTTCAATTTTTTTCTTTTTTGTTTTTTTTGTTTAGTTTTTTAAGGTGTGTGTGTTCTTTTGTTTTGTTTTGTTTTTGTGTTCTTTGTGTTGTTTTTTGTTGTTCTTGTGTTTTTGTTGTTTTGTGTTTTTTTATGTTTTTTGTTATTGTTCTTGTGTTTTTGTCGTTCTTGTTCTTGTGTTTCTCTTTGTTTGTGTTAATTCGTGTTTTTATGTGTGAGTGTTTTCTATGTTTTTTGTTTTTTTTTTATTGTCTGTTGTTGGTTGTTTTTTATTTTTATTTTTATTTTATTTTTTAAATTTTTTAGGTTTTGGTTGTGTTTATTTTTCATGTTTTTTTTGGGTTATGTCTTTGTAGTGTTTTGTTGTTTTTGTCTTGTTTGTGTTTTGTTATGTGGTTCTTGTGTTTTTCTATGTGGTTCGTGTTGTGGTTTCTTTTATATTTTTGTTGTGTGTTTGGTTGTGCTTTTGTTTTTGACACACTCAAGGAGCATGTTTTTTATTTTATTTTATTATTTTTGTTGTTATTTATTTATTTATTTACTTATTTTTAAATTGGTTTTGTGTGTTTGTTTTCTCCTTGAGTATGTCAAAGGTGGTAGGCCAGGTCCGAGTCCTGGAATTTTTGGTGGAATGGATACCCCTCCCTCCTTGGGTCTTACCCAAAAGTGGCATCCCTTTTGGGATTGTTTCCACAAATAAAAAGAAAAAAATAGACTATGGACCAACAGTTGTGAGTCCCAAGTTACCATCCAAAATATGGATGGAACTTTGGGAAAAGTGATATCAGAAGTCTAGACTACATATTCCATCCATGTCAGAATATGATGAGTGAAATACTAGGAGGTTGGTGCAAGAAAATTCTACCCAAAAAGCCCGTACAAAGCTGAGATCACCATGTAATACAATGGAAGCTTCGAGGATCCCAGGGAGTGAGCATTAATAATCTCAACTATATGATATATATTGTCGATGGGTGTAAAGGAGGAGGATTTGAAAGTACATAGCTTCAAAGTTAATTAATATTTGACCTGTCTGCAACATGAAGGGACATGGTAGATCAACATTTAAGAGGCTATCAGAATAATCAAAGGCCAAGATCTCTATAGAGAAACTCGAATCCTTCTGGATGATTACTATCCATCATAGAGAAGAGCATCAACAAACTTTCTGGTCATTTGAGTTTAATATTTTCTACCGAGGGCCATTAATGCTTATTTTTGAGTCCATTGTAAAATCTTCTATAAATAGCAGAATGCTTGACATTCCAAAGATCGGCTCTATGGACTTTACAATTCATATGTAATCCTCTATTGCTTATAGATAATAGTAAATCACTATTTGGTCTCTCAATTCATCTTTCATTTTTCTTTTGCCTTTGTGTAAATGTTAATTTTTGCAATGGTCATCTGAGTGGGTTCGGTTAATTCTGTTATTCAAATTTTGTGAGCCTCGCTATGTGGTTATGAAATTTGTGTTCACCATTGGAAATCAAGGTTTATTTTTCTTAAGGCCAATAGGGTGGGAGCACTCTAATTTTTCTATAGGGGTTTTGTGTACCCTTCTGCTAGTTTTGGAATTGGCCCTTACACACCAAGCTGAAGGAGAAGCAATAGGTGGGGTGAGCTAATGTGTTAGGTGATTTGTTATTTTTTACATTGATGATGTGTGAGGAGTGTGTCTTGATGTGGCTATACACCATCCTTGTTAGTTCCCCCTACAACCTCCTTTACTTGCTTTCTTGTTCTTTTTTCCTCCTTTTTTCCTTTATGACATAGGTAATTGGAACCTCAGGATCCAACCTTCTTCAAAGATCTACCACCTCTGCCTCTTCTAGGTTGGGTGGTCATTCAATGCTGGTTGAAAACCTTTGGGTGTACCTCCTACTTGTTCAGTGCTGGTTTTCACACCAAAATTTTTTGGTGACTCTGCTAGGTAACTATATGAATTTTCGTGTTTAAGGAAACCCGAGCCTGGTGATTCTCTAGATTACCTAGATATTGGCAAATCATATGGTGACTCTGAGTTGAGTAGCATCTCCACATCATAAGATCAGTTTTATTCTTGTGCTAAGATTTTCCATCTCTCGAAGGACCCAGAGTTTGATGATTAGCCCTAACCTTACAATCGGTGATAGTATGTTCATATAGTGACTTTGAGTTTGATGCATCAATCAGGATATTTGAGGACTAGTACCTCAATGGCCTACTTATGCTACCCACAATGGAATGATCCTGGTCTATTAGAACTCCAATATTGGCATGAAATTCCCAAGGGTACCTTGAAATCCTTGACCAAATATAATGGTACCTTGGAAATTTCTTGAGAACATATGGAAAATGTTGTTGCATTAGCGTCCTTCTATAACATAGTACATAAATATTTCATGATCAGGCTCCTGGTCATATCTCTAGAAGGTAGGGTGCTATGGTGGTACTATACCCTTAGGCGAAGAATCGTCCATTCATGGATGGATTTGGTGGGATATTTGATTTATGCATTTGATGGCTCCTTGGATCCTTTCCAACTCTTGATGCACCTCTCGTACATCAAGATGGCCCCTTTTGAGTCCACAATAGATTTTAACATTTGATTCAAAAGAATCTAGAATAGGATCCCCCCTAAATACCAGCCATCTACCACCCAGGCTCACATGTACTATATTTGGGATATTATCTTGAATATCAGCCTTCTCTTGTATCAATATGGGAAAAGAATATTCTCTCAAAATTTTTAGGAGGTCGTGCAGCTAGAGTGACTATTTCTCCAAGCAGGAAAACCATATTCAAATGACTCTACCATTCCATCACCTTTCCCAACTGTAACTACCCTTTCCCTACTACACAACATGCACCATGTGTGTCATCTCAAGTTGTGCATGAGCTAAGGCTATAGTTAGATGGAATGCAAAGGGTAAATTCCTTATCAAGCCCTTGAGGGAGAAATACAGGCACTAGGCCTCAAAGTAACAATTCTATTGCTTGCACCTTCTCCCAAGAAATGGAGGGTCTAGACCAAGACAAGATTTTTGCTCACAAAGAGGAAATATTTTTGCACCCTTTTTGTATCCAAGAGCACAGTGAGCAGAAGACGAGTCATCTTCATGAGGACTTGGTTGGTCAACATTCAAGTCCTAAGGAGGTCCTGCCCCTAGCAGGCTCAATCAATAAGATCTACATGAAAAAATATGCAAGGATGCGAGAGGCGTGTGAAATTGGGATTTCACAATAGGTGGATCCCAAGGAATGGTGACACTGGAACCTATTATTAGTATCTAAGAAAGGCTTCCACATGGAAAAAATCATTGTCACTCTGATCATAAATTGCATAAGTACTAATATGCATGATGATCTACCAAGCTATGATCTCCTAGCAGCTTGAAAAACATTTGGACAATGTCAATCGAACTATAGAATGCAACTCAAGTTCAGCATGATTTGGTCCAAACATTGTGGATTCACTGGATGAAATCTAGAGTGGGTTAATGGCTGCAGTTTTCCAGTTCTGTATAATTTTGTGTAAATAAACTGATAAATAAATAAAGGGTGCAGATCGTTCAAGGTTGCATGATTGCTGACATCACTTTGAGAGATCTACTTTTGATAAACAAGATAATTTTATATGGCATCAAGGTTTTTAAATAAGGGGGACCGTGGTTGACAGAGCCTAATCCATTTGAAGTGGGTGGTTCCCCCCACCCATCAAAGCGCTCCTCACCCCAACTTGAAGCATGAGTAATTAGAGAAGAAGGATGGGACCAACCAAAAATATATCCATGGCTACCTGAAGCCCCCCAACCATCATTAGGCATAGGCACAGATTATGGAGTGATCACAACCATAGAATGTTGGGAGATGTACATATTTGGTTGCTGTAGCAATCCTTCATAGTCACAAGATCTGCTTCTAGGATGTTGACGCCATGCACAATCAAGGCGTCGATGTGAATAGGGTCGATCATGTGCCTCTCTACAGACAACACAAGGGGCTTCACCCTAATATTTTAGCAAATCCTACAAATAGTCCAGCTCCATAGCCACCTGTTTAGCCTGGTCACAGATCTAAAACCACATATCATAAAAATATTTGAGCTTGTCAGCAAACAAAAAATCCTGAGATGGATCAACCTACTTGAAAATAATCTTGTTTCTAGATTTCTAAATGTTAAACAGGATGCTGGCTCTAAATATTTGCCACACTTACATCAACAGGAGATAAAATTGAATGGGATCACCCAAAAGGACATGATGCCACAAAATCTATAAGGACATAAATGGGGTAAATAAAGAACCAACCCAACTCCAAGTGAGATTGGATCATCTACATACCCAGAAAATATGAATACAAGACTGTGGTTCTTGATAAAATGGGCATCAATTCTCAGGCACCCCATATAAGAAAGCCTATGACCAAGGGGCAAACCCTGACACAGTAAAATCCAGGAAAAAAAAGCTTTCTTTGGCTCCATATAAGATGCCCAAGCTGAATGAAATCTAGTTTTCCACCTAAAGGGTGATGAAAGAATATCCCATTTGATATTGAGTTTGGGCACCATGGGGGCAGTTGGCGTAAGCCAGTCATAAACCTACCTAGCTCTATAACTGAGTAAGAAAGTGCACTTATACTAGGCCTAATCTTTCCAACAGGGTTTCTAAGAGCTGACACATAATTTCTACCATAAGGAGAAAGTTGTATGGTCCAAAACAACATCATACATAGCCTTGTCAGCGTTGGACAAGCGAAACATCATTTTAAAATTATTCCAAGGAATCCAGTCTCTATTTTCCCTAGAGTAAAAATCAACAATGGCAGCAATGCCCCACTTAAAAAAGTTTTTGGGCATGGACCCAAGGAACTTGGCCCAATGACTTACCCTGAAGCTTGAATACAGGGGACCACCAAACATTGAGAATATTAATAGAAAGGCCTTTATGTAAATGGACCCCCTTCCAAACAATCCAAGGGTTTAATTGTTGCCAAGCATTCCATATACTTTTGATGACAAAAGAGCCAGGGATTTTAATGAAAATGGGACCATTACTAAAGAGGCAAATCCATTCCTACCCAGGCTTGATGGTTGAGTGGAAGCCTAGCCAAGATGCAATATCTAATAAGAAATTTTCATGCTTTAGGCCCTTTGAGAGCCCACACAATCCATTTAGCACAAATGGCTAACCCTTGATGCTTACAGTCCATCAAACCCATACCCCCTACTTGCCATGGAAGACAACACTCTTTGAAATCCCTTTTGCTCAGACCCACTAGACCACAAAAAATCCCATAGTAATTTTTCAAGTTTTTTATAACAAGCCTGGGAAGGGACCCAAAAATACAAGTAATAAACATGCGTGGAAGCCAACACTTTCGAGCAAATTTAAAATTTTCTAGTAAGAGACAACTTCTTAGCAATCCAATATTCCAGCTTGCTTTCCACTTTGTTGATGACATAAGACCATAATTGGGATGGAGAGCCTTGAAAGGCAAAAGGAATGCCCAAGAATTTGAAGACTTCTCCAGGTTGAATCCAACTCCATTGCACATGCTAAAGATAGTGGGGAAGAGGCTATAGGGATTACCTGTAATAGAAGGTTTTCCTCCATTGGATATTAGACCCGAAGGATTTGCAAAAAATATAAAGACAAGAGCTTCATAAAGGGATCGATCATCCTTGTTCATAGTAAGAAAGGAATCATCAACAAAGTGGTTGTTAATGAGTTGACCAACATTCCCAGGAAGGGAAATACCCCGAAGCATCCCAAGAGAAGCATGATGAGCCAAAAGATAACCAAAGGCTTCTACTGCTAAAATGAATAGCGAGGGGGCCAAAGGACAACCCTGCCTTATTGACCTATGCAAGCCAATAGCGTTAGTTTAAAACTTGTTGAGAGAAAGCACATATGACACATCCTGAAAAAATATTTTAATAGAGGAAATAAACTAAGGATAAAATCCAAGAGCTTCTAGCATGGAAAGAATGAAAACCCACTCAATTCGATCACAAGCCTTTTAAAATTCAAGCTTGAGGAAGAGGGCCTGTTGATTGGACTTGCGAGCCTGTTCCATCCCTTCCAAATAGCAAGAACATTGTCCAAAATATATCGATTTTAGATAAATCCAGTTTTCTTAGGCCTCAAAATAGAGGGAATTAAGGGCATAATTCACAAAGAAAGTCCTTTGGCAATGATATTATAGCTGACATTAAGCAAAGTTATTGGCCTCCAATTTGTGATGATTTTTGGATCCTCGAACTTTGGTATAAACTTGATATTGCCCTTATTTATAATAACATCTAAGGAGATAGACTGTAGGTCTTCTAAATATACTTTATGCAATTAAGGACCAATAAACTCCCAACAAGTTTTGTAGAATTCACAGGGGAAGCCATAAATCCCTTGGGCCTTAGCATCTACCATTTGAAATAGGGCATCCACACTATCTTGCTCTAATAGAGGCCATTCACAATAATTCTGCTATGCTGGGGAAAGACAAGTTGGGATAACCTCTTTGCAATATTCAAGGGCTAATTCTATTTCAAGGGTTTACGGTTGAGCAACAAAAATATAAGAATAATATCATGTAAATTCAACTGCTATCTCAGGAAAAGAGGTGGTGTGAAACCCATTAACCAATAAATATTTGAATTGAGTGGAGTGATGTAGAGGCCAAAGCCTTTGGAAAAACTCTTTAGAAATGTGGTCATCCACTTTGAGCCAATGCATCCTGGCTTTAATCTAAGCCCCTCTGGCCTTGTACACTTCAACCACTTTGAGCTTATACTAAAGCTAAGAGACATGGGCTTGAATGACGAAGTCAAAAGGAGAGGCCTGGAAGGAGACTTGTGCAAGGTTGTTACACAGAGCAGTATTAGAGTGATGATGCAACTGCACCAAATTCTTCCCTAGGCTTCTAAGCAGAGTAGTGGTACAAAAAATGGTATCATTCCACCACTCAATCCATCCTGAATCTCATTGGGTCTGGATACAATGTTCTAGATCCTTTGGATGTGACAAAAAATGGTATCATGTTGTAAGAAAGAAGTGTAGAAAAAATTGATCATGAGTAGGCCATTGAGGAGTGGAGGAAACATGAATAGAGAACATTATGGGGGAATTATCGGATGAGACCATACCATGAATGGTTTCAAAAAAAGTGACTGAAGGGAGCCGACAAGAAAAAGAAAACTCATGCTATTCTGACAACATAGCCCTGTCCAACCTTTTTAAAACTCTTGTGGGGCCTGACTAAAAATTAGACCACATGAACCACAAATGGTCAAAAAATTGACCAGCAGAGAAACAACCATTGGGATGGAAAACCCCCAATTTATTTCTCATAAAATACCAAGCATGTCGCTCTCCCGAGGCCCACCTATTGGGGAGCTGGCCCATTTTATCATAAGGCTTTTCAACCATATTGAAATCACCACACATCAGCCAGAACACAATAGGTAAGGACAAAGCATACCATCTCCACAGTGCACATCTATCTTGGACCTCATTAGAGGCATAAATATTAGTAATCCTGAAGGAAAGACCACCAAATTCGAGCAGAATCTAAATCGCATGGTGAGAGGGATCAGAACCCCATGTGACAAAATTTCTCACCTACCTATTATTAAGCAAAATGACAACACCTTCACTACCGTGATTGTGGTTGGTAGCATACATCTAACTACCAGGCCATAACATAGAACAAGCAAATTACAAATTAAAACCTTCCACTTTGACCTTTTCTAAATGAGCAAGCTGCTCACCTCGTAGGGGGCTATGAGACTATTGTCCTAAGTTATGAGAGAAACTTCCTTCATCCCCTTCCTCGTCTGGTGAACCTAAGGGTACAGTGGATCGAATACCTTCATTGTATTCTATAGACTTGATGGCCAGAGGAGGAGAGTGGATGCGGGCTGAATCCATAGTCGATGACTGCATGGGAGGCTTAGGCGCTACGGCCTGAGCGTACGTGGCCACTATGTGCCTCACCTGAGTGGGCTTGCCACATTTCCCTTTATTGCATGAAACCTCAATCCATTTGCCATATTTTTATGGAGGGTGCGGGGTATTGGGAGATAATACAACGTCAACTATAGGGATAGATGCCTTGGCCTTGAATTTTTCAATTATCAAGGGGCAATCCTTAATGCGGTGGGAGGTTGACTGGCAACAGTAACACGTATTAGGGAGGTTGATATACACCACCCATGGATGAATATGGATAGAACCAACCTGAATCTCAATATACTCCTTCAGGGTTTTAGATAGGTCAACCTTGATACACATTCTCCTGCTAGGGCAGACCGACATGAATTGAGAGGGTTCATCACAAAAAAATTCACAAAGGGTGGACACCAATTTTTTTAGAAAGGGCTAGCATGAAGTGGGAAGGTCTGGGAGTTCTACCCAAACAAGCACGACCAAGGAAAAAAAATTATAAACTATGAAATCCTGGCTCCACGGCTTAAAAATGAGTAGTGAACTATTAATGTAACCAGGACCCTTATTGAGGACCTTCTGGGCTTGGTCGGTACTATCAAATTGGAAATGAAAAACCCTTAGAGATATTTTGGATATGCTCGACTTGAATCCCATACGAATGCCAATACTGCTTAATCCAGTTCCTAAGGACATGCTTAGGGGGAATCCGACCCAAAAAATACCCTATAAGAGTATTGTTTTCAAACCAAGAACATGCCTGATTGAATTCATGCAAAGGAATCACAAAATCAGGTTCAAAATTACCTTGTGGTACACCTTGGGAATAATTTTTTTGGGTTATTTTTTGCTTTTGGAGCCATTCCTCTCGCTTCCAGCTTCAGACAAAGGTATATCCATCACAACTTTATGCTTCACAATGACGAAGATTCAGACGGAAAACACTCAGATATATCTAATTTTTGAATGGATTGTTCCATAGGAATATAGATGGAGTACTCCATAGGTATGTAAAGGAGTCAGAGAAGCAAAAAATATTGGAGGAATTCCATTCTATTTTATCTGACGAACATTATGCAGGAAGACCTATGACCTTGAATATTATTCGATTCAGGTATTTTTGGCCTACTCTTTTCACAGACGCACTTAAGGTGAGCTGAAGTTGCAACAATTGTCAGCGGTATATTTTAGGAACAAGAAAGCATCTTTGCCATTGCACTTGATTCAAGTGGAAACATATTTTCAGTAGTAGGGACTAGACTTCATTGGAGTTATTGATCCTCATTCCTCTACCAAACACAAGTATATCTTGACAGCAACTAATTATTTTACTAGGTGGTGAGAGGCCATCCCAACCAAAAAAGTAGATTTGGTTATAATTATCTCTTTCCTAGAGGGACTGATCACCCGTTTTGGTGTTCCAGATGCCATTGTAACAGATAACGAGACTCCATTCATCAAGGCAAAGATCATCTAATTCACAAGCAAGTAT
The DNA here is from genome assembly GCA_028583015.1 of Wollemia nobilis. NCBI lineage: Eukaryota > Viridiplantae > Streptophyta > Pinopsida > Araucariales > Araucariaceae > Wollemia > Wollemia nobilis. The sequence goes on from JAQPPZ010002068.1 coordinate 960,966, forward strand.
GAGATTTTTGTGAAAACATCCTCTAATTATTACTCGCAAGGAAACGAACAAAAACTTGCTACGGATCTTGAAAAGGACATTATGAAATAATAAAAGAAGCTGACATCTACTATTAAATTAGGCTCTATGAGAAAATCGAATATCAGTAAAAAATTCTATTAAATTCTCTCCTTAATCTTTAGTGTATGGGAAAGAGGCAGTTCTACCTACTCACATTGAACTACCTATCCTCCAAATATTGCAGTTGTTCCAAGATTAATATGATGAGTTTGATCTAATGAGTGCAAGGTTGGAACAGTTGTTGCAGTTGGAATAGGAGAGAGAAAAGGCATATGAGGCTTTCACAAAACATGCTAAAGTGATGCAAAAATGGTTTGGTAAGAAGACAACAAAACACATGTTTTAGGTGGGTCATCTAGTCCTCAAATGGAATAATACCAAAGCTAAGACAGGGAAGCACCACAAGTTCAATGTGATCTAGGAAGGTCCATTTCAGATTTCTGCAGTGAACTCGATGAATGCATATTATCTTCAAGATATGGATGGTTGGGATCTTTCGATTGCTATAAAATATCTTCATATGAAGGCCTATTTTCAATGATAAGATCAAGAGGTATGAGGTACAAATATGTATATATTTTTATTTACAAGCACTCTGATTTTGCAAAAAATAAAAATAAAGAAGTATGGTGTGGACTTGTTGGCAAATTTGCCACATTGTTTTTATTGTTGCTGCACTGCATATTTTATTTGACATGCTCACTCCTCTATGTTTTCTTTCAAGTTTTGGTGCCAAAATAGCTAAGTTCAAAGTTGTCACGATATCGCGACCAAAAGAAGCAATGAAGAACATGGAGCCAAAACTGTCGCGATATCACGATGTGTCGCCGTATCGCGGTTAAAGCAGAGCAGAATATGTGTTGACCAAAAATTTTTGCAATATCACGCATGTCATGTTATCACGACATCCACTAAGGTAAAAGGCTAGGCAGCGAAAATTTTCATGAAATCGCAACATGTCGCATTTTCGTGACCTGTCGCATTTTTGCGATCAACGACAGCGAGAGGAGTAGCGCCCAAAAAAGTTGTCATGATATCGTGACATGTCGCGTTATTGCAGTTCCAAAGGGAAAGAGAAGACAAAGTGAAAATATGTCGTGATATCGCGACGTGTTGATAAATCGCGGTCGAAATGGTCAAAAGGAACAAGGAGCTAAGTATGTCGCGATATCGCAACATGTTTCAAAATTGCGACGTAAGACAAGGAATCAAGTTGAAGATTAAAATTGTTGTGATATCGCAACATGTCATGTTTTTGCGATGCCCGATGAAGAAAACAGCTAAGTCCAAAAAATGATGTGATTTTGTGACATGTGTTTTCGCTACCTGTCGCGTTTTTGCGATCAACAACAGCAAAGGAGAGAGTCAGTGCAGATATGTCATGATTTTGCGACCCAAAGAAAAGATGCAGAGTAAAGTGGCAAATACGTAGCAATTTCGTGACATGTTCCATTTTCATGGCAAGAAGGCGAGGAATGAGTAAATGAAAGAAAACGTCATGATTTTGTGACTCATCATGTTTTCGTGGGAGCAAAGGAAGGAAGGAGCATAATAGTATGGAACATCACGATTTCATGACATGTTGGGTTTTCACAACCTGAAGATGACAACAAGGCTGAAGACAAAAAATTTCATGATATCATGCATGTCACGTTATTGCAGGTCCAAGAGGAGAGAGAAGACAAAGTAGGGAAACGTCGCGAAATCGTGACATGTTGCATTTTCGTGACTTGTCATGTTTTCACGAGAGTGCTTGAAGATGGAAGCTGAGTGCAAGAAAACATCGTGAAATCATGACATGTTGCATTTTCATGACTTGTTGCATTTTCACAACCTGGAAGCAGCAACAAAGGTAAATACATAATGATGTCATGAAATCGTGACATGTCGCATTTTTGCGACCTGTATCGTTTTCGCGAGGAAGAAGCAAAAAAGACGCAGACAAATACAGGACGTCGTGAAATCATGACCCATCGCATTTTCGCAGTGTGAGGCAGCATAAGGACAACTCGATGGAAAACGTCACGATATCGCGACATGTCATAGTTTCGTGACTAAAAGTGGTAGAAGTGTACGAAGAGGAAAATTGTCATGAAATCGTGACATGTGTTTTCGCGACCTGTCGCATTTTCACGACCGACAATGACAAAGGGGAGTGCCAAGCAAAAACGTCGTGATATCGTGACATGTAGTTTCGCAACCTGTCGCATTTTCATGACTAATGAAGACATGTGGGTCCTAGGATCTCTGAGGCAGATTTCACGGGATTGTCCTTCTTTCTAGTTCTTATTTTGTGGGTCCCAAGAAAGTCTGCTTTATGTTTTAAATGCTTATTTGTTGGATCCCATGACAACCTGTTTTATATTTTAAATGCTATAGAGAAGCAGATTTCACAGGATTGTTCTTCTTTTCCCACACTTATTTGCTGGATCCCATGAAAGTTTGCTTGATGTTTTCCAAGTGCTTATTCATTGGATCCCATGAAAGTCTATTTAATATTCTAAAATACTACAGAGAGGCAAGTCCTCTATAAATATCATTGTATATCTCAAGAAAAAAGGGGGGAGACATGTTGCAAGAAAACTTATCAAGTTCTCTGCGTAAATAAGAGAGATTTGGCTTCAGATTTGGCAAGGGACTTTATGTGTGATTTCCTTCTCTTTTATGCATTTCTTAGTTATGCTCATATTTCTTATCTACTGTGAGATTTAAATTATGCTTCTGAGTTTGAATATTGCTGGTGAGGAAGTGAGTTTTGGAATGCGATCCTGGAGGTTGTCTGCACAAGGTTGTAAGTTGACTATGTTGCTATCTCTTGTTATATGTTGTTCATGTGCTTGAAGTGGATTCCTGCTGTTGATCTGTCTGTCCTCGATTTTACAAATTCGGCCTGTGGCCATATTTCCCATCTCTTTCTGTTATTTCTCATTTCTTTCGCATATTTATCAATTTCTTTCTTGCAACTTTTATCTAAAATCAAGTTTAGATTAGTAGGGAACCACCCCTCTCTGGATATTGGCTCGAGAGATGTTTCTTTCTCTCGGCATTTCAATGTTGGCCGGGTCTAGGGCTCATACGTGTAACAAAATCCTTTCTTGTGGTAGATTCATGACCAACAGTTTTTGGCACGCCCGGTGGGACCAACTGTTTGTATATCTACCTGTACCAACAACTTTTAAGTCCCATGTTTTGATACCCCGAGGAATCAAGATTTTGATGAACTGTCTTGACCTCAAAGCGGAGATTGTAAGTTCATCTGGTGACTCTGTTGAGCTAAAGATCTAGATTTCTTGATCGTAGGCACCCTTTATTAAAAGCCTTCACGCTGTATAGTTAGAATATTTGGTGACTCTGCATTACCCAGAAATCTTTGAACGTGGATACAGTGAGAGCTGTACTTCATGATCACGAGATCAAAGTCTAAAAAAGTTGAAAATCTTGTTGAGTTTTTTGAACTTGACAACACAAAAATAGGTGAACACTCTAGGTTGGTTTCCCCATCATTTGCATCCTCTGCAAAATCCTCACAAATTGCTGGTATATTTCCTGTCCCTTTGAGTTCAGCTAGTACTGCTACTAGTTTTCCACCTTCTCAGCCACAGATCCAAATCCCAATGGCCCAGTACCCTCCACCCAGGCAGTTCTCAGCATGGAATAGTTCAGGAGCCTTGAACTTACAGGCTCAAAATCCAGTCCCTCAAGCTGCTTTGAAAGCCTTGCCAACCTATGATGGTACTGGTAAGACTGCATATGAGCATATTCATGATGTAGCCTCTTTGGCAGCTATTCATGATATAACAGCCGAAGATGTGATGGTGAAGTTATTAGTCTTGTCCCTGAGAGGAAAATTGTTGTATTGGTATCGATCTCTGCAACCAGGCACTATTGCGTCGTGGGATCAGTTAGGAGAGCTGTTAATTAAGAATTTTCATGAACAAGCTGATCCATTTTCATTGTTGCATCAGTTTAATGCAATTCAGAGGCACCCGTAGGAGGCGATAGCAGATTTTAATATTCGATTTACTAGAAGCTGGCAGCGAGTGCCCGAAGGACTTCGGCCCACCCATGAGCAAGCTACGTTCTATTATCTTCGAGACTTCAACATAGATATTGGCTTGGTGATCAGGAAGTCCAACGTGATGACATTCTCGATGTTTTTTGAACAAGCGCACAAGGCGGAGGCAGACTTGATTGCAATCGGTAGGCTTCCTCCAAAGGTAACAATGCCCATTTTACCTGATATTCCACAACATTTATATCCTAGTTCATTTTTGCAACCTATGTCTTCCATGTACCCTGTTCCATCATGGAGCTCAAGTGCACCTCAGATTGCACCCATCCCAGTTCCTCAACTCCCTACTCTAGAAAATACCTCGTTGCCTACACCCAGCATTCTGCCATTCCCCGCTTCTACTTCATTCCCAGCATTACCTGCGCCACCAGCACCTTTGCTCTTACCGGCACCTCCTGCGCCTATAAATCTTGATCCTTATACAACACTTTTGCAAGAGGTAAAATCTGCCAATTTCACGATAAGAGCAATGGGAAATAATATTACGCTTATTGAAAGAAAGTAGGCTGAGTGAGATTTCCAACCCAGGAGATTTCAGCCTCCACCGATCACTAGAGAACAAGTAGCTTCAATAAGCAAGGCACCTGAGAAGAACCTGACGGTCTTGACAAATGAAGAAGCAGACCTTGTAGAAAGAACATATTGGTGTTCAACATGTAATGATCCACATGGTGAAGACACTTGCATGGTTCATTTAAATTATGTGCAGACATTGGCCATAAGCTCTTCTGGAGGGCAGGTTAACATGATCTCTAAGGTGGATCATAACTTAATGGTTCCATCTGAAGAACAAGTTTCAGTTCTCACGAGAACTGGAAAGAAGCCTGTCATGGTAGATCCTGCTGAGATAGAACCATTAAAAGTACCTACGTCAGTGCCAAAGCCAGATGCGCCTGTTCTGCTGAAAGATCCTGTTCCATCACAAGTGAAGGACAGAGTACAAGAAAAAGCTTCAACTTCACAGGCAAGAACTGAAACAGAGGAACAAGCGAGAGAAAAGCTCAAATATCCATCTTGACTAAAAGACTAAGGGTAGAAGCCACTCAACAATATCAGAGCATATATGAAACCCCTGTTGAAAGGAAGGAAGCCTCCACGGTTATGTACAACATTGTTGAGGAATTGAAGAAGATTCCAGCTAAGGTTAATCTTTTTGATGCATTACAATTACCTGGGTAGGTTGATTTATTGCAAGAATCTTTGAAATCTATGAAAGATAGTGAGAAGAGTCCTACCCAAACAATTTATGCTCAAGCACTAACTACCTCAGCCACTGGCAAGAATAGACCACCCCCATTTTATTTGTCACTACGAATGGAGGGATGGATTGTGCATAACTGCATGATTGACTCCAGTGCTGCGACAACTGTCATGCCAAAGGCAGTTTGTGAAGTCATGGGTATGGAATACACATGAAGTAGCCCTGGTGTCTTGCAGTTGGATGGGACTCCTATGAAAATAGTGGGTGTAATCAAGGATGTTCCGATTGTTTTACATAGTATGCCTCAGATTACAGTCATTCAGGAAATAGTTGTGGTTGATCTAGAACCTTATTTTAGTATGTGCTTATCAAGAGAATTTACTGCTAAGCTGGGAGGCTACCTTTCGCTGGATTATTCTCACTTGGAGATCCCTTTTAAAGGAAGGAGAATCCAGATTCATAATGAAAAGCCTTCCTCTTTTCATATTGAAAGGTTGGACGAAGCAAAAAAGTCCATGCAGTCTGTCAACATGCTAACTGAAGAGTTAGAAGGTCCTGATTTGATGAATGAAGTTCTGGATGAGCTTCAGTTGGAGGACGAGTTTTCAATGCTTAATTTCAATGCCATGCTAGAGACTAAAATCGGTTGTTATTCTATCACAAAGCCTGAAGAGGTTGCAATGAAGGTACCCCTTAACCAAGATGATCAGAGCTCTGTCCCCGATCAATTATGGAAGTTATATTTTGATGGGGCAAGATGCAAAAATGGTGCAGGAGTAGGTATTGTTCTTGTTTCTCCCTCTGGCTTACAAAAAACATATTCATATCATCTGACCTAGAATTGTACTAACAATGCTGCTAAGTACGAAGCATTATGCCTAGGTTTGAAAAAGGCAAAAAAATTGGGTATTGCATAGTTGCAAATTTTTGGTGATTCTGAGTTGATTGTAAATCAAGTAACGAACAAATGTATCTCCAAGCAGCATTATCTCAAAGCATACCGCAACCAAGTTTGGGACCTGTTTGAGTCTTTCATAGCTCTGAGTATTCAAGCCATTTCATGGGAGCTAAACAAGCATGCTGATCTTCTAGCATCTCTTGGCGCAAATTTTTCTTCGATTGAGCAGGTGGTGAAGAAACCAAAAACAGTAAGAATGGTGTACGGGCCTTCTATCCCAGACAAGGACACCTTCTGGCAAGTCTTCGAGAGTGATGAGAAAATCATTAAATTTTTTATTCAAGAAGCTACCACCATCAAAGGAAGAACCTTGGAGCATGAAGAGACTGACGGTCTGATTCAGTTATGGAATAATCATATTTTGAAAGGTCTCATCACTCTAGAAAGCTTGTTTGATCAGAATGATCGGTCCAAGAAGCATCTGATTGAGATCGACAAGAAAGAATACATGGAGCTTCAGTTGGAGGCTGATAAGGTGATCAAGATTGGGACTGATTCTACTCCCGATGAACTGCAAGAGATCAGGCAGCTGTGTCAAGAATTTTTTGATATCGTGGCCTGGAGCTATGAGGATCTGAGGGGATATGACAAATAGATTATTCAGAACACTATTGAGCTAGAGGAAGGAGTCAAACCCTTCAGGGAAAAATAGCAACCAGTGAACCCAAATATTGAGACTCTCATGAAGGTTGAACTTGTGAAAATGTTGTAGGCCAAGATCATATATCCGGTTAAGCACTCGACTTGGGTTGCTAATCTGGTTTCGGTTTGAAAGAAAAATGGAGACATACGGCTGTGTGTGGATTTTCAAAACCTGAACCGCGCATCTCTGAAAGATCACTATCCCTTGCCTCGCATTGATCAGATCCTCCATGTTGTTGCTGGGGCTTAGTGTTTCTCACTGCTAGATGGTTTCTCTGGATATAATCAGATTTGGGTTAGATATGAGGACCAGTACAAGACCGAATTCACAACCAAGTGGGGTACTTTTGCTTATCAGCGCATGCCTTTCGGATTGTCCAATGCTGGGGCCACATTCCAAAGGGCTATGGACATTGCATTTGAGGAGCTTTTGAATGAGATTATTGTCATTTATCTTGATGATATGACTGTATTTTTGCATAAACGAGAAGAACACTGTTCTCATCTGAGGTAGATATTTGAAAAATGTAGAGTTTGGGATTTCCATTAATCCAAAGAAGTCAATTTTTGCAGTAAAGGAAGGTAAAATCTTAGGGCATGTCATTTCAGAAGATGGTTTGGCAATTGATCCATCTCGAGCTGAAGCTTTGAAGAAACTGTCACTCCCTGCCAATAAGAAAGAGCTGCAGTATTTCTTTGGGCAGATCAATTTTATCAAAAAATTTATTTTTGACTTTGCTCAAGTAGTCAAGCCCATGACTGAGCTATTGAAAAAAGATGTAGAGTTCAAATGGACGACTCAGAGGAAAGAGGCATTTCAAGAAATTAAAGACAGAATTGCGCAAGCCCCTGTATTGATTAACCCTGATTATTCGAAGGATTTCATTCTATACGCAGTTGGAGAGGATGACAGCTATGCTGTAGTGCTAACACAGAAGGGAGATGATGGGAATGAAAGGCCCATTGCTTTCCTTAGTCAGGTTATCTTACCTCATGAGGGAAGATACAATTTCATTGAAAAGCAGGTATATGCTGTCATGAAGTCTCTTAAGAAGTTCAAGCACTTTATATCTCAGAGTAAGACAGTCGTCTATGTTATACACCCTGATGTAAGGAATTTCATCATTCAGGGTGATATGGGTGATAAACGTGCTGGTTGGGTCACCAAAATTCAAGAATTCGATGTTGAGATCCATCCGACCAAGCTGGTGCGAGGTAAGGCCTTATGCCAGCAATTAGCAAAGATGACGCCCTCTGAGATAGTTGGTTATCAAGTGGAAGATCCTACTGGAGACTGGAATCTGGTGAATATCCTTGCACGAGGTCAAGACTGGACTGATGACCTGGTTAATTATTTCACAACTGGAAGATGTCCTTCACGATTGAATGCTTCGCAATGGAGAAGGTTTCACCTGCAAGCTCTCAGGTATGTATTATTTCCCGAAGGATTATTTTTCAAAAACATTGATGGAGTTCTCCTAAGATGCATTAAGGAATCCGAGAAGGCTAGACTCCTGGACGAGTTTCATTCTGGCATGTCGGGAGGACACTATGCAGGTAGACCTATGGCCTTAAAGATTATTCGAGCTGGGTACTATTGGCCAACTTTGTTCTCAGATACATTCAAGGTTTCTCAAGCTTGTGACAAGTGCCAAAAGTATACAGGGAGGCTTAGAAATGCATCATTGCCCCTGCATCCAATTCAAGTTGAAGCACCTTTTACAGTGGGGACTGGACTTTATTGGGATCATTGATCCAAACTCTTCAGCTGGACACAAGTATATCCTAACAGCTATAGATTATTTCACAAGATGGTCTTAGGCTATTCCAACCAAGGCCGCAAATCAGGATGTGGTGATCTCTTTCATCGAAGGACTGATCACGCATTTTGGCATTCTTGACGCCATTATCACAGACAACGGAACTCCATTCATTGGAGCTGAGCTAGCTAAATTTGCAAACAAGTATGGTATTTATCTGAAGACATCTTCAAATTATTACCCTCAGGGGAATGGCTTGGCGGAGTCTACAAACAAGAACTTGCTACGGATTTTGAAGAGATCCTTGGGGGACAATAAGAGATCGTGGCACCTTCTGCTGAATCAAGCCTTATGGGCAGATAGGATTTCAATCAAGAAGTCTATCAAGACTTCACCATATGCCCTGGTATATGGGAAAGAGGCAAGACTACTTGTTCATTTAGAACTACCTATCTTACAGCAGTTGAAGGAATTTTTGGATGATGATGCAAATATGGATTCCATGGATATGCGGTTGGCTCAGTTGTTGCAGTTGGAAGAACAACATTCTTTGGCCTATGAGGAGTTTGCTAAGCATACGCAGGCAGTGTCAAAATGGTTTCATAAAAGTTCCACTGATCGTACACTCAAGGTGGGTGATTTAGTCCTGAAATGGAATGAAAAGAATGCCAAGCCAGGAATGCACAAGAAATTTGATGCTTTATGGGAGGGTCCATTCCGCATTATCAGTGCAAGTGCAGCAAATTCATTTTACCTTGAGGATTTGGAAGGTAATCCACTTCCTATTTCAGTGAACGGCTTTCATCTGAAATCCTACATTTCATAAAGTGAGAACATAGTATCACCTTGTTTAAAAAAAAAAGTGTGGAGTTTCTTTTGTGTACATAAATCATCAACTTTGTATGCGAGCCCACAGGTATGTTCATTTCTTTCTTTCTTTTCATTTCCAGACAGTAGTGGCTTCCATATTTTCCTTTCTCATTCATTCCCTTATTGTCATTCCCTTCCCTCCCACTCTTTCTTTCACAGTACATAATCAAGCCACTATCGTTGTTTCTACTCCCCTTTCTGATGTTCCCATTTCTTCTTTTCCCTTTTCTTTCGTTCCTTTGTTTTTTAGTGTTTCTCCATTCCCACCACTTTTTCCATCCCATCTACTTTCATTCCATTTTCTTTTTTCATGGAATCCCAGTGGCTGTTAACGCAGTAGCTTTACTGCTTCTACCCCTCCATCTTCCATCATTCCATTATTTGTCATTTCCATTTCATGGCCTGCACGTCTACGATTATCATTCATCATAAAGGGAGTTTTGCTATTTCTTAGATTTATGCTAAACGTTTTGTTCTGAATGCCCACTATCGGCAAATCTTGTTGTAGCAATCCACAGAAATGCTCAGCATCAATCTGCACTCACTGATTCTGCTCATCCAACTTCTTGACTCTATTGCCCAATGGATAAAGGCCTGGGGTTCATGCATACAATAGAACTGTATACCCCGTGAGCCGCCAAGAATGTTGGTAAATTTGCCACATTGTTTTTATTGTTGCTGCATTGCATATTTTATTTGACATGCTCACTCCTCTGTGTTTTCTTTCAAGTTTTGGTGCCAAAATAGCTAAGTTTAAAGTTGTCACGATATCATGACCAAAAGAAGCAATGAAGAACACAGAGCCAAAACTATCACGATATCACGATGTGTTGCCGTATCACGATCAAAGTAGAGCAAAAGAAGTGTTGACCGAAAATTGTTGTGATATCATGCATGTCATGAAATCATGGTTCAAAGAGGAGAGAGAAGGCAGATTCAGAAGTTGTCACGATATCACGACATGTCGCATTATCATAGCCAGAGTAGTCCAATATAACAAGGAAATGAAAACTATCGCGATATCATGCATGTCATGTTATCGCGACATCCGTCGAGGTAAAAGGATAGGCAGCAAAAATTGTTGCAAAATCGTGACATGTCACATTTTTACGACCTGTCATGTTTTCACGATCAACGACAGCAAGAGGAGTAGCGCCCAGCAAAGTTGTCGCGATATCGCGACATGTCACATTATCGCGGTTCCAAAGGGAAAGAGAAGACAAAGTGAAAATATGTCGTGATATCATGACATGTTGATAAATCATGGTCAGAATGGTCAAAAGGAACAAGGAGCTAAGCATGTCATGATATTGCGACGTGTTGCAAAATCGTGACACAAGACAAAGAATCAAGTTGAAGATTAAAATTGTCGCGATATCGTGACATGTCATGTTTTCGTGATGCCTGACGAAGAAAATAGCTAAGTCCAAAAAATGTCACAATTTCATGACATGTCATGTTTTCGCTACCTGTCGCGTTTTCGCGGTCAACAACAGCAAAGGAGAGAGTCAGTGCAAAGATGTCACGATTTCGCAACCCGAAGAAAATATGCAAAGTAAAGTGGCAAATACGTAGCGATTTTGTGACATGTTCCATTTTCATGGCAAGAAGGCGAGGAATGAGCAAATGAAAGAAAACATCACGATTTCACGACTCGTCATGTTTTCACGAGAGCAAAGGAAGGAAGGAGCAGAATAGTATGAAACATTGCGATTTCATGACATGTTGGGTTTTCATGACCTGAAGATGACAATGAGGCTGAAGACAGAAAATGTCACGATATCGTGCATGTCATGTTATCACGGGTCCAAGAGGAGAGAGAAGACAAAGTAGGGAAAGGTCATGAAATCGTGACATGTCGTATTTTTGTGACTTGTCACGTTTTCACGGGAGTGCATGAAGATGGAAGCTGAGTGCAAGAAAACATCGCAAAATCATGACATGTCGCGTTTTCACGACTTGTCACGTTTTCATGACCTGGAAGCAGCAAAAAAGGTAAAGACAGAATGATGTCACAAAATCGTGACATGTCGCATTTTCATGACCTATCTCATTTTCGTAGGGAAGAAGCAGAAAAGATGCAGACAAATACAGGATGTCACGAAATCATGACCTGTCGCATTTTCGTGACGAGGAGCAGTGAAGAGGCCTAGCGAAAGGAGGATGTAGCGATTTCGTGACATGTCATGAAATCGTGACCACAAAGAGTAATGGAGAGCACGAACGCAAATTGTTGCGACATCATGACATGTCATAAAATCATGGTCAACGACAGCAATAGGAGTGGTCGACCCAAACCTGTCGTGATATCACGACATGTCGCATTTTCGTGACCTGAAGGCAAGATGAAGGGCAAGAGCGAAAACGTCATGATATCATGACATGTTGCAGTTTTGCGGCAGACAGTGGCCAGACAACAGGTGCTTAGAAGATGTCGCAATTTTGTGACATGTCACGTTTTCATGACCTGGAAATGGCAACGAAAAGGAAGCAGCAAGATGTCACAAAATTGTGACTTGTCACGTTTTCATGGGGAGAAAGTAGTAGGGTTCAAGGAAGCAGGTTTTTGTGGTCCGAAGGTGGCAACAAAGCTAAAATCAGGAAAGTGTCACGAAATTGTGACATGTCACATTTTTGTGACCTGCCTCATTTTCACGATTCAAGGTAGCAAAAGTAAAAAGCAGGAAAGTGTCGTGAAATCGTGACATGTCGTATTTTCGTGACCTACCTCATTTTTTATTTTCAGGGTAGTAAAAGTACAAGGCAAGAGCAAGATGTCATGAAATCGTGACATGTCACATTTTCGTGACTTGTTGCAAAATCACGAAAATGCATGAAGATGAAAGCAGAAAGCAAAAATATGTCGTGAAATCGTGACATGTCGCATTTTTGTGACCTGTCTCGTCTTCATTGGGAAGAAGTAGAAAAGATGCAGACAAGTACCGGATGTCACGAAATCGTGACCCATCACGTTTTCGTAGTGTGAGGCAACATAAGGACAACCCAGTGAAAAACGTTGCGATATCACAACATGTCGCGATTTCACGACTAAAAGTGGCAGAAGTGTACAAAGAGGAAAATTGTCACGAAATCATGACATGTCGTGTTTTCATGACCTGTCGCATTTTCACGGCCGACAGTGACAAAGGGGAGCACCGAGCGAAAACATCGCGATATCGCGACATGTTGTAGTTTCACGGCTTGTCGCATTTTCACGACTAATGAAGACATGTGGGTCCCAGGATCTCTGAGGCAGATTTCACGGGATTGTCCTTCTTTCTAGTTCTTATTTTGTGGATCCCAAGAAAGCCTACTTTATGTTTTAAATTCTTATTTACTAGATCCCATGACAACCTGTTTTATATTTTAAATGCTACAAATAAGCAGATTTCATGGGATTGTTCTTCTTTTCCCACACTTATTTGCTAGATCCCATGAAATTTTGCTTGATGTTTTCCAAGTGCTTATTCGCTGGATCCCATGAAAGTCTATTTAATATTCTAAAATACTGCAGAGAGGCAAGTCCTCTATAAATATCATTGTATATCTCAAGAAAAAAAGGGGGGAGACATGTTGCAAGAAAACTTATCAAGTTCTCTATGTAAATAAGAGAGATTTGGCTTCAGATTTGGCAAGGGACTTTATGTGTGATTTCCTTCTCTTTTATGCATTTCTCATTTATGCTCATATTTCTTATCCGCTGTGAGATTTAAATTCTACTTCTGAGTTTGAATATTGTTGGTGAGGAAGTGAGTTTTGGAATGTGATCCTGGAGGTTGTCTACGTAAGGTTGTAAGTGGACTATGTTGCTATCTCTTGTTATATGTTGTTCACGTGCATGAAATGGATTCCTGATATTGATCTGTCTATCTCGGATCTTAAAAATTCAGCCTGTGGCCATATTTCCCTTCTCTTTCTATTATTTCTCATTTCTTTCACATATTTTATCAATTTCTTTCCTGCAACTTTTATCTAAAATCAAGCTTAGATTAGTAGGGAACCAGCCCTCTCTGGAGATTGGCTCGGGAGACGTTTCTTTCTCTCGTCCTTTCAATGTTGTCCGGGTCTAGGGTGCATATGCATACAAAATCCTTCCCTATGGCAGATTTGTGACCAACAGGACTCTACTATAGATGCCAGGATTTCCTTGAAAAACATTTGCTTTGAAAATTGTTCCCTGAGAAAAACAATTTTACCTCAAATTTTTTGTGAGGACATGATTACAATTTCAGACGGAGTTAATGGTTGCATAGAAAAGTTTTAATGGTTTTGAAAAAGCTTCAAAGTTTAAGAAGTTGCTTGACTTTGCAAGTCTTCAAGTTAAAAAGAGAAATGCTTTCAGGGAAAGTGATTCGAAGAGAAAATGAAAATGTTTGGAAGAACAAGTAAAGTTCCTTAGTTGAAAAATCAAAGCGTAGGGCCTGATTTTAGAAGTATGAAGTGCAACAAATTAAAAAGTGCTTTCGCACCAGGAGAGGAGCAAAAATCCCATTTACCCCCAAATGGGATGAATATGCTCTAAAAAAACAAAGGTTACATTAAAAACACCAAAGCTCATGATCAAAAAATTGAAAGCGCTTTCGCCAGCATTATGCATAGCGGCGAAACTTCGCCATTGGGGCAAAAAAACCCATTTTCAAAAATTCAAATTCATGAAATTTTTGAGACCCGAACGTCGGCCATGTAGCCAAAATTTTTGGGAAAAAATAAATTTTCGGTGTCGGTTAGCCGTCCTTTGATGAGAGTATCACGAATATTTTAAAAAATTCGCAAGTAATCCCGCCTAAATAAAGTACCCTTTTAGCCCTAAAATTTTAGAATTTCTAAATTATCCCGCCAAACTCGCCAAGTATACCTCTATATATAATTAACACCCTAGGGAAAATACCTACACAATTCGTCACAACATCGAAACCTTTTTTGCTACCGATCGCAACAAATTCAACAACCGAACGGAACAGTGTCCTGTTCTACTGTCGGATGGAACTAATTCTGCAACCGATCGAAATAGTGTCCTGCTCTAGAGTCGGATGAAACTAATCCTAAAATCGGATGGAACTATGTCCTGCTCTATAGCTAAACGAAACTAATTCTACAATCGATCAAAATAGTGTCCTCTACAATGAACTAACTCTCAAATGATTCTTTAAAATCTCTTGAAGACGACCCCTGTGCAACCGACCGAACACTTTTGTATCCGTAACCTTCTATGCAGTCGAATGGTGCCTTCCTAGCTTTCGGTCACTATCGTGCAACGTAGACTTTTATGCTTTCGGATACAACCACGCAACCGGACGAGACTTTTATGCAGTCGAATGAAACCATTTTTGAATCCGTACACTTCAATGCAATGAGACGAAACCATTTTTGAATCTGGACACTTTTGTGCAATCGGACGGAACCATTTCTGAGTCCGGACACTTTCGTGCAACCGGACGGACCTGTGTTTACCAGGATCATTGTCTACGTCCGACCGGAACCAGTATCTCTGCATACGGACATAATATCTTTTAGCACCAGGTTCTCTGTCACTTCTCTACTTTTCTTTATATTGCCATGTTCTGCTTGTTATTTTTCCAGGTTTTGAATGTCATTGCTCTGTTGAGTGTGTTCCCTTTTTTTCTCTGTTTTGTCATTGCTCTGTTGAGTCTGTTCCCTTGTTTTCTCTATTTTGCTTTGATTCTTAGTTTTAATTAAGATATTTTTTTATTGCTAAGATTATACATAAGTAAATGCTTTGGTTCTCTATTGACATATTGATGCTCTTTTTCTCTGTTAGAGTGCTTTCACCGAATAATAATTAGTGGCATAAACCGATAAATTCACAATAAAGAATGGCTGGAAAAAAGTATGTATAATTTACTACCCAACAATTGTTTATTCTATTTACAATAATATCTAAAGGCCTCCAGAAAATACACCCTCTTTAACTTTATTTTGTCACTAGTAAATTGTCACCCAGTGATGGAAAGAAGGGCACCAAATCTTCTGCTGAAAAGAGTATCCTCAAATATTTTAGCCAAACTTTGAAATGCGACGAGCCAACGACATCTGTGCAAATTCAAGGTACAAATGATTTTTTACTTCCCAGTATGTGCTTGATTGACGATTTGTATATTTTTTTGTAAATTTTTTCATCCAATAGTGATAAAAAATATTATGGTATCCTACTATGCAGAATACCCTATCGATCCTGATATGCCTCCACTTGAAGATATTCCCCAAGAAGAGATGACTTTCATTGAAAATCCCCTTAGAAATGACATCCAACAAACACCTGATGACAACACGCAAAATGACATCACAATTGAAAATGAAAGTGATAAATCAAAATCATTACAAGCGTCAATTGAATCTTCAACCAAAAATTCCAAAAAAAGAAAAGCATCTCTCTGGATACTTGGAAGGGGATTTAGGAAAGAATGGGCAGAAATATTTCCCTGGCTTGAGCCTGTCATGACTGAGGATAACCAAATTGATGAAAAATAATGTAGATGCAAAATTTGCAGTTGGAGACTTGGTAAGGATCATAGGCTTCAAAACAAGATTGATACAATTGAAAAACATGTTGGCAAATGTTATGTTAAAGTTATAAAAAGTAATGGTGAAGTTAGTAAAGAAGTTAAGTGGAAGGATGCATCGGAATGTATGCATTTAAGATATGCTATAGAATATGACAATCACTTAAAGCAACAACAATCTCTTGTTGAGAAAGGTGGAACAATTGGAGCCCAATTTGACAAATTACAGAAGATTGTTTTAGCTTCAAAAAGTAAGCAGTTTGCCATTGTTTACAATATTCTCAAGAAAGGTAGACCAATGTCCGATTTTATTGATTATAAGCAACTATTATGCCTTTTTAATGTGCAAAACCTTCCTAGTTCTCATTGGTCAGACCGAAGTGGTTGGGAAATGGCAAAATGTTTATCTTTGGTTGAGAAAGAAGACCTAAGGCAACAAGTAAAACTTGCCAAATTCATTTCACTTTCTATTGATGAGGTAACAACTGTGGATAACACTTCTTGGATTTGCATGCATGTGTACACATTTCAAAATCATGTTAGAAGGCCTATTTTGTTGGGAATACATAAGATGTTGGAAAGTTCAAATGCAAAAAATATTTATAATGTTGTTAAAAGTTTAAAGAATATTGCGGGAATGAATGATATAGACATTGCAACAAAGTTAATTTGTGTTGGAGCTGATGGAGTTGCTATTATGCAAGGTCATAGGTCTAGTCTGTGTGTTCGACTCCAAACCACAGTTGCACCATATATGATCCCCATTCACTGTATGGCTCATAGAGTAAATCTTGCATATAAAATTGTGAGCACATTTTCAAATGTTGCTAAAGTTGAAAACCTTGTTCGTGATATTCATTCTTATTTCTCATTAAGTCCGAAAATATTTGCAGAGTTTCAGCAATTTGCACTAGGAGTTACAGAAGGGAAAAAATTGTTAAAATATGTGGATACAAGATGGATTTCACTGTTTCAACCTGCTCAGAGAGTTTTGGCAGAATATCAATCACTAACAGGGTTTATGCATGCAAATCGCATAATAGTTGATAAGGCAAAAGATATGTTGTTCCATTTGATTGACTTGGAAACACTTTTGACATTATGTGGTATTCTTCCAATGTTAAAAGAAATGAACAGATTAATTAATCTTGCACAAGAGAGATCTATCTATATCGTTGATTTTATGAGGATGAGAAAACAAATATGCATGCTTCTTGATTCATTATATGTGTCTAATGCAGATTTTACAGAACCTGTATTTGATAGTTGGAATACATTGATAAACGTGAACAATCCAAAAAGCTTTTTGAAGTTTGACATCAATGATCATCTCTGTATTAATGTTCATGAAAAGATGATACCTGTTTATTGTTTTGAAAGGCAATCAAGTATTGTTGTGGAATATTTTGAAGAAGTTCCTGTAACACATAATAGATTTCATGTTGTAATACAGAAAACAAAGAGTAATTTGTCAAATATAGCAAAAAATTTGACAGGTGAGATAAGAGAACGGTTTTAGAGAGATGAGTTGCTTGAGTCCATGGGTGTGGTTAACCCCATGTTTTGGGGGCCTTGTACTGAATACAGTTCTGCAAATGAGTTGTTTATTAAATATATGGGTAATCTCATTGACCATTTCAGTAAGAGTGTGGAAGTCAATGGTGTAGCAATTAATGGTCTACTCAACAATGAACTTTTGAAAGAACAGTCATCGCATTTTGGAAGAACAATGGTTTTGCAAACATCACTTATGACAGATATCCATGAGATTGGTTCCACTACACGTTTGTGGCAAAAATTGTATCCAAGCATAGTCTTAAAAGATACTATAAGTGAATACTTTCGTTTATATGAATTATGTGAAACAATGATTTTGGGGTCAGTCGAAGATGAAAGAGTTTTCAATGCACTTGCTTTTGTTAAATCTAAAATCCGTAACAGACTTGACAAGAATTTAGAAAATTATTTAAGAATTTATGTGTCCTCATATCAGTTGGATACATTTCCGTATGATAGGGCGTTGGAATACTGGAGTTCCTTGGTAGACAGAAGAGGAACGTTGAATACGATTGATAACGATGATGATGATGCTTTCAGTGATCAGATGGTGGAGACACAGATTTTTGCTATGCTTCATAATGATTCTGGACAAGCTGATATGTTTCAGCTTCCATAGTGATAATTTTCCATGATTTCATTGACAATAATAAACACGAAGTGATTTGATAGCAAATTTCTCAATATTGTTCCAGATTTATATGATTTCAATGAATTGTTGTTTTAAATCATATTATTGTTTTAAAATTACATGGCTTAAATCATTTTTTGTAGATTGTAAAATTTTATGTTTGGGTCTTAGTGTCTCAACTCTCATTTCATGGAATATGATAATAACGAATTGATTTGATAGCAGATTTCAGAATATTGTTCCAGATTTATATTATTTCAAGGAATTATTTTTTTAAATCACGTTATTGCTTTAAAATTACATGGCTTAAATCATTTTTGTAGATTGTAAAATTTTATGTTTGGGTCTTAGTTTTTGAACTCTCATTTCATTGACAATGATAAACACAAATTGGTTTGATAGCAGGTTTTTGTATATTGTTCCAGATTTATATTATTTAAATGAATTATTTTTTTCATAACTTTCATGTGCATCATAACTTTTTCAAACCGAAATAAGCTATTGCAGTCTTTTTAAAACATTTTCAAACAAAACTAGATATTGCATCATAACTACAAATTAGATATTAGATATTGCAGTCTTTTTCAAACCCAAATTATGTGCATCATATCTTTTTCAAACCGACATTAGATATTGCAGTCTTTTTAAAACATTTTCAAACAAAAAATTTCAAATTAACTAGTTCAAAAATATTTATATTACATCGTTCAAAATTAGATATTACAATATTTTTAAATCAAACATAAATTACATGACATTTTCAAACAGAATGTTTCATATCAACTAGTACAAAAAGAAACATAACATTTTCAAACAGAAATTAATATATTGCAATCTTTTTTAAACATTTTCCAACTCATATCTCAAATTTTACATACCAATTACAAACATAAATTCCCAAATATTAGATAACATTTTCAAACTCAAATATTACATAACATTTTCAAACCCAAATTTTGTGCATCATAACTACAAATTAACTATTTCAAAAAGACATATATCACATCTTTCAAACACTTTAAACCCAAATATTACATACCATTTTCTAACTCTACTACATAACATTTTCAAACCGAAAATAAATATTCCAATCTTTTTAATACATTATCAAACAGAAATTACATGACATTTTCAAACAGAATGTTTCATATCAACTAGTTCAAAAAGAAACATATTACATCATTCAAACATTTGTAAACATAAATATAACATAACATTTTCAAACATAAATTAATATATTGCAATATTTTTTTAAACATTTTCCAACTCATATCTCAAATTTTACATACCAATTTCAAACAAAAATTCCCAAATATTAGATAACATTTTCAAACTCAAATATTACATAACATTTTTAAACCCAAATTTTGTGCATCATAACTACAAATTAACTATTTCAAAAAGACATATATCACATCTTTCAAACACTTTAAACCCAAATATTACATACCATTTTCTAACTCTACTACATAACATTTTCAAACCGAAAATAAATATTCCAGTCTTTTTAATACATTATCAAACAGAAATTACATGACATTTTCAAACAGAATGTTTCATATCAACTAGTTCAAAAAGAAACATATTACATCATTCAAACATTTGTAAACATAAATATAACATAACATTTTCAAACATAAATTAATATATTGCAATATTTTTTTAAACATTTTCCAACTCATATCTCAAATTTTACATACCAATTTCAAACAGAAATTCCCAAATATTAGATAACATTTTCAAACTCAAATATTACATAACATTTTTAAACCCAAATTTTGTGCATCATAACTACAAATTAACTATTTCAAAAAGACATATATTACATCTTTCAAACACTTTAAACCCAAATATTACATACCATTTTCTAACTCTACTACATAACATTTTCAAACAGAAAATAAATATTCTAGTCTTTTTAAAACATTATCAAACATAAATTACATCGTTCAAACATTTGTAAACTCAAATATAACATAAAATTTTCAAAGAGAAATTAATATATTGTAGTATTTTGAAAACATTTTCAAACTCAAGTCTCAAATATCACATACCAAATTCAAATAGAAATAACATATTTCAGTCTTTTAAAAACATTGTCAACATTTTCAAATTTCAATTTTTTGATTGGTGCATGGATGCTTCACTAGTGTTTGGAGTTGTCGTTTCTTTTCCTTTATCAACTTTTGTTTCTTCTGGTAGTGCTCCAACTCTAACAAGGTTGTCACGTACTTTCACAATACTTGACACACATGCAACTTCTTCTTTGTTTGGATCTTCAAGTATTGTTGGAAGTGTTTCTTTCATTTTATCAAGCACCATTTTCGGATCTTCATGCAGCTTCTCTCTGATGAATTTTTTTAACTTATTGTTTTCTGCAATCTTTGACTGCATTTTCTTTTTCATTTCCATTGATTTCATCAAACATGATTTTGTTGTAAGAATATTGACATCCATGCTCTTAACTTGTGTTTTCAAGTTTTCAAAGTTTGACTGCAAAACAAATTGAAAACTTTATTCAAAAGGGATATATTGAAATTATTACAAATTTTCAAGAAATATAAAAATTTAAATGCAATAGAAAATTGGAATATATATAACTTTTTTACCTCAGCCAATTCTTTTGTAGCCTCAGCAACTGCAACCCTGTCCTTATCAGAAGCCCATAAGTTGTAAAATGCTTGGGCTTCAACATTAACATTCTCCAATCTACCAACAACAACATTTAAGACATCATCTTCATAAATAAAATCAGATTTAACTATTCCTGAAGTAGCCTGTTTTAGCAAGCCATCAAGTTTTTCAAGTTCATATTTGACTAAAGAATAAATAGAATCTCTTTTTTCATAATTTTTATATCGGGCATTAATTTCCTTAATAAGGACCTTTGCCCGATATTCCCATTCTTTCAACTCTTGCAAATATTTCAAAACAAACTCCTGAATTGTTGACTCGGTACTGGCTGCCAATGAAATATTTTCATTAAAATTGACAACATCATCCTCAGTTTGAGGACCTTGAGGATGACGGTTGTCTCCTTGGGTGGGTGGTTCTGATGTCTGCTGAGCTATAGGGACTTCTTCTCGTGCTCTATCTTTAAGCACATATGTTGCCCTGAAGCCTTCAATCGGGCCCTGCATCATGTAATCGTCATCAAGAGGAATATTATCCAATCCCTATCCAGAACATTCAGGTGCCTATGAATTTGAAGAAAATGTAAACTGAGAGAATCCAATTCCTGCCAAACTTGGTGCTGGTCTTTGTGATGTCTGTGGTTGTGAAATCCCATGCCCATAACTTCATGAAGTGGCTTGTGAAAACAAACGTTTTCCAACACCGACTTGCCCTCGCATAGGCTGAGGCTGTGACTGTCCCTGTTGTTGATTGCATGTAAAGGGTGACTGTCCCTGTTGCTGATTGTGTGTAACCGGTGAGTGTGATGCTTGTGGAGGAGGTGGTGGTGGCATATACCCTCTAACTTGTGATGTTACTACTTGATCACGAGAATCAACTGAAAATAGTCAAAAAATTTGTTATAATTCTGCTTAAAATAAAAAGAAATCTAAATTTTAATTAACTACACATAGAATCATAGATTTACCAGATGAAATGTGATGCAATTGTTCTACATTGGGGGAGGGGTTGGCCACACTAGATTCGGCTTGCACATTTTGTGCAAACCTAGGTGTACGAGACACCCCATGAGTAGTTGCTTTCCTGGCACGTTTGTGTGACCTCTGCATAGTAACAGGTGTTGCTTCAGAGCCCGTATCTTTAGAATCACCTGTTTGCTCCGGCCTGTGACCCCTATTGGCAACAATCTATTTAGTCCTTGAAATTTTTGCCTTCGCTTGCATATAGATGAAAAAAATTAAAAAATAAATATGGTAAACTATAAAATAGTATGTCAAATACAATGATGTAGTTATTACCCTCAATTCCTCTGGTGTCATGGCAATAGACAATAGTTTTGAATGCATAACAGTTGGTACAGGAGTAGTTGACAAATTATGAAAAGACTCAAAATATAAAGCTAAAATATAATTTACACTGCCCACAATGGGTTGAGTCTTGGCGGTTGCAAGTTGGACCGCGTGCAACTCAGTCCTGACTCGATCAAAAATATATGTACACCAATCAAACTTTTCTTTTTTTTAGACTGAACAATATAATATAGTGCCCAAAACAGAATTTTTGGTCTTCCCAATAGAATAAGCCTGGCCTGGAAAAACTCGATAATGGCCTTCAGAGTTTGATGGTTAACATCGTTAATCGTTAAACCTCTTTTTTTTTGGCGTTAGAAGTTGCATAAAAAAATTTGATGTCAATTTAGAAATTTAAAACATTGAAAATTAATAAAATACATTTAACAAGATTTATACCTGCCAAATATTTTGATGAAAGACCGTAATTGTTATCGAGGTGTTCTTTGTCATCTGGAGAAAGTTGTGACCTCGATGACACTTGATTAAAACCAATAAATGGAAGACCTATCAATCTGTGAATATCTCCAGGGGTGATGCTGAAAACAACATTTTTAGATCATAGATTAATGCTTATAGTACCCCTATCGTGGTCATAACTAGAGATAATATGTTGTAGGAGCACTTTGTCTATTTTGAAATGTGGCATGGAAACGAGGGTTGATAAACCTACGTTATACAACCACTCAAAGTTCATCCCTGGCATTGTCATGAGATCTGAAATCAAAGTGCATGCAAAATTCTTGAATTTTGGTTGGATTGTGGAAGGGGTATCCATTGGAAGTAGTTGGAAGTGGAAGAAAAAGGATTGGGAATGGAAACTGAAAGGTCGATCAGAAAGGTTAGCTCTGGTTGTAGCTGTCATAGAAAAGAAATGGGAAAATGACTTGTTGATGCCATTTTATAGACTTGAAACATATTTGACACGTGGCAACATCGTATTAGACATGCAAGACGAGACATGCAGTATCAGGTCTTTAAGATAGACTTGAACATTAATACAAAGGGTATAGGTCCTTCAAAGAAAGAGATCCATAGTTAATATATGTGGCCCTTATTGATAAAGAGAAGAGACCATATATAAGCCCCATATTAAAGGAGTGAAAGGAGACTTGAATATAAGAGATGTATATTCTAGAGAAATAGAGAAAGAGGTCAAGCTATAGGAGACAACATAAAGGAAAGAAGACTCAAAGGCCTAGAAGACTAGAAAAATAAGACTAAAAAAAGAAGACCTTATATGTAGGTTCTAAAAGAAAAAGATAAGAAGCTTGTATAAGGAAAAAATATATTTAATCAGAGTTGAAGAAAGACTGCCCAATATGGAAGTTTCATGAGGCAAAGTAAAATAATTAGACTCACTACACGACCAACCACATCAGGAATAAATAAGGCCAAAGTTTATTTTTTACATAAGAAGGATAGAATAAAGAATGCAAGAATTAAGTGAGTTTGCTACCAGCAAATAGGATAAAGTAAATCTCTTCTGAAAAGGAGAATATAGAACTAAAAACTCTATGTATTAGATAAATAAGAATAACATAGTTCCCTATAGTAAGAGTGAAGGTAAAGGAATAAATGATAGCTATAGAAGCACTCAAGCCAATGCTCAAACATAGAAGCACCAAATCCCAAGCCAACTCTCATTAAAGTGAAACTCCAAAGCCAAATTAGAGCTCAACAAGGAAATATCTGAAGTAAAATAAGCACTTAGCAAGTGAAGCTCCAAAGCCAAACCAAAAATTAGTAAGAGAAGGATCAAACCTATGCTTAACCAGAGTAGCATTAAACCAATGCTCGATAGAGTAGTTCCAATAAAGCTCATATTAAAATGCCAATAGTCAAAACCTTGAACATAGTGCCAATAAAGCTCATCTTAGAACATCATAAATTGACACCTTGAATATAGTGCCAACAAATATCATCTCAAAAAATAAATGGAAGCAATTTGAAGCTTATAAGGCAAATACACATTAGAGAGGGAACGTTGAATGGTGTTTTCTCTAACAAAAATAAGTGATTCAAGAGAGTTATTTAGGGGATGATTAATGATTGAGAATTACATTTCATAATTCTAGTTGTGACACCTACCATGTAAAATGTGAAAGGCTTGACATCAACAAGTGAAATATCTAAGATACATGTAGTTTAAAGAAGACTGTGCAATAGAGAAGCTTGTCAAGAGAGTTTGGTTACCATATTACAATGAAGCAAAGAAGGTAGGAAAGGAGCATGAGTGCCAAGGTAGGGAGGTAAAATATGTTAGGGTTAAAATTTAAATTTAAGATTATTTTTGAGGTATAAGATTTAATATTTGATTTTTATAAAGTTAGAAGTTTATATTTAATTTGATTTGGAGTGATAAGTGACTTAATAGAAGAATTGTTTTTTTATTATCTTAGATAGTGGAGAGATAAGTAGATTAATGGTAGATTAAAGAATTATTAAGTTTTGGAGTTATAATTTTTTAAGATTAATATATTTTATTTTATTTTTTGAAATAATTTTTTTTTTTTAATTTACATGGTGGAATCGGTAGCCGCCATGAATCCGGGCAGGTTGTCCAGCTTTTATGGCCACCATAGTATTCTACGCTGTCCATCCTAGAATCCACCACATAGATCTTCATGCATTCTACCCCTATAACCACCATGCCACAATCATTTTAAACATTTTACACCACTGAAAACACCAAGAAAGGGACAAGCGTTCAGTCCGACGAGGCTCGAGATTTGAACCTTGGACCTCCGCCCCCTTATGGGGTTTGGAAGAACCAATTGGTCTACACCTCAGACCTATTTTTTGAAATAATTTGATTATTGAAATTGTTCTAATTAAATAAGGTGGGAGCCAAAAGGTTTTCAAACTCAAATTTAGAAAATTAATTCTACAAAGTTTATATTTTCTAGTTTCTAAATATTAGGGAGATATAAGGAATTCTACTTCATAGGTTTTGTAACTTAGAAAATTTAAAATTATTTAAAACCTAGGGAGACATAAGGTAGTCTACATCAAAGGTCATATGAGTACTATGTCAAAAAACAAATTATTATTTTTTGAATCTCAACTTCTAAAAGGACCAAAGTATGTTTCATGGAAATTCAAAATGAAATCAATTTTGATAGTAAAATTTTTTTTTGGACATAGTTAGTGGAGCAAAAAAAACTTGTTGGAGATGATAGAGAAATTCAAAAATATGAAGATGGTGAGGCTAAAGAACTTATGATAATAGCATTTGTAATTAATCATGAAATACAACCTTATATAACTTCAACATAAACTTCTTGTAGACACCTAAAACATGTCATGTTTAGGAGAACTACTCATATGGGCACATTCATAGACCATGTGACTAAACCTTGGGACCTTCCAAGTGCCAAAAGTGGTTTTCACCACTCATTTGGGGTAGTCTTAGCCCATCCAAGCCTGGCCGCTATGAACCAGAGCGGCTGGATTCTGGCCGTTGAAGCTCAGAGCGGCCAACCCTAGCCACTGCAGATGATAGTGGCTAAGCCCTAAATAGCAACTTGCCATCAAACTAGCCTAATATCGGGTGGAAGTGGCAGTTTACATGCAATAAGGTCGAGCGGGGATAACTTTGCATTCCTCCTCACATCCAGTCTACATGAGAGACTCAAGTCCAGATTTAGACATCAGTTTAACTGGCCTTCAAGCACAGAAAAAGACAAAACTTCTCATGCTAACATCCAGTGTGCATGCAGAATTCAGTCCTAGGGTTTGGACATTGACCTAGGGCTTCAAAAACATTATAAGGTGCAAACCTAAGGGCACCAAAGAGAATTGAGACCTTTCAAGAGATACGATCGAGGAGAGATTTTTGAGACTTGGAGAGCTTTTATTGTAGCGAAGCCCTATCAGATCGGAGAGCAAATTGGAGCACCTTTTAGGAGCAATGAAGTGCTAGCCGATTGAGAGGTTATCATCTATAGGATATTCAACACATCGGGCATAAATGACAATCATTTCAACTTTAGCAATAATCCTAGATCCATAGCCTTGGAGCAATAGAGACAAGTTTTCATCTTAGCGACCACTGTCTTGGATAGTGGCCCATAGGCCTAGTCTAGGGTTCTTAGCATTAGTTTCTTTTATTTAAGCTTGTTACATGTTTTCATACCATTAGCATAGATCTGATTTATTACATTTACTTGCATTCATAGCATTAGTTTCTATTGTCATTAAGCATATTTATATTTATCATTAGGGTTATTGCTAACAACCTCATCCAAGGAGGCAATCTCGGACAGCTGAGTATTTGCTATTGTTTTCATGCTTGCAGGACTACAAGTTCACTAGACAGGTTATCAACATACGAAAGCAAAAGGATCCCTCTAGGAGCTAGACCTGGAGAAGGAGGCATCTGTAAGCCCTCATACAGTTCCGTGTGCATCATCAGGAAGCCTGCGAGAGTGCATCACCCCTTGCAAGGGGATATCATACATCTGCTACCCTATTTTGTAAAATATATATCAAATGAAGGGAATCCCTTAGAGGGATCTATATGTAACCAAACTTGAGAAAAAGCAATAAAGAGCATTATTCATTCATTTCTTTGTATTTCGGTTGTATCTATTTTCACATATTTCATTTAATGCATGATTAAGTATAAATAAATCAAATAATATTTGCAAATAGAGTAGTGGATGGTGCACCGCTTCCCTAGGGTCGCTACAGATGGTGATCATGGTGGGACCCCCACCAAGTTTTTATTTTTTACCAAATTACTGACTCAGGTTTTTGTGTGTAGGTTTAGCCACTCTAGTCTACAATGGCCTAGAGACTTAGCCGCTCCTACTAACAATGGCCAAAAATCAGCCACTCTAATCAACAATGACTAAAACTGGAGTGCAGTAGAGGACATAATCTCTATTCTCTAAGCTGGATTAGAGGTTGGTACACTTTTTTGATATTTTTTGGTCTTCTGTCTACTTCTGGTTTCCTAAAATAGTGAATATTAAGACACATTTTAATTTGGAAACTAAGGAATGGAAAGGAAAGAACTTGCATCTTGTGCATCTTAGGTTTTTTTTAGATTTCCACTAGGCGTTGCTAGGAACAATGACTTATGCTTGTAAAGTTTACCCTAGAATCCAGCGTGCTAGAAATCATGTGTTGGTTTGCTTGCTTTGAGGCCCTGCTAGAGGCCATATTTGCACAAAATAGAGTGCATCCATGAAACTCATATTAGTTTATGCATCTTTCTAAAAATTGAAATGTCATTTGTATTAGGCATATAGGAAAGATGCATTTTTATTGTATGATGCATTTTACTTTATGCAAATTTAAAATGAACCCCACACATGCACACATATTTTAAACATTGGGGAGTTGGATTTCATCACCAACCCTCAATTCAGTTCGGTGATATTGGCATTCATCTCCTTCCACCGGCTTGCCCCCTAGATTTTCCTAGAATGGAATAAGGAACTTCTTTATAGTGGTACTAAGTTACTCATGTTCAAACTATCTCCCACTATTGGAACAATCATTGGTTCAGAGTGGAAGAGCTAGGTGAACCCCCCACTAGGATTTAAGTGGTGTACCCTAGTCTCTTTTTGAGAAAATCATGTTTGGCATGGGTGTTCTTGATTCCCACTATGGATGAGTCTCCTCATTCTAAATCCAAAACAAGAGCAAGAAAACAAGAACAACAACACATCAAAATATAGCAAATAGTTTAGGGCACACATAAATTGGTAATCAAGATAAACACTTGCTTGATATTGTTTGGCTATCTTTAATTACAACACAAAAGATTAATTCATAAACACAATGGTCAAAACTAGAAGTAAGCATCCTCGGTCCAATACCGAGGTAGAATCTGAAGCAACACATACCCATAGGTGAAGTCGTAGTAACATTGAACCACCTACTCACAAGACCGTGGGACGTAGTTCCATGAGCCTAAGAGGTGATAACTCAACCCATGGGGGTTCTCCTCGAGAAACCCCAGTTAGGGAGACACATCATGGAAACAAATCACCTAAACACAATGAGGCTTCAAGGCCTCCTTCATCATGGAGACGTGAGGAGGCCTCAAGGCCCTCCTCTCGACACACAAAAACTTCTCAAAGACATGAGGAGGCTTCAAGGGCTTCCTCCCCACATGGACATAAGAGGGGTTCTAGACCTCACTCTTCACATAGGGATGATGAGGTTTCCCCACCTCCATCCTCTCAAAGGAGTGGTGGGGCCACAAAGCCTTCATCACCAAAAAGACACACGAGAGTCACAACATCTCAAACTTCACATGGGACACTTAGAATAGATCTACCCACTGAGGGGCATGAAACTAGAGTTACATCCAATCATAGGCACCAAATAGAAGATACCCTTCACACAAGAGGAAGGATTCCAATAGATTATGACCTCATTGGAGTAAATGGCACCCCACGGGATCAGCCATGGAAAACAAGATAGTTAGATGAGTTGGATCGGTTTCATTCGAGGCCAACTCCTAGAACTATAGCCACAGAAAATTATGCATCTGGAAGTTCACAAAGTGTTACTTCTAAATGCACCACCCAACTTGGGGAAGCTTCAAAGTGACCCCGTAGTACATATACCAAGTCTGATCATAGAGGCACTTATCAACACACTAAACAAGTTACATTAGCTAGCAAGAGCAAAGAAATAGTGGAAACCTCTTCGAGGAATCTATGAATTAGAACCACAAGAACAGAATTAGACAAACATGAGTCTTCTTTAACAACGCAATCTGACCACATGCGATGGTTAGAAAATGCATTGCGCAAAGAGCGAGAGCTAGTGGAAGCTCTCGAACATGACAAACAAAGAGAAAGGATTTTGCACCAACATGAGCAGCATTTAAGAGAACAAGCTGAGCAACTAGCTCGTATCAACCTACAAGAAAATGGTAATGATCACCAAAGAGATAAACGCGTTGACTCACCAAAAGAAGGGTGCATTAGGCAAGAAGAAAGCCCACAATGAAACCACCACTCAAATCATGAACAAAATCAAACTGGTGGGGAAAGGGTAAACATGATAAATCAGGATCAAACACATCCTGAATCCCCTCATAGGAGGGAAGAGAATAGAACAAGTCAAGTGGATAAAGGGTTACCTCCATTACCACCATGAGTGGGCTTGCAAGAAGAGGAACTCCTCGCCTCAAAGGTATTCTAGGCACTCATTGAAAATATGAAGTCCTTTGAGAAGCAAGATACGGCTGGGAACCAACCAACATTGAGTAAAATACACAACCAACCATTATGCCCATCAGTTCCTAGCCCTGCATATCCTAAGCACTTTGAGATGCCTAGGTTAGAAAAATTCAAGGGTGAAGAGGATGCACAAGAGCATGTTACCAATTTCATCAATGCATGTTTTCATCTTGAAGACAATGATGCTCTTATGCTAAGAACTTTCATTATGACATTTTTGGGTGCTGCCACTCAATGGTTCAACCAACTACCCAAGCACAACATATCCAATTTTGAACAACTAGTAAATGCTTTCCTAAAATATTTCTCCTTTGGTGCTAAAAATAAGGTGAACCTTTCAGACCTGGCCAACTTAAAACATTATGATGATGAGCCAGTAATGGATTATGGGGATAGATGGAGAAAAGTCATGGCAAAGTTATCATTCTCCATCCCCACAGAAGAAATCGTCCGCATGTTCACCAAGAGTTGTTCTAAACACATCTCCCTCTTGTTACAACTTCAACAATATCCTTCATTTGAGGAAGCCTTGGCACAGGCCAAACTCATTGAGGACATAAAAGTAGATGAGGGAACCATCAAGCTCCGAACCAAGAAGGAGTGGAACAAAAATGGCAAGAATGACAAATACAAGTAGAAGTAGGCAAACCCTGCTCCAGTTAATCAAGTAGTATTGGTTGCACCTAAGGATGGGGCTGCACAGCAACCCCAAAATTATCAAGCACAACCCCCACCATCCAATTACGATCAAAAGAACAATCAAGGGTGAAACAGAGAATGTAAGCCACCTCGCTATTTTACACCTCTATCAGAGTCAATGCAATCAATTTTCAACCAGTTGATCAAGGTTGGGAAGATCAAATTTCTTGATGTACCTCTTTTAGATCCCAACCATCCTAAGCCAAAAGGATATAGGGAAGATCAATTTTGCCCTTATCATAGGATACCGGGGCATGACATTGAAGTTTGCATTGGTTTCAAGAACCAGGTGCAAAATATGATTGAGGTGGGAGAACTTAAAGTTGACAACCCATTGGCTCTCGATAATAGAGATATGGGCATATACAAAAACCCACTACCAAACCATGAGGTCCCTAGAGGGCAAGGTGCCCAATTCAATCAGGTCTGAATTGATACACCTACCCATGGATGCATTGGGATGGTTGAAATTGTCAACATAGCAACCAGGAGTAGATGATATGGTCAACCATAGCCTCCTATGACTCCCATTAATGTCCCAGCTGCACCTAGGTAGAGGCAGGGGCAAAACAACCTTCCAGGTCCACCAACCCGACCTGTGGTAACTGTTTGGAGTAGACTAGAACAAAACTTACAAATGACTCTAGCCAAGCTATCTATCTATGAGCTCATACAATAGTCCCCAAAGCACAAGGAGACTTTGATGGAGATTTTGAGATCAATTGAGCTCCAACCACAAGACCCAAATGCATTCACTCATTTTGTGGGACAAGTACAACAATGCCAAGAACCTATAATTTGATTTTATGATCATGAGATTAAGACAGTACCTACTACCTTACTAGACCCTCCACTGCACATTGTTGCGTTAGTCAATGATTTACCTTTTAAGTGGGTCTTGATCGATACAGGTTCATCAATCAACATCATCACAACAACAACAATAGGGCACCTTAAGATCCCCAAATCCAATATCATTCTAGGAGCCTACACGTTAAGAGATTTCAATGATGCTTTATGCTCTACTATGGGAATGATAGTCCTACCCATTAAGGTGGGGCATAAGACCATCCCTATGATGTGTCATGTCTTGGAAGGGGCCATGCAATACAACATCCTCCTAGGGCATCCCTGGATAAGAGATATGAAGTGTGTTCCTTCGATTTTACACCAATGTGTCAAGTATGTGCACGATGACAAAGTCTATGTGGTTTTGGCTGATGAAGAGCCATTCAAATATGTCCATCAAGTGGATTTTCCAAGAGATTTTGTGATTCCTTCCACCCACCTATATGTAAGACCTTCATCTCCAACTATGCAACTAGATGACAGAGACAAAGGGGTATGAAAAGACCCATCCACATCGACACCTCCTCTTGTGCCCAAAACAACTAACGCTTCTAAGAGACCATCAACGTCTAAACCTAAAGACAATCAGAAGCTAAAGGCACCCTTAATCGAGGAAGAAAATCCCAAGGAATTGCTAACTATAGCCATTGCAAAAATCCCAAGTCCCATGGAAGAAGAAGATCTCCAAGATCAAGCCGAGGAAATACTAGAACCCGCTTCGCCAGTGTCATCTGTAGGGTCATCCACATCACATGCGACAATACACTTGGCAAGTACAGGGATAGGAGAGTACCTTGTGTAGAACATAACATTCATACCCATCATTGAGTCTGCACAAGACATGGGATGGCCAAAATACCTAAGACCACCAGTGGGAATAATGGTTCCACTTGGAATCCCTCCCAACCAGACCAAATTTATCTATGCTAGCCTAGACTACACCCATGAGTCTTCAGACGTAGAAGAGGACAATGATGAACTATTCACTATTAATGTTCATTACCTCTCTAATCCTAAGTTTGCTCTAAGCTACTTTGAACATTGCCATTGGCATGGCTACGGTCTTGGTATATATGAGCAAGGGCGTAGGCGGCCATACGAGCCATAATACCAACTTCCCACTGACAGGTTTGGGTTAGGCTACCACATCAGAGGTCAAGATGACTCTCTAGCAGCATCCTTGGATAGATTAAGCTTGGGGTTAGGAGAAGACATCAATTTTATTCCTTATCACCCACCAAGTACAAGATATCTGATCAAAGAGACAAGTGGTCATGGTAAACATACCACCACCAGAGATTTATCATCCAAACTTCTCAATTGATGCCACCCCGATAGGTTGCATCTTGTGGGATGAAGAGCGAGAAGAAAATGGATATGTGGCAAGCGATGATGAAGCACAAGCAAGCTTAGCCTATCATGGGCCTCACTATTTACAAAGCCTTGCCTGGTCTAGCCACAATGAGAGTGGATACATATCGGATGAAAGTGGCTATGAGTCAGAGGACTCAATAGAAAGAGCCTACCTAGGGCCAAGGTAGTGGCCCCATAGCTTGGGGTAAGAAACTAATGCAAATAGCATCTTCATAAGTGACGAAGAATATGAGGATGAGATAGAGATGGCCTACTTGGGGCCAAGACATGGGCCCCTTGTCTTAGGGCCACATACCAATGCTAATGGTTTTTGGATAAGTGATGATGACTATGAAGATGAGACTGAGATGGCTTATCTTGGGCCTCACCACTTACGAAAAGTCAACATGTTGGTAGAAAGAGAAGCGGCACTTCATGCCATAGACCCTAGCTTATGGTTTTTGGGAAGACCTATCGACTTAGATGCCATTTACCATGTAATCAATCCCCCTCCACCTACATTTAGAGAGCTCTTAGAACCCAATGATCCTATTATTCAGCCTACTCATGGGCCAGATCCGAAGATTCCTTTTCCTCTAGAGCCTCATCATGAGTATGGAGGGAAAACCTCTGAGACAATATTTCACCCATGTGGTCCTGGAGATTTCATTCCATCCATCAACACAATCTCCATTGATTTGACCACTCCACTTCATAACCCAATAGATCCTACTAAACCATTGTATCTTGATATAGATGCTATTGATTGGGATCATATTGATTCACCTATAGAGCCTGAGGATATTTTCCCTAACAAAGAGATGTTACAACCATTTCATTTTGCATCAAGCTATGCATATGATGTATTCCATGCTGGTTTGGATCCTGAGTCAGTAGGACCTATAAATCCCATCGATGACATTCATTTAATACCCATGCCTCACCAACTAGAGGATGGGTCACATATGGCTATAGAAGTGACTTTCGAGGTGGACATCAGTGATGATCCTACTCAACCAAATAAATTCAAGTTCGGAGAAAGTCTATCTCCAGAGGAACAAGCCATCATAATCCCTCTCCTTAAGGAGAGGCCAAACCTTTTTGCTTGGACCTACAAAGACATGCCAGGGCTTGATCCAAAGTTAGTTGTTCACAACCTTTCATTGGATCCCATGAAGAAGCCAATCAAGCAAAAGCTGAGGAAAATGCATCCAACCATCGCTTTGATGGTGAAGAATGAGTTGCAAAAACTATTGGATGTGATTTTTATCGTTCCTATCGACTATCCTGAATGGGTCTCGAACATGGTGCCCATGGGAAAACCTAATGGAAGAGTCCGTATTTGCACAGACTTCAGAGACTTGAATAGGGCAACTCCAAAGGATTCATTCCCATTGCCAAACATAGATGCTCTTGTTGATGCCACTACAGGCCATGAGATGCTCTCCCTAATGGATGGGTTTTTTGGATACAATCAAATCCGGATCAAACCCGAAGACCAACATAAGACCACTTTCATTACTCCGTGGGGGACATTCTATTACAAGGTGATGCCATTTGGCCTAAAGAATGTTGGTGCCACATATCAGTGGGCCATGACATACATCTTTCATGACTATATGCATAAAATATTAGAGGACTACATTGACGACTTACTGGCCAAGTCTTTATTGCGGCAAGAGCACGCTGAAATCCTTAGAAAAGTCTTCGATCACCTCATTGAGCACAATGTCAGATTGAATCCTAAGAAGTGTGTGTTTGGCATAACTTATGGTAAGCTCTTGGGGTTCATCATTTCTAAGAGAGGCATTGAAGTCGATCCTGCAAAGGTAAAGGCTATATTGGAAATGGCTGCCCCTACCAACATTAGGGAGTTAAGAAGCCTACAAGGCAAGGTAGCATCCATAAAATGATTCATTGCTCAATTATCAGATAAATGTCATCCCATGAATCAGTTGCTATGCAAAGGAGTCCCTTTTCATTGGGATGAAGAGTGCCAACAAGCCTTTGTAGAGATCAAAACTTACCTAGCAACATCACCAGTATTGGCTCCACCAAGGCCAGACGTACCATTTTTACTATACATATCGGCTACTGATTTCACTTTGGGCACCATGTTGGCCCAAAAGAATGCACAAGATAAAGAGCAAGTCGTATATTACATCAGTCGCACCTTGGTGAGTTATGAGCTAGGGTATGCGTATGTAGAAAAGTTGTGTTTGGCAATGGTCTTTACGACCAAAAAGTTGTGACACTACATGTTGAGCCATATGACCTACGTTATATCCAAACAAAATCCTTTGCAGTACATGATGAACAAGACCTATCACAATACACGTACTACAAAGTGGATCATGCTATTGATAGAATTTGATCTAGAGTTCATAAGCCAAAATTCCATCAAGGGACAAGTCATAGTGGATCAATTAGTAGAGGCACCTCTACAAGATAGCAAGCCTCTCACCATAGAATTGCTTGATGATGTGGTCTTTGCATTATCAGATCCACCTAAACTCGAAGAACCTAAGAAAGAAAGAGATATGGCATTGTTCTTTGATGGTTCGAAGTGCGAGCAAGGGGGTGGAGTAGGGATTGTCTTTATCACACCGCAGGGTACTCCATTGCCCTTATCATTCAAACTAGACTTCCCTTGCACAAACAATAACATCGAGTATGAGGCCCTGATCTTAGGACTTCAAACAACCATCGCAATGGGCATTAAAATATTGAATATCTTTGGTGACTCCTTGCTCATAGTTAATCAAGTCAAGGGTTTGTTCCAATGCCGATGCCCAATCCTGAAATCATACAAGGAACTTGTTGACACCTACCTAGCCCGGCTGGAATGGTATGACATCGAGGCAATCCCTCATACATAAAATATATTTGCAGACACCATGGCATCCTTGGGATCCTTAATCCCTCAGAATCCATCTATGGATTTCACAACCATTCATGTTAAAGTGCTCTCGCACTCAGCGATACAGCGTGAGGCTTTTGATAATCAAGAATCAATCAACATGATCAATATCGAACCAAATCAGGATTGGTCCTTCAGAGCTAGAGATTTCTTGCAAATGACACCTTGGGGGTCTTTGATCTCTCAAGGTCCTACGGAGTGTGGTACAACCATTCACCACAGGGTTGTTTCTCAATATGTATTCACAAGTTCTAGATCATAGGAGGAACAAGCCATATTTTCTATAGAAGTTGTGGCTTATCAGGATTGGCTATCCCAGTTATAGGACTTCCTAAAGCTTGGAATGGTACCACAAGGCCTATCACATGTTGAAATATGAACATTTAAATAAAAGGAAACAAGGTACATATTATTGGGAGAGATCCTTTATAGATGAGGTTATGATGGAATGCTCCTCCATTGTCTTGAGCCACAGGAAGCATCCTAGGCAATTTCACAAGCTCATGATAGTACATGTGGTGGTCATTTTAGTGGCATGGCTATCGTTAAGTGCATCTTGAGAATGGGTTACTATTGGCCCACTATGGAAAAATACTATTGCGAGTATGTCAAGAAATGCGTTAAATGCCAGCATCATGCAAACCTCACACACTTGCCATCACAAGCCTTACAACCCATCCAGGAAGCATGGCCCTTCTCACAATGGGGACTAGACTTAATTGGGAAGATCTCACCCCCATCCTCAGGTCGACACACGTTCATCATAATGGCCACTGAGTACTTCACCAAATGGGTCAAAGCGATCCCCTTGACATCGACAACTGGACCAAGGATTACAGAGTTTATACTCCACAATATCATAAGTCATTTTGGGGTCCCTTCAAAAATAATATCGAATAATGGGCCATATTTCAAGAACAAAAATATGTGTGCTTTGATGAACAAATACCATATTCAATAACAACTTATTATCCACAAGCAAATGGGCAAGCATAAGCCTCAAACAAAACAATAGTCTCCATCTTGAGGAAGACAATGAAAGATAATCATAAGGATTGGCATCTGCAATTACCTCTTACATTATGGGCATACAGCCAGAACATAGTTGCATTGTATATCCAGCAATCATATCCATTACATTTGCATATGTTATGATCACAATCTTGCAAATGATGCCACAATTTGTATCACAACCACAAATACTCAAGTCCATCTTCATCCATTCATCCATGTGTGTAACTATGTTTTTCAACACAACCATTTCCTATTGCTATACAAAATAGGCTAAGGTTTTCTGGTCATTCAACCATATCTAGTGGTCTTATCAGCTTTTGTGGAAATCCATATTGATTAGTAGAGGGTAAGGTCTAGTCGTGATAATGCCTTGGATATTTAGGATCCCATCACTAATTAAAAACACTAAAATTCTAGTTGGTACAAGGGAAATATGAAAGCTACAAAAGTGGTCTAGGTTACCTTAAGTGAAAAGGGTCTTCCTTGCTTATCCCCCTATGCGACCGGTTCAAAGGTGCTAAGAATTGGCAAAAGGACAAGTTCCACCCTACCTAGTTAAATCCCTTGCTTTTATCAAAATAAGAAAAATCCTAGAATCAAGCAAAATTCAAAAGCAAAACAAACAAGTGATTATCATCACTACATAAATCCCTTGCATTTATAAAAACAAGCAAAATACCAAAATCAAGCAAAAATTCAAAATAAAAAAAACAAGTGATTATCATCTCTACATAAATCCCTTGCTCAAGAGAAAAACAAAAAAATAAATAAAAAATAAACAGTGATTTTCATCACTAAGCATGAGCAAGTATCCCAAATAAAATGAAGAAAAGAAGGGAATGGAGCTTGAATCCCTGGAATTCTTAGCATTGTACAAAACTGGAAGGTGATCCCCATTACAAGTTTGGTGTACAGCCAGCCTAGCAATGGTGGTATCCTTACGCATGATGATATGTCTATCACAATAGCATCTTGCATTTGTGTAGACCAATGTTTGCATGTGGATGAGCTAGCTTTAGGTAACCCAATACTGCCTAGTGGTATAGTCCAACTAAGTCCAACATAGGATGAGATGAACACTTGAGGATCCCCGATCTTAGCAATGGGCTAAAATAATACCGCCTGAAATCGGAGGAAATGCTTGAGTTCTATATAAATATATTCATTTGCACACATAGGGATAATGAATATCTAGGTCCATGATGAAAGCCTTACTTTTCAAAAGTCTTGTATGGTCAATACGTAGTTGTTGATAGGGTAACTAGAGTGTTTGAGTCTCAGGAAAAACCTCAAAACTTCCTACATAGCAACAAATCATATCATCAATCACATCATCAATTTTCTTTATGAGGTTTTGTGAATTAAGGGGTATTAACAAAGTAGGCTAGATACCAGATAGATGTCAGAAATGATATTTACACGACCACTGACTATTTTGAATCTTTTAAATTACATAAGCTTATCAAGAAAGTACATACATTCCACACCATTACATTTCACATATGGATGCTTAAATAATTAATTCTTATGATAAGAGTGATTATTTACATTCATGACTAATATACTTTCTGTGGTGTCGCCCATTAGATTGTTAAACTCATATCATATGCATTCCTTATGTTTTAAGTGACTAAAGCATATAGGTTCATTCACATTAGATCAAACACCATATAGATAATGCATTACACATTGCATTTACCATATCATAACACAAGTTAAATGCATACAACTAAAAGCAAAAATTAAACATGCATTTAACAATAAACATTGCATCCATAAATACATAGTTCATAACTCATCCATTTACACCTAAGATCACATCATTGCATCCACATACATTACATCATATAACCATAATCAAAGCACATAAAACCATCATAGGCATCCATCTATGCATACAATCATAAATCCATCACTAAGTCAACTCATGATACATCACATCATGACACAATAATCAGATCATATAAGCATCTACATAAGCATCCATCTAAACATCCACATCATCATAAATATCACCTATCATCTAACACATACATCAAATCATCATAACACCATCATCACATCACATAAATAAAACATAAACATGAGCAATAAATGATACACATAATGAATCATAATGCAAAGATATCTTATATAAATATGTGTCTCAAATGCATAGATGTACAAAAATGCCCATAGGCTATAGTCATGTAGGTCAGCTGACCTCAAAAATAAAATCCAAAGTACATCATGAATCAAACTAGGCTTGCACCCCCTATGTCACTGCCCCTTGTGGCTGGATCTCGAGCAGAATGATGTGAGCCTGCTGGTCTCTCTGTATGAGTCTGGGTCCTCTAGCTAGGCCGGATGGAAGACTCCCTTGAGGTAGAGCACCTACTAACCTATGATCCACCTACACCTGGCATCTCCCTAGGAGTGGCTCCTAGCCTATCGATCTACATCTGGAGAGTGACAATGTAGGATGCATCATCAAAAATTTATGCATCACACTCATCCAAAAAGTCCTGTAGACAACTATTCTCTACCCCTAGATCTGCCCCTATAGGACCCTGTGGTGTAGGAGGAACAACAACAATCTACATCCTAGTAGCACCACTCCCGATAGCAGCCTGTAATGCCTATATCTATGTTGTGAGTTGTACTATAATGGCATCTCACTATGCTATAGTGGCATCTCACTGTTGCTATACCTAGATCTTGGTCAACTAGAGCTTGGCCTCTACCTCATGTAACTACACCCTAAGAGGATAATATCTCTCCTTGGGATCCAACTCCTCCTCCTCAGGAGCCTCCTGCTCCTCCACTACCACCTGCTCTATCGGCTGGCCCCATCCCTCAGTCCTAGCTTAGGCTCTCCATGCCCTACTGGATCTGCACCTCCATCACCACCATCATCCTCATGGCCCAAGCTACCATCACCATGCCACAATTGATCCCCCCACCACTGTGTAAAGGCATCTATGACTCCCCCATCAACACCTGCATCAACTATTGGGGCATCCTCATCATCAGTAAGCTCTATGATGTGTGGTAGAGGAAGGTCTCTCTCTACTACAATGCGCCTATACAGAACTAGGGCAAGTGGTACATCCTGCTATAATCCATATTAATGAAGGATGCGAGAGTAGAAGAAATACTCTTTGATGCCACCCTTGTGGCCAATGATCCACCGCTCACATCGTGTCCTAGCTATAAATCTAGCTGGATCATCCCAAGTCGGGTAGTCATGGTATGGGTGCCATATGATATCTTCGGCCTGTAGCCCAGTGAAAGTAGCAATGTAGTGGGGGAGCTCCCCCGCATGAGGGTGGCTCTTGCGCTCCTCATGCTCTCGAGCCCATCTGGTAGCATAGCACTACATCGAATCATCAATCTCTGTGATCTCTATGGGAAGCCCTCTGGGATGATCTACACGGATGTGCTCCCATCCCCATATCTATAGGAGCAAGTTACAAGTGATGCTGGCATGACCCTACCGATGGATGTGATACAACTCATCATAGCACTACGCTAATAAAGCACTCCCCCATGCATAGATGATAGGCTCCTCACTATCCACCAAATCCTGAACCATCACAAGGAGGTTCCATGGGAACCTCAAGCTTGAGCAGTCTAGGAGAAGCATGTTGTTGATGACCATCAACAACATCGCATGCCTCTCAGAGAAGACCCTCACCCTGTACCATCGCAAAATAGATACACCTCTAGATTTGGTGTCCTTGAAGGCAGCCATAGCATGCCTTCTGAACACCCAAGCAAATACTACCTCATGATCATTAGTGGTCGAAGAAATGATGGCCACTCCATCAAAAGGAATCCAAAAAATCCTGTATACATCCTCCGATGTGATAGTCATCTCACCGGTAGGAAGGTGGAAGGTATTAGTCCTAGGATCCCATCGATGAGCCAGGGCCGTGAGGTAGGCTTGATTCGACATAATTTGGGGTAGCTTGGTCACATACTGTAATCCATGGGCCTTAAACCATACCCAATCTTGCATCATCCATACATGGTAGGAGGTCAATTAAGAGCTTCGGGTCCCGAGCCCGAGTAGTAAGAATCTAAGGACAAAAATCAAAGTATAACTACAGTGCATCTAAGGCATAAATCACAATAAAACATGAAAAATGATGCAAATAATGATAGACTATCCTAAGTCTAAGTAAAAGAGGAATAAATGCACCTAATCATGCAGCAAATTTTAGAAAAGCAACTCAAAAATTCAAAAAAAATCAATTAATCACCTCAAAATACAAAAAAAATAAAAAATATTGCCTAAGGTTTCCTGGTCGCTTTCACCTACAACGACCAAAAATTGGTCATTGAGGCTAGCAGCGGCCAAGCCCCAATGGTCATAATTTTGACCGTTGGGTTTTGAACCGCCATTGCCATCGATAGCGGCCAAGCCATGGGCCAAAATGGCCACTCTATGCGGCAGCGACCGATGGGTGACACGACAAATGCGTATGCCCTAGGCCAAAAATACCAAAAAAATTGAAAAAATAGCAAAAGGGGGATAAGCCCACCAAAACAAATCCTAAACTAAGCCTATCTACGGGTTTGGTTCATTGCCAGAAAGTTTAATGAGGTTCATTCACCGATTACTTAGTGTGGTTCATTTTTACTAAAAAATGAGCAAGGTTAGGGTTTCAAAGAGTACCCGAGAAGCTCCAGATCCTCCACTCATAGATGCCTCACCCTGCACAGCCATGATCCTCATCGATAAGCACTCCAAGTCGTAAACTATCACTTTCTCTCTAGAGCTCTAAAAAGCAAATTGCCAACTAGGAAGAGTGAAAATTCAAAACTCTAGGCTGCTTTTATATTTCCCAAGTTATGCCTCGGTCGATGATGTCGTCAATGGCCCGAACTTCTTGGCCGCTGAGGTCGAGAGCGGCCACGAAAATTTATTTGGGGGTCTCTGGATCTGATAGCGGCCAACAACATAGGAAAATGTAGAAAAATTCCTTCCATGAGGAATAACAAAAAAAAATCAAATAAGCACATTTTGATGATTCATAATCATCATAATGATCAAAATAACAAAAAAATCACATAAAAACAAAATCTCAAGTAAGCCTCGTATCCAGTTACTTACTCTATCAACTCGATGGTTGCAACGATTTGCACTCCATGCAATTCGGTGAGATGAGTGAGTTACCATAGGGCTACTTGGGGTAAATTAATCATTTTGGAATCATGATGTGCCACCTCAATCCCGAAGAAGACCAAGATGGTCGGACTGCTCCACGGGTGCGATAGAATCATCCTAATTCCTTTATGACATTAAAACACTGATCCAAGTGATTCAACACAAGCCTAAATAGAATCACTCATCCTAACTCCCTAAGAAGGCTATTTATGGCTGGACCACTCCCCGGGATAGGGATGAATTATCATCATAAACAGTTGGAATCACACTTGGATGGGGGTTTGCCCATTAAAATAACAAACACTAGAAAGAAACCAAACTAGTCATATTGGTCAAGCGACTTGTCACTTCATTCATTGCCCTTCCCTCATCAATTCATTGTGTGAGGGGGTAGTTCAAATCTTCAAATAATCATAATCAAATTCAACCAAAGATCACTCGATCATATCAAAATTGCATTCATCCTATGAATCATTGCAAACAACTATTACAAAATTTCCTCTATTTGTTGGGTTCATAAGCAAAATATGACATCTTCAATTTGTAGCTCTCCTCCGGTCGGATCTCATTGTAGTGACATAAGCTACCCAATTGTGTTTGAGGAATGAGTGCAAGTGAATATGTGCAAGATTCTTGCATAATTAAGCCTTCAATCAAGTTGAAGCAATGATTCAAGGATGCATGCCATCTTGCATGATTGGGCCATCCAATGTTGATTAGACCAATGATCATCATACACCCTACAAACATAGCAGTCTATGTTTTTGCTTCGTGCTATGTTTTTCCCACACAGCGCATCCCAAAAAGGGGCATCTATAGACACCTAAAACATGTCATGTTTAGGAGAACTACTCATATGGGCACATTCATAGACCATGTGACTAAACCTTGGGACCTTCCAAGTGCCAAAAGTGGTTTTCACCACTCATTTGGGGCAATCTTAGCCCATCCAAGCCTGGTCACTATGAACAAGAGCGGCTGGATTCTGGCCGCTAAAGCTTAGAGCGGCCATCCCTAGCCACTTCATACGAAAATGACTAAGCCCTAAAAAGTAACTTACTCATAAAACTAGCCTAATCTCGGGTGGAAGTGGTAGTTTTCATGCAATAAGTCCGAGCGGGGATAACTTTGCATTCCTCCTCATAGCCAATCTACATGAGAGACTCAAGTCCAGGTTTAGACATCAGTTTAACTGGCCTTCAAACATAGAAAAAGACAAAACTTCTCATGCTAACATCTAGTGTGCATGCAAAATTCAGTCCTAGGGTTTGGACATTGACCTAGGGCTTCAAAAATATTATAAGGTGCAAACCTAAGAGCACCAAAAGAAAGGAGAGAAGAATTCAAAGACTTTTTCAGAGATATTTTTGAGACTTGGAGAGATTTTCTTGTAGCGAAGCCCTATCGAATCG
Source organism: Wollemia nobilis (assembly GCA_028583015.1). Lineage (NCBI taxonomy): Eukaryota > Viridiplantae > Streptophyta > Pinopsida > Araucariales > Araucariaceae > Wollemia > Wollemia nobilis. The sequence goes on from JAQPPZ010002068.1 coordinate 1,003,828, forward strand.
GAGAGCAAATTGGAGCACCTTTTAGGAGCAACAAAGTGCTAGCCGATTGAGAGGTTATCATCTACAGGATATTCAACACATCGGGCATAAACAACAATCATTTCAACTTCAGAAATAATCCTAGATCCATAGCCTTGGAGCAATAGAGACAGGTTTTCATCTTAGTGGCCACTGTCTCGGACAGTGGCCCGTAGGCCTAGTCTAGGGTTCTTAGCATTAGTTTATTTTATTTAGCTTGTTACATGTTTTCATGCCATTAGCATAGATATGATTTATTGCATTTACTTGCATTCATAGCATTAGTTTCTATTGTCATTGAGCATATTTTTGTTTATCATTAGGGTTATTTCTAACAACCTCATTCGGGGAGGCAATCCTGGACAACTGAGTGTTTGCTGTTGTTTTCATGCTTGTAGGACTACAGGTTCACTAGACAGGTTATCAACATACGAAAGCAAGAGGATCCCTCTAGGAGCCAGACCTAGAGAAGGAGGCATCTGTAAGCCCTCATACAGTTATGTGTGCATCACTAGGAAGCCTGTGAGAGTGCATCACCCCTTGCAAGGGGATATCATACATCTGCTACCCTATTTTGTAAAATCTGTATCAAATGAAGGGAATCCCTTAGAGGGATCTATATGTAACTAGACTTGAGAAAAAACAATAAAAAGCATTATTCATTCATCTCTTTGTATTTTGGTTGTATTTGTTTTCACATATTTCATTTAATGCATGATTAAGTATGAATAAATCAAATAATATTCGTAAATAGAGTAGTGGACGGTGCGCCGCTTCCCCGAGGTCGCTACACTTCTACATAAGCTTGGAATACTTTAGCCAAAATATTTGAAGAAAAAAATAAAGAAACTATTTTGAATCTTCAAACCCAAGTGATTTTGAGAGCTCTTCCAAAAAACTACAAGAATCTAGTTACATATTTGCAAGTCCTAAGCAAAGATACTTCATTTGATGAGTTAGTCAACATTCTACAAGAATATGAAGTAGAAAATATTGCCAAAGATGAAATGACTAACAATGCCTTAGTATCAAAATAAAATACACAAGGTAATTTTGCTTCAACTCCAAGATATAGATCAAAGTGGAATACTAGATATTGTCAAATATGTAAGAAAAAGGGCCATAGCACAAACTTTTACAAATACAATCAAAGGAATTATTTTCAAGAAAATCAAATGAATCAAAATGGTCAAACAAATAGGTCAGTACAACAAAGACAATATCAAACTTAATACAACCCATAATGTTAGTACCCTTCTCAATATCAATATAATCAACCTCAGTTGCAATATAGAGAGGGAAATAAAAAAGGACATTGTTGAGTGGTAATTTTGGCCATTTGCAAAACCATACTCATAGTTAGGATTTTGATTAGAAAACCCTCTCTTGCAAAGAAATAGAAATTTCTCCAAGGTTCCTTTTACTTAATGTGTGTTTGTAATCTTGTGAAGATGTATCAAATAAGTGCTAGGAATACCTTAGTGATTTGCAAACAACTATTTTTTTTAATTTACATGGTGGAATCTATAGCCACCATGAATCTGGGCAAGTTGTTCAACTTTTTATGGCTGCCATAGTATTCTGTGCTATTCACCCCAGAAGTCACCACACAGATATTTGCATAGTCTACCACTACAACCACCATGCCACAATCATTTTAAACCTTTTGCACCACTATGAGCACTAGGAAAAGGATAAGCGTTCAGTCCGACAAGGCTCAAAATTTGAAGATTTGTAAATAACTATTAACAAGGGGTTTGTGTTGATATTACTTTATTAGGCTATGCTATTGATTGTCAATGAAACTTAAAAGAAAATAAAATATGATTGGACATCATATGACCACGATGTAAATGCCTTAGTTCATTTTATCTTCAAGTATTTTAAGTAGATTTTATCTTCTTTTTTTAAGAAGATTTTAAACAAGTTTTATCTTCTTTAAACCCTACTTTGAGCATGAAATACAATATTAGAATCCATATCTAAATATGAATCTTAATTGATGATTGGATTCATTTTAGCTTGTTTTTAGTATGAAAACAAAATATTCTACATGATTAGCTTTGAAAGTGTACTAGCCTTTGACATGCCCTATAAATTACCCCCTTTTAATGAAATTGTAATTTTCATAAAGGGAAGTTAATTTATTTCTTTAAATACAATAGCCTTTGGAATACCATATAAATTACCCCTCTTTAATGAAATTATAATTTTCATAAAGAGAAGTTAATTTATTGCTTGAAAAAAAGAAAATGTAAAGCTTGAAGTTCATTTCTCCTTTAAAAAGTGAAATCTTGTCAAATCTGAAATTACAAAATTCCTTTAAAAACTGAACTTTAAATAATTTTTTGTAATTTTGAATTTGCTTCAAAATAAAATCGAAATGGCTTAAAATGAAACATTAAAGATCATTCTTGACATTCGTGCATCTATTTTTGGAATTTTAATTTTGCAAAATAAAAAAAAAATGCAAAAGGGAAAGGTTAGAAAAATAAAAGTAAAAATTTGGAAAATGGACTAGAATGCTGAAAACATTAAAAGATAGAATACTACAAGTGTAATGATACCCTATCCTACAAAACTAGAGATGTAACAATTTCTTAACGTAACCTAGTCTAAAAGAAGTTGCATTTGCACAGTCTAAAATAAACTAGGTGTAATCTTCAAAAGAGCAAAAAATAAATTCTACGATTTTAAACATTCGATAGTGCAACCATTAAAATGCATTAAACACCATTTATAAGGCTAAAACATGGAAAGAAAAAATAAAAAGTTAACACAAACATTCAAAAAATTATTCTTTTGCTTCCAAGGTGCAAGCTTCTAAAAGCATTTGCATTTAAAAAATATTTTTTTATAAGAAATTTCCAACCTCTGCTAAAAATGTCCAACCTTGTTTCTGCGTTTCATTATAGTAATTGAATCTCTCCCAAAAACTTTTCATCTCCTTTTTCTTCCTTCATTTATTTTTCCTTATTTTATTGTTTGGTTCTTCTATAACGTTTACGCCATATTTCCTCGTATTAAAGCATATGTTAAATATAGAATAATTCCATTTCATAAGTTTTTATATCATTCGCCTTCACCGTTTCACCTTTACAAGACTAAGGGCTACATAGCCATTCCCATCATGGTGTGCGATTGGATTTAGTCACTTAAGGCAATACCTTCTAATGTTTTTTTTTTTAATTTACATGGTGGAATCGATAACTGCCACGAATTTGGGTAGGCTGTCCAGCTTTTATGGCCGTCACAGTATTCTACATTGTCCGCCCAGAAGCCGGCACACAGATCTTCGCACAGTCTGCCCCTATAACCACCATGTCACAATCATTTTAAACCTTTTACGCCACTGAAAACACTAGAAAAGGGACAAGTGTTGAGTCCGATGAGGCCCGAGATTTGAACCTTGGACCTCTGCCCCTTATGAGATTTGGATGAACCAATTGGTCTACACCTCGAACATAATACCTTGTAATGTTGCAATTCTAACATGGTCAATATTTTTATTGCCATTAATGTATTTTTGCTATTCGCTCTTATAGCATGACATGCATGAGCGTGCCACATTTGAATACTTTCACTTTCGCTATCCTCATGTATATCTCGTGTTATTATGCGGCTCATAATTTATGTAAATGTGTCCTTATGGCCTCCTCGACCCGTTAACGTTTAACCACTCTAGTCAGGCTCCTTTATTTCTAGACATTTTCAATTTAATGCAACGACCGTCTATTAAATATGATGAAATTCCGTCATCCTGGCTGCATTTTCTTCGTCAATGATGTATTCATCCTACTACTGTTCTCATGTTGGCCATGCCAAAAAAATGTTGATCGGGACCAACTAGACCATTTTTCGTCATTATCGCCATGAAGAATGAAAAGATAGGATCTTCACTATGAAACCGTTGTTCCTGACCCTACATTACATGATGTAGAATTTGCTTCTCACTATCTGCCATGTTACTCTTTGTCCCAATCACTATGCCCATGTCTTATCTCGTCTACCTTTACTTTTATCTCTACTAGCACTAACAAGTGAGCCATACTTCAAGAAACCATGTTGAAGTTTATATCTATCTATCCAAGCAATTTTGGCAATCCCCCTCACATTGGTATGGTGGTTTGGGTCGGTGCTACATTTTTCCAAACTACCCATGTGCATCCATGAAATCTGCATCTAAGGTTGACTATGCTCCTCAAAATTGTGGCAATGTTTTATGTCGAAACCATGAAGTGTTCTGTATAGAAAATGTAGACCATTAAGTTTGATGACATGTTCGCAAGACACCCATATTTCAACTTCCTACTCTGGATTCAGTTCCCTCAATAATGTGTAGAGATTCTTATCGAGAAGATAGCACATGCTTGTCTCTATGCAGAAACACTATGATTCCCTCCATTGGTGCAACATTCTCTCACAATTTTTTTTTGATATGAACATCCATTCTCTGAGTACCGAGCAACCAAAGAAGAGTGGCAAATTTCTTATGTGGGTAGGCCAAAAAATTAAGCTCTGTCAAGAGTGGCTAATTTGGTACATGTGAATCCCTCTCCGATATGTGAAGTCTCTTTGCTTGTATAAATTTTATCTTCAAAATATCCACCGACCTGACCTCAAAATAGAGGATGACTCTCTATACTTTCCCTACACTGCCTAGTAAAATCCACATTTGTCCATGATTTCGTCCTATGCCATCGTCGGTCCATCCAGCAATTGCTCCGTCAATTCACGTCTCCATTATCCACATGGGACTGTCTGATCAAATACTGATTCAAAACATTCATAGAATCAATCCTGCATCATCAAGCTAGAAAAAAAAGTTACTATTCCTTGGTGATATCATTCCTTTGTGGTTGCTACATTCTCTCAAAACCCATACGCGCTAGAAAATGAAGATTTGGTAAGCCAAAATATATGTCTTCGATTGGGTAACCTCTGTATCCCAATCATCGTGTAGGATAGTGTGAAATATTTGCTACTATAATGATGCATACACCTTGTGCCACTTAAAACAAACCACACATCAACATTGGGGTTTGATGGATTCATGAAACATTTATCCACTACATCCGCATCCAGGTCTGTGCCATTTGGGTAGTGTTGCATTTTACACTGGGAACAGATGGAAGTATTCGACCCATAGCTTCACTGTTTTATTTTCTTGGGAATAGTCATTGAAGAAAGATAATACCCAGGACTAGGTTCATATCCTACTTGTTTTCCTAAAAATGCTAGTTGATGTATTTTGCCCACCTCATCTCCACGTGGTTGGTCAAGAGTATCCACATTTTTTGCCTTGGGTCTATATCACATGCTCATCATTGGTCTATGTTTCCATATCTGCATATACACTACCGTAACCTACGTCTGATCTTCTTCCATGTTACCACTGGGCTAAAGTTCACCGTGACTCAAGCAAAACCTAAGTCCACGTGTGGGCACCTCACTAGATGACGTGAATCACCTTGCTGGATGACGTGAATATCATGTCTGCGTCTCAGTTCCCATTACTACCATGTGGGTTCCCATCATCATCGGTATCCATGAAAATACATTGGTCATTTCGACACTGTTGATGTCCATGTCATGATCAGGGATGTACACTTTAGCTCCCCCTGCCAATCCACTAAAAACACGAAGAAATGAAAACCGTGTGTCCATTCCGATTGCTACCCCGTGCAAAGGTTAGCCTTATAGTCAGACTCATCTTTTGTAACCTGGCCATGTAAATAAAACCAAATTACGTAAATTAAAACCCCTCTTAAAATTTAAAATATTTGAGACAATCCAAAATCATTAATAAACAAAAAATTACTGGACTATTAAAGTGAAACCAACTTCCCACATAGGCATATGCTAAAAGAAATACATTGGTACCTCTTATTTTTCTCATTTATAAACATATATGCCTACTTTTATTTTTATTTATTATATATATATTATATTATATATATTATTATTATAATATATATATTATTTTATTTTTATTTTCTTATTCATTTTAAATATATAAATGTGTTGCTTTTGTTAATGTTTAATTTAATTAATTCCAAATGCTTGAATTACTTTAATCCAAACATTTGAATTAACCAAACATTACAACTTTAATTAACATTAAAAACTAAAAGGAAACTAAGCCTCTTAGCCTAATCCCAAACACTAAATACTCGAGAAGGAATTAAAATGGGACTCTGAGCAACACACAAGCCTACACTACACCTTGGAACCTATCAAAATTAGCACTCAAAACGAACCAAAAGTACCAAAAAATAAAATTTAAAAGGTGGATCCCCAAATTTGAGACTAGTTGTGCAATGCCCACAACAGATTTTTAGCTCAAAACATTCACGAAATTCAAGAGTTAGAAGAAACTCATAAATAAAATGAATTCAAAGCTCTTTCAACAAAGTTGATAATCTTGGTTCATCCAAACCCCATAAGGGGGGCGGAGGTCCAAGGTTCAAATCTCGGGCCTCGTCGGATGAACGCTTGTCCCTTTCTTGGTGCTTTCAGCGGTGTAAAAGGTTTAAAATGATTGTGGCATGGAGGTTATAGGGGTAGACTGTGTGAATATTTGTGTGGCAACTTCCGGGGTTAACAACACAGAATACTGTGGTGGCCATAAAAGTCGGACAACCTACCCGGATTCGTCGCGACTACCGATTCCACCATGTTAAAAAAAAAACAAAGTTGATAATCAATGAAGATGAATTTCTCTCACAAAATTTGAAAGATACTAATCATTCATTTGTTTATAATACAAAAAGGAAACAAAACGAAGAAAGAAAATAGAGAACAAAGGAAGCATAGGTCCTAGTATCACATGAAGGACAAATATTTATGATTGAAGACTAAAGTCTTCAATAAAAAATAATGTAATACAGGGGGTGAGAGTATATTACATTATTTGATACATGTTAATGTACCTCCTTGGTACAACCTTGTAAATATTAGTTTAGGTTTGTGTCCTAGATTAGAGTGCAAGTAAATATTTTATGTAATGTAATAATATGTAGGAAATACACAAGTATCATGTAAATGAGTGTGCAAGTGTAATGTGTGTAAATGTGCACAAGTGTCTCATATGTAAGTGTGCACATGTGTTCTTAGATTAGGAAGTGTTATGTGAAGAGTCATGTCCAAGTGTGCATACAAGATAGAGTCATGTGTATGCAAGTGTCAAGTAGAGAAGCCAAGAGTCATGATATTTGGCATAAGGAAAGAAAGATTCAAGTAACCCAAGAGTCATCCTACAATGGCTATATATTATGTTGGACATTTTGAGTAGATTAGTTGTCATTGATATCAAGAGTGAATGGTCATTGATGTCAAAAGTCAGATTCAGGGAGTAGTGGAAGGAGAAGCAGTTCCGCAATCCATGCAAAAAGAAGATTTTGCCTTCAACTGGTCAAATATCGTTCCAGGTAGTCATATATGGTCCAAAGTGCAAAGAAGAGGCCCAAGATTATAATATTATAATATTTTATTATATTATGAAGAAGGGAAATTTAAATTAATTAATATAATTTTATTATAAATTAATTTAATTAACTTCCAAAGTTAAGTTAATTATAATTTAATCTTAAATTAATTTTTATTAATTTAATAAACCCTAAAGAGGGTTATAAGGCTAAGTCAAAAATCGAATTAGAAATTTGATTTGGTGCATCGACATTTTAAGGCATGAAGCATCATGTATAAATGGTGGCAAAACCTTTGCCTTAAACTCCCTAATGCAATCGATCGAATTCCAAGGCTCCATTGTTTTGTGCACAAAAAGGGAAAGAGTTTCCATGTTTTTGAAAGGTCTTTAGTGGCAGAAGTGAGAGAAATAGGAGTGAGGCTCCTTATACCATGCACAACATGGTGTAGCATGATTTGCGATGATGGATGTGCTAAGTGTTTTAGTAGGCAAGAAGTGTTGGGTTCAAACCCTATCGATTCCATTTTGTAAGGCATAAAGGGCATTTATTTTTGAGTAGCATCGAATGAAGGGATAAAGGGAGGCTTGCACATTCCATTCCCTGTGGGAGTGCTTAGCCCACATGGTGGGCTAGCGCCTTGATAAGGTGATCGACGAGAGTGGTTTTGGTTCAAATCCCACCGAGGACTTTTTGTCTTGTATAAGGTATGCACTATTGTCATTTGTGTTGGTCACTTAATTTCGGATGTGATAAGGTTGAAATAAAATTAAATATTTTTATGTTCCTAAGGTTGAAAAATATAAAATATTTTGACGGTTTATGAAGTTTAATTTTTTCCTGAATTAATTTGGATATTGAGTATTTTGAGGGAGATAAAAGGGTAGGCAAATATTATTTTGAAAGGTTAATTTTTGAAGATTGATTAATTAAATTTGGAGATTATAAGGGGCATTTGAGTGATTATTTTTATGTGTGATTTGATGATTGCTAATTTCAAGGAGTAATAAGGTGTATTTGAGATTGATTATTTTTGTGATTGAGAAATATCTTGAAAGAGTGTTTGGGTGATATTTTGTCATCTAACCATTGAAATTGACAAAGAAGAAAATTGTGATTGAGAAAAGTTTTTAAGGGTACTTCTACATAAAAAAAAAAGGTATGGGCACATCTTCATAGTGAGTGATTGTTGAATTTTGTGAATGTTAAGTTGGAGTGAAAAGGGTTGTTTGTTAAGCATTGTTGAGTTTTATTTTCTAGAATGAAATTTGATTCTAGAAACCTAGTTTGACAAGCATTGTTGGAAATATTGAGTAAATCTTTCATATGCTTGAGCTATGGTTTGTGCAAATATCATGAGTATCATTGTTATGTGAGTTAAGCATTGTTGTTGAAGTTATTTGTTGAGTGAAGAACTTGAACTAGGGTTTGCAAATATCATGAGTATCATTGTTATGTGAGGATTACTTGATAAGCATTATTGTTGAAGTGATTAGTTGAGTGAAGAACTTGAACTAGGGTTTGCAAAGATCATGAGTATCATTGTTATGTGAGATTTTTTATAATAATTGTTGGAAATAAGTGAGTGAGTTTTCATATGCTTGGACTAGGGTTTGTGAGCAAGGATTAATTCATTAAGTGATTGGTTGAGTAGAGTTGGTTGAGCCTAGTCAAGTGGATGTGTTGAAGTGATAGTTCAAGTTTTGTGAAATAAATTGTTCCATATTCTAAATTGATTTAAGAAATAGGTTGAGTGTTTGTGAGTGTGAAACATATTGAGTCTCTAACAATTCTCTATATGTTTCTGTGGTAAAAATAGAGATTGAAAGTTATTGAGCATTGTGGTAAATATGAAACATATTGAGTCTCTAACAATTTTCTATATGTTTCTATGGTAAAAATAAAGATTGAAAGTGATTAAGCATTGTGGTGAATGTGAAGCATATTGAGTATCTAATAATTCTCTACATGTTTCTGTGATATTAGAAAAGTTCTAGTGATGACTTGTTGAGCAGGTTTGAGGTAAGTCTAAGAGAAGACTTGTGGACAGATTTGTGTGAGTTTTTGTGGAAGCTTATAGTACATATTTGAGGTCAAATATTATTGAGTATATTGGACAAGTTCTAGAGAGGAATTGTGGAAATATTAGTGTGATATTTTGTGGAAACTTACAAGGCATATTTGAGATAAGTCTTTGAGAAGACTTGAGAGTAGAGTTGATTGATTTATTTATTCAAACTGTGAGTTAAGCTTTGGGACAGATCTAGTAGAGTTTATTTGTGATTAAATAAAGATTTGTGTTAAGGCTTGAGGTTAGAGATTGAAGACAGTGTTTAGTGCAGATCATAGAATAGATATTGAGGACATATTTGTGCTAGATCGAAGGACTATGTTTAGTACATATTTGAGTATAGATTTTGGTGCATATTTGAGGATAAGTTTATGCTAGACCAAATATAGAGATTAAGAATATTTGTGCTAGATTGAAGGACTATGTTTAGTAAAGATTTGAGATAGAGATTTGGAGGTGACAAAGTATAGAGAATGTCAATCTCCAATGGGTAGAGATCCATCAACCAAGGTAGTGAGGATAGAAGTCTTTAGTGGATAGAGATCCATTAGCCAATAAAGTGGTGGCAACAATTCTTCTAGAAGATCACCAACCATATTAGAGGATAAAGGAGTTCTCTTGTGGATAGATATACACAAACTTGATTAGGGGATTGATTTCTCCTTTGGACAGAGGTCCATAAGCATTGTAATAGGGAAAGTATTCCCAAGAGATTGATTGATAAAATTTTAGTGAAAGTGTTTCTCCGTGGAGTAGCCCACATTGGGTGAACCACATTAAATTGGTCTCTATTGTGTGTGGTGATTTTTGCATTGCTTTTATTACTACTATTGATATTGCTATTTATACATTGCATAATATTTATTGGGAAAGAAAATTAAAAAGTGATCTTATACGATTCAGCCCCCCTTTGAGTATAAGCTTGTGTTTTTAAATTGGTATCAAAGCGGGTTCCTTAGAAAGAGTTTAATAGCTTGAAGGAAAAGCTTACAAGAACAAATGGATTCTAATAATGGGTCCTTAGATAATTCAACACCAGTATTTTATGAAAGTGATTATGTATTTTTAGTATGAGAATGAAGATTCACCTAATGGTACTTGGCAATGAAATTTGGGAAAAAATTGAAAATGGATACATACCACCAACTCCTCCATCTACAGATAAATATGGTAAGCTTCTACATTATTACAATTCAAAATCAATAAATAAAATTTTGAAAGGTTTGCATAGAATAGAGTTCATAAAATTTATGCATTGCAAAGATGCAAAAGGAATTTAGAATAAGTTGCAAAGCATATATGAAGGAGATAAAAGTGTAAAAAAGGCAACGATACAAAATCTCAAAGGATAATTTGAAAAATTAAGAATGAAGAATGAGGAAAATATTGGTGCTTATCTACTTTGTATAGATGAGGTTGTTAAAGCCATGCAATGACTTGGAATTGATATTGAAGAATCTGATTTTTGTGATAAGGTCTTAAGATCTCTCCCAAAAAGGCTTAGTGAAAATATTTCTGCTATAAAGGAATCAAAATATGGTGATTCTTTAACAAGAGATATGTTACTTGTTATTCTTAAATATTTTGAGATAAGAACAAAAGAGAAACCTAATATCTAGAAGGAAGCAACCTCCAAAGCTACTAAGAAGATAAAGTATAAGAAGTCAGATTCAAACGATGAGTCATCCAATGATGAAGAAGCAAATTATGGTAGAAAGAATAAGGATTCAAGAAGATTTAAAGATACAAAATCTATTAGATGTTTCAACTGTGGAAAGTATGGTCACTATGCAATTGATTTTCAAGAAGCTAGAAGTAACAATGATGAATAAAAATAGGATCATAATAACAGGGAATAAAAAAAATATAGGTACCAAAAGAAAGTCAAGGATGGACAAGGCAAAGAAGGAAAGAAGTTCTTTTAAAGACAGAAGAGGAGTTGCTATGCAGACAAGGCAAAGAAGGAAAGAAGTTCTTTTAAAGACAGAAGAGGAGTTGCTATGCAGACAAGGCAAGTAAGTACTCAAGTGATATTGATAATAGTTTCTTAGATAATGATAAATATGAAGTTCTATTTCTGATAGAAGAAAAATAAGTTAAGAAAAGGTCACCAATAATTCTCAAGTTTTTTAGATGTGGTAATTTTGGATATCTAGAAGATAGTTATACAAGGAATGGTTTCAGTTTTAGTGATGATGAATATGAAGATACGCTTGAAGGAATAGAAGAGAATATTCTAATGGCACTAGAAGAAGAAGGATGTGATCCTATAGAAGACAAGTCAGAAAAGAATGAAGATGTTTTTGAAGGTAAAAAAATAGAGGAAGAATCAGAGAAAGGGGAAGATGATTTTGAGGGAGAGCTTATTTATGCTCTTAACACATTAAAGAAGGTATGAAAGAAAAAATCCCAACTTAAGCTTCAGTATCAAGAATGTAATGAAGAGAAAGGAAATATTATAGAGGATCTAAACAAGTCAATGGCTAAGACAAAGAAGTTCAAGGACAAGTTAGAATCTAAGGTCTTAGAATGTGAAAGGTTAGAACATGAAGTGGCTCTACTAAGGGAAGAAATAAAAGATTCTAAGGATAGGTTATACAGGTTTGGAAGAAGCTCAAATAATTTGGATAAGATTATCAAGACACAAAAGCCTACATCAAGCAAAATAGGTCTTGGTTTTGAACAAGTACAAAATAAATAAGAAGATGATTCAACATAAAGTTCTGGAGAAGAAGAAAATTCATAATAATATAGTGTGGGAGAAAGTGAGACATTTGAGGATGAGTTGGACAATAGAAATTTCAACAAGGAAAAGAACAATGCACAAAAGAGGAACATATGGAACATAAACCAACACAGGGTAAAAGAGACTAAGAGACCAATGAGGTCAAGGCAAGAAAATTTTAATGGATGATGTTTCTCATGTCATATATTTTGGCACAAGGCTTCATAATGCAAGACATACAAAAGATAGGAATATGAGAACTTTAGAAATAAGTAGCATTTTCATGGGTATTTCTACTCATGTAATTAGTTTGATCACAAGGCAACATGACATGAATAGATATGGCTTCACTAGAAGAAACCCCAAGATATTTGCACCTACAAGGAATAACAATATTAAGAGTTACAAGTGCAATAATTATGGACATACAATAAAGTGGTGTAGATAAAAAATTCCAAAGACAAGCAGGAACATGAGCAGTCAGAGGAATCAGAAGGATCATATGAGAAGAAAAGTGGACAAATATAAAGATCAGTGTTTGTTGGGAGTCAAAATATTTCTACCTTATAATTAACCACCTCAAGAGGAGGTGGGGGATGGACTAATCTTAAAGACCCATTCTTAGCGCTGAGCCCCAAAGGTGACCCTTTGCCATTGATGTCAAAGGGGGAGAGATTTGAGTATGGGGGAGAGATTTGATTTAATGAGAGAGCATTGAGTCAGGGGGAGCAATTTCCTAGGGGGATCAGAATAGGAAAAAGGTTAAGGAAATGGTAAATGGTAATTGGGTTTACATCAATGACAAAGGTGTTGGAACTTTTTGTTACACCAAAAGCTTAAATTGTTGGTGTCCTTTATAAGCTAGAGCGTTAAAATCGAGAGGTTGTTAAACCATGTCATGATCCCAAAGGGGGATGCTGGCAATTAGTCCAATAATCCCCCCAACATTACCCTAAGGGATTCAAACTTGAGATCGACTCTGATACCAATTGTTGGAACTTGTTGTTACACAAAAAGCTTAAACTATTGGTGTTTGCTACAAGCCAGAGCATTAACCTTGAGAAGCTGTTAAACCATGTCATGAGCTCGAAGGGGGACACTAGCGATTAGTCCAAAAAAAGGGGGAGATTTTTTAACATTTTGAATATATGAGTTGTCATTGATGTCAAGAGTGAATGGTCAGTGATGTCAAAAGTCAGTTTCGGGGAGGAGTGCAAGGAGAAGTAGTTCCCCAATCCGTGAAAAAATAAAAGTCCACATTCAGTTGGTCAAATCTGATTCCAGGCAGTCAGATATGGTCCAAAGTGCAAAGAAGAGTCCCAAGAAAATAATATTATAACATTTTATTATAATATTAAAAAGGGTAATTTAAATTATTTATAAATTAATTAATATAATTTTATTATAAATTAATTTATTAATTAATTTAATTAACTTCCAAAGTTATTTAAGTTAATTATAATTTAATTATAAATTATTTTTTATTAATTTAATAAACCCTAAAGAGGGTTATAAGGCTAAGTCAAAAATCAAATTAGAAATTCGATTTGGTGTGCCGACGTTTTAAGGCATGAAGCATCGTGTATAAATGGTGGTAAAATATTTGCCTTAAAATCCCTAATGCAATAGATCAAATTCCAAGGCTCCATTGTTTCGTGTGCAAAAAGAGAAAGAGTTTCCATGTTTTTGAAAGGTTTATGGTGGTATAACTAATAGAAATAGGAGCGAGTCTCCTTACACCATGCATAGCACGGTGTAGCGCAATTGGAGATGGTGGATGTGCTAAGTGTTTTGGTAGGCAAGAAGTGATGGGTTCAAACTCCACCAAGCCTGTTTTGTAAGGTAGAGAGGGCTTTTTTTTTTTAGCAACGTCGAATGAAGGGATAAATGGAGGCTTGCACCTTCCCTTCCCTATGGGAGTGCTTAGCCCACGTGGTGGGCTAGCTCCTTGATAAAACGTTCGATGGGAGTGGTTTTGGTTCGAATCTTGTTGAGGTATTTTTGGCTTGTATAAAGTATGCGTTGTTGTCATTTGTAGTGGTCGCTTAATTTCGGATGTGCTAAGGTTGAAATAAAATAAAATATTTTTATGTGGATAAGGTTGAAAAATATAAAATATTTTGATGGTTTATGAAATTTAATTTTTACCTAAATTAATTTGGATATTGAGTATTTTGAGGGAGATAAAAGTGTAGGCAAATATTATTTTGAAAGGTTAATTTATAAATATTGATTAATTAAATTTGGAGACTATAAGGGGTATTTGAGTGACTATTTTTATGTGTGATTTGATGATTGCTAATTTCAAGGAGGAGTAATAAGGTATATTTGAGATTGATTATTTTTGTGATTGAGAAATATCTTGAAAGAGTGTTAGTGTGATATTTTATCATCTAACCATTGAAATTGGAAAATAAGAAAATTGTGATTGAGATAGGTTTTTAAGGGTACTTCTACATAGAACAAAAAAGCATGGGCACAGCTTCCTAGTGAGTGATTTTTTAATATTGTGAATGCTAAGTTGGAGTGAAAAGGGTTGTTTGATAAGCATTATTGAGTTTGATTTTCTAGAACAAAAGTTGATTCTATAAACCTAGTTTGATAAGCATTGTTGGAAATATTGAGTAAATATTTCATATGCTTGAGCTAGGGTTTGTGCAAATATCATGAGTATCATTATTATGTGAGTTAAGCATTGTTTTTGAAGTGATTTTTTAAGTGAAGAACTTGAACTAGGGTTTGCAAAGATCATGAGTATCATTTTTATGTGAGGATTACTTGATAAGCATTGTTGTTGAAGTGATTGGTTGAGTGAAGAACTTGAACTAGGGTTTGTAAAGATCATGAGTATCATTGTTATGTGAGAGTATTTTATAATCATTGTTGGAAATAAGTGAGTGCTCATATGCTTGGACTAGGGTTTTTTAGCAAAGATTAATTCATTAAGTGATTGGTTGAGTAGGGTTGGTTGAGCCTAGTCAAGTGGATGTGTTGAAGTAATAGTTCAAGTTTTGTGAAACAAATTATTCCATATTCTAAATTGATTTGAGAAATATATTGAGTGTTTTTGAGTGTGAAACATATTGAGTCTCTAAAAATTCTCTATATATTTATGTGGTAAAAAGAGAGATTGAAATTTATTGAGCATTGTGGTAAATGTGAAACATATTGAGTCTCTAACAATTCTCTATATGTTTTTGTGGTAAAAATAGAGATTGAAAGTGATAAATGATTGTGGTGAATGTGAAGAATATTGAGTCTCTAATGATTCTCTATACTTTTCTATGAGATTGAACAAGTTCTAGTGAGGACTTGTTGAGCAGATTTGAGGTAAGTCTTAGAGAAGACTTGTGGACAGATTTGTGTGAGCTTTTGTGGAAGCTTACAATACAAATTTGAGGACAAAGATTGTTGAGAAGATTGGACAAGTTCTAGAGAGAACTTGTGGATATATTAGTGTGATATTTTGTGGAAGCTTACAAAGCAAATTTGAGATAAGTCTTTGAGAAGACTTGAGAGCAGAGTTGATTGATTGATTTGTTCAAATCGTAAGTTAACATTTGGGGCAGATCCAAAAGAGTTGATTTGTGATTAAATCAATATTTATGTTAAGGCTTGAGGTAAGAGATTGAGGATAGATTTGTGCTAGACTAAAGGACTATGTTTAGTTCAAATTAGAGGATAGAGATTGAGGATGTATTTGTGCTAGATCAAAGGACTATTTTTAGTATAGATTTGAGGATATAGTTTGGTGCTAATTTGAGGATAGGTTTATGCTAGACCAAAGATAGAGATTGAGAAAATTTGTGCTAGATTGAAGGACTGTGTTTAGTATATATTTGAGATAGAGCTTTGGAGGTGACAAAGTATAGTGAACAACAATCTCCAGTGGATATAGATCCATTAGCCAAGGCAGTGAGGATAGGAGTCTTTAGTGGATAGAGATCCATTAGCCAGTGTAGTGGGGGCAAAAGTTCTTCTAGAAGATCACCAACGAGAGTAGAGGAGAAAGGAGTTCTCCTGTGGATAGAGATCCATGAACTTGATTAGGGGATTGGTGTCTCATTTGTACATAGGTCCATAACATTGTAATAGGGAAAGGATTCCCAAGAGATTGATTGATAAAATTTTAGTGAAATATTTTCTCCGTGGAGTAGCCCACATTGTGTGAACCACGTTAAATTGGTATCTCTATTGTGTTTGGTGATTTGTGCATTGATTTTATTACTACTATTGATATTGCTATCTATACATTCCATAATATTGATTGGGAAAGAAAAGTAAAAAGTGATCTTATACTATTCACCCCCCTCTCAGTATAAGCTTGTGTTCTTCATATTACTCCATGGAGAGGCATAGAGAGATATCACCTAGACATCACCTAGATGATCACCTAGACCACCTATATAGTCTACATTGTCTACATTGTGAGATTTTTTATTATAAAAGTTGATGATACATTTATAAGAGAAAGAGAAGTAATAAATTTTACATATATTTGAGCAACTAATATTGTAATTTTTATTATATTTTAAGATTCAAGCTATATATACATTCATATTGTTGCTTATTAATGAATGTTATTTGATACATCATTAGCATTGATTTACATATTAGTTGGTTTATATTATTTTGGTTACTTTAATATCTTGATCACATTATATTACGGATATCATATATTTGATCATGTGAATAATTATCCTATGAGTTTACATTAATATTAAGGCTTCAAAATCCATCAACAAAGAACTTATATATTTGTTTAGTAATATTGTGAGTTTATTGTTGAGTAATATTATTGTTATTTCATGAATTTTTATTTTTATTTTTATAAGGTAGGAGTTTTGGGAGGATCTTCAAACCTATATACAGAAAGAAACTAACCTTCGAACACCTAAGGAGGTAGAGAGAAATCAACACAACACCCACTGACTAGAATCCAAGAACTACAAACCACAAAACCAACCCAAGCCAAAATATAGAAATATGACTACAATCCACGTAGGGGAAACCACTAGGCACTAAGATCAAAATAAATAAATAAAAGCTAAGCGGGCACATAGACCAAAAATGCATAACCAAAAAGCACAAAAGGCACACGGGCCAGACCAACAAAACACCTAAGGAGGTAGGTAAATCCTAAAACTTGAACAAAACAAAAAAATCCAGCTCAGAACTTAGTTCCACTAGGACCAACCTCATTGTCTTCCTTGGAGGTGTGACCACCAGGGACTTGCCATCCGATGAGGGACAAAAATTTCTTAGTCCAGGAGATTGAAGCTTACATAGAATCTATCATTGAATGCTTTAATTTGAGAATCATCGAGTTGAGAGTCTTTAGATTATATCCGCTGGATTAGGAGCCATGATTCATAAACTGCATAACACTACCCACTTTCCTTATCAATTTTAATTTTTTTTATAGGGGAGAAAAATCCTGAGTCCAAATTTTCAACAAACAAAGGATCCTTACCAGTATTTTCCTGCTTCACCACTAACCTCTTTGAACTTATGGTTCCCTTGTCACTGCTGCCATGTCCTCTAGGAGAAGAATCCACAAAATCCACCAAAATTGGGGCAATCGGGGTGGCTTCCAACGCCTCCTAAAACTAGGACTTAGGGTCCTTAGAGATTGAGGATGTCAAAAAATCCACCATAAGAATCAGAACATTAATCAGAGCATTTAGAATATTCTCCCCATCAAGACCCCATTGCTTCACTACATAATCAAAGATTAATTTGAGTAGCCCTTGGTGCAATGGGTCTGAGGCCACTCCCTTCTTAACTTTCGACACCATATTTGAAAGGAACTAAAACCAAAACAATGGAAGATTCATTATTTTATTATAGTGAAGGTGATTCATGATCATAAAATGGTAGTTCCTTAGGACACGCCATATTCTCATCTAAGGTAAAGTACTACATGATTACCAAAGCTAACCTATCCCAAGGGACCTTAAAAGAATTACATTTGAATTGATTCTAAATCTTGAAGAGTGCTTCTTCACCATCCAGAAACACCTGCACCTCCTTCACTAGTGAATGCTTCTCCCCATTGAAAACCATGCCATCCATCACCAACCTTGTTACCTCAACTATCAAGGGGATGTTTATCTTGAATTCCAATAGCCCTATTCTCACCATCCCTTCACACCATGAATAAGCAATATGCTTGGCTATATCTCGATGATAGCCATTAAAATTCATAAGGTATTGGAGCACATTCCATTTTTAAAAAATTTTACAAACCTCCTCATCCACCATGAGAAATTGGGGCTCCACTATCAGGGCAACCATTTTGATACTCTACTTAACCCTTCTTAGGTGAGTAAAGGCGGAATAATTTCCTGTTTGCCACCCCACACAATGTTCAAGATAAAAGAGACTAAGGTATCTAAATAATTGACCATTCTGCCTGTTTATTGCACCAACCAGATCCACATGTGACCTCTCCTTATTCACAAAATGGATAAAAATAGAAACGTCCACACGGGACTGCCAACTTTAGATGAAAAATAAGAAAAAGTATTTCTATCAACTTTCCACCACATCACTTGGAACTCCCATAAATAGAAAATATAATCTTTTGGAGCAAACATATGTTTTAGGAATCTACCAAATTTAAAGATGATACTACCAACCAAATATAATTGTAATCAAGCCCAAGATCTCAAGTCTTGATTATCGAAGGCTCTACTAACAACGTAGATATGTTCAAGAAGTCCCAATGATGGACTTGCCTCCTCTCAACTTATCAAACATGAGCTTCGATCACACGAGCTATGGCCCCAACACCACCTCAACTCTCGTAACCTATCCACCTAACATATCAGGGGGAATCCCAAAAAAAATAACTTTACACACTTTTGATCCTACCAACTTGCCTCAAAAAAAGGACAACTAATACCCCACCTCAACTATAGATTAAAAAAAAGACCTTTGATCTTGACATACTGGCCACTTGGAAAAAAGAGATCCTTCCATCTATCCACAAGAAAAATAGTACCAGCTAGGGAGAAATTTAAATTTAAAAACTAATGGGCTTACCCCTTTGAGAGACTAAAAACCAGAGCACCCTTGATACTAATACCAAGCAAAAAAATAACCCTATCGCTATCTAAAATTATTGTCCACTTTTATAACTTCCATAGAGAAGTTTTTTATCCAAACCTGAAGGTTTTGAAATTGGATATCACGATTAGTGAGAAGATCGGTGACCTTGTTCCCTTCCCTAAACCTATGATAAATTTGAACTTATTCAAGACTTTGGATCTATCTCTAGGCTTCCCAAATAAATTTTGAAACCATCCAATATGGGGTTTGGATACCTTTAAACATATTGATTATATTCAGGGAATCTCCCTTGATAATCAATTTCCTGCAATTGATCCTATCCAACAAAGAAACTCCTTGAAACATCGCTTGCATCTCAACAAAGTAGGTAGTTTGATGACCTAGACATTCAAAGAAGGTGAGCAAAATTTTCCCATTAGTATTTCTAAAAATACCCCCTACACCCATCTAGCCTGGGTTCCTTTTGGAAGCCCCATCGAAATTAAGTTTCAACCATCCATCTAAAGGGGATTCCCAAACGATATGAGACCTATCCCGATCCACCCTGGTAGCTGCATTCGAAGAAGGAAAAAATAGACCCAAGCTACACTCCAATCCAACCTATGAATCATAAATTACCCTATCCAAGTTTAGGGCCTTAAAATTTTCCACCATACCACTTACATCTCTTGAAGCAACACAGTACCATGATCGACTCCTCCCATAAAACACACGAGCATTTTTGTCCTTCCAGATTTGCCACCATAAGTAGGATCATCCAAATTTCCATAGGGATATTAGGTTTAAAGAGTGGAAGGGGGGGTTCCATTAATCTAATAATTTCATGAGGAAACCTAGGAGGATCCACGCCACACCCAAATATTTAAAGAAAGCTCTAAACACTTCAATAGAAAAGGAACAATTGGAAAATATATGCCTCGATGATTCTAAATCACACTCATAGAGGAAACAATTATTTGGGGTACTCATCCCCCCATTTTGGAGATTGTTAATCGTTAGAAATTTTCCTGGAATAGCTAACAAAAAAAATACGTTGATTTTAGGAATAAGACCTTTAATCCAAATCTAATTTACAGGGAACCAAGGGTCACCTTTAGAATTCAGACATCGATATGCCAACTTGACTAAAAATTTTCCATAATTAGTTGGGATCCAAATTAATCTATCATTAAGATCTATACCCAAGGTAAGTAGCCACTTTATCTCATCAAACATCAAACTGAGAGCCCCAATTAAAGCCTAAGGTACATTTGGGAGGTCAAACGATTTCCACCTACATCTCCCATTGACCACCTCAATAAAATCACAAACTTTGGGGTTAAAAAATATATCCGTTAGAGGCTTCAGACCCACAAATTCCAATTGATGAGCAAGCAAAAAATTAGACACCCAATTGTCCCACCAAAAGCATATTGAAGTACCATCTCCCACAAGCCACCTCAAGACTTTACAAAAATTTAGATGGCTATCGATTAAACTGTATTAGAAGGTGAAGCCCAATGCAAAAGAGTGGGATTTTAAAAAATTATACTCATTTAAGTATTTTACCTTTACAATATTAACCCATATGGTATCCTCATATTTAATTAGTCACCATTCTTGCTTCGCTAGAAGAGCCTTATTGAGAGTTTTCATCCTCTTTAGACCCATACCCCCTACCTCTTTGGAACTGCAAACTTGATCCCACACGACTAGGTGGAATCTCTTTTTAGTCTCATCACTTGACCAAAGAAAAGTGCGTTGGATTTGCTCTATTTTTCCATATATTTTCCTGGAATTTTGAAGAGAGATAAAAAATAGACCGGTATGCTCTGCAAGGAAGCCTTTACTAACTGAATTTTTTTGACCTGACTTAAAAGGTTGCCTTTCCATCCAGTGAGATTTTTTTGAAAATTTTCCACAACCGAATCCCAAAAAGAAGGCTTTGAAGCACATTTAAACATCGATATTCCAAGGTATGGTGTAGGAATAGAACCAATAGGGCACCCCAAAATATCAACTATCCTTCATTGTCGCTCCAAAGGAGTATTTAGAAAAAAGAGCATACTCTTCCTGAAATTGACTTTTTGACCCGCTACCTTATCAAAGTCTTCAATAATGAGTTTAATTGATTTGGCTTGAGGGATCGAGGCTAGGAAAGAAAGTAGAGTGTCATTCGCATACTGGTGGTGAAAAATGGGGTCAATAGAGTGAGCGGGTCTCAAACCCTCAATACCAGAGTTAGCCCAGATGGATCTAACCAGAGCTTTAGCCACAAAAATAAATAAATATGGCAAGAGGATCACCCTGGTGGAACCCTTTACAACTAAAAAAAATAACTGACCAAAGATCCAATTACAATAACAAAAAATATTGCATAGAAATACAAGATTTAACCAGATTCACCCAACTTTACACAAATCCAAAATTTTTGACTCTAATTAAAAAGTCCCAGGCCACCCTGTCATACACCTTATTCATATCCAACTTCAGTAATGCACTAGGTTTTCCACTCTTACTATATGAATGAATTATCTCATGCACAACAATAATGCCATACATAATTTACCTCCCTAGAATGAAGATCCTCTAAGAAGAGTTACTAGTTGAGGGAAGCAACAATTTCAACCTATTAGCCATGGATTTTATTAGGATTTTAAAAATTGTGTTACAAAGGTTGATTAGCTTGAAATCAACAAAATCCATGGTCCTTGAGGATTTAGGAATAATAACAAGGAACGTAGAATTCACATTTGTAGGGATACAAAAAGACCTTTGAGCCTCTCTAACCGCCCCATAGATTTTTGGTCCAACAATATGCCAAAAATTATAGAAGAAAATTTGTGGAGAACCGTCAAGCCTTGGCACCTTAAAAATTCCGTTTCTATTGATGCCTTTATTATTTCATCATCATTAAAGGGCTCACACAAAATTTTATTCATGTTTTCAGAGACCAACTATGGGATGTTCTTGAGAATCTAATATTTCGTAGGGAGGTCTCTAGTGACGGGAGAACACATAAGTTCTTTAAAAAACTTACAAAATTTTCCCTAATCTTGTCCACATCTTCAAAGACTGCTCCTCTCGCAAACTAAATATTTCGAATCTCATTTGAGATCCTTTGATGCAAGATCGAGGAATGAAAATTTTTTGTATTGCGGTCCTCTTCCAGGAGCCACAAGGACCTCAACTTTTGATGCCAAAATATCTCTTTCGTAGTAAGCACATTATGGAGTTTGAACAAGGTATGCCTTTCTTCAGATCTCAAGTCTTCATCCACCACCGAGGAGGACAATATTTTCTTAACTTCTTCCAAATGGGCACTCAAGGATTTTTTATTTTGGTGAATGTTACCAAAAATATTCTTATTCTAGTCCTTCAAATTGGCATTAATATACATCAACTTGGAAGTAATTTGTGCCAAAGGGTATCTATAAAAAATCATAGATTACCATTATTTAATTATGTTTTCCAGCTATGGGTGTTGCAACCACATAGCCTCGAAACTAAAATACCTCAGATAGAAAGAAGGATTTTGGACTTTCTCAAAAGCTAGAGGGTTATGATCCGAAGCAAGCTTAGAGAGAGATTCAATGTTGCATCTCCAAACAAAGGGATCCTTTCTCTTGAGATGAGAAAATTGTCTAATCTAATATGGATGTTTTTGCTACCCAACATTCTATTATTTCATATGAATCTAGTCCCTTTCAGCTGCATATCCATAAACTCTTGAGAATTCAAAAATGACGCAAAATATTCCATGCTCTTGCAAATAGGCGCCCCTCATTTTTTATCCAAGGCATATAAAGGAATGTTGAAATCCCTCATGAGGAGCCAAGCTTCATCCTTGAACACCTCTCACATTGAACTTAGAAAATCCCATAGAAGCACACTATTCTATGGCATATTAGGAGAATAAATGTTTGAAGAGATCCATTTGTAACTTGAATATTTGGATGAGAATATAATATTTATAACCATTTTCAAGGATAGAAAGACCGAACCTTCAATAGAGTTAGGATACCACACACATCAGAGACCCCTAGATGCACAATTTTCTAGGCTGGCCATAAAATCTACCTCTTTCCAGATTCTCTTCTTGACTAATTCCATGCTAGCCATATCCATTTTAGTTTTCTCTACTAAAATAATATCAGGCATATGCTCTTTCCTCAAAGAGGCCAGGGCTCTCTAATTAGCAGCCCAATTAAGGTCTTTGATATTATAGCATATAATATTCATCTACAAGGTTTGGATTGGCTCCCCCCATCAAGATATTAAGGGGATCAATAGAAAGAATCCATATTCAGTTGCTTTCCTTTAGAATCTGTATCCTTCTCAAAATTCAATTGAGTCTATAGACCATCTACGACATCTAATTCCACATTAATTTTCCTAACCACCCCATTTAGGGGTCTCCCCACCTTCTTGGGGACTCCAACATCCACTGACCCCTTTCAAAGACTTCACATATTTGGGCAAAAAAACTTTGACTTCAGGGACCCTTCCCCCAGTCTCGAGGATTTACAGATATTGATCTTAACAAGATAGATATTCACTGTCTCTACCCCACTGGGGGTGATGAGAGCTAGAATCTCCTCCACCATCAGATCCTATCTATAATGAAGACATTGGAAAGAGTTTTGCAAAAAATATTATGGTATAACTATCTCATAGATCGTGTCTTCCTTGTCATCATTTGATGGGTTTAAAGTTGAGTAGACCTGGTTATTAACCACTACCCTACTAGGGATAATAATGTCCACTTCAAGGACTTCTTCAACCAATTTATCTTCATATGGAAGAGTTTCCTGCATGGAATTCGCATTCTCGACCTTAATTGGGGTGGATTTGGGGCCAAATTTCAATAGGGATTTTTTCTCCTAATGTTTCTTGGCCCTTTCCTTCATATTTTAAATATTTATCACACAAGCCCCCAAGCTATGACCAATATTTTTGTGCACCATGCACTTACTAGGACTACTTTCATATACAATAGATTGGGTCCAAGACCCAACCTTGGAGGTTAGGTCAATATGGCTTGGCAGATCTGACTCTAGATTCACCAAGATACATATCCTAGAAAATACCATCTTGGATTGTGACCTCATGGCCAAATCAATCTGAACCATCTTGCCAATCACCTTTACAATATCCCTTAAGACATCATCATGCCAAAAGTGGAAAGGCAAGTCAAGAAGGCACACCCATAGGGGATCCAGATTGAATTTTTGAGATCTCAAATTAAAGTCAGGGCCCCATTTACGTAGGAAGAGCTCTCGTATTTCGAAGAACAAGGGACCCCTACCCAGAATCCTTTTCGCGTCCTCCTTGTTAATAAAGAAGAAACCATTTGAAATTACCATAATTTATAGAGACACCATCGGCTTCCACCTGGTCAAGGCCCACCTTTGGATTTCATAAATATTTGGCTTGCTACTAAGAAATTTTTTGACTAGGTTCCAATACCTTGCCACTAAAGTTGAATCCACCAGTTCAACCAAAATAGCCATTTTATCCTTGAAAGGGAAAAGATCAAAACTTATTTTACAGCTTCTAGAGCTACCACCCTTTTCAGTAGTCAAAGCAAAAGAAGGCTTACCTAGTGCAAAGAACATCCTAGAAACTAGGGACCCACCAAGGATGCCAACACTAGAAGCATCGATAACCGAGGGGGGAGAAATACGAATTGGAACTGCCACCTCAATCATTGGGTCCCACCAACAGATTTTTCAAGAAAATCCTCCACCTTACATCCTGACTTAGGCTCCACTTAGAGTAGGCTAGGAACCAAATCTCTAGCAATGCCATCACCTAGCAACTCCCTCCCTGCCTCTACACATGGAACCTCGCCAAGCCCTAGATGAAATCCACTACCTACAACTGTAGCCACAACCGACCCCCCACATGGACCAACCTACATTTTTCCAACCTTGTTCGAATTCAAATCGTCGACCCATGAATTTAAGTCATTGATATTGGTCAGATGGTTGAATTGCTTTAATATTGAGTTTTTTTAAGATCCTATGAAAGTGGACCTATGATTTATGCTAAAATCCCAAAAATTCCTAAATAGGAAAATATATAAAATTGTTGTTGCTAACAATATTTAAAAAATAATCATTTTATATTTTTTTCTAAAACAAATCAATAATTTTCTTTTCAAAGTTTGAAAAAAATTACAATGACAATGGAATTTTATACCTTCATATAGGCCTTACTAAATAGGTCCATTATGATCTATTCTAAAAGCTCCCAACAAAATAAAATTTCTTTGAAAAGTCTATCAAATTAGATATAATAAAAACTAAATAGTCTTATGCAAGCTTTCAATAATCTTATAGAGTTTCATTTTGGTACTTCAACATTGTAGTCATTAGTCATCTTATGGATATGATTTTAATTATCAAAAGACATAAAAAAAACACAAAAATTATCCTAAACCTTGAATTCTATCAAAAGGAAACATGTATCAAAAGTGATTAGACTGTGGTGGAATCACAATCAAACACACTAACTTTAACCAAGTCCAAATGGACTATCCAAGGCAATTTTGATAGACCATCTACTTTCTCATTTAGTTCTCTATAGACATGTTTATAAGAGATCTCTATAAATGATTCTTCTAGCAATTTCATCGACTTGTAATAATGCCTAATTATCAAATCTTGCATCCCCACTGATCCTAAAGACTAATCCATCACCAATTGTGAGTCACAAAATTCTTAAAATATTGTTATTCCATCTTCCATTGCAATTCTCATCAAAATGATTAAAGCCATTCACTCTTCCACATTATCGATGCCTTCAGCAAGACCTACTTTGAAAGTGAATTTGTAATTTTCATATTGATATAACACTTATCCTGCCCCACATCTTGTTGGTCTATCTTGACAAGCTCCATTGAAAAAATCCCAAGACTTCATAATATCCATTGTTAAACTACCAACCTGCCTTACAACCTTTAATTTTAGGACTTTTTTTATGCCTTCATAAGTATATTTTATCTAAGATTGAACTTGTATATGTGGAATTTCCTTGCTCTTAAACAACATAAAATTTCTTTCCAACCATAGACCCCATGCCACTATTAATTTAATGCACTTGTATCAGCAATGATATCCCATTAGAGTGGGTTAAAGAGTGAAGGATTTTCATTGGAGCAACGAACATGGGTGTTGAACATTTATTGGTCAAAATTATTAATTGTTGTACTTTGATTACATTATTAATATTCTTATGGCATCCTTATAATCAATTAAAATACCCTAGGTCTGATATCAAAAAATTATTTGGATTATCTAAATCATTCCCAAAGGTTTTATTAAAGTGCTCAACATTAGGGTTAATTAATCATTATATCCACTCATTTTTGTAATATCATTTCTATTACTAAGGCCTTGAATAACCCATCATAACTTTCATCATGGATGAAAATCCTTTTTTGTTGATATAAGAGCAACAAACTTGGTCAATCAGTGATGGCTTCAAAGTCATTAAATTCGTATCATCAGTGCAAATTCTTTGTTGCAGATGCAAGAGCGATAGCCTTGGTCAATCGACAATGGTTTCTGACTTCGTCGATGATGCAAGAGCGATGGCCATGGTTAATATATGTTGGTCTCAAATTCATTGAATTCATGTTGCTGATGTAAATTATTTATCATTGATGCAAGAGCGATAGCCTTGGTCTATCGATGACAATCTCATAGTCATTAAATTCATATTTGACCTAAGTCTTGAGATCTAAGTTCACAAACTTTTGCACCAATTTAAAATGGTTAATTTTGCAAACCCAAATAGGATATAATTATAGATATCATGGGAATGTTAATAATAATCCAAGAACTGATCTTAGACCTGGTTTTATTTATGACATGCATGATAGAGAGCTCGAAGTTATCTTGTAGTGCAAAAAATAGGGCAAAATTCAAAGTGCTCAGTATTTTACAAATATTTTCATGTTTCTAAATGAACCAAATGGGTTCTCAAAACCGTTGATATCATCAAAAAATTTAGTGTGTATCATGATATATGATATTTTAAAATTCATGAGCTACTAAGATAAACTGATATTTTGGGTGAAATTAATGTCTAAAATTTTACAAGTTTGGTACAATTGTAAAGAGGAGCTCAATATATTTGCACCAGGCTTTGAATAACCTCAAAGGGAGTTTTTAGTCAAATTTATGGCCATTTCAATTTGCATCAAATTTAGGGTAAATTGATAAGATTTAAAGAACCCTAAAATTGATTTTAATATTTTGAACCTTAGAAAAACCTTTGAAACTTAAATTTTCTGAAATACTTGATCTAAAATAATATCGTTAGCATGCAAAAAATAAAAAATTTACTTTAAAATAATGTAGCTGAATACAAGTCTTCCACAATATGTAATGCAAGAAATCTTTGTGTCTGTAAAATTTGAAATATTGATACAAGTAAGAAAAAATTTAAAACTAAAGCTAAAATTTCAAGTGGGTTCCCAAATTGGGGTAAGTTGTGCAATGGCAACAACAAGACTGTAGTGGGTCCAATTAATGATATTGGGGGAATTTCAACTCCATAGGAGGAAGAGGAGGAAAGGACTCTACCACAAGAAATGGATGGAATAATTCAAATAATATTTGTGCTTGAAGTACCATTATTTGGTGTATTAGATTTATATGGGGAAGATACATATGAGTAGGTGGACCATTTCCTAAAATATGTCTATGATATGTTTTCTAGTACCCAATTGCAATTTCGAATAGGCTATGCTGGACAACTATAATAATGGAGAGATAAAACCTTCAATGAGATGGAAAAGGTCATGGAGTTGGTGTGCAGTGAAGATCAAACAAGAAGTAGCCTAGATTCATGTACAACACCCATGGTAGTTACCTAGAGGAGAGGTAACAAGTATGTTAGGAATTGAGGATTTTCTAGAAAAAGTGAAGATAAATTATAGAGCATACCCACAAGTGTACTTGGATCTGGATAAGATTCAAAGATGTCCACTAAATATGTTGGATATAAAATACCTAAGGGCTTCTCTAGAGCTAACTTTCATCTTTCAAAAATTTAATTTTCTAACACACTAGATTTAATGGCTGAGCTTGGATCTTGAATAGATCTATGAGGCCAAGGAAGCACAATGAGAAGAAGTGAAAGTGGCTTGAAAAGAGATGGCTACAATTGAAGAGGAATTAGAATGCAAAAAAAATGATGTCAAGAAGAATTTGAAGAAGGTTGAAATTGAAATGAATGACATGAAGTAAGCTTATGAAGATAAGCTGAGATCATAAGAACAAGAGAAACAGCTTATGATCCAACAAGAAAAAGAGAAAAATAAGTGATTGAAGGAACATGAAGAGCTTTTACAATAATACACTATGTAGATAAAGCCACATAAGGAGCAATCAAGTTTGAATAATCAACAACTCAAGCAGTAGGAAGTACAAATACTAGTCCAAAAAGGAATGAGGAATAATTGAATACATCTAAAGAACAACTACAACTGAAGGATCACAAGATTGAGAAAATGGTAAAAGACACCAAATTCTATAATAAAAATAGTATGGATCATAATGCAATGCTTTAGGTTAAGGAAGAACTTTAGTTGGCTCATAAGGTTGAATTGTATTAGACATATTATATCATTACATAAAAATATGAGGAACTTACCATTGCAACATGGATAGAGGTAGAGTTAAAGTAAAATATACACAAAGGTGCATCCAATAAATAAAATGAGTTACTACAACTTTTGGCTACTGTAGAGGAGAAGGCTAATAAGTATGACTTGAAGGTTGTGAAACTCAATAACTATTTGACTAAGTTGTAGAATGATCACACTATTCTTTGAAAACAACTTCAAGATTTTCAACAAGACCAGTCATCCAAGGCCAAGATGAATGAGTCGACGAGGAAACTGCTTTATTTAAAGGGGATGGTAGATTTAGGCAAAAAATCCACCTCCCAAAAGAAGAAGAAATCATAAACTTGAATTTGCATATTTTTTTCAAATATAAAATTTTATTAAAATGTACAATGTAGTGTGGTAAATGTACAATTGGGTGTAACTGTACAAATTTGTAAATGTACAATTAGAAAGTAAATGAAATTAACTAAAATGTGCATGTAAGGTAATTTGATAAAAATAAAATTAAGACTTAGTAAAACCTTTTTGCATTACTTGTTTTAGAAAATTGTGAAAGGGCAGTTGCAAATGATGTGTTATCTCAAGAACCACTTTGGAACAACCTTGGCAAGCATTATAATGCCCCCATTCACTTTTTGTAGTTTGTTCATGGTTGTTGAGGTGGTTCAACATTGTGGAGGATTTTTGTTCATCGATGGTTATTGTAGTGCAATATTGTTGATGGTTGATGTTATTCATCATAGTGCAGAATTATTGTTTATGAAAGATTGTTGATCATTTTTTATGGTAAATTATTATACACAGTTGATGGAATTGTGCATGGTTGCTATAAAAACCACATATATTGCTAACAGAACATGAGTTATACATTTTTGTACCAATATTGTAGAAATAACCTTGTAAATGATTGATTGTGCAATGAATTGGAATAGGAATTAATACCCAATGGTGTGTGAGAATTTTGGGTTTAATACTTTGATTATTTATCTCTTTGCAATTAGTGATTGATACGTTTGCATGTCATTGTACAATTTATGGAAATGAATAGTAAGTTAAGTTTTCGATATTAATTAAGTATAATGATTCTAGAATTGCATATTGAAAAACTAGTTTAGCAATTCCACCACTAGGGTTAAATAGTTTTTGCCTTATCAAAATTTTGTGTAACTTGGCAAATCTATATCTAAGTAGTTGTAGCAAGGGTTTGTTGCAGCCATAAAATCAGCCAACCCAACCATACATTTGATCATTTACCTTGTCTTGGGATTGCAATTACATAGTTGAACTTATCAAAGGTGGAAAACAAGAATTTTGAAGTGAATGATTGCAAAACTGCCAAGTTTTTGGCTATAAACTAAGTTTTGGTATATCATATGATTGGAAAATCATACAATTCATGGTGTTGTACAATTACAACCGTACAACTAAATTTTATGAAATCATATACTCACTTTTTGTGAGTTTTTGGAATCATACCATGGTAAACTATACATTTATACGGTTTGGACCAAATCAGTTACAAATTACTAGAATTCATCCCAAAACCTTCCATTTCATGTCCTCCTCTGGGAATACTCCCCCCTATGCGACATCATCCTCTTTTTTGGACATAGAATCTCCTTCTCAATGCTAGATTTTGAAATTCTCTAGGATTATTGAATTTTTAAGCCTTAATACCATAAAATATCTTAAGTCCCAATATAAAATAGCCACAATATTAAAGATAAAAATAATAATATATGAGTAGAAAAATATATGACTAAATTTAAACCTATTAAAAATATATGAATGAATTAATATGTATATCAAGGTCAATATAAGAATGAAAATAAAATTCACTTATATAATCAAATATGAATATAAATGGCCTAAGTCACTCATGAACTATGCATGAAGAAACACTTACAATATTAATTTCTTAAGTATCATATACAAGCTTTATTCCTTTTATTTTGGTTACAAATTTGTAATCTAATACTCAAATTACATTCTTATGGAGTATTATCTCCATAATATAGTCATAGTTATATTACTCTTCATGTACTTGACTATTGCTCTCCATATGACAAATCCCATGACCTTTGGCTTATCATCTTGCCACTTACATACTAAACTCTTCAAGTTATTTTTACATGGACACTTGACTCTATGGCACTTTCACACATCTACATGACTCTTACACTTCTAAATGCACTCCTAATTTATGCCTATGCACATACTCACATTACATATTTGCACATTTACATACATGATAATTGTGTGCATTCTCCCAATCTACACTTGTACTCTAACTTACATGACTGTAGCACCCTAAAATTGGCACAGTAAAACCTTAGCAATTACATTCACTCTAGTAAAAAATTTAAATTTAAATTTTAACCTCCCAAACCGCCCGTTAACTGCCAAGTAATCCGTTTCCCCCTTTTTTGTGCCATTTTTAGAGGTTGTTTTGACCGTTTGATGATATTGTCGCCGATCAGACGATATCGCCCCAGATCTGATGATTTCGTCTGGATAAGGACATCCAAACGATCTTGTCCCTAAACTGATTTTGCACAATTAGCTTCTGTTCCAACAGGTCTCTAATCCGAACAAAAGCATGTCTGCGCCATTAGAGACCCTCCCCCATTGGAGATCTCCCAAATAGGGATGATCTCCAACCTCCTAACTACTCTCCTAATCCTATTTAATCCTTAGGACCTTCCCTTCCCAACCCCTAGCTGAATTTCCCTGTAACTTGATTTTGCGTGCATTAGAATACCTAGAGCATCATTTTGCATTTGTTATTTTGAAGTTTTCTTGCAGGGACCTCATTTATTTTCAGTCGGAGCAAGCTCAGATCGTCATAGATGATCTCGTTCAAATATCGGATGATCCTGTCACAATTCGAGACGATTTCATTGCTTCTAGATGATTTCTGCCCAGATTTTGCGCTTTCTCTTATACCTTTTGTTGTTTTATTCTACATTTAAGTTAGTTTTTTCCTTATTTCTTACTATTTTACATTTGGAGTTCACCCATATAGCTTAGGTTGCATGATAAGATCATAATTTCTCATTATAATATCATAATTTGTTTGAATTTCTATTCATAACTATTGTTTAGTATTCATATTGTCATTTTGTGTTGTTTCCCTTTGTTATCATAGTGGTATTCTTTGTATTTTGCAATTGTTTTTCTGTTTGTAGGTCTCTGATGAATTCGTCTGATGAATTCGTCAGATCTCAGACGATCTTGTCTGATCTCAGATGATCATGTCAAATCAGAGGCGATCTTGACTGCTTCAAAAATCACAATCTCCATAAGACATTTGGATCAGGTATTCTTCTTTTATATTCAGTAATTTCTCTATTTTTTTGTCTTAATTTTGTTTTCTGCATTCATTAAATCTGCACTTTCATATAGATTAATTTAGATTCATTTGGCCAAACCTAGGATATGAATGCTTAAGACTAAAAACGAACACATAAAAACACATTCCAAACCTAGGCGTGGAAACTGCCATTAAATGTTTCCTGGTGAACCCACCATCTATTGAAAAATCACCAATATACACCTCCCTTAAGAGGCGGGACCTTCGCAAGTCCTCTCAGTCCGAGGTACCGTGACATCCTTTTCCCATCCTCCTTCCGGGCACGGATCCTATAGCCTGAAGGTAAGGATGCAAAAAATTTGGAGCGATACATTTTGGTGAACCCGACGTGAATGCATCATAACCTTTTGAAAACAAAAAAAAAAAAAAAATAGAACAACTAAGACACAGATACATTTTAGATCATTTAAGTTCAATATCATGTTTAGATGGTAGCTCCTAAGAAAATATTAGCAGTTGCTATAAATGTAGAAAACCAATTGGCAACCATAGAAGTCAATTTTGTACTTAGTGTGCCTGAAACAGATAGAAATCAACTCTTGTGGGACGAACTTGATAGAAGACTTAGTGTCATCTCATCTATGTCAACACAACTTAAACAGATCAAGAGGCTTATTCTAGATAGAATCCTGGATCATCATCAACTTGTCTTTTATCATGAACTTCAGAGAGCTTGCCATAGATGGTTAGCTTATAGGAGAGATCTTGTATCTTCAGAATTGTTCACCTTCGAGGAATACCTCGAAAATGCAACCATTGTATACCAGTTCCTAGGCCTTGTAGAAGACCAAGAGGTTGTTCTTACAGATAGGGAAAGATGGAATTGGGTTCCTCGAGCTGTGTTATATCGAGAGTATTTCCACGAGCTTTACTTCTATCAACCAGCATCTGAGACAGATAATATTACTATAGCTCTTTTCATTAAATTTTTAAAATAAAACTTTCAATTTGAAGAAGAACACTTCATGACTCCTGAAGAATTAGAGCCCATTAATGATATTTATAAATTGTTTATAGAAAACTAGATCATTACTTTCAGTCTTATTATTTCTTGCATTTATTGTATTGTTTGTCATTTTTACAATATTATTTCAAAAAACAAAAACTAAAAAACATAGCAAAAACCAAAAAACATTTCATTTCAAATATTGTAGTAGGTATATAGTAAATATATACCTCTTAATCTTGTTGCATATATATATATATATATATATATATTTATTTATTTATTTATTTATTTGCTGAAATCAAAATTTAAGCACCATGCCTAAACTTAGGAATGGTAAAGAAACTTTAGGAGAAGAAGAATATTGGTTACAAGATGGAACTAGAGACCCAAATGTCCTTCCTGAAGATCCAATTCCGAAAGGAAAAACTCTAGATCAACTAGAACATGACCTAGGTGAATACAATGAACAAGAAGGAAGTGTTAAAGACGATGGACCCTCATCCCCTAGAGTAGCTCCAGATGGAACTATTGCTTTTAACAACATAGATCATTTCAAGAAATTTCTCAATGATAACATTGACGCCCTTAATGTGGCAGTTCGTATTGATAAAGGGCAAATTAGTGACACTCATGGAACATATGTATGATGTGCAAACTAATCCCTTGTCTTTCATTGATCAAGAAAGTGATAAGGCTGGGCCATCCAATACAGACATGGTCACTATGATTCAAAACATGTCAAAACAATAGGTTACCCAACCTCCTTAGGAACCTATTATTCAACCTAAAATCATTCCCAAACAAAAGAAACCTTCTTTCACTACTTTATTTTGCCAAACTATTGACCAATATGCTTCAAGTAAACAAAAACCTAAAATGAAGCCAAACACCAATTTTCAAAAATTTGGAATACATCATAATACAACTTCAAAGTTCCTTCATAACACTTTTCCTACCAACAATTTACACAATAGTAACATGGCATCTAATCTTCATGTCCCTCCATCATATGCCCATAAAACCCATGTCAATGCCCTACCAAACCAATATGGGGGGCAAACTAGTAATCTGGAAGCCATGGTGAAACAATTAGCTTCGCATATGGACCAGATAGATCCCTACCATCCCTCGTACAATTATCAAGAGATCTGTAGTCAACCTTTGGATCCCATAGTTGTAGCTCAACCGTACCCTAAGCATTTTCCCATGCCCATCTTGCCTATATATAAAGGAACCGAAGATCCCATAGAGCATCTTCGCATGTTTAGGATAGCATGTCATGATATATCACATGATGACTTGCTATTACTAAAAATGTTCCCAAAAAGTTTAGGTGGAATGGCATTAGAGTGGTACTATCAATTGCCCACTCATTCTTTGAGAAACTTTGAAGAAACAAATTGAATCATTTGTCCATCAATTTAGTGCCTACATTGAGAGGCATGTAACCATTAAAGATTTATACAACTTAAAACAAGACAAGGATGAATGTTTTGCCGATTTCTTAGCTAGATGGAGGCAATTGACAGGAAAATTGCACTTTGTGCTACCTTATAGGGAAATATTGGACATTTTTATCAATAATTTACAAGAACAAATATCTTATGAGCTATCAACTGCTACTTTAACTACCTTCGATCAAGCTATAGTTTTAGCCCGAAGAGTAGAAGATGCCCTCATTAGGAGAGGCCAACTTAGGAATAAGGATGATGAGAAAACATCCATAAATCAATATAAAAACAAACAAGTTGTCGATGATGGAGTCACTGACAGCAGAAATGTTGCTAATATCAATGCAACAAAGACAACAAAAAAATTTATATTGAAACCTCCTAATAAGCCTCCTCGAGAAT
Source organism: Wollemia nobilis (assembly GCA_028583015.1). Lineage (NCBI taxonomy): Eukaryota > Viridiplantae > Streptophyta > Pinopsida > Araucariales > Araucariaceae > Wollemia > Wollemia nobilis. The sequence continues at coordinate 1,038,940 of JAQPPZ010002068.1, forward strand.
TTACTAGGTTGAATCAACCCTTATCAACTATTTTACCTCAATTACTCGAAAGAGGTTTGATCCAATTACCAGCTATCCGGGAACCTAATCCAACTATACCCGGATACAGAGCTGACTTACACTGTGATTTCCATAGAGGACCTGGACACTCTACCAATGCTTGTAAAAGGTTGAAACATAAAATACAAGATTTGATTGATAATAATGAAATGGAAGTGCAAGCCTTCCAACCTAAACAAAATGCTCCTAATAATACTTAGAAGACCATTCCCCAAAATCAAAATCAAAATGCTTATCAAACATTAGACATATTTCAACACCCTTTACCAAGACATGGTAAAGAGGTGGCCAATCAAATCGAACATCATAATGTTCCTCCTACCCGATACGTAGGAACCATTAGCGGAAAATTACCTGTTCAGGATCCTTAAATATTTGACACAACCTTATCCCTGGTTACGACCAGGCCCTTACATAATTTTCAAACTTTTGATTCTAGTGATATAGAATCAGATACTGAAAGTGAAGTGGACATCACTTCAAAGCAATTGAATAGTTTTGAAAACGAATCAGATCCTATTCAACCCGTCACAGATGCTATGGCTCCAAAAGAACCATTTCCTAGAAGAGTTACTACTCGACCTTCTTCTAATATATTCCTTTCTAATGAACAAGCCATCAATGCTCAACCGATACCAGTTCAGCGTCTTCACTATAACATTGTAGGTACCATTAGAGTCATTACTCGACAACAGGCTCAAACTTCTCAACAAGAACCAAATCAGAATGATGGATCAGCACCATTCATTTTGAAAAATCCCAATAAATGGAATCATGCTCCTAATGTTCAACCTAAACCCCCTTACAATATTAATGAGCAATTATCCAATACTACAGCCAAAATTTCCCTTTTGGATTTATTAAGATCTTCTCCTACCCATAGGGATGAGTTAATGCTTACATTAAGCCAAATGATGGTACCTCAAAACATTCAACCTGAAGCTATGGCCAATACTATTGTCACTCGAGAGGTTGATTGTATTGACTTTCGGGATAAAGATATCCCACAACACAGTTTACATAAGGATAATCCCTTATACATTACTGCTCTAATTGGAGATGTAGCTGTCAAACGAGTCTTGATTGATAATGGATCATATCTAAACATTTGCACTTTTGACTTCTACCAAATATTTGGCTTTAGAAGTGATGAAATGAAGAAAAATGATATGATTATCAAAGATTTTAATGACAAAACACAAGAAATGTGTGGAGTTATTACCATCCCATTGCAAGTTGGTCCTAGAACCCTAGAAACAATTGTGTTTATTGTACATTGCCTAGCATCATACAATATACTTTTGGGTCGCCCTTGGATCAATGCGATGCGAGTGGTCCCATCAAATTTACACCAATGTGTTAAATTTGAATTTAAAAATTAGTTGGTCACTATCCATGGTGACCCTAGACCCTTTGATATGTGTGCTTTGGCAGAACCTATTGGAGTGCAATTTTGCCCTGCTCTATCATCCACACATCCTAGTTCTTATTTTTCATCTAAAACTATGAAACACACACCCATAACTTCACCTATTTCCCCTCCATTAATTTCATCCTCCTATATAGATCAACAATCTTCTAAAAAAATCTAGAACCACAAAAAGATCTTAAATCTACAACCAATCCTTCAAGTTCTATCCCTATGATTTCGAAACCCACAAAAACAACTATCATACCTTCCACATCTCAAGATATAGGGAATTATCCTTCTACATATTATGCCCTTTCCGATGAACTTTTACCAGATTTATCCACAACCTTAATATCAGAAAAGACAAATGCTTTCATGCGAGATTCAATCCTTTTAAATAAATTGCCGCCATCTCCTCGTACTTTGGGCCTCCCACAACCTATGGGAAGTACTTACCAAGTCGGGAGTTGTGCCTTCATTTATAAAGGATATGACTGGGGAAAAATCCCCCAGAATATCAAAACTCATCATGAGGGATACGCTCGGTGTTATTTTACCAATGAATATATTAAAGCTAAACCCATGATGCTTAAAATGGGATATAAAGGGAAAGGCTTGGGACCTTTCCAAAATGGCATGAAAGAACCTTTCGAGGTAGAACCATGGCCTACCCACTATGGTGTGGGCTTATTTCCTAGTAAGGGTTAACCCTTTCCTTTTGAAGATGATGATCATCTCATATGTTATCAAGATTATTTGGATAGGCATGTTGATTTGCCTCTTAAAAATTAGTCATTTTCATGTAACATGCTATCCATAGCTTACCCTGAAATGATTGCTGACCCCGATGAAGAGTTGGAAGGAGATATCTTCCATGATGTCTCCGTTGAAGAGATGTTACACAATGGATTTTATTTTGATGGTTCTATACCAACTATAGCCCAACTTGAGGCCACTAATACTCAAGATGAATTATCTAAATTAACCTTACAAGAATTACAAGAATTGGGTGTTTCACCCGCCCCACCTAATTTTGAAAGAGATCTACACATGGAGGTAGAGAACGTCATTAAAATTAATATTGGAACGGAGGATAATCCCCACATAATCAATATTGGATCAAAATTAAGTCAAGAAAAACAAGAACAATACATTGCATTCCTTAAAGAGTATGAAGATGTCTTCGCTTGGACATATGAAAATATGCCAGGTCTCGACACTTCTATAATCATGCATCATCTAGTGGTCCATCCGGATGCTAAACCTGTTAAACAAAAACTTAGAAAAATGCATCCCAAAGTGGCTCTGCTAGTCAAAGGGGAGTTAGAAAAACTCCTGAATGTTGTTTTTATACAAGCTATTGATTATGCTTGAATGGATCTCAAATGTAGTTCCAGTCACCAAGAAAGAAGCTACCAAAGTTAGGGTTTGCACAGATTTTAGAGATATTAATGTTGCATGCCCTAAAGATGACTTTCCTCTTCCAAACATGGATCAAATCATTGAATTTACTGTCAGGAGTGGGATGATGTCCTTAATGGATGGATTCTTCGATTATAATCAGATCAGGATAGCTCTCGAAGATCAGGCTAAAACAGCCTTTATTACCCCTTGGGGTACCTTTTCTTGGAAAGTGATGCCATTTGGCTTAAAGAACGCAGGTGCAACTTATCAACGAGCTATGACCTATATTTTTCATGATATGATGCATGATATCCTACATGATTATGTAGATGATATTATAGCTCGCTCTATTTTGGAAGATAATCATTTAGATGATTTGAGAAAAGTTTTTAATCGATTACGAGAATATCTTATTCGATTAAATCTAGCAAAATGCATATTCGGAGTTAAGTCCAATAAACTATTAGGGGTTTTAGTTTCTTTATGTGGTATTGAAATCGACCCTCTCAAGATTGCGGCTATCACTGATATGCCCGCACCTACTAATATATCTGAGTTACAAAGTTTACAAGGTAAGCTTCAAGCTATTCGTCGCTTCATCGATAAGCTGGTGGACAAAACCAGTCCCTTTCTTAAACTCCTTAAGAAGGATTTCCCTTTTAATTGGGACACCGAATGTAGAGAAGCTTTTGAACTTCTCAAAAAATACCTCCTTAATCCACCTGTGCTTTCACCGCCTAAACCTGATCGCCCATTTCTCCTATATATTTTAGCTTCAGATTCTACCTTAGGAGCTATGTTAGCTCAACTTGATGATGACAAGAGAGAACATGCTAATTATTATATTAGTTGAACCTTCATTAGTTATGAAACCCACTATACAGCGTTAGAGAAACTATGTCTAGCAGTCGTGTTTGCTACACAAAAATTACGACATTATATGCTTAGTCAAAAAACTTATGTCATTGCCAAATACGATCCCTTAAGGTATCTCATGAGTCAACCTTATTTATCGGGTCGCACAGCCAAGTGGGTTCTTGCTCTAAGCGAGTTTGATCTCACATTCATAGGACGAAAGTCTGTTAAGGGTCAAATCATAGCAGATCAATTAGCTGTTGCACCCTTAGAGTCTACCCATCCCCTCATCATCAAGTTTCCTGATGAATGCCTTCAATTAGAGGTAGACCACATTGAACAATGGTCCTTATACTTTGATGGAGCCCAATGCATGAGTGGGGCTGGTGCGGGTATTATTTTAATATCCTCGCAAAAACATCTTATTCCCCTGTCCTTCAAATTGACATTTGCTTGCACCAACAATACTGCTGAGTATGAAGCTCTAATCCTTAGATTATGAGCTGCCTTGGCGCTAAAAATTAAACACCTTTTAGTTTTTGGTGATTCTCAACTGGTTATAAACCAAATTAATGAATTTTATTAGACCAGAGATGATAAAATGTGCCCATATAAGGCTTATGTTTTACAACTAATGTCCCTATTTGATCAAGTTACCTTGGAAGCTATTCCTCGAACTTGCAACCATGCAGTTGATGCTATGGCCGCAGCTACATCTCTCCTACCCTTAGAGTTAGATGACGAATATGCCACTATCATTATTCGTCGACTCCACAAACCCGCTTCAAATAAATCATGCTTAGAGCCTTTGGATGTGTTTCTAATCAATGAAACTACTCCTGAAACCTCTTTTGAAGGTATCCTATTAAGATGTTTAAACTTAGAAGAGTCTAAATTAGCCTTGAGTGAAGCCCACGATGGATCTTGTGGAGGACACTTTAGTGGTAGCATCATTGCTAAAAAGCTCCTTCGGATAGGATACTTTTGGCCTACCATGGAAACGGATGCACATGAGTATGTGCGCCATTGCGACAAGTGTCAAAAACATGCTGACCTTGTCCATGCGCCTGCACAAGAGCTACAGGCTATTTCATCTCCTTGGCCCTTTTCTAAATGGGGCTTAGATATTATTGGCAAAATCAATCCTGTGTCATTTGATGGACACAAATTCATCATAACCGCCACTGAGTATTTCATGAAGTGGGTCGAAGCTATGCCTTTAGCTTCCTGCACTGGCACACAAGTCTCTAAATTTATTTTTAATCAAATCATTTGCAGGTTCGAAATTCTTGCAAATCTCATCTCTGACAATGGAACTTGTTTCAAAAATAAAGATGTTAAAAAATTATGCCAAAAATATAAGATTCAACATTGCTAGTCCACTCCCTATTATCCTCAGGGTAATGGTCAAGCAGAAGCATCTAACAAAACCTTAATCAAAATCCTCAAAAGATTGGTCAATAAAGCGGCCGTGGTCGGCACATTCAATTATATCCAGCCTTGTGGGCCTATCGAACTAGTGTTCGAACCCCCATGGGAACTTCACCATTTGTTTTGGTTTATGGTGTTGAAGCAGTTTTTCCCTTTGAATTAGAAGTTCCTTCTTTGGCTCTACTACTTCAAGATACCGAAGTAGGAGATGAATATCAAGTTGGCAGACTCATTCAGCTGGAAATCCTAGATGAAAAATGCATCAATGCCTTGGAGCATCTTCGTGCCTACCAAAACAAGCTTAAAAGATCATATGCTAAAAACGTTCGTCATCGATCCTTTGAGATCGGTGCCCTTGTTCTAAAAGAAAATCAAAAAAATACAAATGCAACTAAGGACCTTAAAGGTAAATTTGAGCCCAACTGGCTTGGACCATACATTATTACTGCTAAATTTGAATCAAGAGCATACAAATTATCTACCTTAGATGGTAAAGAACTTAAAGAACCCATGAATATTTTGCATCTTAAACATTACTATGTATAAATTTGGTCATTTCATCCTTGTATATATTTGTTTAAAATAATTCAAAATCACTATCTTGTATTTTCTCTCAATTTATAAATTCAAAAACATCAAAAACATTCATAATCATCAAAATCTTCAAAACTATTTGTTGTATTTATTTATGGCACTTGTTAAATTTTTCAAAAACAAATATAATGATAAAAATCAAAACAACAATATTCTTGACTCTTTCTTACAATTATTGCAGTTATATGTTTCAAATTATTTTGGATAAATTAGCATTTATTTGGAATCCCTCACTTGCACACTCACAAAAATAAATATCTTGATTTTATCTGGCATGATTACTAATCTCTCTTATATCAAAGTCCACAAAATTCAATTAAATAAAGTTTGAGCATAGAGAATTGATCTTGTTATTTACTTAAACCAAGCACATCTTTTCACAATAAAATGATTATATTTGTAATTTCCATGTTTTGCTACATAGTAGACGTGATTTCTTGAGCGAAAAGTTTCCCTTGCTATCCTATCATGCACATGGTCTAGAATCTTTGAGAATTGGCAAAAGGACAAGCTCACCCATACCCAGAATAAAAATCCCTTGCTCTACAGCTAATCCGAGCAAGTATCCCTAGCAAAGAAAAAGAAAAGAAATGTTCAAGAAAAAAGAGAAAAGAAAAATGTTATTTTATATCATTACAGCAATATTTCAAGCACTATCTCAAAAATCAAGCAAAAAATACAAAAAGAAAAAGAAGCAAAGTTCAAAAGAAAAGCAAGAGAAAGCAGAAAGCAAGAAAGCAATAAAATCCCTTTCCCTACCCTTTGAAAAGAAAATAAGGGTTGATGAGCTTGAATCCTTGGAATTCTCAATTATTCGAAAACTGTGAGGTAAGCCCCATAACAGGTGGTTTGTGCCCAACCTCGCTTGGCCTTGGGTAACTCTTAGCGTGGTGATATGTCTGTCACATTAGCGACCTTATTTTGTATAGACCTATGTCTGCTTATGGATTAGCTAGCTCTTGATAATCCGACCTACATAGTAGTCTAGTATGGTTATATGCATCTACATCATGGTTAATGAACACTTATTTGGTTTCTTCAAATCACTTGTATCATATTATCTTGCTCAAAACTGGTAAATGCACAAAGCAATTGCACACACATTTGTATTTGAGAGATTTTGTGTATCATTATGATAAATCAAGATCGGAAATGAATTCACATATGCACATGGGATTCCTTATAAATCTAAATTTTGTCTTCAAAATACTTTGAAATATTATTTTTGCAACTTGTTTGGAATAATTCAAGTATAGTTGTTTAGCATAAAGACAACTATATAATAGAAAAATCAAAATTTCTTTCAAAACTATACAATCAAAACATATATATCTAGTTGACTTTCGTGACGATGGTATAGTTCCAAAACCAAAAGTGGAATTTTATGCCTAGCGCAAGTCCTCATCTTCATATTTTCTATTTATTAAAAGTCCATCATGCAATAAAACTATTTCTTTTTTGGATTTTCGCGATGATGGTATAAGTCTATACCTACATATTCTATGCCTAGCGCAAACCATTGTAACAATTTTTTCCCCATTTATTTAAAAATCATGAAAACCATATGACTTAAATCATTATGTTACACAAATTATGCTTCTAGGCATGCACATTATCATTATGTCATTATGTCAACCTTCAAATTTTGCAAAGATGGTATAATTTTTAAGGAATTATCCAATAATTATCAAACTTAAGAATTTATACCTAGCAAAAATCATTATTTCATGCATACTATTTTTATGAAAATCTGAAAAACAAACCATCATCACCATCATTTTCACCATTGCACCAAAGTCTTAAGACAGTCTCTTAAGCACTCTTTTACTTTAACAATATTTCTATAACTGGGATTAGCTGGACGACCGAGTGAGCAACGACTCCATGAAATGGTCTATAATAGCAACAATGTCCTTTGAAATTATTTTTAGAAGTCTCTTTTTATTTTTTACCACATCACATTACAAACAACCCATTTGTTACATCAGATTATTTCATTTAAAATATTACCGCATGACATCAAAATTATAAATTTTCAAAACGACATAATTTCATGAATCCTCAATCCAATTATCAAATCAACCAATCAAACATAAAAGCATCATAAACATACACATAACACAAGTCATATGATCAACACTATCCCATCTCATATATATATCAACAGTATATATACATCATCAAAACTGGATCGGTATGCCACAATCTGTACCTCGGCATACTCAATCCTCTATAAAAAATAATAAACCTACATATCAATCTGTACAGTGTAATGTAGTCCTCTAACCTCAAGAGCCCCTCGAGCTCTCAGCCTCATCTCCTCCCCCGCCCTGAGGTGGATGAGGTGGCCCCATCGCAGTATGAGTAGTACTGTGAGTCCTAGTCCTCGATCGGGACGAAGTCCTCGAGGACCCAATCCTGATAGGGTCAGCAATGCCAGCTGGCAGCTGTACCCTCTGACCCTCTGGCACCATCTAGAAGTAGATGCCCTGGTAAAACATGGTCTGAGCAATCGACCGTGCTAGCTCTTGTGTGCTCGCTCCTCCGCCCCGTGCCCTGAGGCGTGCAATCTCATCTCTGAGTTGTGTAACCTCAGCTCGGTGGCATGCAGCCTCATCCTGCAATGTCTGCACCTATGCTTAGAGATGATCTCTCTCCACTCGAAGAGTAGCTGTCTCACTACTCTCCCCTGTGTCAACACCCTTGCCCTTATCGGGTGATGGTGGCCTCTCTCTCTATGGAGAAGGGGGTCTCGCCTCCCTCCTCTCCCTCTATCATGGCCTCTCCTGTGCCTGTGGCCTCCTCAGCTCTCTCTCGCTGTGACCCTAGGCCGCCTCCATAGCCGCCTGGCACCGCCTCCCTATTCGATGCACAACTGCATGTATCGAAACCTGAGCCCTCATCATTTTAAGAGGGCAGATGCCTGCATACCAGGCATTGTAGCCATCTGTAACCCCTACGTCATCCCCATCCACTGGCTGAATGGGGGCATCATCTTAGTCTTGACTCCAGAAGTGTTGCATGTCTGGAGCCCCGCTCACTGTAGTGTTATCCCAGATAGTCCGAGAAAACTCATAATCCCTGAGAGATTGGATCCCCTACTGCAGACCAAACTATCACAAAACTTGGTCATAGCGGTGGAGCTCCACCTCTCCCCTCTCCATCCGAAGCCAGCAAACTCGCCTAACGTGAGCTAGCTCCTGTCCGTCCTCGGCCCACCCTGGGTGCTCTTGCCATGGCCTCCAGGTGATCTGGTCTGGGACTAGGTCATCTAGCAGTCTTCGAGACATCGAAAGGTCGATCCGTCGCTGTGACCCTCTTCGAAGCCACCAGTAGAAGACTCGGGGCCTCTCCTCATCAATCCCTATCATAGGAAGCCCTACCGGCCTCTGCACTGCAATGTGCTCCCAGCACCAAACCTGTAGGAGTGATGTCATCACCAGACATCGATCGCCCTTGTACACGACCCCATACAGAATCTTGTACAGTCGACATAGCACATAGTTGCCCTAAGAAAACCTATAGCCATGATCCCACATGTCATAGATCACATCTGCTAGCATCCATGGCACCCTGCACCCACTTTGGTGGCACAACAGAAGTCCACCAACTACTCCAGCTAGAACCCGTGTGAGTCTAGATGCCCTAGGCATCTAACGCAGTGCCTCGATGTTAACTCCACCCTTCTCCAGGGCGAAGCTCGGGTCATCACACAATCATCCCATAGCATGGCCCTGATTGGCCATAGGAGTAATCAATCGTCCTTGTATGGGGATTCTTAGAATCCTCCATACATCCTCCAAAGTGGGAGTCATCTCCCCTGTAGGTAGCCAAAAACATGAAGAACCCGGATACCATCTCTCTGCTAGGGCTGTCAGTAGCCCCATATCTGTAGACACTTGTGGCATCTCTGCCACATGCTATAAGCCGACCTGTGCCAGCTGATCCTGCTCTGCCTGTGTAAGAGTGGCCAAGTCATCTCTTAAACCTCCATACTTCCATTCCTTGCTTTTTAGCAAACCTCTCTACAACATAAACAACAAAACAACAAACAACCATTAATAACAACTCAAGTATTTAAAAATGCAAGTAAAATAAGTTCAATTTTATGCAATTGATGATATCGTCCACTATTGGATGATATCGTCCCAAATTTGAGCATAATCGTCTCCGATTTTGCAAGCCGAAATCATCCCTAATTTGATGAAATCGTCCCCCTTTCGTCGATTTCACCCTTAGACAAAATTGGCAAAATTGAGACGATTTCATCGAAATTCAATTGATTAAAATTGATTAAAATTCACCTAAAAAGCATGTAAAAACAAATTCAATCATTCTAAGTTAAGTCTAGACTCTTACCCATAGACCACGCCGGACCTCTGTTGATCTATGCATCGTCTCCACCATTTTTGCTTCCAGAGCTCTAAAACCAGTAAAAATGAACAGTAAAAATGAATTAGGGTTTTACCCTATTTTTCTTAATTTTATTCAAAAATTAATTTTGCTTTTTCGCATTTTTACCTCAAACGTTCGATTTGGGTAAAAACACGGAGGGGGCACCATAATAAGCTGTCGTACGATGCGACCAAGAATCGTCACCTAAAAATGGGAATAATTTTTTGCTTTCTCGTAGATCGAGAAGAACTCATCTTTAACGCATTTTCTTTAGAAAATTTGATAAAGAGGGGGCAAAATGTAGCACCCTAAAATTGGCGCAGTAAAACCTTAGCAATTACATTCACTCTAGTAAATAATTTAAATTCAAAATTTAACCTCCCAAACCGCCCGTTAACCACCGAGTAATCCGTTTCCCCCTTTTTCGTGCCATTTTTAGAGGTTGTTTTGATCGTTTGACGATATCGTCGTCAATCAGACGATATCACCCCAGATCTGACGATTTCGTCTGGACAAGGATGTCCAGACGATCTTGTCCCTAAACTGATTTTGCACAATTAGCTTCTGTTCCAACGGGTCTCTAATCTGGGCAGAAGCGTGTCTGCATCGTTAGAGACCCTTCCCCATTGGAGATCTCCCAAATAGGGATGATCTCCAACCTCCTAACTACTCCCCTAAGCCTATTTAATCCTTAGGACCTTCCCTTCCCAACCCCTGGCTGAATTTCCTTGTAACTTGATTTTGCATGCATTAGAATACCTAGAGCATCATTTTGCATTTGTTATTTTGAATTTTTCTTGTAGGGACCTCATTGATTTTCAGCCGGAGCAAGATTAGATCGTTGTAGATGATCTCGTTCAAATATCGGATGATCCTGTCATAATTTGAGATGATTTCATTGCTTCCTGATGATTTCGATTGCAATCTGCATTGGGGGCAATCAATGCCCAGAGTTTGCACTTTCTCTTATACCTTTTGTTGTTTTATTCTGTATTTAAGTTAGTTTTTTTATTATTTCTTACTATTTTGCATTTGGAGTTCACCCATATAGCTTAGGTTGCATGATAAGATCATAATTTCTCATTAGAATATCATAATTTGTTTGAATTTATATTCATAACTATTGTTTAGTATTCATATTGTCATTTTGTGTTGTTTCCCTCTGTTATCACAATGGCATTCTTTGTATTTTGCATTTTTTTTTCTGTTTGCAGGTCTCTGACGAATTCGTCAAATCTCAGACGATCTTGTTTGATCTTAGATGATCATGTCAAATCAGAGGTGATCCTGACTGCTTCAAAAATCAAAATCTCTATCAGACATCTGGATCAGGTATTTTTCTTTTATATTCTGTAATTTCTCTATTTTTTTGTCTTAATTTTGTTTTCTGCATTCATTAAATCTGCACTTTCATATAGATTAATTTAGATTCATTTGGCCAAACCTAGGATATGAATGCTTAAGACTAAAAACGAACACATAAAAACACATTCCAAACCTAGGCGTGGAAACTGCCATTAAATGTTTCCTGGTGAACCCACCATCCGTCAAAAAATCACCAATATACACCTCCCTTGAGAGGCGGGACCTTTGCAAGTCCTCTCAGTCCGAGGTACCGCGACATCCTTTTCCCATCCTCCTTTCGGGCACGGATCCTATAGCCTAAAGGTAAGGATGTGAAAAATTTGGAGCGATACAATGACACTTGTGCATTTCTTACACATTAACACTTACATGAAAGAGAAAATATAAATCACACTCCTAAACTATAAACTCAACCCTAATCTATTACATATTTATAATTGTACCATGAAGGTACCATGGGGGTATATTAGCATGTACCAAATAATGTAATATTCCTCAACACCCCCTATATTACATTATTTGGTTATTAAAGAATTTAGTATTTAATATTGGTCTTCATATTCAATCTTCAAGTGATATTGCATTATTCATGAAGCTCTGAGTTCTCCTTCATATTCATTCATTAGATATTCAATATTTTTAACTAGTTCATGAACTACTTGTGCTTCTTGTTTAACCTTTGATATAAATGACTTATTTTTTACTACCCTGTAAGACAAATTTGGACCACATTTGATCCATTTTTCTTTTCCCTGCTTTTCAAAAATTTCATCATAAAGTGTTTTACCTTCAATTTTGTCTTGCATTTCAGATATTGAACACTTTGATCAATTATTTGAAGTTGCTAACACTTTGAGGAGTAAATAAATTATTTAATAATACCTTTGTCAAAGTTATCAATTTAAATATTATCAAGTTAAGGTTTAAATAGGGGCATATTCAACTAAATAGAGTATTAATTAATTAAATAATATGGGAGAGAAAAAATAATAACTAGGGAAACCATATATATAAGTATGTTTATTATTATTATGGTGAGATAATAATAATAATTAGGGCAACACATATAGAAGTAGGTTTATTATTATTATCATGGTTATGGAGAGATAATAATAATTAAGACAACCTTATATAGAAGTTGGTTTATTCTTATTATTATGATGGAAATATAATAATAATAATTAGGACAACCATGTATGGAAGTCTATTTATTTTTGGTAGATTGATTGAAAAGGGGGTTTTGAAAGGCCCCCAAAACCATATTACAATGGATGCAACATTACAAACCTGAAAAAGGCAAAAATTCTAGAAAGCCAATCCTACAAGGATGGATCCAGCCATTAGGGGTAGATAAAACATGGGACAAATAAAACAAAACAACAAAAAATAGAGCAGAGTAAGGTATCACCTTTCAGTTATTTCCACGTGATCATCTTGGTTGCCATATCCATTATTGAAAAGTTGATTGAGTTGTACGTTCAACTCCTCCAAAGTCTTGGTGGCTTGGTTATAGATCATCCAAGCAGCCTTAGTAGAATCAACGATAGCAAACAGGTTGACTGTAGTATTTGACACAAGGGTCAGAATAGATTTGTAAAGCACAATGATAGAATTCATCCTCGTTAGGTTGTCATCACTAGAAGTGTGGGTAGGGGTCGACTTTGAAGGATTCTCCTTAGTATTCACCTTTTTAGACTTCGTCAAGCCCTGAGATTTTCTTACACTCTCATCTTATTTGATTTTCCTCAGTGAGCGACACCTTAGTTCAAACCCTGAGTAGTCAGATTCTTACTTCATAGAACAATATATGGTTGCACTCTTCTCATGTTTGATTTTCCATGTGATATAAAAGTCCGTTTATTATTATTATGGAGAGATAATAATAATAATTAATGCAAGAGATATAGAAGTCATATTATTATTATTATTGTTATTATTATTATTATTATGGAGAGATAATAATAATAAATAGGGCAACCAAATATAGAAGTCTATTTATTATTATTATGGAGAGATAATAATAATAATTAGAGCAACCAAATATAGAAGTCTATTTATTATTATTATGGAGAGAAAATAATAATAAATAGGGTAACTACATATGGAAGTTTGTTTATTATTATAAAAAAGAGAGAATAATAAGTTTATCTATTATTAGCATGAAGGGTGTCTATCTAATAGGTGCAAGGCACCCATCCAAGGGAGAACATGATGACTATTTTAAAAGAGTTTAAGTACTTCTAGGATGGGTGAATGGAAGGAAAAAAGTGTCAAAGAAGTTCAAAAAAAATAGAAGCAAATCGGATAATATTTTCCCATATATTTGGTATGTGTTTAGTTATACTTACATTCTTTCCTTCCATGTTTATTTTAAAAAATAACTTCATATTTGCTTCCTTGGTAGTTCATTGGTTATATACAAATATTAGAGCCTAGAATTTAAAGCCCCACATCGAAGATCATAACCATACTTCATATATATATATATATAGATGTTGATTGTGAGCCTCTTTTTGTCTTATTAACATTTATTTAATAATAGGTTTGTGTATTATACAATATTAATAATATTTATTAATATTAGTATATGGTTGAAAACTATAAATTAATATTAATTAAAATTTAGTCATATAAAGATTGAGTGATTTTATTTTTATGATTTAAAGAATATATATATATACATATATATATATAAGAGATTATGGTTGGATTTATTAAGAGAGTAGTAAACCTATGATATTATAAGAATATTGTAAGATTTATGAATTGATATCTTACATTATTATTGGTTGATTTTATTTGTATGATTTGAAGAATATATATGTGTATGTATATATAAATAGTTTATAGTTAGGTTTACTAGGATAGTAGTAAACCCATGATTTTACAAGAAGATTGTAAAATCATGAAACTAAAATCTTGCATTGCTATTGAATGATTTTATTATATGATGTATGTTAGGCTTGCATATACATTGTATCATTGAACTTAGAGCTTGCATTGCTATTGAATAATTTTATTATATGATGCATATTAGGTTTTCATATACATAGTATCATGGAAATGAGAACTTGCATTGTTATTAAATATTCTTGTATGATTTGGATATGGCTTGTGTAGCAATAGATCCCTAAATGAGTGAGACAAATATGGGATTCTCTCAATGATTCTTGAAATATTTGGATGTGGTATGTATAGAAATATATTCTTAAATGAGGGAGGGAAGTATGGTATTCTCTAAATGTTCTTGCATGATTTAGATGTGGCTTATGAGAGAAGTATGAGATTCTTTCAATATTGTATTAATCTTGCATGATTTTATTTGGATGTGGCTTGTGTGGCAATAGATCCATAAATGAGTGAGAGAAGTATGGGCTTCTCTCATTATGACTAATATGCATTACACCATAAAAATTCTATTTGAGTTATTATGGGGTAATAACTAGGTACTAGAATGATACACCCTAAGTGGTGGGGCTTGGGTGGCCGAAAGCGATGATGCTTGGGTAGTCCTAGTAGTGATACTTGGACGTATTCCTAATGATGAGTCTTAGGAATCTTAAATGGTGGATTGGTATGGGCAATCCACCACATTATTCACTAGGCTTGCATATACATATGGAATTAAGATCTTGCATTGTTATGGAATGACTATATTGTATGATGCATGTTAGGCTTGCATATACATTTTATTAAGATCATGCAATGTTATTGAATGATTATATTTGTATGATGCATGTAGGATTGCATATACATTAATCATGAAATTAAAATCTTGTATTTCTACTAATGATTTTATTGTATAATGCATATTAGGCTTGCATATATATTGTATCATTGAATTGAGATCTTGTATTGTTATTGAATTATTGTAGGATGCATGTTAGACTTGCATATGCATTCTATTAAGATTGAGATCTTGCATTTTTCTTGCATGATTTTAATTTGAATGATTCATGTGAATCTTACATATTCATTTAAAAGTGTTGTCATGATCCCTATGCTCATACTCGTAAGCTCAATGGAGAAAAGACATTTCAAGAAGAATACATTAATAAGAGGAAGAAACTTGTGAATTTTTGTTTTGATGCTTCAATGTAAATATTGTTTTTGGAATGAGATATATTATGAGGATCGTGTGTAAAAAGTTATTCTATGCAAATATTATGATAAAATAATAGATTTTTTTAAACGTTTTTGATATATTATCTTGATAATTGTTTAAAGGATGAAGGTGAATTAATGTTTTTCTTTATGTAAAATTCTTGGAATATTTAGTTATTTGCAATAATGGAAAGAATGTGTTATTGATAAGAATTGATAGAATCTTTTTCATATATTAGGGTGATGATTCCTTTAGATGTTGATTTTATTCTTTTCATTGTAATTAATTCTAGTATTTTGATTTGAAAATTATTAAAATTTCTTTTCTTTAGTAATGTGTTATGTTGAATTTATTTATGATTTGATATAGCACTTTATTCCTTTGGGAGAGATGTTTAATTTCTTTTTAAATGTTAAGACTCTTGGGTTTGGATGGGGGTTAATTCTTGGGCATGAATCTAGATCCATATTAGAAAACCCTTGAGTCAAGATGTACCTAATCCTAGGAGGAGTTGCAGTGATGCAATAACCAGGTAGTTGTGAATCTTGGGAGGAGTTTCGGTGATGTAATAACCAAATATTTGTAAATTTAGGAGTTGGGGTGATACAATAACCAGATAATTATGAATGATACACCTTAAATGATGATTTTCGGGTGTTCAAAAGTGCTGAGGTTTTTGGAATCATTCACAAGAGAGTATAGTGGTGGTACCTTGAACAGTGAGGATTGGGTGACTATGCTCATTAATACATGAGGGGTAACGGATTTATCCCATAGAGTTGTAGTAAATAGGAACTAAGGCATTACATCATAATAATATTACATAGATAGACTTATGTAGGTTTAGGGAAAAATATTATCTTTTTAAGTGTTATAAGCCTTAAAGAATAATATTTACATCATGGTCAAGTTATCCTATACCGATGAGGGTATAAGAAAATAGGGGAGACCACTATTGGCATACTTTATAAATAGTGAGGTTTAGAAATATGAAACCCAAAAGTATAGAAATTTGGCCACTCCTATCCACTTGAGTGTCATATATAGTGACATTGATCTCAAAATATGGTTATATCTTATAATTTTGAAAAATATTGGGACTTCTTTATGAGTTATTCCTTGAGAAAATAAAAAAATATCTCTCCCTTGGGTCAAGTTGGTGGGTTGTTACACTATTATATTTTGAGTGGCCCACTATATGGTTTTTCTCTCAAGCAACTTGCCCTTAGGTGCCTTAATTTTTGGTTTACCTTGCTTCTCAAGTGACTTGATTTTTTATTCACCTTTCCTCAAGCAACTTGCTCTCAAGTGACTCAATTTTTGGTTCACCATATCCTAAAGAAGTTTGCTTTCTAATTTATCTTTTTTCCTTAGAATATCTAATGTATGATTTTCCATTTTCTTAGATGGTTAGATTTTTTATTTTCCCTTCATCTAATTTTCCCTTCTTCTTAGGCAGTCCAACATCACGTTCTCTTTTTTTCTCGAAATGGGTAGCTTTCTGGTTCACCCTTCTTCTTAGGTGGTCCAAAGTCTAGTTTGTCCTAGTTTACCTCTTTTATAGGTGACTTATTCTTGATGATTGATTTGCTTTTATTACTTTCTAGAGATGTGGCTCATTTGTATGTTCTTCCTTTAGCACTTTGTTAGTCTCCATTGTCCTTGAGTTTTCCCTCCTAACATTTGGTATCAGAGCTCCAGGCTTTCTCTGGCCTTGTGAGCTTGAGGGGGGATTTCCCTCATGGAAATCCTCCCTCCCCCATTAATTTTTTTTTTTTTGGATATTGAGGGAGTATGCTCTCCATCCCTTGTTGGATGGATCAGAAACCAGAAGTTGAAAAAAAAAAAATTTCAATCAAGTTTTTTTTGTTCTGGAAACGGCACGAATCTTCACGAGATGTTTTTTTTGAATGGAGAATATATCGTTTCT
This sequence comes from Wollemia nobilis, assembly GCA_028583015.1. Taxonomy (NCBI): domain Eukaryota; kingdom Viridiplantae; phylum Streptophyta; class Pinopsida; order Araucariales; family Araucariaceae; genus Wollemia; species Wollemia nobilis. The sequence continues at coordinate 1,056,490 of JAQPPZ010002068.1, forward strand.
ACTTGACGTTCTTCTACTGCCGGCCGGTTGCAGGCGAGACTTTCACTTGCAGTAGGACTGTAAAGATCTCGCACGATTTGCCCACGGGCAGAACTTTGACCTCCGGCTCAACCTCGATGTTCTTGCTCGGAACGTCATTAACGAAGTCGACTACCATTCCTGGTTGTTGCCACGGCTTCTTCCTGGGGTTCGACCACGATTATGGACCTTACTTTTTGCTTTCTATCAGCATCGGTAGCCGTGAATCATCATGTGCTTTAAGAGCCCCTCCATGGCTTTAAATGTTTTTTGCGTGGTCGAGCTTGTTGATGATGGCGTAGTATTTTCTGTCAATTGACGGAACACAGATCGACGATACCCTACAATTTCTTGAGTTTTACTGATCTGGTCTGACCTCTCAACAGCCTCCTCCGTAATCTATCAGTCGTCGGCTTTCTTATTATCGTAAGCATCAATGATTCTGATTCCTGTTTCATGCTTGACAATGATCTCCCATCTTTCGACGACAAATTTTGGCTTTACCGTCATCTTCTTCGGGGTTTCTGGCACCCAGCCCTTGGCAGAGGTCCTGTTCATACTCTCCAATCCTTACGCATTTCGCATGGGATTGGTACTGATTTTATTTTAAATACGTGTTCAGAACCAGCTGGTGCGCAATCTAGAACAGCCGAAAACAAGCCAGGCAGAATACTTATTTTTCATGGTGTGTTCCCGTTGATTTGACCATCAAATGCTCTCGACAAATCCATAATAATTCCCTGGAAATAAATCACATGATGAAATTATCGCTGATCATGAATGCTTCGACAATGAGTGTAGCAGTGTAGACCCTTCACCAATGATTTTTTTGTCTTCGCTATCGTGTTCGCCCCTGCAGGCGCGCTGATTGCCACCGACGGTGGCGACAACACCAAGGCCGCATCTGCTATCGAGGAGAAGACGAAATTCGATGTTATTATCCAGAAAGTCCCAACAATGCCAGAATTGCGGCGATCAAGGTCATCCGTGCGACCATGAATTTGGAGTTGAAGAAGGCGAAGTATGTGCAGGGCTGATTAAACTGACATGGAAAATTTTGTGGCCCCTTTGCCAGGTAAAACATAGTAGCAAAATTTAAATTTCAATGCAGTTGCATTTCGTCGATCTCCCAGCATCTCTGAGCCGACCGGAATTCGATCTCCTTTGGGCTTCGCCGCAGCTTGTCGGTGGATTGTTGAATGGATACGAAATAGGCCCTGCCTTTTTTTAACCGAGGTCTGTCGTGCGACCGTTTCGTTCCCCAAACTGTTGACAACCGGATGGAATGCACAGGAATCGACGAGAGGCTCTATTTTTTGGTGGTGGATTCATGTTTGTGCGATGAGGTGTCAACAAGTGCATCATGCAAGGAAAACGCCCTGATCCCCATCGGGTTTACCAAACAGTGGAGCAGCTGCACCAGCAGAACAGGTTTACCAGACTCAGGCCATCGAAAAACCGCCCGCCAAGCCTTCAGCGGTATCGCCGAGCCCGATAAAATGTACGCGCGAGCATTTTTTTTTAGGCAGGGCAGGATTTATGGATTATGTTAAATTAGTATTAGCTGTGGTATATTACATCTGTCATCATAGAGAGGATCGTGTACCCACCTGTGTCCCACTCTTTATGGTGGCGCGCATGTGTTATTATAATCCACATTAAAACTTTAGTTAAATCAAATCAAATCATCAAGGGGCATATTTTATTAAAGTGGAAAGAGACCACTTTGAATTTTTTTTTGGGAACTTGTCACGTGAGGCTGGGGAATGATTGTAAACAGTGGCCGACAGCATGGCCTCATTGTATTTGTTTTTAATCTTTTTCCACATAGGAAGTGGAAGTGAACGGATTGATAATCCATGTAATTCCCTTGCGAGGGAAATTGATGCTATTTTTTCCGCCTGAGAGCGATGCCGCCATTGAGCGATGTTGTTTATTTTGCTGCCGAGAGAGATATACTATTGTTGTTCACATGATGAAGGCCCCTTTGATAGTGCAATATAGGGGTATTTATAGTCGTTGGAAATGTTTTTTCGCGACGGACACAATGGTGGTGTCTATTGTAATTTTGAGACTATTTCAATTGAGTTTTTTAGCCTCAAAATTTTTCTACCTTGGAGTGCACTTTCGGTTGTACTCGACACTCCCAAGGTAATTTTATATGTGATCCTTGTACCTAGTGATCTTTTCTATACACTTGGCGAATGCAGCGTCTGGTTACCCATGCATTTTGGTGGGATGACATGGTCACCATAAGGACACTTATACTAGGGACTACAGACAAAGACACCCTAGACTCTATCCGAGGTTGTTTTCGGATCTACTTCTGAAGACTACAGACGAAAACACTTCAGAAGATTCTCTTCTTTTCTTCTTCTCTCCTCCTATTTTGATCTATGGCTCATTTTATTGTATTGAGTGCATTTTCGGCAAAGACCGACACTCTTATATGGCTCGTTTTTCCTTTCATTAGGTGCATTTTCGATAGAGACCGACACCTTCTAGATTGAGTTCACCACGTGGTGAATCTAGTTAGTGACCTACGAGTGGCAACATCCTCTGAGGATGACCTGCAGAGGCAACAGACCTAAATGTGGTTGACCCTGAGGCACCCATGATGACCTTGAGGCACTTAGATGGCTGACCCAGTGGCAACAGACCCGTTGAAGTGGCTGACCCTGAGGCAACAGACCGAGATGTATACACAGTGGATCTAGCATTATTCATAGTTGGAGAGCCAAGCGCAAAGAGCACGAGCCTAGACCAAAGAAAAAGAGGATGATAGGTTACTTTTTAGAGAAGTCAACATTAAGGGGGAATGTTACCTAATGTTGACTTGCTTTGTTTTTTCTTTAGTTAGGATAGTGCACTTTAAGGGGGAATGTTAGAGTTAAAGTGCACTATGCCTTCAGTTTGACACTTGTCAGTTTATACTGACAAGTGTCATGTTCATCATATAGGCCTTCTGCCTATATATGTAACACTTTTTTATCAATAATAAAAATCCCCTTCAGTTTTCCCTCCCAACATATATAACTCCTTATTATGTGTGATTTCTCTAGCACTTTATAAAATATCCCACGAACCCTTACATATGCTTTTACATAGGTCATTTGTTAATCTTCTTATATATAGATCCCTTGAACATTTTCTATGATGTTGACCTCTTGAGCTTCTTCAATGATGTAGGCCTCTTAGACCTCTTCCCTAATGTATACCTCTTGGGCCTCTCCTTCAATGCAAGACTCTCGGGCCTTATGATTAAGGCCTTTTCGACCTTTTCTTCAATGTAGGTATATTTGGTCTTTTCTTCAATATTGACCTCTTGGACCTTTTCTTCTCTAATGAACATCTCTTGATCTCTACTCTTTAAAGTCTCAATATTCCTTCTTCAAATTTTGTTGTGTCTTTATTTTATATATTTTTGTCTGTTGCTTCAAATATTTGTACTTAAAAATATTTGAATACTTCTTAATCCTTGTAGTAATGTTGCTCCTCTATTTATCTAAAATGTTCAATATATTAAGCCACACCTAAGAATCCAATATGATTCTCCTCATTGCTAGAGAACCTAATATAAATGTCAAGGTGACTCTAAATGTCCTCCAATAACCAAATTTCTCCTGAGTTGGTTCTTCCTAAATCTTCAATATCCAAATTTTCTTTTGAGTTGGCTTACTCTATCAAATGTCTAACTTTTCTCCTAACTTGGCCCTTTTTGTCAATCTAGTTGACTCCTAGTTTTCATTGGTTTTTATTCAACCAAGTGGAAAGACCCTAGCATCCAAATTAGAGTGACTAATACTTGTTCCCTCAAACTCACTAATTTAGACCTTTAAAATTAGAGTCCAATTCAACACTACCTTTAAAGTGGATAGACTCTAAGTTAACTTTATCAAAAGTGGATAAAGTTAAATATTGATAATGGTGGCTAAAATGAACTTTATCAAAATGGATAGAGTCAATGGTAGCTATGATACCACTATTACCTTTTAAGCCTTACTACCACAAAATATCATAGGTCCTAATATAAAATAGCCCTAATATTAAAGGTCAAAATAAGAATATATGAGTAGAATAATATATGAGTAAATTAATATATATCAAGGTCAATATAATAAAGAAAATAGCATTCACTTGTATAATAAAATCTGAATGTAAGTGGTCTAAGTAATTCATGAACTATGCATGAAGAAAAACTTACAATATTAATTGCTCAAAAACTGTATACAAGCTTTATTCATTTTCTTCTTGTTACAACTCTGTAATCTAATAATTGAATTACATTCTTATGAAGTATTATCCCATATAGTCATATTAATGTGACTCTTCAAGTACTTGATTTTTTCTCTTCATATAACAAGTCCCATGATATTTGGCTTATCATCTTACCACTTATGTACTAGACTCTTCATGTTATTCTTACATAGAAACTTGACTCTATGACACTTGTGCATGACTCTTACACATTTATATACACTCCTAATATAAGACACTTGTGCATGTTCTTGATGGAAATTTTGAGTCCCTAAGCTAAAATGTTGTCATTGATGTCAAAAGGTTATTTGATGTCAAAAGGATCTATGATGGCATGCACTATGTTTTATGAAAGTGCAAGGAAGGGTTTTTGTGAAAAGCAAGGTAGGCAAAATAAAAGGTTTTATTTAAAACCATGGATGGCAGATTTAAAATGGGTTTTTCTTAAAACCCAAGTTGAATTTTTGTTTCATTGAAAAATGTGCCATGGTGATGGAGATATTTAATTTCAAATATTTAGTTTAAATTTTAATTTTTTTAAATTTAAATTTAAGTTTTAAATTTAATCAAAAGTTTTCCCTTCATTTTCTGTCGACATCGACTTTTATTCTTCCCCATCCGCATCATGTATAAAAGGTGTCTTGTTAAGCAATGGTTTATGTCCTCCGAAATTCTAATGATAAATCCTCTTTTGCAAAAGTTATCCTCCTCTTTTAAGCAATTTTATCTTGTTCAAGTTCCATAAAACAAACTATTCTATATTCTGATTTAAGTTGATTTGAGATTGAGATTTGAGTATAGAACATATTGAGTCTCTAACAATTCTCTTTATGCTTCTATGAGATCGATTTGAGTTGATATTGGGATTTGAGTATAGAACATATTGAGTCTCTAAAAATTATCTTTATTCTTCTATGAGATTACTATGTTGAGATTGATTTGAGTTGAGATTGGGATTTGAGTATAGAACATATTGAGTCTCTAACAATTATCTTTATGCTTCTATGAGATTGAGTTGAGCTGATTTGAGGTAAGTCTTTGAGAAGGCTTATGGACTGATTTTGAGTAAGCTTTTGTGAAAGCTTGCTATGCAGATTTGAGAAAGTCCTAGAGAGGAATTATTGAGCAGATTTGAACAAGTTCTGAGTGAGATTGTTGAGTAGATTTGGACAAGTTTTGAGTGAGCTTATTGAGCATATTTGGACAATTTTTTAGTGACCTTGTTGAGTAGATTTGAGCAAAAACTGAGTGAGCCTATTGAGAAGATTTGAGCAGGTTCTGAGTGGACCTATTGAGCATATTTGAGAAGGTTCTGAGTGAGTCTATTGATAGAGCTTTGGAGGTGACAGAGTACAAAGGACAAAGTCTTAGTGGATAGATATCCAATAGCCAAGACAATTTAAGATAGATTTGAGTGAGGAGTATTCAAGTGGATAGAGATCCATAAGTCAGTGCAGTAGAGAGACAGAGTCTTCTAGAAGATCACTAGCCAGAGCAGAAGGAGAAATAGTTATCCTATGGAAGAGATCCATGAACTTGAGATTTAAGGGATCAGCATCTCCTTTAGACAGAGGTCCATAAACATTATAATTGGGAAGGATTCCCAAGAGATTGATTGAGAAAGTTTTAGCAAAATATTTTCTTCATGTATTAGCCCACATTGGGTGAACCACGTAAATTGTTGTGTCACTTTTTTGGATGGTGTTTTGTGTATTTCTTTAAATATTGTTGTTGATATTGCTATCTATACACTGCATAATATTGAATTGAAAAGAAAATTAAAAAGTGGTCTTATACTATTCACCCCCTTTTAGTATAAGCTTGTGTTCTTCAATTAATATTAGAGCGGGTTCTTTCAAAAGAGTTTGATATCTTGAAGGAAAAGCGGTCTAAGAACACAATGGATCACAAGGATCAAGAGGATGAGTCATTCAATAATGTAGTACTAGTATTTGATGGAATGTGACTTCTTGTATTGGTGTATGTTGATGATATTTTACATGATGGCACTTAGAAATGAAGTTTGGGATGCAGTGGAACTTGGATATGATTCAACACTCAATACTCCTATAGATAAGGAAGGTAATCTTATAATGCATGCAAATTCAAGATCTATGAATGTAATTATAAAAGTATTGGGTAGATCAAAATATATGAATGTTATGGATTGTAAAACATCAAAATATATGTGGGATCTACTGCATGACATATATGAGGGTGATAAAGGTGTCAGGAAAGCTAATATCAAAAATATCAAAGGAAAATTTGAGAACTTAAGAATGATATATGATGAAAATATTCATGATTATCTCAGTAAGATTGATGAGCTTGTACATGATATGAGAGGTCTTGGAATGAAGGTTGATGAATCTGATGCTTGTGATAAGATCTTGAGAACTCTTCCAAAAAGATATAGTGAAAAGGTTTCTGCTATAGAAACATCAATTTATATGGATTCTTTGATAAGGAATTCTTTTCTTGGCATGCTTACTACTTTTGAGATAAGAACAAAAGATCCTATTCCTCCGAAAGAAGCTACATTCAAAGTGGAAAAAAAGAAAAAGGGTAAAAATACATAATCAAGTAGTGAGTCATCTAGTGATGAAGAAGCTAAATATGGTAGAAGAGATAAAGGTTCCAAAATATACATAGATATAATATATATTAAGTGTTTCAATTGTGGAAAGCATGAAAACTATGCAACAGAGTGCAAAGAGCCAAAGTACAACAGTGATGAAGAAAAATAAGATCACAGGTACATGGAATCAGAAAGACACAGGTACCAAAAGAAATGCAAGGATGGAGAAAACAAACATGGAAATAAGTTCTTCTAAAGGCAAAATAAAAGCTACTATGCAGATAATGCAAGTAAGTACTCAATTGATAATGATGTTATTCTTTCATACAATGATAGATATGAAGTCCTATTTATGGTTAGAGATAAAAGGACTCTAGTTATTCTCAAATGTTTTAGATGTGGTAAATTTGCACATCTTAAAGATGATTGCTCTAGGGATGGCTATAGTTTCAGTGATAATGGTTTTGAAGATGCACTTGAAAGACCAGATGAGAATATTCTAATGGCTCTATAATATGAAGTAAGTGATCCCATAGAAGACAATCCAAAAGAAAGTAATGATAATGACAAATGCAAACAAATAGATGATTACTCAATAGAGAATGGCTATGATATCAAGGGAGAACTTATCTATGCCCTTGACACAGTAAAGAAGGTAAGAAAGCAACACTCTAAGCTTGAAATTTAGTTTCAAGAATGTAATGAAGAAAGGTCATTCCTCATAGAGGATTTAGAGAAGTCAATGCTAAGGAAAGCAAGTTCAAGGATAAGTTAGAAGCAAAGATTTTGGAATGTGAGAAGTTAGCACAAGAAGTGACTACTCTAAAATAAGACTTAAAGGACTCCAAGATCAAGATGAAGAGTTTCACAAATAGATCTAAGAACTTGGATAAGTTCATCTGTGGACAACAACAAACATCATGTTCAACAGATCTTGGCTTTGGAAAGGTTCAAAAGAAATAAGAAAAAGAATATACTTCAAGTCTTGATGAAGAAGAAACTTTAGAAGAAGATACATCAAAATAATACAATTTAAGTAAAAGTGGGACATCAAAGTCTGAGTTGGACAACAAATAGTTCAACAAAGAGAGAAAAAATGCACAAAGAAGATACATATGGAACAACAATCAGAACAGGAGACCAATGAGGTCTAGGAAATGAAGCTTCAATGGGAGATGCTTCTCATGTCACAGGTTTGGGCACATGGCTTCACATTGTAGGTCTTATGAAAGACAAGAATATGGGAAAGGATAACCTTTCCATGGGTATTGCTACTCATGCAATGAGTATGGTCACAAAGCAATGAATTGTAGGGTTCATGGCAGAAGAGGATATGGCTTCACTAGAAGGTATCCTAAGACATTTGCACCTCCAAGGAATAATAACATTAAGTGTATAAGTTCAATAATGATGGACACACAACAAGATGGTGTAGAGAAAATATTCTAGAAGCAGATATGAACAGGAATAGGAACATGGATGAGAATAGGAACAGGAACAGGAACATGAATAGGAACATGGACATGAATAGGAATAGGAATGGGAAAAGGTACATGAACATGAACAGGAATAAGAACATGAATATGAATAGAGACTCAAAAAAGAATACAGAATCAGAAAATAACAAGAACAAGAACATGGATGAAAAAAAGAGCACAAATAGGAACAAAAATGATGACAAGAACAGAGATGATCTCTTGGAAAGAAATAGTGAGAGGATTCAGAAAACTAATAAAAGAAGAGAGAAAGATAAAATCATAGATCTATGTTTTCGGGGAGTAGAAATACTCCCACCCCAAAATTAACCACCTCATGTGGAGATGGGGGAGGGGCTAAGCTAAGAGGCTCATTCTTAGCCCCAATCCCCAAAGGTGACCCTTTTCCATTGATGACAAAGGGGGAGAGATTTGTACATTTGGGAAAGTTTTTGATATGGGGAGATATTTGATAATTGAGAGAGCATTGAGCCAAGGGGAGCAAAATACCAGGGGGAGCAGAAAAGAAGATCAGATTTTAGTAAAAGGATATGAGTTTCCATCAATAACAAAGGGGGATATTGTTGGAAATTTTGAGTTCCTAAGCTAAAATGTTGTCATTGATGTCAAAAGGTTATTTGATATCAAAATGATCTATGATGGCATGCACTATGTTTTGTGAAAGTGCAAGGAAGGGTTTTTGTGAAAACCAAGGCAGGAAACATAAAAGGTTTTATTTAAAACTATGGATAGCAGATTTGAAATGGGTTTTTCTTAAAACCCAAGTTGGATTTTTTGTTTCATCAAAAAAAGTGCCCTGGTGATGAAGATATTTAAATTTAAATATTTAGTTTAAATTTTAATTATTTAAAATTAAAATTTTAATTTTAAAATTAATCAAAAGTTTTCCCTCCATTTTACGTTGACATCGACTTTTATTCTTCCTCATCCACATCATGTATAAAATGCACCTTGTTAAGTAATGGTTTATGTCCTCCGAAATTTGAATAATAAATCCTCTTTTGCAAAAGTTATCCTCATCTGAAATTGTGCACTATTGACGACAAAGGTTTGGGAGAAGCGTAGTTTGTAAGTTCATGGACGCCAAGAGGAAGTAATTCAAGCACAAAGTGGAATAGCTTCCACGTGGGAAGCTTAGCCCACTTGGTGGGCGGAAGGAGTGCAAAGGCACACTCGCTGCTGCAGGTCTCGGTTTGAGTCACCCAAAATTTGTTTTTTTCTTGTGTGTTATCACCGCAATTTTTGGAGCAACAAACAATTTTTTCCAAGGTATGTCATCGCCACAATTTTTGGAGATTGAGATATAAATGTTTTAATTTTCCTAAGCTAAGGTTAATGCATCATTATTGAAGGCCATGGTGGTATAGTTTATGAGTTGTGGCTTATATTTTGCACTAGTTGATGTGGTATTTTTGCATTAAGGAGATTAGTGAGTTGTGCATTAAGTGCAAAGTGTTTTTAGGAGAAATAAGGGTTTTGAATTGAGGATTATAATAGTGACTTATTGATTATTATTTTAGAGGATTTTTCTATAGATGGACTGTTGTGGATGTGATTATTGAGTTGGAGTAAAAAGGTGTAAATTGAGTTAAACTTTATCTTGTGATTATTATTTGAAGTCCACTAACCCTTGTTGAGATTGGAAAAAGAAAGTGTGTTGAGTGTGGTAGAATTTGTGGATAACTTCTTGGCATAAAAAAGGTATGGGAAATAATATCCATTAATTTGATTGGGTGGTTGATTTCTGAAAATATCATTGGAGTGAAAAGGATTGATTGCGGTTTCCTTTTAAGAGTTTTTGGTTGAATGCTTCAAGGATTTTTGGTTTGAGAGTTATGGTTAAAACCTTGTTTCTTAAGCATTGTTTTTGAAGCCATTAGTTGTGTGAAAAACCTGAGTTAGGTTTTGAGAATAACATGAGTATCGTTGTTATGTGAAGAATATTTTATAAGAATTATTGTTGAAGCCCATTGGTTGTTCAAAGAACTTGAACTTAAGTTAGAGAAGAACATGAGTATCATTGTTATGTGAGATTTGTTGCTGAACATTGTTGGAAACATTTTGAGTTGGTTGATTCATGTTTGGACTAGGGTTTATGAGAAAGAGTTGCTCCTTGTGGTGATTGGTTGAGTAGAGTTGTTTGAACCTAGTCAAGAGATTGTGTGAAGTGGTTGTTCAAGTTCCATAAAACAAACTATTCTATATTTTTATTTGAGTTGAGTTGAGATTGGGATTTGAGTATAGAACATATTGATTCTCTAACAATTATCTTTATGATTCTATGAGATTGCTGAGTTGAGATTGATTTGAGTTAAGATTGGGATTTGAGTATAGAACATATTGAGTCTCTAATAATTCTCTTTATTCTTCTATGAGATTACTGTGTTGAGATTGATTTGAGTTAAGATTGGGATTTGAGTATAGAACATATTGAGTCTAACAATTCTCTGTATGCTTATATTTGATTGAGTTGAGATTTTGTTGAGCTGATTTGAGACAAGCCTTTGAGAAGGCTTGTGGACTAATTTTTAGTAAGCTTTTGTGAAATCTTGCTATGAATATTTGAGCAAGTCCTAGAGAGGACTTATTGAGAAGATATGGACAAGTTTTGAGTGAGCTTGTTGAGAATATTTGGACAATTTCTGAGTGAGCTTGTTGAGAAGATTTGGACAAATTTTGAGTGAGCTTGTTGAGAAAATTTGAGCAGGTTTTGAGTGAGTCTATTGAGTAGATTTGAGCAAGTTCTGAGTGGACCTATTGAGTAGATTTGAGAAGGTTCTGAGTGAGCCTATTGATAGAGCTTTGGAGGTGATAGAGTATAGAGGACAATTGAATACTGAAAGCATGAGGATACGAAAAGGGGGAAAAAAATGAACTGAAACAAGATTTTAAAGCAAGTGTAAACGTAAAACCCTTTATTTTATTGATTTTCTTGAGACCTGGTTACAATACGTCTCCTCCTTTTTCAGGGGCCAGGAGCGTCGAACATAGTTTGTTTACACCACGAATGATACGTTCCCCTTGGAGATCTTTCACGTGCCCACATGAAAAATGGGTGGACCAAATGTCACCACCATTTGTGTGAATGTGTCTATGGTTCCTTGCTGCCCCTCCAATGTCGAGATCCTGCGTAGGATATGGAAGCAAAACAAAAGGGAAATGTAACACTAAGTCCTATGAACGAGAATGCATGAAAAGGGGGAAAACAAATAAACTAAAACAAGATTTGAAAGCAAGTGTAAAGGTGCATCCCTTTATTTTATTGATTTGCTCGAGACCTGGTTAAAATGTCTCCTAAATTTTTAGAGGCCAAGAGCGTCGGACATAGTTTGGTTACACCACGAATGATACATTCCCCTTGGAGATATTTCACGTGCCCACATTGAAAATGGGTGGACCAAACGTCATCGTCACTTGCGTGAATATGTCTATGGTTCCTTGTTGCCCCTCTGATGTTGAGATCCTACATTTAGAGAAACAGTAAATGATTAGTAGCACCTACGGATGGAGGGAAACATGTGATCCCTAAGGCCTATGGTTAATGCATGCATAAAATCATTAAAACGATAACTAAAACGTATCAAAATAAGCTAAAATTTTGATAGAAGAAAGAGAAAATTACCAGGAACACACTACAAAAGGAAAAATCAAGAAATTTGCCATAGATTTCTAATCGCTCCGGGGTGGGACGATTAGGACTGTCATAAACTATCAGAAAGCCACCTCCTAAATGTCCCATCCAGAGGTCTCTAAAACACCTACAAAGTTGGGGTTAGGAAAAACGGGGCATTTTGAGATGACCCAAAAGGTAGCATTTTGCAAATTTAGCCTCGATCGCCCTATATATGATGATGCTCTCTATATGTTAATGAAAGCGAAAAAATAATAAAATCACAGCCAAAACTCATCATAATCACATGAAACTTGAATGGTAGCATATGTAAATAACCTAAAATAATGCAAAATAAATAGTAGGGAAATATGCCACAAATTTCTAATCACTTTGGGGTGGGGCGATTAGGACTGCAATAGTGCGGGGGGCACCAGGGGGCAGGATGCCCACCGTGTAGGGCTTGGTTTCAATACCAATCCACTTGGGATGGGTCCAAAACCTCTTATGGGGTTGTGTCAACAAATTTGGTGGGGTATTGTAGCCAAATTTTTGGGTTTTGGATCCAGATTGCACTTCCAATAATCACCCAATAACCTCCCTTCCAAAAGAGAGATCAAGGATGTAAGAAGCACAAACAATGGGTGAGGATGTAATTTGGCAGCACTCCATTGCTCCAAATGCTCCTACTCTATCCTCCTTTTGGGGTGAGAATACTCACCATTTTATAGACCTAGGGTCTCTCTCTTTGAATGCGCATGCGAGGGTGCCACTTGGCTTGCTTGCCCTATTTTGGGAGAAAATATTTTTCCCTGATTTAGAGTCTCCTTGCATGAGGCCTCCATGATCAAGGCATGCTTGAATGAAGTCCCTGTCTTTGATTTGAAGCCATTCCTCATAATTACATGCATGAAGGTGCAATTAAGTGGTGGACCTATCGAGGTTTGAATTTTTTCTAGTCAAACCTGCTAATCATCCCATCCTAGGATGATTGTTGCTAATCATCCCAGGGTGGGATGAATACTAGTTTGTAATCATCCTAGGGTGGGATGAGTAGGGATAAAAGTGCTAAAAAGGTTCCAAATTGACCTTTGACCTTCCAAACTACTATGAGAGTGGTTAGGACCATTGTTTAACCTCTAGAGGCTACCCTAGGGGCTATGTATGTCAATTTGATCAGTGCTTGTTGTCACATAATCAAATTGGTGTTGTTTTGGTGTCTATAGATGCTCCTTTTTGGGATGCACTATGTGTGGCATAGTGATGAGCAAAAATAGATAACCAAAGCACTAATGATTAGGTTTTCTCGGTAACCTAACCAACTTTGGATGCCCCAAGTATGGAAAGGGCATGCATTCTTGAATCATTACTTCTTATGAGCTAAGGAGCTTAGTTCAAGTGTTAACCTTTTTTAGTGAGGTGTTACTTGATCTTGGACATTGTTCAGTCATGAATAGGCAAAGGGCGCAACCTTTTGTCTGTGGGAACCTTGAGTTCATGATTCTAGAATTCCAAGTGTCTGATCAGCTTGTGATTATTGCTTGTTTGCTACCCCAAGCAAGGGCATGATTGTCTTTGTCAATGATCCTTTGAATGCATGTCATTTCCTTGATTGGGTGTGTATTTGTTGGTTGGTTACTAAGTGTGACTACCCCATCAAGTGATGAATTGACGAGAGAATGATCGATATGAGAAAAGTGACGAGTCGCTTGACCCAAGATGACTTTTGTAAGGGTGCCTTCAATTGTTTTCCGTTGAATGCTTATGCAGTTTCCCAACAATCTGACCTATTTTTTATGGGTTTGAACCCTTTATGTGACACATTTTGGAGCTATAATTGTTCCCTTTATGCAGTTTCCCATGGAGTGTTCCGGCTATGATAGCCTTCTTAAGGAGTAGGATATTAATAATTTGTGACCCCAACATCTATTTTGGATGCCAAGAATGTTAGATGCAAAGGCGCCTTTGTTCGAAAATGTTATTGCTATTTTTGGGTGGGTTTGGATGCTTTTGTGACGCTGTGCAAGGATGTAATTCTTGAAAATTCACCCTCCTGTGGAGTAGTCTGGCTATAGTAGCCATCTTAGGGAGTAGGATAGTGAAGATTTGTGACCCCAAAATCTGTTTTGCATGCCAAGAATCGTAGGCGCAAAGGCACATTTGTTCAGCAAGTTATTGCTATTTTTGGGTGGGTTTGGACCTGTTGTGGCTGCTCCACAATGTAACCCAAATTTAGGGACCCACATTTTTTGCATGTTTTCGAAGAAGACCAAAGTGGCCCATATGCTCAAGATCAAAGAAAGAAGAAAAGAGAAAAAGTGTTGCGATATTGCGACATGTTACATTGTCGTGGCCAAAGGAGAAAAAAGTGTCACAATATCACGACATGTTGCATTGTCACAGCCAAATAAAGAAAAATTTTCCCGATATCGTGACATGTTGCATTGTCACGGCAAAAATAGAAAAAGTTTCGCGATATCGTGACATGTTGCATTGTCGCAGCCAAAAGAGAAAAAGTGTTGTGATATCACGACATGTTGCATTTTCGCGACCAAATGAGAAAATAAATAACAAGAAAGAAAAGTGTTGTGATATCACGACATGTTGCATTTTCATGGCCAAGAGCAAGAGAAGAAAGAAAAGTGTCGTGATATCACGACATGTTGCATTTTTATGACCAAACGAGAAAAGAAAGAACAAGAAAGAAAAGTGTCGCGATATCGCGACATGTTGCATTGTCATGGCCAAAAGAGAAAAAGTGTCACAATATCATGATAGGTTGCATTGTCATGGCCAAAAGAGAAAAAGTGTCGTGATATCGCGACATGTTGCATTTTCATGACCAAACGAGAAAAGAAAGAACAAGAAAGAAAAGTGTTGTGATATCACGACATGTTGCATTTTCATGGCCAAGAGCAAGAGAAGAAAGAAAAGTGTTGCGATATCATGACATGTTGCATTTTCACAACCAAACGAGAAAAGAAATAACAAGAAATAAAAGTGTTGCCATATCGCAACATGTTGCATTTTCGTGACCAAACGAGAAAAGAAAGAACAAGAAAGAAAAGTGTCGCGATATCGCGACATGTTGCATTGTCGCGGCCAAAAGAGAAAAAGTGTCGCGATATCGCTACATGTTGCATTTTCACGATTCAAAAGGGGTAGGCGAGTAGAGAAATAAGAAGTGTCACGATATCATGACATGTTTGTTTTTTGCCAAGGGAACAGAGTAGTTGACAGTGCATCTGATAATAATGACATGGACAAAAGGAGAAAATCTAATGAATTAGACAAAATGTTACATAAGGAATCTTTAATGATTTGAAATCATTTAAGATGGTCGTTACACACGGAAGGAAATGGACGCAAGCCCATGTGGAGAAAAGGAAACATTCTTTCGAAAATCAAACGAAAAGTGAAGCCGAACCATGGAAATGAAACGAAGGGCCACAAAATAAAAACGAAAAGTCTTTTTGGAAATCAAAACACATGCATGCAGAGGGAAGGTGAAATGAACAGTCATAAAACAAAATGAAAATCTTCCTAAAAATTTTAAATATGCCATTCAAAGAGGCCAAAAAGGGTTGGAAATTGTAAAAAAAACAAAGACTATCTTTCGAAATAAAGGATTGTTTTTGGCAAGAGCAACTCTTGTGTGTCAAATCAAAAGGAGATTGAAACTAAGACTATTGCTATTTCTGTAAATCTTTCCTCTACATTATTACTTCTTGTAGCTATTCGTTTATGCCATAAAATAGGTTACGATAGGTGAATGATGGAATGATGCAATTATTTGTTTCCTTAGAGTCTTGCGCCTGATCTAATTTGATCATGTTTATGTTGCAGGTATGTTAGGTTAGGTTGTTTTATAATTTCATCTCATAACTTGGGGTTTTGCAGCGAGGAGATTGCTAACCAAATTAATGTCATATTTTGTGTTTATAGCTAACTTTTGTAAATAATGTTTCTATTTTAGTTTTCTGATATTTAGATTAGTCTTGCTTTAAAATCTACTGTTTCGATTCGGGTCCATTCTAGAATTTCTACATTTGTTTTCATTCTTGCATCTCCAAGCACCTTCATCTAATCTTCAGATAAAATATGGGTTTAGGAGGCCTACTAATTCCAAATGCACACTAAATCAGATCAAGTGAACGAATCCTAGCTTGCTAATTTACTAATTTTTTTTTTGCTAACATTTAATGCTAACATTTCTAACTTTACTAACACCAAATGCTAACATAGGGATAGTGGAACACTGTTAAATGAAGATAAAATGAACCCGCTAACTCTAAAAATTGAATCTCATGTT
Source organism: Wollemia nobilis (assembly GCA_028583015.1). Lineage (NCBI taxonomy): Eukaryota > Viridiplantae > Streptophyta > Pinopsida > Araucariales > Araucariaceae > Wollemia > Wollemia nobilis. The sequence continues at coordinate 1,072,761 of JAQPPZ010002068.1, forward strand.
AAAGGCACGGAGCTTAAAATGAAGTGGCTTATACCACACACTTTCTCATTTGGAATATTTTTAAGCTGAAGATAAAAGAGGTTACTAACTGGGTTTTGGGTAGATCACTTTAATCTCAAGAACATTAAAAGAAGCTATCTTCGCATTTGGTTGATTTAATGGATTATGGTTGCAAAGTACTTGTTCGAATCATTAAATGCCCCTTGTTAATAGTTACTTGCATGGTTTAAGTTATTATGGTATACATTCGTTTATTTGCTTTAGTCTTGATTGATTATATGCACATGAATATTTTTTCACAAGAACCTTGGAGAAATGAATAATGTTACTTAATTTATTTGCAAGAGAGAGTTTCCTGTTCGATACTCTAGTTGTGGTGATCACTTTGCTATAGGCAAAAATATTCACTCAACATTTTGGCTCTAGAAGGAGGGCCTTCTTTATTGCTTTGTGATTACGATATGTTCTAACAATTAACGTGGGTAGTTTTGTTTCCACCTATTGTGCTTACAGGTATAACATTTATTTGTTTCATTTTGCAAGCGAGTTGAGAGAAGTCTTTTAAAGTTCTAGAGTTTTCAAGCTGGCCCAACCTGAGTACATAGCTACTAGGTCCAAAACCATAGGGGAAACTATTTTCCAAAGTATTTCTCCCACTGGTAGGAAGTCGAGAAACAAAACATTAAAGATCTAAATACCACCCAGTGTACTTGAGTTAGGAGCTTCTTTAGACTCAAGTACATCTATCAAGCCTGAGCCCACAATTTCAAACGTGACAGCTACACCAAGTGCGTTTGTCTCCATCATTACAAGTGTCGCCATTGTTCCTATAAGGTCGATACATTTGAATAACATGGCCCAATAAAAACAACAACAACAACCACCTGCCCTTTGGTATGGTGCACAAAGTTCTCCCTTGGATATCCCTGGGGTAGTCCATGACTTGCATAGAAATATTGAAAGGGGATTGCCTAAATTCATGCATGATGGTACCATAACAGTCGAAGAACATGTCCAAATTTACAAGGATTACATGTTTAGACAAGGATTTACCCATGAAGATATCGCTTGTCAAATTTTCCTTGCTAGTCTAGACAGTATGACCAATGAATGGTATAGGAATCTTCCCACAGGGTCCATTACTTCATGGGCCCAATTAGAAACTACCTTTATTATTCAATTTTGAATGTTGTTGGACCCTTCCATAATTTATAATTTATTCATATCATGCAAAAGGTTACCCAATGAGCCCATAAGAACATTCAATCAGAGGTTCCAAAAGCTGTATACAAATTTGACTCACCACTTTGTAGTAGATCTTATGGTGGCCCTGCAACTGTACTTTGGAGCTTTAGATCTGTTAACATCCTTGTTGACTAGAAGGAATCCTCAGGTTACGACGCTTTTGTTAGCTTATGCGGAGACAATGACCCTTGAACAACAAATGAATTTAGCAGGAGTAGGTTTGTCTCAATTGACTGGGATGGGATAATATGGTCCATACAGTAAATTCGCCATGATGAATCAAGTAATGGCACCACAAGTTCCAACAATGAACAATTTCCAACAACCATCTCAAGTCACATCATTTTCCACTTATCCTAAAGCCTCTGTTTCAACACAGGCATTGATTCCAAATAATTTGAGGACCTTTCCTGGGTTTAGTATGGGCAATAACTTGTTGACCATACCTGGGTTTACTCCGATTAGTATGCCAAGTCCAACGACTTATCCAACAATCACTCCTATTCAAAGTGTGAATCCAAGATGGAATCAAAGTGCCCAGACCCAAGCCATTATACCTATTCCAGAGGTGGCTAATGCAACAAATACAGCTTGTCCTGAAATTAGAGTGCCCCAATCACATGGGCCTAAACCTATGATAGAAGACATGAAGGAAACATTGGCCAAAGTTTTGGTTACTGTGGAAAATGTTAATAAAAAAGTTGACCAAGTCATGGGTCATAACTGACATTATAACCATAGAGGAAAAGGAACATAAAACACACATCCTAATAATGGACGAGTACCCAATCCGTATCCAATCAGGAAGATGTATCAGAAGATTTTGGAGAGTCAGGATCTTGTGATAATGATTGCCTACACTGTTGCCATGGAAAGCAGGAGTCTATATTGATTGAAGTTATATATTCTCAAGAAAGTGAAGAAGAGGAGGATGTGGAGTTTTTTGGAAAAGAAGATGAAGAAACATTGGAAGTTCATGCCAATAAACGTTTGGGGAAAGGAAATCACAAGTATTACACAAGGAGTTCTAAGGATCCCAAAACTTCCTCTACCCCTCCAAACAACCCATTACTTCCTCCTGATTTTAAAGGAGATGTTAATCCACCTCCTCCATCAATGGAAGAGAAGTCTAAATTGGTACAAAACATGTCAAATTTGGAAAAAACCACTTATGAATTGATAGAAGACATGAAGAAAACTAAGGCCAATGTCTCGATGTATGATATGTCATAACTTTTAGGCCAAGAAGTAAGTCCACCAAAAGGTTTGGATACACCTATCCAAGTTCATGAAGCTAAGGGTGTTGAATTCCAATTGGTTTGGAAATGGGAAAAGTGAGACGTGCCTCCATTCCTCATAACCATTAGAATTGCTAGTAGAAATCTACACAATTATCTAATAGATTCTAGGGCCTCTGCTAGCATTATGTCCCTAGAAATCTGTCAAAAATTGGGACTTACACCAAAACCTTCTAAAAGCAGGGTGGTGCAACTGGATAGATCGACCATGGAGGAAGAGGGATAATTAAGGGATATTCTTATTCAAGTCAACTCAAAACCTAGGGTTCAACATCACATAGATATATTGGTACTTAACATTCCTATAAAATATGACATGGTGTTGGGAAGAGATTGGAGCAAGAACTTAAACGGATATATTGTAATAGACTCTTCACATATGTGGTTGCCTTGGAGAGGAGTTGCCAACCAAATTTGAATTGATAGTGAACCTAGGCTCAAAGAAATGATAATAGAATACAACAAACCTAATGATATTCAATACATTGAAACTGAATTAGGAGCCTATTTCTTGGATGTGGAAATTCTTGAGAATTCTCAAGATGGAAGGATTGGATGCAGTGATTCTGAAGAACACCATAAGGTTTGGACTTTAAGATTTGATGGATCCAAGTCCAAACAAGGGGCGGGATCTAGTATTGAACTTTCATGTCTATATAGAAAACCTATGTTGGCTGCATATAGATTACAGTTCCCAACCACCAACAATGTGGCAGAATATGAGGCCTTGATTTTCGGACTTCAATTGGCCCTTCAAAAGAAAATCAAATGTATCAAGGTCTTAGGTGATTTTGAATTAATGGTAAAACAAGTTAAAGGACAATATGCATGTAAGAACAAGCGGTTCAGCCTTTACCAAACTAGAGTTAGATATTTAATAAATGAATTTTATGCTTTTAATATATCTCTGATCTCTAAAAAAGGCAATCGTTTGGCAAATTTTTTAGCCATAGCTGCTAGCATGCTTAAACCAGTGGATCACAAGAAATGCAAGAAATTTTCCATAGAATTAGTCCTTTGCCCCTCGATACCTGATAACGTCATGAATTTCCAAGTCTTTGATAGTGATAGACATTATTCAATTTTGTCGCTAATTCTGGTATCTTTGAAAATCAGGTTATTGATGAAGACGAGAGGGGGCAAGAAGAGGCAGGATTGAAAATGGATGATATTGGAAAATGGAATGAGATGCCAAATGGGATGGCCTCATTAGAGAAAATGTTTGATATTGGATACCAACCAAAATGAGGGAGAAAATTTCCACCTCCCAAGGAGGCTTGTGAATCATTCAATATTAGAAGTGCAGAAAACCCTTGTGAAATACTCATTGCAAAGGCATGTACCAAACATGAAAAGAATTCCATTGCCAATACATTGAAGGAATACATAGATTGCATATCTTGGAGCTATAAGGAGTTGAGGAATTATGATCAGAATGTTATAATGCATACGATCCCTTTGAAACCAGACTCCAAACCCTTTAGGCAAAGACATAGGCTAGTCAATCCGTTACTAGAGCCCTTGATAGAAAAGGAGGTAAAGCGACTATTAGAAGATAAAATCATCTTTTCTGTTAGGCATTCCACATGGGTTGCTAACTTGGTCCCTATGAGGAAAAAGAGTGGAGAGATAAGGCTATGTATTGATTTTAGAAATCTGAATAAGGCCTCACAAAAGGACCATTACCCTTTACCTACCATTGATGAAATCCTTCAAAAGGTAAATGGGTCAGAAATGATGTCATTCCTAGATGGCTATTCAGGATACAATAAATTCCTCATCCATCTTAATGATAGGATGAAAACTGCCTTCACCACAAAATAGGGCATGTTTGCATATAGGATAATTCCTTTTGGATTATTGAATGTAGGTTCCACATTCCAACGAGCCATGGACTTTGCCTTTAATGGGCTCATCGGTGAGTGCATTATTTTCTATGTAGATGATATTCCCGTCTTTTCTAAGAATAGGGAGAACCACATCAAGGATATAAGGAAAGTTCTCCAAAGGTGTAGGGAACATGGCATTTCACTCAACCCAAAGAAGTGCATTTTCGGGGTAACGGAAGGAAAATTATTGGGACATGTAATATCCAATATGGAATTTCCATTGATCCTGAAAGAATAGATGCCATACAATAGATTCCTTTTCCAAATAGCAAAAAATAATTGAGATCATTTTTTGGGAAGATTAATTTTGTTAGAAAATTTATTTCAGGTTTTTCAGAAATTGCAAAACCCTTGAACGATATGTTGAAGAAAGAGGCCCAAATAAAATGGATGAATGAAAACAGGGATGATTTCGAAAGATTCAAGGATACGATTTCTAAAGCCCCGATTTTAGTGAGTCCTGACTATGCAAAGCCTTTCTACATTTACACATTTGCTTTAGACCATTCCTTTGCGAGTGTTCTAACTCAGAAGAGTGAACGCAACATTGAAAATCCCATTTCATTCCTTAATACTCCTCTCAAGATGCGAAATTGAGATATTCCATCTTGGACAAGCAAGTGTATGCCATATTTAAGACTATAAAAAAAATAAACATTATATAGTCCACAGTAGGGTGTTTGCTATAGTCCCATATCCTGCAGTTAAAGCCATGTTTATATAGAATGAACTAGGTGAAAGGCGAGGTAAGTGGATCTCAACTCTTCAAGAATTTGATCTTGAAATTCAACCTATGAAGATAGTGCGAGGACAACGGTTGGTTAAGGCCATAGCAAAAAATGATCCTTTAGTTTCATGTTAGCATTATGAAATAGCAGATATAACTGAAGATGATTGGTACATAGATGTTGTGTATCTTTTATTGAATGGTAAGTGTCCACCACATTTGAATTCTACTCAACGAAGAGCCTTGCGTTTAAAATTTGCTAATTTTCTAATCATATCCGGTGCATTATACAAGAAAAACCATGAAGGAATTTACCTTCATTGCATTGATTGAAAAGAGGCAACACAAGTGCTCAAGGAATTCCACAGTAAGTATGGGATAGGACATGGGTCTGCTAATGCCACAACCCATCAAATCCTTAGAGCTGGTTACTATTGGCCTCAAGTGTTTAAAGATGCTCATGCTCATGTGAGGTCATGTCATACTTTTCAAATCCCAGCAAATAGAGAAAGGGGTGCTTCTATGCCATTACAATCTGTAATCGAGCCTAGACCTTTTGCACAATGGGGTTTGTATTTTGTTGGGATCATCAGTCCCAATTCATTCGATTCCCATAAATACATTCTCACGGCTATAGATTATTGCACAAGGTGGATGAAAGCTATTCCCACTAAAAATGCCACTTCAGAAGTTGTTATTAAATTCTTAGAGGATAACATTATCACTTGATTCGGAATGCCTAACTCCATTATAAGTGACAACGGTTCTGCTTTCTCCTCTCTAGAATTTGCAAATTAGGCATTTGACAACATGGTGAGTTTGAAGTTTTCTTCAAATTATTATCCATAAGGTAATGGATTGGTTGTCTTCTAATAAGAATTTGTTGTGTCATTAAAAAGTTTCTTGAAAGAAATCCTAGATATTGGCATAACAAACTTAAGTTGGCTCTTTGGGCTGATAGAATTAGAATCAAGGAATCATTAGGAACATCTCCTTACCACTTAGTTTATGGACAAGATCCTATTTTTCCCACAAATATTAAGTTACAAACATTACATTTCATGAAAGATTACCTGGAAACTGATAATAAACTTGAATCTAGACTAACACAATTGATGCATCTAGATGAAAAGAGGGATGAGGCTATGCTTCAATTTAGTAAACACCAATATGTAGTAAAAAGGTGGTTTGATAAAAATTCTAGAGTCAAAACATATAAGGTTCAGATTTAGTGTTGTGGGATAAGAGACGTAAGAGGAAAGGAGATCATGATAAATTTGATTACTTATGGTTGGGTCCTTACCAAATTTCAGAAGTCCTAGGTGAAAACAGTTTTAGATTAAAAACCCTGAACAAAAAAGATTTGGCTTTACTTGTCAATGGGCTGCATTTAAAACACTATTTCCAGGCCTAAAATGGCAAGGCCTTGTATTATATGTAAATAGGTCATGCTTTGTTTTTGCATGTGCAAATTTGATTTTCTTATGTGTGTGTTAGTTTTTTTTGCTTTCAACCTTTATTTTAGCATGAGGAGATTATTCTGAACAAGGTTTTGGAGGCATTTTGATTGCATTTTTCTTTTTTTAGCGCTTAGTGTGTTGGTCATTGGACCAGTTTTGGGCTTGATAAAATATATATATATAGCAAAGTGGTTAGTGTGTATCCTTAGCAATGTTCTAAAACTAGAAGTATATGAAACAACAGAATTTTTTTACAGAAAGCTCCACGAGCATTGCAAACACATTAAAGAATGTCGTTTGAAATTTGGTATACACAAAAGTTGTCAATTTTGCAAGATAGGGTGAAGCATTTTTATATAATCCATCTTACCCATTTGTGTTCAGGATGCATTGCATAATAGCCTCGAGTCTCAATCCATTCCATATTTTAAAAACAACCACCAAAAGCATGTCAAACCCTCTTAGGATCATTACACAATAAACATTAAGTAAGGTCTTGGGGTTGGAAACTGATGCCGCATTGTCTTGAATTAAACATGTTCTACACATATAAAGAACATCTTGGGCAAAATGGTTGAAACCTTACTTGGAAGAAAAGCGAGGCAAAAATAATTTTTCTTGTCTATCCCATCATGCAAAATATAGTCCATGAAACAGTGGTTTTCACCACTCCACCTCCATAACATCACTTGGATTGAAATGATCGTACTACATGTCCCTCATAAGGATGAGTAGTCATCCCTAAGATTCAAAGAAGCCATCACCACTCCACATCCATAACATCACTTGGTACATGTCCCTCATAAGGATGAGTAGTCATCCCTAAGATTCAAGGAAGCCATTACCACTCCACCTCCATAACATCACTTGGATTGAAAGGATCGTACTACATGTCCCTTGCAAGGATGAGTAGTCATCCCTAAGATTCAAGGAAGCCATTACTACTCCATCTCCATAACATCACTTGGATTGAAAGGATCGTACTACATGTCCCTTGCAAGGATGAGTAGTCATCCCTAAGATTTAAGGAATCCATCATTAATCCACCTCCATCACATCATTTGAGTTGTAAGGATCGTACTACGTGTCCCTCACAAGGATGGGTAGTCATCCCTAAAATTTAAGAAAGCCAAAGCCAAAGCCTCGACTATGGGGCTAATCTCCACCGGGGCTATAGATGTCTGACTGGTAGTGAGGTAGGCTCATGAGTGGTGACATGTCTCATTTAAAATCAAGACCTTTGATCACTCACACAGATAGGCTAGCCTGGAAGTTATCCATGATAGGTTTAATAATTTTGCTTAAGATGAGGTAATGAACTTAAATCATAGTAAGGATAGGGTTAAATTCTCATCACGCTTAGGTTGAGAATCTGATTCCCCAAAGCTCTGATTTCACTTACACATGCACATTGATTCAATATGGCAGTGGTGCATAACCAACCTTGAGATTGGGTATATGAACTCAATTCATGCATGATTGGTCCTGAGAGGGTTTGATAGTTTTAATGTTTGTTCTCGTGCTACTAAAAGTTAGGAGTCTTGGTAAAGTAGGTCAGCCATAGTTCATTATGCTGGTAGTACATTCGATCTTGCATAGACCCTCCATGATTCATTATATGCATTCATGTGAAATTGGCAATAAAATGGAGAACTATTTCAAATGATAAATAATGAATCACTATGCACACATTGAGCGGATGCTGAATAATTCTAATGTTTCATGTATTTCTAGTTTATTTACATTCTTTGGATATTTGCTAACGCTTGTAGTTGAGTTGCAGGTTTCCAGGTCGGGTTTCTCACCAAAATTCTCAAGAGAATTTCCCGTCAGAGTCGCCATTTGTTGTGGCTGCTCCACAATGTACCCCAAAATTGGGGATCCACATTTTTTGCATGTTTTCGAAGAAGACCGAAGTGGCCCATATGCTAAAGATCAAAGAAAGAAGAAAAGAGAAAAGTGTCGTGATATCACGACATGTTGCATTATCATGGCCAAAGGAGAAAAAAGTGTCGCGATATCATGACATGTTGCATTGTCACGGCCAAAGGAGGAAAAAGTGTCGCGATATCACGACATGTTGCATTGTCACGGCCAAAAGAGAAAAAGTGTCGTGATATCACGACATGTTGCATTGTCGTGGCCAAAAGAGAAAAAGTGTCACGATATTGTGACATGTTGCATTTTCGTGACCAAACAAGAAAAGAAAGAACAAGAAATAAAAGTGTCGCGATATCACGACATGTTGCATTTTCATGGCCAAGAGCAAGAGAAGAAAGAAAAGTGTCGTGATATCATGACATGTTGCATTTTTGTGACCAAACAAGAAAAGAAAGAACAAGAAATAAAAGTGTCGCGATATCGCGACATGTTGCATTGTCGCGGCAAAAAGAGAAAAAGTGTCATGATATCGCAATAGGTTGCATTGTCACAGCCAAAAGAGAAAAAGTGTCGTGATATCACGACATGTTGCATTTTTGCGACCAAACAAGAAACGAAAGAACAAGAAAGAAAAGTGATGCGATATCGCGACATGTTGCATTTTCGTGGCCAAGAGCAAGAGAAGAAAGAAAAGTGTTGCGATATCGCGACATGTTGCATTTTTGTGACCAAACGAGAAAAGAAAGAACAAGAAAGAAAAGTGTCATGATATCACGACATGTTGCATTTTCGCGACCAAATGAGAAAAGAAAGAACAAGAAAGAAAAATGCCACGATATCGCGACATGTTGCATTGTCACAACCAAAAGAGAAAAAGTGTCGTGATATTGCTACATGTTGCATTTTCGTGATTCAAAAGGGGTAGACGAGCAGAGAAACAAGAAGTGTCGTAATATCACGACATGTCCGATTTTTGCCAAGGGAACATAGTAGTTGACAATGCGTCTGATAATAGTGACGTGGACATAAGGACAAAATCTAATGAATAATACAAAATGTTACATAAGGAATCTTTAATGATTTGAAATTATTTAAGATGGCCATTACACACGAAAGGAAATGGATGCAAGCCCATGTGGAGAAAAGGAAACATTCTTTCGAAATCAAATGAAAAGTGAAGCCGAACCATGGAAATGAAATGAAGGGCCACAAAATAGAAACGAAAAGTCTTTTTGGAAATCAAAACACATGCATTCAGAGGGAAGGTGAAACGAACAGCCAAAAAATGAAACGAAAAGCTTCTTGAAAATTTCAAATACGCCATTCAAAGAGGCTAGAAAGGGCTAGAAATTGTAAAAAAAACAAAGACTATCTTTCGAAATAAAGAATTTTTTTTGGCAAGAGCAACTCTTGTGTGTGAAATTAAAAGGATATTGAAACTAAGACTACTGCTATTTCTGTAAATCTTTCCTCTACATTATTACTTCTTGTATCTATTCATTTACGCCATAAAATGGGTTATGATAGGTGAATGACGGAATGATGCAATTATTTGTTTCCTTAGAGTCTTGCACCTGATCTAATTTGATTGTGTTTATTTTGCAGGTCTGTTAGGTCAGGTTGTTTTAGAATTTCATCTCATAACTTGGGGTTTTGCAGCGAGGAGATTGTTAACCAAATTAATGTCCTATTTTGTGTTTCCAGCTAACTTTTGTAAATAATGTTTCTATTTTAGTTTTCTAATATTTAGATTAGTCTTGCTTTAAAATCTACTGTTTCGATTCGGTTCCATTCAAGAATTTATGCATTTGTTTTCATTCTTGCATATCCAAACACCTTCATCTAATCTTCAGATAAAATATGGGTTTAGGAGGGCTACTAATTCCAAATGCACACTAAATCAGATCAAGTGAATGAATCCTAGCTTGCTAATTTACTAATTTTTTTTGCTAACATTGCTAACTTTACTAACACCAAATGCTAACATAGGGATAGTGGAACACTGTTAAATGAAGATAAAATGAACCCGCTAACTCTAAAAAATGAATCTCATGTTAAAGGAACGGAGCTTAAAATGAAGTGGCTTATACCACACACTTTCTCATTTGGAATCTTTTTAAGCTGAAGATAAAAGAGGTTACTAACTGGGTTTCGAGTAGATCACTTTAATCTCAAGAACATTAAAAGAAGCTATCTTTGCATTTAGTTGATTTAATGGATTATGGTTGCAAAGTACTTGTTCAAATCATTAAAGGCCCCTTGTTAACAGTTACTTGCATGGTTTAAGTTATTATGGTATACATTTGTTTATTTGCTTTAGTCTTGATTGATTATATGCACATGAATGTTTATTCACAAGAACCTTGGAGAAATGAATAATGCTACTTAATTTATTTGCAAGAGAGAGTTTCCTGTTCGATACTCTAGTTGTGGTGATCACTTTTCTATAGGGCAAAATATTCACTCAACAGGACCCTTTTGTGATGTTGTGCGGGGATGTAATTCTCGAAAATTCATCCTCCCATGGAGCGGTCCGGCTATGGTAGCCTTATTAGGGAGTAGGATAGTGAGGATTTGTGACCCCAATGTCTGTTTTGAATGCCAAGAATCACAAGCACAAAGGCACCTTTGTTCGGCATGTTTATTATTGTTTTTTTTGCATTTTGGTGTAGTTTTTGATGTTTTTGAATTTCTAGCTCTGTAATCATCCCTAGGTGGGACGAATACCATTTTAGTAATCATCTTTGGGTGGGACGAGCTCTAACTAGAGCGCTCATTTCAAGGGGAAATTATTACAGGCCTAAAAGCCTATTTAAGGGCCAAAACTAGGTTTTGGGCTCATTTGCATTTGTTTTTCCTAGCGTTTGGGAGTTGTGAGGAGGAGGAGGTCATGTTCGCATAGTGAAGCGCTGTCAAATTTTATCAAAAACCATGATTTCACAGACCGGATCATCAAGTGGCAGAGCCGAAGCAAGACTGGTGAGTGCTCCTCTTTATTTTACTGGTGTTATTTGATTGTTTAAAACCGCAACTTGTTTTCGTTTGTATTTTATTTGTCGATTAAAAAATGAAAACCCTAGTTAATTTTTATTTGTTTGTTTTGTTTTTTGTGCTTGGTGTTGCTTTGTAGAAACTAACACGAAGCCCTAATTTAAAAAAAAAACTGTGTTTATTTTGTTTTTTTTGTAAACTAAAGAAATGAAAACCCTAGTTTGAACGAAGATTGAAAACTTAGCTTTGTTTGTAAAAAAATTACTTTTATTTTGTTTTTTGTTTTTTTTATCCGTTTAGACTTATGTCAAACCCTAGGTAACTAAAGAATTTTTTGTTATTATTGTTTTGTGTTTGTTTTTTAGTTTTAACTAAGGTTAAAAACCCTAGGTTAAGAACTATTTTTTTTATTTTGATTTTGTTTTGTTTAACCTAGAGTTTAGAAACCCTAGATGGAATTTTTGTTTTTATTTGATTTTTTTGGGGTTCACACTTAAGGTTAGAAACCCTAGGTGTGTTATTTTGTTTATGGTTGTATAGTTTTATTTGACCGTGTTGTACTTTTGTTGTATAGTTGTTTGTCTGTACTTTGTTGTACTTTGTTTGTTAAATGTTTTTAGATGTAAAATTGTTTTTTTTTTTTTTTGTTTGTTGTGTTGTATTTATCAGTTCGAACTAAAGTTAAAAACCCTAGGTAACTGAAAAAATTTGATTTTAAATTTTTTAGTTTAAACTAGAGTTAAAAACCCTAGGTTAAAATGTTTGTGATTTTTTGTGTTTTTATTCAAAGTATGGTTAAAAAGCCTAATTTGTAATTTTGTAATTTGTTTGTCTGTACAATGTTGTTATTGTTGTTGTAAAGTTTATTAAATGTATTTTTTTGTACAATTTGTATACGTTGTATATTGTTTTAGTGCTGTACAATTTTTTTTGTTTTGTTTTCTCATGTTTTAATGGTTTTGTTTTGTTTTTTTTTGCAGGTTTTGAAGAGTCGGTACCGTGTGTTGATGGTGTTCTCTAAAGTGCAGGAGGCATTGACTATGGCGGACTGGGAGTGGCTTGATGCCCTTGGGCTCAATCAGGTGACTCAGCTAGAGCCTGTGGTGGGGGATAAGGCATATCTGACGGCCCTGATCAACTTGTGGGAGCCCCATACCAACACCTTTCATCTCCCAACAGGGGAGATGATGGTGACTCTAGAGGATGTCTATCGGATTCTATGGATTTTGATAGACGGGCTTCCTATTCGGACTACTCTACGTGATTAGAGAACGGTTGTGCTAACATGGTGCTTCAAGCATGGGGTGGAGATGGGGGTGTATAGTTTGGTGGAGTGGGCAGAGAGGGATTGCCTGATTGGTGGTATTTTAGTGCGATGGTGGTTGGAGAAGGGTGTGTTGGGTGTGAGGCATGCATTACTGATGACCCTCATCTCCAACATGCTGTTGCCTGACTCATCAGGCATGAGGTTCCTATGGAACCTACTCGAGGTAGTCTTCAGATCGGTTGAGTGTCCGACGGAGGCACCCCTGATTATGAGGTGGGTGTAGACACTACTGGCATAGCTTTATGATGAGTTATACGAGGTCTGCTGTCGAAGGTGGAAGGGGATTGGATGTAGCTATTTGTTGTAGTGCTAGGGGTGGCAGCACATAGATATGGAGTGACTGCAAGGATTGCCTTGGACCACCCGGGTAGAGATGGTGGACAGAGATATTGGGTATGTGTCTCTGTGGCAGAGGTCAGAGGAGTAGGGGCACAGTTAGTGGTGGGTACGTTCTGTAGGGCACTATGTCGATGCCTTTGCATGGCTTGCTCTAGGGGAGGTGTTCTGGTGTCCATACCGGTACTGACCAGCCTAGCTTGAGGCTTGAGAGTGACTCGGACGGGTGCGTAGGGGGAGATGGCTGATCTGGTGACATGGGACCAAGAAGGAGTACTTTTCGTACATCCAGGTGATGCGATAGTTTGGGGTGCGCTAGGGGTTGCCTGGTGAGCCCTTAATCTATCAGCGTCAGGGTGACAAAAGGACTCTATCCTGGCCGATCATCGAGCCGCTTGGTGAGGAGTCGAATGTAGTGATTGACATCCCTATTGTGGACAACGTCGAGGTGACTATTGAGTATGACCAGTGTTGGACGATGTAGCGATGGCAAGGTGAGGGGCCTCTAGGAGGTCTTGATGCAGAAGCAGTAGGTGGGTAGGATGCAGAGGCATCAAGGGAGGTTTGGGGGGCTCCACTAGAGGATGAGGACATGGTGGAGGTTGACGATTTTATAGGGGATGATTTTGGAGTTCCAAAGCAATTTAACACATAGGACATCCCGGAGTAGTGGGTTTTGGAGTAGCTCATCATCCTGGAGATGCCCATGTCACAGGCAGTTCTGATGGATATGGAGGCTAGGTATCGCACTGAGATAGCACGATTGGAGGATCTACTTCAAATATGGGATGGGGAGCTCAGGGATGCTCTGTAAGAGAGGGATATCCTATGGACTAAGTTGGTTGAGCAGGAGAACGCATTGGCTATGTACCATCAACGGGATGGGGACATCGATGTGTCATGGGAGAGGGATCTCCTACAGACGCAGTTGGCATAGCATGATGATGCATTGGCTAGGTACCATCGACGGGAGTTATATTTGGTCTAAAACCAGATAGAGTTGGAGGCTAAGATTATCCACCTCGGTGGGCGGTTACCTGAGCTCCCTAGAGGTGGATCTTCGTGTTGAATGATAGACAATGAGATTGAGCAATCTACTTCCTCTTGTCATAGGCGATTGGATGAGGGGGGCGCTAGTGGGCATGATGCGTGGGCTAGCAACAGCCACCTTGAGAGGTCCCATAGGACCCACACCACTGGAGGTAGTTCCCGTCGCACTAATCTTGCGTGATCATGGTGGCTGACACCCTAGGCTTGGGGGTTTTTGAGTTTTTGCTGACTTTGTGAGGTCATGGGACCGAATTATTGTAGCCTGCGGGTATTTTGATGATATATATACATGATGTTCTTTTTGGTTATACACTTGTCATGATTTTTTTTGTTTATTTTTATGCACATTTATTTATGTTCATGGATGCGTGTGTTATTATGAATGCGATGTTTCTAATTATATGATGTATGCATATGGAATGGATGGAATGATTTGTTGATAACTTGTCAATGGCACCATAGACTATATAGGATTTACTGGCTTTTTGTACTATGTGATGACTTTGTGGAATGACTTTACATGTAATAATTTTTTTTTGGTATTTTTCATATTTTTTGATGGTGATGTAAGTAATGAAATATACCAGTTGTTTTAAAATGTATTTAAGGTTTTTCTGAGATTTATGTTAGAATATTTATTATATAGTATATTACATTAAATAAGTTAATTATTTCAGTTGAGGAACTGCCCAGCAAGTTCGAACTGCCTCAACGGAGTTCTTTGTAAACCTTATATATTTACCATGAATATGAAGAGCAAGGTAATGATTCAGTTCGTAACATGGCATCAGAGCAATGAATGAATTCTGGGCAATGTGTATTCTTTATGGGCAATGTGCTACTCACGCACTCCATTTCTAGATTCACTCCAGGCAATGCATTCTTCGAGGAGCCATTGACGCCGAAGACTGCAATCCAAACTCCAGCGCATGAAGACTAATGTGATCCTGCTATTTTCCAAGTTTGTTTGGGGCGTTTGCGTTTGTGGCTGGATTTTCGTTCAGTAAGCGGAAGCGGAACTATTTTTTTCCGTTTTTGGATTTCGTTTCATAGCAAAGGGGATACCCATGTAGCTGACGTCCGCGGACCAGGGCCGAGCAGTGAACTCGGTGGCCACACAGCGGCGACGGTGGCGGTCTGTTTCGAACGGAAAATTTAATTAAAAAAAAAATTGTTGCATTACAGTGGTTGGCTGCAGGAGAAGTCTTCTACGCAGTCACCGGTCCAATAATTCACTGCAACACCAAATTGTGCTACGGTATTCGCTGTGCATTTAGGCCACGTGAAAGCTCTTGAAGTCCAAGCAAAAGTTTTTACTCTCACGTGAAAGCTCTTGACGAGGAAGGTGGTGGTGGCGGCACCCTCGCTCATCCAACGACGGCCGTTTGTGGAGGATCTCCATCCGAGGACTCTGCTTGCAGGCCGAAAAATTCTGGTCGCATTTTCATTTAAAAAAACGGTTTTTTGGGATTTTCATCCGAGGACTCTGCTTTCCGGACGAAAATTTTGGTCTCATTTCATTTAAAAAAAAATGGTTTGGTGCACGTTTTTTTATTGCCTTTGTCGTGCTTGGCGGTCAATAAATTTAAGTGGCTGTGCATTCACACGCGCCACAGTGGCCGTGATGGTTCTCTTCGTCATTGCTTACGTTTTTTTTATGGAGTGGTTGGGGTTTCAAACCCCTTCGAGTTGATAAAAATTGCTGCCAAGGTGACGCCGGGTCTTGTTGACGGCATGTAAATTTTTTTTCCTCCTTCAAAAACAATTGTTAAGAGGCATATTTTGAATTTTTCAAGATATACTCTATTTTGCAAGATAGAGGGGGAATTCAATTTTTTTTTCAAATCCTCAGAAAAAGGCATAGATAGCAACTCCAAGGTGCATTTTCGATTTTACTCGACACCTTTTTTATCTGTCAAATTTGGGTGCATTTTCGGTTGAAGCCGACACCTATGTGAGAAGCATTTTTTTTTGTGAGCATGCTTGTTTTGATTATTGCATTTCTTTTCTGCAAATAACAATCATCTCCATCAAAGCATCCACTACTTCTCTCAGCTCATGTTGCACAGGTTCTCCACAAAGCCGTTATCTCTTTGCACAGGGATCTTCATTGATCATCTACTTGATGTTCTCTCCACAACACTAATTTTCTCCTAGTTTTGTTTTTTGACTTAATTCCCTCCAACTGATTCTCTTCTTTCGAAGATTCTCAGGCAGGTGTCATTAACATCTCTTTGAGTAAATTTTTTATCCCTATTGCTATTGTGTTTAGGCGTAAATCCTGACGAAAGTCCTGGACTCCAAAGTGTTTAGGGGAAGTTACGCCCCACGCATGCGGTTTCCTGTCTTTCTAAGGTAGGTGCCATCAACAAAGCAATCCTTTTCAGTACTGCCTATGTTCCACGTACCGTTCTGATCTTCATAATACCTATAGTCTCCCTCACGTAAGGGCGGGTATTATTTTGCTTCAGTTCAGGTATAAGCGGCCCGGCAACGGTATATCGAAAAGGGGACCATTTGGCGCTATAAGGAACCCTAAACAATGGCTACAGTGCACAAGTATCTTTCGGATGCTCAATTGCTCAAAGGCACCAATTTTGTGCCATGGAAGCATAAAATGAAAGCCATTCTTCAGGTCAAAAAACTATGGGATGTTGTCAGTGGCACTACCTCTCGTCCCACCATAGCAGGGACAGATCAAGATGCATTTGATGATCAGGACAGGAAGGGCCTTATGTTTTTGTTACTTGCCATAACAGATGAGGTCCAACCTCATATTTGTGATGCCACGAGCAGTAAAGATGCTTGGGCGGCATTGATTACTGTGTATGAAGGAAAGAATAATTCCACAATTCTTCACCTACAAACCCGACTTCACAATCTCACAATGCATTCAGGGGAGACTGTTGAATTGTTTCTCTGCAAAGTGGCAGAATTGAAAGCTAAACTCAATACTATGGGAAAACCCATCGATGATGATCTTTTGACATCTGTTATTTTGAGGGCACTCCCACCATCTTACAAAAGTTTTATCACTTCACTCAATGTTTATGGCAGAAAATTAACTTTTGTTGAATTGGTTAACTTGCTTCAAACTGAAGAAGCCAATCAAGTACGAGAAAGATGAGGAACCTGCCACTGCTCTTTCCACTCATCAAAAGGGGCACAAGCAAGGACAATTCCAGAAGGGAGGGTCTTCTTCCAAAGGCAAAGGCAAGCCCAATCTCCAGCGAGATAAATATTGCAAGGTCTGTGATATGAACAATCATGATACCAACAGGTGTTGGTTCAAAAACAAACAACAGAATGATCCCTCACAAAATAAGAAAGGCAAAGGGCAGCAGAAATATCCCCAGCATCGTAACCAACAAAAAGGTCATGTTGCTTATGCAGATTCCCATTCAGATCATTCAAATTCTTCTTCAGATAATGACTCTGAAAGAGCACACAAGGTGCTCATGACCCATCTTGCCTCTTCCAAATCAGATGTTGTATGGTATATTGACTCTGGAGCAAGCAAACATATGACTGGGAACAAGTCCTGGTTTCAAACCTTTCACGCAAGAGAAGGCAAACCTGTCACTATTGCAGACAATCAAGTCTATCAAGTACAAGGTGAAGGAGATGTTACAGTCACTCTCCCTGATGGAGACTGTGCCATAGAGAAAGTTCTCTATGTTCCTGGCCTTGCCAACAATCTCTTATCAGTTCCACAGATGTTAGATCGAAATATGGATGTTATTTTCCAAGTTGAAAAAGGAAAAAAGAGATGTTTCATCAGTCACCAAGGTCAAAACATTGCCACTGGCTCCTACAAACATGGATTATTCATCTTGGATACAGTTTCTACATCCCATACTGCCCTCATTGCCACTACACAAGCAACAACTTCCTTATGGCATAAAAGATACGGGCACCTCAGTTCCGGGTATTTACTCGAATTAAGCAAATATGACATGGTAAAAGGGCTTCCTCAGCTTTCATCCGTTCTTCCAGTATGCTCCGATTGTCTAGCAGGGAAACAACATCGAGTTCCTTTTGAGACTAGTTCCTCTCGCTCTAAGAAACCCTTGGAGTTAATCCACGCAGATCTGTGCGGTCCTTTCCCAACCAGTCATGGTGGAAAGAGGTATTTTCAGCTATTTGTTGATGACTACTCTCGAAAAATATGGGTCTCCTTCCTTGCACTCAAGTCAGAAGCTCTTCTCTACTTTCGTCAGTTCAAAAGACAAGTTGAGAAGGAAACAAGTTGTTCCATCAAAACTCTCCGCTCAGATCGAGGGGGGGAATACACTTCCAAGGAATTTTCAGCATTTCTGGAAAAACATGGGATTAAGAGACAACTCACTACAGCATATACACCGCAGCAAAATGGAGTTGCAGAAAGAAAAAATCGCTCCATAGTAGAAATGAGTCGGTGTATGTTAAAAGGAGCAAACTTAGAAAAACAATACTGGGGCAGAAGCGATAAACACAACATCTTACCTACTAAATAGAGCACCTACAAGGGCTCTACAAGGAAAAACTCCACAAGAAGCCCGGAGTGGTAAGAAACCCTCAATTTCTCACCTAAGAGTTTTTGGATGCCAAGCTTTTATGCATATTCCTAAACGAGAAAGAAAGAAACTAGATGAGAAAACTCAAAAATGTATATTTCTTGGTTATGATGAATATTCAAAAGGATATCGGTTGATTGATCCTATAACCAAGAAAACACACATCAACAGAGATGTAGTATTTGATGAAACTTTCACATCAAATAATACACTTGTATATCTTAATGAAGATGAACCTAAGAAAGAAGCGACACCTCCTCGGAAGAAGGTTCCTAAGTGGTATACTAGTACATTGCAAGATTCAAAATTGACCTCACTTCCGGATCTAACTCTAGATCGACCCGCTACTCACAGTATGACTCAACACAAAAGAGCAGATGATGCAACAACAATAACAGATGTTGATGACCTTTGTCAACATTTTGATGATTTATCTGTGAATGTAGAAGATGATGAGGATATAGATATGGAAGATGAAAAAGTCTATCTGACAAAACTAGATGAAAAAGAACCCACATCAGTCTCAGATGCACTCAGTAAAGATCAATGGAAAACTGCTATGGATGCAGAACATACATCTCTAATGAAAAATCAAACTTGGAAGTTAGTGAATTTGCCTTCGGGAAAGAAACCCATTGGTTGCAAATGGGTATTCAAGATCAAATATAAGGCAAATGGTGCAATAGATAAATATAAAGCCCGACTTGTTGCAAAGGGCTATGCACAAAAAGAAGGCATAGACTATGAAGAGACATTTGCTCCTACTGCTAAAATGACCACTATTCGAGTTTTGTGTGCAATGGCAGCTCAATTTGGTTGGCAGCTACATCAGATGGATGTAAAGAGTGCTTTCTTAAATGGTGACCTACAAGAAGAGGTCTATATGTCTCAACCTGAAGGTTTTATAGTTCAAGGGCAAGAACAGAAAGTTTGTAAGCTGGTCAAATCTCTATATGGACTTAAACAAGCTCCTCGAGCTTGGTATATCAAAATTGATAGTCACCTAGTGCAACATGGTTTTAGAAGAAGTCCTGCAGATCCTAATCTATATATCAAGAACAATGGTTCTAACATAGTAATTCTAGTACTATATGTGGATGATCTGATCATAACAGGCAATTCAGAGAGTATGATCAAAACAGTTAAGAAAGATCTTAATACCTCTTTTGAAATGACAGATCTTGGACTTCTCCACTATTGTCTTGGTCTAGAGGTAACTCAATACAAGCATTGCATACAAGTTACTCAAAAGAAATATGCCATGACTCTAATTGAAAAGTATCGGATGACTGACTGCAAGCCCAAAGCCACACCAATGGAAGCAGGACTTAAGTTATCCCGATTTGATGAATCTCCTAAAATAGATAGTACTCTCTATCGTCAGCTGATTGGGAGTCTCATCTATCTCACAAATACCAGGCCAGATCTTAGTTTTGCTGTGGGTTATCTTTCACGATTCATGCAAGATCCTAAAGTTAGCCACTGGAAAGCAGCAAAAAGAGTCCTTCACTATGTCCGTGGTACGACATATATCGGCCTGGAATACAAAAAAACAACAAGTTCTATCTTCAAGGGTACACGGACTCTGATTATGCTGGATCCATAGATGACCGAAAATCAACTGCAGGTTATATTTTTCACCTTGGATCTGGTCCTGTCTCTTGGCATAGCAAGAAGCAACATGTTGTTGCTATCTCTTCTACTGAGGCAGAATATCGAGCAGCTAGTGGAGCAGTCTGCGAGATCATATGGTTACGTCGCATCCTCATAAATATGGGACTTCCAAAGAAACTTCCTTTACATTTATTCTGCGACAATCAAGGTGTCCTGAATCTCGTCAAGAATCCTATCTTTCATGATCGAACCAAGCACATTGACACTAGGTGTCATTTCATTCGAGATGAGGTTCCAAAGCATCATATTCAGCTCCACTACATTCCCACAGATGAGCAAATAGCGGACATTTTCACCAAAGCACTTGCTCGAGTCAAATTTGAATTATTCCGCAATGCTATGTGTAGTCAACATTAATGTAATAAGGGGGGATGTTAGAATATTTAGTATATAGTATATTACATTAAATAAGTTAATCATTTCAGTTGAGGAACTGCCCAGCATAGTTCGAACTGCCTCAACGGAGTTCTTTGTAAACCTTATATATTTACCATGAATATGAAGAGCAAGGTAATGATTCAGTTCGTAACAATTTAGATGTTTTAACTAACTAGCCAAGACTGTACATTTATCTCTCAAGAATTTTGAACAAGGTATGAATCAGACTTGAGTTTGACTAAGTTATTGTACATCTCTATGTGTGCGATTGAGTTTGTTTATGTGGTATTTGTTAGGATACGGCCAATGCCAGATAGGCTTTCAACCAAACCTGTACTAAGGATCACCTAATTAGCTCCACTAACTCCTTTATTGTATTTAGTAATATTAATCCACAAGACAATCTAAGGTACCATAAGCTAGCTCATCCACATGAAAACATTGGTCTGCTCACACGCAAAGCTAATGTGGTAGACATATCGTCATGTGTTTAGGATACATCATTGCCAGGTAGGTTGTCTACCAACCCCGTAATGAGGCTCACCTATATGGTTTTTCGAATGCTGAGAATTCTAGGGATTCAATATCAGGCGTCTTTCGGTTGCTCAAATTTTTGGGATACTTACTCTTGTACATAGTGATGAAAATCATTGTTTATATTTCTCTTTTTGTTTTTCTTTTTGAGCAAGGGGTTTGAATAGTGGTGATAACCACTATTATTTGGTTTTTCAAAGTTGAGCTCGTAGGTTTTTGGCTTACGAATGGAATTGATCCCTTTTGGCTTTGGGGATGACTACCCATCCTATTGAGGGACGTGTAGTACAAATCCTTATGATATTGAGGACCAAAGGTGATTAGGGATATGAGTATACAATAGCATTGATCTTTTAGGCCTTGGGGATGACTACCCATTCTTGTTAGGGGCATGTAGTACGAATCCTTATGACTTTGGGGATCAAAGGTGATTGGGGATATGATTATGTAATGGCATTGATATTTTTAGGCCTTGGGGATGACTACCCATCCTTGTCATGGGCGTGTAGTATGAATCCTTATGACTTTGGGGATCAAAGGTGTTTTGGGATTTTTTTTAGTGGTGAAAAGCACTATTTATTAGGGGAATTGGATGGGGAAAAGCTTGTCATTTTGTCAATTCTTATCATTCTCAAACCATTCGCACAGGGGGATGAATAGGTTAACCTTTCACCTAGGGTACCCTAGACTGTCGTGCAGGTTTTTCTTGCGTTCACACAACTTCAAAATTTTTATGTGTTGTAACTTGTGTTGGGATGCTACCTAACAAGGTGTGATCCAAGTAAAACTCGACCTTAATATGTTTGACTTTGTACAGTTCTTGGCTAGAAATATAATAACAGCTGAGTGACGAAAACCCTAGATGCATTAGAAGACAACTGACTATTATATGGTGCAAAATGTAAATGGCATTTATTTTTGATGGACTATTTACAAAGTGGAAAAATGTGGAAAATGATGGAGTTGCCAAGTAATTACAGTCTATGGTGCATTTGACCTGTATGACCAACAAATATGCAATGTATGTTTGCGATGCCTAATGCAACTATTTTTTTTGTGTTTTGATTTTTAAGAGTATGCATGGAAGTGAGATGCAGTTTTTTTTTTCCTATTTTTTATTATTTTATTGTTTTGTTTTTTTTTGAATATTTGTTTTGGACCAAGAGGTTGTGGGAACCCTTGGATATTTTGGTTTGACCAAAGGGTTTATAGATACCTTTGGGGCATTTTAGGTTAACCAAGCGATTGTGGGAATCCTTGGAGTGTTTGGTTTGACCAAAGGGAGTATGGATACCTTTGGGTCATTTTAGGGTTGACCAAGCGATTGTGAGAATCCCTAGAGCTTTTTGGTTTGACCAAAGGGATTATGGTTACCTTTGGGTAATTTTGGTTTAACCAAGCAATGATGGGAATCCTTTGAGCCTTTGGTTTGACCAAAGGGAGTATGGATACCTTTGGGGCATTTTAGGTTGACCAAGAGATGAAGGGAATCCTTGGGGCTTTTGGTTTGATCAAAGGGTTTATGGATACCTTTGGGGTGTTTTTGGGGTTGACCAAGCGATGTGGGAATCCTTGGAGCTTTTGGGACCAAGAGATTGCTAGAATCCTTAGAGATTTTGGTCTGACCAAATGGTTTATGGATACCTTTGGGGTGTTTTAGAGTTGACCAAGCAATTGGGAGAATCCTTGGAGCTTTTTAGGTTTGACCAAGTGATTGGGAGAATCCTTGGAGCTTTTTGGTTTGACCAAGTGATTGTGAGAATCCTCAGAGCTTTTGGGTTTGACCAAGTGATTGTGAGAATCCTTTTAGGTTTGACCAAGTGATTGCTAGAATCCTTGGAGCTTTTGGGTGAGCTTATGGCTCTCTAAATCTAGAATAGCCTTAAATGACTGATGTTCAAGGGTTCTCATTCCTTGATTCCTTCAAGAGAGGCAAGTCGGTATGTTCTAGGTCCTATTTTACTATCAATTACATAGGGAACTAACCAATTTGCCGCAAACTTGTCCCTTAGATGGGGCGGCAAGTAAGAATTTTGTTAGTTCTCTTTTAAGACCAAGTCACCAACCTGAAAGTCCCTTAGGTGAACTTTCATGTTGTATGATTTCTTAAGTCACTCTTGATAGATATGCAAATGTTCGAGAGCATTGATGTGTCATTTTTCGAGCAACATAAGCTGGTCTAATCGGGCCTGCCATGCAGTGTCATCATCGATGAAATCTTGCATTGATATGCACAAGGAAGGTATTTCCAACTCAAGAGGCATGACTACCTCAAAGCCATACACCAGCGAAAAGGGAGTTGCCCTAGTGGGCGTCCGAATGCTAGTGTGATAAGCCCATAGGGCAAGTGGGATTTGAATGTGCCAATCCTTATGACTATCTGCGAGTATATTTTTACGGATAGCAACTAGCATTTTTTTTTATGCCTCTGCTTGCTCATTTGCCTACGGATAATAAGGTGTTGAAAAACTATGCTGGATTTTATACTTTATTGTCAAAGCATGCACATATTTGTTCTTGAATGACGTCCCATTATCTGATAATATCTTGGATGGAATACCAAAATGACATATGATGTTATGTAAAATAAACTTCACAATGCGGGTCGCAGTCGTAGAGGTAAGTGAAATTTTTTCCACCCACTTGGTGAAGTACTCTATGGTCATTATGATAAATGTGTGATGACCTGACGATGTAGGGGAGATATTTTTGATTAGATCTAAGCCCCACTACAAAAATGGCCAAGTTGATTAGATTGGTTGCAAGGCCTGAGAAGGTATGTGTGTCAAATTGGCATGGTGTTGACACTTCATGCACTTCTTTACATACATGCAACAATATCACTCTAAATATGGCCAATAATATCCCATGTAGAGAATGCGCTTTGTGATGGACATACCGCTGAAGTGGCCATCGCATGTACCATCGTGTGCTTAGGTGATCACCCAAGAGGACTCCTACTGGTCTAAGCAACAGAGGAGGATTCCTTCATAGATCTTACGGTACAAAATGTCTCCTAGAAAGACATGTTTTGCTGCTTTCTATTTAAAAGATATTTTTGTAGTGTGCGTCAATCCAAGCGGGAGGTTACCTAGCTTGAGGTAGTCTCTTATGGGTGCGTACCAATCCTGCTGATCAAAAACCTCGATGGTATAAACTTCCAATCCCTCTTGAAGTTCATCTCTAGCAAAAGCTGAGTGGGAACAAACCTATAAGAATAGTTTTGTGTTGCTATTAAGGGG
The DNA here is from genome assembly GCA_028583015.1 of Wollemia nobilis. Classification (NCBI taxonomy): domain Eukaryota; kingdom Viridiplantae; phylum Streptophyta; class Pinopsida; order Araucariales; family Araucariaceae; genus Wollemia; species Wollemia nobilis. The sequence goes on from JAQPPZ010002068.1 coordinate 1,097,349, forward strand.
AATAGGGGAGAACAAGGACCCCCAATTGGCTTAATTTATACAATCATGGATTCGAGAGAACCTATCCTGAGATGGTTCAATCTGGATCAGGTGGATTCCTGGTGTTAGGTCAGAGCTTGCACGCTCCATCGTGGATTGCAATAATGTTTTGACTTGAATGGTTTTCATCTCACCAGAAGGGTCTTACAAGATTAGTGACCCCAAAGAGGCCATAGTATCCGCTAAATGATTCGATGATCAAGGGAGTACCTCAATGTCATACCATTCAAGCTTTTTTGGGAATTTTTCCACAAGGGCTTTGTAGGCCTGCAGAACTGGGCATTTGGATTGGAATATCCCTTTAACTTGGTTGACAATTAAAAATGAATTACCAAATATGTTCAAGCGTTTGATGTTCATGGTGATTTTTGTCTAAAGACCTATGAGCAAGGCTTCGTATTCGGCATTGTTGTTGGTGCACAAGAAATCTAATTTAAATGATAGAGGCATTGGAGACCCTTGCGGTGTGAAGAATACAATTCCTGTGCCACCCCCTTGCTCACATTTAGAACCATCAAAGAATAAGGTTATGTCAGGCTCGTCAGAATCTGGTGATTCTGAGACATGGAAGACCCCATCATTGGGTAGCTCTATGGTCAAAGGTTGATCGTCTTTAAGAGGATCCTCTGCTAGTTGATTGGTGATGACTTGAACTTTGATGGACTTCTATCCAATGAATTCGATGTCAAACTCTGTCAACAACATGATCCATTTCATCGTGCGGCTACTATGATAAGTACGACTCATCATGTACCACAATGGATTCTTCTTAGACATAATATACATCGTATTTATCAGCATGTAGTGGCACAACTTTTTGGTAGCAAACACTACTGCCAAGCATAGCTTCTCAACGTATGCATAGTTACGTTCATAACTGACCAGGGTGCAGCTAAGATAGTAAGTAGCCTATTCTTTGTGTAGTTCATTTTTTTGGGCTAGCATGGCACCTAGTGCCACCTCAGTAGCTGAGATGTATAAGTAGAATGGCACTCCTAGTCTGGGTGGTGCCAATACTGGTGATGAATCCAAGTATTGTTTAATGTCGTCAAAGGCTAACTGGCACTCGTCATCCCAGTGAAATGCTACTCCCTTGTGCAATAATTTATTCATGGGTCGACATTTGTCAGATAGCTGCACTATGAAGTGCTTGATTGATGCGACCTTTCCTTGCAAGCTTATGAGATACTTGATGGTAGTTGGGGGGACCATTTCAAGGATTTCCTTGACTTTGTTTAGATCCACCTCGATTCCTCATTTTGAGAATATGAAACCCAAAATTTTTCCATGTGACACCAAATACGCACTTCTTGGGGTTTAGTCTCACTTTGTGTTCGATGAGGTGATCAAGGATCTTGCTTAAGTCATTGAGATAATCTGGGCGCAAAAGAGATTTGGCCAACAAATAATCCATGTAATCTTCCAAAGTTTTATGCATGTGATCATGGAATATGTATGTCATGGCACATTGGTAGGTGGCGCTAGCATTTTTAAGGCCAAAGGGCATGACCTTATAACAAAATGTTCCCCAAGGCATTGTGAACGTCATTTTTAGTTGGTCCTCGAGATTGATATGAATCTGATTGTATCCCAAGAAACCATCCATGAGGGAAAGCATTTCGTGGCCTATTTTAGAGTCTACCAATGTGTTGATGATAGGTAAGGGGAAATCATCCTTAGGACTCACTTTGTTTAGATCTTGAAAATCGGTGCATATGCAAATTTGCCCGTTGGGTTTCTTGACGGGTACCATGTTGGATAGCCATGCTGGGTAATCCATGCAAATGACAAACTATGCATCCAATAGCTTTTGTATCTCGTATTTTACCATTAAGGCTACTGTTGGGTGCATCTTAAGTAGTTTTTGCTTAACTGGCTTGACTATCATATCAAGCATTATATTATGCATGACTAGCTGCGGATCTAGCCCCGACATGTCTTTGTAGGACCATGCAAAAACCTCCTTCTCCTTAAGAAGGGCAATGTAATTGGCTTGCTCTTCAGGGGATAGGCTTATCCCCAGGTTGATGATCTATGGATTCATTGGTTCAGAACTGATGTCTATGTCAGTCATCTCCTCGACTGACATGTGGGATCCATCCTCCAATTGGTGTGAAGTTGGGATCAAGTGGATATCATTTGCTAAATTTAGATCTATGTTTGGAACGTCGGGTTCCTCTTCAACATGGAAGATATCTTGAATTGGTCTTGGGGTGAAATGGAGCATCCCACCACAAGGCCAGTACTCTGATGGGGATGGTGGTGTGTCAGCATGATCCCAGTATATAGCATCTAGGTCTAGATACAATGACCATTCGGGATCAGCTAGATTATGGATGGGGGCGGTTAAGTCAATGGAGATCATGTTGAAGAAATGATTTTGGTTTCCATTACCGTGGGGGTGGTGACTCAGAATTCCTTGATGATTTATGTGCTTCGGATCTGGATCTAGGGGTATTGGCACAAATGGATCAGCCCTATGTGCGGATAAAAGGATAGGGTCTACCCTTGGCACTGATAACTCTATAAGGTCTCTGGGAGGAAGGTGATCTCTGTATGCCCAAAGTGTTGGATGTAGTAGTTGGTCCAACTATGCTAGGTTTATGTACCACCTATGCCTTGGACCCATGTGTAGTTGTTCAAACATGTCGTCAATGTCCATGGGGTATTGTTGTTGTCGCATATGATTGAGTTATGCCATCTCAGTCTCGTCTTCATAATCGCTATCAGATATCTATAGGCCTTCGTTGGCTCTAATAGTTGTTTGCAACATGTGAGGCTCATCTTGCTTGAGAAAATTGATATGGTCCCATCGAGGTTGTTTCGCTCTCTACAGGAGAACTTGATTCTCTTAAGGTGGCATTTGATCAATTGGAGCATTCAAGGGGAACATTGTCATGAAGCTCTCTTAATAATCATCTATGGGCGTCACTTACGAGTGATTGCTATCAGACTCGAAAGGGTCCCAAGGTGCTACCTCATAATCTGACTCATCTTCTGAAGACCTGTTGAGTGGTGTTTTAACCCGATTGTGAAAACACACTCTCCTGTAGGATCCGAGTCCTAAATCCTCTGCTTGCAAAGAAAAACGATTTCTCCAAGGTTCTTATTATGCTAATTATTGATTATCAAGGATGTTGTTTAAAATGAAATGCTAAGAACACCTTAGGGTTTGCAAGTGGATGTTAACAAGGGGCACTCATGGTTTATTAATTTTGAACTTTCAATGGACTCAAAATGAATAAAATCTGTTTTAACCTTTAATTCGATGGATTTTCAGTGATTTATTCAAACACAATAATTAAACTGCTGAAAATAAAATATGGGTTTGAAAAGCAAAGCAAAATAAATAAAAACGTAAAATAAATTACAATCAGAAAGCTGTCATTAATCGGATGAAACCGAAGATACTGAGGCTTTCTACATGCAACCTAACCTAATGAACCCGCACTTTCACACAATCCAAATAGGCCAAAGTGCGAGTCTCGAGGGTTTCTGTGGTAATTCCAGAAAACAGGCATTCGCATGAAGCAACCAAGAGATCTTGCATTAACTTCACCTAAAAACCTAAGAAATATGAAAGGAAAGATAGACATTAAATCATGCATGCAGAAGTAACTCCTTCTTTCTCATCCAATAAGATGCCAACTCTCTCGTATTTTGTATTTAAAGAATATCTCGATTACATTCAAAAATGTTCCAGGTGTAAAAGAAAATCCCGAACAAAAAGAAGGAAATTGCCCAAGTACGGGCCCTAATAGCACAAAGCTCTCGTCTCTGCAACTCCGTATTCGGCAATTTCCAACCCCTTCTTCGATTTGCAATTCTGGATTTATAGCATTGTCATGGCTCTTCGATTTCCTCCGTCGCTTCATTTCCTCTTCCTGCACATGACCCCTCAAATTCCTGCCTTTCCTTGCCTTGATTCACGCTCAAATTTGAAAACGCTTCGAAATTCATCTCTGCATGTAACGCCTCTGCAAGTTTGACACCTGCACGCCACGTGTCACGCATTTTGCGCCCCCTGTAACGCTTTCCTACGCAAAAACCTGACAAAACTGCAAGTCCGCCTGTTCACCTTCCCGGTCGCGAAATCGCGACATGTCGCGAAATCGTGACATGTCGCGATATCGCTACCTGCTTTCCTGCCGTACGCCTTCATCAGCTCCCGTAGCGATGTCGCGACCGTTTTTCATTTGTCTACCTCCGGCAACTTCTCGTAGCGATATCGCTACCCTTTTAACATTTTGAGCCCTCCTCTTCGAATGGTAGCGATATCGCTACCACTTTCTAACTTTGAGCCCTTTTCAAAATGTGGTAGCGATATCGCTACCACCTTGGCCTTGCAGCGTCCCTTTGAAATGTGGTAGCGATTCGCTACCACTTTCGTTTCAAGCCTTCTCCTTGTGACATGGTAGCGATTCGCTACCATTTTTGTTTCAAGCCCTCTCTCACTAAACTTGTAGCGCTATCGCTACCCTCTGACTTTGAGACTGGCCTTTATGAAATTTGTAGCGATATCGCTACCGTTTTGAACTTTGAGTCTTCTTTTCGCAAGGCGTAGCGAAATCGCTACCGTTTCTCTGCTTCGAGCCTGATTTTCATTTTCGTCACGATTTCGCGACATCTTCCTTGTACCGTACAACTATGCCAAAATGCGTCGCGAAATCGTGACACCTTTCATCATCCGTACGTCTTGGCAAAACCTGTCGCGATATCGCGACGTTTTTCCCCCTCGGACCTTCATGCAGCTTTCTGTCGCGATATCGCTACCGCTTTTTCTTTTCGTACGCCTCCCCGAAACACGTCGCGAAATCGTGACCATTTTTCTGTTTTGTTGCCGTTGACCGCGTTGACCGCGATTTTTCGACATGTCACGATTTCGCGACAATTTTTCGCTCGTCGCGATTCGCACATGTCGCGATTTTGCTACCTGTCGCGATTTCGCGACCCCTTTCTACACTTGTGCATTTTCTCTTTTTCTTCAATTCAGCATCTGGGTCACTGAGATCCTTCCCTGCAAGCCTGCAAAAAGGTGGGTCCCCAATTTTGGGGTGTGTTGTGGATCAACCACAACAAATGGCGACTCTATTGTCAAATGCTCTTGAGCATTTTAGTAAGAACCCAACCTGAAACATATCACAAACTCGCAAATACATGTTAGCACATAAGCAAAATAACAAATGCCCAAAGATCAGAAGTACATGAATCATCAGAATCATCAAGTATTAGCTCAGTGTGTGCAATGTGTTTTCATTCCCTATCATTTGAAATTGATCAACATTCCATTATCAGTTTTGCATGAATGCATATATGGGATGGTGAATGATTTGTGTACCCTAATGAATGTGCAAGGAGGATTTGCTTCCATAAAGGGCATGGTCCTTCTTCTAATACTATGTACAAGCATTCAAGATTGCCAAACCCTCTTAGGATCCACTAGTTCATTACCTTATTGTATCCCAAAGTTGGTTATGAGTCCCTACTATCTAGAACCCATGTGCAAGTGAATGTGAAATCAGAACTTTGGGGAATCAGACTCCCAACCAACCGAGATGAGAGTTTAACCTTATCCTTACTATTCTGATTTAGAGTTCATTACCTCACTTTAAGCAAAATAATTAAACCAGCTATGGAAGAAATGGTCATGCTAGTCTAACCCTCTAGACAATCTGTGGTCTTGTTTTTTAGGCAAGACATGATGCCATGCATGGGCATATCTAACCCCACAATCCAAAACTTATCTCCATTTCTTTGGACCTTGGGGATGACTACCCATCCCTTGCAGAGGACAAGTAGTACGATCCTTACAATCCAAAATAAAGATGAGATGGGAAAAATTTATTTATTTATTTATTTCTTGGACCTTGGGGATGACTACCCATCCTGGTTAGGGACAAGTAGTACGATCCTTACAATCCAAACCTTAGATATAAATCATTAATTTTGTTACTTAGACCTTGGGGATGACTATCCATCCCTTGCAGAGGACAAATAGTACGATCCTTACAATCCAAGACTGATTATGAAATGAGACATAAGAGCTTTGGGGAATCAGATTCTCAACCAACCGAGATGAGAATTTATACCCTATCCTTACTACTCCATGTGGGTCAAATCAAAGCTTTGGGGAATTGGATCCTCAACCTAAGTTCGATGAGGATTTAACCCTATCCTTACTACTCTGATTTTAGGCTTTAGGCTTAATGGAAGTGGTTAAAACCACCGCTTTAAGGATCATGTTGCATAATAGGATAGACATGAATAACTTCTTTCGCCCAACCTTTTCCTCCAAGTTAGGTTTTGATCATTTTGCTCAAGATCCTTTTTAATGCATGAGACGTGCTTGGTTCTAGATATCTCAAGACTCAGTTTCCAACCTTAGGAGCTACTTACATTTATGTTATAACATAACCCTAAGAGAATTTGACGTACTTTCATGGCTTGTACATAAGATGCATATGTAACTAAAATGAAATGTATGTGAGGTGAGATGGAATATGAATGCCTTATCTTTGCAAATGAAATGATATGTCATGCAAAACTGATTTTTTCATGTATCACAAAATCAAACAATATAACTTAATATGCTTGTGTTACTTGGTGGAGCCTTTACAAGATAATTCCAATATTTCATATTCTCCTAACCCTAAGCATAAGTTGGCATCTCAATTTATTTATTTATTTATTTTTTTTTTTTTTCAAAATTAACAACATGTCAATCGAAATCAAATCCACAACCAAAATCCTAGCTAAGCTAACAATCCTAAATCAAACAAAATCTGAAAATCCTAAACAATGAAACAAGATCTGAAAATCCCACCAAAATCAAAGAATGATATGAAAGTCCCACAACCTAAGGGCTAAAATAATGTTTTAAAATCTGCCCATTAACCGGCAGCGTGAAATCTTTCCCTTCTAAGGTTTTTAGCCTGAAGGTATTCTTCCCAAGAATCTCTGAAATCTGATATGGGCCTAACCAAAGACAATCAAACTTTTGATGGTTTCCTTTTTCCTCATGTCTTTTGTCCCATAGTAATACTAAATCTGAAATTCTGAATGATTTAACTTTGGCCCTTCTGTCAAACCATCTCTTGATTACTTCCCGGTGTTTATTAATGTGATTCATGGCCTCTTCTCTCTTTTCATCAAGGTGCAACAACTGGCTCAACCTAGCTTCAACTTGATCATCTGTCCCCAAGTACTCTTGTATGAAATGTAAGGTCTGCAACTTCAAATTTGCTGGAAATATCGGGTCTTGCCCATAGACCAAATGATAGGGAGTATTCCCTATGGATTCTTTCACTCTGGTCCTATCTCCCCAAAGGGCAAACTTTAGTTGATCGTGCCGATCCCGAGGGTTCTTTTCCAAGGAACTTCTTAATAGTATTCAACAAATTCTTATTTGAAGACTCGGCCAACCCATTTCCTTGAGGATAGTAATTGGATGCAAATTTCAAGCTCACTTTATTATCATATGCCCACTCTGCAAATTGTGTGGAAATGAAAGCTTTACCATTGTCACTGACAATAGAGTCGGGCATCCCAAATCTTGTTATAATTTGATCCTCAAGAAATTTAATCACAACATCCGTGGTGGCATGTTTAGTAGGAATCGCCTCCGTCCACCTTGTACAATAGTCTCGTAGTCGTCAAAATGAATTTGTGAGAATCAAAAGAATTTGGGTTAATAACCCCGATAAAATCCAGTCCCCACTGTGCAAACGGTCTCGTTTCAACTACAGGTTGCAACGGCATGGCTGCATTTCTTTCTCTATTTGCAGCCACTTGACAGATGTGACAAGATCGCACATGAGCATGTGCATCTTTGAATATATGAGGCCAGTAATATCCTGCTCGTAGGATTTGGTGTGCTGTAGCATTGGCTGCACCATGACCAGTTCCATGCTTGCCATGAAATTCTTGCAACACCCTGGCGGCTTCATCTTTGCTCAAGCATCTCGGTAGATACCTTCATGATTTTTCCTGTAAAGCACACCGGACTTTATCAGATAGTTAACGGATTTAAGCCTTAAAGCTCTCCTCTCGTGTTGAATTCAAATTAGAAGGGCACTTACCAGTCAATAAAAATTGCACAATATCAACATACCAATCCTCTTTAGCCATGTATTCTCGTATTTGAGCATTGACCTCGTTATTTGCGGATCATTTTCTGCGATCGCCTTTGCCAGTCCTTGTCCTCGAACTAGTTTCATTGGTTGGATTTCGAGATCAAATTCTTGGATGGTCGAAATCCATTTTCCTCTCTTCTCACCTAGTTCATTCTATAAAAACATGGTCTTGACAGCAGAATCGGGCACGATGGCGATAATTCTGCTGTGCACGATGTAGTGCCTAAATTTTTTCACAGTTTTAAAAAGTGCATACATTTGCTTATCAAGGATTGAATACCTTAATTGGGCATCTTTTAGGGGGGCACTTAAAAACGCAATGGGCTTTTCGGCACTATCCTCACCTTTTTGGGTTAAGACACTCGCAAAGGAGTGTTCCGATGCAAAAGCATAAATGTAAAAAGGCTTGGAATAGTCTGGGCTTATCAAGACCGGGGCTTTGGAAATGGCATCTTTGATATTCTGGAAAGCCACTCTACTTTCCTCGTTCCACCTTACGTCCACATCTTTCTTGAGCATCTGGTTTAGAGGTTTAGCTATCTCAGCAAAGCTAGAAATGAACTTCCTCACAAAATTGACTTGCCCAAAGAAAGACCTCAATTCTTTTTTACTGCTCGGGAGAGGTAGGTCTTGGATAGCTTGTATCCTTTCTGGGTCGATGGATATTCCCTCCTTTGAAATAATGTGACCTAGCAGCTTCCCTTCTGTCACTCCAAAAATGCATTTCTTGGGATTTAATGAAATTCCATGTTCCCCGCATCTTTGAAGCACCTTCTTCAAATCTTTAACATGATCCTCTCTCTTCTTCGAGAAAACTGGGATATCATCCACATACACGATGATGCATTTGCCTATTAGTCCTTTGAATGCGTAATCCATGGCGCGTTGAAAAGTTGCACCAACATTTAACAGTTCGAACGACATTCTCTTATATGCAAATGTCCCCCACTTGGTAGTGAAGGCTGTTTTCATCCTGTCATCTGGATGTATAAGAACTTGGTTGTACCCATAATATCCATCGAGAAAGGACATCATTTCAGATCCATTTACCATTTGCAGAATTTCATCGATTGATGGTAATGGATAATTATCTTTTTGAGAGGCTTTATTAAGATTTCGAAAATCTATGCACAGCCTAATCTCTCCACTCTTTTTTCTTACTGGAACGAGGTTGGCCACCCAGGTTGAGTGCCTAACAGGAAAAATGATTTTCGCTTCCAATAATATTTTAACCTCCTTTTCGATCAAAGGCTCCAATAGCGGGTTAACAACTCGTTGTCTTTGCCTAAAAGGCTTGGAGTCTGGCTTCAAAGGGATGGTATGCGTGATAATGTTCTGGTTGTAAGTCTTCAACTCATTGTAGTTCCAAGCAATACAATCTATGTAATGCTTCAAAGCCCGTATTATATTGCTCCTTTCTTCCTCTGTACATGCCTTTGCTATGTACACCTCCTTTGGATTGTCCGCACTCCCAAGATTAATTGAATCGCATGCATCTTTGGGGAGCGGGACTCTTTTTCTTTTCTTGTTCTTGCATTCCATGTCGAACATCTTTTCTAATGAAACCACGTCTTTAGGAATTTTGTTGGATTGATACGCAGCTTCACTTTCTTCTCGTTTCATCCTCGCCACCTTTGTTCCTCATCGATCACCCCGATTTTCAAAAATACCCGAGTTTGTGACAAACTTGAAGATGTGCCTCGTCACACTCAAAAACCCGGAAATTCTTCACATTATCGGGTATTGATGGACAAGGAACCAGCTCAATGGAAAACTTTTTACATCTTTTTATATCCACCGGGTTTAACATGCCCGCGGTGACCGCAAGAGAGTCTCGCTATTCGATTTCCTCTCCTAGAAATAAGGGCTATGTTGAATGCATCAAACTCCTCCATGAGGTCCATAACCCTAGTCCTATAAAGGCTCGCATCTTTTGTCGCGGCATGTATACTCGTCCTTTGATTTGCTTGACAACCAACTCGAAATCTCCCAAAACCTTCAAGCATTTAACATGTTTGCTCAATGCTAGACGTAAACCGTAGATCAATGCTTCGTATTCTCGCCACATTGTTTGTGCAAGGAAATTGCAGTCCGTAGGCAGCCAATAATGGTTTACCTCCCGGACCAGATGAGCTCGACTCCAGCCTCCTGCTCCCTGTCTAGATTTTGATCCATCAAACTTGAGCAACCACGTGTAATCCTTTTCCTCAGAAGAACCACCATGACACACCTCTTCTTTAAGTTCATCAGCAACTTTCTCAACATCAAGAGCATAGACCCCTAGGTCTGGCTCAGAAAACTGAACCTCATTCGGCTTGTTAAAATCCGTTATAATCTCCTTAAGCCTCGGTTCGTTTTCCACTCTGATTTGGTTAGCAATGCCCTTCCATGGCAGCCACATATGCGAGCAGTCTGTTGCAAAATAGCCATTCAGCGTTTTCATCCAATCTCTCGCAAGTAACATTCCATACCTACTTGGGATGTTAACCACCAAAATGTCTACAACCTGCTGGACCCCGGGTTCAGAATTTAATTGAATCTTGACATCATATAAGGTCCCTACTACATTTACCTCTGAACGGTCCAATTGTAAGACCGTGCATTTGGATGAAACCGGTTGTAGACCCAAAATTTGACATATCTCCGTAGGCATGAGGTTGCTCGTGGCTCCTGTGTCTACCAAACAGTTATGCAAGTTCTTACCCGCAATTCTCATAGTTAATAAGAATGGCGGGACATCCCTTCTCTCCTTTCGCAAAATCAGATGGGATTCAGCTCTTTTTTCCTTCCACATCGGATCAGGTGAGTTCAAAGCTCTTATCAACGCCTCCTTTTGACCAGGCAATTTAGCCGCGTCCAGGAATGAAAGGCTAGATTTGGACTTCTTCATATCCTCCACTACGTCATAATTTGGTTTTTCGAATTTGACTGTCTTCTGGACGTCATTAGACATTTCTCTTCTGAGTGGAGGGGGAGGGTTGTTACTTGCCTTTGTATCCGAAGGAAGAATAGAACTGTTTGGAGGTGTTGATGAGGTTTTAGGGGCTTTAGACTTACTCCTCAAATGGTACCCATGAGTCCCCTTTCTGAAATCTCGAAAAGCTTGCACCTCCAAAAAACCAAAACTTCGTCTTCTTCCTCCTCGCTCTCACCCTCTTGGTGATATACTGTTTCCATCACCATAATATTTTCATCTTGCTGATACGATGGATCCTCATTTGATACCAGTTCCAAATCATCAACTTGTGCCTGAAGACAATGAGTGTATCTAGCGATCTCAGGACAATTCCTCTCATTGTGTTCTTTTGTGTTATGTAACCCGCACCATCTTTCCCATGCCAAATATGAAATATTCAAAAGAGAATTGGATTGGCTAGGGCCTGTAGAAGCATCTAATTGATTAGCAATGGGAGCAGGAACTCCCCCATTGTTTGGCTTAGTGTTCCAGTGCCTCCCTCTATTGTTAAAATTCTGACTTGGGTGAGGGGCACGGGACTCATGCTTCTGTTGTTGAACCCTGTCATTACTTAGTTTATGCACTAGTTTCTTGAGCTCTTCGACTTCCGAAAAGACATCCTTCGGTGGAACCACATTGTTGTTAACCCCCATTGGATTTGCATAATTGATGGGGTCTTGATTCCACATTTGGGTGGGGTTCTGAGGAATTGGATTCCCATATGGATTGATACCTTGAATTGGGATTGGATTCGGAACAGGAACTATGGCTTGAGGATTGACTTGACTAGTTTCCTGCGTAGTTGATTGACTGTTCTGCAAAAATGCAGGAACAGGTGGAATGGCCGTGATTGGTTGGATTGGAATGGGTGCATATGCGGGTGCTCGTGGATACGGCTGCTGATATGGGAAGGCGTTCATACTTGGCATTTGTGGTGCCATGAGTTGATTTGCCTGGGGAACTTGACCATATGGAGCACACTGTCCCAACATAGGCATCTGGGTAAACCCGTAGCCTTGCGGTGTCAATTGCTGCTCAATAGTCATGGCTTCATTATAGGCCAAAGCCAGCATGGTGACCTGAGGATTACGCCTTGCAAACATGGCTGTCATGGGGTCCAATGCCCCAAAATATATCTCGCAAAGCTACTGCAGGATCGATGGCAAAATGTCTAATTGCTCTGTTATAGTTCTTTTGGAATCTCTCGATTAAACATTCGGATTGGTTCCCCTTGGCCCCGTTTGCATGTAATAAACTGATTGTAAATAGTTGCGGGATCTAAGGGTGACCTAAATTGATTGACAAATGCATTTTCCATTTGTGTCCAAGAGGTGATTGAACCAGGCATATATACCATTCATATGCTATTGGATCCAAGCTCATGGGGAAAATTTTGTAGGCTACATCTTCATGCTGAACTTGCAACCTAATTAAAACATCCCTATAGGCTTGGATATGTTCTTCTACTGTTCTTAGGCCATCTGGTTTGTATTTAGGCAGAAATATTTCAATGTTCTTGGGGATTTCATGGATATCCCCAAGAATATTCAAAGGAGTATTGTTACCTCCATACCAAGGAGTTGCTGGAGCTTGAGCCATTTGACTCATAATTGATGTAGACAGACCTACAATAGCAGAAGAAATATTACAAACTATAGGCACACTAGGGGCAACGGATATTACTGGCGTAGGTCCACTCGACGTTCCTGGAGAAAACAGGCCTTTTGCTACTGGAGTGCTTACGACTTGCTTGACTTTACCCTTGGGAGTACCAGTAAGGTCGTGAAAAATGGTTTCTCCGGTTGTTTGAGACCTGGTCGCAATACGGCGTGGTGGGTCCAGCCTGCCTGAGGAAACCCTCGGCTAGTTCGAAGAAAACCTGCAACAAACACAAAAATAGTGTTGCAGTTTAGCCGTAAATAATTTCAGAATTAAATCAAAAACAAAATATTCAGATATAAAAATTGAAATAGATAAACCGATTCGGCCCTCCTTCTAGCGCCAATCTGTTGAGTGGTGTTTTAACCCGATTGTGAAAACACACTCTCCTGTAGGATCCGAGTCCTAAATCCTCTGGCTTGCAAAGAAAAACGATTTCTCCAAGGTTCTTATTATGCTAATTATTGATTATCAAGGATGTTGTTTAAAATGAAATGCTAAGAACACCTTAGGGTTTGCAAGTGGATGTTAACAAGGGGCACTGTGGTTTATTTAATTTTGAACTTTCAATGGACTCAAAATAAATAAAATCTGTTTTAACCTTTAATTCTGATGGATTTTCAGTGATTTATTCAAACACAGTAATTAAACTGCTGAAAATAAAATATGGGTTTGAAAAGCAAAGCAAAATAAATAAAAACGTAAAATAAATTACAGTCAGAAAGCTGTCATTAATCTGATGAAACCGAAGATACTGAGGCTTTCTACATGCAACCTAACCTAATGAACCCGCACATCCACACAATCCAAATAGGCCAAAGTGCGAGTCTCGAGGGTTTCCATGGTAATTCCAGAAAACAGGTATTCGCATGAAGCAACCAAGAGATCTTGCATTAACTTCACCTAAAAACCTAAGAAATCTGGAAGGGAAAGATAGACATTAAATCATGCATGCAGAAGTAACTCCTTCTTTCTCATCCAATAAGATGCCAACTCTCTCGTATTTTGTATTTAAAGGATATTTCGATTACATTCAAAAATGTTCCAGGTGTAAAAGAAAATCCCAGAACAAAAAGAAGGAAATTGCCCAAGTACGGGCCCGTAATAGCACAAAGCTCTCGTCTCCGCAACTCCGTATTCGGCAATTTCCAACCCCCTCTTCGATTTGCAATTCTGGCCTTATAATGCATTGTCATGGCTCTTCGATCTCCTCCGTCGCTTCATTTCACCTTCCCGTACACGACCCTTCAAATTCCTGCCTTTCCTCGCCTTGATTCACGCTCAAATTTGAAAACGCTTCGAAATTCATCTCTGCATGTAACGCCTCTGCAAGTTTGACACCTGCACGCCACGTGTCACGCATTTTCTGTGCCCCCTGTAACGCTTTCCTGCGCAAAAACCTGACAAAACTGCAAGTCCGCCTGTTCACCTTCCCGGCCGCGAAATCGCGACATGTCGCGAAATCGTGACATGTCGCGATATCGCTACCTGCTTTCCTGCCGTACGCCTTCATCAGCTCCCCGTAGCGATGTCGCGACCGTTTTTCATTTGTCTACCTCCGGCAACTTCTCGTAGCGATATCGCTACCCTTTTAACATTTTGAGCCCTCCTCTTCGAATGGTAGCGATATCGCTACCACTTTCTAACTTTGAGCCCTTTTCAAAATGTGGTAGCGATATCGCTACCACCTTGGCCTTGCAGCGTCCCTTTGAAATGTGGTAGCGATTCGCTACCACTTTCGTTTCAAGCCTTCTCCTTGTGACATGGTAGCGATTCGCTACCATTTTTGTTTCAAGCCCTCTCTCACTAAACTTGTAGCGCTATCGCTACCCTCTGACTTTGAGACTGGCCTTTATGAAATTTGTAGCGATATCGCTACCGTTTTGAACTTTGAGTCTTCTTTCCGCAAGGCGTAGCGAAATCGCTACCGTTTCTCTGCTTCGAGCCTGATTTTCATTTTCGTCGTGATTTCGCGACATCTTCCTTGTACCGTACAACTATGCCAAAATGCGTCGCGAAATCGCGACACCTTTCATCATCCGTACGTCTTGGCAAAACCTGTCGCGATATCGCGACGTTTTTCCCCCTCGGACCTTCATGCAGCTTTCTGTCGCGATATCGCTACCGCTTTTTCTTTCCGTACGCCTCCCCGAAACACGTCGCGAAATCGCGACCATTTTTTTGTTTTGTTGCCGTTGACCGCGTTGACCGTGATTTTTCGACATGTCGCGATTTCGCGACAATTTTCCGGCTTCGGTCGCGATTTCGCGACATGTCGCGATTTCGCGACCTGTCGCGATTTCGCGACCCCTTTCAACACTTGGGCATTTTCTCTTTTTCTTCAATTCTAGCATCTGGGTCACTGAGATCCTTCCCTGCAAGCCTGCAAAAAGGTGGGTCCCCAATTTTGGGGTGTGTTGTGGATCAACCACAACAACACCCTTCTTGTCCTTGTCTATATCCCTCTTGTAAGTGAGTTCTCAAAATTTCTCCTTTCTCAATTGAAGAGAAGGGGTTGCTAAGGTCAACAAGGTTGATTGTCAACAATGGGAGATAATCCGCCAATGTGTACATTGTGTTAGGATTGGCATATGGATCTAATGCCAACCCATCCTTGTTGCCTATCCCTAGGCCTTGCATGTTCTCTACTAAGATGTCAAGGGGCAGGGGGTGGTTGAACCCTATTCCTGACTTGTCATATGGCATCTGATATCTTGGTTGGAAAAGAATGCACACTCCTTGATCATATCTGCCAAACCCATATCCATGCCAATTACATTGGCCAAGATATATCAAAGCAAAGTTTGGGTTGGACAAATAGTTGACGTCCTCAGCAAAGGGCTCTTCATCTTCTTCTTCTTACATGTAAGGTTCAATGCCATTATCGAGGCCCCCAAATACAAATTTTATCTAATTTGGTGGGTAGCCTAGAGGAACAATAGTGTCGATGGGGAGGCGAGGTCTCCCCATGTCCTACATGGACTCAAGTACAGGTGTTGCTACAATGTTCTACACTAGGTACTCCTCCAGGCCCGTATTGGCCATCTCAATGGTGATCATTGGCGATTGATGGGGAGGGAATGGAAGTTCTTCCTGATTCCACTCAATGTCGGGTGAACTAGGCATCTTGACTTCCATTCGGCTAGGCATCTCCTTCGTAGAGATGGTTGAGACTAATGGTGGTGCCTCTTCTAGGGATTTCTTCCCATTGTCCTTTAGTGTGGCCACCATAGGTGGCATCGTTGGTGAAGGACTAGAGGATGAAGATGGACCTAGCTGGGGATTTGATGGACTTAATAGCAAGGACGTATGTAAAATTAGACCCTTTTTAGATGGATTCAACTAAAAATCCAAATGTGTTGATGGAAGGGTCGATTGCGGCATCAGCTGCACCATATTGCAATATTTAAAGGGCTCTAAGTCTGTCGAGACTACATGCACTTGCCCTTCGTAGGTGTACTTTAGGCATTGGTGGGCTATCAAAGCGACACACTTCATGTACCTGATCTAAGGCTGGCTTAGCAAGATGTTATAGGCCATCTCACCTTCCAAGATGTGGCACAATGTAGGAATAGTCTTTTGTCCCACTTGGATGGGTAAGACAATTGTGTCAACCGTCGAGCATATCACGTCGTTCAATGCTCGAAGAGTATAGGTGGAGGCCACAATGTGAGATGCTAGAAACTTGAGGTGCTTCAATGCCACTATTGTAATTATGTTGCTAGACGAGCCAGTGTCCTCCAACACCCTTTTAAATGGAATCATGTTGATCCGCGTAATGATGTGTAGGGGTGGATCCGCCATATCACTAGTCATTGATTTTAGTTCTTCTCTAAAGGTGATGACTGGTTCTGTGCATCATTTTACATGTCCCACAAAGTTTTTGAAAGAGTTTGCTTTGTGGGGCTACAGATCGATGGCTTTTAATATCTCCATTAGAGCCTCTCGATGGGGTAAGGATTATTGTATGAGCTCATAAATGGAGAGCCTAGCCGACGTGGACCTCAAAATTTGGGTAAGTTTGGTCCAAATTATGACCACTAGCCTAGGCGAAGGAGTTTGTGTAGGGTGCTATTGAGGTTATGACGTTGATGGAACCTCTCCTGTAGCCGTCGTAGGGGCATCTGTGCTTGGGTACCTCTTGTTCTGAGTCACTATGCTTATCATCCCTACATACCCCTTCATGGGGCAGTTCTGTGTCACCTCATTGAATTGAAGGGTTTTTTCCTGTGTATCATGGGTAGGCAGGCGGTCTTTGAAGACTCCCATTTGTTGGTTGTTTGGCGCCATGGGTTTATCCATCGCCAATGTCTTTTTATCTATTAGGTCTTGCACAAATCTCTTGAACTTCCAACATGCATAAAGGTCATGTCCTTTCTACTGATGAAATCTATAGTACAAGTCTTCACTATAGCCCTTAGGTTTTGGTGCATTGGGATCTATCGATCAACTTTCTAGAAGGTGTATCAAGTTTACCATAGACAAACAGTCAAACAAGGAGTCTTTGGACTCTGTGAAGGGTGTGAATTATCGCCTAGGGTGACACTGTTGATTTTGATCTTGTTGATAATTTTCCTTCTCATAGCTATCAACAGGAACTGCCTTATAGTTAGCCTGTGAGGGCTGTGTTGCTTATGTAGGCTTAGGCATGTTTATAGCAACCTGATTGACCGTAGTGGGTTTCGGTTATGTCATCCCTATTTTGGCATTTTTAGGCCACTCTTTCTTTCGTGGCTTGGCAATCTCGCCATCCTGTATCTTGATATCCTCAATGATTCTGGCTTGCGCCAGGGCTTCCTTAAGAGTGGCATATTACTGAAGCTATAATAGCATGGAGATCGACCTAAAATAGCTCTTTGAGAACATTTGGGTCAGGTCAGCCATGGGAGGGAGGTAGGGCAGCTTTGAAAGCAACGTCCTCCACCAATTTCCATAGGCCGCCATGGTTTTTTCCTCATATTGCCTAAGGCTAGCTAGGTCGCTTAGTGATGCCTTCTTCTTGGTATTGAAGGCAAAGCGTTCGAGGAACATGTCCACTAGTTGATCCAAGTTACTGATGCTATGCTTTGGCAACTAAGTGAACCAATTCGAGGTAGGGCTTGCGAAAGTGGTTATAAATGTTCTTAGCAGCAAAGCATCATTTTCCTGAATGCCAAAGCATTGGCTCAGGAATCTAGTCACATGCTCTTGGGCATCCTCCTCCCCTATAAAGATTGCCAACTGGGGCAGTTTAAAGTGTTAAAGGTATGGGGGTGCCGACACTGATGGATGCACAGGGTGACTGCAAAGCTGGTGTAAAGTGGGCTTTTGGGGCCTAGAAGTCTTGGTATCCACAGACTCTAAGCACTCTAGTAGCACTTTATATGCATCAAAATATTTGATCTCTTCCTCCTTGGTTTGCTCCTACTATGGGTTGCGGGGAACTTGAGGCCTATGGAGGGGTGGCCGGATAGCACCCCCTCTGCCTTGGTAGGGCATTTCAGCCTACTCTTCTTCTTGCTCATACTCCTTGTAGGCTTCTTTAGCAGTTCCTGGGTGAGACCTATATACATGTGTGGGTGCCCGCGGAGGGTGCCCATCATTTTTTTGGGGAGTGGCCTCCCGCTCAGGTCTAGGAGGTCTCAGAGGTAACACTTGGTAAGGTCATGGAGACCTGTCTCGCACCAAGGGGTTGTGCCTCTAATATAGCTTTGCCCTCTACGTGCAAGGGGTTGGAACCCTCTTAGGCATAGCATTCTAGAGTAGCACATCTATTTGATGTCGAATGCACTCTTTGCTAAGGTGGTACAGGTGCTCTAACTATTGTTGGTCTTGCTAGAGCTGTGTGATTTGTGCTTGGCAAGTGGTATGTTTGGCAAAGGCCAAGTCAATTTGTTCTGTTGTCTTGTGTTTAGGAAGCCTAGATGCCTCTCCTACATGTCTATCTTGGTCATGGTGATTCGAGATCTCTATGAGTCGCTTTCCTCTGTTGAGGTTAGCGACATTCACCCAAGGCTCTGGCCTTAGTGGGTGATCCTGATAAATAGCATGTGCAAAGGCGCATTACTCCCATGTTGTGTATTGCTCTTGAGGAATGTAGTGGTCTTCCTTGTGCTCCCTTTCGTATATGTGAAAGGGGCAGGCAAAGTTGGCTTGCCCTGTCTAAAGAGCCTTGCGCTCTAGATTTGGCCTATTGTTTTTTATAGTAATAAGGGGTAGAGGAGGGATGATGTAATCATGTGGCACCTCCTTATGAACCCTATGTTGTTCTAGTGCTTCATCACACGGTGGCCACTCATATCGAGTGTCTAAGGGAGCCCTCCCATCTATGTTGAGTGCCATGTGTATGGACTCCTCCTGAAAGGGTCTATGCTGAGTCGGAGTACCCCTCAAAGGGGTGCCTCTATAGTCCCATTCTATAATGGCATGATGTGCAATATCTTGTGGGTCAGGCCGCCAAGGCAGTATGACCAAGTCCTCGGGGCTATATCAGAGGTGACTTGTGCCCCTTTGTACACTTTTCATAGCTTTTGCCCATGATTGGGCTCGGCTACGAGTGTACACCATGGTGGTGTTTCTCTAAAGATGTGTATGTTTTTATCTTCTTTACAATTTTTTATGCTACACTAAACACAATGGGACCACACAATCAAAGCAATGATTATCTTGTTTATGGATTAAAGTGTGCCCTAAATCTAGTTCAATGTGTTTTGATTCTTGTTTTGAAAATCATGTAAAGAAATTTTGGTTGTATATGCAATATGAGGGCTATTATATCTCCCAAAATGGTCGCCCCTTCAATATACCACTGCCAGGCCGTTATACCGAACCTCTCTACATACCCTCCCTTACGTGAGGGAGACTGTTGGTACATGAGAGCAGAACAGTACATGGAACATAGGCGATACGGAAGGGGAATCGCTCTTTTTTTGACACCTACCATAGAAGACTTATCCTCATGCACTGGGAATCACCCTAGCTACACTTAGCTTTCATCAGGATTTATGTCTAGCAATAGTAGCGATTGGGGTTATGTATGCAAAAATTTAATCCAAGGTGGTGATGAAATCCACCGTTGGTCTTGATTAAGGGTTGGGGTTTTACGACCAACTCCTTGGTGTTTAAATTACCACATGGTGTGTGGGGTTTTTTTTATTTGTGCAAAGAAAGAGACACATGCATTAAAACTCTTCTATGCAAGAAGAACTAGGAAATGACAAAGACAGGAAATAGAAAATGATAGAGGATGCTCATAACCCCTACCTCTTCTCTGCCCAAACTAGATGCCTCTGAGTTTCTGCTCTGACACTGCACATAAAGCTAATCATCCCAGGGTGGGACGAATATCATAACTATATTCATCATAGGGTGGGAGGAATGCCCATTCATCCTTGGGTGACATGAATTTGAGCTTCGTACTCATCATAGGCTAGAATGAGCAGCAGTCCAGTGCTTGAAATATTGACACCTACAAGCAAAAACATACAAATTTTGATCATAAATTTTATCTCTAAATCATGGGACAGCATCCCATCGTGATTTCCACTGAAATCATAAGGATACGAAAGAAAAACAAAAGGGAAATGTAACACTAAGTCCTACGAATGAGAATGCATGAAAAGGGGGAAAACAAACGAACTGAAATGAGATTTTAAAGTAAGTTTAAAGGTGCAACCCTTTATTTTATTGATTTTCTCAAGACCCGGTTACAATACGTCTCCTACCTTTTTAGGGGCCAGGAGTGTCGGACATAGTTTGGTTACACCATGAATGATACATTCCCCTTGGAGATCTTCTATGTGCCCACATTGAAAATAGGCAGACCAAACATCACCGTCGCTTGCATGAATGTGCCTATGTTTCCTTGTTGTCCCTCTGATGTCGAGATCCTACGTTCAGAGAAACATTAAACGATTAGTAGCACCTACAGATGGAGGGAAACATGAGATCCCCAAGGCCTATGGTCAACGCATGCATAAAATCATTAAAACGATAACTAAAATGTATCAGAATAAGCTAAAAATTTGATAGAAGCAATAAAAAATTACCAAGAACACACTAAAAAAGGAACAGTCAAGAAATCTACCACAAATTTCTAATCACTTCGGGGTGGGACGCTTAGGACTATCATAAACTATTATAAAGCCACCTCCTAAATGTCCCATCCAGAGGCCTTCAAAACACCTACAAAGTTGGAATTAGGAAAAATGGGGCATTTTGGGATGACCCAGAAGGTCAGATTTTGCAAATTTGGCATCGATCACCCTGTATCTAATGATGCTCTCTGTATGTTAACGAAAGTGAGAAATAATAAAATCATAGCCAAAACTCATCATAATAACATGAAACTTGAATGGCAACATATGTAAATAACCTAAAATAAAATGCAAAATAAATAGTAGGGAAATCTACCATAAATTTCTAATCACTCCGGGGTGGGGTGATTAGGATTACAGTAGTGCGGGGGGTGCCCGAGGGCAGGACACCCACCGTTTGGGGTTTGGTTTCGGCACCAATCCACTTGGGATGGGTCCAAAACCTCTTACGGGGTTGTGTCAACAAATTTGGTGGGGTATTGTGGCCAAATATTTGGGTTTTGGGTCTGGATTGCACTTCCAATAATCACCCAATAACCTCCCTTCCAAAAGAGGGATCAAGGATGTAAGAAGCACAAATGATGAGTGAGGATGTAATTTGGCAGCACTCCATTGCTCCAAATTCTCCTGCTCTATCCTCATTTTGGGGTGAGAAGGCTTACCATTTTATAGACCTAGGGTCTCTCTCTTTCAATGTGCATGCAAGGGTGCCACTTGGCTTGCTTGCCTTATTTTGGGAGAAATGATTCTTCCCTGATTTAGAGTCTCCTTGCATGAGACCTCCATGATCAAGGCATGCTTGAATGAAGTTCCTATCTTTGATTTGAATTTGTTCCTCGTAATTGCATGCCCTAAAAGTGCAGTTAAGTTGTGGACCTATCGAGGTTTGAATTTTTACCAATCAAACCTGCTAATCGTCCCACCCTAGGATGATTGCTGCTAATCGTCACAAGGTGGGACGAATACCAGTTTGTAATCATCCCAGGGTGGGACAAGTAGGGAGCAAAGTGTTAAAAAGGTGCCAAATTGACCTTTGACCTTCCAAACTACTATGAGAGTGGTTAGAACCACTGTTTAACCTCTAGGGGCTGTGTATGTCAATTCGATCAGTGCTTGTCATCACATAATCAGATTGGTGCTATTTTGTGTCTACAAAGACAAATTTGAGTGAGGAGTCTTCAAGTGGAGAGATATCCACAAGTTAGTGCAGTAGAGAGACAAAGTATTATAGAAGATCACTAGCCAAAGTGAAAGGGAAAATATTTCTCCTATGGAAGAGATCCATGAACTTGAGTTTTAGGGGATCAACATCTCCTTTGGATAGAGGTCCATAAACATTGTAATTGGTAAGGATTCCCAAGATATTTATTGAGAAAGTTTTAACAAAATATTTTCTTCTTGGAGTAGCCCGCATTGGGTGAACCACGTAAATTGTTGTATCACTTTTGTAGATGGTGTTTTATGTATTGCTTTGATTATTGCTATTGATACTGCTATCTATACACTGCATAATATTGAATTGAAAATAAAAGTAAAAAGTGGTCTTATACTGTTCACCCCCCTCTCAGTATAAGCTTGTGTTCTTCAGTTCTGACATTACATATTTTTATATTTACATATATGACACTTGTGCATATTCTCTCAATCTACACTTGCACTCTAACTTACATGATGCTTGTGAATTTTTTACATATTACACTTTTACATAACACTTGTGCATTTCCTGCACATTACATTCTTGCATGATACTTGTGCATTTCTTGTACATTGACACTTACATGAAAGGGGGAATATAAATCACACATATAAACTATAGACTCAACCCTAATCTATTAAATATTTATAATTGTACCATGAAGGTATATTAGCATATAACAAATAATGTAATATTCCTTAAGAAATATTGTTTAAAACTATGAAAAATAACAAGGGTTAAAGTAATAAAACTATATTTAATAGTAAATATAATAACTATTTTATAAAAATATAATACAATTGATAAATGCTTACAGTATATAATTTAATGATTTTGAACCTTTTAAGGATGAATTATTATTAGCATTGGAACTCCTAGGAGATATTCATAAAAATGTACAAGGTGCATCTGCATTCCTCCTTGTAATGAAGTCTTGCAACCTATTATAAGGAATTAAAGTCATTTGATCAAATGTACCATGCTTACATTTCACATTGATCCAATTAAGGTTTTCCTTATAATATATATTTTTTATTATTCTTGAACTTCAAGAGAAGAGCCCAATGATTTGGGTTTTGACTCTTTTCGGAAGGTCCAAGGTTCAAATCGTAGTGTATGTGTGATTGTGTGTTAAATTCTCTATTGATAAGCTCATATCTCCTTGATTGTGTGTTAAATTATCTTTTGATAAGCTCATATCTCCCTCTTATGAGAGTTCATGGTGGGAGGAGGATGCCTAGCCTTGAGCATCGGTAGTAGGAGTTTCTCTTATTAACCAAATTAAAAAAAATGTTAGAAAATAACAAAAAGTAAAATGGTTTTCACATACATTGAAATAAGATACAATTACAAAAATATGATATTAAAAATTACATAATTTATTTTTACCATATTAGTTATAAGTTTTTAATGAGTTTATTACCAACAAGAATGTTGATAAATTAGTAGTTTTTAATGACATGTGGCTAATAATATGTATTCAAATCCAACAAATTTGCTATAGAGTTGGACCATCTACAAGTTCTTTGGCACACTAGGCCAATGCTCCATGTACAGTCAATCGGATCCCTCCAAAGCGCTCTCTTCAGGAGTATTTTTTATCTTGCTCTCACCGTCGTCCTTCGTCATATGTAAGAAGTGCTCTCGTAGATAGGCACTAGTCCCAACCCTCACCAATCAGGAAGTAACTTAATGTTGACATTACTTGTTCGTCCCACCAAGTTGGGAGGTTGGATGATGTTCAACCAATTTCACCTAGGCCAGTTGTTTGTTGGAGCAATGCGAATATTGAAGGCCTTAATCACAATGTAGAGGGGTGGATTTCCATCCCATAATCACTAGCAATTTATGCACGAAAACATGCCAGGGCACATTACCCCATATGATATGTTTTCTTTGATGTAATGATTATGAGTGGTAAAATTATGTTTTGTTAGCGACTTTGTTTACTAACCCTTGCTTTTGAGGGTTAGCTTAATTCCTCATAAGGTGTGTTAATCCACCTTTTTTTTTTGTAAAGGCTTTTATCTTAATTTAATATAAATCTAGTTTTTTCAAAAATAAATTGAAAACAAGAAATTATTATTTTACTTCTAGGAGGCCTAGATGCCTCCCCTACATATCTATCTCGATCGTGGTGATCCAATATGTCTATAGGTCACTTTCCTTTGTCGAGGTTAGCAGCATTCACCTGAGCCTCTAGCCTCAATAGGTGATATTGATAATTAGCAAGTGTAGAGGTGCATTGCTCCCGTGCGATGTATTGCTCTTGAGGAATACACTGGTTTTCCTCGTGCTCCCTTTCATACATGTGAAAGGGGCAGGCGGAGTTGGCTCACCCTGTCTAAAGAGCCATGCGCTCTAGATTTGGCCTATTAGTTCTAACAGTAATGAGGGGTGGAGGAGGAATGATATAATCATGTGAGACCTCTTGATGAACCCTATGTTGCTCTAGCACTTCATCACACAGTGGCCACTCATAATGAGTGTCTAAGGGGGCCTTCCCATGTGTGTACTCCTCCTAAGAGGGTCTATGTTGAATGGGAGTGCCCCTCAAAGGGGTGCCTCTATAGTATTTTTCTATAGTGGCATAGTGTGGACTATGTTGTGGGTCAGGTTGCCAAGGTGGTATAACCAAGTCCTTGGGGCTATAACGGAGGTGACTTGTGCCTCCTTGTATACTTTATGCAGCTTCTACCTGTGATTGGGCTTGGTTACGGGTATACACCATGGTGGTGGTTTATCTAAAAAGATACGTATATTTTTATCTCCTTTACAGTTTTTTATGCTATACCAAACAAAAGAGGACCACACAAGCAAAGAAATGATTATCTTATTTATATATTAAATGTGTGCCCTAAATTTGGTTCAGTGTGTTTGATTTTTGTTATGCGAATCTTGTAAAGGAAACTTTGTTATCCATGCATAATTAGGGCTCTTGTATCTCCAAAATGGTCGCCCCTTCAATATACCATTTCCAGGCCATTATACCGCACCTCTCAATATACCCGCCCTTACGTGAGGGAAACTATTGGTATGCGAGAGAAAAACAGTACGTGGAACATAGGCGGTATGGAAGGGGGATCGCTCTATTTTTGAAACCCACCATAGAAGACTTATCCTCATGCACGAGGAATCACCCCTGTTACACTTGGTCAGCTTTCATCAGGATTTACGTCTAACAACAGTCGTGATCGGGGTATATGTATGCAAAATCCAAGCCAATGTGGTGATGAAATCCATTGTTGGTCTTGATCAAGTGTCGGGGTATTAAGACCAACTCCTTGATGTTAATATTATTAGGTGGTGTGTGTGGTTCCTTTTAATCATATAAAGAAAGAAAACATATAGCAAAATATGATTTTCACTAATGCAATGCTTTAAAGTACATTTTATCTTTCAAAGACAATTAGTAGCAAAAAAAGGAAATCACAAATCCTAACTAGAACTGAAACCTAGAATGAGGACTTGCCATTTGTGCAAGTATCATGCAAGCAAACTAGAGAAAAATGCATTCCTAATAAAGTTCCTTCCATTTGATTTACTTTATGTTTTTATTTTTTTCTTTATTGCAAGATAGGAAAACAAACTACTTAACCTTTCTATGCAAGTGTCTAAAAATAAATCAAAGAAAACAAAAAATTGCAAAAATAGAAAGTAGAAAACACAAAGGACATGCAGAAGGCCTACCTTTTCTCTGTCTAAACCAAATGCTTCTGAGTCTTGCTCAAAAAAATCATATATTTCTAATCGTCCTAGGATGGGATGAATAGTAGGTCTGCATTCATCATAGGGTGGGACGAATATGTATTCGTCTCGGGGTGGCACGAGTAGCAGTCCAACGCCCGAATGAGTAGCACCTGCAAAGAAAACACCAAGTTTGGATCAAAATTTTGATATTAAAAAAAATGGACAGGGTCCCACCATGATCGCCATTGAAATTGAATGTAGAAGGACGACATACCAGATATGATGCAAACAAAATAGATATGTTATAGATGCTAAGTCCTACGAATGTGAGAAGCAATACGAGAAGGAAATGATGCATAAACGAGATGTTAGAAAAAAAAGAAAAGTAGGGCCTATTTTATTGATGTTTATTTTAATCCAGTTACAATACGTCCCCCCTCTAGGGCATAGAATGTTTGATACAGTTCATTACATCAACGGATGGTACGCTTCCAGTGTCTTCCACATGCCCACATTCAAAATGGGCAGGCCAAAGGTTGTCGCCACTTGTGTCCATGTGTTCATCATTCATTGTTGCCCCTTTGGTGTTCTTGGTGGAAATATCCTATGCACAGAAAAATAGCAAATAGTTAATAGCATATGCGGATATAGGAAAACATGCAATCCCCAAAGCCTCCGGCTAGTTAATGTATAAAAGAATGAAACGATGGTCAAAACATGTCATAATGAATTCAAAATTTGACATAGGCATGGAGACATCATCAAGGACACATTTCAAAAATAAAAGTTAGGAAATCATGCACATATTTCTAATCATTCCGGGATAGGGCGCTAGGGACTATTACAAAATGTGCAAAAGTGACCTTGCAAATGTCCTGCCTAGAGCCCTCCAAAACTCTTGCAAAATTGGGGTTAGACTAAAAGGGGCATTTTGAGATGACCTAGAAGTTCATATTTTGTAGATTCTATCCAGATGGTCCTGTATCCGAAGGCACTCCCTGTAGGTTAGTAAACACATAAAATGATAAAAACAAGGTCCAATCATGTCAGAAAGCAATGAAATTTGGACAGAAGCATAAGTACATCCTATCTAAAACAATGCAAAAATAATAGTAAATAAATAATGCATGAATTTCTAATTGCTCTGGGGTGGGGCGATTAGGACTACAATAGTTTAGGGGGTGCCTAGGGGTAGGACACCCACCGTTTGGGACCTAGTTTAGACACCAATCCAAGTGGGATGGGTCCAAAACCTCCTAGGGGGTTGTTTCAATGAGTTTAGTGTGGTATTGTGGTTGATTTCTTGTGTTTTGGGTCTAGATTGCATTCTTAGTGTTCACCCGATAACCTCTCTTCCAAAAGATAAATTAGGGATGTAAGAAGCACAAATGGGAATAGGGGTATAATTTGGCAGCACTCCATTGCTCCAAACTCTCCAGCTATATTCTCATGTTGGTGTGAGGAGGCTCACCTTTTTATAGACCTAGGGGACTCATTTGAATGCGCATGTGAGGGGGCCACTTGGCTTACCATGCATTTTTTGGGGGGAGAGAAGATTCCTCTCTGATTTAGGGACTCCTTGAATGAGGCCTCCATGATCAGGGCATGCTTGAATGAAGTTCCTCTCTTTAATTTGAAATTGTTCCTCGCAATTGCATGCCCTGAAGGTGAAGTTAAGTGGTAGATCTGGGCTACCATTTGTCAAGGTTTGACTTTTTTTCCAGTCAAACCTGCTAATCATCCCACCCTGGAACAATTGCTGCTAATCATCCTAGGGTGGGATGAATATGATTCTAATTGTCCCAAGGTGGGACGAATAGGGAGAAAAGTGCTTAAAAGGTTCCAAATTGACCTCTGACCTTCCAAAACTAATTTGGGAGTGGTTAGGACCATTGTTTAACCTCTGGAGGCTGCCCTAGGGGTATGCCAATTCGATCAGTGCTTGTAGTCACATAATCGGATTGGTGCTATTTTGGTGTCTACATAGACCACATTCTATTCTAAATGGAATATCAAAATAGGTAACCTCAATCAATATTTTTCAATGTCTATCTTTAAGACCTAAAACTCTAATAAACTACAACTTGTATCAATCCATGTTTGATGAAATCTTTCTAGCTTCTCTTGCACTTGAATATGAAGATCTTCTCTATCTGTTGTAGGAAGATTCTTAGTTCTTTAAATATCAATCTCTATTGTAGTAATATCTTGGGTTCATAGTTATGCATAGTGGCGAATATTCACAAATTGGGTGAATATTAGGATTCCCAGAATTTGAAATTGGTGAATATGAGGACCCTTGACGTCGAACCATTTGCTTAAAATTTTCAAGACCAATTTTTTCTTAGGGTCAATTCTTCATAATATATATCCAAACATAGGCATATTTGTTCTTGTTGGAAAGTGCTTTTCAATATTGATCTAATGGTGGTATTTTTATGAAGTTATAAAGTCATTTAATAGGTCAAAATTTATTTCAAAGATGAATTTATATTTTATGGCTTGAAATACCCCAAATTTTTGTGTGAGGATGATTGATTTGATTTGCTTAGTATTTGCCATGATTCACCTTGATTTCGATTAGGATTTGCCATTTTCTTACAAGTAAATTTTGAGTCCAATCCCTTATGCATAACCCTACATGGGTTGATCCTAATAATGATTCTCCTCCTTACTAGAGAACCCAATAATATCAAGGTGACTATAAACTTCCTTGATGCTCCAAACAAGATAGCTTGATTGTACCAACTTCTTCAACTTTCTTGATAGAAATTAGTTGCTAGGAATTTATCTATGTCCTTAAAATCCTTATCAATATTAGGATGGCTCTTTCTTGAATGACCAATTTTATCTTGAGTTGGTTCTTCCTAAATAAAATATTTTTTCTCCTTATTTTATAGAATATCAATGTCAAGGGATTTATATCCCTAAAATTTTTTATCAATGTTAGAGTGGTATATTTCTCTAAATAATCAACTCTCCAAGCTCATTTTCCCAAATATGGGTCATTGTCTTCATTGGTTATCCTTTGACCTAGTGGAAAGACCCTAGCTTTTTTCTTCCTTCAACTATTCCAATAAATCCTAGGTCTAACTTCCTTTAAAGTAGACAAACTCTAACCAATTTTGTGGATTGGCACTAGATACAAATTGATTTTGTAGCTAAACAAATCATGTACAAGAAACTACTTGCATGTAGCTCTGATACCACTGATGGTTTTTGAAGTTAATATTAATGTAAATGTCATAGGATAATTATCATGGGATCAAATATATGATAGCCATAATATAATGTGATCAAAATAATAATGTAATAGAATAATATGAGCCAATTAATATGTAAATCAAGGCTAATAATATGTCAAATAACATTCACTAATAAGCAACAATATGAATGTATAAATAGCCTGAATCATACATGTAAAAGCATGTAGCAAGACTTACAATATTAATTGCTCAAATGTATGCAATCTTTATTACTCCTCTTTCTCTTACAAATGTATCATAAAGCTCTCTTACAATAACAATGCTCTCTATGTAGACTATGTACACTATGTAGGTAATATTCACTATATCTCTATATACCTCTCTATGGAGTAATATATAGCCATTTTAGGATGACTCTTTGGTGACTTGACTCTTCCTTTCCTTATGACAAATCTCATGACTCTTGGCTTCTCTACTTGACACTTGCATACACATGAATATTCACATAACCCATCCTAATCTAAGAACACATTTGGACACTTACATATGAGACACGTGTGCATATTTACACATATAATACTTGCACACTTATTTACATGATACTTATGTATTTCCTGCACATTATTACATTATATAAAATATTTACTCACACTGTAATCTAGGAGACAACCCTAATCTAATATTTACAAGGTTGTACTAAGGAGGTACTTTAGCATGTACCAAATAATGTAACATTATATAGCACCAACCTCCTTATAAAGTATTATAATTCTTCATTAGTCTTGTGATGGTTACATCCTTCAATTTTTAAAATAGTTACAAGCATATTTCCTGAAAATTTATGATAATATGTTGTGATAGTATTCTATGTTATGATAGTTAAATTATATTTATGATTATAAAGCCATTACATACATGATTATATGATACACACTGTTATCTATATATAACTAGGCCAATGGATCACTTCTTACTTAATATATGGTCTAATTTACATATAATATACCAATATGAGTTACAAATATAGGGTATGTAACATATCACCCCCTTAGAGAAGTTTTTCCTCAAAGATGAAAGGTTGAAAATTGTTGCTAAAACTCCTACAATGGCTCCCATGTGACATATTTTGGTTGTAACCCCTACTATTACATAAGAATTTTGGTGATACCATGGGAGAAATATGTCAAGTATTTTGACCCATAATGGCTACAAGTTGCAAAATAATAGATCCTTCTTCATCTAATTTAGAAATTATTATTTGTACTTGGGTATGCATTTCCACCACCCTCATCAGGTAATATACATGAAATTTTGGTTGAATCTTAGAAGTCATTTGTAGCTCCAACTTGTAGGTAATGTTCCCTATCCACTAAAGTACCTTGTAGGGTCCATAGAACTTAGGTTCTAGATTGTGTGTATCCTTTTATTTTAGGGATAATTACTTGTAGAGAAGAAGACAAAGGAAGACCATGTCTCCCTATTCAAATTACCTCTAAACCTTGTATTTATATATTTTTTATTTCATTTGCTTCTAGATGGTTGGTAAATTTTGTTTTAGAGTCGATAAGACTTCCTACATTTGATTAAGGACTATGTTGGTTGCTTCAATATTTAAGTTTTTTGGTAGATAAGAAGTAAGTTTTGGAGCTACTTGACCATATACTACCTCATACGTTGTCATGCTTGTGGCTATATGAAAATTGGTGTTGTACCATAATTCTACTTAGGGAATCCATTAATATTTTTTATCAAAGATAAAACATAAAATATATGTCTCAAGACACTTGTTTACCATGTCTATTTGGCCATCAATATATAGGTAATAGGATGTGTTTTGTTTCAACTATATTACTTAAATGTGATGGAGTTACTCCTAAAATTTACTAGTGAACACCTTGTCATGATCATTAACTATGGAATATGGTATCTCATGGAGCTAAAATATCTAATCCATAAAATTTTGTGCCACTATCCTTATATTATAAGGATGACCTAGGGAGCAAAGGTAGGCATATTTGGTCAATCTATCCATAATCACTATGATAAATTGTTTTCCACCAAAGGGAGGGAGCCCTTTACTAAAGTACATAGAAATATCTATCAATGGTAACTCTAGAATAGGTAAAGGTTGAAGCAACCTTGGTCTTCTCAGTTTTTTCCCCTTTTAGCATTTGTAAGTATCACAAGCATCCAGAAATTATTTTACATCAAACATCAACCCAAGCAAATAAAAGGTATGATGTACCTATTCATAGATTCATAACAAGTCCATATGTACCCTTATGAAGCTCTGTTAAAATATAGAATTTAAGTCTTGAAGTGGCTGGAATAACAACAAGATGCTTCTAACACAATTCCCCTTACTTCCATGAATAATTAGGATGGCCCCTTTTTATCTCGAGATCTTAAATATTTTTTGCAAAATGTAAGGTCATCCTACAATTGTTATGATAGCACCTCTATCCAATCATCCTTAAGGATAGATAATACATAGAGGGTATCTCATATTTTTATCAATTTAAAAATAGAAATGATAAACACTTTTTATTTTCCCTTATGATAGGATATCTAATAGTTATATCTTAAGGTCTTGGTAACCTATTTCCTCTCCTTACAAAAAGAATTACTTTGTTCTAGGATATACTTGAGGTTACGATGATTCATATTGATGATGATATTTCACCCTAACAAGTATGGTTTCCAATGGAGGACTATGAAGATAATAGCCATGATCTCCTTCTCATAAGTTTATTTTGCAAAATTTCACCTTGTTAAGACCTTTATTATGAATAAAAGGGTTCAACCTTCTTGCATGATTATAGCCCTCACTTCCACTCTTGAAAATTTTGATATTGTTAAAACTAGTGTATGTCACTTAGCTTTCTTTAAAGTTTAAAAATTTTGCTTGGCTACATTGTTCCATGGAAACACATCCTTACAAATCATAGCTATCAAGGTGTTGTAAAATTCTTGTAATCATTAACAAACTTATGGTAGGATCCTATGAGTTTAAAGAATTCATGAATGCTTTTCAATGTTTGGATTTGCATTAATATTTTCTAGGTCAATGCATACCCTATTTATGGTCATAATGTACCCCATATATGCATATCCCATTTTTGAAATATAATTAATTTTGTTGTAGAGCCTCCAACACTTGGTAAACATGTTTTAAATGCTTTTCCCATATTTTATTATATACTAGTATTCTATAAAAAATACCCATGCAAAATTTAATATATATGGTTTAATAACCTTATCCATTAATCATTGAAAGTTGACTATGCATTAGTGAGACCAAAGGGCATAACCAAGAACTCATAGTGTCCCTCATTAGTCTTAAAAGTTGTTTTTATAATATCCTCCTTGTGAAAATGAATTTAATGGTATCCTAACCTAAGGTTCAATTTAATAAAGTATTGAGCACCATGTAGTTTGTATAAAAATTCAAAAATCATAGGGATGAGGAGCTTATCTTTGATGGTGATATTATTGAGTTCATAAAACTACACATGCATTCTCCATGATCCTTCCTACTTTTTGACTAGTAATACTAGGACTAAAAAAGGTCTTGCACTTGGATGAATTATTCTTGCTTCTAATATTTCCTTCACTTTTTGGTTAATCTCATTCTTTTGGTGATAGGAGTACCTGTACAAATGAATATTTGGAAGTTGAATCATAGGTACCAACTTGATTCTATGGTATTTAAGTTTACTAGGAGGTAGTTGTTTAGGCTCATTGAAAACCTTCTTGTTCTTGGTTAGAACAAATTATAATTTTGAAATAATATTTTTTATTTTGTATAGCACATAGATAAATTTGTCAAAATCTACCCACTATTATCTTATGACCCTTCATAATTAGTCATTGCATCTAATGGGATGTTGTAACTTTGGATTTACCTCTTTTACTTCCTATATAGTTTGTATTCTATCATTTATAGTGAAATACATCCAAAGCTTTGATAAGTCCTTTAGAACCAGACCCAAAGTTCTTAATAAGAGGAATCCCAACACAATTTTCACTCCTCCCAATAGGACTATGTAAAGATTCATTTGACACTAATAATTTCCTATGGACAAGTGGGTATTTTGAGACCTCCCATTATAAGTGATGAAATCCCCATTAGAAATTTTTACCTTTACTGCTTTTTGGTTACACTAGGATTAATAAATTTATCTATTCTACTAGAGTCCAATATTAACAAAATCTTGTTCTCTTTGGGAAATCCTTGGATTGGCATGCATTGGGATGATCATTTTTTGTAACAATATTTTAAAAAATGGTGGTATTTTCTTCTATGGGTCTATGAGTTAAAGGTTTTACATCCACGACTTTTAGTTGTTTTTCTACTAAATACATGAATTCATCCCCCATGTCTATAGAAGAAGATAAAGTACTATTCATTTCTATAACGTAGAGGTGTTTTTTTGTATATGTATTCCACAACCCATTTTTCATCATAGTTATAATAGATTACCTTGGCTCTATTATTGGGCATGTCCTCAGGCATCAGCCTCTTGACTATGGAAGCATTTGGAGCATTGCTATTATAGATGTAAAATTTCTATTATGGAACATCAAGGATCTAGAAGCCTTCCATTTGGTATTTCATTTGTTCCCTACATATTTAGCTAGCCCTATGGCAATAGTATAGGTGGTTGGATTGATCATTTGGACCTCAGTTATTTTTTCATCCTTAAGACCACTAATAAAGAAACTCTTAAATAATTCATCTAGATGATCTTGTGGGAGCTCAATGAGGGTACTAGTAAAATATTTTGATATTGATGACCTAAATCAACTAAGGAATTCTTTCTTGAGTTGTATCCACACAAGGTTTAGGAATTATTTATATAATCATTTGTACCAATATTGTCACGACCCTCCTTGGCAACACTAGCTACTTAAGTTGGACTATGTATTTCTAATTATGTTTAATTCTAGGTCTACGGTTGTAATGGATATATGCTTCTGAGATTATTTCTATTTTTGCATAAGGATATGGTACTATTGATGTTCTGATTGGTTGCAGGATCAAGTACTCTTATGGGTGGACAAGATAATTGGCCACAAGGAACGAGAGACCATATTATAGGGGAAATGATGATGATAACTTGGTCATCAAACAACTTAGGGTAACACGAATGAAAACCCTTATTTAGGTAGGTGGATTTTGGTTTACACATGCTCATGTTTGTACCATCATACTAGGAAAGTTATGTGTAATGAGTCTCCTTAACATTAGTAAGTGATAGCTTGGGTCTATCTTAATTAAGGAGCCACTCATTTAGGGATAATGAAGAATACAAGCTTATACTGAGAGGGGGGGTGAACAGTATAAGACCTCTTTATACTTTTTCCTTTATACTTCAATTCAATATTATGCAGTGTATAAATAGCAGTATCAATAGCCGTAATCAAAGCAATGCACAAAACACCATCCACAAAGAGACACAACAATTTATGTGGTTCACCCAATGTGGGCTACTCCACGGATAAAATCTTTCACTAAATTTTATCAAATCAAATTTTTGGAATACCTTTCTCGATTACAAATTTTATGGGCACCAACCCAAAGGAGACACCAATCCCCTAGCTCTGTTTTGGTTGGTGATCCTCTAGAAGACCTCTTCCCCCGCTGCCCTTAGCAAATGGAACTCTATCCACAGAAGACACCTGTCTTCCCTGCTCTGGATGGAGACCTCTATCCTCAACTCTATCACCTCCAAAGCTGGTCCTCAAATTTGCACTAAACACAGTCCTTCGATCTAGCACAATTGTCCTCGTTCGTCTTTCTCTAATCTGCACCAAACACAGTCCTTCGATCTGGCACAAATGACCTCGAATCTGCACCAATCTCTGTTATCAATTGGTCCTCAAATATGGTTCACAAAAGTGGTTCACAAGCTTTCACTAAAGCTTGCTTGATCTTCACCCAAGTCTTCACCAAGACTTGTCTCAGTTCTGCTTTGCATGTTCTCACTAGAACCTGCCCAGACTGCTTCACAAGCTCAAGAAAAGCTTGCTCAAATCTGTGCAACAATCCCTCTCAATGACTTGTCCAAAACCATCAAAGCTTGCGCACTATCACCGAACATCACAAAAATGATGCACCCAACAGCTTTGCACTTTTTTGCTCTCTATTCACTCTTGCTTCTCACTGACCTTGATTCGACACGACTCGCTCTCTGCGCACCGCATACTTAACTTGTGCAAGTTCGATTGAATTTTGCACTCTGCTTCTCAACGATCGAACTTCTCCCTTGCACTCTATCTATGAATGTCACACTTTGAACGCACACTTCAATTCGACACTTTAACTCTCCAAACAACCCTCATTTTATACTAACATTTTCAAGATCAAAACCTTGGTCTTAGTCGGATGCACACCATAATTTTCATCGACCCAAATTTAACTTTGTCAGCTTCACTGCCTCTATAACCCTTCTAAGCTTCTGTCAGGAAAACTACAACATGTCGTGAAATCGTGACACCTTTGCAACCATACACTATCTTATGGATTTTGTCGTGATATCACGACACTTCAGCCTTTGACGACTGCGTCTTCACTCTTGTCATGATATCGAGACACTTCTTGCTTTCTTACCCTCTTCTCGGCTTGCACCCGTGAAAGCAGAACATGTCGTGAAATCGTGACACTTTCGCTTCCTTGCACTCTTCTCTCCTTGCACTAGCAAAAATGGAACATGTCACAAAATCATGACACTTTCGCTCCCTTATGCTTTTCTCTCCTTTACGTCGGCAAAAACGAAACATGTTGCGTAATCGTGACACTTTCGCTGCCTTGTGCTTTTCTCTGCCTTACGACCGTGAAACTAGAACATGTCGCGAAATTGTGACACTTTCACCAATTGTATGCTGCCATCTCAATCTATCACGAAATCGTGACACTTTCTGCATCCATAAGATTTCTCTTCAACCTATCATGAAATCGTGACACTTTCTACATCTGTACGATTTATTTTCAGCCTGTCACGAAATCATGACTCTTTCAGCTTTCATACGTCTTCTTCGCAACCTGTCGTGAAATTGCGACGCTTCTCATTTTAGACTATTCCCTTTGCTGCATGTCACAAAATCATGACAGTTCTCACTTCGAGCTCTGCATCATGTCGCAAAATTGTGACACTTTTTCTTTCGGACTCCCTCTCCTGCAACATGTCACGAAATCGTGACACTTTTTCTTTTGGACTCCCTCTCCTACAACATGTCACGAAATCATGACACTTTTTCATCCATACAATCTTCTTTGCAATATGTCATGAAATCGTGACATTTCTGACTCCATACATTCTCTCTCCTCTATGAGTCACGAAACTATGACATGTCACGATATCGTGACACTTTTCCAAAAAACTTTCTCTCTCCTGCCTAGGTCGCAAAAATGTGACATGTCGCGATATCGCGACACTTTTCCAACTTACTCATTTTTTGAACCTGTCGACTTTGGAGTTTGCCAAAGACCTTTGAAACTGTCATGCCGTAACCTTCATCAAAACAAATTATTTGACATCAAATCAAATTCCTTCGAAAGCTTCTTGACATCAATGACAACTTAAACACTTGAGCAAATGCAATGTACCCAAGGTACCCAAAATTGCCAACAATCTCCCCCTTTGTCATTGATGGCAAACCTTTACTGAAAACACTTCTCAAGAGCAAAAGCTGAAACAAACTGTGCTAAAAACTGACCAACGTCTTTTGAAATTTTTCTCCCCCTGACTTGAAGCTTTCCTCTTCACTTGAAGCTCTCCCCCTTACTCATATCTCTACCCCTTTGTCATCAATGGCAAAGGGTCACCTTTGGGGCTCGGGACTAAGAATGAGCCTCTTAGCTTAGTCCCTTCCCCACCTCCTGATGAGGTGATTAATTTTGGGGTGGGAGTAAAACTCCCATTAGGCACTCATCATCATCAGCGTCTATAACTTCCTTGTCGGGCCTTCTCTTGAACTCATTGTCCATATTCCTATTCTTGTTACTATTCTTGTTCTTGTTCTCATCCCTATTTTTTTTCATGCCTTGATCCTTGGACCTGTTCATACCACTTTTCCTGTTCCTGTACCTTGGAATATCAGCTCTACACTATCTAGCTGTGTGACCTTCATTGTTGCACTTATAACAAGTAACAATGTTATTTCTTTTAGGCATACCTATTCTTTGAATCTGCCAGTTCTGCCCAAACCTATTCTGATCAAACCTATTCTGGCCGAGCCTGTTTTGATCAAACTTGTTCCTATTATTTACCTCGCAATAGACTGCCTTGTGCCCGAACTGTTGACAAGAGTAGCAATACCCTTGAAAGAAACTAGAACTTCTAAATCTGTCATTTACCTTCTTTACTTGAGTCATGCAATGTGCAGCCATGTGACCAAACCTGTGACACGCAAAACATCTGTCATGAAATTTTCCTTTATTCGACCTCTTGGGTCTCAAAAATTTCTTCTTCTCATTCTGAATTCTATTTTCTATTTCTGTGCATCTATCAGTCATGGACTCATGATCTGAAAAACTTTCCTCATCAGAACTCTCTTCCTTTTGGAGTCTCTTACTAGACTCTCCAACTTGTTCCTTGTGCAGCTTGACAAATCCAAGGCCTGTTTTATCTGTTGTCTTTCTTTGACCTTTGATGAGAGACGTAACCCTTTTGGAGCTATCTTGAAACACCTGTAAAGCTTATCCTTGTACTCTTTGGTTTCCTCTTTCAAAGAAGCCATTTTCTGTTCTAACTCACTATACTCAAGAACCTTAGACTCTAGCTCATCCTTGAGTTCTTGTGTCTTAGCCATAGAGAAATCAAGACTTTCTATAAGATCATCTCTCTCCATACAACATTCATCTAACTTATCCTTGAGTTTAGCATTCTTCTTTCTTTCCTTTTTCAAAGCACTAAGAGCATTAATAAGTTCACTTTCAAGATCCTTTATTTGTTTGCTTTCTGAATCATCAAAGCCTTTTTCAGATTTCTTATCACTAGAGGTGCTACCTTTTTCAAAAACCATACATGCATCTTCCTTATAGTTTTTTGAAGCATCCTCATACATACTGGAAACCAAATCACTATTTGTACAATCATCCTCAAGGTGACCAAAATTTCCACATCTAAGGCATTTCATGATAATGAATCTATGTTTCGGTTCTTCCTCTTTTTCTAAAATAAACATCTCATTTTCATCATCACTCGAAGAACTTTCACTATCACTACTCGAACACTTACTTGCTTTGTCTAGGTAGAAACTCTTCTTGTGCTTGTGAGAATACCTCTTTCCTTGATTTTTGTGCTCATCTTTGTTCTTTCTGTGATGCTTGTGCTTTTCAGAATCCTTGCTCTTAGAATCCTGTTTCTCTTCATCACTTTCATTCTTGGAAATAGTATAGTCAGTAGCATAATGACCAAACTTTCCACAATTGAAACATCTTATATTTTTCATGCTTTTGTGCTTTCTAGAGAACTTGCCTTTCTTGTTGTAATATGCCTCTTCATCACTAGAAGACTCATCACTCTCTTGAAGCTTTTTACCCTTGGATTTCTTGGTAGCCTTGAAAGCTGCCTCTTTCTTGACGTCAACCTTCACCTGAGTTCTCAACTCAAATGCTGCAAGAATGCTATGAAGCTCATCCTTTTTCAGCTTATCCAAATCTTTAGCTTCCTCAATAGCAAAAATATTTTCACTAAATCTATTAGGAAGAGATCTTAAAATCTTATCACAAACATCATTTTCAGCAAGCTCAAGTCCTAAGTCTTTCATGGAGTTAACAACCTCATCCATACGAAGCATGTAGTCACTAATATTTTCATCATCATTCATCTTGAGTTGTTCAAACATACCTTTGAAATGTCTCAACTTGGCCTTTCTGACATTTGCATCACCTGTATGAACCACCTGCAATTGTTTCCACATTTCACTAGTTGTCTTGTAGTGAATTACTT
Source organism: Wollemia nobilis (assembly GCA_028583015.1). Classification (NCBI taxonomy): domain Eukaryota; kingdom Viridiplantae; phylum Streptophyta; class Pinopsida; order Araucariales; family Araucariaceae; genus Wollemia; species Wollemia nobilis. The sequence continues at coordinate 1,136,257 of JAQPPZ010002068.1, forward strand.
TGGTGAGATCTGCTTTCTGTAAACCTTTCAAGATTGCATTCATTGCTTTTGAATTGTTGTGATGTAGGAGCCTATCTTCTTTAGTATATGGACCATTTATAGGAATAGTGTACCCATCTTCAATCACTTCCCAAACCTCATTCCCAAGTGCCATTAGATGAACCTTCATCCTTGCACTCCAAAGACCAAAATTTGATCCATCAAGAATAGGTGCTGCATTGCCACTTGAATAATCCATTGTGTTCTTTACTAGCTTTTCCTTCAAGCTGTTAAACTTTTTGAAGGCACCTGCTCTGATACCAATTGAAGAACACAAGCTTATACTGAGAGGGGGGTGAACAGTATAAGACCACTTTTTACTTTTTCCTTCAATTCAACTTTCAATTCAATATTATGTAGTGTATAGATAGTAGTATCAATAGCAGTAATCAAAGCAATGCACAAAACACCATCCACAATAGAGACACAACAATTTACGTGGTTCACCCAATGTGGGCTACTCCACGGATAAAATCTTTCACTAAATTTTATCAAATCCAAATTCTTGGAATACCTTTCCCGATTACAATGTTCATGGGCACCAACCCAAAGGAGACACCAATCCCCTAGCTCTGCTTTGGTGGTGATCCTCTAGAAGACCTCTGCCTCTCGCTGCCCTTAGCAAATGGAACTCTATCCACAGAAGACACCTGTCTTCCCTGCTCTGGCTGGAGACCTCTGTCCTCAACTCTATCACCTCCAAAGCTGGTCCTCGAATTTGCACTAAACACAGTCCTTCGGTCTAGCACAAATGTCCTCGATCTCTTTCTCCGATCTGCACCAAACACAGTCCTTCGGTCCGGCACAAATGTCCTCTGCCCATCTTTTCCTCAAGTCCTCAAATCGTTCACAAGCTTTCACTAAAGCTTCTTGATCTTCACCCAAGTCTTCACCAAGACTTGTCTCAGTTCTACTTTGCAAGTTCTCACTAGAACCTGCCTAGAATGCTTCACAAGCTCAAGAAAAGCTTGCTCAAATCTATGCAACAATCCCTCTCAATGACTTGGCCAAAACCATCAAAGCATGCACAATATCACCAAACATCGCAAAAATGATGCATCCAACAGCTTTGCATTTTTCTACCCTCTGTGTGCTCTTGCTTCTCACTGAGCTTGATTCGGCATGACTCGCTCTCTACGCACCACGAACTTAACTTGGCGCACTTCGATCAAATTTTGCACTCTGCTTCTCGGCGATCGAACTTCTCCCTCGCACTCTATCTACGAATGTCGCACTTCGAACGCACACTCAAAATCGATCCCTTAACTCTCCAAACAGCCCTCCTTTTATACTAACACTTTCAAGATCAAAACCTTGGTCTTAGTCGGTTATACACCCTAAACTATGTCGGCTACCAAACCCTAAACTTCGTCGGCTCAACATTTAACTTTGCTCGACTTCTACGCTTCTATGCAGCTTCTAGCACATGAAACTACAACATGTCACGATATCGTGACACCTTTGCAACCGTACACTATCTTATGGCTTTTGTCACGATATCATGACACTTTAGCCTTTGTCGACTTTCATCTTCAGCTCTTGTCGTGAAATCGTGACACTTCTTGCTTTCTTAGCCTTCTTCTATAGCTTGCATCCTATGAAAGTGAGAACACTGTCATGCAAAATCATGACACTTCTCGCTTCCTTGCACATCTTCTCTCGCTTGCACTAGCAAAATGGAACATGTCACGAAATCATGACACTTCTCACACTATCGCAGACATCTTCGAAACATGTCATGAAATCATGACACTTTCTTCTTCGATGCTCTTCTCTGCTTTCGTCATGAAATCATGACACTTCTCCTATTGAAGACTTGCTCCACCATGTCTATCATGAAATCGTGACACTTTCATCCATATCCGATTGCTGCCATCTCAACCTCATCTGAAATCGATGCACTCGCACCCTTCCAATCACTTCTTTGCTGTCATGAAATCGTGACGTTCTCATTTCTGACTCTTCCCTTTTGCATGTCACGAAATCATGACAGTTCTCACTTTGAGTTCTCAGATGTCACAGCACTATAGCATGTTGCAAAATCATGACACTTTATCTTGCTACTTTCTCTCTCTTCAAACTTGTCACGAAATCATGACAATTCACACTACGGACTCTCTCTTCTGCATTATGTCGTGAAATCGTGACACTTTTTCTTTTGGACTCTCTCCCAACATGTCTGAAATCGTGACACTTTTCTTTCGGACTCCCTCTCCTGCAACATGTCACGAAATCCGTGACACTTTTTCTTTCGGACTCCCTCTCCGCAACATGTCACGAAATCGTGACACTTTCTTCGAACTCCTCTCCTCAACATGTCCACAAATCGTGACACTTTTTTCCTACAATCTTCTTTGCAATATGTCACGAAATCCATGACATTTTTGACTCCACATTCTCTCTCCTCTAGAGTCACGAAATACGACATGTCGCGATATCATGACACTTTTCTAAAAAAACTTTCTCTCGCCTATTAAGTCATGAAAATGCGACATGTCGCGATATCGTGACACTTTTCCAACTTTCTTTCGAACCTATCAGCTTGGGGTTTGCAAAAGACCTTTGAAACTGTCATGCTCGTAACCTTCATCAAAACAAATTATTTGACATCAAATCAAATTCCTTCAAAAGCTTCTTGACATCAATGACAACTTATTCACTTGAGCAAATGCAATGTACCCAAGGTACCCAAAATTGCCAACAATCTCCCCCTTTGTCATTGATGGCAAACCTTTACTGAAAACGCTTCTCAAGAGCCAAAACTGAAACCAACTGTGCTAACAACTGACCAACGTCCTTTGAAGTTTTGCTCCCCCTGACTTGAAGCTTTCCTCTTCACTTGAAGCTCTCCCCCTTACTCATATCTCTCCCCCTTTGTCATCAATGGCAAAGGGTCACCTTTGGGGCTTGGGACTAAGAATGAGCCTCTTAGCTTAGTCCCTCCCCCACCTCCTGATGAGGTGATTAATTCTAGGGTGGGAGTAAAACTCCCATTAGGCACTGATCATCATCGGCGTCTATAACTTCCTTGTCGGGCCTTCTCTTGAACTCATTGTCCATATTCCTGTTCTTGTTCTTGTTCTCATCCCTGTTCTTGTTCATGCCTTGATCCTTGGACCTGTTCATACCACTGTTCCTGTTCCTGTACCTTGGAAGTTCAGCTCTACATTGTCTAGCTGTGTGACCTCCATTGTTGCACTTATAACAAGTAACAATGTTATTTCTTTTAGGCATACCTATTCTTTGAATCCGCCAGTTCTGCCCAAACCTGTTCTGACCAAATTCTGACCTGTTTTGATCAAACTTGTTCCTGTTATTTACCTCGCAATAGACTGCCTTGTGCCCAAACTGTTGACAAGAGTAGCAATACCCTTGAAAGAAACTAGCACTTCTAAAATTGTCATTTACCTTCTTCACTTGAGCCATGCAATGTGCAGCCATGTGACCAAACCTGTGACACGCAAAACATCTGCCATGAAATTTTCCTTTATTTGACCTCTTGGGTCCCAAAAACTTCTTCTTCTCATTCTGAATTCTGTTTTCTATTTCTGCGCATCTATCACTCATGGACTCATGATCTGAAATACTTTCCTCATCAGAACTCTCTTCCTTTTGGAGTCTCTTACTAGACTCTCCAACTTGTTCCTTGTGCGGCTTAACAAAACCAAGGCCTATTTTATCTGTTGTCTTTCTTTGACCTTTGATGAGTGACTTAACCTTTTTGGAGCTATCTTGAAACCTGTAAAGCTTATCCTTGTACTCTTTAGTTTCCTCTTTCAAAGAAGCCATTTTCTGTTCTAACTCACTATACTCAAGAACCTTAGACTCTAACTCATCCTTGAGTTCTTGTGTCTTAGCCATAGAGAAATCAAGACTTTCTATAAGATCATCTCTCTCCATACAACATTCATCTAACTTATCCTTGAGTTTAGCATTCTTCTTTCTTTCCTTTTTCAAAGCACTAAGAGCATTAATAAGTTCACTTTCAAGATCCTTTATTTGTTTGCTTTCTGAATCATCAAAGCCTTTTTCAGATTTCTTATCACTAGAGGTGCTACCTTTTTCAAAAACCATACATGCATCTTCCTTATAGTTTTTTGAAGCATCCTCATACATACTGGAAACCAAATCATTATTTGTACAATCATCCTCAAGGTGACCAAAATTTCCACATCTAAGACATTTCATGATAATGAATCTATGTTTCGGTTCTTCCTCTTTTTTGAAATAAACAACATCTCATTTTCATCATCACTCGAAGAACTTTCACTATCACTACTCGAACACTTACTTGCTTTGTCTAGGTAGAAACTCTTCTTGTGCTTGTGAGAATACCTCTTTCCTTGATTGTTGTGCTCATCTTTGTTCTTTCTGTGATGCTTGTGCTTTTTAGAATCCTTGCTCTTAGAATCTTGTTTCTCTTCATCACTTTCATTCTTGGAAATAGTACAATCAGTAGCATAATGACCAAACTTTCCACAATTGAAACATCTTATATTTTTCATGCTTTTGTGCTTTCTAGAGAACTTGCCTTTCTTGTTGTAATATGCCTCTTCATCACTAGAAGACTCATCACTCTCTTGAAGTTGTTTACCCTTGGATTTCTTGGTAGCCTTGAAAGCTGCCTCTTTCTTGACGTCAACCTTCACTTGAGTTCTCAACTCAAATGTTGCAAGAATGCTATGAAGCTCATCCTTTTTCAGCTTATCCAAATCTTTAGCTTCCTCAATAGCAGAAATATTTTCACTAAATCTATTAGGAAGAGATCTTAAAATCTTATCACAAACATCATTTTCAGCAAGCTCAAGTCCTAAGTCTTTCATGGAGTTAACAACCTCATCCATACGAAGCATGTAGTCACTAATATTTTCATCATCATTCATCTTGAGTTGTTCAAACATACCTTTGAAATGTCTCAACTTGGCCTTTCCGACATTTGCATCACCTGTATGAACCACCTGTAACTGTTTCCACATTTCACTAGCTGTCTTGCCTTTGAATCACTTTGGTGAGATCTGCTTTCTGTAAGCCTTTCAGGATTGCATTCATTGCTTTTGAATTGCTTGTGATGTAGGAGCCTTTCTTCTTTAGTATATGGACCATGTACAGGAATAGTGTACCCATATTCAATCACTTCCCAAACCTCATTCCCAAGTGCCATTAGATGAACCTTCATCCTTGCACTCCAAAGACCAAAATCTGATCCATCAAGAATAGGTGTTGCATTGCCACTTGAATAATCCATTGTGTTCTTTGCTAGCTTTTCCTTCAAGCTGTTAAACTTTTCGAAGGCACCTGCTCTGATACCAATTGAAGAACACAAGCTTATACTGAGAGGGGGGGTGAACAGTATAAGACCACTTTTTACTTTTTCCTTCAATTCAACTTTCAATTCAATATTATGTAGTGTATAGATAGCAGTATCAATAGTAGTAATCAAAGCAATGCACAAAACACCATCCACAATAGAGACACAATAATTTACGTGGTTCACCCAATGTGGGCTACTCCATGGATAAAATCTTTCACTAAATTTTATCAAATCAAATTCTAGGAATACCTTTCCCGATTACAATGTTTATGGGCACCAACCCAAAGGAGACACCAATCCCCTAGCTCTGTTCTGGCTGGTGATCCTCTAGAAAACCTCTGCCTCCGCTGCCCTTAGCAAATGGAACTCTATCCACAGAAGACACCTGTCTTCCCTGCTCTGGTTGGAGACCTCTGTCCTCAACTCTATCACCTCCAAAGCTGGTCCTCGAATTTGCACTAAACACAGTCCTTCGGTCTAGCACAAATTTCCTCGTTCTCTTTCTTGATCTGCACCAAACACAGTCCTTCGATCTGGCACAAATGTCCTTGTCTCTCTTCCTCATTCCTCATCTCACAAATTCACAGAGCTTTCACTAAAGCTTCTTGATCTTCACCCAAGTCTTCACCAAGACTTGTCTCATCTCTTTGCAAGTTCTCACTAGAACCCCCACCCACAAGCAAAAACTTGCTCAAATCTTCAACAATCCCTCTCAATGACTTGTCCAAAACCATCAAACCTCACACTATCTCCGAACATCACAAAAAAGATGCACCCAACAACTTTGCACTTTCTACTCTCTTGCAATCTCTCTCACTTAGAAGATTCGACATGAATTGCTCTCTTCACCATACTTAACTTCACAATTATCAAATTTTGCACTCTGCTTCTTGATGATCGAACTTCTCCCCCGCACTCTATCTGTGAATGTCGCACTTCGAAAGGCACACTTCAATCGATGCCTTAACTCTCCAAACAGCCCTCCTTTTATACTAACACTTTCAAGATCAAAACCTTGATCTTAGTCGTGTAACCCTAAACTATTGCAAACCCTAAACTTCATCGGCTCAAATTTAACTTTGTCGAATTCAACGCCTCTGTAACTCTGTAGCTTCTACGTGAAACTACATGTCACGATATCGTGACACCTTTGCAACCGTACACTATCTTATGGCTTTTGTCATGATATCGTGACACTTCACCTTTGCGACTTCTTACTCTGTCACGATATCATGACACTTCTCTTTCTTACCTCTTCTTCCATGTCATGAAATCGTGACACTTTTGCTTCCTTCACTCTTCTCGCTTTGAACATGTCATGAAATCATGACACTTTCCCTTTAAGCTCTTCTCTCCTTATGTCATGAAATCACCTCCTTTCAAAATCGTGACACTTCTCCTAGAAGACTGACATTGTCAAAATCGTGACACTTTCTCCAACCGATTGCCATCTCAACTATCAAATATGACCCTTCCACACATGAAATCGTGACACTAAATCTTCTTTGCACCTGTCATCAAATCGTGATGTTCTCATTTAGACTCTTCCCTTTTTGCATGTCACGAAATCATGATAGTTCTCACTTTGAGTTATGTAGCATGTCGCAAAATCGTGACAGTTCTCACTTCGAATTCTATAGCATGTCGTGAAATCATGACACTTTATCTTGCTACTTTCTCTCTCTTCAAACTTGTCACGAAATCATGACAATTCACACTACGGACTCTCTTCTACATTATGTCGTGAAATCGTGACACTTTTTCTTTTGGACTCCTTCTCCTACAACATGTCACGAAATCGTGACACTTTTTCTTTCGGACTCTCTCTCCTACAACATGTCATGAAATCGTGACACTTTTTCTTTCGGACTCCCTCTCCTGCAACATGTCGCGAAATCGTGACACTTTTTTCCGTACAATCTTCTTTGCAATATGTCACGAAATCGTGACACTTTTGACTTTGTACATTCTCTCTCCTCTATGAGTCGCGAAACTATGACATGTCGCGATATCGCGACACTTTTCTAAAAATATTTCTCTCTCCTGCTTAAGTCGCGAAAATGCGACATGTCGCGATATCGCGACATTTTTCCAACTTACTTTCTTTCGAACCTGTCAGCTTGGGGTTTGCAAAAGACCTTTGAAACTGTCATGCCGTAACCTTCATCAAAACAAATTATTTGACATCAAATCAAATTCCTTCGAAAGCTTCTTGACATCAATGACAACTTATACACTTGAGCAAATGCAATGTACCCAAAGTACCCAAAATTGCCAACAATCTCCCCCTTTGTCATTGATGGCAAACCTTTACTGAAAACGCTTCTCAAGAGCCAAAACTGAAACAAACTGTGCTAACAACTGACCAACATCCTTTGAAGTTTTGCTCCCCCTGACTTGAAGCTTTCCTCTTCACTTGAAGCTCTCCCCCTTACTCATATCTCTCCCCCTTTGTCATCAATGGCAAAGGGTCACCTTTGGGGCTCGGGACTAAGAATGAGCCTCTTAGCTTAGTCCCTCCCCCACCTCCTGATGAGGTGATTAATTTTGGGGTGGGAGTAAAACTCCCATTAGGCACTGATCATCATCAGCGTCTATAACTTCCTTGCCGGGCCTTCTCTTGAACTCATTGTCCATATTCTTGTTCCTGTCTCATTGTTCTTGTTCTTGTTCTCATCCCTGTTCTTGTTCATGCCTTGATCCTTGGACCTGTTCATACCACTGTTCCTATTCCTATACCTTGGAATTTCAGCTCTACACTGTCTAGTTGTGTGACCTCCATTGTTGCACTTATAACAAGTAACAATGTTATTTCTTTTAGGCATACCTATTCTTTGAATCCGCTAGTTCTGCCCAAACCTGTTCTGACCAAACCTATTCTGGCCGAGCCTATTTTGATCAAACCTGTTCCTATTATTTACCTTGCAATAGACTGCCTTGTGCCCGAACTGTTGACAAGAGTAGCAATACCCTTGAAAGAAACTAGCACTTCTAAAATTGTCATTTACCTTCTTCACTTGAGCCATGCAATGTGAAGCCATGTGACCAAACCTGTGACACGCAAAACATCTGTCGTGAAATTTTCCTTTATTTGACCTCTTGGGTCCCAAAAAATTCTTCTTCTCATTCTGAATTCTGTTTTCTGTTTCTATGCATCTATCACTCATGGACTCATGATCTGAAATACTTTCCTCATCAGAACTCTCTTCCTTTTGGAGTCTCTTACTAGACTCTCCAACTTGTTCCTTGTGCGGCTTAACAAAACCAAGGCCTATTTTATCTGTTGTTTTTCTTTGACCTTTGATGAGTGACTTAACCTTTTTGGAGCTATCTTGAAACTTGTAAAGCTTATCCTTGTACTCTTTAGTTTCCTCTTTCAAAGAAGCCATTTTCTGTTCTAACTCACTATACTCAAGAACCTTAGACTCTAACTCATCCTTGAGTTCTTGTGTCTTAGCCATAGAGAAATCAAGACTTTCTATAAGATCATCTCTCTCCATACAACATTCATCTAACTTATCCTTGAGTCTAGCATTCTTCTTTCTTTCCTTTTTCAAAGCACTAAGAGCATTAATAAGTTCACTTTCAAGATCCTTTATTTGTTTGCTTTCTGAATCATCAAAGCCTTTTTTAGATTTCTTATCACTAGAGGTGCTACCTTTTTCAAAAACCATACATGCATCTTCCTTATAGTTTTCTGAAGCATCCTCATACATACTAGAAACCAAATCATTATTTGTACAATCATCCTCAAGGTGACCAAAATTTCCACATCTAAGACATTTCATGATAATGAATCTATGTTTCGGTTCTTCCTCTTTTTCTGAAATGAACAACATCTCATTTTCATCATCACTCGAAGAACTTTCACTATCACTACTCGAACACTTACTTGCTTTGTCTAGGTAGAAACTCTTCTTGTGCTTGTGAGAATACCTCTTTCCTTGATTGTTGTGCTCATCTTTGTTCTTTCTGTGATGCTTGTGCTTTTCAGAATCCTTGCTCTTAGAATCCTGTTTCTCTTCATCACTTTCATTCTTGGAAACGAGTACGATCAGTAGCATAATGACCAAACTTTCCACAATTGAAACATCTTATATTTTTCATGCTTTTGTGCTTTCTAGAGAACTTGCCTTTCTTGTTGTAATATGCCTCTTCATCACTAGAAGACTCATCACTCTCTTGAAGTTGTTTACCCTTGGATTTCTTGGTAGCCTTGAAAGCTGCCTCTTTCTTGACGTCAACCTTCACTTGAGTTCTCAACTCAAATGCTGCAAGAATGCTATGAAGCTCATCCTTTTTCAGCTTATCCAAATCTTTAGCTTCCTCAATAGCAAAAATATTTTCACTAAATCTATTAGGAAGAGATCTTAAAATCTTATCACAAACATCATTTTCAGCAAGCTCAAGACCTAAGTCTTTCATGGAGTTAACAACCTCATCCATACGAAGCATGTAGTCACTAATATTTTCATCATCATTCATCTTGAGTTGTTCAAACATACCTTTGAAATGTCTCAACTTGGCCTTTCCGACATTTGCATCACCTGTATGAACCACCTGCAATCGTTTCCACATTTCACTAGTTGTCTTGCAGTGAATCACTTTGGTGAGATCTACTTTTTGTAAGCCTTTCAGGATTGCATTCATTGCTTTTGAATTGCTGTGATGTAGGAGCCTTTCTTCTTTAGTATATGGACCATGTATAGGAATAGTGTACCCATCTTCAATCACTTCCCATACCTCATTCCCAAGTGCCATTAGATGAACCTTCATCCTTGCACTCCAAAGACCAAAATCTGATCCATCAAGAATAGGTGTTGCATTGCCACTTGAATAATCCATTGTGTTCTTTGCTAGCTTTTCCTTCAAGTTGTTAAACTTTTCGAAGGCACCCGCTCTGATACCAATTGAAGAACACAAGCTTATACTTGAGAGGGGGGTGAACAGTATAAGACCACTTTTTACTTTTTCCTTCAATTCAACTTTCAATTCAATATTATGCAGTGTATAGATAGCAGTATCAATAATCCGTAATCAAAGCAATGCACAAAACACCATCCACAATAGAGACACAACAATTTACGTGGTTCACCCAATGTGGGCTACTCCACGGATAAAATCTTTCACTAAATTTTATCAAATCAAATTCTGGGAATACCTTTCCCGATTACAATGTTTATGGGCACCAACCCAAAGGAGACACCAATCCCCTAGCTCTGCTCTGGCTGGTGATCCTCTAGAAAACCTCTGCCTCCGCTGCCCTTAGCAAATGGAACTCTATCCATAGAAGACACCTGTCTTCCCTACTCTGGCTGGAGACCTCTGTCCTCAACTCTATCACCTCCAAAGCTGGTCCTCGAATTTGCACTAAACACAGTCCTTCGGTCTAGCACAAATGTCCTCGTTCTCTTTCTTTGATCTGCACCAAACACAGTCCTTCGGTCTGGCACAAATGTCCTCTTCCTCTTTTCCTCTCCTCATTCACAAAGGTTCAACAAGCTTTCACTAAAGCTTGCTTGATCTTCACCCAAGTCTTCACCACTTGTCTCTCTCTTTGCAAGTTCTCACACCCCCTCCCCCTTGCTCACAACCCTCACTCCAACCATCAAGCCCACTATCATCGAACACCAAAAAGAGCACCCAAAGCTTTGCACTTTTTGCTCTCTATGCGCTCTCTCCCACTTAGAAGATTCGACATGAATCGCTCTCTACACCATGGACTTAACTTGTGCAAGTTCGATCAAATTTTGCACTCTGCTTCTCGACGATCGAACTTCTCCCCGCACTCTATCTGTGAATGTCGCACTTCGAACGCACACTCAAAATCGATACCTTAACTCTCCAAACAGCCCTCCTTTTATACTAACACTTTCAAGATCAAAACCTTGATCTTAGTCGGTTGCACAACCCTAAACTACGTCGATTGCAAACCCTAATCTTCGTCGGCTCAAATTTAACTTTGTCGGCTTCACAGCCTCTATAACTCTTCTATAGCTTCTATCATGAAACTACAACATGTCACGATATCGTGACACCTTTGCAACCATACACTATCTTATGGCTTTTGTCATGATATCGTGACACTTCAGCCTTTGTCGACTACGTCTTCACTCCTATCGCGATATCGTGACACTTCTTACTTTCTCAACCTCTTCTCGGATTACACCCGTGAAAATGGAACATGTCATGAAATCGTGACACTTTTGCTTCCTTGCACTCTTCTCTGCTTACAAACTAGAAAAACGGAACATGTCGTAAAATCATGACACTTTCGCCTTCTAGCTCTTCCTCCTATAATCTCATGAACATTGACATCTTACTTCTCCTATTGAAGACTTGCTTCAATTATATCACGAAATCATGACATTTTCTCCAACCGAATGCTGCCATCTCAATCACAATCTACACAATGCCTCAAATCATCTTCTTTGCAACCTGTCACGAAATCGTGACTTCTCATTTTAGACTCTTCCCTTTGCTGCATGTCATGAAATCGTGATAGTTCTCACTTCGAGTTTTCAGCATGTCATGAAATCGTGACAGTTCTCACTTCGACTTCTATAGCATGTCGCGAAATCGTGACACTTTATCTTGCTACTTTCTCTCTCTTCGAACTTGTCGTGAAATCGTGACAATTCACACTACGGACTCTCTCTTCTGCATTATGTCATGAAATCGTGACACTTTTTCTTTTGGACTCTCTCCTACAACATGTCGTTAAATCGTGACACTTTTTCTTTCGGACTCCTCCTCCTGCAACATGTCATGAAATCGTGACACTTTTTCTTTCGGACTCTCTCTCCTGCAACATGTCATGAAATCGTGACACTTTTTCTTTCGGACTCTCTTCTGCAACATGTCGCGAAATCATGACACTTTTTCGTCCGTACAATCTTCTTTGCAATATGTCACGAAATCGTGACATTTTTGACTCCTACATTCTCTCTCCTCTATGAGTCGCGAAACTATGACATGTCGCGATATCGTGACACTTTTCCAAAAAGCTTTCTCTCTCCTGCTTAAGTCGCGAAACTGTGACATGTCGCGATATCGTGACACTTTTTCCAACTTACTTTCTTTCGAACCTGTCAGCTTGGGGTTTGCCAGAGACCTTTGAAACTGTCATGTCGTAACCTTCATCAAAACAAATTATTTGACATCAAATCAAATTCCTTCAAGAGCTTCTTGACATCAATGACAACTTATACACTTGAGCAAATGCAATGTACCCAAAGTACCCAAAATTGCCAACAATCTCCCCCTTTGTCATTGATGGCAAACCTTTACTGAAAACACTTCTCAAGAGCCAAAACTGAAACAAACCGAGCTAACAACTGACCAACGTCTTTTGAAGTTTTTCTCCCCCTGACTTGAAGCTTTCCTCTTCACTTGAAGCTCTCCCCCTTACTCATATCTCTCCCCCTTTGTCATCAATGGCAAAGGGTCACCTTTGGGGCTCGGGACTAAGAATGAGCCTCTTAGCTTAGTCCCTCCCCCACCTCCTGATGAGGTGATTAATTCTGGGGTGGGAGTAAAACTCCCATTAGGCACTGATCATCATCAGCGTCTATAACTTCCTTGTCGGGCCTTCTCTTGAACTCATTGTCCATATTCTTGTTCCTGTCACTATTCTTGTTCTTGTTCTCATCCCTATTTTTGTTCATGCCTTGATCCTTGGACCTGATCATACCACTGTTCCTATTCCTGTACCTTGGAATTTTAGCTTTACACTGTCTAGCTGTGTGACCTCCATTGTTGCACTTATAACAAGTAACAATGTTATTTCTTTTAGGCATACCTATTCTTTGAATCCGCCAGTTCTGCCTAAACCTATTTTGATCAAACCTGTTCTTGTTATTTACCTCGCAATAGACTGCCTTGTGCCCGAACTATTGACAAGAGTAGCAATACCCTTGAAAGAAACTAGCACTTCTAAAATTGTCATTTACCTTCTTCACTTGAGCCATGCAATGTGCAGCCATGTGACCAAACCTGTGACACGCAAAACATCTACCATGAAATTTTCCTTTATTTGACCTCTTGGGTCCCAAAAACTTCTTCTCATTCTGAATTCTGTTTTCTATTTTTGCGCATCTATCACTCATGGACTCATGATCTGAAATACTTTCCTCATCAGAACTCTCTTCCTTTTGGAGTCTCTTACTAGACTCTCCAACTTGTTCCTTGTGCAGCTTAACAAAACCAAGACCTATTTTATCTGTTGGTTTTCTTTGACCTTTGATGAGTGATTTAACCTTTTTGGAGCTATCTTGAAACCTGTATAGCTTATCCTTGTACTCTTTGGTTTCCTCTTTCAAAGAAGCCATTTTCTATTCTAACTCACTATACTCAAGAACCTTAGACTCTAACTCATCCTTGAGTTCTTGTGTCTTAGCCATAGAGAAATCAAGACTTTCTATAAGATCATCTCTCTCCATACAACATTCATCTAACTTATCCTTGAGTTTAGCATTCTTCTTTCTTTCCTTTTTCAAAGCACTAAGAGCATTAATAAGTTCACTTTCAAGATCCTTTATTTGTTTGCTTTCTGAATCATCAAAGCCTTTTTTAGATTTCTTATCACTAGAGGTGCTACCTTTTTCAAAAACCATACATGCATCTTCCTTATAGTTTTTTGAAGCATCCTCATACATACTGGAAACCAAATCATTATTTGTACAATCATCCTCAAGGTGACCAAAATTTCCACATCTAAGACATTTCATGATAATGAATCTATGTTTCGGTTCTTCCTCTTTTTCTGAAATAAACATCTCATTTTCATCATCACTCGAAGAACTTTCACTATCACTACTCGAACACTTACTTGCTTTGTCTAGGTAGAAACTCTTCTTGTGCTTGTGAGAATACCTCTTTCCTTGATTGTTGTGCTCATCTTTGTTCTTTCTGTGATGCTTGTGCTTTTCAGAATCCTTGCTCTTAGAATCCTGTTTCTCTTCATCACTTTCATTCTTGGAAACAATACAGTCAGTAGCATAATGACCAAACTTTCCACAATTGAAACATCTTATATTTTTCATGCTTTTGTGCTTTCTAGAGAACTTGCCTTTCTTGCTGTAATATGCCTCTTCATCACTAGAAGACTCATCACTCTCTTGAAGCTGTTTACCCTTGGATTTCTTGGTAGCCTTGAAAGTTGCCTCTTTCTTGACATCAACCTTCACTTGAGTTCTCAACTCAAATGCTGCAAGTATGCTATGAAGCTCATCCTTTTTCAGCTTATCCAAATCTTTAGCTTCCTCAATAGCAAAAATATTTTCACTAAATCTATTAGGAAGAGATCTTAAAATCTTATCACAAACATCATTTTCAGCAAGCTCAAGACCTAAGTCTTTCATGGAGTTAACAACCTCATCCATACGAAGCATGTAGTCACTAATATTTTCATCATCATTCATCTTGAGTTGTTCAAACATACCTTTGAAATGTCTCAACTTGGCCTTTCTGACATTTGCATCACCTGTATGAACCACCCGCAATCTGTTTCCACATTTCACTAGCTTGTCTTGCAGTGAATCACTTTGGTGAGATCTGCTTTCCGTAAGCCTTTCAGGATTGCATTCATTGCTTTTGAATTGTTGTGATGTAGGAGCCTATCTTCTTTAGTATATGGACCATGTACAGGAATAGTGTACCCATCTTCAATCACTTCCCAAACCTCATTCCCAAGTGCCATTAGATGAACCTTCATCCTTGCACTCCAAAGACCAAAATCTGATCCATCAAGAATAGGTGTTGCATTGCCACTTGAATAATCCATTGTGTTCTTTGCTAGCTTTTCCTTCAAGCTGTTAAACTTTTCGAAGGCACCCGCTCTGATACCAATTGAAGAACACAAGCTTATACTGAGAGGGGGGTGAACAGTATAAGACCACTTTTTACTTTTTCCTTCAATTCAACTTTCAATTCAATATTATGCAGTGTATAGATAGCAGTATCAATAGCCGTAATCAAAGCAATGCACAAAACACCATCCACAATAGAGACACAACAATTTACGTGGTTCACCCAATGTGGGCTACTCCACGGATAAAATATTTCACTAAATTTTATCAAATCAAATTCTGGGAATACCTTTCCCGATTACAATGTTTATGGGCACCAACCCAAAGGAGACACCAATCCCCTAGCTCTGCTTTGGTCGGTGATCCTCTAGAAGACCTCTGCCTCCACTCCCCTTAGCAAATGGAACTCTATCCATAGAAGACACCTGTCTTCCCTGCTCTGGCTGGAGACCTCTGTCCTCAACTCTATCACCTCCAAAGCTGGTCCTCGAATTTGCACTAAACACAGTCCTTCGGTCTAGCACAAATGTCCTCGATCTCTTTCTCTGATCTGCACCAAACATAGTCCTTCGGTCTGGCACAAATGTCCTTGTCCTCTTTTCCTCAATTGGTCCTCAAATATGGTTCACAAAAGTGGTTCACAAGCTTTCACTAAAGCTTGCTTGATCTTCACCCAAGTCTTCACCAAGACTTATCTCTTTCTGCTTTGCAAGTTCTCACTAGAACATCCTCACACTCTTGCACATCTATGCCAATCCCTCTCAACTTGCCAAAACCACATCATGTCACCCAATACTTTGCACTTTGCTCTCTCTTCCATCTCTTCACTTAGAAGATTCATGACCTCTACCATGGACTTAACTTGTCTTTGATCGAATTTTGCACTCTACTTCTCGACGATCGAACTTCTCCCCGCACTCTATCTGTGAATGTCGCACTTCGAACGCACACTTAGAAATCGATACTTTAACTCTCCAAACAGCCCTCCTTTTATACTAACACTTTCAAGATCAAAACCTTGGTCTTAGTTGGTGCACCCTAAACTACTGCAAACCCTAAACTTCGTCGACCCAAATTTAACTTTGTCGGCTTCACTGCCTCTGTAACCCTTCTGAGCTTCTGCCACGAAAACTACATGTCATGATATCGTGACACCTTTGCAACCGTACACTATCTTATGGCTTTTGTCATGATATCATGACACTTCAGCCTTTGTCGACTTCATCTTCACTCCCGTCATGATATCGTGACACTTCTCGCTTTCTTACCCTCTTCTCTGCTTACACCCGTGAAAGCAGAACATGTCACGAAATCATGACACTTTCGCTTCCTTGCACTCTTCTCTGCTTGCACTAGCAAAAATGGAACATGTCGCGAAATCGTGACACTTTCGCTTCCTTGTGCTTTTCTCTCCTTTACGCCCATGAAAATGGAACATGTCGTGAAATTGCTACACTTTCGCTGCCTTGTGCTTTTCTCTGCTTCCTTGAATCTTGTCACAAATCGTGACACTTTCTCCAATTGAATGCTGCCATCTCAACCTGTCATGAAATCATGACACTTTCTGCATCCATACGCTTTCTCTTCAACCTGTCACGAAATCGTGACACTTTCTGCATCCGTACGATTTCTTTGCAACCTGTCACGAAATCATGACGCTTTCAACTTCTGTACGTCTTCTTTGCAACCTGTCACGAAATCATGACACTTCTCATTTCAGACTCTTCCCTTTGCTACATGTCACGAAATCGTGACAGTTCTCACTTCGAGTTCTACAGCATGTCGCAAAATCGTGACACTTTTTCTTTCGGACTCCCTCTCCTGCAACATGTCACGAAATCGTGACACTTTTTCTTTCGGACTCCCTCTCCTGCAACATGTCATGAAATCGTGACACTTTTTCGTCCGTACAATCTTCTTTGCAATATGTCATGAAATCGCAACATTTTTGACTCCGTACATTCTCTCTCCTCTATGAGTTGCAAAACTGTGACATGTCGCGATATCGTGACACTTTTCTAAAAAGCTTTCTCTCTCCTGCCTAAGTCGCGAAAATGCGACATGTCGCGATATCGCGACACTTTTCTACTTTTCCAACTTACTCTTTTCTTTTGAACCTGTCAGCTTGGGGTTTGCAAAAGACCTTTGAAACTGTCATGTCGTAACCTTCATCAAAACAAATTATTTGACATCAAATCAAATTCCTTCGAAAGCTTCTTGACATCAATGACAACTTATTCACTTGAGCAAATGCAATGTACCCAAAGTACCCAAAATTGCCAACTAGATAAAATGATGGTACAAAACATCAAGAGTTTTTTATTTAGATTTCCTTCCTTGGTGCATGTGGTTGAATGATCTCCTTGTTAGATTAGATGGATTCATTATATCTGCTTTGTTTGATTAAGAAAAATTAATCATAATAAATGTTAGCATTGATTAATATTAATAAAAAAAATTTATTAATGTTAGTATAATCTAATGTCAAAAATAATTAATGTTATGTTAGTATTAACCAATTTATTATTGGTTTGTCTGAATGTTATTAATTATAATAATGGTTAATGATTAATTCCTCCTAATGTTGATCTTTTTTTTTATTATAGTTTTAGACTTCGGTTTGCTTAATTGTGTTGTTTCACCTTGCACCTTGTGGTTCATGGTCACCATTGTCCTTCATAATAGGTGCACCATTAATACCTTGGGTGGCGAAGGTTAAGAACCTTTGGCCAATGTCCCCTTGTGTTATTCCTCTACTTTTTTCTACATTGAGAGTGGGCATTGTGTGTGGGAGTTGGGCCTTATGGAAATGCTTACAGTGCTATCATCCCCAACCTAGCATGTAGTGCTTCCACTTCCTTTCATCTTGGAGTCTTTAATTTGGGCTTTTAGCTATTTTGTGGGAGGATGTCGTGATTGGAAATAAGATGAAGAATAAAATATGGACTACAAGTGTAAGACAATGTGTTGGAATTTCGAGGAGCAAGCAGTAAATACCTTAAAACTTAATTTTGAGTTAGGTATGTTTATGACTTATTCCTTGTTGGGTGTGCTTGGTTCTTTGCTTCCTTTCTAACATTGATGGTAGCAGCCTATTGTTTTTCTTTTTTCCTCTTAGCATTGTGTTGGATAGCTTGTTGTCTTGGATTTTTGGATCTTGGATAGGTTGCATACCCTCATCATACTCGAAGTATTTTCTTGGTGACATTGGGTAATTTTAGGAGTGTTTACTTTAGGACATTATTACCATATATTTCGAACATCACCATGCTTCACATTGTTACCTTGCTGCTCATATCCTTCTATGTTAGGTTACCTAGGAGTGTTTGCTTTATAATCCATAGGGTGCTTTGATGATGTTCACTAAACTTTACATCGACGGTCAAGAAGTACACCTGGATTGCATCAATTTGTGGATGTCTAGGGGGTTTAAGGTTTATCATTTTCTTCTGCATTTTCCTTTATCCAATTCCTAGTTTTTGGATGCACATGGTAGTGTGTCGCTTGTTGAGTGTTGCCTGTGTTTATTGCATGTTTTTAAGAGTTTCTTCCTTCTAGTATGCAAATGTTTTTTTTATAATTTTAGATTAGACTCAAATTAAATCCATATGATAGAATAGGTTGGTAGTGAATCTAATGTTAGATTAATTTATTAATATTAGATATAAATTAAATATAAATGATAGAATAGTTTGGTAATGAATCTAATGTTAGAATAATTTATTAATCTTATATTCAAATTAAATCCAAATGATAGAATACTTTGGTAATGAATCCAATGTTAGAATAATTTATTAATCATAGATTCAAATTAAATCTAAATGATAGAATAATTTGGTAATTAATCCAATGTTAGATTAGTTTATTAATCTTAGATTCAAATTAAATATAAATGATAGAATAGTTTTGTAATGAATCCAATGTTAGATTAATTTATTAATCTTAGATTCAAATTAAATCTAAATGATAGAATAGTTTGGTAATGAATCTAATGTTAGATTAATTTATTAATCTTAGATTCAAATTAAATCCAAATGATAGAATAGTTTGGTAATGAATCTAATGTTAGATTAATTTATTAATCTTAGATTCAAATTAAATCCAAATGATAGAATAGTTTGGTAACGAATCAAATGATATATTACATTTAAATTAAATTCAAATGATAGAATACTTTGCTAATGATTCTAATATTAGATTAATCTATTAATATTAGATTGAAATTAAATTCAAATGATATAATAGTTTAGTAATGAATCTAATGTTAAATTAATTTACTAATCTTAGATTCAGATTAAATCCAAATGATAGAATAGTTTGGTAACAAATCAAAAGATATATTAATTTCTAGACTTGCAAATGAATGTCAAGACTTACTCTAAGGGCTAGACTATAACTAATGTTAGAATGATGTAGTTATGGTTTGGCTAGTCTTAAACATTTGAAAATGTTTTGAAAGACATATGGCCTTCTTTAATTGGAATAATTATGTTTTGAAATGAATGAACTTAACATTTGTGAAGATATTTTGAAATAAGGATGGGCTTATTTAATTGGAATGGTTGTATTTTAAAATGAATGAACTTAACATTTGTGGAGAATATTTTGAAATAAGTATGGGCTTCTTTAATTAGAATGGTTGTGTTTTGAAATAAATGAACTTAGCATTTATGGAGAATGTTTTGAAAAAAGTATGGGCTTCTTTTGCTTGGAATAGATGTGTGAATCTAATATTTGTAGAAAATATTTTTGAATAGAAGTTTGGACTTCTAGATATTGAATTTTTTAGAATTGTTTTTGCATAGAATTGCAAAGCTTGAGATTTGAAATATTTGTGGAAAATATATTAGAAAATAAGTATGGAATTATTTTATTTGTGTTTGCATGAGTTTGTATAGAATGCAATGATACCTGCATAAGAGCTATTTTGATCCCCTCCTTCCTATCAACTATAGTGGAGGCTAGGAAAGAAGGTATTAGATCAAGATAAATTGGTTATTAATTTATGAAAGAAGATTTAATGTTGCTTAAGGATCCATCACAAACATGAGTAGGCAAGCATCCCATTTAAGAGATCACAATGGAGGTATACTTAAATTAGACTATGAAATTATATATGAGGGATACAATGTAGATTGAAGTATGGTTGGAAGAAGGAATTGGCATCCCCTTCTCTAAATATTAAGAAGGGATAATCCAAACACTAAGGTCAAAATTTTTACATTCATGAAGAATTTCAAAAATGTATGGAGAACTTTTTAGGGTGTCCTTTATACCACATAGGCATACGATATAAAACCTAGTTACATATGAGATATTGGTCTCTCTTGTCTAGTAAAATAATATCTACAACATATTAGACTCGAAATGTGGTTATGTCTAGTCAACCTATGTATTTCATGAATACTCTTGAGAACTAACTATATAGATATAAACAAATCTATCTCATATTTGTGAGCATTTGGGGTTGTTACAGTTGGTATCATATCTCTAGGACGTAGGGCCAGAAGCTTCCCTAAAAAGAACTTAGAGATATTTCACTTGATGGAAGACTTTTGGGTAGATGCCATGTTCATCTTAACAATCATTGGATGATAGGATATTGATGTTAGTACATTGGGTAAATATAACTAACTTTTAGGTAGGAGGTATAAGAAGGAAAAATACAACCTAACCTAAGAACCTTTGTGTGACCGGGAAACTATGGCACCAAATTTAATGAGAGGAAGAAGAGGATATTCCATACATCCGATACATGCTAGGTAGGGTAGTACTTATACTAGGACCCTTGGAGAGAGATTGGGAATTTTAAGTATAGTGGTGGAGGACCTCTTTATAGATATTTTTTATTTGCAAGAGTAAATAGAGAAACAAAGGGAATAGTTGGTTCAACAAGATCAACTACTGGAAATCCAAGTAAGTCAAAATTATATAAATAGTAAACCTAAGATAAGGTTGGTAGTAGATATGCATAATCATAAGATGTTGCAAAAAGCATGTGATCTGACTCGTCAAGCCAAGCCCAATCTATAGTTTAACAAGCCTCTCTTTAAATATGTGGTTTTGTTTGAAATAGATCGACAAGACTTAAGGAAAAGGAAGAGCGTTGGGTTTATCAAATGGGAGCAAGATCAAAATTAGAAAATCAAACATAGTCCAAAGTTAAAAAATAAAAATGATAGGAAACAAGGAAGTTCCAAGAATAATTTCTAGAAGAGAAAGGATAATGGTACTCCCCAAGCACAAAAATAACCTAAACCCTCTTGAACCAAGAAAGTAGCAAAAAAGAAACAAGAGAAACGTCTAGGTCCCAAGGGTATTTTCTATAATTCAAAGGGCCTCACTATGCAAACAAATATCCAAATTTATTAGGGCCAATCAAGAAGACAGAGGAACCTGACCATAGAATCTATGCTACAACTACATATAAGCCTCTAGATGGTCAAGCCACACCTTTGATTCTAGATGATAAGTTGTTTTAAAAGTTAAGATTTTTATAGATGGTCAAGCCACACTTATATGTAGCGCCACTATATACCCTCAACATATGTTA
Source organism: Wollemia nobilis (assembly GCA_028583015.1). Taxonomy (NCBI): domain Eukaryota; kingdom Viridiplantae; phylum Streptophyta; class Pinopsida; order Araucariales; family Araucariaceae; genus Wollemia; species Wollemia nobilis. The sequence goes on from JAQPPZ010002068.1 coordinate 1,157,969, forward strand.
GGGATGGACTGGCTAAAGGTCCATGAATCCATAATAAATGTTGAAGATAGATGTATTAACTATACAGATAAAGGTAAGCAGAAATTGAGAGTACATAGTGAGCAAGGATATTTTCACCCTTAGATTATCTCTATATTGCAGCTAAAGAAAGCTACCAAAAATGGATATATGGTCTTTATTATCAAATTAAATCACAAGACCAAGGGTGATAAGAAGGAACAATTGTTTGAGAAACATCCAATACTATGGGATTTTGGGGATGTTTTCACTGAAGATCTTCTATAACTACCACCTAAGCGTGAATTTGATTTCACCATTGAAAAATTGCAAAATTCTTAACCTATTCATAGGACCCTTTATAATATGAATTCTATAGAAATTTAGGAGTTACAGATCCAAATTTAGGGTTAATTGGAAAGGGGGTTGATTAAAACTAGCATATCACCATGGGGTGCACTAGTTCTTTTTGTTTAAAAAGAAGGATGTTTTTCTAAGGTTGTGCATAGATTAAAAAATGTTGAATAAAGCGACTGTAAAAAATGGGTACCCTTTACCCATGATTGAGTATTTGTTTGATCAACTCAAGAGTACCACTATATTCTCAAATATTGACTTGAAATAAATATACCATTAGTTGAGAATCCATGAAGAGGATACTCACAAAACTACTTTGAAGACTAGGTATATGCATTATGAGTTTATATTTTTACCTTTTGGACTGACCAATACCCTAGAAACATGCATGAATTTGATGAATATTGTGTTTAAGGAGCATTTAGATTAGTTTGTATTAGTATTCATCAATGATATTTTTATATACTCACAGAATGAGGAGCACGATAAGAATTTAAGAATTGTACTTGTGCTATTGAGAAGGAGTCAACTCTATGGAAATTTATCAAAAAATGAATTCTATGTTCTTGAGGTGGAGTACATAGGATATATTTAATCTTCTAAAGGGATAGCGATATATGCAAATATCATAGAGGCCATTTTGAGTTGATTACCACCCACTAAAGTTCCTAAAGTGCAGAGATTCATTTGCATAATAGGGTATTATAGATGATTTGTAAAGGGCTACTCTAAGATAATATATTCCATAGCTAACCTTCAAAAAAAAGGAAAGGAATATAAATGGATGAACAAGTGCAAAGCCGCTTTTGAGATGCTTAAACATAAGCTTAGTACTACACCAATTCGCAAGATTAAAATTAAATCCAAATGATAGAATAGTTTGGTAATGAATCCAATGTTAGAATAATTTATTAATCTTAGATTTAAATTAAATCAAAATTATAGAATAGTTTGGTAACGAATCTAATTTTAGATTAATTTATTAATCTTAGATTCAAATTAAATCCAAATGATAGAATAGTTTGATAATGAATCTAATGTTAGATTAATTTATTAGTATTAGATTCAAATTAAATCCAAATGATCGAATAGTTTGGTAATGAATCCAATATTAGAGTAATTTATTAATTTTAGATTCAAATTAAATCCAAATGATATAATAGTTTGGTAATGAATCCAATGTTAGATTAATTTATTAATCTTAGATTCAAATTAAATCCAAATGATAGAATATTTTGGTAATGAATCAAATGATAGATTAGATTCAAATTAAATCCAAATGATATAATAGTTTGGTAATGAATCTAATATTTTATTAATTTATTAATCTTAGATTCAAATTAAATCCAAATGATAGAATAGTTTGGTAATGAATCTAATGTTAGATTAATTTATAAATCCTAGACTTAAATTAAATTCAAAAGATAGAATAGTTTGGTAATGAATCAAAAGATAAATCAAATTTTTGGACTTATAAACAAATGTCAAGACTTACTGTAAGGGCTAGACTATAACTAATGATGGAAGGATGTAGTTATGGTTTGGCTAGTCTTAAAAAATTATGGAGAATGACTTGAAATATGGGCTTCTTTGATTGGAATGGTTGTGTTTTGAAATTAATGAACTTAACATTTGTAGAGAATATTTTGAAAGAAGTATGGTTTCTTGACCTAAAAGCTATGATACATTTATTATGTAAATTCTAGATGGTTAATTTTGTCATTACATTAATTTATGCTTGGTTTAATGCTTATAGAGAGATAAAGAGAGAGAGAGAGAGTTATCTTTGGGGTTTTAGGGGTTTCTTTGGGATAGTTTCTAAAGGTACTCTTGACTTAAGCTCTCACTTTTAAGATAACTTGGGTTGTTGTGGGGTAACAACACCTACCTTTAGAGTCCATGAGAAGACAATCACATGAAGTGATTGTTGATTAAGGACCCATCATGGATATGGGTAGGCAAGCATCAAGTTTAAAAGATCACCATGGATGTCTAGTTAGACTAAACTATGATATTACACCTGAGGGATCCAATGTAGATTTTAGTACAAATGGAAGAAAAACTTGGCATTCCCTTATCTAAAGACTAAGAAGGGATATTCCTAACACTAAGATCAAAATATCTACATTAATTAATAATGATAAAAAAGTGGGAATACCTTTTTAGGGTGTCATCTATACATTTTAGGTATACGAGGTAAACCCCGGTTACTTATGAGAGCTTGGCCTCTCCTATTCACTCGAGTGATGTTTACAGCATCTTAGGCTCAAAATGTGGTTATGTCTAGTCAACCTATGCATTTCATAGATACTCTTCAGAATTATTTATATAGATATATATTAAAAAATCCCTCTCAAGTTTGTTAGCATTTAGGGATGTTATAGTTGGTAGCATAGCTCTAGGTCATAGGGCTAGAAGCTTCCTTTAGAGATGTTTCACTTGATGTATGACTTCTGGGTAGATGGCATATCCATTTTAACTATTAGTAGATGATAATATATTGGTGTTAGTACATTGGGTGAATGTAACTAACTAGTAGGTAGGAGGCATGAGAAGGAAAACTACAACCTAACCTAAGAACCTCTATGTAACCAGGAAACTATGGCACCAAATTTAAGGAGAGGCAGAAGAGGATCTTCCATACCTTCAAGATAGGCTAGGCAGGGTAGTACTAATACTAGGTCCCTTGGAGAAATATTAGGAATTTTAAATAGAGTAGTGGAGGACCTCTTTGTAGATATTTTCTATTTTCAAGAGCAAATAGAGCATCAGAGGGAATAATTAGTTCAACAACGTCAACTAATCAAAACCCTCATAAGTCAAAATTATCTAAATAGTAAACCTAAGATAAGGTTGGTAGTAGACATGCATAAGACTGAGATGTTGTAGAAGGTATGTGATCTGACTCATCAAGATGAGCCCAACCCATAGTTGAAAAAGCCTCTCTTTAACTATGTGGTTTTATCTAAAAGAGATCAACAAGCCTTAAGGAAAAGGAAGAGCATTGGGTTTATCAAATAGGAGCAAGATGAAAATTAGAAGAGAAAAAATAGTCTGAAGTTGAAAAATAAAAATGATAGGAAACAAGGGAGTTACAAGAAGAAATTCTAGAAGAGGAAGGATAATGGTACTACGCAAGCACAAAAACAACATGGACCCTCTCGAACGGAGCGAGCAGGGGAAAAGAAATAAATGAAACATACATGTCCCAAGAATGTTTGATATGATTCTAAGATATATTACTAAGCAAACAAATGTCCAAATCGATTAGGGCCAAGCAAGAATATAGAGGAAACCAACCATATAATCTATGCTACAACTAGAAACAATCGTCTATATGGTCAAGCTATACCTTTGATTCTCGATGGTAAGTTGTTTGATAATAAACTTAAGATTTTGATAGATAGTGGAGCAATAAGTAGTTTCATTTCTTCTAGTATAGTCAAGGAGTTTCTAGAAAGACCATGACTTTTAGCACAAGGATGGAAATTCAAGTATTAGTCTAGATAGACCTACTCAATGGATCAAATGTTTCCCACAACTATGATCACCCTACCTAACGACTCTACCCTATGATACTTATATGTAGCATCGCTACATTCCTTCGAGAACATCTTGGGGTGGACTGGCTAATGACCCATGAAGCCATAATAAATATTCAATATAGATAGATTGACTATATAGATAAAGACAAGCACATATTGAGAGTGCATAGTGAGTAAGGTTCTTTTCGCCCTTATATGATCTCTACATTGTAGCTAAATAAAGCTATAAAAAAAGGAGCTATGGTCTATATTATCAAATTGAATCACAAGATCGAGGGTGATAAGAAGTAATAATTATTTGATAAACACCCAATACTATGGTATTTTGGGTATGTTTTCCCTAGAGATCTTCTAGGACTACCTCCTAAGCATGAATTTGATTTCACCATTGAATTGCTACCATATTTTGAACCTATTCATAAAACCCCTTATAATATGAATTCTATAGAAATGTAGGATTTAAAGGTGCAACTTTAGGGGTTTCTATAAAATGGGGTTGATTAAACCTAGCATATCACCATGGAGTACACCAGTTATTTTTATCAAAAAAATGGTTTGCTAAGGTTATGCATAGATTACAAAATGTTAAATAAAGTGACTATAAATAATAGGTACCCTTTACCCAATATTGAGGATTTTTTTGATCAAATCAAGGGTGCCACTATATTCTCAAATATTTACTTGAAATCAAGATACCATCAGTTAAGAATTTGTGAAGAGGATACTCACAAGACTACTTTCAAGACTAGGTATATGCATAATGAGTTTACAATTTTACCTTTTAGACTGAGCAATGCCCTAGAAGCATTCATGAATCTGATGAATAGTGTGTTTAGGGAGTATTTATATCAGTTTGTCTTAGTATTCTTATATGATATTTTGATATACTCATAGAATGAGGAGCACAATAAGCATTTAAGGATAATGCTCAAGCTATTGAGAAGGAGTTAACTCTATGGAAATTTGTCAAAATATGAATTCTATGTTCCTAAGGCGGAGTACCTAAGACATATTATATCTTCTAAAGGGATAGCGATAGATCCAAAAATCATAGAGGCCATTTTGAGTTGGCCACTACCCACTATTTTTCTCGAAGTGCGGAGTTTCATTGGCATAACAAGGTATTATAGGTGGTTTGTAAAGGAATACTCCAAGATAGACTATTCTATAAATAACCTTCAAAGAAAAGGGAAGGAATATAAATGGATGAATAAGTGTGAAGCCATTTTTCATATGCTTAAACAGAAGCTTAGTACTGCACCTATTTTCAAGATTCAAATTAAATCCAAATGATAAAATAGTTTGGTAAATTAAATGTTACATGAATTTATTAATCTTAGATTAAAATTGAATCCAAATGATAGAATAGTTTGGTAATGAATCTTATGTTAGATTAATTTATTAATCTTAGATTCAAATTAAATCCAAAAGATAGAATATTTTGGTAATGAATATTATGTTAGATTAATTTATTAAACTTAGATTCAAATTAAATCCAAATGATATAATAATTTGGTAGTGAATCCAATATTAGATTAATTTAATAATATTAGATTCACATTAAATCCAAACGATAGAATAGTTTGGTAATGAATCAAATGTTGGTTAAATCTATTTATCTTTGATTCAAATTAAATCCAACTTATAGAATAGTTTGGTAACAAATCAAATGATAGATTAGATTCAAATTAAATACAAATGATAGAATAGTTTGGTAATGAATCTAATGTTAGATTAATTTATTAATATTAGATTTAAATTAAATCCAAATGATATAATAGTTTGGTAATGAATATAATGTTAAATTAATTTATTAATCTTAGATTCAAATTAAATCCAAAAGATAGAATAGTTTGGTAATGAATCAAAATATAGATTAAATTTCTAGACTTGCAAACAAATGTTAAGACTTACTCTATGGGCTAGACTATAACTAAATATGGAAGGATGTAGTTATGGTTTGGCTAGTCTTAAACATTTGTGGAGAATGTTTTGAAAGAAGTATGGGCTTCTTTGATTGGAATGGTTGTGTTTTGAAATGAATGAACTGAACATTTGTGGAGAATATTTTGAAATAAGTATAGGCTTCTTTAATTGGAATGGTTGTGTTTTGAAATGAATGAACTTAACATATGTGCAGAATGTTTTGAAATAAGTTTGGGCTTTTTTAATTGGAAAGGTTGTGTATTGAAATGTATTAACTTAACATTTATGGATAATGTTTTGAAATAATTACGGGTTTCTTTTGCTTGTAATAGATGTGTGAATATAATATTTGTTTAAAATATTTTAAAAATATGTTTGGACATCTAGATACTACCTTTTTAGGAATTGTTTTTGCATAGGATTGCAAGGCTTGAGATTTGAAATATTTGTGGAAAATATTTTGGAAAAGAAGTATGGGCTTCTTTTCTTTGTGTTTGCATGAGTTCATATAGAATGCATTCATACCTGCATAAGAGTTGTTTTGATCCCCTCCTTCCTATCAACTACTATGGATGCCAAGGAAAGAAGGTGTTAGATCATGATAAATTGGTTCTTCATTTACTCTATCGTATTGTTGGAAATATATCTTGTTGAAAGAGGATTTATTTTAATTATAATCAAGGACTATTCTTTTGTAAATCTAGACCTTTGGCTGGATAAAATTTATGTGCCATTATGTTGAATTATTTTATGGTTCTTATCCATGATTTTGCTTGATCTAAAGGCTTTGATAGATTTATTATGTAAACTCTAGATGGTTAGTTTTGCTTTTATCTTAATTGATGCTTGGTTTAATTCTTACAAATAGAGAAAGAGAGAGAGAGAAGATAATCACTTTCACTTTTAACATAATCTCTCACTTTTAAGATAACTTGGGTTGAACTGGGGTAAAAACACCTACCTTTAGATTCCATGAGAATATAATCACATGAATTGATTGTTGCTTAAGGAACCATAATGGATATGGGTAGGCAAGAATCAAACTTAAGAAATCACCATGGAGGTGTAGTTATACTAGACTATGACATTACACCTAAGGGATCCAAGTGTAGAATGAAGTAAGACTAGAAGAAAGAATTAGAATCTCTTTCTCTAAATATTGAGAAGGGATAATCCTAACACTAAGGTCAAAATATATACATTCATTAAGAATGATAGAAAATTAGGGAAACTTTTTTAGGGTGTCATATATACCTCATAGGTATACAAGGTAAACCCTAGTTACTTATAGGAGATTAGCCTCTCCTATCTACTCAAACGATCTATGCAATATATTAGGCTTAAAATGTGGTTATATCTAGTCAACCTATGTATTTCATAGATACTCTTGAGAAGTATTTATATAGATATTAAGAAAAAATCCCTCTCATGTATGTTATAATTTGGGGTTCTTGCAGTTGGTATCAAAGCTCTAGGTAATAGGACCAAAATCTTCCCTCTAAATGACTTAGATATGTTTCATTTTATGGATGACTCATCAAGCCAAGTCCAACCTAAAATTTAAAAAACCTCTCTTTAAGTATGTGGTTTTGTCTAAAAGAGATCGATAAACCTTAAGGAAAAGGAAGAGCATTAGATTTATCAAATGGAAGCAAGATCAAAATTTGAAAAGCAAAAATAGTTCAAATTTAGAAAAGTAAAATAATAGGAAAAAAGGGAGCTCTAAGAATAAGTTCGAGAAGAAGAAGAATAATGGTACTCCCCTAGCACAAAAACAATCTAAACCCTCTCAAACCAAGTGAATAGGGAAAAATAAGCAAGAGAAACGTCCAGGTACCAAGGGTGTTTGTTATGATTCTAAGGGACATCACTATGCAAAAAAATGTCCAAATCCATTAGGTCCAAGCAAGAATATAGAGGAACCCAACCACATAATCTATGCTACAACTAGAAGTAAGTCTCTAGATGGTCAAGCCACACCTTTGATTCTAGATGATAAGTTATTTGATAAGAAAGTTAAGATGTTGATAGATAGTGGAGCAATAGGTAGTTTGATTTCTTCTTGTATAGTCAATAATATTCTAGAAATATCAATATTTTTGGCATAAGGGTGGAAATTTGAGTATGGGTCTAGACATACCTACTCAGTGGATCAATATTTTCATAAAGCTGAGATCACCTTACCCAATGGCTCTACCCTATGGCACTTATATGTAGCACCACTACATGCCTTCGACATCATCTTAGATATGAACTGGATAAAGGCACATGAATCCATAATAAATTTTCAAGATAAATGGATTGATTATACAGATAAATGCAAGCATAGATTGAGAGTACATAGTGAGCAAGGGTCTTTTTTCCCTCAGATGATCTTTGCAATGCAACTAAATAAAGCTATCAAAAAATATGGTATGGTCTATATTATCAAATTGAATCATAATATTGAGGGTGATAAGAACAAGAATTGTTTGAGAAACACCCAATACTATGGGAGTTTGAGGATTTTTTCCTAAACATCTTCTAGGACTACCACCTAAGTGTAAATTTGATTTTACCATTGAATTATTGCTAGGTTCATAACTTATTCATAGGACCCCTTATAATATGAATCCTATAGAAATGTAGGAGTTAAATGTGAAACTTTAGGGGTTATCGAAAAAGGGGTTGATTAAACCTAGCATATCACCATGGGGTACACTAGTTCTTGTTGTCAAAAAGAAGGATGGTTCACTAAGGTTATGCATAGATTATAGAATATTGAATAAAATATCTATAAAGAATAGGTTCCCTTTACCAAACATTAAGTATTTGTTTGATCAACTCATGGGTGACACTATATTATTAAATATTGACTTTAAATCAAGATACAATCAGTTAAAAATCCATGAAGAGGATACTCACAAACCTGCATTCAAGACTAGGTATGGGCATTATGAGTTTATAGTTTTGCATTTTGGACTAACAAATGCCCAAACAACATTTATGAATCCGATGAGCAGTGTGTTTAAGTAGCATTTATAGCAGTTTGTCTTAGTATTCTTGGATGATATTTTTTGTGGCTGAAGAGCACTGCCAATGAAACCTACACAAAGGGATTAGGCGTTGTCTCAGATAAAGAGAGATAACTAAAACTAACAAACCAATGAACCTGTACAATATGTTAGAGAAGGATCTACTACCATATGGGCAGAGGAAGAGCACTGCCAATGAGACCTGCACAAAGGGATTAGGCACTGTATCTAGATAAAGAGAGATAGCCAAAAAAAAATTCCCTTTAATGTGTCGAATGGGTAGAAGTAAGAGCGCCAGACAATACGACTAAAAGGAATTACAAACTTTTGGCTAGAAACAAGTAGCAGAAAGCAAAAAACAAAAAACTTGGAGAGAATAAACCGCCATGAGGGAGGCCACCAAGCTAACATTGTAGAATACGTAAAGGATATGCCTCTCTAAAGGGTCGTATGGGCGGAGGCTAACACTGGAAAAAGAGAGAAGGAGCAATCCTTTTTCTTAAAACATGTAACATTACAAAAAAATGATTAGATAAAAATTTCCTAGTTTTTATCATGAAATGTTGCATAATTACTTAAATAAATGAAAAAAATGTTTGGAAACCAATTATTTAAATTTACAATTTGAAAAAATAAAAAAGAAGATTTCAAAACAAATGTGATGAGCCTGCAAAAAGCCGAGAGACCTATAGAAAATGTTAAACGAAGATACCTCCTCTAGAGGGCTGAATGGGCGGAAGCTTGAGTGCTATTTCTATAGATTACGAATAAAAAATACCGTTTGAATTGACAAAAGTAAATGAAAGATACAGCGTCGATTGTACAAACTCTAAGATGAATAGCGAGCCAAACGGGTAAACTTTGAGACGTCTAAATGAATGATGAGTGCGTCAAAGAGTTTGAAATGAAGAGGCCCAAGTTGTAATGAGAGTGCCAATGAGCATTAGGTGTTCCCTAACATCCATATAATTTTGGAGCGTACGTTGAGAGCACCACATACGACACCAAGCACCAGAGAACAAGGAGTGAAATATTAATGAGGGAGGGATTTTATTCCCTCCATGAGCGAATAAAAGAAATTCAAAATATTTCCTAAGTTAACACTTGGTTCATCCGAGATTTTCGTTATCAGAAAGAAATAGATATAACTAAGAGTTAGAATAACATGAATACACTGAGAGAGAATAAATAAATAAATAAAATAAAAGGGCTCTTTTTATTTTGAAAAGAAGGGCGATAAAAGTGCCTTCACACAGGGTAATCCGTGTTTTGTTAAAGAAAGGAAATAGCTCTATTTTCTTAAAAATTTTCTCAAGCACGAATTCAAAACATATATGAAAGAATATGCAATATATAAAAATAAATATGGTGAAATAGTAAAATAATAATGGATAAAAAGAGACTAATGTAAAATTTAACGTTAGATAGCAAAAAAAAATTATCCAAAGTAAATGAATCAGATCCTAGAACCTTTAAGAGAGAATACTAGCAAAATCTATCCTGCTCTTATACCATGTTAGAATTTCACAATAATATACATGCAAAGTATTACACAAAAAATAAAGAGAAGAGTGGAACTGATTGATTTACCTCTAGGATCAAATATGTATAAATAGTAGAGTTGATCATTGAGAACCGTTGGATTACAATAACTCATCAGACTTGATGAAGACACCACTAAGAGTTCTCCTGACACATGGAGGAGTGGAAACTCAAGAAGACACCACTGAGAGTTCTCCTGACACATGGAGGAGTGGAAACTCAAGTGTCTATCCTAGTGGAACTTAAGAGAATATTCACTTATTCTAATAGAGCGCAATGATTTGGGCTTTAGCTCTCTTCGAAAGTTCCAAGGTTCAAATTGTGGTGTGTGTATGTGTTAAATTCCCTATTGATGATTTCATCTCTTCTTTATATTGTGTTAAATTCTCTATTGATAAGTTCATCTCTTCTTGATTGTGTGTTAAATTCCCTATTGATAAGGTCATCTCTCCCTCTTATGAGTGGTCATGGTGGGAGAGGATGCTTAGCCCTGAACATTGGTGGTGGTAGAAATTTATCACATTAACCAAATTAGAAAAAATATAGAAAATAAAAAATAAAATAGTTTTCACATACATTAAAATTAAACACAACTACAAAAACATGACATTAAAAATTACATAATTTTTTTTACCATATTCGCTATAAATTTTTAATGAGTTTATAACCCACAAGAAACGATGTATTGGCATTTTTAAATTAAATAATAAGTAAATTTAAAATTGAAAGCAAGGAATTATTATTTTATTATGTAATAATTTAATGAAGTAACTGCATAGTTCCATCAATTATGTGAATTTAATTATATACTAAGTATAATTTTATAATATATATTAATAAATATGTTAAAAATTAGAAGGCGCAATAATAAAGATTATATTGAAAGGTTGAAGGTTCTAACTGTGGTGTGGATAAGTGTGTGAGGGAGTGGATGTGTATATAGCTACAAGTTAAATTCTTTATTGATAAGCTTAGTTCTCACTCTTATGAAAGATCATGGTGGGATGGGGATGCCCAGCAGTGAGCGCGTAGGTAGTAAGGGTTTCTCACACTAACCAGATATAAATAAATAAATATTTTATGATAATAATATTTATTATATAAAAATATAATTATTATATATTTATTTTGGATGAAAACCCATTATATTAATAAAATAATGTCTAATCATACAAAAAAGGTGGGTATCCTTGTGAGTGTGGTCTACCGACAAGGATGCCCCTTGCATTATTGGTGATGTGACTTGGATCAATCCCCATGGTGGATATGTATAAGAAGTATTAATTAAAAAAATGGGTGGGATTAGCACACCTTGTAAACCAACACACTAACCATCGTGGTTAGGAGTACATAAGAGTGTCAAAAATAGTCCACAAAAATCCAGATAACAACAACCAAAATAATTTCAAATATGCATTCAAAAAGAAAGGAATCGAGAAATCATTGCGAGGTGGAAGACTTAAGGTTTTCCTCCATAAGGTCATAAGTCCATCCAATGGTTGAATAAGCTAGAGCCCTCCAACCATTAGTAGTAGTACAACTAACAGTACAATTCGATAAATTTTGTACAATTTCATCCCAACCAGGGGCATCATCTTGCTTAGGAGGCCGAACATCCCAACTAGAGGATGAGCAATACAGACCTTTAGCTCTAGATTCTCTACATTTATGCTACAGGGGGGTTGGGACCAGTGTCTGGTAGCAAAGGGTTATGGCCGACGATGGGTACCCCATGAGTCGATAATCAGAACCTAGAAGGGGAAGTAAGAGGGACATGACTCATAGCGCAAAGTGCATTCCATCAATGCTCCATGAGGGTATGTAAGTACTATAGTTCCACATGTAATTTTTCAACCTGTACTTGAATATGTAACCAATATTCAAAGACAAAAGACATGCCCAACATCTTGCTGAAAACAAAAAATATTCTATTCCAAGACTTCTAAAGATAAAACAAGATGCCAATTCTAAAAATATTACAAACAACACCCAAGTTGAAGTTGAAGGAAAAAGCAATAGGGTCACCCAAATTAGCATGAACCCAGGTAAAATATTCTTGCATAAAAGATCTAAAAATTTCAAGAAACCACTCCCAAGCCATCTGAGCCCGATCACAAAACCAAAAAATATACAGTAAATATTTCCCTTGTCCTCAAACCGGGCAAATGGGATTATGAGTAAATTTTTCACTTATCCGCAAACCGAACAAATGGGGTTATGAACACCCAAATGATTGAGCCTATTGCCAATAGGCAACCCTGGGACTGGTGCAAGAGGCTTCAAACAAAAAAAACTTTGTTGAGGTTCAATATAAGTAATCTAAGCAATCCGAAACCTATGGATTTTAAATTCAACTATCACAAATTATAATTATAACATCATGTAATTGTAATTTAAGAGTTATTAAAATAATTATATTCCTTTAACTTTCAACCAGAATGCTCAACTTCGAATCTTATCAAGTTATACATAAATAATTAACAAAATATTGTAATATCATTACATGATGTTCAGGTAGCATCAAAAATACTTTTTCAATCTCATATAACAAATTTATTTTAAAAAAAAAAACTTGACAAATTTATTTTTAAAAAATGGTTAAAGGTTGATTTAACTTGTCATTATAAAAATTACAAACTTTTATAAACATTTGCAAGTTGACTTATCATCACCCAAATTAAAATAGTAAAACTAAAACTTATATGATTAATATTGAAAATAATATAACTTGCGCCTATAAGAATTGCAAACATTAATATTTAAATTATTATTTTTATATAAATATTTAAAATTATCCGCTCATGTAGAGGAGTTGGAGAGCAAGTGGGTAGTTAAAACTCTCCTCACATTTCAAATTTCAAATTTCTCCCCTCACATGTTACGGATATGTTGTATATAAAAGGTTTCTCATCATATATATATATATATATATATATATATATATATATATATATATTTTAAATAATAATGTAAAATTTTTGCATAAATTTTTCAACTTCAAAAAAAACTTGGTTATTAAAATATTGTAAACATTATATATTCACAATGTAATATAATATTAAAATTTTGCATAAGTTTAATTTGTTAAATTTTTCAATTAAAAAAAAAAATGATTATTAAAATTGTTGTAAACATTATATGTTCACAATGTAATACAATAAAATCCATTTTAATTCGTATATACGTGTAAACAATAACAAATTACAGATAAAATTTTAAAACAATTAATATAAACAAAATATATAAACACATAATCAAATCCAATAATAAAATAAAATAATATTTTAAAACTTAATTATATTACTCATTTTAAAAACCTTTGAATAATTCTTTTATTTTTCGTTGACATGCGTTTAAAACGCAAAGAAAGTTTTGATTCTATATAAACTCATATTCCATGTTTATGGTATATAACCACCAACAAATGGTACGAGTGGTTGAATGCATTCTACCACCTTATATATCTAATTTAAAACAATGCCTAAATTAAGAATTGAATTAGTTTATTCTTTGTATGCATTCCACCTGGTCCGGTCATCTTTGCAGAGCTACTAAATGAAAAGCAAAAATTAAAAAGCAGTTTTCCGTGTATGGATGTGGAACGGGAAACATTCTCCGAAGAATTGATTTTAAAACTTAATTACAAGTGGCAACATGAACATTGTATTTTGTAAATGTTATTTTAACAGATTTGACCGCTGACGAAAAAACAACAGCTCAACTAAACAGAGTTAACTCAGAACGATCGGATTATTTTATAGCATTTGAAAGTGCGTCATAGTTTGACAATTATATACAGTTGGTGAACGATCGGATTATTTTATATGCTCAAGTGTTTTTTTTTGCATCTCTATGGACAACTGCAGGCTTCTTTGCATCTGCCGCGTGCTTATTTTCGTATTTGCGCTTTGCGTCTACCGTGCTTTTCGTTGTATACGCGATGTGCTTCTTCCGCGCGTTGCTGCCTTTTGTCTGCTTCGCGCTTTGCGTCCTCCGCTTCGCGCTTTGCGTCCTCAAAGCGCTTCTGCTTTTCCATGTATACGCGCTTTGCGTCCTCCGCTTTGCGCTTTGCGTCCTCCAAGCGCTTCTGCTTTTCAATGTATAACCGCTTTGCTTCCTCCGCGCGCTGCTGCTTTTCCCTGTATAAAAGCTTTGCGTCCTCGCTTGTAATGTTAATATTCACCACCTGCAAGACAAAACTTTGAGAATTCCGAGTTAAAGTTCTGTAGAAGATACTGTAAAGAGGACTTGCACAGAAGTAATTTCACAATTCCAGGTATGCTAGAAGAAGTAATTTCACAGTTCCAGGTTAGCTAATGTATGCAAGAGGAAACTTAAGCGAAGAAACTTGAAGCTAGCTTGCGGATCACAAACTTGGCGGGATAATCTCCAACGGAAGAGGAAAAAGGGAGAAATAAAACCTGCTATAGAACTGAACTTTTCATTTCCTGTAATATTTTCAACAAAAATTAAGGTTATCATCATAGCTAGGGATTCATGTGCTGAAATTTCACCTGAAGTTTTTGGACAAAGATGTTGGCCATTGGTGTTGGAATGTATCACTTCAAGCGAAATACAAGAGCCATGACAACCAAAACTGTGTTAAGAACAAGAGAAGGTTAAGTGAAGCTGACTTTTAAGGTTGACAAGCATTTAACAATCCTGTATTGAAAGGCTTATATCGTGTTTTCTGTTTATGAATATACTATTCTTCTCTTCTAACCTTTGGACTTCCTAATTAGAAAAACATTCACATACAACAAGGTGAACAAAAAGCCAATATATAGAACACAGATAATATTCAACAAGTCGAACAAAAAAGCCCTCTGAATTTAGAACCCTCGTCTTGTGTACCAAATGCGCTAATTTTTCCAAAATGTGAAACTAAAACTGAATCAAAAAAGGAAAAAAAAAAAAACAAAACAACACCAAAAGCAAGCAAGTAGGAATGATAAAGACGTCAAGGCTAAAAACACTTTTATATAAATAAAAATGGCCAGCAAGTATATTGTGATTATTTGTATTTTAAAAAGGAGGCATGGGACAAACACATATAGGAATGAATTTCTTTTAATATCAATTCAAAGATTTAAAAATTAAAATTATAACAATAAATTTTATAAAATAAAAATAAGGTAGTAAAACGGATTCAAATTCTATTTACAACAAAGATAACCAAATACTAAAAGAATTGCTTCCTCAAAGCTATTGAGGAAGTGAAAGGACAAACACCAAAAGCCCTATAACATTAATAAAATTTCAATGACTGAAAATGATCCAGAGGTATATTATTAATATTATATGACTATTTGCATTCAAATCAACAAAGATAGACATATTAAAATAAACATTTTTTAATAAAATATTTAAAATTAAACAAAACTTTAAGCATATTGCATGTTACCATTAAGTTCAAACCATTTACTGATATAAGAATAAGTTTCAAAAAATTTATATTAACAACTCAAAAAGGAAAATTGCCAAGTCTTTGAATTTGTAAAATAAAGAACAAATAAGACAATGGTTAAATAAATAAGAGTTGAAGAAAACATAAAACAATTGGTCCTCAGGCCTGCAGGAATACGATTTCTTGAGTTGAAAATAATAGACAACCTAAAGACTGTTTTATGAAAGAACAGGATAAGCATCTTAATGTCAAACTCAAGGTCCCAGGGTTCAACCGTTTTTAGAAGCTGAACATCACTGTTCGAATCTTTCAAGCTTTGGAAAACCAGAAAAGATATCCTTTCAACTATATTAAAAAATTTACCTGAAAGTTATAATAACATTGACAACCAAAATTCGGAAAAAAAATAAATAAATAATGTTTACTCTCCACTCAAACATAAGGATAAAAAGAATTTCAGCCAAAGGAAAATCAAAATAATATCCTGCTTCACCTATAATATTTCGAAATAAAAACTAATGCAGTCTAACTGCAGTAAAAAATAGAAACAACCTTTAAAAAATGTCTTTAAAAACGGATCTTGAAAATTTTCCATTATGAAACAAAGGAGAAACTCCTTAGGCATATCAGCATCCCCAAGGAACACAGTCTCCGCAAAAGCCAGCATTAACGAAAGACTTTTCATTAAAAGAAATAAAGGAAAACGCCCCCCTAGGTCCCTTTGAAAGCTATACAGCCAGCCATTTCCCCCTTCAATTTTTAAACCAAAATATTAAAAACGCATAAATCCGTGAAGACAAACCACAGGCCTTGACAATTCTCCAGCATTGCCTTCGCATCAAAGACAACAATTCACCTATAACCACAAGTAAACCCTAAAACAATTGTAACCTAATCAAAAGTAAATCAAACCCTACGTGGACATTCTTTCCTGTTATCACACGAAAGGGAAAAGAGGAAAAAAGGAAGCAGGAAACAAAAAGGAATTTAAAAAAAAAAAAAAACAGAGCAAAGGAGAACACCATACCTGTATAGAAAACCTTTGCGAAAGCACAATAGTATTCTCAAATTGATCGCTATGGAAGATCGAATGGAAAACCAGGATTGTATTTATTGCCGCTGGATGAGAACCCTTGGCCGTCACGGAAACGCAGACCAACAAGAAAAGGTGGACTTGAATTCTGTTTTAATAATCTTGTTAGTTGTTGCTAAATAGAGCCTACCCAACATAAATAAATGCTAAGGTTGAATCTTGCTAAGGTTGAATCTTTTTAAGTAATATAAACTAGGAAAGACCCACCAATCCCAAAGTTCCAATGCATGTGGGTTAGGTTGGATGTTTAAGGTCGGTGGAAGAAAAAATTGCTAACACAATAATATCTATTTAAAAACATCAAACTATACCTAAATGTCAAATAATTCTATTTTTTAGTCAAGCCTAAACATAAAAGAATAAGACCAAGAAAATTTATATTTGCTAGTTGAATTTTTAATATGTGGGTGTCATGGTTTACGTAAGCTTAAAGCGAGCTCCAATAAACTTCGTGTGTAGATGTTTTTAATATGTTTAGAATCTTTTGGATCGTGTCTCTATTCGTACGAAAAAAAGCAAAGCAATGCTTTTCAAATATAAGTCCGTGGGTCTAGGTGGATTGGTAAGTTGGGGCGTTTACTGAGAGGAGACCTAGGTTCCAATCTCACGGGTGTGCCCATGCATAGCCAGTAGCCCGATCCGACTCCTCTACGTGTTGCACTTGTCTGAAGACGGCGATCTGTTTCCTGCTTGTCCGGCGGTCCCTCTACCTTCATGCCACGTGTTTGAACCAGACTGACGAAGACGGTGCAAACCCTGTGCATCCGGCGGTCCCCATCTCACGTCGGGTTACTATTAACGAGACGATGGTTGTGTTGGAAGCCTTCGCTGATAGTTTGAACCCTGTCAGCTGCACTGACAGTTACTAGAAATTTGTGATTGTAACCAATTCATCTGTAACCAAAAAAAAAAAAATGCTTTTCAAATATATAATTAGAAATAAAATATGAGTAAGATTAGATGCATGTGAGAGGGTTTGATGAGGAAAGTTGCTTTGCTGG
The DNA here is from genome assembly GCA_028583015.1 of Wollemia nobilis. NCBI lineage: Eukaryota > Viridiplantae > Streptophyta > Pinopsida > Araucariales > Araucariaceae > Wollemia > Wollemia nobilis. The sequence continues at coordinate 1,175,851 of JAQPPZ010002068.1, forward strand.
AATTTTTTTGAGACCTATCTGGTGGGCTCTGCGGGGATGGCAGCAGTTTATGGAGGAGGTATGAACAACTGGAGGAATGTAGTGATGGCATCAGGTCCGTCACAGAGCGTGCATGCTAGGGCTGGTATTTCTTTTAAAAATGATTGGAAGGAACAGGATTTCCCATTGCATGCCAGGAATCGCTTGTTAAAGAACAATGGATGTTTGGAACGATGTGAAGCCAGGCCGGTTCTAGTGGTTCAACCAGACTCGGTGGTAGAAGATGTGGAGTATTTAACCAAACATGCGCTTATTGGTAAATTTATGGGCATCCGAATTTCTCTTCCCTTTGTGGAGGCTTGGGTTAGGAAGACTTGGAACCATGAAGGTGATGTGGAGGTGATGCTGAGTGCAAACAACTATTTTATGGTGGTTTTTTCTTGTCTTGCGGATCGTAACAAAGCATTTGAAGGAGGTCCCTATTTATGTAACCAAGCGGGACTCTTTCTTAAACCCTGGCATGTGGGTTTCAACCCATCAGAGGAGCGGCCGTCACGGGTTCCGGTGTGGGTTCGGCTTTCGTGGCTCCCATTGGAATTTTGGAGAAATGACATCTTGCATATGATTGCCCTTCTACTTGGGAAGCCGGTTGGGCCGTCACGACAAACGCTGGATAAAAAGGTAATCTCTGTTGCCCGTATCTGTGTTGAAATTGATTTAAACAATCCTATTCCAGATTCTATTGAAATACAGTTCGGATCAACCAAATGGGTTCAAAAACTTGACTATGAAGCTCTCCCATTTCGTTGCCGGATTTGCCATGAATATGGCCACTTACAAAGAAAATGCCCTAAGTTTGTCCTGCCTGTGGCTTCAAATCCTGGGCCCTCTCGAGTTGTACAAAATATGGATAAAGGAAAAGCCCCGATAAAGGAGGGGGATCAGGATAAGGAAGGCTTTGTTACGGTAAAACCTCGAAACAAAGGAAGAAAGGCAAAAAGAGACATTAAGGATAACCAGCCAGATGCTCAGCTCAACCGTTTTGAAATTCTAGAGAATCTTGATCAGTGCGTGGAGATACCTGAAACATCGCTACCTGTTATAGATATAACGGGGACCAAATCGATTGTCTCTTCATGAGGTGGAACCAAGGGAACCAGATATAGGGGGTTTAAATGAAGAACAGAGGGCTTTGGTTCGAGTATAGGTGATATGGTTGGCCCTAGCCCTGGAAGTGAAGTTATCTTAGAAAATGGCACAGATTTAGACATGCCCTCTCCTACCCAGGAACGATGCAGTCATCCATGGATTGTAAAACTCCTACGGTGTTGGGACTGCAGCATAAAATAATTTAAAAAAATGCTTGAGATAAGAATATGAAGGTGGGTCGGAAGAAAGACCGGGATAAAATTAAGTTAATGGGGGAGACTTTGGTAGAGTCGGGTTTGGTGAGAACATTGGACTCCCATTTTTATAACCCCCAAAAATGATTGTACTTTCATGGAATGTAAGGGGGTTGAACAAGCATCCCAGGACAAAAAGTTGTTCGTGATTTGATTCGTGTTCATTCTCCGGATGTGGTTTTTATTCGGGAGACTAAATTAGCTATTGATAGTTTGTTCAATATTGCTCCCAAGTTGTGGAGAAAGGGGCAATGTCAGTGTATTGGTGCATGTGGATATCTTTGGTGGCCTTGCTTGTTTATGGGATCCGGTTAAGATCTCTCCTCTTACCTGGATTTCCAGCAGGTGGTCTATTTCGATGATCGGGCATGATAATGAATCTGGTGAGACCATCCTACTTACAAACGTGTATGCTCCTATTGATTACAATGGTAAAGTGAATTTATGGGAGCACATTGGCTTTGTGAGAAGTCTGGCTCCCCTGTACCCATGGATTTTGGCTGGAGACTTCAATTCTATCACTTGTCTGGAGGAAAAACGTGGTGGGATTGATCGTCTTGAGCCTTTTTCTTCTGTCTTCAATGCTCATATCCGGGCCTTGAACTTGGTTGACATCAAGCCGGATAATGGGATATTTACCTGGCATAATAGAAGATGTGGGGAATATTCCATTTCAGAGAGACTGGATAGGTTTATGATCTCTAGTTTTTGGATTGGCAATAATAGAAGCACTAGTTCTGTGATTCTGGAGGGTAGAGGATCTGATCATTGGCCTATCAAACTCTCTGCTCTGGAGTTAGGGCTAAAAAAGAATCCCTCATTTAAGTTTCAACTTATGTGGCTGCGAGATCCTAAGCTTCATGATTTCATGCGAGGCTTGGTGGACTAATGGCAAACCTCCTCATGGCATCTCTATGTACTCCTTTATGAAGCGGCTTCAATTTGTTAAGCATAAATTGAAGAGATGGAATAGACTAAATTTTGGGAACCTTTCCTTGGCTAAGCTGGCAGCTCTTAGGAGGGTGGAAGAAGCCTCAAGGAAGATTAGAGATCAGGGACTCACAGAGGAGCTTCTTGTTGAGGAATCTGAAGCTGTAAAAGACCTTCTTGAATGGGAAGCGAGGGAAGAAATTTTTTGGAAAAAAAAAGCTCGAGTAGATTGGCTTCGGGGAAGGGGATAGGAACACGACCTTCTTTTATAACTCTGTTAAGGCTCGTCATAATGGTAACTCTGATTACCTCTCTTGTTAATTCTCGGGGTGCCACTGCTTTCTTCTTTCGGGGATATTTCAGAAGAGACTAAGAGGTATTTTTCCTCTCTCTTCAAGGAGGATGCCCTCTCAGATGATGAGGAAGAAAAACTTATTCTAAACTGTATTCCCTCGATTGTTTCTAGAGAGATGAATGAGCACTTGATGGATCCAATTTCCCTTGAGGAGCTGAAAAGTGTTGTATTCAAGATGAAAAAGGGGAAAGCCCTGGGTCCGGATGGATTCCCGATTGAGTTTTATCAAGAGTTTTGGGAGTTAATCAAATTTGACCTTTTGGAAGTGGTCCGTGAGTCCCAAAAGAACAAACAGATGCTAAGGGCCCTAAATGCTACCTTTGTGGTGCTTATTCCCAAGAAAGAGGGAGCGAATTCCTTGGATATGTTCAGGCCTATTGCTCTCTGTAATGTTGTATATAAGATCATCACAAAAATTATTTTTGAGAGGCTGAAGATATGGTTGAGCAAAATCATCTCTGAGGAGCAAGGTGGGTTTGTTGCTGGCCGACAAATCATGGATGGGGTTGTTATTGCTACAGAAGCTATTCACTCAATGGAAACTTCTAAGAAGAAAACTATGTTCATTAAGTTGGACATGGCAAAAGCCTATGACAGAGTTAGATGGTCCTTTCTTCAAAAAGTTCTTGCTGCTTTTGGCTTTGAGGAGGAATGGATTAGATGGGTGATGAGCTGTATTTCTTCTTCCTCATTCTCTGTTCTTGTTAATAACGAGACTACGGAGCTGTTTGAGGCCTCAAGGGGATTGAGGCAAGGAGATCCTCTATCTCCTTATTTGTTTATCATTATGGCAGAAGGGTTGGGCAGATTACTCAAGTCTCAGGTCAGGCATGGTCTCATTCGGGGGTGGAAGTGGGATAACGGTTTGCCACCTCTTTCCCACCTTCAATTTGTTGATGATACTTGCTTTGTTGGGAGTTGCCACTATCAAGGAAGGCTGGAAACATTAGACAGTCTCTTGACATATATCTTGGTGCTTACGGACAGGTGATTAATGAGGACAAGTCCTTTATTTTCTTCTTCAATACCCCCCCTCTTATTCAAGCCAGGATTGCTTGGCATTCTAAGATTCCAGGTCGGGACTCCCCCCTTCATTTATCTTGGGATCCCGATTTCATCTCATCCTCTGCCTAGATCTTCTTGGCAGTCTATACTTGATAAGTTTAGAAGGAAGGTAAATCATTGGACTGTCAGATGGCTATCCTCTGCAGGTAGAGTATTGCTTTTAAAATCTGTTATTCAAGCTTTACCCATTTACAGATGTTTTGTGCAAACAGCTCCTTCTCGTTTCATCAAGGACATGGATGCTCTGTCAAGACAGTTTTTGTGGTCTGGCAAACTTGATCAATCTAAATGGAGTTTGGTTAGATGGGATTCCATTTGTAGGCCAGTTCAAGAGGGAGGCCTTGGGTTGCGACAGGCAACTCTTTACGGGCAGGCTTTGGCTGCGAAACTTTATTGGAGATGGTGTACCTCTCAAGATCAGATTTGGGCTAAAATATTATCTTATAAATACTTGAGAGGTATTTACGAGCGCAGATATCCCTAGAGCCAGTTTGGTTGGGAAAGGTTCTATTATCTGGGACACTCTGAAAAGAGGAGCTAATCTAATTAAGCAGGGTTTGTTCTGGATTTGCAATCGGGGATCAGATGTTCTTTTCTGGGAGGATTCTTGGGATGGCCACCCTCCTATCTTGACTCAATATCCCGGGTTACATTCCCTAAGCATTTTTATTGGAAGCGAGCTGGTCTCATGTGGAGGACTTTAAAAAAATCTAGTATTTTGGAAATATGGAGATGTACAAATGGAAAGATCCGCAGGAATGGCCCCAAGGGGGATTGGCCGAGGATAGAGAGGTGCTTGCTCTTATTCTTGCAGGGAGGTATTGTTCTTCATTGAGGGATAAAGACATTCTGGCTTGGAACCCTAATCCCAAGGGAACCTACTCTGTAGCCTATGGTTATCAAGTTCTTGATAAGCAAAAGTTTGGGAGTCTCCCTGTCACATGGTGGAAAAAGGTGTGGAATAGATTTGCTTGGCCGAAATGTAACTTTTTTCTCTGGTTGGTAGCTCGTAATAAATGCCTCACTTGGGATAACTTGAGGAAGAGGGGATTTCAGGGTCCCTCTTTATGTGTCCTTTGTGGTAAGAATGAGGATGACTCTTCTCATTTATTTTTCCAATGCTCCCTTGCCGAGAGACAATTGGCACTGCTGGTGGAGTGCCTGGAACCATCCTTGTTTTCATGTGCTCTCCCTAGTGGAGTTTTGGAGTAGTGCAGGCAGACCTCCGGCCAAGGCCCCCTTCCTCCAAGTGGCTTGGAATTTGGGCCCTTCTTGCATCATCTGGCAGATTTGGCTCGAACGAAACCGACGCATTTTTGAGGGAAGTCATTTGGCTGTTCAACAGATCTGGCAAAGGATCCTGTGTATGGTTCAAGAAACTATCCATAGTAAATGTGATGTGGACCCTCATTTGGACTCTAAGGAGGAGAAGGTACGACAGGCCCTTGGTTTGTTTGGGGTTGGTGTGAATTCTTCTAGCCCTAGTAGGATTCCTCAGCTTAGCAAGAAGGTTAGGAGAGAGGGTAGATGGAGGCTGCCCCCTAGAGGAGTTTTAAAAATTAATATCGATGGGTCGTCCGGGGGCAATCCTGGACATCTTTGGAATTGGTGGTGTTGGGAGAGATTCTGCTGGCGTGGTCAATTTTTTCTTTTCCATTTATAAAGGTGTTCACTCCAACAATCTTATGGAAGCTCTGGCGATACTTGAGGCCTTGCAAAGGGGGTTTTCTCTTGGCTGGCGCAGGATTCTTTGTGAGTCTGACTCTCAAATTTTGGTTAATATTTTAAACGACAAAAGAGTGGAGGATGTTAATTGGCAGTTGGCCTCTGTGACCATTCAGATTCTCAGAATGAGTGAAGAGTTCGAATTTATATCCTTTGTGCACATTCCAAGGGAATGGAATGGGGTTCTTGATTACACGGCCAAAAGGGCTTTTGAGCTATTGGATACTCAGAGTATTGATAACTGGGAGAGTCTCCCGTCTAGGGATTCTCAACACCTACGGGAGTTGATCCATAAGGATGTTCAGACTTAATGTGGTTTGTTTTTTTTTGGTTTTCTTTGGGAGTTGACCTTGTCCGGTGATTTAGCTTTGTCTTGTTGCTTATTTGAGTCCTGGGTGGGGGCTCATTTGTACTTTGTAATCCAGACTTTTTATCAATAAATTTTTACCCCTTTATTTAAAAAAAAAAAAAAAATATATTTAAAAAATAATAATAGTTTTAATTATAGTTATTTGTTGAAAAATTATATATATATATATTTTTATTTTAATATAAGAATTATATTTATGGAGAGCAAAAGTAAGTTGAGAACACAAAGTACGAAGAAAGAGGAAGAAAAGTATGAATAAAGGCATAGCATCACTTTTTCTTGTTCAAAATCTTACGAAAAACTCAAAAAAACTAAAGTAATTTTGTGAAAAAAATATAGGTAATATGACAAGAAATCATTTTTGAAAGTCCTTTTTAAGAGTATGGATGTCTTAATGATAAGAGGAAGAGCAAATCTATGGCAAACCCTATATAGGTAGTATATACTACACCAAAAATGATTATCAAGGATGAGATGGTTGAGCATGATATAATGGTTTTGAAAAGTAGAGGGTTAATATGTAAGTTCCATGGATACTAGGTGGATCAAATGGAAGTGGGGATTGAATTCAAAGTACTCACTTTTATTTCTACAATTTTTTTCTCATCATGTCTTCTAGTGCATAAATGAAGGATAAAATAATGGGTGTTGGCCTATGGTTTAGGGGGAGAGGTGCCCTTTATTTAAAACCATGGAGTGAGGTTTTTTGATCGGGATATAAACTACTAAAAAGGTTGTGGCATGGGTTACATTTTGCGGACTTCCATAGTATCTTATCAATAAGAATGTTTTAAATAATATTGGAAACACCCTTAGGGAGTTCACCAACAAGGGACCAACTCCAACTGCTAAGGGGCGAAAGCATTCTATATATGCCCAAATGTGTTGCTATAGATGTTTCAAAACCTTTGCCACAATCCATTAAGATCAAATTGGAAGCGAGAGAATGAAATTAACAAGTGAATTATAAAAATATTGCATTTCAATGCTTAAGGTGTTATGAGATTGGACATGTGTCAAGAGATTTTGATCATGGGAAAAACTCCAAGATGAAGCAAAGAAATCATACTATAGTAGAAGCTAAATTAGATCAATAATATTCCACTTCAAAAGATGAGGCAAAAAATTAAGTGATCCCAATAGAAGACACATATAGCTTATAAAATATACGTTGTTGTTTTAATCCATAAAAATATTTCTTTTTTATTTTTTTATCTATCAAAATCTATGAGAGATAAAGAGTAAAATTTTTATTTAAATAATATAAATATAATAATTTAAGAAATTATCCCTCCTTTTTCCCTGTTAGGGATAGTTGGGCTCTATTGCGTTGCTTTCCTGTTCATTCTCTATTGGATTATGTTTTCTTCGAAGTGGAACCCTTTTCTATCTCCGAGACGACACCCTGTTGGTTTTCCTTGGATTGGATCCCTTTGGAATTGTATCTTTCATGGGTTTCTCGGGCCTGATTGGAATTCTCATGCTTTCTTCTCTTTACCTTCTAAGGATTACATTATTTTTGTTCCACGGTTTAGTGAGAATTTTTTTGGTTTTCCTGATTTTCAATTTTTGAGCATGGCCCTCGTGAGGTGTTTTCTTCCCATTCCTGGTTTCAAGGTCATCTTGCTTTTTGATAAGGAGTGGAATTTTGCTATGAGGCCCCTTCTCGATGTCTCTTGTTGTTCCGTGAGTGGGCCTACTTTACCCCTTTTTTCTATTGGGGGGTTGATTTTCTTGTTAAGAGACCAATTTTTGAGCGATATGCTTCCTTGCCTTGTTCAATGTTGGTGTTTGTTGGTCCTTGCAATTCCCTCGTTTAGGGTCCCTTCTGTGTGGCCTCAGTCTGTCGTCTATTGGTTTAGTTTTTTCATGGGGAAAGCTAAGATTTATCCTGCTAAGACTAAGTTGTGTAAACCTCATTTGGAACCTTCGTCTATTTCTTTCGATGAAGAGGTTAAGTCCATTTTAGCAGAAGGTGGTCTTTTGAACTGTATTTTAAAATTCCATGGACACAACCCTTTACTCACTAACTACATGGTTTCTTTCTGGAATGAGGGTTGGGTCAGGGTCGGTTCTTGGTCTTTTCAAGTTTTGGCAGACCTTATCGGTGGAACCATTGGTATGGCCTTGGATGGTGCCTATCACAACCATGAAAGACATTATTTATTGCAAGAAATCACTTTGTTTCTGGACAAGGAGTTTTTTCCACGAATCCATAATGGTTTCAGTGCTATGGCTTTACCCTCTCCTTGGAATCGTGTTGTGCAGGTCATAATGGATTATTTCACCCTAGATCCCTCTTATGATATTATAAGGAGTTTTCATACAATGTTCTTAAATCACCTTAGACGTAAAGTTTGCATGAACATTCCTTTATTCCTTTTTCAATCCATGCAAAAGTCTTTCCTTAATGTCCAGGTTGGCCATGGTCAAGCCCCTATTCACCAAGGCCTTGCACTATTGGTTTTCGAATAGGTGACTTTGGAGCATGGCCTTGTTGCTAATGATTTATTAAAGTCTCTTGCAGATCCTTCTGGTCCGATGGTTCGTGGTCTCAAGCAGAGTATTGACTCCCCCTCTATTGGCGGTGGTTCTCGGCTAGCCTCTAGTATAGACATTGATGATAGTGTGGATACTCTCTCTTTTACTTTTGGTGTTGGCCCAAAGCATATTTCTAAAAAGATCCAGATCTCTTCAAAAGGGGTATGGGGTGGGGACCCAAAGGTGAGTGAGGTTCTCCCATCGGGTCACACCGCTAATTTATATTTGGCCCCTAAGGTGAGCGTGGTCGATCTTGGCGGCTCTGGTTCGAAGCCGGATGGTGCTACTGCTGAGGAATGTCGTATGTCAAAATGACTTCGGAGCAAATTGGAGGAGGGTGTTTCTCCCATTACGATGGCTTTTTCTGATCTTGATGTTCTATCAAGGGATATTCCTCGGGAGAAGTCAGAGGAGGAAATATTTTCTCCAAGAGTGTCTGAGAATTCTAAATATTTGGTTCTTCGAGATCTAAAACTTCTTGATATCAACCAACGTAAAATTTGGAGCTCGTTGAAACTCACCCTTGATTTAACGGAGAATGTTTCTAGCCTGGCGGCTAATGTTTCTCAAGGTGTACATAAGTTAGGGTAGAACTATCTCAGTTCTCCTTTCTTTGTTGCTCTGTGGTCTGGTTTTCGCCTTACCTCTGGTTTTTTTCCAAGGTTGTGTCTGGGTTTTTTGCCTTTGTGGATTTCTTTGTAGTGGTTGTGGGATCCCGTTAAAACCCTCTTTTCTTAATAGTACCAAAAAAAATTAAGAAAATGTTTACTATTTTGTTGATATCATTATACTTGAGTTTCTTCTTGGTTAGAGTACATAAATTATATATTATAATTTTGTGTGTTGAAGGAATGCAAAGTACAATGGGTGGTACAAATGGGGCCACACTCCCTGAGGGTATAGTAATAGGGAGCCTACCTCCCCATGATTCAAACTAAGGTAACTAAGATGAAACACCAATGATATATCATTGGGGTGTACCAACAGGAACTAGATTATATAATTTTCTCTCAAAGTCAAATATTCAATGAAATTATGTTTGTTCTATTTTTATGTTTAATATCTGACAAGGAAACTGAAACTAAAAATCACACTAACTCACACTATTCATATAAGGGGATTCAATAATATATTTTACAACCATAATCTCCCAAAATAGGAGATGTTAATCAAAATCTATGACTAAGCACTCAAACTCAACTTGTTAACTCTCACTAAGCTAACAAATCTAATCCAAAGACTATGTTGTCCAAATGTGTCAACATTTACAAGTTGGAATTAGATATTTATTAAATCACTCATAGACTTAGGACTTAATTAAATAAGTAAAGCCAAAACCTAGTCTAGAAAAAACACATTCTAACTTAAACTAAGCCTAATAAACATTAGCCTAGATCTAATGATGTCCACATCAATATCATTTATTAATTTTATTGCAATATGCTATATGTATTTAGTTTTTGATAGGTAAAATTTTAAGGTACTCCTAAAATGAAAAGTTGAGTTATTCCCTATGCTTCAAAATTAAGGGTGGAAAATAAAAAATTAAATTTTTATGTAGGATTTTTTTATATCACTCTTCTTTGAAGAATAAACAATATTTGAATAGTTGTGAATGTTACAACTTTGATTCCTACTCATGGTTCTACAAGGTGTCTACTTGTGGGATGGGAACCTTGTTTTATGATGTGGAAATATTAGCTTTTTGTATTATATCCTATAAGTAAACTTTTATTTGATCATATAAGGCTGAAATGATATTTATTTGTAGTTTATTTATTTAAATGAACTTCGTATATAGACCCTTCCCACTTTTGGTATAATAATAATAAGCTATATGTGGTTTCTATTGGGGGCCACTCCCATCAAAATAACAAACTATTACATTTGCTTCAAGTTAGTTAAACCATATCCAATTTGCCCTTTTATCAAAGGTATTCTTTATTTATTTTTCTCTCAAACATATTCTTCACTTCCTCAAACTGTTATATTTCTCCAATTGTTTCCTTGACATCATTTTCACCAAGAGATAAAGTCTCATTGAATAAAATTTCTTCTAAAATTTGAATTATTTACTACCTAATTTCCTTCTCTATAGATATCATATTTACAAGAGATTACCTCTAGCAATAGTTGAAGAAAATCAACAATAATGTTATCTTTTACCCAACTCCTACATTCATTTTTATTGACAACATTGTTCATAATTTGGGAATCCCTCTCAATAAAGATATATTTCCATCATTTTTCACATTCATTTTTACTCATAACATTATTCATAATTTGAGAATCCCTCTCAATTAAGATATATTTCCATCATTTTTCACATTCATTTTTATTGAAAACATTATTCATAATTTGGGAATCCCTCTCAATTAAGATATATTTCCATCATTTTTCAATTACAATTTTGATCCTTGTATGAATTTCTTTAGCCTATACATAGTTGTTAGTTGAAGTTCTTTATGATTCTAAGTGAGGATAATTTTACCTTTGTTTTTTTTAAATACCACCTCTAATAGGTTTTTCTTGATTTCGTTTGGAAGCACCATCAAATTAATTTTGATAAACCTAATTTATGGATAAATATATTTTACCATAAACAAAAGTAAATCCTTTGTGTTAACTCCATTGTATCAGGTAACCCTTCCATGTATATTCAAATATAATAACCAAGAGGCTAGCATATCTATTTTTGCACTTGAGACTTTCCATGATGAACACCATGTTTGTAAATATTTTACAACAGAGGCAACAATGTAATTTCAATTTTGGGTAATGATTTAAGATTTATTTTTAAAATTTGATTATTCCTTTCAACCCATTAATTTCAACAACTAAGGACATGACCAATCCTCTATAGAATACATACTGCTTTAGCTTTGAAATTATTTATCCAACATTTTGGAGCTATCTTATATTCTTTGAAAAAGTAAATCCAAATGGTATAAGCAAAGGGATAATAAAGAGGTAAATGGTATGTTGTTTCTAGATCCTTCTCATATAAGTCACACTTTAAAATTCTATGATATATTCTTCTTTGTAGAATCTCTCTTATAAGAATGTTACTTTGGACTGCTAACCAAACAAATGATAAGGCCTTAGGGAGGGCCTTTAGTTACCAAAATTTCTTTCAAGAGAAATCATTGGAATCCCAACTAGAGTGAGTGTTTTCCATATTTTTATAGATTTAAAACCAACTCATCATTTTGCTTAAAAATAGGTAAATAATACTTTTGAACATTTTTTAAACAAACTATATGAGATTGAAATAGGCCTCACCTATATTACATCATGACCACATAGTGGTATTATAATTATTTGCAATTATGAAGAACTAAATGGTCTGATGTTTCTAGATCCTTCTCACGTAAGGCACATCCAAAAACTCTATGATATCTTTTTCTTTGTAGAATCTCTCCCATAAGAATATTACTTTGGATTGCTAACCAAAGGAAAGTTGAGAGAGTAATAAATTCTAGTTGCTTTAAATTCTCTAATGTTCAGACATTATTTCAAGAAAAATTATTAGGAGAAGGAAATTCTAATTGCTCTAAATTCTCATATCTTGACTTGAGTTAATATTTACCATATTTTTATAAATTTCAAACAAACTCATCATTTTACTTAAAATTAGAAAAATAAAACTCTAAAATTAGTTATATGGGATTGAAACAAACCCCACTCATATTACGTCCTGATAACATAATGGTATTACAATAATTTACAATTATGAATAAGTAAACAATTTGATGTTTTTAGATCCTTCTCACATAAGGCACAGCTAAAAATTCTATGATATCATCTTCTTTATAGACTATCACCCATAAGAATTTTACTTTAGACTACTACCCAAATGAATGTTGAGGATTTAGGAAAGGCCTTTAGTGATCAAACATTCTTATAAGGGGAATCATCAGGAGTAGGAAATTTTAATTGCTCTAAATTCTAATATCCCAACTTCAGTGAGTATCAACCATCTTTTGATAGATTTCAAACCAACTCATCATTTCACCTAAAATTAGGCAAACAAAACTCTTAATTTTTTTAATTAGTGGATTGCAATGGCCCCACCTATATTATATCATAATAAAAGAGTGGTATTATGATAGTTCACAATTATAAAGAAGTAAACGATTTGATGTGTCTAGATCATTCTCATATAAGACATGCTTGAAAAGTTCGTGTTGTCTTCTTTTTTGTACTCCCATAAAAATATTACTTTGGGATTCCAACCAAATAAATGTTGAGGTCTAATGGGATCTAGTTACCAAACATTCTTTTAAATAAAAATAGTAGGAGTAGAAAATTCTAATTCCTTTAAATTCTAGTATCCCGAATTGAGTATCCACAATTTGATAAATTTCAAAACAACTCATCATTGCACCTAAAACTAGGTAAATAAAACTCTTGAATTTTTTCTTAATTATTTATATGGAATTAAAATCACCCCACCTATCTTACATCATGACCACTTAGTGGTATTACAACAACTTATAATTATAAATGTGTTGCTTCAAGGTGGGTCTCATCCTTGGAAGTTGAAGAATATAACATGTTAAGGTAATTCCATTTGAAAAAACTCTTAAAATTTTAGATTCAACTATTATTATTCTTTTCTAAAATTAAATTTTGTTTTATGTTGCTTTTCTTTAAAATCCTTTAGATAATTATATGTCAAATATTTATTATAAATCAGTTTTTTTATTAGTCTTTTTAAAATTATATTTAGATTTAATTATTTTCATAATTATAAATACAATATTCACCTATCTTTAATTGGTATTTTAAAAATTATATTTTGATATAACTCTTTAGATAACTATGTCAAATATTATTGTAAATTTATTTTTTTCATTAGTCTTTTAAAAATAATATTTAAATATAAAAGTTAAATTCACGTAGAAGCGAATATAGTATACCTAAGTGTTTGGGCAAGCATATAAATTTGAATGTAATATAACTAAAAATTTAAATATATATATATATATATATATATATATATATTTGGTTATTGTTAGAAACTTCTATGACAATTTTTTGCTTAAATCTAATTGAATTTGGCAAATGACCAAAATATTTGGGTTTTAGGCTGAAGATGAATGATTATGGATACCATGATTGGATTTGATTATACAATAAAATGGAAAAAAACTAACTTTGTGGTGCAATAGATAGTTTTCATTGGGAGGTCGTTTAAAACTAATAAATTTGGTTTTGGAGGTCATTCCAATATATTGGCACTCTATATCTTATATTCCTGTTAAAAGAGTGGAAAAAATAAGTAAGAAATGCTTATGTTTCCTTTATATAGGAAGAAGGAAGAAATATGCAATGGCTTTGGTTAAATGCAGTAAGATTGTCAAATCTAAATCAATGGGAGGATGGAGGCTTAAGAATATACATAAACTTTAGGAAAGCACTAGCTGCAATTTTTTTTTAGATATTTATAACTAGTAAAGGGTTATAGCATGAGGTTATCAAGGAGAACTATTTGGGTTCAATGTATTTTTAAGAGTAGATTAGACTTCCTATCAAGTTAGTGACCAATGATACAATCATTTAGAAAGCATTAGTGAAGGTTTTTCTATTAGTAGGTAACTTTTTGGTTTAGAGAATAGAAAAGAGGAAGAAAATGAGATTAGGAAAACACATCTATCTAGGGAGTGAAGGAGATTACCAGCTGTCTCAAAATTTAATATAACATCTAAATATACATGGGTTCAAGATATTGGTAGATGCAGTCTCTGTGGATAGTAAGCAGCTTGTTGAATCAATGGTGGATTTTGGCAAAAGAATTGCTTTTGAAGGAAATAAAGCTAAGCAATGGAGAAATTATATGAGGGTATAACAAAGGATTTTATAAGACTAAGATAAGAAGAATACTTTTTAGTATGGTCAAAGAACCAAAATATGGATATTTTACATCTAAGAAAGGAAATAAAGTAGTGTTTGAAGATAATAATGAGGTCCTTTGGTTTTGGAGTGGGATTTGGAAGGTGAATGCACCATTAAAAATTATAATTTGTCTTGTTTAACATTAGCTAAGAAGACATTGACATGGGATGTTTTGAAAAAGAGGTCTTCATAGGGTCCAAGTCAATGCAACCTATGTAAAAGGGAAGAAGAAATAATGAATCACCTACTGGTTCATTGTGATTTCATAAGAAAAGTATGGAGGTATATTATACCCTTGAATAAGGGGAAGGGACAATGGTTAGTAGAGAATATATTAGAGAATATGCAACAAAGATAAAGGCTTAAAGTAATACAAGTGTATTCCATTAATAGTTTTGGCAATTTTGGGTACTTTGGGTACATTGCCTTTGCTCAAGTGTATAAGTTGTCATTGATGTCAAGAAGCTCTTGAAGGAATTTGATTTGATGTCAAATAATTTGTTTTGATGAAGGTTACGACATGACAGTTTCAAAGGTCTTTTGTAAACCCCAAGTTGGCAGGTTTAAAGATTACAGGTGGATGCATTAGTTTAATGCATTTGGGTCCAGGAGGAAGTATTTATTTAAATAATTAAAAACCTTGTTAAGGTTCCCTTTAATTATTTTTAAATAAATATTAAATTATTGTTTGCAATGGGTTCTCCTAACCCATGGCGCAAATTTCTTAACTATGTGGCGCTATGTTTTAAGATTGTGGGCGCTAGCCAAGACCTCCGCCGACGTGTTAAACTCCTCGCCGACGTCAAGAGCTTATGGTAAAAATGCATATAAATCTCCCTCGATGAAAATCAAGAATTATCCCATCCGCATTTTGAAAAGAGTTGCTCGTTGTGAATTCGTGATCTACTGTTCGATTTCTTCCTCGCTGTGATTTCGTGATCCGCTGTTCGGATTTCTTCTCCGATTGTGTCTTCGCCATTTTCGTAAACCCGTCGTTCGATTGTGTCTTCGCCATTTTCGTAAACCTGTTGTTCGACTGTGTCTTCGCCGTTTTCGTGAATCCGCTGTTCATTTTTTTGTACTCGTCGTTTGTCGTAAATCTGTCGTAAGGTTTTCGTCTTCGTGTTCGCGTCAGAAGAAAGGGAGGCACTGTTGTTTTATTTAATCCCTCGGCGTAGAAGGAACAAGGCTAACAAGCATGAGGTTTAAACCTCATCGGGCGCCTTTGGCGCACCGGTAGCGGCTAGGCTATTGGCGCGCTACCCGAACGGGAGGTTTCGCGTTCGAATAACGCGAAAGGGTTTTTCATCGTGAAGTGGACGCAGATGGTGGTGTTAGAATTCGTGCGCAATTTCTCCATAGCACGATTTTTGATGTTGGCCAAGGTATTTTCGAAATTAATTTTTGCTAAGTGTATTTTGCGGATGGAGGAAGTTTATTAGAGGGAAAAACAGCTTAGGAGTTATAAGGAGTTTAAAGCTTGTTTTATTTTGATAAAAGATTCTTTTGAAGGTGTTGTTTGAAATATCTTATTGCATTCTTATGAGAGATAAATTTTATTTTTGATAAGACTATAAGGGAGAAATAAGGTGTATAAGGGATAAATTTTTCTTGTAATGTTGAGAGTGCTTTTGGTTGATTATGGAAATGAAAGCATGATGTTTTAAGGTTAAAATTGCTTCTTGTGTGAAGTTGTGAAACCTTAAGTGGGCAGCTTTGAGATTGACATTTGCTTTCATTAAATTGGTAATAATCAAGCTATTCTTTACTTGGTTAAAGTGTTGGGCTTACTCCTTTGTTGATGATTTGAAAAGTTGTGTGTGCTCTTGTTGATTTGAGTTGGTGGATGCTTTTTGTTCAAACAATATTGGAGAGAAAAGGAGTTCTACTTGTTTCCTTTTCTGATGTTGATTGTGAAATGCTTCAAGGTTGTGTTTTGAGTTGAATGGTGTTGATTGAACCTTGTTTGATGAGCATTGTTGTTGAAGCCCTAATTGATGGTGAAAAGAACATGAGTATCATTGTTATGTGATTCTTTGCATAGTTGGCAATTGTTGGGGTTTCATGTTCTTGAAAGAAAGCATTCTATCCTATCCATTTCAGATATTGAGTTGAGTTTTCTGATTTGAGATTGAGTTTGAGCTGAGTTGATTTGAGTTGAGTTTTGAGATTGGGAGTTGAGTATAGAACATATTGAGTCTCTAACAATTCTCTTTATGCTTCTATGAGTTTGACAAATCACATTGGGTCTCTAACAATTCACCTTGTGATTTCCTACTAAGAAAGTTTTTTTTCTTGGTGAGCTTGCTGAGTTTTGGACAGGTTCCGGTGGGGACTTGTGAGCAGTTTTGGACAGGTTTCGGTGGGGACTTGTGAGCAGATTTGGACAGGTCCTAGCAGAGGACTTGTGAGCTGAGTTTGATAGTTCTATCAGAGAACTTGAGGACAGAGGTGCATCTGGTTCTTTGAGAAGAACCTGAGGATAGATTTGGCAAGTCTTTGAGAAGGCTTGTGTGTAGAGGATTGATTTGTTCAAGCGTTGGACAGATCTGACAGACAGAGGAAGACTTGTACTAGACCGACTGACTATGTTTGGTATAGGTTGTTGAGCTGCTGTGGACGTGATCATAGAAGGCAGAGGTCTCTTAGGCTAAGCATTGAGGACAGGAGGTCTTCGATGGAAAGGAGTTCCACATGCTGGCAAGAGGTAGAGGCAGTTGATCTTCTGAGGGATCATTTCTAGAGCAGAGGGGAAGGTATCTCCTTTGAGCAGAGGCTCATAAATTTTGATTAGGGGAAGGTATCTCCTTTGGGCCGAGGCTCATAAACATTGTAATTGGGAAGGATTCCCAAAGAACTTTGAGATAACTTTTAGAGAAAAGTTTTGTGGACGTAGCCTAGCCATTTTGGGTGAACCACGTTAAAATTGGTGTCACTTTGTGGATGATATTGTGCATTGCTTTGATATTGCTTTGGGTATATTGCTTTACTATTTTGAAGTATAAAGGAAAAAGTAAAAAGAGGTCTTATACTGTTCACCCCCCTCTCAGTATAAGCTTGTGTTCTTCAATTGGTATCAGAGCAGGTGCCTTCGAAAAGTTTAATAGCTTGAAGGAAAAGCTAGTAAAGAACACAATGGATCATTCAAGTGGCAATGCAGAACCTATTCTTGATGGGTCAGATTTTGGTCTTTGGAGTGCAAGGATGAAGGTTCATCTAATGGCACTTGGTAATGAGGTTTGGGAAGTGATTGAAGATGAGTACACTATTCCTGTACATGGTCCTATTACTAAGGAAGAAAGGCTCCTACATCACAGCAATTCAAAGGCAATGAATGCAATCCTGAAAGGCTTACAGAAAGCAGATCTCACCAAGGTGATTCACTGCAAGACAACTAGTGAAATGTGGAAACAATTGAAGGTGGTTCATACAGGTGATACAAATGTCAGAAAGGCCAAGTTGAGACACTTCAAAGGTATGTTTGAACAACTCAAGATGAATGATGATGAAAATATTAGTGACTACATGCTTCGTATGGATGAGGTTGTTAACTCCATGAAAGACTTAGGTCTTGAGCTTGCTGAAAATGATGTTTGTGATAAGATTTTAAGATCTCTTCCTAATAGATTTAGTGAAAATATTTCTGCTATTGAGGAAGCTAAAGATTTGGATAAGTTGAAAAAGGATGAGCTCCATAGTATACTTGCAAGCATTTGAGTTGAGAACTCAAGTGAAGGTTGATGTCAAGAAAGAGGCGACTTTCAAGGCTACCAAGAAATCCAAGGGTAAACAGACTTCAAGATAGTGATGAGTCTTCTAGTGATGAAGAGGCATATTATAGCAAGAAAGGCAAGTTCTCTAGAAAGCACAAAAGTATGAAAAATATAAGATGTTTCAATTGTGGAAAGTTTGGTCATTATGCTACTGACTGTACTATTCCCAAGAATGAAAGTGATGAAGATAAACAGGATTCTAAGAGCAAGGATTCTGAAAAGCACAAGCATCACAGGAAGAACAAAGATGAGCACAACAATCAAGGAAAGAGGTATTCTCACAAGCACAAGAAGAGTTTCTACCTAGACAAAGCAAGTAAGTGTTCTAGTAGTGATAGTGAAAGTTCTTCAAGTGATGATGAAAATGAGATGTTGTTCATATCAGAAAAAGAGGAAGAACCGAAACATAGATTCATTATCATGAAATGTCTTAGATGTGGAAACTTTGGTCACCTTGAGGATGATTGCACAAATAATGATTTGGTTTCTAGTATGTATGAGGATGCTTCAGAAAACTATAAGGAAGATGCATGTATGGTTTTTGAAAAGGGTAGCACCTCTAGTGATAAGAAATCTGAAAAAGGCTTTGATGATTCAAAAAGCAAACAAATAGAGGAAGATATAGAGGAAGGTGAAGTAGATCTTGAAGGTGAACTTATTAGTGCTCTTAGTGCTTTGAAAAAGGAAAGAAAGAAGAATGCTAGACTCAAGGATAAGTTAGATGAATGTTGTATGGAGAGAGATGATCTTATAGAAAGTCTTGACTTCTCTATAGCTAAGACACAAGAACTCAAGGATGAGTTAGAGTCTAAGGTTCTTGAGTATAGTGAGTTAGAACAGAAAATGGCTTCTTTGAAAGAGGAAACTAAAGAGTACAAGGATAAGCTTTACAGGTTTCAAGATAGCTCCAAAAAGGTTAAGTCACTCATCAAAGGTCAAAGAAAGACAACAGATAAAACAGGCCTTGGTTTTGTTAAGCCACACAAGGAACAAGTTGGAGAGTCTAGTAAGAGACTCCAAAAGGAAGAGAGTTCTGATGAGGAAAGTATTTTAGAAAAGGAGTCCTTGAATGATAGATGCACAGAAATAGAAAATAGAATTCAGAATGAGAAGAAGAAGTATTCAGGACCCAAGAGGTCAAATAAAGGAAAGTTTCAAGGCAGATGTTTTGCTTGTCATAGGTTTGGTCACATGGCTTCACATTGCATGGCTCAAGTGAAGAAGGTAAATGACAGTTTCAGAAGTGCTAGTTACTTTCAAGGGTATTGCTACTCTTGTAAATAGTTTGGGCACAAGGCAGTCTATTGCAAGGTAAATAACAGGAACAGGTTTGATCAAAATAGGTTTGGTCAGAACAGGTTTGGTCAGAACAGGTTTGGTCAAAACAGGTTTGGCTAGAACAGGTTTGGTCAAAACAGGTTTGGTCAGAACAGGTTTGGTCAGAACAGGTTTGGTCAAAACAGGTTTGGTCAGAATAGGTGGATTCAAAGATCAGGTTTACCTCAGAGAAACAACATCGTCAAGTGTTTCAAGTGCAACAATGAAGGTCACATAATCGGACAGTGTAGAGCTGAAATTCTAGAATACAAGAACAGGAACAATGGCATGATCAGGTCCAAGGATCAAGGCATGGACAAGAACAGGGATGAGAACAAGAACAAGAATAGTGACAAGAATAGGAATATGGACAAAGAGTTCAAGAGAAGGCCCGACAAGGAAGTTATAGACGCTGATGATGATCAGTGCCTAATGGGAGTTTTACTCCCACCCCAGAATTAATCACCTCATCGGGAGGTGGGGGAGGGACTAAGCTAAGAGGCTCATTCTTAGTCCCGAGCCCCAAAGGTGACCCTTTGCCATTGATGACAAAGGGGGAGAGATATGAGTAAGGGGGAGAGCTTCAAAGTGAAGAGGAGAGCTTCAAGTCAGGGGGAGCAAAACTTCAAAGGAAGATTCTCAGTTGTGGGCACAGTTGGTCAGTTGTTAGCACAGTTGGTTTCAGTTTTGGCTCTTGAGAAGTGTTTTCAATAAAGGTTTGCCATCAATGACAAAGGGGGAGATTGTTGGCAATTTTGGGTACTTTGGGTACATTGCCTTTGCTCAAGTGTATAAGTTGTCATTGATGTCAAGAAGCTCTTGAAGGAATTTGATTTGATGTCAAATAATTTGTTTTGATGAAGGTTACGGCATGACGGTTTCAAAGGTCTTTTGTAAACCCCAAGTTGGCAGGTTTAAATATTACAGGTGGATGCATTAGTTTAATGCATTTGGGTCCAGGAGGAAGTATTTATTTAAATAATTAAAAACCTTGTTAAGGTTCCCTTTAATTATTTTTAAATAAATATTAAATTATTGTTTGCAATGGGTTCTCCTAACCCATGGCGTGTGGGCGCTATGTTTTAAGATTGTGGGCGCTAGCCAAGACCTCCGTCGACGTGTTAAACTCCTCGCCGACGTCAAGAGCTTATGGTAAAAATGCATATAAATCTCCCTCGATGAAAATCAAGAATTATCCCATCCGCATTTTGAAAAGAGTTGCTCGCTGTGAATTCGTGATCTGTTGTTCGATTTCTTCCTTGTTGTGATTTCGTGATCCGCTGTTCGGATTTCTTCTCCGATTGTGTCTTCGCCATTTTCGTAAACCCGTCGTTCGATTGTGTCTTCGCCGTTTTCGTGAATCCGCTGTTCATTTTTTTGTACTCGCCATTTGTCGTAAATCCGTCGTAAGGTTTTCGTCTTCGTGTTCACGTCAGAAGAAAGGGAGGCACTGTTGTTTTATTTAATCCCTGGCGTAGAAGGAACAAGGCTAATAGCGTGAGGTTTAAACCTCACCGGGCGCCTTTGGTGCACCGATAGCGGCTAGGCTATTGGTGCGCTACCCGAACGGGAGGTTCCACATTCGAATAACGTGAAAGGGTTTTTCATCGTGAAGTGGACGTAGCGGGTGGTGTTAGAATTCGTGCGCAATTTCTCCATAGCACGATTTTTGATGTTGGCCAAGGTATTTTCGAAATTAATTTTTGCTAAGTGTATTTTGCGGATGGAGGAAGTTTATTAGAGGGAAAAACAACTTAGGAGTTATAAGGAGTTTAAAGCTTGTTTTATTTTTGATAAAAGATTCTTTTGAAGGTGTTGTTTGAAATATCTTATTGCATTCTTATGAGAGATAAATTTTATTTTTGATAAGACTATAAGGGAGAAATAAGGTGTATAAGGGATAAATTTTTCTTGTAATGTTGAGAGTGCTTTTGGTTGATTATGGAAATGAAAGCATGATGTTTTAAGGTTAAAATTGCTTCTTGTGTGAAGTTGTGAAACCTTAAGTGGGCAGCTTTGAGATTGACATTTGCTTTCATTAAATTGGTAATAATCAAGCTATTCTTTACTTGGTTAAAGTGTTGGGCTTACTCCTTTGTTGATGATTTGAAAAGTTGTGTGTGCTCTTGTTGATTTGAGTTGGTGGATGCTTTTTGTTCAAACAATATTGGAGAGAAAAGGAGTTCTACTTGTTTCCTTTTCTCATGTTGATTGTGAAATGCTTCAAGGTTGTGTTTTGAGTTGAATGGTGTTGATTGAACCTTGTTTGATGAGCATTGTTGTTGAAGCCCTAATTGATGGTGAAAAGAACATGAGTATCATTGTTATGTGATTCTTTGCATAGTTGGCAATTGTTGGGGTTTCATGTTCTTGAAAGAAAGCATTCTATCCTATCCATTTCAGATATTGAGTTGAGTTTTCAGATTTGAGATTGAGTTTGAGCTGAGTTGATTTGAGTTGAGTTTTGAGATTGGGAGTTGAGTATAGAACATATTGAGTCTCTAACAATTCTCTTTATGCTTCTATGAGTTTGAAAAATCACATTGGGTCTCTAACAATTCACCTTGTGATTTCCTACTAAGAAAGTTTTTTTTCTTGGTGAGCTTGCTGAGTTTTGGACAAGTTTCGGTGGGGACTTGTGAGCAGTCTTGGACAGGTTTCGGTGGGGACTTGTGAGCAGTTTTGGATAGGTTTCGGTGGGGACTTGTGAGCAGATTTGGACAGGTCCTAGCAGAGGACTTGTGAGCTGAGTTTGATAGTTCTATCAGAGAACTTGAGGACAGAGGTGCACTGGTTCTTTGAGAAGAACCTGAGGACAGATTTGGCAAGTCTTTGAGAAGGCTTGTGTGCAGAGGATTGATTTGTTCAAGCGTTGGACAGATCTCGATAGATAGAGGAAGACTTGTACTAGACCGACCGACCGTGTTTGGTACAGGTTGCTTGAGCTCGCTGTGGACGTGATCATAGAAGGCAGAGGTCTCTTAGGCTAAGCATTGAGGACAGGAGGTCTTCGGTGGAAAGGAGTTCCACGTGCTGGCAAGAGGTAGAGGCAATTGATCTTCTAAGGGATCATTTCTAGAGCAGAGGGGAAGGTATCTCCTTTGAGAAGAGGCTCATAAATTCTGATTAGGGGAAGGTATCTCCTTTGGGCCGAGGCTCATAAATATTGTAATTGGGAAGGATTCCCAAAGAACTTTGAGATAACTTTTAGAGAAAAGTTTTGTGGACGTAGCCCGACCATTTTGGGTGAACCACGTTAAAATTGGTGTCACTTTGTGGATGATATTGTGCATTGCTTTGATATTGCTTTGGGTATATTGCTTTACTATTTTGAAGTATAAAGGAAAAAGTAAAAAGAGGTCTTATACTGTTCACCCCCCCCTCTCAGTATAAGCTTGTGTTCTTCAAATAGTGGCATAAAGTTTATGGTTGGCAATAAATTCTATGTTGTTTAAGAGCAATGAAATTCCATCTATACAAGTCCAAGCTTAAATCAAATATACTTATGGCATAAAATAAGTCCTAAAATTAAAGGTTGTAATGCAGGTTGGTAGTTTAAAAATGGATATTATGAAGTCATGGACTTTTTTCAATGGATCTTGTCAAGACAGTCCAAGTAGATGTGGGGTAGAAGTGTTATATCAAGATCAAAATCACAAATTCACTTTCAAAGTGGGTCTTTGTGAAGGCACCAATAATGTGGAAGAGTGGAAGTCTTTAATATTTTTTATAAGAATGACAGTGAAATAGGAAATAACAAATTTTAAGTTTTTGGTGACTCAAAATTGGTGGTGGATTAGGCTTTAGGATTAGTGGTGCAAAATTTGATACTTAGGTGCTATTATGAGTAGGTGAAATTTCTAGAAGCATAATTTGCAGAGATCTCTTATAAACATATCTATAGAGAACTAAATGAGGAAGCATATGGTCAATCAAAACTTGCCTTGTATTTTCTAATTGGACATGGTTAAAAGTAGTGTATAGGACTGTGATTTCACCATAGTCTACTTCTTTTTTATATATGTCATGGTTTAGAACAGTTTTTGTGTTGCATTTTATACCTCTTGATAATTAATATCATATCCATATGATGAATGATGGCTATAGGGATAAAGTACCAAAATGACACTCTATAAGATGACTAAAAGCTTACATTAGGTTGTTCATAGTTTTTATTGTATCAGGTTTGATAGAATTTTTAAAGAAATTTGATTATATTGGGATATTTTAGAATAGACATTAATGGAGCTATTTAGTAAGGCCTATATGAAGGTATAAAGTACTCTTGTCATTGTTAATTTTTCAAACTTTTCAAAGAAAGTTATTGATTTTTTCTAAGAAAAAATATAGTGATTATTTTTAAAATATTGTTAGTGACAACAATTTTATAGCTTTTCCTATTCTAGAATTCTCATATTAAGATATGCTTAGAAAAAAGCTAGTTTTTTTGTGAGAAGAACTAAGGGTTAAGTTTCAAAGTCTATATCTTATTAGTAAAAATAAGATATATTGATAGATAAATTAAATGCCATTAGATCAAGTGGTAAAAGTGTGTGGCTCCAAATATGGAGACTTCTAATTAAACTTTGAAAGGCAATATAATACAACACACCAATATGTGGTTTCTTAAAGTATCATAGTAACATGGTAAAGATGTAATATAGGTGGGGTCCATCTTTAATTCCATATAACCAATTAAAAAATAGATTAACATAAGGGATTATTGCAAATCGACATAAATATTGGAACCAAAATGACATAAAATAGATCAAATAATAAGGGAATAGAAAAAAATTAGTTTAAATATTCTTTAATATGTTGATACTTTATAAAATAACAAGTATTAATTATAAATTTCCTAGTGAGAAAATGAGATTCTAAAATTTTGAGATCAACCCAATGATTGTCTACAAAGTAAAAAAATAGTCTTCAAGAGATCTCCATATATGTGTATATATTATCAACCAATTTAAAGTGTGTTCTTATATTATTTCCTCTTGTTGGTGGAAGCTTTGTTGAAAGCTTGCTACCTTGATTTTTAGCACTTGAATGCTTGAGCTAGAGGGCTTGTATGCTTGATGCTTAATGATTGCCTAATTGGAGACTTTCTTGGATGCTTGATGCTTAATGATTGCCTATTTGGATAATTGATTGGATGCTTAGATGCTTGCAAGAATAAGAGCTTGATTTCTTGTAAGGATGGTCTTCATAATATTGTGACAAGATTTTGGCATAATATTTCCATACAAAATGATAAATTCCTATGATTCTAGATAGATTTTCACATAATTTTGTTGTTTCTAAAAGACTGTGGATTGAGCTCTCCCAAGTGCTAGCTTTATAGGAATCCATGGCTCCTTGGAGGAATAACTACATTGAAAATGACAAGATTCAAGGTGGTAAGAATTTGAAAAGAGATCAAGAAGCCATTAATGGAAGAAGATGAGAATGATAATTCATGGATTTAAGATTTCTGTAGGAGCTATAGGTCAGATTTTTAAGATCTGGTTCATTAATGGTGGGTGGCTTGAGATAGACAAAAAGGTCAAATTTCTTGATTTTGGTGCATGATAGTCAAAAGTGTTAGTGGAGAAAGTGTCATTAGTGCTTTCACCTTATGACTGTTGGAGGTCAATAGTAGGTGGGAAAGGTCAAAATTTGAAAGATTTCACAAAAGCATTACCAAGTTGTGAAAGCAATGCCAAAACAATTGCTCATGCCCTAGTGCTTTTGCTCTTGGAGTAATAAATGATCCAAATTTAGGCTTAAGGAAAGTTGATTCAATTTAGTTGAGTGAGAGGCTAATTGATGAAGGGGTCAATAAGCTTGAAGATTAACCATTTGAATAAAATTGGGTGTCTATACTATGACATGCCTCTATGATTGTTGTTGCTTATGGTTATGTGGGTGGCAATCTACTGCAAACTTAACCCAATGTTCTACTTCACTTGACTCTTCAACTTTTTTTGTATTTATTTTAAATCCTTTCTCATGATATTTTTGCTTAATCCATTATTTTGTTGCATTCTTTTGCTCTTATAGTTGTGTGTCCTTAGAATTTATTGCTACTTCTTCCTTGAACTTTGCTACCACTCCTTTCTTGGACTCTACTACTACCACTTCCTTAGACTCTGGTTGTGATTCCTCTAATGGTTTTTCAATTTGTTCCCTTGTCATAATTTATTGCTTCTCCTAGGATACTTGCTCCTTAAGCTGGAAAATATCCCTCAATGTTTTCTTTTTCCTATACCATAACTTTAGAAACTTCTTTTATACATTAATGTTAACAATACCCAGTGAATCCAACCAAGGATAACCAAGAACAATATCCAAATCCTCCATAACTATGCTATAAAAACTTGAATGTAAAATATATTTATTGATGGTTATCTTCAAATCTACAAAATTTTAAACATGATTTCTATCAAGTTGTATGTCCTTGATATTCTTTGCTTGAACCTGTAACCTCTTAGCCAAATCAATATTGATGAAATTGTACTTGTTGCTAGGGTTTATGGAAATAATGACATTTTCCTTCTGAATGCCTCCATAAACTTGTAAAATAGAGTTGTTAGATGATAATTAATCCTTTTGACACTTCTCTTGCTTTTCTAAATCCAAAAATATGGTGTCTTCATCCTTCTTATTGTGTTAATTTTTTCTTTTTCCTCAAGTATTTTGATTTCTTTTCTATAGTCTTCATTCTATTACTTGAAAAATTCCAACTCGTTATTTATTTTTTTTGTTCCTCTTGAAACCTTATTATTCTTTCTTCATAGCCCTTGATTGTATGCTTCAAACTATCATTTTTTCAAGAATGTTTGTTCAGAGTCTTTTCAAGTGAAAAATATATTTCCATTAGAAAAATTGTGATTCCATAACTTTGTCTTCCCTTTAAAGTAGAATCAAAGTAAACATCTCTAGTGAACATTATCATAATATTATTATTTAAAATGTATCCACTACTTTCTAACATCAATATAATCTTTTTCCATAAAATTTCGGTGACTTAATGAGCTCACACCCCATTACAAGGCAAAGTAGGGTTTTATGAACGAAATTACATAAAAATATATTTCCTCATTTATTAGAAGATAAATTCCACATAAATAAGGAGATCCCAAAAATTTTCTTCAACTCACACAACAAAGAAGGATTAAATTGCTTAGCTAGACTAAAATATAACTCAAATTTTATTCTTTAAAAAAATTTGATTTGAAAAATGCTCCAAATGGTAGACTTCAAAGGGTTGTATCTTCCTCAATATTACTGGAATGCATTCATAAGACTTCTCACTTTGAAGCTTTTCAAATTCTAAAGCAAGCACACAAATCACTTTAATTGGACCTTTTTATATAAGAATCACAAGAATGACAATATCCCTTCATTATATCCCTCTTTTAATGTTACTTTGTAGAGGGTATAATAACTCGGGTATAATAACTCCTAAACATTTATTCAACTCATAATTATAATGTAATATTATGATACAATCAAGGTCGGTTTACATGTCACCTATGCCAACTGTTTATAATACACATGTATAATATAATATCATATTCTAATATTATTATTTTTTATACATAGAGGAGTTAGTTACATCCACACTATTTTTAGTAACTACCAAGTACAGGGTTCAAACCATAGGGGCTACCTCCAACAAGCCTATACCACCTTGTTATGTTATTTTATAATCCGATTCGAAGAGAACCACCTATCACTCAGGATTCGTACCATCATCATCACTCTGGCGTGCACTCAAAATATTTGGATTAGACTTTTACCTTTGCAAACAGGCATGTCCGCTAAATTTGAACCTAAGTCTCCAATTAGTAAGTGCCTGGTCAAATATTTACAGTATCATATTCCAATATACCTATGTTTCACCCTCCTTATAAATATTTCATGTTCAAAACATAAAAAAATAAAATAATATGATTTTTAATGTATTATTAACATTTACTATAAAATAAAAATAAAAATACATATATTGATAAGTATAGTTTTGAGCTTTACGAAGGGTCATGATTGGGAGGAGACTACTCAACCATGTACATCGGTCATAAAAAAAAATTCATACTAACCAAATCAATATATATATATATATATATAAAACAATTAAAATCTCTTAAAATAACTAAAAATATTCATATTTAAAACTTACCTCATTTTGTTTTCTATTAATTTTCTCTTTTATATTCTAGCTTGAATCTTTGGTACAGGGAGATCGCGTCCAACTTGAGAATACGTGTTAAATAAGGTACAAGTAATCCCGTGTTGCGCCATCATTATGGCCACAACTTTATAGACGGGAATGTATCTTTGGATTTCCAACGCTGAAAGGCTTGTCATATCCTAATTACTTGGGAAAGGAGCTTCCCTATGGGCTACCTTTACCTGCCCCATTGAATACGGTCATTTTTTACTTTAATCATTTGATAAATTTGAGGAGGGGTCATTATGAATCAAATTTAAATCGCAGCAGAAAAAGACTAAAATACTTTATTAAAAGATTTTAAAATAATAATAATAATAATAAAAAAAGGAAAGGATAAGGAAAAGATGATATACTTTCCGGGACAAATGGTAGAAAAAACAATAAGCCTTCCTCCCCACAATGACATTGAAGGCTATGAAAAGCTATGATGTTTGTCTGCCACCAAATTTTCAAACTGTTTATGTGATTGGTTGAGGAAAAGCAGGCTATGACGTTTGTCTGCCACCAAATTTTCAAAGTGTTTATGTGATTGGTTGAGGAAAAGCATGCCACCAAATTTTCAAACTGTTTATATGATTGGGTGAGGAAAAGCAAAAGCTTTTTGAATGTCATGCTTATCATTAAGTTGATCATTTTCATATTTTCAATCATTTTAAATTAAATTTTTAAAATTAAAAAAATATATTTAATCGAATGTTTTTTAATTATAATTTTTCCTGTGGGTTTGAATTTTGTTATTACTATAACTTTCATTTACATTAATATAAACCTTTTACATAATCTACACTGGCAAAATATTTAAAATTTTGGTCTCCACGCTCCTACCAAAACTACCAAACTTTTTAAGAGTTAAATCAAACCCTTAAACTTATATATTTATTTAATTTAATGTTATTTGTTTTTAATTATATTATTTTAAAGTTAATATTCATCTATCATAAAATATATATTTATCAGTTTTTATATTATTTTTAATAATTTTTTATTTTATAAAATTAAACCAAAAAATATTAAATATATTTTATTTAATTTAAAATTTAATTATAAAATATTTATTTAAACATTATTTTTAATTAAATTCTTATTTTCTTTTTGTTTATATTTAAATTTTCATATAACTATATATATGGAGATAAACTTATGTATATAAACAATTTAAACATCTTTTAACCTTAAAATAAATTAATCGTAACAAAACTGAATTTTAAGAAAAAACGAAAAGAAGAAAGGTCGACGAACATAGAAAAATGAAAGAAGAAAGGTCGACGAACATGGGAAAATGGAAAAACGAACACCTCCGTACAAGAAAAAGTAAAAGACGATATTTATTTCCTCTTTCCAACTCGCACTTATTGCTAGGAATTATCGTGGAAAAGACAGAACCGCGTAAAGTTCGCTCTTATTGCTAGGAATTATCGTGGAAAAGACAGAAGCGCGTAAAGTAAGCGTTTCCACAAAATTCAGGCCATATCTTATAACTGAAAGTCCTTTGAAGAGCGCATGTAGTCACGATAGCAAGAGAAGAGTAGATGAGAAGGGTAGATGATAGCAAGAGAAGAGGTAGATAATAGAGGAGGTTGACGAGCACTGTAAAAATTTGGAACAGAAAGCCATTAGAGACCACCGAGTTTATTGTTAACGACAGTCTTCTAAATTGTCTATTAACACACTTCAACTTCCATTCTGTGATCGTCAATAATGTTCTTCCATTTTAAATCAATTCAGGTACGATCAATTTTTCTGCAAAGAGGGAGAATGTTGTATATTGTTTTAGATTTATTTTCTGCACGAATGCTTGGTATATTCTTTCCATGATTTTTTTGTAAAGAGTTTGTAGTGTCTGTAAAAATATCGCCGTTGAGTAGATATTCTTTAATAACAGGCAATAACCCAGTTAATGTATATGAAATACTCTTAATACTCGCTTTACAAGGCTCAGATGTTTCAATTTCTGAGATTTAACACAGGAATAACTATATATTTTCTTTTAGTAAGTTTTGAGATTTTCGTTCACACCTTTTTAAAAATTTGTAGTTTTAGGCAATACGCATTGAATGGTAGTCAGTCAGCTCTCCCAGTTAAATTCCTAAAAAGTTGAAGTCCTTAATATTTAGTAAAAGTGTTAACAATTCTTTAATATATAAAAAAAAATTATATATGCGATGATAAACATATATTTTGTTCAAAGAGATCTCGAAATACAAGAAGTTTAGTTTTGGTACAGATTTTTCCGATGAAAATTTGGGAAATAGGTAGAGTATTCCATCAATTTTTGTGACTTCAAGCTTCGATTTGTTTTAAAGATTGAATTTCAGATTTTAGATTATATTATTACTCGTGAAATTGCGGTAATTTATGTCTTCTTCTGTAGACGATCTTTAAACTGAAATCCTCGAATTTGTGCTGCAGCTCAGCTTTTCTTGTTTTAACGGATCTCCTGTAAAAGATGGCGGGAATCCCGGTCAAAAACGTCCCCGGCCAAACCCTAAGCCCCGACGTGGAGGCCGCCGGAAATATCGACAAGGTCAAAACCAAACTTCGAAGCCAAAGAATTATCGGAATCCACCAGCGAAAGGTCGACGGTAAAATTAAATGCTCGAGAAGAGCGTATAGGCGTGGAAAATCATGAAGGGGAAAAATTAAATGTCTGCAAGTCTGAAACCGAGAGATATGCATTCGACTTGCGGGTGCGCTATCATAGTCTTGTTGTCCAGGAGGAATTGTACGTTTGAAAGATGTTATTCATGGAGTTATTTACTAATCAATTTTTTTTTTTCGTAAGGGGTTTTATGATTCGGTCATCCTCTCATTGCTCGGAGTGGGGATATATTTGATCTTTGGTTACTCCGTTTTAATTTTGGTTTTCATTTGTAAATTTAATATATATATATTTTTTATAAAGAACAATATATTAAATATAGCCTTTAAACATATAAAAGTGGTAGTTATAATTGATTTTATTTGTAAGTTGAAAAATAGTTATATTGATTGTAATATTGATGGTGAGATTAATAATACAAACAATTGATTTTATGTATTGTCAACTTTATATTATTATTTAGAATATGCACATGGTAGTGAATGTTAAATACCAAGAACAAGATATTGGAAAGTAAGTTTAACATCAGGGAGGAGGCAAACCAACAAAAATGCTAATAATTTTATGCTTCCATGTGTTTGAACAAGATACTGGAAAGTAAGTTCAACACTAGGAAGAAGTCAAACCAATAAACATGCTAAAAATCTTATGCTTCCATGTGTTTGAACAAGATACTGGAAAGTAAGTTCAACATTAGGAAGAAGTCAAACCAATAAACATGCTAAAAATTTTATGCTTCCATGTGTTTGAGGACAATGAGGCTATAGGTTCTCCATAAAGAGATATCATTGTCTTGTATGGATTTTGTATGGATTTAATAACTAGAGTGGATGAAAAAACATTTGCTAATTGAGACCAAATACACTCAACAAAAGGATGATATCAAAATAAGTGAGGAATGTTTTCATGAGTAGGGTAGAAAATACGGTGGAAGGAACATCCTAGTATGGGTGTGAGTGCTACAACAATAGGTACCTTAAACTGGAGAAGTCTTGAGGCCAAAACGTGACACTTCACTTCTACTTTGATCTGTCATTTGTCATATTTACGAGGCAAGGTGTGTCCATTTAAATTTAGAGGATGACACTTGTCATTTGAGATGTGCAAGCCTCTTTTTTATTTTGTCATTTAGGCTTTAGGGTGACATTAGAGTTGTACTATGTAGTATCACTCTAAAGTCCACTCTAGTAGCATATTAAGATCATTATAGTTTTAATGTTACA
Organism: Wollemia nobilis; assembly: GCA_028583015.1. Classification (NCBI taxonomy): domain Eukaryota; kingdom Viridiplantae; phylum Streptophyta; class Pinopsida; order Araucariales; family Araucariaceae; genus Wollemia; species Wollemia nobilis. Next base: position 1,207,247 of record JAQPPZ010002068.1, read on the forward strand.
CAATTTTAACATTTGACACATAAAGTGAAACTAATTAAAAAAAATGTTATATGTGTTTAAGATGTTATGATATGTATAATTTATAAGTTAGACTATGGGTTGATTATAAGTTAAAAGGTAGCGTTAGAAAAGGATATTATAGATTATAAGTTAGAATAGAGAGAGTATGTTAGAAACAAGGATATAGATTATAAGTTAGGATAAAGGGTGCCATGCTAGAACATTTATTATTTTAAAGTTAACGTGCCGGGTTATCTATTTATAATATGTTTAGAAATATATATTTTTTTTTTCCAAATATGTTTATCAATCCTTTTTAGTGTAATATTGAGCTTTTCATATATATCTATAATATCTTTTAAAGATGATTTTTTTAGTTTTTATGCTTATGGTAATAGAAAAGTTATAAAGAGATCAAGAAATGCTTATCATCTAATCCTTTATTGTTATAATCGTCATCTTATATATATATATATATATATTATCAAGCATTTGACACAATGGATGATGATCGGAAATGCTTATCATCTAATCCTTTATTGTTATAATCTTCACCTCTTATATATGTGTGTGTGTGTATTACATATATATACACACACAATGATTATCAACCATTTGACACAATGGATGATGATTGGAGAATTATTGATATTGGTGTAGGAAGAAGGGGGAGGATATGAAGCCCTTGAATTAGGGTGGCCACATCAAATTGAATGTTAGAAGCTAGAAGCATAGTAGAGGACGACCACATCAAATTGAATTTCAAAGGCCAAAAGCATGGAAAAGGGTGGTCATTGGGATCCAATAGAAAACAGCAATTGCTCGTACTCAAGCAAATGAGGCTCTCATTGGCAGGGCCAAGAATGAGGGGAGGAAAAATATTTCAAAAAACAATTTGATAGGAACTCTCAAGTAGTGTATACTTGACCCATCAATCACTGACAATGAAAGGATGACTGAGTCAACAATGTACAAAGAGGATGTAGTGGATGACAGGGAAGAGCCTGAGGAATATACAAAGGCCTCAAGTTTTACTTCAAGGAAGAACCTTTTGGCATATGACATAAGGGGGATAAGGTATATGGAGGACTCAACTTAGACCCATGCTAAAAGATCAAATCAACTTCAAACACTAACCCTAAGGCATACAAGAGATAAAATGGAGAAGGAAAACTATTGCCAAATAAACCAAAGGAAAAAATGAAGGGTAGTCTGGTCATATTGGGAGATAAAAAATTTGAAAATTAAAGGAGGAAAAGAAAGCAAAAATGTTGTATAAATTTGAAAAAGTAGTTAGTCCAAATGGTTGTAGGTGAAGATCTAATGCTAAAGAATGTTTATCTCTAAAGGACAAGGCTTTGTCAGGTAGATTTATGCACCACTTCATATAACTAAAAACTCTACAACAATAGATCAAGGTTACTTGGTTAGAGTTCTAGGCTATACTCCTACATATCATGTGATGACAAAGGGTTGGATGGTTTTTATCTTCCAAAAGGAAAAAATGCTATAATCATAAAAAATGAAAGATGAGTTCGGGGCTCAATATTTTAAATCTAAAATTTTGGACCCTTGGGTCTGATCTATGCTTTGAGAGGACTAATACCCAATATATTTGGATCAAGATACCCTCTTTACCCCTTGAATTCTAGAATGAAAGAGTGCTACATGATATTTGGAACTCCCTAAAAATATTTCTTGGAGTAGATACAAAAAACTTAAATGGTACCCAAAAAATGGTAACTCGTATCTTAGTGGAGCTTAATATTAATTTAGGGTTTCCAAAGAACATGGAGTTCATATTAGAAAATTGGAAATATTTATAGAAGATTGACTTTAATAGGGTGTCATTTTGATGTAGTAATTATCATCATTATGGTCATCTCAAGGCAGTTGTGAAATGGAAAAGAGCAGAGGATAAGGAACTATACATAAGGAAGTTGGAGGTTCCCTTGATCAAAAATATTTGAAGGAGGTAGTGATTACTGAAGCATAGATAGAGGAGGACCCACTCAACACTCCTGAATCACTTACATAAAGGTTTCTTGTCATCAATATCCAAACAAAGGAGAAAGAGTTGACCCCAAGCAACTTCAATAGGGAAGTTTTAGTTGAGGAAAGGGAGGTCATACTTGTGATCTACAAAGAGTTTGAAGGTGTTTTATTAGGTATCCATCAAAGCCTAAACCTAATATTACCCTTTTTGGAATTGGGGGATTGATTTATATTAATGATAAACTTGTTATATAATATTGTATTGGACCTAGCCTCTATATGAAGGGTTTGTTAGGCTGTAGTTTCGATAGAACTTTATAAGAGAGTGGTGTTGTTTGTATATTTTGGGAAGGTAGGAAGGATAAATCTTATGGTTAGGAGAAAGAGAAAGTATTTTAAATCCAAGGGGGACTCTACAATCTCTTTCTATCAAGGGCTTAGAATAAGTAGAGGAGAAGGGTGTAAAAATTATTGAGTTCTTACCATCTTTAAATAGAGATATTTTAGGCCAAGGAAGCAAGCAAGGCGTAAACAACCCTAGTAGGTTCTTTTCACCACCAACTCCTCCAAATCATTATAATACAAACACGTCATCTAGTAGATATGCTTTAAGAGCCTTGAAAAAATATAAATGGATATTGGCTATGGTCAAGTATTAAGGAGCTTGGGTCTTCATACAAGTCAATCTCAAGAGTTTTTAGTAGAAAGGAAATCCTATTAAAAATTGCACAAAAATATGAGAAGGAAATTTTATCTGGTAATCAAAAATCTATGGTTGGGGTTATTAGAGTAGGGCAACCCCAAGGGAAAAGGAATCAATTATCATCCTCTCCTTAAATTTCTAAGGGATTAGGACCCCTCATAAAAAATATCCTTAAAGTATTTATTTAAAATTCATACGCCATCATCGGACTGAATGCTTGTCCCTTTCCTGGTGCTTTCAACAACGTAAAAGGTTTAAAATGGTTGTGGCATGGTGGTTATAGGGACATACTGTGTGAAGAACTGTGTGGCAGCTTTCAAGGTGGACATTGCAGAATACTATGGCAGCCATAAGAGTTGGATAGCCTGCTCAAATTCGTGGTGGCTACCGATTCCACCATGTAATTAAAAAAAAATCATAAGACAAATATAATTTTAATACAACAGACTATGCTAGATGTAAAAAAACAATAACCATCCTCTCATCTCCCCTATCAAGTTAGAACTTTGTAGGGATAGACTCAAATGGAAGATCAAGGGGTAATGTAATAGGATGAAATTACTCCTAGCTAGTTGACAACGTATATATTAAGGTAGGTATGGATAATGACTTACATTCTATGGAGCTATGAAAGTTGATTTCTATAGTTAATATGTATGGTCCTTATGGTGATAAAAGGGATTTTTGGGAATAATTTTTTATATAGGAATTTAAAAAAAAATGTAGTTGTGTTAGGGGACTTAAATTTTGTAACTAAATTGTCAATCAAGAAAGCATTGGAGAATAGAGCAACGAAGCCCTGTCAGATTGTGGACTCACTTGAGTACACTAAGAGAAATATTTATTGCTATCATTTTGCCAATCCAAGCATCATGACAATTCATGTCATGGATGCCCTAAAGATATAGAACGCCAAGACATGCTAATTCAGGTAAACGGAGGCCCAATCGAGCAATTCAATTGCAAAATCTATCAGAGGACACTGAGGCAACCCTTGATCATCAATTTGACAAGGAGGATCAAGTCCACAACCCTAGAATTGGAGGGTAAAACTACAGTGTTGCTCATCGCGGTTGATAGCCACGATTTACAGTGCAGACCGCTCATCCGAGCTACGGTTTACAACAGGTATAATATCCCCTTACTATTATTTTTGCAGTATGCTTAGCTAGGTTAGATTAATCAAGTCTCCAAGCTCAATCATCCTCAAAGGCTCGAAGCTCTCTTGTGAGTAGTTTGGTCAATCAAAAAAGCTCCAAAGGTACTTCAAACCTTTGGTCAACCCCAAAAGGCTCCGAGGGTTTGCTTAAAACTGCTCGGTCATCCTAAAAAACTCCAAGGATTTTTTGAAAAATCGCTTGGTCAATTTAAAGGCTCCAAAGGCATTTCCTCACCATTTGGTCACTCCTAAAGGCTTTGAAGGCATGTACTCACCGTTTGGTCAAATATTAAGGCTCGAAAATCCATAAAAATCTAAAAAATCAATAAAATCCAAAAAAAAAATGGTAAAGCATAAAATCCAAAACATTTTCATTTGCATTTTGCATTTTCATTTGCATTCACACATACATTCACTGCATTACATTACATATGGGCATTGTTCATTTGTTGAATTCTGTAATAGTATGGATCGTGTTTGTCAATCTTACAAACGACACCACGTTTGTGTTCAAATCATGCACCTTTGCATTTATCATAATCCATCATTCATGTGAGTAATTGTGTTTTTCAACACAACCCATTTTGGCTGCTATGAAGAATATACTAGGGTTTTTCGGTCATTCAATCATACCTAGAGGTCTTCTCAAGAGTTGATAGAAAGTTTGCTTTGCTTTTGCAATCGAGGTTCAACTAGTATAGCCCTTAGCATATCAGAATCTTATCACTAATCAACAAACTAAACAATCCTAATAAGGACTAGGGGAATATGAAAGCCACAAAGCAGGACCAGGTATCATGAGGTGAAAAGATTTATTCTTGCTTATCCCCTTGTGCGGATGGTTTGGAAAATATCAAAAATTGGCAAAAGGACAAGTTCATTCCCTACCCAAAATCTCTTGCTTACGATAAAATGAGCAATATCCCAGAGTGATATCCCACATCAATCCTCAATATTGATACCCTAGATCGATATCATAGATCGACATCCCAGATTGATATCACATATTGATATCATAGATCAATATACTCAATTGATATCCTAGAAACAGTTCCCCCCAAAGTAAAATTTCCAAAGGGAAGTTTTTGAAGAAGAGTATCAAACGTCAATTCCAAAAAGTGAAGATCAAATGAAGATCAGAAATTAAAGTTCAAATGAAGATCAGAAATCAAATTTTAAATCCAGATCAAATGAAGATCAGAAATCAAAGTTTAAATCCAGATCAAATGAAGATCGGCAATCAAAGTTCAAATCCAGATCAAATGAAGATCCAAATAAAGTTCAAAGTCAAAGTGGAATCAAATCCCTTGCACACCTGTATATGAGCAAGTATCCCAAAAAACTAAAAAGTAAAGGGGGGAGTGAGCTTGAATCCATGGAATTATCAGCACTATTGTACCTTACACATGACGATATGTCTAATGAATTAGCACCTTGCTTATGTACAGACCAATTTTTGAATGTGGAAGAGCTAGCTTTAGGTGTCTTGTATCGCCTAGTGGCCTTAGTCCAACTGAAATCTAAACAAGGATGATATGAACATATGAGGAACCCGATCTCACATATGGGTTGAAAGAGTCCTGACTAACATCTAGGGTATGCCTATGGTCTATCTTAATATACTCGTGCACACATAGGGATAACGGACAGTTAGGGCCTATCCTAGAAAAGCCTCACATTTTAGAAGTCTAGTGTGGTCAGTATGCAACTTTTGATAAGTCTACTAGGGTGTTTGAGTCTCATGTAAAACCTCAAAAATTTCTCTAATAGCAACAAAATATCAAAATACCATAAACCAAATGAAATAAATTTATTTCAATCATCAAACTGCAAAGTATCAACTTTGTGATACATCATTTATATTGAGTGCAAAGTTTTCAAAGATATAGGATAGATACTGGATGAATATCAGAAATGAAGTGATATTGTGCATATCTTTCAAATTGCAAAAGGAATATCGAGTGACATATTATATCATTCACATAATACCATTTCATATCATTGCATTTCATATATGGGTGATTAATTTATTAAATTCTTGTAATGAGGATTTTCAATTACATTCATGATTTTTACACATTTTGTGGTGTTGTCCATTAGATTGTTAAACACATATCGCATTAACTTATTATGTTTTAAGTTATTAAAGCATACAGGTTCATTTACATTAGATTACCATCATGTAAACAATGCATTACATACATTTTACCAGCATAGCATAACAGTGTTATAAAATTAATACATACAATAAAGAAAAATCAAATATGCATTAATAGTAAACATCGCATCCATCATAAATAGCACATCTAAACATCTAGATCACTACATATCATCATCATCATCATCATAAATTAAAATAGCTATCTAGTGCATGTCATCCATACATCACATCATATAAACATAGCATCAATATGAACATTTGCATCCATGTGCATAACATAAACATAAAATCATAAAAATATAAGTACACATAATGATCCAAAATGATCAAATCTCATATATATGTGTCAACAGAGTACATCAGGAGTACATCAAAATGCCTACAAGCTACAACTGTGTAGGTCCTCGACCTTACACTAAAAAATGGTACAATAAATATCTCAGAAGATATGTACTATGGAGGGCCTGCACCCCCAGCCTGAGAGTCACTGCCATCACCCCTACCATCCCTATGGCTCCTATGAGAGCTGGATCCATGCGGACTAGAAGACCTATGGGTCCTCGATCATGTGTGTCCTATGACTCGAAATTACATAGGAGTGTCCTGTCGTCCTGGTCCTTGATCCACTCAGATGACTCCCTACAACATGAGAATCCTCTAGGACCTACCCACCTATCAACCTGATGTAACCCTCTAGCTGGTCTATGTGGGCTACCCTACTTGTATGTCTAGAATTGCCCTCCTCCACGAGGGCTTGTACATGCTGGATATTTGAAATGGGGTTGTGATCACCTAGTAGCAATGACGATGGTGTAGCTGTAGGTCCCATGATAGTCTGGGAGGATGAAGGATCCCCCCTATGTACCCTGAGCAGACCTCTATCTACAATAGTTGCACTCTGCTACACCTGTGCCAGATCACATGTACTAGTGATATCATGGACCTGTGTCTCCGTCACTGTAACCCATGCTATAAGAGTTGTAATCTGCTCTTGGGCCTGTGCTTACTGCCTCTCCCTATCAGTTAGCTTCACCTCCAGAGTTATTATATAAGTATACCACTATAACTGTTAGGTCTGTAGCCTCCCAACCTAAATTTGTAGGTCAGTAATCTAAGCCAGTAGCTACCCCACCTCACTATAAAGAGGTGCCTCACCCTCCTCTAATATCTCCTCCTCTGCCTTGACCTATGAAGCCTCCTCTACAGAGGCCTCTATGCCCCATCCACCCTCAGTCCTCTGGCACACTTTGTACCCATCTAGGTTGGCCTCAGCCTCTGCCTTGTCGTTTGTCCTACCGAGGGGTCCCTCTCCCTGCCACTATAGTAGGGACCACCAAGTATCATATGCTGGGGTGGTCCCAGCCCTAGCAACACCAAACTCTTGGAATTCATCAGCTACATCTCCCAGTGATGTCGATTGAATATAGGGTAAGTGAGTCTCCAACACCAACCACCTATAGATGATGGGTAATTCTGGTATGTCCTGAACAAGACCAAACTATCGCAAGACATGAGAGTAGTACTGATACCCATGGATCTCATCTTTGTGGCCAAGTAGCTACTTGTCTCGTCGAGCCTAGAACAATCGCTCATCAACCTCATCCCATGGGGGGTAGTCCATATAAGGGTGCCACTTAATGTCATTCAGTCAGAGCACTGCAAATATACCAATGTAGTGCTCTATGTCCCCTACATGGGACCTACTCCAATAACCCCTCCTACTTTTGAGGCCAACATATTATGTAGCACTGATGGGCGACATCAACAAAAGTGATAGCAAGGGGCAACTTCATAGGATGCTTGATCTTGATGTGCTACCAACCCTAGATCTAGAGAAGCAAGTTGTAAATGATCCCTACCTATATCCTGCTGGTGATCTGGTAGAGCTCCTAATATAACTAGCATAGTAGAGTGCTCCCCCAGGCTAGGAGCAGTGGTTGATCGATGGAACTCTAGGTAACCCTCCTAACACTAGCTAGAAGGTTCTAGGGGATCTGTTTGATTAGTGGCCACTACTCTGTCCACATCCCCAATACTAACACCACTACACTGCCTGCACTGACACATTTGTAGGCTATAGTTATAGAATTCAAAGCCCACATATGCAGGCTACAATTGCAAAAGTCAGAGCCCACATCTATAGGCTGTAGTTGTAGAAGTTTCAGGCTATAGTTGCAAGGGTTGTTACTCTAGAGAAGGTAGGGTGGGAGGGATGTAGAAGTAATCCAAGTTTCTTAGTAGTGCTCTATTTTTGGGTTGAAACAAAGAGGGCAGAAAGACTTATACTAGGAGATGTTTTGTTATGTTATTTTGTAATGCAAAGAGAAAGTTGTCACTCTCTAGTGCAACAATAGTTTGTTTGTCTCTCTTTATTCCTTTAGCTTCAATATTTGTTGTTTCTTCTTCCACAAAATGGTATTAGAGCTTGGAGCAACATTTGGAGTGTTGCTCTTCTGAGAAAACTTTACAGATATGAAGAACCTTGCCTGGGCATTCTGTGGTAACTTGTTGAAGCAGATAATGGAGCACATGAAGACTGTCATTGAAAAATTTAGTGGGAAAATTTTTAACCTATGGAAAATTAAAATGGAATATCTCCTTGTAGAAAGAGATTTGAAGGATACTATCACCAAGGATACAAATCCAGCAACAATTAGTCAAGATGACTGGGACAAGATGAATGACAAAGTTATTGCCTTGATTGGTTTGAACCTGGCAGATTCAGTCTTGATGAATGTTATTGGAGCAAAGTCAGCAAAGCAACTTTGGGAGAATCTTGGTAAGCTCTATGAATCAAAATCTCTCATGAATTTAATATTTCTAAGAAAGAAATTATATGCATTAAAGATGGTTGATGGAGGAAATGTAGTTGATTATTTAAACACCTTCAACACCCTAGTAAATCAGTTGAAATCAGCTGGTGATGAGATCAAATAAGAGGAGCAATGTATTTTCTTACTCTGTAGCTTACCAGACTCATGGGATAATATGATTGTAGCAATTAGTGGGAGCACAAAAGTGGAGAATCTCAAGAAGGATGAGATCATTAGTCAGTTGCTCCAAGAAGAAACTAGAGGAAGGACTTCTGAACCTACCAAGAACTCAGAAGCCTTGGTTGTTAAGGATAGAGGAAGAAGTAGAGAAAGAAATGGGAACAAGTTCTATGACAATGGCTATAGGTCCAAATCAAGAAGAATATTTCCAAGCAAAGGAAAGAAGCAAGAGATTTTTTGTTGGAAATGCAAGCAAAAGGGGCACAAGAAAAGTGAGTGCAAGGCTGATCTTTCCAAGGAAAATGAAGAATCTTTGGTAGCTCCAACAACTAGTGAAAGGGGGTTGTATATTGTTGCATGCTTGACAATGAATGTTCAAGATGAAGCATGGTTAATAGACTCTGGAGCATCCTTTCACATGACACCACATAGAGAGTGGTTCAAGGACTATGCAACAAGTAACCATGGCAAAGTGTTCCTTAGTGACGATTATCACTATAAAATTATTTGCAAATGTAGTGTAAGAGTTAAGATTAGTAATGGAAGGATCAAAACCATACCAGATGTAAGACATGTTCCAGGCTTGACATGAAACTTACTCTCAATAATTCAACTTGTAGAGGCTAAATTTGAGACTCTCTTTGGCAAAGATGGATGTAAGTTACTTCGTGGAGCCATGGTCTTGGCTAGAGGTATATGACATGAAACCTTAGATATGTTAGATGCAGCCCCTGTTGATGTTGGTAGTGCAAAAACAAGCTCAACTGAAAGTGGAAGGATCAAAACCATACCATATGTAAGACATGTTCCAGGCTTGACACAGAACTTACTCTCATTAAGTCAACTTGCAGAGGCTGAAGTTGAGACTCTCTTTGGCAAAGATGGATTTAAGTTAGTTCATGGAGCCATGGTCTTGGCTAGAGGTATAAGACATGGAACCTTATACATGTTATATGCAGCCCCTGTTGATGTTGGTAGTGCAAATACAAGCTCAACTGAAAGTGGAAATCGCATACAACAACAAAGATGTCAAAAATGATGTTGTGGCATAGAAGGATGGCACATATTGGAGAAAATAGCCTATGTGAGATGTGCAACAAGCAAACTGTTCGAGGTTTGGAAGGTATGAAGTTTGGTTCATTTAATTTTTGTGAAGCATGTGTAATGGAAAAACAAAAGGGAGTTTCATTTAATTCAAGTGAGTATAGGAGCAAAGAAATTCTTGAATTAATACATTTTGATATATGTGGACCAATGGAAGTGGCTTCCATGGGAGGGTCCAAATATTTCATTACATTCATTGATGACTTCTCAAGGAAGTCATGGGTATACTTCATAAAACATAAAAATAGTGCTTTGGATATGTTTAAAGCCTTTGTGGCTAAATTTTAAAGACAAATAGGGAAGCAGGTAAAGACACTAAGGATTGATAATGGAGGTGAGTATTGCTCCAAGAAGTTTGATGCATTTTTTAGATTGCGTGGCATTGCAAGGCAAAAAACTACACCATACTCCCCACAACAAAATGGTGTTGCAGAAAGGTTAAATAGAACCTTAGTGGATAAGGCAAGGAGCATGAGAGAGGATGCACACTTAAGCAAATTTTTTTGGGCTGAAGCTTTACATACAATAAATTTAGTGAAAAAAATGTATTCTAGCTTTGTTTTAGGAGGAAAGACACCAGAGGAGGCTTGGAGTGGCAAGAAGCCCACAATAGCACATCTAAGAGTCTTTGGATGTGAAGCCTACATGCATGTTCCTAAGGAGGATAGAAGGAAGCTTGATAAAAATTTTATGAAATGCATTTTTATTGGGTATGGTGAAGGAATCAAAGGATACAAGATATGGATCCCATCAGAACATCGCCATGCATTCAGCCGAGATGTCATCTTCAAGGAAGAGTTTGCTAGTGAAAAGCAAGTAAATCTGGATACTCAAGGAAATGAGGAGCAACATGGAGTGCATTCTGAAATTAAAAATCAATAGGCTAGAAATTTACAATAGTAGTTTCCAAATACAAGTGTCACCCCTGTTTCAACTCCATTACGTGAGGTTCAACCACTTTCAAGTGGGTCTAAGTATGAAAGGCAAGTACAGTAACAAGAAGAGACTTCTATGGAAATTAATCAGCCTATTCATGATGATGTAAATGATGTAGAACTCAGAGGATTAGAATTTGAACAAAGTGATCAAGTGATAAGGAGTCTTATGCAAATAAGCGCACCTGATAGGTTTGGCTATGAACCAAATGATTTTAGTTATTTTGCATTGTCTTCCATGTGTGATGAGCCAAGAAGTGTTAAAAATGCCCTTAATAGTGTTGAAGCTATTCACTAGAAAAAGGCTATGGAAGAAGAAATGAGGTCACTTGAACAAAATCAGACTTGGGATTTGCAACCATTGCCTAAGGATAGGAAAGTAGTTGGTTGTAAATGGATTTTTAAGAGGAAGTACAAATTTTATGGTTCAATAGAAAGATATAAGACAAGGTTGGTGGCAAAAGGATATACTCAAGTAGAAGGTATAGACTTTAATGAAACCTTCTCTCCTATGGAAAAACTTGCTTCAATAAAATTATTATTGTCAATGGCAGCAACTTATGATTGGGAAATTGAGCAAATGGATGTGAAGACATTATTTCTTCATGGTGAGCTCAATGAGGACATTTATATGCAACAACTAGAAGGGTTTGTAGCAAGTGGGAGTAGCAACTTGGTGTGCAAATTGAAGAAAGCACTCTATGGATTGAAGCAATCCCCAAGACAATGGTACCACAAGTTTGACAAGCATGTGATTGAATATGGTTTCACAAGAAGTGATGGAGATCATTGCATCTAAGTCATGCAAAAGGTAAATCACTTCATTATTTTGGTCTTGTATGTTGATGATATTATTTTGCTTAGTGACTCAAAGGAGTTGATAAAAGGGACAAAATTTGAATTTTCAAAGAAATTTGACATGAAAGACTTGGGTCCTGTTGTGGCTAATCCACAACACACCCCAAAATTGGGGGCCCACATTTTTGCATGCTTTCAAAGAAGAAAACAGTGACCCAGATGCTAAGAAAATCAAAAAAAAAAAAATTCACTAAGGAAAAAAGTTGTCGCGATATCGCGACATGTTGCTTCGTCGCGGCTGAAAATGAAAAAGTGTAGCGAAATCGTGACATGTTGCTCCGTCGCGGCTGAGAATGGAAAATTGTAGCGAAATCGTGACATGTCGCAAAATCACGATCAAGACAGTCAAACGGGGCACGAAGCAGAAAAGCGTAGCGAAATTGCGACATGTCGCAAAATCATGGTCAACGCAGTCAACGGCAGTAGGTGGGCGGAACCGTCGCAAAATCGCAACGTGTTTGATTTTTGCGGCTTGCAAACGGGTAGAAGGCATAAAATATAAAATGGTCGCGAAATCGTGACAAAACCGAGCCAAAGGTGATAAGGCCCAGCAGTGTAGCGAAATCATGACAAAATCGAGCCAAAGGCGATAAGGCCCAGCAGTGTAGCGAAATCACGACGAGAACTGACAAAAAGTGCATAAGTCGAAAGGCGTCGCGAAATCGTGACGTGTCGCGTTTTCGCGGCGCGGGTGGATGAAAAAGCCTAAGTGGTAAAATGGTAGCGATTTCGCGCAACTTTTGGAGAAACGTTCCAGCCAGACAAAGACGTCGCGAAATCATGACAGAAAGTGAATACCATGCAGAGGGCAAAAAATGGTAGCGATTTCGTGACACTTTATTGAAAAGAGACTAAGTGCAGAAAACTTGTAGCAAAATCGCGACATGTCGGATCTTCGCTGTGCATGAAGGCAAGAAAGGCTGCTGACAAAAAAATGTCACGATATCATGACATGTCTCACTTTCGCTGTGCATGAAAGCGGATAGGGTTATTGGTAGGAAAATGTCACGATATCGTGACATGTCGCATTTTCGCAATGAAAGCAAGGAAGTAAAGCTGCATGCATAAAAATGTCACAATTTACATGGGGCCATTACAGAACATACAGAAAAGTGCTGAACACGTGGCAGAAAGGCATGAGGGTCATAGTAATGCTTCAGATGGATAGTTACAGTTAGCAGAGAAGACCAAATGTTTCAGGTTCGAGCGAAAGGTCAAAACATCAAAGAAGCGGGAAAATGAAACGAAGTGTTATGGGAAATGAAATGAAGCATCACCGAGCGAAGCCGAGAGCCGCAATAGAAAGTTTAAATGCAGAAGCAAATGTAGATACAGGGGCTGGAAATTGTAAGGAGAAAAAAGCATTATTTTTTTGGAATAAAAGGAGTTTATTTGGCAAGAGTAACTTTTGTGTGTGAAAACAAAAGGAGATTGAAGGCTAAGACTACTATTATTTCTATATATCTTTCCTTTGCATTATTTTGTTTTGTATCTATTCGTTTACACCATAATGTGGGTTGCAATAGGTGAATGATAGAATGATGCAAATTATTTATTTCCTTAGAGTCTAGCATCTGATCTGATTCGACTGTGTTTTATTACAGGTCTGTTAGGTCAGGTTGTTTTAGAGTTTCATCTCATAACTTGGGGTTTTGCAGGGAGGAGATTGCTAACCATATTAATGTCCTTCTTCAGTTTTTCCAACTGATTTGCATAAAGAACATTTCTATTTTAGTTCTTGATATATTTTTAATCTCATTTAAAAATCTGAGTTTCGGATTCTGGTACATTCCATAATACTCTGCAGATTTTTACTAACACCAAAAGCTAACATAGAAATAGCAGAACAGTTAAACAAAAGATAAAATGAACCAATTAACTGTAAAATGAACTGCATGCTAAATGCACGGAGCTTAAAACGAAGTGGCCTATACCACGCACTTTCTCTTTTGAAATCTTTTAAAGCAAAAGATAAAAAAGGCCACTAAGTTATTTTCGGGTTGGTTTTCATTAATTTCAAGAGCATAAAAAAGATTTTTCTTTCTTTTTTTTTACATGGTTGGTTATTTTAACAGATTAGGGTTACAAAGTTTGTTGTGAATCATTAAAGGCCCCTTGTTAACAGTTACTTGCAGGATTTAAGCTATTCTAGGGTACATTCATTTATTTGCATTAAGTCAAAATTGGTTATATGCATATAAAGGTTTGTTCACAAGAAGCTTGGAGAAATTAAAAATAATATATTTTCTTTGCAAGAAAGAGTTTTCCGGTTTGAGACTCTAGTTGCGTGTTCATTTTGTAACAAGACAAAATATTCACTCAACATTTTGGCGCTAGAATGAGGGCCTTCTTTATTGCTTTGTGATTATGATTTGTTCTAACAATTAATGTGGGTAGTTTTGTTTCCACCTATTGTGCTTGCAGGTATAACATTTAGATGCTATATTTTGCAAGTAAGTTGAGAGAAGCCTTTTGAGTTCTAGAGTTTCCAAGCTGGCCCAACCTGAGTACATAGCTACTAGGTCCAAAACCACAGGAGAAACTATTTTCCAAAGCCTTTCTCCCATTGCTAGGAAGTTGAAAAACAAAACATTAGAGATCGAAATACCACCTAGTATACTTGAGTTAGGGATTTCTTTAGACTCAAGTACATCTAGCGGGCCTGAGCCCTTAATTTCAAGTGCGACAATAACACTAGGTGTATCTATCTCGACAGTTCCAAGCGTTTCCATTGTTCCCACAGGGTTAACACCTTTGAACAACATGGCCCAACAACAACAACAACAACAACCACCTGCCCTTTGGTATGGTGCGCAAAGTTCCCCCTTAGATATTCCCTGGGCGAGTCCATGACTTGCCTAGAAACATTGAAAGGGGATTACCCAAATTCTTGCACGATGGTCCCACAACAGCAGAATATCATGTCCAAATCTACAAGGATTACATGTTTAGGCAAGGGGTTACTCATGAGGATGTTGCTTGCCGAGTTTTCCCTGCTAGTCTAGACCCCACGGCCAATGAATGGTATCAAAATCTTCCAGTAGGGTCCATCACTTCATGGGCCCAATTAGAAACCACCTTCATAAGCCAATTTAGAATGTTATTGGATCCCTCCATAATCTACAATTTGTTCGTATCATGCAAAAGATTACCTAATGAGCCCATACAAACATTCAATCAGAGGTTCCAAAAACTATACACGAATCTAACTCGTCACTTTGCGGTAGATCCTATGGTCGCCTTGCAATTATATTTTGGAGCCTTAGATCCTTTAACGTCTTTGTTGACTAGAAGGAATCCTCAGGTTACGATGCTTCCTTTAGCCTATGCAGAGACAATGACTCTCGAACAACAAATGAACCTGCTAGGAGCAGGATTGTCTCAATTGATTGGGATGGGAGAATATGGTCCATACAGTCAATTTTCCATGATGAACCAGTTAATGGCACCACAGGTTCCTATGATGAACAATTTCCAAACACCCACCCTAGTGGCGTCATTTCCAAGTTATCCTAATGCCTCCGTTCAAATGTAGGGATTAATTCAAAATAGCTCGATGGGTTTGCCTGGGTTCGACATGGGCAGTAATTTGTTGACCATGTCGGGGTTTACTCCGATTAGCACGCCAAGCCCAACGACTTATCCAAAAATCACTCCGATTAAAAGTGTGAATCCAGGATGGAATTCAACTGCCCAGACCCAAGCCATTATACCTATTCCAGAGGTGGCTAATGCAGCAAACACGACTAGACCTGAAATTACAGTGCCTCAACCACAAGGGTCCGAATCTGCCATAGAAAACATGAAGGAAACCTTGGCCAAAGTTTTGGTTATGGTGGGAAATGTCAATAAAAAGGTGGACCAAGCCATGGGTCATAACCAGCCTCATAACCATAGACGAAAAGGAACATACAACATGCAGTCGAATAATGGGTGGGTACCTAATCCCGTAGCCATTCAGGCAGATGTCTCGGAAGATTTTGGAGAATTAGGACCTTGTGACAATGATTGCATGCACTGTGGCCATGGGAAGCATGAGTCTATATTGACTGAGGTTATACATTCCCAAGAAAGTGAAGAAGAGGAGGATGTGGAATTTTTTGGAAACGAATATGAAGAAACATTGGAAGTTCATGCCAACAAACGTTTTGGGAAAGGAAATCACAAGTATTACACCAACCAATTACTCCCTCCTGATTTCAAAGGAGATGTCAATCCCTCTCCTCCATCCATGGTGGAAAATTCTAAGATGGTGCAAAACATGTCAAATTCAGAAAAACCCACTTATGACTTGGTGGAAGACATAAAGAAAACTAAGGCCAATGTCTCAATGTATGATATGTCCCGATTATTAGGCCAAGAAGTAAGTCCACCAAAAAGTTTAGATCCACCTGCCCAAGTTCATGAAGCTAAAAGTGTTGAGTCCCGATTGGTTTTGAAAAAGGAAAAACGAGATATACCTCCTTTTTTGATAACCATTAGAATTGTAGGTAAAAACCTGCATAATTGCTTAATAGATTCAGGGGCCTCGGCTACCATTATGCCCCTAGAAATCTGTAAAAAATTGGGACTTACACCAAAACCTTCTAGAAGCAGGGTGGTGCAGCTGGATAGATCAACCATGGAGGCAGTGGGAGAATTGGGTGATGTTCTTATTCAAGTCAATTCAGAACCTAGGGTTCAACATCACATAGACATATTGGTACTCGACATTCCTATCAAATATGGCATGGTTTTGGGAAGAGATTGGAGTAAAAACCTAAACGGTTACATTGTGACAGATTCTTCACATATGTGGTTGCCTTGGAGGGGAGTGGCCAACCAAATTCGGATTGATAGTGAACCTAGGCTCAAGGAGATGATCACAGAATATAACAAACCGAATGAGATCCAATACATTGAAGCGGAATTGGGAGCATATTGTTTGGACATAGAAACACCTAAAAATTCCCAAAATGAAAGGATTGGATGCAACGTTACTGAAGGACATCAGGAAATTTGGACTTTAAGATTTGATGGATCCAAGTCCAGACAAGGAGTAGGAGCCGGTATTGAATTATCATGTTCAGACAGAGAGCCTATGTTCACTGCATATCGACTACAGTTCCCTGCCACCAACAATATGGCAGAATATGAGGCCTTGATTCTTGGACTTCAATTGGCCCTTCGAAAGAAAATTAAGTGTATTAAGGTCCTTGGTGATTCGAAACTAGTGGTAAAACAAGTGAAGGGACAATACGTATGTAAGAACAAGCGGCTCAGACTTTACCGAACTAGGGTCAGAGATTTAATAGAGGAGTTTGATGCTTTTAATATATCTCTGATCTCTAGAAAAGGCAATCTCCTGGCAGAATCTCTAGCCATAGCTGCGAGTATGTTGAAACCAGTGGACCATAAGAAATGCAAGAAATTATCCATAGAACTGGTCCCTTGTCCCTCAATACTAGATAATGTCACGAATTTCCAAGTGTTTGATAGTGACAGGCACATATTCCATTTTGTCACTAATTCTAGTATATTTGAAAAGCAGGTTATAGATGAAGATGAGAGGGATCTGGAGGAGGTATATTTGGAAGAAAAAATTATTGGAAAATGTAATAAGGTGTCAGATGAGATGGCTTCATTAGAAAAAACTTTCGATATCGAATACCAACCAAGAGAAGGTAGAAAGGTTCCACCTCCCAGAGAAGCTTGTGACTTGGTTAATATTGGAAGTGCAAAAAGCCCTCGAGAAGTATTCATAGCAAAAGCATGTACCAAATAGGAGAAGGATTCCATTGCCAATACATTAAAGGAATACATAGACTGCATAGCTTGGAGTTATAAGGAGCTGAAAACCTATGATCAGAATGTCATAACACATACGATTCCTTTGAAGCCAGAATCCAAACCCTTCAGGCAGAGACAGAGGCCAGTCAATCCATTATTAGAACCCTTGATAGAGAAAGAGGTAAAACGACTATTAGAAGATAAGATCATCTTTCCTGTTAGGCACTCCACAGGGGTTGCTAACCTGGTCCCTGTGAGGAAGAAGAATGGAGAAATAAGGTTGTGTATCGATTTTAGAAACCTTAATAAAGTCTCACAAAAGGATAATTACCCGTTACCCACCATTGATGAAATACTTCAAAAGGTAAATGGATCAGAGATGATGTCATTCATGGATGGTTATTCAGGATATAATCAGGTCCTTATCCATCCTAGTGATAGGATGAAAACTGCCTTCACCACAAAGTGGGGCACCTTTGCATACAGGAGAATGCCTTTCGGACTATTGAACGTAGGTGCCACATTCCAATGAGCTATGGACTTTGCTTTTAAGGGGCTCATAGGTAAGTGCATCATCATCTATGTAGATGACATTCCTGTATTTTCTAAGAACAGGGAAAACCACGTCAGGGATCTAAAGAAAGTCTTTCAAAGATGCAGGGAACATGGCATTATCTCACCCAAAGAAGTGCATGGGGAAGAAGGAAATTATTGGGACATGTAATATCTAAGGATGGAATTTCCATTGACCCTAAAATAATAGAGGCCATACAACAGATTCCTTGTCCCAACAAAGAAAAGGAGTTGAGATAATTTTTTGGGAAGATCAATTTTGTCAAAAAATTTATTGCAGATTTTGTAGAAATAGCAAAGCCTTTGAACGACATGTTAAAGAAAGAGGTCCAGATCAAGTGGACAGATGAAAATAGAGATGCTTTCAAAAATATCAAGGACGCAATTTCTAAAGCCCCGATTTTAGTGAGTCCCGATTATACGAAGCCTTTCTATATTTACACATTTGCTTCAGATCACTCCTTTGCGAGTGTTTTAACTCAGAAGAGTGAAGGCAACATTGAAAATCCTATTGCCTTCCTGAGTAGTCCTCTCAAAGATGCGAAGCTGAGATACTCCATCTTGGACAAGCAAATGTATGCTCTAGTCAAGACCGTTAAGAAATTCAGGCATTATATAGTCCACAATAGGGTGTTTGCTATAGTCCCGGATCCTGTAGTCAAAGCCATGTTTATACAGAATGAACTAGGTGAAAGACGAGGGAAGTGGATTTTAACTTTGCAAGAGTTTGATCTTGAGATTCAATCCATGAAGATAGTGTGGGGACAAGGGTTGGTTAAGGCTATAGCAGAAAATGATCTCGCAATTTCATGTCAACATTATGAAATCGTAGATATAACCAAAGATGAGTGGTATGCAGATGTGGTGTATTTTCTACTAAACGGTAAATGTCCACCGCATTTGAATTCTACTCAACGAAGAGCCTTGCGCTTGAAGTATGCTAATTTCCTAATTAGATCCGACACGTTATACAAGAAAAACCATGAAGGTATTTACCTTTGTTGTGTTGATCAAAAAGAGGCAGTGCAAATACTCAAGGAATTTCATGGTAAACATGGGACAGGACATGGGTCCGCTAATGCCACAGCCCATCAAATCCTTAGAGCTGGTTATTATTGGCCTCGACTGTTCAAAGATGCCCATACTCATGTGAGGTCATGTCATACATGTCAAACTGCAGCCAATAAAGACAGGGGTGCTTCCATGCCTTTACAATCTGTAATTGAGTCTAGACCTTTTGTGCAATGGGGCCTGGATTTTGTTGGGATTATCAATCCCAATTCATTCGATTCCCACAAATACATTCTGACCGCTACGGATTATTGCACAAGGTGGACTGAAGCTATCCCCACAAAGAATGCTACTTCGGAGGTTGTTATTAAATTCTTAGAGGATAATATTGTCACTCGGTTTGGGATGCCTAACTCCATTGTAAGTGATAATGGTTCAGCTTTTTCCTCTTTGGAATTTGCTAATTGGGCATTTGACAACGGTGTGAGTTTAAAATTCTCTTCCAATTATTTTCCGCAAGGCAATGGATTGGCTGAATCTTCTAACAAGAATTTGTTATGCGTCATAAAAAAATTGTTGGAAAGAAATCCTAGAGATTTGCATAACAAACTTAAGTTGGCTCTTTGGGCTGACAAAATCAGAGTCAAAGAATCAATAGGAACATCTCCTTACCATCTCGGTTTATGGACAAGATCCCATTTTTCCTACAAATCTCAAGTTACAAACACTGCATTTCATGAAAGATTATTTCGGAACTGATGATAAACTTGAGTCTAGACTAACACAATTAATGCATCTGGATGAAAAAAGGGATGAGTCTAGACTAACACAATTAACACCAGGATGTAGTAAAAATATGGTTTGACAAAAAGTCTAGAGCCAAGGCTTTTAAAATATCAGATCTAGTGCTGTTATGGGATAAAAGACATGAAAAGAAAGGGGATCATGATAAGTTTGACTACTTATGGTTGGGTCCATACCAGATTTTAGAAGTCCTAGGGGAAAAAAATTTTAGACTAAGAACCTTGGATGGAAAGGATTTGGCATTACCTGTCAATGGGTTGCACTTGAAACACTATTTCCAGGCTTGAGGCGGCTGGGTTTTGTATTATATGTAATTATGCCATGCTTTGTTTCTTTTGTGTGTGCAGATTTGATATTTAAGTTGTGTGTTTGTTTGACATGTTTAGGTTTTGTATTAATGTCGTGCTTTGTTTCTTTTGTGTGTGCAGGTTGGATGTTTAGGTGGTGTGTTTATTTGACATGTTTTATTTTCTTATAAAAAAAAAAAAAAGAATAAAGTTTGAAATGTTAACACATGCCTAAGATCGGGAAAATATGAAACATTGGAATTATGTTGTAAAAGCTCCACATGTAACACAAATAGTTAAATAATATCGTTTGAGGCTTGTGATGCATGAAGTAGTCAGTTTTACAAATTATGGCAACACTTCATCTGCAATTCAAAGGGCAATGCATTCATATTACATCTCACTTTGCATATACAAGCCATCTTAGTTGCATATGCATTTCAGATACAAATCATTAAAGTGTGTCAAATCCTCTTAGGGTTATGCTATAACATAAATAAATAAATAAATAAATAATCGTAAGGTTGGAAACTGAGCCCCGATATATCTAGAACCAAGCACATTTTGTACACATTAAAAAGGATCTTGAGAAAAATGATCAAAACCTTGCTTGGAAGAAAAGGTCGAGCGAAAGAAGTATTTCATGTCTATCCTATTATGCAACATGATCCTTAAAACAATGGTTTTTACCACTTCCATAAATCCTAAAGCCTAAAATCAGAGTAGTAAGGATAGGGTTAAGTCCTCATCGAACTTAGGTTGATGATCCAACTCCCCAAAACTTTGATTTGACCTACATGGAGTAGTAAGGATAGGGCATAATTCCATAAATAAATAAATTTTTAAGTTTGCTAAAAGGTTTGTCCCTATGATTAATCCTGGTATTAGCATTCCTATGGTTAGTATTCCTATCATCCTTATGGTATAGCCAAATTAGAACCTTCAAATATGGAGGCCTAATAGGTATAGGCCTTTTTGATTACCCCAAAATTTACATACCTTGCCAGCCAAAGCCTATAAATATTTACCTAAATTCCAAGGCAACACTGTTGTCATTGGAGAAGATCACATCAAAAGCTTCCTATATGCATTAGATAGCTTGGAGGTTGAACATGAGGATGTAGTTCTCATACTATTCCTACAAAAATTAGAGAATGATACAAGAGGTTGTTTAACCATTTCCTAGCTAACTAGATTCCTGACTTCCAAACCATGGAAGGAGTATTTTTAAAGAAATACAAAGAAAGAAAGAACGAATAGCCCTTGCTAACATAGCTTGCAACAGTTAAGAAAAAGGAAAACAAGTCATTAGAATATTTTAACAAATTATTTTTCAAAACTAGAAATAAAATCCCCACAAACTTGAGATCCACTGATCACCAGGTCATATATTTTTATAAGAATGCCTTTTCTAGAGAATTCATCTATGAGGTAAGACAACATAGAACCAACACCATTGATGACTATATGGAGCAAGCCCTAGACATTGAGATAAATATTTTAGACAGTGGGAAAATGAAGCTATACACTTTTGAGTCAAGCTCTAGTCAAGTAGATAGGAAGCCTAAGAAAGTTGGGTTCTCAATATTGAAAAAGGCTAAGGTAGTATAGAGGGGAAAAACTACCCTACCACGTACAATTCTCAAGGTTGGATCCATAATAGAGAGAGCCTTGGGGTAAACCATGGGGGTATGTTGTTCTCTACACTCAGTGCTAGCGGGAAGGGTTCACAAAGAATGTTTTAAGGACTCATTCCAAGTCCTATGGTTTTCAAGCATGTTTGATGTATTTGATTCAAGACAATCACCTAAATTTGGCCTTTCTAGATCTATATTATGAAAGATAAAGGACAATGCAGGAATACATAATGTAAGAATACAAGAGCTAATCCTAGAATGATTATTTCTTTGAATGCTTTCTAACCTAGGATTTTAAGATAGAAAACCTTTAAGCAAGGGCTCAAGAGAATATGCACAAACAATATTAACCCTAAGTGCATACTATATGTTGTTTATCCTTTAATGCCTAGAAATCAATTAATATATTTTTATAAATTTAGATCTAAGGTTTTACAACAAAATATAAGGCACTCAACAAACAACCTAGAGACTTGTTGTGGTTGTTCCACAACATACCCCAAAAATTGGGGACCCACCTTTTGTTTTGGTATTCTGGTGTTGGCATTTTATTTTTAGTGTCTAGTGCTTCACTTTGTTTCGGGTTTGCATTTTTTGCTATATTGTTGTTGACAACCTTTGTCGTCAAATTATTGTTGACAATTTTTTATTATTGGCAACTTTTCTTATCGACGACTTTTGTCGTTAATTTCTTGTCGATGATTTTTTGTCGTCATTTTTGTTATCGACGACTTTTTGTCATCAATTTTTTGTCGACGATATTTACCATCATTTTTATTGTTTGCATGTCATTGTTAATATTGTGTTTTCTTTATCTTTTTTGCTTGAATTAATCTATTATTGGCAGCAAGTGGCGGGCACCCACAACAAAGAAAAATAGTGGACATCGGGAGGTTATTCCTCAACTTCAACGGGATATCGCGTAGAGGTAGCCAGGGGGCAAGGAAGAGGTATTCCATCAAAGAGATAATGCGAGGGCACTTAGGGTTTTTTGAATGGTGCACAGTTGGCATGTCACAACAGAGTGAATATCGCAAATGCAGGCGGCGTTGAACGAATGCAACCCGGGTGCAGAGTTCCCCATCCTCAACTGTGGGGAAGTTTAGGGTTCAATGTCAGGGTAGTAGCAAAATTTAAAGTGAAAGGAAGCAATTCTATGGTGTTATCACACATATTTGTTAGCAGTTAAATCGAGAATGTGGCAGAATTTTCGTGACCAGGGTTTGTAATAGATGTTAAATAGTGTTGGGATTCGATGTCGAGAATGCGCAGTGGAAAAGATTTATCACAATGGAATTGCAGTATTGGATGACTTGGATGACATCTCTATGGCAAGCACAACCGAGAGTAGGTTTTATAGCAGTAGCCTTTATGAGAAGATCAATTGATGAACCGTAGGCCAACAGAAGTTGTGGTTACAGTGCCATTACAATGAAGGTTGGTGCATTAAAATATTCTCACGTTAGAAAATCTACGCTTTCCAGACAAGCAAAAATATTATTGGTGGATATGGTGCATTAGAAATACCATTGCCCTAAATAAATGTTAAGGGGTTTTACACGTGGACATTACCCACCTTCAAAAGGACAGACTAGTTATATTAAACAAATATTTAATTACTTTGCTAAATTAATTATAAATATAGAAAGAGGGTTTGCAAATAAATGAAAATTATCGCAATTAAAATAAAGATACTTTTTTTAATTGTAACTATTTTGGCACCATGCGAAAAAAGAATATCATTACGAAATTGATATGAAGCCAAACGAAAGGTGAAAAAGAAAGGCGTTGTGAGCCAAGTGAGAACAGAATCATTTGAACCAGAGAAACGAAGGGTTATCCATTGGAGCAGGGAAGTAAAATGAAGAGTTTTCTTTGAAAGTGTTAAATACAGCATTCAAGGACAGAAATTGGGGGCTGGACTTTTGGAAGGCCAAATGCTGCCGGGTTTGAAATGTAAAATTGGAAACATTTTTTTAATGTAAGGATTTTTTTTCAGAAATTTAAGGCCTTGTTAACAAGAAAGAATGAGATTTATTCTACATGCTCAAATTTAATTTGTCCATTTTTTTCCTTTTCAGATTTCGGACTTGTAGATAAATTTTATGCAATTATGTTTTGGTTACTTCATGTGAATGTCTGAATCTGAAATTTTATTTTTGAACCCTAGGAGCTAGCATTTAGTTTATTTTGGTTGCGCAAATTTGTGGGTTGAATAAGCTAGGTTGCATGTATGAATTTCTCACATATTCGGTTTTGCAGGACAGGGTGCTATCAAACTGATGGAGCTTTGCATTTCTACGTTTTCAGCATTTAATTTATTTCAGATTTTCATTTTTTCTGTTTTTCAAATTTCATTTTGTAAAATGTTTTTAATTTTTGGACATTAAAATAAAAATTAAAAAAAAAATCAAAATCCAAAAATAATTGCATGGATGCGTAGAATATACTTCATACTTCCATTACGCACTTAGACGTTTTTGCTTCGGAGTCATTTCGTATTTTTAAAAATTCGTCAAAGTTGTTTTTAATGCAGATTTTAAAAATTCGAAATTTCAGAATTTGCATTTTTGGGCCAAATTTCATTTTTTCAGTTTCAGATTTCATTCATGAGCCTATGATGACATTTCCTTCATGAAAATTTCAATTTCATTGAAGGGGTTATGTTTTATGGCATTTCACAAATTACCATTTTTGGAGCAATAAATGCACATTTTCTTCATGAAAATTCTGATTTCATTGAAGGGAGGTAATTTTTATATGTTATACTAAAAGGTTGTTTTAAAGCATTAAATTTTTTTTTTTATGAAAATCATTTCATAAAAAAAGGATAATTAAATGACATTCTAAAGTCCTTACTTCAAGGCAATAGATTATCATCTCTTTGTAAAAATCAATTTCACCAAAGAGGGATAGTTTATTAATCACATGGAAAGCTATCTTTATCTTCATGATAAAAAGCCATATTCAAGGAGCCTATTCATCATTTCGGGTTTACATATAGATAGATTTTGATCTTTACTTTCACATTTAAAGTAGGATTTAATGCAAGATAGAACTTGATTAAAATCCACTTAATAAGAGAAGATAAAATCTACCTTAAAATCCTCAAGATAAAAGGAATTAAGGCACTACATCATGGTCATATGAGGGCCAACTCACATTTGCTTTATTTTGGTTCAATGAACATTCATTAAAGTAGCATGGTAAAATAAACCAACATTGCCCCTTGTTTACAGTTACTTGCAATCACTAAGGTGTTCCAAGCATTAAATTGATATATTCTTATTGAGATTACTAATACACATATGCAAATGCTAATATAACGGAGACCTTGGAGAAGTTTTGTTTAACTTCTTTGCAAGAGGGGATTTTGGAAATAAATCCTAAGAGAGAGTGTGATTTCACAATTGGGTGAAATTACCACTCAACAAGACTAACTAGAACACTTATCTCATCTGATGATTTATCCTTGTGTTTTATCTCTTATCCAATGATATAAAAAAAAATTGTTCCTACAAGATAACTTGACAAACACTTGAAAAATATGATTAGCATTAGGGGGGATGCTTAAGCCATTGTACAGTAGTGCTTGGAGGTGCAACAATCAAGCCCCCTAGGTCCTTTTAGTTGACATTTGATAAACAGAAGTAGAAATTGATCTTTGAAAGAAATCAAGCATATCAAAATATAATAGAATAAAATGATGAAAACACAAAACATAACACAACACTATGTCCTAGATGCATCCCAAAATATAAGTATGAAATTTGGAACAAAATTTTACCCCCAAGTATAGCTCAAGCGAAATCATACCCCATAACAGGTGACTATGATATCGCACCGACGAAATTGCATCCCGTAGGGACCTATTGGAACAAAATTTGCCTATGGTTGTTATTTGCGTCTTGATTTTGTTAACATTGAGTAGACGGACTTGATCTTAGGATCTTCCATCTAATATCTAGAGGAGGTTGGTTCCTTAATTACTTTTTATGAGAAAAGGGAAAAGAGCATTACTGAAAGAGAGGGAAATATATCCGAGGATAGAGCTTTCTTATGGTACAGATTAGACAAAAACTAAGATGAAAGCATATGCTCTATTGTTTAAGCATTTATTATATCTTCACACAGAAATCATTGATTTCCTAGTGTCATCTAAATATCTATCTAACACATATATGTATCAAATCCCAACTCCAGCAATATGATTTATATTATGTATAGGTCCATATTTTAGAACAAATACAATACACAACTCAAAAATATGAATGGAAGCAAAATATGTTAATACATACACTTGCACACTATGAACCAGAAGCCAATAGAAGCATAATTTTATTACTTGTATTCAGAGTACATACATCCAGTCTTGTTAACGCCTAAGAGCCGACCCCTTTTCAGGATGCGTTTACTTCTATATATACCCTATGGTGAGTATCTTTATAATTAGTACATTCTGAAATAAAATCAATTACAAGCAATCAGACTATAATCATGCTCCAATATGTTTTACATGGCTTCTAATAATAAACAAAATTTGATAGCAAAAATCTAGGATTTGATATTTTCCACTATCCATCATCAGTTACTGACACAAGCTTTTGGAGGCATGTTTATTTATTCCTAATTATGTCTTCGCTGGAAAAAAACTATCATGTTGCGAAATAGCGACATTTCTTCGTGCTATGGATCTTTGGGACTACTTGTCAGTGAAAACTCATCATGTTGCAAAATCGCGACATATTCTTGTACTTTAGCCTTTTTGAGCTACATGTTGGTGAAAACCTGTCATATCACAAAATCACGACATCCTCTTACTTTTTGGCCTCTTCGAGTTGCTTACGGGTGAAAACAAGTTATATCACGAAATCGCAATGTCTTCTTACTTTCTGGCCTCTTCAGACTATTCTCTCACTAAAATTAATAATATTGTGAAATCATGACATTTGGTGTTGCAACTTCCTCTTCTTCCCTGATCTGGCAAAAACTTGTCACATCGTGAAATCGTGACCTTCCTCATGCCTTAGTCATTTTTTGTACCTTATGTCTCAAAAATGAAACATCAGTCTCATGTGGTAAAACTCTGCTATCTATCAAGATAGTATTTTTAGACTAACATTCTTGGTGCCTTCCAAGGAATTTTGCTAGCAAAAACATTAGAATCCAGGACCTTCATCCATTGGGAAATAGAGTCAAAAAAACGATATGGAAGAGGAGATTGTGGAAGAAAACATTCAAGAGAAATGCACTTAAACCAGTAAAACATTACCTTTTTAAGATACTTCTTACATCTTATGGATGTTTTACTAAAAAGACATTAACAACTCAAATGATTTCAAACTTGTGTCATGGTTGGCTACTTGTCCCTCCTTCTGTCAGGTGTTTTTGGTTATCATGTTTAGATTATTTCAGCTTTTCTATCTTAGCAACCACTTCATTGTAAGTAAAGAAAACCTGCTTCCAGTCTTCATCTTCAAGGTCCAAAGAATCCATGAACAACTGATATATATATTGTAATTCTTCCACTTTATCATGGGATACTATCTTATTTCTTAGAATCAATTCCTGTAAGCAAGACTTAATCTGTGTGAGGTTCTGCACCATAGCGAATACTAGTGTTTCCTCTATAGGTTCTTCCCAATTCTCTATTTTTGATTCCATGAAAGGTTTTAGGGATAGTGTTAGCATATCTTCGCTTAAAATTTTTGAATTATCATCCCACAAATATGGAAGTCCACATTTGTTCACCAGATTTAAATGCTTCACTAATCCCTTGGCCTCAACTTCTAACTCTTGAAGGAGTTTGTCACCTTGAGTTACAAGTTTATGCATCCTAAAGAAACTCTTAGCCGCAATCTTGTCTTGAGACCATGCTTCACTTTATATTTTAGTAGTGATGCTTTATGGTATTTTCTCTAATAAGACTTGAATCTTTGTTGTCGCATTTGATATTTTTTGAAGAAATCTTACTAAAGATTTTAGTTCTTCACTGACTACTTCAATTACCTCCTTCACTTTTTCCAGGTATAATAACATAGGCCTTGCTCTGAGACTTAGTGTCAATATATCCTTGAGTATCTCTTTTCTTACCACTTTAGCTTTTTATTTCGAGAGACCAGATGGGGTGCTTTGATTTTCTATTATCTACTGCTGAAGTTGTTGAACCTGTAGATTCAGAGACTGAATCTATGCATCTGCTTCTTCTAATTTTTCTTTGTATTTGGCTACTTCATTAGCAACTTCACCAAACGTATCTTCCCATTTATTTTCTTCCAACTTTAAGGCCTTTTCTATCAATATCGTTTCCTATAGGACTGACTTTAATTATTTCCTAGCCCCTTGTTCTTTGATAAATTTTTTTTTGAAATATTCTCCATGCAAGTAAATGGTTCCAAAATGAGTCTGAGCCCTTCCCCACTCATTTGACATATGTAGCTGGGTAATATTTTTAGTTGTATAGTTTGCCTAATAAATATTCAATGGTCATCTCTCCTTTATATTTCTTTGATACAGGTGTCAATTTTACCTTTTTCCTCTACATAGTGGTGGGATCAAGAGCAATTATTTCTTGAATACAAGTTGGAGTTTTGGAATCTCTAGTAGAATGATATGTCTACCAGTCTAAGGCATTTTTGTTCGCATTTGTCAAATCTTCTAACTTTGAAAGATTCAGATGACTCTCAACATCTGAAGTAGATATTAATTAAATATATGGGATGCAAATGCTAGGGAGAATTGGATTTAGAACCAATTCAACATTAACTTCAGATTGGAGCTGGGAGGATAATGTTGTTTCTGAGGAAGAAAACCATGAATTCAAATGAAACATTATATCTTTCTTTGAACTAGAAATGGAAGGAAAATTGTTTTAGGAATTAGTAGAGAGAAAAGAGTGAGAGAATAAGGAAGCCATACCTATTTATATCTAAAGCACTTGTTGATCTCCATTTTATTCCTCGTGATCTCTATTGCTTTTATTTATGATAAAATCTTGACCTTCATTCTGTGTAGGCACTTCTACATTTTCTCTGTTATCAATTCTATTTTCATCGCCTGTATCTTCTTCAATATTTATAATTTCAACATTTTAGGGAATTTCCCCATGTTTTTCTCTTCTATGTTCAACATTCTCTTTTTTTACAACAATTTCCTTAAAAATAGATACATTTTGACCCCTTTTAGCAAGGTCATTTGGGTCATCAATAGTTCCAATTTGAACATTTTCTTGTTCAGTATCCTCTGGATTTAGAACATTATCTTCATCATTCTGAAAAGTTTTCTCATCATCTGGAATAGTTTCGATATTATCAACATCATTATCTTAAGCAACTTGCTCATTATTCAGAATTTTTTCAAGATTTTGTTTCTCTTTTACTAGGTTTTTTGCTACAGAATTCAGCCTCTTCCTCTTAATATAAAGAGGTCCTTCATCATATTTTGTAGCTGAGTTTAAAGGAGGAATGAACTTCATAGTTTTATAAATTGCAATTTTACCTTTTGATGAATGAGCACCTAGTTTCAAGTGTTTTCCTCTCATTTCATCTTGTAAGGATTTAGTGATCCCTTGTCCTTATTTTACTAGGCCTTTGCCTTCATATCCTATGTTCAACATCATCTGAGCAGCTTTCCCATACACTTTTCCTTGATATTTTGTGAATACATTATCAGTGGCTCTTTTATTTGAAGTTCTAAGTCTGGTTTGTGCTTGAGTTAACGGTTGCTCAACCACAATTTTCTTACCTTTACCCTGGTCAACATTCTATATTTTAGCAACTTCAGGACTTGCTTCCTTGCTTATGTCAATGTTGTGAGGTATTTTCATAGGAAAAACCCTTGACCAAGAATCTTGATAATTATCATAACGTACTGAAAATTCAAGGTCATTTTTTATAGGGTACCTTGAATCAATCATATTTGTTTGCACCCTCATAGTCCACCATTCATGAATATTTCCCACTGTCCAATCCACACCTTTCTTTTACATTCTAGAAATGGTTTTTTCATCTAATACATGTTTTGAATTGTTCTCAAGGTCATAATACATTACATGTTCATAAAAATAGTGCCAAGGAGGAAACATTTGCATTCTTTCTACATGCCATTCCAGGGAATCATCTTCATTATTATTTGTATAGACCTCGATATCTGGTCTGATAGATGCATGATAAACCTTCATTGGAATTTTATTTAAAATTGTTTGTCTTTCTGCAAATATTTTTATAGGGTCATATTTACATCTTTGAGGTATCTCTATTAACCCCAATTCTCTCAAATATTGAGTTATCTGTTCATGTTGACCCCTTTTAGAAACAATAATACCCTCAAACTGAAAAGGCATAGTATAGGTACCAATTTTACCTGTACCTGTGTCATATTTGACATTAATTTGTTTAGTTTGTCTTACATATTCCAATGCAAATAACTTATCGGTAACATAATGAGGAAGTAGAAAAGGTTTTTCCAAAACCCCATACAACCTGATGACAACCTCTTGGGTGAGAATAAACCAGTCACCCTCTTTAGCATGCTTATTCTATAAAAAAAATTCAGTTTTTAGGGTTAATATTTTGATTTCTCCATACATTATTCTTAGAGTCGGACCCAAAAATTCCCTATTAAAATCATAATATAATTCTGCTCTATGCAATACATTGGTCCACTCATAGACTGGTAAGGTTCTCCCTTTTTCATATGTATCATTGACAAAAATAAAAGCTAGTTCCTTAGCCATAAAATAAAAGAATAGCCACACCAGGTATGAAGAAAAACGAAAATAAAACTGAGACCCTTTATTTATTGCAGATAATCCTTCATGAATTTCTCTGAAAAGATACCCTAGCCAGTCAAAGAATAAAGACCTAACACTTTTTTTTTGGTAAGTTATATATTAAAAGTGGGTTTTTATCAAGGATCCCAAAACCTGATTACAAAGGATCATAATGCAACACAATACATCTGATTGTAACAAAAGAAAACAGTAGAGAAACACAGACAAGAAAAGGGATGCGCCATCTTAAACGCCAGAGGAAGGCACAATCCTTTGCACCAGAGGAAGACTACTTCCTAAGCACCAAAGGAACCACGGGCAAGAAGGGAAAGCCTGCTAGAAAATCAATTTTGAATCAAAGGGCGCAAAATAATAATTTTCAAGAAAACCAAGGGCGGGAGAAAGCGCCAAACCACCCCATCCACTAAAAATCAATTTGAAACTTTCCCAAGGGTGGGAAAAGGAACCAAATAAAGGATTTTAAATTTTGAATCAACCCAATGGCAGTAAAACTAGAAACCACCATTGGGAAATAGGCCTGAGAGAAAACACCTTCCCACATAGGGAAAAACTAGGAAGAATCCAAAAATCCACCATGAACAATAGGGTGAAACAATGAAGCAGAATGAAACATACTGGGAAATTGTAAGATAAATAAAACTGACAATACCATTCCCTAAATGCCTTAAAATGTGAAACAACATAAAGAGGAAAATTGTAGGCAATGAAATCCTCATGCAGTGGAACAACAACCTAGAGGATGGTGCATCAGTGGAACATGAACAAGAGGAACTTCCTAGGCTATGAAGTCCTCAAGTAGGAAAAAGGAAGTCTTCAAGAAACAATGCCCAGCATAGGAAACAATAGTAGTGGAACAACACGTCAGAAGGAAAGGCAAGAAAGTGCCATAGGAATCCAAGATGAAGGAGTCACGAGGAGGCACGACTACAAACAAAAGATCCCAGAACGAAAGGAAGCTGTTAGGCATCTCAGACAACCTTCAACACCAAAGCTTCAAGGACACAAGGAAAACCTACAAGGATTCAGTAGCAATAAAAGCAGAAGCCCATCCTCAGAAGCCATGAAAGGAACTAAAAAACTGTAGGAACCAATACCATGAACCCAAAGAGCAAATTCATAGTAGAAAGCACACGGTATCCTCCAAAATTGAAAGGATGCTGTGCAAAACTGCTCATGAAGCCTAAATTCGTCAGACCCACAAAAATACAGCTTCAAGGAAATGAAGAAGTCCTAAAAGGAATCAGTAGTAGGAAGAACAAAGGCCCATCCTTGAAAGGATGTTGTGCAAAACTGCTCATGAAGCCATAAATCCAAAGACCCAGTAAAACCACAACTGAAGCAACCTAAAGGACAGTCAAAAGGAAGACTTCCAAAAACATCCTGAGAAAAAAACCCTAGGAAAAGCCCCAGGGAAAACCTAAACACAACCCAAAACCTAGGCACCAAAGGATGGAATAGTGGAACATAAATGGGATAAATTTTCCCACCCAAGGGCAAGGAAAGGGGTAGAACAGTGGATCAAGGATCTCCCTCACAAAGGATATCGTATGCAACACCTTCCTTTCAAAAAGGATGGGAAAGATGCCAAGGAAACTGGGAAAGGAACAAGGTCCTAGGATAGGGACAGGAAAGGATGCAGGTAAAAGGAAGGACTTCCATGGGAAGTCGCCCTGTAGATCCTCCCTTCCAAGCATTTTTTGGTCTTGCAGGACCTAAGGCCTAACACTTTTATTCATGACTGAAGAGTCATAATTTTTTGGGTTTGATAGGCAATTAACTAAGGCAATCTGCCACCCATGAACTTTCTCATCAGCCTTCAGTCTGGCTACCATATCCAATATAGAGAACAATTATGGGTTTTTAAACTCTGCTAGGGGGATGGGGGTTTCGAGCATTTTTCCTTCGATAAATGGATTTTTAACTATGTATTGAGGAAATTATTTATCTTTTCATAAGGCACAAAATATTTTTCTTGGTCATTTGGGTTAAAAGCCTTAGGCTCAAGGGTAGGTACATAACCAGTGGTGAAAGAAAAAATAAAAACACCTCTACTTAAAGTAAAAAAACAATCTCCCTCTATAATCCCTAAAATCTTTCCTTTTCTCATCATAAAAATTGGCTATTGCTTTGACCAATTCAGGACACGGGTGCATAGGAATGTAAACATACTAGTATAGTAATGAATTAAATGCAAAAGTGGCAGGAGAAGATGTAGTAATACCAGTAGCCATTTTGTATTTGATATCTCTTCGAATTTTTATTGGGTCTTTCCACGTCACTATTGTGTCACTGATTCTAGCATCCCTATCAACAAATTTCTCACCCATGTCCTCTCCACGTCTTACTGTTGAAGGTGTAGAAGATGAAACCACCATTGTTGTTTTTTTATTATTCTTTTTTGGGGCCATGAGAGACTATCACACTGAGCTTGTCTGAACTAAACTCAAATTTAGGAAAAATAAGAATAGAAAGTAGCACAACAAATTTTACTCAGGAGCAAAATTAGGATTTTTATGTCAATTAGAATGGATATGCATGATTTGCATTAATTACAGTTGGTGGGCTAGATTTTCTCAAATCCCTCTATGCCTTGTTTTTGCCACCTTTTTGAATGTTTTGAAAATCTGGCCAATGATTATACACTGTATACAAATAAATGTTACACTTACCAAAGCTTCTCCTATTTGCAAAGGTGGTTCCTTTCTTCCAATAATCAAAAACCATGTGGTTTTGAATTTCTTTCTGTGGTTGACCATCGATCTTATTAAATGAAAATAACACTTATCGAGGCTTCTTCTATTCTTGAAAGTAATTCTTTCCCACCAATCATCAAAAAACTACGTGGTATTTTCCAATTTAAACCATTAAAGCTGACAATATAGCACTTTCCCACTTTATCTTCTTCTTGTTGGTAAACTTTGATTGGTTGTGGAATGACGAGAAAAAACTTTCATAAACCAGAAATAATCTTAGGGAAATATTTACAAACTTATTATAATGTACATACTATACATAAAATTATTTCTTCTTCTCTATTTGAAATAGAGCTTTAAGTGAAAAGCATTCACTATTATGGGTAAAATCATACCCTGTTGATCTTTCAGTTGAAAATAATTAAACTGCCTTTCAACAATTATTTCAAAAGGACCTTCCCAAAAGGCATCAAATTTATCATGGTTACCTAGCTTAGCTTTTTTCACATTCCATTTCAAAACTAGGTCCCCCACTTTAAATTTTTTGAAGGTAGTATTCTTATTAAACCATCCTTCTGTGTCTACCATATGTTTTCGATGATGATTATAGGTTTGTTCTCTCTGTTCTTCTAGTTGTAGAAGTTGCATCAACCGGGCATCCATTGGTTGACCTCCTTCCTCGTTCATCTGATTAAGTAATTTTAGTGTTGGTATTTCCATATGTATAGGCAAAATAGCCTCTTTACCATAGACTAAAGAATAGGGTGATGTATTAATAGATTTCTTAATGAAATTCCTATCAACCCATAGTGCTTGATTGATCAAGGAATTCCAGCTTCTCTTTTTATCTTCTAGTGTTCTTTTCAATATTCTGAGGAGGTTTTTATTTGTAGACTCAGCTAGACCATTACCCTGTGGATAGTAGTTGGAAGAGGTCTTCAAATATATGCCATATATGCTAGTAAACTCAATCATTTTAGCTCCGATGAAAGCTGATCCATTATCTGTAATTAGTGAATCTGGTACACCAAACCTTGTAATCAAGCTTTCCACAAACTCAATTACAACTTCTTGATCAGCTTTCTTAGTGGGGATGGCTTCAGCCCATTTAGTGAAATAGTCTATGGCAGTAAGTATATACTTGTGGCTAGTTGATGAATTAGGTTCTATTATCCCAACAAAATCTAACCCCCACTGTTGGAAAGGTTCTTCAACTTGGATAGATTTTAAGGGCATAGGGGCATTTCTGTTCCTCCCTACATATCTCTGACACTGCTCACAACTTTTAGTTACTTTGTAAGTGTCTAAAAAAATAGAAGGCCAGTAACAACCTGCTCTGAGTATTTTCAAAGCAGTGGATCTTCTTGAATAATGTCCTCCAGAGAGACCTCCATGAAACTCTTTTAACACTTTTTGTTTCTCAACTTCTCCTATGCACTTTAAAAGTACACCATCTATATTTTTCTGTACAACCCTTCTGATTGAAGGGTGTACTTCAATGCTTGTGCTCTATACCTTCTTCTTTGTGAAGCATTTAGATTATCAAGACACATTCTAGTCTGAAAGTACTTCACAAGATCATCAATCCAATCAGTCTTTTCTAGACTTGGATCTGATTCTGTATTCACCATTACACTTTGGTGCTCCACATGATCATTTGCAGCCTGCTTGGCTAATTCTTGACACAGGGCTCTACCTCTTACTATTTTTGTTGGATGTATTTCTACATCATATTCATGTATCTTAGTCACCCAACCAGCTCTCTTTTCACCAAGTTCCCCTTGTATTATAAAATTCCTAACATCAGGATGAATCACATAAACAATAATCCTGCTCTGTGATAGAAAGTGTTTAAATTTGTTCAAGGATTTCATGATAGCATACACTTGCTTCTCGATAAAATTGTATCTCTCTTCGTGATCATGCATGGTGGAACTTAGAAAAGCTATGGGTCTTTCTTCATTGTCTGCCCCCTTCTGTGTGAGGACTGTAGCATAACTTTCTTGTTCACCAACAACATATAGGATAAAACCTTGGGAGTAGTCAGGGTTAACCAGCACAGGTGCTTGAGCTATTTCTTCTAGGATCTTTCTGAAAGCATTCTTCCTCATATATGTCCATTTGAAAGGTGCATCTTTCTTCAATAGTTCAATCATTGGCTTAACAATCTATGCGAAATCTACAATAAACTTATGCACAAAATTTATTTTTCCGAAGAAATATTGCAAGCCTTTCTTGTTAACTAGCAGGGGAAGTTCTAAAAGTGCTTTCACTCTATCAGGATCAATTGCTAATATAGCTTTAGAGATGACATGACCAATAAGGATACCTTCTTCTACAATGAATATGGATTTCTTTGGGTTCAAAGATATCCCAAATTCCCTGCATTTTTCAAATACTTGCTCAAGGTGTGTTATATGATCTTCCTTATGATGAGAAAAAATAGTCATATCATCTAAATAGATGACTATGATTTTATTAGCAAGTTCACCAAAAGCCACATCCATTACCCTTTGGAAGGTTGCTCCAACGTTAGACAAGCCGAAAGGCATCCTTTGATAGGCAAATGTTCCTCATTTTGTGGTAAAGGTAATTTTGTATTGATCTTTGTCTTTGACCCATACCTGATTATACCTTGAAAAACCATCTAGCAAAGAGAACCTTTCTGCCCCTGCAATTGTGTGTAAAATTGGGTCTATCTGTGGGAGAGGATAATGATCCTTGAGTGAAGCTCTGTTCAAATTCTTGAAATCCACACATAATCTAATGTCTCCATTTTTCTTCCTGACTGGAACCAAGTTTGCCACCCAGGTAGAATGTTTAATAGGATACACTATTTTAGCTTGAAGGAGTTTTAACAATTCTTGCTTCATCAGAGCTTCTATTTTTGGATTTATAGGTCTTTGCTTTTTCCTGAAAGGCTTGGCTCCTTCCTCTAATTCAATAGTGTGTTGAATAATCTCTTTCTTGTACACTTTTAGATCATTGTACGTCCAAGCTATGATATCTGGAAATTTCTTGCATAATTCTCTGATTTGGTTCAACTCTTCTACTGTACAACTAACTCTGACTTTAATCATTTTTCCTGGTTCTAACTCAACTTCTTTATACCGATGCTTATCAACTTTTATTTTATGGCCTATTGCCCTATCATTATTATCAAAAAGACTCTCAAGGGTGATAAGTCCCTTGGGGATATGATTATTTTTTAATTGAATCACATCTTCTTCTTCTTCATCTTGCAGCGTCCTATCGCTCGAGCAGTTCATTTCATAGATTAAAAAATCTAATATTTGCTCATCGTTTTCAAAAACTTGCTAGAAGATATTTTTGTCTGGCATTGAGGGTCTATATATGAGTCTAACCATCTTGGATTTTTGGATAACATTGTTGATAGGACAAAAATTAGCTCCCACTGATGCCAACAAATCTGCATGGGTATTCTATTCTCTAGGAATAGACTTCATATTTAGAGCCTCAAAGGCTTCTAAAAGGTCCCACACTTTATTTCTATAAGCCTTTAAGTAATGTTGTTTACTGATACATTTCCTCGTGACTTGATTCACGATAAGTTCTGAATCTCCATAAATTAGTAGTTGTTTAACCCCTAGTTTCTCAGCTTTCCTTAGTCCTAAGCAAAGTGCTTCATACTCTGCCGCGTTATTGGTGCAACTCCATGTCAACCTGTAGGAGAAAATTTTTTCCTTCCCTATGGGGGAAATAAAAACTATTCCAGCACCAGCTCCATTCTTACACCTAGCTCCATCGAAGAATAGCTTCCAAAGCTGACTAGTAGAATTGTCTTCTTTAGGAGCGGGTGCCAATTGTTTCTTTGGTTTTTCAATGGAATAACTTCCCATTTCCGTTTCTATCATGGCATTGAAATATTTCAGAGAAAACTGGTCTTCTGCTTGAAGATCTTCTAAGGTTTCTTCCATTAGATCCACTTCTCCAATTTCTTCAATCATCATATTCACGGTGTCAGCCTCCCCTATCTTTTCTACATGAAAAGTAGATGGTTTCTCATTAAATATCTTAATCCTCTTACCTTTGAAAGGTATTTCTAAATGTGAGTAATCTAGGGATAGGTACCCTCCTATCTTTGTTGTGAATTCTCTAGATAAGCACATACCAAAGTACGGTGCTAAATCTACCACTACTACTTCTTGTATGACCACCATTTGGGGCATCCTATGGAGTTGTATGGGAATGTCTTTAATTACTCCTACAGTCTTAACTAGAGTGCCGTCTAACTGTAGGACTCCTAGATTTCTCCTAGTGTACTCCATCCCCATAATATCACATACTGCTTTGGGTATCATTGTAGTAGCAACACTTGAATCTATCATGTAGTTGTGTACAACCCACCCTTCCATTTGAAGAGATAAATAGAAGGGAGGTGGTCTATTTTTTCCAGTGGCAGATGTTAGATTTTCTTGGACTATATTTGAATAGGATATGTCTTTACCTTTATTCTTCATCGTCTTTAGAGATTCTTGTAGGAGGTCAATCTGACCAGGGAACTGGAGAGCATCATACATGCTTGCCTTTGAGGGAGTCTTTTTCATTTCTTCAACTATGTTGAATGTAGATGATTCAACATTTTTTTCTCTTTCTTTGGTGAAAGTGTCATACCTATTCCTGTATCCCTAAGTCACTTTCGTTCTTTGTCTCTTAGTCAATGAAGGAAATCTTAACCTCTCCTTAGCTTGATCTTGAGTCTTAGTTTCCTTCCATGGAGTGAACTCCTTACGTATTTTTGGCCCTGGGCTTTGGGCAGGAACCTGAGGTCTTTTCTCATAGGAAGAATCTCTTTTGGGAGTTGCTTTAGGATATGGGGGAAAACTTAGAGGTTGAAGCTCTTGAGGATCCACTTGTAGAGGTTTTTTACCTGATCTAGTTAAAACCACAACTTGTTCTACCATAGGCATCATGAAATTATGGTCAGTTTCTCTAATCATATTTACATGACCTTTCATGTTTTTCTTTGCTTTCTCAATAGCTACATTCTATACGTAATGTTGATGGATCATACACGAAATTTCTCCATGTGGATCATTACATGTGGTACACTAGTAATCAAAATTTGTAGGAGGAACTACAGCCTCCTCGACTTCATTTGCATAAACGACATTTGATCTTTCCTGCCCTCTATTACTTGATTGAGCCGCATCTCTTGTTATTTGAGGAAACCTTCTTGGTTGAAAGTTTCTCTCAGCCTCTCTTCTCTTCATTGATGTCATATCATTTGCCAAATTTTTTACCATGTCTAGTATAATAGAGAGCTGATTTTCTTGGGTTGGCTGAGGAAGTGGCGTAGGTAGTGCGGGAATAGTAGGAATAGGAGGTAATGCTAGAGAATTATGAGGCATATGTATCATAGGAATGGATGGTTGCCCATTCCATTTTGGGAGATCTATGCTCGAAAAATGGGAAGAGTTGGAAGAACTAGTATTGGGAGCTTGAGAAATATCAGGAAAAATTGGCATTATTGCTTTTGGTGGATATCTCCCAGTAGCAATAAGATCTCTCTCTACTTTTGATGCTTCTTGATAAATAGTAGGAAAATTAAATATTCATGATTGTCGTATTATCATGCTGATATCGGTATCAAAAGCTCTTAAATAATAATATATTGCTTGCTCTGTGGTTGGTTTCAATCCAACGGGCACTCTTTCCCAAGTGCGGTTGAATCGAATATTAAAATCAACAATCTCCTCTTGAGGATGTTTTTTGATAATTTTGAATTGGCTGAGCAGGGAGAATGGATCTGCATGCTGATTGAACTCGTCTACCAACCTTGCCAATGATTTCTGCCCAAGTTGCAATAGATTGAGGAGGAAGTGCTCTGTACCAATAGAGCATTTTTCCTTTCAATGAAATAACCAACAACCTAATCATCACATCTTCTTGAGTGATGTTGTAAATTACTGCCAAGGCTACAACATCTAAGCAATGTTCATACGTTGTTTTACCCATCCCATCATATGAAGGCAATGCCTTCAAAGCTACAGTAGGAATCGGGTTCTGGGCCACCAGGTTCAGTGGACCCATGTGGTTCCATGTAAGATAAGTTGGTGGAGGAGCGGCCATTGTAGCAATTGTACTTACCTAAACTATAGAACTACTGGTAGTTATATTGGAAGATGTATTGACAATAGGACTAGGCAGAACAATGGGTACAAGGGTAGTAATACTGGTAGCAGGTGGGTTTGATCTAGCAGATAAAACTGGATGCACTCTTAGGCTACCAAGATGTAACTCGAAGAACTCAATGGGTTCTTCAGAGTTTCTTTCTTTAGATCTAGTTATCATATAGGTAAACAATCATAAGTTCTAACCAGATAAATAGATAAGGTATCTCTTAGGTCTATACCTTCGGATGGAGTCGCTAGGTGATTTGATTTAGATTTTAAAAATATCAAAGACAAACACCAAACCTTATAGAATACTGTGGGATTTAGGGTCCCACCGAGCATGCCAAAAATTGTTGGAACAAAATCTGCCTATGGTTGTTATTTACGCCTTGATTTTGTCAACATTGAGTAGACGGATCTGATCTTGAGATCTTCCATCTAATCTCCAGAGGAGGTTGGTTCCTTAATGATTTTTTATGAGAAAGGGAAAAGAGAATTACTGAAAGGGAGGGAAATATAGTCGTAGCTAGAGCTTTCTTGTGGTACATATTAGACAACAACTAAGACAAATGCATATACTCTTACTGTTTAAGCATTTATTATATCTTCACGCAAAAATCATAGTTTTCAAGTGTGATTTAGATATCCATCTAACACATATATGTATCGAATTCCAACTCCAACAATATAATTTATATTATGTATAAGTCCAGATTTTAGAATAGATACAATGTACAAATTAACAATGTGAATAGAAGCAAAGAACATTTAATACATACACTTGCACGCTGTGAACCAGAAGCCAATAGAAGCGTAATTTTATTGCTTGTATTCAGAGTACATACATCTAGTCTTGTAAACGCCTAAGAGCCGACCTCTTTTTAGGATGTGTTTACTCTTATATATACCCTATGGTGAGTATCTTTATAATTAGTACATTCTGACATAAAATCAATTACAAGCAATCAGGCTACAATCATGCTTCAATATGTTTTACATGGCTTCTAATAATAAACAAAATCTGATAGCAGAAATCTAGGATTTGATATTTTCCACCCATCCATCATCAGTCACTAACACAAACTTTTGGAGGCATGTTTATTTATTCCTAATTATATCTTCGTCGGTGAAAACTCATCATGTCACGAAATCATGACATCTTCTTCATGCTTTGGCTCTTTGGGACTACTTGTCAATGAAAACTCATCATGTCGCGAAATCGTGACATCTTCTTGTACTTTAGCCTTTTTGAGCTACATGCTGGGGAAAACCCGTCATGTCATGAAATCACGACATCTTCTTACTTTCTGGCCCCTTCGAGCTACTTACGAGCGAAAACTATTCTCTCACAAAAATTAGTGATGTCGCAAAATCGTGATATTTTGGTGTTGTAGCTTCCTATTCTTCCCTGATCTGGCAAAAACTTGTCATGTCATGAAATCACGACCTTCCTCCTGCCTTAGTCATTTTTTGTGCCTTATGTCTCAAAAATGAAACGTCGATCTCATGTGGTAAAACTCTGCTATCTATCAAGGTGGTATTTTTAGACTAACAGGACCTGGGCATGCTTTTATAGAAGTGAGACAAAAAATCCTAGATTGATGTGAAATAATAAATGTGAGATGTAGTGAAAAAAACAAGCATGTAACAAAGTGAGTTCACCTAGCAGATAGCGAGAAAGCAAGCATAATGTTTGAGACCTCTGAATAGTTGATATCTCCTTAGGGCTTCAACACAAATCCACCAAAGAGAGCAATAGTAATCAGCAATCCAATGCAGCAAAAAACCAATCAAACTTCTTACTCCAAAGATAACTTGCTTGCAAAATAATAATAAGGATGTAGATCAATAAGCAAATACTTTATGAGAATAATTATCATTAGCATTAATCAAAATGTTGTTGTGCATGAGAGTGTGTGAAAAGTGAATTCAAATCCTCCTTATATAGAAAATTTGAAGGTGATATAGGTAGGAAAACCAAGGAGGGTAGACGTAAATCATGCCAAACCCAAATAATTAGGTTTTCCTTAGAAAAAACCCTAAAAATGTGAAATCATGTTCCGTCAAGACCAACAACGATTTTGCCTATGCAAAATCGTGCCCTATCAAGGGCGAGCATGATTTTACATAGAGAGAAAAAAAGTTAAAATAGGGGGATAAGCATTGTCCTTGCCCTAGGCAAGTCTAATGGGGTCTCCCACAGGGCTCAGGGAAGATTACCCATTAAAATGGGTTAATTTTTCATGTCTATAGGTAGATCCCCTAGAGAAATTATCTAGCCAATTTATCAAAATATTTAATACTATCAATAATAGGCTATCCAGAATTGAGAGGGATAAATCTACAAATAATGAGCAACCAGACCAAGTGCAATCTAGTAATAGACCCTAATTTTGAAGATATTTCAACATAAACTAGGTAAGAAATAATGAGGAAGAAGGAAGTAAAAATGGAAATAATGGCTGGAAATAAGAGAAGGGTCAAAAGATATGGATTTAGTCCCAAACCCCATGGCCAATATAAATATAGTTTTTGAATTTCCATACTATTGTAGTGAATGTGATGCACCACACAACTCAATTGCCTATTGTATCTATTTGAGTGCACATCCCAATGATAATGTGGAAGAAGAATTAGACGAGGAAATAAGAACAAATGCATATTATACTAAATAAGATGAGGAAAGGAAAATATAGTTTGAAAATAAAATGGATGAATTGCCTAAATTAGAAAAAGAACCTAGAGCTATGGTCCTTGAGAATGTGGAAATCCTAAA
This sequence comes from Wollemia nobilis, assembly GCA_028583015.1. NCBI lineage: Eukaryota > Viridiplantae > Streptophyta > Pinopsida > Araucariales > Araucariaceae > Wollemia > Wollemia nobilis. Next base: position 1,249,633 of record JAQPPZ010002068.1, read on the forward strand.
AAGACCTCAAGAGAGTAGGTATGAAATGATGAAACAAGGCAAAATTACTCCAATAGCTAAAGAAATTGAAACCCTAGAAAGAATGCATGCTATCAACCTAAGAAGTAGAACAGTACTAGATAAGGCTAATAAATTTTACAAGGCTAATACAAACCAAAACAACCAAAATAGAGACAAAGTTTTCAATAAACAAAACAATAATAATAAGTAGATGTTGAAGTCAAGAATGGGGGTTAGAAACTTTCATATCTTGATAAAACATAGAGGTCAAGAAGACTGAGTTTGATGTAAGCCAGGAGTTGGCCAAACAAAAAATTAACACCATGTTCGAAGAACTAATGATCATACTATTGGCATTTTTGCCACATTGTTTTTGTTGTTACTGTTCATGCAAGAGAATGCACAAATTGTAGAGATACTCACTCCTCTGTTTGTCCCTCCAAATACTTCGAAAGGGAAAATGCAAAAATCTCTACAAGCTTTGTGTTAAAGCAAGTCTAAGATGTCGCGATATCATGACATGTCGCGATATCGTGACCTATTGATGTTTTGCGACGTTCGATGAAGAAAATAGCTAAGTGTAGAAAATGTCACGATATCGTGGCATGTCGCATTTTCACGACCTGTCACGTTTTCGTTGCTAAAAGTAGCCAAAGGAAGCAAGGGAGTAAAACTGTCGTAATATCGCAACATGTTGGATTTTCATGCTAGGAGCAACAAAAGGAAGCAGTAAAGTGAAAGTTGTTGCGATATCGCGACATGTCGCATTTTCGTGACTTACAATGGCAACAGAGCACAGTGATAGAACATGTCGTGATATCGTGACATGTCACGTTTTCGTGGAAGGGCTGAAGATAAACACAAGGTGGATGAAAGATGTCGTGATTTCGTGACATTTTTGGAAACGAAGCCAGGCAACAAAAAATTATCACGATTTCGTGACATATTGTGGAGACAAAGCCAAATGGAGAAGGACATCGGGATTTCGTGACATGTCACGTTTTGGTGGGGCAAAGGCAGAAACAAAGGAGAAGATAGAAACACGTCGTGATTTCACGACTTGTTGAAGATGAAAGACAAAACAAAGAAAATGTCGTGACATGTCGCATTTCACGCTGTCGCATTTTCATGAAACGAAGGCTGAAAAGTACAAGGTAGAGAGAAATTGTCACGATTTCGTGACATGTCACGTTTTCACGATGAAAAAGGAGGAAGGACAGTGCCAAGTACGGAATGTCATGATTTTGTGACATGTCACATTTTTGCCACTTCCAAGAATATGAAAGCCAACAAAGGGCAAGATGTCGCGATTTCACGACTTCTCACGTTTTCACGGGTACAAAGCAGAAAAGGAGCCAGAAGGAGGAAGATGTTGTGATTTCGCGACATGTCATGGTTTCGTGATGAGAAAGCTGAATGAAGATAAGATGTCATGATTTCACGACATGTCACATTTTCACGACTTGTGGCGAGAAGAGAGAGCAGTAAGGTGAAAGTGTCACGATTTCGTGACATGTCGCATTTTCTCGACCTATCATATTTTCGTGATAGAAGCAACAACAAAGGCCTGATACAGTTCAGTTTGCATTTTTCCTTCAGAATTGCATAGGAGAACGTGGGGAGAAGATAAGGATCAAATAAAAGCTCTCAAACTGATTTTGAGATCGTGGTCAAAGAGGCTCCAAGATTAAATGTTGTTGTTTACCTATGTGCGCAAGATGGAATAACATGAGGCAGTTTTTGAAGCCACCAAAATTAAAGACGCCTCCAGTATTAAAAGTTCTTGTTCGTGATCTCCTAACAACTTTTGGATTGCCCCGATAATGGTCATTTAATGAAGAAATATGGTCCCTTGTTTCTGTTTAATTTTTAGTTTTGATCCATAAAAGCAGGGAACATGTTTTCTCCAAGGGGGATTGTTTCTCTTTTCAAGTGCAGATTTTGCGGACCTCCTCTTAAAAATTTGTTTTATGTTTTAAATGCTATGATGCAAAAGAGAGAGGGAAGACCTCTATAAATACTCATGTATATCTAAAGAAAAGAAGGTTAGACATTTTGCAAGAAGACTCTCTAAGTTCTCTGCATCAATAGAAGAGACTCGGCTTCTGAAATTTGCAAGCATTCTTATGTGTGTGATTTCCTTCTATTTTTAAATTCATTTCTGTTTATGCTCATGCTCTTGCTGTTAAGTTTTGAATTCTGCATTCTGGATTCAAACGTTGTTGGTTAGTGAGTAGATTTTGAAATGTGATCTGGGGGTTATCTCTACAAAGGTGTGAGTTTAATTATGTTGCTTTCCTTTTATTATATGCTGTTATAAAACTTGGTGGAATTCTTGTTGTTAGTCTACCCCAAATTATACACTTTGGCCTGTGGCTATATTTCCCTTTCTTTCAGTTACTTTTCAATTTCTTTCCTGCATCCCTAGTCTTCAAACAGTGTAGAATTTAGTAAGGGAGCCAGCCCTCTCTGGAGATTGGCCCGAGAGACTTCTCTTTCTCTCGACCTTTCAATGTTGGCTAGGTCTAGGGCGCATTTTATATTACTAGGCGGATTCATGACTAACACATACCCAAGTACAAAGGTTAGGTGTGTCAGGACTTCAGTTTGGTTGAACCATAATCATATATGCAATTTTTCAGTTGTAGAAAAGCCCAAGCTCATTCCTAGAAATCCATCAGCAGTCAAACCTTTCTATATATCCTAAAGATATAATTCAGACTTTGGGGACCAATATGTAATTAAAAATTGTATGTTAGATAGTGGAGAATCACAAACATCATGCCTAACAAGTGGCAGATCAGTTAGGTCTAATATGCTCTAAAGAATCTCCCTCAATTTCTATCATGAATAATAGATAAATTTCGTGTGCTAGAATTATTACAGGATTGCTAGTCTATTTAGACCAATACCTCAAGAAAGGAACATTTATGGATGTAGTTCTAGTTGATGTAGACCCCTTTTCTCCCTATTGCTGTCAATACATTGGGCTAAACAATTAGGAGGATCTATCCAATTAGACTAGTCTTATGCCACTATTCCTCTAATATCCAAAGAGTAGGTCACCCTTAGAAGAGAAACCCTTTCATAGGTATTCTATAGAGTTAAAAAAGTTTGATAACACCACTGTAAATCTATTTTAGTATTTTGAAGAGAAAGAAATATGGGTATATTCTATCTAGCATTCACCCTTCTTAGCTGAGGTGCCCAAAGTAGTAGGTATGAACCCACAAACATTTGAAGAGATGGATGTTGAGTCTACAAGAATACTGATATCTGAAATGTGGACTTTGACATTTGATGGAGGTAAGTCCCACACTGGAGTAGGGGTTAGAGTAAACCTGACTGATATTAATGGAAACTATTTGGACATACCATACAGACTACACTTCCTATGCATAAACAATGTGATAAAATATGAAGAAGCATTATTGTTAGGCTTAAGAAAAGCTAAAGAACTGGGAATCAATTATTTGACTATATATGGAGATGCATAACTAATAATATAACAAATTAGAGGTAAATATCAGGCTAGACATCCCAGGCTAAAGCAGTACAAACAAGCTATTCAGGAAGAGATCAATAAATTTATGGCTTTCAATATCACATATATTCCTAGGGATCGAAAACACATAGCCAATTTGTTAGCCATAAATGCCTCTGTCTCAAACAATCTAAATATAGACACAAAATAGTAAGAAAAGTTCCCTACCATTTCAGTGTATCATCCGTCTGTCCCAGATAACATAGTGTATTTGCAAGTTTTCTAAGATGACATAGACATCAAATATTTTATAATATTACAAAATTAATATGGTGAGATTATATGTGATGAAGAGAAATTAAAAAAGGTAATCAGAGAGCCTACACAGTTGAAGACTAACAAATTGTTCAAAGGTCTGATTTCACTGGAAATTTATTTGATGATTGTGATAAAGCCCATAAACCAACCTTGCAAGGATTAGAAGCTGAAGAAATCAATATTGATACTGAGCAAGAGCACAAAATGGTGAAGGTTGAAAAATCCATGTCAGAGAAAGATAAAAGAGACTACATAAAGTACCTAAAAAAGCATAAAGATTCTTTTACTTGGAGCTATGAAGACCTTAGGACTTTTAATACAGAGGTAATGAAACATATCATTCCACAAAAAGAGGGTACTAAGACACATAGACAAAAACAGAGGAAATTTAATCCAATATTGCACCCTGTAATGCAAAAAGAAGTCCAAAAGCTACTAGATGCTAAGATTATCAGGAAGGTTAGATTTTCCATATGGATAGCAAATTTGGTGCCAGTGAGGAAGAAAAATGGAGATATCAAACTGTGTGTAGATTTTCAAAACTTGAACAAAAATTGCTTGAAGGGTAATTATCCCCTGCCCAATATGGAACAATTACTGCATGTTATTGCAAGATCATCCATGATGTCTTTATTAGATGGATTCTCTGGCTATAACCAGATTCAAATTAATCCAGAAGATAGGCACAAGACAAATTTCACTACTCCATGGGGAACTTTGAGTACCTTAGAATGCCCTTTGGTTTGATGAATGCAAGAGCCACATTCTAGAGAGCTATGGATTATTATTTAAAGTGCTTGATGTTTAATATGGTAGTAGTCTACTTGGATGACATAAATGTTTTCTCTAAAAATCTTGAAGATCATTTTGAACATCTCACTCAAGTATTTGCCAGGTGTAAGGAGTTTGGTATCTCACTAAACCCCAAGAAGTATATCTTTGAAAAAAATCAAGGCAAGCTATTAGAAAACATTGTCTCTAAAGAAGGAATTAGTATTGATCCTCAAAGAAATGAGGCCATTGTAAATATTCCTCCACCCAAGAACTTGAAAGGAGTCACATCATTCTTCAAGAAAATAAATTTTATCAAGAGATTTGTTCTAAATTTTGCTCAAATTACAAAGCCTATAAATAACATGATCAAGAAAGAGGGCATTATTAGATGGATAGAGGAGAATCGATAGGTTTTTCAGAAAAATAAAAGATATTATCACCCAAGGTCCTATATTAGACTACCCAGACTATCATAGAGACTTTAATATGTATTCTTTAATTTTAGAAGATATCATTCAAAAGACATGGAGAGGCAAGTGGTATTTATGATTTCAGGGTTAAAAGGATCCTAGTTGAAATATACCATGATATAAAAGTAGGACTTCACACTTACAAAAGCTTTAGAGCATTTCAAATGGGTTTTTGGATCAAATAAAGTGATAGCTTGCATCCCTTACACAACCATCAAGGATATCTTCACTCAAAATGAACCTACAGGCAGTTCAGCCAAATGGATGGTTTTATTGCAGTAGTATGGAGTGGAATTTAAGGCTGTAAAAACTATTAAAGGACAAGGTTTGGCCAAATATATGGCAACTAAAGGGGGTGAAAATTTCTATATTATAGTGGAGACAGTTAATGTACAACAAACTGCTAAAAAGAAAGAATTTGAAGATGACTGGTATAAAGACATCATGAATTATTTACAGATATTAACTTTTCCTACTGGCCACACTCAAAATAGAATGAGAAGTATCAAATTGCAAGCACACAAATATTATTTTTAGGAAGATAAACTATATTGGAGGCACCCAATCGGTGTATTGTTGCTATACCTCTTCCATAATGAGGTGTCTCGAATAATTGAAGAATTTAATGCTGGATTTTGTAGAGGATATTTTGCATCAAAGGAAACTGTTAACAACATCATGAGGGCAGGCTACTATTGGCCTTCCATGTTCAGGGATGAGCATCAGTTGGTGAGAAGATGTCAAAACTATTAGATATTTTATAGCAAGAAAAATCTTCCTGCAATGCCTTTAAAGTCTGTGATAGTAGAAGCTCGTTTCACTCAATGAGGCCTAGAATTGATAGGGGAAATTAACCCAAATTCATTAGGAGGCCATTGATGGATAATAACTGCTACAGACTATTTCACTAAGTGGGTGGAAGCTGCCCCTTTAAAAAGAACAAATACTAAGGTAATCATCAAGTTTTTAGAGGAGAATATCCTTACCAAATTTGGAGTACCCAGAAAGCTAGTGACTGATAATGGTAGCATTTTTATTTCTTATGAAATGGTGGAGTTCTGCAGCAAGTACAACATTGAACTGGCTCACTCAGCCAATTACTACCCTCAAGAAAATGGCCTAGCAGAGTCTTCAAATAAAAACTTCATAACTAGGATAATCTCTTGGTAGGAACAAGAGGAGTTGGGAAAATGAGTTAAAATTTGCTCTATGGGTTGACAAAATTTCTATTAAAAGGGCTACAGGAAGAACACCTTATGAGTTGGTGTATGGATAATAGGCCTTACTTCACCCATAATTTAAAATACCGGCCTTGGATTTGTTACTGCAAGACCATAAGAAGGCTGATAGTTGGCAAAGGAGAATGGATCAAATTACCAAACTAGAAGAAGACAAGAGGGATGCTTTCAAGAGAATGACCTAAGAGACTTAGAAAAAATGTAGATGTTTAACAAGAAAGCCATAGGAAATCCATTTGCAGAAGGAGACATAGTGTTATACTAGGATCCAAATAATGATAAACCAAGAGAAAAAAGCAAGTTGGAGCCCAAATGGCTAGGACCTTATCAGATCTTACAGAAAATGGGCCATCATACCTACAGGTTGCAAACCCTACAAGGTGAAGAAATGCAATTTCCAATAAATGTCTAGCATTTGAAGAGGTATCTTCCCTGTAATGGGGATTTGATCATATGAACTATTTGTGTCTGCCTCTTGTACATACAAAAAAAAGAGTTTTGTGTTTATTATAGTTCAATCGGTTTCAGTCCTATGTGTTTTTATTTCAGTCTATAGAAGTTTAGCAATTTTTTAGTTTGTTATCTTCTTAGGTGGTTAAGGTTTGTTTGGTCTTGGTTAGGTTGAATAGGGGATCTGAAGCACCAAATATTTTGTACAAGCCAAAAGTAAAAGTCATGTTCATATAGGTCATATATACTTGAAGTCTATTGCAAGAATTCCAAAAAGGAATGGGTATAGTTAGGTCATTCGAAGATTCTAGAGTTCTCAAGAGAAATTTTTATCCTAATATATCAAACACTTCTCTTATCCTAGACAAAACCTGTGTTGGGCTTCAAAAATCCCAACTTAATTCTCACCCCTAATTTTCAATGAGATGGCAAAGCCTGAATGTCTAGGTGATTGTAGGATGTGATATTGAGTCCAAAAGAGAGAGAGGCCTTGAGAAAATAATTCCAATTCTAAGAGATTCTTCATGGTCATTAAAGGGATAAGTCTAAGTCTTATAGTATTTCATTTCACCCTTCATGAGTCCATCCCTTTTCATCCTTTCATTAGTAAGATCATCATTTCCATATCATCAAGCCATATCATATTTTTCATTTCAATCATTTTTAGGCCACCTTCATTATTTAGCCCATGCCTTTTAAAATATGCATTCAGTCCATAAACATTTCCATCTCCATATCTCCTTTTAATCCATATCATCTAAGACCGCCTAACAACTGCATAACCCTTTAAAATCCATCTCATAAGGTCAAAAATCATAAGGCATCCCTAATCTAGACCACGATCAAAAAATTTCCAAGACTGCTTTGATTTTATTTTCATAAGGATTAATTCCTAAGTCCACTTAAATACCCATCCTAATGTTTTTCTAAATTATTTTCTAAGGCTAAAAACCATAAGTCCTCATCACCCTTCTAAAACCCCATCACTAATCCAATCCACAACCACAATAAGACATCGACGATAGACCTAACCCGATAAAGCATTGTCACTCATCTAAGCACCCTATTGTCGATTCAATCCATGATCGAAGTAAACCATCAGTTACAAGCCTAAGTTTCAAAATGCATCATTTCTCATCTTAATATATCATCACAAATCCATCTCTAATAGATTATTTTAATCGGTGACCACGTAAATTCATATATAAAACAAAGTTTGTTGTCACTCTTGTGGACGAATTATCATCGATCCATCAACGACCACCCAGTCCCATCAGTGATAGCAAGTCTTAAGTCCAAGAAAGGGTCCAATCAACACAGACCTAATAATTCTCTCTCAACTAAATCTGGTCAAGTCAGGTTGTTTTTAAATATTGCATTATCCACCCGAATTTCCCGTCACTGATCCATCCATGACCATATTAATCCATCAGCAATAGTCCAAGACCAGTGCAAGTCTTCATCGCTCATCCAAACCTATCATCATCGATCCATTGCCAATCCATAAATGATAGTCATTTCCATAAATGACACTTTAGCTCTAGGTCATATATTTTGTTGATCGGTCTTCATTTACCTAAGTCAGAAGAAATAATTCCCACTTAAAACATAGCCCCTTGGTCCAAGTTGGTTAGTCACTGATAAAAATACCATGTCGTCGATTCACCAGTGACACCTTTTCTTCACCAACGATCACTAAATGACTCAGTCTGAATAGGTATTCTTTATCGTTCTTAGGAAAAGTCTATCATCGATCCATTTGCGATGATGAAGTTTTAGAAGTGACAGGGTGTTTCACGTCATATAAAGGGTTAGGTCATCATTGTCCTAGGTCTTCTCCCTCCTATCGTGCATCAAATAAATGTGTGTTTACTAAGTTGTTAGCTTAATACTATCCAAATATCTTATAGTCATCTATCACTAATAGTAAGCCTCTTTCGCTCATCCATAAATGATAATGTGAACTCAACAATGAACAAGTGTAGTCATCACTCTCGTAAATATAGTATCATCGATTCATCAGTGACAGCCCAAGAAATCAGTGATAGTGTATTCTACACTAGTCTTCATCGCACATCAAGAACATCCATCAATGATGCATTAGCAACAGTCCAAAATGAAGAGCGATGAAGGTGTTAACAGCTCAAATCTTCCTAGGGAAGATCAATGATGCATATTTAACTTGGGAGGGCATGTGGCTCACTATTTGAAGACTGATAGAAGGCATGAAGTGTTGGGTGGCCCAAGAGCTAAAATAAAAAAAATCAAAAGACATCTTAGGATGAAAATATCTCTTTGAAGCAGATGAATTATTGACAAACCACTCATGATAGGTTTCAAAACTATGGCTACAACAAAAGTACGAAAGCCTGAGTAAATATCTAAAGAGTGCCATCAGCTTGAAGATGTTCAAAATATAAGCAATGAAACCTGGTGGATTTAAATACTACTCAAAGAAATAAATATCTAACCACGTGAGTAAAATCCACACACGAGCTGAAGATAGCAAATATTGTATTAAGAAAGGTAAGCTTATGGAGCGACCAACTCCAAGGACAAGCTCAATGCAGGTCCAAGATATCTAGATCCATTCGTATCTATAGAACATGATGTTGCCACCATTAGTTGATGAAATGAATGATCTCAGTACAACTTTATATGAAGGCAGTGGATAAAGTAAAGGATTCAGTAACAACGATGGGCCAGAGCATGTAAAAGGAAATGACAATAAAAGAATGTAAGCAATATGAAAGGTTCCTATGTTTAATCATTGAAATATGTAGAAGGCATAGTAAAGAGAAGAAAATGTTGAAGTCTTAGCATATTATCAACTTTGCAAAGATAGCAGCACCTCGACAAAATATAGTTACAAAGGTCTCACCCATAGAGTATTGTTATGGAGGTACCCCTTTATTGTCATTCCTGTCAATAGGAATACCTCTAGATATTATTTTCCATTCTGTATTTCCTCTCATTCCCCTTTACCTTCTTCTTTCTAGGCATTTTATCTTGATCATATTGAATTTCGCAAAGTAATTTGAACCCGTATATTGCATGTGTTAAATAGGTTACAACTTGGTGGTTATGGAACCAATCGGGTGGTTACCTAACCTACCTAGAGAGCGCCTACGAGCGCTAATATTTTGCCCAATAATGAAATACAATGCATTACATTTGCTAACATCCCCCCTTATTACATTATTGGCAACTGCAAATAGCATTGCGAAATAGTTCAAATTTGACACGAGCAAGCGCCTTGGTGAAGATATCTACTATTTGCTCATCAGTGGGAATGTAGTGGAGTTGTATATGATGTTTTGGAACTTCATCTCGAATGAAATGACATCTAGTGTCAATGTGTTTGGTGCGATCATGAAAGATGGGATTCTTAACAAGATTCAAAACACCTTGATTGTCGCAGAACAAATGAAGAGGAAGATTCTTTGGAAGGCCCATATTTGTAAGAATGCGACGTAACCATATCATCTCGTAGACTGCTCCACTAGCTGCATGATATTCTGCCTCGATAGAAGAGATAGCAACAACCTGCTACTTTTTACTATGCCAAGAGACAGGACCAGATCCAAGATGAAAGATGTATCCAGAAGTTGACTTTCGATCGTCAATGGATCCAACATAGTCAGAGTCCATGTACCCTTGAAGATAGAACTTGTTATTCATTTTGTATTCCAAGCCAAAATTTGTTGTACCACGGACATAATGAAGAACTCTTTTTGCTGCTTTCCAATGGCTCACTTTTGGATCCTGCATGAATCGTGAAAGATAACCCACAACAAAACTGAGATCTGGCCTGGTGTTTGTGAGGTATATGAGACTCCCAATCAGTTGACGATAGAGAGTGCCATCTACCTATGGAGATTGATCGAATCGAGATAACTTAAGTCCTGCCTCCATTGGTGTAGCTTTAGACTTGCAGTCAGTCATCCGATATTTATCGATCAATGTCTTGGCATATTTCTTTTGAGTAACTCGTATATGATGTTTCTTTTGAGTTACTTCTAAACCAAGACAATAGTGTAGAAGTCCTAGATCTATCATTTCGAAAGATGTGTTTAGATCATTTTTCACTGTATCTATCATACTCTCTGAACTACCTGTTATGATCAGATCATCTACATATAGCACCAAAATCACTATATCAGAACCATTGTTCTTTATATAGAGATTTGCATCTGATGGACTTCTTTGAAAACCATGTTGCATGAGGTGACTATCAATTTTGATGTACCAAGCTCGAGGAGCTTGTTTCAGTCCATACAAGGATTTGATCAACTTACAAACTTTCTGTTCTTGCCCTTCAACAACAAATCCTTCAGGTTGGACCATGTACACTTCTTCCTGTAGGTCACCATTTAAGAAAGCACTTTTTACATCCATCTGATGTAACTTCCACCCAAACTGAGCTGCCATGGCACAAAGTACTCGAATGGTGGTCATTTTTGCAGTAGGGGCAAAAGTCTCTTCATAATCTATGCCTTCTTTCTGTGCATAGCCCTTTGCAACAAGATGGGTTTTATGCTTATCAATAGTACCATCTGCCTTATATTTTACTTTGAACACCCACTTGCAACCAATGGGCTTCTTTCCTGAAGGCAGATTTACTAGCTTCCATGTATGATTCTTTATGAGAGATGTATGTTCTGCTTCCATAGCAACCTTCCACTGAGGCTTACTAAGTGCATCCTGAACTGTTGTGGGTTCATTTTCATCTAATGCTGTCAAATAAACCCTTTCATCCTCCATATCCATATCCCTACCTTCCACTGCATCCACAGATAGTTCATCAAACTGTTGGCAAAGCTCATCAACCTCTGAAATTGATGCCTTTGCTCTCTTCTGCTGAGTCATACTACGAGTACAGGGTCGATCTAGAGTTAGATCTGGAAGTGATGTTAACTTGGAATCTCTCAATGTACTGGTATACCATTTGGGAATCTTATTCTGAGGAGGTGAAGTCTCTTTCTTAGGCTCATCTTCCTCAAGGTATACAACTGTGTTATTTGATGTGAAAGTTTCATCAAATACCACATCTCTACTTATATGTGTCTTCTTGGTTATAGGATCTATCAATCGATATCCTTTTGAATGCTCATCATAACCAAGAAAGATACATTTCAGGGTCTTCTCATCTAACTTCTTTCTTTTCTGTTTTGGTATGTGCATGAATGCCTTACATCCAAAAACCCTTAGATGAGAGATGGAGGGTTTCTTACCACTCCATGCTTCTTGTGGAGTTTTACCCTGTAGAGCCCTTGTGGGTGCTCTATTCAGGAGGTATGATGTTGTGTTTACTGCTTCTGCCCAATATTGATCCTCAAGATGTGCTCCCTTTAGCATACATCGAACCATTTCCACAATGGAATGATTTCTCCTCTCTACAACTCCATTTTGCTGAGGTGTATAGGTTGTAGTCAGTTGTCTCTTAATCCCATGTTCTTTCAAAAATGATGAAAAATCCTTGGAAGTATATTCCCCCTCGATCTGAGCAGAGGGTTTTGATGAAACATCCTGATTCCTTCTCAACAAGTTTCTTGAATTGTTGAAAGTACAAAAAAGCCTCTGATTTCAATTGAAGAAAGAAAACCCACATCTTTCGTGAGTAATCATCAACAAACAATTGGAAATACTTCTTTCCACCATAGTTGGTTGGCATAGGACCACATAGATCGGCGTGTACCAACTCCAAAGGTTTCTTAGCTCTGGAAGAGCTAGCTTCAAATGGTACCCGATGTTGCTTCCCTGCTAAGCAATCCGAGCAAACTGGCAAGATGGAGGAAAGGTGGGGAAGTCCTCTCACCATCTCATATTTGCTCAATTCGAGCAAATATCCTGAACTTAGATGCCCATATCTCTTATGCCACAGAGAAGTAGCCTCCTTTGTAGTTGCTTCCAGGGCAACATGAGGCATGGAAATAGCATCTAAAATGAACAAGCCATGCTTGTATGATCCGGTTGCTACATGTTTACCTTTTCTGGTTATAAAACATCTCTTCTTGCCTTTTGCAACTCAGAATACAACATCCATATTTCTATCCAACATCTGGGTAACGGACAAAATATTGTTAGCTAATCCAGGAACATAGAAGACCTTCTCAATCTGACATTTTCCATCTGGAAGAGTAACAGAAACATTCCCTTCACCCTTCACTTGGTAGACTTGATTGTCAGCAATGGTTACTGGCTTACCTTCTTTCTCCTCAAATGTCTCAAACCATGATTTGTCGCCAGTCATGTGCTTACTGGCTCCTGAATCAATATACCATACAACATCTATCTGGGGAGATGAAGTATGGGTCATGAGCACCTTGTGTGCTCTTTCAGAGTCTGAGTCTGAGTCGGACCCTGCAGAATCTGAGGCTGAATTGGATTCAGCATAAGCAACATGCCCCTTGGGTTGCTTATTATTTTTCTGTGATTTGTGTTTCCCTTTGCCCTTGTGCTTATGAGGTTGGTCATTCTGTTGCTTGTTCTTAAACCAACACCTATTAGTGTCATGGTTATTCATATCACAAATCTTGCAATATTGTTTGTCCTTCTGTTGATATTGTTTCCCTTTTCCTTTGGAAGAAGAACCCCCTTTTTGAAACTGCCCTTGTTTCTTACCACCTTGTTGGGTATAAAGGGCATTATCTGGCACTTCATCCTTCTGAACCTGATTTGCCTCCTCAGTTTGAAGCAAATTCACCAACTCTACAAAGGATACTTGTCTACCAGAAACATTGAGGGAGGTGATCAACATCTTGTAGGACTCTGGCAATGCTCTCAAGATGATAGAGGTCAAGAGAGTATCATCCACGGGTTTTCCCATAGTATTTAATTTGGCTTTCAATTCCGCCACTCTGCAAAGGAATAGATCAACTGTCTCCCCAGAGTTCATACTGAGGGTATGCAGTTGAGTTTGAAGGTGTAGAATAGTGGACTGATTCTTTCCTTCATACACAGTAGTCAAAGCATCCCAAGCTTCCTTACTGGTTTTGGCATCACAGATATGAGGTTGGACCTCATCTGTAGTAGCAAGAAGGATAAACATGAGACCTCTTTTGTCCTTATCAAAAGCTTCTTGATCTCGTCCTATTGTTTGAGGGCGTTTTGTAGTGCCAGTCACTACATCCCATAAATCTTCCACCTGAAGAATGGCACGCATCTTTGTCTTCCATGGAACAAAGTTTGAACCTTTCAGCAACTGTGAATCTGATAGATATTTATGAACAATGGCCATTGTGAAGGTTCCTTATATCACCAATTGGTCTCCCTTTCTTTATACCTGCCAGACCTATATACCGAAACTACTCTATATATACCCGCCCTTACGTGAGGGAGACTATAAGTATATATGAGCAACACGATACATGGAACTTAGGCGATACTGAAAGGGCATCATGTTGTTTATGACACCTACCATAGAAAGTCTATTCCTCATGCGTGGGGCGTAACTTCCCCTAAACACTTCGGAAAGACCTTCGTCAGGATTTACGCCTAACAACAATCACGATGTGGGTATGAAATGGAATGAATAATAGAACTGGTTTGCCTTATTTCTCCCTGACGATTGATAGAGAACAAGCTCAGACGTCGTTGTTGCAGCTATATTAGGCGTTAGATACAGTAGTCCAAGCACGACAACATCACCTGTAAGTGTGGACCAGAGGTATCGTATATACCGAACGTTGTTGTGCAATAAATTGCACGAGTAGGTGTAAAAAATTTGGGGTCTTTTCTTTGCTTTTATTTTTGTGTGATTGTTTAATGCATGAAAACAGGAAATTTAAATGCAAAAAAAACAATATCCACACATGCCCACAAATTTTCCTACTTGAGGTGTCGGTTTCCACCGAAAATGCACCTCTTACAATGCCAGTTTTGAGATGAGTAGCATATATTCACATTCCATATTTTGTATTCCCCCCTTTGTCTTAGAATTTTGCAAGAAAGAAATGCATATAGAAATCCCCCCTTGTTGTTGCAAAATGAACAATGTGGAACAAAAAAATGCCAATTCCAATAAATAACTACTTATCCCTCCAAAGAAAAACTTGAAAAGAAGGCAGGTATATATGGAAGAATACCTCAAAAAAAACTGCTTTGCTGCAAGTCTTGAGAGAAGAAAACTGCTCCAGTGCCCTTGTTGAAAGGAGAAGTAGCCTCCGTGGGAAAAAAACCGACTCTCTGAGGTCACAAATGTGTTAAAAAAATGACAAAAAAAATGATAGAAAAGAGCAAAAAATTGACAATTTTTTTTTGCTTAGGGCATCAAATTTTTTTTGTTGGGCATCACTTTTTCTTGTTGGGCATCACGTTTTCTTGTTGGGTGTCATTTTGTGTTTGCTGATCGTCAACCAGGGCGTCACTGCGTAGGCTAGGTGTCACAGAGCAGTGAGGGGCATCACAACGCATAGGCCAGGAATTACTGGGTAGATAGGGGCATCAAGAGCATGCAGGGGGTGTCATTTCACCAAAAATTGGTGTCACCAACGAGATGAGCATCACTGAATAGGAGCGGGCATCAAAAAATAGCGTCGAGGAGGATCAAAACCGTGACCTCCATCTGACTAAGCACAGCGAAAGACCACGTGAGCCACAATGCTCAACGAAACTGAGAAGGAACAACAACTATTTGTAGTTAGCTTTGAGTCCGATCAAAAGAAAAAATATATATCCCACATTCTCCCTGTGGGAGTTCGAGGATGGTTTAAATGGTGTGAAAGCCACATAGGCTTTCGATTGCCTTCAAGAAACCACTCCCCGTTTTGTCCTCCTTTTGTCTCCACCTTCTCTGAACCGCCTCGCATGTTGTGCTTGCTGTCTTTACCTTCTCCGAACCACCTCATGTGATGTGCTTGTTGTCTTCACCTCTTGCCCTGCATGTTGTCCTTAGTATGAGTGTTTTGTGTTGTCTTCACCTCTCGTCTTGTGTGTTGTCCTCACTGTGTGTTGTCTGTGTCTTGTCCTCATCGTGTTGCCTACGTCTTGTCCTTTTCGTGTTGTCTATGTCTTGTCCTCGAACCGTGCGCCAAGAAATTGGAGCAGTTAGTGAACTGCCTTATCCGCTTCCTCGATCACACCGTGGCTGGCTCTGGTACCATATTGAATTCTGCAAAGCAATTTGAACCTGTATATTGCATGTGTTAAATAGGTTACAGCTTGGTGGTTATGGAACCAATCGGGTGGTTACCTAACCTACCTAGAGAGCACCTATGAGCACTAATATTTTGCCCAATAATGAAATACAATGCATTACATTTGCTAACAGATCACCATCACAGTCTACTCTACAAAACACCATCTTGTCACCATTGTCTATAGTCTTCCATGTCAATTGTTTCCAATTGTTCCCACCACCCACCATCCTGTTTCCCATCCTATACCACCTCATTGTGTTTTTCTTTCTCTCTTCACCATCACATTAGGTCCCCCTATGTTTCACCTCAAAAATATATCTACGTTAATCCTAGTCAAATATCATCCAAAGGCAAAAAAATATATGACTAGGATGACTGAAACAAAACAAATGTACATAAATTAGTCTTTTGTACAAATTTTAAGACACGATCAAATGCTTGGTCCACCACTATTAAGAGCCCCTTTCAAATAAAAAATAGTCAAAGTTTGAGAAACCGAAAGGATGAGTTGCATTTACATATGGCACAATTTCAAGCAAATAGCAGCCTAACAAAAATTTTGACAATTGGCATCATTATTTTGCTATAACAAACTAGGAAGCCAAAGAGACACAGAGCTAGAGAAAAAATACAAGTGGCAGCACCTGCACCAAGTATTTGTAATAGATTTTGGGCATTCAGGCTATAAAAAGAGCAAAAACAACCAAGCTTCAAAATCAAGCAATCACGTAGCAAGCTTATGTGAGGTATTCTAAGTGTTTCGCTTGGGTTATCGTATCTCTTTTTTGTTTCTTCATTTTAGTCATTTTCTTATGTTCATCCCACCCTTGTGCAGGTGTTGTTGAAAGTCGATAAGCCTATCTGAGATCATTTCCAAGAGTTGTTCCAGGAATCCAGAGTCTATGTGTCACTACAATTAGGACAATAGATAGTAGTCCCCTGTTACGTCATTTGAATGGGGTGACTTATGTATTTTATTCATTAGAAGACTCGAGTATTCTGTCAAGCTTAGTCATTGTAAACATTTTACTTTGAATATAATACAAAATATTTAGTTCCCATTTGTAGCAATTTTTGGTGCAAAGTGTGTATGTTTTCTTGCCTGCATATTACATTATTTAAATATGTAGGTAACATTTCTTCATTGATTTAAGAACCCATGTTGATTGTGATATTTGAATGAATGAGGGTTTATCAATCTTTATTTCCCCTTCTATTCTTTTTCATGTGGATGATTAAAATTGCTATGATAACCCAAATGGACAAGGCACCGATCTGCTTTAACTACTAAAATACTTTCATTGTATGCTTGGTCTGTTAGGTAATGGAGCCAAATTGATAAGAAAGGAATTAATTACCATTAAATATTGTTGGTGGGGTTCCAAGGCCATTAAATATTGTTGATGGGCAACGATCAACAATAGGAACGTGAACGGGGTTCCAAGGCCATTAAATATTGTTGATGGAGAAATTTTATTGAAAATTTAACTGTATTTCTTGGTGAAAAACACTTGTCAAAAGAACGTGATAAGCGTATGGGTGGTTTCAACCCATGGTTTTGGCCCATTGTATTCCGACACCACTATGTGGTTTTGGGTAGAGGAAAAGTCATGAATCTCTATATATTTTGTACTGTAAAGGTCATCTTAGATGTGAATGCTCTTTTCTGGTTTGGAGGAAGAGAGGGGAGGAGACATTGTACAAGTGGAGAAGATTGTTGTATTGTTGCTAATACAAAGGACTGATTGTTTCTCCGTGGATGTAGGGTACACTGCCCGAACCACGTATATCTTGTGTCTCTTACATTTGTGTGATTGCTTGTTGTTTATTGCACTGTTTCCTATTTTGCTTATGGGGGCTTAACTAGGGTTTGAACTATTTCTCCATTTTCGTTATTATTATTTGTTTTTTCATAGGTTGTGTATTGTTTGTACATGGTAAATTCCCAACAACTGGTATCAGAGCGATCTTGTTGGGAAAGGGCACTCACAGGAGAGTTTTCTGTTCGAGTGGGAGAAATGGGAGAAAGTTCGAAGTTTAAACTGGAGAAGTTTACTGGACAAAATTTTGGTATGTGGAAAACCAAAGTGGAGGATTATCTGTATCAGAAGGATGATCTGTACTTGGCTCTAAAAGGGAAGACTGATGGTAAACCTAGGATGATGGATGATGAGGAATGGGATCTGATAGACAGGAGGGCACTAGGGGTGATCCGGTTGAGCCTGGATGATTCTGTTGCATACAACATCGGGAAGGAAAAGACCACCAAAGGAGCCATGGATACACTAGCTAAGTTGTATGAAAAACCCTCAACTTCAAATAAAATTTTCTTGATTAGAAAGCTTTTTACTATGAAGTTGCAAGAGGGTGGATCTATCCAAGAACACCTTAACGAGTTTTATGTTGTTATGGGTTCTTTAAAATCTGTAGGGCTTGATTTTGATGATGAGGTTATGGCTTTAGGGTTTCTTTGTTCACTACCAGACTCATGGGGTAGCGTTGTAATGGCAGTGAGTAATTTTGTGCCTGGATCTGGAAAGTTGGTGTTTGATGATGTGGTTAGCACAATCCTTAGTGAGGATATGAGGAGAAAAACCTCAGGGGAGGCTTCATCATCTGGAGTAGCACTATCTACAGAAAGTAGAGGCAGAAACAGAGAAAGAGGAAAAGGCCAAGCTAGATGGAAAATCTAGAATAGAGGAAAATCGAAGGGTAGATCTAAAAGTAGAGACAAAAGCAAGATTGATTGTTGGCATTGTGGGAAGAGTGGACACTTCAAGAGGGAGTGCAAATATAGAAAGAAGAATGAGGACAATAATGGGAATGATGCTCAAGAGGTAAACATTGTAGGTGCAATTTATCAGGATGCCCTGATTCTTGCAACAACTTGCACGAGTGAGTATTGGGTTATGGACTCTGGAGCTTCTTATCATGTCACTTCTCATAGGGAGTACTTTGTTGATTATACTCCAGGCCATTATGGAGAGGTTTTGTTGGGCAATAACTATCCATGTGAGATTGTGGGTATTGGCACGGTGAATGTAAAATTGCCAAACAAAAATATTTGGGTGCTTAACAATGTTAGGCACATTCCTGATCTGAAGAGGAACCTGATTTCAGCCAGTGCACTTGATTTGGAGGGATACAACACTAATTTTAGAAATCGGCAATGGAGAGTGACAAAGGGTTCAATGGTGATTGCAAAAGGTGAGTTGACTGGAACTTTGTATTTATTGCAGAACTCATCTTATTGTACATTGAACTATGTTGCTCAGGATGATGCGAAAGCATGGCATTTGTGGTTGGGTCATATGAGTGAGAAAGGGATGAAAACCCTTCACTCCAGAAAACTATTGCCAAAACTCAAGGATGTTGATTTGGGTTTCTGTGAAGGTTGTGTATACGAAAAACAAAAAAGGGTAAGATTTCTGAAAGTTGGTCCAGAAAGGAAGAAAGAGAAATTAGAGTTAGTACACTCGGATGTGTGGGGTCCCTCACCGGTACTTTCTCTTGAGGGCTACTCTTATTATGTTACCTTCATTGATGATTTTAGTAGGAAGACATGGATCTACACAATCAAGCATAAATCTGATGTTTTTGACACTTTTCGAAAGTGGAGAGCATTAGTGGAGATTGAGGCAGGTAAGAAAGTAAAGTGCCTTAAATCTGACAATGGTGGTGAATATTGCAGCAAGGAGTTTGAGGACTATTGCGCAAAGGAAGGAATTAGGAGAATCAAGACTACTCCTAGGACACCACAGGAGAATGGAGTCTCAGAGAGGATGAACAAAACTATAATGGAGCGTGCCAGAGCCATGAGATTGCATGCAGGGTTGCCATTGTTCTGTTGGGCTAGTGCAGTTGATACAATAGTTTATTTGATAAATAGAGGACCTTGTACTGCATTGGATGGAGGTATTCCAGAGGAGACTTGGAAAGGTAAGCCTGTAAACTACTCTTTCCTTAGAGTATTTGGTTGTGAGGCTTTTGCCCATATAGATAAAGAAAATAGGAGTAAGCTTGATGCAAAGTCTAGAAAGTGCTATTTTCTTGGTTATGGTGTGGATGAGATGGGATATAGGCTATGGGATAATGTTGGCCAAAAAGTTATCAAGAGTAGAGATGTGATTTTCAATGAGGATAGGTTGTACAAGGATAGGCACATACAGGTTGAAGAGGATGCACCTGAGTTTGTTGACTTGGATGCAATCCTAGAGCATGGTGTAAAAAGACAGCCTCTTGTTCAGATTGATGAACATGGTGCTCATGAGGAAGAGCAAGGTGAACAGGAAATTGTTGTTACTCCACCATCATCCCCATAGGAAGTAAGGAGATCTACAAGGGTAAGACATGCACCTGATAGGTATTCTCCTGCTTTACATTATGTACTGTACACTGATGTCGGTGAACCGGAATGCTTTCATGAGGCTTTGAAAGTGGATGCTAGGATTAAGTGGGAGCATGCTATGAAGGATGAGATGGACTCATTGACTCAAAACCAAACTTGGGATTTGGTTGAGCTTCCCAAGGGCAAAAGGGCATTGCATTGCAAATGGGTGTACAGGGTGAAGGATGAAGTTGATGGCAGCAAGAGATACAAAGCAAGACTTGTTGTGAAAGGATTTGCACAGAGAAAAGGTATTGACTATGATGACATTTTCTCACCTGTAGTAAAAATGACTTCAATTCGGACTATTTTGAGTATAGTTGCAGTAGAAGATCTTCATATTGAACAGTTAGATGTGAAGACAACATTCCTTCATGGGGATTTGGAGGAGGAGATCTACATGCACCAACCGGAGGGGTTTGAGGTCAAAGGCAAGAAGAGCCTTGTGTGTAAACTGAAAAAGAGCTTGTACGGTTTGAAGCAAGCTCCAAGGCAATGGTATCTCAAGTTTGACAGTTTCATGAGTGAGCATGATTTTACTAGGAGCCAGAGTGACCATTGTGTTTATTTTTGGGCTACAAGAAATGGTATCTTCCTTATTCTCTTATTGTATGTTGATGATATGCTTGTGGCAGGATCCAATATGCAGGATATTAAGAAATTGAAAAGGGAGTTGGCAAGTAGATTTGCCATGAAGGATTTGGGGGAAGCCAAACAAATCCTTGGCATGAGAATCACTAGAGACAGGAAGGAGAAAACACTGAAGTTGTCTCAGGAGGATTATGTGGAAAAGGTGCTTAAGAGGTTCAGTATGCATGATGCAAAACCGGTAGCCCAACCTCTTGCAAAGCACTTTAAGCTCTCAAAGAAGCTATGTCCCAAGACAAAGGAGGAGGAAGAGTACATGAGGAAGGTACCCTATGCTTCAGTAGTTGGGAGTTTGATGTATGCTATGGTGTGTACAAGACCAGACATTGCCCAAGCAGTGGGAGTTGTGAGCCGATATATGAGTAATCCAGGTAAATCTCACTAGCAAGCAGTAAAATGGATACTCAGGTATTTGAAAGGGACTTCAAAATTTTGTTTGAATTTTGGAGGTTCCAAAGTTGAGTTACAGGGCTATGTGGATTCAGATATGGTAGGTGATTTGGATGGTGGGAGGAGCACTACTGGGTATGTATTCACAGTTGGAGGTACAACAGTGAGTTGGATATCCAAGCTACAACGTGTTGTAGCTCTTTCTACTACGGAGGCTGAGTATGTAGCCATCACGGAAGGTGCCAAAGAGTTCATATGGCTTCAGAGGTTGATTGAGGAGTTGGGTCAGGAGCAAGGAGATGGGACACTTTGGAGTGACAGCCAAAGTGCCATTCATTTAGCTAAGAACTCTGCTTTTCACTCATGGACAAAGCACATTCAGTTGAGGTATCACTTCATTCGATCAACAATGGAGGATGGTTTGGTAAAGTTGGGTAAGATTCACACTTCCCAAAATTTTGTTGATATGCTTACTAAAGTAGTAACCAGGGAGAAGTTGAGCTTTTGCTCTACTTCGGTTGGCCTTAAGGAGTAAGGTCATGATTATGAGAAACTTTCAGTCCTAGGGTGCAGGGATGTTGCATCAATCTTGTCTCCAAGTGGGAGATTGTTAGGTAATGGAGCCAAATTGATAAGAAAGGAATTAATTACCATTAAATATTGTTGGCAGGGTTCCAAGGCCATTAAATATTGTTGGGGTTCCAAGGCCATTAAATATTGTTGATGGGCAACGATCAACAATAGGAACGTGAACGGTTCCAAATGGAGAAATTTTTTGAAAATTTAACTGTATTTCTTGGTGAAAAACACTTGTCAAAAGAACGTGATAACCGTATGGGTGGTTTCAACCCATGGTTTTGGCCCATTGTATTTCGACACCACTATGTGGTTTCGGGTAGTGGAAAAGTCATGAATCTCTATATATTTTGTACTGTAAAGGTCGCCTCTATAGGTGAATGCTCTTTTCTGGTTTGGAGGAAGAGAGGGGAGGAGACATTGTACAAGTGGAGAAGATTGTTGTATTGTTGCTAATACAAAGGACTGATTGTTTCTCCGTGGATGTAGGGTACACTACCCGAACCACGTATATCTTGTGTCTCTTACATTTGTGTGATTGCTTGTTGTTTATTGCACTATTTCCTATTTTGCTTATGGGGGCTTAACTAGGGTTTGAACTGTTTCTCCATTTTCGTTGTTATTATTTGTTTTTTTCATAGGTTGTGTATTGTTTGTACATGGTAAATTCCCAACATGGTCAATATTAGTTTTTATCTTAATTTGGTTGGGTCATTTGTGCAAAGAATATTATTAGCTCATATTAGGGTGTCTAGACCTGGCCTGTTTAGATTCCAATCTATCCTAGGGCAAAGTGGTGAGTCTACCAGAGCTCACATATCTACTTATGGATTTTAAAGTATTTGAATAGCATGATAGACAACAAGGATATTTAAATCTTTCCACAACAAGGTCCTAACCTATTTGGTGAAAAATTTTCATGAAGGTGACGTGGTTGGCTAGTGTTTTGTCGGTTCTCTTTGAGAACTAGAATACCAATTTGGAATTCTCATGGATGTATCTTATTATGATGCATACATCGAAGGTTATCTTGATAAACATGTGTATGTTCAATAGCATTGATGTAGCACTCATCAAGAAGATTAGCTTGATCCAAACATATCTGACGAGTAGTATCATTGTCAATGAATTCTTGTAGAGAGATCCTTAAAGAAGGAATCTCTATCTCTAAGGGCATAATGGCTTCAGTGCCATAGACCAAGGAGAACGGTGTGGCCCTAGTAGGGGTCCTTATGCTAGTTTTGTAAGCCCAAAGTGTCAACAATATTTGGTTATGCCGGTCACAATGTGATTCCATAATAGTCTTGCAAAGAATGATGCAAACTATTTTATTTGTAGCTTCAACTTTGTCATTGCCTTGAGGGTAGTATGGCATTAAAAAGCTATGTTGAATATTGTATTTATCACACAAAGCACACACATTATTGTTCTTGAATGGTGTACCAATATCAAAATAAGCTTTGAAGGAATACAAAAATGGTATATGATATGTTTTATTATGAACTCAACAGTTTTAGGCCTAGTTTTTTGGATGAGAGGGATTGCCTAGACCCACTTCATAAAGTATTCAGTAGCGGTAATAATAAATTTATGATTGCTTGAAGAAGCGGGAGTGATTTTCCCAATGAGATCCAAACCCCATTGAGAGAATGGCCACGTAGATTGAATAGGCTATAGAGCCTGCAATGGTAGGTGAGTGAGGTTGGTATGTTGTTGACACTTAACACACCTTTTGACATATGTACAAAAATCATACTCCATAGAGGGACAATAGCAACCCATACACAAGATGCACTTTGTAATAGTGATACCACTAAAGTGGTTGCCACATGTGCCATCATGGGCAGCCAAATGATATGTTGTGCCTCTTCTGCTTCTATACAATGCAAGAGAATATCATCATAGCCATGTTTGTACAAAATATCCCCCAGAAAAGTAAAGCATATTGCTCTTTGTTTAAATGTATTCTTCGCCATTTGGGATAAATCATGTGAAAGTACACCTAATTTGATATAATCCTTGAATTGATAGAACCAAGTATTTTGAGGTTTGGATTGAACAAGACTGATGTTGGTGTTGGAATAATGTGCTTGCAATGTAATGGACGAATGGGGGAGTATTTGTATAGGTACACAAGTGATTTCATTGTGTGGATATTGGGGTATCAAATACCTCAACAAAGCCATGGTGTTGACAAAGTGATTGGTGGAATGTGGGGTGGCATCAATTTCATACCACTCAAATCGATCAAGAAGTAGATAACCCATATATTTATATTGCTTGAGAACTAGATATCAATATTGAAAAATACGTCTTACTTGATTCACCATGAGTAAGGAGTTACCCTATATTTGTAATGTCTTAACACCCATGGTGAGTGTCATTTTAGGGTCGATAATGAGTGCTTCATACTTGGCATTGTTATTCATGCATGGAAAGTTTAACTTGAATGAAAATGGGATGAGTACCCCCTATGGTGTAATGAAGATGATCCCAACATCAACCCCTCATTCACAATGATAGCCATCAAATAAGAGTGTTAGATCTACGACGATCTCATGGTTGACTTGTTGATCATCATTATAAGTGCAAAAAACAACCTCATTTGGAAGTTTGATGATAAGTGGATGATAATTCGGTAGAAGAGCCTCAACAAGATGGTTAGCGATGACCTGCCCTTTTATGTATTTTTGAATGATAAACTCTAGATTAAATTTCATAAGTAGCATGATCCATTTGATTGTCTGGCTATTATTATAGCTGCTTCCCATCATGTATCTGATGGGATTGTCATGCACAATGACATAAGTCATATGGTTGAGCATGTAGTGGTGCAAATTCTTCATAGAAAATACTAACACACAGTAAATTTTATCCATGTAAGCATATCATATTTCATAGCTTATTAGTGTGCAACTTATGTAATAAATTTCTTGTTCATGGGAGGCTTCATTCTTTTGTGTCAATAATGTACCCAATGCAAAATCTATGGTTGATATATACAAATGAAAAAAATTAGAGTGATGAGATGATAATATAGGCAATGAAGTGAGCTAGATCTTGATGTCATAAAAGGTAAGTTGACACTCACGATCCCAATGTAATGCTACTCCTTTTTGTAAAAGATGGTTGATCAGCTTGTATTTATCTAATAGTTGGGTAATGAAGCGATGAATCGCTTGAATCTTGCCTTGCAAGTTGCACAACTATTTGAGAGTGGTAGGAGGTGGCATAGCGATGATAGCTTTGATCTTCTCTAGGTCAATTTTGATTTTGTGTGAAGAAATAATGAATCCAAGGAGCTTGTCTAAGGTAACACCAAAGATACACTTTTTTGTATTTATATGGACATTGTGCTCAAGGAGTCGATCGAAAATTTTGCACAACTCATGAATATGTTGGTGATATTTTTTTTATTTTTCCAATAAATCATCAACATAGTCCTCCATAATTTGATGCATATAATCATGAAAAATATAGGTCATGGCCCGCTGATATGTGGTGCCAGCATTCTTAATACCAAATAGCATGGCCTTATAACAGAAAGTCTCCCAAGGAGTAGTAAAGGATATCTTGTGTTGATATTTAGGATTGATCCAGCTTTTGTTGTATCCCAAAAATCCATCCATCAAAGATAACATTTCATGACCTGTTGTGGATTCGACCAATATATCAATCTTGGGGAGGAGGAAATTATCTTTAGGATATGCTTTGTTTAGATCTCTGAAGTAAGTGCATATCTGAATCTCCCCTTTAGGTTTTGTGATGGGGACCATGTTTGAAACCCACTCAAGGTGAACCAAACGGTTGGATGAATCCCACATCTAGGAGTTTTTGTAACTCCTTGACCATTAATGCAATCGTAGGATGCATTTTGCATTGTTTATATTTGAAAATTTTGGTATTATCATCAAGCATAAGGTTGTAAACAACCAAATAAGGGTCCAAACATGACATGTTAGTGTATGACCATGCAAAAAATTTCTTGTACTCTTTGAGCAGTATTGTAAAACTTTCTCGTTCTTCGATGGAGAGGCCTTTGTCGAGTTTGATAATATGAGGATTTGATGGATCATCACCAATGTCAACATCAATATTTTACTCTATAAGAATGTATGAACCATCCTCAAGTTGAACGAGGATGGGGATGAGATGTAAGTCTTCTACAACATTAGGGAGAGGAATCCCATCATCATGTGTGACTTTGGCATTATGAATACAATAAGTCTATGAAGCGGTGGAAGAAAATGGAGTGTTAGTAAAATGTATTAAATTATCAAACATAAGGAACTCCTTCAATGAAGGCTTAGAAGAAATATGATCAAAATTAATGTAATCT
Source organism: Wollemia nobilis (assembly GCA_028583015.1). Lineage (NCBI taxonomy): Eukaryota > Viridiplantae > Streptophyta > Pinopsida > Araucariales > Araucariaceae > Wollemia > Wollemia nobilis. The sequence goes on from JAQPPZ010002068.1 coordinate 1,275,847, forward strand.
AGGTTGGTGAAAATAACTTGATTTAGATGGGGTGTCTAACAAAGTGGGGCAAATATATCCACAAAAATCATATTCACTAACATGGAGGAGGTGGTGGAGGATGGCGCACCTGAAGAAGTAGTGATGGATGAGGAGGAAAGAATGGATTTATTGAGATGAGGTTGTAAAATTATGGGGGGAGAGTGAGGTTGGCATGGAGATAATCAAACTTGATGTCTATTGCATAAATGGTAGGATAGAGGAACTGATGAGGAGAGTGATGGAATGGAAATGACATCTATATTGGGAAGTGATATAAAGGATAATGTTGTAAAATCCTAGATGAAGTCCTCAATGGTATAAGTAGAAGGAATGCCATATTACAATGAATCCCAAAAGTAATGATCCAAAATATCAATGGAAGAATGAGATGATGAGGAGTCATTGTGAAAGTTAGGTTTGAGTTCAGTGTCATATCCTTTAGTGAATTTAGCAACAGGTAAGGAAGTGCATCTTCTAGGACATGGAGAGATGAGTGTTGGTAACCTAATCTAGATTTCCCTCCAAGCTATTGAAAATAGTATTGAGAAAAGTTCTAAACCCCTGTTCATAGCGTCCTAAATCAAACTCTTTTTAGTGGAAGTGTTGGAAGTAATATTTAGTAAAATTAGGGTTTGACAAATAGTCAAGATTTTTACAAAACTTATCCTCATGTGGTTTGGTTTCGGAGGTGGAAGCAGATGTATCGACGCCCCCATAGATGAATTCAATGCAATTTATGGGTGGGTCGAGAGAGATAACGACTCTAATTATGAGGGGAGAATTACGAGGGTGACCAAAGTCACAAATAGATTGTATGTTGGAGGAGAGATACAAGCATTGTGTATATCGTATTCTCTTGGACCTAGGTTGGTCATGAGTATAAACACATGTGGCATTCTATCATGACCCTCCCTTGGCAGACTTTTTGAAGGATGGACTCATGCATGGTTATCTTATTTTTGTGATGAAATGACTGATTTTTTATGTTTAGTTTTTTCTATAAAAATACATATTATGGAAGAATGTGATGTATTTTATCGATGGAATGACTAATGATTTTATGTTTAGCTTCTACAAATATATTTTTATAAAATAATATGATATTTATAATAGAATTGCATGTTTTTAGGGACAATCGCTATTATAGGTGGAAGAAAGGTTTGACCACTAAGAATGAGATGCTTAAAAGAGAAAGGATGTTAGCTCTTGAAGGTGATAGCTTTGAGGAAGACAGGAATTCCTTTCATATAGTTGCATATTGTGTTTTGCATGTGAAATGAACCATCGACGGTGAGGTTACCAAAAAGGAGGTAACATAAGTGATGGGATGTGATTTGATGCTTGAAAATGCTATCTTGAAAAGACCTTGTATGTTTTTGATTGACATATGTTTACCTGATTTCATTTGCTTTCTCACTTTCACTTTAGTTGAATGTTCTTTTTAAAAGAGAAGAAAAGATACTTCTTGTGATAACTTTTCCATTTTAATGAAAAAGTCCTTATGAAAGAATTCTTCAAAAGTGATTTGCTCTTATGAAAAATAGTATTTAATGAAGGAACTCTTTACTCAATGAATAACATTAGAATAGCCTATAAAAATATCTCTTAACCAAACAATAATAATATTTATGATTTTGATGTACCATGGTTGTTGTTCATGGTGCATTTCCTGTGAGTTAGTTTATTGCCTTACTTTCGGGTTTGTGATGGGGAGGTAAATCTCGAAAGAATGTGGACACTCAAGTGCTCAGAAGTAGTGGAGTGATGGATAAAAAAGTGGCTAAGCGGGTCATCTAGTAAATAGGAAGGGAGTTTTTTTTAAAGGAAATAGAAGGAATAAAAAAGGAAAACTGAAGTGCACCTACTGGAAATCGTCGTAAGGTTGCAAGAGATTTAGGCAGGTTTGTTGAATTCATATTTATGTGATGAATTTCTAAGTGTGAATAGCCTATGATAGTATATCAGTATGGGTTAATATGTGTTCATCGATTGGTTGAAACCTCCTTGTCATTTATTTGTTTACCTTACATCATTGTGAAACTCATTAAATTTAGACTATCTTGGTAAGGTAGATTTACCCTGTGATTCGCAAGAACATATTCTAAACTCTTTATGCATCTTTTCATACTTTTTGTTTGAGCTCTTGGAGGAATTTTGTGAACACTGGTCTTTGGAGTGTTGAATTTTATGTCTGACTCCTCACATAGTGTTGTTCCGATGAAGCTCGCTAAAGCTTACAAGTTTGCTTCATGAGTGTATAATGCGCGGGCGCCGCCCCCCCCCCCCCCCCCCCCCCCCCCCCCCCGGGACAAAGCTATAGTTTTCTCCTAAAATTTACCTATTATTTAATCAGTTATTATGTGGTCAAGATACACTTGTGTTCTATAACTATAATTCAATATGGCCTAGTTTTATTTAATAGAAACCTCACTGCAATCCCACTATAGTTTACTGTATGATAACTCGGATGTTACATTACTATGCTATCAAAAAGAAGATTATAAAATTAGTGGTTGAGATAGATTATATTTTATTTCCTCATAATACTTGCTAGCTTGGGTTTGCTATTCTATCAAATGATGTATATGGGGACTTGTGTTCAAATCTCTCTCTAGTTACGAACCTATCTATAATATAATATTACACCAACACGAACTCCAATTTGGCCAAAGCAAAACTTGAGGATAATAAAACATAAATATAAACTAGTGTTGGTGCACAAAGATGGAATTAGAGGTATGGATAAAAAAAAATTGATTAATTAGTTACTTATGAGTATATGCATGTGCTACCTTAGAGGAGATTATAGAAATCTATTTTGAATAGAAAATGACAACACTATCACTGTGCAACAACTTGCTTTATTATCAACTTGATATAATACAACGAACGTCTTGTTATACTTAAATACATTATGATTCTAATGAGTGAAAGTTGTATGGCTTGTGAATTTTTGTTTGCTCTTGTGGTATAATTTATGAAACGATTACATGCTTATGTGTTAAATTAGTATTGAAGCATTTTGGTGAAATATTGTTGAATAAAATGAAATGTTGTTGAGTAATTATGAGGTTACTCTAGAAAAAACTCTAGTTTATGATAAATAGGATATGAGTACATTAATTTTGGTATGATCTAAAATATTACATGCCTATGTGGAATAGGTAGAAATATCTTAAAATTTGGAAAAGTGTGTATGAATATATGCATGGTTGTAACCAAAAGTACAATTATGAATATAGAATTGTTTCGTAAGTAATTATGATGTACTTGTGAATAAAACTTTTTGTTTATGATGATGTAAATTGTACATTCTAAATTTTGGATATCAAAGAGAAAAGAGGTTTGATTGACTAAGCTTTGGTATTCTTTATCTAGTTTGCTTTAATGAAATAAATTATATGCAAATGAAATTGCTTTAGCATGTGGAGTTTGTGTGGATGTAGTGTTTTGCCAAAAAGAACTTGATTGACTAAGTTTACTTTTAGAATTTTTGGATGGATTTTTGCAATATGAAAGTATGACATTCATTTAGAATACACTTCATCACTAGGGGAGCTATCCTGATCCCTACTAAAATATAATTCTTAGTGGGTATGAGAATAATATCGATATCTAAAGCAGCCAAGTAAGAGTAGCCAGAAGATGTAGTATAAGTTGATTGTAGTAATGTATTTGATACGAAACCATAAATATGCTATGGATCTACATATATTTGATTATTATCCACATGTAAACCAATATGTGGATATTGTGAATGTACTCAAAGAGATGGAATCTTAGTAATAATTGTAATTTACATACATGATGTATATAGAAATATTATTTCTTTGATATGTCAAATTGTGGTTTGACAAGTAAGAAATAGGCAATGGATCATATAAATAAGCTTAAATATCTTAAGGTTTTATTTTGGAATCAATTTCATATCATGGTTGGTAATATATTAATGATATCCTTTTACTTGAATGAAAGTGTTGAGTATGATGAAAGCATGAGAATGATTACTAAGAGAAGATTGTAACTTTATTATTGAATGTATATTTTAGTAGTTCTTTTCAAGGAAATGGGAAGAAATTCATTCCTCGAGTGAGCATGTACTTTGTTAATCCAGTCATGATGGATGAGATTGCTTGAGGTGATTACTAGAAGTAACCTATGAAGATGTAATTTCACCTCAGCACAAAAGGACTAAGTTGGAATATGTTATTACTAGAATTAGGCCATCCTATATCAAAGTGGAATAGTGGAAAGATATTATTAGTATATTTGATTAACCATAAATGCTAGAATTTGCCTTTAGCATACAATAATCATATCATGATAGACTTATGTATTAATTGCATAAAAAATATTTTATTAGTGGAAGATTACAAATTGGTAAGGTGATTGCTCCTAATATGTTCCTATAGTTGGAAGTGACTTGGGGTTAATGGAAGGCCAGCTCATCATGGAGATGATATGGATGGCTTAACTCCATCACGCCTAGTGCACCTACATAGATAGACTAATGTATAATGTAGAGATTGGTGTAGCCCTTTTGACTGACTAAAAATGGAAAGCTAGCACATGGTGAAATGAGATTGATAGCTTAATTCTTGCACTACACCTAGTACATTTATATAAATTAAATCATGATGATGTAAGAGTGGGTGTACCCCTAGTGAGATCCTTAATATTAAAAGGGACATAGCGAAGATAGGACAATTCATCTTAATGAGAAGAAAAAAAAGAGGGTGTAGAGAATGGTAGTTCGAGAATGGAAGTTTTGGATTGTGACAATTGGTATCAGAGCTCATGGTCGTAGGACTATAAGCTTCCTTTTGTAAAACCTAGGTATAACCAAACTAGGAGAATAAGAAATTTTGTAGGTAAATAATCATAAAAGGGTTTTACCTCATGGGGGTTAGGGTAGCTGATAGTATTCAATTCTATTGTTTTACCTATTTTACTGAGTATTTAGCTAGTGGTAAGAGGAATAATTTAGAGAAGGAATTGTGACCTAATTCCAACTCTCTTTCTTGTGTGTGATCAGGAATAATGGCACCAATAATAAGGAGAGGAAGTGTTGTCCCACCCAAGAGGTAGACATGATGAACTAATGCTAAGGACAGGGTCCCAAATTTAGGTACAAATAATCCTACTAATTAAGGGAAGGACCTTAATGCAAAAATTACTTTGCTTAGGGAACAAATGGAACAATAGAGTCAATTTTTGGAAACCATAATGAATCGAGATTCATAATCTAGGAGATCTGGGGTTGGATAGGTTAATAAACCTCTTGTCGAGGTACAATAGGTAAGAAAATAGTTAGAAGCATAAATGGATAAGTATTTGAAGCATGTAAAATCCTTCAATTTTAATGGAGAGGAAGGTGGTGATGCAGTAAAAGCATGGTTGAATGAATTGGAAACTTTCTGCAATATGAAGAATTACTCCACTGGAACTTGAAAGTCTTATGCTACCTTACACTTACAAAATCTTGGTATGGATTGGTGGGAAACTTTTAGTGGGGAACAAGAAATTGAGGTAGTTGTTGATCTAAAATGGGAGGACTTTTTGGTAGCCTTTAAAGAGAGGTCCTCACGAAGCATTTTTAAGCCAAGAAATTTGAAGAATTCACCAATATTCGATAGGGAAATAATATGGTGGAATCCTATTACCATAATTTTGTTAAACTTTTGGAGTATGTGCTCGTGTATAATGAGAAGATGAAAATCCATAAACTCATTTTGGGAGTAAATCCCAAGATAGGGTATGAAGTGAATATGCATGAGCCTAAGACCCTTCAGAAGACCTATGACTTGGCCAAAAAAGTAGAGACTTATATTAAGACCTACTTTAATTATGAAGGGATGCCTGAGTAGGATAGATAGGAACTTAGGAAAAGAAACATTGTTGGATTCATAAATTGGGAGAGAGAACATGCAAACAAAAGTTTCCAAGGGCAGGACAAAATAAATGACAAGAAAAAGGGAAAGTTTAGAAAGAAATTTTGGGGAAAGAATAACAACCGTAATAACAATAATAACAAACCACCATCACAAGGGTAGCCTAACCCTCCACTAGCAATGAAAGTAGAAGAATAGAAGCAGAAAACACATCCAAGACCCAAGGTGGATGCTTTGATTGTGGGGTACCACATTATGAAAATAATTGCCCGCTCATAGCAAGACCGAGTTCTAAGGTAAAAGAACCTGCTTACAAAATATATGCAATAAGGAAAGCAATGATTGGGAGTCAAAATATGGAAGTGCAAGCCACTCCTTTGCTTATAAAGGGTAATATTTTTGGTAGAAATTTTAAAATTTTGATAGATAGTGGAGCTACAAATAGATTTGTTTCTACTATTTTGATCAAGGATATACTAGAAAAGCCAAGAATCTAGGCACATGGGTGGAAGATCAAGTATATTTCAGGATAAACCCACTATGTGAATCAATGATATCCTATGATCAAAATTACCTTACCTAGTGGTATGACCATTGGATGTCTTTATGTAGCACCGCTACATGCTTTTGATGTAGTCTTAGGAATGGATTGATTGCAAGAACGTAAGGTTATGATAAATTTCTAGGACAAATGGATTGAGTATTTAGAAGATGGCAAGAAAAGATAGTCTATAGTTCACAAGGATTTTTCAACCCCAAATCCTCTCTATAATGCAACTTAAAAAAGCCATTAAAAAGGTAGGAACAATTTATGTAGTTAAGATAAATGAAAATGAAGAGGAAGAGAAGGAAGATGTGTTTGAAAAATACCCACTACTTTAGGAATTTAGGATGTATTTACAAAATATTTACCTGGACTTCCTTCGAAGCATGAATTTGATTTCATAATTGAGTTGAAACCTAGTACAGAGCCTATTCATAGGGATCTATATAGAGTGAATCCTATTGAAATGCAAGAGCTTAAAGTATAGCTACAAGGGTTGTTGGAGAAGGGATTTATTAGGCTGAGTGTGGCACCATGGGGTGCACTAGTGTTGTTTGTTAATAAAAATGACGGTTCCTTATGTTTGTGCATAGACTATAAAATCCATAGTTAAGGTATGCCACCATATTTTCAAAGATTGATCTAAAATCTGGATATCATCAACTAAGAATCCACAAAGAGGATACCCATAAGACAACATTTAAAGCTCAGTATGGACACTATGAGTTTATAGTTCTACCCTTTGGACTAACAAGTGCTCCATAAATATTCATGAATTTCATGAATAGTGTTTTTAGGAAGCATCTAGATCGGTTCATCCTTATATTTTTTGATGATATTTTGGTATATTTCTAAAATAAGATGAAGCATGATAGACATCTTAGAATCATGCTAGAGTTGCTAAGGAATAATAAATTGTATGGGAATTTATCTAAGTGTGACTTCTATGCATCAAAAGTACAGTACTTAGGACATATAATATCATATGAAAGGATAGCAGTGTATCCCAAGAAGATAGAGGTTATATTGAATTGGTCGATGCCCATAAATGTGACTGAAGTGTAGAGTTTCATAGGTTTGACTAGATATTATAGATGTTATGTCAAAGATTACTCCAAGATAGCCTTTGTAATAACTAATCTCTAGAGAAAAGAGAAGGAATTTAAGTGGACAGACAAGTGTGAGGTAACTTTTGAGTTGCTCAAGCCAAAGCTCACTATGACACCCATTTTAAATATTCTAGACCCTTGGGGTAATTTTCTAGTATGCACAGATGCATCTTTGGAAGGTTTGGGTGGTGTGCTCGAGAGCAAGATGGGGTAGTTGTAGCTTATGGCTCAAGAAAGTTAAAGAGGTATGATTTCAACTGTGCTACTCATAACCTAGAATTGGCAGTAGTTGTATACGCTCTCCAAGTAGGAGAAAACACATTGCTACCTTGACCCGCATCCATATAGACTTAATAGATCAAGTCAAAGAAATGCAATATCAAGATGGGTATTGCAACCAAATTCAAGATAAAATAAAAAGGAAATCCAAGGAAAATATTTAGGCTTCATGGTTTTCCTGAGGTGATAACTTCAGATAGGGGCTCTAGGTTTACATCTAAATTTTTGCAAGCTCTACATCGAGCCATAGGCACCAGATTAAACATAAGATCTGCATATCACCCAAAAACTGATGGGTAAACAAAAAGGGTGAACTAGATGTTGGAATATATGCTTCACAAGTATTGCATGGATCAAAAGACTCGATGGGAGGATTATCTAAACTTGATAGAATTTACTTATAACAATGGTCACCATTCGATCTTAGGCATAGCTCCATTCGAAGCTTTATATGGTAGGAGGTGTAGGACACTACTATCATGGGACAATCTAGAAGACCAAGTTGTACTTGAACCAAACATGGTTAGAAAAATGGAGAAACAATTAAGGATGATCAGATAGAGACTTAAGGAAGCCGCAGATCATCAAAAAAGTTATGCTGATCTTAAGAGGTCGTCAAGAGAGTTTTTAGTGGGTGATAGAGTGTTTTTTAGGGTGATATCAAAGAAGAGTGCCATAAAATCCATAAAACTAGATCCTCATTTTTTTGGACCCTTTCAAATCACAAAAAAAATTAGTCCTATGGCATATAGACTCACCTTACCACCCAGTTTGTCGAAGATTCATGACACCTTTCATATATCCTTAGAAAATACATTGCTAATCTTGATCATATGTGGGATTTTTCTAAATTGTATATGGTGGATCCATAGGTCATTGAGGTACATCTAAATAAGTTTCACTCTAAAGCAATGAGGAATGGGACTCTAGAGCAATGTAGGATCCAGTTGGACTATTATTATGAGAGAAATACCCCTTGGAAGAAAGTGGAAGATATGCATAAATATATTTTGTTCCTGTTTGAAAATAATGTGTAATTACTATTTTATGATTAAAATTTGATGAAACACAGAGGACTGTGTTATGCCTAAGGAGGGTAGGATGTCATGACCCTCCCTTGGTAGGCTTTTTAAAGGATGGACTCATGCATGGTTATGCTATTTTTATGATGAAATGACTGATTGTTTCATGTTTAGTTTTTTTTGTGAAACACATCATATGGAGGAATATTATGTATTTTGTCAATGGAATGACTAATGATTTCATGTTTAGTTTTCGCAATTATATATTTTATGAAAGAATATGATACTGCTAATAAAATTACATTTTTGCTAGGATAGTCACTCTCATAGGTGGAAGAAAGGTTCGACCACTAAGAACAAGATGCTTAAATGGAAAGGATGTTAGCTCTTAAAGGTGATAGCTCTGAGGAAGATGGACTTTCCTTTCATGTAGTTGCATATTGTGTTTTGTGTGTGAAATGGACCATCAATAGTGAGGTGGTAAAAAAGGAGGCAACAAAGTTGATGGGATGTGATTTGATGCTTACAAATGCTATCTTGAAAATACCTTGCATGTTTTTGATTGACATATATTTGTCTAATTGCATTTGCTTTCTCACTTTCATTTTAGTTGAATGTTATTTTTAAAAGAGAAGAAAAGATACTTCTTGTGATAACTTTTCCATTTCAATGAAAAAGTCCTTATGAAAGAATTCTTCAAAAGTGATTTGCTCTTATGCAAAATAGTATTTAATGAACGAACTCTTTACTCAATGAAGAGTGTTAGAATAGCCTATGAAAATATCTCTTAACCAAACAATAATAATCTTTGTGATTTTGATGTACCATGGTTGTTGTTCATGGTGCATTGTATATGAGTTAGTTTGTTGTCTTACTTCATGAACATGATGGTGAGGTACATCTAAAAAGAACGTGGAAACTCGAGTGCTTGAAAGTAGTGGAGTGATGGACAACAAAGTGGCTAAGGGGGTCATTTAGTAAACAAGAAGGAAGTTTTTCTAAAAGCAAATGGAAGGAAGAAAAAATGAAAATTGAAGTGCACCTATTGGGAATTATTGTAATGTTGCAGGAGATTTAGGTAGGTCTGTTGAATTAACTTTTGCGTGATGAATTTTTAATTGTAAATAGCCTATGATAGTATGTCAACATGGGTGAATATGTGCTCATTGGTTGGTTGAAACCCCTTTGTGATTTATTTTTTTACCTTACATCATTATGAAACTCATTGAAAGTTAGACTATCTTGGTCAGGTAGATTTACCCTATGATTCACGAAAACATATTCTAAACTCGTTATGCATCTTTTCATACTTTTTGTTTGAGCTCTTGGAGGAATGTTTGTGAACATTGGTATTTGGAGTGTTAAAAATTACGTCTGACTCCTCGCATAGTGCTATTCTAGTGAAGCTCGCTAAAGCTTACAAGTTTGCTTCAAGAGCACATAAGGGGATAAAGTCGTAGTTTTCTCCTTAAATTTATCTATCATTTAATGGGTTATTATGTGGTCAAGATACACCTATGTTCTATAACTATAATTTAGTGTAGTCTATTTTGCTTTAATAGAAACCTCACTACAATCCCACTATAGTTATACTCCATGAGTATCAGGATGTTATGTTACTATGCTATCAAAAAGAAGATTATTAAATTGGTGGTTGAGGCTGATTATATGTTATTTCCTCATAATACTTGCTAGTCTGGGTTCGTTATTCCATCAAATTATGTATATGGGGACTTGTGTTCAAATATCTCTCTGGTTATCAACCTATCTATAATATAATATTATAGCAACACGAACTCTAATTTGGCCAAAGCAAAACTTGAGCAGAATAAAACAAAAATATAAACTAGCATTGGTGCACTAAGATGGAATTACAGGTATTCGTCAATCAAATTATTATTTAATTAGTTACTTATGAGTATACGTATGTGCTACCTTATCGGAGGTTATAGAAATTTATTTCGAATAGAAATGATATCGTTGTAACTGCGCAACAACTTGCTTCTATTATCAACGTGATATAATACAATGAATGTCTTGTTATCCTTAAATACATTGTGATATCAAGTGAAAGTTGTATGGCTTGTGAATTATTGTTTGTTCTTGTGATATAATTTATGAAATGACTACATGTTGTTGTATTAAATTAGGATTGAAGCATTTTGGTGAAATATTGTCGAATAAAATGAAGTGTTTCTGAGTAATTATGAGGTTACTCTCGAAAAACCTCTCGTTTATGATAAATAGGATATGAGTTCATTAATTTTGGTATGATCTAGAATATTGCATACTTGTGTGGAATAAGTAGAAATGTCTTAAAAGTTAGAAAAGTGTGTATGAATATATGCATGGTTGTAACCAAAAGTATGGTTATGAATATAGAATTGCTTCATATGTAATTATGGTTTACTTGTGAATGAAACTTCTTGTTTACGATGGTAAATTGTACATTCTACAATTTGAATATCAAATAGAAAAGGGACTTTATTTACTAAGATTTGGGATTCTTTGGTTGGTTTGATTTAATTAAATAAATTAAATGCAAATAGAATTGCTTTAGCACATTTGGAGACTGTGTGGATGTAGTGCTTTGCCAAAAATAACTTGATTGACTAAGTCTACTTTTAGAATTTTTGGTTGGTTTTTTGCAATATGAAAGTATGACATGCATTTAGAATTACACTTCATCACTAGAAAAGATATATTGATCCCTATTGGTATCTAATTCTCAATGGGTATGAGAAGAATACCAAGATCTAAAGCAGCAAAGTAAGAGTAGCCAAAATATGTAATATAAGTTGATTGTACTAATGTATTTGATATGGAACCATAAATGTGTTATGGATCTGCAAATATTTGAATATTATCCACATGTAAACCAAGATGTGGATATTGTGAATGTACTCAAAAATATGGAATATTTGTAATAATTATGATTTACATACATTATGTATATAGAAATATTGTTTCTTTGATATGTCAAATTATGAATTGATGAGTAAGAAATAGGTAATAGATCATATAGATAAGCTTAAATATCTTAAGGTTTTTTTTAGAATCAATTTTGTATCATGGTTGGTAATATATTAATGATAGTCTTTTACTTGAATGAAAGTGTTGAGTATGGTGAAAGAATGAGAATGATTGTTAAAAGAAGATTGAATGTTTATTTTAGTAGTTATTTTCGAGGTAATGGCAAGAAATTCATTCCTAGAGTGAACATCTACTACGTTAATCTAGTCATGATGGATGAGATCACTTGAGGTGATTACTAGAAGTAACCTATGAAGATGTAAGTTGACCTCAGAACAAAAGGACTAAGTTGGGAATATGTCATTACTAGAATTAGGTCATCCTATATCAAACTGGGATAGTGGGAAGATATTATTAGTATATTCTATTAACCATAAATGCTAGTATTTGCCTTTACCATGTCATAATCAAATCATGACGGATTTATGTACTAATTGCATAAAAGATATTTTATTGTTGGAATCTCACGAATTGGTAAGGTGATTGCTCCTAATATGTTCCCATAGTTAGAAGTGACTTGGGGTTGATGGAAGGCCAGCTTGTCATGGAGATTGAATCCATCATGCCTAGTGCAGCTTCATAGATAGACTTATGTACAGTGTAGGTTTGGTGTAACCCTTTTGATTGAATGAAAAGAGAAAGCTAGCTCATGGTGGATTGAGATTGATAACTTAATTCTTGCACTACACCTAGTACATTTATATAAATTGAATCATGATTATGTAAGGATGGGTGTACCCCTAATGATATCCTTAATATTAAAATGGACATAGTGAAGATGTGATAATTCACCTTAATGAGAAAAAAAGGGTGTGGAGAATGGAATTTTTGGGTTGTGACACATTTTGTAATGCTCCTGGTGAGGCGATGATTATTGATGTGATGAAGAAGAAGATGATGGTCATGATTCAGGAGGAAGCAAAATATAAATAAGAGGTGCAATGGATGGTGTAATCTAACTAATTTGGGTATCAAGGCAAGCAGTGCATTATTCCCATGAATGAAATTTAGCTAGGGTGGCCAAAATAGGATGATTGGCATGGGGGAATTGTGATGCAAAGGGAGATGAAAAACTATTTGGACTTAATTCAAAGTGCAAAATATTAATAAATGCTTGTGGTAAAATGGAGGGGATGAGTGGAGTATGCAATATGGGTGTATTAGACATAGTGATAGCATAAGGAAGAGGTTGTAAAATAATATGGGTTGAGAAAGAAAATGGCGGTGAGGTTTGTTGAATATATGGAGAAGAAAGAATCTCCATGATGGATGAAATGAGGTTGGTAGATGTAGGGGAGGCTGATCAGAAGGGTGTACCAATGTGTTGGTGAAATAAGGGATAAGGTAGAAGGGGTGGATTGGATTGAAAAAATGATTAATGGGACAAGGTTAGGCCCAACTAGTTGGATGGAGACAGGTATAAATTGAGTAGAAAATGATGAGGAAGCAAATGATGGAGTAATCACATTGTAAAATTGAAAAGGGTCATCATTTACCTCAATGCAGTGGACTTGGCCATTATGAATATATTTAAAGCAATGATTGAGCATGGAAGGGATGCATTACATTTATCAAATCCATGGGTTCCCAAGGAGGATATTGTACTACATCTCTCCTTCAATGACATGACACTGAGTGGGTATTGTCTTGGTGTCAACCTAGATTGGAAGGACAATAGATTTGATCATTTTGTGCATCAAAATATTCAACACTCATAGATCCAAAGTGGGAATAACGATATGAATAGGTGGGATGTTAAGAAATTGGATGGCTACATTGGAGATGATATTGATAAAATATCCTATGTCGATCAAAACCCACTTATAGGTGGTATCGTTGATACAAGCCATAATGTGGAAAGGAGGATCAGCACCCTCAACTTCAAGAACTATAATCTCATGGTCATAAAAGATAAAATATGATATATGATTACATGTAGATTTGCATATTGTCGATAAACTATACAAAGGCATTGGTTTCATATGCTTCAACATATACTGATCTTAGGATCTTATTCAAAGTCTCGTGATGTGACTGTGATTGCTACAAGAGGTCGCATATGGATAACCTATCAGGAGTTGTGTGGATTTGGTGAGTAAGACTACCACGAGTAGTGAAAATATTATGTGGTATCAATGGTGGATTGACTTATTTTGGTGATGTAAATAAAGAAGTGTTAATAATGGATCAATGTTCCTAATGATCAAGGTGCATGGGGTAGCACTAGTTTCATGTGGTGACATGAATCATATCCATGAAATATCGTTGAGGTGGATTTTTCTTCACTTGATTGACCTACCATAGTGTAGGGTGAGAAGAGGAAATATTTTGAGGCTGCCCATGTTTTGGCAGAGGTGTCTTATAGATCCCTAAGTTTTTATTCGAAGAGGCCAATGGGTTTTTGATGCGAATAACCTCATTTTCGATAAGATATTGTACCAAACGGTGAAATTGGTGATAGTTTTGGATATCATGCCCATGTTGCCTATGGTACTTGCAAAATATATTCTCATTATAGTTTGGAGGCTTTGGGTGGTTTGGATCCTCTTGACTTATTTTTGATAGAGTAATATGGTTGGGATCATACAACTTTTGAAAGATATTTGGTAATGGCTTCAAAAAAGGAGTCCAATTTTGTGGTGGATGTTGTCGATGCGATTGTCGATTTTGATTTTTATTGGTAAGGAGAGGAGCCCTTGATTGTATGACCCCACACCACCTAGCAACATATTTTTTGACTGGCTCATGATCGAACTATCATAGACTATATAGGTTGAGCAATGATGTGTTCTTTTTTATATTAATGGATAAATGCTAAAGGAACTGGTTGACCACTTGTTCAAAAGTAAACAAGCTATGTTTGGGAAGATTGTTGAACCAATAAAGGGTTTTACCATCTAGAGAAAGAGGATCCATGTGAGGCATAAGTGCATCACTACCCTGAAGCAAGTGGTAATAATATCTATAAATGTACAAGTGTTACTAAGGATCCTCTTTACCCTTAAATTTATCAAATTTAGGCATTTCATAGTTTCAAGGATATTGATGAATGGTCACAGATGGATGAATAGGGTCATTGCATATTTGACTATAATTTGGTTTCTATGACCCACAGCCACTAGTCCATAACTCTAAATTTTTAAGTTTTTCTCACATGAGCTAAATTTCAATGGGAGGTGCTTGTGATGAAGGAATGGAGAGAGAATTTTATCCCTCAAGTGGTTGCTAAGATAAGTAATTATGAACACCCATAGAATTATGTGGAAATGATTGTGTGAAGTGGTCAAAATATTGTTGAATGGTAAATGAGATGAGATTATGTTGAGATGACGAAGAAGATGTTTGTTGTTGTTGTTGAAGTTATAACAACTGATGTTGTTGCTATTGTTGTTGTCATAGTTGTTGTTGCAATTGTTGTTGTTGTTGGTGGTGGTGTAGCTATTGTTGTTTTTGTTGTTTTTGTTGGTGGTGCAGTAGATTTTGCTATATTTATTATGGATCAAGTTGTTCTTGAAGAAGTTTCTCCTGATAGAGCTAGTGTTGGATGAGTTGCTCATATTGAAGTTGCTCCTGATGAATTTTTTGGTGATGGAGTTGTTCTTATTGGAGATGTTAATGGCAGAGTTGATGTTTATGAATTTTATGTTCATGAAGTTGTTTATGATATGATGGAGCTATAAGAGGTTTATTGGGATCATTGAGAGTGTATGGTTGTGATTGATATGGAATTTGTTGGGGTCTTGGATCAAATTCCTAGAGAGGTGAGTGGTATGGATGTTGAGTATAGCCTTGTTTTACCTATTGAACAGGCACCTGTGTTGATGCTTGTTGATAAGTAGAAGGTCACTCATATTGGGATGTAAGCAGAGTGAGTATGGGATGTGGTTGGCATAGTGGAAGTCCATATCAATGGCGAAGTGAAAAAGGTACTCTGATTTGAAACTAACATAGAAGTGGTGACAAGGAATTGTGATAAATGGTATGTTATGGAAATATTCTCTTGCAAGGATGGTGGAATGTATTGCTAAAGCATTTGAGTTGATGCTTGCAGAATGGAATAGGATGTAGGTGGATTTTGAAGAAATTGTAAATTTTCAGAAGGTGTAGGCACCTGTGTATAGCTAGCAACAGAAAGGAATTTTGTATTAACACTAGACAAGTCTTGAAGTGGAACATTAGAGGAATAAAACCCAAGGTTAAGTAGGCCAACTTCAAGAGGTGGATTAGTAGAATATGAAGAAGAATGCAATATTGATGGGATGGAGCTGGGAGGTGGCTGTGAGGGTGGATTGAATAAGATGTCTAAACTAGTGACTGTAGAATATGAAACAAGCACACTTGAGGAAGATACCTCTTAGGTGTTAGGTGGAGTGGTGGTAGCAAATATTGTGGCTACCTTTTGGACAGTGGTTTGGACATATGGATAAGTAGGGAGGATATTTTCCTAGCTATCTAATAGATGTTGTGATTATTGTTGTAGGAATGGATGAGGAGAATGAGTGGAGGATAGAGAGGGATCTTCCATATAGGTGATCTCAAGTTCAAAACCACTAGGTGGAAAATAAACAACGCTTAGGAAGCACATTATCTTGTGTGTGGATTCATTGGATGAATGGGATGAGGAACTATAAGGAAGATGTTGAACCATGTCATGTGTGATAGTGGGCATAGAAGATGAAGCTTTAATTAGTTGAGATAGATCCAGTGTGTAGGTTCTAGCATTTGGTATAGTGATGGTGCCAACTTTTATAGTTGATATCTTAGATTGAGGCAAAATTGTACGAGAAGCCTCCATCACAATATGAGCTTGCTCGTGAGCTTGGCTACAAGTGACAACCATTGGTGGGGGATAAAATAGATTAAAAACCTTAGTATTTTCCAAATTTGAGTTGAGGGAAAAATCATAATGATATTTCTACAATCACCAAACCTCTCTGTAAAATAGAGGGTTGGATCACATGCTAGGGTGCGACTCTATTTGGGTCGTAGGGTACCCTACAACTTTTTTGAAATTGGTCACAAAAATAGGGAAGTGTTGGAACTGTGTCCAGAGGTATGTAAAAACCTATTTTTGTAGGGTTTGGGACTTATTTTGAGTGTTTTTTAAGAGGAATAAAATTTTACGATAAAAGCAAAAACAAACAGTGAAAATTTTGCAAAGTGTGTTTTTTATGTTCAAACAACTCTAAAATAAAATGGGATGTGAAGGATGTGATCTATGAATATATGTTCATGCACAATTTCCTATTATACCCAAAGGTATGTGAGGTATGATTGTACACAAATGGGAAAATAGCTTCTAACGGAGGTAATGGCATAGAAAACCTAGAGAAGAAAATATACAAATTATGCAAAATCCTCTTAAAAAAATAGGTAACACTATCTAAGACCTTCTACCGGTCTACCCAGGATTTTGCTTCACCCTCAGGTGGGCTTAGTCACAAACGATAATTGCACACTCACTAATTATATGAAGCCCTACAAGCAGGGGCATCTAATCCTAACCTACCTCAAGGATCTCTCAAGAGTAGGGGATTTTGTGGTGATGAAGTCCAGAAAACCACTCGTAGGGGCTACTATGGTGTTTAGGGGGCGAGCTAGTGGAAGGAGATGGATTCCAATGTTGCTAATCTCGATTGGAAGTTGGTGATGAAATCCAACCTTACCAATATTTATGAGAAATGTGAGGTGTGTGTACTACTTTAAGAAATTGAAAAAATGCTTGAAAAGTAAGCTAGATTAGAAAATAAATCTTTTGTATTTTTCAAATTTTGACTTTTCAGAAAGTAAAATCCCTTTTGAGAATTAAAGAGATGTAAAAAAATTAATGCAAACTATGTTTTATAAATATCCAAAAGCTATGCTACATATAAAAGGGAGGACAATAAATATCATTTGAATTCAGCAAGCTAAGCTAAGACTTGTTTGAGCACAAATCAATCTACACTAGCCAAGATATGCATGTTCAAGTTATGGTTGGATGTCTCTTAAAGCCTTATGTATGAGGTGCAGATCAGAATCTATTGGAAATAATGAGTTGTCATTGATGTCAAAGGTGCATGGTATTCAAGGCAAAAATATTTTTCAAGGGTGAGAAGTTTACAGGGTTGGACAATATATCAACGATGTCAAAAATGGATTTGGTGAATAGCAAACAATGGATAATTATTCAAGGCAAGGTATATCTCAAAGCAAGGCAACTATCTTTTAAGCAAAGGATTATAATATTTAAATATTAAATTTAAATATTATAAAGAAAAGGACAAAGGTTTAAAAGTTGCTTGGGACAAAAAGATTTAAATATTTCAAGAGAGGGACAAAGGTTTAAAAGTTAATATTATAATATTTAAATCATAAGATTTATCCGCTCATGCAGAGGAGTTGGAGAGCAAGTGGGTAGTTAAAACTCTCCAGAGAGGCCCAAGTTCAAATCTCTCCCCTCACATGTTGCGGATATGTTGTATATAAAAGGTTCCTCTTCAAAAAAAAAAAATTATAAGATTTAAAATATTATAATATAAACAATTTGAAAAATAAAAAGGTGCCAACGATTGTAAAGTTTGAAAGCAAAAGGTTTAAGCCAACTTTGATGAGGATATCATATTTTATCTAGACATTATTTTTATAAATCCTACGTTATTTTGTTATTTAGTTAATAACCTTAATTGTTAGTTGATTGTCGGTAAATATTGTTAGTTGTTAGCTACATTTAGGGTATTCCTATACCCTCATGCTTCATATTTTAGGGAGCTTTGGGCCTATTTAAACCTTAGCACTTGTTAATATTATTTAGGTTGATTTTTAATACAAATTGGCCTCAACATTGGTATGAAAGCCGAAGTCTTCTCCGCCCCTTTGAGGGGAATTTCCTCCGAAAATTTTCCCCCCTTCTTACAATTTTACCATTTGGCTTCGATGTTATACTCCGTAGACTCTGTAATTCCATTAGCGTCCGTTGGCCACATTTTCATCAAATTTTGTTAGCCTTTGATTTGGGTTAAAAATTTGTTTGATGAAGCCAGCACCGACGCATAACACCGTAGTCTCCATTCGGATCCATTTCATTGGGCTTTGGCATAACACCGTAGTCTCCATTAATTGGGCTTTAAGTGTTAGTCTCCATTTCATTGAGCTTTAAGTGTTAGTCTCCATTCGGAGACATTTCATTGGGCTTTTAAAAATTTGTCTGATGAAGCCAGCACAGGTGATGGGCTTCTACGTGCCAGAGGATGAGTTCGCAAGGTGACGGTTTTGTGGCGGGGTCAAGCACCAACAGGTGGTGATCAACATTTGTGGATGTTTTTATTTTTAAACTCCAGCTAACTCCCCGGTGCCCCAAATGTGGGATAAAGCGACTGTGTTAAAAAAAAAATCTTCTTCCACAACACTGAAATCGATTCTCGTTTTATTTCTGGTGCAACATTTACAGGAGAAGAAATTACTGGCAATTTTTGCAGTGATCTTCAGGCAATGCCACTGTTCACTTCGCATAGTTTGGAGGTCGGGTGACAATTCCTGTTGCTACCATTCGCACAGAAGGGAGGTGTTGACTTCGTTGTATTCATTGGGTAGAAATCGCAGACTCCATTGACGTCTTCCGCTATGTAGGCATCCCTC
This sequence comes from Wollemia nobilis, assembly GCA_028583015.1. Classification (NCBI taxonomy): domain Eukaryota; kingdom Viridiplantae; phylum Streptophyta; class Pinopsida; order Araucariales; family Araucariaceae; genus Wollemia; species Wollemia nobilis. The sequence continues at coordinate 1,295,363 of JAQPPZ010002068.1, forward strand.
GGGTCGAACAAACTCTGTTTGGCACGGAGCAAATTGGGTAGAAGCAGTCTATTTTGACTTGAATCTCTCGAGAGCCGCATCGCTGGACTGAACTCTGATAAATCGGTGATATTTGTCGATTGTAGAATCTTTAGCTGGCTTAAAATATGGTCCATTGATGATCGAGTCAAGTCTTCCCGTGTTGCATACGAGGAAATCCAAGGCCGTGATACACAAATATCAATCCTTTTGGATTGTGGTGGAGATTCAACTTTGAGGACTGTGATTTGTAGCCATTTTTGGCCTGGGCACAGTTACTCCATTTTGCTGGAATTGTGAGATAATTGGATCCCGCGTAGTGCTCGGTGACTGTTTCTTTTTACAGCACCTGATCGGTGATCATCGGCGACAATTGCACTTTGTGGTATGATTTTGTAAGTGCGCAACTAGAGCAGACAACCATTGAAGCCACGTGTTTCTACGGGAATTCGACGACGTCTTCGTTCAGGTTTCAATAGCCATTGTCAAAGAGACAGACGCATTAAAAACCGTATGGATTTTTCTATTTCCATCGAGCTCACTAGCTCATACGGTTGGAGCCTAGGCGCTAAGACAGTCCGGGTCAGGGAGGTCACGGGTTCCTTTCCCGTCGGCTTTAATGGTATAATAATCTTGCATAAGGTAATTTTAATTAATTATTTTATTTTTATTTAAATTAAATTACCATAATTTAATTTACGTAAATTTAATTAATTAAATCGAATTAAGTTGAGTTTTTCAATTTCATTCTTGATTACAAATGGTAACTTTTACTACCTTAAGCATTTATTTGCTAAAGCTTTGAAGCATATTGTAAAATCTTGAATGGCTTAAAAATTGTAACTTTTTGCACATTTTTTTCCACATCTTCTTGGGGCAAGCATTGTAAGCCCTAGAGGCTCTTCATTTTACAATTTCTTACCCAACATCCAATTGAGGAGAAGTGTATAAAAATTGCCTTGTGAGGCAAAGCATGAAGACCTTTTGGCTTCATGAAGTGCTTGAAAACCATAGCACATTGTAATTGCCTGACGAGGCACACCATGAAGACCTTTTTGGCTTCATGAAATGCTTGAAAACCATAGCATATTGTATTGCCCTGTGAGGCAAATATTGAAGACCTTTTTGGCTTCAACGAGTGCTTGAAACTCATAGCACTATTATGACCTTTCAGAAGCATTTTTCTGCAGGTATTTATATCCACTTGACTTTGTGGATACGATCCATGAGATCTTTGAGGAGTTCACATTCTCCTCCCATTTTGGGATTTCAAACTTTAGTGGATTTGTATAGAGTGCATTTTGGTGGTACCCGACACTCTCCTGATACATACCACTTCATCCCACATGGACTTTATTGTACTCATTTATTTGAGACAATATGATAGCCTTTTTGGCTTGCACCAACAAACATAAGGCTACTCTATTGATAGATGACATGGCAAGGCTAGCTACTATGATTAGTCTCATGGCCTTCAAAGACTTTTGTCCTTATCAGGTGGTCATTCATCTTTACAAGATCAAATGGTCAGGCTAGCTACTATGATTAGTCTCATGGCCTTCAAGAGCTTTGTCCTTCTCAGGTGGTCATTTTTCCTTCTTCCTCAAGACGTTATTTCTTCTGCACCTATTGTTGTTCCACCTTGAGCACTGCAGCGGTCACTTCACAGGTTCCAGATTTTCAGCAGCATATGCAGAACAACATGTCTTTACTCCTTATCTTCCTTGGCATTGGAGTCTTCTTGAAGCTATAGCTCTACACTGACATCCCAGGGTATCCAGGATGATTTTTCGCCCAGTTATGAGCCTTCTTTGCAGCGATTGGTGACTCACCCTTCCACTCTTACTGTGTACACATTGGAGTCCAATGCTACTTGAGTGGGGAGGTATGATGAGGGTATCATATTCTACCTAGGCATTATTTTTATAAATCCTAGGTTATTTTGTTATTTAGTTAATAACTTTATTTGTCAGCAACTTCGTGTTAGTTGATTTTCGGTAAGTATTATTAGTTGTTAGCTACTGTAGCACCCTAAAATTGGCACGATTAAAACCTTAGTAAAAAGATAAAATATTAAAATTTGAATTTCAACCCCAAACTGCCCGTTAAACCGCCTATTACCCACTTTCCCCATTTTCTATGCCATTTTTAGGATTTGTTTTGACCGTTGGACGATATCGTCACAGATTAGACAAAATCGTCCCCAATTTGACGAATTCGTCTCAAACAGAACGTCCAGACGATTTCGTCTCAAAATCAAATTTTCATAATTAGCTTCTGTTTCAACAGCCTCTCCAACTCGAGCAAAAGCGTGTCTGCGCAGTTGGAGATTTCCCTGTTGGAGATCTCCCAGATTGGGATGATCCCCAACCTCCCAAACCTCTTCCTAATCCTATATAAACTAGGATTTTTCTAGTTTATCCCCTGATTCTCCCTGAACCCCTAACCCCTTAGTTGACGGATTTCATTGCAGAGTTAGCTCCTTATTCCCTCGCACTATTTTTCTTGCATTCGATATTTTTGCATTTTTATTGCAGGAACTCTACTATTTTTTCAGTCGAAGCTAGCTTGGATCGTCGCGGACAATCTCGGACGATTGCGGACGATCTCGTACGATTAGAGGCGATCCTGACTATAGTTCAGATTGGGGGCAGTCCGAGTTTAGAGTTTGCATTTTCTTAGCTTTCTCTACATTTTCATATTGTATTTCTGCATTGTCTTAAGTTATTATGTTTTTTGCATCTTGGAGTTCACCTCATTTAGCATAATCGCATGATAAAGTTAAGATCAATCATTAAATCTACTGCATTTCCTTATTTGTTATTGAAATCTATTATTTAAGGCATGTTTGCTATTATTTCTACCATTATCCTTTGCTTCTACATTTGCATATTTGGTATTTTGCGTCTGTTTTTGTGATTACAGGTTTCTGATGAATTCATCAGATTTAAGACGATTTTGTCTGATTTCAGACGACCTTCTATGATTTTGGATGATCCCAAGAAATATCAGATGATTACGTACAAATTGAGACAATCTGAACTGCTACAAGACTCAGAATCTTCATCAGACATCCGAAATCAGGTATGACACCTTCTAGTTAGCATATTCTCTGTTATTTGCATTCATTTCTATTTTTTGTAGTCATTTAAATCAGCATTGGCATATAGAATAGTTTAGATTCATATTTGGCCAAACCTAGGAGTTGAATGATTAAAGCACAAAATGAACACATCAAACTCACTATCAACCTAGGCATGGAAACTACCATTCAAAAGTTTCCTGGTGAACCCACCATCCGTCAAAAATTCACCCTTATACACCTCCCCCGAGAGGCGGGACCTTCAAAGGGCCTCTCAGTCCGAGTTATTGTCCCATCCTTTTCACATCCCCCTTCCGAGCGCGGATCCTATAGCCTGAAGGTAAGGGTGCAAAAAATTTGGAGCGATACATTTTGGTGAACCCGACATGAAATAGAAACCTTTCCAAAAATAAAAAAATAAGAAAAACAAAACATAAATGCATTTAGACTTAAGAAAATTTGCATGTCATATTTAGATGGTAGACTATAATAAAAGATGAGTTGTCACCATTAATGTTGAAAATCAATTAGCAGCTATAGAGATTACTTCTATGCTTAGAGTACCTCAAACAAATAGGGTTCAACCTTTGTGGGACGAACTTGATAGGAGATTGGATCTCATTTCATCTAAAGCAACCGAACTTAGGCAAATCAAGAGGTTTGTCCTAGATAGAATCTTGGATCCTGATCAAGTGATTTTGTATCATGAACTTCAGAGAGCTTGCCATAGGTGGTTAGCAGATAAAAGAGCCCTTGTGTCTTCTGAGTTGTATACCTTTGAGGAATACCTTGAGAATGCAGCCATAGTACATCAATTTCTAGCTTGTATAGAGGACCAAGAAGCTGATCTTATGGATAGAAAGATATGGAATAGAGTTCCCAGATCTGTGTTATATCGAGAGTATTGCCATGAGATTTATTTTTACAAAACAGAATCTGAAACAGATAATATCACCATAGCACACTTTGTTGACTTCCTGAAAAACAATTTCCAATTTGAAGAGGAGCATTTTATGACTCTTGATGAACTTGATCCTATCAATGATATCTATAAACTATTTATAGAAAACTAAAATATTATTTTATTATTGTTATTTCTTGTACTTAGTGTGCTGTTTATTGTCTTTATAAGCATAAAAAAAAAACAAAAACAAAAACAAAATAAAAATCAAAACATTTTCTTTTAAGTATTATAGTAGATATATAATTAAAATATATACCTCCCAAGATTTGTTGCAAATATATTAATATATATTTGCTAAAACCTAAATTTAGACATCATGACTAGACTCAAGAATGGAAAAAAAATTGAAGTAGAAGAAGATTGGTTAGGAAAAACCATAAATAAACCAGATGCCCTTCTTGAAGGCCCAATTCAGGAAGAAGTAACCTTAAACCAACAAGAAGAAGAATTTGTGGATGCAAATGAACAAAAATAAAATGATAGAGAGGAAGGATCCTCATCTCCTAAAATAACTCCAGAAGGAGTTGTTACTTTTGAGAACATGGAACATTTTTGGAAATTTCTCAATACTAATATTGGCACTCTTAATAGAGCAGTTCATATGGATAAAGATCAAATTAGTGACACTCAAGCAACCCTAGAAGACATATATCACACACGCACTAATCCTTTGTCCTTTGTTGATCAAGAGAGTGATCAAGCTGGACCGTCCAATTTGGACATGGTTGCTATAATCCATAACATGCAACAACAACAGGCTACCCAACCACCTATAGTGTCTGTTACCAAGCCAAGGGTTATTCCCACACAAAAGAAACCTTCATTCACTACTCTATTTCGCCAAGCTATTGATCAATATACCTCAAATCAACAAAAGCCTAAAACAAAACCAAATACCAATTTCCAACAATCTAGGATACAACATAATGCTACAACAAATCTTCTTCATAATACTCTTCCTACCAACCATTTGCATAATAGCAATATAGCATCTAATCCTTATGTCCCGCCTTCCTACGGTCACAAATCCCATACTCATGTACCACCAAACCAATATGGTGGACAAACTAGTAATCTGGAAGCCATGGTGAAATAGTTAGTCTCTCGCATGGACCAGATAAATCCCTACCGTCCCTCGTACAATTATCAAGAGATGTGTAGTCAACCTCTAGATCCTATAGTTGTAGCACAACCATATCCCAAACACTTTCCTATGCCTGTCCTACCTATATATAAAGGAATTGAAGATCCCATAGAGCATCTTCGTATGTTTAGGATAACATGTCATGACATATCACATGATGATTTGCTATTACTAAAAATGTTCTCGAAAAGCTTAGGGGGGATGGCATTGGAGTGGTATTATCAACTACCCACTCATTCTTTGAGAAATTTTGAAGAGACCGCTAAGTCTTTTGTGCATCAATTTAGTGCCTATATCGAAAGGCATGTAACCATTAAATATTTGTACAACCTAAAACAAGATAAAGATGAGTGTTTTGCTGACTTCTTAGCTCGATGGAGACAGTTGATAGGAAAACTACACTTTGTGTTACCTTATCGGGAAATGTTGGATATTTTTATCAATAATTTACAAGAACAACTATCATATGAATTATCAACTGCTACCTTGACCACCTTCGATCAAGCTATAAACTTAGCTCGAAGGGTGGAAGATGCTCTCATTAGAAGAGGTCAGCTCAAAAAGAAAGATGATGAGAAAACATCCAAAAATCAATATAAAAATAAACAAGGTGTGGGTGACGGAGTCACTGATAGCAGAAACATTGCTAATGTTAATACCACGAAAACAATAGAGAAGTTTATATTGAAACCTCTTGATAAACCACCCCGAGAATTTACTAGGTTAAATCAACCTTTATCAACCATTCTCCTGCAATTACTAGCACGAGGCTTGATCCAATTACCAACTATCCAGGAACCTGATCCAACCATACCCGGATACAGAGCTGATTTATATTGTGATTTTCATAGAGGACTTGGACATGCTACCAACTCTTGTAAAAGATTAAAACATAAAATACAAGATTTGATTGATAATAATGATATGGAGGTGCAAGCCTTCCAACCTAAACAAAATCCTTCTAATAACGCCCAAAAGAACATTCCCCAAAATCAGAATCAAAATGCCAATCAATCATTGGACATATTTCAACATCCTTTACCAAAACATGGTAAAGAGGTGGCCAATCAAATTGAGAATCACAATGTTCCTCCTCCTACCCGATATGTAGGGACTATTAGTGGACAATTACCTATTCATGATCCTCAAATATTTGACACAACTTTATCCATAGTTACCACTAGACCTCTACATAATATTTGGATACTTGATCTTAGTGACACTGAATATGAGACTGAAAGTGACATGGAAATCACCTCAAATCAATCGAATAGTTCTAAATATGAATCAGATCCTATTCAACCTATCACAAGTTCTATGGTTCTAGAAGAACCATTTCCTAGAAGAGTCACTACTAGACCATCTTCTCACCAAATAGTTTCTAATGAACAAGCCATAAATGCTAGACCAAGACCTATTCATCACTTGCAAAATAATATTGTAGGAACCATCGGAGTTGTTACCAGACAACAGCCTCAAACCTCTCAACAAGATCAAACTCAAAACGATGGATCAGCCCCATTTGTTTTGAAAAATCCCAATAAAGGGAATTATGCACCTAATGTTCAACCTAAGCCTCCCTACAATATTAATGAACAATTATCCAATACTACAGCTAGAATTTCCCTTTTGGACCTATTAAGATCTTCTCCTACCCATAGGGATGAATTAATGCTCACATTAAGCCAAATGATGGTACCACAAAATATTCAACCTAAAGCCATGTCCAATACTATCATCACTCGAGAAGTCGATTGTATTGACTTTCGAGATAAAGATATCTCGCAACATAGTTTACATAAGGATAACCCCTTATATATTACTCCCCTAATTGGAGATGTAGCCGTTAAACGAGTCTTGATTGATAATGGTTCATATTTAAACATCTACACTTTTGAATTCTACCAATGATTTGGGTTTAGAAGTGACGAAATGAAAAGAACTGATATGATTATAAAAGCCTTCAATTATGAGACACAAGAAACGTGTGGAGTCATTACTATACCCTTGCAAGTTGGTCCTAGAACTCTAGATACGATCGTGTTTATTGTACATTGCCCTGCATCGTACAATATACTTTTGGGTCACCCTTGGATCAATGCGATGCGAGCGGTTCCCTCCACTTTACATCAGTGTGTTAAATTTGAATTTAAAAATCAGTTGGTTACCATTCATGGTGATCCTAGACCCTTTGATATGTGCGCTTTGGCAGAACCTGTTGGAGTTCAATTTTGCCTACCCCTGCCATCCACACATCCTAATTCTTATCATCCGTCCAAACGTGTGAAACACACACCCATAACATTATCTACTCTTTCAACTACACCTATACATATAGATCAACTATCTTCTGAAAAAACCACATTAGGACCTCGAAAAGATCCTAAAACTACAACCAATGCTTCATGTTTTACTCATATATCTCCCATACCTATAGACTCATCCATCAATATCCCTATGACATCTATATCTACTACAGGCATCCTTTCTACATCTGACGATGTAGGAAATGTCCCTTCTACCTCTTATGCTCTTACTGATGAGCTCTTATCTGATTTATCTACAATTCTTATATCTGAGGAAGCCAACATTGCCATGCAAACTTCCCTCCTTTTAAATAAAATCCCACCCTCTCCTCGTACCTTGGGCCTCCCATAGCCTATGGGAAGTATCTACCAAGTCGGGAGTTGTGCTTTTATTTATAAAGGATATGATTGGGGAAGAATACCCAAACACATTAAGACACATTGTGATGGATATGCTCGATGCTATTTTGCTAATGATTATCTTAAAGCTAAGCCCATAATGCTTAAATTGGGATATAAAGGGAAAGGTTTGGGACCTTTCCAAAATGGTATGAAAGAACCTTTTGAGGTAGAACCGTGGCCTGCCCAATGTGGCGTGGGCCTATTTTCTAGTAAAGGTCATCCCTTTCCATTTGAGGATGATGACCATCTCGTATGTTATCAAGATTATCTAGATAAACAAGATTCTTTGTGTCTAAAGAATAATTCTTTTACCTGCAATATGCTATCCATAGCCTACCCCGAAATGATTGCTGAATCTGACGATGAGTTGGAGGAAGATATCTTTCATGATGTTTCCATTGAGGAATTGTTATATAATGAATTCTATTTTGATGGCTCTATCCCGAATATAGCCCAGCTTGAAGCTACGAATTCTCAAGATGAATTATCCAAGTTAACCTTGGAAGAATTACAAGAATTGGGTGTTTCATCCGCCCCACCTAATTTTGAGAGAGATTTACATATGGAAGTTGAAAATGTTATAAAAATTAACATTGGAACCGAACATAACCCTCACATAATCAATATTGGATCATAATTGAGTCAAGAAAAACAAGATAAATACATTTCATTTCTTAAAAAATATGAAGATGTCTTTGCTTGGACATATGAAGACATGCCAGGTTTGGACCCCTCTGTAGTTATGCATCATCTAGTAGTCCATCCATATGCTAAACCTATTAAACAGAAACTTAGAAAAATGCATCCTAAAGTGGCCTTACTAGTCAAAGGAGAATTAGAAAAACTGTTGAAAGTCATTTTTATACAAGCCATTGATTATGCTAAATGGATCTCCAATGTAGTTCTAGTAACTAAGAAAGAAGCCACTAAAGTTAGGGTTTGCATAGACTTCAGAGATATTAATGTTGCATGCCCTAAAGATGATTTTCCTCTTCCCAACATGGATCAGATCATTGAATTTACTGTTGGAAGTGGAATGATATCCTTAATGGATGGATTTTTTGGTTATAATCAGATCATGATAGCTCCCGAATATCAGGCCAAAATAGCCTTTATTACACCTTTGGGAACCTTTTGTTGGAAAGTGATGCCATTTGGCTTAAAGAATGCAGGTGCAACCTATCAACGAGCTATGACTTATATCTTTCACAATATGATGCATGATATCCTACATGATTATGTAGATGATATTATCGCTCGTTCCATCAAAGAAGATGATCATTTAAATGACTTAAGGAAAGTATTTGATCGGTTAAGGGAATATCTTATCCGACTAAATCTAGCTAAATGCATATTCGGAGTTAAGTTCGATAAATTATTAGGGGTTATAGTTTCTTTACGTGGCATTGAAATTGACCCTCTCAAGATTTCAGCTATCACAGATATGCCCACACCCACCAATATATCAGAATTACAAAGTTTACAAGGTAAGCTTCAAGCTATTCATCGCTTCATCGACAAGTTGGCAGACAAAATCGGACCCTTTCTTAAGCTTCTTAAGAAAGATGTCTCTTTTCATTGGGATGAAGAATGCCAAGAAGCATTTGAACTCCTTAAGCAATATCTCCTCAAACCACCAGTGCTTTCCCCACCTAGATCTGATCGTCCTTTTATCTTGTACATTTTTGCTTTTGATTCTGCCTTAGGAGCTATGTTAGCTCAGCTTGACGATGAGAAGAAAGAATGTGCTAATTATTACATTAGCAAGACCTTAATCAGTTATGAAACTCGCTATACCATATTAGAGAAATTATGCCTAGTAGTCGTATTTTCTACATAGAAACTACGACATTATATGCTCAGTCAAAAAACATATGTTATTGCCAAATTCGACCCTTTGCGATATCTCATGAGTCGACCATATTTATCTGGTCGCACAACCAAGTGGGTTCTTGCGCTAAGCGAATTTGAACTCACATTCATAGGACAGAAGTCTGTTAAGGGTCAAATCATAGCAGATCAATTAGGCTATTGCACCCTTAGAATCTACTCATCCCCTCATCATTGAGTTTCCTAATGAATGCCTTAAACTAGAGGCAGACCATTCAGAGCAATGGTCCCTATACTTTGAGGGAGCCCGATGCATGAGTGGGGCTGGAGCGGGTATTATTTTAATATCTTCGCAAAAACATCTTATACCTCTGTCCTTCAAATTAACATTTTTTTGCACCAATAACACTACTGAATATGAAGCTCTTATCCTTGGATTACGAGCTACCTTGGCATTGAAAATTAAAATTTTATTGGTTTTCGATGACTCTCAACTTGTCATAAATCAAATCAATGATGTTTATCAGACCAGAGATGATAAATTACACCCATATAAAGCATATTTTTTATAGTTATTATCCTTGTTTGATCAAGTTACTTTGGAAGCTATTCCTCGAACTAGCAATCATGCGGCTGACACTATGGCTGTAGCTGCATCTCCTTTACCCTTGGAGTTAGACGATGAATATGCTACCATCATTATTCATCGACTCCAGGAACTCGGCTTCAAGCAAATCATGCTTAGAACCTTTGGATGTGTTTCTCATCAACGAAACAACTCCTGAACCATGGTATATTGATATATTTAATTTTTTGCAGAAAGGAACCTTCCCTGATGGTTGTACTAGCAACCAGCGTAGGTTATTACGTAGACAAGCAAGTCGCTTTGTGATTATTGGTAATACCTTGTACATAAGATCTTTTGAAGGCATCTTACTAAGATGTTTGAATCTAGAAGAATCTAGATCAGCTTTGAATGAAGCCCACAATGGATCTTGTGGGGGACATTTTAGTGGTAGCGCCATTGCTAAGAAACTCCTTCGGATAGGATATTTTTGGCCTACCATGGAAAATGATGCACATAATTATGTGTGACATTGTGACAAGTGCCAAAAACACGCTGACCTTGTCCATGCGCCTGCACAAGAACTACAGGCTATTTCATCTCCTTGGCCCTTTTCAAAATGGGGCCTAGACATCATTGGAAAAATCAACCCTGTGTCATCCGATGGACACAAATTCATCATAACTGAAACTGAGTATTTCACGAAGTGGGTTGAAGCTATGCCATTAGCTTCTTGCACTGGAACACAAGTTTCCAAGTTTATTTTTAATCAAATTATTTGTAGGTTTGGAATTCTTGCCAATCTCATTTTCGATAATGGAACTTGTTTCAAAAATAAAGATGTCAAGAAATTATGTCAAAAATATAAAATTCAACATCACTTGGTCCACTCCCTATTATCCTCGGGGTAATGGTCAAGCGGAAGCATCTAATAAAACCTTAATCAAAATTCTCAAAAAATTGGTCAATAAAATCGGTCGAGATTGGCACATTCAATTATATCCTGCTTTGTGGGCCTATCGAACTAGTGTTCGAACCCCCACTGGAACTTCACCTTTTGTCTTGGTTTATGGTGCTGAAGCCATTTTTCCCTTTGAATTAGAAGTTCCTTCTTTAGCTCTACTACTTCAAGATACTGAAGTAGGGGATGAATATCGTGCTGGTAGATTTAGTCAGCTAGAACTTCTAGATGAAAAGCGCATCAATGCTTTGGAGCATCTTCGCACCTACCAAAATAAACTTAAGAGAGCATATCTTAAGAAAGTTCATCCTCGATCCTTTGAGATCGGTGACCTTGTCTTAAAAGAAAATCAAAAAAATACTAATGCAACTAAAAACCTTAAAGGTAAATTTGAGCCCAACTGGCTTGGACCATATGTCATCACTTGCTAAATTTGGATCAGGAGCATACAAATTATCTACCTTAGATGGTAAAGAACTTAAAGAACCTATGAACATTATGCATCTTAAACGTTACTATGCATAAAAATTGGTCATTTCATCATTGTATATATTTGTTTTGCATATTATTTCCTTTTTAGTCACTTATTTAAAACATTTCAAAAAAAAAAACAATCACCTTGTATTTCTTTCAATTCATAACTTAAAATTAAAAACATCCAAATCATCAAAATCTTCAAAAACATCTTTTATTTTTGTACCTGTCAAATTGTGAAGTATTGCAGTTATATTTTCAGTTATTTTGGATAAATTAGCATTTATTTGGAATCCCGCACTTTCACATTCACATGAATAAATATCTTGATTTTATTTGGTATGATTATTCATCTCTCTTATATCAAAGTCCACAGTTGAATTAAATAAAGTTTTGAGCATAGAGAACTGATCTTGTTATTTACTTGAACCAAGTATATCTTTTCACATTAAAATGATTTCATTGCAAATTCGATATGATGCTACATAGTAGAAACGGTTTCCTGAGCGAAAAGTTTCCCCTGCTATCCTATCATGCACATGGTCTAGAATCTTTGAGAATTGACAAAAGGACAAGCTCACCCCTACCGAGAATAAAAATCCCTTGCTCTACAGACTAATCCGAGCAAGTATCCCTAGCATAGGAAGAAAAAGAAAAGTTCAAGAAAAAGAGAAAAAGAAAAAGGTTATTTTGTATCATCACAGCAATATTTCAGTATTTTCTCAAATATCAAGCAAAAATACAAAAGTACAAAAAAAAAAGAGAAGCAAAAGAAAAACACAAAAGCAAAATGCAATAAAATCCTTTTCCTACCCCTTGAAAAGAAAAGAAGGGTGAATGAGCTTGAATCCCTGGAATTCTCAATTATTCAAAAACTGTGAGGTAAGCCCCATAACAGGTGGTTTGTGCCCAACCCGCTTGGCCTTGGGTAATCCCTAGCGTGGCGATATGTCTGTCACATTAGCGACCTTCTTTTGTACAGACCTATGTTAGCTTATGGATTAGCTAGCTCTTGATAACCTAACTTACATAGTAGTCTGGTACGGTTACATGCATATAAATCATGGTCAACGAACATTCATTTGGTTAAGGCAAATTACTTGTATCAAATTATCTTGCTCAAAATTGGTGAATGAACAATACAATCGCACACACATTTATATTTGAGAGATTTTGTATCATTATGATAAATCAAGATCGGTAATGAACTCACATTTGCACATGAGGATTCCTTATAAATCTACATTTCTCTTTGAGATAATTTAAAATATTTTTGTAACTCTTTTTGGAATAATTTTACCCTTTTATTTCAGAATTCTTGTTTTCTATAAAAGCAATTATATAAATTTTCTCACAAAATCACAAAAATGATTTCACATAACATGTTCATATTATTATGTTTCTCAAAAATCAAAAATTCATCTTGCAATAAAACCAACAATCTATTTTCTTCTTTGGATTTCGCGATGATGGTATAAGTCTATACCTATAATTCTATGCCTAGCGCAAACCATTGTTCTAATTTTATTTTCCATTTATTTTAAAAAAAATTCATCAAAACATATGACTTGCATCATTATGTTACACAATTATGCTTTACAAACAAACGAACACCTATTCTATTTCATGTCATTATGTTCAAATTCAATTTTGCAACCATGGTATAAATTCTAAGGAATTGTTCAAAATTTTATCACACTTAGGAATTTATGCCTAGCAAAATCATATTTCTTTTCGTATCTCATGCATACTATTTTTATGAAAATCTGAAAACAAATCATCAAACCATCATTATCTCCATCATTACAACACAAAGTCTTAAGACAGTCTCTTAAGCACTCTTTTACTTTTAACAATATTTCTATACTGGGATTAGCTTGACGACCGAGTGAGCGGCGACTCCATGAAATGGTCTATAACAGTGACAATGTCCTTTGAAATTATTGTTAGAAGTCTCTTTTTATTTTTCATCAAATCACACCACAACAACCAATTGTTTACATCAGATTATTTCATTTAAAATCTTACAGCATGACATCAAATTATAATATTTCAAAATGACATAATTACATGAATCCTCAATCAAATAAGCAAACAATTCAAACATTAAAGCATCATAAAAACATATGAACAAGTCATATCATCAGAAACAAGATCATATATATATATCAAAAAATTATATACATCATATCAAAGCTGGATTGGTATGCCACAATCTATACCCCGGCATACTCAATCCTCTCAACAATCTCTACAAAATCTACAGTCCATAGACACCTAGCCTCGAGAAGCCCTCGAGCTCTCAGCCTCATCTCCTCCCTCGCCCTGACATGGAGGAGGTGGTCCCATAGAGGTCCGAGATGTATCTCGGGTCCTCATCGTCGATCGTGAGGATGTCCTCGTCGATCCCAGCCTGACTGGTTCTGCAATGTTGGCCAATAGCTGTACCCTCTGGCCCTCTGGAACCAGCTGGAAGTATACACCCTGGTAGAATGTAGTCTGCATCATGGACCGCACTAGATCATCCCTGCTCACCCCTTCACTCCGTGCCCTGAGCCGTGTCATCTCATCCTGCAGTGTTTGTACCTACATCCTCAGCTGAGTGGCCTCGTCCTGCAGTGACTGCACCTGAGCTCGAAGGTGGGCAGCCTCAGCCCGGAGAGTCGTTGTCTCGCTGCTCTCCCTTGTGTCAACACCCTTGCCCTTATCAGGTGATGGTGGTCTCTCCCCCTGCTACGAAGGGAGTCTCTCCTCCCTTCGCCCTATCTCTCGCAGCCTCTGTGGAGCCCGTGCCATCCTCTGGTGTCTCTCCTATGGGATCCGTCGCTGCTCTCTCCCCCCGTGACCTCGTGTTACCTCAATAGCAACCTATCATCGCCTCCCCATCTGGCGCACCACGGCATGCACTGGACCCTATGCCCTCGTCATCCGAGGAGGGCGGATGCCTGTGTACCAAGCATCATAGCCATCTGCAACCTTGGCATCATCACCATCCACTAGCTGGATGGGGGCATCGTCCACGTCCTGACTCCAGAATCGCTGCATATCTGGAGCCTCGCTCAGCGTAGTACTATCTCGAACAGTCCAAGAGTACTCGTAATCCCTGAGAGAAGGGATCCCCTACTATAGACAGAACTGTCATAGTACTCGGTCGTAGCGGTGGAGCTCTACCTCTCCCCACTCCATCCTCAGCCAACAGACTCACCTAATGCGAGCCAGCTCCTACCCATCCTCTGCCCACCCGGGGTGCTCTCGCCATGGCCTCTAGGTGATCTGGTCTGGGATGAGGTCATCTAGCAACCTCCGTGACATCGATAGATCTATCCGCCACTGTGACCCCCATTGTAGCCACCAATAGAAAACCCGGGGCCTCTCCCGGTCAACCCCTATCAATGGGAGCCCTACCGGCCTTCGCACCGCAATGTGCTCCCAACACCAAACCTGCAGTAGCGATGTCAAAACCAGACATCGACCTCCCTTGTATACGACCCCATGTAGGATCCTATACAAGCGGTAAAGAACAAAGCTGCCCCATGCAAATCTATTCCCGTGGTCTCTCATGTCGCAGACTATGTCTAAGAGCACCCACGGTAGTCTGCATCCACTCTGGTGGCACAGCAGTAAGCCACCGACAACTCCTACCAAAACCCGAGTCAACCTAGATGCCCCAGGCATCTGCCGTAGTGACTCGATGTTCACTCCGCCCTTCTCTAGGGTGAAGCTCGGGTCTCCAGTGAGCCTCATCATCGCCTAGCCTTGATTTGCCGTAGGTGTCATCAGTCGTCCTTGTATGGGGATCCTCATGATCCTCCATACGTCCTCTAGAGTGGGAGCCATCTCCCCTGTCGGTAGCCAAAAATAGGACGACCCCGGATACCACCTCTCTGCTAGGGCTGTCAGTAGCCCCATGTCAGTCAGTACTTGTGGCATCTCTGCCACATGCTGTAGACCGACCTGTCCTAGTCGGTCATGCTCTGCCTAGTCGAGCATGGCTATGTCATCTCTTAGCCCGTCGTATTTCCATTCTCGACTCTTTAGTAATCCCTTCTGCAAAATAAACAATAAAACAACAAAATCATTAATAAACCAATCATTAACATCAAATTAAACAACTTAAAATCAAGTTTAAAATGATATCGTCCACCATTGGATGATATCGTCCCCAATTGGGCAAAATCGTCCTTTGTGAGGACGAAATCATCTCCGATTTCGCAACTTGGGAATCGCCCCTTGTTGGATGAAATGGCCCCTAATTCGTCGATTTCGCCATCAGATGAAATCGACGATCTAGGGACGATTTTGTCTCGACAACGTCGATGGCCTAAAAATGGTCGCGATGCCCCAAACAATCAAATTTAAATCAAAAAAAAAAACTTGCACAAAGTTAAATTAAACCTAATCTACTAGGATTAGATCCTTACCCGTAGCCCGCGTCGGACCTCTGTTGCTCTGTGCGTTGTCTCCACCATTTTTCTTCTCTGCAGAGCTCTGGAACAGTAAAAGTGAATAGTAAAAATGAATTAGGGTTTTCCCTATTTTCTTTAGTTTTATTTAAAAATCAGCATTTTAAATTTTTGCTTTTTCATGTTTTTACCTCAAACGTTCGATTTGGGTAAAAACATGGAGGGGGCACCATAGTCAGCATTCGTACGATTCGACCAAGAATCGTCGTCTAAAAAATTGAGTATATTTTTGCTTTCTCGTAAAACAGGAAAAACTCGTCTTTAACGCATTTTCTTTGAAAAATTTGCTAAAGAGGGGGCAAAATGTAGCACCCTAAAATTGGCACGGTTAAAACCTTAGTAAAAAGATAAAATATTAAAATTTGAATTTCAACCCCAAATTGCCCGTTAAATCGCCTATTACCCGCTTTCCCCTTTTTCCGCACCATTTTTAGGATTTGTTTTGACCGTTGGACGATATCGTTGCAGATTAGACGAAATCATCCCCGATCTGATGAATTCTTCTAGAACAGAACGTCCAGACGATTTCATCCCAAAACCAAATTTTCATAATTAGCTTCTATTTCAATAGCCTCTCCAACTCGGGCAGAAGCATGTCTACGCAGTTGGAGATTTCCTTGTTGGAGATCTCCCAGATTGGGATGATCCCCAACCTCCCAAACCTCTTCCTAATCCTATATAAACTAGGATTTTTCTAGTTTATCCCCCTGATTCTCCCTGAACCCCTAACCCCTTAGTTGATGGATTTCATTGCAGAGTTAGCTCCTTATTCCCTCGCACTATTTTGCTTGCATTCGGTATTTTTGCATTTTTATTATAGGAACTCTACTGTTTTTCAGTCGAAGCTAGCTTGGATCGTCGCGGATGATCTCGGATGATTGCGGACGATCTCGTACGATTGGAGGCGATCCTGACTGTAGTTCATATTGGGGGCAGTCCGAGTTTAGAGTTTGCATTTTCTTAGCTTTCTCTACATTTTTCATATTGTATTTCTGCACTGTCTTAAGTTATTATGTTTTTTGCATCTTGGAGTTCACCTCATTTAGCATAATCGCATGATAAAGTTAAGATCAATCATTAAATCTACTGCATTTCCTTATTTGTTATTGAAATCTATTATTTAAGGCATGTTTGTTGTTATTTCTACCATTATCCTTTGCTTCTGCATTTGCATATTTGGTATTTTGCATCTGTTTTTGTGATTGCAGGTTTTTGACGAATTCGTCATATTTTAGATGATTCTGTCTGATTTTAGATGACCTTCTATGATTTGGGATGATCCCAAGAAATATCAGATGATTACGTACAAATTGAGATGATCTGAACTGCTACAAGACTCAGAATCTTCATTAGACATTCGAAATCAGGTATGACACCTTCTAGTTAGCATATTCTCTGTTATTTGCATTCATTTCTATTTTTTGTAGTCATTTAAATCAGCATTGGCATATAGAATAGTTTAGATTCATATTTGGCCAAACCTAGGAGTTGAATGATTAAAGCACAAAATGAACACATCAAACTCACTATCAACCTAGGCGTGGAAACTGCCATTCAAAAGTTTCCTGGTGAACCCACCATCCATCAAAAATTCACCCTTATACACCTCCCCCGAGAGGCGGGACCTTCAAAGGGCCTCTCAGTCTGAGGTATTGTCCCATCCTTTTCACATCCCCCTTCTGGGCACGGATCCTATAGCCTGAAGGTAAGGGTGCAAAAAATTTGGAGCGATACAACTACATTTAGGGTTAGTTGGAATATAATATTGTTTTCTACCTCTCTATTCCTATGCCCTCTTTCTTCGCAAGCAGGAATCATGCGTCTGCGAGATATTGGGTCTATTGTTGTATTTGGGCAGCTTTGGGCCTATTTAAACCTTAGCACTTTTTAATATTATTTAGGTTGATTTTTAACACAAATTGGCCTCAACAAACTTGGACAAAATCAAACAACATTAGGAAGAATATAAATATATATGGTGATAATTAACCTATGGAAATTTAAGGACAATTGATTAAATACATTGTGGAGTGCAAGCGACATCCAAAGGATATGAGCAACAAAAAATAGGAGCTAGTGAAAGACAAGGATAAAGATGATATCGTACCTCTTTGTTGTCACCAACTAGGATAGCGAGTCGATTGTGTGGATTTGTGTGGAATGCTATTGAGTGGAAGCACATCATATATTTAAATAAAGTGAGATCCTTTTTGTGTTACCCATTGGGCTAGCCCAGCTCATCAAGGAGACGTTGGTAAGGCACTGCACTTTGGAAGGTCTAGGGGTCAAATCTCCTTTGTGACAGTTAAGGGTTTTGGTGCAAGGTAAGGGAAAATATTTTTTTTTTAATTTAAGTAGGATATATAAGGTGCTACATTGATTAATATAAAAGTTGAATTCTATATGTTATAATTTGGAGATATAAGGTGTAATTTTCATTGTTATAAAAATTGTATTCTGCATGCTAGAAGTTGGAGATATTAGGTGTAACTTTGGTTTTTGAATTTTTTATTTTGTAAGGAATAAGAGGTCACTTTGATAAGGATATTTTTAGTGGATGGTTTGATTTTTATTCAAGAAAATAAAAAGGATAATTTCTAACCAAATTTTGAAGGGACAAACAAAAGAAAATTATTTTTGTCCAGACAGGTTTGGGAAGCTCATGCAAAAATAAGATCATTATTATTAAGACATATTTAGAGGTATGGTGATTTAACTCCTTTCTCAAGGTGGTTTTGTTTAAGGAAAAAAAAATTGTTTGTCATATAGTTGGAGGTATAAGGAATTATTGGATGTGCATTATTTTTTCTTGAAATTGGAAATAAATGGACAAGGGTTATAGATCAGATTTGTGAGTCAATTTGTGCATTGATTTGATGGAAATTGGAAGCAAATGTGCAAGGGTTATAGATCAGATTTGAGAAGCAAATTTGTGCATTGTTCATGATTGATTTTGGGAGTAGATGAAAAGGACATATTTGGGCACTATGATTGGTTTTGAAGGAAAGGTGCAAATCAGCAATTACCAGGTCAGTTATTATGTGATAGACTAAAGCTACCTTTTGATGTAATAAATGTGAGACATGTGAAATCAACAGACTTAATGAATGTGAAGAACATATTGGACATTTGTTAGTGCATATCATTCTCTATATTTTCATGAAGATAAAATAATTTTGGGTAGAATATGTCTAAATTGCTTTAGTTGAGGAAAGCACATTGAAGAATAGATGAAGAACTTGATGACATCATTATGCAATATTTGGGAATAGATGAGCATTTTTTTGTATGCAAGATTTGGGAATAGATGAGCATTGTTTTGTATGAAATATTTGGGAATAGATGAGCATTTTATGCATGCAATATTTGGGAGTAGATGAGCAGTGTTTGTAAGCAGGTTTTGGATTGGTGTTGAGCATATTTGTGAGTAGATTTGAGCAGGTTTTGTGAGCATTTTTTAGCAGGTTTTTGGAGAATATTTGAGCAGGTTTTGAGAAAGTTTGAGTAAAATTTTAGAGGAGGTTTGAGATAAGTCTTGAGAAGAGTTTGAACCAAAACATATGGGACAGGTGTCTCCTGTGGAGTGGTGTCCACAAAACCAGAGCAGAGGGGACGGGTTTCTCCTATGGAGTGGTGTCCACAAAACTAGAACAGAGTGAAGTGGTGTCCATAGAATCATAATAAAGGGGACAAGTGTCTCTTGTGGAGTGGTGTCCACAAAATTAGAGCAGAGAGGATAGGTGTCTCCTATGGAGTGGTATCTCCAAAACCATAATAGAGTGGAGTGGTGTCCATAGAACCAGATTAGATGGGATCCGTGTCTCCTATGGAGTGGTGACCACAAAACCAAAATAGAGTGGAGTGGTGTCCACAAACCAGAGTAGAGGATATTAGTGTCTCTTATGGATAGGTGTCCACAAAATTGAGAGGGTATTGGTGTCTCCTATGCATTGTGTCCACGAGCATTATAATAGGGGATTGGTATCTCTGTTAGCGTACTTAACTTATTATTTTGTTTTCATTACATCTTTTGGAGTGTTGTTACAACTTCTGTAACAGAGTTCGTTCCGGTGACTATTCCCGGATGTTCGTTTGTAACGCAGTGTTATTTAAACTGCACAGCTTCAATAAACAAAATTGGTTCGTTGCGTTTCACATGGCATCAGAGCTGTTCGTAATTTTTTTCTGGGCGTGATTTTAAGCGAAGACCTATTTTTATCGCGCGTCAGTCGTCGTGCAGTGAAGAGGGCGAAAGTCCCGGTTGAACGCGTACTACGTTCGAAGGTTGCCAGGCTCGCTCCGGGAAGGACACGCAGGGCCGAGGGCGAGCGGACATCTGTCCGCCCCCCACCCCGCGTCCAGGTCGAGGAGGGACCCAGACGCGCCCAGCCTCTGTGCAGACGTCCGCTGCGACGTCCTGCAGCCTGCGTAGAGCACAGACGTCTCTACGTAGAGCAGAGACGCGTCAGCTACAACGTCCTACAGAGCGCAGACGTCTCTGTGCCGCATCAGCTGTGACGTCCTGCAGAGCGCAGACGTCTCTACGCAGATCAGATATGCATCAACTGTGATGCAGGCATCTACGCAGACGTCGCAGTCTACGCAGAGCAGAGACGCAAGCTGTAGCCTGCACGTCCTACCCTTTGGACGGGGCGGAGGTGGAAATCGCCCCCCCAGCCCACCCCACCCCATGCATGACGAGAATTTTAAATTCCCCCCGCGCGGGAGTTGCAGGGGTATAAACCCCCCCCCCAACAACCATTTGTGCGCAGTGCGCACTCTCCCCTCCCCCCCCCTTCCCATTTTTTTTAAATCAACGCGGATTTTTAAAAAAAAAAAAACCGCAGATTGAAAAAAATTAGCCCTCCCCCGGTGGAAGTTGCAGAGGAGGCTCGGGAGTCTCTGTCCAGTTCGTGCGAGGCGAAGTTTTTTTTTAAAAGAAACGCAGTGCGAGCGAGCGGAAGCAGCGACGCGCGACGAAGCAAAGCCGTAGCCGCGAGTTGCAGAGGAGGCTCGGGAAGCTGGAAGCAGCGGAGGACGGGCAGGCCGAGGTTGATAAAGGAGAGGAGGTTGACTGATCCTCTCGGATCAGCCCGCTGGCTCACGTGGTCGTGAGCCGTGCGGTAAGGCTCAGGGAGCCTGCAGGTCGGGGGTTCAAATCCCGCCGACTCCCCCCAAAGGTATAATTTTTTTCAAAGTTTTTTTTTAATTATTATTTTTTTAATTAAAATTTTTAATTTTAATTTTTTTTAATATAGTTTTTAAACTTTATAAATTAAAATTTTAATTTTAATTTATTTTTCTATAAGTTTTAAAACTATATAAATTAAAATTATTTATTTTAATTTTAAATTTATAATAATTATTAAAATGCTTTGTTAAAGAAAGCCTTTTAAGGGGGGATATTTTTTCAAAAAATCAAAGGGGGATAGTGAGTAATTTTTCGAAAAATAGCAATTTGGCAAATTGTAAAAGGTGCATTTTCGTTTGTGACCGACACCTTGTGGGTTATTCTTGTGGGCAGTTTTTTTATGTTGTATGTTGCATATTTCATTTTTGCACTATAACATTAAAAACTTAAAATCAAAACACTCCCTAAGTCCCGGAAATATAAAACCCATCCGTGCAATTTTATTGCACTGCAGCGTTCGGTATTTGTGATACCTACGGCCAGCACTTACGGGTAAAGCTGTCGTGATTTGGCTCTTTGTATCCGCCGCCTAATATAGTTGCTATAACGACGTCTGAGCTTGTTCTCTATAAATCGTCGGGGAGGAATAAGTACGCCATTTTTGCATTTTTTTACTCCATCCACTACCCTTTATCGCACTTGTGTTTAGGCGTAAATCCTGACGAAGTATTCTTCATAGTGTTTAGGGGAAGTTACGCCCCACGCATGAGAAGAATCTTCTATGGTAGGTGCCATCAACAAGGCGATTCCCTTTCCGTACCGCTTATGTTCCACGTATCGTATGATCTCTAAAACTCACCTATAGTCTCCCTCACGTAAGGGCGGGTGATTTTTGTTGATCTTTCTAAATACCTATAGTTTCCCTCACGTAAGGGCGGGTATTTTGTACGGTATATTGGCCTAGCAAAAGGTATATCGAAAGGGGGACCAATTGGTGATATAAGGAACCTTCACTATGGCCGTTGTTGCAAAGTTGATGATTGATCCGCATCAGTTATTGAAAGGTCCAAATTATACACCATGGAAACATAAGATGAAGGCTATTCTCCAAATGGAAGATTTGTGGGATATTATTCTTTGGAGTAGCAACTAGGCCTTCACCAACGACGGGATCCACGGGTCCTTCGGCGGATCGAGATAGCTTTTGACAAGAAAGACAGTAGAGCAAAGGTGCTCATTTTGTTTGTTATTTCAGATGAAGTGCAACCTCATATAGGTGACAAAGCAAGTGGTAAAGAGGCATGGGATGCCCTTAGAACCATCTATGAGGGGAAGAATGAATCCACCATTCTTCATCTTCAACAACAACTTCATAACTCTGAGTTTGAGGCGGGGTGAAACAGTTGAACTCTTTACGTGCGAGTGTACGAGTTGAAAGAGAAATTGAGTTCTCTGGGAGATACTGTGGACGAAAAGCTTCTCATTTCACTTGTGATGAGAGCTTTACCTTCTTCATTTGATATGTTGATAACCTCCATCCGGGTGTCTCAACGACAAATTACCTACATCGAGTTGGTCAATCTGCTTCAACAACGGAGGCACGCCAACTTCACAAGGATGATTCTTCCAATACAGCCCTATACACCAACGAGGCGGGGTTCTAGGAAGAAAGGTAATGGGCAAAAAGGAGGCAACTTTCGGAAAGGAGGAAATTCTCAACGGGATACGAAAGGAAAAGGCAAACAACCTCAACAGAAGAAGAGGTGGTGCAAGATCTGTGAGAAAGACAACCATGACACCAACGGGTGTTGGCATAAGAACAAGCAGAAAGGCCAAAACAAACCACAAAATAAAAACAAGCAACCCCAGGTGAATGTTGTTGTTGAAGAATCTGACTCAGATTACGAATGGGCACACAAGGTGCTCATGACTACCACAGATTCCACACAGAAGGATCCTGTTTGGTATGTCGATTACGGAGCTAGCAAACATATGAGCGGCGACGGATCGTGGTTTGAATCATTTGTGGCCAAAGAGGGCAAACCTGTCACCATTGCTGATGATAAAACCTACGGGGGTTCGGGGAGAGGGTACGGTTTCGAGTCACTCTTCACGATGGCAAGTGTCGGATTGACAAAGTCCTCTATGTTTCGGGATTGGCCAACAATTTGTTGTCAGTGACACAAATCCTGGACAGAAATATGGTTGTCAACTTTCGTGTTGAGAATGGAAAGAAGTGTTGTACCATTACCAGGAAGGGTAAGCAGATTGCAACGGCTTCATATAAGCACGGCTTATTTGCACTAGATGCTATCTCTACTCCACATGTTGCCATGATTTTCTCTACCAAGGAGGCAACTTCCCTATGGCACAAGAGATATGGGCATCTTAGTTACGGCTACTTACTTGAGCTCGGCAAGTATGAGATGGTAAAGGGTCTTCCTTCCCTTTCTGCGCACATTGCCAGTGTGCTCGGTTGCTTGGCAGGAAAGCAGCATAGAGTACCATTTGAGAAGAGCTCTACAAGAGCACGAAAACCTACGGAGTTAATTCACACCGATCTATGCGGTCCTTTCACACCCAACAGTTGTGGAGGGAAGAGGTACTTTCAGTTATTCGTAGATGACTACTCACGAAAGATGTGGGTTTTCTTTCTCCAACTGAAATCCGAAGCTTTCGCATTCTTCCAGCAGTTCAAGAAATCCGTTGAGAAGGAGTCAGGAGCTTCTATTAAAACCCTCCGCTCAGATCGAGGGGGAGAGTTTACCTCTAATGAATTTTCTGCATTCCTAGATAAGCATGGGATCAAGAGACAGTTAACAACTGCCTATACTCCTCAGCAAAATGGAGTTCTTTGAGAGAAGGAACCGTTCTATCATGGAAATGGTTCGTTGTATGCTCACGGGAGCTACTCTTGGGCAACAATATTGGGCGGAAGGCTGTCACCAGCTGCGGTGTATCTGTTGAATAGGGCACCCACAAAGGCCCTAAAAGGAATGACTCCACGGGGAAGCATGGAGTGGTCGAAAACCCTCCATATCTCATCTACGTATTTTTCGGATGTCAAGCTTTCATGCACATACCGAAAGAGAAAAGGAAGAAGCTAGATGAGAAAACAACGAGATGTATTTTTCTTGGTTATTACGAGCACTCTAAAGGATATCGGTTGATAGATCCTTTGACCAAGAAAATTCATATCAGCGGAGATGTTGTCTTTGATGAAGCTTTCACATCACAGAGCACATCTAAAGTACACCAAGATATTGTGGAAACTAAGGAAGAGAAGATTCCTTCGTCAACACAGACAGGAGGTCCTTCTACATCTTCTTCACCACCACCGAAGAAGAATCCTAAATGGTGTACAAATACAATTAGAGATGCAAATTTATCCACTCCTCCCAATTTGAATTTGGATAGACCTCGTACACGCGGTATGGCTCAAAAGGAAAGAGAAGCCAGAGAAACTGGTGAGGTTGATGATCTTTGTCAATCTTTTGAGGAACTTTCTGTGACTCCAAGTACAGAAGTAGAGGATATGGATATTGATGATGACGGGGCATTCATGTCTACCATAGATAGTCTTGAACCTGCATCAGTGCAAGATGCTCTCAGTGAGCCTCAGTGGAAGGCCGCTATGGATACGAGTATGAGTCTTCGATGAAGAATAAAACTTGGAAGCTTGTTGATCTGCCGCATGGAAAGAAACCCATTGGCTGCAAATGGGTATATAAAGTCAAGTACAAGGCGGATGGAACAATTTATAAGCATAAGGCCCATATTGTTGCAAAGGGCTATGCTCAAAAGGAAGGCATCGAATATGAGGAAACTTTTGCACCTACTTCTCGGATGACCACAATTCGGGTTATGTGTGCTATGGTAGCACAATATGGGTGGAAAGTTCACCAGATGGATGTCAAAAGTGCCTTTCTATATGGTGATCTCCAAGAAGAAGTCTATATGACTCGGCCTGAAGGATTTGAAGTGGAAGGCCAACAGTAGAAAGTTTGCAAATTGGTCAAATCCTTGTATGGTCTGAAACAAGCTCCTCGAGCTTGGTATA
The DNA here is from genome assembly GCA_028583015.1 of Wollemia nobilis. NCBI lineage: Eukaryota > Viridiplantae > Streptophyta > Pinopsida > Araucariales > Araucariaceae > Wollemia > Wollemia nobilis. The sequence continues at coordinate 1,320,763 of JAQPPZ010002068.1, forward strand.
TAAAAATGGACAATCACCTTATGCGGCATGGATTTAAGAGATGTCCAGTCGGATGCAAACCTCTATTTCAAGAAACGGGGTTACGAGATAGTGTTGCTTGTACTCTATGTGGATGATCTGCTCATTACGGGGAGTTCGAAACTATGATCTCTCTTGTCAAAAGAAACTTGTGCAAATCTTTTGAGATGACGAGATCTCGGACTTCTCCATTACTTGTCTTGGTACGGAATTCAGCCGGAAGGAGCACTCCATCAAAGTGTCTCGAGAAAAAGTATGCCAAGACATTCTTTGGATAAATATCGCATGATTGATTGCAAGCCAATGGCAACTCCAATGGAGAATGGACTTCGGTTATCGCGATATGATGACTCACCTCGGGTAGATGGTACTCTCTATCGACGGTTGATTGGGAGTCTCATATATCGACCAATACTAGGCCGGATCTCGTATTTGCTTTGTCAACTATCTTTCGAGGTTCATGCGGGAGCCTAAGACCACTCATTGGAAAGCGGCAAAACGTGTTCTTCACTATGTCCGTGGTACTATGGAATATGGCCTAGAATACAAGAGGAACAACAAATTCTTCTTGCAAGGATACACGGACTCCGACTATGCCGGATCATTTGATGATCGCAAGTCAACTTTTGGATACATTTTTCATCTGGGATCCGGTCCTGTCTCTTGGCACGGCAAGAAGCAACAGGTGGTTGCTATTTCATCAACGAGAGGCGAGAATATCGCGCCGCACGTGAAGCTGTGTGCGAAGTGATATGGTTACGTCGCATTCTGACAAGTATGGGCCATCCATCAAAATCTCCAATACACTTGTTTTGCGACAATCAGGGTGTTACGAACCTCGTCAAGAATCCAGTCCATCATGAAAGAACAAAGCACATTGACACACAATGTCATTTCATTCGAGATGAAGTTCCAAAGCACCGAATTCAGCTTCGCACATTCCCACCGATGCTCAAGTTGCGGACATTTTCACTAAGGCACTTGGACGTGTCAAATTTGAATTGTTTCGCAGCTCACTTTGTATTGCAAAATAATGTAAGGGGATGTTAGTAGTCTAGTATAGCTATTAGTTATTACATTACCCAAATAATGTAATAAAGGGGGATGTTAGCGTACTTAACTTATTATTTTGTTTTCATTACATCTTTTGGAGTGTTGTTACAACTTCTGTAACAGAGTTCGTTCCGGTGACTATTCCCGGATGTTCGTTTGTAACGCAGTGTTATTTAAACTGCACAGCTTCAATAAACAAAATTGGTTTGTCATTTCACAATATCTTGTGGGTTAGAAACCATAAATTTTGATGAGAAATTTATAAGCAATATTTCTCCATTGATGTAGCTCGCATTGGATGAACCACGTTAAATTTGTGTCTCTTATGTGTGTGGTGATTTGTGCATTAATTCATTATTGTAATTGATGATATTTGAAGTTATTGCTTTGGAAAGAAAAGTAAAATTTTTATCTTATATTGTTCACCCCCCATCTCAATATAAGCTTGTGTTCTTCAATTTTCTCTTAGCTCATAGAGATGAAGAGGTTTTGAAGGCCTCTTCACACCTTAATGCAAATGCTTTAGTCGTAAAATATGTAACTATTTAGCTTTATAACATGCACAAAATGAAAGCAAAAACCTTTAGATATATGATCAAAACAATTTGAAATCATTTTATAAGTGATCATAAACTTTCATAAAGAGGCATAAAGTGATTTTGAAGCCTTTTGGAAAAGTACAAGATGGTAAAAACTTAATGTAAACTTGTTGCTTTTGGAACCAGAAAGACAAGCTTTGCAAACTTACCTATGGTCCCTAGCTCCTAGTACTGCTTGTGAGTGAGATCAAGAGGCTAAAGTGTATCTTAGCTTTGACCACACCCTAACATGTGACTTAGGTTCAGTTACACCCTACCATGTGACTCAATGAGAAGTTGAAATTTTGGCTAGATTTGGGCTTGTTAACAGTCTTTATGGTAGAGTAGTTGGTTTATGTACATGTACATGTAACAAAAAAGAACAAAATGTCAATTTTGTGAATAAAAGGATTTTATAAGAGAGATATATGAAAACAAGATCAACCTACAAGATGGTGCAATACCGAGTTTTGCAAGATCTAAAAAATACTAGAAAAAGGCTCTATTACACCTTTGTGGACATCATTGTTCTTAAGTGGTTTTGGCATATGGAGGAAATATTTGGTAAGGGGGTATCAATCCCATATGAGGATAAATCAGTTCCTCCAACTTACCTATAGTAGTTTAGTTGCTAGTGGTTGTGTAGAAACTAATTTCTAGACCAGTTCCTAGAGTGTTTAGCTGAGTCGTAGGGTACCATGTGACTTGCTAAAATTGAGGGTCACACCCTACCATGTGACTCTGGATAATAGACCAGAAAGACTTATATGTTACACCTGAGTTGTGTTTTAGGGTTTTTGCATGGTTTTGGATGGTTTTATGTCACCTGTAGCACATAAAGTTAGGAAAAATCAGCCAACTATTTGAAAAAGTTTACCAACAATAATAAACATAGTGGGGGATCCCATCGGGTGTGCCAGAATGAACATAAGTTAAATCGATGTTGTTTGCAATATATGATCAAAAGGACTTACAAGAGGCTTCCTTTTACAATTTTTCCTTGAGAGGTTACAAAATGGGGTTTCATGAGGTGAAAGCCCCTTATTTAGTAAGAAGGTCAACAACACCACATCAGTCTTCCAAGGATCCTCAAATTGAGTGGGCTTACTGCTCATGTGCCACTATCGATCAAACCTATCCTCAAGACCTATAAGACCTGCAAAAAATGGGTAAGAATTTTTGGGGGTCTATCTTGATCAAACCCCATATTAATATAAATTAAAGATCCAAAATGAAATTACAAAAGCCATGAAAATATTTACAAAACTTGAAATCATAGTGATATTTACCTTCTGGAAGGCTTTTGTAGCTTGTTGGTACCTATAACTAACCTCTAGATAGGGTCACACCCTAGGGTGTGATTGTCTAGTAGGGTTGTAGGGTACCTTGCAACTCTAACTGTCAAACTTTTGGTTGATTCTATATGGAAGTAAATGATGTCCTGCAATTGTTCAAACTCCTCGCCTTCGTTGGATCGCCTTCAAAACATACAAAATATGTCATAATAGAATATAAAAAGGGTGTAAAAAGGATGTTTTCTATGGTGATTTATGGGGATTTATGACAATGGTGGGTGGTGGAAAGTGACTTGGTCTAGCTATATTTTGGTAGAGTTTGGGTATGTAAAATGAAGATGATCATAAATAGAAAAAGAGACCCTCTATTTATAGAATTTGGAGAGGTTGGGGGAGGGGGTGAAGTGTCCCCTATGTGGTGTCCCTTGTGAGAGGACCCTTGTGAGGTGTCTCTTGCAAGGTGTCCCCTAATGTGGTATGGGTACCATGCCTCCTAAGTACTTTTGGGTGAGAGAATCCCTCATCTATCCTTATGCCATAAATGAGGGTGGAGAGGTGGAATGGAGTACAGGTTAAATCCCAACTATGATGGTGTTAACCCTATGTTAAGGGTTGACTTGGGGTGAGGTGGAAGGTGACTCACCCTTGCCTATGCCTCAAAACCTAAAATTTCTCCAAGGTTATAAATGCACATGGGAAGATGTGTGGAGAAAGGGTTAATGTTAACCTTGATTAGGTTGACCCTAGGTTAGACCAAGGTCAAAAGGGGTGAGGTGGAGACTAGGCTAGTCAAAGAGTAGACTAGGTGAGGTGGCAGGATTAGACTAATCACGATTGAATTGATTAATCAAATGCTTAGTTATAAAGTGCACTTTGGGCATAAAGTGAATTTCAACCATAAAGTGATTTTTGACTTGGGTAGAGATTAACCAAGGTTAAACCATGATGGTGGTCGCATGAGGACATAGGGTTAAGCATAGGAAAGGGCTTAAGTGGCCCAAGGGAGCTTATGAATAGTGCATGAATAGTGGTTGTGATGAATGAATAGTATTTTAGGCTAATTTATGCAAATTTTTTTGTTTTGCAAGTTGGTCAGCCGTGAATATGGAGAAAGTGGCAATATGCATATTTTGGGTGTCTACAATAACTGATTACAAATACTTTAAAAATTAAAGTGTCAATCCTATATGATATTTTAATTGTTGTAACAAGGATACTAGAAGCAAAAACCATGGTAAGATTGTTAGGGTACCTAAAAAAAATAAAAGGAATGAAAGGTAGAAGTTTGTTAAAACAAGTAATCAAAGAATCATTAATAGAAAAAATACACATTAATGAAACAAAACAACAAATGGATGGAAAAATAAGATAAATTTCACGACATCCCAAATGCCAATAAGGAAATTAAATAATATGCGAGGAAAAAATTCAAACTTCTTATGCAGGCTAAAAATTTAAATAGAGTTGCACTAGTGGCCTTCATCACCATTCCCGTTTCCCCTATCATCAACCCCTACACTATCTTTTCCATATTCCCTTCTCCACTTTGTTTTTCCCCTCTCTGGCGATGGCTAGCCATGACTACAGGTTCAAGCTAGATATTCTTCATTTGGATGTCGTTGTGGAGGAAATCTTCAAGGACCATGGTCTCCTCCTATTTTTGCAAAAGATTAAAGGAAATGATATGGAATTGGCCTAGACATGGGAAGACAATGTAGTATCAATCAGAGAACTCAGATTCATCATAAAAATTTATATATTGGTGGAATTTTTTAGGATCCCCAATGATGGAGAGATAGTGCAGCATGATAAACACTCCCTTGTAAATTATCCTTCCTCACAGATAAGGAGGAAAGGTTGGACAAAGATAAGGGCAGCATAATTAGAGAATCCCTTCCCAAGCCATGGGATAGGATCATCGTGCCTATACTTTAGTACCTTACTACGGATGATCTAGACTCAATCCTAAAAAGCTTCTATCTTGCCTTTCTAAACCATCTTCTAGGCAAAAAATTCATTAACATTCCATAATATCTCTTCAGATCTATCGAGTGGTATATTTACAATGTTAAAAAGGGATCTTCTTTCTTTCCTATTCACCAAGACCTCCACCTTATCATCTACATACATGTTCTCCAAAGAGAGTCTAATAAGGTAATTTTCTCTTGTATTGATAACCCCTCGGCTCCTCCCCAATTCCTTGAGTCAAGCCATTGTGAGAGCTCTCCTCTTGATCCTTTTGAAGATTTTGTTCCAAATGTTTGCTCAAATATCCTAAGGCCAACCGAATTTTGTAGTTTAGGACTAATACTTGTGGCACTCCTCCCATAGTAAAATTCGAAGCTCAATACCGCTCAACCCATAGCAAGTCCCAAACTGGGAAGCGTAAGTCCCCCATTATCCTTGAGTAAGAGCCTAAAAATTTTGATGACTCTCCCACTGGGGCTCATAAAATTAAGCATGAGGATGCTCCAATATGGTCCTCCTCTCATAAAGGAGCTCCCTAGAGTGACTCCAAACCTTCCAGCCACATCTAGTAGTGAATGTGTGTTCCCTTCATCACTGAGAAGGACTACGTTCAAGAGCTTGATGACCTGATGAGTGCGATGTCGAGAGCTACTACAATAGGTTGTTGTCATCCTGGAAGAATTTCAAAGCTAGTTCGAAGGTGATGAACCAATGGATATTGTGGATTCCCCTATTATTGGGAATGGTAAATGAAGGGCCTTTACCCTCTATCCTTATGGTTTTCAGTTTTATGATCATCTCCTTGCTTGTTAAGGTGGTCTCCCCTATTTTGGAGACCCCTTCTTTTGTGAACCTGTTGTTATTTCTCTCAAGGATACAATCTCTCTTAATCTCGTTGTTGGATTTTCTCTTTTTGTCTCTAGGAGAGTCTCTCTTGAGGATCTTTTGTTGTACAAGGTTTGGGGACCCTTTCAAAACCCCTTCCTCCAACTAATAAAAATAAAAATAAAAAGAACAAATATTACTATATCAAAGAATTCAACCCAAATTATGAAAATGGTCCAAAGAAATACATAGATGCAAATATCAAATGGAAGGGGAAAATATGTATAGTCCAACTAAGATCTAGTTCACACCAACTTAGATGCAAAATTGAGAGAGGACAACACCTCAAGAGGTATGGTAAATACACTTGTTTTTGGCACAAAATGAGTACTGGAGACTAGAAAACCTTTTGTCATGGAATGCAAAGCCTATAAGAACATCAAGAATGCATGTAAAGACACTTTAAAAGTGAATTCAATGATGGAACATTTTGAAAAATCAAGATTTGAAAATAATTCTCATCAAAATCAATAGTAGAAGAAAGATACTCTAAATGATAATAAGAAGACGTTGAGCTTTTTGACTTTGCTAAATAATTAAATTATTATTTTTATGTTGTTAAGACTTTAAAACTCCAAATAAAAAATTTAAGTTTAAAACTTATAAAAAAATAAAATTATATATAATACTTTATTTTATATTACAACTTATAGTTTTATAAATTATTTTAATATCATAAATATAATTAAAACTATTTTATTTTATTATAATCACCTCAAATCCTATACATACTATAATAATAATAAATTGTTATGCCTTTACAGAGTGAGGAGATCTACCCATTCTAGTCTGTTGTTTCGGAGATGTTCATTGTAGTCGCTCAGATCTTCCCAAGGGATTGTTTAAATATGGATGAATAAGGGGAACCTGTTATTCGTCGTTATATCATTGGATTTGCCATTGCAGCCATTTTGTGAACCCTATAAGGGTTTCTACAAGATTTTCTCATTAGTTGAAGACTATTCACACACAACCTCCCCTGCGATCCTCAATAGCATGGGCCGTCCATCGATATATTCGTGTTCATACCGCACGAGGGTTTTAGCCTCGCTTATTGTGAAGGAGGTTTCCTATTTTGCTTCAAAAGAGATCCAATTGCTGCCTTTTTTCATAAACCTGCACCGCCACTATTCGCTAGGGTTTCAGTTGTTACCTTGCACCCATGTGAGGGTTTCCAGAAGATACAATTTGCACAAGCTAAATTGGGTGGCCAGATTTTCATTCATGTGCAGAAGTCGATTCCAACCACAACCCTCGCACAGTTTCAGAGCAATAAAAAGGGTTTCAGAGGAGCATTGCAAAGGAGGTGGATTAGGGTTTTATAGGAGCATTGCAAAGAAGGCAGATTAGGGTTTCAGAGGAGCATTACAGACAAGATGGATTAGGGTTTTAGAGGAGCATTGTAGAGGAGGCATATTAGGGTTTCAGAGGAGCATTGCAGAGGAGGTAGATTAGGATTTCAGAGGAGCATTGCAGAGGAGGAAGATGAGCATTGCAGAGGAAGTGGATGCCTGGTTGGGCAGCTTTGATCCCATTGTTGAAGAAGCTAAGTTCGTGAAGGTGGGTCCATTTGACTCTCGTGACCCCTCCTTTTCATTTGAATGGGAGTGGTATCCTAGTAAGCTTAGAGGTGGGACCAATAAAACCTGTGGGGAGGACCCCATACCTCCTAGTGCATCTTCATTTGCAAAAGTGGTCGCTAGTGGTAATGGAGGATCTGACACCCTCTTCGACATTTCTCCTCTATCGAACCAGATCCATATCCCCGATAGCTTGATTGATAATATCCTGAAAGATGGATTGTGGAATCTTGTGGGAAAATTCCAAGGTAGGAGGTTGGATATTGATTCTTTGAGGAGATGGGCTTTGGCAATATGGAGATCTATTGGATATCTTGAAATTATGGCCATCCCAAGAAATTTCTTCCTTATCAGGCTCAACTTTGAGGAGGATTCCAAGCGGATATTGGAAGGGGGTCCATGGTTTTTTGGTAAACGAGGTTTATTTCTACGTAAATAGGGCCCAAATTTTAATCCCCTAATGTAGAGCATTAATCTTGTCCCACTATGGGTCAAGCTACCATACTTCCCACTTCATCTCTGGCATGAGAGCATCTTCCAAGCTATTGCCAAGATGATCGGGGATTTGATTTTCTTCGATCAGATTACCAGTTCCAAATCTCAAATGCTCTATGCTAGAATGTGTGTGATGGTAGATATTGAGAAGGATCTACCGAGCTTTGTTGAACTCTTTTCTAATCTTGGCACCTGGGTTCAGAACATTGAATATGAAAATAAACCCCAAGTTTTCCAGGAGTGTGGTAAGGGTGGGCACCATAAGAGCTTATACCCCCTGCATCCTAAAGCTCTAAGTACTTCGATGAGCCGTAAGGAAAACAATAAGAAGCTCAATGAAAAGTGGGTGCCTAAGCAAAACCCTCAAAATTTGAAAGGACAAGATTCAATTTCTATTTCTCAAGTTGGGCTCAGTGAGGAATTACAGGAGGAAGCCCTTCTTCCATCAATCATGTTTGATAGAGAGGAGGAGTTGAACACGGTTCCTGTGAAGAGAAGGGAAGTGAGCCCAGTAGCGAGGGATATTGTTCAACTTCCTAAATTTGAGAGTGGAGAAGAGGTAAATCCCTCTAGTCTTATCCTCCAAAATTCCTTTGACTGTCTTGACATGGATGATCCGACTCTTCAACAGTTAATGGAAAGCTCTCTAGCCTCTCCAAAAATTGTATTTGAGCTCTCCGGGTCCAAAGACTAGAAGTCACAAGAAAGCTCATATTGATGTAGGGGACAAAAGGAAAGTGGGGAGACCCAACAACAGAGCACTCAGGAAAAGGGATATTAACTCTAAAATTGCTAACGGAGTACAACCCCTTCTAACGGATAGTTTTGAGGCTCTACATCCTGAAGAGAATGAGGTTGTTCCAATCGTGGAGACTTGGAACAAATGTGTTCAGGAGTGTGGCTTGAAAAAAGGATTTCTTTCTATGGGGGTCAAAAAAAGGTGGGCAGGCCTCCCAAGACCTCACTGAGAAAGGCTTCCAACAAGTGATTTTTGTTTGTTTTTTGTTTAGTTGTTTGTCAGGTTGGATGTTGTTGTTGTAGATCTGATCCAGTTTTAGGTGAGATTCTTGGCTCTCTGGTTCTCTAAGCACCCTTGGTTGTTTTGGGTGTCGGTTTCTCCTATACTGGCCCTTGTTGCCAACTAGTTGTTTGACCGTGACAATCTCTTGTATTTGCTTTCTTAATATTTTATTATTTAATCTAATATTTGAAAGTACCTTTCAAAACTCTACTTATAATAGATTAAAAAACCCTTTAAAAAATTACTACTACCAACCAAAAAAACTATTATGCTAATTATATATTTTCATACTCTCATCATGTATCACTTTATGTTTTTAGTCATACTCTCATTCTATATCACTTTTAATAATAATAAGCTCTCACATCATGATGCTTTTCACTCTAGTAACTCATCAATGTAAAGCTTACGCGTGGCTTAGTCTTAGTCTCTTCTTGAGTCCTTTATTATATGGTATACTTCTTTGGTAGTAAAAAACTAATATTTCATGACTTTTTGTTTTTGGTCATATACTCTCATTCTATATCACTTTTAATAATAATAAGCTCTCACATCATGATGCTTTTCACTCTAGTAACTCATAAAAATATATCTTTGTAAGTTTATGCGTGGCTGTCTTTGATTGGGTCCTTTATTATATGGTATATTTTTTTTGGTAGTAAAAAACTAAAGAAAGAATAAGAATAAAATAATTTTTAATGTTTGAAAATTTATGTAAAATTAAAATTATTTATTTAATATATAGTTATTTTTAATTATATTTTATAAAATAAATATGGTTTATTTAGGTTATCTTAATTATATTGTAATTATTAAAATATAGTATATAATCTTACCTCTTCTAAAGATTATATAAAAAAAATATTATTTACTTAATATATAATTTTTTAATAATTTTTATGAATTAAATCTTAAACTCATAAAATTTTAAAATATTACCATTAAAAACAACTTAATTTTAACACATTAACTATATTTTCCCGAATAAGTGCCACCATCTTTAAAAAATTATAAACTCGTGACTAATATACTTCTTTAAGGATTTATTAGTATTATTTATAGTTGAGGTTATTTAAGGCTTAGTTTAATGCATGCCCTTATCTCATTGCATTTTAGCAACATAAATATTATTGTAAAGTTCTAATGGCACTTAAGAGAACTAATTTTTAACTAATTTATATTATAAAATATTTAGATCAGCCTAGTTTCGAAAATAAAAAGTCTCAAACTTAGTCTGTCGCTAGAGTGTCATACATTGTTCTAACCAATCATTAGTCATAAGCGTGATTTTTTTATGGTTATGCTTGTTTGTAAGTGATGTTCCAAAAAATAGATAGAAGACGGTTAGAACCACCAAATTAATTTAATGCTATCTTATCCTTCTTGTGTAATATTTGGATGAGATGGAATCAAAGGAGCCAATAAAATGTTTTCATATAAGTCAAATTCAAACGTAAAAGTTGTTACCATAGTGCTTTTTTAGATTATAATAAAAAAATGAATCTCTTGCTCCGAAAGGTTAGGTCGTTTGGTAATTGTTTGTCTGGCCATTTGGTAATTGCTTGTCTGGCCAGGCACTTACCAAGAAGACACCCAAATTTAAACTCCGGGGCAGCTTGATTGCAAAGGTAGTAGTTTGATCTGAATGTGCATCAGATTAACGATGATTATACAAATTTTGAGTGATCGATGGTCCATTTCATGCCAGGTTAACAGTAACGAGATGTAATAGGTTTGGTGGGAGCAGCCCTTGTGGTTTGAACCCTGCGCTTATCAGTTACTAAAAATAGTATGGTTTTGACCAACACTCCTATGTAACCAAAAAAAACAAAATAAATCTCTTGATGGATTGGTAAGTGCTTGTTTGGCCAGGCACTTACTAATAAGAGACCTAGGTTCAAACTTTGGGGATGTCAATTTGCAAAGGAAGTAGTTTAATCTGAATCCTCTGAGTGTGTGTCAGACTGACGATGATGGTATGAATTCCGAGCAACTAATGGTCTTCATCTCACGTCAAGTCAACAACAACGAGAGGAATAAGCTTGTTGGAAGCAGCCCATGTGATTTGAACCTTACGCTTGTCAGTTACTAAAAATAATGTGGATGTAACCATCTCCCCTATGTAAAAAAAAGAAAGAAAATAAATCTCTTATTTATATATTAGTTTTTTTTAAATTTTATAAGCTGGAGCTATTATTGAATTTTTATGATTACTATAACTTAAAATTTAATTATATTTAATTGGAGGTTGAAGGTTCAAATCCAAAGACACGTAAAGTTATACACCATATAAGTAAAGTTATACACCATATAAATGTAACCAAAATTATCAAGTAAATAACATCTTCTATTAATATTGTCTCATACCACATATGGTGGCATGGATATTACAAATAACTCACCTTTAAGTTTATATTAAATTTATATATGTTTACCCAGGTGTTGTAGGTGAGTTGGAAAGGAGAGGGAAATCCTCTAAGAGAGGTCTCAGGTTCAAATATTCACCCTACCAAAAATTTGAATTGGGTATCCAAAATCCAATTGATAATGTTGGTGCGGGCAGGGTCGGGTGCGACTCTCGGGTGACTTTGACGGTGTAGAACCCTCTGTTCGTGGTCTCTCAGACCAAGGCGGCTCCGTATGAGATTTTTCGCTTAAAAAAAAATTATATATGTTTTTTTATTTAACAAACTCATGCGTAAGCACACACCCCACCATTTGAAGATAGCCCAAAGCCAAACCATTATGGTGTCCCACATGGACTAATTTATATATGGTTTTAGAATTTAATATTTATAATAAAAATGATTACATTGATATTTAATAATGTTATTAATTAAATATTTATAATTATATTTATTAAGATTAAAACAAAAAGAGAGTGGTTTGAATCAAAGTTGAATGAACCCATGGATTGTAGATCTCATTTGGTTGTCTCACATCAACTCGACTATCTACTCACCTTTTTTTGGAGTTAGGGTTTTTAGAGTTATGACTATGGAGAGCTTTTAGAGTTGTGGTTGTGGAGGTTTTTTCGGAGCTAGGGTTTTTGAAGCTGTGATTATGGAGAGCTTTCAAAGTTGTGGTTGTGGAGGTTTTTTTGGAGCTAGGGTTTTCAAAGCTGCGATTGTGGAGAGCTTTCACAATTGTAGTTGTGGAGGTTTTTTTGGAGCTAGGGTTTTCAAAGCTATAATTATGGAGAGCTTTTAGAGTTGTAGTTGTGGAGGTTTTTTTGGAGCTAGGGTTTTTCAAGTTGTGAAGCTACAATTGTGGAGAGATTTCAAAGCTATGGTTATGGAGGTTTTTTGGAGCTAGGGTTTTGAAGCTGTGATCGTGGAGAGCTTTCAAAGCTACGATTGTAGAGATTTTTTGGAGCTAGAGTTTTTAGATCTATGATAATGGAGAGCTTTCAAAGCTACAAATGTGGAGGTTTTTTTGGAGCTAGGGTTTTCAAAGCTACAAAGATGCGATTGTGGAGAGCTTCCAGAGTTACGGATATAGAGGATTTTTTAAATATAGGGTTTTCAAAGTTGCAAAATCACAACTATGGAGAGCTTTCGAAGCTGTTATTGTGGAGGTTCTTTTGGAGCTAAGGTTTTTAGAGCTACAACTATGGAGAGGTTTTAGAGCTATGGATGTGGAGGTTTTTTTAGATCTAGGGTTTTCAAAGCTATGACTATGGAGAGCTTTTAGAGTTGTGATTGCGGAGAGCTTTCAAATTTGTGACTATGGAGGATTTTTTGGAGCTAGGGTTTTTAGAGCTACAATTATGGAGAGCTATGAATATGGAGAGCTTTCAGAGCTACGACTGTGGAGGTATTTTTTGGAGCTACAAAGTTGTGATTGGAGAGAGCTTTTAGAGTTATGACTATGGAAGTTTTTTAAGAGCTAATATTTTTAGAGTTGTGATTGTGTTGAGCTTTTAGAGCTGCAACTATGGAGAGATACTATGGAGGTTTTTTAGGAGCTAGGATTTTTAAAGGTAGGGTTTTTGAAGCTGCTACTATGGAGAGTTTTCAAAGCTATGATTGTGAAATATTATTTTGAGCTAGGATTTTTGAAGTTGTGACTATGAAAAGTTAGGATTTTCAAAGTTACAATTATGGAGGGTATTGATAGAGGTGCACAGAGTGGAGGTTCCACAGGAGGAGTAAGATCTAAGTAGCAACATCGAGAGATATGGCCCTAGAAGTTGTAGAGAATATGGCATCAATTTTAAATGGAATTTGCACTAGCAAAGGGGGTGTAGGGGCCTAAGGGGGTAGGGGTACTATGGAAGATGTGCAAAGTGAGGTAGGAACTATTGGAAAGGGAGAGGTGGTAGGTGGGCCCTTGGGGCTATGTCTAGGTTTTGATGTATTTGACCCAAGTGTTGGAGGGGGTTCCAAAAGCTTCAATGTCTTCTTCTTACTTTATGGACAATTTAAATTATTCTTGGTCTCAAGTGTTATTGGGAGTTGATCCTATTGTTAAGACTCACTTTGATCTGGTTGTAGAGATAGAAGTTGATATTCCTTCTTTGTGAATTCCTTAACCTATTCTTCATCGAACAATAGTGGAATGAGCAAACTCCTTGGTTGGGAATTTTATTAGGGTTCAACCATATTTGGAGATCTATCATAAAATGGACTACTAAAAAATGGACATCAAAGGGGATTTAGAAGTGGTGGCATTGCCCAAAGGCTTTATGCTCTTTAAATTTAAGACCTCAGAAGACATGCAGGTTGTGGTTATGAAGGGACCATGGTTCTTTGGTCAGAAAGGCCTCTTTTTGAGGAAATGGTTCTTGAAATTCTTGGTCTTCCTTATGGCTTTTAAGAAGTTCTAAATAGGTAAAATATGAAACTAAAAAAGATAGCTCAAAAACATAATCTCCTTTCTCAATCAGTAAAATCAATAAAGAAGGGAATGATTAGCTCTATGCATCCCATCAAAAACACCCAAAAAATAATGAATCTAAGTAGTGGGAAGGGGCTAGGAAGACCAAAAACTTTTGAGGTACTCTTAAAGAAAATGGCTCAATATATGGCTAATGGTTCTCAACCTACATTACCTTTGAGTGGAGCGAAGGCTCCACAATATTTGAAGTAATGAATATTGTCTCATGGAATATTCGGGATCTACATTCCTCGACTATAAAAAGAGTGCTAAAAGATTTCATAAAAAGTTATAATCGTGGTATTATTTTAAATAGGAAACTAATATAGGCAATGAGTATTTTGATATATTATGAAGTTTTGTTTGGAAAAGGTGTGAACATGTGAGTAGGGTTTCTCATGGTTCTTTTGGAGGGTTGTGGATGCTTTGGAATCTTGATTCTATGGAGGGCAAGATCATTCATCAAGTTGATAGGTTCTCTTATTTTTTATTTTGCTATAAAAACTATTTTTCTTGGATTTCTACCAATGTGTATGCTCCCATTGTTGTTGTGGATAGAAGGAAACTTTGGGTTGATTTAAAATCCTATGGTTCTTTTTTTGACATTTCATGGCTATTTGTTGGTGATTTTAATTATATTTTTCTCCCTTGTGAGAAACTTGGAGGTTTGACTCTTTTTCAGATAGTATGGAGGAGTTTGGTGAGTTCTTGAACTCCATGGAACTAGTAGATATTGATTTTCAAGGTTCTAAATTCACTTGGTCCAATTGAATAAGAGGAGGGGGTCTAATTAAATCTAAGATTGATAGGGCCCTTGCTTTAGTGAGTTGGCTTACCATGATTCAAGATTGCTCTTTGAGGAATTTATTGAGAATTACTTTTGACCACAACCTGTTACTGTTAGAATTCATGGAGGAGAAACGTTTGAATGGTTATCCTTTCAGGTTTGAGACAATGTGGCTTTCTCATCTAGATCTTGAAGTATTGATTAAGGCTTGGTGGAATACAGATGTTTGTGGCACTGATATGTTTCAAGTGGCCAAGAAGTTGGAAATCATCAAAGCTAACTTGAAGAGGTGGAATCAAGAGGTTTTTGAGAACCTCTTCTATAGACAACAAAAAGCATTTCAAGAATTGTAAGAAATTGAGGAAAAAGGCCAAAGTGAAGGTTGGTCGAAGGAGCTACTAGCAAAGAGCAAATTACTCTTGCAGAGTTTCATAATATTCTTTCCAACGAGGAGTCTTTTTTGAGGCAAAAACCTTGAGCAATGTGGCTTAAGGAGGGGGATAGGAATACCAAGTTTTTTCACATCTCAACCTTGAAACATAGGAGTGTTGATAAAATAATAGAAATTACATTGGACTTTGGTGAATGCCTTAAATATAAGGAAGAAATTTCTATTGCCATGGTATCCTTCTGTTAGGATTTATTTTCTAGAGATAGGAAAGAAGATGGGGATGCTTCAAAGGAACTTCTTAGGAACATTCCCCAAGTGATGACAACTAATATGAATAATGCTTTGAATGTCACTTTTTCTAATGATGATATCAATATTAACCTATTTAGTATGAATAAGGAGAAAGCGCCTATGCCGAATGGGTTTCCTATTGGTTGTTTTAGAGGTTTTTGCACCTTCTTGGTTCCATATTTTGGAAGCCTTAACAGAAGTCCAATCTTCTTCATATTTGTTGCAGGCATGGAATACTACCTTTATTGTTTTTATTCTGAAGAAAAATGGTGCCTCTTCTCCAAGGGATTTTAAACCTATAAGCTTATGCAATACCTTATATAAGTTGCTTACTAAGACACTTGCTAATAGATTGAAAAGGCTTCACCCCATATTGATTTCTTCTCTTCAAGGTGGTTTTGTTCATGGTAGGTATATTGTGGATGGGATTATTACAGTTCATGAGACTTTACATTTTATGTCCAAAAGCAGGTTGGCTAGAATGCTTCTTAAACTTGATATGTAGAAGGCTTATGACAAGGTCTCTTGGGAGTTCCTTGACAAGGTGTTGCAAAAATTTGGCTTTGGGGATCTATGGAGGAAGTGTATTAGAGTTTGTATTTCTTCTGCTAATTTTTTTATCATCATCAATGGGATTTCAAGTGGTTTTTTGGGGGGTCAAAGAGGTATTAGGAAAGGTGATCCCTTGTCTCCATGTCTTTTCATTTTGATGTCTGAAGCTTTAGGAAGATCAATTCTTGTTGCTACCTTGTCCTCTAATATTAAGGGTATTAGATGTGTTGGTATTGCGAAGGTAGTTTCTTATCAATAGTTTGTAGATGAAATTGAACTCCTTAGTGAGTCTACTATGGGAGAGGCTAAGAAATTCATGAATATTTTATAGTTGTATGAGAAAGCTTCCAACCAAAAAATTAACTTCCATAAAAGTTAATTTTTTCTTGTGAAAGGGTTTGGTATCCTCATTTGATCCCCAAGATTGCATTTTTTGTGGTTGTGTTTGTAAAACATAATTTTGATTGTTGATCATTTATGTAAGAAAAGCTTCCATCTTCCCAATATTTGTCTCTTGTGTTCTATGGATGTTAAATCTATGGATATTCTTTTCATCTATTATGATTTTTTAAATAAGGTTCTATGCTTTATTAAATTATTTTTCTGTCAAGTGGATGCTACCTCAAACTTTCAAGGAAATTTTCACTCAGTGGAAATCCCCCTTCATCAGTCACAATCTCACTAGGGTATGGGATCTGGTTCTTCCTCATTTTTTATGGGATATCTAGTGGGAGAGAAACAAAATAATTTTCATGGATGTTACTAGGGATGAATCCTTTATATTTAGAAGGATTGAAGCTACTATTTAGAATAACTTGGCTATCTTTGTTGTTGGAAATGGTAGGGAGAAAGTTATGGAGAAAGGGGTTGTTGTTAGTTGGAATTTGAATCTAGGGTCTTCTGCTTCTATATCCACTGTTCAAAAAATATTGGCTACTAGATGGCATAAACCATTTAAAGGGTGGATCATTATAAACTTTCATAGGGCTGCCAAAAGTAACCTTGGAAGGGTTGGTGGAGGAGGTGTTGTTAGATATGATAATGGTGAGGTTATTTGGGCTTACACCAAATATTATGGTATTCAAACCAACCACCTAGCTAAATCTAAGGAACTTTTCTAGGGTGTTCATCAGGTTTTTGAGAGCGGCTTCAGAAGACTTCTTGTACAAGGTAACTCCTTGAACATCATTCAAGATTTACAAGCTAGAAAGACTGACAATTGTTTCATCTTAATTATTATTAAGCACACCTCGAAGATTTTGGAAGGTATGCTAGAAGTTAAAATTGAATATATTTATAGGGAAGATAACTAGGTTGTTTATGTTATGGCCAATTTGGGGGTGGATAGTGGCCAATTCAAAAATTGGGAAGACAATTTCCCTTTATGGTTAATGATAATTATTGCTTTGGAAGCATTGTGTCTACCTATCCAATAGACCTTTTTATTATATTTCTACTTGGATGAGGTCTCCTTTGTGTTGTAGTGATCCTCTCTCTAGGGGTATTTTTTGGGGGGCTGGTCCTTTTGCTCCCTGGTGGTTTCCATTCTCAAGGAATATGCTTGATGTATTCCCTCACCCTTGCTCTCTGGGATTGGATTTTTGTTATCAGCATCTTGATGTATTTTTTGTCATTCCAATCTTATGAAAAAATAAAGTAGGATCATTGGTGCCTCTAAAAGAAAGTTGAATAAAAAAATCTCCTTTATGCCTTGCTGGATGGTTGTTAGTCTATGCTCTTGAGTGGTTGTTGGGTTTAATTTCTATTATTTTTGGCCTTGGAGGTTGGTTTGTTCTTAATTGACCTTCTCTTTCTCTACTTCCTCTAATGTAAAAGGTTTTGGGACCTTCAAAACCCTACTTTTTCACCATTAATTAAAAAAAATATTAAAATAAAAAGGAATGTATGCATATTTTAATTGAGGAAATTAGAAATTATCATTGATGTTCTCAAAAAATGAGTATGTGTGTTGGATTAACAATAATATTATGTTGTATGTCCATTAATTATTGATGAGGGCATTATCTTGGAAATGTTGCAAATCCATAAAAAAGGAAATACGGTGATAGATACATAATTTTGTCTTCATAAAGTTAAATTTTAAAAATAAATTATCTAAGCAATATTCTATCTCTAAATAAAAATGATATCAAAAATTTGATAGAGAAAATTGATAGGTTTAAAGATGAAAATCATCTTTGGTAGAGAGACAAGTTAGATATTGTCTAATTAACCTAAATAGTATATGTAATGTTATGATAGGAGTGATCCCAAATGAAAGCCTCATATAGCTTATAAATTTACAAAATGGATGACACATATACTTCTATTGTATTTGTTATTATATTATGTTAATTGAATATCTATTCAATTTAAGATTGTAAAACAATACTATGAAAGCTTTGTATTATTTGGTTCACATTTATTTGTGGTAAATAATTTTGGATAAATTTGCACCATGAAATAATTTTTAAATCAATGATCTATCATCAAGATATAATAATTGACTAATTTATAATGGGACCTTCTAAAGACTTTACAATTTTAATATAGTACGTCGATTGAATAATTTAGAGCAAAAATTATAATAAGATGTTAAAATTCACAATATTTTCTTAAAATGAACAAAATTAATCCATCAACTCAAATCTTATATAAAAAGCATAAAAGGATGAAATAAAGAGACACAAATTTTTGGGGCCACCCATAGGCACCATAAATAATTATTGTATTATTCGTAGATAAGTTTCACAAGACTCCAATAATGAAATAAGGAGTTGTGCGAAGTATTTATACCAATACCAAAAACCTAATTACATAAATGATTTTACCTAAGCTGCCATAACAAGAGTGCTTAAGGTTAATTACAAGGTATAAAGTGGGTTTAATCATAACAATATTAACCATGGTCCATATGATTTACATAATAAAATATTACAATAGATTCAACACATTGTACAATGAATGTCCTTAGGCCTATCCAATATTACATCATACAATGTCATACTTAGCCATGAATTATATTATACTTTCAACACCTCTCATAATATAAACTAAGTGTCCAAGGAGAGAAGACATTAATAACAATAATATCTCCCCCCATAATGGATGCTCTAACTAGCCTCCACATTTTGAGGTAGTCTCATCTAGATCCCCCATCATCTAAAATTTGCATAGTAAAAAGGTTTTCTACATAATAATCGCTTTTGGCTAGACCATAGTCATCACTACAATTATTAGATTCTCTTACACACATCCAAATAACTCTTCCACTAGGAATTTAAATGAATAAGAGAATTCAATATCACCACTCCTTTAAATATAAGCTCCTTCAATCTTCTATAGTCGCATAAGGTATGACTTGAAGGCATAAATTTTCTATATATGACATACATCATCTTATTTAAAGACTTCATATTACTATTAGGCCACCTAATTTTATTACCAAAAGAGGCTTTTCATGAACCTACTTAAAAAAAGAGTTGAAAATAATTCCAAGAGTACCTAGACAAGAAATAGAAGAAGAAGGAGATCATGAAATATTAGATCTTCATGAATATGTTGAATCAATCACCCAAAGGAGGAAGAGGGATTGACTAAAGCACATCCCAAATCCTTTTTTTACAATCCTTTAAAAGAATCAAAATCTACTACAACTATCATAAACCCATCTATATCTCTTAAAAAATTAGTCCAAAAATTTTTATTACATAAAATATGATAAATTTTCCCTTTTAAAATTAGATAAAGGAATATGAGGATTGTTCTACACAATTTGACCCTCAATAATGAAAAATGACTATAAACTAATTTCACTAATGCATAGAGCTCAAAAAATCATGCAATGTAAAAATAAAGGCTCAAAACACTTTCATATATAAAAGTTATGGCCTCTAGAAAATTTCCCTCAAAAATAGCCCTAGAGAGGCATTTTTGAAAAACATCAATTTTTTAGGATTCCTTCTATTTTTTTGCAAGAAAAACATAACCTAGAGTAGAGGTCTAAGTTCTCAAAAAAATAGAATAATTGGAGAAATAAAAAACCTAGATCTTGCCTTTACCTTTTTTGTCAAATGTGCTTATGAAGATCTAATTAATTCATCCTTGAAGTTGGAAGAAAGATCAAAGGCTCTAATTCAAATTTCTATCTAACCAAGTGATGAAGCACCATGTTTTCTGTGATACCATGTCATAATTCACAATGAAAATAAACATAAACAATCCATCCTCTCAAATATTATACAAAAAGTATAAAAGGATGAAAGAAATAGACATAATTTTGTGGTAACCTATAGGTATCATAAATAATCATTGTATTATTTGTAGATAAGATTTGTTCTCAAAATCATGGAGTTACATTCAGTAGTTAGATCATTCTAGAAAGGGGAAATTACAAGTCTGGATGGATGGACAATTGATTTTTAGTTGGATTTTTATAAACTATTGGAGGATGATATTTTAGAAGTGGTGGAAAAATGAATGATTACGAGACAAATGCTAGGATCCATAAACTCTACTTTATTGGCTTTGATTTTAAAAAAGGACAAACCAAAATATTTTGGGGATTAAAAACCTATCTATTTATGTAATACCCTCGAAAAAATCATCTCAAAGATTAAAGCTAAGATAATTAAATGGATCTTCTCAAACAATGTTTTAGAATAAAAGTGTGGGTTTTTAAGTAAAACGGAGATTCATGAAGCAATAGGGGTAGCCCAAGAAGGACTACATTCAATAAAGACAAGGAAGTATTGGAGGACATTGCATTATTTTGTACATGCTAATGTACCCCCATGGCACCTTCATGGTACATTTGTAAATACTAGATTAGGGTTGACTCATAGTTTAGAGTGTAAGTTATATTTTTGCTTTATGTAATTATGAATGTGCAAAAAATGCACGAGTGTCATGTAAAGTTGTAATGTGCAGGAAATGCATAAGTGTCATGTGAGTTAGTGTGCAAGCGTAATTTGAGTCTATGTGCACAAGTGTATTATATGTAAGAGATCAAATATATAATGGAAATATGTGCACAAGTGTCTTATATTAGAGTGTGCAAGTTAGGGAAGTGTAAGAGTCATGTATAGGTGTGCATACAATATAGAGTCAAGTGTTCACCAATTATGCAAGTTTCAAGTAGAGAAGCAAATAGTCATGAGACTTGGCATATGGAAAGAAATAGTCAAGTATCCAAATAGTCATTCTACTATGGCTATATAGTTCTCCATAGGATAAGAATCAAACTATCACATCACATTATAGAGAAAATAGCAAGTCCTTATCATATTTGTAGGATAAAGAGGAGTAATAAAGGTTGCATACATTTTGAGCAATTAATATTGTAAGTTGTTTTACATGCTTTGTACATATATTTTTTTTATATTTGTGGAAAACATCCCAAAAGGGATGCCACTTTCGGGTAAGACCCAAGGAGGCAGGGGTATCCATTCCACCAAAAATGCCCAGGACTCGGACCTGGCCTACCACCTTTGACATACTCAAGGAGCAAACAAACACACAAAACCAATTTAAAAATAAGTAAATAACAACAAAAATAATAAAATAAAATAAAAAACATGCTCCTTGAGTGTGTCAAAAACAAAAGCACAACCAAACACGCACAATAAGATAAAAGAAACCACAACACAAACCACATAGAAAAACACAAGAACCACATAACAAAACACAAACAAGACAAAAACAACAGAACACTACAAAGACATAACCCAAAAAAACATGAAAAATAAACACAACCAAAACCTAAAAAATTAAAAAAATAAAATAAAAATAAAAATAAAAAACAACCAACAACAGACAATAAACAAAAACAAAATACATAGAAAACACTCACACATAAAAACACGAAATAACACAAACAAAGAGAAACCCAAGAACAAGAACGAAAAAAACACAAGAACAATAACAAAAAACATAAAAAAAAAAAAACAAAACAACAAAAACACAAGAACAACAAAAAACAACACAAAGAACACAAAAACAAAACAAAACAAAAGAACCCACCCACCTTAAAAAACTAAACAAAAAAAACAAAAAGAAAAAAGAAAAAAAAATGAACAAAACAATGACCTATCTAGACCGAGAAGACTATTAAGGCAAGAATCAATAGAGGAAACAAAATAAAGAATAGAATGAGCTAGGGAACTAAAAAAAACTGAATGAACCAAAGAGAAGCAAAAAAAAAAAACAAGAAGAAACTAGGTACCTTCAGAGTTGGAGCCATCCAAAGAAATGATAGAAAGAAGAGCTTCCCTAATTTGAGAAGCCCACCATATAGGAGGGTGGCCATAACAAGTAAGATCACCTTTGTCCAAAGCCCAATTAGCTAAAGCATCAACACTCTTGTTTTGATCTCTAACCACATGATTGTAATCAACTTTCAAAAATCCCATCTGGATTAACTGAATCTTCTCAATAATTATTTTTATTCTCCAATCCACCTTATGATTCTTAGAAGGAGTCTTCAAGAGATTAATCATAAGTTGAGAGTCAGACTCAACTAACACCTTTTCCCATCCAACCTTAGTAGCCTCCTGAAGACCTCTAAGGATACCATACCCCTCAGCAAGGTTATTGGAAAGAATACCCAAATTCTCAGCAAAAGTAAAAACCAGGGAGCCATCTGAAAGTCTACCAATTCCTCCCACACTGGCTTTTCCAGGGTTCCCTCTAGAGGCTCCATCAGTATTGAATTTTCCAAAATTCTTAGGAGGAGGTTGCCAATTTCTAGTCCTATCCATCTTACTAATACTCACATTCCCTTTAAGTTGGTTGCCCTTAGAAGGTTTAATCTTCAATATTTGCATCACTTGATCCCATCTTTGGTGGGAGTTTTGGGGGTGATTAAGGAGTTGATGGACTGATTCAACTAAGTTGGCTATGGTCTTTTGCCAAATATAGTGAATATCCTTCCTATCTTGATTAAAAATTTGGCTGTTCCTTTCATTCCAAATATTCCAAAGAAGAATGGTAGAACCCATCCAAACTAACTGCCTAATAAAATGATCAACACCCTCTTGATTAGGCCAATCCCTCCAAAGTTGTTCAAAAGTAAAAAAATTGGACCACTGTAAGCCAAGTAAAGTGGCCATTCTCCTCCATAGCTCAGAGGCTAAAGTACACTCAATAAAAATATGGTTGATATTTTCTACATTCTCTTCACACATTTCACATCTAAAAGGGCCATGAAAACCACGCTTCATAAGTTGCTCACCAATAAGCACCCTACGATGCAATAAAAGCCAATTAAAGAACCTCACCTTAGGCCAGAGCTTTTGAGCCCACAATCGAGAAAAGATGTCAGAAGAATGGTTGGGATTATTATGGCATAAGGTCAAATAACCTTGAGCAACTGAATACTCACCCTTAGTAGTGTTGTTCCATCCAAAACAATCTTTTTCATGGGACCAAGAGAGGGATCTCATATGAAGGATGCCTTGGATATCTTGTCTTTGCCTTTCTGGGATTTGAATAGGCCAGTCCTCAATAGGGATCCAATATCTACCAACCTTTGAATTACCAGTATGGTATCGACGGTAATTAGCCACCTTTATCCAATTAGCTCGGTGAAGCTCCTCCATCCAAGGCCTCCAATCGGGAAACTGAGTTATCAAAGGCTTGTGACCATCCCAAGAATCTGTCCAAAAATTTGCATGTTGACCATTATGAATGATCCAAAATAATTTTTTCTTTATCAAATCCTCACCCAGTCTTAAGAAGCTGCTAAAATGGGAGAACCTTTGGTAGGAAGTTGATAGCGAACAAGGTCTTTAGGACTTTTGTTCTCAACATATTTAGCACGGAGATTATTGGCCCAAAGAGCATTGGGGTTATGCAACATCCTCCAATATAATTTAGCAGCTAAAGCTTTGTTGTTATTAATTGAAGACCGGAATCCTAACCCCCCTTCACTCTTAGGAAGACATAAAGTATCCCATTTCACCAAGGCCCATTTTCTTTTCTCCTTAGTACCACTCCAAAGGAAACGATGACTGATTTGATCCAATTCTCGAAGAACAACCTTTGGGATATTCAAAATGGAAGAAACATAAATAGGAATAGCTTGAAGGACTGATTTTACCAAGGTGATTCTACCCCTAGAAGAAAGCCACTTGTTGGTCCACTTTCCAATTTTCTTCTTGACTTTGTCCAACAACCAATTCCAATATTTATTTTTTTGCCTTTGAATATTTATGGGAATACCTAAATAAGTGATTGGAAGAGA
This sequence comes from Wollemia nobilis, assembly GCA_028583015.1. Classification (NCBI taxonomy): domain Eukaryota; kingdom Viridiplantae; phylum Streptophyta; class Pinopsida; order Araucariales; family Araucariaceae; genus Wollemia; species Wollemia nobilis. The sequence goes on from JAQPPZ010002068.1 coordinate 1,344,797, forward strand.
GGTCTTATTATATCTTAATTTATCCAAGACCATGGATTCTTGTCTAGTAGAGCAGTGAAAGAAAATAACTTTAGATTTGTCTTCATTGATCAACTGCCCGATAGCCTTAGAAAAATAGCTAATGATTTGCTTAATATTAGAAGCTTCCTTAACTGTAGCTTTACCTAAAAGAGTAGAGTCATCCACAAATTGAAGATGAGAGATAGGTCTAGCTCCATGAGCAATGGTAACTCCCTCAAGGGTTTTGTTTTCCCTCTTTTTGGTTATAGTCCTACCCAAGCATTCAACAAGAATGATGAATAAATAAGGGGATAGCGGGTCACCTTGCCTAATACCTCTGGAAGCTGGGAAAGACTGAGAAGGCCTACCATTGATAAGAACTAAGTAGGAAACTGAAGAGATACATCCCATAATCCAATCCATCCAATCCTTAGAGAAACCAAATTGCCTCAAAACTTTGATAAGGAAGTGCCAATCCACTCTGTCATAAGCTTTGGATAAGTCTAACCGAATGAACATGGAAGGAGAATTTTGCATATCCATGGAATGGATGGCTTCCTGAGCAAGAACTATCTCATCTACTATTTGACGTCCTTCCACATAACCCCCTTGCTCTGGGGAAATAATCTTATGCACAAAGAGGCTTCAACCTTTCTGCCATGATTTTAGTAATGATTTTGAGAAGAACATTACATAAAGCAATAGGTCTAAAAGTTGAGATATGATCAACCTCTTGAGCTTTTGGAACAAGAGTAATATAAGTTTTATTGATAACCTTCAAAATTTCTTTGGCTTTCCTGGCTTCTTCCACCACCTCTAATAAATCAACATGAAGGATATCCCAGAACTCTTGGTAGAACTCAATAGGAAAACCATCAGGACCGGGGTTTTCCCTTTTGGCATTTTAAAAACTACTTGTTGAAGCTCATTGATAGTAACAGGAGCAGTCAAAATAGAGTTCTCCTCAGAAGTGATAAGAGAAGGGATTGCTTGAAGAACATTATGTTGAGAAGCTGAGTCAAGAGGAGTAGCAGCAAAAATATTGGAAAAGTAATCAACAACAATAGAGTTCATGCCATCCCAAGTATAAACAACATCTCCAGAATCTGATTTTAAGGAAGAAATAAAGTTGTGAGATCTTCGAGCTAGAAGAGATTTGTGGAAGAAATTTGTGTTTCGATCTCCTTCTTTGAGCCATTGAATTCTAGATTTTTGCTTCCATAAGATTTCTTCTCTTTTTTCCCATTCCTCTAAGCTGAGTTGTGAGTTTAATTTCATCTGCACTTCTCTTCTCTGTGAGGCCATCTAAACGGATTTTCTTATTCAAATTTTCAAGATGAGCAATAACTTCATGTTTTTTTTTATGAACATCCCCAAACTCTTTCCAGTTCCAAGTCTTGATTTTGGATTTAATGTATTGCAGTATTTTGGCAAAACAGAACATCTTAGTCCCATGCCTAGGTTTACCTTCCTTCCACCATTGTTGCACATGAGGTCTGAAGGAAATGTCTCTAAGCCACATTAATTGAAAACGAAAAGGAGAGAAACTCACATTGGTTTTCCACATTTCCACCATGAGTGGCCAATGATCCGAACCAACATTATTAAGAGTCTTCACTTTAGGAATGTGACCATGGATTAAGAAATTTTTAGAGAGCAAAAACCTATCCAATCTCTCCATTATACAAGCTAAGCCTTGCCTTCTGTTAGACCAAGTCATAAGGCCATTATCTGGTTGGATATCCACAAGATGGAGGTTTGCAATATATTCGCTCATGAGGTCGGTGCTTTTGTCCAAATTTCTATTTCCCCCCTTTTCTCATCCAGAGAGAGGATGGTATTGAAATCTCCTCCGATCAAGATCCAAGATTTAGGAAAATGAGAGATAATATGAGTAATATCCTTCCATTGTCTTCTTTTTTCCTCCAAAGAAGTCGGAGCATAAACAGTAATGCAGAGCATAATCTGGTTGGAATGTCTACTTTGAATAGCTATAGCCAACAAACCCCAACTGCCAACCATATGGTGAATAACTACCTCTTTTGGGTCCCAAAGACAAGCAATGCCACCCGAAGTCCCTTGGGAACTGAGGGAAACCACTTTTCCAGCTGGCCAAATTTTATTGGCAATTAAGTCCATATCCTCCATTGACATCTTTGTTTCTTGAAGGAAAACAAGATGTGGATGATTTATCTGAATCATTCTTCTAATTTCATTTTGTTTTGAAAGACTCCCTTTGAGTCCTCTAATATTCCAAGTGATGATCTTCATTAATACCAGGGCTAAAAAAGTTGGGAAGGGCATTAATCTTACCTTCCTCTACAAGCTTTTCACCTTCTTTTACCATATGATATTGATTGGTCTTGCGACCTACTTTTTGATTAGAATCCATCTTCAAATTTTTTTCCCTGTTTCTTGACTTATTCCAATTGAATCTGAGATGGCTTCTAACCTTGAAGAATGCTCGTACACAACCAAAATTTTACTAGATGGTTCAACGGAGTCTATATTGGGACCTGCATTATTTGAAGTTTTGACATTTGAAATATTGTTTTTCTTGTGTAAATTTTCTCCTTTTTTCTATTGAAAACCTTTGATTTGTTGGTTTGTCTCTGAGTTCTTCCCTTCATATTTAAATTGTGTTTCTAAGATTTCAGTTTCCATTATTTCCTCTTCCTCACTTGGGACATCATTTGTGGAAAGGATTTCAAACATATTAGCAAGTGACTTTGATTGATCCTTCATAACTGGTTTTTTTTAGTGTTCTTCTTCTTAGGTATTTGGAAACCTGTTGAGTTTATATCTTCTTTCTTTTGATCGGGAATTTTATTTGGGCAAGCACTGGCCAAATGACCATATTCATGGCAAATTCTACAACGAAAAGGAATGTTCTCATAGTCCACTACTTGCTCCCAAGTGTCTTCCCCAAATTGTAATGTGATATTTTTAGGTAGGGGTTTGTCAAAATCCATTAAAACACAAATTCGAGCATAAATAATATGTTCAAAATTTTGAGTACAATCAATGAGTCATCATAAAAGTTCCTAAAGAGTTTCCAATTGAAGAAAAAATAGTAGGATTCCAAAATTCAATAGGGAGGCCAAAGAGTCTAACCCACACGGGAGCTATAGAAGGCATCTCTTCTTCGGCTTTAAATTTAGTATGCCAGGGCTTCATGAAAAGCCCTGCCCTTCCAAAAAACCAAGGACCCCCTTGAAAAGTTTTCTCTCTATCTTCATTATTAGCAAATAAAACAAGAAAATAACCATTTGGATAAATAGAGATTTGTAACTCACCTTTAGTTTTCCAGATTTTTGCAGCCCAGACTTTGAAAGCAGATAGACTCGGACGAAAACCCACGAACCGACAAATTAGTCCTCTTTTTTCCAAATCTTCAATGCCAGTCTGAATGTTACCCATATCAAGCTTAACAATAGGAGTTCCATCAGTTGCTTTAAGACATCCTGACTCCATTTTCCTGGGATCAATATTAGGCATTCTTAGAGGTTTATGGGAAGCCCTAATATTGATATTAGCATTGGGCTGAGGCTGTCCACCATGAAGGGCATCCCTAAAATTCATTTTTGGGACTGAGTCTTCGAAATTCTTACCCTTGACAGGGGTTTTCATAGTAGAATTATTTTGTGGGTGCACCTTAGCACCAGATTCACTTGAGATATGAGCCATTTTTTGATCAACTGCTTGAAACTTGTTTCGTGATCTCTTTAATCCTTGCCCTAGACGTCGTGGAAAGGTATGGTTTTCACTTTTATTTTGTGCAGCAAATTGGAAGTCGTTGTCACTCAAGTTCACAGTATGATCTATTGAAAGATAAATTTCTAACCCATCTTGTATCCCCTGCAACATTTCTTGCTAAAATATTGAGCATAAACCACAAAAATATTGGCCGCTAGGGCCCGAAGGCCCTAAAAACCAACCTCTGGAGCTGCTTGCACTCAACCTAGATGAAACCCTCGCATAGTCGCTTGCCAAATATATCGTTCACACATAGGGATGCGCTAGGATTTTTGTTGCTCCAAATGATATGAAAATTGGTGGAGACGTTCTAGGGTTTTTCAGGCATCTACCCTCAAAATTTTAGCTCAATCCGAGTCCGGATGAGTGAGATATGGCCGAAACGAGTTCGGTAGTTTGGGCAGTCCTCACATTTGAGTTATGACAAAAGCAATAGAAGGAATTAAATTATATGGTTTTGTTGTGAAATTTATTACATTCATGCATTTAAGTTCCTTTGTACATATCTATTAAGGCTATTAAAATTCATATTTTTGTTTATTATTGAATGTTATTTGATATTTTATAAGCCTTCCTTTACATATTAATTTGCTCATATTATTTTACTCATATCATTTTATATACCTCATTATATTGTGGCTATATTATATTTGATCATGTGATATTTAACCTATGATATTTATGTTAGTATTAAAGCTTAAAAATCCATCAGGAAGCAACAAGCAATGGTAATAAAATTGTATCTATCAAAAGTTTTTGATAACAAAAATTGGTTATACATCAAGCTAAGCCTAATTCAAATTAGATATAAGATTTAATTTATGAATTGGGTGATGGGATATACCCATTCATCATATTTTGTTGTAATTAGCAATGGCTCAGCTTCTATTTTTTCAAGGCTTCCAGAGACTTGAGACAAGGGCTCTTTCTCCTTTCCTTTTCATTTTGATAGCGAAAGGTTTGAGTAGATTGATTAGGGAACAAAAAAATAGGAAATTATCAAGGGTATCAAAATTGGTAACACTTTGAAAGTAATTCATTTGCTCTTTGTAGATGATTTTTTACTTTTTAGAAATGGGACATTGAAGGAAACTTCAAAGTATAAAAAAATGTTGCACTTATATTGTATTGATACAAGAAGGGAAATAAATCTACAGAAAAACAAAAATAGACTTCAATAGGCTTCAGCCAAGGCCAATAGAAGTAGTAATGAGAATTTTTGGTTTCAAGCAAGTATACTTTGATAAAGGGATAAAATATGTAGGTTTTCATCTAAAACCTAATGAATATGGGTACCAACATTGGATCTGGTTATACACCAAAATACCTAAGAGGATCACCACTTGGTGCACTAGGTGGCTATCATTAAGAGGTCATCTTATGTTGGTGAAATTAGTCTTGGGAGCCACCTTAGTCTACTGACACTTCCCAGCTTACATTCCCATCACAATAGTAGAAAAAATAAGGAAGAAGTGTTTCTAATTTCTCTGGTTAGGGAATAAATAGAAGGATGCAATGACACTTACTAAAATGAAACAAAATAACTAAACCAAAATTATAAGAAGGATGGGGCCTCAATAATATACATAATTTTGGGAAAAATATTTAGCAATAAATTTTTTATGGAGATTGATAACTAGCAAAGGATAATGGTAGGAATAATTCAAGAGAAATATTTAGGTACCTTGTATTTTGTAGATTGTATTAGACTATAAAATTAATCAAGTTTTAAAAGTTGTGATTATTTGAAAAGCATTAATGAGAGCTTTCCCATTAGTTGGGAATTTATTGGTATGGAAAATATGGAATGGAAAGGAAGTAAGGATAGGCAAAGATCCTTGGCTAGGCAACAAAGGAGACTGCCAGCTTCCACAAAACATAATAGATCATCTCCACAAACAAGGAAATATGGTATTGGTGTAGGGGAAACAAGAATGGCTCACAATAGCAAAGCTAACGTTGGGAGGAAATGAGCACATATTTGGTATGATTACACAAAGGAATTGAAAAGAGCAAATATAAGAATAAATCAGCAAAGATACTTTCTAATATGGTCTAGGAATGCAACAAGTGAACATGATATAGCTAGATAAGGGTATAAGATAAACTTTAACAACAACAAAGAAGAAAAGCTTTGGTGGTGGAGTAAAATATGGAAGGTAAAATATCCCCTAAAAACTAGAATCTTTGCTTTATTAGATCTAGATAAAAAAGCACTAACATGGAATGTTCTTCAAAGGAGATTCTAACAAGGACCAAGTCAGTGTGTCATGTGCCGAAAGGAATAAGAAACAATGGACCATCTTCTGGTTCATTATCCTTTTGCAAGAGAAGTGTGGAATTTATTTTTGCCTTTGACTCAAGGGAAAGGATAGTGGTCTGCTAGGAATATTTTGGACAACATACAATAATGGTTTAAAGAAAGTGGATTAAAAAATTATAGATGTATCCCTTTGATAGTGGCATGGGACTTATGGATGGCTAGAAATGCTAGGTTGTATGAAGGTAAGGAAATTCTAGTGAATCATTTGTAAATATAGATTAAATCCATTTTTGAAAGTCTAAAAATATCCCCAAAACTAAAATTGAGGAGGTATATAGAAACACTAATAATGGATCCTATGAATCCATGGGCCTTATTTTATGGAGCTTTCCAAGGCAACCCAGGTAGGTGTGGGGTAAGGGGATCAGTTTACTTAAATAAAAATCATAAGTTCACTTTCAAGGTAAGTTTAGGGGAAGGAAAAAATAATATGTCCGAATGGAAAGCATTGATCCTCTTGATGATAATAGTAGTGGAGAAAGACATTACAACTTTACAGATTTATGGAGATTCAAAATTAGTGATAAGTTGAGTTGATTAATCATATTTAGATGAAAATGTTGTTCCTCAATCCTTTTTATGAGCAAGTGAGATTATTATAATCTTCTATTAAAAAAATCATACGAGCACATATATAGGGAACTAAATATAGAAGCAAATGGTATTTCAAAAAATGATTTGAACCTTCTAACAGGTACTTGACAAAGGAAATAATAGTGAGAGAACTTTCGGTTTTCTCATAGTCCTCTTATTTAAGATCATATAATAGATACATTAATAGCAAAAAAAGGTTTTGAAAGATATCCTTTCCATATTCTATAGAAATAAAGACTTTAGAATAGCATTAGTCTTCAAAATTGAAACTCGAGTCCTCAATTTTAGAACTCAGGCAAGAGTCATTCGAGAACGGTGATTGATCAAGAAGTTATTCTTACTTTCCACCTATTGGTCCTATTATTAGGATTTTATTTCTAGATTGTAAATTGATTTTAGGTTATTATATTAGAGATTCTAGTACTCCTCTCATTTTAATTTAGACCAGCTCCTAGATGGGATGTAACTAAAATTCTTGAGAGTACTTCATACCTATAACATTGTAATTTTTTTAGAACTCAGAAATGAAAATTACGGATTTTATTTTAGGAAAAAAAAGATAGATTCATAGCACTCCAATAATAAAATAAGAAGTGGTGGGAGGTATTTATACTATTACCAAAATCCCAATTACATAAATGATTTTAACTTAAGGTGGCATAACAAGAGGGATTAATTTTAATTACAAGTTATAAAGTGGGTTTAACCATAACAAGATTAATCATGGCTCATAGGGCTTACATAATAAAATATTAAAATGAATTCAATATATTGTACAACTAATTATCTTAGGCCTATCCATTATTACATCATACAATATCATACTTGGCCATAAATCAGAATGCAGAGATATTCAATGGGCCCAATTTTTAATTTTTTATATTTTTAAGTATTTTCAATTTTATAAATCAAATGTCATTGGTTGTTACCAAATTACAAGGTCATTTGGTTTTTATTGATTGGTTTTATAGGATTGGAAGGGCCCAACTTATATTACATCACAACTACATTATCACAATATTTTGACAAACCACATAGTGGTAGTATAATAATATATTTTTGTATTGAAGATATAGGAAAAATTTATTAGTAAAATAAAAAAGAGTACATAAAAAAAATGATACCAAGCCAACTAAACCAAGTGAAGAACTAGTAGTAGATTTTTCAAGCCAACAAAATTATATTCTATGTTTGTAAACTATAATTTTCCAAAGGGAAGGATGATAACAAAATTACAAAAATTCAAAAACCCATAAGGTAGCACCAAACCGAGCTTTACTTTTTTTGCTTGATATTTCTAAAATTCTTAATATTCTAAAGGATATCAAGTAGTGGCACCTAATGGCCACTACTACATCCAATCTCCTCTAAACTTATCCTTTAGTATATTTTTTAAACTTCTATAAAATGTCATTGTTGCATTGCACTTGAGTTCTCATACAAAAAAGCAGGACCTATAAGTGAATGCATGCATCCTTATTTTGCATGCACTCCTAAAAATCTTTGACCAATGATGAAAACTATAACTAGAAATTAGAGTATAGCCCCCAAGCAATTTCTACAAGCAAATAATTATACAAGACATGCAACTAAGTACCCAAGGCATCAAAGGAGTTAGATAACACTTGAAAGGATTCTCGCTAATTAATAAAATCATCTCTAATAGATTCAACTTATATTGCAATATCTATAGATTTAACATAATTGTCATGCACCTCTTTATTTAACTTGTTATGACCAAGAAGGGGTCTCAATACTTCCTTTTTCTTCTTACCTATTTCCATACCTCTTTAGAGATATATTCTTTAAAGGATGAAGAGTCTTGATAATTTTTAACACGTAGCCCTAGTTTTTCCTTTTATTGTCCTGTCATTGGCCTAATTAGGCTTGATGATTGGCTAGACTAAACAAGAATTATTGAACGAGTAGGCTAACCAAAGTGATTAACTAAAGTTGAAACCAACACTTCATTCATCAAACACAAAGGAGAATTAAAATATTAGGACTCCACACAAATACCTATAGGCAAAAACCCACTTCCATGCTTGCCAATGGGGCTTATTTTTTAGTAGTTTCTATACTATATCCTAAACCAAAAGCCTAATTTAAAAAACCCCTATCATTTTTCCATAAAATATTAGCCTTTTTAAGAGGGAATTCACTTGCCAAGTGACCCCCACTCAATAATAAAATCCAACATTTGACTTGTTAAGGTAAGAAACTTTCTAGATATATTGAAAATGAGGATCCAATATTTTAATTGACCAAGGTGAAACATTATCTAAATTCATATCAATATAATATTGAGGGTACACATGAAAACAAACAAACTTTTCATAACCATTCTTGTAATAAATTAACCCACTTGGACTATACATAACTTCTTTCAAATGAGATTTGAACAGTAGGTTTAAAAATGAAAACTCAATCCATACAATGAATTTCACCTTAGAGGATCCCTTAGTATAGAATTCAAAGGGTGAGGCCTAGATGTAGCAGACTTACCCATGGATAATTCGGGTCTCATATTCAATAAAAACATGCATTGCTTCCTTTTAAGTAAAGTGACAAGATATGTACCCTCTTCGTAGCCCTCTTATTTTCTATATGGTCCATCCCTTAGTCTCCAAATTAATTTTAACTCATTTATAAAAATATTGCTCATTAGAAACTTTCCTTAAAAAAGGATTACGTTTTTCCTATTGTTCTTATTAATCTTATCTCATACTTCTCTTACTAGAAATTATTCAAGAGTTATACTTTTCTTTCTAACTTTGCAACCATGGATTACACCATGGGAGGATTTTCACCCTTCATTTCATGCTTCAACTCATGCTTGATATGATATTATAACTCCAAATTCTCTATTCTCCACATCAACACTAAATTTTTCTTACCGATCATTGATTCTATGGGAATGTTCTCTATAGACATTGTGGACACTACTTAACATAGAAGGTGAAAGTTTTCAATACTCAAGCTTGAATATTTATGTAATTATGTGTGGCTTGAACCATAACCACCCCCTTGAGATAGACTAGAAGCACTAATGCAAGCAACTATTGAATCCATAGTCAAGAGTGGGAGAGACAATAATTTAACTTGAAGTCCTACTAAAACAACTAGTGACATGTAAGTTAAAATAGGACTAGACATCGACTAGCTAATAATTTTCTTAGGAAATCCAAACATAGACTTTAGATTTCATAGGAAACCTCCATGGAAATTTGTCCAAGCTAAATGGAAGAGGATAAACCAACTACGAATGAGGTTATATCTGATGAACTTAGATAAGTAAGGCATATCTACAACCAAAAAAGCACCATTGTTTGCTATTAATAAAGCACCAAGGGACGATGATCAATTACTCATAGAAGAGTTAATTTTATGCACATTGTTATATGTCATGTCCACACTCTATTTATTGGAGGGGATGTCTTCTACTTTTAATTCCAACAAGGCTTCCCCTACTCCATTAGCACCACCTACCCATCTATTCTGCATATCTTGGTCATATGACCTCCTTGACACACACCCCAAGGGAGGTACACTCTCCAATGACTCCCATAGGTCCCACCTATATTCTATCATGATGACATAGTGGTTTTTATGGTACAAATGGATAGGAATATGAAGATATGCTAACATTTTATATAAGGGTATCATGGATAGTTGGAATGGACCACACAAGCCAAGGTTGATTATACCATAATATTATATTATAATAATGAGTGGATTACAAGTTTAGGATTCAAATCCTAAAGTAGCATTAGAAGATGGGTATATAAAGAAAGGATATTATCATTGTAATAATCATCATTCATATTTAGTATTCTCTTGTAACAGTCTTGACTCATGGAGCAGATCTCATTTTGGGAGATCCTGTAGAGTGGTTTCTTCCTTAAGGAATAATATTGGTGTTGCCTTACCTGAAGGGTATTATCACATCTTGTCTTGTGTGGATTAATTATTGTGGTTGATTTATTTAATATCTAGCATATTATGGATGCTTTATATTTATGAGAAGCAAAGGTTCATAATAGTGGTATTACATCAACTTGTTAATTAAGCATGTATCACTTGGCAAGATTAAAACCTTGGTCTCCTTAAAATTCAAGGAATTTAATTGATTGATCTAATGCTATTTGATCACTAAATTCTTCTTTTACTATATAATTTATCTCATTGATCTCCAAAAAATATCTCTAAGAGAATAATTTATGCATGTGGCATATAGGAAGACCTTGAGTTTGGATTCATTTGAATATATATATTTTAATACTTTTATAATGTGTATACAAAAACTTTAAAAATAGCTCTCTATGATCTATTATAAATAAAGATCTCATTAAGTCGTAATATGAGTAGGCTACAACGAGTGTGATGCGCAAAGGTTACGGTGAGAAGGCTACAGTGATCACAATGCGTAGAGGCTATGATGAGCAAGATTTGGTGAGCACAATGTGTAGAGGTTACGGTAAGCATGAACCATGAGCATGAACCATAAAGGTTACGGTGAGCACAAATTCAATGATTATGGATATGGGCAACAGGGCTCCTGCAAAAATGTGGAGGCAGTAAAGGGCAAAGCCCATGAGGAACCAAAGGATTATAGGAAGCACCAACACCGATGATGGGCTTAGAGATGTAAACCCTAGGTGTAGTCAAGCATTAAAGGGAGAGGGTTGTTTTCATATCGTATCTTTAATCTATCGACCTTAGCCACTGGTAATAACATACTTCCTCCATTCTACCTATCTCTTTGGATGGAAGGGTGGATAGTGTATAATTGTAAGATTGACTTTGGTGCCACAACCATCGTCATGCCAAAGGTAGTATGTGAAATAATGGAAATGGAATATACAAGAAGTAGCCCAGGAGTATTGTAGTTGGACGAGACCCCAGTTAAGACAATGGGAGTAATCAAAGATATTCCTATTATTCTACATAACATGTCCTAGATCACTATCATTCAAGAAGTAGTTCTGGTTTATTTAGAACCATACTTTAGCATGTGTCTTTCAAGGGAGTTCATAGCTAAACTAGGAGGATTTCTTTCCTTGGACTACTCTCATCTAGAAATTCCATTCAAAGGAAGAAGAATATGCATTTATAATGAAAATCCATCCACTTTTCATATAGAAAAGTTGGAAGAAGAAGAAAAATCCACCAATGCAGTCAACATGATGATAGAATAATTACAAGAGGTGGATTTGATGGAAGAAGCTCTTGGTGAAATTCACCTTGAATATGAGTCCTCACTGATGGATTTCAATGTGGTGGTGGAAACTAATATTGGTTTTTATACCATCACCAAACCATAGCAAATGGAATAAGGAACCTCTGATTCCTTAGACCCAGTATCTAATCAGTTATAGAAGTTGTATTTTGATGGTGCAATGTGCAAGAACGGTGTAGGGATTGGTTTTTTTCGTGTTTCTCCTATAGGATTGCAAAATACTTATTCCTATCAACTAACTTGGAGTTGCACAAATAATTCCATCGAATATGAAGTACTATGTCTTGGTTTGAAAAAAGTTGAAAATTTGGGTATAAAGCAACTACCAAAATTTGGGGATTCTGAGCTCATTTTCAACCAGACAACAAACAAATGCATGTTAAAGAAACACTACTTGAAGGCCTACCAAAAAAAGGTATGGGATTTTTTTAAATCCTTTATAGCCTTGAACATTCAGGAAATTTCGAGAGAGTAGAATAAATATGCAGATATCCTAGCTTTCCTTCGCACCAATTTCTCCCCTGTAGATCAAATAGTCAAAAATCCCAAGATTGTGAGGGTAATTTATAAACCCTTAGTCCTTGATAAGAATATCTATTGGCAAGTGTTCGACAACGATGAGCAAATATTCAATTTTCTGATTAAGTAATTTGCAAGTGCAAAAGATAGGACATGGTTAAAGAGGAAATGGAAGGAATGATTCATTTGAAAAACAATCACATTCATAGGGGTCTCATCTCACTCGAAAGTCTGTTCGACCAAAATGATAGGGCTGAGAAACACAAAATCAAGGTCGATGCAAAGGAGTACAAGGAAATGCAACTAGAACCTGATAAGGTTATCAAAGTCAAAACTGATTGTACACCAAAAGAACTCGAAGATATCAAGAGCTTGTGTTATGAGTTCCTTGACATCGTTGCATGGAGCTATCATGATTTGAAATGTTATGATAAGAATGTAATACAACATACTATTGATCTACAAGAGGTGGTAAAGCCTTTTTGGTAGAAACAATGACCTGTAAACCCAAAAATTGAAGTGCTTATGAAATTATAACTATTAAATATGCTGGAAGAAAAAATAATATATCCAATTAAGCACTCAACATGGGTGGCAAACTTGGTGCCATTTCGAAAGAAGAATGGAGATATCCGTTTGTGTGTAGATTTTTGAAACCTGAACCAGGTGTCGCTAAAATATCACTACCCTCTATCATAGATAAATCAAATCCTCCATGTAGTTGTTAGAGCACAAATATTTTCATTGTTGGATGGTTTTTTAGGTTATAATCAAATTTGGGTGAAGGATGAGGACCAACACAAGACAACGTTCACTACCAAGTGGGGCACGTTTACCTATCAAAGAATATCGTTTGGTCTATCAAATACTGGTGCTACTTTTTAGAGAGCCATGGATATCGCTTTTGGTGAGTTGTTAAATAGAGTTATTGTGATTTACCTTGACGACATGACTATTTTCTCTCACCACAGGGAAGAGCACATCTCTCATCTGAGACAAGTGTTCAAGAAATATCAAGAGTTTGGAATCTCCATTAATCCAAAGAAGTCCGTATTTACTATCAAAGAAGGAAAAATTTTAGGTCATGTGATCTCTCAATATGGACTGGTCATTGATATCGCAAGGGTTGAAACTCTCTTGAAATTACCACTTTCATTTAACAAGAAGGATCTACAATCATTCTTTGGCCATATCAACTTCATTCGGAAGTTCATTACAGATTTTTCTTAGGTGGTGAAGCCAATGATCAAGCTTTTGAATAAGAATGTAGACTCTAGATGGACGAAAGCACAAAGTCAAGCTTTTTAGGAGATCAAAGAAAGGGTCACTCAAGCACCTGTATTGATCAATCCAGATTACTCAAAATATTTCATCCTATATGCAGTTGGCAAGCAGGAAAGTTACGCTGCTATCCTCACATAGAAGCAAGAAGATGTAGATGAGAAACCAATTTCTTTCTTGAGCCAAGTGATTTTGCCACACTAGGAAAGGTATAATTTCATTGAGAAATAGATATATGCGGTGATAAAATCCTTAAAGAAGTTTTGACATTTTGTTTCACAAAGCAAGACTATAGTCTATGTCATTCACCCAGATGTTCAAAACTTCATTCTCCAAGGGGAATTAGGTGACAAAAGAGCAGGTTGGGTCTCAAATATTTAGGAATATATGTGGATATCCAACCGACTAATTTGATTCATGGACGTGCTCTCTGCCAAGAACTGGCCAAAAGCGCAGCTTCAAAATCATTGGCTTTAGTATAGAATGAAAATCTTAGCGAAAGCATTTGTGCAAATCATGCTACAAGTGATCATGACTAGACAGAGGACCTTCTTAATTTTTTTACCACTGGAATATGTCCATCACACCTTGATACTTCGTAGTATCAAAGATTCAGATTATAGGTGCTTAGATATGTCTTGTTGCCCGATGGGCTGTTTTATAAAAATATTTATGAAGTTCTCAAGTGTGTGAAAGAATCAAATAAGGAGAAAATATTGGAGGAGTTTCATTCCGGTTTATCTGGTGGACACTATACATGAAGGCCTATGGACTTATTATTAGAGTCGATTACTTTTGGCCTACTATTTTTGTAGATGTGCATAAGGTGAGCTAGAGTTGCGATAATTGTCAGTGGTATGTTGGCAAGACTAAGAAAGGATCATTGCCTCTACATTTGATTCATGTTGTAGCGCCCTTACAGCAGTGGGGATTGGACTTCATTGGGGTTATTGATCTAAATTCTTCCATTGAACACAAATATATTTAACAACAATAGATTATTTCACCAGGTGGGCCAAGGTCATCCCAACCAAAAAATTCAATCAAGCAATAGTTATCTCCTTTCTCGAAGGACTAATCACCCGTTTTAGTGTCCTAGATATGATTGTAACGAATAGTGGCACCCCATTTATTGGGGAAAAGATCACCGAATTTGTAAGAAGATATGGCTAATTATTATCCACACAGATATGGGTTGGGTGAATTCATAAATAATAATTTATTACAGATCTTGAAGAGAACGCTATGAAACAACAAGAGAAGTTGGCACTTACTGTCAAACCAGGCTCTATGGGTAGACCGAATATCCATTAAAAATTCTATTAAAACTTCTCCTTATTCCTTGGTGTATGGGAAAGAAGTAGTCTTGCCCACCCACATCAAGCTACTTGTCCTCCAAACATTGCAATTTTTCAAATATGAAGATGAATATTTTGACCCAATGAGTGCAAGGCTGGCTCAATTATTACAATTGGAGGAAGAAAGAGAAAAGGTGTATCAAGCCTTTGTCGAACACACTACAGCGATGCATAAATGGTTTGGAAAGAAGACAACCAAATGCAAGTTTTAGGTGGGAGATTTAGTCCTCAAATAGAATGATAACAAAGCCAATCCAGGAAAGCATCACAAGTTCGATGTAATTTGGAAAGGCCCATTTTAGGTCTCTGCACTGAATTTAGCCAATGCATATCATCTCCGGAATATGGATGGTTGGGATCTTTCGATTCCAGTAAATTATCTTCATTTGAAGGCCTATGTCCAATGACAAACTCAAAGAGGTACTAATTTGTAAATATGTACATATTTCTATCTACAAGCAATTTTTATTTTATACTTCTTAATGTAGAATTAAAAAAAAAAGTGTGTATATGTCCTGTGTCTCTTAATCAATTTTGTCCCAAAATGGTTTAATGAAGACACATCATGGTTTCGAATGGATTTGATATCTCCATTAAAATATTTTTACTATAATCCTTGAGTTCAAATGCTTTGGGGAATCAAGGCTAGAATAATCAAAAGTACAATGACAGTACTTAGTCGAAGAATTGAATTGAAGGATCGAATTTCAAAGGAGATAAGCATGGCAAGATAAAAAGTGTTTCACCCCAAAAGGGAGGGCGAAAGTCCTGTTCGCATCCCATAAATGTTGATGAACACACACTCCAAACTTAAGCATGTGACTCTGATTCTACATTAAAATTCTAATTCGCTTTCGCCCGACGAGTGGGGTGAAAGCCCCATCGCTCCTAAAGATCGGTGAACGTATATTATAAAAAAAAAATACAAAAAAAAAGAAGAAAAATAAGGGGTGAAAGAACTCAAAAAGGAGTAAAAAAGGGTTTTTCCCCAATGGGGACGAAACTCTCTTTCGCCTCTCGTTGGGGATGAAGACATATATATGTAAAAAAATATATAACTTATATTTTGTTTACAATGTGTGGTGCCCCTTGAAGACATAAAAAGTGCACGTCCTCTTTTCGGTGAATGCATTTAAAAAATATAATAATAATAATAATAATAAAGGGAGGCACGAAAGTAGGATTTACACAAGGTTTTTGGCATGCAATCCAAAAAACATATGTTGTTACTTGTGAAATTTAGATAACTTTGTAAAGTATTGTTGATCTTCCATGGGAAATTGGTAGTACTGCATGGAAGCAGATATGAACCAACCATGTTTTTTATGTTTGAAGAGCATGAAGGTGATATTGGTGAACTATAGAAGGACCGTAATGGAGTTTCCTTTTAGGAAATTTTTTAATGCCCATGACACTCTTGTGATCCAACAACAATATGATTTATTTGTGAATCCAAGATAACTTTGTAAAGTATTGTTGATCTTCCAGGGTCTAGAGAAAACATGTTTATTTATAATTTTAATTTTCTCTAAATCATGCAAGGTACATGTGGATGGTGGCTTCCCACAGTTCCATGTCAATTTTTAGGTAAGCATAAGAAATTGATGAGAATAGATTTTGGGCTAGATTGACCCTTTGAATTTTGCATAATATATCTTACTAAGAATAATTTCTATAGATTTAATTCAATGCTTAAATATTTGGGGTGGGTTGTGGTCATTTCAAATTATTTGCCCTATTTTGTGTAGCCTTCAAAAAGCCATAGAATTTATTGGTATGCAACTTTAATTACTTGAAAATTTTCCAACTCCTTTTCTTTAGTTTCATGGATAGCAACTTGACATTTATAACAATTGCTAGTCAAGGTAGGTTTATGAGCATTCTAAACACCAAAGTTTTGCCAATTGGAAGTAAGCAATGGGGTGGAAGTCCTTAGGTTGTCATGTTAGGCTTCTTTGATAAATATCCCTTTCTCTAGTATGAATGATTCTTAGTGATATTTATCCGTCTCTTCTATTGGGGGTGGTTGTCTTAAATATTTGTATCTTTTTTTTTTGGTAATTAAAGATTTATCATTAACTCGGGTTTTTCAGGTTGACCCAAAACCTTTTTACAAAAATAGCCCGTGGCTAAGGAACATAAATAGAGACAAATAGAGGATCCTCCGTCCTCTACCCCAACCATTCATCCTTACCTGGGACCCCACACCCTGAGCGTCCCACCCCAAATAGAGCATAACACAAAATGACACACAGGGCCTTTGCCCATCCTGACCCATCCTAGGCATTGCACCTGAACCTAGACACAACATCAGCAAAAAAATATTCTGAGGAAGATGCTAAAGAATAATCTAAGGAAGTGGATTCTGAAAAAAATTCTAAGAATAAAGTAATAATTCTAGAGCCAATCATTTAAGCTCCAAAGACTTTAGTCGCTCTTCTTCTTCCTTTCTCTTAACAACTCCTTTTCCCGACTTCAGCTTTTCATATCGATCATATGAAAAGGGTGGTATTATTTTAAGTCCTTCCAATGCCTTAACTCTTGAGATGGCAACAAAAGTTAAACCTTGTCTTTCTGTCTATCCTATGTCAATTGTTGTTTTATTTAGTGTCAAACCTTGTGACTTAGGAATTGTCAATCCCAAGCTAATTTTAATGGAAGTTGTCTTATCTTTCCCTTTTCTACTGGTGTAATTGGAACAATTCGAGGAGATGTATCATCAAATAGCATCCCTGTGTAGTTATCGAACTCCACCAAAACATATGTTGGTTGATCTGGTGGAGACCTTCCAGGTTTATAGACTATATTTCGAATATAGCCTAATGCACCGTTAACAAGTCCAACTTCAGTCCATAAGTTGGTTGTTAACATAACTCTTGCATTTTTTGCAATTAGTAATTCAACTTCAAGTTCTTCATTATCACGTCCTCCTAGATTAGTTCTTCCCCCTTTTGTTGCAATACTACGTGCCATAGGATATTTTGATTTTAACAATTGTCTCCTGTTATGATTATGCACATTCTCATTCATGGCAAATAGATGGAAGCTATTGTCAAATTCTTCTATTGTAGCTGCATCTAATGATGTATTGGTCCTTCTCATCATTAATATCCAGTCATAAATAGTTGGATTTGCATCTCTGATATTTGTAAGAAGTTGACGAAATATTTTTTGTTCTTCACTATCTCCTTCCTATCGGAATACCTTATCCAATATTATGACTCTTGAAAATTCTTGCCATAATAATTTTGCATACTTATCGCTGGCATATGGTGGGCTATCCATCACAGGTGGTAACTTTCTTGAATCACTGACCAAAATGATTGACCTTCCTCCAAAGCATATGTTAGAATACTGTGGAAATGCTTGACGAAGACGTGAATCTATTTGTTCCAATAATTTTTGGCCTATGAAGCTCATCTCATCAATCAATATATATTTTATATGTTGTAAATATTCTTGAAAACTTGTTAATCTAGTTCCTTCCAATTTTTCAAAATCTACAACAGGAATTCGCAGAGTTCCATGTATAGTAGTTGCACCTATGTTAAATGCAACGACTCCAGTTGGTGCAAGTAGTAATAGGGGACAACGTTCTGGAGATGATAAATTTTCAAGTAATTGATGAATTGCACCTATAAGATAAGTTTTCCTTGTTCCTGTTGTTCCTTGTATTATCATGTGCAATGGAGGTACATTTTGACCTTCATTATAGTGTTCCTTGATTATATCAAAAGCTTTTTTTTGTTTGATGCTTAAGATTTCATATGGATAATTCGAAGTGGTATCATCAGGAATGAGCAAGCCATTTTCTTTCATGAAGGTTATATGTTGTATTGCTTTTTTTGTGTAATCTTCTCCTTGATATTCTATATTCCATGGTGCAAGTTTATCAAAATCTCTTCTTCCAAGCATATCTATTTCACTTACATCCATGAGTTACCCACAACATAGTTTGGATATAATTTCCCATTCATGTTCAGTCGTGTTTTGTTGTACCACTCCAACATCATCATCTTCAGATTCACTATAATGTTCTTCTGTATTGTTTTGCCTACTTATCCTTTCAACATGCCATGGGTTGTAATTGAATGACTCCCAATTTGAAATGATATTTCCATCATCAAGTCCGATATCTCTCTCTATATTTCTGAATGGTTTGTAAAGTAGCAGATCTGACCAACAAAACTCAACAAATTTTTCTGATTGTCGTTCAGAAATGGTGATAAATCATGGAAATACCCTCACAATAGTTGCTTCTTTTCTAGCTTTCCATTTGAAGTCATTTTTTCTCTTAGGATTATATATCCAAGATTTAGTTGCATTTATAAGTGAAACACTTTACATGTTATAAGGTCGTTGCATATATCCATCAATTAAAGATTTACCTTCTCTTTCGGTCTCATCTTCATCATTATGTTCCACCTCCTTGAATACTTTTCATCCAACATTTAGAGGAACAAATACTCGACTGCATTCAACCAATGGAAGCTCTAATAGTATATGACATGTTTCTTGTGCTCCTATATCTCTCTCTATAAGTGTTTTTGTTAGAAGACATCTATATGCTCTTGTTGCTAGATCATCATTATTCTGCATATTTGTTATTCGCATCAACATTTGTTGATAAGTTTCTGAGCTTTTTTTTAGCTTTCGCAGCATACTTGGCAATATAGTTTATAACTGCATGCTTTGAAAGAACAAGTTGCCAATCTACATTTGCTCTCCATAACTGTAAAATGTAACGATTATGTGTGTTTACTCGCTCATCATTTCTTGTTGGTTCATACTTCTTATCTCCTATTTCAGGATCTTCGTATAATTTTGAACCTTCTAGATTCAGAGGCCATGGTGCATTGTACCTAAATAAAAGAAATAAGATAAATGGTTTTGTGTTACAATTTTTTATGTATATGTGGAATAGTTGAAATACTTTGAATTACCTCTACATACCTGCAAACCATCTTCCCTCTTTTTTTTGTAAGCAAGCACCCTCTCTACATAGCGTGTGGTGCTCTACACAGTTGAGAATCTCTTCGTAATCTAGATTTGCATCAATTTGCATAAGTTGTCGTGTATTTCTTAAACATGGATGTTGACCGAAACTTTGTAATATCTGCAATTCACAACTATATAAATACAAACCTAAATATAAACTCATATAAATATAAATCTAAATAGTTATTTATATTTACCTGTATATTCCGTTGGTGAGGGTCTCCTCGAGGATTCCATGCATGCACAATATTATCAAAATATCTTTGTGCATTTTTAACTTGATTTTCATTTTTCCAATCTAAATTGTCCATATTCGGAGCTCCCTCTAACCATAAGAAACCATGGACATGTGGAGAGCCTCTATGTTGCCATTCGTATTTACACCAAAATTCTTTTACTTTTATTTTTTTTGCAACACCTCCTTTCGAAATGTGGTTTTTCGAATATGCATGTAATAAGCTACAATATGAGGATAGTCAATAATATTTTGTTTTCTCCATTTTTGTGCTTCATGAGGATCAATTGGTGGAGTTCCTGGCATCAATGCATGTAGGTCGGGCCAATACAGATCAGCTGCACTTAAGGTGAAGAAAATAGTGGGTGACCCTGTTGCAAGTGTGAAGAAGGTGACAAACCAAGTGGCCTAGAAATATCTAGATTTCCGACCACAATGTGAATGCAAATGAAGTTTATCGGCAAATTTTTTGACGACACGATTTTTATTAAAACCTCCTCTTCTACATTCTCTCCACCTTCTTCATACCCCTGTTCTCCCTATTTTCCTGCCACCTTTTCCTCCTTATCCCTCCGTATTTTCCTCTCCTCCTCCACGTCTTTCCCTCATCCCCTTATCACTCCATCTCTTCTTCCTCTACTATTTCCTATTTAAACCTATGTGTGCCAAACTTGTAATAGGAGTTGGAGTTGCGTAATAATAAAGTTTTGTTTATTTAATTATTTTATGCCCACCTAGTACTTTGACCATCACTGGTATCAGAGCCGAGGCCAGGGGCTCAAAAATTGAGGTGGAAGCGGCCATGAGTTTGACCCATTTTTTGAGGCAGACCAATCTAAGGAAGCTGTCAGAAGATGCATGCGGGGTCCGAGGTCCATTTTTTGAGGTGATTCGACAATCGAGGAGAACACGCAGATGGCAGAGCAGAGCACGATTTTCGAGGTGCACATGGGGAAGCAAATCGAGGAGCGCTTGACTAGGAGGCATGAATTTCAAGGTGACATGTGGCAGAGCTCTGGAGGACACGTGGACAGCTGATGTGGAGGGCACGTAGCTCGAGGAGCTGAGCTGGCAATGACGTGGCAGTAGTAACATGAGGTGGTAGAAGTGATGCATGGTAGTGATATGGCATAGTGAGGTGGCGACACTTGGCAATGTTTGATTGGTTGGACGTGGCAAAATTTCATTCATTGTAAAAGGCAAAACGTGTGGTTGGCGATTTCCCAAAGGCAATCAAGTGAATACGCGCTCATTCGCGTATAAAAATCCTTATTTCACCTCCCTCCCACTGCATGTGGGATAAAGGATTTTTTTTTTTTTTTAGAACTTTAGCCACCGCATGTTTTAAATATTTTTTGTTCACTCTTTGTTCTCGCCCGAGTGCCTAGCGCGATTGGCAAACACATTTCAGTTGGGGTTCAAAACCCGTCGGGGACGATTAAAGTTTTTTTTTTTTTCGTGCCAAGTGATTAGATAAAAGGCACGCGGTGCCTTGAGGTGCTAAGATCCGCCGCGTGGTGCAGGGGCCAAGACTGCCTGTTAGAAGCCGCGGGGTGCAGTGTTCGAACCACCGCGTGACAAAAAAAAAAGGTTTTTATAGTTTTGTTTTAAATGTTTTCAATTAATATATAGTTTTTAAAGTTTTTTAAATAAATTTAATAGTTTGTTAATTTATATTTTTAATTTTTTTTTAATATAAACTTTTAAAAAAAAATAATTAAAGGTATAAAAAAATTATTAATTTTTTTTTATAAAAACTTTATAAAATTATTGAAAACCTTTAAAACTTTTTGGAAAGGGAAATTGGAAAAAAAAAATTTGAAGATCAAAATTTCTTGAGCACCTGAAAATTGACATATGCAACTTAGCTAAATTTTTTGCCATGATGAGTAGATGATCCGGTCAACTGGATGTTACCATGCCCTATGCTCTCTATTGAGGAGAGAATCTACTGAGTCTTTTGATGAATGGGTCCGACGAGACGGAATACATATTGTATTCAGTCAACTGTAGAATTCAGTAATAGCCCACCAGAGGAAGCCCGATTCTGGATACGAGGCTGACTCAGAGGATAATATTTTTGGAAAACGAGTGGAGGAGTCTGATTCAGTTGCATTTGAGCCTGAGGAACAATCCAGTGAGAGCTATACCCCATGCTTGCCTGAATCAGAGCCCAAGCCTGAGGTAGAGCCAGAGCCGGTGGAGCCTGAGGCAGAGCCAGAGCTGGTGGAGCCTGAGCCAGCAAAGGCAGAGCCAGTAGTAGTTCCTAAAATCATTGTTTTTAGTGATGACGAGGATTCCATTGCAGATAATTTTGAACCTCCAGTACTGGGCGATCCACAACAAGAGGAACATGAAATCAGTGAGAGAATTAAGAAATATAGATTTTATTTGAATCTGTAATTGCTTTGTACTTCCTATTTTTAGTCAAATCAAAGTTTGCTTTCAAGTAGTAGAAATGGCCTCAAATTCAAATCTCCCAATTCCTGAATTTAATGGTAGTGATTATGAATACTAGTCAATAAAGATGAAAACTATGTTGATTGGTAAAGGTTTATGGGAAATAGTTGAAGAGGGTTACACAGAACCCTCTGCTGTTGACTGGTCTGCTTTAAGTGTTGCCGATAGAAAAGCTAAGAAAGAAGCCCAAAAAAATAATTCCTTTGCCCTGTACCATTTACAAGCAACCCTAGATAAAAGTATCTTTCCTAGAATAGCATCTTGTGTAACAGCTCAAGATGCTTGGAAAGCCTTGAAGGAAAGCTTTCAAGGTAGTGATCAAGTAAAACAGGTCAGACTTCAAACACTGAAGAGAGATTTTGAAAATCTTAGAATGCAGGAGAATGAGAATGTAGGAGACTACTGGGTGCGAGTCAAAGTCGTAGTAGATAAAATGGTCACTCTAGGTGAAGAGGTTAAACCTGAGGTTGTGGTGAAGATAGTGTTGCGAACACTTCTTCCTAAGTGGAATCATGTAGCAATAATTATTGAAGAGTCAAAATATTTGACTACACTTTCCTTTGATGCACTAATTGGTTCTCTCCTTTCACATGAAGAGAGATTGCAGGAATCTCCTTCCACTAGCCATGGAGGCGATGACAAAGCCTTCGCTTCACAAGAAGAAAAGGCCAAGGTAGAGGTCATGGCAGAGGTCAACAAAGAGGAAGAGGTAGGAATAGTCCACGAGGTGGAACTCCAAGCAGAGGAGGATCTTCAAATAGAGGTGGAGGTCAAAATAGAGGTGGCCAACAAAACAAAGGAAAGCATCCAGGTCGAGGAAAAGGAAGTGACAAGTCAAAGCAAGTTTGCTACAATTGTGGCAAACCTGGCCACTTCGCTCGTGACTGTTGGTCAAAACCCTCACAAGGGAGCAACAGCCAGAGCAGTCAGTATGGCAATTTTGGAGAAGAGGAAGGGACCTTAAATCTCTTTCTCTCATATGGCCGGTCAGATCAAAACCTGAATGACACCTAGATTTTGGACACTAGGTGTTCAAATCATATGAGTGGCAAAGAAGAACTCTTTGCTACCCTCGATTCTTCCTACAAATCCAGCATCAAGTTAGGAGATGACAAGTCATTGGAGGTTGAAGGGATTGGAGCCTTGGAGGTTCCAACAAAAGAGGGCATCAAACAGGTGAATGATATCTATTACACTCCTCATCTCCAACACAATCTTCTTAGTGTTGGTCAAATGATGGAGAAAAACTATAAGTTGCTATTTGATGAGGGTAAATGTATCATTTTTGATAAAAATGATAGTAATAGAGTCATTACACAGGTTCCAATGACTAAGAACAGGTTATTTCCTTTGAAGTTTAATCAGCCAGGGGGAGATCAATTGGCAAATGTTGCTATTTCAAATCCAAGTGTGTTGTGGCACTTGAGATACGATCATCTGAATTCAGCCAGTTTGAAGATGTTAACTTCTCAAGCGATGGTGACCGGACTTCCTAAAGTTCAGGACAATAAGGAATTATGTGAAGGTTGTGCCTTGGGAAAGCACGCTAGAACCAAATTCCCTCAAGGGCAAGCATGGCGGGCCAATTATCCACTCCAGCTAGTGCATTCGGACATCTGTGGTCCAATGCAGACCAAGAGCATTGGTAACAACTCTTACTTTCTTCTTTTCATTGATGATTTTTCAAGAATGTGTTGGATATATTTTTTGAAGCATAAAGATGAAGCATTTGACTGCTTCGTAGATTTTAAAGCAAGAGTTGAAAATGAAAGTGGATATTCTATTAAGTGTCTCAGATCAGATAAAGGAGGAGAATACTCCTCTAATGAATTTTTGAATTTTTGTAAAAAACATGGAATAAAGAGGCAGTTCACTGATCGCCTATACTCCACAACAGAATGGTGTGGCTGAGAGAAAAAACCACACCATTGTAGAGATGGCAAGATCTATGCTTCAAACGAAGCATTTGAGCAATATGTATTGGGCAGATGCAGCCAGGACCAATGTGTATATTTTGAATAGGAGTCCTACTTCAAGTTTGAAAGGGAAAACTCCTTACCAAGCATGGTATGGTAAGAAACCAAATGTCAAGCATTTCAGAGTGTTTGGTTCACTGGCTTACTCACACATTCTTGATGAGCAAAGGAAGAAGCTTGATCCTAAGAGTCAAGCATGCATTTTTGTAGGGTACTGTGAGACCACAAAAGCTTACAGACTCTACAATCCCAGGACTCAAAATATAATACTTTCCAGGGATGTGATTTTTTATGAAGTGGGAGAATGGGGACATCCCCAAATTTATAGTGATGTTGAATCTCATGATGCAGGTTCTTCACAAATTCAACAGACGCCACAAAAAGGCAAGAAGTCTCCTCCTCCAAGCCCAAGTAGACATTCTACATCCAGTTCATCATCTTCTTCACCAAGTCCTTCTCCACAAAGGTCAGTCAGTTCCTCACCAATGGATATTGATTCTCCATCCAGAGGTAAGAGAACTCTCCAACATCATCCATCTTATCAGATGTTGGATAAAAAAATTTCAAGAAGATATACTAGAAGTCAAGCTAGTGAAATGAGTTTTGTTTTGCAAAGACTTGAAAATATGCATTTTTATGGTGATGATGACTCCCAAGAACCTCGGGGAGATGTAGTTAACTATGCTTTGTTAACTAGTGCACAACTTGAACCTTCTAGTTATGAGAAGGCATGTACTCAAAAAATTTGGCAAGATGCCATGAAAGAGGAGATAACCTCTATAAAAAACAATGATACTTGGGAGCTGGTAGAGCTTCCTAAAGGAAAGAAGTGTGTTGGACGCAAATGGGTCTTCAAGACCAAATTCAATGCTGATAGAAGCATTGAAAGACATAAAGCAAGATTGGTAGCAAAAGGATTTACACAGAAGTATGGTATTGATTATGAAGAGACATTTGCTCCTGTAGCCCGATAGAAGACCATCAGAACAGTTCTTGCTTTAGCTACTCATAAGGGTTGGAAAATCCAACACATGGATGTGAAGAGTGCCTTTCTCAATGGGTACTTGACAGAGGAAGTGTATGTTGAGCAACCTCAAGGATTTCAAGAGCAAGGTAAGGAGCACTTTGTTTACAGACTAAAAAAGGCACTCTATGGCCTCAAGCAGGCATCACGAGCTTGGTACTCACGCATTGATGGGTACTTTAAAGATTTTGGGTTCACCAGAAGCAGAAATGAACCTACCCTTTACTACTTGAAGCAAGGTAACGACATCCTCATAGTTTTTTTGTATGTGGATGATCTTATATTCATGGGTAGTAATGAAAAAATGAATATGGAGTTCAAACGCTCCATGATGAAGCAGTTTGAGATGAAGGATCTCGACTTAATGCATTACTTCCTTGGAATGGAAGTCCATCAGTCAGATACAGGGATCTTCATCTACCAACATAAGTATGCTCGGGACATGATCAAGAAGTTTGCTATGGAGTATTGCAAACTAGTTGGACATGGGATCCAATTAAGCAAAGATGATGGAGCACCTAAAGTTGACGTGATCACTTTCAGGAGCATGGTTGGGAGTTTGATGTTTCTCGCCAACACCAGACCTGATATTCAATATGTAGTTTCTCTTGTCTCTCGATTTATGGCTAGCTCGACATTTCAAGGCTAAAAGGATTCTCAGATATGTGAAGGGTACATTGGATTTTGGAATCCAGTACCATAAATGTAACACTATCAAGCTTGTAGGCTTCAGTGATAGTGATTGGGGCAGCAATATTGATGACAAAAAATCAACTTCAGGGAACTGTTTTAGTCTGGGATCAGGACTAATAACATGGAGTTCCAAAAAGCAAACTGTGGTAGCTTTGTCTTCTATAGAAGCTGAGTATATAGTAGTCACCTATGTTAGTACTCAAGCCTTATGGCTAAGAAAAGTGTTGGAAGAGATAGGAAAGCAGCAAAATGGTCCGACCAGAATCTACTGTGACAATATCGGTGCCATTCAGTTGGCATATAATCCAATCCACCATAGCAGATCGAAACATTTTGATATGAAGTACCACTTCATCCGATACATGGTGGAGCATGAAATTGTTGAGCTAAAATTTTGTCGCACTTTGGAGAATGTTGTAGATATCTTCACCAAAGCAATGGCTAAAGCTCAATTTATAAAGCTGAGAGACAATGTAGTCAGTCCTCTCAAATTTAAGGGGGAGAATGTTGCAAGTGTGAAGAAGGTGACAAACCAAGTGGCCTAGAAATATCTAGATTTTCGGCCACAATGTGAACGCAAATGAAGTTTATCGACAAATTTTTTGATGGCACGATTTTTATTAAAACCTCCTCTTCTACATTCTCTCCATCTTCTTCGTACCCCTGTTCTCCCTATTTTCCTGCCACCTTTTCCTCCTTATCCCTCCGTATTTTCCTCTCCTCCTCCACGTCTTTCCCTCATCCCCTTATCACTCCATCTCTTCTTCCTCTACTATTTCCTATTTAAACCTATGTGTGCCAAACTTGTAATAGGAGTTGGAGCTACGTAATAATAAAGTTTTGTTTATTTAATTATTTTATGCCCACCTAGTACTCTGACCATCAGACCCAATTTGATGTAATAAGTCATTTAACTCAGCACGACACTTTGTCCAGTAAGATCTTGTGCCTCTTAACGATGTACCAAAACGCATTAAGCGATCTGCAAGATGGGATTGAGGGATATTTTCCGTATGTTCACACAGTTCATTGATTGTAATGGGTAAGTCTTGAAGACTCTTATTTACAAATACTACTGAAGAATTCTGTGCACGATGTCGTATAATCATGTTCATCATGAAATATCTAAATCTTGGATGTTTTCCAAAATGATGATCTCTATATCGAATTAGATGTTTTACGAATTCATGTAGATGAAGTTTTTTCATTCTAGGCTGCAACCAATCATAATTTCCATCTGCAAATAATGTCGGGAAGGCCATATCTAGTAACCCTTTTGTAACATACTCATTTATAGGAGATGCTCCAATTCCAGGCCAATCAATAAGTGTTCCAGGATCCGCATTAGGGTTGTTTACCCATGCACAAATGAGTTCCATCTCCCTCGAAGCATTAGGCGGTTTGGAGGCCATTGATGTGGTGTGATCAATTATATTTCCTTCATCAGTCTCTAGAATTGGACCCATAAATACATATTCATTCATATCATAATCGAACTCCATATGGACATAATTAAGTTTATGAAAGACATTTGTAGTGGTGTCTGTTGGGAGTTCACTCAAAACATTTTCATCAATTTGTACATCCTTATAAAACTTATCATGCTCAACCTTATACTTAAGAGCTTTGTATACTCTCTCTTTATTCACTGTAAAATTATAATTTGTACCACGTTGATATTTTCTCCTAACAATAATGATTGGCAAATCATTTATTGAATGAGGCAATACCTTAGCAATTTCTTTCACCTCTTGAGGAAAACTTATTGTGTGCCCTTTATACTTGTATTGGCCTCCCGTAGCATGTGTTACCTGTAATATGGGATTAACACAGGCTATCAACATTTCTTCAATTTGTGTCAAATTCACAAGTTCAGGTGGTTGTAGTCCAGGATCCATATTATTCTCTACAGAAAATCGATTAGGACCTTTTTCTTGTCGACACCTATTACATACTAGACCTTTATCTGTAAAACGCACCTTTATTCCAGGATAGCATTCATCACAAATATAACACATCGATGGTGATGCAATATTGTCTAATTGATGTCAAAATATTGTCTATGATTCATTGAAATCCACACCATATGTTGGAATTTGTTGTATATTTATTGCTATACCTTCAATATTTCCTTCTCTTCGAGGCTGCGATGTCCTTTCTTGATGCATCTCCATGTTAATCTCATTGCATCCGCTTTGTGTCTATTGAACGACAACTATATTTGAAGCATTTATTCTAAGAAAAGAAGATGCTTCAGATGCATCCATCTGTCGTACTACTTCATTGTTTTCAATATTTTCTCCATTACCCTGTTGCCTTTGTTTGTCTTGGTTAGATCGTCTAATTCTCTCAAGTGTTTGATGGAGGATTTGAAGTTCATTATTCACCTTGTTATCTGTGTCTATCATCTGTTGGTGCTCTCTTATGTCTTGTTCCTGTGTCATTTGTGCACGAGACATTCTTTTTCATTTTGTTTGTTTTTCTCTTTCTTCTTGTATCTTTTCAATTGTTGATTCTGCCTTGCGTTTTGCACAATTTTGTCTTTGTTTCTCATTTTCTCTTTCTCTTTGGCTAATTGTCATCTATGCACGTCTCTGTCTCTGATATTCTCTTTGATATGCCAAACGTTGTTGCTTCTTTTCCTCCTCTGATATATTTATTTTTGGTGTATTTTCCATTTGTTCCTGTAAAAAAATATTTTAAATATTATTAGTTTAAATTAATAAATATTAAAATAGTACAATATATATATAAACTGATATTAGTATTCTATAATAATAATATACATTATCATAATAATATTATAATATATATTATAATAGTATATTATATAATACTATATATATTATAATATTATAATATATAATATTAATCTTATATTAATAATACTATAGTCCAACTTATAATACTAATATTAATATTATAATAATACTATAGTTATCATACATTTCGATAAATCAATGAAACCCTAGAAATTAATAATATAGTATTATAATATATATAATAATATAATATACTAAGTCAATTCTAGTATAAAATGTTTTGAGCAGTATCAAAGGTTTTTAGTATCGATTGTGTGCATTTTTAATTTCAATGATGTCAAGAATTTCCAATTATGCTACCTGGCACCATCTGCAGGATTACATCTTTGCACCTGCCCAACTAAATAACGCTGGTGAATGTAACTCTATATCATTGTCCAAACCTTTATAGAAGTAGTCCCGAATGAATTTCTCGCTATTCACAATTTACAGAAGTAGTTCCAAATCAATTGCGCTATGGATTGTTTTTGGTATATTGCAATTGATGTTCATGGATTTATACAATATTTTATTAAACAGTTGCAACGGTTGGTTAGTCGGCTGTTTTAGTTTAAATATTTTAAATGTTTTTGTTAATGTTGGCTTTTTTAATAAATAAAAAAATTGTTTACGGTGTGACATGTATGACCTCTTTGCCTCCCACCCCCTTGTCTGCCATTGTAGGAACGCCTCTCGACGTAAATAGCTTTGAGTGAGATGAAAATGCTCAAGTGATAACAAATATGAATCCCAATAGGCGGTGTTGATAAACACCTTATTATTTCAAAGATTGATGTTGATAAACACCTTATTATTTCATAGATTGGCTAGAGCCAATCATTTAAGCTCCAAAGACTTTAGTCCCTCTTCTTCTTCCTTTCTCTTAGCAACTCCTTTTCTCGACTTCAGTTTTTCATATCAATCATATGAAAAGGGTGGTATTATTCTAAGTCCTTCCAATGCCTTAACTCTTGAGATGGCAACAAAAGTTAAACATTATCTTTTTGTCTGTCCTATGTCAATTGTTGCTTTATTTAGTGTCAAACCTTGTGACTTATGAATTGTCAATCCCTAAGCTAATTTTAATGGAAGTTGTCTTATCTTTCCCTTTTCTACTTGTGTAATTGGAACAATTCGAGGAGATGTATCATCAAATAGCATCCCTGTGTAGTTATCGAACTCCACCAAAACATATGTTGGTTGATTTGGTGGAGACCTTCCAGGTTTATAGACTATATTTCGAATATAGCCTAATGCACCGTTAACAAGTCCAGCTTCAGTCCATAAGTTGGTTGTTAATATAACTCTTGCATTTTTTGCAATTAGTAACTCAACTTCAAGTTCTTCATTATCACGTCCTCCTGGATTAGTTCTTCCCCCTTTTGTTGCAATACTACGTGCCACAGGATATTTTGATTTTAACAATTGTCTCCTGTTATGATTATGCACATTCTCATTCATGGCAAATAGATGGAAGCTATTGTCAAATTCTTCTATTGTAGCTGCATCTAATGATGTATTGGTCCTTCTCATCAATAATTGTCAGTCATCAATAGTTGGATTTGCATCTCTGATATTTGTAAGAAGTTGACGAAATATTTTTTGTTCTTCACTATCTCCTTCCTGTCGGAATACCTTATCCAATATTATGACTATTGAAAATTCTTGCCATAATAATTTTGCATACTTATCACTGGCATATGGTGGGCTATCCATCATAGGTGGTAACTATCCTAAATCACCGACCAAAATGATTGACCTTCCTCCAAAGCATATGTTAGAATACTGTGGAAATGCTTGACGAAGATGTGAATCTATTTGTTCCAATAAGTGGACTTAAAGGTTAGTAATAACATCGATAAAATCACCCATCAACAATTTATTGATGATACAACCCTTTTTGGAAGGGCAAGGATAAATAAGGCCAGAGATTTGAATAAATTTTTAAAAGAGTACAAAAGAGCTTCAGGGCAAAAAGTTAAAAGGACTAAATCCAAAATTTACTTCCTTAACACTCCTACTAATATCAAAGCAATAATTTATAGGTTGCTTCAAATGGAGGAGGTAAATTTACCAACAAATTATGTAGGAATACCTTTATCTAAGGGGAGAATGAGGATAGATTTATGGAATCCAGTTATTAGTAAAGTTTAAAAAAAACTTCTAGTTTGGAAAGGTAGATGGTTATTGTTAGTAGGAAGAGTGCGGTTAATTATGTCAGTATTACAAGCCATTCCAACATATTTTATGTCTTTGTATTCTATGCCAAAATCAATTGAAAATAGTTTAATCTATATTATACGACCCTTTTTATGGTTAGGTTTACATGATAACAGAAAATTTTCTTTGATGAAATGGAGTAAGTTGTGTGATGATAAAACTAGGGGAGGTCTTGGTTTAAGAGTTCTTGCAGAAGAAAACTTAGCTCTTAGGGAAAATGTAATCTTGAGATTATACTAAGAGAGTCAAACACAATGAGCAAGAATTCTTCTAAGTATGTTGATCCCAATGACCCAAGTTTAATATTTACTGCATTCTCTCTACCAAATGGTTCTGCTCTTTGGAATGGTTTACAAAAATCTATTAATCTTATGATTAAAGGTTTAATATGGGTGGTGGGAACTGGAGAAAAACATTCTATTTAGATGAATACTTGGTGTGACAAAAAAACCACTCAATTTAGATCCAATTTTGAAACCCTGGATGAGATTACTTCAAGACAAATATGGTGATAGGATTTCAAACACTTTGTACAAGGATCGAGAAGGAAGATACAAATGGAAAGAAGATTTTTTTACAAGTATACAAGACATTGATGCTAGGAGGCAATTGAGTAGAAATATAACAACTGTGATTATTTCGAGGGGAGCCAAGGATAAATTGATTTGGTAGTTGAATAACTCAGAAGAATACACAACAAGAAGTGGATATAATGTACAACACCAACAAAATAATAATATCACTAGAATATGGAGAGATATTTAGGATAGTCCAAGCATTCCTAAAGTCAAAATGTTTGTTTGGCTAGTAGGTCATAGAAGAATTTTATCCTGGGATAACCTTATGAAAAGGGGTTTTCATGGCCCCTCTCAATGTGTTTTTTTGTAAAAAGGAGGAGAGTATAGACCATCTCTTGGGGCATTGCTCAATAGTCTGGAATATATGGTAATGGATTCTTAATATGTTTATAAAATGTATGGTGATGAATAACATAATTGAATATTGGTTAAAGCAATGGCAGAGCAATTATAAAAGTGAGGCTTTACAGACAATATGAGATATATCAATGCAATAGACAATACTCTAGGAGAATTCCTTGAGATTTCAAATACGACAAAAGATGGATTCTTGGCTATTTATGCTCAAACATTGGTCATGATTGATATAAGTAAAATTTTACCAAAATCAATCATTCTTAAGTATAGGGATAAGTTGTGGACCCAAACTATATATTATGAAAACATATCTTTTATATGTATAAGACGTCATGAGGTGGGGCATACTGAGAGATCATGCCCTAAGAAGAGCCAACATAATCATATGTAGAAAATTGCAAGAGAAACTTACAAATGGTTATGGATGAAGATGGTTTTCAACTTCCAAAAAATAGATCTAAAAAATAAAAGAAAATAAATAATGGAGACCAATAAGAAAGGATATTGGAAGAAATACCAACTCTTTTGAGGCTTTAGCCTATGAAGAAAAAGTATATTAAAACCTAGAGGACACAATACAACAATTTCAACATATTAATAAGGAATCGTCTATTTAGTATGAACCTAATTTAAGGAAGAACATTCTTGATGAACCTAAGGAATGTGTCTCATTAGATTTTGAAGACTCTCTTGAAGTACCATGCACCATTCAAGAGACAAAAACTAGTAAAGAAAGTGTAGTTTTAGAAGTTAATTTTTTTACCATTAATAAGGAAATACTAGAAAATGAACATAATAAGTAAAAAGATTCTATAATAGAGCTAGAATAGGATAAATATTATGAAAAATAAAATTATGAAAGAATATTGAAGAATAGAATAATAAGACCTATTCTTGATATAGGCAAGAAAAAAAGAGGAAAATCCTCAAATTATCAAGCAAGATCATGGGAAGCAAGAGCAAACATAGAGAAAGGAACACAAACTAAGTTGGTTGAACTTCTCTTTACCAAAAAACACAATAATACTGGTAATACACATGTGAGGCCAAAAGCCCCTGATGAGACATGATTATCATCTCATGGAATATAAGGGTTGTTAATGCCCCATCAAAGCAGAGGTGTATTAGGGACCTATGTTTAAGTAATAAACCTAATATTATTTGTATCCAATAAACTAAAATGACAAAAGAAGAAGTTTTAAAAACTATGAAAGTAGTATGGGCAAGATGTGAATGGGATGCTATGGATTATTAAGGAGCGACAGGAGGAATTCTAACTTGTTGAAATCCTTTTAGAACCTCTTGTGTAACCATTTATAAAACTAGATATTGGATAGTCTCTTTAGTCACTTGCTACTTTGCAGATATTTATTTCATCCTTATCAATGCCTATGGACCTACAACTCAGTCAGGTAGATTAGAAGTTTCGAATGGGATTGAAGCCTTTATGAGAAGTAAAGACCAAGAAACATGATTCATGATCATTGGAGATTTTAATGCCACAACCAAGCTATATAAAAATTTTGGGGGAATTAGAAAATTAACCCAAATTATGAAAGATTTCTCAGCTTTTATTTAAAATAATAATCTATGGGAAGTTGAGTTTGAAGAATACAACTATACTTAAACCAACAATAGGAGAGGCTAGAATCTAATAGCAAAAAAATTAGACAGATGCATTCTCTCCGATCATTGGCTAGATGAAAGAACTTGTGCTAAAATTAATACCTTAACAAGGATTGGTTCAGATCACTAGCCAATAAGAGTTAAAGTGGTGGTAAGTGAATTCAAAAAAGATCATATTTTAAATACGAGCAGATGTGGGAAGACCATCCTCAATTTACTAATATGATAGCTCAAACATGGAATTCTTTAAGTAATGGTGGGTTGTATGCTCTTCCAAATCAAGTTAAATCTATGACATCTAGATTAAAAGAATGGAACAAGAACACCTTCGAAAATATTTTTGGGAAGAAAGAAGTGTTAGAGTAATATTCCATCATTTGGGATAATTACCTATTTCCTACATTAGGTAGTTTTTATTTTACCACATGGTAAAAAGTAATTTCTTACTTTTTACCACATGTTTTTACTTTCTACCATGAAGATATTCACTGTTTAGAATATCTTATGGTAACTAGGTAGTCGTAGTCAACTTGACTACGTTAACTCCCTAGTTGGTTAGTGGTTAGCGCTTATTATATTAAGCGTGTTGGTTAGCTACATTAGTGGCAGATATTACGTGATATCTCCTAATGTTTAGCATATTGTATTATTTAAACACTTGCTTGATTTAATTCTAAGGTTAATTCACACTTACCTTTTATCATTGGTATCAGAGCGGGAGGCTCGGTTCCACCATAGGTGGACAGGTCGAGCAATAACCTGGGTGAGGGAGCATCATATCACATTTGAGATGGACAAGAAGGTGGCTTTGCCCCTTTTCGAGGCCAAGCTCCAAGGTGGGACTTTGGTAGTAGTGACTCCGATGCGGACAACAAGGAGGCTTTGCCCCTTTTTGAGGTCGAATCGGGCGTCCCCGATGGGACAGTAGCCGACAACCCGTGTGAGGGCAGGCATGCCCTCACACGTCGATAGTCCCGGCCGCACAGGACACGAGAGGGCTTGCCACCCGATCGAGGAGCTGACGTAAGCCAGCCCCCATGGCCCGGAGGAGGGCTTGGCCCCCGAGCACAGGGAGCCGATGCTGGTCAGCCCCCGCATAATGGGAGCTGACGTCAGCCCCTGTGGGACCGGTCGACAACCGACCAACGGACAACTAGGAGGGCAGGCGTGCCCTCCCAAGCGGGCCACGTGAGGGTACGATAGCCTGGTCCCTTATAGAAGGGACAGACAAGCCCGACAGGACCTGACACCTCCAAACACACCTGATGCGATGCACAAACTCCTAGATGCTGATGTGGTGGACTGGCCATGTGACTAGACCAGACATAGAAATCGATGCAACACCACATGGACCGACTAGATAGGACAGACACTGACATGGCAGACTGCCAACCTAGACAAGTGGCAACAAGCCACAAGATGCTGACTGGACCGGATACAAGGTGACACATGGTGGACTAGCCATGTGGCACCCAACGTAGATAGGCCATGTCGTGGACACGTAGTGGATAGCCACGTGTACCACCAGATATGTGGACCCCTCCAAACGTGCCACGTGGGCGATAGCAAAAGGGGTCTGATCGGATCCTGATTGCCCAAAGGTAATCATTTATGAAGGGGGGCGAAAGCCTTTTTATTCCCTTCAAAATGTAGCTCACGCTGCATGTGGGATAATTCCCACAAAGGTTTTTTTAAACCTTATAAGGGAAGCCACGATTTCAAGAATCGCAGGCCTCCCTTATTTAACCGTTGGGTGCCCTAGCTCGACTGGTGGCTAGGGCCCGCGGTAAGGCTCCCGACGGGAGGTCGGGAGTTTGACTCCCGTCGGGTAGCCTAAAACATTTTTTTACTCTAAAAAAAAAATGAAAAAAAAACAAAGCGCACATGGAGCGCTTATACGAAAGGGCCAAGGTAAAGTATTTTTTTTAATTTGTTTTAATTAATTTAATTTTTTTATATATATTTTTAATGGTTTAAATAATAATCATGTTTTATAAAGTCTTTTTTTTAAATTAGATTTTATTATTAAAACATCATTATATTTTTATTATTAAATTAAACTATACGATTAATTTTTTTTCTTAATTTTTCAAATTAAAAAAAAAGGATTATTTTTTGCAACATGAACAAAATACTGCTTTTGTTTTCTCCTTCAAAAGGGGATATAAGACATTCAATAGCACACATTTTCTTGCAAATTTGAAGCCTACAACTCTTCTCAACCTTGTTAAATTTGTACACTTGAAGGAGGATAAACTCAAAAATAACTTTAATTCTTTCTTGCAAATTTGGAAAACAAGGAATCTGAAAATTTTGTGAATTTTAAAGACAAAGTGTGCATTTGTTTTCTCCAAGGGGGGATATAAGACATAAAATTGCACATTCTTTTTGCAAAATTGAGAAGAATTTGAAGCCTTGGGCCCATAAAAACTAAGTCGTGTGTCCATTCGTGTGTCGACTTGTCTTGGAAGGAGTGCTTGATTTGTTAGTTTTGCAAAATAAAGGGGGGAAGACAACATTGTACTTATTTTGCAAAATTGTAAGACAAGGAGGAGACATAACATATCAATTTTTTGCACAACACACATTCATATTTTGTTGCAAAAATTAAAAGGTGCATTTTCGATTTTACTCGACACCTTCATTGGAAAATTAGGTGCATTTTCGGTTGCATCCGACACCTAGGTGATAAGAATTTTGTGGGCATTCTTGTTTGATTATTGCATTATTTCTTTTGCAATTATAAGTCATAGAATCAAGAACACTCCTACCCCAAAATTTCACTAATAATTTGTGTAAATCCTTGCACAGATTTAAAGCCAATATTCACTTGATATTCTCTCCTACAAAACAAAAACCCCTAATTCACTCTATTTGTTTGGCTTAATTTCCTCAAACTGATTATCCCTCTTCAAGAGGATTTTCAGGCAGGTGCCATTAAATATCTGTTTGAGTGAATTATCTTTTGGTACTCTTTTAAGGGTATATCAAAATAAAGAACAAGTTTTTTGAAAATAAGGAACCTTAAAAGTTGCAATCCTTTACACTAAGGGGGGATAATTCCTTTCTTCCTTCAAAACACAGATTTTTTGACAAGAGGAAAATAAAACTTGTAAAGGCAATCATAAAAGCAGAAGTCATCAAAATTATACCTTTTCTTTTAGACTTCATAATAGCAACCATGCTTGAAGTACTTGCAATAAGGAAGGATGATTTGGTGAACTTTTTTTGATAAAATTGCCTAGAAAGCATAGTTTTGCACAAATTGTAAAAATGACAACCAAGACACCATTCAGTGTTGGTTTCAAAACAAGCAAAACTAAAATGGCAAAGGCACATCACAGAAGCCATGTTTCTAGTGAAGTGTCTCATTCTGATTTTGATTCTGGTTCAAAGAGAGCACACAGAGTGCTCATGGCTAAGACAGTATTGTAGAGGGAAAACACATTTGTCACCTTGGGCAACCACCATTTTCTCTCTCTTTTTTAGGCTTCATAAATAGCATAAGTTTTTGTTTGAAGTACTTGCAATAAGGGGTGATTGTACCTCTTTTAGGCTTCATAAAATAGCAAACTCTCAATGTTTTAAGTACTTGTAACAAAAGGAGGGAATTTTTTGGTGTAAAATTGCCTAGGAGGCAATATTTGTAAAATCCTTCACAAAGCTTCTTGAGTTGCACATATTTTGCAATTAAGGGGGGAAATACATTTCTTTTCTTCACAATTTTTTGTAAAAAGGGAAGGAGACTTATAAGGGTGCATTTTCGACAATGACCGACACCTTAGTCATACTTCTTTCAGAAATTAATTACAACATGTTTTGCAACAAGAAGGGGGAACTTATAAGGGTGCATTTTTGGCAGCGACCGACACCTTAGCTACCTTATCTTTTGCAAACTCATATTGTAACCGAATGAACCTCGTATGAAGTGATCTACTCTACTACACCTAGCGATTGCAGTGGCTGGTTACCCATGCAATTCGATTGGATGACAAGATTACAATAAGGACATTCGTTGATGTGAAGACAAAGTGAGGAATGACCCACTTTTTGCTTAGGAGTAGCCAGGACACTGTGATAGAGCAAGAACCAACAGATCAACATCTTTTTCACTGTATTGGGACAGTTATATACTTTACCCAGATATTGTTGTATAGGAGGATGTATATGCATTACCCAAATAATGTAATAAGGGGGGATGTTAGAGTAATATTCCATCATTTGGGATAATTACCTATTTCCTACATTAGGTAGTTTTTATTTTACCACATGGTAAAAAGTAATTTCTTACTTTTTACCACATGTTTTTACTTTCTACCATGAAGATATTCACTATTTAGAATATCTTATGGTAACTAGGTAGTCGTAGTCAACTTGACTACGTTAACTCCCTAGTTGGTTAGTGGTTAGCGCTTATTATGTTAAGCGTGTTGGTTAGCTACATTAGTGGCAGATATTATGTGATATCTCCTAATGTTTAGCATATTGTATTATTTAAACACTTGCTTGATTTAATTCTAAGGTTAATTCGCACTTACCTTTTCTCAAGAAGAACTAAAAGATAAACTCTCAAAATTCCAAAAAGGTGATCTTAATAATCCAATCTTGGAGGAAAGGGAGTTTCTTAGTGAGTATCATAATATTTTAAGGAAGAAAAATTTTGGAGACTAAAATCAAGACAAACTTGGTTAAAATAAGGGGATAAAAATACAAAGTTTTTCATAGGATGGCTATAGTACATATATCGACTTCCAAAATTAGTAGAATTAAATCAATAGAAGGGGTTTGGATTGAAGATCAGAGTGAAATTAGAAAATATGCAAAGTCTTTTTATCATAATATTCTTGGTTCTGAGGAGACCGAAGTTCTTAATGATAAACTTCTTCAAGATGTTCCTTTAGTTATAATGAATGAAGACAATAGAAAACTAGTGAAGCCTATTACTCTAGAAGAAGTTCATTTAGCTCTTTTCTCTTTTAATAAGGATAAATCCCCAAGTCTAGATGGGATCTCTATAGCCTTTTATCAATATAATTGAGATATGGTGAAGGATTCTTTATTGGTGGTAGTGGAACAATCTAGGGTAAAACAATACATACCTTATAAAATAAATGCAATATATCTTACCCTAATTCAAAAAAGAAGGATTCTTAATTGTTTGATTTTTTTAGACCCTTAAGCCTATGTAATATGACATATAAGATTATTTCCAAAGTGATGGCAAATAGATCAAAACCATTGTTAGATAAAATCATTTCAGAAGAGTAAGGAGGATTTGTGAAAGAGAGATAAATTTTGAATGGGATCATAGTAGCCCATGAAATTATACATTCAGTAGCTTCAAGAAAAGAGAAATTAATGATCTTAAAACTTGATATGAGTAAAGCCTATGATAGGGTTAAATGGGACTTTCTTTTTGCAGTTTTAGAAAAGTTTAGTTTCAAAAAGAAATGGGTTAGATGGATTAAAACTTGTCTCTTTAGTTTCCTATTCAGTGTTGGTCGATGGGTTTGTGACAAAATATTTTAAAGCTAAGAGAGATCTTAGACAATGAGATCCTCTATCTCCTTATTTTTTCATTATTATGGCAGAGGTTTTGAGTAGGAACTTTAAGAAGGCTTACAAAGATGTGCTTATAAGTGGACTTAAGGTTAGTAATAACATCGATAAAATCACCCATCAAAAATTTATAGATGATACAACCCTTTTTGGAAGGGCAAGGATAAATAAGGCCAGAGCTTTGAATAAATTTTTAAAAGAGTACAAAAGAGCTTCAGGGCAAAAATTTAAAAGGACTAAATCCAAAATTTACTTCCTTAACACTCCTACTAATATCAAAGCAATAATTTACAGGTTGCTTCAAATGGAGGAGGTAAATTTACCAACAAATTATGTAGGAATGCCTTTATCTAAGGGGAAAATGAGGATAGATTTATGGAATCCAGTTATTAGTAAAGTTAAAAAAAAACTTCTAGTTTGGAAAGGTAGATGGTTATTGTTAGCAGGAAGAGTGCGGTTAATTATGTCAGTATTACAAGCCATTCCAACATATTTTATATCTTTGTATTCTATGCCAAAATCAGTTGAAAATAGTTTAATCTATATTATACGACCCTTTTTATGGTTAGGTTTACATGATAACAGGAAATTTTCTTTGGTGAAATGGAGCAAGTTGTGTGATGATAAAACTAGGGGAGGTCTTGGTTTAAGAGTTCTTGCAGAAGGAAACTTAGCTCTTAGGGAAAATGTAATATTGAGATTATACTAAGAGAGTCAAATACAATGAGCAAGAATTCTTCTAAGTAAGTATGTTGATCCCAGTGACCCAAGTTTAATATTTACTGTATTCTCTCTACCAAATGGTTCTGCTCTTTGGAATGGTTTACAAAAATCTATTAATCTTATGATTAAAGGTTTAATATGGGTGGTGGGAACTGGAGAAAAAAATTTCTATTTGGATGAATACTTGGTGTGATAAAAAACCACTCAATTTAGATCTAATTTTGAAACCCTTGATGAGATTACTTCAAGATAAATATGGTGATAGGATTTCAAACACTTTGTACAAGGATCGAGAAGGAAGATACAAATGGAAAGAAGATTTTTTTACAAGTATACAAGACATTGATGCTAGGAGGCAATTGAGTAGAAAGATAACAACTATGATTATTTCGAGGGGAGCCAAGGATAAATTGGTTTGGTAGTTGAATAGCTCAAAAGAATACACAACAAGAAGTGGATATAATGTACAACACCAACAAAATAATAATGTCACTAGAATATGGAGAGATATTTGGGATAGTCCAAGCATTCCTAAAGTCAAAATGTTTGTTTGGCTAGTAGGTCATAGAAGAATTTTATCCTGGGATAACCTTATGAAAAGGGGTTTTCATGGCCCCTCTCAATGTGTTTTTTTGTAAAAAGGAGGAGAGTATAGACCATCTCTTGGAACATTGCTCAATAGTCTGGAATATATGGTAATGGATTCTTAATATGTTTAGAAAATGTATGGTGATGAATAACATAATTGAATATTGGTTAAAGCAATGGCAGAACACTTATAAAAGTGAGGCTTTACAGACAATATGGGATAATATCAAAAGATACAATACTTTGGACTAAATGGCTAGAAAGGAATAAAGGAATATTTAAAGAAAAGGAAAACAATTTAGAGGTAATGAAAAAGAATATATTTTTAGCCATAGATGTGTCTAAACCAACCCTATCAACTCACCCAGTCCCTACTTTAGAAGTAGAGAGCCTTGATATATGGAGTCAAGTCATTAAATGGAATTATGATGTTGGGTACAAGAAAATAAAAAAAAGGCAAAGAATATAAGGTGGGAACCACTAGATGTGGAGTGGGTTAAATTGAATTTTGATGGAGCATCTAAAGGAAATCTAGGACCAGGAGGAGGAGGAATAATTAGAAATTATAGAGGAGAGGATTTATCTCATTATGCTTTCAATAGTGGATATAAGACAAATAATGAAGCTGAAACTTGGGAAGCTTTAGAAGGGTTAAAAATATATAAATAAATGAAATGGAATAGAGTATGGATGGAAGGTGATTCTCTCATAGTAATAAATGTAATTTTGAGGAAAGCAAAGGCTCCATGGAACATACAAGAGATAATTATGGAAATTCAAGATCTTGCTAAAGAGTTTGAAGAAATCAAGTTTACACATATATTAAAGGAAAGGAAACAAATGTGCATAAACTAGCCAATAAAGGGGTTTTGATTGAGGATCGTGAAGTTAAATTCTCCTTTCCATGGTTAGAGGAAGTAGAAAGTTTAGTTGAAACTGACAATAAAATGTTAATTGCTTGAATCAATTAATGATTAAGATTTACTTTAATGTTTTCCATTGGTAATATCTGCTTTATTTTGTAACAATAATGTGTTTTCATTTAGACTTAATTTTTATAAGTTTTATGGTTGCACTTGTGTTTCACGAAGGAAACTAGCAATCTAGATTTGTTAAAGCGAACTATGATAGTGTGGTGTTTTGGAAATATTACTCTACTAAGATGAAAGACAAATAGTAGAGGTAAATTTTTGGCATTGTGAAGGTTACTATAGGAAAATGTCAAAAAAGATGCTATATTTGGATTAATACAGAAAATTGAATAGATTCAAAAAATGAAAATCAAGAATTCAAACATTTTATGTAAAATGATGTAGGTTTCTAGTTATAGCATCTCAATTGAGATGAGAAGTGTATCTATTTATAAACTCTCAAGCTCTAAAGAAGAGAGATGTAATTTATCAAGGTTAGGGGACCCGAGTACAACCCCTTATTATCCAGCCAAAAAAATACTATTTGATATTAAAAAAAATCAAATTAATAATTTTTTTATGGTATAAACATTGTCCACTATAACAAGGCATAACTTTTGATAAAGTTTATTTTTTATTTTTATAAATAATTATAAAGAAAAATGAAGACGTTTTAACGATTTGAAAATTATTTATATCATCTATTTTTATCTTTCTTCTTAAAAGATACTTCTTAACACGTTTTAACACTTTGAGAATTATTTATATAAAAATTTTGATATTTGTTTTTATCTT
This sequence comes from Wollemia nobilis, assembly GCA_028583015.1. NCBI lineage: Eukaryota > Viridiplantae > Streptophyta > Pinopsida > Araucariales > Araucariaceae > Wollemia > Wollemia nobilis. Next base: position 1,387,411 of record JAQPPZ010002068.1, read on the forward strand.
TCTTCTTAATTATTTTGAAAAAGATACCAATAAGAAAGGATATTGGAATAAATACCAACTCTTTTGAGGCTTTAGCCTATGAAGAAAAAGTATATTAAAACCTAGAGGACACAATACAACAATTTCAACATATTAATAAGGAACCGTCTATTTAGTATGATCCTAATTTAAGGAAGAACATTCTTGATGAACCTAAGGAATGTGTCTCATTAGATTTTGAAGACTCTCTTGAAGTACCATGCACCATTCAAGAGACAAAAACTAGTAAAGAAAATGTAGTTTTAGAAGTTAATTTTTTTACCATTAATAAGGAAATACTAGAAAATGAACATAATAAGTAAAAAGATTCTATAATAGAGCTAGAATAGGATAAATATTATGAAAAATAAAATTATGAAAGAATATTGAAGAATAGAATAATAAGACCTATTCTTGATATAGGCAAGAAAAAAAGAGGAAAATCCTCAAATTATCAAGCAAGATCGTGGGAAGCAAGAGCAAACATAGAGAAAGGAACACAAACTAAGTTGGTTGAACTTCTCTTTACCAAAAAACACAATAATATTGGTAATACACATGTGAGGCCAAAAGCCCCTGATGAGACATGATTATCATCTCATGGAATATAAGGGTTGCTAATGCCCCCTCAAAGCAGAGGTGTATTAGGGACCTATGTTTAAGTAATAAACCTAATATTATTTGTATCCAATAAACTAAAATGACAAAAGAAGAAGTTTCAAAAACTATGAAAGTAGTATGGGCAAGATGTGAATGGGATGCTATGGATTCTTAAGGAGCGACAGGAGGAATTCTAACTTGTTGAAATCCTTTTAGAACCTCTTGTGTAACCATTTATAAAACTAGATATTGGATAGTCTCTTTAGTCACTTGCTACTTTGCAGATATTTATTTCATCCTTATCAATGCCTATGGACCTACAACTCAGTCAGGTAGATTAGAAGTTTCGAATGGGATTGAAGCCTTTATGAGAAGTAAAGACCAAGAAACATGATTCATGATCATTGGAGATTTTAATGCCACAACCAAGCTAGATAAAAATTTTGGGGGAATTAGAAAATTAACCCAAATTATGAAATATTTCTCAGCTTTTATTTAAAATAATAATCTATGGGAAGTTGAGTTTGAAGAATACAACTATACTTAAACCAACAATAGGAGAGGCTAGAATCTAATAGCAAAAAAATTAGACAGATGCATTCTCTCCGATCATTGGCTAGATGAAAGAACTTGTGCTAAAATTAATACCTTAACAAGGATTGGTTCAGATCACTAGCCAATAAGAGTTAAAGTGGTGGTAAGTGAATTAAAAAAATATCATATTTTAAATACGAGCAGATGTGGGAAGACCATCCTCAATTTACTAATATGATAGCTCAAACATGGAATTCTTTAAGTAATGGTGGGTTGTATGCTCTTCCAAATCAAGTTAAATCTATGACATCTAGATTAAAATAATGGAACAAGAACACCTTTGGAAATATTTTTGGGAAGAAAGAAGAACTAAAAGATAAACTCTCAAAATTCCAAAAAGGTGATCATAATAATCCAATATTGGAGGAAAGGGAGTTTCTTAGTGAGTATCATAATATTTTAAGGAAGAAAAATTTTGGAGATTAAAATCAAGATAAACTTGGTTAAAATAAGGGGATAAAAATACAAAGTTTTTCATAGGATGGCTATAGTACATATATCGACTTCCAAAATTAGTAGAATTAAATCAATAGAAGGGGTTTGGATTGAAGATCAGAGTGAAATTAGAAAAGATGCAAAGTCTTTTTATCATAATATTCTTGGTTCAGAGGAGACCGAAGTTCTTAATGATAAACTTCTTCAAGATGTTCCTTTAGTTATAATGAATGAAGACAATAGAAAACTAGTGGAGCCTATTACTCTAGAAGAAGTTCATTTAGCTCTTTTCTCTTTTAATAAGGATAAATCCCCAAGTCTAGATGGGATCTCTATAGCCTTTTATCAATATAATTGAGATATGGTGAAGGATTCTTTATTGGTGGTAGTGGAACAATCTAGGGTAAAACAATACATACCTTATAAAATAAATGCAATATATCTTACCCTAATTCAAAAAAGAAGGATGCTTAATTGTTTGATTTTTTTAGACCCTTAAGCCTATGTAATATGACATATAAGATTATTTCCAAAGTGATGGCAAATAGATCAAAACCATTGTTAGATAAAATCATTTCAGAAGAGTAAGGAGGATTTGTGAAAGAGAGATAAATTCTGAATGGGATCATAGTAGCCCATGAAATTATACATTCAATAGCTTCAAGAAAAGAGAAAGTAATGATCTTAAAACTTGATATGAGTAAAGCCTATGATAGGGTTAAATGGGACTTTCTTTTTGCAGTTTTAGAAAAGTTTAGTTTCAAAAAGAAATGGGTTAGATGGATTAAAACTTGTCTCTTTAGTTTCTTATTCAGTGTTGGTCGATGGGTTTGTGACAAAATATTTTAAAGCTAAGAGAGATCTTAGACAATGAGATCCTCTATCTCCTTATTTTTTCATTATTATGGCAGAGGTTTTGAGTAGGAACTTTAAGAAGGCTTACAAAGATGTGCTTATAAGTGGACTTAAGGTTAGTAATAACATCGATAAAATCACCCATCAAAAATTTATAGATGATACAACCCTTTTTGGAAGGGCAAGGATAAATAAGGCCAGAGCTTTGAATAAATTTTTAAAAGAGTACAAAAGAGCTTCAGGGCAAAAAGTTAAAAGGACTAAATCCAAAATTTACTTCCTTAACACTCCTACTAATATCAAAGCAATAATTTACAGGTTGCTTCAAATGGAGGAGGTAAATTTACCAACAAATTATGTAGGAATGCCTTTATCTAAGGGGAAAATGAGGATAGATTTATGGAATCCAGTTATTAGTAAAGTTAAAAAAAAACTTCTAGTTTGGAAAGGTAGATGGTTATTGTTAGCAGGAAGAGTGCGGTTAATTATGTCAGTATTACAAGCCATTCCAACATATTTTATATCTTTGTATTCTATGCCAAAATCAGTTGAAAATAGTTTAATCTATATTATACGACCCTTTTTATGGTTAGGTTTACATGATAACAGAAATTTTCTTTGGTGAAATGGAGCAAGTTGTGTGATGATAAAACTAGGGGAGGTCTTGGTTTAAGAGTTCTTGTAGAAGGAAACTTAGCTCTTAGGGAAAATGTAATATTGAGATTATACTAAGAGAGTCAAATACAATGAGCAAGAATTCTTCTAAGTAAGTATGTTGATCCCAATGACCCAAGTTTAATATTTACTATATTCTCTCTACCAAATGGTTCTGCTCTTTGGAATGGTTTACAAAAATCTATTAATCTTATGATTAAAGGTTTAAGATGGGTGGTGGGAACTGGAGAAAAAAATTCTATTTGGATGAATACTTGGTGTGATAAAAAACCACTCAATTTAGATCTAATTTTGAAACCCTTGATGAGATTACTTCAAGATAAATATGGTGATAGGATTTCAAACACTTTGTACAAGGATCGAGAAGGAAGATACAAATGGAAAGAAGATTTTTTTACAAGTATACAAGACATTGATGCTAGGAGGCAATTGAGTAGAAAGATAACAACTATGATTATTTCGAGGGGAGCCAAGGATAAATTGGTTTGGTAGTTGAATAGCTCAAAAGAATACACAACAAGAAGTGGATATAATGTACAACACCAACAAAATAATAATGTCACTAGAATATGGAGAGATATTTGGGATAGTCCAAGCATTCCTAAAGTCAAAATGTTTGTTTGGCTAGTAGGTCATAGAAGAATTTTATCCTGGGATAACCTTATGAAAAGGGGTTTTCATGGCCCCTCTCAATGTGTTTTTTTGTAAAAAGGAGGAGGAGAGTATAGACCATCTCTTGGGACATTGCTCAATAGTCTGGAATCTATGGTAATGGATTCTTAATATGTTTAGAAAATGTATGGTGATGAATAACATAATTGAAGATTGGTTAAAGCAATGGCAGAACACTTATAAAAGTGAGGCTTTACAGACAATATGGGATAATATCAAAAGATACAATACTTTGGACTAAATGGCTAGAAAGGAATAGAAGAATATTTAAAGGAAAGGAAAACAGTTTAGAGGTAATGAAAAAGAAGATATGTTTAGCCATAGAGGAGTCTAAACCAACCCTATCAACTCACCCAATCCCTACTTTGGAAGTAGAGAGCCTTGATAGATGGAGTCAAGTCATTAAATGGAATTATGATGTTGGGTACAAGAGAATAAAAAAAAGGCAAAGAATATAAGGTGGGAACCACTAGATGTGGAGTGGGTTAAATTGAATTTTGATGGAGCATCTAAAGGAAATCCAGGACCAGGAGGAGGAGGAATAATTAGAAATTATAGAGGAGAGGATTTATCTCATTATGCTTTCAATAGTGGATATAAGACAAATAATGAAGTTGAAGCTTGGGAAGCTTTAGAAGGGTTAAAAATATATAAATAAATGAAATGGAATAGAGTATGGATGGAAGGTGATTCTCTCATAGTAATAAATGTAATTTTGAGGAAAGCAAAGGCTCCATGGAACATACAAGAGATAATTATGGAAATTCAAGATCTTGCTAAAGAGTTTGAAGAAATCAAGTTTACACATATATTAAAGGAAAGGAAACAAATGTGCAGATAAACTAGCCAATAGAGGGGTTTTGATTGAGGATCGTGAAGTTAAATTCTCCTTTCCATGGTTAGAGGAAGTAGAAAGTTTAGTTGAAACTGACAATAAAATGTTGATTGCTTGAATCAATTAATGATTAAGATTTACTTTAATGTTTTCCATTGGTAATATCTGCTTTATTTTGTAACAATAATGTGTTTTCATTTAGACTTAATTTTTATAATTTTTATGGTTGCACTTGTGTTTCAGGAAGGAAACTAACAATCTAGATTTGTTAAAGCGAACTATGATAGTGTGGTGTTTTGGAAATATTACTCTACTAAGATGCAAGACATAAATAGTAGAGGTAAATTTTTGGCATTGTGAAGGTTGCTATAGGAAAATGTCAAGAAAGATGCTATATTTTGGATTAATACAGAAAATTGAATAGATTCAAAAAATGAAAATCAAGAATTCAAACATTTTATGTAAAATGATGTAGGTTTCTAGTTATAGCATCTCAATTGAGATGAGAAGTGTATCTATTTATAAACTCTCAAGCTCTAAAGAAGAGAGATGTAATTTGTCAAGGTTAGGGGACCCGAGTACAACCCCTTATTATCCAGCCAAAAAAATTCTATTTGATATTAAAAAAATCAAATTAATAAATTTTTTATGGTATAAACATTGTCCACTATAACAAGGCATAACTTTTGATAAAGTTTATTTTTTATTTTTATAAATAATTATAAAGAAAAATGAAGACGTTTTAACACTTTGAAAATTATTTATATCATCTATTTTTATCTTTCTTCTTAATTATTTTGAAAAAGATACTTCTTAACACGTTTTAACACTTTGAGAATTATTTATATAAAAATTCTTATATCTGTTTTTATCTTTCTTCTTAATTATTTTGAAAAAGATACTTCCTTTTTATTTCAAATGATTAAAAACATTTTTTAACTATTTTTTTTAATTGAGTAAACCTTTCAAAACTCTCTTCAAATTCTCTAAACACTCTAAACACTACTCTTCTTTAAATAATACTCCTCCAAATTATCTTAGGTCTCATGAAAAAAAATCTATAGGAACCTTCACGGAGGAAGATTAGAGGGACCGTAATATGTAATGAAGACAAGCTATATATTTCTCACTTTTAGAAAATAAAAGCGACTTTTGATAAAACGGCGAGACTAGTTTGTCCAAAGACAATGCCTATACCTACTAGCCTTTCTTTCCCAACCATTTTTGTATAATTTCGTTACGTGGACGATCTCACATTCTATCTACATGGTAGCGCACATCAAATGCGGAGTGCACCGAGAAAAGAAGAATTCACTCGCGACGTTGAAAAGACTTCACTAGGGCGCCTAACCTACCAAATTCTCGCCATTAATGCCCTCCGAGATCCGTCGCCATCCTGCCAGATGTGTTTAAATCGTTCATCTCCGCAGGTGAATCCCATTGTGGGTGGCCGTTGTTTCCCCTCAGTTCAGATATTCAGTTATGATATGGAATCCCATGCACCGTACGCAATGTATTTCAAGCTCAACGGTTGTTTCGGCCGGCTGCTTTTTCTACGACCACCGTTTTTTTGTCCTCGCCGCCCCTCAATCAACGGTTGTTTCTTGTCCCGCTCCCGCTTCCGCCGCCCCTCAATCAACGGTTGTTTCTTCACCATCGATCGCTCCACCCGAGGCTTCTTCTTCACTCCACCGGAGGCTTCACCGTTTATTTTTTATGCTCTACTCACAACGGGAAACAGGTTATGGTGTTCGATTCCGAGGTCGAGGTAATTGAAAGCGAGGCGTTTGAAGGCCGGAAAGCCAAAGGTGGAGAGTAGGATGTGCAGGTGGAGACTATGATGCAGTAGGACCAGAGGCCGTCGGTGAAGTTGAGGAGGCCGAAAAGCGTGACGCTGGTGTCATCGCCGTCGACCGGTACGGCCTTTTTCCGACGGCAGAAGCCGCGAGAGGCGCTCTGTCAGATCGAGCGAGCAGTCACGATTATCGATCTTTTGGTGGTTTGGATGAGAAGCGCCCGGAGCTCGGAATTGTCGGTGACCTTTGTCGGTTCCAGGTCGTAGTGGAGGTAGTTGGCTATGGCGGTGATCAGGCTCGATTTCCCGGTGCCCGGCGGACCGTGGAAGAGGTAACCGCGCTTCCACGCGCGGCCGACACGGCGGTAGAAGTCCTTACCCACGGTGAAGGCGTCCAGGTCAGACCGGATCGCGTCCATCACCAGCGGGTCAAGCGCCAGCGTGGCGAAGGTGGCCGGGTGGCGGAAGGGCACGGCCGTCTAGCCGCGGGAGGCATGGCCGCTGTTGGTGTACAGCTTGCGGTCGCGGCTGTGGCCGTCGAATTCCTCGGCGCGGTCGCGCTTCTTCATCTGCAGGCGGAAGCTCCGCTTCTCCTCAAGCGTGTCGTGGGACGTTTCCACGTGGTGCGTCCACCGCATCCTGGACCCCTCGAAGGCGTCCGCCATCGTCTGGTTGGGCGCCGACGTGAAAGACAGCTGGCGCGAGTTCGTGGCGTGGGTGACGCTCACCCGCCTCGACTGGGCCGCCACATCAAGGCTGCTCAGGTACAGCTGGACGCTCCGGTAGAGCTCGTTCACGTCCACGCCGCAGTAACCGTCAATTTCGGGGATTTTGATGTACGAATTGGGGCTGTAGACATCTTTGAAGCAATCCCACCAGCCCTGCACCTGTGACGGAAGCGCGTTCTGGACGACCGTGAAGAGGCCTATGAATGACCAGATTTGTGATTAAGATCGTCATTGTGAGTGGATTTTTTTAATACCCTTTCTGTAATTAAATGTTTATGTAATTATTATTTTTATTTATTAATGTTTATAAAACAGTTAAAATGCTTATGTAATTATTATATTTATTTATTAATGTTTTTTTAATTTAGAGAAATTGGTAAATATTGTTTTTATAAACTTTATTTTGAAACAACTAATCAACAACTACCATACCATTTAAACCTATCTTCTTCTGAATAACCTTACCCTTTGTAAATAGGCTTTCTCATTTAAGCAAACACTCCTTCTAAATAACCTTACCCTCTAATTATTATATTTATTTATTAATGTTTTTTTAATATAGAGAAACTGGTAAATATTGTTTTTATAAACTTTATCTTGAAACAACTAATCAACAACTACCATACCATCTAAACCTATCTCATTCTGAATAACTTTACCCTTCAACTTATTTTTTTATAAATAGGCTCTTTTAAACAAAGTCTCTCCTAAATAAACTTACCCTCCAACTAAGGAGACACTATTTTTTAACATGATTCTCAAGATCACAACATGTATGTATATGATAGAATAATAGATCAATAGAAAGTCTAGAGCAGGTTTTAAAAAAGTGATTAGGTTTACCACGTTCGAAATAAAATAAAGAATAGACAACAGGACCTAGCATTACAAGGCAGGTAGGTAGATGTGTGTCATCATGACATGAGACCAAAATTTATTTAATGGATGAATTTCTAAATGACACTGTCAACTGTGTCACATGCCCTTCATGATAAAAAAGCACGATTTCTGGAATTGGTATGTAAAGATCTATAGCTACTAGCTGTCTAGACTTTGGAATTTGACAGCTTCTCTACTTCCCTTCTTATTAAATACTTTAATTTTTTTTAAAAAAAACCTTATTGTATCTAACACATTTTAAATTTTAAATTTAATACATACTGGTAATTCCAAGCAATTTTATATGTCATAATACATTAGGATATGCAAAACTCTTTCTTAGATTAAAAGGTTTTTGTATAGTGGTGAAAATATACAAAACTTCTAGTTAAACTATAAAATAATCTTCATGAAATAAAGGTTAATGATTCAAGTTTACAGGTAATGAAAAATTAAATAGTCATCAGTATTTAAAAGTTTTAATTATCAGAATAATTGGCATGTTTGCATCCATATTACTTAGAGATAAATTAAGAAAGCCTTTAACCCCTCTGCCTCCAATCTGATTATAAAACTTCAGATTAAACTGTTGTCTTTGTTAGTTTTTTGGTTTTTGGTTTCATGTCTAATTTTGTTGATAAATGCAATATGGTGGATTTTTTTCAATTATATATAAATAATTTTTCTTTTTTTAATATAACTATAATAATTATAATATATTATTTTAATTAAAAAGTTTTAATATATATTTTCGGAAACTGAGGGAAGTGCTTGGGCAAAATACCTGCCCTAAAACTCATTGTGAGGAGTACCTCAGGATTTTTTTTTTTACTTTTATTTTTATTTATTTTTAATATTATTTAATTATTTATAGTGTATATAATAATAATATTTTATTATATTATAATATTCATTATTTTTTAAATTTTGTTATGTACTATTGATATGATTCCAATTGTATTATTTTATAATCAACAACCTTCCTCCTAACATCTTATTTATTTGTAATGATGACATATGTAGATGTTAATAGTTAGAACCTTATCAAGATAGTAAAACTCATATTCGAAAAGGTTGACTTGTGATTTTGGGAGTGGACAAAGAAACTTGACTTAGTAAATCCAAGAACCTTAGACATCTTACTTTTGAAGAATCATAATTATTAGGATTTCCCACATGAAGAAGAGAATTAAAAGCTAATGAAAGGTTTCCCACATTTATGGTAAAGGGCATAAACCCACTTATATTCCACAAACGAAAAAAAACGTTTTCATTTTTTTAACATATATTTGAGTTCGAATCTCACTTAACCTCAACATAAAAGCATTGGTTGCTTCGTCTAATAATAATATTCTTGGATTCTTTATGATTGCCCTTGCTATTGCTATCCTTTGCTTTTGCCCTCCTGATAACTGCACTCCTCTATCTCCATTGTTTGTATTGTACCCGTCTTTCAAGCAGCTGTAGTTGCAGATTCCATTGTAACTAAATTAATTAAACTTTTTATAATTGAAGTGTAACTAAAAATGACCATTAATTTATGTATTATCTTACCTTATGAATTTATGAGCATTGGCAGCCTCTGCAGCCTCGATCATCTCTACCTCTACCTCTGTTGCATTCTCCTTTTCCATAACAAATGTTATCTCGAATGCTTCCTGTAAATAGGACAGGCTCTTGACTGACAAGGGCTATATGTTGCCTCGAACTCCTCAAGTTGAACACACGAATGTCCTTCCCATCAATTTTTATGGTGCCTTTTAGTGGGTCATAGAACCTCTCAATCAATCCAATTATTGTTGATTTTCCAGAGCCACTCTTCCCAACAAGTGCAATCGTTCTACTTTTTTTTATGTGGAGGCTAAAACCCTTAAAGATCATAATATCTGGACGAGCTGGATAAGCAAAGTCCACATTTTGTAAATCTATATTCCCTTCTATCATGTTCAATGTTTCACCCTTCTCATCATTGGAGTTAATGCGGCTTTCTCTGCCTAAAATATTGAACACAGATTTTACTGCATCAGATCCTTTAGCAATATCACTTGTCATACTCCCTGCCTCTGCTATCACTCGCCCGGTGCTCATCAAAATTATATAAATTTGGAAAAGAGCTCTAGAGGTAATATATCCTTTATGGACAAGTTGCCCTCCATACCAAAAACTTAGTGATGACATACATAAATGTGCACATTGTGCTGTTCCTAAAACTAATCCTGCAATCCAAGATTGCCTAGTATTCTCTCTTTGAGGGCCCTCTTGACTTTTGTTGAAGAGACTAAGTATCTTTTCCTGTAATGAGAAGGCTGTAATAGTCCTGTGATTACCTACAGCCTCTGATGCCATTTGGCTTCCTTGAGCTTGAGATCTAATGGTCTTTGCCGACATGATTTTAAGTATAGCCTGTCTACTGTAATAACATATTATTACGAGTGGTTGCGCTGCTAGCATTACAATTGCAAAACGCCAAGCTAAAATTAAGCTCAAAGTGAAAGCTAAACCCACAGCTGATGTGGTTTGAATAAGAAGGGATAGACGATCTCCCACTATAGATCTCACCTGAATAATAAATTTAAGACATAAAAAATTAGAATATATTTATATAATGCTTTAATAGAAAATAGTAAATGTAGAGATAGTGAAATTGGTGAGAAACATACCACATTAGCTTCTTTGTCAATCTTGGAGCAAATTGCTCCACTAGAATTCTCTTCTTGATCAAACCATCCAACTTCAAATGTAAGGATCTTGGATAACATCCTCTCTTGGACTCTTTTTGTAAGATATTCCCCCAATACTGCAAAGTTGTAGTGCTGGACAATGTTAACTAAAAAGGAAAACACACCCAAGGCAAAAAAAAAAAATGAGTGAATACATTTTAATTTTGGACTTCATCTCATTGTGGTCTTCTAGAAAAAACACAAATATCATAGTTCCAAGTGTAATGCCATAAATTGGTTGTACTGCTCCAAATCCCATCGCGCCTAAACAACCCAATAGAGCTTGCTTCCATTTAGAAGCATTAATTGACAAAAGGAAGGGGTCGTTGAAGAATCCCTTTGTTCTTTTAGTTCTAGATTGCCTGAAATGGACATGTCTGAATTAGATCTGCTCTGTATGCTTGAGGTCCTTGGTCTTACAGATGACGAACGTCTATGCTCATAGCCTCCATCTTCTACCGGCTCATCTATACAAGTCGCTTCTTGTTGGAGTTGCACCAATGTAGAATATGCTCCAAGCTCTTTACTGACAAGATCATTATGCATACCTGATTCGATCACCTGACCACCTTGAACCACTGCAATAAGGTCAGCATTACGAATTGTTGAAAGGCGATGAGCTATTATGAGAGTTGTTCGGCCAAGGGTAGCATGATCAAGAGCGTCTTGGACAATCTTCTCAGACTCTGCATCAAGAGCACTAGTAGCATTGTCTAAAAGAAGAATACGAGGATCTCTCACCATTGCTCTTGCAATTGCTATTCGTTGCTTTTGTCCTCCTGACATCTGTATTCCATGCTCTCCTACCTGTTATATTTGATATAAAAACTATGATTAATAAACTTCTTTTTTACTTGATTTTATCTGAATTTAAATATCACAATAATCTTTTACATAATGTCATCCCGCAGATCGGACCACACATATGATGAAGGAAATAAGAAAAATAGAAAGACCAACCTGGGTATCATAGCCGTCCGGGAATTGAGTTATAAATTTGGGCAGCAGCAATAACTTGCTCCATGGTGGCTCCCTCCTTTCCAAACAGAATGTTCTCTTTAATGGAGGTGGCAAACAGTGCAGGTTCTTGGCTTACCAATCCCATTTGACTGCGCAGCCATTTCAATTGCAGAGACATGATATTAACTCCGTCCAGCAGAATCTCTCCACAGAGAGGATCATAAAACCGCTGGAGCAGCGCAACAACCGTGGACTTACCCGACCCGCTTCCTCCCACCAATGCAACGGTTTTACTTGCGGGAATGGTGAGAGACAAACTCTCAAGTATGAAGGGTCTCTGGCCTTGCTGGGTACATGGCAGATTCGACTTCGCCACGCACCTCCTGTAGTATTTGCCATTGCAGTTGTCGGAGTCGATCATGGGCACCCTTTCGATCATCTCAAATATACCTTAGTTATAAAAATTCAAATTTTCAATATAAATAAAATAAATTAAAAATATATATAACCCTAAAGAGGTTGGAGTAAAAGAGGGTCGCAGTTAGGCATAGTTTTTTTATTTGTTTTTATAATAATGTAATATATTGTGTTTCACAATTAATTTTTTATGATTATTTAGGTATAGTTTTTTTCATTTATTTTTTATAATAATGTAACATCTTAATTAAATTTTTATGACCACATGTTAGACATAGTTTATTACATTTATATTTTATAATAATGTAATATCTTAATAAAAAATTTATGACCACCTACATGTATAGTTTAGTTGTTAAGCTCTTAAATTTTTATAATCACATGGTTAGCCATAGTTTCTTTGATTTACTTTTATAATAATGCAAGATCTTGTGTTGTTAAATTTTTATTTATGATAAATGTAATATGGTATATATATATAATAATTATAATATATTATTTTAATTAAAAAGTTTTAATATATATTTTCGGAAACTGAGGGAAGTGCTTGGGCCATTACCTACCCTAAAACTCATTGTGAGGAGTACCTCAGGATTTTAATTTTTTTTTTCTTTTTATTTATTTATAATGTATATAATAATAATATTTTATTATATTATAATATTCATTATTTTTTAAATTTTGTTATGTACTATTGATAAGATTCCAATTGTATTATTTTATAATCAACAACTTGGCTATTATACATTAGAACCTTCCTCCTAACATCTTATTTATTTGTAATGATAACATATGTAGATGTTAATAGTTAGAACCTAATCAAGATAGCAAAATTTAGATTCGAAAAAGTTGACTCATGCACTGGACAAAGAAACTGGACTTAGTAAAAACTCCACAAAAAGAAGAAGAAGAATGATTTAGAAAAGCTTCCTCTCCACCACAAAGTTACAAGATTTGAAGGGATGGAGCTTTTTATCTAATACAAATGGGAGACTATTTTTTTGTGCCGCCAAAGAAAAAAATATTTTGAAGTAAATATTATATACAATTATATAACTACTAGCTTAGATATAAAGGATATATATCTAAAAACGTCGAGAGTTATCAATCCCGAGGCGCCTATCTTGGAGATCACACCCCCAAGAAATGAGATAGGCGCCTCGAGATTGATAAGTCTCGACGTTTTTAGATATATATCCTTTATATCTAAGATAGTAGCATCCGCGACCGCACAATTATTATATTAAAATATTTTTCAATGACATTTTTAAAAATATATATATAATATATTGATAAATATAAAAAAAATTTAAAATAATATAATAAATATAAAAATAATATATATAAATATAATAAAAAAAAAAAAAAGAAAAGAAAACAAAAGAAAAAGAAAAAATAAAAACAACATTTTAAAAATATATATATAAATGTATTGATAAATATAACATGCCAAAAATATTTAAAATAGCTTTGAGTGAGATGAAAATGCTCAAGTGATAACAAATCTGAATCCCAATAGGCGGTGTTGATAAACACCTTATTATTTTAAAGATTGATGTTGATAAACACCTTATTATTTCAAAGATTGGCTAGAGCCAATCATTTAAGCTCCAAAGACTTTAGTCGCTCTTCTTCTTCCTTTCTCTTAGCAACTCCTTTTCTCGACTTCAGTTTTTCATATCGATCATATGAAAAGGGTGGTATTATTCTAAGTCCTTCCAATGCCTTAACTCTTGAGATGGCAACAAAAGTTAAACCTTGTCTTTATGTCTGTCCTATGTCAATTGTTGCTTTATTCAATGTCAAACCTTGTGACTTATGAATTGTCAATCCCCAAGCTAATTTTAATGGAAGTTGTCTTATCTTTCCCTTTTCTATTGGTGTAATTGGAACAATTCGAGGAGATGTATCATCAAATAGCATCCCTGTGTAGTTATCGAACTCCACCAAAACATATGTTGGTTGATCTGGTGGAGACCTTCCAGTTTTATAGACTATATTTCGTTGGCATATGGTGGGCTATCCATCACAGGTGGTAATTATCCTCAATCATCGACCAAAATGATTGACCTTCCTCCAAAGCATATGTTAGAATACTGTGGAAATGCTTGACGAAGACGTGAATCTATTTGTTCCAATAATTTCTGGCCTATGAAGCTCATCTCATCAATCAATATATATTTTATATGTTGTAAATCTTCTTGAAAACTTGTTAATCTAGTTCCTTCCAATTTTTCAAAATCTGCAACAAGAATTCGCAGAGTTCCATGTATAGTAGTTGCACCTATGTTAAATGCAACGACTCCAGTTGGTGCAAGTAGTAATAGGGGACAACGTTCTGGAGATGATAAATTTTCAAGTAATTGACGAATTGCACCTATAAGATAAGATTTCCCTGTTCCTGTTGTTCCTTGTATTATCATGTGCAATGGAGGTACATTTTGACCTTCATTATAGTGTTCCTTGATTATATCAAAAGCTTTTTTCTGTTTGATGCTTAAGCTTTCATATCGATAATTCAATGTGGTATCATCAGGAATGAGCAAGACATTTTCCTTCATGAAGGTTATATGTTGTATTGTTTTTTTTGTGTAATCTTCTCCTTGATATTCTATATTCCATGGCGCAAGTTTATCAAAATCTCTTCTTCCAAGCATATCTATTTCACTTACGTCCATGAGTTGCCCACGGTATAGTTTGGATATAATTTCCCATTCATGTTCAGTCGTGTTTTGTTGTACCACTCCAACATCATCATCTGATTCACTATAATGTTCTTTTGTATTGTTTTGCCTACTTATCCTTTCAACATGCCATGGGTTGTAATTGAATGACTCCCAATTTGAAATGATATTTCCATCATAAAGTCCGATACTCTCTCTATATTTCTGAATGGTTTGTAAAGTAGCAACTCCGACCAACAAAACTCAACAAATTTTTCTGATTGTCGTTCAAGAATGGTGATAAATCATGGAAATACCCTCACAATAGCTGCTTCTTTTCTAGCTTTCCATTTGAAGTCATTTTTTCTCTTAGGATTATATATCCAAGATTTAGCTGCATTTATAAGTGAAACATTTTCCATGTTATAAGGTCGTTGCATATATCCGCCAATTAAAGATTTACCTTCTCTTTCGGTCTCATCTTCATCATTATGTTCCACCTCCTTGAATACTTTTCATCCAACATTTAGAGGAACAAATACTCGATTGCATTCAACCAATGGAAGCTCTAATAGCATATGACATGTTTCTTGTGCTCCTATATCTCTCTCTATAAGTGTTTATGTTAGAAGACGTCTATATGCTCTTGTTGTTGGATCATCATTATTCTGCATATTTGCTATTCGCATCAACATTTGTTGATAAGTTTTTGAGCTTTTTTCAGCTTTCACAGCATACTTGGCAATATAGTTTATAACTACATGCTTTGAAAGAACAGGTTGCCAATCTACATTTGCTCTCCATAACTGTAAAATGTAACGATTATGTGTGTTTACTCGCTCATCATTTCTTGCTGGTTCATACTTCTTATCTCCTGTTTCAAGATCTTCGTATAATTTTGAACCTTCTAGATTCAGAGGCCATGGTGCATTGTACCTAAATAAAAGAAATAAGATAAATGGTATTAGTTACAAATTTTTTATGTATATGTGGAATAGTTGAAATACTTTGAATTACCTCTACATACCTGCAAACCATCTTCCCTCTTTTTTTCGTAAGCAAGCACCCTCTCTACATAGCGTGTGGCGCTCTACACAGTTGAGAATCTCTTCGTAATCTAGATTTGCATCAATTTGCATAAGTTGTCGTGTATTTCTCAAACATGGATGTTGACCGAAACTTTGTAATACCTGCAATTCACAACTATATAAATACAAACCTAAATATAAACTCATATAAATATAAATCTAAACAATTATTTATATTTACCTATATATTCCGTTGGTGAGGGTCTCCTCGAGGATTCCATGCATGCACAATATTATCAAAATATCTTTGTGCATTTTTAACTTGATTTTCATTTTTCCAATCTAAATTGTCCATATTCGGAGCTCCCTCTAACCATAAGAAACCATGGACATGTGGAGAGCCTCTATGTTGCCATTCGTATCTACACCAAAATTATTTTACTTTCATTTTTTTTTGCAACACCTCCTTTCGAAATGTGGTGTTTCGAATATGCATGTAATAAGCTACAATATGAGGATAGTCAATAATATTTTGTTTTCTCCATTTTTGTGCTTCATGAGGATCAATTGGTGGAGTTCCTAGCATCAATGCATGTAGGTCGGGCCAATACAGATCAACTGCACTTAAGGTGAAGAAAATAGTGGGTGACCCAATTTGATGTAATAAGTCATTTAACTCAGCACGACACTTTGTCCAGTAAGATCTTGTGCCTCTTAACGATGTACCAAAATGCATTAAGCGATCTGCAAGATGGGATTGAGGGATATTTTCCATATGTTCACGCAGTTCATTGATTGTAATGGGTAAGTCTTGAAGACTCTTCTTTACAAATACTATTGAAGAATTCTGTGCTTGATGTCGCGTAATCATGTTCATCATGAAATATCTAAATCTTGGATGTTTTCCAAAACGATGATCTCTATATCGAATTAGATGTTTTACGAATTCATGTAGATGAAGTTTTTTCATTCTAGGCTGCAACCAATCATAATTTCCATCTGCAAATAATGTCGGGAAGGCCATATCCAGTAACCCTTCTGTAACATACTCATTTATAGGAGATGCTCCAATTCCAGGCCAATCAATAAGTGTTCCAGGATCCGCATTAGGGTTGTTTACCCATGCACGAATGAGTTCCATCTCCCTCGGAGCATTAGGCGGTTTGGAGGCCATTGATGTGGTGTGATCAATTATATTTCCTTCATCAGTCTCTAGAATTGGACCCATAAATACATATTCATTCATATCAGAATCGAACTCCATATGGACAAAATTAAGTTTATGAAAGACATTTGTAGTGGTGTCTGTTGGGAGTTCACTCAAAACATTTTCATCAATTTGTACATCCTTATAAAACTTATCATGCTCAACCTTATACTTAAGAGCTTTGTATACTCTCTCTTTATTCACTGTAAAATTATAATTTGTACCACGTTGATCTTTTCTCCTAACAATAATGATTGGCAAATCACTTATTGAATGAGGCAATACCTTAGCAATTTCTTTCACCTCTTGAGGAAAACTTATTGTGTGCCCTTTATACTTGTATTGGCCTCCCGTAGCATGTGTTACCTGTAATATGGGATTAACACGGGCTATCAACATTTCTTCCTAAGGTATATAAATATGGGATTAACATGGGCTATCGTTGGGACTCAATTTTTTTATTGAAAAACACATCAAAAATTGATAGGTTGGTTGGAAATCATCACCATCGATGGATAACTATGCTCGAATCTTGGCTGAGAAATTATACAGTTCCACATGTCTATCAGGGATTGAGCACTAGTTTAGGTCTGAATATCCTTCGTGATTGGTCTATTTATATACCTTAGGAAAAAAATAATTTTTCTCATCGTGCTACATTGGTTTTTTCTACAATTGATCATCGTTGCAAGTCATTATCTATGATACAATCCACATAAAAATCATGCATAAGGTGGGATCGAGTGACAAACAAATGGTCACAACCCCTTTGACCAAAAATATTTGACATAAGGGTAGCTTTGTTTAGTTTACCCTTCAAAGCTGGATATTCTTCTTTTGTCCCTATAGTCACAATGGGACCATATTATGGTTCCTCATTTGTAGGTTGTATAATTAGGGACTTCTTCTTCATTCTTTCAAAAGTAAAGCATTTAGATTTTGTATGACCATGCTTTTTACAAAAATCACAATACATTGTTGAAGAAGAAGAATCTTTAGAGTGAGAAGAAGAAGAATCTTTAGAGTGAATGGAAGAAGAATATTTAGAGTGAGAAGAAGAAGAATGTACTTTAGGAGAAGTGGGAGGAGAAGAAGAATGAGGGGAAGAATGAGAATTGTTCTTCACCTTTTTTTGATGTTGATTCACTCCTTTGGAACTGTTGTCCTGTCGAGATCTATGAGAGGCACCAACTTTCTCCTCTACAAGAATGGCATGCTTGAATGCCACATCCAAAGTGAGGAAATCATTGAACTTGATTTTCCTAAAAAATCTGATCTTGCAATCCATGAGTGAAATTGTTAATCAAATCCTCTTCTGAATATTTCACACCAAGAAGCACCCTTAGCCTATTGAATTGAAAAATGTAGTCAACAACTGACATACTATAGGCTTGCCTCAATCTATACCACTTGGTCGTGAGGTCACTTTGGTAATTTGGTGGGAAAAAGGTGTTCTTCAAAATTTATATCAATTCTTTTCAAGTCATGGCAACATTATGGCTTTGTCTTTCTACAATCAAAACTTTTGCTAAGCCTGTGTATTTGACTGTGGCAAAGGCAACTTGGTCATCTTCAGGAATTTAGCATAGGTGAACCAAGTTTGCATATCTAAAAGCCAAGTAGATAAGACATCAGGATCCCTTGATCCATCATACAATTTGACCTCACATTTTGCCTTGTTGGCATTGTTGTGATAAATTTTGGCATCACCAGGAGTCAATTAGACAACAATATCTTTTACTTTATCTGCCAAAATATCTACTGCAATAGTAAGATTTTCCATGTTTGTTTTGAGGTCAACAACCATTTGATTACGTGTATATGCCAGACTAGGAGGATTTCAAAATGGTTGCAAGAACTATCTAGGCTCTTAAAAACAATTTGTAAGGTTTCCTAATGCACAATTTGCCTAAATTTACAAAAATGCCTTCCAATTTACAAAAGGGATAAATCTAGTGCTTTTACAAAAATGGCAAAAACCATATTTTTACCCTTCAATTCGAGTGGTAAACAAAAATTAAGCACCTAGATTTTACAATTTCACCCTTTTATACAACAAAATTGATTTAATGGAGGCAAAATTATGAATTTTTGCAAAAAAATAAGGCCAAATTTTGCAAAAATCGAGGAAAATTGTAAAAAAATAAGGCCTAATTTGCAAAAATTTGAAAAGTTTCACCTTTCTGTCTTGGTGCCAAAATTTGAATTTTGAATTTTTGAAAATCGATGGGAAAAAGTTGTCGACGACAGTAAAAATATTATTTTTCGAAGGTGCGGTCAACTTCTCGAAGAAGTCAACTATGCGCAAGTCAAATCCACGACAAGGTCAACGGTCTAGCCAATAATCAAATTCGAAATGGTCAAATCGTCCAACGGTCACCACCGTGCGCACCACCAACCGGTGCTAGTTTCAAATTGCATGCGGTGCCAACTAGGTGCTCTAGCGTGCACGCTAAGCCATGATCAGTGGGTGACCATCGTAAGGTGGTCACTAAGGTAGGGGCACGTTGGCCCTTATAAATCTCACTCGGGCCTTTGCACGCCCGATGTGGGATAATTCCCCTACAATAAAACAAACGAGCGCCTGAAACACGACTTGTTTGCCAAAAAATGCTAGTCGACGTCGAAAGACAACTGAACCACCGAAAACTGAAATATTTGCCACAAAACATCGATTACCATCGAAAAATTGAAATAGTTACCGCAAAATATCGATTACCACAGGAATTTGGTTTCTTCTCACTAGAATGTTGCGGAGCTGGTTTACATCACCATGAATCTGATTTTATTCACCGAAAACGTGAATTTCTCCCATCGAAAATGTCGACATCGTCTAGAAATTCATCAAAAATCCAACCCGAGGGACACCGAAATGTCTCGAACATCATTTATAAAGAGTTTTTCATGCCTGCTCAATGATTGCAATCATTACAAATCACCAAAAACAAAGAATTTCACTGGGAGGACATCGAATTTTAATTTGTGATCATTGGGACTCAATTTTTTTATTGAAAAACACGTCAAAAATTGATAGGTTGGTTGGAAATCATCACCATCGATGGATAACTGTGCTCGAATCTTGGCTGAGCAATTATACAGTTCCACATGTCTATCAGGGATTGAGCACTGGTTTAGGTCTGAATATCCTTCGTGATTGGTCTATTTATATACCTTAGGAAAAAAATAATTTTTCTCATCGTGCTGCATTGGTTTTTTCTACAATTGATCGTCATTGCGATCCGCCTGTGCATTTGCGAAATCATTATGCAAGTCAAGGTAGGGAGAGTAGCTCCATCCTGGGCTATTAAAAGTCACCTGAGGCTACTATGCTTGGCATCATCGAGTCGATGATGTTTGTCGTCGGCCTAGTATGGTCGTTCTCGTCCACGGACGATCGAACAATGTCCTGTGGTAGGAGGTGGATAGCGAATGGAAGGAGAGGTAGAAGGATGGAGGGATAAGGGGAAGGGGATGGAGGAATAAGGGAAGGGAGGGGCGATCGAGGTTAGGTCATGGTGTGCTAAGTTGGCACCCACCCAGAGTATGTTGATCGGCCAAGCAATCAGTCGATCAAGGCAAAGGTGAAAAGGGTTGCCAAATAGGGAACAAAATGATCTGAAGAAACAACACAAATAAAATGGAAATCAAACCAATTTTTCTCTGTAATGGGTTGCTTATTTGTCCCTTGTCCACCACCAGAACCTGCACACTAAATAGTTGTTCGGTTATTTCCTCGATAAACCTCCTCTTGGCCACAACTTGACCTCAAACTTGGTGTAATTTGATCTTCAAATCTGTAGCATAAAATCCTCCATTCTTCTCTCTGATCTTCAAAGTAGACATATTCTTCAATCTCCAAACAAGAAAAAACAATTTCTTACCCACACAAGGAAAGTTAGGTTATCCTTTGATCTATCAGTGGTATTCGGTGCAGGGGTAATTTTCAACCCTCTACCACCTTCGAAGCTTCACAAAATGATGTTACGGGTTGGCCCAAGCCAAATCCTCGCAACAACTACCCTAGGACTTGGTGCACTAGCAAAACAAAACTAGTCACCTATCTATCCTATGGCTCTGATTACCACTAATATGGAAACTCAATGTGAAGCTGATTATTCTATTAGGTGCAATGAATATATAATGCATACAAAGGAATCACATGGTTACAGTGGTTGTAACAATTTGCCCTGCAAGACCAACCACTTGTAACTAACAGATAACAATCTACTAAACATGGATGTCAACTAATTGCTAGAAGATAAAAGACATCTCTAACAGTCTAACTAAGCATCCTAACAAATAAAAAACATATTTTCAACATGGTAATACTATACCTCACGTATTACAATGCAATAAATAGATAATAATAATAATAATAATAACTTAGGCTTATAATTAAGCCTAAGGTATAATAATATCCTCAACACTCTACTAACCAAACATTCTTTCAAGGCAAGTCTTGGGGAGTAGAAAATTTGTATTGCTCTAAATCCTCATATCCCATCTTGGCCAAGTATCCACCATATTTTAATATATTCCAAACCAACTCATCCTTTCGTGTAAAAATCGACATATAAAACTCTTGAAGCATATTTTGAAGTTCATTTGCAAGTTGTTTGAGTTCCTCTCCTTCAACCAGGTTACTAATAAGAATTCATGACTTGGAGTTGTTACTCATATTAATATCGTCTTTGATTTTTTAACCTTTACAAGTTAGACATGTCTAAGCCAACGGTTTCCATTTTAAGTTAAAGATAAGAGGATAAGGCTTCAATGAAACATCAAACCAAAAAATTGTATAATTTCCCTCGTTGACTAAATATTTAATATATTTTTTGATCAATTGCAAACTATCTGATATGAAGTTCAATATGAGCCTTTGGGTAGGGTAATTTTATTACATCAAGAGAACCTACATATTTTAAAGTAATATTTTTCCCAATTGTTTCCTTAATCTTTGAATAATCTCCACCCAAGCTTTACCCCCAAGGCCAAACTCATAAGTTTGTTATTCTACAAGCCTACTCCCATATTATTTCCTTTGCAAACCCTATCCCACTTATAAAGAGGAAACCTAAAATTTTCCTCACATTCTTTCCAAAGAAAGTCTCTTTCAATTTTATCAATTTCTAATGCTATACCTATTAGCAATCTTGAAAGTGATATTATTAGAGTTAGAGTCTATCACATCATTTGGATCATGTAAATGTACCTTCCTAGGTACATACTTAGGACATTATATTAATTTAGGGGGAAGTTATCTAGTTACTTTATGCATTGTAATAAATGCACAAGTGTCAATGTGCAATTTGTAAATGTGCAAGGTGTCCCTTGTACAACTAGGTAGAGTGTTGGCCAAGGAATCTATCTTCCATTATAAAAGGGTCTCATTGTAAGAGATTGAAAATACAGTAGGTAGTAGTAGTATTACTGTGTAACTCCATTAGTGATGGAGTATAATGTAGTCATGTAGCATCTTGCATGGAGTGTCAATTTTCTCCATAACAATATTGTATTCATTTTCATTATTTCTAATTATAATATATTTCTACAATCTCGTAATTTACTTTCTCTTATATTTTTGCATCCTATCATTGGTATCTCTCATTGCAATCTACCTCAAAAGCTAACACTGGTATTAGAGCCACGGTAGATCTAATCACAGTAGAACTAGCTACTATAGATTGAGAGGAGAACCACCATTATTATTGAGCCTGAATTTTTGTGAACCTGATTCGCCATAGTGCACAACCTCTTGCAAAAATATTTAGAAGAATCAAGGTGGTAGAGAGAGCTTCGAGAAAGTACTATTATTAAAATAGGGCCAGTCACCATAGCTTAGATTTTTGCAAACTGGATGTTCCATTGAACCCGTTGCATGTAAATTTTATTGGCTTAAGATTGTCTGGTAGAACAGACTAGAAAGAGAAATTATGAAATTCATTTGGCTCAGAGTCTTCCCACAGAGTTACAGAAAAACTCGTGAAGATAAGGACTCAGCATTTGATCCACTAGTTTGATGAATCAACTAGTGAAGCTCATCTAAGAGATCTAAAAAGTTTACTATTACCTGAAGTTTCTTTTATTACAGGGAACTAACTCTCAGATGATTGGGACACCTCCTACAATAGAAAGCTAGGAGATTTCAACTTCTTTTCCCGAAGGTCGGAGTGCCTTCATAGTGCAAATATTAGTTGTTGCAAGAGAAGAATACTATAGAAAAGACTCTAGGAGAAAGAGTTGTAGTGAAGTCTGGAGATTGAAGATCTTCATCGATAAAGTCAACTTCACAGTAGAAAAGGCCATATAAGCCTTAATCCTAAAAATGCCACAGAAACCTTGATCTAAAAGAAGGTCATAGAAGCCTTGATTTTAAAAAGGCCATAGAAGCCTTGATCTAAAAAAAGGCCACAAAAGCCTTAATCTAAAAAAAATGCCACAAAAGCCTTGATCTGAAAAAAGACCATAGAAGCCTTGATCCTGAAGAAGACTCCAAAAGAGAGTACCTAATTCAGAAGCAGATTTAGATTTCAATACTTATCATTTTTTGTAGGGAAAGGAGATTCAGTGAGTTGGGAAACTTCCTACAAGAAAGTTATGAAGAGTATTTTCTTCAGAATCAATCCAGCACCTGAAGCAAACTTGAAGGTGAAGAGACTAGGTGAAGATCTCATTGAAGAAACTTCCATTCTTGGAAGGACGAGAAGGGCTAGGAGAGTCCTGTTCAAATCCAGAAGCAACATAATCAAGAGATCCAGGAAGGAGATCTCAATTCCATAAGTTGAAAAAGAAGGTCTCAAGGAAGACCAAAGTAGCTGCAAAATCGAAGACCTAGGAGAGGTCTCAAGGAAAAAGGCTTGGAGAGCCTTGTTGTTGAAGCAACATCATCAAAAGAGTTCCTAGAAGAACTCATTGGAAAAATTCTTCATCAAGGAGAAACTTTTTGATAAGGGAAATATTTGGGACAATTATCACCATCCGACAACAAGCCCAATCAAGAGAAGAAGAATTGGCAAGGAGTGCCAAAGAATATACAAAATACCTCAAGATATTCAAAGTCTTGAGAAGAAGATCTTGCTTGAAGTCAGAATTTGACAAGAAGACTTGAAGACATAAGAAGCTTGTCAAAGCCGAGAGATTTGAAGATTGCCTTTCAAGAAGGCATAAAGATTCCTCTAAATCCACATCAGAAAGGAGAAGATTACTAGAGAAGAACAAACCACCAAACCCCAGGCTCGTGAAAGAATTTTTAAGATCTCTTTTTGGTGAAGGATGAGTTTTTTGGAAAAGCTAACAAAAGTTGCAGAAATCTAAAGCAACAAGCTTGTTCTACATCCTCTACAAAAGTTGTCAAAAAAGGTAAGCAACTATTGGTGCAAGTAAATTCATTAATTGGATTACTTATCAGATTTGTTAAAGCACCTTATACTAGATCAGAAGTTGCAAAGAGGAAAATTGAATTATAGTCTTCAAAAGTGCAAAAGAGAAAAAAACCTTTTAAGGTTCATTTGCACATTAGGAGTTGATTAGATTTCAGAAGTTATAATCAACTACCTATCTTATATCTTGAAAAATAAGACTAGATCCTACAACTGTGTTTGTAGTGAAATTTGCAAGAATTTATTCCAGATTATGTTTGAAAGGTTGCAATGGAATTGTTAAGAGCATTTTTAAGAAATTAGTGGAGCAATAAAGTGAAATCATTGTTAAGCACCATTCTAGTTGATTTTTTAACTAGTTGCTCTCAATTAGTTTGTGTTGTTAAAAATCACAAAAACTACAAAAAATATGCAGCACTTTTGTGGCCAAAAGAAGCCACCATTACAAGCAAAAAGGTGGAGTAGAAAACTACCATTGATGTCCTTGAAGGAAGCCTTAAATCGAGACCTTGGAAGTCTCAAGACTCAAGGAGAATATAAGGGTTTCTTTTTCAGCACATAGTGCAAGAATTCTTATTCAAAACAACATTTCATTAGCTTGGATTGACTATCATCCAAAGAAGAAGAATCAATAAGGATTAAAAAAATTCTTTATTTTGGTGCAAGATTTACTTATTACAAAAGGCACCTCTTTTGTTCCTTGGAAGAACAAAAGTATTACTATTTACAGGGGGGTAGTAAGGAATTTTTTATCCAGTAGATTTGTGGCCAAAGGAAGGAGCCACCAAAGAGCTCACACGATCAACAAATTTGTGATAAGAGGAAGGAGCCACCGAAGAGCTCACACGTCCAAGAGTTCTTTTCCTCCATCAAATCCAACCCTATAAGCAATGCATCACCTGCAATAGTGGAGCCATTGAAAGAAAGTATTATCATTCATGCTTACATAAAAAAGGGAAGCATTCAGTGGCAGGTTATCTACGTAAAAGATAAAGCAAAAGGGCTACCTATTGGTTGTTATAACCAACACTACTTTTCAAGCACTGAAGAAGGGCACAAATTGGCATTAAAACGAGCTATGAAACCTGAAAATAGATGTAGAGATAAGAGCTATACCTAAGGCATCCATTGAAGCGAACGTCCACCAAAAGGAAAGCTCAAAAGTGTGCCATAGAACCATGAAGCAATCCAGTTGTAGCCGTCTATCATCCTCACCAAGCCAACGTGCAAAAGGAAGCTTGCATATCAAGAAACATAGCAAGATCACGTAGGATACAAAGATAAAGGAAGAATTAGGGTTGTAAGCTTATCTTTGGAGCGTTAGAAAGGAGGCTTGCATGCACAAGCCTTGAGTTCCACTTGGCACAAATTCTCTAAGCTTCCCAATGTTCATGAAGACCCAAGCGCTCACCTAAAGGGAGTTACATTTGTTTGGAGGGAGTTAAGATCTTTGGAGGTTACCACCAACCTCATCATTGCCAAAGGTATGTTGAAGACACCTATCTTGTAACGCTTCTTGTGAAACTTGTCACGAAGCCCATCTTACTTAAGATGTCGATCTTGGAGAACAAAGTAGAATACAATAGTGTGAAGTAGAAAGCAGTAGAGCGAAGCAAGAGAGAAGTCAAATAGAGTTAAGAATTGAGGCTTACTCAAATAAAATGACTATTTTCAAGCCATACACCATTCAACGATGTAAGAAAAACATTTAACGGTCAAAGTGAGTTTTCAACATGTCTATAATGTCTTTGTATGGATTTAGCTTCTTATCTTTGGTTTGATAAGTTTCATTCACTTGGTTGATCACTGGTTGTGAATCATTGTACACTATTATGTTCTTGATATTTAGTTTTGTTGTAGCCCTAAGACCTAGAATGAGTACCTCGTATTCTATTGTATTATTGGTGAATGAGAAAGAAAGATTAAAGTATAATGGAATGAGCTATTGTTGTGGGATGACTAGGATAATTTATGTCCTTGCACCTTTTGTACATCTAGCTTCATCAAAGTATAGAACCCAATTTTTGAGCTCTTGGGCTTCTATTGATGAGACCATATCATTAGGAAAAGAGATATTTATAGGATGTTATAACTCTAAAGGAGCAGTAACAAGCTGATCAACTATTACTTGCCCTTTTAGCGATTTTTGGTTTACAAAATTTATGTTGAATTCACTGAGGGCTATGACATACTTTGCAGTTCTACATATTCTGCTACAACCCTTCTCTCGTGACAAAATTGAAGAAGCTATTTTTTCTATGATAGATGACAAAGCCCCTGGCCCCTATGGTTTACCTCCTAGATTTTTTCAATTCTATTGGGATATCATTGGAGAAGATGTCTTTGAAGCTATTTTGGAAATCCAAAGAACCAAGTTTATCCCTAGAGAGCTTAAATCCACATTCCTTGTTGTTATCCTAAAAACCCATGAGTGTCGATCCATTTCTGACTTCCATCCTATCAGCTTGTGCAATGTGTTATACAAAATCCTTACTAAAGCCATGGTGAATAGAATGAAGTTCATTATGCCTAAAATCATTGACAAGTATCAAGGCAACTCTATCCAAGGGAGAGTTATTATAGATAGTGTGATTACTATCCATGAGCTAATATATTCTGTTACGGTCAATAGGTCCCCAAGTTTTTTCCTAAAATTAGATATCACTAAAGCCTTTGACAGGATTTCTTGGGAGTTTTTCATTGTTGTCCTAACCCAGTTTGGTTTTCACCATAGGTGGATTAGTCTGATTAAAGTGAGCATGTCCTTTGCCTGGTTTTAGATCATTGTTAATGGAGCAACTGCAAGATACTTTAGGAGCAAAATGGGAATAAGACTAGGTGATTCGATCTCACCTTTCCTGTTCATCCTAGTGGTGGACAACTTAGGAAGGACTCTTAATGTAGCATGCTCTGAGGGTGGTATTTCAAGGATCAAGGCTTCAACCGAGCTCCCTCCAGTGTCTCATCAACAATTTGTTGATGACACAATTTTAGCCAACCTCTCTAGTATTCCCGAAGCCAGAGTTATTAAATCTATACTAGAAGCTTATGAGAAGGCTACCAGGAAAAGAGTTAATTATTTGAAAAGCAACATTTACTTCATCAATACTCCAGTTGATAGATAGGTGAGAATAGCTCATATCCTAGGATGTGCCATTACTAAGTTTCCTGCAACTTACCTTGGCCTTCCATTGTTCCAAGGGCATCCAACCATGAGTATGTAGTATCATTCAGAGGGTTATGAAGAAGCTTATTGGCTGGAAGGGATCTCTGCTTAGCAGCGCAGGGAAGTTCATTCTAGTCCAATATTATCTACAGAGTATACCAATCTACTTTATGTCCCTGTTTCGAACTTTGATAGTTGTTTGTAATAAATTGGAACAACTTCTATGGAATTTCCTATGGTCAGGAATAGAGAATAAAAGCATATTTTCCCTTGTTGCATGGGATAAGGTCTGCCTTCCAAAACGTAGGGGAGGACTAGGTCTGAGGAGAGTTCACCAGATGAATATGGCCATGATGTCAAAGCAGGGATGGAATATTGTGTCTAACTACCCATCTTAGTGGGTTGATATTGTTAAGACCAAATACCTCAGGCAACGGTCTCTGATGGACAATTTCCTTATACCTGTTGGGTCTGCATTCTGGAACTCGATGTGTCGAACCCGGTCTATCGTTCAAAAGGGTGGACACTGGAAGCTTGGATATGGATCATGAATTAGATTCTAGGAAGACCCATGGATTATGGCTTAGCCCCTCATTCGTGATCAGTCTGTAAGTATTCTTAAACCTTAAATTGATCTAACTTTTGGTCCCAAAGTTGAGAATTTCATTAATAATGAATAAGTGGTTCCCCGCTGGGTTGACATCCCTACTGATTTGGATTCTCCTAAGCTTCGCTTTGCCCACCTCCATCTATATGAGCTTCTTTGAACTCATTTTATTCCATACACCAGGCCATCTAATGTTCTCTTCTAGCGACTCAACTAGTCTGGGAATTTCTCAGTCAAAATTGCATATATGGCTATGAACAAACCTGAAGATGATTGGTTCCCCTCTAATAGTATCTGGATCAAAAATCTTATTCCTAATATTTCTCACTTTTATTGGTTGGCAACAAAAAAATAGACTATTGACCACCAATAACTTGATAACCCGTGGTATGATCTTGCCCAACAGATGTTACCTCTGCAAATCCGCATGGGAGTCAGTTAATCACCTGTTTCTAGAGTACCCCTTTTCTTGCCTTATATTTTCCTTGATCATGTCAAGTGTATCCATTTCTTGGGTTGCTCCTCAGCTTATTAGTGATATTATTATGCAATGGACAAACCCCTTTAAGTTCACTCATCTAAATTTCTGGTGGGTGATCATTCTCCCTCACTTTATATGGTAAATTTGGCTGGAAAGGAACAATCATGCTTTCCAATTTTTGTGCCTTAACCAGAGTCAATTTCTTTGAGAACTATCATGTTTGCCACAGAAAATGCTAATATCATTCCTTCGAATAATTGTCCTTCATCCCCGTTTGATATTCAAGTGGCGTGTTCTGCTAATCTATCTTTTGAGGTTTCTGGTCATCCCTAGGTTGTTGTGGACAGATCCCTTGTATCATGGATCCCCCCCCCTTAGTGGTTCAAGCTAAATTTTGATGGTGCATCAAAAGGTAATCCTGGTGACGCGAGTTATGGAGGAGTGATCCGGGATGACAGAGGTTGACTCATTTTGGCTTATGCGAAAAAACTTGGAGTCCAATATAATAATTTTGCAAAGGCTCGGGCAGCTTTCTGAGGCATCCAAATGGCCATCGATCTTAATATCCAATACCTTATAGTCGAAGGAGACTCCTTAAACACCATAAACTATTTGAAAGGGGTCTCGAATCCTCCTTGGAATGTGGGACCAACCACTAAAGAGTCCATTGTCCAGCTAAGGGTGATTAACAATAGGTGTATTCAACATGTGTATAGAGAAGGAAATCGGGCGGCAGATACAATAGCAAAATTTGGGTTAACTGTTCAATCCTTTTCGACGTGGCAAGGGAATCTTCCCCAATGTATCACTGATTCCTGTAGTGAACTTGCAGCTACCAATGTTGATTAATGCCATGATGTCAAGGACCGTGTTGGCCCACAATGTGAAGTGCTCAAGGGACCCTATCACACTGCAATGCCAAGGTGGCATATTGACACTCACAAAAAAAGGACAGATACCGTGCATAGACAACATATTATTTCTTGGGATGGTCTCTGTGCTCTCCCTGCCTCTCTGTCTATGATCGTTTGGGAAGGTCCTTGCGATATCTATGTTGTTTATGGTTTCTATTTGTGCCCATGGGCGGTATGTTTGTAATAGTTTAGACTGTTTTAGATTATGGACTCTGCGAATGGTCCAATTTTGACTTGTTTTGTAGGGAGTTGAACCTTCACGGGATCCTCCTTGCAACTTGTTTATAAGGTTTTGGGTCTCTTATAAAACCCGTTACTAATAAAAAAAAATTCAGTCTTTTAACGATTATTTTATAAAATTATAGGGATATTCGACTTCTTATTAGACTCACATATTAATAAGCATAAATCTATTTCATATTCATTGTTTTTTTATAGATTTTAAAACTACTTTATGTTCTAAGTAACAAACTATCATATTTATTATGAATGGAAACAAAAAATTGTAATGCTCTCTCTAAGGAAAAATATTTATTTATTTTTTTTTTAAATTGAAAACGTCTAATAAACTTATATTAATTAAAAAGATTCAAAATTACATCAAAGTCATCAGATCATATTAAAGTATAAACTATAGCTTCTAATAAAGAGTATCCTATATAGGCCAAGCCCATTACTGCTGATTACATAACATTGTTTATACACGAGATATTATACTGTCTTACAAATTCCTGGAAACACAATCTGACTAAAGAAGGAACTACATGATAGTTATACAATTGCATATTCCAACTTTGAATTTCCTGTTGACTTTGACCTTCGGCTTGCTTGATCAGGCTCTTCATATTTTTCTTAGAAACCTGCATATTCTTCTCCACCTGAAATAAAATGGACAACTGCATGAGTCTCCGGAGAGACCCAGTAAGACACCTCTGCTTGCCCAAAAAAATCTCATCATTTCTAGCCTTCCAAATATACCATAAAATCTCAGAAGATAAAGTTAGCCAGAATAAATTATAAGCATACTGCATATGAGGAATAAAACCAAATAGAACATGCTGAATAAACTACCCACTGTTAACATTCCAACCCTGTAGAACAGAACAAAAACTGATCCAAACCTCCTTTGCATAAATACAGTCAAAAAAATATGATATATAGTTTCTGGAACTTTGCATAACGCACACAATAGGAGACAGTTAGGATCTTTGGATATAGGCAACCTGTGTAAAAGCAACAACCATCTAAAATAGGCCTTCTTAGACTCTATAACGTTGGACCAGATATGATGTAGGAACCTTTGGCCCTGAATCGGAGTAATATTCATTTGCCATTTCATGTTTATATGCTCAAAAATTTCATCAGAGTCAGTCAACAAGTTATACAAAATTTTAGGCTTGATATAGAAAAAAGAAGTACCATCAAGCCATTTTAATTTATCTAAAAACTCCTATTCAAAGAAATCAAAATAGGATTCCTTAACTTCCTATACGCTGTTACCACAGTATTATAAGTTCTTTTATGCTGATCTGGAAGATCAAATTCAGCTTGCAAAATTTCCCATGACTTTATCTTGTCGTCACAAAACAGATCATGAAAGGAGTTTATGCCTCTGCGAGACCATTGCTTTGCATTGCAACCTTGCAACAGAGCTAAACATTTATTTTTATGAGACAAATTCCACCATAGAGAGCTATGCAAGAACAACACATCATTATCCTGTGAAAAATCTGGATCAATACAAATATTTCCTTTCACATATTCCCACGCCTTCCATAGGTTGTTGAATACCTCTGAACCAGCAGGCCGAGACTTAAACTTGCCAAATAATAAGTCAATGAAAGACAGACCCTGCCAGGCCTTATTCCTTTTAACATTGGCGTTCATAATATTATGCCTTACCAAAATTTTCCAAGGCTCATCACCCTGAATACAGCTAACAATCCACTTTATAGCAAGCACCATACCTTGTATCCTTAGATTAGTCAAGCCCATACCACCTTTTAACTTATTCATAATGCACCAGCCCCATTTAACAACATGTTTTTTATTATTTCCAAATTTCCCAGCCCACAAAAACTGTTTTATATATTTATGGAGCTCATTAACTTGATACAAATTAAACAACCAAGCAGAGGAAAAGTAAATTGTATATGTAGATAAAATTTTGTGGCACACTTGAAATCGGCCTGCCAAAGACAAACATCTATTATGCCATTTATTAAACTTTGAGAAAATCTTCTCTTTCACCCATGTCCACATATTCCTTAAGTTAGGACTGACAACAAAAGGGATGCCAAGATACCTCACCTGCATTTCTGGACCATGCCAAGTCAGATTGTACCTGTTAAGCCAAAGAGGAGGACTGTCATTCCAGCTCAGAAGAACAGACTTAGGCATAGATATCTTTGCCCCTGAAGCACTGCAAAATAAGGCTAACTTGTTGAATAAAGCCTCAAAATTTTCATCCTCCATCTTCAAAAAAATTGTAGTATCATCCACAAACTGAAGATTTAAAAGCTCCTTTTCATTGGGCAATTTAAGACCTCTAATATTAGGACCAATGGAAGACTCCCTTAAGAGATAGAATAACAGGTCATTGGCAATCACAAAGAGCGAAGGGGCTAAAGGGTAGCCTTGCCTTATAGACCTCTGCAAATGTATAGGGTCAGAAAGAGACCCATTCACTTCCACATAAGCTACTACCTGAGACAAAAGTGTCTTAACCATCCTGCAGAATTCATCTGGAAAACCAAAAGCCATAAGCACTTTTAAGATGTAATCCCATTCAACCCGATCATAAGCTTTTTCAAAATCTAACAACAACATGCCAACATTTTGTCCTGAAGACCTGGACCAATTCATAGCCTCCCAACCCGTGACAAGGTTTTCCAAAATATAACACCCTTTGATAAAACTAGTTTGGGAAGGATTAATAAACTTAGGCAAGAGATTGACAAGTCTTAAGGCCAAAACTTTAGCTAATATTTTATAAGAAACATTTAAAAGAGTAATAGGCCTCCAGTTTTTAACTAGGGATCTATCTCCCCCTTTGGGGAGAAGTCTAATTATACCAGAATTAATTTGTTCCCCCAAAGTACCATTAACAATGGCTTCATGATAAACCTGACAAAGATCTTCAGATATCCAATTTAAGTTCTTCTTATAAAATTCTATAGGTAGGCCATCAGGCCCCGGTGCTTTATCAAATTTGATGCACTTAATAGCCTGAATAATTTCATCTTTTGAAATAGGCTTGCCTAATTCCATGGCTTCTTGTAAAGAAATCTTCCTGGGGATCAACTGACAACAAATATTTCTATCCTGTAGTCTGTCATTATTATCTTCTGAGGTAAAAATATTTCTATAAAAGTTATAGAACAGTCCTTTAATTTTATCTGGATCATAAATCAACTCCTGTCCATCAGACATGCACAATATACTCTCTTTTATTACCTTTTCTCTGAGAATGCTAAAGAAAAACTTTGTACCCTTGTCACCTGATTTCAGCCAATTCATTCGAGCTCTCATCCTTTGACCTTGGATTTTAAAATTTTGCAGCTTGCTTAACTCATTTTTAACACTGATTAGTTCAGATAACATATAGATATCATCAGGAGAATGTTGAAGCACATATTCAATATAATATAGTCTGTTCTTGAAATACTCCTCCTTTTTCCTCAACTCACAAGCCCCATGTTTACCTACAGCCTGAAATATCCTCTTCCATCCATGAACATTTCTATTCCAGTTCTCAATAGCATTGTTGCCTTTATACTTAACTCTATTAATTTCCCTCAAAGTGTAGATTGCATCCATGCAATCCCTATTATTCAACAGAGACACATTTAAAATGAACTTCCACTTGACAGCAGAAGTGTTTTGAACAATATCAGCAATAATGACACAAGCCAAAATAGAACAATGGTCAGAGGAAATAGTCGGTTGAACACTAATTTTATCATTATTAGGCATGTGATCAAAAGTAAAAAAGGGCAGGTACCATAAAATCGATCAAGCCTTTCATACATTCTATTACTCCCTTTCTGCATGTTACACCATGTATGCCAAATCCCATGAAAATCATTTTTACAGCCTTGAATAGGATCTACCAGCTGAAAGTGAGATTTGAATTCCATCCACCATAAACGCTCATCTCCCTTCCAAATTCCTAAGGCACCTCCCCATTTATCTTCACTCTCTTCTGTCATATTAAAATCACCTCCGAATAACCATGGAATTTTAGGTAAAGAAAGCAACCAATGCCAAAGAAAGCATCTTTCCCTATAATCATTACTGGCATACACTGAACAAATACCAAACCTTATATTATTGATTTGCAAGACAACCCACACCGCGGAGTTGCAGGGTGAGTGGCCAGCCTCTACCACATACTGAGACCAAGAAGGAGCCAACAAAAGAACTGTTCCACCTCTTCCAGGAGAATGTTCAGAGCAGATTGACCAAGCATCCTTCCATATAACCTTAATAGCACTATGCAATTTAACCCCAGAAGCCTTGACTTCTTGTAGTAAGACACATTCAATATGACCAAGAGATCTGATATGATTCCTGACAAAGTACTTCCTATCAGGGGACTCAATGTCCCGTTCTAGCCAATTCCTTAATACCCCTGAGAGATTTACCTTTGTCATTAGAAACATTTACTCTTTTCCTCTTCTTTTTAACAACCTCCGACCACTCATGATCCTGGAGATCAAGATTCATGTTTGAATTGGTCTCATCTAAAGAATTTGAATATTCACTACTTGGGAGAGTCTCTGAGTCAGAGACTTCTTCATTAGCACTAAGTTCAACCTCGGCTACTATTCCAAAGATATTCAAACTCTTATTTCTTTGCCTTTCCTTAGCTCTCTATCTGAGAGATGCTAAAGCAAGTTGTTGTGCATTGAGATTCACACCTACACCATTCTCGGGTTGGGTCGTGGCATAGCCCTGCCTGCAATTAGAACTAGAAACAACCTCCTTATCACCGCCTCCCAACCCATTATTCATATTTTGAATATTATTATCTACAACAAGAGAGTTATTTACATTCACAGACTTATCAAAAATATCCCCCGATACAAGGTCACAAACTTCCTGCACCATATCAGATACAACCGCTTTCGCCTTACTAGTATTGCTTTCTAAGTTAACCTCTATACACATATCCTCCTGAACTGACTCACTATTGCTGCTAACATTAGCCTCTTTATGCATAGACCCAGAAGACTGAACCATATTTTCATTACCCTTGTTTTGACTGATTGATGGTAGTTATATACATCCCGAAATTCATGTAGAATTGGATTTTTCTTGAATATTTATTCATCCTTTTTTTCTCTTGGCTTTCCATTGGTCTTCACTACATAGAGCATACTACGTCTTTTAACAACTTTCTTTTATTGCATAGCCAAGGGCAAGTGAGATTTAAAATAACCTTGCTTACTTTGTATTCTCACCCTATTCTTATCTTTTTCGGTGTAATCCATCCACCTATCTTGAAATTTAATTAAGGCTCCATGTGCCTTCAACCAATCCACCCCTAGGATAATATCAAAACCATGGAGGGGTGCCACATATAGAACCATATAGTGGATCCCTTGGGTAGAGTTATCTCTATTGTAGGAAAAACATTGATCCACTGAGTAGGTCTATCTAGAAACATACTTGAATTTCAACCCTTGTGTCAAAAATCTAGGTCTTCATAACATATAAAGGGGAAATAAAACTATTTTTATATCCACTATCTATTAAAACTTAAAACAACTTACCACATAGTAACATTAGGGCTGATTATCCACTCAGGTTCCCGATAGTTGTGTAACCTTGATGTTGTTGTTCTTCTGTCCTATTGCTTGATAGAAAATGTTGAGGGTACATTTTAGCATGGTGATGACCTCCATAGGTATAGCACCCTATCTTGGGTATTTGAGTTCTTATATTACCTTTCTTACTAGTATTAGGTCCTTTTGTATTTTCCTCATTGAAACCTTGTTCAATAATATTTTCTACCAATCTTGGTGTTGGCCCATTTCATCTTGTAGCAACTTCACTAATGACAACACCTAACTTACCTCTCCATGAAGTAACTTGAGTAGAGAAGTATCACTGGTTGTGTCCCCATCAAGGTCCTTCGAATTTCCAACATTCCTATTGGATCCCTCTAATTTGGTAACTATTTGATGGATATCCATGACACTTCCCTTCCTCTTGCCCAAGTCCTTCTTTACTCTAGGCTTCTTCAAGGAGCATATTTAAATCTCCTTCTATATATTTAGCGCCACATTTTTGGAGGATCTCAATATAGGTGCCATATCCTATTCATAAATGAATTTGGGTAAGTTACAATTTCCTCTTGATTGTACTTATAGTATGTTAGCTTCATTCTCCTCATGAACTAGCATAAATATTATCACTCAATGGATAATGATAAGGGTCACACTTGCTTTATTGCAAGGTGCCAAACCCAAAGATGCACATCAAGTCAATGCTCAACCTAGGTAGACTCTGCAAAAGCTTCTAGTCCTACGACCTAGATATCTAATACCAACTATAAAAACCTAAAACTACCAACCCCATTTTTTTGTAAAGAATAATTGCAAGCAAAGGTTCATAAGGAGGAAACCCTTATTTTATCTTTCCAACATACAAGGCTTCACCACATTTGAGTTCCAAGTTGATGTATATGATACTTAGTGGATAAGAGTGGCCAACTCCCATGGTTTCTAGGATTCACCTTACTAAAGCTACATGTTCAAAAGGATTCCAAAAGTGATCACCCTACCTTTCCCATACCCTCATCAACATAGTACAATGTAACCACAATGTAGGGATTATCCTGTAAGGCCCATAACACTTAAAGGGGATGCATATTACCTAACCTTACTCTAGATCCATCCAGGTAGGTTAATCAAATATAGATACTTGGTGCTTAGTTACCACACCTCCATGGGCTAACTAAGGTCATTACCACTTCATTGGCAATGAACATGATCACTAGATTCCATGCATTCAAGGCATCACCACTACTGTCTTGTAAAAGTTTTGATAATGTTTAGTTGGAGTACACCTAAGCATTCTGAATCAAGGTGCACTAAATTCACAAGAAACATCGCTATCATATGAAGAACACAAGCTTACTGAGAGGGGGGTATGAACATTATAAGACCACTTTTTACTTGTCTTTCCCAATCAATATTATGCAATGTATAGATAGCAATATCAACAATAGTAATCAAAGCAATGCACAAATCACCACACACAATAGAGACACCAAATTTACATGGTTCACCCAATGTGGGCTACTCCATAGAGAAAATATTTCACTAAAATTTTCTCAATAAATTTCTTGGGAATCCTTTCCCTATTACAATATTTATGGATCTCTATCCAAAGGAGACACCAATCCCCTAATAAAGTTCACAGATCTCTATCCACAGGAGAACTCCTTTCTCCTAAGCTCTGACTGGTGATCTTCTAGAAGAACTATTGCCCCCATTACTCTGGTTAATGGATATCTATCCACTAAAGACTTATCCTTGTTGACAATTTTGTCACATTGCACAATGGGGTAGAAAAATTGAATTTTTTTGTAAAGTATTTCTTTTAATTTCATGAATTTGTTCCCTTGTTTTTTTTTAGAAACAACATTTTCAAGCATTGCAGCAATTTTGGCTTTTCCTGCCACCCCCTTGTACATAAAATGAAGAAGAAAGAGCTTCGCTGCTGAAAAAGCTAAGGAAGATAGCTTCATCGAAAGAAATTTCTAAGGATGAAAACTACTTCAGGCCCGAAGTCCCTCAAACAACTACTTCGGGCGAAAACCTTGCGAAGCGGCGTAAAAAATAGCTTCGCATCCGAAGCATTTCCAGCAGCTACTTCGGGCAAAATTTTTGCGAAGCGGCATTCAAGTGGTAGTTCAAAAGAACAGCTTCATCAAAGGAAAATCACGGTATGAATTGGCTAAGGCAAGAAAACTACTTCGGGCCCGAAGTCCCTCAAACAGTTACTTCGGGTGAAAGTTTTGTGAAGCGGTGTTGCCAAGGAAGAAGAATGAAAACTACTTCGAGCCTGAAGCACTTCAAAAGGCTACTTCGGGCAAGAAACTTGTGAAGCAGGATTTGAAGGAGCGCAACGTTGAAAACACTTCGTCAAAAAATCGTCGAAGCACCCACTTCGGGCCTCCCCACCAGCGAACCATTTCTACTTCACCGAAAGTCGTTGTGAAGCATCTGCTTTGGCAAACCTTCGTGCGAAGTACTTTCCCCCGAAGTGGAAGAAGTCAAAGCATTTTTGAAGGTAAGAATGCGCTTCGGCCAAAATCCTCCCAAACCACAATTTTGAAGGAAGATCATGGCGAAGCATTTTAATAGTTCATCGACGAAGTGGTTTTGGCACATCTTCCAACGAAGTAGTAATGAAGAGCCCATCTTGCGAAGGAGATCTGCTTCGGCCCTTATCACCTCCAAAGCTGTTTTGCGAAGCTCCACCATGCGAAGTGCAAATCAAGGAGAATCTACTTCGGCACAAGTCCATTGCGAAGCAAAGTTGTAAACGAAGAACTAGCGAAGCACTTCAAGGGCACACGCTCTAAGTCGGGTATTTTTTCGAGGCGGTCAAGTGCCTCATAAATGCATTTTTACGTGCTCAAAAAACTATCTGTGCATTTTTGGAAATTGGAAACAAAGTATCAGTCTCTGAAGAAGAGCCCGGAAAGCATGGCGGTCACTCGAGTATTGCACGCAGAAGCCAAGGACACTCAGATGGCTCATTAATGCAAGTTTCCATGGCTGACCCGATCCTAGTTTCTAGTTTTGGTAACAGATTTGAGAGTTTAGTCACGAGGGCCGCGAGGAGCCGACTTCTCAGGTTTTAAGGGTGTACTCTGTTTTGTGCAATTATGGCTCAAAGGGTCGGGTCCTCTATAAAAACCTAGGCATTGTAATGTAAAAGGGGGGAACTTTCTGCTAGAAAGCTACTGTAACTTGCATTTCTATGATTAATACTAAAGAGATTTGGACTATATTTCTCTCTTATATGCTACCTTTTATGTTTATTTCTTTCATCTTTCTTCATTTGTATACTGTAATTCTGAATCCTGGATTTAGGTATGCGATTGGGGACTGAACCCTAAAATTTTTCCGAAGGATACATAGGGGAGGAAAATGCTGTAAAGGCTTTCTTTTATGCTACCTGTGGATAGTGTTTCTATTATATTCACTTTTCCTAATCACCATTACTCTGAACTCTGAATTTCAGTGAAATGGGAAGGGGAATCCTAGAACTCATCCAGAGGATACATAGGAAAGTCAATATTGTGTTCATTTTGTTATATTTTTGGTGTTTCTTGCTACTGTTTCAAGCTATTGGCTAGCAATCGTGCTTTTGGTTCTTTCCCACCATTAAACTACTGAAATATCTTCCCTTACTCTTTTATTTCTTTCCTGCACCCTTATCTTAAAACACCAAAGTAGTTTAGAACAGGAGCCGACATTTCTTCGAAGATTGGCACGAGGGGCATCTCTTCCCTTCGACATTTCAATGTTGGTCCAGTTCTAGGGCGCATACACTTACCCAAATCCTTTCCTGGGTAGATTTGATGACCAACAGTTTCTGGCATGCCCGATGGGACCCGGTCAGTCTCACCTTGTGAGTAGTAGTGAGAACCGATGCTCTCACTACCAAAAGACTCTTAGCATCTGGCGACTCTGTCTTACCCGAGAATATTTTAGTCATAAATATCGATACCGAAGTCTATGCCTTTATGCAAACAAGATGGAGATTTAGGAATAAAGGAGAGGAAACTGAGTTCTTTGAGCTTGATATTGAAGCCTTCGGGGAATGATCTAGGTTGGTCACCCTCGAGTCTTTGTTACGTGGAATATCCTCGCAAGAGGTCGTTGTTGACGAACAGGGCCTAACTTCTGATAGCACAGCGACTAGCTTTCCTCCTAATCCTCCCAACTCATTGAAGCATCCTAGAGCCTCCATTTCTATTGGTTGTCCTGTTAGCAATCAAGGAGGAGCTTCGGGAATTCCTATTTCTCAAAATCCAAGAGTAAATATGGCACAACAACAACAAATGCAGTAGCAACCACCACCCAGATTATTCCCAGCATGGAATTCTTTAGGACCACTAAATCTAGCGGGACAAGGGCAAGTGTCGCCTGCTGCTATAAAGAAAATCCCAACGTTCAATGGAACTGGAAAGACTACTTTGGAGCATATCCAGGACATAGTTTCTCTGGCGGTTATCCATGACATCACAGAAGAGTGGGTTATGGTAAAGCTTTTGGTTTTGTCTCTTAGAGGAAAGCTCATCTATTGGTATAGATCTTTACCACCCGATACTATTACGGGATGGGACCAGTTATCCGGGAAGTTGATGCAAAGCTTCAATGATTCTGTCGATCTGACCTCTCTCCTACATCAGTTCGTGATGATCCAGAGACATCCACAAGAAGAGATCGCAGACTTCAATGTTAGGTTCGCTCGAACCTGGAAAAGAATACCAGTTGGATTGTGGCCAACTGACGAAGCTGCATCGTACTATTTCGTTCGGGCTTTCAATTCTGATATCAACGTCATGGTGAGGTATTCGAATATCAATACCTTCTCGAAGTTATATGAGTTAGCCCAGAAGGCGGAGATGGATCTAATAGTTATGGGTAAGCTTCCCCAAAGGATGTCGATGCCTATACTTCCTGACTTCCATCAATCCTAGTATGCGAGCGTAGTCGCTTCGCAGATCTCTACAATCCCTACATACCCGATCTCATCCTGGAACTTGAATCCCATTGTATCCCAAATCACTGCTCCACAGATTCATTTTCTTATTTTTTGACTTCATAGCCCACGGTCACTTCGACATTCCCTATACTGCCAGCACCACTTCAACACCCTACTCTACCTCCAATACCAACAATGGCTCCATTGCCACCTATTCCTAAAACTAATGACATGCAAGCCAAAATACTGCAAAAAGTTCAGTTCATGAACTCCACAGTGTAGACCATGTCTAATGACATGACCATTATGAATAAGAAGCAAGCACAACAAGAGTTTCTATCGAGAAGATTTTATCCTACACCTGCGCTTACTAAAGATCAAGCGGTCAAGCAAGGAAGAGCTTTGGCAAGAAATGATGCAATAGACGAAGCCCCGAGCACTTTCGATTATATACATTTGTGCTCCATGTGTAATGACCCTCATGAAGAAAATACCTGCATGCTGCACCAACACTATGTACAAATGCTGGCGAGCAGTAGTCATGATGGTCAAGTCAATGTCATCAGACAATTGGATCAGGACTTGGTAATCGATGAAGAAGAGCCAGTTGCAGTCCTTACCAGAGGAGGAAAGAAGTCGATAGAGGTGGATGCTACTCAAATGGCTCCTTTAAAGGTGCATGCTCGCCATGAGAAAGGATAGCAACCTCCTCTGACCTCGAACGAATCCCAATAGCCTACACCAGTCAAAGAGAAGGCCCAACAGGCCCCTGCAAATACATCGCAGGTGGAAACTAAGGACCAGGCTAGAGAGAAGCTTAAGCTTCCTTCGCTGACCAAACGATAAAGGGTCAAAGCTACAGAACAATATCGCACCAGATATGAGCCGAGAAAGGAACCTGAGGTATCCAATTCTCTGGCATACAACATTGTAGATGAGCTAAAGAGGATTCTAGCCAAAATCAGTCTGTATGATGCACTGAACTACCTGGACAAGTGGACCTATTGCAAGAATCATTGAAGATAACCAAAGCAAGAAAAGCAACACCGCTTTCCCTAGTACAGACCCTGTCTACATCCATTACAGGTAAGAATAGGCCATCGCCATTCTATATGTCTCTACAGATGGAAGGGTATGTTGTACATAACTGTATGATTGACTCCGAGACCGCGACAACAGTCATGCCGAAGGCAGTGTGCGAAGAGATAGGGATGGAATATACGCGAAGCAATCATGGTGTACTCCAGTTGGATGGTACCCCCGTGAAGACTGTAGGGGTAATCATGGACATCCCTATTCGACTACACAAAATGCCTCAAATCACAGTTATATAAGATGTGGTAGTCGTTGACCTTGAGCAGATTGTGAATTTCATGATTCAAGAAGTAGCCACGGTTGAAAGCAGAAGCCCTAAAGAAGAAGAATATGAAGGGCTAGTTCGATTGAAGAATAACCACGTTCCCAAGGGATTAATTACTCTTGAAAACCTCTTTGATCAGAATTATTGAGTAGTTTCTCACAGGATCAAAGTTAATGCAAAGCAATATCAAGATTTAGAACTTGAACCTGGAAAAGCAATAAAAGTTGGAACATATTGCACTTCGGAGGAACTAGAGCAGATCTGATCTCTATGCAGAAAGTATCCCGACACAGTGGCTTGGTCTTATCAAGATTTAAAGGGATATGATCGACAACTGATCCAGCATACAATTGAGTTACAGGAAGGAATCAAACACTTTCGGTAGAAGCAAAGGCCGATCAATAGCAAGATCGAAGTCTTGATGAAAGCCGAACTCTTGAAAATGCTTGAGGCAAAGATAATTTATCCCATCAAGCATTCTTCTTGGGTAGCGAATCTAGTCCCAATTAGAAATAAGAATGGAGATATACGATTATGCGTGGATTTTTGCAACCTAAACCAGGCTTCTCTCAAAGATCACTACCCTCTCTCGTAGATCGATTAGATCTTGCATTCGGTGGCTGGGGCTCAACGCTTCTCCCTAATAGATGGTTTCTCTGGATACAATCAAATCTAGGTCAGGGACAAATACCAGCATAAAACCGCATTCACGACCAAGTGGGGAACATTTGCTTACCACCTAATGCCATTCAGCCTTTCAAATGCGGGAGCCACTTTTCAGAGGGCAATGGATTTAGATTTTGGTGATCTCTTGAATAAGGTTATTATTATCTATCTAGATGACATGGCCATCTTCTCTCGAAGAAGGGAGGATCACCCCTTACACTTACAACAAATTTTTGAAACATGCCAAGAATTTGGCATTTCAATCAATCCGAAGAAATCCATATTCGCAGTCAGCGAAGGGAAGTTGCTAGGACATACGATATCAGAGAAGGGTCTTGTTGTAGATCCTGACAAAGTTGAGGCTCTAATGAAGCTCCCACTCCTAGTAGAAAAGAAAGGTCTTCAATATTTCTTCGGCCATATTAACTTTGTGAGGAAGTTTGTTCCAGATTTTTCTGAGGTCATCAAGTCGATGTTCGAACTTTTGAAGGGTGCAGAATTCATCTGGACGAAGGAGAGAAAAGAAGCGTTCAAAGAAATAAAATCCCGAATTGCTCAAGCACCAGTCCTGACCAACCCTGACTACAATTGGGACTTCATCCTATATGCTATAAGAGAACCTAAGAGCTATGCTACAGTCCTAACACAAAAGAGGGAAGATGGCGAAGAGCTCCCCATCGTGTTTCTAAGCCAAGTGATAAACCCTCATGAAGAAAAATATAATTTCATAGAAATGCAGGTGCATGCAGTAATGAAGTCTCTTAGGAAATTCAAGCAGTTCATCTCCCAAAGTTGGGTTACAGTCTTTGTCATTCACCCTGATGTGCGTAATTTCATCATCCAAGGAGAATTGGGTAGTAAAAGGGCCAGTTGGGTCAGCAAGATTCAAGAATTCGACATCGATATCAAACCTACAAAACTGGTTCGCGGTCGTGCACTATGTCAAGAACTAGCAAAGAGCGTGGCGGCCAAAGTTACAGAATCTTAGTGGGATGACTCACCAGCAGAAGAATGCTTCGTAAACCAGGAAGAGGACGAGAAAGACTGGGTTAGTGAAATAGTCGAATACTTTAACACTGGAAGATGTCTCACATCTAAATGCTTCACAGAAAAGAAATTTCAGGATACGGTCCTCCCGATATACCTTGCGCCCCGAAGGCCTGTTTTTCAGAAACATTGATGGCATCCTTCTTAGGTGCATAAAAGATGATGATAAAAGGAGAATCCTGGGAGAATTCCATTCAAGATTATCTAGAGGTCACTTCACAGGGAGGACAACGGCATTGAAGATCATCAAGGCAAGTTATTATTGGCCTACACTCTTCACTGATGCCTTCGCAGTCTGTCGCAAATGCGAGCAGTGTCAAAAGTTCACTGGTCGAAGAAGAAATGCTTCGATGCCTCTCCAACTGATACAAGTAGAAGCTCCCTTTCAACAATGGGGGCTGGATTTCATAGGGGTCATATCGCCGAACTCCTCCTCTGGCCATAAGTTCATCCTGATCGCAACCGATTACTTTACCAGATGGGCTGAAGTAGTTCCCACGAAGAATGCAGATCAAGAGACCGTCATCTCTTTCCTAGAGGGGTTGATCACCCAGTTCAGAATTCCAGAAGCAATCATCATGGACAATGGTCCTGGATTCGTAGGTGCCAAAATCAACGAGTTCTTCTACCGATATGGGATATATCATAAAGTATCCTCCAATTACTATCCACAGAGTAATGGATTGGCAGAATCCACCAACAAGACCTTGTTAAAGGTGCTAAGAAAGCTCATAGATACGAACAAAAGAACTTGGCATCTTCTTCTATATCGGGCCTTGTGGGCCGATCAAATTTCGGTCAAGAAGTCGATCAAGACTTCACCTTACGCCTTGGTCTACGGTAAGGAGGTCATCTTACCTACCCATGTAGAAATCCCTGCATTGCAGTTGTTAGAAGGAGTTAATTCAATGGAAAACTGGTTGGCTCAGTTGCTACAGTTGGAGGAAGACCGTGAGAAGGCTTACCAGAGCTTTGCTAAACATGCTCAGGTCACCCGAGATTGGTTCAATAAAAAATCATCCGATCGCACATTCAAAGTGGGAGATCTGGTATGGAAGTGGGACTCTTGGAATGCCAAGCCTAGAAATCACAACAAGCTGGATGCTTTCTGGGACAGACCATTCAAAATCATGAAGGTGAATTCAGCCAAATCTTTCATCCTCAAAGATGAAGCTGGCCAGGTATTACCAATTTCTATTAATGGTCTTCATCTGAAGACTTTTCATCGCTGAGGTGAAACACAAAAAAAAAAAATTGTGTATGTACTTTTGTATATAAGTTTTCATTTGTGTATATACATCCTGTTCTGAGATTGCAAAAGCTAAGTTTTATACTCCAAAACCTCCTTTGGGGACTTTTGATGCGAAGTAGCGGTTGCAAGGAGGTTTTGAGCGAAGCACTTTGCCCTCAAAAGGTTAAACAAAAACCAAAACTAAAGCGTGAAAAATGTTGCGCAAAAGGAGTATGAGCGAAGTAGTTTTCAAAGAAAATCCAGCGAATTGTTTTCCAAGAGGAACAAACTTTGGCAAATTTTA
The DNA here is from genome assembly GCA_028583015.1 of Wollemia nobilis. Lineage (NCBI taxonomy): Eukaryota > Viridiplantae > Streptophyta > Pinopsida > Araucariales > Araucariaceae > Wollemia > Wollemia nobilis. The sequence goes on from JAQPPZ010002068.1 coordinate 1,432,381, forward strand.
GTGTGAAGCAACTGACGCAAGATGCTTCACAGTGAAGCACTTTGGCTTTCAAAATATCCTCGGAAGACCGAAGGCGTTACCAAAGGGAAAGGAAGGAATGAAAAGAGCTTCACACCCGAAGCGTTTCAAGCAGCTACTTCGGGCAGAAATTTTGCGAAGTATTTTCCAAGAAGATGAGCTTCAGGGGGTTTAGTATTCCACGAAGCAAAAAACTGATGCGGCAATAAAGAACTACTTTAGGCCCGAAGCGTTGAAAAATATCCCACACCAAAAGTTTGCCCGCGAAGCATTTTTGATGTTGATTTCAACTTCGTCGAATCAGGAGCATTTAAAACGTGTCTTGGGGAACACGTCAACGAAAACCTAGGGGAGTTCGAAGCAGATGATTTTAATGCAAAGGTGGTGGAGTGCATCCCAAGAGGATTCAATTAAGAGAAAAGCTCATGCCCAGGTACGAAGTGGCAGTAGGTTGCATTTCCAATGCAGGGCATAATCATCGAAGCACGTGGCCCCGCGTACTATGCTATCATAGAGCCAATCAAAAGACACGGTAACTTCCTTCGTCCGAGGTGTAAATTTAATTTTGGTAGGTGCCATAAATTCATGTGGTTGCCTTTTAAAGCTATAAAATGCAAGGCCCTGTTATTCATCCATCAATTCATGCAAGACTAAGAACCTTCGGTTACTCTGCAATTCTCTTGCCCTTTGCATCAAAGACCTTTGCGTCAAATCCTTCTATATCAAGGACTCTGCCGACACCATTTTCACAATGGGAAAGAAAACTTCTAAGGAGAAAGGAAAGGAACTAGAAGTAGTAGGCCCCGAAAAAAAAAGAAGGGCAAGGAAGAGAAAAAGCATACACCTAAAAAGATCAATCTCACCCCTCGCCCAGAAAAGCAACCGATGGAAGAAGGAGACGACTCTGAAGAGGAACAGCTTGAAGAACCACCAATTGATGGGTGGGAGAAAATTAGAGACACAGAGCTCTCTAAGGGTGTGTCCGACCTACGACGCACTATTGATTTTATGACGAGCAGACTCACCCTAGAGAATAAAAGGGCTGTTGCCTATTATTCTCAGATTTACTAGTATTTGACCCCGCCTGCTCACCACTGTCCAGAGTTAATCTGTGCTATCGCGCAGAACTACCAGCCTGCATCCAGGCAAGTGTTGGACGCTTCGGGTCATAAATTTTTTTCCATTTTGAAAGAAGATGTGCAAGCAGCATTTGTGCCACAACAAGGGCCACCCAAGGGTTATTCAGTTCGCAATGTCATTCTGAGCGAATATATGGAGAGGTTCACCTCCAACAACTACATATTGAAATTTTTGCATGAGAACCTCAAAAGTGGGCTCCCTTCAGGCAAGATGCCCCAAATGCCTCTACCCTTGGCGGCCTTCAAGAACACCGATATTTTCTTTATCATTGCATGAGTGGTAGGCCTATCTACATATGCTTCAGTGCAACCCTGGCAGGTTTCTTTGGTCGAATGTATTTCAAGAGGGGAATTCTACGCCCCTGATGCTTCAAGACCAACCACCAACCTAGTTTTCTTTGATTGGACAAAATGGGTGGCCCGAACCTTGCACACACGGCTCACCAGCATGAAGAATTCGGTGACGGGCTAGTACTTTGCACCCTGTTCTTTCCTTGTCTGGTTGTTTTTCTACCATGTACATAAACAATTCCCCCACATTGCCATTTCTTCGAGCGATAAGGATGGAAATCCTCTGCCTGTGTACTAGTGGACTCCCCTCCTATTGAGGACAGAGTCTTATTATTCTTTTAACCAATAGTTTTTGAGACCCACCATGCATTTTTTGAAAGGTTCTTGCCCTCGGGTGCCCCTCAGTTTGAGGGATAGAATAGTAATGGAGAAGAAGGGAGATGTCTTTCAATTAATGCAGGGACTGGTGATTCGCCTGTTTGGCTTTATAGGAAAACCCTTCCTACTCCCTATTTTCCCCTTTGAGTACCAATTTGCATTGGAGGTCGCTCGGCAGAGCGATGTAACAAACGTCGTCTACGACCACGGTCGAAAATGGGAACATACCTGTGACTTCCCCTTCAAGATGGGGGTAATTGAAGTATTTGTCTTGAAGCAGAACGTAGTCCTGGAAGAAAAGCTTGCCAAGTTTGGCCTACTCCAGATTCCTCAACAATGGCTCTATGATCCCTTGGGAGTGATGAGGGATCACTTAAAATTCAAGAACTTTCATGTCTGCCCCCACCCTGAAATTGTGGAGCAAAGAAATAATCCTAATGGGAAAGATCTGGAGTGGCATCTAGAGAGGATGAGGACATTGCCTCCTTGGCATGAATTTTATCCTATGGAGGTCGAGTTTGACCCTAACCAGCATCCCTTCCCAACTCTAGACTCCACATTTTGGAGAAAGGCGAAGGATGATTTGAAAGAAGAATTGAAGAATTGGGGCGAGGAAAAACTTTAGGAGTGGTGGATAATGAGAGTCCATCGCCAAAAAATGAATTCCTATGGACTCTTGACATCGGATAAAGACTTCACAATTGTCTATGAAGCCAACCTTCAAACTTGGAAGTCCATATCCTTCGTCGACTTTGTTCCTCCAGCTACCCCAGGATCGGGCGAAAGCCCAAGAGGAGTTGACGATGCTTCGGAGCAGGAAGAAGAGGAAGAAGCCGAAGCTACACCAGAGGCACTACCACAGGGACCATTGAAAATCCATGACACAAGTGCCAAAGAGTTGGAGAAACCATTGGAGAGGAAGAAAAGAAAGAGGCAAGAGCAAATTCAAGTGCCTTCGAGCCACCCAAAGCGACCCCGCACTAAGCTCCCAAGTGCTCATGCTAGACAACCTGCATCAGGCCTGGCTGAAGCAAATATTGAAGATGCGGTGCCACCAAGTACAGAGACAGTCCCAGATATAGACGTCATTGATGTGGAGGAACTCCTCCAACAATAGGGAGACCCCGAAGTAGAAGTCGTGGGGGTTGGGAGTGTCGAAGCCCAAAAGGAGTAGGAGCCTATCACACAAGAAGCCACCACAGTCGCTCTGCCAGAAGGGCATGCAGGACGCACTCTCCACCCTTTGCCTTGGTCTCTCACATGTCCACTGTGGTCCTGGCCAAAGATTCTCATCAGTCTCTCCCTCCCTCACAAAGTCAATCACCTCCTTGCGTGTTGCCTCTTGCCACCGATCTCGTTAGCCCCACTCCACTCAAGTCATTAGGCCGGGACAAGTCTATTGCTACCACTTCGCCTTCCCATGCCACCGATCCTTTGGACCTTAGCCGGGGCGAAGGCAGTGCCCCAACGCTGGACCCTGTTCTTCATTCCCCTGCCTCACATGGCATTGTTGCACTCACTGGGACTCCTAGTACACCTGTCGTCAAACCTTCTAGTGAGGCATCCCCCATTCATTCTTTGTATATTTTCACCCCTTTGGCTAGAGATCCAGCCTCATTTGAATCAGAGATGTCCTTAATTAAGGAACGCCCTCTAGCTAAGAAGCTACTCCTAGCTCAGAAAAATACAAAAAAAATGCTGAAGGGAGGAAGAAGAGAGGACGCTCTCTGGCCCATGTTGAAAAATGTGCTATCTTCGATTTAAAGGCTGGGAAGTTGCATAAAGTAAAAAATATCCCCAAGGTCCAGAAGCCCCTGGATGAAATGACTCCAACAGACTATGACTACCAGGACAAATCCAAGGACCTGGAGCATGTGAATGTTGATAATGAATCTGAATCCATGCATGTTAGGATTGAAAATTTCCATGCGCATGTAAACATCGCCATTCAACATAGATTTGAAGCAAAAAATGCCAACATCAAGTTGGAAGAAGAGCTAGCTAGAATCCGCTCCAAGCTGGAGGATTCAGAGGAGCAGTGTAAGCTGATGAAAAAGGAAGCACACGCCCTGAAATAGCAAATACTACAACTGTAGAGCATAGCTGAGCACCAAGCACAGAGACAGACCAAAAATGATCTGAAGGCCAAGGAAGTTGAAAGCAAGATCTTGCAGTTGTAGTAGCAGTTGCATGAAAAAGAAAGCTTGGAGCTGTTTGATAGAGGCAGGATCAAAGAAATACGCTCACACTTGTTAAAAAATTTCAGATCCCGGGCCTCCAGTGCCCTATCAATTTTGACCTATATTACCGAAGCACAGCGTGTCACTACCGAAGGAGGACCAATCATAGATGAGGTCACTTAGGAAGCTAAAGGTCGACTCAAATTAGCCTTTGATGTCCAAAGCACGAAATATTAGGACTTGCAGGTTGCTGCAATGAGTCGGACAACTAGGGATTGGTCCATGGCCCAAGCCACAGTTCGTGCCTTCTTTTCCAAGGTGAGGAAGGCACAAAAGGTGAAAGACCTCCTGGACATGTTTGAGAATGAGCAGTGCACATCGCTAGGCTATTTCCAGGATCTCTCTTCCTTAGGTTTCTTGAGCTTCATGGATGATGACGAGAACCTTTTGACTAAGGAAGAGCTTAAGCTAGCATGGCTTCAGTTTAAAGGTGACGTCTCGGAGATAGATGAATGGGCAGAGCCTATAACAGAGGGGCAGGTCATAGATTTCATTCTAAGGCACTACAAGATTGCATCCTGCCTAAACAATTTGTTCATCAGAGCCAAACATGCTGATATCGGGCAGATTGATCGGTTTCGTATTTTGGTTAAGGCATTTCAAGATCAAGAGCCTTTCTCGAAGGGTTCCTGGGATCATGTTCACCAAACCATGAAGCGCATCCGCGATCGCCTTACCCCATCACCGTCGTAGGAAGCCGCACGAGAAGAAGGAGAGGAAGCAGAAGAAGAAGAATAAGAATAGGTTGTGGAAGCACCCCAGGAGATAGAAAAAGGAGAAGGGTCTGGAGGTAACTCTGGCCCAACGGATCAATGCTGAGGGTTCTCCCACTGAGATGAACTCGTCACCCCGCGAGCCGCAAATAATGTTGACAATTTTGTCACATTGCACAATGGGGTAGAAAATTTGAATTTTTTTTGTAAAGTATTTCTTTTAATTTCATAAATTTGTTCCCTTGTTTTTTTTTAGAAACAACATTTTCAAGCATTGCAGCAATTTTGGCTTTCCCTGCCACCCCCTTGTACATAAAATGAAGAAGAAAGAGCTTCGCTTTCGAACAAGCTAAGGAAGATAGCTTCGCCGAAAGAAATCGCTAAGAATGAAAACTACTTCGGGCCCGAAGTCCCTCAAACAACTACTTCGGGCGAAAACCTTGTGAAACGGCGTAAAAAAGAGTTTTGCACCCAAAGCATTTCCAGCAGCTACTTTGGGCAAAAGTTCTGCGAAGTGGCATTCAAGTGGCAATTCAAAATAACAGCTTCACCAAAGGAAAATCGTGGTTCGAATTGGATAAGGCAAGAAAACTACTTCGGGCCCGAAGTCCCTCAAACAGTTACTTTGGGTGAAAGTTTTGTGAAGCGGTGTTGCCAAGGAAGAAGAATGAAAACTACTTCGAGCTCAAAGCACTTCAAAAAGCTACTTCGGGCAAGAAACTTGCGAAGCAGGATTTGAAGGAGCACAACATGGAAAACACTTCACCGAAAAACTGCCGAAGCACCCACTTCGGGCCTCCCAACCAGCGAACCATTTCTACTTCGCTAAAAGTCGTTGTGAAGCATCTGCTTTGGCAAACCTTCGTGCGAAGTACTTTTCCCCGAAGTGGAAGAATTCAAAGCATTTTTGAAGGTAAGAATGCGCTTTGGCCAAAATCCTCCCGAACCACAATTTTGAAGGAAGATCATGGCGAAGCATTTTAATAGTTCATCGGCGAAGTGGTTTTGGCACATATTCCAATGAAGCAGTAATGAAGAGCCCATCTTGCGAAGGAGATCTGCTTTGGCCCTCATCACCCCCGAAGCTGTTTTGTGAAGCTCCACCATGCGAAGTGCAAATCAAGGAGAATCTACTTCGGCACAAGTCCATTGCGAAGCGAAGTTGCAAACGAAGAACTAGCGAAGCACTTCAAGGGCACGCGCTCTAAGCCGAGTATTTTTTCAAGGCAATCAAGTGCCTCATAAATGCATTTTTACGTGCCCAAAAAACTATTTTTTCAAGGCAGCATTGGAAACAAAGTATCAGTCTCTGAAGAAGAGCTTGGAAAGCATGGCGGCCACTTGAGTATTGCACCTAGAAGCCAAGGACGCTCATATGTCTCATTAATACAAGTTTCCATAGCTGACCTGGTCGTAGTTTCCAATTTTGGTAACATATTTGAGAGCTCAGTCATGAGGGCCGCGAGGAGCCGACTTCTCAGGTTTCGAGGGTGTACTTCGTTTTGTGTAATTATGGCTCAGAGGGTTGGGTCCTTTATAAAAACCCAGGCATTGTAATGTAAAAGGGGGGGAACTTTCTACTAGAAAGATGTTGTAACTTGCATTTCTATGATTAATACTAAAGATCTTTGGACTCTATTTCTCTCTTATATGTTGCCTTCTACATTTATTTCTTTCATCTTTCTTCATTTGTATACTGTAATTTTGAATCTTGGATTTAGGTATGTGATTGGGGACTGAACCCTAAAATTTTCTTGAAGGATACATAGGGGAGGAAAACGTTGTAGAGGCTTTATTTTATGCTTCATGTGGATAGTGTTTATGTTATATTCACTTTTTCTAATCGTCGTTACTCGAAACTCTGAATTTCGATGAAATGGGAAGGGGAATCCTAGAACTCGTCCAAAGGATACATAGGAAAGTCAATATTGTGTTCATTTTGTTATATTCTTGGTGTTTCTTGCTGCTGTTTCAAGCTATTGGCTAGCAATCATGCTTCTGGTTCTTTCCCACCATTAAACTACTAAAATTATTTCCCTTACTCCTTTATTTCTTTCCTGCACCCTTATCTTAAAACACCAAAGTAGTTTAGAACAGGAGCTAGCCTTTCTCCGGAGATTAGCACGAGGGGCATCTCTTCCCTTCGACCTTTCAATGTTGGTCCAGGTCTAGGGCACATACACTTACCCAAATCCTTTCTTGAGCAAATTTGATGACCAACAGTCCTCACTGCCCTAGCTAATGGATATCTATCCAATAGAGACTATCATCCTCTATACTTTGTCACCTTCAAAGCTCTATCTAAAATATGCACTAAACACAGTCCTTCGGTCTAGCACAAATTTATCCTCAATATATGTCCTCTGATATGCACTAAACACAGTCCTTCGGTCTACCACAAATCTATCCTCAATATTTGTCCTTTGTTTTGCACTAAACATAGTCCTTCGGTCTAGCACAAATCTATCCTCAATATTTGTCCTATGTTCTTTACTAAAAATAGTCATTCGATCTAGCATGAATTTGTCCTCAAGCCTTAACTCAAATCTTAACACAATCACAAATCAACTCTATTGGATATACCCCAAACCTTAACTCAAGGTTTGAACAAATCAATAAATCAACTCTTCTCACAAGCCTTCTCAAATACTTGTCTTAAATATGCCTTGTAAGCTTCCACAAAAGCTCACACCAATTTATCCTCAAGTCCTCTCTAGAACTTGTCCAATATGCTCAATAAGTCCTCACAAGAACTCATCCAAATATGCTCTCAATCTGTATTGTAAGCATCCATAAAAGCTTACCCAAGTATGTCCACAAGTCTTCTCAAAGACTTGCCTCAAATCTGCTCAACAAGTCCACACTAGAACTTGTCCAATCAAAAAGCCCTTTGACTATGCCATTTCATGCACAGTTAGTTTGGTATTTGTGTACACACGTACACCCTTATCCAGAGTTGATAAAATTAATTACCATATATTATAACCCAATTACCAACTCAGTTCGAAAGTCCAATGGGGAGGTACTTTTCTCCATCATCGCGGTTGATGTGAGGGAAGCGTTTGCATGTGGATTGAATCCCCCATATCATATTATTTTTAAGAAACTACACACCAACGAGCAATAGGATTGATATGTCTCTACGGTGACCATGTGATAATTTATGGAGATGCAGTTGATCAAGGATCCACAACTAGGGAAGCTTTCGACTCTACCAAAACCCTTGTTAGAATTCAAAAATCCTGATTTGTTTTCAATACTGGTATGGGTTGCTGGTCTTCCAATGGATTCTATGGTGCATAAGTGGCAAGCGGTGATGGTGCAGTGTATATTCCAAACGGAGTTTTATGCTCCAAGGGCATGAGGAGGGATATAAATTTAGAATTTTTAAAATGGGCTTACTTCATTTATCAAAAAATGCACATCTAATTGGAGAAGATGCATATGGAAGAAGAGACATCGTTCAAGAACACGTCCTTCCTCATTTGGTATTTTTTCTTTCATTTATACCAACATTTTTCATTTATTGCAGTAAGACAGGTTGATAAAATATATGAGCTATTGCCTATCTATATGTGGACTCCCACTCTATCAAGGAGGGAGTCATACTACAATTTCAATCACTTATTTTTGGGGCCCGCAATTGAATTGATTTGCGGCCAAAGTGAAAGAGTGTTGCGAGCAATGAAGGAAGTTGTTGTCATAGCAGAAAAGGGTGACATATTTTTTTTGACGCAGGGCATCGTCGTAAGAATTTATGGCTTCACAGGTAAGCCATTACTACTCTCATACTTTACCATTGAACATATTTTCGCCATGGAAGTGGTGCGCCAAACTAATTACACAAATGATGTGTATGGAGTGGGATGTAGCAAAAGGATGACTTGTACAATTTATTTTAAATTTGGTAGCATAGAAGTGAACCAGGTCAGGCAGAATCGATTGGTCACAGTAGCGCTTTAGGACTTGGGGTTGATAGAATTGCCACAATAGTGGAGGTATGACCCATCAGGTAAGTTTATAGAAATAATAAAGGGCAAGACCTTTCACTGTTGTCAACGGCCTAACATTGAGAAGTGTTGGATATTTTGATTCCTCTAAGTCAAAGTTTTCATTGATGTCACCTGATAGATTTATCACTCTTATTAAGTAATTCGGCAAGAAATAAAGTCGCCCAACTCATCCAAGAAAAAGCTTCATCATTGCAAAAGTACAAAGAAAGGTTCTTATTAAAACCAAGGAAGGCAAAATCAATGGTTTTCATCAAAACCAAGGTAGGCAAAATAAAAGGTTTTATTCAAAACCATGGATGACATATTTGAGGTGGGTTTTTCATGAAACCCAAGTTAGCATTTTGTTTCATCGAAAAAAGAGCCCCGATGACAAAGTTATTCAGCTTTGAAGTTTAAGTTTAAATTTTAATATTTTAAAATTTAAATTTCCAATTTGGAAATTCCTGCCAATGTCATCAAATTCGATTGAAGCACCGACATGATGCTAAAAAGGCATAAGGCACTATATAAATGCCAAGTGAAATCATTTCCAAAGTTATCCCTTGCAAGTTAATTGAATTTGAAGCACATGCGAACGATAGTCTTATTTTTTGGAGTCCTCACGATTTGCATAAAGGCTAAGGAGTGGAGGTTCAGAAGTTCCACAATGCATAGGCCATCATGGCCTAGTGGTATGGTTACTTGGTACTAAGGTGGAGGTTTTGCGTTCGATTCACATAAGGTCAATTTGGTGCAAGGAAGAAGCACGGGAAGTTCTTGTCATTTTTGGAAGAACACCTTTTCGAGGGAACTTCACGGTGGGCGTGCTATTTTGGACTTGTGTGGGTGCGTGGCCCAACGGTGGCTTGGCTGCAGCTAAGGCATTGGGAAGAAGGTGATCAAGGGATCGAATCCCATTGAGGGCAAGGCAAGTGAATTTAATTTTTGTTTAATATTTTAATTTCTGCCAAGGTTGCCCAAGGAGAAATAAGGATATGGTATGCCCTAGGGAAGATTGAGATTTCTATTGTTTTTATTTTTGGAAGTATATCATATTATATATCATTGGAAAGGTATTTTCGAGAGCTACTTGTTTAGATTGCTTAAAGGGAGAAATAAGTGTGTGTGTGTGTGTGTGTGTGTGTGTGTGTGTGTGTGTGTGTGTGTGTGTGTGTGTGTGTGTGGAGATATTTCTTATGTATTCAAGGAGTTCCAAGAGTAAAGTTTGATTCATTCTTTTGAGGCTTTAATTCTTGCATAAGAGGGTTTGGTACATTTTATTGAGTAGGAATAATAAGGTGTTATTGAGATATTATTTTTATTATTGTGTTATTACTCATAACCTCTAATCCTTGTTGAGATTGGAAAAAAAAAAGGTGTTGAGTGTGGCAGATTTAGTGGACAACTCATAAGGCATCAAAAAGGTATGGGCAATATTCTTCATTGACTTATGTGGGTGATTGATTCCTGAAAATATCTTTGGAGAGAAAAGGACTGATTGTGGTTAACCTTTTTGAGAGTTGTTGGTTTAATGCTTCAAGGTTTTCTAAATTGAGAGTTGTGATTAAACCTTATTTATAAGCATTGTTGTTGAAGCCCATTGGTTGTGCAAAGAACTTGAACTTGAGTATCATTGTTATGTGATATTTTTTGTTGAGCATTGTTGAAAACATTTTGAGTTGGTTGATACATGCTTAGACTAGGGTTTGTGAGAAAGGATTGATCCTTGAGGTTATTGGTTGAGTAGAGTTGATTGATCCTAGTCAAATGATTGTGTGAAGTGGTTGTTCAAGTTCCGTGAAACAAACTATTCTATATTCCGATTTGAGTTGAGATTGAGATTTGAGAATAGAGCATATTGAGTATCTAAAAATTCTCTTTATGCTTCTATGAGATTGATTTAATTTGAGATTGAGATTTGATAATAGAATATGTTGAGTCTCTAACAATTCTCTTTATGCTTCTATGAGATTGATTTGAGTTGAGATTGGGATTTGAGTATAGAACATATTGAGTCTTTAACAATTCTCTTTATGCTTCTATGAGATTGAATTGAGTTGAGATTGGGATTTGAGTATAGAACATATTGAGTCTCTAAAAATTCTCTTTATGCTTCTATGAGATTGATTTGAGTTGAGATTGGGATTTGAGTATAGAACATATTGAGTCTCTAACAATTCTTTTTATGCTTCTATGAGATTGATTTGAGTTGAGATTGGGATTTGAGTATAGAACATATTGAGTCTCTAACAATTCTCTTTATGCTTCTATGAGATTGATTTTAGTTGAGATTGGGATTTGAGTATAGAACATATTGAGATAGAGTTGAGATATTGATTGAGTATTGAGTATAGAACATATTGAGTCTTTAACAATTCTCTTTATGATTATATGTGATTTAACAAGTTTTGTGTGGACTTGTTAAGCAGATTTGAGGTAAGTCTTTGAGAAGGCTTGTGGACTGATTTTGTGTAGGTTTTTGTGGAAGCTTGCAATGCAAATTTGAGCAAGTCCTAAAGATGACTTATTGAGTAGATTTGGACAAGTTCTATGTGATCTTGTTGAGCAGATTTAGACAGGTTTTGAGTGAGTCTGTTGAGCAGATTTGAGCAGGTTTTGTGTGGACCTGTTGATCATATTTGAGAAGGTTTTGTGTGATCTTGTTGAGTAGATTTGAGTAGGTTCTAAGCGGACCTATTGAGCAGATTTGAGTAGGTTCTAAGCGGACCTATTGAGCAGATTTGAGTAGGTTCTGAGTGAACTTATTGAGTAGATTCGAGCAGGTTTTGAGTGAACCTATTGAGCAGATTTGATAAGGTTCTAAGTGATCCTATTGATAGAGCTTTGGAGGTGACAGAGTATAGAGGACAGAGTCTCAGTGGATAGAGATCCAGTAGTCATGACAATTGAATACAGATCTTCTGAGTGAGAAATCTTCAAGTGGAGAGAGATCCACCAGTCAGTGCAACAGAGAGACCGAGTCTTCTAGAAGATCACTAGCTAGAGCAGAAGGGGATAGAGTTATCTTGTGGAAGAGATCCATGAACTTTATATTAGGGGATCAACATCTCCTTTGGACAGAGATCCATAAACATTGCAATTGGGAAGGATTCTCATGAGATTATTTGAGAAATATTTAGAATAAATATTTTCTCTATGGAGGCAGCCCACATTGGGTGAACCACGTTAAAATTGATGTCTTTATTGTGTGTGATGATTTGTTCATTGCTTTGGTTATTGCTATTGATATTATCATTGATTATATTGATTAATACTATTTGGGAAATAAAAGTAAAAATTGGTCTTATATTGTTCACCCCCCTCTCAGTAGAAGCTTGTGTTCTTCAAGAAGAGGTGCAATAATTTTGATGGGCATAATTTAGAATGGCATATTGAGGATATGACAACGCTTCCTTTGTGGCATGATTTTTATGAGCAAGAAGATGAATACAACCTAGTAGTGCATAAATATTAGATTCCTCCACCAGGACTATTCGACCAGTTAAAGGAACAACTGCCTTGGACCGAAGAGAAGATCATGAATTGGTGGATAATACGGGTCCATAGAGGAAATATTACATCACCTTATGGGTTGAAAATAGATGAAGCATTTTTAGATGCTTATGAAGAGTACATTGATACCTATCAGCCCATCGCTTTCGCAAAAATATTTCCTTGAAGCTTTCAAAAATTTGACAACGATGAAGGCGTGGCAAGGGGAGAACGTCCAATGATCGAGGAAGATACACTTGAGGAGGAGGAGCATCAATATGTGTTTCAACGAAGGTCACAGTGGGTAAAGCAAAAATTAGATGAGGCACTTGCATCGAAGAAGTAATCTATTGGATAAGTGCTTCCCTTTCCAAAGGCTATGAAAAAGCCAAGAACTGATGATACTTCATCCTCCACTATGGCAGTTTTGGCTGTTGCAGTTTCTACATTTGTAGTCACTACGATGGTTGCTAATTTCCCCCCACTAGTGTTAGAGGCTTCGATGAGTTTTGCTCAAATATTACTAATAATCCATGAAAAATTGAAGGAACCACAAGCAAAGGTTTTTAACCTCGAGGAGAAAGTGGAAGAGCAACAGGAAGAAATCATTTTGCAACCACTATCATCACTAGAACACACGATACCCACACTCGAAGGTACATATTCATTTTCCTCTTCTTCTACTTCAAATCATGTAGTGACTTTTAGTTTATCTCCAATAATTTCCACATCAATCTCTCCCCTCTTTGGTATGCCCTCCTTGTCCATTTCGCTTCCCTCTTCTTCCCTTTCACAAGTCACTATTGCTCCTTCTATTCCCCTTTCTTTGGCCTCCCTTTCTTTTAGTTCATTTGCGTCAGGGCCAAACCTATTTTTGCACCCTTCCCCTTCCAATGTTGCTACCACTTTTATCGAGGCTATAAGTACACAAGCTCCTCCAAGGGTGAGCGTAACTACAGTCGAACCTGATCCCCCCACTTAGTCTGCTATTTCGGTCCCTCCCCTCCTAGTCGTCTCCTCTACTTCCTTTAAGCTTGATCGCTCACAAGTTTTGATACCTTTTACACTATTTTTGGAGTTGCAAGTATTGCTTGAAGTTGAGGTGGTGCCAAAATAGCTCGACGTAGAGAAAATCAATTGACCACACCTCAGCTCATCATAGTGGTTGAAGAGTCATAGAAGGAAATAAGCATTGGCTCCAGCCTAACCACTTAATAAGGTTGCTTTTGATCTGGTTGCCATGGAGGCCCATGTAACTAAGATCACTCCCCTGGTACAGAAGCCATAAGGTAAAATGATGCCAAGTGATTATGTTTATGAAACTATGACAGAGAACCTGATAAAGATTGATCCAACTAAAAAAATGGGGAATATGTAGGTTGATATGAGCTTAGTCTATTTGCATGGTGAGTACTACATGTAGATATTTTTTAACGTTGAAAATAAAATCACCGAACTTGAGGATGCTTTCATAGCAAGTAGAGTGCAAGAGGAGAAAACAACTACATAGAATGAATACCTACGTCAACAGGTGGGAGTGCACCTAAAAGAAAGGGATGTAGAAATTCTGGAGATGCAGGCACTTAGGGTGTAACTCGAGGTCATACAAAATCAACTAACTAAAAAGACCGCACATGCCATGGGATTCTCCTCAAAAAAAATCAAAGAGGCTCGCCTTCACTCAGCCCAGAATTACGAGATGTTGATAGCGCAAGCAATTCAATTTTTACATTATTTGTGGGTCACCCAAATTTAAATTCAGTTGGATTAGTAGTTGATTGATTCAACTAAGGAAATGTTGGAGCCCTACATAGAAATGGTGGTAAAAATTCAGGCCTTGGCTCATTCTAGCATGTATATCTTGAGTGAGATGAATCATGCTTGGTATACCGCTAAGGTCACACTATGTAGCTACTTTCATAGGATGGACCTGGTGAGGGAAGTTTGAAAGATCCATAATGCAATAGAGCGATAGCATACTATCTTTATGATTCATTTTGATGCTCTCGTTGATATGGGTTTTTTGGATTTCATGGATGAATGGGGACAACCTCTACCGATGGAGCAATTAGAAGTGACTTGGAAGAGATTTGTGGAAGACACCTCAGATATGGACAAATGGAAGAAGCCCATAACATAGGAACAGGTGCTCCTACTTATGCAAAAGTATACCTGCATGGAGCTTTCATTGTTCAAGCTAGTCCAACGAGCAAAGCACCTCAGCCTAGAAGACGTCCAAAATCTATGCTTTGTTTATGAATCATTGAGTGTTTCCTACTTATTTGATACTCATGCTTGGAATTTAGTAGTTACAGTCTACGAAGTGACCTCCAAAATCCTCAAGGAGCAAGAGGAACAAGCTGCAGTAGATAAGGTCATGGTAGAGAAAGTAGCAAAGGAAACAGAGCTAGAATGAAGCCTCACTTTTGTATTAAGATTACCTTGTATTATGATCAACTTGAGATGTCCCATCGAGCATACCAGAATGAAGTGCATGGAAAATCATGTCCAAAGCCTTCCTTGCATTCCTCAGTGTATATGGGCTTCTTACTCGTGTGCCATCGGTGTTGAAGTGTAGGTCCTGTAAACTTACATAACCTGCAAAAATGGATTAGTGTGTTTGGGGGCTTGCCTTGGTCAAGCCCCATATTTAAAAAGACAAAGACACAAATAACTAGTTTAGTGCATAATTAAAATCATAATTAAAATAATGGTATTTACAATGGAACTTACCTATACAAGGGAGCTGATGTAGCCTGATGCTTTCTTTGGAGCTCCTTTCCAAGTAGATGCTTGATATTGTGTATCCTAGGCCAATTCTAGCAGAGTCTGGGTATGTTAATGGAGGATCCTTTAAAATTGAGAAGGCACTAGGTGAGGTGGAAGGCTTATATTAAATAAATATTAGATCTAATTAAGAATGTGTTTAGCCATAAAGCATACTTTGACCAAAAATGTTGACTTTTGACCATAAAGTGCTTTTTGACCATGGTGGAGAATTTTGTTGGACATTTTGAGTCCTGTCAAAGTTGTCATTGATGTCAAGGAATGAAGTCATCATTAATGTCAAGGAATTTTTCAAGAAATAAGTTATCAAAGTTGTCATTGATATCCAGGAAGAAGCTTCTATTGATGTCAAAGGTCAAGAGGAACAATGCAAAGGTTAAAGGCAAAAGGGCTCCATAATATTTTTAAATATTATGTAAGAGCATAAGTTAAAATATTTTCATAAAATTCCAAGAAAGTTTATTGCAAAGCTAAAGGAAGGTTTAATATTTATTTGATAAAATATTTAAATTCAAAATGAATTTAAATTTTATAAATAAATATTATTTATACCAAGGTGCAAAGTGAAATATGGTTTAAATAAAACCAAAGGGTTTTAAAGAATTAATTTATAAAATTTAAATTCAAATGAATTTAAATATTTTATAAATTGTTGGAATATTACCATTAGTAAAAGGTTAAAAAAATTGTTTTTACCTTGGGTAAAGGTAACTTACCTTTTACCTTACCTGGACGGCAGTGGACGGCAGCATTTGGGCGGCAAGAGAATTCTATTCATCTTTCCTTTCCCCCAATTTCTCCTTTCCCCCTTTCTTTCTCAAATAGGTTATTTACTGCCTATTTAATCTATGTAACCTAAGTTTTAATGTTAATGCAATTAATCCTTTTTCGTCCACACTCACCTTTCACATTTGGTATCAGAGCGGCGCGATTCCCGAGGCGGTGGGGCCCGTAGTTCGAGGCGGCGGCACGGATCCCGAGGCAGCCCGTAGGAGCCGAGGCGGCACGGATCCCGAGGCGGCCCGTAGGAGCAGTTCGGCATGTTTCTCGAGGCGCTGGAGGAGCTGGACGAAGCGGCCCGCAGGAGCAGCAGATCCGCATGATTCTCGAGGCGCTGTTGACGTGGCGCACGATTCTCGAGGCACGAGATTGACGTGGCGTGACGCGTGGCGACGTGTGACTGGCGCGCGGCCCGAGGTGTGGTGACGTGGCGCTGGCGCGCGGCCCGAGGAGTGGTGACGTGGCGATCCGTGAGGTGTGGTGACGTGGCGCTGGCGCGCGGCCCGAGGAGTGGTGACGTGGCGATCCGCGCGTGCATCGGTGGCAAAAGGATCCTGCGGCGTTAGTGACTGCCCGCAGGCAGTCAAAGCACTTTATGTGCTTAGCTCTTTTTAAAGAGCTTTTACATCGCCCTACGGGCGATGTGGGACTAAAGTCCCAAGTAAAATCAAGCTTCGCGCCGAAGCGCGAAGCCAACATTAGCTTCGCGCTCGACGCGGAAGCTAAAGGGCGGGGAGCACGCATTGCTCCCGGATCAGCCCGGTAGCGCAGCGGCTACCCTCGGCCCTGAGACCCGCGAGGTCGCAGGATCGACTCTCGGCGGGGTCAATAGATAATTAAAAAATAAAAAAAAAAAAACTAAGGAATAGTTTAAATTTAAAAAAAAAAAAAATTTTTTTGTGTGTAATTTCCTAAGAGGAAATATTTGTTCATTAGTTTTTTATAAAAAAAATTTTTTTTTCAAAGTTGATAGAAATTTCCTGAGAGGAAATAATTGTAAAGTTTTTTTTAAAAAAAACTTTGAAAGTTAATTTTTTTTATTATTATTTCCTAAGAGGAAATCTTTGTAAAAGAAAATTTCTAGGAAATTTTCTTAAATGATAAGATCGGATGGATGTTATCATGCCCTCTGCAAGTTGTTATTGAAAACAAACCCTGAAAACTTTGATAGGCACGTGAAAACACTAGGACTTAATACGGTTTTTTCACAGTTGCAAAACGCGGTTATTGCACACCAGAGAAATCCTGATCAAGGATACGAAGCAGATTCAGAAGATAACTCCTTTGGAGGCAGATTTGAACAATCTGACATAGTTGCAATTGCTTCACAAGGATCCGAATATACTCATTATAGTAATTCAGTTGAAATCCTTCAACCTCCTTCTCCTGAAATAATATTGATCAGTGACGATGATGAACAAATCGGTGACAATTTTGTAATTCTTTGAACAACAAGTGTGAGTTGTTTATGATTGTAAATCAAGCGAGGCTTGATAGTTTGTAAAGTCTTTTTTGCAATAAGACTATAAAAGAGAGGTTTCTTGTTTTAGTAGATAATAATGGGATCACATAATAATCTACCAATTCCCGAATTCAGTGGGGATAATTATGAGTCTTGGTCCATCAAGATGAGGACATTACTCATTGGAAAAGGACTATGGGATATTATTGAAGACGGATACATTGCTCCAACAGATTGGACTACTTTAAGTGCAAATGATAAGAAGATCTACAAAGATGCACAGAAAAATAATTCTTTTGCCTTATACCATCTTCAATCAGCATTAGATCCTAGTATCTTTCCTAGAATTGCATCTTACTTAAGCACTACGAGATGCATGGAATGCCTTGAAAGAAGGATTCCAAGGAAGTGATAAAGTAAAGCAAGTCGGGCTTCAGACTTTGAAAAGAGATTTTGAAAATCTCGAGAATGAAGGAAAATGAAAGAGTCGGAGACTACGTGTGCGAGTCAAAGCGGTAGTTGATATGATGCAAACTTTAGGTGAAGACACAAAAAATGAAACAATTGTGAAGAAAGTGTTGCGAACACTTCTTCCTAAGTGGAATCACATTGCTATCATAATTGAAGAATCCAAAGACCTTTCTACTCTTACATTTGATAGTTTGATTGGATCATTAACATCACATGAAGAGCGACTTCAAGGAGCCCCTTCAACAAGCTATGGAGGTGATGACAAAGCCTTCACTTCGAATGAAATTGCAAGACGAGAACAAGGAAGAGGCCGAGGCGAGAGGACAACAACAAAGAGGCAAGAGCCAAAGCAACTCCTACGAGAGGAGGTAATCAAAACGAGAGGTGGAAATCAAAACGAGAGGAGCCAATCGAGAACCAAAGAGGCAATGCGGCCCGTGGAAATCAAGGACGAGGAAGTAACAAGACTAAAACAGATTGTTTCAATTGTGGGAAACAAGGTCACTTCGCTCGTGATTGCTGGTCAAAGTCTTCAAAAGATCAAAGCAGTCAATATGGCTCATTCTACGGAGAAGAAGAAGGTCCATCAAACCTTTTTCTCTCTTATGGACAGCCAGATCAAAATCTAAATGATACATGGATTTTGGATCTTTGGTTGCTCCAACCACATGAGTGGCAAAGAAAATCTCTTTGCTACATTAGATTCAAATTACAAATCTCATGTTAAGTTAGGGGATAATAAATATTTGCAAGTTGAAGGCATTGGAGCTATGGCGGTTCCAACAAAAGAAGGCCTTAAAAATGTGAATGACATATACTATACTCCACAACTACAACACAATTTGTTAAGTGTTGGCCAAATGATGGAGAAGCATTACAAATTAGTTTTTGATGAAAGCAAATGTACAATCTTTGATAAAAACAATTGTAACCGGGTCATCACGGAAGTCCCTATGACAAAGAATAGGTTGTTCCCTCTAAAATTTGGTGAGCCGGGGGGGAGCTCAACTTGCAAACATTGCTATTACAAATCCAAGTGAATTGTGGCACTTGAGATATGGTCACCTCAATTCCGCTAGCTTGAAAATGTTAATATCACAAGCTATGGTGACAGGACTACCAAAAATTCCAGAACATAAAAAGGTATGCGAAGCATGTGCTTTGGGAAAGCACTCCAGAACGAAGTTTCCAAAAGGCCGAGCGTGGAGAGCAAGCTATCCTCTTCAGCTAGTACATTCGGACATCTGTGGTCCAATGCAAACAAAAAGTCTTGGAAACAATTCTTATTTTCTAACATTCATAGATGATTATTCTAGAATGTGTTGGCTCTATTTTCTGAAACACAAAGATGAAGCATTTGATTGCTTCATAGACTTCAGAAATAATGTAGAAAAGCAAAGTGACTACTATGTCAAATGTCTTCGCATTGATAAAGGAGGAGAGTACTCCTCAAATGAATTTCTTCATTATTGTAAGCAAAATGGGATAAAAAGGCGGTTCACCCTTGCCTATACCCCACAGTGAACGGTGTGGGTGAGAGAAAGAACCGCACCCTTGTTGAAATGGCAAGAACAATGCTTCGGGCAAAACATCTCACAAACGGCTATTGGGCGGATGCGGTGAGAACTAGTGCATATATTCTAAATAGAAGTCCGACTTCTAGTTTAGATGGTATCACTCCTTATGAAGGATGGTACGGTAAGAAACCAAATGTCAAACATTTCAGAGTATTTGGTTCTTTATCTTATGCACACATTCTTGAGGAGAAGAGAAAGAAGCTTGATCCAAAGAGTCAAGCATGTGTTTTTGTAGGGTATTGTGATTCAACCAAAGGGTATAGATTGTACAATCCCACGACACATAAAATCATTATCTCCAGGGGATGTAATTTTTGATGAAGGGGGAGAATGGGGTCATAAAAAATTTGTTGATTTTGACTCTAATTCAGACAGTTCTACATTAGTACCTCCCACATTGGTACAACCCAAGAAAAGCAGTGGAAAAAGTCCTCCTCCACAAATTCCACATCGGGAAACTTCATCAAGTACATCAAGTGGTACACCAAGTCCAAGAGGGACTTCTTTGTTGGCACCACCAAATTCTCCAAAACGATTTCAAAGATCGGTAAGCGCTCCAAGCCCGATGGATATTGATTCAGTTTCTCAAAGGAAAGAGACAAATAGAGGAAAGCGCATACTACAGAGTCATCCATCTACTCAAATGTTGGATAGGAATTTCCAACAAAGATACACTAGGAGTCAAGCTAGTGAGATGGATGACATTTTGTCAAGACTTGAAAATCTTCAAATGTCAGGGGATGATGAGTCTCATGAACCAAGGGGTGATGTAGTCAATTATGCTTTGTTGGCTGTTGCACAGCTAGAACCTTCTAGCTATGAAAAAGCATGCACTGAAAATATATGGCAAGATGCCATGGAAGAGGAAATATCCTCAATTAAAAAAAATGATACTTGGGAGCTTGTGAAGCTTCCCAAGGGAAAAAAATGTGTTGGATGTAAATGGGTCTATAAGACCAAATTCAATGTTGATGGAAGCATTGAAAGGCACAAGGCAAGATTAGTAGCTAAAGGTTTTACTCAGAAATATGGAATAGATTATGAGGAAACCTTTGCTCCAGTTGCTCGACAAGAAACAATTAGAACCGTTCTTTCCTTGGCAGCCCATAAAGGATGGAAAATTCAACACATGGATGTGAAAAGTGCATTTTTAAATGGATACCGACAGAAGAAGTGTATGTTCAACAACCTCAAGGTTTCCAAGAACCAGGAAAAGAGAACCTTGTTTATAAATTAAAAAAAGCACTTTATGGCCTCAAGCAAGCACCAAGAGCATGGTACTCACGAATTGACGGCTATTTCAGCAAATATGGTTTCACAAAAAGCAAGAGTGAACCAACACTATACTACCTGAAAAATGGAGTAGATATCCTCATAGTTTGTTTATATGTGGATGATCTAATATTCATGGGTAGTAATAATAAAATGAATATGGATTTCAAAAACTCCATGATGAATCAGTTTGAGATGAAGGATCTCGGATTAATGAGATACTTCCTAGGAATGGAAGTACATCAATCAAAGAATGGGATCTTCATATGTCAACAGAAATATGCTCATGACATGATCAAGAAATTTGCTATGCGGCGGTGCAAATCAGTTGCAACACCAAGCTGGACATGGAATCCGGCTAAGCAAAGAAGATGGAGCACCAAAAGTTGACTTGACCAATTTCAGAAGCATGGTTGGGAGTTTAATGTTTCTCACCAACACTAGGCCAGATATACAGTATGTTGTTTCTCTTGTATCACGGTTTATGGCATGCCCATCCGAGTTGCATCTACAAGCAACCAAACGAATTTTACGATATGTAAAAGGTACATTGGATTTTGGAATCCATTACCACAAGTCTAACTCTGTGAAGTTATTTGGTTATAGTGACAGCGATTGGGGCAATAATATAGATGACAGAAAATCTACATCAGGGAACTTTTTTAGTCTAGGTTCAGGACTAATAACTTGGAGTTCCAAGAAGCAATCTGTTGTAGCATTATCATCTACAGAAGCTGAGTACATAGCCATTACTCATGCCAGTACTCAGATCCTCTGGTTGAGGAAAATCCTTGAAGAGATTGGCGAAAAACAAATTGGTCCAACCAAACTGAATTGTGATAATATTAGTGCCATACAGTTGGCATATAATCCGATCCACCACAAAAGGTCAAAACATTTTGATATGAAGTATCACTTCATAAGAGATATGGTGGAACAACGAGACGGGTTGAGCTTCAATATTGTAGCACTTTGGATAATCTAGCGAGACATCTTTACCAAAGGCATGGCTAAAGCTCAATTTATAAAGGTGAGAGACTATATAGTTAGTCCTCTCAACTTTAAGGGGAGAATGTTGGAATATTACCATTAGTAAAAGGTTAAAAAAATTGTTTTTACCTTGGGTAAAGGTAACTTACCTTTTACCTTACCGGACGGCGGTGGACGGCGGCATTTGGGCGGCAAGAGAATTCTATTCATCTTTCCTTTCCCCCAATTTCTCCTTTCCCCCTTTCTTTCTCAAATAGGTTATTTACTGCCTATTTAATCTATGTAACCTAAGTTTTAATGTTAATGCAATTAATCCTTTTTCGTCCACACTCACCTTTCACATAAATTAATAAGCTCCAAAGGAAATTTGAGAGCCGACGTCTAAAAATCGTTGAAGGTAATTCGAGCGTCGACGTCATGCATGGAGGAAGGAAATTAGTATATATGCTAATGCCTTAGAGGTATTTTAATTCATCCTTTTGCTCGGTAATCGAATGCGTGCAATTGTGTTTGAATTCGTGAGGAAGAAAGAGAAGCGACCATTCTGTTTGAGCACCAACGAATAGCGTTTAAGGGGATTTGTGCCAAAAGACCAAGCACCAACTGGGCAGGTGGCCTAGTGGCAAAGAGGACAGCGTTAGGGTGTTGGGCGCAAGGAGGCCTGCGTTCGAAACACAGTGGCAGCATTTTTGGTAGTTGCATTGGTGTTGGAGAGCACCAAAGGAAAGGTGCACATTTTGCGCAAGGTGAGTGGGGAAGGTTTTGGAGCACGTGGTGCTCGTTAGTCCCCAAGCTAGCGCCTAGCTTGCATGGCATTGGGAGCCATGGCTAGAGCACCGATTGAGGCTTGCAGTGTGTTCGAATCCCCTCCAAGGCAAGGTAATAAATTTTGATTTTAATTTTTGTGTGTTGCCTAAAGTTTGGAGCTAAAAGGGTGCATGAAAGGATTGTTAGTTGGAAATGATTTTTGATAAGTTGGAGGAATAAGGTGTTAAGGTTTATTTTAATAAAGTGTTTTGTCATATTGATTTATTGAAATATTAAAAGGATAGAGGGAGCTTCTTGTCTTAGGTTATTTTGAAAAGAAGAGTGCATTGAATATTATTGGGAGATTATAAGGTGTAAGTGGTAATTTACTTTTTGTAAATGTTGATGAATGTTTTCTTAAAGATGGAGTGATAAGGTGTATGTGTGTTTTGATGTTTACATTGTATTTTGAGGAAATTAATCATCTTATAATTTCTTTGAGCTTGGCAAGAAGTGTTTGAGATTTTTGGTAGATTTAGAAGATTCCTTCATCATCAAGAAAAAGGTATGAGCACATTTTCCAAAGTTTAATTTGATTGGTTGGTTTTCTGGAAAATAAGTTTGGAGTGAAAAGGACTTGATTAGGGTTTCCTTTTGAGTGTGTTTGAGTTAATGCATCAAGGTTTTCTGGAATAAAGAGTTGTGATTAAAACCTTGTTTAATAAGCATTGTTGTTGAAAACATTAGTTGTGTGAAGAACTTGAACTAGGGTTTGAGTATCATTGCTATGAGAGGATTATTTTATAAGCATTGTTGTTGAAGTGAGTTGTTGAGCAAAGAACTTGAACTAGGGTTTGAAAAGAACATGAGTATCATTGTTATGTGAGATTTGTTGTTGAGCATTGTTGGAAATATTTTGAGTTGATGTTTATATGCTTGGACTAGGGTTTGTGAGAAAGGGGTGTTTCATTGAGTGATTGGTTGAGTAGAGTTGGTTGAGCCTAGTCAAGTGGATATGTGAAGTGATTGTTCAAGTTCCATAAAACAAACTATTCTATATTCTGATTTGAGTTGAGAAAGTGATTGAGCATTGAGTTGAAACATATTGGGTCTCTAACAATTCTCTTTATGTTTCTATGAGATTGGACAAGTTATGTGTGGACTTGTTAAGCAGATTTGAGACAAGTCTTTGAGAAGACTTGTGGACTAATTTTGTGTGAGATTTTTATGGAAGCTTACAATACATATTTGGTTAAGTTCTAGAGAGGACTTATTGAGCAGATTTGAGCAAGTTCTGTGTGGACTTTTTGAGCAGATTTGAGCAAGTTCTGAGTGGACTTGTTGAGCATATTTGAACAAGTTCTGAGTGGACTTGTTGAGCAGATTTGAGCAAGTTATTTGAGCAATTTTTACTTGTTGAGAATTTGAGCAAGTTCTAGTGGACTTGTTGAGCAGATTTGAGCAAGTTCTGAGTGGACTTGTTGAGCAGATTTGAGCAAGTTCTGAGTGGACTTGTTGAGCATATTTGAGCAAGTTCTAAGTGGACTTGTTGAGAAGATTTGAGCAAGTTCTAGTGGACTTATTGAGCAGATTTGAGCAAGTTCTAAGTGGACTTGTTGAGAAGATTTGAGCAAGTTCTGAGTGGACTTGTTGAGAAAATTTTTGAGTGGAATTGTTGAGCATATTTGAACAAGTTCTATGTGGACTTGTGGAGCAGAGTTTGGTGCAGATTTGAGGATAGGTTTGTGCCAGACCAGAGATAGATATTGAGAAGATTTGTGCTAGATCGAAGGACTGAGTTTAGTGTAGATTTGAGATAGAGCTTTGGAGGTGATAGAGTAGAGAGGATAGTAGTCTCTAGTGGATAGAGATCCATCAGCTAGGGTAGTGAGGATAGGTCTTCTGAGTGGGGACAAGAGTCTTCAGTGGAGAGAGATCCACAAGCCAGTGTAGTGGAGGTAGTAGTCTTCTAGAGGATCACCAACTAGAGCAGAGGAGAAGGAGTTCTCCTATGGATAGAGATCCATGAACTTGATTTAGGGGATTGGTATCTCCATTGGACAGAGGTCCATAAACATTGTAATAGGGAAAGGATTCCCAAGAGATTGATTGAGAAAATTTTAGTGAAATATTTTCTCCATGGAGTAGCCCACATTGGGTGAACCATGTAAATTGTGGTGTCTCTATTGTGTGTGGTGATTTGTGCATTGCTTTGATTATTACTATTGATATTGCTATCTATACATTGCATAATATTGATTTGAAAGAAAAGTAAAAAGTGGTCTTATACTATTCACCCCCCTCTCAGTATAAGCTTGTGTTCTTCAATTGGTATCAGAGCGGGTTCCTTCAGAAGAGTTTAACAACTTGAAGGAAAAGCTAACAAGAACACAATGGATTCTAAGAATGTGTCCTCAGATAATTCAGCACCAGTATTTGATGGAAGTGACTATATGTATTGGAGTATGAGAATGAAGATCTACCTGATGGCACTTGGCAATGAAATTTGGGAAGTAGTTGATCTTGGTTATGATCCCTTAATCAATCCTCCTATAGATAAGGAAGGTAAGCTCCTACAACACTACAATTCAAAAGCAATGAATGCACTTTTGAGAGGTTTGCATAGAACAGAGTCTATGAAAGTTATGCATTGTAGAACTGCAAAAGAAATGTGGGATAAATTGCAAGATATATATGAAGGAGATAAAAGTGTCAAGAAAGCAAAGATACAAAATCTCAAAGGACAATTTGAAGAATTAAGAATGAAGGATGAGGAAAATATTAGTACTTATCTACTTCGAATTGATGAGGTTGTTAATGATATGCAAGGACTTGGAATGAAGATTGATGAATCAGATGTTTGTGATAAAGTCTTAAGAACTCTTCCAAAAAGATTCAAGTGAAAAGGTTTTTGCTATAGAAGTGTCAATGGATGGTGATTCTTTGACAAGAGATATGTTGCTTGGTATGCTTACAACATTTGAGATAAGAACAAAATATCCTATTCCCCAGAAGGAAGCAACATTCAAAGCAATCAAGAAGACAAAGGGTAAGAAGTCAGAATCAAGCAATGAGTCATCCAGTGATGAAGAAGCTAATTATGGTAGAAGAGATAAATATTCTAGAAGATCTAGAGATCTAAGATCTGTTAAGTGTTTCAATTATGGAAAGTATGGACATTTTGCAATAGATTGTCAAGAACCCAAGAACAACAATGGTGAAGAAAAATAGGATCACAGGAACAGGGAATCAGAAAGATATAGGCACCAGAAGAAAAGCAAGGATGGACAAAGCAGACAAGGAAAGAAGTTCTTTCAAAGACAAAAGAGGAGCTACTATGCGGATAAGGCAAGTAAGTACTCAAGTGATAGTGATGCTAGTTTTTCAGATAATGATAGAGATGAAGTCCTATTTATGATTGAAGAAAAAGAGCAAGTTAAGAAAAGGACTCCAGTAATTCTCAAGTGTTTTAGATGTGGTAACTTTGGACATCTTGAAGATAATTGTACAAGGGATGGTTATAGTTTCAGTGATGATGAATATGAGGATGCACTTGAAGGACCAGATGAAAATATTCTAATGGCATTAGAAGAAGAAGTAAGTGATCCTATAGAAGACAAGCCAATAGAAAATAAATATGTGGACAAAGGTAAAAAAATAGAGGAATATTCAGAAAAAGGATGGTTATGATCTCAAGGGAGAACTTATTTATGCCCTTGACATGGTAAAGAAGGTAAGAAAGCAACACTCTAAACTTGAAATTCAGTTTCAAGAATGTGATGAAGAGAGAAGATTGCTCATAGAGGATTTAGAAAAATCAAAGGCTAAGGCAAAAAGGTTCAAGGATAAGTTAGAAGCAAAGATCTTAGAATGTGAGAAGTTAGCACAAGAAGTGGCACTACTAAGAGAAGATTTAGAGGACTCCAAGATCAAGATGAAAGGGTTCAAAAATAGCTCAAAGAACTTGGATAAGTTCATCAAGACACAAAAGACTACATCAAGCAAAATAGGTCTTGGATTTGAACAGGTTCAAAAGAAATGGGAAGGAGAGTCAACCTCAAGTTTTGGAGGAGAAGAAACTTCAGATGAAGATATTTCAGAAGAAGATAGTGTAAAATAAAGTGAGACATCTGAGGATGAGTTGGACAATAGAGAGTTCAACAAAGATAGGAACAATGCACAAAGAAGATACAGATGGAACAACAATCAGAATAGGTCAAGAGAGACTAAGAGACCAATGAGGTCAAGACAAGGAAACTTCAATGGAAGATGTTTTTCATGTCACAGGTTTGGGCACATGGCTTCACAGTGCAGGACACAGGAAAGATAGGAATATGGGAACATATAACTTTTCCATGGGTATTGCTACTCATGTAATCAGTTTGGTCACAAGGCAATGAATTGCAGGGTTCATGACAGAAGAGGATATGGCTTCACTAGGAGAAATCCTAAGACATTTGCACCTCCAAGGAATAATAACATTAAGTGTTACAAGTGCAACAATGATGGTCACACAACAAAGTGGTGTAGAGCAGACATTCCAGAAATAGGTATGAACAAGAATAGGAACATGAATATGAATATGAACAGGAATATGAATATGAACATGAATATGAATAGGAATAGGAACATGGATATGAATAGGAACAAGAATATGGATAGGAACATGGATATGAACAGGAATAGAAACATGGATATGAATGAATAGGAACAAGAATAGGAATGTAGACATGGACATGGAAAGAAATAGTCAGAGGAATCAGAAGGATCAGATAAGAAGGAAAGAGGATAAAGGTAAAGAACAGTGCTTTCTGGGAGTAGAAATACTCCCACCCCAGAATTAACCACCTCAAGAGGAGGTGGGGGAGGGGCTAAGCTAAGAGGCTCATTCTTAGCCCCGAGCCCCAAAGGTGACCCTTTGCCATTGATGTCAAAGGGGGAGAGATTTGAGTAAGGGGGAGAGATTTGGTATTTGAAGAGAGCATTGAGCCAGGGGGAGCAATGTCCCAGGGGGAGCAGAATAGAAGAAAAAGTCAAGTTTTTGGTAAAAATAATTTGGGTTGCCATCAATGACAAAGGGGGAGATTGTTGGACATTTTGAGTCCTTAAGTCAAAGTTGTCATTGATGTCAAGAAATGAAGTCATCATTAATGTCAAGGAATTTGTCAAGAAACAAGTTATCAAAGTTGTCATTGATATCCAGGAAGAAGCTTCTAATAAAGTCAAAGGTCAAGAGGAACAATGCAAAGGTTAAAGGCAAAGGGCTCCATAATATTTTTAAATATTATGTGGAAGCATAAGTTAAAAGGTTTTCATAAAAACCCAAGAAAGTTTATTGCAAAGCTAAAGGAAGGTTTAATATTTATTTGATAAAATATTTAAATTCAAAATGAATTTAAATTTTATAAATAAATATTATTTATACCAAGGTGCAAAGTGAAAGAGGGTTTAAATAAAACCAAAGGGTTTTAAAGAATTAATTTATAAAATTTAAATTCAAATGAATTTAAATATTTTATAAATTAATAAGCTCCAAAGGAAATAAGCGCCGACGTCTAAAATCGTTGAAGGTAATTCGAGCATCGACGTCATGCATGGAGGAAGGAAATTAGTATATATGCTAATGCCTTAGAGGTATTTTAATTTATCCTTTTGCTCGATAATCGAATGCATGCAATTGTGTTTGAATTCATGAGGAAGAAAGAGAAGCGACCATTCTATTTGAGCACCAACGAATAACATTTAAGGGGATTTGTGCCAAAAGACCAAGCGCCAACTGGGCAGGTGGCCTAGTGGCAAAGAGGACAGCGTTAGGGTGTTGGGCGCAAGGAGGCCTACATTCAAAATACAACGACAGCATTTTGGTAGTTGCATTGGTGTTGGAGAGCGCCAAAGGAAAGGCACATGTTTTGTGCAAGGCGAGCGGGAAGGTTTTGGAGCACGTGGTGCTCGTTAGTCCCCAAGCTAGCGCCTAGCTTGCATGACATTGGGAGTCATGGCTAGAGCATCGGTTGAGGCTGTGCGGTGTGTTCGAATCCCCTCCAAGGCAAGGTAATAAATTTTAATTTTAATTTTTGTGTGTTGCCTAAAGTTTGGAGCTAAAAGGGTGCATGAAAGGATTGTTAGTTGGAAATGATTTTTGATAAGTTGGAGGAATAAGGTGTTAAGGTTTATTTTAATAAAGTGTTTTGTCATATTGATTTATTGAAATATTAAAAGGATAGAGGGAGCTTCTTGTCTTAGGTTATTTTGAAAAGAAGAGTGCATTGAATATTATTGGGAGATTATAAGGTGTAAGTGGTAATTTACTTTTTGTAAATGTTGATGAATGTTTTCTTAAAGATGGAGTGATAAGGTGTATGTGTGTTTTGATGTTTACATTGTATTTTGAGGAAGTTAATCACCTTATAATTTCTTTGAGCTTGGCAAAGAAGTGTTTGAGATTTTTGGTAGATTTAGAAGATTCCTTCATCATCAAGAAAAAGGTATGAGCACATTTTCCAAAGTTTAATTTGATTGGTTGGTTTTCTGGAAAATAAGTTTGGAGTGAAAAGGACTTGATTAGGGTTTCCTTTTGAGTGTGTTTGAGTTAATGCATCAAGGTTTTCTAGAATAAAGAGTTGTGATTAAAACCTTGTTTAATAAGCATTGTTGTTGAAAACATTGGTTGTGTGAAGAACTTGAACTAGGGTTTGAGTATCATTGCTATGTGAGGATTGTTTTATAAGCATTGTTGTTGAAGTGAGTTGTTGAGCAAAGAACTTGAACTAGGGTTTGAAAAGAACATGAGTATCATTGTTATGTGAGATTTGTTGTTGAGCATTGTTGGAAATATTTTGAGTTGATGTTTATATGCTTGGACTAGGGTTTGTGAGAAAGGGGTGTTTCATTGAGTGATTGGTTGAGTAGAGTTGGTTGAGCCTAGTCAAGTGGATATGTGAAGTGATTGTTCAAGTTCCATAAAACAAACTATTCTATATTCTGATTTGAGTTGAGATTGAGCATTGAGTTGAAACATATTGGGTCTCTAACAATTCTCTTTATGTTTCTATGAGATTGGACAAGTTCTATGTGGACTTGTTAAGCAGATTTGAGACAAGTCTTTGAGAAGACTTGTGGACTGATTTTGTGTGAGCTTTTGTGGAAGCTTACAATACATATTTGATTAAGTTCTAGAGAGGACTTATTGAGCAGATTTGACAAGTTCTGAGTGGACTTGTTGAGCAATTGAACAAGTTCTTGGACTTGTTGACAATTTGACAAGTTCTATTGAACTTTTGAATTTCAATTTGAGACTTATTGAAATTTGAGCAAGTTATAAGTGGACTTGTTGAGCATATTTGAGCAAGTTCTGAGTGGACTTGTTGAGAATATTTAAAATTTTGAGTGGACTTGTTGAGCATATTTGAGCAAGTTCTAAGTGGACTTGTTGAGCATATTTGAGCAAGTTTTGAGTGGACTTGTTGAGCATATTTGAGCAAGTTTTGAGTGGACTTGTTGAGCAGATTTGAGCAAGTTCTGAGTGGACTTGTTGAGCAGATTTGAGCAAGTTCTGAGTGGACTTGTTGAGCAGATTTGAGCAAGTTTTATGTGGACTTGTGGAGTAGAGTTTGGTGCAGATTTGAGGATAGGTTTGTGCCAGACCAGAGATAGATATTGAGAAGATTTGTGCTAGACCGAAGGACTGAGTTTAGTGTAGATTTGAGATAGAGCTTTGGAGGTGATAGAGGAGAGAGGATAGTAGTCTCTAGTGGATAGAGATCCATCAGCTAGGGTAGTGAGGATAGGTCTTCTGAGTGGGGACAAGAGTCTTCAGTGGAGAGAGATCCACAAGCCAGTGTAGTGGAGGCAGTAGTCTTCTAGAGGATCACCAACTAGAGTAGAGGAGAAGGAGTTCTCCTATGGATAGAGATCCATGAACTTGATTTAGGAGATTGGTATCTCCATTGGACAGAGGTCCATAAACATTGTAATAGGGAAAGGATTCCCAAGAGATTGATTGAGAAAATTTTAGTGAAATATTTTCTTCATGGAGTAGCCCACATTGGGTGAACCACGTAAATTATGGTGTCTCTATTGTGTGTGGTGATTTGTGCATTGCTTTGATTACTGTTATTGATATTGCTATCTATACATTGCATAATATTGATTTGGAAAGAAAAGTAAAAAGTGGTCTTATACTGTTCACCCCCCTCTCAGTATAAGGCTTATATTAAATCAAGATTAGATCTAATTAAGCATGTGTTTAGCCATAAAGTATACTTTGACCAAAAATGTTGACTTTTGACCATAAAGTGATTTTTGACCATGGTGGAGAATTCAACCTTAGTTGAGTTGGGAATGAGGTCACATGAGGATCCATGGTTAAGCATAGGAAGGGGCTTAGCTACCCAAGGGGGCTAAGGATGATGAATAGTGATTTGGAGCCAATTTATGCAATTTTTGATAGTTTTGCAAATTGATCGGCCATGATGATGTGAGAAGTGGAAATGTGTGACTTTTGGGTGTCTACATTTTGCCCCTTTTTGTACTGGATTGTGTGAAAACATGATTTAGTACAAAAAATGATGATATGAATTGATGGAATGATTGGAAGGCAAAGAATTTATGATTGATGACTTGTGGATGATTGCGAGAGAGATGCATTGATAAAAATGGTTTGTGATTGAGGATGACACTTTGCAGTATCGTAATGATTGCTTTTGAGGGAAGGCATAAGATTGCCTTGTATTATGATCAACTTGAGATGTTCCAATTTGGAAGGAACAAATGCCTTTGCCAATTTTTGCTTTTGATTGATTGATGAGCTCTTTTGACAACATTTGACAAACCGTTGGAGCCATGGGGTAGAACTTTCAGGAGCTTCATTCACAAGTGGTCTTACGACTACCACTATGAATATTGGAATCCATGAGGTATCTACAGTTAGAGGTGTTTTGAGGCTTATCAAACATTGCTTTGTTTTGGATTGGAGTTTTGATTGAGAAGAGAAATTTCACTTTTGTATTTGTCCTAGCATGAGGACTTGAGATAATCTTCAACAAAAAAATTCTTAGGCATTTTTTGTATCCATGATTGGATGTTTGGTTGTTTGATCATGTGCAAGGTAGCTTTTGATGTTTTGGATGATTACCCCCTCAAGCGATGAATTGGCGATGGAGGAGACGAATATCGATGATGAAACGATTGATGATGATGAAAATGATTGTAAGAGTGATGAGACTTGCAAATGGTGGATATACAAGGCCATAGCCAAGCATATTGTGAGAATTTGAATGCGAAATGGTAGGTTCACACATGGGTGTGTGAATAAAAATATTCACACATGGTTGTGCGAACAAAAAATTTGCACATGTTTGTGCAAACCCATCGAAAATGGCATATGGAAGCATGAAGGTGTCATTGTGGGGTCAATTTGCATGATGTGGAGTGTGGAGAGAGTGGTGAAGAAGATTTGGAGGAAGGCTGAGAAGCCTCCTGATAGAGATGAGGGGAGTGGGGAGACTCCCAATGGAAAACAAAGCTGAAATGGCCTGCGTTTGTTTTTCTTTTTCTTTGTTCTTTTTTTCTTTTTTTTTTTGTTTGCATTGTTTTTGTTGTTTTTGGATGTGGCAAGTGTGCCACCATTTTTGTATATGATGATGGTTGTATAGCATGATGTATATACACTATATTTGATGGATGATATTGACAATGTACAAAGCATTTTATGCAATGAGATGCATGATGAGCTCATGTGATTATGTACAATGGTGCGATATGTATGGATGCAAAAAGTGTGTTGTATGTACACTTGATATGTATGTAGGTGGTGATAGGGTTGGAAACCTTGCATGTGAGTGCATTATTTTTGTTGTTTTTGGATGTGGCAAGTGTGCCACCATTTTTGTATATGAGGATGTATAGCCTGATGTATATACACTATAGCTGATGGATGATTTTGATAATGTACAGAGCATTTTATGCAATGATATGCATGATGAGCTCATGTGATTATGTACAATGGTGTGATATGTATGGATGCAAAAAGTGTGTTGTATGTACACTTGATATGTATGTAGGTGGTTATAGGTTTGGAAACCCATATTTGATGTTGATTATCTCAAATGGTTGAAATACTCGATGACAATGGAATAGTCACGTTGACTATGACCATGTACTTTATTATGAGATAAGCAAACATGCAATATATGTGATGAATGCAAGTGGAAGTGTACCTATGGAGGTAATGTAATGGACTCTTTGAATATGCAATGAATGACAATGTATGGACATGATGAAGAGAATAGGTGTTATGAGAAGAGCTAGCAATGATGCTATCCGTTCCTTTTTCTCAAGATTGGTGGATGTTTAGAAGAATTTCTAGAAGTTCAAACACCATAGTTTGAACAATCAAACTCATCTAGTAGACAATCAATATCCTGCAGAAGTCTTGACTATCCTGACTGAGATTAAGCCTATCATGGACCTATGTGTGCAAAGTGATGTTCATTTATCCATTTTGAGGGAGGTTGGACTAACCTATTGCAAACCTAGCCAATTAAGCTAGCTCATCCACAAGCGCACAGTGGTCTATACAAAATAAGGTCGCTAATGTGATAGACATGTCGCCACTTGTAAGGCTTACTCCACTACCAGGGAGGCGTTGAGGGCCTATTGCTAGCGATGGAGATCACCCCGTGATGTTATGATGGACCTGAGGACCTCAGGGATTCAAGATTTTTTGATGGTGCTCTTTTTCTTTGCTTTTCTTTTGATTTTCTTGTTTTGTTTTTGTATTGCTCTTGTGGGCATTTGCTTTTGTTTTCTGCCCTTTTTCTTTTTATTTTGAGCTTGTCCTTTTGTCAATCCTCAGGTTTATTTTGATCACGCAAATGATAGGATGAGCAGGGGAAATCGTTCGCTTTATGGCAAGGCTTACGCAAGGTGTTGTCCTCCCTACACTCAAAATTTTTTTAATGTGTGAGACGTGTGATTGGTCCATGAAAGAACTCAAGTCAACCAGGGGAAGCTTTGAAATGCTTTAGGATTTTGATGGCTTTCGATGTTGGTTGATTAGACTGACTATGAATGGTTGACCAACAGAAAAGCTTCCTATTGCCATGTAGCTTGAGAAGAGGATTGGACACCACTACAAGCATGCTAACAAATGTATGTTTAACCCTTCAATGGTGTGTTGTATGCAAAATGATGTATGCATATGTACAAGAAGAATTATATGACAACATGATGATGAACAATGCAGTAGCATGAAAAGCATGGGTGAATGACATGATGGAATGCTTATGTACAAGCAGAATGCATGATATGATACAATACCTATGAATGCAAACTAAAGCACGACCAACTTGTTCTCGAGTAGTAAAACCAAGTGGGATAGTTTTGATGCAAATTTGTGACTCCAAAGGAGTGACGCAATTGATATGGATGAAGTGTGATGGCATGTATGGATGCATTTGGTGAATGAATTGAGTGTTAATGTTTGGCGGCATCAACATGATTGATGAGTGTGGATGATGATGGAAGAGGCTAAAAAGTGAGCCTGTGAAATGGAGGAAGGGGAAGAGAAGAAAAGATATAAGGAAGAGAAAAGAGGAAAAGAAGGAAGAAAAAAATGTAACCAATCAAAGGTATGTAGCCGCTCGAAGCGTGACCATACAACATTGACAAGTAACAAGAAGAAAGGGAAGGGAGAAAGAAGAGAAGGAAAAATCAAAGGTATGTAGCCGCTCAAAGCATGACCATACAACATTGATCAAAGAGGAAGGGGACGAAGAATAGAAGAAGGAGAAAGAAGCAGAATGGAGTGATGCGATTGTTTTTGCATTTTTTGTTTTATTTTGTTTATTTTTTGTAATAGTCGTGATTGTATGTACAAGGAATGGTGAGTCGTTCTTGAAAATGCTTAGGCATAAAATGCTCAGAGATGAATGATGTTTATGGGTTCAAATTCAACAAGATATCCAAGATTGGCAAGATGATATGCCCTAGAATCGAATGTGTGTGTAACAATGTAAGGGCCTAGCCAATTAGGTGCAAATTTATCATGAAGGTGGCACGGTTGGCTAGTGATCTGTTGGTTCTTTGTGAGGACTAGATCTCTGACTTGGAATTCTCATGGATGTACCATGCTGTGATAGGCACATCAAAGGCAATCTTGGTAAACATGTGTTTAATGACATAAATGTGGCGTTCACCCAAGAGTGTTAACTGGTCTGATTTTGCTGGATGAGCAGTATCATCATTGATAAATTTTGATAGTGATATGTGCAATAGATGAGAAGCTCGAGCTCTAGGGGCAGTAGATTTTAAAAATGTTATTGCCCTAGTTGTAGCTTAAGTGTGATGACTCTATAACGGTTTTGTATGAAGAATGGCGCATATGGTTTGATGGGTAAATTTGGTTGAATTGCTCACATAGTGCGCAAACATTCTTGGTCTAGAAAAGCATATCGTTTATTAGAGATGACCATGGAAGAGATGTCAAAGTGATAGGTGATGTGTGAAGTAATGAATTTGTTGATTGTAAGACCTATCGTTTGAATGAGAATGGTGTCTTGAACCCAATTTGTAAAATACTCCATAGTATTGTTGGATGGGGTGGAGAGGATTTTATCAATAAAATGCAAACCCCATTTGAGAAAAGGACCACATAAATTGAACCGACTGGAGTGCTTGAGATGATAAAAAGTGTAATATTAGCATGGTGTTGCCATGTGATGTATGGCAAAATGTATTTGCAACAACCATGCTCCAGTGTAGGCCAATACTAACCCATGTGTAAGATGATTCTTAATGAAGTGTTGGGTTTGTGTGTGGTTTGAGATAACGTTGAAGGATGCCATCATGGTTGCGTTGAGAAAGAATATCTCCCAGCAATGAAGAATGGATTTCCCTTTGTTTGGATGTTCATTGAGAAGCTTTGGGCAAATCCAAAATAAAATGCCTAATGTTATAGAATCTTTGACATGGGGAAAAAGCCAAGATTGTGAGGCTCAACTATATATGCGAGCGATATGAGGATGTGGTGAAATGTGTTGTGGAAGAAGGATGAAGTCTCTTAGTCGAGAATGTTATGAGACAGAAGGAGAACTCCCTCAGTCATTGAAGTGGATTGAAGAGGGAATAGAATCCCCTAATAATGAAAGGAAGTAGATGAGGGGAGGAAAAACCCCCCTAGTGATGAAGAATTGGTGGATGAGCCATGATGATGGTATTGAAGAAGTAGATGTGAGATGGTCTTGTGATCATGATCAATGTAAGATGCCCCAACTTTGAAAGGGATAAATGTCTTTGGAACTTTGCCTTGGACAAGCTTTGAAGCTTGGTTTGATTTGGTCAGCTAGTCAACCATAGATGGGTCCTACTCATGATAGTGCACATACATGAGCCCTCGACATCCAATGGCATGTAACTTACCACATTGTGATTAGATTGGAATGTTGTGGAGAAGAGACATTTTGTTGCATGTCTGCCCTAGCAAATGAGGGCTAAAGATAGTCTTAGGCAAAGTTCTTGGACAAATGTCAGTTCTAAAATTGAGTGTGTGATGATTGATCATGTGCAAGATAGCATATATGTGTGAAATATCTATCCCTTCAAGCAAGGAATAGGTGATAGGGAAGGTGAGAAATGAGGATGAGGTGATTTGAAAAGGGAAAAAAATATCCCATGATAGGAGATGGAGTGCAAGGAGGAGAAGTCCCCCAATGTTAGAAGAAGGATGGCAAGGGGAAGAGGTCCCCCAGTTGTAGCAAATGGATGGTGAGGAGGAGAGATCCTCCAGTTGGAAGAAATGAGTGGTAAGGAGGAGAAAACTCCCCCAAATGGTATGCTAGGCTATGGCTATGCTAGCCTAGACTGTGTGAATTGGTATACCTGTGTGTTAGAACGTTTTGGGGCTTGCCTTGGTCAAGCCCCATATTTATAAAAACAAAGACTTAAAAATCTAAGCTAGAATGTGTCCTCATGAAATCAAATCTATTCTAATGCATTGAAAGTAGGACTGAATAAAGGTACATTTTGAAATAAATCTAAGCTAGAATGCTTCCTCACAAAATCAAATCTATTCTAATGCATTGAAAGTAGGACTAAATAAAGGTACATTTTGAAATAAATCTAACTAGATGCTGCACAAAAATACAAGGATGCTTTAACCTTGCATACGTCGTGGCGAGAGACGATTTGTGGTCTAGGTATGGGGGCACACAATCCCTGAGAACATGAGGCTCTTAACCTCCCCTGACTTACCTTGCCAATGATTGTGGGTTTCTCAAACCAATACCTAGGTATCAAGTATCAATTGAAGGTAAGGGGAGTTCACACCCCAAGTGTGTACTCACTACTCTCTTTGGAGGCTCGTCGGTGCACTAGCAAACCTTTTGTGGTTTATCCTGAGATGTATTTTAGGGCATTTTTGGTTTGGGGTTTCTTCAAATATGACAATTAACTGCCATACAAAAATAGGCCACAATTTGTGTTAGATGCAAGGCAAAGGGTGAAACCTTTTTGGAACCTGGTGATTGTTTGAGAGGGTGAGGCAAAGGGCGCAACCTTTTCAACCTAGAAACTCCCCCAAATGTGATGCTAGGCTATGTCTATGCTAGCCTAGACTGAGATGCGTCCTCATGAAAACAAATGATAGGAATTGAAATAACAAGAATTAAAATGACAGGAATTAAAACTAGGCTAAGAAACTTCCTCACGAAATCAAATGATAGGAATTGAAATAACATGAATTGAAATGACAAGAATTGAAATGACGGGAATTGAAATAATAGGAATTGAAATGACAAGAATTGAAATAACAAGAATTGAAACTAGGCTAAGAAACTTCCTCACAAAATCAAATCTAACCTAACGTTGTTTCTGGCGATTGGAAATGAATAGAATGAGTTGCAGGTTGTGGAACGAGTGCTTAT
This sequence comes from Wollemia nobilis, assembly GCA_028583015.1. Classification (NCBI taxonomy): domain Eukaryota; kingdom Viridiplantae; phylum Streptophyta; class Pinopsida; order Araucariales; family Araucariaceae; genus Wollemia; species Wollemia nobilis. Next base: position 1,469,651 of record JAQPPZ010002068.1, read on the forward strand.
AGCGGTGGTACTGAAACCTATTGTGGATGAATGGAATTGTGGTGGGGTGGGCATTGGTGGTTGATGCCCCAGTATCTGATGAGTGGAATGAGTGGCAGGTTGTGGAACCAGTGTGGGTGGCGATTGTATTGGTACCTACAGATGTTGAATGAGTGGGTGTTGGGGAACTAGCATTGGCTTTTTATGGCCCTAGTACCCGTTGATTGTGGAATGATTTGGTGGACCAGTACTTGTTCTTGTTGTATTGGTGCATGATGAATGGAATGAGTGGCAGGTTGTGGAACCAGTACTTGTGGTGGTAGTACTAGAACCTGCTATGGATGAATGGAATTGTAGTGGGATGGGAATTGGTGGTTGATGCCCCGGTATCTGATGAGTGGAATGAGTGGCAGGTTGTGGGGTGAGTACTTGTGGTGGTTGTACTAGAACCTGTTGTGGATGAATGGAATTGGAGTGAGATGGGCATTGGTGGTTGATGCCATGGTATCTGATGAGGGGAATGAATGGTAGTTTGTGAGGATAGTACTTGTGGCAGTTGTACTGGAACCTAGGGTAGATGAATGGATTTGTGGTGGGGTGAGAGGTGAAGGTAAGGCAAAAGATACAACCTTGTGAAGTGCCTAGTGATGGATGTGGTGAGTGAAATGTGTTGGAAGAAGGTGATATTCTACGAGATGTGGAGAATGATGTGGGAAGGAGTGAAAACTCCCCTAGTTTTGGAAGATGTGGTGGAAGGAGATGAACCTCCATAGATGTGGAGAATGATGTGGGAAGGAGTAAGAACTCCCCCAATTTTGGAAGATGTGGTGGAAGGAGATGAACCTCCATAGATGTGGAGAATGATGTGGGAGGAGATGAAACTCCTTTATATGGAGGAAGAGAGAACTTCCCCTATATGTGAATGAGATAATAGGAGAAAGTAAATCTCCCCTATGTATGGAATAGGTGTTGGAGGAAGAGAGAACCTCCCCCCAAGTGTGAGTGAAGTGGTAGGAGAATGTGAATCTTCGTGATGTATAGAAGTGGTATGGGCGGAAGATGAGAACTCCTCCATGATGAAAGTTGTTGGAGAATGTGAATCACCACTATATATAGAAGAGGTGTTGGAGGAAGAGAGAACTCTCTCCAAGGGTGGATGAAGTGGTAGGAGAACGTGAATCTCCACTATGGATGGAAGAGGTGTTGGAGGAAGAAAGAACTCCCTCCAAGTGTGAATGAAGTGGTAGGAGAAGGTGAATATTCGCTATGTATGGAATGGGTGTTGGAGGAAGATAGAACTCCCTCCAAGTGTGAATGAAGTGGTAGGAGAATATGAATCTCCACTATGTATGGAAGTGGTGTTGTAGGAAGAGAGAACTCCCTCTAAGTTACACAAACCTTGTTTTCTTTTTTTTAAATGTGTTTTTTTGTGGGGTCATGCTTGCCACGTGGCATTCCTGTCGTCCGCTTGTATTTTATTTTCTTTTCTTTTTTTTAGTGTTTATTTTTTTTGTGACGTTGATTTTTTTTATTTTTATTATTCTTTTTTAATATGTTTTTGTTTTTTTGGGTGGCATCGGACCTGCCATGTGGCGGGCTTGATGCCTGCCTGCGGTAGACAGGCCCTGTCGTGGGCCTGACAGCCTTAACACGGGCCTGTCAGGCCTGTGCAGGTGGCAGGGCCGCTCGCTGGAGTGGTCCCCATGAGGCGAAGAGAGGGGGTGTTGAGAGGCGTGAGTGGGGGTGAGGTCGGGCCATAGTGGCCTGCGCTCTGCGTGCAGCCGCTTGGCCAGGGGATGGGGTTTTGTGTTGAGAGGCGTGAGGGGGGGTGAGGGACCGTGAGGACGGGGGGTGAGATCGGGCCGTAGTGGTCCGCGCTCTGCATGAGGTCGCTCAGTTGGGGAGGGGGGTTTGTGTTGAGAGGTGTGAGGGGGGGTGAGGGAGTGTGGTGAGGGGATGGAAGCGGCCAGTAAGGCCAGGGGAGAGTCGTGAGGGAGGAGCAACACTAGGGCCAGAGGGGGTGGAGGGGTGGCACAAAAGACTGTAGAGGGAGGGGGTGGCTAGTTTGTCAGGGGTGGACAGTTTTTTTTTAATTTATTTATTTAAAATAAAAATGAATAAATAAAGATATAAAAAAAATGAATTAAAAATAAAACTTTTATGTTTTTTTTTTAGAGTAGTTTCAAAAAGTTAAAATTTCTACAACAAGAAGGAAATTAAAGAAAAATTGTATAGCAGTTTTAAGAAAAAAAAATTTACAACAGCATAAGAAAATTTAAAAAAAAATACAAATTTTAATTTTTATAGCAGCATAAAAAAAAAAAAAATTCCTTTACAACAGGATGTAAAAAAAGAATTTTTACAACAAGAAGAGTTGTAAAAACTTGGGGGTCCACCGGGTGTGCCAGAATAAAGCACATGGAAACTGTGTCCAAAGTCTTCCTTGCGTTCCTCAGTGTAGATGGGCTTCTTGCTCGTGTGCCATCGGTGTTGAGGTGTAGATCCTGTAAACCTACACAACCTACAAAAATGGATTAGTGCGTTTGGGGGCTTGCCTTGGTCAAGCCCCATATTTACAAAGACAAAGACACAAATAACTAAATTAGTGCATAATTGAAATAACGGTATTTACAATGGAACTTACTTGTACAAGGGAGATGATGCAGCCTGTTGCTTGCTTTGGATCTCCTTTGCAAGTAGATGCTTGATATTGCGTATCCTAGGCCAATTCCAGCAGAGTCTGGGTATGTAAATGGAGGATCCTTTAAAATGGAGAAGAAGTCACTCTATTTATAAAGTTTGCCAAGGTTAGGGGAGGGGCTGAGGTGTCCCCTATGAGGTGTGCAATGTGAGGTGTCCATTGAGGTGTCCCCTAAGGTGTCCCTATGAGGTGGCTTTTATGAGGTGTCCTCAAAGGTGTCCCCTGAGGTGTCCTACCTCATAAATATTTTTGGGTGAGAGAATCTCTCACCCATCCACATGTGTGATGGAGACAAATATCAAGAAATATCAGGATGAGAGGTGGCAAGGCTAGGCTAGGCTAGGCTAGGTGAGGTGGAAAGGCTAGGCTAGTCAAAGTAGACTAGGTGAGGTGGAAGGCTTATATTAAATCAATATTAGATCTAATTAAGCATGTGTTTAGCCATAAAGCATACTTTGACCAAAAATGTTGACTTTTGACCATAAAGTGCTTTTTGACCATGGTGGAGAATTCAACCTTAGTTGAGTTGGGAATGAGGTCACATGAGGATCCATGGTTAAGCGTAGGAAGGGGCTTAGCTACCCAAGGGGGCTAAGGATGATGAATAGTGATTTGGAGCCAATTTATGCAATTTTTGATAGTTTTGCAAATTGATCAGCCATGATGATGTGATAAATGGAAATGTGTTCCTTTTGGGTGTCTACAGGCGGCAGTTATGATCTAGGAAGTGACCCCCAAAATCCTCAAGGAGCAAGAGGAACAAGCTGTAGTAGATAAGGTCATGGCGAAGAAAGTAGCAGAGGAAGCAGAGCAAGCAAAGGTTCTACGGGTAGTTGTCAAGGCAGAAGAGGCTAAGAAAGCAGTAGAGGAACAGGCACAAAGAAAAGCATCTACATCAGGAGCGCCCAAAGCAACCAGTAAAAGGACTCCATAAAATCCCAATGGATAAAGGTCTGGGATTGCTTGCATCCATGCGATCTGGATACCCCATGAGCCGTCATAATTGTTGGTAATTTTGACAATATGCCACATTAAAATTTTGATAAAATTGTATTGATGTAAAATCGGCATATATATTAATTTATGATGCAGTTTTTGGTATGTATGTTGAGACACAATGATTTGTAATTTTCTTTTTTATTCTTATAAATTTCATGCTTGAAGAATCACCTAATGGCAATGAAGACAACACATTGAAATTTAGAATTTACAGAGGACCATGGTAGTTCTTTCCCCTAAAATAAGAAAGAAATTCTGGCTCCTTTTGGACGAAAATATTTTAAAAAAAAATTAGATTATTGAGTTGGCAAAGACGTTCGCCTTTGACTTAAGGTGACTGTCATGTTCGTCTCATTTCGGGGCGACCGTAATTGGAGAACGTGTGCCCGAAGTCAATGAAAGTGTACCCGAAGTTAGAATGCGACTAAAGTGCATTCTCCCCAAAGTTGGGACGAAAGCATCGTTCGCCTAATCTTTGGGCGAATGTTATTCCAAATGAAGCTTTGAAAAGTCAAGGGGTGTGTTCGCCCCATGTGAGGGACGAACGGCCCATTCGTCCCTCCTTGGGGCGAAAGCCCATCGAAGGAAGGTTTTGGGTGAAGCAAAAGGGGAAAGCGTTTTTGAAGAGTCAATTATGTGTTCGCCCCATGTAAGGGGCAAACGTTCCATTCATTGCAAATATGATTAAAATCATGTCGTGAGCTTTGCTCATTTTTAAAAAGTCTTTAAAGAGTTTTGTCCCAAAGGTGGGTCAAAAGCTCCACACACCCCACTTTGAGGTAAACGATACTTTTAAGTAAAGGACGTCATGTGGTTTTCAAAGGCAGAAACGATCTATGGCATTTTTACCCCTCCTTGAAACGAAATGACATAAGTCAGGACAATGTGCTGAGGTGAATGTAAAGACAGACAATGGATGATTTTCAAAGTCAAACAAAGAAAAAGTCTATTGGTAGGGTAAAGATGATTGTTTTTTAGCATGGTAAATGTGCATTAGGGTGTTTCACTTGAATTTGATTTACAAAGAAATGTTGCAGTATTTTTGGGTGAAACTATTTTCGGGCATCCACGAAGGCTATTGAAAGCGCTCGATCTTGAGAATGATGGCAATTTAATGATGGTGGTGAAGAGTAATTAAAGTCATGGATTTCAAGTGAAAGGAGCTACAACATTAAATTCACAAAGATATTTTTATAAGTTTCAAAATATTCCCAACGAAGACAAATTTTTAAAGCATAGCAAATGTACCAAGTCAATGACCAGGTTTGCAGTTTTCTGTGGACCGACATCCAAATGTGTCAATTTCCTGGAGATTTTTCGTTTAAAACTGGATTTTTGCCTTAAGAGAAATATTTTCAAGGACTTACTTCAAGGAAGAATTACTTCACCAATGTCCTTGATCTGTAAACATTTTATCTTCTTGTGCATTTAATGAAAGAGGTAAAATCCTCTATAAATAATAATCAATTTCCATTGTAAAAAAGGGTTAGACATTCTGTGAAAAAACTATTCAATTTCACTACATCAATAGAAGATACTTGGCTTCCAAATTTACAAGCAATATTTGTGTGTGGTTTCCTTCTATTTTATGCTCATATTCATTATTTGTTGTTAAGTTTAAATTATGCATCTGAATTTGAACATTGTTGGTGAGAAAGTGAGTTTTGGAACACGATCCTGGAGATTGTCTCTGCAAGGTTGTAAGTAAATTCTGCCATCTTCTTTTATTACATGTTGCTTCAATGCTTAAGTGGAATTCTTGCTACTAGTCTATCCCCAATCCTACACCGTTGACCTATGGCCATATTTCCCATCTGGAGATTGGAACGGAGGATATTTCTTTCCTTCGGTCTTTCAATGTTGGTCATGTCTAGGGTGGACAAACACATGTTTGTATGATTAGGCAAATATTTGACCAACAAACCTTTAATCCATGAAAACATCATGGAAAATTTAACCCTAAGATTTATTTGGGCATAATGGCCAACATAAAGGTGTTGGTGTCTTCCTCTTTTTAAAAGGTTGTAGGTTTGATTCCCTTTGGCAACAACCTTTTTTGTTTCTCATTTTAGATGTGCCATACAACAAGTCAATCACAACATCCCCTTCACAACCCTAAGATCAGGTATAGTGGTCAACATAGGTGTGTTCATGTCTTTTTCCCTCAATAGGTTTAAGGTTCAAATCACAAGCAACATATTTTGAAGGTATATGCATTATGTTATCTTCAAAAGGTGAACACACCCTTTTATTTCAAAGGCTATAATAGGAGCTCTTAGCTAGCTTAATGAGCCTAGAATAGTCCCCACATGAGGTCTTTGGTTCAAACCTCGTTGCTATCAAATTTGCTCTCACTAAAAATGTCAAACAATAATTCATCGGAATAATACAAGTGGAAGAAGACTCCTTACTAGTTCAATCCAAGTGGCATATTCAGATTTGTCAAAGTTTTCCCAAGGTTTGGAATTTTTTGGTTTTTGTGTCAATTATCTCAAACTTTCAAAGATCATAACTTTTACATACAAAGGCATTTTAGGCTCATTTTTTAGATTGCACAATTTTTTGGTCACTACAAATTGGTGATATTTATTCAAGGGCATATTGCATTTTTTTGGGAATTTTGTATAAAAAGGATCCTTTAGCATATGTTACGTTAATGAGTGAAATTACAACACCTAGTTAGTATAATGGTAGGTCTACTCAAAAGTAAGAATCTTTGGTTCATTTTTTATGGTGGAATGGAAGGTGGTCTTAATGATCTTGCAATAGCAAAAAGGAAGGAGGATTCTCTCAATCTCTTCTTTATGTTGATGATACCAAATATATTTTGACATTAGAGAGTTTGATCCTATCAAGGCATGGAAAAATTTAAAGTACCCTTATGGAAAAGTAAGTTCCAATAAAGTTAATAGGTTAGAGGAATAGTTCTCTGATATCAAACTTTTTAATTTGATAATGTTGAGGAATATAAATCCAATTTCAAGGCCTTAATGTTTGGCATTGCTATGACAAGGGGTAAGATAAAAAGTGATGAAGAATATATAAAATGTATTATTTCAAATCGTACTTGATCTTCTTCGATATTTGGTTTAGTGACTCATATGAATGTTGTGACTGTAAAATATCTTGTACCTATAACCCTTGAAGGTCTCTTCAAAATACTTATTCATTATGGAGTTACTATGAAGAATTATGCAACACTTTCTCATATATAGTCCCACCCTAAGGACTTCAAATTGATGGAGGTTTAGCCTTAGTTGCCCATGGGAAAGCCAAGGTCTTCAAAGAAGTCAAATATTTGTGAACATTATAAAAAGAAAGGGCACTCTTTGAATATGTGCATCTCAAGATTGAAGAAGATTGAAGTAAAATACTCAAAGATCAATGAAACATAATTATATGATGAAGATCTAGATGGTGAACATATGATGGAAGCCCATTAGAACATCCATTATAGAGGGGATATTGCCATCTCTAATATTTCCTCTTTCTTAGCTCAAATTATGGAGGTATAAAAATATCAATAGCTTGATATTGTTGGCCAAGAATGACAATGTTGATATAAGCCTAAGGGCATTGTATATGTAATCATATGGAAATTCTTAATATAAGTCTATGAGCATCATTTATGTAAGCCTAAGGGCATCCTTTATGTAAGCCTATGGGCATCATTTATGTAAGACTATGAACAATTTTGATGTTTTCACCATTAGAGATATTGGTTAAACTACTTATATGGTTAGCCTTAATTTAAGGGTTTAATATATTTATTACTTTGTAATTAACTTTTAAGTCATATTTTGTTGACTTGAGGTTAGCATTTAATTATGGAATATGTATCATTATGAATGACCCCTAATAATTGATTCATTACATCAGTTTGTAATATACAAGATTGTGGGGGTACCTAAGGCACCCATATCTTAATCTTGTTTCAATTATCTCTCTTTTTATTTTGTTTGTACGTGCTCTTTATGTCGCTCTTCTATTATTCAACATATGATTGTGGTGAACATATGCTTTGGAATGTGCTTGGGAAGTGTGATAAAATCCAATATGAAGGGTGGCATTTGGTTCCCTTTCTCCATTTTTTTATTCATTGTTATACTTGATTGGCAGAAAGAGCATGTAATACAAGTTTAATTCAATGGGTACTCTTAGCCACAAGCAATCAAATTGTAAATTCTCATTCTATTGATGAGTCTATACTTTTTCTCCGTAACTCAAAAGAGAAGATTAAAAATTTATTCAAATTTTTGATATCTTCTATCATGTGATTTAATGTGTTTCCTTCTAAGATAGAATTCATTTTATCCTAAAGTTATGCACACTAAGGATGTATTCCTACACAATGGAAGTGAATTTTACTTGGTGATATTTCTTTGCATAAGAACATTCCCTTTGGGATAAAAATATCATCTCAAAATATGTGGAAGTGGTTTATATTGTTTCAAGAGAAACTAAAAAAATGATCTATTAAATTTATTTTTGTTTATGGGAAAATAGAAATTATTAGCAAGATCTTTATTTCTTTATATATGCACTATCCCTCCAATTAGATTTCGTTTAAGGTTAATTATTAAGAATTTACTCAATTTTTTTAAGGTTAATTATTAAGAATTTACTCAGTATGTAAGTTTTTTTATCCAATTGGAATCATTCATCTAGAATGCTTGTTCTCTTACCTTAATCACATCCTTTGTGGAAAAGAAAGGTGGACTTAATATTATTGATCAATGGATGCATAGGTCAAATAAAGACCTTACTTATACTTACATTATTTATAGTGCAATTTGTAATATTGGTGCAAAATAGCACTTTGATTGTAGTAATGATAAAAGAATGAAGAATGTAGAAATACTCTATAGTTGTATCGATATATATATATATATATATATATATATATATATATATATATATATATATATATATATATATATATGTGATGCATAGGGAAATCGGTAACACCATTGGATGCTACTTATATAAATCTTAACACCCTTGGTGAAACGAAGTCTACGGAACCCTTGACCCTCATGACCTTCTAGGGCATTGAACTAGGGCAACTAATTGGCAAACACTCCATAGTTACCATCCAACCTATCCCCTTCTAGGTATGTCATGGTTTGAACCTTGGACCTCCCCAAAGAGAGGCCAAAGCCCTAACCATTGTGTTGTCCTTGTCAAACTAAAAATGTTAGGGTAAAGCACGGGTTTTATGAGGGGTCCCAATCCCCTTGTATGGGGGTTTGAACTTGGGTCTCCGAAATGGAAACCCAAGAACTTACCACTACGATATCCCTCCCAAGACAAAAATATTAAGGTAAAGCATGAGTTTTTATGAGGCATCTTGGCCCCCTTGTACCGAGGTTTGAACTTGGGTCTCTTGATAAAAACCTAAAGACTTACCACTATGGCAATACAAAATATTATTGTAAATATATACTTTTTTAAACCTGTTTTTCATTTTAAAGACTCAAATTTTAAACTCTCGATAAATTTGATAACATGATTTTATTAACAAACTAGATTTTAGTTCTTTTTTAATATTAATAATATCTTTTGATTTTGCCAATGGAGCTTTGGTTTAATGGTTGGGCATATGGATAACGTAGCCCACACTAAGGTTCAAATTTTTGTGACACCAAATAAACTATATAGCTCAATATTATTAAATTGAATTGATGTAAAAAAGAAAGAACAACCCTCTTAAAATCCTTATTTTAAAATTATGAATAATATAGATATCACTGTTAGCCTATATATATATACAACATAAGTTTAAAACATACAACCTTTGATATCAGACACCTTTCTTAAACAGGGCGATATGAAACACCAAAAGGGAGGTTTCTTAAATGCTTTGTGATACCTTGAACCTTTATTTGGTGCATATGCACTAGGTTAATCAGAACAAATTCATATATGAACTTTAACATGCACAAAGTGTAGCCTATCACATTTATAGGTGTACTCACTTAGCCTAATTGAATCAAAGCCCATATATGGTCTCAAAAATTGCACATGGGCCAACGTGGGAAAGATTTTCAAAGACCTCTAAAATGTTTTCATCGGGAAAGTGTGATCAGATATTGTTTGTATGGTTTCCTTCCTATAAGATTATCCAATAAACTTAAATTGGAAAGAAAACTAAAGTTAAAGACAATCTAGCACTTGCTTGTAACGCTAGCCAGAGCCTCTTACGAGCTATGTTAAACAAATAGCCTACCGAGTAAAAGTCTTCAAATTGGTGGTGTACACAATCACTTTTATGGCCACCTTGAGATGCTTTGTCACACATCCATGAATTTCTTCAATCTCTTCCTTCAACTACTGACAAGAAAAACTACAAATAAAAATCGTCTACAGCAAAAAGGCATTGAAATTAGAAATTTAAAAAAAAAATTATGATGTTATTATGCATAGAAAATTAAGATCGAAGGATATGTAGAGAAAGAACTCACATTCTTTACCTCTTCATAACTGTGCGCCCTGTTGGTTGCAGTTGGTTGCAGTGTACCTTGCTGGTTGCAGTGTACCTTGCTGGTTGCAGTACACCTTGCTTTTTCAAGACCAATTTGTTTTTCAGATCTACCTCTTTATAGGAAACATACCATTTATCATTTAGCCAAGACTATCTTGCTTGTTAAAGACCAACTTATTTTTATTCATAGCAAATACCCCATCCTGCCAATACCTTACTACTTTCAAAAAAAAGTTGTTTTCTCCGTCCTTTCAACAACTCTAAAGATGCTTTGTATGTTATCCATTATTTAATTTACAATACTCAATAAATTAAAATATCAAATAAAGGTTTTTAATTTAGTTTTTTCTTTCAAAACAAATTTCTTTTAATTAAGATGCAAGGTTGATAAATATCAAAGGCATAAACATTAACGTGTATAAGATAAGGACGCACCAGTGTTGGCTTGTCCAAACTAATTCATATAGAACTTGGTATAACCCAGAACTCTTAGCTTTGCAGCATTTATTACCTACCTATTATAAGTGAAAAATCCTGATTCAAGTCCTAATTTGTGGAATGCTGCCAAGCAATCTGGCCAAGGTGACTATTATAGTTAGTACTTTCGTTTTTTCAAAGATAATTATAAATTTTTAATATTTAAAAAATTTAAACCTTTGCACTCTTAAATTTCATTGAAAATTAGACTCAAAACTTCTGAATAACCCACTTTGAACCGAATGAGTTCTACTTTCTACTAGCTAAGCACTCTAAGATAGTTGTCAGTTGTCTTCAATTCATGTGAGAGAAAATACTTTGAACATAATTTTCACCGAAGTGGTTCCCAACGAAAAGGGAAAAAACAAAGAGAGCAGAAATTGGAATTGTGCCCATCAAACAGGAAGGTCAAATTAGGTGTTTACAATTGATAATAAAAAAAGTTTTACTCGTTGGAGATTCACAGGAAGGTCAAATTAGGTGTTTACAATTGATAATAAAAAAAGTTTTACTCGTTGGAGATTCACTTCCTTGCCCAATGAGTAGCCGGTTTAAAACGTTAAAAAATCTTGTTTGGGGGGCATCTCATGTTGTTTTTTTGTGGGTATAGGTTGGATGCAAGTTGTTGGTATTTATTTATTTATGATACAATATTCAGGCCGCTAGATTCTCTAGGGGCTTCCATGTTTGGAAGATACAGCTTCCAAATATAGAAGCTTTGAGCTCCTGATAGTCCCACCAAGGTTTAATTAATTCTGAGATGACCAAACATTTCGGCATCTAGCAAAAAGCCATGTTTCTAAGCCCAAGGAGTCTGCACTAACATCAATCAGTATGACATGGGCTCATGTATGTCAGTCATGGTTATCTTTGTTAATTGGCAAGATTTTATTCTTTATGCCTTAGTGGGCATAATTCGAAGCGCTCAACTCCTTGGGATGAATGCACTCTGCTCTGACAAAGAAAAATCTGACCATAAAGAAGTAATTTAATTTAACCTGCATAGATAAGTCATAACTAAAGCCTGATTGGAGATAATGTACATCAATATTCGGGGTGGCAGCAACGCAATCATGAGTATCGTTGGTCAGTGACTCAATACTCAACTGAGGTTCAGAGTCTGACACTCTGCCAATCCAATTCTTCACTCTTCTGCAACTTGAGTTGGGCATGATTGCTAATGGCATACATGTATTCCCCTTTTTTAAAATGGTGCATGGAGTCTCTTCATGGGGGACTTTGCTTTTGATTTTCCACTGATGGTTGTAGAGTCTCATGGAGAAATAAGTTGCATTGGCTTGTTTTTCTCGTTACCCTCATCTCTGTTGTATGATGGTTATTATTTTTCTTTCATGCATCACAAGCATAGATACAATTTTTTGGATAGCAGCAACAAATTCATGGCTAGAGTTTGGACTTTTGCTTTAATTTCTATTGCATTGTGATCAGTAGGGGTGAACAGGGGTCATCTGTGACTTGGAAGAGAGCGGAGTATCTTTTTTTGTGCCGACTCCTCTTCCAATCTTATGCATTTGTGGCCCTTTTCATTGGGTGTTGTTTCTGGAAATCTTGAGGTTCATTTTTAGGATGTGTAGGCTTCTCATTGACTTGTTGCAAAATATTCACAAACACTTCAAATGATAAGAGCAGATGCTATAAGGAGTGAAGACAGAGGATTCTGATCTCCACTCAAATGGTTCTAGTCCAGAATTTTCTTTCATCGAGAAGCAGAGACAATTGGAAGCCACTGCTTGTTACATCTCCGAAGTTGATAGGAATCAGGTAAAATTGAAGTAAAACAAATTGTTGGTTCTAAGTTTTATTGACTGCAGAGTTTGCTAGTTGGACGATGGAAAAGCACATGTTGGCCAACTTAACAGCAGCCATTACAAGAGATTTTCCACTGCACATTGTGAATGCTGGGCCTCTGTGGTCGGATCCTATATATGTTGGAGAAGAGGTGGTGAAGCTAACTGAATCAGATACCAGACAAACGACAAGGGCACAATCAGGTTCTTGGGCAGCATCCACTTTTGTGGAATCCAGAGACCAAATTCCCTATCAGTGCTCTGCTGTGAATACCTTGAATTCAAATATAGCTGATTGCGGAGTGTATCCTGTCGATTCAAGCATTCCACATGATTTTTCTAACTTGTTTTCAGTATTGATCTCACATGGAGATGGCAACAATGGTGAAGACAGTATGCCCTGGTTTTGCCCAAGTTTCCCACGGCTAGAAGACGATATTAATCAACATCACATTGAGGATTCCCGTGCGGGAAATCCCAATGACTTTCATTGTATGATTTCTAATTATCAACTAACACCTCATATTGTATCTCAGTTTCTGCAGAGACAGCGAGCTGACATCCAGCAGCTCCAGTGTGTGCAAACTTTGGGTGCTCCAGAATATAGTCATCAACCTCAACAATTGAAAAAATCGAGAGATTCAGCAAACTGCCTTGGCCTGAGCTCACAGCCAATGAAACACAGAATTCAAACCACCAAGCTGTACAAAGGAGTCAGACAGAGGCAGTGGGGAAAATGGGTGGCAGAAATCAGACTACCCAGAAACAGAACAAAGCTCTGGCTTGGGACCTTTGATACAGCAGAGCAAGCAGCCTTGGCCTATGACAGGGCTGCTTACAAGCTAAGAGGAGAGGATGCTGGGTTGAACTTCCCTGACCTAAAATATCAAGTCCACATGACTCCTAAAATGCAGGACACTGAGAGTTCCTCTTCCTCCAATGCATCCAATCAGTTTCCAAGTTCAGCTCATGCCAGTCATGGACTATCATATGCTCTGCAATCTTCAGTGGATGCAAAGTTGCAAGCAATCTGTGAGCGCTTGTCTGCATCCACTACGCTACCAAAGGATGGAAAATTCAAATTGGGTCGTGTCTGTTTGGATCATCAAATCAGTTCATTCACACCACCCAATAGGAAATCTAACATTAGGGTGAAGTCAGAAAGTCCTGATAGAGATGCTCACAACTCTGAAAGTGACAATAATTCTGGAATCACAGCACTGAATTCTGCTTCTTCTTCTGCATTACCTTGTAAATCTGAGGTGAGTACACTTAGTGTGCTATCATCATTCTAAGCCTCTGCTGAAAGAACTGATATTGATGTAGAAAATTCTCTCAGCAGGATGCCTTCTCTAGACATGGACATGAATTGGGATTTGCTGAATTCTTATGACAATTCATCCATGACAGGTTAGAAAGTGAGTTGAGAAAGAACAATCTGAATTCACTTGTATACAGACGATTGAAGATCTTGTCCTTGACCAGGACCGCAACAGAAAGCAGCGAAGACGATGGTGTTTCACTTTCTCTTCAAGGCATCCTGTATGCATGAAATAAGTTAATCTTCACGGGGTGGTTTATTAGGATTTTTTTCTTTGTAGGAAAGATATTGCTAAGTAAAGAAAACTGTAATCCTTACTTTCTTTATAACAGTTTATAATATTTAAGACTTTTTACTATTTACAAGTGTAGATCGTATTGTTTCATTTATCTTAATATCCAATAGGACGAGGTATCAGCACGGAGTGGCTTGAAGTTGATATTGAAGTTAAAATTTCACACTGGACGGGTACCTAGGACATTTCATCACCATGAATGGAAGGATTTTACCTAATTTTCTCGGTACTCTGGCCTGAGTTTGAAGAAAATAGAAACATTATGCAATGTAAAGCAATTGGTGCACCCATGTAATGGAGTTCAATCATATTTATCTCTGATAATGGACCTTTTGACAATGTCGCTCAACTTATTGGAATTCTGTGTACTATTATTGGTTTATATGATTTTTATACTCAATAATATAAAAAGACTATTATAACTTAAAATGAAGATAAATCATAATGAAATTAAAACAAACTTGAAGGCATTTAAATGAGGCGATGACAAAGAAAGTTCATTCCAAACTCTGCAAATAACCTTTATTTGCATGTGATGCATTAAACTTTGATCTTCTCAAATTGTATGTGAAACTATTATTGGGGTGTCTCAGACATTGCATTGAGAATGTTCAATTTGATTTTCAGTGCATTTTATTCAAACAATTAAACGGTCTCTTCCATCTAATCTAACCATTTCATATTATTATGGTTTCATTCCATGAATTATTGCCCTTTAGGTGTCATCAATTCTTTCTCAAATCCCTTGTCCTGCCTTACCAATTCTCCACACAAAATGTTTGACCTCAACCAAACGACACAATCGTTTGAGCTAATTGCTTATATAGTTATGTTCTAGTTTCAATTGTCGCCATGGTTATTTTTTTTTCTAATAACAATATTATCTCTATTGCATCTATTAAACCCAACATCTTAGCCAATCTTTTTTAATCCGAAAAGAGGCACAGAGGCACCATCTAATTGCGTTGTGCTTGAAGACCAACCCAACCACATTCTTAATTTATATAAACAAAGTTTTTCATTTTCAAATTTTTTTAATTGATTATATGGGATTAAAAAAAAATTTCACTTATATTAAGTTGTGACACCATTTAATTGCGTTGTGTTTGAAGACCAACCCAACCACATTCTTAATTTATATAAGTAAAGTTTTTCATTTTCTATTTTTTTAATTGATTATATGGGATTAAAACAAATTTCACTTATATTAAGTTGTGGTTACATAATGATATTATAATGATGTTTAGGTAATTATACATGTATCACTTACTTTGAAAATAATTTCTTCCTTAAAAATTAAGGTATTTAAAAGTTGAGTGTTGGAGTTTATAATACTTTCTAAAAAAGAATAGAATCAACATATTACCTAAAAAAAACATAAATAGTATAAATAGCTCACACAAAAATATACAAAATATGAAGGGTCTTTATAGGCACCAAAATAATTTCATTAAAGAAAAAGAATTAAATGGTTGGGAAGAAGAATTGTATATACCTAATTACAAGAGACCTTTAAATCAAAGTTTTAAAATTAAATTTTAAATTAAATAATAAATAATCATAATAAATTCAACTATACAAAGTCTATAAGATCAAATAACATGAACTCAACTAGTTAATTTTTTTTATTTTTATGGAGAAGACCTAAGTTTGAATCTTGACTAGTGATACATGCATAACTGCCTATTTATTGTAATATTGTAATGTGATCATGATATAATACAAGTGGGATTCATATCAATCCCATATAACTAATTAACATCGAGTTTGGGCATGTGTGTGAGGTTGGCCCTCTTGCTTTCTAACCGGTTAATGTTGTTGGGTTTTTCAGATCTAAAAGAATTTGAGAGCAAAACACAAACAGAAGAAAACATGCAAAGAACAAGAGAAACACACAAGATTAACGAGGTTCACCCAAACTCGGGCTACATCCTCCAAGACATATTTTGCATTATAAATAAATACACAACCATGAAGGGTTGCACACCATAGTCTTATATGATTACAACAACCTCTTCTAATTCCTAAGACATCTTCCAGTTTCTCCTTGCAGCCTGCTTGGCTTTTCCTGCACACACACGATGCTCTCCTGGCACACCCTGATTTCTATGCAACCATTAATTTATAGATTCTATCTTGGAATTAGACACCAAAGATAGACCCATCAATTATGGCTTTTTCTAGACTGATTTTTCCAGTTTAGAAAGTGTCCATGCATAAAAGCAACTAGTTACCAAACAAAGAGAAAAAACTAATTTTTAGCCAATATCAGGCTCCATCCTTTACAATCTCCCACTTGGAGACTGATTCACAACAACTCCACCACTGCTGCATCCACTAAAGATCATCTTCAAACCATACCGAGGATATTCACCTCCTCCAAATTGTGTATCCATATTCTGAACCATCACCAGTGTCATCCATGCACTTTCTCCCGTGATCAACGAACAACACACAATCTACCTCATTTTGTCATTGCTCCCACTGCTTCACCAATCTCCTGGACTTCCGCAATCAGGAACAATACATTGGAAACAATCTCTTTCCAATTCCATGCTATATTCAAAACCAAGGAAGGGATAGAGTAAAGAGAAGTGATCAGTTTCTCTTGCTACATATCCGATTTCCCCAAGTCGTGAATATGAGCTCAAACCAGTTGCATATACCAGCAACCCATCTTCTTCTTTTCTAGCCAGTGTTCACATCACCATAATGTAAGGTAGACCCCAACCATGGCCCATAACCTGCACTCCAAAGGTACACAACCAACTTTTCTCATCCATGGATTCCAACGACGACACAGATCCATTCCTGTATACTTTGAGTAAATCTCCACCATTCCTTCGCTGCTGGGGCTCGAACCCTTGCCCTCTCACCGTCGCCCGACTACTACCGATTTTGCGCACAGAGCCACCATGAACGCCACCGCAAAAAACTCGACGGTTCCCAGGAGAAGCCAAGGATTTCGTTGCTTCGTGCCCACCGTAGAATCTCCATCTCCGTCGAATTTTGCTGCAACCGATCAAAGCATCAGGACCTGAGCTCTTCACCATGACCCCTTTCTTATCTCTAGGAAGAGATCCACCTCCCACTCAAACCTGAATCCCCAACATTTAGCTCTGATACCACTTGTTGGGTTTTTCAGATCTAAAAGAATTTGAGAGCAAAACACAAACAAAAGAAAACATGCAAAGAACAAGAGAAACACACAAGATTAACGAGGTTCACCCAAACTCGGGCTACATCCTCCAAGACATATTTTGCATTATAAATAAATACACAACCATGAAGGGTTGCACACCATAGTCTTATATGATTACAACAACCTCTTCTAATTCCTAAGACATCTTCTAGTTTCTCCTTGCAACCTGCTTGGCTTTTCCTACACACACGGTGCTCTCTTGGCACACGCCTTCGACCAACTTGCTAACTAGCCCACCCGCTGCATGGCAATTAACTCATCGACAGACGGACGCCCCTCCTTAGGTCCGATAGGTTACCCCAGCACGCGCCCAACTCGTGCTACCTGCTTAATGGTAGACCCTGCTCCCTTGCTTTGGCCATGGCAACCTTCACCACGACCCCTTAAACTCAGCGACACTCAATCCATACTCGAATGGAGGCACAACCCGCACGACGATGACAAGCAAGGAGCAACTTGGACGTGGATAGGAGGCGAGGAGAACCATCCTACCATATACTCCCACACTTAAAGTGGCGACGCCCTCGTCGCCATAGGCAGGTGCTCCTCGCTGAACAAGTCCCTCTGAAAACTTCAGGACCCTCTCATCAAAACCTAAAGCACAACTGCTCTCACTCTAGCAGCTCCCTCTACATAACTTTCAGGATGCCTCATCGACAAAAAACTTGTGCAGGATGAGGGTGATCAATCCTTACCTACACACTTTCTTTCACGACAAAGGCTCCCGCACTTAGGCTCAAAACCCACTTTCCACAAGGTATTGTCTATGTTCCCAACTGACTGAAGCAACAACCTTCCCAGCTGATCAAGAACTCCTTGACATCTCTTACCTTGGCCAACTGACTTGGCATCCACCGTCTCCGCTTTACCTCTGCAGACGATGACTGAGTCGCCTTCAATACTTATTCCAGTGGCATATTCCATTATTGGAATTCCGTTCCACGTTAATACCTATCTAATTAAAAAAGAGTACATAGATCAAACAAGCTATACAATAATTATAATATAAAATTTAATTATGGTCTCAAATAAAAATTAACTTCACATATTCCAGCATTCCCCTTAAATTGAATAGGAGATAGGGACAGACCCTAATTAACCATTAACCATTTCCCTTTAAGGAAGACTCTCCTACTACAAAATGCTCATGTAAATGCGCAAAAAGCACCTCCAGCATGATTTAATCAAAATATTTATTGTTTGTTCTATTAATGACACTCAATCTTCCAAAAACGTAGAACCATCATACATAATGCATCCAAACCTCAAACAAAGTTAAGCATACCATACACATAGTCATAATGCATCCAAACCTCAATATAATGCTTGCCAGTTGGTCCACTGACAAGTTGATTGGAACTCAAGTTGCAGAAGAATTGAAACTCAAATTCGAAAGAATGAAAAATTGGATTGGCAGATTGTCAGACTTTAAACATCATTGACCAACAATACCCATGATTGCGTTGCTGCCGCCCCAAATACATTGATGTACATTGTCTCTAATCAAGCTTTAGTTATGACTGATCTATGCAGATTAAATTAAATTACTTTTTTGATGGTCAACTTTTTCTTTGTCAGATCAGAGTGCATTCATCCGAAGGAGTTGAGCTCTTCGAGTTTACCCACTAAGGCGTTAAGTAAGAAAGATAATCATAACTGGCATACATAAGCCCATGTCATGTTAGAAGCAATAAAAATAATTATAACTGACATTCATGAGCCTATGTCATACTGATTGATGTTAGTGCAGACTCTTTGGGCTCAGAAACATGGTCTTTTTAGCTGGATGATGTTTTTGGTCATCTCAGAATTAATTAAACCTTGGTGGGACTGTCAAGAGCTCAAAGCTATATGTGGAAGCTCTATCTAGAAGCCCCTAAAGAATCTAGCAACCTGAATATATTAAAAAAAAAAAAACCCAAAAACTTGCCCATGAGATGGCCAAATAAGAATTTTCAACATTTTAAACAGGCTACTCAGTGAGCAAGAAAGTGAATCTCCAACAAGTAGAACTGCTTTTATTATCAATCATAAACACCTAATCTGACCTTCCCGTTTGATGAGCACAATTCCAATTTCTGCTCTCTTTGTTTTTTACCTTTTCGTTGGGAACCACTTCCGTGAAAATTATGTTCAAAGCATTTTCTCTTACAT
The DNA here is from genome assembly GCA_028583015.1 of Wollemia nobilis. Classification (NCBI taxonomy): domain Eukaryota; kingdom Viridiplantae; phylum Streptophyta; class Pinopsida; order Araucariales; family Araucariaceae; genus Wollemia; species Wollemia nobilis. Next base: position 1,489,071 of record JAQPPZ010002068.1, read on the forward strand.
GAATTTACGACGACAGCTGACAACTATCTTAGAGTGCTTAGATAGTAGAAAGCAGAATTCTATCTGTTCAAAGTGGATTATCCAAAAGTTTTGTGTCTCATTTTCAGTGCATTAAATTTTTAAAATTAGGTTGAAATTTAAGAGTTTAAAAGTTAAAATTTTTTAAATATTAAAAAATTATTTTTATAAATTTTAAATTTTATAATATTTAACTATTTTTGAAAAATCTAAGGTACTAACTATTAACAGACTCTAACAAAAGGTTGGTCATGACAAATTGCTTAGCAGCTTTCAGTGTGAGGCTGATTTGAATTAGGTTTTTTCACATAAATAATAAATGTTGTAAAATTGTAAAATTGAAAGTTATGGGTTTAAATGATGTGTTAATTTTTTAATTAGTTATATAAGATTGAAACGAATTTTATATATTACATCATCATTGCATAATAATAATATAACAAAACTTAAGTAAATTATGTATCAATAAATTTAAATAAATTAATTGTGTATATTTTTAATATCTAAATAAATTAAAAAAAATCTTTTTGAACACAGTTTGACAATAATAAGTTTTTGTATATAAAGGTTGAAGGTAACACAACGCATTTAAGAAATGCTCCTTTTGGTGTTTCGTATCGCTCTGTGGAAGAAAGTTATATAAAGTGGTGTGTTTTAAACTTATGGTGTATACGAATGTATATATATATATATATATATATATATATATATATATATTTGTCATATAATAATATAATTATCATTTGTTTATCAGAATTAAAAAATATTTATTAATATTATAAAAAATATATATATATAATAAAATTTATTTTTTAATTATTAAATTTATAAAGAAATTAAAGTTTTGAGTGTTTATTCAGGTGTTGTAGGTGAGTTGGAGACGAGAGGGAAATCCTCCAAGAGAGGTTCCATGTTCAAATCTCCACCCTACCAAAAAACTGAATTGGGTATCCAAAATCCAATTGATAATGTTGGTGCGAGCAGGGTCGGGTGCAACTCTCGAGTAACTTTGATGGTGTAGAACCCCCTGTTCGTGGTCTGTCAGACCAAGGCGGCCCCCCAAGGGGTTTTTCACTTAAAAAAAAGATTGAGTGTTTAGAGTAAAAAAACAGATTTTAAAAATATAAAAGCACAACATATTTTATTATTGTTTATATTGTTATTAATATGGAATATTTTTAATATTTATACATTAAATTATGAACATTTTATTAATAATAGATGAGAGAGCTATTTTTAAGCTTTTAACACATTTATTTTTTTTTTTTTGTAATATTCTACATACATAGCATATTCGCAGCATGTGAGGGGAGAGATTTGAACCTGGGGTCTTTCGATTTCAATTGGAGATTTTTAACTACCCACTTGCTCTCCAACACCTCTACATGAGCATATTTTAACACATAATTTTAAAAATATATATTAAAGCAAAATTATTTACAAGATGGAACGAGACTCCTCCTAACCTTAGTCAGTAAGAGCATTCATTTCTTCCTTTTAAATTTTTAACAAACTTCTATAACTTTAAAACCTAAGATCTTAAGAACTAACCACTTTTGATTACAACACTAAAAGGAAATTTGTATTGGAGTTATATCTCCTAAACTATATATTTGCAATGGTTATCCAAATTATCTAAACATTGGATTTGCTCACCAACCTACCTAATCCTTTTATCCTCAATAGTCATGCCACTGTGCCACGGAACCCCTACCTCCTTATTGGTACCCATCTCAGCCAAGAAGTATACCACTTTATCCGGAGCTACCCACATAAATTGGGATCACATCATCCAATTCTCTCCACAACTCCTTAATTTGGGTGACAAGAATCCTCAACCTCCATGTCTCCAAAGCAAAGTTCCTCATGTAATCCAAAGCTCCTACCAAAATTTGAGATTTGGATTCTATGATTATCCTTCTATAACCTTGTCTTACAAATATAAGCAAATTGTATAGCTAAGGATTTTGCTTTGTTGTATGTGACCCTACCCAGACCCTACAGTTCCCAATAGAGCATTGTTTCAACATGATTCATGTAGACCACTCTAATCCCAAATCTAACCGGATTGCCTTTTGCAGCTTCGTCAATATTAATTTTAATCCAACCTTTCAAAGGTGTTTTCCAACTAGCTTTGTCCTGCCCCTCCTACACTTTGGCTTCATTCTCCATCATCCCTATATCAGCCTGAGTTGCCTCTTTAGCATACATTGCCACAATTTTCGTGACTTTGCTCCAAATGACCTGCCAAACACCATCCAAGGATGAAAATTTTCTCTAAAAAAATTGTCATTTCTCTCCAACCATACTTGCCACCAAATAAAGTTTAATCTAAGCTTCCACCTAATATGAAGAGATTCAGATTTAAATTTGCCCCTCTTCCATATTTCCTAAATAATAATCAGATTCAAATCACCATTGGCTCAAATTTTAGAAGCTAAAAAACATTACTCCCAGTTTTGGCACGTCAACAGGCACTCAAACATCAAGTGGTTAGATGTTTCCTCACTTTTGTAACATAAAACACATTGAGATGAACCAACAATTTCCCTACGTCTTAGATTATAAAAAGTAAGAATTTCATTGTGCATGAGTTGTTAGGCAAAGAAGTTTACTTTTGGCCAACCCTTGGATTGCCAAATATTTCTCCAATCTTCAACCTGATATACGTGAAGAGGTTCTAGAAGGATATTATCATATCCATCCTTCATTATGTAGACTCCAAGGCTCCCATAGCCCCAAGCTAATTCATCATTCTCATCTCTACCTATGAGAAATTTTTTTGCCAAGATTTTAGTCATAATGGGTGTCAATTTTGAAGGGGTTGGAATTGGCCACTTGTCCAACTTCTTAAATTGCTTAAACCTATAATGCCCCAGTTTTCTAGTGTTGAAATAACTTTTAATATTGATCCAACCTTGCTTTCCATGGTTATTTTTTGTAGCAAGTGTGAACAGGACTTACCTTGAAATGGCTTAGAAAAATCTAGTTTTTCTAAGCCCAGTGTGAACACACTTACCTTTTGTCGGCTAATCTTGTCGGATGGTCGGCATGATATTCTTTCTCCCTTACCTCTATTTTCTCCTTATCCCTCCATTGTCCTTCCTCCTTTCCTGCCGTCCATTTTCCCTTATCACTCCACTCCCTTTCTCTCCCCATGCTCGCTGCCACCTCTCACTCCACTTCCTACTCCTTCGTTCTCTCTAATCTCCCTGATCTTCCTCCACCTTCCCTTCCCTACTATTGCACATGTTCTAAGCCTATATAAGGTTTATTTTAATGTAATATTGATCTGGTTAGTTTAATGAATAGGCTTTATTTTTATTCGTGTCAATTTTTACCTTGGCTAATGTTAATCTAAGCTTTACCTTAACCTTAGATTCACACTGGTATCAGAGCTGATGGGGCACGGATCCCAAGGTCCGAGGTAAGGCACGAAAGTCGAGCCCAACGAATCCCGAGGTATGACTGGCGAGAGACTGGCACACGAATCTCAAGGAGAGGCTATCGCACAGATCTCAAGGAGCGCACGGATCTCGAGGAGCGACGGAGAGGCTGTCGCACAGATCTTGAGGAGTGCACGAATCTCGAGGAGCGGTGGAGAGGTTGTTGCACAGATCTCGAGGAGCGCATGGATCCCAAGGATCTAACTGGGCATTGACAGTAGGCTAACGTGGCGATGTTGAACTAAGCGACAGCTACTGACGTGGAACGAAGCTGGCAGCACGTGGATCGAGGCTGACCAAGAGCTGACGTGGACGACGTGGCAGAGCACGATCTAACGTGGCAAAGAGGAGCTGACGTGGCAGAGGCACGAGCAGACGTGGACAAGCGTGCTGACGTGGCAGAGGCACGAGCAGACGTGGACAAGTGTTGATGTGGACGATGTGGACGCTCCGGTGTGTGCCACGTGGCAGAGTTTGTTTGGTCGACGGAAGGGCAAAAGGTTGGCGAGAACGATTGCCCGAAGGCAATCGACCTATTGAGTGTTCACAGGCTTTGATAAAGCCTGGACACACTCATCGCCCACTGAATGTGGGACTAAATTTTTTTTTAAAAACTATTTTAAGCCGACCATATGAAGTATAATCTCTTTCCTCTCTTATTCCGTCCGACTAGATTGGTCTAGCAGTCAAGTCTCCCGCCTTGCAGAGTAGAGACCCGAGGTCGAATCCCGTCGGGGTATAAAAAAAAAGTTTTTTATTTTTTTTGTTCTTTCACCGATAGTAAGGGTTTAAAATTGATCTGCTTTACACTCTCTACCACAGCAGCCACGTGGTGCAGCGGCTAAGACTGTCGGGTAGACGGCAGAGGTTACCAGTTCGAATCTCATCGGGGATTTCAAAAAAAAAAAAAAAGGTTTATTTTTTAATTAAATTTTTATTATTTGTTTTTTCTAAAAGTTTTTTTTTTTTTAAATAGTAATTTCTATAAATATTTTTATTATGTTTTTTTAAATATCCATTTATTTACAAAAAATAATAATTAAAAATATATATATAGGAAATTGTTAAAAAATTTTTAAAAAGGATCTTTATTAAAACAAATTTTAGAATATTTTTTTTTTTAAATAAAAGAAGTGCAAAGATATTTTGATATAAAAAGTTTTTTTTGGCATCATACTAAGTTGTAACCCAGTTCATACAGTGTGATTCTGGGTAGATGATCCGGTCAGCCGGATGCTATAATGCATTACTCTCTCCGTTGAGAAGAGAAACTCCCGATTCCTTTGACGGGAAAGTCTAGCGGTATGGACTTCATACGGTGTTTTGCCAATTAGAAAACCAAGTGATTGCTCATCCGAGGAAACCGTATTCTCGGCTACGAGGCGGATTCTCGAAGATAATATCTTCGGCCAAAGGATAGTTGAATCCGAGACGGTTGAAATAGTACCTGAAGGACAATCAAATGACAGTTATTCACCTGCAGTGCCTGAAGTAGAAACAAGTGAGAGCTATACACCACACTCTCCCCGATACAGAACCAGAAGAAGCAGAAGAAGAAGAGGAAGAAGAACCAGTGGAGGTGAAACTCGCAATCGAAGAATGAAATGTTCTCAAACGAAGTTATGAACTAGCAGCAGCACAAGAAGTCATTATAATTAGTGACGACGAAGGAGACAATTTCACCTTTCCATTTTTGGGTGATCCTCGAGAAGAAGAACAACAAATCAGTGAGCATATTAAGAACGCTAGATTTGATTTAAATCAGTAAATCAGTGATCTATTTTGTACTTCTTTGTACTACTTGTTTGAAGTTGCAATAAAGTTTATTTTCTAAAATGGCTTCCAATACTAGTCTACTAATTCCTGAGTTCAATGGTGGTGATTACGAGTATTGGTCAATTAAAATGAAAACTCTTTTGATAGGCAAAGGTCTTTCGGATGTGATTGAAGAGGGATATACTGAACCTACTGTTGCTGATTGGGCAGCTTTGAATTTGGCTGATAAAAGGGCTAGAAAGGAAGCACATAAGAATTTATCATATCCAAGCCGCCCTTGATAGAAGTATTTTCCCTAGAATAGCTTCTTTTATAACTGTTGAATCTGCTTGGAATGCTTTCAAATAAAGTTATAGGGGTAGTGACCAAGTCAAACAAGTTAAACTACAAACCTTGAAACGAGAGTTTGAGACTCTTAAAATGCAAGAGAATGACAAGGTTGGTGATTACTGCGTGCGTGTAAAAGCCGTAGTAGATAAGATGGTCACTTTAGGACAAGATGTATAGTCTAAAGTTATAGTGAAGAAAGTGTTAAGGACACTTCTTCCTAAGTGGAATTCAATTGCCATAATTATAGAAGAATCCAAAGACCTAACTTCTCTGTCTTTTGAATCCCTAATTGGCTCACTTCTCTCACATAAAGAGAGGTTACAGCAAACTCCTTCCACAAGTTATGGAGGAGATGATAAAGCCTTTGCTTCACAAGAAGGCAGAGGTAGAGGTCGTGGCAAAGGACAGTATAGAGGTAGAGGCATAAATAATCAAAGAGGTGGAACTCCTAAGAGAGGAGGATTACCAAACAGACGTGAACAACATAATAGAGGTGGACAGCAAAATAGAGGAAAACAATCAAGCAGAGGCAAAGGAGGAGATAAGTCAAAACAATCTTGCTACAACTATGGCAAACTTGGCCATTATGCTCGTGACTGTTGGACAAAGACTTCACAAGGAACTAGTAGCAGCTAGAGCAGTTAGTTTGGGAATTTTGGAGAAGAGAAAGAGGCCACAAATCTCTTTCTCTCTTATGGTCAGGCAGATCAAAACATGAATGATACATGGATCTTGGACACTGGGTGTTCAAACCATATGAGTGGCAAAGAAGAGCTCTTTGCTACTCTAAACTCCTCATACAAATCCAACGATCAAATTGGGAGATGATAAATCATTGGCAGTTGAAGGCATTGGAGCCATGGTAGTTCCAACTAAAGAAGGCATCAAACATGTAAGTGATATCTATTACACACCCCATATTCAACACAATCTTTTAAGTGTTGGTCAAATGTTAGAAAAGAACTACAAGTTGCTTTTTGATGAGGGTAAATGCACTATTTTTGATAAAAATAACAGTAATAGAATCATTACACAAGTGCCAATGTCAAAGAATAGATTGTTTCCTTTAAAGTTTGGCTAGCTAGGGGGAGATAAGTTAGCAAATATTGCTATTTCCAATCCAAGTGTCCTATGGCACTTGAGATATGGTCATTTGAATTCAGCTAGTTTGAAAATGCTAACTTCACAAGCGCTGATAATCGGACTTCCTAAAGTTCAGGATAGTAAGGAAGTTTGTGAAGGGTGTGCTCTTGGGAAGCATGCCAGATCAAAATTTCCTCATGGACAAGCATGGCGGGCCAGCTTCCACTCCAGCTAGTGCATACAAACATCTGTGGTCCGATGCAGACCAAGAGTCTTGGTAACAACTCTTACTTCCTACTCTTCATTGATGATTTTACTAGAATGTGTTGGATATATTTTTTGAAATATAAGGATGAAGCATTTGAATGCTTTGTCGATTTCAAAACAAGAGTTGAAAGTGAGAGTCGATATTTTGTAAAATGTCTTAAATCATATAGGGGAGGAGAATACTCCTCTAATGAGTTCTTGAATTTCTGTAAGCAACATGGCATTAAGAGGCAGTTCACAGCTGCCTACACTCCATAACAGAATGGTGTCACAGAGAGGAAGAATCGCACCATTGTGGAGATGGCAAGGTCTATGCTTCAGACGAAGCATTTGACTAATTCATATTGGGCAGATGCAGCCAGGACCAGCGTACATATCTTGAACAGAAGTCCTACTGCAAGTTTGGAAGGACAAAAACCTTACCAAGCTTGGTATGGTAAAAAGCCAAATGTTAAGTATTTTAAAGTGTTTGGCTTGCTGGCATATTCTCACATTCCTAATGAGCTTAGAAAGAAGCTCGATCCAAAGATTCAGGCATGCATCTTTATAGGATATTGTGAGAATACAAAAGCTTACAGACTCTACAATCCCAGGACTAGAAAGTTTGTGCTTTCCAAGGATGTGATTTTTGATGAAGGGGGAGAATGGGGTAAGCCCCGGATTTTCAAGTGATGATGAATCTAGTGATGTAGGTTCTAAGCAGGTGCAACAACAGACACCACAGAAAGGTAAACAGTCTTCTCCCATAGACCCGGGTTCATCTTCTAATTCAACTTCTTCACCAAGTCCTTTGTAGAGATCAGTAAGTTTCCTTTGTAGAGATCAGTAAGTTCCTCACCAATGGACATCGATTCTCCATCCAGAGGTAAGAGAACTCTACAGAATCATCCATCATATCAGATGTTGGATAAGAATTTTTCAAAAAGATACACTAGGAGTCAAGCTAGTGAAATGAATTTTGTTCTACAAAGATTAGAAAATATGCACTTGTATGGTGATGATGTTTCCCAACAGGAACCTAGGGGAGATTTAGTTAACTATGCTTTGTTAACTAATACATAGCTTGAACCTTCTAGTTATGAGAAGGCTTGTACTCAAAATATTTGGCAAGATGCCATGAAAGAGGAGATCACCTCTATAAAAAACAATGACACTTGGGAGTTGGTGAAGCTTCCTAAAGGAAAGAAACGTGTTGGATGTAAGTTGGTCTACAAGACCAAGTTTAATGCTGATGGAAGCATCAAGAGGCACAAGGCGAGATTAGTTGCAAAGGGATTTGCTCAGAAATATGGAATTGATTATGAAGAGATTTTTGCTCCTGTAGCCAGACAGGAGACTATTAGAACAGTTCTTGCCTTAGTCGCACACAAAGGATGGACAATCCAACACATGGATGTAAAGAGTGCATTTCTAAATGGTTACTTGACAGAAGAAGTGTATGTTGAGCAACCACAGGGATTTGAAGAGAAAGACAAGGAACATCTTGTTTACAAACTAAAGAAGGCTCTTTATGGCCTCAAGAAGGCATCGAGAGCTTGGTACTCACGCATTGATGGGTACTTTAAATATTATGGGTTCATCAGAAGCAAAAATGAACCCACGCTCTACTACTTGAATCAAGGAAATGACATCCTCATAGTTTGTTTGTATGTGGATGATCTCATTTTTATGGGTAGTAATGAAAAAGTTAACATGGAGTTCAAGCACTCCATGATGCAAGAATTTGAGATGAAGGATCTTGGCTTAATGAAATACTTTCTTGGAATGGAAGTACATCAGACATGCATTCAAGGATATTCATCTCGTCAACTTAAGTATGCTCGAGATATGATTCGAAGTTTGCTATGGAGAAATGCAAATCGCTTGCAACTCCAATTGGACATGGGATCCAATTAAGCAAGGATGATGGAGCACCGAAAGTTGATGTGACCACTTTCGAAGCATTGTTGGGAGTTTGATGTTTCTCACCAACACCAGACTGGACATTCAGTATGTTGTATCTCTTGTTTCTAGATTTATGTCTAATCCATCCGAGCTGCATTTGTAGGCAGCTAAAAGGATTTTGAGATATGTGAAGGGTACATTGGATTTTGGAATCCAGGACTACAAAAGTGATACTATCAAGCTTGAAGGCTTTAGTGATAGTGATTGGGGCAGCAATATTGATGATAGAAAATCCACATCGAGTAACTGTTTTAGTCTTGGTTTGGGCCTAATAACTTGGAGTTCCAAGAAGTAGACAGTAGTAGCGCTATCTTCAACAGAAGCTGAGTATATAACGATTACTCATGCTAGTACTCAAGCTCTATGGCTAGGAAAGGTATTAGAAGAGATTGGAGAGCAACAAAGTGGTCCAACTCGAATATTCTATGACAACATCAGTGTTATTCAGTTGGCATACAATCCTGTCCACCATAGTAGATCAAAGAATTTTGATATGAAGTACCACTTCATCCGAGATATGGTGGAAACTGATATTGTTGAGCTTCACTATTGCCACACTTTGGAGAACGTCGCTGACATCTTCACCAAGGCGCTGGCAAAAGCTCAATTTGTAAAGTTGAGAGACTATATAGTCAGTTCTCTCAACTTTAAGGGGGAGAATGTAGCAAGTGTGAACAGGAATTAGCTTGAAACGACTTAGAAAATCTAGTTTTTCTAAGCCCAGTGTGAACACACTTACCTTTTGTCGGCTAATCTTGTTGGATGGTCGACATGATATTCTTTCTCCCTTACCTCTATTTTCCCCTTATCCCTCCATTGTCCTTCCTCCTTTCCTGCCGTCCATTTTCCCTTATCACTCCACTCCCTTCCTCTCCCCACGCTCGCTGCCACCTCTCACTCCACTTCCTACTCCTCCGTTATCTCTAATCTCCCTGATCTTCCTCCACCTTCCCTTCCCTACTATTGCGCATGTTCTAAGCCTATATAAGGTTTATTTTAATGTAATATTGATCTGGTTAGTTTAATGAATAATTTCGGCATCATTTTTATTCGTGTCAATTTTTACCTTGGCTAATGTTAATCTAAGCTTACCTTAACCTTAGATTCACATTTTTACCAGTTGCAATTTTGGGAATTCAACACTAATGGGGGTATTGATCCCATGAGTTTATCCAAAATTGTGTCTTCTTCCCTCTCCCCATTTTCAAAAATAATTCATCTTTCCCTACTTAATATCCTAACTGTAGAGGTTGCCACACTAGGGATCCATTACCATCCAAAGGGAAATGACTCCTCACCTCATTTGGTTTCACCTGTCCCAAATATTTACTAGTTAAAATTATACTAAATAAAGAAGTTGGTTGGGAGAAACACCTCCAATAAAGCTTTCCAATCAAAGCTTTATTATTTAGCTCGAAGCTCCTCAGCCCCAAACCTCCTTTTGCCTTGGGTTGGATTACTTTTTCCTAACCTACTGATGCCCATTTCCTCTTCTTTTACTCCCCATAAAAAAATTCTATCCATTTTTTCCAACTCTTTCCATATGGTATGTGGGGCAACAAGGATAGAAAATTTATAAACTGGCATGGCTTGAATGACTGATTGCAAAAAATTTAATCTACCCCCAAAGGTTAACCATTTGTGAGACCAATGGTTAATTCTTTATTTGATATGATCCAAAAGATTCCTCCAAATAATTATCTTTAGTTTTTTTAAATGCAAAGGGACCCCCAAATAGACCACTAGGAGAGAAGTGCTCATGAATCCCAAGATCTCTAAAATTATGTCTTTAAGCCTTCGATTGATATTGAAGAAGACCACTTTGGATTTCTTATCATTGATGACTTGGTTTGTGGTCCTAAGGTAAACATTAAGAGTATCTCTAATCATTCTTGTTTCCCTGAGGTTGGCCACTCCCACCAATCATGTGTCATCCATAAAATATGAGTGAGTCTAAACCTCCTCACCCACCATGATACCTGTTAGCAAACACTATTGTCTTCTCCTCAGGATTTAGCAAACACTTTTATCTTCTCCTCAAGAGTAGTCTACCCAAGCCTTCAACCAATATGATAATAAGATAAGGGGAACAAGGATCTCTCTTACGAAGGCCTTGAGTGGATCCAAATAGTGTAAGGGAATATTGTTGATTAACACTAAGTATGTCAAAGTAGAGATGCAACTCATGACCCATTCTATCCAATCTTGAGAGAAATTGAAGGATGTCATCATCCTTGACAAGAAGCTCCACTTTATCCTATCATAATCCTTTGACATATTCAATTTTATGAGCATTCCTCTAATGCCAGATTTTTGCATTGAGTGGATTGCCTCTTGAGCTAGAACCACACCATTCAAGATCTTCCTACCCTTTACAAAAACCCCTTTCTTTGACGAGATAATGCTTTCTAGGAGAGGTTTTAGTTGCTTAGCAATTACATTTGTGATTATTTTACATATGACATTGCATAAAGCAATAGGTATGTAATCTAAAATATGCACTCCCTCCTCCCCTTTTGGAATTAAGGTAATGAATGTATGATTTAATGCTTTAAGCATTCTTTTACCACTTGTAGGCTCCTCTATAATAGTCTAAAATAACTCGATTGGGAAGTTATTTAGACTTGGTGTTTTTCCTGTATTCATTCCAAATACTACCTTCTTCAGCTCCTCTTTATCAATGGGTTGAAGTTTAGAGAAGGTTTACGAAGGTTGTCGCATGAAAGGTCCCGTGAGGACTTGGCAAAGATCGAGCATGATGCTTCACTGTCGGGCTTTGAAAACCCACTTTTCTTTGGCAAATCGTTCGAAGAAGACATGAATCTTTCTGCTTTGAAAGAGTTATCGAAGTCGTAGAATGAGAAAGTCTATGCTTCAAAGAAAAAGGTGTCTGAAGGAGGAGATCTGCGGCTGCTTGCGAAAACCTATGAGCACGATGTTGCAAACTTTGGAAGCAAGTGGGCGGACATGGCTGAACAGGTCAGCTCATAGGTTGCAGCAACTAAGAAAAATGTGGATGGTTCTAAAACGGACAGCGAGAAGAAAATCTCTGTCGCTCTTGTCAATAGGGTTCATAACCTCGACCTTGCTTTTTTGGCGAGTCTGAGTAAGGTTGTTGCGCTGTCTGCAAAGGATTTGAATACACTTTCTTCTGACCAAGCCTCGCAAGGTAAGGGTGGGGAAGATAGGACCTTTGTTGAGGTGTTGAAGGAAGCGCATGAAGGGGACTCGGTGATCAAGGGTTTGGATGTCGAAAAGTATCGTTTAAGAAAAGACGAAGGTAAACAGATTGATTTTAGAGAAGGGTTTGGTCATTTAAACGAGGATGAACCAAAGGAGGATTTGGCCTTGAAATTGGATTGTTTGGATTCGTTCATGATTGATGAGGATGTCATGGTTGATGAAGATGATGAATTTACATTCTTCATTGCTGATTATGATGAATACAGGTCGGCTCATAGGTTGCAGCAACTAAGAAAAATGTGGATGGTTCTAAAACAGACAGTGGGAAGAAAATCTGTGTCGCTCCTGTCAATAGGGTTCATAACCTCAACCTTGCTTTTCTGGCGAGTCTGAGTAAGGTTGTTGCGCAGTCTGCAAAGGATTCGAATACACTTTCTTCTGACCAAGCTTCGCAAGGTAAGGGTGGGGAAGATAGGACTTTTACTGAGGTGTTGAAGGAAGCGCATGAAGGGGAGTCAGTGATCAAGGGTTTGGATGTCGAAAAGTATCGTTTAAGAAAAGACAAAAGTAAACAGATTTATTTTAGAGAAGGGTTTGGTCATTTAAACGAGGATGAACCAAAGGAGGATTTGGCCTTGAAATTGGATCGTTTGGATTCGATCATGGCTGATGAGGATGTCATGGCTAATGAGGATGATGAATTTACATTCTTCGTTGTTGATTATGATGAGTACAGGAGCATTCGTAAGGATCTAGAGGCAAAAGGCATCATCCTTTTTTCTTGCGTAGGGTTCCAATTGAAGCTGACTTTCATAACTGGATCTGACTTAACTGGGAGGCTAAAGGGTTACATGTGAAATCCTAATGGGGTTTGGGTGGGTGCTATGTTTCAGTGTTGTTCAAGAGGGCAAATCCAGCTAAGCATGTCTTGCAGTTTGGCACATGGAATATTGTAGATTCCACTTGGTGGAGCTCTTCTCATCGTCAAGGGTCTGGGAGTGTTGTTTTGGTTGTTAGACAATGGTTGGCCTCTTTTGCTAGATCAGGGTGAGGACCCTGAGGGGTATATTATTTTGGCTACTTTTGCTTTGGTTGGTCAAGTGATCATAATATGTTCAGTCTATGGTCCTAATGCTGCTAATGATTGAGTTCGTTTGTGGGATTGGATGTAATTTAATCTTCCTGAGGCATGTTGGTTCCTGGGAGGGGATTTCAATATGGTTGAGTGGGAAGGAGATAGAGACGGTGGATTGGGTTGATGCATTATTGGCACAAAAAAGGATTCGTGGGCGAAATTGAAGGCTGCTATTCAAGTGTTTGACGTGAATTTCAAGCAAAAATAGTATAAATCTGGCGGTTGGTTTACTTGGTCAAACAGAAGAGCAGGTTTCGGAAAGAATCTTTGCGAGACTTGATAGATTTTATGTGGACAACTTTTTTACTTCTATTGGCAAAGGAAAGAGGCATGTGGATGTTGATTTGGGAGTTACTGGCTCTGACCACGCTCATCTTTCTACATGAGTTCACATTGGTGCGATGCTTGGTGAGAAAAAAAAATTGCCTTTCAAATTGAATGTCTCGCATCTTGATTCTGCAGATTGTAGAGAGTTGATTTGTTGTGTCTGAAATATGGAATCAAGGCCTTCCATGAAGGGATGGGTCCCTTGGTGGGATGTTGTTGTCAAAAGGGTGGTTAAATTTTTAAGGGGATGGGGAGACTTCTGGCTAGAAAAAGGAGGAGAAATATGAAGTCTCTCCGACAGAATCATGAGGACAGGAGAAAGTTGAAAGTTGATCCTATTAATTCTTCCTTACAAGAAAAAGTTGCTACTCTAGAGGGAGAAATTAGGAAAATCAAGGATTATATTGGTAGAGGAGTGCAAGTGAGAAGCAGACTCCATTGGATGAAGGAAGGAGATGCTCCGACTAAATTCTTCTTCAATTACATTCGTAAGAAGAATGCTTCGGAAAAGATTTTAATTCTACAACGGGAAGATTGTACTCATACTGAGGAGTGAGAGATAAGGAAGCTTTTTGGTAATCACTTCAATAAGATTTTTGTGGCATATGAGAGCACTATGGATGTTCAACATGTTAGGGAGTTGATTAAATATTTCATTCCAAAGAAAGTTTTCAACTTTGAGAGTGATCGCATGACCGCTGATTTTTCCAAGGAGTTGTTTGGTGCTTTATCTAGAATGAAGAATGGTAAGTCTCCCGATCCGAAGGTCTTCCAACAGAATTTTACAAGTATATGTGGGATTGCATAAGGGAAGAATATACTAAAATGGTACAAGTGAAGGGGTAGGATTTTCTTCTGGCATGAATCAAGGTGTGATTAAATTAATCCCCAAAGAAAGTAATAAGGACAAAATTGGTGGCTGGAGACCTATTACTCTTTTGAATGTTTCGTACAAGATAGTTGCTAAAACTTTAGCTTTGAGGCTACGAGATTGCTGCCAGAATTGTTAAAGAAGAACAAATTGGGTTTGTGAAAGGGATATTTATCCTAGATATTGTTCTTTATGTCTTGGAGTCGATGGAATGAGCAAAAGAATCTCAGCAAGCCTATGATAGGGTTGATTGGACGTTTATCTTTAAAATGTTGGAATGGCTTGGGTTTAGCAGCTCTGTAGTTCAGAAGATTCGTATGCTCTTCTCTTCAGCTTCTGCCAAGGTGGTGGTCAATGGGAGAATGTCCAAAAGTATTCAGCTTTTCAAATCAATCAGGCAAGGTTGTCGTTTATCTCTGTTGTTGTTTGTCTTGTCTGCGGATGCTTTGGGGTATATGTTGGAAAAAAAGCGGTCAATTGGGCTCATTAGAGGCATCGCTCTTCCGGAGGAACATCTTCTAAATAGTCATTTTGCTGATGACTCTTTCCTTACTATGCAGTTGGATAGAGATTCCATTTTGGGTATGCAAGATTATCTTCAACAATTTTATCTTCCTTCTGGGGCAGTGGTGAGTGAGGCTAAATCAAATTACTGGCTGATAGGAGCTGAGGATTTGTCTGGTGGGATTAACACTGGTTGGAGGAAAGTTGATGATGGAGAAATTGTTAGGTATTTGGGTATTCCCTTTGGCAAGAGGATTTTCCTCAAATATGTGTGGGATTGGTGCATGGATAGGTTTGAAAGAAGCTTCAGGGTTGGAAAAATACGCTGATTTCTTTTGCTGGGAAGCTCACTTTTATTAGTAAGATTCTCTAGACTTGTCACATGTATTACTCCTCTTGTTGGCTTCCTAACTTGACTCAATATAGGAGGTTGGAGACTTGCATTAGGAGTTTCTTGTGGGCTAATATGGATGGTTCCAAGCGTGTTCCCCTTATTGCTTGGAAATATTGCATTGTTCCTAAGGAGGGTGGTGGTTTGGGGCTTTTGGACATTTAGGTGCACGAAAAATTTCTTGCTTCTAAGTGGATTACCAAATGCCTAAAGGGTAATTTTGGATGGCAATGGTTGTTGAGATACCAAATTCAAACTTGTAGATTCGTGGGGCTTTCAGCTTTGAGGATATTGTTGGGCATCCTAGTCGATTCAAATTAGAAAAGGCATCTTGATTAAAAGGATTGAAAGAGGTTGTTGGAATGGTTAAATGGGATTTTTTGGATGATAGAAGAGGTTGGACTCTTTCTTCCAAAGCTATTTATCTTTGGTAGAAAAATGATATGTATGATGTGGATAGGCCTAATCTGCAATGTAAGAGTCTTAGCAAGAAAGGTCTCTTTAAATGGGTTGATCTATAGGATAGGAATGTTGGGCAGCGGATTCCTTGACAACAATTGCTTGTTAAGTTCAAGAAATATGCTTGTAAGCCTTATAATTTATTGTTAAGGAAGTTGCCCTTTCAAAAAAGCAAGCAATATAAATATAATTATCCTTGTTTTGAGTTTCCATGTTTTAACTCTTCCAAATTTCCATATTTCACTTATTTAATATTTTATTTTATTACAAATGTGATATTAATTCGACATAAAATACCCAGGTTCATTCCTAACTACCATAAATAAATTAAATAGCACATGAGAGATTCAAATCATAAATTAAATAGCACATGAAAGAGATTCAATATTATCATGTGGACTAAATCTTTCTGTTTTTTTTATAGCAAGTAAGCACAAATCATAAAAAACATTATAGATATAAAATCACACCATTATAGATATAAAATCACATGGATTCCACCTGCAGGTTAATAGAATACACTTATAATAAACTA
The DNA here is from genome assembly GCA_028583015.1 of Wollemia nobilis. Lineage (NCBI taxonomy): Eukaryota > Viridiplantae > Streptophyta > Pinopsida > Araucariales > Araucariaceae > Wollemia > Wollemia nobilis. The sequence goes on from JAQPPZ010002068.1 coordinate 1,505,340, forward strand.
TTGAACAAGTAAGCACAAATCATAAAAAAAACATTATAGATATAAAATCACACCATTATAGATATAAAATCACACGTTCAAGACTAAATAGATTTAAAACACGTTAATATCCACTTTACCAAATCATGATAATAAAATATTGAACAAAAAATAGATTTAAAACACCAACATCCAACACATACAGCAGCCTGCAAGTTAATAGAATCCACTTTTACCAATCATGATAATAAACTATTAAACAAAAAATAGATTTAAAACACCAACATCCAGCAGCCTGCAAGTTAATAGAATCCATTTTTTTTTAACAAAAAATAGATACAGCAGTCTGTAAGTTAATAGAATCCAGATTTTACCAATCATGATAATAAACTATTGAACAAAAAAAAATAGATTTAAAACACCAACATCCAACACATACAGCAGCCTGCAAGTTAATAGAATCCACTTCTACCAATCATGATAATAAACTATTACATAATAAATAGATTTAAAACAGCAACATCCAGCACATACAGCTGCTTGCAAGTTAATATAATCCACGTCTACCAATCATGATAATAAGCTACTGAACAATAAATAGATTTAAAACACCAACATACAGCAGCTTGCAAGTTAACAGAATCCACTTCTACCAATCATGATAACAAGCTATTGAACAATAAATAGATTTAAAACACCAACATCCAATAAATAGATTTAAAACACCAACATCCAACACATACACCAGCCTGTTTTGAATCCTTTCAGCCATCCTTGAGGAATGCATTCATTCTTTTTCCTCGGCACTGATATGTATACATATATATTCCTATGCATCAAACACTCGCAAGCACAATCTAATTTCACAACTATTATTCATATCCTTCAATTCTACTTACTGGACTTTGGGCATATCTCTCTATATGAGTCAGGGCCGGGCTACTCTAAAATAGATAAACTCTTAGAATTTTAAGCTCAGAGATTTCCCTATTCTAAACCACCCTAAAACATACTTCTAATTATTCATGGTTCGTGTAGAGAATGCAGTTAAAATAACCCAAAAAAAAAATTTCTAATTATTTACGGCAGATGGGCAGATGGTTCGGGCAAAGGATGCAGTTAAAATAACGACAGAGAAAACAATGTAAAAATGTGAAACAAATATCTGGCCAACGTTGCAAACAAATATCTGACCCACGTTGCTTGAAATGGTGTAGATAAAACTTCAGCTTCTCAAGAATTGACATGGGTCAGATATTAACGTTGCTTAAATTGGTGTAGATAAAACTTCAGAAGTTGGAAGTTTTATCTACACCAATTCAAGCAACGTGGGTCAAATATTTGTTTGCAATGTTGGCTAAATATTTTCTCCTATCATTCTTTACATTGTTCTCTGTGGTTATTTTAACAACATCCTCTGCCCCAACCATCTGATTTGTTTTAGGTTAGAAATGTGTGATGGTTATTTTAGGTGGATTGGTAAGTGCTAGTTTAGATAGGCTCTTGTAAAGAAGAGACCTTGGTTCAAACCTTGGTGGTGCCAGTTTGCAAAGGAAGTAGTCTGCTCTGAATCTTGAGTGCGTACCAAATCAGCGGTCCCCCATCTCACACAGAATCAACAATTAAAAAGACCGATAGGTTTGGTGGTTGCAGTCCCTGACTACCAATTACTAAAAATAGTGGCTGTAACCAACCCTCTAGTTATTTTAATTAGATCCTCTGTTTTAGGGTGTTTTAGTATTAAGGAAATTTTGAACTTAAAATTCTTATACTGTCTATTTATTTTAGAGGAGCCCAACCTTCATGAAGTGAGAAAAATTCAAAGTCCAGTAATATATCTGAGGCCGTGCACGAAATTAGATTGTGCTTTCGGGTGTTTGATGCATACGATTATATATGAGAAAAAAAAAGATTCAAAACAAGCCGGCTGCTGTATGTGCCGGATGTTGGTGTTTTAAATGTATTTATTGTTCAATAGTTTATTACCATGATTGCTAGTAGTGGATTCTATTAACTTCCACGTGGAATCTTGTAATACTAATATCTACAACGTTTCTTTTATGATTTAATGTCCTTAATTGCTATAAAGAAACAAAGATTCAAACTAAATAAAATTTAAAAAAATTCAAAATTCTGAACTCTCCAAGTTCAAACAGAATCAACCAGTATAGATGGCGTATTAAAGACAGATGATGGGTACTTATTTAGGTCCAAACATAATCAACCAGAAAGACAAATAATGGGGAACTTATTTAACAGATGTGACCTTAATTCACGCTATCTAAACATATCTCACAAAATCTACCATCATTAGATTCAAACTACATAAGAATTTAGGAAAATTCAAAATTCTGAACTCTCCAAGTTCAAACAGAATCAACCAGTATAGATGGCGTATTAAAGACAGATGATGGGTACTTATTTAGGTCCAAACATAATCAACCAGAAAGACAAATAATGGGGAACTTATTTAACAGATGTGACCTTAATTCACGCTATCTAAACATATCTCACAAAATCTACCATCATTAGATTCAAACTACATAAGAATTTAGGAAAATTCAACACTCTACAAGTTCAAACAGAATCAACCAGATAGATGGCGTATTAAAGACAGACGATGGGGTACTTATTTAGGTCCAAACAGAATCAACCAAAAACGAAAAAAGCAGATGATGGGGAACTTATTTAACCGGAAACAGATGTAAACATTATTCACGCTATCTAAACATATCTGACAATTACGAAAATTTCAAAATTCAATATTCTCCAAGTTCAAACAGAATCAATCAGAATAGATGGCGTATTGGGGTAGGTCCAAACAGAATCAGCCAGAAAGGCAGATGATGAGGAACTTATTTAGCCAGAAATAGATGTACCATCATACTCACAAAATCTACCATCATTAGATGCTATCAGTTGAAAGTATGACATGTTTAACAAATCAACTATGCTTTTCCCAAAACAAAGTATATAATATGTTACAAATCGACTAAGCTTTCTCCAAAACATATCCTCCCCAGCTCCCAAAACATTAGAAAACAATCCTATTTAGTTTGAAAAAACAAACAGCCATTACCCACAATTACGTTTGATTTCTGTCGTATCAGACACACCAGCATTATCTTCACACGTACATATAATCATGACTGGCTCACTACTCGAAACAAAATACTCGCAATTACTTTTGTTGACTGTCTCATCTCACACACTAAATTCAAACATAATCATGGATGGTTTACTGCTGGAAACAATTTAGTGTTAACTGATCCAAAGGTAATAATTAATATTATTTTACGATGTCACCAGTCATAAAATTCAAAACCACAGATAGAAGAGCATAGAACTACAATTCTTCAACGTTAAATCGAACAATATTTAATATCCAAGACCATACAACAATCCAATAGACGAATACTAAAAATTATTCATACTACTATAAATTTATTATAAGATGATAACACCAGACATGTAAATCAGACTACTCACTTTTCTAGCCCGTCAGAACACCAATTCCGGCTTCAACCGACTCGACTAGAAAACAAGCAGGAAAAACGTTAAACACAAACATCACAGTACCATAATAAGCTACAGTACCTACACAACACATACAGACACACACATATTATATAGTCTTATATAAATATTCGATTCAGCCAGCCATAACGGCACCCAACAGAGTGGCAACTTAAAACCCCCCACGCAGACGGAGCACCAGGTGTAGGGTCGACTCCTTTTGAATGTTGTAGTCGGCAAGAGTTCGCCCATCCTCGAGCTGCTTACCAGCAAAGATCAGCCTCTGCTGGTCAGGAGGAATACCCTCCTTATCCTGAATCTTCGCCTTCACATTGTCGATGGTATCGGAGCTCTCCACCTCCAAAGTAATAGTCTTCCCGGTTAAAGTCTTCACGAAAATCTGCATTCCACCTCGGAGACGAAGCACAAGGTGGAGAGTCGACTCCTTCTGTATATTGTAGTCGGCCAAAGTGCGGCCGTCTTCAAGCTGTTTTCCGGCGAAGATCAGCCTCTGCTGGTCTGGGGGGATACCCTCCTTATCCTGGATCTTGGCCTTGACGTTGTCAATGGTGTCCGAGCTCTCGACTTCGAGGGTGATAGTTTTTCCAGTGAGGGTCTTGACAAAGATCTGCATACCTCCCCTCAGGCGGAGCACCAAGTGGAGGGTAGATTCTTTCTGGATGTTGTAGTCGGCCAAAGTGCGGCCATCCTCCAACTGTTTACCGGCGAAGATAAGTCTCTGCTGGTCAGGGGGAATGCCCTCCTTATCCTGGATCTTGGCCTTGACGTTGTCAATGGTGTCCGAACTCTCGACTTCGAGCGTGATAGTTTTTCCCGTAAGGGTCTTCACGAAGATCTGCATACCTCCCCTCAGACGGAGAACCAGGTGGAGGGTCGACTCCTTCTGGATGTTATAGTCGGCCAAAGTACGGCCGTCCTCGAGCTGTTTTCCCGCAAAGATCAGCCTCTGCTGGTCCGGGGGAATGCCCTCCTTATCCTGGATCTTGGCCTTGACGTTATCAATAGTGTCGGAGCTCTCGACTTCGAGAGTAATGGTTTTACCGGTAAGGGTCTTGACGAAGATCTGCATGCCTCCCCTGAGACGAAGGACCAGGTGAAGTGTAGATTCTTTCTGGATGTTATAATCTGCCAAAGTCCGGCCATCCTCCAGCTGTTTTCCGGCGAAGATGAGCCTCTGCTGGTCTGGGGGAATGCCCTCCTTATCCTGGATCTTGGCCTTGACGTTGTCAATGGTGTCCGAACTCTCGACTTCGAGCGTGATAGTTTTTCCCGTAAGGGTCTTCACGAAGATCTGCATACCTCCCCTCAGACGGAGAACCAGGTGGAGGGTCGACTCCTTCTGGATGTTATAGTCGGCCAAAGTACGGCCGTCCTCGAGCTGTTTTCCCGCAAAGATCAGCCTCTGCTGGTCCGGGGGAATGCCCTCCTTATCCTGGATCTTGGCCTTGACGTTATCAATAGTGTCGGAGCTCTCGACTTCGAGAGTAATGGTTTTACCGGTGAGGGTCTTGACGAAGATCTGCATGCCTCCCCTGAGACGAAGGACCAGGTGAAGTGTAGATTCTTTCTGGATGTTATAATCTGCCAAAGTCCGGCCATCCTCCAGCTGTTTTCCGGCGAAGATGAGCCTCTGCTGGTCTGGGGGAATGCCCTCCTTATCCTGGATCTTGGCCTTGACGTTGTCAATGGTGTCAGAGCTTTCGACTTCGAGAGTAATGGTTTTGCCGGTGAGGGTCTTGACGAAGATCTGCATGCCTCCCCTGAGACGGAGGACCAGGTGAAGGGTAGATTCCTTCTGGATGTTGTAGTCGGCCAAAGTACGGCCATCCTCCAACTGTTTACCAGCGAAGATAAGCCTTTGCTGGTCAGGGGGAATGCCCTCCTTATCCTGAATTTTGGCTTTTACATTGTCTATAGTGTCGGAGCTCTCGACCTCAAGGGTGATGGTCTTACCGGTAAGGGTCTTAACGAAGATCTGCATATTGGTGTTAAAAAAATTAACTTGTTTACCTGCAAAATATAGAAAGTGCGAACAACGTTAGCGTTTGCCAATGGAAAGGCAGATCAACTAGAAAGCTGCCTGAAAACGAGCTTTACAGTTAGAACTTGCATATAGAAAATAAAGTTGCCTGAAAACGAGCTAAAGAAAGGGAACCAAAATAAGCATTTATCATGAAACCGAAATTCCCACATCTCAAAACATAACAACAAGCAACTACAAGCGTAAACCAGGACAAAAATTGTTGTAGAAATAGATCAGTTCTTCCGATATATATTTTATTTATATTAAAAACAAAATACCAAAAGTAATAGTACACAATAAGTGCCATCACAGAGGAACAAAAACAAAATATAGTATAACATAACCCATTCCCAGAAAACAATTCCTAAGACACGGCAACAATTTACAGGTCTGATTATTATTTTTTAAATATGGAAAAAGAAACGACCGTTAAATAGAAATTATAAACGAAAAGATAAATTAAAAATAAAAATAAAAAACCAAAAAGTATTAAATAATAAGATCTGTTAAGGATATCTTAATAATATATCCTTATGTTTCATTTAAGAAATTCAAATTCAAGTTTCAATATTAGAAGACCAAGACCTCATAAAAACCAGGTTTTTCAACTAATAAACCCAAATTCAAGTTTCAATAATAGAAGACCAAGACCTTATAAAAAACCCAGGTTTAAGGTTCAAACCACACTCAATATAAAAAGAACAAGACTCTTCTGTGTATTGCAATTTTTAAGATTGTACAGAAATAAAAAAATCTAAGATCCAAACCTGCACAATATAAAAAACCGGAACCCGATCATAAAAACATTTACAAACTTGTTGAAAATAAGATTAACACGTTTCCTGTGCTCCTGTAAAAGATTGTACAGCCAAAGATATTCCCCTTCGATTTAAAAAATAAAAAACAAAAAATATAATAGATCCGTGAAAAAGAACACAGGCCTTGACAACACTCAACCGTAGCCTTTGCATACAAAAAAAACAAACGACTCACCAATAACCACAAGCAAAACCCTAAAACAATAGAAACCTAATCGCAAGTAAATCAACAAACCCTAAGCGGACATTCGTTCCTGTTATGACACGAAAGGGTAAAGATGGTAAAAGGAAACATAAAACGAAAGACAGACCCAAAAAAAAAAACAAAAACTGAGAGCCAAAGAAAACCATACCTGTATAGAAAGACTTTGCGAGAGCACAATAGAAACCACAAATTGATCGCTATGGAAGATGGGATGGAAAACCAAGCCAATTAGCGCTGTATTTATGGCCGCTGGATGGGACCCCTTCGCCGTCCGTAAAAGGCGGGCCGACGTCCGGTCGCACTCACGGTTTACGCAAGGAAGTCCCCAACAATGACTCCGTCTAATTGTTGACCGACACGTGTCCCAATTAGCTGGCTTTGTCTTATCGCTTGGCCGCCAACCCCGTCGGTTGCGGGTGGGATGGACCGTCACGCTTCGTTTTAGGTGAGAAAAATAACGGCTTTTCTGGAATTCCAGCTCCGGGTGGGCCCACACGCCTTGGAGTTCCGGAAGATTCCACGGTAAAAGAACTCGCTAGGGTTTCCCTCAAATGCACTCAAAAAAATTAACTAAAAAATAGTCAACGTGTATGATTTAGTGTGAAAACATTATAAATTTAATAGTTTTAAAATAAAAATTAAAAAAATCTATATTTGAGCTAGCATGATTCAAGAAAATGATGCAAGGAATTTTCTCGTTAAGGGCATGGGTGGGGCACTCCTAAGGCGAGGACCCGTGATTTTTTTAAGGAGTGATAAAGACTTTTTAAGTTGCCGCCAACGTTGAATGAAGCCTTAGAGTAGGAATTTAAAAAAAATCAAGGTCCATTTAAGGCTTTACAACTACTCTAGTATGAATGGGGTAGTTGCCTATTATTAAAAAAAAAAAAAACTTAAAGAGGTGAATAAATTTTTTTAATAAAATCAAATTATTTTTAAAACTAGGTTCATGTAGAGGAGTTGGAGAGCAAGTGAGTAGTTAAAGCTCTCCAGTTATCAGAGGCCCAGGTTCCAATCTCTCCTCACATATTGCGGATATATTATATAAAAGATTCCTCATTTTAAAAAATAAAAAATAAATAATTAAAAATCAACGCATTCAATGGGGCAGGTAGAGGTAACCCATAGGAAACCTCCCTCCCCAAGTAATGAGAACGTGACGAACCTTTAAACGTTGTAAATCCAAAGATACGTTCTATCTTTGAAGTTTTGGCAATAATGATGGGACAACGTATGATTGGGGGATTACTTGTACCCTCTTTTAACACAATATTCTTTTAAAACAATTATATTATATCTAAGATTATATGTGGTATTATAAGAAATTTGACAATTATGAATATATGGTTTGGTGAGAATTTAATTTTGATTTTTTCTAATCTAACCAACTAAAGTAATGTTATTGAGGGATACTTTATTCTCAAGTTTATTGTATTATAATATTATATTATAATATGTTGGATAAGGGTTTAGGGGAATGTAGAGTGAAGGTCATAACTTCATAATGTAACAAAAGAAGATGGATAAAAAAAAAAAAAATTGTCATTGTAAGAATCATCATGATATAAGGTTTTTTTTAATTGTTTTTTTTTAATAAAGTGACCTTTCATTTTGGAAGATCTTATTCAATTATTCTTTTTATAAGGAGTATTATTAGTGTTTTTCTATCTTAAGGATATTTGGAAGATCTATGTTTGTGTTTATTATTTAGATTGTTATTGTGGATAAATGATTGTTATTACACTATATAGTATGTAGACATCAAATTTTAGTCATTTGTATCCATTAAAACTTTCAAATCACTAAAACCCTCACTAATTCTCTCTTAGCCTTCTTAATATTTCAATTTATTTAATTTTTTACTTAACACCTACATTTAATGCGAAAAATTCCCTTTCAGACTTCATGGGGTCTAAATTCAAATTATTTGAGCGATTGATAGTCACCCTCACGTCGAGTCAACAACAACAAGGTGGAATAGGTTTGGTGGAAGTAGCCCCTATGGTTTGAACCCTACGCTTGATAGTTACTAAAAATAGTGTGGTTGTAACCAACTCTCCTATGAATAAAAAAAAATTAAAATCCCCATGGGTGGCCTAAGTCAAAACATATGCATTTAATGCCTAAACCCCTTTCAGATTGGGTAAAACTAGGCACTCCAGATCTTGGGTACCCTCCCTTCTCCTTCCAAAAATTCTATAAATACTCTTTTTTCTTCATTTTGGGTATTACGAAAAATCATAGCAAAGAGATTATTGAGGGTTTAGAGTTTATGCATTTGTGAATGTGTGTTGTAATATTGTTTTCAGATCTCATTTCTTTTTACATATGCCTTTTCCCGTAGATGCTACTGGCGTATTGTAGTGAGCTTGTGCGTAGGTATTTGGAGCAGTGTGAGATTTACAAGGTGGTCAAGCAAGGGAACTCCATCAAAACCCACCCAACAAAGGAGTGTAGCATGGAAGATAACACAACACCATAGTTTGTTACAAAAAGGGATCATCCCCTTACTTTGCACATTATTGTGAAAACATACTATAGACACCAAAATCTAGCCACTTGTCATCCATCCATAGCTTCCCACCACTTTTACCCATTATTTATATATATATGTTTAATATATATTTAAATAATAATATTTTATATATTTTATTTATATATATTTAATAAATATATGTATATTTATATGAATTAATCCCAGCCATCCATCATGATCTAATCCCAGCCATTCATCCACCTTAATCCATGCCACATACCCAGATTTAATCTCCACCCTCCATCACGTTTTAATCTTGACCACACAAATTGTGTCATTGAAACCCTAATGTGCCCTAGGAGAGATTATAAAGAGGAGTCATTTTGATGACTCAACCCCTAAGTCTTTTGTGTTAAGGAGTTCTCCCTAAGTCCTCAAGCATCCAAGCCCTCTTGCCATTATCCATCTTCCATCGCTCACCATCGCTTCTGCATCCATCGTCGCCCACCTTGCACGAACCAGATCTGCTTCTGCAGATTTTATTTCACTCCCAGAATGCCTCTTTGAGTTCCTCAAGTGTCTCTAGGCACCTTTTGTCATCTCTGAGTGCCTCCTACCATCATCGAGCACCTCTGGGTACCTTCTACCATCATCGAGCACCTCTGGGTACCTCCTACCATCATCGAGCACCCGTGGGCGTTCACAACCCTAGTTCTATAGTCCTATAACCCCTCGAGTGTCGCTAGGGCATCTACGCACCAAATCCTACAACAACGATGAAGAACAAAGAATAAAAAATTAAGACAAGGTAATTTATTTATTGTAATTATTTTTATTCTTTAGATCTATTTATAGCTTCATTTCTGCAACTAGGGTTAGTAATTTTCTTATTGAGGGCCTCACATAGTGGAGCCCTCATAGATATTATTGATCTTTTGTTGTTGTTTATTATTTGTAGGTTTAGGGATCAAGTTCATTGGAAGCTACTGAAGCACTTGAGTGGTCCAGCATATGGATATCTAAAGCCCACTCACCTCTATTGGGATCAGATCGAACGTGAAGACACCACCAATATTTGTTTACTAGGGTTTTAAAGAACCCTAGTATATTGTAATCATTGTATCAAGGATAATAAAGCTTTGTAACCCCATATTTGGGGTACATTTTATTGTAATATCGAATATCCACCAAATTATAATAAAATTTCATTTCATTGTGCAATTTTATGTGTCAGATTGCTTAATTTAATTTTATAGTTCATTGTTTGGTGTTGTTCGATTTTACATTCACAAATGGTGATCATGGTGGGACCCACAATGGGTTCTTTATGCTAATTATATTATCATTAATTCACTACTTTTTGTCTTCTATATTGCAAGTTTTTCAAAAAAATAGGTCACAAATTTCGTAGAACCAGTTTCTAAGGAGTTGTAGAAGTTGCAGAAAGTGTGTAGATGCCCTGCGACACTCGTGGGACATTCAAGAAGCACCTAGGTGCATTTCAAAGAAACCAAGTATTTCATAGAGAAGAGGAACAATACATAGGCTTATCTATAAGTCTACTATAAAACCCTAACCTCTTTGATTTACGTATTTTCATGTTTTTATAGATTTATGGCTAAAAAGAACATCATTAATAATATGTTAAAAAAAACATTTTAATCTGCATTTCTAGGCATTAGAATAGTTCTTTGCATCCATCCACATTTAATCATAAATCACACATTTCCATTTAAAGATTTCATTATTTTTTGGTGTGCATTAAACTGCATTTCTATTTTCATATGAATGATTAATTGCATAAAATAGTTTGCATTCTAGGGTTAGGAATTTCTCCTTTTGCTAGTCTAAGTAGGAACAACATTAGAATAATTGAAAGTACCCCCACATTTGGTGATTCAAGGTGGAAGAGTAGATGAACCCTCCTCTATTTAGAGAGCGGTCTTAAGCGGTGTACTCTACTTCTTTTGGGAAAATCAATATTTCTTGTGTTGGCTTCTAATTTAGACTAGTGAAATCAATTATTTTTGACATTGTATGTACACCATAATAAACTAGAAATATTAAAAGGAATCACACACTACACGTATCATTTTTAATAGTAATGTGTTGGATTTCATCACCAACCATTGCTTGAGATCTGGTGATGGTGGGTTTCATCTCCATCCACCAATCTCTACCCCTAGACACCTTAGGTCACCCCTGAGCAAACTTGTTGGATTTCATCACCAGTAAGAATCTCATTGTCCATCCAAGCCATAGTGTTCACCCATTTTAATTCAGATTAGTGCATTGAAACATTAACATGAGATAATCAAAGAACCAGGTAAGACACATTTTGTTGCATAAACATAGGATTGGATTGCCTATTTGATTTTGTGAGTTTTTCATTCCGTATTTTATTTTTAGCATATTTTATATTTGGTTCATTAGTTTATGGTATTAACAAGAAATCAAGCTAAAATAATGAATCAAATATCCACCAATCAAACCACTTCAGCAATGGAGTGTTCATCATCACCTTCCACCACCACTTCCATGATCAATCCCCCTAGTGTGATATAGGTAAGTCATTCAAATTTGTCTATAGGTCCCTCACACATTGTGTCATCCACATCATTTCATATGGCCATGCCCCAAATAGAATCATCTTCACCAACCATTGACCATCATATCACCCACATAGACATGGCACGAGTGGAAGCTCTTTTGAAATCCACTAACTATGTCTTAGAGTTAGTCCCCAACTCACCTAGACATGATCCTTCTTTACAGTAGGAACTTATCTCCTCCCAACCTTCAAGCTTTACCTAGGTGTACAATAACCCTCTTTTTGAGGTATCTGTTGCACCTTCCCAACATTTTTCCATACCCCAATCATCATGTGCCCAAAGCACATCCATCCCATCCTCATATACCTCAGTCTATGGTAACCCCTTGTATGAAGCACATGTTAATGTTGCTTCACAAGTGCCCACATCCATACCATCTAGTGTCTCCCATCAAGTTGCAATTCCCATTACAACTTACCCCCCACCTACCTCATCAATCCCATCCACATCCATTCCATCAACCACTGATATGGAAATACATGAGACATGGGAACATCTCAACAAATTGCTTAAGAAGTGATAGAATGCTCAACAACAAGTTTAGGTGATCAACCCTAAGCCTCAACCTATTTCCACTCAACCCATATTTATTAGCCAAAGTCCATCTTGGGTACCACAATCTTCTATGGTTTCCATTCCAACATCACCACCAACCCATACCCATCCTATTCCCATTGGCCAACCTATCCAAAGCCCTCATACATCATCTCCATATCTTCATTCACAATCATTCCTTCATCAACCACATTATCATCAACATCAATCCACTCTACCAAGTCATCATCACCTCATCACACCTCAACATCTTTCCACCTCACCATCACAAAATCATCAAGTGATTCAGGGTTTCCACATTCTTGGGGAGGACCCTCGAATCTAGGCTATGCAACAACAGATTGATAGTTTGATGCAACATACTCCTAGCATGATAAACCAGAAGCCTACCCTACATCAACTAATCAATCAACCAATTCATCCTTTGGTACCATCACCGCCATATCCGATAGATTTCACAATACCAAAGTTTGATAAATTTAAAGGGATGGAGAACCCTAAAGAGCACGTGAGCTCATTTGTTCATTCTTGCTTTAGAATTCAAAGCAATGATGCTCTAATGCTTAGAACCTTCCCTCAAACATTAGGGGGAGATGTTGTAGAATGGTATAACCATTTTCCCAATCATAGTATTTATACTTTTGAGCAATTGGTTGACCAATTTCTTGAAATATTCTCCCTCAATATAAGAAAGAAAGTCTCATTATCCGATATCTATGATCTAAAACAATATGATGATGAGTCTATCTATGAATTTGGTAACCATTGGAGGGTCGTTATCACCAAATTGCCATTTGCCCTACCAATGGAAGAGTTGACCCGATTGTTCGCTAAGAGTTGCTTAAAACCCATCTCTTGGTTATTGCAATTACAACAACATAGATCATTTGATGAAGCTCTTGCCCAGGCTAGCACAATTGAGGAGATAAAAATCCAAGGAGTGCTTAAGCCTAAGAAGAAAGAATGGCAAAACAAGGGCCAATATAAAGGAAATTATTCTGGCCAATCAAAATCCAATCAGGCCAATCCGACCAATTCATCCAATCAAGTAAATCAAGTGGTCATGAGCCAGCCAGTAATGGCTCAACAACAACCCATGCAACAACAACCATGAAAAATTGAATATCATGTGGTTCCCTCAACTACTCAATCAAGTCAAAACATAGTGCCAGCTGTGGACAACCGACCACATCGATAATCTGTTCGACAACCCCATCAATATACCCCATTGGCTGAATCTTATACCTCCATTTTTTATAGGTTATATGACACAAATCAACTTCCCTTGCCTGAGGTCAGACCTGATGATCCCGCTAAACATGGTAAACACTATAGGGAGCATTTATTTTATCCTTATCATAGATAGAATGGGCATGACATTAATAACTACCATCAATTCAAAGATAGAATACAAGACCTTATTGAGTTAGGAGCTATCAAGCTTGATAGTCCTCTAGCTCAACAAAATCAAAATCTTGGGATCTTTCAAACACCACTTCCTCATCATGAGGAAGCACAACCAACAATAAGAGGGTCAAATACCAAGATTCCTCCTAATCAAGTTAATCATATTCAATAGTACCAAGGTTTTATGGGTGCTATTCATGTAGTAACCCAAGGTCAACAACAATGCTCCAATCAACAAAATGCTCAACAGCAGTCTAGTCATCCACCCATACCTCCACAGGCAAGTGTGTCTCAACCTACCACATCATCATCTCCCATCCAATTTTTTACCAATCCCTCTCAACCAATCCATATTTCAACCCATCCATCTCAACCCATTCATCCTTCCAATCATCCATCTAGGCCAATCATCTCATTGAGCAGTCGGTTAACCACAAGCTTAAAAATAGCTTCAACCAAACTATCCATATATGAGCTAATTCAACAATCTCCTCCACATCATGAAGCATTAATGGATATTCTAAAATCCATTGAACTTCAATCTCAAGATGCTAATGCATTTAACAATTTTATGGGGAATATTCAAACATGTATGGAGCCCTCCATTACTTTCTATGATTTTGAAATCAAACCAATATCATCGGAATCAGTGGATCCTCCATTACATATCATGGCTCAAATTGATAGGAAGCCTTTCAAAAGAGTTTTAATTGATACCGGCTCCTCCATAAACATCATCACCACATCCACCCTTCAACATCTCAAGCTTCCACCAGATCACATCACCAAATCCTCATTCACCTTGAAAGCATTTAACGATGCTCTCTACTCCATAGTTGGCACTATTGTTTTACCCATCGAAGTGGGGGTCAAAACATTGCATACTATGTTCCACATCTTGGAAGGGTCCATGGCATATAATGTACTCCTTGGATGACCTTGGATGAGGGAAATGAGATGTGTCCCCTCCATATTACATCAATGCTTGAAATACATACATGAGGGACAAGTACATTGCATACCAATGGATGTTGAACCATTTAAGTATTGCAATTTTATCTCAAACCCCTATGAGTCCATGTTACCTTCCACTCATCTATTCCTCACTTCATCAACCACTTCATCATCCACCCCATCCATATCATCATCTAAAGCCCCTATTCCTGAGGAGCTCCCAATCACCAATTCTCATCAAGCATCCACTTCCATACCCCCATATTCATCACCATTGACTACATGCACATGTGGTCAAACTCAATCAACATTAGCCACATCATCATCATCAACATCCTCCACCACTCCTTCCACATCATAACCAAATCCATCTTCATCCACATCAGCCAATGTCTCACAAGTCAAAATGATGGATTGTGAGATACCATCAACCAACCATGAGTCAGTTCCATCCACATCCAATCCATCCACATCATCCCAAGTCGAGGTCCACCTCACTAATCCTGGTATTGGTGAATATGTGGTCCAAGATATTACAATCACACCACTCAACATTCAAAGTGCTAAGGACTACGATCACCCACGTGACCCACCCTTATCTATAGGAGTGGTATATAACATGGGTTCAATGCCTAATAGCATTAATTTTATGTATGGGGGACTTGATTCATCATCCAATCTAGTTACCCCAGATGAACCCAAATCACCAACACCAACCAATATACAACATATATCAAGTTTTCCATCCCGATATTTCCACATTGTTAATTGGCAAGGACATGGCCTAGGATGACATGAATAGGGAATGCATGAGATTATCGATGTTTCATATCGAGAAATGCATGACCATTCAAGTTTAGGTTATCATCCACTTTCATCCACCTCTTCTCTTGAACAAGATTTTCAAAGCTTAAATTTAAATTCAGGAGAAGATATCCATCACATAGATGACTTCGAAGATGAAATCTATGAATAATTTGACCTCATGTCAATTATTTCTAATGAATCTAAAGAGGAATCAGACCCCATCATTCCACACACTGAACAAGATGAGTTTTACCTCAGAACGTTCCCCATCCATCAACCCATATTTCACTTGCTTCTTCCACAAGAGCGAGCCGACCCAACTGGTGAACCACCACCTCCATCTCATTAATCCATATCATCGACCATTTTGTTTGTAATATATGTACATAAAAAAAAATTCAAAAATAAAAAATAAAAATAAAAAATAAAAACATTTTGCATGTACATTGCATTTATTTGTGTTGCTTGTTGTTGTCCAGGTTTAACAGAGTTCTAGCATCGGTTCTAGCCAAAAGGATCCATTCCATTCACCTTTGCCACCCATCCATTTTCCCTTTAAGTCAACATGAATCATATTGACTTATTCACCCCACTCCATAATCCATATGATTTGGCAAAGCCAATTCCTATTGACATGAGTCTTATTGATATGGACCAGATTTCCTCACCACCATCCTTTTTTGAGTTTGTCCTATCTAAGGAATTATTAAGGGCTTCAACCAACTACATTCCTCCATCACCTCCACCTTCACCTTCACCTTTAGATCCTGAGGTTTTCTAGGAAGACATAGATGAGGATAAGTTAGAAGAGTTTGATGACCTCATAGATGACATTCATCTAATCCCAACTCCCCATCAACTTGAGGAAGGTTCTCACATGTCTATTGAAGATACTATCGATGTGAACCTTAGTTCAGATGCAGACAATCCCCAAATTGTCAAACTTGGCAAAAGCTTATCCAAAGATGAACAAGAGCAATTAATTGCTCTCCTCAAGAGGAAGAAGGGAATTTTTGCATGGTCCTATAAATACATGCCTGGTCTTGACTCTAATTTGGTTGTCCACAATCTCACCTTAAACTATGATGCTAAGTCGATCAAACAAAAACTTAGAAGGATGCATCCTACCATTGCCCTCTTGGTCAAAGAAGAGCTTCAAAAGCTATTAGATGTGGGTTTCATTGTACCCATTGATTATCCTGAGTGGCTCTCAAACATGGTACCCATTCGTAAGCCTAACGAGGTGATACACATTTGCATTGATTTTTGAGATCTTAACAAAGCATGTCCTAAGGATGATTTTCCTCTTCCAAACATTGATACTCTTGTTGACACTTACACTAGCCATGAAATGCTTTCTCTCATGGATGATTTTTTAGGATACAACCAAATTCAAATAAATCTTGATGACCAACACAAAACAACATTCACTACACCTTGGGGGACTTTTTGTTACAAGGTGATGCCCTTTGGCCTCAAAAATGTAGGTGCCACTTATCAACGTGCCATGACATACATATTCCATGATTACATGCATAATATCATCGAATATTATGTGGATGATCTCTTGGAAAAATCTAAAACTCGACAAGAGCACATTGGTGTATTGGAAAAAGTCTTTGATCGACTTCTAGAGCATAATGTAAGGTTGAACCCCAAGAAATGTGTCTTTGGTGTTACCTCTGGAAAACTACTAGGGTTCATTATCTCCAAAAGAGGCATTGAGGTGGACCCAAACAAATTCAAGGCCATCATGGAGATGCCTCCCCCAACAAATTTAAAGGAATTGCATAGTTTACAAGGAAATATTCAATCAATCCATCATTTCATTGCGCAACTTTCTGACAAATGCAGGCCATTCAATCACCTGCTACAAAAGGGGGTGCCATTTTCATGGATAGATGAATGTCAAAAAGCCTTTGATGATATTAAGCAATACCTAGCTTCTCCACCAGTCTTAGCTCCTCCTCATCCGAGGGTCCCCTTCCATATTTATGTTTCAGCAATGGACTTTGCATTAGGGACAATGCTTGCACAAAAGAATGAAAACAATCGAGAGCAAGTTATCTATTACATTAGTCGAACATTGGTAAGCTATGAAACCAGATATGCTTACATGGAAAAATTGTGCTTAGCAGTGGTTTTTGCCACTAAGAAACTTAGACATTACATGCTTAGTCACACCACATATGTCATAGCTAGAGAAAATCCTCTATGTTATATGATGTCTCACACTTACAATAACACTCGCACCACTAAATGGATAATGCTTCTCACTAAATTTGATCTTGAGTTTATAAGCCAAAAATCCATTAAAGGTTAAGTTATAGCCGATCAACTTGTGGAAGCTCCACTACCTAGTGATCATCCTTTGATTATTGAGCTCCCAGATGATTTGGTATTCACTATCACTGAACAAGAAGAAGATGTCATTCTAGAGGAAGACATCGATATCACACTATTATTTGATGGTTCTAAGTGCGAAAAAGGTCAAGGTGTTAGAGTCATGTTTCATACACCCCAGGGGGTGCCTATCCCCTTATCATTCAAACTAGACTTCCAATGCACAAACAACAATGCAGAGTATGAAGCCTTAATATTAGGTCTTCAAGTAGCTATAGCTATGGGCATTAAGCGTATTAGGATATTTGGTGATTCTCAACTTGTTGTCAAATAGGTAATAAGAGAATACCAATGCAAAGAGCCTACCATTAAGCTTTACCATGAAGTAGCAATGAAATTGCTCTCTAAGTTTGATTGGTATGAAATTGATAGTTTACCACGTTTGACTAATAGATTTGTAGATGTGATGGCCTCTCTTGGATCATTGATTCCAAAGGATACCTTAGGAGAGGTACAACCCCTCATAATTACAATGATCTCTAAATCTGCAATTGTTCATGTTGAATCTAAGGATGAAAAGGATGTTTGCTTTATCCATTTGGAGTCATGTGAGCCTTGGTCAAACCAAATAATAGCCTTTCTCAAGTTTGGAACACTCCCATCAGATATGTCATGGACTGCTAAATGCACTTTCAAGAAAAAGGTAGCTCATTTTACTCTCTTGGGGGACGTGTTGTATAGACGTGGTTATGATGGAATCCTCCTTCATTGTCTCGAGTCTACTGAGGCACAAAGAGCCATAGCTGAAGCTCATGATGGTACTTGTGGTGGTCATTTTAGTGGAATGGCCATTGCAAAGTGTATTCTATGCATGGGTTATTATTGGCCCACAATGGAATGAGATTGTTGCACATATGTCAAACATTGTAAGCAATGTCAAGAACATGCTAATTTAACTCATGTACCATCACAAGCATTACAACCTATTCAAAGCCTTTGGCCCTTTTCACAATGGGGTCTAGATTTAATTGGAAAAATATCACCTTCTTCCTTGGGACAACATACATTCATCATCACAGCCACAGAATACTTCACAAAGTGGGTTGAGGTAATTCCTCTAACCAATACGATAGGACCTAGAATTGTGGAGTTTATACTTCATCATATCATTTGTCATTTTGGTATTCCCTCAAAAATCATCTCAAACAATGGCAAGTCTTTCAAGAACAAGGATGTTCGAGCACTTTACGAGAAATATAATATCCAACATAGTTTCTCGACTCCTTATTACCCACAAGAAAATGGACAAGTTGAGGCTACCAATAAGACCTTAATTGCTATTCTCAAGAAACTTGTTAAAGAAAATCATAGAGATTGGCATACACAAATTCCCTTGGCATTATGGGCTTATCGAACAAGCATCCACATGCCTACTAGGGGCAACACCATTTTCATTGGTCTATGGAGCCGAAGCAATCATGCCTCTTGAGCTTGAGATCCCCTCATTGTGAATTTCATTGCAAGAATTCATAGATGATGACACTGCTAGACAAGCACGTCTTGACCAACTCACACTTCTTGATGAAAGGTGAGTCAATGCTTTAGAGCATTTACGAGTATATCAAGACCACCTAAAATGTGCTTACAATGCCAAAGTTCATCTACATGAATTCCAAGTAGGAGATCTTGTCCTTAAAGAGAATCAACAAAATACCAATGCATTATCGCATCTTCATGATAAATTCATGGCTAATTGGTTAGGTCCATACATTGTTACTCAAAAAGTGGGTAAAGGTACTTATAGGCTTGCTAGTCTAGAGGGAGTTGAAGAGCTCGAACCACTTAATGTTATACACTTGAGAGCATTCTATGCATAATGTGATTTATATATATGTATATATACATGGCTATTACACAAAAACAACATTGCATTTCACACATTTCATTTCACATATTGCATTTCATACACACATTTGCATAAAACTTTCATTTCATTTCATACATTGCATTCACACCATCATTTTCACACATTTCATATTTCATATTAGGGATCATTTATTCAGTTCAGATATAAATTGGTCAAATAAAGTCATGTTGCCTTAATCAGGGGCACCTTCAAATTCATTTCATTTACACCATTCCAAAAAGCCAAATTATCATTAGCAAAGTCACATTTCCATAATTCCTAGGTGTTTTCGGTCACTCAACCACTCCTAGTGTTTTAAGCAAACCATAAATACATGTCGAGTTTTCTTTAGGACCAAGACACAATTTTCACTAAGAAAATCTTGAGTTCTGGGAATTGACTCCAAAACATTCTTGAACCAAACACAATTTCACATCTTAAAAACATCTTGTGTCAAAGAGGGATAACACCATACTTGGTTTGAACCTCGAAGTGAAAAGGGTAGTCCTTGCTTGTCCCATCATGCAACATAGTCCACAAAAATAGTGGTTTTCACCACTATCACAATTTCAAAATAAAAGAAAGAGTAGGGCAAAACCCCTAAAAACTCTAAATATTTTACATCACACACCACAGATCCTCAAGTTGTAAGGATAGTACTACATTTCCAATCAGACGGTTAGGTAGTCATCCCCAAAGCCTAAAGATCAAATCCTTGGACTATGGAGCTAGTCTCCACTAGAGCTATAGATGCTTGACTAGTAGTGGAGTACGCTCATGCATGGTGACACATCTCTTTTAAAGAGACCTCTGACCACACATAAGGACAAGCTAGCTTCTTGGTCTCATCCATAATAAGTCACACCCAATTTACTCAAGATGAGTTAATGAACTCACTTGCACACACATTGGTTCTTGATTACCTCGAGTCATTACCATGCTCATGATTCGGTAAATGAATTCATTGCACACACATTTGGTCTTAGAGAAATTAGGTAATATTTAGTGAGTTTGTTTGATACCACTAGTATGTTTGAGTCTCTACAAAATAGTCAATTTTCCATATCAACATCCATATCTTCTTCCATATCAACATCCATATCTTCTCTATTTCATAAGTTATTTTCATCCCACCTACCACCAATTTTGGTGCCCTTTGATTAAACAACAATGCTAAAACATGGCCAAGCAAAATCTAAACTATGAATGATCATTAGAACATTTGCATTCCATACACTTGTATTAATCATCCATATACACATGCATCCACAAAAACTTTCACACAAAAGCATAACACAAAAGTAAAATCCATGTATATATATATAATATATCACATGTACAATGAAAGCCCAAAGGCTATATACAATGGAGCACCAAGGCTCATATACAAAAAGTGCATCTAAGCACTAAGCTAATGCCTATGAGAGGACCCCTATGACCCTGAAGGAGCCCTAGACCTAGAACTATACCTAGACTCACTAGGCCTAGCAGACCCGAATATGGATGAGGAGGGTGGTTCTAGAAGCCCAATATCATGCTCCATCAACCGATCCTCCAATGCTCGAATATATCCATCCCAAGCTCGAAGGTGATGTACATCATATCTCTACCTATGATGCCCCTCTAGAAGCTCTACCTAGAGCCTCATGATCCTATCCTCACCTCCACCTACTATCGATCATACCTCCAGATCTATTAATAACTGAGCTATCTCTACCTCCTAAGCCACCTCCCTATCCCATAGCCAAGCTATCTCTATATCTTGAGCCACTATCATAGCATCTCACTCTACCACCAACTACTCCAACCTCACTCGATCATCCTCACTCTAACCAAGAGGTCCATCCAAAACCTCCTCCCTATCCTCCATATCCCATCTCCATCTCCTCCAAACTCTAGAGCCTACTCTATTATCCTCCTAGTCTACCTCCTTCGACTACTAGCTCGAAGGTGCCTCTAATGCTTAGGAGCCTCATCGACATCCTCAACCTCATCCCCATCACCATCCCCATCCACTGCCAGACTCAGTACCCATGGTGGTTGAGTCATAAACCATGCATCATACTCCTTAGTAGTCCCTACATCATCCACATCAAGGAGATCCATCTCCTCATCATCCTCAAGTGTGGTCCTCCATGCCTCAACACATGGTAGACCTATCTCATCCCGATGATACCTATAGAGTATTGGTACCTCAAGAACTCCCTACCTCAATCCAAACTATCACAACACCCATGAGAACTAGATCAGCTCCACCTCCTTCATATGCCTCCCAACCACCCATCTAGCCTATCGCACCCATCATAGATGCTCCCCATCACCTATCCACATGGCACCTCACCATGGCCTCCATATCACCTAAGCCACTATCAATCCTAACCCATAAATCCTTATACCACTAACTCATCCAAATAGGATGACTTAATTGCACCTCCTCTACCACTGGCCACCTCATCGCATAGGGCTACTCCCTATCCCATCCCCTAGCTAGTAAACCCATAGGTCGAGCCACACTAAAGTGCTCCCAACCCCAACATTATAGTAGCAAACTACAACCTAGTCCCTAGCACTTTTACCTCCTCACCTCATATAGCTCCCAGTACACCTACACCAATAAAGTAGGAGCCCATGCATACACCTAAGGTGTAGCGATCATATCACACACCAACCCGATAAGGTTCCATGGGAACCGACAACTAGTACTATTTGAGGCCACTATGTTGGCCAACATGAACATCACCAATGTGGGTAGGGCATCCAAATTCTTGTCCACATACATGGACAAGTAAGTAATCCCTCCACCTATCACCTCCACATCCTCCCACCCATATCCAAACATGCAACTCAACTCATACTTCTTGTCATGTCCAACCTCGACATGCAAGCCCTCCACTAGAAACTTGAGGATGTGGTATACATCCTCAAGTGTCATAGTCACCTCTCCAATAGGGAGCTAAAATATCCCCCTATCTAGATCCCATATCTCTACCAAGGCAGAGAGATACCCCTCATCTACCCTCACCACATCTATCTTGGCTACCCCAACCAGCCCAACAGCCTCCAACCAATCCCACTCATCCTCCCATAACACCTTCCTCACCCCAGGGATGAGAGGTGAGAACCGATGTCGAGCCTCCAAAATCTTTAGCTACAACACAACACAAAGCATTAATGTCACATACATTGCATTATTTCAAAAAAAAAAAAATTTTGCACAAAAAAAAAGAAGTCAAAAGCACTTACCTTGGCAAAGTGCACACTCTACTCCATCTGCTCCATCCATTGCCATAGCTTTCAGCTCACCCACTCACTTCACTCCACTCCCTCAAACATAGCTTCCAAAATTCATGGATGCACAAATGAGCTTGATTTCCTCTCTACAGGTCTTTTATAGCTATTTTAAGTGCACTAAAATGCCCATGGGTGCTTCCTAGTGCATTGAAGTACCTCCCTACATTTGAAAAATACCAAACTCTAGTGAGCATTTGCACAAGCAATAAGCGCCCATCGACATTTGGTGTCAACATTGACAAAAGAACAAACTGATCCAAAAAGGTAGCTTACCTCCACCAAATCATTCCAAATTGCATCCATACATCAAATTCATCATAATATCATATTTTGTGAAAACCAAAATTGATTTGGAGTCATAATTTTTGCTTACAACCAAAAGTCATAAAATCACATTACAAGTTACAAAATGCTCCAAAATGGTCCAAATTTTCACAAAATGACCATATTCATCATTCTCATCATCAATTCCATCATTGCACTCATTAACACATCATCTTCCAATCATTGCATTCATACATTTTCCAAGTTCACAAATTTCAAGTGAACCTCGTATCTAGTGGTCTATTCTATCTCCTTGGCGATTGCAATGATTTGCATCCATGCAATTCGGTAAGATGAATAAATCACCATAAGGACACTTGGCCATCTTCATCATCCAATATCTCATTGATTAAAAAACAAAATCAATTTTGGTACTTCACCTTTCGAGTGAAACTATGCCAAGACCAATTTGCTCTACAGTTGTCATTGATGGCCTAGTTCGTGGGGCTTGAAACATGGACAAAATTATATATCATCATTCCTTTTTACATTGATAGTCATCATGGTGATTGGCCCTAGCTAGGGTGATTGGTTCCAATTGTAGGAATTAATTGATAGTCACTAGCTGGCCCTCCAAAGTTGACTCCTTTTTCTTATTGCATTTTCATCACATTGCATTTCAATGATGCCATAAGGCACATTCTTCAATAGCATGGAATCACCCCAAACTTGGGGTAACCACATTTGACTTTGATTTTCCCACAATGGGATACATCTTACATGATCATGGCATCTACACTTGGCAAAAACCCTTTTCTCTATTAGGGCAAAAATAGAATCAATCACTTGCATATTTTCAACAACCCCCTTCCACCATTGGGGCAAAAATGACATCACATTTACATCATTCATATCATCCACAATTACACCATGCATTCTACACAATCATTTGCACACATCTATCAATTGGCTCATGAGATGCATCCATCACTCATTCACCAATTGAGGGGGTAAGCTACACAATCAAAATTCTTTTATCTCCAAGTTCATATTTGCATTCCAACAAGAGAAAGTTGCTTCTACATCAGGCCAAAACCAGGTGTCTTGTATTTTTGCACCACATTGTGTTTCACGCAACATGGTACAAAAAGGGGCATCTATAGACACCAAAATCTAGCCACTTGTCATCCATCCATAGTTTCCCACCACATTTACCCATTATTTATATATATTTATTTAATATATATTTAAATAATAATATTTTATATATTTTATTTATATATATTTAATAAATATATATATATTTATATGAATTAATCCCAACCATCCATCATGATCTAATCCCAACCATTCATCCACCTTAATCCATGCCACATACCCAGATTTAATCTCCACCCTCCATCATGTTTTAATCTTGACCACACAAATTGTGTCATTGAAACCCTAACATGCCCTAGGAGAGATTATAAAGAGGAGTCATTTTGATGACTCAACCCCTAAGTCTTTTGAGTTAGTTCTCCCTAAGTCCTCAAGCATCCAAGCCCTCTCACCATTATCCATCTCCCCCCTTCCCCAAAAGACTACAAATCAACGTGAGACAAGGTAAATAATTTGTGTGTATTTATTTTATTTCTGCATTACTGCTTTCAATATTATTCTGCAACATCTAGGGTTAGTAATCATATTTTTAGAGGATCTCACACAGTGGAGCCCTCATAGGTATTATTGACTATTTGTATGTTGCCTATTGTTTGTAGGTGTAGGGATCATATTATTGGTAGTTGCTGAAGCTGGAGTGGTCCTGCATAGGATATCAAGAAGCCCACTCACCTCTATTGGGATCAGATCGAACGTGAAGACACCACCATTATTTGTTTACTAGGGTTTCAGAGAACCCTAGTGTATTGTAATCATTGTATCAAGCATAATAAGCTTTGTAACCCCACATTTGGGGCACATTTTATTGTAACATTGAAGATCCACCAACGTTATAATAAAATTTTATTTCATTGTGCAATTTTATGTGTCGCATTGCTTATTTAATTTTATAGTTCATTGTTTGGTGTTGTTCGATTTTGCATTCACACATACTACAAAATATCTTTTTATATCAAAATGGACCCAGTTTCAATAATATAGTCTCTTTATTTATGTTCATGAATGGTGCATTTTCCTTGTTTACAAATAGCAATCATGTTTAATATTTTTCATTTTTCGAAAATCTAATTCCTTGCTTTCGTGCTTGTAGGTTTGCTATGCAACATTTAGTCAACATTCCTAAAAAGGTATTGCCAAACACCCTTTATATTCATTTTTTTTTTTTTAAGGAAAAAAAATACTTCTCCCTTTTTCTTTCTTTTATATTCTATTTTCTTTTTTAGTAAAAAAAAAAAAACAACAAAGTTTTTTCTATTTTTTCTTCTATTGTTCTTCCTTTTAACAAAAAAAAAATGTTTCTTTATTTTTCTTTTTGTTTAAAAAAAAACAGGAGTTCTTTTTGCTTTCTATCTTTCTATTTAAAAAAATAATTTTTTTGTTGATTTCTTTTTGTTGTTAAAAAAAAAAAACAAGGTTCTTTTCGTTTATTTTATTTGTTCATGTTTTCTGATTAAAAAAAAACACACAATTCTTTCTTGTTATTTCTTTTTGTTCTTATTTTCTATTTAAAAAAAAACAAACAATTATTTTTGATTATTTATATTAAAAAAAAATTAACTCACTTTTACGTTATTTTTATTTTTGATTACAAAAATTTTAAAAATTAAAAACATATTTTCCAAAGAGGGATCCCTTTGCACCCTACACCCCCCTTTGTCCCATGCCTCCCTATCACCCATCCCCTATATATCATCAAACCTCCCACTACCAACCACCCACACACCTAAACAACATTTCTAACCAATTTTATCAACTAAACCACATCTCCCAAGCATCTTCCACCCAACCTCATCCATCTCATTCAAACTCCCTTTCATATCAACCTTAGCAACCTTAGAAACCCCCACATTAGTCTTCATATTAGCCCCAACCGCCATACCAAGCTATGTCATCCTCAGCTCAATTGCACAACCAACCCACTTCTCATCCCAAACCTCCTTGCCCCCCTCATAACTTCACACCTATCTTAGAGCCCTTTTCAGGTATATTTCAAAAAATTTTGGATGCACCATTGATCTATTTACTCGAAATCAGACCTAAAGATCCAAACGAACCCATAGGAAATAGGTATAGAGAAGATCATTATTGTATATTTCATCGATAGAAGGGCCATGATATCAATGATTACATGCAACTCAAACATAGTGCAGGATTTGATCAAAAGAGGGTCTCTTACCCCACCTAATAAAAACCTTGATATTGACCAAAATCCTTTACCTCAACATGGGGAAACACAACCAACTAACAAAACTTCAACTTCAACTACCCCTCTGAATCACATTAATGATGTCAATAATGTCCCATCTTACATAGGTTTTGTGGGAAAAAGTCATGACCACTTTACCCTTGCTTCATCCATCCCCTCTACCACTCAAGAACATCAATCTCGAGAGCCATGCCTTGTCCAACACAACTTTCAACCAATGCATTTTTATCCACTTAATTTCACATCCCTCACAACATAGGTTATTGAATTAGCATCCTCCTTTATTTCATCTTATCTGTCTTCTACTCCAACTACTTCTCTTCTTGCTATCGCATTATCTTCTCAAATCACTCCATCCAGCTCATCTTCCAATTTGTCATCCTTTCACTCTACACCACCATGCTATTCCTACACTCTATTGAAGCTCTCATTCTTGGCTATTGTGCCCTCCACTTATTCCACATCACCTCACTTAGAGTATTCCTTCTATTCATTCAACTAAGAGTCCCCTCCTGCCTTTGTCTTGATATCCAGTCTTGGCTCGAGGGAATCCTTTATCCATAAGGTCATTGTTTCTCCCCCTGCTATCAAGTTCATTAAATATTTTGGTCACCACCCCAATATACCCTTACCTATTGGTTATATCATCCCCATTGGTTCTTCCAAAAAGTATACCAACTTTGTCCTTGGGGGGCTTGATGCTTCCTCTGAGCCCTCTAAGTCTCCACTACCATTTTGTGGTACCATTACTTATATATCCAATTTATCCTTTGCCATGAACCATTTCCAATGTTTCAATTGGTGCAAGTTTGACCTTTGTATATATCCACCCATATCAATGAATTCATCATGTATTCATCTACACACCTCATCCTCATATCAAACATATAAAAAACAAAAATCTTAAAATGATTGCAAAATCGCAGCCTCTTAGGCCTCAACCAAAATATCATCTCTCTTGTTGTTCCCAAAAATAAGATCAACCACCAGTTCTAAAATTCATTGAGGTCATAAATAATTACATTATCCTCCATGACCTTTCTCATATCATGAACATATCATCTCACATGTCATATCTATCGAGTCATATTTCCTCATCCAACACCCAACCCTAAAACACATACATCACATCATATCATGGTGCCAACCCGCTCATCATCCTATTTTTATTATGAATAAATCAACCCACCCCTCATATTAAAAAAGAAATAACTGCAAAATGGAGGCCTTTTAGGCCTCAACCAAAATATCATTTTTGTTGTTTTCTTGCATCGACCCCATAAACAAGATCTCATTCAACTTTTTTTCTAGGGCAAAAGCAACATCACATCAATAAAACACAATGCAAAGTTGGGATACTCAAGGTATTGCACCTTCCTTAAGAGTCACATCAATCATCAAACAACTTGAGAATATTTCAAGTATCACACCTTCCCCACCAATCAAGCAAAAATTTTAATTAATCAATCAAATCACGCACATTGCCTCACCATCAATATTTTAGAGTGGTTTTATTGATGCCATCAATAATTCAATCAACAAATCAACTACCTGGTTCAAAAGGTTGTGCCCTTTGCCTTGCATTTACATCTCACAACACACACCAACTTCTAGGTTCAAAGGTTGTGCCCTTTGCCTTGCATTCACATCTCACAACACACATCAACTACCAGGTTCAAAAGGTTGCATATTTTTTCAAAGGTTGCACCATTTGCCTCACCATATCACCAATAAAATTCCAGCTCATAAGCTCCAAAGGTACTAAACCCCTTTGGTCAATATTTTCCATTTCAATTTAAAGTATCCAAAGGCACCACACCCCTTTGGTCAACATCTAGAATAGCTTTTTATTTCCTATAATACCTTAGGATTTACTTTCTTGTCTTAGCTTAGCTTTAACTTAGGATTTACTTTCTTGTATTAGATTAGCTTTAGCTTAGGATTTACTTTCCTATATTCGATTAGCTTTAGCTTCATATTTCCTATCTTAGGTTAGCACTAGCTTCAAATTTACTTTTTTAATCCTAGATTAGCTTTAGTTTAGGGTTTACTTTCTTGCCCTACATCAATTACATTAACTCCTTAAGTGAGCCTTGTATCCTGTATTCTACTCTAGACACTTGGCAGTTTTAACAACTAGTTATCCATGCACTCTGCTAGGATGAGTAGATTACCTTAAGGTCACTCATCATGGTCACAATAGCATAGCTTTAATTTTATGTCATTTCTTGTTTTTGCCTCAGATTATATTTCCTTTCCTACATTAGAATAGATTTCTTTCCATGTCTTGAGCATTGTCTTTCATATAGATTTCCTTTTCATACCCCAAGCATTATTTTTCTAGCATAACATTTTATTTCATAGCAATTTACTTTTCACGCCCTGTACATTTTTTTAGGATAACTGTTTCTTTCACAAGCGATTTACTTTCCAATTTTGTAAATTAGATTTACTTTCATGTTTGTAGAATTAGATTTATTTTACTGTTTCCTATATTGGATTTACTTTCATGTAATTTACTACTTTCATAGATTAGCTTCACTTTCAAGTAATTTACTACTTTCATAGATTAACTTTATTTTCATGTAATTTATTGTTTTCATAGATTAGCTTCACTTTCATGTAATTTACTGCTTTCATAGATTAGCTTTACTTTCATGTAATTTACTATTTCCATAGATTAGCTTCACTTTCATGTAATTTACTGCTTTCATAGATTAGCTTTACTTTCATGTAATTTACTACTTTCATAGATTAGCATCACTTTCATACCATTTGCTACTTTTATAAATTAGATTTACTTTCTAGTTGTAGATCGCTAGCCTAGATCCTCGAATGAACCTCATATATAGTGATTTGCTCTCATCACCTAGCGGTTGTAATGACTGGTTATCCATGCAATGTGGTAGTATGGATAGATTACCATAAGGGAACTTATTTTAAACAAAAAAAACAACAATAAACAAAAAATAAACGTCACGATTCATCTCAATTTTTTTCCCACCATCTCAACTCCAATCTACCATTGCCTATTCTACCTTTTGTCAATAATCTCATCGTTGTCATCAATTATGTCTTCCCCCCACTCACCACATGAGGGGGTAGACAAAATACATAAAAAATTATCTTAAACAAGCTCAATAACCAAAAACCTAATCTTGGAGTCACATGTGTTCAAGAATCTTTACCTAAGACTATCATGAACCCTATTCTATCAAGTCAAAATACAAAATTTCTCCTCTTAATCAAACTCTATTTAAATTTTATTCACTACGCACCACACCTATGTATGGGTCTACATGACTTACACTTTATTGAAACGACAAAATTGATCGACCACTTATATTCGATTGTAGCATCATGAGGATACCTAACTATATGGTTGGCTCATTTACCACATCAAGTGATCTCATCAATCTGTCAAAGGTAAATATTCATAGATATTTATCCATTCCATGATTATGGCACCCTACATTTCTCTTTATTTGGAATGACCTTATGTCACCATCCTCAAGCATCCATTCACTATCATGTGTCATCAATCTAACCAACTAGGTGTCTCTTGTTTTTGCATCACATTGTGTTTTACAATGTAGTACAAAAAGGAGTATCTGCAGACACCAAAGTTTAGTCATTTGTATACACCAAAATACTCAACTCACTAAAACCCTCGCTAATATCGTCTTAGCCTCCATAATACTTTAATTTCCCTCTAATATTCCACTTAACACCCACATTTAATGCGAAAAATTCCCTTTCACACTCCATGGGGTCTAAATTTGAATTATTTGAATTTAAAATTCCCATGGGTGGCCCAAGTCAAAACATATGCATTTAATGCCTAAACCTCTTTCACACTAGATAAAAGTAGGTGCTCTAGATCTTGGGTACCCTCCCCTCTCCCTCCAACAAATCTATAAATATTCTCTCATTTTCTTCATTTTGGAAATCCCAAAAATATCCTAGCAAATCCTGCTAAAATCATTTCATATGTCAATAACTTTAGTTGTGTTTTATAACATTTTGAATGCCAATTTTTTTTTTATTTTGGTTCAGTTTTAGAATGCTTATTTAGTTTATTTGCATCATTTTTTGAAACTAGGGCCTAAGCATGCTATGCTTGGCATATGCTATTGAACAAAAATTCTCATTTTGGGTCAGTTTTAGAATGCTTATTTTAGTTTATTTGCATCATTTTTTAAAATTAGGGCCTAAGCATGCTACGCCTGACATATGCTATTGCTACGTTTTTTTCATTGTGTGAAAGAGCTAATTGGAGCACACACAATCTAGGAAGATTAAGCTTTACAGCAAGGCACAAAACCCATCCCCACCTTGAAGGAGTCAAGAAAATAAACATCAACGTCATTTGATCTTGTCATGTAAAATAGGGTAAATTTTCATTGTGAAAGCCCTGATTTGAAAGCCCTTAAGGTCATTTTTGTAAAAAATATTTCATTTCATAATGTGTCTTTTAAGTTATGCAATGACGTATTTTCCTTATCTTCATAGTGAATAATTTAAGTTTCTAAGAATAATTTTTTGAAGGGATCTCACCTTTATTATATCTCAATTATATGGTGGTATTACAAGAAGTTTGATAATAATTATGCATGTATGGTTTGGTGAGAATCAAACCTTCATATTTTTCTTAAAAATTGAGGAATATAATAAACTAAAGTAATGTCATTTGATGGACATGTTATTATCAAATTTATAACTTATAATAATAAGTTGGATAATGGTTTAGGAGTATGTAGAGTGAAGGTTATACCCTCCACGAAGTAACAAAAGAAGATGGGTATAAAAAAGAGATATTATCATTGTAAAAATCATCATGATATCAAGCATTCTTTGTTAATTGTTTTTTTTAATAAAGTCACCTCTCATCTTGGAAAATCTTAATGAGTTATTCCTTTTATAAGGAGTATTATTAGTGTTTCCCTACCTTAAGGATATTATCTATGTTTGTGTTTATTAGATAGATTGTTATTGTGGATAATTGATTTGTTATTTCAGTATATAGTGAATAATTTATGTTTGTGAGAATAAAGTTTTGTAACAAGTGGTATCAAAGTAATGATTCTAGCAAAGTGAGGATTTTTTTTTGTATTGCAAAAATTTGGACAAACTATTTTTCTAAAAAGTGTCTCATATTCCAAGAGCAATATCTTTGCACAAAGTGGTCTAATTCAAACAATTTTTGTGCTTGCTTGTTTATAATTTACAAAGATTCAAAGTTGGTAGTCATATGAATGAATTGAAGTAGTATTGAGGGAGATATAAACCTATGAAGTCTACTATTTAGGACAAGGATAGTGATATTTTTTCAAATTGCATTCTTCTAAAAGAACAAAATTTGAGATATATTTTAGTTTGGCTAGGCAAATTAATCGTTGTTTGTTGTATGTTAAAGGAAATTCTTGTTGTCTTCTTATTTATGTGGAATTTTATTTTCCAATCAATAGGGAGATATTTTTTTATGTAACCCTAGTTCATAAAATCCTGGTTTGCATTATCATTTTTGTTGGGGTGTGATCTCATAAAGTTACCAAAATTTAATAGAAAAGATGATATTGAGGCTTGAGAGTGGTGGACATAATTTAAATATTTATATTATGATAATATTAACCAGAGATGTCCATTTTGATTCTACTTTGAAGAGAAGGTAAAGTTATGGAATCAAAATTTTTCTAATGGAAATATATTTTCACTTGGAAAGATTTTGAAAAACATTCTTGAGAAAATGATAATTTGAAGGATACAATCAAGGGCTATAAAGAAAGAATAAAAACGTTTCATGAGGAGCATAAATAAATAGATAACGAGTTAGAATTTCTCACAAAATATAATGAAGTCTATGGAAAAGAAATAAAAATACTTGATAAAAAAAGAGGAAAATTTAAAGAAGACATTAAGAAGGATGAAGACCACATTTTTTATATAGAAAAATAAGAAAAGAGTCAAAAGGATTTGTTATTATTTAATAATTTTATTATGTAGGTTTATGGAGGCATTAAGAAGGAAAATGTCATTATTTCCATAAACCCCAACAAGTTGTACAACTTCATCAACATTGATTTGGCTAAGAAGTTATAGGTTCAAGCAAAGAATATCAAGGACATACAACTTGAGGATAATCATGTTCAAATTGTTGAATACTTGAAGATTACCATCGATAAATATATTTTAATTTTAGATTTTTATAGCATAGTTATCGAGGATTTGAATATTGTTCTTGGTTACCCTTGATTGGATTTCATTGAGTATTGTTAGCTTTAGGGTACAATAGAAGTTTCTAAAGTTATGGTACAAGAAAAATATTTAGAGATATTTCTCAACTTAAGGATTAAGTATTTTAGGAGAAGCAAGAAGTTATGATAGGGGAAAAAATTGAAGAACCATCAGAGGAACACAAGTAAAGTCTAAGGAAGAGGTAGTAGTAAAGCCCAAGGAAGGAGTGGTAGCAAATTCTAAGGAAGAAGTAGCAACAAATTCCAAGGACTTACAATTAGAAGAGCACAAGGACACACCAAAATAATGAATCAAGCAAGAATATCATGAGAAAGAATTTAAAATAAATATATAAAAGGTTGAATATTCAAGTGAAGAAAAACATCAGGTTAATCTTGTAGTATATTGCCAACCATACCACCATGAGCAACAACAATCATAAAGGTATGGCATAGTCTAGACACCCAATTTTATATACATGGCTAATATTTGAGTTTGTCAACCCCTTCATCAAATAGCCTGTCAATAAACCAAATTGAATCTTCCCTTAAGCACAAATTTGGATCATTTATTGCTCTAAGAGAAAAAAAAGTTAGGGCATGAGAGATAACACCAGTGGATCTTTCATGACTTGGCAAACCTTTTTGCAAAATTTTTAAATTTTGATCTTTCCCACATAATGTTGACCTCCAATATTTATAAGATGAAAGCATCAATAGTACTTTCTCCACCCCACTTTTGACTAGCATGTGCCAAAAATTAAAATTTTACCTCTTTGTCCCTCTCAAGTTGCCCACCATTAATGAACTAGATCCCAAAAATCTAACCCATAGCTCCTATAGAAATCCCATTCCAATAATTATCATTTTCATCTTCTTCTATTAATAACTTCTTAATCTATTTTCAAATTCTTACTACCTCTAATATTGTCATTATCAATGTAATTCTTCCTCTAATGAGTCATGGCTTATTATAAAACTAGGACCTGAGAGAGCTCAATCCATGGTCTTTTGAAAGCAACAAAATTATGGTAAAATCTATCTAAATTCATAGGAATTTATCATTTTGCATGGAAATATTATACCAAAATCTTATCACAATATTGTGAAGGTAATTCTTACAAGCACTCAAAATCTTGTTCTTGCAAGCATTTAAGCATCCACGCAAATCCCCAATAAAGAAATCATCAAATATCAAGCATCCAAGCCCTCAAGCTCAAGCATTCAAGTGCTTACAAGCAAGCTAGCAAGCTTTCAACAAGCTTCCACCAACAAGAGAAAAATAACCTAATGTCTTAGGTTGTGCTATTTTCCCCTGTTTACTTTTGGATCTTTCTAACCTTATTGCTTTAAGCCTTTATCTTATTGCATTTAGAGCTAACATGACATCTTGCATCTGCATTTAGCTAGCAACTCATTTTATCATTTAATCTTCATTTCAAGCAAGTAAATCTTTGTTTTTCTATTGTTAACAAAGTATCTGTACTCCCAAGTCATATCCCTTTATCATAGTCATCATAATATTAGCCTAATTTGCATTTAATATTATTTTTCTATTGTCGTAAGCAAAAGCATCAACAATACTAATGTGACCCAATGGCACTTTTGCCACCAAGCATTTATTTCATATATGCTATATTTTTGTCATTTTTGTCTATATAAATAGGGTCTTGATTGTTTTCAAAGAGAGCCAACTATCCTCTACCAACTTAGACAAACTCCTCTACCACTGATCATATCTTTTTTGTCTACTTTATAGGTCACATGATAGTGCCATCGACATGTGAAAGCATTGGTGATGCTTCTCTGGACTAGTGGTAGAAATGGATTATTTTACCCCCAAAATCTGCCATTCAAAGCATCTACGACTTATATTATATTTTTTCTCTAATCAAACTAGGTTCTATTTTTTGTTTATTAGCAAAATAGACAAAAAAAGGAAAGAAATAACTAGTTTAGTATTAATCATGTAGGGGAGCAACTTAATCTCTAAACTTTAGCATCTAAATCTAAATCACAAATAGTTGCATCTTAAAACTTGTTTGCTACATTTTGTTATACCCTTGTTTCTTAAAGATAAATCATCATGTACTTCCTCATTAAAAACAAAAATTATTTTAGCTTTAGGCATTGATCATTGCATTTATATATTGCATTAGGTCTAGATTAAGGATTAAACTTAGACAAAAAAGTGTCTAAGGAGAAACGTAGGTGTTCTTCAACTAACCCATTAACCACAAAGTGCACACAAACTATCCCTAGTATCAAAGTTACATAGAGGAAAGCAAAAAAGTGTCATGAAGAGGTCCTTCACAACACCTTTTCCCTTTTCCTTTTCCCCTCGCCACACATAGTACGTTAGTATTATTATAAACCTACACAAAGCAAGAAAGATGTCAAGTATTGTAGTGCATGGTAAAAAAGGTGCAGTTATTTTGAATCCAATGAATCCAACCAAAGATAACCAAGAACAAGAGAATGTATTATTTTCCTTTATATATCCATTTTCTAATGCTACTTTGGAAAGCATATAACCCTAATCCTACCCAATTTATACACCCTTATCCAATTCATTATTATAATATAATAGTACAATATAATAATTTTTTTTTATGTGTGGCCCATGCCAACTATCTATAATACCCATATAAAATATAATATCATATCCCCATATACTTATACCTAGGTACTATAGAATTCCTAGGATTAGGTTAGTCATCCATTGAGCATTACAACTAGAGTTGTTGTTTGATTTAGTATATAAATAGATAAGTTATGTTGTAGTTAACATCATTATATTTTTTATCTTAAGTCATATTTATTGTGCATATGATACTTTACCATATCCAAGTGGCTATGATACTTTTCCCTCTTTGAGTGGTTGGAATTTGTACTAATTTGGCATCTATAGTTTGTTACTTGCATTATTGCTTTTTTGTTATCGAATCTTATTTATTATTCCAATAACAATTTTCTTTTGTGCATTATTGAATTGTTAGAGTTTTTGTATTTCTAAAGTTATTTTGTTACAAGTGGTAACAAAGCATCAATATTGGCTCCCTATAATGGTGCAAAAAAATGAAAAATGGGCATGCAAACAATCCTAAAAGCACAAATAACCAAGTTTGCTTCCTAATGTTTAGGTAGTTTTCATTTAAGTTTCTTAGGCTCCATTTATAACACAATTTTCTTCTATAATATTATGATTTAACCATTATTTTCTTTTCTTAGGCTTGATAAAAAAAGTATCAGGGTCATTGAAACACTTATGTGAGACCTATGGCCTTGCGATGATCTTGTCAAACTGATCAAAATGAGTGTCTTTAGAAACACTTTTTTGAAAGTGCTCAAAAGGTATCTTTAAGGTTTTCCTTTTCTTCCTAGTGTATGAATAGACCCTTTGGTTCTACTAGGTGGTTGTGAATCAATGGGTGTTTGCAGTGTACTAATTTGCCGAAGGATGTGTACATGAGAAAAAAGAAATACCAACCCAAAAACTTGACAAGTACTATAATATCCATGTAGGTATCAATAGCTTTGACCCATGTGTCCATTGTATTTAGGAACCATGTCTACTCCTCACATTCATCCCACTCATCCAATTGGTAGTGCTTCACTCAATACAATTAACATTGATTTGCATACATACCGTTTGACTCAAGAAGATGCATATTCCAAGTTTTTGGACTTGGTGCCTCCATCAAGGACAACTATATAGACATGTAGAAGACCCTAGTTGCAATCCAACACCACTTATTGTTGGACATTTTGAGTCCCTAAGCTAAAATATTGTCATTGATGTCAAAAGAGCATTTAATGTCAAAAGGATCTATGAAGGGTTTTTGTGAAAACCAAGGCAAGAAAATAAAAGGTTTTATTTAAAACCCTGGACAATATATTTGATTTGGGTTTTTCTTAAAACCCAAGTTGGGCTTTCGTTTCATCAAAAGAGGTGCCCCAGTGATGGAGTTATTTGAGTTTTAATATTTGGTTTAAATTTAATTATTTAAAATTTAAATTCAAATTTAAATTTAAATGTAAAGTTTCCCATCGACGTCATCAAGCAAACATAAATTCATATTTCTGTTGACGTCTTCGAAGTGTTTTAAACACTATATAAAGGGGTGGTAAATGAATCAAAGTTTCATCCTTGCTCTTGTGATAAATGTTTGGCATTCGAATAAGTCTATGAGCTCGTACAAATTTTGAGAAGAGAAGTAGGAAAGAAAATGACAGTGCTTGGAAATTCAAATCATGGTGGGAAGCATGGTGCATTGGCAAATCATTTTGGTTTAAGGCACAAGGCAGCACAAACACCTGGAATCAAATCCCTTGGACGGTGTTTCGGAAGGCGTGTGAAAAGCGCTTTGGCGCTTTGTATTTTGTGGAAAGTGGAGGAAGGTTTAAGGCACTTTGGGCCTTTGCCTTTTAAATGAGTGCCTAGCTCATGTGGAATCTTAGCCATGGCTAAGATGCTCACGGTGTGGCAAGTCGGGGGTTCAAATCCCCTTGAGGAGGTAATTATGTTTTGCATTTAAATAATTTTTATTAGCCCTAAAGTTTGGAGTTATAAGGTAGTTAATGGAAATTAAAGTTTGTTATTAGGGTTGTGATTATTATTGCAAAGCATAATTGGTTTATGATTTATTTGATGGTTATGGAGAATTAATTTTAGGAGAAATAAGGAGTTTTTTTTAAAAGTAATTTTGAGAGGTTTATTATTTTTGATAAGGGTTTTAATAAAAGGGACTTTGGTGGATGTGTTTATTAACTTGGAGTAAAAAGGGTGTAATTTGAGTAATGCTTTATTTTGTGATTATTTGAATTCCATTAACCCTTGTTTAGATTGGAAAGGAGAGTTGTGTTTAAGTGTGGCAGATTTTGTGGACAACTTATTGGCATAAAAAAGGTATGGGTACATTCTCCTATTGATTTTTTATGGTGGTTGATTTCTAAAATATCATTGGAGAGAAAAGGATTGATTGTGGTTTCCTTTGAGAAAATGATTGGTTGAATGCTTCAAGGTTTTCTGGTTTGTGAGTTTAATTTAAACCTTATTTTATTAGCATTGTTGTTGAAGCCCATTGATGATGAAATGAACTTGAACTTGAGTTAGAAAAGAACACGAGTATCATTGCTACGTGAGACTTGTGCTTGAGCATTGTTGGAAATATTTTTAGTTGGTTAATACATGCTTGGAATAGGGTTTGTGAAAAAGGATTGTTCCTTGATGTGATTGGTTGAGTTGAGTTGGTTAATACATCCTTGGACTAGGGTTTGTGAGAAAGGATTGTTCCTTGAGGTGATTGGTTGAGTTGAGTTTATTAAGCCTAGTCAAGTGGATGCATGTGGTTGTTCAAGTTCCTAGAAAAAAACTATTCAATATTCTGATTTGAGTTGAGATTGAGGTTGATTTGAGTTGAGATTGAGATATGAGTATAGAACATATAGAGTCTCTAACAATTCTCTTGATGCTTCTATTGAGTTGAGATTAGGATTTGAGTATAGAACATATAGAGTCTCTAACAATTCTCTTTATGCTTCTATGATATTGATTTGAGATATTGATTGTACATTGAGCTTAGAACATATTGAGTCTCTAACAATTCTCTTTATGATTCTATGTGATTGAGACAAGTCTTTGAGAAGACTTATGGATTGTTTTGAGTTAAGTTTTTGTGAAAGCTTGCTATGCAAATTTGAGCAAGCCCTATAGAGGACTTATTGAGAAGATTTGAGCAAGTCCTATAGAGGACTTATTAAGCAGATTTGAGCAAGTCCTAGAGAGGACTTATTGATCAGATTTGAGCAAGTCCTAGAGAGGATTTGTTGAGCAAATTTGGACAAGTTTTGTGTGAACTTGTTGAGCAGATTTGGACAAGTTATGTGTGAACTTGTTGAGCATATTTGGACAGGTTTTATGTGAACCTATTGAGTAGATTTGGATAGGCTTTGTGTGAACCTATTGAGTAGATTTGAGCAGGTTCTAAGTGAACCTATTGAGTAGAATTGTACTAGACCGACTGTATTGTGTTTAGTGCAAGATATTGAGTAGAACTATACTAGACCGACTGAACTATGTTTGGTACAATATTGAGACAAAGCTTTGGAGATGACAGAGTATAGAGGATAGAGTCTCAGTGGATAGAGATCCAACAACCAAGACAATTGAAGACAGATCTAAGTGAGGAGTCTTCAAGTGGAGAGAGATCCAAAAGTCAGTGTAGTAGAGAAATAGAGTCTTTTAGAAGATCACTAGCTAGAGTAGAAGGAGAAAAAGTTCTCCTGTGGAAGATATCCATGAACTTGAGATTAGGGGATCAACATCTCCTTTGGACAGAAGTCCATAAACATTGTAATTTGGGAAATATTACCAAGAGATTATTTGAGAAATATTTAGAAGAAATATTTTCTCTATGGAGGTAGCCCACACTGGGTGAACCACGTTAAAATTTGTGTCTCTATCGTGTGTGATGATTGGTGCATTGCTTTGGTTATTGCTATTGATATTGCCATTGATTATATTAATTAATACTATTTGGGAAAGAAAAGTAAAAAGTGGTCTTATACTGTTCACCCCCCCTCTCAGTATAAGCTTGTGTTATTCACTTATATACTTCCCATACTGAGAGTTTTGAGACCATGAGTCCTAGGAACCATATTTGAGGTGTTACTAGTATCAAGACACTAGTATCTACTAGCAATCGTCATGTGGGAACAAATATCCAGGTTCCCATGGTGGTCACATGGATCACTATGCTACTAAGAATACTATTACAAGTATAAGTGGACTTAGGTTATGCTATGATATTGATCCCTATATAGGATGTATTGTTATTGTACTTGCTTTGCTTCATGATGTTTATATTTTGTGCATCGATATTCTAACCTTTGAGGAAACATATTTGGATGGTTGAATATAAAAGATGGATAACATCATTCATTTACACCATATGCTTGAAGAAGTCCATGTAAGATCAATTATTACTAAGTTAGAAACCCATATTTAACAATGGTTATCATGGAATCTCTACTAACATGGCAACACTCTTTTATGGCAAAAGTTTAATGTGTTACTCCTTTGTAAATTAGATTAATTGAGGACTATTGCACAAAGTTCATGGGACTAATAACCTATATCCATTATTTGGATCTAGTTGTGGTGGTATCAACCTTTTGTCATGGCCTTAAGTATGACATCAAGCAAGAGGTCAATATGCTTAATCCGTACTCCCTTGAGGAAGTTGAACATATGGCTATGAAAATAAAAAAGAAGATCTGGTTATCCCATATCCCCAACCTTGATGTGATTTTAATACTTAATGAAATTTATGTAGTAATTGTAATTATGAGTGTCTCTAAGGAGTTTTTTATTATCAATGTCATTCATGCCATCCCTAAGATCAAGATTATGAAGATGATGCAATTTTCTAGTTGAAGCTAAGAAACAATATTAAAGGATTAAGATAAAGATTCTTCATAGCATGAGTCACCTCTTTCCCCTATGCTTCAAAATAAATATTCAAGGCTCTTAAGAATGTTTTTATGTGACCAAGTGAGGAAGCTCCATACCCACTCTAATACCAAATAAGAATTCACAATGCTTTCTAGAAATTAATAAAAGTGATCCATTCACTCAAATATTATATAAAAAATACAAAGGCAAAACAAAAGAAAGAAAATATATGAAAGGATTGGGGTGTCCACATGCACCATAAATAAGCACTATCCATAAAGAATATTACACAACACTTCAATAAGAAATGATGAGTATGAGGGGGATATTTATAGTAATATCAAAATCCTAATGATGTCATAGAGTTTAACCTAATTTGACATAATAAGTGGTATTTAGGTTAATTACAAATAATAAAGAGGATTTAACCATAACAAGGTTAACTAAGGCCCATTTGGCTTACATAATAAAATATTTAAAAATAATAAATACTTTGTATAATGATATACCTATAAATCTATTCCAACAAGGACACCACAATGAAAAAAGACATTGGGATTTCCTAATGGAGATCCAAGTTCAATTCACAGGAAGGGTGGCCCCAATATGCCCCCAAATTTTCAACCTATTCAAAAATAAATAAATGCCTATAAATCTATCCAATAAATTTCACAATGTTGGTTCTTGGCCATGAAGTAGATTATAATTTCAACACCCCCATAATATGAACTAAGGGGCCAAGGAGAGAAGACATTAGTGAAAATATCTTCCCCCTATAATGGATGCTCGAATGGGCCTCTACAATTAAGGTATATCCATCCAATTCTATCTCATCATCTAAAAGACATCCACCTTACTTCAAGAACTTAGTTTCAATCTTTTACAACTCTAGTAAGATTTTTTTTATTGGTTGTTTCTGTCTTACAATATTTGTAAGTGGTATTCAATTTATTTGAATACTTAGCCTTGTCTACAGACCCCTAGGTATTAGCCTCCTTAGATTTGAATTTCTTTGCATGAGCATATATTTGAGGAGTTACACCACCACAATTCTATATTATAACCAAAACGTGAACTAGGAGAGAAAAAAGTTGATCGAGAGTAGGTCTTTAAGGATTCCAAGAACATAGGAATCATATGGACCATTAGGTTAAACATCCAAAATGAGAGATTAGTAAGGACAATCTTATTGCATTCTACATCATCTATCCTTTTTACTATAGAATATGCAATAACTATCCTTAAAGCCTTGAATATCGTAATACAGTCTTCAAATGCTATCAAATACAACTAGCTTAAGAGAAGAAAGATCTAGTTCCAAGCAATTTACTTTAGTAGTATTAAACTTCCAAAAAATTTCATGAAATTTTGACCATACCTTGATAAGATCACTCTATGGTATGGAATTTTTTTGGTTCAATCAAAAAGGAAAACAAACCTAGAGCCTCTTATATATTTTGGTATCAAGCTTCATCATCAAAAAAATCTATTTTATCCCCTTATACAATGCACCATTAGTTCTTTCTTTGTAGCAAGCTAATCATTTGAGTTGATCAAATACTATATTTTTGCCCATTAAGATGAGTAACTAGGGCTTTATGGTCCATCTTATACAATACAATTCCTAACATCATAACAAGTCCATAAATTGATGCCACTAGTGCATAGAGATTAAAAATTCATGTGATTCAAAAAAGGGGGCTAAAAATGCTTTCATATACAAAAGTTATGGTCTCTAGAAGATCTTCCCTAATGGACCCTAACGTAGGAGACAAAATCAACTTACCATTTGGTGAGCCCTAATTCATTGGAGTGCTCCAATCCACTTTTGCCACTTCAACTCTTCTAACTCGCCAAAACACTGCCACTTACTTTCCATTGATTGGACATATTTATATAACATATTTGTATAGGTGGTGCTAAATTTGGCCACAATAACCACCAAATTTTCCAAATAGCACCTATCCTTAAAAGGTATGAGCAATGATGAATGGGTTTAAACCTAAATTATTTTGAGCTAGGCACATTACCCTAACCAACCCAAAAACTAAGCGAATGTGGAGGGGATCCACATTGTCTCCATTTGGATGTATTCCTATTTATAATGACAGGGTTAAATTATGACCCTATGATTCAAAAATTTGGTCTCCTCTCCCAAAGTCCTCCTACCAATCATTCTTCCAGCTTGCATGATAATATAATGGAAGCCCATGTCCTCATAGATGACACAAATATCCTCTACAAATGCAAAAAAATATTGTGATTCAATTCCACAACCAACTCTCTAATGCAAAGGACATATCACCATGCTCTATTGTTAGGTATGATGGAAGAAGAGGACCAATATAAATCCCATATATTTGTTAGCTTTTTATGAATGAGCCATGAGAGATAACAATCACAAGATGTAGAATAATATGAAATAAAGTAAATCTGTTAGATGACTGAAGTATGCTAAAATATAAATCATATAAAATATTACAATGTAGCTATGGAGGAAGTGAGCACTCCATTAACAAAGCTACAGATCTACATCATATCCATCACCAATAAATGGTGTGGAACACAGAACTACACTATCCACTAACCTATGCTATCTGACTATGTCCCTCGACTATCTTATCAATCTATCTAAGAGGCCATCCTTATATAAGCAAAATAGGATGCTTGGCCAACACTCTATCTAGCTATGCATAGGACAACTTGCACATGTACAACTTGCACATTGACACTTGTCCACTTATTACATTGCATGAAGTAACTAGATAACTTGCACATGAAGTAATCTAGATATGTATCTTGGAGGATACATTTACATAACCCAAATGATGGAATAGACACTATTTCCAACATCCCCCTATATTACATTATTTGGGTATTGAAGGCTTTCATATTTAATAAGGATTTTCTCCATATTCTTCTGATTGATCTTCGTAGTCTTCTTCCTTTGTATTATTTGTGTCTTCATATGATGCAGAGTAGGTTGTAGCTAGGCCTTCTATTCTCATTGGATAATCTTTGACATGTTCGGGTTCATCTTCTATCCAACCACCTTCATAGTCCTTCTTACAAGTATCTTTATTTGATTTTGATTGCTGATGAATAAGTAGGGCATGATACAATTGTCCTCTCATATTTTTGATCCTTCTATACTTGCATTTTGATGTATTGGTTCTTGTTTTTCTTCAACCTATTCTTCTACAAATGAGTTAGAAGCATTCTATAACATCACAATATATTATGGGATTTCCATTGAGTCTAGGATATAAGTATTTTAATGGATTGAACCTATTGCTTTTATTACATCTTGATTCATAATGAGACATGTATTGATCCCATCCATATATCTAAAATTAATCATGTAGTTGTTTTCTACTAGCTTGCTCACTGAGATAATATTGAATGTTAATCCAGGAACATACAATACTTTTTGTAGTAGAAGATTTGGAAAATATTTACTGGGAGATACACATCCATATACATGAATAGGATATATTTGGATGTCTACAATTCTTAGTTTGTAACCTTTGGTAACCTCAAGACAGTCAAACCATTGTATATTTCTTGTCATATAATGACTAACTATTGAATCAATAAATCACCTAAGATTATGCTTTGTGAGTTGGTTTCTATTAGAGCAAGTTTTACAATCATTGTATGACATTCCTTTACCTATTGGAAAGGTTTAACTTGAAGAATTGAGATAGAGTTGCCCTTTAGTGTTTTGAAGTATGATATAGTGATTTTTGTAAAAATGTAGTTCAATTTTTGGCTGATTTTGTACAAGTTTTGCAAGATCCAAAATCAACCTTTAACACTTTATTACTCCTAATTGAACAAAGCACTTTTTCAAATTTTAAGAGGTTTTGATGTTGTAATCCTTTTGCCTCTTATTAGAAATTTGAGACAAGTAAAAATATGTTTATCCAACCTTAATAAAAGATCCTTAATAACCTCTTTTATATCCCTTGAATTATTCTAATTTCCAAATAAAATAAATTTAATGGAGTAATCCTTTTTTTTTAGCAATACTTCTTATACACATCCACCATGGGGATTGAACCTAGGTCACATAATTGATAATGCAAGTGGCGTCCTTGTTGGTAGACCACACTCACGGGGATAGATGGAGTAATTCTTGTGACTCACAAGTTTGGAAAATTAGATAAATGATAATAGGATTTGCAATATAGTTTAATCCAAGTTGAATTCCTTGTTCCTCGTAAGTAAGATTGCAAATATTAAATTAATAAGATAAGTCACCTCTTTAGCTTTCAAGATCTAAGTTTTAACCTTAGTTTATAACCTTTATAACTCCAACTTATAAAAGCAATAATAAATGAGATTTAGACCTTACCTTATGGATGCAATATCTCCTCAATATTTGGTGCTTTCTACGGTTGAGTATAACAATGTATATGAGGTACCTTGGATGCTCGGTTTAATGGATATTTCTTGGAGTGGCAAGAATTAAATGGTGTACATATGGTGCTAAATGTTGACCTTCAAAAATGGGGAGCTTTTAATGCTCCTTCCTCTTGTCTTCCACATTGCACTTCAAATAGTTTTTCTGTGTTTCTCTCATGCCTTAATTGTGCT
This sequence comes from Wollemia nobilis, assembly GCA_028583015.1. Lineage (NCBI taxonomy): Eukaryota > Viridiplantae > Streptophyta > Pinopsida > Araucariales > Araucariaceae > Wollemia > Wollemia nobilis. The sequence goes on from JAQPPZ010002068.1 coordinate 1,550,169, forward strand.
ACGTTCCTCATTTGAAAATTTTTGATTGTGCTTCACTCATGCATGCTTATCTTGGACTTAATATACCTTTTAAGCACTATTGATTATAGGCATTATGACAAGTGTTACATTAATTACACGTGAGCACTCCCTTATTTATGTACCGCTCAAAAACCTTAGTTCAAAACTCTTGGAGAAATTAGAAAATATATGAGCACTTATGTGAAGTTGATGGAGAATACCAAGTGTCACTTCTTTACTTGTAACTCCTTCATGGAAGTTTCTAGAACATTAATGATAACTAGAATGCCAAGTGTTATTTTTGTATGGATTTCATTCTTGTAACACCTTTGAGGATGGAGATTATAACTCCATGACCCTTATTATTTGCAACATTGCTTGGGTAGCAAGCAAGTATTTTTTTCTACAGGTGGATGAGCGATGTGCTATGGATCTTGGACAGTGATTTGAGGCTTTCATTGTTGAGTGGTTTTCTCCATGTTAGAGACCATGAATGTAACACCTTCTCTCTTTCTTTTATGCCTTCGAATGTATTGATTTACTTGTAGATATTTGATGTCCCCTTTTTGATATTGATATACACTTGCCTATATATGTAAATGGGCTCATGAATGATCTACAATGAGCTTTGATTGTGTAGGTACGTATGTCCAAGATGAGCCCTTGAATGGCTCCTTCTAGATTGGGAGGAAGAGTGTTGACGCCTAACCTTTGATGGCTATTCTTTCCTTGTAGAATATGTGCCCTAATGTGGTACTTACAAATATGCTATTATGCTGTCAAAAACTAGATTAGAGTAGTGCAAGATAATGTGTTATAATTTTGTAAAATAAGGCTTTTTAATATACCTTCTTTTGCACTCTATTTCTAAATTTTAAATTCTAGTTTTGTGGTAGATTTCTTGCAATAAAAGGGTTTGAGGTTGTATTTAAAGAGTAGACACATATTTCCATTTTTGTTTGGAACTTTTAATAATAAGTCATGGTTTCAATAACAGTAGATGGAAGCTTTTTAATTGATGCAAAATTTCTGCATTTTGTTTCCGCAATCAACTTGTAATGCTTTTGATTTTGAGACTCACCAAGTCTCACTTTCATAAGCTTATATTTCTATTTTTGGTTAGTTAAGTTCTTCTCCAAATTCTAGAGGATTCTAACCCTTTTTGGTGGCTTCTATTGGCCACTTCAAGTTGCAGATTTTTGTGCTTCAATAGTGTATTTAGACACTTGCTACAAATCAGACTTTGTGCCTTTCAAGAAACACAAAACTAATTTTATTTTTTGATAGTGGTATAATAGTACAAGTTATTTACTTTAATGCACTAATATTACACCTTATCACTCCAATAAACTCTCAAAGTCATGCACTAATAGTCTACTGCAACTAATCAAGAATAACCTAAAATGAATCTTTAGGAGTTATTCAACAATTTCACTACAATCAATGTTTGTAGGACTTAGTATTCTTTTTCAAAAATAGATAATAGGTAGTTGATAGAAACTAATATGAAATCTAATCAACTCCTAATAAATGTGCAATTGAATCCTTAAAAAAATCTATTTTCTTTTGCACTTCAAAAGACTATAATCTAATTTTCTTTTTGCAACTTTAATCCAAATTCAAGTGCTCTAATAAATCTAATAAATAATCCAATTAATGAATCTTTTTGTACCATAAATTGCATACCTTTTTCTTTAGCTCTTATCTTGACTTTGTAGAGGATGTAGACATTGGTATCTAAAAACACCAAGTTGCTGCTTCAAGTAGGATGTCTAAAATAGCTCCTTCTTCACCAAATGATGGTTTCAAACTTTCTTTCACGATCCTAGGATTTGGTGGCTTGTTCTCCTCTCGTGTTCTCCTTATTTTTCTATAGATTTGAAGAATTTTGTATCTCTAGAGCGGTGCCTTATTACTATGACAGGCAATATTCAAATATCCAAGATTTGGTGAGCTTCTTCTATCTTCAAGTATTCTTGTCGAATTCTAACTTCAATAAAGATCTTCTTCTAGGGTTTAACTCTCCTTACAAAATTCTCCTTCATATATTTGGCATTCCTTGATAAATTATCCTCTTGGGCTTGTTGTTGGATGGTGATAATTGTCCCAAGTCCTTCACTATCAGGGAATTCACCTACATAGTGGATTTCTCCAACGAGTTCTCAAAGAACTCTCTTGATCTTCAACAAGGCTCTCCTAGCCTTTCTTGGATGCTCGATGAGACCTTCACAAGGTCTTTGATATGGTAGATTTTGATGGTCTTCCTTGAGACCTTTACTTCAACCTTATGCTCCTAGAAGTGTTGGTGGTAAGATATTCTCTTGGATATTCTGATTCTATTGCTCTTGGCTTCAAGCAAGACTCTCCTAGTCCTTATTTTCTTCCAATACTGGAAGTTCTTCAACGAGATCTTCTCCTAATATCTTCTCTTTTGCTTTAGGATTAAGATGATTATGAAGAATATACTCTTTCTAACTTTCTTGTAGGAAGTCTCCCAACCCAATGAATCTTCTGTTCCTGCAACAAATATATTAGTACTGAAATATTTGGTGTTTTTCTGAATTAGATATTCTTCTTTAAGATCAAGGCTTCTATGGCCTATTTTAGTACCAAGGCTCCTGTGGCCTTTTTTAGTATTAATGCTTCTATGGCCTTTTCAGTATCAAGGTTTCTATGGCCTTTTCAGTATCAAGAATTTTGTGGCTTCTTCTTCAAGTCTTATATGAACTTTTTGTATCAAGGCTCTTCTAGCATGTTCTTCAATTGTGGAATTATGCAACCCAATAAAGGAGATCTTCAGTCTCTTATCTTCATCGTGATCCTTCACTTAAAAGTCTTCTTATACAATATTCTTGTCTTGTACAATGAACTAACCTCTACACTACGAGGGTACGCTAACCATCATGCAACAAATTTGGATTCTCCTAGATTTCTATCGTAGGAGGAGTCCCAATCCTCTGAGAATTAATTTCTTGCAACAAAAGAAAATTTAGACACTAGCCAAAAATTTCTAGATAACCTGGATGATCTTCACTAGATTATTTGTCAATCTAGTGGATTGAAATGCTAAGTCCTAGTCTTCACAAGTTTTCATAACAACTCTATGGAAAAGACTCGATGAAAATGATCTCAATATTTTTTGAAACTGAGATTCCTTTCAGTCCTATCTTTGGGACTCTCCCAAAAATCTACCACCTAGATACTCCTGAGATATTTTACCACTGACTTGTCCAATGACATTTTAGTTTGACAAAAATATCAAGCAAACCAATAATGGTGGTTTCCTTATTGACCTACACATATTAGATCTACTATGGCTCTGATACCATTGTTAGCTTTTGATGAATGAGCCATGAGAGATAAAAATCACAAGATGCAAAATAATATGAAATAAAGTAAATCTGCTAGATGATTGAAGTATGCTAAAATATAAATCATATAAAATATTACAATGTAGCTATGGAGGAAGTGAGCACTCCATTAAAAAAGCTACAAATATACATCATATCCATCACCAATAAATGGTGTGGAACACAGAACTACACTATCCACTAACTTATGGTATCTGACTATGTCCTCCAGTTGTCTTATAAATATCTAAGAGGCCATCCTTATATAAGCAAAAAATGATGCTTGCCCAACACTCTATCTACTTATGCATAGGACAACTTGCACATGTGCAACTTACACATTTACACTTGTCTACTTAATACATTGCATGAAGTAACTAGATAAATTGCACAAGAAGTAATCTAGATATATATCTTGGAGGATGCATTTACATAATCCAAATGATGGAATAAACACTATTTCCAACACTATTTGCACTCCTTTCAAAAAGGTCATCTTATACTTCGAGTAAAAACCATTACATCCACCTATATTTGAACCTAGACATCCCACCACTTAAAAGGAATTAAACACATTCTTGTAGTTGCAATGTCACCTTGTCACTTTGAATTGGAACATGTTGCCTCTCTATGAAGATGTCTTTTGTGTGCTTTAGGCCATGAGGTGACAAACTAGAATTGGAGTGCATAAATAAATATGCATTCAAATTTAAATGTTTGCACCATTTTGCTACATATAAATTTTGAATGAAAACCCTTTGAAACAGAGGTTTCTAAGCAATACAGGGTTGTAGAACCTAAGATTTTCTTTTGAAAAAATAAATATATTTTTTCTTCAAGGCTTTCAAAATAGATAAAAATAATAGAAACTCTTTTTTACCTCTTTGACCTATGCGTTAGAAGAAATATTGGAGGATTTGAAGAACATTTATGTGTGACCAATGAGGCGGATCCATACCCACTCTGATACCAAGTTAGAACTTACAATGCTTTCTAGAAACAAATAAAAGTGATCCATCCACTCAAATATTATAATAAAAACTTAAATAGGGAAATAAAGAAACAAAAGGATTGGGGTTCCTATAGGCACCATAAATAAGCACTATCTATAGATAATACTACATGAAACTTCGATAAGAAATGAGGAGTGTGAGGGGGTATTTATTAAAAAATCAAAACCCCAATTACATCATAGAGTTTAACCTAAACCAACATAATAAGTGGGATTTAGGTTAATTACAAATAATAAATAGGGTTTAACCATAACAAGTTTAACCAAAGTCCATTAGGCTTACATAATAAAATATTACAAAATAATAAATATATTGTATAATGAAATGCCTATAATCCTATCCAATACATTACATATTATCAACTATTGACCATGAAACATATTATAATTTCACCAAAATAAACACGAGAAAAGAAATGGAAAATACCCTTTAGGTAGAGAAGCACCAAGATTATTCCTTATTGAAAGAATCGCTCCACAGTTTCTCCTAAGGTGAGAGTCACTCTATAAGATTGTTACAATAATACTTGACTTGGATTAGATGATTCACAATCAATAGCTTCCTTATTTATATAATCATCATCTAATGCTATTTTGGAAAAGGTATAACCCTAACCTTATCCCACTCACTATTATAATATAATATCCCAAAAATACACCTTGGGTTATTTATAACCCATGCTAATTACATAATACAATTGGGTTATTTATGGCTCATGCCAACTATACAATACAATATTATATTATTAGATACCTACCCCTAGGTACCTTAATACATTTTTAAGAACATGAGAATACATTGAATAGTTCCATCAACATCGAAAGAGTTGATGAAATATTGAATTAATTATTTCAAATCTAAAGAATTATGTATTTCATGAGGATTGGTCTTACCATTATTGATGAAATTTATGGATTGAAAGGAATAATAATTCTTTAAAAATGAATCTCAAAATTGTGCCCAAGTTTAAAATTATATTATTGCATCTCTTGTTGAATGTTGATAAACACGTACTGTAACAACCCACCAAAAGCAAGTCGATATATATATATATATCGGGTTGGTTTTGGTGGGTTGTTATAGTACGTGTATATATATATATATATATATATATATATATATATATATATATATATATATATATATATATACAAGCAAGGTTCATAGAGGAGTCCCAATATTATTTCCAACATTCTCAAGGTTTCATCATATTTGAGTTTAATGTCAATGCAGATGACACTCAAGTGGACAGGAGCAACTAAATTTCCATAATTTTAGGGTTCACATTACTAAATCTCACCATTTAGAAGGATGCCAAAGTGGCCCCCCACATTTACCATACCCTCATAGGTATAGAATAATTTGACCATAGCGTAGAGATGATCTTTTTAAGCCTATAACACTTAAAGGGGAATGCCTATTATCTAAACTTTCTATAAGTCTATCTATGTAGGGTTATTTTGGTGTAAAGCCTTGGTGTTTAGTTACCACATTGCTATAGACTAAGGTCATTACCACTCACTTGGTAATGAGCATGGATACTTGAACCTCACTATTCATAGTACCACCACAATTTTATTGTAGTTGATTTTATTAACTTCATAGTTGTGGAACATCCAATCCTCCCCATTCAAGGTGTATCAATTACGAGTATCTAGCTATTGCATCATCACAACTACTAGATTTGTGAGTACCTAGCTATTGCATCACCACAACTCCTTCCAAGACTCACAACTACCTAGTTATTGCATCAATGTAACTCCTCTCAGGATAAGGTTAAATCTTGTCTTAGGTTTCCTAACAAAGTTCTAGTTCCATACCCAAGAACCCCTCCCAAATCTAAGTTTGCATAAATAAAAAAAATATAATATTCATCCATGGAAAGAATTAAAGTGCTATAATAGAAATAACATGTTTAGTTATAACACAATGCTAGATATTAAATTATAGATAATCACAAAATATAAATCTAGCATGAAGGAAACATATTGCTAAATTAAAGACCAAGACTAAAGTAACCACAATGCTAACTCCTGACATAATACTAGCAGCAAACATTTATTTAAGTTAAACTAGAAAGCATATCAAATAGATCATAAAACTAACACAAAATTTCTTTCCTTCCTCAATATCAACACCTTCAAGAGGTCATATCCAATTCATTATTTTATTTGCACAAAACCAAGTATTCCACACATTTACATGAAGGCTTCCAAGCCTTACAATTTCAAGAATAAAATACTAAGTGCTACATAACCAAATTTCCAATTACATAACAACTTTTCATTCCCAAATACATTAGAGTAAGTCTTCCCAAGTGGTCTATGCACCACATTCTTCATGATATTCTTCATAAGATAAATCTCCCATGAGCTTTAAGAAAACTTAGGGATCAAGATAACTATAAATGCAATGCAACTTAACATGCTCTATGTATAGTTGCAAGCAACCATGCACCATGCATTATAACAATAAATGAGAGAATCCTATACTTCTCTCTATATGGTTTTCCTTCCTCCTCAAGTCTTAGGAAACCATTATAATTACTTAGCATTCCAAAGCTTTTCTTTACATAACATCCATTCAATAAAGTAAAAAATATTAACTTTATAATACAACTCTTCTCTATCCAATATCACATTTAATCATCTAAGAAGTGCTTGTTCTTTTCTAAACCCCATAAATATTTTCTAACTCCATATTTGAACACTTAAAAGGATTCTTATTTTCTTTCTTCTAACCTTATAACTATCATAATAATTGCTCTATCTATAAAATAAAAATCATAATAAGTAAAAAAAAGAACACCTGTATTTTCTTTAATGAAAAAATTAACTAGCCATCGTCATACATAAATAAAAGCATTCAACATAACATCAAATACAATGCCACCACTATCCACAATGTTCTAGAGAAACTTTAACCAATGAAGGATGACAACAAGGCTATGGGTTCTCAAGGAAAACAACCAAACAAAAACCAACTACTCCACATAGGATAATCAAAAAGGATCTAAAAAAGAAAAACCTTCTCTACGCTACTCTAACAAAACACATATCAAAATATTAAAACAAGCATTAGATCATGACTTAACATATAAAACTCACACCAAGTGAAAAGCCACTAAATCAAGCATGAGATAGAAGGTTTGGGTTGATGTATCTCATAGATGCTTATAGAAACCACATGATTACTGTGAACTAGAATACCCATGACACAACACCAGAATATTTTCGCTCTAACTCTCAAAACCAAAGGAAAACTATCAACAAGCAACAAGCATTACCCAAAACTAGGGTGCAAATGGGCTAGAATGAAAACTCAAAGCATGCAACAAAATAACTTTCATAGGTTAAGCTAGCGCATGCAATGAAATGGGGAATTTAACATAATATAGGCTAAAACCTATAATTAAAGCAATATAAGATGAGTTGAGAAGTGAGCATCAACCATCCTACATTTATTACCTCTTCTATGATACCTTTCCAAAGCTCTAAAGATGCTAATGTTCTTATGTTCCCTTTGCTGCAATTAATATTCTCTATCCCTCCAAAAAACATCTAAGACTGCTCTCAAAAATCTCCCCCTCAAATAGCCAGGGGTGACTTCTTGCAGAATTGGGTGATTACCCCATGACCACTCCAATTGAGCAGGCCACCTTCTAGCTAGTAACGTTCTTTAGTGAACGTTACAAGATTCAAGCACTTATGCAAACTAAACTTAGCTTAATTAAAGCATGACTTAGCAAAGAAATATTAATCTCTTTAAAAATCTCAAAACCATGCAATTATAATGTTATATCCTTAATGTTCCAAAATTAGGAATTCAAAGCAATTATTAAGGAAAAATCCATTTAAAGCAACTATAAGAATTAATCTAATAACTCAACCATAACCTTATTTCTTCTAGCAATAAGGTACTTAGATTAATTTACTTATCAATTAGTATCAATTGTTAATATTAATTATTAACATTGATACTAATATTTCAAGTATTAATGTTACTAAACATATTAATACTTTATTGGATTAATCCATCAATCTAAGCTTCCAAAAACTCAAGTAAACAAAGTCTTTTTCCAAATCCACCAAATTCCACATTGTTTTATCCTTAAGTAGAAAGCTTTTAAGATGACCAAAACATTATCCCCTACCTACTTGTGACTATCGAAAACATACCATTTCATTTATTCCAAAATAAGTGTTACAAATTGAATACTTCTACAAATCTTTCCCCTTGGGCTACAATTAGGGTCTTTCATTGAACAAACCCTTTACAAGTAATGGTTCATGGTATTCTACGTCTTCTATGGTCACCTCAGGGGAGTGGTCTTACTGCACATGAGCCACTACTGGTTGTATAAGTCCTCTAAACCAACATAACCCAATAAAAAGCATTAGTGGTATTTGGGGGCCTATCCCAATTAGACCCCTTGTGATAAAAGATAAATGTAAATGAAAGTTAGACCATTACATTACATAATTATTGTAAATGATTACAAAAGGGTTCAAAATAGTGCTATTACCTAATTTTGTGACTTGCTACTATGTTGTAGGCTTAAATAGAACCCTGAAGGGGATCATAACCTTGGGTATGGTACATATTACCATACCTATCCATACGGTCAGCTCTATGTTATCCAAAAAAATAATTTCTTTGAAGAGAGGGTCCTTTTGGTGGTGCTGGAGCTTCTATCCAATTTGGGTAACCTTTTGAACCTATATCTAAGAGCAATTTTTTATGCAAAAAGAGATGTCAAGAGGCACATGATAGTATTCATGGTGGTTGATGGTAAGTGAGGGCTTGAGTGCACTAGAGTCTAGAGTGATTTCTGAAGAGTCTAGGTATGCAAGTATATGATCCTTAGAAATTATGAAAATGAACTTCTATTTATATATTTGGCCAAGGTTAGGGGGGGCTGAGGTGTCCTATGAGGTATCCCCTAAGGTGGCATGGTGATCCATATCTCATAAATGGGTTTGGATGGAGGAAATTCCTCACCCATTCACATGCAATGAATAAGCATGGGTGCACCATGCCTCATAAATGAATGGGGATGAAAGTCTTCACCCATTATGGTGGTGGATGATGACTCATTAATGCCTTGAATACCTTGAATAAGAAATTCTTCAAATGTCATTTATGGTATTGAATGTGCATAGGAATGTGGTGGGAGCAAGAGTTACGACTGACCATGGTTAGGTTGACCAAGAGTTTAGGGTTGACCAAGGTGAGGTGGAAGCTAGGCTAGGGTGAGGTTGACCATGGGTTTAGGGTTGATCAAGAGTTAGGTTTACCATGGTTAAGCTAGAGTAGGCTAGGCTTAGGTGGAAGCTAGGCTAGTCAAAGGGTAGACTAGGGTGAGGTGGCCTTAGACTAGGCTAAAAGGGGTGGTCACATGGTGACTAGGGGCTAAGCGTAGGAAGGGGCTTAAGTAGGATGAATAGTGATTTTAGGGAAATTATGCAAATTTTGAGGACTTTGCAAATTGATCAACCATTCCCACTATGCAAGGGTTATTATGACATTTTTAGGTGTCTATATTTACCCCTTTTGGTATTGTGTGTGTGAAAACACGATGTTGTGAAAAACTTACGACATTGAATTAATGGTTGATTGTGAGAAGAATGAGTTGATGATGGGTGATTATGGTTGGCTTGTGATTGATTATGATTGTTTATGACTTTTGTTGTACCACAAAAATTGTTGAGGGAGTAGACACAAGATTGTCTTGAGTCATGATCAATGTAAGATGCCCCAATTGTGGAAGGGATGAGTATCCTTGAAACTTTACCTTTGACAAATTGTTAAGCTTGATTTGATTTGGTAAGATATCCAACCCTTAGTAGGTGTTCTCATGATGCTTCAATTGCAAGTGGTATTACTTTTCCAACTCGATGAAGGGAATTCATGAGTAACCATATAGTATAAAACATGGGGCATACCAAATATTTGTTTTGAATTGGAGTTTTGATTGAGAAGAGAAATTGTGCTTTTGTTTGCCCCAACAAAGGATGGCTTGAGATATTCTAAGGTAAAGATTCTTGGATAAACATAGGTTCCAAAATTGAGTGTTTGAATATTTCTCATGCACAAGGTACCATTAGTGTATGATGTCTACCCCCTCAAGTGATAAGTTTATGGGTGAAGAAGTGGAGAAAAACAACGAATTGCTTGACAAAAATGTCATTGGATGAGTGCATAGTGGTTAGAAATGATGAAAATGATGATTTTGAGAGAAATTGATGGAATATTGAAAGGTTTTGGTGATCGTACCTTTGGGTATGATCTTGATGATCATATTTGTCTGTATGATTGGATTTGTGTGACCCATGTGTAGTTTTTCTATATTTTGGGGGACCAAATGACGTCAAAATATAACAATACTTATATTATCATTTTTTTTGAAAAATTGTATGGATTGTACGGACATGTTTGGTCGTACAAAAATATATATACCCATATGATCAAGACATGCACAACTAAATAAGCATGATCAGAGGGTGTGAATGTCATCTGAATAGTGCAATTTTAGAGAATTAGGAAAGGGATGGGCGAGGGCAAGTTTATGATATGAAATGCTATAAAAGTGAGGACTTGAGCTTCCAAGATGATGAGTGGTGGTGTTGGAGCTAGTGTAGGAGGGAATGTAGTGTTGATAAGTGGATTGTTACCCCTATTTTTGCATTTTGGGAATAAAATGAACCCTAGGATACAATTTTTTGTGAAATAAAACTATAAAAAAACATGTTGAGCTAGTATGGAATAATGTGTATGTTTGTGTGTGTGAGATGTGGATGTGTGTTTGAATGTTTGTCTATTTTGTTTGTATGTTTTATGAGGTAAGTGTGTGTTGCTTTTACGAGTGTGTTTTAAAAAAAAAAATTGATTTGATCAGTATTTTTGAACAAATGGGTATCCAAAATACCCTTTGTTTTCAAAACATATGACTTCATACATTTTTTTCTTTTTTTGGTGAAGATGTGTGATGGGCAAGGATGATGGAAAGTCTATGAGTTGTGATCGAGGCACCAATTTTGGCCACTTTTGGATGATCTTAAGGAAGTGTGGACTATGGAGATTGAGATTTACTGAAGAACATTAGGTTGTATAGAGTTGTACAAGTGGTGACCATACACTATGACCATTCATACCTATCAATGCTATATGAGCACTAGGATCCTAACAGAAACACCTTATATTTCCCTACAAGGGAAATGATGATTATTTTGGAGGATGTATACAAGATCTATCAACTACCTATTGAGGGGTGCACTGCTATAGCTACGAGTGGGCAACAAAAGGAAACTATGTTGTAGAGGGACTTTAGATATGGATATTGAGCGATGTATATGGGGAGTGGAAATGTGTTATTTGGAAATTATTGGTGTATTAGAGTATTATCATTGAGACAGGTGCTAGTTATTGTGTTGATATTGAGCTATGTGTTGCCTAACTCATTAATATTAAGGTTCGCTTGGAACAGGATAGGCATTGTATGTGATCTGGTGGAGAGGTCAATGTGGTTTGCATGGGCACCAACATTGTTGGCATAAACATACATAGAATTGCATGGAGTTAGGATAGCATTGTGGATAGGGCTGATCTACGACCTATTGATACAACTGTGGGCTTGGGAGCATATTACAATGGCTAGTCTAATGGGGCTATTGTATGAGGTGCATAGGCTAATGGAGGAGGATGTTCCATATGCCTTGAGGTGATGTACCAACATGGAGACATGAGTAAAGAGGCCTTATGTGGGAAATACATTGTATTATTAATGTGTATTTGATAGTTTTACTACACCAAAAAAGGGTTTTAATGATAGTTAATAACCATCCTTAAAGACCTTTAAGGGTGATTTTCAAACTACCATATTTGAGGACATCATAAAAAGTTCATATTATATGATGACAATTAAAAACTACTTCAAAAAACATCATCTTAGGGGTATTAGATGATGGTTTTTAACTATTATCCTAGGCAGTTTTCAATAGCCATATTAGACCCTAGGACATTGATAAAAAAAAAGTTTGAGACCCCTAAGATGATGATTTTTAGCCACCATCTCAGGGGTCTTAGACGATGTTTTCAACCACTGTCCTAGGATCTAAGATGATGCTTTTTGGCCACCGTGTTTTACCCTAGGATGATGGATGAAAATCACCATTTGAGAACCCTAAGATGGTGGTTTTTAGCCATTGTATCGAGGGTATTAGATGGTGGTTTTTGACTATCATGTTTTACCCTAGGATGATGGCCTAAAACCACCAACTAAGACCCATATGATGGCAGTTTTCAATCATCATCCTAGGTTCAAACATGATGGTCAAAAACCATCATCTGAGATCCTTGATACAATGGCTAAAAACCATCATCTTAGGGTCTTTTTTTAACTAGGTAAGTATGTTATGAGAAGCTACATTAATTCACTAAGGGTGTATAAATATTTAGTGTAAAGGGGCAAATTTTTTACTATTTAACCTACTAATTTACTTTACTTTGTATTCATGAACACCCCATGCACATGGAACTTACCTTTGTATTCATGAATACCCCATGCACATGGAACTTACCTGAGGTCTCCATACTTACCATTACCTATAGACCTGGGCATGCATACTTAATTTTAATACTTGCATGGTTTATGTTCACTTGTTCCCTTAAAGATGCACGAGATGCCAACATTTGAATAACAACTAACTCATTGGTAATAACCATTATGCCATTACAAAAAGTTTCATTTCAAACATAAGCATTATATTCCAATGGGTCAAAGATACATATGGAGTTTTTTGAAAGCAAATATGCACACATGTAACAATCACAACTCCAAATTATACTATTAACATCATAGTTACAAGGGGTTTGGCTAGAACCTTGCTTCATTTTTTTTTGGATGGTAAATCTGCTTTGGTTTCAACAATTTTTATTATTTTAATATTTTAAAATTTAAAGTAGGAAAATATATATATATATATATATATATATATATATATATATATATATATATATATATATATATATATATATATATATATATATATATATTCACCCACACAGAAGGAAGAGGGGAGACCAAAGTAAAAAACATTAAAGTTTTGGTGTCTAAAGTCTAATTGTAATAATCTTGCATACTTTTGAATTTTTTCCATGATTTTTTATATACAAGATAATTAATTAGACACAACAACAAATACATTCTGAAGTCCAACTTGGTTAAAGCCAAAGGGATGGTAATAATATCCAAAAATAAGCTAAAAGATAAATATCCATCTGACCAAGGACTAAAAAAATGTTAACAATATTTACTTAAGCAGTGCTTAATGGATAACTCTTTCTTGAATTCCTAATAAACGATACTAACCAGCCATATATATTTAGAATTCAAGGCTTGCCAAAATCAAATGACTCTTTTTTTATTAGCTTCAAATGCATACATGATACCCTACCAATATCTAAATTTATTCATCATTATTTACAAATTTGACATGTTCTACTGCATATAGGAAAGGATCTGCTCTTGTGGCCCTGCTTTGACCTTGTGCACCAATCTATCTTAGATATTAACCCATATGGACCAATTTCCACTCTGAGACACAACTTCCTCTTTTCACATGGACCTTTTCATCCAAGCAGTTACAGGTCTCAGACTCTTTCACTAGGCCAAATCTTTCTTTGTAATAATTTAATATGCTTTTAAGATTACTACCCAAACTATTTGTTTATAAATTCTCACAAGAAGATTGCATTACTACAATGGAGTAACACTTTCTCCTTCCAGCCAACCATTTTAAATAAAAGCATTATGGGATCTTCTCTAGAAGTAAGCTTCATGTTTCCACCACCATCATTTTAGACTTTATTATTGTCTTATTATTCATCTTATGTAAGTGTTTTTCAAAAATACTTTTTTATTTTATAATCTTAACTTCTAAGTAGTGCATGGGATTCTAAAAAATCTATTGAGGAAATTTCTTAGGAGTCTTGTCTAGAGGTGGAGTGTCATTGATTGCTTTAGACTAGTTATCCACAAAGATCAAAATCATTGAAAGACTTTGGTATTCATACCACTTGATGTGACCAAACCCTGAATGTCCGATAAGAAAATAAGATTATAGCAATTGAGACAAATATCTATAAACAAAGAGTTAGAAACAAGCCTTGCTTAAGAAAAAAAATACCAAAAATTTGTAGTCCAATGGTCTGCAAATTTAAGAACAATAGAGATGTATTCACAAGAATCTAATCAAAACTAAATGTTTCAATTAACCATAAATTACAAATTAAAGTTTTGCAGTTTTTTATTTTTTAGAAAAATAATATATTGCCACCTTCACTTAAAAGCAACAATAAAGATGTGTCAAGGTCCTCCAAGATGGCCTCTCTTGAAGCCATCTTCAATGAGTTACATTAGTTTTTGAGTTTCATTATAGTTCCACAAATTAAGCCTTGTAGTTAGATGGAACAAAGGTGTCATGGTGTCAGTTGAAAGTAAATTGCTTCCAGTTTGCTTGACAACATCTAAAAAAATTCCATGTGTTGAGCCAAATCATAGGGATTGCATCTTGAGGTTGGAATTCATATATTCAACAAGCACTATAGCTTCAGGCTCATACAAAATAGAAAACTATATTGGAATTTTAATGAACATACAAAACAAAAAATTGCTAAAATGACTAAGAAAAGAAAGAATAAAATGACATAATATGTTTTGAAAGCTCAAATCTATAGTACAATTATAGGTTCTATTTTCCAACTCAGATCTGAAAGTGCTCCTAACTGTCAACTATCTTCAAATTGATGTTTACATCTTTATTGATAATATTTTTGGTTTAACAGAGCATTGAAACCTTACCAGGCATCAAAGTAATGTTAACGAGAGGGTCACCTTTAGTATCATTAGAATGCCATGGGTTGATCATAAAAAATACACATCAAGTGCAATCTCTATTTACCTTGCTAAAATAGTCAATCAACATGGTTTAGATCAAACATTTAAAGTAATTCCAAAAGCCAACCATTTTATGTTTCCAAAAAGCCTTAAGGACATTAATATTGCAGTTATAATTAATAAAACCACCACCCCATGAGAAGTTAATCCTTCATCTAGTATCTCCTTGAGAGAGGCATGCATTCTAGGGACTTCACCTGGTTTACAAATATTGTTAACAATTGTATTGTATGTTATATTTCAAATTTCAAATTTCCTTTACCATTTCTAATAGCATTCTATATGCCTTGGTCAGCTTGCCCATGTGCACAAATCTGAATATAACATATTCCTACATTAGGAACTAATGTGCACTTTTCCATCTCATATAGGAGTGCATCCTTCACCTATCCCATTAATCCAACACTCATGCAATTCAAGGGTACATAACAACATTTGCATAATAGTATTTTCGTGGCATTACCAAGCTTTCAATGGAAGCAAGGCTCTACATATGTGCAGTACAACAACAATAGGGACATCAAATTTAAGTGGTAATACCATTGCATTGAGGCCACTATATAGATGGTAATTTAAAATCTAAAAGAAAAAAAATCTAAAATTAAAAGTAATATTCAATAAATTTTAACACTTACCAACTAATGATGATTACAATCACCTAGCAAAAACAAAGTCAATATTTACAAAGTCTATTATTTTTTCACTTTCCCAAATTCATATGGCCAATCACAAAGTAACTAACCTAACTACTTGATGACTATTATACATTTTCTATTACTCTCCCTTAATGATCAAATGGAGTACAACAAAAGTAACCTCATCAACTAGATTGCTTCACATGCTTCTGAAACAACAACCCCATTTTCTAATTCTATGGAGGAAAGAGCCGCAAGATGCTATTTTTTTAAAAATTAATTGCCCAAGATACTACAGTTGAGTCTATGGTGAAGAGATATTTTGTAGTGGACTTCCCATTTATTTTAAGCAACATAAGATAACACAAGGGCTATGAACGAGTCACTCATAAAGACAAATGTCAACAAATGCATGCTAGACACTACTCATAATGAAACAAACACTTAACTACCATCAACACAAAACTTGCACTTGAATACAATTATACTAGTTGAGGATGATTATACGATTATACTAGTTGAATACGATTATACGATTATACCGGTTGAATACGATTATACAAAAATTCTTATTTCAAGTGCAAAATTAGTTATGATTATATATGTAAATGGAAAATTCTTATTTCAAGTGTAATTCTTATTTACAGATATAGATGAATGGACAACCTGAACCCTCCATATAATGAACAAATGTCTAAACATCCCTACCCATCCCAACCATTAGAGATGAGGTGAGAGGGTATCCTAAGACTTTCATTAGATACATAAATATCCATCTATGCAAATCAAGTACTGTTGCTAAGGACTAGAACTAAGAGTCAAAAATGAAATATAAATTTTATAACTAACACACACTTAACACAATAAACCTTCATTTCAACATATTATAACATGCATAAATGATTAGACTTTATATCCTATACCCTAGAAACACTTGTATTCTCTCTTTTTTTTTTTACCAAATTACCTTCTCGTATCTGACTGGCCAATCTCATGCTCAGGATACTGAAAGCATGAGATTCCGGAAAATAAACACCGAGATGCAATAAAAACAGAACTAGTTTAATGCATGTAATAACACGGATGTAATCATATCGAAAGGGTAAAAGCACCGCCTTTTTATATTAATCCCAACTCGGTTACAATAGTCTGATTTTTTTATTACAACAGATGAACAGTAATTTCTTTCCGCATGCCCACATGTAAAATGGGCGGGCTGAGAGTGTTGCCGCCGCTGGTGTAAGTGAGTCTTTGCTTGCTGCTGTATTTCCTACGGTCAGAGAAACAATCAACTGTTAGTAGCACCTGCGTAAGAAAACGAAACTTTTGACTTTAAAATCCATGAGAAATACATGTAAAGGTTGGTCAAATACGTGAATAAAACAGTTCTACGTAACCTCGCAACTTTCACGAAAAACAACCTACATAATCGAAAACAGCATATATCATGGAATCATAGACTGTTTTAATTATATTTGAAGGTAGCATGTATTCTGAAAGCATTAAAACTTGAACTCTGCTTCAATATACTCGAAAGATATATATTTTAAAACATAAGCATAAGCTATTTTAAAACTTCTGCAAACAACATATATCGCTTTTAACCAAAGCATGCGAAGAAATACGTAGGATGCCCCGAGTGGGCCGACCCGGTAAAGCTTGATCTCGGTGCCAACCCACTGAGAATGGGCCCAAAATCTCTAAATCAAGAGTTGTTGTCGAAATTAATCATGGACTGTTGTGGCCAACCCATGGACTATTTTAACATGCATTCGAAATTAATCAAATAATGTATATAGGGATACCCAAACGGGCCACCCCGTAAAAGCTTAACTTCGGCACCAATCCACTGGGGATGGGCCCGAAATCTGGATAATCAGAGTTGTCGTCGAATTGATGGATTAAGGTAATCCAATGCCGGTCCAGATGAATACAGTCGGATATTCAGTTTAACAGCACTTCGTTATGTTTCCAGAAAAATACT
Organism: Wollemia nobilis; assembly: GCA_028583015.1. Lineage (NCBI taxonomy): Eukaryota > Viridiplantae > Streptophyta > Pinopsida > Araucariales > Araucariaceae > Wollemia > Wollemia nobilis. The sequence continues at coordinate 1,568,108 of JAQPPZ010002068.1, forward strand.
TCGTAGTTCTTTTTACGTATCGAGCCGGTTTTATAGAGGGTTCGGCCTCTGAGAACATTAATGTTCGAAACCCTAAATCCGTAAGGGCCGCTCAGATTTGATCCTTATCGGGTCATTACTAAGCATGGCTCGCACTGACATCGGAAGTTATGAGGCATGGCCTCGGATCGGATATTTTGAAACCGCTCGTCTAATTAATGTTCGCCGTTGAATCCGCCGTTTTACAGATCCGCAGGGTTTTCTTCGAGAAGGGACATGTAGAGGTGCCACGTGGCGGTCGTTCCTTGGATGGTTGAATGTATGCCTTTGTCTTTGATGACGTGTCGGCCTAGGTCCCAAAGTGTCGTGATATCGCGACGCTTTGGGCCGGCTTTGGCTCGGGGCCCAAAGTGTCGCGATATCGCGACACCTTGGGCCCGCTTTGGGTCGGGGCCCAAAGTGTCGCGATATCACGACACCTTGGGCCCGCTTTGGGTCGGGGCCCAAAGTGTCGCGATATCGCGACACCTTGGGCCCGCTTGGGGTGGGGCCCAAAGTGTCGCGATATCGCGACACTTCGGGCCCGCTAGGTCGGGGCCCAAAGTGTCGCGATATCGCGACACTTCGGGCCCGCTAGGTCGGGGCCCAAAGTGTCGCGATATCGCGACACTTTGGGCCCGCTTTGGTTTTTGACAAAAGGCTTGGTGCGGAAGGCTTTGAAGAAGGCTAAGAAGTTTGTTAAAGGCTCTAGAACGACCGACTTTGCTCTGCTCATTTTCCGATCTTCCGAACTGCTGTGCGAGTGGTTAAGACCACTATTTGACCTCTAAGGGCTGCCTTAAAAGCTGTGATATCAATGTGATCAATGTTTGTAATCACTTAATCGAAATGGTGCTGTTTTTGTGTCTACAGATACCTACTCACCTCATTCCTAGCTTGGTTGCCCATTAATTATCTACTAGTATTTTCTAAAAATAAAACACAAAATATCTAACAACACTCGTTAATTATTTCCATTAAATAGAACTACTTTTGAATTATAGTAATTAGGCTTCCAACCATGTACCCTTACATTCTTCATGAACATATTTAATGTTACCATTGTTTGCATTTTTATCTTGTGCAATTTTAGGTCCAATGAAATATGTTGCTCCAGAGACACTGACATATTCTACCTCATATGCTTAAATGTATTTGATCCTTCTTGAAGGTGATGTGAGAACCACATACCGGTTGGTATCAAGTGGGTCATTTACATAAAATACTTGTCTGGCCTGTGATGCTAGGATAAATGGATAATCTTGTAGTTTATATCGACAAAGTAATTTTTTCATGTTGACCAGTGTGCAACCCATTTCATCCTTTTTACATCCATTTCTCGTATCAAGAACATTTATTCATTCACATTAAAACAAGGGTTATTAAAACCGATAGTAATCCAATAAGATTATTTTTCTAATAGCACCACAATATGTGACTGTTTGAAGCATTGAGGAAAGAGCCGTAAGATGCTATTTTTTGTAAAAATTAATTTCCCAAGATTCTACTATTGAGTCTATGGTGAAGAGATATTTTGTAGTGGACTTTCCATTTCTTTTAAGCAACATAAGAAAACACAAGGGCTATGAATGAGTCACTCATAAAGATAGATGTCAACAACTAAAATAGGTAACATCAAATATAGAGTAGAAGTAATTTTATTCATAAATAGAATATAAACACTTTTGAAAAGGGAAGAACAAAAAACTAATAAACAACCCAAAATCAACTACAAAAAAATTATTTTAATGCAAGGTTAAAGGAAATGAAAATAATAATTATGCATATAGACCACTAAGAGAGAAGTGAATGGAAAAAAAAACAATCTCTTTTGTAATCATTGATGTCATATGTTAATTCAAAGAATCATACAATATTGCTACAACATGGCATAATTTATCTGTAAAAAATATCTAATATAAGATAGGCAATGAAGGAGCCCACAACATCCTTCATTGTGTCCATCTCATCATTCCTTTTGTACAAAATTATTTCCTCTTTATGGGTGACATGCACATTGACTTTTCAATAACCTTCACCCAAACATTAACCATGTACAAGGTTTTCAGGGTCAACACTGATCACTATGCTTTTGACCACTACGTTATCCTTATGGATTTGAGTCAAGTAACAATCTCTTCTCTCAGTTGAGTGACCAATGTTGTTTTCAATCCTTACATGGAAAATCAATAGCCCAGATAAATTCACTACATAGTATATAATATAAACTAAGTCAATTATTTTATATTTGAAATAATAGTTGTATTACTGATGACTCTGGCCTAGAAGGTATTGAGTAGCTACCTATGCCTTGATCACCATCTCCAATGTTGTGTCCAATTGTAGGGGTAGCATGTAGTGATGCTGCCTATGGAATTATATGTAAGGGATCATTACAACTTTAGAGGTGTGACATGTAAACATTTCAAATAAGAAACCATGAAAAAACAAACAAATCTCTATTTGTGAAAGCCATGCCTTAATATCTTCAAGCTTTTTATCTTTCTTTGTGAGCTTGTCTTCCATCTATTTTTCTCTCTCTACAAGCTTCTCTTTCCAATTTTACTCTTTATCTACTATATGCTCTTGCATTTGGTGCAACTTCTATATGTAACCTTCACCAACAAACATAGTGTTGAGTGTTAGTTTGTCATATTACCAACAATAACACGCAACTTAGAGTCTCGAACAAAAGACTCTTTCTTGCAAAGAAATAATTTATTTTATTTTACTTCCTTTTATTATTTCTCCAAGTTTCTTTGTGAAACAAATTTTACGTATATAAAAATGAATTCAATTTAATACATGCAACTGATATATCCCAGAATAACTCAAAATCCTGCAGATAGCTGTTAACAAGGGGCCTTTGTTGATTCTTAATGAACTTTACAATCTTGACTTGTTTGATTAATCAAAAAATAAACAAAAATCCTTTTGATGTTCTAATATTCACAATTTATTCTAAGGTTAACTTGTTCATTTTATCTATATTCAATAGTTCTGTTATTTCAGTGTTAGTCTCTGACATGAAATTAAGCATATCAAGGAATAAAATAGAAACTGTTATTTTGAATCAGCTGGAAAATAATGAAGGATATTAAAATGGTTCACGATCTCCTCCCTGCAAAATCCCAAGTTAAGAGATGAAATCCCCAAAACAACCCAACCGATCAGATCTGTACTAACACACAATCTAATCAGATCAGATGCAAGACTCTAAGGAAAAGAATATAATTGCATCATTCTACCATTCACCTATCGTAACCCATCCCATGGCGTAAACGAAATAGATACAAGACAAAATGATGCAACGGAAATATTGACAGTAAAACAATAGTTTTGGCTTCGATCTCCTTTTGATTTTACACACAAAAGTTGTGTTACCAAAGAAAAATCCTTTATTTCAATAAGTAATGCTTTTTTTTGTTATAGTCTCCAGCCCCTGTATCCATCTACATTTCTGCTATTTAACATTTCTGTTGCACGTTCTCGGCTGCTCCATGACGCTTCGTTTCGAATCCCGGGACCCTTCGCTTCAATTCCTGCCTTTTGGTATTCTAACCCTTGCATGCAATCGTAACGCTCGATCTGCGGCCAGTAACTGTTGTTATGAAATGTTACTCTGGTTCTGTCATTTTTGCCATGTGTCTTGCGTCTCCTGCACCTTTTGTAACGCTTTCCCATAGAAATCTCAGCAGAATTTGCATTTGGCCTCTTCCATTTCCTGGCCGCGATAACGTGACATGTCGCGAAATCGCGACATGTCACGATGTCGTGACATGTCGCGATATCACGACATTTTCTTGGTCCGTACGCCCGCAGTAGCTCGTTGTAGCGATATCGCTATCGACTTTGCTTTGCCTTCTTTTTAAAAAAGTGGTAGCGATATCGCTACCACTTTGGTTTCGAGCCTTCCTTCGATGAAGTGGTAGCGATATCGCTACCACTTTGGTTCCGAGCCTCCCTTCGATGAAGTGGTAGCGATATCGCTACCACTTTGGTCTCGAGCCTTTGCTTCACGGAGTGGTAGCGATTCGCTACCACTTTTCCTTCGAGCCTCCGCTTCACGAAGTGGTAGCGATTCGCTACCACTTTTCTTTCGGCAACTTGTAGCGAGATCGCTACCATTCTCAACTTTTCGTACGCTTCCAAAAAACGCGTCACGATTTCGCAACACCTCTTTTCTTTGCCGTCGACACGTCACAATTTTGCGACATCCTTTCTGTCCTGCTGCCGACACGTCACGATTTCGTGACATCCTTTCTGTCCTGCTGCCGACACGTCACGATTTCGCGACAGATTTCAATTTTTTTTGCAGCGATGGAGAGACAGGTCGCAATTTCACGACATGTCGCGATATCCCGACATGTCGCGGTTTCGCGACAGATTTCAATTTTTTGCAGTGATGGAGAGACAGGTCGTGATTTCGCGACCCTTTCAACACTTAGGCATTTTTCTTCTTTTCTTCATTTTTAGCATCCAAGTCTTTGAGATCTTCCCTAAAACCTGCAAAAACAAAGGTGGGTCCCCACTTCTGGGGTGTGTTGTGGATGAACCACAACAAATGGTGACTCTGCTGTCAAATGCTCTTGAGCATTTTAGTAAGAACCCAACCTAACATAAATCACAAATTTAAAAACATGGGTTAGCCCATAATCAATGTAACTAATGCCCAAAATCAGAAGTACATGAATTATAGAATCATCAAGTACTAGCTCGGTGTGTGCAATGAATTCCTTTCCTTATCATTTGAATTTGATCCACATTCCATCATCGGTTTTGCATGAATGCATATGCGAAATTGTGAATGATTTGTGTATCCTATTGAATATGCCATGAGAAAATGCATAGTCACTCTTGTAGTATTAAGTGCAAACATTCAAGACTGCCAAACCCTCTTAGGATCCACTAGTGAACGGTTCATTATATCCCAAAGTTGGTTATGAGTCCCTACTATCTTGAACCCATGTGCAAGTGGATGTGAAATCGGAACTTTGGGGAATCAGACTCCCAACCAACCGAGATGAGAGTTTAACCCTATCCTTACTATTCTGATTTAGAATTCTTTACCTCACTTTGAGCAAAATAACTAAACCAACCATGGAATAAATGGTCATGCTAGTCTAACCCTCTTAGACAATTAGTGGTCTTGTTTTTTTTTAGGCAAGACATGATGCCATGCATGGGCATATCTAACCCCATAATCCAAAACTTATCTTCATTTCTTTGGACCTTGGGGATGACTACCCATCCCTTGTAGAGGACAAGTAGTACGATCCTTACAATCCAATATAGGGATGAGATGGGAAAAATTTATTTATTTTACTTCTTGGACATTGGGGATGACTACCCATCCTGGTTAGGGACAAATAGTACGATCCTTACAATCCAAGATTTTAAATGTAAGTGGAAAATATTAATCTCGTTACTTAGACCTTGGGGATGACTACCCATCCTTTACATAGGACAAATAGTACGATCCTTACAATCTAAGACTTAATACGAAATGAAACATAAGAGCTTTGGGGAATCAGATTCTCAACCAACCGAGATGAGAATTTAACCCTATCCTTACTACTCTGATTTTAGGCTTTAAGCTCTATGGAAGTGGTCAAAACCACTGTTTTTAGGATCATGTTGCATAATAGGATAGACATGAAAACCATTTTCGCTCAACCTTTTCCTCCAAGTTAGGTTTTGATCATTTTGCTCAAGATCCCTTTTAATGTATGAAACGTGCTTGGTCCTAGATACTTCAAGACTCAATTTCCAACCTTAGGATTTACTTAGATTTATGTTATAACATAACCCTAAGAGGATTCAACATACTCAAATGAATTGCACCTAAGATGCATATGCCACTATGGTGAAATGTATGAAAAGTGAGATGAACATGAATGCATTATTTCTTGAATTGCAAATGAGATGATTTGTCATGCAAAACTGACTTTTTCATGCATCACAAGCTTCAAATGATCTAAATTAACTGTTTGTATTACATGTGGAGCTTTTACAACATGATTCCAATGTTTCATATTCTCCCAATCTTAGGCATGCGTTCAACATCAAGTTTTTTATTCCTTTTTTTTTTTTTTTTTTATAAGGCAATGAAAAGGAAATCAAAGGAACACCACCACCTAAATGTCCAACCTGCACACAAACGCAAAAACCCAACATTAATACAAGAAAAACCTGAAAAAAAAATGAATACATACTAACATATCAAATCTGCACATCAAAAAACTAAATTACAGCATTGACACAAAACTAGATATCTCCTGAAACACACACTTAAGTATCAAATCTGCACACAAAGAAACAGATCACAACATTAATACAAAGATTAGACATGTCAAAACAAAAAAATTAATACATACCTAAACATGAAAAATGAAAGCAAGAAATTACAGCGTTATTACATATAATACAAAGCCCAACTACCTCATGCTTGAAAGTAATGCTTCAAGTGTAACCCATTGATAGGTAGTGCCAAATCCTTTCCATCCAAGGTTTTTAGTCTAAAACTATTTTCCCCTAGGATCTCTGAAATCTGGTAGGGACCTAACCAAAGGTAATCAAATTTATCATGTTGCCCCTTCTTCTCATGTCTTTTGTCCCATAACAAGACTAAATCTGAAATTTTAAACGCCTTGGCCTTAGACCTTTTGTCAAACCACCTTTTTACAATGTCTTGGTGTTTACTAAAATGAAGCATAGCTTCATCCCTTTTTTCATCCAAGCGCATTAATTGCGTTAGTTTAGACTCAATTTTATCGTTAGTTCCAAAATAATCTTTCATGAAGTGCAGCGTTTGTAATATGAGATTTGCAGGAAAAATGGGATCTTGTCCATAAACCAGATGGTAAGGAGATGTCCCTATTGCTTCTTTGACTCTGATTCTGTCAGCCCAAAGGGCCAACTTAAGTTTATTGTGCCGATCTCGCGGATTCCTTTCCAACAATTTTTTTATGACGAGTCAACAGATTCTTATTGGATGACTCGGCCAATCCGTTACCTTGAGGGTAATAATTGGAGGAGAACTTTAAACTCACGCTGTTATCAAATGCCCAATTAGCAAACTCTAGAGAGGAAAAGGCCGAACCATTATCACTTACGATGGAGTTAGGCATCTCGAATCTAGTGACAATGTTATCTTCTAAAAATTTAATGACCACCTCTGCAGTAGCATTCTTTGTGGGGATAGCTTCGGTCCATCTCGTGCAATAGTCCGTAGCCGTCAGAATATATTTGTGAGCATCGAAGGAATTGGGGCTGATAATCCCAATAAAATCTAGGCCCCATTGCGCGAAAGGTCTGGACTCGATTATGGACTGTAAAGGCATGGAAGCGTTTCTATCTCTATTGGCTGCAGTTTGACATATGTGACATGACCTCACATGAGAATGGGCATCCTTGAATAGTTGAGGCCAATAATAACCGACTCTAAGGATTTGATGGGCTGTGGCATTAGCAGACCCATGCCCTGTCCCATGTTTACCATGAAACTCTTCGAGAATTCGCACTGCCTCCTCTTGATCAACGCAACGAAGGTAAATACCTTCATGGTTCTTTCTGTATAATGTGCCAGATCTAACTAGAAAATTAGCAGAATTCAAACGCAAGGCTCTGCGTTGAGTATCATTCAAAAATGATGGACACCTACAATTTAGTAGATAGTACACCACATCTGCATACCACTTCTCCTTGGTTACATCAGCGACTTCATAATGTTGACAAGGGATTGCGAGATCCTGCTCTGTGATTGCCTTAGCTAACCCTTGCCCCCGTACTATCTTCATCGATTGAATCTCCAGATCAAATTCCTGCAAAGTTGAAACCCACTTACCATGCTTCTCACCTAATTCATTCTGAACGAACATGGCTTTGACAGCAGGATCTGGGACGATAGCAAAGACCCTATTGTGGACTATGTAGTGCCTGAAATTTTTTACAATCTTAACCAGCGCATACATTTGCTTGTCTAGGGTAGAATATCTCAGTTTCACATCTTTGAGAGGACTACTCAGGAAAGCAATGGGATTTTCAATGATGCCTTCACTCTTCTGAGTTAAAACACTCGCAAAGGAGTGATCTGAAGCAAATGTGTAGATATAGAAAGGCTTCGTATAATCGGGACTCACCAAAACCGGGGCTTTAGAAATCGCATCCTTGATATTATCAAAAGCCTCTATCCTTTCATCTGTCCAAATGATCTGGACCTCTTTCTTTAGCATGTCGTTCAAAGGTCTTGCTATCTCTCGCAAAATCTACGATAAATTTTCTCGACAAAATTGATCTTTCCGAAAAATGATCTCAACCCCTTCTTGCTATTGGGACGAGGAATTTTCTGTATGGCTTCTATTCTCTCAGGGTCAATGGAAATTCCATCCTTAGATATTATATGCCCCAATAGTTTTCCTTCTGTTACCCCGAAGATGCACTTCTTTGGGTTGAGAGATATACCATGTTCCCTGCATCTTTGAAAGACTTTCTTAAGATCCCTGACATGGCTTTCCTTGTTCTTAGAAAATACAGGAATGTCATCGACGTAAACAATGATGCACTTACCAATAAGCCCTTTACAAGCAAAATCCATAGCTCGTTGGAAAGTGGCACCTGCGTTCAATAGTCTGAAGGGCATTCAAAAATGATGGACACCTGTATGCAAAGGTGCCCCATTTTTTCGTGAAAGCAGTCTTCATCCTATCACTAGGATGGATAAGGACCTGATTATATCCCGAATAACCATCCAAGAATGACATCATCTCCGACCCGTTTACCTTTTGGAGTATTTCATCGATGGTGGGTAACGGGTAGTTGTCCTTTTGGGATGCCTTATTGAGATTTCTGAAATCAATGCACAACCTTATTTCTCCACTCTTTTTCCTCACAGGGACTAGGTTAGCAACCCACATGGAATGCCTAACGAGAAAGATGATCTTAGCTTCTAACAGTCGCTTCACCTCTTTCTCTATCAAGGGTTCTAATAATGGATTAACTCGCCTTTGTCTTTGCCTGAAGGGCTTGGACTCTGGCTTCAGTGGAATCGTGTGCATTATGAAATTTTGATCATAGGTTTTCAACTCCTTATAACTCCAAGCAATGCAATCTATGTATTCTTTTAATGCATTTGCTATGGAATCCTTCTCCTGCTTGGTACATGCTTTTGCTATGAATACCTCCGGGGATTTTCTGCACTTCCAATGTTAACCAAATCACAGGCCTCTCCAGGAGATGGAACCCTTTTACCTTTTCTTGGTTTGCATCCGATATCAAAGATTTTTTCTAATGAATCTATCTCATCAGGCATCCTGTTGTTTTTTACAGGATTTTTATCTTTCGAAACTACCTCCTCTACATCCCTTTCTTCTTCATCTATGTACTGCTTTTCAAATATACCAGAATTAGTGACAAAATGAAATATGTGCCTGTCACTATCAAATACTTGGAAGTTCGTAACATTATCTGGTATCGAGGGACAAGGGACCAACTCTATAGAGAACTTCTTGCATTTCTTATGGTCCACTGGATTCAACATACTCACTGCTACAGCTAGGGAGTCTGCCAGATGATTGCCCTTTCTCGAGATTAGAGAAATGTTAAAGGAGTCAAACTCATCTATTAAATCTCTGACCCTAGTTCGGTAAAGCCTGAGCCACCTGTCTTTGCATATGTATTGTCCCCTCACTTGTTTCACCACCAGTTCCGAATCACCAAGGACTTTGATATATTTAATTTTCTTTCGAATGGCCAGCTGTAGTCCAAGAATCAAAGCCTCATATTCTGCCATATTATTGGTGGTAGGGAACTGTAGTCTGTATGCAACGAATATAGGCTCCTGGTTTGAGCATGACAATTCAACATCGGCTCCTTCTCCTTGTTTGGACCTGGATCCATCAAATCTCAAGGTCCAAATGTCTTGATGTCCTTCAGTAAAGTTGTGCCCAATCCTTTCATCATGGGTATTTTCGAGTGCTTCTATGTCCAAACAGTATGCTCCCAACTCAGCTTCAATGTACTGGATCTCGTTCGGCTTGTTGTAATCTGTGATCATCTCTTTGAGTCGGGGTTCACTGTCAATTCGAATTTTATTGGCCACTCCCCTCCAAGGCAGCCACATGTGTGAAGAGTCTGTCACAATGTAACCATTTAGGTTCTTACTCCAATCTCTTCCCAATACCATGCCATACTTGATAGGAATATTGAGCACCAATATGTCTATGCGCTGTTGAACTCTGGGTTCTGAATTGACTTGAATATGCACATCACCCGCCTCTCCCTCATCGCCTCCATGGTTGACTTGTCCAACTACACCACCACTGCTCCTATAAGGCTTTGGTGTAAGTCCCAATATTTTACAGATTTCTAAGGGCATGATAGTAGCCGAGGCCCCTGAGTCTATTAAACAATTATGCAAGTTTTTACCTGCAATTCTAATGGTTACCAAAAAGGGAGGTATATCTCGTTTTTATTTTTGTACAACCACTTGGGACTCAACACTTTTAGCTTCATGAACTTGTGCAGATGGATTTAATCCTTTTGGTGAACTCACTTCTTGGCCTAATAATCGGGCCATGTCATACATCGATACATTGGCCCTATTCTTCTTCATGTCTTCCACCAAATCGTAAGTGAGATTTTCTGGATTTGGCAAGTTTTGCATCATCTTAGACTTTTCGACCTTCGATGGAGAGGGGGATTGACATCTCCTTTAGGGTTAGGAGGGAGTAATTGATTATTCGGAGGAGCAAAGGAAGTTTTGGGATCTTTAGAACTCCTAGTGTAATATTTGTGATTTGCTTTCCCAAAACGTTTATTTGTATGAACTTTCAAAGCTTCTTCATCTTCGCTTCCAAAAAATTCTACATCCTCCTCTTCTTCACTTTCATGGGAATGTATGACCTCTGTTAGCATAGACTTCGGTTTCACGTGGCCACAGTGTGGGCAATCATTATCACAAGAACCTGCATCTCCACATTCTTTCGAAATGTCTACCTGGTTGGCAACGGGATTGGGTACCCGCCCGTTGTTAGGTTGCATGTTATACATTCCTTTTCCTCTATGATTGTGAGGTCGGTTATGGCCCATGGCCTGATCAAATTTTTTATTGACATTCCCCACTATTACCAACACCTTGGCCAACGTTTCTTTCATATTTTCTATGGTCGCTTCGGACCCTTGTGGTTGAGGCACTGCAATTGCAGTCCTAGTTGTGTTGGCTGCATTAGCCACCTTTGGACTGGGTACAATGGCTTGAGTTTGGGCAGGTGGATTCCATCCTGGATTCCCATTTTTAATGGCTTGAGTTTGGGCGGTGGATTCCATCCTGGATTCCCATTTTGAATGGCTTGAGTTTGGGCGGGTGGATTCCATCCTGGATTCCCATTTTGAATGGCTTGAGTTTGGGAAGGTGGATTCCATCCTGGATTCACACTTTGAATGGGAGTGATTGTTGGATAAGTTGCTGAGCTTGGCATGTTAATTGGAGCAAACCCCGACATGGTCAACAGATTATTGCCCATACCGAACCCATGCAAACCCATCGAGTTATTTTGAATCAAACTCTGTGTTTGAACAGCGGCATTCGGATAACCTGACAATGGCGTAACTTGGGTGGGTGTTTGGAAGTTGTTCAACATTGGAGCTCGTGGTGCTACTACCGGTTCATCATGGCAAATTGGTCGTATGGGCCATATTGTCCCGTCCCGATCAATTGAGACAATCCTACGCCCGGCGAGGTTCATCTGCTGTTCGAGAGTCATTGTTTCGCATAAGCCAAAGGAAGGGTTGTAACTCGAGGGTTCCTTCTAGTCAATAAAGATGTCAAAGGATCTAAGGCTCCGAAGTATAGCTGCAAGGCAATTGCAGGGTCTACCGCAAAGTGACGAGTCACATTCGTATATAGCTTTTGAAATCTCTGATTGAACGCTCGAATGGGTTCATTGGTTTGTCTTTTGCAAGATACGAAGAAATTGTATGTCATGGAGGGATCTACTAACTGTCTGAATTGACCTATGAACACAGTTTCTAGCTGGGCCCATGAAGTTATGAACCCTGCTGGCAAATTTTGATACCATTCATTAGCAATGTGGTCTAGACTAGCAGGGAAAACTCGACAGGCAACATCCTCGTGAGTAGCCCCCTGCCTAAACATGTAATCTTTATAGATTTGGACATGATCTTCTATTGTTCTTGGACCATCATGAATGAATTTGGGTAATCCCATTTCAATGTTTCTAGGCAAGTCGTGGACTGCCCGGGAATATCTAAAGGGGAACTCTGAGCACCATACCAAAGGGCAGGTGGTTGTTGTTGTTGGGCCATGTTATTCAAAGGTGTCAACCCTGTGGGAACAATTGGAACTCCTGGAACTGTGGAGACAGATACAACTGGTGTTACTATCCCACCTGAACTTAAGGGTTCAGGCCCACTAGAGGTACTTGAGTCCAAAGAAATCCCTAACTCAAGTATACTGGGTGGTATTTTGACTTCTAATGTTTTGTTTTTCGACCTCCTAGCAGTGGGAGAAAGACTTTGGAAGATAGTTTCCCCTGTGGTTTTAGACCTAGTAGCAATGTACTCAGGTTGGGCCAGCTTGGAAACTCTAGGACTCTAAAAGATTTCTCAACTCTGCTGCCAGATAAAATGTCTGGTGTTACACCTGCAAGCACAATAGGTGGAAACAAAACTACCCACGTTAATTGTTAGAACAAATCAAAATTGCAAAGCAATACAAAAGGCCCTCCTTCTAGCACCAAAATGTTGAGTGTTAGTTTGTCATATTACCAACAATAACACGCAACTTAGAGTCTCGAACAAAAGACTCTTTCTTGCAAAGAAATAATTTATTTTATTTTCCTTCCTTTTATTATTTCTCCAAGTTTCTTTGTGAAACAACTTTTACGTATATAAAAATGAATTCAATTTAATACATGCAACTGATATATCCCAGAATAACTCAAAATCCTGTAGATAGCTGTTAACAAGGGGCCTTTGTTGATTCTTAATGAACTTTATAATCTTGACTTGTTTGATTAATCAAAAAATAAACAAAAATCCTTTTGATGTTCTAATATTCACAATTTATTCTAAGGTTAACCTGTTCGTTTTATCTATATTCAATAGTTCTGTTATTTCAGTGTTAGTCTCTGACATGAAATTAAGCATATCAAGGAATAAAACAGAAATTGTTATTTTGAATCAGCTGGAAAATAATGAAGGATATTAAAATGGTTCACGATCTCCTCCCTGCAAAATCCCAAGTTAAGAGATGAAATCCCCAAAACAACCCAACCGATCAGATCTGTACTAACACACAATCTAATCAGATTAGATGCAAGACTCTAAGGAAAAGAATATAACTGCATCATTCTACCATTCACCTATCGTAACCCATCCCATGGCGTAAACGAAATAGATACAAGATAAAATGATGCAACGGAAAGATTGACAGTAAAACAATAGTTTTGGCTTCGATCTCCTTTTGATTTTACACACAAAAGTCATGTTACCAAAGAAAAATCCTTTATTTCAATAAGTAATGCTTTTTTTTGTTACAGTCTCCAGCCCTTGTATCCATCTACATTTCTACTATTTAACCTTTCTGTCGCGCGTTCTCGGCTGCTCCATGACGCTTCGTTTCGAATCCCGAGACCCTTCGCTTCAATTCCTGCCTTTTGGTATTCTAACCCTTGCATGCAATCGTAACGCTCGATCTGCGGCCAGTAACTGTTGTTATGAAACGTTACTCTGGTTCTGTCATTTCTGCCACGTGTCCTGCGTCTCCTGCACCTTTCGTAATGCTTTCCCATGGAAATCCTTGCAGAATTTGCATTTGGCCTCTTCCATTTCCTGGCCGCGATAACGCGACATGTCGCGTTATCGTGACATGTCACGATATCGCGACATGTTCTTGGTCCGTACGTCCGCAGTAGCTCGTTGTAGCGATATCGCTATCGAATTTGCTTTACCTTCTTTTTAAAAAAGTGGTAGCGATATCGCTACCACTTTGGTTCCGATCCTTCCTTTCAAAAAAGTGGTAGCGATATCGCTACCACTTTGGTTTCGAGCCTTCCTTCGATGAAGTGGTAGCGATATCGCTACCACTTTGGTTTCGAGCCTCCCTTCGATGAAGTGGTAGCGATATCGCTACCACTTTGGTCTCGAGCCTTTGCTTCACGGAGTGGTAGCGATTTGCTACCACTTTTCCTTTGAGCCTCCGCTTCACGAAGTGGTAGCGATTCGCTACCACTTTTCTTTCGGCAACTTGTAGCGAGATCGCTACCATTCTCAACTTTTCGTACACTTCCAAAAACACGTCGCGATTTCGCAACACCTCTTTTCTTTGTCGCCAACACGTCACGATTTCGTGACATCCTTTCTGTCCTGTTACCGACACGTCGTGATTTCACGACATCCTTTCTGTCCTGCTGCCGACACGTCACGATTTCATGACAGATTTCAATTTTTTTTTGCAGCGATGGAGAGACAGGTCGCGATTTCGCGACATATTTCAATTTTTTGCAGTGATGGAGAGATAGGTCGCGATATCGCGACATGTCATAATTTCGTGACCCTTTCAACACTTAGGCATTTTTCTTCTTTTCTTCATTTTTAGCATCCGGGTCTTTGAGATCTTCCCTAAAACCTGCAAAAACAAAGGTGGGTCCCCACTTCTGGGGTGTGTTGTGGATGAACCACAACACATAGTAGTTGGTGATAATCCTTTGTTGACACCCCAAATATGACCTGGTATTTTGGATCCTAAAACCTTGGCAAGGGTATCATCCTTAATATAGTGATTTACGAAGCTTGCAGATGATATTGCATCATCCATTTTTTCTAGTAAAATCACATGCATAGTTTATTGGTAACATGTTAAAAAAATAATCGATATAATAATGGTTTGAAGTTCAATGCATTGCTTTTTCCAAGGGAATGTCACTTATGATTATCTCTACAACTTCTGGTGAAACATGATCCCAATCCTTCTTTTTATGAGCTTCTCTCCACACAATTGTCCTTGGTAGTGGAGTTTTCACATTTAATTGGCTCTTCCTCTACAAGATATATAGTTGGAGAGACATGGGGATAAGTCATACGACAAAACAATATAGCCATGTTTGTCACATATAACGGATGAGTATGATAGAATACCATTTCATGCTCCAATCAAGCATATCCTCTTAGACTGCAAGTATGCATGATGAATTGGTGAGATATATTTTGTTTGTTCCTTTGCCTGATCGCCTACAACACAAAAAAAAGCAATATATAAATTCATTAGAGAGAGAAAGGTTGGAAAAATTTACATAGCAGATTGGTTGGTACTTGCCTTAAAGTTAGCATTGCTCTTGCCATTCACAAAGACTTCCCAATATTTTTATGATACACAAGGTGGGGGATTAACAATTCTATTTGTATCATTATCATACTTATCATAGTGGTTTTTTACAAGTCAATGTTTATGATCATACAATTGTTGTCCCATGGTTGTGAAGACCCATTTCTTCATTGTGTCTAAAATGATATATTTTTATTGCATCAAATTAGTATCTTATTAGATGAAATATTTATATAAGTATTAAAAAATTGGCATTACGTACTCCATTGACTAGAAATTTATCATAATGAGTATCCATAATTAGTTTTTAAGTTCCACTAGGACTACTCTCCAGTCTGTATGGGTGATAGGAATAATATCCCTCGCAATCACCCCTAAGTAAGATGTAAACTTAATAGAATTTTATCCCATGGGCTATTCATTTAGATTGTAAATGATCTCCACCTTATTTGTGCTACTTGACTTTGCTACACATCTTGTTGGACCTCTATGTCTAAATATTTAGTATTTGAAGTGTGTGATGATTTGGCATCAACACCTATAATGTTGACACCATCCAAACATCATTATACCATATAGTACGACAACAATGAGTAACCAACATCACGAGAAAATTTCTTGTGTGGTCTACATACCTTCATTAGTCAAAGCATTGTCAGCCTTATTTCGAGTATTCTCACTACAAGATTCATTTATGTTATAGGTTTCCTCCTTATCTTCCTCGTTAATGGAACACTATAGCTGGTATCCTCCACCAATTGCTACAATACACCATAGTCGATGACAAAACCATGATCAATTCTAATATACCTAGGTCAACCAATATTGAACAACCCTATAAAATTAATAGTACTTACTAGTGTGCAAGGCCTCTATCGTCGACTCTTGATTTGTTGTGACAACCTCAGCTACCTATGGTGTACTTCTTCATATTTTTTTGTACATATTTCTAGCCTACAGGAAATATTAGATCAAGGTCACATATAACCTCTATAAAAGAAAAATAAAATAAAAGAAAACAACTTTATACAATATACTAGTAGTGCCATGGTGTCTAATATGATTAAGGTTGATCCAAACATGTGACCTTATTGGGAATAGTTTTATGCCCATGTTTAGCACACCCCAAAAAAATAGTATACAATTGAGAGGGTTCAATAAACTACAAATTTTACCCAACAAAAAAATAATTAAGGTTGATCTAGGTAATGTCTTCCAGCCCTATACTGCTATTTCATATATCTCACATCCATTTATGGTAGAGGTTGATGCATCGGGCATTGGCATAGAGGTTGTCTTCATGCAAAAGGCAGAGTCAATTACCTTCAAATGTAGGAAGTTCAACAATGAAGAAAATTTGTTGTGCATTTATGACATAGAAATGTTGGCCCTAGTGCATGCTATACAAAAATTCAAGCAGTATTTATTAAGGCAACACTTTATTATTCACTGACACATCAAATTCTGAAGTATTTTTGGTCCCAAAAAAATTGAGTGAGCAGAAAAACAAATGGGTAAGCAAATTGCAAGAGTTTGACTTTGAAATTCAAGATAAGAAAGGGATAAAATTTGTGGTTGCATATTCTTTATCTAGATTGCCTATGTTTAGTGCCATATCTATGGTTAAACCCAAGAAGGACAATATATTCATTGAATATGCCAAAAACAAGAGGGCTATCACTATGCTACATGATCTAAAAAGGTCCCAAGAAGACGTCAACAAGTATGGTTTTTAATGTTACCTGAAGTTTTATGTTTTTTAATGTGACCTAAAGTTTTATAAGAATTGCATAGATCTTATGCCCAATTCTAAATTTGAGAATAAGGTCCTAGAATCGAACACATAACCTTATATGTTGTTGTTCATATTAGCTTCTATAAATTGTATTTTTCTTTTCTAGAAGGGGCTGAGAAATATTTGAAGAAATTTATCTTTTCATGTGAAACTTGCCAAAGGAGTAAAATAGAAAATGTGAGCAACCTTGGTCTATTGCAGCCCTTTCCCTTTCTCAAAAAAATGGGAATTTGTCACCATCAACTTCCTTGTAAGCCTACCATAGTTAAGAGGGATATAATGAGGAACCAAAAAAATTAACTTTAAATGGGTGAGGTAGCACAACTACCAGCTAGCGGGAAACTCCTTTGTACCAAGGAGATGACCAGATGCTTTTATCACATCAAGACAAGAGAGACTAGTGGTAGGAAGAAGAACTGAATCCTTAAAATATAAATTCTCATATGAAGGTTTCAGAATGTTTCCACATCATCTCAAACTTCTTAAAACATAAATTATTTAGCTATAAGAAGGAATTGTAGTGAATCCACTGGAAGCCCAAAATTGTGCTAAACTAAGAGTTAAAAATATAGTTTTTCAAAAGAAAAAGCTATCAAAATAGGATACAAAGAATTTTAATATTAGGAGAGATAAGAAGGGATTGAAAAACAATGTAAAAGGTCCAATAAACATACACAATGATTAGGCATCTCAAAATGTGGTAAATTTGATGCCAAACTCTTGTAAATTCTCAAAACTTATGAGAAGAAATAAAGCAGTCTTTTGCTCAGATATTTTTATACCTTAAGGGATTTCTCCCTTGTTAGACACTTGTCTCAAGCTCTCATATGTAGTGTGCCCTTCATTATTGTGTGTGCCTTTTGATTTCAGCATTGAAAAGAATATTTAGTGCAAGTAAAACTGAATGTTAAGCAACACAAATTCATCATGGGATCTGCATAATAAATCCTTATTATGGATATTTTATCTGACTTCCACAACTACCAACAATGTTATAAAACAACATCCAATTTCTTCCTCGAAACTAAACTACACTACAGGGTTACAAAGAGATTACAAATGGCCTTTCACAGTTGATTTTGGATTCTCTTCCCTTCCTCTCCAATTTTAGTCTTTGAGTACTACACCAAAGAGTAGTACCAGTCGGTGGTTCTTGCTACCTTATCTAGGTAAGGTGACTAGCTCATTAGATGGTTATGAAAAGTCCAATTAGCTATCATAGAAATAAAGGAAAGTTCCTATATGAATTATATACGTCTACAAAGGGGGGAAGAAAGTAGATAGGGGAGGGCTCTGGTCCCTCCCCTGCTCCCCCTACCATGGTTCCTGGTTCCTGCCCAGTCCTTGGCTCAACCCAGGTCATCCCTCCTGGGGAGTGGTTGTTTGCAGATGATCTCCTGGGGGAGATCCTTCTCCACTATCTACGCCCCTCCTAGCCAGCTAGGGTTTCCTTGGTTGTTTTTTTGGACTGGTGCTTCCCAGGGATCCCTGTTTGGTTGGGGATCCCTTCCCTTTTTCCCTCAGGCTTCCCCCTGGGGTTTTTTGCAGGTTTTTCGTGTGGATCTGGTCCCCTGCGTTTCTCGGTGCGGTGGAGGTGACGGTTTAGGGTTTGGACAGCTTCCCCCTTTTTCTTGTGAATCCTCGGTGGGCTCTGTGCTTGGACGAGATTCTTGGTCCCTGGCTGTTGGGATCCTCTTCTGTTTTCCCGGGGCGGGTTCCTTGTGGTACAACTCTTTGGTCACTTCCTGATGGGTTGGATCCTCTCTGTGCTGGCTGTCGGCTTCCTACAGGATGGCTCTCGCTGAACAAAATGTTTTCCCGGTGGGCGGCTGGTTTCTCCACAGGGCGGGATTCGCCAAATCCGCTGGTTTTCCCATGAGGCGGGATCCTTTCTATTCTGTTGGTTTCTCGGATGGCGGGATTTCCCTGTTGCTTCCCGCTAGGCGGGACTGTTTGTGGTGGTTTTGACTGCTTCCCGCGAGGCGGGATTTTATTGTAACGGTTTTTCTTTGCTTCCTGCTGGGCGGGATCTTCTCGATGGTGGTTTTTGGCTTCTCCCCGCTGGGCGGGATCTCCAAAACTACTTTCTTTCTTATTTGTTTGTTTCTCGCTGAGAGGGATTGTTTCATGCTTACTGTTATCGCTGGGTGGAATTTCTATTTTGGTGTTCAATTTCAAGGGATTGATGCCCTAGGCCCATTGCTTATGTAATCAGGTTTTGGGATCCTTGTTAAAACCCATTGTAAATACAAACACTACTTACCAAAAAAAAAAAATATACGTCTACAAAGGATCTCATTAAATTAGATCTTGTCAAAATATGTGAATAATTTCTTGCATCTGTGTCATTTATCACCAAACTAATTCAATGATCAGTGCAGTAATTCTTAAAGGCTCAGATAAAGAGGTCTCCATAAATATAAGACATGCCAAAAGTGTGTTGCTTCGCTGCAACTTATCATTAGAAGAAAACATAATAATTCATCTATTATGAGTATAATTGTTAAATATTTACATTATTTTACGGATCATAATTCATCCCAAAGTTTTTTTATCATTATAAAATTTACCACAAGTATAATATCATGAGAACATAGATTACTTGTTCTCTAGTCTTATCTCATAGAATTTTGGCAAACAGAACAATCTTTAGCATATCATATTATAGAACACACTATGTTAAGAAAAAACTTTTAGTGGAATTAAACAAACATCAATTAATTAGTGCTTATGCTCTAGTTATCTGTGACTGCAGACAACACTTCATGCCTAACACTGGAAAGACATGCTACAATCTTTGTGGTATTTGAAATCAGAAGTCAGTGTGTTAGTCTTAGAGTGGATTTTCATTACATGCAACAACACACCCAAGCAAAATCATGCAATAAATGGCAATAGATCAAGATCAAGATAATATGATAATGTCAAGGTCCCAACCTACCCAACACACCAAATTGGAATATAATATTCTTGACAAAGTTCATGGTAAAATTAGCCCTATCACGCTATCTTATCTAGGGATACAAGACTAGAGTTCAAGAATGAGCTAGCTAGACCCAATAATTAAATGGTACACCATAAAGGATGCCAACTGTGAGCTTACCAACACTATAACATGGAATTTCAATTATAGTTACCAACCTCACAAAAAATAATACATTTGAAGATAGAAAAAAATTCTAAAATTCAGGATATTTTACAAGAAAATCAAAATTGCAATAGAAAATGCTTTAAAAATAAAACACATAAATAAAAAATAACAATACACAAACTATAAACATCACCAAGAGTAATCACAAAACTAATATCCAACAAGATATTAACATAAATATAAGAAACTGAAGTATTATATGCTATTCATTGTTTGTAAGTCATATCAAAAGTTGTTTCACCTAAATCTCTCTTTTTTGGATTACTTATATTCCTTCGTAAATGATCCATTTATATTTTGTCATTTATTGTATATGACTATGGCTAATTTTGCTGGCAGCTCCTGTTTGCTTTGGCAAAAGCTCACAGATACCCATCCAAGGAAGTAAATAATTGCACAGCAAAATGTGATGCAAAAAGGCTATATGAAGGTGGAGAGGGGAGAATTGGAATAGATGAAGGGTTAATCATTAAAATACTTAGTGAAAGAAACCTATACCATCTACGGGCTACATTTGAATACTACAAGCAGTTGTATGGTCATGATATAGTCAAAACATACAGTAGATGAACACAAGCAAACTGACTAAAATCATATTAGCTTAGGTCCCATGGTAATGATGTTAGCACACAAGCTGCAAAGGTTTATGTCAGCTTTTTGAACAATGAATTGATTTGGAAAAATAATCAATATGGTATTTGTCATATTAAAAGCATAACATTTTCAGAGTAATTTTATGCTCAAATTTATGCAAAAAAACTCAACTACTAAGGTGGAAAGATGCCATGCATGAATGGTTCACTTCTAAGAGATTAGGATAAATTGCCACCTAGACAAAGGAATAATTGTAGCTTAAAGCAAAACTACCTATCAAAATATGTATTTGATTCCAATTTTTTAAAATTTTGCTTATAGGGAGGTTGCAAATATTTAACATGTATTTGATCAAATGGATGGGCACAAATAAAAGATGTTTTAATTAAACCCAGGCAAATATTGGCTAAATGATTCAAATGGAACAGTTTAAGACCATTTGGAAGCTCATTAGTTGAGCAAAACAAATGTTGACTTTGGCAGTGTTTGGGCCAAAGGACCATTGGAAACACAAATACTTGGTTTTTGTCACAAATATATTAGACAATCATAGAAATAGCTTCCAATGATCCATAAAGCATTTTAATGCATAGACGCATCATGGAAGATCAATAAGAGGATCAATACATGCACTAAAGGCTAGCAATAGACACCATTCAAAACTAGTTTGTAGGTTTCGTGCACCAGAGACTTGTAAACTTGTTCAATTCACTAAAGATGATAAATTTCCAACCATTTAAACATTTTCAGGTGCTTCCATTTGTTATCCAATTTCAAGAGCTGTTAGTCTAGTTCGAAGATACAAAGAGGCCTAAATAAGTCCAAAACACCAATAGGCATGGTTACCTCCAATAGAGAGGGATATAATGAGTAACCAAAAAATTTAACTTTAAATAGGTGAGGTAGCACAACTAAGACCTGAATAAAGATAAAACAAACACTCCAAAGTAAGTGTTGGTCAAATATCTGCCTAATTAACAAAAACTATGTTTGTGCACCTTAGACATGGCCAACATTGAAATTTCAGAGGAAAGGAATGCCCTTCACACCAATATCTAGAGAGAGCTAGTTCCCTTACTAAATCCTACACTGGTTAAAGACTAAGGTTGCAGGAAAGAAATTAGAAATTGCATAAAGAGATGGGAAATATGGCCACAAGTCGAAGGTGTAGGATTTGGGGTAAACTAGTAGCAGGAAATTTACCCAAGCATGAAAACAACATGTAATAAAAGAAAAAGTAGAAAAATTTACTTATAACCTTGCATAAACAACCTCCAGAATTGCATTCCAGAACTCACTCCCCCACCAACATTGTTCAAATTCAGATGCAAAATTTAAACTAAACAACAAAAAATGAATCTGTATCTTCTATTGATGTAAAGAACTTGAATAGTTTTTCTACAGAATTTCTAACCTCCCTTACAATGAGAATTGGGTAGTATTTATAGAGGATTTTGCCTCCTTCATTAAATGCACATGGAGATAGAATGACCACAAATTAGGAACATTAGAGAGACAATTCCTTCTTGATTTCATTGAAAATCCTTCTTTTGAGGCGATGATCCAACTTTTAAGGAAATTCTTTTGGAAAATCTGCATTTCTGGTTGTCGATGCACGAAAAACTGCCAGGCTTGGTCATTGACTTAGTACATTTGCCATCCTCGAAAATATACCTCCTTCTTGGAAATCATGAAAATTATCTTGCATTTTTAATATTGTTGCCTTCCTTGCTCGAGATCCATAATTTGAGTTACTCTTCACCACAAGTATTTAATGTTCCTCATTCGCCTGCCTTTGGATGCTCCTAAAAACTTGTGATTTCATCAACAACATATTTCGCCCGAACTTGATAATAAGCGAATACATATTTACCTTTTTTATTGCATTCCTTGGTGGAGCTGACACCTTTATTGATTTCACAGATAACATTCCTTCCTAGATCATGGCAGCAATCTTCTTTCTTCCAGGAAAAAGTGCCCCTACCAACCACACTATTCTCCTTTAAATCGATGTTCACTCCCAAAAGAGATGAAAGGAGCCACCACATTTCTCTTGGGGTGAATGCAACTTTAAATCTTCAATGTCGCTTTGATACTTTCACTCGAACTTCAAATTTTATAGTATGTTCACCCCCGAGAAAGGTGAATGGAGTTTTTACCTTCCTCTCGAGGTGAAGTTGACTTTGAATTTTCAACACTTTGTCTTTAATGATGTTCACTCACTTTACCTTTTTTGGTGCGTTTTCCCCTGGAGGGGTGAATGGATCTTTCACCTCTCAACATGGGTGAACGCACTATTGACTTGTCAACGTTGCACTTGTAAAGGCGTTCGTATTTCTTCTTTAAAACTTACCAAGATTTTTTGCTAAGTCTTTTCACAACCTAATATTTTTACCGAATGCATCTCCAATCAATCAACATAGTAGGTGGGGGCGCCTCTTCAACTCTTAAGAATGTTTACCCCAAAGTGGGGTGAACAAGGCTTTCGCCCCAAATTTTGGGCAAACACGATTTTTTCCTTATCTTGACTTCCGACGACATTAATACTAAGGCATTTTTTGAAACTTCATCATATTTTAAACTTCATCATATTTTAAACTTCTCTTCTTCCATAAGGAGTGCAAAAAGGCTTTTGCCTCTTGGCTAGGATAAATGCATTTTAGCCGAAGTTCATCATATCTTCTCCTTTTACGTTCACCTTGAAGTGAGGTGGACGAGCCTTTCACCCATTGCTTGAGGCAAACACGATTTCCATCAAAGATATCATATGCACGATTTTTACGATTGTTTTATGGGCGATCCAAACCAAAGTCTCCAATCTATTTCCCATTATTTTTCCTTAAAACACCCATTAATTTTAAGCCAAAAAGATGCAAAAAAATAAAGAAGAGAAATAAAATATAACTACAACATATTATATTAGTCAAAATAAGTAACATAATATTATTATACTTGCTGATATTTGCCAATTTTACATCAATATAATTTCATCAAAATATCAATGTGGCATATTGCAAAACTACCAATATTTCTGGCAACTCATGGGGTATCCAGATCGCATGGATGCAAGCAATCCTAGGCCTTTATCCATTGGGAATTATTGGGTCTTAGCTGCTTTTGCTAGCACTTTTGATGTGGATGCCTTTCTGTGTGCCTCCTATTATGCCTTCTCAATGACTTTAGATTCAGTTGCTACTTAGAGCACATCATCCCGCTCTGTTTTCTCTACTATTTTTTCTGCTACTACATGCTCTGCTACTGCCCATTCCTCCTATTCATTAAAGCTCTCAAAGGTTACCTCATAAACTATAACTACTTCCTACCGAGCATGAGTGGTAAAAAACTGGGAACACTTAGTGACTCATAAACAAAATGAAGATTCTAAACATCCTCCAAGCTAAGGCACTTCGCTCGCTAGGCTAGCTCAAACAGTGAAAGCTCCATATGGATATACTTCTGTATGAGAGACAACACCTGTGCTTCAGTAATAGGCTCCTCCCATGCATCAATCTATGAGGTATCCTCAATGAACTTCTTCTAGGCTAATGTCAATTGCTCTTTCGATAGAGGTTCACCCCAATCATCTGTAAAATCAAGAAATTTCATATTAGAAAGAGCATCAAAATACATCATGGAAATACTATGCTCTCGCTCGATTGTATTAAGAATTTTCTAGCCTTCCCTCACCAGGTCTATCCTCTAAAAGTAGCTATGCAATGTGACTTTTGTGGTAGACAAAGCATGATCCATTTCGCTCAGGTGGCAAATGTGTATGCTTGAATTAGCCAAGGCTTGAATTTTTACAACCATCTCCATATATGGCTCCAACATCTCCTCAGTAGTATCTATCAACTGCTACCCCATTTGAATTTGTATTCTAGCCACCCATAAATAATGCAACACTTGAACTACTTGTGTGGCCAACTTTCACAGTTTTGGGTTGAGCAAAGGTGTGCCTTCTTGATACTTTTTGGAGAAACACCTGTAGCCTGTGCGACCTTCTCCACCAGTTGATTTTGTATGGCCTCTAGCTGTGTTCAGAGTGCATGCATTTCTATCTTGGCCGCATCTCTTTCCTTCAAGTGCACTCCTACTTGGTGATGCAAGTGTTCATTCTCTATGGCTATCTTCTCCTATCATGTTTTACTTTTGGCCAAGGAATTTTCGAGTTTGATAATTTTATTTTCTTGATCAAAATATTTTTGCTTGTAATACTTGCCATGCAAGTATACAAACTCATATCAACCTGTATGTTTTCCATATTCTTCGTAGGATCAATCCTGGTGAGGTCCTCTATTATGGTCTCGGAAACATAATCACTCGACAACATTTCTCCTTGTGGCTTCTAAACCAAGGGAGTGATTTTAGTCGTGTGAGCTTCCATGGTGATTGGATCAAAGGCAACCTTCTTGAGCGACTGAGATGGAGCCATAGCTTCTTTTTGCCTTTTAAATTTCAACCATTATGACAAACTCAAGTGTGCTTGATTGATTTTCTCTACATCGGGCTACTTCAGTGCCGCCTGAATGTCAAGCAATACTTGCAGCTCCAAAAATGGTGTGGAAGGTATCAAAAATTCTGAACAATCAGGCTCAAAGGAAGCAAATGAGACGGCTAGAAGAGGAGGGGCCAAAATGATGGAATGTATGGAGGAACCAGGTTCGACTGTAGTTACGCTCACTCTGGGAGGATCCTGTGCACTTATAGCCTTGGTGAAAGTGGTGGTGGCAATAGAAGGGGAAAGACATGAAAATAGGTTCAACCCTAATGCATACGAACTAAAGGAAAGGGAGGCCAAAGAAATGGGAAGAGGAATAGTAGTGACTTTGGGGAAGGAAGAAGAAGGGAGAGAAATGGATACAAAGGACATACTGAAAGGTGGAGAGACTAACATAGAAATTGATGAAAGTGAGTTGATAGTCACTACATGCCTCAAAGAAGAAGAAGGAAAATAGGACATACCTTCAAGCATAGGTGCCACATGCTCTGGTGATGGAAGCAGCTGTGAAATAATTTCATCCTATTGCTTTTTTGCTTCCTTCACAACATTCACATTCTCCTTTATGTCTATAACCTCCACTTAAGGGCTCTCCAACTGCTGGTTCTCCTATTGTTCATGAATCATCAGGAACATTTGTGCATCATCGGAGCCTCAATCACCGATGGAGAAGAAATA
Source organism: Wollemia nobilis (assembly GCA_028583015.1). Taxonomy (NCBI): domain Eukaryota; kingdom Viridiplantae; phylum Streptophyta; class Pinopsida; order Araucariales; family Araucariaceae; genus Wollemia; species Wollemia nobilis. The sequence goes on from JAQPPZ010002068.1 coordinate 1,594,185, forward strand.
ATAGTCATCAAAATAACTAGAATTATGGAAACTATAGCCATTGAAACTTTAGTAGTAGAGGAGGAAATGGTACCAATCCTTGGTCTCTTTGCAACTTTGGGAAATGGGGGCGCATCTTGGATAGTATTCTTCTTTAGTAAAGGAGCCCCCTCAATTTTTTGCTTTGTTTGCTATGATATTCATCTAAACACATATTGTTATTATTCCTCCTCTAAAATCTCTTCTTCGACTGACGAACGTTCTTCTTCTGCCCTGCTTTTGCCACTATCATAATGTTGGAAGCTTTAAGGCAAGATCTTAGAGAAAGTGATAGGTTGATAGGAATCAACAAACTCATCGTAGGTGTCCGAAAATGCCTCATCCATATTCAACCCATAAGGAGATGTGGTATTTCCTTAGTGGACCCACATTATCCACTAGTTTATAATTTTCTCCTAAGACCATAGGGGCTGGCTTTCTTTTACCTAGCTAAACAACCCGGGTGGAGGAATCTAATTTTTTTACTTCGCTAGATTATATTTAGCCTCTTATTCGTAGAAATCATGCCAATGTGGGAGCACTCGTCATTTCTTCAATGTGCCACTCCATGTCGGGTCCATCAAAATTATTTTGCTTTTTCTCAATGTTGGGTTGAGGACAATAGTGAAATATCTTGGCTTTTATTATCTCTATAAATTTACCCAACGGGTCATACCTCTAATGTTGAAGTAGTTCTACCAACCCTAGATCCTAGAGCATTATCATGAGTAGTCAATTTTGCCCTACCTAGATCAAATTTATACTACCAAACTTGAACAACATATTGCAAGTCATCTTCTTATTGTGCCCTAATTTGTATACATCATTCACATAGTTTGACCATAGCGAAAACATGTTCAATGGTAAAATAGAGCATCAGGAATGGCTTGCCTGTGAAGCCAAAAATTCTTATGACCATGCCTTGAGTAAGCAAAAATATGTCTTCTTTTTCTCTTATAACTACTACTTCTCTCAAATCTTGTGGTACTCTTTCACATGTGCCACAAAGTAGTTCTATTGCGGGCCTAAAAAATAAATGACTGAAACTATAATATATCTCCCTGCTTGACAAAGCAGAAGTCCATATGTAGACTGGCAAAAGCTCATCCTTCTCATCCATTTTACTCACTGCAATGAAAGAGAAATGCTGGTGTATATGAAATATGAAATACCATACCAGGGAGGAAGTGTGCATAAATGACATCTCTTCTCTAGTTTGTAACATTTCTAGTTGAAAATATAGTTTTATAGATATAAAATCAACCCAATCGAAGAAAATTAGATTGGTGCCCTTCTTCATGGCTGATGAAGAGTAAAATTCCACCTAAAAAATGCATTGCACTATGGCCGCCTACCACTTATAAATGGTGGAATCCGTCAGTAAACTAACAACCCATGCTAACATGGAATAGATATTCAGGGTCTTAAATTTCGTGAGTGGCTTTGATAGGTTCGCCAGTTGCGCCATCTACGACTCTTTAATCAACTGCATCTCCATAAATCGATGCATAATTACGGGGGAGACACATTTTTCCTCCTGCCCTTTGATATGTAGCTTTTTGTTAATCACATATGAAAGAGATTTCCATCCACAAGAAAATACTTCCCTGTGCTTCATCAGCAGTAATAGTAAAAAATGCTTCATTATTTGTTTTCGATGCTCTAATGGTATCAACTATCATTTGTTGCAAGATCATTCTTGGAAAGTGTGCCCTTATTACCACATGGTTCCTTTGGAAATCATGCCCTAGCCATTAAAGCTATCTTGGGAAAATAACCTCACCACTTGTGAACCAATAATCACCTCTACCTTCGATGGTGTGGGATCTCATTCCTCGAGATCTTCAATTCACCTTCCAACACAAATTTGGGTGCACATTTTAAATTAAATACCTTCAAAACGTGCCTCAGCTTGCATGTGCACTTCTCGATATCTACCATGCATCCAAGGGCAAAATCACTTTGAAAGAGCGCTTCCAAAATCAAATGCTTCCAAAAAGCAATGGGACGAAAGCATTTTGAGGTGCACTTGTTTTCCTTTTTTGGGCGAAATCACCTTGAGGGTGCTCTATATCTTCTTCTGCTTCTGAAAAATCATTGCGCTCTGAAGAATAATGAGGGTGAAATATCTCTAAAGCACACTTTTGATTTTTCTTTTTTTCCTGAAAGCGCTCTTCATCTGATTAATGGAAGTCGTAGTGAATGCCTTCTTTTAAAACATCTTATGTTTTTCTTCTTCGCCCAGTCTTGGAAAAAGCATGATTTTCTAAAAAAAACACAATTGCTTTTAGGGCTTTTACCTCCTTTTAGATTTTTCTTTATTTTAAGTTTGCCAAAGGTAAAATTACATAACTCATGCTTTTTTGTTTTCCCCATTTTTTCCTTTTCTATTTTCATTGGCGCCTTATATCAATATTTAAGTTTATTCGCCAGAAAAAAAAAGGTGCATGCGCTTTTCGCATTCTAAAACCTTGTTACTCCGTTCACTAGAATATAACACCTTTAATCTCCTTGTGATTACCTTTAGCTTGGCGGTGCGTGTTTTAACCAACGCGTTCATCCCAATTAGGGGTGAACAAATGTTTCACCCCTTCTCTAAGGCGAACATGACTTTGACTATTTTTGTTGACTTGGTGCTTCTGTTTGTTCTTTGTTCATTCACCCTTAAAGGGGGCAAATAAGGCTTTTCACCTTGTACCTTACCTTTTACCATGTGCCCTGGTTGCACAACATGTTTGTTTTGAAGGCGCATTCTCAGCTATGAATTTCGTAATGCCGTCCTTTTTAGTCAAAATATTTTCAACACAATAATGAATTTGGAGCTAAACTAATTTTCAAAAAATAACACTTCTCTTTTTTTTTTTTTTTATATTTGTCTCTTTATAAAACAAATAAAATGTTGAAAGGGAAATCTATACATATTTACAAAATTATACCTTACTTGAATCAAATCATTGGAAATAAGACCTCAAATGAAGGCCATTAATAGGAATCGGGAGATCCCAACCATCCATATCCCGAAGATGGTACGCATTTGCTAAATTTACTACAAAGATCTGAAATGGGCCTTCCTAGATCGCATCAAACTTGTGGTGCTTCCCTAGCTTGGCTTTGTTCTCGTTCCATTTGAGGACTAAGTCTCCCACCTAGAACCTACGCTCTGTTGTCTTTTTTCGAACCACTTTTGCATTATTTTGGTATAATTGACAAATGCTTGATATACATTTTCTATGGCTTACTCCAACTACAATAGTTGCACCAACATCACACTCATCGAATTGTACCCCTCATCTTCATCTTTAAATAACTGCAATAGTTGGAGCACTGGAAGCTCAATGTGGGTGGCATGATTGCTTTTTTCATACACCAAATAATATGAGAGGATTTAATAGACTTTTTCATGGATATGCATCTGCCCAAAGAACCTGGTTCAACAACAGGTACCAACTCTTTTTATTATTTCCCAAATGTCCTTTTTAATATCCATAAAAAGTTTTTATTTGTAGATTCGACCAAGCCATTCCCTTGTGGGTTGTAATTGGATGACTTCTTGAGATAAATCTGGTACTTGCTAGAGAATTCGATAATATTGTCCCCAACAATTAGAGTTCCATAATCTATCAAAATAGCATCCTTGACACAAAAACAAGTGATCAATCCCTCCAAGAAGGAGATGACAGTAGCTTGATCTTATTTTTTGGTAGGAATAGGCTCTGCCCACCTAGTGAAATAATCAATCACCATTAAAATATATTTATGTTCTACGGAGGAATGTGGATCAATGAATCCAATGAAGTCAATGTACCACTACTGAAAGGGTGCTTCCACTTGAATTGGGTGCAAGGGCAATGCTCCTTTCCTGGTTCTGCCAACATACCACTGACAATTATCACAATGCTGACTTACTTTATGAGCATATATGAATAAAGTTGGCCAAAAGTAACCAACTCAAATGATCTTCAAGGCCATAGGCCTTCCTGCATAATGACCGCCATATAAGCTAGAATGAAATTCTTCCAATATTTTCTCCTTTGATTCCTTCACACACGTGAGGAGCACTCCATCAATATTTTTATGGAACAATCCACTTGGCAGTAAGACATATTTAAGCGCTTGTAGTCTGAACCTCCGACACTATGAAGCATCAAGGTGTGGTGGACACTTCCTAGAAGTAAAGAAGTCAACAAGATCCTCTATCCAGTCATGACCTATCATAGCAAAATTTGTACAAACATTTTTGTTGATATCCTCTTCCTGCATTGTATCCAATGATTCGGATGCTGCGCTTTTGGCCAATTCTTGATAGAGAGCTCATCCAAAAACTAGCTTTGTTGATCGGATCTCCACATCATACTCTTGAATTTTTGAGACCCAACCTACTCTTTTGTCACCTAGTTCTCCCTGGAGAATGAAGTTTCAGACATCGGGGTGTATAACATAAATGACCATTTTACTTTGTGAGACAAAGTGCTGAAACTTATTCAAGGATTTCATCACCATGTACACCTATTTTTCAATAAAATTATACTTCTCTTGATGTGGTGCAATAACTTGGCTCAAAAAGGTAATCAATTTTTCATCTCCATCTTCTTGCTTCTGCATCAAAACTACAACATAACTCTCTTGCTCACCCACTGCATAGAGAATGAAGTCTTTTGAATAATCAGGATTAATTAATACTAGAGCTTGGGTGATTCTTTCCTTGATCTCCTAAAAATCTCATCTTCTTGCCTCGATCCATTTAAAATCTACGTTCTTTTTTAGGAGCTCGGTCATGGGTTTCACTACCTAAGAAAAATCAACAATGAACTTTTGAATGAAATTTATCTGATCAAAGAAAGATTGCAAGTCCTTTTTGTTGGCTGGAAGTGGTAGCTTCAGGAGTGCCTCAACTCTTGTGGGATCAATCGCCAATCCCTATTGTGAGATCACATGACCCAATAATTTTCCTTCTTTGACAAAAAATATAGACTTTTTTGGGTTAATGGAAATCTCGAACTCAATATTTTTCGAACACCTGCCTCAAATGAGAAACGTGCTCTTCTCTACGATGTGAAAACATGGTCATGTCATCAAGATAGATTACAATAATTATATTTAATAACTCATCGAAAGTAATGTCCATGGCTCTTTAGAATGTGGTGCCAGTATTTGAAAGGCTAAATGACATCCTTTGATAGGCAAACGTGCCCCACTTAGTAGTGAATGCCATATTGTGTTGCTCCTCATCCTTCACCCAGATCTGGTTATAACCAGAGAAACCATCTAACAATGAAAATCTTTGTGCTCTAACAACTACATGGAGGATTTGGTCAATATGTGACAGAGGATAATGATATTTTAGTGACGCCTGGTTCAGGTTTCAAAAATCCATGCACAACCAGATATCTCCATTCTTCTTTTGAACTGGCACTAGGTTCACCACCCATGTTGAGTGCTTAATTGGATATATTATATTTTCTTCCAACATATTTAATAGTTTCGCCTTCATGAGCACCTCGATCTTGGGATTGATGGGCCGTTGTTTCTGTCGAAAAGGTTTTACTCCCTCCTACAACTCAATGGTATGTTGGATCACATTCTTGTCATATCCCTTCAAATCCTGATAGCTCCATGCAACGATATCAGGGAATTCATAACACAAGTTCTTGATATCTTCTAATTCTTCTGAAGAATAATTGGTTCTAATTTTAATGATCTTATTAGGCTCCAATCACACTCCTTATATTCCTTCATGTCTACCTTGATTTTATGCTTCTTAGCCTCATCATTTTGGTCGAATAGAATTTCAAGTGAAATCAATCCCTTGGGAATATGGTTATTCTTTAGCTGAATCATCCCCTCCATCTCCTCTTCGACAAGTACTCTATCATCTGTGCTTGCAGCTTCCTTAATCAAAAAATTAACTATTTTCTCATAATTGTTGAACACTTGCCAATAGAGGTTCTTATCAGGGACTGAGGGTCTATAGATTACCCTGACAGTCTTGGGTTTCTTGACCACTTGTTCCACGGGAGAGTAATTTGCACCAAGAGAGGCCAAAATATCATCATGCTTGTCCTACTCCCGAAAAATTGCTTGAATGTTCAAAGCTGTAAAGGACTCAAATAAATCCCATACTCTGTTGCAATAAGCCTTCAAGTAGTGCTACTTTGACACACATTTGTTTGTGGTCTAGTTGACAATGAGCTCAGAGTCGCCAAAAATTTGCAGCTATTTAATGCCCAACTTTTTAGCCTTTTTCAAGCCAAGACACAATGCTTCATATTCGGCTGCATTATTCGTGCAACTCCAAGTTAGTCTATATGAATATCTTTTGTAACCTAGTAGGAGATATTAGGAAAATACCAGCCCTTGTACCATTCTTGCACCTGGCACCATCAAAGTACAACTTCCATAATTGATCTGCAACAGGGTCTGGGGACTCGGGGACATTTTCTTCAATATGCTCAAGCTTGGTTATGGTATAACAACCAATGTCTATTTTTACCATCATGTTGAAATCCATAAGTGAGAAATCATCTTCGAGATAAAGTTCACCTAGTGCTTCTTCCATCAAGTCTACTTCTAATTCTTTAGTCATCATGTTGACTACGCCTAGAGATTTTTCTTCTTCTTCCAACTTCTTGATATGAAAATTGGATGGCTTTTCATTATAAATATGGATTCTCTTTCCTTTGAATGGAATCTCCAAATGCGAATAGTCCAAGGAAAGGTATCCTCCTAGCTTCGCTATGAACTCCCTTGAGAGACACATGTTGAAGTATGGCTCCAAGTCAACCACCACTACTTCTTGGATAACAATGATTTATGGCATGCTATGTAGAATGATAGGGATATCCTTGATTACTCCCACTATTTTGACTGGAGTCCCATCCAACTGCAACACTCTTGGACTACTTCTTGTGTATTCCATTCCCATGACTTCGCATACTGCCTTCAGCATGATAGTAGTTGTAGCACCAGAATCGATCATACAGTTGTGCACAATCCATCCCTCCATTCTGAGTGACAAATAGAACAGGGGTGGCCTATTATTTTCAGTGGTAGAAGTCGGCAACATTTGAGCCAAAAATGTCTGAGAATGACTTTTCTTTTGCTCTTTTGCAGTCTTGAGAGATTCTTGTAGTAGGTCAACTTGTCCAGGTAACTATAGTGCATCATATAAGCTCACTTTTGTAGGTATCTTCTTCATCTCTTCCATAATGTTATAATTAGAAACACCAGGAGCCTTTTCTTCTACAACCTACTCATATTTATCCTGGTATTTTTGAGTAGCTTCCACCCTTTGTCACTTAGTCAACGATGGGTACCGAAGGCATTTCTTGGTCTTTTATTTTACCTCATTCTATTCTGGTGCAGCTACAGGCTGTGTGGCTAGAATTTTCATCTTCACTTGAGTCTGTTTGGGTAGTAAATATTTCAATGGGACAAGATCCTTTTACTTCACCATCACACCAAGAACTTTTTCTGGTGATTGCATTTTTTCATTTTGCACCTTTGATTCTATAGGAACCTTAAAAGGCTCCAAATCCACTGAATCCATGATCACCAGCTTATTTCCAGATCTTGTAAGAACTAAAACTTGCTCTAAAGAGGGTACCATAAAATTATGATCGGCCTCCATTATCATATTGACTTGATCGTCGATAGAACTTTCCACTAGCATCTGTACATAGTTCAAATGCACCATACATGTGTCTTCTCCATGAGGATCATTGCACGTTGAGCACAAATATACATTTTAGGATGTGCTAGTTTCTTTGTTTATTAACATAGGTGTGTTCCTTTCAGGGCCCTTGCTAGTGGTCATTTGCTCCTAAGTGATTGGTGGTGTTTGAAATCTTCTTGACCAAAAATCAGCCTTAGCTTACTTCTTTCTTACTATTGTAAGCTCATTTGAAATTGTCCTTATGGATGAATTAGTGGACTTCACCTCTTGTAACAATGTTATGTAAGGATCAGGATTGGAGGGTGTAGGAGGTGATGGTAAAGGTAGAGGTACCGATGAAGCAAGTAATAGTGGTGGAACCTGTGGCACTAGCAACACTGGGAAAGGAACGAGTACTGGTAATTGTGGCATTGCTAGAGTGGGTAATTGCAAAAAATTGAAGCAACAAGTTGTAGGATATGAATCAGAATGATTTGAGGTGGACCCAAGCTCCATGAGGGAATTGGGTACATAGAAGGCATGGGTTGCACAAACAAACTTGAATACAAATGTTGTGGAAGATTAAGAAGGATAGACATGGTCATTTTCAAGGGAAGCTTGCCTATGGTGATCAAATATGATTCAATATTCTGGGCCTGTGTGTATAGTTTTGGGAACATATTCACATTGGTTTATCGAACAACCATGCCAATATCGGAGTTGAATGCTCTGAGGTAGTAGAATGCAACTTGTTCATGCATGGGTCAAAGACCATCAAGAACCCTTTGCCAACTTCGGGTGAACCTGACATTAAAATCAACTATCTCCTCCTGTGGATGCCTTTGAATCATTGTAAACTAATGTAGCAAGGAGAATGGGTCAGCTTGTTCATGAAAATTCTTGATCAATAGTTCTACCAACTGATCCCATGTGGTGATAGTGCCGAGATGCAATGATCGGTACCAATACAATAACTTTCCTCTAAATGATAACACTAACAACCTTACCATAATATCTTCGTCTGCTATGCCATGGATCATAGCCAAAGAAGCCACATCCTGAATATGCTCATAAGTAGTTTTACCAGTACCATCATAGGTAGGCAAAGCCTTCAAAGCTACTTGAGGCACTGGATTTTGTGCTTGTAAATTCAAGGCTCCTAAGCTATTCCATGCTGGGAATTTCCTTGGAGGCTATTGCTACTGTGGTGGTGGGTTTTGAGCCATGTGGATTGGTGTGTGTGGTTGAGCTTGGGGAATGCTAGTAGTAGTACTAACTAGACTTGTGAGAGTGGAAAACACACCAGCTAATCATGAGGATGTTATAGATGTTGTATGATATGTATGAGGTAACGATGACGTATGGTGTAAGGTAACTAGTTGAGGATGCTCTCCTAACCTTTGGGTATCAAGTTCATAGAACTCAATGGGATTTTCAAGATTTTTGGCCTTTGATCTCGTAATCATGAAGCACAAATTTCATTGCCTTCATGTTTGGAGGTTTTTGGGTACAATTGAGTTGCCAGATGTTCTAACTATACAACATGAAGGTGAACATCAGACCTTAATACTGTTGAAAGTGGAAATTTTGGGGTCCCACCATGCATGCCAAAATTTGTTGGTCAAATATCTACCTAATTAACAAAAACTATGTTTGTGTGCCCTAGACATGGCCAAAATTGAAAGGCCAGAGGAAAGGAATGTCCTCCATGCCAATATCTAGAGAGGGATGGCTCCCTTACTAAATCCTACACTGGTTAAAGACTAAGGTTGCAGGAAAGAAATTAGAAATTGCAGAAAGAGATGGAAAATATGGCCACAGGCCGAAGGTGTAGGATTTGGGGTAGACTAGCAGTAGGAAATTCACCCAAGCATGAAAACAACATGTAATAAAAGAAAAAGTAGCAAAATTTACTTATAACCTTGCATAAAAAACCTCCAAGATTGCATTCCAGAACTCACTCCCTCACCAACAATGTTCAAATTCAGATGCAGAATTTAAACTAAACAACAGATAATGAATATGAGCGTAAGATAGAAATGCATAAAGACAGAAGGAAAACACACACAAGATCACTTGCAAATTCAGAAGCCCTGTATCTTCTATTGATGCAGAGAACTTGAATAGTTTTTCTGTAGAATGTCTAACCTCCCCTTACAATGAGAATTGGGTAGTATTTATAGAGGATTTCGCCTCTTTCATTAAATGCACATGGAGACAGAATGACCACAGATCAGGAACATCGGAGAGACAATTCCTTCTTGAAGTCACTGAAAATCCTTCTTTTGAGGTGACGATCTAGCTTTTAAGGAAATTATTCTGGGAAATCTGCATTTCTGGGTGTCGGTGCATGGAAAACTACCAGGATTGGTTATTGACTTAGTATGTTCACCACCCTTGTTACCTTCCTTGCTCAAGATCCACAATCTGAGTTACTCTTCACCACAAGTATTTAATGTTCCTCATTCACCTGCCTTTGGGCACTCCTAAAAACTTGTGACATCATCGACAACACATTTCACCCAAACTTGACAATAAGTGAATACACATTTACCCTTTTTATTGCATTCCTTGGTGGAGAGGGCACCTTTATTGATTTCATGGATAACATTCCTTCCTTGGTCATGGCAACAATCATCCTCTTTCTTCTAGGAAAAAGCGCCCCTAACAGCTGCATTGTTCTCCTTTAAATCTACATTCACCCCCAAAAGAGGTGAAAGGAGTCGTCGCATTTCTCTTGGGGCGAACGCGATTTTGACTTTTCAATGTCACTTTGATACTTTCACCCGAACTTCAACTTTTATAGTACATTCACCCCTAGGAAAGATGAATGGAGCTATTGCCTTCCTCTCGGGGTGAAGGTAAATTTGACTTTTCAATACTTTGCATTTAATGACGTTTGCCTGATTTACCTTTTCTAGTATTTTCGCCTTCTAGAGGGGTGAACGAAGTTTTCACCCCTCAACAGGGGTGAACGCGTTGTTGACTTGTCAACGTTGCGCTTCTAAATGCATTCGTATTTCTTCTTTAAAACTTGCTGAGATTTTTTGCTAAGTCTTTTCACAACCTAAGATTTTTGTTGAATGCATCTCCAATCAATCAACATGGCAGGTGGGGGTGCCTCTTCAACTCTTAAGGACGTTCACCCCAAAGTGGGGCAAACGAGGCTTTCACCCCAACTTTGGGGTGAACGCGATTTTTTCCTCATCTCGACTTCTAACGATGTTAATACTTAGGCATTTTTTGAAACTTCATCATTTTTTAAACTTCTCTTCTTCCATGAGAAGTGCAAAAAGGCTTTTTCCCCTTGGTCAGGGTGAACATGTTTTAGACAAATTTCATCATATCTTCTCCTTTTACGTTCACCTCAAAGTGAGGTGAACGAGCCTTTCACCCATTGCTTGAGGTGAACATGATTTCCAGTGAAGCTCTCATATGCATGATTTTTATGATTGTTTTATGGGCGATCCAAACCAAAGTCTCCAATCTATTTCCCATTCATTTTCCTTAAAACACCCATTATTTTCAAGCCAAAAGGATGCAGAAAAATAAAGAAGAGAAATAAAATCTAACTACAACATATTATATCGATCAAAATATGTAACATAATATTATTATACTTACCGATATTTGCCGCTTTTACATCAATATAATATCATCAAAATATCAATGTGGCATATTGTAAAACTGCCAACAGTAAAGAAGCACAGATTCCAACTAAGACCTAAATAATCCTAGGATGAAGCTTATACAGTTACCTTTTTGGGATGACATTTTTGTATGAACAATTATGTTTCTCTGCTTAATTACAACATAGGTGATTCCTATAATAGCAGTTTTGGCTCATTCACTACTTTCTTCTTTGGAAGCATGCTTACTGCCTACTTCAAATTACTGTACTTGGCTATATATCTACTCCACCAGTAGCTTATATAGGTATGGCTACATGATAGCTCGAGCATATGCTTATTATCAGCTTTTGGCTCTTGGTCATGGTTATACCACATCTTCATGGGGAATTCAATGTTTAAATACCTAATTTTTCAAATTGTCAACTTTCCTTTTGGAATGAAAAAATAAGAGGCTGGTTTATCTATAAAATTTGACCTGTTTCCTTTTTCAGTTGCCATTTGTCATTATTTCCTCACAAAGGAGTCATAGGACCATATTTTTTTAAATTTGCCTATGTAGTAAAAAAATTCTTCTCTATACAATTATAATGAAGCTCTGATTTTATTTCCTCGTAGATGAGTCATAGGACCAGGGTGTTGCACGTTTAGTGGTAATAAAGGGATCAACCTACCCACCATTAATTCTAAATAAAAAATGGGTTTTGCTAAAATCAGTATTACTAAAATGGGTTTTGCTAAAATTAGTATTACATTATTGAGGATGGATTGTAGCAAGTGTTGTAAAACATACCTTGAAAGTCAAGAACAACATTAGAAGGCTTAGTGTTTTGAGCTCTTGTTAGGTTGAGAGGAGAGTGATGGTCAAGCCCACGACCTATGACTTATTTTTACATGAACTTCGAACCCGAGACCACCTCCCATGTAATTTTTGGCTATGTTTGTTCCTTCTAGCATCCACCGCAAGGTAAATCAAGTCGTGCTCTAGGGTTTCCATCAATAAAACTTTAGGTGAGGATCTTGGTGTAGGTTTTGCCTGTCATGCTCTAGGGTTTCTATATTTTTATCATTAAGGTTGTCTAGCTATGCTCTAGAGTTTTTGCCACATGGTTGTCCCACTTGAAGCCATCCATCAAAAAACTATATTACCTTCTTACCACTATTTTTTTTTTTTAATTTTTAATTTTTTTACGATGGTGATTTATAACCACCATATTTTTTTCTTTTAATTTTTATTTATTTTCAAATATGGTGGTTCATAACCATTGTCTTTTTATTTCTTTTAAATTTTAAATTTTTTTAAGATGACGATTCATAACTGTCATATTTTATTTTTTTTAATTTTTTTAAGATGATGATGTATCCCTACAAGGGTGGTTATAAACCACCCTCTTAGGTCACCCTAAGACGATAGGACTTCCCAAACTATTGAACTTGTTTCAGCCATATTTCACTCATCCATACTCATATTGAGCTGAAATTTTTAGGGTAGATGTCTGACAAACCCTAGAATGTCTCCATAAAATTTTAAACCATTTGGAGCAACATAGATCCTAGTGCATCCCTATGTGTGAACAAGATTTTTGGCAAGCGACTGTGTGAGAGTTTAATCTAGATTTAGTGCAAGCAACTCTAAAGGTTATTTTTCAGGGTCTTTGGGCCCTAGTGATATTCTCACAATGACACTGAGAGGGGGGGGTGAATCAGTGTAACTACTTAAAAACTTAAATATGCAACTTTTAAAACTAATAATGCAAGCTTGAAACTAGATAATGCAAGTATCACACAAGAGCATCACACAACACGAGATTTTACGAGGTTCACCGATGTGGCTACTCCTCAAATAATGACTGTTTGGACTTCAATCCAAATCCAGTCTTTGCAAGGATTCAATATTTACAATTGTTTACCAGCACCCACTTGAAGGAGCACCAACCCCTGATTTATCTGCTGCAACAGATAGGAGCACCAACCCCTTTATCCAAGCACCAACTTGGATTTCTATTTTGCAAGATAAATGGACATAAAAATGCCTTCTCTTTTGCAAGACCCTCACTGGTCTACAACACATACAAAAATCTCACAGAAGCATAGAGAGAATTGTTAGAGACTCAATATCTTCTGATCTAATCTAAAACCTTTCTCTTGAATATTCAATAGAATTGCAGGTTTTGATCTAAGGTTGTTTGCTTACAACACCCTTACTCACTGAGACCTTTTAAATGCACAATGAAAACACAGTCACAGTAACCTTCTCACTATGCCAGTTCGATCCTTATATACTTGATTTCTTCGAACGGCTCAATTTCAAACGGTTTAACTTTCCCTCCAACATTTTCATGCATTCTCGATTGTAATTGACGTGTCAAATCCTTCTCTGACCTGATCCGCCTTTTAGCCGCTTTCTTACCGACATTCTGACATTTTGACAGCCTTTTCTCTCGCACATCATTTTCTCTCAATATCGACATTCTACTCTGTTGGAACTGACACCCCTTTTTGTGTAGACTGACAGCCTTTCTATGCGTTTCGATGCTCTTCGATTTTTCTCTCTACGTAACCGCTCTTTCAAATTCTTCTCTGTTAAAATCTGTGTATCTTTTATCTCCTATGATCAACTATACCTTTTGATATACGCAACTGACCAATGTCACTGCAATCAGTTCTCGATACAACGTAGCTTCCCTGTGAGTCTGCCACCTTTCCCAGTCATGCTTTGTTACGGCCCTGCAACAGCCGTTTAACATTCAATGCATTGCTCAGTAGCTACTTTTTGTAACTGCTACCTTAGCTGGCCATGCTGCATCACGGCTCTGCAACAGCCGTTCGCGTCTTAAATGCAATGCTTCGTAACTTTCCTTTTAACTTCAGCTCACAGCTGCAACATTTTTCTCTAATATTTCCTCAACACCTATCACTGGGAACTACAGATCTTACTCCAGTTAATTCTTCGTAACTGGCGCCTTTTTGACACCTGTCACTTTGAATGCCTCTTAGACCTTTTTCTCGCCAAAACATTACTTGTCGCGATATCGCGACATTTTTCGCTTTGCTGACGTCATCCTCAACTTTGTCGCGATATCGCGACACTTTCGGCTTCCTGAGGCTTCTCTGGCAACTTGTCGCGATATCGCGACATTTTTAGACTTGCTGACGTCATCTTCAAAGATGTCGTGAAATCGTGACACTTTCGGCTTGCCTGAGGCTTCTCTGGCAACTTGTCGCGATATCGCGACATTTTTAGATTTGCTGACGTCATCTTCAAAGTTGTCGCGAAATCATGACGTTTTCGGCTTGCAATGGCTTTTCGTTCACCTTGTCGCGAAATCGTGACACTTTTTGGTTTTGCTGACGTCATCTTCTAAGATGTCGCGAAATCGTGACGTTTTCGGCTTGCAATGGCTTTTCGTTCACCCTGTCACGAAATCGTGACACTTTTTGGTTTTGCTGACGTCATCTTCTAAGATGTCGTGAAATCGTGACGCTTCTGGCCTCCGTACAACTTTTACTCCATGCAGCCGCGAAGACCTTACATGTAGCGAAATCGCTACACCATTGTTGCCTTAGCATTTTTCTTTGCTGCTAGCTAGTGAAACTCTGACGTGTAGCGATATCGCTACACCTTTCCACTTTGCACTTTGAACTCGTAGCACGATCGCTGCACCTTCCCAACATGTGTTTCTAACCTGTAGCGAAATCGCTACACCTTTTTACCTTGCACTTTCAACTTGTAGCGATATCGCTACACCTCCGCACTATGCACTTTCAACCTGTAGCGAAATCGCTACACCTTTTTACCTTGCACTTTGACCATGTAGCGAAATCGCTACTACTTTTCACCTTGCAACTCGAAGTTGTATCAAAATCGTTGCACTTTTGTTCTTAGTGTCTCAAGCTTGTAGCGAAATCGCTACGCTTTTCTCACTTGGTGCTTTTTCTTTGCTTATGCTGGCGAAACTCAGACATGTAGCGAAATCGCTACAACTTCTTCATCAACTTTCTCTCTCCTCCGATGTGTCGCGAAATCGTGACATTTTTCATCCTTGGTGCCTTTGCTTCAAACTTGTCGCGAAATCGTGACAGTTTCTCGATTTGGCTTCTTTCCTTCCA
Organism: Wollemia nobilis; assembly: GCA_028583015.1. Lineage (NCBI taxonomy): Eukaryota > Viridiplantae > Streptophyta > Pinopsida > Araucariales > Araucariaceae > Wollemia > Wollemia nobilis. The sequence continues at coordinate 1,609,593 of JAQPPZ010002068.1, forward strand.
ACATGTCGCGAAATCGTGACATTTTTCCTTGCACATTCTCTCTCCTCCGATATGTCACGAAATCGCGACATTCTTTCTCTCTCCTTAGCGAAAGCTCGACATGTCACGAAATCGTGACATTTTCTTATGGACTTTCTCTCTCCTCAGATATGTCACGAAATCGCGACAGGAACCATGTCGCGACAGAAAACATGTCGCGATATCGCGACAGTTTTCTTCCTTGTCTTTTTCTGCTAATTTCTGGATCTGGGTCCCCTCTGTTTTTCTTGAGATTTTCCTGCACTTGATCTGACTGACCTCTGAACTGCTTCAACTGCATCACTCTGTCTGTGTTGACAACAATTACAATCCTTTTGCACTGCTTTTGCTGCACCTTGCTCAACAATCTCCCCCTTTGGAATTGTTGGCAACACTTTGTAGCCTTGCTCAAATTCTTCTCCCCCTTTGCCAATAATGCCAAAGGGCTGCTGCAGACTCCCCCTGAGTCTATGCACAACATTCTCGAGGCATAAATAACTTGAATGCTCCCCCTGAGAATGTATTTCCCATAGCTAGTCGGTGCTTGGGAAGTGTGACTACTCCCAACTTCTTCCGAAGGTATTCAAATACTTCCTTTGGTAAGGGTTTGGTGAATATGTCTGCTACTTGCTCTGTAGTGGGAACAAACTCTAATATGACCTCTCCTTCTGCAACCTTATCCTTCAAGAAGTGATACCGGATTGCAATATGTTTGGTGCGGGAATGCATTACCGGATTCTTTGAAATGTTGATTGCACTAGTGTTGTCACATTTGACTGAAATGGGCTCATTGAAGTGAATTCCTAGATCTTTCAATGTTTGTCTCATCCATAGTATTTGTGTACAGCATGTAGTAGCTGCAATGTATTCGGCCTCGGCTGTGGATAAAGAGACTGATTCTTGCTTCTTACTGTGCCATGCAACCAATTTGTTTCCAAGAAAGAATGCTCCTCCACTTGTACTTTTTTTGTCATCAATGCATCCTGCCCAATCAGCATCAGAGTATGCAAAGAGAGTGAAGTCTTTTCCTTTTGGATACCACAGCCCATACTCCATAGTACCTTTGAGATACCTAAAAATCCTTTTCACTGCTGTCACATGAGTCTCTTTTGGACTAGCCTGAAATCTTGCAACCATGCAGACAGCTTGCAAGATATCCGGTCTAGTGGCTGTCAAATACAGCAAGCTCCCAATCATTGATTTGTACATTGTTTGATCAACATCCGGAGATTTATCATCCTTGCTCAACTTGCAGCTTGTTGTCATGGGGGTGCTCACTGGCTTACTATCTTCCATAGTGAACTTTTTCAGCATTTCTTTCACATATTTAATTTGAGAAATAAAGATCCCCTTTTCAGTTTGATTAACTTGTAATCCAAGGAAATATGAAAGTTCACCTATCATAGACATTTCAAACTCTTTCTGCATTTTGTTTGCTATGTCTTTGCATGATTCATCATTGCTACTCCCAAAAATTATATCATCTACATAAACAACAAGAACAATGAAATTGCCATTTTCAGTTTTCACATATAAATTGCTATCCACCATACCTTTCTTGAATCCTTGCTTAGTGAGATAGTTGTCCAACCTTGCATACCAAGCTCTAGGTGCTTGTTTCAAGCCATACAATGCTTTCTTCAGATTGCAAACAAAGTCAGGATTATCACAAAGTTGAAAACCATCAGGCTGTTCAATATATACTTCTTCTTCAAGATTTCCATTCAGAAATGCTGATTTTACATCCATCTGATAAACCTTGAAGTTCTTATGAACAGCTAAAGCCAAAAACAGTCTTATTGCTTCAAGTCTGGCCACGGGTGCAAAAGTCTCTTCAAAATCAATCCCCTCAACTTGGGCATATCCCTTACAGACTAATCTTGCTTTATTCCTTACAACTTGTCCATCTTCATTCAGTTTGTTTCTAAATATCCATTTAGTACCAATTATGTTTTTATTTTCAGGCCTTGGTACTAATTCCCAGGTTTTGTTTTTCTCAATTTGATCTAGTTCTTCATTTACTGCCTCCATCCAGCTTTCATCCGTGCTTGCTTCAATAATATTTTTGGGCTCAATCTTGGATAACGAGAGAATAGTTATTTACTACTCTTCTTCTTGTCTGAATGCCAACTGTAGGGTCCCCAATAATCTGCTCTTTGGGATGATTTTTCTGCCAACTGCCTGTTCTGTATTTTCTATTTTCATCTCTTTCTAAGTCCTCTGAATCTGATTTCTGTCTCTCTTCTTTTTCTTGATCTTCATCTTCTTCAATAAATTCTTCATAGGTTGGGTAGTTTTCATTATTGCTGATTTCTTGTTTCCTGCCTTCATCAACCTTCACATCCGCACTCTCCACTATTTTCTTAAGTCTTTTGTTGTAGCATGTATAGGCTTTGCTTTTAGTTGAGTACCCAAGGAATATTCCTTCATCAACTCTGTCTTCAAACTTGCCAAGATTGCTTTCGAGTTCTCTTAATGTAACACTTGCTTGCCGAACACTTTGAAGTACTTTGTTGTAGCCTTTTTGCCAAACCACAGTTCATATGGTGTTTTGTTTTCATGCGGCCTCAACATACATCTATTCTGAATGTAGACTACAGTATGAACTGCCTCTTTCCAGAATCTGTCAGCAATTTTGCTCTCTGTTAACATGGTTCTTGCCATTTCTTGTACAGTTCTGTTCTTTCTTTCAACTACTCCATTCTGCTGAGGTGTTCTTGCTGCTGAGAACTGTCTTCTTATTCCATGTTTTTCACAGAATTCTGCAAACTCTTCTGAAATAAACTCTCCTCCTCTATCAGATCTCAAACACTTTATCCTTTTTCCAGATTGGTTCTCAACCAGATTTTTGAAGGTTTTAAACATCTCAAAGGCTTCTGACTTCTGTTTCAAAAAGAGTACCCATGTCATTCTGGAAAAATCATCTATACACAACATAAAATATTTGTATCCATTTATGCTTTCTGTCCTCATGGGTCCACACAAATCAGTGTGAATCAGTTCTAATGGCTTGCTAGTGAAATATTCTTTTGCTTTGAAGGTAGATCTGGTTTGCTTCCCCTTTTGGCATGACTCACATATACTGTTTGATGGTTTACCAATAGTGGGTATGTCTCTTCTTGCTCTTTTCGAGCTGATTTTTACCAGATTATCAAAGCTTATGTGACCGAGTCTTTTATGCCACAACCAGTTTTCTTCTTCTTGACCAACCAAGCGAGCTCCTTCGAAGTCTCCGAGAGAGTATACAAATTTCCAGAAGTTCTCAGTCCAGTGGCTATTAACTTTCCATTTCTTGTCTTCCTTACTTCACAGCCCTCCTTCTTGAAAATTACTTCATGACCTCTGTCACAAATCTGACTTACACTCAGTAAGTTATGCTTTAGTCCTACCACAAAAAGAACTTCCTTAGAGTTGATTTTACCGTCACTTAACTTAACTGATCCTTTACCCACTATCTTTGCTCCATCATTGTTTCCGAATTTTACAGAACCACCTTCGTATGTCTGTAGCTTATCAAACTTCTGTTTGTCTCCTGTCATGTGACTGGAGCATCCACTGTCTAGAATCCAGGGAGCAGATTTATTCTGTGCTTTGAGAGCTGTTTGAACGATCAGGGATTCTTTGTCTTTCTTCGGTTGTCCCTTTTCTTTCCACTGAGTTTTGACAGCAGATCTGGTTACTTTCTTCACCTTCTCCCTTTCATTTGCTTGTGACAGTTTATTGGGAAATTTTCTGTACTGTTTTGATCCAACTGAGTGATATTTTCTTTCCTGATATTTATTTCCTGCAAAAGAGCTACGACAATTTCTTGCAATATGGCCGAAGTTATGGCAGTTATAACATTCTACAGCATAATCTATCAAAGGAGAAAAAGTATTTCTACTAGTAAAGTTTCTTTGTTCTACATTATATCTACAACTTGAAATTTTATGACCATATGCATTGCACTTAAAACAATAACCAGAAAAGGAACGAGTGTACCTGGGAAATGGTTGTTGCCATGTGGAGGTAGGAGCCATGGGTCTTCTTCTTCTTTGATGAGAGACTTTGGTGAATCCATCATTTGCAGCACTCCTTTCGAGCTTGGACTTGTTGTTTTCTTTTGCATGATACGGTTTATCTTGATCAACCCTGATCTTGTCTTTATTATTTACTGGATCTACTTATTATGGCCTTTGAGTCCTTTGAGGTTTCTCCTTCATCAAAGCCCAAACCAAACTTGATACCCATGGGCCTTTGATTATTCAACATTTTGTTCAGTTTCTCAGAACTGTCTTCAAATTTTTGATGACAACTCAGTTTTCGATTCATTTCTTCTAGCTGCAGCCTTAATCCAACTATTTCTTCTTCTAGCTTGTTGCACTCATTTATTTTCATGATTAGCTGTGCTTCAAAATCTTCAGACTTTTTCTTATGCTCTTCAGTTTGTACTTTCAAACTGATTATTACATTGCTGGCCTCCTCAAATTTTCTTGTAATCTTTTTATTTCTTTTCCTTTCTGCACTTAACTCTTCAAGAGCAGACACCAACTCACCTTCCAGATCTACCTCGGCCTCATCGTCTAATTTTTCTTCACACTCTTGGGTTTCTTCAGTTCTTTGTTCTTCAAAAGCCATGAACAAGGCTTCACCGGTTTCTTCTTCTGAGTCCTCATAGAAACTGTCTTCAGAAGAATCGATATTCTGGGAAATGAAACTCTTCTTCTTGAAGTTTCTTTTTCTAAGATGTGGTTTCTTTTTCCAGACTTTTCTTTCCTGATGTGTCCCTTCATCACTTCTATTTTTCTCATTCATTGGGCATTTTGCTGCAAAGTGCCCGATGCCTCCACAGTTAAAACATTTGAACGGCAACTTACCTCTGTACTTTCCTTTTCCCTTTACTAATTTCCTAACAAAGTTTGCTTCATTTTCATCTGCAGATTCTTCTTCCTCTGACTCTTGTTTAGATTTTACATTTTTCTGTGCTTGGAAGGCTGCTTCTCTGTTAGAGGGCTTAGTTTGTCCAATCCTCATTTCATAAGTTGTTAGAGAACCATGCATTTCATCCATACTGAAAAAATTTAAATCTTTTGCTTCTTCTATGGCAGAAACCTTTGCATCAAACCTTTTGTTGAGAGTTCTCAGTACCTTCTTCACAACAACTGCATCTTCCATTTCTTCCCCCAGTCCTCTTATTGCATTGATGATTCCATTTACTCTCAGCATGTAAGCTTCTATGTTCTCATCATCGGTCATCTTTAATGCTTCGAACTGGGCACGATGTGTTTGCAGCTTAGCTTCCTTGATTTTGCTATCTCCTTCATGAATGCTTTGCAGTTTGTCCCATATGTCTTTAGCAGATTTGCAGTTCATGATGCGTATCAACTCATTGTCGACCAATCCACACATAATAGCATTCTTGGCTTTCGAGTTGTTCTCAAACTTTTTCTTTTCAGCCACATCTGTTGGAGGAACAGTGGGAGTGGTGTATCCATTTTCAACAGATTCCCAAATGTCATAACCCAATGCACAGAGATAGGTCTGCATTCTGAGCCTCCAGAAAGAATAGTTTGTTCCATCGAACAGAGGAGCTTTGTTAGAAGAAAAACCTTCACCACCGGCCATTGTATATCTCCCAAGAACACCTTAGCTGATTAAGCTTGTGCGGGTGCCTGGCTCTGATACCAATTGATATTCTCACAATGACACTGAGAGGGGGGGTGAATCAGTGTAACTACTTAAAAACTTAAATATGCAACTTTTAAAACTAATAATGCAAGCTTGAAACTAGATAATGCAAGTATCACACAAGAGCATCACACAACACAGGATTTTACGAGGTTCACCGATGTGGCTACTCCTCAAATAATGACTTTTTGGACTTCAATCCAAATCCAGTCTTTGCAAGGATTCAATATTTACAATTGTTTACCAGCACCCACTGGAAGGAGCACCAACCCCTGATTTATCTGCTGCAACAGATAGGAGCACCAACCCCTTTATCCAAGCACCAACTTGGATTTCTATTTTGCAAGATAAATGGACATAAAAATGCCTTCTCTTATACAAGACCCTCACTGGTCTACAGCACATACAAAAATCTCACAGAAGCATAGAGAGAATTGTTAGAGACTCAATATCTTCTGATCTAATCTAAAACCTTTCTCTTGAATATTCAATAGAATTGCAGGTTTTGATCTAAGGCTGTTTGCTTACAACACCCTTACTTACTGAGACCTTTTAAATGCACAATGAAAACACAGTCACAGTAACCTTCTCACTATGCCGGTTCGATCCTTATATACTTGATTTCTTCGAACGACTCAATTTCAAACGGTTTAACTTTCCCTCCAACATTTTCATGCATTCTCGGTTGTAATTGACGTGTCAAATCCTTCTCCCGACCTGATCCGCCTTTTAGCCGCTTTCTTACTGACATTCTGACGTTCTGACACTTTTTCTCTGCACATTACGACATTCTACTCTGCTGGAACTGACACCCCTTTTTGTGTAGACTGACAGCCTTTCTGCGCGTTTCGATGCTCTCTGGTTTCGTTCTCTCTTCTCTGTTAAAAACTGTGTATCTTTTATCTCCTATGATCAACTATACCTTATGATATACGCAGCTGACCAATGTCACGCGAACCGTTCTCGATACAACGTAGCTTCCCGTGAGTCCGCCACCTTTCCCTAGTCATGCTTTGTTACGGCCCGCAACATCCGTTTAACATTCAATGCATTGCTCAGTAGCTACTTTTTGTAACTGCTACCTTAGCTGGCCATGCTGCATCACGGCTCTGCAACAGCCGTTCGCGTCTTAAATGCAATGCTTCATAACTTTCCTTTTAACTTTAGCTCACAGCTACAGCATTTTTCTCTAATCTTTCCTCAACACCTGTCACTGGGAACTACAGATCTTACTCCAGTTAATTCTTCGTAACTGGCGCCTTTTTGACACCTGTCACTTTGAATGCCTCTTAGACCTTTTTCCCGCCAAAACATTACCTGTCGCGATATCGCGACATTTTCCGCTTTGCTGACGTCATCCTCAACTTTGTCGCGATATCGCGACACTTTCGGCTTCCTGAGGCTTCTCTGGCAACTTGTCGCGATATCGCGACATTTTTAGACTTGCTGACGTCATCCTCAAAGATGTCGCGAAATCGCGACACTTTCGGCTTCCTGAGGCTTCTCTGGCAACTTGTCGCGATATCGCGACATTTTTAGACTTGCTGACGTCATCCTCAAAGATGTCGCGAAATCGTGACGTTTTCGGCTTGCAATGGCTTTTCGTTCACCCTGTCGCGAAATCGCGACACTTTTTGGTTTTGCTGACGTCATCTTCTAAGATGTCGCGAAATCGCGACGTTTCCGGCTTGCAATGGCTTTTCGTTCACCCTGTCGCGAAATCGTGACACTTTTTGGTTTTGCTGACGTCATCTTCTAAGATGTCGCGAAATCGCGACGCTTCTGGCCTCCGTACAACTTTTACTCCATGCAGCCGTGAAGACCTTACATGTAGCGAAATCACTACACCATTGTTGCCTTAGCATTTTTCTTTGCTGCTAGTTAGTGAAACTCTGACGTGTAGCGATATCGCTACACCTTTCCACTTTGCACTTTGAACTCGTAGCACGATCGCTGCACCTTCCCAACATGTGTTTCTAACCTGTAGCGAAATCGCTACACCTTTTTACCTTGCACTTTCAACCTGTAGCGATATCGCTACACCTCCGCACTATGCACTTTCAACCTGTAGCGAAATCGCTACACCTTTTTACCTTGCACTTTGACCATGTAGCGAAATCGCTACTACTTTTCACCTTGCAACTCGAAGCTGTATCAAAATCGCTGCACTTTTGTTCTTAGTGTCTCAAGCTTGTAGCGAAATCGCTACGCTTTTCTCACTTGGTGCTTTTTCTTTGCTTATGTTGGCGAAACTCAGACATGTAGCGAAATCGCTACAACTTCTTCATCAACTTTCTCTCTCCTCCGATGTGTCGCGAAATCGCGACATTTTTCATCCTTGGTGCCTTTGCTTCAAACTTGTCGTGAAATCGCGACAGTTTCTCGATTTGGCTTCTTTCCTTCCAACATGTCGCGAAATCGTGACATTTTTCCTTGCACATTCTCTCTCCTCCGATATGTCGCGAAATCGTGACATTTTTCAATGCACTTTCTCTCTCCTTAGCAAAAGCTCGATATGTCGCGAAATCGTGACATTTTCTTATGGACTTTCTCTCTCCTTCGGTATGTCGCGAAATCGCGACAGGAACCATGTCGCGATATCGCGACAGGAAACATGTCGCGATATCGCGACAGTTTTCTTCCTTGTCTTTTTTGCTAATTTCTGGATCTGGGTCCCCTCTGTTTTTCTTGAGATTTTTTGCACTTGATCTGACTGACCTCTGAACTGCTTCAACTGCATCACTCTGTCTGTGTTGACAACAATTACAATCCTTTTGCACTGCTTTTGCTGCACCTTGCTCAACACCTAGTGGCCAACATTTTTGTGGTTTTTGCTCAATATTTTAGCAGGATATATTGCAAGGGACCCAATATGGGTTAGAATTTTTTCTTTCAATAGATCATGTGGTGAGCTTGATTGATAATGGCTTCTAATTTACTACAAAAAACAAAACTAAAAAGCATACCTTTCCTTGAAGTCTAGGGCATGGACTAAAGAGATCACGAAACAAGTTTCAAGCAATCGATCAAAGAGCGGTTCAGATCTCAAGAAAATTTGGTGCTAAGGTGCACCCTAAAAATAAATCTCCAATGGAAACCCATTTCAAATGTAAGGATTCCCAAGACTCAACCCCAAAAATAAATTTTTAGGGATGTCCTCTATGGTGGACAACCTCAGCCTAATGCTAACATTAATATTAGGGCTTCCCATAAACCTCTAAGAATGCTTAAGATTGATCCGAGGAAAACTGAGTCAGGATGTCTTAGAGCAGCTGATGGAACTCCTATTGTTAATATTGATATGGGTGAAATTCAGACTAGCATTGAAGATCTGGAAAAAAGAGGACTAATTTATCATTTCTTGGGTTTTCTTCTGAGCCTATCTGCTTTCAAATTCTGGATTCTAAAAAGCTAGAAAACTAAAGGTGACTATAGACACGGAAAATTGACCCACTTTGAGTGGGCAATCTTCCTTAGTGCCTTTAAGAGGTCCCTCACCCTTGCCAAAGGTAAGGGTAGGCCTCTTCACCCCCTATTTTGCCTTTTCTAGTGTTTTTAGCGAAATCGCGCCCCGTCTTCACGAGGCATGACTTTGCAGAAGCGATATCGCGCCCCACCAAAATGGGGCATGATTTCACTGATTTTAATTTAATCTTATTTTATTTTATTTTATTTTCTTCTTGGCCCGCTTAGACCTGGGTTTAAACCCTCCAACGTGTTTTTGCATCGGTTGTGAGTTTATTTGTGCCCACCCTGATCGTCTATAAAAGGAAGAGCAATCTCACTCTTTTGATATATATCATGATCACGAACTTACTAATGCTCATGCGATCTTTGTCTTCTAACACTCGCTTACTGCTTTTATTTCGCTCTGCTTTTTGTGTCTTCTGCAAGCTAACCCGAAGTGCGAATTTTAGATTTTGATTTCCTATTGCGTGGATTGGATTGTTGCTTAACTTGGTGGATGCGCATTGTGGCTCAGGAGGGAAAGAGTGCTATTTCAGATACCTAGCCTTCTTCTATTGCTTCTGCGCTCTCCATTTAGGTTTTGCTCTCTGTGATTTCACATTTAATTTATGTTCTGTGCATGCACTTTTATTTTTCATGTGTTTGAAGTGAAATCATGCCTGGTTCTATCGAGGCATGACTTCACTAACCCTAATTTAGGGTTTTAGCTCACAGAAGTGAAATCATGCCCCATTCTGATGGAGCATGACTTCATCGAAGCATTATCGTGCTCACTTTTTGTGAGGTATGATTTTTCTTGAGATCAATCTAGGGGTAAGTTCTATTTTCTGATAGTTTGGTTAGCTTCATTACTGCATACTGAGCATATTGGCATATTTTGTTTCTGTTTTTACTATTTTTGCATATCTATTTTATGATTAATTCTCCAAAGGTCAATTTTTGATTTTGTGTTGAAAGGTCATCTAAGGGACCTAGGGGGCTTGATTGCTACACCTCCGAGGACTATTATACAATGGCCTAAGCAGGCCCCCTAATGTTGATCATCATTTTTTAGTGTTTCTTAGATTATCTTGCAGGAACAAGTATTTTGATATCATTGGACAAGAAGCATCAAAAGCTAGGATCAACCATCGATTAAAGCTAAGTGTTCTAATTTATCTTATTGGTTTTCTAATCTGATATAAATTTAATTCTTAGGCATCTAAAAGTGAAAAGCATTTAGTTTGCATCTAGGGATAATTTATGTGCATTTATTTTGTATATTTCTGCTTTAAAGGTTTTCTAGAATAAACCCTAGGTTAGTGAGCATTCAAAATAAAGAATCATATTAGGCTAGCTCTTGTATGCTTACATTCTATTTTCAGCTATTACACTCTATTTTTTGCATTGTCATTTATCTTTCTTAGCTTAGAACTAGAAAGACCAAACTTAGGTATTTTTCTTAAAACTGAACACATCAAAATTTTCTTGCATATCTTGAGGACTTGGAGCGAGTCCTAAAATCATTCCTGGTGAACCCATCCCCCTAGCACCGAGTGTAGAGAACAACATACCCCTACGGTTCACCCCACAAAGGTTCCCTCCTTGTGGATCCAGCCTTTTTTGGGAATCGTATGTGGTAGGGTAGTTTTCCCCCTCTACATATTTGGTGAACCCGATGTGAACACCTCCTTTTCTTTTTAAACAATAAGCAAGATCATTAAATTGTGTGCCAAATATTTAAAAAGATAATTCCTTTGTGTGTAAGTGCATAGGTTCTTTTTGGTCTTAGTTCTTCTCCTCCTTGTCTTACTCCTTTTCCTCAATGGCTTTTGACCTTGGGGAAGGATGAAGACTTCTTAGGTTTGATGAGATTTTTCATGAGAATGATCAGATTGATAGAGAAAATCATAACCTAGAAGAAGAGGTTGATAATCATCTTGATCCTATCCAAGATTCCAATGGGAATATTATCTTTAAATATTTTGACCATATATGGACTTTCTATAAGTACCATAAACATGCTTTGGATATGGCCTTAGAGGAAGAAGCATTACTTGAAAAGGATGTCCCACTCCAAGATAGCCCTTTGAATGAACCTTTGAATCATGGTAATCAAACTTGTCAACCTACTTATGCTACTACTGTGACCACCAACATTGGAGTGAATCCACCAATTCCTCCAACTAGTAGTAGCACTCAAATTGGTTCTCAATTTCCACTTCAATCTTCTAATATCAACATTATTTCCTCTATTCCACCACAAGTTAGTCTTCCATTCCCACAAGGCACCACATATAACAACAACCTTCACATGTCCAACCTAAGTCAAGGGAATATTGAGAATTCACATAATCTAAAAATGCAGAATTTGGCAAGTATAGTGAATCAGTTGGTTTCAAGGATGGATATGATTCAACCTTCAGGGTTTACATACAATTATAAAGAAATGTGTAGTCAACCATTGGATCCTATTGTTGCTGCTAGACCTTATCCTAAGCATTTTTCTATGCCAGTTTTACCAATCTATAAAGGGACTGAAGATCCAATAGAGCATTTAAGAGGATTCAGGATAGCTTGCCATGATCTTGTTTATGATGATATGCTCTTATTGAAAACATTTCCAAAGAGTCTTGTTGGAGTGGCATTAGAATGGTATTATCGATTGCCCAACTATTCTTTGAAGAGTTTTGAGAAGACTGTCGAGATGTTTGTTCATCAGTTTAGTGCTTACATTGAAAAGGAAGTGACTATGAGAGATCTATATGATTTAAAGTAAAGTAAAGAAGAAAGTTTTTCAGAGTTTCTAGCCCATTGGAGAAGTTTAGTTGGCCGATTAAGACAACCTGTGTCTCAAAAAGATATGCTTGATATATTCATTGGTAATTTACAAGAACAATTATCTTATGCACTAGAAACTACTACTATCACATCTTTAGATCAAGCAATTGAGTTAGCAAGAAAAGTGGAACAAGCTCTTATTAGAAGAGGTCAACTTAAGGTTAAAGAAGATAAGCCAACTAAGTCTCAACATAAGAATAAGCATATAGGAGGTGATAGTGATAGTAGGCCTATTAATAATGTCACTAACAACCTACAAAATATTGTACTTCAAAAGCCTCCTCAAAGGAATTTCACAAGACTTAATATGCCTATGGAAGCAGTTTTAAAACAACTATTGGATGCTAAGGCAATTGAATTACCTCCCATAAGACAGCCAGATACTACAACTCATTGGTATAAAGCAGATCAACATTGTGCATATCATAGAGTAGAAGGACATTGGACTAATTCTTGTAAAAGGTTGAAACATGTGGTTCAAGATTTAATTGATGTTGGTCGCATTGACACTAGTAGTTTTCAATCTTCCAACAACCAACAGAATCAGAATAGAACAAGATAAACCAACCAAGTGTCCTATAAAAGTGTACCACATCAGTATGATAACAACATGGTTGGAATGATAATAGCTACTCCAAGAAAATTAGTACAGAATATGGATGATTCAATAAAGATTCCCCTCTTAGAACTTCTACAGAATTCTCAAGCCCATGAAGAAGCTATGGTAAATGTTTTGAAATAATAGCCAGTACCTCCAGATATTTCTCCTAGTGATATGACAAAGGTTATAAGTTCCCTCAAGAAGCCTCATCTCACATTTTTAGATAATGATATGGTTTCCTTAGGAGTACAGGAAGATTCTTCTCTATACATCACTGCTTACATTGGGGACACTCTCATCAAAAGGGTTATGATTGATAATGGTTCTTCGCTTAATGTTTGTACACATCATTTCTTTCAAAAATTTGGATTGAAAAAGGAAGATTTAATTGCATCCAGTGACATCATTAGAACTTTCAACAATGATTCTCAAGAATCTTGTGGCACTATATTACTCCCTCTTAGAGTTGGACCAAAAATTTTAAAAATAATATTTTATGTGGTGTCTTGTCCTGCATCTTTTAATCTTCTTCTTGGATGACCTTGGATTCATGCAATGAAGGTCATCCCTTCTACTTTTCACCAATGTGTAAAATTTGAATTTGAAAACCAAATCATTTCTATCATGGGAGATCCTCATCCATTTGAATTTTTCTCACTGAAAGATCTAGCCCAAATCAATTCATCATAATCTTCCTCTAAAATTTTTCTACAAATGTTTCATCACAGGATCAAGATGACTCTTCTTGTTTAGATCTTCTCTTTGATGAATCTCATCAAGGTTTAGAGTGGAGTGTTGAGGATGAGGGTCCACCCTCTCCTAAGGTCTTAACCCCAGAGTTGCATGTTATAGATGAGGCTTTATCTCAGAATGATATCTGCTTTGATGGGTTTGTCCCTTGCATAATGCAGGTTGAGTCTTCTAGTTCTCAAGTGGATTTTGGTTCTATGTCTCCCGAGGACCTTGAGCAATTAGGAGTAATTCCTACCCCACCTCCTCTTGAGGATGATTTATCCATTCTTATTGAGGAGACCATAGATGTGAACATAGGTTCTGAGGAAGCCCCTAGGATCCTTAAGTTAGGCAAAGCCTTGACCATGGACGAGCGGGAGCAATTGACCAATTTATTGAAAGAATATCAAGATATTTTTGCTTGGTCATATGTCGACATGCCAGGGCTTGATCCCTCCCTTGTCATGCATCATTTGGTAGTTAAGCCTAATGCTAAGCAAAAAACTTTGGAAGATGCATTCGAAGGTCACCCTTTCAGTCAAGGAGGAGCTCCAAAAACTCCTTGACATCGATTTTATAAAAGCCATCGACTATTCTGATTGGATCTCTAATATCATTCCTATAGCTAAGAAGGAAGGAACAATCAGAGTATGTACCAAATTTTGGGACATTAACTTAGCATGTCCCAAGGATGATTTTCCCTTGCCCAACATAGACCAGATTATAGATTTCACTACCAAATGTGGAATGCTCTCACTCATGGATGGTTTCTCAGGTTACAATCAGATTATGATTGCTCCTGAAGATCAAGCCAAGATAACATTCACTACTCCATGGGGTACCTTCTACTGGAAGGTCATGCCTTTTGGCCTTAAGAATGCAGGAGCTACCTATCAATGGGCCATGACTTATATTTTCCATGACATGATGCATGATATTCTCCAAGACTATGTGGATGACATTTTGGCTCGGTCACTAGAATGAAAGGATCATGTCCATGACTTAAGATGAATCTTTGAAAGGCTTCGACAATACAGAGTTCATCTTAAACCCGCTAAGTGTGTGTTCGGAGTCACATCTAGCAAGTTGTTAGGTTTCATAGTGTCTAGGTGAGGCATTGAAGTGGACCCTACTAAGGTAGCAGCTATCATTGATATGCCTCCTCCTCGCACCTTGATCGAGTTGCATAGTCTACAAGGTAAGTTGCAGTCTATTCATCGGTTCATTGCCTAGTTAGCCGATAAGTGTCAGCCTTTCCTTTGGCTTCTTAAGAAGGATGTAGTTTTCTGATGGGATTTTGAGTGTCAAAAAGCTTTTGATGACCTCAAAAGATATCTCACTTCCTTACCTATTTTAGTGCCTCCTGTACCTGGTAGGCATATATTGCTTTACATAGTGGCCACCGCTCATGCTTTGGGAGCCATGCTGGCTCAACATGATGATGAAAACAAAGAGAGAGCTATCTACTATATTAGTAGAACTTTGGTCAACTATGAAACTAGGTACACTCCCTTAGAGAAGCTTTGCCTTATCATAGTGTTTGCTTCCTAGAAGTTAAGACACTACATGCTCAGCCATAAGATATTGGTGATTGCAAAGTTTGATCCTTTGCACTATTTGATGTCTAAGCCCCACCTTTCAGGTCGAGCTGCTAAGTGGGTGTTGGCCCTTAGTGAGTTTGATCTGACTTTCATAGGTCAGAAGGCTATCAAGGGTCAGGTGATTGTTGATCAGTTAGCCTTCACTCCCCTAGAAGTTGCCCATCCTATAGTTGTTGAGTTTCTCGATGAGTGCTTCAATGTTGAAATTGAAGAGTTCGAGTCTTGGAATTTGTTTTTTGATGGAGCCCGATGCATGAAGGGCACTGGAGCTAGAGTCATTCTAGTTACACCACAAAAATAGCTCATCCCCTTATCCTTCAAACTTCATTTTTCTTGCATGAATAACACTACAGAATATGAAGCTTTGATCCTTGGTCTTAGAGCAGCCTTAGCTTTGCAGGTTAAGGTCCTTTCGATCTTCGATGACTCTCAACTTATGGTTAATCAGATCAATGATGTTTATCAGACTCAAGATGATAAGATTAAACCATACAAGGAGATTGTCACCAAGTTGTTGTCTTCTTTTGAGTAGGTAACCATAGAGTCTATCCCTAGATCCTCAAATCGCCATGTGGATGCCATGGCTACTACTGCATCCTTGTTCCCTTTGGAGTTGGAAGATGATCAAGCTTCGATTATCATTTGGTAACTCTGGGAACCTGCATCTTTGAGTTCTTGTTTGGATCCCCTAGAGTGTTTTACCATCGAAGATTCCCCATATGAACCATGGTATAATGACATCTTTAATTTTCTTAAATATGGTTCGATGCCTGATGGTTTAGATCGTAATCAATGTAAGCTATTGTGCAAAAGAGTGTGCCAATTTGTTATAATTGGCAATACTTTATATCGATATTATTTTGAAGGTATCCTCTTGTGATGCCTTAACTATGATGAAGCCCAGCTTGCTCTTAGTGATGCTCATGAAGGTTCATGCAGAGGCCATTTTAGTGGTAATGCTATTGCCAAAAAGCTCCTTCGGATGGGGTATTACTGGCCTTCCATGGAGAAATATGCATGCAATTATGTTCGGTAGTGTGACAAGTGTCAATGCCATGATCATCTTATTCATGCTCCTTCTCAAGACCTTCGAGTGATCTCTTCCCCTTGGCCTTTCTCCATGTGGGGATTGGACATTATCGAGAAAGTTAACCCCGTGTCGTCAGATGGTCATAAGTTTATCATTACTACGATCGAGTATTTCACTAAATGGGTTGAAGCCATACCTCTAGCTATGGTGACTAGAACCTAGGTTTCTAAGTTCATCCTCAACCAGATTCTTTGTAGGTTTGGGATACCTTCGATGATTATTTTTGACAATGAAACTCCTTTCAAGAACAAGGATGTCCATAATCTTTATGCTAAGTACAAGATTCAACATAGATGGTCAACTCCTTATTACCCTCAAGGTAATGGACAAGCCGAAGCATCCAATAAATCCTTGATCAAGATTTTGAAGAAGTTGGTTAATAAGACCGATCATGATTGGCATACTCAACTTTATCCTACCTTGTGGGCCTATCGTACTAGCATGCATACTCCCATAGGGGCCTCACCATATGTCTTGGTATATGGGTCTGAGGTAGTGTTTCCTTTTGAGTTAGAGGTTCCTTCTTTGTGCATCTTGTTGCAAGATGTTGAGGTCGATGATGAGTATCATGTGGACCATTTGCACCAATTGGAGTTATTGGATGAGAAGCGCATTCATGCCTTAGAGCATTTGTGAGCCTATCAAGATAGGCTCCAATGATCTTACTCTAAAAAAGTTTGCAATCATTCTTTTGAGGTTGGGGACCTTGTCCTCAAGGAAAATTAGAAGAACACCAATGCTCGTGTTGATCTTCGAGGTAAATTTCAGCCCAATTGGATAGGGCCCTTTGTCATAACAGCTAAGTTTGGCTCAGGTGCTTATAAGTTGGCTTCTATGGATGGTAAAGAACTTAAAGAACCAATGAATATAATGCATTTAAAAATATATTATGCTTGATTTATTTTTCATGTTGCACTGGCATTTAGTTAGGTCATATTGCATGTTTTCCTGACATATTTTGCACGCTTGTCTATCATACTATGCATGATTGCCTGTCATTCTATTTTTGCATATTGCTTGTCATACATTGCATTATTTCTTGCTCATGACTACTTGCTCATATAGTTTTTGGGGATTCATGATAATGGCATGTGATGATACCTAGGTAGGTCATAGCTCATATGCATTGCACTCTCACTAGGACTCTGATGCCTAGAGAAACCCCAACCTAGGGCCCTTATCCCTTCTTCCTCTCTGATTTCTCTTTTCTCTTTCTTTCTCTCCTGGATTGTCTCTTGTATCTTCTTTCTTCTCTTTTCTTCTTGTGTTCCTTGACTTTGGAAATTTTTTATCATGTCCATTATCTCTCTCCAAAGTCAAGGAATGCAATCCTCTTTTGGTATGTCCTTGTATTTTTGCATGATTCTTATTTCTCCTTTGTCTTCTTTGTTCAGATAAGGATATACATTCTTCTCTCCTTTGATTGTACACTTCCTCCCTCTTGAATTTTCACTAGTTGAAACTTCAAGTAGGGGGTACACATGCACACTTATTTTGCTCCTCATATTTCCTCTTCTCATTTCTTCTAGCACATGCACACACTCACATCATGTTATGCTCATATTGGTTGGTCCATACATACATACGCATACACCTTTTTAGGTAGTACTAGCATATACATTACATACATCATTTTACATCAGCATACACTATAACACCCCTATCGGGTTATGTCTCTCTTTGAATCAATGGGCTCAACACCCCATTATAGGATCAACTCCTTGGCCATTGATAGTAGGCCTCGACATACATCCTAGTGGGTAATCGCCCCACAATAGTTACTAGTGAGCAACCACCCATAGCGGGTTACACTATACACTTCACTTATTGGTCCATATTTAGTGAGTACTACACCCATAGAGGGTTCTTCACTCCATACATGGACCATATTTTGAGCATAACACCCTCTAGTCAGGGTTATGATCTAGCTTCCTTCTCGATTTCAGATGGTTGACCTTTGGAGTTTTATCTTTGTCTTCTTCTTCTTTTTCCACTTCACAATTTTCTGTTTCCATTCTTCTTCCTCTTTCTTTCCCTCCCTTCTTTCCCTCCTTTTCTTTCATGCATTTCATGCTAGTTGCATTAGATTCATATTGTACCCCAGTATTCTCTACTTTTGCTTTGTTCTCTGTGATTCGATGTTTTTCTTTCTTTACATTTTCAAGTTTCTTAAGGAAGTTCCTTTCCTTTTGAAACTCGAGGGGGCACCCTAGCCATAGAGGTATTAATGGTAGTAATGTCTCTTAGTTAGTCTAATTCCTTTTTCATACCCCTCTTGCACCACCCCTTTGCCCAAACCTGGCCACCCCTTCTTTGTGCTTGTTGTATGCTTGCCTTCAGGAGTCTACATCCTTCTTTGATGCATTTACTTGGCCTTAAATGCATCAAAGAGGGGGTAAAATGTAGACATGGAAAATTGACCCACTTTGAGTGGGCAATCTTCCTTAGTACCTTTAAGAGGTCCCTCACCCCTGCCAAAGGTAAGGGTAGGCCTCTTCACCCCCTATTTTACCTTTTCTAGTATTTTTAGCAAAATCGTGCACCATCTTCATGAGGCACGACTTCACAGAAGTGATATCGTGCCCTACCAAAATGGGGCACGATTTCATTGATTTTAATTTAATTTATTTATTTTATTTTATTTTCTTCTTGGCCCACTTAGACCCAGGTTTAAACCCTCCAACGTGTTTTTGCATCGACTGTGAGTTTATTTGTGCCCACCTTGATCATCTATAAAAGGAAGAGCAATCTCACTCTTTTCATATCACGATCATGAACTTACTAATGCTCATGCGATATTTGTTTTCTAACACTCGCTTACTACTTTTATTTTGCTCTACTTTCTGTGTCTTCTGCAAGCTAACCCAAAGTGCGAATTTTAGATTTTGATTTCCTATTGCATGGATTGGATTGTTGCTTAACTTGGTGGATGCGCGTTGTGGCTCAGAGGGAAAGAGTGCCAGTTCGGATACTTAGTCTTCTTCTATTGCTTTTGCGCTCTCCATTTAGGTTTCGCTCTCTATGATTTTGCATTTAATTTATGTTCTGTGCATGCACTTTTATTTTTTGTGTGTTTGAAGTGAAATCATGCCCGATTCTATCGAGGCGTGACTTTGCTAACCCTAATTTAGGGTTTTAGCCTGTAGAAGTGAAATCGTGCCCCGTTCTAATGGAGCATGACTTCGTCGAAGCATTATCGCACCCAATTTTTTTGATAGTTTGGTTAGCTTCATTACTGCATACTGAGCATATTGGCATATTCTGTTTCTATTTTTACTATTTTTGCATATCTATTTTATGATTAATTCTCCAAAGGTCAATTTCTAATTTTGTGTTGAAAGGTCATCTAAGGGACCTAGGGGGCTTGACTGCTGTGCCTCCAAGGATTGTTATACAATGGCCTAAGAAGGCCCCCTAACATTGATCATCATTTTTTTAGTGTTTCTTAGATTATCTTGCAGGAACAAGTATTTTGATATCATTGGACAAGAAGCATCAAAAGCTAGGATCAACCACCGGTTAAAGCTAAGTGTTCTGATTTATCTTGTTGGTTTTCTAATCTGATCTGAATTTAATTCTTAGGCATCTAAAAGTGAAAAGCATTTAGTTTGCATCTAGGGATAATTTTTGTGCATTTATTTTGTATGTTTCTGCTTTAAAGGTTTTCTAGAATAAACCCTAGGTTAGTGAGCATTCAAAATAAAGAATCATATTAGGCTAGCTCTTGTATGCTTGCATTCTATTTTCAGCTATTATACTCTATTTTATGCATTGTCATTTATCTTTCTTAGCTTAGAACTAGAAAGACCAAACTTAGGTGTTTTTCTTAAAACTGAACACATCAAACTTTTCTTGCATATCCTGAGGACTTGGAGCGAGTCCTAAAACCATTCCTGGTGAACCCATCCCCCTAGCACCGAGTGTAGAGCACAACATACCCCCATGGTTCACCCCACAAAAGGTTCCCTCCTTGCGGATCCAACTTTTTTTTGGGAATCGTACGCGGTAGGGCAGTTTTCCCCCTCTACAAGTGAGTTACAAATATCTATGCATCCAAATGGTTATTTTATTGTTTTGCTAATAATGAAGATCGAAAGAAAACATTTCAAGGATATCCCTAGTTATTTGGAAGGGCAAGACTTTTTATGAAGCCCTGACATACTAATTCTAAAGTCAAAGAAGATATGCCTTCTACAGGTCCCTTGTGGGTTAAACTCTTTAGCCTCCCAGTTGAATTCTAGAAATTGGCTATTTTTCTTCAATTGGAAACTCTTTGGGAACTTTTATGATGATTGCTGATTGTACTAAAAAATTTGAACATATTATTTATGCTCGAATTTGTGTGTTAATGGATTTTGACAAACCCTTACCTAAAAAGTTCACTTTATAATTTGGGAAGGACACTTGGGAGCAAGTAGTGGACTATGAGAACATTCCTTTTTGTTGTAGATTTTTCCATGAATATGGTCATTTGGCTAGTGTTTGCCCAAATAAAATTCCAGATCAAAAGAAAGAAGATACAAATTCAATAGGTTTCCAAATTCCTAAGAAGAAGAACACTAAAAAAAACTAGTTATGAAGGATCAATCAAAGTTATCAGCTAATATGTTTGAAATTCTTTCCACAAATGATGCCCTAGGTGAGGAAGAGGAAATAATGGAAACATAAATATTAGAAACACAATTTAGATATGAAAGGAATAACTCAGAGATACAAACCAATAAATTAAAGGTATTCAACAAAAAAATAAGAAAATATGCACAAGAAAAACAATCTTTTAAATGGTTAGACTTCAAATAATACAAGTCCCAAGATAACTCTATTGAACCTTCCAACAATAGTTTGACTTTGTACACACATTATTCAAGGTTATAAGACATCCCATATTCAATTGGAGTAAGTCAATAAATAGAGAAAAAATTGAAGATGGATTCTAATCAAAACGTAGGTTGTAAGACCAATCAACAATATATGGTAAAAGAAGGTGAAAATCTTGTAGAGAAAGGTAATATTAATTCCCTTATCAACTATTTTAGCCCTAGTATTAATGAAGATCATAACTTGGAATATTAGAGGACTCAAAGAGAGTATTTCAAAACAAAATAAAATTAGAAGAATGATTCAGATAAACCATCCTCATATTGTTTCCTTCAAGAAACAAAGATTTCAAAAGAGGAAATGGATTTAATTGCTAGTAAAATATGGCCAGTTGGAAAAGTTGTTTTCCTCAGTTCCCAGGGGACTTCTGGTGGCATTTGCTTACCTTTGGGACCCAAAAGAGGTAGTTATTCACCATATGGTTGGAAACTAGGGTCTTTTGGCTATTGCTATTCAAAGTAGACATTCCAACCAAATTATGCTTTGTATAATTGTTTATGCTCCGACTTCTTTAGAGGAAAAGAGAAGATAGTGGAAGGATATAACTTATATTATATCTCATTTTCCTGAATCTTGGATCTTGATAGGAGGAGATTTCAATACCATCCTCTCTCTGGATGAGAAAATGGGGGAAAATAGAAATTTGGACAAGAGCACTAACCTCATGAATGAATATATTGCAAACCTTCATCTTGTGGACATCCAACCAGATAATGGCCCTATGACTTGGTCTAATTGAAGGAAAGACTTAGCTTGTATCATGGAGAGATTGGATAGGTTCCTAATCTCTGATCATATTTTAATCCATGGTCACATTCCTAAAGTGAAGACTCTTAACAATGTTGGTTCAGATAACTGGCCAATAATGGTGGAAATTTGGAAAACTAATGTGAGTTTCTCTCCCTTTTGTTTTCAGTTAATGTGGCTTAGAGATAGTTCCTTTAGACCTCGAGTGCAACAATGGTCGAAGGAAGGTAAAACCAAGATATGGGACTAAGATGTACTATTTTGCCAAAAGGTTGCAATATATTAAATCCAAAATCAAGACTTGGAACTCGAAGGAGTTTTGGGATGTTCAACAAAAAAACATGAAGTTATTGCTCAAATTGAAAATTTGAATAAGAAAATCCATTTAGATGGCCTCACAAAGAGCATAATTATTGATGAAATTAGACTCACAACTCAGTTAGAGGAATGGGAAAAAGGGAAGAACTCTTATGGAAGTAAAAATCTAGAATTCAATGGCTCAAATAAGGAGATCGAAACACAAATTTCTTCCACAAATCTCTTCTAGCTCGAAGATCTCACAACTTTATTTCTTCCCTAAATTTAGATTCTAGAGAGGTTGTCTACACTTGGGATGGCATGAACTCTATTGTTGTGAATTACTTTTCCAATATTTTTGCTGCTACTCCTCTTGACTCAACTTCTCAACAAAATTCTTCAAGCGATCCCTTCTCTTATAACTTCCGAGGAGAACTCTATTTTGACTGCTCCTATTACTATTAATGAGCTTCAACAAGTGGTTTTTAAAATACAAAAAGGGAAAACCCTAGGTCTTGATGGTTTTTCCATTGAGTTCTACCAAGAGTTTTGGGATATCCTTCATGTTGATTTATTAGAGGTAGTGGAAGAAGCCAGGAAAGCCAAAGATATTTTGAAGGTTATCAATAAAACTTATATAAATCTTGTCCCAAAAGCTCAAGAGGTTTATCATATCTCAACTTTTAGATCTATTGCTTTATGTAATATTCTTCTCAAAATCATTACTAAGATCGTGGTAAAAAAGTTGAAGCCTCTTTTGCATAAGATTATTTCCCCTAAACAAGGAGGTTATGTGGAAGGGCATAAAATAGTGGATGAGATAGTTCTTACTCAAGAAGCCATCCATTCCATGGAAATGCAAAAATATCCTTCTATGTTCATTCATTTAGACTTATCCAAAGCTTATGACAGAGTGGATTGGCACTTCCTTATCAAAGTTTTGAGGTAATTTGGTTTCTCTCAAGATTGGATGGACTTGATTATGGGTTGCATCTCTTCAGTATCCTACTCAGTTCTTATCAATGACAAGCCTTCACAACTGTGCCAGAATTCTAGAGTTATTAGGCAAGGTGACTTTCTCTCCCCTTATTTATTTATCATTCTTGTTGAATGCTTGGGTAGGACTATAACAAAAAATAGAGACAAGAAAATCCTTGAGGAAGTTACCATTGCACATAGAGCTAGGCCTATATCTCATCTTCAATTTGTTGATAACTCTACTCTGTTAGGTAGAACTACAGTTAAGGAAGCTTCTAAAATTAACCAAATCATTAGCTATTTTTCTACGACTATTAGGCAATTGATCAATGAAGACAAGTATAAAGTCATTTTCTTTCACTGCTCTACCAAATAGGAATCCATGGTATTGTATAAACTAAAATATAAGAAGACCTCCCTTCCAATCACTTATTGAAGCATCCTTATAAATACTTAAAGATAGAAAAATAAAGACCTTAATTGGTTGTTGGACAAAGTTAAGAAGAAAATTGGAAAGTGGACCAATAGGTGGATTTCTTTTGGGGGTAGAATTACCTTGATAAAGTCTGTCATTCAAGCTATACCTATTTATGTTTTTATCATGTTTAATATCCCAAAGGTTATTCTTCAAGAATTGGATCAAATTAATCATCGGTTCCTCTGGAGTGGTACTAAGGAGAAAATAATATGGGCCTTGGTGAAATGGGACACTTTATGTCTTCCTAAGAATGAAGGGGGGTTAGGATTTTGGTCTACTATTAATAACAACAAAGCTTTAGTTGCTAAATTATATTGGAGGATTTTACATAACCCCAATGCCCTTTGGGCCAATAATCTCTATGCTAAATATGCTGAGAATAAAAGTCCTAAAGACCTTGTTCGCTATCAATTGCCTACCAAAGGTTCTCCCATTTTAGTGGTTCTTAAGACTGGTGAGGATTTGATTAAGAAAAATTTATTCTGGATCATTCATAATGGTCAACAAGTAAATTTTTGGATAGATTCTTGGGATGGTCACCGACCTTTGATAACTCAGTTTCCTGATTGGAGGCCTTGGATGGAGGAGCTTCACCAAGCTAATTGGATAAAGGTGGCTAATTATTATCGATACCATACTAGCAATTCAGATGTTGGTAGATATTGGATCCCTATTGAGTATTGGCCTATGCAAATTCTATAAATTCAAAGATAAGACATCCAATGCATCTTGCATATGAGATCTCTCTCTTTGTCCCATGATAAAGATTTTTTTGGATGGAACAAAACTACTAAGGGTGAGAATTCAGTTGCTCAAGGTTATTTGACCTTATACCATAATAATCCCAACCAATTTTATGACATATTTTCTTAGTTATGGGATCAAAAGTTCTAGCCTAAGGTGAGGTTCTTTATTTGTCTTTTATTGCATCATAGGGTGCTAATTGGTGAGCAACTTATGAAACATGGTTTTCATGACTCTTTTAGATGTGAAATATGTGGAAAGAATGTGGAATCTCTTAGCCATATTTTTATTGAGTGTACCTTAGCCTCTGAGCTATGGAGGAGAATGGCCATCTTACTTGGCTTATAGTGATCCAATTTTTCTACTTTTGAATAAATTTGGAGGGATTGGACTAAATAATAAGGTGTTGATAATTTCATTAGATAATTAGTTTAGATGGGTCCTACCATTATACCTTGGAATCTCTAGAATGAAAGGAACAATTGGAATTTCAATAAAGAAATAAAGGATAATCCCTATATCTGATAAAATACCATTGCCAACTTAGTTGAATTAGTCCAAAAACTCCTTAATCACCCCCAAAACTCTCACCAAAAATGGGATCAAGTGATGCAAAGATTGAATATTAACTCTTCTAAGGGCAACCGACTTAAAGTGAATGTGAGTAATTACAAGATGGAAAGAACAAGAAATTGGTAGTCTCATCTTAAGGATTATGGAAAATTCAATATCGATGGAGCCTCTAGGAAAACCTTGAAAAATATAGTGTAGGAGGAATTGGTAGAATTTCAAATGGCTCTATGGTTTTCAATTTTGCTACAAATTTGGGTATCTTTTCCAATAAGCTTGCTGAGGGGTATGATATCCTCAAAGGCCTTAAAGAGGTTGCTAAGGTTGGATGGGGAAATGTGTTGGTTGAATATGACTCCCAAATCATGATTAATATTTTGAAGACTCCTAAGAATCATAAGGTTGATTGGAGAATAAAAATAATTTTTGAGAAGATTTAATTAATCTAGATGGGCTTTTTGAAAGTGGATTACAGTCATGTGGTCAGAGAACAAAGCATGAGTGCTGATACTTTAGCTAATTGGGCATTAGACAAAGGTGATCTGACAACGGGCCAAAATTACAGAGAAGAAAAATAATTTTTATTTTATTCAAATGCAACAGAGCATTACTGTTACAACAGTGTATTACAGTCACAGTAGAATATTACATAAGTCGCAGAAGAGTTGCGCCTTTACAAAATTTATCCATTCTCCAAATAAAAAAATTATCGTTCTAGCCATCCCCTGTGCATGCCTTTGCTCTCCTTTTTAAAGGTTCTCCGGTGATGCTCCATTTCCAGTTGGTGGCCCTTCGTTTCCTCTTCCAGAACCTTTCGTTTCGCCTCCCCGTGTCGCTTCGTCATCTAGATATTCGACACGTCTCCCTTTTCGACTCTTCATCTTCGACTCATCTTTCGATGCAAAAATATGACATGTCGCGATATCGTGACATTTTGGCTTCCCTGTGCTCCTTCTCCCTTTCGGTCGTGATATCACGACATGTCGCGATATCACGATGTTTTCTCTTCATCTCTGCCTTCCTCACCTTCGGGTCGCGATATCGCGACATGTTGTGATATCACGACGTTTTCTCTTCATCTTTGCCTTCCTCGCCTTCGGGTCACGATATCGCGACATGTCGCGATATCGTGATGTTTTCTCTTCCACCACTGCCTTTCTTACCTTTGGGTCGCGATATCACGACATTTGCCTTCGGATGCCCATGCTTATCTGCTCTGGTCACGATTTCGAGACAGTCACGATTTCACGACATGTCATGATTTCGTGACATGTCACAAAATTGTGACATTCCCAACTGCTTTCTCTCGGCTGCTGCTCTTATGTCATGATTTCGCAACAGTCACAATTTTGTGACATGTTGCGAAATCGTGACATCCCAACCGCTTTCTCTTGGCTGTTGCTCTTATGTTGCACTTTTGTGACATGTCACGAAATCGTGACATCCCAACTGATTTCTCTTGGCTGCTGCTCTTATGTCGTGATTTCATGACATGTCGTGAAATCGTGACATCCCAACTGCTTTCTCTCGGCTACTTCTCTTATGTCGGGATTTTGTGACAGTTGCGATTTCGTGATAGTCACGATTTCCTGACATGTCACAAAATCGTGACATCCCAACTGCTTTCTCTCGACTGCTGCTCTTATGTCACGGTTTCACGAATTTGTTTTGCCCTACACTTTCTCTCTCCTTCCTGAGTTGCAAAAACTTAATTTTTTTTTGTTGATGCAAGATTGCGCTGCTGCCACCGGATGCTCCTACATCAGACACCCGAGGTTGATTGAGAAGTGATCCTCACTTCTAAACTGTTAGAGGGAGACCCAGGCGGTCAACCTCCATTTTAGACAACCAAGTTGCATCTTCTACCGGTCTGCCCTTCCACTTAACCAAATATTCGAAATACTGTCTATTTTTGGTACTTCTGCCTTCTCGAGTGTCCAGTATTTCCTCAATCTCATCTGTGGTTGGAGTAGACGCTGGACTACTCCACAACTCTGCGCTTGGTGTCTCACTACTATCCCCCTCATGGTATTTCACCAAATCTGAAATGTTAAAGACAGGTGATATGTTAAGCCCACTTGGCAATTCTACTTCATAGGCATTGCCTGAATCTCGTTTTGCCATGATTCTACACGGTCCAAACTTCTTCATCTTTAGCTTGTTATAGGTTTTAGCAAGAAATATTTCCTTTCTCAGATGGACCATCACTTCATCTCCCACTTTGAATTCCTTAAACCATCACTTCTGGTCTGCTTTCGTCTTATAGTGCATATTCATTTTGGCAATATGCTTCTTCACTTCTTCATGCAGGTTCTTCAGATGCTCTGCAAAATCCTCAGCCTTGAAACTACACTTTTCCCTTGTATTCAACTTCCTTAACTCAAAAACATTTCTTGGACTACTTCCATATATTATAGAAATGGAGATCTATTGGTACTCCTATTGATAGAATTGTTATATGCAAATTTCGCCTACGACAAAATCAGATCCCATCCTTTGGGCTTATCTCCTATCAAGCACCTCAATAGGTTACCCAAACTTTTGTTTACCACCTTTGTTTGCCCATCTGTCTGTGGGTGGTATGCTAAACTGAATTTCAAATCCGTCTTTAGTTTCTTCCACAAGGTTCTCCAGAAATACCCAACAAACTTGGTATCTCTATCGAAAACGATACTCTTCGGTAGACCATGCAGTCAAACCACCTCTTTGAAAAACAAACCTGCAATATGAACTGCATCATTAGTTTTTTGATAAGGGATAAAATGTGCCATCTTTGAAAACCTATCAACTACCACAAATATGGAATCATTTCCCCTTTGTGTCCTTGGTAGACCAAGAACGAAATCCATGCTGACATCTTCCCATGGTTTCTCTGGTACAAGTAATGGCTGATATAATCCGATGTTCTGTCTCACACCTTTCGCAATATGACAGACTCTACAACTTTACACAAATTTTCGCACATCTTGCTGCAGTTGCGGCCAATAATAATTCTCGCTCACAAGGGCAATGGTCTTATCTCGACCAAAGTGCCCGACCAATCCTCCACTGTGTTTTTCTTTGACTAGGTTTTCCCTCATGGAACTTCTTGGGATGCATAATTGGTTTCCTCTGAACAACATTCCATCTTGGATCAGAAAATCCAACCACTTGGTTCTGTCCAAGGTAATTGGTGCCAAGAAAGCCTTCCAGGCTTCTGCAAAATCAGGATCTTCAGGGTACAAACCTTTCAATTCATCAAACCCCAACACTTCCACCTTCATTTCTATCAGCAAACTCTGCCTTCTACTCAAGGAATCTGCAACTCTGTTGGAATTTCCACTCCTGTGCTTCAACACAAAGGAATAACTCTGCAGAAACTCAACCCACTTCAAGTGCCTCTGGTTCAGTTTTCCTTGGCTGTTTATATACTGTAAGGCCTAATGATCAGTATATAACACAAACTCTTTTGGCAACAAATAATGTCTCCACTTCTTCAGGGCCTAAACTATAGCATAGAATTCTTGGTCATACACTGAATACTTCTTCCTGGCCTCATTGAGTTTTTCACTGAAGTAAGCAATAGGCTTGCCTTCTTGACTTAGCACAGCTCCTATGGCACTGCCACTGGCATCACAGTCCACCTAAAATACCTTGTTAAAATTTGGAAGTGCTAAAATAGGTTGCTCAGTGACCTTCTTCTTCAACATATCAAAGCTCTTGTCTGCTCCTAAGGTCCACTTAAAGTCTTTCCTATCCCCTCTCATTTTTTTCGTAAGGGGTGCACAAATACTTCTAAAATTTTTGATGAATTTCTTGTAAAAACTGGCCAGACCATGAAATGATATCACTTCAAAAGTGCTTCTTAGAGTAGGCCATTCAATGATAGCCCTCAAATTTTTTGGGTCCATTTTCAGACCTTCAACTGAGATGACAAATCCCAGGTATACCAACTTCTTCTTCACAAAATTGCACTTCTTCAAGTTGATCAACAACTGTTCTTCCCTCAGCTTCTCAAAAACCCTCCCGATATGCATCGGTGCTCTTCCAGGGTTCTGCTGAATATCAAAATGTCATCCAAATAGACAATAACATAATTGCCTAAAAACTCCTTCAACACTTCATTCATCAACCGCATGAACGTGCTTGGTGCATTGGTTAGCCCAAATGGCATGACCAACCACTCATACAAACCTTCTTTGGTTTTGAAAGTAGTTTTCCACTCATCTCCTTCTCTGATCCGGATCTGATGGTAGCCACTCTTCAGGTCAATCTTGGTGAAGTACTTGGCTCCACTCAAACAGTCCATAATATCATCCATCCTTGGTAATGGAAATCTGTATTTTATGGTGATCTTGTTGATAGCTCGGGAGTCTGTACACATCCTCCACTCCCCATCCTTCTTTGGTGCTAGTACTGTAGGTACCGCACATGGACTCAAGCTTTCTCAAATCAGTCCCTTTTTCAACAACTCATGGACTTGCCTGATCAGCTCCTCACTTTCCACCAGAGTCATTCTGTGGGATTCCTTGTTGGGTAAACTAGATCCAGGTACCAAATCAATATGGTGACTGATCTTCCTCATTGATGGTAAACCCTCCGACACATTATCTGATATGATGTCTGGAAATTCTTCTAACAGGTGTTTGACCTCTGCTAGAACATCTGTGTACTGTTCTTTCTTAACAGTAGGGATTAATGCATAACACATTGAATCCCTCTTCAGACCATCCAAAAACTGTCTTCCATCCACTAGGCAGATTCTGGCACTACTGCACACTTTCTCATCCACTTCCTTCAGTGGCTTCAATTTGTGATGTACTCCATCCTTCGTTAGAGAGTACGTATTTGCATGCCCATCATGCACTGCACGTCTGTCAAATTGCCATGGTCTTCCCAACAACAAATGGCAAGCATCCATCGGCAATACATCACATAGGACCTCATCTTGATAATTCCCAATGTGAAATTTGACCAAGCACTATTCACTGACAAGTGCTCTGTGGTCTTTCTACAACCATGTAATCCGATATGGATGCGGGTGCTTCCTCTTCCCCAATTTCAACTTAGTAACCATCTCTTATGAAACTAAGTTGTCTGTGCTACCATTATCAATGATAACATTGTAGACCTTCCCTGCACATTTGCACCTCGTGTGGAACAGGCTCTTCCTCTATTCTGGTTCTTTTTCCTCATTCAACAATGTTCTTCTCATCATCAACACTTCTCCTCCTTCTGCCTCTTTAGAGTGTTCTGACTCTTCACCTTCATCTGCCACAGCAGCTCTGGCATGACCCTCAGGTCTCTTGTCCATCCTTTCTTGGTGTTGAGGACACTCGTATGACCAGTGTCCCTCTTATCCACACTGGAAACAGGTTCCACAGAATACCCCTATTCCATACCCACGTCCAGGTCTACCTCTACCTCTCTAGTAGTCATTGTTTTGATCACACGAGCAGTAGGTATTCTCATTTTTTTGTTCCTGGTGTTTGCTTGTTTCCCCAGTCTTCTTCTAGTCTTGGTAATTTCCTCCACTGGTTCTTCCACCACGATCCCTTCCTCTCTGGTTGCCTTCGAATCTTCTATTCAGTTTCTCTTCCACCTTCAAGGCCAACTGGTATGCATATTCTATGGTGGCTATTCTGATCAAGCCGAGTTCTTCCTGAATGTTCATTCTCAACCCGTTGATGTATCCGGCTACTTTCTCCTTATTAGCCCCTAAATGGCCGCTTCTGATGGAGATCTTGTAGAATTCTTCTATGTATTCTTGGACAGACTTGCCTGACTGTCTCAAACTTTGCATCCTCCTCAACAGATCCAACTCGTAATCTATGGGAATAAACTGTCTCTTTAGTTTCTCCACCATTCGGTCCCATCTGGTTATCTTTTCTTTTCCATTTTTATTTCTTTTGAGTTGTACTCCTTTCCACCATAAACTATCATGGCCTTTCAATTTTGCTTTTGCAAATTATATCCGATATGGATCTGCAACCTCCTCATACTAAAAGTATTCCTCCATATCTTTGATCTAATCAATCAACTCTTATGGGTTGAGATTCCCAGAATACATAGAGACATCAAACTTCGGCCTCTTCCCGGCCTGAGATAGGGCTTTAAGAAATCTAGCTTCAGAAGGATCCAATGTTTCTTCATCATTTGATGGGTCATCAGTTACCCAGGCTTCATCGTCACTATTGTCTTCTCCTTTTGGCTCGACCCCTCTTCGCAACTCCTCTTGCAAGGCTTGCACTTGCCTTTGTAATGCTTTGAAATCTTCATCCGACACCATATTTTTCCCACGACCATGGTTCTTTCTTGGAGGCATTCTGCTCACTACTTTCACAAAGCTCTTCCACAGATCCTGGTGTAAGCTGCCTCACGTTCGGCGCTCTGCTTACATGCTCAGAATATTCTAGCTCTGATACCACTTGACAGCGGGCCAAAATTACAGAGAAGAAAAACAATTTTTATTTTATTCAAATGTAGTAGAGCATTACTGTTACAACAGTGTATTACAGCCACAACAAAATATTACATAAGTCACAGAAGAGTTGCCCCTTTATAGAATTTCTCCATTCTCCAAATAAAAAAATTATCGTTCTAGCCATCCCCTATGCATGCCTTTGCTCTCCTTTTTTAAAGGTTCTTCGGTGACGCTTCATTTCCATATGGTGGCCCTTCGTTTCCTCTTTCAAAACCTTTTGTCTCGCCTCCTCGTGTCGCTTCGTCGTCGAGATATTCGACACGTCTCCCTTTTCGACTCTTCATCTTCGGCTCGTATTTCGATGCAAAAATACGACATGTCGTGATATCATGACATTTTGGCTTCCCTACACTCCTTCTCCCTTTCGATCACGATATCATGACATGTCGCGATATCATGATGTTTTCTCTTCATCTTTGCCTTCCTCGCCTTCGGGTCGCGATATCATGACATGTCACGATATCATGACGTTTTCTCTTCATCTTTGCCTTCCTCGCCTTCGGGTCGTGATATCGTGACATGTCGTGATATCGTGACATTTTCTCTTCCACCACTGCCTTTCTTACCTTCGGGTCGTGATATCACGACATTTGCCTTCGGATGCCCATGCTTATCTGCTCTAGTCATGATTTTGAGATAGTCACGATTTTGCGACATGTCATGAAATCGCGACATTCCCAACTGCCTCCTCTCGGCTGCTCCTCTTCGTCATGATTTCACGACAGTCACGATTTTGTGACATGTCACAAAATCATGACATGTCATGAAATCATGACATTCCCAACTACTTTCTCTCGGCTACTGCTCTTATGTCACGATTTTGCGACATGTCACAAAATCGCAACATCCCAACTGCTTTCTCTCGGCTGCTGCTCTTATGTCGCAATTTTACGACGATCGTGATTTCGCGACATGTCACGAAATCGAGACATCCCAATTGCTTTCTCTCGTCTTGCTCTTATGTCACGATTTCACGACATATCACGAAATCGTGACATCCCAACTACTTTCTCTCGACTGCTGCTCTTATGTCGCGATTTCGTGACATGTCACGAAATCTCGACATCCCAACTGCTTTCTCTCAGCTGCTGCTCTTATGTCACGATTTCACGATAGTCACGATTTCACGACATGTCACAAAATTGCGACATCCCAACTGCTTTCTCTCGGCTGCTGCTCTTATGTCACGATTTTGTGACATGTCGCAAAATCGCGACAATTTGTTTTGCCCTGCACTTTCTCTCTCCTTCCTGAGTTGCGAAAACTTAATTTTTTTTTTTGTTGATGCAAGATTGCGCTGCTGCCACCGGATGCTCTGCGTCATGATCTTACTTGCTACGACCATTCTCCCAGATGGTGGGCTTCACAAATAAGGGAAACTCTGCTTTTTATCCTTTCTTTGGATGGCTCTAGTTCTAGAGGTACCTAGTTTGTTTTTGCTTCTCTTTGGTTCGGTTAGGCTATTTTAGTTCCCTAGATTAGACATATCTTTCCTATGTTTCCTCTATTGAATCTTGTCTTAATAGTCTTTTGGCCTAGAAATGCCGTAGTTGTGTTTTGTTATTTTTATTTTTAAGTTTTTTGAGGAGTGTGTGTGTTTTTTTGTACTATTTTATTTTTGTATTGTTTTAGTTGTTTTTTTTTTTATGTTTTTTGTTAGCGTATATTAAATTACTATTATTATTTCATTATTTAGTTGGGATATTAGGGAATAAATTAGGTTAGCTTATTGTTAGCGCTAGTTTATTCCTGGCATTAATAGGTTAGTAGATCCTACATCTACGAGCCTACTATAGACATTGTAACCTATATATACTTGGACTTTATCAATACATTTGTTCACTTATCTTACATGGTATCAGAGCGGGTGTGAGGAGCAGACCTCGCTCCGATTACGAGCTTACCACCACCACCGCTGGAGTTGGAGCTGGAGTCGGCCCGTAGCTATTTTGAGGCATGCTTCTCGAGGTGGCCCGTAGCACTCTGTGGCACGCTTCTTGAGAGACCCAAAGAAGCCTAGGCATGGATCTCGAGATGGTGGCCCGTAGACTCGGATCTCGAGGTACGACGACCCGTAGGCCTGACAGCTCTTGCCACAAGGTGGCCTCGGGAGAGGGCTCGCAGGCCCACATCATCGACGACCATAGGAGACGACTCGTAGGTCCGACAACATCCTGTTGTCAGACCTGACAGGCCGATAGCAGACCACCAGCACAGATCCGATGATCAAGATCTAAGAGGGTAGGTGCGCCCTCCGATCCTCGATGACCGACGACCGACGGTAGAGATCCGACCACTAGGATCTTTGAGGGTAGGAGTGCCCTCCGATCATTGGTGGCCGCTACTGCTGCTCCTGTGGGTCTAGCGCATAGCCGGGAGGGCAAGCACACCCTCCTAGGCGAGGATCAGACCCAAACCCGAGGGAAAGAGTGCCCTCGGGTCTGACATCAGCTCCCAATGATTTGGACTGGTCAACAAGGGCAGGCGTGCCCTCCGTCGGATATGATATGTGACCTCGAGCATAGATCTCGAGGCACTGACATGGCAGACAACCACTAGACCAAACGTAAACTCGACTGGACCCCGGGCATGGAACCCGAGGCTAATCGGACAGACAACGATGTAACGCATGGTAGAAAGGCCACGTGCCACCGAGACAAACAACATGGTGACACGTGGTAGACAGGCCATTCACCACTGGACATGACATGTGGCAGTGGGAAAGAGCCGATTTCTTGAAGGCAATCGAAATAAAAGGGGTGCATTTCCCCTTTTATCCCGCTAAACATCGCCCGTCGCGGCGATGTGGGATTAAAAACCCAAATCTTTGGGTTTCCCCACCCCGACGGGAAATAAAGGGAAGGCATTCCCTTCCCTTCCCATCGGGCGGCGTAGCCCGACTGGCAGGAGCGCCAGTCGGCCGCTTAACAGCCGCGGGGTCGGGAGTTCAACTCCCGTCGGCCCCAAAACACCTTTTGCAAGGCGCGACAATAAAATGGACCAAGTAAAAAAAAAAACAAAAGGTCAAAATTTTTTTATTATTTTTTTTGTAGATTTTTAATTATTTTTTAATCTTTTTCTTTAATAATTTAATATATTTTGTTTAAAATCAATTTTTTTTCAAAAATTACATTGATTTTTTACCAAATTAAATTTTATTATTAAATAAATATGATTAGATTTATTAAACTTTTGCATTAAAATAGAGAATTAAAAACCTATTTTTTGCAACACAAACAAATGAGTGCTTTTGTTTTTCCATAAAACGGAATATAAGACATAAAAGAGCAACTTTTTATTGCAAAATTAGGGAACCTTAATTCTTCTCAAACCTTGTTAATTTAGCATACAATAAAGGTTCAAACCTGAATTCTTTTTTGCCAAATTGTAACACAAGGAGACTGAAATTTTTTGTAAAATTCAAAGGCAAAGTGTGCATTTGTTTTCTCAAAGGGGGATATAAGACATAAAATTGCACATTCTTTTTTGCAAAAATTTGAGAAGAAATTGTAACCTTGGGTCCATCAAAAACTAAGTCATTTGTCGACTAGTTCTGGAAGCCTTCCAAATGCGGGTCGTGTGTCGACTTGTCTTGGAAGGAGTGCTCAAAATTGTTAATTTTGCAACATAGAGGGGGGAAGACAACATTGTACTTCTTTTGCAAAATTGGAAAACAAAGTAGGAGACATAAAAATATCATTTTTTTTTGCACAACACAAAACACACATTTTGTTGCAAAAATTAAAAGGTGCATTTTCGATTTTACTCGACACCTTTATTGGAAAATTAGGTGCATTTTCGGTTGCATCCGACACCTAAGTGATAAGAATTTTGTGGGCATTCTTGTTTGATTATTGCATTATTTTTTTTGCAATTATAAGTCATATAATCAAGAACACACTAAACCCCAAAATTTCACAAATTTGTGTAAATATTTGCACAGATTTAAAGCCAAAATTACTTGATATTCTCTCCTAAATCAACAAAACCCCTAATTCACTCTTATTTGTTTGGCTTAATTTCCTCCAACTTTTCATCCTTCTTGAAAGGAGTTAAGGCAGGTGCCATTAAATATCTGTTTGAGTGAATTATATTTTGATACTCTTTTAGGGTAATCAAAAGAAAGAACAAGTTTTTTTTAAGGAACCTTAAAAGTTGCAATTCTTTGCACTAAGGGGGGATAATTCCTTTCTTCCTTCAAACATAGATTTTGTCAAGAGGGAGATAAAACTTGTAAAGGCAATCAGAAAAGTAGAAGTCATCAACATTACACCTTTTCTTTTAGACTTCCTAATAGCAATCATGCTTGAAGTACTTACAATAAGAAAGGACAAATTGGTGAACTTTTTTGATCAAATTGCCTAGAAAGCATAGTTTTGCACAAATTGTAAAAATGACAACCAAGACACCATTCAGTGTTGGTTTCAAAATAAGCAAAACTAAAATGCTAAAGACACAACACAGAAGCCATATTTCTAGTGAAGTGTCTCATTCTGATTCTGTTTTTGGTTCAAAGATAGCACAAGGAGTGCTAAATTGCTAAAACGGTTTTGTAGAGGGAAAACACGTGTCCCTTGGGCAAAAACACCATCTTCTCTCTCTCTCTCTCTCTCTCTCTCTTTTTAGGCTTCATAAATAGCATAAGTATTTTGTTTGAAGACCTTCCAATAAGGGGTGCTTGTACCTCTTTTAGGCTTCATAAATAGCAAAATCTAATTGTTTTAAGTACTTGTAACAAGAGGAGAGACTTTTTGTGATGTAAAATTGTCTAGGAGGCAATATTTGTAAAATCCTTCACAACACTCTTGAGTTGCATACTTTTTTGCAATTGAGGGGGGATATTCATTTCTTTTCTTCATTGTTTTTTGTAAATAGGGAAGATGACTTATAAGGGTGCATTTTCGGCTTTGACCGACACCTTAGTCACACTTCCTTCAAAAATTAATTACACTATGTTTTGCAACAAGAAGGGGGGAACTTACAAGCGTGCATTTTCAGCAGCGACCGACACCTTAGCTACCTTATCTTTTACAACTTCATATTGTAAATGAATGAACCTTGTATGAAGTGATCTATTCTACTACACCTAGCGATTGCAGCGGCTGGTTACCCATGCAAATTTGGTTGGATGATGTGATTACCATAAGGACATTTGTTGACGTGAAGAAAAAGCAAGGACTGACCCATTTTTTTCTTAGGAGCAGCCAAAGCACTCTGACATAGCAAAGAACCAGCATATCAACATCTTCTTCACTGTATTAGGGCAGTTATATACTTTACCCAAATATTGTTGTATGGGGGGATGATAGTGTAGCTAGTAGTTATATTATTACCCAAATAATGTAATAAGGGGGGATGTTAGCGTATATTAAATTACTATTATTATTTCATTATTTAGTTAGGATATTAGGGAATAAATTAGGTTAGCTTATTGTTAGCGCTAGTTTATTCCTGGCGTTAATAGGTTAGTAGATCCTACATCTACGAGCCTACTATAGACATTGTAACCTATATATACTTGGACTTTATCAATACATTTGTTCGCTTATCTTACATTTTTGTGTTTTTGTTCTTTTTCATGTTTTTGTTTTTTGGGTTTTGTGTTTTTGGTTTTTTAAGTGTTTGTGTGTTGTTTTGTTGTTTTTATGGTTTTCTTATGTGTTTTGTGTTTTGTTGTTATTATTTATTTATTTATTTGTTTATTTTTTGAGTTTTTTTTTGTTTTTATGCTTTTATGTTGTTTTTGTTTGTTTTGTGGTTTTTATTTTTTGGTTGGTTTGTTTGTTTGTTTGATTGTATTTATTTTTTTATATTGTGTTTTTTGCGTTTGTTTATGCTTTATGCTTGTTTGTTATTATTTTTATTGTTTTAGGTATGCTCGTTGAGTGTGCTAAAGGGGGTAGGCTAGGTGCGGGCCCTAAATATTTTTGATGGAATAGATACCTCTGCCTCCTTGGGACTTACCCAAAAGTGGCATCCCATTTGGGGTGTTTTCCACACAAAAAAGATGATAATTTATAACAATTGTCTTAGTCCTAAGAGGGTGGTTATCCTAAGAGGGTGGTTTAAAATTGCCCTATCAGGGTCTATTAGGGTGGTTTTTTACCACTGTAAAAAATTACCTTAATTTAGTCATCGTTAAAACCCTTATTTGGTGTAGTGTTTGCAACATTAAGATATTAGGTGGCATCCATGGAGGTGAGTACCATCATGGACTGAAGATGTAGAGGATTTGGGTTGAGTGAGGCATGGGAGATGGGTTATTAGCCACCATGGGACATATATTGAGTTCTTCCCATACACCCAAGTGCTGAGGTAGGTTTATTTGAGATAATATTTGTCAGATCTATCAGTGGTCATTTGGAGGGTCAAGGGAGATCATGGGACTTGGCCATGGGGGGACCCCTTGGGTATAGAGAGGGATGTTGATATAGGGCTGTTAGATATGGAGGATGTAGGGACTACTACATAGTATGATACCTGATGGTGATCATAAATATGGAATCCAAGGTGAGGTATGTGGGAGGAAGCAGGTGGAAATGGGGGAGTAATGCAAATTGGTAGATTAGAATGGATAGATGGTATGGATGAGGTAAAAACTAAGATATCAGAGGGAGCAACTAATTGTGGAGGTGATAGGGAGGATGAGGAGGAGTCACCACTTAGGTTATGAGTGCATTACTGTATAAAGAGTAGAGTAGGCCAATCCAAGGATACAAAAAAGAAGGGTTTGAAAAGTGCACTAGAGTAGGCACTCAGAGATGAAACTTTGGAGACATATTAGTTTGAAGAAGATGAATATATTTGATATAAAGGGAGATGAAGAATATTTTTGATAAAAGGATAAGTTAGATATGGTTTAATTCACCTAACAATAAATATAATGTTTTGTTATTTTGATTCGAGTGGTCCCTGATAGCTTTTAAAGCTTAATATATAATTTAAAGTCATAGCAATATGATCAAATAATCTATTGAAGTAAAATAGTAGCATAGAACAAAAAATAAACTGACATACATTATACTCAATAAAGAATTTTTGAACTTTAATTATGGAAGAAACTTGTACCATATGGTTATGGAACTTGATATCCATAATATAGCTTTCATGATAGACCTTTGCTATTATTGTAAAGACATCTAGCTAAGAAACACTTGACCTTCTTATGTATCAAATAATGTAATATATTCTAACACCCCCTATATTACATTATTTGATAGAAAATTCTCTTGATCTACATAGTTGATCTCTAAATATTTGAAACTTATTTCATCCTAGAGCCTTTGTGAATATATCTGCAATCTATTCTTTTGTAGGAATATGCTTTAGTCTAATATGATTATTCTAAAAATGATCTCTAATAAAATGATACTAAGCTCCAATGTATTTGGTTTGTTTATGTATGATTGGATTTTTGATCAAGTCTAGTACCCATTGATTATTGTAATGTATTAGAGTTGGAGTTCTTTTGATTTCCATTTCTAATAGTATGTATTGTAGCCACAATGCTTTGTAAACTGCATCCCTTGTTACATAATATTTTTCTTAAGTAGATGATTGTGCTACTATATGTTTTTTATTACTGTGCCATGATACTGGTCCTATGCCAAGATAAAAAATTATACCCCGATGTCCAATTTCTATCATGAATAGAGCCAACATAGTCAAAATATGAGTATCCTTGGAGACAAAAACCCTTTTCATTTTTAGTATATGTCAGAACATAATTTATAGTCTTATTGATATATTGTAGTATTATTTTTGTAGCTTTCAATGACTCTCTTGTGGTTCTTGCATAGATCTTGAAATATAATTTACAACAAAGACTAGATTCGATTGAGTATTGGTTAAATACAAGAGACCACCAATCAATTGACGATATATAGTAGCTGATACAAGAAATGTTTCATTATTTCTAGATAGTGTTGGAAATATTAAGCATAACGAGTTATCATTGATGTCAAAGGTGCATAGTCATTGATGTCAAAAGGTTGATATCAAAAGAAGGCAAGACAAGGTTCATCTCAAAGCACTTAAGACAAAGTTATAAGTAATTGAATAAAAGGTTTGAAGGCCCAAGTTTAAAAAGGTTTGAAGACTCAAGTTTAAGACCATGGTTAAAAAAGAAAGCAAGTTTAAATCACAAGTGACTAAGGCTTAAAAGAGATAATATTATAATATTTTAATATTATAATATTTGGACCAAAAGGGTTGAAGACAAAGGTTCAATTATTGCAATGGAAGCTAAAAAGTTTATTATAATACTTTTATTATATTATAATTTAAACTCAATATGGGTTTGGCACCATCGTGTTTGAAGGTTTCAAATAAGAATTTAATATAAGTGCCAACGTCAAGAAAGGAGGTGAAATCCATATAAATATGGATTAAAATTCATTCACTTGGTAAGTTTTTCGATCAAGGCAAATCGATCTCCCTCGTGCGCAAGTGTGAGAAACAAAGAAGAGAGAAGATGAATTTTCAAAGGAGAAAGGACGTGCGGATAAGAATAATGTCATGGGAATTTATTCTCAAATAGGTGGCTGGCCTAGTGGTAGTCTAGGTAGTGCTAAGATGCAAGGCAAGCAGGAGGTCTTAGGGTCGAAACTTGGTGGCGACTTTTTTCATATTTTTTGACAGAAAGGATTCATCGAAAGGTTTAAAATATAAATCGTGCATATTATTTTTGTGTGGGCAATTCGCATAGCAGCAGCCCAAGTGGCACCAAGGTGCGGGTAGACAAGAGGTGTTGAGGTCGATTCTCATCAGTGGCGGTTTTGGTAAGCACAAAAATTATTAATTTTTTTTGTTTAAAGTTAAATCATTAGGAGGCATAAGTCGTGTTTTGTCATTGTGCGCATTATTTGACTCAGGAAGTCATAAGGGTGATAAAAGTTTCTTTATTTTAATAAATATTTTAGAAGAAAATAAAAAATAAATTGCAATATTTTAAGGTGTTATTTTTGATATGCAAAAATGAGGAGTGATAAGGTGTATTAGTGTTTAATTAATTTGTATTTTGTATTGTTGATATATTGTCTTGGCACTTTAGAAAGGAGAAATAAGGTGTAATTTAAGTTTATTGATATTTGTATTTTGACACACCTTAGAAAAGAGAAGTTTGAGGTTTTAGTCTTAAAATTCAAAGCTTTATTTTTTCAAGACTAAAGAGAAATTATAGAGTATCTTTGAGAACATCTTTGAGGAAAGTTTTTGTGATTGTTTTGAAAAGAATATTAGCTAATCTCTTGAAGTGGTAATAAGAAAATAATTTTGGAATAAGTTTTGAGGGTACATTTTTCATCAAAGCAAGTTAAGAGGTATGTTGATATTATTTTTTCTCTAAGGTGGTTGATTGAGCAAATATTTCAGAATTATAAAGTGAAGATAAAAGGGTTGATTAGTGTGTATTGTTGGAAATATTTGAGCTAGGGTTTGAGAACAAATTATGCATTCTTCGTGAAAGAGTTTGTGAAGTATTTGTGCATTGATGTGAGTGACACTAAATGTGAATGAGCAAGTGTTAGAGAGCAGTTTTGTGAAGCAAATTTATACACTAGTTTGATTTGATTTAAAAGCAGGGTTATGCATGGTGGTGAATATTCACAAATTGGACGAATATTAGGATTTCCAAAATTGGAAATTAGCAAATATGAGGACCCTCGACATCGGCCCATTCGCCTAAAATTTTCAAGACCAATTTTTTCTTAGGGTCAATTCACCACAATATATCCAAACATAGGCATATTTGTACTTGTTGGAAAGCTCTTTTCGAGCCTGATCTAATGGTGGTGTTTTTATGAAGTTATAAGGTTATTTAATAGGTAAATTTTTTCTCAAATATGACCTTATTTTTAGGGCTTCAAATGCTCCAAATTTTGGTGTGAAGATGATTGATTTGATTTTCTTAGAATTCACCTTGATTTCAATTAGGATTCACCATTTTTCAACAAGTACATTTTGAGTCCAACTCCTTATGCATAACCCTATTTGAAAGGGATTTGCAAGAAGAAGGAATTGTATTAGATGAATGCAAGGTTTGTGAATGTGAAGAACATATTAGGTATTTGATAGTACATATCATTCTCTATATGTTCAAGAGGTTAACTGAATTCTAGGTAAAATACATTTGAACTGCCTAGTTGAAAAAAGCATTTTTTGAAAGAGATATAAGCGTTGTTTGTATTCAAGCTGTAGAGTAAAATTGAGCAGAGACAATAAGCAGACTAGAGTAGGATTGTGACCTATTTTGAGTAGGCCTTTTGGGAGAGGACTTATGAGCAAGTTTGAGTTAGTCTTATGAGCAGGTTTGAGGTAGACTTGTGAGCAGGTATGAGATAGATCAATACATGCAGTTGAGTAGATTTGATCAGAGTTATGAGTAGATTTAATCAGAGTTGAGTAGAGCTGAGAACAGGATTTGGAAGCCAACCAAAATAAAGAGGATAGAGTTCTCCTTTGGAGAGAGATCCACAAACTAGAGCAAAGGGGATAGAGTTCTCCTATGGAGAGATATCCACAAACCATAGAAAAGGGGATAGAGTTATCCTGTAGAGAGAGATCCATAAACCAGAGCAAAGGGGATGGAGATATATTATGGAGAGAGATCCACAAACTAGAGCAAAGGGGATATACTTATCCTATGGAGAGAGATCCAAAAACTAGAGCAAAGAGGATAGAGTTCTTCTATGGAGAGAGATAAAAACACCAGAGCAAAGGGGATAGAGTTCTCTATTAGAATATTGTTATAATGTGCACTATGTCTACACTTGACTAATTGACACTTGTCTTCAACCACTTGTCCTATGTTTTCTATTTGAGTTGGAGTTGTGTCTTCTATTTTGACACTTGGAGTGGAGCTTATGACACTTGTCATATCTCCCTCATAGGCTTTATGCCTATATATTGTAACACAAATTGTAAATATATTAAGCTTTTTGTTCATTCCATTTTAGTCCCAACATTTGGTATCATAGTGGTGAGATCCGGTTGAGGGACTTTAGGATTTGAAAATTTTTTTTAGGTCTATTTTTTTTTCTTTTCGGAGTATCCTCTTCACTTGCGAATTTGATCGTGTGAATGAGAAACGGAAGAAAAAATCTTGTGAAGAATCTAAAGGAAAAAGGAAAATCCTCGCTATCCTAGGACATGCCTTGATTATACTATTTTAGGGTATTACTATGCAACTTTAGAGGCTCACATATCTAGTTTTTTCAAAGAGGAATTTTTTTCTTGGTGCTGTGAAGAAGATTGTGTAAAATAAAATTGGACATGAAAGGCCACAGAGTGTTTCAGAGCTTGAGATCCTTTATTGCTATGCGGGATCTACAACCTCTTGAAGTACAATTGAAGCATAGCAAGCCCATAGTACTATAGGGACCCATGTGATTTTAATCTGGAGCGAGACTGATAGTCATAGCCTGTTGCCTCTATATCATCAAAAATCGATAGATTCTAAAGAAAAAGGAGCCAAAAAAATTTTAAACTGCCAAACAAGCGCAAACGACGAGCTAGATAATGGACTAGTACTTTGCTTGTGTTACATCATAGAATAGCAATCTTGAGAGTTTGCAAAAATAACACCTATGGATGTGCTTTTGTGGGACATAAGACATTTGTAACGCCATTTGTGGAGAGAACTTGCCTGAGTGTGTTCGCTGGTCTACGTCCTCCTGAGATCCCAACATCTGCTCTGGGAAAGTGGCAGAAACTCAGTCCAATTTGCAGCTTTAAAAATCCTTCATCATCAATGTTCTCGTACGTAGGTTTCTGATTGACGAAGCTCCTCCCGTTTTCCAGATGAACGTATTTTTTTTTGCTGCTTAAAACTCTAACTATGCCGAAAAAAATTCACCGCTATATTGTTAATCTAATTTTTTTTTGTGATGGTTATTGTACTCAATATTGCTATAACGCGGATTGAAGATAGAGGTGATGTGGCAAAATCCAAAAGTTGAAAGCTGTCCACATCTCTAGTAATCACGACTGCAGCTGTGTGATACACCTCAAGAAACATCTAAACATGAAATTTTTTAGTGTGCGGCTGTGATGATATTGAATCATAACATTTTCAAAAAAATTGTCACCTCATTCTGCCTGAACTATTTGTTCTGTTCTGTGAATCATGCTGTTGACTGTCTGCAGTGGTTGTAAGGGCAATTGGAGGTCGAGGAATTTTTGGAGTTTGCTATTTTTGGAGTTTACTGGTTGAAAAGTTTGTGTTTCGACATGGAACCATCAGTTCAAGTAATCAACATTTTGCTCCACGGGGAGGATGTGCATCTCCGTCATTGTCCATCATGATCCATAATTGCCATGTATGTGCCCATTTTCACATTTGATTTCAACGATATGAGCGCAAAAGCAACGAAGAGATAATCCCCTGAATATTTAGTTTTAATGCAATTTGTTTTGTTTTACTATTTAAAAATTTTAAGCAGTTACATTGGATATTAGGCAATCACGGGTATTGTAAATGTGTTATAAGGACTTACATTAAATAAGGGGACTTAGCTTTATATTAGTTATGCCACAACATTCATAATATCTTGACCCATTACTTAAAAAAAAACATAAAAAAGACAGTAAGAGATTGAAGGAATAAACTGTTGTAATTCCATATAAGGGTGACACAGATTTCATCTTATTGATTGCAATCTTAGTCTTGATCCCAAAATTAGGTTTATATATGCTAATTAGAAGTTCTAACATCCTCATAAGAATAGTTAGCATGATGGGCAACAAAACTCATTAAAAATTCTAAGTTAAGCAATTGATTCCAGAGTAGCACTCGGATTGGTGACTACATGGGAAGTCCCGGAGCTGCACATTTTTTTAGGGTCATTATTTTTTTGCCATTTTGAAGCATCAAATTGTATCCGACTATAGGCATATTTGTAGTAATTGGAAATAGTTTTTCGAGGGGGATCTCTTAGAGAATTTTTTTTTTCAGTTTTGAGATCATTTACTTAGCTGAATTTTGACTCAAAGTTGAGATTGTAAATCAGAGTGCATTTTCGGTTGCATCCAAAACTCTTGAACAAAAAGTTTGGCAAACTTGTAAGAGGCACAATTCTAAGTCTTTGGGGGGACTTTAGGCCA
Source organism: Wollemia nobilis (assembly GCA_028583015.1). Classification (NCBI taxonomy): domain Eukaryota; kingdom Viridiplantae; phylum Streptophyta; class Pinopsida; order Araucariales; family Araucariaceae; genus Wollemia; species Wollemia nobilis. Next base: position 1,653,846 of record JAQPPZ010002068.1, read on the forward strand.
AGTTATTCATTCAATTTGGAAATATTGGGGGTAATTTTATCCTTGAAGGCATTGATCTTGTATCATTTTTCAAGCACATTTGGGGCTATTTTTAGCCAATTTTCTAATACAAATAATCAACTCAAGGGGTGATTTAGGGACCCTTGTCCCTTGCTAGTGGAGTCATTTTGTGGCACTCTCTTGGCAACTTGGTGTTTGTTGTTTGTTGTTTGCATCTCCTTATTTGAGCTTTGTCTACATTTTATGCTTGCTATTACCCTTGCATATCTTTGGGTTTTATAATTGTAATCAAGTGTAGTTCCATTGCATACACACTTGAAACTATGCCATATACAAGCAAGCAAACATAAACAAGCATCTTGTCATAAAGCACCTAAAACTTTGGCACATTATTCTCAAAAAACAAGCATCACATTTTTATAACCACCTATGTTCCACGTATCAATTTGCTCATATACCTATAGTCTCCCTCATGTAAGGGCGGGTTATTGAGAAGTTTGGTATAAAGGTCTGGCAGGTTATTCCCTTTCATAGTTTCCTATGTTCCACATATCGACTACTCAAATACTTATAATATACCTCATGTAAGGGCGACCATATTGAGAAGTTCGGTATAAAGGTTTGGAAAAATTCCAATTCTTACTCTCTTTAGATAGAAAAGAGCACTTGTGTTCAAGTTAACCCTCCCACTGTTAGAATCACTTGAAGATTCAGAGTGGAAAAACTAGGCAAACCCTCCTCTGGATTTTCAGTGGTGTACCCTAGATTTTTTTGGGGGATCTAATTTGGCATTTGTGGTTCATATTTCATCATTTTTTGAGCTCCATTTTTCTTTTGATCATTTTCTAAATCATGGCTACTACAAATCTATTAAGTGGACTCACAAAGAAACTTGAAGGAGCACAAACTTTTGCAAATTGGAAGTATGATATGGAATCTATATTAATGATGAATGACATGTGGGATTTTGTGAGAGATAGGAAGGCTGATGAAGACCCACTCACTGCACCTACAGACCCTAAATAAAAAGCACAATTTGAAAAGAATTCCAATATATATTTAAGTCTAATCAAGCTAGCTACAAGAATTGAATGTAGAGAAACTGTAAGGGCTGCAAAAACACCTAAACAAGCATGAGATGCTCTCAATAGATTGTTTTATAGGCCAAGTCAAGATAATATTGTGTATCTCAAAAAAAAATTGCACAATCTAAGTATGAAGGGCTCACTTACCAATTATCTTATAGAAGTGAATTCTATTAAGAATGATTTCTTAGATGCTGGAAAAACTCTAGATGACAATGAGTTGATTCCTATAATGTTGCATGGCCTTCCTTCAAAATTTCACTCTTATGCTACAATGTTAGATCTAAGTGGCAAAAAATGAATTCCACACTTGAAGATATTGAAATTATACTTAATAAACATGAGCAAGCGCTAATAAAATATGAAGAAATTGAAGCCACATCAGCAAATTTTGCCACCAAGGCATCTTTACAGTCTAAAAAAAAAAGGGTCAAAATTAACAGAATCAAAATTAGAGGGGTACACAACATTAGAAATATCTATAGTACTAGCAGCAACCACGCCATCAGTACCAACAACAAAAAAAATCAATAGTACTAGCAGTAGCTACGTCAAAAATAGTACCAGTAGCAGCCAAATCAATAGTAACAACAGTAGCCAAGATGGCAAACAAGACCTCAAGGGGGTCAAAACAACAATCAAGGGTGTGAATATTATGGAAAATAGAATCATAATGTTGCTAATTGCTATCAGAGGCAAAGATATCAAGGGGGTCCACAAAATAATAATCTCAACACACTATATGCTGCAAACCAGGTTCATGTTGAAGAAAGAATGTTGGTATATTGATTCTGGAGCAGCAAAGCACATGAAAAGAAGGCAAGATTGGTTGACCAAGGTTCAACCTACTTCAAATAAATTCATTACTTTTGGTGATGAAAGTGCTCTTCCAATTGAAGGTGTTGGGGAGGCACCACTTACTTTGCATGATGGGAATAATGTTCCTACAACAGATGTTTTGTATGTACTTGGTCTTAAGTGGAGCCTTCTATCTATTGGGCAACTTACAGATAAGGGCTATACTATCAATTTTAAAAAATATAAATGCTACATTCAGGAACCCAATGGCAATGTCAAGGCCATTGGAGTAAAAAATGATGGTGTTTACTACCTCCTTACAAAATCTATAACACAAACATCTTTGCATACTACTTTTTCTTTGGAGTACATGTGGCATGAAATATTAGGACATTTAAATTTTAATAATCTTCAAACGATGGCTATGAAAGAACTAGTTAAAGGACTTCCACATCTTAAGGAGTCAAAATATTTTTGTGAGCCATGTGTAATAGCCAAACACCATAGATAGCCTTTTGAATCAGGAAAGGCTTGTAGAGCCAATAAACCTTTACAATTGGTTCATTCAGACATTTGTGGACCAATGTCTATTCAATCTTATACTGGGGCTAAATACTACATCACTTTCATTTATGATTACAACAGAAAGGTATGGATCTACCTAATTCAATATAAGTGGTAAGCCATTGATAAGTTCAAAGAACTCATTGCACTTATTGAAAGAGAAAGTGGCTATCAAATACTCATTGGGAAGCCCTTGATTCAATCCTTTGCTCTCTCAATATCGAGAACCATAATGCATATGCCTTTGCCAACTTCATTGGTAATATTTAGAGATGCCTACAACCTTATATCATCTTTCATGACCATGAAATTATAGAAGTTGTAGGCAAGGGAGTCGATCCCCCATTACATATTCAAGCCTCCATCAATGTCGTCACCTATAAGTGTGTTCTCATAGACATTGGTTCATCCATTAGCATCATTTATACTTTCACCCTAGGCCACCTTCGTATTCCCCCTTCCCACCTTGCCACTCCATCCATGGACCTTCAAGCCTTCGATGGCTCCATGCATCCTACCCTTGGTACCATTGTCTTGCCCATCAAGGTGGGTGCTAAAACCATTTCCACTCTCTTCCATGTTATCAAAGGTGAGATGCAGTATAACATCCTATTGGGACGACCTTGGATTTGGGACATGCAATGCATCCCCTCCACACTCCATCATTGTATCAAAGATTTCCATAATGGCTTAGTCCACTGCATCCCCATCGATGGTGATCCATTCAAATTCTACAATATCATTACTCTTCCACCTGGTCCTCCTTTATCATCCACATAATTCACCCCTACCCCACATTGGTCTTTTGATAACAAGTATCCATCAACTGCACAACCTAATTATCCACCACCTGATCCAAACAACATTTTATCCACCTCTTCCAATCCACCTCAACCTCCATCCATGCAACCTACACCACATTTTCTCATTAATCCTCATCCCGTTTCACACCACCCCCTCCATTTATATTTTTTGCTACACCTTATACTCCATATTCAACTACCAACCCACCAATTCTTCCCACACATCTTGCATCTTCACGTTGCTTTGTGTCCCGCTTGACGCGTACACGAGTCATCTCCAGCTCACCCACTACCACTTTTATCCCCACTTCTCAATTCACCCATGCCAATCATCCTATAACTGGAACCCCTGCTGAATGATATGAGTGGACACAACGTGCCTCTTGACTTGATGAACAATTAGCTCAATCTAACATTTCCTTTTCCACCCCTTCACCCGCAACTCCATCTATACTAATTCCACTATCTTATACACCATCCAGGGGGTCCTCCCCTCAACCTAAGCATACGGTCCCTCCTCATGTCTCAATACTCATGAACACACCAAGTCTTGGTGAGTATAACATAAGCAATGCTCGGGTCCTTCCATACAATCCACCCATGACTTTGGTCGACCTCATGATATGCCCTTAACTATTAGGGTCATGGTTCCTTTAGGTCCTCCTAATAATTGTACAAACTTTGTATATGGGGGACTTGACTCATCCATAGAACCTCCAACACCTCCACCGCCAAAAATCAAATTGTATGGTAACCTTGACCACATGTCCAATTCAAATTTTGCCTGGCATTATTGATGTATGTATAACTGGAATGGGTATGGCCTAGGGAGATATGAATAGGATTGTCACACCTATATCCATCCTCCCTCACGCAAACCCACTGATCGATCTGACATTGGTTACCATCCTCCCACAATCAGTACACTTGAGCATGAGTTGCAAAATCTGGATCTTGATCTCGTAGAACTTATTCCTAATGAGAAATTTGAGCTCAATATTTTGATACATAGTTCTTATCCACATTCCATAATTGCCCTTCCATATACATGATTTCCACCATCCCCATCACATGAGCCTCTCTCTCCCCATGAAGTCGAAGCCGTTGCTCACCATTTCACTGCCTTATCTCTTGAGCCACCTCTCATAGTTGATCCACCTTTACCTAAATATCCTCCTTCCTTGCCCCCACCTACTATTCTATTTTTCTCCATTCGAGACTTGCTACCACCTGTTGACCCACGTTCTCATTCCCCCTCCCCACCTGTGGTGTTAAATCTCGGTTGCAAACAACCTTTTTTGGATTCATTACTATCTTCATCTGATTCATCACAACCCTCATCACCTATCTCTCCCATATCTAGCACTTTGGTCAACATGATCTCTATTGGCTTGTATGATCCGCTATGATATCCGCACCAACCTCGTTACGTCCCCCCACCTGTTCTGCACCTTGGATATAGTGTGGGGCCATCAATGTCACATAGTAATAAATTTCACCTGAAAGCACGAACAAAGATCAAATTAGTACATTTTCAAAAAATAAATTCCATGCATTTAAAAAAAACAAACACATCATTTAGCATTTTCATGCATTTACAAAAAAAATCACATCATTTAGCATCAACATTGCATTTCATAAAAAAAAATCATTCAACATATCCATGCATTTCCAACAAAAAAAACACATCATTTAGCATTTTCCTGCATTTAAAAAAATAAACATATCATTTAGCATATTCATGCATTTTCAAATAAAAAAGAAAGCAAGCAAAAATTTTCACCTTTCCCTTTTATGCATTTTCAAAAAAAAAATTCACCTTCTCCTTTATGCATTTAAAAAAAAAAATACTTTCTACCATACCCTATTAGTGGTTGCAAAAACAAAACCAAAAAAAATAATAAAAAAAACAAACAAAAACAACAAAAACAACAAAAACAAACAAAAACAACAAAAACTACAAAAACAACAAAACAAATAAATAAACCTAAACTAGAGTTTAAACTTTATGCCACCTACCTCAACATAGCAAAATCTGGCTTTCACTCCAACTGAGCCTCCAACCTCTATCCCCGCACCTACTCCACTTGTCTCACCAGTGTTCATAAATCACTCTCACTTATCAAAGTGCTAGACAAAATCAAACTACAATAATAAAAAATAAACATCTCCAACATCTCAAGGTTAAGCAAAAAAGACAACAAAACTACCCCCACCAAAACTTAATCCATCATGTCCATCAGATCACATAATATATTTTAACAAACATCATCATCATTATCATCATCATTGAGTGTACCTCGTACTTAGTAACTCACCCTATACACCTAGCGGTTGTAGTGATTGGTAATCCATGCAATCTGGTCGGATGGGTTGTACACTTATCAACACCATCACTATGAAATTAATCAATTATATCCCTCAAGCTTTGAGATTGTTTGTGTTCAATCATATTTACACAAGGTTATCCTTGAGCCCTCTTCTATTGGGTACAAAAACGAAAACCAATAAAATCAACATTTAGTAATAACCAAAAATCACTCGAGTATCAAAGTCTTAGTGCGCTGGTTCTGACACATAGGGGCAACTAACAGTAGCGGGATATGAAACTCACAAACATGATTATTGGTTTTACCACAACATTTTGTGCATCATCGAAACCAAAGACAAATTTGCAACAAAACAAACAATTCTAAACTTAGAGCATCAAATTGATCAAAATGTTATACATTTGCAGACATCAGATCAACATCATATAATCATCCACCTCCTTTCATCATCCACATTTGGCCAATTGGCTTGTGGGTTTCATCCTTTACCCATTCGCCAATTGAGGGGGTAAGAAAAAAAAAAAAATATCATCAAAATTTTCAAAAGTCATTCATTCTTGTCCATCGAGAAGATTTGAGTCCATTCATACAATAAATACAGGTGTCATTGGTTTTTGCATCGTATCATGTTTCACACAATGTGGTACAAAAAGGGGCATCTATAGACTCCAAAACCTAGGCATCCATAAAATCACATTTGGCACCCCACATCAAATCCTAAATAATAAAATTATATAACTAAGTTTATGCTTAGGTGTATAAAATCCTGCATATTATCCTATTTTTCAGATTTATTAAATTTAGAAAATCAGCTTAGGATACCCTACCTACCCACTAGACATGTGTCCTAGCCACCCCACCAACATCCCTTACCACTTATCACACACCCTTTTTCCCTTTGTCCTTTCACATGGGATAATCCTTACACCTCACTCCACTTGCAACCACATCACCCCAGTTAAGTGAGACACTCTGGGTGACTCACTATAACTGCCCCCTCCATTTTGTAGCCTTGGATTGCCACTTGACAATCCTGGCTTGCCACCTCTCATTTCCCTCTAAAATCCTAAGGGGCCTATAAAGGTACCTTCACCCCATAAAAAAAAGGTACTTTGAATTCATACCATCAAGCTACCAAAATAATACTAGGTATTTGTATACATCCTGAGGAAACCTGAGATCTGAAGCCCGGAGTCATCTTTTGGAGCATTCTGCCACTCAGTAAAAACTGCCTGTCTATGGTTACATAGTTGCAATTGTACTTGCATGGGTTTTCCACTGCTCGTGAGTAGTTTACCAGTCCACATCATGCATATGTGGTTTCTAAGAAGAAAAAAAACATGATAGATCATGATTAGTAAGTTTTGTTTCAACAAGGCATTTAGTTTAACTTTCTCTATTTTATACAACTTTTATTCAAGGGTTTTTATTGTATGGTTTTCACTCTTGTATATAGGTGCTACTAAACCCCCATTTGCCTTCTTATTGTGTGTAGGAAACATGTATCTTGGAGAGCTGCTGAAGCTGGAGTGGTCCCCACATTGGATAGCAGAATCCCACTCACCCCTCTAAAGCTATAGCTAAAAAACGGATAACATGGAGTTCATTGGAGATTTGGAAGATCCCCCTCTTTTCCATCATCAGAGTATTGTAATAAGAAGAGAGAAAAAAGAAGCATTGTAACATTTTTTTTTTGGTAGGTTAAATTTAAATTAAAGTGGGTTTTTATCAAGGGATCCAAAACCTGATTACAACAAGACAAATAGGAAAAGCCCAAGGATGGACATCAGGATAGGCATGAGGAAAGCAAATATGAAAACCTTTAGGAAGTTAATAGGAAAAACTTTAGGAAGGAATAGAAGAGCATGCCCAGGAAGCAGAAAACAGTAATTTGAAACACCCGCCTAGCAGGAAACTGCAAATTGAAATGCCCAGGAAGTGGGAAACTATCATTTGAAACACCCAGGAAGCAAGAAACTACCCACAAATTAGGAAAACACCCAGGAGCAAGAAACTACAATTTGAATCACTCAGAAAGCGGTAAACTACAATTTGAAATGCCTAAAAAGTGAGAAACTACTAATTAAAATGCCTAGGAAGCAAGAAACTGCCCAAAAAGTGGGAAAACGTTGAGGAAGTGGGAAACTACAATTTGAAACACCTGCTTAGCGAGAGAATAGCAAATTTGAACAACCCAAAATATGGAAAAATGAACAACCCACATAGGGGAAATCGAAAACCAGGAGAATTCAACATCCCACGTAGGGAAAAATTATCAATTATAGAAAAACCACCCTACACCATAGGGTGGAGCAGTAAAATTGCAAATACAATAAATCCCACCTAAAAAAGGAAAGGAAACAAATAGGGATGCTAGAAGAACAAGTAAACTAAGAAGAAGTTGCATCCCTCATGATCCTAGAAAGTGGATTAGCAATTTGAGGAACTCCATAGGCCATGAAGTCCTCATGTAGTGAAGAAGGGAGCCATTGAAGATGCCAACCGAGTAGAGGAAGCAGTAGAAGCAGAACAACATACTATAGGAAAGATATAGGAAATTTCCCAAGAAACCCAAAAGGAAGGAGTCACAGAGAAACCCAGCTACAGGAATTAGAAATAGGTCAAACCAGATAGAGAGGATGCAGCCAAAAATCCCAGATAGCCTTAAGCACCACCAATGAATAACTTTAGGGAAATAAATGAGGAAGTCCTACAAGAATACAATAGCATGCAAACCAGAGGACCCAAAGCAAGGCCAAAAAAAATATTGAAATCCCACTAGACCCACAACACCAAACCTAAAGAGTAGAGTCACAGTAGAAAGCACATGGTCCCCTTGAATACCAAAAAGAATGTTGTGCAAAACTGCTCATGAAGCCACTCTCCAATAGTCCTAGCAGTCCACAACTAAAGAACCACAGAAGGCTAGCATCAAGAAGACACCTGAAAAAACCTAGAAAAAATTGAGGAATCCAAGGAAAGAAATCCCTGAACAACCCAGGGAAGGTCCCAGGGAAAAACCCAAAACCATCCTAGAACCCAGACACCGAAAGAAAACCCCACCAAAGGGTAAGGAAAGGGGTATAAAAATGGAGAAGTGACCTCCCACCCCAAGGAGATCATCTGCAACACCATCCTACCAATGAGGAAGGGTTAAGGAAGTTCCAGGGAATCTGGGACAGGATCAGAAGCATTGTAACATTACCCCCAACACATTTGGGGTAATTCAAAAGTCATTGTAACATTGTATCAAAATATCAATACAAAGAGCATTTTTGGCAATCTTCTCTCTTTTCTGTGTTCATATTTATGTGTGTTCAATTATTTTGCTATAGTAAGGGGGATGAAATATTCGATACTCAAGATAGGTACTTAATTATATAATATTGTATTGTATATTTGGCATGAGCTATAAATAACCCAACTATAGTGTATAGCTAGGAAGAAGCCAATAATAGATTTTATTGACTAAAAATAACCCAAGATCTATCTATAGGATATTATTATAATAATGGATGAGATAATAAGAGGGTTATGACTTCCTTCAAAATAGCGTAAGGATATGGTTATAAAAAGGGAGAGATATTTCCATTGTAAAAGGGGGGAAGATCTAGTATCCTTGTAATAGTCTTGGCTCATGAAGCCTGGAGATAGTGTAGAGCGGCTTCCTTCCAATAAGGAGCATTATACACTATTGCCCTACTTCAATGGTTTATTTATGAGAATTATGAGCTTTATTCTAAATATTTTAATCTGGTTTATTTATGTGATTAAAAATTTTAATTATAAAAGAATTTTTTAATATTTTTTGTAAATTTTCAAGGATTTTGTGAAAGTGAAGTGAGGTTCTTAACTATTGGTATCAAATCAAAGTAGGTTCTTAACACTACGAAACAAATGACTCTTGCGACTAAAATTTCTATATTACTAACCACTTATTTTGTAGACTTAATTTCCATTTATGTAGATATTTGAGCTTGAATTTATAAGATTATCTACATCTATCCCTAATGTTCTTAGTGTAAATATTATCATTACATTGACAATAGATCCATTGTTTACCAAGACATTAGAAATAGAGATGCCTTTGCATATGACTTTAGCTTGTAGAGCATATGGGTCAACCATTGTGTCAAATATGGTTATTTCATCTCTATCCTTTACATGGCATTAATTCCACAATGTAAATATATTTTTTTCTCTAATGATAATACTATCAATTTTGATTCGAAATTCAGAATTTTGACTAATCCAAAACTAAGAATGTCAATTTAAGAAATACAATGAAAGAGTGCAATTAAAAAATAAAAGACATAATAAATCATAACATAAATATATAAATAAAATAACACAATTATTTTATTGATAAAAAAACATAGTACAATACAATCAATATTTTAGAAGAGATATGAGGCTATAACATTGTATCCATTACTCATGGTTGGTATAGTTAGGGATGCATATATCTTTATACAAGAATTGGTGTATTGGAAATCAACCATATTGAATATGGAATGTCACTCTTATAAAAATATTGTGGTTCACCTTTCATGAGTTATAATTTCACCCATATGTAAATGTGGTGATTTACCTTCCATGAGTTATAAAGTACATATTAAATGAAAAATACATACATATGAATTGTCCTTTTGTATTTTATCTTCTATTGATGTGTCAATATAGCTAGAGATGCATTTAGACTATGAAAATCTAAAAATGGAAAAATTATTACTTTTAGTAAGCATTTTATTTTTCATTTGTTAGGACCTCTAGAGCATTTTTTCACAAAGTTATTAACAACTCCATCTACAATAAAGTTACCCATTGAAATTGTTCTCTCTCTAATATTTTAATGCTTATTGAATGGATCAAAATGGAGTCTTGAGCACATAGTTATGTACCTAGTAGTTAGGTTAGGATAAAAAAATAGATTTTTGGACATTTTCGAGCATAAATCCATGTCGCAATAGGTCACATACTTGTTTATTTGTCCCTCAAAAAATAAATGGTCTCCATCAAAAAATTGTTTCTTTATTTAATTTTTTTTATCATTCCCCATGGTGACTGATTTGTTCTACCTTGACCACTTTATATATCTAAGTGGAATACCTTCTAGTGGTCCTGGTACATGTGTCGATAACTTGATCCTCATTCATTTATGTTGAACTATTTGGATTGAGTTCTTTAATGTCCAACTATTCTTCTACTATGAAAGTATCCAATAGAGGTGGATGATAGGGCCTAAGAAGTTCAACATTGAATATTAGATGCATACCAAGATAAGATGAAAGTTTCCATTCAAAGGTATTTTATCCCACCTTATTGGTATTAACGTGTGGTCCATAGTGAAGAGGTATGATATTAGTATGGAGTCCTGCAAGTATATTTTTTTATGACATAACCATACCTTATATACAACCTTGAATTGATATGGGATTCAATGTTGGTCATAGTGTTGCTTGTATTTTTAATTTATCTTTTTAAGATGTCATAGACTTGTTGTCGGATGTCATAAATCTATTCCACAAACTATGTATCCTTTTCTACTTCTTTTTGTCCTTCAGGTGAGTACTCCACGAGTTGCAAAATAAGAGCTACATCAATGAGTTCCAAGGGTTGGATCTTGAAATAGACATGTAATGCTACATCAATGGGTTACAAGGGTTGGAACTTGAAATAGACATGAAATGGTATATGTTTGGTAGGGGTATAAAGAGTTTGATTGTATGCATGCTAAATGTACAGGAGGCTCTCATCCCATGTGCATGAATCCTTAGAACTATAAATAAAAAAAAATGTATAGTAGGTCAATTAAATTCTATCTAGACATCATTATAAGGTTGGAAGGTTGTGGACATGGTCAATTTGGTATCCATGTTCTATAGGATGGACAAAAAACTAGTAAAACATTTTCTATACCTATTAGTTACAATGGATTTTGGAAAGACAAATTTGAGCCACACATGACTAAAGTAAAGCTTACCAGTCTCCTTAGTCAAGATGGATTCTTACAAAGAATCATGACACCCATTTTACAAAAAATACTACAAAACACATTCATTATTATGCTTAGATGTGGGAAGACCTAAAAGGAAATCCATGGAGACAAATTTCAAAGACTTGGATGGAATTGTCAATGGTGTATATAGTCCCTTCTTCTTGTTTGCTAGTTTGGCAACAATGTAGGGTATACATGATGATGTACCTCTCGATATCTTTTCTCATATTGGGTAAATACAAGTACTTTTGAAGTGTTTCCAATATTTTTTCCACCCCAAAATGATCTGCTACTTTATTGTAGTGTGTTTTCCAAATAATTTTGAGTTCTCACTAGCTATTACTTAAATACATCCCATGTGGTAGAGGAGGTTATATTACAAATAAAAATAAAAACATGCTTACACACAAATATTTTAGTATGTATCTAGAAAATCATAATCTACTTCATACAAGGTGGACCAATTACAAGTTTATGCCGACATGATTCAAGAAGTGTGGTTAGTGTTATTATTGGAGGTCATATCAAACAATTTAATTTTGAATTAGCACTCCATTTATTATGCTTGATGATCAAATAAAACTAGTATAGATATGTGGCCCACTTTTGATGTATTTCATTCTTTAGCTTGCTCTACATCTAAATGGATACTAGATATCTCTGATTTATGTGGATGATGCTTTCCTTGCCCAAGATATAGTACTTCCATTGTTTACATGCTTAGACAATGGCATAGGAATTTTTATCATATATAGAAGTTTTTTTAACTTCCTCATTCAATGTTTCATGATGATAGGCAATCAGACACCCATGTTATGTGAGAACAACTTCCAATGTATACTCTAATGCATAAATCATTACCTCAAAAGGTTGATGTAGATTAGGTAGGAATTAGTCCTTCAACCTCTCAAATAACCTCTATTGTGTATCTTCCCAATGGAACATGAATTTGGCACCTTCTTTGGTCAATTGGTGTAGTTGCTAAGCAATATGTGAGAAACCTAATACAAATATTTGATAGAAATTAAAAAATACCAAAAATATATGAAGCTCTATTATATTCATTGCATAGGCCAATATTTAATTGCTAAAATATTCTTAGGATCAATATGGATTTCATTTTTCAACAATATAGTGAAGTTATTAAATTTTGGCCATGCCATAAGAGCACCTTCTACAAATTAGCATATAGCTTGTGTATTCACAAAATCTAAAGTACCTATCAAATGTGTTTCAAATGTTCCTCCCATTCTTACTATAGATGAGAATGTCATCTAAGTAAACTACCATAAATAAGTTGTAGGGATGTAGGATGCCATCCATCATCCTCATGAATGTGGACCTACCATCTAAAATATACCATACCTCATATACACCATATACAACATCCACATTCATGAGGATGATGGATGCCATTCATCATCAACATCATACTCATATACACCATGCCTCTTCCACATAAATGGTTGGTCCAAAATCACATAATAAATATCCAAGGACACAAACTTAAACAAAAAAAATATTTGAAGGACTTTATGGTATAAGAGAGGAGACATTTTTGAGTGATACAAATATCTCTCCTCTATCATAACCATCCATTATTATATTGTTGTGGGTATGGTGTGATAGGTAGATTCAAATATTTCATCATCTGATTAAAAATCAATTTATTTTGACTCTCACTATCAATAAATAAATATAATGGATTACCTTTTACCCATATTTGTGAGTGTTGGCTTTCTCCTCTTATGAATCCCATGGTGTAACATATGTGGTAGCAATGGTCATATTTGGTTTGACTTCCATGATTCTATTCCTTATATCCTTAACCTTTAGATGTGGAGGTGGTGGTGCAATGGATCTATAGGGTGGTAACTTAGTAATAATGATTGAATTATTTAATACTCCTCCCATAAATGTTAGTTGCTCTTGTTATAAATATACCATTTTCCACTCTTGACCTTTGATGGATTCTTCTCTTGAGAGTCTCTTTTACTTCCATTTCTAATTTTTGGATTGACCTCCTTTATCCTTATTATTTAGATAGTCACTCTTACCTTTATTTTTTTGGTACTTAGTATTATAATTTTTGTTATTTTCTCCTTCTTTTCTTTTCTTTTTTGATTAGATAATAAGAAGGTTTTTGAAAGGGACCACAAAACTTGTTATAAAAATGATCAAAGAGAGCTCAATGCCATGCCATAAAGCTCAAACAAGCAAAACTAAATGAGACAAACATCCACTAAATAAAAATGCAGATCAAACCACAACAAAAAAGGAGAACAACATCTAAAAGTTGAAACTAAGATTACAATCTATGAGAAATATTTACTAGGGAAAACAAAAAATCTACAAAATGACAGACTAGATAACAATCTGCATAATATATGACACAAATACCAATCATAGCATATATTATGAAAGAAGGAGAATGAATATTTGCATCCTAAATGGGTCTTGTATCTTCTTTATGATGATGAGACATTTCACAGATGTATTTGACGTAAACAAACACCACTTAAAGAACATCCAACAATGCCTGGTGTTTCTCCTTGAGACTACTCCAAGATGGTGAGAGGTCAGGAGGATCAAGGCTTGAAGGAGGAGATATCTCCATGGATTATTTTGAATAAATAGAGAGCTTTGAATTTTTCATCATTGGAAGGCTATCCTTTGAGTCTATCACCTCAATTGAGATAGGAAAATTTCCAATATTCCTAGCCTTTGTAGAAATTTGCTTAGACCTTTAAATGTGACTCCCCTTGTTAGCACTAGGGGTGACTACTATTCTTCTCTTGAATTTATAATTTCATTTTATATGGGAAAAGAGAGTCATAGACTCATCAACATTTGAATTTGAAGATTCATTTGGATCCCTAGATGATAAAAAGGGTGGATCAAGAGTTAGAGGTATATTTTGAAACTCTATCTTTGCAAGTGCCTACTCCACTGGTGTACCCTTAGAATTTTCCATGAACTCAAAGGTTACCAGAATCAACCCTTGATTGATAGGGTCTAGTCCTTTCCCTCCCCTTACATTCATCAATTATTTTTGCAATGAATGGTAAAGGAAAAAGGAGATATTCATGAGCCATTTCCTCCTGAACTAATTCAAGAACATCATATGGAAGCTATGTAACACCTCCCTATTCATGTCCAAAGTGAAGTAGTCCATTATAACAATAACGACCCAATTATAGGGTGCTTTAAAATATTTAGCATCATATCCATTTTATAGCTTTGGTAGGTATTCCCATTATCCCTAAAAGAAGCCCCATTCTCTCTTGAGAGAATGTTTTTTGTGATTGTGACACGTGTTTTCCATAGGAATACCTGTCACATTACCCACTAAGGCCACTAAGAATTGAAATTCTAGTCTACCAAACTTGACCCAACATTTCCTTCATGAATGTGCTATTGATCAGGAGAGACCTCTATGGTTTCCATGGAAGGATTGAAGGTAATCCAACAACCCACCTTTTTGCATTATTTTTCTTACTTTATCATCAATCTCCAAGACAATTGGCTCTAGAGGAACCTGGAATTCCTTTTGCACAGATCTTTGTCCCATGTTGAAGCACTATTTAACAAGAAAATAAGAATCATGTATCATCCTCTGACCACACTCCAAATTGAAGAGTGCCTCACCAAGACTAAAGAGAAAACATAAAGCATCGAATAGTCTTTGGCAAAAATTTTCAATGAGAGTTTGAAAAATTGCTAAGGGACACAATACCACAAAAATATACGCTCTTTGAGGATTACAATGTGGTTCAATACTAAAATAGAGTTCGCTTATTAACCCAAGGATATCGAGACTATCATAATGATTAGATAAGAATGCATGGATAGGGAGTATTTCCACCATAAATGTCACAAGGAGAAATTATAGTTTCCAATCCAACCATGGTTAGAAAAGTTGCCAATAAGCCACATAGGGAAGGATATCCTTGAAAAATTATGGGGGATCTACCACGAACAAGAGTTAAATAAAAGCAAGGACATAATGAAGGTGATAAAAATTATACCTAAGCAACTTTTACGGTGGAAAATCCTCAGCCGAGGTAGCTGGTCAGATACTAAAGGTAAGCTACAAAAGGCTTGATTTGTAATGACCTAAAAATCAAGAAAAAAGAAAACACATAAATACAGAACAATTTTTTTTAAACTAAGGAGAGGGATTCATAAATCCCCAACCAACCTTAGACTAACTTAATGTTTAGAAACCCCTAAGTTTCTCAAGAACTATACCACACATGATTCCTCTCACACAAATCCCTTCTACGTAGGTATACCTTATGTTATGCACGTAAGTCCATCTGTCTCATCAATCTTGATGAGATAGACTTACCACCTTCAATCATTAGAAGGTGTACATGCATATCCATATTCTACACAAACCATTATGTGTGGGTATGCTACGTGCACTACAAATTAAGCTATCAATATTATCCTCTGAAAATCTATCTTATCTTAGGGATAATCTTCTAAACCTAGGTTAACCTCTAAGTTCACACTAGAACTTACTACTAAATTTTATGAAAGGTATTCAAACAAAAATACAAAGAATGGGTCTAGATACTAAATCTAACAAAACATGAATAATTAATTGAGCAGGGGATAGATAAAACATAAAGCGATGATTAAAGGATAACATGCAATAGAAAGGATATAATTACAATCACATTCAATTAATGGAATACAAGGTGCATCAACCATATTGTTCATTTATTACATAAGTATGTATGGTATACCCCATACCTTTAAACAATACATTACATCAATTTCATTTGGGAAATATTCCCACAAATCTTATCTACTTGCATAAATAAGCAAGATGTAAGGTAGAGAGCAAACTTGTGCATAATTCCATCTCATGAATTTGGTCCTCCCACTCTTCCATCAATCAAGTGAGGATAGTAGGGGATCAGGAAACTCATAGTTTAGGATAGACATGCTTCTAAAATGTTTTTTTTTCATTTCATTTCCAAATTGCAACTATACAAACAACCCAAGCAATTCAACTTTCTAATGCATAGTTGACATCATAGAAAACTACACTTTTTATTTTCCCTCCCATATCCTCAAGAGAGCTATTCAACCATCCATCAAACCACATGCTCTACTTATAATAAATGGTCTAACCCTTATTTAGCAATCAAAGTCTCATATCCTTAATTGCTAAATAATCTAGGTTCACATTCACTATCCAATTAAATCCAACTACTTTAATCTTCAAATAAACATTTTTCTTCATTTTATAAATTAAATTTCTACTCTTAATTTACAAAACAAACCATATTTCACATTCATTATACAATTAAAACCAACTACTTTAATCTTCAAATAAACATTTTTCTTCATTTCATAAATTAAATTCCCATACCCTTAATTTACAAAACAAACCATATTTCACATTCATTATCCAATTAAATCCAACTACTTTAATCTTCAAATAAACATTTTTTCTTCATTTCATAAATTAAAGTCCCATACCCTTAATTTACAAAACAAACCATATTTCACATTCATTATCCAATTAAATCCAACTACTTTAATGTTCAAATATATATTTTTTTCATTTCATAGATTAAAGTCCCATACCCTTAATTTACAAAAAAAAACATATTTCACATTCATTATCCAACTAAAGCCAACTACTTTAATCTTCAAATAAACCTTTTTTCATTTCATAAATTAAAGTCCCATACCCTTAATTTATAAAACAAACCATATTTCATATTCATTATCCAATTAAAGCCAACTACTTTAATCTTAAAATAAACATTTTTCTTCATTTCATAAAATAAAGTCCCATACTCTTAATTTACAAAACAAACCATATTTCACATTCACTATCCAATTAAAGCCAACTACTTTAATCTTCAGATAAACCTTTTTCTTCATTTTATAAATTAAAGTTCTACACTCTTAATTTACAAAACAAACCATATTTCACATTCATTATCCAATTAAAACCAACTACTTTAATCTTCAAATAAACCTTTTTCTTCATTTCATAAATTAAAGTCCCATACCCTTAATTTACAAAAAAACCATATTTCACATTCATTATCCAATTAAAGCCAACTACTTTAATCTTCAAATAAATTTTTTTCTTCATTTCATAAATTAAAGTCCCATACCCTTAATTTACAAAACAAACCATATTTCACATTCATTATCCAATTAAATCCAACTACAAATATATTTTTTTCTTCATTTCATAAATTAAAGTCCCATGCCAATAATTTACAAAACAAACCATAATTCACATTCATTATCCAAATTACATCCTTTTTAAATAATGAAATAGCATTAAATATTATTTCCATTCATTACCCTAAAATCTACCATTTTAGATAATGAAATAACATTAAAGATTCTTCTTTTTCATTACCCTAAAATCTACTATTTTAGATAATGAAATAACATTAAATAATTTTATTATTCATTACCCTAAAATCTACCATTTTAGATAATGAAATAACATTAAAGACTCTTATTATTCATTACCCTAAAATCTACCATTTTAGATAATGAAATAACATTAAAGACTCTTATTATTCATTACCCTAAAATCTACCATTTTAGATAATGAAATAAAATTAAGGACTCTTATTATTCATTACTCTAAAATTCATTATTTTAGATAATGAAATAACTATTATGGGTTCGGTTCCACCAACATAACCTACACTCTCTCTCCTATGCAATGGAAAACTAGTGGCTGACTCAAGTGAAAGGAGAGCAGAGCATCATGGACTGATTTACAATAGAGGACAATAAGGGTGCGACTTGAATGGTTATGTTCCATAGTACTAGATTACAAGTGTGGTATTCAGGGTTCATAATGTTAACTACAACCACATTGGTCATACATCCCAATGTTTACGTAGCCCAATGACACTACACTAGCTATGCCTGAGGGTAGTTATCGAGTGTGGTTGAGTATCTACTATGTAAAACATGCACTGATAAAAATTTTGAGAAAGGATATCTCGATAAACAATAGATGACTTACCTTGAGGTACTCCTACTCCATGCTATATGCACTAACCCACCTTGGTTAACATCCATAACAACAGACACGACAATGAGCATTGTGTTGCACAACCAACATACTAGACAAGGTTTACCATGGAGTGATCGACCACACAATATCTGAATCATGGAGGTAAGGTGCTAAGGCTTGGTCAAGCATGTCAACATGGTCGTGAACTCACAATGGTTTCAAAAATAGACAACTAAATAATGACCAAAGGCCACCTTATTAGTCTTAACATTACACTCTTAAGGAAGTGGGGTTTACCATAGCTTAAAGTATTTATTGCAAATAGGTGAGAACCCACTACCCAACAATAGTCTAAACCAGTGAATGAAAACATTAAACGTATTTCATTTAGAGTTCCATGATTCCAACCTAGTTCTTATTCGTTGCTGGCTGGTTATCTAAGTTGCATCGAACACCCATCATCTACTTTATTATCCTCCCACTGGACTCCCCCTTTAGCTTTGTGGTGCCTCGACATTTTCTCAGTGCTCTCCTCCCCCATTGTTCTAGCACTCTCTTTTCCTCCCATTTGCATCCTCTTCTCAACACACCTCTCACATCGTTCTCCTTGATTTTCATCCACCACCTACTTTCCATAATTTACCATCTGCATTCGTTATATGGTAGGGGAGAACATTCCTTCTTCCATCTTCCCAAGACATTTGCCATAAATAAGCTATTCATTCACATCATAGGGGGCCTCACACAACTCGTATGATATGATCATCTAAAGGTAGTCTTATCATATTTAATACCAACTTTAGTTGGTCAATTTGATTAATAAAATTCTCTATCAATTCGACAACCAAATTTTAATCTCGATAAGTTCAATGCAATGTGTTTTTCATAGCAATTAGAGTGGTCATTTGCTTATGACGGGATTATTTTATTTCTCAATATAAAACAATTGTTTCTTTTCCTCTTTAGAAAAGGTTTTCATAATCAATCTGAAATAAATCACATATTTATTCAAAATGAAAACTCTTTATTATCATAAAATAAATCAACCATTTATTAAAAAAAATGTCCTCAATATTCTAAAATGAATTAATTATTTATTCAAAATGAGATCTCTTCATTATTTAAATAAATTAACTATTTATTTAAAATGATATTTATCTGTTATATAAATAAATCAACTATTTATTTAAAATGATATTTCTTTCCTATTTAAATAAATCAACTATTTATTTAAAATGATATTTGTTTACTATTTAAATAAATCAACTATTTATTTAAAATGATATCTATCTGTTGTTTAATTAAATCAACTATTTATTTAAAATTATACCTATCTGTTGTTTAAATAAATCAACTATTTATTTAAAATTATACATATCTATTGTTTAAATAAATCAACTATTTATTTAAAATGTTATCTCTTTACTACTTAAATAAATCAACTATTTATTTAAAATGATAGCTATTTCTCGGGTCATGCAAGGATTTGTGGAGATAACCTATTCAATTATAGCTCACAAATTATTAAGGCAAATAGTGTTGAAGTAAAAGATAATCAAGCATGTGCATCAAACAAAGAGGGAGTCTTTCCATCAATCTAGTCACCTGTCTTAGACTCTAGAACTTACATTAGCTACTAGGCTATCAATATGGGACTCAAGACGACTAGCTATTGATGATTATCCCTTAAAATAATGCATTTCTATATGAAGTTATCCATCCTTGTTACCTCCGAGTTGCCTTGTCATCACTTCCCCAACCTCAATACTGTCATCTTCGATGGATGAATCAACTTATTCCACTTACGAGTCCAGTTGATCCTACACATTGGAAATTTTTTAGCAGTATCATGCTCTTAAATATCTATCAATATCACATAGTTGCTTAATTGCACATAATCAAGTATTAAAGAATCATTAGTTAATACATTATCTTCCATTTCAACAAGGTCCATCTAGGAGGGTCTTAACATCCTCCCCCATTAATACTAAATACCATCTCGAGTGTTTTCCAATTTTACACAAGCATATATAATCAAATTCAAATTATTATAATTCTTAGAGATCATTAAACAAAAAATTAAAATATTTTTGCATATCCACCAATTTCTCCCAAGTGGCATTCCTTTCCAAGAATCGGTCCCACTGGAACTCACATTGCTCAAGGGTCCGAGTTTACATAGTTGTAGAGCAAAACTCAAGAATCCTTAATGACATTACTTTAATTATCTCTAGGTTTACCATCTACAAATTAGAGATATCCCACACATATTCAGGGTCAGCAATATATTTTCTAAGCAAAGATATGTGGAAAGTGTCATGGATTTTTTATAGATTAGGAGGTAAAGCAAACCGATAAGTAACCGAACTAATATTTTTAGTGATATCAAAGGATCCTACAAACCATGGATCCAATTTTATGGACTTGATAACACTTTTCATTAGTTTTACCTTTAGGAACACTTTATCTCCCATCAAGTACTCCTTTGGAGTTCTCTTTAAATCAACATAACTCTTCTACCTATCACCAAATTCCTTGAGCCTTTGCCTAATTACCTTCATTTGCTCTTCCATTTATCTGATTATTTTTGGTCCATTCACAATTCTATCCTCTAGGTTGTCCCATGACAGAGGTCTACACTTTTGCCCATACAAGGCATCAAAAGGTGTCATTCCTAAAGATGAGTGATACCCATTATTGTAAGTAAACTCTACCAAGGGTAGGTAATCTTCCCAGTGAGACTTGTGATCCATACAATGCATGCAAAGAATATCTTCTAATACTTGGTTTACCCGCTTTATTTGACCATTTATTTTAGGGTGGTATGCTAAAATCATGTTCAACTTCGTACCTATTACCTGGTGAAGGGATTTCCAAAATTTAGAGGTGAACATGGAATCTCTATTCGAGATAATTACCTCTGAAAATCCATGCAATCAAAACACTTTATTGGCAAATCTATTAGCCACCACCTGAGCATTGTCCTTGGTGCTCCCAGCTATAAAATGTGTAACCTTAGTCAATTTATCTACTACTACTAAAATTGTATCGTGTTGGTACTTAGTTTTAGGTAAACCTACTATGAAATCCATAGATATGACCTACCATTTTTGTGTAGGTATACTATGTGGATACAACTATCCTATAGGATGCTTGTGTTCCACTTTAAACTTTTGACATTCAAAGCATCGAGAAAAAAAAAAATATCCTTCTTCTTCTTCATTCCTACCCAAAAGAAGGTTCTTTTCAAAATTTCCCTCATCTCTGCCCCTCCTGGGTGAGTTGTATAAGGAGATCTATGGGCTTCTTGCATTATTTGATTTCTTATATCTCTTTATTTTGGTATGATGATTCTATATTTCTAGAACAATATATTATCTATCACCCCAAACTCCTTTTTCCTCTCAGGGCCTTTGTACATTCTAGTTTGAATCTCCTAGTAATATTCATCTTGATGTTGCTCCTGCCTCACTTGGTTCATGAGATTTATGTGGCTCCTGGTTATGGCTGCTATGTGTCTCCTTCTACTAAAGGCATTAGCAACCTTATTCTCTTTTAAATTTATGTACTCAATTTCAAAGTCACACTCATTGAGAAACTCGATCCACCTTCTCTGTCTCACATTGAGTATTGGTTGGGTAAATATGTACCTTAGACTTTGATGGTCTGATTTTAACTCGAAAGGTCTTCCTATTATATAATGGTGCCAAATATTTAGGGCGTGTACCACAGTGACTAGTTCTAAATCATGAGTAGCATAATTTACTTTATGCTTTTTAAGTTTCCTTGAGGTATAAGCTACTACTAATTCCTCTTGCATGAGTACTCCTCCTAACCCTTCTAGTAAGGCATCAGTGCATACTAAAAAATCTCCTTAAGGATTTGGAATATTCAATATTAATGTGGTAGTGAGTTTCTACTTCAACAAAGAAAAAGTGATTTCACACTTTTCTGTCCATCTAAACTCCTTCCTTTCTTTTGAAGGTTAGTTATTATTGAGGCAATCTTTGAGAAATCCTTTATATAACATCTATAATAGTCTGTTAACCCCATGAAGCTTCTTACTTCGATAATATTAGAAAGGGATGACTAATTTAATATGGCTTTGATTTTCTCTAGATCCATAGCAATTTCTTCTATTGATATGATATGCCCTATATAGCACACCTTTGAAACATAAAAATTCCACTTGGCTAGATTTTTGTAGAGTTGATTTATCCTTAGTAATTCTAACATGATCTTGAGATTCTTATCGTTCTCTTTCCTATTATGAGATTATATTAGGATATCATCTAGAAATACAAGTACAAACTAGTCCAGGTGCCTTCTGAACACATTGGTCATTAAATTCATGAAGGTGGTGGGGGTATTAGTCAATCCAAAAGGTAGGATTGTAAACTCATAATACCCATACCTAGTCTTAAATGTCGTCTTGTGAGGATCCTCCTCATGCATTATCAATTGGTGATACCTTGACCTTAAATCTATCTTATTAAACATTGTGGCATCCTCAAATTGATAGAATAAATCTTCGATTCTAGGTAGGGGATATCGGTTCTTTATTGTAGCTTTGTTCATCATTTTGTAATCAATACACAATCTCAAATATCCTTTTTTATTTTTCATAAATAAAATAGGTGCACCCCAAGGTGACACATTTGGTTTTATAAACTCTTTCTCTAATAACCCTTGCAACTGTACCTTTAATTCCTACATCTCAATGGGTGAAATCCTATACGAAGATATGTGAATTGGTTCTACTCCTAGCATAAGATTAATAGTGAAAAAAAAATTCCTGCATAGGAGGGAGCCCAGGTAAATCCTCAGGGAATACATCCTTGAAATCCTTAAAAATAGGATGTGTTTCCAATACTTCCTTCTTTCGATCTTCTCCTACTTCATTTATGTTTATTATTTGTGTGCTTTCTTCAACTGCATAGATGACAACATCTGGGGTTTGAATGCTCTCTATTCACTATAGATTCGCAACCTTCCCTTGCATATTTCAGAATTTTCAATCCATCTATCCTGGAAATTGATTACAGATTTATGGGCATATAACCAATCCATTCCTAGGATGACATCGAAGGCATGAATTGGGGCTACATATAAGCAACCTTCCATGGTTCCACTATCTAAAGCAATTTCCATCATTTGGAAATATTGGTTTACGAAGTTGGTCTGTCTAGAACCATACTCAACATTCCATCCATGAGCCAAATATCCTAGCATTTTCGACATATTTTTTACTAACTTATAAGAAATAAAGGTATCAGGTGCTCCACTATCAATTAAGTTATTTAGTTGCTTATCAAAAATATTACCTTTTATGATCAATGGGGTGGTTTGCCCCTCATTATTCTAACTCTTAATTGTAGCATAGATCTTGTACATAGGTTCATTTTCTTTAATATTGTATGTACTTGGCTTGGGTCAGTACGAGCACTAGTTAGTAAAATGTGGCCCTCTACAATGGTAACACCCCTCCTTGGGCCCTTGTCTCTTTTTTTGTTTCTACTCCTATCCCTTTGTCGTTGGAACTGAAACTTGTGATTTGTGTTGTTGAGGCTTAGAGTTATTGGGTCTGCTACCTTTCTTATAGAATTTTTTCTTGAACTTCTTATGGCTTCCATTAGATTTATTCTCTAAATTTTGAGGGTTATTATCCTTCCGATATTGTTTAGCCTCCCATTTTACAACCCCATTGCTATTCATTTTCTTTAGTTCTTGTCGATCTTGCTCAAACAAGGTTTCAATCATTAGAAGGTGTACATGCATATCCATATTCCACACAAGCCATTATGCATGGGTATGCTACATGCATTATGAGTTAAGCTATCAATCCTATCCTCTAACAAGTTATCGTAACTTAGGTATGATATTCTAAACCTAGTATAAATATTCCTAAGGGGGTCTCAAACCCTTAGGTTAACCTCTAAGTTCACCCAATATCTTACTACTAAATTTTATGAAAGTTATTAAAAAAAAACTATAAAGAATGGGTCTACATACTAAATATAACAAAACATGAATCATTAATCAATCAAAGAATAACTAAAACATGAAGTAATGATTAAAGGATAACATGCAATAGAAATTATATGAATACAATCACATTCAATGAATGAAATAAAAGGTGCATCAACCATATTATTCATTTATTATATAAGTATGTATGGTATACCCCATACCTTCGAATAATACATTACATCAATTTAATTGAGAAAATCTTCCCATAAATATAATCTATTTGCATAAATAAGTAATATGTAAGGTAGAGAGCAAACTTCTGCATCAGTCCATCTCATGACTTCGGTCCTCCCGATATTCCATCGATCAAGTGAGGAGAGTAGGGGATTAGGACACTCATAGTTCAATATAAACATGCTTCTAAAATGCATTTGTTTATTTCATTGCCAAATTACAACTATACAAACAACCCAAGAAATTCAAATTTCTAACGTTATAGTTGACATTATAGAAAACTACTCTTTCTATTTTCCCTCTCATATCCTCATGAGACCTATTCAACCATGCATCAAACCACATACTCTACTTATAATAAATGGTCTAATCCTTATTTAAAATCAAAGTCCCATATCCTTAATTGCTAAATAATCTAGGTTCACATTCACTATCCAATTAAAGCCAACTACTTTAATCTTCAAATAAACCTTTTTCTTCATTTCATAAATTAAATTCCCATACCCTTAATTTACAAAACAAACCATATTTCACATTCATTATCCAATTAAAGCCAACTACTTTAATATTCAAATAAAACTTTTCTCTTCATTTCATAAATTAAAGTCCCATACCCTTAATTTATAAAACAAACCATATTTCACATTCATTAGCCAATTAAAGCCAACTACTTTAATCTTAAAATAAACTTTTTTTTTCATTTCATAAATTAAAGTCCCATACCCTTAATTTACAAAACAAATCATATTTCACATTCATTATCCAATTAAAGCCAACTACTTTAATATTCAAATAAATATTTTTCTTCATTTCATAAATCAAAGTTCCATACCCTTAATTTACAAAACAAACCATATTTCACATCAATATCCACTTAAAGCCAACTACTTTAATATTCAAATAAACCTTTTTCTTCATTTCATAAATTAAAGTTCCATACCCTTAATTTACAAAACAAACCATATTTCACATTCATTATCCAATTAAATCCAACTACTTTAATCTTCAAATAAACATTTTTCTTCATTTCATAAATTAAAGTCCCATACCCTTAATTTACAAAACAAATCATATTTCACATTTTTTTTTAAGCGAAAAACCCCTTGTGGGGCCGCCTTGGTCTAAGAGACCATGAATAGGGGGTTCTACACCGTCAAAGTCACCCGGGGTCGCACCCAGCCCTGCCCGCACCAACATTGTCAATTGGATTTTGGGTACCCAATTCAGCTTTTTGGTAGGGTGGAGATTCGAACCTAGGACCTCCCTTGGAGGATTGCCCTCTCCTCTCCAACTCACCTACAACACCTGGGTAATCATATTTCACATTTATTATCCAATTAAAAACAACTAATTTAATATTCAAATAAACATTTTTCTTCACTTCATAAATTAAATTCCCATACCCTTAATTTACAAAACAAAGCATATTTCACATTCATTATCCAATTAAAGCTAACTACTTTAATCTTAAAATAAATATTTTTCTTCATTTCATAAATTAAAGTCCCATACCCTTAATTTACAAAACAAACCATATTTCACATTCATTATCCAATTAAAGCCAACTACTTTAATCTTCAAATAAATATTTTTATTCATTTCATAAATTAAAGTCCCATACCCTTAATTTACAAAACAAATCATATTTCACATTCATTATCCAATCAAAGCCAACTACTTTAATCTTCAAATAAATATTTTTTCTTCATTTAATAAATTAAAGTCCCATACCCTTAATTTACAAAACAAACCATACTTCACATTCATTATCCAATTAAAGTGAAATACTTTAATCTTCAAATAATGAAATAGCATTGAAAGATTATTTCCATTCATTAACCTAAAATCTACCATTTTAGATAATGAAATAACATTAAAGATTCTTTCCTTTCATTACCCTAAAATCTACTATTTTAGATAATGAAATAACATTAAAGACCCTTATTATTTGTTACCCTAAAATCTAATATTTTAGATAATGAAATAATGTTAAATACTCTTATTATTCATTACCCTAAAATCTACCATTTTGGATAATGAAATAGCAATTAAAGACTCTTATCTCCATTCATTACCCTAAAATCTACCATTTTAGATAATGAAATGACTATTATGGGTTCGGTTCAACCAACATAAACTACGCTCCCTCTCCTACACAATGGAAAACCAACAGTCGACTCAAGAGAAAGGAGAGCAGATCACCATGGAGTGGTTTATGATAGAGGATGACAAGGGTGAAACTTGAAATAATTCTGTTCCACAGAGCCAGATTACAAGTGCGGTATTTAGGGTTTTCACGATGTTAACTATAGCTATGGTGGTCAAACATCCCAACACCAATGTAGCCCAATAGTGATATGCTAGCTATGCCCAAGGGTGGTTATCGAGTGTGGTTAAGGATCTACTATGTAAACCATGCATTACTACGAACGTTGGGAAAGGTTATCCCGATGAATAACAAATGAATTACCTTAAGTTACTCCTACTTCATGCTATCTACACTCATCCACATTAGTTAACACCCATAAAAATTAACACGATGGTGAGCATGGTGCTACACAACCAATGGACTAGACAAGGTTTACCATGGACCAGTTGTCCATGTAATATCTGATTCGTGGATGTAAGACTAAGGCTTGGTCAAGGAGGTCAACATGGTCATGAACTCACAATGGTTTCAAAAATAGACAACCGAATAATGACCAAAGGTCACCTTACTATTCTTAACATTACACTCTTATGGAAGTGGGTTTACCATAGCTTAAAGGAGTTATCATGAAAAGACGAGAGCCCACAACCCAATAATAGTCTAAACCAATGAATGAAAATATTAAACATATTTTATTTAGAGTTCCATGAGTCCAACCTAGTTTTTATTCGTTGTTGGTTGGTTATCTGAGTCGCACTAGGATGCCCATTGTCTATATCCTTCTCTTCCCTCCCTTAGCTCTGTGGTGCCTCCTCCTTTCCCTAGTGATCTCCTCATTCCTTATCCTAGCATACTCTCCTTTTTTCTTTTTTCCCCCATTCATGTCCTCTTCCCAACACACCTCTCACATCATTCTCCTTGGATTTCATCCACCACCTACTTACCATAATTTCCCATCTACATCCATTATATGGTAGGGGAGAATGTTCCTTCTTACACCTTCCCAAGATGCTTGCCATAAAGAAGCCATCCCTTCACGTCAGAGGGAGCCTCACACAACTAGTCCAATCCCCTTATTTGAAGGTGGTCTTATCGTATTTAATACCAAATTTAGTTGGTCAATTTGATTAAGTGAATTCTCCATCAATTCAATAGCCAAATTCTAATCTCCATAAGTTCAATGGAATGCATTTTTCATAGCAATTAGAGTGGTCATTCACTTATTATGGGGTTCTTTTATTATATAAAACAACCATTTTTTTTCCCCTTTAGAAAAGGTTTTCATAATCAATCTAAAATAAATCATATATTTATTCAAAATGAAAACTCTTTATTATCATAAAATAAATCAACCATTTATTTAAAATGGAATGTCCTCAACATTCTAAAATAAATTAATTATTTATTCAAAATGAGATCTCTTCATTATTTAAATAAATTAACTATTTATTTAAAATGATATCTATTTACTATTTAAATAAATTGACTATTTATTTAAAATGTTATCTATCTATTGTTTAAATAAATCAACTATTTAAAATTATACCTATCTATTGTTTAAATAAATCAACTATTTATTTAAAATGATATCTCTTTACTATTTAAATAAATAAACTATTTATTTAAAATTATATCTCTTTACTATTTAAATAAATCAACTATTTATTTAAAATGATATCTATTTACTGGGGCATGCAAGGAGTTGTGGAGAAAACCTATTCATTCATAGCTCACAAATTATTAAGGCAAATAGTGCTGAAGTAAAATATAATCAAGCATGTGTAGCAAACAAAGAGGGAGTCTTTCCATCAATCTAGTCACCTATATTAACCTCTAGAACTTACGATAGCTACTAGGCCACTAGTTTGAGGCTTAATGTGGCTAGCTATTGATGATTATCCCTTAACCAAATGCATGTCTATATGAAGGTATCCATCCTTGTTACCTTTGAGTTGCCTTGTCATCACTTTTCCAACCTCAAGTACCCTCGTCTTTGGTGGATGACTCAACTTCTTCCACTTACGAGTGCACCTGATCCTACACATTGGAAATTTGTTAGTAGTATCATGCTCTTCAATATCTATCAATATTGCATAGTTGCTTAATTGCACATAATCAAGTATTAAAGCATCATTAGTTAATACATTATCTTCCATGTCAACAAGGTCCATCTGGGAGGGTCATGACATCCTCCCCCACTAGGACTAAACATCATCCCAAGTGTTTCTTAATTTTACACAAGCATCTACAATCAAAAGAAAATTATTACAATTTTTAGATATTATTAAACAATTTTTTTTTTTTTTTTTTGCATATCCGCCACTTTCTCCCAAGTGGTATTCCTTTTTGAGAATCAGTCCCACTAGACTTTACATTGCTCAAGGGTTCGATTTCACATAGTCTTAGAGTGGAACTCGAGAATACTTAGTAGCATTACTTCAATTGCCTTTGGGTTTGCTATCTGCAAATTAGAGACATCCCACACATGTTTAGGGTTAGAAATATATTTTCTAAGCAAGTATATGTGGAAAGTGTCATGGATTTTTGATAGATTAGGAGGTAAAGTGAGTCAGTATACAACCAAACTAATATTTTCAATGATCTCAAAGGGTCCTACAAATCATGGATCCAAATTTTGTGGACTTGATCATACTTTTCATTGGTTTGACCCTTAGGAACACTTTATTTCCCATCGAGTACTCCCTTGGAGTTCTCTTTAAATCAACATAACTCTTCTACCTATCAGTAACTTCCTTGAGTCTTTGCATGATTACCTTCATTTGCTCTTCCATTTATCTAACCATTTCTAGTCCAATCATAATTCTATCCTCTAGGTTGTCCCATGACAGTGGTGTTCTAAAATTTCACCCATACAAGGCATCAAAAGGTGCCATTTCCAAAGATGAGTGATACCCATTATTATAGGTAAACTCTACCAAAGGATAGGTAGTCTTCCTAGTGAGACTTATGATCCATACAATACATGTGAAGCATATCTTCTAGTACTTGGTTTACCCAATCTGTTTGACCATATGTTTTAGGGTGGTATGCCGTGTAGACCGCGACAGTTAGCTTCATGGAAGAAGTAGCAGAAAACAAAAAAAAATAAAAAAGAACCAAAAACCACTCTAAAATACCACAAAAAGAAGGGAAAGAAAACAACAAAAAGAATTAGAATAAAAAGAAAGAAAAACAGAAAATTTAGGGTATGCAAACTCATGTTTGACTTCATGCCTATTTCTTGGTGAAGGGCTTTCCAAATTTTAGAGGTGAACTTGGAATCCCTATCGAAGATAATTACCTCCAAAAATACATGCAATCATGACACTTCCTTGGAAAATCTATTAGCCACCAACTGAGAATCGTCCTTGGTGCTCCTAGGTATAAAATATGCAACCTTAGTCAATTTGTTGACTACTACTAGAATTGCATCATGCTAGTACCTAGTTTTAGGTAAACCTACTATGAAATCCATAGATATGACTTACCATTTTTGTGTAGGTATACTATGTGGATACAACTATCTTGTGGGATGCTTGCATTCCACTTTAACCTTCTGACATTCAAGGCATTGAGTGATAAAATTTGTAATATCCTTCTTCATTCCTACCCAAAAGAATATTCTTTTCAAATTTTCCCTGATATTTGTCCCTCCAGGGTGAGCTGTATAAGGATATCTATGGGCTTCTTGCATTATTAGCTTTCTTAAATCTCTTGATTTTTATATGATGATTCTACCTTTGTAGCACAATAGGTTATCTATCACCCCAAACTCCTTTTTACTCTCAAGGCCTTTGTCCATTCTAGCTCAAATTTCCTAGAAATATTCATCTTGATGTTACTCCTACCTCACTTGATCCATGAGCTTTATGTGGCTCCTAGTTATGGTTGCTATGTGTCTCCTTCTACTCAAGGCATCAATAACCTTATTCTCTTTTCTCTTTATGTACTCAATTTCAAAGTCATAATCAACAAGAAACTTGAACCACCTTCTTTGTCTCGCATTGAGTATTGGTTGGATAAATATGTACCTTAGACTTTGATGATCTGATTTTAACTCGAAAGGTCTTCCTACCAGATAATTATGTCATACCTTTAGGGTGTGTACCACAAAAGCTAGTTCTAAATCATGAGTACCATAATTGACTTCATACTTTTTAATTTTCCTTGAGGTATAAGCTACTACTAATTCCTCTTGCATGAGTACTCCTCCTAATCCTTCTAGTGAGGCATCAATGCATACTAAAAAATCTCCTTGAGGATCTAAAATCTTCAATATTGGTGCGGTAGTGAGTTTCTACTTCAACAAAGCAAAAGTGGTTTCACACTTTTCTATCCATTTGAACTCCTTTCCTTTATTTTGAAGGTTAGTTATTACTGAGGTAATCTTTGAGAAATCATTTATATAACATCTATAATATATTTTTAACCCCATGAAACTTATTACTTTGGTAATATTAGAAGGGGGTGGCCAATTTAATATGGTTTCGATTTTCTTTGGATCCACAACAATTCCTTCTACTGATATGATATACCCTAAATAGCGCACCTCTAAAACATAGAAATCACTCTTGGATAGATTTTCATAGAGTTGATTTTCCCTTAGTAACTCTAACATGATCTTGAGATGTTTATCATGCTATTTCCTATTTAGAAGAGTATATTAGGATATCATTTAGAAATACAAGGACAAACTAGTCCAGATGCCTTCTAAACACACTGTTCATTAAATTCATGAAGGTGACTAGGGCATTAGTCAATCCAAAAGGTAGGATTGTGAACTCATAATACCCATACCTAGTCTTAAATGTCATCTTGTGAGTGTCCTCCTCATTTATTCTCAATTGGTGGTACCCTAACCTTAGATTTATCTTGGAAAACACTATGGCATCTCTCAATTGATCAAATCAATATTTGATTCTAGGTAGAGGATATTGGTTCTTGATTGTAACTTTATTCAGAATCTTGTAGTCAATACACAATCTCAAAGAACCATCTTTTTTTTTTCACAAATAAAATAGGTGCACCCCAA
Source organism: Wollemia nobilis (assembly GCA_028583015.1). Taxonomy (NCBI): domain Eukaryota; kingdom Viridiplantae; phylum Streptophyta; class Pinopsida; order Araucariales; family Araucariaceae; genus Wollemia; species Wollemia nobilis. Next base: position 1,685,824 of record JAQPPZ010002068.1, read on the forward strand.
GGTGACATACTTGGTTTTATCAACCCTTTCTCTAAAAACCCTTGCAATTGTACCTTTAATTCCTGCATCTCAATGGGTGACATCCTATAGGAAGATCTATGAATTGGTTTCGCTCCTAGCATGAGATCAATAGTGAAATAAAATTATCACATAGGAGGGAGCCTAGGTAAATCCTCATGGAATACATCCTTGAAATCCTATAAAATTGGATGTGTTTCTAGTGCCTCTTTCTTTCGATATTCTCCTACTTCATTTATATTTATTACATAAAATATCCCTCCTTTTCTGAGGGCTTTCTTCAACTACATAGCTGACAACATTTGGGGTTTGAATGCCCCCTATTTGCTATGGATTCATAGCCTTCCCTTACCTCCTTTAGAATATTTGATCCATCTATCCTAGAAATTGATTATGGATTTGTAGGGTGTGAGGAGTGTACATCATGACTGCCACTCTAATTTCTTCTTTTAATCCATTGATGAAATTGCTTGTGAGAACTGATTCATCCAACCCTGTGATGCAATTGACGATATCCTAGAACTAAATTTTATATACATGCACTGATGTGATTTGACTTAGGTGAGTGAGATTAAGCAAAAAAAGTAGATTAGATTCATGATATATTCCTTCGTTGGCCATTTGCATAGTCATTTGGTGAAAAGAGATGTTACAAAAAATTACTGAAAAATCATCATCAAATTTGTCGTAAAAAGTCATCGATAAAAGTTGCTAAAAATTGTCATCAATTTTCACAGCAAGGAAAATCTTCAAAAATTTATCGTCAAATGTTGTAGCATAAATCGTCAATAATTGTTGCAAAAAATGTTGTCACAATTTTTGCAAAAGTTGTTGTCACGTCAAAATATTTTGTGTCAAAATTTTAAATATTCGTCCAAACGACATTTTTTTTTATCAATGTTTTAATTTTTTGTCCAAGCAACATCCAGTTTACAAATTGCAAATAGGACATCAATTAAACATCTCGGCTTTAAGTAGATGAATAAATCATGAGCAAAAACTAACAATATAGGGACGAGGGACTAGGACATAGCATGGATGGATAGCGCGAGGACACATGGACTATCACAGATGAAACTAGGTACAATATGTGAGACGAAGAACAGGGGATGATACGAAACTTGATGCGGGTGAATAGGCACTATCACTAATATGATAACATAGGGAGGGTGTGGATGGACACGTGTGAGGACGTGGTGTCATAACCCCACCACTTGCAATTATTTTATTGGAGGAATATGATTCTGCATTAAGTTTTTGTAATGCAGATGCAGGTTCACTTGCAAAGGAAAAGGAGAACACCCACCCCCTCTGACAAAAAAAGAGTTGAGAAGTGTCAGGTGATTGGGACATGATGTTGTGCCTCATGCATCTTGGCTCGTGGATACATGGACGCCCATCATAGGGTTTTGCACTTGCATTTGTATTCTATCTGTCATTGCATTTGAAAATTTGTGTAAAATATTTTCGTGTATGTTTCCTATCACAAGATGCTTGTTATTGTTTTATCTATTGCATGTAAATTGTTGTTGTTGTTATAAATATCAATTTTTTTTTGAAAAAAAATAAATTAAAAAATTACAACAATACAAATAACAATAATATATGAATAAAGACTAAATTTAAATAGAATTAATAAAAAACTAAAATAATAATATTTTTTTATTTTAAAAATATATAATAATACTTACCACTACTAATTTAAAAGAGAGCTCATTTTAAAACTTACGAGTGTCTTATACTCTATGTGTATAATGTATATAAAACAATATTGAATATGTTAGGGATCACATTATTGAGTAGTAGATTGAAAAATAAAACAAGTTTAAACTATATATTAAAATAAAGGGGAATGAAATATTTTATTTAAATAGTTAAGGAAAATGATAGGAATTTTTAGAGAAAAGAATGTTTAAAATTAAATCACTCCTCTACCCACTCGGATGAAGGAAGTTGCACCACTTGGCCATGTTTGTAAGACACTAGCTAGCAAAAAGGAAGGTGATTGGAGTCACTCTAATATTTCAAAATTTTTCTTATATAAGACGGGGAATATTGCCGAGGAAGAGTATGATATGTTGTATGCAGGTGTGTACTCCAAAGATTGAAGAGAATAGTGTTTGGGCCGCTCCTTCTAGCAAAGACATATACGCAGGTCAGGTCCTTGTGGGACAAGTATTGTGTGTGTAGTAAATTGAGTTGCTTTAATTTTGACAAAAAAAAAACTTATATTATGTTTTTGTAAATATCCGATTTGATTTGATTGGAAGTTTTTACCAGTTGCTTGCTGAATTATATATTATGATGTTCTTGTGAATATTTGGTTTGAATTGATTAGAAATTATTACCAGTCGCTTGCTGAGTTATGAAATTTATTTGTATGGTGTTGAACTAATCAAATGAGTTTTCATGGATTTGAATGTATGATTGTGAACATATGAATGTTGGTCACAATTTTAATATGCTGGTAATGTTTTATCTGAGGGAAAATTTTAGTTGCATACTTGAAATGGTATCTATGCATATGCATGCCTGCATGTCTCATGTAGAAAGTGTAGTGGGCCAAGCTGATCTTTAAAACCTTAAACTCTCCCACAAAATTTTCGTCAATGTGTATAATGGTGGGAAAGGATAGGAATTTAGGGGCCAAGTAGCGTTGTAGGGGAATGGCGTTGATGCAAGCCCAAGCTGTAGCATTCAAAAGGGCGTCTTCGAGAACGCTATAGTTTATTTTCATGAACATGGTTATAGCTATAATAGCCATTAATATACTTTAGCTTTGCTGTTGGAAAACCATATGTAAATATGAAATTTTTGTTTGAATGAAAAATAAGGAATAGTCCGGAAATATAAGTGTTTATGTCACTGCACTAAGCTTGCATGATTGTATTCTTTTAGGATGTGTAAATATGATTTGTGTCAACATTAAAGTATGATTAGATTAGTTTTATTTAAACTCTTGTATTTTTAACCTGAAGATGTGATGAATTTTAAGATTAAAGTATTATTGGGAATAACTTTTATTGTGGAAATATCAAACAATTTATTGGATAATATTGACGATATCTGAAGATAAAATATTCTGATAAATGTGTAGCTAAAATATTACAAAATAGAATTCTCTCGGCATTATATAATCTATACCAGGAAGTAGTAGAGAATAGAGTAGAATCTATTCAATCGAGCTAATATATAAATAGCCCTGTTAGTTTGATGAAAGCGTTGGAAGACATTCTTTAAGAGATTTTAGAAAACTAATACAACTTCAACAAAAATTAATGTCGTGTAGCGTAGAGTCTATTGATATAAAGAAAAATTTATGGAAAAATAGTTTATGTTTATATTTAAAGTATAGTCAGAATTGATTTTAGGGTTACCCAAACTTTAGCATCAATTAGGGTTACCCAAACTTTAGCTATAAGAGCTCGTTTATATCTTTAAATTTTTGATGGTTCTAAACCGTGAAAGAAGGAATGTTTATTTAATTTTGTAATATTTTTAAAAGTTAGAATAATGGAATGTTCATTAAAGTATTATTATTATTGGAGATGTTGACTTAAAAAATTAGAATAAGCTATCTAACTTTCAATTAGATTTGATTTTAGAAATAATATATAGAAGTGATTTAGAAAAGAAAAGTGCTTTTTAAAATGTTTACTTTAGAAGTAAGTTTTTGTTTTTTATATGCTAATTTAAGAAAAGAACTCATCATACTTTTCAATCTCTCAAAACTTCTATGAAATATTGAAAACTAAATGGTTAGTGAACAATAAAATATGAAGGAGAGCTAAATATTTTTTCCTAGCAAAGGAAAGTTCCAAGAAAGGGTACTTGATCAACTTGGTATTGAGACATCGAGTCAGGGCTAACTAGAAGAGCCGAGTAGGGCTAAATACCCATCACTGTTAGCTACGATGGCAGTTAACATATGAGGCATTATCCGTTCTCCACCTCATAAGGAAGAGGTCTTAGCTATGGAGAGTATGGTTGGTGGTATGGAACGTCGCCCTAGGATAATAGCCAACTAGTATGTAAGGATGCTCACTACTCCACTTGGGTTGGGGATAAACCAACTTAAGCCATGGTTAAGGGGTTAACCATGTAGTTGATCAAACTAACGGTAGATGGTATGGGCAGTATTACCATCAATCGAGGTGGAAAGTGAGAGATACGGTTCGTGAAACCATGCGATGGTGGACCCTGGTCGTTCCTTAGTGGAAGGTTATGACTGGGCATTGGTATAATAATGCTAAATCCAAGTTATCTAGGCTTATAGTTGCCTAAAGAGGTAATATATAAAGGAATGTGAATCCACATGCTTTGGATGGGGAAACTCAACATTCACCCTTTCAGGTGATATGGGTCCTGAAAGGACAACCCTTGCTAGGATCAAGTTAGGCTCGAGTAGGGGAGAAGATTCTATTTGGAAAAATTTAGCGGGAAATGGCTGGTCCCAAGAACTTAAGACACCAGCTGCAGTGGTGATTAATCTTGAAATGTAAAAAATTATGCCATATACTAAAATTAAGATGGGTGTTTTCATAAAAAGAAGAATTATTTTTTGTATGCTCTCATAAAAAAAAATTATTTAGTAAAGTGAGATAACTGGTTGTAGAACCGGGTTGTTATAGTTGGTATCAGAGCCTAGGTTGTGTTATTTTGACATAACCTTTTGATGCCAGGCATGGCAGATACCTCACGGAGGGCCGATGTCAATCTGCAATAGGAGATTGTAGAGACTCCTAAAAAGGGATTAAGATGACTCGTAAGAGAGTCAGAGAAGGTGCAAGATGCTAAAATACCATGGTGAGTGGTCAAAAAGGAAAAATATCTTGTAGCTACAAGAGCTACCCTGAATGATGAGAATATGGCTCGTATGATTCAATTCATGCAAGATCAACTGAACCAACAATGTGAGTAGATGGAGATCCAGAAAGCTCAGTTGAGTGAGCATATGGATCAACAATGGGCACAGATGGCCCAACAGTAGGAACTGATCACCCAACAACAAAAAGTTATTGAAAACTTAACTCAAAAGAAGGCAACTAGAAATGTAAGTGAATTTCTAGAAGGTTCCTCGAGGAGGAAGGTGGGTGAAGAGTTGCAAAAGGAGATAAAGAAATTAGATATCTCTAAATTTTATGGAAGTGGTGATGGTGAAACTGCTATTAATTGGCTAAGTGAAGCCGAAGGGTATTTTGCAATTCAACCCCTCTACTTCGAATCAAAAACTACTTGGGCGGTAGCACATTTAGAGGGTGTTGCAAGGGATTGGTGGACCACATACAAGAAAATTACTCAGAAAGAAGCATCAAATATACCTTGGGAAGAATTTGTAAGAGAATTCAAAAACCGTTTTCTTACTGAACAATTCTATATTGAGAAACATGGAGAGTTCACCAACTTATGATAGGGTAATATGACGATAATTGAGTATTACCAGAGGTTTGTGCAACTTCTTAAGTATGCCCCAAAATTTTATGGGTAGGAAAAGTTCAAAGCACATAAGTTTGTTATGGGGCTACACCCGAAGTATAGTCAACCTGTGGGTAGAAAGGTACCCAAACACTATCAGTTGCATATAATACTGCCCGATATGAGGAATCAAGTTAAAAAGAGGCAAAATTCTACTATCAACAGGTTGAAAAAGATAATTCAAGGAAAATAAGGTATCCTGAGCAAAATAGAGGTAAAGATCAATATAGAAGAATCATAGATGGAGGGCATAATAGAAATGACAATAAGAGTAAAGGAAGATTCCAGGGGTACAAAGGACAGCCAGAACGAAGGAATTTTTAGGAGAAGAAAAACAACAACAAGGATCAGGATAAAAATGACAATCATAATAAGGATGGTGGAAAACAAAAAAATAAGGACCAAACGTATGCTATGCATGTGGGGCACTAGATATTTTTTCCAGATAATGCCCAAATAGAGCAGATCGTAGAAATCCCACTAAGGAAGCACTGCACAAAATTTTTACTGCCACAGGTAACCCTAACCTTTTAGGGAAAGCTAATCCATTTTTAAGGAAGATTAGTTAAAAATGATGTACACATTTTAATTTATAGTGGTGTTATTGATAGCTTCATTTCAAATAATATTTTGAAGGATACATCTGTTAAACCTGGGTTATATGAAAAGGATGGCAAGTCGAGTATGGCTCGAGATAAACCTATTTAGTCAACCAATGTCTATTTGACCCACAAATAGAGATACCTTAGGGAAAAATCAATTGGCACCTGTATGTGGCACCTTTGCATGCATTTGACATAGTATTAGGAGTAGATTGGCTAAAAGCTCATAAGGCCTTGCTGAACTTTGAGGAAAGGTGGTTGGATTATACGGATGACGCTAATCAATGAATTCGTATCCACTACAATCGAACATATTTTGAGCCCAATTTAATGACTGCCATGCAAGTCAAAAGAGCTATGAGAAAAGGATGTAAATTGTATGTGGTTAAAATAAATAAAAATGAGGAAATTGACTCAAGTTCCACATTATTTCAACAATATCCAATGTTAAATGAGTTTAGGGATGTCTTTCCTGAAGATTTTCTTGGGTTACCTTGAAAAGGGAGTTCAACTTCACAATTGAGCTCATTCTAAGAGCAACTCCAGTAGTCAGAACTCCTTATCGCATGACACCACTTGAGTTGAAACTTAAAACCCAGTTACAATATCTATTGGAAAAAGGGCACATTGAACCTAGTGTGTCACCATGGGGAGCACCAGTCCTATTTGTTAAGAAAAAATATGGATCTCTTAGATTATGCATTGATTATAGGATGCTCAATAAAATGACAGTCAATAATAAGTATCCTTTGCCCAGAATTGATGACTTATTTGATCAGCTTAAGGGAGCTACAATCTTTTCTACGATTGACCTTAGGTCGGGATATCACCAGTTAAGAATCCAAAAAGAAGACACTTATAAGACAACCTTCAGAACTTGTTATGGACATTATGAGTTTATGGTATGTACTATTTGGGTTAAATAATTCTCTAGTTGCATTTATGAATTTGATGAACAACGTGTTTTGAGAATAGTTGGATCAATTTGTGTTGATATTTCTAGATGATATTTTGATCTACTCTCGTAATAGAGAAGAACATGATGAACATATGAGCATTGTGCTAGATGTCCTTAGGAAAAATCAATTATATGGCAAGATGTCCAAATGTGAGTTTTATACATCACAGGTTTAGTACTTGGGGCACATCGTCTTGGCTGAAGGAATAGTCGTAAATCCTAAAAATATTGAAGCTATAATGAATTGGCCAACTCCAACCAATGTATCAGAAGTAAGAAGTTTTATGGGGATGGCTAGATACTATTGATGATTTGTGAAAAGATTTTCAACAGTTGCATTTCCCATTACAAACCTACAAAGGAAAGGGAAACCCTTTAGATGGACAACACAATGTGAAGAAGCTTTTAGAATTCTCAAGAAAAATTGACGACTGCTCCTATACTAAAAATACCAGATTCAAAAAAATATTTTACAATATGTACTAATGCCTCATTGGAAAGACTGAGTGGTGTTTTTATGCAAGATGATGTTGTAATAGAATATGAGTCCAGGAAACTCAAGAAACATGAGGTGAATTATGCTACGCATGATTTAGAACTAGCGGCAATAGTTCATGCTCTTAAAATTTGGAGGCATTACTTGTTAGGAAAGTCATTTGAACTTAAAATAGATCATCAAAGTCTGAGATATATTTTTACTCATCCTCTATTAAACACTCGACAATGAAGATGGATGGAGTTTTTGGCTGAATATGACTTTGGTATTGAATACATCAAAGGAAAGAAAAATGAACTAGAAGATGCTCTCAGTAGGAGAAGACATGTAACAACTCTTACAAGTTGCCAGTATGGGCTGAAAGAGTAGATCATGAAATTGTAAAAGAATGATGCATTTTGTAAACAATGTCAAAATAATATTGAGCTAGAAACAAATCAGCACAAAGATTATAGTGTCAATGAAAATCTGGTATATTTATGAAATAGAATAATAGTACTTAATAATGAAGGACTTTAAAGGACTATCCTATAGGAAGCTCATTATGCTCCATACTTTGCTCATCCAGGGGTAATTAAGATGAGGGAAAACTTAAAGAAAGACTATTTCTGGCCTGGAATGAAAAAATATGTGTAATTTGTTGTAAGATGCCTAGAGTTCTAGAAATTCAAAGCAGAGCATCAACATCCTAGAGGAAAGCTGCATCTGTTCGAAGTACCATAAGATAAGTGGCAGGTGATAACCATGGATTTTATCGTGGGTCTTCCTAAGGCTCATTTATAGCATGATGCAATATTTGTGGTGGTAGACAAGTTGACCAAAGTAGCGTATTTTATACCAGGTAGTGTACGTGATAATGCAATAACTAAAGCACAAAAAATTGCGCATTAAAATTGTAAGATTACATGGATTTCCTGAAATAATCATCTCGAATAGAGATTTGAGATTCACCTCTGAATTTTGGCAAAGTTTACATCGATCTTGGGGAACAAAGCTCAATTTTAGCACTACATATCATCATAAGACGTATAAACAGACTGAGCAGGTCAATCAAGTGCTTGCGGATATGCTACGCATGTATTTCATGGATTATTAGGGTAAATAGGAATATTATCTCTTCCTGGTGGAATTTTCTTATAACAACAATTATCATACCATGTTGGGCATGGCCCCTTTTGAAGCTATATATGGACATAGGCTTAGGACATCCTTAATTTAGGATAATTTGGACGATCAAGAAGTGATCAGTCCTGATACTGTTAAAAAAATGAAGAATTAGCTTAAAGAAATTCACCAACGGCTACGTGAAGCTACTGATCATCAGAAGAGTTATGCTAACCTCAAAAAAATACCTCGAGAGTTTGTTGTAGGTGATAAAGTTTTCCTTAGAGTCAATCCAAATAAAAGTTCCATTAGATCCACCAAATTGAGTCCAATATTTGTTGGCCCATTTGACATTATTGCTAAAATCAGCCCCGTTGCCTACCAGCTTGCACTATCACCGAACTTGTCAAAAATCCAGTGTTTTCCATGTATCTCTCCTTCACAAATATATAGCTGATCCATATCACATCCTGGATGTATCCCATTTGCAAACATCAGACCCGCAGCTCATTGAGGTTCGACTAGTTAATATTTTGGGATTTAGAATTAAACAACTAAGGAAAAGGACTGTGGAGCAGTGTAGAGTCTAGTGGGATCACTACTTTGAGAAAAATACCACCTGGGAGGATGTTACTGCCATGAAAAACCAATTTCCTTACTTTTTTGATAATTGATGGTCAAAAGACAATTATTCTATTTGTATATGGAATGAATTTTGTATAATGTTTTTGTTATATATATGATCAGGTGTTATTATATGTTTATATAATATTGACAATTATTGTAACAAAATCTGCATTCGTATTCTCTAACTAACACAGGGACTATGTTCATTCCTAGAGGAGAAGTATGTCACAACCTCGCCACTTGCAATTATTTTATTGGAGAACACCCACCCCCTGATAGAGACAAAGTTGAAAAGCGTCAGGTGAGTGGGACATGATGTTGTGCCTCATGCACCTTGTCGCGTGGGTACATGGAAGCCCACCATAGGGTTTTGCACTTGCATTTGTATTCTTCCTATCATTGCATTTGAATATTTGTGTAAAACCTTTTCATGTATGTTTCCTATCACAAGCTACTTGTTATTATTTTATCTGTTGCATGTAAATTGTTGCTGTTTTTTTTTATAATTTATTGTTGTTATAAATATCAATTTTATTTGAAGAAAAATAAAAATAATAATAATAAAATATACAACAATACAAATAACAATAATATATGAATACAAACTAAAATTTAAAAAAAATTAATAAAAAACTAAAATAATAATATATTTTTATTTTAAAAAATATATAATAATACTTACCACTACTAATTTAAAAGGGAGCTCATTTTAAAACTTACGAGTGTCTTATACTCTATAAGTATAGTGCATATAAAGGAATATTGAATATGTAAGGGATCATGATATTGAGTAGTGCGATTGAAAAAAAAAAAAACAAGTTTAAACTATATATTAAAAGAAAGTGGAATGGAAATTTTTATTTAAACAATTAAGGAAAAAGGATAGGAATTTTCAGACAAAAGAATGTTTAAAATTAAATCACTCCTCCACCCACTTGGATGAAGGGAGTTGCACCACTTTGCCATGTTTGTAAGACACTAGCTGGCGAAAAGGAAGGTGATTGGTGTCACTTTAATATTTCGAAAGTTTTCTTATATAAGATGGGGAAGACTACCGATGAAGAGTATGATATGTTGTATGCGGGTGTGTACTCCAGAGGTTGAAGAGAATAGCATTCGGGCCGCTCCTTCTAGCAATGACATATACGCAGGCCAAGTCCTTGTGGGACAAGTAATGTGTGTGTAGTAAATTGGGTTGCTTTAATTTTAACAAAAAAAATTTATAGTATGTTGTTTTTGTGAATATCCGGTTTGATTTGATTGGAAGTTTTTACCAGTTGCTTGTTGAATTATATATTATGATGTTCTTGTGAATATCTGGTTTGAATTGGTTAGAAATTGTTACTAGTTGCTTGCTGAGTTATGAAATTTATTTGTATGGTGTTGAACTAATCAAATGAGTTTTTGTGGGTTTGAATGCATGATTGTGAACATATGAATGTTGGTCACAATTTTAATATGCTGGTAATGTTTTATCTGAGGGAAAATTTTAGTTACATACTTGAAATGGTATCTATGCATGCCTGCGTGTCTCGTGTAGAAAGTGTAGTGGGCCAAGCTGATCTTTAAAACCTTAAACTCTCCCACAATGTTTCTGTCAGTGTGTATAATTGTGGGGAAGGACAAGAATGTAGGGGCCAAGTAGCATTGTAGGGAAATGGCGTTGATGCAAGCCCAAGCTGTAGCAATCAACAGGACATCTTCGAGAACGTTGCAGTTTAATTTCATGAACGCGGTAAATATGTAAATATGAAATTTTTGTTTGAATGAAAAAGAAGGAATAGTTCAGAAATATAAGTATTTATGTCACTGCACTAAGCTTGCATGATTGTATTCTTTTAGGCTATGTAAATATGATTTGTGTCAACATTAAAGTATGAGTAGATTAGTTTTATTGAAACTCTTATATTTTTAACGTGAATATGTGATGAATTTTAAGATTAAAGTATTAGTAGGAATAACTTTTATTGTGGAAATATCAAACAATTTATTGGATAATGTTGACGACATCTAAAGACAAAATATTCTGATAAATGTGTACTTGAAAGATTACAAAATGGAATTCTCTCGGCATTATCTAATCTATACCAGGCAGTAGTAGAGTAGAGAGGAGAACCTATTCAATCAAGCCAATCTATAAACAACCCTGTTAGTTTGATGAAAGCGCTGGAAGACATTCCTTAAGAGATTTTAGAAAACTAATACAACTTCAAAAAAATTAATGGTAGAGTCTATTGATATAAAGAAAAATTTATGGAAAAATAGTTTATGTTTATATTTAACGTATAGTCAAATTTGATTTTAGGGTTAGCAAAACTTTAGCTATAAGAGCTCGTTTATATCTTTAAATTTTTGATGGTTCTAAACCGTAAAAGGAATGTTTATTTTATTTTGTAATAATTTTGAAAGTTAGAATAATGGATTGTTCATTAAAGTATTATTATTATTGGAAATGTTGACTTAAAAAGTTAGAATAGGCTATCTAACTTTCAATTAGATTTGATTTTAGAAATAATATATAGAAGTGAATTAGAAAAAAAAAAAATGTTAAAATGTTTACTTTAGAAGTAAAATTTTGTGTTTTATATGCTAATTTAAGAAAAGAACTCATCATACTTTTCAATCTCTCAAAACTTATGTGAAATATTGAAAACGAAATGGTTAGTGAACAATAAAATATAAAGGAGGGCTAAATATTTTTGCCTAGCATAGCAAAGGAAAGTTCCAAGAAAGGGTACTTGATCAACTTCGTATTGAGACGTTGAGCCAGGGCTAACTAGAAGAGCCGAGTACGGCTATTTACCCATCCATGTTAGCTGTGGTGGCGGCTAACATATGAGGCATTATCCATTCTCCAGCTCATAAGGAAGAGGCCTTTGCTGTGGAGAGTATGGTTGGCGGTATGTGATATCACCCTAGGATAATAGTCAACTAGTATGTGAGGATGCTCACTACTCCACTTGGATTGGGGATAAACCAACTTAAGCCATGGTTAAGGGGTTAACCATGAAGTTGATCAAACCGACGGTAGATGGTATCGGCAGCATTACCATCAACCGAGGTGGAAAGTGAGAGATCCAGTTCGTGAAACAATGCGATGGTGGACCCTGGTCATTCCTTAGTGGAAGGTTATGACCGAGCACTGACATAATAACGCTAAATCCAAGGCATCTAGTCTTATAATCGCCTCAAGAGAGAATAGATAAAGGATTGTGAATCCACATGCTTTGGATGGGAAAACTCAGCGTTCATCCTTTCAGGTGATATTGGGAAAACTCAGCGTTCATCCTTTCAGGTGATATGGGTCATGAAAGGACAACCCCTGCCAGGATCAAGTTAGGCTCGAGTAGGGGAGCAGATCCTATTTAGTAAACTTTAGTGGGAAATAGCCATTCGTAAGCACTTAAAACACCAGTTGAAATGTGAATAATTATGCCATGTACTAAAATCAAGATGGGTGTTTTCATAAAAGAAAGAATTATTTTTTGTATGCTTTCATTAAAAAAAATTATTTAGTTAAGTGAGAAAACTGGTTGTAGAACCAGGTTGTTACACGTGGATGGACACATGTAAGGATAGAAACCAGGTTGTTACACGTGGATGGACACATGTAAGGATAAAAACCAGGTTGTTACACGTGGATGGACACATGTAAGGATAGATTGGAGAGCTGGGGCAGGTGGGTGGGTGATGAAGCGAGGGCATGGATGGTTTGGTGATAGCACAACCATGCAAAGGGCAAGTGTGATGAAGACAACAACTCACTGCACAGGTTGTTGAACGACGAAGGACAAGATGCATAAGAAGAACTAATAACACATAAACAACGACGAAGGACAAGATGCATAAGAAGAACTAATAACACATAAACACGTGGGTAAAGAACGATGGAAAAGTATCTGGATATGCATGGATGGGTGACCAACTCGTGTGATCAAATTCCCAATAAATTTGTTTCGCCTTGCCACTAATATAGACCTAAGTTTTAACCCACACGATGAATGTGGGATTTTAAATTCGATGGCTCATGTGGGATTTTAAATTCTCACAGCCATCGAATTACCCGCAGACCAATTTAATGTAAGATACTTCAGAACTTTTGCAATTTATTATGTACCTATTGTGCGCTAATTGGCTTACTGTGACAATGAGACGTGAATTCAAACTTGATCCAAGACCTCCTGGTACTTGAATCAAAACTTGAGTAATTTTGAAATTTACTGGCTGCTTGACGTGTTAGCACTGTCTAACCATCTATGAGATGTTTTAGATTAATTCTGATTATCTTCAGATGGCGGAAGTTTAGGAAGACTTCACAAAATTAGGTTTACTCTCCCAACAATATTTGATATTAGTTCTACGATCGTGTCAAGGTACAATATTACTATCGTCCACACCCTAATTGATAATTTTTAATAGAATTTTTACGACCAAAATTAAATCCATGTAATTTTTTGTTTGACGTCCAAAATTTAATTAATTTTAATATTACTTCCTTTTAGAGGAACGCGACTTTTATTGCGAGATTGTAATTCTTCGGTACTTCTTCAACTGAAACTACTTTAATAAATTGATATTGCAATATCTTGTAAAAACTATTAACATACAACCATGGACTACGAATTTCCTAATGGATGCTATTAAATTTATACGGTCTTTCCTTGCTGGACAACAAATCGAACCCGTAAATTTTAGCAGAATATAGCGATAGTTGGTGTAGATGTAACTTCCCACTGTGAATATTGGCAGTTGATGTTATGGATTCAGTTCACTGATGATGCCTGATGGAGAATGAAAAACGATATTTTCATCTAGATAAAATGATAGCACTGAATGCTGCAACTGCCCATGAAATATGGTTAATGATATCATACTTCAAATTGACGAGTTTGGTTATTGTTGTAGGTCTGAGGTTATAGAGGTGTTGCTTCGAAGCGATGGAGTTATGAAGGGGTACAGCACGGGAGTGAAGGATAGTGTTGAAGAAATTATAAAGTATGGAAAGAAGACTGGAGCGGAGGTAATGGAATTAGAAGGTTTGTTTGAGTCATCTTACAGTGATATTGTGAATGTTTCTATGCCAGGTTGGGTATGTCTGCATTTCAAATTTTAGCTTACTACTGTCTGTCCAAATTTTCTGTGAGCTCCCATGCTTTATGTCACCACTGAGGAAGAAAACTTGGTATGTCGCCTTTAATGCTTATTCAAAAGCTCCAAAATATTTAGGCTTTGATCCCGATCCTAGATCCTAACTTATTATTTGCAATGAAAAATAAATAGAAATTGTAGAAGTAATAATGAATCACAGTTTTAAAAAGGATGTAGGAAGGTCCCTCCAATGTGTTTATATATATATATATATAGGAATAGATGCCTTATGATAATATCAAACTCTAATATTTATATCTATCCTAAGGCTGCTACATGGATTAAAGGAATTGAACCGGCATAGATGCCTTATGATAATATCAAACTCTAATATTTATATCTATCCTAAGGCTGCTACATGGATTAAAGGAATTGAACCGGCATAAAACCTTAGTATGTGCTCCTTTTAAAAAAATGTGTTGTCTAATTCTTGGTACTTTTTTAGACCTTTTGTCACACCTTAATTTCTATTGTCCAATATTTCTTCTTCTTCCTTCTCAAAAGAGATATTTGATCACTTTGATTGATCTTACATCCTTCTATGTTGCTTTCCTAGATATATTCATTATTAAGTTTGAATGTTTGGCCACCTAGGTAAGGTTTTTCTATCCTCCAAGTTCTTTTCTATGCTCTTCTATGTTCTTTCATCATTGTTTGCATTCATGCACAAATATTTTAATGTCCTCTCCTTGGTCATTATGGGTGACATCCTAGGTGTTGTTCCATGATTCTCCACAATGCTTTTATTTGGGTACTCTTTCTATGAGAAAGACACTCTAATACCTTCTCCTTTTCTAAATCCTTTTCAATACACATCTTTGAATAACATCTTAACTTGTGATATATGATCTTAATTCTTCTTCAAATGTTTCTTAAGCTGTGTTAGCTTGATTTTGCTAGATGACACAATGAGGTTCATGGGAGAGAAGGTGGTAGGGTTCCTTTTCTTTTTTTACTGCAATGTTTTACACACACCTCTTCTCTATTTTTCCTTTACTCTCTATGTTTTTATATTTTTTCTTGTTTGCTCTTTGCCTTTGAAGAGTTTTATTTCTGCAAATGCTTATTCATTTATTTTGAGAAACTTTTAGAATTTTAGAATGGCTTTAGTAATCCTTCTAATACTTCAAAATAGTTTACTTGTTGATGCTTGGCAGGAGCTTCTTTGTGATTCCCTTTTTTTAAAGCTTTAATAGCTTCATAAATTTTATTTTTATGGTATTTTTCAATAGCTTCTTTTCTAAAATTTTATGGAGCTTTCAATAGTTTCCTTGCTATCATACATGGATATTTCAATAGCTTCCTTTATTTATTTTTGATGGAAATGAGTTCTTTTCTTTCTTGCTTGAATTTACTTAGTTGTTTCCTGTAGGATTTATAACATGTGGTTTTTAGAAGGGATTGTAACCCTTTTTGAAACTTGAAGAATATTTGCATTTGGTAGGAATTTTTTACCTTCATATATTTTTATTTACTCATTGACTTTTGCTTCATGGTGATAAATTTATATAAGGTAGTTTTTACCCTTTTACTTTTCTAAAAATTCAATATTTTTCTTTAAATAGAGTGCCCTTTTGGCTATCTCTCTGTCAAAGATAGAGAAGGATCAAAAGGAGAATTCTTTCTTCATTCTACCTGCTTTGATACCAAATGTTAGAACTCAATGCTTCAATAATTTATTATGTAAAGTGAAAGGTTATTTAAATACAATGGTTACCCAAATATTTCATAACAACCTATAACTACCTTTTGTACCCTAGTGAACCTTGCAAACCATGTGTTGAGTAGTTACTCAAGTTATATTCACATTAAGCATGATGTAATAACTCTTAAAATGGAGAAAAGTACTATTAAAAGGCTTCCCATGTGGATTAGGCTTTTTGGACTTCCTTATTAGCTCATAAATAAAGAGGTTTTAAATATTATTGACAATACTCCAAGTGAGTTCATCTAGGAGGGACCGACTACTAAGGAGAAAAGATATATTGTATACACTCAAATATGTGTTGCCATGGATATTTCAAAACCTTTACTATAGTCCATTAGGATTAAATCTGAATTAAGAGAATGAGATCAATAAGTGGATTATGAAAATATTACATTCTAATGTCTTAAATTTTATGAGACTAATTTTATGAGACTAGACACATGGTAAGATATCACAAAGTGAAAATAAGATATCACAAAGTGAAAATAATGAAAAAATACATGAAATTTTTTGGGCATGAGAAATATTTTAATATAAAACGAGGATCATATTATAGTAGAAGTTGGGTCAAATCAAGGAATTTCCACTCTAATAAAGAGAAAAGAAAAAATTATTTACATCATCAAATGGAAAAGGCCATTATATTGTATTTGAATCAAGCATTAGAAGAAAAAATAACACAATGGATGAGGAAGTGCATTGCACAAGTTTAAATAATAAAGGAGATAAATATGCAAAAGAATATGGGGAGGTAAATTTAAAAGTTAATGACATGAAGGATATCAAGGTTAATTGAGGTAAATCATCTACATTTTCCTCAAGTAGAATAAAATCCTATCCTTGCAATAAAAATGAAAGTAGTACAAAGTGTATTTATTGCACTTTAGGGTTTCAAGAGTAACATGGTAAAGAAATTTATATGGAGGATATCCACAAAAATTTATGGTTTCTTGCATAGCATAAGAAAGTAATTACTATGGAGAATCAGACTTGTACTTTAGGGTTTTTGAGGTTACATAAAGAAGAAAGTGTTTATAAGGCTATTCCTTGCAAAGTGTATCTATTGCACTTTAGGGTTTCAAGAGTAATATGGTAAAGAAATTTATATGGAGGATATCCACAAACATTTATGGTTTCTTGCATAGCATAAGCAAGTAATTACTATGGAGAATCAGACTTGTAATTTAGGGTTTTTGAGGTTACATAAAGAAGAAAGTGTTTATAAGGCTATTCCTTGCATTTCAAAATATTTAGGGCAACATAAATCTTTAGAAATATCTCATTATGAATAATATAGAAAAGTAGAAGAGTTTAGTGAAGAAGAAAGTATTGGTGGAAATGAAAAATTAGAATAAGGTTGTCAAAGCATGAATATAAGAAAAAATTAACTTAAACGGATATCAATTTAGGAATCCAATTAGAAATATCATAGGTGTTAATGAGAAATAGGGTTTATCCCACTCATAAAAATAAAAAGTGATGATGAAAATTATACCATGGAGTATTAGGGGTATGATAAGACCCCAAAAAAAGAGTTATTAATGGATTAATAGGTTGTTTTATCCCTTGTTGGAAATTTGAGTTATTTTATGTTGTCATTGATGTCACATGGATCATTGATGTCACATTGAGTTTTGGTGGCAAAAGCACTTCATAAATAATCATTTATGATATTTTGGAAAGCATGGCTATTTACAGGATTTTTATGAAAACCAAGGCAGGCAAAATAAAAGGTTTTATTTAAAACCATGGTGGGCTTATGTGGAAAGGGATTTTCTTAAAATCTAAGGTGGAATTTTGTTTCATCGAAAAAGGACCTCCGGTGATGAAGATATTAAAGTTTAAAGTTTAAGTTTAAATAAATGGAGGGCCGACCTATGTGCAATTAATGGAAGTTGGCATATATATGTGTAAAGGTTTAAATATATTTTAGAAATGGGGAATATTATATATCGTCAAAAATATTATTTTGAGGGCTATTTGATTAATTTATTTAGAAGGAGAAATAAGGTCTCTTAGAGATATTTCTGATTTTTCAAAGGGGTTACAAAAGTGAAGTTTGTCTTGTTCTTTTTCAAGAGGATTAATTCTTTCATGAAGTGACAAGGTATGCAATATTGTGATTTATTTTATTTTATGGTATAAGTGGTTTTGGGAGTGAAAATATTATGCAATGTTTTGATTTATTTTATTTTATGGTGGTTGATTTCTGAAATATCATTGGAGGGAAAAGGATTTTTTGTGGTTTCCTTTTTGGAAGTGGTTGGTTGAATGCTTCAAGATTTTTCTGATTTGAGAGTTGAGTTTAAACCTTGTTTTGTAAGCATAGTTGTTGAAGCCCATTGGTTGTGAAAGAACTTGAGTTAGAAAATAACATGAGTATCATTGTTATGTGAGATTTGTGGTTGAGCATTATTGGAAACATTTGAGTTGGTTGATACATACTTGGACTAGGATTGTGTGAGAGAGTTATACCTTGTGATGATTGGTTGAGTTGATTTGATTAAGCCTAGTCAAGTCAAGTGATGTGTGAAGTGATTGTTCAAGTTATATAAAAAAAACTATTCCATAGTGATTGTTCAAGTTATATAAAAAAAACTATTCCATAATTCTATGTTGAGTTGATATTGAGATTAGAACATATTGAGTCTCTAACAATTCTCTGTATGGTTATATAATACTTGAATTGAGTTGAGGTTGATTTGAGTTGAGAGTGAGATTAGAACATATTGAGTCTCTAACAATTCTCTTTATGCTTCTATGAGATTGACTTGAGTTGAGTTGAGATTGATTTGAGTTGAGTTGATTTGAGATTGATTTGGGTTGAGAGTGAGATTAGAACATATTGAGTCTCTAATAATTCTCTTTATGCTTCTATGAAGTTAATTTGAGTTGAGATTTTCATTCATTGTTGAGTTCATTTTGAGTACTACTTGAGCATGATTGATTGAGCCTTTGAGAAGGCCTTTGGGACAAATTTGAGAAAAGTGTTTGGACCTTGGTGAGCTTGCTAGAGCAGATTTGGAAAAGTTCTTGGTGAGCTTGCTAGAGCATATTTGGGCAAGTTCTTGGTGAGCTTGCTAGAGCAGATTTGGACAAGTTCTTGGTTAGCTTGCTAGAGTATATTTGGACAAGTTCTTGGTAAGCATGCTAGAGCAGATTTGGGCAAGTTCTTGGTGAGCTTGCTAGCATAAATTTGACAATTTCTGTGTGAGCTTGTTAAGCAGGTTCTATGTGAGCCTATTGAGTAGGTTCTTAATGAGCCTATTGACAAATATTTGGAGGTGACAGAGTATAGAGAACAGAGTCTCAATGGATAGAGATCCAGCAGCCAGCATAATTGAAGACATATCTGAGTGAGGAGTCTTCAAGTGGAGAGAGGTCCACCAATTAGTGCAGCAGAGAGACAGAGTCTTATAGAATATCACATAGCTAGAGTAGAAGGGGAAAGAGTTCTCCTGTGGAAGAGATCCATGAAATTGAGATTAGGGGATCAACATATCCTTTGGACAAAGATCCATAAACATTGTAATTGGGAGTGATTCCCAAAGATATTGATTGAGAAAGTTTTAGTAAAATATTTTCTTCGTGGAGTAGCCCACATTGGGTGAACCAGGTAAATTGTGGTGTCTCTATTGTTTATGGTTTTTGTGCATTGCTTTGATTAATGCTATTGATATTGCTATCTTTACACAACATAATATTGAATTGGAAGAAAAAGTAAAAAGTGGTCTTCTAATGTTCACCCCACTCTCAGTATAATCTTGTGTTCTTCAGCTCTAATTTTATTTTAATACAAGAAACAAAATTAAGTGTGAGGAATGTAAGGATGATTTTAAAAAATATTTCAAATATGGGTGATTTTTTACCAATTTTTTCTATAGGAGATTCAAGTAGTATTGCAACAATATGGAAAAAACACAAATGGGATGGACAATTGTTAAAAGCGAAAAGTAATTTGGTTGTTGGACTATTGTATAGGAAATAGTACAACACCAAAGTTGAGGTTATAAATGTATATGCTCCAACTATAGGTACTCCTCATAAAAGATGTTGGAAGGACCTTTTCATATTTTTGCTAAATAAAATGATGTCTTATAATTGTGATCTATGGATTCTTGGGAGTGACTTCAACATAGCTCTATCTCCTTTGGAAAAAAATATGGCACTCTTGTATGAACTAAAATAATGCAATATTTTACCTCATTTATCAAATAAAATGGACTTTGCAATGTTATTCCTTCAAGTTTTCAATGTACATGGGATAATATATGCATTAGTTATACTCACATAGCAAATATATTATATATATTATTGTTATCCAACACATAGTTGTAAAGAGAGTAAACAATCTCTTCAAATATTATATTATGAGCAATATTAGATTACAAACCCTTTTCTTTGAATTATGATTTACCCAATAATGTGTTGGAGGTATTACATTATTTGATCCCTTTGTAAATATTTAGATTTGAGCCAATAGTATGTATTAAGTACCTAAGTGTACGTATGTATCATGTATATAAGTATGGAGTTATGTGTGTGAGGTTTCTTGTGTGTAAGTGTGAGTTATGAGTGTGAAGTATCAAGTTTAGAAGTAGGGAGTTATGAGCAATCATGAGATAATTTATATTTATGTAATATGTGAGATTTATTATGTAAAATGGAAATATGAAGAGTTGGTTCTCCCATGAGTTTGAGGAGAGCAAAGGTCAAGATTCATATAATATGAAGAGTCTTATGTATCTATATATTGAAGACAAATCCATGTAATATGAATAAAAGAAACATTCCATTTATGCATATTTTTAGTAGATGTCTTTTCAATAAAAAATTTCTATGGTTTTGAATTTCATTGATGTATGCATGTCATGGTAAGATCCTATGAGATAATATTGATAATTTGCTAACGTAATGGTCATACAAATCCTTTTTTCTTTCAATATATATGGATCCAAGACCCTAATTTCTTCTAGAGGGTTATATTTTGGGGTGAAGCAATTTTTTAAGGATCATATATGTATAGTTTTGTTTAATAGATAAATAATCTAAAGGGGTAAACAAATATTTAGAATGCCAAATATTTTGGTAACATTATTTAAGAAAAGAAATAAATTGAATTCAAGCTCAAAAATTTACAAGAGATAATAGAAATCAATGAAATGGATCAGGATTCTTACGTGAAAGAAAAGCAATTACTTTCTGATTATCATACTGAATTGAAAAAGGAGTCAAATTGGTTCCAAAAAAACTTAGGATAAATGGCTAAATAAAGGAAATAGAAATTCAAAAACTTTTTATGCTACAGCAAAAACTTGGGAATTCTCATTGTAAGAATCCTTAAGTGCAAAAAAAGAGGTAAAAACTTGATTATAGGATTTGAACATACATGGAATACTTACCTAGGATAATGATATTAAAACAAAGAATTTGCTTTGATCTAGGGTAAAATGTAAGTTTTTAAAAATTGGGCTTATAAAAATTAATTTTGATGGGGCTTTTGAAGGAAGTTTGAGGAAAGTTGACAGATGTGGTGTTTTTCAAAATAATAAAGGCCAAATTCCTCTCACATACTCAAAATCATATGGAAATTCAATTAAAAACTATGTAGATACTAGGGCACTTCTTACAAGGATTAAAATTGTAATATGAAAGGTATAAAAATACATTTCAATTGAGGGGATTCACAAATTATCATTAATACTATCAACAAAAATGGATGTGGGGATTAGCTGAAATATTACTGCAATGGTAATATATTTGACCTCTCTTTGAGAGGTCCATAGTTCAAACCCCACTTAGTATGAGGGAATCGAGATCCCTCATAAAAACCTGTGTGAACTCATTGAAAATGGATGTGAGGATTGAATAAAAATAATATTACTATTGATGTTCATCATCTCTTATTGGAGGCAATCCCCTAGAAATGTGGGTATATTTATAGAGAAGGAAATTAGGTCGGATATAATTTAGCCAATCATGGTGTTGATCTTTATCATGGTGAAATTCAAATTTTAGAAGGAAACTAGTTGAGTGAGATTTTATTTCTTAATGAAAATTATGTAAAGAAGCTCATTAAGGAAAAATAGCACTTTGAGGATGATGAAGAATATATTTGATAGAAATAGAAATAAAAAATATCTATGATAAAAAATCAAGTTGGATATGGTTTAATTGACCTTACAACAAATGTAATATTTTGGTATTTTGATGGGAGTGGCTCCCAATAGAAACCACATATAGCTTATTAATATATATATATATATATATATATATATATATATATATATATATATATATATATATATATATAATAGGGGACATGGTTGGGTCTAGCCCTATAAGGAAAACTATTTTGGAAAGTGGTACGGATTTAGTTATGTCCTCTTCTACTCAGGCACTGACGCAATCATCCTTGGACTACAAAACTCCTACAGTGTTGGGATTGCAACAAAAAATAATTAAAAAAAGTTTTTCGGATAAGAATATGAAGGTGGGTCGGAAGAAGGACTAGGATAAAATTAAGTTAATGGGGGAGAATTTGGTGGAGTCAAGCTTGGTGAGAACATTGGACTCCCATTTTTATAACCCCAAAAATGATTATCCTCTCATGGAATGTAAGGGGGTTGAACAACATCCCCAAACAAAAAGTTGTTCATGATTTGGTTCGTGTGCATTCTTTAGATGTGGTGTTTATTCAGGAGACTAAATTGGATATTGATAGTATGTTCAATATTGCTCCCAAGTTGTGGAGAAGGGGGCAATTCTAGTGTATTGGTGCATGTGGATATGTTGGTGGCATCGCTTGTTTATGGGATCCGGTTAAGATATCCCCTCTTACTTGGATTTCTAGCCGATGGTCTATTTCGATGGTCGGGAATGATAATGAATCTGGTGAAACCATCCTACTTACAAATGTGTATGCTCCTATTGATTACAATGGTAAAGTGAATTTGTGGGAGCAAATTTGCTTTGTGAGAAGTTTGGTTCCCCTGTACCCATGGATTTTGGTTGGAGACTTCAACTCTATCACTTGTCTGGAGGAGAAACATGGTGGGGTGGACCGTCTCAAGCCTTTTTCTTCTGTCTTCAGTGCTCATATCCAAGCCCTAAACTTGGTTTACATCAAGCCAAATAATGATATCTTTACATGGCACAATAGGAGTGGGGAAGCTTCCATATCAGAGAGACTAGATAGGTTTTTGATATCTAGTTATTGGATGGGTAATAACATAAGTGCTAGTTCTATGATTCTGGAGGGTAGGGGATCTGATCATTGGCCTATCAAACTCTCTGCTTTGGATTTAGGGCTAAAAAATAATCCCTCCACTAAGCTTCATGATTTCATGTGAGGCTGGTGGACCACTGGCAAACCTCCTCACGGAACCGCTTTGTATTCCTTTATGAAGTGACTACAATTTGTAAAACATAAATTGAAGAGATGGAATAGACTAAATTTTGGGAACCTTTCCTTGGCTAAGCTATAAGCTCTTAGGAGGATGGAAGAAGCTTCAAAGAAGATCAGAGATTAGGGATTCACAAAGGAGCTTCTTGTTGAGGAATATGAGGCTGTGAAAGAACTTGTTGAATGGGAACTGAGGGAAGAAAATTTTTGGAAAAAAAAAACTCGAGTAGAATGGCTTTAGGAAGGGGATAGTAACACAACCTTCTTTTATAACTTAGTTAAGGATCACCGTAATGGTAACCTGATTATCTCTCTTGTGAATCCTCATGGTGCCCTGCTCTCTTCTTTCAGGGATATTTTAGAAGAGAAAAAGAGGTATTTTTCCTCTCTCTTCAAGGAGGACTCCCTATCAGATGATGAGAATGAAAAGTTTATTCTAAAATGTATTCCAACGATTGTTTCTGGAGAGATGAATGAGCACTTTATGGGTCCAATTTCCCTTGAGGAGTTGGAAAATGTCGTATTCAAGATGAAAAAAGGAAAATCCCCAGGCCCAGATGTATTCTCGATTGAGTTTTATTAGGAGTTTTGGGATTTAATCAAATTTGATCTTTTGGAGGTGGTCCATGAGTCCCAAAAGAACAAAAATATGCTAAGGGCCCTAAATTCTACCTTTGTGGTGCTTATACCCAAAAAAGAGGGAGCAAATTCCTTGGATATGTTCAGGCCTATTGCTCTCTACAATGTTGTGTATAAGATCATCACAAAAATTATTGCTGAGAGGTTGAAGATATGGTTGAGCAAAATCATCTCTAAGGAGCAAGGAGGGTTTGTTGTTGGCCGACAAATCTTGGATGGGGTTTTTATTGCTACAGAAGCTATTAACTTGATGGAAACTTCTAAGGAGAAAACTATGTTTATTAATTTAGACATGGCCAAAGCCTATGATCGGGTTAGATGGTCCTTTCTTCAGAAAGTTCTTGCTGCTTTTGGATTTGAGGAGGAATGGATTAGATGGGTGATGATTTGTGTTTCTTCTTCATCATTCTCTGTTCTTGTTAATAATGAGCCATCAAAGTTTTTTGATGCCTCAAGGGGATTGAGGAAAGGATATCATTTATCTCCTTATTTGTTTATCATTATGGCAGAATGGTTGGGAATATTGCTCAAGTCTCAAGTCATGCAAGGTCTCATTCAGGGGTGGAAGTGGGATAGTAGTTTGCCACCTCTTTTCCACCTTCAATTTGTTGATGATACTGCTTTGTTGGGAGTTGCCACTATTAGAGAAGCTGGCAATATTAGACAGTCTCTTGACATATATCTTGGTGCTTCTAGATAGTTTATTAATGAGGACAAGTCTTCTATTTTCTTCTTCAATACCTCTCCTCTTATTCAATCTAGGATTTGCTCGTATTCTAAGATTCTAGGTTGGGATTCCCCCCTTCATTTATCTTGGTATTCCAATTTCATCTCATCCTCTACCTAGATCTTCTTAGCAGTATATGCTTGATAAGTTTATAAGGAAGGTGAATCATTGGACTTTCATATGGCTATCCACTGTAGGTAGAGTGTTGCTTTTAAAATTTGTTGTTCAAGCTTTACCCATTTATAGATGTTTTGTACAAATAGCTCCCTCTCACTTCATCAAGGACATGGATGCTTTGTCAAGATAGATTTTATGGTCTGGAAAACTTGATCAATCTAAATGGAGTTTTGTTAGGTGGGATTCTATATGTAGGCCAGTGCAAGAGGGAGGCCTTGGATTGCGACAAACAACTCTTTGTAGGTAGGATTTTGCTGTAAAACTTTATTGGAGATTGTGTACCTCTCAAGATCATATTTGGGCTGAAATATTATCTTGTAAATACTTAAGAGGTATTTCTAAGGCTGAGATCCCTAGAGTCAGCTTGGTTTGGAAAGGTTCAGTTATCTGGGACACTCTAAAAAGAGGAGCTAATTTAATCAAGCAGGGTTTGTTCTTGATTTGCAATCAGGGATCAAATGCTCTTTTTTTGGAGGATTCTTGGGATGGTCACCCTCCTATATTGAATTAATATACTATGTTACGTTCCCTAAGCATTTTTTTCTTGGAAGAAGGCTGGTATCGTGTGGAGGACTTTAAAAAAATCCAATATTTTGGAAATATGGAGATGTACAGGTGGAAATATCCACAAGAATGGCCCTAGGGGGGACTGGCCAAGGACAGAGAGGTGCTTGCTCTTATTATTATGGGAAGGCCTTGTTCTTCATTGAGGGGTAAAGATATTATGGCTTGGAACCCTGATCCTAAGGGAACCTACTCGGTATCCTATGGTTATCAGGTTCTTGATAAGCAAAAGTATGGGAGTCTTCTTGTCACTTGGTGGAAAAAGGTGTGGAACAAATTTTTCTGGCCAAAATGTAACTTCTTTCTCTGGTTGGTAGCTCATAATAAATGCCTCACTTGGGATAATGTGAGGAAGAGGGGATTTCAAGGTCCCTCTTTTTGTGTCCTTTGCAGTAAGAATGAGGATGACTCTTCTCATTTATTTTTCCAATGCTCCTTTGCTAGAGACATTTGGCATTGTTGGTGGAGCGCTTGGAACCATCCATGTTTTCATGTGCTATCCCTGGTAGCACTTTGGAGTAGTCTAGGCAGACCTCCGGCCAAGGCCCCCTTCCTTCGGGTGGCTTGGAATTTGGGCCCTTCTTACATCATCTGGTAAATTTGGCTCGAACAAAACCGATGCATATTTTAGGGCAGTTATTTGGTTGTTCAAAATATCTGGCGAGGATCATGTATATGGTTCAGGAAACCATCCATAGAAAATGTGATGTGGACCCTCTTTTGGATTCTAGGTAGGAGAAGGTACAACAAGCCCTTGGTCTCTTTGGGGATGGTGTGAACTCTTCTAGCCCTAGTAGGGTTTCTCAGCTTAGCAAGAAGGTTAGGAGAGATGGTAGGTGGAGGCCACCCCTAGAGGAGTTTTAAAAATTAATACTGATGAATCGTCAAGGGGTAATCTTGGACATGTTAGCATTGGTGGTGTTGGGAGAGATTCTACTAGTGGTGTCAATTTTTTCTTTTCCATTTATAAAGGTGTTCACTACAACAATTTTATGGAAGCTCTTGCAATTCTTGAGCCCTTGCAGAGGGGGTTTTCTCTTGGCTAGAATAGGATATCTACGAGTATGACTCTCAAATTATGGTTAATATTTTAAACAGTAAAAGGGTGGAGGAAGTTAATTAGTAATTGGCCTCTATAGCCGTTCATATTCTCAAAATTAGTGAAGATTTTGAATTTATATCCTTTGTGCACATTCCAAGGGAATGGAATGTGGTTGCTAATTACCTGGCCAAAAGGGCTTCTAAGCTGCTAGATCCTTGGAGTATTGATAATTGGGATAGTCTCCCGTCTGGGGAATCTCAACTCCTATGGGAGTTGATCCACAAGGATGTACAGACTTAATGTGATTTGTTCTTGTTGTCTTTTTTGGGTGTCATTCTAGTCTAGTAGTTTTAGCTTGTTTGGTTGTTTATTTGAGTCTTGGTTGGAAGCTCAATTGTACTCTGTAATCCAGACTTTTTATCAATAAATTTTTACCCCTTTATTTAAAATATATAATATATATATATATATATATATATATATATATATATATATATATATATATATCACCTCTTATAGAAAATGTAAAATTTTGATATTTTGATGTGAGTTGCTCCTAATAGAAGCCATATATAGCTTATTAAAATAAAAATATATCACCTCACTCAACGTATTATGTTATTTAATATTTTACAAAAATAAAAGAATCAAATTTGTATCTAGAAGTCACAAGCACATTATGAACAACGAAAAATTAGTATGACATAATTCATATATTTATTATAACAAAATTATTTATCAAATCATGTAACAAAATAATGAATACATTCAAGTTGGTTTTTTTATAATATCACAAACTACAATAATGATACAAATTAAATGTGCATTAGAGTAAACGAGGAATTACATATGCTAATTTTTGAATGGGTATTTTCACATGCCATATGGGTTAGTTTTAGATTTTAAATAAACTTGTAATGAAAATTAAAAACTTGCTATTCTCTCTGATGGATGGATAATTATAACTTGACCTAGTGGTTTGAATGTTGAGATTGAGAATTTCAAGATTAAAAGAGACAGAGTGAGTAAAAATTTTACACTAAAAACAAATAAATTAAGTGGATATTAATATTCAAAATTTCAACCTCCATAATTCTTCAAATTCTATTTTACTCTTCAAATAAATATAGAGTAGAAATTACCCTTCATAAAAAAATTATTTTTATTTGTTATCTTTTAACGTTGAACTATGAAGATTAGTCCAACTTTTCATGTAAAGGGTAATTAAAAATTTACCTATAAAAATCTAATGCATATAGTATAATAAATATCTTGTAATATCTTTTAATGAACATAATAAATAAATTTGAGAAATCCATATTTAAAGAAGTCATACAATACAATATGCAAGTGTTGTGTAAGAACAACTATTACTAGGAAGAATGTTATTAACAAAATTTATAACAAACATCATTTTATTTATATTACTCAAGTGGGTTTGTTAATCTAATATTCCACTAGATATACATGGATTAAAATAAATAGGTTGGATTTTAGTAGAAGAGACTTATTTTGTATGGTATTAATATGATAAACAAATAATATAACTTACATATTGTTAAATTTATTTTTATAAATAAACAATTAATATGAAAATTTATTTATTATATATATCAGTTGTGTATGGACATCATTGTAATGATATGATATAGCTACATTTGTTATCTTTATTTATTGGCTTGGACCCTTAGGTTAGTATAGTTAGCCCTTGGGTATTAAGGTTAGGTTTTGTACTTTGTTAGACTATAAATAGGAGAGAGGAGATGTAGTTAAGGGATAATTCATTTTGTCTAACTTTAAGCACCTTTGGTATGTATAACTAAATTTCCCCTCTCTAAGTGACTAAGAGACTTTACCCTCTCTAAGTGGCATGGATTGTTTTGATACTTGGAATATAGATTTTTTATACTCATTTGGGATTTGTCGTTTTAGAATTTGATTCTATTGCAAATATTCTATTGTATATTTTTTTATTACTATACTTCTAGAATTTATTATTGTAATTATTATTTTGTGTTTTTAGAGCATTTTTATTTCACAATAGAAAAGGATGGTAAAGTGATGAGCAAGTTGTTTTAGAACCTCCTTTGAAAAAAATCACATTTTCCAATCAGGTGACTTTTGACCAATTGTTTGAACCATTCTTCCTACTTAATTATCTTGTGTAATATTATTATTTGGCTTAAACAATTCGCATTCCCTAAACCCCCCAAAAAATGGTATCAGGTTTGTTAGGATTCTTGGATGAGACCTATTTCATTTTGATCATCTTGTCAAGCTTATCAAAATAATATATATCTTTGGTAAAAACAATTGGCCAGTTTGAGGTCTACTTGGGACTTGTCATTTGGCTAACATGTATATTTAATCCTTTGGATTCTATTGGATGGGCATGAGTAAATCATGCATCTATAGCAAATAAAATTTACTAATGATGTTTGTATGAGCCAAAATAAGTGTTAATCAAGGAAAGCACCACAATATCCTAGCATTACTAGTAATTACCTTTTGTCTACTCATCCATTGGTCTCATCCATTCCTCTTCCACCCTTTCCATGAAACACTAAAAGTTACTTGAAACAACCCATTCCTAGACCTTGAGGTTCACCATTACCTATGGATACTAGAAAGACATTTGACTAATAGAATTACTTAGACTAACAATAGTCAAGTCACTTACAACGAGTCTCTAGCATGCATCAAACTACAATTGAAGGATTTTATAGTCAACATATTGGAGGGTAATAGGACCTATACCTTTCAAATATATATGAGGTATTTGAAGGAAAATTCTAGTAGGTATTCATTTAATAGAATCAATAATGATAGAAGGGACCTAAGATTCCTAAATACTTCCCACTGTTCATTGAGTGTTTCTATAATTAGGATATATGGTCCTTCCAAAGGACAACCTTTGAGTAGGATCTAAGGCACTTTTGGCATTAGAATCCAAGACACTTCTAATGGTTTATTTTGGGTAGGATCCATGGCATTTCTAATGGCCATATTTTGGATAGGATCCTAATTACTCTCATTTCACCTAGATGCATAGCAAACCCTTCAAGGGAACTCATTTCTGTTATTGATTTATATTCCATAATTGGTGGTTTTTCCTATTTGCTTAATAGGACTCATAATATTTCTATTCCTCAAATTTATATCCCAAAACTTTATGTTGAATACCCTCATGGTTGTATTTCCAAAATAGTTTACCTAATATGTTTGCATTGAGTTCTTGAATAGGGAATTTTTACAATTTCTTTATCTAAGCTTTATATCCATTATCATCAATAACTTCTTCATAACTATGGCATCATGGTTATCATATTTCTTGGCCAAAATTTGAAAATATAATCCTACCAAATTTTGATAAGGGTTCTACCTCTTATGTTGTCAGGTTAATTTAGAAAAAAAAAATAGGAATGATGGATGAGTATACACAAAGGCCATGATCCTGTTCATATACATATATCATCTAGATCATGTTATGGTGGTTTTCACATTTAGACATGGGTACAAGGACTAAATATAGTGGGAATTAGATATGCATTATCCATACACCCCCTATAATATTAAGTGGATGGTCCAAGAACTTGAAAAGAAAATCTAGTTGCCTAGATTTTTTTTTTTTTGATGACTGGGTGGGTGGGATTAACACACCCTAGAGTTACATATCGGCATGCATGTGAGGGGAGGGATTTGAATCTGGGACCTCTCTTTTCCTAGGATTTTTACATAACCCACTTCCTCCAACTCCCCCATATCACCAGATTAGTTACCTAGATTTATCAACAATGTAATTTAAATCCTTATGGGACTTACTTCAATAGCTATTATAAGGAACACCCATAAGAGTGATTTTATTTTAAATACTGATTATGATGTCCATGTTATCAGGAATATGTAAAGAGATATAACTTTTACATGGAAGCTAAGGATGAAGATATTAAAGCGAACATGGTCTATGCCTCATCAAAATAGGAGGAATCAAAAGAACCTAATGAACCTAAACAAGGTACAAGCATTATGGTCCTCTCAACATTTATGCTAATGATAATACACACCTATCACATTAACAAGGTATAGGGATTCATTAAAAAAACATGTTAATATTTTGATTGATTCGTAACACTTATAATTTCATCGATTATGATATGGCTGAAGCCATGGGGTTGTATATCAGTAATTTTAACAAGAACAAATCCCATGTGCTAATTATTGATGGTGCTAAGGATCAATGTGGATCACTTTGTTAATATCCACATCTATATTAGTACCTACATGACGGGGACCCGAACAAATCACACATAAATTCCACTCAGCAAATCCAGAAAATCTCATTCATTAAATCTAAAAATGCTTCTACAAACAACCCACAGGCTTTACAATGACTAGTGCTCTGCTTGGTCTTCACACTTCATGCTTCTATCCTCTACGCGCAATCTTACCCGAATCCACCATCCCGAAAAATACAATAAACTGGGTTTTTATAGAGGCCTCGACCCTCTGAAGCATCAAATCCTGCCTAAAGGGATTCACCAACCCGATTAATTACATTCACAAAAATTGGGACACCAACCCGATTAAAGACCCGCACTTTGCACGGCCCTGTCACTGATGATCCCTGTCAGATTCTCTGCGTGACCCATCCTCTTCGTCTCCCGCGCTCCTTGGTTCTTGTCCGTCTTGACAGTTCCCTAGGTGCCACGTGTCCACTTGGAACGTCCCTTGAAAATACTGCCTGCTGCGGCTTTCCTGCCATCTCTTTCTCTTTCTTCGTGCACGTGACCGTCCACGTGGCCACTTCCTTCTTCTCCCGCACATTTTTCTCTTTCCGTCATGATATCGCGACATGTCGTAATATCGTGACGTTTCTGAAACCCTGCGCTCTCTACCCATTTTGGTCGCGATATCGCGACCATTTTGGCTCCGAGCTTGCTTTCTAAATTTTTGTCACGATGTCACGATATCGCGATGTCGATATCGCGACATCGCGATATCGCGACCGTTTTGCTGCCTGCTCCTCCGCTGAGAAACTTGTCGCGATATCGTGACCGTTCTACCGCCTCACCTCAACCATCGAAAGAGGTCATGATTTCGTGATGTCGCGATTTCACTACACTTTTTGAATTTTGCCTCGCTACTATTCTACGGTCGTGATTTCGTGACAGTTGCGATTTCACGATGTGTCACAAAATTGCGACACTTCCACTGCTTCCACTCTACTGCCTCCTCCTTGTCACGATTTCATGACAGTCGTGATTTTGTGACATGTCGCGAAATCGTGACTCCTTCCAACTGCTACTTGCATCACGATTTCATGACAAAACTTCATCCTCGCCTGCATCTCCTTGCAACGTTGCAATTTTGTGACGTCACAAAATCGTAACGTCACAATTTTGCTACACATCTCTGCTTTTGCTTTCGCCTTGCTGCTGCTGTTGCGATTTCATGACGGTCACAATTTTGTGACATGTCGCAAAATTGCGGCCCCTTCTGCTGCACTTTCTCTCTCCTACTGACTATCGTGATTTTGCGACATAGCAAAATCATGACAGTTTCTACTGTGAACTTCCTCCTCGCCTTCTGCTTTCTCTTCTTCCGACTCTTTAGCACTGACTTTCCCAAATCTTGATGCCTCTGCATCAGATGCTGTTGGATGCTCCTGCATCAGACACCCGGGGTATGTGGAGAAGTGATCTTCACTTCTGCTTGGTCTGGTTGTTGCCTCCTGCAACACTTCCAAATCCTTCTTTGCCTCAGCAATCTGCTTCAACCCCGGCTCCCGGTCCATACTTCTGTCTTCTTCCAAACAGATTTCTCTACTGCTGTAGATTTCTTCCGGGCAGGTCCCGACACTGCTGCACGCCTCTGTAGCCTTCTTCATTTTCTCCTCCTTCTTTCTCCGTCTCTCTTCCCACCTTCTTTGCTGCTCTTCTTTCTCCCGCAATTTTATTGTGAGCCATTCCTTTTGTAGGGCTTTTAATTGTCGTTGCAAAGCTAAGACTTCTTCCTCCGACACCATATCCTCCTTGCTGTCCCGTCTTCTTTGGGAATGCATTTTTCTTTCTTTTCTTACAAAGCTTTAACGATCCGGTGTAGCTGCCTCACGTCTAACGATCTGCTAACATGCCCGGGATCTGAACTCACTCTCTCTCAAAACCCTCCCGCAGATCCTAGCATAACTGCCTCACATCCGGTGGTCTGTTACGCACTTAGAATCACTGGCTTTGATACCACTGACGGGGACCCAAACAAATCACACGTAAATCCCACTCAGAAAATCCAAAAAATCTCATTCATTAAATCTGAAAATGCTTCTACAAACAGCCCGCAGGCTTACAATGACCAGCGCTCGGCTTGGTCTTCACACTTCACGCTTCTATCCTCTACGTGCAATCTTACCCGAATCCACCGTCCCGACAAATACAACAAACTAGGTTTTTATAGAGGCCCCGACCCTCTGAAGCATCAACTCCCGCCTAAAAGGATTCACCAACCCGATTAATTACATTCACAAAAATCGGGACACCAACCCGATTAAATACCTGCACTTTGCATGGCCCTGTCACTGATGATCCCTGTCAGATTCTCTGCACGACCCATCCTCTTTGTCTCCCACGCTCCTTGGTTCTTGTCCGTCTTGATTGTTCCCTGGGTGCCACGTGTCCACTTGGAACGTTTCCCAAAAATACTGCCTGCTGCGGCTTTCCTGCCATCTCTTTCTCTTTCTCCATGCACGTGACCGTCCACGTGGCCACTTCCTTCTTCTCCCACGCCTTTTTCTCTCTCCGTCGTGATATCACGACATGTCGCAATATCGTGACGTTTCTACCACCCTGCGCTCTCTGCCCATTTTGGTCGCGATATCGCAACATGTCACAATATCGCGACCATTTTGCCTCCGAGCTTGCTTTCTAAATTTTCGTCGCGACATCGCGACGTCGCGATATCACGACGTCGCAATATCGCGACCGTTTTGCCGCCTGCTCCTCCGCTGAGAAACTCGTCACGATATCACGATGTTGTGATATCACGATCATTCTGCCGCCTCGCCTCAACCATCGAAAGACGTTGCTATTTCATGATGTCGCAAAATCGTGACGTCACGATTTCGCTACACTTTCTGACTTCTGCCTTGCTACTGTTCTGCGATCGCGATTTCGTGACAGTCACGATTTCACGACGTGTCACGAAATCGTGACACTTTTGCTGCTTCCACTCTATTGCCTACTCCTTGTCATGATTTCATGACAGTCACGATTTTGCGACATGTCTCGAAATCGTGACTCCTTCCAACTGCTACTTGCATCACGATTTCACGATGAAACTTCATCCTCGCCTACATCTCCTTGCAACGTTGCGATTTTGCGACATCGTGAAATCTCGACATCGTGATTTTGCTATAACTCTCTGCTTTTGCTTCCGCCTTGCTACTATTGTTGCGATTTCGTGATGGTCGCAATTTCGTGACATGTCACAAAATCATGGCCCCTTCTGCTGCACTTTCTCTCTCCTACCGACTGTTGCGATTTTGCAACGTAGAAAAATTGTGACAGTTTCTGCTGTGAACTTCCTCCTCACCTTCTGCTTTCTCTTCTTCTGACTCTTTAGCACTGACTTTCCTGGATCTTGATGCCTCTGCATCAGATGCTGCTGGATGCTCCTGCATCACTACATATGGATTAGTAGATTTTATATGATAGATTGGGGTAGTGTAGATGTTATACTCAAATCTCAATGATTGTCTCAATTAGGATATGCTACTTTAAACCTACAATTGTTGTATACATAATGGATAAAAAAATATAAAGTCATGTATGTCTAGGGTTTTCAACTTCCATCCTCTAATGTTATCATCTTCCATCATAAGAAAAACTATTTGAGAAGGGTAACAAGGGTATTTTTGCCCATATTTGTTGCATTCAAGTTATAACCATTGAGAAGTTGCTTCCTAGTCTTCCTTTCAAAATGCATCCTCTCCTCAATGAATATGCTTAGATTTTTTAAGAACCTAAGGGTTTTCCACCCAAGTGGGTACATGATCTTGTTATTCGCATTTTCCCAAGCAGTTAGACATCTAGTATTCATCCTTATCACTATTCACAATATTTTACTTGATGGTTTTTTAAGCCTTAATACTACCACAAATATCAAAGGTTAAATATCACAAAATCAAATCTAATATAGCCACAATATAATCAGGTCAATAAAATAATAAGAGTAGAATAATATAAGAAAATTAATATATAGAATAAGGCTTATAATAACTCAAATAACATTCAATAATAAGCAACAATGAGAATGTAATAGCATTAATAAACATGTACTAAGCATGTCATATAACTTACAATATTAATTTTTTAAAATGTATGCAATCTTTATTGCTCTTCTTTATTTTAAAAATATGAAAGTGGTTGTTGTGATATTTTGTTGATATCTTCGTATATCTTTGTTATGGAGTATTATCTCCATAATATAGTCATAGTAGTGTGACTCTTTGGATACTTGACTATTCCTTTCCATATGCCAAGTCTCATGACTCTTGGATTCTCTAATTAACGCTTGCATAGTTGATGAACACTTAACTCTATATTATATGCACATCTATACATGACTCTTACACTTCTATAACTTGCACACTCTAACCTAAGACACTTGTGCACATATTTACATTACATGATCTCATACATACAAGACACTTGTGCACATAGACTCAATTTACACTTGCATACTAACTCACATAACATACGTGCATTTTTTGCATATAACAACTTTACATGAAACTTATTCATTTCTTGCACATTCACACTTACATAAAAGAAAAAATATTACTCACACTCTAAACTATGAATCAACCCTGATCTATTATTTACATATATACCATGAAGGTACCATAGGGGTGTTTTATCATGTACCAAATAATATAATATACTCCAAAAATAATTTACAAATTGAGAAGCTAGTTCATGTTGGAACTAGGTTTTATCCACTCTAGTATCGTCCCCTATTTATCCTCAATATTCATGGCCAAGCATAAGGATAATTGTTGGAGAATATATCCAGATTTTAGACCACTCAATAAGATCACAGTAAAACACAAGTTTTTTAGTTCTATTATTGATGATTTGCTAGATGAATTGCATGGCGCAAAGTTTCTTACCAAGTTAAACTTGCATTCTAGATTTCATCAATTTAAGATTAGAGAGGAGGATATTTCCAAAACTACTTTTCCTAAAAATAATGGTAATTATGAGATTTTGGTCATGCCTTTGGTCCTACAAATACCGCTTACACTTTCCTTTGGAAATTTGTATTGGAATTTTATGATATCCTCATATATAATGATTCTTAGGAATCCCATTTGCATCATGTCAAATAGGTTTCCAAATTTTGGAGGGAGAATAGTTAAATGTCAAAAGGTCTAAATATACTTTCATGTGACTAAAGTACAATATCTTGGCCATATAGTATCTTATGAAGGTGTCAAGGTGGACCTCAACAAGATCAAGGACATGCAAGATTGGCATATGTCTAAATCACTCAAGATTATTAGGGTTTTTTAGGTCTTACTAAAAACTATAGGAAATTTGTTAAGAATTTTGGTAAGATTGTAGCTCCCATAATGGCTCTTACTAAGAAGGATACCTTTATCTAGTCTAACGAGAATAGAAAATCCTTCAATGCCTTGAAGAACACTGTGTGCACCATACCTATTCTAGCTACTTTAGACTTCAAGAATCTTTTTGTCATTGAATGTGATGCCTTTGGAATTGGTAATAGGGTTATTTTCATATAGGAAGGCTACCCTTGGATTTTGAAGGCAAACATTTTTCTAGCAAGTTATTCTACTTATGAGAAGAACATATTAGTCATCCTACACCTAGTGGATAAATAGAAGTCTTTTTTTTTTTAAATAAAGGGGTAAAATTTTATTGATAAAAAGTTTGTATTACAGAGTACAATTGAGCTTCCAACCAGGACTCAAATAAACAGCCAAACAGGATAAAACCACTAGACTAGAATGACACCCAGAAAAGACAACAAGAATAAACCACATTAAGTCTATATATCCTTGTGGATCAACTCCCACAGGCGTTGAGAGTCCCTAGATGGGAGACTCTCCCAATTATCGATACTCCAAGGATCCAGTAGCTCAAAAGCCCTTTTGGCCAGGTAATCAGCAACCACATTCTATTCCCTTGAAATGTGCACAAAGGATATAAATTCAAACTCTTCACTAATTTTGAGAATCTGAATGGCTATAGAGGCCAACTATCAATTAACTTCCTCCACATTTTTACTATTTAAAATATTAACACAATTTGAGAGTCAGACTCACAGATAACCCTATGCCAACCAAGATAAAACCCCCTCCGTAAGGCCTCAAGAATTGCAAGAGCTTCCATAAAATTGTTGGAGTGAACACCTTTATAAATGGAAAAGAAAAAACTGACACCACCAGTAGAATCTCTCCCAACACCGCCAATGCCAGCATGTCAAGGATTACCCCTGGACAATCCATCAGTATTAATTTGTAAAACTCCTCTAGGGGGTTGCATCCACCTACCATCTCTCCTAACCTTCTTGCTGAGCTGAGGAACCCTACTAGGGCTAGAAGAGTTCACACCATCCCCAAAGATACCAAGGGCTTGTTGTACCTTCTCCTCCATATAATCCAAAAGAGGGTCCACATCACATTTGCTATGGATGGTTTCCTAAACCATATATAGGATCCTTTGCCAGATATATTGAAAATCCAAATAACTACCCTGAAATATGCGTCGGTTTTTTTTGAGCCAAATTTTCCAGATGATGCAAGAAGGGCCCAAATTCCAAGCCACCCGAAAGAAGGGGGCCTTGGCTGGAGATCTGCCCAGACTAATCCAAAACTCCACTAGGGACAACATGTGAAAACATGGATGGTTCCATGCGCTCTACCAATAGTGCCAAATGTCTCTGGCAAAGAAGCATTGGAAAAATAAATGAGAAGAGTCATCCTCATTCTTACTGCAAAGGACACAAAAAGAGGGACCCTGAAATCCCCTCTTCCTCACATTATCCCAAGTGAGGCATTTATTACGAGCTACCAACCAGAGAAAGAAGTTACATTTTGGCTAGGAAAATTTGTTCCATACCTTTTTTCACCAAGTGACAGGAAGACTCCCATACTTTTGCTTATCAAGAACCTGATAACCATAGGCTATTGAGTAGGTTACCTTAGAATTAGGGTTCTAAGCTAGAATATCTTTACCCCTAAATGAAGAACAAGACCTCCCCCTAAGAATAATAACAAGCACCTCTCTGTCCTTGGCCAATTCCCCCTGGGGCCATTCTTGTGGATATTTCCACCTGTACATATCCATATTTACAAAAGATTGGATTTTTTTAAAGTCCTCCACACGATACTAGCATGATTCCAAGAAAAAAATGCTTAGGGAACGTAACCTAGGATATTGATTCAAGATAGTAGGGTGACCATCCCAATAATCCTCCCAAAAAAGAGCATTTGATACCTGATTGTAAATCCAAAACAAACCTTGCTTGATTAAATTAGCTCCTCTTTTCAGAGTGTCCCAGATAACTAAACCTTTCCCAACCAAGCTGACTCTAGGGATCTCAGCCTCAGAAATACCTCTAAAGTATTTACAAGATAATATTTTAGCCTAAATATGATCTTAAGAGGTACACCTTCTCCAATAAATTTTTGCAGCCAAAGCCTACCCAAAAAGAGTTGTCTATTACAACCTAAGGCCTCCCTCTTGCATCGGCCTACATATAGAATCCCACCTAACCAAACTCCATTTAGATTGATCAAGTTTTCCAGACCATAAAAATTTTCTTGACAAAGCATCCATGTCCTTGATGAAGTGAGAGGGAGCTATTTGTAAAAAACATCTATAAATGGGTAAAGCTTGAACAACAAATTTTAAAAACAACACTCTACCTGCAGTGGATAACCATCTGAAAGTCAAGTGATTCAACTTCCTTCTAAACTTATCAAGCATAGACTGCCAAGAAGATCTAGGTAGAGGATGAGATGTAATTGGAATACCAAGATAAATGAAGGGGGGAGTCCCAACCTGGAATCTTAGAATACAAGCAATCCTGACTTGAATAAGAGGAGGGGTATTGAAGAAGAAAATATAAGACTTCTCATTAATCAACTGTCCAGAAGCACCAAGATATATGTCAAGAGACTGTATAATATTACCATATTCCTTAATAGTTGCAACCCCCAAAAAAGCAATATCATCAACAAATTGAAGGTGGGAAAGAGGTGGCAAACTACTATCCCACTTCCACCCCTGAATGAGACCTTGCATGACTTGAGACTTGAGCAATCTTCCCAACCCTTCCGCCATAATGATAAAAAATATGGAGATAAAGGATCTCCTTGCCTCAATTCCCTTGAGGCCTCAAATAGCTTTGATGGCTCATTATTAACAAGAACAAAGAACAAGGAAGAAGAAACACAACTCATCACCCATCTAATCCATTCCTCCTCAAATCCAAAAGCAGCAAGA
This sequence comes from Wollemia nobilis, assembly GCA_028583015.1. Lineage (NCBI taxonomy): Eukaryota > Viridiplantae > Streptophyta > Pinopsida > Araucariales > Araucariaceae > Wollemia > Wollemia nobilis. The sequence continues at coordinate 1,725,041 of JAQPPZ010002068.1, forward strand.
ACTTTTTGAAGAAAGGACCATCTAACCCGATCATAGGCTTTGGCCATGTCCAACTTAGTGAACATAGTTTTCTCCTTAGAAGTTTCCATAGAGTGAATATATTCTGTAGCAATAACAACCCCATCCAATATTTTTTGGCCAAAAACAAACCCTCCTTGCTCCTCAGAGATGATTTTTTTTAACCATATCTTCAGCCTCTTAGCAATAATTTTTGTGATGATCTTATACACAACATTGAAGAGAGCAATAGGCCCGAACATATCCAAGGAATTTTCTCCATATTTTTTTGGGTATAAGCACCACAAAGGTAGCATTTAGGACCCTTAGAATTTGTTTGTTCTTTTGGGACTCATGGACCACCTCCAAAAGATCAAATTTGATTAAATACCAAAACTCCTAATAAAATTCAATCGAGAATCCATCTGGGTCTGGGCTTTTCATTTTTTCATCTTGAATACAACATTTTCCAACTCCTCAAGGGAAATTGGACCCATCAAGTGCTCATTCATCTATCTAAAAAAATTGCTAGAATACAGTTTAGAATAAGCGTTTCATTCTCATCATCTGATAGGGAGTCCTCCTTGAAGATAGAGGAAAAATACCTCTTAGTATCTTCTAAAATATCCCTTAAAGAAGAGAGCATGGCACCTTGAGAATTCACAAGAGAGGTAATCGGGTTACCATTACAACGAGCCTTAACTGAGTTATAAAAGAAGGTTCTATTCCTATCCCCTTCTTGAAGCAAATCTACTCGAGCTTTTTGTTTCCAAAAAAATTCTTCCCTCAGTTCCCATTCAACAAGGTCTTTCGTAGCCTCAAATTCCTCAACAAGAAGCTCCTTCGTGAATCCTTGATCTCTAATCTTCCTTGAAGCTTCTTCCATCCTACTAAGAGCTACAAACTTAGCCAAGGAAAGGTTTCCAAAATTCATTCTATTCCATATCTTCAATTTATGTTTTACAAATTGTAGTCACTTCATAAAAGAATACATATCGGTACCATGAGGAGGTTTGCCAATGGTCCACCAGCATCACATGAAATCATGAAGCTTAGGATCACGAAGCCACATAAGTTGAAACTTAAATGAGAGATTATTTTTTAGCCCTAACTCCAAATTAGAGAGTTTTATAGGCCAATGATCAGATTCCCTACCGTCCATAATCATAGAACTAGCACTTTTGTTATTATCCATCTAATAAATGGATATCAAAAACCTATCTAGTCTCTCTGAGATGGAACCTTCCCCACACCTTCTATTGTGCCAAGTAAATATCCCATTATCTAGCTTGATGTCAACCAAGTTTAGGGCCTGGATATGAGCACTGAAGACAGAAGAAAAATGCTTGAGACGATCCACCCCACCATGTTTCTCCTCCAAAAAAGTGATAGAGTTGAAGTCTCCAGCCAAAATCTATGGGTACAGGGGAACCAAACTTCTCACAAAGCAAATGTGCTCCCACAAATTCACTTTACCATTGTAATCAATAGGAGCATACACATTTTTAAGTAGGATGGTTTCACCAGATTCATTATCATGCACAACCATCAAAATATACCATCTACTAGAAATCCAAATAAGAGGGGATATCTTAACCATATCCCATAAACAAGTGACGCCACCAGCATATCCACATAAACCAATATACTGGCATTGCCCCCTTCTCCACAACTTGGGAGAAATATTGAACATACTATCAATAACAAATTTAGTCTCCTGAATAAACACCACATCCGGAGAATGCACACAAACCAAATCACGAACAACTTTTTGTCTGGGGATGTTGTTCAACCCCCTTACATTCCATGAGAGGATAATCATTTTTGGGAGTTATAAAAATGGAATTCCAAGTTCTCACCAAGCTTGACTCCACCAAAGTCTCCCCCATTAACTTAATTTTATCCTGGTCCTTATTTCGACCCACCTTCATATTCTTATATGAAAATATTTTTTTAATTATTTTCTGCTACAATCCGAACACCATAGGAGTTTTGCAGTCCAAGGATGACTGCATCAGTGCCTGAGTAGGAGAGGGCATAACTAAATTTGTACCACTTTCCAAAATAGTTTCCCTTATAGGGCTAGACCCAAACTTGTCCCCTATACTCAGATCCAAAGCCCTTTGTTCTTCATTTAAACCCCCTAGATCGGATTCCTTAAGTTCCCCCTCAAGAAGAGACATCTGATTCGGCCTTGTTATATTTGCATCAGGTAGCGATGTTTCAAGTATCTCCATGCATTGATCAAGATCATATAATATTTCAAAATGGTTTAGTAGAGCATCTGGATGGCTAACCTTAAGGTCTTTGTTTGCCCTTCGTCCTTTGTTTTGGGATTTTACCGAAACAAAACCTTCCTTATCCCATTCCCCTTCCTTTATCGGGGTTTTTCCTTTATCCAAAATTTATCCAGATCGAGAGGGCCTAGGATTTGAAGCCACATTCGGGACAAACTTAGGGCATTTTCTTTGCAGGTGGTCATATTCATGGTAAATATGACAACGAAATGGAAGAGCTTCATAGTCAAGTTTTTGAACCCATGTAGTTGATCTAAATTGTATTTCAATAGAATTTAGAATAGGATTATTTAAGTCAATTTCAACTCAAATACGAGCAACAGATATTACATTTTTATCCATTGTCTGTTGTGACAGTCCAACTGGATTCCCAACCAGAAGGACAATTTTATGCAAAATATCAGTTCTCCAAAAATTCAACGGGAGCCATGGAATTCGCACCCATACTGAAACCCACGACAGCCACTCCTCTGATGGTTTGAAACCCACATGCCGGGGTTTAAGAAAGAGTCCCACTTGGTTAAAAAAATAAGGACCCCCTTCAAATTATTTGTTACGATCTGCCATACAATAGAAAACCACCATAAAATAGTTGTTCGCACTTAGCATCACCTCCACATCGCCTTCAAGATTCCAATTCTTCCTGACCCAAGCCTCCAAAAAGGGGAGAGAAATTTGGATGCCAAAAAATTTACCAATAAGGGCATGTTTGGTTAGATACTCCACATCTTCCGCCACTATTTTTGGTTGAACCACTAGAACTGGCCTGGCTTCACATCATTCCAAACATCCATTGTTCTTTAACAAGCGATTCTCGACATGCACTAGAAAATCTTGTTCCTTCCTATAATTTTTAGATGAAAAAACATCATAAGCATGCACTCTCTATGTCAGACCCGATGCCATCACGACATTCCTCCAATTTTTCAAACCTCTTCCATAAGTTGTTGCCATCCCCGCAAAGCAGTTTTTCCTCATCAAACCCTAGCAGAGCCCATAACATAAGTTATATTCATACTCATAGTTTTGTAATGTTCATGTTTGTCTTCATAAATAGAAGTCTTTCTTGTTGGCCTAAAATTTTTAATATTTTATTATTAAAACTAATCCTAGCAATCTCAAGCACTTCTTAGAAAAATTATCTCTTGTCCATAACAAAATAAATGGTTTACCAAGCTTTATTGATATGACTATGTGATTTTTTTGTGTGGAAAATATCCCAAAAGGGATGCCACTTTCGGGTAAGACCCAAGAAGGCAGGGGTATCTCTTTTGCCAAAAATTCCCAAGGCTTGCACCTAGCCTACCACCTTCGACACACTTAAGGAGCATGCCTAAAACACAAAAACAAGTACACACAAACACAAAAAAACACCACCTTCGACACACTCAAGGAGCATGCCTAAAACACAAAAACAAGAACACACAGGCATAAACAAACACAAACCCCCAAATATATATATATATATATATATATATAAAATAAAATAAATAAAATTAAAAAATGAAACATAGAAAAAACCACAAAAATAGCATAACACAACACTGCCATAACTAAAACAACCAAATAAACAGAACACGAACCACACAGATAAAACCACAAAAACAACATAACAAAACACAACCAAAATAGAAACAATAAAATGATACAAATACACCACAGACAAAAACATGAAAAAAAACAAAAACTAAGCCAATGGAGCTATTGACAAATCATACCATGTAAGATAACACTAAAACTAAACCATAGCTTAACAAATTACTAGAAATATCAAAAATTTCTTAGCAAATTAACCATAGCTTCTGACATTACCATCAAGAGACTGTAGGATAACACCCATCCTATAAACCCTAAGGATTACGACATCCTCATCCTCTTATTTCTATCTTGCTTCATTCCAACTAGGACTATAAGATGGTTACTTAGAACCACAACACTACTATTGGAATTTGTATGGTCTTTTTGAGGATCCATTTTGTTTGTAGTTTGAATCTGCCCTTTGGCTTTGTACTTGGATTGATTTTCTACATTGTTATTTTTTATATAGTTTAAAGATGGTTGACATGGCTCTCTTTGACTATTTTTTCTTAGCATCAGGGCAATCTCTTTTAGTGTTTTCTCATAATGCAATCATTCCTGTTACCTCTCTTCATCAAACTTTGTTTCCATAGTTAATATTTCCATTTGACCATCCTCATCATCTTCTTGTTCATCCATGGAGATAATTTCTAAGATAGGTGAAATTATTTTTTTCTTTTGTTGCTATTTTTTTCTTTGTGTTTTTTGTTTAGGGATTTGAAACCCTACCAAGTCCCCATCCTCTTTATCTTTTTTAGGGATCTTATGTGGACAATCCTTGGTGAGATGGTCGTATCCATGATAGATTCTGCATCTAAATGGATTATTTTCATAATCTACTATTTGCTCCCATATTTCTTCCTCATATTGTAAAGTAATCTTCTCTGGAAGTGGTTTGTCAAAATCAATCAAAATACATATCCTTACATAAATTATATGCTCTAAGTGTAGAGTGCTATCATAAGTCATCATGAAAACTCCTAAATAATTCCCAATTATTGCAAATATCTTTGGATTTCAGTATTCTATCAGAAGACCAAATAAATGGACCCAAACAGGGGTAGTTGATGGTATTTCTTCCTCATCTTTGAACTTGGTATGTCAGGACTTCATGAATAACCCTGCCCTACCAAAAACTAAGGCCCCCCTTGAAAAATGTCCTCCCTATCTTCTTCATTAGCAAACAAAATATAGAAGTAGCCATTAGGGTAAGTATTAATTTGGAACTCACCTTTAGTGCTCCAATTTTTGGCAGCCCATTGCTTGAAGGTAGCAAGAGTCGGTCGAAATCCCATGAATGGACAAATTAGTGCTCTCCTCTCCATTTCAGCTATTCCTTCCTAGAGATCCATTATTTCTAACTTCACTAATGGGTATCCATTAGTTAATTTCATGCAACCCATCTCTGCTTTCCTTGAATCGACCTTTGGCATCCTTAGTGGTTTCATTGGAAATATTTGATTGTGTTTCCCTCCTGTTTGAGGTGGTCCTCTGCATATAACTTCTTTAAAATTCTTTTTTAGCTCAATGCATGCATCTTTATTGAAACCCTCCCCAAAATCCAATAAATGAAGTTACAGGAAACCCTAAATTCCCACATAAACCCTGATGAATCTACGAATCTCTTCAAGCTACAAGCGTATTTGACGTAGCCACTTTGCTAAAATAATTTTTCTTGATATTGTTCACCATAATGGAAAAGTGAAAGGTTTGGAGTGATTCTGAAAGCTCTAAACTTGGTGTGAAGAGTTGGAGCAGTGGAGACAAATGTTTCTTTGGCACACAGGAAAACCCATACCAAAATATGACTATGTGATTGATTATAAGAAACGAAGGATAATATGATGGTGGATATCCTTTCTCACAAGTATGAGGATTTTATCATTATATATGCTATCTCTAACCCCCTTCCCTTATGGATCACCTAGATTCAATATGAATGACATTCAGATCCTAAGCTATTCATTTGGTTCATGATGTTAAGGTTGGTAACTAGCCTAATCTTATATTATCTTGTTCTAATGGTATTATTAGAAAAAAGCACCGCATTTATCTTATTCAATATCCTTAGGTCAAAAATAGTATCCTATAGGAATTATATGTGTCTCCCTTGGTAGGACATTCTAGATTTCATAAAACCTATTAATGGGTTAAGTAGTTTTTTTTCTTAGAAAGGAACAAAAGCTAATGTCAAAATACATCATGGTAGAATGTGAATTGTACTAGAGGAATAAGGTAAAGATAATTAAGCCTTCAAGATTTTTGTAGCCCCTTCTTGTTCCAGATTGCTAGTGAGAACATATCTCTATGGACTTAATTAAAGACCTTCCCAAGTTAGAGGACAAAAAAATGATTTTTGTGGTTGCAAATTATCTTTCCAAGTATACCCATTTATGTATCTTCTAGTATCATTTCATTGCCATAAAGGTCACCAAGGTATTTCTTGATTCTATTTTAAAACTTTATGATATGCCAAAGTCTATTATCTATTATTATGACGTTAATTTTACTAGCATATTTTAGAGGAAGTTGTTCACTTTAGCGGTACTCAACTTAATATCAGCTCTTTTAATCGCCCTTAGTTGCATGGTCAAATATAAATAGTGACCAAGTTCTTAGATACATATCTAACAAGATTTGCTCATGATAAGTAGTATCAATGTGTTAAATGACTTCTACTGGCATAAGGGTTGTATAAATATTTTTATCATCTTTACACTAGGATGCCCCTTTTTGAGGCATTGCATGGTTGGAAATTACCATCTTTGATAGACTATATTTTTGGCTCTTCCCATGTGACTCAAATGGATTATTTTCTCCAGCAATATCAAATTGTCCCCCAATCCCTCATGAACAATCTATGTCAAGCCCAATATTGTATAAATTAACACTATAATTAACACCTCTCTAGACAACACTTTGAGGTGGGTGATATAGTATTTTTTATGAATTTAGCTTTATAAAACTTTCTTTAAAGACCAAATCCATCCAAAAGTATGCACCCAAATTCTATTATTGTTGCAAGATGATTCATTGTATAGGACAAATGGAATATCAATTAGAGCTTATCCCTACCTAAAGAATAAACCTTTTTTTTCAAAAAAAAAAAAAAATGTCCAACCAGGTACTTGGTCAATAGATGTAATCTCAATAAAAATTCTAAGGTTAGATGAAGAAAAATAACATAAACTACAACTAAAAACTATTTTATAATTGTAAGTCATTATTATCTTAAGATTTTAGACACAATACCTCTCTAATACATCATTTTAATAAATCAGATGTTTACATATTTAATAATAAAACAAAATTAAAATAATTTAAGATCGTGTTTTTTTTTGCCTTTGCATTAATATTATATAATAATTTATCCGAGGGGCACAACGTTCGGGCTTTAGCTTTTCTTTAGGAGGTCCAAGGTTCAAATGGCCGCATGGGCGAGTGTGTGAGGGAGTGGGTGTTGGATGGATGTGTGTTAAATTTCCTATTGATAAGTGTAGCTCTCATCTTTACAAGGGATCATGGTTGGGAGACTACTCAGCCCTATGCACTAGTCACAGGGGTTTATCACACTACCCAAAATCTAAAAGAACATCATATAATAAGTGTAGGGGGAACACAACTATTTGGGCTTTCATTCTTCTTCAGAAGGCCCAAGAATCAAACCAAAATATTATATAGTAAGTTTGAGGGAAACACAACGGTTTGAGATTGGTTTGGTATTTGACTCTTCTTGATAAGCTCACATATCTCCCCTGTGAAAGATCATAATGAAATAGGGATGTCCAACCCTAAACATATATGAAAGATTGTAATGAAACAAGGACGCCCAACCCTAAATATTAATCCTTAAATATGTATGAAAGATCGTACTGAAACAAAAATGCCCAACCCTAAATATTAATCATAAAAATTTCTCACTAAACAAATAAAAAAAACTATTAATAATCACATATTTCAATTTTTTTTCTCTCATGTATAGCCCTTTTAATAATAAAAGAGGTTCAAATGTCTTCAACGTTTCATAATATTTCACTTTGTCTTTTCGCCTTTGAATCCATAAATAACTTCAAAATGAGTAAAAATAAAAATAACAGTCCCTCACAGCATGCCTACAAACAATGCTTTTCCCTCTAGTGACTCATCAAAATATATTATGTTTCTTGGGACAGGAAACAAAATCAAATGAGCCAGACGACTTGATAACCAGTGTTGGCATTTAACAACCATTTTTTATCCACTTATTTATTTTATAAAATATTTAGAACAAGTCTCAAACTTAATCCATCGATAGTGTGTCATACATCGGTTGAATGCAATCCAGCCAATTATTAGTCATATGCATTATTATTTTATTGTTATGATTGTTTGTAAGTGATGTTCCTAAAAATAGATAAAAGACGATTAGAACCACCGAATTAAATTAAGGTTGTCTTATCTTTCTGGTTTAATATTTGGATGAGATGGAATCAAAGGAGCCAATAAAATGTTTAAATATAAGTCAAATTCAAACCTAAAAGTGGTTGTGCAAATAGGTCCCCAAAGTGCTTTTTCACATCAATTATATGGAAGTGCACATGGAGATTGCGGAGTCAATATGCTAAGGGCATCAAAATGTTTATAAATATCAATATTGTTTTATTTAAAAATATATTAAAATATTGTTTATATATGTATATTCACATTAGAGTTAACAAGATTAATTAGAGCCTCCAAGAACCATTGGTAAGGACATAAACAAGTGAAGACGCCAATAAGGTAAAAAAACTTGTTTTTGTTTATTAAATTTATAATCTTTTTAAGATTAGGTAAAATAGTGTAAGAACTTTCAAAGAAGGTTTATTTTTTAAAAAATTGAATATTAATATTCATAATTAAGTTAGGAAGCTAAATCAAGAGGCACCAATTTTGAAGGGTTTGAAATCGGATTTGAATTTGTATCAATCTTTATATTTGAGTTAAGTGATTACGGTTTTGAAGGGTTTGAAGTGGAGTTTGAATATGTATTAATATCCACATTTGAGTTAGACGACAACGGTTTTCAAGGGTTTGAAGCCGGGTTTGAATTCGTATAAATACCCATAGTTGAGTCAGGCGGTAGTAGATTTGAAGGGTTTGAAGTCGGGTTTGATCTGAATAAAAATATATAGTTGATTCAAGCAATGACAACTCTAAAGTGTTTAAAGTTAGGTTTGAATCCATATCAACATCACAACTGAGTCAAGCAGTGACGACTCTGAAGGGTTTGAAGCCAGGTTTGAATTTGTATCAACATCTACAACTGAGTTAGGCAACGATGGCTCCAAAGTGTTTGAAGCTGGGTTTGAAGATGGAGAACTTGGGTCAGGGAGACAAGGGCAGTTTGTAGGGTTTGGCATGCAGTTAGGACGGTAGTCAATATGTGGCAGTCGAAGGGGCCCTGGTGGAAGAAAGAGACAAAGAAGCTCTTTACCCTTTTGACCCAAGAGCTCATTCTTGGATCAATATTCTCAAAGGAAAACATAAGCTACATGAGGGGTGTTTCAACTTGTAGCCGAAAAATGGTTAGTTTGTGATTTTAAATGTCCTGGCAAGTCTAGTGGTTGATCAGGGTAATATGTCTCTAGTTGAAAAAAAAATGGTGTGAGACCAGACCTTGATGCTTAGAAATGGGCATCGAAGAAATAGATACCCATCGGCCATATGAATATTATCACTTTACCAAAGAGCTTTTTTTGGGTTAAACATAGTTTCCCCACAAACAATGAATGAATTCTAAAAGGAGGATCATGGTTCTTTGGCTGTAGAGGCCTCTTCCTAAAGATATGGAGCCTAGATTTTGATCCTTACACTTAAGGTATAAATCTAACATCCACTTGAATGTGCCTCCCAAGGCTCTTGATTCACTTTTGGCATGAGGAAATCCTCTTTGGGATTGCTAGGAAAATAGGTCAGCTGGTGGTGATGGACCTTGCTACACTAAACCACACTTGCATGTTACATGCATGCTTCTACTTGTATGTAAACTTAAGTCAAGAGCTCTCCAAGTAAGATAACTTCCAATTATGGGTCCTTGACCTAGAGTTTTGAATATGAAAATATGGTTGTGAAATGTGGTCTTTGTAACAAGATGGGGTATCAAAGTTATCATTGCACTACTTGGAGGAACGTCCCCCAAAACAATCGAAGATGGGTACAATGTCAAAATCATATAAACCCTCAACTGAGGAAAGAAGGAAATATGGAGCCTATTGTAGGGACTAGTAAGGGGCAAGAACCAATACTGTAGCCTGTGGAAGAGCGAGAGTAAGGTAAATTTGTCCTAGGCACCATGGAGGCAAGTTCCCAATATTGAATCCTATTTTAAAAAGGTGCAATTCCCCTTGCAAATTCCTTTTCTTGTATGAATCCAATCATAGAAAATTTGGAGTGTTTGCTCAATCCATATCAATCTTGAACTTTACCCTCACGTAAACCTAGGGGGAAGAGGGTCTTGTCATGGGGCTCCCTAGTTCAAAGTATTTAGGTTTAGTAGAAGCCAATCCTAGCTAGAAAGGGTCTTGTTGTGGGGCTCTCCAGTTCAAAGTCTTTAGGTTTGGTAGAATTCAACCCTAGCTAGAAAGAAGATCCCACAGGGAAGGATGTCAAGGTGCCAAAAATTATCACTTGTAGTCATTCAAATGTTAGAGTAAATCACTATATAAAATATAGAAAAGCAATTATAGTGTTTCAAACTTTAACAACGGAATTGACAAAATAAGACAAACACACAGTAGAAGAGACAACGATTTTAACGTGGTTCACCCAATGTGGGTTACATCCACCGATAATTTTCAGTCCTTTCTTTCTCAATCCAAGCAATAGAGGGTTACAACCTACAACAAACATCTGCTGTAATTTTATCTCTATTTTTACAAGGAATCAACATAGTAATTTTCACATTGTCATTATATTCTCTGTTTTTCCTCACAACTATATATAAGAAAAAAACAAAAAAACAAACTGCTTTTCTTAATACATTCCAAGATTAACACTGAGTTCCCAACATCTAATTTTGGGATAAAAACAAAAAAAACTTCCCCTAGCTGTCCTGTTGTAAATTTGGAAACTTTTTCTGGTAGACTAATAGACTATAAATCTAGAAACTTTCCCTGCCCGTCCTGTAGTAAATCCAAAAAAATTCTTTGTTTAGCCTCCTCATAATTAGGCTTCATTCCTAACAATCTCCCACTTGGAGACTAATTCCATTCCACCATACTGCAACCAAGGACTAAAAAATTCTCATCATGGCCTCTTATTCCTTAAGGCCAATTGAAGTTGAGCAAAAGCTCAACTTTTATCTTGACACCACTTTTGTAAGCATATCGACAGGATTTTGTGATGTGTGAACTTTCCCTAATTTCAAAGATCCATCTTCCACTACTGATCTAATGAAATGATACCTGAGTTTGATGTGTTTACTTTTTGAATGGAATGTTGAATTCTTCGCAAGGTGTATAGCACTTTGGCTATCACTCCACAACCTATTATCCTATTGCTTCTTACCCAGTTCTTCCATTAGTCTTTGCAACAAAACCATCTCTTTGCTTGCTTCTGCAGCAGCAACATATTTAGATTCAGTGGTTGAAATGGCAACTACGTGTCGGAGTTTAGAAATCCAACTAACCGCTCCTCCTCCTATAGTAAATATGTAGCCAATAGTGCTTCTTCCACCATCAAGATCACCTGCCATATCAGAATCTACAAAACCTTTCAAGCATATATTAGAGCCTCCAAAATTCAAAGAATAATTTGAAGTTCCTCTCAAGTACTTGAGTATCCATTTTACCGCTTGCCAATGTCCTTTTCTCGGATTACTCATAAATCTACTCACTACTCCCACTACGTGGGCAATGTCTGGTCTTGTACAAACCATTGCATACATCAAGCTTCCAACCGCTGATGCATAGGGAACCTTAGCCATATGCTCTTGTTCCTTTTGTGTTTTGGGACACAAATCTTTGGTGAATTTGAAATGCTTTGCCAATGGAGTAGCAACAGACTTTGCATTGTTCATGTTGAATCTCTTAAGCACTTTTTCAATGTATTTTGCTTGTGATAATTTCAGAGTGTGACTCTCCTTGTATCTTGTTATCCTCATACCAAGGATTTGTTTGGCTTCTCCCAAATCCTTCATGGCAAAGGATTTAGCCAACTTCTTCTTGATCATGTTTATATCTTGCATATTTGTTCCTGCAACTAAAATGTCATCCACATACAATAGCAAAATAACATAGTTACCATTTCCAGTTTGCTTAAAATATACACAATGATCACTTTGACATCTTTCAAACCTTTGATTAGCCATGAACTTATCAAATTTTAAATACCACTGTCTAGGAGCTTGTTTTAACCCATACAAGCTCTTTTTTAGTTTACATACCCAATCCTATTTACCTTTCACCTAAAAGCCTTCTGGTTGGTGCATATAAATTTCCTCCTCTAAATCACCATGAAGAAATGTTGTCTTTACATCCAATTGCTCTAGATACAAATTTTCTATAGCTATAAGACTCAAAATAGTTCTAATATAGGTCATTTTTACAACTAGAGAAAAATCTCATCAAAATCAATACCTTTTTTCTAAGCGAATCCCTTGACCACTAGTCTTGCTTTGTATATCTTATGCCCTTCTTTCTCCTCTTTAATCCTGTACACCCATTTATTGGTCAAAGCTCTTTTACCTTTGGGTAGCTCAACCAAATACCAAGTTTGGTTGTGGAATAAAGATTCCATTTCTTCATTCATTGCAATCTCCCACTTATTCCTGGTATCCATCTGTAATGCTTCCTGAAAACATTCTGGCTCACCAGCATTAGTATACAAAACATAATCAAAGAAACGTTGAGGAATTTTACTTATCCTGGTAGATCGTCTAACAACACTTTCTGGAGATTGAGGTGCTTGTTGTTGTTGCTATACATTTTGATCTTCTACCACTTTTGGAGTTACCTTTTCTATGTGTCCATCAAAGTCTATGTATTCAGCAATTTCCTCTTCCTGTTTCTTTCCATGCAACCGATCTTTATACAAGTTTTTTTCATTAAATATGACATCCCTACTTCTAATGACTTTTTAGTTATCACAATCCCATAATCTGTAACCCAAGCCATCAATATCGTAACCAATAAAATAGAACTTTTGGGCCTTAGCATCTAACTTATTTTTGTTCTCTTTGTCTATATGCATAAAAGCCTCACATCCAAATACCTTAAGGAAAGAATAATTTACTGGTTTACCTGTCCAAAGATCTTCCGGAATTCCTCCATCCAAGGCACTAGATGGTCCTCTATTAATCAGATATACTGTAGTATCAATAGCATGAGCCCATAAAAATAATGGTAAGCCTGCATGTATTCTCATGCTCCTAGCACGCTCCATGATGGTTCTATTCATTCTTTCTGCAACCCCATTTTATTGAGGTGTTCTTGGAACTACCTTGATTCTTCTAATTCCATTTTTAGAACAAAACACATCAAATTCTCTACTGCAATATTCTCCACCATTATCCTACTTTAGACACTTTAACCTTTTTCCAGCTTCATTTTCAACTAATGCTTTCCAATTCTTAAAGGTATTAAAAACATCACTTTTATTCTTAATGCAATATATCCATGTTTTCCTTGTTGCATCATCAATAAAAAGTACATAGTAAGAGGAACCTCCAAGAGAAGTTACCTGAGTTGGGCCCCAAACATCTGAGTGCACAAGTTCCAATTTATCTTTCTTCCTATCCTTGCCATCCTTGAGAAATCTCTCTTTGCTTTACCATAAACACAATCCTCACAGAATTCCAAATCAATTTCTTTTAACTTAGGCAATAACTTTCTTGAATGTAAAATTTCCATATCTTTTCCACTCATATAGCCAAGTCTTTGGTGCCACAAAGATGCACTCTCACCTGTAGAAACTAAATTCATAGAGTAGTGAGAAAAATCAGTAAGTAAATAAAGAGTACCCACCAATTTACCTCTAGCTACTACCAATGAACCTTTAGTAACTTTCCAAGCATTTTCTCCAAATGCAACCATGTATCCTTAACCATCAAGCTTACTTGTCGATATAAGATTTCTCTTTAAATCTAGTATGTGTCTCACCTCTTTAAGAGCCCATTGACATCCATTTGGGGATTTAATCAAAATATTTCCAATACCCACGATTTTACATGGTTGGTCATTTCCCAACAGAACTTGTCCATAATCTCTAGAAACATAATCTATGAAGTATTCCTTATGTGAGGTAGCATGGAATGAAGCACCACTATCAATTACCCAATAATCACTATTTCTATCAAGAGATAAGATTAAAGCATCTTGTAGAATTTGTCCAGTAATATTGGCTTCTGAAATGTTACCATTATTATCATTACCTTCATTTCCATCACCCTTTCTTTGCCAACAATCCTTCTTGAGATGACCCTTTTTGCCACAGTGCCAACACTGTAGCTTTCCTTTTCCACATGATTTGGATCTCGCTTTGGATTTGCCACGATGTGAACTCTTGCCTCTTTCTCTTCCTCTTCCTCTATTCTCAACAGATAAGGCGGTGCTAGATGATTCTCCTGTGGTTTTTCTTCTCATGTCCTCACTGAGTATCACACCAACCACATCATCAAATTCTAATTTATTTGAACTCAAAGTAGAGTTACTTATCGCCATTACCAAACTATTCCAACTTTTTGGAAGAGAGCATAAGATTAATAAGGCCCTAAGCTCATCATCAAAATCCAATCCTACTAAATGCAATTGATTAGTGACAGTATTAAATTCATTTAAATGATCATGCATAGATCCTCCTTCACTCATTTTCATGTTAAATAACCTTTTCATTAAGAATACCTTATTTGATGCTGATGGTTTCTCATACATCTTGGCCAACTTATCCATGACTCCCTTGGTAGTCTTTTCATCAAAGATGTTGAAGGCTACGGTGGCTCCCAAGCACAACCTCAAGTACCCAATGCCTTTCTATCAAGGAGACTCCACTCCTCATTAGACATAGATGAAGGTCTCTCTATTTCCCCCTTAAGAGGTAAGTAAAGATCCTTCTGGTACAAGTAATCCTCCATCTACATCTTTCAGAATTGAAAGTTCTGACCATTGAATTTTTGAACTCTAAACCTCCTTTCTTCCACCATTGCTCCCACTTGATCCAGAAATTCTCCTTCTGTCAAGTGCACCCAACAAAACAACCACTCTGATACCAATTGTTAGAGTAAATCACTATATAAAATATAGAAAAGCAATTATAGTGTTTCAAACTTTAACAACAGAATTGACAAAATAAGACAAACACACATGGAAGAGACAACGATTTTAACGTGGTTCACCCAATGTGGGTTACATCCACCGATAATTTTCAGTCCTTTCTTTCTCAATCCAAGCAATAGAGGGTTACAACCTACAGCAAACATCTGCTGCAATTTCCTCTCTATTTTTACAAGGAATCAACACAATAATTTTCACATTGTCATTATATTCTCTGTTTTTCCTCACAACTATATATAAGAAAAAAATAGAAAAACAAACTGCTTTTCTTAATACATTCCAATATTAACACTGAGTTCCCAACATCTAATTTTGGGATAAAAACAAAAAAAACTTTCCTTGGCTATCCTGTTGTAAATCCGGAAACTTTCTCTGGTAGACTAATAGACTATAAATCTGGAAACTTTCCCTGCCTGTCCTGCAGTAAATCCGGAAACTTTCTCTGTTTAGCCTCCTCATAATTAGGCTCCATTCCTAACATCAAAAACTTTCATAGATGTTGGTTTGAGGGGTAAACCTAGCAAGCCTTCTACGAAAATGGCTTTACAAAAAGAGACTTCTAGGGAAGTGGCCAACGAAATACATGTTCTAAATTTTAAGGGGAAAGGTCTAGGAGGCCAAACATAAAAGATAAAAATCATAGTACCACAACAAGCTAAGTTTACATGGAGGTCCTCTTGTAGTAGGGAATTTCCTTGAAGACACTCGTATTAAGCTGAGCTCAATTGGGTCCAAGGAGACATTGGACTTTTTGCAGTACCTAAATTGTGTGTAGTAATTCTATGTTTATGGTGGTTTTATCTTTGACTGGTTTGATTTTGTAATAATATTTTAATTTTAGTTGGTTGTCTTAGTTTTATCTTGCAAAAACTTATGGTTCAACGAATGTTTTTATTGTTTCATTTTAAATAAACTAAAAATTTATTTATAACCTAATGTGCAAGTAGAACCTTAAAACCCTTTCTACCCTAAAAAAAAATATTTTTCAACAAAAATATTTAATAATAAAAAAATAAATTTAAGTCAATATGATTAAAGTTTCTTTATTGTATTTTAATAATTAAACTCTAATTTAAAAAAAAAAATCTTAAAATTGTATTTATAAAATTAAAATTTTGATATCTTATATTGAACTCTTTAGCTCTAGCCTCTCAAACCTATTACAACAAAAATATATATGCTTATTAGGGTAAAAAGAGAGTTATTGGGAGAAAGAATCTAAAAACTTTAGAAGGGGGTTATTAAGACAATTATTAATGAAAATAGAAAATTTAGTTTCTTGAATTAAATTAATAATAAGAAGTGTTGAATTTAATTGAGGGATAGCGTAACGATTTGGGTTTTGGCTTTTCTTTGAGAGGTTTTTAAGGTTCAAACCGACGTGTGTATCAAGGTTGTGTGTTAAATTCTCTTTTGATAAACTTAGCTCGTCCTTTATTAAAAGTCATGGTGGGATGGGGATGTCTAACTCTAAACATCCATAGGGTTTCTCGTACTAACCAAATCCAAATTGAATCTAAGTAGATGTGAATAAAGTCACTCAATTTTAATAGTTGAATTAAGAATCTAAAAAAAATTATTTATAAAATAAAAACTTTTATTATTTCAAACTTTTCACTTTTTATATCTCATACTTGAAACCTATTACAATAAAATATGTTTTTATTAAGTAGAAAACAAGTTTATTATATATAGTTTTTATTTGGTTATGTGAGATTAAAATGATTCTACCCTTGCTACATTATGATTATATGGTGGTATTAGAATAAGCTTGACAAGTGTGCATGTTGGGATGGGGATGTCTAGCTCTAAACATCGGTCCATCATAGTAAGGGTTTCTCATACTAACCAAATCCAAATTCAATCTTAGTAGATGTGAATAAAGTCATTCAATTTTAGTAGTTAAACTAAGAATCTTAAAATTTTATTTATAAAATAAAATATTTTATTATTTCAAACTTTTCACCTTTCTATATATCATACTTGAAACCTATTACAGTAAAATATGTTTTGATTAAGGTTATAGAAAAAAAATTATTAGATATAATTTTTAACTAGTTATATGAGATTAAAATAATTCTACCTTTGTTACATTACGATTATATTATATGGTGGTATTAGAATAAGCTTGACAAGTGTGCATGTATCTCTTGGCAAGATTCAAACCTTAGCTTCCTCCTTAAAAATTGATAGTTTTAGAGATGAAAAATATCTTTAATAGAAAGGCAAATTGGATAATATTTAATTAACCTAATAGTAGATTTAATGTTGGCTTCTTACTAGGGTTTTTGGAACTTCAAAAAATCTAGGGCATCAGCTGGATTGTAGAAGTGCTTTCGGGGTACGGTGGATCTGAAGGCTAGATTGGTGCCCCAGGAGGGTCCAATGGGGACTTCTTCGGCTCCTTTTCTAGGGAGTAGCAGCTCATACGCATATTTGTTTAAAGAAAAATATCCTCCAAAGAACAACAAAGCTCAAAAAATGGCATATAAAGTGCTCTTCATGGTTGCTGGGAATAGGTCGACAGCACATCGTGTAAATGGATGTTTGCCGTAGGTTGAAACCAGGCCAAAAATTTTCATCGAGCCAAGTATGGTTGAAGAATCAGTCATTTACAGAGCTAATCACGATTTAATCTACAAGTTCATGGGTATACGTCCTTCCCTATATTTTTTGCACTCTTGGATCTGCCAAAACTAGGAGCCTCACGGGGAGTATTCATTGTGGTTTATTAGCAATGGATATTTTATTGTTAGCTTTTCATATTTAGCCTATAGAAATAGGGCTTTCGAGTCAGAGAAGAAAAATCATGGTCCAACAGGGCTATTTGTTCAACCATGGAGAGTGGGATTCGATCCCCGAGTTGAACCTACTACGGTCCTAGTATGGATCCAACTATATGCTCTTCCAATGGAATTTTGGAGTGAGCAGGTGTTGGCAAGGATTGGCAATTCTATTGGAAGACATCTGGGTGTTTCTAGAGACATAATTGAAGGGAGCATGGCGGTGTATGCAAGAATATGTGTGGAGATGGATCTCAGCCAGCCTTTGTTGACAGAGATGGAAATTGAATTGGCAGGACTCTCCTAGATTCAACAACTGGACTATGAGGCCCTACCCTTTAGATGTAGGGTTTGTCACAAACATGGACATTTGGACTGTTTCTACCCTAATAATATGAATGCTAAAATGGAGGCCCCTTTAGGAATTCCAAACCTACCTAAAGAGGATAAGGCAACACTTAATAAATATTCTAATAGCACCGTTCAAGGCCAGGAAGCTCAGGGAGAGGGTTTTGAACAGCCCAGAAGAAAAAGACGGACAAAGAAAAAAAGAGGGAAAGGAGCAATCCCATCTCAGACCTGCCAATAGGTATGAGATATTTAAGTCACTGGTTGACGAAGAGGAACAATTTATGGAGGGCATGGAGGGTAATAAGGAAAATTCTAATATTCCTGTGCAACTCCCCATCTCATCTCCTCCCGTAATATAGCAGGTAGTTGAACTCTATGAGGTATCACAACCAGTGTGTTCAAGGGCTTTAGTAGTGCATAACCAGGAGCAAAAAATATCTCAGGATGTCAGTATGGGAATAGCAAAGAAGAACAATAAAAGGCCAACTTTGGGGATTACCTAGGTAGAAAAAAGATAAAAAAATAGCAATTCTCAAGGAGTAGGTAGAAGATCCAATAAGGAGTTGCTAGCAGTCCAAGGATACAAACTGATCACGGGAGGATTGGTGAGGCCAATAGACTCTTATTACTCTTAGGGTAACCAATAATTATACAATCATGGAATGTGAGGGGTTTAAACAACAGAACCCATCAATCTGCTATTCGAAGACTTTTAGAGAATCGTAATACTAATTTTTTGCTTTTACAGGAGACTAAGATGTCATTAGATCTTATGTCCAAAATAGTCAACAGAATTTGGAGGGGTGCTAGTCATATGGATGTGGCTGCCCAAGGTGCCTCAGGGGGGATTGTTACTCTGTGGAACTCTCTTGAATGGTCTGTAATAGAACATCTTGCCTGGAGGGGTGTTCTCACTTCTCTTTTTAGGAATAATGTCACTGCGGAACATGTTCTAATCACAAACTTTTATGGGTCTCAAAACCTAGATGGTTAGAGGCGGCAGTGGAAGGCTATGCATAACATGCGAACCTCAAGGGAAGATCTAGACTGGATTATAGCGGGGGATTTTAATGCTAAATTATCTTCTAGAGATCAGGAATGGGGAACACCATTTTTGGACCCAGGGGACCGTTTCATGATTGCCCAAGTCCAGGCTTTGCACTTAGTGGACATTAAATGTCCTGGCATTAACTACACTTGGACTAATAAAAGGCGGGAGCCACATAGCAGGAAGGTTAAGCTAGATCATTTTCTGGTTTTAGAGGAGGCATTTGTAAAATGGAATATAAATTTTTAGATTTTAGAAGGCCCAGTTTCAGATCACTGTCCCATTTTGTTGGAATGCGGGACTAGGATGGGGCAGCATCACAAACCTTTTATATTTGAGAATTTTTGGCTTTAGAAAGAAGAAATTGGAGAGAAAATTCCATAGTGGTGGGAAGAAGGCCACCCAGATTATGGGAGAGCAATATTCAGAATCCATAAACAACTACAATATGTCAAAACTCAGTTGAAGTATTGGAGGCATGCTAATAAAAAAGACTTCCAGGCCCAAAGAGCTCCATTGGTGGCCAGATGGGATGAGGTCCAAAAACAGTTCAGAGAAGGAGTAATTATAGACCAGCTCAAAGCTGAGGATGATGCCCTGCATACAGCGGTTGAGGACATTGACAACCAGGAGGAGACCTATTGGAAGCAGAGAGCAAGGACCACCTGGTTATTAGAAGGGGATAGAAATACAAAATTCTTTCATTGGAATGCTTGTGCTCGAAGACAGATGAACAATATGGAGGCCCTTCAAGATGAGAATGGTCATTCCTTTGATACACTTCCAGGTATGCATTCCCATGCTATGGATTATTTTTCTAAGATTTTTAAGGAAAGTGTGGTTCAAGATGTAGAGGCCCAAAATGAAGTTATTTCTGTCATACCTGTTGTTATTTTTGAGGATGAAAATTAGGCCCTCCTCAAACCCATTGATAGAGATGAATTGAAAACTGTGGTCTTTGGAATGAGCACTGGTAAAACTCTAGGTCCAGATGGCTTCCCAATTGAGTTTTTTTAGGCTTTCTGGGACTACTTAGAGGAAGATGTAATGGTTGTTGTAGAAGAGTCCAAAGAAAATAAGAGAATGCTTAAAGCTATAAACCAGACTTTAATTACCTTAATTCCAAAAGGGGAGGAGGGGGTTCATATTTCATATTATAGGCCTATTGCCTTATGTAATGTGTTGTACAAAATAATCACAAAGGTAATGGCTGAGCGCCTAAAACATCTTCTTCACAACATTGTCTCGTCTGAGCAAGGGGGTTTTGTTGAGGAACAACAGATTCTGGATGGGGTGGTTGTGGTCCAGGAAGCAATCCATTCAATGCACACTTCTAGTAATAAAGGGATGTTCATAAAACTGGACATGTCAAAGGCTTATGACAGGGTTGAATGGAGTTTCCTGGCTAAAATGATGGCAGCCTTTGGTTTCTCTCAGGACTGGATAGAGTGGGTCATGAGTTGTGTCTCTACCCCGACTTACTCTGTGCTTATCAAGGGCCTTCCTTCGCAACCATTTGGAGCTACTCGGGGACTGCGCCAGGGGGATCCATGTTCTCCTTATATTTTTCTCATTTTGGTTGAAGGTCTTGGTAGACTTTTCTTGAGGAGAAGACAACAAGGTAGATTATTGGGTATCAGGGTGGGTGACGAAGTTTTAACGCACCTACAGTTTGTGGATGACACTGGTTTGGTGGGAGTGGCCAGCTTCAGGGAAGCAAGAATTATTAGGGATACTTTTAATATCTATCTACTCAACAGGTCATTAATGACAAGAAATCCAAAGTGGTTTTTTTTAATCTGGAGCAAAGGCTTCAGAATAGAATTTTAGAAATCCTGGGATTCACAAGGACTTCTCTCCCAGTGGTTTACTTGGGGGTTCCCTTGCACTTTAAGAAGCTAAAATTAGACACATGGAGGAATCTACTGGAGTGTATCAAGGACAGAATTAATCACTGGTCTCACAAGTGGTTAAGTTATGGTGGCAGATTAACGTTCTTACAGTCAGTCATTCAAGCCATGCCAATTTACAAATTCTCTATCCTGGCTGCCCCGATTACAATATGGAAAGAGTTGGACAAGATGGCTAGAAAGTTTTTATGGGAAGGAGCAAAGGGAGAGAGAAAGTGGGCCTCAGTGGGCTGGGACAAAGTTACCCAGCCCAAGGTTAAAGGAGGTCCGGGTTTGAGAAATTCTAAGTCGAATAATAAAGCTTTGGTCGGAAAGTCAGACTGGAGATGGATCTCCCAACCCACCTCCCTTTTCAGTAGAATCCTAACTAGCAAATACCTAGGACAGGCCAACCCAAATGATGTAGCTCGCATCCCCTTGGATGGTATTGGGTCCCTAGTTTGGCAGGCTCTCAAGTTAGGGTCTCAGGTTGTTAAAGACCGCTTATTTTGGAAAGTGGGAAGAGGGGAGAAAGCTCATTTTTGGATAGATTCTTGGGATCAGTTCCCACCCATCATTGCTGAATTTCTAGAATTACAGCCAATAAGAGCAGCCATTGAAGCCAAGGGATGGATCCGTATTGAAATTTATTTCACAACTACTCAGCTGGGGGAGTGTAAGTTTAAGCAGTTCAAGAAGTTGGATGAGTGGCGCATTTCAATCCCTCTGGATTTGACTCCCATCATGACTAAAATTTTGACAAAAATATTTCTTACAGGGGGAGACATGGAGGATGAATTAGCTTAGGGCTTTGGGAGTCTTGGCGTCTATACAATAAAGGACGAATATGATAGCATTCTCCCAGAGCCCGCCCTCATACTTTTTAGGTTGAGGACTGGAGGAAAATCTGGCACTCTAAAGGCTGGCCGAAAGTTAACTTTTTTGCCTGGTAGTGCATGCACAATGGAATCCTCACTTTTGATAATCTCAGATCAAAAGGTATCATCGTCCATTCTCAATGTGTACTATGCTACAAGAGCGAGGAAACTGTTGACCATTTGCTATTTGGTTGCCCTTTCACCTAACAGATTTGGCTGCGTTGGTTTGCATACTTTAAAATTCAAGTAAGTGGTGACCTGAACCGGATGAATATCTGGGACAAATGGCAGAAAGGTAGATTCAAATCTAAAAATCTTTGTATTGGCTAGGATATCGGTTTAAGCTTTATCTGGTGGCAAGTATGGCTGGAAATAAATGCCAAAATTTTTAGAGAAACTTTTACTGCTCTAGACGGGGTTTGGCAGACCATTTGGAGCAAGGTTACCGAAACTGTGGTTGTTCATGCTGAGGAGGAAGCTCAAATTGACATTGGAGCTATGGAAGAACACGTTGAACTGCAAGAAGGAAAGGACAAAAATTATTGGAAACCTCCCCCTGAAGGTTGGATTAAAATCAATACTGATGGAGCTACAAAAGGCAATTCGAGTAGAGCCGAAATTGGAGTGGTGTGCCGAAACCATGCTGGGACTATGCTCTATTGGGAATTGCAAGTCCTGGGAAGAACCACTAACAATGAAGCCGAAGCCATTGCCATCAAGTCTACTTCTATTTGGGTAGTGAAACATGGCCACCGCAGGATTATTCTTGAATCAGACTCACAAATAATGGTTGGAGCTCTAGACTGCATGAGGAACTTTGATCTAAAAGCTTGGAGGTTGAGGGATCTTGTTACCCAAATTAAAGAATTATGGAAAGAATTGGAGGACGTGATACCAGTTTATGTGAGTAGATATTTGAACAAAGTGGCTGACTTTCTGGCTAAGATGGGTGCGAAAAAGGAGGTTGGAGTTCAGTTGCACAGTGACATGGATATTGAGGATGAGGTGATTAGACAGGGTCTTGAAAGGTCCTTGAGCTAATGACCTTCAAAAAAATAGAGTACGATGGGGGACCCCATGGCAGCTAGTTTTTGGTTCATGAAAATTGGCTCCGATGCAGTTCTTCCTTTACTATTGTATGACTGTGTCCTCTCGGACTCCGGCTGGGAAGAGGCTCTTCCCACATTGTAATTGATCTATGTCTTAATACAAGTTTTTTTCAAAATTGTCAAAAAAAAATAGTGGATTTAATGTTTTGATAGGAGTGACACCAAATAAAAGCTTCGTATAACTTATAAATTTACAAAATGGATGATATTTACACTTATATTGTCTTTGTTATTATATTATAATAAATGAAATATCTATTCAATCTAAAATTGAAAGATAATAATATGAAAACTTTGTGTTATTTTTTTCACATATATTTATGGCAAATACTTTTGGATAAATTTGCATCATGAAACAATTTTAAATCAATGATTCATCATCAAGATACAATATTTGATTGATTTATAATGGAATTTTGTAAATATTTTACAATCAAGATAGTAGGTCAATTGTATTATTTAGCCCAAATTTGTAATATAATGTTGGAATTCACAATACTTTCTAGAAACGAACAAAAATAATTTATCAACTCAAATATTATAAAGGGTAAAAGTACAAAATAAAATGACACAAAGTTTTGGGGGCACTCGTACACCATAAATAATCACTATGTTATCTATAGATAAGATTCAGAACACTCCAATAATGAAATGAGGGGTGGTTGGGGTATTTATACCTATATCAAAACTCTAATCACATAAATGAGTTTAACCTACATTGAAATAACAAGAGCTTTTAAGGCTAATTATAATTTCTAAAGAGGTTTTAATCATATCAAGGCTAACCACGGTCCATATAGCTTACATAATAAAATATTACAATAAATCCAATACATTATACAATGAAGCTTGTAGGCCTATCCAATATTACATCATATAATATCAGACTTAGCCATGAGATAGTTACACTTTCAACACCGTCCATAATCTAAACCAAATGGTCAATAAGAGAAGATATTAATAAAAATAATATCCCTCCATAATGGATGCTCTACTAGGTCTCTACATTTTGAGTTAGCCTCATCTAGATCACTCCATCATCTAAAATTTGTTGCTACAAAAATGTTTCCTAGACAAACATATCCTTAGGTTGGACCATATTCATCATTGATAGTATTAGACAGTCCCATACACATCCAATAATCTCTTCCACCAAGAATTGAAATAAAGTAGAGAAGTCAAGATCACCACTTCCTTTAAAGATAAGCTCCTTAAATCTTCCATAGTTTCATAACGTACGACTTGAAGGAAAACTTGTCCTCTTATGACATAAATCATCTTATTTGAAGACTTCCTCTTGTCATTAGGCCACCTAGTTTTAGTCATCAAAAAAGGCTTTGCATAAACCTACTTAGTAGAAGAGTTGTAATAAACTTCTAAGAGTACTTGGACAAGAAATAAAAAAAATTATTGTGAAAGATTAGATCTTTATGAATAAGCTAAATCAATCACATAAATGAGGAAGAGGGATTGACTTAGCACATCTTACATCCTTTTCATGCGAACCTTCAAAAGACTCAAAATATTTTGCAATTGTTACAAATCCATCTATATATCTTAAAAATTCAATCCAAAGAGTTTGATTACATAAAATATGATTAATTTGCTCTTTCAAAATTATGCAAAAGGACATGAGGGTTATTTCCCAATAATGAAATATATCTATAAATAGATATTTCCAATGCATAGAGCTCAAAACATCATGTGATTTGAAAAAACAAGCTCAAAATACTTTCGTATGTAAATGTTATGGCCTCTAGAAGTTTACCATCAAAAATAGCCCTAGAGTGACATTTTTGAAAAAACATCAATTTTTTAAAATTCCTTCTAATTTTATTACAAGAGAAACATGACCTGGATAAGCCATAAATTCTCCAAAATAATTGGAGAAATAAAAAAAATTAGATCTTTTAATTGTCTTTTTTTATTGAAGGTGCTTATGAAGCTTTGAGAAAAAATTCATCTTAGAAGTTGGAAGAAAGATTGGAGGCTCTGAATAAAATTTTTGCATTACCAAATAATGAATCTTCATACTGCTCTATTACCATGTAAAAATTCACAATATTTTAAGATTACTTATAAATATGTCAAAATGTCTCTTGGTGGAGGGACATATTAGAGTCTCCCTACTAGGGCTTGCCATCTTTCCAAGAATTTAGAAAATTTCTCGTCATTTGATTTTTTGAGTTGATATAGGTCACTAATCATGTCCTTCTCCTCAATATATATAGAGACTTATTTGACAAACATCTTTAAAATATCCCTAAATCTCTTTAATGGAATGTCTCAGTAGTTTATAATACCATTTAAAGGTAGGGATACTAAGTATTTTGGAAAATATTTTGAGTAGCAATGTTTCATTATAAGAAATATCATTACAAGTGGTTCTAAACAACTTGATATGGTTGGTAGGACCTTCCTTCCCTTTGTACATTTAAAACTTAGGAGTTTCAAAGTTGAAAGGGAAAGGACACTAGCTACAAAAGGATCTAAAGGTTGGTTGCACAAGTCATTATAAGAGTACTTGTGACTAGAGGAAGTCCCTTGGATAGTAGCCATTTGTTTTTTCAAAAAATCTATTTGAGAGGTTAGATTTTGAAGTTCAAAATAAGTCAAAATTAATTGCATAAAAGGCATGTGCTAGGAGAAAGGAGGAAATTGATAATTGACACTAAAAATTGATTGATATACTTAGGCATATGATATTGAGATTGGCATCATATGACTTACTCCCAATATGTTTGAAGTGAATGGATTTGAAGATAAAAGATGAGATATTGCAAGATTATGGTTTTGAGTGAAAACCATACTCACACTTGTAATATTAGAATGAAGGTTATAAATATGATAATACTACACCAAAAAAGGCTTTTAAGGGTGACTAAAATATGGTGATAAAAAACCACCCTAATAGACCCTAAGAGTGGTTTAAAACCACCCTCACCAAAAAAGGCTTTTACGAAGAATAAAATACGATGGTGGTTTATGGCAGTAAAAAATCACCCTAATAGACCCTAAGAGTTTGGTTTAAAACCACTCTAAATATATATAAACCCTAATATGGAAGTTTAAAATTACCCATATATATATATATATAAAGACCCTAAGAGGACGATTTAAAACCGCCCTAATAAGGTCTTTATATATATTTTTTAGGGCGGTTTTAAACTGTTCTAAAAAACATAAAGGACTCATGGGAAAGGGTTTTAAATAGTCAGCCATGGATTCCTCGAAGGATCATTACACAAAAGAGGAGATGCCTTCTTCCAACAGTGATGCTCGTGAGGAGGAGCAGGCAGAGCAAGAAGGCACCAACGTTGAAGAAGAAAATAATAAAAAGAGTGGTCATGATGATGATGAGGATGATAATAACAACAATAATAATGAGCAGTGTTGCTTCTAGATACTATTCCAGTCCTGGGTGAGTACCTTAGGTTTTATTTTTTACTATACAGACTTCATGCATTTGATTCAGTAGATCTAGATAATAAAATTTATTTATGTTGACCATGGCAGGAAAATCTTTGTTGGGGGTCTCTCTAGGGATACAAAGCCTAGTATGTTCATTCCTGAAATAAATTTTTCTTTCATTTTTTTGCATTTCGTTATTCTCTTTTATGTTGCATACTTATGTTTTTTAGGGATATCAATTAGGGTATATTTAAAATCTTGATTTTTTAGGGGCTAAATTTGAATGTGGTTGTGGATAGTGTGCAATGACATCCTTGGGGTTTTTAGGGATATCTATTAGAGTATATGTAAAAACTTGATTTTATAGGGCATAAATTTGAATGTGGGTGTCTCTAGGGATATAACCCTTGGTATGTTCATTCTTGAAACAATTTTTTATTTTATTTTTTCCATTTTTTTATTCTCTTTTATGTAGCTTCCTTATGGATTTTTAGGGATATCGATTAGGGTATATTTAAATCTTGATTTTGTAGGGGCTAAATTTGAGTGTGGTTGTGGATAGTGTGCAACAAAATCCTTGGGATTTTTAGGGATATCTATTATAGTATATGTAAAAACTTGATTTTATAGGGCATAAATTTAAATGTTTTTGTGGATATCTATTAGATTATACGTAAAAACTTGATTTTTTAGGGTTTGAATATGAATGTGGTTGTGGATATCATGCAACAACATTCACAAAGCATTTTGGTAAATATGGGGAGATAAAAGACTCGGTTATCATGAAGGATCGAGTCATGGGACAACCTCGAGGTTTTGGGTTTGTCACGTATGCCGACCCCTCTGTTGTAGACAAGGTTATTCACGACAAGCACGTCTTGTATGGTGGAATAGTAATTTTTTTTTGTACTTCTTTTTGACATTTTAAATTTTATTTGTAGTAATTCAAATACTATTAGTTCTAATTGAAAGATATGAATATCCACAATCCCTTTTATTTTGCATTGTCATTCTCAAGTTGACAATGGTTTCACAAAGGGTTTAAACCTAGAGCATCATAATAAATTGTTATGAAAATTTTCTTTGTTTTTTATTATCAAAATTTTGTATAATTGCAAAATATAAATACCTTTAATCCCCTTTTTACACTAATTGAATCATCATTGGTACTTTACTCGACATTATTGATAAAAATTATTTGAACCCATGGCATTGTGGTGGTAATATCTTTCACTTAGTACACTAAGCTATGGTAGGGCTTAAACACTCATGATGTGATGCATATTGGGATTTTATATTCATATGTCTATTTTATCTATTAGTTTTTATATATTTTGTTGTCTATATATTTCTATAATTGTTTCATTCATTAGCATTGCATGTGTTGTTTGTCTATAGGTGGAAATTAAACGAACCATTCCAAGAGGTAGTGCTGCCTCGAAGGGCCCCAAGACAAAGAAATTTTTTGTGGGTGGTATACCGACATCAATTACTGAGGGTTGGTTTTCCATATCTCTGTCTTTTGAGAGAGATAAACACTTGTTTTTGGAGCATGATGTCAAACATCCCAGGGTCAGTTGGAATATTGTTGCCAAAGTGAAAGCCACTTTGTATTATTACTGTAGTATAAGGTGGAGTTGTGTCATCAAAACTTATTGTAATAAGTAATCATCGAAGGAAGTCCATTGTTGGATGATGGTTGTTAGAGTTTCTTAATGTGTTTTTGAAGGAGATAAAGGCCAAGACTAAAGTGCTATATTGAAAAAGGGTGGGAACCAACTACCATCATTAGATATTATTATCAGGTAGAATCACTAGCATAAGGATGCAGTTTGTGCCATATAGTGCTAAAGGTTGTAGTTTCCACTAAAGCGTTGTTGTTGGTCAAAGCCTTTACAAAGAAATATGAACAGTTACCTGTTTTTTTCTAGATTTGTATAACTAAACTCTATGGAAGTTGCATGGTTGTAAACTTGTAACCATCTAAGATTCTGATTAACTATATTTATAACATAGTAGACAATATATTTGGGTTTAGCTTGTTGGCCATTGTACCATTGTATTTTGTATTTGTACTTGGATATCCTAACAACAAACTCTCTAATCCTTGTATAGTTGATTCATATGAACGAAAATATTTGCTTAAGGAGAATTTGTTTGTTGTTTCTTATATTTTGGAGTAGTCCACTCTTTTTTGTTTTATTCCATTTACTAGGTCCAATAGTATTTGCTAAATTTTAGAAGTATTAAGAAGGCAATCCCAACATAAAAAACCCATAGACTTTGGCTATAGGATTATTGTGGAAGCATGGGTAGATATTGCCATAGTCCTTGCAAATGGATCAAAGAGTAGTTGTTGATGTCAGTTGGGTTCTAACATTGACAAGTTTTTTTATCATTAAATTATTCAATAGATGCATAATTATCTTTCTTTGTGGGATAATCTTATTCTACATTGATTATAAGAGAGCTCACAACTACACATGGTTGAATGAAGAATATTTAAATTTGACTTTGTTTTGTGATGTTTCCAGTTTAATTAATTTACTCTTTATGGCTTGTTACTAATTTGTCTTGTCTAGATGGAAGTGGTGAAAGCTCTAGAAGGCCAAATATCAAAAAATATAAGGTGGATGTATCAGGCTTTGAATCTTTGGCATTGCCTGAATTAGAGGTATGTTACAAGAGCATCTAAAAGATATTTTATTGCTTAATCAGTTTTTACAAATATTCACATTAACTTTATGATTGTATATTAAAAGAAGATGTTGGGATCTTTATTATTGATGAGGTGGGTAAGATGGAGCTATTATGTGCATCATTATTTCTAGTTATTTTATGTTTTTTTGACTCAAACATCCTAGTTTTGGCATTCATATCGATCCCAAATTTTGGTTGTCATATACATGAAGGTACTATTTATCTCTTACTTCCAGTCAGTGGTATACTTGAGCATTATGGTGTAAATGCATAATATGTATTTGAGAATGATAAATGAATTGAATAATGATATTTTACTATATTCATGCCTACCTAGGTGTTAATACTGACTTCCAAAATTGAGACAGAAGATTGCAAACAAGAGTCTAAAGAGTTAGCAAGGATGTGTTACAACCTGTATTCTTTGTTTTTAAGAAAGTTTTGGTCACAAAGAATAAAGTTCCTAGAGAAGCATTTATAAGAATGCCTATGGGGGGTGAAAGGTTTGAGAAGGGTTCGAGTTTATTGTGGTTTAGCTCAGCCCCATCCACACCATATATGGAAATGAATCCCAATTACCAAGCACTTATGATAGTGACCTATGGTATCCTTTCAATTCATAATAGGTATTGTACTATTCATTCTTTGTTATGCAAACTCATATACACCTTGTATTTGTAATTTCTTCTATTTTTTTCCTTGCATTAATATTACGTTATTCATATGGTGTGGAAAATCGTATGGTATGGCTAATTTCTGAATCAAATGCATCTACATCTTTTTTGGCATTCATACACAACTTTATCTTAAACAACTTATGGTGCATATTTTTCAAACACCAATTGAATAGGATAGGTTAGGTGCTAATGCACATTATCATTCATCATTCTATACAATTATGGTTGATCTCCACTTATGAGACTATCAATTGTAGGATGCTACTCAACCAAACTCTTTGAGGCAATTACAAGTTCTCCAAAGATGTCATTTTGGTGGTAGAATTACCATCTACTTTTACAACACGTTCAATATGGCATGGTGCACTTCCATGAGACCACATCATAAATTCCTATTACTAGTATTGCTTATCTAAACTAGAGTTCTCTATTTTTGGGTATGATACAACGTTACAAGCAGATTCTACAGTGAAACATCAAAATTCAAATAACATACAAAGTGGGGATAAGATGTTGAAAGAGGGTTGATGCAAAAATAACAAAGCTATGAATGACATTCAAAGTGTGGAATCATATAGGGATTCTATGGGTAAAGGGCCATAAATGTGTGTTTTGAAAAGCATGCTTTTGAGCATTCATATAGAAACTGGGATGATCCTCCAAAGTGCCCTTGAAAGCATTGCATCATAAGTATTTTTATCTAGATCATGTTATTCATACTACTTTAGGAAGAGAGCCTATTATTCTAGAGATAAGTGATTATGTTTCAGGTGGGGCTTAAACAAGGAACCTGCCTCATTAAATATCCCATCTCTTCCCTTGGGCATCTCTAATAATATACTTAGGTCCCATGAAAAATCTTCTCCCCAATGTTATGATAGGACTTCCTCTATCCATAAAAAGTTTCTTAATAGATATGAAATGGATTTTCATTATAATTATGGGATGATATGTCTCAACACGGGAGGCCCTAGCTTTGGAAAATAACCAACTAGTGGCACTATAGCATTCATTTTGTACACCTTTTTCTTCTTAGGTGAAAATGTATGGGGGTGCTTGGAATGCAAAAAAGAGTTGAATTTGAATTTGTGATGGGCTATAGTTTTCTAGTTTGAATAATGTGTAGCTTGCTTATATGTTAATGAATCTAATATGCTTTTGCATACCTTCACCTTCAAAGAATGAGATATTGGCTATTGTTGGAGAGATTTTTGGGAAAGTTTCCTATTTATCTTTAGGTACCATTAGCATCATGTTTCTTTTTAATTTACCTCTTTGAATATTTGGATGTTGTGATTCATGGCTCATTTTGTGGCCCTTACATCCTAGGATCACCCTTTTTGGAGTACAATATCAAGCTTTTTAGTTTGGTAAAGCCCATGGAAGAGAGGATAGAGGAGGCTTTGTTCAGTCCATGTTTTCCAAAATAGAGAATAGAATATGCATTGCGTGTTCCATTAGAGAATTGTGCAAAGTGCTAGGTTTGGTACTTTACTGAATCTTGTTTTTATATATTTTTTAAAAGTAATAATAAGAGGGTGGTTTTAAACCACCCTCTTATAATTTTTTAAAATAATAATAATAAGAGGGTGGTTTAAACCCGCTCTCTTATATATAATTTTAAAAATAATAATAAAATGGTGGTTTAAAACCGCCTTCTTAGAAGAGGGTGGTTTTTGGAGGCAGTTTTTAATCATCATCGTATGATATAGAATTTTTACAATTCCCTCATAGATTATGGTTCAATAACCACCCTTAAAAACTTTTTTTGGTGTAGTTTAATTACAAACTGTGGCACATGATGTTACATTTGAGTTGGGAACATAACTTGTGTTTGCTTGTTGAGATATAGTATTTTATTATTGAAGAACATGTGCTTATACTGAGAGGGGGGTGAACAATATAAGATAAAACTTTTTGCTTTTTAATCCAAATGATAACATCAGCAATATTAAAGCAATAAACATCACACAAAGCATCACACACATGAGAGACATGATTTAACGTGGTTCACCCAATGTGGGCTACTCCACGGAGAAAATATTCCTTATAATTTTTTCTCAAATAAATTCTCTTTGGGAATCCTTTCCCTACAATGTTTATGGACCTCTGTCCAAAGGAGACACCAATCCCCTAATCAAGTTCGTGGATCTCTATCCACAAGAGAACTCCTTTCTCCTTAGCTCTGACTGGTGATCTTCTAGAAGAACTATTGCCCCCACTACTCTGGCTAATGGATCTCTATCCACTGAAGACACCTGTCCTCACTACCCTAGCTAATGGATCTCTATCCACTGGAGACTATCATCTTCTATACTCTATCACCTCCAAATCTCTATCTCAAATCTACACTAAACATAGTCCTTCGGTCTAGCACAAATCTTCTCAATATCTATCTCTGGTCTAGCACAAACCTATCCTCAAATCTGCACCAAAATCTATCCTCAATATCTATCCTCAAATCTGTCCTCAAATATTTGTTCTCAAATCTGTATTGTAAGCTTCCACAAAATCTCACACAAATCTGTCCACAAGTCTTCTCTAAGACTTGCCTCAAATCTGCTCAACAAGCCCACACTAGAACTTGTCCAAACTCATAGAAACATAAAGAGAATTGTTAGAGACTCAATATGCTTCACATCCATATTCAATCACTTTCACTCTTTTACCACAGAAACATATAGAGAATTGTTAGAGACTCAATATGTTTCACATTCATCAACACTCAACCTCTTTCTCAAATCAATTCAGAATATAGAATAATTTGTTTCATAGAACTTGAACTATCACTTCACACATCCACTTGACTAGGCTCAACCAACTCTACTCAACCAATCACTCAATGAAATAATCCTTGCTCACAAACCCTAGTCCAAGCATATGAACACTCACTCAAATATTTCCAACAATGCTCATCAACCAATCTCACATAACAATGATACTCATGATATTTGCAAACCCTAGTTCAAGTTCTTCACTCAATCATTCACTTCAACAACAATGCTTATAAAACAAGGTTTTATCAACAACTCTCAATTT
The DNA here is from genome assembly GCA_028583015.1 of Wollemia nobilis. NCBI lineage: Eukaryota > Viridiplantae > Streptophyta > Pinopsida > Araucariales > Araucariaceae > Wollemia > Wollemia nobilis. The sequence continues at coordinate 1,758,083 of JAQPPZ010002068.1, forward strand.
CAAAAAACCTTGAAGCATTAATTCAAAACACACTCAACAATGCTTACCAAACAATCCTTTTCACTCCAACTTTGCATTCACAACTTTCAACAATCACTCACTAGGAAGAATATGCCCATACCTTTTATTTGATGTAGAAGTGACCTTAGCAAACCTGTCTCAATCACAATTTTCTCTTTTGCCAATCTCAATAGTTAGATGATAAAATATCACACTAACTTTCTCACAAAATAATTTTCAATTACAAAAATAATCAAACTTAATTACACCTTATTTCTCCTTCTTAAAATAATATCCAACAACACAAATATTCAATCAAAACACTTCTTCCAAAACTCTAACTCATCAAAAGAACCTCTTATCATTTTAATTTCATCATAACCCTTTTCAGAAATATATCTAAAAAATAATCCAAACTCTACTTATGACTCCCTACTTAATATTGCATTAATTAAATAAATCACTTTATAAAATAATGCAATAAATCAATTTCCAATTTTTCTAAGGTAAAACAAATTTACCCTAGCCAAAATAACCTTTCAACACTTAGGTTAATATCATAACCTAACTTCCACCTTATTCCTCCTAAGACCTTAGCAATATGCAAATATAATTTCTAACTTTCACCTTATTCCTCCTAAGACCTTAGCACATGCAAATTAAAATAATTTCAAAAACTTTATTACCCTTTTTGCAATCCGTGGGGCTCAAACTTGCACCACTCTCTCCACAGTGCCTTGGCCACGGCTTCCACGCCGTGTGAGCCACGTGCTCCTTTGATGCCTTAAAGCGCAATATGTGCTTTGACCTCCTCACGACCCTCAAGAGCCTTTGGCTCTTCCTTCGATGCGACGTTCGCTACCACACTTGCAATTCGGAGGCGCTTGATTAAATTTCGCACGAGCTTCAAATATTTTGGATGCACACCTTTTAATCGAATGCCAAACTTTGGTTTGGCTAAGGTATAAATACCTTATGCCCTCTTTACCATGCACGTCGATGGAGGATAATGCATTGGGAGTCGGTGCTAACATTTGCCTTGTTAATATTTTAATTTATAATTATTTAAATTCAATAGAATTTAAATATTATAAATTTAATATTTTACATCCTCTTTGGGATTTATTAAAAATTAAAGCCTCCTTAGGTTTTTAGAAAAACCTTTTTAATTTGCCCACCTATGGTTTTAATAAAACCTTTTATTTTGCCCAACCATGGTTTTAATAAAAACCTTTTACATAATATTTAAAAATAAATATTATGAAGCTTATTTTGCCATCAACCTTTTGCATTACTCCTTTTGACCTTTTGACATCAATGACAACTTTGACTCAAAATGTCCAACAATCTCCCCCTTTGTCATTGATGGCAACCCAATAACTTTTTACCATTTTCTTGACCTTTTCATTTTGCTCCCCCTGGGAAACTGCTCCCCCTGACTGAATGCTTTCCTTCAAACATAGATCTCTCCCCCTTACTCTAATCTCTCCCCCTTTGACATCAATGGCAAAGGGTCACCTTTGGGGCTCGGGGCTAAGAATGAGTCTCTTAGCTTAGCCCCTCCCCCACCTCCTCTTGAGGTGGTTAATTCTGGGGTGGGAGTATTACTCCCAGTTTTTCTCGAAGATACTCAAAGGTTTCCTTCGAAAGTGGCTTAGTGAAAATATCTGCTATCTGCTCCTTTGTAGTAACATATTCTAACCTGACCTATTTATCTGTCACCTGTTCTCTCAGAAAATGATACTTGATCGAAATGTGCTTTGTCCTGGAGTGCATCACTGGATTCTTTGAGATACTTATAGCACTTGTATTATCACATAATATGGGAATAGGATGATCATGTTTTATCTTGAAGTCTTCTAGAGTTCGCTTCATCCATAATACCTGTGTACAACTGGCTACCGCTGCAATATATTCTGCTTTTGTTGTAGATAAGGATACTGAAACCTGCTTCTTACTTAGCCAAGAGACTAAACAGTCTCCAAGAAAGAATGCTCCTCCACTTGTGCTTTTTCTGTCATCAATGCTGCCAGCCCAATCTGCATATGTATATGTTGTGAGTGTGAAACTATCACTTTTGGGATACCAGAGCCCAAAATCCATAGTCCCTTTTAGATACCTGAGAATTCTCTTTATTGTTGCCACATGTGTTTCCTTAGGTGTTGCTTGAAACCTTGCCACTAATCCCACTGATTGCACTATGTCTAGTCTTGTAGTTGTAACATACAACAAGCTACCAATCATAGATCTATATAATCTCTGATCTACCTCTGGAGATTCATCATCCTTACTTAACTTACATCCTGTGACCATAGGGGTACTTACTGGTTTGCAATATTCTAACTTGAATTTCTTTAGCATCTCTTTTATATACTTAGTTTGTGAGAGAAATACTCCTTTCTCTGATTGTGAAATCTGAAGTCCAAGAAAGAAGGACAACTCACCAAGCATAGACATCTCAAATTCATTTTGCATGTTCTTAGCAAATTCTTTACACATCTTATCATTGTTTCCTCCAAAAATGATGTCATCAACATAAACAACCATAATTAGTAGATCATTCCCTTCATTTTTGATGTATAAATTGTTGTCTGCTATTCCTTTTCTGAATCCCTGTTCCTGAAGATACTTATCCAATCTTGAGTACCATGCTCTCGGAGCCTGCTTTAGACCATACAATACCTTTTTCAATCTGCATACATGATCTGGTTTATCTATTAATATGAATCCCTCTAGTTGTTCAATGTAGACTTCTTCTTCTAGAACACCATTTAGAAATGTTGACTTAACATCCATCTGATATACCTTGAAGTTTTTAAAACTTGAGAAGGCTAAAAATATTCTTATGGCTTCAAGTCATGCAACTGGAGCAAATGTTTCATCAAATTCAATTCCCTCTACCTGTGCATAACCTTTGCACACTAACCTTGCTTTATTCCTTACTACATGTCCATCTTCATTTAGCTTATTTTTGAATACCCATTTTGTGTCGATCACATTTTTGTCCTTTGGTCATGGAACAAGTTCCCAAGTCTTGCTTTTCTCTATCTGATCTAATTCCTCATCCATTGCCTTAATCCAGAACTCATCTCCACTTGCCTGATTGAAGTCCTTTGGCTCAATCTTAGATAGCAAAGAAAAATTTGCTTGTTGAGATGGTGTTATTATCCTTCTCCTTGTCTACCTTTCATCTGGATTTCCAATGATTAGATCTTTTGGATGATGCTTTTGTACATATTTGGATGGAGTTTTAGGAAGAAGTTTTTGTGTTTCTTCTTCTTCTTCATTCGATTCCTCATGAAACTCTTCTTGACAACTTCCATCTTCCTGACACACAGTTTGTTGAACTGGTTCTCTTAAATCTATCTTCTCATCAATTATTACATTTATACTTTCTACAATAGTGTGTGTTCTCTTGTTGAAGCATCTATAGGCTTTACTCTTAGAGGAATAACCAAGGAAAATTCCCTCATCACATCTTGGGTCAAACTTGCCTAAGTTTTGATCTTCTCATCTTATGTAGCACTTGCTTCCAAAAACCTTGAAGTGTTTTACAGTGGTCGATCTTCCTTTCCAAAGCTCATATGGAGTCTTGTGATGATTTACCCTCATTTGAGCCCTAGTGATTATGTATACTATTGTGTTGACTGCTTCTCTCCAAAATCCATCTGAGAGTTTAGACTCATTTAACATAGCTCTAGCCATATTCTCAATAGTCCTATTTTTCCTTTCAACTACTCCATTTTGTTGAGGAGTTCTCATTGCTGAGTATTCTCTCTTGATCCCATGTTGTTCACAAAACTCTACAAATTCATTTGAGGTAAATTCTCCTCCTCTATCAGATCTCAAACACTTGATCCTCTTGCCGGTTTCATTTTCAACTAGTTCCTTAAATGCTTTGAATTTTTCAAAAGCATCTGACTTCTCTTTCAGGAAAGCTACCCAAACCATTATGGAGTAATCATCTATAAACAATATAAAGTAACTCTCACCCTGAATACTCTATGTTCTGGTAGGACCACATAGATCAATATGTATTAGAATTAATGGCTCAGATGACATATATCCTTTTGATTTAAAGCTTGTTCTAGTTTGCTTTCCATGTTGACAAGGTGCACAAATTGTATTTTGTGGCCTTTTTATTTTGGGTAAATCTTTGACAACCTGCTTATTGCTTATGTTGACTATGTTGTCAAAATTTAAGTGACCCAATATTCTATGCCACAACCAACTCTCATCTTCTTGTGATAGAAAGCACTTTTCCCCTTTGATCTCACTAAGCATGTATAGATTGTTTGGAGTTCTTCTTGCATTGGCAATGACTTTTCCAGTTTTTGATTTTCTTATCTCACATCTATCTGGGTGGAATGTAACCATATGCCCTTGATCACACAGTTGACTTACACTTAACAGATTATGTTTTAACCCTTTAACATACAACACATTTTATGTTCTTGTTTTCCCATTGTCTAAACTCAGAGTTCCTCTTCCACCAATCCTTGTTGATCCATTATCACCAAAACTTACTGATCCTCTATTGGTTTCTTTTAGTGCAATGAATTTGTCTTTGTCTCCTATCATGTGACTAGAGCAACCACTATCAAGATACCATTGTTCTTCTTTATCCTAAGCATGAAGGGTTGTTTGAACTAACATTGATCTAGCCTTTACATTTTCCCTTTCATCTTTCCTAGTTGTTGAAATTGTTTTTCTTTTACTAGACTCAGGAAATATCATTTTACACCATCTAGCCTTGTGCCCAAAATTATTGCATTTGTAACATATAACATCATTATCCATAAGAGGTGCAAAAGAATTGAAGTTTCTATTGACATTGTTTCTTGCATGACCAATACAGTGTACAACTCTATGACCATATTTGTTACAAGAAAAGCAATGACCATGGAAGAAATTATGTAACCTATTTGGATGCCTTTGAGATTGTGGTGGAGTGCTTCTCCTCTTGTGATTAACTCTCATCCAAGGTTCTTCTTTGCTTTCTTCCTTTCTGATATCCTTTGCTTGCCTATATTTGTTTGAAGTTTCTGCTTCTTGAAGGCTTGACTCCTTTTTCTGTTTCTCATATTCTACCTCTTGTAGTACCTTGGTCCTTTCAACTTCATTCCTTAGATAAACAATTTTTGCTTCCAATATTTCACATTTTGTTTCTCTTGTTCTTAATAGATCTGTCATATCCTGCTCAATTTTATTTCCTTCTTCTACCTTTATCTTGAGTTCTGTGAGATTTTGTAGAAGTTCCATCCTTGCTTCTTCATCCTCTTGAATTTGTTCCTTCAAGCTTGAGTTCTTCTCTCTAATTCTTTCCAATTTTTTGAGAGCAGCAAAGAATTCCTCTTTTATATCAAACATGGTCTCTTCTTCATTTTTTGAAGTCATGTGTGTTTCTGATGGATCCTCCTCCAAGTTGTTAGTCTTTTCATGGAGAGACCCACTCTGATACCAATTGAAGAACATGTGCTTATACTGAGAGGGGGGTGAACAGTATAAGATAAAACTTTTTCTTTTTAATCCAAATGATAACATCAGTAGTATTAAAGCAATAAACATCACACAAAGCATCACACACATGAGAGACATGATTTAACGTGGTTCACCCAATGTGGGCTACTCCACGGAGAAAATATTCCTTATAAAATTTTCTCAAATAAATTCTCTTTGGGAATCCTTTCCCTACAATGTTTATGGACCTCTATCCAAAGGAGACACCAATCCCCTAATCAAGTTCATGGATCTCTATCCATAGGAGAACTCTTTCTCCTTAGCTCTGACCGGTGATCTTCTAGAAGAACTGTTACCCCCACTACTCTAGCTAATGGATCTCTATCCATTGAAGACACCTATCCTCACTACCCTGGCTAATGGATCTCTATCCACTAGAGACTATCATCTTCTATACTCTATCACCTCCAAAGCTCTATCTCAAATCTACACTAAACACAGTCCTTCGATCTAGCACAAATATGCTCAATCTTTGTCTCTGGTCTAGCACAAACTTATCCTCAAATCTACACCAAACTCTATCCTCAAATCTATCCTCAATCTCTATCCTCAAATCTATCTTCTCAAATATATATTGTAAGCTTCCACAAAAGCTCACACAAATCTGTCCACAAGTCTTCTCTAAGACTTACCTCAAATCTGCTCAACAAGCCCACACTAGAACTTGTCCAAACTCATAGAAACATAAAGAGAATTGTTAGAGACTCAATATGCTTCATATTCATCACAATATTCAATCACTTTCAATCACTCTTTTACCACAGAAACATATAGAGAATTGTTAGAGACTCAATATGTTTCACATTCATCAACACTCAACCTCTTTCTCAAATCAATTTAGAATATAGAATAATTTATTTCATAGAACTTGAACTATCACTTCACACATCCACTTGACTAGGCTCAACCAACTCTACTCAACCAATCACTCAATGAAATAATCCTTGCTCACAAACCCTAGTCCAAGCATATGAACACTCACTCAAATATTTCCAACAATGCTCATCAACCAATCTCACATAACAATGATACTCATGATCTTTGCAAACCCTAGTTCAAGTTCTTCACTCAATCATTCACTTCAACAACAATGCTTATAAAACAAGGTTTTATCAACAACTCTCAATTCCAGAAAACCTTGAAGCATTAATTCAAAACACACTCAACAATGCTTACCAAACAATCCTTTTCACTCCAAATTTGCATTCACAACTTTCAACAATCACTCACTAGGAAGAATATGCCCATACCTTTTATTTGATGTAGAAGTGACCTTAGAAAACTTGTCTCAATCACAATTTTCTCTTTTGCCAATCTCAATAGTTAGATGATAAAATATCACACTAACTTTCTCACAAAATAATTTTCAATTACAAAAATAATCAAACTTAATTACACCTTATTTCTCCTTCTTAAAATAATATCCAACAACACAAATATTCAATCAAAATACTTCTTCCAAAACTCTAACTCATCAAAAGAACCTCTTAACATTTTAATTTCATCATAACCCTTTTCAAAAATATATCTCAAAAATAATCCAAACTCTACTTATGACTCCCTACTTAATATTGCATTAATTAAATAAATCACTTTATAAAATAATGCAATAAATCAATTTCCAAATTTTCTAAGGTAAAACAAATTTACCCTAGCCAAAATAACCTTTCAACACTTAGGTTAATATCATAACCTAACTTCCACCTTATTCCTCCTAAGACCTTAGCAATATGCAAATATAATTTCTAACTTTCACCTTATTCCTCCTAAGACCTTAGCACATGCAAATTAAAATAATTTCAAAAACTTTATTACCCTTTTTGCAATCCATGGGGCTCGAACTTGCACCACTCTCTCCATAGCGCCTTGGCCGTGGCTTCCACGTCGTGTGAGCCACGTGCTCCTTTGATGCCTTAAAGCGCAATATGCACTTTGACCTCCTCACGACCCTCAAGAGCCTTTGGCTCTTCCTTCGATGTGACGTCCGCTACCACACTTGCAATTCGGAGGCGCTTGATTAAATTTTGCATGAGCTTCGAATATTTTGGATGCACACCTTTTTAATCGAATACCAAAATTTGGTTTGGCTAAGGTATAAATACCTTATGCCCTCTTTACCATGCACGTCGATGGAGGATAATGCGTTGGGAGTCGGCGCTAACATTTGCCTTGTTAATATTTTAATTTATAATTATTTAAATTCAATAGAATTTAAATATTATAAATTTAATATTTTACATCCTCTTTGGGCTTTATTAAAAATTAAAGCCTCCTTAGGTTTTTAGAAAAACCTTTTTAATTTTCCCACCTATGGTTTTAATAAAACCTTTTATTTTTCCCAACCATGGTTTTAATAAAAACCTTTTACATAATATTTAAAAATAAATATTATGAAGCTTATTTTGCCATCAACCTTTTGCATTACTCCTTTTGACCTTTTGACATCAATGACAATTTATCCTTGACATCAATGACAACTTTGACTCAAAATGTCCAACAATTATAGTAGTTTTTAAGAGAAGGTAAAGAAGAGTAACATCCTAAGGAATATGGGATGTTTTCAACCCCAACATTTTTGGAAGCAATGATGATATTAGAATCAATAAAATTAGAAGTTGATGCATTAAGGTTTGCATTTAAATATCCAAAGGATGGATCCAATTGATTCAAAGGGTTTGAACTAGGTTGTTGGGGATGGTCCAAGAGTGAACCCTCCCTTATAAAAATACCTAGGATATCATGAATTTCCCTAAGGAGGTATTCCATAATTTTCTTATGTTTATGCAAGAAGAAATCCATGTGATTTATAGATTTAAAAACCACTCTTCATTGACCATCATGGATGGATGTTAGAGAACTCAATGGGGGTGTCTTCATCTTCTTATTTAAATTTTAGGAACTCGAAGGTTGGTTGACCTTGGGAGCTTCCATTGAAGGGTTAGGGTTGATGGCCAACTGGTGAGTGACATTATAGGTTAGGTATCATCTTTCAACCATGAATTGGAAGAAAAATAAAGGTTAAATTAATTAAGAAATTTTTTTAGTTGATTATAGAAGAAAGAGAAGATGTTTTTGTAACCTTATGTACTCATCCCTTGATATACCAAATTTGACCTATATACCTCGAGGGCCTCCCTATCTATCAAAGGTCCCTATATATCTAACCCCTCTCTATATACCTATCAATGCATGAGAGGAAGTCGATATGTGGGTTGCCAATGATACATGAAAGTAACGGTTAGATTTTGATGGGTATATAATAAAGGAAATACAACCACAAAATGTAAAATAAGCAAGTTGTGATAACTATATGATAATAGCACTATGATATGTAGGAAAAATAAAAGATAAACTTTTGCAATAACTCAATTATATATCATTAATGAAAGCTCACAAAAATAGTACAAAGGAGTATAATGAAGGATATGAACACTCCATAAACTATTTTAAAGAGCTACAGTGTACTCCACTACTAATTTATGCTATGTACTCTTTATATTCTCTACCACACTCTCTATATCCTCGTATTTCTCTCATTTCACTCTCTATGAGGACTATGTATAGGAAGATATGTTCCTTTGCCCTTATTCTACCTATGACTCTTCATCTACCTTTCCTATGACTCATGTACAAGTGGATTCCTTGTACATTTACATCATTGCATACTGACACTTGTGCATTTATTACATTGCTTGAATTAATTACTTAAATTTACTCTAAATTAAACTCCTACTCTAGTTATGTACCCAAGGTAGTACATTGACATGTATCCAATAATGTAATATACTCTAACATACCCCTATATTACATTATTTGGGTATTGAAGACTTTAGTCTTCAATATGGATCTTCATCTTGGTTTTAAAATTTAAGTTCTTTTCCCTTGCTTCCTTCATTGTCCTCTTTGTTTGAATTTGGATGAGTATCTTCATCTTGTTTTGGTTCTTCTTCTTCTCTAGTTTGTAGATGGCCAAGTAATGCATAGTTTTGTTGTCCTCTCATCCTTTTAATCTTGAATATTCTATTTTCCCATTTGCTTTTATGATATATGGGTTCTTTTTTTTCTACAATTTGTTCCTCAGACAATGCATTAGTATTGTTTTAAAATACAACAATATCTTGTGAAGTCTCAATCGAGTCTAGAGTATACATATTTCTATGGATTGATCCAGTGGCTTCTATCTCATTTTGATTTATGATGAGACACATATTGACTCCATTTAAGTATCTAAAATCAACCATCCTTTTACTTTCCACTAGCTTGGTTACTGAAATAAGATTACATGTTAATCCAGGAACATACATCACATTATGTAATAGAAAGTTTGGAAATTATTTACTAGGTGTTACACACCCATATCCATGTATATGATAGGTTTTTCCATATATAATTTTTAACCTATAATCATTAGTGATTTCAATACAATCAAACCATTGTAGATTTCCTCTCATGTGATGACTAGCACCAAAATCAATATACCAAATGTTATTTTCAATTTGATTTGTAGAGTTGTTTTAGAACTAATTTTACATCTTTGATGTGGTATATTGTATGTATCTTGATCTTGCATCCTTTTGTAGTGTGCCTTGTGATAATATCTCCCTCCTACTATTTTATCCATTGTAGTATTATTCTGTCCTTTTTAACTTATAGAATATATCCTTCAAATCTTGTAGTATATGATAAATTTATAGATTTCTTTTAGCTCTGTAGTATTTTGAAAAAACTTTTGAAAGAATATTTGAATTAGTTTACCTTATGACTCCTTAGTGTAGAGTATTTGAACTAATTTGATAAAACCTTTCCAAGACATAGGTTTTGTAAAATTTCTTATATCTCCCAAGTTGTTAGAGTATGTTATAAACTTGATGAAGTGCTTAGTTACTATTAGTTCATATTTTGAGTTGATTTTGTAATGTTTTGAGAATGATGGTTATATAATAATCAAATCCTATTTCACCTTATTTCTCCCTATTGAACTATTCACTTCTTAAATTGATGGAGTTCTCTATGGTTGGATTCCTTTTGTCTCTTTAATGTGACTATGAGACAAGCATAGCAATAAGTTCCAAATCTTCTTTAAGCAATCAATAAACTTCTGTATTTGACCTTAAATTTCAATAGTTCAATTTTTTAAATTTTAATTGTCTAAGATACAACTTTCTATGTCTATATTACAGAGACAAAGATCTATAAAATATATTGGGAAATAGTTTGTAAACAATCATCATAGCAAGCATTTTGAAGAACACAAGCTTATACTGAGAGGGGGGTGAACAATATAAGACCACTTTTTACTTTTCTTTCCCAATCAATATTATGCAATGTATAGATAGCAATATCAATAGCAGTAATCAAAGCAATGCACAAATCACCACACACAATAGAGACACCAAAATTTACGTGGTTCACCCAATGTGGGCTACTCCATGGAGAAAATATTTTACTAAAACTTTCTCAATCAATATCTTGGGAATCCTTTCCCTATTACAATGTTTATGGACCTCTATCCAAAGGAGACACCAATCCCCTAAATCAAGTTCATGGATCTCTATCCATAGGAGACACCAATCTCCTAACTCTGCTCTAGTTGGTGATCCTCTAGAAGACCTCTACCTCCACTACCCTTAGAAAATGGAACTCTATCCACAGAAGACACCTGTCCTCCCTGCTATGGCTAGAGATATCTGTCCTCAACTCTATCACCTCCAAAGCTCTATCTCAAATATATACTAAACACAGTCCTTCGGTCTAGCACAAATCTATCCTCAATATCTATCTCTGGTCTGGCACAAACCTATCCTCAAATCTGCACCAAACTCTATCCTCGAATATGTACTAAACATAGTCCTTCGGTCTAGCACAAATCTATCCTCAATATCTATCCTCAAGCCTTAACTCAAAGCTTGACTCAATCTCAAATCAACTCTGCTGGATCTACCCCAAACCTTAACTCAAGGTTTGAACAAATCAATCAATCAACTATGCTCTCAAGTCTTCTCAAAGACTTGTCTCAAATCTGCCTTGTAAGCTTCCACAAAAGCTCACACCAATCTATCCTCAAGTCCTCTCTAGAACTTGTCCAATCTGCTCAATAAGTTCTCACAAGAACTTATCCAAATCTGCTCTCAATATGTATTGTAAGCTTCCACAAAAGCTTACCCAAATCTATCCACAAGTCTTCTCAAAGACTTACCTCAAATCTGCTCAACAAGTCCACACTAGAACTTGTCCAATCTCATAGAAACATAAAGAGAATTGTTAGAGACTCAATATGCTCTATACTCATCACAATGCTCAATTCACTTTCAATCACTCTTTTAGAAACATACAAAGAATTATTAGAGACTCAATATGCTTCACATTCACCTCAATACTCAATCACTTTCAATCACTCTTTTAGAAACATATAGAGAATTGTTAGAGACTCAATATGCTTCAACTCAATACTCAATCACTTTCTCAAATCAATTCATAATATAGAATAGTTTATTTTATGGAACTTGAACAATCACTTCACACATCCACTTGACTAGGCTCAACCAATCACTCAATGAAACAATCCTTGCTTACAAACCCTAGTCCAAGCATATAAACACTTCACTCAAAATATTTCCAACAATGCTTATCAACCAATCTCACATAACAATGATACTCATGTTCTTTTCAAACCCTAGTTCAAGTTCTTCACTCAACCAATGGCTTCAACAACAATGCTTATAAAACAAGGTTTTAAACAACTCTTTATTCCAGAAAACCTTGAAGCATTAACTCAACACACTCAATAAGGAAACCTAATTAAATCCTTTTCACTCCAAACTTATTTTCCAGAAAACCAACCAATCAACTCAACTATGGAAGAATGTGCTCATACCTTTTTCTTGATGATGAAGGAACCTCAAACATCTGCCACAACCACAAACACTTCTTTGCCAAGCTCAAAGAAGTTAGATAACAATACAAAGCATATAATAACTCACAAATACACCTTATTACTCCATTCTTAAAATAATATCCAACACCACAATAGTTTAAATATTCACTTCTCAAAACCCTAACTCATCACAATTTCATCTCAACCATTCAAATTTGACATAAGCTACTTCAGAAAAATATCCTCAAAAATTAACCCAATTTCTACTTATAACTCCCTACTTTAATATTGCATTTAAAAATAATTCTTTTGAAAAATAATGCAATAAATAATTTTCCTTTCCTCTAAGGTAAAAATATTTTTACCCACAAATTAATCTCAGCAAACACCTTTCATAAAACTCATAAAAATTCTCTTTAACTTAGGCTAAACTCCAAAAAATATTCCCCTTATTTCTCCTAAGACAAACTTTAGCCTAAGCAAAAATCAAATTTAATAATTAAAAAGCTTTACCACTTTGGCATGCACGTGAGTCGAACCGAGCGCATCTCTCCCACTAGCACCTTGACCGTGGCTTCCACGCCATGGAGCCACGTGCTCCTCTTGGAGCCTCCAAGCACCTTCAACGCTTTGACCTTCTAAAACACATGAGCCAAAATATGGCTCCTTCACCCATGCTCTACGAAACACATTGCACGAAGTTACTACCATGAGGAATGCACACGAAATAGCATGTGATAGTCTTTAGCGAATCGGGTGGATAATTTTACCTTTGGAAAGGCTATGGTATATATATACCATATGCCTTCCAATGTGCTCCCACATCGATGGAGGAAGACGTCGACAATGCACGTGATGAAGTCGGTGCCCAACATTAGACTTTGGCCATTATTTATTAAATATAATAAATTAAATTCTTTTAAGAATTTAATTATTATAATTTAATAATTAAATGGACTTTGGCCTTTTAAACCAAACTTTAGGGCCTCCTTGGTTTTTAGAAAAACCTTACAACTTGCCCACATGGTTTTAATGAAAAAACCCTTTATTTTTGCCATCATTGGTTTTAAGGAAAACCTTTTATTTTTCAAAACATGGTTTTAATAAAAACCTTTAAACTTATGCTTCCACATAATATTAAAAATATTATGAAGCTCTTTTGCCATTAACCTTTGCATTGTTCCTTTTGACCTTTTTACATCAACGTAGCTTATTCCTTGACATCAATGACAACTTCGTTCCTTGACATCAATGACAACTTTGACTCAAAATGTCCAACAATCTCCCCCTTTGTCATTGATGGCAACCCAAATTATTTTTACCAGAAACTTAACCTTTTCTTTGTTCTGCTCCCCTGGGACATTGCTCCCCTGGCTCAATGCTCTTTTCGAATCTCTCCTCTTTACTCAAATACCAAATCTCTCCCCCTTACTCAAATCTCTCCCCCTTTGACATCAATGGCAAAGGGTCACCTTTGGGGCTCGGGGCTAAGAATGATTCTCTTAGCTTAGCCCCTCCCCCACCTCTTCTTGAGGTGGTTAATTCTAGGGTGGGAGTATTTCTACTCCCAGCAAGCACTGGTCTTTACCTTTATCCTCTTTTCTTCTTATCTGATCCTTCTGATTCCTCTGACTGTTCCTTTCCATGTCCATGCTCCTATCCATGTCCATATTCTTGTTCCTTTCCTATTCCTATTCTTGTTCATGTTCATATCCATGTTCCTATTCTTGTTCCTGTTCATATCCATATCCCTTTTCCTATTCCTGTTCATACTTGATTCTGGAATGTCTGCTCTACACCATTTTGTTGTGTGTCCATCATTATTGCACTTATAACACTTAATGTTATTATTCCTTGGAGGTGCAAATGTCTTAGGATTTCTCCTAGTGAAGCCATATCCTTTTCTATCATGAACCCTGCAATTCATTGCCTTGTGACCAAACTGATTACATGAGTAGCAATACCCATGGAAAAGTTATCTGTTCCCATATTCCTGTCTTTCATGTGTCCTGCACTGTGAAGCCATGTGCCCAAACCTGTGACATGAAAAACATCTTCCATTGAAGTTTCCTTGTCTTGACCTCATTGGTCTCTTAGTCTCTCTTAACCTATTCTGATTGTTGTTCCATCTATTTCTTCTTTGTGCATTGTTCCTATCTTTGTTGAACTTTCTATTGTCCAACTCATCCTCAGATGTCTCACTTTCTCTTGCACTATCTTCTTCTGAAGTTTCTTCTCCTTCAGAACTTGAGATTGACTTTTCTTCTTATTTCTTTTGAGCCTGTTCAAAACCAAGACCTATTTTGTTTGTTGACCTTCTTTGTACCTTGATCATCTTATCCACAATCTTTGAACTCTTTCCAAACTTGTGTAGCTTACTCTTGGAATTTTCTAAATCTTCCTTTAGTAGGGCTACTTCTTGTTCTAACCTTTCACATTCTAAGACCTTTGCTTCTAACTTATCTTTGAACTTCTTTGTCTTAGCCTTTGATTTGTCTAGATCCTCTATAAGCATTCTTCTCTCTTCATCACATTCTTGAAACTGAAACTCAAGTTTAGAGTTTTGCTTTCTTACCTTCTTTACTATTTCAAGAGCATAAATAAGTTCTCCCTTAAGATCATATCCTTCTTTATCTGATTCTTCCTCTATTTGTTTGCCTTTGTCCACATCTTCATTTTATTTTGACTTGTCTTCTATAGGATCACTTTCTTCTTTCTCTAGAGCCATTAGAATATTCTCTTCTAGTCCTTCAAGTGTATCTTCATATTCATCATCACTAAAACTGAAACCATTTCTTGTACAACTATCTTCAAGATGTCCAAAGTTACCACATCTAAAACACTTGAGAATTATTGGTGACCTTTTCTTGACTTATTTTTCTTCAATCATAAATAGGACTTCATCTCTATCATTATCTGAAAAACTATTATCACTATCACTTGAGTACTTACTTGCCTTGTCTGCATAGTAGCTCCTCTTTTGCCTTTGAAAGAACTTCTTTCCTTGTCTGCTTTGTCCATCCTTGCTTTTCTTTTGATGCCTGTATCTTTCTGATTCCCTATTTTTGTGATCCTATTTATCTTCATCATTGTTATTCTTAGCTTCTTGACAATCAGTTGCATAATGACCATACTTTCCATAATTGAAACATCTAACAGATTTTGCATCTCTAGATCTTCTTGAATCCTTATTCCTTTTGCCATAATTAGCTTCTTCATCACTGGATGACTCATTGCTTGATTCTGACTTCTTACCCTTTGTCTTCTTGATTGCTTTGAAGGTTGCTTCCTTCTAGGGATTAGGTTCTTTTGTTCTCAACTCAAAAGCTGTAAGAATACCAAGCAACATATCTCTTGTCAAAGAATCACCATCCTTTGATTCTTCTATAGCAAAAATATTTTCACTAAATATTTTTGGAAGAGATCTTAAGACCTTATCACAAACATCTGATTCTTCAACCTTAAGTCCAAGTCCTTGCATAGCATTAACAACCTCATCGATTCGAAGTAGATAAGTACTAATGTTTTCCTCATCCTTCATTCTTAACTCTTCAAATTGTCCTTTGAGATTTCATATATTTGCTTTCTTAACACCTTTATCTCCTTCATATATATTTTGCAACTTATCCCACATTCCTTTTGCATCTTGACAATGCATAACTTTTATGGACTCTATTCTATGCAAACCTCTCAAAATTGCATTCATTGATTTTGAATTGTAATGTTGTAGAAGCTTACCTTCCTTATCTGTAGGTGGATCAACTGAGGGATCGTATCCATTTTCAACTGCTTCCCAAATCTCATTGCCAAGTGCCATCAGGTAAATATTCATTCTCATACTCCAATATATATAATCACTTCCATCAAATATTGGTGTTGAATTATCTGATGATCCATTCTTAGAATCCATTGTGTTCTTGTAAGCTTTTCCTTCAAGTTGTTAAACTCTTTCGAAGGAACCCACTCTGATACCAATTGAAGAACACAAGCTTATACTGAGAGGGGGTGAACAATATAAGACCACTTTTTACTTTTCTTTCCCAATCAATATTATGCAATGTATAGATAGAAATATCAATAGCAATAATCAAAGCAATGCATAAATCACCACACACAATAGAGACACCAAATTTATGTGGTTCACCCAATGTGGGCTACTCCATGGAGAAAATATTTTACTAAAACTTTCTCAATCAATCTCTTGGGAATCCTTTCCCTATTACAATGTTTATGGACCTCTATCCAAAGGAGACACCAATCCCCTAAATCAAGTTCATGGATCTCTATCCATAAGAGACACCAATATCCTAACTCTACTCTGGCTGGTGATCCTCTAGAAGACCTCTACCTCCACTACCCTTAGCAAATGGAACTCTATCCATAGAAGACACCTGTCCTCCCTACTCTGGCTGGAGATCTCTATCCTCAACTCTATCACCTCCAAAGCTCTATCTCAAATCTATACTAAACACAGTCCTTCGGTCTAGCACAAATCTATCCTCAATATCTATCTCTGGTCTGGCACAAACCTATCCTCAAATCTACACCAAAATCTATCCTTGAATCTATACTAAACACAGTCCTTCGGTCTAGCACAAATCTATCCTCAATATCTATCCTCAAGCCTTAACTCAAAGCTTGACTAAATCTCAAATCAACTCTGCTGGATCTGCCCCAAACCTTAACTCAAGGTTTGAACAAATCAATCAATCAACTCTGCTCTCAAGTCTTCTCAAAGACTTATCTCAAATCTGCCTTGTAAGCTTCCACAAAAGCTCACACCAATCTATCCTCAAGTCCTCTCTAGAACTTGTCCAATATTCTCAATAAGTTCTCACAAGAACTTATCCAAATCTACTCTCAATCTATATTGTAAGCTTCCACAAAATCTTACCCAAATCTATCCACAAGTCTTCTCAAATACTTACCTCAAATCTGCTCAACAAGTCCACACTAGAACTTGTCCAATCTCATAGAAACATAAAGAGAATTGTTAGAGACTCAATATGCTCTATACTCATCACAATGCTCAATCACTTTCAATCACTCTTTTAGAAACATATAGAGAATTGTTAGAGACTCAATATGCTTCACATTCACCTCAATACTCAATCACTTATTCATATTTTTAGAAACATATAGAGAATTGTTAGAGACTCAATATGCTTCAAATTCAACTCAATACTCAATCACTTTCTCAAATCAATTTAGAATATAGAATAGTTTATTTTATGGAACTTGAACAATCACTTCACACATCCACTTGACTAGGCTCAACCAACTCTACTCAACCAATCACTCAATGAAACAATCCTTGCTTACAAACCCTAGTCCAAGCATATAAACCTTCACTCAAAATATTTCCAACAATGCTTATCAACCAATCTCACATAACAATGATACTCATGTTATTTTCAAACCCTAGTTCAAGTTCTTCACTCAACCAATGGCTTCAACAACAATGCTTATAAAACAAGGTTTTAACAACTCTTTATTCCAAAAAACCTTGAAGCATTAACTCAACACACTCAATAAGGAAATCAAATTAAATCCTTTTCACTCCAAACTTATTTTCCAGAAAACCAACCAATCAACTCAACTATGGAAGAATGTGCTCATACCTTTTTCTTGATGATGAAGGAACCTCAAACATCTGCCACAACCACAAACACTTCTTTGCCAAGCTCAAAGAAGTTAGATAACAATACAAAGCATATAATAACTCACAAATACACCTTATTACTCCATTCTTAAAATAATATCCAACACCACAATAGTTTAAATATTCACTTCTCAAAACCCTAACTCATCACAATTTCATCTCAACCATTCAAATTTGACATAAGCTACTTCAGAAAAATATCCTAAAAAATTAACCCAATTTCTACTTATAACTCCCTACTTTAATATTGCATTTAAAAATAATTCTTTTGAAAAATAATGCAATAAATAATTTTCCTTTCCTCTAAGGTAAAAATATTTTTACCCACAAATTAATCTCAGCAAACACCTTTCATAAAACTCATAAAAATTCTCTTTAACTTAGGCTAAACTCCAAAAAATATTCCCCTTATTTCTCCTAAGACAAACTTTAGCCTAAGCAAAAATCAAATTTAATAATTAAAAAGCTTTACCACTTTGGCATGCGCGTGAGTCGAACCGAGCGCATCTCTCCCACTAGCACCTTGACCATGGCTTCCATGCCATGGAGCCACGTGCTCCTCTTGGAGCCTCCAAGCACCTTCAGTGCTTTGACCTTCTAAAACACACGAGCCAAAATATGGCTCCTTCACCCACGCTCTACGAAACACGTTGCACGAAGTTACTACCATGAGGAATGCGCACGAAATAGCATGTGATAGTCTTTAGCGAATCGGATGGATAATTTTACCTTTGGAAAGGCTATGGTATATATATGCCATATGCCTTCCAATGTGCTCCCACGTCGGTGGAGGAAGACGTCGACAATGCACGCGATGAAGTCGATGGAGGGAGACAAAAAATGTACACGAAAGAACCGACGCCCAACATTAGACTTTGGCCATTATTTATTAAATATAATAAATTAAATTCTTTTAAGAATTTAATTATTATAATTTAATAATTAAATGGACTTTGGCCTTTTAAACCAAACTTTAGGGCCTCCTTGGTTTTTAGAAAAACCTTACAACTTGCCCACATGGTTTTAATGAAAAAACCTTTTATTTTTGCCATCATTGGTTTTAAGGAAAACCTTTTATTTTTCCAAAACATGGTTTTAATAAAAACCTTTAAACTTATGCTTCCACATAATATTAAAAATATTATGAAGCTCTTTTGCCATTAACCTTTGCATTGTTCCTTTTGACCTTTTTACATCAACGGTAGCTTATTCCTTGACATCAATGACAACTTCGTTCCTTGACATCAATGACAACTTTGACTCAAAATGTCCAACACATTTATAATATTAAAGCTTGTATAAATTTTTTGAGCAATATTAATATAAGTATTATTCATACTAGTGCATGATTTTAGCCATTGACATTTATATATGATGTTATTGTGAATGTTATTATAATTTATATACTAGTATGTACCTTGATTGCTCTTATATTTAATTATACTCTTGATTATTTATATTAAGATATAAGATATTGTTGCCTAATTATATTGGTACTTGAGATATTTTGGCTTAAAATCCAATAGTGGTATCATAGCTACTACTAAACTCTATCTATTTTTTATAGTCATATTTTAGAGTCTGTCCACTTTAAAAGTAGTGAATACTTGGACTCTATTTTAAAGGTTTGAAGGAGTAGATATTGAGGGGATAAATAAAAGTCACCTTGATTTGGATGCTAGAGTCTAGCCATGATTCAATGAAGATAAAGGACTCAACTAAAAATATTAAGAGCCAACTCAAAAGAAATTTGGATATGAGGGGACATTCAAAGTCACCCTAATAATAATTTAGATTCTCTAGAAAGGAGGAGAATCACATATTGCACTTAGGCTAGAATTTGAGAGAGAGTGTAGAGATAGAAGAGATAAGATAACTTAAATAAATATCTAGAGTATAGTAGAAAGGCGTTTAGAAAGTATTGAAGCTTTCTATAAAATTTTGAATGATATAATATATATACTTTTAGGAGCAGCAAAGCAGGTAAGCAAAAGTAAAGTAAGCACCTAAGCAATTTAGGAAACCTAAGGCAAACTAGAGAGCATAAGCATTTTAGTAGAAGGTTCATTAGTGGTAATATAGAATGCACTCAACATCCTCAAAATATCAGAGGTCTAAGAATAGAAGAATCCAAGTGACCAACAGATAGAAAGAAAGATCTATGTGATTAGAGGAGAAAATAATCTAAACGACTAGTGGAGAAAATAACTTGAGTGGCCAGAGAAGAAGAAAACCTAAATGACCAACATCTAGGAAATCTAAGCAGCCAACATCTAGAAAATCTAAGCGGCCAACATATAAGGAACCTAAGTGGTCGAAAACAAAGGAAACTATATGGATAAAAGATAAGGAGAGCACATTATAGTTAAGTGCAGTCTGGGAGAGCATGTCATAGCTAGAGCATAAAGCAAAGTGCAATCAGGTCAAGGAGAGCCAAGTGCAATCAAGTCTACAAAAGCATGCCATAGCCATAGTAGAAAGTAAAATGTAGTCAAGTTTGGGAGAGCACATCATAGTCACAATAACAAGAATAGTACAATTCAGCCTAGAAGAGCACATAGCAAAAAAGAAGCACTTACTGAAGATAATAAAAGAGTGACTCTTTAAGACAACAAAAGAAGTGCCTCCTAAAGACAACAGAAAAAGCACCTCTTGAAGACAACGAAAGAGTACCACCTCCTAAATATAATAGATGAATACTTCCTAAAGATAAACTAGAGCAGTTATTGAAGATAAACCAAAGAGTCTCTTGAAGAAAAAATTTAATCACCTTCTAAAGGCATGATTTGAGTTCCTAATAGAATTCAAAGAAGCACAATTGGAGAAAAAAACTTTGAAAGCTTAAAAGAATATTTTTTATGCATTCTGTCATAATCAAAAACCAGTATGTAGTATAACATTCATTAGTGAAGCGTTATTTAGTCCTAAGTCACCATGTGGAAGGTAAGGTAAGCAACATTACCTTTTTTCAATCAATTAAAGTTCTAAGTTAAGGATCATATGAAATAGAGAAACTTAGAAACTTTAATTTATTTAGTGGGAGATAAAAGGATTACAACCTTTTTTAGTAAAATAAAATATAGGTGGGAGCTATAAGGTTTTCTACCATATATATTAGAATTAATATTTCAATTTTTGAAATTTTTAATATTTATTAAATTTTGAAGTGATAAGATTTTCTACTTCAAATAGGATTTAAAATTTGGATTTGAAATTTGAAGAAAATTTGAAAGTTAAAATTTTTTTATTTTTATTTTGTAGATTTGAATTTAGAGGATTTGAAGTTTGAATAAAATGTTTTAAAATTTTAATATTTTAGAATTTTGCAAATTTAATAAAGTTGGGAGATAAAAGGTTTTGCTACTTCAAAGTTTTTTGAGAATTTTTAAATTTGTAAAAATATTGTTTGAAAGTTTTTTGCAATTTTGGAGTAAAAAGAATTTCAACTTCAAAGGAACCGACTCATTGAATTGCAAAAATGAAAGAAATTATTAAAAATACATTCAATGCAGATAGTGAATAAACTAAAATTCTATTCACAAAATTCGATAGATGTTTTTGATGGAAACAAAGAAATGTCAAATGACTTAAAAGGGAAACTATCTTCATTTCTCAAAAATGCAAAGGATGAAAAATTCACAACTCTTATAAGCTACCTTCATAGAAAAACTTTTTAAAACTTGGTGAAATTCACAAAGCATCATCATATTTTATCCTCTAGATTGTTTAATGATGTATATGTCTCTACTCACTTTTCAGATATTTTAATAAAAAGACAAGAGAAAAATGATATTAAATGTAACACATATGATTTGAATGAAGCTTATGTTATTTCCAGCAAGGAATCATTGAAACCCAAAATATATTATTGTGATGATTTACAAACTCATTGTTTAGAATTCGCATCACTAGTTATATTACAAATGAAGATGAAGAAAAAATCAAAGAAGAAGAATACAGAAAAATATAAAAGGAAAGAGAACATAAGACATGCAGTAGAAATAAAAATAATAATCTCATTTTGAAGATCAAGGCAAAAGTTTGAAGGACATAGATTGAAGACTAAAGTCTTCAATAACTAAATAATGTAATATAGGGGGTATTGGAGAATATTACATTATTTGGTATATGCAAATGTAAATATGTAATAGATTAGGATTTGATTCTATAGTTTAGGTGACTTATTTATAGTTTCCATTTTATTTAAGTTTTTATGTGTAGGATATGCACAAGTATCATGTAAGTGTGTAATGTGCAAGATATGCACAAGTGTCATGTAAGTAAGACTGCAAGCATGTAAGAGAGTAAGTGTCATGTAGAAGTGTGCAAGTGTCATAGAGTTAAGTGTGCATGTAAGTAGAGAGTGAAGAGTATTGTATACAAGTGGCAAGATGAGAATCCAAAGGATATGAGAGTCTTGTCTTATGTAAAAAATAGGAAAGGTTAAAACTCTTATATGTGTGAGGAGTCTAATAGTCAAGTATTGAATAGTCAAATTTCTATGTCTATATTATGGAGATAAAACTTCATACAATGTATTGATAAAATAATTTATAAACGATCACCATAGCAAACATTTGTAATATTAAATCTTGTATACAGTTTTTGAGCAATATTATTGTAAGTTTTCTTTATGCTAGTACATGAATGATTTTGGCCATTTACATTCATATTTGATGTTATTGTGAATGTTATTATAATTTATATTGGCTAGTATATAATTTGATTGATCTTATATTTAATTCTACTCTTGATTATTTATATTAAGACCTGAGATATTGTTGCTAGATTATATTGGGACTTGAGATAATTTAGCTTAAAATCCAACATACCAAACTAATGGTTGAAAGGCTCAAGAAGCTACTGGATAATATTATCTCTTCAAAGCAAGGAGGATTTGTGGAGGGTCAAAAAATTCTAGATGGATTAATATTGGCATAAGAAGCAGTTCACACAATGCATCAAAAAGGTTGAAGAGGCATGTTTATCAAATTAGACATGTCTAAGGCCTATGATAGATGGAACAACCAAGGATAACCACAAGGAAATAAGCATTGGTTTCTTTAGAAGAGATAACAAGGGGAAGGTCCATCATTGAAGATTGGAAGACCTAAGAGCAGCAACAAATAATGAAGCAAAGGCTTTGGCAATCTCTCAATGCTTGGGAGAATAGAATTGAAAATATTATAGTGGAGTTTGAGTCTAAAAGTTTTGTTGGAGTCACTAGATGAGATTAGGAATTTCATACCGAGTGTGTGGTAGAGCAAAAACATAATGAGTTAGATCAAATTCAACTAGTAGCAGTTTAAGGATGTCATTATGATTCATGTAGGCAAAGGGAAAAATATTTTAGTTGACTTTTTGGTGAAAAATAGAAACAAGCACCTTGTTGATTACTTGTTGAAATCTAATCAGAATAGGGATACTATAGATTGTATGAAGGTGAACCAACAAGATTTATTACTAGCCAACAAGGATCTAGGCAATGTGGTGTGTTGGACCAAGGTAGATGCTTATGATGATCAACCTTTGGTCCAACATCATGTTGCTGCTTATTACTCTCTTAGTCCCAATTTGGGGTAACCCCTACAGTCATGGTAAGAAGAAGCTAATATGGGATCGTTGGAATAGTATTAACCAAAATTGTAATGAGGACAAGACTTTTTGCTCTTTGGATCGCCCTAAAACATTTGTGATCCAAGAAGATGTTAGAGTTAGTTTTATTAGGATCTTGGAGTTGGACAAAAATGACAAGCCAATTATTGTAACTTTGAACCTGTCTTCTTAATAATATTTTCACCATTTTCAAAAAACAATGGAGATCTTGAAATTCTTAATAAAGGTCCAAGGTTCAAATTTTGCATACAATACAATTGTATACCATACATTAGTAACCAGAGCATGGTTGGATAACCATATATTGGGTAAACAATGTCCTTTATGAAGATCATTTCATATAATTTATGACCTCACGAACAAAAAAAACTAATTTACTTTTACTTTAATGCAACTTTAATTTTTAAATATTAAAATCTTAAAACAACTATTTTCTCTCTCTCTGTTTCAATTTCATAAATGATAGATATGCCAAATAAACTCCTTATGCACCACCATTTTTCTAGTTATATATTATTTTTAAGTAGCAAATATTATAAATAATAAAATAATAAAAATATGTTTTATTATAATAGATTTTGAAGTATGCAAAAATAAGAAGTTTCAAGGATTTAAATTTGTGAATAAACTTTTAAAATTTTTATTATTATATTAAAACTCAAACAATAAAATTAATTTTTTTTTAAACATTAACCTTAATTTAACTCTTTCTTTGTATCAACAAATTTAACTTTTCATTGATAATTGAATCCTTAGTATACCCCTTCCAAAGTTCCTAGACTCTCTCACCTTATTAAATTTAAGAAAAAACATATATTTAAGAAACAAAAACATTTCTTTATCTATTTTATTTGCATCCTTCACTTGTTTACACCCTTACCCATAGTTTTTAGGATCTAATCAATCCTATTATTTTTCAGGTAAAATTCATGCAAACTAATTTTCCATTATTTAAATGTTTAAAATTTATATAAAATTATCATAACTACACTACAACCCATAAAATATAACATATTTTAAAATTAAATAAATTAAAAATTCATTTTATATATATTTATATTTATTGATGTCCTTATAGATCACCTCGGTAATCTAAATAGCCACTTCAAATTATTGACATAAAAAAACACTATGGTCATCCATTTTTACGACCAATTTTATGTTGGAATTTGACTTATATCAAAACATTTATTGGCTCCTGTGATTCGATCTCATCCAATAATTTAACAAATAGTATAAGAAAACCTTAAATTAATTTGGTAGTTGTAACGGTTTTTAAGTATATATTTAATGTAAAGTTAACTTGTATTAAATTAAAATACAAAACAATACAATAAAAAGGTTTTGGCGACACACCCTATAATGTCAAACCAACTCTTCAAGAGTTGGGATCAAATCAAAGTCTCAAAATAAGTACATCCCAGAGACCACAAAATTACATCAAAGCATAGAAAAAATAAAAAAAACTAATTTGCCTATGGAGAGAGTGATTGGTGGTTTTCCTCATCCACCAGGTTCTGCCAAGTATTTGCAGGTATCGAAATGATGCCCCAGCCCGAGTCATCAATGAGCTTGGTGAACTTAGGCGCATCGCCCCAGCCTCCAACAATGTCTGAATTATCTGGTGGATCAAGCTGAGCATCCCAGCCTCCATTAGCTCAAATTACTGCAACCACCTCGGGACTAGGCCCCTAACCATCAGCTTGATGAGAGGAATCTCTCAAAGGATAAGCTCTGTGACCCTGGGGCGGGGCACTCCAGTCATGGTGGGGAAGAGGGTTTTGAGCCCTAACATGTGCTGGGGGGTGACGACGTGGCCAGGAACTGGAATGAGACCGCTCACGTATAGGTGGTTTAGGAGAAACCCTACTTACTGCACACGGAGCATTGCCCTAGAACTCCAAGAGGTCACAAAGGTGATTGACCTCCATCTACACTTTGTCCACCTAGACATAAATCTGCAACCATACGTCATGAAACACCGTCAACTTATCAAACAAAGAAAAAATAATAGAAGGCTCAAGCTGGTCAAACATCGTCTTGTTTCTGTCTTTCCAGATATGGAACAAAATAGTGGTACAAAAAATGGACTAGACTTCATCAAGAAATAAAGAAAACTGAGGAGGATCACCCAGTAGGATATGGTACCAAGCAAAAGACTCGGACATATAGGGTCAAAAAAAAGACTCAACCTAGGTCCAAGTCGACCTATCTTTTGGGCATTCCTAGAATAAATGGAAGCAAGAATCAGGAGTATTACATAACACACAGCGAGGGCCAACTACACCCAAGTGGACCAGACAAGGACCAACTGGCAGACTTTGAGAAAGCAGACACCAAGAAAAGAAAGAAAGCTTAGGGTCAAGGTATGATGCCCAAACTAATTGAAACCTTGTTCTCCATTTAATTTTGGTAGAAAGTAAATCCCACTTAGCATTGAGCTTATCATGCATAGGAATGCTAGGAGAGAGTCATAAATACCCCATTCTAGCTTTGTAATTATAGAATGGAGTAGCTTTATGCCACTGCCACTCTGACCACCAATATTTCTGAACATGGGTATGAACTTGAACAAAATAGTCAAAGGAACACTATCTAAAACTGCCTCATAAGTGCCCCTATCAGCAGGGCAAATATCATACTTGGCTTTAAACTGGGGCCAAGGAAGCCAACCTCTATCATGAAAAGAGTAAAAGTCCATCAAAGTAGAGATGCCCTTTTTATAAAATCTCTAAGCATAAATCCATGGATGAGATGCTAAGGGTGAACCCTGAATAGTAAAAATTGAAGACCATCAAACATTTAAATGTTTGCCATAGAGACTCTTATGGGATTCATGTCCTTTCCACCGAATCTAGGGTTTGAGTTGCTCCAAAGCTTTCCAAATACTTTTTATAACAAAGGAACCAAAAATGGTCACAGGAACCGAAGTAGTCAAGAGGGTGGCAAAAATCATACCTCTCCAAGCTCGACGGTTAAGAGGAAGACCTATTGAAACAAAATATCTGATAAAAATTTTCCAAGCCTCATTCCCTGACACTGCTCAAACAAGCCATTTAGCACATAAATCAATACCCTACTGGTGATAGTCAAAAATTCTCATTCCTCTTGAATACCGAGGAAGGCAATAATTCTCCCAAACTATTATGTGAAAACCTCTTTTGTCCTTGGAGTTGGACCATAGAAAACCCTTGAGCAACTGCTCAAGCTTGAGATAACAACTCTTGGAGGGGACCCAGCAGGAAGAGTAGTAAATATGCGTGGCAGAAAAAAATTTAGAACAAATTTGTATCTTCCTTGCAAGAGAAAGCTTCTTAGTAAATCAATATTCCAATTTCTACTCAACTTTTTGAACCAGGACTGACCAAAGCTTAGCAGGAGAAGATTGAAGAGCAAAGGGAATACCTAAGAATTTGAAAACTTTACCAGTGGTAATCCAACGACATTGAAAACCTTGATGCCAATTAGGCATATCCTCTACAGACTGTCGGTAACAAGAAGTATTATGCCATTGAATGCTAGACCCAGAAGCTTGACAAAAAATATCCAAACACTTAATGACTTGAATAACAGACATCTCCTCCTCTCTCAAAGTCAAGAAGGAGTCGTCTGCAAAATGACCATTGACCAACTGGGACTGAGAGAAAGGAGGAGAGATACCTCTAATATTGCCAAGAGACACTTGTTGAGCAAGAATATGACCAAAGGCTTCGATTGCTAAAATATATAATGAAGGGGCCAATGAGCACCCCTATTGAACAGAATGAAACAAGCCAATGTTTGAATAATGAGAACCATTAATAGAAAGCACAACAACAACATCTCGGAACAGCATTTGGATAGAATTGACAAAAAATTATCCAAAGCCAAGAGCTATAAGCATTGCAATGATGAAGTGCCATTCAATTCTGTCGTAAGCTTTCTCAAAATCAATCTTAATGAAAATGGCAGACTATTGACTAAGCCTAGCCCATTCCATATCTTCCCACACTGCTAGCACATTGTCAAGAATGTATTTGGGAGCACCACTTACAAACAGGCATAACAATAAAAAAACCATGCTTATGACTAATGATTGGTTGGATTAGATTCAGCAAGAGAACAATGCATGACACACTCTAGTGATGGATTAAGTTTGAGACTTATTTTTTTAAACAAACACATCTAAATATTATATAAAACAAATATGTGGTTAAAAGTTGTTAAATGTTAATAATGATTATTTGAATGATAAGTTGATTGTTGCAGTTTTTCCAGTCAGAAAAGCCTTTCACGCTCCTTCAAAAACCTTCCACTCAACATCTTAGCCTTCCACACTCCAAAGATCAACTTATTATTCAACCTTCCAAGCTCCTTCAACCTCCAACCTTCCGCATTCCTTCAACCTTCAAATTTGTTGATCGTTAAAGCACCAAACCATTTGTCAGGCCCCTTAAGGGTTAACCACACGCATGCTATTTTTAAAACTAATTTACTTTTACTTTAATGCAACTTTAATTTTTTAAATATTAAAATCTTAAAACAACTCTTTATCTCTCTCAGTTTTTATTTCATAAATAATGAATATGCATAATAAACTGCGTATGCACCATTATTTTTCTAGTTATATATTATTTTTAAGTAATAAATATTATAAATAATGGAATAATAAAAATATGTTTTATTATAATAGGTTTGAAATATGTGAATATAAAAAGTTTCGTAGATTTTAAATTTATAAAAAAAAAAAATACCCCTACTTCCTTGCGTCTTACCGAAAGTAGCATCTCTTTTAAAGATATTTTCTACAAATTAAAAAAAAAATTATTATTATATTGAAACTCAACCAATAAAATTAAAAAAAATTAAAACATTAATTTTTTGAAAAAAATTTAAAACATTGACCTCTATTTAACTTTTTTTTTAGTAAGTAATTATATCAACAAATTTAGCTTGATAATTAAATCATTAGTATACCCCTTCCAAAATTCCTAAACTCCCTCATCTTATTAAATTTTTTAAAAATCATATTTGTAAGAAACAAAAAAAACGTGTTTTTATCTAATTTATTTGCATCCTTCACTTGTTTACACCCTTACCCGTATTTTTTAGGCTCTAATCAATCCTATTATTTTTCAGGTAAAATTCATTCAAACTGATTTCTCATTATTTAAATATCTAAACTGTATAAAAAATTGTTATACCCAACCCTACAACCCATAAAATATAACATAATTTTAAAAAATAAATAAATTAAAAATTTATTATATATTGATGTTATTAGTGGATAGTAATCTAAATAGCCACTTCAAATTATTGACCTAAAAAGCACTATGGTCACCCGTTTGCACGACCAATTTTATGTTGCAATTTGACTTATATCAAAAGATTTATTGGCTCCTGTGATTCCGTCTCATCCAAACATTAACAAATAGTATGAGAAAACCTTAAATTAATTTGGTGGTTGTAACGGTTTTTAAGTATATATTTGGGAGCACCACTTACAAACAGGCATAACAATAAAAAAAACTATGCTTATGACTAACGATTGGTTGGATTAGATTCATCAAGAGAACAATGTATGACACACTAGTGATGGATTAAGTTTGAGACTTTTTTTTTTTTTGAAATAAGCTGATCTAAATATTTTATAAAATAAATATATCGTTAAAAATTGTTAATATTGAAGGGTAAGTTAATTGATGGCAGTTTAATATTTTATATAGTTAACTAAATTTTATAATGATAACTGTTAACATCTTTATTTGATTTAAAATCATAACAAAAATTATTTGATTTGAAATCATAACAGAAAAAAAATTGTTTACATTCCAAAAATGCCAGTAGGTATTGCCATTAACACTGTGTATTGTTTATGTTGTCAAAATGTAATGAGATAAGGACCAAGCCTTAAAGATCCACAACCATTTATCAATATTAATAAAATCCATTAAAGTAATGGCTATATGTCCTTTTACTAGTTTGAATTGTTATTTTACTAACATTCTCATACAATAAAATGAGATGAATAGGGTTGACAATACACTAATAATAGAATTATGGGTGTCACAGAGTGGGTAAGACGAATGATTATTGTATGTGAATATTAGGTTTTAAAATTAATATTGTTTTGAAGAGTGTAGATTGTTACTAATGAATTGAATACTATTTGGATTATTTGGATTATTATCAGTTAAAATGTGGAATGTAATGTTCTAAATTGTATAGGTTTTCGTTTTTTATAAGGTTGAAGGTGAGTGCGAGAGGGTGATTATGTATTAAATTTCAAGTATAAATCTCAATTTTATAAAAATCTAATTGAGAAGAAACTTTTCAGCCATTAAAACCGAATTTTTTTAAAAAATAATGTAGAATGCAAAATTAGTTGTTGCACTACATCAGGACAAAGTTTATAGTATTCAATTAAAACACTTAGATTTTTATAAAGTATGTACAAAAGTATTTCTTGCATGTTACACCTTCAACAAAAGGAAGTCCTTTATTTACAAACAAACATTTTGTTGGCAGCACATGCCATCATGTTCCAAAGTACAGGCTGCTATAAATGGAAAAAGGTGTAATCGGCATGAGGTTATCAATTTGAATGGGATGGTGAGTTGAAGATATTTTGATGAGTCAGTAGAGGGAAAAGCATTTCGTTGGTAGGAATGGTGTGAGGGATTATTATTATTTTGAGAAGTTATGTATGGATTCAAGGAGTAAAGACTGAAATATTATGAAAAGTGGAAGCCATTTGTGATATAAATTTTAAAAATAAAGTATATGATAATAGATATTGTATTATATAGTATTGATGCAAAGGAAAAAAAAATATTGAGGATTATGTATATGTAAATTTTTATTTTAAAACCAAAACTAAAATGAGGTATTAGAGAGGTATTGGGTATAAAATCTTAAGATAATAATGGATTTATGATTGTAACATTGTTTTTAGTTATAGGTTAATTTATTCTTCTTCATTTAATCTTAGAAGTTTTGTTTAAGATTGTAACTTCAGACTAGGTATTTGTTTAAATAAAAAATATATAAAAAACAAGGTTTATTTTTGGGTAGGATAATTTTTAATTGATATTCCACATCTCCTATTCAATAAATCACTTTGAAAGGACCATAGAATTTGGGTGCATGCTTTTGGATGGATTTGATCTTCAAAGAAAGCTTTTTATAAGGGTAAATTCACAAAAAGACCACATCACCCACCTTAAAATGTCATTGAGAGTGGTGTAGATTATAGTGCTAATTCAACAATATTGGACCTAACAAAAATTATCATTGAGGAGTTACAGGATAATCTGATATTTTTGGAGAAAATCGTCCACTTGAACCTCTAAGGGAAAAGAACACAATCCAAAGCACGCAATTATTTTTCCCTTGTTGGAAGCTTGTTGAAGGCTTGCTAGCTTGCTTGTTGATGGCACTTGAATGCTTGATGCTTGATGGTTGGTGCTTGATGCTTTATGATTGACAATAGCTTGTTGGCTTCATTGCTCAAAGAGAGTTTTGAGACTTGATGTTTGGATGCTTGCAAGAATGCTTATAGAGAGCTTCCAAGGAATGAGAGCTTGAATGCTTGCAAAGGTGGCCTTCACAGGGTTGTGGTAAAAATTGGGCATAACCTTGCCATACAAAATGCTAAAATGTCTATGATTCTAGAGATAGTTTGGCATTTGATACTCTAAATCTAGTGATGAAATGGTCACTCCAAGTGTGGGTTTTATAGGAATCCATGACTCCTTGGGAAAAGAATTGCATTTGATATGACAAGATTGAAGAAGGTAAGAATTTAAAAATTATATCAAGAAACTATTAATGGAAGATTATGAGAATAGAAACTCTTGGATTTGAGATTTATTACAAAGGCTATGGATCAATTTTTTGGGGATTTGGTTCATTAATGGTTAGGGGCTTGAAAGAGGTAGAAAGTCCAAAATAATTATTTTGGTGCATGAGAGTCAAAAGCACGAGGAGGTAAAAGCATCGTTGACGCTATTACACTGGTGCTTTTGCCTAATGACCTTTGAAGATTAAAAATGGGTTAAAAAGATCAAAATTGAATTTTTTGGTAAAAACACCACTAGGTCATGATAGTGCCAGTGACACTATCACTTTTGGGGCAATAAACACTCTAAATATGCACACAAGGAGTTGACGCTATTACACTGGTATTTTTGCCTAATGACCTTTGGAGGTTAAAAATGGGTTAAAAAATGTCAAAATTGAGAACTTTTGCAAAAACACCACTAGGTTGTGATAGTGCCACTGACACTATCACTTTTGGGGTAACAAACACTCTAGATATGCACACAGGGAAGGTTAATTCAATCTGGTTGGTTAAAAGGATAATTGATGGAGGAATTGATAAAATCGAATATTAACCATGTATTCAAAATTAGGTATCTAAAATAGCAAATGTAATATTTTAGTATTTTGGTAGGAGTGCCCCCAATAGAAGCCACATATAACTTATTAAAAATAAGAAAAAAAAAATATCACCTCACTTAGCATATTATGTTCTTTAACCTCTTACAAAAATAAAAATAAAAGACAAATGAAATTGTACTTAGAAGTCACAAGTGTATTATGAACAATTGAAATTCAATATGACATAATTCACATATGTAATATAGCAAAATTACTAATCAAAATCATGTAATAAAATAATGAATGTATTCAACTGGATGAGATCGAGTGGTTTGAATGGTGAGATTGAGAATTTCAAGATTAAAGAGAAAACATGAGTGAAAATTTTGTACTTTAAAAAATAAATTAAGTGGATAGTAATGTTCAAAATTGTAACCTTAATAATTCTTCAAAATCTATTTTACCCTTCAAAGAAGGATAAAGTAAAAATTACCCTTCATAAAAAAATTATTTTTATTTTTTATCCTTTAATATTGAACTATGAAGATTAGTCCAAGTTTTCATGTAAAGGGTAGTTAAAAAATTTATCCATAAAAACTATTACATTTAATATAACATAATATCTTATATTGGGATATATAGGGGAGCAAGTGAGAGTGCAATTAGGAGCGAGTGTGAGCATGAGCCGAGAGTGTGTGCAGCCAAAAATAAGAGTGTGAGTGCAAGTCAAGAGTGTGTGCAGCCAAAAACAAGAGTGCGAGTGTAAGTTGAGTGTGAGTGCAAGCTGAGAGTGAGTGCAATCAGGAGTGAATGCAATTGGAAGTGAATGCGAGCACAAGCCAAGAGCGAGTGCGAGCATAATCCTGGAGTGAGTGTGAGCACAAGCCAGGAGTGAGTATCAGCACGAGCTAGGAGTGAGTGCAGCTAAAAACAAGAGTGCAAGTTTAAGTTGGGTGTATTGGGAGTGAGTGCGAGCATGAGTTGAGAGTGACTGTAGCCAGAAACAAGAGTGCAAGTGTAAGCTAGGAGTGAGTGAAACCAGTTGCAAGTGCAAGCGTGAATCAGGAGTGAGTGCAGCCAAAAATGAGTGTGAGCGCGAGCTAGGAGTGAGTGCAGGCAAACGCAAGTTTGAGTGCAATCTGGGAGTGAGGAGGAAGTGTGAGTAGGAAAGCAAAAAGTAGAAAGCAAAGTGTGATCAAGTAACAAGTACCACTTCTTGTTCCACATTGTAGGATAATTTAAAGGATTTATGTGATAAAATCTAGGTAACATGGAAAGAAAGTCATTTGTGAAAGTCCTTACTAAAATTATGAATGGCCAAGTTGGAAGTTTGGATGCCCTAGCTAGCTATAAAAGGAAGAGATAATCTATGGCAAATCTAATCGAGGTAGTATATTCTTGATAGGGATTAATGTTACCATAATTATATTTTTCAATGTATTATCCACAAAAGATAATGTAGCCATAAAAAGTCGCATAAAGTTTCTAATTATTTGAACTTTATCCCTTCATTGTATTTGGCTATTTATGTCGACCTTGTAATGTAATTAGAGATATTCAGATTTATATTTATATTTGGATTTCTCATATTCAATATCCATATCAGTTTGGTATATGAGCTCCTCGATCCTCCGTGGGTTCACTTTTATTTTTGCTTTTTGTGTTAGGCACCACGTTGTCGATCCCAAATCACATGCTAGATGATCTCTCTCAACAATATAGAGATATTGTTGTTGCACTTTAGTTGATCAGAGATGCCATGATAGCAGAAGAAATAACATCTGTTGAAGATAATATTCTTCCTACTGAAATGGAAGAAGCTGCTGAAATAGAAAAAAAAATTCTTCTTGTTGAAGAAGAAATTGTTGAAGATCATGAAGCAACACCTGGACTCGAACCAAGATCTATAGGCGAGATGTCTATCATCTTGTCTTTATACGATGCTACTAAATTTTTTAAAGAAATTGATGAAAATGATGTTTTACCTAATAATGTTCTAGGTTTGTTTGATGCAAATCTGAAAAGTGTAGATCCATTTGAGGAGGACTCTCCTAATGAAGCCCATGAAGTTGAAGTTGACAAGATGCAAATTCTTGATTTGTCTTACAACGACTCAAAATAGGAGCTTGTGGCTTCTATGCTACCCTAATTTATTCTATGTGGTCCTCTGGATCTATAGTTATGGCAACCTCTTTGTATTTTTGTCTCCTCGATGATGTTGCCATCACCTGCCTTCAACATCAAAATCGACTATAACCCTCAATATTTCTACGACCATGTCCTCCTATTTAACTACTCTGTGTTGTTCTTGTTTTTTAGACCTACTTTGTGTACCCCCCAACCAACATGTGCCCCACCATGGATACCTACCACAATTTTCTTGTGCATGCCTAAACCAGGTAAACATTCCCCTAGTGCCACAATATTCTTCCCCTCTATGGTCCCTATTTTTTGACAAAACCCTTACTCGCCAGTCATATTCAAGGGATGAAAATGTTGTGTTTCTACCCGATTATCCCATGCATCCTTGTTATTTCCATCATTCACCATGATATTTACATGCTCCTTGTAGTATTCTATCTGTAATGATTAAAAAAAGTACACAAAAAAATGTGCACTAAAAAAAAACATCTCCAGAGTGTTTGTTTCCTGCTCCATCTATGCTTTTTGCTCTACGTCATGCATTATTCCATTTTTCCCAACCATGCATTAATTTTCTTTTTCCTACGTGGAACACACATTCTAAATTTAACATAAAAAATTAAAACAATTAAAAATTAAAATTAAAATTAAAAATATAATATTTTACATGTATTTTCTTTGTATCCTGGAGTGCATTTTTGGTTGTACCCAACACTCCTTGTATTGTCCCATTTTTTCCTTCCACATTTGTATGCATTGGGGACCAATGCTTCTTTAGTGGGGAGGAATGATAGGGATTAATGTTACCATAATTATATTTTTCAATGTATTATCCACAAAAGATAATGTAGCCATAAAAATCCGAAGAAAGTTTCTATATATTTGAACCTTATCCATTCATTGTATTTGGATATTTATGTTGATCTTGTAATTTAATTAGAGATATTCAGATTTATGTTGATATTTGGATTTCTCATATTCAATATCTGTATCAATTCTACACCAAAAGTGATTATCAAGGACGAGATGATTGAGCATGATATAATTTTTCTTAAAACTAGAGGGTTAATTTATACATTTTATGGATATTGGCTAGATTTTTTTGAGATTCAAAATTGGATTAAGTAGAAGTGGGGATTGAATTCAAATTACTCCATGACTTTTATTCCAAAAGGATTTTTCCTTATTTTCTCTAGTTTAGAAATGAGGGATTAAATAATGGATGGAGCCCCGTGGTTTAGGGGTAAAGATACATTATATTTAAGAATATTGGTAATACTCTAGGTGAATTCTTCTAGAAAGGACCAACTACTAAGGAGATAAGGCATGTTGTATACACTCAAATATATATTGCCATGGATATTTCTAAACCTTTACCATAGTCGATTAGGATTAAATTTGAATCAAGATAATGGGATTAGCAAGTGGATTATGAAAACATTGTATTTTGATGTCGCAAATATCATGAAACTAGGCACAAAGTGAAAATGGAGGAAGATATGGAATTTTCTAGGCATGAGGGTAGCTTCAATTTGAAGCAAGGAGACCATATCACAGGAGAAGCTAGGTCAAATAAAGGATTTCTATTCCTAGGAAAGTGGCTAGAAAAATCCCTCTAAAATGGAGGAAGAGATGTATTTTTTTGGGCATGAGGGTAACTTCAATTTGAAATAAGGATACCATATTATAGGAGAAGCTAGGTCAAATCAAATATTTTCCACTCTGAAGAAAGTGGCTAGAAAAATCCCTCTACATCATCAGATGGCAAAGGCCATTACAGTTCACTCAAATCAACCATTAGAAGAAAAAATGATATGGGATATGAGGAAGTACAATGTGCAAGTTCAAATATAGGAGCTAAAGGTGTGAAGGAAGAGGGAAAGGAAAATTTTAATACAAAGGAATATAGGGAGATGAATTTTAAAGCAAATGAGGTGAATAAGGTAAAGCTTAATCTAGGTAAAACACCTTTATTATCCTCAAGTAGCTTAAAATATTCTCCTTACAATAAAAATGAAAGTAGTAAGGAGTGTATTCCTTGCACTTTAAGTTTTCAAGAGCAATATAGTAAATAAAATATTATGCAGGATATCTAAGGAAATTTAGGGTTTTCAAGCCAACATAAGAAAGTGATGACTATGGAGGATCATCTATGTAGTTTAAAGTTTTCAGAGCAACATAAAGAAGAAAATTCTAATGATGTTATTCCTTGCACTTTTGACTCTTTAGGGCAACATAAATTTTTAGAAGATAAGTCTCATTCTAAACAATATGATAAAATGGAAGATATTGATGAAGATGAGAGTGTTGGAGAGAATGGAAGAAGGAAAGGAAGGTCATCAAATCAACAACTAAGAGAAAAAGAAACTCAAACAGATATAAGCCAAATAAAAATATCACTGGTGTTAACAAGAAGTGGGTCTAAGCCCATTAATAAAAATAAAAAGTGTTGAGGATGAAAATGGTATCATGGAATGTTAGGGGTATTAAAAATCCCCTAAAAAAGAGCTATTAAGGAATTAATATGTTGTTATAGCCTTGAGTTTATTTTAATACAAGAAATAAAATTCAGCAGTGAGAATGTAAGGATGCTTTTAAGAATATTTGGAAGGTAGTTGATTGTTTAGTAGTTTCTTCTACGTGAGCTTCAAGTGGTATTGCAATAATATGGTACAAATGAAAATGGGATGGAGAATTATTAAAAGCAAAAAGTAATTGGGTTGCTGAATTATTTTTGTAAAAAAGAGGAAAACATCAAAGTTGGGGTTATATATGTATATGCTCCAACTATAGTTACTCCTCATGAAAGATGTTGGAAGGACCTTAGTATATTTTTGTCAAATACAATGATGACTCATTGTGATCTATGGATTCTTGGGGGTGATTTTAATATTGTTATATCTCTAGGATGGTCTAAATCAATGTGAGATTTTTCTTCACTTGTCAATTCAAATGACCTTTGGGATGTTAGTCCATAAAGCTTCCAATACACATGGGATAATAGATGCATTGGAAAAAATAAATATAGAAGAAAGACTATACAGATTCTTGTTATCCAATAAATGGTGGTAAACAAAGTATACAATCTCTTCAGATATTTTATTGCGAGCAGGATCAAATCACAAACTCATTATTTTGACTTGTGAGTCACCTAAAAATGGTCATCCAAAGTCATTTTGCTTCCAATATATGTGGCTCCAAGACCCTAATATGTTTCCATATGGTTATGTTATGGTGGGATTGAAACAACCAAAAGATGACATTTGATCTAATAACACATTAAAGACACATGCTATTCAGAAAAATGTATTTTATTCATGATAAGATTTGCATAGGTTACAAATAGGGAGAATTCCCCTTTTTCCTTTCTTTTCACAAATGTTACAATAGGCTTGATGCCTTCTCTTCATGTTCCTCAGTGTATATGGGCTTGCGTACCACCGCGGGGTTGTAGTTGTTTGTTGTTTCCCTCCTTGGTTCTGTGATAAACCTGCAAAAAGGGGTTAGTGAGTTGGGGGGCTTGCCTCAGTTAGGCCCCATAGTAAGAAAGACAAATCGACTCATAAAACATAATAAAAACTAAAATAAATGATGCAAAACCTCATAAAAACACCAAATGAAGCTTACCTCCAAGATTTGGGTTGATTTGGGACCTGTAGACCCAATTCGCCACCCAGGGGGTGAACTGGTGTTGGATTCATGGGGCAGGGGGTGAATTCGATTGTAACTATTGTTCTTCAGAAATCCTTCGGTGGAGAGGTTCCTTTGCTATTGTACTACTGATGTGCAAGTTCAGATCTACTTTGTTATGCTTCTATACATATTTTGGTAGAGTTTCTATGCTTTGGACATAAGTGGAGAGAGAGATAAATGAGGGTTTGGGCCCACTATTTATAAGAAAACCCAAGGTGTAGGGGGGTAGTTAGGAGAACTAAGCCCTAGGGTGAGATCCCATGAAGGTTAAGTTAGGGTTTGTGAGGTGGCATCCTCACATTCCCTTGAGGAAATATCTCATCCTCACACATGTGTGAGGAGAGATTAGGGTTAACTAGGATTAGTCAACTCTAGGTTAGATGTGGGGTTAGGTTAGGGTTTCCTAAGAAATATCCTAACTAACCTAGTGCACACACATGTGGGAGGGAGTAATTAGGGATAATTAGGGATTAAGGACCTAATTAACCTTTTTAGCCCTAAAAGTGAACTTAAGTGAAGTCACTTTAAAATTAGATTTAACAATTGACTCAATTAATACTTTTGCCAATTAATAGCCCCGTGGGGGCCTCAATTAAGTATAAAGGAGTCTTGTATCACCTTAGGAGGTTGGTGGATGGTTTTCCAATGCATGGAAGGTGTTCATGATGTGATTTAGGTAGTTTATTAGGGTTTTGGATCTAAAAACTAGTGAAGTGGTGTGTGGAAGTCTACGCAATGCTACGATAATCTATGGCGATCTACGCTAGTCTACGCATGTCTACGATAGTCTACGCATGTCTACGCATATCTACAATAGTCTACGCAGGTCTAGGAGGATCTACAATAGTCTACATTGGTCTACGATAGCCTAGGGGTATCTAGGATCACCTATGTAAACCTACAAGTGTCCAAAAGGATCTACAAGTACGTAGGTATAACAATGTGCGACTTTTAGGTGTCTACATTTTGCCCCTTTTTGTACTATACTGTGTGGAATACAGTTTAATACAAAAATGTGAAGGGTTTGTGTAGAGGAAAAGGGATAGAAGGAGAATGGAATCCAACCAAAGGTATGTAGCCACTCGAAGCGTGACCATACAACATTGACTGGGAATCCAAGGAGAAAGAAGGAGAAGAAGAGAAGAGGAAAGAAATAAAATGAAATGAAAACAATATCGGTAAATGGAAATGGATGATTACGGATGCAATGCAATGGTTTTGTTGAGCCTGTATGACATTTTCGATGTCATACTAGTTGCTTGGGGAGGCAAATTTTGACTGCTTTGCTTTTGCGACCAGTTCAGCATGGTCCAAAAGTACGAATAGAACAAATGCCTATTCAAATATTTGTTGTCGATTGATTGATGAGCACATGGCGACAAGTGTCAAACCATTTGAGCTAAAGGGACATTTGGATTATTCAAATGTGTCATTCATTATGCATCATGAATGCCAGAAATCCTTTTCCAAATGTTGCGCTAGGATTACATCAAACGTATCATTCATTCTGTATTCGACATACATGAATGCTAGATTGACTTCTCCATAGAAACACATAGCTCTCGTGATATAACAAATATCTGGTTGGGATTGATATTATTTCATAAGATAATCTTCAGCAAAAAATTTGTAGACAGATGCATTATCCATGCTTTTGGATGTTCGGTTGGTTGGTTGCATGCAAAGCTGACTTTGGATATGAATACCCCCTCAAACGAGGAATCAACAATGAGGTGAATGGAATGTGGTGATTTGGTGATGCAACGATTGATAGAATACCAATGCATGATGAAAATGGTGAAAAAGCAAATTAGAGGATAGTTTGGGAGGTTTCCTAGGGTTTTGGAAGAAAGTTGCATGATTTCCTAGGGTTTTGGAAGCAATTTGATTGATTTTGGTGGTCATATGCTCAATTCACGGGGCGAGGGGTGAATTGGATCCTGATTCATGGGGGGGGGAATTGGGCCTAAATCATGGGGTGGGGGTGAATTAGGGTTTTAGGTATTTTTAAGCCAATTTTGGAGTTGGGAGGGCTCATTTTGATGATGATGGACGTTGGAGAGCATGTGGAAGGAGCATTCGATGATGCGGAGACATTGCGGTTGGAGATTTCAAATGAGAGGATGATGAGAGGATGACCTGGAGCTGGAAATAGGTGCGGGGATCCATCGGTAAGTGCTTCTACTTGCCTCATTTTGCATTTTTTAATTTTCTAGAGAAATGTGAATTAGGGGGGAGGTTTTCATCTCATTTTAAAAAAATGTAATTTTTAATTGAAATTGGAACACATAGTGTAAAACTAGCCAAATGGGTACCCAAAAATGTAATTTGTTTTTAGGTTTGACTTGTTTTCATGCCAGTTTGACTAGGTAACGGGTAGAGTAGGCTTAGAGTTTGACCGTCTATTTTTGGAGCGATGGTGTACTATTTTTAGAATGTGGTTGAATTTTATTCGTAAAAGTAGGAAATGGGTATCCATTTGTGTGACTGTTATTTTTTTATGCCTTCGTTTGGCATGTTTTCTGAATGTGTGGTTTTAAGGTGTAACTTGGAAAACTTTGACTGTTAAATTTTCCACCGTAGAGATAGTATTTTTAGAAACCGATGATACTTTCACCGTAAAAGGGTGAAATGGGTATCCAAAAATGTTACTTGTTTTGGTAGATGATCTCATTTGGCATGTGTTTGATTTACGTGCCAAGATGTAGGTAGTGTTAAATTTGAAATTAGTTGTTGGGAGCCCGATTTGCACTATTTTTCAACATCTGTTTGAACTTTCACCATGAAGTGGGCAAATGGGTGTTCAAAAATATGACTGTGTTTTTGATATTGTGTGTATTGGTGTATGTTCCATTTGGATGTATGTGTGGTAAGATTGACCTTGAACTCCATGTTGATTTGTATACTATTTTTGAATTTTATCGACATTTTCACCGTAAAGTGGGCAAATGGGTATTCAAAAATGTACTTTGTTTTTGTATGTCTGATGGATTGACTTAGTTTTGAATTTCGTGCCATAGTGGGTATGTGGGTAATTTTATATTTGACTGTTGGGAGCCAAATATGTACTGTTTTTCACATCTGTTCGAACTTTTACCATGAAATGGCAAAATGGGTATCCAAATATGCGACTGTTTTGTTGATATGTTTTGATATGTGAATTGTGCACTATTTTATGTCTCGAAGTGCATGTCAAATTAAATAGTTTAATTTGTATATTTGATTCATGTGATGATTGAGTTTTATTGGATTGCATCTTTGTGTTGATGGCTAATGTATACTTTGTTGTGCTTGTTTGTGGATGAACAGGTGAAGATGCTTGAGCCTCGTCATCGTGTACATAAGATGAAGAGTGATTTTGATGAGCTGATGAACAATGTCGATGATCTGGCGTGGTTGGATGCCATATGGTTTAGAGGCGTGTGGGAGTGTAAGAGTATACATGCCAATAGGGCATACGTATCCACCTTATGTGAGCGATGGGATGCAGATCGGAACACTTTTCATTTTCCTATAGGGGAAATGATGATTACACTGGAGGATGTGTATAGGATTTATAAGTTACCTATTGAGGGTGTTCCGGTTAGGGCAGCACTAGATGATTCTAAGGAGGTTATATTGGAGCAATTCTTTGGTGAGGGGTGCAGAGATATAGATGTTGGAAATATGGATTATGAGTGGTTGTGGCTTAAGAAGACGATATCTAATCGCTAGTGCACAACGATGATGATGATATCTACCTATGCGTTACCTGACACTTTCGGGGTACTATTTACCTAGAACATGTTGGATGTGGTGAGCGACATGGTAGAGCAGAGCATTGTGTTTGCATGGGCGCCTGCACTATTAGCCTAGGTATACAGAGAGTTGCATGATGTTGTGTATGCTGGACGGAAGGGTCTGAGCTGGACTCCCCTACTATAGGTATGGGCATGGGAGCACATATCCATTGAGAGGCCATCACTATTGCCTCACCCTACCCATGTTGAGGGTAAGGAGTATTTACCCTATGCTTTGATATGGAGGACAGATGAGGAGAAGGGCATTAAGAGGCCTCATGAGGGTGATCCTTTGTTGTGGAGGGTCAAGTTTGGAGACTTGACACCTAATGACATTAAGTGGAGGCCTTGGTTGGGTGGGGTGACCTGGGAGAAGGACGATGAGTAGTTATGGGCCATTCATCAGGGTAGGTGGCTAGTGGGGAGATATACTCGATAGGTCGAGTATTTTTAGTTTGATCGAGTGAGATGGTAGTTTGGATTACAATAAGATGTTCTAAGGGCTCTTGTTGTGTATTACAGGTGATGGGGTGATAGGGGAGAGCATCCTATGGTTCTGCCCTGGGTTGGTGAGAGTGACCCACCTATGGTTATCCCAGATGTGGATAATGCCAGGATGACACCAGAGTTTGAGGCCTGGTGGGTGATGTAGAGTTGGGAGCCCGGTAGGGGTGTGATTGATCGATGGGTGCCACCTGGTGGTGGGGTGCCTCTGCTAGAGAGGAGAGCAGGTAGAGGGACTCGAGCTAGGCCAGAGGAGGGGGCTAGTAGCAAGAGGGAGGTTCCTCTACGATGGTCTCAATGATGATTGGATGGTGCATTGAGTGCATAGGGAGTGGGAGTAGGGGAGGTTCCTATGGCCATTGAGATGGATCCTATGGAGGGTGGCATGGCCATGGGAGGGGTGGTTGGGGTAGTAGAGGAGGTAGGTGGGTCCACTATGATGGGTGGTGTAGATGACACCATTGATATTGGTTTGTTTGAGGAGATGGAGGAGATTCCGCTTGAGGTCCAAGAGAGGTAGGATGTAGATGAGGAGGCTTGAATGCTATGAGATAGAGTTCATCAGTTAGAGATTGAGCTTCATGAGCAGGAGAAGAGTCACAAGGTAGAGGTGGAGCAGATGAGGTTAGATATGTCTAGGTAGTATCAGGCATAAGAGGAGGATGCATAGGCTATTGAGAGGGTGACTGGTCTATTGGTTGTAGAGTCTACTAAGAGGTCATTATGTGAGGCTTCTCTGATGGTGCATGGGATCGCACTCCCTGATTATAGCTAGGTGGTGTCCCAGTATGAGTCGTGATCATGAGTATGAGCACCTTCACATCATAGCCAACATAGTGCTACTTTGATGGAGCAGGTGGGTGCCAGGACTGAGGGATGAGGTACACCAACTATGGTTTAGGCTTTAGGGGCTAGGGTGGAGTCTAGTAGAGCTACAGAGGT
The DNA here is from genome assembly GCA_028583015.1 of Wollemia nobilis. Classification (NCBI taxonomy): domain Eukaryota; kingdom Viridiplantae; phylum Streptophyta; class Pinopsida; order Araucariales; family Araucariaceae; genus Wollemia; species Wollemia nobilis. The sequence goes on from JAQPPZ010002068.1 coordinate 1,801,176, forward strand.
TTGGGTGAGCCATGAGGGGTATGGGGAGACTCCTAGTGGTAGTTAGGGTTGCTCATGATTGTAGCCTATGGGCATTTTGGATGATAGATGATGGGCATGGTCCCAATTTGTAGCCTACGAGTATTTTTTATGGATGACATATATATATATATATATTTTGATTTTGGTTGTTATATATACATGTGTTGTTATTATGGTTTTGAATGTGTTCTCTTTATGTTTGCGTAGATAGCATAGCATAATTTGTAGGTATGTATAATGAATGGATATACATGTGTGGTATGGTTTAGATCTATTATCGTTCTATAGTATGAATATACTATAGAATAGTATGCATGATTGTATTTTGAATGCAATGTGATGTAATATAAAATGTGATTTTGTAGTGTATGCATGTAGTGTGGATGCAATGATGTGATTTGATATGGAATGCATATAGGATAAATGCATAGATGTAATGTTTGATAAGTGTATGTGACATAGATGCATGGATGCATGTATGAAAGGACTGAAATGTGCAAAGGAAGCACTTGTATTGTTGCATGTACCTATATGGATGTGATCCATTCCATGATCTCAGAGATGTAGGATGGTATAAGGCATATGTAATGGCTTTGACCAATGTAGTTTTGGCAATCAAATCTCGGACTCAAAACTGTGCAAGTTTATGTGACAACTCATAACTAATCGAACTGGTTCAAAATCTATCATGGACCTATGTGTGTAAATGAGTGAGGTTCATTTATCCATTTTGAGGGAGGTAGGATTAACCCATTGTAGACATGGCCAAACTAGCTAGCTCATCCATACGTGAATAGTGATCTGTACAAAAGTGGGTAGCTAATGTGATAGATATATCACCACTTGTAAGACTATTCCACTGGTAGGAAGGCTCTTGGAGCCTATTGCTAGTGATGGAAATCATCCCATGGTGTTATGTTGAACCTAAGGACCAAAGGTGATGAAGCATAACATGGGTGATATCTAGAGGCTTTTCCTTTTGTTTTCTTCCCCTCATCTATTGTTTACCTATTTATTGTGGTGCTCTTTTTCTTTTCTTTTTATTTCTTTTTTCTTTTCTTTTTTTTTTTTGTATGGGCGTTGGCTTTTATTTTCTGCCCCATTGTTTTACTTTTGCTTATGCTTATCCCTTTGTTTATCCCTAGGTTGTATGTTGACCATGCAAGTGATAGGACGAGCAGGGGAAACCATTCACTAGATGGCAATATCTACTCAAGGTGTCATATTTCCTAGACTCAAAATTCATTTAATGTGTAACCTATTGTGAATGGTCCATGAGAGAAGTTGAACCAGCCTAAAGAACCATAAGGAGTATGTAAAACCTATTAGCTAGGGGTGACATTTGATTGACTGAACTAGTGAGTAGTCAAAGCTAAACATGACACCTATGTATACCCTAATCCTAAAAAGGGGGAATGGACATCCAGGTGGTGATGCTAACAAGTGCATGTATTACTCCTGTTGAAGGCGTATTTTGAGGGAGAATGTACAAACTTGAAATGAAATTTTAATGAAAAACATATGGATATATGCAATGGGTGTAATGTAAATGATGCAAGTGGGGGAATGCAATATCTACAAGAGGAAACTCATGATGTGTAGAAGGAGAAGTTTGGAAAACTTATCTATAGATGAGTAAGATATATGATAATGGCCAAAATGGGATGGTATGATAAGGGTTGCCCCAGTGTGTGGGGTGTGTGTGTAGTAGGTGTGTAGTAGGTGCATAAAATGTGATGTGTTGGATGCATGCAGTAATGTCGAAAAGAGAAAAGTAATGAATATGGAATGTACAACTAGAATAAAATAAAAGAAGTAGTCTTTGGCAACCAATAAGATATGGGGATTACCAAATTCAAAGGATAATAGAAGAAAGGGGATAGATCAACATAGGTATGTAGCCGTTCGAAGTGCGACCATACAACTACGTGAGGAAACAAGAAGAAGTAGAGGAAGAAGTGAGAAGAATGATAAAAGAGAGCTTACTGGTGGGAAAAATAGTATGGGTCATGACGTGCATGAGAGGGTGAAGTAATGATACGGCTTGGGCTTCGATGACTTGCATAATTGGACATATTGTGGATGTAGCGGGCTAAAACTATCAAGGATTCACACGATGACAATGTTCTAGGGATGATGCAGCATGAGGGACGATGCAATAAAGAAGTGAAATATTGCTAGGCTAGACTATGTGTATGTTGCACCTATGCTAGGATATGCTAGGCTATGACTATTCTATGAATGTTTCAAAAATTTTGTTGAGGTTTTTGGAGAAACCTAGTGTGCTAAGGGATTCTAAAAAGAATGTTCCAAAATTTTTGTTGAGGATTTTGGAGAAACCTGGTGTGCTAAGGGATTCTAAAAAGAATGTTCCAAAATTTTTGTTGAGGATTTTGGAGAAACCTGGTGTGCTAAGGGATTCTAAAAATAATGTTCCAAAATTTTTGCTAAGGATTTTGGAGAAACCTGGTGTGCTAAGGGATTCTAAAAAGAATGTTCCAAAATTTTTGCTGAGGATTTTGGAGAAACTTGGTATGCTAAGGGATTCTAAAAAGAATGTTCCAAATTTTTTTTTGAGGATTTTGGAGAAACCTGGTGTTGATTTGTTTTGCTGAGGTTTTAAGAGAAACCTGTGTTGATTGTTTTTGCTAAGGTTTTTTGGAAAAACCTTTGTGTGGATTTGTTTTGTTGAGGTTTTAAGAGAAACCTTTGTGTTGATTTGTTTTGCTAAGGTTTTAAGAGAAACCTATGTGTTGATTTGTTTTTTTAAGGTTTTAAGAGAAACCTTTGTGTTGATTTGTTTTGTTGAGGTTTTAAGAGAAACCTTTGTGTTAATTTTTTTGCTAAGGTTTTAAGAGAAACCTATGTGTTGATTTGTTTTGCTAAGGTTTTAAGAGAAACCTGTTATTTGGAAAAACAATTGTGATGAAGGCAAGGCAAAGGACACAACCTTTTATAAAAGGATACAACCTTTTGAACCTGGTGATTGATTTGATTTGGTGAGGGTAAGGCAAAGGATGCAACCTTTTGAACCTGATGATGTATGATGTATGCCCCTGCATTGAATTATGTATGGGGAGAAGATAAAGTTACCCCAGTTTTGAATGATGAATGGGAGAGGGTGAAGTTGTCCCTAATTTTGAATGATGAATTGGGGAGAGGGTGAAGTTGCCCCTAATTTTAAATGATGAATTGGGGAGAGGGTGAAGTTGCCTCTAAATTTGAATGATAAATTGGGGAGAGGGTGAATTTGCCCTCACATTAAGTGATGGATGGGGATAATATTAAATTACCCATAGTTTTTGAATTATGGATTGGGGGAAGATGAAATTATCCCTAGTTTTTGAATGATGAATGAGATAGGATGAATTTGTCCTCGATTTTTGATGAAATTTGGATGATTTTGGGATTAGAAACTTCAATTCATATGGCAAGGGGCAAATTGAACCTAAAATCATAGGTTGGAGGGTGAATTAGACCCATGTGCAGTATTTGGGTAGTTTGGGGGACCAAACAATATTAGAATTGGACAAAACTTATACCATTGGAAATCTCTTTTCGAGCTTGATCCAATGGTGAAATTTTTGGTAAATTTTGAGATTATATGATGTGGGAAATTTTGGTTCAAATATGACCCTTATTTTGGAAGTTATGAATGTGTGATTTGAAGTCTATTGAAAGGGAAAATTGACATTATTAGTGAAATGGTCAATGGATGATGGTGGAAGTGGAGGAATGGGTACATCTCGATATGATGGTTAGTGTTGATTATGATTAGTGATGCTAATCATGCCAACCATTCCATGGGAAGGAATATTATGATGTACTTGATTGAACTGCCTTTATTAGACTTATTGAGTGGGTTGAGTCTCGTGGGGATTAGTCCTCCTATGTTTAAGAAATGTGTTATGATAATTACCCAAATTTTTATTTTGTGGTATGATGGGGTTTGAAACTTGAATAGTACCATGATTGATAATATCCTCAAATAATTCATAAAAGGTGCAACAAGAGTGAACGTCATGACCCTGATGGCGATGGTAAACACAAAAGGCATGTTCTATGTGCCAACGAGGGTTGGGTTGATTTGGATCTACGGGTCAAATGTCTGGTAATGTAACATGAGTAGCCTCAAACAACCTCTAGAATAAGGTAGGTAGAGGCTCAGAAAGTGGAGTCCAATCTTGATGTCAACATGGAGGACGTGGACCATGAGTTCATTGTGGTTTGGATGGAAGAGGCACATTAGTATGAGATAATTGTTATTGTGGAGGAGGTGGTTGTGAGACTGATGAAGAAGATGGAGAGGTTACATCTACTTTATTGTTCTGTGGTGGCTTTGATAAGGGTTGATTCAGTGTGTTGCAATTGAAGTGAGGATTTGCAATGTAATATGACTTTTGTTGAAGTTTGATTTTACCAGATTGGACCTTAATGTCCTCGATAATATTTTCCTGTGAAATAGCATCTTCAAAGGTGTGGCTTTGGTGAAGTTGTAGAGAGGTAGAGATGTGTTTGTGACAACTCTTAGAAAATAGTGTCACTAGCTCCATGGTAGGGATGCTATGGGAAATATCATAGATAATTGCTCTCCATATAGAGACAAACTCGATGATAAGTTCGTCATTAGCTTGTCATAAGGCATAGACGTTTGAGAAAGTAGTCTTCTTTTTTATATTAATTGAGAAGTGTTCTAAGAAGGTGTTTGCTAACTGCTCAAAGTTATAAAGGCTATGTCATGGTAGCATATTATACCAATCTAAGGCTTGTCCTACAAGGGAGAGGGAGAAGGTACGTAACATAAGGGAATTTCTACTGTGAAGCTAGTAGTAGGCTGAGCGATAGTTACTGACATGCTCTCTAGGTCTTCCTTACTTTTATACTTATCAAACTTTGGGATCTCAAAGCAATAGGGGTAAGGCAGGATAGGGATATATGGATGAACCAGCTCATTGCAGAGTTCATTGTAGGATGGTTTTTGTTACCCATAGCTTGCAATGTGTAGGTTTAACATCTTGACTTCATCTTATAGGAGTTGAATTTTAAATGTTAAAGACATGAAGGATCATGCTAGGGTTTGCTGGGCCTGTGAATGTGGTGGGTATTGGAGTTGTTTCTCTTCCCAATACTGTGAAGGGTATTGTTGTGCCTGATCCTGGTAAGGTGGATATTGAGCAATGTGTGATGTCGCATCTATGGAAATAATAGGTTGTGGGGTAGATGTCTACTAAGGGTAATAATATTGTGATTTTGGGATGTGCAGTTGTGGCATAGGTATTTTCTAGGTAGGAGCCTACTGCAATGGCTGGGTTGTAGGTGGCAATGATCAATATGGAGGAGGCATAAAGAAGATGGGTGTAATGGATAATGGTGTAGGTGTTGGGAGTACTCATGCTAAGGGTGGTTGAGATGAGATATCAAAATATAGGATCTATCTCTATCATAAAGGATAGGAGGTGGTAAAGCTAAACTATGTAGAATAGTTTGACAGGGAAGGGGTGTGAGCTACATGTCTCGATCCATAAGTAGGAAGAAGACTAGTGGTGGGAGCTTGGAAAGGAGGAGGAGATGGTATCTTAAAATTTGGCATAGATAATGGTGGAGGAAAGGATTGTGTATCATATAATTTGAATACCTGGGATGTCGGTGGGAATGCCACAAAAAAATAAGGGTGAGCTTCTAAAGTAATATCTTGGGAAGAGGGAGAGGTAAGTGTGTCTACTCCTGATTGAACTTGTGTTGTTGGTTGTTGTTGTTGGTATTGTGTATCTTGTGTTTGAATACATGGCTGGGATAGGTCTTCAAACATTGTGAAGAATGGATGCTAGGAATTGTTGAGCAAGGTGCAGCAGGAGTATTGTCATTGTTGTCAACACAGTCGGTTAGATCTAATGATGCAGTGGAAAGGCAGTTCAAAAGCCATTCAGGTGCAGAGGACAGGAGTTCTAAGGTTAGTCAGAGTATGGACAATGAGTTTCCAAGAAGACCATAGTGGGCCTTTTGCAAAAAGATCAAGAAAAAGACAAGTAAGAAAACTGTCGCGATATCGCGACATGTTTTCCGTCGTCGATTTCGTGACATACTGGAGGAGAGAGAAACAGTAGAGAAAACTGTCACGATTTCGTGACAGGTTGGCAAAGAAAAAGAGTAAGTTGGAAAAGTGTCACGATTTCGTGACATGTCGCATTTTCGTGACTCGAAAAGGCCAGGAAGGAAGAAAAGAAAAAGTGTCACGATTTCGTGACATGTCGCATTTTCGCGACTTGACGAGAGCAAGAAGGCATAGAAGGAAAAGTGTCACGATTTCGTGACATGTCGCATTTTCGCGACTTGACGAGAGCAGGAAGGCAGAGAAGGAAAAGTGTCGCGATTTCGTGACATATTGCAAGGAAGGTTGTACGGACGAAAAAGTGTCACGATTTTGTGACATGTTGCAGGAGAAAGAGTCCGAAAGAAAAAGTGTCACGATTTCATGACATGCTGCAGAAGGGAGAGTCTGAAGTGTGAACTGTCATGATTTCATGACAAGTTCGAGGAGAGAGAAAGTAAAATGAGAACTATCATGATTTCGTGACATGCTGCAGAACTCCAAGTGAGAACTGTCATGATTTCGTGACATGCAGTAAAGGAAAGTGTTCGAAATAAGAAGTGTCACGATTTCATGACAGGATGAAGGGAAAGCGTACGGATGCAGAAAGTGTCACGATTTCACAATAGAAAGAAAGCAGGTCTTCAATAGGAGAAGTGTCATGATTTCATGACAAAAGCAGAGAGGAAGGCTATGAAGACAGAAATGTTGCGATTTCATGACAAAAGCGAAGACGAAGTCTATGAAGGCAGAAGTGTCACGATATCATGATAGAAAGAAAGACAAAGGCTTCAAAGACAGAAGTGTCACGATATCATGACAGAAAGAAAGTCAGAGGCTACAAAGGGAGAAGTGTCACGATTTCATGACAAATGCAGAATAGAAGACTTCGAAGATAGAAGTGTCGCGATATCGCGACAAAAGCCAAAAGAAAGCGTACGGAGGCAAAAGTGTCACGATATCGCGACATGTTTTTTCATGGCAAAAGCTACAGAAGAGTTACAGAGGCAGTGAAGCCGACAAAGTCAAATATTGGTCGACGAAGATTAGGGCTTGCAGTGACGAAGTCTAGGGTTTTGCAGCTGACTAAGATTAGGGTTACAGCCGACGAAGAATCAAGTTTTTGATCATGAAAATGTGATTATAAAAGGAAGGTTGGTTTGATGAGTTATGTGTGTTGTGAAGTGTGACGTTCGATGATAGTACGTAGAGAGCAAAATTTGATTGGAGTGCGCAGAGTGAGCGAGTCATGTCAAAATCAAGCTAAGTGTGAAGTAAGAGCGCACAGAGAGCAGAGAGCACAGAAGGCAGAGACGATCGTTCGACTGTTATGGCGTAGACTATGCGAAGTGTGTATACAGAGAAAGAAGAGTGTGCAAGAGTGCGCAAAAGGCTAAGTCGATCATAGAACTCGACTGTAGCAGTACAGCAGATGCGAGTGTCTTGCGAACTGTAAGTTCTAGACCAGTCAGGGTCTTGTGGAAGCAAAGGTATTTTTTTGTAACATTTATAGATTCAGAATTGTAGTCCAAGTTGTTGCTTGGCATCTGGAGTTGGTGCTCCTTTCTATTGGTGCAGATAAATTAGGGGTTGGTGCTCCTTCTAGTTGGTGCTAGTAAATCAGGGGTTGGTGCTCCTTTCTATTGGTGCAGATAAATCAGGAGTTGGTGCTCCTTCTAGTAGGTGCTGGTAAATTTGTTGTAAAATTGATTGCTTTGCTAAGGCTGGATTTGGATGGTAGTCCAAGCAGTCAATTTTTGAGGAGTAGCCACATTGGTGAACCTCGTTAAAATCTTGCGTTGTGTGATGCTCTCTTGTTATAATTGCTATATCTATTTTTAAGTTTGCATTACTTCAACATTAAGAATTATAGATTTAAGATTTTAATTAGCTACACTGATTCACCCCCCTCTCAGTGCCATTGTAAGTTTAACAATTGGTATCAGAGCCAAGTACCTGTTCAAGCTTAACCGACTAGGGTGATCTTGGATTTAACACAATGGCAGGCGGTGAAGGCTTCTCATCAAACAGAGCACCAGTGTTTGACGGATCTAATTACGCATACTAGAAAGTCAGGATGCAAGTTTATCTCTATGCTTTGGGATACGACATCTGGGACTCAGTACGTAGTGGATACACAGATCCCATCACTGCTCCAAAAGAGGCTAAAGAAAAGAAACTATATGAAAATAACTCAAAAGCAAAGAATGCTATCATGAGTGGATTAGTAGACAGTGAATTGGCTAAAGTCATAAACTGTAAAACGGCAAAAGAAATATGGGACAAACTAAAGAGCATTTATGAAGGAGACCATAAGATCAAGGAAGCCAAGTTACAAATACATCGAGCTCAATTCGAAGCTTTAAGGATGAATGACAATGAGAACGTAGAGGGATACATGCTGAGAGTTAATGAAGTCACAAATGCAATGAGAGGACTCGGTGATGACATAAGTGACTCTGCTATCATGAAAAAGGTATTAAGATCTCTTCCTCATAGATTTGATTCTAAAGTCTCTACGATAGAAGAAGCAAAAAATCTAAATTTCTTTAGTATGGATGAGTTGCATGGTTCTTTGACTGCTTATGAGATGAGAATAGGAAGAGCTAAACCCACAGACCGAGAAGCGGCCTTCAAAGCCATTAAAAATAAAAATGCAAAACAAGAAACTGAGGAAGAAGAGACATCAGATGAAGAAGAAGCTAACTTCGTTAGAAAACTAAAGAAAGGAAAAGGAAAATACAGAGGAAAGCTACCTTTTAAATGTTTCAACTGTGGAGGTGTCGGGCATTTTGTGACTAAATGTCCTCTGAATGAAAAGAACAAAAATGATGAAGGATCACACCAAGAGAGAAGTGATTGGAAGAAGAAAACAAACTTCAGAAAAGGCAACTTCAAAAAGAAAAGCTTCATCTCAAGGAATGCCAGTTCATCTGAAGACAACTCGAGTGAGGATTCTGAAGAAGAAACAGGTGAAGCTCTTTTCATGGCTTTTGAAGAAGAAGAATAAAAAAAAGCAGGAGTAATCTGTGAGGTTTGTGGTAAAAAATCTGAGGCTGAGGTTGATCTAGAAGGTGAGTTGACCTCTGCACTTGAAGAATGGAAAATAGAGAAGAAAAAGAATAAGAAACTTTCAAAGAGGCTTGAGGATGCAAACGACATCATAACTAGTTTGAAAGTACAGACAGAAGAATACAAGAAGATAACCGAAGAGCTTGAAATTCAGATTACCATGAAAATAGATGTCTCGCTACAAACTAGAAGAAGAGAATGTTAGTTTTCGTATGCAGATAGCAGAGTTGGAGCATAAAATTAGTTGTTATCACAAACGCGAAGAAAGCTCTATGAAATTGGATAAGATTTTAAATGACCAAAGACCTGCAGGCACCAAATTTGGTCTGGGCTTCATCGAAGGAGAATCTTCAAATGGTTCTAAGGCCAAAAATGTAGAACCTGTAAAAATTGAAGATAAGAAACAAGTTGATAAAGGTAAAATGACTCATGACGTTAATGCCATGCACAAAAAGAATATTGATAATGATGGATTCACCAAGGTCACGCATCAAAGAAAGAGAAGATTCATGGCCCCTACGACAACATGGCAAAGACCATCGCCCAGGTTCAATTATCCTTTTTCTCGGTTTCTATTTTAAATGCAATGGTTATGGTCATAAGATTGCAGATCGCAAATATAATGTAGGTCCAAGAAAATTCACAAGTAGAAATGCTTTTTCACCTCTGATGAATTATACAGTAGAATGCTTTAACTGTCATAATTTTGGACACATTGCAAGAAATTGTCGAAGTGCTTTTACTTCAAATCATTTTCAGGAAAGAAAATTCCAATCAAATAGGATGAAACTAAATAGAAAACTTCCTGAAAAACATGCACGAGATACTGAAAAAGGAAAATCAAAATTAGAGCCCAATACGGTAATCAAAACAGAATGGAAATAGAAAGAGCAGCTTAAGGAATCTCTGATAGTGCAAACAACTTTCAAAGCACAGAATAAACATGTACCATGGATACTTGACAATGGATGCTCAAGTCATATGACAGGTGATAAACAAAAATTTGAAAAGTTTCAGAAATATGAAGGTGGTTCAATAAAATTCGAGAATAATGATGGAGCTCAGATAGTAGGGAAAGGTTCAGTTAAGATTATTAACGAAAAAATCAAGTCAGAAGAAGTGTTGTTCGTGGATGGTCTAAAACATAACCTGTTGAGTGTCAGTCAAATCTGTGACAAAGGACATGAAGTAGTTTTTAAGAAGCAGGGCTGTGAAGTTAGAAAAACAAGCAGTGGAAAACTGATAGCAACTGGGTCAAGGACTGCTGGCAACCTGTACACGCTTTCAGAGAATTCAGAGGGAGCCTATTTCATCGGTCAGGAAGAACAAAATTGGTTGTGGCACAAGAGGCTCGGTCATATCGTTTTGATAATCTAGTGAAAATCAGCTCAAAAGGGGCAAGTGAGAGATATTCCCACTATCAGCAAACCTTCAAATAGCATTTGTGCCTCATGTCAGAAGGGGAAGCAAACTAGAGTCACATTCAAAGCAAAAGAGTACAATACAAGCAAACCATTGGAACTAATACATACTGATTTATGTGGACCTATGAGAATGCAAAGCATAAATGGTGATAAATACTTTATGTTGTGTATTGATGACTATTCCAGAATGACATGGGTATACTTCTTGAAGCAGAAAATAGAAGCCTTTGAAATGTTCAAGTCTTTCAAACACCACGTTGAGAATGAAACAGGAAAGAGGATCAAAAACTTAAGATCGGATAGAGGAGGAGAATTCATTTCAGCTGAGTTTACAGAGTACTGTGATAAATATGGCATTAGGAGACAAGTTTTCAACAGCCAGGACACCTCAAGCAAAATGGTGTGGTAGAAAGAAAAAATAGGACAATACAGGAAATGGCCCGGACTATGTTGACTGAGAGCAGAGTAGCAGACAGATTTTGGAAAGAAGCAGTCCATACTGCTATGTACATTCAAAATAGGTACATGCTGAGAACACATGAAAACAAAACTCCTTACGAGTTGTGGTTCTGTAGAAAGGCAACAACAAAACATCTCAGAGTCTTTGGTTGTAAGTGTTTCATCAAAAGAACTGAAGATAATCTTGGTAAATTTGAAGATAGAGCAGATGAAGGTATTTTTGTTGGCTATTCACCATCAAGCAAAGCCTACAAATGCTACAACAAAAAGCTAAGGAAAATTGTGGACAGTGCCAATGTTACATTTGATGAAGGTAGGGAAAGGGTAGTTAGCAATGAAGAAAACTACCCAATTTATGAAGAAGTGTTTGAAGGAGATGAGGAAGACAAAACTGAACAGAATCAAAAGAATGTCTTAGATGATTTAAATTATGATTCAGAAGAGGTAGAAAATAAGAAATTCAAAACAGGCAACTGGCAGAAAAACCATCCTAGAGAGCAAATAATTGGAGACCCCACAGATGGTGTGCAAACAAGAAGAAAAGCAGTAAGTAATTACTCTCTTTTATCCAGTATTGAGCCCAAAAATATTGATGAAGCAAGCAAAGATGAAAGTTGGATGAAGGCTATAGATGAAGAATTAGATCAGATTGAGAAAAATAAAACTTGGGAGTTGGTACCTAGACCTGCAAACAAGAATGTAATCGGTACTAAATGGATTTTTCGAAACAAACTGAATGAAGACGGACTAGGTAATCAGAAATAAAGCAAGATTGGTATGTAAAGGTTATGCTCAAGTAGAAGGTATTGATTTTGAGGAAACTTTTGCACCTGTAGCAAGACTTGAGGCAATTAGAATGTTTTTGGCCCTAGCAGTTTACAAGAACTTCAAAGTTTATCAGATGGATGTAAAATCAGCTTTTCTAAATGGGAAACTTGAAGAAGAGGTTTATATTGAGCAGCCAGATGGTTTTCAACTTGGTGATGATCCCAACTTGGTTTGCAAGTTGAAGAAAGCTTTATATGGATTAAAACAAGCACCCCGAGCATGGTATGCAAGACTAGACAACTATCTCACTCATCAAGGGTTTAAGAAAGGTATGGTGGACAACAATTTGTATGTCAAAATAGAAAATGGACATCTTATTGTTCTTGTTGTATATGTAGATGATATCATATTTGGTGACAGCAGAAAGATGAGTCTTGCGAGAGACTTAGCAGATAAGATGCGGAAAGAATTTGAAATGTCTATGATTGGTGAACCTGTCTTACTTTCTTGGGTTACAAGTTAATCAGAATGAGAAGGGCATATTTATTTCCCAAATCAAATATGTGAAAGAGATGTTAAAAAGGTTCACAATGGAGGATTGTAAGCCAGTGAGCACTCCCATGACGACAGGCTGCAAGTTGAGCAAGGATGACAAATCTCCACTTGTTGATCAAACCACATACAGATCTATGATTGGGAGCTTACTGTACCTGACAGCTACTAGACCAGATATTTTGCAGGCAGTTTGCATGGTCGCTCATTTTTAGGCTAATCCCAAGGAGACTCACGTGACAACGGTAAAGAGGATTTTTCGGTACCTCAAGGGTACTATGGAGTATGGGTTATGGTATCCGAAAGGCAAGGACTTCACTCTCATTTCTTTTTTAGATGCAGATTGGGCAAGATGTGTCGATGATAGAAAGAGTACCAGTGGAGGTGCATTCTATCTTGGAGACAAAGTTGGTCGCGTGGCACAAGTAAGAAACAAGAGTCGTTTCTTTATCAACAACAGAGGCGAGAATATATTGCAAGCAACAACATGTTGTACACAGGTTTTGTGGATGAAACAAACTCCGAAAGATCTTGGTATTAACTTCAGTGAGCCAATATCGCTTAAGTGTGACAACACCAAGTGCAATTAACATCTCTAAGAATCTAGTAATGCATTCATGGACAAAACACATTGCTATCAGATATCATTTTTTAAAAGAGAAAGTTGTTGAAGGTGAGGTTAAGCTGGATTTTGTTCCAACTACAGAACAAGTAGCAGATATTTTCACAAAACCATTGCCCAAGGAAGTGTTTGAGTATCTTCAAAACAAATTGGGAGTGGTCCCACTTCCCAAGAATTGACTAGCTACAAGGATCACTTTCTCAGGGGGAGCATTTGAGTATTTGATTATTCTGTTGCTCATAATCATAATTTGTGCTAAGTGCAACAAATTGTGCCTAAGAATGTTGTGCATGGACTCAGGGGGAGTCTATAGTAGCCCTTTGGTATTATTGACAAAGGGGGAGAAGAATTACAAGAAATTACATGTGTTGCCAACAATTCCAAAGGGGGAGATTGTTGAGCAAGGTGCAGCAGGAGTATTGTCATTGTTGTCAACACAGTCAGTTAGATCTAATGATGCAGTGGAAAGGCAGTTCAAAAGCCATTCAGGTGCAGAGGACAGGAGTTCTAAGGTTAGTCAGAGTATGGACAGTGAGTTTCCAAGAAGACCATAGTGGGCCTTTTGCAAAAAGATCAAGAAAAAGACAAGTAAGAAAACTATCGCGATATCGCGACATGTTTTCTGTCATGATTTCATGACATACTGGAGGAGAGAGAAACAACAGAGAAAACTATCACGATTTCACGACAAGTTGGCAAAGAAAAAGAGTAAGTTGGAAAAGTGTCACGATTTCGTGACATGTCGCATTTTCACGACTAGAAAAGGCCAGGAAGGAAGAAAAAGAAAAAGTGTCACGATTTCATGACATGTCGCATTTTCATGACTTGACGAGAGCAGGAAGGCATAGAAGGAAAAGTGTCACGATTTCATGACATGTCGCATTTTCACGACTTGACGAGAGCAGGAAGGCAGAGAAGGAAAAGTGTCACGATTTCATGACATATTGCAAGGAAGGTTGTACGAACGGAAAAGTGTCACGATTTCATGACATGTTGCAGGAGAAAGAGTCCGAAAGAAAAAGTGTCACGATTTCACGACATGCTGCAGAAGGGAGAGTCTGAAGTGTGAACTGTCATGATTTCATGACAAGTTCAAGGAGAGAGAAAGTAAAATGAGAACTATCATGATTTCATGACATGCTATAGAACTCCAAGTGAGAACTGTCATGATTTCATGACATGCAGTAAAGGAAAGTGTTCGAAATAAGAAGTGTCACGATTTCGCGATAGGATGAAGGGAAAGCGTACGGATGCAGAAAGTGTCACGATTTCACGACAGAAATAGAAAGTAGGTCTTCAATAGGAGAAGTGTCATGATTTCATGACAAAAGCAGAGAGGAAGGCTATGAAGACAGAAATGTTGCGATTTCATGACAAAAGCGAAGACGAAGTCTATGAAGGCAGAAGTGTCGTGATATCACGACAGAAAGAAAGACAAAGGCTTCAAAGACAGAAGTGTCGCGATATCGCGATAGAAAGAAAGTCAGAGGCTACAAAGGGAGAAGTGTCACGATTTCGTGACAAATGCAGAATAGAAGACTTCGAAGATAGAAGTGTCGCGATATCGCGACAAAAGCCAAAAGAAAGCGTACGGAGGCAAAAGTGTCGCGATATCGCGACATGTTTTTTCACGGCAAAAGCTATAGAAGAGTTACAGAGGCAGTGAAGCCGACAAAGTCAAATATTGGCCGACGAAGATTAGGGCTTGTAGCCGACGAAGTCTAGGGTTTTGCAACCGACTAAGATTAGGGTTACAACCGACGAAGAATCAAGTTTTTGATCATGAAAATTAAGGGTTGGCATGGGCCACACATAACCCAAGGTTGATTGTATTATAATATTATATTATATTTTAATATAATATAATATTAGTAGTAGGCTCTCCAAAGTAGAATAAGAATATGGATATATAAAGAAGAGATATTTGTCATTGTAAGGACATTCATATCATTGAAGAAGAATCTTATGTAATCGTCGTGCCCATGAAGTGGCCTCTCATCTTGGGAGATCTTGTGGAGTTATTCCTTCCTTAAGGATTATTATTGGTGTTTCCCTACCTTAAGGGTATTATCTATCTCTCTCTCATTTGTGGATTGTTATTGTGGATAATGTATTGTGGATGAATGATTTGATATTTCTGCATATTGGTGAATGGTTCATGTTTAATAATAATAAAGTTATGCAACAAGTGGTATCAGAGCAACGATTTTGGCAAAGTGGGGATTTTTGTGTGAAACCCTAGAATTAGGGCAATTTTTTTTTGGAAAAACATCTCATCTTTCAGGAGCCATATCTCTGCGCAAGTTTATCCGATTCAGGCGATTCTTGGATCAGATTGTGCAGAATTTGAAGAGCTTTAAAATGAGTGGTCATATGAAGGAATCCAAGTAGTATTGAGGGAGATACGACCTTTTGAAGTTAGTCATCCGAAACAAGGATAGTGACGAATTTCGCAGATTTTTTTTGGAAAAATGCCTCATCTTTCAGAAGCCATATCTTTGCGACAGCTAATCCGATTGAGGCGATTCTTGGATCAGATTGTGCAGAATTTGAAGAGCTTTAAAATGAGTGGTCATATGAAGGAATCCGAGCAGTATTGAGGGAGATACAACCTTTTGAAGTCAGCCATCTAGAACAAGGAAAGTGACGAATTTTCAAGTCGCGAATTTTTCAAAAGACAATTTGTTTAGTTCGGGTAAGCAAATCAGTTGCACTTTATTTTGTTTGGAAGAAAAATTGCAGATGTAGTTGTCTATGGGATTTTTAGCTTCAACTTGGTGGGAAGATATTTTTTTCCATAAAACCCTAGTTTGCATTAGGGCATGATATTTATTATCAAAAAACCCTAGTTGCATTAGGGCATGAACAATGGTACTCCAAAGTTTTTCTGGAGAAGATGATATTGATGCTAGAGAATGGTGGAAAAATTTTAGATCTCTATATTGTAATGTCTCATGGGGGAAACCCATGCTTGGTATATGTCTTCAAGGGAAAGCTTTGTTTTGGTGGATAAAGTTTTGTGAAGAAAGGAATAATGAATACACTTGGGATGAAATAGAGCATGCATTCTTGATTAAATGGGACCCATATTATGTAGATCGCATAATAAATTTCATCGAAGACCTTGAAAAGAAACTACAGGAAACTCAAAATGAGCGAAATACAATAAAAGGAGAATGGGAAGTTTTCAAGAAACAAAATGAAGACTATGAAAAAGAAATCAAATTACTCAAGAAGAAAGAGGAAAAGGTCAGGGAAGATAAACAAGATGTCAATATGCAGACAAAGGAAACCATACCTTTGGTAGAAGATAAATTAGAAAATGGACAAAGGAATTTGTTTGAATCTAAAAAGTCTATTTTGCAGGTTCCTGGAAGCATTCAAAAGGAGCAGGTTATTATTTCCATTGACCCTGGTAGCAGATTTAATTTTATTAATATTGCTTTGGCTAAGAAGTTGCAAGTTCAAGCAACAAAAATTAAGGACATACAGCTAGAGGGTGAGCATGTTCAGATTTTTGAAGATTTGAAGATCACCATGGATAAATATGTTTTACATTCAGATTTCTATGCTATTGAGATGGATGATGAGGATATTGTTCTTGGTTATCCTTGGTTAGACTCTTTGGGTACTATTAACATTAATGTGCAAAAGAAGTTTATGAAGTTATGGTACAGAAAAAAGAAGATAACATTGCAGGATATTTCTCAGCTTAAGGAGCAAGGATACAAGGAAAATCAAGAAGTGGTTGTAGAAGAACAAATTGAAGAACATGAAACAGAATCCAAGAAGGCGATAGTAGCAACAGAGTCCATGAAAGAAGTAGCAGTAACTAATTCAGTGGAAATAACATTGCAGGATATTTCTCAGCTTGAGGAGCAAGGATACAAGGAAAATCAAGAAGTGGTTGTAGAAGAACAAATTGAAGAACATGAAACAGAATCCAAGAAGGCGATAGCAGCAACAGAGTCCAAGGAATATTTGATAGAAGAGCACAAGGACACACCAAACAAAGATAACATGAAAGAACAAGGTGTAGAAGAATTTAAAACAATGAAGCCAAAGGTTGAAAAGTCAAAGAAGGTAGAACATCAAGTAAAGGTTGCACCATATCGCCATCCACACCACCATGAGCGGAAACAATATTGGAGGCATGGTTCAAGGCAACAATATTATGGTTCTACATGTAATCAGCAGGGCACCAACTATGGCAGTGTTTGGCAAAGAAAGCATAGTGATCATGGTTTTCAGCATGGTTCATCAGCATCAAGGAACAAGTGGACCCATCATTCAAGTTATCAAAATACAGCAGCAGAAGCGTGGAGCCAACGAAGCAGATTTGGATACTCAAGTAACAAAATGGCGTACCAGCATCATCGGGTTTCACTTGGATGGATGGATGAGCGAGATTGGTACCAATTGCTAACATTGCTTAGCAAATCATACTATCAGGTTTCTTCATATGTTTCGAGGACGAAACATTTGTAAGGAGGGTGGCATGGTAGGGTACCTAGGAATAGATATTTGGGGATATATTATTATATTGTATAAGGGTTGGCATGGGCCACACATAACCCAAGGTTGATTGTATTATAATATTATATTATATTTTAATATAATATAATATTAGTAGTAGGCTCTCCAAAGTAGAATAAGAATATGGATATATAAAGAAGAGATATTTGTCATTGTAAGGATATTCATATCATTGAAGAAGAATCTTATGTAATCGTCGTGCCCACGAAGTGGCCTCTCATCTTGGGAGATCTTGTGGAGTTATTCCTTCCTTAAGGATTATTATTGGTGTTGCCCTACCTTAAGGGTATTATCTATCTCTCTCTCATTTGTGGATTGTTATTGTGGATAATGTATTGTGGATGAATGATTTGATATTTCTGCATATTGGTGAATGGTTCATGTTTAATAATAATAAAGTTATGCAACACTACAAAGGGAGAAGTGTCACGATTTCACGACAAATGTAGAATAGAAGACTTCGAAGACAAAAGTGTCACGATATCATGACAAAAGCCAAAAGAAAGCGTACGGAGGCAAAAGTGTCATGATATCGCGACATGTTTTTTCATGACAAAAGCTATAGAAGAGTTACAGAGGCAATGAAGTCGACAAAGTCAAATATTGGTCGACGAATATTAGGGCTTGCAGCCGACGAAGTCTAGGGTTTTACAGCCGACTAAGATTAGGGTTACAATCGACGAAGAATCAAGTTTTTGATTGTGAAAATGTGATTATAAAAGGAAGGTTGGTTTGATGAGTTATGGGTGTTGTGAAGTGCGACGTTCGATGATAATACACAGAGAGCAAAATTTGATTGGAGTGCACAGAGTGAGCGAGTCGTGTCAAAATCAAGCTGAGTGCAAAGTAAGAGCGCACAGAGAGCAGAGAGCATAGAAGGCAGAGACAATCATTCGGCTATTATGGCACAGACTGTGCAAAGTGTGTATATAGAGAAAGAAGAGTGTGCAAGAGTGCGCAAAAGGCTAAGTCAATCACAGAACTCAGCTACAGCAGTACAACAAATGCGAGTGTCTTGCAAATTGTAAGTTCTAGACCAATCAGGGTCTTGTGGAAGCAAAGGTATTTTTTTGTAACTTTTATAGATTCAGAATTGTAGTCCAAGTTTTTGTTTGGCATCTGGAGTTGGTGCTCCTTTCTGTTGGTGCAGATAAATTAGGGGTTGGTGCTCCTTCCAGTTGGTGCTGGTAAATCAGGGTTTGGTGCTCCTTTCTGCTGGTGCAGATAAATCAGGAGTTGGTGCTCCTTCCAGTAGGTGCTGGTAAATTTGCTATAAAATTAATTACTTTTCTAAGGCTGGATTTGGATGGTAGTCCAAGCAGTCAATTTTTGAGGAGTAGCCACATTGGTGAACCTCATTAAAATCTTGCGTTGTGTGATGCTCTCTTGTTACAATTGCTATATATGTTTTTAAGTTTGCATTACTTCAGCATTAAGAATTTAGATTTAATATTTTAATTAGCTACACTGATTCACCCCCCCTCTCAGTGCCATTGTAATTTTAACAAGATGATGGTTGAGACTCTTGAAAAGTGTAGAGGTGTGATGTTTGATGGAGGGCTTGTTGTTCCTAATGTAGAGGAAGTTATTGCGCGGTTTGAAAGGATGGCCTTTGGGTACCTACGATGGAAGAGGAAGGGTCAAAAATCATTCCTATGATAGGGGCAAATGATGTGACCTCAGGGTGAGTGCAATTTAGGAGTGAGAAGTTGTTCTCAAATAGGTATTGAGATAAACTCTGGAAAAAGGGGTGTGCAAAGGTAGGGAAAGTAGGTGTGACCTCCTCATCTATGGTAAATAATGGATGAGGTTGTCTTAGCATCATGTAGATCACATGGTCGCAGAATGTGGTTGGTGGATTAGGTGAGGATGGGGATGAAAGAAGTGGATAATATTATACAAGTGAAGTAGCAAGGGCTTCACTCAAAGTGGATGTCTCATCCTGAGGTGTCGTGTGTGTATGTTGTACATCAGATCTTGTGAGTAAATTAGATATGTGTATGACCTTACCCTTCATGATCAAAGGAGTAGGAGGGGACTAACTAGAATAGGTGGCAGGTGCTTCCTCTATAAGGTGTGCTTGGTCGTGTGCTCGACTACGGGTGAACAGGCATGGTAATGTGTGCCATGTCATGAAGGTTTAGAACTACGTAGGCATTAAAACCTATGATTCTAAGTGTGCTATGTGAAGGGGTTTAGGAATAACCCTGTATGGTGTGGACTCGACTATAGCTAATAGATAAGAAAACAATGATGTGTTGTGTGTAGCTCGAACAATATTGTGACAAGTGGTGTACTATGCTGAAACCATTTTATGATCATGCAAACAACAGTAAACTAGAATTAGTTCTAAATTATGAAAAGAAAAGTGTTTTGTTTTTTTAGTGTGTTTTGGTGTTGATACTTCCTAAGTAGAATTATGGGTAGTGGAGTGAATACTATAGAATATCAAGAATATTATCGATATCGAACCTCCTACAACACCCAAATATGCACATAATATAACAATATTTTAATGTGCAAAATATGACCTATATGGAAGGCATCATAAAATGATAACCTAAAAGGGGGGAACTCACTATGCTGAAGTGAATTCACTAAATCCTCTCACGAGAAGAGGTGGCACTTTTTGAGACCTGCTACTAGCATACCCATGCTTTCAATTCACCCTCGAGTGGACTTAGTCAATAACAACAGTTACCGTGTCTACAAATTATGTTAGCCTTGTTGACAAACACATCTAATCCTATCCCACTTTGAAGGTAACTTTTGGTGATGAAATCTAGAAGCCTAGTCTCAAAAGTGGGGGATTTTTTGATGATGAAATTCATAAAACCACTCCTATGGGGATTTTAGGTGTCTAGGGAGGTGATATGGTGGAGGGTACTACTACTACCACACCAATATCGAGCGATGTATTGGGAAAGAAGTCCAATATCACCACTTGTTTAAAATACCACGCGTGTGTGTGTGTGTGGGTTTTGTATTTTTCCAACGATGTTATGTAAAACAAGAAATCTAACTAATTATCTTTTCAAATTAAAAGCTAGCCTTATATGTGTCTTCTGAAAGCAAAAAACTAGAATGAATTTTTTTTTGAAAACAAAGAATCTAATCCTAGATGCCTTTAGGAAAATAAATTGACTCTATTCTTCAAAGCATGGAAATATGCAATACGAGGGTGTGAAGAAAGGGGTTTATGTGACCCTAAATATGTGTAACAACATGGAATAATTTACAAGAAATATTTATGCAAGTATAGATAGGCAATCGTATACCATGCATGTAAACAAGAATACAAAAAAATGATTTACCTTGAGGATTTACAGAAGTAATGTGGAATTAATACACAAAAAGTAAATCTAACATTTACACATGCAAAGAAGAATATGCATTTTGCTTTTAAGGAATATAAGAAAAAGGGGATTAAGGAACCCTAACTCTCAAAATGAAATACAAAATTTCTTTGAAACAAATGCTATGGAGCAAGAGGATGATTTAAAACTTATTAAAATTTACATGAAATTGAAATTTACATGAAATTTTGAAATTTAAAGTTGCTAGAAATTTTACAGGTTCTGTAATTACAACAATATTTTAAGGTAAATGGAGATGTGAAGGAGGAGAGAATTTTCTACTAGTTATGGTGTTTTTACTAGTAAGAATTTTTACCAACACAAATAAGAAAACAAAAAATATGAAGTAAGATACCTGGTCTCTGATGTTGTGGGTGGTCTGGTTGACCCCTTTGCTGCTCACCCTTACAATTTTGGGGGTTTCTGAGGCTACCAAGTAGAATTCACCACCTGAGGGGTGAATTGAGATCTGTTTTGTGGGACGGGGGGTGAATCAGGTTTGGAGGCTTCCAATCTAGTTTATGAAGTTTTGTAAGGGTTCCAGGAGCTACAAAGACCTTTATGCAACTCAGATTTAGGGTTTTTTATGGTTTTGAGCTAAATTCATAGGGTAGGGGGTGAATTGGGTTTGTAGGCCTCATATCTATAATTTTAAGGTTTGAAAGGGTTCCAGGCACTTCAGGTACCTCAATAAAACTCTAGTTTAGGGGTTTTGAGGTTCAGAAATACAATTAGCCACCTGAGGGGTGAATTAGAATCTGATTCACGAGGCAGGGGATGAATCATATTTGGAGACTTCAAATATAGTTCTAAAGGTTTGGAAGGGTTCCAGGGACTTCAGGGACCTCTATAAAACTTTGATTTAGAGGTTTTGAGGTTCAAAAATGCAATTAGCCACCCAAGGGGTGAATTGGGATCTGATTTGTAGGGCATGGGGTGAATCGGGTTTAGAGATTTTAGATCTAGTTTTTGAAGTCTTGAGGTGGTTCCCAAGGCTTTGAATATCTCTATATTAATCATATCTAGTACTTGTAAAATATAGAAATAAAGGATAATATCAGATTTATAAAATAGTCATTCCAACACTATCCATTGTGGGGGTCCCACCAAGCATGCCAGAATGAAACGACCAAAATATGTTATTTAATCTAATAACACATTAAAGACACATGTTATTCAAAAAAATGTATTTTATTCATGATAATATTTGCATAGGTTACAAATGGGGAGAATTTCCCTTTTTCCTTTCTTTTCACAAATGTTACAATAGGCATGATTCCTTCTCTTTGCGTTCCTCAGTGTATATGGGCTTGCGTATCACCATGGGGTTGTAGTTGTTTGTTGTTTCCCTCCTTGGCTCTATGATAAACCTACAAAAAAGGGTTAGTGAGTTGGGTGGCTTGCCTCAGTCAGACCCCATAGTAAGAGAGATAAATAAACTCATAAAACATAATAATAACTAAAATAAATGATGCAAAACCTCATAAGAACACCAAATGAAGCTTACCTCCAATATTTGGGTTGATTTGAGACCCGTAGACCCAATTAACCACCTGGGGGGTGAACTGGTGCCGGATTCGTGGGGCGGGGGGTGAATTCGACTATAATTGCTATTCTTTAGAAATCCTTCGGTGGAGAGATTCCTTTAATATTGTATTGCTAATGTGCAGGTTTAGATATGCTTTGTTGTGCTTCTATACATATTTTGGTAGATTTTCTATGGTTTGTACATAAGTGGAAAGAGAGATAAATGAGGGTTTGGGCCCACTATTTATAATAAAACCCAAGGTTTAGGGGGGGTAGTTAGGAGAACTTAGGCCTAGGGTGAGATCCTATGAAGGTTAATTTAGGGTTTGTGAGGTGGCATCCTCACATTCCCTTGAGGAAATATCTCATCCTCACACATGTATGACGAGAGATTAGGGTTAACTAGGATTAGTCAACTCTAGGTTAGGTTTGGGGTTAGGTTAGGGTTTCTTAAGAAATATCCTAACTAACCTAGTGCACACACATGTGGGAGGGAGAAATTAGGGATAATTAGGGATTAAGGACCTAATTAACCTTTCTAGCCCTAAAAGTGAACTTAAGTGAAGTCACTTTAAAATTAGATTTAACAATTGACTCAATTAATACTTTTACCAATTAATAGCCTCGTGGGGGCCTCAATTAAGTATAAAGGATTCTTGTATCGCCTTAAGAGGCTGGTGGATGGTTTTTCGATGCATGGAAGGTGTTCATGATGTGATTTAGGTAGTTTATTAGGGTTTTGGACCTACAAACTAGTGAAGTGGTGTGTGGAAGTCTACGCAATGCTACTATGATCTATGGCAATCTATGCAAGTCTATGCATGTCTATGGTATTCTACACATATCTACGCATATCTACAATAGTCTACGCAGGTCTATAAGGATCTAAAATAGTCTACATTGGTTTACGATAGGCTAGGGGTATCTAGGATCACCTATGTAAACCTACAAGTGTCCAAAAGGATCTACAAGTATGCAGGTATAGCAATGTGTGACTTTTAGGTGTCTACAAGGATGAATCAAAATTTGAAGGATCATGTATGTATAGGTTTGTTATAAAAGTTGAAATATTTAAAGGAGAAAATAAAGATATGGAATGTCAAATATTTTGGTAATATTTTTAAAGAAAATAAATAAATTGAATCCAAGCTCAAAAATTGACAAGATAGTATAAATTAATGGAATGGACTAGGATTCTTATGTGAAAGAAAAACAATTATTTTTGTTATTTTAATGCATTGAAAAATAGGAGTCATATTGGTTCCAAAAATCTAGAGAGAAATATCAAATTTTTTTCATGCTACAACAAAACAATTTTTTATGTTCGTTATATAAAAAATATTATAACTCCAGATGGAAGAAATATTGAGGACGAAGAAGATATAAGGAAGCAATAAATTATCTCAAAAATATTTTGTCAAATTCTAGACAAGATAAGGAGGCACAAGAAATTTTTTAAAAAAATATTCCATCAAGTATCACTCAGGGAAAAAATGAAAGCTTGATGAAGAAGATATCTATGGAGGAGCTCCATGAAGTAGTTTTCTCTTTCCATCCTAACTAGGCGCTTGGCTCTAATGGATTTCCTTCAATTTTCTTTCAAATAAAATGGGATTTATTGAATAGTGATATGTTAGATGTCGTTGAAGAGACTCGAAAAAAGAAGGCTATAATAAGTGATATCAATGCTACTTTTATTACTTGGTTTCCAAAAAAGGTGACACAAAGTATTTTGATAATTTTCATCCAATAAGCCTTTGTAATATGATTTATAAGATTATTTCAAAATTTATGGAAAATAGGTTTAAGGGCATTCTAGGGTGTCTTATATCAAAGGAACAAGGTGGCTTTGTTTAGGGTAAACAAATTCTTGATGGTATAATAATTGCACAAGAGGTCATACATTCTCTTCATTCTAGGAAAAAACCAGGTATGCTTTAAAATTAGATATGAACAAAGCATATGATAGGGTTTCTTGGAATTTTCTACACGTTATTCTCAAAAACTTTGGCTTTGATTATAGTTGGTGTGAGTGGACTAAATTTTGTTATAGCATTACAAAATTTTCTATTTTGATCAATGGTTCTCCTACTGGGTACTTTAAGTCATCTTGTGGACTTCATCAATGTGATCCTCTTTCTTCTTATCTATTCATTATTCTGGCATAAGCATTATGAAGAGCCTTTTCAAAGGAAAAAATGGAAGAAAGAATCAAGGGAATTCAAGTTGAAAAACATGGTCCATTTGGATCTCATGTCCAATTTGTTAATGATACTTTTATTTTGGGCCATCCCTCAGCCAGTGAGACCATCAAGTTTTATCAATTTTATCATTTAATGAGAAGGCTACTGGTCAGTTGGTAAATACTTCAAAATTTGAGATTTTTCATTAATACTACCCTAGATTTACAACAAATTATTATGAATATTTTAGGGTTTAAAATTGAAAATTTTCCTTCAACCTACTTGTGTATTCCTTTATCTGATAAAGGAAATAAAAAGGAGCTTTCAATATATTTTTTGGATAGAATGAAATCTTGCTTGGTAGGTTGGAAAGGTAAGTTATTAACCATGGCAGGAAGGCTAAAACTCATAAAGACTACTTTGCAACCCATTCCTATTTATATGATGTCACTTTCAAGACTGCCAACAAGTATTGAATCAAAATTTGATAAAATTCAAAGAGACTTTCTATGGAAAGGTTGTGAGGAAAAATTTAGGTTTCATATTTGTAAGTGGGATAGGGTTTACAAAGGAAAGAATATTGGAAGAGTAGGCTTGTGGAATTGCAGACTTATAATTATGACATTAGGAGCAAAGCTTAGGTGGATATTATTCAAATATCAATGAAAGAATTGAAAAAAAAATATTACTTCAAAAATATATAGGTTTTCTTAATGCAATGAAATTGTTTAGGAAAATAACTCTATCCAAAGGATCGTCAACATATCAAAGATTTCGCAATTGATAAAGAAACATATTAGATGGTCAATAAATGAGGGGATTTATGCAAATTTTTGGTTTGATGCTTGGTTGGAGCCTTAACTTATTATCTCTTACTCAAAATGGAAACCATTGACTCAAGTGTAACTAGCATGTAAAGGTCCAAAGGTCAAATATTATGTTAGGAACCTAATATTAAAATAAAGATCACACACACACAAAATACTGAAAGATAACTGAAATACATGCAATAACATAATATTACTATGCAGAAAGTAATTGCAAAATTGAACAATATCACAAATAACTTAGAATCGCAGGCCTCTTCGAGGGGGCAACCTCCTTCAATATTTCATTAGCTTGCAAAAATATTTCTTCGTACATGGCTTCATAGCTTTTTAAAGAAAGACTTCATGCAAACCTTAACCCTAGGCTTAATAGTTGGCTTACATGAAAAATGCCACTCGAGCTAGAATATTCTACCAAATGTTGGTTACAATCTTGATAATGGTTACATCAAATGGCCCCACTTGGCTAGGAGCATAACATGCCACGTACATTACAAAATAACATTATAGATGGGATACCCCACGTTGGAAGTGGGTCATTACATAATAATGAGAATTACAAAATAACATTAGGATGGGATCCTAACATGTCCTTCCCCTTAAAAAAGCTTTGTCCTCAAAGCTGAAGGTGAGGAAACTGGTGTTGGAGCTAATGGAGAGATTCTCATATAGCATATTTTGGTTGGAGTCCATGCCACTGAACAGGGACTTCAGTAATGGTGCAGTTGTGAAGAGTGCAAGTTCGATGATCCAACAACTATTCAGGTTCAAGCAAGATAGAACCTTCTTCATCTAACTTTGGAAGTGCAGATTGAACTTGTACCTGATTTCCCACCACCTTTTTGAGAGAAGAAACATGAAAAATAGGATGAAGCTTGGATGTAGGTGGAAGGGCCAATTTGTAGGCTATGGCACCAATCCACTGTAACACCTGATAGGGCCCATAGTACTTTATGATAAGCTTATGGCATCTACAAAGCTGGAGGGACAACTATTTGTATAGTTGCAAGCGAAGAAAACCATATACCCCACATCAAAACTACACTCAAAATGATGTTGGTTAGCCTATTAGTGCATCCGATTCTGGGCTACCTCAAAATTTAGCTTCAGTTGATGGAGGACAGCAACATGCTAACTGAGATTAGTGTTGACTACATGGACCTTGGAGCTACCTAGAATGTAGGAGGAAGACATTGATGGACGGTGCCCATAAACTGCCTCAAAAGGGGTAACCTTGGTGGCTGTGTGATAGGAAGTGTTGTACCACCACTCGATCAAAGGAAGCCATCTCGTCCAGTGTGTAGGATGATATGAGGAAAAGCAACAAAGGTAGGTTTCCAAATATTTGTTGACAATCTCCGTTTGGTCATCCGTTTGTGGATGATACGCTGAAATCATATTGACCTGAGTCCCTTGCAACTTAAACAATTCTTTCTAGAAGTGACTATTAAAGGTTGGGTCATGATCGAACACGATGGAGGAGGGTAGACCATGAAGGAAAAATATAGAATCAAGAAAAATCTAGGCAACGGTGGAGGCTATGTAAGGATGGGATAGGGAAAATAAGTGAGCATACTTTGAAAGATGATCCACTACCACAAAGATAATAGATTTACCTCCATAATTAGGTAAGCCTTCAATAAAATCCATAGAAATATTTATTCAGACCTGGTCAGGAATGGACAAGGGTTGAAGAGTGTCTGGAGAATGCACTGTTTCGCATTTCATTCGCTGAAAAGTATCACAAGCTACCACAAATTTGTGAATATCATTTTTCATACCCTTCCAAAAAAAAGTACACTTAAGTCGTTCATATGTTTTGAGAAAATTTTGAATGGCCCACAGATGGGGTAGCATGCAATTTTGTCATGAGAAGTTCTTGTAGTGAGGACTTATAGGAAACAATAAGGCGTTGGTAATAACGCAGATCCTGACCATCCCAAGTGTATCCTAGACATGAAGTAGGCTCAATGGATAGGAAAGCAACCAAAGTCTGCAATTCAAAATCCTGAAGTACCTCCTAGCGTAAATAATAAATCCATTGGGGGAACAACAATAAAATGGCACACAACATACTATGAGCTTTGAATTGGTGAGAGAGCATTAGCCACAACATTCTCCTTACCCTTCTTATAGGTGATATCATAATCATATCACATGAGTTTAGAGATCTATTTTTGTTGTTCAAGGGTGGCAACTTGTTGCTCCAAAAAGTACTTGAGACTCTAATGATCTGTTTTAATGGAGAAATGATGTCTAATGAGATATGGTCGTCAATGGGTTACTACATGCAGAATTGCCATCATCTCCTTGGCATAAGTAGATTTTTCTAAATTATGACTAGAGAGAGTTTTACTAGTAAAGGCCAAGGGTCTCCCTTCTTGCATAAACACTACCCTAATACCATGACTTAAAGCATCACTTTCAATAACAAATAGTTTGGAGAAATTTGGCATGGCCAAGACAGGCATAGTGGTTATGGTCTGCTTTAATTCTTGGAAAGCCTTTTCAGTGGGTCCTTTACAAGTAAAAGAGTCCTTTAGCATGTAAGTGAGGGGAGCTACAATTTTATCGTAGTTACAAATAAATTTACGGTAATAACCTATAAGCCCTAAAAATACCCTAATACCCTTGAGAGTGTGAGGTTTCAGCCATTCCTGAATAGCTTGGATCTTCTTGGGGTCAACTTTAATGCCCTCCTTAGTGACAATGTGTCCCAAATATTCTATTTCTATTAACCCAAAAGAACACATGGAACACTTAGCATAGAGTTGATGTTGTACCAAAAATAGGAGATTCTGATTCACATGAATAAGATGCTCTTCCCATGAGCGACTATACACCAAAATATCATCAAAGAAGACTAGAATGAACTTTCAAATGAATGGATGAAAATGTTGTTCAGGAGGCTCTGGAAGGTGGAAGGGGCATTAGTCAAGATGAATTGCATGACCAAAAACTCATAGTGACATTCATGAGTACAAAAGGTAGTCTTGGGAATATCCCCCTCCTTGAGCCAGATTTGATGGTACCCCAAGCGAAGGTCAAGTTTAAAAAAATACATAGCCCCATGAAGTTCATCTAGTAATTCATCTACCACTAGAATATGAAAATTATCCTTGATGGTGAGTTTATTGAGCTGTTGATAATCGATACACAACCACCAAGACCCATATTTCTTGCGTACCAATAAAATAAGATAAGAGTAAGGATTGGTACTTGGTCAAATGACATCGACTTTTAACAATTCCTATACTAACTTCTCAAATTTTGACTTAAGAGCATGAGGATACCTGTATGGTCTAATTTTGGGTGGTGCATTACCAGGTAATAAGGGGATAGCATGGTCATGCGAGCGACAAGGTGGTAATTTTGTTGGCTAATTGAAAATAAAGTTGTGCTTGGTCAAAATAAGTTGTAAATCTTCAGGAATAGAATCCTCCTCTGAAGGTTGCAGTTGGATTGCAAAAATCTGAGGTATGACACCCCGAGATGATTTTTTTAACTTCTCCATTCAGTTGGAACTAATAATCTATGAGGACCCTGCTTTTAATCCATGGAGAGTGTAGGATTGTCCATTCTATGAAAATTGCATCCAAAGCTCACCAAAGTGCCAAGAGATGACTCCCAATGTGCCCAACCATTGATATCGTAACACAATATCACATCCCCCTAATTGAAGTGCAAACATATCTTGTTTGAGCTCATAGTCCCCAATCTTAACCTTAACATCACGATATTTTCCTTTGCAAGGTAAATTTCCACCAGTTGCTACCATAACCTCAAAGGAATTACATGTGTGTACATAACAATTTTCCTGCTTGGCTATGCGGGGATCAATAAATTGTGTGTACTTCCATAATCAATAAAAATGGTAATTCCCAGGCCCTTGAAATAACCCACAACTTTCATGGTTTTGGGAGTAGTAATGCCAGCAAGAGCATGAACAAAAATTTTAGCCTGTGGTTCATCTGGGTTTTCTTCCTCGGGTTTAGATGGTTCCTCTACTAATTTAGTGTCATCATCACTATGGTCGTTGGTGTTAGGATCCTCAACATTGATGAGAAACAACTTATTTTGGGTGCACCTATGCCTGCAAAAAAACTTTTTATTATAATTGTAGCACAATCCTTGGGCGTGTCGTGCATCCATTTCAATAGTGGTTAAACGTTTGGGTGCAGAAGTGGGTGCAACAGGTTTTTGTTCATGTTAATTGTGGAATCTAGGAGGAAAAGAAGGTTTAGATTGTGGAAATTTAGATATCTGCCTCTAAGCTAAAAATTTAGACTCATCCAAACGAGCCAATTGGATAGCTTGCATCATGGATTGTGGTGTAAACATTGTGACCTCGGCTTGGAGATCTTCCCGCAACTCACTAAAAAAACAACTCATAAAGAACTCTTTATTTAATCCAGTAGCTTTGTTGGCCAATCTCTCAAATGTATTTAGTAATCTTGAACTGTCGAAGTTTGTTTTAGCTTTGTCAACTATTCTGTAAAATCATCATACTCACTAGAGCCAAAGTGAGTGAGTAATTGAGACTCAAATTCTACCCAAGAAGGATCAAAGATAGTTTTTTGCAACCATTGGTACCATTGTAAAGCTTCATATTCCAAATTGAAAGAAGCCATTTGAACTCGGTGATAAATGGGGACATCATGGAGTCTAAAGAATTGAGCAACACGACATAACCATCCATCAACATCCTTCCCATTGAACTTAAGAAAGTCTAGTTTTGGCATCTTTAAGGTATTATCACGATCAAAACAAAGGTGAGAGTCATCTGTTCTCTTTTCGTGATGATACTCAGACTTGCTTGGGACACCTTGTATTTTAGACTCAACATCTGCTAGAAGTTCTTCTAGGCAAATTCTAGAGGTATCTTGGTCAACTCTAAAAGTTTGAAATTCTGTCATCAAGTGTTAAGATAGGGTCCACTTTGGTGGCTGCTTGATATGGGCGCTCAATGAGGAGATATACTGAATTTCTTGACTTTTTGTGATCTCTTAGTTGTTTGCAAGTTGATGTCAAGGTAATTTCTTCCACTTGGACTTAAAATTTCACTAGTGAGTCCTTGAGGGTCTTTGGTGCAGAATGATAAGTAGCTTCTATTCTTAAAAATTTGGATCAATTTGGTTGACTGTTGAAAAGTTATGGCATTAGCAAGAAAAATAAAAAAAATTGCCATTTTTTGGAAAATCGATGTAAAATTTGACCAGGGGCTGCCAAGGATAATTTTATCTGGAATAAAGTGTAGAATTATCTACTAAATTTTTTAGTCAATTTGAGCTCTATGTGAAGCAATATCCTTGTTTTGGAGCTCTAGGTCACAAGGGGTACTGGATCAACTGTCTCGGATCTATAAACTGATCACCCTATCACTATCCTATCACCTATATTGTAGTTACCGACACTGATGGTTTTGTTTCTGACCTTGACCACCTGTATTTTCTGGCTATTATAGTTAACTGTTACTGTTACTATTGCTGACCCGATTATTATTGTCACTAACTGGGTTGTTACTGTCACTAACCTGAATGGTACTGGGATATTGCAGACTGTTAGAGACACTTGCGAACACTGTCCTAACTATTGGTGCATACAAAGTGTGTTCTTTTGTGATAGGGAAGTCCTCCGTATTCTCACATTTTGGGATTGTGAATGCAGGTTTAGGAGAACAAGAAGATGTGTGTTTTTGTAGGTTGAAGTGTTTAACAGAACCAGGGTATGATAGGTAAAAGAGTATGTAACACCCATAGGCCCTTTTTTATACCGTAGTGATGAACAATAGTGCTCGGACCAATATTTCAGGCCACTACTTGTTGAGTGGTAATTTTACCCAATTGTGAAATTACACTCCCCCTTAGGGTTTTGATCTCAAAGCCCTCTCTTGCAAAGAAGTTAAACAAAACAACTTCTCCAAGGTCTCCGCTATATTAGCATTTGCATGTGTATTAGTAATATCAATAAAAATTTATCAATTTAATGCTAGGAACACCTTAGTGATTGCAAGTAACTATAAACAAGGGGCATGTGTTGGTTTATTTTACCATGCTACTTTAATGATTGTTCATGAAACCAAAATAAAAGTAAATGTGAGTTGGCCCTCATATGACCACGATGTAGTGCCTTAATACCTTTTATCTTGAGGTTTTTAAGGTAGATTTTATCTTCCCCTATTAAGTGGATTTTAATCAAGTTTTATCTTGCATTAAATCCTGCTTTTAATCATGAAAATGAAGATTAAATCTATCTATGAATGTAAATCTAAAATGATGAATAGGCTTCTCAAATGTAGCTTCTTATCATGGAGATTAAGATAGCCTTTAATATGATTAATTGATTATCCCTCTTAAATGAAATCAAATTTTCACAAAGATGAATAATTTAGTGCTTTGAAATAATGACCTTCAATGCAGTGCACAAATGAACCCTCTTTCATAAAATCAAAATTTTAATAAAGAAACGTGTATTTATTGCTCCCAATATGCTAATTTGTGGAATGCCATAAACATAGCCCCTTCAATGAAATTGAAATTTTCATGAAGAAAATGTCATCATAGGCTCATGAATGAAATATAAGACTGAAAAAATTAAATTTGGCCCCAAAATGCAAATTCTGAAATTTCGTATTTTCAAAATCTGCAATAAAAACAACTTTGACTAATTTTTAAAAATACGAAATGACTCCGAAGCAAAAATGTCTAAGTGCAAAATGGAACTCCGAAGTATACTCTACACAGCCATGCAATTATTTTTGGAGTTTGAAATTTTTTTAATTTTTATTTTAATGTCCGAAAATTAAAAAAAAAAAAATTGAAAATAAAAAATTAGAAAAATAAAAAAATGAAGTCTGAAAACTGAAATAAAATGCAGAAAACCAGAAAATGCAGTTTTATGCTACCCTAGCATGCAAAATTTGAGACATGAGATTTTTCTGAGCATAACCCAACTTAGTCGGAACTGCATTTGCACATCCCGAACTAAATGGGTGCGAGACTCTTAAGGAAAAAAAATAAACTTTCTATTTCTGGACATTCAACAATGAAACCCTGAAAAGCAATGACATTGTCTAAAAACCCAGAAAGCAGAAAGAAGAAAGATAGACAATAAAACGGGAACACTCAGAGATTTTCTCCTCTTATTTTGCTCCAAAGTGCAAAAATCCTGCAATTACACATTCAAAAGCTCCTTGTTTTTACATTCATTCCAATAAAATTTCTAACGGAAAGAAAAACAGCTCCAAAATAGGCCCAGTGTACCACTCCAATCTTGTTTTCACAACTATTTTCCAACCTCCTATCCTTCCTTTGATGGGGCATTTAAAAGTTCTCCATGTCCATTCATTTTCGTTCCATGGCTTTTCATTTCCTGCTTTGGACCCTTCCAATGCTTTCCCAAATGCTTCCTTTTTTTTTTTTTTGTTTGGCTCTCTCCGTAACACTTTATAATAAGACAAGAAGGAAATATATTGGTTTCACCCCATTATGTATGATAACATTCCTTTTATTATGATTTCATTACAACCTTTACCGTGGAGGGCTTCATATTAAATAAAACCGTGATTATTTGCTAACAGGTGAATGATTTTAGGTATGTTTGTTTATATGACCAAACAAATACTTTGAAGACCTTTATAAATGAACAAATAAAATCATCCCCAAATTTAGACCCCTTAATCTCGTCGTGGGTAGAGCTACATGTTGTCTTCGAGGTGGGTGCTCACTATTACGAAACATCAGCCATTACCATGAACTGTTCTCACGCGCCCCTCCAGGTGAACATCCACGTGGTGCATCATTAGCTTGACCAATGCATGGTGGCCTTATATTCCCTTCTGATCCGGTGAACTCCACGTCGTTGCCTCCAACTAACCCATTTTCATGCCTCTGTTGACTGGCCAACACGTACTGTATCACCCTAGACATCGCTGGTCATCCAGCCTACGTGGCTTCTCTGTTCTGCGTTGTTGCTTGCTGTCTACTGCATTCAACATCTGCGCCCTATCTAAGTTAGCCACATTCTCTGGGGGTCATCCAATCTTCAATGCCTCTTCTTTACTCCTCTCGATGCCGACGAACAACATCCAGTGCTTCATTCTCTATGTTGTCGGTCTGCCAGAGGTCACTAAATCATTGGGCATTTCAATCATTCCGTGCTTAGGTGAATGGGTGTGGGTTGAAATTTTTTGAATTATCATGCACCTCACTTACTCGTTACACCTGCTATCAACTCATATTGGCTCCACTTCATTGTTGTGTAACCCGATGCACTAACCGCCTTCATCTGCACTGCATGGTGAGAATGTATGCCCTGTTGTACTGCATTTCAAAACATTGGATATATACCCAATGTGAGGCTTCATGAATATCGCATTTCTCTTAGGGTGATTTGTTGTTCTGCTAAGAAATAAGGATGTCGTTTACCTCCTCTGTGTGCCTTGAAGTATTGATATTTACCACTGTGTCATTGACGATGGTAGCCCCCTTTTTGGCAATGCAAATTTACATTGTACTCTTGTGACCTGTCATCAACAAATATCAAACCTTTATGTCATATTTCCCTCCATAGAACCCCCATATCATGTTGTCTTTTAGTCTTGCGTACATCAATCTCGACCCATAGTCCACCCGCTTCGAATTCATTCTTACAATTCTGAATCAGTCCAATGTATTCATGATTTTCTAGTATCGAATGTTGCTTGCACATTGTTCGTCTAGACGACCACCGAGCTATCCAAAATGTTCACTTCGTCATCCAAAATAATGCATGCGAGCTATTTTTCTTACTACCAAAACATCGTTGTCTTCGCCTTTGCTATACCACTAATCGTTCGCCTTGGTTTTCTACTCGAAACATGACACTGCATCTTCATCCAGGTCTGCCTGCGATATACCCGAACACCTTTCTATTTCAATCTCCCATGCCCTGCATGATCAACAATGCCCACTTGTTGTTCTCTACATCTCCATCACCAAGTGTATCCTTATTGAGCGAAAGAAGATTACGCTCTGTCGTCTATCATCACATCACGTGACCACCTTCGAAACTCCCCACAAAATCTCCGTGTGTTCTACATGTCCACCGGGTATGCTATTCAATAAGAATTCACTGCATCGTATTTCGGGATGTCGCCGCTAGCGCAGTCACCGTGTTTACCACTCGGTACGATGTCTGATCATATACCTGCGTTGATTAATGCCATGTTGTAAGCCGTCTATGCCATGTGGCCTGGCTACTCCTCAAAAATAATGCCCATCCTAACGCCGTCAAATGTTGTGATCATCACCTCTGTGAAGCCTTCGTTGTCACTTCAAATCTTTGTATGGGTCGTCTCATTCTGTGTGACGTGGTGCCTTTCGTGTTCTACATATTGGTTAACAATATCCATTTTTTGGATTAGCCGCGTCTCCCGGTCCATACTGGCACCACACCATGACCTACATTTTATTCACCTCAACGTTAATCTACGTCAACTCTACCTGGACCGTTGCCAATGTCTACCACTTGCTTGCCGCCTAGATGTTGTCACATCTACGATGCGACCAACCTTCTATTAGCCTGTGGGGCCCCTGCATTCGATATGTCCTTTGTGCCATAGCATAGCATGAATGCCCCCGCCATGGTTTGTTCGCTTTCAAACTCTCGTTGCTGCTGTTGACATCTATCCTCATCGCCACGTCATTCGTGCTTTGTCACCACGCGAACCTCCATGTCTACGCTCCTACTGGCAACCTTCGGTGAGAACCCCGGCATAGAATTTGTCCAAAGCCTTCGCTGCATCGTGCGTTCCCTCCTCGACTTTTACTCCAAGCGTGTCCTTGCGTGGAAGAACACATCATGAGAAAAATAAAAGAAAATAAAATAGTAGACTTAATCAAAAAGAAAGTTTTAAATCTTTAATGAAATCTAAGTTAAAAAAAAAAAAATCATTTATAACTCTCTTTTAAAAGGAACTTAAAGCTTCCTCGTGGAACTTTATTTTAATTGATCCTATATATATATATTTATATATATTTATTTATTTATTTATATATTTTTTATTTTTGTTCTAATATATCTTATTACTATATATAATATAGTAATAATAAGATATATTTTATTTTTAGTATTATTAATATATACATTATTATTAATATATAAGGTATATATATTAATAATAATATATTTTATTATTATTATTATTTTATTTATATATTGTATACATTAAATGTATAAACATACATATATAAATAAATATTTTTATATTTGCTTTTGTTTATATATATATATATGAAATATATATAACTATATATTTTTATTTTAACTTAAAAACAAAAATTTCTCTTTTTTTTTATTAATGTTTGGATTGATTTAGTTTAGAAGAATATTAAAATTAATTAATACCTTTTTCATTGAACTAAGACCAAACAAGGGTGTCTGAAGACATGATCATCAATAAACCCAAACCCAACCTCCAAAGAGACCATTATATCAATTTTTACAAGAAGGCGAGAAGACCCTTCGAAACAAGGAACTTCGAAGTCCGCATGATGAACCTATGGCTAGGGTTATATTCAAATGTCAATCCAAAATCCCTTAAAAACCAAAAATTAAAATTGGGTCCCCAAGTTTTGGGGCTAGTTGTGGAGCAGCCACAACACTACCCAAGGAGGATTCCATACATACCCTTGAGCACACTATCTACCTCTCTAACAGTACGGGAGGGTAATCATTTGGGATGTTGTGTCCCGTTGACTATGGATGATACAAGGCCGAAAAGCTTCCTATTGGATAAAATTTTATTAAACCTAGAATGGTCTCCCGATACACCCGAATATCCGTGGGAGCTCGATTCCATGTCTGAGTGCTATCTAAGGCCTAGGTATTGGAGATTGATCGCCCCTCAGTTCACTAGACGCTTTATGGGCTATCTAACTTAGCTAATAACAACAGCTCCTTTGCGATATTTTAAAACCTCCGACAAAAGGGTTTCTAACCTACACAACTACTGAAACATAACTGTATTTTTTTTTGTCGAACAAACTATATTTTTTTGTATTTTTCTTCAATAAAGGAAAAATAGAAATGAAAAACACACAAAAAATTATACCTAACAGGCGGAATGGTTGGCAAAAATTGTCTTAGTTGCAACATAACTTGGCCCCATAAAGTGCTCTGATACCACTTGTTAGGAACCTACTATTGAAATAAAGCTCTCACATACAAAATACTGAAAGATAACTAAAATACATGCAATAATAGAATATTACTATGTAGAAAGTAATTGCAAAATCAAAAAATCTCACAAAGAACTCAAAATCGTAGGCTTCTTCGAGGGGGCAACATCCTTCAATATTTCTTTAACTTGCAAAAAGATGTCTTCTTACATGGCTTCATAGATTTTTAAAGAAATACTTCATGCAAAACCTAACCTTAGGATTAAGAGTTGGCTTACATGCAAAATGACACTCGAGCTAGAATCTTCTACCAAATATCGGTTACAATATTGATAACGGTTACATCAAATGGTCCCACTTGGCTAGGAGCATAACATGCCACGTACATTACAAAATAACATTATAGATGGGATCCTCCACGTTGGAAGTGGGTCATTACATAATAATGAGAATTACAAAATAACGTTAGGATGGGATCCTAACAGATTATATTGCTATGAGTAAAAACTCTAGATCATGGATTTCTTTTAGTAACTTGGTTGAAATAGAATTGCAAATGAACTTCAAAAGATGGTTCGAGAGTTTTATTTACCAATTTTAACACAAAAGGATGAGTTGGTTTGGAATTTATCAAAGGATCGTGGATACTCGGTCAAGTTGGGACATAAGGATACAATTAAAATATTCTTCTCCCAAATATTTTTCTTGGAAGAATGTTTGGTCATTAGAGGCTCTCCCTAAGGTCTCAACATTTCTTTGGTTAGTAGTTCAAAGTAAGATTCTTATTGGAAAGTCTACAAAGAAGATGATATTATGGACCCTTCAAATGTGCCTTATGTGAGAAGTATTTAGAAACATCAGATCATTTACTTCTTCGTTGTTCATTTGCTCACACCATTTAGGATTATTTTTTTAAAATATGAAATTATATTGGGTAGCGCCATCAACATTGAAAAAGTTGATAAAATTATGGATAAATTATTTCAAAGCTAAAGCATTATG
The DNA here is from genome assembly GCA_028583015.1 of Wollemia nobilis. NCBI lineage: Eukaryota > Viridiplantae > Streptophyta > Pinopsida > Araucariales > Araucariaceae > Wollemia > Wollemia nobilis. The sequence goes on from JAQPPZ010002068.1 coordinate 1,838,772, forward strand.
TATTCTTTAGAGGATTGGCCTGCCATTATTTGTTGGAATTTATGGCTTGAAAGGAATAATAGAATTTTTTAAAATAAATATCAAAATCATGCCCAAGTTTGGAACCGTATTAGTGCCTCTTGTAGAATGTCTACAAATATGGTGTGCATCATGGGAAGTCTCAATTGTAGAAAAAGAGGTGCTAATAACTTGGCTAAAATATTTGAACATACATGGAAGAGTCATTTATGGCAACGAAATTAAAATAAAGGATCTACTTTGATCTATGGTAAAATAGAAATGTTCAGTAATTGGATTTATTAAAATTAATTTTGATGGTGCTTCTAAAGAAAATCCAGGAAAATTTGGTGGAGGTAGCGTTTTTATAAATAGTTAAGGCAACATTCTCCTCACTTATTCAAAATCATATGAAACTTCAACTAACAACTATGCAAAGGCTAGGGCACATATTACTACTGATGTTCATCATATATTGCTAGAGGCAATATCCTGGAAGTGTGAGCATATTTATACAGAAGGAAATATAGTAGCAAATAAAATAGTGAATTATGGTGTTGATCTTCTTCCCGATGAAATTCAAATTTTAGAAGACAAATGGCCAAATGAGATTTTATGTCTTAATCAAAATAATGTGAAGGAGTTGATTGTGGAAACATAGCACTTCAAAGAAGTTGAAGAATATATTTAAGAGAAAAACAAATGAAAAACTGTGATAAGAATGTATGCTACAACAAATATAATATTTTGGTATTTTGATGGAAGTGGCCCCCAATAGAAGTCACATATAACCTATTAAAAAACATAATATCTTGTAACATATTCTTTCAAATGAGTTTACATAGGTTTTATGAGGGGTCATGATCCCCTCATAGTAGACCTTGTGAGGATGATCATTTGGTTTGGACGTTGAAATTTGATGGTTCTAGGTCTAAACAAGGAAGTGGAGCTAGAGTTGAGCTCATTAGTCCCTCGGGGAAGTCTTTCTTTGTTGCATTTAGGTTACAATTTCCATGTACTTGCAATGTGGTAGAGTACGAAGCCTTGATTTCAGGATTACGACTAGCATTGAATAAAAAGGTGATATGCTTGAAAGCTTTGGGAGATTAAGCACTAGTGGTCAAACAGGTAAAGGGGGAATTCACTTGCAAAGATGACAGGTTAAGTTACTATAAAACTAGGGTTAGAGAATTGATTGACGAGTTCAAAGCATTTAATATATCTCTAATCTCTAGAAAGAATAATCGATTAGCTGATTCCTTAGCAGTTGTTGCAAGTACATTAAACCCCATGGATAAAAGAAAATTGAAGAGATTCTCAATAGAGTAAGTACCTTGTCCATATATACCTGACAATGTGAAGAATTTACAGGTATTCGAAAGCAATAGCCATATTTTTGACTTTGTAACTAACTCAGGTGTGTTTGAAAATCATGTAATAGACGAAGATCAAAAGTTACAAGACGAGGAAGATGAAGAAAATTTACCAAATAGGAAATTCAATGCTATTCCAAAAGGTACGGTTGCACTAGAGAATATTTTTGATATTGAGTACCGAGGCAAAAGACAGGATAAAATATTATTGGAAGATGAGACATATGACTCGGTCAACATTGGAAGTGAAGAATCACATAATGTGCTTATTGGAAAGGCATGTACACCCCATGAAAAGGAAGGAATAATGCATGTGCTCAAATATTACCTCGATTGTATAGCATGGACATATGAGGATTTGAAAACCTATGACCAAAATGTCATCATGCATACCATACGTCTAAAGCCAGATGCCAAACCATTTAGACAGAAGCAACGTGTAGCCAACCCATTGTTGGAGCTGCTTATAGAAAAGGAAGTAAAGAAGCTCCTCGATTCTAAGATCATATTTCCTGTGCATAATTCAACTTGGGTTGCTAACTTGGTTCCTATGAGGAATAAAATGGATGAATTAGATAAACCTCATCGAGGCTATAGACGCCTGACTAGCAGTGGGGCTCTATATATAGCCATTTCATTTTGAGCGATACTTCATAGCCTAATGTAGAAAAGGATGATGGAATCTGGAGGATTTTCAGAAATGCATGAATGAATGAATTTTGCACACACTGAGCAAAGGCAAATGGATTAGTTGTTTTCATTCTGAAACTATTTACCCCCATCTTCTCGAGACATTGCTAAATTATTATGTCTCGCTAATCTTGTGTATTTTCATTTTAGGTTGGGTTCTTCACTCGAAATTCTCAAGAGCATTTCCCAAAAGAGTCACCATTTTTTGTGGCCATTCCACAACTAGCCCCAAACTTGGGGACCCACCTTTAATTTTTGGAATTTTTGTTGAATTTTAGTTTCTTTGCGTGATAATTTTGATAGGCTGGTGTGTTGACTAGTGTCTCCTTTTGGTTTCTTTTAAGTTGTCTAGTGTGTTGGTTAGGTTCTTTCTTATTTTTGTTATTTTATTATTTTGGTTAGTTTTAATGTTTTGAATTAAACCAATTCAAACATTTGAAATTAATTAAATCAAATTTAAAATTAAAAAAGGAGAGAAAATAAGTAAAATTTAAATAAAGAAATAAAATAAAATAAAAATAGAAGAAAAACTAAAAAACAAAAGCAAATAAGAATAAAAATATATAATATAAAAATAAAATGAATAAAATAAAACAAAAGAATAGCATTTATTTTTCTCATGGCACACTAATATTTCTTTACATATTGGTTTGGTATTAATTTCTATGTTGACTTTATGATTTTATTAAAGTTAGTTTGAATTAATGCTTTATATTGATGTTGGCAGGTTTCTAAATAAAATAAAGGCATTATTTAATTCATTACTGGCAAAAAAGCGTTATGGAAGAAGTGTTTCATTTGGAAGATACTTACCAATTTATTATTGGCAAAAAGCATTATGGAAGAAGCGTTTCATTTAGAAGATACTTACCAATTTATTATTGGCAAAAAGCATTATGAAAGGAGCGTTTCAATTGGAAGATATTGACCAATTTCTTATTGGAAAAAAAAGCATTATGGAAGAAACGTTTCATTTAGAAGATATTTACCAATTTATTATTGACAAAAATCATTATGGAAGAAGCATTTCATTTGGAAGATATTGCAGTTACAAAGAAGTTACGTGACTAAACCAAAGGAAAATGGGGGAAAATGAAATGAAGAGTTTCTTTTAGGGTTGGAAAGCTTTAAAAAGCCATGGAAGCAAAGGAAATAGAGGCTGGAATTTTTGGATCAGAAGGAAGGAAATATTGGAAGGTTGCTTCTACTGTAAACAACTTTGTGTAACATAGCGGTGGAGTATTCCCGGTGGGGAGGTATCTTTCGATGGTCAGAATAATCCCTAGGATGAGCTTGATCTTAAGTACCAAATCGAACAATCTTCCAAGTACCCGAACTACCCTCGTACGGACTGTCAATCTCTTGTACGACCTTCCACACATACACTGTACGATCTGAGATCGTACAGTGGCCAAGATGGTACGATCTTGCACTCAAAAAAACTGATGGATGCTGTTTTGGAGGCTGTCGTACACAGTTTTGTAATCGTTCAAGCCGATTACCAAAACTGCCAAATCGGGTAAGTTTCTATCAATCGCCTGTTTTACCAAATCGGGTAAGGATTTTGTGTACGATTTGTACGATGTACGATCTGTACGATCCAAAGGTACAACAAGATAGTATTTGCAATGCTCTTCTGCTCCAATCTCTCTCTGGAAGGTTTTGTAAGGTTTTAACAGTCCAAACAAGATGATTCCACACACAAGCAAAGCATCCAATCCGGGATTATAAGTGATTCCGTTCAAGCAATTACGCCCAAAAATCATACAGTCTACTTCAATACATCCTTGACAATGTCCTCATGCTCCTAGATCATTCTCCATGATTCCCACCAATAGCAATCTGCTCACAACCTGCAATGAAGCCTAAAACTAACATATGACAGTAAGGAAGAAACTCAATCACACAATAATCATCCACAATGCATCAACCATACACACAGGATCGTACACTGTCATCCACAACGTCTGTTCTTTATTATTAATGGTGATCAACTCAGTACAATGTGGAAACTCTATCCATACTATAGCAATAACTCAGAAATATGGCTAACTCTCTATCCTAGCAACTATGAACCAGTAAACTAGTAGCCAGACTCATAAATTCGAAAATGGGGCCTTATATAACGTTGCCCAGGCCGTTCCAAAGTGGTTCCTGAGACAATCCATTATTCACAACTACCCAATTACAACTGAATACATTATTTTGGCCTTTTCCTAAGTTTACACCTTAGGTTAGCAAATCCATGCGACATTTCATCCCGAAATTGCATTTCCTTTACATTTCAGTGAATTTCGGTGTGCCCTGTATGATTTGCCACTGCTCTGTATGGTTTGCCACTTCAGTTGTATGGTCTTATGTATGATTTTCTCCCTACTATACGGTTTCACAAAACTGGAGCAAATCATCTCCAAAATAGTCAAAACTTTAGCAAATCACTTCTTCTTTCTCTGGGAGGTGGATTTGTTGCCTACATCTGCCCTCCCCTTTATTTGAGTCGGCATCCTCGATGACTCGTTCTGCTTCTTCTGTAATGTTTCCAGTCGAGCTACCTCAGCCTCCAAGTCCTTGACTTGGGTCTTGTACATTTCTCTCTCATTTTTTAGCTTGGCTGCGTAGCTCCCCATCTCGACGGCTTTGGCTCCGTGAAGGTTAGCCTTTTCCTCGATGGCTTTCACGAAGTCCATCATCTATTTCTCTCGATCGGAGGCACTCTTTGACAACTTATCTTTCCAATGAGCCTCTGCTCTAGCAGCCGCTTGAAGCTCTTCGTTCTTCTCATCAATCGTCTTCAAGTGATGCTCGATGTCAGCTTCGAGAGCTCGTATCTGGTCTTCCTTGGTCCTTATTTGAGCCTGCTTGTCCAAGACCATCTCATTGAGCTTCTTGTCATCCATCATCAATTCCTCTATCTGCTTGGCCTGCATAGCTATTTGCTTATCTTTCTCGACCAACTGAGCTGACATCTGCTCATCCTTTGCTTTGAGTTGTGCCTCCAACTCCTTGATCCTGTCTTCTACCGTTTGAGCGATCTGTCACTTCTCTTCCTCAAGCATTGTAATCTTGGCTTCAGACTCTATTCTGAAACCTGATAGATCCTCCTCCAACTTCCTTATCTTTTCTTCTATTGCTACCCTACTTTTCTGTAGTTCTTCCTCCATTACGGCCAATTCCTTTTGAGTGGCTATAGTCTCCTCTACTTGCGCCTCCTTGAGTCGATGGATTTTTGTCAACCCAACGCTCAACCACTCTATCCAATGAGTCAGGAAGTTCAACTTCCATAGGGTAATGGACACACCTGTGGCAACCCGTCTATACTCCACATCTACCGTATTGGTTGGGCAGGTTGGATGACTCACTCTATCCAGGTAAATCCTTGGGTCCCTCCTGTAGTTTGTGATCGTCCCTTCTAGCAAGTCTTCTCTTCCCAACATCATTGTTACCTCTTCCCTGGGTAACCTCCATGGATGTTGTGCATGGATCTCTTCTATCTTCTTTATCCGCTCCGCACTAATCACCCATTCCGTTATACGCTCCAACTCGAGAGACACTTGTTGTTCCCACAATGCCAATTCTCCTACATGGCCAATACAAAATGTCATTCTTGCACTATTCATCACATGGCCTAATTGACTGAAGAAGTGCTCCACCTTATCCTCTACACCTCGTGCCTCCTCTTCCATCGTAATTCTTTTGAACCATGGTATCTCCAAGAGATAACTGGATTGCATTCCCCATCGTTCTTCCTCTGAAGGAGTCCTCAGTTCATCTTCTTCTCTAAGGTGGCTAGAGCTTCCTCCAAGCTCTCTAAGTGCTCTCTCGATATCAATATTTTCTCGAGGTGGAGACTATTTCTCTTGTTCCTCCTCCCCCTCATTATCTACAATGTTTATGATCTCTTCCTGAGATCGTTGCTCATCCTATCCCTGAGCCTTCTCTGCTCTAGATGAGCCTCCCTGTGGCTCCTCCGTATTGTCTCGGCCTTCCTCCTTGCCCTCCACTTGTTGCTCTTCTGCCACTCTTTCCTCCTACAGCTTTTGTGCATCCTCCATTGTGACCTTCGGGGCAACAAGTGCTTCGCTTTCTTGTGGCACTTCCTTCTCCGAGACTTCATGTCTGCTAGAGCCTCCTGATACAAATCTGTATCACGTCTTCTTCTTCGGCTCTGCTACTACTTCCTCTTGGGTAGTGGCCACTCCATCGTGCCCTACCTCAAATCCTCTAAAGAAGTCAGAGGCATCCATCTTCTCATATTGAGAGAAAATTTTTGGTGAGCATACTATTTTCTCTGCCTCTGCCCAATACACTTCATCCAGCTTTGTCACTTCTAAATCTGACTCTTCCATTCTCCATACTTCGAGAGCTAGTTTTCCTACCATCCTCTCTCTCTACCTTCTCATCCTGATCTGAATCGGACTACTCTCCCTTTCTTTCTCGAGAGGCTGCTCCTACTGCCTTCTAGTAGGTACCGATTGTTCCAATTCTAGCTCCAACCATCTTGGGCATTTCCTCCGATGATGTACATCGGCATCCTTCTCCGGAGAAGTATCTTCTTGAGCTTCACTCTTGTGTCGCTCACTCCATGTTCGTGGTTTCTCTAGAGTCACCTTACCTATGGGTACAACTTTTACCCATCTCAATATAGTTGGTTGATCTGGCCTAATTTCCCTAGGCGATGTCAACCCTAGGAATGTCATCCCTGCTTTCATCACTACATTCAGAAGCAATCCAATAGCTTGAAAGGCCATCCCAAAGTTCTTTGGTCGCTTCATCAATGCTTCATGCATTCATCTCTCCAGATAGGTACCCCAATCATACGGGATCCCCTAGGTAATACCTTCTATGTATTGTGCCATCCACATTGGCATCTCTATCTTGTCAGGCTCCTTTGGCTTTCGATGATTCCAAAGGTCTACTACAACTGGCATCTCTTCATTATGTAGCTTACACCACCATGTGGCCTTAAACATGCTCAAGATGAACAACATCATCAACATGATGGGTAACGCCCATCTCCACCTATGATGGGGGTCAAGGGGGTGGGAACCCCCTTGCAGGGTCAAGGGACAGCGTCCCTTGCAGGGTCGAGGGATAGCATCCCTCGCATGTTCCCTATCATGAGAGGTGGGGTCGAGGGGTAGCACCCTCACGGGGTTTGAGGTGGAGCCTCGAAACCTCAATGGAAAAATTGCTAAGACCTTCACTGTCAAAGTCAAATTTTTCTCTTCCTTAGCACTTTGGGGTTCTTTACTCAACCTCCTTAAACAACTCCACATTGACTCTCTTTTACCTTGTCTTAACCACTGATGGAACACTTTGTATGGTTCTACTCTATACGATTTCATCTTGTACGATTTCATTTTGCATGATTTCTTCTTGTACGATCTCACATTGTGCAATTTGACTTGAAATCGTACAATCTCTGCCAACCGTACGATCTCACCCAACCAACGTACAGTGCCCTCTTGTAAAATCATACAATCCCATTCTTCCTTAGGGAATTTTGAGTGTATGATGGGTTGTTCTATTTGGGAAACATCTTCCATAACAACATCTTCCATCAAAACATCCTCCATGTCAACATATTCCATGTCAACATCTTCCATGACAACATCTTCTATGTCAACATCTTCCATGTCAACATCTTCCATGTCATACCATATTCTGCATCTTTTATTACTGTGAGGAGTGTCACAAACTACATCACTAGTGACAACCTTCCTCTTTACACCATTTTCCCTCCAAATGGTTATGCAAGTTCCTACATGCCATGTGGGGTCTTCCTTACCCTCACCTAAAAATGGTGGACATCTTTGCTTGGCTGCTCTATTAGCCATCTTGGGAGAGTCGTCACTCTCACTCGAGGTCTCCCATGGAATCTCGACCGAATTCCTCCTCGAAGGTGTCTTACTTCCATTGTCATCAGAAGAATCAATTCGAGGTATCTTATTCTATCCCATCACTCGATGACCAAATTCTCGTGCGTCCTCACTCTACGACCTTCTTCGCTGATGTGATGGAGATTGTCTTGGTCTATCTTCCTGAGTCCCCACATCCTATTGCCTTGGTGACTGACTCCCATCCTCTGCACCCTCTCGCAACCCCATTGCCACTTCCTCAGGCCTTACCATCCACTCTCCATCATCGTGCACTTTCTCTTTGTCACCCGTCTCCTCTACGATCGATGGGTTTTCCTCCTCGTCTTCTATCTCAATCAACAACGTCTCAAAGTCTCCTTCTTCGGATGTCCAAACTTGCTCTATCTCTGGTTCGTGCATACTCTGATCTGAGTTACTCATGTTTCCTCTTTGAGCAATCCTTATGCTCCTTCTTACTAGAATGTTCTCTCATGGTTCTCTTCTCCCATGACTTCGTGTACTAGTGTCTATCATAAGAAATCACCTCCAATTGTTTCATCAAATTTGACCCATTTTAACAAAAATGCCAAATTCGATAAGGCAACGGTGCCAAATGTAACATAGTGGTGGAGTATTCCTAGTGGGGAGGTATCTTTCGATGGTCAGAATAATCCCTAGGATGAGCTTGATCTTAAGTACCAAATCGAACAATCTTCCAAGTACCCGAACTACCCTCGTACGGACTGTCAATCTCTTGTACGACCTTCCACACATACACTGTATGATCTGAGATCATACAGTGGCCAAGATGGTATGATATTGCACTCAAAAAAACTGACGGATGCTATTTTGGAGGCTGTCGTACATAGTTTTGTAATCGTTCAAGCCGATTACCAAAACTGCCAAATCGGGTAAGTTTCTATCAATCGCTTGTTTTACCAAATCGGGTAAGGATTCTGTGTACGATTTGTACGATGTACGATCTGTACGATCCAAAGGTACAAAAAGATAGTATTTGCAATGCTCTTCTGCTCCAATCTCTCTTCGAAAGGTTTTGTAAGGTTTTAACAGTCCAAACAAGATGATTCCACACACAAGCAAAGCATCCAATCCGGGATTATAAGTGATTCCGTTCAAGCAATTACGCCCAAAAATCATACAGTCTACTTCAATACATCCTTGAAAATGTCCTCATGCTCCTAGATCATTCTCCATGATTCCCACCAGTAGCAATCTGCTCACAACCTGCAATGAAGCCTAAAACTAACATATGACAGTAAGGAAGAAACTCAATCACACAATAATCATCCACAATGCATCAACCATACACACAGGATCGTACACTGTCATCCACAATGTCTGTTCTTTATTATTAATGGTGATCAACTCAGTACAATGTGGAAACTCTATCCATACTATAGCAATAACTCAGAAATATGGCTAACTCTCTATCCTAGCAACTATGAACCAGTAAACTAGTAGCCAGACTCATAAATTCGAAAATGGGGCCTTATATAACGTTGCCCAGGCCGTTCCAAAGTGGTTCCTGAGACAATCCATTATTCACAACTGCCCAATTACAACTGAATACATTATTTTGGCCTTTTCCTAAGTTTACACCTTAGGTTAGCAAATCCATGCGACATTTCATCCCGAAATTGCATTTCCTTTACATTTCAGTGAATTTCGGTGTGCCCTGTATGATTTGCCACTACTCTGTATGGTTTGCCACTTCAGTTGTATGGTCTTATGTATGATTTTCTCCCTACTATACGGTTTCACAAAACTGGAGCAAATCATCTCCAAAACAGTCAAAACTTTAGCAAATCACTTCTTCTTTCTCTGGGAGGTGGATTTTCTGCCTACACTCTGGTGCACCATTGTATGCAGTTCTGGTTTATTTTCTGAACACAAATCTGAAATATTATTGCTTCATTCTTCACTTTGTGCATTGATTTTATTCTAATGTTGTTTATGTGTTTAGTCGGTAGCAACATTGGATATTTTTAATGCATTTTATTCCTCAGACTCTCGCCATAATCAGAATCTAGATTGAGTTTAATGTTGGTCTAATCTGGTTATGTTTCTTGTGTTCAGGAACTAACATTTTTTGCAAGTGAACTAGTGTGTTTGCTTCAGTTTTCTTTGGTTTTTTTCCATTCTGGTCCACTTTTCCATAATTTTAATCAAGCATTTTTTTTTGTTATTTTCTTTTATTTTGGTCCTCCAGAATTTCTTGCTTAAGCGACTGTTTTCAAAGTTAATGCATTTTCTATTCTGGTCCTTGCTCCAAAATCTATTCTAACATTCAAATTTATTTCATTCTAGTCCTTGCTCCAGAATTTCAGCTTAAGCAAACTTTGATTTCGTTTGTATTCTGGTCATTTCCAAAATTTTGTTTTTTTTATTAAAAAACCAGATAAAATGAACACACTAATGCCAAATTTCCACTAAAGTTTTTCAAATAAAATACACCCACTAACGCCAAATTTACTAATGCCAATTTTCATTAAGGATTTCAGATAAAATGGATCTACTAACGCCAAATATTCATTAAATCTATCAGATAAGAAAATGATTACTAACACCAAATCTGCACTAAATATTTAAGATAAAAGGAACCCATTAACACCAAAGTGTTGACTCCAAAATCACATTAAGATCCAAGATAATAATTCAATTACTTGGGGGAGTGGGTTTGATTTTAATAAATAAAAGGGAAGTGAAATTCTTTATTGCTCCCTAATATTTATTTCATTTCCACACAAAAAAGGAACTCTAGCCCTTCAATAAAATATATCTACGACATTGAAAGAAAATAAAGTAAAACTTGTTCAGGCCCCTTGTTAACAACTGCTTGCTAATCTCTGATTTATTCTAGATTTCTTATTAATCCATCACGTAGGTGTGCAAGAAATATCAAAGAACCTTGGAGAAACTTAGTTTTCTTTACAAGAGAGGATTTCATGCTAAATCCTAAATGTGAGGGTAATTTTACAATTGGGTAAAATTGTCACTCAACAAGTACCATCCTCTCTTATAGGGGTTTCATAATATCTTGTAATATATTTCAATGAGCTTGATAAATAATTTAAAGAATCCATGTTGAAAGGAGTAATATGATACAATATGCAAGTGTTTCATAAGACTAAGTGCTATCAGGAAGAATTATATTAACAAAATTTATAACAAGCATCACTTTATTTGTATGTGTGCACACAAACATATATACCACTCAAGTGGAATTGTTAATATCATATTCCAATAGATATAGGTGGATTAAAATAAATAGGCTAGCTTTTAGTAGAAGAGAATTATTTTAGATGGCATTATTATGACAAAAAATAATATAACTTACATATTGCTAAAAAAAATTATAAATAAAAAATTAAATATGAAAATGTACTTATAATATATACTAGTTGTCTATGGACATCATTGTAATGATCTGATATGGCCACATTGACTATATTTATTTTTTTTCTTGGGCCCTTAGGTTAGGATGGTTAGCCCTAGGGTATAAGGTTAGGTTTTGTTACTTTGTTAGACCATAAATAAGAGAGATCTGATGTAGTTAAGGGATAATTCATTTTGTCTAACTTCAATCACCTTTGGTATGTATAAGAGAATTCCCTATCTCTAAGCAGCTAAGAGACTTTACCCCCTCTAAGTAGATTTGATTGTTTTAAGACTTGGAATATCGATATACTCATTTGGGATTTGATGTTCTATAATTTGATTATATTGTGAATATTCTATTGTATATTATTATTATTGCTATATTTCTAGAACTTATTATTTTTTAATTATTGTTTTGTGGTATTAGAGCCTCTTGGTTCCATATGGCAGTGGAAAAGTATGGCAAAGTGATTAACAAGTTGTTTTAAAACCCCTTCAATAGGCCAAGTTACTTTTGACCAAAATTTTGGAACCAATATTTCTACTTAAATATCTATTATAATATTGTGATTTTGCTAAAACCATTCACATTCCTTAAATCCCCCAAAACTGGTATTGGGTATGTTAGGATTCCTATAGGACACCTATCTCATTTTGATCATCTTGTAAAGCTTATAAAAATAATATATATCTTTGATAATATTTTTATGGGTAATTTTAGGTCTTCTTGGGCCTTGTCATTTGGATAACATGTATGTTTAATATTTTGGCTTCTGTTAGATGGACATGAGTAATTCAAGCATATATAGCAAACAAATTTGACTAATGATACTTGTATAAGCCAAAAGAAGTGTCAATCAGGGAAAGCACCACAATTTTCTAGAAGGCATAAATAGTAATCACCTTCTTGTCTGCTCATCCTTTGGTCTTATCCATTCCTCTTCCACCCTTGCCATGAAACATTACTACTTACTTAACACTCCCCCATACCTATAACTAGAGGTTCACAATTTTTTTTGTAAGTGAATAACACCTTATGGGGCCGCCTTGATCTGAGATACCATGACCAAGGGTTTCTACACCGTCAAAGTCACCCAGGATTCATGCCCGACCCTGCCCACAACAACATTATCAATTGGATTTTGGGTACCCAATTCAAGTTTTTGGTAGGGTGGAGATTCAAACCTAGGACCTCCCTTGGAGGATTACCCTCTCCTCTCCAACTTACCTACAACACCTGGGTAACTAGAGGTTCACAATTACCTATGGGTACTAGAAGGACATTTGAATAATAGAATTACTTAGGCTATTAATATTCAAATCACTTATAGTGAGTCTCTATATCATAATATTTATTTCGGGAAATCCTTCCTTGGTATATGTCTTAAAGGGGAAACTTTGTCTTGGTGGATAAATTTTTGTAAAGAAAGGAATAATGAATACACTTGGGATGAAATAGAGCATGTATTCTTGAGTAAATGGGACCCATATTATATAGATAGCCTAATGGATTTTATCAAATACCTTGAAAAGAAACTACAGGGAATTCAAAATGAGCGGAATTAAATAAAAGGAGATTGGAAAGTTTTCAGGAAACATAATGAAGACTATGAAAAAGAAATAAAATTACTCAAGGAGAAAGAGGAAAATGTCAAGGAATATAATGAGAGGAATATAGAAGGCACATCATTGGATTTACTAAAGTAAGAGCAGAATAAAAAAAGGTTCTAAAATTTCTATTTTGTAGGTTCATGGAAGCATTCAAAAGGAACAAGTTATTATTTCCATTGATCTTGGTAGCAAATATAATTTAATCAATATTTCTTTGGATAATAAGTTGTAAGTTCAAGCAACAAAAATTAAGTACATACAGCTAGAGGGTGAGAATGTTCAGATTTTTGAAGATTTGAATATCACCATGGATAAATATGTTTTACATTCATATTTCTATGCTATTGATATGGATGATGAGGATATTGTTCTTGGTTATACTTGGTTAGATTCTTTGGGTACTATTAACATTAATGTGCAAAATAAGTTTATGAAGTTATGGTACAGGAAAAGAAGATAATATTGCAGGATATTTCTTAGTTTAAGAAGCAAGGATCCAAGGAAAATTGAGTAGTTGTAGAGAAACAAATTAAAGAACCTGAAATAGAATCCAAGAAGGCAGTAGCAGCAATAGAGTCCATGGAAAAAGTAGCAACAACTGATTTAGTAGAAATAACAGTAATAGAGTCCAAGGAATCTTTGATAGAAGAGCACAAGGACACACCAAAAAAAAGAACATGAAAGAACAATGTGTAGAAGAATTTAAAACAATGGAGCCAAATGTTGAGAAGTCAAAGAAGGTAGAACATCAAGTTAAGGTTGCACCATATCGCCATCCACACCACCATGAGCGATAATAATATTGAAGGTATGACTCAAGGTAGCAATATTATGGTTCCACATGGAATAATAAGGGCACCAACTATGGTAGTATTTTGCAGAGAAAATATAGTGATCCTATTTCTCAGAGGGGATCATTAGCATCAAGGAAAAAGTTGACCCATCATTCAAGTTATCAAAATACAGCAACAAAAGTGTGGAGCCAACGAAGCAGATTTGGATACTCAAGTAACAAAATGGTATACCAACATCAACATGTTTCACTTGGATGGATGGATGATCGATATTGGTACCAGTTGCTAACATTGCTTAGCAAATCATATTTTTTTGTTTCTTCACATGTTTCGAGGACGAAACATTTGTAAGAAGGGTGGCATGGTAGGGTACCTAGGAATAGATATTTGGGAATATATTATTATATTGTATAAGGTTTGGCATGGGCCACACATAACCCAAGGTTGATTGTATTATAATATAATATTATATTAGTAGTAGGCTCCCCAAATTAGAATAAGAAGATGGATATATAAAGAAGGGATATTTGTCATTGTAATCATAAGATCAATCATATGTAATCGTCTTTGCCCACGAAGTGGCTTATGGGACTTTACCCTCCTTAAGTGGCTCTCTCATCTTGGGAGAACTTGTGGAGTGATTCCTTCCTTAAGGAGTACTAGTGGTGTTTTCCTACTTTAAGGGTATTATCTATATCTCTCAATTGTGGATTGCTATTGTGGATAATGTATTGTGGATGAATGATTTGATATTTCTGCATATTGGTGAATGATTTATGTTAATGATAATAAAGTTCTACAACAAGTATATCTCATGGCTAAATTTTAGGTAGGATCCTAATTACTACCATTTTTCCTAGATGCATAGCAAACCCTTTATGGGAACTTATAATTGTTATTGATTTAGATTCCATAATTGGTGCTATTGCCTATTTTCTCAACAAGACTCATAATGTTTCTATTCCTCAAATTGATATTCCAAAATTTTATGGTATGACCCTCATGGTTGGATTTCCAAAATAGTTTGCCTAATATGTTTGCATGGAGTTCTTGAATAGGACAAGGTTACTCTTGCTTCATCAAAGCTTTGTATCCATGATCATCAATGACTTATTTGAAAATTATGATGTCATGGTTATCATCTTTCTTGGCCAAAATTTGAAAAGATATTCCTACTAGAGTTTGATAAGGGTTCTTCTACCTCTTAGGTTATCAAGTTAATTCAACCAAAATAAATAGGAATGGTGGATGAGTATCACACAAAATTTATGAGCCTCTTCATATACATATATTATCTAGATTATGCAATGGTGGTTTTCACATTTAAGCATGGAAACAAAGAATGAATTTAGTGGGAAGTAGATATGCATGGTCTATACATCTTCTATAATGTTGAGTGGATGGTCCAAGATTTTGAAAAGAAGCTTTAGTTTCTTAGATTTAGAAAAAATGCAATTTAAATACTTGTGGGACTTACTTCAATAACTATAATGAGGAACATCCATAAGGGTACTTTTGTTTTAAATGTCAATGATAACATCCATGCTATCAAAAATTTGCAAAGAGATGTAACCCTCACATGGAAGCTAAGGATGGAGATATCAAAGAAGATGTTGGAGAAGAACATATCTTCTATGTATTATTAACAATTAAAGTCAACGAACTAATAATGTAAATCTCATACACAATAGAATTATTATATTAGAATGATAATCAATAAAGCAGTAAATGAATGAATTGCTTCACCACTCAGGGAGGACACGTCCCCACCTTGAAGACTAATTGTGAATATCACAATGAAAGGATAAAACAAATATGATAATAGATAATAATTAAATCAAAATCATATGATGTTTATAATGAACTTCTTCACTTGGAAAACATAGCCGACTTGCTATGTTTGATGTGTAGCATGACTCCCCTCCTCGAAAAGCTTTGTCCTCAAAGCTGGAAATGTCTAGAAATACTCTCAGGTTCCCATGTAGTGTCTTCTTCTGGTAGGCCCTGCCATTTGATGAGAAATTCTTGGATGTGACGTGACCTCAGGATGTGTGTTCTGCTTTGTAGAATGACTTTCGATTGGAGATATATACACCCTTCTATATCTAGTATTGGTAATTCTGACTGAGATTTCACTTTCTGGTCGATCACCTTCATGAGACATTGTCTGGCATGGTCATGGGATCGTTTGGGTGGTAGTCCTTTTGGTTCATAAAAAACCTCCTCAATTTTGGCCACAATGTTTTGTAGATCTTCTGCTTGGATTTTTGGCACCTCTTGTACTATTTTTTCCATGCAATTAATTTGGCCTATGAATCCGTAGCCACCTTTTCTTGACATATTTTCCATGCTATGTGAGCTTACTATTTTTGATGGAGGTGTTGGCATTCCTTGGAGGTGAATGGTCTTCCCATTTTATTTCCATTCAACAAAGTATTGTTTGTAATTAAAACCGACCGTGGTTTCCATTTGTTCCATCCATGCAACGCCCAAAATAACTTATGAATTCCCTAATTCCATGACAAAAAGAGGACCCTGCCAGGTATAACTTCCCATTTGTAATGAAATTGAAGATGTCTTACCTAGGCATTGACAAGTTTCCCTGCCTGCAGTTCTAACTTGAAATCTATCTTGACTGGAAGAATAGATGGGTAAATTTAATGTCCTGGCAAGTTTTGTGTCAATAAAGTTGTGAGTACTTCCTGAATCAATTAATACTATTACCTTTCTTTGTCGAATGAATCCTACTACCTTGATTGTATTATGAGAGGATAACCCCATAATAGCATGTATTGAAATAGTCATGGTATCTTCTCTATCTACAACCACCTTGTGTTCACTTTGGTCAGAATCAGTGAGTTGTTCTCCTCTATTTTGTCATCTTCTTTGTCAGCATATTCAATTTGAAAGTTTTGTCTTGGTACACATGCCTGATATTTTGGATGGTGAGTGCAACATTTGTAGCAAAAATATCTTGATGGTTGATCATTTCTATGAAAAGAGTTGTGATATTGAGGTTGACCATATGAATCATGTTGTGTGGATGTTTCCAGTTGCACCTTCGTCTCTACAAAATTGGAAATCCTTAAACATTCATCTAACCGGGATGGATTTTGTAGGTCCACTTTGATTTTAATATTTTCTTTCAATCCATTTCTAAAAGCCGCTACCACTACGTATGGTTGTAGATCTTGTGCATAGTGAAGCATACTGGTGAATTCTGAGATATAGTCCGCTACTGATCCTCTCTGCTTAAGTGACAACAACCTTATTGTGTATGAACCTATGGGACATTTGTCGAATTTATGAAGAAAGGATTCCTTGAAATTAGACCAAAATAAGGCCCAATGGACATTCTCACATTTATACCATGTAAACCATTGATAGGCTTCAGTGTCTAATTTGGTTGTTGTAAAAGGGACTTTTTCATCCTCCTTGAATTTGTAGAACTCTTAGATGCATTCCATTTTGGCTATCCACCCATGTGGATCCTGATCCTCAAATGTAAGCATGTCAATGCATGGATAATTGACTCCAGTAGGACCTCTTGGTTGGTAGTGATAATTATTTCTAATGTGTTCTTCGTTACTCCTCTATCGTTGGTTGTTATTTTAGTAAGGTCTGTTAGAACCCCTTTATTGCTCTAAAATTTCTTCGTTACCCCACTCCTCATTATTTTGGTGACCATTGTCATTTGGGGACTGATTTTTTGACCTCTATGGTGTGTATAGTCATCATAGTGAATGTCAGTACTCCAGTGATTGGGATTAGGAGGATTTGGTTGGGGTTGTTTGTTGACTATTTGTTTGAAGCTGGTAGTCATAATCTTAAGGTTGTCTATTAATTCTCTTAACAAATCATCATTGATCATGGGACGACTATTTTCTACTTGAGTGAGGTTCTCTTGTGAGGATTTTGGAGAGGTATTGGATGCCATTGGGCTGATCAATGGATGACTCGGATTATAACTACCAATTTTGAAAGGAGAAGGATAATTTTTTGTACCTTGGCTTTGACGAGGTCTTCTTGCGTTTGAATTTTCTTTGTTGGGAGTCTCCAAGCTTGATAGTCGACCGTAAGATCCTTTGGTCCACCTTTTGCTCATGCAGTTTCTAGAATCTCCTACTTATAAGTTATTGAGCTTCAATTTCTGCAAAGTTTTTCTAAATGTGGCAAAAATTTGTATTCCGCTTCAACTGTGATGTGGATTTGAATTTGGGCTCACATCCTTGATAGCAAATTTTGACAAATTTCAACAACTTTGACAACTTTCAAATAACTTTTGACAAATTTGAAAATTTTGACAACTTTTGGTAATTTTGAGCAACTGTGACAATTTTTTTGACACTTTTGGCTACTTGGACAATTTTGAGCAATTTTTGACACTTTTGGCGACTTTGACAATTTTGAGCAACTTGGACAACTTTCAGCAATTTTCTTGACAACTTTCTGGATAATTTGACACGTAAACTAGACTAAGAAACGAGGACGCAAGGGACTGGACAATGACTAGATAAGAAATTGAATCCCACTAGACACAAAACCCAAAATGATAGGACGAGAACACGAGGGACTGGATAGCTCGAACAACTAGACCAACAAAAATTGACCATATTCGACACAAAGACTAAACCAAGAGACACGCGGCCCACTATTGGACTGGATATGTAGCTGGATAGAATATAGGACCAATTTAGGTGACTCTAAACTAAACCCCAAACAGGACACCAAACATGATAGCGAACCAAACAACTAAACTAGACCGAAGGACAAGAAGACGACAACTCAACTAGAATGAAAGACAAAACGAATGACAGAAAGCTTACGCATGGGGGAGGAAAGACCCGTGTGACTAAAGTCATAAGCCACAATGGGTGGCTTAGTGAATATAAATCGCTTTAGTGCCTCCACACCGTAGGTGTGGGATAATTGCACTGATGAGAAAAAAAATAAAATAACTGGCACTGATGTCACTTTAAAATAAAAGTGAAATACCTTAGTTTTAGATGCTAATTACTTTTCATTCCTGTCTCTGATTGATTGATGATGTCGTGAGTGTATGTGGTAGTGTTCCAAGCGATTTCGTGAAGGTTTGATCAAACAACGACATGTTTTGAAGGTGACTCCAACGATTTTTCTACTGTTGCCACAAAATGAACAAAGATTTAGTGATTCAAATTTTACCCTTGGCGGTGACTGCATCAGAATACTGGGTACAGTGATTTTTGGTTCCAGATGTTGAAAAATTTGTTCACAAAGTTTATTTGGTCCATTCGCCCACCTTGCACGTGAATATGACACACTATTCATGATTTGGTCTCCAACCTTCATTTCCATCGAGAGACTTCTTGTTGTTTTATCGCGGTTGTTTGCAGGAATGGGTTGGAAGGTGCAGCGCCAAAAAATCTAGGCAATGATGAGTGTGGAAGAGACTGCCACAAGGTTAAGAATACGGTGATCCTGATACCACCTGGAGAAGAACATATATTCTCTATATTATTAACAGTCAAAGTCAACGAACTAATAATGTAAATCTCATACACAGTAGAATTATTATATCAAAATGATAATCAATAAAGAAGTAAACGAATGAATTGCTCCACCACTCAGGGAGGGCACGTCCCCACCTTGAAGGCTAAGTGTGAATATCACAATGAAAGGATAAAATGAAGATGGTAATAGATAATAATTAAATCAAAATCATATGATGTTTATAATGAACTTCTTCACTTGGAAAACATAGTCGACTTGCTATGTTTGGTGCGTAGTAGATGTGATCCCTTCCCACCACATTAGGGGGAACCAATAGGACTTGATGAACTTGAAAAATGTACAAGTACAATGGTCCTCTAATTATTTGTACTAATGGACATACAAGCCTATCATGCTAAAAAGGTATAGGGATTCATAAATAGAAAATATCAATAATTAGCCTATCATGCTAAAAAGGTATAGGGCTTCATAAATAGAAAATATCAATAATTTGATTGATGTAAACAACACTTATAGTTTTATCGATTACGATATGGCCAAAGCATTGGGGATGCATATCAATAATTTTAACAAAGAAAAATTGCATATGCTAATTGTTGATGGTGCTAAGGCTTAATGTGGGTCACCTTGTTAATATCCACTTCTAGATGAGTACTTATAGTTGGATCAATAGCTTGTATATGATGGATTTGGGTAGTGTAGACATATACTTAGATCTCAATGGTTGTCTCAATTAGGACATGTTACTTTAAACCTACAATAATTGTATGCATAATGGACATAATATTATAAGGTTATCTATATCTAGGATTTTTAACTTGCATCCTCCAAGGTTTTCAACTCCCATCATATGGACAAACTATTTGAGAATGGTGGAAAGGGTATTGTTTCCCATATTTTTTGTATTCAATACATGACCACTAAGACGTCTTCTGCCTAAGGGTATACTTAGCTTTTTGAAGAACCCAAGGGTCTTCCATCCAAGTAGGTATATGAATGAACTAGTAAGTTATATATCTAATGTTTGTCCTTAGCACTTTTTCCAACCTTAGAAGATAGAAATTGAGAAGCTAGTTCAAGAGGTGTTGGAACAAGGTATTATCCACTCTAATACCATCCCTTATTAATCCTTAATAGTCATGGTCAAGCATAAGGATGATTCTTAGAGAAAGTATCAAAAATTTAGTCCACTTAACAAGATCACAGTCAAAGGTAAGTTTTCTAGCTCTATTATTGATGTTTTGTCAAATGCATATCATGGTGCAAAGTTTTTTACCAAGCTAAATTTGCATTTTCAATTTCATCAATTTAGGGTTAGAGAGGATGATATTTATAAAAGTGTTTTTAATACAATAGGATCATTATGAGTTTTTTTCATGTTTGGTCCTACAAATTCCCCTTACACTTTCCAAAATTTAATGAATTATGTATTTTGATCTTTCCTTTGGAAATTTGTATTGGTCTTTTATGATATCCTTGTCTATAGTGATTCTTGGAAAACCTATTTTCATCATATAAAATAGGTTTTCAACTTTTAGAGTGAGAATAGTTAAATATCAAAAGGTTTAGATGTTCCTTTTGTGTGACTAAAGTATAAAATCTTGGTTATATAGTGTCTTATGAAGGTGTCAAGGTGGATCCTAACAAGATCAAGGTCATGCAAGTTGTTCTATTTATGAGAAGGAGATATTAGTCATCCTGCATGCAGTGGATAAATGGAAGATTTACTTTTTGGGCTAAGATTTTATTATTAGAACTAATCGTAACATTTTTAAGTATTTTTCATAAAAGCATCTCTCTTGTCCAAAGCAAAATAAATGGTTGATCAAGATTTTGGAATATGACTTTGTGATTAATAATAAGAAAGAGAAGAAGAATGTGGTGGTGGATGTCCTTTCTCACAAGTATGAAGATTGTGTCATTGTTCGTGCTATCTCTAACCCCCTTTCCTTATGAATCACCTAGATTCAAGACAAATAGTATTTGGATCTTGAGAATATTTGTTTGATTCATGATGTTGAGATTGGTACTGAACACAAACCCATATTCTCTTGTTATAATAGAATTCTTAAGAAGAAAGGCCACATTTATCTTAGTCAATATCCCTAGGTCAAGAATAGTATCCTTTAGTAATTACATGTCTCCCTATGTAGGACATTGATTTCTTAAACCTATCAATGGGTTAAGTAGATTTTTCTTAGAAAGCAATGAAAGCTAACATCAATCAGTTCATGGTAGAATGTGAAGTGTATTAGAGGAATAAGAAAAATATTTAAGCCTTCAAGATTGTTATAGCCCCTTCCTATTCTAGATTGCTAGTGGGAACACATCTCTACAAAATTAATTAAAGGCCTTTCCAAGTCAGAGGATAAAACAATGATTTTTATGGTTGCGGAATGTCTTTCCAAGTATACTCATTTATGTGTCTTCTAACATCCTTTCATCACCATGAAGGTGGCCAAAGTATTCGTTAATTCTATTTTCAAACTTTATGGAATGTCAAAGTCTATTGTCTATGATTATGATGTTAGTTTCACTAGCAACTTTTAGAGGTTGTTGTTCATTTTAGTGGTACTCAACTTAATATGAGCTCTTTTAATATGGTCAAAAAAACTAGTGACCAAGTCCTTAGGTACATATTTGAGAAGCTTTGCTCAAGATAAATAGTATCAATGTATTAAATGACTTCCACTAGCATAATGGTTGTACAAATATTCTTATCATCTTTGTACTATGATATCCCCTTTTGAGGCATTATATGGTTAAAAATTACCATCTTTGATAGATTATATTTTTGGCTCTTCCGATGTGGCTCAAGTGAATGATTTTCTCCAACAATTTCAAATTGTTCTCTAGCTCCTCAAGGACAATCTTGACCAAGCCCAACATTATATAAATTAATACTATGATCTGCACCACTATAATGACAGTTTAAGGTGGATGATATAATATTTTTATAATTTTAACTTTATAGGAAACTTTCTTTAGAATAGCCGCATGTACTTTGTAACATGATGGCATGTGCTGCCAACAAAATGCTTAGTTATAAATAAAGGGACTTCCTTTTTTAAGTAAAGATGCAACCTGCAAGAAATACTTTTGTACATACTTTATAAAAATCTAAGCTTTTTAATTTAATAATTTATACTTTGTCCTTCGAAATCATCATGTTTGTAGTGGGACAACTGATTTTGCATTCTACATTATAACCGCAATAATCAAACTGTTATCCAATTCATAAATGACAATCTACACTCTGAAACAATATTATTTTAAAACTTGTTATTCATATACAATAATCATTCTGTCTTACCCACTTTATCATACCCATAATTCTATTATTAGTATATCGTTAACCCTATTCATCTCATCTCATCTTATAGTATATCGTCAACCATATTCATCATTTCGTCTCATCTTATAGTATATCGTCAACCCTATTCATCTCATCTCATCTTATTTTATTGGATCTTGATAAGATAACAATTCAAACTAGGAAAAGGACAAATAGGCATTCTGGATTTTATTAATATTAATTTATGCTTGTGGATATTTAAGGCTAAGACCTCTCTATGCCCTTATCTCATTAAATTTTGACAACATATACAGTATTACAAAGTTCTAATGGCAGATAACCTAACCATTCTTGTCGTTTGATAACCATTTTTTATCCCCTTATTTATTTTATAAAATATTTACATCAGCTTGTTTAAAAAATAAAAAGTCTCAAACTTAATCCATCAATAAAGTGTGTCATACATTGTCCTCTTGCAGATTCTAATCCAATCAATCATTAGTCATAAGCACGATTATTTTATTGTTTGTTTGTTCCTAAAAATAGATAAAGGACTCGTACAACCACCAAATTAATTTAATGTTGTCTTATCCTTCTGATGTAATATTTCGATGAGATCGAACCATTGGTTCATTTTTGTTCCTAAAAATAGATAAAAGACTCTTACAACCACCAAATAAATTTAATGTTGTCTTATCCTTCTGGTGTAATATTTCGATGAGATCGAATCAAAGGAACCAATGAAATGTGTTTATATAAGTCAAATTCAAACGTAAGAGTCGTTGTGTAAATAATAATAATAAAGAATTGAATCTAAATTAATAAAGTTTTTTTAATGGCTGAACTCTAATACTACGATAAAAGATTTAAAAATTTATTTATAAAATTAAAATTTTGATATATTATATCAAACTCTTTATTTTTCATATTTCAAACCCGTTACAATAAAATATGTTTTTATTTATTTATTTTTGAATATATAGGGTAGTTGGTTATATCCACATTATTTTTAGTAACTGTCAAAGTACAAGATTCAAACTACAAGCTTATACCATTTTGTTATTTTATAATCCGATGTGAAGAGGAGCATTGGTTCGTTGAACAATTTATTTGATGTTTTCCAACACATTCTTCTAACTAGATACACAATTTGTTTCTGGATTGTTCTCGTTATGTCTTGGTGGGTTGGCTGGCCTTAAGGTCCTACATGAACTTGTTTTTTTTGTCCCTTATGACAATATTGTAGGCATGGCTCTATTCTTGTTGTAAAAGGTATAAGGACCTTTCAACACCCCTTCTATAATTATCAAAAAAAAAAAAAATAATGAATTATTCTATACCTCAAATCTAGTATAATAAAACATATTTTTATTGTTCCATTATTTGAAATGTTGCTTATTAAAAAACCATAAGTAGGCATGGGCAAGTGTGTGAGGAGGTGGGTGTGTATGGCTATGTGTTTGGCCTCTATTTATAAGCTTAACTCTCACCCTTATCAGAGGTCATGGTTGGGATGGGGATGCCCAACCCTGAGCGTCGATCATAAATGTTTCTCAGTGTCAAGTGCCAATCGTAGGGGTTTCTCACACTAACCTTAATAAAAAATTATAGATATATGGTGCTGCAACAAGGAGTTTATTTGATATATCAATTTAAATTATATTGTCTATGTTATTTATTTTTTAAATAATGAGTCATATAATATTATGTCATACAAGAAACGAGGTATAAATATTATTAAAAAATACATGCATAATTATCAAGTTATAAATCAATTGTGGTGACGTTGTTTCATATATTTTAATGTTATTCAAATATATTATTCAATATATATTCATTATGTAATCTAATTATGTATTTATATATTAAATTTTGTAAAGTTTTGTAAGTATGAGTTATTATTGAATTTATATGGTTATATGTTGGCTTGTAAATCAATTATATTTAATTAGATATTTGAATCCATTGGAGGGTAGAGCTTTACACTATACTTAGGTAACTGGAGTTTGGTTGATAAATATGTACTAGGTAAACATGGATTTTAGCAAACTTGACCTTTGATCTATTGTTACACGTGGGATGCATTCATTCTCAAGTTTATGGAACTTCCAACACACCACAAGATGTTATTGACAGACTTCATCAGCTTTTTTCTATGGTTCAAGATCTTCAAAAGGTCCAACAGAAAACTTAAAAAAATGCAGTTAACAATGATGAGCAAGTTCAAGTTTTGATTACTTTTATTTCTTCTTTGAAGACTTCGTAAGATATCACACAAAAGACACCAAAAAAATTTCCATATAGGAGGCTCTACCACAGATGAGTGTTGATATCTAGTGTATTGCAAAAATATATAGCTATAGTCTTTTAGTTATTGTTAGTTTTTATTCTTTATGTATATTCAGTTATGGATGCTTCAATCCTTATCCACCTCATTTTGTGTTTTAGCTAGTGGACAATATTAACACCATAATAGTGTAATGTTCCGGTTAATGAATATATAATCTAGTTTTTCTTAAAAAAACAAAGAAATATGTACTAGGTAAATAACATCCTATGCTATGGTTGTCTCATATGACCTATGGTCTTGTGGAGGTTACAAACTGCTTTATATTTATATTAAATTTATATATGTTTTTAGTCCTAGGGGACAACGCAACAGTTCAGGCTTTGGCTCCTCTTCAAGAGGTCTAAGGTTCAAATTGTGGCATGTGTGTGGTTGTGTTTTAAATTTCTTATTGATAAGCACATCTCTCCCCTTATGAGAGTTCATGGTGGGATGAAGATGTCCAACCCTAAGAGTTGGTCATAGAGTTTCTCACATTAACCAAATCCAAAAAATAATATATGTTTTTAGATTTTAGTATTTTTAAAAATTAATTTATATTAATATTTAATAATGTTATTGATAATTATATTAGTAAGATTGAAACAAAAAGAAAATGTATGAGTATTTCAATTGAAGAGATTAGAAATTATCATTATGAATGTGTGGATTGGATTAACAATTGCATTAGGGTTTATGTCCATTAATTATTGATGAGGGCACTATCTTGAAAATTATGCACATCCACAAAGAAGGAAATATGGTGATAGATAATCTAGTCAATTGTAAAAATCTTCAAAGTTAAATTTTAAAATAAAATTGGACAAAATATTCTATCCTTTAATAAAATGATATAAAGAATTTGATAGAGAAAAGTTTATAGTTTTAGAGATGAAAAATATCTTTGAGAGAAAGATAAATTGAATATTATCTAACTAACCTAATAGAAGATGTTATATTTTGATAAGAGTTACCCCAAACAAAAGCGTCCTGCAGCTTATAAAATTATAAAATAGATGATATATATACTTTTATTATATTTGTTATTATATTATGTTAAATGAAATATTTATTCAATCTAAAATTGAAAAATAATACTATGAAAACTTTATGTTATTTGATTCACATATATTTATGTCAAATATTTTGGGATAAATTTGCATCATGAAACAATTTTTAAACCAATGATTCATCATCAAGATACAATAATTGATTGATTTGTATTGGGACCTTGTAAATATTTTACAATTCCAAGATAGTATGTCAATCGTATAATTTAACCCAAAATTTATAATATGATGTTGGAATTCACAATATTTTCTAAAAACAAGAAAAAATAATTCATCAAATTAAATATTAGAAAGCATAAAAGTACAAAAGAAAGAGACATAGAATTTTAGGGGTACCCGTAAGCATCATAAATAATCACTATATTATCCATAGATAAGATTTACAATGCTCTAATAATGAAGTGAGGGGTGGTGGGGGTATTTATACTAGTACCAAAATCCTAATCACATAAATGAGTTTAACCTAAGATAACATAACAAGAGTGCTATACAAGTTATAAAGAGATTTTAACCATATCAAGGCTAACCACAGTCCATATGGCTTACAGAATAAAATATTACAATAAATTCAATACATTATTCAATGAATACCCTTAGGCCTATCAAGTATTACATGATATAATGTTAGACTTGGCCATGAGATAGATTACACTTTCAACACTCCCTATAATCTAAACTAAGTGGCCAAAGAATAATATCTCTCCCCATAATGGATGCTCTAGCGAGCCTCTAAATTTTGAGGTAGCCTCATCTAGATCACCCCATCATATGAAAATTGTTTCTACAAAAATATTTTATACATAATAGTCTCCTTAGGTTGGATGATAGTCATCATTGCCACTATTAGACACTCTCATACACATCCAAAAATCTCTTCCATGAGGACTTCAAATGAAGGAGAGAAGTCAATATCACCACCTTTTTTAAATATTAGTCCTTCAATCAAAGGTATGACTTGAAGGTAAAAATCTTCTTCTTATGACATACATCATCTTATTTGGATACTTCCTCTTGTCATTAGGCCACCTGATTTTTAATCACCAAAAGAGGCTTTACATGAACCTACTTAATAGAAGAGTTGTAACAAACTTCCAAGAGTACCTAAACAAGAAATAGAAGAAGAAGATTATGAAATATTAGATATTTATGAATAAGCTAAATCAATCACCTAAAGGAGGAAAAGGGATTGACTAAAACACATCTTAAATCATTAATTATTCAAAAGACACAAAATATTTTACAACTATCACAAATTCATCTATATATCTTAAAAAATAAAACCAAAGATTTTTATTACATACAAGATGATAAATTGACCCTTTCAAAATCAAACAAAAGGATATGATGATTATTTAGTACAATTTGGTCCATAATACTGGAACATGTCTATAGATTTGCATTGCCAATGCATAGAGCCTAAAAAATCATGTGATTTAAAAAAACAAGCTCAAAATACTTTTGTATACAAAATTTATGGCCCCTAGAAGTTTTCCCTCCAAAATAGCCCTAGAGTGACATTTTTGAAAAACATCAATTTTTTTAAATTTATTCTAAAGTTTTTGCAAGAAAAACATAACCTAGAGTAGGCATAAATTCTCCAAAATAATCAAAATAATTGAAGAGATTAAAATCTTGGATATTCTCTTTGTCTCTTTTATCGAATGTGCTTATGAAGCTTTGATAGATAATTCATCTTGGAAGTTAGAAGAAATATTGGAGGCTTCGAACAAACTTTTCACATGACCAAGTGATGAAGCTATGTACCTACTCTAATACCATGTCAAAACTAATAATATTTTAATATTACCTATGAATATGTATAGAAGGTATCTTGGTGGAGGGACATATTGGAGTCTCCCTACTAGGGCTTTCCATCTTGCCAAGAATTTAGCAAAGTTATCATATTTTGATTGTTTGATTTGATATAGGTCACTGATCATGTCCTTCTCTTAATTATATATAGAGAATTATTTGACAAATATCTTTACAAGATTCCAAATCTCTTAAGGGAATACCTTGGTATTTTGAAATACCGTTTCAAGGTAGGACCACTAAGTCTCTTAGAAAATATTTTGAGTAGCAATGTTTCATTGTAATAAATATCATTAAAAGCGGTTCTAAACAACTTGAGATGGTCAGTATGACCTTCCTTCCTTTTGTACATTTGAAACCTAGGAGTTTCAAAGTTGAGAGAGAAAGGATATTAGCTACAAAATGATCTAAAGGTTTGTTGCACATGTCATCATAAGAGTACTTGTGATTAGATAAAATTCCATGAATTGTGGTCATTTGTTGTTTCAACAAATCTAGTTGATAGGTTAGAGTTTGAAGTTCAAAATAAGTTAGATTTAATTGCATAAAAGACATGTGCTAGGAAAAATAAGGAATTTGATAATTAGCATAGGGATAAGATTGATGTACTTGGGCATATGATATTACGATTTACATCATATGACTTGCAAGATGTTTTTAGTGAAAGGATTAGAAGATAAAAGATGAGAGATTAAGATGTTATGGTTTTGAGTGAAACCCACACTCACACTTATGAGATTAGAATGAAGTTAATAAATATGATAATTATAAACTATGGAACTGGACGTTACATTTGATTTAGAAATATAACTTGTATCTGCTTGTTGAGATATGATATTCCATAATAGTGGTTCCTTAAGTTAAATATGAGTAATATTCTGGGGAATATGAAATGTTTTAAACCCTAACATTCATGGAAGTATTGGTGATATTAGAATCAATTAAATTAGAACCTGATGAGTTTAAGTTTGCATTTAAATATCTAAAGGATATATCCAATTGATTCAAAGGGTTTAAACTAGGTTGTTGGGTATGGTCCAAGAGTGAAGCCTACCCTATAGAAACACCTAGTATATCATGAATTTTTCTAAGAAGGTATTCAACAATTTTCCTATGTATATGAAAGAAGAAAGTCATGTGAATAGAAAAATTAAAAACCACTCTCCCTTGATCATCATGGATTGAGGTTAGAGAATCTGAGGGGGGTGTCTTCATCTTACTCTTTAAATTTTGGGCTCTTGAAGGCTGGTTGACCTTGGGAGTTTACATTGAAGTGACATTACAAGTTAAGTAGCATCTCTCAGCCATGAATTGGAAGAAAAATAAGGGTTTAATTAATTAAGCAATAAATTTATAGAGTTGATTCTAGAATAAAGAGAAGATGTTTTTGTAACCCTATATCCCCATCCCCTAATATACCAAATGTCACATATATACCTCAAGAATCTCCCTATTTTTTAAAGGTCCTTATGTACCTGATTCCTCTTTATATATCAGTTGGTATGTAAAACAAATTGATACATGGGTTACCAATGATACATGGAAGTGATCTCTTGGATACATGTCCAATATGGGCCATGCGAGGTAATAGGATATCTCCTTATTACTCCCACTAGCCCTCTCTAATATTCTCCTTACTAGGCATAAGTATGGGTGAGATCCTATATGAGTGGTTGGTGGCCCAGGCTCACTATATATTCAATATAACCTAGTAGCTTGTACAAAAACTACTTAAAGGATTGTAAAGACCCTTAGTAGGACTAGCAATTGGTTATGTTCTTATTATCTAGATTTAATTTGATTTAATCTAAAAAACAAGATTAGATGGTCTTTATTAAAGTTTAGATAAATTTTAGCATGATTAAGGCTTAACTTGGACAAAGAGTAATCTTAGAAACCGTGGTGGTTTTCACATTAAGTTCACTAAAATGTAAAGGGAAAAATATGGAAAGGTCATCATGAAGAGCCTACTCACAATGTTCTCAACTCTCTTCTCTTCTCACTTTCAGACTAGAGGATATTATAAAATTAAGATCTAGTTTGTTGGGTTGATTGAAGAACATCTATGTTTCTCTTAAGAAATTTCTTTGTTTAAGCTTAAGCTTAACCTACTCTTAATACACATACATATGCAACAATCAAGACCTACAACTAGAATGATATTTTTATTTTGATGATGGAGTGATTTTTTAAGAGGCAAAGGCATAATAAAATGCAATGAGCAAATATTAAGATGTAGTAGTATGCCATTTCAATTTAACACCAAATCTTAAATATTAATATGATCCCCTATATTATTAATGCTAAATTAGTTATTTGTTTATTTTTATATATTTTATCAATTAAAAAACATAACCTAGCTTCATAGACAATAAGTAGAATCTAAAACCTAAATGCTTAAATGATAAAGTTATGAGGTAGAAAAATATGTTTCTACCACTGTGGCAAAAGTGTTGCCTACTCACAATAGTGTTACCAATGCTAGTGCTTATCCTATAAAATGGATAGAAAAATATATAGTCACTGGTATAGGGGCCTATCTAAGCTAGTATATGAGGGTTGAATCCATTATATAACAATCACATCCCTATTTAGATAAACAAAAAATGATAAAAATGATAAAATAAAATAAATAAATTCCACGTGTTGAAAGTGCCATTGGATTGCAATAGCACCACTGGTGCTTTTGCTCAATTGTAGCACTTTTGCCTTGTGTAAAATAGAGAGTGATAGTGTCAGTGGCCTATAATCTAGCATTATTTTCACTTTTGAGAGAAAAACAACAAGACTAAATGTAAGATATGACAAGCTTAAGATTCCTATGATGAAGGGGTTTAACTTTCAAGTATAGAGTCCCTATCTAACAATTGAAAAATGGATTTAATTTCTTAAATATTAATATTAAATGACTAAATGTTATATTAGCTATATGTTAATGCAAGATGTAAACTATTTCTAAATAGAAGCCTAAAATAGAAGCCTAAAACTAAAAGGACAAGGAAGAGCCAATACACAAATAAGGGGAAAGAGCACAACCTAAAATACATGGTTATTATCCTCTTATTGGAATCTTTTTAAAGGCTTGCTATCTTGGTTGTTGGTAACACTTGAATGCTTAAACTTGAAGGCTTGATTCGTGATGATTGACAATAGCTTGAAGACTTAATTGCTTGGACAGGTCTTTGAGACTTGATGTTTAGATGCTTGTAAGAATGCTTAGAGAGAGATTGAAAGGAATAAGAGCTTGAATGCTTGCAAAGGTGGCCTTCACAAGGTTGTGGTAAAAATTGGGTATAACCTTCCCATGCAAAATGCTAAAATATTTATGATTCTAGAGATATTTTGGCATAATTTTGTTACTTTAAAGCTATTGATGAAATGGTCATCCCAAGTGGTAGTGTTATAGGCATGCATTTCTCCTTAGGGAAAGAATTACATTTAATATGACAAGATTGGAGAATGAATTAGATCAAGAAGTTGTTAATGGAAGACTATGAGAATAGAAAGTCTTGAAGTTGGGATATGTTGTAGAGGTTGTGGACCAAATTTTTGGGGATTTGGTTCATTAATGGTTAGAGGCTTGGAATGGCAAGAAAGTATAAAATATTGATTTTGGTGCATGCTAGTCAAAAGCATGAGGCAATAACATCGTTGATGCTATTACGTTGGTGCTTTTGTCTAGTGACCATTGGAGGTCAAAAATAGGTGAGAAAATATTAAATTTGAGAGAATTTGCAAAAGCATAACTAGATCATGATAGCACTAATGACACTACCACTTTTGGGGTAATGAATGCTCCAAATTTGGACACACGAAAGTGTAATTCAATTTGGTTGATTAAAAGCATGATTGATGAAGAGATTGGCAAACATGAAGATTAACCATGTGTTCAAAATTTGGTATCTATAATAGCAAATGTAATATTTTGGCATTTTAATGGGAGTGGACCCCAATAGAAGCCACATATAGCTTATTAAAATAAATAGAAAAAAATGTCTCCTTAGTTAGCGTATTAAATTCTTTAATCTCTTACAAAAATAAAAATAAAAGATACATAAATTTGTATTTAGAAGTCACAAGTGCATTGTAAACAATTGAAATTCAATATGACAATTCAAATATTTAGTGTAGCAAAATTACTCATCAAAATCATGTAACAAAATAATGAATGTAATCAATAGTTTTTTATAATCTTACAAACTACAATAATGTTACAAATTTAATATATATGAACTAGAGTAAACAAGGAATTACATATGCTAATTATTGAATGGATATTTTCACATGTCACCATATGGGTTAGTTTTAGATTTTAAAATAGACTTGTAGTGAAATTTAAAATTTACCTATTCTCTCTTATGGATGGATAAATATATCTTGACCTAGTGGTTTGAATGGTGAGATTGAAAATTTCAAGATTAAAGAGAAAAAGTGAATGAAAATTTTGCACTTAAATAAATAAATTAAGTTGATAGTAAAGTTCATAATAGCAACCTTCATAATTCTTCAAATTATATTTTACCCTTTAAAGAAGGATAAAGTAAAAATACAAAAGTTTTCAAAGGGTAATTGGAAATTTATCCATAAAAAACTAATGCATATAATATAATATAATATCTTGTAATATATTTTAAATAACTTGTTGTGGTTGCTCCACAACACACCCCAAAATTGGGGACCCACATTTTTTTACATACACTCCAAGAAGACTGCAGTGGTCCAGATGCTAAAATCAAAGAAAATGAGAATTGTTGCGATATCGCGACATGTCGCGTTTTTGTGGCTTAGATCGGCAAAAGACAGCAAAAATAGAAAGTGTCGCGATATCGTGACATGTCATGTTTTCACGATTTGAAGACGAGATGAAGGGCAAACAGAAAAAACATCGCGATATCTTGACATGTCGGAGTTTCGCGACTTGGAGCAGCCAAAGTGAACATAGAGGAAAAGTGTCGCGATATCGCGACATGTTGGATTTTCGCGACCAAAGGTAGGAAGATAGAGCTAAAGAGAAAAGCGTTGCAATTTTGCAATAGAAAGCAACGAGATGGTACGGAATGAAAAAGTGTCACGATTTTGCGACAGAAAGCAGCGAGATAGTATGGAATGAAAAAGTGTCATGATTCGCAGCTAAGTACAACAAAACACAACGAAGGAGAAAAACGCCGCGATTTCGCGACAGGTTGCATCATCGCGGTACGAAAGAGAAAAATGTCACAATTTTGTGATAGGTTGCCTCTGCACAGCCCGAAAGAGAAAAACGTCACGATTTCACGATAGGTTGCATCTACACAGCCCGAAGGAGAAAAACGTCATGATTTTGCGACAGGTTGCCTCTGCACAGCCCGAAAGAGAAAAACATCGTGATTTCGTGACAGGTTGCATTTGCACAGCCCAAAGGAGAAAAACGTCACGATTTCATGACAGGTTGCCTCTACACAGCCCGAAAGAGAAAAACGTCACGATTTCGTGACAGGTTGCATCTGCACAGCCCGAAAGAGAAAAACATCGTGATTTTGTGACAGGTTGCATTTGCTCGGCTTGAAATAGAAAAATGTCGTGATATCACGACATGTCTCATTTTTGCGATGCATGAAGGCGGACAAGGCTGTTGACAGAAAAATGTCACGATATCGCGACATGTCTCATTTTCGTAGTGCATGAAGGCGGACAAGGCTGTTGACAGAAAAATGTCACGATTGCGACATGTCTCATTTTCACAGTGCATGAAGGCAGACAAGGCTATTGACAAAAAAATGTCATGATATCGCGACATGTCTCATTTTTGCGATGCATGATGACGAACAAGGCTGCTAACAGAAAAATGTCGCGATATCGCGACATGTCTCATTTTCGCGATACAGGTAGAGGAGCAAAGCTGCATACATAAAAATGTCACGATTTACAGGGGCCGTTATGGAACATGCAGGGAAGCGCTGAACACATGGCATAAAGGTGTAAGGATTATAGAACGGTTACAGTCAACAAAG
Organism: Wollemia nobilis; assembly: GCA_028583015.1. Taxonomy (NCBI): domain Eukaryota; kingdom Viridiplantae; phylum Streptophyta; class Pinopsida; order Araucariales; family Araucariaceae; genus Wollemia; species Wollemia nobilis. The sequence goes on from JAQPPZ010002068.1 coordinate 1,872,480, forward strand.
AAGATCAAACATTTTGACGCTCGAACAAAAGCCAAAAATAATGAAGAGTCGGGGAAGACAAAATGAAAAGATCTAGGAAATGAAACGAAGGGTTGCAGAGCAAAACAGAGAACCACACCAAAAAGTTTAAAAACAAAAGCACATGATAGGTACGGAGGTTGGAAAACTGCTGTAGGCAGAGTTGCAGAGCTGAGGGTGATAAGCCATTCTGGGCCTGCTTCTGGAGCGTTTTCCTCCACTTGTTCTGGTTTTGTCAGAATTGGAAACATTCTGTCATTGTAAACTGATACATTCTTTTTAATACAGAATTACAGAGAGTTGCATCTCATGGGCAAGAAAGAAGGAGTTATTTTTTGCATGCAAGATTGAATGTTTATCTTTTCCCTTTTAGATTTTTAGGCTTATAGGTGAAGTTTAATGCAAGTTCTCTTGGTTGCTTCATACGAATGTCTAAACCTGAAAACCATAGTTAAAACCCCAGAAACCAGCACCTAGCTTATCTGGATTGTGCGAGTTTTGCAGGTTCAATAGGTTAGGTTGTATGCAGAAAACCTCATTATCTTCGATTTTGTCAAATAGGATTGTAGCACTCTGAATGTACTTTAATTTTAGTTTCTTTACATTTTATTTTCATTTCTTTTATTCTCTGCACTTTTATGTTCCTGAAAATCTAACTTTAGTCGAATTTATAGTCATTGAAATAAAATACTTGAAAATCGACCAAAATCGAAAATAGATTCATCATTAAGATTAATTCACATTGAGTCCATTACAATTTCAAAATAAAATAAACCACAGTGCCCCTTGTTAACAGTTATTTGCAACCACTAAGGTGTTCCAAGCATTCAAATTGAACAATATTGTTTGTGTAAAATGCTAACATAGCGAAGACCTTGGAGAAGTTACTTGTTTAATTTCTTTGCAAGAGGGGATTTGGAACCCAAATCCTATTGGAGAGTGTGTTTTCACAATTGGGTGAAAATACCACTCAACAGAACTTAATAAATACTTTTGAGAAATCCATGTTTAAAGGAGTAATATCATACAATATGCAACTGTTTCATAAGACCAAGTGCTATTAGGAAGAATTATATTAATAAAATTCAGAACAATCATCACTTTATTTGTATGTGTGCACAAAAACATATATAATACTCAAGCGGATTTGCTAATCTTGTCTTCCACTACATATAGGTGGAATAAAATAAATAGATTGGATTTTAGTAGAAGAGACTTATTTTGGATAGTATTAATATGACAAACAATTAATATAATTTACATATTGTAAAATTTATTTTTATAAATAAACAAGCAATATGAAAAATAATTTCTTATATATACCAATTGTCTATGGATATCATTTTAATGGTCTAATATGGCCACATTGATTATCTTTATTTGTTGGTTTGGGTCCTTAGGTTAGGATAGTTAGCCCTTGGATATTAAGGTTACGTTTTATTACTTTGATAGATTACAATTAAGAGAGATGTGATGTAGTTAAGGGATAATTCATTTTATTTAAATTCAATCACCTCTAGTATGTATAAGAGAATTCCCCATATCTAAGTGACTAAGAGACTTTGCCCTCTTTGAGTCACTTGGATTGTTTTGAGACTTGGAATATCTATTTGTTATACTCATTTAGGATTTGTTGTTCTATAATTTTGTTCTATTATGAATATTCTATTATATATTATTTTTGTTGCTATATTTCTAGAACTTATTATTGTGATTATTATTTTGTGGTATTAGAGCCTCTTGGTTCCATATGGAAATGGAAAAGGGTGACATAGTGATGAGTAAGTTGCTTTAAAACCCTCTTCAATAGGTCGAGTTACTTTTGACAGCTTTTTTGTAATCAATCTTCCTACTTAATTATATTTTATAAAATTGTAATTTTGCTAAACTCATGCACATTTCCTAAACCCCCCAAAATGTAATTAGGTGTATTAGCACTCTTGTAGGAGGTAATTTTAGCATCAGTATCCAAGACACTTCTAATGGATGGCTTTGGGTAGGATCCATGGAATTTTTGGTGGTTGAATTTTGGGTAGGATCTTGATTACTCCCATTTTTCTTAGATGCATAACCAACCCTTTAGGGGAACTCATATTTTTTACTATTTTGGATTTTATAATTGGTGTTGTTGCCTATTTTCTTAGCAAGACTATGTTTCTATTCCTCAAATTGATATCCCAAAATTTTATGGTGAAGACCCTCATGGATGGATTTCCAAATTAGTTTACCTAATATGTGTGCATGGAGTTCTTGAATAGGGAAAGTTTACTCTTGCTTCATCTAAGACTTGTATCCATGATCATCAATAAAATTTTTGGGAACTATGACATCATGGTTGTTTATTTCTTGGCCAAAATCTAAAATAATGTTCCTACTAGAGTTTTCTAAGGGTTCTTCTACCTCTTAGTTGTCAAGTTAATTTAGACAAAACAAATAGGAATAGTGGATGAATATCACACAAGCTTCATGAGCCTCCTCATATACATATATTATCTAGATTATGCAGTGGATTTTTTCACATTTAGGCATGGGCACAAGGACTAGATATAGTAAGAAGTAGATATGCATAATCCATACATCTTCTATAATATTGGGTAGGTGCTCCAAGAAGTTGAAAAGAAGCTTTAGTTGCTTAGATTTAGCAACGATGTGATTTTAAATCCTTGTGGAACTTAATTCAATAACTATAATGAGAACCACTCATAAGTTTACTATTCTTTTCAATGTCAATTATAACATCCATGTCATTAGAAATATGCAAAGAAATGAAACTTTCACATGGAAGCTAAGGATGAAGATATCAAAGAGGATGTGATTCCTACCTCACCATATTAGGAGGAACCAATAGAACTTGATGAAGTTGAACAAGTTACAAGTACTATGGTCCTCTCAAAATTTGTGCTAATGGGAATACAATCCTATCACACTAAAAATGTTTAGGGATTCATAAAAATAAAAATATCAATATTTTGATCGATTCAAAAAATGCTCATAATTTTATCGATTATGATATCACCAAATCCTTGGGGTTGTATGTCAATAATTTTAACAATGATAAATTTCATGTGCTAATTTTTGATGGTGCTAAGGATCAATGTGGGTTGCTTTGTTAATATCCACATTTCGATGAATATTTATAGTTGGATAAATAGCTTGTATATGATGGATTTGGGTAGTGTAGATGTTATACTTAGATCTCAATGGTTGTCTTAATTGGGATATGTTACTTTAAACTTGCAATAGTTGTATGCATAATGGATAAAAAATTATAAGGCCATCTATCTCTAGGGTTTTCAACTTCTATCGTTTAAGGTTATCCACTCCCATCATATGGAAAAACTACTTGAGAAGGGTAGCAAGGGTATTTTTACCCATATTTTTTGCATTCAATTCATGACCATTGAGAAGTTGCTTCCTAGTATTCCTTTCAAAATTTAGTCTCTTCTCAATGAATATGCTTAGATTTTAGAAGAATCCAAGGGTCTTTCACCCAAGTGGGTATATGATCATGATTTTCAACTTTTTTTTAGGAAGTTATACATCTAATGTTTGTCCTGATCACTTTTCCCAATCTTAAAAGATAGAAATTGAGAAGCTAGTTCAAGAGATGTTGGAACAAGGTATTATACACTCTAGTACCATCCCCTATTAATTCTCAATAGTTATGATCGAGAATAAGGATGATTCTTAGAGAATGTATCCAAATTTTAGTCCACTCAATAAGATTATAGTCAAAGGTAAGTTTCCTAGTTCTATTATAGATTTTTTGTCAAATACATTTCATGGTACAAAGTTTTTTACCAAGCTAAGCTTACATTTTGAATTTCACAATTTAGGGTTAGAGAGGAGGATATTTCTAAAAGTACTTTTCATACAAGAGGGTCATTATGATTTTTTCGTCATGTTTGGTCTTACAAATGCCCCTTATAATTTTTAAAATTTAATGAACTATGTATTTTGGCCTTTCCTTTGAAAATTTGTATTGGTATTTTCTAATATCCCCATATATGGTGATTATTTGAAATCTCATTTGCATCATGTCAAATAGGTTTACAACTTTTAAAGTGGGAATAATTAAACATTAAAAGGTCTAAATGTTTCTTTTTTGTAACTAAAGTATAAAATCTTGGTTATATAGTTTCTCATGAAGGTGACAAGGTGGACCCTAACAAGATCAAGGTCATGCAATATTAGCCTAGGCCTATATCACTCAAGATTATTTAGAGTTTTTTAGGTCTCACTAGATATTATAGAAAATATGTTAAGAATGGTAAGATTTAGCTTCTGTAATATCTCTCACTAAGAAGGATATCTTTGTCTTGTCTAACAAGGTTAGAAAATCCTTTAATACCTTTAATAAGATTATGTGCACCACACATATTCTAGCTACTTCAGACTCTAACAAGCCTATTGTCATTGAATGCAATGCTTTTAGAATGGGTATTAGTGTTGTTTACATATAGCAAGGTCATACCCTAGCTTTTGAAAGCAAACAACTCTCTAGCAAGTTGTTATGCTTATGAGAAGGAGATATTAGTCATATTGCATGCAGTGGATATATGTAAGCTTTACTTGTTAGGATAATATTTTATTATTAAAACTAATCATAGCAATTTGAAGCACTTCTTAGAAAATTTTCTCTCTTGTCTAGAGCAAAATAAATGGTTGACCAAGCTTGTGGAATATGAATTTGTGATTGATTATCAAAAAGGGAAGAAGAATGTGGTGGTGGATGTCCTTTCTCACAAGTATGAAGATTTTTTATTGTTCATGCTATCTCTAACCCCATTTCCTTATGAATCATCTAGATTCAAGATGAATGGCATTTTGATCCCAAGACTATTTATTTGATTCATGATGTTGAGGTTGGTGCCCAACACAATCTTATTTTCTCTTATTCTAATGAAATTGTTAAGAAGAAGGGGCACATTTATGTTAGTCAATATCCCTAGGTCAATAATAGTATCCTTTATGAGTTACATGTGTCTCCCTTGGTAGGACATTCTAGGTTTCTTAAAACCTATGAGTGGGTTAAGTAGTTTTTTCTTAGAAAGGAATGAAAGCTAATGTCAATCAGTTTTTGGTAGAATGTGATGTGTACTAGAGGAATAAGGGAAATATAATTAAGACTTCAAGATTGTTATAGCTCCTTCCTATTCTAGATCGCTAGTGGGAACACATCTCTATGGACTTAATTAAGGGCCTTCCCAAGGACAAAAAGATAATTTTTGTGGTTGTGGATTACCTTTCCAAGTATACTCATTTGTGTGTCTTCTAGCATCCTTTCATAATCATCAAGGTGGCTAAGGTATTCGTTGATTCTATTTGCAAACTTTATGGTATGCCCAAGTCTATTGTCTATGATTATGGTGTTAGTTTTATTGGTAAATTTTAGAGGGATTTGTTCACTTTAGTGTTACTCAACTTAAAATGATTTCCTTTTATCACCCTTAATCATATGGTCAAATATATATAGTGACCAAGTGCTTAGGTGAATATTTGAGAAGCTTTACTCAAGATAAGTAGTATCAATGTGTTAAATTACTTTCATTAGCATAATGGTTGTAAAATAATTCTTATCCTCTTTGCACTAGGATGTTCCCTTTTGAGGCATTGTATGGTTACTAATTTCCATATTTGATAGACTATATTTTGAAGTCTTCCCATATGGCTCTACTAGATGATTTTCTCTAGCAACATCATATTATCCTCTAACTTCTCAAGAATAATATTTGTCAAGCCTAATATTATATGAATTAGAACTATGATTTACACCACTATGAACAACACTTTGAGGTGGGTGATATGGTCTTTTTGTGAGTTTAACCTTACATGAAGCTTTCTCTGAAGACCAAATCCATCCAAAAGCATGCACCCAAATTCTATGATCCTTGCAAAGTGATTCATTAAATATGATATGTGGAATGTCATTTGGAGCTTATCCCTACCTAAAAAATAAACCTTGCTTTTCATGTTTTATAGCCTAAGGAGGTACTTGGTAGGTGCAATATCAAAGAAAAACTTCTAGGGTTGGATGAAGGATAAGTTGATATAAACCTAAAACAATGTTATAGTCATAAGTCCATTCTTATCTTAAGATTTTAGAGCTAATACCTTTCAAATACCTCATTTAATTATAATTTTAAAATAATAATTTATATATATAATAATAAAATAAATTAAAAATAATATAGTCCTTGTTATTTTTTCTTAAGGCACTTTGGTCCAATAATTACATGGAGTGGTTAGGGCTTTGACCTCTTTTTAGGAAAATCCAAGGTTCAAACCATGATATAATGTTATACCTAAAAAGGGATAGGTTGAATGGTAGCGGTCCAATGTTTACCAATTGGTTGTCTCAATTGGTTATCCTAGTTCAATACCATGAAGGATGGAGGTTAACTTCACCCAATATTAATTTTAAATTTTAACAATACACTTTTAAAATCAAAGATTCAAATACCTTTAACCTTTAAGCGTGAATCCATATATATTATTTACTATTTAGAAAATTTAAACCCTAACCTCAAATACCTTCCATTAGAATCCCATTAAAATTGATAAAATTTTGTTTATAAATAAAAGGGGACTTCCTTTCATATTTAATTGCTTAAAACCATCAATATTTGTAGTGCAACTAATTTTGTATAATAATAATAATAAATTATAAACCCTAGTTTTTTAAAAATAAAGTTAACAAGACTCAAAACAACTTATCAATAAATATTTAATCATCAACATATTTTTTAATTTTAAAACTTTTCACATACAATAATCATTAGTATCTTATCCACTACCATACATTTAAACAACATAAACTATATTACAAAATTTTAATGGGAGATACCCTAACCATTGTTGGCATTTGACAACCATTTTTTAACTACTTATTTATTTTATAAAATATTTAAATCAACTTGTTTTAAAAAGAATTTTCCAACGTCTTAATAAAAAAAAATTAAATTATCAACCTGTATTAATTCAACTAATTAAATTCCCTAACATTTAAGGAAGAGACTAAAGTCTTTGGTAAGTAATACATATAAATAATATTCAAACTTTGTTATAATACCATTTTATAATGATAATATAATATTTCAATCTTTTATAATTAATTAAAAAATATATAAAACTAAATAAACTTGTTTTAATACTATAAAACCAATTTAAAAAAAAAATCTCATTCATTGTCCTCTTCCTCTTGCTGAATCTATAATAGTGTTGTCATACATTGTCCTCTTCTCTTGTTGAATCTATTCCAACCAATCACTATTCATAAGCATGATTGTTTTTATTATTGTTATGATTGTTTGTAAGTGGTGCTCCCAGATATATACTTAAAAACCGTTCAACCACCAAATTAATTTAAGGTTTTCTTATCCTAGTCAAATTCGGTTGTGTGTAAATGGGTGATCACAAGTTTTTTTTATTTGGTTAGTATAATAAATATTTACAACCGAGGTATAGGGTTGAGCTCCTTTTAACTATGACTCGTTGTAAAGCTAAGAGCTATGCTTATCAATAGGAAATTTAACACATAATTACTACATACCTACCCCCTCACACACTCACAAGCCATGGCTTGAACCTTGGACCACCCAAATCGTTGGGCTGATCATAGTTCCTTCAGCTCAATCATTTTAAAGTATTGAGATTACTGAGGTTATTAAGGGGCATAATATATATAATATTTTATGGGTTATAATATAATTATGTTTATATTTTAAAATTATATTTCTTATAAATTTTAAACATTTAATTAATAAGATTAATTTTTTTTAATAAGTTTACACATGAAGTTTGGACATTGGATTTTTTTAAAGAGAAACTGAAACCCTTACCACTACACTAAACTTACAAATTAAGATTAATTATTTTTTTAACTTTATATTTTTTATAAATAAATTAACTTTAAAAAAAAAATTAATGTTCATAATAGTCTATTCAATAGCCTTTAGAAATCAGTGTGAACAAATTTTATCAATTTTATATGATGGATAATAAGATTGATTAGAGCCTAAAAACTATGGGCAAGGGTGTAAACATGTGAAAGATGAAAACAATTAGATAAAAACAAGTTCCTTAAATCTCTAATTTTCTTAAATTTAAGAAGGTGAGAGTCTACGAACTTTGGAAGGAGGTATATTAAGGACTCAATTGTCAATGAAAATGGATACAATTATTTGTGGAAAGAAAGAGTCAAATTTAGGTAAATCTTTTTTAAATTAATTAATTTTATTAGTTGAACTTCAATATACTAACTAAATCTTTAAAAGTGTACCCTTAAATTTAAAACCTTGATTTATTATATGAACTTCTTACCTTTATGCACTCCAAACCTATTGCAATAAAACACATTTTTATTATTTCATAATTGATAATATTTGCTACTTAAAATTAATATATAATTAAAAAGATGGTGGGGCATATTCATTTAAATTATACTTAATGAAATTGAAACTTTATATATATATATATATATATATATTATATGTATATGTATATGTATATGTATATGTGAGAGAAAAAGAGAAATTTGTTTCTAAATTTTTTTATTTAAAAAAACTAAAATTACAATAAAGTAAAAGTAAAGTACTTTTTCGTATGAGAGGTCATAGATTATATGAGATGATTCTCATAAAGGATGTTGTTTACCCAATATATAGTTATTCAATCATACTTTGGTTACTCAAGTATGATATACAACTTTATTACATATATCTTGAACCTTTATTCAAAGTTTCAAAGTCTCCATTTTGACCCGCAATATTTTGATAATGTTATTAATCAAACCTTTATAATTATATTTATTAATATTGAAATGAAAAGGGAATGAAGGGATTTATAACCATACACAAGGAAATATGGTGGTAGATAGTTTATCCAAATGTAATGTTGAATTTTGTGTTTATAAAGGTTAAGTTTTCAAAAACGATTGGCCAAGGGATATTCTATCTCTTAATAAAAATGTTATCAAGGATTTGATATAGAAAAAGTGGTAGTTTTAAAAAGATGAAAAATATCTTTAATAGAAAGACAAATTGGAAATAGTCTAATTAACTTAATAGCAAATACCATGGTTTGATGGAAGTGGCTCCAAATAAACGCCTAACTTAGAAATTTAAATATGATAACTAATATTATTTTTGTTATTATATTATATCATAATCGTGTTACCATAGTATTTCAACAAGACACAATGGTATTACAATAATAGTTTTTGTATTAAAGATTAAGGAGTTATATATATTAGTAAGATTAAAAGGGTACAACAGAGATGATGACACCAAGCCAACTAAACCAAGATGAGAACTAGCAATATATTATGCATGGTAACAAAACTATAGTCTACGACTATAACCACGCCTATCCAAAGGAAAGAATTCTAACAAAATTCCAAAGCCTATAAGGTAGAAGCAAACTAGGCTTTAATTTTTTCTCCTTGATATGACAAAAGTTCTCATTATTATAAAGGATATCAATTAGTTGTATTTTCATAATGACCACTTGCTACATCTAATATCCCCTACGCACATCCTTCAATATACGTTTAAACTTCTCAGCAATGTCAATGTTGCAATGAATTTGATTTCTCATGGGAAAAGGTAGAACCTAGAAGTGAATGCATGTACCTTTTTTTTGCTTTTTTTGCTCCTAAAACTCTTCAATCAATGATTAAACCAAAAAATCATAATTACCTTAGCATTTTCACTTCATAGTATGGTGGAATAAATTGGTATACAAGGATACAATATTTTTTATTCATCCTATCAACTCTATGACCTATCCTTGTTTTAAAAATCTATTTATAGATTTATTGATTTATGACATATTCTAGTGTGAAGTTGTAAGACCTAGACAATGCTAAAATCTAAGTTTCATCTCTTCTATAATGATAGGAGCCCATAGAATTTATTCATAGCTTGGTAGAGAATCACCTACTTCTTAAACTACCAATATTCTTACCTTGTAACTTTAAGGATTGTAGATACCCAACAAGAGGAAGATTAAAACTCTTTCTACTTAGGGTTATGTATAGAATATTATTCCTCCTTTGTCAATATCCTTTTAATTAAATGATAAATGGAGATGTAAAATATGGTATAGATTTTAAAATTAAATTAACGAATCAAAGTGGATGATTCCTCCCACTTTATGCTTGGGAGAATACTACATTGCAAGCTACACTTGAAGCTTTACCTTGTGAAAGTAGGTATCACAAATGATAATTGTCATTTATATAAATGGTCTCAATCACTTAAACATCTATTCTGAACTTGTACACATCTAGATATCTTTAGCATAAAGTTTAGTGTTCTCTGTTAATAATTTTTTCAATTGAGATCTCTTGGAAGCATGTTTTAATAGGTGTATATCATGAGATATATATGATTTTTATTACTTTGAAAAATTATGCTCAATTATTTATATATGTTTGTTGAATTAGAGAATTGTCTAACTTTTAATTTGACTAATGCACCACAATTCTAGTTTCTATCAAGTTTGGATGGATGGTTTATGGCCTCTTCCAACCTCCGAATTTAGGTCAGCTCCCACTATCCTTGCTAAGTTCAAAATAAAATTAATCTAATTGTATGAAATTAAAATGCATAAAAAGTAATTATAAAGTTCAGTATGCAAGATATTTAAAGTAAATATGTCTGTAACAGTAGCAAAGAGAGTGTGTGATCAATCAATACATGAGAATATAAATACCAACAATATTCCCACTCAATTAATATGAAAGTTTAGAGCAAATGGCAAGATGGGCAAAAGGGCTATGCCAAAATCACCATGCATTCTATAATCTAGGAGGAAAATTCCACTAATGGAGAGTGGAAGAGTTATTAATTTCTCAATAATTTTAGGAGTTGCAAGAGAACAATATGGATTTTATAGAATGTAGCTCTGAATTCTCATAGCCAAAATATGTTCATAATGGACACCATATATCGTAATTATATTAGTATTTTAGCCCTAAGTTACCTCGAGTGAGAAACTATTACTCCTAGTAAAAGTAAAAATTTAGGGGTATCTCTAACAAAATGATACACCTCCAAATAGATGCCTCTAAGAGGATTAGAAGGACCCTAAAATGAGTTATGGTTTCACTACATGCCAAAATATCACTTTTAAAAGATCTTCCTTTGGATCTACTCTTGTACTTTTACCCTTCCATAGGACTTCCATCAATTAACTCTAGAAAGCAAAGGAATCACTCCACTTTGCTAGCGATTTTCCACCAAAATCCTAATGAATCACTCCTACAAGCTACTCATTTTATTTTTGCTAGTGAATCGGTCCACTTTAGAGACTTAGTCAATTTTTTTTAAATTTTGTAAACTTTGTTGTTTTGTAATGTTGTTTCTATGTTTGTAAATTTCATTTTTTTTGTCTTTCATGACTAATCCTTAGAGGAATTAGAAAGTTGTAGTCGATTTACTACAATGATATAATGTTATTCTTGCTTTTAATTTTTATAATGTTATTTATATCAACATAAAAAATATTTATCATATTTTCATGTTACAAATGGCTTATCTTGTTAAGAAAATTCACCAAAATATTGAATGAGTTTAAATGATTTTAACTATGTCCATGAACCTTAATACAACATGGGGTATGGTGTACAACCCTACTCCATTTTGGATTCAAAACTTAGATCTTCTATTCAAAGTTTCAAAGTTTAACAACATCCAAGAAAAACAATTGTTCAACAAAGTCAAAAAGTTCAACATCCTCTTATCATCTTTTGGAGTATATTTTTTTTATTGTTAATTTTGATGAAAAGTTTTCCTGTTTTTCTAATTCTCAACTCTTCAAAAAATTCAATTAGTGAGTTTCTTTTAGAATGTCCTCATATGCAATCATGATGTCCTTGTAGGTTTCACATTCCATGATAAAAACTTCTATTGTGCAAAATACACATATTTGTTCTAACCTTACCTCTTGAGGAATTGTCCATATCCTAATTTTACATCTAAGATAGTATGAATTAGATCTTATTTGGGCTATAAGCATTTTTCCTTCCATTTGATCTTTGCATCTATGTACTTATTTTGGTTGTGTTCATAGTTTGGATTGAACTCGTTGATGTATACCTATTTTTTCCTTTCCAAATTTTTAGTCTACATGACAAGTCTAAATTTTCTCTCACATATTATTTAATTTTTTTGTTGGAGTTTGGGACCTCATGAAATTGAATGCTTCATTTTTTATCAATTTGTTGTTTTGTTTCATCCATGTGTAATTTTTTCTATTTAATATTTATTTGATTACCTATTTTAGCAATCTACTATCTTCCATTATTTGTATTTTCTTTTAGGCACCCCAATAGCCTTATCATAGCTCCTACTTCTAGTGGAAAAGTCCCTATTTTAACAAGTAAAATCTTATATGTGAACATTTAAAATAATAGGAGACTAGTTTTCGGGAGCATTAGCTTGGGGGAAGACGAGTAAAATTGGAGAAAGAAAACTCTTCTAGAACTGAAATTACAGGTCTAGTATATGAAACTTTAATTTGATGTGTAATGGCTTGTGAAGTTGTGTGTATATTGTGAAATATTTGTATGAAATGTTGAACATTATAGCAAGTGGTTATTTGTTTGATGTTTAACCAATGAAATGGATATACTATTCTGTAGAACCAATCCTATAATGTCGCGCTACGAAAGTTTACATTGTGGGACGGGTGTAACACTAGTAGGAAAATAGAGAAACATAATCACTGTGTATATACTTGAAACTGTGTATATTGTTTGGAAGGAAGTCCAAAATTGCATATTGCATTACAGATGAAAAATTATCTTTATATTACATGAAAGGCATATGCAACTTTGTGCATGCAGATTTCTAGTTGAAGAAAAGTAATTAGAAGATTGGTTTACTAATATTACTTCTAAAAAGTGGCAAAAGGAATGCTCAATAGAAAACAAGTAATTTGACTATATAAGGGGTATGTATGTAAGGGTCTGGGAGAGGCACTCGTTATCTAGTTTTCAAACGTTCTAGCTCTTTGAATGTATTACTTGTGTTATCACCTCCAAATAAAAAACCTTGGAATATAAGAAGCTAAGTATCCTATAACAACTGGTAGGTTGAGTATCTCCATTAAAATTCACCAATGGATGGTTTGGCTTCTGTGAAAACTTGGAATCTATAACATAGATTTAGGGGTCTTATTTGAAACAATAATGAGTAGTTAAAGATTTTTCTAACCTTAAAATTTGTTTTCATAATGTCCAGCTATTGGCCAAGTAAAATAAGGCTTTGTGTAGAAGGGATTATTTGTTTAAGCGAGTGGATTATACCATTTTTTGTAGAACTAAGTGTGACACTAAGATGGGGGGTGAATCAATGTGTATTAAAAATTTAATCCAACTATGAAATCAAATCAAAACAAGCAATCACACAAACATGCATCACATAACACCAGATTTATAGTGGAAACTCGATGTGGGAAAACCATTGTGCCAATGGACTGTTTGGACTCCCATCCAAATCCAGCCTTGAAAATATTTGGTCTTTACAATATTTTTGCAGCACCAACTGGAGGGAATGGCACAAACCAACCCAGACTTTAGCAACATCAACTACTAGGAGCACTGACCCCGACCGCCAAGCACCCACTCGACAAAAATAAAAACTGTAGTAGAAAATCTGATCTCCGTTCCAAAAGACCTTGAGTGGTCTAGCTCATTGCTTCTCTTTACAAATCCACTCTGAATAATCTCATATGATCTGAATCTCTATCTCACACCTTTCTCTATACTCACACTGACTCCTTTTAAAAACCTTTTTGCAATACCTTTAACTTCCAAAACTTCAACTTCCTAATAAATTTCGAGCTGCAAGATGACTATTTCAGCATTCAATAGCGTTTCCCTTAGGAGACATAACGTTCTAGATTTTAAAATTTTGCACGCGCTGGAAAAAGAACGGACTCAAAAGGAGTTACGGATCAAAATTTATGGCCTTTTTAGATTTCACTTTTATTTTGGAGAGGCATTTTGTCAAACAGTTCACGGACAAGGTGTTGTGCACATTACTCGTTCTCACACTTGGAGGCCTCGAAATCACTCCAACCAAAAGGAAAAGATGTTCAATTCGATGAGCTATACGTGAAACAACACCTAAACGACACATTCGGAAACAAGAAAATATGAATTTGAGTATTCGAGCACAAAAGCACTTGGCTGCCCAAAACTGGAAAAAGTGCTACGGAGGCATTTTGCAACTGCTGCCTTTTCTTCCTCGGGTCTCCGTTAGGGTTGAAATTTAAAACATAAGATCTTTGTATATCAGACTACCTCTACTAAAAATTTCAAATTTTAATTCCTCAAATATTGCTTAATATACCTCTGACAAAGTGGCCTCTAACATTGATTTTACACGTCACATAAACTGCAAAAAGTGCTCTAGAGCCATTTTGCAGCGCTCACCGTTTCTTCCTTCGAACTTTTTTTGGGCTGAAATTTAAACCTTAAGCTCTCGGTATATCCAGCTACCTTCAGTTAAAAAATTTAGGTCCAATTTCTCATGGATTGCTTAATATTCCTCCCGTAAAGTGACCTCCAACACAGATTTTATAGCTACAGTTTCATGACCAACAATGCACCGGTGAAGCAACTGGTCGTTCCAACACTGCAACCACACTTTATAATGATAAAAAAACCTCCAAATAGTATCTAGGGCTGTCCAACACATTCCATTGACGTTTTGCCACTTTGACAACTTTTTTTGCTACTTTGACAACTTCCTGATGATTTTTGCATTTTTTGCAAATTTGCATGAACAACCTGTAACAACTTCACCTGAACATCACAAACATTCTCATAAGCATTGAACACCACTTTACATACTCTAAAAAACCTTCGAAAAATTTTCCACTGCATCAACCTGTCCATATTAGTGTGTTGACAACAATGACAATACTGTCATTGCACCTTGCTCAACATTTTCTTTTGTGTTAATCTAGAAATTTTCATGGTGAGAAAACAATACAACTATCAAATAAGGAGAAACTTAACCGATCCTTGAAATGCTATGTTTTCATTGCTTAATAGTTTACTTAAGAGGAAGATAAACTAACCTCAATGAATACACAATATACCATTGAAAATGGTTAATTTGATCAAGGAAAAGATTAAAGTGTAATAGATGAGTAAGGTCAAACGTAATGAAAATATGCATTAGTTTAGAAATGCTTATGTTCTTACTGTATATTGAATGGATACTTAGAAAAAAATTATTAAATGGAATTGGAAAAGAATACCCTACTTTGGTAAAAGGGTTATTTAAATATGGTTTTATGAAGATTGGGTTGGAGGTGATAGTGAACCTTAACCTTTATGCTTGAAAACGTAGTTGGAAACCTATGTAGCTGTAATGGCAACAATTTGGTTTATTGTATTAAGGAAAGACCTCTTAAGCATTCCAATTTGGAAATAAGAGCCTTTAGGAAAGCTAAAGTAGAGCTTTGAGGAAGGTTCAATTAAAGCAAGTGCTTATTACATAAATGCAACTTGAAATATAAGTCAAAGATAGCAAATGCAAATAAATTTAGTGTAATGGATCTTAGTGATAAACCATAAACCTCTAAAGATGTGAAGAGGGATAAACAAAAGTGACCCTCATGGAAAAACAAATTATAACTGTTTAAATTTAGTTAAGTTGGGTAGATATTTTTTGGTAAGCTCAAAACATTAGATAAAAGCAAATGAAGAATAGCTACCTATAGCTTTACTTGGAATAAGATGGTTATGAGATTTATGAAACCATAAACTTGGGAAGAAGTAACTTGAGAGCCAAGTTAAAGATAGAAGTAAACCTTGTAAATAAGGACTTGGTGATTGAGTAAAGCTCAACTTGAAATTGGATGAATATGAAATAGTTTGATAGTGTAATTATTTACCACAATGATGTCTTTAGTAGGATATGAACTCCTGGCTAAGGAATTTAAGATAGAATGTATGGGTTATGAAAAAGAATACCCGAAGGTATGGAATAAAATATGTGAATCCTTTCATTGGATCCTATCTAGAGTCTTAGTGATGAATGCTAGCCGAAATTGCAGCTAATTTACTAGAATAACTCATTGGGAAGGATGAGCATACTATTTGATGTGCAGGTATGCACACATTAAATCTTTAAGTTAAAATGTAAATGACTTTAATCATCAGGAAGGATGATCAAGATATTGATACATCTAATGTGGCTAAGGTGCGGATAATGCACAAAGTTTTAGGGCAACTATAGAATGATAGAATTGGTCTAGATAAAATACTTGGTTAGATATAGTAATGAGGGGTAGTATGGGATGCCATATCTAGGTTGCTATCATGTTCATTTGACTTAGTTGGTTTAGCCACATCTTTTGGTATGGGATAAACGTTGTTAGTCACAATGGGCTTGTGCGATGAAGTCCAAGGTCAAGGTATTGACATGGCACTAAATGACTCCTGGTAGGGGATAATCAGTTAGTCACAATGACTTATGAACACATATCCCTTGCATATCTAAAGTTTTAATTAAGCAGACCAGTTAGGTCAAGGATTCTAATTTGATTAGTTAGGTCATGGATTCACTAATTATAAGGGAGATATGCCTGTACTGATTCAAAATAATACTATTGATTTATTGGGTGAACAAATGTGTTATGAACTTGAAAGCATTCTCTTATTTAAAACTGTTGTTTGAAAACAAAAATAAAAAATACCTTAGAAATTACATGGCTTGGTTTACCTAGAAATTGCATGCTCTGTTTTGAGGTACAACCAGGTGAGTAGACTTGGGTTGTTACACTTGCTTGTATTCGTTTCATTCTAGATATCCCCCGACTGAGTTTGCTTTGAAAATCTAAACCAAGGTATTTTTATTATGTTACTACCTCTAAAGGACTTCCTTAAAATAAAATATATGGTTGTTTTTGTTCTCTTTGAGTAGAGAAGATCATAATTTTAGTCTTGCTAGTGTTTACCTGCATCTCAATTTCTTTATTAAAATTATCTAAATATTTTAGATATTCTTTTACACTTTCAAATATCTTGCCAATCAGATAATTTCATCAATATAGAGATGTTTCACTACATAATTATCCAATTGTATTCCCTCTTCTCCCATCCTTTCTACCCATTCCTTCAATTTATCAATGTAAAGGCCAAATAAAGTAGGTGATAATGGACAACCTTGTTTCAAACTGATACAACTCCAAAAACACTTTGATAGTCCTTTTTGAGTTCTAATTTTGCTACCACCTACTCATAAATTTTGTGTATAACTTCTCTATAGTTTGTTGTTATGCCAATTTATTTCATTATTTTCCATAGTTTACCTCTAGGTATTGTGTCAAAATCCTTTTTAAAATCTACAAAACAACAATAAACATCTTATTTTTCAATCCATATACTCTCTATTAAGTACCTTAAAGTAATGCAATGATCTATTATTGAGTACTTTGGTCTAAACCCTATTTTCCCTATTATCATATTTTCTCGATTTTATGCCCACTGACTAATTTTAATTTCTACTATGCTACCAATTTTTTTTAAAGAGGATTAATCATGATGGTTTGGTAATTTGAAGGATTGTTGGTGTCTCCATTTTTATGCAATTATATGACTAGGCTAATTATCCATTCTAGAGGAAATCCTTCTTTAATTATGTTGTTAAAAATAATATGGATGTGTGATTCCAAGATATCAACCCCACACTTGAGATGTTTGGCTTGTGAACCATCTATATCTTGATATTCACTTGTTGCTATTTTCTTAATGTCTCCCTTCACATCTTTCAAAGAAAAAATTTCCTCAGCCATGTCAATTATAGGAGGTTTCTTGGTTTCTCTCATATAATTGCTTAGCATATTGTAACTATTGTTCGCTTGTGATATTATTTTTTGTGTGTTTTTTTCTTTGTTTTAGCTATTTCTAAAATTTTCTTGGGCTGTGCTTTGCAAGATATATCAACTTTTTTTGTCTTGCTCTTATATATTCTTCCTTTTTGTTTTCACTAACTATTTATATATATTGCTATTTTTTTCCTCTTTTCATAGTACTTTCAAGTTTATCCTTGTTGATTTACTTTCTTCATCATGCCATGGATTGACAAGGAAGATTTCATGTTTTAGTTTCCTAGGTTTGAATCTTTTGCATTATTTGAATACTTCTCTAATTATATTCATTAGTTTACTGCTATCGAAAGTATAAGTTTGAAAATATATATCCTCTTTATTTCCTCTCTTTGCATAATATGTTTGAGTGATGTTTAAAAATATATAATTTTCCTTGTTATATAATGTTTCATGTTGTTTTTCCTTTAGTTACTTAAAGATGTTATTCTTGCCCACTTTCTTGTATTTGGATCTTTATGTATATTGGATTGTGATCAGAATTTAGCTCCATGGAAACTGCTTCAATTTCTAGATCTTTTATCCTTGAAATGAAACTTGGTGAGCAAAAAGCATAATCAACTATATTGTTACTATTGGGAACTAAAGTGTCATCAATTTTTACTTGATATTGCAACTGTCTATCTTCCAATTTTTTGACCAGGCTTCCACCCGATAGTCATAGCCCAGAACTCAACATTGGATGGACCAAATATTGCTTCAACCCAACCTCCGGTGTAGGCTAGTTCCTTGTCAACTAAATAGAATGTTGACTCAATTAAGCTCAATAAGGATTTTGAGGAATATGGTGAGAAAAGGTTTAGGGTTAAAAAATTATGCATTAATAGTGGTTGTATAGGGCTAACAACATAGGCATCTATAGTAAAAACCTCTATAAAACTACTTTTAGTGTCCCAAACTTAGGATTAGCATCACCCAAAACCATGAAATCTTCATACAATAAAATAGAAATAGATATATGTTCCAAGAAGCAATTTTAATATTCAATATATTGATTATCTAATTTAGCAGAATAGATCAATAATCAGACTTTGTAGAAATAAACTTCCTACCAACACAGATCTAACTATGAACAAATTTCAACTACCTTAACAACTAGTAATCCAATACAAATGGAATGAACTAACCGTTACAATATTGACATAAATGCAATTCACAGCTTCGAACCTCTTAAACAAAATATATCAAAGATAACGAGTCTCGAGTCAAAAATCCAAGTAATGCTCCTTCCATTAGTTTACAAAAAATATTTACACAGTAGGGCAAGCAAACGCACTAGAGATGATCTTGATAATCGAGGGTTCGACCTCTATTTATAGTTTACAATGAAAATAATAGGGGAAGACATTACAAGGATTAAGAATCTGACAACTCAGCAGAGAGCTACGCTAACATCATTTCATTCGCGTAATAGGGTTTGGAGAATCCGATGGAGGTCATCCACCATGGTAACTCGACTCTGCAACCTATTGGTCCAGTAATGGTAGTTGGACCTCAAGCCGTTATAAAATGTATATGGATTGTTCTTGAAAGCATGAGATTTCGAAAATAAAACACCGAGATGCAAATAAAACAGAACTAGTTTAATGCATGTAATAACACGTATGTAATCATATCAAAAGGTAAGAGCACCGCCTTTTTATATTAATTCCAACTCGGTTACAATAGTCTGATTTTTTTATTACAACAGATGAACAGTAATTTCTTTCCGCATGCCCACATGTAAAATGGGCGGGCTGTAGTGTTGCCGCCGCTTGATGTTTAATGAGTCCCTGCTTGCTGCTGTTCTTGCTGCAAAAGAAATAGTAAACTGTTAATAGCACCTGCAAGAAGAAGACAAAATGTTTGACTGTAGAGAGCAGTGAGAAATGCACGTACAAGACTGATTAGCTGCTTTGAATGAAAGCATTCTAAATAAACCTGCAACTGTTACAGAGAATAGCATGCATATTCGAAAACATATGTTATAGAGCATGAACTATTTTAATCATATGTGAAGACAACAAGTATTCAAACATGATAAAACATAAACTATTGCTTCAATACGTTTGAAAACAGCATATACAAAACGTAAACGGCTTTAATCCATTCGAAACAGCATAAATTGAATTAGCACTACGAACATATGTGGGATGCCCAAGCGGGCCGCCCTGTAAAAATCCGACTTCGATGCCAATCCACTAGGAATTGGCTCAAAGTCCCGGATAACGTGTTGTCGGCAAATTAATGGATTATTGTAATCCTATGGTCGGGTCTGAAAGTCAGAAGAATGTAGTGAAGAAAGACTGTAAACGAGTCTCTGGTTTTGCAGCACTTCGCTATGCTTCAGAAAAATGCTTCGTCGTTTAATCCACCGTTTTATAGAGCCATGGGGTCTCTTCGAGAAGGGACACGTAGAGGTGCCATGTGGCGGTCGTTCCTTGGATGGTCGAATGCATGCTTTTGACTTTGGTGACGTGTCGGCTTGAGGCCCAAAGTGTCGTGATATCGCGACGCTTTGGGCCGGCTTTGGGTCGGGGCCCAAAGTGTCGCGATATCGCAACGCTTTGGGCCCGCTTTGGGTCGGGGCCCAAAGTGTCGCAATATCGCGACACTTTGGGTCCGCTTTGCGCGACACTTTGGGCCCGCTTTGGGTCGGGGCCCAAAGTGTCGCGATATCGCGACACTTCGGCCAGGGCTTGGTTTTTGACAAAAGGCTTGGCTTAAAGAAGGCTTTGAAGAAGGCTAAGAAGTTTGTTAAAGGCTCTAGAACGACCGACTTTGCTCTGCTCATTTTTCGATCTTTTAAACTGTTGTGCGAGTGGTTAAGACCACTATTTGACCTCTAAGGGCTGCCCTAAAAGCTGTGATATCAATGTGATCAATGTTTGTAATCACTTAATCGAAATGGTGCTATTTTGGTGTCTATAGTTCTTAAAAAATCCATTCTATCATAGATCTGCAACTGCTCTAGTTCTTGGTTATTATTTCTTGGAACCACAGATGCTTCGACTACCCACTCAAACTTACTGTTCTTCAATCCACCAACAATCTACCTTTTATACTTCATAAAAATGTCAGCAGAATATCTATTGTTGATTTACTCAGTGAATGAATACGGTTAAAATTTAACAATGCCTTGTAGGTGAGCAAGATAGAAAGAGTTGCCATCCTATCTAAAATAATGTTGATGTCAGCTTAGATGACTTCAACCAGTGGCTTCAAGACTTGGTGAGGAATACACTGAGTTTCGAGTGGAATTAAGTTTGTCATCCATCCACTCACTTAGCCTTTCAAAAAAATTAATTCCTTTCTCATATTCGCAGCTGCGAAGACAAGTTGCAATCCGCTCCTTGACTCTCACTCCACCAACTTTGATTTGGATTAACCGCGAAATAGAGTGTATCACCAATATGCTCCAAAAGCAATGCAAAATGATCTTTGTGCTATTCTACAACCTTTACTTTATTTCGATCGTTTTCGATCTTATTACCAAGCGGCACGGAGCTTATCACCATTCCACTCAAAAATAGTCTTGGAACTCAGTGGAATGATTATTATCAATACTTAGTTGTTGGAGCGCATGAAATAAGACAATATTGCCAATTCACATTTTAAAGTGTGCTGATGTCATTAAAACTCAAATAGAATTGTGGATTGGGAA
This sequence comes from Wollemia nobilis, assembly GCA_028583015.1. NCBI lineage: Eukaryota > Viridiplantae > Streptophyta > Pinopsida > Araucariales > Araucariaceae > Wollemia > Wollemia nobilis. Next base: position 1,894,051 of record JAQPPZ010002068.1, read on the forward strand.
CTTTGTGAGAAGCCACTACAAAATACACTAGACATTGGGTGGAATAGAATACTTTGCTCATGTTTACAAAAAGCACTAGGTATCAAGCAAAATGGAACCTTCTTGTGCAGATCCGCTCCAAAATATCCTCAGCGGATTGGAGATTTCTCATGCCTTAGAATAAATTTTCAAATTTTTCTAAGGATGTGGCCATTTTGGGCCTACAGTTACCATTGTAAGTTTGACAAGTATATTTTCTAGATTTTTACCACATGTTTATGCCAATGCAGATGATCAATCTCTCTCTACTACATAGTTTAATAAGTTATTCTTTATAATGTGTGATGGGTCCTTGACTGTCATATGAGGACCTTAACCAATGGTGATCCATCTCTTCTTCTATCTATAATGGATTATCATCTATGCCTTTATTGCTATTTAAAGATATTTTTTGTTTATTTTTTTCTTGGCATTAAAGTCACCCGCTAAAACCACCTCTCCAAGCTTCTTATATTTTATGATACATTTTTCCAATGCTACATATGGATCCTCATGATCTAAGCCACATTTCTTATAAAACTTTGATTGTTATGGAGCAAAGCTACATTGCTAATCATTTTATCATTATCTATAATTCTAACCCATATATACTATTTATTTAGCTCTTCTTTCTCAACCTATATGAATCTACCCCAAGACTCTTTTATTAGTATTTCTATTCCTCCATGTCATTTTCTATTTTTTTCTATTTCATTTCATACTGATATATTTTTGTATCCTTTACAATTTGCAAACATGCATTCATCATGTTCTTGTATGTCTATTAGTACAATTACATCATTTGCTTTAGTTATGGGCCCTAGATTAGGACCTATTCCCTTCTCCATGGATATCCATGACTATTCCAAATCAATAATGTTAAGTGTTCTTAATGGGCCCTAATTTCCTATTTGTCTTAGTTTGTTCTATTTATAATGCATGCATTCCCATTTTTCAACCATACGTTTTTACCCTCACTCCTTACTATATTTACTTTTTTCTATTTTACCTTTATTTCTTCTTGTTGCATAGGAGTAAGATCCTCATCCAGGTTTACTAGTATGTTGATCAATATTGGTAGAAATATTCCTATTTTGTTCTTTTATCTGTGACTGAGGGGAGCGATGGAATGAGGAAGCGGCAGGAGGACAGACAGCAACGACAGCCTCAGCCTTGACCAGGCAGTCGTGACAGGTAAGGACCCCGAGGCAGGCAAGGACGTGGTGGATAAGCAGGCGTCGGTCCCTATTGACAAGCCTAGGGGATCAGATCCCCCTATCAAAGATCCGATAAAGGGACCCAGTCAGGATTTGAGGTCCCCAAGAAAGGTTGGTCCTTTGCTAAAACCCTTAAAGGCTCGAAGAAAGGATTTTTTGATTCTCTCCCTCCCCTCATCCCGGACAACAACAAAATTAGGGTTTCCAGAACTACCATGGAAGAGTTCCTCTCTTTGGAAACCTTTTCTCTGGTTGGAAAGTTCTTAGGCGGAAGGCCTGACATAGAAACCATAATGGCATGGGCCTTTTCCAAATTGCGGTTAGCAGGCAGCTTAGAGATTGTTGCCCTAACCAGGGGATGTTTCTAGATCCAGCTCAACAACAAGAAGGACACCAATTGCATCCTGATAGGATGTCCCTGGTTCCTGGGTAGAAGGAGCCTCTTCCTCCGTCCTTAGGGGGAGGATTTTAATCCAGAGAGCCAGAGCATCAACATAGCCCCCATTTGGGTGAGGCTTCCTAACCTTCCTTCTCAATCCTTCCATGAATACTTCTTGAAAGGCATAGCCAAGACCATTGGTGATCTGGTTATTATTGACCACCCCACTCTTGCAAGATCTCGAATGACTCATGCGCGTATGTCTGTGACTACAAACCTGGAGTTTGAACTCTCGACCTTCATTGATCTAGAATACGAGGGCTTTTCCAAAAGGTAGCCTATCGAATATGAGAACAAACCTGCCTTCTACGCCACATGCAAAACCCAAGGTCATCTAAGGAGCCAGTGCCCAAACTTCATTGCCACCAAGGAAGCACCAAAAATACCTGACCTCAGAGGTCCCAACAAAAGAAGTCCTAGAAAACAGGCTCGACCTTGGGTGCCTCCCAATGCGCCTGTTAAGGGCAACTGCCAATAGAGTTTGCATGAAGATCCTACCCCTCGGATGGAAAAAGGAAAGTAGCACATCGGATCTAATCAAGAAATGCAAGTTAGTCCCTCCTTTGCTGATCCTAATATATTTGAGTTACTTGTGGAGGCTGAGGTTGAGCCCGCAAACCCTATGAATGAAGGTCTCCTTGCAGAACTTCTTGAAACCCTTGAAATCCCATGCCCTGAGCAGGCCCATTTTTAGCCCCCCCTAAACTGCCCTTACGGTATGGCTCAAGACCTAGATGTTTTTAGCAATATTTCAATCGAGGAAGCCCTTAAGGCAACACCTATTGATGCAGGCGAAGGCATTTCCAGCCCTATCCAAATCCAATACCTTCCCCCCAAGTTTAGTTCGAAGCAAACCCGTAGCTCAGCTATCACCATCAACTTTGGTATCGAGAAGAAAATGGGAAGAATCCCGGATGCAGAACACTACAGAATAAGAATTGAGAACGAGATTTCCAGTGGAAAGCAGAGCACACTAGTGCCTCAAAGTATGTCTCTCTTCGAGGACAGCAAGACTAGCAAAGTCCCCCCTCCCCCCTGCTTCAAGGAAGAGGGAGAAGGAGGAACACAAAAAAATCCAAATGAAGGTCCTCTCCTAGAATGTGAGAGGCATCAATGGCCGTCCTAAGCAAAGGGTGGTCAAGGCTCTAAGGATATAAACTCGACCTACAATTTTGTTACTCCAAGAAACTAAAGCAGATGAAGTTTGGTCTAAAATATTAGCTAATAAAATTTGGAAACAAGGGGATATGGATTTTAAGGAAGCTCGAGGAGCGTCCGGTGGCCTCATGACTCTCTGGGACCCCAATGAAGTTGATGGCAATGTCATCTAGGCTGATGCCCACATCCTCAGCATCCTCTTCCATGACAGGCATAGCAGACAGCCTTGGATCCTGTCCAATGTCTATGCACCCATCACCTTGCAAGGACGTGCCAGCCTTTGAGAGCACTTGGGTCACCTCAATAAGGCTTTCCAAGATGTCTCGTGGGTGGTGGCTGGTGATTTCAAAACCCCCCTCTTCCCCTCTAATAAGCATGGTGGTGCAAGGTTGCCGACCAAAAGCATGGCAGACTTCATTGAGTTTGTGAACACGAGCAAGTTGATGGATGTAAAGCTGAAAGATGCCAGATTCATATGGAGCAATAGGAGGCTAGGAAACCAGCTCATCCAAGAGAGGTTGGATAGGTTCCTACTATCCAAGGAAGTAATCACAGGGTTTGGAGAGGCGTCCCTCCACTCCATTTCCATGATTGGGTCTGACCATAATCCTATCCTACTAGAAGTCCCTCTAGCATCCAGATGTAAGTGTCCCTTTTTTTTTGAAGCAATGTGGACCAAGCATCTGAGTTTGAAAGAAAACATCAACCTCTGGTGGAAACAACCCTTTCAAGGCAGCTCTTCCTACAAGCTTTCCCAAAAAATGAAAATCGTCAAAGAAAAGCTTAAAACATGGAACAAGGAAGTTTTTGGGAATATATTTGTCAGGAAGAAAGTAGTGTGTGAGCACTTAAAAAACATCGAGAATAGGATCCAAAATGGAGCTCTGGATGACGATATTAGGACCGAGGAAAGAAGGCTCCTATCCAAATATCACAACATCCTGGCTTGTGAGGAAACCTATTGGAGGCAGAAGTCCCGCACCCTTTGGCTCAGAGATGGGGACACCAATTCTAAGTTCTTCCATGTTACCATGCTCAGGAATAGGAGCAACAACCACATCAAATATTTGATTAAAGCTGATGGTTTTGTCACCAGGGATGACCAAGACATCAAGGATGAAGTTGTCTCCCACTTCAGCTCCCTTCTTGGTGATGAGGGCAACTGTTAGGAAGCCGTTCGAAACACTTTACTGCAATTCATTCCCCCAAGAATTGATAACACCGCCAACCTTAAGCTTATAGCCATCTTCTCTGATCAAGAAATTAAGGATGCCCTCTTCTCCATGAATCCAGATAAGGCACCAGGTCCTGATGGGTTCCCACCCAGATTCTTCTAGACCTACTGGGACATAGTTGGAAGGGATGTATGTTCTACCATTCAGGAGTTCCAAGCCTCTAAACACATTTTGCAAAGCTACAACTCGACCTTCCTAGCCCTGATCCCGAAAGGACTAGCCTCGAAGTCCATGAGCGATTACAGGCCCATCAGCATTTGCAATGTATTATACAAAGTCCTCACAAAAACCATAGGCAATCGCATGAAAAATGTGTTGCCTCAAATCATCGACCCCTGTTAAGGGAGCACTGTCCAGGGAAGATCGATTTTAGATGGCATTATCATAGTTCATGAAGCCCTCCACACTGCTTCCCAAACCAAGAATACTACATTTACCCTCAAACTCGATATGAAAAAAACCTACGACTGCATCAACTAGGACTTCGTGAATACCATCCTGCTCAAGTTTTTCTTTCATCTAGATTGGGTCAGGCTAATCAGCAGCTACATTCGCTCACCTTGGTTCTCTATTTTGGTTAATGGATCACCTGTAGGGTTCTTCCAAAGCCATAGAGGACTCAGACAAGGGGATCCCATAAACCCTATGCTTTTCATCCTAGTTGTTGAAGCCTTAGGTAGAACGGTCTCTACTGCCCACGATGCAAGGCTAATTTTTGGCATCAAAGCAACGGGCCTCACAACTGCCATCATGCATCAGCAATTTGGGGATGATACACTGATGTTGTCCATTGCGTCGGTGGTAGAAGCTAGAAATATCAGACGAATCCTCAAGCTTTATGAGGATGCGACTGGCTAGAAGGTCAACTTCAACAAGAGCAAAGTTTACTTCCTTAACACCCCGCTTTTGTGGTAGATCCAAATCACCAGAATTTTTGGTTGCTCCATTGCTTCTCTCCCCACTTCTTACCTGGGTCTACCTTTGTTCACTGGTGCACCATCAAAGCTCATGTGGAACAGTGTCCTGGAAAGGATCCAAAGGAAGCTTACCGGGTGGAAAGGCCATTTGCTCTCACAGGCAGGTAAGGCTACTCTAACCATGGCTTCCCTCCAAAGCATCCCAGTTTACTTTTTATCAGTCTTCAAAGCCCCAACCAAAGTTCATCACTTGATCGAACAACATCAAAAGAACTTCCTCTGGTCTGGTTTTGAAAGCAAGTAGAGATGTCACTTGGTGGGCTGGGATAAGGTTTGTTTACCTAAGGAGAATGGTGGACTTGGCCTGAGGAAAGTCACCCACCTCAACTCAGCCCTTCTAGCCAAGCAAGCCTGGCGGTTGATCTCAGGCAAAGGTCATGAGTGGCCAATGATTGTCAAGCGGAAGTATCTTCAAGGATCTGAATTCCTGAGCACCACCATCCCCTCACGTGGCTCTGCCTTCTGGAAAGCCATTCTAACCACCAGAGATGTCCTCTACAAAGGAACGAGATTGATTCTAGGCAATGGTCGTAAGATCAATTTTTGGGAAGACAGGTGGGCAGGAGACGAAGCTCTCTCTTGCGACCCTGACATGGCCCACTTAAAGAATTATACCAACATGACCTTTGGTCCCATGGTTGCTGACTTTCTTTGGCTTGACAGGGGAAAACTTAGTTGGAAGGCCATGGCTTCCTAAGGATTTGAAGCAAAAATTTACAAACTCAACCACATTTTGTCCTTGCAGCTTATCTCGTCCCTGGCTAGAGATGACCAGCTCCGATGGACAGCAACGAACAACGGTAAGTTTTATATCAAATTAGCCTATTCCATGGCTCTCCATCCTGATACTCCCAGATTTCAAACTCACTTAGTCTGGATTAAGAGACTCATTCCTAAAGTATCCTTTTTTGCTTGGCTAGTTGTCCAAGGGAAAATTTTAACCATCGACAACATGATGAAAAAAGGGCTAACCATTCCCAACAGGTATTTTTTGTGCAGAGTAGGCTGGGAGTCCATACATAGCCTCTTTATCGAGTGTCCCTTTGCCACCTCAATCCTCAGCGGCCTATTTCAAGCATTCAACATTGTGTGGGTGAGTCCTGCCTCCATCATCGAACTCTTCCAACAATGGCATGCACCCTTTGTTAGCTCTAGTTTGAGTTTCATGTGGAATATCAGTTTACATAATTTCCTATGGCAAGTTTGGCTAGAGAGGAACTCAAAGATCTTCAATGAGTCTTCCTGCGAGCCAGGTTCTGTCATCAGCAAGATCCTAGATTTTGCCAAAGAAAACACCTTGATTAGTTCAGATGAGACTCAGCCTAATTCCCCTTTTGAGAGGCTTCTAGCTCAATCCTTGAGCCTTCCCCTGCAGAATGGCCCCCACAAAAGTAATACCAGGTGTGAGGTCAGGTGGCTTCCCCCCTTATGAGCACCTCAAGCTAAATTTTGACGGTGCTGCTAAAAACAATCCAGGCAGAGCTGGAGCAAGAGGGATCATCTGGGATCACAGAGGTCATCTTATATTAGCATTTGTGGAGCCCCTGGGATCCACAACCAACAACGTTGTAGAGGCTAGGGCTGTGTGGCGTGGTCTAAAAATAGTCAAAAACATCCACAAGCATTTCGTCATGGAAGGAGACTCCCAGATCATTATTGATCTTCTCAACAATGACAAGGATCCTCTGTGGAAGATTGAACCATACATCAGGGAATCTAGGGTCCTCTTGATCGATGAAATTGGCAGCGTGGCCCAACATGCTTATTGGGAAGCCAACAAGGCAGTAGATAGGTTTACCGATATCGGTGTTAATATCGTTAACCTTCTTACATGGACACACGATGTCGGTGTTAATACCGTTAACCTTCTTACGTGGACACACGATGTCCTGGATGACGTGGAAGAGATCATCCTAAGCGACCAAATATGTGGTGCCTGAGGTGGATCACGTGCAGAGTTAGGTGGCGGATAGCCAATGACTTGTCTTGCTCCACGTGGGGACAGAGGTATTCTTTCCAAAACAACATTTCCAACAAGGCAGTCGATCTAGGGACTTGCAATGTATGGAGCGTGTCAACGCCTCGAAAAGATGATGGTTAGGGTCCCTAAGGATTTCTTGATCCGAGACACCAGATTTCACGACTCCAATAGCACCTCATACAGGGGTAGGCACGGGAGGGCTTTCTGACACATGGTAGGCACGTGCGGCTTCGTGGGTATCCAGCAATCGCACTCAACTTCCCACGCCTCACTCAAATCAAGGGTGTTGGGTTTTCCAAGCACCAAGGGGTGTTTGGCACGTGGTATGACCGCCAGGTGGTAGTGAGGAGGTGGCCCTGTCGTCCTTTAGGAACCTTTCCTATTTACGTACCACTCCTCAAGCGGCTCTTTCATGAGCCCTGCCACCACCTTTTTCTTATCTGCGAGTGTGAGAGCATGTCGGTTGCAGCTTCTTCCAAGTGTTGTAGCTGTGACAACAACATGACGTATATCGATCCTAGCATGGTAGTCATGGATTCGACCACTCAGGCCATCCTTACAAAAAGGAAATTCACCTAGTTTTTTGAAATGTTTTCTGGGGCTAACAATGGTGTCACTGTTGCTGTGATGGAAATGTGGGACGAGGGCAGAGTGGTGATAAACAAAAGGGAATTCACCATCGACATCAACCTGTTGGCTACAATAACTGGTCAGACTGCTCGTGGCCGCTCGATCCATAGACAGAAGCACAACTGGGAGGTTGAATTGCGAGAATTCAAAGATAACTTAAAGATTTTTAAGGAAGCAAAAAATAGGTTGACGAGGGTCGACCTTTCGATCGCCTAGAATTTGGTAATGAAGAATATCATGGAATTCATCACTGTCGATGACCCTGGTAAGGTCCTCTTGAGCTTCCACTATGCTTTCATTAATTTCTTTCATGATATCTATTAGAATTAAAGTGCACTATGCCTCTGTTTTGACACTTGTCAGTTTATATTGACACTTGTTAGTTTATCATATAGGCCTTCTGCCTATATATGTAACTCATTTGTATCAATAATATAATCCCATTAGTTTCACTCCCAACATTTGGTATCAGAGCTCCAGGATTTCTCTGGCCTTGTGAGCTTGAGGGAGGATTTCCTTCAGAAAATCCCCCCTTCATCATTGTCCCCCATTTTTCATATTTTCATTTTCCCCCCATTTTTTTTCAAAACAGGGAGTATGCTCTCCATTGTTTACAATGGATCAGAAATCAGACTTTAGAAAATATCATGGCTCCCAATTTTTTCTTTTGTTACTGCGATAGGCCATGAAGCATGTTGGGCTTGGTCTTTTTGTCGTGATGGCGAGGCAAAGTGAATCGAAGGAGATGGAGTTTTGATGGAGAAAAACTATACAGCGAGAGTGCTAGAAAACGTAAAGGGGCCCAATCTAAAGTTTCTAGCAACAATGTCATGCTATTCAAGCTAAAGAAGAGAATGAACAGACGTATTGCATGGTGATCATTCGAGATTAATTTCTCGACTGTGGTGTGAGAAGTTTTTTATGCTGGAGAAGTTCAATGTTTTCTTAGCAAATGTGAAGATCGTTGAATGTTGGTGAAGACACGGTACTACAAATTTTGATGCTTGTGTGGTAAAGTACAATGGGAATGGTAGACATGAAGCCAGCGTCGCATCGACCGCCAGTTGACTATGTTGTTCAAGTTGAGGGAGATTCCCATCGTTGATGTTCTTGTTTCAACACCTGTGATATCTGGGAGATTGCTACGGTGATTTCCAGATGGAAACCATATGTTCCAGCCCGCTCTGCCATGGCCATTGAAGACCATTGCCACATTTTGTTACCTATATTTTTTGCTTACTTTTTAATATTCCTGGCCCTATGCTTCTCCCAGTCCATGGGCTCTCTCTTGAAAATCCTGTGCGTGTCTTTCAAAATGCATCGAAACGCTTGAACGGTAGGTAGTGCTCTTGTTGAAATCTATGGTCGAAACTTCGCAAATCCTCATCGACAACCTCGTGGTCTCTAGGTCCCCGGATTCATAGCGGATCACTCCCCCCAGGTTCGAAGCCCACAGGCGATTGAAATTCATGCCCTTATCTGATGCAAACTTTGTGCAGCCATATGATCAGACGTGGATCACGACGCCACCCTCTGATAGAAGAATGTCGTTCATTAGCCCCGTGCCGTCGATCCCAAACAGCACGTCCGTCATAGTCATCAACAGGATTTGGAAAAATTTGACTTACGGCTTGCTGTACGATCATTTTTTATGGCTTGCTGGAAAGGAAAGGAGTGGAATCCATCGGCCCGATGTAATTACCATTGGAGTCGCATTGAATGATGTGTTTTGGTTTGATTTCTGCCAGTGAGGGTTCTTCGACCATGTGCATACTCATCATTTTTAGTAACTTGTCAGGGATTTAAGGCATTTTCATAAAAACAACAGTTCATTTCAAATCTGAGTGCCACAAAACACAAAGGTGTGGAATGATCATAGTGTTGTCCACCATGGTTATGTTGGATATCATCGAGTGCCCAAGGAAAGCAAGCAATAACATAGCCAATGTGGCCACGGGTAGAAGGTGCCCACATGGAACTGGCGTCGACTTCATTTTTTGAAATAGAGCTGTGGACATCCTAGAAGGTGTATTTTATAATCGACGTTTAAAATATTGAATGAGCATCTATGGGCGTATTCCATTAGATATGGTTCACAAAATTTTGGTTCATATTGAACCATGGTGTGTTGTCCGTTGTAACCGAAAGAGATTTTATGGGCCCGTGCCACATGTTTTCCAGTGTACTCTACAAATAATGACCAACGAGTGGAGTGGAGTAAAAATGGTGGAGAATGGTGTTTCTGTACAATTTACTTGCATGATAATCGACTTTTCTTTAGCTCTGATATGTTGTTTTTACGGCTAAACTTCCACTTGTGCACAACATTGCTGAAAGAAAATGTGGACTCTGAAAGGCGCTCATGTAAAGCTCATGCACGTGTCGGGCTTCAGCACGGTGAAAACAGCGTCAGAGGGGACAAATATTGTTATCCACATCAGAGATTGCACATATTGGCAAGCATGATTTTTTTTAGAGAAGTGCAAGTGACTATTTTTTTAATCTTGCCCATTGGAGCAAGCGTGAGAAAACTGATCGTGGAGCTCATAGCCCCTAAGAGCCGTTGGCCGGAGTCACAGTTCGGTTGGCTGAAGCAGATGATATGGCTTCCTGTTTATCATGCGACAGGTGTTACTATGCCATGACATCAACTTGACAGTGGAGGATGCACAGAGACCCCAAATACCATCGTTGATGGTGACTCATAAGTGGGCACTATTTGTTAAAGTAGTAAGGGCTACATAATTTTTTATTGAATGTGGTACTTTTTTAAAAGGAGGACCATTTTTTTAAATGTATGGGGAATTAAAAACTTTAAGGGAACATTTTAAATCATGGAGGAAATTTTGTATTGGCCGAAAATATGGTCTCTTTGGCCATTTTTTGTTGAGATGATGTTTTAATGCCGCAAGAGTGCGATGCCAGGAGATCATTCCTGAGTTGTTTTTTCCATTAGATGAAGGCCCAATTGATACCCAAACATAGGGGTATATATAGTCGTTGGAAATGTTTTTTCACGACGAACACATTGGTGGTGTCCATTTGTAATTTTGAGGCTGTTTTAATTGAGTTTTTAAGCCTCAAATTTTTTTCTACCTTGGAGTGCACTCTCGATTGTACCCGACACTCCCAAGGCACTTGTAAGTGAACCTAGTATCTAGTATTATCCTCTTTCTACTTAACGGATGCAGCGGCTGGTTACCCATGCATTCCGGTAAGATGAGGTGACTACCATAAGGACACTTATTCTAGGGACTACAGACATAGACACCCTAGACTCTATCCAAGATTTTTTCCAGATATACTTCTGAAGACTACAGACGAAGACACTTCAGAAGATTCTCTTCTATTCTTCTTCTTCTCCTCTATATTTGGCTTCTATGGCTCATTTTATTGTATTTCATGGCTCATTTTTTCTTATGTATTAAGGTGCATTTTCGACAGAGACCTTCTAGATTGAGTTCACCATAAGGAGGGATTTGATATTCATGGTGGAGCTATTCAGTGACCTATGAGAGGCAACTTCCTCTGAGGATGACCTACAAAGGCAACAAACCCAGAAGTGGCTGACCTTGAGGCACCCATGATGACCCTGAGGCACTTAGACGTTTGACCCAGTGGCAACAGACCTGTGGAAGTGGCTGACCTTGAGGCAAAAAACCGAGATGTATACACAGTTAATCTAGCATTATTCACAATTGGAGAGCCAAGCGCAAAGAGCACGAGCCTAGACCAAATCAGCAATAAAAGAGGATGATAGGTTGCTTTTAGAGAAGTCAACATTAAGGGGGAATGTTACCTAATTTTGACTTGTTTTTTTAGTTAGGATAGTGCACATTAAGGGGGAATGTTAGAATTAATGTAATGTGCACTATGCCTTCCTTGAAACTTGTCAGTTTCACTTGATAAGTGTCATGCATTTCATATAGGCTACACTCCAAGGCACTTATAAGTGAACCTAGTATCTAGTAGTCTCCCCTTTCTACTTGGCGGATGCAACGACTGGTTACCCATGCATTTCGGTAAGATGAGGTGACTACCATAAGGACACTTATTCTAGGGACTACAAACATAGACACCCTAGACTCTATCTAACATTTTTCTGGATCTACTTCTGAATACTACAAACGAAGACACTTCAAAAGATTATCTTCTATTCTTCTTCTTCTCCTCCATATTTGGCTTCTATGGCTCATTTAATTGTATTTCATGGTTCATTTTTTCTTATGTATTAAGGTGCATTTTTGGTAGAGACCGACACCTTCTAGATTGAGTTCACCATGAGGAGGGATTTGATATTCATGGTGGATCTAGTCAGTGACCTACAAGAGGCAACATCCTCTGAGGATGACCTACAAAGGCAACAGACCCAGAAGTGGCTGACCCTGAGGCACCCATGATGACCCTGAGGCACTTAGACGGCTGACCCAGTGGCAACAGACTGTGGAAGAGGCTGACCCAGTGGAAACAGACCGTGGAAGAGGCTGACCCTGAGGAAACAGATCGAGATGTATACATAGTGAATCTAGCATTATTCATAGTTGGAGAGCCAAGAGCAAAGAGCACGAGCCTAGACCAAATCAACAATAAGAGAGGATGATAGGTTGTTTTAGAGAAGTCAAAATTAAGGGGGAATGTTACCTAATGTTGACTTGTTTTGTTTCTTCTTTAGTTAGGATAGTGCACTTTAAGGGGGAATGTTAGAATTAAAGTGCACTATGCCTCTGTTTTGACACTTGTCAGTTTATCATATAGGCCTTCTGCCTATATATGTAACTCATTTGTATCAATAATATAATCTCATTAGTTTCACTCCCAATAATATCAACCCCATCAGCATCCCCCAATTCCTTCTGAATTCTATGAACTACACCATTAACGCCTGTCGAAACAATAAAGGTACGACCATGCCCCTCCATCAAGGCCTTTTCAAGGTGATCCTTAAATTTGTTCTGGCCACTTCACCTTAGCCTGAGATTCCTGTCGAACCCCCGACTAAAACCCCCATTGCTAAGAGCTCTCAACCCAGGGATTTACCTAAGTCCTATTCTAGATCCTCAACTAAGAAATGTGCCTTAAAGGTGTCCATCAGAGCCGACGCTGCAAGGAAGAAGCTGAGGATTGACGAGCCCGCTAGCTCGAAAATGTCGTCAACCAAGCTGAAGAACAAACAGGGACAGTCTCCAACGAAACCTATTTTTGTGGACTCCAAGGAAGAAGACTCTGACCCCAACATCATGTTCCTTAAGCGGTTCATCCTGACCACTCTGGCAACTTCCCTTTGCTAGACGCAAGAAATTCTGGATGCTCTCACCAGGGTTTTCTTTAATGAGGGTTACCAGAATAACAAGCCTCCTGAGGCCACTCCCGAGACTGAGGACCAAGAGGATGACAAGGACGATGATCAGAACAAGGAGGACGACGAAGATTAAGTTGAGATCCCTGTTGCTCCATTTTTGGTTTAGGCTAGGCTTGAATGCTTTCTGGTTTTTTCCTAGCAGTCTTGGTAGCTGAATCTTTCCCCCATGAGTTTTGTGTCGTTGGTCATTTGTCATGGTTTCTGGGCAGCCTTTCTAAGTTCTTAGGGGCCTTTCTAAAAATGTTTGGGCTCAACTATGTAGAGGATCGAGGATCCTCAGTCTGTTATTGTTGCATCTGCACAACTTTTTGCTGATATTGTATGAAGGTTTTGGGTCAACCTGAAAAACCCTTTTGATGAATATAATTTACTTATAAAAAAAAAATATCCTCATCCAGGTAAAAATGTGACCCCATAGCAATCCTCTATTTTGAATAGTCTACCCTTTATCTCCTATACTAAACATTGTGACTTAAATTGGTCTAGTTCTCAAGTCTTCCATTACTTTTCCTAGTCTACATGCTTGATAACTCAGTTTGAAGATGGGATTCATTTATATAATTATTACTACTACAAAATCCCATGGTAGTGGAAGATTTATGTGATATCTCCAAAAGTTTGGTTTGAATAGCTTATTTTGAAATTATTTTTTGTTGTTTCATGATGATGTTTTGTTGTTCCCTCATGACTTTCATCAATTCCAATATCTCATGTTGCAAGGACCCTATGCATTCTTCTAAAAGTATTAGTATGTCATGAGATAAGTTAGTCATGGTATCAATTGATAGAATCAAGTTAATATTACCTATTTTCCCTGTGTCTCCTTTGTGTTGTGGGTTTGCCATTACTTGATTCAACTTTTCTTATCAAACATTCACTAGAACGTTTGGGATTTTAGTTTTCAAACCCTAGCCTTGGCCTTACAAAATGTATATATTGAACTTTCAAACTTTTAGACTACAAAATAAAAATAACAAGAGAAGAAAAAATAAGGTATTAGGGTTTGAAGGTTTTCCTAGTTATCTCTTTGTCTTTTATATACACTTGCCTTTGTTTACACTATGATCTTGCTATAAAGAACCTTTGTATATGTAATTAGATCTATCAGCTACATTGGAATTTACCTCCACCATTTAAATCTTCCTCTACCATTGGAATATGTCTACACCACTTGAATCTATCTCTGCCTCCCTACTTCTAGCGCTACCTCTACATTTGGAATCTACCTCCACCACTTAGATTTACCTTTTCATATTTGCTTCTACATAATAATAATTAAACAACTTAATCTAGAGTTAGAAGAATTTGAAGAATAGGTGTTAGATTTACATGCAAATTCAAGCACTATTTAACAAGTTATGTCATCTCTTGCTCAACATAAATAGATCAAAAAAATACCTTGGTTTACATTTACATCATTTACAGAGCAATATGTAATATCTTGGATAAAATGATACTTGATAATTTGTATGCACTAATGGTAGAAGAATTTAGAAATACTATATGGTTGTATTGGAAATAACATGAACAGATCAAAGGAAGACCTTGGCTTACATTATGCCATTTACAAAATAATTTATAATATCTTGGACAAAATGGTATTTGACAATTTAGGTGGAAGAATTTAGATATACTCTATGATTGTATTTGCAATACCATTAGTAATAGTATGGACAATAAAATTATATGATGTATGCCTGACATTTTTTACTTATTTCCCAGTTGAAGGGCTTAGACTTTAGTCTATTCATAAATTTGATAACATTTTTTCCATGAAGAGAAGCTAACTTTTGTATGCAATGTTGTTTTTCAATGTTAATGATATTTCTTAATTGTTATGAATAAATGATAATTACATCACAAAAAATATAAAGGTATAATTTCTAAGTTTTGAGTATTAATACAACATAAAAATATAGTAACTTGAAGACTTGCCTCCTCTACTTAGTACTTGTACCATTTACTGGCACTCATCTTAGAGACTGATACTTGTCTTGGAGACTTCTTTGTATATTTAGAGACATATCTTAAGACCTTTGGATGTCTTTGATCATATCCGCTTTAAAAAATTATATACCTTATTCATTTAAAACTCTAAAGCATCAACTTAATATATCACACCTTAGAAACAAGCTAGACAAAATCAATTGCATTCATCATATTATGTTTCCTTTCCTCCCTTCTCTTTGAAAAAACTATGATGGTTTCTACAAGCGGTTCTAGACAACATTAAAATATTAAATGGAGCTTTAAAAGACCTTAAACAACATCGGTTATAGTAAAAAAATACCCTCAAAAGGATTTAGGTTCTAAAAACGCATATTATGTGACTATATAAAAGGCCCTAAACCTATAAAATAGACATAATATCTCAACACAAACTTGAGGATTTCTTAATTATTTATATTAGATTATTAAAAAAATGTTTATAACTTTAAATTAAAAATTTCCTTTCTACTTTTATATATATATATATATATATATATATATATATATATAAAAGATTTTAACAATAACAATTAAACTTTACTTTTTAAATTTTAATATAATTATCTAAAAAATTATTTATTATTATATATTTAATTTTATTTATTATATTTATATTTTTCAATTTTAAGGTTCCAAGTCCCAACTTATATTTTATGTGAAAATATTTTTGAAATTTTGTTTTATGTTTTTTTTTTGTTATATAGGAGAATTGTTCACAACTACACTATTTTTTTAAGTAACTTACAAGTATGGGTTCAAATTACTAAATCTATTCGGTTTTGTTATTGTTGATCCGACACGAAGGGGAAGTCCGGCATGAAGGGGACCATCGGTCACTCAAGCCCGGCATGAAGGGGACTATTGATCGCTCATGATTCGTACCATCATCATGATTCGTACCATCATCATCGATTTGACACACTCAAAGAATTTAGATCAAACTACTACTAAATACTTTAAGAAACAAAAACTTTCGTATGTTTGTTTACTTAATTTAAGCTTTAAACACACCACTTGGAGATTAGATTCCTTTCTTCTTCACCCGATACACCGAAAGTAAGGCTTCTTAAATGCTGTGTTACCTTCAACCTTTATGTAGGATAATCAAAAGCACTCATAAATGAACAATAGGATGCCCACAGTATAGCCTATGACCTTTATAGATGTATCCACTTAGCCTAATCGAAGCAAAGCCTATAAATGGTCTCAAAAGTTGCTCATGGCCAACGTGGGTGCCATGGCACAAGTTATGCAAAGTTTTTCAAATTGTGTCGTCTCCTTTCTAAAACACCATTCAATGAACTTAAATCTCGATAACACCAATCATAAATGGAAAATAAAATTAAAGATAAGAGAGTCGTAATATGTTTTTTAAATGTGGATTGGATATGATTTTGTATTAAGCTTAATAACAGTTATTATAAAATTTAGTTTATTGAGTAAAATAAAATCAGTAAAATTTTAACGGGTAAAAACATTCGATTTATACCACCTAATTTAAATAAAATCAAACAGTTGCAATTGTTCAACTGCTACCAACCAATCTATTCTTTTTTAACTTATTAACAAATATTTAACTGCTATCAATAGACTTATCTTTTTAAATATAATTTTTCATATAAACATTCAACTGCTACTAACTAACCTATTCTTTTAAAACTTATTAACAAATATTCAATTGCTATCAATAGACTTATCTTTTTAAATATATTTCTTCACATTAATGTTATTCAAAGTAATTTTTATAGTTCACATCTCAGGCAGGCAAGACCAACAATAATAACAAACCAATAAATTTATTAGAAACAATTTCTGTAGTTTAAATGCCACCAATTACTAAAAATAATGATTATAACCAACTCTCCTAGAAAAAAAAAATTAACTAAAACTTGTATAGCTGCTGCCATTGTACATATGTATGTCTATATATGCGAAACGTTGAAAAACATTTTTGAATGTCGAAAAATATTAAAATAAAATCTGAAAAAAAAATCAGTGTTTTCATCTGTTTCACCACCTTCAACTATGTTGTGCAGGTTACTTTAAAAATTTGAAAAAAAATCAGTGTTTTCATCTTTTCACCACCTTTAACTATGTTTCGCAGGTTACGTTTGAATTTTTAATATTTAACGTTGATGGCGCTATGTTATAGCTATAGATATTAAAGGCATAGACATTACCGTGTTTGAATGCTATAGAGAGTAGTGATATAATTTTTTTAATATTTAATATAAATTTTATTTTAATTAAAATATAAGGTTAAAAGCTGTAGATATTAAAGGCATAGACATTACCATCTAGAAGTATAGATGCACAAGGAAGACCTGTGCAACTTATAATTCGAGCTAGTTTATATATATTTTTTGGTTAAGCGGAAGAATCATTTTTATTAATAAATTTGGATTTAAATTATGGAGTTGTTATCATAATTTTTACCTTATTTTGTTATTAG
Organism: Wollemia nobilis; assembly: GCA_028583015.1. NCBI lineage: Eukaryota > Viridiplantae > Streptophyta > Pinopsida > Araucariales > Araucariaceae > Wollemia > Wollemia nobilis. The sequence goes on from JAQPPZ010002068.1 coordinate 1,911,506, forward strand.
CAATGGGGTATGAGGGAGAATATTCTACTACTTTGCCCCAAACAGACTTGCCTCTAAAGTTTGAACCTGAATCACTTCTTAATAAACTCAACTTATCAATCCACTTAAAACCTTAAGACTAACTTAAGTATAACTTATTAAAGCCCATAGTTCTCTGTACTGCAGCACTTACTACTTACCGAAATAATAAGTTCTATTTGTCAGTAAATATTGTCAAAGTCATGACTAATCATAACTTTTTAATAATAAAATAGTTTTTATAATTTAAATTATAAATTATATAAATATTTAATTAATATATAAATTATTTAACTTTTAAAATAATATATAATTTTATATTTAATTGTCTAAGTTCAAACTAATGCCCATACAATGTTTTCTTTAATGCATTGACAATGGGGACCCAAAACTTTTGGATAACCAACTTTGAACCTACTGAATTATAGGTTCGACTAGCTATGCTCTCTAAGGTAGTCGTCAGCTGTGGTAAATTCATGTAAGAGGAAATACTTCAACCTTTTGCTACGGAAGTAGTTCCCAAGGGTAAATGAAGAGAGCAAAAATTGGAATTGTCCCCATCAAACGGGAAGGTCAAATAAGGTGTTTGACGCATATAATAAAAGCAGTTCTACTTCTTGCAGATTCACTTCCTTGCCCACTGAGAAGCCTGTTTTAAAAGTTGAAAAAAACTTGTTTGGGGCATCTCATGTTGCTTTTGTGGGCATAGATTGATAGTAAGTTCTTGGCATATTTGTGAGTGTTTTTTTTAAATAAATATTCAGGTTTCTAGATTCTTCAGGGCTTTCAACTACAGAGCTCCCACCAAGGTTTAATTAATTCTGAGATGACCAGAAACATTTCATCATCTAGCAAAGCCCAAGACCTTGGAGTCTGCACTAACATCAGTCAGTATGACATGGGCTCATGTATGTCATTTATGATTATCTTTATTACTCGCCAATATTTTATTGGTTGATGCTCAGTGGGGACAACTCAACGAGCTCAACTCCTTAGGATGAATAGACCTTGCTCTGACAAAGAAAAAGCTGGCCATCAAAGAATAATTTAATTTTTAGATTCGTCATAAGTCTATAACTAAACACCTGATTCGAGAGGATGCACATCAATATGTTTGGGGTGGCAGCACCGCAATCATGTCTATCGTTGGTCAATACCTCACTAATATTTAGAGTCTGACACTGCCAATCCAATTCTTCATTCTTCTGCAACTTGAGTTGGGCATGATTGCTAATGGCATACATGCACTCAACTTTTTTTTAAATGGTGCATAGAGTCTCTTCATTCTTAATGGAAAAATAACTTGCATTGGCTTGTGAGTTTTCCTCATTATCCACCTGCCTCATCTCTGTTGTATGATGGTTATTATTTTTCTGTCATGCAGCACAAGCATAGATGCAATTTGTTGAATGACAGCAAGAAATTCATGGCTAGAGTTTGGACTTTTGCTTTTATTTCTATTATATTGTGATCTGCAGTGGTGAGCAGGGGTCATCTGTAACTTGGAATAGAGTGGAGTATCTTTTTTGTGACGACTACTCTTCTAATTTTATGCATTTGTTGCCCTTTTCATTGGGTCTTGTTTCTGAAAATCTTGGAAGTTCATTTGTATGATGTATAGGCTTCTCATTGACTTGTTGCAAAATATTCACAAATACTTCAAATGATAAGAGCAGATGCTACAAGGAGTGAAGACAGAGGATTCTGATCTCCTCCACTCAAATGATTCTAGCCCAAAGTTTTCTTTCATCAAGAAGCAGAGACAATTGGAAGCCACTGCTTGTTACATCTCCAAAGTTGATAGGAATCAGGTAAAATTGAAGTAGAACAGAATTGTCTGTTTTAAGTTTTATTGAGTGCAGAGTTTGCTAGTTGTACGATGGAAGAGCAGATGCTGGCCAACTTGACAGCAGCCATTACAAGAGATTTTCCACTGCACATTGTGAATGCTGGGCTTCTGTGCTCGGATCCTATATATGTTGGAAAAGAGGTGGTGAAGCTAGCTGAATCAGATACCAGACAAAGAACAAGGGCACAATCAGGTTCTTGTGCAGCATCCACTTTTGTGGAATCCAGAGACCAAATTCCCTATCAGTGCTCTGCTGTGAAAGCCTTGAATTCAGATATAGCTGAATGTGGATTGTATCCTGTAGATTCAAGCACTCCACATGATTTGTCTAACTTGTTTTCAGGATTGATCTCACATGGAGATGACAACAATGGTGAAGACAGTGTGTCCTGGTTTTGTCCAAGTTTCCCAGGGCGAGAAGACAATAGCAATCAACATCACATTGAGGGGGCTTCCCATGAGGGAAATCCATGGGAGTTTCATTATATGATTTCTAATTATCAACTAACACCTCCTAATATTGAATCTCAGTTTCTGCAGAGACAGCGAGCTGAGATCCAGCAGCTCCAGTGGGTGCAAACTTTGGGTGCTCCAGAATATAGTCATCAACCTCAACAATTGAAAAAATGGAGAGATTCAGCAGACTGCCTTGGCCTGAGATCACAGCCAATGAAACACAGAATTCAGACCACAAAGCTGTACAAAGGAGTCAGACAGAGGCGGTGGGGGAAATGGGTGGCAGAAATCAGACTACCCAGAAACAGAACAAGGCTCTGGCTTGGGACATTTGATACAGCAGAGCAAGCAGCCTTAGCCTATGACAGGGCTGCTTACAAGCTGAGAGGAGAGGATGCTAAGTTGAACTTCCCTGACTTAAAATGTCAAGTCCACATGACTCCTAATATGCAGGACATTGAGTATTCCTCTTCCTCCAATGCATCTAATCAGCATCCAGGTTCAGCTCATACTAGTCATGTACTATCATATGCTCAGCAATCTTCAGTGGATGCAAAGCTGCAAGCAATCTGTGAGCGTTTGTCTGCATCCACCAGGCCACCAAAGGATAGAGAGTTCAAATTGGGTCCTACCTGTTTGGATCGGCAAATCAGTTCATTGACACCACCCAGCACAATATCTGATATTAGGGGGAAGCCAGAAAGTCCTAATAGTGATGCCCACAACTCTGAGTGTGACAATAATTCTGGGATCACAACACTGAATTCTGCTTCTTCTTCTGCATCATTTTGTAAATCTGAGATGGGTACACTTAGTGTTCTATCATCATTCTCAGCCTCTGCTGTAAGAACTGATACTCTCAGCAGGATGCCTTCTCTATACATGGACATGAATTGGGATTTGCTGAATTCTTATGGCAATTCGTCCATGACTGATCAGAAAGTCAGTCGAGAAAGAACAATCTGAATTTCACACTCGACTGGTATCTCCGACATTTAAGCACCTTGAATGGCAGGATTTTACCTCATTTTCTCACTACTCTAATGTATGCGTTTAAAAAAATAAGAACATTATGCATTGTAAAGCTATTGGTGTACCCATCAATGGAGGTCAACATTTTTATGATAATGAGGCTCTGATAATGGACCTTTTAAGGACAAACCACTCCATTTACTATAATACTAATACCGTGTACTGCATGCTTTCACTTCTAAGAGGAAAAAAACAAGATTAAACGCAAGATGAGCTAAATTAATGATGAAGAAGATGAGCTAAATTAGTGATGAAGATGTTGGAGGCTTTGACTTAGGAGTACATACACATGTTAAATAATAGGAAAAATACAGATTTGCTTGCTTGAAATAAATCTTAAGATGAGAAAAAAGGATTCTAAATAAATGCAAATGTAATATATAAGATTAGTCAACAATGCAATCTACAAGATTAGTGAATATGAAACAAGATAAAAGTTTAGAGCTACAAGACAAAGAAAGTGTGAAAAGTAGATAGAGGAAAGAACACAACCTAAGATTTAAGGTTATTTCTTCTTGTTTATGGAAGTTTATTGAAAGTTTGTTAGCTTGGTTGTTGATACTTGAAAGTTTAATCTTGAAGGTTTGAATGCTTGATGCTTGGATTTAATTTAAATTGAGTGTTTAGAAGCTTGAAGGCTTAAAGATTGCTTGCAAGAAATAAATGCTTGAATGCTTGCAAGGATGAGAGCTTAAAATATTGAAGGATGAGCCTTCACAAGATTGTGACATAACCTTGCCATGCAAAATGATGAATTCCTATGATTCTAGAGAGATTTTGGCAGAATTTTGTTGCTTTGAAACTCTTGATAAGTTGGTCATCCCAAGTGCTAGTTTTATAGGAAGCTATAGCTCACTAGGGGAAGAATTGCATTGAAGGTAACAAGATTGGAGATCGTAAGAATTTGAAAAGGGATCAAGAAGCCATTAATGAAGGAGGATTGAAAATAACAATTCTTGGATTTAGAATTTTTATTGGGAGCTGTGAATCAGATCTTAGTAAGTTATTTGGGAGTAAGTCTTTTGTCTGCATTTTATGGATGATGATAAAAATGGTGTATGTTATACTTGGTTTGGCTCCACAACTTGACAATTTTATTATTAGTAAGAGAAAAGACCTCAATTATATATGTCTCTTGGTAAATCTTATTATCACTAGTAAGATCATTGAAATTTTCTATACATGCTCTCATTCCTTAAAAGAATTATTGTTTTGAATGGATAAGTGAACACCTCTATCTAGTTGATTGGTTGATTGAAGGTAATTTTAGTTCAACGGGTAATAAATTAAATTAAAGTTTATACCAATATCTCTTCTTGCCTAATGAGGACTTTGGAGCTTGGTTGTATTATTGTAGATACCTAGGAATTCATGATCCATTTTTGTTGAACATGAAATTCAATATGACCAATGGTTCACATGGTCTAATTTAATATATAGACAAGAATGTAAACTTAGCCACCTAATTGATTTTAGATATGCTTTATGTTGTCAAGATAATTCCTACAGCGTATGGCTTATTGGTGCATTATGATTTGGAAGCAACCTTTTTGAGTCATCTTCTTAAACATGTCCAAGTATCCTAAGAGGAGTCGTCTCATAAGAAGTGTAACCTTCCATTCAAGTTGAATACTTCATAGTTGGAGGATACCTCATGTATTCAAGCATTCTATGTAAATGTTTACCCTCACCAAGTTTCTGCAAAAGTATGAGAGGAAGTAATCCATAGGACTATTAATTAATTAATAGATAATGATAAGAGGGTGTCTAGAGATGAGATAAAAGGATAAATTATTAAGGGATCAACTAAAGAATAATAGAAAACTACTATTTGCTAACCCTATAGAATGTACTCTCCATTATGAGGGAGATGAACATGAGCAATCCTTGAGAGAGTTTGAAATGCTTTAAGAGAAAGGAACTAGGCTTACTTGAGAATCATATGGATTGAATGTGGTGATAAGGGAACTAAATTTTTATTTTATTTATAGCATATATAAAAAAATAAAAGGATATTGAACCAAATATAACAATAATAAACTTGTAAAATTGATGATATTAGACACAATTTTTATGAACATTAAAAATGCCTATGTTTTAGATATCCTAACTATACAAAAGGCTTCATAATGAAGCGTTAAAGGATGTTATTGCTATGTTTAATCCTTGTAAATATTGAAATTCATAATATTTTCCAAAAAATATTCCAAAACATGCATTCATCACGATCATAACCATAAAAGATATTAAAATGAAGCAAGGATAGCATTAAGAGATAAAAGGAATACACGAATAAAGAGAGGTAGATATATAAATATATATAGAGAGAGAGATGACAAGAAGTAGAAGTTTTATGACAATAGACACCCCAATTATCACATTTTATTCACACTTGATTAATTACACACGGATCCTCATTGAGGGGTATTTAGAGTGATACCAAATCCCCAATGAGATCTTAATCTTAAGCCGACATTAACTTAACCTTAATGTTAACTTTACAATAATATGATAATAAATTACCCTTTAAGTAAGGTTTTCTATAAATGTGGATTAATTAGATGGCCTCACAGAGAAGAGAAGTGCAGATGAAATTAAACTCACAACTCAGTTAGAGGAATGAGAAAAAAGAGAAGAAATATTATGGAAGCAAAATCTAGAATTCAATGGCTCAAAGAAGGAGATCGAAACAAAAATTTCTTTTACAAATCTCTTCTAGCTAAAAGATCTCACAACTTTATTTCTTCCTTAAAATCAGATTATGGAGATGTTGTTTATACTTGGGATGGCATGAACTCTATTGTTGTTGATTACTTTTCCAATATTTTTGTTGCTACTCCTCTTGACTCAGCTTCACAACAAAATGTTCTTCAAGCAATCCCTTCTCTTATCACTTCTAAGGAGAACTCTATTTTTTCAGCTCCTGTTACTATCAATGAGCTTCAACAAGTAGTTTTTAAAATGCAAAAAGGGAAAACCCCAGGTCTTGATGGTTTTCCTATTGAGTTCTACCAAGAGTTCTGGGATATCCTTCATGTTGATTTATTAGAGGTGGTGGAAGAAGTCATGAAAACCAAAGAAAATTTTAAGGTTATCAATAAAACTTATATTACTCTTGTTCCAAAAGCTCAAAAGGTTGATCATATCTCAACTTTTAGACCTATTGCTTTATGTAATGTTCTTCTCAAAATCATTACTAAAATCATGGCAGAAAGGTTGAAGCCTCTTTTGCATAAGATTATTTCCCTAAAGCAAGGGGGTTATGTGGAAGGACGTCAAATAGTAGATGAGATAGTTCTTGCTCAGGAAGCCATCCATTCCATGGATATGCAAAAATCTCCTTCCATGTTCATTTGGTTAGACTTATCCAAAGCTTATGACAGAGTGGATTGGCACTTCCTTATCAAAGTTTTGAGGCAATTTGGCTTCTCTAAGGATTGGATGGATTGGATTATGGGATGTATCTCTTCGATTTCCTACTTAGTTCTTATCAATGGCAGGCCTTCTCAGTCATTCCTAGCTTCCAGAGGTATTAGGCAAGGTGACCCGCTATCCCCGTATTTATTCATCATTCTTGTTGAATGCTTGGGTAGGACTATAACCAAAAAGAGGGAAAAAAAAACCCTTGAGGGAGCTACCATTGCTCATGGAGCTATACCTATCTCTCATATTCAATTTGTGGATGACTCTACTCTTTTAGGTAAAGCTACAGTTAAGGAAGCTTCTACTATTAAGCAAATCATTAGCTATTTTTCTAAGGCTATCGGGCAGTTGATCAATGAAGACAAATCTAAAGTTATTTTCTTTCACTAATCTGCTAGATAGGAATCCATGATCTTGGATAAATTAAGATATAAGAAGACCTCCCTTCCAATCACTTATTTAGGTATTCCCATAAATATTCAAAGGCAGAAAAATAAAGATTGGAATTGGTTGTTGGACAAAGTCAAGAAGAAAATTGGAAAGTGGACCAACAGGTGGCTTTCTTCTGGGGGTAGAATCACCTTGGTAAAATCAGTCCTTCAAGCTATTCCTATTTATGTTTCTTCCATTTTGAATATCCCAAAGGTTGTTCTTCGAGAATTGGATCAAATTAGTTATCATTTCCTTTGGAGTGGTACTAAGGAGAAAAGAAAATGGGCCTTGGTGAAATGGGATACTTTATGTCTTCCTAAGAGTGAAGAGGGGTTAGGATTCCGGTCTTCTATTAATAAAAACAAAGCTTTAGCTACTAAATTATATTGGAGGATGTTGCATAACCCCAATGCTCTTTGGGCCAATAATCTCCGTGCTAAATATGCTCGAGAAAAAAGTCCTGAAGACCTTGTTCGCTATCAACTTCCTACCAAAGGTTCTCCCATTTTAGCGGTTCTTAAGATCGGTGAGGATTTGATAAAGAAAAAATTATTTTGGATCATTCATAATGGTCAACAGGCAAAATTTTGGACAGATTCTTGGGATGGTCACAAGCCTTTGATAACTCAGTTTCCCGATTGGAGGCCTTGGATGGAGGAGCTTCATCGAGCTAATTGGATAAAGGTGGCTAATTATTGTCGGTACCATACTCGGTAATTCAAAGGTTGGTAGATATTGGATCCCTATTGAGGACTGGCCTATTCAAATCCCATAAAGGCAAAGACAAGATATCCAAGGCATCCTTCATATGAGATCCCTCTCTTGGTCCCATGAAAAAGATTGTTTTGGATGGAACAACACTACTAAGGGTGAGTATTCAGTTGCTCAAGGTTATTTGACCTTATGCCATAATAATCCCAACCATTCTTCTGACATATTTTCTCGATTGTGTGCTCAAAATCTCTAGCCTAAGGTGAGGTTCTTTAATTGGCTTTTATTGCATCGTAATGCGCTTATTGGTGAGCAACTTATGAAGCGTGGTTTTCATGGCCCTTTTAGATGTGAAATGTGTGAAGAGAAAGTAGAAACTCTCAACCATATTTTTATTGAGTGTACTTTAGCCTCTGAGCTATGGAGGAGAATGGCCACTTTACTTGGCTTACAGTGGTTCAATTTTTTTACTTTTGAACAACTTTGGAGGGATTGGCCTAATCAAGAGGGTGTTGATCATTTTATTAGGCAGTTAGTTTGGATGGGTTCTACCATTCTTCTTTGGAATATTTGGAATGAAAGGAACATCCAAATTTTTAATCAAGATAGGAAGGATATTCAATATATTTGGCAAAAGACCATAGCCAACTTAGTTGAATCAGTCCATCAACTCCTTAATCACCCCCAAAACTCCCACCAAAGATGGGATCAAGTGATGCAAAGATTGAAGATTAAATCTTCTAAGGGCAACCAAATTAAAGGGAATGTGAGTATTAGTAAGATGGATAGGACTAGAAATTGGCAACCTCCTCCTAAGGATTTTGGAAAAGTCAATATTGATGGAGCCTCAAGAGGGAACCCTGGAAAAGCCAGTGTGAGAGAAATTGGTATACTTTCAGATGGCTCCCTGGTTTTTACTTTTGCTGAGAATTTGGGCATTCTTTCCAATAACCTTGCTGAGGGGTATGGTATCCTCAGAGGCCTTCAAGAGGCTACTAAGGTTGGATGGGAAAAGGTGTTAGTTGAGTCTGAATCTCAACTTATGATTAATCTCTTGAAGACTCCTTCTAATAATCATAAGGTGGATTGGAGAATAAAAATAATTATTGAGAAGATTCAATTAATCCAGATGGGATTTTTGAAAGTTGATTACAATCATGTGGCCAGAGATCAAAACAAGAGTGTTGATGCTTTAGCTAATTGGACTTTGGACAAATGTGATCTTACTTGTTATGGCCACCTTCCTAGATGGTGGGCTTCTCAAATTAGGGAAGCTCTTCTTTCTATCATTTCTTTGGATGGCTCCAGTTATGAAGGTACCTAGTTTCTTCTTGCTTTTTTTTTTTGCTTCTCTTTGGTTCATTTAGTTTTTTTTAGTTCCCCAGCTAATTCTATTCTTTATTTTTTTTCCTCTGTTGATTCTTGCCTTAATAGTCTTCTGGTCTAGATAGGTCATTGTTATGTTCAAACTTTTTTCCTTTTTTCTTTTTTGTTTTTTTTTTTTTAGTTTTTAAAGGTGGGTGGGTTCTTTTGTTTTGTTTTGTTTTTGTGTTCTTTGTGTTGTTTTTTGTTGTTCTTGTGTTTTTTTTTTATGTTTTTTGTTATTGTTCTTGTGTTTTTTTCATTCTTGTTCTTGGGTTTCTCTTTGTTTGTGTTAATTCATGTTTTTATGTGTGAGTGTTTTCTATGTTTTTTGTTTTTGTTTATTGTCTGTTGTTGGTTGTTTTTATTTTTATTTTTATTTTTTATTTTATTTTTTTAATTTTTTAGGTTTTGGTTGTGTTTATTTTTCATGTTTATTTTTGGGTTATGTCTTTGTAGTGTTCTGTTGTTTTTGTCTTGTTTGTGTTTTGTTATGTGGTTCTTGTGTTTTTCTATGGGGTTCGTGTTGTGGTTTCTTTTATCTTATTGTGCATGTTTGGTTGTGCTTTTGTTTTTGACACACTCAAGGAACATGTTTTTTATTTTATTTTATTATTGTTTGTTGTTATTTATTTATTTTTAAATTGGTTTTGTGTGCTTGTTTGCTCCTTAAGTATGTCAAAGGTGGTAGGCCAGGTCCGAGTCCTGGGCATTTTTGGCAGAATGGATACCCCTGCCTCCTTGGGTCTTACCCGAAAGTGGCATCCCCTTTGGGATGTTTTCTAAAAATAAAAATAAAGGTGGATTAATTAATATCACTAAGGGTGAATTATGAAAGGGACCCTTAGGCTTACATGAACATGCTCGTAGGCTTACATAAATGGAAAATGCCCCTAGGCTTACCTAATCACACACCTGTAGGATACATTAATAGTGCTCATAATAATTTCTTTTGACTTTTGGCCTTGGTCTAAACAAGATTAGACTACACACATTTTAATACCACTAATAATATAAGCAAAGAGGGCTGAGGATAGAAGGCACTAGAGGTAATACCTCCCCTCATAATGGATACTTTAGTGGGCCTCTGCTTTACCATTTTCATCCTCATATTTTTCATCGAAAAGCTTGTGTCCAATCCTCAAGAATTATATCTCAATCTTCTTTAGCCTCATAATGTAACTCTTGATGGAGTATCCTTCCCTTTTTAAATTCTCATAAGTGTTTGACTTATTTGAAACATTAGACTTACCCTTAGGTAATTGAGCCTTAGATTTCATTGATTTGAAGTCTTTTGGATTAGCTTGTATATGATAAAGAGCTCCAAAAATCTTATTTGCAACTTCATAATGGATTAGAAGCTTGAAAATTCCTTTAGGAGAGATGGGTTATGCAGCGTTATGCATAGCGACTATTTATCGCCGAATTGGCTAAAATTAGAATTTTTGAAATTTGGAATTGGCTAATATTTGGGACCCTTGACTAGGTCCCATTAGCCAAAAATTTTTGGTGCAATTTTTTTGGAGTCGATTTGCCCCAATTTTATAATAATTTGACCATTTTAAGTTTAAATTTCCAACATTGCCCCTAATAATAGTGAACCTTCTACATGCGTTTGGACACTATTCACCTAGATTTTAAAACTAATTCTCCAATTTTTTATAAATACATTTTGGGACTGAACCCTTATGCATAACCCTGGGGTTATAGATCCTTGATCATCATATAATTCACATAAAGAACCAATCCAACTATATGAAAAGGAGAAAGATTGAAAGTAATTGATTTGAAATATTCTTCATGACTCTTTACCTTACCTCCAATCGTAGCCAAATAAGATTTTAGAGCCTTGAAGTGAGATATGCAATCTTCAACATTATTGAAATCTCAAATTTTGAGATCGAAGAGCTCTATCTCTATTCTATTAAATTTAGGGATATGCATAAGGGGTCAACCTCGAAATGTATTTATAAAAATGGGGTAAATCAGTTTCGAAATCCAGGTGAATAGTGTCTAAACTCATGTAGAAGATATGGTGAATTACCTTTTTTTTCTAGAAAAAAATATAAAATGGGGTAAATCAGTTTCAAAATGTTTATCATATTTTCTTATGATAAGACAACAATCTTTATCATATCCATCATTTTAGGTTACCAAGATCTAACATCCTTTAAGAGTTTCTGCACATTACTCTTACTAGATCTCTACTTGTTTTTTTCTCAGGTATTACACTTTAGCAAATTCAAAGCTTATTTTGGAGGTTTTTTTAGGATTGTTTTGAGGATTTTACCAACTTGTAGATCTCATCGAGCTAGGTGGTTTAAAAAAAAATAAAAAATAAAACTTTGGATAAAAAGTTATGCCTTCTAGAATATTCTTTGCTCTTGAGCATCTACTACTAGGCATATGCTCCTAGTCATCTACTCCCATTCATCTGCTACCCGTTTTTTGTAATTGATCATTTGCTATCAGTCATTTGTTATTGGTCATCTACTCTTGGTCATCCACTATCGAGCATTTGCTTTTAGTCATCTACTTCCAGTCGTTTGCTCCTAGTCGTTTATTATCAATTGTCTATTATCGATCATCAACTACTACTATCAGTCATCTGCTCTCAAGTATCCACTCTCGGGTGTCTACTCTTGGTCATCTACTACTAAGTATTTGCTCTTAGGTGTCTACTCTTTATTGTTTGCTATCGGGTATCTACTCTCAATTGTCTGCTATCGGGAATTTTCTCTTGATCATCTGCCATCAGGTGTTTGCTCCATGTCATCTACTATCGGGTACTACTCCTTGTAATATACTATTAGTCATTTTTCATTGCTACTGGGCGTCTTCTCCTTATCATCTACTACTAGTAATTTTTTGCTACTACTACTGATCTCGAGGAGAATCAATGTTTAAGATGTAAGAGTATTGTTGTCACATTAGGTATATATATTAGTGGTATAATAGGTGATTTTGTCGGTGTAAATAAAATTATTTATAATTTCAAGGTAAAAAGGTCCACTATTTAGGTAGGAATGTTGGTGATTTAAAATAAAAATGGTGAAATTATTATCAAAGCGGGGCAAGCCAACCCAAAAAAAATTGCACCTGGAAATTTTGGGCGAATGGACCCCGATCAAGGGTCCCCATATTCGCCAACAAATTTTGGAAATCCTAATATTTGCGAATTAACAATAATTCGCTACTATGCATAACCTTGGTTAACTTCACTAGCACTTACTTTTCCATAGAGATATTTCAATATTGAACATACCTCAATAGGATTAGTTTTCTCTTTGATGTGAAAAATTACATCTAGTTCCACTTGTTGGAGAATATTACATTATTTGGTACATGCTAATGTACCTCCATGGTACCTTTATGGTACAAATGTAAATATGTAATAGATTAGGGTTTGAGTATATAGTTTAGGTGAGTGATTTATATTTTCTCTTTATGTAAGTGTCTATGTGCAAGATATGCACAAGTGTCATGTAAGAGTGTAATGTGCAAGAAATTCACAAGTGTCATGTAAGTAAGAGTGCAAGTGTGTATTGAAAGAATGTGCATAAGTGTCATGTATGTAAGTGTGCAAATACATAATGTGAGAATGTGCACAAGTGTTTTGTATTAGAAGTTCATATAGGAGAGTAAGTCATGTAGAAGTGTGCAAGTGTCATAGACTAAAGTATGCATGTAAGAAGATAGTGAAGAGTCTAGTATACAAGTGGCAAGATGATAAACCAAAGGTCATGAGAATTGTCATATGGAGAGCAATAGTCAAGTGCATGAAGAGTCATCTTCTATGTCTATATTATAGAGATAAAAATCCATACAATGTAAGGGAAAAAATCTGTAGCGATCACCATAAGAATCATTCACAATAAAGCTTGTATACAGATTTTGAGCAATTTTATTGTAAGTTTTCTTCATGCTTGTAAATGAATGATTTTGGTCATTTACATTCATATTTTTTTATTATATTAGAGAAATCGTTAAATCATTACAATTTTCTAAGCCTCTTTGTGGGTTCGAATCTCACTCCTTGTCGCTACTATAACCTTTAGTTGCATTGGGTAAACCTTTTACATAGCTGGCTACACTGATGCAATATGCCCACTGGTACTGCGGGGCCCGAGGGATTGTAACCTTAGTCTTCGTGCTCCTATAGAGGCATTTTTTACCGTTGAACCAAGATCTCATACCCCATTTACATTCATATTTGATATTAAAGTGAATATTATTTTATTTATATTGGCCTGGATATATTTGATTGCTCATATATATAATTCTACTCTTGATTATTGATATTTCAACCTATAATATTGTGGCTTAATTATATTGGGACCTGTGATATTTTGAGATAGTTAGGCTTAAAATCCAACAATGGTATCAAAGTTACCACTTAACTTTATCCATTTTTGATAGAGTTATATTTTAGAATTCATCATAATTTTGGATTATGTCCACTTTAAAAGCAATGAAGACTTAGATTCTATTTTAAAGATCTAATTGAGTAGATATTGAGGGGATAGAGAAAATTTACCTTGATTTGGATGCTAGGGTATTTCCACTTGGTTCATAGAAAGTCAATGAAGACAAGGACCCAGCTAGAGTTAAATTATGGGCCAAATCAGAAGAAAGTTGGATGTGAGGGGACATTCAAAGTCACCTTGCTAATAGTTGGATTCTCTAGAAAAGACGAAAATCATTTTATTATTAGGTTTGACCTAAGACATCAAAGATAAATTACAGAATATTGAGAAGCATCATAGCTTCCAAATATTGAGAAGCATAAAAGCTTCTTGAGATTGAGAAGCATCAAAGCTTCTATATTTTATGTACAATTTCTTTTATTTGGATCTTTATTTACATTGGATTGTGATCAAATTTTAGGTCCATGGAAATTGCTTCAATTTCTAGATCAATTATCCTTGAAATGAAGCTTGGTGAGTAAATAGCTTAATCAACTACATTGTATCCATTATATGTTTGACAAGTATATTTTCTAGGTTTTTACCATATATTTATGCTAATTCAAAATATCAATCCTTCTAACCTACATAGTTTAAGAAGTTCTTCTCCATAATGTGTGATGGGTCCTTGATTATCATTTGAGGACCTTAACCAAAGGTGATTCACTTATTCAAGCCATATTGGATTGTCATCTATACGTTCATTGATATTTAAAGAATTTGCTTGTCTATTTATTGTCTTGGCATTATTGTATTGGCATTAAAGTCATCCACTAAAGCCACCTCTTCAATATTTTTGTATTTTTTCCAATGCCATATATAGATCCTAATTATTTAGGCAATGTTTCTTATAAAACTCTGATTGTTATGGAGCAAAATAACAAGCTACAACGCTAATCAATTTGTCATTATTTGTAATTATAACTCATATATACCATCTATTTGGGTCTTATTTATCAACTTGTATGAGTCTACCCCAAGAATCTTTTATTAGTATTGTTACTCCTCCATGTCCTTTTTCATTTTTTGTTACTTCATTCCATACTAATATCTTTTTGTATCCTTTACAATATTGAATCTTGCATCCATCATGTTCATGTATTTCTATAAATACTGTTATATCATTTGCTTTAGCTATGGGCCCTAGACTAAGACTTCTGCTCCATGGATATCCATGACAACTCTGACTCATCAATGTTAAGCATTCCTAGTGGGCCCAAATTTCTTAAATATTTTGGTTTGTTCTATTTATAATGCATGCTTTCCCATTTTTCAATCATACCTTTTTACCCTCATTCCATTCTCTATTTACCTTTTCCATTTTGCCTTTGTCTCTTCTTGTTGCATAGGAGTAATATCCTCATCCAATTAAAATGTGACCCCTATAGCAATCCTCTATTTTGAAGAATTTGCCTTTTATCTTTTATACTAAATATTGTAACTTAGATTGGTCTAGTTCTCAAGTCTTCACTTACATTTCCTAGTCTACATGCTTGATGAATTTATTCGTTCCAATGAATCTCATCTAAAATAGAATCCCTTTTTAAGTTGGATATGTTTTCTTGTTCTCTATGCTATTTTATTCCCTTAACGATGATATTTATTGACCTATTTTATTTTTTCTTCTTATAACAATTACATTCTTATTTGTTTCTCTGTTAAATATCTTTATTTTTTTGGATTGATTGTTGGATCTCTTACATATTATGCCCATGATCTAGTTTCCTCTTGTTTTTTTCATAGTTTTTGTTCTTTTGTCACCATGTTTGCAATTGTTGCCTAAATTTCTTTTATTTGTAATATATTATCTTCATTTTATTTTTCTTTGTTGTTTCATAACTCAATTTGAATATGGGATTCATTTATAAAATCATTACTACCACACAAGCCCATGGTAGTGGAGGATTTATATTTCACCAATAATGTCTCCAATAGATTGATTTGAATAATTTATTTTGACATCATTTTTGTTGTTCCACAATGACACTTTGTTGTTCCCTCATGACTTTTGTCAATTCTAACATCTTATGTTGCAAGGACCCTATGAATTCTTATAAAACTATTAGTATGTCATGAGATGGGCTAGCCATAGTATCAACTAATAGATTCAAGTTAATCTTACCAATTTTCCCTTTTTCTCCTTTGTGTTATGGGTTTGCTACTACTTGAATCAACATTTTTTAACAAACATGAACTAGAATGTTTGGGATATTAGTTTTTCAAACCCTAGCCTTGGCCCCACCAAATGTATTTATTCAACTTTCAAACTTTTGGACCATAAAATAAAAATAACAAGAGAAGAAAAATAAGGTATTGGGGTTTGAAAACTTTTTGGTTTTATTTTTATCTTTTTTGTACACTTGTATTCATTTGCTCTATGATCTAGGTAGACAAACCTTTGTACACACACTCAAATATATCATCTACACCTATGTCTATTAACTACATTGGAATTTACCTCCACTCTATCTTTGGAATCTATCTCTACCTTGTTGCTTCTGCCTCTGGCTCTACATTTAAATATACCTCCACCACTTGGATTTGCCTTTTCCTGCTTGCTTTCAACTAATAACATTTAAACAACCTAATCTAGAATTAGAAGAACTTGAAGAATTGGTATTAGATTTGCATGTGAACTCAAGCACTATCTAACAAGTTATGCCATCTCTTGCTCAACATAAATAGATAAAAAAAAATACCTTGGCTTACATTTACATCATTTATAAATAAATTTGTAATATATTGGACACAATGATACTTGATAATTTATATGCATTAATGGTAGAAGAATGTACAAATATGCTACAGTTGTATTGGTAATAACATGAATAGATCAAAGGAAGACCTTGGCTTATATTTACATCATCTACAAACCAATTTGTAATATCTTGGACAAAATGGTATTTAACAATTTAGGTGGAAGAATATAGAAATACTCTATGATTGTATTTGCAATACCATTAGTAATAGTATGTGTAGAGACACAATGTAGAGTAAAAATTGATGATACTAGATGGGTGGTTTGATTTTGAAGAAGAATAATTTGTCATGGATGATTGTGGATGAGAGAGACACATTGATAGTGAATGATTTGTGATTGAATACAACTCTTTGTAGTGTTGCAATAATTGTTTTGAGATGAGACGTAATATCATATTACTGTCATGATCAATGTAAAATACCCCAATTTTGAAAGGAGCGAATGTCTTTGAAACATTGCCTTTGATAGATTGTTGAGCTTGATTTTATTTGATAAACCATTTAGCCCTAGGTAGATTTGTGTCAGGTGCTTCATTCATGAGTGGTCTTACGACTACCACTCTAAGGAAGGGAATCCATGACTAACCTATAGACTTAGGTGTTGGGTCTCTCAAATATTTATTTGAATTAGAGTTTTTTTTAGAAGAGAAATTCTACTTTTTGTTTACCCCAACAAAGGAAGGCTTGAGATGATCTTTGGCAAAGGTTATTGGACAGACACAATTTATGATATTGAGTGTTTAATTGTTGATCATGCCCAAGGTGATTTTATTGTTTGATGTCTACCTCCTCAAGCGATGAGGTGATGGTAGAAGAAGCGAAATATGATGACAAGTCAATTGAAAATAGGAAAAATGGGGAAGAAGGATTTGAAGAAAATGAAAAGTTTTAGTACATCTGGCAATGGTTGGGCATGAGGGCACAAAAAGGACTTGAAAATTTAGATTCACATAGTACTATGTGAATCTGAAGGGCCTTGATATTCACATAGTATTATACGAATCAGATTCGTCCCTTACTATGAGAATCTTGTTGTTAGACCCATGTGTAGTGTTTCTACAATTTTGGGACCAAATGATGTCAAAATTAGACAAAACTTATACTGTTTGAAACCTTTTTTGAGCTCGATCCAACAGTGGTGGTTTTGGGAATTTTGGAGAAGATTTGGTAGGGGAAAAGTTGGGTCAAATGTGACCATTTTTTTGGAAGTGATGAATGCACAATTTTAGGCCTTTTGAAAGGGAAATTTGGCTTGGTTGGTTAGAGGGATTGCTTGGATCGTAGAGCAATCAACGATGGCAGTAGAGAGGGTGAAATGATAAATGAAAGGGTGGATTAGGAGAGTTGAGAGAGATGGAGTTGTAGGAGAGGATATGGAGCATTTGAGGGCATAGGGTGCTGAGATGTAGGGATTGCAGCGATTGTAGGATGGCTTAGAGGTCTTGTATGCACAAGATATAGCACCTTGAGTAGTAGATCCCACACGAGAGGAGTAGGAAGACTCCCCATGGACAACTAGATTGATATATTTTTTAAGGGTGGTCATCATCCTACAATTTTGAATTTTTGATGTATTGTATATACATGTATGCGAGGTGAGGCTGATATGTGTGGGACAATATAGATTGTAGCCCATGGGTATTTTTGATATGTGATATGCATGATGCAACATTGATTATATGTATGAACATTGTGTGAATGTGTTGTTGTGTGGATGTAGTAAAGATATGTGTATGCCTTGATGATGTATGCTTCTATGTAGATGCATAAGATGATGTAGACGTATGAACATACAAATAGATGAACATATATGGTAAGAATGATTGAATTATATGTATACAGGTGAATGTGTAGATATACGTGAAAATATGTGCAATAAGACTTGGACAATATTATAAAGTATGAATTAAGCAATGACAAGTAGTTGCATAAAATACTATGAGTATGAGACAAGCAAACATGCAATGAATGTTATGAATGCCAAGCGAGCAATAAGTTGATAGGTGATGCAAGTGGTAGATGAAAATGCAATGAGAGACTATGCATATTGATCCTAATGAGTGAAGCTAACAACTGAATGATGAGGATGTGAAATGCCAATGAAGAGTACACTTGTATTTTGGTGAAACTAGCTCTAATGATATCCATATTGTTGTTTCCAGAAATATGGGATGTGAGAAGAATTTAAAAGGAGTTGAACACCATCGTTGGAGAAATCAAACCCATATAGGAGTCAATCAATGTCCTACAAAAATTTCAACTATCCTGACTAAGGTCAAGTCAATCATGGACCAATGTGTGTAAAGTGATGTCCATTTATCCATTTTGAGTGAGGTTGGACTAACCGATTGTAAACTTAGTCATTTAAGCTAGCCCATCCACAAGTGCACAGTGCTCTGTACAAAAGAAGGTCACTAATGTGACAAACATGTCACCACTTGTAAGGCATGCTCCATTGCTAAACAGACATCTATAGCCCTGATGGATATTAGACCCATGATTTATGGACCTGAGGACCTCAGGGATTAAAGCCTTTTGATGATGTAGGGTTATGAATAAAGGGTCAGACCTTAAATCTATTTATCAGGTGAATTGGTTTTGAAATTGAGGCAAATTATGTCCAAAATCATATAAGAGATATGTCAAATTGCATTTATATTTCACAAAAAAATATAAAACTATGGAATTTTTTTTAGTTTTGATGATATATGCCATATACTAGCTGATAGACTAATTATAGACAATTAAGTTTGTTGATAGCATATTGACAATTGATTGTAGGGTGCGATGAATATTAGTTGTATAATATTAATGGATTTTGATAATAGCATATTGATGATTGGTTGCAACAAAGGTCATGTTATGAAGGTGTGATGACTATCGATTGTAGCATATTAATGGATTTTTATGATCAATTATAGCAAAGGTCATGTAATGAAGGTGCGATGACTATCAGTTATAGAATATTGATGATAGTGCAATGACTATCGATTGCAACATATTGATGATAGATTAATGATGATAGGTTTCAAAAAAGAATTCATAGGGTAAATAATGATAGAGCAATGATGATCAGTTTCAACAATACCGATTAGTTGGAGCAATGATATTAGAGTAATGATAATAGAGCAATGCCAATCGATTGAAGCAATGAGCAATGATGATAGATAAATGATGATAGGTTATGGCTATACCAATTGATTGCAGTGATGATGATCAATTATGGCAAAGGGAAAAATATCAATAGGTTGTAGGTGAGAGACCATAACCGATCGACTACAGCAAAGGGATAAATATTGATAGGTTGTAGTAGAGAAACCATAACTGATTGATTATAGAAAAGAAACCATAATCGATTGATTGCAAAAAGAGAGCATTATCGATCAGTTGTAGTAAGAAACCAATATCGATCAGTTGTAGCAAGGGACCATAGTCGATCGATTGCAACAATGACAATCAATTACAACAAAGGGGTAAATACTGATAGGTTGCAAGAGAGAGATCATTATTGATTGATTGTAGCGAAGGGGTAAATATCAATAGGTTGTAGTAGAGAGACCATAATCAATCAGATGCAGTAAAGAAACCATAACTAATCGATTGCAACAAAGAGAATATTGTTGATTGATTGCAATAATGAACCAATGCTAATCAGTTGCAGAAAAGGGACCATAGTCGATCGATTATAGCAAGTACGATCAGTTGTAGCAAAGTGGTAAATATCGATTAGTTGTAGTAGAGAGACTATAGCTAATTAGTTGCAACACATAAACCATAATTGATCGATTGCAAAAAAGAGAACATTGTCGATCAATTTTAGTATAGAACCAATGTTGATCGATTGCAGTAAAGGGACCATAGTTGATCGGTTGTAGCAAGGATGATCGATTGCAACAAAAGAGAAAATGCTAATAGGTTGTAGTAGAGAGACCATAATTGATCGGTTGCAATAAAGGGGTAAATATTGATAGGTTGCAATAGAGAAAATATAACTGATCTATTACAGTGAAGAAACCATAATAAATTTATTACAGTAAAGAGAATATTGTTGATCGGTTGCAACAAGGAACCAATACTGACCAGTTGTAAAAAAATACCATTGTCGATCAGTTGCAGCAAATGGTTCCTTTGTTGATAAATTGCAGTAAATATTTTTGTTGTCGATCGATTGTAGAAGAAGGTTCTATTATTGATGGGTTGCAGCTATGCCACATGTCAAATTCTTAGATGCCACATGTCAACACAATATTAAATTCTTGCATGCAGAAGACTATAAAAGGGCAAAAAGAATCATTTTTCAACTTTTTCTCATGCAAAAGAAATTGTACACTCTCCTTTTCATAGTTTTTCTCACGCAGTCATTTTTTAACCTTTTTTCATTGTACCTTTATTATTTTTTAACCCTTTTCTCACCATACATCGTCTAACATTTTACCTTCTATAGATATGCAAAAATGTAACACCTAAACAATTATATGAAATCAAATTGAACACATAATCATGTAACCATCATGAGACAAGAATAAAGAAAATGGTGCCCTTCTCATTAATATTGAAATTGTCCTTTACAAAGTGGTTACAAAGATATCCCTCTTAGGGATAGATACCAATTTGATACAATTTACAATAAAGAACCAATGGTAGGTGTATTTTGTAGGATCTTTGCACCCTAAAAATTGTTGAGCAAGGTGCAGCAACAATGTTGTCATTGTTGTCAACACAGTCAGATAGATCTATTGGTGCAGTGAACAGGAAGTTCAAAAGCTATTCAAATGCAGAAGACAAGAGTTCAAAGGTTTCTCAGAGTATGCATAGTGTTTTTCCAAGAAGACCAAAGTGGCCCATATGCAAAAGATCAAAGAAAAAGACAAGTAAGAAAAGTGTCACGATATCGTGACATATACAACAGACAAGAAAAACTATCGCGATATCGCGACATGTTGAGAAGAAAGAAAAACTGTCACAATTTCACGACATGTTCGGAGAGAAAGCACAAGCAAGAAAAATTGTCACGATTTCACGACATGTTCGGAGAGAAAGCGCAAGCAAGAAAAACTATCGCGATTTCATGACATGTTCGGAGAGAAATATTTCACGACAGGTTCAGAGAAGAAGCGCAAATAGGAAAAATTGTCACGATTTTGCGACATGTTGGAAGAGAGAGAAAGAGCAGGATAAACTATCGCAATTTTGTGACATGCCAAAAAAAGTGTCACGATATCGTGACATGTGTTTTCACGACCCAAAGGCAAGATAAAGCGCTAAGGAGAAAAAGTGTCGCGATATCGCGCCATGTCACGTTTTCACGACACGAAGGCAAGAGAAAGAGCAAAGAAGAGAAAGTTTCGCGATATCACTACATGTTGCATTTTCCCGACTAAAGGAGGAGAGAGAAAGTAAGAAGGCATAAGTGTCGTGATATCGCAACAAAAGTAAAGAGGAAGAGCAAGGAGGCGAAAGTGTCACGATATCGTGACATGTGTTTTTGCGGTACAAGCAAACAAAAGAAGCAAGGAGGCGAAAGTGCCATGATTTTGCGACATGCTGTGTTTTCGCGGGTACAAGCCAAGAAAAGTAGCAAGGAGGCAAAAGTGTCACGATATCGTGACATGTGTTTTCGCGGGTATAAGCTAAGAAAAGAAACAAGGAGACAAAAGTGTCGCGATATCGTGACATGTGTTTTCGCGGGTATAAGCTAAGAAAAGAAACAAGGAGACGAAAGTGTCGCGATATCACGACATGTTGTATTTTCGTGGTCCGATGCAAAGAGAAAGAGCAAGGAGAAAAAGTGTCGCGATATCGCAACATGTAGCTTTTTTGTGGTCCGATGCAAAGAAAAAGAGAGAGAAAGAAAAAGTGTCGCGATATCGCGACATGTATTTTCGGGGGCCAAAGCAAGGAGAAAGAGAGAGAAAGCAAAAGTGTCGTGATATCGCGACATGTATTTTTGTGGTTGAGTTGAAGCCGACAAAGACCGATGACAACCAACTAAAATTAGGGTTTACAGTTGTCATGAAAGTTGACTAAGATTAGGGTTTTCATCACAAGAATTTTGTTATAAAAGGAGGGCTGTTTGGAGATTTGAAGAGGTTGAGGAATGCATCGTCGAATGCGTGTCGAAGTGTGAAATGTGGTCGTAAGAGCATAGAAAGCGCAGAAGCGGCGAGATGATGGTGAAGTGCGCAAAGTGAGCGAAGAGTCGTATCGAATTGTCTTAAGTGCGACTATGATTGCACAGAGAAAGCAGAAGGCGTAGAGTGCATGAAAGAGAGAAGACAATCGTGAAGTTCGACTGTGACGAAGTAGAGTGTGTGAAGTTCGGTCGTAGTGCACAGAGAGCAAGTAGTGTCGAAGTGCAAAATTTGCAAAGAGAGCAGAGTGTGTGAAGTGATTGCGTAGAGAGTGTAGAGTGCATAGAGAATGCAAAGGTGAAGTAGACCAGTCAGGGTCCTATAAAAGCGAAGGTATTTTTTTGTTAAAATTCTAGATTCAAAATTGAAATCCAGGTTGCAGCTTGGCATCAGGGGTTGGTTCTCCTTCCAGTAGATGCTGGTAAATTAGGGGTTGGTGCTCCTTTTTATTGGTGCAGATAAATCAAGGGTTGGTGCTCCTTCTAGTGGGTGCTGGTAAATTGTTTGTAAAGTTGTTTCGTTGCAAAGGCTGGATTTGGATGGTAGTCCAAGCAGTCATTCTTGAGGAGTAGCAAAATTGGTGAACCTCGTTAAATCTTGTGTTGTGTGATGTTCTCTTGTGATACTTGCTTTATCTGGTTTTAAGGTTTCATTATTTCAATTTTAAGAGCTATAAATTTAAGTTTAAAGAACTACACTGATTCACCCCCCTCCGAGTGCCATTGTAAGACTAACAATTGGTATCAGAGCTAAGTTCCCTTCTCAAAGCTAAATCAGTCAGGGTTGATCTTGGATTAGTATGCAATGGGTAAGAAGAATAGATCCTCCTCCAAAAGGGCATCTCAGTCAGTTTCAGTTCCTGTGGAAGAGAAAATTGAACCAGAAAAGGTTGAAGACTTCTCATCAAACCAAGCACCTTTGTTTGACGAAAAAAATTACATGATCTGGAGAATCAGGATGAAGGTATATCTTTGTGCTTTGGGATACTACATCTGGGATTTAGTAAATAGTGAATACACAATACCCATCACTCCTACAACCGATGTTGTCGGTAAGAATCTGTTTGAGAATGACTCAAAAGCAAAGAAAGCTATCAGGAGCGGATTAGTAGACAGTGAACTGGTAAAGATCATGAGTTGTAAAATGGTAAAAGAAATGTGGGACAAACTAAGGAGTAATCATGAAGGAGACGATGAGATCAATGAGGCCAAGTTAAAAACATGTTGAGTGGTGTTTTCACCCAATTGTGAAAGCACACTCTCCGGTAGGATTTGAGTCCCAAAATCCTCTGCTTGCAAAGAAATTATGATTAAATGATTTCTCCAAGGTTCCTGTTGTGATAGTTCTTCATTCACCAATGATGCTCTTCAATTGAAATGCTAGGAATACCTTAGGGTTACAAGTGGATGTTAACAAGGGGCCTGGTGATTTATTTTATTTTGAATTACAATGGACTCATAGTAAGTTAATACAAAAAGGATGAATCTATTTGGATTTCAGACTCTGGTAGATTTTCAATTATTTATTTGAATGACAATGAAAAATGCAGGAAGAATAAAGGATTAAAAAAATGAAGAAATGCAAATAAAATGAAAGAAACTAAACTACGGCCAGAGTGTTGTCATCTTGATTGACAAAACCGAAGACAATGAGGTTTCTGCATGCAACCTAACCTATTGAACCTGCAAATTCGCACAATCCAGATAAGCTAGGTGCGGGTTTCTAGGGTTTCTACTGTAATTCCAGATTTAGGCATTCGCGTGAAGCAACCAAGAACACTTGCATTAAACTTCACCTAAAAGCCTAGAAATCTGAAATGAAGGATAAAACATTAAATCATGCATGCAAAAATGACTCCTTCTTTCTCATCAATGAGATGCCAACTCTCTGTGTTTCTGTATTAAAATAATGTATCAATTACGTTACAGAATGTTCCAGGTTCAAAAAGAAAATCCAGAACACATGAAGGAAATTGCTCCAAGTGCAGGCCCAGAATGGCATGCAGCCCTTGTCTCTGCAACTCTGCTAGCAGCAATTTCCAACCCCTTGTCCAATCTGCGCTTCCAACTTTATACTGTCTAGCACGGCTCTTCGGTTCACCTGCGTCGCTTCGTTTCACCTCCCAGAATGCGTCTTTTCAAATTCCTGCCTTTTCGATGCTTTCACTTCATGCTTGATGCCGAAACGTTTGAAATATGCCGTTGCATGTAACGCCTCTGCAACTCCGACACCTGTATGCCACGTGTCTCACGCTTTCTGCGCCTTCTGTAACGGTCCCATGGAAATCGCAACGCTTTCATGCATGCAGCTTGTTCCTCTGTTAACACAGAAAATGAAATAGGTCGCGATATCGCTTTTCCCCTTCTTGCCTTCTGCCCACGCGACATGTCACGAAATCGTGACATGTCAGAAATCGCGATGCTTTTCTTTTCGTACACTTTCAACTTGTCATGAAATCGCACCTTCACTTCTTGCTCCTTCGCTGCAACTTGTCGCGATTTCACGATGCTTTTCTACTTTGGGCATCTTTGCTGCATGTCGTGATTTCACGACATTTTTATGCCTCGGACCCTTTCGCTCGATTCTGTCATGATTTCATGACATTTTTTCATCCGTACTGCTTGGGCTTCAACCTGTCGCGATTTCGCAATGCTTTTTTCTGGCGGGCATGCTTTCTCAAAAGTTGCACGATTTCGCTACCATTTTCCACTTCATGCCTTTCACCCATGCTTTCCGTTTTCACTTCATGCCTTCTTCGCTACTTTCTTTCTGTCGCATGATTTCGCATGACCACTTTTCGCTTCCATCCCTTCGCTCGATTTTGTCATGATTTCACGATCCTTTCGCTTCATGCCCCTTTCGCTTCTGTCGACGATTTCCACATTTTTTTGCTTTGCCCTATTTGATCGGTTTGACCCATGATTTTGCGACATGTCACGATTTCGCTACGCCTTTCTCATTTGCCTTTCTCTCTCCTCTTTCGGTCGCGACGGAGCAACATGTCACGATTTCGTGACACTTTTCTATTTTCGACATGACGGAGCAACATGTCGCGATTTCGTGACACTTTTCTATTTTCGGCTGCGACGGCGCAACATGTCGCGATTTCGCGACACTTTCTACACTTGTGCATTTTTTGCCCCTTTTCTTCATTTTTAGCATCTGGGTCACTGAGATTCCTTTTGAAAGCATGCAAAAAATGTGGGTCCCCAATTTTGGGGTGTGTTGTGGATCAGCCACAACAAATGGTGACTCTGCTGTCAAATGCTCTTGAGCATTTTTAGTGAGAACCCAACCTGAAACATATACAAACTCGAAAACATGTGTTATCACATAAGCAATATAACAAATGCCCAAAGATCAGAAGTACATGAATCATTAGAATCATCAAGTATTAGCTCAGTGTGTGCAATGAATTTCTTTCCCTATCATTTGAAATTGATCAACATTCCATTGTCAGTTTTGCATGAATGCATATATGAGATTGTGAATGATTTGTGTAACCTAATGAATATGCTAGGAGATCTTGCTTTTATAAAATGCATAGTCTTTCTTCTAGTATCATGTACAAACATTCAAGATTGCCAAACCCTCTTAGGATCCACTAATTAATTACCTTATTGTATCCCAAAGTTGGTTATGAGTCCCTACTATCTTGAACCCATGTGCGAGTGAATGTGAAATCAGAACTTTGGGGAATCAGACTCCCAACCAACCGAGATGAGAGTTTAACCCTATCCTTACTATTCTGATTTAGAGTTCATTACCTCACTTTGAGCAAAATAATTAAACCAATTATGGAAGAAATGGTCATGCTAGTCTAACCCTTTGGACAATCAATGGTCTTGTTTTTTAGACAAGACATGTTGCCATGCATGGGCATATCTAACCCCACAATCCAAAACTTATCTTCATTTCTTTGGACCTTGGGGATGACTACCCATCCTTTGCGAGAGGACAAGTAGTACGATCCTTACAATCCAATATAAATATGAGATGGGAAAAATTTATTTTTTACTTCTTGGACCTTGGGGATGACTACCCATCCTTGCTAGGGACATGTAGTACGATCCTTCCAATCCAAACTTTAGATGTAAATGGAAAATATTAATTTTGTCGCTTAGACCTTGGGGATGACTACCCATCCTTTGCAGAGGACAAGTAGTACGATCCTTCCAATCCAAGATTTATTATGAAATGAGACATAAGAGCTTTGGGGAATCAGATTCTCAACCTAAGCGAGATGAGAATTTATGCCCTATCCTTACTACTCCATGTAGGTCAAATCAAAGCTTTGGGGAATTGGATCCTCAACCTAAGTTCGATGAGGATTTAACCCTATCCTTACTACTCGATTTTAGGCTTTAAGCTCTATGGAAGTGGTCAAAACCACTGTTTTAAGGATCATGTTGCATAATAGGATAGACATGAAAAACTTCTTTCGCCCAACCTTTTCTTCCAAGTTAGGTTTTGATCATTTTGCTCAAGATCCTTTTTAATGTATGAGACGTGCTTGGTTCTAGATATCTCAAGACTCAGTTTCCAACCTTAGGATTCCTCTTACATTTATGTTATAACACAACCCTAAGAGGGATTGACATACTTTAATGATTTGTACCTAAGATGCATATGTAACTAAGATGGAATGTATATGTAAAGTGAGATGTACCATGAATGCATTATCTCTTGAATTGCAAATGAAAGATTTGTCATGCAAAACTGACTCTTTCATGCATCACAAAATCAAACAATATAACTTAAGATGTTTGTGTTACTTGTGGAGCTTTTACAGGACAATTCCAATATTTCATATTCCCCTAACCTTAAGCATAAGTTGACATCTCAATATTTTTATTTATTTATTTATTTATTATTATTATTATTATTATTATTATTTTATTATTTTTTATCAAAATAAACAAAACATGTCAATTGAAATCAAATCCACAACCAAAATCCTAGCTAAACTAACAATCCTAAACAATAAAAACAAAAACTGAAAATCCCCACCAAAACCGAAAGAATAATATCAAAATCTCACAACCTAAGGGCTAAAATAATGCTTTAAAATCTGCCCATTAACCGGTAGCATAAAATCTCTCCCTTCTAAAGTTTTTAGCCTCGAAGGTATTCTTCCCAAGAATCTCTGAAATCTGATATGGGCCTAACCAAAGACAATCAAACTTTTGATGATTCCCTTTTTCCTCATGTCTTTTGTCCCATAGTAATACCAAATCTGAAATTCTGAATGATTTAACTTTGGCCCTTCTGTCAAACCATCTTTTGATAACTTCCTGGTGTTTATTCATGTGATTCATGGCCTCTTCTCTCTTTTCATCAAGGTGCAGCAAATGACTTAACTTGGCTTCAACTTGATCATCTGTCCCCAAGTACTCTTGTATGAAATGCAAGGTCTGCAACTTCAAATTTGCAGGAAATATCGGGTCTTGCCCATAGACCAAATGATAGGGAGTATTCCCTATGGATTCTTTCACTCTGGTACTATCTGCCCAAAGGGCAAATTTCAATTGGTCGTGCCAATCTCGAGGGTTCTTTTCCAGCAACTTCTTAATGGTATTCAACAAATTTTTATTTGAAGATTCGGCCAACCCATTTCCTTGAGGATAATAATTGGATGCAAATTTTAAGCTCACTTTGTTATCATATGCCCAATCTGCAAATTGCGTAGAAATAAACGCTTTACCATTGTCACTGACAATAGCATCGGGCATTCCAAATCTTGTTATAATATGGTCCTCAAGGAATTTAATTACAACGTCTGTGGTGGCATGTTTAGTAGGAATCGCTTTTGTCCACCTTGTGTAGTAATCTCGTAGTCGTCAATATGAATTTATGAGAATCAGAAGAATTTGGGTTAATAACCCCAATGAAATCTAGTCCCCACTGTGCAAATGGCCTCATTTCAACTACAGGTTGTAACGGCATGGCTGCATTTCTTTCTCTATTGGCAGCCACTTGACAGATATGACAAGATCGTACATGGGCATGTGCATCTTTGAAAATGTGTGGCCAGTAGTATCCTGCTCTCAGGATTTGATGTGTTGTAGCATTTGCCGCACCATGACCAGTTCCATGTTTCCCGTGAAATTCCTGCAACACCCTGGCAGCTTCTTCTTTGTTCAGGCACCTCAGGTAGATCCCTTCATGATTCTTCCTGTAAAGAACACCAGATTTCATCAGATAATTGATAGACTTAAGCCTTAAAGCTCTTCTCTGGGTTGAATTCAGATTAGAAGGACACTTACCAGTCAATAAAAATTGCACAATATCAACATACCAGTCATCCTTAGCAATGTATTCTGTGTTCGAGTATTGGCATGTTATCTGCGGATTATTTTCTGCGATCGCCTTCGCCAGTCCTTGTCCTCGAACTAGTTTCATAGGTTGGATTTCGAGATCAAATTCTTGGATGGTGGAAATCCATTTCCCTCTTTTCTCACCTAGTTCATTTTGTAAAAACATGGTCTTAACAAGCAGAGTCAGGCACGATGGCAATAACTCTGTTGTGCACAATGTAATGCCTAAATTTTTTCACCGTTTTAAAAAGTGCGTACATTTGCTTATCAAGGATTGAATACCTTAATTGAGCATCTTTCAGGGGGCACTTAAAAATGCTATGGGTTTTTCTGCACTATCCTCGCCTTTTTGGGTTAAGACACTCGCAAAAGAGTGTTCTGATGCAAAAGCATAAATGTAGAAAGGTTTGGAGTAGTTTGGACTTATGAGGACCAGGGCCCTGGAAATGGCATCTTTGATGTTCTAAAAGGCCACTTTACTTTCCTCGTTCCATTTTACATCCACATATTTCTTGAGCATCTTGTTCAGAGGTTTGGCTATCTCAGCAAAGCTAGAGATAAACTTCCTCACAAAATTAACTCACCCAAAGAAAGATCTCAATTCTTTTTTACTACTCGGGAGAGGTAAGTTTTGGATAGCTTGTATCCTTTCCAGGTCGATGGATATGCCCTCTTTTGAAATGATGTGACCAAGCAATTTTCCTTCTGTAACTCCGAAAATGCACTTTTTGGGATTTAAGGAAATTCCATGTTCTCTGCATCTTTGAAGCACTTTCTTTAAATCTTTGACATGGTCCTCTCTCTTTTTCGAGAAAACTGGGATATCATCCACATACACGATGATACATTTGCCTATGAGCCCTTTGAATGCATAATCCATGGCGCGTTGAAAAGTTGCACCAGCATTCAACAGTCCGAACGACATTCTCTTATATGCAAATGTCCCCCACTTGGTGGTGAAGGCTGTTTTCATCCTGTCATCTGGATGTATAAGAACTTGGTTGTATCCAGAATACCCATCAAGAAAGGACATCATTTCCGATCCATTTACCATTTGTAGAATTTCATCAATTGATGGCAATGGATAATTATCCTTTTGAGAGGCTTTATTAAGATTTCAAAAATCTATGCACAGCCTAATCTCTCCACTCTTTTTCTCATTGGAACGAGGTTAGCAACCCAAGTTGAGTGCCTAACAGGAAAAATGATTTTCGCTTCCAATAATATTTTGACCTCCTTTTCGATCAAAGGCTCCAATAGCGGGTTAACAACTCGTTGTCTTTGCCTAAAAGGCTTGGAGTCTGGCTTCAAAGGGATGGTATGTGTGATAATGTCTTGGTTGTATGTCTTCAGCTCATTGTAATTCCAAGCAATGCAATCTATGTAATGCTTCAATGCCTGCATTATGTTGCTCCTTTCTTCATCTCGTACATGCCTTTGCAATGTACACCTCCTTTGGATTGTCTGCACTCCCTAGATTAATTGAATCACATGCATCTTTGGGGAGTGGGACCCTTTTTCCTTTCTTGGTCTTGCATCCCATGTCGAACATTTTTTCCAATGAAACCACGTCTTTAGGAATTTTGTTGGATTGATACGCAGTTTCAATTTCATTTTCTGCTTCATCTTGCCACCTTTGTTCCTCATCAATCACCTGATTTTCAAAAATACCCGAGTTCGTGACAAATTTGTAGATGTGTCTGTCACTTTCAAAAACCTGGAAATTCTTGACGTTGTCGGGTATTGATGGACAAGGAACTAATTCAATGGAAAACTTTTTACACCTTTTTACATCAACCGGGTTTAACATGCCCGCGACGATTGCAAGAGAGTCTCGCTATTCGATTTCCTTTCCTAGAAATAAGGGCTATATTGAATGCATCGAACTCCTCAATGAGGTCCATAACCCTAGTTCTATAAAGGCTTAGTCTCCTGTCATGACATGTATACTGTCCTTTGATTTGCTTGACTACCAACTCAGAATCTCCCAAAACCTTCAAGCATTTGACTTGTTTGCTCAATGCTAGACGTAAACCAAAGATCAATGCTTCGTATTCTGCCACATTGTTCGTGCAAGGAAATTGCAGTCTGTAGGCAGCCAATAATGGTTTACCTCCTGGGCCAGTGAGCTCGACTCCAACTCCTGCTCCCTCTCTAGATTTTGATCCATCGAACCTGAGCAACCATGTGCAATCATTCTCCTCAGAAGAGCCACTATGACATGTTTCCTTTTTAGGCTCTTCAGTAGCTTCCTCAACATCAAGTGCATAAACCCCAGCTTCAGCTCAAAAACTGAACTTCATTCGGCTTGTTAAATTCTGTTATGATTTCTTTGAGCCTCGGTTCATTTTCCACTCTGATTTGGTTTGCAATTCCTTTCCATGGTAGCCACATATGTGAGCAGTCTGTTGAAAAATAGCCATTCAGAGTTTTCATCCAATCCCTCGCAAGTAACATTCCATACCTACTTGGGATATTAACCACCAGAATGTCTACAACCTCTTGGACCCTGGGTTCAGAATTTAATTGAATCTTGACATCATATAAGGTCCCTACCACATTTACCTCTGAACGGTCCAATTGCAAGACCGTACATTTGGATGAAACAGGTTGCAGACCTAGCATTTTACATATTTTCGAAGGCATGAGGTTGCTCGTGGCACCTGTGTCCACCAAACAGTTATGCAAATTCTTACCCGCAATTCTCAGAGTCAGTAAGAATGGCGGGACATCCCTTCTCTCCTTTCGCAAAATCAGATGGGACTCAACTCCCTTTTCCTTCCACATTTGATCAGGTGAGTTCAAAGCTTTTATCAACGCCTCCTTTTGGCCAGGTAATCTAGCCGCGTCCAAAAACGAAAGGCTAGATTTGGACTTCTTTAAATCCTCCACTATGTCATAATTTGGTTTTTCGAATTTGACTGTCTTCTGCACGTCATTAGACATTTCTCTTCTGAGTGGAGGAGGAGGATTATTATTTGCCTTAGTATCAGGAGGAAGAATGGAATTGTTTGGAGGTGTTGATGAGGTTTTAGGGGCTTTAGATTTACTTCTCAGATGGTATCCATGATTCCCCTTTCTGAAATCTCGAAACGCTTGCACCTCCTGTTCCAAAATTTCGTCTTCTTCTTCCTCACTTTCACCTTCTTGATGATATACAAGTTTCCATCACCATAATATTATCATCTTGATGTTGCGATGGACCCTCATTTGATACCAGTTCCAAATCATCAACTTGTGCTTGAAGACAATGAGTGTATCTAGCAATTTCAGGACAATTCCTCTCATTGTGTTCTTTCGTGTTGTGCAACCTGCACCCCCTTTCCCATGCCAAATCTGAAAGATTCAAAAGAGAATTGGATTGGCTCGGTCCTGCAGAAGTATCTAGTTGATTAGCAATGGGAGCGGGAACTCCCCCATTGTTTGGCTTAGTGTTCCAGTGCCTCCCTCTATTGTTAAAATTTTGATTTGGGTGAGGGGCATGGGACTCATACTTCTGCTGTTGAACCCTGTCATTGCTCAATTTATGAACTAATTTCTTGAGCTCTTCGACTTCTGAATAAATCTCCTTCGGTGGAATCACATTGTTGTTAACCCCCGTTGGATTCGCATAATTGATGGGGTCTTGATTCAACATTTGGGTCGGGTTCTGAGGAATTTGATTCCCGTATGGATTGACACTCTGAATCGGGGTTGGATTTGGAAAAGGAACTATAGCCTGAGGATTAACTTGGCTAGTTCCTTGCATAGTCGATTGACTATTCTGCAAAAATGCGGGAACAGGTGGAATGGATGTGATTGGTTGGATTGGAATGGGTGCATATGCAGGTGTTGGTGGATACGGCTGCTGATATGGGAAGGCGTTCATGCTTGGCATTTGTGGTGCCATGAGTTGATTTGCCAAGGGAGCTTGACCATATGGAGCATACTGTCCCATCATAGGCATCTGGGTAAACCCGTAGCCTTGTGGTGTCATTTGCTTCTCGATAGTCATGGCTTCATTATAGGCTAGAGCGAGCGTGGTGACTTGAGGATTGCGTCTCGCAAACATGGCTGTCATGGGGTCCAATGCCCCAAAATATATCTGCAAAGCCACTGCGGGATCGATGGCAAAGTGCCTAATTGCTCTATTATAGCACTTTTGGAATCTCTCATTAAACATTCTGATCGGTTCCCCTCGGCCCCTTTTGCATGTAATAAACCGATTGTAAATGGTTGCGGGATCCAAGGGTGACCTAAATTGATTAACAAAGGCATTTTCCATTTGTGTCCAAGAAGTGATTGAACCAGCTTGGTAAGCATATATACCATTCATATGCTATTGGATCTAAGCTCATAGGAAAAAGTCTGCAAGCCACATCTTCATATTGAACTTGCAACCTAATTAAAACATCCCTATAGGCTTGGATATGTTCTTCTACTGTTCTTGGGCCATCCGGTTTGTATTTAGGCAGAAATATTTCAATGTTCTTGGGGATTTCATGGATATCCCCAACAATATTCAAAGGAGTATTGTTAGCTCCATACCAAGGAGCTGCTGGAGCTTGAGCCATTTGACTCAAAATCGATGAAGACAAACCTACAATAGCAGTAGAAATATTATTGACAATAGGAACACTAGTGGCAACTGATATTACGGGCGTAGGTCCACTCGATGTTCCTGGAGAAAACAGGTCTTTTGTGACTGGTGAGCTTACGACTTGCTTGGTTTTATTCTTGGGAGTACCAAGTAAGGTCATGAAAAATGGTTTCTCCGGTTGTTTGGGACCTGGTCGCAATACGACGCGGTGGGTCCAGCCTGCCTGATGAAACCCTCGATTATTTCAAAGAAAACCTGCAACAAAAGAAAGCAAAAGCTGCAGTTTAGCTGTTTGTGAGTTTTAAGAAATGATTTCAAAATTAAATCAAAAGATATTACTCATGTATGAAATCAAAAATAAAGTAAACCAATTCGGGCCCTCCTTCTAGCGCCAATCTGTTGAGTGGTGTTTTCACCCAATTGTGAAAGCACACTCTCCGGTAGGATTTGAGTCCCAAAATCCTCTGCTTGCAAAGAAATTATGATTAAATGATTTCTCCAAGGTTCCTGTTGTGATAGTTCTTCATTCACCAATGATGCTCTTCAATTGAAATGCTAGGAATACCTTAGGGTTACAAGTGGATGTTAACAAGGGGCCTGGTGATTTATTTTATTTTGAATTACAATGGACTCATAGTAAGTTAATACAAAAAGGATGAATCTATTTGGATTTCAGGCTCTGGTAGATTTTCAATTATTTATTTGAATGACAATGAAAAATGCAGGAAGAATAAAGGATTATTAAAATGAAGAAATGCAAATAAAATGAAAGAAACTAAACTACGGGCAGAGTGCTGTCATCTTGATTGACAAAACCGAAGACAATGAGGTTTCTGCATGCAACCTAACCTATTGAACCTGCAAATTCGCACAATCCAGATAAGCTAGGTGCGGGTTTCTAGGGTTTCTACTGTAATTCCAGATTTAGGCATTCGCGTGAAGCAACCAAGAACACTTGCATTAAACTTCACCTAAAAGCCTAGAAATCTAAAATGAAGGATAAAACATTAAATCATGCATGCAAAAATGACTCCTTCTTTCTCATCAATGAGATGCCAACTCTCTGTGTTTCTGTATTAAAATAATGTATCAATTACAGTTACAGAATGTTCCAGGTTCAAAAAGAAAATCCAGAACACATGAAGGAAATTGCTCCAAGTGCAGGCCCAGAATGGCATGCAGCCCTTGTCTCTGCAACTCTGCTAGCAGCAATTTCCAACCCCTTGTCCAATCTATGCTTCCGACTTTATACTGTCTGGCACGGCTCTTCGGTTCACCTGCGTCGCTTCGTTTCACCTCCCAGAATGCGTCTTTTCAAATTCTTGCCTTTTCGATGCTTTCACTTCATGCTTGATGCCGAAACGTTTGAAATCTTTCGTTGCATGTAACGCCTCTGCAACTCCGACACCTGTATGCCACGTGTCTCACGCTTTCTGCGCCTTCTGTAACGGTCCCATGGAAATCGCAACGCTTTCATGCATGCAACTTGTTCCTCTGTTAACATAGCGAAAATGAAACAGGTCACGATATCGCGACATTTTTTGGCCAGCAGCCTTCTTGCCTTCTTGCCCGTGAAAACACGACATGTCACGAAATCGCGACGCTTTTCTCTTTCCGTACACTTTCAGCCGCAACCTGTCGTGAAATCGCTACGCTTCGCTTCTTGCTCCTTCGCTGCAACTTGTCATGATTTCGCGATGCTTTTCTACTTCGGGCGTCTTTGCTGCATGCTGTCACGATTTCATGACATTTTTATGCCTCGGACCCTTTCGCTCGATTCTGTCATGATTTCACGACGTTTTTTCATCCGTACTGCTTGGGCTTCAACCTGTCGCGATTTCGCGACGCTTTTGTCTGACGGGCATGCTTTCTCAAAAGTTGCACGATTTCGCTACCATTTTCCACTTCATGCCTTCACCCTTCTCGCGATTTCACGTGACGTTTTCACTTCATGCCTTCTTCGCTACTTCTTTCCATCTATTTCTTTTCACTTCATGCCTTCTTCGCTACTTTTTCATGACCACTTTTGCGCTTCACGCCTTCTGGTCGATTTTGTCACGATTTCGTGACGCCTTTCTGCTTCGTGTCCCGCTTGCCGCTTCCTGTCGTGATTTCACGACATTTTTTTGCTTTGCCCTGTTTGACTGGTTTGACCCACGATTTTGTGACATGTCACGATTTCGCTATGCCTTTCTCCTTTGCCTTTCTCTCTCCTCTTTCGATCGCGACGGAGCAACATGTCGCGATTTCGTGACACTTTTCTATTTTTGGCTGCGACGGAGCAACATGTCACGATTTCGTGACACTTTTCTATTTTTGGCCGTGACGGCGCAACATGTCGCGATTTCGCGACACTTTCTACACTTGTGCATTTTTGCCCCTTTTTCTTGAATTTTGGCAACTGGGTCACTGAGATTCCTTTTGAAAGCATGCAAAAAATATGGGTCCCCAATTTTGGGGTGTGTTGTGGATCAGCCACAACAAAACACATCAAGCTTAGTTTGAAGCTTTAAAGTTAAATGACGATGAGATCTTAGAGGATGATTCTAAAAAGGAAACAGGTGGAAGTCTTTTCATGACACTCAAAGAAGAAACAAAAAAATAACAGGAATGTGATGAAGAAGAAATTGATGCAGAAATAAATTTGAAAGATGAACTAATTGCAGCTCTAGATGAATTAAAGAAAGAAAGAAAAAGGAATAAGGAAATATCAAGAAAGCTTGAGGATGCAAATGAAATAATAACCAATTTTAAAGTATAGGTAGAAGAATTCAAAAGGATTAAAGAAACTCTTAGGCCATAGATCAATGAGAAAGAGATTGGTTGTTGCAAACAAGAGCAAGAAATTGTTTTATTGAAGAAACAACTAGAAGAGGCCAATACAAATCTCAAATTCGAGAAGAGCACAGATTTGCTAGATAAAATGATAAGCCAACAAAGAAGCTCCACGGATAAGCATGGTCTTGGATATGAAGCTGAACAACCTTCATCTTCCAACTCTGCAGAGAAGAAGAAGTTCACTGTTGAAGGATCGAAGCAAGAAAATTTTGAAGTTGAATCTTCAAAAGGAAGAAAATATCAAAGGAGATATACAACAAAGCAACCACAACAAAAGAGGTTCTATAAATCTCATTCTTTTCATAATAATACTTTTAATGGCTATTGTTTCAGATGCAACCAGTATGGTCACAAGGCAATTTATTGTGTATTGAATAATAAATCAAAGAGTTATGCTGGTAGAAATACTTCTACATTTTTGAGTGAACAAAATGCACAATATTTTCAATGTAATGGTCATGGGCATATAGCAAGGTTTTGTCCAAGCATTTTTGTATCTAATCTAAGGCAAAATAGTAGATTTCATCAGACGCAAAGAACGTAACACAGACAGGGAATAAATCAGGTACATAAAAATGAAAATAATCATTCATCAAGGATGCCCAAGAGAAAACCACACAAGAGAAATGTTCGAGTTCACGAAAAGGTGCAAAACAAGGATACAGTTGAAAAATCCAAGCCCGAGTTCAAGAAATTTTGGAGAAAGATAGAAGAAAGGAAATCATGTTTACTTGGACTGAAGGAGACTACTCCGATACTGCACTAAGCAACTCTAGGTAGCACATCCTCAGGGGGAGCAATATTGAAGTTTCATTTTAATGCTCCTATGTATTTGTTTGATTACTTGAGGATGAAAGGCAAGTAGTCAGGGAAGTTGTATAGTTGTCAAAGAGTGTTTTCAGTTCATGTAGTTTGTGGAAGTGCCATGAAGGGTGGTGATTAAATTGAGAGTTGTCATTATTGGTAGTATTGCTATATGTCATTGTTGTACTGGTGATGGTTCTTACTGCCATTGTCCAAAGTTAAGGATTATAACAGTTTAGATAATTTGGTTAGTGAAAGAATGTTGCCCTAGCTGCATATATGTGTTTCGATAAAAGCAGTGTGTATTTGAATGACACATTGACGTGAAAATTATTAGATCTATTATGACACTATGGTGAAAAATATTGAAGTTTGATCATTGATTCATGTTTAGCTCATAAATATGAGCAACTTTGCTTTGTGAATCTTACCTATCTGAGGTCCAGAAGTATGAGTTTGAGTAAGGTGCACCATAGTTGGCTGTGAAGTGTTTAACAAAATATTGTCTCTTGATTCGAACAGTTGAAAGTAAGGTGTGACCAGTGGTGACTGTAGAAAATATAGACCAAGTTGAAAATGTAAAAAGGGATTTGGTTGGTGTTGTGATACAGTGTTTGATGCTTGCATAGAGTTGGCAGTAAAATTACAGTGTCGGTACAGTGTTGGACAAAAGTTGGTACAAGTGTGAGTCACTTGTCAATTTTGTTGACAGATGTAAAATCAGCATTTTTGAATTGGAAGCTTACTGTTCCTGATAGCCACCAGACCAGATATTGTGCAGGAAGTATGCATGGTAGCACGATTTCAAGCTAATCCCAAGGAGAATCATGTGACAACATTATGGTGGTTGATTTCTGAAACA
Source organism: Wollemia nobilis (assembly GCA_028583015.1). Taxonomy (NCBI): domain Eukaryota; kingdom Viridiplantae; phylum Streptophyta; class Pinopsida; order Araucariales; family Araucariaceae; genus Wollemia; species Wollemia nobilis. The sequence continues at coordinate 1,949,546 of JAQPPZ010002068.1, forward strand.
TCATTGAAGGGAAAATGATTGTTTATGGTTTCCTTTTTCGAAAGTGTTTGGTTGAATGCATCAAGGTTTTCTGAATTGAAAGTTGTGTTTAAACCTTGTGTTATAAGCATAGTGGTTTAAGCCCATTGGTTGTGAAAGAACTTGAGTTAGAAAAGAACATGAATATCATTGTTATGTGATATTTGTGGTTGAGCATTGTTGGAATTATTTGAGTTGGTTGATACATACTTGGACTAGGGTTGTGTGAGAGAGAGTTGTCCCTTGTGATGATTGGTTGAGTTGATTTGATTGAGCCTAGTCAAGTTATGTGTGAAGTGATTTTTAAAGTTCTATAAAGTGGATGTGATTTGAGATCGCCATTCATTATTGAGCTCATTTTGAGTTCTACTTGAGCATGATTGATTGAGCCTTTGAGAAGGCCTTTGGAAATATTTGAGGACAATGTTGGGACAAATTTCTAGAGTAGAGTTGGGCAAGTTCTTGGTGAGATTGCTAGAGAATATTCGAACAAGTTCTTAGTGAGCTTGGTGGAGCAGACTTGGACAAGTTCTATGTGAGCTTGTTAAGAAGGTTCTGTGTGAGCCTATTGAGCAGGTTCTTAGTGAGCCTATTGACTGAGATTTGGAGGTGATAGAGTACAGAGGACAGAGTCTCAATGGATAGAAATCTAGCAGCCAACACGATTGAAGATAGATCTAAGTGAGGATTCTTCAAGTGAAGAAGAGGTCCACCGATCGAGTGCAGAGTAGAGACAGAGTCTTCTATAATATCACAAGGGTACTATGGAGTATGGGTTATGGTATCCTAAAGATGCAAATTGGGTAGGATGTATAGATGACAGAAAGAGTACCAGTGGAGGTGCATTCTATCTTGGAGACATATTGGTCGCATAGAACAGTAAGAAACAAGAGTCAGTTTCCTTATCCACATCAGAGGAAGAATATATTGCAATGATAGAGTGTTGTACATAGGAGAAAGTTACAGAAAGTGAGGTTAAGTTGGATTTTTATTCCAAAAAACAGATTGTGGAGTGGTCACGTTTCCCAAGAATTGACTAGCTATCGAGATCACATTCTCAAGGGGAGAATTTGTGTATTTGTTTATCTTTTTGCTCATGTTTGTAATTTTTTGCTAACTGTAATAATTTGTGCCTGAGAATGTTGTGCATAGACTCAGGGGGAGTCTACAGTAGCCCTTTGGTATTATTTTCAAAGGGGGAGAAGAGTTACAGAAAATTGCACATGTGTTGCCAACAATTCCAAAGGGGGAGATTGTTGAGCAAGGTGCAGCAACAGTGTTGTCATTGTTGTCAACACAGTCAGATAGATTTGTTGGTGCAGTGGACAGGAAGTTCAAAAGCTATTCAAATGCAGAAGATAGGATTTCAAAGGTTTCTCAGAGTATGCACAGTGTTTTTCCAAGAAGACCGAAGTGGCCCATATGCAAAATATCAAAGAAAAAGACAAGTAAGAAAAGTGTCGCGATATCACGACATATACAACAGACAAGAAAAACTGTCACGATATTGTGACATGTTGAGAAGAAAGAAAAACTGTCATGATTTCATGACATGTTCGGAGAGAAAGCGCAAGCAAGAAAAACTATTGTGATTTCGTGACATGTTCGGAGAGAAAGCGCAAGCAAGCAAAACTGTTGCGATTTCGTGACATGTTCGGAGAGAAAGCACAAGCAAGCAAAACTGTCACGATTTCGTGATAGGTTCGGAGAAGAAGTGCAAGTAGGAAAAACTATCGTGATTTCATGACATGTTGGAAGAGAGAGAAAGAGCAGGATAAACTGTCGTGATTTCACGACATGCCAAAAAAAGTGTCGTGATATCATGACATGTCGCGTTTTCGCGACCCAAAGGTAATATAAAGCGCTAAGGAGAAAAAGTGTCGCGATATCATGACATATCGCATTTTCGCGACCTAAAGGCAAGAGAAAGAGTAAAGGAGAGAAAGTGTCATGATATCGCGACATGTCACATTTTCGCGACTAAAGGAGAGAGAAAGTAAGAAGGCAGAAGTGTCACGATATCGCGACAAAAGTAAAGAGGAAGAGCAAGGAGGCGAAAGTGTCGTGATATCGCGACGTGTGTTTTATCGCGACATGTGTTTTTGTGGGTACAAGCAAACAAAAGAAGCAAGGAGGCGAAAGTGTCATGATTTCGTGACATGCTATGTTTTCGCAGGTACAAGCCAAGAAAAGTAGCAAGGAGGTGAAAGTGTCGCGATATCGCGACATGTTGTGTTTTCGCAGGTATAAGCCAAGAAAAGAAACAAGGAGATGAAAGTGTCATGATATTGCGACACGTATTTTTGCGATCCGTTGCAAAGATAAAGAGCAAGGAGAAAAAGTGTCGTGATATCGCAACATGTAGCTTTTTCGCGATCCGATGCAAAGAAAAAGAGAGAGAAAGAAAAAGTGTCACGATATCATGACATGTATTTTCGGGGGCCAAAGCAAGGAGAAAGAGAGAGAAAGCGAAAGTGTCGCGATATCGTGACATGTATTTTTGTGATTGAGTTGAAGCCGACGAAGACCGATGACAACCGACTAAAATTAGGGTTTACAGTTGTCATGAAAGCCGACTAAGATTAGGGTTTATAGCCGACTAAGATTAGGGTTTTCATCATAAGAATTCTGTTATAAAAGGAGGGTTGTTTGGATATTTTAGGAGGTTGAGGAATGCGTTGTCGAATGCATGTCGAAGTGTGAAATGTGGTCGTAAGAGCACAAAAAGCACAGAAGCGATGAGATGATGGTGAAGTGCACAAAGTGAGCGAAGAGTCATATCGAATTGTCTTAAGTGCGACTGTGATTGCATAGAGAAAGTAGAAGGTGCAGAGTGCATGAAAGAGAGAAGACGATCGTGAAGTTCGACTATGACGAAGTAGAGTGTGCGAAGTTTGGTCATAGTGCACAGAGAGCAAGTAGTGTCGAAGTGCAAAATTTGCAAAGAGAGCAGAGTGTGCGAAGTGATTGCATAGAGAGTGTAGAGTGCGCAAAGAACACAAAGGTGAAGTAGACCAGTCAGGGTCCTGTAAAAGCGAAGGTATTTTTTTTTTTAATTCTTGATTCAAAATTGAAGTCCAGGTTGCAGCTTGTCATCAGGGGTTGGTGCTCCTTCCAGTAGGTGCTGGTAAATTAGGGGTTGGTGCTCCTTTCTATTGGTGTAGATAAATCAGGGGTTGGTGCTCCTTCTAGTGGGTGCTGGTAAATTGTTTGTAAAGTTGTTTGTTTGCAAAGGCTGGATTTGGATGGTAGTCCAAGCAGTCATTCTTGAGGAGTAGCCAAATTGGTGAACCTCGTTAAATCTTGTGTTGTGTGATGTTCTCTTGTGATACTTACTTTATCTGGTTTTAAGGTTTCATTATTTTAGTTTTAAGAGCTGTAAATTTAAGTTTAAATAACTACACTGATTCACCCCCCCTCTTAGTGCCATTGTAAGACTAACAAAAACTGATCTGGGGAGGATTTTGTGGTGACCTCCACGATGTGAGATAAATATTGATGAATCTTCATGTTGATAGCTCCTATTGAGATTCTAAAACCTGCACACAAGAACACTAACAAAACATTAATAGAAAATGGGGAACCTCTCATGATGAGGTCCAAATTCATTATGAGAAAATGAAAGAAAGATACTGAAAACGATAAAAATATGCATGAAAACCGAGTAAAACTATGTGAGAAAACAAAGTAATTTTTGCTAAATCTACTGTAACTAAGAAAACACATACAAAGAAGATATCATCGATAGGCCATCGTGGGGTAAAGTGGTGAAGTTTTTTGGTCATCATAAGGTATGACAACAACACCTATGAGTCACTTCGGGGCAAAGTGATTGTTGAACAACGAACTGTTTCTTCATGATCGATGCAAGAAATGTCGAGGTTGGTCTGCCAAATTAATTGTTCAAGGGTTGTGCACTTGAAGCATGATTGAATTGTAGGAATTAGTAAAAAATTAGGTCATTTTATGGTAAAATATTGTTGAATGTGGTATTCAAACTCCAAGGGAATCCATTGTTGCACTTGGTAGCTCTATAACAAGATTTGACTAGCATTTGTTGCTTATAAGAGGATGTTCTAGTAAATAAAATAGCAACACTTCATCATGGAGAATTCAGATTATTTTCATAAATACAAGGCACCTTCTTATATATTTCCAAAATGGAAATCTTGGCTTGCAAGAGAAGCCAATAACCAAGAATCATTTGGGCTCTAGGAAGACCAAATTTCAGATCTAGAACCTTCTCGCTCTTAATTGTTATAACTTAAATACCATGTAACTGATTTGGCTTGACTCAAGAGCCTGAGTTTATTACAGACATGGCCATCCTAGGGTAGAGTAGCTATGACTGCTGGTCATCATAGGGTCCATTGAACTTCGAAGGTATCTCCTTGGTATGATGTTCTAGGCTACAAAATATAGGTTACCCCTATTTGAGTGGTAAAAAATATTGTTAAGCCTTGAGGATTCCCAAGGTGGGTCATATGGCCTAAAAAGGTGTCCATATAGGTAGCCTCCTAAAAATGACATGTTTAGGTGTCTACAAATGCCTCATTTTGGGATGCATTGTGTGAAAGCATGACACTAAGAAAAAATAGACAACCTAACATCAAATTGAAGGTTGATTGATGTTCATTGATATGATCAAATTTAGATGCCCCAATCATAAAAATAGCATGCATATTTGAATAATTGCCTCCAACACTTTGGTGGACTTAATTTGTGTAAAAATTTGGTAAATATGAAGGCATTCGGGTAGTTTTATGTTACTACATGGACCATTAGTTCATACTGACAAAGGTTTGGTTTAACATTTTTGCTTTTTCCTCAAAAATAGGGAAGTGTGTGATAGTTGTTAGCAATGATTCTTGGATGAACACAATTTGCATGAATAAGTATTTGATTATTGATTTTGATTATGAATTCTGTGATTATGACTAACCCTCAAGTGACAAGTCGATGAGGAAATGGCAAGTCATGAAAGCGACGAGTCGCTTGACCAAGATGACTTGCTTGAGCATTGCAAGATTATAATAAATGTAGAAGGTAAAATCATGTTACAGCTATGATTTTGACCAAATTGATAATTGTATATATTTATCCCATGGAGCGGTCTAGCCAATGGATTTATTAGGGAATTAAGATGATAGTAATTCAATTTGATCTCGAGCTGAATCACTATGTTCGATGATCTACTGAAACTTAACAAAAAAATGAAATGCATGCCTTATTCCCTTGGAGAAATCAGGTAGCATGGCCTTCTTGGGGATTGAAGTGCAAACATTTTGATTCATCCATGAATTATTTTGGGGTTCAAGTGGTAATATGGTAATTTACTCATCTTACCATATTGCATGGATAGAAAGTCACTACAATTGCCAAGTGTATAGGGTAAATTACTAGGTACAAGGTGCACTTGAGATTTTATTTGATTGATTTTTTTGTTATTTTTGAAATTTTTGATTAAAGTGGACCATTAGATGTTGTTAAATGCCCAAATTGAGGCTCATGATGCTCACAAAATGTTTGCATTTATTATCATTTTAAGGCCATCTTGGGGTACAATGATGATATTTTGCAAATTATGGGGTCATCCCATAGTAGGAAAATCACATCGAAATGCAACCGCTCCACCCTAGGGTGGTCAAGAAATTTGAAAAATATAAAAGTAAATTTTCCAAATTTTAATGTCATTGTGATAGCTAGTAGTGAGAGAATAATAAGTGAGGTAGAGGAGAGATTATTGGATACAAAACTCTAACAAAAACTTGACACACTACCACAATGGATCATCCAGAGGTCTGTACAAGTGGAGGAATCGGAGCTAGGAAGGTAGCAATCTCATTTTCTCTTTGTTAGTTTTGCAAATTAAAATGAACCTCATTAAGTAATGGGAAAACTAAACTTCACTAAACCATTGGAAACAAACCTCACCCTAGATTAGGAATGTCTAGATTAGGCTAGCTTAGGGAAGTAGTGTTAATTTTAAGTATTTTTGGCATGGGATCGTACCCTTGTTTAGGTGCCATTGCAAGGCTATCTTCGGTAGGAGTGGCTCCCCTTTGGCTAGATGGGGGATTTCATGGGGTATGGTAGCTGCGTTTGAACACCAACGATCAAAATTTTTAATGTTGGGATAGTCGTATCAGGTTACAGTGGTCGCGCCTATCGATCGTCTTGGCCTAGAGGTTAACAGTTTTTTTGATATTTAGATTTTTTTTGGATTTTTGGATTTTTATGCATTTTTTTATTTTAATTTTTTTTTATTTTTTAGGATTTGTAGATTTTTGTGTTGATTTGTGCATGATTGTTGGGCGTCAAATGTTGACGGTCCGCTGTAGGAAACCAACTTTGCTTGGTGAGTTGCAAGGTGAGCTTAGCGATGATGATTAGGTATGCAATTGGCCTCAAACAGATGGTGCACCTTCCCATAATCATGTTAGATCAGGCATATTTGATGGTCCTGTCTCACAGATGGGATAGCAAGACCAACACTTTTCATCTCCCTACTAGCGATATGATTATGACATTAGAGTATTATGAATCTTAATCCAAGGTTATGCATAAGGGGTCAACCCCAAAATGTAGTTATAAAAAATTGGCGAATTAGTTTCAAAATCCAGGCGAATAGTATCGAAACGCATGTAGAAGGTTAACTATTATTAGGGGTAATGTTGGAAATTTAAACTTAAAATGGTCAAATTATTATAAAATTGGGGCGAATCAACCCCCCCCCAAAAAAAAATTACACCCAAAATTTTTTGGCTAATGGGCCTTGGTCAAGGGTCCCAAATATTAGCCAATTCCAAATATTAAAAATCCTAATTTTAGCCAATTGGCTATAAATTAGCCGCTATGCATAAACCTATCTTAATCACATATAAAACTTAGTATTTCTACTTAAAAAACCATTACAATATATAGAGCATGATTTAACAAACCATAGCTCATCATAAACAGAATGTAGGAATCAAATAACAAAATCTAATTTTAGACTTTTTCTAACCTTCTCCTATAATTGCTCTCAACAACAAAGATGCTAACCTATTCTACATAATATCACAAATGCATTCACACTCACAAACTATATATGGGGTTAAAAAAGTATATCTACAAGATATTTTGGATCCCTATTGAGGGATGCGCTATCACCTCCATTCCCATTCTACAGTGTCCACAAGTGTTGTAGAGGATATTTTGAGTGTAGGCTCATGTTGCATTAGCGTAAATGGACCACGGTGGTGTCTTGATCAAAGTGTGGTATTACGTCCATGTATTCACTCGATGTTAGATAGTAGTGATGTACATCATCTTCAACATTCTACTACCATATTCTTCAAGAGCGAGGTTCCCTTGGAACCTCTTGGACATGGTGTAGGATTTTCTCAAGTACGATCTACAAAACCCAATTATTATGGCATGGAGGAGCACCCTATTAGATCATCTATATGATAAGATATATGAGATTCAACATAGGTATCAGATGGGATTGGGCTGTAGTCTGCTCCTACAAATTTAGGGATGGGAGCACATTCACTTAGATCGATGGGTAGAACTACTAGTACCACGTGCTAAGTTAGGAGATGAAAATATTGGTTATGTGACTTGGTGACGATGAGATTGAGAGATTGGCCATAGTCGATCAGAGGTAGGGAGACCAGTACACTATGCTAGATCTTTGGAGAGATTGCAATGGGAGCAGGTAGTGTGGAGGTCCTACTTGGATTGCCCTCACTACCCAGAGGTTGTTGTGTATCTGGGGTGAGTGAGGTGTAGACAGTGGCTCATTGGGCACCACGGTAGTGAGCGAGAGTATTTCCATTACTCTCGTATTACATGATAGTTTAACATCTATTAGGATGTCCTAGAGGATATCCTTATATGCCATCGATGAGAGGATGAGATACAGCTAGTATGATCTCGAGTAAAGGCTCTTGCAAAGGATGAGTATCTGGTAGTGGCTGAGACTAGATTAGCTAACCTAGGGACTAGTGCAGAGTATGATACCTTGTGGGTCACCATTCTATGGCAAGGAGGTGGTCTAATGGGTAGGCCTACAGAGGTAGCAATAAAGGAGGGTGGAGATGAGGTTGAGTGATGAGTTTAGCACAAGATAGAGGGGGAGAGGGTCTAGGTTTTAGAGTAGGCAGAGGAACCTTAGGCTGAGGATGAGGGCAATGAGGATGACCCTATTGATGAGATGGCCTAGATGAGATATCAACTATAGAATGTACAAGGGCAACTAGTAGAGCGAGAGACTACTCTCACCATAGTCTAGATTCAACCCAGTAGTTGACAACAATAATGGATAACAGTAGAGGAGGGGATTATTTGAGAAGATAGCTCCTCAAGGCCCAGGTGGCCATAACGTAGATAGAGATTGATAAAGTGACTGCTGAGAGGGATACCCTGTAGACTCAGATGATATCTATGATAGTCGAGAGATATGCCAATATGACTAAGAGGAATTCTAGGATAGTAGAGTGAGATTCTCTAAAGGTTCAGCTGGTCGTTATGACTGTAGGTCCAGGATAGGGTGTAGTAGGTACATAGGTTGCAAGGGATTTGGTAAGGTTGCAAGCTAAGGTGGCTAGACTATAAGCCCTATTTGGTTAGTACTATGATCAGTGCTAGTCTTATGGTGCATATATTTTGTAGCTAGAGGGGCAAGTGGTACTACTCGATGGTACTCTACCTGAGTGATCCACAGTAGGAGGTTCTCAAAGGAGTCAGCATAGCAAGTCTAGATAGTCCTTAGTGCTGCCTAGTCACAGGTCATCAACTCACCCAGAGATATTAGTGGCTAGTGGTTCCAAGTAGCCTTGCAAGGATGAGTTCAAGGGTGGAGGTGACTCTAGGGGTGTAGGCCTCACTTGATGTATCTCTTATGTATTCATTATTTTTGGGTGTAAGGTATGAGGACCTACATAGTTGTAGCTTGTGGGCAATTTTTGTACCACTATGTACTTATGATATTTTCACACACACACACACACACACACACACACACACATATATATATATGTTCTCATTTATGGCTCATTATGTGTTGATGTTTTTTATTTATGTGTTATGAGTTATGGATGCATTGATGGATGTGATGATGTATTGATTTATACATGTAATGTACTAATGATATGCAATGATTAGATGATGTATGATTAGATTTTGTAATCTAGATGTATGGATACACTATTATGTATGTCTATATTGATGCAATGTTTAAATGTTAAATGCATGTTTTTAAATTTTTTGAGTTGATTATGCATTTAATTTTTGTTATTGATATTACAGATGTAATGTGTATGTAATGCATTAATTTTATGTGGATTTTCTAATGTAAATTGTACATGTATGCTTTAATTACTTAAAACATAATGAATGAATCTAATTTGTGTTTAACAAACTAATGGTAGACACCATAGAATGTATAAAAATAATGAATTAAAATGTTACCCTTATCATAAGAGTTATACATTTATATATGAATATGAAATATATGAGATGTAGGGTTTTTCCCCATAAGTTTTTGTAAACTAAAAGGTGTGCATAAAATAGTTAGTGGTCATCTAAATATCATTGCTGATATTCATTTGGTATCTATCATATTTTATGAGGATACCTTAATAAATAAAAGCTCATAATTAAAACTATGATTGTTGAAGAGGTGATTTAGTGCTATGAGAGGATTTTTGAGGTAATCAGTGATACTCAAACACCCTAGTTGATTGATCAAAAATTATATATTGACTACACGAGACTCTTGAAAGATACAGGCCTGTTAAGACAACCTAGATATTCATTATCCATGTGTGTGTAAAGTGAATGTATTAGATGATGTATAAGACTACCTCATTGCCAGGTGAGTTTCATGCAATCCATTTCTATAATGAGGATCATCGTATGGTCATTGTAATCTTGATTTTGGACATAGTTATATTAGACTAGTTATATTAGACTACTAGGCAATACAAGTCACCAAAAGCTAGCTCAACCATAAGATGACATTGGTCTATAAAAAATAAGGTTGCTAATGTGATAGACATATCGCAATGCGTAAGGCTATTCCATTTCTAGGTGGATTTCATTCAATGCATTGGTGTAATGGAGATCACCCCATAGCTTTTGAATACTGAAGATTTTAGGGATTCAATATTGTTACCCCCTTATTTTATTTTAATTGCTTGGGATACTTGCTTATGCTTAGTGGTGAAAACCACTACTTGTTTTTGTTTTGTTTTTTGAGCAAGGAATTTGTTTAGTTATGAAAATCATTGTTTCTTTTGTATTGCTTTGGGAATTTTTCTCGTTTTGTGATAGAGCAAGGGATTATTTGGGTAGGGGGGAGCTTTTACTTTTGTCAATTTTCAGCATCCTAGACCATGCACATAATAATATGAGCAAGAACAACCTTTCGCTTAAGGTGACAAGGATCACTTTGTAGTGTCATATTTCCTTGTCTAGACTTGGATTGTTAATGTGTAAAATTGTGTTAGGATTTTGCCATATGCAAGGTACTATCAAATCAAGACCTTACCTTCTAAAATACAAGATAAATTTCTAAAAACTATAAAAATATAACTAAGGATAGTTGAATAATCGAAAACCCTAGTATACAACCTATAACAACTCATTAGTTGTGTTGAAAAACATAGTTACTCACAAGGGAAATGTGAATGATAATGATGTTGGAAATTTTGAGTAGTTGTGTTGTCATTGATGTCAAGAGTCGGTGTCAATGATATCAAAATTCAGTGCAAGGAATTGACAAAAGGAGGGTTAAAATATTTATATTTTAAGCCCAAGAGATTTGGTTTAAAGCTTCACATGATTGGTCAAAAGGTTGGCTAAATTCCCTGAAGGAAGGAGATACCTAGACCTAAAGGAAATAATATTATAATATTTATTATTATAATATTAAAGGTGTTAAGATAAGGCCTAAGGTTAAAAAGGAAAACACCTAGGCCCAAAGGAAATAATATTATAATATTTATTATTATAATATTAAGTATTAAAAATAAAGCCTAAGGTTACTTGTAAATTAATTATAATATTTATATTATAATTAATTTATAATATAAATTAATTAAACCCTAAGGGTTGGGCGCAAAATATTAAACTTAATATTTTCCCCGTTGATGTCAAAGCAAGGAAGGATATGGTATTTATACCATAATGTTTGGATGGCATAAGGCAAGTCTCCGAAATCCATATGCGAAGGGCCAACAAAATAATCGATGCAATTTTTGTGAGCAAGGCATAGACGAAGTTTTTGTTTTTAAAATCTTAAGGTGGACTACGGATGGATAAATGGAAGAGAGTGCACACTTATATCACTATACGCACGGGTGGCGTAGTGGAAAGGCTTGGTGCATAAGACTTTGGCGGAATAGAGGTCCCGCGTTCGATTCTCAACGATAGCGTAGGAAAAAGTTTTGTTTTGATTCAAATATTTTTGATGCCTGTGGAGGTTATGAAAAGTTGGAAGTGCATAGTGATGTTTGTGTGGGTGTGCAGTCCAAGTGGCAGCCTGGCCGTGGCTGAGGTGCTAGGCAGGCGGTGAACGTGAGTTTGATTCGCGTGGAGTGCATGGTGGTGTTTTTGTGATGCGAAATTATTATTTTTAAGTGGCTAAGGTATGATTTAATATTTTTATTTTTGTCATATGTTGATTTAAGAAATTGGATATTATAAGGTGTGTGCAAGGAATATCATTTGTGTATTTTGAAGTGAATGTTGGGTTAAGAATTGGAGAGTATAAGGTGTATTCAAAGGACTTTATTATTGTAATTTGAAATCTATTTTGAGTTAGAATATTAAAGTGTTTGGAAGGTTGAAATTTGGATTGAAATATTTTATGTTGAGTTGGAGTTAAAAGGAGCCATAGGGATATTGTTATTTTGTTTGAGTGAATAAATGATCTATTGATTGGAGTCATTTTAAGGAAGGAGTAATAAGGTATATTTGTGAGTTGACATTTATTGTATGGTGAAATATTTATTGAGGTAAATATTCCTATGGATATTTTGAGATAGACTATTGCTATCTAACCTAGAATTGGCAAAAGTATTTGGTTGTGAGTAAAATAGGTTTTGAAGACATATATCCATAAAAACAAAAATGTATGGGCACATCATATTTTGATTAAAGTATTGTTGGATTGAATGTTGTGAAATGCAAAGGTGGAGTGAAAATGATTGTTTGATAAGCATTGTTGGAAATGTTTGAGTGAGTTTTCATATGCATGATTGGTGAATGTTTAAGAGAAAATTTGAGTTAGAGATTGAAGATTAATTGAGTTAGGGTTTGAGATCCACATTGTTCTCTTTACTTGAAGGAGTATGAAAACACTTGTCTAGAGTTTGTGAGCAAGTTGTGTTTCATTGATTCAATGATTGAGTGAAAGTTCTTGAGCATTGGTTTTGAGTGATATTGAAAGTGAATGTGCAAACATTAAAAAATCAGATTTGTGAAAGTGATAAAATTAATGATTGAATAGAACATATTGAGTTTTTTATAGAGTACATAATTATCTATATGTTCCAGAGGTTAAAAGAATTCTGAGTAGAATCTGTCTAAACTGCTTCAAGTTAAAGGAATTACTTTGAATATTAGACAAAACAATTGATAACATTGTGTGCAATATTTGAGATTGATTGAGCATATCTTGTGAGTTGTATTGAGCATGTGTTTGAGCAGATTTGAGTAAGATTTTCTTAAAGCTTAAGGACAGAGTTGAGAAAGCTTTTGTGAAAGATTGGAAGAAGATTTAAGGTAAGTCTTTGTGAAGACTTGAGAGCATATTAAGCATGTTTTTAAGAGGCCTTGTAGGTAGATTTGAGGTAAGTATTTGTGAAGACTTGAGAGTAGATTAAGCAAGTTCTTGAGAGGACTTATAGGTAGATTTGAGACAAGTCTTGGTGAATACTTGAGAGCAGATTGAGAAAGTTATTGAGAGGACTTGTAGGTATATTTGTGGTAAGTACTTGTGGAGACTTGAGAGAAAAGTTGATTGATTGATTTGTTCAAGCTTTGTGTTAAGGCTTGGGGTAAATCTAAGCAGAGTTGATTGATTGATTTTTTCAAGATTTGTGTTAAGGCTTGGGGTAAATATAAGAAGATTTGATTTATGATTTGATAAAGCTTTGTGTTAAGGCTTGAGGATAGATTTTAGGACAGAGTTTGGTGCATATTTGAGAGCAGATTTGTGCTAGACCTAAGATAGAGTTAGAGCATATTTGTACTAGTTCAAGGACAATTTTTGGTGTGGATCTGAGACAGAGTTAAGAGTAAGCTTTGTAGGTGACAAAGTAGAGGATAGTAGTCTCTAGTGGATAGAGATCCATTAGCCAGGGCAATGAGGATAGAGGTCTTCTATGGAGAGAGATCCACAAGCCAGGTGCAGTGCGAGCAATAGTCTTCTAAGAAGATCACCAACCAGAGTAGAGAAGAAATATTTCTCCTATGGATATAGATCCATGAACCAGAGCAAGGGGAAAGATTTATCCTATGAAATATGATTCGTAAAACAACTAGGAATATAGAGTTCTTCTATAGAGAGAGATCCACTAACCAATTGAGGAGAAAGAGTTCTCTTGGGTCAAGTTCCATGAACCAAAAAAAAGGGAAAGAGTTCTTCTTTGGAGAGAGATCCACAAATCATAGCATTAGGGGATTGGTGTCTCCTTTGGACAAGAGTTCCATAAATATTATAATAGGAAAGAATTCCCAAGATATTTATTAATAAAATTTTAGTGAAATATTTTCTCCGTGGAGTAGCCCACATTGGGTGAACCACGTTAAATTGGTCTCTCTATTGTGTGTGATGATTTGTGCATTGCTTTGATTATTGTTGTTGATATTGATATTGATTATATTGGATAATATTATTTAGGAAAGAAAAGTAAAAGTTGCTCTTATATTGTTCACCCCCACTCTTAGTATAAGCTTGTGTTATTCAAATGATGTGTGTGATGTTAGGGTTTTCCTTACAAGTTTTTGTAAACTAAAAGGTGTGCATAAAATAGCTAATGGCCATCTAAATATCATTGTTGATGTTCATCCAGTATCTATTATATTCTATGAGGACTCTTAATAGGTAAAATATCATAAAGAAATTGTGCATGTTGATGATTGATAAGGTCGATTTGAGATTCATGATTGGTATACAAACATGGTGTCATTCCTAAGGATGTAAAAATAACTTATCCTAATGCAAATGCAATGGATGAATATGCCTAATGCATCTAATAATTGAATGCAACAAAATGCATGATGATGTAATGAAAATATTTTTATATTATGATGTTTTGTATTGTTTTTGTGTTTTTAGGTTTTCTAATTTGTTTGGTCTTTTTGATATATTTTTTGTTGTTTTTATATTTTTATTTTCTAATTTACATATAAAATGCTCGTAGATGAAGAATTTTGAGAGGTTTGATCTCCTAAACACCTTCTAACAAAGTTAGGTGATAGGTGCCTAGTCATATTTTCTTTGTTACAATAAAAGGACCTAACCAACTGGCTGTAAATTTATCCCATAGATGAGGCAACATGTTTGAGTGCTATTGGTTCTCTTTGAGAACAAGATCCCCAAATTTAAAGTCTCTTTCTTGAATGGACTATAGTATTATAAGATCATTTAAGATGATCTTGATAAATACATAGATTCTCAAGAGCATTCACTCATCGTTTGTCAATAAGGGTCAATTAATCGAGGTGAGCTTATCATGAGGTGTCATCATCGATGAATTATTTCAATGACATGCGCAAAGATGAAATTTCTAATTCCAAGGGCATAATGGCCTTAGTGCCATACACTAGAAAAAATGGGGTTTCCCTAGTGGGTGTTTGAATGCTAGTTTGATAAGCCCATAAAGCTAGAGGTAATTGAAGGTGCTAGTCCTTGTGATTTTTCTTGATGGTTTTCTTCAATATGGCAACTATAGTTTTATTAAAGGCCTTCACCTTCCCATTTTCTTGCGAATAATAGGGCATTGAAAATTTGTTTTGAATATTATATTTGGATGTTAAAGCCTGCACATATTTATTCTTGAATGATGTTCCATTATTCGATATTATTTTGGATGGAATACCAAAACAACATATAATGTTATGGAGTATAAACTTCATAATACGAGCTCTAGTCGTAGTGGTCAAAGGGATTGCTTCCACCCATTTGGTAAAATACTCAGTAGCCATTAGAATAAATGTATGATGACCTAAATATGGAGGAGAGATATTCCTAATTAGATAAAATCCCCACTGAGAAAAAGGCCACGTCAATTGAATCGGTTGTAAGGCCTAAGATGGCAGGTGTGAGATATTAGCATGATGCTGAAACTTTATGCACTTCCTAACATATGCAAAATAAGATTTTTCCATTGTGGGTCAATAATAACCCATTATAAGGATGTGCTTGATGAAAGCTATACCACTGAAATGGCCATCGTAGGTACCATCATGAGCTTGTGAGATTACCCAAGCATATTCTTTGGGCTCGAGACAACCAAGGAGGATTCCATCATAACTTCGATGATAGAGAATATCTCTTAGCAAGACATACTTAGTTACTTTTTGTTTAAATTCTCATTTTATTATGTCTGATAATCCTAGAGGGATACTACCAAGTTTCAAATAATCTCTTAATTGGGTTAGCCAATATTGATAATATTATGCTTCAACTTACTGAACAACTTATTCCCGTTGTGACTCATCATGCACAAATGTGGATTGGAAAACAACCTTGTGGTGAATGGTCATGCCATTATTTAAAGGACCCTATGAGATCAAGGACCCCTAGGCTACTTGTTTCAAAAAGTATTGTACCTTGTAGAACCACTCGTGATTCGGTTCTATCTGAATCATGTGAACTGGTTATTTATTATCCAAAGCCTCATACAACATCATTGATTGTGAGGGTGTTTTAACATAGATGGTTGTAAAATAATTGGAAGGATTTTGAGGGATTAATGATCCCAAAGAAGCCATTGTATTCGCAAAGCGATTAGACGTATGAGGGACTGCCTCGATGTCATACCATTTTAGTTTGACTAGAAATTTATCCACAAGCTCTTTGTAAGCTTTTAGGATAGGGCATATACATTGATAAATACCTTTGACTTGGTTTACAATGAGCAAGGAGTCACCAAAGATATTAAGCTTCTTAATATTCATGGTGATAGTTGTTTGGACACCCAAGGTTAGAGCCTCGTATTCAACGTTATTGTTGGTATAGGGGAAATCGAGTTTAAAAGACAAGGGTATACAAGCTCCTTATGATGTGAAAAATACAATCCCTACACCATCAAAGAACAAAGTCACGTCTACTTTAGTTTCTAATTCTTTGGGTTTGGATGATTCTGATAGTGCGAACATTTCATCATCGGGTAACTCAATCACAAGAGGCTTGTCATCCTGAAGAGGGGCCTTTGCTAATTGATCAACTATGACTTGATATTTGATTGATGAATTTGAGATCAAAATCCATCAATAGCATGATTCACTTTGCGGTTTGTGTATTATGATATATGCCACTCATCATATACCACAAATTATTTTCTTTTGATATGACATACATTGTATGATTTAACATGTAGTGGTGAATCTTTTTGGTGGTAAACACCACTGCTAAGTAGATATTCTCGATGTATGCGTACTTTAGCTCATAACTGAAAAAGGTTCAACTAATCTAGTAGATAGCCTATTCTTTATTTTCTTTGTTCTTCTAGGTCAACATAGTCTCTAGAACAAAATTTGTGGTTGAAATATACAGTAAGAAAGGCACACCTGGTCGAGGTGGAGCTAACACTAGTGGTGCTGCAAAATACTATTTTATTTCATCAAATGCCTTTTGGAAATCCTCATCCTAATTTAATGGGACCCCCTTGTGTAGTAGTTGATTCATGGGTTAATATTTATCTAATAATTACACTATAAAGTGTTTGATGGATGCTACCTTGCCTTGCAAGCTACAAAGCTCTTTAATGTTAGTGGGGGGAAGCATTTCTAAAATTACTTTGACCTTTGTAGGATCTACTTTGATCCCTCTCTTGGAGACTATGAATCCCAAAAGTTTTCCTTATGTAACATTGAAAACACACTTCTTAGGATTTAGCCTAACATTATGCTCTATCAGGCGATTGAAGACTTTTCACAGAACTTCTACATGCTTTTCACGCAAGAGATATTTGGTGAGAAAATATTATATGTAATATTCTAGGATCTTATGCATGTAGTCATGAAAGATATATTTCATGGCCCACTAATAGATTGCACCAGCTTTTTTAATGTCGAATGATATAACTTTATAGAAAAATGTTTCCCATGGTGTAGTAAAATTTATTTTATGTTGATCTTCGGGTTTAACCCGAATTTTATTATAGCCTAAAAATTCATCCATAAGGGATAACATCTCATGACTAGTAGTTGCATCTACTAGAGAGTCTATATTAGGTAGTGGGAATGCATCCTTGGGAGTTGCTTTATTTAGATCTCTGAAATCCGTACATATACAAATCTTCCCATCAGGTTTTCCTAAGGGTACCATGTTAGATACCCATTTCGGATAGTCAATTGGTTGGATGAATTCCACATCCAACAATTTTTGTAACTCATATTTCACCATTAAGGTGATTGTTGGATGCATTTTTTTGAGCTTTTACTTGATCCACTTCATATTCGGGTCTAGGGTAAGGTTATGTGTAACCAAATTTTGGTCCAAACCTAACATGTCCTTATATGACCAAGCAAACATGCTATATTTTTGTGTCAAAAGAGATATGATGTCAGCACGCTCTTTAGGAGATAGAATCTCTCCTAGCTTTACTTTCATAGGATCATTAGGGTCATTGCCAATATCCACAACAAAAGTTCTCTCAATTGACATATGAGACCCCTTCTTAAGTTGATGAGGTGTGGGGATCAGGTGGATGCCATATTTTGGGTTTGGAGGATCTATCATTTTAGATTCAACCTTAGCGTTACAAACATCCTAAGTATGGCTTGGATTGAAATGGAATGGTTGTAGCATATCTTCATAGGGGAAAAAATTTTTAGGTTATAGCAGTAACACAATGCAATAAAATTTAGTGGCATCAAGATTGAGGTGTAATGGCTTTGAAGGATCACTGGGATTACGAAGACGCATGGTTAAGTTGATGGAAATAATTTTTATGGATGGTTGATAATTTCCATTATCGTGTGGGTAGGACCTGTTGATTATTGATGGCTCTAGATGTGTTAGATGTATCTTAGGAGGAAATGATATTTTTGGATTGGCTCTAGGAGTAGATAAGATAATTTGGTCCTCTGACGGGAGCAGCTACCTCCAGTTAGGCGAGGGAGGAAAACACCTATGATAGATGTCATATATGTTAACAAGGGGCCTAATAGGATCAATATTTCCTCTATAATTATTGAGGTGACAAAGGTAGCAAGGACCTAAGTATGCAATTTCCCTTTCATCCTCGTATTCATCATCTTCATCAATCCAATCATTTTTCAGGATTATCAATGAGTTCAAATTCCTCTTGTTGATTGGTCTCATGATATGATTTATTAATAGAATCAAGGGGCTCTATGGTGACCATTGTGATTGGAATATGGTCCCTTAATAAATGAGAAGGGCCAAGGTTAGCGTATTCATTATCATCATTGTCCTCCCTGAAATCTAAGCTTAGGAATTGTAGGGAATCAACCAAAATCTCATTATACATGCGAATAGAATACCCTAAATCAAATTTATCCATAGGAAATTAATATTGTGGTAGGTAGGGTGTTCTAATACCCTTCTCATAAATACCTAAGTCATTTTTGTGCCAATGGCAATGGTAGAAATATATTAGAGCAAAATTAAGATTTGACATATAGTATATGTTTCTTGTAACTGGTTGATTATCATGGTTGATCATAGGAGACTGATCTAGGGATTGGTCGAGACCCCCATATATGAAATTTTTATGATTGGGTGGTATACCTAGGGGTACGACCATTCCAATGGGCAAGGGAGGAGCGTGAGATCTTCCTATATCTTGTGCGGACTCAATAATTGGTGTAAACATGATATTTTGTACAAAATATTTTGTGAGTTTGGGGTTGACTAAGTGAAGAGTCACTTGTGGTGCAGATGATACCATTGATTATGCAGGATATACGGGTTGAGGTACATCATCCATTATGGCAGGTGATTCTTCCTCTTCCATAGGAATCAAAATTTCTATCATAGAAATGTTAGAGATAACTTCTGGAGCATCTACCATAGGTGCCTTCTACTTTTATTTGATCTAAGGATCAGATGATGATGAATGAATATTTGAAGTAGACAATGGTTTAGGTGGAGGTGGTAGTAATGAGGTGGATGGATCAGCAGGTGTTGATTTTAGAGGGTGCTATGGATGCTTTATGGGAGAACTTGGTCTAATATCTAGATGTATTAAGGGTAGAACAAAATCCCTCTGATTACTAACCTAATTTACATGTTTAAATGGTTTATCATCCGAAGGGACAACATGAACTTATCCTTCATGTACATATTTTATAAACTGATATAAAATTGAAGGAACAAATTTCATGTCCCAAATCCAAGGGTGATGAGCAATATATTGTATTGCATTGCTCCTTCCAACACATGGCACAATACATAAATGGTTTTTAGTCCCACTTATATGGGCAAGACTATTGTGCAAATCGTTGAGCATAACACATCATTGAACACTCGCAGTGTGAACATAGATGCTACTATGTGTGATGTTGGAAGGCTTAGATGTTCTAAAGTAGTCTTTGTTATAATATTAACTGATGAGCCTATATCAATCAATACTTACTTGTATGGTATTTGGTTGATACAAGCAATGTGTAAGAGAGGATCTTCTATGTTTGTTGGTACCTATTTAATTTCATGGTCATAAAAGGTTATCACAGGCTCTTTACAATTTTGGACATGCCCTACAAAATTGGTAAATATTTTAGAGTCTCGAGGCTAAAGCTCGATGGACTTTAGAATTTCCATAAGCACTTCCCTATGTCTAGGAGATTACTGAATAAGTTCATAAATGGAGAGCTTAAATGATGTCATTTGCAGGCTTTGTGTAAGCCTATTTCTGATGGTTATCACTAATGGAGGCGGTGGACCTAGAAGAGGTTTTTGAGCCAATAAGGGCTGAGGCATAGAAGGGATTTGAATGGGCACTGCAGGTGGCTCAACTTGATGGTACCTTTTATTTCGCATCATGATATTTATCATACCTACAAATCCATGAGTGGGTGGATCCATATGTATCTCATTAACATACCCAGTTTGGTTTTCCTTGAACTCGTGAGTGGGCAAGGGATATTTAAAAATATCCGTCTACTGATTCTCAAGGGCAACAAGGTTATCAATCTGCAATTGGTTCTTATCCAACATGTTTTGTACCAGGTTTTTGAATCCATAGCACACTTGTATATCATGACCATTTTGATGGTGATAAGCACAATATAAATCCTCTTTGCACCCCTTAGGTTTTATGCAGGCAAGATCTACCAAATGGATTTTAGGTAAGGTAATCATCTTAGCCTCGCATAATTTATTGAAAAGGGATGCCAAAGACTCAGGTAGTGGCGTATATGTACGAGGAGTATGGTGTGGCTTATCTTGTTCTTGGTTTTATTAGCATTGATTATTGTAATGCATTGGAGGGGGTTGAACCTAATAATTAGGTTGTTGTGGCACTTTATATGCTTTAGGAATATTTAAAATAATATGATTTACTAGAGTTGGTTTCATTTGATTGTGATTGTTTCAAGGGTTTTTGTTCCACTCCTTTTTATGAAGTTTTATATCTCCCTCCTAGACCTTTATGTCCTCAATAACTTTAGCTTACACCAAAGCCTCCTAAAATGTTTGGTACTGCTACAATTGTAGAATAAGTGATATGTGCTTTGAGTAACTTTTTTGTAATCAGTTGGGTCAATTTTGAAACAAGTGCAATGAAAGGCAGTTTTGATATTATTTTTTCCACCTATTTTTGTAATCCATAATTGGCTCATCATCGAATTGATGCAGGTTCAATAAGTTAGTTAAGTTAGCCTTTTTTTTGATACCAAAGGAGAAGCATTCTAGAAAGGCATTGGCTAGCTGTTCAAAGCTAGAGATGCTATATTATGGTAATTGATTATACCACTCTAAAGCTGATCCAGAGAGTGTTATCAAGAATGTTCTCAACAACAAAGCATCATCATCTTGCAACTGGAAACACAAGTTCATAAAACTTGTGACATGCTCTTGAGCATCATCGTCTCCTTTGAATTTATCCAGTTTTAGGATTTCAAAATGCTCTGGATAAGCAGGACAACGAATTGATGGGTGAAGGGGTTGATTGCATAATTTATTCAATGTTGGATTTTGGTAACCCATTCCTTATTTTTCTAGTGATTTAATTTTCTCTGTAAGGACCTTGTATGCATGAGATGATATGATCTCATTCTCTTGAAGTGGTCTCCTAGGAGGAGGAGGTGGAAGGTTCCTGTTTGACCAAGGTGGTAGATTGTAATCATCAACCACATCTTCACAAAGTGACTCAAGATATGATTGATCCTAGTAATATAGTTCTATATCTTTGTATACGTCATATTTTAGAAAATTTAGCACTTGATGATGTCATGGCCGAAACTGATGAATAAAGGTAGGAGGTGGGTTATTATCGGTTGGTATAGAAGGCAAATATTGATGTTGTGTAGTGTGCCATAGGTTAAGTTATTGCTAGTATTTGCTAGGCGTAGGGATTTCATCGTAGGATACCCTATGTGATTGCTCCTCACACAATATTTGTTCAAGAATTCTCTCTTCACATAGTCTATGCTCATACAACCTCTGGTGGTGTAGTCTTTGTTACTATGCATGTTCGTGGTCTAGTTGTTCTCTTTCTTTTTGTAAATCATCCAATTATGATTGGAGTAATTACTCTATTTGACTGGTATTTGGCCTAGGTAATCGATCTATCTAATTAGTTGTATGAGATCTATGAGTTCTCATCTCAATACAAGAGGATTTGGCTATTTTTGTGCATGTAGTAGGGATAGCTACCCTCTTCCCTCGATTGAGAAAAGTTACATTGACTCTATTCTAAACCCTAGGAGTGTTATCCTTGTGCAAATATGGTGAAGGAGTATGATATGTTTATATAGAACACTCTTCATGCGTGTAGATAGGATGCACTAGATCTTCATCTCACCCATCCTCAGAGTGGGTATGGATGAAATAAGCCGCTCTAAAAGTAGCATTCGGGTCATATCTATCTAGATTATTAAGATTTAAACTCAACCAAGGATGATCAAGGGGAGTAACCCCCTCATATAGACTATAAAGGCATGTATCCCTCCCCATGCTCATATGGGAGTGTGAATTGATCAGGTACACAGATTTGTACGACCCCTCTACTTGGTCCCTCAATGGAAAAATCTTATCTAGAAGTCGCAGGAGATAGATGAGGTATGAGAAGATATTATCGATCATGTGGAGGTCCCATAGGTGTCCTCCTAGTAGGGGTATCTCGATTATCGAATCCCCCATAAGTGGAATTATCTCCATGAAGATTGCTAGGACACCTTTCAGGTATGAGTAAATTGGTTGGACTATAACAAAGGCATTTTGGGTCTCCTTGTAGATTTTCTATAGCTTTAGTTTATGAATGAGCATGGCTACGTGTGGTGACCATTTTATGTTGATTATGCATATAGTAAGAAAGCAGATAAAGTATACAAAATGATTATCTCATTTAAATATTTCTTTGTGATTCCTAAACTATCTTGTGTGTTTTGATTTGTTGTTTTATTGCTTTCTTGTTCGAGTTTTAATTTTGTTGATGAAACACTTAGTTAAATAGATTTCACCTGTATCCTTTCACACACAGACCTAGAGATAAATTCCAGGTCGTGAAACCCACCGATATTGAGCGATGAATTCCAAATCTAGTGAGGGAATCCAGTTCCTACCAGTCCTCACCCAGTCCACCTCGATCAGTGATATGCCTCCCCGAAGAGATATACCTACTATATTCCTCAATTATGACAATTTTTGGACTAGACTTGGCCAAAATAGGGTGTGAAAGAACCACAAGCAAGCCAATGATGTGGTGATGAAGGCCATTGTCATTAGTCTTGATCAACAGCTGGGCATGAATTCCAACCCACTTATGTTTAATATAATACATGGTGTGTGTAAGTTCTTTTTTTATTATACAAATATAAAAATGCAACATAGAGCAATCAATAACTTTTTCTATTGCATAAAATAACATTTTAAATTTTCAAATTCCTAGGTAAGAACATTTTAGTTTCAAAAATTTTAAAATTGCAAACCCTAATATGATGTAAGCCTTTACATAGGTAACAAGCAAACAAATCCAAATAGTTAACAAAATAGAGGTTGTCTTTGTATAAGATGGTATGTAGTAGAGGTCGTTTGACACAGAAGTGGTCAAAAATAGGGGCCACCTAACCCATCAGAGGCTACTAGACCCAGGAGCGGTCACAAGAAGGATGCTTCAAATTTAAGAATTCTTCTATATTTTCCAATTAAACATGAAATTCTAACTTTTTCTATGAAAACAGGAAAATTAAGTGTAGAAAAACTCACAAGCGAAGCCTAAATTCGATGAAGTTGTTGCTTCTTTAATTTTGTAATTCTGCTCTAAGGCCGTCACAAGGTAGAGCGGTGGGGTATGTTGGCCATCATAGGGTAGGACGACGTCTCCTACGAGCCATTTTAGCCTAGAGCGATGGTACTTGCAATTCAATAAAATCAAGAAAATAGGTAATTAGCGATAGATTGTGAAAATTTAGCTGAGGTTTGACCTTGATCGCCATTGTATATATACAAAAATATAACACCTAAACAATTATATGAAATCAAATTGAACACATAATCATGTAACCATCATGAGATAAAAGAATAAAGAAAATGATGCCCTTCTCATTAATATTGAAATTGTCCTTTACAAGGTGGTTACAAAGATATCCCTCTTAGGGATAGATACCAATTTGATACAATTTACAATAAAGAACCAATGGTAGGTGTATTTTGCAAGATCTTTGCACCCTCAAAACTGACTTGGGGAGGAGGTTGTGGTGACCTCAACGATGTGAGATAAAGATTGATGAATCTTCATGTTGATAGCTCCTACTAAAATTTTGAAACCTACACACATGAACACTCACAAAATATTAATAGCAAATGGGGAACCTCTCATGATGAGGTCCATATTCATGATGAGCAAATGAAAGAAAGATACTAAAAACGATAAAAATATGCATGAAAACTAAGTAAAACTATGTGAGAAAACAAAGTAACTGCTACTAAATCTACTGTAACTAAGAAAACACATAAAAAGCATATATCATTGAGATGCCATTGTGGGGTAAAGTGATCAAGTGTGTTGGCCATCATAGGGTATGATAGTGGCACCTACGAGTCACTTTGGGGCAAAGCGACTACTGAACAACAAACTATTTCTTCGTGATCGATGCGAGAAATATTGAGGTTGGTTTACCAAATTGATTTTTCAAGGATCACGCACTTGAAGCATGATTGGACTGTGAGAATTAGTACAAAATTAGATTGTTTGATGGTAAAATATTGTTTAATGTGATCTTCAAACTTTAAGAGACTCCATTGTTACACTTGATAGTTCCATAACGAGATTTGAGTAGCACTTCGTTGCTTATGAGAGGATGCTCTCTCTAGTAAACAAAACGACAACACTTCATCATGGAGAATTTAGATTATTTTTATAAATATAAGGTGCCTTATTATAGATTTCCAATATGGAAATCTTGGCTTGCAAGAGAAGCCAAGAACCAAGAATCGGTTAGGCTCTAGGAAGACCAAACGTTAGATCTAGAACCTTCTCATGCTTAACCATTAAAGCTTAACTGCCCTGTAACTAATTTGACTCAGCTTGAGAGCCTAAGTTTGTTATAGGTATAACTGTCCTAGGGTAGAGCAGTTGTGACTGCTAGTCATCTAGGGTACAATGACCTTCGAATACCAATCTTGGATATGATGGTCTAGGCTACAAAATACAGGTTGCCCCTATTTGAGTGGTAAAAACCACTATTAAACCTTGAGGATGCCCAAGGTGGGTCATATGGCCTAAAAAGGTGTCCATATAGGTAGCCTCCTCAAAATGACATGTTTAGGTGTCTACACCTTCCATCCTATGCCCTCTTGCCTTGTACCTCACCCTCTGTGAAATAATATAATGGCATACCCTTCTACCTTTGTTCCCTCCAAAATTTCTTTCAAAAACCTTTTGTTCCCCCTTATTTTGTAAATATTAACAACACAAGGTTATGATATATCATGGGTCTTTGACTCTACTCTTCTAGGTTTAGTGTTGATGTCACAGTACGAAATAGATAACAAACTACTGTTGAAGATTATTGTAGGTTACAACAATGATTCACCCACTATCAATATTAACATAGACAAGAAGAATGTAAGATTTTCTATCAAACCCTCATATGTCTATAGATTGATAGCATTGCCTCACAAGGATTATGATCTTATCACATCAAAGTTTGTATTAACTGATGAAAATAAAGACTACCTAAAGACCACCTTGTTATAATCACAATGACACTGAGAGGGGGGGTGAATCAGTGTGTTCTTTAAAAACTTAAAATAATTTAGACTTTTAAATAAACTGCAGTAGATTAAAACAGAAATAATAAAAGTATTAAGAGCATCACACATAACACGGCATTTTAACGAGGTTCACCGATGTGGCTACTCCTCAAAAATACTGCTTGGACTACCATCCAAATCCAGTCAAATGCAAAGCTACAACTTTACATAATCATTCACCAGCACCAACTGGTAAGAGGCACCAACCTCCAAATTTTATCTGCTACAACAGAATGGAGAACCAACTCCAATTTTTCCAGCTCCAACTGGAAAGAGGCACCAACCCCTTTTTCAAGCTACAACTTGAAGATAATAATAAAAATTGTAGAATGTAAACTTTCACCTCAATTATCACGATCTGCTTTTTTTCTGTGATCTGCTGCTTGTCGGCATTCGACTGCTGCTGTAAAAAAATATTCGCACTTTTTCAACCACTCCTCTATATCTCTCCGCGTTCTCTGCTGCAACTTCACAGAAATATCACTTCTACAACCCGCGCACTATCATTTCAAACTCGGACCACGACTTCTGCATATCGCGTTCTTTGTTCTTGATAAAACTTCATGCACTCACGCTTCACGCACTCACTCTCTATCTCATCACTACGATCTCTTTTCTTCAACTTCCATGAACTGTCACTCTGCTCACACTCGAGATCGAAACAACTTACCTGCTGCTGCGCACGGACTTCTTTTTCTTATATCGCATCACTACCCCCTTTTTAAACTCGAAGAACCCTTGCTTTTATAGAAGAAATTTTAGGAACAAACCCTAAAAGAATGTTAGTTGATAAACCCTAGAATTTGTCAGCTGCCAAACCCTAAAATCCGTCGGCTGTAACCCTAAGAATGTCGGCTGCAAAAACCCTAAAATCCGTCAGCCCAGATTTAACTTTGTCGGCCTCAAACTCTTCTTCCACCTTCGTCACTTTCCTGTAGCTTATTGCCGTGAAATAGTAACACGTCGACCCTTTTAATTTAATTTAATATTTTAATTTAAATTTTAAATAAAATAAAATTTAAACTAAATATTTAAAATTAAATATCTTCATCACCGGGGCATCTTTTTCAACGAAACGAAGAGCCAACTTGGGTTTTAAGAAAAACCCATTTCAAATCTGTTATCCATGGTTTAAATAAAATTTTTATTTTGACTGCCTTGGTTTTCACAAAAAAACCTTTCCGCTTCTTGACATCTCAGGTTCTAAAGACTTCTTCTTCTCATTCTGAATTATGTTTTCTGTTTCTGTGCATCTATCATTTAAGGACTCATGATCTGACTAATTTTTGAACTTTATCCTCTGCATCTGAGTGACTTTTGAACTACCTGTCCATTGCATCATTAGATCTAATTGACTGTATTGACAACAATGACAATCCTCCTGCAGCACCTTGCTCAACACTGAACTCCTATCCATTGTACTTTGGCTACACCTTGTTGTTCAATAAACTCTTGTCCATTGCATCAATAAATCTGTCTGACTGTGTTGACAACAATGACAATACTGTTTGTTGCACTTTGCTCAAAAATCTCCCCCTTTGGAATTGTTGGCAACACATGTGCAGGAAAAATTTTCCTGTGAATCTTCTCCCCCTTTGACAATAATACCAAAGGGCTGCTGCAGACTCCCCCTAAGTCTATGCACAACATTCTTAGACACAAATTATTACAATTAGCAAATATTCCAAGCATGAACAAGAAGAACAACAAATACACAAATGCTCCCCCTGAGTCCAAGACCACTTCATTTCACTGATTGACAACATCATGATAAACATAATAGGCATCAATAAAATCAACAATGTGAATAGCAGCAATAACCATTGAGTGACACCATCACCGTCAACTTCACCAATATAACATGTGTAAGAACATGACTGAACCACTGTATTCTGTGCAACTACCCTCTGTTACCGTGCAAACTCAAACTTGTCCACTGTTAGTGAAGGCATACAATAATCTTATATAGCCAACTTTTTGTTCTGCAATGCCAGCAACATCTGCATACAACTTCACCATGCATCTTGGATATATTCTCAACAAGCTTGAACCCAATGACAACTGTTTGTCTCTCTCTGCAGTGAGAATCTAGTAGGCTACCTCAATCCACTTTCAACTCTGTGCAAGTACTAAACACTGTACCACAGCACAGCCAACATATTTTCTCAACCAATTAGGGATTTAGCAACAATGCTTATAGACAAGTTTTAACCAACATCATTCAACTCAAGATTAACCTTGAAGCATTCAACCAATCACTACATGAAAAGGAAACTAGTAGACATCCTTTTCCTTCCAAAGGTATTTGAACAAGACAACCACCAACATAAATCACCAAGGCAAAGAATAACTTGCTCAAATCAAACTCAGTGGAGTAATCCCAAATCATGTATCAAGAAAAGCATTAACTTGATCAAAACAACCACTATGAAAGCAACTCAACTATTCATCACCAGGCTGGAAATCATCTGGCTGCTCATTAAAAACTTTTTCTTCAATCTTCCCATTTAACATGCTGATTTCACTTTTGTCAACAGAATTGACAAGTGACTCACATCTGTACCAATTTTTGTCCAACACTGCAATTTTATTGCCAACTCTTACTTTCAACTATGCATGTCGGAAGAAGACATTTTGTCAAACACTTTATGGCCAACCGTAGTGCACCTTACTCAACCTCAAGCTTCTTATCCTTGGACTGGCATTAAATCAATAGTTAAAACAAAACTGTCTGTGAATTAAATATATTCACCAAGGTGTCATGAAAGATCTGTCAATCTTCACATCAAAGAGTAAAAACAAATACATGCTATTTGAAACACAAACACACAGCTAGGGCAAGCATTCTTTCGTTGAGCAAATTATCTGGACTATTATGATTCGTAATTTTGAACAGTGGTATTAAGAATCATCAACAGTACAACAGTGGCATATCTCAAAACTACCACTAGTGACAGCTCTCAAATTAAACACCACACTTCACGGCATTTTCACAAACCACTATATAAACTGAAAAACACACTTTAACAACTATACAACATTAACCCGACTGCTTACCTTTCATCCTCAAATACCTAGACAAATACATAGGAGCATTAAAATAAAACTTTAATATTTCTCCTCCTGAGGATGTGCCACCTGGAGTTGCTTAGAGCAATGGCAGAGTAGCCTCCTTCGGTCCAAGGAGACACAATTTCCTTTCTTCTGTCTTTCTCCAGACTTTCCTGAACTTGGGCTTGGGTTTTTCAAGAACATCCCTATTTTGCTCCTGTTCATGAACTTGAACATTTCTCTTGTGGGGTTGTCTCTTGTGCATTCTTGATGAATGATTATTTTCTTTTCTTTTATGCACATGATATGTTCCTTGTCGGTGTTGTCCTCTTTGTGTCTGATGAAATCTAGGGTTTTGCCTTAGATTAGATATAGAAGTGCTTGGACAGAACCTTGCTATGTGCCCTTGACCGTTGCATTTAAAACATTGCACATGTTTTATTCCCTGTCTGTATTGCATTCTACGTGTATAATGAAATCTATGGTATTGCCTTAGATTGGATGCAGAAGTGCTTGGACAAAACCTTGCTATGTGCCCATGACCATTGCATTGAAAACATTGTACAAAGTGTTCACTCATATATGTAGATGTATTTTGACTAGCATAACTCTTTTATTTATTATTTAATCCACAATAAGTTGCCTTGTGACCAAAGTGGTTGCATTTAGAACAATAGCCATAAAAAACATTATTAAAAGAGTGAGAGTGCGAGAACCTCTTTTGCTGTGGTTGCAATTGTTGGCAATTTTGGGTACCTTGGGTACATTGCCCTTGCTCAAGTGTTGATGTTGTCATTGATGTCAAAGAGCGGAAGGGTTTTTGTGAAAACCAAGGCAGACTAAATTATAGGTTTTGTTTAAATCCATGGTCAGCAATTTTGAAATGGGTTTTTCTTAAAACCCAAGTTAGCTCTTCGTTTTGTTGAAAAAGGTGCTCCGATGATGAAGATATTTAATTTTAAATATCCAGTTTAAATTTTATTTATTTATTTAAAATTTAAATTAATATTTTAAAATTAAATTAAAAGTCGTTCACCGGCTTGTTTTCAAAGCCGACGTTGCTAGGGTTTTGCAACGGATCAATTAGGGTTTCCTGCTGACAAAGCAAGGTTAAGCAACCGAAAAATTCTAGGGTTTCATGTTGACCTAATTAGGGTTGCAACCGACGTGTTTGAGAATGTTTTGATGGGATATTCTCTTCTATAAAAATGCGGGATTGTTGCAAGGTTGAAGTGTGGGCGTGATGCGATATATGCGAATGAAGTTCGTGTGCAGGAGAGTGTAAGTCGGTGATAGTTCTTTGGAGTTAAAGAAAAGAGATCGCGGCGATGAGATAGTGAGTGAGTGCGTATCGGCGATCGAGAACAAAGAGAGCGATATGCGAGACGGCGTGTTTAAAGTCCGAGGCAAAAATACGCAGATGGTAGAAGTGAGATTTCATGGAAGGTGCGGCAGAGTGAGTGGTGCAAAGAGAAGATAAGAACGCGGTATGCGAAGTCGTGTTCGAGTGTGAAATGACGAGTGTCTTGGTTGTAGAAGTAATATTTCTGTGAAGTTGCGGCGGAGAACGCGGAGAGATATAGAGGAGTGGTTGAAAAAGTGCGAATCATTTTTCACGGCGATGAGTCGAATGCCGACAAGCGACGAGAACGCAAGAAAAATAGCGAGATCGTGTAAATTGAGGTGACAGTTTAATTCTGCAATTTTTATTACTATCTCCAAGTTGTAGCTTGGTAAAAGGGGTTGGTGCCTCTTTCCGAGTTGGAGGCTGGAAAAATTGGAGTTGGTGCTCCATTACAGTTGTAGCGAGATAAAATTTAGAGGTTGGTGCCTCTTACCGGTTAGTCTTTGGTGAATGATTATGTAAAGTTGTAGCTTTGCATTTGATTGGATTTGGATGGTAGTCCAAGCAGTCTTTTTGAGGAGTAGCCACATCGGTGAACCTCGTTAAAATGTCGTGTTATGTGTGATGCTCTTAGTACTTTTATTATTTCTGTTTTAATCTGCTGTAGTTTATTTAAAAGTCTAAATTGCTTTTAAGTTTTTAAAGAACACACTGATTCACCCCCCCTCTCAGTGTCATTGTGATTATAACAATTGGTATCAGAGCAAGGTTCCCAATTTTGGCTAAATCAGTCGGGGTTGATCTTGGATTAGTACACAATGGCTAAGAAGAATAGATCCTCATCCAAAAAGGCATCCCGACCGGTTTCGGTTCCTATGGTTGAGAAAATTGAACCGAGAAATGGCGGGAAGGAATGAACTACGAAGTTGAAGAAGTTGAGGCTGAAGTTGATTTAGAGGGTGAGCTAGTGTTTGCCCTTACGGAATGGGAATCGAAGAAAAAGAAGAATGAAAAATTGTCAAGGAAACTTAAGGATGCAAACAACATTATTGCCAGTTTAAAAATACAGACTGAAGAATACAAGAAAATGTCTGAAGATCTGGAAATACCAGGTATCCATGAAGATAGACCACTGCAGCAAATTGGAAGAAGAAAATGTGAGTCTTCGAATACAGATACAAGAGCTGGATCGAAAAATCAACTGTCATGTAAAACGTGAAGAAAGCTCGATGAAATTGGACAAAATTTTGAGCGATCAAAGATCCACAGGTATCAAATTTGGTCTCGGCTTTTTCGAAGGAGAATCATCAAGCTGGACCAAAAGCAAGCAATGTTGAAAGTGAAAAGAACAAAGACAAGAATCGGGCAAAAGAAAGATATAATGCCGGACACTGAAATAGCGGTGACAATGATGGCTTTACTAAGGTCACACATCAAAAGAATAGAAGATCCAAGGCTCCGGCAACAACTCTGGCCAAGACCATCTTTCCAGGTTTAATCATTATTTCTATGGTTTTTGTTTCAAGTGTAATGTTTATGGGCATAAAATTGTTGACTGCAAATACAACGTAGGTCCAAGAAGTTTCACTAGTAGAAATGCGTTTGCTCCTTTAATGAGTTATGCAGTAGAGTGTTTTAAGTGTCACAACTTTGGTCATATTGCCAGAAATTGTCGTAGTATGTCTGTTTCATATCAACCTCATGAAAGCGGATTTCAACCGTATAGAGCAAAACAAAATAGAATTTATACTGAAGGATATGTGCAAATTTCTAAAAAGGGGAAGTCACGGCTAGAACCCAATACCACAGTTAAAACAGAATGGAAACAAAAAGAACAGCTCGGGAAAGAACAGGATTCTTTAATAGTGGAGACGACTTTTAGAGCTCAGAATAAACATGTTCCTTGGATTCTTGATAGTGGTTGCTCAAGTCATATGACAGGTGACAAACAGAAATTCGAAAATCTACAAAAGTATGAGGGTGGTTCTATAAAATTCGGCAACAATGACGGAGCCAAAATAATAGGTAAAGGAACGGTCAAAATTAGTGAAGGAAAGATCAAGTCAGAGGAAGTTTTATATGTGGATGGTTTGAAACATAATCTATTGAGTGTGAGTCAAATTTGTGACAAAGGACATGAAGTAGTTTTCAAGAAGCATGGTTGTGAAGTCAGAAAAATAAACAATAGGAAATTAATAGCAACCGGCTCAAGGACGTATGGCAATATGTACACACTCTCAGAGTTTTCAGAAGGTATGTGCTTCATGGGACAAGAAGAAGAGAACTGGTTGTGGCATAAGAGGCTTGGACACATAAGTTTTGATAATCTGGTAAGAATTAGCGCTAAACAAGCAGTGAGAGATATTCCAATCATTAAAAAACCTGCAAATAGTATGTGTGCTTCATGTCAGAAGGGTAAACAGACCAGAGTTTCGTTTAAAACAAAAGAACATCACACTAACAGGCTTGGTCAAAACAGGTTTAGTCGAACTGGCTTAGTCAGAACATGTGGATTCAAAGAACAGGTATGCCTAAAAGAAACAACACTATTACTTGTTATAAGTGCAACAATAAAAGTCACACTGTCAGACAGTGCGAGTTGAAATTCCGGGATATAGGAACAGGAACAGTGGCATGATCGGGTCCAAGGATCGGAACAATGACGGGAACAAGAATATGGTCAAAGAGTTCAAGAGAAGACCCGAGCAAGGAAGTTATAGACGTTGATGTTGATCGGTGCCTAATGGGAGTTTTACTCCCACCCCGAAATTAATCACCTCATCGGGGAGGTGGGGGAGGGACTAAGCTAAGAGGCTCATTCTTAGTTTCGAGCCCCAAAGGTGGCCCTTTGCCATTGATGACAAAGGGGGAGAGATATGAGTAAGGGGGAGAGCTTCAAGTGAAGAGGAAAGCTTCAAGTCAGGGGGAGCAAAACTTCAAAGAGATTGATTTCAGTTTTGGCTCTTGAAGATGTGTTTTTAGTAAAGGGTTGCCATCAATGACAAAGGGGGAGATTGTTGGCAATTTTGGGTACCTTGGGTACATTGCCCTTGCTCAAGTGTTGATGTTGTCATTGATGTCAAAGAGCGGAAGGGTTTTTGTGAAAACCAAGGCGAGACTAAATTATAGGTTTTGTTTAAATCCATGGTCGGCGAGTTTTGAAATGGGTTTTTCTTAAAACCCAAGTTAGCTCTTCGTTTTGTTGAAAAAGGTGCTCCGATGATGAAGATATTTAATTTTAAATATCCGAGTTTAAATTTTATTTATTTATTTAAAATTTAAATTAATATTTTAAAATTAAATTAAAGCTATTCACCGGCTTGTTTTCAAAGCCGACGTTGCTAGGGTTTTGCAACGGATCAATTAGGGTTTCCTGCTGACAAAGCAAGGTTAAGCAACCGAAAAATTCTAGGGTTTCATGTTGACCTAATTAGGGTTGCGGCCGACGTGTTTGAGAATGTTTTGATGGGATATTCTCTTCTATAAAAATGCGGGACTTGTTGCAAGGTTGAAGTGTGGGCGTGATGCGATATATGCGAATGAAGTTCGTGTGCGGCAGAGTGTAAGTCGGTGATAGTTCTTTGGAGTTAAAGAAAAGAGATCGCGGCGATGAGATAGTGAGTGAGTGCGTATCGGCTGATCGAGAACAAAGAGAGCGATATGCAGACGGCGTGTTTAAAGTCCGAGGCAAAAATACGTAGATGGTAGAAGTGAGATTTCATGGAAGGTGCAGTAGAGTGAGTGGTGCAAAGAGAAGATAAGAACGCGGTATGCAGAAGTCGTGTTTCGAGTGTGAAATGACAGTGTGTTGGCTGTAGAAGTAATATTTCTATGAAGTTGCAGCAGAGAACACGGAGAGATATAGAGGAGTGGTTGAAAAAGTGCGAATCATTTTTCACGACGACGATCGAATGCCGACAAGCGACGAACGCAAGAAAAATAGCAGATCGTGCAAATTGAGGTGAAAGTTTAATTCTGCAATTTTTATTACTATCTCCAAGTTGTAGCTTGGTAAAAGGGGTTGGTGCCTCTTTCCAGTTGGAGCTGGAAAAATTGGAGTTGGTGCTCCATTCTATTGTAGCAGATAAAATTTAGAGGTTGGTGCCTCTTACCAGTTGGTCTTTGGTGAATGATTATGTAAAGTTGTAGCTTTGCATTTGGTTGGATTTGGATGGTAGTCCAAGCAGTCTTTTTGAGGAGTAGCCACATCGGTGAACCTCGTTAAAATGTCGTGTTATGTGTGATGCTCTTAGTACTTTTATTATTTCTGTTTTAATCTGTTGTAGTTTATTTAAAAGTCTAAATTGCTTTTAAGTTTTTAAAGAACACACTGATTCACCCCCCCTCTCAGTGTCATTGTGATTATAACAATTGGTATCAGAGCAAGGTTCCCAATTTTGGCTAAATCAGTCGGGGTTGATCTTGGATTAGTACACAATGGCTAAGAAGAATAGATCCTCATCCAAAAAGGCATCCCAGCCAGTTTCAGTTCCTATGGTTGAGAAAATTGAACCAGAAATGGCAAAAGGAATGAACTATGAAGTTGAAGAAGTTGAGGCTGAAGTTGATTTAGAGGGTGAGCTAGTGTCTGCCCTTACGGAATGGGAATCGAGAGAAAAGAAGAATGAAAAATTGTCAAGGAAACTTAAGGATGCAAACAACATTATTGCCGGTTTAAAAATACGGATGAAGAATACAAGAAAATGTACGAAGATGCGGAAATACGGGTATCCATGAAGATAGACCACTACGACAAATTGGAAGAAGAAAATGTGAGTCTTCGAATACGAGATACAAGAGCTGGATCGAAAAATCAAGCTGTCATGTAAAACGTGAAGAAAGCTCGATGAAATTGGACAAAATTACGAGCGATCAAAGATCCACGAGGTATCAAATTTGGTCTCGGCTTTTACGAAGGAGAATCATCAAGCTGGACCAAAAGCAAGCAATGTTGAAAGTGAAAAGAACAAAGACAAGAATCAGGCAAAAAAAAGATATAATGCCAGACCTGAAATAGCAGCTGACAATGATGGCTTTACTAAGGTCACACATCAAAATAATAGAAGATCCAAGGCTCCGACAACAACCTGGCCAAGACCATCTTTCGGGTTTAATCATTATTTCTATGGTTTTTGTTTCAAGTGTAATGTTTATGGGCATAAAATTGTTGACTGCAAATACAACGTAGGTCCAAGAAGTTTCACTAGTAGAAATGCGTTTGCTCCTTTAATGAGTTATGCAGTAGAGTGTTTTAAGTGTCACAACTTTGGTCATATTGCCAGAAATTGTCGTAGTATGTCTGTTTCATATCAACCTCATGAAAGCAGATTTCAACCGTATAGAGCAAAACAAAATAGAATTTATATTTGAAGGATATGTGCAAAATTCTAAAAAGGGGAAGTCACGGCTAGAACCCAATACCACGAGTTAAAACAGAATGGAAACAAAAGAAACAGTTCGGGAAAGAACGAGGATTCTTTAATAGTGCGGGACGACTTTTAGAGCTCAGAATAAACATGTTCCTTGGATTCTTGATAGTGGTTGCTCAAGTCATATGACAGGTGACAAACAGAAATTCGAAAATCTACAAAAGCATGAGGGTGGTTCTATAAAATTCGGCAACAATGACGGAGCCAAAATAATAGGTAAAGGAACGGTCAAAATTAGTGAAGGAAAGATCAAGTCGGAGGAAGTTTTATATGTGGATGGTTTGAAACATAATCTATTGAGTGTGAGTCAAATGCGTGACAAAGGACATGAAGTAGTTTTCAAGAAGCATGGTTGTGAAGTCAGAAAAATAAACAACAAGAAATTAATAGCAACCGGCTCAAGGACGTCTGGCAATCTGTACACACTCTCAGAGTTTTCAGAAGGTATGTGCTTCATGGGACAAGAAGAAGAGAACTGGTTGTGGCATAAGAGGCTTGGACACATAAGTTTTGATAATCTGGTAAGAATTAGCGCTAAACAAGCGGTGAGAGATATTCCAATCATTAAAAAACCTGCAAATAGTATGTGTGCTTCATGTCGGAAGGGTAAACGGACCGAGTTTCGTTTAAAACAAAAGAACATCACACTAACGAGGCTTGGTCAAAACGAGGTTTAGTCGGAGCGGCTTAGTCGGAACATGTGGATTCAAAGAACAGGTATGCCTAAAAGAAACAACACTATTACTTGTTATAAGTGCAACAATAAAAGTCACACTTGTCGAGACGGTGCGAGTTGAAATTCCGAGGATATAGGAACGAGGAACAGTGGCATGATCGGGTCCAAGGATCGGAACAATGACGGGAACAAGAATATGGTCAAAGAGTTCAAGAGAAGACCCGGCAAAGGAAGTTATAGACGTTGATGTTGATCGGTGCCTAATGGGAGTTTTACTCCCACCCCAGAATTAATCACCTCATCGGGGAGGTGGGGGAGGGACTAAGCTAAGAGGCTCATTCTTAGTTTCGAGCCCCAAAGGTGGCCCTTTGCCATTGATGACAAAGGGGGAGAGATATGAGTAAGGGGGAGAGCTTCAAGTGAAGAGGAAAGCTTCAAGTCAGGGGGAGCAAAACTTCAAAGAGATTGATTTCAGTTTTGGCTCTTGAAGATGTGTTTTTAGTAAAGGGTTGCCATCAATGACAAAGGGGGAGATTGTTGGCAATTTTGGGTACCTTGGGTACATTGCCCTTGCTCAAGTGTTGATGTTGTCATTGATGTCAAAGAGCGGAAGGGTTTTTGTGAAAACCAAGGCGAGACTAAATTATAGGTTTTGTTTAAATCCATGGTCGACGAGTTTTGAAATGGGTTTTTCTTAAAACCCAAGTTAGCTCTTCGTTTTGTTGAAAAAGGTGCTCCGATGATGAAGATATTTAATTTTAAATATCCAGTTTAAATTTTATTTATTTATTTAAAATTTAAATTAATATTTTAAAATTAAATTAAAGTTGTTCACCGGCTTGTTTTCAAAGCCGACGTTGCTAGGGTTTTGCAACGGATCAATTAGGGTTTCCTGCTGACAAAGCAAGGTTAAGCAACCGAAAAATTCTAGGGTTTCATGTTGACCTAATTAGGGTTGCAGCCGACGTGTTTGAGAATGTTTTGATGGGATATTCTCTTCTATAAAAATGCGGGACTGTTGCAAGGTTGAAGTGTGGGCGTGATGCGATATATGCGAATGAAGTTCGTGTGCGGCAGAGTGTAAGTCGGTGATAGTTCTTTGGAGTTAAAGAAAAGAGATCGCGGCGATGAGATAGTGAGTGAGTGCGTATCGACTGATCGAGAACAAAGAGAGCGATATGCGAGACGGCGTGTTTAAAGTCCGAGGCAAAAATACGCGAGATGGTAGAAGTGAGATTTCATGGAAGGTGCGGCAGAGTGAGTGGTGCAAAGAGAAGATAAGAACGCGGTATGCAGAAGTCGTGTTTCGAGTGTGAAATGACAGTGTCTTGGTTGTAGAAGTAATATTTCTGTGAAGTTGCGGCAGAGAACGCGGAGAGATATAGAGGAGTGGTTGAAAAAGTGCGAATCATTTTTCACGACGGCGATCGAATGCCGACAAGCGGCAGAACGCAAGAAAAATAGCGAGATCGTGCAAATTGAGGTGACAGTTTAATTACGCAATTTTTATTACTATCTCCAAGTTGTAGCTTGGTAAAAGGGGTTGGTGCCTCTTTCCGGTTGGAGCTGGAAAAATTGGAGTTGGTGCTCCATTCTGTTGTAGCGGATAAAATTTAGAGGTTGGTGCCTCTTACCGGTTAGTCTTTGGTGAATGATTATGTAAAGTTGTAGCTTTGCATTTGCTGGATTTGGATGGTAGTCCAAGCAGTCTTTTTGAGGAGTAGCCACATCGGTGAACCTCGTTAAAATGTCGTGTTATGTGTGATGCTCTTAGTACTTTTATTATTTCTGTTTTAATCTGTTGTAGTTTATTTAAAAGTCTAAATTGCTTTTAAGTTTTTAAAGAACACACTGATTCACCCCCCCTCTCAGTGTCATTGTGATTATAACACACCTTCGAGATCCCCTTAAAATATTTGATAGTTATAACTCTGCATATTTTTATATTTATTTGAAGTTGAAATTTAGGGTTCTTTTTTGCAGATATAACTCTAGTTTTTTTTGTAGTTTCTATTACCAAGTCTATAAGGAGATTGATTTTAGCATCTATTTCTAACAAGTTTCTTCGAGGGTGTGTCAAATTCTTCCAAGCGTATCAACATTAAAAACCATCACTTCTACAACACTCAGCACATGCAATTACATTCTTTCTTTTTTTATGAATCTTCTTATAATATGCAGAATTATATAGTACCAAACTCGTTGCACCCAGAACTAGCTAATGTTGGCATGATGGTACAATAGGTGTAGGTAAATTTTACTTTCTATGAAACTAATAATTTTTATATTCAAATACAATTTTTATTTTTTTTATTTTACAATTTATACATAAATGCATAAAAGGGCATCATCTTCCTCTTCAAAATGGGATACTACTGTCAAAGGTCATAATTCAAAAGAAATGGGAGATTCTGAAACACCTTTGCAATAGACATCGTTACAGAGAATATATACAAAACACTTAAGGTCTTCTAATTCTCCTAATCCTTGTCAACCTCCACTGCACATCAACTACAAATTGGTGTTGATATCAATGAGGCCATACCCACTACACATAATATTTCTATTTCAAGATTGGGTTCATGTATTAATTTAGTTAAAATTATAATCTATCATTTTTATGAATTTTTTAATATATTTTCAGATGTACGATGCATAAGCATGCCATTACGAGATGTAGTTGTGAAAGAGATCTCATCTTCAACTAGTAAGTGTAATATATTTACATTAAATTTTAAAGTTTACCTTCACAAAATTTGTAACAAAATTTTATTGTGATTTTTTAAGCTGCTTCACAACAATATACTCAAGGAAGACAACAAACGATGTCACCTCCTCCTCCACCATGACAACAACAAATGCAAGGTCAACAACATATGGGTGGAAAATAATTTCTTCCATCCATGACATGGGGAGGAGTAACCAAGGAATTTTTAGGATTTCCAACTTTTTCTTTTGGTAATTTGTCAAATGTACAGTCAGTTTTAGCCTAGGGGTATGCTAATCCTCCACTTGATGAGGATTTCCTTTTACAGGAAAACATACCCACTTTATTTCAAGAAAAAAATGTGCTTTGATATTGTCAAAAGGAATCACAAGCAGAACATTCAACTCCATCTCCTCAGACCTCATCTCCTCCTAGAGAAACTGGCAGCCCTCATCCTCTAACTAAGGATGAGAAAGTAAAATTTTCTAAAATAAATTAATCTTTCACAATTGTGAAGCAACCATCACAGAGACATTGCTTCAAGATGTAAAAGAAATTAAAAAATAGGAATATCGAGTAAAAATTTTAATGAAGGAAATAAATGCCCGATTAAAAAAAAAATTCAAAAAGGGAAGACTTTTTTCTTTTGTTGAAAATGAACCAGAAAATCTTGATGCTCTACTACATCAAGCTCAATCTGGCACAATGAAGGTTACAACTTCTTATGATGATGAAATTTTAAAAATTACGTTGAATAAGTTGGAGAACATAAATGTTGAAGCCTAGGCTTATTTTAATCAATGAGCATTTGACAAGAAAAAATTTGTGGCTCCAAAGAATGTTGTCATGGTTAAGTAGAAGGGTAAACAAGTACTTGCAATAGTAACTGAATATCCTATGAAAAAATAAAAGGCCTTTCTTGAAGGCTTAAAATAAGTAGAGAAATTCATGGTTAGATCTGGAGCAATGGAGGAGCAGACTGATGAGTAGCCTGATGAGGAAGGACCTCTAGCATAGGAAGTGGAGATATTAGACGCAAGATCTATACCCCATGAATTGTAGACTGTAGAGGTAGCACAAAATAGAAAAGAACTCGAAACTGCCTCTAGTCCCCAATCTAAGGAATAAAAAAGTTAAGGTTGTGTAGTTGTTGACTAAAAATGTGTTATTATAGTCAACAATTTAGAATTATCAAAAAAAAAAATTATGAAATGCTATTTCAAAAAATATTTTTATGCTATTTTAATGTATATTTTTGTGCATTTTTACAATGAGTATTATGCTATTTCAATGTATATTTTTGTGTATTTTTACAATGAGTATTATGCTATTTCAATGTTATTTCCATAGCTTGAGTATTATGCTATTTCCATTGTGCTTGAGTTTACGAAGGATACATCTATGCATGGGTTTAAATTTTTAGTTTATTCAAAGCCAAAGCATAAAACATAAAATTTTATAAACAAAGCTATGATATAAAAATGAGTATTTTCTTGTGCTATTTCCATAACTTGAGTTTTTTGCTATTTTCATTTATATTGTTGTGTTATTTCCATAACTTGAGTATTATGCTATTTGCATTGTGTTTTTTAAACTGCATACAACACTTTCTATAAGAAATATTTACTAATGATACATGCATGCATGGTTTAAAAATTTTTAATTTATTCAAAGCCAAAGCATAAAACAAAAATATTTGTCGACATAAATAATTAATACAATAAAAAATCTATGGTATGAAAAATAAAGTCTTATCAATGAAGACAAATGATATCAAATATAAAATATCAATAATTATATGAATTTTTTTAAATTAAAATTTTACAATGGAGAAAGTTGAAACAAAGACTTCTTAGCTTCTCAAAAATAACTTGTAAGCATATCTGAATCCTGCATCTCCATAATCTGATCACTACAAGTGTCATTATCCTCATGATAAAGAATATTAATTATACCTCTTTGGTCTGCTAGGGACTTCCAATATTCCAAAGCTCTATCATAGGGATAGTTATCCAACTCGTACAATGACACATATATTCTCAAATAATTTTCTAAATTTTTGTCCAACCTATTATGAAATTTAGATTTCACTAAAGATAGTGCACTAAAAACCTTTCGTCTTCAACAAATCCCAATAACATTGTCTGACATAATTCATATAAAAGAAAATATTCACTCATCATTTCTTGTAAGACACTACTTGGATACAATTTTTTCCACAAACGTGTGATAGAACCAGGCTCATGTGGGTTACTCAATTGTGCAATTTGGTTAACCATTGTCATTCCAAAATTGGTGGATTATTGTCTCAAAATTTCTTTGCTAAGAATACCATTGATTTCAATACCATTCACTTCCACACTTTTAGTGAAATATTTCACGAGTACCCATATATTTTACAAACAACTCACTTTTACTATTATAGTCAAGATAGGATTCCAGAACATGGGGTTAACCACAGCCATCGTCTCAAACAACTTACCTCTTTAAAAATGATCTTTTATTTTATTTTCAATGATTCTACAATTCTTATCAATTTAATCTTAGTACTATGTAAAACCACATCAAATCCACTATGTGTTATAGGTACTTTTTCAACATCCTCTATAACTGTATCTGATCGCTTTTCATAACAATATAAAAGAATCAATTTTCCATGGATAGTAATACAAAGATTCAAATTGATGTTGAAATTCAAAAATTTGTTAGGATGATTGACCTTAGTTAAAGTATTCCAACTATCAAACAAAGGATCTGCATAAATTTAACCAGATAAGTATATCTTATCAATAGGCATACATATTTGTTTTCTCATCCTAATGAAATCGACAATGTAAATGGATCTTTCCTGTGCAAGTTTAATAAAAGTATTTATTTCTTGCAATAATGGAAGAATACTAAATAATGTGAGAAGTATTTCCAAGTCAGTCATACAGTATAGCAAATCTTTTTCCTTGTCAAAATTCCTACAATATGCATACATAAACCCCACTAAGGATTGATATTCAGAAGAAAAAAAACTCTTTTTGCTGGAAATAGTGACATCCACCTAGTGTTCACATATTTTGACAATTTTTTGCCTTCAATAACACATAGAGAAAACTGTTGAAACTTTGCAAACCTTTTTTTACTACACAAAAAGTAAGCATGTATTTCACAAACAAGTTCTTCCACTTTGGCAACATTTTCAAATGTGCTCACAATTATGTATGCAAGATTCATTCTATGCGTCATGCAATGAATGAGAATCAAATATGAAGTAATTGATATTTGAAGCCTAACACAACAATTGTTCCTATATCCTTGCATTGTAGCTGCACCATCAGCTCTAACACAAATTAACTTTGTGGCTATTTCTTTTTCATCCATTCTGAAAATATCCTTTAAACTGGTGACAACATTG
Source organism: Wollemia nobilis (assembly GCA_028583015.1). Lineage (NCBI taxonomy): Eukaryota > Viridiplantae > Streptophyta > Pinopsida > Araucariales > Araucariaceae > Wollemia > Wollemia nobilis. Next base: position 1,991,838 of record JAQPPZ010002068.1, read on the forward strand.
TAAATATTTTCCACATTACAATTTTCTACCATCTTATGTAGTGCTAGTAAATGAGGTTGTCTTAAATTATTTTGGAATGTGTAAACATGTATGCAAATCCAAGGTGTGTTGTCAACAACCGTTACCTCATCAATTGAAAGTGAAATAAATTTGGCATGTTTTGCATTCTTTCTCAAGTCCTCCTCAACTAGTGATAGAAATTTTAGCATTTCTCAACCACTTCAATCTGACCAATGGGAACTGTGAATGCTTTGCACATTAGCTAGTTGAAATAGTTTCTTATAATCAACAAAATCAGACATGGATCTACCTTTTTTGAGAATACTGTATACAATAGAAAATTGCAAACTTTTTGAGGATAATGTGATCTTATAAATTTTTAGAAATTGGTTCGGGATTGTTCCACCCTTCTCAATAAGAGTTTATTGTTGTTTCATTTTTTTTTTGTATTTTAGTGTGTATTTGACATGCACAAATTTTGATTCATCATTCTACCTAATTGATTTCTTAATTGTTTTATCACTTTATTTTACTGTCAAATAAACTTTTCCATAATATTTTTCCAATTGTGTCTAACTTAAGTTGCATCATATGATCCTTTCCTAGTTTCCAACTACAAATAACATATCTACACTTTGTTGATGTATCATTTTTGTTCTCTAGCTGAACTGGCTCAATAAAGGGATATGTTGATGACCATTCAAGCTTAAATATCCTTCCAATAGTCCACTTGGTTAACTTTCTACATTTAGTTTTTACACTAGAAGATTCCCCAGAAGTTTAAATTTTACATGTATGGTTGTTTTCTTTTTTGGTTGGTGTATTTGTATGAGGCATCTCATCAAGTGGTTGTTGAATTTAGTTATTATGAAAATTATCATGTGGTCTCATCTCATACCTAGGAATATATTCAAATGGAGGTATATTAGGGTCAACGATGTTCACTTCATTCAATGTTTGGTGTTCTATATTATTTTTAGATGTAAAAAGACACTATTTTAAAGAATTAACAGATTACATTTTTACAAGCATTAAAAAAATGCAGATAAATAGAATAGAAAAATTAATTTATTAATTGGTAAAATATGTTTGTACCTTCAACATGTGCAAATGTGGATGCCTCAATGAATATTGATATATGTGTAAAATATATCAGGATTGTCTTTTTACCAAAATATTGGCCTCCCTTCCTTCCATCACCAGTAGGTGCCATTGTACTTGTAAAGAAAAAAGATTTTGATGTTAGGAAATGAATACAAAATTGAAGGAAAATCTCACACTTCCATCAATAATAATATTCATAATGTCCCATAGGTGACATTATACATACTTCCCTCAATAATAATTTATATATTTTCTCAAGGGTTATGGAACCATTACCATTATCCATTACTTTAAGAAAACAAAAATAACTTATTAACTCATGCATTTTTTTTACAAAACAAAATAAGTAGCAAGTAATAAAATTTCTACATTTTGCATTTCTAAGAAACCAAGGCTAAACTATAATTCCATAAAGAATATATGAGATGAACCTACACTACACTCTACAATGACCTCTACCTATGTGCTCAGGTAACAACAACATAACAATGCAACACTAGGAAAACATACTCTAACAAACAAGAAGGAGGCTCTGACAATAAGAAATTCTCCTAACACACTACAAGATGACATGGATACTTGGATCTCACAGTTGTATATTGTGCATCTACACTACCTATGAAACTGAAGGAAAAATCTTTGGATAATAAAATAATGGAAGAGGAATACGATCCAAGATAACATTCTAAACCCAACACTAAAGGAATACCTTGCACTCTAGCAGGGCTAACCTTCGCTGAATTCTAAAGAAATCTTGATGTCTAATGTCATTGTGACAACTATAGTTTGTAAACTAAAATAATAGTTATAGTATTTCTAAAAAAATCTATAGTACCGTATTGACAAAGGTTACAAAACAAGTAACAAGGCTACAACAACAAGTAGACATAAAGTCAAATTTATTGCTAGAGATGATCCAAAACAAAACAATCATAATGATATATTTGGAAGCTTTCACTTTATCTATTGTCATAGTCATAATAAATTTCTACAATCTATTGTTAGACCTCTGTAATAAGTTTGTGCAATCGATCATCACCCTATCAAGATTTTTTGCAACCAATAGGTTTATGTCGAGAGAAAGTTCTCTGCAACCAATTATCACCTTGTAGGACTCTATAACCGATAGACAACAATCGATTGAAAATACTTTGTAACTGATCAATTTATATTGATAGGTAGTCCTCTATAACTAACTTTCACCTTATCAGGTTTCTGCATCTGAACAAAAAATATCAATTGATATTTCACTACAACTGATCGATTCATATCAAGTGGGTTGTCACCTTGTTAGATTTCTATAATTGATCGACACCTTGTTAGGTTTTTACAACCGATTGACATATATTTATTGAAAATACTCTATAATTGATTGGTTTATGTTGAGAGACAGTTCCCTACAACCGATTGTCACCTTGTCATTTTTCTACAACCGATCAATAACGATTGATTGACAATCCTATACAACTACAATCGATCATCAAATATATTGATTGGTAGTCTTCTGTAACTGATTGGTTTTGGTTGATATAAATTCCTCTATAATCAATCGATACTTTATCACGCTTCTCTGCAATCAATCGATAAATATTATGATTGACAGTCCTCTACAATTGATCAGATTTTTGTTGACATAAAATTTAGTGTTTGGTATTTTGGTTTGCTACAACGCTTTCACTACTTTAGATCTATTTTTGAGGAGTTTGAGTGTTTTAGATGTATGTTTATTGGTACTATGTTAGGTATTTATATAGGTGGTATAAGAGGTGAATTGGGTGGGATAAATAAAAATTTTTATAATTTGAAGGTGAAAGAGGTTCACTATTTAGGCGGGAATGTTGGCGATTTAAAATTAAAATGGTGAAATTATTTTCAACGTGGGGCGAGCCGACCCCAAAAAAATTTTGCTCCCAAAAATTTTGGGCAAATGGGCCGATGTGTAGGGTCCCCATATTTACCAATTTCTAAATTTGAAAATCCTAATATTCACGAATTAACAATGATTCACTACTATGCATAATCCTGTGATGATGCTTTTTTATATTCTTTTTGTAGTGCTCTTTTGGCATTTGCTTTTAGTTTTTGCCTTTTTATTTTTCTATTTTTTATAGCTTATCCTTTTGTCGATCCTCAAGTTTGGATCATACAAATGATAAGATGAGTGAGGTGACTTTTGCTAGGTGGCCAGTGCATGCAATATGTTGCCTTTTCTATGCCCAAAATTTACTTAATATTTAAAATGTATTGGTGGTCATGAAAGAACTTAATTTAGCCAAGGGAAGCTTTGAAGTGCTTTAGAATTTGACAATGTTGGATGAAGGTTGATTGAATGAACTATAAATGGTCAAATCATAGAAATATTTCCATTACCCATTATACTGAAAAGAGGATTGGACATCACAACAGTGGCACTAACACGTGTGTGTTTAATTCTTCATTTTTGCTTTACAAGGTATGTATGCATATGGACATGAAATAAAACCTATATGCATGTATGTATGTATGGGGGACATATGCACTCTACTTGTAACATGAGATGTATTGACAATGATGGTGACATGATTGTATAAAAAATATAACTAGTTATGCAGAAACTAATGTGACTTAGCATGTCATTGCTAAAAAATCACTATACAAGATTACCCCATGATGATATGCACAACATAAATTGTGACTGAAAGAAGTATGGATCTATAAAGGAGGAGATAAGTGTGAAGTGAAGTAGCGAATGTTTAGCGACATCAACATGATTGATGGATGTGGATTGTGATGGAAAAACATTGAAAATGTGTATATGAAATGAATGAAAAGTAATAAGAGAAAGAGAAGAGGAAAGGAAAAATGGAAGAGAGAAGAGAAGAAAGAAAGGAAGGTAACTCATCAAAGGTATGTAGCCACTTGAAGCATGACCATACAATATTAACAAGGAATAAAAAGAAGTAGAGGGAATAAGGGAAGAGATGAATATAGGACCAAATAAAAGGTATGTAGCCGCTCAAAGTAGGACCACACAACATTGACCTAGAATGAAAAGAGGGGTGGGGAATGAAATAGAGACAGAGAAATATGGAGTGCAAAATACACCACTGATGGGTGGTTTTGAATCTATTTTAATTTTATTATTGTTATTATTTTTGGATTGTTATTGTTTTTGATGCTGAATGTACAAGAATTTGAGAACTTGCATTAGTAGAATGAGATGACAAAGTATATTTTGTGCTTTTGGAGAAATATCTCTATGAAGATAAGCTAGTGAACCAAGAATATAAAATTACTATCTAGAGCAATGTCTGAAATGAAAAATTGGTATCTAAAGCAATATTAATGCTAGGCATGGAAGTGAAATATTTATGCAAAGAACATATGAAAGGTGAAATGCTATGCTATGTCTAGGCTAGGTTATGTTTATGCTTATACTAGGCTATGCTATAATAGGATATATCTAGTGTTAGGCTAGGCTATGTTTATTGCTAGGCTTGGCTACATTATGCTACACCTACTCTAGGCTATGTTATGTCTATGCTAGGATATGCTATGTCTATGCTAGACTAGGTTGTGTATTGTTACACCTAAGATAGGCTATGCTAGACTAGGCTATGTGTAGTGTTATTCCTACGCTAGGCTATGCTATGTCGATGTCAGACTAGGCTATATTTATTTTATGCCTATGCTAGGCTATGCTATGTCTATGCTAGACTAGGCTATGTGTAGTGTTACCCCTATGATAGGATATGATATGCCTATGCTATACTAGGCTATGTGTATTGTTACACCTATGATAGGCTATGTTATGCCTATGCTAGACTAGGTTATGTTTATTGCTACGCCTACACTAGGCTATGCTATGTCTATGCTAGACTAGGCTATATCTAAAGATAGATCTATGTTATATCTATGCTAGACTAGGCTATGTTTTTTTGCTATGTGTACTTTAGGCTATGCTATGTATATTATATAATAAGCTATATGTATTGTTATACCTATGCTAGGTTGTGCTATGTCTATGCTAGACTAGAATATGTGTATTGCTACGCCTACGCTAGGCTATGATATGTCTATGCTAGACTAGGTTATGTTTGTTGCTATGTCTATGCTAGGCTATGTTATATCTATGTTAGACTAAGCTATTTTCATTGCTACACCTACACTAGGCTATGATAAAATTTTGTGGCAATTCGAGTTCATATGAGGGAGCTATGACCAAAACAGTGAGGGTGGGTCTGGTTGGATTCATACATTGGTGTGCGAATCTGACTATACCTCAGGATTCACACACCTCTATGTGAATATGAGTTTATTATCAAGAAACCAAACTTGATGATATGAAGGTTCCTTTGGTGTTGTTGGATATCCGTGTCTTCATTGAGCCACCTTTAAAACCTGTGAAAAAGAGTAACTTACAATTAAAAAAGGTGCAAAAAGAGGGTTTGTGTGACCTTCATGATGGTTAATAGAAAGAGAGATCCTAAGTGGCATCTAGGTTGATTCCAATAGAGTCTGGGTATGTAAACTAGTGGATCCATTGAATATAGAAAATGGCCCTCTATTTATATAAATTGGTAAAGTTAGGGAGGACAGAGGTGTCCCTTGATGTGGTATGCCTCATAAGTGCATTTGGGTGAGATAATTACTCACCCGTCTACCTATCATAAATGAACATGGTGATGTGGAGTGGAGTATGGGTTAAATTCCAATTGCAGTGAGGCCAACCCTCGATTGAGGGTTGACTTGGGGTGAGGTTAAAGGTGAGTCATCCATACCCATACTTTAGGGTACAAAAGTCTCTAATTGCCATTTAAAGCCTTAAATGTGCATAGGATGATATGTGGAGCAAGGGTTAAAGTTAACCCTGATTAGGTTGACCCTAGGTTAGACCAAGGTCAAATAGGTGAGGTGGCACCTAGGCTAGTCAAAGAGTAGACTAGGTGAGGTGGCCATGAATCAGATTGACCATGGGGTGGAGTTTGACCATAAAGTGATTTTTGACCATGGTAGAGATTTGACCAAGGTTAAGCCATGATGGTTGTCACATGAGGACCCATAGTTAAGTGTAGGAAGAGGCTTAAGTAGGCCAAGGGGTTTTGTGAAGATGAATAGTGAATTTTATAAATGAATAGCATTTTGAGGTTAATTTATGTAAATTTTATGGGTTTTGCAAATTGATTAGCCACAATGATGAGATAAGTGGAAATGTGCAACTTTTAGGTGTCTACAATATGGAAAATAAAATTATATGTTGTTGTATACCTATTTTTTAACTTATTTTCCATTTGAAGTGTTGACTTTAGTCTCTTCATAAATTTGGTAACATGTTTTCCATCAAGAGAAGCTAAATTTTGCGTTTAATTTTGTTTTTCAATGTTCATAATATTTTTTTATTTTTATGAATAGGTGATAATTATATCATTATCTAACAAAAAATATAGAGTTATAATTTCTAATTTTTGAGCATTAATAGAACATAAAAATATAGTAACTTGGAGACTCGTCTCCCCTACTTAGTACTTGTACTATGCACTGACACTTGTCTTAGAGATTAATACTTGTCTTGGAGACTTAGAGACATATCTTGAGACCTTTGGATGTCTTTGATCATCTCCACTTCAAAAAATTGGATACCATATTCATTTAAAACTCGAAAGCATAAACTTAATAGATCACACCTTAGAAACAAGCTAGTCATAATTAATTGCATTCATCATATAACATTTCCTTTTCTCCCTTTTCTTTGAAAAATCCAAGGGTTTCTACAAATAGTTCTAAACAACATTAAAATATAAAATGGAGCTATGAGAGACCCTAAACAACATCGTTTTTAATAAACAAATACCCTCAAAAGTATTTAGGTTCTCAAGAAAGCCTATTTTATGAGTCTATAAGAGGCCCTAAACTTATAAGTTAGACATAATATCTCAACACAAACTTGAATATTTTTCAATTATTTATTAAAATATTAATAACATGGTTTATAACTTTAAATTATAAATTTATATATATATATATATATATATATATATATATATATATATATATATATATATATATATAATATGACTTAAATAGGTCTAACAATAAAACATTAAAACTTTAAATTTAAAATTTAAATATCAAACCTAATAAAAATAAAATTGTATACACTATACTTTTAAATTTTAACATATTTATCTTAAAAAAAAATTATTTATTTTTTAATTTTTTTTTTAATAGGTTATATGTGGCTTCTATTGGGGGCCACTCTCATCACAATACCAAAATATTACATTTTTTGTAGCATATATTTTTATCACTACTTTTTTCATTTCTTTTTTTCTTAAATATATTCTTCAACTTCCTCAAAGTGTTGTTTCCACAATCAACTCCTTGACATCGTTTTGATTAAGCCATAAAATCTAACTTGTCCAGTTGCCTTCTAAAATTTGAATTTCACCTAGGGATGAAGATCAGCACCATAATTCGCTAATTTATTTTCTACTCTATTTTCTTCTCTATAAATATGCTCACACTGCCAAGAGATTGCCTCTAGTAATAGAGGATGAACATTAGCAATGATATTATTTTTTATTCAGTCTCCACATCCATTTTTGTTAATAGCATTGATGATAATTTGTGAGTCCCCTTCAATTGAAATATATTTCCATCCTTTTATTGCAATTTTAATACCTGTAAGAAGTTCCCTAGCCTCTGCATAGTTGTTAGTTGAAGTTCCATGTGATTTTGAATAATTGAGGAGAATTTTGCCTTCACTATTTCTAAAAACACCACCTCCACAAACTTTTCCTGGATTTCCTTTAGAAGCACCATCAAAATTAATTTTGATAAACCCAATTTCTGGACATTTCTATTTTACCATAGATTGAAGTAGATCTTTTGTTTTAATTCCATTGTCGTAGATGACTCTTCCACATATGTTCAAATCTTGTAGCCAATTTATTAACACATATTTTTCTTTTTCTGCAATTGAGACTTCCCATGATGAGCACCATATTTGTAGATATTTTACAAAATAGGCACTACTACGGTTCCAAACTTGGGCATTAATTTAATATTTATTTTTAAATATTCTATTATTCCTTTCAAGCCATAAATTCCAACAAATAATAGCAGGGAAAATCCTCCAAAGAATACATAATGCTTTAGCTTTATTATAACTTATCCAACATTTTATCAATTATTTCAATGTTGATGGAGCTACCCAATATAATTTCATATTTTTTAAAAATAACCCCAAATGGTGTGAGAAAACGAACAATGAAGAAGTAAATGGTCTAACGTTTCTAAATCCTTCTCACACAAGTCACATTTGAAGGGTCCATAATATCCTCTTGTTTGTAGACTCTCTTCGGTAAGAATCTTACATTGAACAACCAAAGAAATGTTAAGGTCTTAGGGAGAGCCTCTAACGACCAAATTTTCTTTCAAGGAAAATCATTGGGAGAAAGAAATTTTGATTGTTCTAAATCTTCATACTCCAACTTGACTAAGTATCCACCATAAATTCCAAACCAACTCATCCTTTCATGTAAAATTTGGCAAATAAAAATCTTCTAAGCATATTTTGAAGTTCATCTGCAATTTGTTTGAGTTTCTCTCCTTCAACCAGGTTACTAAAAAAAATCCATGTTCTAGAGTTTTTTCTTATAATAATATAATCTTTGACCTTTGGACCTTTACATGTTACGCATGCTTGAGCCAATGGTTTCCATTTTGAGTCAGAGATAAGAGAATAAGGCTTCAACCAAGCATTAGACCAAAAATTTGCATAACTCCCCTCATTGACTGACCATCTAATATATTTCTTTATCAAATGCAAACTCTATGATATGAAGTTCCATTTTGATGATCCTTTGGGTAGAGTTCTTTTCCTAAATAATTTCATTGCATCAAGAGAACCTATATATTTTTAAAGTAATATTTTTGCCCAATTTTTTTCTTTGATCTCTGAATAATCTCCATCCAAGCTTTGCTCCTAATGCCAAATTCATAAGTCTACAATTTTGCAATCCTACTCTTCCAATATTCTTTCCTTTGCAAATCTTATCCCACTTACAAAGAGGAAATCTAAAATTTTCAACCTTTCCATAGAAAGTCTCTTTGAATTTTATCCATTTATGATGCAATACCTGTTGGCAGTATTGAAAGTGACATCATATAAATATGAATGGATTGCAAAGTAGTCTTTATGAGTTGTAACCTTTCTGTCATGGTTAAGAACTTACCTTTCCAACCTGCCATGGAAGCTTTCATTCTATCCAAAAAAGAGATCCAAAGCTCATTTCTATTCCCTTTATCAGACAAAGGAATACCCAAGTAAGTTGATGGAACCTTTTCAATTTTGAACCCTAAAATATTCACAATAATTTGTTGTAAATCTATGGTAGTATTAATAAAAAAGATCCTCAATTTTGAAGTATTTACCAACTGTCCAGTAGCCTTCTCATAACATGATAATATTGATTTGAACTCCATGGCCTCGCTAACTGAGGGATGGCCCAAAAGAAAAGTATCATCAACAAATTGGAGATGAGATTCGAAAGGACCATTTTTTGTAACTTGAATACCCTTGATTTTTCCTTCCATTTTTACATTTGAAAAGACTCTCCCTAATGCTTCTGCCAGAATAATCAATAGATAAGGAGAAAGAGGATCACCTTGGAAAAGTCCACAAGATGACTTGAAATACCGAACACGAGAACCATTGATCAAAATATAAAATTTTGTAGTGTTATAACAACATTTAATCTACTCAAACCAACTATAATCAAAGTCAAACTTTCTAAGAATAGCATGTAGAAAATTCCAGGAAACCCTATCATATGCTTTGTTCATATCTAATTTCAAAAGCACACCTGCTTTTTTCATAGAATGAACATAATGTATTGTCTCTTGTGCAATAATTATACCATCAAGAATTTATTTACCCTGAACAAATCCACCTTGTTCCTCTGAGATAAGACACCCTAGAATGTCCTTTAACTTGTTTGCCATAATTTTTGAAATGATTATATAAATCATATTACAAAGACTTATTGGACGAAAGTTATCAAAATATTTTGTGTCATCTTTCTTGGGAACCAAGGTAATAAAAGTAGCATTGATATCACTTATTATGGCCTTCATTTTTCGAGCCTCTTCAATTGCAAGAAATCCATCAGGGCCAGGTGCCTTGTTAGGATGGAAACAGACAACTGCTTCATGGAGCTTCTCCATAGAAATATTCTTCATAAAGCTTTCATTTTGTCCTTGAGTGATAAGTGATGGAGTATTTGAAGATGTTTTTCTTGTGCCTCCTTATCTTGCCTAGAATCTGAAAAAATATTTTTGAAATAATTTAGTGCTTCCTTCCTTATATCTTCATCCTCAATATTTCTTCCCTCTAGAGTTATAATATTTTTAATATGACGAACAAAAAAAATTATTTTTGCTATAGCATGAAATTTTTTTATATTTCTATCTCCTTCCTTGAGCCATTTCTCTCTAGATTTTTTGAACCAATATGACTCCTCCTTCTTCAATGCATTATGATAATTAGAAAGTAATTATTTTTCTTTCACATAAGAATCTTGATTCATTACATTAATTTCTACTATCTCTTGTAAATTTTTGAGTTTGAATTCAATTTCTTTTTTTCTTTAAAAATATTACCAAAATATTTGGCATTTCATATCTTCATTTTCTCCTTTAAATATTTAAACTTTTGAACAAAATTGTACATACAGGATCCTTCAAATTTTGATTCATCCCACCATAACATAACCATTTGGAAAAAATCAAGGTCTTGGAGCCACATAGATTGGAAGTGAAATGGCTTTGGATGACCATTGTTAGGTGACTCACAAGTCAAAAGAATGGGTTTATGATCTGATCTTGCTCGTAATAAAATATCTGAAGAGATTGTATACTTTGTTTGCAACCATTTATTGGATAACAAGAATCTATTTAGTCTTTCTGCTATATAATTTTTTCCAATGCGTCTATTATGCCATGTGTATTGAAAGCTTGAGGGACTAACATCCCAAAGATCATTTGAATTGAAAAATAAAGCAAAATATTGCATTGATTTCGACCATCCTAGAATGCCACCCTTCTTTTCCAAAGGAGATATAACAATATTAAAATCACCTCCAAGAATCCATAGATCACAATGAATCATCATTGTATTTGACATAAATATACTAAGGTCCTTCCAACATCTTTCATGAGTAACTATAGTTGGAGCATATACATTTATAATCCCAACTTTGATGTTTTCCTCTTTCCTGCAAAATAATCCAACAACCCAATTACTTTTTGCTTCTAATAGTTGTCCATCCCATTTGCATTTGTCTCATATTATTGCAATACCGCCTGAAGCTCTTGTAGAAGAAACTGTTAAACAATCACCTGTCTTCCAAATCTTCTTAAAAGCATCCTTACATTCCTCACTGCTTAATTTTGTTTCTTGTATTAAAATAAACTCGGGGCTATAACAACCTATTAATTCCTTAATAACTCTTTTTTAGGGGTTTTATTCATACCCCTAATATTCCATGATATCATTTTTATCATCAACACTTTTTATTTTTATTAGTGGGCTTAAGCCCACTTCTTGTTAATACTTGTGATATTTTTATTTGGCTTCCTAGATCAATATTCTTTTGAGTTTCTTTTTCTATTTTTTCTTTCTGTGATAACCTTCCTCTCCTTCTTCCATTCTTGCTACCACTCTCATCTTCATCAATCTCTTCCATTTTTTCATATTGTTCAAAATGGGACTTATCTTCAAAGAGTTATGTTGCCCTAAAGAGTTGAAAGTGCAAAGAATAGTTTCAATAACAATTTCTTCTTTATGTTGCCCTGAAAACTCTAAACTGCATAGATAATCCTCCATAGTCATCACTTTCTTATGTTGTTTGAAATACCTAATTTTCCTTGGATATCCTCTACAATATTTTCTTTACTATACTGCTCTTGAAGTCCTAAAGTGCAAGGAATACACTCCGTACTATTTTCATTTTTTTTTAAGGAGAAGATTTTAAGCTACTTGAGGATAATAAAGGTGATTTACCTGGGTTAAGCTTGACCTCCTTCACCTCATTTGCTTTAAAAATTGTCTCCCCATATTCCTTTATATTAAAATTTGTCTTCCCCTCTTCCTTCGTACCTTTAGCTCCTTTTATATTTGAATTTGTGCATTGTACTTCCTCATATCCCCTATCAATTTTTCCTTCTAATGAGTGATTCAAGTGAACTATAATGGCCTTCACCATTTGATGATGTAGAGGTATTTTTCTAGCCACTTTATTAGAAGTGGAAAATTCTTTATTTGACCTAGCTTCTCCTGTGATATGGTCTTCTTGTTTCAAATTGAAACTACCCTCATGCCCAAAAAACTCCATCTCTTCCTCCATTTTCACTTTGTAGTCTCTTGCCATGTGCCCAGTTTCATGACATTTGCAACATCAAAATGCAATGTTTTCATAATCCATTTGTTGATCCCATTCTCTTGATTTAGATTTAATCCTAATTGACTACGGTAAAGGTTTAGAAATATCCATGGCAACACATATTCAAGTGTATACAACATGCCTTCTCTCCTTAGTAGTTGGTCCCTCTTGGATGAATTCACCTAGGGTATTACCAATATTCTTCAAAACCTCTTTATTGATGAGTTGATAAGGAAGTCCAAAAAACCTAATCCATACTAGAAGCCTTTTAATAGTTTTTGTGTCCACAGAAAAATTCTCACTCCAAGGTATTAAATATAATGCATCTTTTCCGCTAAACCAAGGGCCTCCATCCATTATTTTATCTCTTATTTCTAAACTAGAAAAAATAATTTATCCCTTATTTCTGAACTAGAAAAAATAATGAGAAAATTCCTTTTGGAAGAAAAGTAATGGAGCAATTTGAATTCAATCTTCATTTTTACTTTGATCCAATTTTGAATCTCAGAAAAATCTAGCCAATATCCATGAAACTTACAAATTAACCCTTTGGTTTTAAGAATCATTATATCATGCTCAATCATTACATCCTTAATAATCACTTTTGGCGTAGAGTCTCCTACCTGGACTAGGTTTTCCATAGATTCTCTCTTCTTTTTATTGCTAGCTAGGGCATCCAAACTTCCAACTTGACCATTCACACTTTCAATAAGCACTTTCACAAATGACTTTCTTTCCATGTTACCTAAATTTTTTGCACTCGTTGTCGGTTGCACTCACTCCCGACTCGTGCTTGCACTCACTACCGACTCCACTCGTTCCCAGCTCACGTTTGCACTCGCTTCCCACTACACTTATTCCCGACTTACACTCTCATTCGCTACTCCTTAAAATTATATTTATTATAATATATTTAATTTTAAATATTATATTTATATTTATCAAGGGTTTCAAGTAGCAACTTATCCCTTATGTGAAAATATCTGTGCTCAATTTAAACTGCCAACACATCACTTTGAGATTAGATTCCTTTCTACTTCACGGCATACATCGAAAGGCAGGCTTCTTAAATGCTTTGTTGTTACTTCAACCTTTATGTAGGATAATCAAAACACAAACTCATAAATGAACTCTATGATGCCCAAAGTGTAGCCTATGGCCTTTATAGGTGTATGCACTTGCCCTAATTGAAGCAAAGCCTATAAATGGTCATGGCCAACGTGGGTGCCATCGCACAAGTTATGCAAAGCTATTCAAATTATGTCGTCTCCTTTCTATAATACCATTCAACGAACTTAAATTACTATAACACCAATCAATAATTAAAGATAACGACAATCTAGCACATGTGACTCTATACCCTATTGATGTAGCACGAGGTATGTTTGGTTGCACATTCTATTGATGTAGCACGAGGTATGTTTGGTTGCACATGGGAATACACATAGTATAATTTTGGAAAATTTGGATGTTGTTGTTACAAATTTGAGGTAAAAACGAAAATCAAATAACAATAGTCACTATCAAACCTCTCTTTTAAATAAAAGTCTTTATACTTATCCTTATCCTTTACCATTGAAAGCTGTAGACATTGCCGTGTAAAAGTTAGATGCACCAGGATAGACCTGTGCAGCTTATTATCCAAGCTAGCTCACATATAACTTAGTAAAGCCCTTAGTTTTCAGTTTTGCAGCATCTACTACTTACCTAAATAATTCGTCAAAAGCTTTACAATGAATGCTGTCAAGCTACTTAAATAAATATTATTTATTTAATATAAATATTAATTATATATAAATATGGTATATAATTTTTAGTTTTATTAAAATTTCAATATAAATTCCAGCCTAAACTTCTACCTTAAACCAAAAAAAAAAAAAAAACTTTAAATGTAAGTTCTAACCATTGCCCTTAAAAATTTTAATTTTATACATGTTTTCTGAAAATGGGGACTCAAAACTTTTGGATAACCAACTTTGAACCGATTGAATTCTCCATTCTACTAGCTAAGCTCTCTAAGATGGTGGTCAGCTGTAGTAAATTCATGTAAAGAGGAAATACTTTAACCTTTTGCTACGAAAGAAGTTCCCAAGGGTTAAAAAAGAGAGCAGAAATTGTAAATGAGCCCATGAAACGGGAAGGTCAAATAAGGTGTTTACAGCATAGAATAAAGAGCAGTTCTACTTCTTGGAGATTCACTTCCTTGCCCACTGAGAAACCTGTTTTAAAAGTTGAAAAAAAACTTAGCTTTTGTGGGTATAGGTTAGTATATTTGTTTTTCTTAAATAAATATTTAGGTTGTTATAGTTAGAAAAGATAAGTTAGGTTTACAATAATTAAATGTTTATGGATGGATGGATTGCGTTCATTTAATTTTTCACTTATAAACTAAAAATTCTAAAAGTTATTAGATTCTAGATTATTTAAGGTTATCAGATTCTTAGATTCTTTAGGGGCTGGGTAGAGCTTTCAAATACAGAAGTTTTGAGCTCCCACCAAGGTTTAATTAATTATGAGATGACCAGAAACATTTCATCATCTAGCAAAGCCCAAGACCATGGAGTCTGCACTAACATCAGTCAGTATGACATGGGCTCATGTATGTCAGTTATGATTATGATTATTACTCGCCAATATTTTATTGGTTGATGCCTCAGTGGGGATAACTCGACGAGTTCAACTCCTTAGGATGAATACACTTTGCTCTGACAAAGAAAAAGTTGACCATCAAAGAATAATCTAATTTTATCTGCACAGGTCAGTCATTAGTCTATGACTAAACGCCTGATGGAGACGATGCACATCAATATATTGGGGGTCGCAGCAACGGAATCATGTGTATCGTTGGTCAATACCTCACTGATGTTTAGAGTCTGACACTTTGCCAATCCAATTCTTTATTCTTCTGCAACTTGAGTTGGGCAAAATGGTGCATAGAGTCTCTTCATGGGAGACTTTGCTGCTGATTTCCCACTGATAGTTGTAAAATACCATGAAAAAAAAAGTTGCAATGGCTTGTGAGTTTTTCTCATTATCCACCTGCCTCATCTCTGTTGTATGATGGTTATTATTTTTCTGTCATGCAGCACAAGCATAGATGCAATTTGTTGAATGGCAGCAAGAAATTCATGTCTAGAGTCTGGAATTCTGCTTTAATTTCTATTGCATTGTGATCTGTAGTGGTGAGCAGGGGGCATCTGTAACTTGGAAGAGAGTGGAGTATCGTTTTTTGTGCAGACTTCTCTTCTAATCTTATGCATTTGTGGCCCTTTTCATTGGGTGTTGTTTCTGGAAATCTTGAAGTTCATTTTTAGGATGTATAGGCTTCTCATTGACTTGTTGCAAAATATTCACAAATACTTCAAATGATAAGAGTAGATGCTATAAGGAGAGAAGACAGAGGATTCTGATCTCCTCCACTCAGATGATTCTAGTCCAGAGTTTTCTTTCATCAAGAAGCAGAGACAATTGGAAGCCACTGCTTGTTACATCTACAAAGTTGATAGGAATGAGGTAAAATTGAAGTAGAACAGAATTGTCTGTTTTAAGGTTTATTGACTGCAGAGTTTGCTAGTTGTACGATGGAAGAGCACATGCTGGCCAACTTGACAGCAGCCATTACAAGAGATTTTCCATTGCACATTGTGAATGCTGGGCCTCTGGGCTCGGATCCTAAATATGTTAAAAAAGACGTGGTGAAGCTAGCTGAATCAGATACCAGACAAAGAACAAGGGCACAATCAGGTTCTTGTGCAGCATCCACTTTTGTGGAATCCAGAGACCAAATTTCCTATCAGTGCTCTGCTGTGAAAGCTTTGAATTCAGATATAGCTGAATGTGGATTGTATCCTGTAGATTCAAGCACTCCACATGATTTGTCTAACTTGTTTTCAGGATTGATCTCACATGGAGATGACAACAATGGTGAAGACAGTGTGTCCTGGTTTTGTCCAAGTTTCCCAGGGCGGGAAGACAATAACAATCAACATCACATTGAGGATTCCCATGAGGGAAATCCCAGTGAGTTTCATTGTATGATTTCTAATTATCAACTCACACCTCCTAATATTGAATCTCAGTTTCTGCAGAGACAGCGAGCTGAGATCCAGCAGCTCCAGTGGGTGCAAACTTTGGGTGATCCAGAATATAGTCATCAACCTCAACAATTGAAAAAATGGAGAGATTCAGCAGACTGCCTTGGGCTGAGATCACAACCAATGAAACATAGAATTCAAACCACCAAGCTGTACAAAGGAGTCAGACAGAGGCGGTGGGGGAAATGGGTGGCAGAAATCAGACTACCCAGAAACAGAACAAGGCTCTGGCTTGGGACCTTTGATACAGCAGAGCAAGCAGCCTTAGCCTATGACAGGGCTGCTTACAAGCTGAGAGGAGAGGATGCTAAGTTAAATTTCCCCGACTTAAAATGTCAAGTCCACATGACTCCTAATATGCTGGACATTGACAGTTCCTTTTCCTCCAATGCATCCAATCAGCATCCAGGTTCAGCTCATACCAGTCATGGACTATCATATGCTCTGCAATCTTCAGTGGATGCAAAACTGCAAGCAATCTGTGAGCGCTTGTCTGCATCCACCAGGCCACCAAAGGATAGAGAATTCAAATTGGGTCCTGCCTGTTTGGATCGGAAAATCAGTTCATTGACACCACCCAGCAGAAAATCTGATATTAGGGTAAAGCCAGAAAGTCCTAATAGTGATGCCCACAACTTTGAGTGTGACAATAATTCTGGGATCACAGCAGTGAATTCTGCTTCTCCTTCTGCATCATCTTGTAAATCTGAGATGGGTACACTTAGTGTGCTATCATCATTCTCAGCCTCTGCTGTAAGAATTGATATCAACGCAGCAGATTCTCTCAGCAGGATGCCTTCTTTATACATGGACATGAATTGGGATTTGCTGAATTCTTATGACAATTCATCCATGACAGATCAGAAAGTCAGTCGAGAAAGAACAATCTGAATTCACTTGTATACAGACAGTTGATGATCTTGTCCTTGACAGGATCCCAGAAGAAAGCAGTGAAGACGATGGTGTTTCCCTTTCTCTTCAAGGCATCCTGGATGCATTAAATCACTTAATTTTCACGAGGTGATTAACCTCGTACTTGTTTTTGCCTTCCCTTTTGTTTTTTTTTTTCCCTGGTACTTAAGGCTGTAACTCTGTTCATGGGACAGTACCGTAATATTCGATTTACAGGAAACGATTGAAAAGACTATTTAGTTATTAAATTTTTTTTTTTCGATTTATGGGAACATGCTATAATAAATTTATATACATTTTTAGAAGGGATGAGGTATCAGCACAGAGTGGCTTGAAGGTAACATTAAAGTGTTCACTCTGGAATGGTACCTTGGACATTTCAGCACCATGAATGGGAGGATTTTACCTTATTTTTTCAGTACACTAATCTATGAATTAAAAAATTAATAAAAACATTATGCATTGTAAAGCAATTGGTGTATGGATCAATGGAGGTCAACATTTTCATGATAATGAGACTGTGGTAATGGAACCTTTTAGGACAATGCCACTCAATTTACAGTAATACCGCGTACCACATGGTTAATAAAATATTTTTTAATATTAATTAATTTTTCAATTTTTTAAGGTCAAACTAATTAAGTGCAGGATTTAAATGGTTTTATATTTAAGTACATAAGTTGGTAGCTAAAAGATAACACAGGTTATTATCCAGTAAATTTATAAGGTGTGTGTTGATACATCTTTTATGTGCTTGATGTTTACTACATTTAAAAAAATCACATCTAATCTTAAATTATAGAAAAAAATTTAGTTGATTTTTAACAGAAAAAAATTATTATAAGTTTTAGTTTGTAAAGTAAAGATTAAGTCAAAATTTGTTGTATAAAATAAAGTCAATACTACTCAACTTATAGAAATAAAATTGGGATAGCCTACTCACAAGCATTCCTCCACTACCAATTACCCTAATTTTCTTGAATTAATTTTAAAGTCAAATACACATTTTTTTGAAAAAATATTAAATTTGAATTTCTACACATCACTATGATAATTAATTTGATAACTACTTTTTTTTTTTTTTTTTGACTCCAAGATTAAAATAAAAAAATTTATCGAATTTTCAATAAATTTAAAAGGTTTTGGATGAAGTTTAATTTATCATTACAAATTTTTAATAAAAATAATTTTATAAAAAATTTATAAACATTAAAAATAAATTTATTTTAGTCGGCCAAGGTTAAATGGTTTGGTAAGAAGCTGGACACTTACCAGAAGGAGATCTAGGTTCAAATCTCGCAGACATGTCCAATCTAATGCAAAGGTAGTAGTTTGACTTGAGTTCGCTAAGTGTGCTTCAGTTTGATGACGACTGTACAAACCTCGAACCACCGGGAGTCTCCTTCACTTTACCTCGTGTTTACCGAGGCAAGATAGGGGTTATAGTGGTAACACCATGATTTGATGCTACAATCGAAAGCAATGCGACTTGACCCTGTGACCAGTTGTTCAAAAAGAAAAGATAGTTGCCTATTCCTCTGTGTATAAAAAAAAATAAACAACTTACCCCGTGACCAGTTTTTCAAAAATGAAAGGTAGTTGTCTACTACTCCAGATGTTCAAAAAGAAAAGGTATTCTATTCCTCTATGTATATATAAAAAAACTATTTATAAATTTTTTATGTGATAATTTAAAAGTTTTTAAAGTAATTATATTTTTTCATGAAATATTTTTAAAATAATTTATATTATAAGATTACTGGAATAATCTAATAGTTATTAAAATGTTATGCCAAACTGATACGAAGATGATAATTTTTTATTTGGTTAGGTAAGAAACTGCTACTACCAACGCACATGGCTGAGCCAAAGCCAAAGCCCGAACCGTTACGCTGTCCCCGGGGACAAAAACAACTTATATTTTGAACAATGTGTAAGTGGGTGTAAGTGGGTAAACGTCACTTATAAACTTTAGCCTTTAATAAATTACATATTTTTCTCGAAATTAATAAATTATATTTTAATTTTATGTAAAAAGGCATTATATTAAAGAATTAACAAAATAAATTTTTACAAACCAAAAAAATGAGGTCGTCATGTGGTTAACGCCATCAGCCAAAAAAACATCCCCATCAAAATAGAGTGGGAACCCAAGCAAACAATTTATAGTTATTCAACACCATCTTATAGAAATGATGGACAACAAAATAAATTGATTACAAAATGATGAGGCTTAGCCACCCCTGGATTGATTCCCACCCACCAAAAGCATCAAGAGACTTTGACATCAAGTCCCTCCCTTGTTCAAAAGTGCTGGGAACATCCACCCTGCCATAAAATCTTAAATTTTCCCAAACATCAAGTTGAGGAGTTGGGGGAGAGAGGAATAGTCATGTAGCCACGACCATCTCTATAAGGACCTTGAGCTAGGATAGGAGTGCAGTTTGGGAGTGAGCGACACTGCTGTATGGACCTGGATTGGCTTCGAGGAGTATCCTGCTCAAGAGAAACCCAATTGACTGAGCACAACATGTTCCCCAGTGATTAATAAGCTCTTGAAGATGAGTGAGCTCCATGACCACCTTATTGGCCTGAACTATAATATGAAAATACACAGATGAAATGTAATACTCTCAATTAAAATTTACAAACCCTAGCTAAAAATATTATAACTTTTCTCCAATAAAATTTTGTACCATGCAAAAAAAAAATATCAGATCTAAAAATATGTGCAGAAAATTTGACACAAGAAACCCCAAAGTGGCAAATGTGGCCACACGAATTTATTAAAAATATTCTACAAGTTGCAATGGATAGATCAGCCCAAATACATCTCAAATTCACCATAAAATTGCATAAAAGAGAAGCCCTAGGTTGGACGTCCTCATCTAGGAGATAGGGCACACAATAGACTCCACAAAAATCCCTCCAAACAACACAAAAAATTACCCAAAGTTGGGCGACCCTCCTATAGGGTAAATTTGATCTGAAAACACACTAAATATGGCCCCCAAAATTGGGTGACCCACTCCAAGCCCAGTTGCACATAGAAAACATTGAAATCTGAAGCACAAATTGTGAATCCTCAGGTAGATCCACCAATCTCCAATCAAGAGCAAGGGCACATCACCTTATCTACAAGATTGGCTTCTCCTAGAGACTAGGGCACATCACCTAAATCTGCAGAATATGAGTAAGTGTTTAGCCCTCAACTCTCATACAATATCACAAATACCCAATAATCTTCACAAATGGGGTGCACCTCTCCCTTATATAACATGAGCTTCTAATTCTTCATTAACTCCCAAGGTTCCATGTCCCTTATAGGGTTAGGGTTACTTTTTAATATTTTAATATTTCTTTTAAAGTCGACCCCATTAAAATAAACTCCTAAGTCACTTTTATAATTTAAATAAAACATTTCACTTAACTTAGGAAATAAGACGTACTTTATTATTTAATAAAACATTATAAGTTAAATATATAATTTAACTTAAGGAATAACGCTAAATATTAAATAATTTACTTCAGACCAACTAAATGAACCATTTGAGAAGAACATGGTCTCAAACACCTCGAACACCACACACTGCCAACCCTAATCAGGACCATGCTTGGGACCATACTTACTAAAAATAGTAAGTAGCTAAAAATAGAAAGTGATGGCCCACAACTCCAAAATGCCTTCGAAAAAAGGTAGAGGAAAGTTGGCAAAGCACATAATTCAAGGAACCAAATCCCAATAGGGTTCCCAATCATCTCCACTAGCCTACGAGAACCCAGTAGTAAGTTAATCCACCAAAACACACTAACTGCCTAGAAATGGGATATTACAGTCCTCCCTTCCCAAAGATTGCTTGTCCCCAAGCAATACCAAATCAACCTCAAATCATTTGTCGGATCCTGGCTGCAGCCACATATGATTCCAGGGTCCCATAACAGCCTCAGGAAAAACCCACCATGTTGACGTTGTACCACTCTGATTACAATAGAGCTACCAGCATGCCGAAACTGCACAAGTCTCATCTGCAACACCATGATGAAATCTCCCTCAAGTCTGGAGCTGAAATACCTGATAAGGCTAAAATGAAATATCTCCCGCCAAGTCATCTCAGAAAAAACATTATCAGATATCCCACTGCCCGTCACCGCCATGGGCAAAAGGAAAAGCAATTTACTCAACAGGAGAATGTAGTCCTCCACATCCCTCATCGTGAAGTCTCCATAGTAATGCAGAAAAGACCCTGCCAAAAAATTGACATTAAAGGTGATAGCAATACCAACCCTGGAAGTGCCTCCGTGGTCAAGAGCTAATATCCTCACATTGACACTAAACCTCCTAGTGTCAATTGGACAGTCCCAAGTATACCAACCAACTGTAATCATCAAAGCTTAATCTGAGAATATAAATGCCAGCACCATGGAAAGACTTTAGTAATCACCACTCAACCATGTGCGAATTAAAATTAATTGCACAACACCTAAAGGATTTCCTACATCATGCTATCCAAAAGCTAACAATGGATCAAAATCTATCTGCTCATAGCTTGATGTCACTATACTCAACACCATAATGTAAGGGCAACAACTAACATATTGGACTACTCCCATATACACAAGAGATGTGTGTGTGGAAAAAACTAGGAAGTTCTCTCCAAAAGCCAGATTACCTCTATTAACCAACTTCGATGACCAAGTATTGTGCTGTTGAGTACCTATCAAGATAATATTCTATAAAAAATCTGTAAGCTGGGCACTCAAAATCTGTAAAAACTCAAGAAAGTCCACAAGAAGTTATTCACCATGATCACTAACCCCTGACACCAAAGGAGAAAAATCATGAGAGTCCATGTCAACTCCCTCATTCACTAGATCCAACACTCCATCATGAAGGCTGACACTACCAAGTAACCTACTGTCTTTATCGTGAGTGCTAGAAATTAAGAATGCATAATCATGATTTGATGCATGCACATCCAACCAAAAACGGAATTGATAAGCTAACCCAATCATCCTCTCAATCTATGGTTCAACAATAACCCTGACAATGGATTGAATGAGCTGAAAACACATAGATATACAACTATCCAAGTCTGAACTCTCACCTTTAATCATCCCAAAATAAGAGCCAATGCTGCCACAATGAAAATATCTAATAAAAAAGAATGTTCTAATCTCATCCTTAGGTGGAATGAACTCCTCAGAAGTCACCAACTCAGATATGTACCAAACTCTACTCAAAATTTCCCTCCAGTTCACTTGTATGAACATAAATGGATATGAAAAATATCTGTAAAAGAGATAACATGAGCACATGTGTCACCTATTTTAATAAAAATCTCCTGTGGTATACCTATACCATCGTCTTGAATCTCTAGCAGCATATGCATACAATCTTGGGTAAGGCTACCCACCTCAAGAGTGGCTCTAACATGCTGAAGCCTATCATCCTCAACATCACAAAAGGAATCTTCATGTGATAGGCCCACTAAGTCATTAGTCATATCATATAGCTTCCCTCTACTGCTATTCGCCATAGAGAGTAAACCATTATCATAAATTACATCATCATCTAAATCATAATAGAAATCCTCTTCTTGTGGTGGATCCACAAGTTAACTCATCATGCCACAATGATCTAAACCATCATGATCCATCATAGGAAGCAAACCATCATAAGAACATTGTTCTTTCCCCAAACTATCATCATTCATCTCAAAGAGTGGGTTATGAAATGTTAACTCTACTCTCATATCAAAAAGGGAATTATCAAAAGTTTGGAAACTATCTTTACCACCTTGCATCAACTTGCAAGTAGCAATATGGGATCCTTCTCTTTCCATTTCTCTCTCATTAAAATCAAGACCATGCAAGTTTAGAAGACTGTTGTTATGATGCATACAAAAATCAGAATTAACTTCATACCTTTTAGGTGTGTCTCCATGGCTGCCCCAAGTCTCAATTGTGTCTCCTTCAAATCTCATCCCATCTTCATCGCTAAGACTCCAATCACAATCAGCTTCATGCCTTAAAAATTTTGATTTATCTTTATCAACACAATGATCAAAATCAGCAACATTACACTCTTTAATTTTATTCACAAAAGTTAGGGCAGATTCATGCTCAATCCATGAATCATCCCATGGTTGCAACTCCTCATCTACTGTTGTTTTATCAATGCCTACATCAGGGTACTTTATGATATCATCATCATTGAACACTTATCTAGTAATGGATGCACAAGATAAATTAATTTCATCTTCTAGATCTACAACAATGTTAA
This sequence comes from Wollemia nobilis, assembly GCA_028583015.1. Classification (NCBI taxonomy): domain Eukaryota; kingdom Viridiplantae; phylum Streptophyta; class Pinopsida; order Araucariales; family Araucariaceae; genus Wollemia; species Wollemia nobilis. Next base: position 2,015,654 of record JAQPPZ010002068.1, read on the forward strand.
TTTCATTGGAAAAATTTCCTTCCAACATCCTTTTGATGCTTTCCAATTCTGATGCATCATCTATAACATCAATTTCTTCATTAAATTTAGGAGTTGGAGATCCCCTATTCCCATAAAATTCATCAAAAACACCACCATTATGCATGAAAGGATTGCTTTTAGGAAATAAACATGTTTCCTCATACCTGTTATCAAAATATCACTATATTCCATGGATGAAGATACGTGCATTGTGGTAGATTTATTTTTGCATACCTCTTGAGACAAGGCTTCTTCTTCCAAATCTGAAATTGATGAAACTTTCACTCCAGGATCTGATTTTTCTTGCTTCTCTCCAAGCTCATCATCATTAATGGCAAATATATGAGTTCTTGACTTTCCTCTCAAAATTATTGCCCAATGAGAGGCTAAGTTCTCACATCCATGATCTCTTGTAACCCCATGAGATGTGGGTTTTTGTGGCTGAGGGTTTCCACCTTGACCTAGCTTGGCATCCAATTTAGTCAACACTTAAAGCATTGCATCCAATCTTTTCTCATTAATTTTCATGGTGGATGATTTATTTGAGTTCTTCCTTGTGTAATAATTGTGCCCTACCTGCATAAAAAACCCTCACAGGCTGACAGGAAACTAGCTCTAATACCATTGTAATATCCCCAATTAAAATTTACAAACCCTAGTTGAAAATATTATAACTTTTCTACAATAAAATTTTATACCATGCAAAAAAAAAAAAAAAAAAGATCTGAAATATGTGCAAAAAATTTGACACAAGAAACCCCAAAGTGGTAAATGTGGCCACACAATTTTATTAAAATTATTCTGCAAGTTGCAATGGATAGATCAACCCAAATACATCTCAAATTCACCACAAAATTGCATAAAAGAGAAGCCCTAGTTTGGATGTCCTCCTCTAGGAGGTAGGGCACACAATAGACTCCACAAAAATCCCTCCAAACACCACAAAAAATTACCCAAAGCTAGGTGACCCTCCTATAGGGTAAATCTGATTTGAAAACACACTAAATATGGCCTTCAAAATTGGGCGACCCACTCCAAGCCTAGTTGCACATAGAAAACATTGAAATCTGAAGCACAAATTATGAATCCTCAGGTAGATCCACCAATATCCAATCAAGATCAAGGGCACATCACCTTATCTACAAGATTGGATTCTCCTGGAGACTAGGGCACATCACCTAAATTTGTAGAATATGAGTAAGGGTTTAGTCCTCAACTCTCATACAATATCACAGATACCCAATAATCTTCACAAATGGGGTGCACCTCTCCCTTATATAACATGAGCTTCTAATTCTTCATTAACTCCCAAAGTCCCACACCCCTTTTAGGGTTAGGGTGACTAATATTTTAATATGTATTATAAAGTCGACCCCCATTAAAATAAACTCCTAAGTCACTTTTTAATTTTTTTAAAATATTTCACTTGACTTAGGAAATAAGACGTACTTTGTTTTTTAATAAAACTTTAAAAGTTAAATATTTAATTTAACTTAAGGAATAACACTAAATATTAAATAATAAACTCTAGACCAACTAAACGAACCATCTGATAAGAACATGGTCTCAAACACCCTGAACACCACACACTGCCAACCCTGATCAGGACCATGCCCGTAACCATACTTACTAAAAATAGTAAGTAGCTAAAAATAGAAAGTGATGGCCCACAACTCCGAAATGCCTTCGAAAAAAGGTAGAGGAAAGCTGGTGAAGCACATAACTCAAGGAACCAAACCCCAATAGGGTTCCCAATCATCTCCACTAGCCTATGGGAACCCAGTAGTAGGTCATCCACAAAAACACACTGACTGCCTAGAAAGGAGACATTACATGAATAATATTAGACTTCTCAAAGTCAGAGATGTGCAAAGAGGAAGAACACTTACCAAAGATACAATCATTTCTAGATCTCCATATACTGAACATTATCACCATACGAAACAAGTGCCACACTTTAAAAAAATAGTTGGTAATGGCAGGGGGTCTCCCAAAATGATATGCTTCTACTCAAACATGGTAAAGGAATATGGTCTAAAAAAGGAAAAAAGCCACTCCCAAAGGGAATGAGCATGAGCACAAACCCAAAAAATATGGACAAAATCTTTGTAGCACCCTAAAATTGGCACGGTTAAAACCTTAGTAAAATATAAAAGATAAAAATTTGAATTTTAACCCCAAATCGCTCCAAAACCGCCTGTTACCCGTTTCCTCATTATTTGCGCCATTTTTAGGATTTGTTTTGACCGTTGGACGATATCGTCATACATTAGATGAGATCATCCCAGATCTAATGAAATCATCATGGATAGAACGTCCAAACAATTTTGTCCCAAAACCAAATGTTCATAATTAGCTTCTGTTTCAACAGCCTCTCCAACTTGGGCAGAAGCGCGTCTGCATAGTTGGAGATTTCCCTATTGGAGATCTCTCAGATTGGGATGATCCCCAACCTCATAGCCTCCCCCTAATCCTATATAAACTAGGATTTTTCTAGTTTATCCCCTTGACTCCCCACGATTCGATTCCCCTTAACCCCTTAGTTGATCGATTCGGATCCTTATTCACTAGAGCATCCTCGTACTATCGTCTGTATGTTGCATTTCGCATTTTCTTGTAGGAACTCTACTATTTTTCGATCGAAGATAACTTGGATCGTCGTAAACGATCTCGGATGATTACGGATGATTTTGTCGAGGAGCACAGACGATCGCGTATGATTGGAGGCGATCCTGACTATAGTCCAGATTAGGGGCAATCCGAGTCCAAAGTTTGCATCTTCTTAATTTTTTTTGCATTTTTCCATTATAATTCTGCATTATCTTAGGTTATTATGTTTATGCATCTTGGAGTTCACCTCATCTAGTACAAATGCATGATAAAATCAAAATAGATTGTGAAGTTGATACTTGTCCCTCTAATTACTTGTTTGGATCTATCATTCGAGACAAATTTATAGTTATTTCTATCATTTCCCTTCGCTTATGTAGTTGCATCTTGGGTATTTTGTATCTATTTATGTGATTGCAGGTTTCTGACGAATTCATCTGACGAATTCATCAGTTATCGGACGATCCTGTCTGATCTCGGATGATTACGTATGAACCGAGGCGATCCGGACTTCAACAAACCTCAAAATCTTCCTCGGACATCCGGAATCGGTACATTTAGCATATTCTCTCGTGTTTAGCATTTATTCATGTTTTTTGTATCCATATAAATCAACATTGACATATAGAATAGATTAGATTTATCTTGGCCAAACCTAGGAGCTGAATGATTGAGTATAAAACAAACACATCGAACCCATTCCTAACCTAGGCATGGAAACTGCCACTCAAAAGTTTCCTGGTGAACCCACCATTCATCGAAAATTCACCTTTATACTCCTCCCCCGAGAGGTGGGACCTTCAAAGGGCCTCTCAGTCTGAGGTATTGTCCCATCCTTCTCGCATCCCCCTTCTGGGCACGGATCCTATAGCCTGAGGGTAAGGATGCAAAAAATTTGGAGCGATACGTTTTGGCGAACCCGACATGAATAACATAGGCATATTTCTGATTCAAAAATATAAAAATAAAAATATATATATATATATATATATATGTATGTATACAAGAAAAATAAAAATAAACAAAATCATCATTTCAAGTTTGTATGTTTTAGATTCAATTCTAAATAGTAGATGCTAAATATTACTTTTAGAAGTACTAAAGAAACCATGAGTTTTTACTCAAATCAATATGAGCCCATCGGTAATGTTGGAAGAATTCAGCCAAATACATTTGTTGATTATGACCAACCTCATCCCTATTCAACATCACCTCCATCACACTTTTCTCATTTTTCATCATTACCCCAACAGGACAATCCCTTTTCCAATCCTCTTCATAATGATATTATCTATTATCCTATATATCCATATTATGTCTATCAATCCACATACAATCCTCCTCCACCCTTTCAATATTATTCTTTCAATACAACACATCCATTTCAACAAGAAAATACTTATTCTTCCAATCCTACCATGCACTCACATCATACTTCCCAATCGTCCTATCATCATTCTACCCATAATAAAGAAAAGAGAGGTGAAAAACCATTAGGTCCTTTTATGACTGAAATCCTAAGGCACTTATCAAAAACCTCTCGAAAACCTTCATCACGTAAATTTACTAAGCTCAATCAACCAATGGATATAATTCTCTAGCATTTACTTGATACAAATAAGATTGAACTCCCTTCCATAAGACAACTTGATACCACAACAGATTGGTTTAAACCTGAGCTACATTGTGAATATCATAGAGTAGATGGGCATATGACACAAAATTGTAAAGATTTAAGATGTGCAATTCAAGATTTGATTGATGAGGGTCTTTTTAATATAAAGGAATTACAATCTACAACTGATTATAAATCTCCAATAAATTATCGAACTCCTACACAACAAATACTAATAATCAATCAAGACATGGGGATCTCCCAAGAACCCCTATTCAATTATCAACAACAGGAAACCAATCAAATATTGCATGTTAATGCGTCCCATCATGATGATATTACTAATATTGTAACATAAACTACAAATGAGCAACCTCAAGTTCAATCAACTCAATCTGATATTCAAGAGATGCATTCCTCATTTGACCAACCTTCAAAACTAACTTTGGCTCTAGAGAATGATCCAAAATGGAATGTAAGCATAGAAAGCTCATATTTAGAATCAAAATCTCAATTTGAAATCCACTTTGATAGCCAACAACAAGTGATTAATCCTCAAGCAAAGATATCCCTTTTAGAAGTATTACAAAGTTCTCATAAGGAAACTTTGTTCAAGATACCTAGCCAACAATTTGTTCCTCATCATATTTTCTCTAAGAACATAATTAATGGTGTAAACCCTCTTGATGTTAACCATATTTCATTCTATGATGAGGATATTCCTTCCTCTACTCCACAAGAAGACTCCTATCTTTACATTATAGGATCTAGTAAAGAAACACCTATCAAAACTATCATGGTAGATAACGGCTCCTCTCTTAATTTATGCACTTATCAATTATTCCAAAAATTCAAAATAAAGGAAGAAGATCTTAATGAATCAAATGTTATTATAAAATCTTTTAACAATGAAATTCAAGAAGCTCAAGGTACTATAATTCTTCCCCTTAATATTGGATCCAAGATCCTGGATACTTTGTTTTATGCAGCATATTGCCCTTCACCTTACAACCTACTTCTCAAAAGTCCTTGGATTCATACGATGAGGGTTGTCCCTTCCACTCTTCACCAATATTTGAAATTTGAACTTGCAAGTAAAATTGTTACCATACATAATGACCCAACACCATTTGAAGAATATTTAACGGTTGAAACATCAAGTTCTATACATTCTCTATGGTCACAATTATCTTCTATCCATCACTTTTCTTCATTCATATATGATCATCCTTGTTTACCAAATAACACCCGTGCATATCTTTCACATATACTCCCTCCATATTATCAAGACTTGGAAGATAGTGATGAGAATGAAGAACCTTCTTATCCTTCTGACATTTTATTTTGTAACATGATCAATTTTACACATATAAAAGTAAAATCTTTTGCTACATTATTCTACATTATAACAAAGCTTTTGTTATCACTACCTTTTATTCATCACCTTTTGTTCTTACCTTCACCACAACCGAATTATCCTTCAAAACCTCCTTTGATTTTGAAACAACCTTAGACATGCTATACTCAAATAACCTTGTATATTGTATATAGGTCATCTTGTATATACCACCAATTCAATTCATAAAAAAAAAAAATCAAAATATAAAAAAAAAAAACATCAAAATCATCAAAATCTTCAAACACATCTTTTATTCATACTTGTCAATTCTTGGAGCTTGCAGTTATATTTTCAATTATTTTGGATAAATGAACATTTATTTGGAATCCCACACTTTCACACTCACATGAATAAATATCTTGATTTTATGTAGTATGATTATTAATCTCTCTTATATCAAAGTCCACATTAGGATTAAATAAAGTTTTGAGCATAGAGAATTGATCTTGTTATTTACTTGAACCAAGTATATCTTTTCACATTAAAATGATTTCATTGCACATTCAATATGATGCTACATAGTAGACGTGGTTTCTTGAGCGAAAAGTTTCCCCTGCTATCCTATCATGCACATGGTCTAGAATCTTTGAGAATTGACAAAAGGACAAGCTCACCCCTACCGAGAATAAAAATCCCTTGCTCTACAACTAATCCGAGCAAGTATCCCTAGCATAGGAAGAAAAATAAAAGTTCAAGAAAAAGAGAAAAGAAAAATGTTATTTTGTATCATCACGGCAATGTTTTAGCATTATCTCAAATATCAAGCAAAAATACAAAAAATAAAAAGAGCAAAAGAGAAAAGCAAAAGCAAAATGCAATAAAATCCTTTCCCTACCCCTTGAAAAGAAAATAAGGGTGAATGAGCTTGAATCCTTGGAATTCTCAATTATTCGAAAGCGTGAGGTAAGCCCCATAACAGGTGGTTTGTGCCCAACCCGATTGGCCTTGGGTAATTCTTAGCGTGGTGATATGTCTGTCACATTAGCAACCTTCTTTTGTACAGACCTATGTCGGCTTATGGATTAGCTAGCTCTTGATAACCTAACTTGCATGAGTATGGTATGGTTATATGCATATAAATCATGGTTAACGAACATTCATTTGGTTAAGGCAAATTGCTTGTATCAAATTATCTTGCTCAAAATTGGTGAATGAACAATACAATTGCACACACATTTGTATTTGAGAGATTTTGTATCATTATGATAAATCAAGATCGGTAATGAACTCACATTTGCACATGAGGATCCCTTATAAACCTACATTTGTTTTTGAGATAATTTAAAATATTTCTGTAATTTTGGAATAATTTTATCCTCTTATTTCAGAATTTTGTTTTGTATAAAAAAATTATATACATTTTTCCACAAAATCGCAAAATGATTTCAAACAACATGTTCATCATATTATTATTATTTGTTTATCAAAAATCAAAAATCAAAAATAAAAAATCAATCATGCAATAAAACTAAAAATATCAATTTCTTCTTTGGATTTTGTGATGATGGTATAAGTCTATACCTATAAATTCTATGCCTAGCGTAAACCATTGTTCTAATTTTATTTTCCCATCCATTTTAATAAACACATATGGCTTACATCATTATGTTACACAATTGTGCTTCAAAACGAACGAACACTTATTCATGTCATTATGTCAAACATTCCATCTTGCAACCATGGTATAATTTCTAAGGAATTATTCAAAAATTTATCACACTTAGGAATTTATGCCTAGCAAAAATCACTTTTAAACATATTTCAATATTTGCTTTTATTTGTGTGTTTAGCCTCACTTTTTATTAAAAATTGCAATATTTACTTTTATTTTCCCATATCAATGTCCCTTCGAATTTCCTTTTCTCTTTGTTTTTACTTCTTGGTTTTTTTTTAAATCTATTTCCATCAATATTTTAATCTTCATCAATCTCTTCAATCTTCTCACACTTCTGATGGTAAGACATCATCTATAGGTTTGTCTTGCTTTAAAGGATCTGAAGTTCAAGGAATAACCTTAAAAAAACATTCTTATTTATGTTATCCTGGAAACCTTAAAGTGCAAGGATGCTCTTCTATAGAAATTACCTTTTTTATGCTGCCCTAAAACCCCAAATTTCTAAGGATTTTCTCCATCCTCATTTCTTTATTATTCTGCTCTTGAAACCCTAAAGTGCAAGGGATAACTTCTACATTGTTTTCACTTTTATTACCAAGAGAGGATTTTATACTACTTGAGGAAAATGAAAATGATTTACTTGGAATAAAATCAACCTCTTATGTCATCTTTGTTTTAGGATTTCATCCACATATTCCTTTGCACCTTTAATGCCTTTCGAACTTGAACTTACACATTTTACTTTCTCATTCCTTTATCCTTCTTTATTTATTTTGACAATTGATCCAAGTGAGCTATGGTGATATTTGCCATATGATTTTGTAGATAGGCTTTATTTACCTCTTCTTTTGGAGTGAAATATCCTTGATCTAATATAGATTTTGTTATAGTATGATTTTTTTGCTTTGTCTTGAATTTCATCATCATGACTAAAATTTTATCTCTTCATAGTTTTCACTTTGCAATATTTTACCATATATCCAGTCTCATAACAATTGTGGCATTAAAATGCATTATTTTCATAATTCACTTGTTGATATTATTCTCTTGATTCATATTTAATCTTAATGAATTATGACAAAGGTTTTTAAATATTCATAGCAACACATATTTAGGTATATATAGCATGCTTTTGCTCCTTAATAGTTAATATCTCCTTGATGAATTGCCTTAGGTATTTCCAATATTCCTCAAAACATCCTAATTGATAAGTTGATATGGAAGTCCAAAAAGCCTAACTCACACTAGAAGCCTCTTAATAGTTTTTGTCTCAACAATTATTTTTTCACTCCATGGTCTTAAATAAAGGGTATCTCTCCCCTCAACCATGGGCCACAACCCATTATTTTATCCTTGATTTCCAAACTACAAAATATGATGAGGAAAAAACCTTTAGGAAGGCAAGTCGTAGAGTAATATGAATTCAATCCCCACTTCCTCTTGACCCAATTTTGAATCTCCAAAATCGTGACTAGTATCCATGGAACTTATATATTAATACTTTTATTTTAAAAACCATTATATCATGCTCAATCATCCCATCCTTGATAATCACTTTTGGTGTAACATTTGCTACCAAGATCAAACTTACCATATATTTGCTCTTTCTCTTATCTACAACTTAGGAATTTATACTTCTAGCTAGGGCATATCCATTTTATCTAGGGCATCCTTACTTCCAATTAGGGATTTCAAATATGACTTTCCTTCCATACTACCTAGTGGGGTTCCCTTCCGACTTGCACTCCCTCTTGGATTACACTCGCTCACACTCCCTCTTAGCTTTCGCTTACTTCCATATCCAACATGCCTTTTTTATCACAAATGTATATATTTTATATCAAATATATTTTTCAACTTCCTCAAAGAGATATATTTCCACAATCAATGCCTTGACATATTTTTTATTAAGTAATATAATCTCACTTGGTAAATTGCCTTCTAGAATTTAAATTTTACCAAGATGAAGATCAACACCATGATTGGATAAATTATATCCTACTCGATTTTATTTTTTATAGATGTGCTCACATTTCTAAGAGGTTTCCTCCAACAATAGACGATGGACATCAACAATAATATTATTTTTTATCCAATCCCCACATCCATTTTTGTTGATAACATTAATGATAATTTGTGAATATTTCTTAATTGAAATATATTTCCATTCATTTTTCTATTCAATTGTATTCCCTATAAGAAGTGTCATGGCCTCTACATATTTGTTAGTTGAATTCCAAATAAATTTGAGTAAGTGAGGAGAATTTTGCCTTTATTATTTAAAAAAACACCACCTCCATCAGCTTTTCCTAGATTTCTTGTAGAAGCACCATCAAAATTAATTTTGATAAGTCCAATTATTGGACATTTTCATTTTATCCTAGATTGAAGTTAATCCTTTGTTTTAATTCCATTATTGTAGATGACTCTTTCATTTATGTTCAAACCTTGTAACCAAGTTGTCACCACCTTAGTTTATGCACTTGAGACTTCTCATGATGAGCACCATATTTATAAAAATTTACAAGATAGACAATAAAATCATTCCAAACTTGGGCATGATTTTGAGATTTAATTTTAAAAATGTGATTTTTTTTTATTACATAGGAGAGTTTTTTACAACCACTATTTTTAGTAACTGGAAATCACAAGGTTCAAACCACAGGGACTTCTCCCAATAAACATATCCGTCTCATTCTTGTTGACTTGACATGAGATGGGTACCACTGATCACTCAGGTTTGGTACCGTTGTCATCGGTCTAGCATGCACTCAGAGGATTCAAAGAAGGCTACTACCTTTGCAAATGGTTGGATTCCCCACCAATTTTAGAACCTAGGTCTCTTCTTGGTAAGTTCCCAGCCATACCTGCACTTACCAATCCACCTAGCCCTTGGGGGTTTAAAAATTTGATTATTAATTTGAATCCATAAATTCCAACAAATAATGGTAGGACCAATCAACAACATTAAAATTTATAAATGGAACAATCATCTTCATCATTCTCATAATTAAAAATATCAAACTCATGAATGTCAATTATGTTCATCTTATCACATAAACTCATAATCCAAGTGTAATTTTATCATTGCCATAGAAATCATGTAAAATGCTTGATCCAAAATATTATTGTTGAATACTAAGTGTCTTTCAGATATATTAAAATAAATAGCTTTCAATAATATCCAATCCTTATATTTTTTGTGATGTAGTGAATTCCATATATACAAGTGTCAATGAGATCAATAACCTCTAAGAAAGATGTAATATATATCTATATATATTATAATCTTATCCCAATATACTTTACAAAACTAATCATAATAAAAGTGAAAAAAATCATGTCCAATACAAATGCAAGATTTTCACAAGCACATCTCTTGCCCAAGGTACTAAGATACCACATATGGACAAGATATAAATTTAGCTTTTTAATTAACAATTGGTGTGATAGCTTTGTAAAATGTATAATAAATCCATACATTTTAGTAATGATAAAATATAATTATGGAAATCAATATTGATGAGATCCCAAAATACCTATAATAAACCTATAAAATCTATATGAGTTTGTATAAGAGCACAAATATTTACATTGTGTAATAGCAATCAATCTATCAATGTTGATTTTATAAAAATTTATCATCTATATATCCTCAAATACCAATATATTTCTCAATTTATATATGTAACCTATACAAAATGGTATATGCTATTATAATTGGAGAAATCATGATTATAAATATTAGATAACTCAAAGTAAAATATAAAAATATAACTTGTTGTCTTGGATATATTATTTGGATTAATATACCAACAATATCATATCTACCCAAACATATGCTTGTTTCTTAAACTAAACAATACTAAAAAAATGTGATTATTATAATCATCATTAGTATAATTGTAAGAGGTGTTAGAATCATTACCATTATCCTTATAACATCAATAAAATTATCAAAATAAATATAAGTAGGAGGATCAACATCATAACCAAGAGGTGCATCACCATAGGTATTGTATATACCTAGAGTTAACATCCATAAAATATTAAAGGTCAGGGAGGGAAATATGATTTGATTAGTTAAAATATATGATATTTCCTCAAAAGTGTTATGAAATAAGTATTCCATTTTACCATTTCATTTAATCATCTATACCTAAACTCATACAAATTGTTAAAATATGTTAAATTTGTGTATAATCCACTACATCCAATATATTCTTAATTGTCCAAATATATTTTTACATGCCAAACTTTATTGATTATATATGCTAAAATATATTGTCAATGACCATTCCAATTATAGATAGTAGTCTCATTTACATTAAATTTCTGTTGTCAAATATAATGTTATTTATGGGAAGTTGTAACAAACTAAAAATTAAGAAACAAAACACACAGAAAAATAAAGATATATATTTTTTGACTAAGGACAAGGATTCATAAACCCCTAACCAACCTTAGATCGAATTAATGTTTAAAAACCCCTAATTTTCTCAAGAAGTATATCACACAAGATTTCCCTTACGCAATTTCCTTCAGCGTAGGCATATCTCATGTTATACACATAAGTCCATCCATCTCATAACTCTTGATGAGCTAGACTTACCACCTTCAATCATTAGAAGGTGTAAACACATCTCCATATTCCACACAAGCCATTTTGTGTGGGTATGCTACATGTACTACGATTTAAGCTATCAATCTTGTCCTCTAAAAATCTATCTTAACTCTAGTACGGTATTTTAAACCTATTTACTGTTGGCATTTTTGCCACATTATGTTGATTTTTGATTGTTCATGCATAAGCAATTGAAATTCTAACTCCTCTACAGGTTTTGATGCAAAAAAATGCCTAAGTCTGAAGACTGTCACGAAATCGGGACAAAAAATAACATGGAGAGCCAAAGTTAAAAACCGTCACGATATCACGACATGTCGCAAAACGATTTTTTCCCAAAACCAAATGTTCATAATTAGCTTCTGTTTCAACAACCTCTCCAACTTGGGCAGAAGAGCGTCTGCATAGTTGGAGATTTCCCTATTGGAGATCTCTCAGATTGGGATGATCCCCAACCTCCTAGCCTCCCCCTAATCCTATATAAACTAGGATTTTTCTAGTTTATCCCCTTGACTCCCCCTGATTCTGATTCCCCTGAACCCCTTAGCTGACTGATTCAGATCCTTATTCACTAGAGCATCCTCGTACTACTGTCTGTATGCTGCATTTCACATTTTCTTGTAGGAACTCTACTATTTTTCAGTCGAAGATAGCTTGGATCGTCGTAAACGATCTCGGATGATTACGGATGATTTTGTCGAGGAGCACAGACGATCGCGTATGATTGGAGGCGATCCTGACTATAGTCCAGATTAGGGGCAATCCGAGTCCAAAGTTTGCATCTTCTTAATTTTTTTTGCATTTTTCCATTATAATTCTGCATTATCTTAGGTTATTATGTTTATGCATCTTGGAGTTCACCTCATCTAGTACAAATGCATGATAAAATCAAAATAGATTGTGAAGTTGATACTTGTCCTCTCTAATTACTGTTTGGATCTATCATTCAGACAAATTTATAGTTATTTCTATCATTTCCCTTCGCTTATGTAGTTGCATCTTGGGTATTTTGTATCTATTTCTGTGATTGCAGGTTTCTGACGAATTCGTCCAACGAATTCATCAGTTATCAGACGATCCTGTCTGATCTCAGATGATTACGTATGAACTGAGGCGATCTGGACTTCAACAAACCTCAAAATCTTCCTCAGACATCCAGAATCAGGTACATTTAGCATATTCTCTGTGTTTAGCATTTATTCATGTTTTTTGTATCCATATAAATCAACATTGACATATAGAATAGCTTAGATTCATCTTGGCCAAACCTAGGAGCTGAATGATTGAGTATAAAACAAACACATCGAACCCATTCCTAACCTAGGCGTGGAAACTGCCACTCAAAAGTTTCCTGGTGAACCTACCATTCATCGAAAATTCACCCTTATACTCCTCCCCCGAGAGGTGGGACCTTCAAAGGGCCTCTCAGTCTGAGGTATTGTCCCATCCTTCTCGCATCCCCCTTCCGGGAACGGATCCTATATCCTGAGGGTAAGGATGCGAAAAATTTGGAGCGATACATTTTGGTGAACCCGACATGAATAACATAGGCATATTTCTGATTCAAAAATATAAAAAAAAAAAAAAAATATATATATATATATATATATATATGTATGTATACAAGAAAAATATATAATAAAAATCATCATTTCAAGTTTGTATGTTTTAGATTCAATTCTAAATAGTAGATGCTAAATATTACTTTTAGAAGTACTAAAGAAACCATGAGTTTTTACTCAAATCAATATGAGCCCATCAGTAATGTTGGAAGAATTCAGCCAAATACATTTGTTGATTATGACCAACCTCATCCCTATTCAACATCACCTCCATCACACTTTTCTCATTTTTCATCATTACCCCAACATGACAATCCCTTTTCCAATCCTCTTCATAACGATATTATCTATTCTCCTATATATCCATATTATGTCTATCAATCCACATACAATCCTCCTCCACCCTTTCAATATTATTCTTTCAATACAACACATCCATTTCAACAAGAAAATACTTATTCTTCCAATCCTACCATGCACTCACATCATACTTCCCAATCATTCTATCATCATTCTACCCATAATAAAGAAAAAATAGGTGAAAAACCATTAGGTCCTTTTATGACTGAAATCCTAAGGCACTTATCAAAAACCTCTCGAAAACCTTCATCACGTAAATTTACTAAGCTCAATCAACCAATGGATATAATTCTCTAGCATTTACTTGATACAAATAAGATTGAACTCCCTTCCATAAGACAACTTGATACCACAGCAGATTGGTTTAAACATGAGCTACATTGTGAATATCATAGAGTAGATGGGCATATGACACAAAATTGTAAAGATTTAAGATGTGCAATTCAAGATTTGATTGATGAGGGTCTTTTTAATATAAAGGAATTACAATCTACAACTGATTATAAATCTCCAGTAAACTATCGAACTCCTACACAACAAATACCAATAATCAATCAAGACATGGGGATCTCCCAAGAACCCCTATTCAATTATCAACAACAGGAAACCAATCAAATATTGCATGTTAATGCGTCCCATCATGATGATATTACTAATATTGTAACATAAACTACAAATGAGCAACCTCAAGTTCAATCAACTCAATCTGATATTCAAGAGATGCATTCCTCATTTGACCAACCTTCAAAACTAACTTTGGCTCTAGAGAATGATCCAAAATGGAATGTAAGCATAGAAAGCTCATATTTAGAATCAAAATCTCAATTTGAAATCCACTTTGATAGCCAACAACAAGTGATTAATCCTCAAGCAAAGATATCCATTTTAGAAGTATTACAAAGTTCTCATAAGGAAACTTTGTTCAAGATACCTAGCCAACAATTTTTTCCTCATCATATTTTCTCTAAGAACATAATTAATGGTGTAAACCCTCTTGAGGTTAACCATATTTCATTCTATGATGAGGATATTCTTTCCTCTACTCCACAAGAAGACTCCTATCTTTACATTATAGGATCTAGTAAAGAAACACCTATCAAAACTATCATGGTAGATAACGGCTCCTCTCTTAATTTATGCACTTATCAATTATTCCAAAAATTCAAAATAAAGGAAGAAGATCTTAATGAATCAAATGTTATTATAAAATCTTTTAACAATGAAATTCAAGAAGCTCAAGGTACTATAATTCTTCCCCTTAATATTGGATCCAAGATCCTGGATACTTTGTTTTATGCAGCATATTGCCCTTCACCTTACAACCTACTTCTCAGAAGTCCTTGGATTCATACGATGAGGGTTGTCCCTTCCACTCTTCACCAATATTTGAAATTTGAACTTGCAAGTAAAATTGTTACCATACATAATGACCCAACACCATTTGAAGAATATTTAACGGTTGAAACATCAAGTTCTATACATTCTCTATGGTCACAATTATCTTCTATCCATCACTTTTCTTCATTCATATATGATCATCCTTGTTTACCAAATAACACCCGTGCATATCTTTCACATATACTCCCTCCATATTATCAAGACTTGGAAGATAGTGATGAGAATGAAGAACCTTCTTATCCTTCTGACATTTTATTTTGTAACATTATCAATTTTACACATATAAAAGTAAAATCTTTTGCTACATTATTCTACATTATAACAAAGCTTTTGTTATCACTACCTTTTATTCATCACCTTTTGTTCTTACCTTCACCACAACCGAATTATCCTTCAAAACCTCCTTTGATTTTGAAACAACCTTAGACATGCTATACTCAAATAACCTTGTATATTGTATATAGGTCATCTTGTATATACCACCAATTCAATTCATAAAAAAAAAAAAAATCAAAATATAAAAAAAAAAACATCAAAATCATCAAAATCTTCAAACACATATTTTATTCATACTTGTCAATTCTTGGAGCTTGCAGTTATATTTTCAATTATTTTGGATAAATGAACATTTATTTGGAATCCCACACTTTCACACTCACATGAATAAATATCTTGATTTTATGTAGTATGATTATTAATCTCTCTTATATCAAAGTCCACATTAGGATTAAATAAAGTTTTGAGCATAGAGAATTGATCTTGTTATTTACTTGAAACAAGTATATCTTTTCACATTAAAATGATTTCATTGCACATTCAATATGATGCTACATAGTAGACGTGGTTTCTTGAGCGAAAAGATTCCCCTGCTATCCTATCATGCACATGGTCTAGAATCTTTGAGAATTGACAAAAGGACAAGCTCACCCCTACCCAGAATAAAAATCCCTTGCTCTACAGCTAATCCGAGCAAGTATCCCTAGCATAGGAAGAAAAATAAAAGTTCAAGAAAAAGAGAAAAAGAAAAATGTTATTTTGTATCATCACAGCAATGTTTTAGCATTATCTCAAATATCAAGCAAAAATACAAAAAAATAAAAAGAGCAAAAGAGAAAAGCAAAAGCAAAATGCAATAAAATCCTTTCCCTACCCCTTGAAAAGAAAATAAGGGTGAATGAGCTTGAATCCTTGGAATTCTCAATTATTCGAAAACTGTGAGGTAAGCCCCATAACAGGTGGTTTGTGCCCAACCCGATTGGCCTTGGGTAATTCTTAGCGTGGTGATATGTCTGTCACATTAGCAACCTTCTTTTGTACTGGACCTATGTCGGCTTATGGATTAGCTAGCTCTTGATAACCTAACTTGCATGAGTATGGTATGGTTATATGCATATAAATCATGGTTAACGAACATTCATTTGGTTAAGGCAAATTTCTTGTATCAAATTATCTTGCTCAAAATTGGTGAATGAACAATACAATTGCACACACATTTGTATTTGAGAGATTTTGTATCATTATGATAAATCAAGATCGGTAATGAACTCACATTTGCACATGAGGATCCCTTATAAACCTACATTTGTTTTTGAGATAATTTAAAATATTTATGTTTTATCCTCTTATTTCAGAATTTTGTTTTGTATAAAAAAATTATATACATTTTTCCACAAAATCGCAAAATGATTTCAAACAACATGTTCATCATATTATTATTATTTGTTTATCAAAAATCAAAAATCAAAAATAAAAAATCAATCATGCAATAAAACTAAAAATATCAATTTCTTCTTTGGATTTTGTGATGATGGTATAAGTCTATACCTATAAATTCTATGCCTAGCGTAAACCATTGTTCTAATTTTATTTTCCCATCCATTTTAATAAACACATATGGCTTACATCATTATGTTACACAATTGTGCTTCAAAACGAACGAACACTTATTCATGTCATTATGTCAAAAATTCCATCTTGCAACAATGGTATAATTTCTAAGGAATTATTCAAAAATTTATCACACTTAGGAATTTATGCCTAGCAAAAATCACTTTTAAACATATTTCAATATTTGCTTTTATTTGTGTGTTTAGCCTCACTTTTTATTAAAAATTGCAATATTTACTTTTATTTTCCCATATCAATGTCCCTTCGAATTTCCTTTTCTCTTTGTTTTTACTTCTTGGTTTTTTTTTAAATCTATTTCCATCAATATTTTAATCTTCATCAATCTCTTCAATCTTCTCACACTTCTGATGGTAAGATATCATCTATAGGTTTGTCTTGCTTTAAAGGATCTGAAGTTCAAGGAATAACCTTAAAAAAACATTCTTATTTATGTTATCCTGGAAACCTTAAAGTGCAAGGATGCTCTTCTATAGAAATTACCTTTTTTATGCTGCCCTAAAACCCCAAATTTCTAAGGATTTTCTCCATCCTCATTTCTTTATTATTCCGCTCTTGAAACCCTAAAGTGCAAGGGATAACTTCTACATTGTTTTCACTTTTATTACCAAGAGAGGATTTTATACTACTTGAGGAAAATGAAAATGATTTACTTGGAATAAAATCAACCTCTTATGTCATCTTTGTTTTAGGATTTCATCCACATATTCCTTTGCACCTTTAATGCCTTTCGAACTTGAACTTACACATTTTACTTTCTCATTCCTTTATCCTTCTTTATTTATTTTGACAATTGATCCAAGTGAGCTATGGTGATCTTTGCCATATGATTTTGTAGATAGGCTTTATTTACCTCTTCTTTTGGAGTGAAATATCCTTGATCTAATATAGATTTTGTTATAGTATGATTTTTTTGCTTTGTCTTGAATTTCATCATCATGACTAAAATTTTATCTCTTCATAGTTTTCACTTTGCAATATTTTACCATATATCCAGTCTCATAACAATTGTGGCATTAAAATGCATTATTTTCATAATTCACTTGTTGATATTATTCTCTTGATTCATATTTAATCTTAATGAATTATGACAAAGGTTTTTAAATATTCATAGCAACACATATTTAGGTATATATAGCATGCTTTTGCTCCTTAATAGTTAATCTCTCCTTGATGAATTGCCTTAGGTATTTCCAATATTCCTCAAAACATCCTAATTGATAAGTTGATATGGAAGTCCAAAAAGTCTAACTCACACTAGAAGCCTCTTAATAGTTTTTGTCTCAACAATTATTTTTTCACTCCATGGTCTTAAATAAAGGGTATCTCTCCCCTCAACCATGGGCCACAACCCATTATTTTATCCTTGATTTCCAAACTACAAAATATGATGAGGAAAAAACCTTTAGGAAGGCAAGTCGTAGAGTAATATGAATTCAATCCCCACTTCCTCTTGACCCAATTTTGAATCTCCAAAATCGTGACTAGTATCCATGGAACTTATATATTAATACTTTTATTTTAAAAACCATTATATCATGCTCAATCATCCCATCCTTGATAATCACTTTTGGTGTAACATTTGCTACCAAGATCAAACTTACCATATATTTGCTCTTTCTCTTATCTACAACTTAGGAATTTATACTTCTAGCTAGGGCATATCCATTTTATCTAGGGCATCCTTACTTCCAATTAGGGATTTCAAATATGACTTTCCTTCCATACTACCTAGTGGGGTTCCCTTCCGACTTGCACTCCCTCTTGGATTACACTCGCTCACACTCCCTCTTAGCTTGCGCTTACTTCCATATCCAACATGCCTTTTTTATCACAAATGTATATATTTTATATCAAATATATTTTTCAACTTCCTCAAAGAGATATATTTCCACAATCAATGCCTTGACATATTTTTTATTAAGTAATATAATCTCACTTGGTAAATTGCCTTCTAGAATTTAAATTTTACCAAGATGAAGATCAACACCATGATTGGATAAATTATATCCTACTCGATTTTATTTTTTATAGATGTGCTCACATTTCTAAGAGGTTTCCTCCAACAATAGACGATGGACATCAACAATAATATTATTTTTTATCCAATCCCCACATCCATTTTTGTTGATAACATTAATGATAATTTGTGAATATTTCTTAATTGAAATATATTTCCATTCATTTTTCTATTCAATTGTATTCTCTATAAGAAGTGTCATGGCCTCTACATATTTGTTAGTTGAATTCCAAATAAATTTGAGTAAGTGAGGAGAATTTTGCCTTTATTATTTAAAAAAACACCACCTCCATCAGCTTTTCCTAGATTTCTTGTAGAAGCACCATCAAAATTAATTTTGATAAGTCCAATTATTGGACATTTTCATTTTATCCTAGATTGAAGTTAATCCTTTGTTTTAATTCCATTATTGTAGATGACTCTTTCATTTATGTTCAAACCTTGTAACCAAGTTGTCACCACCTTAGTTTATGCACTTGAGACTTCTCATGATGAGCACCATATTTATAAAAATTTACAAGATAGACAATAAAATCATTCCAAACTTGGGCATGATTTTGAGATTTAATTTTAAAAATGTGATTTTTTTTTATTACATAGGAGAGTTTGTTACAACCACTATTTTTAGTAACTGGAAATCACAAGGTTCAAACCACAGGGACTTCTCCCAATAAACATATCCGTCTCATTCTTGTTGACTTGACATGAGATGGGTACCACTGATCACTTAGGTTTGGTACCGTTGTCATCGGTCTAGCATGCACTCAGAGGATTCAAAGAAGGCTACTACCTTTGCAAATGGTTGGATTCCCCACCAATTTTAGAACCTAGGTCTCTTCTTGGTAAGTTCCCAGCCATACCTGCACTTACCAATCCACCTAGCCCTTGGGGGTTTAAAAATTTGATTATTAATTTGAATCCATAAATTCCAACAAATAATGGTAGGACCAATCAACAACATTAAAATTTATAAATGGAACAATCATCTTCATCATTCTCATAATTAAAAATATCAAACTCATGAATGTCAATTATGTTCATCTTATCACATAAACTCATAATCCAAGTGTAATTTTTTTTTTTTTTGGTAAGTAAGAGAATATTATAATTAACACCGGGTTTTAACTGGTTGACCCAAAACCATTTTACAAAATAGGGTCCACTGACCAACTGGACAAAGGCCAAGCCCTAAAAGTTTAAACTGACAACAAAAATGGCCAAGACCTACTCTTCCATTATAATACAGCCAAACTAAACTATGGAAGCCTAATATTATGGCCATCAGAAAAGAAAGACGCAAAAAATAACTAACAAAGACAAAAACTAATCATGCAAGCACCATGCAGAGTAGCTTGTGCCCAAGTGTAATTTTATCATTGCCATAGAAATCATGTAAAATGCTTGATCCAAAATATTATTGTTGAATACTAAGTGTCTTTCAGATATATTAAAATAAATAGCTTTCAATAATATCCAATCCTTATATTTTTTGTGATGTAGTGAATTCCATATATACAAGTGTCAATGAGATCAATAACCTCTAAGAAAGATGTAATATATATCTATATATATTATAATCTTATCCCAATATACTTTACAAAACTAATCATAATAAAAGTGAAAAAAATCATGTCCAATACAAATGCAAGATTTTCACAAGCACATCTCTTGCCCAAGGTACTAAGATACCACATATGGACAAGATATAAATTTAGCTTTTTAATTAACAATTGGTGTGATAGCTTTGTAAAATGTATAATAAATCCATACATTTTAGTAATGATAAAATATAATTATGGAAATCAATATTGATGAGATCCCAAAATACCTATAATAAACCTATAAAATCTATATGAGTTTGTATAAGAGCACAAATATTTACATTGTGTAATAGCAATCAATCTATCAATGTTGATTTTATAAAAATTTATCATCTATATATCCTCAAATACCAATATATTTCTCAATTTATATATGTAACCTATACAAAATGGTATATGCTATTATAATTGGAGAAATCATGATTATAAATATTAGATAACTCAAAGTAAAATATAAAAATATAACTTGTTGTCTTGGATATATTATTTGGATTAATATACCAACAATATCATATCTACCCAAACATATGCTTGTTTCTTAAACTAAACAATACTAAAAAAATGTGATTATTATAATCATCATTAGTATAATCGTAAGAGGTGTTAGAATCATTACCATTATCCTTATAACATCAATAAAATTATCAACATAAATATAAGTAGGAGGATCAACATCATAACCAAGAGGTGCATCACCATAGGTATTGTATATACCTAGAGTTAACATCCATAAAATATTAAAGGTCAGGGAGGGAAATATGATTTGATTAGTTAAAATATATGATATTTCCTCAAAAGTGTTATGAAATAAGTATTCCATTTTACCATTTCATTTAATCATCTATACCTAAACTCATACAAATTGTTAAAATATGTTAAATTTGTGTATAATCCACTACATCCAATATATTCTTAATTGTCCAAATATATTTTTACATGTCAAACTTTATTGATTATATATGCTAAAATATATTGTCAATGACCATTCCAATTATAGATAGTAGTCTCATTTACATTAAATTTCTGTTGTCAAATATAATGTTATTTATGGGAAGTTGTAACAACCTAAAAATTAAG
Organism: Wollemia nobilis; assembly: GCA_028583015.1. Lineage (NCBI taxonomy): Eukaryota > Viridiplantae > Streptophyta > Pinopsida > Araucariales > Araucariaceae > Wollemia > Wollemia nobilis. The sequence continues at coordinate 2,037,461 of JAQPPZ010002068.1, forward strand.
AAACAAAACACACAGAAAAATAAAGATATATTTTTTTTGACTAAGGAGAAGGATTCATAAACCCCTAACCAACCTTAGATCGAATTAATGTTTAAAAACCCCTAATTTTCTCAAGAAGTATATCACACAAGATTTCCCTTACGCAATTTCCTTCAGCGTAGGCATATCTCATGTTATGCACATAAGTCCATCCATCTCATAACTCTTGATGAGCTAGACTTACCACCTTCAATCATTAGAAGGTGTACACACATCTCCATATTCCACACAAGCCATTATGTGTGGGTATGCTACATGTACTACGATTTAAGCTATCAATCTTGTCCTCTAAAAAGCTATCTTAACTCTAGTACGGTATTTTAAACCTATTTCTTGTTGGCATTTTTGCCACATTATGTTGATTATTGATTGTTCATGCATAAGCTATTGAAATTCTAACTCCTCTACAGGTTTTGATGCAAAAAAATGCCTAAGTCCGAAGACTGTCACGAAATCGCGACAAAAAATAGCATGGAGAGCCAAAGTTAAAAACCGTCGCGATATCGCGACATGTCACGTTATCGCGGGTCGGATGAGGAGAGAGAAAACAAATGCAAAGTCGTAGCGATTTCACGACGTGTCAGAAAATCACGGTCAGCGTAGTCAACGGCAGCAGGGAGGTAAAACCATCGCGATATCGCGACGTGTTGGAGTTTCATGGTCAAAATGGTCAACGGAGGCTGAGCGACAAAGTTGTCGCGAAATCGTGACATGTCACATTTTTGCGGCTTGCGACGGCCAGGGAGCATAAGGTTAGAAATTGTCATGAAATCACGACATAACTCAGCAGAGGGTGATGGCGACAAACGACGTAGCGATATCACGACGGAATAGCGAGCAAGGCACACAAGGCAAAAGACGTCGTGAAATCATGACGCATCGCATTTTCGTGGCGTAGGTGGACAGAAGAGTTTAAGGCACGAATGGCGTAGCGATTTCGTGACACTTTTGAAAATGAGTCCAAGCAAGACGAAGATGTCACGAAATCGTGACAGGAAGTGGGAACAGTATGGAGATAAAGGCTAGCAGCAAGCAAACGTCGCGATTTCGCGACGTGCTGAAGAAGAATGTCGCGTTTTCGCGGGTTAGAAGCAGGACCGTACAGAACGCATGAAAAGTGTAGCAAAATCGCTATATGTCAGATTTTCACGACATAAAAGCAAAGACTGAGCAATGGGAAGATAGTGTAGCGATTTCGTGACTTGTCGCGTTTTCACGACCTGGAGACAACGATGAAGGTGCCGACGAAAAGATGTAGCGAAATCGCACAGTGTCATGTTTTCGCGATTTGAAGCAGCGAAGAGAACAAAAGATGAAGAACATCACGAAATCGTGCATTGTCACATTTTCGCGGCAACAGGGCAGAGAAAGAGCATAATTGTACGGACGTCGTGAAATCGTGCAGTGTCACCTTTTCACGGTTCAAGGTTGCGAAGGAGATATGGAAGCCGAATACGTCACGATTTCGTGACATGGTTGATTTTCACGGTCGAAAGTAAGGAAAGTGTACGGAGCAGAAAGATGTCGCGATTTCGCGACCTGTTATAGTTTCGTGCCAGTTCAAACAGTCCGATGTAGTTTTGTGAGTTTCGATGATTCAAAGCACACCAGGATTAAATGTTTTGCTACTTTTCGATGCGAGCAAGGTAGAAGAACGTGTTCGAACCACCAGAATTAAATATTTCCATTATTCAAAGCGGTTGTTCATGGTTTTTCTAACGGTTTCAAGCGTATTTCAAAAATGACCATTTAATGAAGACGACTGACTCCTTATTGCATTTAATTTCTGGTTTCTTCGAGGCTGTTTAAGGATATCATTTCCTTGTTTCCGTTGCATAATTTGTAGATCTCGAGGAGGTCCGTTTCATATTTTTAATGCTGCAAAGAGGCAAGACCTCTATATAAATCAATGTAAATCTCAAGAACAAGTGTCGGGAGTTTGAGAGACATTTGCTGGAAACATTCAAGTTTTTGCATAAATAAGAAATATTTGGCCTCTGATTTTGCAAGCGTCTTTATGTGTAATGATTTCCTTCTATTTCCATGTATTTCCTGTTAAGCTCGTCTTTCCAATCTGCTGTTAGATTCAAATTCTGCATTTGGGTTTGAATATTGCTTAGAAGAAAGTGAGTTCTGGAATGCAATACTGGAGGTTGTCTGCGCAAGGTCGTAAGTGGATTATGTTGTGTTCTGTTATTATATGTTGTTTATACACTTGAAGTTTAATTCTTGCTGAGTTTCTTTTCCCCGATCTAACAAATTTGGCCTACGGCTATATTTCCCATCTCTTTCCATGTAATTTCTCATTTCTTTCTGCACATTTATAATTCCTTTCCAGCAACTTTAATCTAAAATCAAACTTAGTTATAGTAAGGGAACCAGCCCTCTCTGGAGATTGGTCTGGGAGACATCTCTTTCTCCCAGCCTTTCAATGTTGGCTGGGTCTAGGGTGCATAGTTTTAGAAAATCCTTTCCTGTGGCAGATTCGTGACCAACAGTTTTTGGCACGCCCGGTGGGACAGACTTCTTCTGTCTCAGAAAGATCCCATAGTATTGAAGGTTTAATGTTCACCTTCATGCCGTAAAGTTAGAGCATTTGGTGACTCTGCAGTACTCAGAAATCTTTGAACGTGGATGCAGTGAAAGCTGTACTTCATGATCACGAGATCGAAGTCTAAAAAAGTTGAAGATCTTGTTGAGTTTTTTGAACTTGACATCACAAAAAAAGGTGAACATTCTAGGTTGGTTTCCCCATCGCTTGCATCATCTGCCATATCCACACAAATCCCTGGTATTGTTACTAGTTTTCCATCTTCTCAGTTACATACACTAGTTCCAATGGCCCAGTATCCTCCACCCTGACAGTTTTCAGCATGGAACAGCTCAGGGGCCTTGAATTTGTAGGCTCAAAATCCAGTTCCCTAGGCTACTTTGAAAGCATTGCCAACCTATGATGGTACGGGAAATACTGCATACGAACATATTCATGATGTAGCTTCTCTGGTAGCCATTCATGATATAACAGACGAAGATGTGATGGTGAAGCTCTTAGTGTTATCCTTAAGAGGAAAATTGTTATACTGGTATCGATCTCTGCAACCAGGCACTATTGCGTCCTGGGATCAGCTAGGAGAACTGTTAGTTAAGAATTTTCATGAACAGGCTGACCCATTTTCATTGTTGCACCAGTTTAATGCAATCCAGAGGCACCCGCAGGAGGCAATAGTAGATTTCAATGTTCGTTTCACCAGAAGCTGGTAGCGAGTGCCTGAAGGACTTTGCCCTACCCCTGAGCAAGCTACGTTTTACTACCTTCGAGCGTTCAATACAGATATTGGCTTGGCGATCAGGCAGTCCAATGTGATGACTTTCTCGAAACTGTTCGAGCAAGCACAAAAGGCGGAGGCAGACTTGATTGCAATCGGTAGGCTTCCCCCAAAGGTAGCAATGCCCATTTTACCTGATATTCCACAACATTTATATCCTAGTTCTTTTTTGCAATCTATGTCTTCTATGTACCCTGTCCCATCATGGAATTCCAGTGCTCCTCAAATTGCACCCATCCCAGTTCCTCAGTTGTCTACTTCAGCAAATCTCCAGTTACCTGCACCCAGCATTCTGCCATTCCTCACTTCCACTTCATTCCCAGCATTACCGGCACCACCAGCACCTTTGCCCTTACCAGCACCTCCTGCACCTGTAAATCCTGATCCTTATACAACACTCCTGCAAGAGGTAAAATCTGCCAATTCTGCAATAAGAGCAATGGGTAATAAGATCACGCTTATTGAAAGGAAGCAAGCTGAGCGAGATTTCCAGCCTAGGAGATTTCAACCCCCATCGATTACTAGAGAACAAGTTGCTTCAACAAGCAAAGCACCCGAGAAGAACTCGACTATTTTGGCAAATGAAGATGCAGTCCTTGCTGAAAGAACATATTGGTGTTCGACATGCAATGATCCCCATGGAGAAGACACCTGCATGGTTCATTTGAATTATGTGCAGACATTGGCTGCTAGTTCTTCGGGAGGGCAAGTCAATATGATCTCTGAGGCAGGCCATAGCTTAATGACTCCACTGGAAGAGCAAGTTTCGGTTCTCACAAGGACTGGAAAGAAGCCTGTTACAGTAGATCCTGCTGAGTTAGAGCCATTAAAAGTGCCAGCTGATCTGAAGAAAATAGTGAAAACTCATGTGCCAGCGTCAAAGCTTGATGCGCCTATTTTGTCGAAAGATCCTGTTTTACATAGAGTACAAGAAAAGGCCGCACCTGCATAGACAAGATCAGAAGCAGAGGAGCAAGCTAGAGAAAAGTTGAAGTACCCTTCATTGACAAAGAGGCTGAGAGTAGAAGCCACTCAGCAGTACCGGAGCAGATATGAGCACCCCATTGAAAAGAAGGAATCTGCTGTGGTGACATACAACATTGTTGAAGAACTGAAGAAGACCCCAGCTAAGGTTAGTCTTTATGATGCATTGCAATTGCCTGGGCAGGTAGATTTATTGCAAGAATATTTAAAATCTATGAAGGATAGTGAAAAGGGTCCTACCCAGACAATTTATGCTCAGGCCTTAACCACTTCTATCACTGGTAAAAATAGACCGCCCCTATTTTATCTATCATTGCAAATAGAGGGTTGGATCGTGCATAACTGCATGATCGACTCTGGAGCCGCTACAACTGTCATGCCAAAGGCAGTTTGCAAAGTTATGGGTATGGAATACACACGAAGTAGCCCTGGAGTCTTGCAGTTAGATGGTACTCCTATGAAAATGGTGGGTGTAATCAAGGATGTCCCGATTGTTTTACACACTATGCCTCAGATTACGGTCATTCAGGAGATTGTTGTGGTAGATTTAGAACCCTATTTTAGTATGTGCTTATCTAGAGAGTTTACTGCAAAGTTGGGAGGTTACCTGGCACTGGATTATTCCCACTTAGAAATCCCTTTCAAAGGAAAAAGACTTAGGATCCAAAATGAAAAACCTTCCTCTTTTCATATAGAGAAGCTGGAAGAAGCAGGAAAGACCATGCAGTCTGTTAACATGCTAACCGAAGAGTTAGAGGGTTCTGATTTGATGCATGAGGTTTTAGATGAGCTTCAGTTAGAAGACGGGTTTTCCATGCTTGATTTCAATGCCATGCTGGAGACCGAAATCGGTTGTTATTCTATCAAAAAACCAGAGGATGGCACAAGGCAGGTATTTCCTAACCAAGATGATCAGAATTCTATCACGGATCAACTATGGAAGTTATATTTTGATGGGGCTAGATGCAAAAACGGTGCAGGAGCAGGTATTGTTTTGATTTCTCCTTCTGGTTTACAAAGAACATATTCATACCATCTTACTTGGAATTGTACTAACAATGCTGTCGAGTACGAAGCATTATGCTTAGGCTTGAAAAAGGCAAGAAAGTTGGGAATCGAACAACTATAGATTTTTGGTGATTTTGAGCTTATTGTAAACCAAATAACAAATAGGTGTATTTCCAAATAGCATTATCTCAAAGCATACCGCAACCAATTTTGGGACTTGTTTGAGTTTTTCACAGCTTTGAATATTTAGGCCATTTCTCAAGAGCTGAATAAGCATGCAGATCTCTTAGCATCCCTTGGAGCAAATTTTTCTCCCATTGAGCAGGTAGTCAAGAAACCAAAGACAGTAAGGATGGTGTACAGGCCTAGTGTCCCAGATAAAGATACTTTTTGGCAAGTCTTCGAGAGTGATGAGCAAATTGTTAACTTTTTGATTCAAGAAGCTGCCACCATCGAAGGAAGAACCTTGGAGCACGAAGAAGCTGAAGGTCTAATTCAGTTATGGAATAATCATATTCCGAAGGGTCTTATCACTCTAGAAAGTTTGTTTGATCAGCATGATCGGTCCAAAAAGCATCGGATTGAGATTGATAAGAAAGAGTACATGGAGTTGCAGTTGGAACCAAATAAGGTCATTAAGATTGGAACTGATTCTACTCCTGATGAACTACAAGAAATCAGGCAAGCTGTGTCAAGAATTTTTTGATATTGTGGCCTGGAGTTATGAGGATCTGAAGGGATATAATAAACAGATTGTTCAGCATACTATTGAGTTGGAAGAAGGTGTCAGACCCTTCAGGCAAAAGCAGCGACCAGTAAATCCAAATATTGAGACTCTAATGAGGGCCGAACTTGTGAAAATGTTGTAGGCCAAGATTATATACCCGGTTAAGCACTCGACTTGGGTTGCTAATCTGGTCCCGGTTTGAAAGAAGAATGGAGACATACGACTGTGTGTAGATTTTTGAAATCTGAACCATGCATCTCTGAAAGATCACTATCCCTTGCCTCGTATAGATCAGATACTGCATGTTGTGGCTGGGGCTCAACGTTTCTCATTGCTGGACGGATTCTCTGGATATAACCAGATTTGGGTTAGGGATGAAGACCAGTACAAGACAACATTCACAACTAAGTGGGGCACTTTTGCTTATCAGCGAATGCCTTTCGGATTATCAAATTTTGGGGCTACGTTCCAGAGAGCCATGGACATTGCATTCGAGGAACTCTTGAACAAGATTATTGTTATTTATCTCGATGATATGACTGTCTTTTCACATAGACGGGAAGATCACGGTTCGCATCTGAGGCAAATTTTTGGAAAATGCAGAGAGTTTGGTATTTCCATTAATCCAAAGAAGTCGGTGTTTGCAGTGAAGGAAGGTAAACTCTTGGGGCATGTTATTTCAGAAGATGGTTTGGCAATTGATCCATCCCGAATTGAAGCATTGAAGAAACTTTCACTCCCTGCCAACAAGAAAGAGCTGCAGTATTTCTTTGGATAGATTAATTTTATCAGGAAGTTCATTTTTGATTTTGCCCAAGTTGTCAAGCCCATGACTGAGTTGTTGAAGAAGGATGCAGAATTTAAATGGACGACTCAGAGGAAGGAGGCATTCCAGGAAATTAAGGACAGAATAGCGCAAGCTCCTGTATTAATTAATCCAGATTATTCAAAAGATTTCATTTTGTATGCAGTTGGGGAAGATGAAAGCTATGCCGCAGTGCTCACACAGAAAGGAGATGATGGGAATGAAAGACCCATTGCTTTCCTTAGTCAGATTATTTTACCTCATGAGGCAAAGTATAATTTCATTGAAAAATAGGTGTATGCTGTTATGAAGTCTCTTAAAAAATTCAAGCATTTCATATCTCAGAGTAGGACAGTCATATATGTTATTCATCCCGATGTAAGGAATTTCATCATTCAGGGTGAGATGGGTGATAAACGCGCAGGTTGGGTCACCAAAATTCAAGAATTTGATGTTGAGATTCATCCGGCTAAGCTAGTGCGGGGTAAAGCCTTATGCCAGCACTTAGCAAAGACTGCAGCATCTAAAATAGTTGATTATCAAGTAGATGATTCTGCTAGAGATAACAGTCTGATGAACCTCTTAGTACGGAGAACAAGATTGGGCAGATGACCTCATTGATTACTTCACAACTGGTAAATGCCCTTCACAGTTAAATGCCTCACAACGGAGAAGGTTTCGTCTGCAAGCTCTCAGGTATGTGTTGCTGCCTGAAGGATTGTTTTTTAAGAACATTGATGGCATTCTTTTAAGATGTGTCAAGGAATCAGAGAAGGCTAGACTCCTGGAGGAGTTTCATTTTGGCATATCAGGGAGGACACTATGCAGGTAGACCAATGGCTTTAAAAATCATTCGGGCTGGGTATTATTGGCCAACCTTGTTCACAGATGCTTTCAGGATTGCCCAAGCATGTGACAAATGTCAGAGGTATACAGGAAGGGTTAGAAATGCATCATTGCCCCTACATCCAATTCAGGTTGAAGCACCTTTTCAGCAGTGGGGATTGGACTTTATTGGGATTATTGATCCGAATTCTTCAACTGGACACAGGTATATTTTGATAGCTATAGATTATTTTACGAGGTGGTCTGAAGCTATTCCAACCAAGGTTGCAAATCAGAATGTGGTGATTTCTTTCATTGAAGGGCTGATTACACGTTTTGGCATTCCTGATGCTATTATTACAGACAATGGAACTCCGTTCATTGGAGCTGAACTAGCTGAATTTGCAAATAAATATGGTGTTTTTCTGAAGACATCCTCTAACTATTATCCTCAGGGAAATGGCTTGGCAGAGTCCACAAATAAAAATTTGCTCTAGATTTTAAAGAGGTCTTTGGGGGATAACAAGAGATCATGGCACCTTCTACTGAATCAAGATTTATGGGTAGATAGGATTTCAATCAAGAAGTCTATCAAGACTTCACCATACGCCCTAGTATATGGAAAAGAGGCAAGGTTGCCTGTTCATTTAGAATTGCCAGTATTACAGTAGTTGCAGGGATTTCAGGATGATGAAACAATTGTAGATTCCATGGATATGCGGTTGGCTCAGTTGTTACAGTTGGAAGAGCAACGTTCCTTGGCTTATGAGGAGTTTGCTAAACATACACAGATTATTTCAAAATGGTTCCATAAGAATTCTGCTGATCGTCCACTCAAGGTGGGTGATTTGGTCCTGAAATGGAATGAAAACAAAGCCAAGCCTGGGAATCACAAGAAGTTTGATGCTCTATGGGAGGGTCCCTTCCGCATTGTCAGTGTTGGTGCAGCAAATTCATTTCATCTGGAAGATTTGGATGGCAGCCCACTTCCTATTTCAGTGAACGACTTTCATCTGAAAGCCTACACTTCATGAACTGTCAGACCAGTATCACCTTGTATATAGCAAAAAAAAAAAAAGAAAAAAAAAATAGTGTTTCCCTTTGTCCACTTCGGCTCTTTTTGCATGCGAGCCCGTAGGTACGTATTTCTTTCTTTTTTCTTCTTCTTTCCCAGCAGTTAGTGGCTTCCTCACTATTTCTTCCCTTCCCCTCTTCATTTCCCTCCTTCTCCTACTCCTTTTTCTTCTATAGTAATCAAGCCACTGCTGTTGTTTCTTTTCCCCTTTTCTAATATTCCCGGTTCTTCTTTTCCTTTTCTTCTAACTACATTGTTGTTTTAAGCATTTATCTACAGTTCATTTCCCCATTCCATTCTCATTCCACAGCCTACACATTCACTGATCATCATTCTGTTTATTCCATTCACCTCCATTTTCCTTTCATAGCAGCTGGTAGCACAGGAGCACTCTGTTACTGTATCTACCGCATCACTCCCTCCATTCCATTATTCCATCATTCATCATTTCCATTCCATGGTCAGTTCAGCCAAATACAGAATTCCTTGAAGTTTCAGTCATTCAGCAAGAGTTGTTGCAGCAGTCTGTCGAGATGTATCCCATCAGCCAACTTTCTGTTTTTAGTTTTTCTTGACTCTGTTGCCCAATGGATTCAAGGCCTGGGATTCGTGCATACAGCAAAACTGTATACCCTGCGAGCCACCAAGAATGTTGGCATTTTTGCCACATTATGTTGATTATTGATTGTTCATGCATAAGCTGTTGAAATTCTAACTCCTCTACAGGTTTTGATGCAAAAAAATGCCTAAGTCCGAAGACTGTCACGAAATCGCGACAAAAAATAGCATGGAGAGCCAAAGTTAAAAACCGTCGCGATATCGCGACATGTCGCGTTATCGCGGGTCGGATGAGGAGAGAGAAAACAAATGCAAAGTCGTAGCGATTTTGTGACGTGTCAAAAAATCGCGGTCGCAGTCAACGACAGCAGGGAGGTAAAACCGTCGCGATATCGCGACGTGTTGGATTTTCGTGGTCAAAATGGTCAACGGAGGCTGAGCGACAAAGTTGTCGTGAAATCATGACATGTCACGTTTTCATGACTTGCGACGGCCAGGGAGCATAAGGTTAGAAATTGTCATGAAATCGCGACATAACTCAGCGAGAGGGTGATGGCGACAAACGGCGTAGCGATATCGTGATAGAATAGCGAGCAAGGCACACAAGGCAAAAGATGTCGCGAAATCACGACGCGTCACATTTTCATGACGTAGGTGGACAGAAGAGTTTAAGGCACGAATGGCGTAGCGATTTCATGACACTTTTGAGAATGAGTCCAAGCAAGAAAAAGACGTCATGAAATCATGACATGAAGTGGGAACAGTGGAGATGAAGGCTAGCAGTAAGCAAACATCGTGATTTTGCGATGTGCTGAAGAAGAATGTCACGTTTTCATGATGATAGGAAGCGGACAAGAACGATGAAAAGTGTAGTGAAATCGCTATATGTGATTTTCATGACATAAAAGAAAGTACAGCAATGGGAAGATAGTGTAGCGATTTCTACTTGTCATTTGTAACGACGAAGTAAAAAGATGTAGCGAAATCGCATAGTGTCATGTTTTCATGATTTGAAGCAGCGAAGAGAACAAAAGATGAAGAACGTAGCGAAATCATGCATTGTCACATTTTTGCGACAATAGGGCAGAGAAAGAGCATAATTGTATGGATGTCGCGAAATCGCGTAGCGTCGCCTTTTCGCGGTTCAAGGTTGCGAAGGAGATATGGAAGCCGAATACGTCATGATTTTGTGACATGGTTGATTTTTGCGGTCGAAAGTAAGGAAAGTGTATGGAGCAGAAAGATGTCATGATTTCGTGACATGTCGCGTTTTCGCGACCTGTTACAGTTTCGTGCCAGAATGCAGTTCAAACGGTCCGATGCAGTTTTGTGATTTTTGATGATTCAAAGCACTCCAGAATTAAATGTTTTGCTGCTTTTCGATGCGGTCAAGGTAGAAGAACGTGTCCAAGCCACCAGAATTAAAGATTTCCATTATTCAAAGCTGTTGTTCATGGTTTTTCTAACGGTTCAAGCGTATTTCAAAAATGACCATTTAATGAAGACGACCGACTCCTTATTGCATTTAATTTTTGGTTTCTCCGAGGCTGTTTAAGGATATCATTTCCTTGTTTCTGTTGCATAATTTGTAGATCTCGAGGAGGTCCGTTTCATATTTTTAATGCTGCAAAGAGGCAAGACCTCTATATAAATCAATGTAAATCTCAAAAACAAGTGTCGGGAGTTTGAGAGACATTTGCTGGAAACATTCAAGTTTTTGCGTAAATAAGAAATATTTGGCCTCTGATTTTGCAAGCGTCTTTATGTGTAATGATTTCCTTCTATTTCCATGTATTTCTTGTTAAGCTCATCTTTCCAATCTGCTGTTAGATTCAAATTCTGCATTTGGGTTTGAATATTGCTTAGAAGAAAGTGAGTTCTGGAATGCCATACTGGAGGTTGTCTACGCAAGGTCGTAAGTGGATTATGTTGTGTTCTAAAATTATATGTTGTTATACACTTGAAGTTTAATTCTTGCTGAGTTCTTTTCCCGATCTAACAAATTCGGCCTACGGCTATATTTCCCATCTCTTTCCATGTATTTCCCATTTCTTTCTGCACATTTATAATTCCTTTCCAGCAACTTTAATCTGAAATCAAACTTAGTTATAGTAAGGGAACCAGCCCTCTCTGGATATTGGTCTGGGAGACATCTCTTTCTCCCAGCCTTTCAATGTTGGCCGGGTCTAGGGTGCATAGTTTTAGAAAATCCTTTCCTGTGGCAGATTCATGACCAAAAGTTACCAATATCCCTAAGGGGGTCTCAAGCCCTTAAGTCATCCTCTAAGTTCACCTAGAACTTACCATTGTTTTATAACAAATTTTAAAATGAGAATAATAAAAAAAGGATCTAGATACTAAATCTAACAAAACATGAATCATCAACAAGTAAAGGAGGACTAAAACATAAGAAATAATTAAAGGATAAACATGCAATAGAAAGGATTTAAATACAACTACATTCAATTAATGGAATACAAGGTGCATCAATCATATTGTTCATTTATTACAAGTATGTATGGTAAACCCTATATTTTCAAACAATATGTTACATTAATTTCGTCGAGGAAACCTCCCCATAAATCTAATCTATTTGCATAATAAGAAATATGTAAGGTAGAGAGAAAACTTGTGCATTGGTCCATATCATGATTGTGGTCCTCCCGCTCTTCCATCGATCAAGTGAGGATAGTAGGGGATCAGGACACTCATAGATCATGATAGACATGCTTCTAAATTTATTTGGTCAATTTATTGCTAAACTACAACTATACAACTAACCCAAGCAATTCAACTTTCTAATGCATAGTTGATATCATAGAAAACCACTCTTTCTATTTTCTCTCTTGTCTCCTTATGAGAGCTATTCAACCATGCATCAAGTCACATGATCTATTTGCAATAAATGATCTAACTCATATTTAACAATCAAAGTCTCATACCCTTAATTTCTAAAAAATCTAGGTTCACACCTATCATCCAATTAAAGCCAACTACTTTAATCTTCAAATAAACATTTTTCTTCATTTCATAAACTCAATTCCCATACCCTTAATTTACAAAACAAATTGTATTTCACATTCATTATCCAATTAAAGCCATCTAATTTAATATTCAAATAATCCTTTTTCTTCATTTCATAAATTAAAGTCCCATACTCTTAATTTACAAAACAAACCATATTTCACATTCATTATCCACTTAAAGCCATCTACTTCAATCTTCAAATAAACCTTTTTCTTCATTTCATAAATTAAAGTCCCATACCCTTAATTTACAAAACAAACCATTTTTCCCATTCATTATCCAAATCATATTCTTTTAAATAATGAAATAACATTGAATATTCTTTCCTTTCATTACCCTAAAATTACCATTTTAGATAATGAAATAACATTAAATATTCTTTCTTTTCATTACCCTAAAATCAAAATTTTAGATAATGAAATAACATTAAATGTTCAGTCCAACCTGACATAATTTATTCGCCTTCATATGCGAAGATTAACCAGCGGCCATGTTGAGGTGTGATTTTGTCCGATTACAAAAACCACTCGACAACTAGGATTCAAAATCCTCTCTTGCAAATAAAGTAAACTTCTCCAAGGTTCTCACTTAATATTTTCTTGTGTTATGCTTATGTGCGTAAAATAAGTACTTGAATAATCTCAATAGTTTGCAAGTACTGTTAACAAGGGGCCTGGGAATCAGGTAATTAACTTTACATTCATCCCGTGTTAAGTGTCTTTTATTCCAATTATTTCTCTAAATAATAGATAAAATTTACTATTTAAATGGTGACAACTGATGCAAATTTATTCTATAATCTCCAAACAACCTCTTAATTAAAATGCTTTAAATGAATTTGAAATAAAAATCTAGCATCTTAAGAAAATTTCAATTAACTTTAACAAAATCAAAGTTTATGAAATTTTAATGAAATTATTTAAATGTAAACCTTAAGTATAAAGTCTAAACTTTATAATATTCAAACTTTAAGGTTTATTTAATGAAAATACTTGTTCCTTTCAAATATGAAATTGTAATTGAAATATTTGGAGAAATGAACAAGTGTAATAATGTTTAACCCAAATTACAAGGATTTGAAACCTTAGTAATTATGAAACTTAGGGTTTAATATGAAACTGAATCTATGAACTTTGAATTTTATGATATGAAATAAAGTTCATAAAATAGATCTTTCCTGCAATATTTATTTCTTAAAATATTTATTAAATTAAATATTTTAAGAACAAATATGATCTTCTATTGTAAAGCTTGGATATCTGAATAAATTGAAACCATATTATAATAACCCAAACTAATTAATGAAAATATATCAATTTTAATTTCTCAACTTTATGAATTTAAAGTTGGAAATCAAAATATTCATTTATCTCAGATAAATTTATTTATTCAAAATATTAATTAATTTTAATATTTGAATAATAAATTTATTAATAACCTAGTTATAAAGTCTAACTTTATAAGCATTAAACTAGGTTAAAATCTATGTAGAATTTAATATAAAATAAAAATTGCAAAAGATTTTAAAGTGAAGAAATAAATTTAATTTCGGACTAATTACTACAACATGAAAAACACAGAGACCTTCAAACCAGATTTATTGTCTACCAGAATTTACACAGTAAAATAATAAATCGGTGCAATCTTCGATGGAATTTAATTTAAAAGAAACTATATTAAATCATTTCTTCAAAATTCAAATACAAAATTACACATATTTGAACCCAAAATAATTTAATATAATAAATTGATCTTACAATAAAAAGCTCCTGATATCTCTGTATATCTCAAATCCTCTGTAGCATTTACTCTATTCTCCTCCTTTGCTCCTTCTGATTCTTCTTCCTCTTTCTTTGCAAAAATGTCCGACCTTTCATTTGCCTTTTCTTTCTCCTTTTATAAATTGAAAATTCGTTATATGAATTAGTTTGGTCGGTTCTCTTTCTATTCCTCCATAGTTTGAAAATGAATTTTGAACCCCTAATATCAACCAATGCTTCCACTTATAATACATGGGTTTCAAAACTTTCTTATAAATATTTTAATATCTATATGAAATTTGTATTTTTTGAATAGTTACTCATGCTCGTATTTTATAAATTTTCGATTTAAATTATATTTCACTTGGTAAACCTTATTTACATTATGGGAAATACTCTTCACCTTAATATCTTTGCCCTATATTTCAATAAAATAATAGTATATAATTAATGCCAAACTTAATGGTGACTTTCCTTATGGTATTCGAATTATTCCTTCAACCAAGATTATTTGATGCCATATGCAGAATCTCATAAATGTCAAATCAAACAATGAAACTGTGCCCATGCTGATCATAAGGTAATTGTGCTTCCCTATGTTGTGACGACTACGCTCCCATGTCTACACTATCCGACATCATGGGCGTTTGACTTCCTCTATCGATAATATCACCAACTCATTATTTTGCCATTGTGAAATACAAACCAAACATCACTGTGTTTTTCAGCTCATGTCAAATCTACATATGAACCATCTTCCACTATTTCCATTCTTGGATGATTGGCATAGACTCTATCAGTATGCACACCAATCTTCAAAGCTCTTCAATACCCCACCTTACCATTTTCAAATAGCCCCATGGCTTCGCTAACCCTAGCAATGCTATGTATATTATCGTCGATAATCAAAACTTTCATTTTAGTATAGCCACACTACCATAGTATCATTCGATGATGATTCTTATTTTAATTCATGACCCAAATTATATCTTCCTCAAATGTTTTCAATCTCTGCAACATTTGAATTCACCATCCACCATCGTCTAGTTCAGTCGAAACCCTAAATGTGGCAACATCATCCAATATATTTATCCACCTGTATTCATCTGCGTTCTCTTGTATTCACCTTATTTGCAATTCATTTTCCATTGGAGCATTGCTACAGACCATTTAAAACAATTTCGATGAACCGTAGATACCTCCATGGTATCCTTATCATTTATTTTATCTAATTTAGGTTATCGATGATGTCAATACACTATGTTTTATTCTTGTAGATTTTTCTAATCATGGAGTGAGTCCGAGTAAAAATATATCATGTTCTCCCTATGCTTGAAAAATGTTTTTTGTTGTTCTTCCTCCCACACATATTCATTCGAACATCCACATCTGGATCACATACTTAGCACTTCAATCGCGAGGTCTGCATCCGAATCACGTACTTAGTTCTTCAATCACAAGTTCCACCTCAAAAACTATACCTAAATACTTTATAATTTTGATGAAGAAATCTCACATAAGCACCCTTGGATTGACCGCCCAGTTCTCCTGGACGACCCTGTCAAATCAAAGCAACACATTTTTATTAAAACTATAACTTAATTTAAAAGAATAACATGAAATAACATAAGTTGTGATAACTTTATTAACAAAAATGAAATAAAATAACATAACTTTATTGGAAAGGAATAAAGTAAAATAACATAAGTTATAGTAACTTTATTGAAAAACAATAAAGTAAAATAACATAAGTTATAATAAGATGTAAAAGGTCACCAAAATGATACAATTTATAACATAACAACAAAAGGATGAAAGTAACCTAATGAATTTTAACCACAACAAAATCACACAACACCAAAAAAAAACCTATTGGATCTTGAGACCAAAACAAATTACATCGAAATGAATTACAAGATAAATTTTATGAAGATGGACTTTTTTACGTCCAAATGATGACGACAGTCAACAACAAGCGAAAACAAAATTTGGAACAATTTTCAAATTTCAAGTGGATCCCCAATTTTGGGGTCGTTGTGAAGGACGTCACAACAAATGGCGACTCTGTTGGTAAATGTCCCTGGACATTTTGGACTTAAAAACCCAACTTCTAAAAACAATAAAAACCCAAATATTAGAATCATGAGAATCCATAATATCTAGAGAATGTGAATAGACCAATTCAACATGAACCATCACAATCATCAGCATCAGCTCGATGTGTGTAAAGTGATTCATTCTATATCTTTTGAAACCATTCAACATTCCATTATCAATTTTGCATTTCAGGCTATGAACATTTTCTCCTTGAAGAAATACCTCCACCTGGTTCTCTTCAGACATTGCTCTACTATCGGCTAGGTTTATAGCCCTGGTAGAGATTATCTGAAACTCCCAAATATTAGGTGAATTTTGGATGTTGCATTTCCTTTATTCTAGATATAGCTTCACTACCAACGAGGCCTAAAGGCCCGGGGAAAAATTTATCTCTTTGGGGGAGATATTTTTTTTTTTTTTTTTGTTTTTTTATTTTCCTTTTTTCTTTTTTTTTTTTTTTTTTTTTTTTTTTTTTTTTTTTTTTATCTTTTTCTATCTTACTTTTCTACCCACCCACCCCCCCTTTGGGCAAACCCCCCCCCACACCCAGGGGGGAGAGGGTCACCCCCAACCAAAAAAACAACAACCTTCCTCCCCCCATAATTTTAAAAGATATTCCTTAATGTGTTTGTGATACTCGTGAAGCTTTTGCAATATGATTTTAATATTTCAAATTTCCTTATCTTAGTTCAAATTCATGAAGATATAAACTAACATCTCACTTTTATTTTTCTTCAGGTTTTATAGGTTTTCAAAACAGGTAATTTCATCCTATATGACCCAGGACCGAATACCAAACAAAACCATCAAATGACCAGTGTCTCGGTAACAACTACCTCAATCATGAAAACCTCACTGAAACTTCATCAAATTCGACAACACATCAAAACTCCAACATTTGGCAAAGCCAATTTATTGTAACATAACAACCAAACACATCCAAAACTTTTCACAAAATTGAATAACATGCACAACACAGACAAAAAAAATGACGAACAACAAAGTATATACAAACATACCAAAACTCTATGTACATGAGATGGATCTCTGTAGAAATCAAGACTATTCTCTCCCTGGATCCCAAATATTACCATCATAGAACAAACAATCCCTCTTATGGTATGCATACCAAATTTCATATAAATCCAACCACAATGAAATAAACCAAACAAAGACTCTCACTTTAACTCCATTAGCAAACTCATAGTGAAGTGCCAATTCATCAGATAAACAAAACAATGATTGATTCTCAATTCCTTCTTGTCTAATCCTTATAATGTAAATGTCATAATTCAATTCCTGACTTAGAATTAGATTAATTGTTTCAAACATAAAATTTTGCAAGTAAGAACTTATTTGAAACAATTTCATAATCAAATCCTTTTCTTTCATTGTATCTACTGCAAAAAATTTAGGAGTTATATTCAATTCCTTATCAATAACACTCGATATTTCATTATCAATAACATAAATATTCAAAGGAACATCATACAACTTATTACCTAGAATTTCCATCAATAACAAAAGTGAAGATTCTACCTTGTCATCCATGATCAAAACACCATGAGTATTATTTACCAAAATTTGATGAGTCATTGCAATTTCTTCCTTTTCTTCATGAGCTATATCATTGTCATCTTGTAGCCCTTCATTTTCATCAACTACCTTATCTACTTTTGCAATTGACACATCATTTTTCGATTGCATAGGAATTTCAATATCTTCATTTGAGGTAGACTTTTCAATAACCTGCACATCAAGTGAAATATAAATCTCATCAATAGGATCATGAGTAAATAATAAATTTTCATGTCTTTTCAAACCATAAACATGATCATCTAAACTCATGGGATGAAATTCTATTGCATCTTCCTCATAATATTCAAGCTCTTCAAGAAACTCTTCTTCAAAATCATCTACAACCATTTTTGGTGACTCCAAAGTTTCTGTTATCGAATCAATATCAAGTGTGTATATGCCTAGTTCAATATCATTATAAAGAATCTCATTAAACTCTTTATCATAATTTGTAATCATATTATTTAACCTAGGCTCCCTTTCAACACGAATCTGATTAGCTACACTTTCCAAGGCAGCCACAAATGTGCAAAATATGGAAAAGTACCCATTCAAAATCCCTCCACCCTTTCTCAATATAAAAAAACATATTTCACAATAACATCAATGAAATATATATATATTATTCTTTCTATTTTGAAGACAATTGTATATACATCCATCCTATGACTTTTACTTCTATTTTATCTAATTGCACAATAATTTTATTTGATGATGTCGGTTTAAAACCTAACTTTTGACAAACTGCAAAAGGCATCACATTACCTGAAGCTCCTGAATCCACCATGCAATTATGCAACTTCTTACCTACAATTTTAATAGTTAAAAGAAAAGGAGGAGCCTCCTCTTTTTCCTTTTGTGCAACATATTGTACTTCAGTGATTTTCCTAACTTCTTTGGTATTTTGATTTTCAAAAACCTCCATTAATAACTCTTGTTGATTAGGTAACTATGCAACTTCAAATAGATTGATATTGGCTTTATTTTTCTTAAGATCTTCAATAATGTTATAAGTCATCCTTTCATTATTTTGTACCTTATGTGCAATTTTAGGTGTGTCAAGAGAAGATGGAGGAACATGATTATTATTTGTGTTAACATCAGGAGGGATACTAACATTGTTAGGAGTAGAAGTAGTATTGAAAGACTTACTTTTACTTCTTAAATGATAACCATGGTTCCCATTTTTGTACTATTTCAGAGTATGAATTTCTTTGATACCTTCATCCTCTTCTTCTTCATCATCATCATCGCTTGAACCAAAAATATCTAGACAATAAGCAAAACTTTTGCCCTTACTTGTAATAGTTTCATCATCATCATCATTATCAACCCATTCCATTTTATCTAATCCTTGTTGAATGCAATTTGTAACACAACTAAATTCATTACAATCAAATTCATTGTGTTCACTAGTACGATGTAGCCTGCACCAATTATCCAATACAACCTCAGATAGATTAACAGTTGTCATCTTATTGTTAGAACAATTAGAAGCACCACTATTGTTGGTAACAAGAGTTGGTACACCCCTATTATTAGGCTTTGTGTTAAAATGGTTTCTTTGCATAGTGAACTTTTTGTTTGATTGTGAGTTTTGAGTATTTTGTTTTTGCATTTGAACAAAGTCATTACTTAAATTTTGGTACATCCTCTTTAGATCTGCCAATTCATTAGAATCATTAGTAGTATTAGGAGGATTACTCTGATTTTGATTTGGAATAACATTTGGAACATTTTGATTTGATAAAGCATTTGGAACACTCGAATTCATCCAATTTGGAACATTTGGACTTGGCATAGCATTTGGAACATTTTGATTCGGTAAAGAATTTTGATTCAACCACGAATTTGTATACATTGGATTACCTTGATTTTGTGAATTTTGTGCAAGCATATGATTATTTTGTTGTGATTGAAAATTTTGAAAAGGATTCACATTTTGCATTGTTGCTACATTCCCAAAATTATTCAAATTAGGTACATTGTTATTCCTTGTTTTATGTGCAACATAATGACTTTCTAAAAACAAAGGATTACTTGACTGAGCATATGCCATTTGATTTAGAATTTGTGGAATTGAATTCAACATTGGTATTTGATTAGTTAAAGCATGATTAATCATCAAAATCTGATTTTGCATACCAGGATAACCAATAGACGGTAGTTGACCTAGTCCACAACTTGATTGCATCATTTGTTGTTCAACCATGAGTGCTTTTGTGTAAGCTCCGGTAAGCGTAGTGATTTATCCCTCTCTCTTGACAAACATCGTAGTTAATGGATCCAAAGCACCAAAATAGATTTGGATCATGGCATCTTCTACAATATTATAAGGTGCAGTCAGTCTTGAATACATTTTATGAAACCTAGTATTAAACATACGCAATGGTTCACTAGGTTCTCGATGAGTAGATGCAAATTGCAAATAAACACTTGTTGGATCAATAGAAAATTTGAATTGTGTAATAAAAGCAACTTTTAGCATATTCCAAGAAGTAATGGATCTAGAAGGTAAGCATACATACCAATCGTAGGCTATTTCATCCAAATTTAATGGGAATAACCTACATGCTACATCTTCATGCTCAATCTGCAATCTAGACATTGCATCAGTATATGCCTATATGTGCTCTTCTGCCAAATGGGAACCATCATGCTTATAATTTGGCAGATACTTTTCTACATTCTTTGGCATATCATGAACATCACCAACTATATTTAATGGACTTCGTTGGTTTCCCATCCATACCATATTTGGTGCAGCAGGTGCAACCATAGTGACAAGTGGTGGGTTTACAAATAAGTTTATGTTAGAAGTACTAGGAAGAATTACCATTTGAGTTTTACTTCTTCTGTGTTTCTTAGTTGGTGATAAAATTTGAAAAATCGTAGATCCAGTAGATTTTGACCTTGTAATAATTTCCTTAGACTCCAGTTTTAATGAAATCTAATCACTTCTATGAAAATACAATACTCAGAATATAATATCAATTGAACGATGAAATTGCAATATTCAAGTAATGTATTAAAAATGAAGCTTCAATAATGAATATCGTGAATGATTGATTACTCACAAATGATAAACTGAAATCAAACTACCTATTTTTCATTTTTAGGCCCTCCTTCTAGCGCCAATTTGTTGAGGTGTGATTTTATCCAATTACAAAAACCACTCGACAACTAGGATTCAAAATCCTCTCTTGCAAAGAAGAGTATACTTCTTCAAGGTTCTCACTTAATTTTTTATGTGTCTTGCCTATATGCATAAATAAGTGCTTGAATAATCTCAATGGTTTGCAAGTACTGTTAACAAGGGGCTTTGGAATTAGGTAGTTAACTTTGAATTCATCATTTATTATGTGCCTTTTAAACAAATTTGTTTCTTCAAACAATGATAGATAAATTTACCTTATGATTTTGATCTACTTGTGCAAATTCTATTTACAATCACGATGTAATATCTTAATTAAAATGCTTCAATGAATTTGAAATAACAATTGAATTTAGCATTTTAATTACCATTAAAATTTACTAAACTTTAATAAAATCAAAGTTTATAAATTCTAATAGTTGTATGAAATGTAAACCTTGATTACAAAGTTTTAGACTTCATAATAAACAAAACTAAGGTTTCATTTACTTTAGATTATTTGCTCATTCAAATAGGACATTAAAATTGAAATATTTGAATAATAAACAAACTTATAAATTTTGTTAAACTCAAATTATAAGTTTTTAAACCTTAATAATCATGGACATAGAGTTCAACATAAATTTATTCATGAACTTTTAAAATCTATGACATGCAAGATAAAGTTCATATGAATCTCCTCCTTTCAATATTTATTCTTCCAACATTTATTGCATTAAATATTGAAGAATAAATATATCTTTCAAGATTTAAGTTTGAATATTTAAATAAATCAAAAATTCAATTATAATGAACCCAAATAGATTACTAAAAAATATATCAATTCCAATTTCTCAAACTTTATGATATTAAAGTTGGAAATCAGAATATTCATTTATCTTTATTAAATTTATCTATTCAAATATTAATTAATTTAATATTTGAATAATAAATTTATTCATGACTTAGTTATAAAGTTATACTTTATAATAATCGAACTAAGTCAAATATATGTAATAATTTTCAATATAAAATAAATTATAAAAGTTTTTAAATATTAGAAAATAAATAATATTTTAAACAATCACTACAGAAAGAAATAAATCACAAAGATTTAAAAACCAACTTAATTTCCACCAAAAATCACAGTAAGGCAATAAATTGATGCAATCTTCAACGAAATTTGAATTTTGAAAATTATATTAAATAATTTTATTGAAATTCAAAAATGTCAAACCTTTAATTTGTCCTTTCTTTCTCCTTTTATAAATTGAAAATTCGTTATATGAATTAGTTTGGTCGATTCTCTTTTTGTTCCTCCATAGTTTGAAAACGGATTTTGAACCCCTAATATCAACCAATGATTCCACTTATAATACATGGGTTTCAAAAATTTCTTCAAAATATTTTAATATCCATATGACATTTGTATTTTTTGAAAGTCACTCATGCTCGTATTTTATAAATTTTTACTTTAAATTATATTTCACTTGGTAAACCTTATTTCCATTATGGGTAATACTCTTCACCTTAATATCTTTGCCCTATATTTCAATAAAACAATAGTATATAATGAATTCCAAACTTAATGGTGACTTTCCTTATGGTATTCGAATAATTTCCTTCAACCAATATTATTTGATGCCATATGCAGAATCTCATAAATGTCAAATCAAACAATGAAATTGCGCCCATGTTGATCATAAGGTAATTGTGCTTCCCTACATTGTGACGACTGCGCTCCCATGTCTACACTATCCGATGTCATGAGCGTTCGACTTCCTCTATTAGTAATATCACCAACTTGCTATTCTGCTAGTGTGAAATACAAACCAAACATCACTGTGTTTTCCATCCCGTGTCAAATCTACATATGAATCATATTCCACTATTTCCATTCCTGGATGATTGACATAGACTCTATCAGTATGCACGACAATCTTCAGAGCTCTTTGATGCCCCGCATTACCATTTTCAAATAGCCCCATGGCTTCGCTAGTCCTAGCAATGCTATGTATATTATCATAGATACTAAGAACTTCCATTTTAGTATAGTCACACTGCCACAATATCATTCAATGATGATTCTTATTTTAATTCATGGCCCAAATTATGTCTTCCTTAAATGTTTTCAATCCCCGCAACATTTGAATCCCCCATCTACCATCGTCTAGTTCAGTCAAAATCCTAAATACGACGTCATCCAACCTATTTATCCACCTGTATTTGTTTGCTTTCTCTTGTATTCACCTTATTTGCAATTCATTTGCCATTGGAGCGCTACTACAAACCATTTAAAATGATGTTGATGAATCGTAGATACCTCCATGGTATTCTTGTCATTTGTTTTATCTGATTTAGGTTTTCTTTGATGTCAATACACTGTGTTTTATTCTTGTAGATTTTACCAATCATGGAATGAGTCCAAGTATAAATCTATCATGTGCTCCTTGCGCTTGAAAAATATTTTTTGTTGTTCTTCCTCCACATGTCTCCATTCGAACATCCACCTCTAGATCACATACTTACCACTTCAATCACGAGGTTGGCCTCTGAATCACGTACTTAGTGCTTCAATCGCAAGGTCCACCTTAAAAAGTATGCCTAAACACTTTATAATTTCGATGAAGAAATCTCACATAAGCACCCCTGGATTGACCGTCTAGTTCTCCTTGACGACCCTATCAAATCAAAGCAACACATTTTTATTTATTAAGTAAATACTTCTTATACACATCTACCATGGAGATTGAACCCGGGTCACATCAACGATAATGCAACATATTTTTATTAAAAATATAACTTAATTTAAAATAAAAACGTGAAATAACCTAAGCTGTGATAACTTTATTAACAAAAATAAAATAAAATAACATAACTTTATTGCAAAGCAATAAAGTAAAATAACATAAGTTATAGTAACTTTACTGAAAAACAATAAATTAAAATAACATAAGTTATAATAAGACATAAAAGGTCACCAAAATGATACAATCTATAACATAACAACAAAAGGATGAAAGTAACCTAATAAATTTTAACCACAACAAAATCACACAACACCGAAAGAAAAAACTATTGGATCTTGAGATCAAAATAAATGACATCGAAATGAATTACAAGACAAATTTTATGAAGATGAACTTTTTTTACATCCAAACGATGATGACAATCAACAACAAGCGAAAACAAAATTTGGAATAATTTTCAAATTTCAAGTGGGTCCTCAATTTTTGGGGTTGTTGTGAAGGAGTCAAAACAAGCCAACTCTCACAAAGGGAGAAAAATGCCAAGAAGGGGTATACGGTATAGAGGATGACAGACGCTACAGAGATGGCTCAGTCCCACAACAAACCAGGGTGCAGGTGGAGTATTTAGGAGGGGGGTCTCCATGGTATCAACATCAACTATGGCATAGATAAATCATTCTAGCATTGATGTAGTTAAAAAAACTATGCTATCTAATCCTGAAGGTAGCTACCGAGGGTGGTTGAGATCCTACTATGCAAACCCAACATGATTTCAAATATCAAGTATGGGGGGTTATCCCTACAAATAAATGGATGACTTACCTTGATGCACTCCTAATATTAGTGTTATCCATCCTACCAGTAATAGACCATCATTCAGAGCAATGATCATGACGATGAGCATGGGGTGGCACAACTAGCTGACTACACACAAGTGCTACCATAAACCAACCAACTACACACATGGGTGCTACCATAAATGAGTCAACTACACACACGGGTGTTACCATAAACCAATCGACTACACACATGGGTGCTACCATAAACCAACCAACTACATGTGATAACATAATTCTAGAGGTGCGATGCTAATGCTTGGTCGAGAAGGTTAAACATGGTGACAGGCTCCTAATGGTTTTATATCACCAACATGAGGGTGATCAGAGGACCACCTCTCTAAACTTAGCACTACAAGATTTAAGGAAGGGCTTGCCATAACTTTAAAGGAGTTGACATAAATAGGTGAAATATGATAGCCCATCAATAGTTTTAAACCAGTGAAATGAAAACATAATACACCTCTTTATTCTAGAATGTTATCGTGAGTCCAAGTTGGCATATTAGTCGTTGGCTTTTTGGGTTGCTCATGAAAATACCCATCGCCCACTTCTTCTTCTTCCCATTGGGCTTATCCTTCTGCTTTGTGTTGCTCTCCCACTCACTCCGTGCTCCCCTTTACAATAACATACCCCTCATTATCCAACCACATCCTCTCTCGCCTTCCTCTCCCATCCTTCTCCTCGACTACCATCCCCTAGCTACCCATCATAACTCTCCATCTACATCCGTCAGGTGGTAGGGGTGAACATTCCTCTTCTCCCATATTCCCAAGGCACTTGTCATTAAGGAGTCATCCCTTCATGTTAGAGGGAGCTTTACATAACTTGTCTGATCAGATCTCTAAAGGCGATCCATTCAATTCTCAGAAGGGGTCTTATCATATTTAAAACCAATATTGACTGGTCATTTTGATTAATCAAATTCCCCATCTATTCAACTTAATTAAAGTCTATTCTCTATGAGGTTAATGGATTACATTTATCTTTTAAAATATAAAAGTCATTTGATTAATGGGGTTATTTTATTTCTTAACATAAAACAACCAAAGTTTTCTTTATCAATATGCAATAAATCACATTTTATTCAAAATGAAAATTATTTATAACTATAATATAAATCATCTATTTATTTAAAATGATCTCTTTATTATTTTAAATAAAATAACTATTTATTTAAAATGAGATTCCTTTACCATTCTAATGAGATCAACTATTTATTTAAGAATGATATTTCCTTATTATTTAAATAAATCAATTATTTATTTAAAGTGATATCTTTTTACTATTTAAATAAATCAACTATTTATTTAAAATTATATCTTTTTTCTATTTAAATAAATCAACTATTTATTTAAAATGATATCTTTTTTTTTTATAAGTAACTAGAATTTTATATACAAATTGGGTTTTTTAAGAGGATCCCAAAACCTTATAACAAAAAGGGCCATAGCACCGAGATTTAAAGCAATTCCTAAGTACATGAAAATAAAAACAAATTGAAAAGGAAAGGGCCAAAAACAACCCTTGATCCAGCAAAAATACCAGATTCTAGAAACCATTAGTGAGATCTACTTTGCCAAGGTATCATCCTACCATTGCTGGCAGACTAAGATCCTCCCAGGGGTGGATACAACAGTCTGGTATCCACTCGAGGGTGGATACAGCAGTCCAGGATCCTCCCAGGGGTGGAAATAGAACATTTGCCCAACCTACGCAGGGAGAGTGGGAAGGCCAAGGATAACCTACAACTAGAAATCTTGCCCAAAAACCTGAAGCAGGGAAATTTAGAAAATTGGAGATGATCTTTGCCTAGGGATGCCACAGGATGCAATCTGAGGTGCAGCGAGGCAACAAGAAGCTACACGAGCAAAGAAGCAAGCAGCACCAGGATACAAGCTACGGATCAACATCGAGATAGCCTGGGAAATGGTATTAGGGTCCTCAAAGAAAAAAGTAGGATGCCTCCGCTTGAGCCTAAAAATAGGAACAACACTACTGGGGATATCTATAGGACAAGATATCCCTATACACAATAAGGAGAAATATGAGGAATCCAGAAGGATCTAGGTAAAATAGCAACATGTGCAAAGATAGGATCTCAAAATCCAAAATTGAAGGAGAAAGGAGGGACCACAGCTGCAAACTCACTGATCTCCCTTCTAGACTAGAGAATACAGAAGGAAGCCCCCACCACTCTAGAAAAAAGGCCCAAGAACCACCATCCTTGCTCACGAATAGATCCAGGGAACTGGGACCAGAAGCCCCTGAGCAAGAACTAAAACAAAGAACCTAAGGATCCCAAGTGGGGAACGACAACAAACATAAATATGGGATCCTCAAAAGCCTAACCTAGGGGAACCAGGATCTACATGCACTGATCATGGCCCCCCTCCCAAGATCCAGACATGCAAAAAAAACCCTAGGAACCCCAGAAGAATGGACCAAGATCCCCCCATACTTTCTCATGGAAGCTTCAGGGAACTAGGATTGGGGCTGGGAAAAACCCAGGTAGAGGAAGAGGCCCACCACGATGACTGACCAATGCCCTGGGTGTCCACTAAAAAGTAGATCCAACAAGAAGAAGCCTCCAAACAAAAAATTGAAAAGGGCCCTACCCAAAGGGACGGGACTAGCAGCAACCAAGGGCATCCTAGAGAGGAGTCACTAGCAGAAGAGACTGCCCCCCAGACCAACCCTAAAGTAGAGAGGACCTCATGTGATGCACCAAGAAGCAGTCGAAAACCCAACCTGCCACCACCACCGATCGAGGAAGCCCTAGGAATCAGATCCAAGTAAAAACCTACAAAAAACCCTAGGGGGAATCCTAAGGGAGATCGGGGAAGGTATCCCTGAAGCATGTAGGGAATCCTATGAGACCCTTGGGATGCACCAGACCTCGATATCGGGTAGGGAAACCCTGAAACTACTAGGAAAGGAGTAGAAAGCGGAGAAGGATCTCCCCCCAAGGAGATCATCTACTACAAAGCATTCCTAGAGTGGGATGACCTAGGATGAGCTAGGGACTGGGCAAGAACCAAGGGAGGGGGAGAAGGGAGAGGGAGCAGGACCCTCCCCCTCGTCCATATAAAATGATATCTTCTACTATTTAAATAAATCAACTATTTATTTAAAATGATATCTTTTACTATTTAAATAAATAAACTATTTATTTAAAATGATATATTTTTCTTATACTATCTACCAATGCATACAAGGAATTATGAAGATAACCTATTCATTCATAGCTCACAAATTATTAAGGCAAATAGTGCTAAAGTAAAAGACAATCATGCATGTGCAACAAAAAAAGAGGGAATCTTTCCATAAATCTAGTCATTTGTCTCAACCTCTAGAACTTATGATAGCTACTAGGCTACCGGTCTGGCGCTTAATGTGGCTAGCTATTGACGATTATCCCTTAACCAAATGCATGCCTTAATGAAGGTATCCATTCTTGTTACCTTTTAGTTACCTTATCATCACTTTCCCAATCTCAAGTACCCTTGTCTTCGGTGGATGACTCAACTTCTACTTACGAGTGCACTTGATCCTACACATTGGTAATTTATTAGCAGTATCATACTCTTCAATATCTAATAATATTGCATAGCTGCTTAATTGCACAAAATCGAGTATTAAAACATCATCAGTTAATACATTATTTTCCCACATTCAAAGGTCCATCTGGTAGGGTCATGACATTCTCCCCCACTAGTACTAAACACCATCCTCGGTGTTTCTCAGTTTTACAAAATCATACACAATCAAAAGCAAATTATTACAACTTTTATAGATCATCAAACAAAAAAGGAAAATATTTTTGCATATCCACCACTATTTCCCAAGTGGCATTCCTTTCATAGAAACGGTCCCACTGGACCTTACATTGCTTAAGGATTCAATTTCATATAACCTTAGAGTGAAATTCAAGAATTATTATTATCATTACTTTAACTACCTTCAGATTTGCCATCTACAAATTAGAAACATCCCACACATGTTCGGGGTCAACAATATATTTTCTAAGAAAAGATATATGGAAAGTGTCATGGATTTTGGATAGATTAGGAGGTAAAGCGATTCGATATGCAATCAGGATGATATTTTCAGTGATCTCAAAGGGTCCTACAAATTGTGGATCTAGTTTTGTGGACTTGATCACACTTTTCATTGGTTTGACCCTTAGGAACACTTTATCTCCCACCGAGTACTCCCTCGGAGTTCTCTTTAAATCTGCATAACTTTTCTGCCTATCAGTAGCTTCCTTGAGTCTTTGTTTGATTACCTTCATTTGCTCTTCCATTTCTTTGATCATTTTTGGTTTGATCATAATTCTATCCTCCAAGTTATACTTTCACCCATACAAGACATCGAAAGGTGTTATTCCCAAATATGAGAAATACCCATTATTATAGGTGAAATCTACCAACGGTAGGTAGTATTCCCAATGAGACTTATGATTCATACAATACATGTGAAGCATATATTATAGTACTTTATTTACCCACTCTGTTTGACCATATGTTTTAGGGTGGTATGACGAACTCATGTTCAACTTCATGCCTATTGCCTAGTGAAGGGCTTTCAAAAATTTAGAAGTGAACTTATCTCAAGAATCCATCCAATCGAAAAATTTCCTTGGAAAATATATTAGCCACCACCTGAGCATCATCCTTGGTGCTCCTAGGTATAAAATGTTCAACCTTATTCAATTTGTCGACTACTACTAGAATTGCATCATGCTGGTACCTGGTCTTAGGTAAACCTATTATAAAATCCATAGATATGACCTACCATTTATGTGTAGGTATACTATGTGGATACAACCATCTTGCGAGATGTTTGCATTCCACCTTAACCTTTTGATATTCTAGGCATTGAGCGACAAAATTGGTAATGTCCTTTATTTCTACCCAAAAGAAGGTTCTTTTTAGATTTTTCCTCATATTCACCCCTCCGAGGTGAGTTGTATAAGGATATCTATGGGTTTCTTGTATTATTAACTTCCTTGAATCCCTTGATTTAGGTATGATGATTCTACATTTGTAGAACAAAAGGTTATCTATCATCCCAAACTCCTTGTTGCTCTCAGGATCATTGTCTATTTTAGCTCAAATTTCTTAGCAATATTAATACTAATTTTGCTTCTGCCTTACTTGGTCCATGAGCTTTATGTGACTTCTATTTATGGCTACTATGTGTCTCCTTCTAATCAAGGCATCCTCAACCTTACTCTCTTTCCCCTTTATGTACTCAATTTCAAAGTCATACTCAGCGAGAAATGTGATCCACCTTCTTTGTCTCGCATTGAGTATTGGTTGGGTAAATATGTACCTTAGACTTTGATGATATTATTTTAACTTGAAAGGTCTTCCTACCAGGTAATGGCATTAGACATTCAGAGTGTGAACTATAGTGGCTAGCTCTAGATCATGAGTAGCATAATTGACCTCATGCTTTTTAAGCTTCCTTGAAGTATAAACTATGAATAACTCTTCTTGCATGAGAAATCCTCCTAACCCTTCTAGTGATGTGTCAGTGCATATAGAAAAATCTCCTTGAGGATCTAGAATCTTAAATGTTGGTGCAGTAGTGAGTTTTCACTTCAAAAAAACAAAAGTAGTCTCATATTTTTCTGTCCATTTGAACTCCTTCCCTTTCTTTTGAAGGTTAGTTATTGCTTAGGCAATCTTTGAGAAATCCTTTATATAATGTTTGTAATAGCCCATTAGCTCCACGAAGCTCCTTACTTTGGTAAAATTAGTAGGGGGTGGCCAATTTAATATGGCTTCGATCTTCTCTGGATCTACAATAATTCCTTTTGTTGATATGATATGCCCTAAATATCACACCTCTTAAACATAGAAAATGTTCTTGGCTATATTTCTATAGAGTTGGTTTTTCCTTAATAACTCTAAAATTATCTTGAGATGCTTATCGTGATCTTCCTTGTTATGAGAGTATATTAGGATATCATCTAGAAATACAAGGACAAACTGGTTCATGTGCCTTCTAAACACACTGTTAATTAAATTCATGACGGTGGTTGGGGTATTAGTTGATCCAAAATGTAGGATTGTTAACTCATAATGCCCATATCTAGTATTAAAGGTTATCTTGTGAGTATCCTCCTCACGTATTCTCAACTGGTGATACCCTAAACTTAAATCTATCTTGGTAAACATCGTGGCATTTATCAATTGATAAAATAAATCTTAAATCCTAGGTAGGTGATACCAGTTATCGATTGTAGCTTTGTTCAACGTTCTGTAGTCAATACACAATATAAAAGAGTCACCTTTATTTTTCACAAATAAAATAGGTGCGCCCAAGGTGACACACTTGGTTTTATCAATCATTTCTCTAATAACCCTTGCAATTGTACCTTTAATTATTTTATCTCGATGGATGACATCCTATATGGAGATCTGTGAATTGGTTTTGCTCCTAACATAAGATCAATAGTGAAATCAAATTCTTGCACAGGAGGAAGCCTAGGTAAATCCTCAAGAAATACATCCTTGAAATCCTGCATAATTGGATGTGTCTCCAACACTTTCTTCTTTTGGTTTTATCCAACTAAATTTAGCTTGATTACATATACTATCCCTCCTCTTCTGAGGGCTTTCTTCAACTACATAGTTGTCAACATCTAGGGTTTGAATACCCTTATTTTCTATAGATTCTTAGCCTTCCCTTACCTCCTTCCAAATATTCGATCCATCTATCATGGAAATTGATTACAGCTTTATGGGCTTGTAATCAATCCATCCCTAGGATCACATCTAAGGCATGAAGCAGAGCTACATATAAGCAACCTTCTGTGGTTTTATTAGCTAATATAATTTTCATCATTGGGAAACACTGGTTTATGAAGTGGGTCTATCCAAAACCATACTCAACCTTCCATCCATGAGCCAAATATCCTGACCTTTTAAGTGTATCTTTTGCTAACTTACAAGAAATAAAGCTATAAGTGGCTCCACTATCAATTAAGATATTTACTTGCTTATCAAAAATCTTACCTTTTATGATTAATGGGGTGGTTTGTCCCTCAATCTTCTGACTCCCAGTGGTAGCATAAATCTTATGCATAGGTTCCTTTACTTTAATACTGGATGTACTTGTCCCTGGTCGATATGGGCATTGGTTAGAAAATGCATTGTAACACCCATCCTTGGGCCCTTGTCACATTTTTGGTTTTTGCTCCTCGCCATTTATTCTTTGGAACTAATTCTTGTGGTTTCTATTGTTGAGGCATAGCATTATTGGATTTTTTGCCTTTCTTATAAATTTTTTTCTTGAACTTCGTCTGGCTTCCATTAGATTTATTCTCTAGATTTTGAGGGTTCTTAGCCTTTCAATATTGTTTGGCATCCCACTTTACAATTCCATTGCTATTTCTCTTCTTTATTTCCTGTTGACCTTGCTTAGATAATGTTCTGTAGTTATAGTGAAAGTGTGACTATGATTTATTTGCTAGGTCATATGCCTTTTGTAATGGCTTAGGTTCCTACATATCTACATCATGCTTTGTCCTAGATTGCAATCCATGAGTAAACTTATGTGTAGAGGGGGAAAACTGCCCTACCATGTACAATTCCCAAAAGTGAGTCCGCAAGAGATCCACAAGAGAGAAGCCTTTGGGGTGAACCACGGGGGTATGTTGTTCTCTACACTCGGTGCTAGGGGGAAGGGTTCACCAGGAATGGTTTAAGGACTCGCTCCAAGTCCTCTAGTTTTCAAGAATGTTTGATGTATGAGATTCAAGACAAACACCTAGATTTGGCCTTTCTAGATCTATGCTATAAAAGATAAAGGACAATGCAGAAATACAGAATGCAAGAATACAAGAGCTAACCCTAGAATGATTCTTTCCTTTGAATGCTTTTCTAACCCTAGGGTTCTAAATAGAAAACCTTTAAGCAAGGGCTCAAGAAGAGATGCACAAACAGAATTAACCCTAAGTGCACACTATATGTTGTTTATCTTTCAAATGCCTAGAAATTAATTAGATATATTTCTTATAAAATCAGATCTAGGGTTTACAACAGAAATATAAAGCATTCAACAAACAACCTAAAGACTAATCAGAACACTTATCTTATCCGATGATTTATCCTTGCTTTTATCCTTTTATCCAATGCTATCAATAATTCTTGTTCCTGCAAGATAACTTGACAAACACTTGAAAATATGATTAGCGTTAGGGGGCCTACTTAGGCCATTGTATAACAATACTTGGAGGTGCAACAGTCAAGCCCCCTAGGTCCTTTTAGCTGACATTTGATAATTAAAAGTGAAAATTGACCTTTGGAGGAAAACAAACATAATACAATATAGCAGAAAAGAATGATGAAATCACAGAAATAGAATACACCACTATGCTCTAAATGCAGTCTAGAATGCAATGATGAAAATTAGAATAACAGATTACCCCCAGATTTAGCTCAAGAAAAATCATACCCCATAATAGGTGATTGTGATAATGCAATGTGAAATCATGCCCCATAGAAGATCGGGCATGATTTCATAGAAGTGAGATGAAACATCTCAGATTGAAGTGAAATAATGAAACTAAGATGCAACGAATGAAATCAAACATGCAACAGAATGCTTTCACCTAGAAGAGAGTGAGGAAGCAAGTAGAAAGGTTTGAGATCTCCCAGGTAGTCAATCTCTCCTTAGGGCTTCAACAACAATCCACCAAGAGTGAGCAACAACAATCCAATGCAGCAAACAATCAATCAAACTCCACACTTCAAAGTTGCTTGTGAAAGAAGAAGAAGAAGGATGCAGACCGAATAAAACACTTTACGAGAAATCAAATGTTAGTGAGCAATAAATCATCAATCCTTAGAATATCGATTATGTGAGCATGTGTGAAAAAGTGAATTCAAACCCTCCTTATATAGCGGATTTGAAGGTGAAAAGAGTAGGAAAACCAAGGAGGGCCGACGTAAAACATGCCAAGCCCAAAAAATTAGGGTTTCAATGTGTCAAACCCTAAAAGGTGAAATCATGCCCCATTAGGGCCGACCATGATTTCGCAATGCGAAGTCATGCCCCATCAAGGACCGAGCATGATTTCGCATAAAGAGGGAAAAAAGGCAAAAAAGAGGGGAAGGAGCCTTACCCTTGCCCTAGGCAAGTCTAAGGGGTCCCCTAGAGGGCTCAGGGAAGATTGCCCACTAAAGTGGGTCAATTTTCTATGTCTACATTTTACCCCCTCTTTGACGCATTTATGGCCTAATAAATGTGTCAAAGAAAAGATGTAAACACTCGCAAACAAAAGACGACAAGAAGAAATGGGGTGGTTAGTTTAGAAGAAAGGGATGGTGCAAAAATGGTGTTATTCCGAACACTTTCAAGTTTTACATGCAAATCAAGGTATTAGGGACATTAATACCTCTAAGGCCAGGGTGCCCCCTCGAGTTTTATGAGGGACACATTCCTCATAAAAACTAAAAAATGTAGACTCAGAAGAAGAAGAAGAGAAGAAAAAAAAAGAGAAAAAGCACATGAAAATAGGGTTAAAAGTGAAAAGGGGGCAAAACCCTAATTCATTTTAACCACATGAGAAAGCAGAAAAGGAGCTCTAGAGAAATGGGGGAGATGGCACTACCGATACACCATTCAATGATCATGAGGGGCGAAGCTAGCATGAAAGTGGAGCGAGCACAGGTAGGGTCAAAAACCACACTTGCAATTTAAAATTTTTCAATTTTTTTGCAATTTTTGGGTAATTTTCACCAAAATAGATGGTTTTTCCACGTACAACCTAAGCATGATCTTGCAGACCAATCATAATTTTACCCTAGGTAGTAATGATGAAATCATGCCTAGAAAAAACAACTAGGCATGATTTCATGAAATTATGCCTTAGAAGGGCAGACTTCGCTTCAATGAAATCATGCTCTTGAAAAACTAGGCATGATTTCACCAAAAAAGAAAAAAAAGAAAAAAGAGAGAAAAAAAAATAAAGGAAGAAAGAAGGGAAAGGAAGAAAGGATGCAAGCAAACAACTTAGGAGATGTGAAATTTAATTGTGCAATGATTAATATTTTGATTTAATTTAATTAATTAATTAATTAATTTTAATTAATTTTACTAATGGAAAAAATTTCATTTTGTTGTTATTGTAGCTTAGGGTACTTGAGAGCCACGAGTGGAGAGCAGCTCCTTGGAGGTGGAGCTAGAGGCACTCGAATAGGTAGAGAGGGACACACTAGTAGTGGTGGGGCTAGACCACCTAGCTAGACTACCTCGGGTAGAGGTAGATAGGGCTCTACTGATAGCACTAGCAGAGAGATGGTACCCAGAGTCATCTACCTTCCAATTACCCATAGGAGAGATGATCATCACACTAGAGGATGTGTGGTGCATATTATGCATCCCTATCAGAGGGATAATAATTTATAGAGCATGAGGGAGACCAATGACCTTGCAATGATTTTTGAGAGGTTGGACCCACCAGGTGCGTGAGAGCACCATAGTCATAGATGACTTGGTGGGGTGGTATGGGGTGGACCCATTGATGATCATGCTCTATAGGGTGGTTGTGGGTATGTTGATGTGCCATACTAGTAGGTGATATCTACCATGGGTGATGGTAGATGTAGTGGCAAACATGTAAGACCAGAGAGTTAGGTTCGCATGGGGTCCATATGTGTTGGCCCGCTTGTATAAGATGTTGTACAATATCATGTACAAGCGGCATATAGGTATAGTGTGCATGACTTTGCTCTAGGTATGGAGCTGGGAGCACATAGTGGTGCAGATACTAGATGCACTACTAAGACCATTGCCCAATCTAGAGTGACCAACAACATATAGATGGTCTAGATCCCTAGAGCAGGTCATGAGGACCTACATCGAGCATCTACCACTAGCGAGGTAGATAGTAGATGAGCTAAGGGAGGCCAAGATAGTATGGTAACCCTAGCATCTACACCTAATATGGGTTGAGGATAGGATAAAGCTAGCGAGGATCAGGAGGATCAGGTGGTTGATGATAGAGAAGGAGGAGCCAGAGGTCTTCCAATTTGATCGAGTCCTGAGGTAGTTTAAGATCTTGTAGGGCATCCCAAACCTAGGGGATCACTAGTACCAAAGAGTCTACCAAGACCCAATAGGGGTAGGAGGTAGACCCGACCTAACCAAGTGGGTCGAGGAGGACTTAGATGATCCTCCTTACATGGATCCTAGGGTGGATGATGTAGGAGTGGCCTTCAACTACCAATGGTGGTATAGAGGAGTCATGCCCCATAGGGTCTCCCTACCAATTTTGATATAGAGGTACCAAGTGATGGGCTCAGGCATGCAATGAGCATTTTAAGAGGTAGCTCATAGAGCCATAGAGAGGGCACAATAGGGACCAAAAACTCTAAGATAGAGGTAGGCTCAAGTTCAGATTGAGCTAGTGATAGAGGACACCAGCTGTAGGGACCAAGGAGGTAGGGGCATCTAGAGTTACCCCCATAGAGGCTAGGGTACTACTAGGTGGAGGATCGAGAGAGGCCTCCACATCAATAGTAGCTAGCTAGGGTTAGGCTTTAGGATGAGGGGATCCAAGGGAGGAGGTAGAGGTGCTACAAGCATAGGTGGTGACTCTATAGAGGTAGGTGGACCTACTCCAGGAGGATAGGTCCAAGAGGATCGAGGGACTATAAGGCTCATTGAGCACCATAGAGAGGGAGAGGGATGCAGCTCGAGTAGAGGTTAATCATATTCAAGGAGAGGTGAGCCATCTAGACATAGAGCACCAGAGGGCTCAGGTAGAGGGGATGGCTATCATCGAGAGCAGCTAGGCTAGCGATGGGATCCACCTTCTATAGGTAGAACTATAGAGGGTAGGGGAGAGGTTAGAGGTGGCCATTCAATGGGCTACCTTTTATGAGATCATGTACTACCAAGTAGTACTAATAGAGTAGAGAGTGACACTTCCTTCATCTCTTTAATCAGCTAGTAGGTCATGATCTCGATCATAAATATTCTTGGCATCACATTCTATGAGTATGTGGCTACTTAGACCACCTCCTCCTCTAAGTGGAGTAGAGGAGATAGGCTCTCAGAGCTAGGGCTAGGGATCAAGATGACATGCCAATTTTTATTATGGTATGCACCCCTAGGGATTGGTTGAGTGTACCAAGACTAGACTATGGTACACCAACCAGACACTAATGTATCTCTCTTTTTCATCGAGTAATACATAGCTACTTATTTTTATATTTTGTGAATGTGTGCATGTGATTCAATTTTTATTTAGATGTTCTTTAATTTGATGTTTTATGCATGCAATCTATCTTAATGCAAGGCTATATGAAATGCATGGATGAAATGGATGGAAGAAAGAAAACATGAGACAAAGACAAAGAAAGAAGACCAACAATACAAAGAAGAAGAGAGAGAGAAGATGAAGAGGAAGACAAAGAAGAAGATAATCCAAAGGTCAACCATATGAAATAGAGAAGGATGGGTGAAACATAGTATTGAAATCAGCATAGGTCGCAAGGGACCAATGTGACTAAATACTATGAATCATACCAAAAAAGAGGGAGCTAAACCCACTATGGGTGTAGTGCTCACCAAGAGGGATGAGGTGTTGGAGTCTGACCCACTATGGGTGGTTGCTCACTAATTGACTATTGTGGGGTGATTACCCACTAGGATGTATGCCGAGGCCTACTAAAAATGGCCAAGGAGCTTATCCTATAATGGGGTGTTGAGCCCGTTGAGTCAAAAGGGAGTATAACCCGATAGAAGATCATATCCGATAAGATACCCACTAGGATGTATAGCTATCCCATGTGGGGTGTAATATAAGGATAAAATATATATTAGGTGAGTGCTACCCCTGATAGGGGTTTAGAGAAGAAAACAAGTGAGTGTGTGCAAATGTGTAGAGAAGACAACTTAAAGAAAGAAAAAAAATACATATCTCCTTGTCAAAAGCAAAGGAAGAAAAAAAATAAGGCAATGAAAAAGTGACAAGGAAATATTAATGAACTATCATCCTTGATCTAAGAGATACTCTCACTATTTCCAAGACCAAGGAAAATACTTGAAGAAGCAAACAAAAGCAAGAAAGAAGACTAAAGAAGAAAGCCCTAGGTGGGGATCTTACTAGGCATCAGAACCCTAGAGAGAGTGCAATGCATGTGAGCTATGACCTAACTAGGTATCATCACATGCCATTGTTGCAAGATCCCAAAAATCTATATGATCAAGCAGTCATGAATAAGCAATCATGCAAAATATGACATTCAAGCATGCAAGTTGAATTAAATGTTAGGCAGACAATGCAAAAGGATGACAAGCAACAATGCAATATGAACAAGCAGATGGATGCAACGAAAATGCGAATGCATAGCTAAATGATAATTAATTGATTTGATGCAATTTTTATTTATTTTTATTTTTATTATTAATTAATTTAATTGATTAATTTAAGCAAGTAGAATGAAAGTCGACACAAAATCTAAGTGTGCCACCTTTCTTAACAAAAAGAACAAGTGTACCATGGACTATTTTATCAAAGAAATCTCTAAAAGGTAAGCCTTCTCGATAATTAGAATTATGGAGAGGCTCCTTCATAGCTCTTTCTTTGGTAGCCATAGCACGATAATCAATGCACTCTCGAACATAACCATTATTTTTAACATAAGGAGGAGCAATTCCTAACTTCGCAAGGTCACTATAGGACAACGAAGTAGGGTCCTCTTTTAAAATAGAAGGTTTACTTTTAGAACATATAGAATCAATCATATTACAAAACAAGACATCAGAAGAATAAGGGGGACCATCATCCTCATCACCCACTCCTGACTTTTGATAATCCATATATTCAACATAAGTCATAAGATGATCATCATTGTCAAATGGTAAAGGTTGGTCTTTACTAGGTATAAAACCTATGCCACATCTCCCAGGCCAGATCTCGACATCCAAAGGCTCTTGAATGCCCTTATGTTGTGGCCCCAAGCCTTTACCTACATATCCCATACTAGATAGGATCTGTTTAGGAAGTGGGTAATCATTGGAAAGGTAACAATGAGCAAAAGAATGCTCAATGGGAGAGGGGTTGCTACCATGTATATTTTCTTCGAAGGTAGTTCCTATGAAGATAAAGGTACACATGCCAATGTGTACAACATCACCTTTCTTATGGGGTAAACCCATGGTTCTTGGTGATGGTGGTAGCTTGGCTAGATCCAGAAGAGGTTCTTGAAGAAACTGATTATCATGATCCTGAGATGAAAAATTTGAGATATGTTCCTCACTCATTTTTAAATTTTGAAATTGCTCTGATATTTGAGATGAGGAATGTGGAGAAACCATTGAAGAGATTGAGGGACATAGGTTGAACTCAGATTGAGCTCGCTCTACATTTGAACAAAATTCAAATGGTCGAGGGTCACCCGAAATGGTGATAACTTGATTCTTAAACTCAAACTTGAGACACTGATGAAGAGTAGAAGGGATGACCTTCATTGCATGAATCCAAGGATGTCCGAGGAGAAGATTAAAATATGCAGGACAATGTACCACATAAAACAAAGTATCCAATATTTTAGGCCCAACCTTGAGAGGAAGAGATATGACACCACAGGCCTCTTGGGACTCATTATTGAAAGCTTTTATAATGATATCAGATTTTGTTAAGTCTTCCTCTTTTAATCCAAAATTTTGAAAGAATTGATATGTACACAAATTGAGGGAAGAACCATTATCAATCAAAATTATTTTGATAAAAGTATCCCCAATAAGTGCGGTGATGTAAAGTGAAGAATATTCTTGTAAGTTTGAGGAAGGTTTATCATCATCCAAAAATGAGATATGATGTATCCCAAGAGAACCTACGACATCAACTATAGCATTGGGTGAAATATCTGAGGGAACTGATTGTTGCCTTAAAAATTCCATCAAAGCATCTCTATGATTGGGAGAAGTTTGAAGGAGTTCTAAAACTGATATCTTTGTTGGAGTACTAGCCAACTGCTTTTGGAGATCAAATGAAACCTTAGGTTGTGGTCTCAATACAATAGGTGGAATCCCCATATCTACAACTTTTCCTTGATTATTCTTCAATATTGAACTAGGTTGTAATACAAAATTCTATCCTTGTTGAGGATGTTGAGTTTGAGCTTGCCTTCTTGTAGTTATCCCAACCATGCCAACCATATTACCATAGGGAGGAGGCTCATTCTGATGAGCCACCTGATTTGCTATCTGTTGATTATGTTTTGGTAATGGATCTTTAAATATTCCCATATCTTGATTGGTAGTCACATTTTGTTGGATAGGTACTTGATTATTCAATACTTGAGAATTACTTAAGTCAATACGTCCTGCATCAATCAAATCTTGAACTACATGTTTCAACTTCTTACAAGAATTTATCCAATGTCCTTCCACTCTATGATATGCACAATGTTGACCTACCTTATACCAATGAGTTGTAGTATCTGGTTGTCTAATAGGAGGTAACTCAATTGCCTTAGCTTCTAAAAGTTATTTCAAAACTACTTCCATAGACATATTAAGCCTTGTAAAATTCCTTTGTGGAGGTTTCTGAAGTACTATCTTTTGTAGGTTGTTAGTAACATTATTAACAGGCCTACTATCCATTCCACTATCACCTCCTATGTGCTTATTCTTGTGTTGAGACTTAGTAGGTTTTTCTTCTTTAACCTTGAGTTGGCCTCTCCTGATGAGAGCCTGTTCTACTTTTCTTGCTAAATCAATTGCTTGATCAAAATATGTAATAGTAGTAGTCTCTAATGCATAAGATAATTGTTCTTGTAAATTACCAATAAATATCTCAAGCATATCTTTAGGAGGTAAAGTATATCTCAAACATCCAACTAAACTTCTCCAACGAGCCAAAAATTTTGAAAAGCTTTCTTCTTTATTTTGTTTTAAATTATAGACATCTTTCATTGTCACTTCTTTCTCAATGTAAGCACCAAATTGTTGAACAAATAATTTTGTTGTCTCTTCAAAAATCTTTAAGGAATAATTAGGCAACCGATAGTACCATTCTAATGCCATGCCACCAAGACTCTTAGGAAATGTTTTAAGTAGCAACATATCATCATAAATGAGATCATGGCAAGTTGTTCTAAATCTTCTTAAATGCTCAATTGGATCTTCTATCCCCTTATAAATGGGTAAAACTGGCATAGGAAAATGCTTAGGATAAGGCCTAGCAACAACAATAGGATCCAATGGCTGATTACACATTTCCTTATAACTGTAAGTAAAACTTGAAGGCTGAATCATCTCAACTTTTGAAACCAACTGCTTCACCATATTTGTTAAATTTTGCACTTATGGATTACTGTTATGCATTGTTCCCATATTCCCTAAATATGGAACATATGTGTTTTGAGGGACCAATGCTTGATTCAGATTGGATGCATGGATACTACTATTATATGTGGCATTTTGTGAAAATGGACAACTAAAATTTGGTGGGATAGAAGCAAAAGTGTTGATATTAGAATATTGAGGAAGAAATTGAAAACACTTTTGAGTAACACTACTAATTGGAGGAGCTTGCATATTCCTTCCAATGTTGGTGGTTGTAGTAGTATCAACAACTGAGTTCAAATTATCAAGATGCACTGATTTAGGCAAGGGGTTTTCTTAGTTAAGCATAGGGGAGCTTATTGGAGGAGGTGGAGGAGTCTCATCTCTTTTGAGGTGAGCTTCTCGCTCCATACCTCCCAATATCCTATCCCTATTAGCTTTCATAAAGCCCCAAATATGCTCAAATGATGAAAAGATAAAGCTACCATTAGGTCCCTCATAAGGATCAAAAATCATCTCAGTATCCATGTTATCTTGTTCTTCTAGATCTATGTTAGGATCCTCTCTATCAATCTGATCATCTTTCGGAGGAATACAATCAGATTCAAGATGCTTTCACTGACTTCTAAGGATAGGAGCCATTAGAAAAGTGAAAGGATAGAAGAGAAAGCTAACAATAAAAAAAATATTTTTAAAGATGTTATTAAGGTTCTTCAACCACACAAACAAATTTAATGATCTTGCTTAAAATAATTTAAAATAAAGGAGGTGTTCACATTGGGTTCACCAAAGATGTAGAGGGGGAAAATTGCCCTACCATGTACAATTCCCAAAAGTTGGATCCGCAAGAGAGAAGCCTTTGGGGTGAACCATGAGGGTATGTTGTTCTCTACACTCGATTCTAGAGGGGAAGGGTTCACCAAGAATGGTTTAAGGACTCACTCCAAGTCCTCTAATTTTCAAGAATGTTTGATGTATTAGATTCAAGACAAACACCTAGATTTGGCCTTTCTAGATCTATGCTATAAAAGATAAAGGACAATGCAGAAATATAGAATGCAAGAATACAAGAGCTAACCCTAGAATGATTCTTTCCTTTGAATGCTTCTCTAACCTAGGGTTCTAAATAGACAACCTTTAAGCAAGGGCTCAAGAAGAGATGCACAAACAGAATTAACCCTAAATGCACACTATATGTTGTTTATCTTTCAAATACCTAGAAATTAATTAGATATATTTCTATAAAATCAGATCTAGGGTTTACAATAGAAATATAAAGCATTCAAAAAATAACCTAAAGACTAATCAGAACACTTATCTTATCCGATGATTTATCCTTGCTTTTATCCTTTTATCCAATGCTATCAATAATTCATATTCCTGCAAGATAACTTGACAAACACTTGAAAAATATGATTAGCGTTAGGGGGCCTACTTAGGCCATTGTATAAAAATACTTGGAGGTGCAAAAGTCAAGCCCCCTAGGTCCTTTTAGCTGACCTTTGATAATTAAAAGTGGAAATTGACCTTTGGAGGAAAACAAACATAATACAATATAGCAAAAAAGAATGA
Source organism: Wollemia nobilis (assembly GCA_028583015.1). Taxonomy (NCBI): domain Eukaryota; kingdom Viridiplantae; phylum Streptophyta; class Pinopsida; order Araucariales; family Araucariaceae; genus Wollemia; species Wollemia nobilis. The sequence continues at coordinate 2,079,878 of JAQPPZ010002068.1, forward strand.
TGAAATCACAGAAATAGAATACACCACTATGCTCTAAATGCAGTCTAGAATGCAATGATGAAAACTGGAATAGTAGATTACCCCTAGATTTAGCTCAGGTGAAATCATACCCCGTAATAGGTGACCGTGATAACGCAAGGTGAAATCATGCCCCGTAGAAGACCGGGTATGATTTCGTAGAAGTGAGACGAAACATCTCAGATTGAAGTGAAATAACGAAACTAAGATGCAACGAATGAAATCAAACATGCAATAGAATATTTTCACCTGGTAGAGAGTGAGGAAGCAAGTAGAAAGGTTTGAGATCTCCCAGGTAGTCAATCTCTCCTTAGGGCTTCAACAACAATCCACCAAGAGCGAGCAACAGCAATCCAATGCAGCAAACAATCAATCAAACTCCACACTTCTAAGTTGCTTGTGAAAGAAGAAGAAGGATGCAGACCGAATAAAACACTTTGTGAGAAATCAAATGTTAGCGAGCAATAAATCATCAATCCTTAGAATGTCGATTATGTGAGCGTGTGTGAAAAAGTGAATTCAAACCCTCCTTATATAGCGGATTTGAAGGTGAAAAGAGTGGGAAAACCAAGGAGGGCCGACGTAAAACATGCCAAGCCCAAAAAATTAGGGTTTCAATGTGTCAAACCCTAAAAAGGTGAAATCATGCCCCGTTAGGGCCGACCATGATTTTGCAATGCGAAGTCGCGCCCCATCAAGGATCGGGCGTGATTTCGCATAGAGAGGGAAAAAGGCAAAAAAAGAGGGGAAGGAGCCTTACCCTTGCCCTAGGCAAGTCTAAGGGGTTCCCCAGAGGGCTCAGGGAATATTTCCCACTAAAGTGGGTCAATTTTATTGTGTCTACATTATGAATTTGTTTTTTCTCATTGTATGTAGGTACATACTTCAATAATTTTACTAGCTTCTTATAGTATATCTCCACTAAGTCAATTCCTTGCCTTAAACTGGCAAACTCCTCAAATTTTAGGGCATAAAAATGCTCGGTGAGGAACCTCTTCTTGAATATGACTATAAATTCCTTCCATGGAATGTATACCGGTTCAATATTAGTTTCCTCATAATAAGTTTCCCCTTAATCTAGGGCAGCTCCATCAAGGTAGATAGTAGCCCAAAGAGTTTGTGTTCTCAAATAATATCCCTTTAATATTAAGAAAACTTCCAGTTCCTTTAACCAAGCCTCAGTTGCATCTCCCTCTCCTTCTCCATTGAACTTGGAGATACAAACATTATTTAAATATCTTACCATTTCCTTCTCCAAGAGGGTTCTAGCTTGTATCTGAACCTCTAGCTTGCGAATCTTGGTTCCTAGTAGTTTCTAACACTTGCCTTAACTGATATTGTAATGCGATAACTATGGTAGTGAGCTATTCCATTCCTGTATTTGGAGTTTATGAACCCTCATTCTAGATCCCTTATTCAACATTACTTTATTGATTTTGTCTAGATGGAGGCCTTTCTCTCCTGTTATTATTTGGCACCTTGATCTGATTTCAACCAGTAAAAGAATTAGATTACAACTTCATATTAAACTTAATCACTAACTCAAACCACATTACAGAGTTCTTGTTGCCAAAACATTAGAAATCTAACTAGGATAATGTTCCAATATTATTATGTATCATTAATACCAAAGCCCATACCGAGGTATCATAACATTCATATTCTCTTGGAATCAATTCCATTAGAGTCTAATAAGAAAAGACTCTAGGTCATCCCATCTTATAGCTTAGACTTTAGCAAGCCTTCATTGGAGATTCCCAAATCTATTTCTAAACATAAGAAGCTCTATACCCTCGTACTTAAAGATTTGATACCAAATGTAATGACCCAAAAATAAAGAAAAAAACACACAAAAAATAAATAATTCTTTTTTGACTAAGGAGAGGGATTCATAAACCCCTAACCAACCTTAGATCGACTTAATGTTTAACAATCCCTAAGTTTCTCAAGAAGTATACCACACAAGATTCCCCTCACACAATTTCCTTATGCATAGACATATCTCATGTTATGCATATAATTCCATCTATATCATCATTATTGATGAGCTAGAATTAACACGTTCAATAATTAGAAGGTGTACACACATCTCCATATTCCATACAAGCCATTATGTATGGGTATGCTACGTGTACTACAAGTTAAGCTATCAATATTGTCCTTTGACAAGCTATCTTAACTTTGGTATGATCTTCTAAACCTAGTTACCAATATCCCTAAGGGGGTCTCAAGCCCTTAGGTCATCCTCTAAGTTCACCTAGAACTTACTATTGTTTTTATAACAAATATTAAAACAAGAAAAAATAAAAAAAATTATCTAGATACTAAATCTAGCAAAACATGTAATAGAAAGGATTTAAATACAACTATATTCAATTAATGGAATACAAGGTGCATCAATCATATCGTTAATTTATTGCAAGTATGTATGGTAAACCCTATACCTTCAAACAATACGTTACATCAATTTAATTGGGGAAACCTCCCCATAAATCTAATCTATTTGCATAATAAGCAAGATGTAAGGTAGAGAGCAAACTTGTGCATTGGTCCATATCATGACTGTGGTCCTCTCACTCTTCCATCGATCAAGTGAGGATATTAGGGGATTAGGACACTCATAGATCATGATAGACATGCTTCTAACTTTATTTGTTCAATTTATTGCCAAATTGCAACTATACAACTAACCCAAGCAATTCAAATTTTTAATGCATAGTTGATATCATAGAACCACTCTTTCTATTTTCCCTCTCATCTCCTCATGAGAGTTATTCAACAATGCATCAAGTCACATGCTCTATTTGCAATAAATGATCTAACCCATATTTAACAATCAAAGTACCATACCCTTAATTGCTAAACAATCTAGGTTCACACTTATCATCCAATTAAATCCAACTACTTTAATATTCAAATAAAACTTTTTCTTCATTTCATAAACTAAAGTCCCATACCCTTAATTTACAAAAAAAATCGTATTTCACTTTCATTATCCAATTAAATCCATCTACTTTAATATTCAAATAATCCTTTTTCTTCATTTCATAAATTAAAATCCCATACCCTTAATTTACAAAATAAACCATATTTTACATTCATTATCCAATTAAAGCCATCTACTTCAATCTTCAAACAAAAATTTTTCTTCATTACATAAATTAAAGTCCCATACCCTTAATTTACAAAACAAACCATTTTTCCCATTCATTATCTAAATCCGATTATTTTAAATAATGAAATAACATCAAAGATTCTTTCCTTTCATTACCCTAAAATTACCATTTTATATAATAAAATAACATTAAATATTCTTTCCTTTCATTACCCTAAAATGTACATTTTAGATAATGAAATAACACTAAAGTTTCTTTCCTTTAATTACCCTAAAATTACCATTTTAGATAATCATATAACATTAAATGTTTTTTCCTTTCATGACCCTAAAATCTACATTTTAGATAATGAAATAGCACTAAATATTCTTTCCTTTAATTACCCTAAAATTATCATTTTAGATAATGAAATAACATTAAAGGTTTAGTCCAACCTGGCATAATTTATTTGCCTTCCTACGTGAAGATTAACCAACGGTCGACTCTCACGAAGGGAGAACAAAATGCCAAGAAGTATAGATAATGATAGATGCTACAGAGATGGCTCCATACCACAACAAACTAGGGTGTAGATGGAGTATTCAGGAGGGGGTTTCCATGGTATCAACATCAATCATGGCATGGATAAATCGTTTCAATGCTGACACAGCTAAAAATGCTATGTTATCTAAGCCCGAAGGGAGCTATCAAGGGTGGTTGAGATCCTATTGTGCAAACCCAACATGGTTATGAACGTCAAGGAGGGGAGATTGTCCCTATAAACAATTGAATGACTTATCTTGATACACTACTATTCTTAGTGTTATCCATGCTACTAGTAATAGACCATCCTTTAGAGCAATGATCATGGTGATGAGCATGGGATGGCACAACAATCAGACTACACATGGGTGCTACCATAAATTAACCGACTACACATGGGTGCTACCATAAACCAGTCGACTACATGCAATAACAAAATCATAAAGGTGTAGTGCTAATGCTTGGTCAAGAAGGTTAAACATTGTCATAGGATCCTAATGGTTTCATATCACCAACATGATGGTGATGAGAGGACCACCTCTCTAAAATTAGCACTACAAGATTTAAGTAAGGGCTTGCCATAGCTTTAAAGGAGTTGATGTAAATAAGCAAAATCCCATAGCTTGATGATAGTAAACCAAAGAAATGAAAACATAATACACCTATTTATTCTAGAATGTTATCATGAGTCCAACCTGATATATTAGTCACTAGTTGCCTAGGTTTCTCATGAAAATGTCTATCATCCACTTCTATTTCTTCCTGCCAGGCTTCTCCTTCCACTTCATATTGTGCTCCCACTCACTCTACACTCCACTTTATAACAGCATACCCATCTCTATCCAATCACGTCCTCTCTTGCCTTCCTCTCCCATCATTCTCCTCAACTACCATCCCTTGCCTACCCACCATAAATATCCATCTACATACATATGGTAGGGATGAAAATTCCTCTTATTCCATATTTCCGAGGCTCTTGCCATTAAAGAGCCATATCTTCATGTCATAGGGAGTTTTACACAACTGGTCTAATCGGATCTCTAAAGGTAATCCATCCGATTATCAGAAAGGGTTTTATCATAATTAAAACCAATATTGACTGGTCATTTTGATTAAGCAAATTCCACATCAATTCAACTTAGTTAAAGTCTATTCTCTATGAGTTCAATGAATTACATTTATCATTTCAAATAGAGAAGTCATTTGCTTAATGGAGTTATTTTATTTTCTAATATAAAACAACCAAAGTTTTTTGAAATAAATCACATTTTATTCAAAATGAAAACTCTTTATAACCATAATATAAATCATCCATTTATTTAAAATGAGATCTCTTTATTATTTTAAATAAATTAACTATTTATTTAAAATGAGATTCCCTTACCATTCCAATTAGATCAACTATTTATTTAAGAATGATATTTCTTTATTATTTAAATAAATCAATTATTTATTTAAAATGATATCTTTTTACTATTTAAATAAATCAACTATTTATTTAAAATGATATCTTTTACTATTTAAATAAATCAACTATTTATTTACAATGATATCTTTTACTATTTAAATAAATCAACTATTTATTTAAAATGATATCTTTTACTATTTAAATAAATAAACTATTTATTTAAAATGATATCTTTTACTATTTAAATAAATCAACTATTTATTTAAATTGATGTCTTTTTCTTATACTATTTACCAATGCATACAAGGAGTTATGAAGACAACCTATTGTATAAGCAACACCTTATTGTCATAAGAAGAGATAAAAAAGAGTATAGTGTTAAGACACTGCTCATAGGAACCAATATAATGCAATAAATAAGATAAATGAATCGTTGTTTTATAAGAATCGCTTTGGGAAATATTGAGTTTAACCTGCAATATTTATATATAAAAATGAATGTATTCGATGATTTAAAATGAATATGGTGATGCACCATAAATATGAAGGATGGGGTGCGATTGGAAAGACGCACCCCGAATAAATATAATTACAATATGTTAGGAGGGTCCTAACATGCCACCCCTTAAAGGAGCTTTGTCCTCAAAGCTGGAAATTTGGAAATTGCTGCTGGCTATCGTGAAGAGTTTCCCACGTCACGTCTTCTAAAGGTAGACCTTTCCAATGGATTAACACTTCTGTGATATCGTGAGTACGAAGGTGACGAGAGCGGCGATCCAAGATAGCTTCTGGCTCGACTAAAAGTACTCCCTCCTCGAAGAATTCCGGAAGAGTGGTTTGTGTCGTGATATGTGTTCCGACTGCGAGCTTAAGGCAAGATACATGAAATACGGGGTGAAGTTTGGAAGAGGGAGGAAGCTCAAGTTTGTAAGCAACGGTACCAATATGTTGGAGAACTTTATACGACCCGTAAAATTTGGGTGCTAACTTCTGAGAACCTTTTTGTTTAAGAGAGGTTTGCCGATAAGGTTGGAGACGTAAGAAAACCATATCACCCTCATGGAAACTACGTTCGCTTCTATGTTGATTGGCTTTATGTTAAGACACTACTCGTAGGAACCAATATAATGCAATAAATAAGATAAATGAATCGTTGTTTTATAAGAATCGCTTTTGGAAATATTGAGTTTAACCTGCAATATTGATATATAAAAATGAATGTATTCGATGATTTAAAATGAATATGGTGATGCACCATAAATATGAAAGATGGGGTGCGATTGGAAAGACGCACCCCGGATAAATATAATTACAATATGTTAGGGGGGTCCTCACATATAGCCTCAATAATTCAATATGAATCTGAGATAGACAGCTGGGAGGATCCGATTGATCAAGAGCAGGTCTCTCAAATGATAAAAGACTTAACTAGGCTCAAGGATCTACTGGAAAACCTAGTGAACAAAGGTAACTTTACGACTTATGAGGAGACCCATAAGTTGGAATATTTCCATAGGAGGCTTAAAGAAACCTCCAAACATACTAAGGTTGTTTGGAATCAAGCTTTGCAACCCTTGAAAATGATGGTCCAATTGTTTGGGAAAAATTCGAACCCTAAAAATAAGCATGATACTTCTCAAGAAGAAGAAGAATATGAGGAAGATCAGGTTGAAGAACAATCAAAAAAGGATGTTGAGAAAATTAAATAGGTACAAGATGAACAACTCAAGGAGCAGAGCCAAGAAGAGAATGAAAAATAATAAGTAACCTTGTGGCGGAAGTAGACTTTAACATTTTTGCACTCATGTATATAGTGTGTATTTTATTTTGGTTCTGATACTATCAGAGAAACAGTAATAAAAACATGAGGCCTATAGTAGAAAATAAAAATCCATGAGGATATTTTGATCAAGCTAGCTGGGGCATAAAAGGAGATATAAGTCAATATTGCTAGACTAAGTTTGTGCCCATGGTGAGAGTTTTGAAAGTATATTGTTTCTAACATGGTTTCCATGTGAACCGTTAATCTCTGAGTATCTTCACAAATTTTCTAGAGAGTAATAGTCACATAGAAGCTATTCTATAAAGCATGGTATGCTGACTTCATAATTTTTGACTCCTGATGCCCAATGCATAAGACTCTGAGTTCTCATGCTTTGTAAGCAAAACCCCCCAGGAAGCGACAAAATGTAGACCCAAAATGACCACATCCTTAGAAAACTTTTTGAAATATTTTCTAATGTAAAGAAGGATGTTGTAGCCCATGCGATATCTAGCATATTTAATAGCGATGTAGTGCAAGATGTCCTATCCTATAGTCAAAGTGGTCAAATTTTACACTTTACCATTTTTGAAATCATGGGTCACAACATATGTTTGATTAAGTCTAGAAGCCCAGTGGTTTGCAACATGTTCTAGTCCATGAAGAATCCAATATGGTTCTATCTTGTAGTCAAAGTAGTCAAAGTTTGCACTTGGCTACTTTCAAACCATGGCATAGTGCATATTGTTCTAGCCCATGCAAGCTAAAGGCTATTTCAAGCTTGTTCTATCCCACAAAATTTCAAGTGTATTTTGTAGCGGTGCAACACACATGCTCCAACCCATGGTCAAATGGTCAAACATTGCAAAAGTGAATAATGAAGTCATGGGCCAGCGTAAGATTTTATATGGCATAAGTATTATGTTATATCCCACACGAGCCAGATCAATGTTCTACCTCGTGGTCAGCCATAGTCAAAATTTGATGCACAAGTTTCAAGGTGTGAAACACAACATATTTTAGATCTGGTTCTATGCCACAAATGCAAAAAAACTTTAAAGTAAGTTGAAGAAAAAGTCAAGCGAGCCAAAGCAATGTTCCACCTCATGTACCTCGAAGTGTATTTTCATGCTCGAGTCCCATGTGCTCCAGCATGTGGTCAAAGTGGTCAAAGGAATGTGATAATTTGTTAAGAGGTATGGACTATGACATGTTCTATGCCACATAGCTATCAATGATTTTCAATATTTAATCTTGGTCATTCATGAGCAGATCAATGGTTGGATCATTCTGGTGATATCTCGAGCACATAAAAGTAGAGCCTTTACGACATGAATTGGTTGAGAAAAGAGAGCTAGTAGAAAAAGTTTCAACGAGACCAAGAACCAAGAAAATGCAATCAGTTGTAGATCAAAAATAGATAATGTCTACAAGAATGATAGATGGCTTAGGTAATAGTTTATACAACTTGGAGCTAAACCACCATAAAGGACCATCAAGTTGTAGGATATGAGCTGTAAAGAAGTGCAATATCACACATTTTCTTATATTCTCCAATGTAAATCAGAGGATACCACCTCAACATATGGTTGATCTAGCATTTCTATTTTCTTGTAATATTCCATTTCTTTTAATTTATTTTCAAGCATGTAAACCCTCATTTTTTAGGGTTGACTCTAGAGTTTTTACTTACCTTGCTGTGTAATAATTTTATTTAAATCAATGGAAGGAACATTACTTGGATGTTTGCCTCAGACTGGTGTCTTCTATAATTTTAGAGATATTCAAACTATGAATTACTTTTCTACTACTGTTTCTATGGTTAGTCTATTCTACTGATATTGTATTACTAGCTTAGAGTAGTTGAAATATTTTTATAATTGATTCTATGCTTGCAAGAAGTTATTTTCTAGTTAAATCCTATTACTGATCTTATTTTGCTAATTTGGATTATTAGTATCTTGATATTGAAATAGATTTCCTAAAGTATATATCCATTCTATCTATAATAATGAAGATTACTTGTTTTGAATGTTGTTAATATCAAGTGTGGGACATCAAAAATTATTTTGTAAGATGGATTTTTCTTGTAGATGCATATGTTGTTAGCTCTATTTGTCTACTATTTTGTAGCTATTTCTTAACCCTAACCCATTTATATCTCTATCTCTTAAATATTTAACTGAGCGTAAATGAGTCAACACCTCATTATTTGAAAAGGAATACAAGCCTACTTTGGAGGTTGGATTAGAGTAATCTTTAATCTATCTGATATTGTAGTATGAACTATGATTAACGGGTGCATGCCTAATTAGAGAATTGGAAGATAACATTTGTAGTATCGAATTTTTTCTTGATGGTAATTTGGATCCCAACAACAATGTAGCAAGTCTATGAACTAATGTTACTAGTGTGTAGATCTCAAAAAGTCATGTGATTTAAAAAGTAGATGAAAAACACTACTATATGCAAAAGTTATGACCTCTAGAATATTTAACCTAATGCACCCCAAAAAGTGAAAAATAAAGGCTCTAACCTTGGGGTTGCAAGCACTAATCTTGAATTTCCACTTGGTAAGCTCTAATTTATTGGAACAATCCAATCGCTTTTTCCACCTTATCTCCTCTAAACCACCTAGTCATTGACACTTGCATAATTTTGATTGGTTGATCATAATTACATATAAAATAATTGGCATGGTGTTATAGAGGTCCATGTCAGCCAGGGGGTAAACTATTTTGAATACACCAAAAAATACCTATGTAGGGTTTGAACTTGAACCCTTTGGCTACGAAATACCTTGGTGTAACCAAGGTGACAAGTTTCTAATTGGAAAGGATAAGCCAAAATACACACCTTAGCTTTGAATTCTGCATTACCTAAAACAAATTGCATGCAGAGACTCAACCTTGTGACCATAGGGTCTCTACTATGCTATAGGGGTATCCTCACCAATAGGCCACAAGCATCTACTATGAAGAACTAATCAATGACATGATATAAACCCTTGTTGAAGTCCTTTGAAAGAAGCAAAATTATCATGGTGAGGGCTCGAACCTCGAGAGTCTTTGCCTTCCCACTCTCTTACAAATAATTTATTGGATACTATGCCACATTTTTGGATGGATTAGAGGAATCCATGTGTAGACACCTAAAATACGTCATGTCGAGGTGAATACTCATATGGGACATGCTAGAAGACCATATGGAAGACCTTGGACAAATACCAAGGTATAGTAGTGGTTCTAACCACTCAATTAGGTAGTTTGGCCTAATCAGTGTTAGTCACAGTTGACATCCATAGTTAGCAGTGCTGACCGTGCCTCAGAGCTGCGACTAGCAGTTAGAATCAGTTGGACCTTGGTCAATCCAAAATTTGTTGCAATGACCAATTGGTTGCAGATCTGAGTAGTTTAGGGTGAAAATATCCAAAATTTTCCCTCCAACTGCTCCAACTGTCCATTCTTTATGTTGGCTTTCTCAAGAAGCTAAGACATAACCCTCCTAGGTCCTATAAGGCCCCTATCCAAAATGGTAAATAGAGAGATGCATAGGAGAATTCGAGTGGTGAAACCCTATCAAGTTTATTACTCACCTATTTGCATTAAGAGAAAGCTTGGTCATATGCATTGAGAGATCAAAATTGTAATTCAAGCCATGGAGGTCCTAGGAGGATAGGAGAGTCAAGAAACTCAATTACGCCAACTTCACACATAATCTGAGTAGTAGCATAGCGCCCTCAATAACAAAATCCTCCTGAACATCATTCAATGAGTATTAGAGGGGATAATTATACACGCAGGTATATTGTTGAGAATACCCCAATACGAGGAACCACCAAACACTCCTCAAGACATAAATTAGAGCATGGAGCTTCCCAGCATGGGGGTTTCGAACATGTTAGTATTTACTATGACCGCATTCCACATGCATCCATGGGATATGTTGAAGAGTTTGTCATTGAGGGATCCAGATTGGTACCCCTTCATCTTGTAGCTAAGGCAGGCTTGAGGCCCCCAAAATCTAAGTATAGATGAGTTTAAGATCCGCCCATCTAGGGGAAAATGGAGAGAGTCACTTTCGAGTGTAGGCCCGATCAAACTCCCAATAAAGGTGAGCCTTGTAGGATCACTATAGACATATCCAAAGTGGGAACCAATGATACGCCACCTCATGAGCCATGGCATAGAAAATAGTTGGATTATTTGGGTAAAGTCCTAGGACAACTAGGTTACAAGCCTACTCCTACGTCTTACCATTCTACGAGCATGCGTAGTAGTAGTACCATTAGGACTATTAGAGAACCTGGAGAATGCTCCAAGTATTCTCGAGATATGCATACCCCTGCATCTCATGTAGGTATAGAGTGTAGGTAACAGCTGGATGTGAATGTTGTCTTCAAAAATAGGAGTAAGAGTGTAGCAAATCAGTCCATTGGAGGACACACCCACAAAGCCACTCGAGCAAAGCATACACACCAAAGGCATCATATGACTGATCACATAGATAGATCTCACAAGCTGGTATCAGAGCAAAGATGTTAGATCCTCCAAGATCAATTGGAGGATGTTCACGCAGAATGTGATCACCTAAAAAATGAGAACACTTATAGGTAAAGGTTCATAATAAAAATCTTATATGAACAATGCATGCACGAACAACACATCATTGATAAAAAGAAGCATGTTGAGAGGGAGGATCAACTGGCCAGTGTTAGTTTACATCCTCGCAGTGAGCATAGGGAGCACATTGACAGACGAGTTGCTTCGTAACCCAATTTTCACCCTAAGTATATAGATACTCGTACTCGCTATACGAAACAACATAGATATGGACGCCCTCTACCCGAGCATCATGGGCATAGGTAGTACGAAGAAGAAGTAGGAGATGAATTACATCAAGAATATCCAAAAACCTCTCGATTTAAGGAGTACGAGCCTATTCCTTTGCCTCGATCAAAGAGGAACATGCCTCCAAAGGTACCTCCAAGGCAATCCATAGAAGAAGAGTTCTTATCTTTGTAGGTTTATAAAGTCTTGGCAGAAAATATTAAAGCTATAGAAAAGTAAGGAACAACTTATCAAAATCCAACCTTGAATAAAATTCATAATGAACCTATATTCCTGTTAGTGTCTATTCTAGCGTATCTCGAGCATTTTGAAATACCTAAGCTAGAAAATTTTAGAGGAGAGGAGGATGCTTAGGAGCACATCACAAATTTTTTAGACATGTGCTTTTAGATTGGAAGCAATGATGCCCTGCTCCTATGGAATTTCATCATGACCCTCTCAGGCCCAGCTCGAGAGTGGTTTCATCAACTCAAGAGGTATAGTATCACCAGTTTTAAGCAACTAGCCAATACATTTCTTGAAAGCTTCTCCTTTGGTATAAAGAAGAAGGTGAACTTATTCGAGATGGCTGCTTTAATGCAACATGAGGACGAGCCAATTATGGATTATGGGAAACGATAGAGAAATGTGATGGTAAAGCTACCATTTTACATCCCTACTGTTGAATTAACTTAGATATTTATGAGAAGTTGCATAAAGTATATTTTGTTATTTTTACAGTTGCAGTAGTATCAAACTTTCAAAGAGAATTTTGCACAAGCCAAAGTATTTGAGGATATTAAATTACAAGAGGATAACTTGAAAATCATAAATAAGAAGGAATGGAATAAGAAAAGCATCGAGATACAACAAGCCAAGCCAGATCACGTCAATCAGGTGGTTCTAAACCTTCATAAAGGATATAAGGGGCAACAACAATGAAATTATCAAGCCCAACCTCCCCTATGCAATATGAGCAGTGCAACAACCAAAGGGGTAAGGACAAAGAAAGATGTCCTCCTCGCATATTCATAAAATTATCAAAATTGTTGATAGCGACTTTCCATCAGTTATGTGAGGCAAAGGTAATAAACTTACTAGAAGTTAAAATGATAGATCCTAATCAACCCAAGCCTAAGGGATATAAGGATGATCAATATTGCATATTTCATCGAATGAAAGGTCATGACATAGAGGTGTGTTGGTATTTCAAAAATTTAGTGTAGAATATGATTGAAAGAGGTACACTTCTTGTGGACAATCTGCAAGCACCAAATAATCAGAATATGGGGATTTACAAGAATTCTCTACCCAACCATGAGGCAGCAAGAAACAATGTTGGCCAGGTCAATCAAGTACACATCAAACCACCAACCCATGGGTTCATCAAAATGGTCAATGCTATCACAAGACATGTGAGGTATGAGAGACCAATTAAATCTCCAGCTCCTATTATAGTCCATGTTGCACCTCTTCCAAGGCCAATCCAACATGTACTAGGCCCACCAACTAGACTGGTGGTGATAATCAAGAGTAGGTTAATCCAAAACCTACAGACAAGTCCAATGAATTTGACAATTTATGAGCTGATTTAGCAGTCTCCCAAGCATAGGGAGACACTTATGGATATGCTAAGGTCCATAGAAGTGTAGTCCTAGGAACTTGGAGCATTCACACACTTCATGGAACACATGCAATAGTGTCAGAAGTCGATCATACAGTTTTATGATCATGAAATCAAGACGGTTTCCACTGTCATGGTGGACCTGTCACTCCACATTATTGTGTGTGAATCACATACCTTTCAAATGGGTTTTTATTGATACGATATCATAAATTAATATTATCAAGACCAAGGCATTAACATAATTGAAGTTATCAAAGATACATATCATACCTTCTGCCTTCACGTTGAGATATTTTAATGATGCATTATGCTCAACTGTCAGCATGATAGTCTTACCTATTCAGGTGGGGCTAAAGACCATCCCAATGATGTGTCATGTGATTGAAGGTGCTATGCAATATAATATACTTCTAGGAAGGTCTTAGATAAGAAAAATGCATTGTGTCTCCTCTATTCTCCACTAGTGTATCAAATACGTACATGAGGGATAGGTTCACGTGGTACCTTTAGATGAGGAACCATTCAAATACATGAATCTAGAAGATTTGTCGAGGGATTCCGTGCTCTCCTCAACACACATAGACATATGGTAGTGTCTCTAATAAAAGAGCTAGAAGGTAAAATTAAGGAAGTGTGTGCTAAACCTACGACATATGCATCTGAATGATCGAAGAACATAATAGATACTTCTACCAGACCATCTGTATCTATAATGCATCAATATGATGGGAAGCCAAAAGCCAAAATGGATGAAAAAGATATAAATTGAGCACCTAAACCAGTGGTTATTGAGGTCCCTATTCCCATGGAAGTAGAGGATGATCAAGGAGAAGTCGAAGAGGTACCTCAACCTGCTTCACTTACGTCTTCAATAGGGTCATCTGCAGGGCAGGTGACAGTTAATTTGGTTAATCCCAAATTGGGGGAGTATATCATGCAAAATGCGATATTTACACTGATCATCGAGACTACATAGGATATGGGCTGACCACAAGCTCATTGCCTTCTTGTAGGGAAGGTGGTACCCTTGGGGGTACCTCCTAACTAAACCTATTTCATTTATGGAGGGCTTGACCAGATTGCATATCGCACCCCCATGGATGAAGACGATGATGAACCATTCACTATGAATGTTCATTATCTCTCTAACCTGGAGTACTGTTGAGAAGCAACACACCCCCACTGAAAAATCAATTTCCACCCTTTGAAAACTTTGAACTTTCATTTTTGCAGTAGGGACCCTCTTGATGTTTTCCAGGTTTTAATTCCAAATTTGCTTGCCTCCTTTTTTTTAAGTTGTGCTTTTATTTGCATCTGGCTTTGTTTTATTTTGGAATTCATTTTGCAAATGTTAGAATCATTGCTGATTAAAGAAAATATTTCACCGGTATGAAAAAATGCAGATTCCAGGTAGATGAATTCACTGAAGGCCAAAAATTTTCATTTTTGGCAAGGTAGCAAAATCGCGACACTTCCATTTTTGGAAATGTCGCAAAATCGCGACGGGTTTCGAAAAAATCGGCTAAGTCCTGAAAACGTAGTGAAATCGTGACACTTTCCATTTTTGGAAATGTAGCGATATCGTGACAAGTTTGGAGAGAGAAAGTAAATACATACGGGACGTAGCGAAATTGCGACACTTCTATTTTTGGAAGGGTCGTGAAATCGCGACACTTTCTATTTTTGGAAATGTTGCGAAATCGTGACAGGTTTGAGTCAGAAGCCAAATTGGATGAAAACGTCGTGATATCGCGACACATTTTGGATGAATGAAAGACTTGGAGAAACTGTCACGAAATCGTGACATGTCGCAGTTTCGCGGTTGCGAGAGAGAAAAAATGGCTAAGGCAAGAAAGGGGGCGCGATTTCACGACATGTCGCGAAATCGCGACATGTTGCGTTTTCACGACATCAGAAGAAGAAAACGCCCAAGGCCTGAAAAGGTCATGAAATCGTGACATATTTGGAAAGAAAGTGCCGAGTGTTGGAAACATCACGATTTTGCGATATGTCGCGAAATCACGACATGTCGCATTTTCGCGGCTGCATGAAGAAAAAAGAACCCAAGGCACAAACATGTAGCGAAATCACGATAGGTGAAGCGCAGCAAGCAGAAAGTGAGAAAAGGTCACGAAATCGCGACGTCGCGATTTCGTGACGTCGCGAAATAGCGACACATTGAGAGAAAGGGGGTAATCACCAGAAGGTGTCGCGAAATCACGACACAACGCATCAAAGGGAGCCCAAGGATGGCCGTGTCGCAAAATCGCGACACGACAGGAAGAAGCCAGAGCCAGTGAAGGAAGAAGCAAAGGTAAGGCTCGGCTCGGTGTCGCGAAATCACGATGTCGCGAAATCGTGATGTCGCGAAATCGCGATGTCGCGATTTCGTGAGCGACACGCCGAAGACAGCGAAGGTGAGGCCCGGCTGTGTCGCAAAATCGCGACGTCGTGATTTTGCGACGTCGTGATTTCACGACATCGTGAAATTGCGACACGGCAGGGAAAGGCAAGATAAAGCCCGAAACGACAGTGAAAGGGACATGCAATAAAATGGACGTGTCACGAAATTGCGACATGGTCTGAAAAAGGAGGCAATGCGCAAAGGAGGGTCACGATTTCGCAACCAACATTGCAAAGAGGTGCCGAAGGCAGAGGAATGTCACGATTTCGACACATGTTGCGAAATCGCAACATGTCGCGGTTTCGCGCCAATAGACATAGAGGCTGAAATAAAAGAAAATAGTTGGAAGCAAGGACACGTGTCGTGATTTTTTGTGACACGTGTCAAAAGAAAGCAAGCATGCAAATATACATTGGGGTTTCATTTTAATATTTAAGGTTTTGATTTGATAATTTTAAAGTGCTAATCCTTGTTTGTCTTTCATGCAAGAAGCCATTTGGCACTTACATGATAACGAAGAAATGGCAATTAAGGCAAAGTTAAGTGCAAATTAATTGAAGACAGCCATATTGAAATGAGAGATGCCGGGAATTGTTGTTTCATCCAAATTTTACAGATCTAGCCGCAAAGAGACTTTACGGTGACTAAGAAGCTGCCCATTTAATGGAGTATGTCCGAAATTGGCCGAAAAATGAAAATATCTACACTCGGTTACCGAAATTTGTCGATGGATGCATTTAATGAAAATTTATGACAGAATTAATGGTCGACAGACATTTTCGACTCAAGGATGGCTCTACGGAGATGAAATGTCAGAGAAGTGGTGACTCATCCAAATTACCCGAGGGCATTAATGAAGACATTTATTCACAGTTGCGGGTGAATGCAAGTGGCATTCGAATTCTATCTTCTCCATTTATGGCAAGTGACTGCACTGATTTGTAGAATGGTTAAGTTTTATCCGAACTTTGTTTTAAATGACTTTATATTGTAAAAATCGAGTACTAGGGTTTAAGATGATAAGATTTACGGTTTGAGAAGAAGATATTTTTAAAAGATCAGGGTCTGTCCCGAGTCTATAAATACTTCTTCCAAATGTAATCGCAGGAGGCGGAGACTTAGAAATAAAAAGGCTATTGAAGCAATTTCTTGCAAATCTTGTTAAATACTTTATTTCTGGACTTGGAGTTGATGTGCTTTTGTTTTCTATGATAGCATGGCCAGGAGCCTAATATTTTGTAGATTGTGATAAGTTCATCTTCTTTTGTTATATGTTTCTTTAAATTTTATTAAATATATGCTGTAAATATTTGTTATCAAGATTAAATATGCTGTTGGGCTTCATTTGTTCTACTGTATACTAAAAAAAATCATGGATTTAAGGTTCAAGTTTGTTCTAATTGCTCTGTCCTCACTGTGTGAGCTATGCTGCTGGTGAGAAATACCAATTTTAACGGACTTCCCCTTTTGTTTATGATTTTATTTCAGATCTGTTCCATCTCTGCCTTATGCTCTTAGTAGAAAGTGATCTTAGAAAGCTGGACACTTTCTTCTTTGATTTGTTCTGTTGTGAAGCTGATAGTATAAATAAAATTGGCAGTTTAGGTTTTACAGCTAAGTTTGATAGACTTCTCTTTCTGCCCTACCCTACTTTCTTTGTTTTACCGTGAAATGATCCATTTTTATTTTCTTTTAAATTTGTCTTTTATTTAAATCTGTTGACCCATAAGAGCTAGATCAAAAAATTAATTTTAAATCTGATTGTCAACAAGTGACAACTTCTAAACATTACTGAATAAGTTCAAGAACCCGTTGTAAGGTAATAGACAGTCAATATTGAAAACTATTCCAGAAGCGGAAAAGAGTGAATAGACATTCGAACCAACCCTGTAACTCACACCTTGGATAACCAGCAAGATCCTAAAGTGAGTGGGATTTATCCCGTATAAGTGTTATCAGAGTTTCATGCTCATTCTTCACAGGGTGTGTATAAAAGTCAAACCAACATTTAAAAATGGTGCTAGAAGGAGGGCGAACTTACGTTCTTAGTGCGCTTGAGTTGAGAAATTTGATTGTATGTGGTACTTGACAAATGCTATATTTTATCCAAAGTCTGGTAGCCAATTTTCCCTCCTCCTCAGCCTTTAAAATTTTGTTGTTTGAATTTTTTTTTTTTGCCTGAACAGCGGAACTTAACACCAACATTTAAAAGGCCCACTGAACTTCGGTCAGTATTGTAAGTTGTCAGTACAATATTTTAAATTTTTCAGAAAAGAAGACCTTAAGTTCAGTAGTCTATTAAGAATTGTAAGGTTGTAAGTACTTGTGAAAAGTTGGATTCTACATACAGGGTAACAAGGTCCCATCCCAGAGCTGGAGAGCTCCTTGTGCCTGAATTAGAAAATTTGAGAAGTAGCCTTAGAAGGGCCAAGTCTCTGTCTCAAACCATTTTATCACCACTGGTAGTTACCCCAACTACAACTCAGAATATCATCGTCAATCAAGCAGTAATGGCAAATTGGTTGGGTTCCACTGCTTTAAATATCTTGGGTATAGCCCATGATCTGCTAAGACATCTTGAGAGATATCTCCCTAGATATGAGCATAATGGGACTAAAACAGTAGAAGAACACCTAATGGCATATAAGAATGCTCTAAAATTGTAAAATATACAGCATGAAGATGTTGCTTGCAGATTGTTCCCATTCACTCTCCAGGAGGGAGCTTATGACTAGTTTCTAAACCTCACTAGCAATTCTATTACCAGTTGGAATGACCTAGAGAAAGTTTTTATATCACAATTTGGGGAAGTGATAGACCCCAGTGTGTTATACCAACAGTTTTTCAGCATCAAGAGAGAGTCGGGAGAAGCTATCAGGTCTTTCAATATGAGGTTCCAAAGAGCTTATGGTAGAATGACTGGTCATTACATCCCAAATGCAAATCTGGCCTTAGAAATCTATAAGAATGCATTGGATTCGGTGACCTCTATTTTTCTCAAGAGAGACATCAATATCACAACCCTAGCAGGAGCTTATAAAGAAGCTTTAATTCTTGAAAGACAGTTAGGACCTCAAATTCTGAGCAGTCCTTTGATGTCCTATGTTACACAGAACATGCCTATTTTGAATCCTATTCCACATCATGAGTTAGTGCCAACATGTCATGCTCTACCCAAGGAAACTCCGTTAACTATGACATCCACTCAGCATGTGCAAAATATAGAGAAAGGTTATGAAAAGTTCAAAATGGAAGTGCTTGAAGTAAGCATTTGTGATCTAGCATTACCCAAATTTGAAGTTTTTCCTGGTGAGTTAAATTTTCCTAGAAATCAAAGAAATATTGATATTTTTGGTTCATCCAAAAATAGTACGACCAGGGTTTCAGATTCTTTTCCCGAAGAGTCAGAAAATCTTGTAGAGATTCCTATGGATGAAATACAGGATTTTCAACGAGTTCAAAAGGGACGACTATAATTTGAGATGTGAAAACCCGAAACCTAATAATGATCCTTCCTCACCGAGAGGATGATGAAAATGAGATTCAATATCACTATGCGAAGTAAGCGGGAAGGAGGATAACATCATTGAGGATATGAAGGAAAGTAAAGCTGGCATCACCCTCCATGAGCTGGCCCAGATTGTTGAACAAAAAGATAACTTGATTGAAGCTTACTCTGGACCACCTATTGAATTTCAAGAAAAGGAGTAAAATATAGTAAATGTGAATGTGGTCAACCAACTCGAAATAGATAAAGAGTCTCAGTATAAGCCTTTGATTACTGAACATAATATCAAAGAAAAGGTTGTAAACCATGTTGATGCAGATATTGGATTTTATAATTTAGCAACTGAGAAGGTGAGACTGGTTACAGCTCTGACCAATTACAACAATGATGTTTGGACATTACACATTGATGGGGTTAAATCTAAGCAAGGCTCAGGTGAAAAAGAAAATTATGAAAATTCTGCTAGAGGGATAAAAATTGAAGTCTTGGATATTGAAGCAGTACAACAACCACAAAATGTTCAAGTTGTTAAGAACCAAGACATACGAATAAAATATGATCTCTTTGAGTTGTTACATAAATCTGAAGATGTGATGGTCTGGGTCTATAGAGGCTTTAAGGTATTTGATCCTGGGGGATTTTACATTCCGTCCCTTTGAAAGAATTCTGCAAGCCCTTCAAGTAGAAGCATAAACATGTTATTATATGATTTGTTATTATATGATTTGTTTAATTTGAAAGAGTTGCAGATTTGTTTTTCAGTGGGACAAGATCCATATATAAAAAAAAAAAAAAGGGAAAGTAATGTACTTAAAGAGACATCCAAGACTTCAAAAGATATTTTTCTCCTACCAAGTTGTAGATTCTACCTTACAGTTGTAAATCTGGGTCGTGTAAATCTAAAGGGTAACTCTGTCGAGGCTGTAAAAGACTAAACTAGTAAACAGAGCTCTACTCGGTTTCCCCTTTTACAATCTAGAAAAGTCGATCAATTCGAGTTCAACATTCGAAGGCCCAATCATTCTTGAAAAAAGTTTTATACGCTTGTAATTGCACATCAGAAATCTTCCTTAAATGATTCAGCCTAGTATGTCCTTGGGAAATTTTGACAACTATCAGCTAGTAGTTAAATTGTTTTGAATAATATCTGTGGCAATGGCATGATACATGGTCTATGTTGTTTTGAAATTAGAGTCCTGGGTTATAAAATAATGCTACTATTTTACCCGCAGATATCGCCATTTGTTGAGAAGCAACACACCCCCACTGAAAAATGAATTTCCACCCTTTGAAAAATTTGAACTTTCATTTTTTTGTAGGGACCCTCTTGATGTTTTTCAGGTTTTAATTCTAAATTTGCTTGCCTCTTTTTTTTTTAAGTTGTGTTTTTATTTGCATCTGGCTTTGTTTTATTTTGGAATTCATTTTGCAAATGTTAGAATCATTGCTAATTAAAGAAAATCTTTCACCGGTATGAAAAAATGCAGATTCCAGGTAGATGAATTCACTGAAGGCCAAAAATTTCCATTTCTGGCAAGGTAGCGAAATCGTGACACTTCCATTTTTGGAAATGTCACGAAATCGCGACGGGTTTCAAAAAAATTGGCTGTCCTGAAAACGTAGCGAAATCGCGATATCGTGACACTTTCCATTTTTGGAAATGTCGCGATATCGCGACGGGTTTGGAGAGAGAAAGTAAATGCGTACGGAATGTAGCGAAATCGCGACACTTCCATTTTTGGAAGGGTCACGAAATCACGACACTTTCCATTTTTGGAAATGTTGCGAAATCATGACAGGTTTGAGTCAGAAGCCAAATTGGATGAAAACGTCACAATATCGCAACACATTTTGGATGAATGAAAGACTTGGAGAAACTGTCATGAAATCGTGACATGTCGCAGTTTCGCGGTTGCGAGAGAGAAAAAATGGCTAAGGCAAGAAAGGGGTGCGATTTCGCGAAATCGTGACATGTCACGTTTTCACGACATCGAAAGAAGAAAACGCCCAAGGCCTGAAAAGATCATGAAATCGTGACATATTTGGAAAGAAAGTGCCGAGTGTTGGAAACATCGCGATTTCGTGACATGTCACGAAATCGCGACATGTCGCATTTTCGTGGCTGCATGAAGAAAAAGAACCCAAGGCACAAACATGTAGCGAAATCGTGACAGGTGAAGCGTAGCAAGCAGAAAGTGAGAAAAGGTCATGAAATCGCGACATCGTGATTTTGCGAAATCGTGACACATTGAGAGAAAGGGGGTAATCGCCAAAAGGTGTCGTGAAATCGCGACGTCGCAATTTTGCGACATCACGAAATCGTGACACAACGCATCAAAGGGAGCCCAAGGATGCAGGAAGAAGCTAGAGCCAGTGAAGGAAGAAGCAAAGGTAAGGCTCGGTTCGGTGTCATGAAATCGCGACGTCGTGAAATCATGACACATCGAAGACAGCGAAGGTGAGGCCTGGTCATGTCGCAAAATTGTGACGTCACGATTTCGCGATGTCGCAAAATCGTGACGTCACGATTTCGCGATGTCGCAAAATCATGACACGACAGGGAAAGGCAAGATAAATCCTGACACGACAGTGAAAGGGACGTGCAATAAAATAGACGTGTCACGAAATCGCGACACGGTCCGAAAAAGGAGGCAAGGCGCAAAGGAGGGTCGTGATTTCGTGACATGTCACAAAATCGCGACATGTCGCGGTTTCACGGCCAACATTGCAAAGAGGTGTTGAAGGCAGAGGAATGTTGCGATTTCGCACCAGCAGACATAGAGGCCAAAATAAAAGAAAACAACTAGAAGCAAGGACACGTGTCATGATTTTTTGTGACACGTGTCAAAAGAAAGCAAGCATGCAAATATACATTGGGGTTTCATTTTAATATTTAAGGTTTTGATTTGATAATTTTAAAGTGCTAATTCTTGTTTATCTTTCATGTAGGAAGCCATCTAGCACTTACATGATAATGGAGAAATGGCCATAAAGGCAAAGTTAAGTGCAAATTAATCGAAGACAGCCATATTGAAATGAGAGATGCCAAGAATTGCTGTTTCATCCAAATTTTACAGATCTGGCCGCAAAGAGACTTTATGGTGACTAAGTAGCTGTCCATTTAATGGAGTATGTCCGAAATTGGCCGAAAAATGAAAATATCTACACTCGATTACCATAATTTGCCGATGGATGCATTTAATGAAAATTTATGGCAGAATTAATGGCCGACAGACATTTTTGACTCAGGGATGGCTCTGCGGAGATGAAATGTTAGAGAAGTGGTGACTCATCCAAATTACCCGAGGGCATTAATGAAGACATTTATTCACAGTTGTGGGTGAATGCAAGTGGCATTCAAATTCTATCTTCTCCATTTATGGAAAGTGACTGCACTGATTTGCAGAATGGTTAAGTTTTATCCGAACTTTGTTTTAAATGGCTTTATATTGTAAAACCCGAGTACTAGGGTTTAAGATGATAAGATTTATGGTTTGAGAAGAAGATATTTTTGAAAGATCAGGGTCTGTCCTGAGTCTATAAATACTTCTTCCAAATTTAATGGCAGGAGGCGGAGACATAGAAATAAAAAGGCTATTGAAGCAATTTCTTGCAAATCTTTTTAAATACTTTATTTCTGGACTTGGAGTTGATGTGCTTTTGTTTTCTGTGATAGCATGGCCAGGAGCCTAATCTTTTATAGATTGTGATAAGTTCATCTTCTTTTGTTATATGTTTCTTTAAATTTTATTAAATATATGTTGTAAATCTGTGTTATCAAGATTAAATATGTTGTTGGGCTTCATTTGTTCTACTGTATACTAGGAAAAATCATGGATTTAAGGTTCAAGTTTGTTCTAATTACTCTGTCCTCACTGTGTGAGCTATGCTGCTGGTGAGAAATACCAATTTTAACGGACTTCCCATTTTGTTTATGATTTTCTTTCAGATCTGTTCCATATCTGCCTTATGCTCTTAGTAGAAAGTGATCTTAGAAAGCTGGACACTTTTTTCTTTGATTTGTTCTATTGTGAAGCTGATAGTATAAATAAAATTGGCAGTTTAGGTTTTACAGCTAAGTTTGATAGACTTATTTTTCTGCCCTACCCTACTTTCTTTGTTTTACCGTGAAATGATCCATTTTTATTTTCTTTTAAATTTGTCTTTTATTTAAATCTGCTGACCCATAAGAGCTAGATCAAAGAATTAATTTTAAATCTGATTGTCAACAAGTGACAACTTCTAAACATTACTGAACAAGTTCAAGAACCCATTGTAAGGTAATAGACAATCCATATTGAAAACTATTCCAGAAACGGAAAAGAGTGAATAGAAATTCGACCCAACCTTGTAACTCACACCTTGGATAACCAGCAAGATCCTAAAGTGAGTGGGATTTATCCTGTATAAGTGTTATCAAAGTTTCATGCTCATTCTTCATAGGGTGTGTATAAAAGTTGGACCAACAAGTACACCTTATGATATTTTAAATGCTACCATTAGCATGGTTACGATATCTGATTATCTGATCAGGGGTGTATGAGACCTTATGAAACATAGTATTAGTTTCCTACATATAGGTTTAGGTTAGGATATCATATTAAAAGACAATATGAACTCCTCGCAGCATATTTAGATTGCTTGTACCTCAGTCTAAGGGAGGAATTCTATATTAATCCTTATCACCTCAATCCTTTCACATTTTATTTGGACAACCATATAGTGTCTTATGTCACTATAGAACCACCTGAGACATATCACAAAGATATATTTGTGGAGATCGGTCTAGAGCATATCCCAAGATATAACTTGGATGAAAAAATCTGTGCAGCATTCGATGAAATAGGCCTGTAATTTCACAATGCTAGAATAGCAGAAGACTTTGAGTCATAATATCATTCTGATGAGGACATAGAAGACTCCATATCTAAGAGAGGAGGACCTATTTGCATGTATGAAATTGATTATGATGGTGAGTCCTCAAATAATGAGTGATCTAAGGACAACATTGGGTTGGCTTATTTGGGCCCTCTTAACTTACATCATCTGATTCCCTTGGAGATAGTCATCGAGGATGAGCAATTATCTATTGAAAATGATGAGTATCAAGTGTGGGCTTACATGTGGACACATATCCCTAATCCTCTAGTGCCATTAAGTTGTAGTGAAGACTTTTATTATGATAGTGATGATGAAGATGAAATAAAGAGAGCCTATTTGGGACCTCCTTACTTGCATCATCGTAATGCACCATACACTGCAGAGGATATGTACAAAGATATCAATCTTCATCCTTACCTCAGAGGAAGACCACCTAATTTGGATAGGATTTGTCATATGGTATTTCCTGATCCACTGACATTTAGAGAGCTCCTTGAGCCTAGTGATCCTATTTTTGAGTCCGTCCATAGACTAGATCCAAATATCCCTATACCCCCAGAACCACATCTCAGGTATGGAAGTTATATAAATGTAGTCATATGTACGTGGTCCTGGAGACATGATCCATTCCATCAATATGATATCCATTGATATGACCACTCTACTTCACAACCCAGTCAATCCTTCCAAGCCATTGTATCTGGATGTAGATGCTATTGATTGGAATCATGATGACTCATCATTAGAGCTTGAATATTTCTTCCCTAATGAAGAAATGCTGCAACCTTTTTATTTTGTGCCAAGCTATGCACATGATGTTTATCATGTTGAGTATGCTTCTAACACTGAATCCATAAACCCAGTAGATGACATCCACCTGATCCCTATACCTCACCAGCTTGAGGAGGGATCCCATATATCAATAGAGGAAACCTTTGAAGTGGATATCCATAAAAATCCCACCAATCCAAGGAAGGTTAAATTTGGAGAAATTTTATCTCTTTATAAGCATGTCAACCTCATCCCTCTATTGAAAGAGAGACCTGATCTCTTTTCTTGGACTTATAAGGACATGCTAGGTCTAGATCTAAAATTTTTTACTCATAACCTTTTGCTAGATCTATCAAAGAAGACAGTTAAACAAAAACTTAGGAAGATGCATCCAATAGTAGCCTTAATGGTTAAAGATGAATTACATAAGATATTGGATGTAGAGTGTCATTTCCATCGACTATCTAGAATGGGTATCAAACATGGTGTATGTAGGAAAACCTGATGGAAGGATCCATAGTTGTATGGATTTTAGAGACCTCAATAAGGCAACACCAAAGGATTTGTTTTTGTTGCTAAACATAGATGCTCTCGTAGACACAACTGCAGGTCATGAAATGCTCTCCCTAATGGATGGTTTTTCTGGTTACAACCAAATTCAGATTAAGCCCGAAGACCAGCATAAAACCATGTTCATAACACCATGGGGGATATTTTGCTATAAGGTTATACCATTCGGTCTTAAAAATGTTGGTGCCACATATCAACGGGCTATGACATATATCTTTCATGACTATATGCATAAGGTCCTGAGAAATGTCTTTGATTGCCTAATAGAGCATAATGTCAGTTTGAATCTAAGAAGTGCGTATTAGGTGTAACTTCAAGAAAAATCTTGGGATTCATCATTTCAAAGTGAGGCATCAAATTTGATCCAATGAAAGTCAAGGAAATTTTAGAAATACATCCTCCCATAAATATCAAGGAATTAAGAAGCCTACAGGGCAAAGTAGCATCCATAAAGTGATTTATTGCATAGTTATCGAATAAATGTTGACCCATAAATCGACTGCTACACAAGGGGGTCCCATTCAAGTGGGACACAGACTGTCAAGAAACCTTTATTTAGATTAAGCAATACTGGAAATGCTGCCAGTGCTAGCTCTACCAAGACAAGATGAGCCTTTTCTGCTATATATATATCGGTGGCTGACTTTACATTAGGGACCATGTTAGCCCAAAATAATGAAAAAATAAAGAGTAGGCCATATATTACATTAGCTGAACCTTGGTGAGTTATGAGATAGGATATGCATACGTGGAAAAACTATGCTTAGAAGTAGTGTTCGCTACAAAGAAATTGTGACATTATATGTTATGTCATTTGACGTATGTCATATCAAAGCAAAATCCTTTGTAGTATATGATGAGCAAGACATATCATAATATATGTACTACAAAGTGGATCATGCTATTGATAGAATTTGATCTAGAATTCATTAGCCAGAAGTCCATTAAGGGACAAGTCATAGCTGATCAAATGGCTAAAGCACCTCTTGAAAATAGTAGGTCCCTCACCATTGAGCTTCTATATGATATGGTTTTTGCCTTATCAAAAGCACCCTAACTTGAAGAACCAGATAAAAAAGCTGATATGACCTTGTTATTCGATGATTAAAAGTGTGAGCAAGGGGGTGGTGTAGGAATAGTGTTGTTCACACCATAAGGTGCTCCTATGCCCTTGTAGTTTAAGTTGGACTTTCCTTGCACTAAAAATAATGCTAAATATGAAGCCCTAATTTTGGGCCTCCAAATAGCTATCACCATGAATATTAAAAGGTTAAATATATTTGGTGATTCCCTTCTCATTGTTAACCAAGTGAAGGGACATTTTCAATATTGATGCCCTATCCTAAAGTCTTACAAAGATTTTGTTGATACATATTTAGCTCAGTTGAAATGTTATGACATCAAGGCAATCCCTCATTCATCGAACATATTTGTAGACACTATGGCATCCCCTCAGAACCTATCTACTGATTTTACTACCATCCATGTAAAAACGTTGTCACACTCTGCTATGCAACATGAATATTTGGAAAACAAAGAGTCAATCAATATGATTCAGGTAGAACTAAATTAGGAGTGGTTCTACAAAGCTAGAGATTTTCTCAAGGGAGCATCCTAGGGGTCTTTGATCTCGTAGGATCCTATAGGGATTGGTACTACCATCCACCATAATGTTGTTTCCTAGTCTACATTTGCTAATGTTAAACCATAGGGGGAACATGATGTCTTGTCAATTGAGGCTGAGAGCTATCAAAATTGGATGTTGTAGATATATGAACTCCTTAAGCTTGGTTTAATCCTTCAAGGATTATCACATGCTACAAAGCACACATTTAAATAGAAAGTGACAAAGTATGTCTTGTTAGGAGACATTTTGTATTGTCGAAGCTATGATGGAGTTCTCCTTCATTGTCTTGAGCCCTAAGAATCATCTTGGGTAATTTCACAAGCTCACGATGATATGTGTGGTAGACATTTTAGCGGTATGGCTATCATCAAGTGCATCCTTCGCATGGGTTATTATTGGCCCACTATGGAGAAGGATTATAATGTGTATGTCAAGAAATGTGTTAAATGCCAATATCATACTAATATTGCAAAAATTTTCACCTACTTTTATGGTGGAGAACAGATCTTGCATAATACAAAAAAACCAGAGAAACAAGAGAGAAACCAGAGAAACAAGAGCCCAAGATTTTGTATTCAATACTTTGGAAGAATTTACAAGAATATACAGCCAAACTGCCATTTGCCAACCCCCTCTCATTACAATCCATGGGTTTTTATTGAGGTCCCGATCCTCTGTGCTTTCCCACTTCCCACGATCTACAATTGCCACTTGGAACAATTCTGGAAAGTTGCATTGATGAGACTCTTGGTGAGGTGCGCGACTGGCTGCCATATCCAACGGAATCTACTTCTCGATCTGCTGCTTGCTGTTAGTTGCTTTAAATGCGTCTTCCAGATATCCTATGCGAGTGGCCAACATGCCCATTGAAATCCTCCTTTGGAACTACTGCTTCACTGCCTCTAACTTGCCGTGCACGAAGGGACGTCTTTATGAAAGCTGGAAGTGCGTGTCTTTCTGTTTGGTCGCGATATCGCGACATGTCGCGATATCGTGACCATTTTCTTTCTGCACCTTCTCTCTCCATTTTGGCCGCGATATCGCGACATGTCGCGATATCGCATCATTTTTCCTATCGGCCTCTGTTCTCCCGTTTCGGTCGTGAAATCGTGACATGTCACGATTTCGTGACCATTGCTCCTCCGTGCCTTTGTTTCCCGCTTAGGCCACAATTTCATGACCTTTGTTGCTCCGTGCCTTTGTTCCACTACTTAGGCCACGATTTCACGACATGTCATGAAATCATGACATGTCACGATTTCGTGACCTTTGTTACTCCGCGCCTTTGTTCCACTGCTTAGGCCATGATTTCGTGACATGTCACGAAATCACATGTCATGATTTCGACCTTTGTTGCTCTGCGCCTTTGTTCCACTGCTTAGGCCACGATTTCGTGACATGTCATGATTTCATGACCTTTGTTGCTCCGCGCCTTTGCTCCACTGCTTAGGCCACGATTTCATGACATGTCACGAAATCGTGACATGTCACGATTTCGTGGCCTTTGGTCCTTTGCACCTTTGTTTCTTCTGCGATGTCGTGATTTCGTGACATTTGCAACACTTAGAAAAAAATACATTTGCAACACTTAGAAAGAAATAACACAAAAGTTTGGTTGATGCTCGATTGCTTTGCTGCCCTCGGATGCTCCTGCATCAGACACCCGGGGTGGATCGAGAAGTGATCCTCACTTCTGATCTTTGGGAGGAAGACCCAGGCGGTCAACCTCTGTTTTTGACAACCAAGTTGCATCTTCTATAGGTCTGCCCCTCCACTTGATCAAATACTCAGAATATTGTTTGTTCCTTGTGCTTCTGCCTTCACGAGTATCTAATATTTCCTCGATCTCGTCTTTGGTTGGGCTAGACGCTGGAATGCTCCACAATTCTGTGCTTGGTGCCTCTGTACTATCTCCTTCATGGTATTCCACTAAATCTGATATGTTAAAAATGGGTGAAATGTCAAGCCCACTTGGCAATTCCACTTCATATGCATTGCCTGAATCCCATTTTTCCAGTATTTTGCATGGCCCAAACTTCTTCATCTTCAACTTGTTGTAAGTTTTGGCTGGAAATATTTCTTTTCTGAGATGGACCATGACTTCATCTCCCACTTTGAATTCTTTGAACCGCCGCTTTTGGTCTGCTCTTGCTTTATACTGAGTATTCATCTTTGCAATTTGTTTCCTTACTTCTTCATGCAGGCTTCTCATCTGTTTCGTGAATTCCTCAGCCTCTGCACTGCACTTTTCTCCTTTATCTAATTTTCTCAGCTCAGAAACGTTTCTTGGACTATTTCCATATATGATTTGGAATGGAGATTTGTTTGTACTCTTATTGATAGAATTGTTGTATGCAAATTCTGCCTGCGGCAAAACTAAATCCCATCCCTTGGGTTTATCTGCTATCAAGCATCTTAGCAAATTACCCAGACTTCTATTTACCACCTCTGTCTATCCATCAGTTTGTGGGTGGTATGCAGAACTGAACTTCAGATCTGTCTTCAGCTTCTTCCACAATGTTCTCCAGAAATACCCAACAAACTTTGTATCTCTGTCAGAAACTATGCTTCTTGGTAGACCGTGAAGTCGTACCACTTCCTTGAAAAATAACCCTGCAATGTGAACTGCATCACTTGTCTTCTGGCAGGGAATAAAATGTGCCATTTTGGAGAATCGGTCAACCACCACAAATACAGAGTCATTTCCCCTCTGTGTTCTCGGCAATCCAAGAATAAAATCCATGCTTATGTCCTCCCACGGCCTCTCAGGTACAGGTAACGGCTGGTATAATCCTGTGTTTTGCCTTACGCCTTTTGCCATCTGGCATATTCTGCAACTTTGCACAAACTTTTTCACATCTTGCTGAAGTTGCGGCCAGTAGTAATTTTCATTCACCAGGGCAATGGTCTTATCCCGACCAAAATGCCCAGCCAGTCCTCCATTGTGCTTTTCCTTGATTAAGTTCTCCCGCATAGAACTCCTTGGAATGCATAATTTACTTCCCTTGAACAGCATTCCATCTTGGATTAGGAAATCTAACCATTTTGTCCTGTCCACAGTAATGGGTGCCAAGCAAGCCGTCCAGGCTGCAAAATCAGGATCTTCAGGATAAAGACCCTTTAGTTCTTCGAATCCTACTACTTCCACTATCATTTCAATCAGCAGATTCTGCCTTCTACTTAAAGCATCTGCAACTCTGTTTGATTTCCCGCTCCTGTGCTTTAACACAAAGGTATAGCTTTGGAGAAACTCTACCCACTTCATGTGCCGTTGATTCAATTTTGTCTGGCTGTTGATGTACTGCAATGCCTGATGATCAGTAAATAGAACAAACTCTTTTGGCAACAAATAATGCCTCCACTTCTTTAGAGCCTGAACTATAGCATAAAATTCCTGGTCATAAACTGAATACTTTTTTCGAGCATCATTGAGCTTTTCACTAAAATAAGCTATAGGTCTGCCTTCTTGGCTCAGTACAGCCCCTATTGCACTGCCACTGGCATCACAGTCGACCTGAAATACTTTGTTAAAGTCTGGAAGTGCCAAAACAGGCTGTTCTGTGACCTTTTTCTTTAATGCATCAAAGCTCCTTTCAGCCCCTAAGGTCCACTTGAACTCTTTCTTATCCCCTCTCATTGTTTCTGTGAGGGGTGCACAAATGCTGCTGAAGTTTCTTATAAACTTCCTGTAAAAGCTGGCTAGACCATGAAATGATCTTACCTCTGTTGTGCTTCTTGGGGTAGGCCATTCTATGATAGCCCTCACCTTCTCTGGGTCCATTTTTAGACCTTCTGCTGAGATTACAAATCCCAGGTATACTAACTCTTTCTTGACAAAATTACACTTTTTTAGATTTATTAATAACTGCTCCTCCCGTAGCTTTTCAAAAACCCTCCTGATGTGCATCAGGTGTTCCTCCAGGGTTTTGCTGAATATTAATATATCATCTAAATAAACAATGACAAACTTTCCTAGAAACTCCTTCAGTACCTCATTCATCAGTCGCATGAAGGTACTTGGTGCATTGGACAACCCAAATGGCATGACCAACCACTCATACAAGCCCTCTCTTGTCTTGAAGGCTGTCTTCCACTCATCTCCTTCCCTGACACGGATCTGGTGGTAACCACTCTTGAGGTCAATTTTGGTGAAGTACTTGGCTCCACTCAAACAGTCCATTATGTCATCCATCCTTGGCAGTGGAAATCTGTATTTTATTGTGATCTTGTTGATGGCTCGAGAGTCTATGCACATTCTCCACTCTCCATCCTTCTTGGGTGCTAGTACTGTAGGTACTGCACATGGGCTAAGACTCTCCCTAATCAATCCCTTTCTCCAGCAACTCCTGGACCTGCCTGTTTAGTTCTTCAGTTTCTACAGGTGTCATTCTATGTGCAGCTTTATTGGGCAAGCTTGACCCTGGCACCAAATCAATATGGTGACTGATTTTTCTTACTGGGGGTAAACCCTCAGGCACATTATCAGATATGATATCTGGAAATTCCTTCAACAGCTCTTGGACTTCTACTGGGGCATCTTTGCATTCTGTATCCCTGACTCTAGGAACTAATGCATAACACATATGCTCATGCTTTAAATCATCTAAAAATTTTCTTTCGTCAACCAAGCAAATTCTTGCACTGCCACATACCTTTTCTTCCACCTCCTTCAGGGGCTTCAACTTATGACGCATTCCATTCTTGGTCACGGAATAGGTGTTGGCTCGGCCATCATGAACCGCACACCTGTCAAACTGCCATGGCCTTCCCAATAGCAAATGGCACGCATCCATGGGCAGAATGTCGCACAGAACCTCATCACGGTAATTTCCAATACTAAATTTTACCAGGCATTGTTCATTGACCAAAACCTTATGGTCTTTCTGCAACCACGTGATCCGATATGGATGCGGGTGTTTCTTTCTCTCCAGTTGTAGCTTTGTAACCATTCCCTCTGAAACTAGGTTATCTGTGCTACCGTTGTCAATGATAATGTTGCAAATCTTACCCGTGCATTTACACCTTGTGCGGAATAAGCTTTTCCTCTGATCTGTAGCTCCCTCTTCATTCAGTAGGACTCTCCTTGCAATCATTACTTCTCCTCTCTCAGCTTCTTTAGAATGCTCAGACCCAGCATCTTCATCCATGACTGCTACTCTGGCATTTCCTTTCGGCCTTCGATTATTTCTTTCTCGCTGCTGTGGGCACTCATATTGGTGATGTCCCTCTTCACCACACTGGAAGCAAGTCCCTCGAAATCTTCCTCTTCCTTGTCCACGTCCAGCTCGGCCTCTTCCCCCTCGGTAACCATTATTCTGATTACGGGGGCGGTCTGTATTTTCTCTCCTTTGTTCTTGATTGCTGCTACTTTCTCCATTTTTTTGAGATTCTTCATTTCTTCTTCCACTGTTCCTTCCGTCGGTCCTTCCGCCATGACCTCTTCCTCTTTGCTTGTTTTCAAACCTCCTATTGAGCTTCTCTTCAACCTTTAAAGCAAATTGGTAAGCGTCCTCTATGGTGGTCATCCGGACTAGACTTAGTTCCTCCTGAATGCTTGCTCGTAACCCATTAATGTAACGGGCTACCTTCTCCTTGTTGGCCTCTGAGTGGCCTATTCTAATCATTATTTTATGAAATTCTTCTGTGTATTCTTTCACAGACTTGCTTGATTGCCTCAATCCTTGCATTTTCTTCAGTAGGTCTAACTCATAATCACCAGGGATGAACTGCCTCTTTAGCTTTTCTGCCATCCGTTCCCACTTAGTTATTCTCTCTTTCCCTCTTTTATTTCGCTCCAGCTGCACTCCCTTCCACCAAATGCTAGCATGACCTTTCAGTTTGGTCTTTGCGAATCTGACCCTATCAGGGTCCTCAACCTCTTCGTACTCAAAGTACTCCTCCAGATCGTTGATCCAGTCGATCAATTCCTCTGGCTCAAGGTTCCCAGAATATGTGGAAACCTCCATCTTCGGCCTCTTCCCAATCTGGGATATGGCTTTGTATAGTCTGGCCTGAGCAGGATCTATTGCTTCTTCTTCTTCCTCAGGTTGGTCTTCTTCTTCATCATCTTCCTCTTCACTACCTTCATCTCTTCTTGGCTCCAATCTTCTACGCATTTCTTCTTGTAGAGCTTGCATTTGCCGCTGCAAAGCTCGAACATCTTTTGCTGCTGCCATGCCTCTCCCACCAACAGGATTTCTCCTTGGAGGCATTCTGCTCACCCAATTCCAAGCCCTTCCACAGATCCTGGTGTAACTGCCTCTCCTTCGGCGATCTGCTACACACTCAGGAACTACTGGCTCTGATACCACTTGGTGGAGAACAGATCTTGCATAATACAGAAAAACCAGAGAAACAAGAGAGAAACCAGAGAAACAAGAGCCCAAGATTTTGTATTCAATACTTTGGAAGAATTTACAAGAATATATAGCCAAACTACCATTTGCCAACCCCCTCTCATTACAATCCATGGGTTTTTATTGAGGTCCCGATCCTCTGTGCTTTCCCACTTCCCACGATCTACAATTGCCACTTGGAACAATTCTGGAAAGTTGCATTGATGAGACTCTTGGTGAGGTGCGTGACTGGCTGCCATATCCAACGGAATCTACTTCTCGATCTGTTGCTTGTTGTTAGTTGCTTTAAATGCGTCTTCCAGATATCCTGCGCGAGTGGCCAACATGCCCGTTGAAATCCTCCTTTGGAACTATTGCTTCACTGCCTCTAACTTGCCACGCACGAAGGGACGTCTTTATGAAAGCTGGAAGTGCGTGTCTTTCTGTTTGGTCGTGATATCGCGACATGTCGCGATATCGCGACCATTTTCTTTCTGCACCTTCTCTCTCTGTTTTGGCCGTGATATCGCGACATGTCGCGATATCGCGCCATTTTTCCTATCGGCCTCTGTTCTCCCGTTTCGATCACGAAATCGTGACATGTCACGATTTCGCGACCATTGCTCCTCCGCGCCTTTGTTTCCTGGCTTAGGCCGTGATTTCGTGACATGTCATGATTTCGTGACCTTTGTTGCTCCGTGCCTTTGTTCCACTGCTTAGGCCATGATTTCGTGACATGTCACGATTTCATGACCTTTGTTGCTCCGCGCCTTTGTTCCACTGCTTAGGCCATGATTTCATGACCTTTGTTGCTCCGCGCCTTTGTTCCACTGCTTAGGCCATGATTTCGTGACATGTCACAAAATCGTGACATGTCATGATTTCGTGACCTTTGTTGCTCCGCATCTTTGCTCCACTGCTTAGGCCGTGATTTCGTGACATGTCACGAAATCGTGACATGTCATGATTTCGTGGCCTTTGGTCCTTTGCACCTTTGTTTCTTCTACGATGTCACGATTTCGCGACATTTGCAACACTTAGAAAAAAATACATTTGCAACACTTAGAAAGAAATAACACAAAAGTTTGGTTGATGCTCGATTGCTTTGCTGCCCTCGGATGCTCCTGCATCATTTTATCGCTACTTTTCACCTATTTTTATTGCTACTTTTGGAGCGACCCCCAGGATTCCCACGGTTGGTGGGTGGTTAGTGGGTGTGGGTGGTTTAGCCCACGATGTTGTATCCACGGTACCCTAATACCACTTGGTGGTTTAGGGTTGTAAGAGTTTCCTTATATAATTATTGTAATGTCTCGTTTTAGGGATAAGAGAGAGAATAATATATCAAGGAGGATAGACTCTTGTTTGCTGGACTAGCCCAAATTGGGTGAACTAGGGTAAATCTTGTGTGTTATATGTGCATTGAATGGTGTCATTATTTCCTTAGTTATTATTTCTGCATTATTTCTAGAATATGTTTCTGTAAATTCTCTTCAATCAGCTACCTATAGCATTTGTTCACAGGGACATATCATTGATGAATGTCATTTACTTCCATAACTCAGAGATGCAAAATTTGTTGCCTAGTCTGAATTCTTCTCAAAGAGAGATCCCAACAACAACAAAAAGGGCAAGTAAATCAACCACCACCTTCAGCCTAACCTGTGGCCAATATGAATAATATAGGACAAGAAACCCCTGTCTATGTAAGCTAAAAAAAAAATCACAAAAAATTTTGCACAATCAAAATAGGAGTTTACAACTTAATGATGATCCTAGAGTTTTCCATTATTAGTTAAAGATTGTTAGGATTTTATCGCGCTAAACCGCAACCTAGAAATTATTAGCCTACATAGACAATAGTTGATCTCATTAGAGGTGATCCTACCTGACAAGTATTTGATCTGCTAAAGTTGTACACTTCTTGTCTTATTGTGCAAACCAAAAATATTTCTTTTTTTTAGCCCAACTTGTGATCAGTCTAAATAATATAGGATAGGCAACCCCTGTCTATGTAGCTGAATCTGGTATAAAAAAAATCTGTAGGAAATGTTATTGACTACAAAAACATCCAACTGTGCTCAAACAAGAACTTACCTGAGCTTGAAGAGACAAAAATCAATCTAGATACACAAAAAACCTTTAGTCCAAACACACAGAAATTAGCCTTGGATAAAGGAGAAAAAACTAGAAAAACTGCACATAGAAAATTTACTTCCATTTTACAAAGGGGTAAATTCTATCCTCCTAGGAATGAAACACATTGAAGTGCAACCAAGAAAATTCTTGAACATTATTAGCTGGCTGATTTATAAAAAAAAAGCAAAATTATTGTTATTTTGAAACAATATTTCAATCCCTTTACATGGAATTACAAGGGTATATCAAGATTTTATCTTGATGTAAGCACTTAACATCTTTTGGGAATTGGTGTTTAATTATTTCAAGAATAGATTGACAAGATTTTGCATACTAGGAGGCATGGACAACACTTGATTGAAGAAGTTTTCAGATATGGAGCAGTGCTTCTTTCTCCCATTGGTAATTCATGGAGGATGTTAGTGGTGAATGGACATTGCATTAGGGTATACCATGCACCATTAACTAAGAAAGAGTTATTGAAGGAGATTCCATTGGATGTACACATGATGGAAGAAAATTTCTCTTCAATATCAGATTCAGAGTGATGATAAAAATTTTGACAAAAAAAAAAAATTTACAAGAAAAGCAAAAAGAAGAATAGTCTTTTTTGTGAACTTCCTTTTTGGGTACAAGCAAGACAAGAAAATTTGAAAAAAAAAAGAAAAAAAAAAGAGAGAAAAAATTGTAGCAAAGGCATGTCCCAAAAAATGGGGATACATGAGGACAAGCATCAATTTCAACAATAAGGAGGCAATTATGATGTAAGAATATTCTTACTGCTCATCTAGAAAGGAAGGTTGCATCAATGTTGCAGGTTTCAACAGAAAGAGATGGTGTTTTCATACAACAATTGACATTTTTTTGCAGAATAATGATTGGTCTTATCCAAATAAGAGTGAGAGATGTTCTCTCTCATTGAAGCACTTGAAAAAAAAAAGGACAGAAGTTGGTTGAAAACCATAAATGGCAGCCTCTTTTGATGAACAAAAAATAAAAAAAAGGTGATGAAAAAAAAATGAAAAAAATGATGAAAAAAAATGAATAATTCAGTAGTGAAAACCTTCTTGGAGGCACTACTGAGTTGGCTTGCATGAAAAATGATTTTTTTGCATGCATTGCTTTGTTGATCTACCCATCATTATTCCACCATTGTACAAATCTCACACTACACATGTGTTATGTTTGTTTATGTTTTCAGATAGCCTGCTAACAATCATCAAAAGTAGCTTGTAATGTGCATGACCAATTTTCAGGACAGTAAGGTATGTGTTTCTTGCATTTAATTCATAGTAAACATTTAGCATTTAGTGTATGATAGTCGGTATTTGGCATAAAATATTCATACAATATTGACAAGTTGAAAAAGGAACATGTTCAAGATGTCAAGAAACACCCCCTTATGCCCTTAATTGCATGGAAATTCTAAAACTGTGCAAAAACATGATTTTGGGACAGACATGGCAGCAATTCTATTTCAATTTGTAGGGCAAATTTTAGAAGAAGAACTGCAAGTTTATATCTCACAATTTTCTGATAAATTGAAGGAGGATAATCAACAAAATGCACCTGAAGGTTCTATTTTAGTACTACTGGAATAAAACAGCAACATACAAAACAAAGAATAGCATCTTAAAAAAAGGATGAAGAAGGGATTTTTTATGTTATGGAAGGCTTATACACTCTAGAGATGGACCCACAATAGAATCTGTAGCTAACTTTTGCATAGGAGGTCATTTCTGCATTTTTTTTTGAAGATCTTCGAAATGAGCAGACATCTTCGGAATGAGAAATACAGTCTCTTCAAAATGAGCAGACATCTTCGGAATGAGAAATACAGTCTCTTAGAAATAAGCAGACATCTTCAAAATGAGAAATACAGTCTCTTAGAAATGAGCAGACATCTTCGAAATGAGAATACAATCTCTTTGAAATGAGCAGGATATCTTCGGAATGAGCAGAAACTATACCAAAATTGCTGAAAATGCTATAGAATAGCAAAAAGAGTAGGGTACATCAAATATTGAGGTTTATAAGGCTCTACCACAAGTAAGTACATCCCTCAAGCATTTCAAATCAAAAAAAAAAAATTATCAATTTTGTTCAAAAGGTGCAAACAACAAAAATAAGCATTCAAGCTGAAATGTTGTTAAGAACAAAAAATTCCATCAGTAGTAGTGCATCTGCCAAATACGGTTCCACAAAAAGACTATTGTAAGATGAATCATATGATATCAAACCTTTAAGAGGTACCTTGTAGCACTAAAAATTGTAGAAAAATAGAAAAAGAGTCATACATGTTCTTAATTGCAAAATACTTGATATAGTCCAGCAAGGAGGAATTTCTCAGTTAGCAGGTAGCAAAGGATGTTGTTCACAAGAATAAAACCTGTATATTACTATGGCCTACTAAGAATCATGAGGGCATGCATCAGTTCAAGTTGGGGGGATGATGAGGCCCAAAAGTGCCTCATTATTGCACAATGTTTGACTGCCATATGATAAGTTAATTGCCAAGTAGTTGACTAAAATATACTATTTGTTAATTGTTTGGATGATTTTATGTTAGGAATACTATATCTCTGTTTTTTACTATTTTTAGCATTTTGTGACTAATTTTGCTTGATTAAGTAGCAAGTAAAAACATGCATTTCAATTAACCAAATGCGGTATGCTAATATCCATTAAATTCTCAATGGTTTTTGAATGTTTTCCTACCCTTCAACTTGTTTCAAATCCACATTGAAGCCAAAAGTTTAGGACTGTCATAAATATGAAAATCTAAAAAAATAGCCATATAAAAATCAACAAGTTGTCACTTTATAGGAACACCTTGAAGTTGTCAAGAAAAGCATGAGGATATGGATGTAATGAGTTTAGAAGGACTATAGAAGGCATATAACCTATTTAGAAGCATTCCCACATGGTCTAAATAGGCAGCAACAGGGTATAACAGAGGAAGGACAATTGTGTAGCACTATTGCAGTATTTCAACATTGTTACTTGGTGAATGAAGTGTATAAATTTAGTAGCAACTTGATGTACTCCTTCATGTTGATATTTGAATATTTTTTCCATATTCTAATTTTTTTGAATTTGCAAGAAATGCCAATATTTTAAAACTGTGCAGCAAAACTAGAAAATGTAGTAATTTACCATGTAAATTCCAGCAAGCTACCAATGAATGGCAAGGCATGAAATTCACACATGGAGAGGAATGAAGGCTATTGCAATATGATCCTGAGGGCTAATCCACCAGATAAATGCAGCTAAAATCACTTGAAGAGAACATAGTTGTTCATTCTGAAGATCTTCGGAATGAACAGACATCTTCGAAATGAGAAATGCAGTCTCTTCGGAATGAGCCACTTATCTTCGAAATGAGAACATAAAGTGCTTTTTGACTTGTTGACTAATTTTTTATGGTGGAAAAAGGAAAATAAGGTTGAGAAGGTTAAGGTAAAATATCTCCCATATGATTTTTTCGTCCTTGCCGTCCAAAGCCACCATTCATGGAAAAAATCAATTTTGATCCTCTTCTAGGATTAACACAGAAATAATTGCAGCATAATAGGAAGTTGTTTACAAGATAGAAAAGGCATATTATGAAATGAAGAAATATGTGTGAGATATTTCCAGACTTCTCCCACGTACTCCCACCACTGAAGATGCTTTATAAGGGCCAATGACTACTATTGCAACACAAACTGTCTAGATTTGCATTTATTTTAGATCTAGAATTATTGGCAAATCACTGTAAAGTAGCACATAGGTTGATTTAAGCATGGGATATGTTATAATTATTTATATAAATAATATATCTCCCTCCTTGGTTGATCCAGTTAGGAATTAGAATAGAGGAGAGTTTTCAATAGCAACAATTAGGACTATACAACAATTTTCTGTAACAGTTTTTAGCATGTTCTGTCATCAATAAAAGTGCAACTATTTTATCATTTTCTATTTTGAGTGTTAATTAGTTAAGAAGTGCTTTTCACCTCCTTCTAGATCAGGAAGTATGGGCCCACTTTTAGATCTAGAAGGAGGGATTTTATGGCAGGTTTTAATCTGTAATTTTGCTGCAGCAGAATTAATAGATTACTTGCCAGATTTCATTTTCTTGTTTTTATTTTGTATTATGTGATTTATGTTTTCTATTATGTTTGTGTACAAAATTTGTGTGTATGTCAGCTGACAAATTATATTATGCATTTTTCCTTTGCTTTCCATGTTTTCCCTACTTTCTATTTTAGAAACTTTCCATTTTTAGCATATTTCATTTTGTTGTCAATTTTTGTAGCAGAATCTTGACGACCTTTTGTGGCAGGGCATTGACAGGTGTTTTTAGAATAAGTTTAATTTACAAGCATCATTTCAATTATGTAAAAGTAACTAGATTTCAATTCTGCAATTGTAACTTAGGATTTCATTTCAGCAATTTAAATTCTGCAAGAGTAGATTAGACTTTCAATTTAGCAATTCCAGTTCTTGCAATTGTAGTTAGATTTCAATTCTTGCAACTTAGAATTAGTTTTCAATTCCTGTAATTTATTTTAGTTTCCATTCTTTAGACTAGGTTTAGTGTGACACCAAAATGCCAAACCAAAATCTGCTTCACCAATAAATGCTTGAAATCTGAATGCCTGAATTGTACTCTACCCTAGCCTTCTATCGTAGACAGCCTTGGACACCACCCCGGATTGATAAATCATTGAGATTAAATGATGAGACTCAATGAAACTCATCAGGATGAGGGCATGTTCTACCATAATCCTAGGGTGGCACAATTGGCCAAATGTGTGCTCATACCACCCTGGAATGGTGGTGACCCCTGCATCTTTATATAAACCCAAAATATAAAGGTTAGGCTCATTTTTGAATGCTTTCTTTGGTAGTTTGAGAGGTGAGGACTAGGAGAGTGATTATGAGTATCAGAGAACTATAAAATTCATCCCACAGTCACCATGAGTCAGTGAGCGGACTCAGCTAGTGGAGGAGTCGGTGCAAGACGAGTATGCCAAGTTTCTCTTATTGCATTTTCCTAGTGTTAGGAGTTAATTTTCTTGCTTTTATGGTATGTTTTTGTCTTGGAAACATATCACACTAGATTTTAGGTAATTAAACCTAATTTATGAGATATGTACCAAATTTTGTGTTTTATCCATGTTTTTGTGCAATTAGATTGCATTTTGTAGAGAAATTTCATTGTTTTTGCTATTTTTGATGGCCTGAAAGGCCTTTCTGAGCCAATTTTTTTGGAGTCATTCCTAGATGGGATGGCTAGTGTGGGATGATCATAGGACATCCCTTGATGGGTTGGCCATAGTTTTGGGTGTCATTCCTAGGAGGAATGGCCATAAATCGACCTCAAAGAGGGGCCATTTTGAGTCTTTTCTTTTGAATGTTTTTTGGGCCATGCGAGGCCATTTTGGTGGTGTATTATTGAGTTGCTTATCCCTATTAGGTGGTGAGGAGTCAGTATCGAGTACCTACTCTCTTTGATTCCATGAGGGATACCTTGAACACAGAGGACTAGGAGTGGTTGGATGCCCTCAAGCTCAAGCATGTGACCCGATTAGAGGCTGTCATAGGAGACCATGCATATCTGAATGCCCTAATTGATCTGTGGATCCATGCACCAATACCTTACACCTACCCACTAGGGATATGACGATGATGTTGTAGGACATCTATTGGATTCTTTGAATTCTGATAGAAGGGCAGCCGATCTGCATGACACCACGAGATTGAAGGTAGGCAGTGCTCGAGCGGTACTTTAGTTATGATCTAGAGACGACAGAGCTAGACTGCTTGAAGGGTGGTATGCTGGTAGGATTCTAGCATGAGGCAAAGGTATTGGGGGTGAGGCATACACTAATTATGATGCTCATATCCAATATGCTAGTATCAAATTCTTCTAGAGTGAGGTTCCCATGGAACCTAGTGGAGATAGTGTTTGCGCTAGTGAGGTCTACTATGGCGGAGCCACTGGTGATGGCATGGGGTACTACACTATTGGAACAGATCTATGATGAGCTATACAAGATCCATTGCCATTGTAAAAGGGTATTGGGTGTAGATTTTTGTTATAGTATTGGAGATGGCAACACATAGCTATGGGGTGACCATAGGGGCTACCCTGGATGACTCGAGCACAACTAGTAGACAGGGAGATAGGATACGGTATCCTATGGCAAAGGGCTCATGAGAGGGGATAAATTCAATTATTTTCAAGTGAGGTGGTATACTATATATATATCTGTTTTCCTGACTCAGGGTGTCAGGTATTCTGGAGGCCATACAAATATTATCCAGAGTGGGAAGATGCTACTATACAGATTAGTAGGATGCAGCGAGGTAGATGGTTAGTTGGATGACATGGCATAGAGTGGGAGTACTTCTATTTTTCTTGGGTGATGTGACAGTTTGGGCTACGCCAGGGGGTTCCTAGTGAGTCGGTACCGTATCAGCATCGTGGGGATGAGAGGATATTGGCATGGTCGATGGTATAGGCAACGACACGGGATGCAGATCCTATAGTGGATATTATGGATATGGATGATGTTAGGACTATAGTGGAGTATGATGCTTGGTGGGTGACGTGGAGAGGGGACATTAAGGAGGGATGCAGCTAGGGAGGCACATCATAATGTTTCTGGTGAGGACCAAGGTGAGGTATGTGATTGATAGGGACATAGGGTAGGGGAGCATGTGGATCTCCTGGACTTAGAGATCGAGGTGACTTGGGGGATGATGATGTTTGGGATGAGGATGTGTAGGCACCACTGATGGCATCGGGGGATACAGATGTAGAGCTATGATATGAGCTACTCAAGGTGAGGCAGGAGAGAGATATCCTATGGACACAAGTGCATGATGTACAGGTAGAGCTAGCAACCAAGCAAGCTAAGGTACAGGTGGCTTAGGCCAAGATAACATCTCTTCGGGTATAGCTACAATCTCGGATCCCTACACGAGAGGATTCCATTAGTGGGGATGTGACTAGGCTATAGGAATAGGTGACATAACTCCATTCTATGGTGGAGACTTACCAAGCATGGTGCCGATAGGGACAGGCTTATACAGATGAGCTAGAGGCTGAGGTAGTATGCCTTGGTGGATGTATATAGGATGATGGAGGTGCCAGTGGGTTGTACCGAAGTCACCACAATAGGATAGGGCAGTCCTCTTCTAGGCGGCAAACACTAGGGTATAGATGAAGAGCTGATAGGGCATGTGGTAGCAGATATGGGAGTTCACAGAGGACTCCTATTATAGGTGGGAGTGCGAGTCATAGTACCGATCTTGCGTGATCATGGTAGTGGCTTGCGTGACTCTTTTTGTGTTTTTGGATGTTTTAGCAATGTGAATTTTGAGGACTCACTTTATTGTAGCCGATGGGAAACATGATGTATCTTTTTGTCCCATACATATACACATATATATATGAGATTTTTATGTGGTTTATCATCATGTGTTTATTGTTTTATGAAATGTATGCAATTTGGTTTATGCAATGATGATGAATCCCTATATAGTGTGATGCAATATTTTTTATTTTGCTTTGAAATTTTGATGGATATGTATGTATGCAAATGCAATGTGATGTAAAGTTTTTGTATTTTGATGATTTTTTTTTTTGAATTTTTAATTGATATGTAGACACATGTGACCAACGAGCTTATTTGGGAGCCATTGGGGCATTTGGGGGGGGACCAAAGGGCTTATGGATGCCTTTGGAGATTTTAGGTTTGAACTAGATGATTGTAGATAGTCTAGGAGCATTTTTACTTGACCTAGATGGTGAAAATCTGCTAGGAGCCTTTTGGGTGACCTAGGCATTCAACGGCACTTATAAAGTTTCTACGAATACCTAGGTGCATTTGGCTATGAAAAAAGGGCTTAGGGATGCCTTTGGGGATTTTAGGGTTGACCTAGATGATCGTAGATAGTCTAGGAGCATTTTTACTTGACCTAGACGGTGAGAACCTGCTAGGAGCCTTTTGGGTGACCTAGACATGCAACGACACTTAAAAAGTGTCTACGACTACCTAGGGGCATTTGGCTATGACCAAAGGGCTTAGGGATAACTTTGGGGCTTTTAGGGTTGACCTAGACAATCATAGATAGTCTAGGAGCATTTTTACTTGACCTAGATGGTGAGAACCCACTAGGAGCCTTTTGGGTGACCTAGATGTGCGATGGTACTTAAAAGGTGTCTACGATTTATGAGGGGTATTTGGATATGACCAAAGGGCTTAGGGATGTCTTTGGGGCTTTTAGGGTTGACTTAGATGATCGTAGATAGTCTAGGAGAATTTTTACTTGACCTAGATGGTGAGAACCCGCTAGGAGCCTTTTGGGTGACCTAGACGTGTAGTGACACTTAAAAAGTGTCTACAACTACCTAGGGGTATTTGGATATGACCAAAGGGCTTAGGGATGCCTTTGGGGATTTTAGGGTTGACCTAGATGATCGTAGATAGTCTAGGAGAATTTTTACTTGACCTAGACAGTGAAAACCCGCTAGGAGCCTTTTGGATGCTCTCTAAGCATGAAATGACCACAAGTGAATGATGTTCAAAGGTTTAGGATCCTCAAAACCTTCAAGAAAAGCTAGGAAATAAGTTCTAGGCCCTATTTTACTAGTGATGACAAAGGGACCTAACCAGTTTACCATAAATTTGTCCCACAGGTGGGGCGACAAGCTAGAATTTTTTTTGTTCTCTTTTAGGACGAGATCACCAACCTGAAAGTCTCTAAGATTGAATTTCATATTGTAGGATCTTTTGAGCCACTCTTGATACAACCA
Source organism: Wollemia nobilis (assembly GCA_028583015.1). Lineage (NCBI taxonomy): Eukaryota > Viridiplantae > Streptophyta > Pinopsida > Araucariales > Araucariaceae > Wollemia > Wollemia nobilis. The sequence goes on from JAQPPZ010002068.1 coordinate 2,124,207, forward strand.
TATATGATGAAGCACATTACTTTGATGCTCATCCAACAACATAAGTTGATTTAGGTGAGCTTGTCGTGCAATATCATCATCAATAAATTCCTGCATGGATATGTGCAGTGATGGGATTTCCAACTCTAGAGGCATGACTGCATCAGAACCATACACTAACAAAAATGGAGTTTCCCTAGTGGGTGTCTGAATGCTGGTGCAGTAATCCCAAAGGGCAAGCGACATTTGTGTATACCAATCGGTATGATTCCCTTTGACTATTTTCTTCAATATGGCAATTAATGTCTTGTTTTATGCTTCTACTTACCCATTTGCTTGTGGATAATAGGGTGTCAAAAAGTTGTGTTGGATGTTATACTTTGCTATCAAAGCACACACATATTTATTCTTGAATGATGTCCCATTATCCAAAATAATTTTGGATGGAATACCAAAATGACAAATGATATTATGCAATATGAACTCCGCTATGCGAGGTCCTATCGTAGTGGTAAGAGGAATTGCTTCCACCCACTTTATAAAATACTCGGTAGCCATGATGATAAATGTGTAGTGGTCTAAGGATGCAGGGGATTCCCAATTAAATCCAACCCCCATTGTGAAAATGGCCAAGCCGCTTGGATCGGTTGTAAGTCCTAGGAAGGTACATGTGTCAAGTTAGCATGGTATTGACATTTCATGCACTTCCTCACATATGTGCAACAATATCGCTCTAAAGTTGGCCAATAATAGCCCATTCGGAGAATGTGCTTTGTGATGGCCATGCCACTGAAATGACCACCACAAGTACCATCGTGTGCTTGGGCCATTTCCCAAGTTGATTCTTGATACTCTAAGCAACAAAGGAGGATTCCTTCGTAGCTCCGACGATATAGGATGTCTCCTAACAAGAAAAAATTTGCTACCTTCCATTTAAATATCCTTTTGGTAGTGTGCAATAACCTAGGAGGGATGTTACAAAGCTTTAGGTACTCTCTAATTGGTGTGGATCAGTCCTACTGAGTGGAAGCCTCGATTGCATGAATTTCCTGTCCCTCATGAAGTTCATCCTGAGCAAATGTATAATGGGATAGAACTTGTAAGAATAGCATTATGCTGCTATCAAAATGGGTTTTGGGGAATAGATTCCCCCAAGTAGAGTCCCCCAAGTGGCATGATTCAAGTGCTCGTGAATGTGTGATAATCTCTCTTGATGAGGTTCTATTTGAATCATGTGGACTTCTGGCATGGCTTGAGTGCTCTCACGCTCAACTGCTGATTACGATAGCGTCTTGACTTGAATGGTTGTCATCTCCCCTATGGGGTCTTGTGGAATAAAGGATTCTAAAGAGGCCATTGTATCCACAAAATGATTAGATGATCGAGGGAGTGCCTCGATGTCATACCATTCAAACTTTGCTAGGTATTTGTCTAGAAGGGCTTTGTAGGCTTGAAAAATTGGGCACTTGCATTGGAAGATTCCCTTGACCTGGTTGACAATGAGCAAGGAGTTATCAAAAATATTGAGCTTGGTGATTTTCATTGCGATAGCCATTTTTAAGCCCTATGAGTAAGGCTTCATACTCGAAATTATTGTTGGTGCAAAGGAAATTGAGTTTAAATAACAGGGGTATGAGAGCCCCATGCGATGTGAAAAACAGGATTCCCATGCCACCCCCTTTCTCACATTTGGATTCATCAAAGAAGAGAGTCATATTTGCCTATGACTCAGGCTCATCAGAATCAGGCAACTCTGATATTTGGAAGACCCCATCATTAGGAAGCTCCATGTTAAGAGGTTGGTCCTCTTGGAGAGGAGCCTCTGCAAGTTGATCAACAATGAATTTTTCTTTGATTGAATTCTATCCTATGAACTCTAGGTCAAATTCTATCAACAACATGATCCATTTTTCCATGCGACTACTATGATAAGTAAAACTCATCATGTATCACAATGGATTCTCTTTGGATACAACATACGTAGTGTGACTCAGCATATGTGTCATAGCTTCTTGGTAGCAAAAACCATCACTAGACATAACTTTTCTACGTATGCGTACTTAATCTCATAGCTCACCAGGGTGCAACTAAGATAATATGTGGCTTGTTCCTTATGAAATTCATTGTTTTGGGCTAAAATGGCACCCAATGTGACCTCAGCAACTGAGATGTATAACCGGAATGACACCCCTGGTCTGGGTGGAGCTAACATTGGTGGCAAAGCCAGGTATTGTTTAATTGTGTCAAAGACATCTTGACATTCATTGTCCCAGTGGAATATGACCCCCTTGTACAAAAGTTTGTTCATGGGTCTACACTTGTCCGAAAGTTGTGCTATAAAGCATTTTATGGATGCAATCCTCCCCTGCAAGCTACGAAGTTGCTTGATGGTAGTCGAGGGAGGCATTTAAATGATTGACTTGACTTTGTTAGGGTCCACTTCAATGCCTCATTTGGAAACTATAAATCTCAAGAGCTTTCTAGATGTGATGTCAAAGATGCACTTCTTGGGATTCAATCTCACATTATGTTCAATTAGGCAATCGAGGACTTTGCACAAGACATCTAGGTGCTCATGACATAATAAATATTTCATTAATAATTCATCCATGTAATCTCCCAAAATTTTATGCATGTAGTCATGGAAGATATATGTCATGGCACGTTGGTAGGTGGCATCGGCATTCTTAAAGCCAAATGGCATGACCTTGTAAAAAAATGTCCCCCAAGGCATTGTGAACGTTGTTTTGAGCTGGTATTTAGGGTTGATACGAATTTGATTATACCAGAGAAACCATCCATAAGGGATATCATTTCGTGTCCTACGATGGCATCTACCAAGGAACCTATCCTTGGCAAAGGAAAATCATCCTTAGGACTCGCTTTGTTTAGGTCTCGAAAGTTGATGCAAATGCAAATCCTCCTGTCATGCTTATTGACGAAAACCATGTTGGATAACCATATGGATAGTCTACAGAAATGACAAAATATGCATCCAACAGTTTCTATAGCTCATATTTGACCATCAAGGTCACTGTTGGGTGCATATTTCTCAGCTTTTGTGTGACAGGTTTTACTGTGGGGTCAAGCGTGAGATTATGGGTGACCAGATTTGGATCTAGTCCTAGCATGTCTTTGTAAGACCATGCAAAAGCTGCCTTCTTTTCTATGATAAGGGCTATATAATCATCTTGCTCTTCGAGGGATAGGCTTTCCCCTAGCTTGATATATTACAGGTTTTCAGGGTTTGAGTCGATGTCTCTATCAATCGTAGGCTTGATTGACATATGAGACCCCTCCTCCAACTGATGGGGAGTAGGTATAAAATGGATGTCATTATATAGATTTAACTCTTCGATGGGAACCTTAGGTTCCTCCTCAGAATGGAAGACATCCTAATTTGGTCCTGTGGAGAAGTGGAACAATCCACCATAGGCCCAATACTCAGAGGGTGATGGGGGTGAGTCAGTGCGATCCCAATCAATCGTATCTAGGTCTAAATGGAGTGGTTTGGAAGGATCAAATGGGTTGTGGAGTGGTGTGGTCAAATCAATGGAGATCATATTGATGAAATGTGTCTGCTCTCCAGGACCATGCACATGTGACTGTGTATCTGTGTTATCTCTCACCCCTAGATGTGGCTTTGGGGGATTGGGATCTCTAGATCTTGTCTGGGAATAGACTACATGATGGGATCGTTAGGCTCAAGGAGCTCCATGTGTGTGGACAGGTTAGGGAAGACATCATGATGAATCTGACCTAGATTGATAGGTTTTGCCCTCAAGCATGGGCTAACATGTAACTAATGATAGAATTTATCTATTTCAATATTCTCATGACGATGTCACAAATAACGAGGACCTAGGTATGCCCTCTCTATCTCATCCTCATAGTCACTGTCATATATGGGAACCTTGTTGTTACCCCTTGGGATTGGATGATCAGGTAGGTGTGGTCCCATATATGCTAATTCCTCATAATAATAATCATGGATGAGGATTCCTTCATTATCATATTACAATGCTTCAGGCTCCCGAGGGCCCAACTGCTCAAGTAAATTAACTGCTCCCCCCAAGAGGTCTATCTTCCTATGGATGAACTAGCTCTTCAGGAGGAAGGAGCTGCCACCAAATAGGATCAGGGAAAGGGAACAAATGTATGAGGCTTTCATGTTGGTCATTAATGGGGACAATTTGTGAATGATCACTATCTGACTCAAAAGGGTCATATGGCGCTACCTCATAACCCGACTCATCCTCTAAGGTCCACTCATATGAGGTGCCTAGATTTGACTCATAATAGACATGGGGACAACTCCGTGACCATTTCCCTCTCTCAAAGTGTGGGGGAATTTCACTGGGTATCACGGGGTTGCCATCTAGCCATGGAGAGTAATCTCCCAAGGAGTAGACTATATTGGGATTTGCATAAGGATCTTGGGCCAACCTGCCCTCATAGCCTATATTCAAGCGATTTAGGTTGTCTAAGAGGACATCTAGAGGCAACGTATTGTTACGTCCCACTCTTGACTTGTCATAGGGCATTTGATATTGTAGTTGACAAGGGATTCTGGTGCCTCACTCATACAAGCCTAACCCGTAACCATGCCAGTTGCATAGGTCAAGGTACTTCAAGGCGAATTCAGGGTTAGACAAGTAGTTGATATCCTCTCCAAAAGGTTCCTCATATTCCTCCTATAGTTAGTAAGATTTGATGCCATAGTCAAGGCCCCCATAGATAAAGTTTGTTTGATTAGGGGGAATACCAAGAGGCATGATAGTTCCTATGGGAACCTAAAGCAGGAGTAGTGGTAACATTCCTAACCATGTACTCTTCCAATCTAGTAGAAGCCAAATGTACTGTAACCTAGGGCTACGAATAGAAGAGGGATGAGAGTGAGACTTGATCAGGCTCATTGTTTGCCTCATGCGATGTTTCTTCATCATATGGGCTAAGTATATCCTCTGTAGAGATGGTGGATATGATTGGTTGTTCCTCCTCAATGGGCCGCTTCTCTGGGTTCCTAGAAAAAGGATCCACTGATGTATTAGGCATCTGGGGTGGGGTCGATGATGAGGATGGCATGGTATGCTATAGCGGTGGGGTCAAACCTTGGCTAGATTTATTTAGTTGAAAATCCATATGTATCGATGGCAAGGTCAACTTGGGTAATTGTTGCACCATGTTGCAATACTTGAAGGGCTCTGGGTCTGCGGGGATGATATGAACATGTCCTTCATGAGTGTACTTGAGGCACTGGTGAGCGATGGAAGGGACGGACTTCATGTCCCTGATCCATGGTCTTCCTAACAAAATGTTGTACACCATCTCACCCTCCAGGATGTGGCACATCGTCAAGATGATATTTTCCCCTACTTGAATAGGTAAGACGATTATACCAACCATTGAGCATATGGCATCATTGAATGCTTAGAGGGTGTAGGTAGATGTGACAATGTGAGATGTTGGAAGCTTTAGGTGCTTCAGAGCTATTGTAGTTATAATGTTGCTCGAAGATCCAGTATCTATCAAGACTCTTTTGTATGGTGTTCCATTCACACATGTGATGATGTGTAAATGGGGATCCACCATATCATGTGGAATCGGTTTAAGTTCATCTTCTCAAAAAGTAATTACCGGTTCCATGCATTGTCGCACATGCCCCACAAAGTTGTTGAAGGATTTAGACTCCTAGGGTTGAAGCTCAATTGCCTTAAGGATCTCCATCAAGAATTCTCTATGAGGTTGTGATTGTTAGATGAGCTCATAGATGGAGATCCAGGTAGATGTTGTTCTTAAGCTCTAAGTGAGCTTGCTCTTGATGGTGACTACAGGCCTAGGTGGGAGGCTCAGTCCAGGAGGTGGTATAGGCTATGATGTCAAAGGGACATCGCTCCGAGCCATAGGTGGCATGAATGGACTTGGATACTACCTTTTTCTTATCACAATACTGACCATGCCAACATATCCTTGCTTAGGAGGGGCATGGTGAACCTCGTTCACTTGGGGCACTAGTTTGGCTTGCTCCACATAGGTAGGAAAGGGGTCCTTAAAGACCCCCATCTGTTGGTTTTTTGGTGTGATAGGGTTGTATACCTAGAGGGCATTCCTATAAATCATGTCTTGCACCAGATATTTGAATTTATAGCACAGTTGCACATTATTCCCATTTTACCTATGAAATTTGCAATATAGGTCTTCTCTGTATCCTTGGGGCTTAGGTGCATTAGGGTCAATAGATCGATTGTCAGGTAGATGGATCACATTAGCCACCAAAAGGTGATCAAAATTAAATCCATAGACTCTAAAATAGACATAAATTATCACTTGGGGCAATGCTGTTGATTTTGCCCTTGACCATTCTAGTTATCCTTGGCATAGTTCCTAGGGGTGGCCTGATAATTAGGCTTTTGAGGTGGCATGGTTGGCACTGGCCCCAAGACACTAATGACAACCTAATTTAATGCTACTAACTTAGGTTGCACTGGGGTGTTCTTAGTGTTCTTGCTCCACTCCTTGTGAGGCTTTGCAATCTCACCCTCTTGAATCTTGATTTCTTCGATGATCCTAGCCTATGCTAAGGCATCTTCAAGAGTGGGGTATTGTTGCAACTATAGCAACAACGAGATTGGCTTTAAGAAACTTTTGGAGAACATCTGAGTCAACTCTGACATGGGGAGAAGATAAGGTAGCTTGGCTAGCAAGGTTCACCATCTATTACCATAATTTGTTATTGACTCATCATCATATTGTTTTAACCCAGCTACATCGTCCAGCATTGTCTTCCTCTTGGTATTGAAGGCAAAGCGCTCTAGGAATGCATCTGTAAGTTGGTCTAAATTATGGATTCTATGCTTAGGGAGTTGGTAAAACTACTCGGAGGTAGGTTCGGTGAGGGTAGTCACAAATTTCCTCAAAAGCAAAGAATCATCATCATGGATGCCAAAGCATTGGCCTAAGAACCTAGTGACGTGTTCTTACACATGCTCTTCTCCCTTAAAGGTAGCCAACTGAGGTAACTTAAATTGTTCTAGATAAGGAGGCATAGGTATTGACGGATGGATAGGTTGGCTGTGCAATTGACACATAGTGGGATTTTGAGATCTCGACCTAGAGGTCTTGTTCTCTACTGACTCCAAGTATTCTAACAATGCTTTGTAAGGACCTGAGGACTTGACCTCCTCATATTTGTTCAAATCTTGTGGTGGAGGTCTAGGCTCCTCCAACCTAGGGAAAGGCGGTGGTAAGTTGCCTCCTACCTCGGTAAGGCATCTCAACATATTCTATTTTTGGCTCATGCTCAGTATAAGCCCCGTAAGGCATATCTCAAGCCGGCCTATGAATGGGGGTATCTACCAGTGGTGGGCACCCTATGTTTGGCCTAGGAGGCATCTCCTGATCTGGCCTAGAAGGACGTAGAAGCAACATTTGATAAGGTCTCAGGGACCTCTCTTGAATGAGCATGGGTTACCTCAGATGGACTTCTTGCCTATGTTTCTTAGGGCTGGGGACCCTCTCTCTCAAAGTTTTATGGAATAGCTCGTTGGTCTGCTATTCGATTATTTCTTTCTCAAGCTGGTGCAAGCGATCTAGTTACTATTTATCCCATCGAAGCTGCTTGAATTGAGCTTGGCATTCTATGTATCTTGCAACTGCTTGCCTAATTTGATCTGCAGTGTGAGGCCTAGGAGGCCTAGGAGTCTCACCCTGGAGTTGAATTTGTCTAAGGTACTCTATATTATCCATAGGATGCTTGCCTCTCTCGAGGTTCACCGCCTTGACTTGAGGCTCAGGCTAGAACATGTGTTCATTACATTCAACTGGCGCAGAGGCACATCGGGCATGCACGATATATTGTTCTTGAGGAAAATCTAGGATCTGCTCATGTCTTCCCTCCTGGATGAGGAAAGGTAGGGTTGAATTGGCTTGCCCAGACTGACGGGTGTAATTCCCATTGGGCTACAAGAGCTGTTGTATCCTATCTAGGAGACGTAGAGGTAGAGTCATGTCGACTTGCTCTGGTCAATGTGTGAAGTCATACTCCTACCTATGCTTAGGCATGTCAGCCCTAGTGGGTATACAGATGTGTGGCACCACTCTATCTATTAGTGCCTCAGTGCATAGTTGCCTTTCACCAAGGAAGGCCTATGAGATATCTACATATTGGTAACATTCTCCCAAGTAATGCTCATCATCCCTCGGGGTGTCCTCGAGAGGATCCCTTCGGAGATAAGGCTCATGCCCTACTATCTTGGGGATAGGAGGAGTGGAAGCTCACCAAGGAGGTATAACCAAGTCCCTAGGGCTATATCAAAGATGATTCATATCTCCTAATCCACTCTCCATAGATTTTTCCCATGATTGGTCTTGGCTGCGGCTACGCACCATTACACTCCTCTATTAGTACCCCAAAGTGATTATCTTCTTTACAAATTCTTTAATGAAAAAGTATACAAGAAATAAACACTCAATAAGATAGATGATTATATATTTTAAGTTTTAAGTGTAAATCCCTAAATTGTTTCTTGTGTTTTAGATGTGTTGTTTGTAAAGAATGACCTCGTGTCATGTGTTTGAAATATTGTTGAATTGTAATATCATGTTTAATTGGATTTCACCTGTATACTCATAGCTCAAAAACTAAAATATGAAATCTAGGTTGTGTTATCCCACCTATAATGTGTGGTGATGAGGTCCACACATGGCCAGGGAGCACAGGTCCTACCAGTTCCTCACCCAGTTCACCTACAATCTGCGATACACCTCCCCAAAGGGTGATGGGTGCTATAACCCACGGGCTATGATAGATATTGGAACCAGCCTTGGCAAGATGGATCAGATTTGTGGGATTTGATCCAATTGGATGGAGATGAAACCCATAGTCATGTGCAATCTACTAGTGGATGGTAATGAAGTCCACCTCACTAGCGTTTACATGAATCGTGGTGTGTGTGGTTCATTATTATCCAAGAAAGTAAGCAAAGAAGTAATCAATGACTATTCACTAAATGCATGCAATAGGTATGTTTTAATTTCAGAATAATAATATGAGGAACCTACAAATTGACATTATGAATGCAAATCCTACATGCTAACCTACCCAATGGGCAGGCCACAAGCAATCAAGCCAAATAGATGCATTGCTACTACAAGTTATTTTTGAATTTTCTTCTACCTTTTTCTATGTGATGTTATAAGAAAAGAAAAATGCAATTTTTAACCTTTCTATGCAAGCAAGTGAAGAAGAAAAATGATTTTTGACAATCTCTATAAATATAGCAAAAAATCATAGGGTTTAGGCACTTACCTTATCCACTTTGAAGCCTCCAAATTCTGAAATTTTGGGCAGAAACCTCTCTGTTTCACCACCGCTCTAGGGTGGGGTGAGTAGCAGCTCCACCACTATCCTAGGATGGGATGTTGAAGCCACCATCCTAGGGTGTTCCAGATAAATCCTCTACCACCGTTCTAGGGTGGGGAGGGGAGCACCTACAACACAAAAGGGCAAAAATGCAAGAAAGAAGTCAGATTTTCACCCAAATCAAAAGGGACAAGGGTCCCACCATGATCACCAATGAAGTAGGGAAAAAATGTGCACCAAATTATGTGGAAAAATAAGCGTATATACCCCATATCTCTAATGAGCATCAAAAAGGAAGCATTCATGCAAAAGGAAACAATACCAAACAAAAGGAAATGAATTTAAATAAAGTATTTTATCATTAATTTATTGGATCCAATCCAAGTTTATAGAAGTCCCCTTGGGGTATCAAAATGGTGATACAATTGTTACAATATTGGGTGCCCAAAGACTAAGTCTTTCACGAAATCTGAGTGCACATCCAATGTTTCTCCGCATACCCACAATTGAGGTGGGTGAGCCAATGCCACTGATTATTGTATATAGGTTATATTATGTATGATATCACTTCACAAATCCTTTTTAGTACCTGCACCTACACACAAGGAAGAAAAAGGGGGTCAAATAGCAAGGGTGTATGATGAAAACATGCAATCCCCATAGGGGTAAAATGGCATATGAATTAAAAGTGCATCAAATGATATCAAAATTACTTGAAAATTTGTAGATATGTTAAATTGGAGTTTTTGGGAATATTTCACCTAAAAAATATCAGAAATTTCACCCGTATACCTCTCTATTAAGCATCGCTCGCCTGTAACCTATGAAAATGAGGACAACAAAATCTCGAACCTAATCTCATCCAAAACTCATGAAATTTTTTTATTATGCATAAATTGTCATTTAAAGACAACCCATATCATCATATTTTCCAATTGGGTCCCGGATCCACCTGCATCAAACTGGGGTGCCCGGATGGGCCCTACGAGCCTGCGAAAACTTAAAATTATCATAAATAATTCATTTTAACTCCAAATGACCTTAAATTTGGACTGTATAATATTGGAATAATTTAGAAAATAATAAATAAATAAAAAATTAAAGAAATTTCTTAATAATCTACCCTCATAATGTGGGGGGATGGGGGGTGATGGTGACTGCAACTATTTGGAGGGTACCCTAGGAAGGGATACCCACAAAATACGGTCACTTTGTGTTACCAAACCACTGGAATATGTTCCTAAAAAACATAAGGTATTTTCTCGTCGAATTTTATGAATAAATTCACCCGGATGGAAAAGTTACACTCATATTACCTTCTTGAAGTCACCCGGTAACCTCCTTGGCAAAAGGGAGATTACAAGGGCAAAAAGATGCAATAAGGTGAGGGTAAATCTTAGAATCACTCTATTTCATATCATAGAACTCCTATATATTCTTTTGTGTGGATATGGAACCCATTTTATAGCCCAAAGGGGCTCATGTGCAAAAAGGCATGCAAGGGCATGTATGGTAGGAGGTACCACCTGTCAAATGGGAGGCATGCACAGGTTGTGGAAGAGAATATCCAAATTTGGCCCTCATAAAGATGTATGTCATAAGGATTCCCTATCCTCTACCTCACATGCTCTATTTGGATGGTCAGATGGCAGTTTCTGGGTGGCATTTGGTCTAATTTTGACTTTTTTTGGGTCGAACTTCACCACCATCCCACCCTAGTATGAGGGCTAACCACCATACCATGGAGGAATGAGGGGCATATACCCTCATCCCAGGGTGGGAAGGTGGTGAATTTTGGGCTAAAACCTTCCAAAATTGGGCCGGTAGCCTCCAAAACCCTTTTTAGAGTGGCTAGAACCACTGTGCCTCCTGAGGGCTGCCCAAGGGGCCATATTATGTCAATTTGATCACTACTTGTGGATGCTTAATCAGGTTTACCATATTTTAGTGTCTACACCAAGTATTACTGAGGGAGATACGACCTTGTGAATTCAACCATATGAAACAAGCACAATGATGAATTTTCAAATCATGATTTTCTTTTGGAAGACAAAATTGGTTAGTTTAGGTAAGCAAGTCAGTTGTAGTTTATTTTATTTTGAAGAATAAATGTAGATCTAATGGTGTATGTGGAATTTTAGCTTCAAATAATTTGGGAGAAATATATTTTTATAAAACCCTAGTTTAAATTGGGGCATGATATATATTCTCATAAAACCCTAGTTTGGGGCATCAACTATGGAATTATAATTATTTTTTGGAGAAGATGATATTGAAGTTAGATAATGGTGGAACACATTTAAATCCTTAAATTATAATAATTATATTACTTGGAGCCTCATGCTTCTTCTCTATCTTGGAGAAGCAGCTCTCTCTTGGTTTAATAGTTCTAATAAATGTAACTTTACTTAGGATGAAATGGAGCATGCATTCTTGAGTAAATGGAACCCATATAAAAAGATAGCTAGTTTGAAGGTCACCATCAAGGGATATGAAGAATAAATAAACATGCTTGAAAAAGAATAAAAAAAATAAAAAGAGAGCTAGCAAATTTCAAATAAGTGGTAGAATATAAAAAAGATGTCAGTATGCAGATAGAGGAAACCATACCTTTGGTAGAAGATAAATTAAAATGTGGACAAAGGGATTTGTTTGAATCTAAAAATTCTATTTTGTAGGTTCATGGAAGAATTCAAAAGGAACAGGTTATTATTTCCATTTACCCTAGTAGCAAATATAATTTTATCAATATTGCTTTTGCTAAGAGGTTGCAAGTTCAAGCAATAAAAATTAAAGACATACAATTGGAGGGTGAGAATGTTTAGATTTTTAAAAATTTGAAGATCACCATGGATAAATATGTTTTACATTCATATTTTCATGCTATTAAGATGGATTATGAGGATATTGTTCTTAGTTATACTTGGTTATATTCGTTGAGTACAATTAAAATTAATGTGCAAAAGAGGTTTATGAAGTTATGGTACAGGAAAAAGAAGATAACATTGTAGGATATTTCTTAGCTTAATGAGCAAGGATACAAGGAAAAAAAAAGTGGTTGCAGAGAAATAAATTTAAGAACAAATAGAAGAACCTAAAATATAATCCAAGGTAGTAGAAACAAAAAATTCCATGGAAGAAGTAGCAAAAAATGAGTCCATGGAAATAATAGTAGCAGAGTCCAAGGAAACTTTGTTAGAAGAGCACAAGGACATACCAAACAAAGGGAACATGAAATAACAATGTGTAGAAGAATTTAAAATAGTGGAGCCAAATGTTGAGGAGTCAAAGAAGGTAGAACATCAAGTTAAGGTTGTAGATTATCACCATCCACACCACCATGAGTGACAATAATATTGGAGGCATGGATCAAGGCAACATTATTATGGTTTTACATGGAATCATAAAGGCACAAAGCATGGTAATTTTTAGCATAGAAACCATAGTGATCCTAGATATCAGAGTGGTGCATCAGTAGCAAGGAGCAAGTGGATCCATAATTCAAGTTATAAAAATACATCAGTAGAAGCATGGAGCTAATGAAATGAATTTGGATACTCAAGTGGTGGAATGGCATACCAACATAAATAATGACCACCACCAATCAATGTTTCACTAGGATGGATGGATGATTAAGATTGGTACTAGTTGCTAATATTGTTTAGTAAATCATATTATCTTATTTTTCACATATTTTGAGGATGAAACATTTGTAAGAAGGGTGCCATGTTAAGGTGCCTAGGAATAGATATTTTGGGATATGTTATTATATTGTATAATATTTGGCATGGGCCACACATAACCCAAGGTGAAGAACACAAGCTTATACTGAGAGGGGGGTGAATAGTATAAGACCACTTTTTACTTTCTTTCCAAACCAATATCAATTAATGTCCTTAATTGCAATAACCAAATATAGCAGTGTGCATTAATAACTCAGATAGTAGTAGTAAGCAAGAGCACAAGTCACCACACACAATTGAGACACAACAATTTACGTGGTTCACCCAATGTGGGCTACTCCACGAAGAAAATATTTTACTAAAACTTTCTCAATCAATCTCTTTGGGAATCACTCCCAATTACAATGTTTATGGATCTCTATCCAAAGGAGAACTCTTTCCCCTTTTGCTCTGGCTATGTGATCTTCTAGAAGACTTTGTCTCTCTGTTGCACTAACTGGTGGACCTCTCTCCACTTGAAGACTCCTCACTTAGATCTATCTTCAACTATGATGGCTACTAGATCTCTATCCACTGAGACTCTATCCTCTGTACTCTATCACCTCCAAAGCTCTGTCAATAGGCTCACTAAGAACCTGCTCAATAGGTTCACATAGAACCTACTTAACAAGCTCACACAGAACCTGTCCAATGCTGAATAACAAGCTCACACAGAACCTATCCAATGCTGAATAACAAGCTCACATAGAACCTGTCCAATGCTGAATAACAAGCTCACACAGAACCTGTCCAATGCTGAATAACAAGCTCACATAGAACTTGTCCAAATCTGCTCCAACAAGCTCACTAAGAACTTGTCCAAATCTGCTCTAGCAAGCTCACCAAGAACTTGCCCAAAATTTGCTTCAACAAGCTCACCAAGAACTTGTCCAAATCTGCTCTAGCAAGCTCACCAAGAACTTGCCCAAAATATGTCCAACAAGCTCACCAAGAACTTGTTCAAATCTATCCACAAAACTATCCACAAAGCTATCCTCAAAACCCAAAGTTGTCCCAAAACTATCCACAAAGGCCTTCTCAAAGGCTCAATCAATCATGCACAAGTAGCACTCAAATCTCATCCACAAATCTATCAAGGCAAAGCTTCAAATATGAACTCAACAATGAATGGCAATGTACTCTTCAATGAATGACAACAATGATCCACAATGATCTCAACTCAAATCAACTTCATAGAAGCATAAAGAGAATTGTTAGAGACTCAATATGTTCTAATATCACTCTCAACCCAAATCAATCTCAACTCAACTCAATTCAACTCATAGAAGCATAAAGAGAATTGTTAGAGACTCAATATGTTCTAATCTCACTCTCAACCCAAATCAATCTCAACTCAACTCAAGTCTTATAGAACCATAAAGAGAATTGTTAGAGACTCAATATGTTCTAAACTCAATCACCACAAGGGACAACTCTCTCTCACACAACCCTAGTCCAAGTATGTATCAACCAACTCAAATGTTTCCAACAATGCTCAACCACAAATCTCACATAACAATGATACTCATGTTCTTTTCTAACTCATGTTCTTTTACAACCAATGGGCTTCAACAACTATGCTTATAAAACAAGGTTTAAACACAACTCTCAATTCAGAAAACCTTGAAGCATTCAACCAACCACTTTTGAAAAGGAAACCACAAACAATCCTTTTCCCTCCAATGATATTTCAGAAATCAACCACCATAAACAATCAATAGGAGAATGTGCCCATACCTTTTATGAAGATGAAGAAACCCCTTTGGAAATCTGCCACACTCAACACACTTTGAAAAAGAGCAAAACAACCTTCACTTTGAACCCCTTTACAAAAATAGAAATATCTCTCTACATACACCTTATTTCTCCTTCTAAATGAGTTAGTCAAATAGCCCTCTAAATAAGCTTTCCAACGATATATAATATGATATACTTTTATAAAAGGAAAATACCAAAAATATCTTCTTTTCTAAAAGTGCTTTTAAACTTGCCTTCCAATAAAAAATCAAATCAACCCTCATCACCTTATTCCTCCAACATTAGGCAATAATAAAAAAATTATTAATAAAAATGTTACTTGCCTCTTAGAGGGAATCGAACCCTCATCTCTGCCCAAACAATCCTCAACCGCGGTGCCAAAGACCACGCGAGCTACGCGCTCGCATAGGACGAAGAGCGCAGAATGTGCTTTTGTCCTTCTCCCCTTGCTCACATCAAAAAAACGTGGGCCAATTCTCTTGCTCGAAACTCTAACCCATGGGAATCGAACCTTGTCTCTTTCGCAAGCAAAAACCTTTGCACTCCCCTCGCTCACCGTTGGACCACGCTGCCACATGAAGATTTTGGTGCTTTTCGTCTTATCTCCTCTGCATTCGATTCCAAGGCTTTTGAAATAAAAGCCTTTGCATTTATATGCAACTTCCCTTTAATTTTGCAAACGTCGACGGCGCTTTTAAATTAATTTCTTTTTGATGATGACGTCGGCATTGAGGTAATTTTAATTTTAAAATTAAAATTAAATTTTAAATATTAAAATTTAAACCAAATATTCAAAATTGAATATCTCCATCTTCGGGGCACCTTTTTCGATGAAACGAAAAGCCAACCTGGGTTTTAAGAAAAACCCATTTCAAATATGCCATCCATGGTTTTAAATAAAACCTTTTATTTTACCTACCTTGGTTTTCACAAAAACCCTATATATATCCATGCTCTCCGAAATATGAATGCTTTGGTCATCAAAACTCAATGTTACCTTGTGACATTAATGTGACATCAATGACAACATAAAACAACTCAAATTGCCAACAATATCCCCCTTTGTCATTGATGGCAACACCTCTAAAGCAAAAACCACAATCACTGCAAAAACCATCTCTCGAGAATCAAAGTTGCTCCCCCGACTCAATAATCTCTTTGGAGGTTGCTCCCCCTAACTCAATACTCTCTTTGGAGGCTGCTCCCCCTAACTCAATGCTCTCCCCCTTACTCAAATCTCTCCCCCTTTGACATCAATGGCAAAAGGGACACCTATGGGGCTAAAATATGTGACTCTTAAGTTTAGCCCCCTCACCCCCTTCTCTTTTGAGGTGATTAATTTTGGGGTGGGAGTACTTTTACTCCCATATCACATTGTTTCTTTCCTCTATCAACTTCCTTCCATGTTTTTCTGATATCCTTCTCTTGATGAATTACTTGATCTTCTTGTCTAGAACCTGTTTGACCTTCTTGCTTTGAACCTATTTGACTTCCTTGCCTTGAACCTATTTGGAATTGAGTCCTACACCATCTTGCAATATGCCCAAAGTTATTGCAATTAAAACACTTGATATTGTAGCCTTTGGATGGTGCCCATATCCTGAAATCTTTCTTGAAATAATTTCCATATCCATTCCTTTCCTGAACCCTGTATTGTGAAGTTCTATTTTCATGACCATTATGACCATGACTTCTGAATTGTGTAGCTCTAAAACCAAAGCCATGTTGCTCATTTCCTTTGCACTGAGAAGCTCTATGACCAATCCTGTTACATGAGAAGCAATGTCCCTGAAAATCATACCTTCTTCCTTTGAAGTTTCTTCTAGCAAAATCAAACTTCTTTGATCCATGAACTCTGCAATGTATAGCCCTGTGTCCAAATCCATTACAAGAAAAACAATATCCTTGAAAAGCCCTTTGTTCATGCCTTGGTTCCTCATACCTTTCTTGACCATTATCCCTATGATCATCTTCAACTTGTGCATTGCATTCTTGAACCTTCTTTGTAGCATCTAAAACCTCTTCCTTAGTTTCTTCCTTGCCTTTCTCTTCAAGAATTTCTTTTCCCTTTGAACTTGATTCACCTATCTCAAAACAAGATCCAAACTGAATATTTGGAGCCATAGGAACTTTGGAACTTTCCTCACAAATCTTAGGTGCTTCCTTGCTTTCATCTTTTAGAACTTCCTTTCCTTTTGAGTGTGACTTTTCTTGGAAGTAAGATACAGCCTTAAAATAAGTTTCCACTCCTTTTTGAACCTTTTCATCTAATGTATCATGTCTTGTCGTGGTTACCCTTAGTTCTTCATTCATCCTCTCTTCTATCCTTTTTACATTTTGAAGCTCTTCTATGAGATTACTGATTGTTTGAAGTAGTTCTTCTCTGATTTTGACATCTATTCGAATATTGTTTTCAAGATTCCTATATTCTTCTTTTAGCATTTTGATTTCTGATTTTTTTTTACTTAGCTCATCCTCTTATTTTTCTATTACCAAAAGTGAGACTTCTTTATTTTCACTATCACTAAGATTGTCACTAGAACTACTGCTTTCTTTTTCAAATAAACTTTCCTTGTTGCAATTGTTGTAGTATGTGCAATCATCATCTATATGCCCAAAATCTCCTCATATGAAACATTTTAGTATCCTTAGACCCTTCTTGTACCTATTTTCTTGCTCAATGGCTATGGCAAGCTCTTCATGTCTTTCTTCAATAGATCTATCCTCTTATTTAACTTCAATGCCTAGGAATAGGTGTTCTTGCCTTTCTTCACTTATTCCAAAGAATGTACTTTCTTCTTCATCTGATTTGTCTCTATCACTATGATATGAGCTATCACTTGCTTCTACAATGTAGTAAGATTTCTTTGCCTTACAAAAAAATTTCTTCTTCTCATACCTATTTTGCTTGAATCTGTCATCTTTGTCATGCTTATGCTTTCCATCTTCTTTTCTTCTATGACCCTATTTTTCATCATCATTATTTTCTTCATGTGGACACTTGTATGCATAGTGACCAAGATCACCACACTTGTAGCATCTAACTTTCCTTATATCCCTAAAATTCCTTGAGTCCTTATTCCTTTTGATGAAGTTAGCTTCCTCATCATTTTCTAAAACTCTATCTATTTCTAAAACTTTCCCTTTCTCTTTTTCTGAAGCCTTGAATGCAATCTCTTTTATTGGAGCTTGATGCTTACTTACCCTCATCTCATAAGTTGTGAGAGTACCTTGCAATTCTTCCATTGTTAGCTTGTTGATATCCATTGTTTCTTCTATTGCTGAAACCTTAGAATCATATTTCATGGGAAGTGATCTCAAAACCTTTTGAGTAACTTCTGATTCTTTCATCTCAAAACCTAGGCCTCTCATGGTGTTAGTAATCTCATCAACTCAAAGTAAAAACTTTGCAATATCTTCAGAATCTTCCATTTTCAATTCCTCAAATATTTTTCTATGAGTTTGTAGTTTTGACAACTTTACCTTGGAATCTCCTTCATAAGTATTCCGCAACTTGGTCCACATTTCATTAGCTGAAGTACATACCATGACCTTTGCAAAATCTATCTCACGTAGCCCACTCAAAATACAATTTATTGCCCTTGCATTGATCTCAACCAATTTCCTGATAGTCTTATCTTCCTCGGGATCACCTTCAACCCTATACTCTTTTTCAACCATCTGTCCATACCTCATATCCTTGTGATATCAAGTAGTTCTTCATCCTCATGCTCTAGAAAGCATAATTGTTACCATCAAACAATGGAGCCTTATTTGTAGATAATCCATTATGTGAAGCCATTTGTGTTCTTGTAGAATCTGCCCTCAAGCTGTTAGCCTTTCAGAAGGAACCCGCTCTGATACCAATTGAAGAACACAAGCTTATACTGAGAAGGGGGTGAACAGTATAAGACCACTTTTTACTTTCTTTCCAAACCAATATCAATTAATGTCCTTAATTGCAATAACCAAATATAGTAGTGTGCATTAATAACTCAGATAGTAGTAGTAAGCAAGAGCACAAGTCACCACACACAATTGAGACACAATAATTTATGTGGTTCACCCAATGTGGGCTACTCCACGAAGAAAATATTTTACTAAAACTTTCTCAATCAATATCTTTGGGAATCACTCCCAATTACAATGTTTATGGATCTCTGTCCAAAGGAGAACTCTTTCCCTTCTACTCTAGCTATATGATCTTCTAGAAGAATTTATCTCTCTATGCACTAACTGGTGGACCTCTCTCCACTTGAAGACTCCTCACTCATATCTATCTTCAACTATGGTTGCTAGATCTCTATCCACTGAGACTCTATCCTCTGTACTCTATCACCTCCAAAGCTCTATCAATAGGCTCACTAAGAACCTGCTCAATAGGTTCACACAGAACCTACTTAACAAGCTCACATAGAACCTATCCAATGTTGAATAACAAGCTCACACAGAACTTGTCCAATGCTGAATAACAAGCTCACACAAACTTGTCCAATGTTGAATAACAAGCTCACACAGAACTTGTCCAAATCTTCTCCAACAAGCTCACTAAGAACTTGTCCAAATCTCTCTAGCAAGCTCACCAAGAACTTGCCCAAAATATGCTTCAACAAGCTCACCAAGAACTTGTCCAAATCTGCTCTAGCAAGCTCACCAAGAACTTGCCCAAAATCTATCCAACAAGCTCACCAAGAACTTGTTCAAATCTGTCCACAAATCTGTCCTCAAATCTATCCCAAAACTGTCCACAAATTTGTCCCAAAACTATCCACAAAGGCCTTCTCAAAGGCTCAATCAATCATGCACAAGTAGCACTCAAATCTCATCCACAAATATATCAAGGCAAAGCTTCAAATATGAACTCAACAATGAATGGCAATGTACTCTTCAATGAATGACAACAATGATCCACAATGATCTCAACTCAACTCAACTCAAATCAACTTCATAGAAGCATAAAGAGAATTGTTAGAGACTCAATATGTTCTAATCTCACTCTCAACCCAAATCAATCTCAACTCAACTCAATTCAACTCATAGAAGCATAAAGAGAATTGTTAGAGACTCAATATGTTCTAATCTCACTCTCAACCCAAATCAATCTCAACTCAACTCAAGTCTTATAGAACCATAAAGAGAATTGTTAGAGACTCAATATGTTCTAAACTCAATCACCACAAGGGACAACTCTCTCTCACACAACCCTAGTCCAAGTATGTATCAACCAACTCAAATGTTTCCAACAATGCTCAACCACAAATCTCACATAACAATGATACTCATGTTCTTTTCTAACTCATGTTCTTTCACAACCAATGGGCTTCAACAACTATGCTTATAAAACAAGGTTTAAACACAACTCTCAATTCAGAAAACCTTGAAGCATTCAACCAACCACTTTTGAAAAGGAAACCACAAACAATCATTTTCCCTCCAATGATATTTCAGAAATCAACCACCATAAACAATCAATAGGAGAATGTGCCCATACCTTTTATGAAGATGAAGAAACCCCTTTGGAAATCTGCCACACTCAACACACTTTGAAAAAGAGCAAAACAACCTTCACTTTGAAACCCTTTACAAAAATAGAAATATCTCTCTACATACACCTTATTTCTCCTTCTAAATGAGTTAGTCAAATAGCCCTCGAAATAAGCTTTCCAATGATATATAATATGATATACTTTTATAAAAGGAAAATACCATAAATATCTTCTTTTCTAAAAGTGCTTTTAAACTTGCCTTCCAATAAAAAATCAAATCAACCCTCATCACCTTATTCCTCCAACATTAGGCAATAATAAAAAAATTATTAATAAAAACGTTACTTGCCTCTTAGAGGGAATCGAACCCTCGTATCTGCCCAAACAATCCTCAACCACGGTGCCAAAGACCACGCGAGCTACGCGCTCGCATAGGACGAAGAGCATAGAATGCGCTTTTGTCCTTCTCCCCTTGCTCACGTCAAAAAATGTGGGCCAATTCTCTTGCTCGAAACTCTAACCCGTGGGAATCGAACCTCGTCTCTTTCACAAGCAAAAAACATTTGCACTCCCCTCGCTCGCCATTGGACCACGCTGCCACACGAAGATTTCGGTGCTTTTCGTCTTATCTCCTCTGCATTCGATTCCAAGGCTTTTGAAATAAAATCCTTTGCATTTATATGCAACTTCCCTTTAATTTTGCAAACGTCGGTGGCGCTTTTAAATTAATTTCTTTTTGATGATGATGTCGGCGCTGAGGTAATTTTAATTTTAAAAATTAAAATTAAATTTTAAATATTAAAATTTAAACCAAATATTCAAAATTGAATATCTCCATCTTCGGGGCACCTTTTTTGACGAAACGAAAATCCAACCTAGGTTTTAAGAAAAACCCATTTCAAATCTGCCATCCATGGTTTTAAATAAAACCTTTTATTTTACCTACCTTGGTTTTCACAAAAACCCTGTATATATCCATGCTCTCCAAAATATGAATGCTTTGGTCATCAAAACTCAATGTTACCTTGTGACATTAATGTGACATCAATGACAACATAAAACAACTCAAATTGCCAAAACAAGGTTGATTGTATTATAATATTATATTATATTAGTAGTCGGCTCCCCAAAGTCGAATTAGAATATGGATATATAAAGAAGAGATATTTTTCATTGTAATCATCAGGGATATGAATTTTATGTAATTGTCTTTGCCTAGTGGCTTATGGGACTTTGTCCTCCTTAAGTGGCACTCTCATATTGGAAGATATTGTGGAGTTATTCCTTATTTAAGGAGTATTATTGGTGTTTCCCTACCTTAAAGGTATTATATATCTCTATCTCTTGTGTGGATTGTTATTATGGATAATTATTTATGTATGAATGATTTGATATTTTTGCATATTGGTGAATATTTTTTGTTAATAAGAATAAAGTTTTATAACAATAAAGTTTAACCTAAGTTGATATAACAAGTGGTATTTAGGTTAATTACAAATATTAAATTATTTTAACCATAACAAAGTTAACCATAGCCCATTGGGATTACATAAAATATTATAAAATAATAGGTAACCTAATACATTGTACAACATTGACTCTTGACCATGGATCACATAACAAATTCAACAAGGCATCAATTGTTGTCCAAATATTCCTTGATTCTATTTTTTGCCTTCATGGCATTCTTGAGTCCTCCATATATAATTATGATCCCACATTCACTAGTTATTTTTGGTAGGAATTGCTCAATCTACACAAGATACAACTCACAATGAGCTTTGTATGTCCTTCACAAACTGATGGGTAAACTAAAATTGTTAACAAGTTCTTAGAGACTTATCTACATTACTTCACATTTGAGAAACCAAATCATTGGGTCAAATGACTTCTTTTAGTGAAGTGGTGGTATTATGCTTCCTATAATTCCTCCACCAAGATGATATTGTATGAATTAGTTTATGAAGAACAACCATTTTCACTCCTATCATATATTCTTGATAGTTCCAAGGTTTAAGTAGAGGATTCCACTCTCATGCAATGTGCACAACTACTTTGAAATCTCAAAGATAAACTAGTCATGGTGTAGAACCATATGTGACAAGAAGATAAACACCGATTCTAGTGCAATTTTAACATTAGAAATATGGTTTTCCTATATATACAACCCTATAATTAGTCATCTCTAAAACTCTATAGTAATCATAATATAGCACCAAAATTATATGGACCATATAAAGTACTCTAGCAAGTTGGTACCATGGCCTATAAATTACAATTAGCACCTTAGACCTAATAATAAATATATTACACAATAAAATACCCTTAATACTATCTAATACATCATACAACATCAACTCTTGACCATGGATCACATTATAAATTCAGCAACAAGGCCTCAATTGTTGTCCAAATATTCCTTGATTCTATTTTTTGCCTTCATGGTTTTCTTGATTCCATTGTGTCTAATTGTGACCTCATATTCACTAGTCATTTATGGTAAATTTTTCAAGCTACTTAGAACACAAATCAAGATGATCTTGGTATATTAATCCACAAACTGATGAGTAAACTAAATTTTATAACAAGTGCTTAGAGACTTATCTACATTACTTTACATTTGAGAAACCAAATAATTGAATCAAATGATTTATTTTAGCTCAGGTTGGTGTGATACTTCCTATCACTCCACCACTATCACTCCTATCATATATTCTAGGTACTTCTAAGGTTTAAACAGTGGATTCCACTTGTTTGCCATACCCCCACCCTATCACCCCTTGAGCTCATCCCTGTACTTCACCATCTATCCAACCTACATCATGGAGTCACCTGTGGAGAACTCATATACCTTCTCCCTCCATGCCATGATTGGTCCTACCACCTTTGGTGGCTCCCTATGGATTAATCATTTCCAATGTGTTACCCCTACAAGCTTCTAGATCAATCATTTCCAAGATGCTCAATCCATTGATGGTAGATTTGGATGTACCTTTACCATGCCATAATAATTTTACATAATAAGGCACACACTACTAATATCATCAGCATAAATACTCATTAAAGGCTCTCAAAGTAACCATCCTCAAAAACATTTGGTATGCGTACTTTGCAATCTTCTAGAGATGCCTCAGTTTTATAGCATTTTAAAGCAATCTACAAGGACTCTCATCACCACTACCACCTGATATCTCTTTTCTATCCTAGCTTGAGAAGCAATTTCATCCCTAGTGAGCCCCTTCATTGGGTGAGAATGACTGTTCTAGAGCCTGAAACCTTGTAGTTGCATTCAATTATTGAAGACATCCTAAGTAGCCACATATTCTTACCATTTCTAAAGAAATTCATAGGATCGATACTAAGATTTCCATAGAGTTCATGCATTCATGGATCCAAGGGTGCATCTCTATTCGAGTTCTATAGTTTAAAGTTAACATCTGGTTCTTAGCAAAGACTACTGAAATCATGAATTATTGCTAGGTCATTCACTAGGATAGGCATTCCATGGTTGAAGAAACCAACCATTTTGTCAATAAATACAAGAAGCTTTCATGGGAGAATGGTGGTATTGTAAGGAAGTCCCTCCTAGCTCCTTGGGATAAAGTGATGATCTCAATGATGTGGTTCTTCACCATGGATAAGATTTACATGCCTCTTCATATTTTCCACCTCGTATTCCTTAACCATATAAGGGATGAAAAAATGATCAATGTGTTTGACTACCTCTATTAATACCTAGAAATATCCATCAATAGTTTTAGGAAAAATGAATTCCTCCCATCACATCCACTAGGGTCTCTATTTGATTCTCTATCATCATGCCCTTCAAAAGTAAAATTAGAAGGTAGTAATCGTCACAAACCCACATGAGCTACCGAATTCTCTAAGTTCTAGTGAGGATACCCCTAACATAAATGTGGCCAATTAAGATGAAGAATTGGAGAAAGAGTTCCCTATTTCTACCAAATACGGCAAAAAGTAAATCTCAAGACCATATCCTGGAGTCACTTCTTAGTCCAAAAACTATGAATTTTGACATAATTCCATAAGAAGTAAGAGCAATTATAAGGATAGTCTTGGTGTGGCACGAGTGTATCCTTAGCATAAGTAGGTCAAGCTTGAAAGGTCACCTTTGAAAGTGATAGTTGAAGAGAGTGATTTCAACATGAATTTGTTCAAACCCTTGGGTGAACTTGGCACCAACTTGTTTCAAAAAACCATCCTTGAACCCATTTTTGGGATCGTGGTTACTCTGTTTGTTGTTGTAAATGCATCCAAGTCCACTTGGACCTTATACAACCAGGCTATGAAGTTTTTGGATGACTTGTATCACTAGCTCAAGGATCTCCAAAAGCATGATGACATGACTCCTACCAATAGTTTTGAGTTCATCTAGATTGGTGTTCTAGGATTATCTCAATGACTCCTATGGTGATATTTTTGATGTATTTTTGCTGAACTATTTTTCCTTTTTTCTAATATCACCTTCGTGGATCCATTGGTTGTTTTTATGTTAAAGTTCTTACTGATCTATCTCATGTTGTTCTTGGTTGTCTTAGTGGCACCTTGGGATACTCTCTGATGTAAAAGGTCTTGTTGACCTATTATTTTATTGTTCACTTTGTATTTAAGGTTTTGGGGCCCTTTCAAAACCCACACCTCCAATATAAAAAAAAAAAGAGTATTGGATTCCACTCTCATGGATTGTGCACAACTACTTTAAAATATTAAAGATAAACTAGTAATGGAGTAGAGATATATATGATAAGCATATCAACACCAATTCTAGTGTAGTTTAACAATGGGAATATGGTTTTTCTATGCTTATAACCCTACAAGCAATCATAATTAAAATTTTATAAAAATTATAAACTAGTACCAAAATTCCATTGACCATATAAAGTGCTCTAACAGGTTGGCCCTAACACCTACAAGTTAGAACTATCATCTTATTCCACCATACATTTAGTTTTTCATGTCTCATATTTAAAGAAGTTCCTTGGAACTTGTATATAGGTCCAGTCCATATTATTCTAGTTGGATGAGGAAGACTTGATCATCTTAGAACCTAAGAATATTCTAGACTATCATACATGCACACTTTACAAGTGCACTCTCACCAATATCCTAGTACAATGACATGGACTTCATCTAGAAGATGCTACCTAGGAGCCACTTCATCAATTGCAATAGTAGTTTCATCACTTAAAGCTTTTAGGATAAATCTTCTTGAAGAGGGAGGGCGTGTTAGGACCCTACTCTAACACAACTATGTACTTTTATAGTTTTAGTGTGTGTTTGCACCCTAGGTGCCTAGTGGCATGGATCCATTATGATGAAATTTTAACTTTTATTATAAGTAGGAGTTAGTATCTTGGGTCTCCTCTTTCATGTGGTCTAACCCTTGAGCACTAATAAGATTCTATATAAGGACATGGATTTGGAGTAGAAGGCATCTCATATTTTTCTCATTTTTTATTAAAGATCTACTTCCAAAGCGGTTACCCCCTCAAAGAAGCCTGCAATATCTATTCTAATTGATTAATTTAAGTTTATATTTATTTCCATCCAGTTAATTTTTGTGAGCACTTACATTATTTTCATTTTTATGGTCATTTAGTTTGTGAATATTTCCATTTATTTTTGCATTGCTACTTTGGTTATGCTTATTTTTATGTGAAGGTTCCTAACACCTAGTAAGTTTTTTCATCATATTCTATAGGGATATGGAGGCTTTTTCTTATAGTCTTGGTCATGTCATCTCAAGATCCTTGGTTAGAGAGCTATGGATAGGTAATCAAGGTCTTAGATAGGTAAAAAATGTGCATTCAAAATATTTTGTTATATGTTTTCACACCTTGTTCTACATTGGAGGTGGTAACATATGACTGGACATCACTCCAAGTGCCAAATGGGAATTTCACTATCTTAGACAATGCATTGTTTTTAGACCAATAAAAACCTTAGGATCTAGTCATACCAACACCATTCATTGAAGAAAAAATTTCTATGGACAACATGACAGCTGACATGGGGATTTCATGCACCACAAAACAAATAATATTTAAAGATACCCAACCAATCAAAGGCTTGCAAGTATTCATGCTCAAGCAAACCGAAGGACCTGAAGTGGTAAATTTTGACTAGAGAATAATAGAAATATTAGGATTCACAAAATGGTAGACTAGGATTAGATCTTGTAACCCTAAGGTTTGATCATTTATTTTTTAATTTTTTGGGGTCCATTACGGAAAATTTTTTGGAGGCCAAATATTTTGCATAGGAAAGTGTTTTGAGTTCTTTTTTAGATCACATGATTTTTGAGCTCTACACATCAGTGGTATTAATTCATAAACCTACTATGGTGTGAGGAGTATAATTGTGTAGGATGGACCATAAATCCCTATTTAATCACCTTTATGGACAAAACTATAGTGTATGATCATGAACTACTACAAAGTAAGAACCTATGGTGAATATTTTAGGAGAATAAAACAATCATTCTTGATGATGGAACTCACCATTAAAAATAAGAAAAGGCTCTAGGTTTATTTTCCTTGCTAATTGAACTAGAGTTTCTTTTCCATATCAAAGAAGAGTGACTCTATCAAGGTATAGTCAAAACAACATGAGATTTTTGGAAAATTTAATACTACTAAAGTAAGTCACTTGAAATTGGAGTTTTTTTAATCTTAAACTAGTTGAAATTAATAACATTGAGGACTACATTATGAGATTAAAGGATTTGAGGGTAGATATTATATTTTCTAGAGGAAAAAAGAAATATGATATAGAATGCATTAATATTGTTCTTGCTAATCTCTCCCCCTCCTTCCAGATGTTGAAGCTACTGGTTCATATATTTCTTATGTCTATAAAATCTCTTAAGACTCTTACTCTTGATTAGTTTTTTATCTTCTAGTTCATGTATGTAAGTGTACAAATATGTAATATGAATATGTGCACAAGTCTCTTGTATTAGGAGTGCATGTAGGAGAGTAAGAGTTGTGTAGAAATGTTCAAGTATCATAGAGTCAAGTATACATGTAATAACAGAGTGAAGAGTCTAGTATACAAGTGGCAAGATGATAAGCCAAAGGGCATGCAAGTTGTCATATGGAGATCAATATTCAAGTACATGAAGATTCATCCTCTATACCTATATTATGGAGACAAAGATCCATATAATGTATTGGGAAAATGGTCTATAAACAATCACCACATAGCAAGCATTGATAATAAAGCTTGTATATATATTTTGAGCAATTCATTTTGTAACTATTCTTCATGCATGTACATGAATTTTGGCCATTTTACATTCATATTTGATATTGTAAGTGAATATTATTTTATCTTTATTTTGGCCTAGATATATATTTGATTGCTCACATATATAAATCTACTATTCATTGTTGATATTTTGACCTATAATATTTTGGTATATTAATTAAGGAACTTGTGATATTTTGAGATATTAAGGCTTAAAAGCCAATAGTGGTATCAGAGCTACCACTTAACTATATCTATTTTTTATAGTGTTATTTTATTAGCCACCATGACCATCATTTAACTCTGTCCATTCTTGGTAGAGTTATATTAGAGTATGCCCACTTTGAAAGTAGTCAAGACTTGAACTATATTTTTTGTTGAGGAATATTACATTATTTGGTACATGCTAATGTATCCCCATGGTAACTTCATGGTATAATTTTAAATATGTAATAGATTTATGTTGAGTATTTAGTTTAGATATGTGATTTATATTTCTCCTTTCATGTAAGTGTCAATGTGCAAGAAATACACGTGTCATGTAAGTTAGAGTGCAAGTGTAGATTGAGAGAATGTGCACAAGTGTCCTATATGTAAATGTGAGGATGTGCACAAATATCTTATATTAGGAGTGCATGTAGAAATTTAAGGTTCATGTAGATGTGTGCAAGTGTCATAGATTCAAGTATCCATGTAAGAAGAAAGTGAAGAGTCTAGTATGAAAGCAACAAGGTGATAAGCCAAAGGTCATGGGACTTGTTATATGAAGAGAAAGGGTCAAGTAGTTGAAGAGTCACATTACTATAGCTATATTATATAGAAAATACTCCATGAGAACGTAATCTAAATATCATATTACAAATTTATAATACGAAGAAAAGGAATACAACTTGTATACAAATTTTGAGCAATTAATATTGTAAGTTTTCTTCATGCACAGTTCATGAATGAATTAGGTTATTTACATTCATATTTGATTATATAAATGAATGTTATTTTGCTTTTTATATTGGCCTTGATATACATATTAAATTCCTCATATATTATTCTACTCATTATATGTTTATTTTGACCATTAATATTGTGACTATTTTATATTGGGACCTATGATATTTTATGGTAGTAAGTCTTAAAGAACCAATAGTGGTATAAAATATTCCACCTAAATCTTTCCATTTTGATAGAGTTCATTAGCCACCATTATCAATATTTAACTTTGTCTATTTTTGATAAATTTAGTTTAGAGTTTATCCACTTTGTAGGTAGTAAAAACTTGAACTCTATTTTTAAAGGTCTTATTGAGTAGAGATTGAGGGTAATAGAAATAGCCACCCTGATTTAGATTCTATGGTCATTCCACTTGGTTGAATAAAAACTAATGAAGACTGGTTTTTAGTTATATTGATAGAAAATGTCAACTTAGGAGAAAATTTGGACATTTGATAGAGGAAACCAACTTAAAAGAAAAGTTGGATTTTGTTAGCATACTTTAGCTATTTGTTAGTTGTTATATTTCTTTAGCAACTTGTTGCAGCGGCATCCTGTTGAGATGCGCCCTCTTCGGGCTAATCCAGGAATGCAGTTTGTACTGCTGTATTATTTAACACCCTGCTGTGAATAATATTTCTAGTTCGCATTTCTATCATGGCATCAGAGCCAGTTCTGTGATTTTTCTTCTGGGCAGAGGAATTTTTTTTTTTGCAGAGATTTTTTTTCTTGCGTGCAAAGGCTGGAGAAAAATCACGCCGCGCGTTTTAAAAGAATTTTTTTTTTTTCGCGCAGCTGCAAGAGGGAGAAGAAGTTAAAAAAAAAAAAAAATTCCAGAGCGCAGGCATCCCTGCAGGACGCCACGCGCGCTGGAAGTGCTATGGACACGAACGCACAGGAGAGCCCCCCACGTTGACGTCTATGTGTAGACGTCTGTCGCAATGCACAGAATGCAGTCACGATAGGACGGTACATCCGTGCATAGACATCTGTCGCGACGTAGGGGGACGTCCGTCCGCATGCAGTCACGATAGGGCGCAGACGTCTGTCGTGACGCAGCGCAAACGCGCAGGAGGGGAGTCCCCCCCATTGAGCAGAGGCGCCCTGCGGATGTCCGCAGACGTCGTGTCCAACAGGGGGACTTCGTGCGCGTTCACGTCTCGAGGAGGGAAACCCCCCCCGTTGGAGGACGCAGCTGGTGCTGCGGAACAAAAAGAAAAAAAAAAATCGTTGCGCTCAACGCAGCCCCGAACGCGCTGCGTTCGACGCAGTCGCCCCCCCTTCCCAGCGGGTTACGCGTTCCCCCCCGTCCGATGAAATTTAAAAAAAAAAAAAACCGCCTGCAAGCGTACCGAGCCGTGACGCGCAGGAGGCAGCCACAGCGGGCCCGGGAAGCAGAGAGGAGGAGAGCTCGAGAGGAGGACGGGCAGACTGAAGAAGGATAAAGGAGAGGTGCTCCACAGGTCCTTCCAGATCAGCCCGCTAGCTCACTTGGCAGTGAGCTGTGCGGTAAGGCTCAGGGAGCCTACAGGTCGGGGGTTCAAATCCCGCCGACTCCCCCCTAAGGTATAAATTTTTTTTTTCAAATTTTTTTTAATTATTACTTTTTTAATTAAAATTTTTAATTTATTTTTAATAGTTTTTAAACTTTATAAATTAAAATTTAATTTTAATTTATTTTTTCATAATTTTTAAAACTATATAAATTAAAATTATTTATTTTAATTTTAAAAACATAATAATTATTAAAATGCTTTGTTAAAAAAAAAAAAAATTAAGGGGGGATATTTTTTCAAAAAATCAAAGGGGGAATGTGAGTAATTTTCTCGAAAAATAGCAATTTGGCGAATTGTAAAAGGTGCATTTTCGGTCGTGACCGACACCTTGTGGGTTATTCTTGTGGGCATTTTTTTTGTTGTATGTTGCATATTTCATTTTTGCACTATAACATTAAAAATTAAAATCAAAACACTCCCTAAGTCCTCGGAATAATTAAAACCCATTCATGCAATTTATTGCACTGCAGCGTTCGGTATTTGTGATACCTCTGGCCAGCACTTACAGGTAAAGCTGTCGTGATTTGGCTACTGTATCCGCCGTCTAATATAGCTGCTACAATGACGTCTGAGCTTGTTCTCTATAAATCGTCGGGGAGAGATAAGTTTGCCATTTTTTTGCATTTTTTTACTCCATCCACTACCCTTTATCGCACTTGTGTTTAGGCGTAAATCCTGACGAAGTATTCTTCATAGTGTTTAGGGGAAGTTACGCCCCACGCATGAGAAGAATCTTCTATGGTAGGTGCCATCAACAAGGCGATTCCCTTTCAGTACCGCTTATGTTCCACGTATCGTATGATCTCTAAAACTCACCTATAGTCTCCCTCACGTAAGGGCGGGTGATTTTTGTTGATATTTCTAAATACCTATAGTTTCCCTCATGTAAGGGCGGGTATTTTGTACGGTATAACGGCCTAGCAAAAGGTATATCGAAATGGGGACCAATTGGTGATATAAGGAACCTTCACTATGGTTGCTGTTGCAAAGTTGATGACTGATCTGCATCAGTTATTGAAAGGTCCAAATTATACACCATGGAAACATAATATGAAGGCAATTATCCAAATGGAAGATTTGTGGGATATTGTTATTGGAGTAGCAACTAGGCCTTCACCAACAGCAGGATCCATAGGTCCTTTCGTAGATCAGATAGCTTTTGACAAGAAAGACAGTCGAGCAAAGGTGCTCATTTTTTTTGTTGTTTTAGATGAAGTGCAACCTCATATAGCTGACAAAGCAAGTGGTAAAGAGGCATGGGATGCCCTTCAAACCATCTATGATGGAAAGAATGATTCCACCATTCTTCATATTCAACAACAACTTCATAACCTGAGTTTGAGACAGGGTGAAACAGTTGAACTCTTTCTGTGCAGAGTGTCTGAATTGAAAGAGAAATTGAATTCTTTGGGAGATACTATGGAAGAAAAGCTTCTCATTTCACTTGTGATGAGAGCTTTGCCTTCTTCATTTGATATGTTGATAACCTCCATCCAGGTGTCTCAACGACAAATTACCTACATCGATTTGGTCAATCTGCTTCAACAACAGGAGGCACGCCAACTTCACAAGGATGATTCTTCCAATACAGCCCTATACACCAACAGGCAGGGTTCTAGGAAGAAAGGTAATGGGCAAAAAGGAGGCAACTTTCGGAAAGGAGGAAATTCTCAACAAGATACAAAAGGAAAAGGCAAACAACCTTAACAGAAGAAGAGGTGGTGCAAGATCTATGAGAAAGACAACCATGACACCAACAGGTGTTGGCATAAGAACAAGCAGAAAGGCCAAAAAAAACCATAAAATAAAAACAAGCAACCCCAGGTGAATGTTGCTATTGAAGAATCTGACTCAGATTTTGAATGGGCACACAAGGTGCTCATGACTACCACAGATTCCACACAGAGGGATCCTATTTGGTATGTCGATTCTGGAGCTAGCAAACATATGATGGCGACATGATCGTGGTTTGAATCATTTGTGGCCAAAGAGGGCAAACCTGTCACCATTGCTAATGATAAAACCTACAGGGTTCAGGGAGAGGGTATAGTTTCAGTCACTCTTCCTGATGGCAAGTGTCAGATTGACAAAGTCCTCTATGTTTTGGGATTTGCTAACAATTTGCTGTCAGTCACACAAATCCTAGACAAAAATATGGTTGTCAACTTTCGTGTTGAGAATGGAAATAAGTGTTGTACCATTATCAGGAAGGGTAAGCAGATTGCAACAGCTTCATATAAGCATGACTTATTTGCACTAGATGCTATCTCTACTCCACATGTTGCCATGACTGTCTCTACTAAGGAGGCAACTTACCTATGGCACAAGAGATATGGGCATCTTAGTTCTGGCTACTTACTTGAGCTCAGTAAGTATGAGATGGTAAAGGGTCTTCCTTCCCTTTCGACCACATTGCCAGTGTGCTCTGACTGCTTGGCAGGAAAGCAGCATAGAATACCATTTGAGAAGAGCTCAACAAGAGAATGAAAACCTCTGGAGTTAATTCACACCGATCTGTGCGGTCCTTTCACACCCAACAATTGTGGAGGGAAGAGGTATTTTTAGTTATTCGTAGATGACTACTCACGAAAGATGTGGGTTTTCTTTCTCCAACTGAAATCTGAAGCTTTCACATTCTTCTAGCAGTTTAAGAAATCCGTTGAGAAGGAGTCAGGAGCTTCTATTAAAACCCTCCGCTCAGATCGAGGGGGAGAGTTTACCTCTAATGAATTTTCTGCATTCTTAGATAAGCATGGGATCAAGAGACAGTTAACAACTGCCTATACTCCTCAAAGAAATGGAGTTGCTGAGAGAAGGAACCGTTCTATCATGGAAATGGTTCGTTGTATGCTCACAGGAGCTACTCTTGGGCAACAATATTGGGCGGAAGTCGTCACCACTGCAGTATATCTGTTGAATAGGGCACCCACAAATGCCCTAAAAGGAATGACTCCACAAGAAGCATGGAGTGGTCGAAAACCCTCCATATCTCATCTACGTATTTTTGGATGTCACGCTTTCATGCACATACCGAAAGAGAAAAGGAAGAAGCTAGATGAGAAAACACTGAGATGTATTTTTCTTGGTTATGATGAGCACTCTAAAGGATATCGTTTGATAGATCCTTTGACCAAGAAAATTCATATCAGCAGAGATATTGTCTTTGATGAAGCTTTCACATCACAGAGCACATCTAAAGTACACCTAGATCTTGTGGAATCTAAGGAAGAGAAGATTCCTTCGTCAACACAGACAGGAGGTCCTTCTACATCTTCTTCACCACCACCAAAGAAGAATCCAAAATGGTGTACAAATACAATCAAAGATGCAAATTTATCCACTCCTCCCAATTTGAACTTGGATAGACCTCGTACACGCAGTATGGCTCAAAAGGAAAGAGAAGCCAAAGAAACTGGTGAGGTTGATGATCTTTGTCAATCTTTTGAGGAACTTTCTGTAACTCCAAGTACAGAAGTATAGGATATGGATATTGATGATGACAGAGCGTTCATGTCTACCATAGATGATCTTGAACCTGCATCGCTGCAAGATGCTCTCGGTGAGCCTCGGTGGAAGGCCGCTATGGATACAGAGTATGAGTCTTTGATGAAAAATAAAACTTGGAAGCTTGTTGATCTGTCGCATGGAAAGAAACCCATTGGCTGCAAATGGGTATATAAAGTCAAGTACAAGGCAGATGGAACAATTGATAAGCATGCATAAGGACCGTCTTGTTGCAAAGGGCTATGCTCAAAAGGAAGGCATTGACTACGAGGAAACTTTTGCACCTACTACTCGGATGACCACAATTCGGGTTATGTGTGCTATGGCAGCACAATATGGGTGGAAAGTTCACCAGATGGATGTCAAAAGTGCCTTTCTAAATGGTGATCTCCAAGAAGAAGTCTACATGACTCAGCCAGAAGGATTTGAAGCAGAAGGCCAAGAGCAGAAAGTTTGCAAATTGGTCAAATCCTTATATGGTCTGAAACAAGCTCCTCGAGCTTGGTATATAAAAATGGACAATCACCTTATGTAGCATGGATTTAAGAGATGTTCGTCAGATGCAAACCTCTATTTCAAGAAATAGGGTTATGAGATAGTGTTGCTTGTACTCTATGTTGATGATCTGCTCATTACAGGGAGTTCAGAAACTATGATCTCTACTGTCAAAAGAAACTTGTGCAAATCTTTTGAGATGATAGATCTCGGACTTCTCCATTACTGTCTTGGTCTGGAATTCAGCCAGAAGGAGCACTCCATCAAAGTGTCTCAAAAAAAATATGCCAAGACATTGCTGGAAAAATATCGCATGACTGATTGCAAGCCAATGGCAACTCCGATGGAGAATGGACTTCAGCTTATCGCGATATGATGATTCACCTCGGGTAGATGGTACTCTCTATCGACAGTTGATTGGGAGTCTCATATATCTGACCAATACTAGGCCGGATCTCGTATTTGCTGTCAACTATCTTTCGAGGTTCATGCAGGAGCCTAAGACCACTCATTGGAAAGCAGCAAAACGTGTTTTTCACTATGTCCGTGGTACTATGGAATATGGCCTAGAATACAAGAGGAACAACAAATTCTTCTTGCAAGGATACACGGACTCCGACTATGCCGAATAATTTGATGATCGCAAGTCAACTTCTAGATACATTTTTCATCTAGGATCCGGTACTATCTCTTGGCATAGCAAGAAGCAACAGGTGGTTGCTATTTCATCAACAGAGGTAGAATATCACTCCGCACGTGAAGCTATGTGCGAAGTGATATGGTTACGTCGCATTCTGACAAGTATGGGCCATCCATCAAAATCTCCAATACACTTGTTTTGCGACAATCAGGGTGTTCTGAACCTCGTCAAGAATCTAGTCCACCATGAAAGAACAAAGCACATTGACACATAATGTCATTTCATTCGAGATGAAGTTCCAAAGCACCGAATTCAGCTTCAGCACATTCCCACCGATGCTCAAGTTGCAGACATTTTCAATAAGGCACTTGGACGTGTCAAATTTGAATTGTTTCGCAGCTCACTTTGTATTGCAAAATGATGTAAGGGGATGTTAGTATAGCTATTAGTTATTACATTACCCAAATAATGTAATAAAGGGGGATGTTAGCGTACTTTAGCTATTTGTTAGTTGTTATATTTCTTTAGCAACTTGTTGCAGCGGCATCCTGTTGAGATGCGCCCTCTTCGGGCTAATCCAGGAATGCAGTTTGTACTGTTGTATTATTTAACACCCTGCTGTGAATAATATTTCTAGTTCGCATTTCTATCAGATTTAAATATTGAGAAAGAACCAACTTAGGAGAAATTTGGTCATTCAAGGACATTTAGAGTTACCCTGACATTGATATTGGGTTCTCTAGCAAGAAGGTGTTGGTAATTTTGCCACACTGAATTTTATTGTAAAAATTCCAAAAGAATGATTTCACCCTTGGAATTAAAGAGCAAGACTGCAAGTGTTTTTCCATCAAGAAAAAAATCAAATGGTTTGCCAATATTTTAAAAGTTGAACTCCAGATGACGTTTGTTGGAAAAGTATGGGTCCAAATGCATGCCTTTTGGTGGTCAAAGTCAAATTTGCTAGCAAAATTTACTATAGAGGAGTTTGCCAAAAAAAAATATAAGTTAAAAATATTTCACCCAACTTCATGCACTTCTCCTGGTCAAAGTCAATTTTACCCCCGAAAGAATGCAAAAATCATTTTCACCCTCCTTTGGGATGAATTGCTAGTTGAAGATATTTTCGAAGCGATGGTACTAAACCGACATCATTTAAGTGGAAGCGATGCATCAGTCAAAGTCAAATTCACTTTGAAATAAGCATGCATGATGATGAAGGTATTTCCCAAAGTAATTTTACCTTATTTTTAGCAAATTTAATGATTTCACCCAAGTTGGGGTGAAAACAATGAAAGCACCCAAGTTGAAGTAAAAGAGGTGAAAGTAGCACTGGTCAATGTCAAAGTTGCCCCAACTTGGGATGAAATTCCTTTTCATCATTATTTGGGGGTAAAATTCCATTTTCACCCTTGGATACCAGCCAAACTTTATTTTTGGGGAAAAGTCTCATGAATGTCTGGTGAAAGTTCATTTTTGAGCGAATGCCTAGTGAATGTCTGACGAAAGTCCATTTTCGGGTGAATATCTGGCAAAATTTTATTTTCAGGTGAATGTCTTGCGAATGTCTAGTGAAAGTCCATTTTTGGGTGGAAGTCTCGTGAATGTCTGGCGAAAGTCCATTTTCTAGATAATGTCTGGAAAATGTCCATTTTGAGCACTTTTTTGATGAAAATCAATTTTGGGCAGTTTCTTCAGTGAAGTTCATTTTTGAAGGTGCCGTCATTGTAGATTATTTTTTGGAAGGATCAAAGGTTGGTGAATTTTAATTCATTGGGGCAACGAAATCAATATTTCTAGAATTCCTGCTAAAGGGTTGCCAATGTTAAATGCTACACGATTATGATATGATCACCTTCATATTTTAGGTACTATCTGGTGACTTCACTCCTTTTCCAAATGAAGTTAATTTTTGTTGGGTCTTCTTGGTGAGAATAAATTTCCAAGGAGCAAGACGACAAAGCGACAACCAAGATTTAATGCTCAAGATCCTAATTTTTGTGTGACGTTGTTGTTTTTTAATGCACCAACTTCTAAGATGATTTTCGATTGTCCATTCTTGCTAATTTCCAAAGTACTCTCCCCAAAAATGGGATCATTGCTTCCTAAAAAATATTCTGATTTGAGCATTGTTGTTTCTGAGGAGAAAATTTCTCTTGTTGGTCTTTGACTAGCCAACATTTTATTTTAATACACATTTAATTTTAGAGGTAAAATCCTCTATAAATACTAAGCATTTTGATGTAATGAAAGAGGATAGACATTTTTCCAAAAAAAACTTTGAGTTATCTGCATCAATAGAAAGATATTTGGCTTTGGTTCCTGGAGTAGTGTTGTATGCAATTATTTTCTACCTTTCATTTTTGGTAATTTCAAGATCTTTGTTAGGTAAATTTAAATTTTGTATTTTTGAATTTAATTCCTAGTAGAGAACTGAATTCTAAAATTATCATTGGAAATTATACCTACAATATATGAATGGTTCCTATGCTTTCATTTTTGTTACATGCTGAATAAAACTTGATTTAGATTTTAGCTTCTAGTTTATCCCCACCTTTCATCTCTAGAACATATCCATATTTCCTACTTCTTTCTATCATTTCCCATATCTTTCTTGTTACCCTAAGCTTTAAACTGAATTATATTAGTAAGGGAACCAACCCTCTCTGGAGATTGGCCTAAAGGACATCTCTCTCCTTCGGTATTTCAATGTTGGTTGGGTCTAGGGTGCATATATTTTATGATTAGGAAGATTCGTGACCAACAAAAAGATAATCATATTGGGTTCTTAGGTGCAACCTAAGATATTGAAGATTTTAGATTGATAGAGGAGCATCGTTGCTACAAGGATAGAGAGGTATTCAAATCTTCTTAAGTATATAGATTTGAAGCAACAAATAATAAAATACAGAGATAAAGGAATGATAAAAATTGAAGAACATCAGAGCTTTTATAGAGTAGATATTAAGAGGTCTACATCAGAGAAAAGACCCAAGAGTTTTGCATCATATAAAATTCCCAAGAGGTTTGCATTGAATAAAAGGTCCAAGAGGCTTGCATTGGAGAAAAAGTTCAAAAGGCCTACGTAGAATAAAATAGCCTAGGAGACCTACATCATAAAATAGGCTGAAGAAGTCTACATCATAGAAGAGTCACAAATGGCCTACGTAAAATCACACACAAAGTGTTAGTGGAATCATTTATAAGGTGCTAGAGAAAGCAAACATAACATGGAGCTAGAGAAAGTATACAGTGTTGGAAGAAGTTTTTATGAAGAGGAAAAATAATATAAGGTACTTGAGAAGGATAGTGGGATAAACAAAGTGCTAAAATAAAGAAAGTACAAGTGAGACAAGTCTCCAGAATGTGATAAAAGGTTAGAAAGCAAGTAGAGAATGTGCTCGTCACAAGCCACTTGAGAAAGAGGTAAACCAGTCTCAAGCCAATGAAGAAAGAGGTAAACTAGAGTGAACTAGACACAAGGTGCTTGAGAAAGAGGTAAACAAAGGTGAACCAGTCATAAAAATTGCTTGAGATAAACCACTTGATAAAAGGGTAAACTAGAAGGTAAGTCACTTGATGAAAATTGAACCAGACACCAGGTAAGTCACTTGAGGAAAGGTAAACCAAACCTGGGCCACCTAAAGATAAACAACCAGATGAGAAAACCTTTGGAGAGAGGATGAGCATCCTGAAGTAGAACCAAGATATGTCCAAGCAAGAGATTCCATATTGAAGCAATGCATAAAATGGACATCATTTCATAGAAAGAGTGCAATAAGATGAGGGACATTAGAAGTTATAAAGTTTTATCAAACATGTTAGTGCATTGAAATCAAGGACACATCATTACAAACAATAATATCTAGCTACAATTTTGTTGACGCATTCATAGGTAATGTATGGAAGTTATATTCAACGCTTATTTTTGAAATAAGTGAATAAAGTTTGAAAAATGTTCAAAATTTAAGTGCTAAAGTTTTTAAAGGTTATGTAACCTTTTAGAAAGCATACACCTAACTAATGCATCAATTGATATCAAACATTAAAGCATAAAATATTGACAATAATAACTTTAACAAGAAAGAGAGTGCTTCTTTTATTAAATCTTTTGTCAAATCCGATTACAAGTACGTCCCTTCTAGGGATACTCAATGTTGATACAATTAATATAGTATTGAATATTCTCTAAATGAGGGGGTGGTGTAATTCGCAGACTCTCCACAAATACATGAAATGCTCAAGATTAATGATGACCTTATTATTTCATGAAAGAGGTATTTGTTGTCTTGAATGCCTTGAAATGAATGGATCCTGTAAACCCTGCATTCAAGAAACAACAAGAAATGATTAAAAGCAAATATGGCCTCTCTTGATGAGGTTTTTGATGGACACTTGCATAAATTATGATAAAGAAAACAAGAAACATGTAAATCTATGAATATTAGCATAAATCATCAAATTACTATGAAGCATAGAAAGAAAACATGTAATCTAGGTAATAAGCAACCTAATTAGCTATTAGAAACTTGAATTGCATGAAATAACAATAAACTATGCTAAATTGACAAATGCAAGAGGTGGAAGTAAATCTACCATTAAATCCTAGAATTAACCAGTCAAATGTCTATTAAACTATAAATCTATGCTAGATTAAACTAATTACATAACTGAAAATGTAAATCTAATGCAAAAAAAAAATAAATCAGGGATCAAACCCTAGCTATGGGTCTGAGGCATAGTGGGCACTGTTAACCATGGTTGACAACCATGACTAAGGTGCAAATGCTCTTGATCTTGTAATCAGGGCTTGGATCTCTGATTCCCTCTATGGAATTGATTATCAAGGGTTGCCTTTGTGTCCTCTGACAGATTGGCAGTTGAATTTGTTGAGATTCACATTCGATTGGCTTGATTATGCGATTATGCTTCCTAGTCCTTTGGAAGGTCTATTAATGAGTTCATGCTTATCACTCCACAATTAGGGAGAATTT
The DNA here is from genome assembly GCA_028583015.1 of Wollemia nobilis. Taxonomy (NCBI): domain Eukaryota; kingdom Viridiplantae; phylum Streptophyta; class Pinopsida; order Araucariales; family Araucariaceae; genus Wollemia; species Wollemia nobilis. The sequence continues at coordinate 2,163,955 of JAQPPZ010002068.1, forward strand.
TAACTCTTCTCAAGGGGTTATCAATTTGATATCTTTTTTGGCAATGCTTTGCTATGTTCAAATGCAAAATTTCTCTAGACTTCTCTCCAATTTAGAGGGGGGTCTTATAGGACTCCTAATCTCTAATATTGGCTTGCTTGGGAAGCCAAGATCAAGATCCAGGAGGTTGGATTAGTTGGGAGGAAAACTCTCGAAGCTTCCCTATCCAAAACTTTTGAATCTCCATTGCCCAGATCATTGTAACTGAATTTGGCTTGGCCCAAGATTCAAAATAGTTTTGATGCTAGCCATGGCTCTGAGGTGTGGCCAGCTCTGTTAACTATGGGTGTCAGTCGTGGCTACGACTAAGTTAGCCAAATCTACCCAGATTAAGTGGTTAAAACCACTATTTCACTTTGGAGCTATCCAAGATCATTCATATGGTCTATTAGCATGTCCCATATGAGTATTTGCCCCGACATGACATGTTTTAGGTGTCTACAGATGCCCTTTTAGGATGCATTGCGAGAACGAACAACACTGAGCAAAAATAGACCTAAAACAATGTCGTAGGTTGAATGATGATCATTGATATGATCAACATTAGATGCCCAATCCTACCAAAGTGCGCACATATTAGAATCATTGCTTCCAACTAAGGGAAGGCTTAAATTTGCAAATATTTTGCAAGATCTGGTGGCAATAAGGTAGCTTCAGTGCTATAATAGTACTGATATGTGGAGAGTTACTAACTTAACTATCATAGTTCCTTTTTTCCCTAGAAAAGGGTAAGCTTATGATAGTCATTGGCAATGATTCATAAGACGAATGTAATTTGACAAGATCGAGTGATCTCCTGTTGAATTTGATTATGATAATTGATATTATGACTACCCCCTCAAGAGACGAGTCAATGAGAGTAGGAAAATTTAATGAAGCAACGAGTCGCTTGACCATAATGAATGATTTGAACAATTGAAGATTTTAGCACTTTAATTATTTGTCAAGGTTTAATTCAGCCATGATTACAAATGCTAATAGTAATTGTACATTTCTATCCCATGGAGTAGTTTGGTTGTTATGGCCTTCTTAGAGAATCAAAATAATAGCAATTCCAATTAGGCTTATGTTGAATCATAATGTTCGATGATTTGCTAAAAATGTCATAGAAGCATTGAGATGAATGCCTCATTCCATGGAGTAGTCCAATTGTCTAGGCCTTCTTAGGGATTGAAGTGAAGCATATCAATTCAGCGATAACTAATTTACCCCAAATGGCCATATGGTAACTATTTATCTTACCGGATTGCATGGATCACAAGTCGCTGCAACCACCAAGTGTATAGGGTAAATAACTGGGCATTTGAAATTTGAATTATTTGAATTTTTTTGTTATTTTGAAAATTTTGAGGGTTTTGGCCTATTAGCTATTTTTGACTTTGCATTTTGAAGACCTTCATGGTTTAATTTTAAAGGCATTTATTGTTGGATGCTATCCACACTTGTTAGTCGCAGCCATTTTTTACAATTTTCTTAGTCGCAGCTTTAACCCATGGTCGAAAAACCCTAAATCTATGCCCACGAGTGTTAGCCGCGATCGAGGGAAAAATTGAAAATATAAAAGAAAATTTGTCATTTTCAATGTCATTATTTTCAACTGCCAACTTGCAAAACTGAGAGCTCTGAGAGGTGAGTTTAAACTTTTGATACGGAATGTTACTACAAACCTCATGAAACACCCACATGGCGAACCCAATGGATGCATCCACTAGTGGCAAAGTCGATGCTGGAAATATAGCACTGCAACTCTATCATTTGATTTACCCAATTAAAATAAACCTTATTAATTAATGGGCTAATTGAACCTCACTAAACTGTCGATAAAAAACCTCACCTTAGTTAGGATTTAGCATAGGTTATATTAGAGGGTAGAGTAGGTTATATTGGGGGCTATGGTTGTTAGCTAGGGTGGGATTCAAATCCCAATAGCCAAAAAATTGATCGTTGCTGCTGACCGTGGGTCCCAGTCACGGTAAACTGACTTTAGGAAAAAAATTCAAAGTTTTTTATTTTTTTGACTAATTCGATTGAATATTTTTTGATGTTTGAAGTGCAATATTGATTTTTGAAATGTTTTGCATGCATTTGTGAATTTTTTTATCTTTTTTAAGAATTGTTTTTACTTTTTAGGTCATTTTTTTATGTTTTTGATTTATTATATATATTATTTATATTTCTCTTCAGACTTTGATCGTGAAGGTGAGGGAATCAGACATCCTTCATACCCTTTGCAATGGTCTTAATGACACTAAGTGGGCCTGGTTTGGAGCCATTGGATTTGGCTACATCCTATGACTACCATCTGTTAGAGTCGATCAGGCTTACATGACCGTTTTGACCCATCACTAGGATGCGAGGACCAACACCTTTCACCTATCCATAGGTGATATTACTATGACTTTGGAGGATGTCTATCACATATTTCATATCTTGATCGATGGTGAGGCCATAACTTCTTCACCCATAGAGTTGAAGGATGTTGTCTTCCAATAGATCTTTGGTACCCAGAGTGTTGCAGCACAAGTAGATTTAGACCACGATGGGATCCACATCAAGTATTGGTATCATGATAATGTCTTCTCATAGTGGGTAGTTGTACTCATGCACTTGATAGTTCATATTATGCTACTAGACACATCAAGAGTGAGGTTCCCTTGGAATATCTTTGCCAATATGTAAGTATGTTATAGCGAGTAGCATCGAAGAGCCATTGATCCTATCCTAGGGGAGCGCTCTACTTGCACAACTATATGATGAGTTGTATTGGATCACATCGAGGACCTAAGTGGGAGTTGACTGTAGTCTTCTACTATAGATCTAGATGTGGAAACACATAATATTTGAGCATCCCATATCACTACCCCTTTAGATTACCGATATCACTGAGGAGAGCCAGTGTTATACTTCATGCTGGCCTTAATAATCCAAGGGATTTTGGAGTAGGTCTTGAGCAGGGGATGTACAGTATTACATTGATCATATTGCATGGCTACAACCTAAGAAGGTGCTATGGAGACCCTACATGGATTATCCTACATGGAAGGAGGTAGACAAGTACCTTAGGAGGACCCGACATGATAGATGTCTCCTTGGGTGCACACTCGAGATACAAGAGTTCTTCTACTTCTCCTGTGTGACCATACAGTTTAGGATTCACCAGGATATCCCTCCCACTCCTACTATCTACCACCACCTTAAGGTGAAGAAGGACTTGGTATGGCCCCAGGTTACTCCACTAGGGTATGAGGACGATGATTACAAGGAGTCTATACTAGAGGATGTAGGTACTATAACATATTATGACACCTAGTGGACTACCAGGCTATGGCGGGGTGATGGCCCACTAAGCAGACCTATAGATGGTGAGGTAGCAATAGAGGTATATGGGGTACATCCAAAGGGAGTAGACCCTCAGAAGCACAGTGTGCACTAGTGGACAGTGGGTGGATGGGGTGAGGTTGGAGCTGAGGAGGATCCCTAGGTAGAGGAGGGTGAGGAGGAGCCTAATGATGAGTTGTCCTAGCTTAGGGCCTAGGTTGTGAGCTTACAGACATAGGTAGGGACCCTCCAGACATGGATTCTAGAATGAGACACTTCCATGGATACTCTATAGGCACAAATGAGATCCATATAGTATGATATGAGATAGGGACAGAAGTAATGGTGGGGATACGAGGAGGAGAGGACTCTCCACTTAGCACATATTATGAGTGTCACTACAACTCTGGAGAAGATGACACTTGAGTGGGATATTGCATAGTATCAGCTATAACTCATGACTCATGATAGGGATCTAGCAAGGAGTGCATGAGGGGAGCCCTTGACTTCACAGGCTACTCCTATGGATACACATGTACAAGGATATGTAGGTTTGGATCCCGATGTAGTTATTAGGAGGCTATAGGATATGGTTCAATTTCATCTCAGCTAGTAAGCATCAGATGTTGGTCATATCTCTCACTTGGAGGAAGAGATTGAGTTGATCGAGGGTTAGGTTTTGGAGAGGTCCATATATCCATGGACTTATAGGACTCAAACATGGTAGAAAAGGTAGTCTTCGTATCAATTCAGCCACAGGACACCCAGGACAAAGAGGTCCATTGGCTCCATCTCTAGGCAGATTCACTGAGAGGGTGGAGGCAATAGAGGAGCCTCACATACTAGGGGTGTAGGTTCTACCTAGCACAAATCTTGTTAGATGTTTGTACCATTTTATGTGTAAGGTTGAGGACCTACACAGTTATAGCCTACGGGCATTTTGGACATATGCCTATATACTGTGTTATTTGGAAACACATATATATGATATGACATTGATTTATGAGTCATTATATGTTATTTATGTTTATGAGATGCATATGGATGCAGTGCTTATATGTGATGTTGATTTGATGCTATATGATATCATGTATGGATGACATGCACTTGCTAGATGATTGATGTATGACTAGATATTGTGATCTAAATGTGTATATATAGTACCATTATGTATGCATATGGATGCATTGTTTGATTTTAAATGCATGTTTAATGTGATTTACTTATATGCATTTAATTGATTATGCTATGATATGATAAATGCAATGTATGTAATGAATTATTTACATCATGATGATATAATGTAAATGAACTTGTATGCTTTAATCACTTAAAACATAATGTATGAATGCAATATAGGTTTGATAATCTAATGAATGACACCACAAAATGTATAATAATAATAAAATGTAATTGATACATCTTATCATAAGAATGAATCAATTAAACATCCATATATGCTATAAAATATTGTATCATTTCTATTCATAAGCTTTTGGTAAGTTAAAAGAATATGCACAACATAGTTAGTGGTTGTCTAAATATCATTGCTGATATCCATCTGGTATCTATCCTATATTATGAACACTTCTTAATAAATAAAATATTATAAAATGAAGTTTATAGTTGAATGATTTGAAATTAATTGTTGCTATTTAGGAATTTTTGATATTTTCCATGAGACTCAAACACCCTAGTTGACTTATCAAAAGTTGTATAATGACTATACTAGACTTCCAAAAAATAAAGCTTTCGCTATGAAATACCAAGCTATTCATAACCCCTATGTGTGCAAATGAATATATTATATGAGATATAAGCATACCCTAGTGCCAGGTAGGATTCATTTAGCCCATTGCTATATTGGGGATACTCAAATGTCCACCCAATCCTAGGTTTGGACTCAGTTAGACTAGACCACTAGGCAATACAAGCCACCTAAAGCTAGCTCATTTATAAATTGCTTAGACCTACCCCAATATCAGGTGGGATTAACTCAACCCATTACTGTATTGGGGATCACCCTATGATTTTTGAGCATTGATAATTCTAGGGATTAAATCTCACCCCTTTATTTTCTTCAATTTAATTGTTATACTTGCTCATATATAGTGATAAAAATCACTATTTATTTTGTATTTTTTTTTAGCAAGGGATTTGATTTGATTTTTGGGAATTTTATCCTTTTGTGTAAGCAAGGGATTTCTTCGGGTAAGGGGTAAACTTATCATTTTGCCAATGACCACTACTCTAGACCGTTGTGCCTCACAAAATGATCAAGTAACAAAACCTTTTGCCTAAGGTGACCTAGACCACTTTTGTAATGTTCGTCCTTCCTTATCCTAATTAGGATTGTTAATGTGTTTGATTAGTGCTGGGATTATGATATGCTAAGTTCTATCAATGTTAATCTCAAAATGACACTGAGATGGGGAGGTGAATCAGTGTAGCTCTTTAAATATTAAATCTTCAACTCTAAAAGCCGAAACTATTAAAACTTAAAACCACATAAAGCAAATAATACAAGAGAGCATCACACAATACAAGATGTAACAAGGTTCACCAGTTTTGGCTACTCCTTAAAAATTGACTGTTTGGATTCCCATCCAAATCCAGCCTTTGCAAAGCACCAACTTTACAATCAATTTACCAAAGACCCACCTGGAAGGAGCACCAACCCCTGATTTATTTGCACCAACAGAAAGGAGCACCAACCCCTAATTCTAAGCACCAACTTGGACTGAATTTTTGAGACTATATGATTGACATAAAAATACCTTCACTTATACAAGACCCTAACTGGTCTATTGCTAACCCAACCTCTCTTTTTGCAGCACTTTCACACTACTTCAGCTGCCTCTAATAATCCATGCAGACCTCCTTTTATAACACAGTTCTCTGTAACTGCACCTATAACTATCGTAATGACTTCAATTAACTTTTCTTATTTTAGCTGCATGATCTTCTTCTGCATCTAAACCTGTAACCGTCATACTGACTTTAGTTGAATTTTTTATTTTAGCTACATGATCTTCTTTTGTGTCTCCACCTGTAACCGTCGTACTGACTTCAGTTAACTCTTCTTATTTTATTTTGGTTGGGTTCTCTTCTTAGCTCGCTCCACAAAGACCTATCACGAAATCTCGACACATGCATATTTGTCTTCTTCTCGAACTTGTACCCACAAAAACACATGTCACGATATCGTGACACTTTCACCTTCTTACTTTCTCTCTCCTCCTTTAGTCGTGAAAATGTGACATGTCACGAAATCGTGACACTTTCTCTCCTTTGCTCTTTCTCTTGCCTTCGGGTCGCGAAAACCTGACATGTCACGATATCGTGACATTTGTTCTCCTTAGCTCTTTCTCTTGCCTTTGGGTCGCGAAAACCTGACATGTCGCGATATCGCCACACTTTTTCTTCTTGGCCTTTCTGCTCTTTTCAAGTCGCAAAAATGCGACATGTCACGAAATCGTGACACTTTTCCTTTTCTGTCTTCTTGCACTTTTCAAGTCGCGAAAATGCGACATGTCTCGAAATCGTGACACTTTTCCTTTTCTGTCTTCCTGAACTTTTCAAGTCGCAAAAATGCGACATGTCACGAAATCGTGACACTTTTCCTTTTCTGCCTTCATCTTCGCTTTGGACCGCGAAAATGCTACATGTCATGATATCGCGACACTTTTTCCTCCTTGCATTTTCTCTTCACTTCGGACCGCGAAAATGCAACATGTCATGAAATCGCGACACCTTTTTCTCTCTCCTATTTCTCTTTTCTTTGGCCCACAAAAATGAAACATGTTGCGAAATAGTGACACCTTTTTCTCTCTCCTCTTTCTCTTTGCTTTGGCCCACGAAAATGAAACATGTCGCGAAATCGTGACACTTTTTCTTTCGTACAATCTCTCTTGCAATATGTCGCGAAATCACGATACTTTTGCTTGCTTGTGCTTTCTCTTCAAACATGTCACGAAATCATGACAGTTTTGCTTGCTTGCGCTTTCTCTCCGAACATGTCGCGAAATCGTGACAGTTTTGCTTTCTTACTCTTTCTTTCTGAACATGTCACGAAATCGTGACAGTTTTGCTTGCTTGCTCTTTATTTCTGAACATGTCACGATATCACAATAGTTTTTCTTTCTTCTCAACATGTCGCAATATCGCGACAGTTTTTCTTTCTTGCACTTTATCTTCGAACATGTCGCGATATCGCGACAATTTTTCTTTCTTGCACTTTGTCTACGAACATGTCATGATATCACGACAATTTTTATTTCTTGCACTTTGTCTTCGAACATGTCGCGATATCACGATAGTTTTTTTCTTCTCAACATGTCGCGATATCGTGACAGTTTTTCTTTCTTGCTCAACATGTCGCGATATCGCGACAATTTTCTTCCTTGTGATTTTCTTATGATTTTTAGCATTTGGGCCACTTTGATCTTTTGGAGAATCACTGTACATACTTTGAAGAACCTCTTAACTCCTGTCCACTACAACAACCGATCTGTCTGACTGTGTTGACAACAATGACAATACTATTCCTGCACCTTGCTCAACAATCTCCCCCTTTGGAATTGTTGGCAACACACGTGCAATTTCCTGTAATTCTTCTCCCCCTTTGACAATAATACCAAAGGGCTGCTGCAGACTCCCCCTAAGTCCATGCACAACATTCTTAGGCACAAATTATTATAGTTAGCAAAAATTACAAACATGAGCAAAAAGATAATCAAATATATAAATGCTCCCCCTGAGAATGTGGTCCCGATAGCTAGTCAGTTCTTGGGAAGCGTGACCACTCCCAATTTATTGCGAAGGTACTCAAAAATTTCCTTGGGTAGCAATTTTGTGAAGATATCCGCTACTTTCTCTATAGTTGGGACAAAATCCAACTTAACCTCACCTTCCACAACTTTCTCCTTCAGAAAGTGATATCGGATAGCAATATGTTTTGTGCGAGAATGCATGACCGGATTCTTTGAGATGTTAATGGCACTGGTGTTATCACACTTAACTAAAATTGGCTCACTGAAGTTAATACCAAGATCTTTCAGGGTTTGTTTCATCCATAATACATGCGTACAACACATTTTTGCTGCAATATATTCTACCTCTGTTGTCGATAAAGAAACTGACTCTTGTTTCTTACTGTGCCACATGACTAATCTATCTCCAAGATAGAATGCACCTCCACTGGTACTATTTTTGTCATCGACACATCCTGCCCAATATGCATCTGAGTACGAAATAAGGGTGAAGTCCTTACCTTTCGGATACCATAACCCATACTCCATAGTACCCTTTAGATACCGAAGAATCCTCTTCACTACTGTCACATGAGTCTCCTTGGGACTAGCCTAAAATCGTGCTACCATGCAAACTGCCTACAAGATATCTGGTCTAGTAGCTGTCAAATACAGTAGGCTCCCAATCATAGATTTGTACATGGTTTGATCAACATCTGGAGATTTGTCATCCTTGCTCAACTTGCAACCTGTCGTCATGGGAGTGCTAACAGGCTTACAATCCTCCATTGTGAACTTTTTTAGCATCTCTTTCACATATTTAACTTGAGAAATAAATATGCCCTTCTCATTTTGATTAACTTGTAGTCCGAGGAAATACGAAAGTTCACCAATCATTGACATTTCAAATTCTTTCTGCATCTTATTTGCTAAATCTTTACACGACTCATCATTGCTGCTGCAAAAAATGATATCATCTATGTATACAACAAGGACAATGAGATGGCCATTCTCTGTTTTAACATACAAATTGCTATCCACCATACCCTTTTTGAACCCTTGTTGAGTAAGATAATTGTCTAGCCTTGCATACCATGCTCTGGGTGCCTGTTTCAAGCCATACAATGCTTTCTTCAACTTGCAGACAAAGTTGGGATTATCACCGAGTTGGAAACCATCTGGCTGCTCAATATAGACTTCTTCTTCAAGTTTTCCATTCAGAAATGCTGATTTCATGTCCATTTGATAAACTTTGAAATTCTTGTGAACTACTAAAGCCAAAAACATTCTAATTGCCTCTAGTCTAGCCACTGGTGCAAAGGTTTCCTCAAAGTCAATACCTTCAACTTGTGCATAGCCTTTACAGACCAATATTGCTTTATTCCTGACTACCTATCCATCTTCATTCAATTTGTTTCGAAAAATCCATTTAGTACCGATTATATTTTTATTTGCAGGTCTTGGTACTAACTCCCAGGTTTTGTTTTTCTCGATCTGATCTAATTCTTCATTTATTGTCGTCATCCAACTTTCATATTTGCTTGCTTTAGCAACATTTTTGGGCTCAATGCTAGATAATAGAGAGTAGTTACTTACTACTCTTCTTCTTGTCTGAACACCAACTGTGGGGTCTCCAATTATTTGCTCTCTAGGATGATTTTTTTGCCAGCTGCCTGTTTTGAATTTCTTGTTTTCTTCCTCTTCTGAATCACTACTTAAATCATCTGAGTCAATTTTTTGTTTCTTTTCCATTTCCTTTTCCTCATCTCCTTCAATAACCTCTTCATAAATTGGGTAGTTTTCTTCATAGCTTATTTCTTGTTCCCTACCTTCATCAACTTTAACATCGACACTCTCCACAATTTTCTTTAGCCTCTTGTTGTAGCAAGTGTAGGCTTTGCTTTTTGTCGAATAGCCAAGAAAAATACCTTCATCAGCTCTATCTTCAAACTTACCAAGATTATCTTCAGTTCTTTTGATGTAACACTTGCTGCCAAAAACTTTAAAGTATCTTGTTGTTGCCTTTTTCCCGAACCATAGCTCATACGGAGTTTTTGCTTTCATGTGTCCTCAACATGCACCTATTTTGGATGTATACCGCAGTATGGACTGCCTCTTTCCAAAACCTGTCTGCTATTTTGTTCTTAGTCAACATAGTCCGTGCCATTTCCTACACTGTCCTGTTCTTTCTTTCTACCACACCATTCTCGCCGAGGTGTCCTTGTCGCTGAAAACCTGTCTCCTAATCCCATATTTTTCATAGTACTCGCAAACTCCTCCGAAATGAACTCTCCTCCTCTATCTGATCTTAAACATTTAATCCTTTTTCCTGTTTGATTCTCAACTTGTTTTTTGAAAATCTTGAACATCTCAAAGGCATCTGATTTAAGCTTCAAAAATAGTACCCATGTCATCCTGGAATAGTCATCTATGCACAACATAAAGTATTTGTCACCATTTATGCTTTGAGTTCTCATGGGTCCACATAAATTAGTATGTATTAGTTCTAAAGGTTTGCTTGTGAAGTACTCTTTTGTTTTAAATGTGGCTCTAGTTTGCTTCCCATTTTGGCATGAAGCACAAATGCTATTTAATGGTTTGCCAATGGTGGGAATATCTCTCACTGCCCTTTTTGAGCTGATTTTTACTAGATTGTCAAAACTGATATGACCGAGCCTCTTGTGCCACAGCCAATTTTCTTCTTCCCGTCCAATCAAGCACGCTCCTTATGAAGTCTCTGAGAGAGTATAAAGGTTTCTAGATGTCCTTGATCCAGTTGCTATCAACTTTCCACAGTTTGCTGTTCTGACTTCACAACCCTGCTTCTTGAAAATTACTTCATGACCTCTATCACAAATCTGACTTACGCTTAACAAGTTATGCTTTAGACCAATCACAAACAAGACTTCTTTTGACTTGATTTTTCCATCACTGATATTAACCGATCCTTTGCCAACTATCTTAGCTCCATCATTATTTCCAAATTTTACAAAACCACCTTCATATTTCTGTAACTTCTCAAATTTTTGTTTGTCACCTGTCATATGACTGGAGCATCCACTATCAAGTATCCATGGTGCAAATTTGTTCTGTGCTTTAAATGTTGTATGTACGATCAAAGATTCCTTTTCTTCCTTGGGTCTCTCCTTTTCTTTCCACTCTAGTTTGATTACAGTTTTGGTCATTTGTTTTGACTTTTCTTTGTCAGTAGCCTGTGCATGTTTTTTCGAGAAATTTTCTATTTTGTCTCAAACCATTTGGTTGAAATTTTCTTCCCCGATGTTTATTTGCTGCAAATGTACTTTGACAATTTCTTGCAATGTGCCCAAAATTATGACAGTTATAACATTCTACTGCATAATCCATCAACGTGAAAAAACATTTCTACCGGTAAAGTTCCTTTGTCCTACATTATACTTGCAATCTGAAATCTTATGTCCATAACCATTGCATTTAAAACAATAACCAGAAAAGGAATGAGTGAACCTGGGTGATGGTCTTTGCCATTTTGTAGTGGGAGCCATAAATCTTCTTCTCCTTTGATGAGTGACATTGGTGAATCCATCATTGTCAATACTCCTCTCGTGCTTGGCATTATTGCTTTCTTTAGCATGATTCATTTCTTCTTGATCAACCCTGATCTTATCTTCATTCTTTATGGGTTCTACAGTTATGGCCTTTGATCCATTTGATGATTCTCCTTCGACGAAGCCTAAACCAAATTTGATGCCTGTAGTCCTTTGGTTTTTTATAATCTTATCCAGCTTCACAGAACTTTCTTCAAGTTTGTGATAACAACTCATTTTTTGATTCATCTCTTCTAGTCGCATCCTTAAACCAACAATCTCTTCTTCTAGCTTGTCGCACTCATCTATCTTCATGGTTAATTGAACTTCGATATCTTTAGATATTTTCTTGAATTCGTCTATCTGTACTTTCAAGCTGGTTATGATTTCATTGGCATCCTCAAGCTTTCTTGAAATTTTCTTATTCTTTTTCCTTTCTATACTCAGCTCTTTAAGTGCAGTGACCAACTCACCTTCCAGATCCACTTCAGCCTCAACCTCAAATTTTTTATCACATTCTTGTTTTTCCTCTATTTTTTCTTCTTCGAATGCCATGAAAAGAGCTTCACCTGTTTCTTCTTTAGAATCCTCACCGGAGCTATCTTCTGAAGGACTGACATTCTTAGATATGAAACTTTTCTTCTTGAAGTTGCCTTTTCTAAAATTTGGTTTCTTCTTCTAGTCACTTCTTTCTTGGTGTGAACCTTCATCACTTTTGTTTTTCTCATTGAGTGGACATTTAGCTGCAAAGTGCCCAATGCCTCCATAGTTGAAACACTTAAATGGTAGCTTTCCTCTGTATTTTCCTTTTCCCATTTTTAGTTTTTGAACAAAGTTTGCTTCCATTTCATCTGATGTCTCTTCTTCCTCGGATTCTTGTTTTGCTTTTATATTTTTATGTGCTTTAAAAGTAGCTTCTCTGTCTGTGGGTTTAGTTTTTCCTATTCTCATCTCATATGCAGTCAAAGAACCATGCATCTCATCCATACTAAAAGTATTTAGATCTTTAGCTTCTTCTATTGCTGAAACTTTGGAATCAAATCTTTGGGGAAGAGATCTTAGTACCTTTTTCACGAGGACAACATCTTCCATTTCCTCTCCGAGTCGTCTAATCGCATTAATGATTCCATTAACTCTCAGCATGTATGCCTCTATGTTCTCATCGTCATTCATCTTTAATGCTTCGAACCGAGCTCGATGCGTTTGTAACTTGGCCTCCTTGATCTTGTCGTCTCCTTCATGAATGCTCTTTAGTTTGTCCCACATGTCTTTTGCCATTTTACAACTCATAATATTTATCAATTTGTTGTCCACTAAACCGCACATGATAGCATTCTTTGCTTTAGAGTTATTCTCAAACAGTTTCTTACCAACAACATCGGTTGGAGGAGTGGTGGGTATTGTGTATCCACTGTTTATTGACTCCCAAATGTCGTATCCCAAAGCACATAGATATGTCTACATCCCGAGTCTCCAAAATGCGTAATTAGTTTCATCAAACAATGGTGCTTTGTTTGATGAGAATCCTTCACCACCTGCCATTGTCTCACTTCCAAGATCACCTTAGCCGATTAAGCTTGTTCTGGAACTTGGCTCTGATACCAATTGTTAATCTCACAATGACACTGAGAGGGGGGGTGAATCAGTGTAGCTCTTTAAATCTTAAATCTTCAACTCTAAAAGCCAAAACAATTAAAACTTAAAACCACATAAAGCAAATATACACAAGAGAGCATCACACAACACAAGATGTAACGAGGTTCACCAATTTGGCTACTCCTCAAAAATGACTATTTGGACTCCCATCCAAATCCAGCCTTTGCAAAATACCAATTTTACAATCAATTTACCAACACCCACTGGAAGGAGCACCAACCCCTGATTTATCTACACCAACAGAAAGGAGCACCAACCCCTAATTCCAAGCACCAACTTGGACTGCAATTTTGAGACTATATGATTGACATAAAAATGCCTTCGCTTATACAAGACCCTGACTGGTCTATTGCTAACCCAACCTCTCTTTTCATAGCACTTTCACACTACTTCAGCCACCTCTAATACTCCACGCAGACCTCCTTTTATAACACAGTTCTTTGTAACTACACCTGTAACTATCGTACTGACTTTAGTTAACTTTTCTTATTTTAGCTGCATGATTTTCTTCTGCATCTACACCTGTAACCGTCGTACTAACTTCAGCTGACTTTTCTTATTTTAGCTGCATGATCTTCTTCTACGTCTGCACCTGTAACCGTCATACTGACTTCAGTTAACTCTTCTTATTTTATTTTGGCTGGGTTCTCTTCTTAGCTCGCTCCACAATGACCTATCGCAAAATCGTGACACTTCTGCCTCTTTGTCTTCTTCTCGAACTTGTACCCACAAAAACACATGTCGCGATATCACGACACTTTCACCTTCTTACTTTCTCTCTCCTCCTTTAGTCACAAAAATGTGACATGTCGCAAAATCGTGACACTTTCTCTCCTTTGCTCTTTCTCTTGCCTTCGAGTCGCGAAAACCCGACATGTCGCGATATCGCGACACTTTTTCTCCTTAGCTCTTTCTCTTGCCTTCGGGTCACGAAAACCCGACATGTCGCGATATCGTGACACTTTTTCTTCTTGGCCTTTCTGCTCTTTTCAAGTCGCAAAAATGCGACATGTCGCAAAATCGCGACACTTTTCTTTTTCTATCTTCCTGCACTTTTCAAGCCATGAAAATGCGACATGTCACGAAATCATGACACTTTTCCTTTTCTGCCTTCATCTTCGCTTTGGACTACAAAAATGCTACATGTCGTGATATCGCGACACTTTTTCCTCGCATTTTCTCTTTGCTTCGGACCGCAAAAATGCAACATGTCATGAAATCGTGACACCTTTTTCTCTCTCCTCTTTCTCTTTGCTTTGGCCCGCAAAAATGAAACATGTCGCGAAATCGTGACACCTTTTTCTCTCTCCTCTTTCTCTTTGCTTTGGCCCGTGAAAATGAAACATGTCACGAAATCGTGACACTTTTTCTTTCGTACAATATTTCTTGCAATATGTCATGAAATCATGACAGCTTTGCTTGTTTGTGCTCTCTTCGAACATGTCGTGAAATCGCGATAGTTTTGCTTGCTTGCACTTTCTCTCCAAACATGTCATGAAATCGTGATAGTTTTGCTTGCTTACTCTTTCTTTCCGAACATGTGAAATCACAATAGTTTTTCTTGCTTGCTCTTTCTTTCCGAACATGTCGCGAAATCATGACAGTTTTGCTTGCTTGCTCTTTCTTTCCGAACATGTCACGAAATCATGACAGTTTTGCTTGCTTGCTCTTTCTTTCCGAACATGTTGTGATATCGCGACAATTTTTCTTTCTTCTCAACATGTCACGATATCGCGACAATTTTTCTTTCTTGCACTTTGTCTTCGAACATGTCGCGATATCGTGATAGTTTTTCTTTCTTGCACTTTGTCTACGAACATGTCGCGATATCACGACAGTTTTTCTTTCTTGCACTTTGTCTTCGAACATGTCACGATATCGCAACAGTTTTTCTTTCTTCTCAACATGTCACGATATCACGACAGTTTTTCTTTCTTGCTCAACATATCGCGATATCGCGACAGTTTTCTTCCTTGTGATTTTCTTATGATTTTTAGCATTTGGGCCACTTCGATATTTTGGAGAATCACTGTACAGACTCTGAAGAACCTCTTAACTCCTGTCCACTGCAACAACTGATCTGTCTGACTATGTTGACAACAATGACAATACTATTCTTGCACCTTGCTCAGCAATCAAAACTAGACCTCATCTATAAAAGAAAAGCAAGCTTTCTACTAAAAATGAGAAGACCACTAGGTATGGATGAATGACCAGAAAAGCCTAATATATTATTCATATCAATAGGAGAGGTTGTGTTGAAAACACAATTCATGACAAGGGTGATGGATCATGATGGTAATGCATAGATGTATGATTGAAACGCAAATGTGGTGTTGTTTGTAGGATTGCAAACACAACCTATCCTAATTCAAGTACTATAGATGGAAATACCTCATGCAATGCAATTAAATAAAATGCGTGTGCAAAATGAAAATGCATGATGCAAATGGAATGCAATATTTTTAGATTTTATTGCTTTTTATTTTTATGGATTTCGAAGTTTTTCCATTTTTTTTAGTTTTTGAATTATTATGTATGGAATACCTTAAGATGAAGGATTTTGAGAGGTTCAAAATTTTCAACCCCTTCAAACGATGTTAGGCAATACATTCTAGGTCTAATTTTCTCTAATATGATGTAAGTACCTAACCAATTAGCCACTAATTTATCTCACAAGTGTGGTAGCAAGTTTGAGTTCTCTTGGTTCTCTTTCAACACAAGGTCACCAACCTTAAAGTCCCTCAGATGGACTTTACTATTATCAGCTTGTTTTAAGAACTCTTGGTAAATGTGGAGATGCTCAAGGGCATTCACATAATATTCATCAAGAAGCATTAATTGATCTAGGCGATCTTTCCGCACCGTGTTGTCATCGATGAACTCTTTCAATGTGACACGCAACATTGAAATCTCCAGTTCTAAGGGTATAATGGCCTCAACACCATATACTAGCGAGAATGGGGTTGCCCTAATGGGTGTCTGTATGCTAGTCTTGTAAGCCCATAACACAAGGGGTAGTTGGATGTGCCAATATTTGTGGTTTTCTTGTACCATATTTTTCAATATGGTGACCACTATCTTATTTATAGATTTAGCTTACCCATTTGTCTTGTGGATAGTATGGAGTCACAAAATTGTGTTGTATATTGTACTTAGACATTAAAGCCCTCATAATTTTGTTCTTAAATAACGTTCTATTATCTGAAATTATCTTGGATGCTATACCAAAATGACTAATGATATTGTGAAGTATAAACTCTGTAATACATGCTCCAGTTGTCGTGGCTAAGTAAATTGCTTCCATCCACTTTGTCAAATACTTAGTAGTCATTATAATAAATGCATGTCAACCCAATGATGGAGGAGAGATCTTACCAATTATATCTAAACCCCACTGAGAAAATGACCAAGCCACTTGGATGAGATGTAAGGCCTACGATGGCAAGTGCATAATATTACCATGATGCTAACATTTAATGCATTTCTTGACATATGCATTGCAATCCTTCTCCATAGTGGGCCAATAATAACCCATTTGAAGGATGCGCTTGACAATGGCCATGCCGCTAAAATGGCCACCGTATGTATCATTGTGAGCTTGCGATATTGCCCAAGATGATTCTTGGGGCTCAAGACAACAAAGGAGAATTCCATCCTAGCTTCTGTAGTACAAGATGTCTCCGAGAAAGACATACTTTGTTGCTTTCTATCTAAATGTGTATTTTATGACACACGACAATCCCTACAGTATTAAACCAAGCTTTAGGAAGCTATGTAATTGTGACATCCAATATTGATAAGCTTATGACTTTACTGACAAGATGACTTGTTCCACTAGTGTTTTTTATGTGCAAATGCAGACTGGGATACAACCTTATGGTGAATGGTGGTGCCATTCCCCGTAGGACCTTGTGAGATAAAAGATCCCTATGATGCCTTCTTGAGAAAGTCTATGGATTTATATAACCACTCATGGTTTTGTTCTATATGAATAATGTTGACTGATTCCTTGTTATCAAAATCCACTTGATGCATCATGGAATGCGATAGCATATTTACATGAATGGTAGTAAAGTCAGTAGATGGATTCCAAGGGATTAGAGATCCCAAGGATGCAATAGTGTTTGCAAATATGTTCAACATTTTAGGGATTACCTCGATGTTGTACCACTCTATCTGGGCTAGATAAGTATCAACAAGACCCTTGTAAGCTTTCAATATGGTATACCTACATTGAAAAAGTCCCTTCACTTTATTGACTATGATAAGGGAATCACCAAAGATATTTAATCATTTAACCTTCATGGTGATGGTTTTTTGGAGACCCAATAGTAGGGCTTCGTACTCAGCATTGTTGTTGGTACAAGGAAAATCCAATTTAAACAACAAGGGTATTAGAGTGCCTTGTGGCATGAAGAAGACAATTCCTGCACCACTCCCTTACATTTCAAACCATCAAAGAACATAGTCATGTCAGTTTTGTTATCTGGTTCTCTAGGTTTGTGTGCTTCTAATAATACGAAGACCGCATCATCAGGAAGATCTATAGTGAGAGGCCTACTATTCTTGAGAGGTGCCTCTACCAGTTAATCAACTATGATCTATCCCTTGATGGACTTTTGGCTAATGAATTCCAAATTGAATTATGTCAATAGCATGATCCACTTTGTAGTACATGTATTATGATATGTCTTGTTCATCATATACTGTAAAGGATTTTGTTTGGATATTACATACGTCATATGACTTAGCATATAATGATGCAATTTCTTCATTGTGAACACCATTTCTAAACACAACTTCTCCATGTATGCATATCTGAGCTCATAACTCACCAAGGTGCGACTGATGTAATATATGGCTTGCTATTTATCTTGCATGTTCTTTTGGGCTAACATGGTTCCCAATGCAAATTTGGTGACTGATATATATAGCAAAAAAGGCACATATAGTCTTGGTGGATCTAGCACTGATGATGTTTCTAGGTATTGCTTACTTTCAACGAATGCCGCTTGATAGTCCTCATCCTAATTGAATGGGACCCCCTTATGTAGTAGTCAATTCATGGGTTGACATTTATCTGATAATTATGTAATAAATCACTTTATGAATGCTACTTTGCCCTGTAGGTTTCTTAACTCTTTGATATTTTTGGGCGGATCCATTTCTAATATGGCCTTGACCTTTGCTGGGTTAACTTCATGCCTCGTTTTGAAATGATGAATCCCAATATTTTTCCTAAAGTTACATCGAATATGCACTTCTTAGGATTCAACCTGACATTATGCTCTATCATACAATCAAAGACCTTCCTCAAGACCTCAACATGCTCTAAACACAACAATGACTTTACCAACAAGTCATCGATATAATATTCTAATATATTATGCATGTAGTCATTAAAAATATATGAAATGGCTTGTTGATATGTGGCACTAGCATTTTTAAGGCCTAATGGCATAACTTTATAGCAAATATTCCCCATGGCATTGTAAATATGGTTTTGTGTTGGTCCTTAGCTTTAATATGAACCTAATTATAACCAAAAAAAATCATCCATAAGGGAGAGTATCTCATGACCTACAGTTGCGTCTACAAGGCCATCTATGTTGGGAAAAAAAATGAATCCTTTGGTGTTACCTTGTTGAGATATCTGAAATCTGTACATATAGGAATTCTTCCATAAGGTTTTTCTATAGATACCATGTTTGATACCCATTTTGGATAGTCGATGGAGATAATGAACTCTACGTCCAATAACTTATGTTGCTCGTCTTTAACCATTAAAGTTACTATTGGATGCATCTTCTTGAGCTTCTACTTGAAAGGTTTCTTGGAGGAATCTAGCAAAATGTTATGAGTAACCAATTTTGGATCTAGTCTTGACATATCCTTGTATGTCAAAGTGAATAATTTAGGTCTCTATCTAAATAGAGGGATGAGTATGGCATGCTCATCAGGAGATAGACTCTCTCCAAATTTATCCCTCTTATAATTAGTGGGATAATTACTGATATCCACATAGAAGGTCTACTCTACTGACATGTGTGATCCTTCCTCAAGCTGGTGAGACGTAGGAATCAAGTGGATGTCATCAGCTGGGTTTAAGGGTCCTACATCAGAATTTCCCTCAATGTGAGAAACATCATGTACATAACCTAGCACAAAATAAAAAGGTTGTAGTATTTATTCATTAGAAAATAAATCTTCAAGCTCCAGTGGTGAATCAATGTGATCCCAATAAATAGCATCTACATTCATATACAATGGTTTGGAGGGGTTAGCTAGATTATGAGTGGAGTGGTCAAATAAATGGAGATCATATTTATGGAATGGATTAGATCTCCAGGACCACATGTGTGTGACTCTATGTTGATATAACTTCCATCCCTAAGATGTGGCTCTAGGGTATGGGGATCTCTAAATATGGTGTATGAACAAACTTGAAAATAGGATCGCTTCACTCTAGGAGCTGCATGTACATTGGTGGATCGGGGAAGACTATATGATAAATCATATCTAAATTGGGTGGTCTCCAAGGCACAAACTAGGATAGACTCATCGATGTCAATCGGATCATGATGATGGTGCAAATAGTGAGGCCCAAGATAGGCTCTCTCGGTCTCATCCTTGTCATCATTGTCATATATGAGTCCTTTGCCCCTACCCATCGGAATCGGGTGATTATCAAGATGAGGCCTAAGGTAGGCTCACTTTGTTTCATCCTCATAGTCACTATCAATCATAAAGAATTCCTCATTCTTACCCATTTCCTCCATGGGTAACAAATTATGTAGATTTAGAGGGCCTAAATAGGTCAATTCATTTTCATCCTCATATCATTCATTATGTGAGAATAACTTATCATCATATGTTCCAGAATTACAATTTGATCCATCACTTTTGATGATGGACTCTGCTACACTCATATTTTGGATTGGCATACATGTGTCATCAGTAGCTTCACAAATTTCATTGTCCAAGTCAGCTCTTGGATTGTCTCCTTGATTTACCTCTACCATTATGTGCTTATTATAATCTTTGGTGGTACTTCTAAGACATAGGTTACCAACCTATTACCCCTTCATAGATAAGAAGTGTTAGGGTTATAAGGATTCCAGCCCACATCATCCCCCAAAGCAAGGTTTAAATGATCTAAAGATGCTACTAGGAGCTCATCCTGCCCTCAGATATGATAGCCTAACTCAAACCTATTAGTTGGTAACTAATATTATGGTTCGATGGTAACTTTGCACCCCTACTCAAATAATCCCAAGCCATAACCATACCAATGGTAACGTTCAAAGTAGCGCAAGGTGAATTCAGGGTTAGACAGATAATGAAAATTCACCATGAATGGTTCATCATCATCCTCATCTATGGGCATGTAATTTATTAGTTGATCTAGCCCTCCATAAATGAAGTTTGTTTGGTTGGGCAGCACCCCCAGTGGTACCACTATCTCCATGGGAAAGTGATGGGCTTGAGGTCGACCCATATCCTATGCAGATTCGATAAATGGTGTGAACATCATGTTCTGCATGATATATTTTGCTAATTCAAGGTTAACCAAATGTATGGTCACCTGTGGTGTGCATATGACCCTAATGAAGAAGTAGGTGAAGCAGGCTAAGGTGCCTCCTCAACTTGATTTTTAATGTCCCCTTCATCCATGGGACTAGGACCCTCGATAGTTGCTTCTTTGGGCTTTTACTTTGACTCTTTATCACCCATAACTGTCTTAAACTTCTTGTCATTCTTAGGCATTTTGGATATCGTAGGTTTAGTCGAAGATGTTATTGTGTGCTCTAATAAATATAGTGTAGTTGTGGAAGGTCCCGCACACACTCCTTTTAATTTACCTTCTGTATGTTTGATTGGTGATGTCGGTCGTATATCCAAATGCGTTGACGAAAGAATGAAATCTCCTGATAAGTCTACTAAGTTCACGTATTTGAATGGATCTTCATCAGAAGGAACCATGTGAACTTGTCCCTCATGTACATATTTTTATGCACTAATGTAAGATCGAGGGAATGCAACACATTTCTCTAATTCAAGGTCTCCCCAAAAGGATGTTATACTGCATGGCACCTTCGATCACATGACACATCACAAGGATGGTCTTAATTCCAACCTAAATCAAAAGAACTATAGTACCTACCGTTGAGCATAGCGCATCATTGAATGCTATCAAGGTGAAAGTAGAAGGTATAATATGTGACTTTGGGAACTTCAAATATGTTAATGCCTTGGTTGTAATTATGTTGATTTATGACCCTATATCAATCAAAACTCATTTGAATGGTGTGTGATTAACACATACAATTATATGTAGCGGTGGGTCCATTATGGCAGTGGAGATAATTTTAATCTCATGATAACTAAATTGAATTATCGGTTCACTGCACTGCTACAAATGTCCCACAAATTTTTTAAATGCTTTAGGATCTTGGGACTAAAATTTGATTGATCTTAGAATATCCATGAGTGTCTCCCTATGCTTAGGATATTGCTGAATCAGTTCATAGATCGACAAATTTGCTAGAGTTATCTGTAGGCTTTGAACTAGCCTACTCCTAATGGTCACCATCGGTCTTGTAGGTGGGCCTGGTATATTTTAAGCTGACCTTTGTTGAGGTGCAACATGCACTCTAATTGGAGCTAGAGGTGGATTTGGTCTTTCGTACCTCCCTTGTCTCATGATAACATTAACCATGCCAATGAATCCTTGAGTTGGTGGTTCAACCTACACTTGATTCACATGATCAACATTGTTCCTCGATGGCTCATGATTTGGTAAGGGATTCTTGAAAATCCCCATATTCTAGTTGTCTGGAACCTAAGGGTTGTCCACAGTTAGCTCTCCTCTTTTGATCATGTTTTGTACTACATGTTTGAAACTCCAACATCCTTCAATGTCATGTCCTTTTACCCTATGGAAAGCATAGTATAAATCATCCCTATACCCTTTTAGCTTGGGCTGATTAGGGTCTATTAACTTGATCTCCAATAATTTGAGGGCCTTGGCCTCGCACAGTTGATGGAATATCGATGTCATCGATTTTGACAAAGGTGTGAACTGGCGAGGTGGGCGTTGTTCTTTATTCTTACCCTTTTTTTTATTATTGCGTTGATCATATCATGCAAGAGGAGGTTGGGCTTGATAATTTTGTTGTTACCCCTTATCCCCTCTCTAGAGGTTTAACACCACTTGGTTGACATGGGTTGGCTTGGCCTGTTCCTTTTGATTGTGGGTGTTCTTTTTGTTCCATTCCTTCTTGTTCCTGAGTTTCAAGTTACCCTCCTATAACTTGATGTCCTCTATTACCTTAGCTTGTGCCAAGGCCTCCTCGAATGTTTGATACTATTGTAGTTGTAGTAGTAACGAGATGTGCTTCACACAAATCTTGGTAAACATCTGAGTTAGTTCAATAGATAGAATGGAAAATGGCAACTTTACCATTATATTTCTCCATATTTTACCATAATCCATGATCAGCTCATCATCATGTTGCATTAAAGTAGCCAGATCAGATAGGTTCACCTTCTTCTTGACACCGAAGGAGAAGCATTCAAGAAATATATTAGCCAGTTGTTCAAAGTTGGTTATGTTGTACCTCTTAAGTTGATTAAACCACTCTCGGGTAGGGCCTAAAAGGGTTGTGATGAATATTCTCAACAACAGAGCATCATTGCTTTCAATCTAAAAGCACATGTCCATAAAGCTCGTAACATATTCCTGAGCATCTTCCTCACCTTGAAACTTCTCCAGCTTTGACATCTTGAAATGCTCGGGATACACTGGAATGGGCACAAAAGGGCATAAAGGTTCATTATGAATCTTGTTCAAGGTCAACTTTTGATAAGTCATCCCTTGCTTCTCTATAGCTCGAACCTTATCTGCTAAGGCCTAATAGGCCTTCTAAAATAGAATTTATTCTTCTTTGAGAGGTCCACAAGGAGCCTTGGGAGGCAAATTCTTCTTCAGATGAGGTGGATGAATGGGATCATCCTCCACATCTACTAGGGAGATCTTAGGATATATTGTTCTTGATCATATCTCACTTCTTTTTATTGTGTATACCCTTGATTTCCGAGCACTTGGAACTATATCGTGTTTTGGGTCATGTAGCGAGTATGGTTTTCAATATGCTTAGGGTGCAAATCAAGCTACGAAGCAGCTTTTCTATGAGTGCGCTCCCTGTACTCACTACGAGGGGGTAAATTAGCTTGAGCCAATCGATCCTCTCTCTCAACATGCTCCTTTTTCTCAAGGATGCATTACTCGTGCATGCATTGCTTAAAAATATGTTGCCTTAGCAACATCTATCTCTGAGTATCCTCTTTTTTGAGGTGCTCATGCTCTGTGTGAACATCCTTCAATTGAAATTGGAGAATTTTTTGTCATTGTTCTAACACCAATTTCTATGATCGATCTATAATATCGATCATGTGCGACCTCTGGTGTACTCATTGAATTCAAGTAGCTTTGTTGGTATGACCTTCAAAATACTGGTTTACCACACTCTTGTTCTTATCTATGTAGATGACATTCATGTTCTAGTGTTATTTGTACTCTATGCCCGCATGGGTCGATGGGGCAATTATACTACGAGCACATTTGGAGAATTCTCCTAGCTCTCTAATGGTCCGACGTGTGCTCTCACTACGAGAACTCATAGAATGAGAATGCACAATTGAGGGTTTATACCCTAGCTACCCTAAGACTCTATCTAGACCATCCAATTTCCTAGTGCACCATGACTCATGTGGTGGCGTACCATTGACTCCAACCTTAGACATATCAAATGTGAACTTTCTAGGTTGATTGTTGTTTGGAGTCTATGAGGGCCTATGCCTTGAAGCATCCCTCTCTTCCTACCCCTGAATGGGTGGATTTTCTACTTGTCTATTTTGGATTGATGAGGGCCTTGAGCCTCCCTTATCTCGAGTATAGATGGGCACTAACTTAGTTATAGTTCCTTCCTCAACGATGTACTCTTTAGTGGATCTGGTGGATCCACGAGGTGTACAATCATGATATATACTCCCATGCTTGAAGGGCCCATGTTGGGATCTTCCATACTTAGATCTATCTCACGAGGCATGTGCATTGCCTCCTCTAAGTGGGGTATTCTGATGAGAACCCCCACGTGTAGAGTTATCCCCTCTAATGCTTGTCGAACATCATTTGAGAGGATCTTGTGATTGAGGGTTCTTCATGTTGTGTTGTGCATTGGGTGGAGCCTCGGCTTTAACCTCGGTTCTATGCCGAGATCGACCGCTCTGTGTGACAACCATGATGTGGTATTATCTTGTATGTATATTTTAAATCAAACAAAGCAAACAATGATGATTATCTCTTTTAAATTTTCTTTGTGAGCCCTAACTAGTTTGATGTGTTTTGAAATTTGTTGAAAACTTAAACTACTCTCATCATGTTTGAAATTGTTGATGATATACTCAATAGTTTAAGGGTTTTCACCTGTATACTCATAGCTCGACAACTTGGCAATGAAATTCTAGGCCATGTAATCCAACCTATAATGTGTGGTAATTAATTCCACACATGGTCAAGGAGCAAAGTCCTATCGATCCTCACCCAGTTCACCTGTAGTCAGTGATATACCTCTTTGAAGAGAGATTCGTGCAGATTTTCCATGGGCTATGATGGTTCTTGGAGTCGATATTGGTCTAGTAATAGGGTTTGAGGGAGTTGGGCCAATGGATGGAAATCACTACCACCATCATTGAACCCTACTAGTGGTTGGATATGACTTCCAACTCACTAGAGTTTAGATAGTGTGTGGTGTGTGTTTGTTCATTTTAGATTTTGCATGAAAGTAGAAATGCAACACCAAGCACTCAATGCTCTTTCCTAAATGCCTAATGATAAAAGCATTTAATATTTAGAAAGATGCATCTAATTGATTAAATGTTGTTTTAGAGAATGCACAGTAAAATGTTCTAACAGGCCTCTGATTGGGCCACAACAGGTAAACTTTACAAACAAACTCTAATTGTTAGCCATGGGATAGAGCCACAGGTAATAGTGTTGGCCATAGGATAGAGCAGTGGGCCAATATCTTAGCCATGGTTGATAGGTACAACTAACAGTGCTAGCCATGGCTAATAGACAACATAATATTTTTATGATTCTTTTCCTTTTACTATTTTCTATGTGATTTTAATTAGCTAAAAACCAAAAATATAGCAAAAACCAAAAACACAAAGGATCAAAATTACCTGGAGTCCTCGTTCTATGGAGAGGCAGTCTACTTCCTACCTATTTTTTGCTTTGATGCTAACCATGGCTAACACCTGCAACAACAAAATAGAAGAAATCCATCAGTTACTACGGAATTTATGGGGTTTCCATCGTGATCACCATATATAACCTTGTAGAAAGCATACACCTAACTAATGCATCAATTGATATCAAACATTAAAGCATAAAATATTGATAATAATAACTTTAACAAGAAAGAGAGTGCTTCTTTTATTAAATATTTTGTCAAATCTGATTACAAGTACGTCCCTCTTAGGGATACTCAATTTTGATACAATTAATACAGTATTGAAGATCCTCTAAATGAGGGGGTGGTATAATTCATAGACTCTCCATAAAGACACAAACTGCTCAAGATCAATGGTGACCTTCTTCTCTCATGAAAGAGGTATTTTTTGCCTTGAATGCCTTGAAATGAATGGATCCTATAAACCCTACATTCAAGAAACAACAAGAAAGGATTAAAAGCAAATATGGCCTCTCTTGATGAGGCTTTTGATGGAAACTTGCATAAATGATGATAAAGAAAACAAGAAACATGTAAATCTATGAAGATTAGCATAAAATCATCAAATTACTATGAAGCATAGAAAGAAAGCATGTAATCTAGGTAATAAGCAACCTAATTAGCCATTAGAAACTTGAATTGCATGAAATAACAAGAAACTATGCTAAATTGACAAATGCAAGGAAATGGAAGTAAATCTACCATTAAATCCTAGAATTAACCGGTCAAATGTTTGCTAAACTGTAAATATATGCTAGATTAAACTAATTGCATAACTAAAAATGTAAATCTAATGCTAAAACAAAAGAAATCAAGGATCAAACCCTAGTTGTGGGTCTGAGGCATGGTGGGCACTGTTAGCCATGGTTGACAACCATGGTTGAGGTACAAATTCTCTTGCTCTTGTAATCAAGGCTTGTATATCTGATTCCCTCCATGGAATTGATGATCAAGGGTTGCCTCTATGTCCTCTAATGGATTGGTGGTCGAATTTTTTGAGATTCACATTCGATTGGCTTGATTGTGCGATTATGCTTCCTAGTCCTTTGGAAGCTCCATTGATGAATTCATGCTTATCACTCCATAATTGGGCAGCATTTTGACTCTCCTCAAGGGGTTATCAATTTGCTATCCATTTTGATAGAGCTTCACTATGTTCAAATGCAAAATTTCTCCAGACTTCTCCCCAATTTGGAGGGGGTCTTATAGGACTCCTAATCTCTAATCTTGGCTTGATTGGGAAGCCAAGATCAAGATCCAAGAGGTTGGATCAGTTGGGAGGAAAAATATCGAAGCTTCCCCATCCAAAACCATTTGAATCTCCATTGCCTAGACCATTGTAACCAAATTTGGCTCGACCCAAGATTCAAAATAGTTTTGATGCTAGCCATGGCTCTGAGGCATGACCAACTCTGTTAGCCATGGGTGTCAACCATGGCTAAGGCTGAGTTAGCCAACTCTACCCAAATTGAGTGGTTAAAACCACTGCTTCACCTTGGAGCTATCCAAGATCATTCATATGGTTTATTAGCATGTCCCATATGAGTAGTCGCCTCGACATGACACGTTTTAGGTGTCTACATTATGTTATAAGCTATGGAGTAGTAAGGGTTATTTAAAGTTTTTTGCTTATTGAGTTTTTAAATATTTGAAATAGTTGAAAATT
The DNA here is from genome assembly GCA_028583015.1 of Wollemia nobilis. Lineage (NCBI taxonomy): Eukaryota > Viridiplantae > Streptophyta > Pinopsida > Araucariales > Araucariaceae > Wollemia > Wollemia nobilis. The sequence continues at coordinate 2,191,253 of JAQPPZ010002068.1, forward strand.
AGAAAATGGAATTATAAGGAGTTAAAGTTATTTAGTTTTTTATTTTAAATATTTAAAGTTATTTGAAAGTTTTTTTTGAGTTCTTTATAAAATTTTGAAAACTTTAAAAACTTAGAGTTTTTGAAATATTTGGAATTTTTTAAATTTGAAATTTTACAAATTTAATAAGGGAGTTAAAAGGAGTTCTACATCAAAGGATTTATAAAACTTGAAATTTTCAAATTTCATATTTAAGTTATTTCTTAACTTGGAAGGTATAAGGTTTACTACCTCAAAAGATTTCAAAAATTTGAATGAGTTCCATTATGTCAAATAATAGGAGAAAAATTAGAAGATAAATTTCTTGATCAAGTAACACGAAGGCCACTTCTAAAAAGTTACAAGTATTTAGTTACTGTAGACACCTAAAGCTTGTCATGTCGAGGGTGACTACTCATATGGACATGCTACAATACCATATGGAAGATCTTGTATAGACTCCAATATAGAGCAATGGTTCTAACCACTCAATTTGGGCTCCTTGGCCTAATCAATTTGAACCACAGCCTAGACCTGTGGTTTACAACTGAACCATAGCTGAGACCTATGATTTATAGTCTAGACCGTAGCTATGATCTACGGTTTTAATTGAAGTTCATTTGGCCTTCAATCCGAGCCAAATAGGTTGGAACGACCATTTGATATAGAAGAAGGTGGTTAATGGATGAAAGATTTTAGAGGCTTTCATTCCAACTGTCCTAACCACCCCTTCTTGATCTTGGCTTCTCTAGGAAGCCACCCCTAGCCCTTGGGTAGTCCTATAAGTACACCTCATAATTAGGGAAAACTAGAGGAGAGAGCATTGGATATTTGAGCAATAGAGCCCTATCGAATTGTACACTCAATCGAGGATACTAAGAGAGAGCTATTGCACTTATCCCCTACCTACTTGCCAAGATTCATGATGAAGTGCATTATGGATTGATGGGCTGTCGTTAAGAACATCATTAATTCTCAATGAATTTGTCAATCCAGGGTGGTGTCCAAGGCTATTTACGAGAGAAATTTCAAGCAGGGTTGTAGTTTAGTTCATTTGGAAGTAGTAGGTCTTATTGGTGGAATTGATTGTGTGGGGGTTTTGTGTCACTTCTACCCCTAAATTGCATAAATTAAACTTTAATCTATTTGCAAGAATGAAAACTAATTAAATTGCATAATTGAAACTCTAGTTACAATTGTAGAATTGAAAGTCTATTTAATCTTGCAATAATTGAAATGAAGCATAAAAACTAGATCCTATCAATGCTCTGTAACAGAAGGTCATCAATCTTCTGTGTAGGGTTTTGACAGCAAAAACAAGAATGTAGAGAAATTACAGAAAACTTGTAAATTGCTAAAAATGGAAATTTGCAATGAATTGGAAAGTTACTGGGAATGAAAAGAATAACCAGATCTACCACTAATCATATCACAAAAACATTATGAACAAGAATTAAACAACTAGGAATGTTAGTTGTGCAAAAGAATGAAAATGACAAGTTCACAACTTATTATGCTGTAGCAAAATTAGAATAAAACCTGTCTGTCAGTCCTCCTCCTAGGTCTGGAAGTGGCCAACCTCCTTTCTCATAATAAGGTTTGAATTCTTCTTTAATTCTTACTCACACTCAGACATAACAAAATAAATGGAATGAAACTGCACTTTTATTACTTCGTAAACATAATTACAATTCTCGCTGAAATCTACATACGTCTTGAAATCACTATTCTATTATATCCCTATTTATTTTCTATCTCCTCTATCTAATAGCTCAACTTGGACGGGAGCTATCTTTTATAGATGCCTAAAATCTAATTACAAACAAAAAATATGTTGTTCCTGATATCCTATAGAATTTCTAGGGTTTATCCTAAAAGAGGATCAATTTGATCTTTTCCATAAATGGTGGCTTTGAATGGCATGGACGGTAAATTTAGATGGGAGATATTTTCCCTTAACTTTATCAACCTTCTTATCCCATTTTCCATCACAAAAATTCAGTCAACAATTCAAAAAGTGCTTTCTATTCTCATTCCAAAGAAACTGTGTTCATTCCAAAGACATTGTGTTCATTCCGGAGACACTGTGTTCATTCTGAAGACACTGTGTTCATTTTGAAGGTCTTTAGAATGACCAACTGTGTTGAATCCAAATGGTTTTGGCTACATTTCTCAGGTGGATTAGCCCTCAGGATCAGATTGCAATAGTCTTCATTCTTCCTTGGATGTGAATTTCATGCCTTGCCATTCATTGGCAGTTGGCTGGAATTTATATGGAAAAACCAGTTTTCTGCTGCACAGAAATAAGTCTTTGTATTATTTACTGAATTTAGAGAAACTAATGCTTAATGATCATAAAAATAAGACTAGTGAAGTGATGTTGTCAACCTAAGCATGACAATATAACATAAAACTATACAATAACTGTTAAAAATCATAATATAATGTCCTTAACACTTCAATCATGCAAACAGTTAATACACAACATATTAAATCGTCTTAACTAGCATATAAGATAATTCACAAGAGTTTTAGGTAGTTTTAACTATTTAAAACATGTTATAAATGAGGCTTATCCATGTCTCATCATTCCCCCCAACTTATATTAATGCATGCCCTCATGCATTGGAGTGGGCTATGGAGTCACAAATGTCCATACTCATATTCCATGTTTCATAGAACAATTTAGTGCCTGTGTAATTTCTCATGAAGTTTTATGAGTCATTCTTCAAACTAATCATCTGGTTGGGAAGCCTCTTCAAAATAGGAGGTAACTAGAGTAATGATGGTTGGAGGCCTGAATCTGAGACCTACCCAATGATTTTGCATAAAGGTATTTCTCTGGATTGAGAAGGCAATGCCTCAGAATGGAAGGGCACTGCTTCAAAGTGGAGGGGCACTACTTTAGAATGAGCACTTGTGTCTTCATTTTCCCTAGATAATCCAAGTAGTAACTGAACCAAATCCTTCTCTTTATCTGATGTAGTTGATTGTTTGTCAACTTGTGACAGCCTGCTTTTTAGTTTCTCCACTTTCTGCTATAATTCTCTAATTTTCTTTTCATGTTTTTCAATAACATCTTTTATTTCCTCAATCCATCTCATTTGTATTTTTATAACACTCTTGGCTACTCTCAGTTGTTTTGTGACTCAAAACATAATACTGATAAATCAACTGTAGTTTGCTGCTCAACAACGATATCATCCTCTGCTTCAGACCCCTACTCCTGTACAGGAGGTTCCATGAAATTATCTATGATTACATCCAAATTCTCAGTGGCTTGTTGCACTTCCATGACATCAAGGCTATCATGTCTGGTCTTCTCTTCAATCATTTGTTCTTTTATCTCTTTTTGTTGGAGTCTTGTAGACCTCCTAGTCCTTAATGTATATTTTATCTTCTTGCCCTGTTTTCTTGTGGTAACAGAGGCTGTAGGGATAGCTTCAGGCTCTTCACTAGGAACTTCACTCTCCTATTCTGATAGATAAATAACATGTTTAGAAAAATAAACCCTCTTCTATTTTATTTTTCTGCTATCAGTTTCAGCCCTTCTCTTCTTAGTCTGTGAGGTTGATGGTTCTAGATAAAAATGCTTTGTTGCTTTTGCTTGGTGTGTTTCCTTCTCTACAATAGCATTTTTTTTTAGCCTTTTCTTCTTCCTTAGTAGCATATTTTTTTATAGAAACATCTATATCCTCTTTTCCTTCATCTTCTTCTTCAAAAACTACATTAGTCAGGGTAGAATAAAACCTATTAAAGCTTCTAGGGTTTCCCCTAAAATGATTTTGGCACACCAGTTTAATAAGACTATGATGATGAGGGCTCATTTTTTTTCTTGATAATGTTTTGCCATGCTCTGTAGTTCTCGATGCAGGTATGCTAGAAAAATTCACTCTAAATTTAGGCTGTTGCCTACCATGCCTGAGGTGGTTTAAAATTTTGAAATGATGCCCTGAAAAAATTACATACTACCCTTCACAGGTTGAAAAATCTGGTAACCCATGTGGTTACGTTATTCCAAGGTTCTTGTAGGCTAGACCTTTTTAATTTTTCACTTCATTTCTCTGTTTTGATGTTGAGAAGACTGCTCTCTTCTGCTACTATAGTCATCCGCTAGGTCACTGATTTCTCGTTTCTACAAAATTACAGGGTTTGCTCTTGTTCTTCTTCAGAAAGAACTTTTAATTAATTTTTTTTTTTACTTTTCCTTGTAATCATTAGCAAATATGTCTTCGAAAAGAAAATATGGCATACTTTCTTATTATGTGCTCTGAACACCTAGCCATCAATCATTGGACATCCTTGCCATCAAATTTTCTTTACTATTTTTAGCTCGTCCATTCTGCATGCAAATTTTCCCACATGAGTGGTTATTAGCAATGAATGGTGGTGGCATATTTGTTGGTTATTATCCTTGTGGTTATCATACTTCCTCGATGGGTGCAAAATATGAGATGAATCTAACTACAAGCCACCTGACATGTATCAATGATCACGATGGAGTAAAAAAAATTCTGCTGACTATGTCTTTTTCTCCCTCCTTGGATGCCATGTGGAAACAAATTGTCAAATCTTCATTCTAAAGATTATGTTTCATTCTGAAGACTAAGCTGGGCATTTAATCTAAAGATAACCTCATTCTAAAGATAAACCTTCATTTCGAAGACACACCTTCATTCCGAAGACAAACCTTCATTCCGAAGACAAACCTTCATTCCGAAGACAAACCTTCATTCCGAAGACACACCTTCATTTTGAAGACAAACCTTCATTTCGAAGACAAAGGCTTCATTCCGAAGATACCACGGTTATTGAAGATACAGCAGTCATTTTGAAGACAGCAGAAACCAAAATTTTTCTCTTTCTCCAAGTATGTTTTGTTTATGCCAACTCTTATGAACACTTTTATACTAATGGTTAATTTGCATATACTATATATCAAATATTTACAATGATAAAAGTGCAAGAAACATATATACCTGGTTAAAACAAGTTAATGCAAGTTTTGAAATATGACTGCTTCTGTTGATATTCTATTGAGGCTTCCTGCAACACTTCAAAAATAAGTGTAGTTGGTGAATTTGTACAATGGTGACTCAGAACTTTTAATGTTACGCATGCCAAAAAACTGGTTTTCATGCATACCAACTCAGTAGCGCCTTAGAAAAAGGTTTTCACTACTGAGCTATTCATTTTTCTCTTTTTTTTTTGTCTTTTTTTATTTTTTCTTTTTGTCTTTTTAATTCTGATTGTGCCCGTGAAGGAATTCATGACTTCCCTGAAATCATGTCCATGAAGAAATTCACAGCCAAAATTTATTCATCTTTTTGTTTTCTTTTTTTTTTTGAAAAAAAAAAATCTTTTTATTTTTCTTTTAAGATTCAAAGATATGATCATTTGGAATCTTCATCAGAAGAAGAAGCCTCTTCTGTCAAATGTAACTATGTGAAATACCGAGCAAATTCCACCTTTGTTAGTGGTTTATGGTACAACTGTAAAAGATGTCCATTCACCACTAATATCCTCCTTAAATCATCAACTAAAGAAAGTCGAACAACTTCATTCTCAAACTCCCCTGGTTCATCCTTGTTGCTCTTAATGTGATCATCATGCCACATTTTCCATTTTTGTTGAGTGAACTCTATTTTGTGAAGTGCTTCCAACCAAAGTTCATCAAATGCATTCAACTGTAAAATTTGTTTTTTTTGTACCTGCAACAACTCAATGCCAACTTCTAAAGATGCATAAAATGTTAGTAAAGCATTAGGATGTTGCACCAATATATCAAAAAAATTGCTCCCTGGTTTTTAGTCAACCAACTATTATTGTTCAAAGGTTGTTTTGGCTGTATTTTAGTTTGTTTTGTACCTCGCTTATTTGAATTGGTTCTTGGAGAATGATGCATTAATAAATTAAGAGAGTAATGATATGGTGGAAAAGAATGAAAAATCTGTATATGTTTACCAAAAACAATTCTTGAAAGAATTAACTTTGATAAATGATAATGAAAATATGAGAAACAATAATGACATCCATGTGGTAAATAAAGAAAATGGTTTTGTACTGGAATGGGTGATAAATTTTTAGAATTATGTTTTTCATCAGTCTGTAGTAATTTCTGAACAATAATTAGTTCATCTTTAAAATATGAGTTTTGAACATTTTTAGAAAAAACAAACTTTTTGAAGGAATCCAACTCTTCTACATTTTTATTTACAACAATGGAGGCCAAAACTAAAGTATTCTTTTCATTTTCCTTATGTGTTCTAAGAAACTGTGGGCTTTCTGTACAATCATACTTAGGTGTAATAAGTTTACCTGAAAGCAATTTAACTAATTTTCCACCTTTTTGTATGGTTTTAGGATATACTTTTTTTTTCTTGGTTTGCTAAAACACATTTCTTGAACAATCCTATTAATGATTGGTACAACTTGAGGTAAAAGGATTGTAACAGTTAAATGTTCCAATTCCTTTATCAAATCTAATTGTGAAGATGTTATTTTTGATATCTCAGACTGTTCAAAATATGATACTTTATTTGGTGAGGTATCTTGTTCTTCTTGATGTTGTTTTAGTGTGGATTTATTTTCATGTTCATTCTTTTTAACTTCACTTTTTACACTGATAAGTGGAATAGGTTCAAGCAGTGGTTCACCTAAACAAAACTGAGTTTTAACATTTATTAGGGTTGTATTTTCTGATTCAACCATAGAGACAGGGGTTACCTATTTAACATGATTTGGACTAACCACAGGTTGAGTTGAAAATAGAGGTTGTTTTAATTTTTGTTGTTGTTGTCCATGATAGAAATTATGGATATAATTAAGCAAAAAATTTGATTTTTGTTTTTGACAATGTTGCTGCCCTTTGTACAGATTTTAATGTTGTATCCATTGATATCCCTGTAATTTTGGCTGCAACCATGGTGGATGTTTTTGATTCCTGTTGAGTGGTATTTTCACCCAATTGTGAAAGTACACTCTCCCTTAGGATTTGGATTCCAAATCCCCTCTTGCAAAGAAGTTAAACAAACAACTTCTCCAAGGTCTCCGTTATATTAGCATTTGCATATGTGCATTAGTAATCTCAAATAAAGATATTCAATTTAAATGCTTGGAACACCTTAGTGATTGCAAGTAACTCGTAAACAAGGGGCAATGTTGGTTTATTTTACCATGAAACTTTAGTGATTGTTCATTGAACCAAAATAAATCAAATGTGAGTTGGCCCTCATATGACCACGATGTAGTGCTTTAATTCCTTTTATCTTGATGGTTTTAAAATGGATTTTATCTTGCATTAAATCCTCAATGATGAATAGAATCTTCAAAATGTCACTTTAACTTATCCCTCTTAAATGAAATCAAATTTTCATCAAGATGAACAATTAAGTGCTTTAAGGCAAAGACCTTCAATATAATACTCAAATTATCCCTCTTTCGTAAAATTGGAATTTTTATGAAGAAAGGGTAATTTTAGGCCCGAAATGGAAATTTGTGAAAATGCCGTAAAACATAACTCCTTCAATGAAATTGGAATTTCCATGAAGGGAATGTCATCATAGGCTCATGAATGCAAAACAAAACTGGAAAAATGAAATTTGACCTTGAAATGGAAAATTTCTATTTTCGGATTTTTAAAATCTGTTACAAAGCAACAACTTCGGTGAATTTTAAAAAATACTAAACAACTCCGAAAATGAAATTTCAAAGTGCGTAATGGAAATATGAATTATAATCTACGCAATGGTGAAATTATTTTTGGATTTTGAAATTTTTTAAATGTTTATTTTAATGCCTAAAAATAGGAAAAAATTCTGAAATAAAAATTTCAGAAAACAAGAAAATTGAAATTTTGCATCAAAATAATTTCTGGAAATGCAAGCAATGCAAAAGCTCCTTCAGTTTGATGCTCAAATTACCCCTCTTTCGTAAAATTGGAGTTTTTATGAAGAAAGGGTAATTTTAGGCCAAAAATGGAAATTTATGTAAATGCCATAAAACATCACTCCTTCAATGAAATTGGAATTTCCATGAAGGGAATGTCATCATAGGCTCATGAATGCAAAACAAAACTGGAAAAATGAAATTTGACCTTAAAATGGAAAATTTCTATTTTCGGATTTTTGAAATCTGTGACAAAACAAGCAACTTCGGTGAATTTTAAAAAATACTAAACAACTCCGAAAATGAAATTTCAAAGTGCGTAATGGAAGTCTGAATTATAATCTACGCAATGGTGAAATTATTTTTGGATTTTGAAAATTTTTTAATGTTTATTTTAATGCCCGAAAATAGGAAAAAATTCTGAAAATTAAAATTTTTCAGAACAGAAAATTAAAATTTTGCATCAAGATAATTGCTGGAAATGCAGCAATGCAAAAGCTCCTTCAGTTTGATAGCACCCCGTCCCGCAAAACCGAATACGTGAGAGTTTCATACATGCAACCTAGCCTATTTGATCTCGTACTACACACAATCAAAGTAAACTAAGTGCTTGACTTCTAGGGTTTAAAATAATTTCCAAATTGCAAACATTCACATGAAATAACCCATCCCATGGCGTAAATTTCACATACAAATCTGAAATTTGGAAGGGGAAAGATAAAACAATTAAAATAGAGCATGCAGAAAATTTCTCATTCTTTCTTGCTAACAAGGCCTGAAATTTCTGAAAAGAAGCTTTCCCATTCAAATTATATTCCTCTTTTACACATCAAATTTTGCCGCTCCCCTCCACAATTTTGCCGCATTTGGCCATGCCAAAAGTTCCTCCCCGGTGCATGCATTTCAATGGGTATTTAAAGATTTTCCTCCATGGCTTTTCGTTTTCTCCTCCATGACTTTTCGTTTCTCCTCCATGGCTTTTCGTTTCTCTCTTCCTTTCTTCCATATGCAATACCTTGCAAAAAAAAACAAAAAACTAAACTTTACTTAAACCAACATGAAAAAATTAAAAACTAACAAAAAACAAAAAAGCTAAAAATAATCCTATTTTATTTTTATTATTATTTTTTTTTTGTTTTTATTTTATGTTCATTTGTTTATATATATATATATATATATATATATATATATATATATATTAATATTTTTACTTATTCCCTTTTTCTTTTTTCTTTCTTTTGTTCTATTAATTTATTTATTATTATTTTTTTTTATTCCTTTTTTTTTTTAGTTTATTTATTTTTTTAAACATGAATTAACCCAAAAGTTAATGTTTGAATTACAAACACATTAATAGACAAAAAAAACCACACCAAAAATTTATCAAAAAAATGTGGGTCCCCAAGCTTAGGGGCTAGTTGTGAAATAGTCACAACAAATGGCGACTCTGCTGGGAAATGCTCCTGAGCATTTCGATGAGAACCCAAAAAGAACACCTGAAAACACACTTCAAAAATTTAACACAAGCATCAACAAATATCCAAAGAATGCCAATAGATCAAAAATACATGAAACATCAGAATCGCTAAGCATTAGCTCAGTGTGTGCAATGAATTTCTTTCCTCATCGTTTGAAATTGATCAACATTCCATTGTCAGTTTTGCATGAATGCATATGCGAGATTGTGAATGATTTGTGTACCCTAATGAATATGCCATGAGATTTTGCTTTTATAAAATGCATAGTCACTCTTCTAGTATTATGTACAAACATTCAAGACTCGCCAAACCCTCTTAGGATCCACTAGTGAATGGTTCATTATATCCCAAAGTTGGTTGTGAGTCCCTACTATCTTGAACCCATGTGCGAGTGGATGTGAAATCAGAACTTTGGGGAATCAGACTCCCAACCAACCGAGATGAGAGTTTAACCCTATCCTTACTATTCTCGATTTAGAATTCTTTACCTCACTTTGAGCAAAATAATTAAACCAATTATGGAAGAAATGGTCATGCTAGTCTAACCCTCTAAACAATCGGTGGTCTTGTTTTTAGGCAAGACATGATGCCATGCATGGGCATATCTAACCCCACAATCCAAAACTTATCTTCATTTCTTTGGACCTTGGGGATGACTATCCATCCTTTGCAGAGGACAAGTAGTACGATCCTTACAATCCGATATAAATATGAGATGGAAAAAATTTATTTTTACTTCTTGGACCTTGGGGATGACTACCCATCCTGGTTAGGGACAAATAGTACGATCCTTACAATCCAAGATTTAAATGTAAATGGAAAATATTAATTTTTTTACTTAGACCTTGGGGATGACTACCCATCCTTTGCAGAGGACAAGTAGTACGATCCTTACAATCCAAGATTTATTATGAAATGAGACATAAGAGCTTTGGGGAATCGGATTCTCAACCAAGCGAGATGAGAATTTATACCCTATCCTTACTACTCCATGTGGGTCAAATCAAAGCTTTGGGGAATTGGATCCTCAACCTAAGTTTGATGAGGATTTAATCCTATCCTTACTACTTTGATTTTAGGCTTTAAGCTCTATGGAAGTGGTGACAACCACTGTTTTAAGGATCATGTTGCATAATAGGATAGACAAAAACTTCTTTCGCCCAACCTTTTCCTCCAAGTTAGGTTTTGATCATTTTGCTCAAGATCCTTTTTAATGTATGAAACGTGCTTGGTTCTAGATATTTCAAGGCTCAGTTTCCAACCTTAGGATTTACTTACATTTATGTTATAACATAACCCTAAGAGGATTTGACATACTTAAATAATTTGCACCTAAGATGCATATGCCACTAAGATGAAATGTATGAAAAGTGAGATGGAAAATGAATGTATTATTTCTTGAATTGCAAATGAAATGATTTGTCATGCAAAACTGACTCTTTCATGCATCACAAGTTTCAAATGATATAAATTAACTGTTTGTATTACATGTGGAGCTTTTACAACACAATTCCAATGTTTCATATTCTCCTGATCTTAGGCATAAGTTGACATCTCAAAACACACACACACACACACACACACACACACATATATATATATATATATATATATATATATATATATATATATATATATATATTTAAACAAACCAAAAAAATCCAAAGGGTCAACACACAACTTAAATCCAAATCCAAATAGCAACTTCAAAAAACGAACTTGAAAACACAAACCAAAACCAAAACTAAAATTTATATACAATATAGTACAAGATGATGCCAAGCTTGGACTATTACTTTCCTGGATCCCAAACATGATTAGAGCATTTCAAAAGACATATGTCACCATACACACGCCAAATGTTGTAGGAATCCCCCAACGACAATAAGATCATACCAAGCAATGCAACAAATTTCAACTTCCCTCTCTCACCCCACCAATTAAATTTAGTTTCATTAGTATTCATATAGGTGAGATTCAAAATTTTAAATTGATCAGACAATGATTGATTTTCAATTTTATCATGCCTATTCTTTAAAGCGCAAATTTCATCATTCCATTCATAATTTAGAAGTAGGCTTTCCTTTTCAAATGTGAAATATTGCAAACAAGAGCCTATTTCTAAAAGTCTTGAATTCAAAATATTTTTCAAGATTTTAAAGCAATCCAAATCAATCAAGACTTGACAAACATCACCAAGATTTGACATTTCATCATTAATGACATTAGCATCCAAAGGGACATCATGTAATCCATCATTTGAAATTTTGGTAGCTACTACCAAAGGTAAAGATTTCACCTTGTCATCCCTACTCAACCCATCATGGTTAGAATTTACCACAACTTGATGAGTGTTAGTAGCTTTTTCTTCTTCCTCATTGTCTTCTTCATCATCCAACACCTGTTCAAAAACACCAAAGTTAGGCACCCAATCAAACATGCATCCATCCTTTTCAAAACAAGAGCCTAATTTTTCAAGATATGTGTCACGTGACACCTTTCCATGATCAATGGCTTGAGTTGCCTCAAAATCTCATATTTTCATTAGGATCATCAACAGTATCAAACCCACACCACTTAGGTTTTGTAATTTCATCATTTTGAGATGGCATGGACATTGTAGAAACAATAGGTGGATCAAGATTTTCTATTTCTTGCCCCTCAAGGGGAACAAAAACAATTGATTCTCCTTCTTGATCCATGGTAGTAACATCATTATCCTTCTCAAACCTTTGATGAGATTCCAATCCTTCTTCCAAAACATTTTCAGATTGCACAAGACTTGTAATATCCTCATGTGAAAGGGCAATTGTATCATCCTGCATATCAATAGGCATACAAATTTCATTAGCAATTTTGGAGTGAGCATACTCTTCCCAAGAATCATAATGATCATCTTTCAAAATTAAATTGTGATGCTCAACTATTTCTTCTTCATCTTTTAATTCATCAACATGTTTCTCATCAAATTTATCTTCACCTTCCTTAGATGGTTCAATTACTTCCAAAATTGGGTTATTGCTTGTATTCAAATTGATAAGGCTATCATAATCCAAATTTGTAACCCATGATTCAATTTTATCACAATTTGGAAGGTGTGAATTTTCTTGGCCATCATTTTCAACAATGTCATCCGAAACAAATTCATCCTCATAGAATTCATCTTTTGGTGAGTCAAGGGTTTCCAATTTGTCACATGTTTCAATACTAGTTGGATCTAGCACTCCTCCCTTGCTTAAAATCATCTTCTTATGAAAATCATTAAAATCGATTTTAGAACCATCTTTTGAATCAAGATGAGTACTTTGAAGTTGATTCATACTTAAGAAAGATGGTTGATCTTGCATAGTAAGTTGAGGATTTTGAAATTGATTGAAGCTTGGGAATGATTGTTGATTCTGAAATTGATTCACATTCGAATTTGGTTGAGGTGGATAAATCATTGGGTGGGTAAAGGAAGTATTAAATGATTGAAGATTACATGATCCAAAACCCACACCATAATTTTGACAACTCAATTGTTGCTCAATTGCCATTGCTTGAGCATAGGCTTGAGACAAAGAAGTGATTAGGGGCATCTCCCCTCGCAAATATGTGGAAATGAGTGGGTCAAGAGCATTGACATATATTTGGAGAGCCACTTCTTCTTGCAAAACATAACATGTCACTAATTGAGCATATAATCCAAAGAACCTTTCAGAAAATGACTTCACATTTTCACTTGGTCCTTTTCTGATGGTGAAAAATTGCTCATATATGCGGATTGGGTCAACTTGCTTTTTGTTGAATTGATTAAGAAATGCTGCCTCTAGTTGAGCCCAAGAAGTGATAGACCCTAAAGGTAGACTTGTAAACCAATCAAATGCCACTTTGTCCAAGGTGTAAGGGAACATTTTACAAACAACATCATCATGCCAAATTGTTAAGTGATTCACAACAAATTTGAATGCTCGAATGTGTTCTCCTGCAGTATTTGTCCCATTAGACAAAAATCGAGGAAGACAACTCTCCCAACCGACGGGCAAATAATGTTGAACTCCTGGTGTGTTCAATGGGCTACCTGTCATCCATGGTGAAAACATAGCCATTAGTGAATCTTAAAGAATATAACTTTAATACCCAAAATTTTTATTTTTTATTTTTTTATTTTTATTTTTTATTTTTTTAACATCAAATCAAATCCCATTATTCCTGTATGAACAATCAAAGCGTTAGAACAATGCATAGCAATTCATGTCCTCCTTTTAACAGTACCAATTTGTAATATTAAAAGAGGGCTACAGATAATAATCAATAGGGCATGAAATATTCAAAATTTAAATCCCTATAGCATTTAAATCATACTAAAATAAACCAATTCAAGCCCTCCTTCTAGCGCCAAAATGTTGAGTGGTATTTTCACCCAATTGTGAAAGTACACTCTCCCTTAGGATTTGGATTCCAAATCCCCTCTTGCAAAGAAGTTAAACAAACAACTTCTCCAAGGTCTCCGTTATATTAGCATTTGCATATGTGCATTAGTAATCTCAAATAAAGATATTCAATTTAAATGCTTGGAACACCTTAGTGATTGCAAGTAACTGTAAACAAGGGGCAATGTTGGTTTATTTTACCATGAAACTTTAGTGATTGTTCATTGAACCAAAATAAATCAAATGTGAGTTGGCCCTCATATGACCACGATGTAGTGCTTTAATTCCTTTTATCTTGATGGTTTTAAAATGGATTTTATCTTGCATTAAATCCTCAATGATGAATAGAATCTTCAAAATGTCACTTTAACTTATCCCTCTTAAATGAAATCAAATTTTCATCAAGATGAACAATTAAGTGCTTTAAGGCAAAGACCTTCAATATAATACTCAAATTATCCCCCTTTCGTAAAATTGGAATTTTTATGAAGAAAGGATAATTTTAGGCCCGAAATGGAAATTTGTGAAAATGCCGTAAAACATAACTCCTTCAATGAAATTGGAATTTCCATGAAGGGAATGTCATCATAGGCTCATGAATGCAAAACAAAACTGGAAAAATGAAATTTGACCTTGAAATGGAAAATTTCTATTTTCGGATTTTTAAAATCTGTTACAAAGCAGCAACTTCGGTGAATTTTAAAAAATACTAAACAACTCCGAAAATGAAATTTCAAAGTGCGTAATGGAAATCTGAATTATAATCTACGCAATGGTGAAATTATTTTTGGATTTTGAAAATTTTTAAATGTTTATTTTAATGCCTAAAAATAGGAAAAAATTCTGAAATAAAAATTTCAGAAAACAGAAAATTGAAATTTTGCATCAAAATAATTTCTGGAAATGCAGCAATGCAAAAGCTCCTTCAGTTTGATGCTCAAATTACCCCTCTTTCGTAAAATTGGAGTTTTTATGAAGAAAGGGTAATTTTAGGCCAAAAATGGAAATTTATGTAAATGCCATAAAACATCACTCCTTCAATGAAATTGGAATTTCCATGAAGGGAATGTCATCATAGGCTCATGAATGCAAAACAAAACTGGAAAAATGAAATTTGACCTTAAAATGGAAAATTTCTATTTTCGGATTTTTGAAATCTGTGACAAAACAACAACTTCGGTGAATTTTAAAAAATACTAAACAACTCCGAAAATGAAATTTCAAAGTGCGTAATGGAATTCTGAATTATAATCTACGCAATGGTGAAATTATTTTTGGATTTTGAAATTTTTTTAATGTTTATTTTAATGCCCGAAAATAGGAAAAAATTCTGAAAATTAAAATTTTTCAGAACAGAAAATTAAAATTTTGCATCAAGATAATTGCTGGAAATGCAGCAATGCAAAAGCTCCTTCAGTTTGATAGCACCCCGTCCAGCAAAACCGAATACGTGAGAGTTTCATACATGCAACCTAGCCTATTTGATCAGTACTACACACAATCAAAGTAAACTAAGTGCTTGACTTCTAGGGTTTAAAATAATTTCCAAATTGCAAACATTCACATGAAATAACCCATCCCATGGCGTAAATTTCACATACAAATCTGAAATTTGGAAGGGGAAAGATAAAACAATTAAAATAGAGCATGCAGAAAATTTCTCATTCTTTCTTGCTAACAAGGCCTGAAATTTCGAAAAAGAAGCTTTCCCATTCAAATTATATTCTTCCTCTTTTACACATCAAATTTTGCCGCATTTGGCCATGCCAAAAGTTCCTCCCCTGTGCATGCATTTCAATGGGTATTTAAAGATTTTCCTCCATGGCTTTTCGTTTTCTCCTCCATGACTTTTCGTTTCTCTCTTCCTTTCTTCCATATGCAATACCTTGCAAAAAAAAACAAAAAACTAAACTTTACTTAAACCAACATGAAAAAATTAAAAACTAACAAAAAACAAAAAAGCTAAAAATAATCCTATTTTATTTTTATTATTATTTTTTTTTTTTTTTGTTTTTATTTTATGTTCATTTGTTTATATATATATATATATATATATATATATATATTATTTTTACTTATTCCCTTTTTCTTTTTTCTTTCTTTTGTTCTATTAATTTATTTATTATTATTTTTTTTTTATTCCTTTTTTTTTTTAGTTTATTTATTTTTTTAAACATGAATTAACCCAAAAGTTAATGTTTGAATTACAAACACATTAATAGACAAAAAAAAACCACACCAAAAATTTATCAAAAAAATGTGGGTCCCCAAGCTTAGGGGCTAGTTGTGAAATAGTCACAACAATTCCATTATTGTTGCATCCAGCCATGTTGATACCATGCTTGGGAGTATGCCCATGGTGGTTGACTCCAACATTGTTGAAGTGGACCTGAAGTAGACCATGGCATATACGAAGGATTATTTCCCAAATGTGCAAGAAATTGAGAAGCATTTTGATATGGAAATTTATGAAAATTATTCCCTTGTCCTTGTCCTACAAAATTGATTTTTTTCATAGGTTGAGACTATTTTTCAAAGAAACTTGTAAGTTCTGGCAATAAACTACATCGATCCGTGGGGTGTCCTAATTGACAAATGCTACATGTAGCGGTATAAATATTTTGTTCAAAGGACAATCATGAAGAGAGTGTTGCTTTTTACATTCCGAACAATAGATGGCCGAAGATTCAGTAGATTCATTTTTTTCATCTAATGTTCTATCATGTACTAAAATATCAGCCTCTTTCATGCATTCTTTCAAATCATGTTTTTCATTACCAATTCTATGTTTTCTATGCCTTGAATGAGAGTAATTTTTATAGAGTTTAATAATTTTCTAAAATTTAACTGCATTTGTATCTCCTCTTCCCAAGATATCCAATGCATCCCTAGATTCATCTTGTAGTCCCCTTAAGAATATGACTTTGCAAATTTTAGGTTCAACACTTCCACATATCTTATGAACAAAAGAAAATATGTCTAGATAATCTTCTAAGATTTCATTTTCCTCTTGTTTCATTGTAAGAATTTCATCATTTTGATTCTTGACTTGACAATATTCTTGGTATCTCTCCAAGAATATGTTTTCCATCTCATCCCAAGTTCTAATTGAGTCGAGTCATTGTAGCACCCTAAAATTGGCGCAATGAAATTGGAATACTTACATTCACCTTAGTAAATAAATTTAAATTCAAATTTAACCTCCCAAACCGCCCGTTAACCGTCGAGAAACCCGTTTCCTCTTTTTTCGTGTCATTTTTAGCAGTTGTTTTGACCGTTTGACGATATCGTCTCCGATCAGACGATATCGCCCCAGATTTGACGATTTCGTCTGGACTAGAATGTCCAGACGATTTTGTCACAAAACTAAATTTGCATAGTTGGAATCCGTTCCAACGGGTCTCCAATCCGGGCAGAAGCGTGTCTGCGCCGTTGGGACCCTTCCCCCGTTGGAGATCTCCCAAATTGGGATGATCTCCAACCTCCCAACAACTATCCTATGCCTATTTAATTCTAAAACTTTTCCTTCCCCAACCCTTGGCTGAATTTTTATGTAAATCAACTCCCTATGCGCTAAAACACTTCAAATTTGCTCTTGCACTAGTCCTATATTAATTTTATTGCAGGTACACTACTAGTTTTCAGTCGGAGCCAGCATCTATCGCAGCCGACGAACCTGTCAAGATCGGAGGCGATCTCATCAAATTCGAAACGAACTCGTTCTGATGCGAGACGATTTCGACTACAGCACACATCGAGGCAATCAGTGCCTGGAGTTTGCTTTTCTTTCTCTTTTCTCTGTCATTTTATGCTATAAATTAGATTGTCTATTCAGTTTTTATACTATATTGCATCTGGAGTTCACCCATTTTGTCTAGTTTGCATATTAAGATCATATTCTGCTATCTAAACACAATGATTTGCATTTACTTTTGTTCTTGTATATTGTTCAATACTCATATTACTTTTTCATATAGTTTGCCCTTGTTTACAAAATAGAATTTCTTGTATTTCGCATCTGTTTACTGTTTTGCAGGTCTCTGATGAATTCGTATGACGAACTCGTCAGATTTTAGATGATCCTGTCAGTTTAGACGATTTTATCAAATTGAAGGCGATCCTGTTGAATTGCAGACGATCCAGACTGCTACAAGTAATCAAAAACTTCATCAGACTTCCGGATCAGGTAATCTTCATTGGCCTCCTACAAATTCTCTATTTCTGCTTTCTTTTCTGTTTGCTGTATTCATTTAAATTGCATTTTCATGTAGTTTAAGTTAGAATCATTCGGCCAAACCTAGGATGAATGTTTAAAAATAAAACGAACTCATCAAAACTCATTCCCAAAACCTAGGCGTGGAAACTGCCGCCAAATGTTTCCTGGTGAACCCACCATCCGTCGAAAAATCACCAAAATACACCTCCCTTGAGAGGCGGGACCTTCATAAAGTCCTCTCGTCCGAGGTACCGCACCATCCTTTTCCCATCCTCCTTCCGGGCGCGGATCCAATAGCCTGAAGGTAGGGATGCAAAAAATTTGGAGCGATACATTTTGGTGAACCCGACGTGAATAACATAGGCATACTTTTGAAAAAAAAAAAAAAAAAAATATATATATATATATATATATATATATATATATATATATACATATGTATACAAGAAAAACAAAAACAAAATCATCATTTCATGTTTTAGATTCAATTCTAAATAGTAGATGCTAAATATTACTTTTAGAAGTACTAAAGAAACCATGAGTTTTTACTCAAATCAATATGAGCCCATCAGTAATGTTGGAAGAATTCAGCCAAATACATTTGTTGATTATGATCAACCTTATCCCTATTCAACATCACCTCCATCACACTTCTCTCATTTTTCATCCTTACCCCAACAAGACAATCCCTTTGCCAATCCTCTTCATAACGATATTATCTATTCTCCCATATATCCATATTATGTCTATCAATCCACATATAATCCTCCACCACCTTTTCAATACTCTTCTTTCAATACAACACATCCATTTCAACAAGAAAATACTTATTCTTCCAATTCTACCATGCACTCACCTCCTACATCGCAATCTTCCTATCATCATTCTACCCATAACAAAGAAAGTAGAGGTGAGAAACCATTAGGCCCTTTTATGTTGAAATTCCTAAAGCATTTATCAAAAACCTCTCAAAAACCTTCATCACGTAAATTTACTAAGCTCAATCAACCAATGGATATAATCCTCAAGTATTTACTTGACACAAATAGGATTAAACTCCCTTCCATAAGACAACCTGACACCACAACAAATTGGTTTAAACCTGAGCTACATTGTGAATATCATAGAGTAGATGGACATATGACACAAAATTGTAAATATTTAAGAGGTGCAATTCAAGATTTGATTGATAAGGGTCTTTTTAATATAAAGGAATTACAATCTACAACTGATGATAAATCTCCAGTAAACAATCAAACTCCTACACAACAAATACCAATAATCAATCAAGACATGGGGATCTCCCAAGAACCCCTATTCAATTATCAACAACAAGAAACCAATCAAATATTGCATGTTAGTGTGTCCCATCATGATGATATTATTAATATTGTAACAAAAACTACAAATAAGCAACCTCAAATTCAATCAACCCAATCCGATATTCAAGATATGGATTCCTCATTTGACCAACTTTCAAAACTATCTTTGGCTCTAGAGAATGATACAAAATGGAATGTAAGCATAGCAAGCTCATATTCAGAATCAAAATTTCAATCTGAAATCCCCTTTGATAGCCAACAACAAGTGATTAATCCTCAAACAAAGATATCCCTTTTAGAAGTATTACAAATTTATCACAAGGAAATTTTGCTCAAAATACCTAGCCAACAATTTGATCCTCATCATCTTTTCTCTAAGAACATAATTAATGGTGTAAACCCTCTTGAGGTTAACCATATTTCATTCTATGATGAGGATATTCCTTCCTCTGCTCCACAAGAAGACTCCTATCTGTACATTACAGGATCTAGTAAAGAAACACTTGTTAGAACTATCATGGAAGATAATGGCTTCTCTCTTAATTTATACACTTATCAATTATTCCAAAATTTCAAAACAAAGGAAGAAGATCTTAATGAATCAAATGTTCTTATAAAATCTTTTAACAATGAAATTCAAGAAGTTCAAGGTACTATAATGTTTCCCCTCAATATTGGATCCAAGATCTTGGATATTTTATTCTATGTAGGATATTGTCCTTCACCTTACAACCTATTTCTCCAGAGTCCTTGGATTCATACGATGAGGGTTTTCCCTTCCACTCTTCACCAATGTTTGAAGTTTGAAATTACAAATAAAATTGTTACCATACATAATGACCCAACACCATTTGAAGAATATTTAACGGTTGAAACATCAAGTTCTATACATTCTCTATTGTCACAATTATTTTTTATCCATCACTTTTCTTCATTCATATATGATCATCCTTGTTTACAAAATAACATCCATGCATATCTTTCACATATACTTTCTCCATCTTATCAAAATTTGGAATATAGTGATAAGAATGAAGAACTTTCTTATCCTTCTTACATTTTATTTTGTAACATGATCAATTTTACACATATAAAAGTCAAATCTTTTTCTACATTATTCTACATTATAACAAAGCTTTTGTTATCACTACCTTTTATTTATCATCTTTTGTCCTTACCTTCACCTCAACCAAATTATCCTTCAAAACCTCCTTTGATTTTGAAGCAACCTTAGACATGTTATACTCAAATAACCTTGTATAGTGTATATAGATCATCTTGTATATACCACCAATTTCAATTCATAAATTAAAATCAAAATACAAAAAAATCAAAATCCTCAAAATAAAAAAAAATACTAATGCAACTAAGGACCTTAAAGGTAAATTTGAGCCCAACTGGCTCGGACCATACATCATTACTGCTAAATTTGAATCAGGAGCGTATAAATTATCTACCTTAGATGGTAAAGAACTTAAAGAACCCATGAATATTTTACATCTCAAACGTTATTATGCATAAATTTGGTCATTTCATCCATGTATATATTTGTTCAAAATCATTATCGTGTATTTCTTTCAATTTATTCAAAAACCTCAAAAACATTCATAAAATCTTTAAAATATTTATTGCATTTCTTTAAAGCACTTGTAAATTTGCTTTTGCTCCAAAACAAAAATCAACATAAAAATCCAAAAATAGCTATATGCTTTGACTCTTTCGAAACCAAAACAATATACAGAATAAAGAGAGAGTCAACATTCTCAAAACTTTCTCAAAATCATTATTTTCTTACAATTATTGCAATTCTATGTTTCAACTTATTTTGGATAAAACTAGCATTTATTTGGCATCCCTCACTTGCACACTCACACAATAAATATCTTGATTTTATCTGGCATGATTACTAATCTCTCTTATATCAAAGTTCACAAAATTCAATTAAATAAAGTTTGAGCATAGAGAATTGATCTTGTTATTTACTTAAACCAAGCACATCTTTTCACAATAAAATGATTATATTTGTAATTTCCATGTTTTACTACATAGTAGAACTGATTTCTTGAGTGAAAAGTTTCCCTTGCTATCCTATCATGCACATGGTCTAGAATCTTTGAGAATTGGCAAAAGGACAAGCTCACCCCTACCCAGAATAAAAATCCCTTGCTCTACAGCTAATCTGAGCAAGTATCCCTAGAAAAAGAAAAAGAAAAGAAAAATTCAAGAAAAAAAGAAAAGAAAAATGTTATGTCAGCAATGTTCCAAGCATTATCAAGCAAAAGAAATACAAAAAGAAAAATAAGCAAAGTTCAAAAGAAATCATCAATAAAATCATTACATCAATCAACTCAATCAATCAATCAAACATAAAAAGAATCATAAGCATCACATAAGACAAGTCATATGATCAAAAATATCTCATCTATATATATCAACAGAATATATACATCATCAACACTGGATTGGTATGCCACAATCTGTACCTCGGCATACTCAATCCTCTATCAATACAAGTATAATACAATATCAGTGGCAGTATCCCACCCTCTAGCCTCGAGAGCCTCTAGAGCTCTCGGCCTCATCTCCTCCCTTGCCCTGCGGAGGACGAGGTGGTCCCATCGCAGTATGTGTGGTACTGCGAGTCCTCATCGTCGATCGGGATGAGCTCCTCGTCGACCCTGTCCTGATAGGATCTGCTATGGCAGGTGGAACCTATATCCTCTGGCCCTCTGGCACCGCCTGGTAGTATAGCGCCTAATAGAATGCGATCTAAGAAACCGACCGCATCAGCTCCTGAGTGCTCACCCCTCCGCCTCGTGCCCTGAGACGAGCATTCTCGTCTTGTAGCTGCGACACCTTAGCCTGGTGTTGTGCATCTGTATCATGTAACGTCTGCATTTGAGCTCACAGACGATCTCTCTCTGCCCGGAGAGTAGCCATCTCGCTACTCTCACCAATGTCCACACCCTTGCCCTTATCAGGTGATGGTGGCCTCTGTGGAGATGGGGGTCTCACCTCCCTCCTCTCCCTCTCCCTCTGTCGCGGCCTCTCCTGTGCCTGTGGCCTCCTCTGCTCTCCTCTACCATGACCTCGGGCTGCCTTTATCATCGCCTGGTGCTGCCTCCCTATCTGACGCACAACTGCATGGATCGATCCTTGAGCCCTCGTCATCCGAGGAGGGTAGATGCCTACGTACCAGGCATCGTAGCCATCGGCTACCCCTGCGTCGTCCCCATCCACTGGCTGAATGGGGGCATCATCCGTGTCTTGACTCCAGAATAGCTGCATATCTGGAGCCCCGCTAACTGTGGTGTTATCCCGGACAGTCAGAGAAAACTCATAATCCCTAAGAGATGGGATCCCCTGCTATAGACCGAACTGTCGCAACACTCGGTCGTAGCGGTGGAGCTCTACCTCTCCCCTCTCCATTCACAGCCAGCAGACTCGCCTGATGCGAGCCAGCTCCTGTGCGTCCTCTGCCCACCCTGGATGCTGCCTCCATGACCTCCAGGTGATCTGGTCTAGGACCAAGTCATCCAATAGTCTCCGAGACACCGGCAGGTCGATCCATCACTGTGCCCCTCTTTGGAGCCACCAATAGAAGACTCGGGGCCTCTCCCCGTCAACCCTTGTCAGTGGAAGCCCTACCGGCCTTCGCACCGCAATGTGCTCCCAACACCAAACCTATAGGAGCGATGTCATGACCAGACATCGCCCGCCCTTGTACACGACCCCATAAAGGATCCTGTACAGCCGGCATAAAACAAAGCTGCCCCAAGAAAATCTGTAGCCATGGTCATGTATGTCGCAGATCACATCTGCCAGCATCCATGGTACCCTGCATCCGCTCTGGTGGCACAACAAAAGTCCACCAACCACCCCAGCCAAAACTCGTGTCAATGTAGATGCCCCAGGCATCTAGCGCAGTGCCTCGATGTTCACTCCGCCCTTCTCCAGGGTGAAGCTCGGGTCACCGCAGAGTCGTCCCATCGCGTGGCCCTGATTGGCCGCAGGTGTGATCATCCTCCCTTGTATGGGGATTCTAATAATCCTCCATACATCCTCTAGTGTGGGAGTCATCTCCCCTGTTGGTAACCGGAAGCATGAAGAGCTCGGGTACCACCTCTCTGCTAGGGCTGTCAGTAGCCCCATGTCAGTAGAAACCTGCGGCATCTCTGCCACATGCTGCAAGTCGGCCTATGCCAGCAGATCCCGCTCTGCCTGGGTGAGAGTGGCCAAGTCGTCTCTCAATTTTTCGTACTTCCACTCCCTGCTCTTTAGTAATCCTCTCTGCAAGCATAAACAATCAAAACAACAAACAATCATTAATAACAATTTTAGCAATCAATAATGCAACTTAAAGATCAATTTTTTTGTAATTGATGATATCGCCCACTATTGGACGATATCGTCCCAAATTTGAGCAAAATCGTCTCCGATTTCGCGTGTCGAAATCGTCTCTAATTTGACGAAATCGTCCCTTTTTCGTCGATTTTTCCCTTGGGCGAAATTGACGAACTTGAGACGATTTCGTCGAACTAGGGACGATTTCGTCCGGACGACGTCGATGGCCAAAAACGGCCGCGATGCTCAAAATTCATCCTAAAATTCATTTACAAAGCATGTAAATTCAAATTAAATCAATCTAAACTAAGTTTAAACCCCTACCCGTAGACCGCGGCGGACCTCTGCAGATCTGTGCGCTGTCTCTACCATTTTTGCTCTAGAGCTCTAAAAACAGTAAAATGAACAGTAACAATGAATTAGGGTTTTACCCTATTTTTCTTAATTTTATTCAAAATAATTCACAAATAATTTTTGCTTTTCCGTGTTTTTACCTCAAACGTTCGATTTGGGTAAAAACACGGAGGGGGCACCATAGTAAGTTGTCGTACGATTCGACCAAGAATCGTCGCCTAAAAATGGGAATAATTTTTTGCTTTCTCGTAGATCGAGAAGAACTCATCTTTAACGCATTTTCTTCGGAAAATTCGCTAAAGAGGGGGCAAAATGTAGCACCCTAAAATTGGCGCGATAAAAATTGGAATAATTACATTCACCTTAGTAAATAAATTTAAATTCAAATTTAACCTCCCAAACCGCCCGTTAACCGCCGAGAAACCCGTTTCCTCTTTTTTCGTGCCATTTTTAGCAATTGTTTTGACCGTTTGACGATATCGTCTCCGATCAGATGATATCGCCCCATATTTGACGATTTCCTCTGGACTAGAATGTCCAGACGATTTTGTCGCAAAACTAAATTTGCATAGTTGGAATCCGTTCCAACGGGTCTCCAATCCGGGAAAAAGCGTGTCTACGCCGTTGGGACCCTTCCCCCGTTGGAGATCTCCCAAATTGGGATGATCTCCAACCTCCCAACAACTATCCTATGCCTATTTAATTCTAAAACTTTTCCTTCCCCAACCCCTAGCTAAATTTTTATGTAAATCAACTCCTTATGTGCTAAAACACTTCAAATTTGCTCTTGCACTAGTCCTATATTAATTTTATTACAGGTACACTACTGGTTTTCAGCTAGAGCCAGCATCTATCGCAGCCGATGAACCTGTCAAGATCGAAGGCGATCTCATGCGAGATGATTTCGACTGCAGCACACATCGAGGCAATCAGTTCCTAGAGTTTGCTTTTTTTTCTCTTTTCTCTGTCATTTTATGCTATAAATTAGATTTTCTATTCAGTTTTTATACTATATTACATCTGGAGTTCACCCATTTTGTCTAGTTTGCATATTAAGATCATATTCTGCTATCTAAACACAGTGATTTGCATTTACTTTTGTTCTTGTATATTGTTCAATACTCATATTACTTTTTCATATAGTTTTCCCCTGTTTACAAAATAGAATTTCTTGTATTTCGCATTTGTTTGTTGTTTTGCAGGTCTCTGATGAATTCGTCTGACGAACTCGTCAGATTTCAGACGATCCAGTCAGTTTAGATGATTTTATCAAATTGAAGGCGATCCTGTTGAATTGCAGACGATCCAGACTGCTACAAGTAATCAAAAACTTCATCAGACTTCTGGATCAGGTAATCTTCATTGGCCTCCTGCAAATTCTCTGTTTCTGCTTTCTTTTCTGTTTGATGTATTCATTTAAATTGTATTTTCATGTAGTTTAAGTTAGAATCATTCGGCCAAACCTAGGATGAATGTTTAAAAATAAAACGAACTCATCAAAACTCATTCCCAAAACCTAGGCGTGGAAACTACCGCCAAATTTTTCTTGGTGAACCCACCATCCGTCAAAAAATCACCAAAATACACCTCCCTTGAGATGCGGGACCTTCGTGAAGTCCTCTCGTCCGAGGTACCGCACCATCATTTTCCCATCCTCCTTCCGGGCACGGATCCAATAGCCTAAAGGTAGGGATGCGAAAAATTTGGAGCGATACAGGTGCTAAGGTGATAAACCATCGTAGAGCTAACTCTTTAAGAGTGGAAGGAAATAGTTTGAGATTTTTATTGTCATTAGTGTAATCATGAGCTTGACATACAATTTTAAACTCAAACAAAAACATATCAGGATCTTCGGATGTAATTCCCTTAAAAGTTGGTAATATTGCAGGTGAAATTACCTTCATGGGAGCATTTTGATTAAGATCTAGTTGGATGGGATTTTTAAAAGTTCTGGCAGGTGCACTAGTTGCACTAGGGTGGAGCACATTGTTGGCTCTACCTTGATTCTCTTGTGAGCCTTCCATTGTAGGTTCCCAAAAACAATTATAAATCTTGTCAAATTTTCCTGATTGTATGGATTTGTCAAGAGAAAATGGTGTTGAACTACATAATTTTCCTCCTTGTAATGATTTCTCAAAGGATATTGCAGTGTTGGAAGTGGATGATTGGGATTCTTTGAAAATTCCAACATTTTTGGAAATAAAAAATTTAGACATTTTTGACATAATTTCAACCTCTTGTGAAATTTTTCTTCTTGTGGTTTCTTGCTTATTTCCTAAATGGACTAAAATACAATTTACCAATAACAATTACTTATACCAGTCATTACATTCAGATTTTACTCTAAAATTCACAACTTAGCATATTTAATAATTATTGGACTACTTTTCACCTTCTAACAACATCATGTACCCCGATAACGATGCCAAAATGATGGGTTGTCGTTAAGCACATCATTAATTCTTAATGAATTTTTCAATCCAGGGTGGTGTCCAAGGATATTTATGAGAGAAAGTTCAAGCAGGGTTGTAGTTCTGTTCATTTGGGAGCATTAGGTCTTATTGGTGGAATTGATTGTGTGGGGGTTTTCTGTCACTTCTACCCCTAAATTGCATAAATTGAAATTTAATCTATTTGCAAGAATGAAATCTAATTAAATTACAGAATTGAAACTCTAGTTATAGTTGCAGAATTGAAAGTCTATTTAATCTTGCAATAATTGAAATGAATCATAAAAACTAGATCCTGTCAATGATTTGTAACAGAAGGTCGTCAATCTTTTGTGCAGGGTTTTGACAGAAAAAACAAGAATGCAGGGAAATTACAAAAAACTTATAAATTTCTGGAAATAGAAATTTGTAGTGAATTGAAAAATTTTTGGAATGAAAAGAATAACCATATCTACCACTAATCATATCATAAAAACATTATGAACAAGAATTAAACAACTAGGAATGTTAGCTGTGTAAAAGAATGAAAATACAAGTTCACAACTTATTCTACTATAGCAAAATCAGAATAAAACCTGTCTGTCAGTCCTCCTCCTAGGTCTGAAAGTGGCTAGCCTCCTTTCTTAGAAGAAGGTTTGAATTCTTCTTTAATTCTTACTCAAACTTAGACATAACAAAATAAATGAAATGAAACGACACTTTTATTGCTTCAGAAACATAATTACAATTCTGTTGAAATCTGTTACAGATCTGAAATCACTATTCTATTATCTCCTTATTTATTTTCTATATCCTCTATCTAATAGCTCAACTTGGATGGGAGCTATCTTTTATAGATGCCTAAAATCTAATTACAAATGGAAAATATGTTGTTCCTGATATCCTGCAGAATTTCCTGGGTTTATCCTAGAAGAAGATCAATTTGATCTTTTCCATAAATGGTGGCTTTGGACGGCAAGGACGACAAAGTTAGATGGGAGATATTTTCCCTTAACTTTTTCAACCTTCTTATCCCCTTTTTCACCACCAAAATTCAGTCAACAAGTCAAAAAGTGCTTTATATTCTCATTTCGAAGAAACTGTGTTCATTCCGAAGACATTGTGTTCATTTCGAAGACATTGTGTTCATTCCGAAGACACTGTGTTCATTTCGAAGATCTTTAGAATGACCAACTGTGTTGACTCCAAATGGTTTTGGCTGCATTTCTCAGGTGGATTAGCCCTCAGGATCAGATTGCAATAGTCTTCATTCTTCCTTGGATGTGAATTTCATGCCTTGCCATTCATTGGCAGCTAGCTCGAATTTATATGGAAAAACTAGTTTTCTGCTGCACAGTAATAAGTATTTGTACTATTTGCTGAATTTAGAAAAACTAATGCTTAATGATCATCAAAATAAGACTAGTGAAGTGATTTTGTCACCCTAAGCATGACAAGATAACATAAAACTATACAAGAACTATTAAAAATCATAATATAATGTCCTTAACACCTCAATCATGCAAACAGTTAATACACAACATATTAAATCAACTTAACTAGCATATAAGATAATTCACAAGAGTTTTAGGTAGTTTTAACTATTTAAAACATGCTATAAATGAGGCTTATCCAGGCCTCATCATGGATGCCCTGGGATTCTAGGAGAGCCAAGAAATGCAAATTCGGGTAAACAAAGGCTCATCATAGTGATTCAACCACCAAACCTGTTAGAAAGACACCAAAGGTGGCCCTTGAACATCAATTGGACAAGGAGGTCAAGCCCACTGCCCTTGGAATTGAGGGCAAGCCTATCATAGTTCTAACCATGGCTTTTAGCCATGGTTTACAGTGCAGACCGCTCACTAGAGCTGTAGTTTACAGCAGAGGTATAACTACATTCCTCTTTTCATTTATGTTCGGTTAACTAGCTTAGATTAGTTGTTTTCATGGTTTAAATACATTTTAGCAGACTTTTAACCATAGAATTAGGTTAGTTTAGCTTCTTTATGTTTATGCTTCAATTAGGATATTAATGGTTCTTTATGCACCTTTATTCCTTGTTTTACACATTTAATCCATGCATAGTGTAGCTGCTACTTATCTTTACGCTATTATATGAATCTTGATTCGATTTGCATAGCTTAGAAGCACTTTTCATGTTTTATTGATTATGCATGTTTAATGGTGTCATTATGCAATTTACCTACAAGGGCCTCATCATGAGAGGTTGCCTATATTTTTAACATTCTTGTGTTGTTTCTTGACTATAGGGAATGGTTTTAAAGGAGAACCAACTATCAAGTTCCTTCCCCATCGTGAAGAAGAGGGCACCTCCATCCTAAAGTAGTTCGTGTCATCTTGAAAGGCATTTGGAAATCACACCTACCCTTGATAGGGGACAATTACACACTCTTATTGTAATATTGTATCAAAATGATTATCCCTAAGAGGGATGTACCTATAATTTAATTTTGACTCCAAATACAATGGAATAAAGCAATTTTATTCTTGATTCATTTGTTGTCAATTTCTTGTTCTTGTATCCATGTTATACTTTTATCAATTATTGCAATAGGACGCTCGGGTGTGGGCCTTTTTGGTGGTTACAAAAGGAGACCATGGTAGAACCCTACATTTATAGGACCTAGCTATGCTTTCTTGTTTTTTTCACTTGCAGGTACAGACCGTAGCTACCAGCTACAACCCAAAAACTGAACCACAGGTACAAAGCATCGTTTATAATTAGAATCATGGATCAGACCTATGGTCTCCTGCTTACAACACGAACAGTTAGATTCAAAATATCATACAAGGAAGGACTTAAGGTAGGTCCTATTGTCAACCTTCTGTTACTTTTCTACTCTCTGTATTTTTATAGTAAGTTTAATTTGAATGCAAATTAGGGAAATAATTAAGAAAAAGGTAAATCAATCGTCCTAGTTTACTTTCATATTTTACTTCCAATAGAAAGGCACTGCTAGGAACAATGGACCTCTAATTGCAGTCTTCCCTAGGCTACAGCGTGCTTGATAGAAATGTGTGGATGGTTTGCATGTGTGAGGCCCAACTAGTGGCCATTTAGCATCGTAATGTGCATAGTCTTAAAAGAGCATCTATAATAGCTTGCATTTTCTGAATTTGAAACGTCTTTCATTTGCATAGAATTTAGAAAATGATCATGTATGCTATATGATGCATTTCTTTTATGTACATTAAAAGGAACCACACACACAACTTGACACTTAAATGCTAGGCGTAACACAAGTTGGGCTTAACATCAATGACGGTAGGCATAACTTCCATCCATTGGCCCAAATCCTAGGAACCCTTGATATATAGACCAATACCAGATCCAAAAACCTTTTGTACCCAAGAAAATTTACATCTATTCTCATCGAAGGGTATAACGTTAACTGAGGGAAAATGGATGAGGATCTGGCAAGACCTGTGCTCCTTATCTAGGTGTGGGCTTCATTACCACACACGAGGGATTTATGTGACTTGGAGTTCATAGCCAAGTTATTGAGATGCGAGCGTACAGGTGAAATCCATTAAACTGAGAATAAAATCTAACAAGTTTTGCAAAACACGATAAGAGTTTCTACACTGATATAAAAAATCTTGAAAACACATCAAACAATTTAGGACTCATTTTTATAATTTAAAATGAGATAATCATTATTGTATACCTTGTTTGCTTAATAATAATACATTTAGACTCTAGGTACACAATGGTGGATACACGATGTGGTCAGCAAAGGTCCAAGGCAAATGCCAATGACCAACCCCTAACCAATTCACAACTGTGCGTGTCAATTCCTCAACCACATGAGCGAATCGAACATCGTTCGACTAGCATTTGAGAGATAACTCAACACGAGGGGAGCCAGTAGAACAAACCCCATATAGAGGAGATTCAATACACTCCTCTAGGTATAGGATAGAACAGGAAACCTTCTAGCATGAGGGTGTTCCACTTGAGAGCCATTATCGAGACCGTAATGTACGCGCGTCCACGGGATCGGCCAAAGAGTTTGTTATGCAGGGGATCAGGTTGGTGCCCCTACATACTATGTCCACTAGAGGATCTATGGCTCCAACTTCTGAGTATATAAGGACTAGAGACCCACCCATTCAGGGGTAGGAAAATAGGCTCACTACCGAGCATAGGTCTAACCATACTCCCATGCGTGGTCCACCATGTAAGATCACCATTGATATATCAAATATGGGAGATAATGGCACACCACCACATGAGCGATGGTAGTCTAAGTAGCTAGAGGGTCTAGGTAGTGTTTTAGAGTAGCTAGACTACAAGCCTTCTGCTCCACCCACTCGTGCCCTGAGTGAGCGTAGCATGAGTGTCGTCTGCACTACTAGAGAACATGGGGAGGCTTCTAAGTGCCATCATGTCACACACCAACTATCTGCACATGGTGATCCATAGTATAGGACATAGTAGGAGGCCAATGTCATCTTCACAAATAGAGGCAAAGGCACAACATATCATTACAATGGGTACAGAACCCACAAGGTCGTTCATACAGAGCAGGGATATCAAAGGCCTCCCATGGCCGACCAAATCGATAGATCACATCGATTAGCATCAGATCAGAAACGTCAACTCCTCCAATATCAATTGGAGGATGCTCACCTAGAGAGGCATTGCATCAAAGATGAAAATATTCAAGCACAAATGCTCGTACGACAGAGGTTATATGGGCAACGCATGTGTGAAGAGCGTATACTTACCCAGAAGGAATGCATGGAGTAGGAGGATAGGTTGACTAGGGTTGGCCTATATCCTCAAGATGAGCATAGAGAGTGTGTACATAGTAAGGCTTTATCTCAAGCCGATATGTATCAAGAGCATAGAGATGCTCGTACTCATGCTAGTGCCAAATGAAGGGAACGGCCACCATCGCTCGATAATAAAAAGTAGAGGCAAGATGAAGCAACAATGGGAGATAGATACAAGCAAGAATATCCTGAGAGCTCCCAAGCTGAGGAGGGGAAAGAGCAATGAACTCCATCTTGTACAAGGAAGACAGTACCTCCTAAGCCATCTCCACGTCAACTTAGGGAGGAGGACTTTCTATCTTCAGAGGCCTATAAGGCCTTAGCCGATAATATTAAAGCCATTGATAGACAAGGTGCGACTATTCAAAAGCCGATATGAGAAAAATCCATAATGAGCCTTTCGATCCTTCGATGCCTACTTCGGCTTACCCTAAGCATTTTGATATGCCCAGGTTGGATAATTTTAAGGGTGATGAAGATGCACAGGAACATTTCATGAGCTTTTTGGATGCTTGTTTTCAGATAGCAAGCAATGATGCATTATTGTTGCGTATGTTCATCACAACACTTTCAGGGCCAGCCTAAGAGTGGTTTAATTAGCTAAAGAAATATAGCATAACTATTTTTGAGTAATTAGTTGATGCCTTTCTTGAACACTATTCCTTTGGAATCAAGAAATAGGACAATCTTTCTGATCTGGTTGTGCTAGCTCAGCACGATGACAAGCCAATAGAGCAATATGAAAAAATATGGAGGATATTAATGGGAAATTTGCCATTCCCTATTCTTGCCATAGATTTAACCTAAATTTTTATGAATATTTGTGCCAAGCACATCTTGTTACTGCTATAGCTGCAATAGTATCCAACATTCGAAGAGGCTTTGGTGCAAGCCAAAGTGACTGAGGATATCAAGTTGCAGGAAGGCAACTTAAAGCTCAAAAATATGAGAGGGACAAAAGAAGAGTGCCACAAAAAAATAGGGCAAGCAGGCCCATGTAAATCAAGTGGTATTGAATCTCCAACGAGAGGACAAGGGGCAACAAAAATAGAATTATTAGGCCCAACCTCCCCCGATGCAATATGACAAGTGCAACAATAATTATAAGGGCAAGAAAAAATATCAATTCCTGCCTCGCTAGTTCACACCATTGAAGGAATTGCTGACATTGATTTTCTATCAGTTATGCGAGGCCAAGGCAATTAGATTACTCGAAGTCAAGATGATAGACCCCAATCAACCCAAACCAAAGGGGTTTCAAGATGATCTATTTTACATTTTTCATCGAATGAAATGTCATGACATTGAAGTGTGTTGGTATTTCAAACACTTGGTGTAAAATATGATTGACAAGGGTGAGTTTGTAGTGCCACACAACCTGCAGGCACTCGATAATAAAAATATGGGGATTTACAAAAACCCCTTCCAAATCATGAGGCACCTCAAAACAACGTTGATCAAGTTAACCAGGTGTAAATTGAACCACCTACCTAGGGGTTCATAGGTATGGTCAATGTTGTCACTAGGCATGGGAGATACGAACAACAAAACTAACCTCGTGCTCTCATTCAAATACAAGCCACGTCAAATCAGCGGTTGACACAGAATATTCTAGGCCCACCAACAAGACCGGTGGTGACCATAAGGAGCAGGTTGGTCCAAAACCTGTAGAAAACTCCTATGAAGTTGTCAATATATGAATTAATATAGCAATCCCTAAGGTATAGGGAGACTCTTATGGACATTTTGAGGTCCATTGAAGTACAGGTCCAGAATGCACAGACATTTAATAATTTTGTGGGACATGTACAGCATTGTCAAGAATCGATGATCCAATTTTATGATCATGAGATAAGGATGGTTTCTACAACTATGACCGACCCACCATTGCACATAATCATGTGTGTGAATCACATGCCATTTAAAAGGGTTTTGATCAATACTGGCTCATCAATCAACATAATAACACCAAAGTGCTAATTCATTTGAAGCTACCTAGATCATACATTGTGCAAACTACATTTACATTGAGATAGTTTAACGATGCACTATGTTTGATTGTCAGCATAATTATCCTACCCTTGCAGGTAGGTCTGAAGACCATTTCAATAATATTTCATGTGATAGAAGGGGCCATGCAGTACAACATATTACTTGGTAGGCCTTGGATTCATGAAATGCATTGTGTCCCCTCGATATTGTATCATTGTGTGAAATACATTCTTTAGGGACTAGTTCACGTAGTGGCTTTGGATGAGGAGCCATTTAAGTTTGTGAACTTAGCAGATTTTCTTGGGGTTTTCATACTCCCGTCAACACACCTAGATTTTTGATCGTCATCGCCAATAAATAAACCAAGAGTTAAACCGATAGTGCATGCTCAACCAATGCCATATGTGTCACATAGATCGAAGCACACTAGTGCTACTTCCTTGAAACTGTTGGCATCAGTAATGCATCGAGATGACAAAAAATTGAAGGCAAATATGGGTGAGAAATAGAAAGAGCGTGAGCCCAAGCCAATCGCTAAGGAGGTTCTCATTCCCATCGAATTTGAGGAACCCCAAGACAAAGTCGAGGAGGCACCTCAATTTACCTCGTCTGCATCTTCAGTAGGGTCATCTGCACCATGGGTGATGGTACATCTTGCTAATACTAGATTAGATGAGTACCTTGTGAAAAATATGACTTTCAGACCAATTCTAAATACTATGCAAGATGTGGGTCGACCATCTGCTCATCATTATATGGTTGGATCGATGGTTACATTGGGAGATCCACCTAACCAAACTAAATTCATCTATGCAGGGCTAGATCAGCTTCCAACACGAGAGCCCATGGATGAAGATGATGAGGAACCTTTCATGGTAAATGTTCATTATTTGTCTAATCTGGAGTATGCCATGCGTATTTTTGAGCTATATCATTGGCATGGATGCAGCCTTGGTCTCTTTGAACAAGGAAGGATAACTCTGTTGGAACCTCATTATCAATTAGTCACTGATAGATTCAGTCTAGTATTATAGATATGAGGGTAGGATGATTTACTCATAACATCCCTAGATCGACTGTACCTCAGTATGGTGGACGATGTGGATTTTAATCCATATCATCTCGATCCTTCCAAATTCTAGAGGAATCACCCTATGATATCTGTCATCACCATTGAGCCACTCGAATATCATCGTGAAAGACTCCTTGATCAAATTGAGATAGAGATGAACCCTAGAGATCAACTGGGACACCAAACCTGTGATGCAGTTGATGACACAGATGTGCAGGGGTATAACCCCAATACTGTAGGTGATCTCGAGCTAGGAGATCTTTGTAATGAAGATGGAGTAGAGTCCACCTCCGATATGAGTGGACCAGGCTATGATGTAGATGAGGAATCCTCAAACGATGATGAATCTAAAGATGAAGTCGAAGGTACTTATGTAAGGCCTTTGTATGCACATCATATATTACCTATTGAATCGGTATAGTATATCGAAGTGATCCTTCCCAATTTTGATCAGTTAGGGGAAGATATCAAGCCATTTTTCTCGGTAGCATCGTACATGAGGTATAATTATCTAATTTTTCCAAATAACGACAACAACATGCAAGAAGTAAGATTCATGGAGTCTCATTTGGAGGAGTGCACTCCAGGAGTGGGGGTGAATGAAGGATTCTATTATGACAATGACAAAGAAGATGATTTAGAGAGGGTCTACCTTGGTCCTCCTTATTTGTGTTACTATCATCAACCCATCAACATTGATGAGGTCTATAGGCAG
This sequence comes from Wollemia nobilis, assembly GCA_028583015.1. Taxonomy (NCBI): domain Eukaryota; kingdom Viridiplantae; phylum Streptophyta; class Pinopsida; order Araucariales; family Araucariaceae; genus Wollemia; species Wollemia nobilis. The sequence goes on from JAQPPZ010002068.1 coordinate 2,226,295, forward strand.
CTATGTGTTGGTCCACATATTAGAGCAAGACGGTTGAACCTGGATCAAATCCATTAGTTGGTTAATCCCCTTCTACTGATCTACATGTAGCTCTGTGAGCCGAATGATCCTATTTTGCATACAGTTCATAGGAAGGATCCAGTTATTCACAGTCCTCACAGGGAAGACCTATTTGTGCCTATGCCATTAGAGCTAGATTGTGGGTATGAGGACTATGCATATTTCATAAAGGTAATTTCGTGTGGTCCTAGATATCAATTCCATTACATAAACATGGTCTCCATTTATTTTACCACTCCACTCCACAATCCAGCAGATCCGTACAAACAGTTGCATCTTAAAAAAGATGTTATCAACTGGGATCATGTTGATTCACCCATTGAGCCTGAGGATTTCTTCCCCAATGAATAAATATTACAACCTTTCTATTTTGCACTAGACTATGCATATGATGTTTATCATGCTAAAAAAACTTCCAACGTGAAACCAATCAACCCGACTGATGACATCCATATGATTCCTACACCTCACTAGCTTGAGGAGGGATCACATATGTCGATAGAGGAAACCTTTGAGGTGGATATTAGTAATGATCCTGCCAGTGCAAATAAGGTTAAATTTGGAGAGAGTATCACTCCATATGAGCAGGCCACCCTCAAACCTCTACTGAAAGAGAGACCAAATTTGTTTGCTTGGGTGTATAAGGATATGCTAGGTCTAGACCTAAAATTTTATATGCATAACTTTCGCTAGATCTGACAAAGAAGTTGGTCAAGCAAAAGCTTAGGAATATGCACCCAATAGTAGCCTTGATGGTGAAATATGAGCTACAAAAGTTGTTGGATGTGGAGTTTGTGATTTCCATCGATTATCCAGAATGGGTGTCTAATATGGTACCCATGGAAAAACCTGATGGAAGAATCTGTATTTGCACAAATTTCAGGGACCTAAATAAGACAACACCCAAAGATTCATTTTTGTTGCCCAAATTGATGCTCTCGTAGATGCAACTGCAGGTCATGAAATGCTCTCCTTAATGGGTGATTTTTCTGGTTACAATAAAATTCAGATTAAACTCAAAGACCAACATAAAACCATATTTATAATGCCATGGGGAACATTTTGCTATAAATTTATGCCATTCAGCCTCAAAAATGTTGGTGCCACATATCAGTGGGCCATGACATACATTTTTCATGACTATATGCACAAAATTATTGAATATTATATCGATGACTTGTTAGCCAAGTCACTACTATGAGAAGAGCATGCAGAGGTCTTAAGGAAAGTCTTCGATCGCCTGATAGAGCACAATGTCATGTTGAATCCTAAGAAGTGCATATTTGGTGTAACTTCTAGAAAATTACTAGGGTTCATCATCTCCAATAGAGGAATCGAAGTAGATCCAGTGAAGGTCAAGGCCATTTTGGAAATGCATCCTCCCACCAATATTAAGCAATTAAGAAGCCTTTCAGGCAAGGTAGCCTCAATAAAGTGATTTATTGCCCAACTATCAGATAAATTTTGACCTATGAATCGACTGCTACATAAGGGGGTCCCATTCAATTGGGACGATGACTACAAGGCAACCTTCGCTGAGATAAAGTAATAACTGGTGACATCACCAGTGCTAGCTCCACCAAGGTCAGAGGTGCCTTTTCTACTATATATATCAACAACTGACTTTGCACTGGGAACCATTTTAGCCCAAAAGAACATGCAAGGCAAAGAAAAGGCCATATATTATATTAGTCAAACCTTGGTGAGCTATGATCTCGGGTATGCATACGTGGAAAAATTATGTTTAGCAGTAGTGTTCACTACAAAGAAATTGTGCCACTATATGTTGAGTCATACGACGTATGTTATATCTAAACAAAATCCTTTGCAATAACTGATGAGTAAGACTTATCACAATACACGTATTGCAAAGTGGATCAGGATTTTGATAGAATTTGATCTAGAATTCATAAGTCAGAAGTCCATTAAGGGACAAGTCATAGCAGATCTATTAGCTGAGGCACCATTGTCAAATAGTAGACCTCTAAAAATCAAGCTTCTGAATGATGCAGTCTTTGTTATATTTGAAGCTCTCAAACCCAAAGAACTAGAGAACAATGTTGATATGACTCTATTCTTTGATGGTTCAAAGTGCAAACAAGGGGGTGGTGCCGAAATAGTGTTCTTAAAGCCACAAGGAGCTCCAATACCCTTGTCATTCAAGTTGGATTTTCTATGCACCAACAACAATGCTAAGTAAGAAGCCCTATTGCTAGGCCTCCACATAGTCATCACCATGAATATTAAGAGATTGAACATCTTTGGTGACTCCTTGCTCATAGTAAATCAAGTCAAGGGGATTTTTCAATGTCGATCTCCCATACTAAAAGCCTATAAAGATCTAGTTGACACATATTTGGCCAAACTTGAATGGTATGACATTGAGGCAATCCCTCGATCATCAAATAGGTTTGTAGATACCATGGCTTCTCTAGGATATTTAATCCCTTAGAATCCATATGTTGATTTCACTACCATCCATGTCAAGATGCTCTCTCATCCAGCAGCAGAGTATGCAGCCTATGATAATAGAGAATCGATCAACATGATTAGTGTATAACCACAAGATGAATGGTTCTGCAAAGCTAAAGACTTTCTTAAGAAGGCATCTTGGGGGTCATTAACCTCTTAGATTCCTATGGGGAGTGGTACTACCATTCACCACAGGGTTGTTTTTGAGTCTGCATTTGCAAAATTAAATACGCAGGGGGAGCAAGTCGTTTTAGCAATTGAAGATGATATTTATCAAAATTGGATGTCATAAATTAAAGACTTCCTAAATATTAGTATAATCCCATAGGGATTGCCATGTGTCGTGAAGCACACATTTAAATAGAAATCATCCAAATATGTCCTAATAGGAGACATCTTGTATTGATGAAGCTATGATGGAGTTCTCCTTCATTGCTTAGAGCCCCAAGAGGCATCATGGGAAATTTTGCAAGCCCGTGATGGTATGTGCGGTGGCCATTTTAGCAGCATGGCCATCATCAAGCACATACTTAGAATGGGTTACTATTGGCCCACTATGGAGAAGGAGTGCAATGCGTATGTCAAGAAATACTTTAAATTCCAGCACTATGCTAATCTTATGCACTTGCCATCGCAGGCCTTACAACCCAATCAAGCGGCTTGGCCATTTTCTCAATGGGGATTAGATCTTATAGGCAAGATCTCTCCTCCATCATCATATCGACATACATTCATAATCATGGATACTGAGTATTTTACAAAGTGGGTGGAAGCAATACCCTTAACAATGACAACTGGAGCTCGTATAATAGATTTTATACTAAAGCATATCATAATTCATTTTGGGATTCCATCCAAAATAATATCGGATAATGGAACATCATTCAAGAACAAAACTATGAGAGCTTTTACATCTAAATATAGAATCAAAAATAGTTTTATGACTCCATACTATTCACAAGCAAACGGATAGGCTAAAGCTTCAAATAAGATAGTGGTGGCCATCTTGAAAAATATGGTTCAATAAAACCATAAATATTGGCACATCTAGCTACCCCTTGTGTTATGGGCTTACAGGACTAGTATTCATATGCCCACTAGGGCAACATCGTTCTCACTAGTATATGGCGTTGAGGTCATTATGCCTTTGGAATTATAAATTCCAACGGTTGGAATTATAAATTCCAACGCGGGGTATTGCATTGAAATAGTTCATCTATGATGACACTACACAGCAAGCTTAATTAGATCAACTGACGCTACTTGATGAACATCATGTGAATGCCTTGGAGCATCTCTGCGTTTATTAGAAGCGACTAAAATAAACTTACAATATCAAAATCCACCAGAGAGAATTTGAAGTTGGGGATCTTATCTTGAAAGAAAACCAACAAAACTTTAATTTTCTGCTAGATATGCGAGAAAAATTCATGGCTAATTGGCTAGGACCCTACATCATATCTAAAAATATTGGTCCGGGTACCTATCACCTAACATCGCTATGGGGTTTTGAAGAGCCTGAACCTCTCAACATCATCTATCTTAAGGTATTTTATGATTAAAGAGCATAGTAAAAGGCTTTGAGATTTGCTTGTAACTGCTCGGTCATCCTAAAATTCTCCAAACACTCTCATCAGTGGTTTGGTCAATTAAAAAGCTCCAAAGGTGTTCGTAAGCCCTTTGGTCAAACTCAAAAGCTCTAAGGGTTTTCAAAACCACTTGGTCATCCCAATAGGCTCCAAGGGTCCCTAAAACTGCTTGGTCGTGTCAATTAAAAGCCTCGAGGATTTGCTTATAATCTCTTGATCATCCTAAAAATATCCAAAGGCATCTGTTAGCCCTTTTGTCAAATGCAAAAGGTACCAAGAGTTTCTAAAAAACTACTTGGTCAATCCCAAAGGCTCCAAGGATTCTCAAAATTGCTTGGTCATCCCAAAATTTCCCAAAGGTACACATAATTCCTTTGGTCAATCCTAAAAGCTCTAAGGATTCTTAAAAATCGCTTGGTCAATCCAAAGGCTCCAGAGGCATGTACTTACCATTTGGTCAATTATGAGGCTCAAAAACCATAAAAATTATAAAATCAATAAAATTAAAAAAAAATGGTAAAGCATAAAATCCAAAAACATTTGCATTTGTACTTGAATTTTGCATAGTCATTTTGCATTTACACATGCATTCACTGCATTACTGCATTGCATATAGGCATTCATCATCCATTGCATTCCATAATAGAAGGCATTGTGTTTGTCAGTCTTACAAATGACACCACGTTTGTGTTTAAATCATGCATCTCTGCATTTATCATAATCCATCATTCATGTGAGTAATTGTGTTTCTCAACATAACCTATAATGTTGCTATGGAGATATACTAGGGTTTTCCAGTCATTCAGCCATACCTAGTGGTATTATCAAGAGTTGGTAGAAATCTTGATTTGCTTTTGTAGCTAAGGTTTAGTTAGTATAGCCCTTAGCATATCAGAAGCCTGTCACTAATCAACAAATTTAAACAATCCTAACAAGGACTAGGGGAAGATGAAAGTCGCAAAGTAGGACTGGGTATCCTAAAGCAAAAATATTTATTCTCTTATCCCTCTGTGTGGACGGTATGGGAAATTTTGGCAGTTGGCAAAAGGACAGGTTAGTTCCCTATTCATAATCCCTTGCTTACGATAAAATGAGCAGTATCCCAAAGAGAAAACCCACATCAATCCTCATTATTGATACCCTATATCGATATCATAGATCGACTCCCCATATTGATATCATAATATCGATATACCAGAAACAATTTTTCCAAGTAAATCCCCCAAAGGAAAGTTTCTGAAGAAAATTATCAAAAGTAAACGTCTAAAAGTGAAGATCAAGTGAAGATAATAAAATAGGCTTAAATCAAAGTTCAAAGTGAAGTTTAGAAGTGAAGATCAAATGAAGATCATAAATCAAAATTTTGAGTGGATATCAAATGAAGATCCAAAATCTAGTTCAAAGAGAGATCAAATGAAGATTCAAAGATAGTTCAGAAAGAAGATGGAATCGACTCCCTTGATTCACTACATATGAGCAAGTATCCCAAAAATTGAAGGATAGAAAGGAATGAGCCTGAATCCCTAGAATTGTCAGCACTACTATACCTTACGCATGATGATATATCTGATGCATTAGCATCTCGCTTATGAACAAGACCAATGTTTGAATGTGGAAGAGCTAGCTTCAGGTGTCCTGCGTTGCCTAGTGTTTTAGTCCAACTAAAATCTAAACTTGAGATTGGATAAGATATTTGTGGAACCTTTATCTTAGCAATGGGTTGAAAGAATCTTGTCTGACATCGAGGAACTTTTGGAACAAAATCTACCTTCGGTTAATAGTGTTGCGCCTTAGACTTTGCCAACATTGAATAGACAGATCTTGCTTTAGATCATCTGTCTAGTCTCCAGAGAAGGCTGGTTCCTTTGAGTTTTTTAGAGAAAATGGGAACAAGAGATAAGGGAAATATAGCCTAAGCTAGAACTTTTATATGGTGCAGATTAGACAACAACAAAGACAGATTTACTTACTTCTATCCAAAGCATTTAAAACACATTTCCATGCAGAAATTATATAATTCCAAATATGATTTCTGATATTTCGTTTAACATGCGTATATATTAGATTCTTATTCCAGCAATATGATTTATGTATTTTGAAAGTTCAGATATAAGAACAGACTCAATTTATAATTCAATATTGTAAGCATAAATAAATAACATTAATACATACACTTGCATGATATGAACCAGAAGCCAATGGGAGATGCAATTTTATTGCTTGTATTCGAAGTACGTACATTCAGTCTTGTAAAAATCCAAGAGCCTACCATTTTTTTGGAGTCACTCACACCTATATATATCCTAAAAGAGTATATTTTTCTAAGTACATCTTACTTATTTTACAAGCAATCATCTGCAGTTTCTAATAATACGCAATGGATTTCCCGTAGATTGGATAGATTGGAAATCATCCAGCGGACCTGCCAAGTTATAATCAACAAAACATTTTTCAGAAATTGGCACCTGATGTCAGTGCATGTCCCCATTTGCCAAAAATATACTCTATTCCTTTACAGCTGGCGTGCCATGAAATCATGACATTCTTTGCTTGCTTTTCTCTTTTGTCGCCTCCAGCCATGAAAATGAGATATGTCATGAAATCACGACATTCATCTCTTGTTTTGCTCTTCTGTCGCTTCCAGCCATGAAAATGAGACATGTCAGGAAATCACGACATTCGTCTCTTACTTTGCTCTTTTGCTGCCTCCCGTCACGAAACCGAGACATGTCGCAAAATCGCGACATTCTTTCCTTGCTTTGCTTTTTTGCCGCTTCCAGCCACAAAAATATGACATGTCACAAAATCGTGACATTCTTTCCTTACTTTACTTTTCTTCCACTTCCAACCACGAAAATGAGACATGTCATGAAATCATGACATTTCTATGTCTTCAGCTCTTCTGCCGCTTCCAGCCACAAAAATGAGACAGGTCACGAAATCACGACATTCGTCTCCTACTGTGCTCTTCTACTGCTTCCAGCCGTGAAAATGAGACATGTCGTGAAATCATGAAATTCGTCTCTTTCTTTGCTCTTTTGCTGCCTCTCGCCACGAAAATGAGACATGTCACAAAATCATGACATTTGTCTCTTGCTTTGCTCTTCTATCGCTTCCAGCTACAAAAATGAGACATGTCGTGAAATCACAACATTTCTATGTCTTCGGCTCTTCTGTCGCTTCTAGCTGCGAAAATGAGACATGTCACGAAATCACAACATTCGTCTCTTACTTTGCTCTTTAGCTGCCTTCCATCGCAAAAATGAGACATGTCACGAAATCGTGACATTTCTATGTCTTCAGCTTTTCTGTCGCTTCCCGCCGTGAAAATGTGACATGTCACGAAATCGTGACACTTCTGCCTCTTTGCTCCCTTTTTTTGCTCTTAGCCACGAAAATACAACATGTCATGATATCGCAACACTTTTTCCCTTTTGGCCGCGACAAAGCAACATGTCGCGATATCGCGACACTTTTTCTCTTTTGGCAGCAATAATGCAACATGTGATATCGCGACACTTTTTCTCTTTGGCAGTGACAAAGCAACATGTCACGATATTGCAACACTTTTTCTCTTTTGGCCATGACAAAGCAACATGTCGCGATATCATGACACTTTTTCCCTTTTGGCCATGACAAAGCAACATGTCACGATATCGCGACACTTTTTCTCTTTTGGCAGCGACAAAGCAACATGTCGTGATATCACGACACTTTTTCACTTTTGGCCACGACAAAGCAACATGTCACGATATCGCGACACTTTTTCCCTTTTCCTTTTTCTCTTTGCTTTGAATCGCGAAAATGCAACATGTCGCGATATCGCAACACTTTTTCCTCCTTGCGGTGTTTTGCATTTTCTTTGATCTTTAGCATATGGGCCACTTTAGTCTTCTTGGAAAATATGCAAAAAGGAGCATCAGATGTTTTTCTGTAGTTAGTCACTTTTTTGACTAATAGGAACACTCGTGTCTTATCTTAAAATAATCATGTGCACACACAAGGATAATGAACATTTAGGGTCTATACTAGCAAAAGCCTTTTATCTCAAAAGTCTAGTGTGGTTAGTATGCAACTTTTGATAAGTCTATTAGGGTGTTTGAGTCTCATGGAAAACCTCAAAATTTTCTCCCATAGCAACAAAATGTCAAATATTGCAACCATATAAATCATCAAATTGCAAAGTATCGAATCCATGATACATCTTTATATAAAGCACAATCAACATATAGGATAGATATCGGATGGATATTAGCAATAATATTTAGACGACCATTGACTATATCGTGCATATCATCCAAAGTGCAAAAGAAAGAAAATAGAATGACATATTATATCATTCGCATTATATAGTTGTAGTCATTTCATTTCATATATGGGTGATTAATTGATTAAATTCTTATCTTAAGGATTTTCAATTACATTCATGATTTTTATACATTATGTGGTGTCATCCATTAGATTGATAAACATATCTGCATTTATTCCTTATGTTTTAAGTTATTAAAGCATATAGGTTCATTTACATTAGATTACCATTGTGTAAATAAATCATTACATACATTAATGCATACAATAAAGCAATATCAAATATGCATTAAGAAAATAACATCGCATCCATATGCATCCATCACAAAAAGCACATCTAAGCATCTAGATCACTGCATATCATCATCATAAATCAAATAGCTCTCTAGTGCATGTCATCCATACATCACATCATATAGCATCAACATAACATAAACATTGCATCCATGTGCATCACATAAACATAAAATCAAAAATAAATGAGTACACAATAATAAACCATAAAATAATGATCAATCATAAATATGTGTCTCAGAGTACATCGAGAGTACAAAAATGCCCGTAGGCTAAAAATGTGTAGGTCCTCAACCTTACACCAAAAATGATATGTATCAAGAATGTATCCTGCAATAGTAGATAGCTAGCTTTGATTTGCTTTGCATGTACCAGATCTTTCATCGCCTCCCTTAGTATTGTGCTCAGTAGCCTAATCTACCTGCTACCCTACTATCTTCTATGAACCCTACTGAGAGCCCTGAGTATCGCCTAGCCCAAAAAGGCCTAGCACTCACCCAACCACAACCTATGTAATGGGCACATCTATGCACTGGGACCTATGACTGGATGCTACATTAGATTGCCCTACCTCCCTAGTCCTGGTATGACTGTTGTCACCATGTGTACCAGAGGACCTGTGTGTCCTCTCCCTTTGATGGGTGTGATGGCTCAAGCTAGTAGTAGACTATAATATAGTCCTAGATCTAGTCCACTAGGACTCTAGAGCATACAGATCCTCAAGAATCTCTATACCTAACATCTATATATATCCAAATAACTGGTCCACCTAAGCAACCCTAGATGTGTGCCTATCATTGGTACTCATCAGCAAACCCTACAAGCATTAGATATCTACCATAGGATCCTGACCACCTGGTAGTGCTGTTACTGGTGCCACCGAAGGCCCCATAATAATTTGAGAGGGTGTAGGATCCCCCCTTTGTGCCCTAAGAAAATCTTGCTTTGCTACTACTGCATTCCTATGTACCAGTGCCAAATATCGAGCACTGGTGAGCTCACCAATTGGGGTCTCTCTTATTATAGCCCGTGTTGTCAAGTTAGCAATCTACTACTTTACCTATGTTATTCAACAATATCTATCAGTAAATTGTGCTTGTAGAGTAGCAATCGTAGTATCCCACTCCCTCTATTGTTTTTGGAATCACCCTAGTTGACTCTGCAGGTCAGCCACCTATGCCAATAGTAGTCCCTTTGCACTGTTAGGAGGTACCTCACCCTCCTTGGGAGCATCCTCATCAACGTCAATCTTAGGAGCCTCCTCAGTTGTAGCCTCTATGCTCCAGCATCCCTCTATCCATTGGCGCATGTTATGCCTGTCAAGATCCACCTCTACCCCTGCCTGATCTGTAGCTCGACCTAGAGGTCCTATCCCATACCAACAAAACATAGACCACCATCCGTCATACTCTGGAGTGGTCATAGCTCTATCAATTCTAGTCTCCTAGAAGTCATTTGGAGTTTCTACTAGATCCAGAGGCTAGATCCATGGGAGATCCCTCTCTAAAGCTAGGCACCTATAGGCAAATGGGATCTCTGGGATGTTCTACACCATGTCAAACTGATGCAAGACATGAGAGAAAAATTGGTACTCTTTGATCTTGATATTTTGGTTGAGTAACCATCTATCCCAGTGAGCCTATCGAAGTCGCTCGCCAGCCTCAAGCTAGTCAGGACATTCCATATAGGGCTTCCACTCGACATCATATGGCCTGATTCCTACAAATCATGTAATATAATGCTAGACATCATCAACATGGGTCGTACTCCGAAAGCCTTCCTCCTCTTGAGGCTAGTAGGTAGCATAACACTGATGTGCATCATCGATCTCTATAATGTGCAATGGCATCTCCCAAGGACACTCTATCCTGATATGCTGCCAACCCCAAATATAAAGAAGAAGAATATAGTTGATCCCTCGGTAGCTCCTATTAGTAATCTGGTAGAGCTCTTAATACATCTGACATAGTAAAGTACTCCTCTAGGCTAGGAGCAATGGTTATCGGATGGAGCTCTAAACAATTCTACGCATAATAGCTAAGAGGTTCCAGGTAATCCTCACGCCTAAGGAGTCTAGAAGAACAACTTGCACCACCAGGTGCATATAAATGGCCTCACACATGGAGAAGACATTCTTCTCCTACCAATAGCCAATGTGGACTCCTCCATGGTCAATGGTGCACTAAGCCTCCTCACTCTGGGTGCCAAATATGGCATCAAAGACGGACTCCTTAGCACCATAATTCAAAGAGATGATGACTTCACCATCAATGGGGATCCTAAATATCCTATAAACATCCTCCAAAGTAACTATCATTTCCCCTGTAGGCATGTGAAATGTGTTGGTCTGCACATTCTAGTGCCAAGCCAACGTAGTCAAATAGGCTTGATCGACCCTGATAATGGGTAGATCTAGTACGTAGTCGAAGTCAACAACTCTGAACCACTCTCACTCACTAGTAGTGAGCTCTCCATGGAGAGCCTTGAGAATATTAGGCTCTCAAGCTCTAGAGGTCAACCTTAGAAATAAACAACATGATATAAGGAAAAATCTAACTAAAACAAGCAAAAACATTTAAAAACTGATCTAAAAATCATCAAAAATAGTTAAAAACTGATAAAATTGCAAAAACATGTCATCATGCAGGCCTACAAATCAAATTTTTTAATCAAAAATTTCAAAAATGCATTAAATTATATTAATTGCATTTTAAAACGTAGAAAAATTAAAAAATTTATAATTTTTTTCTAAAGTTGGCGAATCGCAGGTCAACCTTGCGGTTCGCATGCGATCAAAAATTGACCATTGGGATTTTAAATGCTGACCATAGCTAGTAGCTCCAATTGACCAATTGGGAACCATAGTTGGTACCTATGTGATGAGTGTCATTGTTCATTCATCATTTAATCATTATATGTGTCAGTCCAAGGCGGTGTCCAAAGGTTGTATACGATAGAAGGTGTCACAGTTGCAGGTTCAATTCATTCAAGAACAGGGTTTTATTGGTGGAACAGTTAGTGTTTTTGGGGGTTTTTGTGTGACCTCTAATTCCTAGAACTGGAAATCAAATTGCAAAAAATAAAGCTGAATTAAAACTTGCAAGAAAAGGAGAATCTAAAATAGCAGAAAATGAAATGTTGCTAAATTTAACAGAAAGGTAAATTGCAGAATTGAAATCACACACAGTTGCAGAAAAATAAACTAACTACAATTCCCTGAGCATGTTCTAAATCTAAAAATTCAAACTATCATCTATTGCAAAACTGGAAAATGTCACAAATCTGGAAATTACGATAAAATGACAAAAACTGGAAATTGTCGCAAATCTGGAAAATGACAGAAAACTTGAAGTTGCTGCAAATCTGAAACAAAAATATTGAAGTTGCATGGAATGATGGAAAAATGCTGTCAAGACTGAAATCTGAATTTAAAGCTACTAAAGAAGTGAAAACTGGCAGAATTCTGCTAACCTGCTACAGCAAGAAATTAGCAATGTATTCTGTCAGAAGATGCCTTCCTCTGGTCCTGCAAGTGGCCCTTGCTTCCAGAACCAGATGAAGGTGAAGAGTTATGCTAAAGAAACTTAAATGCTAATCATCAACTCAACATGCTAATTGATAACTAAAAACTGCACCTTTTATTAAATCTGGAAATGCATTACAGTAATGCAGGAAAAACCTGCAGATTACTGTTTTGCTACAGAAATAACTACACTCTATTGCCTATTTCTCTCCTATATGCCTATATGCCTATATCTCTATATGCTCAACCGTGCTGGGAGCTTTCTTATTTATAATGTAATGCTGATATGCTTGGTTGCTCGATTTGTAGGGATTTACAACTTGTTTGCACAACTGTTTCCTAAAATGCATGAGCTTGCTTTGTCAAACTTGATCCATTCAACCTTATTGAGCTGCATTCATTGAGGAAATCAGTTAATATGAGTTGGGGCAACTTTTTGGTCAATTGCCAATACTTTCCTCTACCGATCTGTCGCTTTTTGACCATCCTCTATTGTTCCTACGCTATTCCCTATTCCTGCGCTATTATTCCTGCACTGCTCTGAAATAACAGGAAGTGACATTTAATTACTATTTCATGCTCCAAACACGTAGGGAAGAAGTGTTTGACCACCTAGAATGTTTTCCTTTATCTTGTACATCCTTTTTGCATTGGTGGCATGTGCTGGAGTGATTGTTTCCAAGCCCTGTTGTATATGTACACTGGCTGGAATTGTCACAGTCACAGTCTATTTTCTGCATAGTCAGCTACAGGGGACAAGGTCTTTGGCGCCTTTTGCATTTGAATTAGCTCAAACAGAGGAATACTACTATTAAGCACCAAACACTCAACAATTACTACTGATTTTAAATTACTACTGACAAATTAGCTGAAAACAGGTGAAACTACAGAAATAAATAGTAAAACAGAATATATGCACTTAACATTTCAGAATATGCAAATATCATTACATAATGCATTTTACCCAAAATTAGCATAGAAACATAATAAAAAGGGTGATTCAAATAAGTAGAATGTATCCAAAAAGTGTTCATAGATGAGGCAATTCCTGGCCTCATCATTTTCCCCCCAACTTATGGTAATGCATGTCCTCATGCATTTTGTGTAGCTACTGAGGCACACAGGTCCAGATCCAGACATCTTTCACGAAATTTTAACAATGCACCACCAATTTTGTAGAACCCACTGACTATTTTTATAGACTGAAACCATTGTTGGAAGTCCTCGTCAGGCTGTGGATCATTATCAAAGAAATAGGGGACAGGAGTGATAACTATGGGCATTCTGTATCTTAGCCCTATCCAATGTTCTTTGATTTCTGAAATAATGTGTATAATACCTTCTGCCCTTCTCCTTGACCAAAACAGGTTAGTGGGAGAAATTGGCTCCCATTTCTGTAGGGAGATAGACAATTCACCCCATCTGTTCTTACATGCTGCCACAACATCATCAAAGAAATCTGCACAAAATTTTTGAAATTGAGTTATACCTTTTTGCAGATTTCCTAGATAAAGTTGTCTTATTCTGGGATCCCTCATAAAGGAGTAGTGAGTACTGGTACAATCCCTGTGATTGAGAGGAGCAGGCCTGACAAGTAAAACTGCCTGTGATTCTAAGTCCTTGGCTATCTTCTTCTCTGAGTCCCAATAAATATTATTTTGTAAGGTGGACATAAAGGCCCTCAGTTGTAAATCTCCTGTATAAATGTGAGGCAGAAACATACTCTCTGTTGGTAAAAAGAAGTTATGTAAGAATAACTCACATAATAAGTTCTGCTGCTCCGTTGGACTCTGCACAAAGGCTTCCACAAATTCTGCAGGAGTGGTCAACTGGTGAGGGAGCTCAGAAACTAGTCTCATAATCTGCCAACGTAGGTACCTCTCCTTGAGTAGGAGGCTATAGAACCTAGGTGGTCTTCTACACTGTATTGCATACTCTGCAATTTGACATACATCTTTTACCTGTGTTTTCAACTTGTTGACTTCTGTTTCTTTCTCTGCTAGTTTGGTTGTGGCAGAGTTCAAAGTTGCAATTTTCCCCTCTAATTGATGACACTGAGTCATCCAATAGGCTAGGTCTTCATTGTACCTAGTCAAGGGCACTGTGTTTGGGGGCCTCAAAATAGGTTGCATTTGAGCCACTATGTTCACCTGTACACCAACTTCCACAGTTGATGTTGCTATTGGCAAATCTGTCTGTGTCCCCTATTCTACTGTAACTATAGTGATTGGAATTTCATGAGGAAGCATTTGTGCCAGAGGAGAGAGTGTGGACACTTGTTCCGGAGCTGCAACTGTTTGGTCCTGTACAGAAGATGTTTGAATGCCCTGCTAAAAAGGACTGTCATTCTGCATCAAAATTTTAGATGGATCTTCTTGCAGAGGCATACCATCAGATGTCTCTACTCCTGCTGCATCTATGACAGGTGATCCCTGTGCCTGTGCTATGTCATCTTCTGATTGTCCAGCCAAATCTAGGAGAATTTGAGCCCATTCATCAGGTACTATTTTTGTCAATCCTGTAGACTGATTTTCCAACTGCAACAATTTGTTTTGTAATTCTTGAACTTGCTGCTACAGCTAAAAAATTTGTTGATCTTTTTCTTTCATGGCCTCTTCAGCCTGATCAATCCATTTGGTCTAGGTTTTAATAACACTCCTTGCAGCATGCAACTGAGTGTGGATGTCAACTTCTTCCTCCAGAATGTGTCTCAGACTCAGAATGTGTCTCAGATTAGTATATTTTTCAAATTTAGAATATTTGTCAGACTTAGAATACATGGGAATATGCTCCTCAATCCTAGTTGGTTCAGTATCGAAGTTTATATGCTCTTCAGATTAGAGTCAGGATAATCAACCAATGGAAAGATAGGGCTTATTATAGTTTCTTCTATTGTTAGGTCCAATTCCATTGGCTGTATTTTTATTTCCTGTGCAGCTTCTTGTGAACTGTCTGCCCTAATTTCTTCTTCTTCTGACAAACTGATTGGGTCTACAATATGTACTAGTGTTTTTGACAAGGTTTTTATTTTCTGAAGTCTTGCAGACCTTCTCAACCCTGTAGGTCTTGGATGTTCCTGAGCAGATGCAGCTTCTGCTTGTTTTAGAGCAACTAGATTGTTCTGTTGGGTCAGGAATAGTCATGGGTTCTATTGTTGATTCTGGAGTAGATGCCTACTCACTGGAACCCCTAATTTCTCTATTGGGCTGTACATTGTCTGCAAATGTCACCCTTCTTCTTTTTATCCAGGATTCAGATGTTGATGCATGTTGTCTCCTAGTTCTGGAAGATGGGGGACTATCAGGTGAAGGGGAAATTCTATGTTCAGAGGGCTCTGGCTGAGGATTTTCTTCTGCATCTTCCTCTATTTCCTCTTCTATTTCCTCTCCCTCTGGTGCTGAGTTTGCATCATTAATTTCTGCCCATGGAGAGAAGAAACGGTCAAAGTTTCTAGGGTTTCCCCTAAAATGGTATTTGCAGATGAGTTTAATTAGCCCATGATGTTTAGGGCCTCCCTTCCCTACTTGATATTTTAGAGCCATGGCTTTAAGTTCTCGATAAAGATACAGAGGAATGTTGACCCTACAGTTTGGTCTAGCTGCTCCATGGCGCAAATGGTTAAGGATTCTGAGGTGTGGGCCAGACACAACAGGAAACTGGCCGTCACAGGTAATGTACCGCATTACCCACATTGCGACATCATCCCAAGGAGACTGCAAACTGGACCTTTTTACCCCTTTGCACACATTTTTATTCATTAAAAATTTGATTTGCCTATCCCCTTCTTTCGTAAATTGATTTACTAGGTCTGGTAAAGTATTTCTATCGGTTTTAACAATTTGCAAACCTTGAAGGGGAAATTCAGTAATCTGACTAAGTATTTCAAGGGTTACCTGGATAAACATCCCAACAATGTGTACTCTATCATTTCGGAAGGTACGTGCAAATTTTGCTGCCAGGCCCTCAGAATAACCATCGAATTTGTGCAGAAATGGCAGAAATCCTCCATTGGTAAAAATTTGTAAGGATGCAACATCTATTTCTAGGTAGTTGATGTTCTCAGGTTCTGCTCTAACGTTCTTTCCACCCATGGTATCTTCTACTACTTTTTGTGTGTCGATGGCTATAAATTTTTATGACCTGCGTTTGTGTTTTCTATTTTTAGGGCTTTTCACTCCTCAGTGTCGGAACTGCTTCGAAACATGCAGAATGTCGTGGCAGCGTTTACGATGTCGTCAACCCCCAATTTTCATTGGTTTTGTTATGGTTGTCAACTTTCACGTGCTGCACGAAATCCAAGACTTGAACTTTCCCTTTTCAACCAAATAAATTACCGTAGGCCACGTGTCATAAACTTTTTACACAAAACCCATTCCTGCCCTTAATGACTTATTCCTGCGCTTAGTGAATAAAATAGTTCATTCCTATGCTTAGTGGTTTACACAGTTCATTCCTGCGCTTTGGGAATAAAACAGTTTATTCCTGCGCTTTGGGAATAAAACAGTTTATTCCTGCGCTTCCTGGTTACTGATTTCGGTGCAGTTTTCATTTTTGCATTCTAGAGCAGAATTAGGCAGAGGCATTTGTAAAACACTTTCTACTTTTGATTCCCCTTTTTACATGCTTTATACTAATCAAGGATATATACACTATATACTAATAATTTACACTATTCAGAAAATGAGAAGGCACATACCTGTTAAAACCATTTTATCTACATTTCAGGGTGCTCCTGCTGAAATTTCCAGCTAACCAGTCTTTGAACTAAGGCAGGTGCAATCTGAAAATAGGTGAAACAATGGTCATGGAACAATGAGGGTGAAACCAATTAGGTAAACATGCCGGAACACCGGTTTTCATGTGAACCCAACTCAGGAGCGCCTCAAAGAGGTTTTCACTTTCTGAGTTTTTATTTATTATTTTTTATTTTTTTTTTAATTGTGTTAATCTGCTGAATTCGAGTTGGAAGAAGAGCTTTCTTCCCAAATGTGTACATCCAAACTTTCCAATTGCTTGAGAAATTCTTCCTTGTTTTGTGGTTTATGGTACATACGAAGACGATGTCCATTTACCACCAATTTGCATTGTGAGTCATCGATAGGTGTAAGGCGAACAACTCCATTGTCAAACACTTCCTCAATTTGGTACGGCCCAAGCCATCTGGTCTGCAACTTTCTAGGGAAGTCCTTGTATTGTGAATCAAACAACAAGGCCCAGTCACCTTGCTGAAATCTTCGCTGCTGAATGTGACTATCATGCCACATCTTCCTTTGTGCTTGGATCATCTCTGTCTGATGTAGGGCATCCATGCATAGTTCATCCAATGCATCAAGTTGCAGAATGCGATCTTCTTGTGCCTGTGATAGATCAATACCTACTTCCAAAGCAGTTCGAAGAGTTAGTAATTCAAATTCAATAGGCAAAAGAGGTTGTTTTCCATAAACTAATTCATATGGGGTAAATCCAGTGGTGGATTTCCACGTGGTATTATAAGCCCAAATAGCTTCTGGTAACTTGTCTAGCCAATTCCTTCTATGGACTGCTATGGTTTTGGTCAGAATTCATTCTAATTCTCTATTAGTCACCTCGACTTGGCCATTGGCTTGTGGATGATAAGGTGAGGATTTTCTGTGTTTGACTTGATAGAGTTGAGTGAAGGCTTCAACAAATTTTGAAGTAAATTGGGGTCCTTGATCAGTGGTGATGGATTGTGGGGCTCCAAAATGCAAAAAAATCTATGAATACAGAAAATCAGCAACTTTCTCTTCACGAGCATGCTTAAAGGCACGAGCTTCTACCCATTTGGTAACATAATCAGTACATACCAAGATATGTACTTTGCCTTTGGAAGGAGGATTAATGGGTCCTACAAAATCTAAACCCCATCTTTCAAATGGTTCTGTTCCTATTTGAGGTTGTAATGGCATTTCACTAGTAAAAGTAGGTTTTCCCATTCGTTGGCAAGCATCACAATGTCTTACGTACCTTTTTACATCTTTGTGCAAAGATGGCCAATAGTATCCGGTACCCAAGATTTTGCGAATAGTGCTTTTGACTGAATAATGCCCTCCTGATGGTTCATCATGGCATGCTCGTAGGATGTCATATGCTTCATCCTGGTGGATACACCTACGTAAAACATGATCAGGACTGCATTTAAACAGTAATCCTTCTATCCATTTAAAAGAAGAGCTTTGCTTGATTAACTGTTTCCTTTGTTTAGGGGTAAAGTGAAGAGGAATCTTCCCTATAACTAAGTAATTAGCTATGTCTGCAAACCATGGAGATTGTACAGAGACAACAAACAACTTTTCATCTGGGAAGGTATCTTCTACAACTTCCCCTGTATCTGCATTTGGTATTCTTGACAAGAAATCTGCAACTACATTAGATTTCCCAGGCTTGTTTACTATGGTAACATCAAATTCCTACAATAGAATCAACCAACGAATAATTCTTGCACTAACCAATGGTTTATTCATCAAATATTTGATTGCAGTATGATCTGTATGGATGAATACTTGATACCCTGTGATGTAGTGTCAGAATTTGTTAATAGCATAGACTACAACCAATAATTCTTTTTCAGTAGTAGTGTAGTTTTTCTCAGCTCCTGTCAAGTTTTTACTGATATAATATATTGCATAATGTTCCCCATTTTCAATCTGTCCTAACACAGCTCCAATAGCATTATTGGAAGCATCAGTTTGAATATGAAAGGGTAACTCCCAATTAGGACCTCTTAAAACAGGTGGAGTGGTTAACTTCTCCTTTAACTTTTCAAAGGAATTTTGACATTCAGAAGACCAAACAAATTCAGAATCTTTCATGAGCAAAGCAAACATGGGATTTGCTATGGTACTAAAATTAGCAATGAATCTACGATAAAAACCAATGTGTCCTAAGAAACTGCGTACATCAGTCTGAGTTTGTGGAGGGGGAAGGTTTTTGATGACTTCAACCTTCTTAGGATCAACCTTGATTCCAAAAGAAGAGATATGATGTCCTAGAACAATTCCTTCCTCCATCATTAAGAAGCATTTCTCAGGATTAAGAGAGAGATGGTATGTTTCACAGTGAATCAACACTTTTTCAAGTTGTTCTAATGCATATTCAAAACTATCCCCAAATACTGTGAAATCATCCATATAAATTTCAACACTTTCATTGGTTAAATAAAAAAAATTGCTAAAACAACTCTCTGAAATGTTGCTGGAGCATTACATAACCCAAAGGGTAAAACTTTGTAAGCAAAGGTTCCCCAAGGACATGTAAAGGTAGTCTTTTCCTGATCTTCTGGGGCAACTTGAATTTGGTTATACCCGCTGAAACCATCAAGGAAACAGAAAAATTTCTTTCCAGCAAGGGTATCCAATACTTGGTCTATGAATGGTAATGGGAAATGATCCTTATGTGTGGCCTTATTCAACTCCCTATAATCCACACATACTCTCATTTTACCATTTTTCTTTGGAACAATGACCAATGGTGAAACCCATTTACTATCGAAAATTGGATAAATGAATCCAACATCTAAGAGTTTTTCAATTTCCTCTTTCACAATTTCTCTTAGAGCAGGATTCAAGCGTCTCTGAGGTTGCCTTACTGGTTTTACATCTTCTGTGTATATCCTATGTGTACATACCTCAGGATGAATGCTTGTCATGTCTTTATAATTCCATGCAAAAGCTTGAACATGTTTTTGTAAGACTGCAAACAATTTGGCTTCCTGGTCCTCAGTTAGCCGACTATTAATGTTCAAAAATTTACCTGGCTGGATTTCAATTTGTTTGATCCCTGGATAGATAGAACTAGCTGCTTCATAGTTACTGATTAATGCATTTAATGGACAATGATGTGGTTGTAGAGTATGAAATACTCTAGAATCTGTCTCAGAAATGATACCTGATGGAATCAGAGGACATTTGAAGGTGTTAAGGAGATGATGATGCCATCCATGTGGTAGAATGAATGATCTTTCCTGATTAGGCATGGATGACAGAAGTTTGTTCTTCTTCATTCCACAACAACCGATGAACAAGAGTTTGATCATCAGTTAGTCCTTCTGATTGTAATGTTTCAATTAGGACAGTTTCATTCTCAAATATTTCTCTTTCTGGTGCAGTGATTTCCTCAATATGTTCTTTCACTATGATTGTAGCCAAAGTAGCAATGGTTTCTTGTTCAGATTCTTCATCAGATTCAGGATACCAAATTTGTCCAAAAAATTTAGTTGAAGGTTGAGCTGGTGGATACAAAGAAATTTTCTGTAGGTCAATACCATTGGAAATGGTCATTTCCCCTGACCTGCAGTCTATAAATGCAGCTGTAGTAGCCAGCCAAGGTCGTCCTAGAATGATAGGGTATCCATTGACTAAAGTTCTAGGCTGCAACACCAAGAAGTCTACAGGATATTCCCACGAAGAGACTTTAACGGCCACATCTTCTAAGATACCTTCTGGTTTAGCTACTGACCTATCTGCCATTTCCAAGACTGTGGTGGTAGGACTGAGATTATGGAGCTACAATTTTTGCATTGTGTCTTTAGTCATTACATTAATTGTAGCTCCAAGGTCAATTAGCACATTAGGAATTTGCATCACTCCAATAGTAACTGTAACTACTGGACTGCCTGGGTCACTATACTTGGGAGGAACTAGTTTCCCAGCCAATAGATCAGCTAATTTCCCTTCTACCTGAACAGTTTTAGGAAAGGCTTTCTTTTTTTTACCAGGTTTCTTGATACATAACTCCTGAATAGTCTTTTTGATTAAAGGTATATCCCTTATTGCTTGCAGCAAAGGAAGAGAAATTGACATCTTTTTGAGTTCTGTTACTAATTCTGATTCAGGGGTAGTATCAACATGATCAAACCTTTCAGGGTATGGTAAGGCTACTGGAGAAGATTCCTGCATTTTTGCTATTTTTTCTTCTTTTTGTTTTTGTTGCAATGCCTCTTGATTTGGAGGTTCTTGTTTCTCACTAATTTCTTCAATGGTGGGTGGAACAGGTTCAGATAAAATCTTTCCTGAACGCAGCTGGATGTTACTACAGTCAAGTACATGAACTGCAGCAGTGTCTTCAGACTCAGCCTCATAAATAGGGGCTGTTTGTCTGGCATTATTTGGGTTAGTCATAGGCTGAGCTGGGAGTGGAGGTTGTTTCACTGGTTGAGTTTGTTGATGTTGTATTCTTCCCTAAAAATTGGGATTAGGAGCAGGCAGCAAGTTTTGAGCTTGTCCCTGATACTTTTGTTGTCCTTGATAGGGTTGATATTGTTGTCCTTGATAGGGTTGATATTGTTGTCCCCATATTTGTCCTTGTTGTGTCCATTATGGAGGCATGGTATGCCAAGGTGGGTTCATCCATCCAGATTGTGACCAATCTGGAGGAGCTGTCCAAGGTTGGTTCCAAGGTTGTGCAGAAACTTCTGCATGTCCCCATGGCATATTCATATTCCAAGGAGATTGTCCCCAGTTTGGAAATCTAGGAGCATTGGGATATTGTGCATAACCACCACCAGATCTCTGCCCAATAGCATTGAGTTCTTCTATTTGGGTGCCCAAAATAGATTTTAGATGAGGCAACAAAGGGCATTTATCTGTTGAATGTTCCTTGGAACAAATTCCACAAATAGAAGTTTTGTTTAAGGGGCAGTCCTGCAAGGCATGCTTACTCCTACACCTTGGGCAATAAATTGCTAAAGGTGGTGTAGAATTAGATTTTGTATTTCTCTCACCTAATGCAGTATTAAGTTGAACAAGGATATCAATTTTTAAATTAGCCATTTCCTCCATCAACTCTTTTATGTCATTATTGCCATAATTCCTTTTCTTTCTTCGTTGGTGAGTGCGGGAATAGTTTCTACATAACTCCACAATATCTTCAAGGTCAAGTTGATCTATGTCTCCTTTTCCCATTAAATCTAACACTTCCCTAGATTCATCCTGCAATCCTCTTAAGAAGATAGGCTTTAAGAAATCAGGTTCTACAAGACCACATCTCTTTTGGACAAAGGCAAAGCGATCAAGGTAATCCTCTAAACTTTCATCTTCTTCTTGCTTGATCCTAAACAACTCATCTTTCCTGTTTCTTACTCTACAATAATCCTGATATTTATTTAAGAATGCAGTCTCCATTTCATCCCAGGTACGGATTGAGTTAGGTTCAAGATTGCTCATGAACCATCGGAGAGCAGCATCCTTAAGTGTGGAAGGAAACAATTTCAATTTTTGATTATCATTTATGTAGTCATAAGTTTGACATAACACCTTGAATTCAAACAGAAATTGATCAGGATCTTCTGAAATAGTTCCCCTAAAAATTGGCAATATGGATGGAGAAATTGTTTTCATGGGGGCATCTAGAAGTGGATCCAATCTTATGGGATACTCAAAAGTCTTAGGAGGATCATCAAGATTATCATATCCACCTGGGGGTGCTGCCATAGTTGTTTTCTTTCTTGAGTTTGATGGGGATGGTCCAGACTTAAGGGAATGTTTAGCAGATAGTGCTCCAAAAAGTTCTTGCTCTAATTTTTCCAAAGCTTCAGTTGATGAAGAAGGTATGTCTTGCTCTAGCCGCAATTCTTCATCTGATTGTGAAGAACGCCCTGGTGGTTCAGATCTAGTCCTGATAAACCTCCCTCTTTCGTCCCTTAGCCTATGCATTCATGCCTATTCACTAAATAAACTGAAATGCAGTATTTCAAGGATTGTAACACAATTCTTGACCTGTTTCACTTTTTCTAACAACACCTATTAGTTCCCCGGCAACGGCGCCAAAAATGATGAGTGTCGTTGTTCATTCATCATTTAATCATTATATGTGTCAGTCCAGGGCGGTGTCCAAAGGCTGTATACGATAGAAGGTGTCACAGCTGCAGGTTCAATTCATTCAAGAACAGGGTTTTATTGGTGGAACAGTTAGTGTTTTTGGGGGTTTTTGTGTGACCTCTAATTCCTAGAACTGGAAATCAAATTGCAAAAAATAAAGCTGAATTAAAACTTGCAAGAAAGAAAAGAAATCTGAAATAGCAGAAAATGAAATGTTGCTAAATTGTAATTAAGAAAGGTAAATTGCAGAATTGAAATCACACACAGTTGCAGAAAAATAAACTAACTACAATTCCCTGAGCATGTTCTAAATCTAGAAATTCAAACTATCATCTATTGCAAAACTGGAAAATGTCACAAATCTGGAAATTACAGTAAAATGACAGAAAACTGGAAATTGCTGCAAATCTGGAAAATGACAGAAAACTTGAAGTTGCTGCAAATCTGAAACAAAAATATTGAAGTTGCATGGAATGATGGAAAAATGCTGTCAAGACTGAAATCTGAATTTAAAGCTGCTAAAGAAGTGAAAACTAGCAGAATTCTGCTAACCTGCTGCAACAAGAAATTAGCAATGTATTCTGTCAGAAGATGCCTTCCTCTGGTCCTGCAAGTGGCCCTTGCTTCCAGAACCAGATGAAGGTGAAGAGTTATGCTAAAGAAACTTAAATGCTAATCATCAACTCAACATGCTAATTGATAACTAAAAACTGCACCTTTTATTAAATCTGGAAATGCATTACAGTAATGCAGGAAAAACCTACAGATTACTGTTCTGCTACAGAAATAACTGCACTCTATTGCCTATTTCTCTCCTATATGCCTATATGCCTATATCTCTATATGCTCAACCGTGCTGGGAGCTTTCTTATTTATAATGTAATGCTGATATGCTTGGTTGCTGATTTGTAGGGATTTACAACTGTTTGCACAACTGTTTCCTAAAATGCATGAGCTTGCTTTGTCAAACTTGATCCATTCAACCTTATTGAGCTGCATTCATTGAGGAAATCAGTTAATATGAGTTGGGGCAACTTTTTGGTCAATTGCCAATACTTTCCTCTATCGATCTGTCGCTTTTTGACCATCCTCTGTTGTTCCTGCGCTATTCCCTATTCCTGCGCTATTATTCCTGCACTGCTCCGAAATAACAGGAAGTGACATTTAATTACTATTTCATGCTCCAAACGTGTAGGGAAGAAGTGTTTGACCACCTAGAATGTTTTCCTTTATCTTGTACATCCTTTTTGCATTGGTGGCATGTGTTGGAGTGACTGTTTCCAAGCCCTGTTGTATATGTACAGCTGGCTGGAACTGTCATAGTCACAGTCTATTTTCCTGCACAGTCAGCTACAGGGGACAAGGTCTTTGGTGCCTTTTGCATTTGAATTAGCTCAAACAGAGGAATACTACTATTAAGCACCAAACACTCAACAATTACTACTGATTTTAAATTACTACTGACAAATTAGTTGAAAACAGGTGAAACTGTAGAAATAAATAGTAAAACAGAATATATGCACTTAACATTTCAGAATATGCAAATATCATTACATAATGCATTTTACCCAAAATTAGCATAGAAACATAATAAAAAGGGTGATTCAAATAAGTAGAATGTATCCAAAAAGTGTTCATAGATGAGGCAATTCCTGGCCTCATCACTACGGTCTCCAATTGAGATCATGCCCGATGCGATACCGCGGCCAAAAATAAAAAAAATAATTTCTAAGATACCTTAGTCTAAGGTGAGGTTCATTGCCAACAATTTAATGATATTGATTTACCAATTACTTAATTTGGTTTATTTTTAGTGGTAATGGATGTGAGGTCTTGGTTTTTGAATTACCTTGCCCTTGCCTCGTCCGTCGTGGCTCGAAGAAGCTTGCCCATGCTCTACCATCGTGTTGTGAGTAGGTGTGCGGGTAAAGTTTGGTAGATTTTAGGTGAGTTCTCAGTTGTCACTATCAGAGCTCCATATTTGCAAGTTGTTGTTAGGGAATAATGAGAGACATTTGAAAATTGGACTTTTTATAGGCCTCTCATGTTTCGCATGGACCACAGGCCCTAGCCGTGGTTCCCAAAATTACAAATGGGAACTGCAGACCCTAGCTACATTTTGCAACTGGAATGCAAATTTATAAAAATCCCACCATGGGAAGGGCCAAAAAGATAAATTAATGCCTCCCATTGGGTCAAAACTCAATAAAAGCAAATTAATTTGGAAATTTGGTGATAATCAAGCATCGAGATCCAATTAAAAATAAAAAATCTAGTTGAGATTATAAAGTACATTCAACCGAGGTCATCGCTATGACAATCCTTTCATGGAGCAACGCACCTCCTAGCCAAATAAATAAACTCAATTCATAAGTCAAAACATTTTAAAAAATCAAATAATTAAAACACCAAATGCGCCTCATATTCAGTAATTTACCCTATACACTCTACGGTTGTAGCGACTTGCGATCCATGCAATCCGACAGGATGAGTAAATTACCATAAGTACATTCGGGGTAAAATTGTCATCATTGATTTGATATGCTTCTTTTAAATCCCTAAGAAG
Organism: Wollemia nobilis; assembly: GCA_028583015.1. Lineage (NCBI taxonomy): Eukaryota > Viridiplantae > Streptophyta > Pinopsida > Araucariales > Araucariaceae > Wollemia > Wollemia nobilis. The sequence continues at coordinate 2,251,942 of JAQPPZ010002068.1, forward strand.
GCCTTCGTGACCGGACTGCTCAATGGGAACGAGGTGTTGCATGTCATTTCTCCTATGACATCTTTCAACAAATCATCGATAATTTGATTCAACATAAATCCAATTGGATTTATATCAATTCGTTGCCCTAATATGGTTATTGCAACCCGACTGATCCATGGGATAGAAATGTGCAAATACTATTAACAGTTGGAATCAAAAGTTGAACTAGGCCTAGCCAATGCATTAATTTGCTCAAATCTAATTTTGTTCATATCATCCATGGTGGTCAAGTGACATCGTCACTTTATTCATTATCATTACCCTCATCGACTCATCGCTTGAGGGGGTAGTCATAATATCAAATCATAATAAAAATTAACAAAAAATCTCTAAAATCATAGATCCCTTGATCTTGTCAAAATTGTGTTCGTCCTTGTGAATCATTGTCAACAGCTATCATAAACTTTCCCCTCTGCATGGGGAAAATAACAAATATGATAATTTGTTTGTATCTCGTCTCCTTTCAGTTATATATGCCTAACTCCTATTGTAGCATCAAACGCTACCCGAATGATTGATGGCAAGTGTAAGATTTTCAATTTTAAGCCTCCAAAGAGTTGGAAGAAATGATTCCAGGATGCGCATCCTTTTGCTGGACCTGGGGCATCTAATGTTGATCTGACTAATGATCATCATAGAACCTTTGGCATCATTTTAGAAGGTCTATTTTTGCTCAACATTGTTTGATCTCACAATGCATCTCAAAAGAGGCATCTGTAGACACCTAAAATGTGTCATGTCGAGGGCGAATACTCATATGGATATGCTACAAGACCATATGGAAGATCTTGGATAGACTCCAAGATAGAGTAGTGGTTCTAACCACTCAATTTGGGCTCCTTGGCCTAATCAGTCTGAACCGTAGCCTAGACCTGTGGTTTACAACTGAACCATGGCTAAGACCTATGGTTTACAGTCTAGACTACATTTGTGACCTATATTTTTAACTGAAGTTCAGTTGACCTTCAATCTGAGCCAAATCGATTGGAATAACCATTTGATCTAGAAGAAGGTGGTTAATGGATGAAATATTCCAGAGGCTTCCATTCCAACTGTCCTAACCACCCCTTCTTGATCTTGGCTTCTCTAAGAAGCCACCCCTAGCCCTTGGGTAGTCTTATAAGTACCCCTCATAATTAGGGCAAACTAGAGGAGACAGCATTGGAGATTTTAGCAGTGAAGCCCCATTGAATTGTACACTCATTCGAGTATACTAAGAGAGAGCTATTGCACTTATCCCCTATATACTTTTCAATATTCATGATCAAGTGCATTATGGATGCCCTAGGAGTCTAGGAGAGCTAAGAAAAGCAAATCCAGGCAAACGAAGGCTCATAACAATGATTCAACTGCCAAACCTGTCAAAAGGACACCGAAGATGACCCTTGAACATCAATTGGACAAGGAGGTCAAGCCCACTACCCTTGGAATTGAGGGAAAGCCTATTAGAGTGCTAATCATAGCTTTCAACCATGGTTTATAGTGCAGACCACTCACTAGAGCTACGGTTTGTAGCAGAGGTATAACCACCTTCCTCTTTTCATTTATGTTTAGTTAACTAGCTTAGATTAGTTGTTTTCATGGTTTAAATACATTTTAGCAAAATTTTGATCGTAGAATTAGGTTAGTTTAGCTTCTTTATGTTTATGCTTCAATTAGGATATTAATGGTTCTTTATGCACCTTTATTCCTTATTTTACACATTTAATTCATGCATAGTGTAGATGTTACTTATCTTTACGCTATTATATGAATCTTAATTCGATCTGCATAACTTAGAAACACTTTTCATGTTTTCTTGATTATGCATGTTTAATGGTGTTATTATGCAATTTACCTAAAAGGGCCTCATCATGAGAGGCTGCCTATATTTTTAACATTCTTGTGTTGTTTCTTGACCGCAGGGAACAGTTTTAAAGGAGAACCAACTATCAAGTTCCTTCTCCATCGTGAATAAGAGGGCACCTCCACCCTAGATCAGTTCATGTCATCCTAAAAGGCACTTGGAAATCACACCTATCATTTAGAGGGAACAATTACACTCTCCTATTATAATATTGTATCAAAATGATTATCCCTAAGAGAGATGTACCTGTGATTTAATTTTGACTCCGAATACAATGGAATAAAGTATTTTTCTTCTTGATTCATTTGTTGTCAATTTCTTGTTCTTGTATGCATGTTATACTTTTATCAATTATTTCAATAGGACGCCTCGGGTGTGAGCCTTTTTGGTGGTTATAGTTACTTCTTTGCAAGTCCTAAGCAAGGAGACTACATTAATGACTTAGTCAATATTATTTAGGAATACAAAGTAGAGAATTTAGTCAAAGATGAAATGACTAATAATGCCTTGGTATTCAAATATAATACACCAAGTAATATCACTACAACTTCAAGGTACAAATCTAAATGGAATTCAATATTTTATCATATATGTAAGAAAAAAGGTCATAGTACAAATTTTTGTAGATATAATCAAGAAAAATATGATGAATACGAATCAAGGAAGCCAAATGAACAAACTAGTATAACAAAGATAATATCAATCTCAATATTGATATAATCCTCAATGATAACAACAATTTCAATCTCAATATCAACAACATCAATATCATCCTCAATACCAATATGGTCATCAACAACAACCTCAACTACAATTTAGAGAATAAAATAAAAAATAAAACTTAGTTTAAGAAATTCATGAAATACAATAATTAGAAGAAGCATCTGAATAAAATGAATTCAAAGCTCTTATAGTAAAACTCTTTGAATTAGTACATTTTCTATATAATTTTGAAGATATTAATATTGTTATACAAGGGGGTGTTGAGGAATATTAAATTATTTGGTACATGCTAATGTACCCCCATGGTACCTTTATGGTACAATTGTAAATATGTAATATATTAGGGTTGAGTCTTTAGTTTAGATGTGTGATTTATATTTCTCATTTCATGTAAGTGTGAATGTGCAGGAAATTCACAAGTGTCATGTAAGAGTCCAATGTGCAAGAAATGCATAAGTGTCATGTAAGTTAGAGTGCAAGTTAGATTGAAGAATGTGCATAAGTATTATGTATGTAAATGTGCAAATATGTAATGTGAGTATGTGCACAAGTTTCTTATATTAGGAGTATATGCAGAAGTGTAAGAGTCATGTAGATGTGTGCAAGTGTCATAGATTCAAGTGTCTATGTAAGAAGAAAGTGAAGAGTCCAATTGCAAGTGGCAATATGATAAGCCAAAGGTCATAGGACTTGTCATATGAAGAGCAATAGTCAAGTACTTGAAGAGTCATATTACTATGTCTATATTATGGAGACAATACTCTATGATATTGTAATCCGAATAGATTATAGAGTTGTAATAGAAAGAAAAGAAATAAAGCTTGTATACAAGTTTTGAGTAATTAATATTGTAAGTTTTCTTCATGCATAGTTCATGAATGACTTAGACCATTTACATTCATATTCGAATATATATGTGAATGTTATTTTCTTTATTATATCGGCCTTGGATATACATATTAAATTACTCATATATTATTCTATTTATTAAATGTTTTAATATTATGGCTATTTTATATTGGAACTTATGATATTTTGTGGTAATAAGGCTTAAAAATCCAATATTTTTAAATGTTTGATTGAGTAGAGATTTAGGGGACAAGGATAAGTCACCCTAATTTGGATGCTAGGGTATTTCCACTTGGTTGAAGGAAAACTAGTGAAGACTAGGACTCAACTAATTTGATTGAGGGCCAACTCATAAGAAATTTGGACATTGATAAAGGGCCAACTTAGGAGAAATTTGGACATTTATAGATAGATCCAACTTAGGATATGGTTGGACATGACGGGACATTCATAGTCACCCTAATAATGATATTGGGTTCTCTAGAAAAGAGGAGAATCATATTTTGTTAGGTGAGACCTAAGACATTGGAGAAATATTTGATATATTGGAGTTAGATTCCAATAGATTGAGAAGCATCAAATCTTCCTACAAATATTGAGAATTAATATAAGCTTCCAAGTATAGATAATTATTTTAGTGAGAAGTAAAGAGAAGAAGCCATTATAGATAAAGTATACAAAGGCATAGAGAAGACTTTTTGTTAATCAAATAACCAAAAAAATTTAGGTTGACTAGAAATAATACATATATTTTAGTCTTGGCCTTTGATTTAGTGAATTATTAGAAGGCAATAGTTTCTTCATAGAGTAGAACTAGAGATCATAACACAATGTTCGTCTTATAGTAGAACTAGAGACTTTGAAAGCATCGAGAAGGAATGTATCCAAAAAATTTGGATACTCAAGGGCGAGGAAAGTGAAATTCTTTGAGACCAACAATATTTTATTGAGAAGCCAACATTTCTCAAGAGTGATAAAGAAGATAATGTTTCATTGAGAAGCCAATATTTCATTAAGAAGTAGCTAGCATTTCATTGAAAAGCCAATATTTTATTGCATTCACAAGTAACAACATTTGAAACGTTTATTGCTAATGTTTAATTCATTGATCACCATGCAAATTAAAAAGTGGTATTATTGTTGAGCCAAGCACATTTTTAAGGCTATTTAAAGCCTTAGTTGGAATATTGACATAGCAAACTTCAGAGACATTATCGCTTCCCAACATGGTTGAATAAATAAACGTGCAAGGAAGATTAATCTAGCAAGTCAATAAGGTAAGCCATACTAACTTTATTGAATAATTAAAGCCCTAAATTTAGGTACTTTTACTGGAGTAAGTTAATTAGAGAGGAATAATTTAATATAAAGTTTTTTTATGATTTAGGAGTTATAAGTTTTCTATGATTTAATTATTAGGAGATATAAGGTTTTCTACCATAGTTTGGAATTAATTTTTAATTTTTGAGTTTTTAATATTAAATCATGGAGTGATAAGGTTTTCTACTTCAAATAGGATTTAAGGTTATTTTATTTAATTTTATTTGAAGTTATTTGAAGAATTTAAGCTAGAAGATTTGTTTTCAAGTTTTTGAAGTTAATATAGATATTCTTGAAGATTTGAAATTAGAAGAATTTTTTTTAATTTTTCAAATTCAATAGGGAGATAAAAGGATTACTACATCAAAGGGTTAGGAAAATTTAAAATTTACAAATTTCTTATTTAAGTTTTTTTAAAGAAGTTTTTGAAATTGTAATTTATCAATTTTGGAGATATAAGGATTTTAACTTCAAATTGATTCATTAAATTGCATATCATGGAATAAATTATTAGAAATGCATTAAATGAATATAGTGAAGAAATGATGAACAATTTAAAGTTTTATTCTCAAAACTTAATAGATGACTTTGATGAAAAGAAGCAAATATCAAAGGAACTAAGAGAAAATCTATCTCTATTTCTCAAGGATGCAAAAGATGAAAAGTTTACAACGCTTATATGTATCTTCACGAAAAACTTTTTAGAACATGGTGGAATTCACAAAACACCATTATATTTTCCTTAGAAGAATGCTTAATGATGTACTTGTCACTACTTACCTTTGAGATATTTCAAGGAAAATGACAAGAGAAGAAGAATGTAAATTGTGACACATATGGCTTGAATGAAGCTTATGTTAGCTTCAATGAGGAATCATTGAAATCTAGGATGTATTATTGTGATGATTTACTAACTCATTGTTTAGAAGGCACATCATCAAGTATATCACCACTAAATATGAAGAAAATAAGAGAAAAGAAAAAGAATAGAGGAAAGCACAAAAAGAATGACAATAGAAGACTTGAATCAAAAACTAAAGAAGGATCATATATTGAAGATTCAAATGAAGGCATGAAGAAAGAAGATTGAAAATCAAAGACAAAGATCAATATTAAGACTAAAGTCTTCAATAACCAAATAATGCAATATAGGGGGTGTTGGAAAATATTACATTATTTGGTACATGCTAATGTATCCCCATGGTACCTTCATGGTACAAATGTAAATATGTAATAGATTAGGGTTGGGTCTATACTTTAGATGAGTGATTTATATTTATATTTTTAAGTGTCAATGTGTAGGAAATACACATGTCAGGTAAGAGTGCAAGTATGTATTGAGAGAACATGCACAAGTATCATGTATTAAGTGTGCAAATATGTAATATCAAGATGTGCACAAGTCTCTTGTATTAAGAGGACGTGTAGGAGAGTAAGAATCATGTAGAAGTGTGCAAGTGTCATAGATTTAAGTATACATATAAGAACCAGATGAATAATCTAGTATACAAGTGGCAAGATGATAATCCAAAGGTCATATGAGTTTTCATATGGAGAGCAATAGTCAAGTACATGAATAGTCATCTTCTATGTCTAAATTATGGAAACAAATCTCCATACAATGAAGATCACAAGCTTATACTAAGAGGGGGGTGAACAGTATAAGACCAACTTTTACATTTTCTTTCCAAAAGATAACAACAATAATATCAATGCAGTAAAATAAACAATGCACAAATCATCACACACATGAGAGACATAGATTTAACGTGGTTCACCCAATGTGGGCTACATCCACGGAGAAAATATTTCTTCTAAATTTTCTCAACAAATCTCTTGGGAACCAAATCCCTATTACAATGTTTATGGACCTCTATCCAAAGGAGAACTCAATCCCCTAAGCTCAAGTTCATGGATCTCTATCCACAAGAGAACTTTATCCCCTTTGCTTTGGTTTGTGGATCTCTCTCCATAGGAGAACTCTATCCCCTCTACTTTGGTTTGTGGATCTCTCTCCATAGGATAACTCTATCCTCTTTGCTCTAGTTTGTGGATCTCTCTCCATAAGAGAACTCTATCCCCTATTCTCTGGTTTGTGGATCTCTCTCCATAGGAGAACTCTATCCCCTCTACTCTAGTTTGTGGATCTCTCTCCATAGGATAACTCTATCCCCTTTACTATGGTTTGTGGATCTCTCTCCACAGGATAACTCTATCCCCTATTCTCTAGTCTAATCTAAATCCTACTCTCAACTCTATCTCAAATTTGCACCAAACCTCATCACAAGGCTAGCACAAATCTGCTCCAACTCTTCTCACAAATATATTCAAATATGCACACATTACATGCACAAATCTACCTCAAACCTACTCTCTATCTCTACCTAAATTTGCACCAAACCTCATCACAAGGCTAGCACAAATCTACTCCAACTCTGCTCACAAATCCTATCTCAAATCTGCACCAAACCTCGTTACAAGGTTAGCACAAATCTATCTTAAACCTACTCTCTATCTTTGCCCAAATCTGCACCAAATACTGCTTCAAGCCTTCTCACAAGACTTGCTCAAATCTGCCTTAATGCTGCTCACAAAACCTGCTCAAATATTTCCAAATCTTGCATACAAACAATGCGTATATCTCTTTCAGAAATGCTTTCCTCAACTAGGTAATTCAGACATATTCTACCTAGAATTAATTTAACCTCTGGAACATATAGAGAATGATATGTATTATAAAATACACAATATGTTCTTCACATTCACAAATATTGCATTCATCCAATCCAATATCTACTTCTTGCAAATCCCTTTCAAATCAAATCAAACTAGTGTATAACTTCGCTTCACAAAACTGGTCTCTATTCCTTGAAAATTTACTCTCAATGATCAAACACAATAATGCATAAATTTCTTCACAAAACTGATCTCAACCACTTCACAATTACTTTCAATGTCTTTCAAACCAATGCTCAAAATATTTCACAATGATGTACAAACTTGGTCTCAACCCAAGCACAAGTATTTGAGAATTTCTTTCAACAATGAAGCACATGTAGATCTCAAACCCTAATACAATTGTTTCCACTTTCTTTCAACAATGAAGCACATGTAGATCTCAAACCCTAATACAATTATTTCCACTTTCTTTCAACAATGATGCACAATTTGTTTCACAAACCCTCAAAATGATTGATGAAGATGTGCCCTCAAATACCTGTCTCAAAAATAATATCTTTTGCAACTTCAAGATAGATTAGCACAACACCTCTTTATATATTGGAAAACCTTCTCAAAATGTGTGCACAATTATATCACAAACATATGCTTTAGAACTCTCTTGGTTTCTCAAAATAAAGCATCAAATTATAAACCAAACCCTTCAATACTAATGTAAGTATTACAAACAATAAACGAACATCATACACCTTTTATCTCCCACTTCAATATTTCAACAACACAAAATACAAATTAATTAACCTCTTATTACTCCTACTTATGAATGCCACTATTAATATTCAATAGTATCAACCCAGAAATCCTAAGTAGATATCACAAATTAATTTCACAACCATACACTTTATATCTCCAATGTATTTATTTCCACCACACACAGAATATCACAATGCATACATAACACTTTGGATTTTAATTAAACATTTGAATCTCAACCTTATGTCTCCCTCAATCAATATGCACATTAACCAAAGCAAAAATCAACACTTATGCCTCCCTAAGTTAAGCACTTTGCATACCTTACATTTATCAAAAATTTGACTTACCTTTAAGTTCTATTACCTTGTCTTGAACCTGCAACCTTTTGTTGGTCTGCATCCTAGTGCTAGCTAGGATACCACGTGGGTTGGCTGCCCACTTGGAATAGATTGTGAACTCTTCCTTCTTTGTTTAGTTGCCCCTTCTCGAAATGTGTGTTCTCTAATTTTTCTTTCCTTGTAGCCTATGCAAACTATCACCATCAACGAACTTTAATTTATGCACTCAACCTTAGTCACTTCGTTCTTGAATGGCACACATGTTTTATCCTTTCTCTACCTCCACACTATGCTCGATCGAATCTACGCTTTGTTCTTCTCTCTTCCCTCGAATGGCATGAATGTTTTGTCTTCCCTCTGCTTCCACGACGTGCTTGAAAGGATATATGAATTGCTTGGTGAAAAAACCTTAGGCCATGCAAAAATTAAACCTTCTTATATACTTTTTCTTGCCATCTTAAACTTGGACGTCGACACTTGTATTTTTCAAATTTAAATCCTTTTTGGCGCCAACCTTTGAAACCTTTGATTTATAATATTTTAAATCTTGAAAAATATTTAAATATTATAAATTAACCTTTTCACCTTTTGAGTATTTTCATTAAGTCTTGTCTTTTTGCAAGTACCACCATGGAGAAATGATTAAACCTTTCTTTCTTTATTTTTTGCAAATATTATTATGGATAACTAAAACCTTTTCTTTTTATTGCTCACACAACCATGAAGAGTGGCTTATCTTTTTCTTTCTCACATAACCATGAAGATCATTCTCACCTATCTTTCCTTTGACATCAATGACAACACATCATGCTCAATATTTCCAACAATCTCCCCCTTTGTCATTGATGGTAACCCTTACACAAAATTCTTTGATTGCAACTGGATACCAAATCTGCTCCCCCTGAGAATTTGCTCCCACTAACTGAATGCTCTCCCCCTTACTCAAATCTCTCCCCCTTTGACATCAATGGCAAAGGGACTCCTTTGGGGATAAATATAAGACTCTTAGCTCAACCCCCTCCCCACCTCCTCTCCTTGAGGTGATTAATTTTGGGGTGGGAGTAAATCTACTTCCAACATACAATGCTCTTTTTCTTTGTCAACCTTCTTTTTCAACACCTTTGTAATCATACCATTTTGATCCTTTTGAGTGTCCCTATTCTTGCTTGACTCTAGAAGTTCTAGAAACTATGTTCTACACCACTTAGCCTTATGCCCAAGATTATTGCACTTGTAACACCTAATGTTGTAGTTCTTGGAAGGTGTAAATGACTTGAAGTTCCTCTTAGTGAAGCCATAATCATTTCTATCATGAACCCTACAGTGGATCGCTTTATGACCAAAGTAATTACATGAGTAGCAATACCCTTGAAATAAATATCCATCTTTGAATGAGTTAAAGTTCCTCTTAGTGAATCCATGCTCCTTCTTTCCATGAACCCTGCAATGCATAGCTTTGTGACCAAAATGATTACATGAAAAACAATACCCTTTGAAGAGATATTCATCTTGTCTTGAAGCCTCTAATCTCTTAGTCCTTTATTTGCCTTCTCTATGATGATCCTTGTTTCTTGTTTGTGCATTGTTTTCTTTCTTAGTGAAGCTTCCCTTCTTCAACTTATCCACATAGGTCTTAGTTTCTTCTTCAACCTCTTCCTCTGAAACTTCCTTTTCTTTTGAGCTTGAGCTTGATCCTTCTTCTTGTTTCCCTTGTCCTTATTCAAAACCAAGTCATGTTTTGATAAATGAAGATCTTTGTGAATTGATAATTTTATCCAAAGTTTTTTAACTTTTCCCAAACCTATGCAGCTTGTCCTTAGAATATTTCACTTCCATCCTTAGAGAAACCACTTCATATTCTAGCCTTTCACATTCTAACTCTTTTGCCTCTAATTTTTCAACCATGACTTCTTTAAATCTCCTTGCCTTAGTTTTTGAGTTTGTGAGGTCTTGTAGAAGCTTTTCTTTTATTTCCTCATATTCTTGAACTTGAGCCTTTAGTCTTGAATTCTTCTTTCTAACTCTTTTCAACTCTCTAAGAGCAACAATAAGTTATTCTTCTAGATCAATTGTGCCTTCTTATTTTTTTGAATCTTTCTCTTCTTCTTGATCTTCAAGAGCATCTTCATACTCTTCTACTTTATCTTTAATAGGAGTATTTTCTTTCTCTTCTATTGCCAAAAATAGAATCTCTTCTTCTTCACTATCTGAGAGTATTTCATCACTGTCACTTGAAGCATTGCTTGCCTTGTTAACATAGAAACTCTTCTTGTGCCTTTGAAAGAACTTATTTTCATGCTTGCCTTGACCATACCTATTTTTATTTTCATGCCTGAATTTTCTTCCTTCCTTTTTCTTATAATATTGTTTCTCTTCATTGCTACTGCTTCCATCTTGTGGATAATTAGATGCATAGTGACCAAAGTCACCACAATTAAAACATTTCATAGTCTTTATATCTTTGTGTTTTCTTGAGTCCTTATTTCTTCTCACATAGTTAGCTTCTTCATTATTGCTTGACTCATCACTTGATTCTGGTTTCTTATCTTTTGTCTTCTTTGAAGCTTTGAAGGTTGCCTCTTTCTTGGAATTGTGATCCTTTTCTATTCTCATCTTATAAGCTATGATAATTCCATGTAACTCATCCATAGTCAACTTATCAATATCCTTCATCTCTTCTATAGATGAAACCTTTGCATCATACCTTATAGGGAGTGATCTTAATACCTTCTAAGAAACACTAGAGTCCTCAATTTTAAATCCAAGTCCACGCATAGTATTAACAACCTCATCAACATGAAGTAAGTATTTAGCAATATCTTCCTCATATTTCATCTTCAACTCTTCAAATCTTCTTCTGTGAGTTTGTATTTTTGCCAACTTGACCTTGTTATCTCCTTCATATGTTTGCTTTAATTTATCCCATATCTCTTTTGTTGATTTGCATTGTATAACCTTCACAAATTTTGATTCACATAATCCATTTAAGATTCCATTCATAGCCTTGTAATTATTCATATATAATTGCTTAACATCCTTATCTGTGGGAGGAGTAGTTGTAGGTGTGAACCCATCCTCAATAGATTTCCATGTTTCATATCCTTGTGCTATCAAATAATTCTTCATTCTCATACTCTAGAAAGCATAATTGTTCCCATCGAACAATGGAGCCTTGTTTGATGAAGATCCATTCTGAGATGCCATTTGTGTTCCTATAATATCTTCCTTCAAGTTGTTAGACTTTTTGAAGGAACCCGCTCTGATACCAATTGAATAACACAAGCTTATACTGAGAGAGGGGGTGAACAATATAAGACCAAATTTTACTTTTCTTTCAAATGATAATAGCAATAATATCAATGTAGTAAAATAAACAATGCACAAATCATCACACACATGAGAGACATATATTTAATGTGGTTCACCCAATGTGGGCTACATCCATGGAGAAAATATTTCTTCTAAATTTTCTCAACAAATCTCTTGGGAACCAAATCCCTATTACAATGTTTATGGACCTATGTCCAAAGGAGAACTCAATCCCCTAAGCTCAAGTTCATGGATCTCTATCCACAGGAGAACTCTATCCCATTTGCTCTGGTTTGTGGATCTCTCTCCATAGGAGAACTCTATCCCCTCTACTCTGATTTGTGGATCTCTCTCCATAGGATAACTCTATCCCTCTCTACTCTAGTTTGTGGATCTCTCTCCATAGGAGAACTCTATCCCCTCTACTCTACTTTGTGGATCTCTCTCCATAGGAGAACTCTATCCCCTCTACTCTAGTTTGTGGATCTCTCTCCATAGGATAACTCTATCCCCTCTGCTCTAGTTTGTGGATCTCTCTCCACATGATAACTCTATCCCCTATGCTCTGGTCTGCTCCAAATCCTACTCTCAACTCTATCTCAAATTTACACCAAACCTCATCACAAGGCTAGCACAAATATGCTCCAACTCTACTCATAAATTTATTCAAATATCCACATATTATATGCACAAATATACCTCAAACATACTCTCCATATCTACCTAAATTTACACCAAACCTCATCACAAATCTAGCACAAATCTGCTCCAACTCTGCTTACAAATCTTATCTCAAATCTGCACCAAACCTCATTACAAGGTTAGCACAAATCTATCTTAAACCTACTCTCTGTCTTTGCCCAAATCTACACCAAATGCTGCTTCAAGCCTTCTCACAATACTTGCTCAAATATACCTTAATGCTGCTCACAAAACCTGCTCAAATATTCCCAAATATTGCATACAAACAATGCTTATATCTCTTTCAGAAATGCTTTCCTCAACTAGGCAATTCAAACATATTCTACCTAGAATTCATTTAACCTCTAGAACATATAGAGAATGATATGTATTATCAAATACCCAATATGTTCTTCACATTCACAAATATTGCATTCATCCAATCCAATATCTACTTCTTGCAAATCCCTTTCAAATCAAATCAAACTAGTGTATAACTTCGCTTCACAAAACTAGTCTCTATTTCTTGCAAATTTACTCTCAATGATCAAACACAATAATGCATAAATTTCTTCACAAAACTGATCTCAACAACTTCACAATTACTTTCAATGTCTTTCAAACCAATGCTCAAAATATTTCACAATGATGTACAAACTTGGTCTCAACCCTAGCACAAGTATTTCAGATTTCTTTCAACAATGAAGCACATGTAGATCTCAAACCCTAATACAATTGTTTCCACTTTCTTTCTACAATGATGCACAATTTGTTTCACAAATCCTCAAAATGCTTGATGAAGATGTGCCCTCAAATACCTGTCTCAAAAATAATATCTTTTGCAACTTCAAGATAGATTAGCACAACACCTCTTTATATATTGGAAAACCCTCTCAAAATGTGTGCACAATTATGTCCCAAACATATGCTTTAGAACTCTCTTGGTTTCTCAAAATAAAGCATCAAATTATAAACCAAACCCTTCAATACTAATGTAAGTATTACAAACAATAAACGAACATCATACACCTTTTATCTCCCACTTCAATATTTCAACAACACAAAATACAAATTAATTAACCACTTATTACACCTTATTACTCCTACTTATGAATGCCACTATTAATATTCAATAGTATCAACCCAGAAATCCTAAGTAGATATCACAAATTAATTTCACAACCATACACTTTATATCTCCAATGTATTTATTTCCACCACACACAGAATATCACAATGCGCACAAAACACTTTGGATTTTAATTAAACATTTGAATTTCAACCTTATGTCTCCCTCAATAAATATGCACATTAACCAAAGTAAAAATCAACACTTATGCCTCCCTAAGTTAAGCGCTTTGCATACCTTACGTTTATCAAAAATTTGACTTGCCTTTAAGTGTTGTTGCCTTGTCTTGAACCTGCAACCTTTCATTGGCCTGCATCCTAGCGCTAGCTAGGATACCACGTGGGTTGGCTGCCCACTTGGAATGGATTGTGCACTCTTCCTTCTTTGTTTAGCTGCCCCTTCTCAAAATGTGTGTGCTCTAATTTTTCTTTCCTCATAGCCTGCACAAACTATCACCAGCAATGAACTTTAATTTATGCACTCAACCTTAGCCACTTCATTCTTGAATGGTGCACATGTTTTATCCTTTCTCTGCCTCCACACTATGCTCGATCGAATCTACACTTCATGCTTCTCTCTTCCCTTGGATGGCATGAACATTTTGTCTTCCCTCTGCTTCCATGACGTGCTTGAAAGGATATACGAATTGCTTGGTGAAAAAACCTTAGGCCATGCAAAAATTAAACCTTCTTATATAGTTTTTCTTGCCATCTTAAACTTAGATGTTGGCACTTGTATTTTTCAATTTAAATCCTTTTTGGCACCAACCTTTGAAACCTTTGAATTATAATATTTTAAATCTTGAAAAATATTTAAATATTATAAATTAACCTTTTCATATTTTGAGCCTTTTCATTAAGTCTTGTCTTTTTGCACGTACCACCATGGAGAAATGATTATATCTTTCTTTCTTTCTTTTTGCAAATATTATCATGGAGAACTAAAACCTTTTCTTTTTATTGCTCACACAACCATGAAGAGTGCCTTGTCTTTTTCTTGCTCACACAACCATGAAGATCATTCTCACCTATCTTTCCTTTGACATCAATGACAACACATCATGCTCAATATTTCCAACATACAATGGATTGAGAAATGGTATGTAAACAATCACCACATAACAAGCATTGATAATAAAGCTTGCATACAAATTTTGAGCAATTCACTTTATAAGTATTTTTCATGCATGTATATAAATTATTTTGGCCATTTTATGTTCATATTTGATATTATAAGTGAATTTTTTTATCTTTATTTTGACCTAGACATATATTTGATTGCTCCTATATATAATTCTACTCTTCATTATGGATATTTCGATCGATAATATTGTGGCTTATTTATTAAGGGACCTATAATATTTTGAGATACTAAGGCTTAAAATCCAACACCAATTTGGGCATGTACTAATATATTTTGCTCTTAAAAGTGTCTTCCCAAACTTCTTCAAATTATGGTTAAAATGATTAAATTATAATGTGATGTCAAAAATCCTAGTGCAAGTGATGAATAAAATAAATTAATGTTAAAATTTACTTTAAAATGATTCAAATAAGTTAATAACAAACACTAAGAAAGACTAATATTGATAAAAGACTTAAATCCATATTCATCGTCAAAGAGGACAACATATAAAATTAAATTGTGCAAAAGAGAAATCTTTATCAATGTCAATACTAGAGTGAAGGTGATTAGAATATCGAAAATTTGTGCTTAGTTGGAAAATATGAGATGAGCGAATATGAGATTTTGTTCACATACATGGCGAAACAAAGATGTTAAGAAATTTAGGGTTTCCTACAATAGAGATGGAGTTAAAATTAGCGAAAACAATAGCGATCATCGCCTAAATGTAGCAGAATAACCTTTGAGGGTGAAAGTAGTTGCATCAGAGAGATTCGTAGTTCCATTAGGGTTTACGATGGAAATTTAGGATTTCCTGCAACTTCATTTTTTGGATTTTGGGATGGAGGGTTTCAACAGAGATGCATGCATTGAGCCAAAAATGAATTTTAAAGAAGCAATCCGTGGAGGACCACCTCAAATAGGAGGGAAACACAATCAACGATTGCCAAGGAAACCATTGAGAATGCCAAAGGTGGATTCAAGGAAAACAGAGATGGGTTGCATGAAAGCAACTAATGGATCTCCATTAGTGAAGTTGGAAATAATGGATCTCCAGGAAGGAATAGATAAGATGGAGAGGAGAGGACTAATTTGTTGATTCATGGGATTTCGATCGACTCTTGCTACCTTCAAGCAATGGGCTACCAAAAATTGGAGCACTAAAGTGAGTTCTAAATTTTACTTACCCTAATGGCTACTTTCTTGTTTTTTTTGCTATTGAAGAAGATAAGGAGGACATTTTTCAAGGGGGCCATGGTTTTTTGGTAGGGTAGGGCTCTTCATGAAGCCCTAGCATACCAAGTTCAAATTTGAGGAAGAAATGCCATCAACTACCCCTATTTGGGTCCGTTTATTTGGTCTTCCAATAGAATATTGGCATCCAAAGATATTCACAACAATTGGGAATTCTTTAGGAGTTTTCATGATGATTTATGATAGCACCCAACACTTAGAGTATATGATTTATGCAAGGATTTGTGTTTTGATTGATTTTGACAAACCACTTCCATAGAATATTACTTTACAATATGGGGAAGAAATATGGGAGCAAGTAGTAGATTATGAAAATATTCCATTTAGATGCAGAATTTGTCATGAATATGGCCATCTAGCCAAGGATTGTCCACATAAGGTCCCTAACAAAGAGAAATAGGATGGGGACTTGGTAGGGTTTCAAATCCCTAAACAAAAAAACATAGAAAAAATAGCAACAAAAAAGAAAACAGTAGTTTCACCTAATACCTTTAAAATTCTCTCCACGGATGAGCAAGTAGATGATGAGGATGGTCAAATGGAAATAATTATTATGGAAACATAGTTTGATGAAGAGAGAGAATAGGAAGGATTGCATGATGAGAAATCACTAAAAGAGATTGCCTTGATGTTGAGAAATAACAATAAAGGAAAAAAAAGTACAATGTAGAAAACCAACCCAAGTGTAAAACAAAAGGGTAGATTCAAACTACAAACAAAATGGATCCTCAAAAGGACCATACAAATTCCAATAGTAGTGTCGTGGTTCTAAGTAACCAGCCTATTGTCCCAGTTGGAATGAAGCAAGATACTAATAAAAGGATGAGGATGCCATAATCCTAAGGGTTTATAGGATGGGTGTTATCCTTCAATCTCTTGATTGCAATGTTGGAAGCTTTGACTATTTTGCTAAGCAATTTCTGATATTTTTGGTAATTTGTTAAGCTTTGGTTTATTTTTAGTGGTCCTTTTTGTTTGATTTGTCAATAGCTCCTTTGGCTTAGTTTTTGTTGTATTTGTTTTTCATGTTTTTGTTTGTGGTGTATTTGGATCATTTTGTTGTTTCTATTTTGGTTCTGTTTTGTTATGTTGTTTTTGTGGTTTTTTGTGTGTTTTGTGTTCTGTGGTTTTTTGTTTGTGGTGTATTTGTATTTTTTTGTTGTTTTTGTTGTGGTAGTGTCTTGTTATGTTGTGTTTGTGGTTTTTTCTGTGTATTTCGTGTTTTGGTGTTGTTTATTTTTATCGTTTAATTATTTTTATTTTTATTTTTATTTTTATTTTTTGTGTTTATATTTATTTTTTTATTTATTGTGTTTTGTTATGTCGTTTTTGTGTTTGTTCTGTGTGGTTCATGTTTTTTTATAATATTATTGTGCGTGTGTTTGGTTGTGCTTTTTCTTG
Source organism: Wollemia nobilis (assembly GCA_028583015.1). Lineage (NCBI taxonomy): Eukaryota > Viridiplantae > Streptophyta > Pinopsida > Araucariales > Araucariaceae > Wollemia > Wollemia nobilis. The sequence goes on from JAQPPZ010002068.1 coordinate 2,269,394, forward strand.
TCGACACACTTAATTAAGGAGTATGCTTTTTTTGTTTTAGCTTATTGTGTGTTTGTGTTTGTGTGTTCTTGTTTTTTGTTGTTTTAGGCATGCTCCTTGCGTGTGTCAAAGGTGGTAGGCTAGGTGTGAGCCCTGGGTATTTTTGACGGAAGAGATACCCCTGCCTCCTTGGGTCTTACCCAAAAGTGGCATTCCTTATAGGATGTTTTCCACAAACAAAAAAAAAATATTAAAGTGAAAGTTTCATGAATAAGAATCTAACGACCTTTATTGGTAAGCCAATCTAACATCTACTTTCCACTAAGTTGAATATGTATGGAAATGAATGATGAAAAGTGGACATGAGGTTGTGCAAAGCTATGTAAGATTAACAAAGTTTTACATCAATTGATAATATTTATTTCTTTAAATTTATCTTTATAGTCATATATTTGTAGTCATCAAAAACAAATAAACCTTAATAAGTTTTCAAACTTTGTTAATAAATTTATTATAATTTAATAAATATAAATAATTTTAATATAATAATTTAATTTTTAATTTTTTTACTGTTTTTAAATTTACATGATGGAATCGATAGCCATCATGAATCCGGGTAGATTGTCCGTTTTTTTATGGTCGCCACGGTATTCTACATTGTCCACCCCAAATGCCGCCACACAGATCTTCACGTAGTCCGTCCCTATAACCATCATACCATAATTATTTTAAACCTTTACACTACTAAAAACACCAAGAAATAAACAAAACTATATTTATAATATATAAATTTAACTTAATTACTAATTAATTATGAAAATAAAAGTAATTTTAAAATCAAAACATCGTGGTGAATAGCCCTTTTTAAGGATATCATTTTCTCAATAAATAGTTGGATTATCCTATCATAATGCACAACCTTAGCATGATGTCCAACATTGAAACTCAAAGTTTTTCAATTAAAAAATCCTTTGGTTTTCCTATCATAATGTACAACAATAGCATGATGTGCAACATTAACCTAAACGTTTTTCAATTAAAAAACCCTTCGGTTTTCCTATCATAATGTACAACCTTAGCATGATGTGCAGCATTGAACCTCAAATTTTTTCAAATAAAAAATCCAAGCTATGTAAAGATCTAGCCATTCAAATAGGAAATCCAATCATAAGAATATACCATAAAAGACCTAAAGGAGTTTCCTTATAACATTCTCAATGCATTATTTTAATATGGTGCAATAATGTGATGCACATGGTGTAACAGAAATAAGCAGAAATAATTTATGGGTCCTATCAGATATCTCCTTTACATTTACTCACACAATGGAGTATAATAATGTATGGTGCAATGAATGCTGTATGATGGCATACCATTTAATTGTAATAAGGTCTGCCATTATGTCCCCCACTAAGATGCTTTTCCCGGGGCAACTCTCATTAAAAGCATGCTTTCTTAAAAGTCTATGCTTGCATTAAAAATTATAGTTGCTTCCTCTGCTACATGGGAAGATGCCCATTGTAAGGAAATAACTAATATATTAACTAAAAGCAATTGAACCAATTATATCAATTGCTAAGGAAATAACTAATATATTAACTAAAAGCAATTGAACCAATTATATCAATTGCTAGCTTGCCAATATGCTTGTAAACATGGTGTATGGTGTACTCCATGTACTGATTCACAGACAACATAATCTTATCAGAGTATATATATATTTTCTGCTGCAATGGATGCTGCTTTAAAACATGATAGCATGTGCTATGAAAAAAACTTGTTTTTGTAAAAGCAATAAACTATGTTTTCTTTAAGGTGAAGTATGCAAGAAGTGCTTTCCATGCATATAATTTCCATATACTTTATAAAAGTATGAGTTTTGCTTGAATAGTATGATACTTCTGTAAATCATCATGTTTTTAGTGGATTTACATATTTTTGCATCTCAAGTTATAACTTGGAAGGCAAGAAAGTAATCAAAGTGTTAGCCAATTTGAAAATGGCATTCTATGGCCTATAAAGGTGCTTCTTAAATATTTTTAATAATAAAAAAAATTGTAATGTTGGCATGCAAGGATTAATTTGTCTTGCCCACTTTGTCATCTTTTCATTGGAAAAAGCACTAATAATAGCATCTATTTGTCAACATTGGACAATTTTTTAATCCATTTTTATTTGTAATGTTGATATGATCTCACTTATAAATGAAGAAAAGGACAATGGACATGCTTCTATGGGGGACTTCATTACTATTAATTTATGGCTGTGGTTCTTTAGTCTTAGCCCTCTCCATGTGGGATGTCCCCTTGCAATTTTAACACATATATTATTATAAATTCTAGCTTTTCATATTTAGTTATTTAATGTTAATGAAAGTTTGAAGCTCTCAATACACAGTTATATTTTTTCCCCACTATCTGTTTTGAATTTAATTTATCCAAGCAAGTTTTGTTTATTGCCTTGCCTCTTGGATACACTTTATAAAATATGAGTAGAAGTTGAGATATGAACTTTTCAATTGGTTGAAACCACCAATGAGTTTTGGGACTTTCTAGTACCTTTCATTTGTGGATGAGATGGAATCATACAAACCATAGGTGTATGAATGAGTGACCATAATGCTGCTTTTTTTAATAATTATTTATTATTAATTAAATAATTTTAAGGGCATTCCTAATATGGGGACAAGTTTTACAAGACAAGGATATGCTGATAAAATTTAATGATATGACATTGAGATTATGTAAGTATTAATATTATTGTAATATTTAATAAATTATATATTATAAATTTATAGTAATATAATAGTTTGTCTTTAAAGTATTTATAAAATTTGAATTTTAGTAAATTTTGTTTTTATATAAATAATTTTTATTATTTACATTTAAGGAAACATAAAACTTTTATTTTAAAATTTGCTATTGATGTTATTTTTTTAATAAATATATAATTTCTCATATTGATTCAACAAAAATAAATATATAATTATATTGGTTGTAGATAATGTTGGAGTGAGAGTAACTATTTCAGATTTTAGATTTTTTATTAGTAATATTTTTTTGAAGAGGACCCTAAACAAGTAACAAAGGAGCTAAAAAAATATTATTTGAGTTTTATTTACCAACTTTTTTACATTAAGGTGATTTGATTTTGAAAATCATAATAGATGGCACCTAAGGCTCTTCTTACTGCTTTGAAGTTTTTTTTGGATAACAGTGTAAAGCAAAATTATTAGAGATGATAGTACGTGAAGGAAGTATTAAAGACATTTCAGCTGTGTTTTTATAAGTATCTAAACATATTATTGTGTTTTTCCTTTCATTTTTGCAGTTACACTTGTAATGAAAAGAAAAATTACTAGGTTGTTCCATTGATATTGAAAGAATTGATGAAATGTAGATTAAGTGTTTTAAAGCAAAAGTATTAGGAATGACATCTGGTTATTATTTGTTGGGACAATTGGATTGAAGGGAGCAAAAAATATTTCAAAAATAAATCTCAAGATCATATTTGTTGGGACACTTGATGAAGTTTTGAATTTATAATTCTTGTCTCTCTTGCAAAATGTTTACAAGTAAAGTGTTGGTCTTAGGAAGTCTTGCGTGGGGAAAAATAAGTGTTATTCTTTTGGTTACAAGATTTGAATATACATATGAAGGATATTTGCAATAATTAAGTTATTATAAATGATTTGTATTCATCAATAAAAAATTGAAGTGTTTAAAAGGTGGTTCATGAGACTTAGTAAAGGAAACTCTCTAAAGTTGATAAAATGGTGTTTTTTTAGTGGTAAAATAAAAATTTTGTTCACCTATTCAAATCATATACAAGGAGAAGGTATGGATCTCTTCGTAAATAAGCTCAGGAAGATCAAAATTAAGCTCAAATTCTCGAACAAGAACACCTTTGGTGACATCTTCAAAGCTAAGGAGAGTCTGAGAGCTCAAATTAAAGATTTGGAAGATTTAGTGGAAGAAGAAGGCCTTTCCATAGAGATTGCTAAAAAGGAGAAAGACATCCTTATTGCCCTGCACAACAAGTTGGCTGATGATGAGCTATTTTGGAAGAAGAAGTCATAGGTTTTGTGGCTAAATGAAGGTGATAAAAACTCTAAATTTACCATAGAAGCCATAACAAGATTAAGGAAATTACCAAATCAAATGGATCAATTTATAATGATATCGATAAAATTAGAAAAGAGGCTGCTACTGACTTTGAATCTATGCACGGTTCAACCACTCTAAAATATATTCAAACAAAATATTCTCTTCTCGTCTTGATTCCTAGCTTGGGTACTCAATAAATGAACTCCTCCCTAGAAACAATATTTTTAGATGAAGAAATACAATAATTTGTGGATTCTATGGGTCCGTAAAAAGCTTTGGGACCATATGGTTTTCCTTCATTTCTTTCTATAAATATTGGCACATCAGTGGGAAGGATGTTTGCAATACCTTGAGGTTAGTGTAGTTGAAAATAGTAGTTCCGAAGGGCCTCAATTCCACCTTTTTGGTCTTGATCCCTAAATCTTTTAACATCATGTCCTGTAATAATTTTAGACTAATTAATTTATGCAATACAATTTATAATATTCTAATAAAAATTTTGGCTAATAGAATCAAGTGCCTCCTATCAACTCTCATTTATAGTGCCTAAAGCTAATTTGTGGTTAGAAGGTAGATTTTTGATGAGGCCATTGTCGTTTATGAATTAATTTATTCTATTCATAAAAGTGGGAGATCAGGATTTTTCCTTAAGATCGATATGAATAAGGTTTATGATCGTGTGTCTTGGGCCTTCTTGTTCAGAGTTCTTCAAAAGTTTGGTTTTGGTTCCAAGTGGATTGAGTTGATCGAAGCTTGTGTTTCCACTACTTGGTTTTCGGTGCTTGTCAATGACTCTCCTACTAGTTCTTTTCAATCTCGCTATGGTATTCACCAAGGGGATCCTCTTTCTCTATTCCTTTTTATAATCATGGTAGAAGCCCTAGGAAGATCCCTAGCTTTAAACCCGATAATAGAAAGTCTAACTCCTACTTTTATCTTGCAGACCAATTTCTCATCAATAGTTCAAAAATGATGCTCTGCTTCCCTTTTTGGTCTTTGTACTCCAAGCGAGAGAAATTAAAGATCATTTGGTGTTCTACGAGAAACCTACAGGTCATTGAATCAATTTTATTAAGAGTAGTTTATTTTTTTGAATACTTTGATTGAGCACTAATGGAAAAGAGCTAATATCTTGGGATACCACATTTCCTCCTTTCCTACAGTCTACCTTATCCTCTCACTATTTACTAGTAGGGTCCATAATTCTCTTTAGTCTTTGATCATCAAAAGAATACAGCAAAAATTAATGACTTAGAAGGGAGCATTGCTGATTTAGGATAGGAATGTTGTTCTTGTGCATAGCACTCTCCAAAGCATCCCCATTTATTTCATATCGCTCTTCAGCCTTCCTAGAAATATCATTATCAAATTTGAAAGTACATTCAAATCCTTCTTATGGGTTGGTCTGAAGATGAAAAGTAAGTTTCTTTTAGCTTCATGGGAGTAGGTTTGTCATTAGAAGAAGTATGTTGGTTTATGTTTAAAAGAGTAAAGAATATGAATAAGGCCTTAGTTTCTAAATTGGGGTGGAAAGTCGCATATGATGAATTGATGGAGTGGGTGAAGATCCTCAAGGTGAAATACAATTTTGTCAATTTTCTCCCAAATCCACTTCCTGAAGGAGGTTCTCCGTTTTGGCAAAGCCTTTTAAAATCTAGAGTCTTCCTACATAGTAGTAGCAGATGGATTATTGGCAAAACAATCCATATATATTTGAAATGATTCGTGGTTGGGAGAAAAACCCCTTTCTTTTGACCAGAGATTTCATATTCTTGAGGCAACCACCTGTGCTGTGGGCTGTGTTAAATTTGTTAATTTTATTATTTATTAGAATACTCATAAATCTTACTTTCAACTTCCAACAATGATTTGAGATATGGATGTCCAACAGGATTGGTCTCTTGTTGCTAAGGAATTATAGTTTCAGGTTTTCCGATCTAAATATGTCAAAGATAGGATCATTCGGGTTGGTGATAATGAGGGAGGATACACTATAGAAGCAATGTATAATTTTATTGATCCTGATACTCCGTGATTGTTTTAGATCGAGAGAATATGGATGAAATGACTAACTCTTAAAGTCAACCTTTTTTTTGGTTAACTTTAATAAGATTATTTCCATTGAGAATATTATTAAGAGAGGTATGCAAATTATAAATAGATGCTACTTATGTGAAGCTGATTGGGAGTCATCTACTCATTTGTTGCCCTTATGTCCTTTCTTTCAAGATGTTTTTATCTGCATTCTGGATAATTTTGAGGTGTAGTAGGTGTTGCATAATTCCTTGGAAAAATTTATTCTGCAATGGACCCCCCCTTTAATACCCCTTGTCTCAAGTGTCTGTGGAACTTCCTCCTACCACATATTTTTTGGATGTTTGGAAAGAATGAAATACTAGGGATTTTAAAAAATGCAAAAGAGATGCTCTTAGAATAGCTCTCAGAATCTTGTGGATTTCAATTGAGAATGTTACTAATACGTTTTCTGATCTGGGGAGAAATTTCCTGAAGAGTTCTCCTCTTGAAGTTGGGTTTCCCAAGGTTTGACCCTGGGCCTCCTGTGTCAAATCTAAGGAATAATGTGATATGGTCGCCCCCTGTATTGGTTGGCTCAAATTGAACTTTGACGGGGCATCAAAAGGTAATCCTAGGATCTTTATGGTGAGTGGCATCATTAGGAACAACATGGGCAAAGTTATTACCGCATATTGTGAGCATTTATCATCTCAAACTTCCCACTTTGTGGAGGTTTGACCTGCTTTCCAAGGCATTAAACTCCTAGCTGATTTGGAATATCTGAATGCTAAGATTAAAGGGGACTCAAGGAATGTGATTAATATTCTTGATTCCACTGCTTATCCAAGCTGGAATATCGCAAATATTATGTGGTTGTTGATAAGGTACCTCCAAGGTTTAAATCAATTCAAGGTGGCACATATTCTAAGGGAGGATAATTCGCTTGTTGATTGTTTGGCTAATCTTGGAACCAACCTTCTTAGATTTATAGTGTGGAGAAATAACTTCTTGGCGGATATATTAAATCTTTTTAATGTAGAACTCTCTTAAAGTTTGTTAGGAATCCGATCAATGGTATTTTAGTATGTTACATTGCCTTTATTTCAAAAGTGCTAGCACTTATGGTAATTTGAATTGTTGGAATGTCACACCCTATGATTGCGATGTTCATCTCATCCATTGGTGGCCTAGCTTCTGCTTGAGGATAATAATTCTCCATCGCATCTATTATGGGCAGTTGGTACCATTCACATCCTTCAATAATTGCTCTTGTTCAAATTCAAACTAGAATAATGGTACCCATTTTGACTCTATCCTTTGTGGCAATTGGGTTTCAAATACTCCTTGGTGGAAATCCAAAGCTATCTCATTGTTGATCTTACCTCTACTTTGCTTGTTTTGTTTGTGGATCCACCTTATTTTTGGTGCTGGCAATGTTTCCATGTGGTGTTTATGTTTATCTTTTATGTCCTTTCTTCTGAGTTAGGGTGGTTGTTTTGCACAACTGTGTTTTATGGTCTATCTCCCATGGGGGAGTTGATGTAAAAGGTTGAGGGATTCCTTTCAAAACCCTCCTTTCGTAATAATACCAAAAAAAAATCATATGAAACTTCAAAAAATGACCATGCAAAGGCTAAACCACTTCTTACAAATATTAAGGTTGTCACTAGAAAACGATGGAGATTTTGAATGTACATATGAAGGAGATTTGCAATAATTAAGTTACTATAAATGATTTGTAAACATCAATAAAAAATTGAAATGTTAAAAATGTGGTTCATCAGACTTAGTAAAGAAAACCCTCTAAAGTGACAAAAATGGTGTTTTTTAAGTGGCCAAATAAAACTTTTGTTCACCTATTCAAAATCATATGGAACTTCAAAGAATGACCATGCAAAGGCTAAGTCACTTCTTACAAATATTAAGGTTGTCACTAGAAAACAATGAAGATTTTGAATATACATTTGAATGAGATTTGCAATAATTAAGTTACTATAAATGATTTGTAACCATCAATAAAAAAAAATTAAAGTGTTAAGGTGTTTCATCAAACTTATTAAAGAAAACCCTCTAAATCTGACAAAAATGGTGTTTTTAAGTGGAGAAATAAAAATTTTGTTCACCTATTCAAAATCATTGAAACTTCAAAGAATGACCATGCAAAGGCTAAGCCACTTCTTACAAATATTAAGATTCTCACTAGAGAGTGTTTCCTTTAATAGGTGGTTCATCAAACTTATTAAAGGAAACCCTCTAAATCTGACAAAAATGGTGTTTTTAAGTGGAGAGATAAAAATGTTGTTCACCTATTTAAAATCATATGAAACTTCAAAGAATGACCATGCAAAGGCTGAGCCACTTCTTACAAATATTAAGATTCTCACTAGAGAGGGTTTCCTTTAATAGGTGGTTCATCAAACTTATTAAGGAAACCCTCTAAATCTGACAAAAATGGTGTTTTTAAGTGGAGAAATACAAATTTTGTTCACCTATTCAAAATCATATGAAACTTCAAAGAATGACCATGCAAAGGCTAAGCCACTTCTTACAAATATTAAGATTCTCACTAGATATATATATATATATATATATATATATATATATATATATATATATATATATATATATTTATTTATTTCCGAAGATACTTTAACATTCAAAGCTTACTTCTAGGGGCACCCTCCCCATGAGCCGGACTTGGATCTCTGTAATGTGAGCCCCAAGCCTTTATCATTACCGATGTTTCAACGGGGACCAATGAAGATATATTTCAGTTGAGGTGTGATTCGAATATCATTAAAATAAATGTGGAGATTAGACTAATAACAATATTCTTGATGTACACTTGATTATTAATGATGGCAATATTTTGGAAAGTAATATACTTTAGAAAATTAAGAAATATGACAAATAATTTAGCCAATCATATATTAATCTTGAAAATTTTAAATTTTAGAGCATAATTAGCCAATAAGATTCTCTTTCAATGAAAATGATATTAAAGAAGTAACATGGAAATATAATAACATCAAAAAATTAAAAAAGAAAACTAAAAAAAAATATTATATAAAAAATAAGTTAAAAATATTTTATAAACAATTTACTTAAATGTATTCTAATTAATATTTTAAATATTTAATAAAACATTCTAAAAGCCATTTAACTTGGTACAGAAATGGTTATTTTTGGTGATTTATTGTTGGAATATAAACTTCATCCAGGGTTCTAAAAGTTAAAAAAAAACCTAAAGGCATGGTAATTTTAACATCTACATTATAGTATATAATAACCACAGTTCTCTTAAGTTTCTATACAAAGACACGTCTACACAGACACATCTACAATGAGATTCTGTTCCTTTCTTCCTCACCTCAAAACACACATCAACCAAAAGCTTTCTCTAAAGCTTCATGTTAACTCAAACCTTTATGTGATACATGCATAAGGTACCTGATTCAAGGCAGCTCATGAGCTCTAGGATCCACAGAATTCCATGTTACCCATGACCTTTATACGGTGCATGCTTTGGGCTAACTAAAGCAAGCCCATACATATTCTTTAAAGTTGCACATGTCTTGGGACAAAGGCATGCAAAGATGTCAAGACATGTGATGAGCATTGAAAATCCTAAGCAATTGATTGTCTAGTCTATGCTCTATTCAACCTTCAATAGAATAGATTTGACAAAGCTGAGGTTTTTGTAAAGTGGAGAGTGAAGATTTTTTTTTAAATCTTAAATATTATTATATAAAAAAAAAAAAACGCACTTGATTAGCAAGAACTCTGATAACCAAATCAACTATACACAAAAGTCTCTGATAACTAAATCAACTATACACAAAGGTCCTCCTTATGGGTCCAACAACTGTAATTTATGGCTATACACAAAAGTCCTCCTTATGGGTCCAACAACTGTAATTTATGGCTACTATGTTACATACTAATAAATGGAAAACTTATAAGAAGATATATTAGCCAAAGCCAAAAGGCAGTCAAGATAGTGTCCAAATATTAAAAAAATAAAATAAAAGTGTAGTTTGGGATAGTGTCCAAATATTAAAAAAATATAATAGAAGTATAGTTTGCACTCTTTGCACCAACTCACATGAAGCTTGCGCATTGAAGGCAAAACCTGTCCAGGTAAAGCTTTTCTTTTTAGTATTTTAAAGTTTGTGAGTTCTTTACACAAAGCTTTCTTGATTGTGGAGATTTGTTAGAAGGGTTACTCTGATTTTTGTCCTGCATTCACATAGTCGAATTGGAAAGTAGTAGTTTGAGAGTTTCCTTAACTTAGAATAAAGACCTAAAACCAGGAATCTATAACCCATGTTATTATAAAAATATATTGTAAATCATAATTCAAATCCATGAATGGGTGAATTCAATGTAATGTGCTCAGCGTTTATGTCATTATTGTAATATGGTTTGATTTTGAATTGAGCAAACTTCCATTTAAATATTTTTACTAATCAGTTTAATTACATAAATATAATTTATTTAGTTAATGTAATAATAAATATTTGAAGAGAAGTGCAAATGTTTTTTTTGAGTAATACTTTTTATACATATCTACTATGAAGTGCAAATGTTTTTTTTTGAGTAATACTTTTTATACATATCTACTATGAAGATTGAATGATAATGTGTCCTTGCCCATAGAAGTGCATATGTTAGGAGAGGTTAAGCTTAAACCCATATTAAAAAATAAATAAATCTTTATTAAAAATATTAAGTTAGTTTGAAAATAATTAACAGTTGGAAATAGCAAATGTAAATATTAAAATATAGAATATATATTTTGATTTTTTTTTTTAATTTATTGTAATTTGTTATATAAAATTGAAATAAACCTCTTCTTATTATATTTATTCAATCATATTATTTGAACAAACTATATAATAATATTAAATAATATTTTTACTATTTATAAAATATTTAATAAAATAAGTTCACCACCATTGAACTAAGTTAATATTTATTTTTAAATATTATTTATTATATATATAATTTTTACATTTGGAGCATTCACCACATGCCTATTACAATAGGCAAATAGTCCTAATCCAACTAAGTCCTATTTGTTATGAGCTGCATGCTTCATGTTCCTAGCAATTTGTCAAGTTTGGCCAACCTTATATAAAAGTGGGATGATTTGAATGGTTAGGTAAGTGGAGTTTTCCAAGGACAGTCACACATTTCAACCTTGGCGATTTTTTGGATTGTGCGTTCAGAATGGGGACCCAACACCATTGGATAGCTATCCGCCTTGAACTGATTCAATTCTACTTTCTATCAGCTGAGCACTATAAGATAGTTGTCAGCTTTCATTGTAATTCATGTAAAATAAATTACTTTAATCTGATTTGCTATAAAACTTTCAGCAGTAGTCACCAAATCCAAAAATAAGACAGAATTTGGAATTTGTGCCCATCAAACAGGAATGTCAAATTTGTTGTTTGCATTTGACAATTAACAGTGCTTGAAGATTCACTTCATTGTCGATTAACAAGTCAGTAGGGGCATAGCCGGTATGAAAACAACTTGTTTCGGAGCATATGATGTTGCTTTTGTGGGATGTATTGGATGGCCAAGTTCTTAGCATACATTTTATAGGTGATATTCATGGTGGTTAGATTCTTTGGGGGTTTCAATTATTACCAGATAGAGTTTCCAAACAGAGAAACTCTGAGCCCTCCTGACAGACCCACCATGGCTTAAATAAATCTAAGATGATAAAAAACATGTCATCATCCAACAAAAAGTCTTGCCTCTAAGCCCAACAGCACTTTGGAGTCTGCACTCACATCAATGAGTATGACATGGGTACATGTAAGTCAGTCAGCCTTATCTTTAAACTTGGCAACACCCAATTGGTTGATGCCTTAGTGGTGACACCTGGAAGATCTTAATAACTTAGTATGGATTCACTCTCCTCTGACAAAGAAAACTTTGTCATAAGAGAGGTATTTTGATTTAAAGGACCACAGTTTAGTCATAATCTCCGTAAGTAAATCAATGACTGATTGGAGACAGTACACATAAATAGGTATGGGGATGGTAGCAGTGCAGTCAAGTGTATCATTGTTCCATACTCTTCTTGTTTAGAGTCTGACACTTCTACCAATTGAATTCTTCATTCTTCTGCAATTTCCGTTGTACATGATTACGACAAGGCATCCATGTGTGCCTTCTTCTAAATGCTGCATGGAGTCTCTTCATAGAGAGCTTTGTTGTTAAGTTTCCATTGTTCATGGAAAAATAAGTTGCATAGGCTTGTGGGTCGTTTTTCTCATCATCCACCTGCCTCATTTTGACGTCCCCTCGTTTTTCTCATCATCCACCTGCCTCATTTTGACGTTCCCCTCCATATTGCTTTGCGATTATATTGCAGTGTGATCTGTGCTACTGAGCAGAGATTCTTTTTAATTTGGAAGGAAGGGGAGCAAATTATTTGTCCCAATTCCCAAGCTTTTTGTTATTTCTTTAAGCCCTTGTAATTAAGTAGTCTGTTCCTTTGATTTTGATGTTTAGGATATCAAGGCTTGACTTCTGCAAAAAGTCCCAAAAACTCACATGCTGAAGGCAGATTCCATCCAGAAGTGAAGATAGTAGACTTTGATCTCCTCCCTTGTTGTTTTAGTTCTAAGGTTTCTTTTTATCAACAAGCAGAAGATAATTGGAAGCCACTGCTTGTTCCATCTCCAAAGTTGAAAGGAATCAGATAAATTTGAAGTATAACAATTTTTTTTAGTTTTTAAGTCTGAATGATTGATAGTTGTACCATGGACGAGCACATATTGGCCAACTTGGCAGCAGCCATTAGGAGAGATTTTTCATTGCACGTTGTGAATGCTAGGCCTGTGTGCTCAAATCCTATATATGTCGGACAAGAGGTGATGAAGTCAATTAAAACATATAACAGACAAAGAAAAGAGGCACAATCAGCTTCTTGTTCAACATCCACACCTGTGAAGGGCAGGGACGAAATTCCGAATCATAGCTCTACAGTAAAAGACTTGAATTCAGATATAGCTGAATGTGGGTTGTATCCTGTAGATTCAAGCATTGCATATAATTTCTCTAACTTGTTTTCAGGATTGATCTCACATGGAGAAGGCAACAACGTTGAAGATAGTGTGTACTGGTCTTGCCCAAGTTTTCAAGGGCAGGGGCTAGAAGACAATAACAGTCAGCATCCGATTGAGGATTCCCATGTGGAAAATCACAGTGAGTTTCAGTATCTGATTTCTAATTATCAGCTGACACCGCCTCAGATTGAATTCCAGCTTCTGCAGAGACAGCAAGCTGAGATGCAGCAGCTCCAGTCGACGCAATCTGTGGGTGCTTCAGAGTACAATCATCAATTGAAAAAATTGAGAGATTCAGCAAACTGCCTTGGCCTGAGATCACAGCCAATGAAACAGAGGAACCAGGCCCCTAAGCTTTACAGAGGAGTCAGACAGAGGCACTGGGGAAAATGGGTGGCAGAAATCAGACTCCCCAGAAACAGAACAAGGCTCTGGCTTGGGACTTTTGAGACAGCAAAGGAAGCAGCCTTGGCCTATGACAGAGCTGCTTATAAGCTGAGGGGGGAGTATGCTAGATTGAACTTTCCTGATCTAAAACATCTAGTCCACATGAGTCCTAATATGCAGGACACTGACAGGTCCTCTTTGTCCAAGGCATCCGATCTCTTTCCAAACTCAGCTTATGCCAGTCATGGTGGACTGTCATCTGCTCTGCAGTCTTCAGTGGATGCAAAGCTGCAAGCAATCTATGATCGCTTATCTGCTTCCACTGGACCACCAGAGGGAGAATTCAAATTGGGTCCTGCCTGTTTGGATCAAAAGATCAGCTCGGTGACATCACCCAGCAGGAAATTTAATATCAAGGTGAAATCAGAAAGTCCTGATAGTGATGCCCACAACTCTGAGAGCGACAATAATTCAGGGATCACAGCACTAAATTCTTCTTCTTCTACACCACCTTGTAAATCTGAGACGGATACACTCTCTAGTGTGCCATCATCATTCTCAGTCTCTGCTCTAAGGACTGATCTTGGTGCAGCCGATCCTCTCAGCAGAATGCCTTCTCTGGACTTCGATATGAATTGGGATTTGTTGAATTCTTCCGACAAATCATCCATGACGGATCAGAAAGCGAGCCAAGAGGAAGAACAATCTGAACTCACCTGTGTGCAGAGAGTTGAAGATCCTGAAAACATGTTTGGATGGAAATATTACAAGTAAGCTGGGGTCTCTTTATCTCATGATTCCTTCATTCAGTAAGATTAGACGCAAGAATCCATATAAAAAAAATATTTGTGGGGGGTGTCTGCTATTTGGATCGATATATAGATACTGTTGTGTAGATTTGTGCTAATCAACTTCTGCATTGTATATAACCATTTGTTGAATTGGAGTTAAAGCTGATAAACTCTAGCTTGTCAATATTGTGTTGGCCCTGTAAACTTCACAGGGTACCTTTGATGAAAATGTGAAAATGAATAGTAATGTATTGGATTGGCCATACATACCTCAAGCTGTGTATTTTTTTAAATATTTTAATTAAAATAAAAGGTATTATAGGATACATACAATGCAGATATGGTTGGGGATTTGAATTTTTAAAATAATAATAGACAACTGAATATATGTTGTAGTCCAATATTATCTAATAATCTATACAAAAATGCTAGGAAAAATTACAATGGGCCTTATGAACATACTCCACAAATTGGAGGAATGGTAAGATTCATATATAAGAATAATAAAGAGACAAGTTGTAGCAGTCACCATGGTAACATTCAAGAGTAGGATCTTTAATCTAAGCATAGTGGTAAAAAATGATGAGTGACTCCATGATGATTGTGAGAGGGCTCTCAACTGAGATTCGTATGTTTTCTTTCTTCAGCATTGAATTTCAAATCGTTTTTATTTTTATAGAAATCATGTGGGAAATATTTAACGGCCTGTATTTATTGTTGTAATTAGTTATTATATCATGCTTAGCGCAGGCTATTTCTTTTGTTAAATGACTTCTTCATGGATAGATGTTTAAGCTGTTGTTGAAGCCACTATAGGTGATAGCCATGGCTCTAAGAAAGCATCTACATAAATTCATCCTGAAAGTATTTCGAGTTAATGCTTTTGATTGTGATGTGTTTTTTTTTTTCTCGAAATGATTTTGATAGCAGATGTTATCTTGACACTAACTTTGTTGGGTATATTTTTTTTTGATGTATTTAATTGATAGTATCATGTGTACTTAGATTCATTCTACATGCGTCTCATGGTATCGACGTTGAGTCCATCCAAAACCTTACTTAGTTTTTTTTTATTAATCTATAACATATGTCTATACCTTGTTTATATTCCAACCATGGACTAGAGATCTTGTAGTCTTTATGTAGGTTGCACTTAAATTTCTAGCTTGATGGAATTCTTTGGGTTCTTGTCAATCTGACCTTATTTGAAACGCCTTGCGGCTTCCATTGGTAAGTTCGTTTACCACGAATAACTAAAGTTTTATGTTGTTCATATTTAGAAATGTTTATGGGTCAAGATTGATCTCTTTTGATACCTTAAGGAATTTATCAATATTAAAGGTAGAAACACTTGGTTTCAACAAGAAGTGGTTTACATTAATAGGTCTAAAACCTATTACAAGTATCAATCTTTGTCTCATAAGATCAAAGAATGCCCTCTAATGGATGGTTATTTCAAGTTGAAAGCCTTGCTAGTCCAGACTCCTACACCATAGGTCTTGAGAACAAGTAAAGAAAAAGGCACTAAAGTTGTTGGGGGTTCTCATCCTCTCATCAATAACATTGTTCCCTCCCGCTAAGCCACACTCTTTCCATCCTCAAGCTTAGCTTAACCACCTTTTATTCAAACTATAATAATCACCCCCAAGTCCAAAATGTCGTCCTCAAGCTTATAGCTCTCAAGAATCTCAAGAGTTTGTTCAATTGACTAGTTCTCAAGAAACGTTGCCCAACTCAACAAGCCAACAAATTGGCAAAGGATTAGATGTTGGTATAGTTTGTTATTCTCATAGCCCCATAGGGTTTTAAGGTGAATATTTGTTGGAGAAGAGACTCTAGGTTGATTTCATATATGAAAGCCATCAACAATTCATTAAAAATACCTATGAGATTCTTGCAAATTATGATGACATATATCATTGGTGATATTCACCTTGACCAACCTTCATGATTTTTTTATCATGAAATGTCAAAGGATTGATCAACTAGTCCATAAATATTTGGCCTATGAAATCTTGAACTTGATACTTCAATAGTATGGTGCAATTGATTTTCTTTTCCTATAGGGTGTTGAGCTTATATGTTTTCTTTTGCAAAATGGATATAAGTTTATTTAGCTTGCTTACCGAGTCTATTATTCTAACCATGAGCCTCTAAGGGGTGTCACAAAGTTACTCCTCTTTGTATGTTGGCATTCCTATTTGGTTATTAGAGGAATGAATGTGTCTAATTATATAATATAAGCATTATTTAATATCTCTAGGTAGCCTTTTGGAGTAGTAAATGTTTATGCTCCAAATTAGGCTCTTAAAAAATGTACTTTATTAAGATGGATCACTATCAACTTGCCACCATCCATTTTGTTTTTTGTGATGACTTTAATATGATTGAAAAGCCTACTAACAAATAGTCCTAATCGAATGCATTGGAATACATACAAAAGGAAGGAATGGTTCTTTATGAAAAATAAGTTGGGTTTGTCAAACCCCAACTTCTCTCTTTCTCCAAATGGCTTCCAAAGCCACTTGTGGTTTACCTAGTCCCATAAAAAACAAGGTGACAAAAGTGTGATGAAGTGTCTTGATTGAGTCATGATTTATGAGAAAAATTCCTTGGCCATGGTTGAGGTCATCTAAGATATTGTGATCTCTAAAGATTCTCCAATTTTGTTTTATGCTAAGCACTAGCCACAACATCAGTATTGATTTAAGTTTGAGTTCTATTTGAACACCTTTTTTCTCCACCATGATTCTATAGTGTTGTATGTTAATCAAATTTGGAATGTTGTTCATCATTCATCTAGAGATGATGGGAGAATAGAGTGGTAGAGTGATGCAATTCTTCACACTTATACTTTTATACAAATGTTTGGCTAGTCTCATCACCATTGAAAAGTAGCTTCATACAAATTTTTTGCCAAAGCCTCTCTTTTACTTAAAGAACTATCCATGTAATGCCTCCCTATAGTGGCAAGTGACATAAATTTAACACCAAATGTAGCAAGGGAAATTTGACCCATATCAAATTCTTCCCCTTAGAAAACAATGTTGCTAGCCTCTAGCAATGTTCCCCTAACCCTTATTCCCCTTTCCTCATTTTACGTGCTCATTTTTTTGGCCGTTTTCTCCTCTCCGACAATTTTGGGATGTTTTTAGAAATTTCGGGTTGTTACGAAATCATCTAGACACGAAATTTGCTTAATTATAAAAATCATTTATAAATCGTTGTGTTTGTCCTTATTTGGTCCAAAGCGCATCCCCGAAAGATTCGAGACCTCCTGAATCTACCTAAATTAGGGTGAAGCCTTAATTTCTTGTTATTACGCCCAATTTAGTGATCAACCTTGATGGATTTAATTTGGGACTTCTCCCTGGATTCCCCCTGGCTCCCTGGTGTCATGATTTCCCCTCTGTTCACTTCGATATTGAAGAAAATTTAGATAATTTATGTCCATTTTTGCAAGTTGCAGGTCACGAAATTGCAGGTTACAGACTCGAAATTGTGAAAGGGGCAAAAATTTGATTGTTGCTTTTTAGAAGATGAATTCATGAGCTTACGAATTCACAAAATTACTCACAAAATTGCAATATTACTCTTGAAATCATCTAAATCACACTTGGAGGCACATTCAAGTTAGAGTTTGCACATTTCCAATTTCATTTCATGTTTTCAATACTATAGATCATATTTCCTTATTGAATTGAGGCATTATTTATCAATTCATTATGTTAGAATTACATGATTTCAAGATAAATCTTAATCCATATAGCATAAAGTAATTCAAATTTGAGATCTGTAATTTGATTAATTTCTAGAAATTTGCAGAGATCTAATCATATTAAATCATAATTTATTGATGATTGGGTATAATCACTGATTTTCAATCAGGTTTCAATGTCGTTTTATGAAATTACAGGTTTTAGACAATTTCGTGGATCCCTAAAATCAAATTTGTAAAGTTACAAATTTGCTCAAAAGACCACAAATTCGTATGTAGGACTCGAATTTACACAAACAAATCAAAGTTTTCAAATTCAGTCAACCAGATCAGATAAGGCTTAGACTTTCTTTTTGATCTGAAATTGCACAGAAATTTACTTCTTAGAACTTTTGTGTGTTTGCTTTCATTGAATATCAATTGCATATAGGTTAGTTTAGTTGCATTGGTCAAACCTAGGTGTATACGAGTAAGCTTAAAAAAACACATCAAACAAATCCCCACCTAGGCGTGGAAACCACCATAGAAAGTGTTTCCTGGTGAACCCTCATCCCATTCATCGACAATCACCAAGGAGAGCGCAACACAAGAACTTCTCGTCTAAGATGCAGACTCATAATTTTCTCTCCCTAGAGCACAGGGTTGTAGTATTCCCAGTGGGGATGTGGTTCTCATAGGTTTATAATGATCAATTTACTATTCTCAATCATAGAACCAAATCGTACAGTCACACAGTTTTCACAACGATCAATATGCGATAACAAAACAACTTGTACGGATCTCAAATCATACCACTTGTAGCACCCTAAAATTGGCGCAGTAAAATTACAATAATTACATTCACCTTAGTAAATAATTTAAAATTCAAATTTAACCTCCCAAACCGCCCGTTAACCATCGAGAAATCCGTTTCCCCTTTTTCGCGCCATTTTTAGAGGTTGTTTTGACCGTTTGACGATATCGTCGCCGATCAGACGATATCGCCCTAGATTTGACGATTTCGTCTGGACTAGGACGTCCAGACGATCTTGTCGCAAAACTGATTTTGCAAAGTTGGAATCTGTTCCAACGGGTCTCCAATCCAGGCAGAAGCGTGTCTGCACCGTTGGGACCCTCCCCCGTTGGAGATCTCCCAAATTGGGATGATCTCCAACCTCCTAACTACTCCCCTAAGCCTATTTAATCTCTAAGATTTTCCCTTCCCAACCCCTGGCTGAAATTCTCTGCAAGTTAACTCCATTTACGTTAAATCATCCCTATTCTTCATTTGCACTAGTTCCATATCAATTTTGTTGCAGGTACATCACTATTTTTCAGCTGGAGCTAGCACCTATCGTCGTCGATGAACCTGTTCAGATCGGAGGCGAACCTGTCGAATTCGAGACGATTTCGTACTGATGCGAGACGATCTCGACTGCAATCCATATTAAGGCAATCAGTGCCTGAAGTTTGCATTTCTCAACCTTTTCTCTGTCATTTTATTCTACAAATTAGATAATCTATTCAGTGTTTTATATTATTTTGCATTTGGAGTTCACCCATTTAGATTAAGTGCATAATTAAATCCTAATTATCATCTAATTAGCACGATTCATTTCTGTCTCTATGTTTAAGTTTCAGTTTGATAACATTGCTGCCATTTTATATCATTTCCTCTGTTAGCACTGTAGTACTTTTTGTATTTTGCATCTATTTTTGGTTTTGCAGGTCTCTAAATTCGTCAGATCTCAGACGATCTTGTCCGATTGTAGATGATTCTATCGAATTTCAGACGATCCAGATGGCTTCAACATTAGAATCTTCTTCAGACATCCGGATCTGTATTCCTCATTTGCATTCTGTAATCTCTCTATTTTTCTGTCTTTAAATTTATTTTCTGTATTCATTGAATTTGCATTTTCATATAGATTAATCTAGATTCATTCGGCCAAACCTAGGATATGAATGCTTAAGGTTAAAAATGAACACATTTAAACACATTCCAAAACCTAGGCATGGAAACTGCCATTAAATGTTTCCTGGTGAACCCACCATCCATCGAAAAATCATCAAAATACACCTCCCTTGAGAGGCGGGACCTTCGCAAAGTCCTCTCAGTCCGAGGTACCACGACATCCTTTTCCCATCCTCCTTTCGGGCACGGATCCAATAGCCTGAAGGTAAGGATGCAAAAAATTTGGAGCGATACATTTTGGTGAACCCGACGTGAATGCATCATAACCTTTTGAAAAACAAAAACAAAAACAAAAACATATATAGAACAACTAAAACATAGATGCATTTTAAAACACTTTAAGTTTGAAATCATGTTTAGATGGTAGCTCCTAAGAAAAGGTTAGCAGTTACTATAAACGTAGAAAACCAATTGGCAGCCATAGAAGTCAATTCTGTCCTTAGTGTGCCTGAAACAAGTAGAAATCAATTCTCGTGGAACGAACTTGATAGAAGACTTAGTCTCATCTCATCTAGGTCCACACAACTTAAGCAAATCAAGAGGCTAGTCCTAGATAGAATCCTGGATCCTCATCAACTAGTTTTTTATCATGAACTTCAGAGAGCCTGCCATAGATGGTTAGCCTATAGGAGAGCTTTAGTATCTTCAGAATTGTTCACCTTCGAGGAATACCTCGAGAACGTAGCCATTGTGCACCAGTTCCTAGGTTGTGTAGAAGACCAAGAGGTTGTTCTTACAGATAGGGAAATATGGAATAGAGTTCCGCGAGCTGTGTTATATCGAGAGTATTGCCATGAGCTTTACTTTTATCAACCAAGATCTAAAATAGACAACATCACTATAGCTCTTTTCATCAAATTTTTAAAAGAAAACTTTCAATTTGAAGAAGAACACTTCATGACTCCTGAACAACTCGAACCTATTAATGATATTCATAAATTGTTTATAGAAAACTAGATTATTACTTCAGTATTATTTCTTGCATTTATTGTGTTATTTGCTGTCTTTATTATATTATTTCAAAAAAAAAAAAAAAACTAAAAAATCAAAAACTTAGCAAAAACTTAAACATTTCATTTTCAAATATTGTAGTAGGTATATAGTAAATATATACCTCTTAATTTGTTGCATATATATATATATATATATATATATATATATATATATATATATATATATATTTGCTGAAATCAAAACTTAGCACCATGCCTAAACTTAGGAATGGTAAAGAAACTTTAGGAGAAGGAGAAGATTGGTTACAAGATACAACTAAAGACCCAAATGTCCTTCTTGGAGATTCAAATCCGGAAGGAGAAACTCTAGGTCAATCAGACGAAGACTTAGGTGAAGATAAGGAACAAGAAGGAAGTGTTAAAGAGGATGGATCCTCATCCCCTAGAGTAGCTCCAAATGGAACTATTGCCTTTGACAATGCAGAGCATTTCAAGAAATTTCTCATGGATAACATTGATGACCTTAATGTGGCAATTCGCCTTGATAAAGGGCAAATTAGTAACACTCAAGCAGCCATGGAATATATGTGCAATATGCGCACTAATCCCTTGTCTTTCATTGATCAAGAAAGTGACAAGGTTGGGCCATCCAATACGGATATGGTCACTATGGCTCAAAACATGTCAAAACAACAAGTTACCCAACCTCCTAAGGAACCTGTTATTCAACCTAAAATCACTCCCACACAAAAGAAACCTTCCTTCACTACTTTATTCCGCCAAACTATTGAGCAATATGCTTCAAGTAAACAAAAACCTAAAACAAAGCCAAATACAAACTTTCAACAATCCGGAATACAACATAATCCAACTTCAAAATTCCTCCATAATACTTTTCCTACCAATACTTTACACAACAGTAACATGGCATCTAATCTGCATGTTCCTCCATCATACGCCCATAAAACCCATGTCAATGCCCTACCAAACCAATATGGGGGGCAAACTAGTAATCTGGAAGCCATGGTGAAACAATTAGCTTCACGTATGGACCAGATAGATCCCTACCGTCCCTCGTATAATTATCGAGAGATCTGTAGTCAACCTTTGGATCCCATAGTTGTAGCTCAACCATACCCTAAGCATTTTCCCATGCCCGTCCCACCTATATATAAAGGAACCGAAGATCCCATAGAGCATCTTCGCATGTTTAGGATAGCATGTCACGACATATCGCATGACGACTTGCTATTACTAAAAATGTTCCCCAAAAGTTTAGGTGGAATGGCATTAGAGTGGTACTATCAATTGCCCACTCATTCTTTGAGAAACTTCGAAGAAACAACGGAATCATTTGTCCATCAATTTAGTGCCTACATCGAGAGGCATGTAACTATTAAAGACCTATACAATTTAAAACAAGACAAGGATGAATGCTTTGCCGATTTCTTAGCTAGATGGAGGCAATTGACAGGAAAACCGCACTTTGTGCTGCCTTATAGGGAAATGTTGGACATTTTCATCAACAATTTACAAGAACAAATATCTTATGAGCTATCGACTGCTACTTTAACTACCTTCGATCAAGCTATAGATTTAGCTCGAAGAGTAGAAGATGCCCTCATTAGGAGAGGCCAACTTAGGAAGAAGGATGATGAGAAAACATCCAGAAATCAATATAAAAACAAACAAGTTGTCGGTGACGGAGTCACTGATAGCAGAAATGTTGCTAATATCAATGCAACGAAGACAACAAAAAAATTCATATTGAAACCTCCTGACAAGCCTCCTCGAGAATTCACTAGATTAAACCAACCCTTATCAACTATTTTACCTCAATTACTCGAAAGAGGTTTGATCCAATTACCGACTATCCGGGAACCTGACCCAACTATACCCGGATATAGAGCTGACTTGCACTCGTGATTTCCATAGAGGACCCGGACATTCTACCAACGCTTGTAAAAGGTTGAAACATAAAATACAAGATTTGATTGACAATAATGAAATGGAAGTGCAAGCCTTCCAACCTAAACAAAACCCTCCTAATAATACTCAAAAGACCGTTCCCCAAAATCAAAATCAAAATGCCAATCAAACTCTAGACATATTTCAACACCCTTTACCAAGACATGGTAAAGAGGTAGCTAATCAAATCGAACATCATAATGTTCCCCCTCCTACCCGATATGTAGGAACCATTAGCGGACAATTACCTATTCAGGATCCTCAAATATTTGACACGACCTTATCCCTGGTTACGACCAGGCCCTTACATAATTTTCAAACTTCTGATTCTAGTGATATAGAATCAGATAGTGAAAGTGAACTAGACATTACTTCAAATCAATCGAATAGTTCTGAAAATGAATCAGATCCTATTCAACCCGTCACAGATGCTATGGTTCCAGAAGAACCATTTCCTAGAAGAGTCACTACTCGACCTTCTTCTAATATATTCCTTTCTAATGAACAAGCCATTAATGCTCAACCGAGACCAGTTCAACGTCTTCACTATAACATTGTAGGTACCATTGGAGTCGTTACTCGACAACAAGCTCAAAACTCTCAACAAGAACCAAACCAGAACGATGGATCAGCTCCATTCATTTTGAAAAATCCCAATAAAGGGAATCATGTTCCTACTGTTCAATCTAAACCCCCTTACAATATTAATGAGCAATTGTCTAATACTACGGCCAGAATTTCCCTCTTAGATTTATTAAGATCCTCTCCCACCCATAGGGATGAGTTGATGCTTACATTGAGCCAAATGATGGTACCTCAAAACATTCAACTCGAAGCTATGGCCAATACTATCATCACTCGAGAGATTGATTGTATTGACTTTCGGGATAAAGATATCCCACAACACAGTTTACATAAGGACAATCCCTTATACATTACTGCTCTAATTGGAGATGTAGCCGTCAAAAGAGTTTTGATTGATAATGGCTCATCTCTAAACATTTGCACCTTTGACTTCTACCAACGATTTGGCTTTAGAAGTGATGAAATGAAGAAAACTGATATGATTATCAAAGCTTTTAATGACGAAACACAAGAAACGTGTGGAGTTATTACCCTCCCATTGCAAGTTGGTCCTAGAACCCTAGAAACAACCGTGTTTATTGTACATTGCCCAACATCGTACAATATACTTTTGGGTCGCCCTTGGATCAACGCCATGCGAGCGGTCCCATCAACTTTACACCAATGTGTTAAATTTGAGTTTAAAAATCAGTTGGTCACTATTCATGGTGACCCTAGACCTTTTGATATGTGTGCTTTGGCAGAACCCGTTGGAGTGCAATTTTGCCCTGCTCTGTCATCCACACATCCTAGTTCTTATTTTTCATCTAAAACTGTGAAACATAAACCCATAACTTCACCTATTTCCCCTCCATTAATTTCATCCTCCTATATAGACCAACAACCCTCTAAACAAATCATTTTAGAACCTCAAAAAGATCTTAAATCTACAACCAATCCTTCAAGTTCTATCCCTATAAATTCAAAACCTATAGACACATCTATCATACCTTCCACATCTAAAGATATAGGTAATAAGCCTTCTACATCTTATGCCCTTTTTGATGAACTCTTACCAGATTTATCTACAACCTTAATATAAAAAAAATGAATGCTTTCATGCAAGATTCAAACCTTTTAAATAACTTGCCGCCATCTCCTCGTACTTTGGGCCTCCCACAACCTATGGGAAGTACTTACCAAGTCGGGAGTTGTGCCTTCATTTATAAAGGATATGACCAGGGAAGAATCCCTCGAATATCAAAACTCATCATGAAGGATATGCTCGGTGTTATTTTACCAATGATTATATTAAAGCTAAACCCATGATGCTTAAAATGGGATATGAAGGGAAAGGCTTGGGACCTTTCCAAAATGGCATGAAAGAACCTTTCGAGGTAGAACCGTGGCCTGCCTGCTGTGGTGTGGGCCTATTTCCTAGTAAGGGTCAACCCTTTCCTTTTGAGGATGATGATCATCTCATATGCTATCAAGATTATTTGGATAGGCATGTTGATTTGCCTCTTAAAAATCAGTCATTTTCATGCAACATGCTATCCATAGCATACCCTGAAATGATTGTTGACCCCGATGAAGAGTTGGAAGGAGATATCTTCCATGATGTCTCTGTTGAAGAGATGTTACACAATGGATTTTATTTTGATGGTTCTATACCAACTATAGCCCAACTTGAGGCCACTAATCCTCAGAATGAATTATCTAAATTAACCTTACAAGAATTACAAGAATTGGGCGTTTCACCCGCCCCACCTAATTTTGAAAGAGATCTACACATGGAGGTAGAAAATGTCATTAAAATTAATATTGGAACTGAGGATAATCCTCACATAATCAATATTGGATCAGAATTAAGTCAAGAAAAACAAGAACAATACATTGCATTCCTTAAAGAGTATGAAGATGTCTTCGCTTGGACATATGAAGATATGCCAGGTCTAGACCCTTCCGTAGTCATGCATCATCTAGTGGTCCATCCGGATGCTAAACCAGTTAAACAAAAACTTAGAAAAATGCATCCCAAAGTGGCTCTGCTAGTCAAAGGGGAGTTAGAAAAACTCCTGAATGTTATCTTTATACAAGCTATTGATTATGCTGAATGGATCTCAAATGTAGTTCCAGTCACCAAGAAAGAAGCTACCAAAGTTAGGGTTTGCACAGATTTTAGAGATATTAACGCTGCATGCCCTAAAGATGACTTTCCTCTTCCAAACATGGATCAAATCATTGACTTCACTGTCGAAAGTGGGATGATGTCCTTAATGGATGGATTCTCCGATTATAATCAGATCAGGATAGCTCCTGAAGACCAGGCTAAAATAGCCTTTATTACCCCCTGGGGTACCTTTTGCTGGAAAGTGATGCCATTTGGCTTAAAGAACGCCGGTGCAACTTATCAACGAGCTATGACCTACATTTTTCATGATATGATGCATGATATCCTACATGATTATGTGGATGATATTATAGCTCGCTCTATTATTGAAAATAATCATTTAGATGATTTAAGAAAAGTCTTTAATCGATTACGAGAATATCTCATTCGATTAAATCCAAGAAAATGCATATTCGGAGTTAAATCCGGCAAACTATTAGGGGTTTTAGTTTCTTTACGTGGTATTGAAATCGACCCTCTCAAGATTGCGGCCATCACTGATATGCCCGCACCTACTAATATATCTGAGTTACGAAGTTTACAAGGTAAGCTTCAAGCCATCCGTCGCTTCATCGATAAGCTGGCGGATAAAACCGGTCCCTTTCTTAAACTCCTTAAGAAGGATGTCCCCTTTAATTGGGATACAAAATGTAGAGAAGCTTTTGAACTTCTCAAACAATACCTCCTTAATCCACCTGTGCTTTCACCACCTAAATCTGATCGCCCATTTCTCCTATATATTTTAGCTTCAGATTCTGCCTTAGGGGCTATGTTAGCCCAACTTGATGATGAAAAGCGAGAACGTGCTAATTATTATATTAGCCGAACCTTCATCAGTTATGAAACCCGCTACACAGCATTGGAAAAACTATGTCTAGCAGTCATGTTTGCTACGCAAAAATTAAGACATTATATGCTTAGTCAAAAAACTTATGTCATTGCTAAATATGATCCCTTAAGGTATCTCATGAGTCGACCTTATTTATCGGGTCGCACAACCAAGTGGGTTCTTGCTCTAAGCGAGTTTGATCTCACATTCATAGGACAGAAGTCAGTTAAGGGTCAAATCATAGCAGATCAATTAGTTGCTGCACCCTTAGAGTCTACCCATCCCCTCATCATCGAGTTTCCAGATGAATGCCTTCAATTAGAGGCAGACCATAATGAACAATGGTCCTTATACTTTGATGGAGCCCGATGCATGAGTGGGGTTGGTGCGGGTATTATTTTAATATCTCCGCAAAAACATCTTATTCCTCTGTCCTTCAAATTGACATTTGCTTGCACCAACAATACTGTTGAGTATGAAGCTCTAATCCTTGGATTACGAGCTGCCCTAGCGCTAAAAATTAAACACCTTTTAGTCTTTGGTGATTCCCAACTGGTTATAAACCAAATTAATGAAGTTTATCAAACCAGAGATGATAAACTGCGCCCATATAAGGCCTATGTTTTACAATTAATGTCTTTATTTGATCAAGTCACCTTGGAAGCTATTCCTCGAACTAGCAACCGTGCAGCTGATGCTATGGCCGCAACTGCATCTCTCCTGCCCTTGGAGTTAGATGACGAATATGCCACTATCATTATTCGTCGACTCCAGGAACCCGCTTCAAATAAGTCATGCTTAGAGCCTTTGGATGTGTTTCTAATCAATGAAACTACTCCCGAACCTTGGTATACAGACATATTTGATTTTCTTCAAAATGGGACTTTCCCTGCCAATTCTAATAGAAACCAGCATCGGTTATTACGTCGACGAGCAAGTCGATTCGTAATAATTGGCAATACTTTATATAGGAGATCTTTTGAAGGTATCCTATTAAGATGTTTAAACTTAGAAGAGTCTAAATCAGCCTTGAGTGAAGCCCATGATGGATCTTGTGGAGGACACTTTAGTGGTAGTGTTATTGCTAAAAAGCTCCTTCGGATAGGATACTTTTGGCCTACCATGGAAACGGATGCACATGAGTATGTGCGCCATTGCGACAAGTGTCAAAAACATGCTGACCTTGTCCATGCGCCTGCACAAGAGCTGCAGGCTATTTCATCTCCATGGCCCTTTTCTAAATGGGGCTTGGATATTATTGGCAAAATCAATCCTGTGTCATCTGATGGACACAAGTTCATCATAACCGCCACTGAGTATTTCATGAAGTGGGTCGAAGCTATGCCTTTAGCTTCCTGCACTGGCACACAAGTTTCTAAATTTATTTTTAATCAAATCATTTGCAGGTTCGAAATCCTTGCCAATCTCATCTCTGACAATGGAACTTGCTTCAAAAATAAAGATGTTAAAAAATTATGTCAAAAATATAAGATTCAACATCGCTGGTCCACTCCCTATTATCCTCAGGGTAATGGTCAAGCAGAAGCATCTAACAAAACCTTAATCAAAATTCTCAAAATATTAGTCAATAAAACTGGCCGTGATTGGCACATTCAATTATATCCAGCCTTGTGGGCCTATCGAACTAGTGTTCGAACCCCCACTGGAACTTCACCATTTGTTTTGGTGTATGGTGCTAAAGCAGTTTTTCCATTTGAATTGGAAGTTCCTTCTTTGGCTCTGCTACTTCAAGATACCGAAGTAGGAGATGAATATCGTGCTGGCAGACTCAGCCAGCTGGAACTCCTAGATGAAAAATGCATCAATGCTTTGGAGCATCTCCGTGCTTACCAAAACAAGCTTAAAAGATCATATGCTAAGAAAGTTCGTCATCGATCCTTTGAGATTGGCGACCTTGTTTTAAAAGAAAATAAAAAAATACAAATGCAACTAAGGAACTTAAAGGTAAATTTGAGCCCAATTGGCTTGGACCATACATTATTACTGCTAAATTTGAATCAGGAGCATATAAATTATCTACCTTAGATGGTAAAGAACTTAAAGAACCCATGAATATTTTGCATCTTAAACGTTACTATGCATAAATTTGGTCATTTCATCCTTATATATATTTGTTTTCAAAAAAAAATTCTTATATTTCTTTCAAATTTATAAAAATCCAAAAACATCAAAAATATTCATAATCATCCAAAATCTTCAAAAACTATCTATTGCATTTATTTAAAGCACTTGTTAAATTTTTTGCTCAAAAACAAAAATAAAACCAAAAATCAAAATAATGATAAAAATATAATAACAACTATATGCTTGACTCTTTCGAAACCAAAACAAAATAAAGAAGAAAGAGAGAGTCAATATTCTCAAAACTTTCTCAAAAATCATTTATATATATTTTCTTACAATTATTGCAGTTATATGTTTCAAATTATTTTTGGGATAAATTAGCATTTATTTTGAATCCCTCACTTGCACACTCACAACAATAAATATCTTGATTTTATCTGGCATGATTACTAATCTCTCTTATATCAAAGTCCACAAAATTCAATTAAATAAAGTTTGAGCATAGAGAATTGATCTTGTTATTTACTTAAACCAAGCACATCTTTTCACAATAAAATGATTATATTTGTAATTTCCATGTTTTGCTACATAGTAGAACTGATTTCTTGAGCGAAAAGTTTCCCCGCTATCCTATCATGCACATGGTCTAGAATCTTTGAGAATTGGCAAAAGGACAAGCTCACCCCTACCCAGAATAAAAATCCCTTGCTCTACAACTAATCCGAGCAAGTATCCCTAGCACAAAAAAAGAAAAAGAAAAGAAAAGTTCAAGAAAGAAAAAAGAGAAAAGAAAAATGTTATTTCAGCAATGTTCCAAGCATTATCAAGCAAAAGAAATACAAAAAGAAAAATAAGCAAAGTTCAAAAGAAAGCAAGAAAGCAATAAAATCCCTTTCCCTACCCTTTGAAAAGAAAAGAAGGGTTGATGAGCTTGAATCCCTGGAATTCTCAATTATTCGAAAACCGTGAGGTAAGCCCCATAACAGGTGGTTTGTGCCCAACCTGCTTGGCCTTGGGTAACTCCTAGCGTGGTGATATGTCTGTCACATTAGCGACCTTCTTTTGTACAGACCTATGTCTCCTTATGGATTAGCTAGCTCTTGATAATCCGACCTACATAGTAGTCTAGTATGGTTATATGCATCTACATCATGGTTAATGAACACTTATTTGGTTTCTTCAAATCACTTGTATCATATTATCTTGCTCAAAACTGGTAAATGAACAATGCAATTGCACACACATTTGTATTTGAGAGATTTTGTGTATCATTATGATAAATCAAGATCGGAAATGAATTCACATATGCACATGGGATTCCTTATAAATCTAACTTTTGTCTTCAAAATAATTTGAAATATTATTTTTGCAACTTGTTTGGAATAAATCAAGTACAGTTGTTTACCATAAAGACAACTATATAATAGAAAAATCAAAAATTTCTTTCAAAATATACAATCAAAACATATATATCTGGTTGACTTTCGCGACGATGGTATAGTTTCAAAACCAAAATTGGAATTTTATGCCTAGCGCAAGTCCTCATTTTCATATTTTCTGTTCATCAAAAATCAACCATGCAATAAAACTATCTTTTTTGGATTTTCGCGATGATGGTATAAGTCTATACCTACATATTCTATGCCTAGCGCAAACCATTGTAACAATTTTTATTCCCCATTTATTAAAAATCATGAAAACCATATGACTTAATTCATTATGTTACACAAATTATGCTTTTCAAAAGCAAACACATTTTCATTATTTCATGTCATTATGTCAACCTTTAATTTTGCAATGATGGTATAATTCCTAAAGAATTATCCAAAAATTTTATCACACTTAGGAATTTATGCCTAGCAAAAATCATTTGAACATTATTTCATGCACAAATATTTTTTATGAAAATCTGAAAACAAACCATCATCATCATCATCATTTGCACTATTGCACCAAAGTCTTAAGACAGTCTCTTAAGCACTCTTTTACTTTTAACAATATTTCTATAAATGGGACTAGCTTGACGACCGAGTGAGCAGCGACTCCATGAAATGGTCTATAATAGCGACAATGTCCTTTGAAATTATTGTTAGAAGTCTCTTTTTATCTTTTACCACATTTCATTACAAACAATCAATTTGTTACATCAGATTATTTCATTTAAAATATCACGCATGACATTCAAATTATAATATTTCCAATGACATAATTACATCCAATTATCAAATCAATCAATCAAACATAAAAGCATCATAAGCATCACATAATACAAGTCATATGATCAAAAATATCTCATCTATATATATCAAAAATATATGTACATCATCAAAACTGGATTGGTATGCCACAATCTGTACCTCGGCATACTCAATCCTCTATCAAAAAAATAAATATAATACAATGTCAATCCCGCCCTCTAGCCTCGAGAGCCCCTCGAGCTCTCTGCCTCATCTCCTCCCCCGCCCTGAGGTGGACGAGGTGGCCCCATCGCAGTCTATGTAGTCCTCGTCCTCGATCGGGACGAGGTCCTCGATGACCCGATCCTGATCGGATCTGCGATGTTAGCTGGCAGGGGTAGTCTATCCGCCTCTGGCACCAGCTGGAAGTATAGAGTCTGATAAAATGTCAGCTGGGCGATAGCCCGTGTCAACTCTCCAAAGCTCGCCCCTCCGCCCCGTGCCCTAAGGCGTGCAATCTCATCCCGTAGCTGTGACACCTCAGCCCGGTGGCGTGCAGCCTCATCCTGTAGCGTCTGCACCTGAGCCTGCAGACGATCTCTCTCCGCCCGAAGAGTAGCCATCTCGCTACTCTCTCCTATGTCCACACCCTTGCCCTTATCGGGCGATGGTGGCCTCTATGGAGATGGGGGTCTCGCCTCCCTCCTCTCCCTCTCTCTCTGTCGTGGCCGCTCCTGTGCCTGTGGCCTCCTCGCCTCTCTCCCGCCGTGACCCTGGGCTGCCTCCATCGTCGCCTGGCGTCGCCTCCCTATCCGACGCACAACCGCATGGATCGGACCCTGTGCCCTCGTCATCCGAGGAGGGCGGATGCCTGCGTACCAGGCATCGTAGCCATCGGCTACTCCTGCGTCGTCCCCATCCACTGGCTGGATGGGGGCATCATCCGTGTCCTGGCTCCAGAACCGTTGCATGTCGGGAGCCCCGCTAACCGTAGTGTTATCCCGGATAGTCCGAGAAAACTCGTAATCCCTGAGAGATGGGATCCCCTGCTGTAGACCGAACTGCCTCAAAACTCGGTCGTACCTATGGAGCTCCACCTCTCCCCTCTCCATCCTCCCAAAACTCGCCTAACGTGAGCCAACTCCTGTCCGTCCTCTGGCCACCCTGGATGCTCCCTCCATGGCCTCCAGGTGATCTGGTCCGGGACTAAGTCATCTAGTAGCCTCCGGGACATCGGCAGGTCGATCCGTCGTTGTGCCCCTCTCGGAGCCACCAGTAGAAGACTCGGGGCCTCTCCCCGTCAACCCCTGTCAGAGGAAGCCCTACCGGCCTCCGCACCGCAATGTGCTCCCAGCACCAAACCTGTAGTAGCGATGTCATAACCAGACATCGGCCGCCCTTGTACACGACCCCATACAAGATCCTGTACAATCGGCATAGAACAAAACTGCCCCAAGCAAACCTGTAGCCGTGGTCTCTCATGTCGTAGACCACATCTGCGAGCATCCATGGCACCCTGCACCCGCTCTGGTGGCACAGCAGAAGTCCACCAACTACTCCAGCTAGAACCCGTGTGAGTGTAGATGCCCCAGGCATCTGGCGCAGTGCCTCGATATTAACTCCGCCCTTCTCCAGGGCGAAGCTCGGGTCACCGCACAACCGTCCCATAGCGCGGCCCTGATTGGCCGTAGGAGTAATGAGCCATCCTTGTATGGGGATTCTCAGAATCCTCCATACATCCTCCAAAGTGGGAGTCATCTCCCCTGTAGGTAGCCAAAAACATGAAGAGCCCGGATACCACCTCTCTGCTAGGGCCGTCAGTAGCCCCATATCTGTAGACACTTGTGGCATCTCTGCCACATGCAGTAAGCCGGCCTGTGCCAACTGATCCCGCTCTGCCTGTGTGAGAGCGGCCAAGTCATCTCTCAACCCTCCGTACTTCCATTCCTTGCTCTTTAGTAATCCTCTCTCGCAAACATAAACAACAAAACAATAAACAATCATTAATCAACAATTCAAGTAAATAATAATGCAAGTTAAAAATTCAATTTTATGCAATTGATGATATCGCCCACTATTGGACGATATCGTCCCAAATTTGAGCATAATCGTCTCCGATTTCGTAGTTCGAAATCGTCTCTAATTTGACGAAATCGTCCCCCTTTCGACGATTTCGCCCTCGAGCGAAATTGCCGAAATTGAGACGATTTCATCGAAATCGGGACGATTTCGTCCCGACGACGTCGACGGCCCAAAAACGGCCGCGATGCTCAAAATTCATCTAAAAATTACCTACAAAGCATGTAAAGTTAAATTAAAGCATCCTAGATAAGTCTAGACTCTTACCCGTAGACCGCGTCGGACCTCTGTCGATCTGTGCGTCGTCTCCACCATTTTTGCTTCAGAGCTCCAAAAACCAGAAAATGAACAATAAAAATGAATTAGGGTTTTACCCTATTTTTCTTAATTTTATTCAAAAATAATTTTTTGCTTTTTCGCGTTTTTACCTCAAACGTTCGATTTGGGTAAAAACACGGAGGGGGCACCATAGTAAGCTGTCGTACGATTCGACCAAGAATCGTCGCCTAAAAATGGGAATAATTTTTGCTTTCTCGTAGATCGAGAAGAACTCATCTTTAACGCATTTTCTTCGAAAAATTCGCTAAAGAGGGGGCAAAATGTAGCACCCTAAAATTGGCGCAGTAAAATTACAATAATTACATTCACCTTAGTAAATAATTTAAAATTCAAATTTAACCTCCCAAACCGCCCGTTAACCGTCGAGAAATCCGTTTCCCCTTTTTCGTGCCATTTTTAGAGGTTGTTTTGACCGTTTGACGATATCGTCGCCGATCGACGATATCGCCCATTTGACGATTTCGTCCGGACTAGGACGTCCGGACGATCTTGTCGCAAAACTGATTTTGCAAAGTTGGAATCTGTTCCAACGGGTCTCCAATCGGCGAAGCGTGTCTGCGCCGTTGGGACCCTCCCCCGTTGGAGATCTCCCAAATTGGGATGATCTCCAACCTCCTAACTACTCCCCTAAGCCTATTTAGTCTCTAGGATTTTCCCTTCCCAACCC
Source organism: Wollemia nobilis (assembly GCA_028583015.1). Lineage (NCBI taxonomy): Eukaryota > Viridiplantae > Streptophyta > Pinopsida > Araucariales > Araucariaceae > Wollemia > Wollemia nobilis. The sequence goes on from JAQPPZ010002068.1 coordinate 2,303,267, forward strand.
CTGGCTGAAATTCTCTGCAAGTTAACTCCATTTACGTTAAATCATCCCTATTCTTCATTTGCACTAGTTCCATATCAATTTTGTTGTAGGTACATCACTATTTTTCAGTCGGAGCCAGCACCTATCGTCGTCGACGAACCTGTTCAGATCGGAGGTGAACCTGTCGAATTCGAGGCGATTTCGTATTGATGCGAGACGATCTCGACTGCAATCCATATTAAGGCAATCAGTGCCTGAAGTTTGCATTTCTCAACCTTTTCTCTGTCATTTTATTCTGCAAATTAGATAATCTATTCAGTGTTTTATGTTATTTTGCATTTGGAGTTCACCCATTTAGATTAAGTGCATAATTAAATCCTAATTATCATCTAATTAGCACGATTCATTTTTGTCTCTGTGTTTAAGTTCTAGTTTGATAACATTGCTGCCATTTTATATCATTTCCCTCTATTAGCACTGTAGTACTTTTTGTATTTTGCATCTATTTTTAGTTTTGTAGTCTCGACAAATTCGTCGGATCTCAGACGATCTTGTCTGATTGCAGACGATTCTCGTCGAATTCTCAGACGATCCAGACTGCTTCAACATCGGAATCTTCTTCAGACATCCGGATCAGGTATTCCTCATTTGCATTCTGTAATCTCTCTATTTTTCTGTCTTTAAATCTGTTTTCTGTATTCATTGAATTTGCATTTTCATGTAGATTAATCTAGATTCATTCGGCCAAACCTAGGATATGAATGCTTAAGGTTAAAAACGAACACATTTAAACACATTCCAAAACCTAGGCGTGGAAGCTGCCGTTAAATGTTTCCCCGGTGAACCCACCATCCGTCGAAAAATCATCAAAATACACCTCCCTTGAGAGGCGGGACCTTCGCAAAGTCCTCTCAGTCCGAGGTACCGCGACATCCTTTTCCCATCCTCCTTCGGGCACGGATCCAATAGCCTGAAGGTAGGGATGCGAAAAATTTGGAGCGATACACCAGCTGTATGATCCTAAATCATATAGTTACAAGGCTTGTACAATTTTACACTCAGCCAATCCTTCAAATTTGGTTTTGCAAGCTGCCATGCACAATTTTGTAACTAAACTGTTCGATTTACTAATATCGCCAAATCGGGTAAGTTTTTCTCAATCGCATAAACTACCAAATCGGGTAAGTTTCTTTTGTATGATTTGTAACACGTTTGGTGTACGATTTGTATGAAATGAAAGTTCAATAATGTGCCAATTTGGATACTCTTTAGCACCAATCTCTCTCAGACAAGTTTTGGAATGGCAATTAATCCATTCCTACTAACATGAAAGTTCCATCATCAAGGTTTGAGAGAGTTCTATCCAATGGTAACATTTAGAAATCATACAACAGCCTTCAAGACGTCTTTCTTGATATCATATTCAACACAAATAATTCCTAAGGTTCACACTAGTTCTGGTTCAATTCCATCCTTCCAACAATGCATTTAATCATGAACAACATAAATAAGTACATGCAATAACTAGATAGTGTAAAATATTACTCCATCATTCCAAAATCATACAATACATGAGAAAAGACTATGAATTGAGGTTCTGCTTCATTACTTATCATAAATGCAATACAATCACTAAAAGGTACACAACAATCATAGATATGCATTCAATACTCAGACTAGTCTATCACCAGATCATTACTAGACTAACCAGACTATCAAAATTGAAAAGAGGGTCTTATATAACGTTGCCTAGGCTGTTCCAAAGTAGTTCCTAAGGCAATTCGTTATTCACAACTATCCATGCATAAAAGAATACATAATTATGTCTTTTACTAAGTCTAAACACATGATTTATCAAATTCATGTGCAATTACAACTTAAATTACATTTCCCTTGCGTTTCATTGCACTTCATTGCCTTTTGTACGGTTTGCCCTCTAGTTTGTATGATTTTAATCCTACTTGTATGGTTTACCAAAACTGTCAAAATTATCAAAACTGGACAAATCCTCTTGTAACTTCTTCTAGGAGGTGGATTTGCTACCTACATCTGCCCTTCATTTTACTTTGGTAGGTGTCCTCACCGACTCACCTTTCTGTTTCAACTAGGCCTCATAATCTCTAACCAAGGCTTCCATGTCTTCTAGCCAGGTTTAAAGAATTGCATGTTGATTCTACAACTTGACTGCGTAGTTACCTATTTCTACTACTTTCACACCATGTTGGTTGGTTGTCTCTTTGGCAGTCTTCAAGAGTTCTCTCAATTGTTGTTCACGCTCAATAGCACTCTTCTTAAGCTTCTCCTTCAAATGTGCTTTTGTTTGAGATTCTACTTCTAACTCTTCATTCTTATCTACAATGGTCTTTATATGGTGATTAATATCAGCCTCCAAAGCATGAACAATCTCCTCCTTAACATTCAGTTGCATTTGTTTCTCTAGGACCATATCATTATATCGTTTGTTGTCTTGTGTTAGCTCTTCTATCTTCTTATCCTATATTGTCAATTTTTCATATTTCATGGCCAATTATGTTCTCAAATGTTCATCCTTTTCCTGCAACTATTTTTATTTTGCTATTAATTGAGCTTCCAATTCCTTGATCTTGTCTTCTATCGTTTGTGAGACCTTTTGCTTCTCCTCTTCTAGCGAATTGATTCTAGCCTCAAAACCAGCATTGTTGCTTAGCAATTCTTCTTCCAGCTTCTTTAGCTTGTCTTTTGTCATAGCCTTACTCTTCTACAATTCTTCCTCCATTACAACCATTTCCTTTCGAGTGGCCTCTGTCTCTTCTTTTTGAGCTTTCTTGAGCTGATAGATCTGCTCTAATCCTATACTCAACCACTCTATCCAATGTGTTAGGAAGTTCAATTTCCTCATAGTGATAGTCAAGCCTGAGGTGACCCTCTTATGTTCCAACTCCGTTGTATTCAAGGGGCAAGTCAAATAATTGGATCTATCTAGGTACAACCTTGGATGTTTCCTGTAATTGGTTTTCACTCCATTTTGTAAGTTATCTCTTCCTATCATCATTGTTACCTCTTCCTTGGGTAACTTCCATGGGTGTTGTACATGAATATCAATAATTTTCTTTGTACGGTCCTCACTGCTCATCCATTCTATTATATTTTTTAATTCGATAAACACTTGTTCTTCCCATAGATTCAACTCTCCCACACATACAATACAAAACTATAGTTTAGTTCTAGCCATGGTATTGCCTATCTAAGATAAGAAATAGTCCACTTGATCTTCTACCATTTTTCCATCCTCCTATGTTTCAATCTTTGAGAACTACGATACCTCCAAGAGGTACCTTGTTTGTATCCTTTGCAGTTCTTCCTCTGTAGGAGTTTCTTCTTCTTCTTCTTCCAAGTGGTACCTAGAGCTTCCCCTAATATCCATTAGTGATTTCTTTGTGTTTATATTTTCTTGTGGTGGAGTCTATCCCATAGTCCTCTTCACTTCCACTTTTTCTTCAATATCAACAATCTTAGGATGAGATTGTTGTTGCCCTATAGATTCCTATACTTCCTTTTGCTCGGTTAAGTCCACCTGTTGTTCTTTTATCACCTACTCTTATTCCGAATTTTGTAGATTTTCCATTGCTAAAATTTCAACAATAGGATCTTCCTGTTCCTATGATGCATTCATATCCTATTGTGCATCACTCTTATCATTTTGATTTGTGCTTCCTCCCATCATGAATCTAAAGTGAGGCTTATTCTTTTCTCTTATCTATTATTTAGAGGCTTTCACTACCACCTTGGATTTGTTAGGGTAAAATAAGGTAGTGTATTTCATTACACTACATGGGGTTATTACATTTACTTTTCTATGTAATTATGTAATTACCATGAGATATTTTCCTCATGGTTAAACTAGGTAAGTACCTAAATATCCTATGTTAGATATTTAGGTTAGTGTTATGGTTAGAAATATCTACCTAGGTTAGTGGTTAGCATCATGCAACTCCCTCCCTATTCTATTGTTAGAGGGTAGTTAGTGCTATATCCTCAAAACTATTGGTTAGTCTATTATTTAAGCATAGACTAAACCTTAGCAATTGTTAATTAATCTATTGATTATTTTGTGAACTTACCTTCGGACCTACATTGGTATCATTCACCAAGGAGGAGAATACAAGCTTTTGCTCGTTCCCCATCGATGCAGACTCCCACGGAGCAGCTAAGGTGCTCGACGCAGGGAGTCCCTCATGGAGCAACCACGGTGCTCAACGTGGAATCTCCCTCATGAAGCAACCACAACGCTCCTACTCTGGCCCACACGGTCGATGTCGACCAGGGCCCGCATGTTGGCCTATCGACCTGGCCGACGTAGTCGATGCAGGCCAAGGGTTAGCGATCCCCTAGACCGAATCCGGTCGACATCCCAAGGCCATCAATCCTCGGCTCCCGTGTCGGCCCAGGGCCCGCAGAGCCACATAGGCCAAGTAGGCCATGTGGCCCATTCATGGGAGAGCAGTGAGGGTAGGAGCGCCCTCCCCTCCTTGTGAACACAGACCCAGACCTCGAGATCTGAGAGGGCAGGCGACCCTTCGATCCCTGACTGACACGTGGAACTTTTTTGTGCCTAACCTGCATGCACCCCGAGGGACACATGGACTAGACCCTAGCATGCACCTCGAGGGACACGTGGACTAGATCCTGGCATGCATCCTGAGGTGCTGACTAGACTGGACCGAGATCAGAAACATGGCGGACAACCACTAGATGAGGACCGAACATGTGGCGGATAGCCACTAGACGATGACCGATGCAGACTGGACCAGGACTGGACACATGGCGGATAGCTACTGGACGATGCATGATGCTAACCGAACACAACTCAACATGTGGCACATCGCCATAGGACTGACCCAGATTGGTTGGCCTACCCCTGGAGCCATGTGGCAGCGTCCAAAAGGGTAGGCAACTTTGGTTGATTGCTCAAAGGCAATCAACGTACAATGGGAGGCCTCCGCATTAAAAACCACTCTGCATCCCACTACGGGATGCATGTGGGATAAAAGTCCAGTGACTTTTAAAAAAACTCCCGCTGTTCGTAGAGTTTAAGAGGCACATCGCATGCCTCAGTACCCATCGGGATCTTTAGCCCGACCGGTTGATCGGGTCGAGCTAAGGCCCTAGACGGGGAGTCCAAGGTTCGACTCCCGCCAGGTACAGAAGGCAATTTTTTGCCTTCGATGCCAAGGTACATTAATTTTTTTATTTATTTTTGCATTAACATTAAAGTTTTTTTCAGTATTATTTTTTTAAATAATTTAAACTTTTAAAAAATAATGTTTTATTTCATAAATCAATTTCTCTTTAATATTTAAGTTGATTTATTTAAAACATATATATTTTTTAGTTTTTTATTATTCATTAAAATGATTTATTAAACTTTTCCTAAATATTGCAAATTGAAATTAAAGAAATATATTTTTTTGCAACTTTGAAATTTAAAGGTGCTAGTATTTTCTCACCAAATGGAGATATGAGACATAGCAAGAGAAATTTTTTGTTGCAAATTAGACAACTCTTCTCAAACCTTGTTAATTTAGCATACAAGAAAGGATCACACTTGATTTTTTTTTGCAAATTAGACAACAAGGTTCCTGAAATTTTTTGTAAGAATCAAAAGTTCAAAGAGTGCATTTGTTTTCTCCAAGGAGATATAATACATAAAATTGCACATCTATTTTTTTCTACAAAATTGAGAAGACCTTGTAACCTTGGGTCCATAAAAACTAAGTCGTGTGTCGACTAGTTCTGGAAGCCTTTCAAACGCGGTTCATGTGTCGACTTGTCTTGAAAGGAGTGCTCTAAATTCTACATTTTGTAAACATTAAGGGGGATAGAATTCAATTTTTTTTTATTCTATAGTTTGCAAAATTGTAACAAAAAAGGGGGGATCTTTCAGAGTAAGAAAGGTGCATTCTTGATTTTACTCGACACCTCTTAAAAATTGCTTGTACTAGGTGCATTTTCGGTTGCATCCGACACCTAGAGTGCTACAAATTTGGGTTGCTCTCATGTTTTGATTATTGCACTAACACCCATGTTTTTTGTGTGCAATTAAAAATTCAAATACAACATTAAAATAAGCATTTCACAAAACCCAAACTTCACTCAAAAACCATGCTAAACTTTGCATAGGTTAAATCAAGTCATTTTTTTTACTCCCCATCAAAAGGTCAAAAATCCAAATCACATTGATTCACTCTCTTTGTTTGGCTTAATATCCTCAAATTTTTCATCCTTCTTCAAGGGTGTTAAAGCAGGTGCCATTAAATATCCTAGAGGGCAAAATCAAAAGTTTTTAAAAAAAACCCACCCCTGTTTCATTTGCTTTATTTTGTTTGGCTTAAAAATCCTCCAACTTTTCATCCCTTGGTAAGGGTGTCAAGGCAGGTGCCATTAAATATATTATAGAGGCAAATTGAAAAAAAATTCCATATACTATTTTGAGGGTATAGTGCAAGATATAACCATCTTAGTCCTATCAAATTTGAAACCTAAACCATGGCCATGATACACAAGTATCTCACTGAGAGCCAATTGCTCAAAGGTTCAAATTATTCAGCTTGGAAGACTAAGATTAAAGCTATCTTAACTGTAGAGGATTTGTGGTCAATAGTGGATGGAAGTGTCACTAGACCTCAATCACCTGGAGCAGATCAAAGAGACTTTGATAAAAAGGATAAAAAACTATCCTTAATGATCTTGCTTGATATTACTGATGATATCCAACCTCATATCAGTGAAGCTACGAATGGTAAGGTAGCATGGGATGCCTTAAATACCATCTTTGAGGGAAAGAGTCAATCAACGATTCTTAAACTTCAAACACAACTTCATACTTTACATATGAAATCAGGAGAAACAATAGAGCTCTTCCTCTACAGAGACACATAATTGAAAACAAAACTGTAATCCTTAGGAGAGAAAGTGGAAGACCAAGTCTTGACCTTAATAATTTTGAGAGCTCTTCCTGACTCCTACCGAATGTTGATCACCTCACTACAAGTTTTTGGAAGGACAGTAACTTTTGTCGAGTTGGTAAACATGCTTCAAACAGAAGAAGTTAATCATCTCCAAAGAGATGAGGCATCCAACAATGCTCTTTTCTCAAAAAGACAAGGTGGTAAGAAAAAGTTGAATCAACAGAAAGGTTCTTATTCTAATCAAGAAAAAGGTAAAACCAAAGAGATTTCAAAGAAGAAGTAGTATTGTAAGATTTACGAAAAATACACTCATGAAACCAAAAGATGTTGGTTTAAGAACAAATCACCCAATGAACAAGGAAACAAAAATGGCTAAGGCAAATCTAAGAACAAGAACAAACAACAAAAGGGACACATTGCAGTTGAAGATTCTAGTTCAGAATCTGAGAAAGCACACAAAGTGCTCATGACATATACAGATTCCTCCCACAAGGACTCTATGTGGTACATAGATTCAGGCGCTAGTGAACATATGACTGGCGATAAATCTTGGTTTGCAACATTTAAGGCTCGAGAAGGTAGACCGGTCACCATTGCTGATGATCAGACCTATCAGGTTTAGGGAGAAGGAAGTGTTTCTGTCTCCCTTATAGATGGAGAATGTAATATTCAAAAAGTTCTTAATATACCAGGATTGAAAAATAATCTCTTGTCAGTTCCACAAATCCTGGACAATAACATGAGTGTCAATTTTACAGTGGACAAAGAAAAGAAACGTTGCTTTATCACTAAGAAGGGAAAACATATAGCAACAGGTTTTTACAAAAATGGTTTGTTTGTCTTAGATGCCATTACCTCTACCCATACTACAATGGCAGTAACCACAAATGAGGCCACTTCTATTTGGCATAAGAGATTTGGGCATTTGAGTTTAGGATATTTACTAGAGTTGAGTAAATATCAAATGGTGAAAGGACTGCCTACTCTTTCATCTACTTTGCCAATGTGTTCTAATTTCTTGTCAGGAAAGCAACATAGAGTACCTTTTGAACCTAGCTCTTATCGAGCTAAGGTACCTTTGGAGTTGGTTCACACAGATTTGTGTGGTCCCATGTCTACAAGTTGTGGGGGAAAATGGTATTTTCAATTGTTTGTCGATGATCACTCATGAAAAATGTGGGTCTTCTTCTTGCAGTTGAAGTCTGAAGAATTTTCCTATTTTCAAAAATTCAAAACTCTTGTTGAGAAGGAATCAGGATGCTTTATTAAGGCCCTCTATTCAGATCGAGGGGGGGAATACACATCAAAATAATTTTTCTCATTTTTACAGAAACATGGGATAAAGATACAGTTAACAACAACCTACACTCCTCAATCCAATGGGGTTGCTGAGAGAAGAAATCGGTCCATAATGGAAATGGTTCGATGTATGCTTAAGAGGGCCAACCTTGAGTAAACTTACTAGGCTGAAGCTATTCATACTATAGTATATCTTCTAAATAGAGCTCACACAAGGGCTCTTGAAGGTATGACTCCTCAGGAATCATGGAGTGGTAGGAAACCCTCCATAACTCATACAAGGGTATTTGGGTGTAAGGCACTTATGCATATACCTAAGGATAAAAGAAAGAAATTAGATGAGAAGTCCCTACCTTGTATATTTCTTGGATATGATGAATTTTAAAAAGGCTATCAATTGATAGACCCATTTACCAAGAAGATACATGTAAGTAGAGATGTAGTGTTTGATGAAGCTTTCACACCCAACACTACATCAGTATACCTAGATGATGAGGAGGAACATCAACTTCCTTCTTCACAACAGAAAAAGCCACCCAAATGGTATACAAGCATAGTGAAATATTCTAAACTCACTTCCCCACCTAATCTTACTCTCAATCGTCCAAAGACAAGAAGCATGACACATAAAGAAAATAATGAAGCATCCACTTCAGTTGATCATCTTTATGCAGATTTTCAAGATCATCCATTGATAGTGAGTTACCAAAGGAAGATGATATGGAAATAGATGAGGAGAGGGTTTACTTATCAACATGTGATGAGAATGAACCTTCTACAGTTGATGAAGCACTTAGACTGCCTTAGTGAAAGGTAGCTATGGGTGCAGAATATAACTCCCTCATAAAGAATAAAACATGGAAGCTAGTGTATTTGCCTAAAGGAAAGAAACCCATAGGCTGCAAATGGGTTTACAAAGTAAAATATAAGGAAGATTGCACAATAGATAAGCATAAAGCTTGTCTTGTGGGAAAGGGCTATGCTCAAAAGGAAGGACTTGACTATGAAGAAACCTTTGCTCCTACAGCTAGGATGACCACCATTCGAGTGCTTTGTGCTATGGCAGCACAGTTCGGATGGAAATTACATCAGATAGATGTAAAAAGCACCTTTCTTAATGGTGACTTAAAAGGAGTGTACATGACTCAACCTCCTAGATTTGCAAAGGTAGGCCATGAGCAACATGTTTGCAAATTGGTCAAATCATTATATGGGCTAAAACAATCCCCAAGAGCATGGTACATAAAAATGGATAGTCACCTACTACAGCATGGATTTAAGAGAAGTCCATATGATGCAAATATCTATATCAAGAACACAGGTTCTAAGATAGTGATTATTGTGTTATATGTAGATGATTTGATCATCACTGGCAATTCAGAGAACTTGATTAAAGCTGTGAAAGATGACTTGAAAGAGTCATTTGATATGACAGATCTAGGACTTATCCACTACTGTCTTGGCCTTGAGATAGACCAGAAAAAGAATCATCTAAGGGTGACTCAAACAAAGTATACCAAGAATTTAGTAGAAAAATATTGTATGACTGATTGTAAGCCCAAAGCAACACCGATGGAATCAGGGCTATAGTTATCACGATATGAAGGCTCACCACAGGTAGATGGCACACTTTATAGACAGATGATTGGAAGCCTTATCTATCTGACTAATACTAGACTAGATATTACTTATGTTGTAAACTATCTCTCATGGTTCATTCAAGAACCAAAGGTCTCCCATTGGAAAGTAGCTAAGAGAGTCTTACACTATATTCAGGGTAGTGTCGATTATGGTCTAGAGTATAAGAAGAATAACTCATTCTTCTTACAGAGTTACACTGACTCTGATTATGTTGGATCCATAGATGATAGAAAATCAACCTCAGGCTATGTTTTTCATCTTGGATCTCGTCCTATCTCATGGCATAGTAAAAAGCAATAGGTGGTTGCTTTATCTTCAACTGAGGTAGAATATCGTGCTGCACGTGGAGCTGTGTGTGAAGCGATATGGCTAAGTCGCATCTTGACTACCATGGGCCTACCAAATAAACTTCCCATTCACATGTTTTGTGACAACTCAGGTGTTTTGAACTTGGTCAAGAATCCAGTGCATCATGAACGAACAAAACATATTAATACAGATTTTCATTTCATTCGTGATGAAGTTCCTAAGCATAGAATCAAGCTCCAACAAATTCCCACCAACGAACAGGTTGCAAACATTTTTACAAAGGCACTTGGATGTGTCAAATTTCAACTGTTTTAGAGCAAATTTTGTATATCAAAGTAATGTAATAAAGGGGGGATGTTAGGGTAAAATAAGGTAGTGTATTGCATTAAACTATGTGGGGTTATTACATTTATTTTTCTATGTAATTTTGTAATTACCATGAGATATTTTCCTCATGGTTAAACTAGGTAAGTACCTAAATATCCTATGTTAGATATTTAGGTTAGTGTTATGGTTAGAACTCTCTACCTAGGTTAGTGGTTAGCATCACACAACTCCCTCCCTATTCTATTGTTAGAGGGTAGTTAGCGCTATATCCTTAGAACTATTGGTTAGTCTATTATTTAAGCATAGACTAAACCTTAGCAATTGTTAATTAATCTATTGATTATTTTGTGAACTTACCTTCGGACCTACAGGCTTTACCTTTTATCTCTTGAGTAGTGGCTACCACTTCTTGTGTTATTTGCCTCACTTCTATATCCTCCAAAATTTTATAAGAATATAAAATTTTGAGATCGATAGAGTGAAAAATCGATGGGGACTTTACCATCTTTTCTGCTTCTGCCCAATTCCAATTTTGCAAATCTAGCTTCTTAGAGTCTAAATGTTCTTCCTCTTGTTGATTATCCTATACAAGCTCAACTTGTTTTTCTAGGATAGGATTATTAGCCATTATTTCTTGTTGTCTTATTATTCTTACTCGTACTAGGTTGGATTGCCTCCTCACAGTTTCCTCCCTTTCTTGAACTGATGGTTGCTCCTACTACCATTGTTGAAGTGCTTGTTGTTCAAGTTCAGGTTGCAACTACCTAGGACTTTTCATTTGATGGTGTACCTCCTACTTCAAAGAAGTATCCTAATGTACTATCATGGGTTGCATTGCTTTCTTTGTTCGAGACTTATCTAGAGTCTCCTTCTAAATCGACACTAACTTTACCCATCGTAAATTGGTTGGTTTCCATGCATCAATATTCCTAGGATTTGTCAAGCCTAAAAAATGAATTCCCATCTTTGTAATAACAATCAATAACAATCCAATAGCATGGAAAGTCATACCAAAACTCTTTGGCCTCTTCGTCAACACATCATGCATCTTTTTCTCTAGATAGGTGTAGACACCTAAAAGTCACACATTGCTATACCTGCGTACTTGTAGATCCTTTCGGACACTTGTAGGTTTACATAGGCAATCCTAGATACCTCTAGGCTATCGTAGACCAACGTAGGCTATTGTAGATCCTCCTAGACATGCGTAGATTGTTGTAGTCATGCGTAGTCATGCATAGTCAACCGTAGTCATGCATAGATCATCGTAGATTATCGTAGCATTGCATAGACTTCCACACACCACTTTGCTAGTTTTTAGGTCCAAAACCCTAATAAGTTAGCAAAATCACATCACAAATATTTCCCATGCATCGATATACCTTCCATCAGCTTCCCAAGGTGATACAGAGCCTTATTGCACTTAATTGAGGCCCCCACGAGGCTATTACTTGGCAAAAGTAATTATTAAGTCAATTCATAAATCTAATTTTAAGTTGACTTCACTTAAAGTTCACTTTTAGGGCTAAAAAGGTTAATTAGGTCCTTAATCCCTAATTACCCCTAATTACTCCCTCCCACATGTGTGTGCACTAGGTTAGTTAGGATATTTCTTAGGAAACCCTAACCTAACCCCACATCTAACCTAGAGTTGACTAACCCTAGTTAACCCTAATCTCTCCTCACACATGTGTGAGGATGAGATATTTCCTAGAGGGAATGTGAGGAAGCCACCTCACAAACCCTAACCTAACCTTCATAGGATCTGATCCTAGGGCTTAGTTATCCTAACTACCCCCCTACACCTTGGGTTTTCTTATAAATAGTGGGCCCAAACCCTCATTTATCTCTCTCTCCACTTATGTCCAAAGCACAGAAACTCTACCAAAATATGTACAGAAGCACAAAAACAATAATCTGAACCTGCACATCAGCAGTACAATACCTAAGGAACCTCTCCACCGAAGGATTTTTGAGGAATAGTAGTTACAGTCCAATTCACCCCTCGCCCCATGAATCTGGCACCAGTTCACCCCTCGAGGGGTGAAGTGGGTCTACAGGTCCCAAATCAGCTCAGATTTGGGAGGTAAGCTTCATTTTGCAATTTTATGAGCTCTTGCATCATTTATTTCAGTTTTTATCATGTTTTTATAGTCGATTTGTCTTCCTTAATATGGGGCCTGACTGAGGCAAGCCCCCCAATGAACTAACCCCTTTTTGTAGGTTTATCCTAGAACCAAGGAGGGAAACAACAAACAACTACAACCCCATGGTGGTACGCAAGCCCATCTACACTGAGGAACCCAAAAGAAGGCATCAGGCCTATTGTAACATTTGTGAAAAAGAAAGGAAAAATGGGAATTCTCCCTATTTGTAACCTATGCAAATCTTATCATGAATAAAATACATTGTTCTGAATAGCATGTGTCTTTAATATGTTGTTAGATCAAATGTCATATTTTACCCATTTCATTCTAGCACGCCCAATGGGACCCCCACAATGGATAGTGTCAGGCTAACTTTTTCTTGTAAATCTGATAATATCCTCTATTTTTGTGTCTTCTAGGTACCAATTTTGAGTGTCACAGAGACCTACAAAGCCCTGGGAACCACCTCAGGCCTTTAGAATAGATATTTGGGGTCTCCAAACCCAATTCACCCCCACCCCATGAATCAGATCTCAATTCACCCCTCGGGTGGCGAAGTCAACCTAACAGCCTCAAAAGCCTCCAAAATTGTAGGGGTGAGTAGTAAAAGAGCCAACCAGACCATCTGTAGCATCAGAGTCTAGGTATTCCACAAATTTATTTTTGTTTTGGAATTTATGGGTGCAAAACAATTTACTAATTAAAGCGTCAAGATAGTTGGTAAATTTCACTTTTCTTGCATACCTATCATGTTAGGAAATACATCCTTAGTTTTAGAGACCTGCACAAAACCAGCAAGTCTGATTTCATAAAAATTTGTGTAAATTTCAGTCTCTTTGGCTAACCCAAAATGTAGTATAAGCTTTCCATTACTGCTTTGCTCCATAGCATGCATTTCCATTACAAAATATTTTAAGTTCTTAATTCTAAAGTTCAGATTTAGGATTAAAGTTTCTTTCCTTTATACATGCCTAATGTAATACTGATAATTTATCCTTATATAAATTGGTGTTACATATTTTCTATGTGCTAGAATCTAGGGTTCCATAAACCCCTACTCTCACACCTTTCACATTACTTGTTTGCATGCGTTGCAAGATAGAGTCAATTTATTTTTCTAAAGGCATCTAGGATTAGATTCTTTGTTTACAAAAAGTATTTCATTCTAGTATTTTGCTTTCAAAAAATGCATATAAGGCTAGATTTCAATTTGAAAAGGCAATTAGCTAGATTTCCTATTTTACATAACATCGATAGCAAAACAAAAACCCACACACACTCACATGGTATCTTAAACAAGTGGTGAGATTGGATTTCATCCCCAATCCATCACTCGAGATTGGTGTCGATGGAGTTTTACCCTCCACCAGCTCTCAACCCCCCTAGACACCTAGCAGCCCCACAAGAGTGGTTTTCTAGGCCTCATCACCGAAAAAACCCCCACTTTTGAGATTGGGCTTCTGGATTTCATCACCAATTGTTACCTTCAGAGTGGGATAGGATTAGATACCTTTGTCCACAAGGCTAACATAATTAGTGGACATGGTAACTATCATTATTGACTAAGCCCATCCGAGGGTGAAGCGAAAGCATGGGGTATGCCAACCATGCCTAGCAGGTCTTAGACAATGCCACCTCTTCTCGTGAGAGGATATAGCAAACTCACTTTAGCATAGTGGGTTCCCTCCCTTTTAGGATATCATTTTACTATGCCTTCCATATAGGTCACCACTCACACGTTGTGGTATCATTCTATTCTATGCATATTTGGGTGTTGCAGGAGGTTCTATATCGACAACATTCTTGATCTTCTAGTTTATTCACTCCACTACCTGTGATACTACCTAGGAGGTACTAACATCGAAACACACATAAATGAACAAAACACTTTTATTTTCAGCATTTAGAACTGACTCTAGTCTACCATTGTTTGCATGATCACAGACTGGTTTTTCAACACACTACACCACATACTATTTAGCTATACACATCACTACATTCCTTTACACTTATATTAGGCACAATTGAGTCTACACCACACAGGGTTATTCCTAAACCCCCTTTACACAACACACATAGAATTACAAGATTTAACTCCCACATAGTTCTAAAACCTTCATGGCACCGCACATGTTGCCATGCCTATTGTCACCCATAGTCGAGCGCATGAGCAAGCACACCTGATAGAGGAAGCACCTTCCACTTCTTCTAGTCAACCCCCTCCTACTCCTTCGATCATGAAGGGGAAGACCATAGACACATCTGATTTACTCATAGGATCCGATGTATAGTTCACACACATGATGCCTCAGGATGAGATGTCCACTTTGAGTGAAGCCCTCACTACTTCACTTGTAGAGGATTATCCACTTCTTTCATCCCCATCCTCGCCTAATCCCCCAACCATGTTCTGTGACCATGTGATCTACACAGCACCAAGACAACCTCATCCATTCTTTACCATAGATGAGGAGGTCATACCTACTTCCCCTACCTTTGCACACCCCTTTTTCTAGAGTCTATCTCAATCCCTTTTTGAGAATGACTCCTCCCTCTTGAACCATACTCGCCTAGAGGTCACATCATTCACCCCTATAGTAGGAATGATTTTAGATCCTTCCTCTTCTACCATAGGTACCCAGAGGCCAGCATTCCAAACTATGCAACAACAACCTCCTCTACAAGAACAACAAACACCCTCTCAAACAGCACACCCACACTCTTCCCAAGAGTCCCAACCATCATCATCCCAGTAGCCATTTTTCATAATGTTTGAAGACCTAACACAAGAACCTCTCCAAACCCAAACTACCCAATGTCAACAATGACAACCAACAACCCAAATTCATTCAAGAGGGGACACAGGCACTACCTCCTATTCCCAAGCTCCTACTTTAGAAGCTTATCCCTCCTTTTTCATAGCATTCCCACCTACATCTCAGATCCCTAAAATGTATAATGCCCAATCTCGCACCCTACCTTCACCATCACCGACATTTAGGATACCTCCTCCTCCTCCTTTCCAAGCATCGATCGCTAATCCTCTTCCTACCTATGAATCAAAACCCATAGCTTACATGCCCACTTCCCTAGGCTATTCCACATAGTTTAGCTTCACTACCACCCATCCTTTAGGACAGAGATAGGTCCCAAATTTTGACACCTTACCTCGATCATCCCTAGCACCAGTAGCATCGATACCTCCACTCTCACATACTGGCGCTACATTTTTCATACCTCCTCCTTCATGGTCATCACCTCCTATGGCCCAACCATTACAATAGGCTCCTACCTAGTAGGAACCCATGCCACAACAACACACATCCCAATCATAGTATTACTATCCCCAACAAACATCTATTCCATAACCTAGTATCCCACTAGCTCCTACATCGTATGCCACCCAATACCCAACATACCAAGACCATATAGAAAAATTCCCTTCACAATACAGGGAAGAACAGCAACAACCTCACTATCCACTACACTCCCAGGCTCAGCCAATCCTAGCTCAATCACCTACACCTTTAACACCTAAAATTCAACTCCTACAAGATGAAGTCAAGATGTTAAACCTACGCACGACAAGCTACGGGCCACAAAAACCATCCTACGATGAACTCTGCAATGAGCCAGTTCATCCATCCATCCCTATCCCACCTTACCCCTACCACTTTGAGATCCCAAAGTTTGATAAGTATAAGGGTAAGGAGGACCCTAGAGAGCATGTTAGTAACTATCGCTCAACTTGCTACCAGCTTCATAGTAGCAACCCCCTTATGTTGCATACCTTCTCCCTCTCCCTTGTAGGACAAGCCTTAGATTGGTATAACATGCTACCATGACATAGCCTTTATACCTTTGAGCAATTAGAAAACACCTTCTTAGAACACTTCTCAATTAACATCAAGAAGAAGATAACCTTTTTAGATGTCTATGCCTTACGACAAGCTGACGATGAACCCATCATCGAGTTTGTATCTAGATGGAGAGTGATCATCCATGACCTCACCCATAGCCTCCCTACCATAGAGCTAGTGACACTCTTTTCCAAGAGTTGCCACAAACACATTTCTACCTCTCTACAACTTCACCAAAGTCGCACCTTTGAGGAAGCCATTTCATAGGCAAAGGTTATCGAAGACATAAAAGTCCAATCCAAAAAAATTAAGTTAAGATCAAAGCCTAACTACAATTCAAACTTCCATTTTAATAGAAACACACCTAACCAACCATATCCTCGACCTCCACAAACCAACCAAGTGGTAGCTGCTACCTTAGCACCAACACCAAGCCCACCACCTTATGTTCCACAACAACAAGTATTTCAAACTAACATGCCTCCCCCACCTAGGCCTCAAAAATCTCATGGCATGCACCCGTAGGGTCCACAATGTAACCTTACACCACTATCCAAACCCTTACCAACCCTCTTCCATAGGTTACATGATGGTGGACATCTCCTTCTACCCAAAATTTGACCATTAGATCCAAATATACCTAAGCCTCATGGATACAATGAGCAACTCTATTATCCATACCATAGATAATGTGACCATGACATCGAGTCATGTCACTCCTTCCATGCTCAAGTGCAGGACCTAATCGATAGGGGTACCATTCAGGTATCGAACCCTTTAGCCCCACAAAACCAAAACCTAGGGATCTTCTAGAATCCTCTATCAGACCATAGAGGAACAAATCCCCAAAGACCTCCAACCAACCCTCTAGGACCACCTCACCAAGTGAACAGTGTCCAACATGATCCTCCATCACGTGGAGTAGTAGGCATGATAAACCTTACCATGTGGAACCAATGATACCCATCACGTCAGACCACACCCATTGTATCTCCACCTACCCAATTTACATCACCATAGGTTTCCCAAACTCCTAGCGTTGTACCACCTCCACCCCAAAATGTGATTACCATCCATGGTAGCCTCACCCATCAATTACATAATGCCCCCATATGATTATCCATATTTGACCTCTTACAACAATCTCAACCCCACCATGAGGCGTTGAATGATATTTTACAGTCTATAGATTTAGAAACGCATGATACAAATACATTTGTAAACTTTGTAGGGAACATCCCATGATGCCTTCAGCCATCCATTAGCTTCCATGACCATGAGATAACAGAACTTGTAGGAGAAGGAGTGGATCCCCCTCTCCACATACAAGCCAATATCAATGATATCACCTACAAGCGGGTCCTCATTGACATGGGCTCATCCATTAGTATCATATCTATGGTAGCCCTACACCATTTACATATATCGCCAACCCATTTTACCACACCTTCCCTCGATCTACGAGCATTCGATGGTTCTATGAGACCTACGGTAGGATCCATAGTACTACCTATCCGAGTAGGTATCCATACCATTTCCATCCTCTTCCACATAATCCAAGGAGAGATGCAGTACAACATCCTCCTTGGTCACCCATGGATCAGGGATATGCAATGTGTCCCTTCCATGCTACACCATTGCCTCAAGTATATCCACAATGGACTTGTTCATTGCATCCCAGCTGATGGGGACCCCTTTAAATTCTACAACATCATAGATCTCCCACCTGCACCTTCCTTCTCATCCATGCAACTCTTCCCAGTTTCCTCCCATCAGTAGTCGAAGCATCGACATATGCTCCTACATCTACCGCATTACCCCAATCCTCATCAAGGACACACGCTTCAGTGTCAGCACCCTTAGCACCATCACCAATAATACCTAATCCCACTACCATACCATTCTCACCTCCCATATTATGGCCACCATCACCATCCCAACCTTCATCCTCTACAAAATCACCCTCGATACCGCAACCACCGTCACCACCCATATCACACCCTCTCACTTCACCCCAATCATCCTCCTCAATGGAAGCACCTATTCTCCCTACACCATGCACACCTCCTCTTCCTTTTCATCCATGGCCTAGGTCATTCACTTCCTTGCATCATCAAATATCCACTCCACCACCTTCACAATTCCCATAGGCCAATCATCCCATACCAGCTACCACAATCAAATTCTATGAGTGGGAACAACAAGCATCTCACTTAGATGATCAATTGCTACACCCTTCCAATGCTACTATTAGAGACTCTCAGACTTCACCATCATCATCTGACTTAGATTCACCACCACATTCACCAGAACATGTGACACCATATATTTATATTTTTATGACAAACTCAGGCCCAGGAGATTATAATGTGCATGATACCCATGTACGCCCACCCATTATCCAATCCACCCAAGACTTTGGCCACCCTTCAGCTTTAGTCTTGACTATCAAAATAGTCATACAATTAGGATCCCTTGAGAATCATACCAACTTCATCTATACTAGAGTTGATTCCTCACTCCCACCTATAGTATCTCCACCACCACAATCCAACTTGTGTGGTACAATTGATCACTTGGCTAATCCCTACTTTACCTTATACTATCTTCAATGCTTCCATTGGTATGGGTTTGGGTTAGGTCATTATGAGCAAGGGTTACATGCACCCATTAACCCTCATGTCCAATCACCTATCGACAAATCTAGCTTAGGTTATCACCCAACCACCATCCATACATTAGAAGATGAGCTCCAAGATTTATCCCTGCATCCTTCCCCACTTTTGACACACACCTTGGAAGAATATATTGATATGGATATTCTAGAGGATACCTCCTCACCTAACTCCACAATTATAGTTCCCTATAATTTCTTCCATGAGCCCTCCACATCCGACACCACATCATCATGTTGTGTTGATGAATTGACAAACCAATTTAGTGTGCTATCCTTAAACATGCACTACCTAGAGCATGACATGGTATCCTCACCACCATCATCAACATACTTAGCTCCATTCCTACCTATACATTGGCAACTTCAATGAGCTACCACTCGACCATGATCTCCACCAGTCATCCTGTGCCCTCCTTTAAGCCTTTTAGGATGCTCACAGGTTGTCGAGTTGTCATCACCAGACTCTTCACCGCCTACATCCCCCATAACATCAATTAATATGGTCGAAGTGGATCTCTTCTCTCCACTATGATACACACACCAGTCGACATGAGATGATACACCAAACCCAAACTTCATCGATCTCACCCACATCTCACCCATACCGGCACCCCGAAATTTCCTACTCTCACCACATGTTCTACGTACTGCAAATGCTCCTTCATCATTGGCACCACCTCACATACCATGGGTCCACCACATGGATATTTACCTAGATGATGAATATGAACTTATCGAGGCTATCAATGACCTCCATCTTATTCCAATTCTAGAGTAGCTGCATGATGGTTCCCACATGCTTATTGAGGAAACCATTGATGTTGACATAGGTGACGATCCTAAAACCCCTCACATAGTGAAACTAGCCGCTAGCCTCTCACCCGAGGAGTGCATCCTATTCACAAATTTCCTTCATAAGTATATCTGAGTCTTCATATGGTCATACAAGGATATGCTAGGACTCGATCCTACCCTAGTAGTCCACAATCTTACACTAGATCAAAATGCCAAACCAGTAAGGCAAAAGTTATACCGCATGCACCCAACCGTTGCATTACTAGTAAAAACTAAGCTCCAAAAGCTTTTGGATGTAGACTTCATAGTACCCATCGACTATCCTGAATGGGTCTCTAACATGGTCCCCATACCCAAGCCATCCGGTGAAGTTCATATCTGCACAGACTTTCATGATTTAAACAAAGCTTATCCCAAAGACAACTTTCCCTTACCTAACATTGACTCCCTCATTGATTCCATCGTAGGCCATGAGATGATATCCCTTATGGATGGATTCTTAGGTTACAACCAAATCAAAATCAATCCCATTGATCAACACAAGATATCATTCACAACCCCCTAGGGGACCTTCTACTACAAGGTCATGCCGTTTGGCCTTAAAAATGTTGGGGCAACCTATCAACATACCATGACCTACATCTTCCATGATTACATGCATAAAATTATGGAATATTATGTAGACGACCTCATTTCTAAATCCAAGAAATGCTCAGAACATCTCGAGGATCTCCATCGGATCTTTGACCACTTGTTAGAACACAATGTCTACCTCAACCCAAAGAAGTGCATCTTTGGTGTTACCTCAAGAAAAATCCTAGGATTCATCATCACCCAATGAGGCATTGAAGTCGACCCTAACAAAGTAAAAGCCATCACCGAGATGCCTCCACCTACTACCTTGAAACAATTGCGTAGCCTCCAGGGAAAAATCACTTCTATCCATCGATTTATAGCACAATTTTTAGACAAGTGCAAACCCTTCAACCACCTCTTACAAAAGGGGGTGAAATTCAAATGGGATGATAACTGCCAACAAGCTTTTGATGACATCAAAACTTATCTTACTTCACCACCAGTTATGTCACCCCCACACCCACAACTACCACTCATCCTATACATTTTTGCTATAGATTTTATGCTAGGTACACTTCTAGCCCAAAAGAACATGCTCGACAAAGAGCAAGCCATTTACTACATAAGTCGCACATTAGTCAGCTATGAAGCTAGATACGGATACATGGAGAAACTATGCCTAGCTATAGTATTCACCACCCAGAAGTTACGCCACTACATGCTCAACCATACAACCTTCATCATTGCCTGAGACAATCCTCTCCGTTACATGATGAACAAAAGCTACCACAATTCCCACATAGCTAAGTGGATCATGCTTCTAACTAAATTTGACCTTGAATTCATTTCACAAAAGTCCATCAAAGGATAGGTCATAGCAGACCAACTCGTAGAAGCTCCCTTGTCTGATGACCAACCCCTCCTCATTCAGCTCCTGGATGACTCCATATTTCACATAACAGAAGACGAAGAATATGTAGAACCAAAAATGACCATCGACTTGACACTATTCTTTGATGGCTCCCGATGCATGCATGTTGGGGGTGTAGGCATTGTATTTTTCACACCTAAAGGTGAACCACTACCCTTTTCATTCAAGTTGGATTTCCCTTGTATGAAAAACAATGCAGAATATGAAGCCCTAATCCTCGGATTGAAATAGGTGCATTCCATGCATATTAAATGCCTCCACATCATAGGTGATTCCCTTTTAATAGTAAACCAAGTGCAAGAGATCTGGAAATGCAATTGCCCAGTCCTCCAACAATACAAGCACATTGCACAACAACTCCTCTATCGATTCGAATGGTATGACATCGAAGCCGCACCATGATCCTCTAACCATTTTGTGGATACAATGGCCTCCTTAGGATCATTAATCCCACAAAACCCAACATCAACAACCACATCCATAACAATTCATACACTCACTCAATCTGCCATATCACCCATGTCTCCTAAAGATGATGGTGGCATTCATGTGGTCGATACCGAATCACATGACCCATGGTTTGCGTAGATCAAATATTATATTAAATTAGGATTTCTACCATGTGAATTACCCCATGCTCAACATCGAGCATTCAAACAAAGAGCAATCTACTACACATTGTTGGGGGACATCCTCTATCACCGTAGCTATGATGGCATGCTCTTGCGTTGCTTAGAACCGCATGAATCTCAGCAGGTTGTACAAGAAACCCATGATGGTACTTGTGGTGGCCACTTCAGTGGCATGGCAATCACAAAATGCATCCTTCGCATGGGATACTATTGGCCAAAAATGGAACATGACTATTGTGAGTATGTGAAACGTTGTATCAAGTGCCAACAACATGCAAACCTCACACATCTTCCATCTCAAGCACTCCAACCAATTCAATCCATGTGGCCTTTCTCCCAATGGGACCTAGATCTTATTGGACAAATTACACCTGCTTCCTCAAGCAATCATAAGTTTATCATCACTGCTACATAATACTTTACAAAGTGGGTCAAAGCCATCCCACTTGTCCAAACCATAGGAGAAAAGATAGCGGCCTTCATAATAGACCATATTATATGTCACTTCGAAATTCCTTCCCAAATCATTTTTGACAATGGGAAATCCTTTAAGAACAAAACCATCCAAGCTCTTTGTAGCAAGTTTCATATTCAACATAGTTTCTCTACCCCATACTACCCATAGGGTAATGGCCAAGCAGAGGCAACAAACAAAACAATTTGCTCCATCCTATGCAAAATAGTAGTAGAGTCACATCATGACTGGCATAACCAAATACCCCTAGCCTTGTGGGCATACCATACAAGCATTCGTACCCCCACTAGGGCAACCCCATTTTCACTTGTCTACAGGGCAGAAGCCATCATGCCCCTTGAGCTTGAGATACCTTCCCTAAGGGTATCCATGAAAGAGTTCATTGATGATGACACCGCCCATCAAGCCCGCTTAGATCAGCTTGCACTCCTCGATGAACGTCGCATCCATGCCATCGAGCACACATGAGTTTACCAAGATCACCTTCATCGTGCCTACAATAGTAAGGTACATCAACATGAATTCCAAATCGGTGATTTGGTTCTCAAAGAAAACCAACAAATCACAAGTCAGCCTCACCAACAATGAGATAAGTTTACCCCAAACTGGTTGGGCCCATTCATCGTCACACACAAATATGGTTCAGGTGCCTATCGCTTGGCTAATATTGAAGGCCTCGATGACCCTGAGCCCATTAACATTTTGCACCTTCGCACATTCAATGCCTAACACACATAGGCATTCACTATCACAAGTGGTACACATCGCTATGCACAAACATATCGCTCACTAAGCACATCATGATAAATGCATGTCTTTTTATTTTTACTTTACATATTTTACATGTACTTTCTCCTTTATGTCATTTTTATGTTGCTGGTATCTATTTTCCTTCTTGCAGGATCTACATCATTTACAACCACACCATCAACAATGAGATATGACAGTAGTTACATACATCATCATGCAGGACCCTCCACCACCACAGACTATACCAATCACACCGGTTGACCTAGCCCGACCACCAGTCACTCATCACACTAGGTGATCCTCCCATTCCTCCCATTCGGACCATGACACTCCACCCCGACGCCTTTCCCCTTGCCATCGAGATTCATCTTACTCACCCCATTCAGGAGATAACCAAGTCACCCTATCCTATTTTGATGAAAAGGAGGAAACATCCCATCCTCAAACACAAGGGTCTCCTTCTCATTTTCCTGAAGATACTAGGAATCCTTATTCACCAACTAATTCCCCCCACCATCCTATAGGAGCCTACTGCCCTCCTAATAGAGGATACACTCCCCATCTGGCCTATCCTTCATGCCTATCGGCCCCACTCCCCAATGGGGAGTCTTCTTACGCCCAAGCCTTACAAGCCCTGCATGGCTCAAGCTGCCCAAGCTGGCCACGTGCACATGCCCCCATCCCATTCATGTCACCATCCAGAGCCATCTCCTATGCCACCTATCCTTAAGATGCCACCTTCACCACTATGAGGCTTACCTTTCCAACAAACTTCCCAATCCCCAAGGTCATTCCACTCCTCTCCCTCATCATCATGACCTCATCCATTTTCCCCTGCATACCAGGCCACTCCATACACATTGGAGTCTCGATCGCCACCTTCCCTGATACTATCACCTCCACACCATGACATACAACATCTCTTTTCTCGTATCAAGGCTCTTGAGCTACATATGAGCCATTTCCATTGTCATGTTCATCCACACCAGTCCCCCATGGCTCGTGCATCATCGCCTCCATGCAGATCCATTCCTCGACCTTAGATTCGACCCACATCGGACTCTCAACCTGCACCTCCACTATCGGACCACCCTTCATCCACCCCCTATTCACCTCTAGTAGAACCTTACATTTATCCCATGCCTATTCCATTCACTCCACTATTGGAAAATGTTTTATCACCTCATGCATCAGGGCCTTATTGACTTACCAAAAATTTGGCCCATAGACCCCTTGCATCCTAAACCATGTAATTACCATGAAATCCAATATTGTATCTATCATCATCAACCAGGTCATGACATTGAAGAATGCCAATCATTCGAGAACCTGGTGCACAACATGTTGCATGGAGATCAAACTCCATCACCTGAATGCTCCATCCCATTTAGCCGATTGTTGAGTCCTCCATGCCGCATTGTCCCTAGAACTTTACCACCATGTGAAACATTGACAACACCAACCCGCTACATTCACAACATCTCCAACTACACCACCCAAATAAGTCCAAGCCATACCATCACTTCACCATATTATTCCCAACCTGACCCATGCCACTTCACCCATCAGTAGTTCCCATATTCTTCCTTATTTCTTCTTCTTCTTCCTACTTCCTCGCATAGTTGTATGGTCATGCTTCGAGTGGATACATACCTACGCTAATATATCCCCTCCTCTTCTATCATCCTTTGACTTTGGTAATCCCCTTATCTTATCGGTTTCCAAAGACTACTTCTTCTATTTTCTTCTAGTTGTACATTCCACCTTCATTCCTTTCCTCTCCTCAACATTACTGCATGCATCTAACATATCATAGTTTCTGCACCTACTACAAACACACCCCACATGCTGGGGCAACCATTATTATAGCATCATACTTTTTGGTCATTATGATACACCATACTCATCTATAAATAAGTTTTCCAAACTTCTCCTTCTACACTTCATGAGTTTCCTCTTGTAGATATTGCATTTTCCCACTTGCATCATTTACATTACACCCATTGCACATATCCATATGTTTTTCATATTAATTTCTTAAGAACACAAGCTTATACTAAGAGGGGGGGTGAACAGTATAAGACCACTTCTTACTTTTCTTTTCAATTCAATATTATGCAGTGTATAGATAACAATATCAATAGCAGTAATCAAGCAATGCACAAAACACCATACACAATAGAGACACCACAGTTTACGTGGTTCACCCAACATGGGCTACTCCATGGAGAAAATATTTTACTAAAACTTTCTCAATCAATTTCTTTGGATTTAGGTTTGAGGTGTAGACCAATTGGTTCATCCAAACCCCATAAGGGGGGCAGAGGTCCAAGGTTTAAATCTCGGGCCTCACCGAACTGAACGCTTGTCCCTTTCCTGGTTCTTTCAACGACGTAAAAGGTTTAAAATAATTGTGGCATGGTGGTTATAGGGGTGGACTATGCAAAGATCTGTGTGGTGGCTTTTGGGGTGGACAGTGCAGAATATTGTGGCAGCCATAAAAGCTAGATAGTCTACCCGGATTTGTGGCAGCTATCGATTCCACCATGTAAATTCAAAAAAAAAAAAATTTCTTTGGATTTCCTTCCCAATTACAATGTTTATGGATCTTTGTCCAAAAGAGATGTTGATACCCTAATCTAAAGTTCATGGATATCTTCCACAGGAGAATTATTTCCCCTTTTTCTCTGGCTAGTGATCTTCTAGAAGACTCTATCTCTTTGCTACATTGACTGGTGTATATCTCTCCACTTGAAGACTCCTCACTTAGATCTATATTCAATTGTGCTGGCTCTCTGGATCTCTATCCATTGAGACTCTGTCCTCTATACTCTATCACCTCCAAAGCTCTATCAATAGGCTCACTCAGAACCTGGTCGATAGGCTTACTTAGAACCTGCTCAACAAGCTCACACATAACTTGTCCAAATTTGATCAACAAGCTCACATAGAACTTGTCCAAATCTACTCAACAAGCTCACATAGAACTTGTCCAAATCTGCTCAACAAGCTCACACAGAACTTGTCCAAATATGCTCAACAAGCTCACCAAGAACTTGCCCAAATCTGCACTAGCAATCTTCACCAAGAACTTGCCCAAATCTGCACTAGCAAGCTCACCAAGAACTTACCCAAATCTGCACTAGCAATCTCACCAAGAACTTGCCCAATAATTCAATCTCATAGAAGCATAAAGAGAATTTTTAGAGACTCAATATATTTTATACTCAAATCCCAATCTCAACTCAAATCAATATTATAGAAGCATAAAGAGAATTGTTAGAGACTCAATATGTTCTATCCTCAAATCTCAATCTCAACTCAAATCCAGAATATAGAATAGTTTTTTTCATGGAACTTGAACAATCACTTCACACAATCACTTGACTAGGCTCAAACAACTCTTCTCAACCAACTACCATAAGGAACAACTCTTTCTTACAAACCCTAGTCCAAGCATGTATCAACCAACTCAAATGTTTCCAACAATGCTCAACCACAAATATCACATAACAATGATACTCATGTTATTTTCAAGTTCAAGTTATTTGCATAACCAATGGGCTTCAACAATAATGCTTATAAAATATTCTTCACATAACAATGATACTCAATGTTATTTTCAAGTTCAAAGTTCTTTGCATAACCAATGGGCTTCAACAACAATGCTAATAAAACATTCTTCACATAACAATGATACTCGTGT
This sequence comes from Wollemia nobilis, assembly GCA_028583015.1. Lineage (NCBI taxonomy): Eukaryota > Viridiplantae > Streptophyta > Pinopsida > Araucariales > Araucariaceae > Wollemia > Wollemia nobilis. The sequence goes on from JAQPPZ010002068.1 coordinate 2,330,318, forward strand.
TCTTCTCAAACCTTATCTCAGGTTTTTCACACTACTAATGGCTTAAAAAAAATGCTTATAAAACAAGTTTTAATAGAAACTCTCAACCCAAAAAGCCTTGAGACATTCAAAAAACTACTTTAGAAAAGGAAACCACAATTAGTCCTTTTCTCTCCAATTATATTTCAGAAAGCAACCACCATAAACTATCAATAGGAGAATATACCCATACATTTTATGAAGAAGAAAAAGCCTTTTGGTTGTCTACAAAATCTGTCTCACTCAACACACTTTATTTTTCAACTTTCAACAAGGGTTAGAGATATTGATTAATAACACAACAATAACATCCAAATAACACCTTATTACTCATAATCAATAACATACACCATGTCACTTCATAAATGAATAGATCTCTTTTGAAAAAGAAACCTTCACTTTTAAACCTCTTCATAAAATAAGAAATATCTCTTTACACACACCTTATTTCCCTCTAAGCAAGTTAATCAAATAGCTCTAGGAATAATATTTTCAACGATATATAATATGATATACTTCTAAAAAATAAATAAAAAAAAATCTCTTTTTTAAACATGCATCATAACCCTTATTCCTCCTAGGGCAACTTTAGAAAAATAAAATATATCTAAAAATTATTTACTTGCCTCTGTCCATGATAGGATTCGATCTCGTGACCTTCCTTGCTCAGCACCTTAATCATAGCCAACCTGCCATTGGGCCACATGCCCTCACATGCTTAAAATGAGCACACAACAAAACCTTATGCCACGAATATTTGCGCCCTTTGAAAACAAAATGCACTTCACGCGTTTCAACACAAAAAAACACCTCTGAAAAGAATCAAACATAGGACCTCCTGCTTCACACATATCGCATGAACCACTAGGCCAAGGAGACCTTTATGTTTGGCTTTACTCCATAATAGTCTCTTCAATGAACGCAAAAATCGTAAGCCTTTTAAAACCCTTTTCACACACACTTCGACACACGATGCATAGGCTCTTTTACCATTCGAATCCAAATATCAAATCGAGCGCTTAGAGAAATAAATCGAAACTTTGGGCATATATATATATATATATATGTCCTCCTCCTTTCCTTTGACGTCAACACTATAATTTAAATATTAGTTTTATGCATTTTTCTTTCTTTGACGTCAACGCTATAAATTAAATTTTTAATTTAAATTTTAAATAATTTAAAATTTAAACTTGAATATTTAAAATTAAATATCTTCATCACCGGGGCACCTTTTTCAAAGAAATTAAAAGCCAACCTGGGTTTTAAGAAAAGCCTATTTCAAATCTACCATCCATGGTTTTAAATAAAACCTTTTATTTTGCCTGCCTTGGTTTTCACAAAAACCCTGTATATATCCATGCTATCCAAAATATCATAAATGCTTATTTATGAAATGCTTTGGCCACCAAAACTCAATGTGATCCATGTGATATCAATGATACATGTGACATCAATGACAACATAAAATCACTCAAATTTACAATAATTTTCATTTGAAGTTTGTACATTCTTCCTCCAAAAACTCACCTTCAATAGGAATAATACATGCACTTGTTAGCATCACCACCTAGATGTCCATTCCCCTTTTTAGGATTAGGGTACACATAGGTGTCGTGTTTAGCTTTGACTACTTACTAGTTTAGTCAATCAACTGTCACCCCTAGCTGAAAAGTTTTACATTTTTCTTATGGTTCTTTAGGTTGGTTCAACTTCTCTCATGAACCATTCACAATAGGTTACACATTAAACACATTTTGAGCCTAGGAAAAATGACACCTTGAGTAGATCTCACCATCTAGCGAACGGTCTCCCCTACTCGTCCTATCACTTGCATGGTCAACATACGACCTGGGGATAAATAAAGGGATAAACATAAGAAAAAGTAAAATAATGGGGTAGAAAAAAAAACCAACACCCATAGAATAGAAAAACAAAAAAATAGAATAGATAAAAAAGAGAATAGAGAAAAAAGAAAAACAAAAAAAAAGAGAAAAGAAAAAAGAAAAAGAGCACCACAATAAATAGGTCAACAATAGATGAGGGGAAGAAAACAAAATGAAAAGCCTCATGATATCACCCATGTTATGCTTCATCGCCTTTGGTCCTTAGGTTTAACATAACACCATGGGATGATTTCCATCACTAGTAATAGGTTCCAAGAGCCTGCCTACCAGTGGAATAGTCTTACAAGTCGTGATATATCTATTAAATTAGCTACCCACTTTTGTCCAGATCAATGTTCACATATGGATGAGCTAGCTAGTTTGGTCACATCTACAATAGGTTAATCCTACCTCCCTAAAAATGGATAAATGAGCCTCACTCATTTACACACACAAGTACAAATTTTGAACCAATCCAACTAGTTATGAGTTGCCACATAAACTTGCATATTTTTGGAGTCTGAGACTTGATTGAAAAAACTACATTGGTCAAAGCCATTACATGTCCCCTATACCATCCTACATCTCTAAGATAACAAAATGGATATCATCCACATAGGTGCATGTAACAATACAAGTGCTTCCTCTGCGCATTTTAGCACTCCCATACATGCATACATACATCTATGTTACACAAATTTATTACAAATATTACATGCATCACATCACATATCATATCATCGCATTTACATTACATGTTTCATATCAAACACTAAATCAAGGCATTTATCTTACATATACTATCTCACACTCCATTGCATTTACACTACATGCATTCACTATAAATGACATTTCACATTATATCACTTCGCATTGCATTCAAAATACAATCATGCAAGTCTACTCTACATCATATTCACACTACAGAGCGATAATAGATCTAAACCACAATACACATGAATATCCATTCATCATATATACCTATAAATCATGTTATGATATCTATGCAAACATAAAGAGAACACATTTCAAAACCATAACACATGTATGTATAACAATAAAAATCAAAAAAAAAAAATATATATATATATATATATATATATATATATATATATATCATCCATAAAAACTGCCTGTAGGCTATAAACTGGGACCATGCCCATCATCCATCATCCAAAATGCCCGTAGGATACAATCATCAATAAACCTAACTACTCGACTCACCCATATCTTCGTAGCTCTGCTCGACTCTGCCCTGTCCCCTACAACCTGAACCATAGTAGGTGGATCTTGCACCTCAACCCTAGCACCCTCCCACTCAACTAAAGTAGCACTATGTTGAATATGATGAGAAGGCATCCACACTCGTGATCCTGACTCATCCTGAGACACCATCCAACTATAATCAGGAAGTATGATCCCACGCACCACCAAAGCAGACTCACACAATGACCTCTTCAACAACTCTATAGCCAATAGACTTGTCAGCCACTCAATACCCTAGGAAGCCTCCTCCCATGCCTACTTTTGGCTAAGCATCTCAACCCTCATATGTGCCATCTCTACCTTGTGCCTCTTCTCCTATAGGTGAAGTGCAATATCCAACTACCAAACTCTATCATGTAGCCCTCGAGCCTCCTCCTCTACATCCTGCCCCTCCTACACCTCGAAGGGAATCTCCTCCATATCCATACAAATACCAATATTAATGGTATCATCCACATCATACCTAGAAGTAGACCCGCCTACCTCCTCTACACCACCCATAGTAGAAAAACCACCTCCCTCATCTGCTACCCCAACTACCTATCCCATGGCCATCCCACCCTCCAAAATATTTGCCTCATTTGTCACATGAACCTTCCCTACTCCTACTCCCTACGTACTTGGTACACTACCCAAGCATCACTGAGACCATTGTAGAGAAACCTCCATCTCAGTGCTAGCTACCTACTCTAACTGAGCTTGAGTCCTCTTGTCTGCTCTCCTCTCTAGTGGAGGTACTCCACCAATAGGTGGCACCCATAAATCAACAACACCTCTGCCAGGCACTCAAATCTGTATAGACCACTAGGCATCAAACTCAGGTGTAGTCCCAAAATTATCTATATTCAGGATAACCATAGGTGGATCACTCTCACCAACCTAGGGTAGCACCACAAGACGCTTTCCCCTATCACCCCATTTTTTGTAATATATAACATGAGCTCCTGGAATATCCTGTTGTAACCCAAACTGCCATCTCAATCGATCAAACTAAAAATACTTGGCCTATCGAGTATACCTCCCTACTAGCCATCTACCCTGTTGAATGGCTTGCAACTGTTCCTTGTATTGCTCCTAGGTCATCCCATCCAACCAAGGCCTCCACTTAATATTATTAGGTGTCAAGTCTCCAAACTTGACCCTCCACAACAAAGGATCACCCTCATGAGGCCTCTTGATCCCCTTCTCCTCATCAGTCCATCACCTCAAAGCATAGGGTAAATACTCCTTATCCTCAACATGGGTAGGGTGAGGCAATAACGATGGTCTCTCAATGGATATGTGCTCCCATGCCCATACCTGCAGTAAGGGAGTCTAGCTCAAAATCTTTCACCCAACATGTACAACATTGTGTAACTCTCTATATACCTAGGCCAAAAATGTAGGTGCCCATGCAAACACAATCTTGTGCTCCACCATGTCACTTACCACATCCAACATGTTCTAGGTGAACAAAACCTCGAAAGTATTAGGTAACACATACATAGAGATCATCATCATTCCCACACATTGGCGATTAGATATCTTATCATTCAGCCACAACCACTCATAATATATCTTCAAGACATATATTTTCCTCCACCCCTCACAAAAAAACCATTCTAATATAACATCCTTACTGGTATCCGATGCTGCCTTAACTAGAACACCCTCAATCAGTAATTTGTAAATCTAATAAACATCCTCCAAAGTGATCATCATTTTCCCAGTGGGAAAATTAAAGGTGTTCCTATCCACGTCCCATCGCTCACACAAAACAAATATATATGCCCTGTTGGCATGGATACTATTAAACTTCCAGACACCTGTGAACCACATGACATCCAACCATACCAAATCATTAGCATTATTCATAAGCTCATCAAAATTGCTCTTCATCCTCTATACATGATGATGAGGCTCGAGCATCTTCACCTGTTCATCCACAAACAAATAAAATGAAATATACATTATTCATCAATACAACGATGCAATATAATAAATCAAATTTACAAATTAAACTATTTAATTTGACACACACTTCAAGACATAAATAGTGCATAATTCACATATCAAAACATATCAACAAAATAGTTGCATATTTGGATACCCATTTTGTCATTTCATGGCAAAATTTCAAACATATGTGAAAAATAGTACATATTTGGCTTCCAAAAGTCAAAAACAAAATTACCAACATACCCATTGACACGAAATTCAAAACAAAATCAATTCATCCAACATACAAAAATAAAGTATATTTTTGAATATCCATTTGCCCACTTAGCAGTAAAAATGTTGACAAAATTCAAAAATAATATACAAATCATCGCGAAGTTAAAGGTCAATCTTACCACACAAACACCCAAAAAAAAATACGCCAAAACACACAATAGAAAAATAACAGTCATATTTTTGAACACCCATTTGCCCACTTCACAGTGAAATTTCAAACTGATGTTGAAAACAATACAAATCAGGCTCTCCACAGTTCATCTTAAATTTAACACTACCTACATCCTAGCATGCAAATCAAATACAGATCAAATGAAATCATCTACAAAAAAAAAAAATATTTTTGGATACCCATTTTGCCCTTCTATGGTGAAAGTATCATTAGTTTTTAGAAATACTATACCTACAATGGAAAAATTAATAGTAAAAGTCTACCAATTTACACCCAAAAATAACACATTCAAAAAACATGTCAAACGAAGGCAGAAAAATATAATAGGCACACAACGGGATACCCATTTCCTACTCTTATGAATAAAAGTCAATAACATTCCAAAAATAGTACACCATTGCTCCAAAAATTGATGGTCAAAATTTACACCTACTCTACCCATTACCCGATCAAACTGGCATGAAAACAAGTCAAACCTAAAAAATTTTACATTTTTGGGTACCCATTTGGCTAGTTTTATACTATGTGTTCAAATTTCAATCAAAAATTACAAAATTCTTCAAAATGAGATGAAAAACTCCCCCTAATTCACTTTTCTCTAGAAAATTAAAACATAAAAAATGAGGAAAGTAAGAGCACTTACCGATGGATCACCGCGCATGCTACTAGCTCTAGGTCATCCTCTCACCATATTTATATCCAAACTCATCAACCACCTCATCCAAACATCATCATATACTCCTCCTACATGCTCTCCATAGCTCGTCGTCATCAAAATGATCCCCTCCCACCTCCAAATTACCTTAAAAATACCTAAAACCCTAATTTTCCCCCTACCCCATGATTTAGGTCCAATTTGCCCCCTACCCTGTGGATCAAAATCCAATTCACCCCCTGCCCCATGAATCAAGATCCAATATGTCCCCCACCCCATGAATTGAGCATATGACCCCCAAATACCATAAAAAGTATTCCAAAACCCTAGGAAATCATGCAATAATATTTTAAAACCCTAGGAACCCTTCTAAACTATCCTCTCATATGCTTTTTCACCATTTTCATCATGCATTGGTATTCTATCAATCGATGCATCACCAAATCACCACATTCCATTCACCTCATTACTGATTCCTTGTTTGAGGGGGTATTCATATCCAAAGTTAGCTTTACATGCAACCAACAAACCAAAAATCCAAAATCATGGATATCGCATCTGTTTACAAATTTTTTTGCTAAAGATTATCTTATGATCATAATATCAATCCCAACCAGATATCTGTTAAATCAAGAGAGTTGTGTGTAATAATGGAGAGGTTACTTTGCCATTCATGGTACACAATGAATGACATGGTTGACTAATTCAGTGCAACATTTGGAGGACTTCACTCTGGCATTCATGGTACACAATGAATGACACGTTTGAATAATCCAAATGTTAACTAACTCAAATGGTTTAACATTTGTCACAATGTGCTCATCAATCAATAAAAAATAAAGATTTTGTTGGAAATTTTGGGTACTTTGGGTACATTGCATTTTCTCAAGTGTATAAGTTGTCATTGATGTCAAGAAGATTTTGAAGGAATTTGATTTGATGTCAAATAATTTGTTTTGATGAAGGTTATGGCATGACAGTTTCAAAGGTCTTTTGCAAACTCCAAGCTAACAGGTTCGAGAGAAAAGCGCTAAGGAGAAAAAGTGTCGCGATATCGTGACATGTCGGGTTTTCACGACCCAAAGAAAAGAAAAGCGCTAAGGAGAAAAAGTGTCGCGATATCGTGACATGTTGGGTTTTCGCGACTCGAAGAAAAGAAAAGCGCTAAGGAGAAAAAGTGTCGCGATATCGCGACATGTCGGGTTTCGCGACCCGAAGAACAGAAAAGAGCCAAGGGGGAGAAATGTCGTGATTTCACATGTTGTAGTTTCATGACCAGAAGGCAAGTGAAGACGCCAGCAGAGGAAGATGTCACGATTTCGTGACATGTCACAGTTTCATGACCCGTAGAGGAGAGAGATGGCACAGACAAGGAGATGTTGTGATTTCATGACATGTCACATTTTGGTGACCAAGAGGCGAGCAAAGGAGCCAGAGGAAAAGATGTCATGATTTCGTGACGTGTCACATTTTCATGACCCAAAGGAGCGAGAGGAAGCAGAGAGGAAAAGATGTCACGATTTCGCTACAGGTTGCAAAGAAAACATACGAAAAGTTGATAGTGTCACGATTTCATGATGGTTTACAAGGAGAGCGTACAAAAGCTGAAAGCGTCACGATTTCACGATGGGTTGCAAAGAATGCGTACGGATGTAGAAAGTGTTGCGATTTCACGACAGGCAGAAGAGGAAGGTTATGAAGACAAAAGTGTCACGATTTTGCGACAGAAGTGAAGACAAAATCTGCAGAGGCAGAAGTGTCATGATTTCATGACAAAAGCAGAAAGGAGGTCGACGAAGGGAGAAGTGTCGCGATATCGTGACAAAAGCAAAGTTGATGCTGACAAAGATAGAAGTGTCACGATATCATGACAAGAGCTTAGTTGAAGTCGACAAAGGATGAAGTATCATGATATCATGACAAAATTCAAAAGAAAGTGTACGATTGCAAAGGTGTCGCAATATCGCAACATGTAGTTTCACGACAAAAGCTATAAAAGAGTTACAGAAGCAGTTGAAGCCGACAAAGTTAAATGTGAGCCGATGAAGATTAGGGTTTGCAGTAGACAAAGTTTAGGGTTATGCAACCGACTAAAGATCAGGGTTATAGCCGACTAAGATTAGGGTTTTGATCTTGAAAGTGTTATTATAAAAGGCAGGCTATTTTGAAGAGTTAGTGAGTAGGAAGTTGCGACGTTCGTAGATGAAGCACAGAGTGAGAAGTTCGATTGTCAAGAGTAGAGTGCAAAATTCGTTCAAAGTGCACAGAGCGTGTGAAGACCTTGCAGAGTGTGTGCAGAGAGACGACTGAGAGAAGACGAAGAGCGGCTGTAAGAGCACAAAATATGTGTATGTTTCTTGAGTAGATTTGGACAGGTCTTAGAAAAGGACTTGTGAGTTGAATTTGATAGTTCTATCAGAGAACTTGAGGATAGAGATGCATTGGTTCTATGAGAAGAACCTGAGGACAGATTTGGCAAGTCTTTGAGAAGGCTTGTATACAGAGGATTGATTTGTTCAAGAGTTGGACAAATCGACGAGACAGAGGAAGACTTGTGCTAGACCGATCGACTATGTTTGGTATAGGTTTCTAAGCTACTGTGGACGTGATCATAGAAGGCAGAGGTCTCTTAGGCTAAGCATTGAAGACAGGAGGTCTTTGGTGGAAAGGAGTTCCACGTGCTGGCAAGAGGTAGAGGTAGTTGATCTTCTAAGGGATCATTTCCAGAGCAGAGGGGAAGGTATCTCCTTTGAGTAGAGGCTCATAAATTCTGATTAGGGGAAGGTATCTCCTTTGGGCCGAGGCTCATAAACATTGTATTTGGGAAGGATTCCCAAAGAACTTTGAGATAATTTTTAGAGAAATTTTTTTGTGGACGTAGCCCAACCATTTTGGGTGAACCACGTTAAAAATGGGTCTTCAATGTGTGATGCTTTCTGTCTTGATTAATGTTGTGTTGATGCCACTGCTATCTAAAGTTAAAATTATTAATTGGTTAAGTCTTATACTGTTCACCCCCCCATCTCATTATATGCTTGTGTTCTTCAATTGGTATCAGAGCGGGTCTCTCCAGAAAGAGCCTAATAGCTTGGAGAAGGATCTATCAGAGGAACATGCAGATTTAGAAAGAGATGAAGAGGTTGAGTTCAATCTCAAAGGTGAATTCTTCTTGGCTTTAAGGAAACTTGAGAAATTTAGGGAAGAGAATTTTGTTCTCAAGCATCAATGTCAGGAAGAAGAGATATCAAGATCAGAATTGTCTCAAAGTGTTATAGACTTCAAAATTCTAGCTGAAGAAGGGAAGAAGGTTGAACAGGTTCGACGAGAGGCTCTAAAAGGAAAGGAAGCTGATTGCGATAAACTAGAAGAAGAGGTTATGTCTCTTAGAGTGAAGTTAGAATAGTTGGCTCTTAGACAGAATACTCCGTGTGAAAATCAAAAGAAGGATGGTATCACCATTCATGAAACAAGGTCTTCGAGCAAGATCAATCTTCATCCTGAAGAGCTGTGGATTCCAGTTGGTCACGAGAAGAACAATCATCCAAGGCATCAAAACAGGTTACATAATACTTTCCATGGCTATTGTTTTTTCTGCAAGAAATTTGGTCACAAAGCTATGCATTGCAATAAGTCTTTGAATAGCCATAGTAAGGAAAATGTTAACTCTTTTGCACCTCTTATGAATAAAAATATCATGTGTTACAAGTGCAAGAATTTTGGGCATATAGCAAGGATGTGCAATTTGGATAGATCTAGCCTTGAGTTCACTAAAAATATAAATGAGATTAAATCTAAGTCAATGATAGTTCAAACTGCTTTTCATGCTTAAGACAAAGTAGAAAAATGGTATCTTGATAGTGGTTGTTCAAAACATATGAATGGTGAAAAGGAAAATTTTTTGGTCTTAAAAGAAACAAACAGAGGAACGATCGATTTTGGAGATAACGAGTCGACTAAAATCTGTGGTAAAGGGACTCTTAGTTTGGATGGGAAATCCAAAACAGAAAATGTGCTTTATGTAGAACGCCTAAGACATAATCTTCTAATTGTGATTCAACTTTGTGATCAAGGGCACATAGTATCCTTCTTTTCAGATAGATGTGAGATAAGTAAAGAAAAAAATGGAAAACTCATTACGAGTGGTACAAGGACTCTAAACAATCTTTACATGCTAAGTGAGATAAAAAGGGAAAAGTGTTTTCTAACTCAAGAAGATGAGAGTTGGCTATGGCATAAAATATTGGGGCATTTGAGCTTTGATAATCTTGTCAATATTAGTAACAAGGAAGCAGTTAGAGACTTGCCCAAAATAAAAAGGCCCCATAACATCATTTGCGGTCCTTGTCAACATGGAAAACGAGACCGAGAACCAGTTTCAAATCAAAAGGGTATAATTATTCAAAACCATTGGATCTTATTCATACTGATTTATGTGGCCCTACCAGAACTTAGAGCATTCAGGGAGAAAACTACTTCATGCTGTTTATAGATGATTATTCTAGAATGACTTGGGTTACTTTTCTCAAAGAAAAATCTAAAGCTTTTGAAAAATTTAAAGCTTTCAAAGAAATGATTGAAAATGAGATTGACAAGAGAATCAAATGATTAAGATCATATAGAGGAGAAGAGTTCACTTCAAATAAATTTGTGGAATACTGTGAGCAACAAGGAATCAAAAGAGAATATTCAGCAGCAAGAACTCCTCAACAAAATGGAGTAGTTGAAAGGAAATATAGAACTATTGAAAATATGGCTAGAGCTATGTTAAATGAGTCAAAAATTTTAGATGGATTTTGGAAAGAGGCAGTCAGCACAGCAATCTACATTATCACCAGGGCACAACTTAGAGTCAATCATCATAAAACTCCTTATGAGTTGTGGAAAGGAAGACTAGCTACAGTAAAACACTTCAAAGTGTTTGGGAGTAAGTGCTTCATCAGAAGGGAAGATCAAAATTTGGGTAAGTTTGATCCTAGGTGTGATGAGGGAATCTTTCTTGGATATTCTAGCAGAAGCAAGGCCTACGGATGCTTCAACAAAAGAACTCATACAGTTGTAGAGAGCATAAATGTAACAGTTGATGAAAAAACAGGGATAAGAGAACTAGTCAAGGAACTCGGTGATGAAATTTGTCAAGAAGAATTCAGAGAGGTTTTAGATGAAGAAGAGGAAAAATAACAAATGCTTCCCAAAACTCCTTCACAATATGTTTAGAAACATCATCCCAAATATTTGATCATTGGTGATCCAAATAGCAGGCAAACAAGAAGAGTCATTCCTTCACATGATTCTACAAATGTTTCATTATTATCTTAGATTGATGACAAAGGTGGCCCTTTGCCATTGATGACAAAGGAGGAGAGATATGAGTAAGGGGGAAAGCTTCAAGTGAAGAGGAAAGTTTCAAGTCAAGGGGAGCAAAAATTCAAAGGGAGATTCTCAAGTTGTGGGCACAGTTTGTCAGTTGTTATCACAGTTGGTTTTAGTTTTTGCTCTTGAGAAGTGTTTTCAGTAAAGGTTTGCCATCAATGACAATGGGGGATATTGTTGGAAATTTTGGGTACATTGCATTTGCTCAAGTGTATAAGTTGGCATTGATGTCAAGAAGCTTTTGAAGGAATTTGATTTGATGTAAAATAATTTGTTTTGATGAAGGTTACAACATGACAGTTTCAAAGGTCTTTTGCAAACTCCAAGCTAACAGGTTCGAGAGAAAATCGCTAAGGAGAAAAAGTGTCACGATATCATGACATGTCGGGTTTTCGTGACCCAAAGAAAAGAAAAGTGCTAAGGAGAAAAAGTGTTGCAATATCATGACATGTCAGGTTTTCATGACCCGAAGAAAAGAAAAACGCTAAGGAGAAAAAGTGTCGTGATATCGCGACATGTCGGGTTTTCATGACCCGAAGAACAAAAAAGAGCTAAGGGGGAGAAATTTCGTGATTTCACATGTCGTAGTTTCGTGACCAAAATGCAAATGAAGACGCCAGTAAAGGAAGATGTCGTAATTTCATGATATGTCACAGTTTTGCGACCCATAGAGGAGAGAGATGGTGCAGACAAGGAAATGTTGCGATTTCACGACATGTCGCATTTTCGTGACCAAGATGCGAGCGAAGGAGTCGGAGGAAAAGATGTTGCAATTTTGTGACGTGTCACATTTTCATGACCCGAATGAGCGAGAGGAAGAAGAGAGGACAAGATGTCACGATTTTGTGACAGGTTGCAAAGAAAACGTACAGAAAGTTGATAGCATTGCGATTTCGAGATGGTTTACAAAGAAAGCGTGTGGAAGCTGAAAGCATCATGATTTTGTGACGGGTTGCAAAGAATGCGTACGGATTTAGAAAGTGTCACAATTTCATGATAGGTAGAAGAGGAAGGTTATGAAGACAGAAGTGTTGCGATTTTGTGACAGAAGTGAAGATGAAGTCTGCAGAGGCAAAAGTGTCGTGATTTCACGACAAAAGCAGAAAGGAGGTCAACGAAGGGAGAAGTGTTGCGATATCGTGACAAAAGCAAAGTTGATGCTGACAAAGACAGAAGTGTCGTGATATCATGACAAGAGCTTAGTTGAAGTCGACAAAGGCTGAAGTGTCACGATATCATGAAAAAAGCCAAAAGAAAGTGTATGGTTGCAAAGGTGTCGCGATATCATGACATGTTGTAGTTTCACAAAAAAAGCTACAAAAGAGTTACAGAGGTAGTTGAAGCCGACAAAGTTAAATGTGAGCCGACAAAGATTAGGGTTTGTAGCCAATGAATTTTAGGGTTGTGCATCCGACTAAAGATCAGGGTTACAATCGACTAAGATTAGGGTTTTAATCTTGAAAGTGTTATTATAAAAGGCAGGCTATTTTGAAGAGTTAGTGAGTAGGAAGTTGCGACGTTTGCAGATGAAGCGCAGAGTGAGAAGTTCGATTGTCAAGATTAGAGTGCAAAATTTGATCAAAGTGCATATAGCATGTGAAGACCTTGCAGAGTGTGTGCAGAGAGACAACTGAGAGAAGACGAAGAGCAGCTGTAAGAGCGCAGAAGATGTGTATGTTTCTTGAGTAGATTTGGACAGGTCTTAGCAGAGGACTTGTGAGCTGATTTTGATAGTTCTATCAGAGAACTTGAGGATAGAGATGCATTGGTTCTATGAGAAGAACCTGAGGACAGATTTGACAAGTCTTTGAGAAGGCTTGTATACAGAGGATTGATTTGTTCAAGAGTTGGAAAAATATGACAGACAGAGGAAGACTTGTGCTAGACCGACTGACTGTGTTTGGTATAGGTTCTTTGAGCTACTGTGGACATGATCATAGAATGCAGAGGTCTCTTAGGCTAAGCATTGAATATAGGAGGTCTTCGATGGAAAGGAGTTCCACGTGCTGGCAAGAGGTAGAGGCAGTTGATCTTCTAAGGGATCATTTCCAAAGCAGAGGGGAAGGTATCTCCTTTGAGTAGAGGCTCATAAATTTTGATTAGGGGAAGGTATCTCCTTTGGGCCGAGGCTCATAAACATTGTATTTGGGAAGGATTCCCAAAGAACTTTGAGATAATTTTTATAGAAAAGTTTTTGTGGACGTAGCCCAACCATTTTGGGTGAACCACGTTAAAAATGGGTCTTCAATGTGTGATGATTTCTGTCTTGATTAATGTTGTGTTGATGCCACTGCTATCTAAAGTTAAAATTATTAATTGGTTAAGTCTTATACTGTTCACCCCCCTCTCAGTATAAGCTTGTGTTCTTCAAATTTGAATAGATAGTTGTTCTATTCATACTTTTGGACCACGCTAAACTGGTCACAAAAGCAAAGTAGTCAAAATTTTCCTACCCCGAGCAACTAGTATGCCATCGAAAATGTCATACAGGCTCAGCAAAACTATCGTGTTGCATCTGTAATCATCCATTTCCATTTATCGGTATTGTTTTCATTTCATTTTATCCATTTCATATTATCTTCTTTTCCTTCCTCTTTCTTGGATATTGATCAATGTTGTATGGTCATGCTTTGAGCGGCTACATATATTTTATTGGATCCCATTCTTGGTTATCGATCAATGTTGGATGGTCACACTTCGAGTGGCTACATACCTTTGATTGGATTCCATTCTCCTTCTATCCCTTTTTCTCTACACAAACCCTTCACATTTTTATATTAAACTGTGTCCCACACAGTATAGTACAAAAAGGATCAAAATGTAGACACCTAAAAGTTGCACATTGCTATACCTGCATACTTGTAGATCCTATCGGACACTTGTAGGTTTACATAGGCAATTATAGATACATCTAGGCCATCGTATACCAATGTAGGCTATTGTAGATCCTCATAGAAATGTGTATATTTTTAGTCATGCGTAGACAGTCGTAGTCATGCGTAGATCATCGTATATTATCGTAGCATTGCATAGACTTCCACACACCACTTTGCTAGTTTTTAGGTCCAAAATCCTAATAAGTTAGAAAAATCACATCACAAACATTTCCCATGCATAGATATACCTTACATCAGCTTCCCAAGGTGATATAAAGTCTTTTTGCACTTAATTGAGGCCCCCATGGGGCTATTACTTGGAAAAAGTAATTATTAAGTCAATTCATAAATCTAATTTTAAGTTGACTTCAGTTAAAGTTCACTTTTAGGGCTAAAAAGGTTAATTAGGTTCTTAATCCCTAATTACCCCTAATTACTCCCTCCCACATGTGTGTGCACTAGGTTAGTTAGGATATTTCTTAGGAAACCCTAACCTAACCCCACATCTAACCTAGAGTTGACCAACCCTAGTTAACCCTAATCTCTCCTCACACATGTGTGAGGATGAGATATTTCCTCAAGGGAATGTGAGGAAGCCACCTCACAAACCCTAACCTAACCCTTATAAGATCTGACCCTAGGGCTTAGTTATCCTAAATACCCCCCTACACCTTTGGTTTTATTATAAATAGTGGGCCCAAACCCTCATTTATCTCTCTCTCGACTCATGTCCAAAGCATAAAATATCTATCAAATTACGTATAGAAATAGAACAAAGTAGATCTAAACCTACACATCAACATTAAAATAGCAAAGGAACCTCTCCAATGAAGGATTTTTAAGGAATAGCAGTTACAGTCCAATTCGCCCCTCGTCCCATGAATTTGGCACCAGTTCATCCCTCGAGGGGTGAAGTGGGTCTACAAGTCCCAAATCAGCTTAGATTTGGGAGGTAAGCTTCATTTTGTAATTTTATGACCTCCTGCATCATTTATTTTAGTTTTTATCATGTTTTTATAGTCGATTTATCTTTCTTAATATGGGGCCTGACTAAGGTAATCCCCCCAATGAACTAACCCCTTTTTGTAGGTTTATCAAAGGAACCAAGGAGGGAAACAACAAACTACAACCCCGTGGTGGTACGCAAGCCCATCTACACTGAGGAACCCAAAAGAAGGTATGAGGCCTATTGTAACATTTGTGAAAAAGAAAGAAAAAACGAGAATTCTCCCTATTTGTAACCTATGTAAATCTTATCATGAATAAAATACATTGTTCTTAATAATAGGTGTCTTTAATGTGTTTTTAGATCAAATGTCATCTTTTACCCATTTTAATAGGTATCCCAATCATACCAGATTCCTTTGGTGATACCTTATACATATTGAGCCATTCATATTGGCATATTTGTGGCTTGTTTTTCCTTTGACAGTCGAGCCATCATAATATTCATGGCACATGGCCAGTATTTCCCTATCAATTGGTTCTATTTAATTCCTCGAGTTCCTACATCCAAGATCTTTGCTTCAGTTGATGATTTCACGTTGGTAAGTGAAGTTATGATGCGGTGTATCTCAATCGGATCAAGAAACTTCTTAACTACCTTTGTATCATATGCTGGCAATCCAAATATTTTCCTAAATGCCTCCATTGTGAATTCTATACTTACCAACTACTTACCCACATTGATATAGGTAAGTATACTTGTAGGATCATATGCATGAACCATCTATAATAGATAGTTATAGAAGAAGGTCTTCTGGTGTGGTGGCACCTGTGTTATTACAGTGACACTAGCCTTCTAAAATTCTTTTCTCCATGGGTGGTTCTTATTTTCTTTGTTTTTCCACCACTTACTACATGTATCTCCTCCATGTTGTATGAATTATATCCTTGTTATCCCAACCTGGTTCTCTTTAGGTTCACTACTCAGATCCTCCTCTAGATCTAGGTAATGGACTTCACTATGCAATTCTCTCCTCAGGATTATTTTCTATGCCATTTCCTCCTCTTAGAACCTTGGCAATGTCCTCCAATCAGTCCTCCAATAGCTCTGCCCTCTCCATGACCTATATCCTACTCTCCTCCAAGGACAAGTACCATGTTAGTCTCACAATGACACTTAGAGGGGGGTGAATCAGTGTAGCTCTTTAAAACTTAAATCTTCAACACTCAAAGCCAAAAAAATGAAAACATAAAACTAAATAAAGTAAGTATAACAAGAGAACATACCAAAAATGACTATTTGGACTCCCATCCAAATCTAGCCTTTACAAAGCACCAAATTTACAATCAATTTACCAGCACCCACTGGAAGGAGCACCAACCCTTGATTTATCTGCACCAACAGAAAGAAGCACTAATCCCTGATTTATCTGCACCAACAGAAAGGAGCACCAAACCCTCTACCAAGCACCTACTTGATTTTGATATTGATAATAAAATGACATATATGAATATCTTCACTGAAACCAGAACCCTCTATGGTCTGTAAGCTCAAAATATAAAACTTTCTATTTCACCCAGTATAACATCCATCTCTCTGCATTACTTAGAATTTGAATCTTCTCTTCTCACAAAAAAACAAACTAATTGTTATCTTAGCTCATTCTTCCAATTGCTAAACGCTTTCTGGGCAGCACCTTGTCTACAAACTTATCTCAAAATTTCAGCCAAAATGGATATCATATGAGAAAGTTATGTCCAAAATACTGAAGTGGAGTTTTTCACCACTCTCCAAAAATCATGGATTTTCACTCTTTATTTTTTTCCACACACACTTCTCTCTTCACAAAATAAAGTCCCCACATTTCAATAAAATACCTTGTCACTTAAAAAGCACATACTTGCATTCTTTTTCCCTTTTCAAATTTTAAACAGGTTTTCTTTAATGAAGCTTCTTAAAACAATATAACTTCATTTTTTTTTATAGAAGGCATTTCGTCAAACACGTCACATGCAAAGAATTGACATCTTACTCGTTATCTTACTTCGGAACCATGTTACACCTCAAAAAAAAATGAAAGATGCTCTATTTGATGCCTTGAAGGTGTAACAACACTGAAACCAAAACTTTGGCGACTCTGCAAGGTTGCAAAACTTTAGCGACTCTGCAAGGTTGAAATGGCCAACTAAAGGATTTTGCACAAGTGGAACAAATTGACATAAAAGTGACCTATACCATTTTTGCAACAATCATAAATCTCACCTCGTAACTATGTTTTCTTTAAAATTTGAAATGTGGAATATTTGTAATGTTGAATAAATCCAGTCTAAATATCACTGTATAAATCCTTACGATTTGCCTGTACCACCTCCACAAAAACTATTGCTGACACACTTTTTAAAAAAATAGCGTTTTTGTGATAGTCTTGCAACGCTTTTAACATTCTCCTCGTTTCTCTATTTTGATGGAAATTTAGAAAACTTGTTCTTGAAGATAACGACCACCTCCAGTTAGAATTTTACTATCAAATTATTTTTTGTTTGATCACAGTGCTTCTGATAAAATTTCCCTTTTTTGACTTGTACAACCACTTGCCAAATCATCCGCCAAGATACCGGAAACATCATCAATCAATAAAAACACTATGCTGACACCTCCAACACTATTCTGAAATGTTTCCAGACATGCTGACATGTTCCAAACTGATCCATCCTGTCCAACTGCACCCATGACAATTTTTACAAATTTTTGACAACTTCTTGATGATTTTTTCAACTTTTGCAAATTTGCACAAACAACCTATAACAACTTCACCCGAACATCAAAAACATCCTCATAAGAATTGAATATCATTGTACATATTTTGAAAAACCTCTGAACAACTATCCACTACATCAACCTGTCCATATGAGTGTGTTGACAACAATGACAATACTGTCGCTACACCTTGCTCAACAATCTCCCCCTTTGGAATTGTTGGTAACACACGCACAATTTCCTGTAACTCTTCTCCCAATTTGACAACAAGACCAAAGGGCTATTGCAAATTACCCCTGAGTCCATGCACATTATTCTTAGGTAAAAATTATTACACTTAGCAAAAATCACAAACATGAGCAAAAAGATAAACAAGTATACAAATGCTCCCCCTAAGAATGTGGCCCCAATAGCTAGTCAATTCTTGGGAAGTGTGACCACTCCAAATTTCATGCGAAGTTACTCAAATATTTCCTTGGGCAATGGTTTGGTGAGGATATCCACTACTTGCTCTATTGTTGGAACAAAATCCAACTTAACCTCACCTTCCGCAACTTTCTCCTTAAAAAAATGATACCGGATAGCAATATGTTTTGTGCAAAAATGCATAATTGGATTCTTTGAGATGTTAATGGCACTGGTGTTATCGTACTTAACTAAAATAGGCTCACTAAAATTAATGCCAATATCCTTTAGAGTTTATTTCATCCATAACACCTATGTACAACATGTTGTCACTGCAATATATTTTGCTCTACTGTGGATAAGGAGACTGACTCCTATTTCTTACTGTGCCACGCGACCAACATGTCTCCATGATAGAATGCACCTCCACTGGTATTCTTCCTATCATCTACACACCCTACCCAATCTACATTTGAATACACAATAAGGGTGAAGTCCTTACCTTTCGGATACCATAACCCATACTCCATAGTACCCTTGAGGTACCTAAGAATCCTCTTCACTGCGGTCACATGAGTCTCCTTGGGACTAGCCTAAAATTATGCTGCCATGCATACTACCTAAAAAATATTTGGTTTAGTAGCTATCAAGTACAATAAGCTCCCAATTATAGATCTATACATAGTTTGATCAACATGTGGAGATTTTTCATCCTTGCTCAACTTGCAACCTATCATCATAGGAGTGCTAACTAGATTACAATCCTCCATTGTGAAGTTTTTTAGCATCTATTTCACATATTTAATTTGAGAAATAAATATGTCCTCATTTTGATTAACTTGCAATCCGAGGAAATACGAAAGTTCAGCAATCATTGACATTTCAAATTATTTTTGCATCTTATTTGCTAAATATTTACACAACTCATCTTTGCTGCTGCCAAATATGATATCATCTACGTATACAACAAGAAAAATATGATGATCATTTTCTGTTTTGACATACAAATTACTATCCACCATACCTTTATTGAACCCTTGCTAAGTAAGATAATTGTCTAGCATTGCATACCATGCTCGGGGTGCCTGTTTTAAGCCATATAACGCTTTATTCAACTTGCAAAACAAGTTGGGATCATCACCAAGCTGGAAACCATCTGGCTGCTCAATATAAACCTCTTCTTCAATTTTCCCATTCAAAAATGTTGATTTCACATCCATTTGATAAACTTTGAAATTCTTGTAAACTGCTAAAGCCAGAAACATTCTAATTGCCTCTAGTCTAGCCACAGGTGCAAAGGTTTCCTCAAAGTCAATACCTTCAACTTGTGCATATCCTTTGCATACCAATATTGTTTTTTTCTTGACTACCTTTCCGTCTTCATTCAATTTGTTTTGAAATACCCATTTAGTATCGATTACATTTTTATTTGCGGGTCTTGGTACTAACTCCCAAGTCTTATTTTTCTCGATCTAATCTAATTCTTCATTTATTGCATTTACCCAACTTTCATATTTGCTTGCATCAACAACATTTTTGGGCTCAATGCTGGATAATAAAGAGTAGTTACTTACTAATATTCTTGTCTGAACACCAACTATGGGGTCTCCAATTATTTTCTCTCTAGGATGATCTTTCTACTAGCTGCCTGTTTTGAATTTATTGTTTTCTTCCACTTATGAATCACTGTTTGAATCCTCTGAGTCAATTTCTTCTTCATCACATTCCTATTCTTTTTTTGGTTTTTCTTCTTTGAGTGCCATGAAAATAGATTCACCTGTTTCCTTTTCAGAATCCTCACTAGAGCTATCTTTTGATGAACTAACATTCTTGGAGATGAAACTTTTCTTCTTGAAGTTACCTTTTCTAAATTTTTTTTTTCTTCCAGTCACTTATTTCTTTGTGTAATCTTTCATCACTTCTATTCTTCTCATTAAGTGGACATTTAGCTACAAAATTCCCAACGCCTCCATAGTTGAAACATTTAAACGGTAACTTTCCTCTGTATTTTCCTTTTCCCCTTTTTATTTTTTGAACAAAGTTTGCTTCCATTTCATCTTATGTCTCTTCTTCCTCGGATTCTTATTTTTCTTTCATATTTTTATGGGCTTTAAAATCTGCTTCTCTGTATGTGGGTTTATATTTTCCTATTCTCATATCATATGCAGTCAAATAACCATGCATCTCATCCATACTAAAAGAATTTAGATCTTTAGCTTCCTCTATAGCTAAAACTTTAAAATCAAATATTTAGGGAAGGGATATTAATATCTTTTTCATGATGACAGAATCTTTGATTTCCTCACAGAGTCCTCTAATCACATTAATGAATTCATTAACTCTTAGCATATATGCCTCTATATTTTCATCGTCATTCATATTTAATACTTCTAACTGATCTCGATGTGTTTGTAACTTGGAATCCTTGATATTAACGTCTCCTTCATGAATGCTCTTCAGTTTGTCCCATATTTCCTTTGCCATTTTACAACCCATAATATTTACCAGTTCACTGTACACTAATCCACACATGATAGCATTCTTTGCTTTTGAGTCATTCTCAAATAGTTTCTTATCAGAAGCATCAGTTGAAGAAGTGGTGGGTATTGTGTTCCACTATCTACTGAATTCCAAATGTCGTATCCCAAAGCACAAAGATATGTCTGCATCCTGAGTCTCCAAAATGCGTAATTAGTTCTATCAAACAATGGTGCTTTGTTTGATGAGAAGCCTTCACCACCTACCATTGTGTCACTTCCAAGATCACCCTAGCTGGTTAAGCCTATTTAGAAACCTCGCTTTGATACCAATTGTTAGTCTCACAATGACACTAAGAGGGGGGGTGAATTAGTGTAGCTCTTTAAAACTTAAATCTTCAACACTCAAAGCCAAAACAATGAAAAAATAAAACCAAATAAAGCAAGTATAACAAGAGAACATCACACAACACAAGATGTATCGAGGTTCACCGATTTGGCTACATCTCTAAAAATGACCGTTTGGACTCCCATCCAAATTCAGTCTTTGCAAAGCACCAACTTTACAATCAATTTATCGACACCCACTGGAAGGAGCACCAACCCCTGATTTATCTGCACCAACAGAAAGGAGCACCAACCCTTCTACCAAGCACCCACTTGATTTTAATATTGATAATAAAATGACATATGAATGTATTCACTAAAACTAGAACCATTTATTTTCTGTAAGCTCAAAATCTAAAACTTTCTATTTCACCCAGTATAACATCCCTCTCTCTGCATTACTTAGAATTTGAATCTTCTATTCTCATAAATAAAATTGATTGTTATCTTGCCTCATTCTGCCAATTGTTAAACACTTTCTGGGTATTGTGCAGCACTTTGTCTGCAAAATCATCTCAAAATTTTAGCTAAAATGGGTATCATATGAGAATGTTATGCCCAAAATACTGAAGTGATTTTTTTCATCACTCTCCAAAAATCACGGATTTTCACTCTTTATTTTTCTCCACACACACTTCTCTCTTCACAAAATAAAGTCCCCACATTTCAATAAAATTCCTTGTCACTTAAAAATAACACACTTGCATTCTTTTTCCCTTTTCAAATTTTAAAAAGGTTTTCTTTAAAGAAGCTTCTTAAAACAATATAACTTCCTTTTTTTTTATTTTTAGAAGGCATTTCATCAAACACGTCACATGCAAAGAATTGACACCTTACTTGTTCTCTTACTTCGGAGCCACGTGACACCTCAAACCAAAAATGAAATATGCTCTATTTTATGCCTTGAAGGTGTAACAACACTGAAATCGAAACTCTGGTGACTTTGCAAGGTCGAAACGGCCAACTAAAGGATTTTGCACAAGTGGAATAAATTGACATAAAAGTGACCTATACCATTTTTACAACAATCATAAATCTCACCTCGTAACTCTATTTTATATAAAATTTGAAACGTATAATATCTTCAATACTTACTACATCCATTATGAATATCACTACATAACTCCTTACGGTTTGCCTATATCACCTCCACGAAAATTATTGCTGACACACTTTTTCTAAAAAGAGCTTTTTTGTGACAGTATTGTAATGCTTGTAACATTCACCTCGTTTCTCTATTTTTATGGAAATTTTGAATACATGTTCTTGAAGATAACAACCACCTCCAGTTAAAATTTTTCTATCAAATTCTTCTTTTTTTGCTCATAGTGCTTCTGACAAAATGACCCTTTTTCGACCTGTACAACCACTTGCCAAATCATCCGCCAAGATACCGAAAATGTCACCGATCAATCCAAACACTGTGCTGACACCTCCAACGCTATTTTGGACTATTTATAGACATGATGACATGTTCTAAACTGATCCATCCTATCCAACTAAACCCGTGATGACTTTTACAAATTTTTGACAACTTCCTCACGATTTTTTCAAATTTTGCAATTTTTTGACAACTTCCTGATGATTTTTTCCACTTTTGCAAATTTGCATGAACAACCTGTAACAACTTCACTCGAATATCAAAAAAATCCTCATAAGCATTGAAAATCACTGTACATACTCCGAAAAACCTCTGAACAACTATCCATTGCATCAACCTGTCCATATGAGTGTGTTGACAATAATGACAATACTATCGTTGCACCTTGCTCAACATACCATGCCAACTACAGGACTGAAATTATTGCCCTTGGTATTTTCATGGATGTGAATCTTTCTTGTGTAGGGTTCCTCGTGACCATTCCACTCTATTGGCTATAATTATTCTTAACTGGTATCCAAACTCTTCGACTGTAATCATTCTCTCTCCATTCCTTCGGTTATATATGCTTTTTGGACATCACTTATCATGAAATCATAAGTCCCCTAAAAATCGTACAGTACTACTTTAAATCATACAGTACACCCTCCAAATAATTCATGTATGTTTTTAGTTCTTACAACCACCTCCATATTGTACAATTCCTCAAACTACTTCAAACTGCTCAACCAGCTACAAATTGTACATCGACTACACCAAAACGTACAAGGTCTATACCAATTCATACAATATCTCTGTCTACATGTTCTCCTTTGCTGAATCCATATAGTTTTGTATGATTTTGTATGATTTGCTCAAAAAGGTTAAAATTGGCCTCCAAATTGCTTGAAATCGCACAATGTTTTCTTGAGATTGTACAATCTACCCTAAAAATCATACAATACATCCATTGAAACCCTTATTCACCTGAAACTCATATTTTTCACTTCTTTTCCATGATTTCTCACCAACCCAATTGCCAAAATGTTCCGATCTATATTTTCAATGTAATTTCGGAGCAAATCTGCAATTTTTCATTACTTGGTGTAATTTTTCTCCAAAAACAATTTTTTTGGCTGTAATGCAAGGTTGTACGGTCTTCTCCATTCTTTCTTATACCTTCTCCAATTTTTTTACCACTTTTTATCTAATTAGGGCTTGTAATATCATTTTCCTTGCAACTTCACTCCAACTCCAATCTGTAATTTCTTTAAAACTTGGTGTACATTTTCCACAATCTGGTTCTTGCTTGGATACCTTCTGCTTGCAAACCCTAGCTTCCCTTCAAATACAATTTAAAATTGCTTTTAATGGAGTTAAAACCCTTTCTTGGCTCTTCTGGTTCAATTTTCTAGAATGCAAAAAGTCTTCCTGGTAAAAATTTAGAAATGGGTCATATAATCTTGTAGTTTACTGATGAATTCTAATGCCATGTAGAAAATTTCATGCGGTTGCATGCTTTTCACCTTCTCTCTCCTTGAAATTTCAAATTCCTCCTTGTATGATTTTCAAATTTACTAAAATTATCCCTTTATTTAAAGTGCTATCAAACCCTAACCATTCAAATTTTTAAAATTGTGCCACTTTGTCCTCTTGCATGTCTTTTTATCTTCATTTTGCCCAAATTATTAACAAATCATCGCTTTTCTCATGCGATTTTATATTTTTCTTGCTCTTTTTCAAAAACTCATCATTCCACTCATTGTACAACATGCTTCCTTGTACGATTCTACCCATACTTTTTTCATTTGTTTTTTGCTTGTATGATCTCCCACTTGTGCTTTTTCACCTTAAAATTAGTTTGTACGATCTGTTACTTAGAGAAATTTTTCTATTTTCTCTCTTGAAGAGGTTGCCATTTCCGATTTTCAATCAACTTCCTTTGTAATTGCGTCTCGAGAGATTTTCACAACTAAGGTATTTTATTTTTTTCATTTCCTAACCCTATTTACACTTTTACTAATGTGGGAATCACACAATGACATTCACTTGTACGATCCCATCTTATTCTTCTCTTGGAGTTTTGATCATGACATTACAAGTGATTGTGTCATCTGGTGCCACTTGCTCTCTAGGGCGATTCATCTCCACTTGTGATGTTACCAAGTTTCTTGATATTCAACTACCATGTGTACAATTTAGAATTGTACATTTAGAAGCTAGAGTATCTTCACCTGGTGCCCTTCCTCTTATCGTATAGGTGATTGATACCTTGGTAGTGGTGTCCTGACTATTCTACTATCATTTGAGCAACTTATTCGCCTATATCCTCAGATAAATTCTATCTCCAAAATTTGTGATCGGATCCTTTGTTGACCCTGGTTTCTTTCATCTACAAAATGTACTATTCCTCTACTATCAAGGCCTCTACTGTGCGAGTGTCTTCCCTATCCTATTTCTCTTGACATTGAGCTTCTCTAAAGTAGTGGTGATTCCTCCCTTCCTTGGAGTAATCCTTTTCCTCCTTCCACTCTTGGAGGTCCTCATTGGATTAGTGGTGGTCATACCAATGGATACCGCCTTGTGGGTTTTGGTAAGATTCCCCTTATCCCTGGTATATCTTGCATAATCCTTGTCCAATTCAAACATGCCAAAGGTGTATCTCCTGTCCATATAGGAGTAGGAGGTTGAAACCTTTCTCGTACTCTTCCTACTCTAGCTGTAACATCACCTTGACTTCTTTCATTCCATGGTCGAATACCTCCTCCCATTCCTAGCTAAAGTCTTAGGGATCCTTGTTGATTCATTCCTCCCATCACTTGGTTATCAATATTTATCTCTACCAACTCAATGTTGGTTAGTGGACTTCTATGTCATCTTACACTTGGTGACAATTGTTGCAGTGCTTTGATTCTATGATCTACATGTACTAAGTGATATCTCCATCTTATTTCCTCAAAGCATCTTTGTGGAGATGAGGTTTCCAAGATTTCTTTATATGCATCGAAAAAATCTATCTCAAAACATGAGTCATTCTGATTATCTTCTCTTTGTTCTGACCAATTCGATGGTAGATTCATCAATCTCTTCAATATCCTTACTTATATTCTTTGTCTTCTTAGTTTTCGACAGGCTATTGTATATGCTTACAGTTCAAGGTTGGCTTGATGCTCCTGAGATCTCCCTAGTTGTCAATGGATTGTTGTGTAGGTTGGGGGGTCACAGTTATCTTGAGGATTCTAGGGTCTCTCTAGGCAATTGTCCTTATCCCTACTTTATGTGATAGGTTCCTTTACTAGCCAAGGCATTCCTTCATCACTAGATTTACTCAAATATACCCATGCATTACCTTGTGATTCAGGTGATGTGGTTGCTTCCTCAATGTCTCACCAAAGCATATCTACATCTTCATTTGTCATTGGTAGATCACTTGGTGGTACCTGTGAACTTGTGCTTGCACCATCATTTCTTATACCACTTCTTGGAGTTATCCCTCATTATTCTCAACTTTCGCTTCTAATTCTTGTAGCCTAATTGTTCTTTGTTTATCTAGACTTCGTATTGTATTATCCAATTCTTGGATGGTTTGTGCCCTCAACCTTGCATTATGACCTCACAATGTCTAATATTACTTCTACAATTGGGTCTACAATCACATTCTCTACTATAATAGCCCTATTTGAG
Organism: Wollemia nobilis; assembly: GCA_028583015.1. Classification (NCBI taxonomy): domain Eukaryota; kingdom Viridiplantae; phylum Streptophyta; class Pinopsida; order Araucariales; family Araucariaceae; genus Wollemia; species Wollemia nobilis. Next base: position 2,356,791 of record JAQPPZ010002068.1, read on the forward strand.
CTAATGGAGTAAGTTCAGCCAATTCTTCATCGATGGTATCATTCCTATTTTCCTATGGAAATTATATTTCAAAAGTGTCCACTCTATCTTCATATTGTAGTGTTAACCGTATCCTTCTTCCTCAAAATTATTGGGTAGTTCTCTACGCTCCACCAAAGGATAAATCATATTTTGATTTATTTGGGGTGCTTCTTCTTATCTTCCCCTATTTCTAGGTAATAATACTATCTTCTGATATCCTCTTTCATTTGGAGGAATCCACTCTTCATCCTCTTCTATTACTCATTCAGTCCCATTTGCAAATCTGACATGCACCTACAATATTCTTCTTTATCTGGGTCAAGGTACGAACTCCTATTATTCTATGGTTGACCTTGTTTCCTCCCCTTATGCAAATAGTTATGTGAGTCTCATGTTAGGCTATTCTTGTGATGGACCTTGCTCATCTTGAGTTCTCCATTGAGCTTCTACTTGTATTATTTGTTCAATCTCTTCTGAAGAAATGAATAAAAACTATACTTTATAAGGCTTCAACTTTGAGCCATTTATAGTTTTGGGTACCTCAGTCCCATTCAAGTTTTGCAACTTGACTGCTCCATTATTCATTACTTATACCACTTTGTAGGGACCAATCCATAAAGTCTTCAACTTACCAAGCTTGATTTCTTGCTTTCCATTAAAATTTAGAACCAAGTCACTCGGACTAAGTTCTAGCTTCCTCAAGTGTTTGGCATGCCATAATTTCCTTATTGTTTGGGCTACCTAAATTGCCCATTGTGCCATGACTCTTCTTTCATCCAACTCAATTAGTGTTGTCAGTCACTCCTCTAGGCTTTCTTGATCACCCAAGCGATGCTCCACTGTGAATCACAAACTTGGTATTAAGAATTCAACTGGCACCACTACCTCTTGTCCATACATCAACTAGAAAGGTGTATGCTTTGTTGTTGATTTAAAAGTTATTCTATATACCCATAAAATAGATGGTAACCTTTCCTCCCAATCTGTGTCTTTTACATGTAGTTAGTAGAACTCTCCGAATAATGCAAAGGAAATAAGCTTTGATTAATATCAACTAACTTAGCTTAGAAAAATTAAGCTAGTTATATAGATTACATAACAACTGCTTTAGCATATAATACGCTAACAATACATGTTAGGAGAAACGTGTAGCTAACTATTAACCTAAGTAGAGAGTTCTAACTAAATAACTAACCTAAATATTTGACTTAGGATATTTAGGTATTTACTCTAGGTTAACCAGTAGATATTTAGAATAGTAAATATCTCATGGTATGCAGTAAAAAGTAAATGTAATAATCTATGTAGTATAATGCAATATACTACCTATTTTATCCTAACATCCCCCATTTATTACATTACTTTGATATACAAATTCTACTTCGAAACAAATCAAATTTGACATGTCCAAGTGCCTTTGTGAAGATGTCAGCAACTTGTTCATCGGTGGGAATGTATTGGAGCTTGATCCTGTATTTAGGAACTTCATCATGAATGAAATGACAATTTGTGTCAATATGTTTTGTGCATTCATGATGGAATATATTATTGACCAAGTTAAAAACACCCGAGTTGTCACAAAACATGTGAATAGTAAGTTTCTTTGGTAGGCCCATGGTAGCCAAGATGCGACTTAACCATATCGCTTCACACACAGCGCCACATGCAATGCAATATTTTGCCTCAGTTGAAGATAAATCAACCACCTATTGCTTTTTACTATGCCATGAGACATGACTAGATCCAAGGTGAAATACATATCCTGATGTTGATTTTCTATCATCTAGGGATCCGGCATAGTTAGAGTCAGTGTAACTCTATAAGAAGAATGAGTTATTGTTCTTATACTCTAGATCATAATCTACAATACCCTAAATTTAGTGAAGAACCCTTTTAGCTGCTTTCTAGTGTGAGACCTTTGTTTCTTGCATGAACTGAGAAATATAGTTTACAACATATGTAATGTTTGGTCTAGTATTGGTCAGATAGATGAGGCTTCCAATCATCTGTCGATATAGCATGCCATCTACCTGTGGTGAGTCATCATACCATGATAATTGAAGCCCTAATTCCATCGGTGTTGCTTTGGGCTTACAATAAGTCATACGATATTTTTTTACTAAAGTCTTGGCATACTTTTTTGAGTCACCCTAAGATGATTTTTCTTCTATTCTATCTCAAGGCCAAGACAGTAGTGGAGAGGTCCAATATCTCTCATATCAAATGACTCTTTCAAGTCATATTTCATGATGTTAATCAATTTATCTGAATTACCAGTGATGATTAGATCATCTACATACAATACAAGAATCATTGTTTCAGAACCTGTGTTATTGATATAGAGATTTACATCTGATGGACTTCTCTTAAATCCATGCTGTAGTAGGTGACTATCTATTTTGATGTACCATGCTCTTGGGGTTTGTTTTAGCCTGTATAATGATTTGATCAATTTGCAAACCTATTGCTCATGGCCTTCCTCAAAAAATTTTGGAGGTTGAGTCATGTATACCTCTTATTTTAAATCACCATTTAGAAAGGCACTTTTACATCCATCTGATGTAATTTCCATCCAAACTATGCTGCCATAGCACAAAGAACTCAAATGGTGGTCATCCTTGTAGTGGATGCAAAGGTTTCCTCATAATCAAGGCCTTCCTTTTGAGCATAACCCTTTGCCATAATATGGGCCTTATGCTTGTATATGGTACCATATACCTTATATTTGACTTTGTAAACCCATTTGTAGCCTATGGGCTTCTTTCATTTAGGCAAATCGACTAGCTTCCATGTTTTATTTTTAATGAGGGATTTATGTTCAGCATCCATAGCTGCCTTCCATTGAGGTTGACTAAGTGCTTCATAAACTGTAGAAGGTTCATTTTCATCATATGAAGACATGTAAACCCTCTCCTCATCAATTTCCATATCATTTCCACTTTCTAAATCTCTATCAACAGAAAGCTCTTGAAAATCTATACAAAGATCATCAACTAAAGTAGATGCTTCTATCATTCTCTATCGAGACATGCTTCGTGTCTTTGGATGATTGAGAGTGAGATATGGTGGTGAAGTGAGTTTGGAATCTCTCATAGTACTTGTATACCATTTATAAGGTTTTTTTTGTTGTGGAGGAGGAAGTGGATATTGCTCCTCATCATTTAGGTATACTGATGTAGTGTTAGGTGTGAAAGCTTCATCAAACACTACATCTCTACTAACATTTATTTTCTTTGTGAATGGATCTATCAATTGATAGCATTTTGAGAATTCATCATATCCAAGAAAAACACATTGTAGGGTCTTCTCATATTTCTTTCTTTTCTCCTTAGGTATATGCATAAAAGCCTTACACCCAAATACTCGTAGATGAGATATGGAGGGTTTCCTTCTACTCCATGCTTCCTGAGGAGTCATACCTTCAAGATCCCATGTGGGTACTCTATTTAGAAGATATACTACAGTTGTTACAGCTTCAACCTAGTAAAGGTGCTCAAGATTGGCTCCCTTAAGCATACATCAAACCTTTTCCATAATGGAACGGTTTATTCTCTCAACAACTCCATTTGACTGAGGAGAAGAGGATGTTGTTAACTATATTTTTATCCCATGCTTCTATAAAAATGAGGAAAATTCTTTTGATGTGTATTCCCCCCTCGATATGAATGGAGGGTCTTTATGAAACATCCTAATTATTTCTCAACAAGCTTCTTGAACTGTTGAAAATAGTCAAATGCTTCAGACTTCAACTGTAAGAATAAGACCCATATTTTTCATGAGTGATCATCTACAAACAATTGAAAATACCTTTTTCCTCCACAATTAGTAGACATAGGACCACACAAATCTGTGTGAACTAACTCCAAAGGTACTTTAGCTTGAAAAGAGCTAGGTTCAAAAGGTATTCTATGTTGCTTTCTTGACAAGCAATCTAAGCACACTGGAAAAGTAGGTGAAATAGTAGGCAATCCTTTCACCATTTGATATTTACTGAGTTCTAGTAAATACCCTAAACTTAGATTCCCAAATATCTTATGCCATAGAGAAGTGGCCTCTTTTATGGTTATTGCCATTGTAGTATGTGTGGAGGTAATTGCATCTAAGATAAATAAACCATGTTTGTATGAACTTATTGCTATATGTTTTCCTTTTTGAGTGATAAAGCAACGTTTCTTTTCTTTGTCCACTTTGGAATTGATATTCATGTTACTGTCCAGGATTTGTGGAATTGACAAGAGATTATTTTTCAATCTTGGTACATAAAGAACTTTTTAAATCTTACATTCTCCATATGGAAGGGAGACAGAAACATTTCCTTCTCCCTGAACTCGATAGGTCTTATTATCAGCAATGGTTACCGGTCTACCTTCTCGAGCCTCAAATGTTTCAAACTAGAACTTATCGCTAGTCATATGTTTACTAGAGCTTGAATCTATGTACCAAAAAATATCCTTTTGAGGGGAATCTGTATGTGTCATGAGCACTTTTTGTGCTCATTCAGAGTTCAAACTATAATCTTCAGTGATAGTAACATGTCCTTGTTGTTGTTTGTTTTTGTTATTTGGTTTGAATTTGCCCTTCTTTTGTCCTTTTTCATTGGGTGGTTTGTTCTTAAATCAACATATTTTGGTTTCATGAGTGTCCTTATCACAAATTTTACAATACAACTTATTCTTCTTAATCTCTTTGCCTTTACCATTGTATTTGTTATAAGAGGATCCTTTCTGTTGATTCCACTTTTCTTTCCACTTTTCTTGTTTGATAAAAGTGCATTGTTGGATGCCTCATCTCTTTGGATTTGATTAGCTTCTTTAGTTTGAAGTAAATTTACCAACTCTACAAAAGTCACTGTCCTTCCAAAGACTTTTAGTGAAGTGATCAAAATTCTATAGGAGTATGGAAGAACCCTTAAAATGATTGAGGTCAGGACATTGTCTTCTACTTTTTCTCCTAAGGCTTGCAGTTTTGTTTTTATATCTGCGACTCTGCAAAGGAATAGCTCTACAGTCTCTCCAAATTTCATATGAAGAGTATGAAGCTCTGTTTGAAGGTTAAGAATTTTTGATTGATTCTTTCCTTCAAAAATGGTAGCTAAGGCATTCTATGCCTCCTTAAAATTTTTAGATTCACTTATATGAGGCTGTATGTCATCAGTAATAGCTAGCAAGATCAATAAGGAAAGTCTTTTATCCTTTTTATCATAAGTTGTATGATCTACTCCTGCTGATGTGGGTCTAGAATCAGTGCCATCCACTATTCCCCACATCTCCTCTACAGTTAAAATGACTTTCATATTATTTTTCCAACCAGAATAATTTGAACCTTTGAGTAGTTGGCTCTCATTGAGATACTTGTTGATCATGGCCATGGTGAAGGTTTCAAATTGATATGACTAAGATAACTTTATCTTGCAGTATACCCTCAAAAGAGTATATGGAAGATTTTAATTTGCTCTTTAAGATATTTAATGGCACCTGCCTTAACACCCTTAACAAGGGATGCAAATTTTGAGGAAATTAAGCCAAACAAAATAGAGTAAATTAAAGGGGTAGGTTTTGAAAGACTTCTAATTGTGCTCTCTAGGATATTTAATGGCACCTGCCTTAACACCCTTCAAGAAGGATGGAAAGTTTGAGGAAATTAAGCCAAAAAAAGAGAGTTAATCAAGGTGTTTGGATTTTGACCTTTGATGGGGAGCAAAAAAAAATTGACTTTGTTTTAACATATGCAAGGTGTAGCACGATTTTGAGTGAAGTTTGGATTTTGTGAAATGCTTCTTCAATGCTCTATCTGATTGTTTAATTGCACACAAAAAGCATGATTGTTAGTGCAATAATCAAAACAAGAGAGCAACCCAAATTATTATCACTCTAGGTGTCAAATGCAATAAAAAATGCACCTAGTATAGTCAATTTTTTTGAAGAGGTGTCAAGTACAATCGAGAATGCACCTTTCTTGCTTTGAAATATCCCCCTTTTCTCTTTACAATTTTGCAAAAAATAGAATCACAAAATATGACTTCTATCCCCCATTTTCAAAATTGAGAATTTGAGCACTCCTTTCAAGACAAGTCGACACATGACCCCCATTTGAAAGGCTTCCAAACCAGTCGACACACAACTTTGGTTTTTGTCTTCAACACTCAAGCATGAGGAGCAAAGAATAGGTTAAAAAATTCTTCTCAAGATTACAATAAAAATTTGCAATTTTATGTCTTATATCTCCTTTTTGAAGGAGAAAACAAAAGCAAATATTTGGTTTTGTTGCAAAAAAAATGACCTTTTTCCTTGCTCAATTTTGAAGTGTTTTGGTTTTGCAATAGAATATAAAGTTCGAAAAAATTTGGGAGAAAACTATTGGAATTTTGAGTAATTTATTGCAAAAAGGTTGGAAGAAAAACCTCTATGTGATGCAACCAAATTCTTAATCTCTTTGTCTCTTTATCTCCAATTTGTGAAGAAAACTAAAGAAATGATTTTGCTTGATTTTGAGATGGCAAATTTCTAGGTTTGAATACTAAAAAAAATATTTTAATGATTAAAACTTAATATAATAAAGGTATTTGGGAAAAATAAAATCATCTAATTATTTTTGAAAAAAATGATTTAATTTATCCAAACACACTAAATTATATATATATATTTAAAATATTGAATAAACCTTAGAATAATAAAAGTTGCACCTTTTTGTTGGAGAGTCTTTTCGCATTCAAAAAAAAATGTTGCACCCGGCTTCGAACACAGGACCTTGTAGGCTCGAATGATCGAACAAACCAGTAGGTTGCACACCAAATTTGAAACCAAGGAGGTATTATCTCGTATTTGAATAATCCTTTTGAACAGAGTGTAAAAAAAAATTAACAAATCTCTTCAAAGCGATGTGCCTGGGGTTCGATCCCCCGATCACGCATGTTGCAACAAAGAACTCTTGCCATTGCACTCCGAGGTGAGGATGGGAAGGGAGAAGGAGGACCCGCCATATGTTTCAAAATGGACCCGCCATATGTTTCAACATGGGCTCCATGATTTTTTTTAAATGGGGACTTTTGTCCCACATTTATCCTGTGGGTACAGGATGTAGGGTATAAGAAACCCAATACTCCCCATTTCTAGCGATTGCCTTCGAGTAGTCAAAAAACCATTTTTTTGCCACCTTATGGAGAGAACCTTTACCCTGCCATGTGTCTTTCCCATGATGCACCACGTCACCCTGCCATGTATCCTATAAGATCCTAGTCAAATTCTAACTCAACGTCTAGGTGGCTGTGCCACGTCAATAGGTCTAGTCAATAGGGTCTCAAAAATTGAGCCATCCACATGTCGCATTGGTTTCTATGTTTTCCAATTTCCTACCATGGAGGGTGATCCTGCCCTCTCATGGTGATGGACCAGTCACCGTCATCGATGAATGTCTTTGGTGATCGACAGTCCGAGGGTGCACCTGCCCTCTTGAGATGGTCGGTCGATCATCGTCAAAGATTGTCCCCATACCGCAGGAAGCGTGAGGGTGCTCATACCCTCGAGGTGCTCTCATGGGCTATCGATAGACCCACTATTGGGATCATCAATGGGGGTATTGGAGCCATTCAATGTTCACAATCATGGTCAAGGGAATTAATATCCCCTACCTTAGGATTCGTAGCCGATGTTGTAGGCTCTGGCCTCTGTGGGGATAGTCCTCCTAAGACAGAGGTGGCCCAAAAAAATTAGGAATATCCCACCTCCTTTGCCTCAGGGAAATTTAATCAAAAAATGAATCAAACTATAGGAGAAAAAAATAATTAAAGTCACCAGTTGCCTTTGCCTTCTCTAGCAAAATGAAGGTTTCTCGATGCTCACTCTTCCTCTCTCCTACTCCCTCTGGCTCTGATGCCAATGTAGTTAGAAGAACTCTGAATAATGCAAAGGAAATAAGCTTTGATTAATATCAACTAACTTAGCTTAGAAACATTAATCTAGTTATATAGATTACATAACAACTGCTTTAGCATATAATACGCTAACAATACACGTTAGGAGAAATGTGTAGCTAACTATTAACCTAAGTAGAGAGTTCTAACTAAAAAACTAACCTAAATATCTGACTTAGGATATTTAGGTATTTACTCTAGGTTAACCATTAGATATTTAGAATAGTAAATATCTCATGGTATGCAGTAAAAAGTAAATGTAATAATCTATGTAGTATAATGTAATATACTACCTATTTTACCCTAACACTACAGGTTTTATACAAAGTAGATACCAGGACTTTGTTTGTTGTTTTCACCTGTCCATTTGCTTTGGGATAGTACAGACTAAACAATGAATGCAAAATACTAAATTCTATTGTCAACATCTTAATGATCTCATTTACAAAGTGTCCTCCTCGATCACTTGTTATCTATAGCGGAATGTCAAATATTGTAATTACCTACTTGTACAAGAATCTAGCTGTACTTTTAGCTGAGTTATCAGATAATTCTCCCACTTCGACCCACTTTTTCAAGTACTTTATTGCTACCAAAATGTACCTACATTTCCTTCTTTAAGAAGTTTTCAATGGTCTAACAAAGTCCAATACCCATATTTCAAATAGTTCCTAGGGTTATGATGGATGCAATGGCATGAAGTCTCTCTTTACTGGCTTCCTTGTCCTTTAACAAGTATCACATGCTTTTACATATGTTTTTGCATCATTATACAGTGTGGGCCACCATAATCCTGCTAGTAATATTTTCCTAGTAGTTGCATATGGTTCCATGTGCCCTCCTACTAAGCCTTCATGAGCTTCATTCAATGTCGCTTTAACTTCTTCCATCACGCATCTTCGTAAGATACCATCACTTCCCATATTATATAGTATTCCCACTATCAAATGGAAAGGTATTGACTTTATAATCATTTTTTTTTCTTAGTTGCCATTATTTCTTGTGGCAATTCTCCTATGGATAGATATTGGCCAATCAACTTGTACCACGATGGAACAACATTAATGGCGAATAAATGTGCGTCAGGGAATTCATTCAAAATTCTTGCTCCTATAGGCTCTCCTGATCATATCCAAGAAAACTAATCCAAAATTACATGCTTCTTACCAGGTATCACTACTACTCAGAATACAAAATCCTATAGGGTGACGAGCCACCTGTTGACCCATCCTTGTATCACTAGTTTATTTATAAAGTACAATAGAGCTTGGTGATATACATAAAAATCAAAGGGATTCACCAGTAGGTAATGACTAAAATTTTGGACTGCATATACCATTCCCAAGGCTTCTCTTTCTATTGTACTATAGTTTCTCTATGCCCTTGACAATAGGTGACTAGTAAAGAAAATAGGCTGATCCAACCTGAACTATCCTTCTTGTGCCAAAGCACATCCAATTGCAAAATTTGAAGCATCAATGTGGACATGGAAATCCTTATCCCAATTCAGCAACACCAAAATCAGACTACTTATAAGCTTAACCTTCAACTCCTCAAAGGCTCCTTGGTGCTCCTATGTCCATCTAAAAGGAATATTTTTTTTGTCATCAAGTCTAATGGATAAGACACATGTGCATAATTCCTGATAAACCTTCGATAATACCTATCGATCCTAGTAAGGTTTTCAGTGAACTTACATCATATGGTTCTTCCATGTGCAATATCACATGGATCTTATCATAATCTATTTTTAATCCCTCAATACACACTATGTGCCCTAACAACTTTCCATATGGTACCATCAGGTAACACTTCCCAGGGTTTAATGAGATTAGTGTGTTTTTGCACCTACTCATACATTCACTGAGGGTAGGAAGATGCTCCTTGATCTTCCCATAAATGGACTAGTCGTCCAAAAATGTTTGAATTTCCCCATTGATAACTGATCAAATATATATAGTATGATGTGCTAAAACATAGCTGGGGCATTATAGAGCCCGAATGACATTTGATTGTATGTATAAATGCCATTCTCCACAATAAATGTGGTCTTAAAATTATATTCCTTAGTTATGCTTATTTGATTGTAACCCAAAAATCCATCCAAAAATGGATAGATTTCATGTCCTATGACTTCCTCTATGATGGAATCTATGAAGGAAATAGGCAAGTATCCTTTATGGTTACTGTGTTTAGACTCCTATAGTCCACATATATTCTGATTTTGTCCACTTCCTTCTTCAAGGTGACCACTATAGGTGATACCCATTCATTGGTTGTACCCCTAAAGATGAGACCTACCTCCAACATATTCTCTATCTTTATGTTCACTAATGCAACATATTTTAAATTCATCCTATACGGTCTTCTCCTTACTAGTTGTGCTCCAATAATCAATGCAATCTTATGGACACATAACTCAAGTGGTACTCCCTTCAAGTCCTTGAATGTCCATGCAAAGACAACTTTATATTCTAAGAATATCTTAAAATCTACCGCTTTCAATATAGGGTTCCAATCATCACCATAGTGAATCATTCTAGGTTCATCCTCTGTACCTAGATTGATGTCCACTATCCAAGGTCCTTTGTATTTGATATTCTCCAGCTCAATTGATGCTTTATCCACATTATTTGGGTGTGTTGGTCTTGTATTAATTTATGCATATCCTACTATATATTCTACAAAACTTTTTGGAAATGTCCATTTCTCTTTCACCTCTTTCTTAGGTTCCTAGCTGACTTTGGTTTCATCTTGTTTTCCTTGATCTCTTCTAAGTCAATACAAAGGTAGTTGGATTGAAAAAAATTGTACTCCTCCATTTGCCAATGAAGAAGTTCGTTATCATATCTAACTTCATCTTCACTACATTCATCAAGGTACAACATTCCTTCTCCATCTGGTTCATATCCTTCATCTCCTGAGGAGTTTTCTTATTCGTCGATCGTGGCTACATCCTCACTAACATTTTGATTGTTTAGATTAATCATATATTTGTGTTATCCCTTCTTAAAAGTGATCTAATTCTTTCCCCAATTGTGATTAAATTTGGCTACATGTAGCCATCCTCTTCCCAATAGAGCATCATATGCAGGCTTTTGCATCGTAATCACAATGAAATCCAAGATGAACTCTTGGTCATCTATCACCACCTATTGTGCTATCAAGACTCCCTTTGTATTGATACCATACTGGTCAGCACCATACATTTGATAGCTTGGTGCCCATAGATATGGAGAACCCAGTTCTAGCCAAGTCATTTCAGGTAGCACATTGACAGTAGACCCTCTGTCCACAATAAATTGTGTCAATTTATGCCCTAGAATTTCCATATGAACTAATGTATGTTTCTTTTCCACATCAATCATGAATATGATGGGGTCCATGAATTGGTCTTTTTGTTTCTTTTCCTGAATCGGTTGACTCTGCACTTCCATCACCTTGTGAGGTTGTATCTCTTCCACCATTACTTTTTGTAATGATGGGATGGATTCGAACAAATTAGCCATTTTAATCTCTACGGTGGTGTTCAAAACCTGTGTTTCTAGATTTTGCACAACTGCCTTCTCTTCTGATGGTTTTTTCAGTTCCTTCTCTTCTACTAGCTTCACTTGCTTATATTTTTGTGCTTCATAGTGTAATACTTTTTTTGCTACTTTCCAACACTTCTTTTATTTTGCTAGCTCAGGATATTTATCCTTTTTTTCTTGATTTCTCATCATGGCTAAAACTTCCTAAGTTTCCTCTTTAACTAGAAGAACCTCAATATCTAAATAGTTTACATTTTTTGGGTTGCTTGAACTTGCCTGCTTGGGGTAATTTACTTCCTTGTGGTTACCCGGATCACACCACCTACACATATGTGTAGTGTTTGCTTTTTGCATTTCTTGTCTCTGAGGTGAAGGGTAATTTTTTGTGAAATGCCCCCAATCTTGGTAATTGTGACATTGTATGATCAGCCTCCCTTCCGAATTATATTACAAATAACTCTGTCCTCCTTGTCAATTTCCCTAGTTCTACCTTCCACCTCACCGACTATTTCTATAACCGCCACTTGTTGCTTGCTACATGTTTCCTAGGGTCTTTGGTTTCTCTTCCTACTCCTAAATTGTCAAGACCTATGGGTATACTCTTGCATTATATGGACATAGCATTACCTCGTGTCCCATCATGTTACAAATATGACAGTAATTATTTTGTGGACACTTGATATTTGTATGACCCTCAATTTTACATTCTATGCATCAAATGTTATTCCTATTAGGCTTGCTTCTTTGTTCTTTCACGATCTTGTCAAATTCCTGATGAAATGATGTTACTATCCTTGTATAGTTTCATCTTCTACACTATATAAATCATTGGAATTGGGATGAGATAATATTCCCATGTACGCTTTGAGTCACTCTCAAAATTCTTTTCATACTTCAAAGATTCATCATATGTTTTTGATGGTACTACCTTCATTTTTTTTTTATATTTTAGTAGCAATCCATATAAAAACCATCACTTCAATAATACATCTACCAAGGGCATTTGCATCTTATCTACTATCTGCTTTAGTATGTGGTTGTATGATTTTACATCTTCATCGGGTTTTTGCTTCGTCATACAAAGTTCAATGATAATGTCTCCATCATCCTTCAAGGGATGAAATTATTCAATTAATTTCTCTTTCATTTGATTCCAAGTCCAAAAATCTATTGCATTTTCCTTTTTAGATACCAATCCATCACCAATCCTCTCAAGGTAGTAGGGAATAAAGTCAACCAGTCATCTGGCTGGTCTACACCATTTTTCCTCCAAATGGTTACACAGGTTCCAATATGTCTTGTGGGGTCTTCCTTACCCTCACCTATAAAGGATGAACATCTCTACTTGGATGCCTTGTTAGCCATATTTAGAGAATCATTCTCATAACTTGGGGTGTCCTGTGGAATCTCTATATGATTCCTCCTTGGGGTTTTTTACTACACTTATCATCAAAAGTTTATATTTAAGGTATCTTATTCTATCCCACCAATCGTTGACCAAACTCACATGCATCTTTATTTTGTGACTTCCTTTGCGGATGTGAGGGAGATGGTCTTGGTATTTCTTCTTTAGACCCCATGCCCTGTTGCCCTAGTTCCTAACTCCCATACTCTAAACTCCCTTACAACCCTTCCATCACTTTATTAGGTGTCACCATCCACTATCATTCCTCGTGCACTACTTCTATGTCAACTTTCTCCTCTATGTTAGGTGGTTCTGGTACCTCCTCTTCTGTCTCTATCAATAACTCCTCAAAATATCATTTTTCAAATGTCCAAACTTGCTCTATTTTTGGTTCATGTGTACTATGGTTTGAATTACTTGCATTTTATCTTTGAGCGATTCTCATGCTCCTTATTACTGGAATGTTCTCTCATACTTCTCGTCTCCTATGCCTTTGCTACTGGTATTTATCATTCACCTCCAGTTTTGTAATATTCTTACTTTGTCAATTTGATCTATTTTAACAAAAATGCCAAGTTCGATAAGGCAACAATGTCAAATTTAGCATAGGGGTGCAATATTACCAATGGGGAGGTGGTTCTCATAGGTTCATAATGATCAATTTACTATTCTCCATTGTAGAACCAAATCGTATAGTTGCATAGTTTTCACAACTATCAATATGTGATAACAAAGCAACTTGTAGGATCCTAAATCGTACAATGATAGGGATTGTACAATTTTACACTCAACCAATCCTTCAAATTTAATTTTTCAAGCTTTCGTACATAGTTTTATGAATAAATTATTCGATTTACTAATATCACCAAATCAGGTAAGTTTTCTTCAATTGCATAAACTGCCAAATCGGGTAAGTCTCTTTTGTACGATTTGTAACATTTATAGTGTATGATTTGTATGAAATAAAAGTTCAAAAATGTGCCAATTTGGATAATATTCTACATAAATATCTCTTAGATAATTTTTGGGAAGTTCTAGAATGGAAATTAATCCATTCCTACCAACATGCAAGTTCCATCATCAGGGTTTGAGAGAGTTTTATCCAATGGTAACATTCAAAAATTGTACAATAGCCTTCAAGATGTCTTTCTTGATATCATATTCATCATAGATAATTCCTAAGATTCACACCAGTGTTTTTCAATTCCATACTTCCAAAAATACATTTAATAATCAACAACATAAATAAGTACATGCAATAACTAGATAGTGCAAACTATTACTCCATCATTATAGAATTGTACAATACATGAGAAAAGACTATGAATTGAGGTCCTACTTCATTACTTATCATAAATGCAATAAAATCACTAAAAATTATACAACAATCATATATATGCATTCAATACTCAGACCAGTCTATCACCAGATCATTTCCAGACTGACCAAACTATCAAAATTAAAAAGAGAGTCTTATATAATGTTGCCCAGGCTATTCCAAAGTAGTTCCTAAGTAAATTCATTATTCACAACTGCCCATGCATAATGGAATACATAATTATACTTTTTTTTTTGCTAAATAAGATATTATATTGCAAAGGGTTTTAAGGATCCCTGAACCTATTACATAAGTAGCAGAGGAAGCTGTACCAAGATTTTTGAACAACGAAGAACCCCATTAGAAAAACCTGATTGGTGGAGGCTTTGGAAGAGGACGCAGCCTCAGCCTAAGAAATCCAGTGACAAAAACTAGCTAACAGAGGGTGAGGATGCATCCTCAGGCCATAAAATAAATCCAAAAAGAACCAGACCCTAGAAAGGAAAGGATTGCTTATCATACATAATTATAACCCCATAGAATAAAAAGAGACAGAGGACACCTAAATGTCGTTTAGGTAAGAGTTCCATGCAGGGAGGCAAAGAGGACAAAAAAAACATAAGCAGAAGGAAGAAAAAAGGATCAAAATGAAGCCCATGATGTTATTCCTCGACTTCAACTTTATCTTCTTCCTTGTCTTCCTCTTCGACAGTAGCCTTGGGTTCCTCATCTTTGGATTCCATTTTTACAGTCACCGCATCTTGGTCTACAACAACATCCTTGATTTGGCTGATCATTCCTGGAAAGAGCAACTTGTGGAGCCCATCTCAGATATCCATTATGCAATTCACCATGCAATTCATCATTGTTGTGGTCGAGTCTATGACGAAATCCTTTAGTTTTTTTCATCGCTATCATCAGTAATATCAATCACCTTGTTCTTGGTAGCCATGTTCAGAATCCTAGAAGACTTTATCATCGATTCCTCATTGATTTCAAAGGAAATGCTTTTCCTTGCCTTCATTTTGGAAAGGACTTCAGTAACCTTATTCTTCTTTTCAGCTTTGGACAGGTGATCGAAAGGGGAAATTTTGGTGGTAGGGCTACTGGAAATGGGGTTGGCCATGGGACTATTGGTAAGGATGAAGGTGTGTTGTGGCTGATCCACAACACACCCCAAACTTGGGGACCCACCTTTTTTGCATACTTTCAAAGAAGATCTCAGTGACCCAGATGCTAAAAATCAAGAAAAAGGCAAAATTGCACAAGGATGAAAAAGTGTCGCGAAATCATGACATGTTGCTCCGTCGCGGCCGAAAATGAAAAAGTGTCGCGAAATCGTGACATGTTGCTCCGTCGTGGCCGAAAATGAAAAAGTGTCACGAAATCGCGACATGTTGCTCCGTCGCGGTCCAGAGAGGAGAGAGAAAGACAAAAGTAGAAAAGCGTAGCGAAATCGTGACATGTCGCAAAATCGTGGTCAAAACAGTCAAACGGGGCACGAAGCAGAAAAGCGTAGTGAAATCACGACATGTCACAAAATCATGGTCAAAACAGTCAAACGGGGCACGAAGCGAAAAAGCGTAGCGATATCGCGACAAAAAGCAGCAAAGGGGCACGAAATAGAAAGGCATCGCGATTTCACGACTAAAAGCTGGCAAAGTGGTATGAAGTGAAAAGGCATCGCGATTTCATGACAGAAAGTCGCAAGATAGCCCCAAGTGAAAAAACGTCACGATTTCGCGACAGAAAGCCGTAAGATAGCCCCAAGTGAAAAAACATCGCGATTTCGTGACAGAAAGCCGCAGGATAGCTCCGAATGAAAAAGCATCGCGATTTCGTGACAAGAAGCAGCCGAGGCGTACGAAGATGAAAAATGTCACGATTTCGCGACAGGTTGCACTGGCAAGGCTGCTGGCAAGAAAATGTCGCGATATCGCGACATGTCACATTTTCACGGTGAGAGCAAAGGAACAAAGCTGCATGCATAAAGACGTCATGATTTACATGGGGCCGTTACAGAACGTGCATGGGAAGCGCAAAACACGTAGCATACAGGTGTCAGGGTTACAGAAGCGTTACATGTAAACAAAAAATATCGAACGTTTCGGCCTCGAACATGAATTCGAAAGCAACGAAAAGGCAAGAATACGAAGCGATGCATTCTGGGAGGTGAAACGAAGCGACGCAGGGCAAAATAGAGAGCCGTATCAGATGGTATAAAATCAGAAGAGCAGATTGATACGAGGGTTGGAAGTTGCTGCTAGCAGAGTTGCAGAGCCAAGGGCGACAAGCCATTCTGGGCCTGCTATTGGAGCAATTTCCTTCACTTGTTCTGGATTTGTTAAACCTGGAACATTCTGTCATTGTAACTGATATATTATTTTAAGGCAGAAATACAGAGAGTTGGCATCTCAATTGATAAGAAAGAAGGAGTCATTTTGCATGCAAGATTTAATGTTTTACCTTTCCCTTTCAGATTTCTAGGCTTCTAGGTGAAGTTTAATGCAAGTGTTCTTGGTTGCTTCATGCGAATGTCTAAATCTAAAATTACAATAAAAACCCCAGAAACCCGCACCTAGCTTATCTGGATTGTGCGAATTTGCAGGTTCAATAGGTTAGGTTGCATGCAGAAAACCTCATTATCTTCGATTTTGTCAAAACAAGATGATAGCACTCTGGACGTAGTTTAGTTTCATTTTTTATTTGCATTTCTTTATTTTCAATCCTTTATTTTATTCCTGCATTTTTTACCGTCATTTAAATAAATAACTGAAAATCCATCAAAGCTCAAGATCGAAATAGATTCATTTCTTAGATTTATTCACTTTGAGTCCATTGCAAATTCAAATTAAAATAAACCATAGTGCCCCTTGTTAACATCCACTTGCAACACTAAGGTATTCCCAACATTTAAATTAAACAACATCATTGGTATACAAAGAACTAGCATAACAAGAACCTTGGAGAAATTATTTGTGAAATTTCTTTGCAAGCAGAGGATTTTGGGACTCAGATCCTATCGAAGAGTGTGCTTTCACAACTGGGTGAAAACACCACTCAACAGATTGGCGCTAGAAGGAGGGCCTGATTGGTTTACTTTATTTTGATTTTCATACATACGTGATATCTTTTTTATTCGATTTTGAAATTATCTCTTAAATCTCACAAACGGCTAACTGCAGCACTTGTTTTTCTATTGCAGGTTTTCTTGGTGATAATCGAGAGTTTCGTCAGGCAGGCTGGACCCACCGCGCCGTATTGCGACTAGGTCCCAAACAACCGGGGAAACCATATTCCATGACCTTACACTCACTGGTACTCCCAAGAACAAAACCAAGCAAGTTGTAAACCTACCAGTCACAAAAGATATTTTTTCTTCAGGAACCTCGAGCGGACCTACACCAGTGGTGTCAATTGCCACTAGTGTACCTATTGTCAGTAATATTTCCACTGCTCTTGTAGGGTTGTCCTCTTCGATTTTGAGTCAAATGGCTCAACCTCCAGCAGCTCCTTGGTATGGAGCTAATAATATCCCTTTGAACATTGTAGGGGATATCCATGAAATCCCCAAGAACATAGAAATATTCTTGCCCAAATATAAACCAGATGGCCCAAGAACGGTAGAAGAGCATATCCAAGCTTATAGGGATGTTTTAATAAGGTTGCAAGTCCAGCATGAAGATGTGGCTTGCAGGCTTTTTCCCATGAGCCTAGATCCAATAGCCTATGAATGGTATATATGCTTGCCTACTGGTTCAATCACTTCATGGGCGCAAATGGAGAACACCTTTGTTAATCAGTTTAGGTCACCTTTGGATCCCGCAACCATCTATAATCAATTCATTACATGCAAAAGGGGCCAGGGTGAACCAATCAGAATCTTTAATCAGAAATTCCAAAAATGCTATAATAGAGCGGTTCGGCATTTTGCCATAGACCCCGCAGTGGCATTGCAAATATATTTTGGGGCATTGGATCCCATGACAGCCATGTTTGCAAGATGAAATCCTCAAGTTACCACGCTCGCTTTAGCCTACAATGAGGCCATGACCATCGAGCAGCAAATGACACCACAGGGCTATGGATTTCCCTAGATGCCTATGATGGGACAATATGCTCCATATGGTCAAGCTCCCTTGGCAAATCAGATCATGGCACCACAAATGCCAAGCATGAATGCCTTCCCATATCAACAACCGTATCCACCAGCACCGGCTTATGCACCCATTCCAATTCAACCAACCACATCCATTCCACCTGTGCCCGCATTTTTGCAAAATAGTCAATCGACTATGCAAGGAACCAGCCAAGTTAATTCTCAGGCTATAGTTCCTTTCCCAAATCCAACTCCGATTCAAAGTGTCAATCCATACGTGAATCAAATTCCTCAAGACCCCACCAATTATGCAAACCCAACGGGAGTTAACAACAATGTAGGGCCACCGAAGGAGATTTATTCGGAGGTCGAAGAGCTCAAGAAGATAGTCCATAAACTGAGCAATGACATGGTTCAAAAATAGAAGTATGAATCCCATGCCCCTCACTCAAATCAAAATTTTAACAATAGAGGGAGACATTGGAACACAAAGCCAAACAATGGGGGAGTACCCGCCCCCATTGCCAATCAACTAGATACTTCTGCAGGACCTAGTCAATCCAGCTCCCTTTTGAATATTTTCGATTTGGCATGGGAAAAGGGGTGTAGGTTGCACAACACAAAAGAGCACAATGAGAGGAATTGTCCTGAAATTGCTAGATACACTCATTGTCTCCAGGCCCAAGTTGATGATTTGGAACTGGTGTCAAATGAGGGTCCATCGCAACATCAGGATGATAACATTATGGTGGTGGAAACTTTGTATCGTCAAGAAGGTGAGAGTGAGGAAGAAGAAGACAAAATTTTGGAATAGGAGGTGCAAGCTTTTCGAGATTTTAGAAAGGGGAATCACGGATACCATTTGAGAAGTAAATCTAAAGCCCCTAAAACCTCATCAACACCACCAAACAACTCTATTCTTCCTCCGGATACTAAGGTAGATAATAATCCTCCTCCTCCACTGAGAAGAGAAATGTCTAATGATGTGCAGAAGACAGTCAAATTCGAAAAGCCAAACTATGACATAGTGGAGGATCTAAAGAAGTCTAAATCTAGCCTTTCGTTCTTAGACGCGGCTAGATTGCCTGGTCAAAAGGAGGCATTGATAAAGGCTCTGAACTCACCTGATCAAATGTGGAAGGGAAAAGGAGTTGAGTCCCATCTGATTTTACGAAAGGAGAGACGGGATGTCCCGCCATTCTTATTAACTCTAAGAATTGCGGGTAAGAATTTGCATAACTGTTTGGTGGACACGGGTGCCACGAGCAACCTCATGCCTTCGGAGATATGTCAAATGCTAGGTCTACAACTTGTTTCATCCAAATGCAAGGTTTTGCAATTGGACCGATCGGAGGTAAATGTGGTAGGGACCCTATATGATGTCAAAATTCAATTAAATTCTGAACCCAGGGTCCAACAGGTTATCGACATTCTGGTTGTTAATATCCCAAGTAGATATGGAATGCTACTTGCAAGGGATTGGATGAAAACTCCGAATGGTTATTTTTCAACAGACTGCTCACATATGTGGCTACCCTGGAAGGGAATTGCAAATCAAATCAGAGTGGAAAATGAACCGAGGCTCAAAGAAATCATAACAAAATTTAACAAGCCGAATGAAGTTCAGTTTTCTAAGCCAAAACTGGGGGTCTATGCACTTGATGTTGAGGAAGCTATTGAAGAGCCTAAAAAGGAAACATGTCATGGTGGCTCTTTTGAGGAAAATGATTTCACATGGTTGCTCAGATTTGATGGATCCAAATCTAGACAGGGAGCAGGAGCTGGAGTCGAGCTCACTGGTCCAGGAGGTAAACCATTATTGGCTGCTTATAGATTGCAATTTCCTTGCACGAACAATGTGGCAGAATACGAAGCACTGATCTTTGGTTTACGTCTAGCATTGAGCAAACAAGTTAAATGCTTGAAAGTATTGGGAGATTCTGAACTAGTTGTCAAGCAGATTAAAGGACAATATACATGCCGTGACGGAGATCGAGCCTTTATAGAACTAGGGTTATGGACCTCATTGAGGAATTCGATGCGTTCAATATAGCCCTTATTTCTAGAAAAGGAAACCGAATAGCAGACTCTCTTGCAGTCGCCACGGGCATGTTAAATCTAGTGGACATAAAAAGGTGTAAAAAGTTCTCCATTGAATTAGTTCCTTGTCCATCAATACCCGATAATGTCAAGAATTTCCAAGTTTTTGAAAATGACAGACACATCTTCAAATTTGTCACGAACTCGGGTATTTTTGAAAATCAGGTGATTGATGAGGAACAAAGGTGGCAAGATGAAACATAAAATGAAATTGAAACTGCGTATCAATCCAAAAAAATACCTAAAGACGTGGTTTCATTGGAAAAAATGTTTGACATGGGATACAAGACCAAGAAAGGAAAAAGGGTCCCACTCCCCAAAGATGCATGTGATCTAATTAATCTGGGGAGTACAGACAATCCACGGGAAGTGTACATTGCCAAGGCATGTACAGCTGAAGAAAGGAACAACATAATGCATGCATTAAAGCATTACATGGATTGCATTGCTTGGAATTACAATGAGCTGAAAACATACAACCAAGACATCATCACACATACCATCCCTCTAAAGCCGGACTCCAAGCCTTTTAGGCAAAGACAGCGAGTTGTTAACCCGCTATTGGAGCCCTTAATAGAAAAGGAGGTCAAAATATTATTGGAAGCGAAGATCATTTTTCCTGTTAGGCACTCAACCTGGGTTGCTAACCTCGTTCCAGTAAGAAAAAAGAGTGGAGAGATTAGGCTGTGTATAGATTTTCGAAATCTTAATAAAGCCTCTCAAAAGGATAATTATCCATTGCCATCCATTGATGAAATTCTACAAACGGTAAATGGATCTGAAATGATGTCTTTTCTTGATGGGTATTCTGGATACAACCAAATTCTTATACATCCAAATGACAGGATGAAAACAGCCTTCACCACCAAGTGGGGGACATTTGCATATAAGAGAATGTCATTTGGACTGTTAAATGCTGGTGCAACATTTCAACGCGCCATGGACTATGCATTCAAAGGGCTTATAGGCAAATGTATCATTGTGTATGTGGATGATATTCCAGTATTCTCAAAGAAAAGAGAAGACCATGTCAAAGATTTGAAGAAAGTGCTTCAAAGATGCAGAGAACATGGAATTTCCTTAAATCCCAAAAAGTGCATTTTTGGAGTAACAGAAGGAAAATTGCTTGGTCACATCATTTCAAAAGAGGGCATATCCATCGACCCAGAAAGGATACAAGCTATCCAAAACTTGCCTCTCCCGGGTAGTAAAAAAGAGCTGAGATCTTTCTTTGGGCAGGTTAATTTTGTGAGGAAGTTTATCTCAAGCTTTGCTGAGATAGCCAAGCCTCTGAACAAAATGCTCAAAAAGGATGTAGATGTGAGATGGAACGAGGAAAGTAGGGTGGCCTTTCAGAACATCAAAGATGCCATTTCCAGAGCCCTTGTCCTCATAAGTCCAGACTATTCTAAGCCTTTCTATATTTATGCTTTCGCATCAGAACACTCTTTTGCGAGTGTCTTGACCCGTAAAGGTGAGGATAGTGCGAGAAAACCCCATAGCATTTTTAAGTGCCCCTTTAAAAGATGCTCAATTAAGGTATTCCATCCTTGATAAGCAGATGTACGCACTTTTTAAAATGGTAAAAAAATTTAGACATTACATTGTGCACAATAGAGTTATTGCCATCGTGCCTGACCTTGCTGTTAAGACCATGTTTTTATAGAACAAACTAGGTGAGAAAAGAGGGAAATGGATTTCCACCATCCAAGAATTTGATCTCGAAATCCAACCTATGAAACTAGTTCGAGGATAGGGACTGGTGAAGGCGATCGCTGAAAATAATCCGCAAATAACATGCCAATACTCGAATATAGAATACATTTCTAAGGATGACTGGTATGTTGATATTGTGCAATTTTTATTGAATGGTAAGTGTCCTTCTAATCTGAATTCAACCCAGAGAAGAGCTTTAAGGCTTAAGTCTGTCAATTATCTGATGAAATCTGGTGTTCTTTACAGGAAAAATCATGAAGGGATCTACTTGAGATGCCTGAACAAAGAAGAATCTACCAAGGTGTTGCAAGAATTTCACGGGAGACATGGAACTGGTCATGGTGCGGCAAATGCTACAGCGCATCAAATCCTGAGAGCAGGATACTACTGGCCCCACATTTTCAAAGATGCACATGCCCATGTACGATCATGTCACATTTGTCAAGTGGCCGCCAATAGAGAAAGAAATGCAGCCATGCCATTACAACCTGTAGTTGAAATGAGACCATTTGCACAATGGGGACTAGATTTCATTGGGGTTATTAACCCAAATTCTTTTGATTCCCATAAATTCATATTAACAGCTAAAGATTACTGTACAAGGTGGACAGAAGCAATTCCTACAAAACATGCCACCACAGACATTGTAATAAGATTCCTTGAGGACCACATTATAACAAGATTCGGAATGCCCGATTCTATTGTCAATGACAATGGTAAAGCTTTTATTTCTACGCAATTTGCAGATTGGGCATATGACAACAAAGTGAGCTTAAAATTTGCATCTAATTATTACCCTCAAGGAAATGGTTTGGCCGAGTCTTCAAATAAAAATTTATTGAATATCATTAAGAAATTGTTGGAAAAGAACCCTCGGGATTGGCATAGCCAATTAAAGTTTGCCCTGTGGGCAGATAGGACCAAAGTAAAAGAATCCATAGGGAATACTCCCTATCATTTGGTCTATGGGCAAGACCCGATATTTCCTGCAAATTTGAAGTTGCAAACCTTGCATTTCATACAAGAGTACTTGGGGACAGATGATCAAGTTGAAGCCAGGTTAAGTCATTTGCTGCACCTTGATGAAAAGAGGGAAGAAGCCATGAATCACATGAATAAACACCAGGAAGTTATCAAGAGATGGTTTGATAGAAGGGCTAAAATTAAGTCCTTCAGAATTTCAGATTTGGTATTACTATGGGACAAAAGACATGAGGAAAAAGGAAATCATCAAAAGTTTGATTGTCTTTGGTTAGGCCCTTATCAGATTTCAGAAATTCTCGGGAAAAATACCTTCAGGCTAAAAAATTTAGAGGGGAAGGATTTGATGTTACCGGTTAATGGGCGTGTGTTAAAGCATTATTTTAGTCCTTAGGTCGTAAGAGATTGATGTTATTCTTTTCGGTTTTGGTGGGGTTTTTCATATTTTGTTTTCATTGTTTAGGATTGTTAGTCTAGTTAGGATTTAGGTTGTGGGTGTGATTTCAATTGACATGCTTTGTTGTTTTTATAAATAATAATAATATAAAAATATATATATATATAAAAAATAAAATTGAGATGTCAACTTATGCTTAAGACTAGGAGAATATGAAATATTGGAATTGTCTTGTAAAAGCTCCACAAGTAACACAAACATTTTAAGTTATATCGTTTGAAACTTGTGATGCATGAAGTAGTCAGTTTTGTATGGCAAATATTTCATCTGCAATTCAAGAGATAATGCATTCATGTTACATCTCACTTTACATATACATTCCATCTTAGTTGCATATGCATCTTAGGTACAAATCATTAAAGTGTGTCAAATCCTCTTAGGGTTGTACTATAACATAAATGTAAAAAAAATCCTAAGGTTGGAAACTGAGCCTCTTGATATCTAGAACTAAGCACATCTTATACATTAAAAAGGATCTTGAGCAAAATGATCAAAACCTAACTTGGAAGAAAAGGTTGGGCGAAAGAGGTTTTTCATGTCTATCCTATTATGCAACATGATCCTTAAAACAGTGGTTTTGACCACTTCCATAAAGCTTAAAGCCTAAAATCAGAGTAGTAAGGATAGGGCTAAATCCTCATCGAACTTAGGTTGAGGATCCAACTCCCCAAAGCTTTGATTTGACCTACATGGAGTAGTAAGGATAGGGCATAAATTCTCATCTCGCTTAGGTTGAGAATCTGATTCCCCAAAGCTCTTATGTCTCATTTCATGATAAATCTTGGATTGGAAGGATCGTACTACTTGTCCTCTGCAAAGGATGGGTAGTCATCCCCAAGGTCTAAGCAATAAATTAATATTTTCCATTTTTATCCAAAGCTTGGATTGGAAGGATCGTACTACATGTCCCTAGCAAGGATGGGTAGTCATCCCCAAGGTCCAAGAAGTAAAAAATTAATTTTTCCCATCTCATATTTATATTGGATTGGAAGGATCGTACTACTTGTCCTCTGCAAAGGATGGGTAGTCATCCCCAAGGTCCAAAGAAATGAAGGTAAGTCTTGGATTATGGGGTTAGGTATGCCCATGCATGGCAACATGTCTTGTCTAAAAACAAGACCACTGATTGTCCAAAGGGTTAGACTAGCATGACCATTTCTTCCATAATTGGTTAAATTATTTTGCTCAAAGTGAGGTAATGAATTCTAAATCAGAATAGTAAGGATAGGGTTAAACTCCCATCTCGGTTAGGTTGGGAGTCTGATTCCCCAAAGTTCTGATTTCACGTTCACTTGCACATGGGTTCAAGATAGTAGGGACTCATAACCAACTTTGGGATATAATAAAGCAATTCATTAGTGGATCCTAAGAGGGTTTGGTAATCTTGAATGTTTGTGCATGATACTAGAAAGTCTAGGCCTTTACAAGAGCAAAATCTCTAAGCATAGTTATCAGGTTACACAAATCATTCACAATCTCACATATGCACTCATGTAAAACTGACAATGGAATGTTGATCAATTTCAAACGATAGGGAATGAAATACATTGCACACACCGAGCTAATACTTGATGATTCTGATGATTCATGTACTTCTGATCTTTGGGCATTTGTTTATATTTGTTTATGTGCTAACACATGTTTTCGTGTTTGTATACTTCCAGGTAGGGTTCTCACTAAAATGCTCAAGAGCATTTGACAGCAGAGTCGCCATTTGTTGTGGCTGATCCACAACACACCCCAAACTTGGGGACCCACCTTTTTTGCATACTTTCAAAGAAGATCTCAGTGACCCAGATGCTAAAAATCAAGAAAAAGGCAAAATTGCACAAGGATGAAAAAGTGTCGCGAAATCGCGACATGTTGCTCCGTCGCGGCCGAAAATGAAAAAGTGTCGCGAAATCGCGACATGTTGCTCCGTCGCGGCCGAAAATGAAAAAGTGTCGCGAAATCGTGACATGTTGCTCCGTCGCGGTCCAGAGAGGAGAGAGAAAGACGAAGTAAAAAAGCGTAGCGAAATCACGACATGTCGCAAAATCGCGATCAAAACAGTAAAACGGGGCACGAAGAAAAAGCATAGCGAAATCGTGACATGTCGCAAAATCGCGGTCAAAATAGTCAAAAGGGGCACGAAGCAGAAAAACATAGCGATATCGCGACAAAAAGTAGCAAAGGGGCCCGAAATAGAAAGGCGTCGCGATTTCACGACGAAAAGCTGGCAAAGTGGTATGAAGTGAAAAGGCATCGCGATTTCGCGACAGAAAGCCGCAAGATAGCCCCAAGTGAAAAAACGTCATGATTTCGCGACAGAAAGCCGCAAGATAGCCCCAAGTGAAAAAACGTCACGATTTCATGATAGAAAGCCGCAGGATAGCTCCGAATGAAAAAGCGTTACGATTTCATGAAAAGAAGCAGCCGAGGCGTACGAAGATTAAAAACATCATGATTTCGTGACAGATTGCATTGGCAAGGCTGCTGGCAAGAAAATGTCGCGATATCGCGACATGTCACGTTTTCGCGGTGAGAGCAAAGGAACAAAGCTGCATGCATAAAGACGTCATGATTTACATGGGGCCATTACAGAACGTGCATGGGAAGTGCGAAACACGTGGCATACAGGTGTCAGGGTTACAGAAGCGTTACATGTAAACAGAAAATATCGAACGTTTCTGCCTCGAACATGAATTCGAAAGCAACGAAAAGGCGAGAATACGAAGTGATGCATTCTGGGAGGTGAAACGAAGCGACGCAGTGCAAAACAGAGAGTCGTATTAGATGGTATAAAGTTAGAAGAGCAGATTGATACGAGGGTTAGAAGTTGTTGCTAGCAGAGTTGCAGAGCCAAGGGCGACAAGCCATTCTGGGCCTGCTATTGGAGCAATTTCCTTCACTTGTTCTGGATTTGTTAAACCTGGAACATTCTGTCATTGTAACTGATATATTATTTTAAGGCAAAAATACAGAGAGTTGGCATCTCAATTGATAAGAAAGAAGGAGTCATTTTGCATGCAAGATTTAATGTTTTACCTTTCCCTTTCATATTTCTAGGCTTCTAGGTGAAGTTTAATGCAAGTGTTCTTGGTTGCTTCATGCGAATGTCTAAATCTGAAATTACAGTAAAAACCCCGAAACCCGCACCTAGCTTATCTGGATTGTGCGAATTTGCAGGTTCAATAGGTTAGGTTGCATGCAGAAAACCTCATTATCTTCGGTTTTGTCAAAACAAGATGATAGCACTCTGGACGTAGTTTAGTTTCATTTTTTATTTGCATTTCTTTATTTTCAATCCTTTATTTTATTCCTGCATTTTTTTTACCGTCATTTAAATAAATAACTGAAAATCCATCAAAGCTCAAGATCGAAATAGATTCATTTCTTAGATTTATTCACTTTGAGTCCATTGCAAATTCAAATTAAAATAAACCATAGTGCCCCTTGTTAACATCCACTTGCAACACTAAGGTATTCCCAGCATTTAAATTAAACATCATCATTGGTATACAAAGAACTAGCATAACAGGAACCTTGGAGAAATTATTTGTGAAATTTCTTTGCAAGCAGAGGATTTTGGGACTCAGATCCTACCGGAGAGTGTGCTTTCACAACTGGGTGAAAACACCACTCAACAAGGTGTAAATAATCTTAAACATGCCTTGGTGCCAGGGGAGATCATGGGATTTCTTGTCTCTACAGCTGGAGATTGAATGATTCATGGAATTCAAGAAAAACATGGGAATGTTGATGGGGTTAATTTCTCTAAAGTGATTGACGAAGGCCAGATGATAGGTTTTAAAGGGTTTGTCTGGGTCATCAACACATATGAACTGCATTATGGGTTTCATGACAACATTCCAAGGAAAAGAAATATCACTTCTAAACAGGCCAGATCCTTTGGCTTTCTTACAAATTTTTTCATTACCTTTAAAATGCTCCAACTCAACTTCCCAGTTGTGTTTGTGGTGGTGAATGGATCAACCTCCTTCAGTATCTTGGCTAGTGATGGTAGCAAGGAGATGGGCATCAACCGTGAAATCTCTCCCCCTGATAGTGACAACGCCATTATCCCAATATTCAAGGAAAGCCAATGTAATGTCAATCTCATCACCAAAAAAGAGTTGGAGGAAATTGAACAACTTTCTATCCTTAAGGATAAGGTCAGCTCCAGGGTCACAGACATAAGAATGGGGCTCAACATACTCGCTCGACATGGTAGGGGAGGGGAGCAGGAGAGGGGACGATAGGAGAATAGACAAGGAGGGTGGACTAGGGGAAAGGTAATGCACGTGAGCAATGAAATGGTTAAAAAGGGAATGGAGGGAGGATAAGGGAGGCTGACAGAAAATATGGAGGCTTGGGAAGTGAGGGGAGGACAGGTGGAATGGAAAAGGCTCACATGCGGGGGAGGAAATCCACCCAAGGTAGACCGATCACCAAGGACAACATGATGAATTGGGATCGAGCGACACGCAAGAAAATTTGCTAACTGAATACTGTGAGTTCCAAGGTGGAACCAGGGTTTCCTCTTCTTTCTCGGGCCGAAGAAAAACATGCCTCGAGTATCCAGGTAATCAGGATTGTTTTGCCATGTTTGACGCTTGAGGATGTGGAGGTGGATTATAACCCAACATTTAACTACAATCTGCACCTTGGGCACAGTGCCCCTACGGACCAAAGCAAGGATTCTTCGAATCATCTACCTGGAAGTGGTGCTTCAGGAATGATCATAAAACTACATGCTATCATTGTTGGAAATGCTTCTCCGTAACCTGCACATAATAGCCAAAAAAACCAAAAAGTGCCAAGGTCGAAAAGGGATAAACCACATGAATTTGCACAAAGGCAATGACACGGGGGATGGGTGGCGGTGGCAACAACAAGAAAATGAAAGGAGAGGGGGTTGGAATTGGTGATATGGGGAAACATGTGGTCTATGGGGTGGAGGCTAGCTCAGATGACGTGCCTCGAAGAAACAAGGGATAGCTGACTAAGATGGTGGAGAAGGTGGTGATGTATAATGGAGTAGGTGTGAATGGGCTCGGGCCTTGACACGTTAGAAAGAGGGGGTTGACAAAGACAAATCTTACTGCTGATTATGATCATGAGGATTAGGGATGAGGACCCAGGGACGAGCTTACTGATGAGGAGGGCTATTGTGATGCCTTTCTTGATTAAAAAATAGCTAGACTTCCATAGGGAGGATGTTATGCCAGATCTGGAGATTATCTATGCTGACTCCAATGTTAGCAAGCTTATCAGCCGCCTTATTAGATTCTCTGAAAGTGTGTTGGTAGAGAACATTCTGTCTATTTAGGATGAGGGACCTGGCTTCCTTGATATACTCTTTGACTCTCCAAGAAGGATTAGAATTGGTGTTCTTGAGGTGGTTGATGATGTTCAGAGAGTCTCCTTCAACTATCATATTGGTGGTGAAGTCTTTAGCTAGGCTTAGTCCTCTCCACATGCTTTTAGCTTCTGCCACATGATTTTTTGATCCCCTAGACTTTCAGCAAAGGCAAGGATAGAGTTTCCTTGGTGATCCCTTAGGATGCCCCCAGCTCCTGCCTTCCCAGGATTACCTTTAGCCACTCTATCAACATTTAGTTTGAGCCAACCTTCAGGAGGTGGGGTCCATGTAGTCTTCGGTCGTATTTGAGTGAGAGGACAAACCTCCTCTAGAGATAATCCCAACTCTTTACCTAGATCCATCTCGGCCTTGGATGCAGGTGTGGAAGCAGGGGGAATGAGGAAGGTGTTTTCCAGCGCAAAGGCTAAGGTTTTGGCTGAGACAAGGTTTGGGGCTTTAGCCTTTAGGGAGAAAACCCTATTGTTTCTTTCAAGCCAGACTTGCCAGAGGAAATGGTGGAGGGAAATTTTCTAGAAGAACTAGAGGCGGGGGTCATGGAAAGGGGTAGGCCATTTTTGGAAGAGATCACTGATGGAGGGTGGTGGGGCCCATTGGATATGGAAATGGTGAAAAATGGAGCCGAGGATGGCTGAGGAGAAGGGGCAGTGGAGAAAGATGTGGCTAGTGGATTCCCAATCGTTGAGACACAGAAAGCACCTGTTAGGAATGGGCATGCATTTTTTGATGAGGTTATCAATGGTGAGGATTTTCTCTTGGATGGCTAACCAGGAAAAGAAAGAAATCTTAGGAATGAGGTGCTTGACCCAAAATTTATCAACAGGTGGTAGACTATCCTCAGGAGCAAGGAGGAGGAGGTAAGCTGACTTGACAAAGTAATTTCCACTTTCAGTGTGTTCCTAGATGATGCGATCAGGCGGTCTAGAGGAAGGGATGATGGTGGAAGATAGAATGGAATTTAACAGGTTAGATTCAATAGGAAAATTTGGGTGGACAATGGGAATCCAAGTAGAGGGTGAGCCTGGAGTGAGAAAGTCAGAGACTTTGTGTCCTATTCTATCATCAGTAAATATTTTGAGTTTGGACAGAATGGGGTCATTGAGGAGAGGTCCTCGGGATATCCAGTTGTCTTTCCAAAAATTTATGCTTTGCCCATCTCCCAACATCCATCTTAGACCTTTCATAATAAGAGACTTAGTGCTCTTGATGGAATTCCAGAACGTTGACCCTATGCTAGGAATGTCATCGTTGAAAAAATCACCATTTTGAAGATATTTCCTTTTTACAATAGTGATCCATGCATTGTTATCGCCTGATATGAGCCTCCAAGC
Source organism: Wollemia nobilis (assembly GCA_028583015.1). Classification (NCBI taxonomy): domain Eukaryota; kingdom Viridiplantae; phylum Streptophyta; class Pinopsida; order Araucariales; family Araucariaceae; genus Wollemia; species Wollemia nobilis. The sequence continues at coordinate 2,387,020 of JAQPPZ010002068.1, forward strand.
CTGTTTAGCAATCAGTGTAGTATTAAGGGAATGGATCCTCCTAAGCCCAACTCCTCCCTGTTGCTTAGGTCTGCAAACCTTGTCCCAAGCCACCAAATGAATTCTTTGTTTGTTGTCTGTTCTTGTCCATAATTTTTTTTTGTATTTGCTCTATTTTGGCTGAAATAGAAGAGGGAGCCTTGAATATGGATAGGAAATAAATGGGAATGCTTTGAAGGACCATTGTAGTTAGGGTACATTTAGCTACCTAGGATAGAAGATGTCCTTTCCAACCCACCAATTTCCTTTGGATGCGCTCAATAACATTGTGCCACATGGAACCTGCAGGTTGGCCATAGAATAGAGGGAGGTCGAGGTAGGTAGTAGGAAGATCAGCTATGGAGCATTCAAGAATTTTAGCAATCCTGATTTGTCTCTGCATAGGAGTATTTAAAAAATATAGTTTGCTTTTATTGAAATTAACTTTCTGACCAGCAGCTACTTCGTAGATTGGAGGATGAATTTGATGACTTTAGCCTCAGGTATTGAGGCCCTTGTAGACAGAATGGTATCATCCACAAATTTTTGATGGGAGATAGGTGTGGTTTGAGAGGAAGCTTTAATCCCTATCAACAAACCAGATCTACAAGCAGCCTGGATAGTCCTGCCTAGAGCTTCTGCTAAAATAATGAACAACATTGGAGATATAGGATCTCCTTGTCTAAGTCCTCTACTACTTTGGAAGTAGCCTGTTGTAGACCCATTGATTAGGATAGAGAACCAAGATGAGGAGATGCAGGTTCTAATAAGATCTATCCAATCCACGTGGAATCCAAACTTGTCCAGGATGGCTAAGAGAAAATTCCAGTTCACTCTATCATAAGCTTTATTCATATCCAACTTGAGGACACATGTGGGATTTTTGGATTTGGAGGCTGAATGAAGGGCTTCATGGATGGAGATAACCCCATCAAGGATAGATCTACCCTAAATAGAACTACCCTAACAAGGGTCAATGATGGTGGGCAAGATAGTTTTCATTCTGGAAGCCATAATTTTAGTGAGGATTTTGTAGACTATGTTGCAAAGGCTAATGGGTCTGTAGTCAGCTAAGGCCTTGGCTGAAGGATGCTTAGGAATGAGAGCTATGAACGTTGAATTGAACCCATGAGGAATCCTTCTGGATTATTGGAATTATTTGATAGTCATACACACATCAGGTCCAACAATATCCCAAAAATGTTGAAAGAAGCAAGGAGGAAAGCCATCTGGACCTAGGGCTTTGTTGGGATGCATAGAGAAAAGAGTCATTCTGATTTCATCATATTTGAAGGGGGCGATGAGGGAGGAATTGATAGATTCAGGGATGGAATTAGGAGGGATATGGTGAAGAAGGGCCTCCTGAGCTAAAACTGAACAAGAATCATCATCCTCAAGAAGCTTAGAAAAATAGGAACTAGCTTCATTTCTAATTTCCTCAATGTCTGACATGATATTACCATCCTCCTTGGTTAGATTTTTGATGTTGCTGTTTCTTATGTTGCGAAGGGTTGCCACATGAAAATATTTTGTATTCAAGTCACCTTATTTAAGCCAAAGAGCTCTAGATTTTTGGCACCAAAAGGTCTCTTCGCAAGCAAGGATATTGTGATACTCAGCAAGGATCTATTTTTCTTCAATTCTGGTTTGGGAGTCTAGCTCTCCACATTCATTTTTTATTTCAATTTGATTAAGTCTTTCTAATAGAGACTTCTTGTTGGTGAAGATATTGCCAAAGACTTCCTTATTCCAGATTTTTAGGTCAGATTTGAGATCTTTAAGTTTCTAAGAAAGTCTGAAAGAGGGGCACCCCTGGTATTCTTGTTGCCAGACATGAGAAACACGTTGTATGATATTTGGGTGATGTAGCCACATGTTCTCGAATATGAAAGGATTTTTGAAAGTATTTGATCTATTGATGTCCAGGATGAGAGGATTATGGTTGAAACCCACTTTAGGAAGAGGATGGAGAGTCGCATCACCAAAAACCTGCACTGCTTCTTGAGAAAGGAACACTCTATCAAGTTTTACTTGTATATGTTGAGCCCCAACTCGTCTATTGCTCCAAGTGTATTTGCCCTTTTTTAGATTAACATCCATGAGACTGTTAGTATTCACGAATTCCATAAAATATTTAGTACTTTTGGTAGGAGTTTCACACCCTCCTTTCTTATCTGAAGGATAAAGGGGAGTATTAAAGTCTCCAGCCACTATCCATGGTATGTTCTAAAAGGAATATTTCATCTTTGTTAGGATCTCCCACAACTGTGTTCTCCCAAAAATCGTATTAGGGGCATAAACATTGGTGACGACCCAAGATAAGTCACTATTGATGTCATGGAAGAGGACACTTAAAAGTCTTTCACTGGTGTGAAGGAGGCATCCTTCAACTTTCTGCCTATCCCACATACATATGAGGCCTCCAAAAGTTCCTCTAGCATTACTGACTATAACTCCTGCATTTTTCCATATGGCTTTAGCAACTTCAGAGCTATTGGCATTAATTTTTGTTTCCTGCATGATGAAAATGGAAGGTCTAATGTCTTTCCTCATAGACTTAACAAGTCTTTATTTGGATGCCCCATTGAGGCCTCTCACATTCCATGAGAGTAGCTTCATTTGGAAGGTCTCGGGGGTTTTTTTGCATCCCCTACCACTTGGGTGAGGGGGTTTAGTACTCTTACTCTCCTATAGAAGTTGAGAAGTAATATTTGGGAAGAGGGTCTTCTAAATTCCATTTGCTATATCATCCACTATTTGGGAATTCCTTTGATCCTCTTTGGAGGGTCTGCCTCTTTTCTTTTCACTCCCAAAATCCATAGGAGATTTGGTAGTGCTTCTAGTTTGCTTGGGGCTGAGTTTATAAGGAATAATCTGCTCGAGGACTGGGCTAAGGGGTCTGATGGCATGATTAAGGCTTGGTGATGAAGTTTCTTCCATCAAAGAATTTGTTGCTAGCCCATCAAGGGGACTTCGAGATGGTCCAGACTTGGACGGGGTGTTGAGGAAGTTGAGATCGACATTAGGCTCAAGAAGGGTTTCAGAAGGTTTTGGGGGAGGTCTGGGGTCCTCAGAAGAACTAATGAGGGTGGAAGCATGGTCTCGAGAGGGAGAAACTCCTAATAGGGGTTCTGGGGTAGCAAGAGTCGACAGGGGGGAAAGTAGAGCATTTCCTGCTTGCAAAACTACAACCTCATTTAGAATAGTAAATCTATTGGTGGTAGTGATAGAGGAACTTACTTGGTGATGAGCCAGATGCATCTTCTCCTTCCCTCTGGGAGATTGGGGTTCTCCAATAATGCTTACCGCTAGCTTATTCTGATGGTTCTTTTCCTGATATTGTTGGCCCCCTTTTTTTTGTGGTTTGGAGCCTTCACCTCTAGTAGCATTTTGGGGAATGCCAGTTGCTTGAGATTGACTATTTCCTATGTTGGATTTAGCTTTGAGGATAGGGCATTGCAACCTCATATGACCTTGGGTGTTGCATTCCATGCAGAAGAGTGGTTTATTCTCATATTCCAAAGCTTGCTTGAAGAAGAAATTCTTGTGGGTTAGGGTAACATAAGTAGGGAGCTCAGAAGCTAGGTTTGCATTAACACAAATCCTTGCTACATTCATCCTTCTACGTGCTCTAGTAACCGGTTCAATAGCCAGGAGGTCTCCTATAACACTTGCAATGGAAAGGAGGATGTCTTCATGCCAAAAATGGAAAGGTAAATCAGGGATACATACCCAAATGGGGGTAAAATTTATATCTTGGGTATCCGGGTTGAAATCTAAGTCCCATTTCTTCAAGAATAGGCTCTTGCGGCCTAAGAACCATGGGCCCCAGTGAGAATCTGATTTGTATCTTCCTCATTGCTCAATATGATGGCAAAAAAACCCTTGGACAAAACAACTATTTCCATGCTTCCAAGGGTCTTCCATTTGGTCATTGCCCATCTACGGATAGTTTCAATGTTAGGCCTACCTCCAACAAACTTTCCTACCAGCGTAAATATTTCCATGGCTAGGTATTTTTCAGCAATGTCATCAGGGATGACGATATTTTGACCATTTGGAATAATAGTGGTGCGGGGGGCATAAGGGGGGCCCATCCATTTAAGGCAGTAGCATAGGAAACTACCTTGGAAGGTGCGACAGTGGGACTAGTAGCAAGAACCTCAGACTGAGGAGGAGCATCTCCCCAAAAGTGTTGCTCCCGAGGCTCAATAGAAGGTAAACCAACTCCTATACCTCCTTTTTCCTTTGCATCTTTGTCCTTGTCATCGCTAATGTTGTTGGCCGCAGGTGGTATACCAGCCTTACCTAGCAAGGAATTGGTCCCTCCACACTTATCTCCTAGGCCTAGTTTCCCTCCATATCCTATAATTATACCTTTTACTAAGTATAAACACATGATTTATAAAATTCATGCGCAATTACAAATCAAATTATATTTCCCTTGCATTTCATTGTACTTCACTACCTTTTGTATGGTTTGCCCTCTATTTTGTATGGTTTCACTCTTGCTTGTATGGTTTACCAAAACTATCAAAATTATCAAACTGGGAAAATCCTCTTATCACTTCTTCTTCTTCTGGGAGGTCGATTTGTTGCCTACACTCCCCCTTTCAGGCGTAGATCCATTAGCCTGGGAGAAAGGGGTGCAAAATTTTTGGGTCCACATTATTTGGTGAACCTGATGTGAACCACACCATCATTGTAAATTTTATTGTTTTTTTCCCTTTTCATAAAAAAAAAATCTTACTAGATGATATAAAATAGTATTAAAGAGTCTTCACTTATAGACCTTAGAAGAACGCTCATAGAGCAAGAGGTTGATCTCTTCTACAAATGTGATCATTCAGAACATCAAGTAGACTTATGGAAAAACTTTGGTATCATTGAGAATAGGTCTGAAGAAATAAGGGAGATTAAAAGAATTGATATTGCTAGAGCCTTAGGGCCAAGTTATTACTCTCCCTATTTCGAAATCAAAAGGTTGTGAACATTGGCTCGCAAATAAACGAGCTAGTGTTCATTCAAACATCTATCCTTGGGATATATATTTAGAATAAGCATTAATATTTCATCAATTATTAGCATACTTAGATGACAATGAGGTAACCCTAGAAAAAAGAAGAAGATATCATAAATAACCTAGGGCAGTCCTCTTTTGAGACTATTGTTATGAGTTGCAAGCTCAACTGTCTACCTCAGATACCAAGGAACTTACCCTTGTCCACTTTATCAACCTTCTAGTATGTGATTTTTATTTTAAGGAAGAACACTACATGAGTCTTGAAGATCTAGAGCCCATTAATGACATTCACAAGCTTTTCAAGGAAGATTAAATTATTTAGCATTATTATCAAAATTTTGTAAATATTTGAGTTAAAGCATAGTAGATTGTTTTATTTTTCAAGATTAAAAAAAAAAAAATTAAAATCCATGTCTACACACCTGGTTGTTAAAACACAAATTCAAATTTTTTCTAAATACAAACATAAATGCCACACATTTACGTAGATATACCCAACTTTATATTAGTACTTTGGCATAGAGAATCACACTTCAAGATCAATTACCACTGTAGATGGTATATTAAGTGCTTAGGACCAGCAAACTTCCTGCGATAGGTTGCCATTTAAATATCCTTACTCCTTTCTCAAGTTTTCTTTGATATTGGCATGGGTTTGCCCTCCTAGGACCCATAATACCTAGAAATATGTATGCAATAATTCCTTGTCTCAAAGCATGGTGGACTAGGATTCACAACCCTAATTTTGTCCATAATGGTCCACCGACCTATCAAATCTTTAATATTCATGCTTTGGGTTAGCGTAGCTATGCCAGTGCCTGATCATTGACCTTCAACTAAGGTTTAATCAGGGTCCACCATCACATGGCTTATGAACCATATGTCTTAGACCAAACTCCAGTTGATTGTAATGCTACCCATACCATCTATCGTTGGACCTTCCAACTTCATAGGTCAGCTCTCTAGCCATGATTCTTGTTGGTAATTCTATAACTGAAATAGGCTCATGAGCATCCTCATGTACTACTCGTATGGTAAGCTGGAAATACATCCCATTCCATCATTCATTAATCTCAATAGCATAGGATCTCTATCCCTTTTGATTGTTGGAGAACGGTTGCCTCCGATTCATAATAGTTGCCACTGCGAGCTATTGGCGTTTGGTATTTTAGCCCTACTTGGCATATTTTAATGTTACCCTTCCTTGGTAATATAATATTTCTTGTAAAGCCCTTATAGATGGTATGAATTTATAATATCTTTACACAATCTTATTAGTTTTACTTAAAACCCTCTCAATGGCCAGTTTCATGATTTTAATATTTGAATTGTTTTCTTCAATATATAGGAATCTTATTTAATAACATTTCCTAAGTAGCTTATCATTCTACTCTACCTACTAAAAATTTTCCACTTATATCATAAACTAAATAAACAAGTTAAACTATTCCATTTAAATCTTTATAAGCCAAGTTATATATATAAAGCTTAAACTTTCATAAGCATATTATTTTAAACTCATAATATTGAGAGAGTAAAGAAGATATTACAAAGCTTGTTGTACCTATTACCATTGTAGACTATGTTTGATTTAAAAATATATATTTTGAACTAATCTAAAACTTCTTTTAACTAAACCTTATCATATAATATTTCCTACTCCTCTAATCTGAAGTATAACTCTTTATATTCGTCCTTTAGAAAAACGTCTAATTATTTAAACAATATAAGATATGTACTTTGTTTGTTAAATCATATTACCACATATAACATAAAAAACATAACATGATTAAATTCAACTCACTCCCATTCATTAGTATCGAATGGATTAAATCTATTAAAGACTAAGTCAATTATGGCTTTGTAACAAAATGTTTTCATACAATTATGTGGGTATCCCAAGACAACACGATATACTCCGGGTGTAGTATGTTTATCTATATGTTAGGGTATCTCGAGATTTGCATTTTATCTATAGTAATATCAAATTTTGCTCATTATAAAGAAAAGGATGTCTTGGATTTTGAGCATTGTCCTGCGTGCTGTATAAGTGGTGATATGTTCAACTAAAAACCTTTCTTATCATATATACCGGAGAGTGGAACAACTATTACATTCTAAGACTTGATAATTTATATATATGTTCAATTTTTAAATCTCTTTTAAATTCTTCAATTTCCATATTGTCCTATATAGGAGATGATTCTATTGAGTCTTCATCTACTTTGTTATTAAAAATATAAGTGAGTACCATACTATCTAACAGTAAGGTATAATAAATTTTGGGTATGGCTTGTTTCATTCACATTTTGATTTCCATGTTTGATATTGGACTCGTGTTTGATATCTTAAGGACATATTGAGTTCTGGAAAAAACCTCATACTACACAACTTTCTCATTTAAAAGCCACTACTTCATGCTGTCGGGCGATTCTCATTTTACAAGATATGTTGAGTTAAGACCAAGTTGGGTAAGTTCTAATAAATCAATGTATGATTAAAAATTACAATGCTACCTTTCTAGAGTTTCTATAGATGGTGACTAAAATAAAATGTTTTACCCACATAGTTATGTCTATATTTAAGACCGTCAGAGGCGTATACATAATTACACAATTTGGCAAACCTAATACTACAAAATCTCTCTTAAGAATGATGATAGAATATTTTCAATCATGATAACTCTACTGTAGGATTATGCATAAGAATGGTTTTATCTATTCAAAGTAATATAGAAGAAGGTATCTCTTAGGACGAGGATTTTTCGAACAAATTACACCTACAAACCTTCCTAGTAGCGAATAGATTAGTTTACTATATTTTGTTTTTTTTCAAGTCAGTAAAAAGTTTAATTTATAATACAATACTACTTACACAAATTTAAGGCATCACATAATTTCATTTACTAATAGAGTACACAGGTTCCAGTTTATCCCAAAACTATCCTTATATAATAGGAGCAATAATTAAAATTTCACATTAACTAAATTTTCATCAACCTATGGTTATCACGAAGAAAAGAAAATTGAATATTTCAGATCTTTTTTTTATAATGTCAAAATTTATATATTTTATATTACGAATAATGTACAAACGAATACTATAGCCTGCTATCATAATCATAATATTAAATATGAAACATCTACTATGATATTAAGCATTCAAGCCATACTTCAAGTTGTAGCTGAAACCACACACAATAATTGCTTTCAATGGATCTGGTCATAAACGCTTTTGAGACAACATTTCCACCAAGAAACCGAATAGTGATGCCTTGAACATAAATACCTCCAAAATATCCCAATATGGCAGAAACGAGTGGATTTAGGAAGTGTATATGGGTTAGATTGGCCATATTTTAAATGCATCTACTTGCAACCAGAAAGCATATTTTTTTCTTTAATAGAAGAATGACTACTAACCATTTCTTAAAGTAAAATTATTTCTTTTTTTTTATAGTACATAATGCATTCTTCAATACAACAAAGTTTCATTTAATGGTATATCATCAGACAGTTTACACACTATATACACAACAAGCTTCTCTCCATATTCGGGTACTATAAAAATATTTATTTATATTTGAAAACTTCTTTCCAATTAAATACTCAAAATACAAACACAACAAGAGTTTCTACCCAAACCAACTGAAGAAATGTCATTTCTTTAGCAATTAACAACAGTGACTGTTAGAATAAATAATTATTCTCTTAAGTTCTACTAGGATAGACTTACTTGAGTTACCACTCTTCCATGAGTTAGGTGAACTCTCAGTTTAGACTAGTTCAGATTTGATGAGTTGTTGTAATCCAATGACTCTCAATGATCAACTTTGCTATTTATACAAAGTTGATCAATGGAATAAATCAATCAGTTCTTGATATTTGAGTAATGCTTTGCATAGCTAGTTTCTTGGTTTTAATATTGCTTCTCAATATTTCTAACATGGTACCAGAGCAGGGCTAGTTTTTTGCAACATTCCACTTTTTCATAGTTTTGGTTCAACTTATTTCTAGATAGGTCTTCTCTAACTATTTCAGCTTGTTTAGAGTTGTTAAAAGTCACTTTTTATTTTGATCTATACTCCCATATTTGTTATGAAGGATTAAGCAAAATATTATATTTCATTGCTATTATTAGTTGAAATATAAAAGGAGCAGCTACTGTTTACTACCTCTCTTTGTGTGTGGTGCTACATTATGTTGTTTTAGACATTGCTCTCTCTCCTTTTATTGTAGTCCTTTAAAGTAGTGAAACACTCCAATATAAGGTCCATTTTTTAGACGCTGTTTTTTTTGGAGGAAGGAAATTTTTTTTTATGGTAAAAAGTTTTTTTTGCCCCTTGACTTTATTTTACTGTAGAAGATCTTCAACCCATGCAGGTCAAAGAGTGGATGATTTTTTTGAGGCAGAGAATATAATTCTCCACCTCAAATCATCAAAAATATTCCTTTTTTTAGAGCAAAATCTACTGTACACTAGAGGTCTCTCGAGCAATTGCACCCGGTCTCTGCTAGTAGATGTTCATTACATCTCTTCTTCAACTATCCATGCTCGTCATTATTCTTTTAGGAGGTGAACGAAGAGGGTTTAACACCTATAATGCTCCTGACACCGTTAGGAGTAGTGTTACAATAACAACATGTTGGCATAAATCATCCCGAGTGCTACGCTTCAATAGAGTGGGCATATATTTCAAATAGTGAATGTGCTAGACAAGAGCACTGATTTCCTCCACATTCCATGATTGAAATAGAGCTCACTCTCACCAAGTGTGCACCTAGTCGACATCTCTTCAAGACACTGCAACTTACGTTAATGCTTGTGCCCCACCGAATCAATGTGCGACAAAGTGATAACTACATCTCGCAATTCCAATGCTAGCTTTGACCGAAAGAAATCAATGTTGGATCATATTCCATCTCTCTTAAAATTTTCTTCTCTTTAAATGGTGTTCCTTTGGTACTCTCTAACTGACGCTCTCCGATTTTGAGAACTCTCAATCAACTGTGATTTCTCTAATATTTTCTTAAGAAAATCAAAATATATATTTCTAGTTCTTGAGGCCAAAATCACTTTTTATCTACACTTATTTTCTTTGAATTTCAAGTAGGTATTTCTTAAAGTGTTCGTTGAGCACTCATCTCTTTTTAGTTGAGCTATCATAAGGTTCAGGGGGGTTGCCATCTACTGCGCTCGAATCCCAGAGCATCATCCGGTCCTCAAAGAACAATGCCATGGCTTTAGGGGGGTCGCCATCTGACTGCACAAAATGATGTCATAGCTTTAGGAGATCATCATCTATTGCGCTCAACTCCACTTGCATCATTCGATGAATGATTCCACTGCTTCCAATGGGTCGCCATCTGTTGTGTCATTTGGACCATCAAGAATGACTCCCTCTAGATCAGTTTTCTTGTGATGCACTCATCTCTGCTTTGCATTCGTTGCCTACTAGTTTTATCTGCCTATCTTGTTGAGAAACCTCATTGAGAGCATCGTAAATATTTTCGTTTGGCATCTTGTAGCTTCTTGTGTAGTTGGACACATCAACTTCGGCATCATTGTGGAGCAAAGGTAACTCGGACTCGCAGAATACACAAAGGTTGTCTTCACAGAATCACTTATAAGGATCAATTTTTTTACCTTTCAAAAGGTGGTACTATTATTTTCTCTATAAGAAATATTGTAATAATATTCTAGACTCCTCTCTTAAGCCTATTCCATAAAGGCCATCAAAAGTGGAAGAGTCCAATTGTAAAATCATAAATACAATTTTTTTTTGGGGGGGATTTTCTTGAGGTGTTACTTCTTGCACCTATTGTCAAATTTTAGGGGGTTTGTTGTTGCTGGTCCTTGCATCTCCTATTGTGCTCCTTGGCTTTGTTCACACATTCCTTTTTTCTAAGTTCCTTATAGTAAATAGGTATAGGAGGAAATTTTGGTGGTGGAGCCTAAGTGTGGCAATTTTTTTGGCCACTTAGTTTTGTTGCTTACATCTCATTTCAGCATCTTCTAAAAAGTTCATCATACATAACTATTTTTTTAAAAACACATGAACATTTGTAAACTCAAGCAAGAAACTCAAATATTTTTTCAAAGAGAGCACTTAAATTTTTTTGAAATAATCACCTATGTTCCACGTATTGGACTTCTCATTTACTTATAGTTTCCCTCACGTAAGGGTGGGTAATTGAGAAGTACGGTATAAAGGTCTAGTTGATTATAATTGCTTCATAAGCCTATGTTCCATGTATCAATTCTCCTCATTACTTATAGTTTCCCTCACGTAAGGGCGGGTAATTGAGAAGATAAGGTATAAAGGTCTGGTCAATATTTCTTGCTTCATAAGCCTAAGTTCCATATTACCAAAATATCCTCTATACTTATAGTTTCCCTCACGTAAGGGTGGGTAATTTGAGGAGATTGGTATTAAAATCAGGCTTCTATTTCCTTCCTTACATAGGTGTTTCTGCTAAAGCTTCATTGTATTCACTAAATCACTTGAAGTTAAAGGGGGGAATTATTGGTTCACTTCAATTTTTCTTTGGAAAAATGAATACAATTGATCCTCTCACCCCTCATAACTATCATACATGGAAGCCAAAAATATTAAATTTCATTTCTCAAAAAGGGCTCACACACTTGCTAGAAGAGAAGCAACCTGAATTTGAAAAGGAATATGAAAAATTTGTTCATAAAGGGAAGATGTATGAAACAATGGGTATTATAAGCACAAATGTAAATGAAAGCTTATGGTTTCACATTTTAGAATGTAAAACCCCATTTGAAAGTTGGGAAAAACTAAAGAACTTGTTTGGTAAAGTGGATAAAATAAGGTCAATGCAGCTAGAGGCAGAGTTAACAACATTATCTCCTGAAGACTTCAACAATATTGTTGACTTTCTCACCAAATTTAAAGAAGTCCTCACTCAACTAAAAGGCAGTGGCAAGGATAAAATAGAAGAAGAATGCATCTATCTTATTCTTTCTAAGTTAAATGGAGTGTTTCAAATTTTTGCTACCACTTTTTTGTCTACAAAATATGCACTTGGTACAAGTTTTAAAATGCCCTCTTTAGAGGAGTTTTGTGATAGGCTAACTAGAGAGGAAACGAAACTTGCAAAATATGAGATCTCTCCCTCTTCCTCAAAAGCCTTAGTAGCATCAACCTCTACTAAAGAAAAATTCAAAAAGAAAGAAAGAAGTCCCATAACTTGTACTCACTGCAAAAAGAATGGTCATTCTGTGAACAAATGTTGGAAAAGACTACAACAACTAGAGGCAGCAATGAAGGATCACAAGATAGACACTAAGAAGTAGATAGGAAAAGCCTTAAATGTTCAAGGCAGAGCTATAAAAACTTCATCAAAATACTGGGTTCTAGATTCAGGAGCAACTCATCACATGACTTCCTCAGATGAGTCATTCACTTCAATCTCCTCAAGTTCAACATGTAGCATAGAAGTTGGTGACTCATCCTTCATCCCAGTCAAAGGAAAAGGTGACATATCCATTGATGGTGGTTATATCAAAAATGTTCTCTATGTCCCAAACATAGCTACAAATCTCCTCTCCATCTATCAGATTTGTACTTTTGAAAAAGGTAAAACAGTTCTCTTCTCACCAACTGGAGTTGAGATAAGAGACTTTCAAGAACCAAACACTCTCATAGAAAAAGGAGATATTGATCACAACACTCACCTATTTCACTTCAAAGGATTCAAAAATTCAGAAGGGGCCTCCTGTTTTGTTGCACATGGAGATCTTGAAAGCAAAATTTGGCATGAAAGGTTTGGACATCTCAGTTATAACTACCTAAAGGAATTGAACACCCATGAAATGGTAACAGGGTTGCCAAAAGTCTCTTCCATTGATGGAGTATGTCCTGGTTGTGCTCTTGGAAAGCAACATCAAGATCCTTTCCACCCAAGTGGTTCTCAAAGAGCCTCATCCCCTCTAGAGTTAATCCATAGTGACTTGATGGTCTTCCCAGAACCTTCTTTCAAAGGAGCAAAATATGCTTTAACCTTCATTGATGATTTTTCCAGAAGAACTTGGGTCTACTTTCTAAAATACAAAAGTGATGTTCTATCCCACTTCAAAATCTTCAAGGCCTTAGTTGAAAATCAAGCCACTTGCAAAATCAAACAAATTCATACAGATAATGGGGGGAATACTTCAGTAATGAGTTCTCAATTTTCCTCTCAAGTCATGGCATAATTCATCAGCACTCAGTCTCCCATAATCCATAGCAAAATGGCATTGCAGAAAGGAAAAATAGAACTTTAAAGGAAATGGCAAATTGTATGCTTCACTCAAGAGATCTTCCAATAGTTTTTTGGGCTGAGGCAATTAACTATGCAAACTATATTCAAAACCGCACACCTCACAAAGCTCTTGACCATTTGACTCCCGAGGAAGCATGGACTGGATCAAAACCTGATGTCTCTTTCTTCAAAAATTTTGGGTGTACTGCTTGGGCACATATCCCAAAGAAGAAAAGGAAGGCTCTAGATAAGAAAAGCAAACAACTCATCTTTGTTGGTTATTGTGAGGAAATGAAAGCATACAGGCTTCTTGATCCCACAACTCATGAGGTATTTTTCATAGAAATGTTCAATTTGATGAAACATTCCCTAATAAATATCCTCAACCATCCTCTTCCAACATTATTTCTCTTGAGCCATCTCCAATATTAGAGCCTCAATATAATGAAGATCCCATTTTGGAGATAAATGATCAAAATGACCAAAATGAGGATCCTATACTCCAAACTCCAACTCAAAGCCCTGCCACTCCAATTACTCCTTCCACAATGCCAAAATGGGCCCGCACCATAGTTGAAGAAGCCACTCCTTACATCCAAAATCTTCCATCATCCAGATTAGGCAACACCATAGGTTCTGGTCTTGTGTGTCAGTCCATCTCCACAGATCCTCAAACCTTCAAGGAAGCAACTAGAATAAAAGAATGGGATGATGCCATGGAAAATGAATTCTCTTCCTTAATAAAAAACAACACTTGGGATTTAGTTCCTCTACCTAAGGGAAGGAAGTTAGTTCGTTGTAAATGGATTTATAGAACTAAGTATGGACCTGATGGAAAAATTGACAAACACAAAGCTCGCTTGGTAGCTAAAGGTTTCTCACAAATTGAAGGCATTGATTATTCTGAAACCTTTGCACCAGTTGCCAAAATGGATTCTGTTAGGTTGGTTCTTGCACTAGATGCTTCCCAAAAATGGCCTATTTTTCAGATGGATGTTAAAAGTGCTTTCTTACATGGGGACTTAAAAGAGGAGATATTCATGGAACAACCTACTGGATTCACTCAAGACTCCTCCCTTGTTTGTAGACTAAGGAAATCTCTCTATGGCCTCAAACAAGCTCCTAGAGCTTGGTATGAAAAAATGGACTCCTTCCTTCTTTCCTCAGGTTTTTCTCATTGTGAGTATGATGCCACAGTCTACATTTGGAGAGATGAAGAGAAAATCACCTTACTTGTTCTCTATGTTGATGATCTACTACTCACTGGTAGTGACATTTCTCACATTCAGACTATCAAAGACTCCCTTTCTAAAAAAATTGAAATGGCTGATCTGGGTTTAGCTCATTACTTCCTTGGGATTCAAATAAATCAAACAGATGCAGGAATTTCATTGTGTCAATAGAAATACACTCTAGACCTTCTTCAATGGTTTAAGATGACTGATTGTAAGCCCTCTTCTACACCTTTTCAGTCTGGAGTCACTCTAAGTACTTCCTGCACATCCCCTCTATGTGATGCTACTCTATACCGACAGCTTGTAGGGAGTCTGTTATACCTCACTCATACTCACCTAGATATTTCATATGTTGTTGGCTTGATATCTAGATTCTCACATCAACCTCATTTCAGCCATTGGCAAGCAACAAAAAGAATCCTACGCTACTTGCAAGGAACTACTCAATTTGGGCTCTTATATGAAGGAAAATCCATGGATATCATTGGTTACATAGATTCTGATTGGGCAGGTTCAGTAGAAGATAGATGTTCAACTTTTGGCTATGTCTTTTGTCTTGGTTCTTCACCAATTGCTTGGTCATGCAAAAAACAACAAGCAATAGCATTATCATCTACAGAGGCAGAATACAGGGCAGCAGTTTTAGCAAGTCAGGAAGCTCTTTGGCTTCATTAGATACTAAGAGAATTTGATTTTTTCCATGACAAACCTATTACTCTTTGGTGTGATAATCAGAGCACAATTCATATTTCCCATAATCCAGTTGAGCATCAGTGTACCAAGCACATTGAAATTCACATGCACTTCATTCGACAACATATTCAGAGAGGGGAAATACACTTGGACTATATTCCCACAGAAAATCAAATTGTAGACATCTTCACCAAATCCTTTCCTTCTCCATGTTACATTCAGTTGTGAGAGAAACTTGGGGTAAGGCAGATGCATTAGAAGGTACAAAAGAGGTTTTCACCTCTCCTTTCTTCTTATTGTTTCTTTTCTTTGGAAGATGGTTTTTTCCCATGTGGTTTTTTTCACCATCTCTCCTATATGTAATAACATTGTACATGAGTACCTCATCAAGCCCAGTTGTCGGGACTCATTTATTTTTTTGTTCAATGAGGACAATCTTCGCCATCCGAAGACATGCCTCTTCTTTTTCTTTTTGATAGATGGTTTTTTCCCATGTGGTTTTTTACCATCTCTTCAATAAGAATCATTGTACATGAGTACCTCATCAGGCCCTGTTGTTGGGACTCATTTGTTACATTCACCCCTAGTATCACTTAAGGGGGGTGTTAGAATAAATAATTATTCTCTTAAGTTCTACTAGGATAGACTTACTTGAGTTACCACTCTTCCATGAGTCAGGTGAACTCTCAGTTTAGACTAGTTCAGATTTGATGAGTTGTTGTAATCCAATGACTCTCAATGATCAACTTTGCTATTTATACAAAGTTGATCCATGGAATAAATCAATCAATTCTTGATCTTTGAGTAATGCTTTGCATAGCTAGTTTCTTGGTTTTAATATTGCTTCTCAATATTTCTAACAATGACCTTCTAATACATAATTTCATTTCTACACCAATTAGCAAAACAATTCAACATGGATTCACTTACTTGCATATTCGACGTCGAAGAATATCTCAGATAAATTTACCAATAATAAAAAATTAGAAGCATTTGCTCACAAGGTTCCCCCAATAACTTTACAACTATTAGCACCATTACCACACACACCTTTAACTTCGTCCCCCCTTCATTAAATAGAGGACTTCTAAAGTTCCTACGGTGACACATACCAAAATAAACATGCATGGAAGACATTTAACAATTAGCTAGGTGGTTTCATACTACCTCGCTTGATGGAGAAAAATTATATAGAAACATGTATATTTTTTAGAAATTATAATTTTATTATTATTATGGCAATGAATTTATATATATATATATATATTTATATATTATTTCTTGTATTTTCATTTTATTTTATTAAATATGTAAATATATATAATTATTTTCATAAAATAAACATTAAATTAATTTTAAAAAATTTATGCAACTAATCATATGCACAAAATGCAATGGCAGGCAGGATGACCTATATAAAAATATTTAATGGGTTTCCATGTACCCACGACCAAGGTGCACTAGGCACAACATCATATCCCACCTTACTTGATACTTCAACCACTGTTTCTACGAGAGGTGGGTATTTACTTCGACTGATTTCCTACTTTGGGGTAGAAATCTGCACCTGTAACCACAAAAACTTGCAGCAATATCACATTCTTCCAATAAAAGCTAGTCAATTAATGGGGTTGTTACATTCTCCCCAATCAGAATTTAACACAATTCCTGTGTTAGTCAGTATAATATTACAGGTTCCATAATAACTAAACATATATTCATAACTAAACAACTATGGATTATGCATCATTTCAAAAGTCACATTTAGTATTATATATCAAAATACCAGACATACAAATATAATAATAACAACATTCAAATTGTCCTTTTGATTAATAATTTTAAACAAGAATGAATTTTTTTTTATCTCAGCTACATCTTCCCAAGTAGCATCTCACTGAGTAGTGATCCCACTAGACCCTACACTATTCAACTATTTTTTTCTTAATTTCTTGGGTCTATATCCCAAGATTTTGATTGGTTGAACCTTAATGAGCTACGGGTCTAACGTCTGCAAGTGAGAAACATCCATAAAATGAGATGGGTTAGATATATATTTACGAATGGGAGACACATGGAAAACACTATGGATTTTAGACAAGTTTGGTGGCAGGGCAAGCTTGTAGGCAACATGACTTATTTTGGCAACAATGTCAAATGGACCAAAAAATCTAGAATTCAGTTTGGTTGAATTAATAAATCTTTTGGTTGGATTAACTCTAAGAAAGATCTTATCACCAATGGTAAAATCTTGAGGTGTTAGTTTCACATCAACATAACTCTTATGATGATCTGTGACTTCATGAATTCGTTGGCAGATTTCTTTCAATTGGACCTCCATTTTCTTAATAGCGTTAGGACTGATCACTTCTCGATCATTCATATTATTCCAAATTAATGGTGTTATACACCTATGCCCATAGAGGGTCTCAAATGGGGCCATGTCCAATGTGGTATGATAGCTGTTGTTATACACAAATTCCACTAGGAAGAGATAATATTACCATTTACTTTGGTGGTCCATGCAATACCTATGCAAAATATCCTCCAGCACCTGATTGAACCTTTCAATCTACCCATCCATAGCAAGATGATAGGTTGTGCTAATGTTTAGCTTTGTACCCCATGCTCGATGTAAAGCTTGCTAAAATTTAGAAGTGAATATTGAATCTCTATCCAAGATAATTGTTTCAGGGAAACCATTCAACCTCATGATTTCCCATGCAAATATTTGTGATGTTATAGGTGCATCATCATGAACATTACCCGGTATAAAATATGCCACATTAGTCTATTTATTCATAATTACAAAAATTTCATCGCAGTCATTATATGGGATTCAAAATATGCTTGATTATAATGAATATGGATTCACTGATTAGAATCATTTATGAAATCCATCCATATTTCTTCAAAATCCAATAGGGATTTGTAGGATCTTAATTAATCTACCCCTAGAACTATATCAAAAGTATGTAAGGGAGCCACATATAGATACTAATTAATATTTCTTTGAGGTTTATATATTTGAGGGTCAAATAAGCATTGGTTGATCATATTGGTTTGTCCTAAGTCATATTCGACTTACCACCCTTTTTCCAAGATCTCAGGTTTAATCAATATGTCTCTCAAAATATTAGTTGAATAAACTATCAGTTGCACCACCATCTATCAAAATATGAACATCTCCATTGCCTAGTTGTCATTTTATAAGAAATAAGATAACTTACCCTAAAGATCAAATTTACCTATAGTAGCATAAATCCTGTGTGGGGCCTCTTCTATGGAATTATTTTTATCAGCTCTTTGTGGGTATTGTCTAGAATAATGATCTAAGGCCCCACACATATAGAATAAATTTGATCTTCTATTCTTCTATTTATCCCCTTCCTTATTTTGGTTGTCATTTGTACTCCTGTCCTGGTTATTGTTCCTCTTTTCTTGGAATTTTTTTTGTTTTGGCTACCCCCTATTTCCTTGATACTTTCCTTTGTTTTTGATATCACATCTATATCGGCCATCATATCTAAAATTATTATACTGATCTCTACCCTTTTTCCTACTCTGATTATCTTCTTTTCTTGGAATCATCCTTTTCAATTTGCTGATAATAAGCCTTTGCATTATTTTGTCTTACCTCCTCATAACAAGCAGCATCATATGCAATTGTTAAAGTCTTAGGTATATTCCTTCCAAAATGTTATCCATATCTGGGATGTATCTCCATTATAATTTTTTGGACCTTGAACTCCTCATGCTTGTCATATTTAGGGGCGTCCTTTAGAATTTGTACAAATATCTGATAATACTCAATTACAGTCATGTTGCCTTAGCGTAAGTCGAGGAATTCACCATATTTCTCAATATAAAACTGAGGTATAAGAAATTAATCCTTGAAATTCCTTTCAAACTACTCCCAAGGAATATCTTCAACCTCTTTTTGAGTGACCTTCTTATAGGTGTGTTGGTCACGAATCTGCCACAGGAAAGGATTTTTATATAAACTGCACCCTAGACCCGGCCAACATTGAAAGGCTGGAAACAAGAAATGGCTCCCAGACCAATCTCCAGAGTGGGTTGGTTCCCTTACTAAACAAAGTTTGTTTTAAGATTAGAGTTGCTGGAAAGATATTAAAACTTTGCGAAAAGAAACGGGAAATATGGCCATAGCCGAAGTTATAAGATCGGGAAGAACAACAGCAGATCACTTAAAGCACAGCAACAACAAGTAACAGAAGATATAAACTTAATTCCCTCACAACCGTACGCAGAAAATCCCTCCAAGATTACATTCCAGGACTCATTCCCTTACAAGCAATATTCAAATCCAACATGCAGAATTCAAATGTAATAGCAACTAAGGAATATGAGTGTTATTAGAAATGTAAATAACAAAAAGGAAAATCACCCAAACAATCGCTTGAAAAATCAGAGGCCAATTCTTTCATTCCTGCAAATGAACTTCAAGCTTTTAGCAAAAAACTCCCGATATTTGCAAATGAGATTTACATTGGTTTTTATAGAGGGCCGGCCTCTTTACAACATTTAAAATTTGCAACAGACCTCCTTGAGATCTACAATTTGTGCAACGAAAACAATGAACATGATCCCCTTAATTGCAGCCTCGAAGAACCCAAAAGTTAAATGCCATAAAGAGTCGGCAGTCTTCATTAAATTGTGTTCTTGAAAATGTGCATGAAACCGTTAGAACAATCCACGAACAACAGCTTCGAATAAATAAAATCTTCAATTCTGGTAGCTTGGGCATGTTCTTCTATTTTGACCGCATTGGAAATCCACAAAATATTTAATTTTGGACCGCATTTAATTCTTGGAACTCACAAAACTACTTTGGGCCACAACTTAAGCATGCATAATCAATAATAAAAATAAATGTGGCAAAAATGCCAACAAGGTGGTCAACCAGTCTCTGGTAAAACCTTCTAAGTGTGCCACAACCCAAGTCATTTTGGACTTCCAACAGAGGGGTTGGATTGAAAAATGCCCTTTTTCTTCACTTATCCAATTGATGGCTATTTCACCATCATCCCTTCCATAAAATTTAGAAATATTTAATTTCTTTATTTATTTTTTCAATTCAACTCCCACTTTTCTCGTTGAAGACCCTTCTGGAAACTCACTTACTCTTTCCATTTCCTTATCCTTAGAATTTTAATATTTTTTTGTTGTTGAGTGATTATCTCTTTCTGTTGGGCTATTTGTGCTCTCTACTATTCCATGTGTTCACTCATTTGAGCTCTCTGGTTTTCCATTTGCTCCCACTATTGATTCAGCTGCTCCTGCATTAACTAAATTATTTTTGCCATATTTTCATCATTTTGTGTAGCTTCTGGCTCTTTTTATTTTCTAACACATCGAGGCACTTTGGTAGTATGCACTCTTTATGACTCCCTTACGAGTCATATTATTCCCTTCCTTGAGACTTTTGCAAATTTTTCATGCAAATTAACATCAAACCTTCTTGAGGTCCCCACCATGCTTGACGATAAAAAATTTATGTTAAAAAAATAATTCATGCTTAATAGCCTAGGGTTTCACACCCTAGGCTTTGATACAAACTGTAACAACCCAGGTCTACTCAACTGGTTGTTAAAAAACAAATTCAAAATTTTGCTAAATACAAACATAAATGCCACACATTTATGCAGATATATCCAACTTGATATTAGTACTTTGGCATAAAGAATCACACTTCAAGATCAATAACCACTATAGATGGTGTATTAAGAGCTCGAGCCTAGGCAACATCCTGCAATAGATTGCCATTTAGATATCCCTACTCCTTTCTCGAGTTTTCTTTGATCTTGGTATGGAATTGTCCTTCCAAGGCCCATAATACCTGGAAAGGTGGATGCACTAATTACCTATCTCAAAGCATGGTGGACTAGGATTCATAACCTTAATTTTATCCATAATGGTCCACTGACCTATCAAAATTTTAAGATTTATGCTTTGGGTTAGCATAGCTATGCTAGTGCCTTATCATTGACATTTTTCTAAGGTTTAATCAAGGTCCACCATCGCATGGCTTACAGACTAGATATCTCAGACCAAAATTTAGTTGACATTAATGCTACCCATTCCATTTACAACTGGACCTTCCAACTTCAAAGGCCAACTCTCTAGCCATGATTCTTGTTGGAAATTCTACAACTGAAGTAGGCTCATGAGCATCCTCACGTACTACTCATATGGTCCCTATAAAATACCATTCTATCATTCGTTACTCTCAGCAACATAGGACCTTTGTCCCTTTTGATTACTAGAAAATGGTTGCCTCAAATTCACAATAGTCGCCACTACGAGCTATCAGGGTTGGGTATTTTATCCCTACTCGACATCTTTTAATGTTACCCTTTCTTGGTAATATAATATTTCTTGTAAATCGCTTCTCGATGGTACAAATTTATAATGTCTTTATACAATCTTAATAGTTTGAATTACAACCCTCTCAATGGCCAGTTTCATGGTTTTAATATTTGAATTATTTTCTTCAATATATAGGAATCTTATTTAATAGCATTTCCTAAGTAGCTTATCATTTTACTCTACCTACTAAAAATTTACCATTTATATCATAAACCAAATAAACAAGTTAAACTATTCCATTTTAATATTTATAAGCCAAGTTATATATAAAGCTTAAAATTTCATAAGCATATTATTTTAAAATCATAATATTGAGAGTAAAGAAGATTTACAAAGCTTGTTGTACCTATGACCATAGGAGACTATGTTTTATTGTAATTTTTTTTTTTTGAACTAATATAAAACTTCTTTTAACTAAACCGTATCATATAATATTTCCTACCCATATAATCTAAAGTATAACTCTTTATATCCGTCCTTTAGAAAAACATCTAATCATTTAAATAATATAAGATATGTACTTTTTTTGTTATTTCCTATTACCGCATATAACATAACAAACATAACATGATTAAATCCAGCTCACTCTCATTCATTAGTATTGAACAGATTAAATCTATTGAAGACTAAGTCAATTATGTATTTGTAACTAATGCTTTCATACAATTATGTGGGTATCCCAAGACAACATGATATACTCCGGGTGTAGTATAATTATCTATATGTTAGGGTATCTCGAGTTTTGCATTTTATCTACAGGAATATCAAATTTTTCTCATGATAAAGAAAAGGATGCCTTAGATTCTGAGCATTGTCCCATGTGTTGCATAAGTGGTGATATGTGCAACTAAAAACCTTTCTTATCATATATACCGGAGAGTGGAACAACTATTACATTCTAAGACTTGATATATATATATATATATATATATATATATATATATATATATATATATATATATATATATATATATATATATATATATATATATATGTTCAAATTTTAAATCTCTTCCAAATTCTTCAATTTGCAGATTGTCCTATTCAGGAGACGAGTCTATTGAGTCTTCATGTACCTTGTTATTAAACATATAAGTGAGTACCATGCTATCTAATAGTAAGGCATAATAAATTTGGGGTATGGCTTGTTTCATTCACATTTCAATTTCCATGTTTGATATTGGACTCATGTTTGATATTTTAAGAAGGGCGTCTTAAGTTATGGAAGCTATTCTACATAATTAGTAGAAAACAACTCATACTACACAATTTTCTCATTTAAAAGCCACTACTTCATGTTGTCTTGCAGTTCTCATTTCACAACAAGATAGGTTGAGTTAATATCGAGTTGGGTAATTTCTAATAAACCAATGTATGATTAAAAATTACAATGCTACCTTACCAGAGTTTCTACAGATGGTGACTGAAATAAAAGGTTTTACCCATGTAGTTATGTCTACATTTAAGACCATTAGAGGCATATACATAATTACACAATTTGGCGAACCTAATACTATAAAATATCTCTTAAGAATGATGAAAGAATATTTTCAATCATGGCAACTCTACTGTAGGATTAAGCATAAGAATGGTTGCATCTACTAAAAGTAATCTAGAAGAAGGTATCTCTTAGGACGAGGATTTGTGGAATAAATTACACCTATAGACCTTCCTAGCAGTGAATAAATTAGTTTACTATATTTTATTTTTTTTCCAAGTCAATAAAAAGTTTAATTGATAATACAATACTACTTACGTAAATTTAAGGCATCACATAATTTTATTTACTAACAGAGTACACAGGTTCCAGTTTCTCCCAAAACTATCCTTATATAACAAGACCAGTAATTAAAATTTCACATCAACTAAAATTTTATCAACCTATGGTTATCACAAAGAAAAGAAAATTGAATCTTTCAGGTCTTTTTTTTCATAATGTCAAAAATTAAATATTTCACATTCTAAAAAATGTACAAATGAATACTACAAGCCGCTATCATAATCATAACATAAAATATGAAATATTTGGTATGCTATTAAGCATTCAAGCCATACTTCAAGTTGTAGCCAACACCACACACAATAATTGATTTCAATGGATCTAGTCATAGACACTTTTGAGAAAGAATTGCTTCTAGGAGATCGAACAGTGACGCCTTGAACATCAACGCCTCCAAAAGATCTCAATTCGATAGAAACAAGTGGATTTAAGAAGTGTATATGGGTCAGCTTGGCCATATTTGAAATGCATCTACTTGCAACTAGAAAGCATCAATTTTTTTCTTTAATAGAAGAATTCATACTAACCATTTATTAAAGCAAAAGTATTTCTTTTTTTATAGTACAGAATGCGTTCTTCAATACAACAAAGTTTCATTTAATGGTATATCATCAGATAGTTTACACACTGTATGCATAGCAAGCTTATCTCCATATTAGGGTACTATAAAAATTATTTATTTATATTTGAAAACTTATTTCTAATTAAATACTCAAAATATAAATGCAGCAAGAGTTTCTGCCCAAACCAATTGAATAAATGCCATTTCTTTAGAAATTAACAACAATGACCTTCTAATATGTAATTTTATTTCTACATCAATTAGCAAAATAATTCAACATGGATTCACTTACTTGCAGACTTGACATCAAAAAATACCTCAGATAAATTCATCAATAACAAAAACTCAGAAGCATTTGCTCACAGGGTTCTCCCAATGACTTTATGTCTATGAGCACCATTAACACACACACCTTTAACCTCATTCCCCCTTCATTATATATAGGACTTCTAAAGTTCCTACAGTGACACATACCAAAACAAACATGCATGGAAGATGTTTAACAAGCATCCAGGTGGTTTCATCTTCCCTCACCTAATGGAGAAAAATTATATAGACACACATATATATTTTTTAGAAAATATATTATTATTATTATAGCATGAATTTATATATTTTTTATATTTATATATTTATATATATTATTTCTTATATTTTAATTGTATTTTATTAAATATGTAAATATATGCAATTATTTTCATAAAAGAAACATTAAATTAATTTTAGAAAATTTATGCAACTAATCATATGCACAAAATGTAGCTGTAGGCATGATGACCTATATGAAAATATTAAATGGGCTTACATGTACCCATGTCCAAGGTGCACTAGGCACAACATCATATTCCACCTTACCTGACACTTCAACCACTGTTTCTGCTAGAGGTGGGTATTTTCTTTGATCAATTTCTTGCTTCGAGGTAGAAATTCGCACCTACAACCACAAATACTTGCAACAATATCACATTCTTCCAATAAAATATAGTCAATTAATGGGGTTGTTACATTCTCCCCCATAAAAATTTAACACAGTCCATGTGTTAGTCAATATAACATTGCAGGTTCCATAATAACTAAACATATATTCATAAGTAAACAACTATGGATTATGCATCATTTCAAAAGTCACATTTAGTATTATATATAAAAGTACCAAACATACAGATATAATCATAACAACATTCAAATTGTCCTTTTGATTAAAATTTTTTAAACAAGAATGGGATTTTTTTTATCTCAGCTACATCTTCCCAAGTAGCATTTCTCACTGAGTAGTGATCCCACTGGACCCTTGTAGCACCCTAAAATTGGCACAGTAAAATTGTCATAATTACATTCACCTTAGTAAATAATTTAAAATTCAAATTTAACCTCCCAAACCGCCCGTTAACCGTCGGGTAATCCGTTTCCCCCTTTTTCATGCCATTTTTAGAGGTTGTTTTGACCGTTTGACGATATCGTCGCCGATCAGACGATATCGCCCCAGATCTGACGATTTCGTCTGGGCTAGGACGTCCAGACGATCTTGTCGCAAAACTGATTTTGCAAAATTAGCTTCTGTTCCAACGGGCCTCTAATCCGGGTAGAAGCGTGTCTGCGCCGTTAGAGACCCTCCCCCATTGGAGATCTCCCAAATAGGGATGATCTCCAACCTCCTAACTACTCCCCTAAGCCTATTTAGTCCCTAGGACCTTCCCTTCCCAACCCCTGGCTGAAATTCTCTGTAACTTAGCTTCATGCACGTTAAATCATCCTAAGTTTTCATTTGCAGTAGTCCTATATCAATTTTGTTGCAGGTATCATCTTGTTTTTCAGCCGGAGCAAGCATACATCGTCGTCGACGAACCTGTTCAGATCGGAGGCGATCCTGTCGAATCAGAGATGATTTCGTACTGATGCGAGATGATCTCGATTGCAGTCCACATTGAGGCAATCAGTGCCATAAGTTTGCATTTCTTCACCTTTTCTCTGTTGTTTTATTCTGCAAATTAGCTAGTTTATTTGATATTTTATGTTATATTGCATTTTGGAGTTCACCCATCTAGATCAAAGGCATAATTAATCCATAATTATGATTTAATTAGCATCATTCATACATGTTTCGTTCTTTAAGTTTCAGTTTAGTATTGTCATTGTTATTTTGCACAGTTTCCCTCAACTAGAACAGTAGTATTCTCTGTATTTTGCATCTGTTCTTCTGTTTGCAGGTCTCTGATGAATTCGTCTGACGAATTCGTCAGATCTCAGACGATCTTGTCTGATCTCAGACGATTCTGTCGAATTCCAGACGATCCTGACTGCTTCAAACATCAGAATCTCCATCAGACATCCGGATCAGGTATTCTTCTTATTCTTCCTTAATTTCTCTATTTTTTTGTCTTAAATTTGTTCTCTGTATTCATTAAATCTGCATTTTCATATAGATTAATTTAGACTCATTTGGCCAAACCTAGGATATGAATGCTTAAAGTTAAAAACGAACACATAAAAACACATTCCAAACCTAGGCGTGGAAACTGCCATTAAATGTTTCCTGGTGAACCCACCATCCATCAAAAAATCATCAAAATACACCTCCCTTGAGAGGCGGGACCTTCGCAAAGTCCTCTCAGTCCGAGGTACCGCGACATCCTTTTCCCATCCCCCTTTCGGGCACGGATCCTATAGCCTGAAGGTAAGGATGCGAAAAATTTGGAGCGATACATTTTGGTGAACCCGACGTGAATGCATTATAAACCTTTTGAAAACAAAAACAAAAAAATATATATATGTATACAAGAAAAACAAAAACAAAATCATCATTTCAAGTTTGTATGTTTTAGATTCAATTCTAAATAGTAGATGTTAAATATTACTTTTAGAAGTACTAAAGAAACCATGAGTTTTTACTCAAATCAATATGAGCCCATCAGTAATGTTGGAAGAATTCAGCCAAATACATTTGTTGATTATGACCAACCTCATCCCTATTCAACATCACCTCCATCACACTTTTCTCATTTTTCATCCATAACCCAACAAGACAATCCCTTTGCCAATCCTCTTCATAACGATATTATCTATTCTCCCATATATCCATATTATGTCTATCAATCCACATATAATCCTCCTCCACCTTTTCAATATTCTTCTTTCAATACAACACATCCATTTCAACAAGAAAATACTTATTCTTCCAATTCTACCATGCACTCACCTCATGCTTCGCAATCTTCCTATCATCATTCTACCCATAATAAAGAAAGTAGAGGTGAGAAACCATTAGGTCCTTTTATGACGAAATTCCTAAGGCATTTATCAAAAACCTCTCAAAAACCTTCATCACGTAAATTTACTAAGCTCAATCAACCAATGGATATAATTCTCAAGTATTTACTTGATACAAATAAGATTGAACTCCCTTCCATAAGACAACTTGATACCACAGCAGATTGGTTTAAACCTGAGCTACATTGTGAATATCATAGAGTAGATGGACATATGACACAAAATTGTAAAGATTTAAGATGTGCAATTCAAGATTTGATTGATAAGGGTCTTTTTAATATAAAGGAATTACAATCTACAACTGATTATAAATCTCCAGTAAACAATCAAACTCCTACACAACAAATACCAATAATCAATCAAGACATGGGGATCTCCCAAGAACCCCTATTCAATTATCAACAACAAGAAACCAATCAAATATTGCATGTTAATGTGTCCCATCATGATGATATTATTAATATTGTAACAAAAACTACAAATGAGCAACCTCAAGTTCAATCAACTCAATCTGATATTCAAGATATGGATTCCTCATTTGACCAACCTTCAAAACTATCTTTGGCTCTAGAGAATGATCCAAAATGGAATGTAAGCATAGAAAGCTCATCTTTAGAATCAAAATCTCAATCTGAAATCCACTTTGATAGCCAACAACAAGTGATTAATCCTCAAGCAAAGATATCCCTTTTAGAAGTATTACAAATTTATCACAAGGAAATTTTGTTCAAAATACCTAGCCAACAATTTGTTCCTCATCATATTTTCTCTAAGAACATAATTAATGGTGTAAACCCTCTTGAGGTTAACCATATTTCATTCTATGATGAGGATATTCCTTCCTCTACTCCACAAGAAGACTCCTATCTTTACATTACAAGATCTAGTAAAGAAACACTTGTTAAAACTATCATGGTAGATAATGGCTCCTCTCTTAATTTATGCACTTATCAATTATTCCAAAAACTCAAATCAAAGGAAGAAGATATTAATGAATCAAATGTTATTATAAAATCTTTTAACAATGAAATTCAAGAAGCTCAAGGTACTATAATTCTTCCCTTTAATATTGGATCCAAGATCCTGGATACTTTATTTTATGTAGGATATTGCCCTTCACCTTACAACCTACTTCTCCAGAATCCTTGGATTCATACGATGAGGGTTGTCCCTTCCACTCTTCACCAATGTTTGAAGTTTGAACTTGCAAATAAAATTGTTACCATACATGGTGACCCAACACCATTTGAAGAATATTTAACGGTTGAAACATCAAGTTCTATACATTCTCTATTATCACAATTATCTTCTATCCATCACTTTTCTTCATCCATATATGATCATCCTTGTTTACCAAATAACATCCATGCATATCTTTCACATATACTTTCTCCATCTTATCAAGACTTGGAATATAGTGATAAGAATGAAGAACTTTCTTATCCTTCTTACATTTTATTTTGTAACATGATCAATTTTCCACATATAAAAGTCAAATCTTTTGCTACATTATTCTACATTATAACAAAGCTTTTGTTATCACTACCTTTTATTCATCACCTTTTGTTCTTACCTTCACCTCAACCAGATTATCCTTCAAAACCTCCTTTGATTTTGAAGCAACCTTAGACATGCTATACTCAAATAACCTTGTATAGTGTATATAGATCATCTTGTATATACCACCAATTTCAATTCATAAATTAAAATCAAAATACAAAAAAATCAAAATCCTCAAAATCTTCAAAAAAATACTAATGCAACTAAGGACCTTAAAGGTAAATTTGAGCCCAACTGGCTTGGACCATACATTATTACTGCTAAATTTGAATCAGGAGCATACAAATTATCTACCTTAGATGGTAAAGAACTTAAAGAACCCATGAATATTTTGCATCTTAAACGTTACTATGCATAAATTTGGTCATTTCATCCATGTATATATTTGTTTAAAATATTTCAAAATCACTATCTTGTATTTCTTTCAAATTTATAAAATCCAAAAACATCAAAAACATTCATAATCATCAAAAATCTTCAAAACTATTTGTTGCATTTATTTATGGCACTTGTTAAATTTTTTGCTCAAAAACAAAAATAAAACCAAAAATCAAAATAATGATAAAAATATAAAAACAGCAATATGCTTGACTCTTTCGAAACCAAAACAATATAAAGAAGAAAGAGGGAGTCAACATTCTCAAAACTTCTCAAAAGTGTTTATATATATTTTCTTACAAATGTTGCAGTTATATGTTTCAAATTATTTTTGATAAATTAGCATTTATTTGGAATCCCTCACTTGCACACTCACAAAAATAAATATCTTGATTTTATCTGGCATGATTACTAATCTCTCTTATATCAAAGTCCACAAAATTCAATTAAATAAAGTTTGAGCATAGAGAATTGATCTTGTTATTTACTTAAACCAAGCACATCTTTTCACAATAAAATGATTATATTTGTAATTTCCATGTTTTGCTACATAGTAGATGTGATTTCTTGAGCGAAAAGTTTCCCTTGCTATCCTATCATGCACATGGTCTAGAATCTTTGAGAATTGGCAAAAGGACAAGCTCACCCCTACCCAGAATAAAAATCCCTTGCTCTACAGCTAATCCGAGCAAGTATCCCTAGCAAAGAAAAAGAAAAGAAAAGTTCAAGAAAAAAGAGAAAAGAAAAATGTTATTTTATATCATTACAGCAATATTTCAAGCACTATCTCAAAAATCAAGCAAAAAAATACAAAAAGAAAAAGAAGCAAAGTTCAAAAGAAAAGCAAAAGAAAGCAGAAAGCAAGAAAGCAATAAAATCCCTTTCCCTACCCTTTGAAAAGAAAAGAAGGGTTGATGAGCTTGAATCCCTGGAATTCTCAATTATTCGAAAACTGTGAGGTAAGCCCCATAACAGGTGGTTTGTGCCCAACCTGGCTTGGCCTTGGGTAACTCCTAGCGTGGTGATATGTCCGTCACATTAGCGACCTTCTTTTGTACAGACCTATGTCTGCTTATGGATTAGCTAGCTCTTGATAATCCGACCTACATAGTAGTCTAGTATGGTTATATGCATCTACATCATGGTTAATGAACACTTATTTGGTTTCTTCAAATCACTTGTATCATATTATCTTGCTCAAAACTGGTAAATGCACAAAGCAATTGCACACACATTTGTATTTGAGAGATTTTGTGTATCATTATGATAAATCAAGATCGGAAATGAATTCACATATGCACATGGGATTCCTTATAAATCTAACTTTTGTCTTCAAAATACTTTGAAATATTATTTTTGCAACTTGTTTGGAATAAATCAAGTACAATTGTTTACCATAAAGACAACTATATAATAGAAAAATCAAAAATTTCTTTCAAAATATACACTCAAAACATATATATCTGGTTGACTTTCACGACGATGGTATAGTTCCAAAACCAAAATTGGAATTTTATGCCTAGCGCAAGTCCTCATTTTCATATTTTCTGTTTATCAAAAATCAACCATGCAATAAAACTATCTTTTTTGGATTTTCGCGATGATGGTATAAGTCTATACCTACATATTCTATGCCTAGCGCAAACCATCGTAACAATTTTTATTCCCCATTTATTTAAAAATCATGAAAACCATATGACTTAAATCATTATGTTACACAAATTATGCTTTTAAAAAGCAAACACATTTTCATTATTTCATGTCATTATGTCAACCTTCAATTTTGCAATGATGGTATAATTCCTAAAGAATTATCCAAAAATTTTATCACACTTAGGAATTTATGCCTAGCAAAAATCATTTTAACATTATTTCATGCATACTATTTTCATGAAAATCTGAAAACAAACCATCATCATCATCATCATTTGCACCATTGCACCAAAGTCTTAAGACAGTCTCTTAAGCACTCTTTTACTTTTAACAATATTTCTATAACTGGGATTAGCTTGACGACCGAGTGAGCAGCGACTCCATGAAATGGTCTATAATAGCGACAATGTCCTTTGAAATTATTGTTAGAAGTCTCTTTTTATTTTTTATCACATCTCATCACAAACAATCAATTTGTTACATCAGATTATTTCATTTAAAATATTATAGCATGACATCAAAGTTATAAATTTTCAAAACGACATAATTTCATGAATCCTCAATCCAATTATCAAATTAATCAATCAAACATAAAAGCATCATAAGCATACACATAATACAAGTCATATGATCAATAACATATCATATATATGTCAAAAGTATATATACATCATCAAAACTGGATTGGTATGCCACAATCTGTACCTCGGCATACTCAATCCTCTATCAACAAAAAATAATAATACAATGTCAGTCTGTACAAAGCTGTGCAGCCCTCTAGCCTCGAGAGCCCCTCGAGCTCTCCGCCTCATCTCCTCCCCCACCCTGAGGTGGACGAGGTGGCCCCATCGCAGTCTGAGTAGTCCTAGTCCTCGATCGGGACGTGGTCCTCGATGACCCGATCCTGATCGGATCTGCAATGTTGGCTGGCAGGGGTAGTCTATCCGCCTCTGGCACCAGCTGATAATACAATGTCTGATAGAAAGTGAGTTGGGCGATAGC
The DNA here is from genome assembly GCA_028583015.1 of Wollemia nobilis. Taxonomy (NCBI): domain Eukaryota; kingdom Viridiplantae; phylum Streptophyta; class Pinopsida; order Araucariales; family Araucariaceae; genus Wollemia; species Wollemia nobilis. The sequence goes on from JAQPPZ010002068.1 coordinate 2,418,851, forward strand.
CCGTGTCAGCTCTCCAGAGCTCGCCCCTCCGCCCCGTGCCCTGAGGCGTGCAATCTCGTCTCGCAGCTGTGCCACCTCAGCTCGGTGGCGTGCAGCCTCATCCTGTAGAGTCTGCACCTGTGCCTGGAGACGATCTCTCTCTACCTGGAGAGTAGCCATCTCGCTACTCTCTCCTGTGTCAATGCCCTTGCCCTTATCGGGCGATGGTGGCCTCTCCCTCTATGGAGATGGGGGTCTCGCCTCCCTCCTCTCCCTCTGTCGTGGCCTCTCCTATGCCTGTGGCCTCCTCGGCTCTCTCTCACCGTGACCCTGGGCCGCCTCCATCGCTGCCTGGCACCGCCTCCCTATCCGATGCACAACCGCATGTATCGGACCCTGCGCCCTCGTCATCCGAGGAGGGCGGATGCCTACGTACCAGGCATCATAGCCATCGGCTACCCCTACGTCATCACCATCCACTGGCTGGATGGGGGCATCGTCTGCATCCTGGCTCCAGAACCGTTGCATGTCTGGAGCCCCGCTAACTGTGGTGTTATCCCGGATAGTCCGAGAAAACTCATAATCCCTCAGAGATGGGATCCCCTACTGTAGACCGAACTGACGCAAAACTCGGTCATAGCGGTGGAGCTCCACCTCTCCCCTCTCCATCCATAGCCAGCAAACTCGCCTGACGTGAGCCAACTCCTGTCCATCCTCGGCCCACCCTGGATGCTCCCTCCATGGCCTCTAGGTGATCTGGTCTGGGACTAAGTCATCCAATAGTCTCCGGGACATAGGGAGGTCGATCCGCCATTGTGACCCTCTCTGGAGCCACCAGTAGAAGACTCGGGGCCTCTCCCCGTCTACCCCTATCAGAGGAAGCCCTACCGGCCTCCGCACTGCAATGTGCTCCCAGCACCAAACCTGTAGGAGCGATGTCATCACCAGACATCGGCCGCCCTTGTACACGACCCCATACAGGATCCTGTACAATCGGCATAATACATAACTGCCCCAAGAGAACCTGTAGCCGTGGTCTCGCATATCGTAGATCACATCTGCGAGCATCCACGGCACCCTGCACCCGCTCTGGTGGCACAACAAAAGTCCACCAACCACTCCAGCTAGCACCCGTAGTGCCTCGATATTAACTTTGCCCTTCTCCAGGGCGAAGCTCGGGTCACCACACAGTCATCCCATAGCGTGGCCCTGATTGGCCGTAGGAGTGATCAATCATCCTTGTATGGGGATTCTTAGAATCCTCCATACATCCTCTAGAGTGGGAGTCATCTCCCTTGTCGATAGCCAAAAACATGAGGAACCCGGATACCATCTCTCTGCTAGGGCCGTTAGTAGCCCCATATCTGTGGACACCTGTGGCATCTCTGCCACATGCTGCAAGCCGGCCTGTGCCAGCTGATCTCGCTCTGCCTGTGTGAGAGTGGCCAAGTCATCCCTCAAACCTCCATACTTCCATTCCCTGCTCTTTAGCAAACCTCTTTGCAAACATAAACAACAAAACAACAAACAATCATTAATAAACAATTCAAGTAATTAATAATGCAAGTTAAAATTCAATTTTATGCAATTGATGATATCGCCCACTATTGGACGATATCGTCCCAAATTTGAGCAGAATCGTCTCCGATTTTGCAAGCCGAAATCGTCTCTAATTTGATGAAATCGTCCCCCTTTCGTCGATTTCGCCCTTGGGCGAAATTGACGAAATTGAGACGATTTCGTCGAAATCGGGACGATTTCGTCCCGATGACGTCGACGGCCCAAAAATGGCCGCGATGCTCAAAATTCATCTAAAAATTACCTACAAAGCATGTAAAATTAAATTAAAGCATTCTAGTTAAGTCTAGACTCTTACCCGTAGACCGCGTCGGACCTCTGTCGATCTGTGCATCGTCTCCACCATTTTTGCTTCAGAGCTCTAAAAAACCAGAAAATGAACAGTAAAAATGAATTAGGGTTTTACCCTATTTTTCTTAATTTTATTCAAAAATAATTTTTTGCTTTTTCGCGTTTTTACCTCAAACGTTCGATTTGGGTAAAAACACGGAGGGGGCACCATAGTAAGCAGTCGTACGATTCGACCAAGAATCGTCGCCTAAAAATGGGAATAATTTTTGCTTTCTCGTAGATCGAGAAGAACTCATCTTTAACGCATTTTCTTTGAAAAATTCGCTAAAGAGGGGGCAAAATGTAGCACCCTAAAATTGGCGCAGTGAAATTGTCATAATTACATTCACCTTAGTAAATAATTTAAAATTCAAATTTAACCTCCCAAACCGCCCGTTAACCGTCGGGTAATCCGTTTCCCCCTTTTTCGTGCCATTTTTAGAGGTTGTTTTGACCGTTTGACGATATCGTCGCCGATCAGACGATATCGCCCTAGATCTGACGATTTCGTCCAGGCTAGGACGTCCAGACGATCTTGTCGCAAAACTGATTTTGCAAAATTAGCTTCTGTTCCAACGGGCCTCTAATCCGAGCGGAAGCGTGTCTGCACCGTTAGAGACCCTCCCCCATTGGAGATCTCCCAAATAGGGATGATCTCCAACCTCCTAACTACTCCCCTAAGCCTATTTAGTCCCTAGGACCTTCCCTTCCCAACCCCTGGCTGAAATTCTCTGTAACTTAGCTTCATGCACGTTAAATCATCCTAAGTTTTCATTTGCAGTAGTCCTATATCAATTTTGTTGCAGGTATCATCTTGTTTTTCAGTCGGAGCAAGCATACATCGTCGTCGATGAACCTGTTCAGATCGGAGGCGATCCTGTCGAATCAGAGATGATTTCGTACTGATGCGAGACGATCTCGACTGCAGTCCACATTGAGGCAATCAGTGCCATAAGTTTGCATTTCTTCACCTTTTCTCTGTTGTTTTATTCTGCAAATTAGCTAGTTTATTTGATATTTTATATTATATTGCATTTTGGAGTTCACCCATCTAGATCAAAGGCATAATTAATCCATAATTGTGATTTAATTAGCATCATTCATACATGTTTCGTTCTTTAAGTTTTAGTTCAGTATTGTCATTGTTATTTTGCATAGTTTCCCTCAACTAGAACAGTAGTATTCTCTGTATTTTGCATCTGTTCTTCTGTTTGCAGGTCTCTGACGAATTCGTCTGATGAATTCGTCAGATCTCAGATGATCTTGTCTGATCTCAGACGATTCTGTCAAATTCCAGACGATCCTGACTGCTTCAAACATCAGAATCTCCATCAGACATCCGGATCAGGTATTCTTCTTATTCTTCCTTAATTTTTCTGTTTTTTTGTCTTAAATTTGTTCTCTGTATTCATTAAATCTGCACTTTCATATAGATTAATTTAGACTCATTTGGCCAAACCTAGGATATGAATGCTTAAGGTTAAAAACGAACACATAAAAACACATTCCAAACCTAGGCGTGGAAACTGCCATTAAATGTTTCCTGGTGAACCCACCATCCATCGAAAAATCATCAAAATACACCTCCCTTGAGAGGCGGGACCTTCGCAAAGTCCTCTCAGTCCGAGGTACCGCGACATCCTTTTCCCATCCCCCTTTCGGGCACGGATCCTATAGCCTGAAGGTAAGGATGCAAAAAATTTGGAGCGATACAACCCTACACTATTCAACTATTATTTTTCTTAATTTCTTGGATCTATATCCTAAGATTTTGACTGGCTGATCTTAATGAGCTATGGGTATAACATCTACAAGTGAGAAACATCCAGAACATGAGATGTATTAGCTATATATTTATGGAGGGGAGACATGAAAACACTGTATTTTGCACAAGTTTGGTGGCAGGGCGAGCTTATAGGCAACAGGATTTGTTTTGCCAATAATTTCAAATGGACTAAAAAATTTGGGGCTCAATTTGGTTGAATTAATTGATATTTTGGTTGGATTAACTTTGAGAAAGACGTTATCACCAATGGTAAAACTCTCAAGGTTTTTATTTCACATCAGCATAACTCTTTTGACGATCTGTGGCTTCATGAAGTCGTTGGTGGATTTATTTCAATTGGACCTCTATTTTCTTAACCGTGTCAGGACCAATACTTCTCGATCATCCATATTATTCCATATTAATGGTGTTATACAACTATACCCATATAGGACCTCAAATGGGGCCATGTCCAATGTGGTATGATAGTTGTTTTTATACATAAATTCCACCTGGCAGAGATAATATTCCCATTTAATTTGGTGGTCCATGCAATACATGCGCAACATATCCTCCAGCACCTGATTGACCCTTTCAATATTTCCATCCATCTCAGGATGATAGGTTGTGCTGATGTTTAGCTTTGTACCCCATGATCGATGTAAAACTTGCTAAATTTAAAAGTAAATCTCGAATCTCTATTCGAGTTAATTATTTTGGGAAAACCATGCAACCTAAAAATTTCTCGTGCAAATTTTTTTGCTATTATAGGTACATCACCATGAACATTGCATGGAATAAAATGTACCACCTTAGTCTATTTATTCATAATTACAAAAATTACATCACATTCATCAAGTGGGATTCAAAATATGCTTGATTACAATGAATACAGATTCACTGATTAGAATCATTTGTGAAATCCATCCACCTTTCTTCAAAATTCAATAGGGATTTGTGGTATCTTAATCAATATACCCCTAGAACTATATTGAAAGCATATAAGGGAGCCACATATAGATGCCAATTAATATTTCTCTAAGGTTTATCTATTTAAGGGTCATATAAGCATTGGTTGATCATATTGGTCTATCCTAAGCCATACTCGACTTTCCACCCTTTTGCCAAGATCCCAGGTTTAACCGATATGTATCTTAATATATTAGTTGAAATAAAACTATCAGTTGCACCACTATATATCAAAATATGAACATCTCCCTTGCCCAATTGTCCTTTTATAAGAAATGGAATAGCTTGCCCTAAATATTAGATTTACCTATAGCAGCATAAATATTGTGTGGGGCCTCTTTTGTGGAATTATTTTTTTATCTCTTTTCGGGTATTATCTGGCATAATTATATAAGGCCCTACACGCAGAGCATACATTTGGTCTTGTATTATTCTATTTATCCCCTTCCTTATTTTGGTTGTCATTTGTACTCCTGTCCTTGTTATTGTTCTTATTTTCTTAGAAATTTCTTCATTCTGGCTGCACCTTATTTTCCTGATACTTTATTTTGTTTCTACTATCACCTCTATATCAGCCATCATCTCTAAACTTATATTGATCTCTATCCTTTTCCTGCTCTGGGTATCTTATTTTCTTGGAATCCTTTTTTTTAATTTGTTGATAATAAGCCTTTGCATTCTTTTGGCTTACCTCCTCATAACGAGCAACATCATATGCAATTGTCAAAGTCTTAGGCACCTTCCTTCCAAAAGGTTGTCCATATTTGGGATGTAGCCCCATTACAAAATTTTAGACCTTGAACTCCTCATGTTTGTTATATTCAAGGGTGTACTTCAAAAGTTGTACAAATATCTGATAGTACTCAATTATATTCATGTTACCTTGGCGTAAGTTATTTAATTCACCATATTTCTCAATATAAAACTAAGGCATAAGGAATCGATCCTTGAAATCCCTTTCAAACTCCTCCTAAGAAATATCTGCAACCTCTTTATGAGTGACCTTCTTCTAGGTGGTCCACCAATCTCTGGTTGTAACTTCTAAGTGTGCCACATCCCAAGTTGTTTTGGACTCTGAATTGAGGGGTTGGATTGAAAAATACCCTTATACTTAACTTAGCCAATTGATGGCTACTTCATCATCACCCCTTCCATCAAATTTGGATATGTCTAATTTCTTTCTTTAGTTTTTCAATTCAACTTCCACTTTTCTCCTTGAAGACCCTCCTAGAAACTCACTTACTCTTTTTGTTTCCTTGCCCTTAGATAGACTTTCAATAATTTTTTGTTTTTGAGCGATTATCTCTTGCTATTGTGAAATTTGTGCCCTCTCCTATTCCATTTTTTCACTCATTTGAGCTCTCTGGTTTTCCATTTGCTCCTGCTATTGATTCATCTATTCCTACATTAACTGAATTATTTTTGCCATAGTTTCATCAATTTGTCTAGGTTTTGCAGCTACTAGCTCTTTTTATTTTCTAACAACATGTAGAGGCACTTCAATAGTTTACACTCTTTTTGACTCCCTTATGAGTCATATTATTCCTTTCCTGGGGACTTCTACAATTTTCTCTTGCAGATTAACATCAACCCTTCTTGAGGTCCCTGCCTTTCTTGATGATAAAAGAGTTTATGTTAAAATAATAATTCATGCTTAATAGCCTAGGGTTTTGCAACCTAGGATTTGATACCAACTATAACAACCCAGGTCTACTCACCTGGTTGTCAAAACACAAATTCAAAATTTTTCTAAATACAAACATAAATGCCACATATTTACGTAGATATATCCAACTTGATATTAGTACTTTGGTATAGAGAACCACACTTCAAGATCAATTACCACTACAGATGGTATCTTAATTGCTCGAGACTGGAAAAATTCCCATGATTGGTTATCATTTAAATATCCTTACTCCTTTCTCGAGTTTTCTTTTATCTTGGCATGGGGTTGTCCTTCCAGGGTCCATAATACTTGGAAATATGGATGCACTAATTTCCAATCTCAAATCATGATGGACTAGGATTCGTAACCCTACTTTTATCCATAATGGTCCACTGACCTATCAAAACTTTAATATTCATGTTTTGTTTTAGCGTAGCTATGCGAGTTCTTGATCATCAAACTTTCACTAAGGTTTAATCATGGTCCACCATCGCATGGCTTATGGACCAGATATCTCAAAACAAACTCTAGTTGATTTTTTTTGCTGCCTGTACGATCTATCGCTGGACCTTCCAACTTCATAAGCCAACTCTCTAGCCATGATTATTATTGGTAATTTTGCAACTTGAGTAGGCTCATGAGCATCCTCATATACTGCTCATATGATAACCTAGAATGACATACCATTCTATCATTTGTTACTCTGAACAATGTAGGATCTCTATCCCTTTTGATTGCTGGAGAACGGTTGCATCCGATTCACAATAGTCACCACTACGAGCTATAAGGGTTGGGTATTTTAGCCCTACTCAACATATTTTAATGTTAACCTTCCTTGGTAATATAATATTTCTCATAAAGCCCTTCTCGGCAGTACAAATTTATAATGTCTTTACACAATATTAATAGTTTGAATTACAACCCTCTCAATGGCGAGTTTCATGGTTTTAATATTTGAATTATTTTCTTCAATATATAGGAATCTTATTTAATAGCATTTCCTAAGTAGCTTATCATTCTACTCTACCTACTAAAAATTTACCACTTATATCATAAACTAAATAAACAAGTTAAACTATTCCATTTTAATTTTTATAAGCCAAGTTTTATATACAAAGTTTAAACTTTCATAAGCATATTATTTTAAACTCATAATATTAAGAGTAAAGAAGAGATTACAAAGCTTGTTGTACCTATTACCATTGGAGACTATGTTTGATTTAAAAAACAAAATGTTTTGAACTAATATAAAACTTCTTTTAACTAAACCGTATCATATAATTTTCCTACCCATCTAATCTAAAGTATAACTCTTTATATCCATCCTTTATAAAAATGTATAATCATTTAAACAATATAAGATATGTACTTTTTTTGTTATTTCATATTACCACATATAACATAACAAACATAACATGATTAAATTCAGCTCACTCTCATTCATTAGTATCGAACATATTAAATCTATTGAAGACTAAGTCAATTATGTCTTTGTAATAAAATGCTTTCATACAATTATGTAGGTATCCCAAGAAATCAAGATATACTCTGGTTGTAGTATGTTTGTCTATATGTTAGGGTATCTCGAGCTTTGCATTTTATCTACAGGAATATCAAATTTTTCTCATGATAAATAAAAGTACGTCTTAGATTTTGAGCATTGTACCGCATGTTACATAAGTGGGGATATATCCAACTAAAAATATTTCTCATCATATATACCAGAGAGTGGAATAACAATTACATTCTAAGCCTTTATAATTTATATATATGTTCAATTTTTAAATCTCTTCCAAATGCTTCAATTTCCATATTGTCCTATTCAGGATACGAGTCTATTGAATCTTCATCTACTTTTTTATTAAACATATAAGTGAGTACCATTCTATCTAACAGTAAGGCATAATAAATTTTGGGTATGGCTTGTTTCATTCGCACTTCAATTTACATGTTTTATATTGGAATCATGTTTGATATTTTAAGGACACCTTGAGTTTTGGAAGCTATCCTACATACGTAGCGAAAACAAGTCATACTACACAACTTTCTCGTTTAAAAGCCACTTCTTCATGTTGTCAGGCGGTTTTCATTTCACAACAAGATAGGTTGAGTTAAGACCGAGTTGGGTAATTTATAATAAACCAATGTATGATTAAAAATTACAATGCTACCTTACCATAGTTTCTACAAATGGTGACTAAAATAGAAGGTTTTACCTGCGTAGTTATACCTACATTTAATACCGTTAGAGGCATATACATAATTACATAATTCAGCAAACATAATACTACAAAATATATCTTAAGAATTATGAAAGAATATTTTCAATCATGGCAACTCTACTGTAGGATTAAGCATAATAATGGTTGCATCTACTCAAATTAATATAGAAGAAGGTATCTCTTAGGATGAGGATTTCTAGAAAAAATTACACCTACATACCTTCCTAGCATCGAATAGATTAGTTTACTATATTGTTTTTCCAAGTCAGTAAAAATTTTAATTTATAATATAATACTACTTACACAAATTTAAGGCATCACATAATTTCATTTACTAACAGAGTACACATGTTCCAATTTCTACCAAAACTATCCTTATATAACAGGACCAGTAATTAAACTTTCACATCAACTAAATTTTCTTCAACCTATGGTTATCATGAAGAAAAGAAAATTGAATCTTTTAGGTTATCTTTTTTTTCATAATATCAAAAATTAAATATTTCGTATTTTGAAAAGTGTACAAATGAACACTACAGTCCGCTATCATAATCATAACATAAAAATTTTAAACATCTGCTATGCTATTAAGCATTCAAGCCATAATTCAAGTTGTATCCGACACCACACACAATAATTGCTTTAAATGGATCTCGTCATAGATTATTTTGAGACAGCAATGTCTCCAGGATACCGAATAGTGATGCCTTGAACATCAATGCTTCCAAAATATCCCAATTTGACATAAACAAGTGGATTTAAGAAGTGTATATGGGTCATCTTGGCCATATTTGAAATGCATCTACTTGCAACCAGAAATCATCATTTTTTTATTTAATATAAGAATGCATACTAACCATTTCTTAAAGCAAAAGTATTTCTTTTTTTATAGTATAGAATGCATTCTTCAATACAACAAAGTTTCATTTAATGGTATATCATCAGACAGTTTACACATTATATACACAACAAACTTCTCTCCATATTTGGGTACTATAAAAAATATTTATTTGTATTTAAAAACTTCTTTCTAATTAAATACTCAAAATACAAACACAACAAGAGTTTTTTCCCAAACCAACTCAATAAATATCATTTCTTTAACAATCAACAATAGTGACCTAATACATAATTTCATTTCTACATCAATTAGCAAAATAATTCAACATGGATTCACTTACTTGTAGACTACATTGAATAATATCTCAGATAAATTCACCAATAATAAAAAATTAGAAGCATTTTCTCATAGGGTTCTCCCAATCACTTTATGGCTATTAGCACCATTACCACACACACCTTTAACTTTGTTCCCCCCTTCGTTAAATAGAGGACTTCTAAAGTTCCTATGGTGACACATACCAAAACAAACATGCATGGAAGATGTTTAACAAGCAGCCAGGTGGTTTCATCTTCCCTCGCCTGATGGAGAAAAATTATATAGACACACATATATTTTTTTTAGAAATTATATTATTATTATTGCATGAATTTATATAATTTTTATATTTATATATATCTTTATATATTTTTATACATTATTGTAGACACCCAAAAGTTGCACACTGCTATACCTACGTACTTGTAGATCCTTCTGGACACTTGTAGGTTTACATAGGCCATCCTAGGTACCCCTAGGCTATCGTAGACCAGCGTAGACTATTGTAGATCATCCTAGACATGCGTAGATTGTTGTAGTCATGCGTAGTCATACGTAGATGGCTGTAGTCATGCGTAGATCACCATAGATTGTCATAGCATCGTGTAGACTCCCATATACTACTTCATCGGATTTTAGGTCCTAAACCCTCATAAGCCTTCCAAATTACATCCGGCACATTGAAATATCATTCGACGGTCTATTCACATGCAATTGAGGCCCCCACGGGGTATTAGTTGACCAAAACAATTAATAAGTCAATACCCAAATTCTAATTTAATGTTGACTTCACTTAAGTCACCTTTTTAGGGTAAATTTGATTAAAAGAACCCTTAATCTTGATTAGCCCTAATCACATCCTCCCACATGTGTGAGATTAGGGTTTGTTGAGATATTTCTTTAATCATGTCTTAAATTGGCTTAAGCACCTCCTAATCAGGATTAGCCCTAATCCATCCTCACACATGTGTGAGGATGAGATATTTCTCATAAGGAATGTGATGTTGCCACATTGCATTTCTTAACCTAACCCTAGTCAGAATCAAACCTAGGTTTAGTCTATCTAACCCCACCCCCTGCACCTTGCCTTTGCCTATAAATAATGGGTCCCAAACCCCTAATTAAGTCTGATTCCCAAATTCAACAAAGCATAGTTACTCTGCTAAAATGGAAAGCCAATATTGAACAGTCACTTCCCGGCACACATAGTCAGATTTCAACGGTACACAGAGGCACCCCAACTGCCTAGGAGTCGACCCACCGGAAGGATTTTGTATAAGAGGCATCACAGCTCAGATCGCCCCTTGCCCCATGAATCCGGCCTCAGTTCTCCCTCGGGTGGTGAATTGGGTCTACAGGCCCCAAATCACTCCAGATTTGGGTGGTAAGCTCCCTTTTACTATATTATTACTTTATGCATAGTTTATTTCATGTTTTATTATGATTTTATAGTCATTTCATATTTATAAATATGGGGCCTGACTAAGGCAAGCCCCCCAACGTATTGACCCCTTATTGCAAGTTTCTTTCAGGTTATCCAATAGATTTGAAGGAGAAGAACACCAACAAACAACAACCCAATGGTGGCCCACATACAAAGAAGCCCACCTACACTGAGGGACATCAGAAGAAGGCATCAAGCCTATAGTGTATTCATGAAAGGAAAAAGGGGAATTCACCCTATTTGTAACCCATATCAAATTTATCATGAATAAAGCATTATATTTTTGAATGACTTGTGTTATTACTTGTTGTTAGATCAAATGTCAACTTCTAGTCATTTCATTCTGGAACGCCCGATGGGACCCCCACAACGGATAGTGCTAGATTCATTTTCTTTGTAAATCTGACATTATCCTCTATTTTTGTGTATTGCAGGTACCAAATATATTGTTCATAGAGACCTCCAAAGCCCTAGGAACCATCCTAGGCCATCAGATTTCTTATTTGAAGCCTCTAAACCTGATTCACCCCTCACCCCATGAACCAGTCCTAATTCACCCCCAAGTCATGATTTGGGTCAAATTCACCCCTTAGGTGGTGATTTGAGCATAGAAGCCTCAAAAACCCCCAAATCAGTTAGGGTGATCTCTTCAGGGGCCAAGAAAACCCCCCTTAGCATCAGAATGTAGGTATTTTCATTTTTTCTACCTCTATTGCAAGTTTTGGAAGTAGAAATAACATTGACTAGTTAAATGACCATTACTAGACCTAGTTTTGGGTTCATTGCAAAGTGGTTAAAGAATTAGGGTTTCTAAAATTTTTAGGACCTACAACTTTCCAGCAAGTGTACAAAATTTATTTCTCAAATAAATTTGCATTTGTCTTTTATTTTTGCATATAGCATAAGCCTAAGTTGTTCTTCCTTCGTTCATAGCTTCCATTGCTAAAAGGAACTTTACATTCTAAAGTAAAATCAGGGTTTCTAATCCCCTCTTACATTTTTAAAAGAATTTTGCATTCTGAAAGTTCAAGTTAGGGTTTCATAATCCCCTTTACTCCAAACACATTTGGATTGCATGTTTCTATGTTTTGCAAAGTAGATTAGTTTGCTTCACAAAGGCATTTAGGCTAGACCATTTCTTTACAAAGAGTGTAAGCTATCTAATCATTTGCTTTCGAAAAGGCATTAGGATTAGTTTTCTTTTGAAAAGGCAATTAGTTAGTTTCTTACCTTGCAAACATCATTAGAAAAACACAAACCCACACACACTCACGTGGTACCTTAAACAAGTGGTGAGATTGGACTTCATCCCCAATCCATCACTCGAGACTGGTGTGGATCGAGTTGCACTCTCCATCAGCTCACCCCCTAGACACCTAGCAGCCCCACAAGAGTGGTTTTCTAGATTTCATCACCAGAAAATCCCCCACTTTTGTGATTGGGCCCTGGATTTCATCACCAATGGTTACCTATGGAGTGGGACAGGATTAGCGCCTTCATCCACAAGGCTTGTATAATTTGTGGAATTGGTAACTATCATTCTTGACTAAGCCCATAGAGGGTGAAGCGAAAGCATGGGTATGCTAGTAGCAGGTCTTAGATAGTGCCACCTCTTCTCGTGAGAGGATATTGTGAACTCACTTCAGCATAGTGAGTTCCACCCCTTTAGGATATCATTTTACTGCACCTTCCATACATGTCACCATTCACACGTTGTGGTACCATTCTATCATGTGCATATTTGGGTGTTGTAGGAGGTTTGATATTGATGACATTCTTAATTTTCTAGAGTATTCACTCCATTACCCATGATTCTACATAGGGAGTATCAACATTACAACACACAAAATGAACATAACACTTTTATTTTCTCAGCATTTAGAATTGATTCCGGTCTACCATTGTTTGCATGATCACAGACCGGTCTCAACACATTGCACTATATATTATTTTGCTACACACAACATGCCACTTACTTCACACTCACATTAGACACACTTGAGTCTACATCACACAGGGTTTATTCTTAAAAACCCCTTTTACACATGCTACTATGCCTGTGGTCACCCGTAGTAGAGCGCATGAGCAATCATGCTCTATGGAGGAATGGCCTCCCCCTTCCTCTAGTCAGTCCACTCTTACTCCTTCGATCATGAAGGAGAGGATTATAGACACATCTGATTCATGCATAGAATCTGATGTACAATTCACACACATGATGCCTCATGAGGAGACGTCAACTTTGAGTGAAATCCTCGCTACTTCACTCGCAGAAGATTACCCACTCCTTTCAGCCCCATCCTCACCTAATCCATCGACCATGTTCTATGACCATGTGATCTACACAACACCAGGACAATCTCCTCCATCCTTCACCATAGATGAGGAGGTCATGCCTACTTCACCCACCTTTGCACATCCCTTCTTCCAAAATCTATCTCAATCCCTATTTGAGAATGATTCCTCCCTTCTAAACCATACCCATCCTGAGGTCGCATCATTCACCCCTACCATAGGAATGGTGTCTGACCCATTCTCCTCCACTGTAGGAAGCCAGAATCCATCCTTCCAAACTGCACAATAGATCCCTACCCAGTAAGAACCGCAAGCATTCCCTCAAACCTCACACCCATACTCTTCACAAGAGTACCAACCACCCTCTTCCCAAGAGCCATTCTTCACCATATCTGAGGGTACCTCCCAACAGCCTCTTCAGGAGCAAGATGTGCAAACCCAAGTAGGAGTGTACACCTACACTTTCCCCTCAACCCAAGCTCCTACCTCGATAGCTTATCCCACCTTTTTAGTAGCTTTCCCACCTATCTCCTAGGTATCCAGAGTGTATGACACCCAACCCTTGGAGCCACCTTTGCCTACGATGACCTTTAGGATACCACCACCTATTCCTTTTCAGGCTCCCACTACCCATATCCATCCTACCTATGGACCGACACCAATAACTTATCCACCCACTCAACCAAATTATTCCACATAGTTTAGCTTCCCTACTTCCTACCCTCCAGGGCAGAGATAGATCCCATATTTTGATACCTCATCTCGACCACCCCTAGCACTAGTAGCACCAACACCTACACTACCACCAGCTACACCTAGCTTCTTTACACCTCCTCCAATTTGGTCATCACCACCCATGGTCCAACCAGTACAATAGGCTCCAAACCAACAAGTACCCATGCCACAACCACATGTTGCCCAATCACAGTATTATTATCCTCAATAGACACCTACCCCACAACCTAGTGTGCCCATAGACACGACAACACATGTCACCCAATACCCACCTTATCATGATCAGGCACAATAGTATTCCCCATAGTATTATGAAGAACAACAATACCAATATCCACCACATCCATAAGGTCAACCTACCATAGCCCAACCCTCAACTCCTATGACACCCAAACTTCAACTCTTATGAGATGAAGTCAAAATGTTGAACCTACGCACCTCTAGCTATGGGCCACAAAAGCCTTGCTATGATGAACTATGCAATGATCTAGTTCATCCATCAGTCCCTATCCCTCCTTATCCCTATCACTTCGAAATACCAAAATTTGACAAGTATAGAGGTAAGGAAGATCCTAGAGAACATGTGAGCAACTACCGCTCGTCCTACTACCAGCTTCATAGTAGTAACCCTCTTATGTTGCGTACCTTCTCCCTATCCCTCACTGGGCCAGCATTGGATTGGTACAACATGCTACCATGCCATAGCCTGTATACCTTTGAACAACTAGCCAATTCCTTCTTAGAGCACTTTTCCATCAACATCAAGAAAAAGACCACATTTTTTGATGTCTACGCCTTACGACAGGTGGACGATGAACCCATTACTGAGTTTGTTGCTATATGGAGAGTGATTATCCATGATCTCACCCATAGCCTCCCCACCTCAGAGCTTGTGACACTCTTTTCCAAGAGTTACCACAAACACATTTCCACATCCCTCCAACTTCACCAAAGTCATACTTTTGAAGATGCTATCTCACAAGAAAAAGTGATCAAAGATATTAAGGTCCAATCTGGGAAGATTAAGTTGAGAGCCAAATCCAACTATAACTCCAACTTTCACTTCAATAGACCCACACCGAATCAACCTTACCCATGACCACAACAAACCAACCAAGTCACAGCTGCTACCCTAGCACTAGTACCGACTCCTCCACCCTATACACCACAACCACAAGCACTCCAAGCTAATGCTCCTACCCCACCTCGACCACAAAAATACCATGGCATGCACCCATAGGGTCCACCATACAACTTTACACCCTTATCTAAACCATTACCAGCCCTGTTCCATAGATTGTATGAGGGCAACCATCTCGTTCTACCCGATATCCACCCATTGGATCCAAATTCACCTAAACCTCATGACTATAATGAGCAGCTCTTCTATCCCTTTCATAGGCAGCATGGCCATAATATCGATTCATGTCACTCCTTTTAGGGGCAAGTTCAAGACCTAATCGATAGGGGCACTATTCAGGTAGCAAACCCTCTAGCCCCATAGAACCAAAACCTAGGAATTTTCCAAAACCCTCTATCAGATCACAGAGGACCCAATCCCCCTAGACCTCCAAACAATCCTCTAGTGCCACCTCACCAAGTCAACAATGTCCAACATGATCCTCCATCACGTGGAGTAGTAGGCATGATCAACCTTACTACGAGAAACCAACGGTACCCATCGCACCAGACAACACCTATTATTTCTCCCCCTATCTAGTTTACATCCTCGCAAACACCCCAAATGCCTAATACCATACCACCACCACCTCAAAATGTGATTACCATCCATGGTAGTCTAACCCATCAACTACGCAATGCCCCCACATGGCTATCCATATTTGATCTCCTACAACAGTCTCAACCCCATCATGAGGCGTTGAATGACATCCTACGTTCCATTGACTTAGAGACACATGACACAAATGCTTTTGTCAATTTTATAGGGAACATCCCATGATGCCTTCAACCTTCAATTAGTTTCCATGACCATGAGATAACAAAACTCATTGGTGAAGGAGTTGATCCTCCCCTTCACATACAAGCTAATATCAATGATATTACCTACAAGTGGGTACTCGTTGACATGGGCTCATCCATCAACATCATATCCATAATAGCCCTGCATCACCTACACCTCCCTCCAGCACATTTCACCACACCTTCCCTAGACCTACATGCTTTCGATGGTTCCATGAGACCTACCATAGGATCCATAGTTCTGCCCATTCACGTAGGCATCCATATGATCCCCATCCTCTTTCACATCATTCAAGGAGAAATGCAATACAATATTCTCCTTGGTCACCCTTGGATTAGAGACATGCAGTGTGTCCCATCCACATTGCACCATTGCCTCAAGTACGTCCACAATGGACTTGTTCACTATGTCCCAGCCGATGGAGACCCCTTTAAGTTTTGTAATGTCATAGACCTTCCCCTATGCCTTCATTCTCATCTTCCCAACTATTCCCTATATCCTCTCACCAATCAGTAGGAGCATCGGTATCCTCCCCAATTTCCACCCCAACATCCCAGTGTTCATCAACAACACAAGCCTCGATATCTGCACCATTAGCATCATCTATTAAGGGACCTAAAACTGATACCATGCCTTCCTCACCACCATTCTTATGGCCTCCACAATCCTCCCAACCTCTACCATTCCAATTTCCACCCATGGTGTCGCAACCACCATTGCCACCCATCACACAACCGACTACATTACCTCCTCCACCCTTGCATATGGAAGCCCCTATCCTTCCTACACCACAAACACCGCCTCTTCCCTTTCGACCGAAACCTAAGACATTCACATCTCCATGCATCCCTGCACCTACACCGATGCCATCCCCTACATAGAACAAATAACCTATTCAAGCCACAACAACCAAACATCATGAACCCAAACAACCAACACCCAACTCGGATGAACCTCCACACCCTTCAGCTACCACCATTAGGGAATCCTAACTTTCTCCTTCATCATATGACTTAGATACGCCACCCCAATCACCAGAGCATGCCACACCATGCATATCCATATTCATGACAAACAATGGCCTAGGAGACTATAACATACATGATACCCATGTATGTGACACCCCTATCCAATCTACCCAATATTTTGGCCATCCCTCAACCTCGATGTTGACTATCAAAACCATCATACAGTTAGGAAGTCTTGAAAACCACACCAACTTTGTGTATGCGGGAGTAGACTCTTCGATCCCCTCACCAACTTCTTCACCACCACAATCTAGCTCTGGTGATGCAATTACACACCTAGCCAACCCTCAATTTGCCTTGCGCTACCTACAACACTTTCATTGGCATGGGTTTGGGTTAGGCCATTATGAGCAAGGGCTACGTACACCCATTAACCCTCGTGTCCGATCACCTACCAACAAAACTAGCCTAGGTTATCACCCAACCACCATCTATACATTAGAATATGAGATCCAAGATCTATCTTTACATCCTCCTCACATCCACACACCTTGGAAGAGTACATTGATATGGACATGCTAGAAGACACGCCTTCACCCACATCAACCATCACCATCCCCTATGATTTCTTCCAAGAATCTCCTACACTCGATACATCCTTATTCTATGATGTTCAGATATTGGCAGAACACTTTGCTACCTTATCCCTGGCTACACCACCAATAGAGCCAGACACACTCCCACCTGATCCACCATCGATAGAGCTAGACCTTCCTGACCCACCATCGATACCCTACCTATATTCCCACCTATACATAGATAGCTACAGAGAGCAGCCTCTCATCCTCATTCACCACTAGTCATCCTATGACCTCCCTTGAGCCTCTTAGGATGCGCACAACCTATCCAACCTCCATCACTAGACTCTACCCCACCTACTTCACCTACAACATCGATTAACATGGTTGAGGTAGACTTATGTTCTCCCCTCTATTACAGCCACCAGTGGATTCGAGATGATACCCCAAACCCAAACTTTATCGATCTAGCACACATCTCACACATACCAACACCTAGAGACTTTCTTCTCTCTCCTCACATCTTATGGGTAGCAAATACCCCTTCCTCATCCACGTCATCCCAAACCCCTCAAGTCCATCACATAGGCATTTACATAGATGATGAGTACGAGTTCAGTGAGGCCATTGATGACTTCAATCTCATTCCTATCCCTAAATAGTTGCATGATGGATCTCGCATGCTCATCGAGGACATGATCGATGTAGACATCGGTGATGATCCAGTAAATCCACACATCCTCAAATTAGCTACTAGCCTCTCACCCGAGGAGTGCATCACCTTCACGAACTTCCTATGCAAGTATATAAAAGTGTTCGCATGGTCTTACAAAGACATGTCGGGACTTGACCCTATCGTAGTAGTGCATAATATTATACTAGATCCCAATGCCAAACCAGTAAGATAGAAGTTATGACGCATGCATCCAACTATCACATTGATAGTAAAATCTAAGCTCCAAAAGCTCCTAGACATTGATTTCATAATACCCATCGACTATCCCGAGTGGGTATCCAACATGGTCCCTATCCCCAAACCATCCGATGACGTTCACGTTTGCACAGATTTTCATGACCTAAACAAAGCTTGTCCCAAAGACAACTTCCCTTTACCCAACATTGACTCCCTCATTGACTCCATCATAGGTCACAAAATGATTTCCCTCATGGATGGATTTTCTGGATATAATCAAATTAGGATCAACCCAACCGATCAACACAAAACTTCCTTCACAACACCCTAGGGGACCTTTTGCTACAAGGTCATGCCCTTTGGCCTTAAAAATGTTGGGGCAACCTATCAACGAGCCATGACCTACATATTTCATGATCTAATGCACAAAAATGTGGAAGACTATGTAGATGACCTTATAGCCAAATCAAAGAAATGTGTTGACCATCTCGAAGATCTCCGTCAGATTTTTGATCGACTACTAGAACACAATGTGCGCCTCAATCCAAAAAAGTGTGTGTTCGGTGTTACATCAAGAAAAATACTAGGATTCATTGTCTCCCAATGAGGCATTGAAGTAGATCCTAGTAAGGTGAAAGCCATCATCGAGATGCCTCCTCCTACCACCCTAAAGCAATTGCGTAGCCTCTAGGGCAAGATTACCTCTATTCATAGATTTATAGCGCAATTATCAGACAAATGCCAACCATTCAATCATCTCCTACAAAAAGGAGTACACTTTAAATGGGATGATAACTATCAAGCCACATTCGATGCTATCAAAACTTACCTTACATCACCATCGGTCATGTCACCACCACACCCACAATTACCACTAACTCTATACATCTCAGCCACAGAACTTGCGCTAGGTACACTCCTAGCTCAAAAGAATGCTCTCGACAAAGAGCAGGCTATCTACTACATCAACCACACACTAGTTAGTTATGAAATGAGATACAGATACATGGAGAAGCTATGCCTAGTAGTAGTATTCACCACCCAGAAGTTAAGACACTACATGTTAAACCACACAACTTTTGTCATCACCCGAGATAATCCCCTTCGATACATGATGAACAAAAGTTATCACAACTCACGCACAACCAAATGGATCATGCTCCTAACCGAGTTTGACCTAGAATTCATATCTCAAAAGTCTATCAAAGGGCAAGTCATTACTGACCAACTGGCTGAAGCCCCTATAACTGACAATCAACCCCTACTCATTCAACTCCTCGATGATTCCATATTTCACATAACCAAAGATGAGGAATACGTCAAACCAGAATTCATGGCTGACCTCACCATGTTCTTTGATGGTTCTAGGTGTCTCCACACTAGGGGTGCAGGCATTGTCTTCTTTACACCTGAAGGAGAACCACTCCCATTTTCATTCAAACTTGATTTCCCTTGTACCAATAACAATGTAGAGTATGAAGCCCTAATCCTAGGACTAAAACAAGCACACTCTATGCACATCAAATGCCTCCACATCATAGGTGATTCACTTTTGATAGTCAATCAAGTGTAGGAACTTTGGCTATGCAATTGCCCAGTTCTCCAACAATACAAGAAAATCGCCCAACAACTCCTATCCCAATTTGAATGGTATTACCTCGAAGCCCCATGCTCATCAAACCATTTTGTAGACACTATGGCCTCCTTAGGGTCCCTCATCCCACAAAACCCAACATCCAACACAACATCTATATCCATTCATACACTTACACAATCTGCTATATCACCCAAGCCTCCTACAGATGATGGTGGTGTGTATGTGGTAAACACCGAACCTCACGACCCATGGTTCTCATAGATCAAAGAGTACATCAAACTAGGTTTCCTACCATGTGATTTGCCCCATGCCCAATGTCGAACCTTTAAACAAAGAGTGATCCACTACACCTTGTTAGGGGACATCCTTTACCACCATAGCTATGATGATATACTCTTGCATTGCCTAGAACCGCAAGAATCACAATGAGTTGTACAAGAAACCCATGATGGTACTTGTGGTGGCCATTTTAGTGGCATGGCAATTACCAAACGCATCCTCCGTATGGGCTACTACTAGCCTAAAATGGAGCAAGACTATTATGAGTATGTCAAACATTGCATCAAATGCCAACAACATGCCAACCTAACACATTTACCATCCCAAGCACTTCAACCAATCCAGTCCATGTGGCCCTTCTCCCAATGGGGCCTAGATCTAATTGGAAAAATTACACCTGCTTCCTCTAGCAATCATAAATTTATCATCACAACAACAAAATATTTTACAAAGTGGGTCGAAGCCATCCCACTGGTCCAAACTATAGGAGCCAAAATTGTAGCATTCATCATGGAGCATATCATATGCCACTTTGGAATTCCCTCCCAAATTATTTTAGATAATGGGAAATATTTTAAAAACAAGACTGTCCAAGCCCTGTGTGATAGATTTCACATACACCATAGCTTTTCGACCCCATATTACCCTCAAGGAAATGGCCAGGCAGAAGCCACGAACAAAACCATCTATTCTATTCTCCATAAAACTGTAGCAGAATCTCACCAGGATTGGCATAATCAAATACCCCTAGCCTTGTGGGCATATCGTACGAGCATCCATACTCCTACTAGGGCAACACATTTTTCACTTGTCTATGGGGTAGAAGCTATCATGCCCCTTGAGCTTGAGATACCCTCCTTACGGATATCTATGAAATATTTCATTGATGATGACACTGCTCGCCAAGCTCATCTAGATCAACTAACACTCCTCGATGAACGTCGCATCCATGCCATCGAGCACACATGAGTATATCAAGATCACCTTCATCATGCCTACAATAGTAAGGTACATCAATGCAAATTTAATATTGGTGACTTGGTTCTCAAAGAGAACCAACAAATCACAAGTCAACCTCACTAGCAACATGATAAATTCACCCCAAACTAGTTGGGCCCATTTATTATCACACACAAATATGGTTCAGGAGCATATCATCTAGCCAATATTGAAGGCCTTAATGATCCTAAACCCATCAACATCTTGCACCTTCGTGCATTCAATGCATGATGCATAAACACAGTCACCATCACGAGTGTCACATAGTATTAGAAGTAAATCACCAAGCACATCACCATGTGAATCTATTATTTCTGCTTTATTATTTCTCTATACATGTACATTTCACCTTTCTACCATTTTTATGCTTGGGGTATTTATTTTTCCTTTTGTAGGACTCACATCATCAGTAGGAGAGCTCTACAATGGCCTCACCTACCACCATGCAGGACCATCTACAGCCACAACAAAAACCCATTACACCGACCGATCTCGCTCGACCACCAACCACCCTTCATACCAGGCACTCCTCACATTCATCCCATTTAGGTCATCACACCTCACCTCGACACCATTCCCCTCACCAATGAGGTTCATCCTATTCACCACACTCTAGCGACAACCAGATCACCATGTCCTCTTTCAATGACAAAGAGGAATCCACCCAACCTCAAGCACAAGGATCATCCTCCCATCCGTCTGATGATCTCAGATGTCACTATTCACCTACAAATCACCCCCATCATCCCATAGGATCCTACCACCCACCTAATAGGGAGTATACACCTCATCAACCTCACCCTACATTTCTACCCACTCCCCTTCCCAATGGTGAGTCTACCTACGCCCAGGATTTGCAAGCCCATGCGGCCCAAGCTACTCAAGCTGGTCATGCAAACATCCCTCCTTCCCATTCACATCACTTAGGGCCATCGCCTATGCCACCGATCCTCAAAACATCCCCTTCACCACTATGAGGTTTACCACCCCAACCAATTTTACAATCACCATAGTCATTTCACTCATTGCCTCCTCATCACAGCCTCATCCATTTTCTACCATGCATCGAGCCATTCCATTCACATTGGAATCTCGATCCCCCCTTCCCCAATACCATCACCACCACACCATGAGATACAACATCTCATCTCCCATATCAAAGCTCTAGAGTTGTAGATGAGCCACTATCATTGCCATGTTCACCCATGATAGTCTCCCATGACCCATCCATCCTCACCACCACGTAGATCCCTTCCCTGACCCAGAATCGACCCATGCCAAAACCTAGACCCATGCCTCCATTACCAGATCATCCTTCACCTAGACCTCGCTCACCTCCAGTAGATCCATACGTCTATCCTATGCCTATTCCACACATGCCCCTTTCCAAAATGTTCCATCATCTCATGCATCAGGGTCTTATTGACCTACCTGAGATTCGACCTATTGATCCCTCGCATCCTAAACCATGCAACTACAATGAGAATCAATTTTACATTTACCATCGCCAGCCAGGTCATGATATCGAAGAGTGTAGATCATTCAAAACCCTAGTGCACAACATGTTGCATGATGAGCGTACCCCATCACCAGAGCATTCTTTTCTATTTAGCCGACTTGTCAGTCCTCCATGCTGCACCACTCCTAGGACTTTACCACCCCATAGTACCCTAACAATGCCCACCCACTATATTCATAACATTTCCAACTATGGCTCCAACCATAATTCTAGCCATATCATCACTTCACCATCCCACTCCCACCTGGATCTATGCCATTTCACCCGATAGTAGTGTTAGTTACTCTTCTTCTTCTATCTCATTCTTCTACTTCTTACATACGTTGATTCATTTCTTCTCTTCTATCTTTGTCGGATTTTGGTGATCCCCTTTCCTTGATTGGTTACCAAAGCCTATTTCTTCTCACTTCTTCCACCTATACATTCCACTCTCACATCTTCCTTCTTCTTGGTGACTATTACATACACTTATACAGCTCACAACTTATACATCTACTACACACACACACCCCACATATTGGGGCAACCATGATCATAGCATCACACTTTTTGTCATCATTACACACTTTACTCATCTGTAAATAGGTTCTTCTAAAATTCTCCTTCTACACAACATAACTTTCTTCTTGTAAATATCACATTCCTCCACTTGCATCATTTACAGTTACATCCATTGCACATATTCATATGCTTTATAGTTAAAATTTTAATTCATGTTTGTACATTCTCCCCCAAAATGTGCCTCAGTAGGAATAATACATGCATTTGTTAGCATCACCACCTGGATGTCCATTCCCCCTTTTCAGGATCAGGGTATACATAGGTGTCATGTTTAATTTTGACTACTCTATAGTTTAGGCAATCAAGTGTCACCCATAGCTACTGAGTCTTGTACATTCTTCTTATGGTCTTTTAGGCTGGTTCAACTTCTCTCATGGATCACTCACAATAGGTTACACATTAACAATTTTGAGCCTAGGAAAGAGGACATCTTGAGTAGATATCGCCATCTAGCGAACGGTATCCCCTGCTCGTCCTATCACCTGCATGGTCAACATACGACCTAGGGATAAACAAAGGGATCAAGCATAAGCAAAATTAAATAATTGGGTAGAAAATAAACTTCATCGCCCATACAAAAAGAGCAAAAAAAAAAAAGAAAAGAAAAAAAAAAAAATAAAAGAAACAAAAAGAGCACTACCACAATCAGATAGGTTAACACTAGAACAAGGGTAGAAAACAAAAGGAAATACCTCTTGATATCACACATGTTATGCTTATCACCTTTGGTCCTTAGGTTCAACATAACACCATGGGATGATTCCAAGAGCCTGCCTACCAGTGGAATAGTCTTACAGGTGACAACACATCTCTTACATTAGCATCTCGCTTTTGTAGAGATCACTATTGTGGATGGATGAGCTAGCTAGTCCGGTAGCATCTACAATGGGTTAATCCTACCTCCCTCAAAATGGATAAATGAACCTTACACATTCACACACATAGGTCCAAGACAGACTTTGAACCAGCCCGATCATGTTATAAGTTGCCACAAAACTTGTATAGCTAAGGGTTTGAGATTTGATTGTCATAACTATGTTAGTCAAAACCATTACACATGCCTTACATTATCCACAATCCCTAAAATCATGGAATGGATCACATCCATACAGGTAAATGCCATGATACAAGTGCTTCCTTGGCGCATTTTAGTAAGTCCATACATGCACCCATGCATCTATGTCATATACATTTGCTACACCTTATAGTTATGCATTTGTCTTACATACATTCACGCAATTAACTTACATTATGCATTCATGCTACACACATTCCAAAATCAAATTATAACATTGCATTTATTCTATGTACATTCATTACAACATCACATTCGATATCACATCACACTGCATTCAAAACATAATCATGCATAATATTCTACAATTCATCCATATGAAAGAACGATAATAGATCTAAACCATTCACACATATGTATCTACTAATCATACATACCTACGAACTATATTGTGCTATCTATGCAAACATAAACACAATACATTTCAAACCATCAAAACAACACATGTATATATAACAACCAAAATCAAGAGGTATATATATATCATCATCCAAAAATACCCGAAGGCTACAACCTGGGACCATGCCCATCACATATAATATCCAAAATGCCCATAGGCTACAACCAAAGATATAACTCCTAAATATCATCATGAGTCTCCCCATGCCCCTCCCAGCTCATGCCTCTCTCTACTGACTCGACTCTACAAAGACCTCTAGAACTAGATCTACTACAAGCTGCTCCACAATAGGTAGATCCTACACCTCAACTCTAGCACCAACCTCTACTATCAGAGCAACACTACACTGACTCTGATGAGAGGGTGCCCACACTCATGACTATGTCCCAGACTATGACACCACCTATGTATAGTCAGGGAGAGGAATCCCATACACCAATAGGGAAGTCTCACACAATAACCTCCTAGTAGTCTCCACATCCTAGCTGACCAATCAGGTTCATAATCATCTGAGCCTACCTCATCACCATAACCCTCAACTACTCTATCTTAGTCCCCTACCTAACCATATCAGCCCACAGCTACTCCACCTCAACCTCCAACTGATGGACTCTATCCTATAGAACCTGTGCCTCATCCGCTACATCCCCCTCATAGGGATATCAACAAGAATCTATTGTGCCACATCCACAAATACACCAATGTCAATGGTGTCATCTACATCACCCACAATAGTATCAACACCTCCCTCCACCTCAGCTCCAGTGGCCTATCCCATACCACCATCTACATCCACCAACATCCTCGACTACCTACTCCACCCTCACATCTTGGGTGCTCGCTCCACCACCCAAGCGGCATCATGAGCACCATAAAGGAACCTCCCCTACATCGACAACCACATCCTCAGCCCAAGCTCTCCTACCCATCCTCCCCACCGATGGAGGTACCCCAACATTAGGTGCCACCCACCGATCAACCATACCCCTACCAAGCACCCAACTCTACCAAGCCCACCATGCATCAAATGCTAAAGTCATCCCAACATCCCCTACAACTAGGATATCCATAGGAGGATCCCTCTCTCCAACCCATGGTGGCACCATAGGCCACTCTCCTCTATCACCCTACCACCTGAAGTAAGTCACAGGAGCCCATGGGACATCCTACTACAAACCAAACTACCTCCTCACTCGATCAAACTAAAAGTACTTAGTCTATCGAGTATACCTCCCCACCAACCATCTACCCTATCTGATGGCTCATAGCTACTCATCATCCTCATCCCAACTCACTCCACCCAACCAAGGTCTCCACCTAATATCATCAGGAGTAGCATCCTCAAACTTACCCCTCCAAAATAGTGGGTCACCCTCATGTGGCCTCTTAATACCCTGCTCAACCATTGTACTCCATATAAAAGCATAAGGTAAATACTCTTTGCCCTCCACATGTATAGTTAGGCAATAGAGATGGCCTCTCAATAGCAATGTGTTCCCATGCCCATACCTACAGCAAAGGGATCACACTCAATCCTATCCTCCTACCCCGAACAACCTCGTACAACTCTCGATAGACTTGAGCCAACAATGCAGGTGCCCAAGCAAACACAACCCTATGCTCCACCATGTCACTAACCAAGTCTAACATATTCTAGGTAAACAGAAACCGAGAACTATCAGGTAGAGCATACGTGGAGATCATCATCATAGCCACACACTATCGATCTGATATCTTATCTCGTACCCACAACCACTCATAATCTATCTTAGAGATATCAATTTCTCTCCAATCTACCCCAAATAATCTCTCCAACACAACATCCTTCCTATCAGCTATGGTGGCCCTCACAGGTACTCCCTCAATCGATAGTCGATAAATACGATATACATCTTCTAAAGTCACAGTCATTTCCCTAGTAGGAAAATGAAAAGTGTTCCTATCTGCATCCCACCACTCACACAATGTAGACACATATGCTCTATTAGTGTGGATACTCTTACATTCCCATACACCTCAAAAATGTATGTCATCCAACCACCGTAACTCATCATCAGTCTTCATCAACTCCTCAAAACCCTCCTTAAACTTCCTCACCCGATGATGGGGTTCAAGCATCTTCACCTATCCAAAACACAATAAAACACACATCAATAATCCACATAACAATCCAATCATCCAATCAAACAAAACTACATCAATCAAAATTTTCAAATTAAACATATTTAATTTGGCACACATTTCAAAGCAAAACAATGCACAAAACACATGACAAAACACATCGACATAACAATCACACATTTGGACACCCATTTTGACATTTCATGGCAAAAGTTCAAACTGACATGACAAACAACATCATTTGGACTCCCAACAACCTAGTTCAAATTTACAACTACCTATTAATTGACATGCAAATCAAACATAAGCCAAACAACAACATCTACAAAAACAAATATCATTTTTGGATACCCATTTGCCCACTTATCGGTAAATGTGTCGATAAAATTCAAAAACAACATCACCAATCTACACAGATCTAACAGTCAACTCTGTCATAAATACACCAAAATCGAACACACATCTAGACACACAATCTAAAAATAACAGTCATATTTTTAGATACCCATTTGCCCACTTAGCGGTGAAAGTTCAAACAGACATTGAGTACAGTCTAAATCGGGCTCTCTATAGCTCATTTTTAGTTTAACACTACTCTACACCTTGGCACGCAAATCAAAGGTAGGCCAAACAAAGTCATTCATCAAAACAAATAACATTTTTGGACACCCATTTTGCCCTTCTACGATGAAAGTTTCATCGGTTTTCCAAAATTTTACACCTAACATGTCAAATCTAACAGTCTAGGTTTGATATATTACTCCTAAAAGTGACAAATTCAAAAATCACATCAAACGAAGTCAAAAAATAAAACAGTCACAAAATGAGATACCCATTTCCTACTTTAGCAGACAAAATGCAAAAACATGTTAATGTCAGTACACCGTTACTTCAAAAACTGACAGTCAAACTTCATATCGACTCTACCCATTACCCGATCAAATTAATGACAAAACAAGTCTAATTTTGAAATGGATCACATTTTTGGGTACCCATTTGGCTCGTCTACCACTACGTATTCAAATTTCAATTAAAAATTACAAAAAATTTTAAATCGGGATGAAAACCTCCCCCCTCATTCACATTTCTCGAGAAAATTAAAACAAAACAAAAACAAAGCAAAAGAACACTTACCGATGGGTCCCCATGCCTACTGCTAGCTGCTCTGCATCCCCTCATCATTGTCGCTCCCAAAGTCATCACTTTCGTTCTCCTCGTGTCATTGGATGCTTTCACAAATCACTTTTCACCGTCGTGCAAAGTCAAAATGAGCCCATTCCAAGCAAATTAGGGCTTAAATATGCATTTATCACCGATTCACCCCTCAAGGGGTGAAATGAACCCAATTCCCCTAGGTGGTGATTTAGGTCAAATTCACCCTCGGGTGGTGAATTCAAAAAAAACACCCCAAAACCCTAGGAAAGTAGGCATTTGTCTCATAAAACCCTAGGAACCTTCCAAACTTGTCTTTTAACTTCATTTGCATTCATAATCATCATGCATTGATATTTATTTATCAATCACTACATCATCAATTCATCACACTTCATTCACCTCATTGTTGATTCCTCATTTGAGGGGTATTCATATCCAAAGTCAGCTTTGCATGCAACCACAACATCAAAAATCCAAAAGCACGGTTAGCGCATTTGTCTACAAATTTTTTCGCTGAAGATTATCATACGATTATAATCTCAATCCCAAATAGACATGGGTTACATCAGGAGAGTTACGCGTTACCATGGAGAAGTCAATCTAGCATTCATGTACATCGAGTACATAATGGATGATACATTTGATTAATCCTAGCGCAACATTTGGAAATGGACTTCATGACCATGCTGATATGGTCACGAGTTGATGATCCAAATGTTAAACTAACTCAAATGGTTTGACACTTGTCACCATGTTCTCATCAATCAATCAACAACAAATATTTAGTTAGGCTTTTGTCCTAATCATACTTTTGGACCATGTTGATCTGGTCGCAAAAGCAAAGCAGTCAAAAGTTGTCATTCTCAAGCAACTGGTATGGCATCGTAAGATGTCATACGGACTCAAAAAAATCACATCATTGCATTCATAATCATTCATTTTCATTTACCAACATTATTTTTATCTCTTTCCTCTTTTCCTTCTTTCCTTCCTCTCTTCTTCCCCTATGGACATCAAGTTGATGTTGTATGGTCACGCTTTGAGCGACTACATACCTTCGATTAGATTCCATTCTTTCTCTTCTTTTCCCTAGATACCCGATTGATTTGTATGGTCACGCTTCGAGCGGCTACATACCCTTTGATTGGATTCCATTCCCCTTCTATCCCTTTTCCTTCTACACAAACCCTTCACATTTTTGTATTAAACTGTGTTCTACATAGTATAGTACAAAAAGGGGCAAATGTAGACACCCAAAAGTTGCACACTGCTATACCTACATACTTGTAGATCCTTCTAGACACTTGTAGGTTTACATAGGCCATCCTAGGTACCCCTAGGCTATCGTAGACCAGTGTAGACTATTGTAGATCATCCTAGACATGCGTAGATTGTTGTAGTCATGCGTAGTCAGATGTAGTCATTGTAGTCATGCGTAGATCACCATAGATTGTCATAGCATCGTGTAGACTCCCATATACTACTTCATCGACTTTTAGGTCCTAAACCCTCATAAGCCTTCCAAATTACATCCGACACATTGAAATATCATTCGACAATCTATTCACACTCAATTGAGGCCCCCACGAGGTATTAGTTGACCAAAACAATTAATAAGTCAATAACCAAATTCTAATTTAATGTTGACTTCACTTAAGTCACCTTTTTAGGGTAAATTTGATTAAAATAACCCTTAATCTTGATTAGCCTTAATCACATCCTAATCAGGATTAGCTCTAATCCATCCTCACACATGTGTGAGGATGAGATATTTCTCATAAGGAATGTGATGTTGCCACATTGCATTTCTTAACCTAACCCTAGTCAGAATCAAACCTAGGTTTAGTCTATCTAACCCCCCCCTTGCACCTTGCCTTTGCCTATAAATAATGGGTCCCAAACCCCTAATTAAGTCTGATTCCCAAATTCAACAAAGCATAGTTACTCTGCTGAAATGGAAAGCCAATATTGAATAGTCACTTCCTAGTGCACACAGTCAGATTTCAATGGTACACAGAGGCACCCCAACTGCCTAGGAGTCGACCCACCGGAAGGATTTTGTAGAAGAGGCATCATAGCTCAGATCGCCCCTTGCCCCATGAATCTGGCCTCAGTTCACCCCTTGGGTGGCGAATTGGGTCTACAGGCCCCAAATCACTCTAGATTTGGGTGGTAAGCTCCCTTTTACTATATTATTACTTTCTGCATAGTTTATTTCATGTTTTATTATGATTTTATAGTCATTTCATCTTTATAAATATGGGGCCTGACTAAGGCAAGCCCCCCAACGTATTGACCCCTTCTTGCAAGTTTCTTTTAGGTTATCCAACAGATTTGAAGGAGAAGAACACCAACAAACAACAACTTGGTGGTGGCCCACCTACACTGAGGGACATCAGAAGAAGGCATCAGGCCTATAGTGTATTCATGAAAGGAAAAAGGGGAATTCGCCCTATTTGTAACCCATATCAAATTTATCATGAATAAAGCATATATTTCTGAATGACTTGTGTTATTACTTGTTGTTAGATCAAATGTCAACTTCTGGTCATTTCAATTATTTCTTATATTTTCATTTTATTTTATTAAATATGTAAATTAATGTAATTATTTTCATAAAATAAACATTAAATTAATTTTAGAAAATTTATGCAACTAATCATATGCACAAAATGCAACAACAGGCAGGATGACCTATATGAAAATCTTAAATGGGCTTCAATGTATCCACGACCAAGGTGCACTAGGCACAAAATCATATCCCACCTTACCTGACACTTCAACTACTATTTCTACGAGAGGTGGGTATTTGCTTCAACCAATTTCCTACTTTGGGATAGAAATTTGCACCTGCAACCACAAACACTTGCAACAGTATCACATTCTTCCAAAAAAATCTAGTCAATTAATGGGGTTGTTACATTCTCCCCCATCAGAATTTAACACAGTCCCTGTGTTAGTCAATATAACATTGCAAGTTCCATAATAACTAAACATATATTCATAAGTAAACAACTATGGATTATGCATCATTTCAAAAGTCACATTTAGTATTATATATCAAAATACCAAACATACAAATATAATCGTAACAAAATTCAAATTTTCCTTATGATTAACAATTTTCTAACAATAATGGAAATTTTTTTATCTCAGATACATCTTCCCAAGTAGCATTTCTCATTGAGTAGTGATCCCATTGGACCATACATTATTCAACTATTATTTTTCTTAATTGCTTGGGTCTATATCCTAATATTTTGATCGACTAAACTTTAATGAGCTACAGATCTGACGTCTGCAAGTGAGAAACATCCAGAATATGATATGGATCAACTATGTATTTGTGGAGGGGAGACACATGGAAAACACTACGGATTTTAGACAAGTTTGGTGGCAGGGCGATCTTGTAGGCAACAAGACTTATTTTGGCAACAATGTCAAATTTATCGATAAATCTAAGGCTCAATTTGGTTGACTTAATGGAGCTTTTGGTTGGCTTAACTCTGAGAAAGACCTTTTCACCAATGGTAAATTCTTGAGGTGTTCATTTCATGTCAGCATAACTCTTTTTATGATCTACAGCTTCATGAAGTCATTGGTGGATTTCTTTCAATTGGACCTCCATTTTCTTAATAAAATTAGGATCGATCACTTCTCGACAATCTAGATTATTCTATGTTAATGGTGTTTAGTACCTATGCCCATATAGAGCCTCAAATGATGCCATGCCCAACATGGTATGATAGTTGTTGCTATACGTAAATTCCATTAGGAAGAGATAATCTTCCCATTTACTTTGGTGGTCCACGCAATACATGTGCAACATATCCTCCAGCACCTGATTGACCCTTTCGGTATGCCCATCCATATCAGGATGATAGAATTCATTGATGTTTAGCTTTGTATCCCATGCTCAGTGTAAATATTTCTAAAATTTAGAAGTGAAGCTTGAATCTCTATCCAAGTTAATTATTTCAGGGAAACCATGCAATCTCATGATTTCTCGTACATAATTTTGTGCTATTATACGTGCATCATCATGAAAATTGCATGGTATAAAATGAGCCACCTTAGTCTATTTATTCATAATTACAAAAATTGCATCGCATTCATCAGGTGGGGTTCAAAATATGCTTGATTACAATGAATACGAATTCACTGATTAGAATCATTTGTGAAATCCATCCACCTTTCTTCAAAATTCAATAGGGCTTTACGGGCTCTTAATCAATCTAATCTAAGAACTATATCAAAATCATGTAAGGGAGCCACATATAGATTCCAATTAATATTTCTCTGAGGTTTATCTATTTGAGGGTCAGATAAGCATTGATTGATCATATTGGTTTGTCTTGAGCCATACTCGACTTGCCACCCATTTGCCAAGATCCCAGGTTTAACCGATATATCTCTCAAAATATTAGTTTAAATAAAATTATCAATTGCACCACTATCTATCAAAATGTGAACATCTCCCTTGCCTAGTTGTCCTTTTATAAGAAATTGAATAGTTTGCCCTAAATATTAGATTCACCTGTAGCAGCATAAATCCTGTGTGGGACCTCTTTTATGGAATTATTTTTGTCAACTCTTTGTGGGTATTGTCTAGCATAATAATCTAAGGCCCCACACACATATAATAAATTTGGTCTTATATTCTTTTGTGTATCCCCTTCCTTATTTTTGTTGTCATTTATACTCTTGTCCTGGTTATTGTTCCTATTTTATTGAAAATTTCTTCATTTTGGATGCCCCTTATTTCCCTGATACTTTGTTTTTTCTATCACCTCTATATCGACCATCATCTCTAAAATTCTTATACTGATCTCTACCCTTTTCTTGCTTCAGGTATCTTCTTTTATTGGAATCATCCTTTTCAATTTACTAATAATAAGCCTTTGCATTATTTTGGATTACCTCCTCATAATGAGCAACATCATATGCAACTGTCAAAGTCTTAGGTACCTTCCTTCCAACAGGTTGTCCATTTCTGGCATGTAGTCCCATTACAAATTTTTGGACCTTGAACTCCTCATGCTTGTCATATTCAGGGGTGTACTTTAGAAGTTGTACAAATATTTGATAGTACTCAATTACAGTCATGTTGCCTTGGCGTAAGTTAGTGAATTCACCATATTTCTCAATATAAAACTGAGGCGTAAGGAATCGATCCTTGAACTTCCTTTCAAAATCCTCCCAAGGAATATTTGTAGCCTCTTTTTGAATGGCCTTCTTATATGTGGTCCACTAATCTCTGACTGGGCCTTCTAAGTGTGCCACATCCCAAGTTGTTTTGGACTCCGAACTGAGAGGTTGGATTGAAAAATACCCTTCTACTTCACTTAGCCAATTGATGGCTACTTCGCCATCATCCCTTCCATAAAATTTGGAAATGTCTAATTTCTTTATTTTTTTCAATTCAACTCCCACTTTTCTCCTTGAAGACCCTTCTATAAACTCACTTACTCTTTCTATTTCCTTACCCTTAGATAGACTTTCAATAATTTTTTATTGTTGAGTGATTATCTCTTGCTATTGGGCCATTTTTTCCCTCTACTATGCCATGTGTTCACTCATTTGAGATCTTTGGTTTTCCATTTGCTCCCGATATTGATTCAGCTGCTTCTGCATTAACTAAATCACTTTTGCCATATTTTCATCATTTTGTGTAGCTTTTGCAGCTATTGGCTCTTTTTATTTTCTAATAACACATCAATGCACTTTGGCAGTCTGCACTCTTTTTGACTCCCTTACGAGTCATATTATTCCCTTCTTCGAGACTTTTGTAAATTTTTCTTTCAAATTAAGATCGGCCCTTCTTGAGGTCCCCACCATGCTTGACGATAAAAAAGTTATGTTAAAAAAATAATTCATGCTTAATAGCCTAGGGTTTCGCACCCTAGGCTTTGATACCAACCGTAACAACCCAGATCTACTCAACTAGTTGTCAAAACACAAATTCAAATTTTTTCTAAATACAAACATAAATGCTACATGTTTACGTAGATATACCCAACTTGATATTAGTACTTTGGCATAGAGAATCACACTTCAAGATCATTTACCACTACATATGGTATCTTAAGTGCTTGATATTGGCCAAATTCTTGTGATAGGTTGTCATTTAAATATCCTTACTCATTTCTCAAGTTTTATTTTATCTTGGCATGGGGTTGACCTTCTAGGGCCCATAATACCTAGAAATATGGATGCACTAATTCTCCATATCAAAGCATGGTGGACTAGGATTCGCAACCCTACTTTTATCCATAATGGTCCAGTAACCTATAAAAACATTAAGATTCATGCTTTGGGTTAGAGTAGCTATGCTAGTGCCTAATCATCAACCTTATGCTAAGGTTTAATCAGGGTCCACCATCGCATGGCTTATGGATAAGATGTCTCAGAATAACCTCCAGTTGATGGTAATGTTGTCTATACCATCTATCGTTGGACATTCCAACTTCATAGGCCAACTCTCTAGCCATGATTTTTTTTGGAAATTCTATAACTAGAGTAGGCTCATGAGAATCCTCATGTACTACTCATATGGTAACCTAGAACGACGTCCCATTCCATCGTTCGTTACTCTCAACAATGTAGGAAATTTGTCCCTTTTTATTGCTAGAGAACGATTGCCTCTGATTCATAATAGTGCCACTACGAGCTATTGAGGTTGGGTATTTTAGCCCTACTAGACATATTTTAATGTTACCCTTCCTTGCTAATATAATATTTCTTGTAAATCCCTTCTCAATGGTACAAATTTATAATGGCTTTACACAATATTAATAGTTTGACTTACAACCCTCTCAATGGCTAGTTTCATGGTTTTAATATTTGAATTGTTTTCTTCAATATATAGGAATATTATTTAATAGCATTTCCTAAGTAGCTTATCATTCTACTCTACCTACTAAAAATTTACCACTTATATCATAAACTAAATAAACAAGTTAAACTATTCCATTTTAATATTTATAAGCCAAGTTATATATAAAGCTTAAACTTTCATAAGCATATTATTTTAAACTCATAATATTAAGAGAGTAAAGAAGAGATTACCAATCTTGTTGTACCTATTACCATTAGAGACTATGTTTGATTTAAAAAATATATATTTTGAACTAATCTAAAACTTCTTTTAACAAAACCTTATCATATAATATTTCCTACCCATCTAATCTAAAGTATAACTCTTTATATCCATCCTTTAGAAAAATGTCTAATCATTTAAACAATATAATATATGTACTTTGTTTTTTATTTCATATTACCACATATAACATAACAAACATAACATGATTAAATTCAGCTCACTCTCATTCATTAGTATCGAACGGATTAAATCTATTGAAGTCTAAGTCAATTATGTCTTTGTAACAAATTGCTTTCATACAATTATGTGGGTATCCCAAGATAGCACGATATACTTCGGGTGTAGTATGTTTATCTATATGTTAGGGTATCTCGAGTTTTGCATTTTATCTACAACAATATCAAATTTTGCTCATGATAAATAAAAGGATGCCTTGGATTTTGAGCATTTTCTCGTGTGTTGCATAAGTGGTGATATGTTCAGCTAAAAACCTTTATTATCATATATACTGGAGAGTGGAACAACTATTACATTCTAATCATTGATAATTATATATATATATATATATATATATATATATATATATATATATATATATATATATATGTTCAAGTTTTAAATCTCTTACAAATGCTTCAATTTCCATATTTTCCTATTCAGGAGATGATTCTATTGAATCTTCATCTATTTTGTTATTAAACATATAGTCAGTACCATGCTATCTAATAATAAGGCATAATAAATTTTGGGTATGGCTTGTTTCATTCACTTTTTGATTTCCATGTTTGATATTGGACTCGTATTTGATATTTTAAGGATACCTTGAGTTCTGGTAGCTATCCTACATAACTAACAAAAAACAAGTCATACTACACAACTTTCTCATTTAAAAGCCACTACTTCATGCTACCGGGTGGTTCTCATTTCACAACAAGATAGGTTGAATTAAGACCGAGTTGGGTAAGTTCTAATAAACCAATGTATGATTAAAAATTTCAATGCTACCTTACCAAAGTTTCTATAGATGATGACTGAAATAAAAGGTTTTACTCACATTTTTATGCCTACATTTCAATACCGTCAGAGGTATATACATAATTACACAATTTGGCGAACCTAATACTACAAAATCTCTCTTAAGAATGATGAAAGAATATTTTCAATCATGGAAAATATGTTGTATGATTAAGCATAATAATGGTTGCATCTACTCAAAGTAATATAGAAGAAGGTATCTCTCAGGATGAGGATTTGTGGAACAAATTACACCTATAGACCTTCCTAGCAGTGAATAGATTAGTTTACTATATTTTGTTTTTTTTTCAAGTCAGTAAAAAGGTTAATTGATAATACAATACTAATGCAAATTTTTAGCATAACATAATTTCATTTACTAACAGAGTACACAAGTTCTAGTTTCTCCCAAAACTATCCTTATATAATAGGACCAGTAATTAAACTTTCACATCAAATAAATTTTCGTCAACCTATGGTTATCACGAAGAAAAGAAAATTGAATCTTTCAGGTCTTTTTTTTATAATTTTAAAAATTAAATATTCTATATTTCAAAAAATGTACAATCTAATACTATTAAACATCTGCCATCATAATCATAACATAAAATATTAAATATCTGCTATGCTACTAAGCATTCAAGCCATACTTCAAGCTGTAGATGACACCACACACAATAATTGCTTTCAATGGATCTGGTCATAGACGCTTTTGAGACAGCATTGCCACTAGGAGACCGAACAGTGATACCTTGAACATCAACACCTCCAAAAGATCCCAATTCGGTAGAAATAAGAGGATTTAAGAAGTGTATATGGGTCAGCTTGGCCATATTTGAAATGCATCTACTTGAAACCATAAAGCATCATTTTTTATTTAATAGAAGAATGCATACTAACTATTTATTAAAGCAGAAGTATATATTTTTTTATAGTACATAATGTGTTCTTCAATACAACAAAGTTTCATTTAATGGTATATCATCAGATATTTTACACACTATATACATAGCAAGCTTCTCTCTGTATTCGGGTACTCTAAAAAAAAATTATTTATATTTGAAAACTACTTTCTAATTAAATACTCAAAATACAAACACAACAAGATTTTCTGCCCAAATCAAGTAAATAATTACCATTTCTTTAGCAATCAACAACAGTGACCTTCTAATACGTAATTTTATTTCTACACCAATTGGCAAAATAATTCAACATGGATTCACTTACTTTCAAACTCGACGTCAAAGAATATCTTAGATAAATTCACCAATAATAAAAACTTAGGAGCATTTACTCACAGGGTTCTCCCAATCACTTTATGGCTATTAGCACCATTATGTTAAGATCCTACTATAAAATATACTAAACAACACACTCTCAACTCAAATAAACACACTCTCACACATTTGCTTGGAAATAAACTCACAGAAACATTATAACAATATTCAGAATTAAATGCATATGATAACAAAAATTACTTAAAAGGAACAATCTCACAATAGATAGAATCGCAGGCCTCTTCGAGGGGGCAACCTCCTTCAACACTTCATTAATTTGCAAAAAGATGATTACATTGGTGCCTTTTCGGGTATTTAAAGAGTTTCCTTCCAAGGTTGGCTTACATGCAAAATGCCACCTGGATTACATGCATAATGCCACCCGAATTACATGCATAGTGCCACTTTGAATTACATGCACAATGCCACTCGAATTACATGCATAATGCCACACGAATTACATGCACAATGCCACTCGAATTACATGCACAAGGCCACCTTACCTAACCTATCTACCATGTGTTACATAGAAAAGGGTGCCATTTGTCATAGGCACTACCTAAGCTAAAACTTAGAACATTACAAAATATTAATCATGGGTACTACCCACGTTCACTAGGAATTATTACATCAAGGAAGTTATTACATTAAGGGTTAGGATGAGATCCTAACATGCCCTTCTCCTTGAAGAAGCTTTGTCCTCAAAGCTGAAAATGAGGAAACTATTGTTGGAGTTGATGGAGAGACTCCCATGTAGCATCCTCAGGTTGAAGCCCATGCCACTGAACAAGGACCTCTGTAATGGTACGGTTGCGTAGAGTGCGAGTTCGACGATCCAAAAGCTGCTCAGGTGCAAGTAAGATGGAGCCTTCTTCATCCAATTCGGGGAGTGTTGATTGAACCTGTACCTTTGTGCCCACAACTTTCTTGAGAAGGGAAACATGAAAAATAGGGTGGAGCTTGGAAGTGGGGGGAAGAGCCAATTTGTAAGTTGTAGGGCCAATCCGTTGTAGAACCTGATAAGGACCATAGAATTTTGGAGTGAGCTTCTGACACCTACGAAGTTGTAGGGAAGATTGTTTGTATGGCTGCAA
This sequence comes from Wollemia nobilis, assembly GCA_028583015.1. Lineage (NCBI taxonomy): Eukaryota > Viridiplantae > Streptophyta > Pinopsida > Araucariales > Araucariaceae > Wollemia > Wollemia nobilis. The sequence continues at coordinate 2,457,626 of JAQPPZ010002068.1, forward strand.
GTGAAGGAAGACCATATCACCCACATCAAAACTATGCTCAGAACGATGTTGATCAGCTTGTTGGTGCATCCGATTCTGGGCCATGTTCAAATTTTGCTTGAGTTGGTGGAGGACCTCGGTGTGTTGACTCAGAGCATTGTCAATGGCCTGGACCTTGGAGCTGCCCAAAATGTAGGAGGAAGGCGTGAGTGGAGGGCACCCGTAAACTGCCTCAAACGGTGTGAGTTTGGTGGCGGTATGATAGGAAGTGTTGTACCACCATTCGGCCAAGGAAAGCCATTTTTCCCAATGAGTAGGATGATCGGAGGCAAAGCAGTGAAGGTAGGTTTCCAAGCATTTATTAACAACCTCTGTTTGACCATCCATTTGTGGATGGTAGGCTGAACTCATTTTGAGCTGAGTCCCCTGCAACTTAAACAACTCTTGCCAAAAATTGCTAGTAAAGGTGGGATCACGATCAGATACAATGGAGGCTGGCATGCCATGAAGGCGAAATATGGAGTCAAGAAAAATTTGGGCAATAGTGGATGTTGTGTAAGGATGGGTTAGGGCACAAAAGTGAGCATACTTTGAAAGGCGGTCCACTACCATGAAAATAACTGACTTGCCTCCAGATTTAGGTAGCCCTTCTATGAAGTCCATGGAGATGTCAGTCCACACCTGCTCTGGGATCGACAATGGTTGAAGAGTGCCCGGAGAGCGCACTGTTTCCCCTTTCATCCTTTGACATGTGTCGCAGTCAGCTACAAAAGAGTGAATGTCCTATTTCATACCTTTCCAAAAGAAGGTGCGCTTGAGTCGCTCATAAGTTTTTAGGAACCCTGAATGGCCAGCAGATGGAGTAGCATGTGATTCCTTCATGAGGAGCTCTCGAAGTGGGGACTTAGGAGGAAGAACCAGGCATTGATGGTAACGCAGATCCTGGCCATCCCAACTATATCCTGGTGTAGACTCTGGATCATCCATAAGTGAAGCAACCAAGTCTTTCAAATCTGCATCCTGAAGTATTTCTTGATGTAAGGGCTCAATCCATTGGGGCAATGGTGCAGAAATGGCACACAACATACTAAGGGTCTCAAATTGGTGAGAGAGAGCATCCGCCACAAGATTCTCCTTTCCTTTTTTGTACGTGATGTCATAATCGTAGCCCATGAGTTTTGATACCCACTTTTGTTGCTCGGGGGTGGCAACCCATTGTTCTAGAAAGTATTTCAGACTCTGGTGGTCAGTTTTGATGGAGAAATGGTGCCCAATGAGGTAAGGTCGCCAATGCAGGACTGCATGCAATATTGCCAACATTTCCTTGGCATATGTGGATTTCCCTAAATTGCGATCAGATAGGGCTTTGTTGGTGAAAGCCAAAGGGCATCCTTCTTGCATCAATACCACCCCAATACCATGACCAGAAGCGTCACTTTCAATGACAAATTTTTTAGAGAAGTCTGGCATGGCTAAAACTGGAGTGGTGGTCATGGCATGCTTGAGTTCCAGGAATGCTTGCTCAGTCGGCCCTGTCCAAGTAAAAGAATCCTTCTTCAACATGGAGGTGAGGGGGGCGGCTATCTTTCCATAATTACAGACAAATTTATGGTAATAGCCTGTAAGCCCTAAAAATCCTTGAAGTCCCTTGAGAGTGCGAGGTTTCGGCCATTCTTGGACTGCTTGGATCTTCTTAGGGTCAACCTTGACACCATCCTTTGAGACAATGTGTCCCAGATACTCCACTTCAGTCAAACCAAAGGAACACTTGGACCTTTTTGCAAATAGTTGATGGTCGGCCAATAGTTGTAGGGTTTGATCTACATGCTTGAGATGCTCTTCCCATGTGTGACTGTAAATCAAGATGTCATCGAAGAACACAAGGATGAACTTCCACAAAAAAGGGTGAAAGATGTTGTTCATCAGGCTTTGAAATGTGGAAGGAGCATTTGTGAGACCAAATGGCATTACCAAGAATTCATAATGACCTTCATGAGTGCGAAAAGTAGTTTTAGGAATATCTTCATCCCTGAGCCGGATCTGATGGTACCCAGAGCGAAGGTCTAGCTTGGTGAAGTACATGGTCCCATGTAATTCATCTAGTAATTCATCAACCACAGGGATAGGAAATTTATCCTTGACAGTTATCTTGTTGAGTTCTCGGTAGTCAATACACAGTCGCCAAGAGCCATCCTTCTTGAGGACCAGTAAGACTGGTGCAGAGTAGGGACTAGTACTAGGCCGAATGATACCCGCCTTGAGTAATTCCTGTATCATTGTCTCAATCTCTGACTTCATGGCATGAGGGTACCTGTATGGTCTGATATTGGGAGGTGCACTATCCGAAAATAATGGAATGGCATGGTCGTGAGAGCGATGCGGTGGTAGTGTAGTTGGTTCCACAAAGATGGCCTCATGTTTGTGGAGAATCTGTTGTAGGTCTGATGGGGTTTCACCCATTTGAGAGGTGGATGGTTGGATGGAGAATAGTTGTGCAATGACCCCACGTGATGATTTCTTTAGCAATTTCTCCATGCCATTTGAACTAATAATTTGAGGTGTTCCTACTGGGGAGCCCTTGATGATGTGTGTTTGTCCATTTTGGGAGAACTGCATCCAGAGTTCGGCAAAGTTCCAATTGATAGTGCCCAACGTACTCAACCATTGAGATCCCAAAACAATATCACATCCACCCAACTGGAGGGCAAACATGTCCTGCTTGAGTTCATAGTCCCCTATCTTGATTTTAACATTGCGACATTTTCCTTTACAAGGTAAGGTTCCCCCATTGGCTACCATGACCTCAAAGGAATTACAAGTGTGGATATAGCAATTTTCCCATTGAGCAACTCTAGGGTCAATGAAGTTGTGCGTGCTTCCCGAATCCATAAGGATGGAAAGACGTTGGCCCTTGAAAAATCCTGCAACCTTCATGGTTTGTGGAGTAGTAATGCCGGCAAGAGCATGGACTGTAATTGTTGTCTCAGGTTCCTGTTTCACTTCTTCTTGTGGAGAAGGTGTTTCCGGAGGGTCCTCATCCTCATCACTCTGGTCAGAGTTATCAGGTTCTTCAACATCTATCAAGAACAATTTTTTGTGTGCACACTTATGCCCTTTAAAAAACTTTTCATCACAATTGTAGCATAATCCTTGGGCACGACGTGCATCCATCTCTTCTGTGGTTAGGCGCTTGGGTGCAGCAGGTTTATTATCAACTGGGTGTTGGGATCGAGAAGGAAATGAAGGTCTATTTTGAGGAAACTTTGATGGGCGCCTTTGGGCAGAGAGTTTAGATTCGGCCAAACGGGCCAAACTGATAGCTTCCATCATAGTTTGTGGTTTCAACATTCTTACTTCCGCTTGGAGTTCCCCCTTCAACCCACTGATATAACAACTCTGGAAGAACCCTTCATTCAATCCTCTTGTCTTATTGGCCAATTTTTCAAATTGAGCTTGGTATTCACGGACTGACCCTATTTGTTGTAGTTTGGTCAAGGCCCTTGTAAAGTCCTCATACTCACTAGGACCAAATCGAGTGAGTAGTTGGGATTCAAAATTCTCCCAAGAGAGATTTGGGTTGGCAATACGTAACCATTGAAACCAGTGTAGAGCCTCAGATTCCAAGTTAAAGGAAGCCATCTGGACTCGATGAAATATGGGGACATTATGAAGTCTAAAGAATTGATCAACCCTACATAGCCACCCATCAACATCCTTCCCACTAAATTTGGGAAAGTCCAATTTGGGCATTTTAAAGGATGGATCATGGTCATGATTCCTTGCAGAACCCTCAACTTGGTGTTCTATTTTGGGTGGTCCTCTTTTTAGTTTGTTGTCTACTTCTATCAGTGCTTCTTCTAAGCGGTTACTAGTGGCCTCATGCTCTAGGCGAAGACCTTGGACTTCTTCCCTTATGGAGTGAAAAGCCGAGTGCAAGTTCTCAATGGATTTTGTTAAGGATTCCAAGTGGTCTAGTTCTTTTTGATGTCCATGGGTACCTTGGGCCATTTTGAAACCTTTTGTGACCAGTTACTAAAAATAGAATTGAGTTTTTAGGACTTACTATTTTTAGTAAGTGCCCAAAAAGTGCTTGGGTGCTATATATCAAAATGATCAACTCGAAGAGGTGGTCACAATGAGCTATATCTCTCAACACTACTTTTTGGCACCCAAATTTTTTTATCTCCTATTTTGTTGAGTCTAACGGTGTTTACAGTTTTTGATTCTGAGCTACAGAGCAAAAGTTGGGTACTGGAGCACTATCTATAATTGGCCTCGTGTCATGCTCTCACTGGTTGGCCCAGTACTAACAATATCTCTAACACTACTAACCTCACTAGCCCCAAGATTCTCTGTATTTTGTAGGTGACTATTATGACAGTTCTATTCTGACCCTAAAACTATAAATTCTGACCTGACTGTGTTGACCTCTACGACTACCACTATAAATTTGACTATTATTCTCCAAGCTATCAGCTTAAGTGTCACCCTCATGGTCTATCCCGAATGCATGTACTTTCTATTATTTTTTTAGTAGAGGACTCCTTTCTCATATGCTCACTTTTGGGGATTTGAAATGCAGGTTTACGAATAGGGAGGTTTGGTTTTTTTTTTTATATTTTCATTTTTTACAGGTTGAAGTTTTAACAGAACTAGGGAATGCTAGGTAGAGGAGTATGTACCACCCATAGGCCCTCTATTATACCGACAATGATGAACAATAGTGCTCGGACCAATATTTTAGGCCACTACTCAAGGAGGATTCCACACATACCCTTGAGCACACTACCTGCCTCTCTGACAATACGGGAGGGTAATCGTCCAGGATGTTGTGTCCCATAGACTATGAGTAATACAAGGCCGAAAAGCTTCCTAATGGCTAAAAGTTTGTTTAAACCTAGATGGTCTCCCGATATACCCGAAGATACGTGGGAGCTCAAGTCCGTGCACGAGTTCTATCTGAGGCCTGGGTATTGGAGCCTGATCGCCCCTCACTTCACTAGACGCTTTATGGGCTATCTAGCTTAGCCAATAATGATAGATCCTTCATGATATTTTAAAACCCTCGACATAGGGTTTCTACCTACTCAACTAAAAATATTTTTTTTTTTGGTCTGGAAAAAAATGCACTGTATTTTTTGGATTTTTTTTTAATAAAGAAAAATAGGAACAAAAAACACATAGAATTTATACCTAACAGGCGGATTGGATGGCAAGAATCATTGCAGTTGCAGCAGAACTTGGCCCTAGAAAGCGCTCTGATACCACTTGTTAAGATCCTACTATAAAATATACTAAACAACACACTCTCAACTCAAATAAACACACTCTCACACATTTGCTTGGAAATAAACTCACAGAAACATTATAACAGTATTCAAGAATTAAATGCATATGATAACAAAAATTACTTAAAAGGAACAATCTCACAATAGATAGAATCGCAGGCCTCTTCGAGGGGGCAACCTCCTTCAACACTTCATTAATTTGCAAAAAGATGATTACATTGGTGCCTTTTCGGGTATTTAAAGAGTTTCCTTCCAAGGTTGGCTTACATGCAAAATGCCACCTGGATTACATGCATAATGCCACCCGAATTACATGCATAGTGCCACTTTGAATTACATGCACAATGCCACTCGAATTACATGCATAATGCCACACGAATTACATGCACAATGCCACTCGAATTACATGCACAAGGCCACCTTACCTAACCTATCTACCATGTGTTACATAGAAAAGGGTGCCATTTGTCATAGGCACTACCTAAGCTAAAACTTAGAACATTACAAAATATTAATCATGGGTACTACCCACGTTCACTAGGAATTATTACATCAAGGAAGTTATTACATTAAGGGTTAGGATGAGATCCTAACACATTACCACACACACCTTTAACTTTGTTCCTCCCTTCATTAAATAGAGGACTTCTAAAGTTCCTACGATGACACATACCAAAACAAACATGCATGAAAGACGTTTAACAAGCAACAAGGTGTTTTCATCCTCCCTCGCTTGATGGAGAAAAATTATATAGACACACATATTTTTTAGAAATTATATTATTATTATTATGGCATGAATTTATATATTTTTTATATTTATATATATTTATATATTATTTCTTGTATTTTCATTTTATTTTATTAAAAATGTGAATATATGTAATTATTTTCATAAAATAAACATTAAATTGATTTTAGAAAATTTATGCAACTAATCATATGCACAAAATGCAACGGCAGGCAGGATGACCTATATGAAAATTTTTAGTGGGCTTCAATGTACCCACGACCAAGGTCCACTAGGCACAACATTGTATCCCATATTACCCGACACTTCAACCACTATTTCTGCTAGAGGTGGGTATTTGCTTCAACCGATTTCCCACTTTGGGGTAGAAATCTGCACCTGCAACCATAAACACTTGCAGCAGTATCACATTCTTCCAAAAAAATCTAGTCAATTAATGGCATTGTTACACAAAGGATGACTTCTCGATTGAAGTAGCTCTAGAAGTAGCTTTCAAAATTTCACCCAAAACCTGAGACATATATAAATGCATCATTACAACATGACACTTATAATGATCATTCCTTAGATAATACTCAAAATCTACCTTCTGAATAGTATGATGCTCAAATAACATTACAACAACATATTTTTCAACTACCACAACCACTTCCATTCAAAAGTAACCTTATCCATCTAATAATAATACTATTCTTTCTCAATATTTTCAACATCTATTTGCTCAAAATACAACTTCCCAAAAAAATAAAAATATGCAAATTCTCAGTTCTCCTTGATAAAATACTCAACAAAATACTTCTCCTTATAAAATCTAAAACCCTCATACTTTAAAAACTAGGCACAATCATGTCTCCATTTCCTCTCCTTATATGGCGGTACAACACACATATTATCCTCCACATAGCAACATAGTAGCACAAAACAAACATGATGAGCAACCCCATCATCTTGAAACTATAGTAAAACAATTAGCTTCAATATTGAATCAGATAGAACCTTATCACCCTACATATAGCTATAAGAAAATGTGCAACCAACCATTAGATCCTATTGTTGTTGCTAGACCATATTATAAACGTTTCCCCATGCTGGTGTTGCCAATTTATAAGGGAATCAAAGATCTAATCAATCATATTTGTATGTTTAGTACAACCTATCATGATATTACATGCGATGATATGTTATTATTAAAGATGTTCCCAAAAATTTTAGGAGACATGACATTGGAATGGTACTATAAATTGCCAACACATTCTTTAATAAATTTTGAATAAATTGCAGAATTATTTATACATAAATTTGGTGCTTACATAGAGAGACATATCACCATTAAATATTTATACAACCTAAAACAAGGAAAAGAAGAGAGTTTCACAGAATTTTTAACTCGATGGAGGAAACTTCTAGGAAAACTACATTTTACTCTACCACCAAGAGAAATGTTAGATATTTTCATTAGGAATTTACAAGAGCAATTATCCTACGAGTTAGCTACTGAAACTGTAACATATTTTTACCAAGCTATAGACTTGGATAGAAGGGTAGAAGAAGCCATAATAAGAAGGATATAATTTAAAAAGAAGGATGAAAATAAATCATCTAAAAATCAATACAAAAATAAATATGTGGTAGGAGATTGGGTTACAGATAGTAGACCTACTCCAAATGTTAACACCATAAAAACTACAAAGAAGTTTGTGTTAAAAGCACCTCAAAAACCTCCACAACATAACTTCACAATATTAAATCAACCTTTGAAAATATTCTTACCACAATTGGTAGAAAGAGGTTTGATAAAGTTGCCAAAAATACAACTTGATCCCTCTCAAGCTTGGTATAGACCAGACCAACATTGTAATTTTCATCAAGTTGATGGACATCCAACAAACACTTGTAAAATATTTGGTGCAAGACTTAATTGATGATGGAAAGTTGGAAGTAGAAAGCCCTCCACCACATAAAAAACCTCCAGTAGCAAATGCACAACAACAGACACAAAATATTAATCAGAACTTATATATATATTTTAAAATCCTTTACAAGATTGTGGTAAGGAAGCTGTAAATTAGCTGGATTATAAAATTATTCCCCGTCCAACATGTTATATGGGAATTATTAGCGATCACTTACCATCGAAACCTTTATAAAATTCCTTTGTGCCTACTTAATCTGTTGTCATAATTGAGCCAATTCATGGAAAGAAAATACAATTCTCATCCTTGAACCATGTAAACAGTGAAACTAAATTTGAGGTAGAAATTAGTTTATTACATTATAATATTTTAGAATATGAAATCAGAATCAATTTTACCCATCATAGATTCATTAATGCTAGAGGAATCATTTCCAAGAATGATAACAACCCGTCCTTCCTCACAACAACATCGTCCCATAGAATAAACATCAAATGCTAGATCTCAACCTAGTCAAAATGATCATCCCCTTCCCCATAAATCAAATAATATTGTGGCTATAGTTTGACCCATTACTAGATAACAAGATCAAAACCAAAATTCTCAATCGCAATTACCTACAACTCAACCAAATAATGATAGCCAACAACCCTTTTTTTTGAAACCACATAATAAGGGAAATAATGTAATTCGACCTCAACAAAAGGTTCCCTTTGATATTAATGAAAAACTATCTAATACAACAGATAGGATTTCCCTCTTAGATATTCATAGAGAAGAGTTAATTAACACCTTGAGTCAAATGATGGTACCTCAAGACATAGAACCAACTATTGTTGTGAATGTTATAGCTTCTAATGGAGTTGATTAAATTGACTTCCATGACAAAGATATACCTCCACACAGTATACATAGGGATTATTCCTTATTCATAACAACATTAATTGGAAATGTAGGTGTTAAAATGGTATTAATTGATAATTGCTCATCCCTAAATATATGCACCTATGACTTTTTAAAAAGGTTTGGGTTCAAAAATAAAGATTTACGAAGAACTAAAATTATTATAAAAGCTTTTAATGATGAAACCCAAGAAGCTTGTGGTGTGATATCCATACCACTACAAGTTGGCCCTAGAATATTAGACACATCCATTTTTATTGTATCTTATCCCGCATCATACAACATCCTTCTAAGATGCCCATGGATCAATGCAATGAGGGCATTTCCTTCTACACTACATCAATGTGTCAAATTCGAATTTAAAAACCAATTGGTCACCATCCATGGAGATCCTAGACCCTTTGACATGTGTGAAATGGTGGAACCTATTGATGTTCCATTTTTTCTAGCCTCATCATCATCAATACCTATTCCTTCTAAATATTTTCCCCAAAAATTGAACCTTTACCTACTTCTGATACAACTACACCATCTAAAATTGATAATCCTTCTACCTCATATCCTATCATAGATTAAAATTTACTAGACCTATTTACCATATTAGTACCTATGGAATAGATGAATTTTATTGTACAAGAATCCATTATTTTGTCCCAAGTACCGTCATCCCCACATACGATAGGTTTACTTCGCAAATAGGGAAACATATATCATGTTGGAATTTGTACCTTTATTTTTGAGGATGTTCTCCCTATAAAATTAACATCAAGAAAATGAGCTTTATGTTCGATGAGAATAGTTTTCCTCAATGTTACTTTTCCAATAAATATATAAAATTAAAACAAATGATGTGTGATATGGGTTATAGAGATAAAGGCTTGGGTCCTTTTGAAAATGGTATATGCAAGCCATTTAAGGTTGAGGAATGGCCTACTTGATGTGGTATAGGCTATATCACTAAAAAATATAACCTTTCCCTTTTGATAACGATGATCATATAATCACCTATGATGAATATTTAGAAAGTCAAAAACATCTAACAAGTAATAAGAAGAGAAGGCAAACTCATTTATCTTGTAATATGATTTTAATAGTTCATCCAAAAATGATTGCCACCTAGGATGAATGTATAGTAGATGCCTTTTCTGACACCTCCCTTTAAGAAATCATGAGGAATAGTTTCTTCTTCGATAGGTCTATCCCATGTGTAGCCCATATTCACACAGAAATCCCAAAAGAAGATTTAGCCAAATTATCCCTACAAGAACTTCAGGAAATGGGTGTTTCGCCCGTCCCTCCTAAATTCAAAAGGGATTTAAATATTTTGGTATAATATATCTTGAAAATCAATATTAGAATAGAAATTAATCCTCACATGGTAAATATTGGAGGTACCTTAAATAAAGAAGAACAAATAAAATTCATAAAACTTCTTATGGAATACCCTGATATCTTTGCATGGACATATACAGATGTAGACACCTAAAACACGTCATGTCGATGGCGACTACTCATATGGACATGCTACAAGACCATATGGAAGATCTTGGACAGACTCCAAGATAGAGCAGTGGTTCTAACCACTCAATTTGGGCTCCTTGGCCTAATTGAACCATAGCTGAGGCCTATGGTCCATAGTCTGAACCATGGCTGACACCTACGATTTATAGTCTGAACCATAGCTATCACCTATGGTCTTAACTAAAGTTCAGTTGGCCTTCATCCAAGCCAAATCGGTTTGAATGACCATTTGATCTAGAAGAAGGTGGTTAAAGGATGGAAGCTTCCAATCCAACTATCCTAACCACCCCTTCTTGTTCTTGGCTTCTCCATGAAGCCACCCCTAGCCCTTGGGTAGTCCTATAAATACCCCTTCGAATTAGGGTAAATATATGATGAAGCATTGGAGATTAGAGCAGCGAAGCCCTATCGAATTGTGGACTCACTTGAGTGCACTAAGAGAGAGATTTGTTGCTATCACTTTGCCAACCTAAGCATCATGACAAATTGTGCCATGGATGCCCTAAGGAGCTAGAACGCCAAGAAATGCTAATTTGGGCAAATGGAGGCCCTATCGAGCAATTCAACTGCCAAACCTGTCAGAGGACACTGAGGCGACCCTTGATCATCAATTTGACAAGGAGGATCAAGTCCACAACCCCTAATTTGGAGAGAAAAACTACTTGGTTGCTCACCACGGCTTTCAACCATGGTTTACAGTGTAGACCGCTCATCCGAGCTACGGTTTGCAATAGGTATAAGATCCCCTTACTATTCTTTTTGCAGTGTGCTTAGCTAGTTTAGATTAATCATTTTAATGGTTTATTTTATATTTTAGAGACTCTAACTGATCGTATTAAATATTTCATTAGGTTTACTTCATTTTAGCAAGTAGGACATAATTAGTTTCTTTTCATGTTCTAATGCTTTATTTCATGCAACTGATCCTTCAGATTGATAGATGTACTTATTATTTACATGTTTCCATCAATATTTATGAGAATTGCATATGTTTAGCATAGTTTATCTACTTTCTTGATTTCATTAGTATTATGGCTTTTGCATGTATAAATCCTTTAAAGGGCCTCATCATGAGAGGCTGCCTATTTTTTTAATGTTCTTGTGTTGTTTCTTGATCGTAGGAAATAGATTCAAAGGAGCTTCAATCATCTAATTCCTTCCTCAACGCGAAGAAGAGGGTCAACTCCACCCTAGAGCAGTTTGTGACTATTTAAAGAGCATTAGTATTGTGCTTACCCCATTGGGGGCTTTAAAATTGTATCAACATTTGGGTGACCCTAAGAGGGGCATGATTGTAACTAAGATTCGCTTTCAATATTAATAAAAGAAACATCTCATTTTATTGTCATATGCAATCTTGATTCTTATTTCATGCTTTTATGTTGATTTCCATTGATATACTAGATAGGTGCACACTTTTTGGATAGGTCAGAAGGTGATCATGGTGGAACTCTACAATTTAAGCTATCTAATCTGCCATCTTCTTATGTTTTTGGAATTGTAGGTGCAAACCGCATCTACAACTATGGTCTCAATTTTTGGCCCATGGCTACAAAACACGGTTTACAGTATAGACCATGCACCAGACCTACGGTTCATAGTAGATAGATCAGACAATAGAGAACAAAATATAGACTAGATGTGGACCTGAGGTAGGTCCCACTTTTCACCCTCTATAACTTTTTCTATCTCTGTATTTTTCTAGAATGCTAAATTTGCAATACAACTAGGAAAATTAAAAAAGAGAAATGAATTAGGTCCTAGAGTTGTATTCATTTTTGCATTATTAGAAAGGTGCTGCTAGGAACAATGGACCTCTGAGTGCAGTCCACCCTAGAATCCAGCATGCTTGATAGAATTGTGTGTTTGGTTTGCATGCTTGAGGCCCAATCAGAGGCTATATCATCGTAATTGCATTGTCAAAAATCATTTAGGATATAGCATGCATATTTTCTGAAATGAAATATTTATTTTTGCATATCATGTAGGAAATAATCATTTATGCTATATTATGCATTTTCATTTTATGCAAAATAATAAAATGAACCACACACACCACGTTTCAATTAAACGCTAGTGAGTTGGGAGTCACATCCAACCACTAGTAGGGTTCAATGATGGTGGGGGTAATTTCCATCCATTGGCCCAAATCCTATGTACCTCTTGGATACTAGACCAATACCGGATCCAAGAACCTTTCGTACCCTAGAAAATTTGCATGTATTCTCTTCGGAGGGTATAACGCTGATTGGGGGAAAATGGGTGAGGATCTGGGAGGACCTGTGCTCCTTGTCTGGGTGTGGACTTTCATTACCACACATGGGGGATTTACGTGGCCTAGAATTCACATCCAGGTTGTCGAGCTATGAGCATACAGGTGAAAGCCAATTTAAACTGAGAATATCATTCAACACTTTTCAAAACATGATAAGAGTTTCTATACTGATACAACAAATCTTGAAACAACATCAAATAGTTTAGGGCTCACTTTTAAAATGTAAAGGAGATAATCACATTGTTTACTTTGTATGCTTCTTTATTGCTTAATTCATCAAGATAAGGCCTTCCTTGAGGCCAAAATTTTTAGTAAGAGAGGTTTCCTCTCGAGACTTGTCTAGTTGGCACATCATGACAACTAGGCATAGTCGAGCTCACTCACGAGCTAATGACTCAGAATATGCAGAGAGAGGCCCTCAATGCCTCTGATATTCCCATGAGGATCTTTTAGATCTTGCACACCTCCTTGCTAGGCATCACACTCATCATTCACCTAAGGATCTAATCCTCCCAACATGACACTCTGAGAGTCATCATGAGCTCCCTTCATCACGCAGGGGGTTCACCCATATAGGCCATGGGGTTTCTCCACACATAGAGAGAACCCACATTGTTAGGTCTCCTCCTAGCGAGATAGAGAGTTGTGGATCCTACTCTATGAGTCGGTCATATAGGGAACCTGAGTCTCATGCAGCCCATAAGAGGTGACTACTCCAAGACCAATTGGAGGAGGCACGCATTGAGCGTGAGCATCTAGAGCATGAATGTGCAGAGAAGAAGAGAGCACATCAACAGAGGTTGGATGAGCTCCAATAATGGGAAGAGAGGATTTACCAATAAAAATTATATGAAGAACAATCATGTGAGGTAACTCCTAAAAAGAAGCTCATACCTAGAGTGCTTAGGCAACAAGTCAATGTGATGCACACTATGCATCATCAAGAGTTACCTCTTAAGCAAGTAGATAGCCATTCTTCTAGGTGGATAGACATACCTAGGGTTATCGAAGAACAATAGAAAGATAGGTTTAAGGATCCCATGCGTAAGCATGAGGTTGAGAGTAGTCAAGTCCGATAGGTGAGCAATGTCAATGCTCGAAAGTCATCACAATCCTTGGGGTATATACGGTCTATTCCACCATATAAGGAACCTGTGATTACTTTCCATAAATAGGAAGTCAAACCTATCCCTATCAAGGAATATGATCCTCCATTGCATATCATAGTGAGGATAAATCAGATTGTGTATAAGCGAGTGTTGGTGGATACAGGATCATCGATTAATATCATCACCACCTCTGCATTCAAACATCTCAAAATTCCACCATCCCACATCAAGGAAACAACTTTAATGTTACAAGATTTTAATGATGTGGAATCCCCTACAATAGGCACAATAGTCCTCCCCATCGAGGTGGGACAAAATATTATTCCTACATTGTGCTACATTTTAGAGGGATCAAGATAGTATAACCTGCTGCTTGGAAGGTCATGGATAAGAGCCATGGAGTGCGTACCATCCATAGTGCATCAGTGCATTAAGTACACCCATGGAAATGAAGTCCATATAGTAGAGGTGGACCCAGATCCTTTCAAGTATTATAAACCTGAGGATCACCCTCAGGAATCTAGTGGGTCGCCTAGGCATCTGAACATTCAACTTGGGGAGTCTATCCAGAGTTTGGATGCAACCCCGTAGACTATGGTGGAATTACTTTCACCACCGCTATCCTCGATGGTTTCACCCATCACCCCTCCATCCTCGACATCTCTTAGCAGGGAGGGATTGATGAATGTAGTTATGGAGATGCTCACAGCTATCTCTGATGTGTCTTTAGAGGAGCCTCTTGCTCCTACCGAAGCAGAAGATCCTATGGTGGATATGGATGAACCTGAGTGTATCATACCGTCTTCATCCACCATATTACAAGGTAGTCCTCATGAGGACGATGTTGAATATGAAGAGCTTGTAGAGGCTAGCATTATGATGTCGCCCACCATGGAGTCCAGTGAGGATTTAGGTCAACTTTTTGTCGAGTCTCTACCTATGGATCCTATCCTAGAGGCATCGCATGAGTATGAGGAAGGTTCAGTTATCATGACTAAAATAGGACAACCTCAATATGTTGATGAGTCACCTATGACTCATGCAATTGTGGAGTCTCCTCATGAGTTTGTGGGAATGGTTGACATTAAGTCAGAGGATCAAGTGACTCTAGAGAAAATAGAGTAGGAGATGGGGCAATCAGATATTGCTTCCATAGTAAAGGGGTCCAAACCTTTACATTTAGTCACTCCTGACTCATTTCTTGTGCCACCTTCTCAGGGACAAGGGCAAGTGTGCACCCCATATCAGATTGGGGGTACTAAAACTGACATAGTTCAACACAATGAAGTGAAACAACAACCTGAACTGAGTCATAGGCATGAGCATGTGGATAGCACTAATGAAGTGTATCATCAAGAAGCATCCACATCAACTCAAGCGAAGGAAATAGGTGATTTGCAATTACCTAATGGATCTCTAGCATCCACTTTTCTATTTCCTTCAATAGACAAAGGTATTTCGAATCAGTCATTGGAAATACATATGAACTCTTTGGCAGTCTTGCGATCCATTCTAGGTCACCTAGAACAAATGGAACATCGTATGGATGAGCAAGATAAGGTGTTGCATTTTATCATGAACCAGTTTGAAAACCTGGGATCACAAAAGCAACCCTTGTTTGAGGTTGAATCACTTCCTATGCAAGTGCAGGAAAAACCTCAGCAAAAGCAAGAGCCCATGCGGCCAACCCAACCAGTGGGTCCTCAAAGTAAGCCAATGTGGGTCGAGCACCCAAAATAGTCGTAGTGCATTTGGACTCCTTTAAAAGAGTCTATGTCTGACATCTTTTAGAAGTTGCAAGAGGCTAAGGTCATCACCTTACCTGATATCATCCCTTTGAACCCAAATAGAGTTAAGCCTATAGGTTACAGGGAGCATCACTATTGTCTCTATCATCGAATAGAGGGTCATGGCATTCGATATTGTCATGAATTCAAGAGTGTGGTGCAAAACCTGATAGATAAGGGGGTTTATAAGGAATATGGTTCTCTTATAGTGCCCCAACATGCTAAAATGGAGGTCACACCTCCTCAAGAGTGACCCCGAGGTCGTCAATCATCTCGTAAGCCCGATAAGCCAATGCAATGAGTAGTTTCATTTCAGATGACTACTCTAACTTTGTTCCAAAAGTTACATGAGGCAAAGGTATTCATATTACCCGAAGTCAAGCATAGGGCATCCAAGACTGGGTCACCTAATAAGAGCCCCTTTTGTGTGTATCATCGAGCGCATGGACATGACATTCAGGATTGTCAATCATTTAAGAGGGTCATCCAAGACCTAGTAGAATGAGACACGATCCATGAGGATGGTTCACTCATTCAACCCTACCAAGACATAGGCATTCCATTGAGGTCCATGCCTCAGTTGGGAGAGTTGATTTCTATCACTCTTCCTAAACAAGCTGATTACATTTCAGTGAATAGCATGAGTCTGGGGGTCTCCAAGGTAGCATACCTTCCCCACCATCCATGCCACATTTGATAAGGTAAAGCGAGGGGTCTAGAGGTATCGCACCTCCCTCACTATCATCGAATGGCACATACACTAGGGGTACATAGGGTAGCATACCCTCCCCAAAAGGCTCCAAGGGTTCCTAAAACCACTTGGTCATGTCAGTAAAAGCCTCGAGAGTTTGCTTAAAACTACTTGGTCATCCCAAAAGGCTCCAAGGGTTCCTAAAACCGCTTGGTCATGTCAGTCAAAGGCTCCAAGAGTTTGCTTAAAACTGCTCGATCAACCCCAAAGGCTCCAAGGGTTCCTAAAACTACTTGGTCATGTCAGTAAAAGGCCCCAAGGTTTTCTTATAATCGCTCGGTCATCCCAAAAAGGCTCCAAAGGTATTTCAAACCTTTGGTCAACCCCAAAAGGCTTCGAGGGTTTGCTTAAAACCGCTCGGTCATCCTAAAAAGCTCCAAGGATTCTTAAAAATTGCTTGGTCAATTTAAAGGCTCCGAAGGCATGTACTCACCGTTTGGTCAAATATAAAAGCTCAAAATCCATAAAAATTATAAAATCAATAAAATCCAAAAAAATTGGTAAAGCATAAAATCCAAAAACATTTGCATTTGCATTATGCATTTTCATTTACACATGCATTCACTTCATTACATTGCAAATAGGCATTCATCATCCATTGCATTCCATAGTAGGAGGGATTGTGTTTGTCAGTCTTACAAATGATGCCACGTTTGTGTTTTAATCATGCACCTTTGCATTTATCATAATCCATTGCATTCATACACAACACCTATTGCTATGAGATATATGTGTATACCAAAAGTTTTCCAGTCACTCAACCATACCTAGTGGGTTTCTCAGACGTCGTAGAAAGCTTGCTTTGCTTTTGTAGATGAGGTCACTAGTTGTGATAGTACTTGGCATATCAAGATCCCATCACTAATGGAAACATTTAAAATCCTGCTAAGGTAAGGGAGGATGAAAGCTACGAAAGTGGTCCTGGGTATTTAGAGAGATGGGTTTTATTACCTGCTTATCTTGCAAATAGTTCGGTCTAGAATGGTGAACCTTGGCAAAAGGACAAGATTTCCCCTACCCATACATTCCCTTGCTTACAAATAAAGGAGCAATATCCCAGAGTAACATCCCAGATCAACATCAAAGGTTGATACCCCACATTGATATCCTAAAATCGATATCCCAAATTGACATCTCAAAAGTCAAAACCCCCAAAGTTCAAATCAAAGATCAAATGAAGATCAAAAATCAAGTTCAAAGTCAAATCTAAAATGATATAGTGAATCAAAAGCACTATATAAATCCCTTGCTCAAGAAAAATGAGAATAAACAATGATTTTTATCACTCAAAGTAAAACATGAAAAACAGTGATTTTTATCACTACACATGAGCAAGTATCCCCATGAATAGAAAGAAAAGAAGGGTGAGAACTTGAATCCCTGAATTGTTCACCATTCAAAGCCATAAAATGAACCTCGATTGCAGCAATGGGTTGAAAGAGTCCCGCCTACTTCTAGAGTAGTAGTTTTATTGGGTGATCCCCAAACACAACAATGGGTTGAAAGAGTCCCGACTATTTTTGGAGGGGTAGTCCTGATCAATTTGCAAGATGAGCTAGCTCTAGGTGCCTGGGGTTGTCTAGAATTATAGTCCAATCAAGTCTAAAACAAGGATGATATGAACATAAGAGGAACCTGATCTCACATATGGGTTGAAAGAGTCTCGAATGACATCTAGGGTATGCCTATGGTCTATCTAAAAATACTCACGTGCACACACAGGGGTAATGAACAGTTGGGTCATTCATGATGAAAGCCTTGTCCAACAAAAGCCTTGTACAGTTAGTATGGGATGTTTGAGAAGTCTACTAGGGTGTTTGAGTCTCATGGAAAACCTCAAAAGTTTCTCTAAATAGCAACAAAATACCAAATATCACAAACCATATAGAATAAAGTCATTCAAATCATCAAATTGCAAAGTATCTAATAAGTGATACATCATTACATAAAGCACAATCAAGATATAGGATAGATACCAGATGGATATCAAAAATGATATTTAGATGACCACTGACTATATTGTGCATACTTTTCAAAATTGCAAAAAGGAATACAGAGTGACATATCATATCATTCGTATCATACCATTTCATATCATTGCATTTCATATATGGGTGATTAATTGATTAAATTCTTGTAATGAGGATTTGCAATTACATTCATGATTTTTACACATTCTGTGGTGTCATCCATTAGATTGTTAAACTTATATCGCATTCATTCCTTATGTTTTAAGTGATTAAAGCATACAAGTTCATTTACATTAGATTACCATCATGTAAATAATGCATTACATACATTGCATAACCATATCGTGATATCATCATAAATTAAATGCATACAATAAAGCAAAATTAAATATGTATTTAAAAGTAAACATCGCATCCATATGCATCCATCATAAATAGCATATCTAAACATCTAGATCACTGCATATCATCATCATCATAAATTAAAATAGCTATCTAGTGCATGTCATCCATACATCACATCATATAAGCATAGCATCAATATAAACATCTGCATCCATGTGCATAACATAAACATAAAATTAAAAATATACAAGTACACATAATGAGCCATAAATGATCAAATATCATATATATATATATGTGTCAAAGAGTACATCAGGGTACATCAAAATGCCCGTAGGCTACAATCGTGTAGGTCCTCGACCTTACACCAAAAATGATACATACAAAAAATATCTGTATCAAATGGAGCCTACCCCCCAATCTTCCCTCATCCTATGGCTCGAGCTGCGAAGAGTATCTACCCTAGTCCTAGTCCTGAGCTGGTCCCATGGGTACCTATGGAATACCTATCCTCGAGAACCTACCCACCTAGCAGTTTGATGCACCCTCCAACTAAGAGATGTGAGCTACCCTCACATCCTGTATAGTGTTTCCCTCCTCTACGAGGGAAGTCAATCATCTAATCTCTGCCATGGGGTCATGACCTCCTGGCAGTAGAGGTGATGGTGTTGTAGGAGGTGCCATAGCAACTATATAGATGGTGGGATTCCCACCACTACCTTTGCCAAATCCCTCTCTGCTATAGTTGTACCCATCATGCCTCTACTAGATCACATGCACTAGTGAGCTCCTGAACCTAAGCCTCTGTCATTGTAGCATGCGCTATCACAGCTATGATCTTCTCCCTAGCCTACTATAGCTGTCTCTCACTATCAGCTAGCTTCACCTCTAATGTGGTGATACTAGTATCCCTCTACAACATCTGGGTCTGAAACCTCCCAACCTGGCTCTATAGATCTACAACCTGAGCTAGTAGCTGCCCTACCTCACTATCAGGAGGCACCTCACCCTCATCTAGGGCCTCCTCCTTAGCCTCCATCGATGGTGCATCCTCTACCACAACCTCTACCCCCATCCACCCTCAATCCATGAGTGCACATTGTACCCCTATGGATCAACCTCCACCTCATCATCTACCTAGATGAGAGGCCTAGATCCCTACCACTAAAGTAGGGACCACCAAGTATCATACGTTGGGGTGGTCCCAGCCACAAAACCTTGACTCCTAGAAATCATCCGTAGTATCACCCAATGGTGTAGGCTGCACCCACTATAGATCTACCTCTAGCACTAGCCGCCTATAGATAATAGGTAGCTCTAGGATATCCTAAACTATGCCAAACTACCATAGGACTCTAGAGTAGAACTGGTACTGTCGGATCTCATCCTTATGGCCCAGAAGCCATCTATCTCATCGAGCCTAGTGCAGCCACTCACCAGCCTTGACCATACAGGGCAATCCATATATGGATGCCACTCAATATCATCAAGTCATAGTGCTACAAATTAGTCGATATAATGCTCGATATCCCCTACATGGGACCTACTCTAGAACCCCTCCTCCTCATAAGGCCAGCATGTGGCGTAACACTAATGTGCATCATCAATAGAAGTAATCTCCAAGGGTAGCTCTACAGGTTGCTCGATCTGGATGTGCTGCCAACCCCAGATCTATAGGAGTAGACTACAGCTAATGCCTACCTAACTCCTACTAGTGATCTGGTATAGCTCTCGATACAACTAGCATAGTAAAGTGCTCCCCTAGGCTAGGAGCAATGGTCATCATGTGGAGCTCTGAATGACCCTCCTGACACTGGCCAGAAGGTTCTAGGGGATCCTCACACCCGAGGAGTCTGGAAGGACAATCTGCATGACCAGGTGCATAAAAATACCTCTCGAATGGAGAAGACCTCCACCCTATACCAGTACCCGATGTGAATGCCTCCATGGTCGATCTTACACTAGGCCTCCTAGCTCCGATCATCGAAGATATCATAAAACATAGCTCCCCTACTTTGAAAGGTAGAGGAGGTGATGGGCTCACCATCAATAGGGATCCTAAAGATCCTGTAGACATCCTCAAGTGTGATAGTCATTTCACCTATCGATAGGTGAAATGTGTTGGTCCGAGCATTCCAGCTTCGGGCCAATGCAATCATGTAAGCTTGATCTACCCTGATCGTGGGTAGATCCAAGACATAGCCGAAACCCATGGCCCCAAACCACTTTCGCTCCTTGTCAGTCAGTAGTGGGTGGAGATTGTGAAGTAGGTCTGGCTCTCTAGCCCTAGAAGTCAATCTCTAAAAAGAACACAATGCATAAGGAAAGGCTAACTAAACAGCTAAAAATGACCTAAAAAGAGATAGATAAAGCTAAAAATAGCTAACAATGCAAAATTATGCTAAGCATGATCAAAAATTTAATAATACATCTCATAGGTGCAATAAATGACATTAATTGCCAAGAAAATAAAAAAAATTGAAAAATTTTCTAAAAAAAGGGAACCATAGGTCAAACCCATGGTCTGCACAATGGTCAAATTTTTGACCGTTGTAATTTAAATCTAACCGTAGCTGATACCTGCGGTCCCCAATCTATCAAATGGGAACCACAACTAGCAGTTGCGGTCTAGGAATGCAACCCTTTTGAGGTCATTTCCTAGCCAATAAAAATAATAATAAATCCTAAGCTAGCCTAATCTAGGGTGAGGTTCATTGCCAATAGTTTAATGAAGATTGATTTTACCCATTAATTAATGTGGTTCATTTTTAATTGGTAATGAGTGCGAGGACTCGGTTTCGAGTTACCTTGCCCACATCGAGGCCTCTGCTAGTGGAGGGTTGTCCAGGGTCCGCCATCGGGGTGTGAGTGCGATATGAGGTCAAGGTTTAATAGCGTTCTAGGTCAGGAAATGTTTTGCACCTCTCAGAGCTCTCCAGATTACAGTCACTTTCAAGACAGTAATGAAATTTTCAAATGGGAAAACTTTTTATAGCTTTCCCTAATTTTGCGGACCGTAGCTGACACCCGTGGTCCCAGAATTAGGGTTTTGCACCCATAGGTCTGACCTACGGTTCCCAAATTTTGAAAGTTTCAACCACAGACTGTACCCGTGGTTCGCAACTAGCATTAAATGCACCAAAATCCCATCATGGGAAGATCTTAAATGATAAATCAATGACTCCTAATGGATCAGAATCTCAATAAAAGCAATCAATTTTGCAAATTTGGTGATGTTCAAGCACCAAGATCAATTAAAAAATTCAAAATTAACAAAAACATTTAAAATAATCAAAAGCCAAATGCACCTCGTATTCAGTTATTTACTCTATACACTTGGCGGTTGCAACGACTGATGCTCCATGCAATCCGACGAGATGAGTAAATAACCATAAGGACATTTGGGGTAAAATTGTCATCATTGATTTGATATGCTTCTTTTCAATTCCGAAGAAGGCCTTCAAGGCTGGACTGCTCCATGGGAATGAGGTGTTTCATGTCATTTCTCTTATGACACATTTTTTCAGCAAATCATCGATAAAATTGATTCAACACAAAACTAATTGGAATTGTATCATTTTGATTCCCTAAGAAGGCTATTATAGCCCGACTGCTCCATGGGATAGAAATGTGCAATTACTATTAACAGTTGCAATCATACGTTGAACTAGGCTTAGCCAAGTAATTAAATGCTCAATTCTAAATTTGTTCAGATCATTCATTATGGTCAAGTGACCTCGTCACTTCATACATTGTCATTACCCTCATCAACTCATCGCTTGAGGGGGTAGTCATAATATCATAATCATAATCAAAATCAATAGAAGATCCTTGAGATCGTAGATCCCTTGATCTTGTCAAAATTGTGTTCATCTTACGAATCATTGTCAACAACTATCATAAGCTTACCCCTTTGCTTGGGGTAAATAGAAAATATGATAATTAGTTTGTAACTCTCATCCTTTTGATTATATAGGCCTAACTCCTATTGTATCACCAAAGCTACTCGAATGTCTGATGACGAGTGCAAACTCTTTCAAATTTAAGCCTTTCACCTAGTTGGAAGCAATGATTCTAGGATGCGCATCCTTTTGTAGGACCTGGGGCATCTAATGTTGATCCGACTAATGATCATCATAGAACCTTTGACATCATTTTAGGTGGTGTATTTTTTCTCACGCATTGTTCGATCTCACAATGCATCTCAAAAGGGGCATCTGTAGACACCTAAAACATGTCATGTCGATGGTGACTACTCATATGGACATGCTACAAGACCATATGGAAGATCTTGGACAGACTCCAAGATAGAGCAGTGGTTCTAACCACTCAATTTGGGCTCCTTGGCCTAATCAGTCTAAACCATAGCTGAGACCTATGGTCTACAGTCTGAACCATAGTTGACACCTACGGTTTATAGTCTGAACCGCAGCTATCACCTATGGTCTTAACTGAAGTTCAGTTGGCCTTCATCCGAGCCAAATCGGTTTGAATGACCATTTGATCTAGAAGAAGGTGGTTAAAGGATGGAAGCTTCCAATCCAACTATCCTAACCACCCCTTCTTGTTCTTGGCTTCTCCATGAAGCCACCCCTAGCCCTTGGGTAGTCCTATAAATACCCCTTCAAATTAGGGCAAATGATATGACAGAGCATTGGAGATTAGAGAAGCGAAGCCCTATCAGATTGTGGACTCACTTGAGTGCACTAAGAGAGAGATTTGTTGCTATCACTTTGCCAACCTAAGCATCATGACAAATTATGCCATGGATGCCCTAAGGAGCTAGAACGCCAAGAAACGCTAATTTGGGCAAACGGAGGCCCTATCGAGCAATTCAACCGCCAAACCTATCAGAGGACACTGAGGTGACCCTTGATCATCAATTTGACAAGGAGGATCAATCCCACAACCCCTGATTTGGAGAGCAAAACTACTTGGTTGCTCACCACGGCTTTCAGCCATGGTTTACAGTGCAGACCGCTCATCCGAGCTACGGTTTGCAATAGGTATAAGATCCCCTTACTATTCTTTTTGTAGTGTGCTTAGCTAGTTTAGATTAATCATTCTAATGGTTTATTTGGTAGTTTAGAGACTCTGACTGACCGTATTAAATATTTCATTAGGTTTACTTCATTTTAGCAAGTAGGACATAATTAGTTTCTTTTCATGTTCTAATGCTTTATTTCATGCAATTGATCCTTCATATTGATAGATGTACTTATTGTTTACATGTTTCCATCAATATTTATGAGAATTGCATATGTTTAGCATAGTTTATCTACTTTCTTGATTTCATTAGTATTATGGATTTTCATGTATAAATCCTTTAAAGGGCCTCATCATGAGAGGCTGCCTATTTTTTTAATGTTCTTGTGTTGTTTCTTGATCGTAGGAAATAGATTCAAAGGAGCTTCAATCATCTAATTCCTTCCTCAACATGAAGAAGAGGGTCAACTCCACCCTAGAGTAGTTTGTGACTATTTAGAGAGCATTAGTATTGCACCTACCCCATTGGGGTTTCAAATTGTATCAATTGTATCAACATTTGGGTGACCCTAAGAGGGGCATGATTGTAATCGAGATTCACTTTCGATATTAATAAAAGAAACATCCATTTTATTGTCATATGCAATCTTGATTCTTATTTCATGCTTTTATGTTGATTTCCATTGATCTACTAGATAGGTGCATGCTTTTTGGATAGGTCACCAGATATGCCTATACTATTCGGGCTAGGTGGCACTAAAACAAATCTTTCATTAAGATTCCGCAGAGCAAATTACATTCATCTAACCAACTATTGAAAAACATATCTAATTTATATGAAGAGGGAAAGGGAGAAAGTCAGCGGAGAGGAAAAGAAGGGAGGTTGGAGGAATAAGGGGAAAGGAGGTGGAGTGATAAGGAGGAAGATGGAATAAAGGAGGGAATGGAGGGATAAGGGGAAGAAGAAATTATTTATTAAAAAATCATGCCGACATTAAGAACTTGTCGACAACCTAAACTAGCCAACCACTAAACTAACCACTATGTGTTCACACTGCTACATTCTCCCCCTTAAAGGTGAGATGACTAACAATACAGTCTCTCAGCTTTACAAATTGAGCTTTAGCCGGTGCCTTGGTGAAGATGTCCACAAAATTCTCCAACGTGTGGCAATAGTGAAGCTCAACAGTTTCATTTTCCACCATATCTCTGATGAAGTGGTACTTCATATCAAAATGCTTTGATCTACTATGGTGGACAGGATTGTATGCCAACTGAATGACACTAATGTTGTCACATAATATCCTTGTTGGACCACTTTGCTGCTCTCCAATTTCTTCTAATACCTTTCGTAGCCACAAAGCTTGAGTACTAGCATGAGTGACCGCTATATACTCAGCTTATGTTGAAGATAGTGCTACTACTATCTACTTCTTGGAACTCCAAGTTATTAGTCCCGATCCCAGACTAAAACAGTTCCCTAAAGTTGATTTCCTGTCTTCAATGTTGCTACCCCAATCACTATCACTGAATCCTTCAAGCTTGATAGTGTTACCTTTATGGTAATGGATTCCAAAATCCCATGTACTCTTCACATATCTAAGAATTCTCTTAGCTGCCTGCAAATGCAATTCTGAGAGATTTTAGCAACCACTAAACACATTTGATCAAATGCAAAGGCATATTCTGGCACTGAGAGCGAGGTGTATAGCGAGGTGTATAGTGGTTAGTTTAGTATAGCAACTGCTATAATTTTATAAGCACACACATTTGATCCTTGAGATATTTTGTATCATAATTAAGGACAATATGGAAAATGAATACACAAACCACACAATGGTTCTTGATAAATTTTTTATCATCCTATAAATGACCAAAATTCTCCTTGAAGGTTGAGTAGAAAACGTCATTATTTCATCATGGATTTGTATGATTGTTATCATATGCAATTGGTCCTTAAAAAAAAGTTAATCCTAAATTTTTCATACCTATCACTTAGCATAAACACTTACATTCTACTATATTGCAAGATTTCTTATAAAAAAAAAAACTTGCATTTGATCATACATAATCACTTTTTCATATATCTACATACGGACTTCACAATGATGCAATGGGATAATCTTGATAAAATATGTCTATTTTATGCCTAGCGCTAGTCCTCTAACTAATTTTTCATGCTTAGTCGCCTTCATCTTACTAACTTTTAAGATTAACTTAGAATTAATCTTAAAAATAATAAAAAAAACTTTTCATCAAATTTATCACTTTTAAACAAACAAAAAAATTTCAAAATTATTTTGTTGACCACAACCCTTTGATGTTAACAATATGGTAAAATCTCATACAATATCCACTTAACGACTAACGCGAGGGACAACCTCCAAATATGGTCATATACAAGCATACCATCCTCAAGATATGTTATTAACTGATCAAAATTACTAGGGTTAATTTTAAAAATACTTTTCTTCTACAAAACAATCCAATCACAAAACATTACAAAATTTCAATTTCATCAAATCACACCTTACTTTTTCCATATCTTGATTAATCATGATAAAAAAGCACATTAAAAATCAGAATATGATTAAAAGTATAATTATGAAGATCATCAAAAACCCAAATCACATACATATCAAAATACCTAAAGAGAACAGTAATAATCATAAATACACATATATATATAGATATATATATAGATATCATCAATAGTACAAAATGAGTCGACTCGTATGCCACAACTTTCACAATCAGCATACTCAGTCACCAGGGGGTGTACCAAAAACTCCAACCTCAGTATCTCATCCCCTAGAGCCTTAGGAGCTCTGGGTATCATCATCATGTCCTGGTGATCAAGGTAGCTAAAACTATGGTGCCTTGGATGATGCCTTAGAAGCTGATCTAACCACAAATCTAGAGCAGCTTGGAGCCACAAACTCTGAAGGTAATGCAGCCCTTTAACCCTTAGGTACTATTTGGAAGTAGATAGCTTGATAGAAGGCTATTCGCTACACTGCATGGGTAGCCTCTACCTGTGCACTCCTCAATGCACTCTCTAATCCTATTCTCCTAGATGACTATCTTGAGGCCTTACTCCTCAAATATACCGAATAGGATGGTGCCAACTGAGATGCCTCTAATTTCTCTCTTTGGGTCAACTGGGACTTGTTGGCATTTTGCAACATGTCATATTTTTTTATTGTAATCCGAAGACATTTATGATTGAGTTTTTTTAACTCAGTTATTTTGTTTATATAGTTTTTTCAATTCTCTGTAAACTTTCATTTTGCAAAATAAATTAACCCCAAATTGTGACTTGGAAATCCACTTCGGATTCACTTCGTCAAATTATCCACAGCAGCAGTTGAAAAATTAAAAATGATTTCGCTTCAGAGGTGAAGCGGCAGTAAGAAATTGAAGGCAGTGAAATCAAAGAAAATATAAAAAAAAGGGAAAGACAAAAGAAAATCGGCTAAGTGGAGAATGCAAACGCGTTCGCCTCATTGGAGGGGTGAACGTCACGTTCACCCATTGGAAAGGCGAACGCGCCCCAAAAGAGGAATGCGCCAAACAAAAGGGAGAATAAAGAGAACGCATCGCGTTCGCCCCTTAAGTGGGGCGAACGTAGTGTTCACCCCTCATTTGGGTGAACACGATTTCAATATGCGTCATGGTCGCTTTAAAGTATTCACGATGGATCCATTCATTATTTTTAAAGGTGAATGACATGGAGAGATAAAGTTTGGGCGATGACAATTTTTAAATGGTTTTCACCCTTACACTTAGGTAAAAGGGGTGAACGTCATGATAGATGCGGTGAAGATATTTTGAAGGTGAATGTTGTTTGTTTTTAGCACATGTGATTAAATTTCTCCAGAGGCATGAGTAGAATTAAATGGGGCAAATTTTAATTATTAATTGCCATCATCTTCGACAATTTTAGAGCTTGATTTTTCTAGTTGAAGATTTACTTCGGGTAACTACTGCAATTTAATGTTGGTGATGAAGTGGAAGCATTTTTGTCATTTTCAAGAACATCTTCTCGAAGGTTTTACTCCCTCTCCAAAGCAAATTGAATATGGAGTAAATTGTTGAAGCTCGTGTTTGATTTCCAAGAAGATGGAGGTGACTCAAATTTAATGATACGGTGTCTGAATGCTATCATCTCAAACCATTTTCAGGATCATGTCTACCGAAAGAAGATTTCCAAGAAATGATGACTCATTTGATGTATTCAATGAAAGAGGCGCAAACCTCTATAAATACTAAGAAAAATTTCATTGTAAGGGGTTGGAAAAAATAGATATTCCTATGAGAAAACACTTCAAGTTCTCTGCAGTAATAGTGAATTCAAAACATTTGGATTTGCAAATGACTTGGTGCATTGTGGTCTTCTACATTACGCATTTCTTTTACATAGTTAGCTTTATTATTTGTTGTTAGATTTAAATTCTGCAAGTTGGATTTAAATATTGCAAGTGAGAGAGTGAGTGCTGGAGTGTTGATCTGAAGATTACATGTGCGAAGTTGTACGGAAATTTTGTTGTTTGATCATCTATTTGCATGCTATTTTCAGCTTGGTGTGGATTCCTGCTATCAATCTATTCCCATCCTACACAGTCGACCTGTGGCCATATTTCCCATTTCTTTCCGTATTTTTTAATTTCTTTCCTGCATCCCTAGTCTTCAACCATTTTAGAATTAGTAAGGGAACCAACCCTCTCTGGAGATTGACATGGGGGACATCTCTTTCCTTTGGTCTTTCAATGTTGGCCATGTCTAGGGTGCACAAACGCAGTTTTGTATGATTAGGCAGATATTTGACCAACAGTTTTTGGCACACCCGGTGGGACAGACAGTTTCTGTCCCAGTAAGATCCATAGTCGGTGGAACAAGTATTATCCCAAGTTGACAAACCCACTAGTGCCAATAGTTTTTTGGGACCTTCAAAAGTTCCACTTTCAACAGTATTAAGGTTTGATGTTTGCCTTCGTGCTGTAGAATTAGAACATCTAGCGACTCGATTATACTCAAAAATCTCCAAACGTGAGTACAACGAAAGTTGTGTCTCATGAATACAAGATCGAAGGCCAAAAATCTAGATCACCAAATTGAGTTCTATGAACTTGATATCCAAAGGCTAGGGGAACATCCTCAATTAGCCACTTTTCATCGTACATCTTCATTACCTCATATATCCCATATACCATCTGTCACATCATCACGACTAGCTAGTGTATTTTTTGCTCCCGCAAGCCCAGGTAGTACTACCACTAGTCTTCCTCAACCTTCACCTCACACGACCACTGGTATTCCTCGAGCTCCACCTCATATACCAGTCCACATGGCTCAGAATCCACCACCACAATAGCCACCCAGGTAGTTCCCAACATGGAATAGCTCAGGGGCTTTGAACTTGCAAGCACAAAATCTAGTGCCCCAAGCTGCTTTGAAGGCTTTGCCGACCTATGATGGTACTGGAAAAACTGCGTATGAGCATATCCAAGATGTAGCTTCATTGGCGACCATCCATGACATAATAGATGAAGACGTGATGATAAAATTATTGGTATTATCACTGAGAGGGAAATTGCTATATTGGTACCGATCATTGCAACCGGGTACTATTACATCATGGGATCAGTTAGCAGAGTTGTTGATTAAGAATTTCCATGAACAAGCTGATCCATACTCCTTGTTGCACTAGTTCACAATGATTCAAAGACACCCACAAGAGGAGATAGTCGATTTTAATGTCAGATTCACCCAGAGCTAGCAAAGAGTTCTCGATGGTCTATGGCCCACACATGAGCAAGTTGCTTTCTACTATCTCAGGGTGTTTAACACCAAAATCGGTATGGTCATGCATCAAGCCAATGTGACTACATTTCTAGACCTGTATACGTAGGCACAGAAGGCCGAATATGATCTGATTGTTGTAGGTAGACTTCCCCCAAAGATGACTATGCCCATTGTTCCTGATCTTCCATAATATTTATATTCTAGTTCATTTTCATAGCCTATGCCTTCCATGTACCTAGTTCCCTCATGGAGCTCGGGTCCACCTCAAATTGCACCTATTCCTACTCCATGACATATGACTCCAAGCTTCCCATAACTACCTAATCAGTCACTTCCACAATTACCCACTTCTATTCCCACTCCTGCATTGCCAACACCACCAGTTCCATTACCATTGCCCGTGCCTCCAGTGCCTTTGCCTCTACCTGCACCTCCCGCATCTTCTAATCCTGATCCTCTCACGATGTTGTTGTAGGAGGTAAAATCTAATAATGCAGCCTTAAGGACGATATCAAATGAACTTACAATAGTAAGGAAGAAGCAAGCAGAGGCTGAATTTTGATCACGGAGATTCCAAACTCCATCGATCACTCGAGAGCAAGCATCTACTAGTAGAGGCCCTAAAAAGAGCACAACGGTGCAAGAAAATGAAGAAACTAGCACAACAAAAAAGGCATATTGGTGTTCAACATGCAATGATCCTCATGGAGAAGAAACGTGCATGGTGCATATGAATTATGTACAAATGCTAGCAGAGAGTTTGACTGGTGGACAAGTCAATATGATCAGGGAAGCCAATCACAATTTCATGATGTCATATGTAGAGCAAGTTTCGGTTCTCACACGGTCTAGAAAGAAACCAGTAATAGTAGATCCTACTGAGCTTGAACCCTTAAAGGTGCCAGTAGAACCAAAAGTGCAAGATGAAAAGGGGAGGCCTCCAGCGAAAGTGCCTATTGGGGTAGCTAAAGAGCAAGATTCTATCAAGTTGAAATATTTGATGCCTAAGCAAACTCAGGGAAGGGCACAAATGAGAGCAACTTCCTCACAACCTGTGACAACTACTCAAACACAAGATGAAACAAGAGAACAGGCCAAAGAGTGACTCAAGTACCCATCTTTGACCAAGCGACAAAGGGTGGAAGCTACCCAATAGTACCGAGACAAGTATGAGTGGGTTGCAGAAGAGAAGGCTTCGACTATTTCAAATTACAATATTGTGGAAGAGATGAAAAATATTCCTGCAAAAGTAAGTTTGTATGATGCACTTCAATTTCCAGGATAGGTTGACCTACTGCAAGAATATTTGAAGACTGCTAAAGATCAAAAGAAAAATCCTTCTCAAATAGTCTTGGCGCAAACGCTTCCAACTTCAGCTACAGGAAAAAATAGGCCTCCCCCATTTTATTTATCACTCAGAATGGAAGGGTGGATTGTACACAACTGTATGATCGACTCTGGAGCTACAACTACTATCATGCCAAAGGCAGTATGTGAAGTGATGGGGATGGAATATACAAGGAGTAGCCCAGGAGTGTTGCAGCTGGATGGAACTCCGGTCAAGATGGTGGGAGTAATCAAGGATATTCCCATTGTCCTCCATAGTATGCCATAAATTATAGTCATCCAGGAAGTGGTAGTGGTTGACCTGGAACCATACTTTAGCATGTGCCTCTCAAGGGAGTTCACAGCTAAGCTGGGAGGATATCTTTCCTTAGACTACTCGCATTTGGAGATACCATTCAAGGGAAAGAGGATTCACATTCATAATGAGAAGCCCTCACCTTTTCACATTGAGAAGCTAGAGGAAGAAGAATCTCCAGGAGCAGTTAACATGATGACTGAGGAGATAGAAGAGGTTGATTTAATGGAAGAAGCATTGGGTGAGCTTCACCTCGAGGATGAGTTTTCACTCATGGATTTCAATGCAATGGTTGGAATGGACATTGGTTGCTATACTATAACTAAGCCAGAGCAGATTGAAGAGAAGGTTCCTAATTCTCCTAATCCTATTGCAGACCAGTTATGGAGAATGTATTTTGATGGTGCCAGGTGCAAGAATGGTGCAGGAGTTGGCGTTGTGTTGATCTCTCCCGAAGGGTTGCAAAAGACCTATTCTTACAGGTTAACTTGGGGTTGCACAAATAATGCAGCTGAATATGAGGTACTATGCCTTGGATTGAAGAAGGCTAAAAAGTTGGGCATCAAGTAGTTGCAGATTTTTGGTGACTCTGAACTCATAATTAATCAGATCACTAACAGGTGTGTGTCAAAGCAACACTACTTGAAGGCCTACCGCAATAGAGTGTGGGACTTGTTTGAATCTTTCACTACTTTAAATGTTCAGGCAATTTTGAGAGAGCTAAACAAACATGCAGATATTATGGCCTCTCTTGGTGCTAACTACTCTCCTGTGGAGCAAGTAGTTAGAAAGCCTAAGACAGTTAGGGTAATTTATAGACCCTCAGTTCCTGACAAAAATATCCATTGGCAAGTGTTTGACAATGATGAGCAGATAGTCAATTTCCTACTTAAAGAAACTACAAGCACTGATGATAGAGTTCTTGCCGAAGAAGAGAGAGAAGGGATGATTCAACTAAAAAATAATCACATCCCTAGGGGACTGATTACACTTGAAAGTTTGTTCGACCAGAGTGATCGGGCTGAAAAGCATAGGATCAAAGTAGATGCAAAGGAGTATAAAGAATTACATTTGGAGCCTGAGAAAATCATCAAGGTTGGAATAGATGGCACCCCAGAAGAACTGGAAGATATCAAGAAATTGTGTTACGAGTATCCAGATATTGTTGCCTGGAGCTACCATGATTTGAGGGGTTACAATAAGAATGTGATCCAACATACTATAGAACTACAGGAAGGGGTAAAACCTTTTTGTCAGAAACAACGACCTGTCAATCCCAAGATTGAAGTCCTTATGAAAGCAGAGTTGTTGAAGATGTTGGAGGCCAAGATAATCTATCCAATCAAGCATTCAACATGGGTGGCTAACCTGGTCCTAGTACGAAAAAAGAACGGAGACATTCGGTTGTGTGTAGATTTTCGCAACCTAAACCAGGCATCGCTTAAGGACCATTACCCTCTACCATAGATCGATCAAATCCTTCATGTAGTAGTTGGTGCCTAGAGATTCTCATTGCTTGATGGTTTCTCTGGGTATAATCAAATTTGGGTGAAATATGAGGATCAATATAAAACAACATTCACCACCAAGTGGGGTACTTTCGCCTACCAACGGATGCCATTTGGACTTTCAAATGCCGGTGCCACTTTTTAGAGGGCCATGGACATCACTTTTGGTGAGTTATTGAATAGGATTATTGTGATATATCTTGATGATATGACTGTGTTTTCACATCGCAGAGAAGACCACATTGCTCATTTAAGGCAGGTGTTTGAGAAGTGTCGTGAGTTCGGGATTTCTATTAATCCAAAGAAGTCAATATTTGTTGTCAAGGAAGGGAAGTTGTTGGGCCATGTAATCTCGCAAGAAGGATTGGCAATCGATCCTGCAAGAGTTGAAGCTCTAATGAAGTTACCATTGCCTGCTAATAAAAAATATTTGCAATCTTTCTTTGGCCAAATTAATTTCATCCGTAAGTTCATTGTTGATTTCGCTCAGGTGGTGAAACCCATGACTGAGCTTTTGAAGAAAAATGTTGAGTTTAAATGGACTGAGACAAGAAGACAAGATTTCAAGGAAATCAAGGAGAGGATTACTCAAGCTTCGGTATTGATTAATCCTAATTATTCTAAAGATTTCATTCTCTATGTCGTAGGCGAACAGGAGAGTTATGCTGCAGTTTTGACACAACGGCAAGAGGATGGAGATGAGAAGCCAATTGCTTTCTTGAGTCAGGTTATTGCTCCTCATCAAGAGAAATATAATTTTATTGAGAAACAAGTATATGCAGTAATGAAGGCATTGAAGAAATTTTGACACTTCGTTTCTCAGAGCAAAACGATTGTGTATGTCATACACCTTGATGTAAGAAATTTTATTCTCCAAGGAGAATTAGGAGACAAGAGAGCAGGTTGGGTCACAAAAATTCAAGAATATGATGTGGAGATTCGACCAACAAAGCTGGTTCGTGGGAGAGCTCTATGCTAGGAGCTAGCCAAAAGTGCGGCCTCCGAATCATTTGATGTGGTGCATGAGGATAGCCTGGGCGAAAGCATTTGCACAAACCATACCGCCAGCGACCGTGATTGGACCGAAGAGCTAATTGATTATTTTACCTCAGGTAGATGTCCATCTCACCTTGATGCTTCGCAACATCGGAGATTTAGGTTGCAAGCTCTCAGATATACTTTGTTTCCCGAGGGGCTATTTCACAAAAACATTGATGGAGTTCTTCTCAGATGTGTGAGGGACTCCGAGAAAGAAAATTTTTAGAGGAATTTCATTTTGGACTATCGGGAGGTCACTATGCGGGAAGGCCCATGGCCTTAAAAATCATTCGAGCAGGCTACTTTTGGCCTACTCTATTTGTTGATGCACATAAGATAAGTACACACTGCGATAGTTGTCAACGATATGTTGGCAGAATCAAGAAAGGGGTATTGCCTCTTCGTCCGATTCAAGTAGAAGCTCCTTTTCAATAGTGGGGTCTTGATTTTGTGGGAGTTATTGACCCACATTCTTTTGTAGAGCATAAGTACATTTTGACGACAACTGATTACTTTACCCGATGGGCGGAGGCCATTCCTACTAAGAAAGTGGATCAAGCAACTGTAATCTCTTTCCTAGAGGGAATCATCACTCGCTTCGGTGTCCTAGACTCAATTGTCATAGATAATGGAACTCCATTTATTGGGGCCAAGATCACGGAGTTCGCTAGCAAATACGGGATTTATCTCAAGACTTCGTCCAATTACTACCCACAAGGGAATGGCTTGGCCGAATCTACTAATAAGAATTTGTTGTGAATTTTGAAAAGGACATTGGAAAACAACAAACGAAGCTGGCATTTGCTGTTGAATCAAGCACTTTGGGCAGATCGCATTTCAGTTAAAAAGTCCATTAAAACTTCTCCGTATGCATTGGTGTACGGGAAAGAAGCAGTTCTGCCTGCTCATATTGAGCTTCCGGTCCTTCAGACATTGCAGCTATTTTAGGAGGAAGATGAAGAGTTTGATCCCTTGAGTGCACGATTGGCACAGTTGATTCAGTTGGAAGAGGATAGAGAAAGGTCCTACCAGAAGTTTGCCGAACATAACAAGGAGATGCAGAAATGGTTCGGGAAGAAGTCAACTGAACGCAGTTTTCAAGTTGGAGATTTGGTCCTCAAGTGGAATGCAAAGAAGGCCAAGCCCGGAGAGCATCATAAATTCGATGCTATTTGGGAGGGTCCTTTCCAAATCTCTGCTGTGAACTCGGCCAATGCTTACCATCTGCAAGATATGGAAGGTTGGGAGCTTCCAATTCTAGTGAACGACCTTCATTTAAAGGCTTATATCCAATGATGGAATCGTAATGAGGTACCTTTTTAAATATGTACATATTGGTTTTTAAATTTATCCATTTCGAAAAAGAAAAATTTTGCTTAGTAAACTTTAGAAAAGAAAAATTCCTTTCGCCCATTTCCCTGAGCGACCATAAATAAAAACTAAAAAAAAAAATGAGATGACATCGCGTCCATCTCCCCCCTTAGAAAAACGTTCGCACCATTCACATTCACCCCTCATGGGGGCAAACCATTTAAAATTTTAATTATTAAAAAAAAAAAACCAAAAACGAGTTCGCCCCATTAAAGGGTCACGTTCGCCCCTCAGGGAGGCGAACCGTATAAAAAAAATAAATAAAAGTTTACAAAGAGAAAAAAAAATAGGTTTGCCCCATTGGAGGGGTGAACGTAGTTTTCACCCCTCATGAGGGACGAACCTTTTAATTTTAAAAACATAAAAAAATAAATGAAATGAAATTAAATATTTTAATTACGTCCGCGAGACCCAAATATGGTCTATGGGACCTCAAATATGGAAGTACAATTTCTCAAATCATATCATATGATCTTTAATATCTTTGAGAAGGTTGTTCCTTCTCCTGCTGATTTGTGTTAGCGATTCTCCAACTTTTTTTATTTTACTGTCTTCAAATAAATCTGTAATAAACTCGTTCCCAAGTGTTTCTTTGTATTTGTCACGGATATCTGAAAACTCAAGCATTTATAGATGAAGTGTTCCTCTGTCTCTACTGCCCCTGTCTTGCATAGAGTACATATCCTTTCTTCCCATTGTTCTTTAGGCGTTGTCCATCTCCATGTTTCACATCTAAGCCTATGAGAGCTAGTCCTTATCTGAGCAATGAGTATTTATTCCTTCCACTTTATTTCAGTGCCTATATATCCTTTTTCCTTGTGGTCATACGTTGGGTTAAAATTTGCAATATAATATTGTCTTTTCCTGCTTGCATTTTTCCACATTCCACTTCTGAAATTTTTATTCACATAATTTTGTATGTCTTTGTTGACATTTGGGCATTCATTTATGTTGATTGCCAAATGTTTCAAATCACCTCATGTTTACGTTCGCCCCCAACCATGGGAAAACACACATAAAAACAATTATTAAAAAGTTTAAGTTTAAAAAAAAAAAAAACATAATCAAAATCCGTTCGCCCCCTACCATGGGCGAGCAAATGTCCATATGCAAAACAAAAAAAAAAAATTAAAAATAAACAAAAATAAATAAATAAACATGGGGGCGAATGTCATGTTCGCCCCAAAGTTGGGGCGATCCTTATAAATAAAGGGGGAGCGTCCAAGCTTAGGCGCTCCTCTTCCCCCAAGCAAAGGGTAAGCACCCACGTGAGCGCTTCCCCTCCCTCTCCATTAATTAATGGAGAGAGAAAAGCTTTTCTGCCTGGAGAGGAAAAACAAACCCCCCCTCTCCATTAATTAATCGAGAGGTGGGTAATAATACTTTTAAAAAAAAAATAATTAAAATTAAATTTAAACTTAAAAAAAAAAACAATGGGCATTCGCCTCAATGGAGGGGTGAACATCCATATAATTAAAAAAATAATAATAAAACTTTAAAAATAATAAAAAAATTAATATAAAAAAAAAAACTTAAACTTTAAAATTTTAAATATTTAGAATATAAAAATGGTTTGGTCACCCATTCTCTTGGGTGACCAGATTTAAAAAAAAAAAAAAACTTTAAAAACAAAGTTTTAAAAAGGGCGATCATAGTAAAATTAAAAATAAAAAAAATAAAAAGATAAAAATTTAGTTTTTAAAGCAATAGAAAAAAAAAACTGTTTTTCTAAAAAAAAAAAAAAAAGACAAGGAATCAAAGTCTTTAAAAGGAGAGACTTCACCCTAGTTTCATCAAGCATATCAGAAGTGTTCCGAAGAAGAAGCAGATTTAAGTGAGCAAACATTCCCTTTGATTTACGAGATTTAGTGTAGACATATTGCCCCTCTCAGGATGTGGCGTTTATTGGAAAGCATGCAGACCAGTAGAAGTTTTCTTTCTCGAGGAAGCACGAGGAGCATTTAATTGGTTTAAGGGTGTATCGCTCCAAATTTTTTGCATCCTTACCTTCAGGCTAAAGGATCCGTGCCCGAAAGGAGGATGGGAAAAGGATGGGACGGTACCTCGGACTGAGAGGTCCTTTGAAGGTCCTGCCTCTCAGGGGAAGGGTATTAAGGTGATTTTTCGACGGATGGTGGGGTTCACCAGGAAACGTTTAGTGGCGCTTTCCACGCCTAGGTTGGGAATGAGTTTAATGTGTTCAATTTTAGCTTTAAACATCCAAGTCCTAGGTTTGGCCAAATGAATCTAAGCTAAGCTATATGAAATGCTGATTATATGAATACAAAAAATAGATTTGAACAGAAAATAGAGAGAATAAGCTAGATTAAAGAGCCATACCCGATCCGGATGTCTGATGGAGATTCTAATTTTTGAAGCAGTCCAGATCGTCTGGAATTTGACAGGATCGTCTCTGATCTGACAGGATCGTCTGAGATCTGACGAATTCGTCGGAGACCTGCAATTGCAGAAATGGATACCAAGAACAAAAACTACAATTGCAAAAGCAAGGGAAAATGATAGAAATGAAAGTATGAATGCTAGAATGACAACTTTAGATAACAAATTAAGTAAAATGCATGGTTTTAATGACTAACTTTGACTTTATTATGCATCTAGGCTACATGAGGTGAACTCCAAGATGCAAAGCAGTAATAAGCTTAACTAATGCAAAGCAAAACAACAAAAAAGAGTAAAGAAACGCAAACTTTGGGCACTGATTGCCCCCAATGTTGACTGCAATCGAAATCGTCTCGGATTGGTACGAAATCGTCTCGAATTGGACAGGATCGTCTGCGACGATCTGAGCTTTGCTCCGGCTGAAGAATAATAAAGTTCCTGCAAAAAAAATTCAAAAGGGACAAAGGCGAACAATAATCTAGGATATCCTGAAGCATGTAAAACTTAAAGTACAAAAAAATTCAGCCAGGGGAAAGTCAAGGGGAGGGCCTAAGATTAAATAGGCATAGGAGGGAAGTTGGGAGGTTGGAGATCATCCCATTTTGGGAGATCTCCAATGGGGGGAGACTCTAACGGTGCAGACGCGTCTCTGCCCGAGTTAGAGAAGCTGTTGAAACAGAAGCTAATTATGAAAAATCAGTTTTGGGACGAAATCGTCTAGACGTTCTGCTCCAGACGAAATCGTCCGATCTGAGGTGATATCGTTTGATCGGAGACGATATCGTCCAACGGATGAAACAAACTCTAAAAATGGCATGGAAAACAAGGAAACGGGTAGCAGGCGGTTTGGGAGCGGTTTTGGGGTTGAAATTTGAATTTGAATTATTTACTAAGGTAATTTTAATTATTTACTAAGTTTTACTACGCCAATTTTAGGGTGCTACATTTTGCCCCCTCTTTAGCGAATTTTTCGAAGAAAATGCGTTAAAGATGAGTTCTTCTCGATTTACGAGAAAGCAAAAATTATTCCCATTTTTAGGTGATGATTCTTGGTCGAATCGTACGACAACTTACTATGATGCCCCCTCCGTGTTTTTACCCAAATCGAACGTTTGAGGTAAAAACGCGAAAAGCAAAAATTAAAATGTTTTTAATTGTTTTTGAATAAAATTAAAAAAAATAGGGAAAAACCCTAATTCATTGTTACTGTTCATTTTTATTGTTTTCTAGAGCTCTGCAGACAAGATGGTCGAAACAGCGCACAGATCGACAGAGGTCCGGCGCGGGCTACGGGTAAGGGTCTAAACTTAGTTTAGAATGCTTGAAATTTGATTTTCTATGCTTTGTAGATTAAATTTTGATGATTTTTGAGCATCACGGCCGTTTTTGGGCCGTCGACATCGTCGGGACGAAATCGTCTCGATTTCGTCGAAATCGTCTCGATATCGTCGATTTCGTCCATAGGCGAAATCGACAAAATGGGGACGATTTTGGCTTGCAAAATCGGAGACGAATTTGCTCAAATTTTGGACGATATCATCATTGATGAAATTGAACTTGCTTTACTTGCATTTTTAATCACTATTTTATTAATGATTTTTATTGTTTTGTTGTTTATGTTGCAGAGAGGATTACTAAAGAGCAGAGAATGGAAATACGACGGGTTGAGGGATGACTTGGCCGCTCTATCTCAGGCAGAGCGAGATCAGTTGGCACAAGTCGGCTTGCAGCATGTGGCGGAGATGCCACAGGTGTCTACAGACATGGGGCTATTGATAGCCCTAGCAGAGAGGTGGTATCCGGGTTCTTCCTATTTTTGGTTATCGACAGGGGAGATGACTCCCACACTAGAGGATGTATGGAGGATTTTGAGGATCCCCATACAAGGACGGTTGATAACTCCCGCAGCCAATCAGGGCCACGCGATGATGCGACTGTGCGGAGATCCGAGCTTCACCCTGGAGAAGGGCGGAGTGAACATCGAGTCGCTACGCCAGATGCCTGGGGCATCTAGACTGACACAGGTTTTGGTCGGGGTTGTAGGTGGTCCGTTGCTATGCCATCGGAGTGGATGCAAAGTACCATGGCTACTGACAGATGTGGTCTACGACATGAGAGACCACGGATACGAGTTTGCTTGGGGGAGTTATGTACTATGTCGATTGTATAGGATCCTGCATGGGGTCGTATACAAGGGCGGCCGATGTCTGGTTATGACATCACTACTACAAGTTTGGTGTTGGGAGCACATCATGGTGCGAAGACCGGTAGGGCTCCCACTGATAGGGATTGATAGGGAGAGGCCCCGAGCTTTCTACTGGTGGCTCCGGAGAGGGTCACAATGGTGGATAGATCTGCCAATGTCTCGGAGACTACTTGATGACCTTGTCTCCGACTAGATCACCTGGAGGCCTTGGAGAGATCATCCAGGGTGGGCCGAGGATGGACAGGAGCTGGCTCACGTTAGGTGAACCTACTGGCTGAGGATGGAGAGGGGAGAGGTGGAGCTCCATCGCTACGACCGAGTTTTGAGGCAGTTCGGTCTACAGCAGGGGATCCCATCTCTCAGAGACTACGAGTTTTCTCGGACTATCTGGGATAACACTATAGTTAGTGGGGCTCCAGATATGCAACGCTTCTAGAGTCAAGACACAGATGATGCCCCCATTCAGCCAGTGGATGGGGACGACGCTGGGGTAGCCGACTGGCTACGATGCCTGGTACATAGGCATCCGCCCTCCTCGGATGATGAGGGCTCAGGGTCCGATTCATGTAGTTGTGCATCGGATGGGGAGGCGGTGCCAGGTGGCCATTGAGGTGGCACAGGGTCACGGAGGGAGAGAGCAGAGGAGACCACAGGCTCAGCAGAGGCCATGGCAGCGGGAGAGGAGGGAGGAGAGACCCCCTTCTCCATGGAGAGAGAGGCCACCATCGCCCGATAAGGGCAAGGGTGTGGACATAGGAGAGAGTAGTGAGATGGCTACTCTCTGGGCAGAGACTGTCCATCTCCAGGCATAGGTGTAGACTTTACAGGATGAGGCTGCACGCCATCGAGCTGAGGCTACACAGCTCAGAGATGAGGTTGCATGCCTCAGAGCATGGAGCGGAGGAGCGAGCACTCAGGAGCTGGCATGGTCGATTGCTCAGACCATGTTCTATCAGGGTATCTACTTCCAGATGGTGCCAGAGGGCCAGAGGGTACAGCTGCCAGTCGACATTGCGGATCCGATCAGGGTTGGGTCATCGAGGACTTCATCTCGATCGATGACTAGGACTCACAGTACCACACATACTACGATGGGGCCACCTCGTCCACCTCAGGGCTGGGGAGGAGATGAGGCTGAGAGCTCGAGGGGTTCTCGAGGCTAGGCTACTGCACTGTATAGATTGATTATATGATTTGAGAGGATTGAGTATGCCAAGATGTAGATTGTGGCATACCAATCCAGTTTTGATATGATGTACATATATTGTTGAGATATATATTTATATATATATATATATATATATATATATGATATTTTTGATCATATGACTTGTCTTATGTGTTTGTATGATGCTTTATTGTTGTGGTGTGATTGATTTGATGATTCATGTAATTATGTCGGTTGGAAATATTATGGTTTGAATGTCATGTTTTTTAAAATTTAAATGAAATAATCTGATGTAAACAAATTGGTTGTTTGTGATGTGATTTGATAAAAAGAAAAGGGACTTCTAACAATAATTTCAAAGGACATTGTCGCTATTATAGACCATTTCATGGAGTCGCCGCTCACTCGATCGTCAAGCTAATCCCAGTATAGAAATATTGTTAAAAGTAAAAGAGTGCTTAAGAGACTGTCTTAAGACTTTGGTGTGATGATGCAAATGATGATGATGATGATGATTTGTTTTCAGATTTCCATGAAAATATTATGCATGAAATATTTTAAAATGACTTTTGCTAGGCATAAATTCCTAAGTGTGATAAATTTTTTGGATAATTCCCTAGGAATTATACCATCATTGCAAAATTGAAGTTTGACATAATGACATGAAAATAGAGTAAGTGTTTGTTTTGTTTTAAAGCATAATTGTGTAACATAATGATTTAAGTCATATGTTTTTATGATTTTGAATAAATGGAAAATAAAATTGGTACAATGGTTTGCGCTAGGCATAGAATATTTAGGTATAGACTTATACCATCATCGCGAAATCCAAAGAAGAAAATAATATAATAGTTTTATTGCATGGTTGATTTTTAATTTTTGAAATAGTCAAAAAATATGAAGATGAGGACTTGCGCTAGGCATAAAATTCCAATTTTGGTTTTGGAACTATACCATCGTCACGAAAGTCAAAAGTTATATATAAATGTAACTTTATTGCATGTTTTGAAAATGATTTTGATTTTTGATAATGCATATAGTTGTCTTTATACTAAACAACTGTTCTTCAAAGAGGAAAATGAATTTATTCCAAACAATTTGCAAAAATATTTCAAAGTATCTTAAAGACAAAAGTTAGATTTATAAGGAATCCCATGTGCGTAGGTGAGTTCATTACCAATCTTGATTTATCATAATGATACACAAAATCTCTCAAAGACAAAATGTGTGTGCAATTGCATTGTTCATTTACCAGGTTTGAGCAAGATACTATGATACAAGTGATTTGAATTAACCAAATAAGTGTTCGTTAACCATGATTTAGATGCATATAACCATACCGAGACTACTATGTAAGTCAGGTTATCAAGAGCTAGCTAATCCATAAGCGAGACATAGGTCTATACAAAAGAAGGTCGCTAATGTGACGGACATATCACCACGCTAGGGATTACCCAAGGCCAAGCGGGTTGGGCACAAACCACCTGTTATGGGGCTTACCTCACAGTTTTCGAATAATTGAGAATTCCAGGGATTCAAGCTCATCAACCCTTCTTTTCTTTTCAATGGGTAGGGAAAGGGATTTTATTGCTTTTGCTTTTGCTTTTTTCTTTTTCTTTGCTTTTGCTTTTCTTTTTCTCTTTTTTTTTTTTTTGTATTTTTGTATTTTGGCTTGATATTTGAGATAATGCTGAAATAACTTGTTTCTTTTTCTCTTTTTCTTGAACTTTTCTTTTCTTCCTATACTAGGGATACTTGCTCGGATTAGCTGTAGAGCAAGGGATTTTTATTCCGGGTAGGGGTGAACTTGTCCTTTTGCCAATTCTCAAAAATTCTAGACCATGTGCATGATAGGATAGCAGGGGAAACTTTTCGCTCAGGAAACCACTTCTACTATGTAGCATAGCATGGAAATTACAAATGTAATCATTTTATTGTGAAAAGATATGCTTGGTTTAAGTAAATAACAAGATCAATTCTCTATGCTCAAACTTTATTTAATTAAATTTTGTGGACTTTGATATAAGAGAGATTAGTAATCATGCCAGATAAAATCAAGATATTTATTTTTGTGTTTGTGATAGTGGGGGATTCCAAATAAATGCTAATTTATCCAAAATAACTTGAAAATATAACTGCAATGCTTGAAGAAGAAATATATACAACAAATATTTGTGAAGAGTTTGATAATTTTGACTCTCTCTTTCTTCTTTATTTTTTTGGGTTTCAAAAGAGTCAGTAATATTGTTGTTTTGACTTTTTATTTTTTTCATTTGTTTTTGTTTAAACAGTTATATATATATATATATATATATATTTTTAAAATGAGACAACATGCAAAATATGTACAAATGATGAAATGACCAAATTTTATGCGTAATATCGCTTAAGATGCATAATATTCATAGGTTCTTTTAAATATTTACCATCTAAGGTAGCTAATTTGTATGCTCCTGATTCAAATTTAGCAGTGATAATATATGGTCCAAGCCAGTTGGGCTCAAATTTACCTTTAAGGTCTTTAGTTGCATTAGTATTTTTTTGATTTTCTTTTAAAACAAGGTCATCGACCTCAAAGGATCGATGACGAACTTTCTTGGCATATGATCTTTTAAGCTTGTTTTGGTAAGCACGAAGATGCTCCAAAGCATTGATGCGCTTTTCATCTAGAAGTTCCAGCTGACTGAGTCTGCACAGCTCGATATTCATCTCCTACTTCGGTATCTTGAAGTAGTAGAGCCAAAGAAGGAACTTCTAATTCAAAAGGAAAAATGGCTTCAGCGCCATAAACCAAGACAAAAGGTGAAGTTCCAGTGGGAGTTCGAACACTAGTTCGATAGGCCCACAAAGCTGGATATAATTGAATGTGCCAGTCGCGGCCAGATTTATTGACCAATATTTTAAGAATTTTGATTAAGGTTTTGTTAGATGCTTCTGCTTGGCCATTACCCTGAGGATAATAGGGAGTGGACCAGCGATGTTGAATCTTATATTTTTGGCATAATTTCTTGACATCTTTATTTTTGAAACAAGTTCCATTGTCTGAGATGAGATTTGCAGGAATTCCGAACCTACAAATGATTTGATTAAAAATAAATTTAGAGACTTGTGTTCCAGTGCAGGAAGCTAAAGGCATAGCTTCAACCCACTTCGTGAAATACTCAGTGGCGGTTATGATGAATTTGTGTCCATCAGATGACACAGGATTAATTTTGCCAATAATGTCTAAGCCCCATTTTGAAAAGGGCCAAGGAGATGAAATAGCCTGCAACTCTTGTGCAGGCGCATGGACAAGGTCAGCATGTTTCTGGCACTTGTCGCAATGGCGCACATAATCATGTGCATCCTTTTCCATGGTAGGCCAAAAGTAGCCTATCCTAAGGAGCTTTTTAGCAATGACACTACCACTGAAGTGTCCTCCACAAGATCCATCGTGAACTTCACTTAAAGCTGATTTGGATTCTTCTAGATTCAAACATCTCAATAGGATACCTTCAAAAGATCTCCTATATAAAGTATTGCCAATTATTACAAATCGACTTGCTCGTCTACGTAATAACCGATGCTGGTTTCTATTAGAATTGGCAGGGAAAGTCCCATTTTGAAGAAAATCAACTATATCTGTATACCAAGGGTCAGGAGTAGTTTCATTGATTAGAAACACATCCAAAGGTTCTAAATATGACTTATTTGAAGCGGGTTCCTGGAGTCGACGAATAATGATGGTGGCATATTCGTCATCTAACTCCAAGGGCAGAAGAGATGCAGTTGCAGCCATAGCGTCAGCCGCACGGTTGCTAGTTCATGGAATAGCTTCCAAAGTAACTTTATCAAACAAGGATAACAATTGCAAAACATATGCTTTATATGGGCACAATTTATCATCTCTGGTCTGATAAACTTCATTAATTTGATTTATGACAAGTTGGGAATCACCAAAAACTAGCAGATGTTTGATTTTTAATGCCAAGGCAGCTCGTAATCCAAGGATTAGAGCCTCATATTCGGCAGTATTATTGGTGCAAGCAAATGTTAATTTGAAGGACAGAGGAATGATGTGTTTTTGTGG
The DNA here is from genome assembly GCA_028583015.1 of Wollemia nobilis. Classification (NCBI taxonomy): domain Eukaryota; kingdom Viridiplantae; phylum Streptophyta; class Pinopsida; order Araucariales; family Araucariaceae; genus Wollemia; species Wollemia nobilis. The sequence continues at coordinate 2,502,411 of JAQPPZ010002068.1, forward strand.
GGATATTAAAATGATACCCGCACCAGCCCCACTCATGCATCGGGCTCCATCAAAGTATAAGGACCATTGTTCAATATGGTCTGCCTCTAATTGAAGGCATTCATCAGGAAACTCAATGATGAGGGGATGGGTAGACTCTAAGGGTGCAGCAACTAACTGATCTGCTATGATTTGACCCTTAACAGACTTTTGTCCTATGAATGTGAGTTCAAACTCGCTTAGAGCAAGAACCCACTTGGCTGTGCGACCCGATAAATAAGGTCGACTCATAAGATACCGCAAGGGATCATATTTAGCAATGACATATGTTTTTTGACTAAGCATATAATGGCATAATTTTTGCGTAGAAAATACGACTGCTAGACATAGTTTTTCTAATGAGGTATAACGAGTTTCATAACTGATTAAAGTTTGGCTAATGTAATAATTAGCACGTTCTTTCTTCTCATCATCAAGCTGAGCTAACATAGCTCCTAAAGCAAAATCTGAAGCTAAAATATACAGGAGAAACGGGCGATCAGGTCTAGGCGGTGAAAGCACAGGTGGGTTAAGGAGGTATTGTTTGAGAAGTTCAAAAGCTTCTGTACATTCGTCATCCCAGTTAAAAGGGACATCCTTCTTAAGGAGCTTAAGAAAGGGAGTGGTTTTGTCCGCCAACTTATCGATGAAGCGACGGATGGCTTGAAGCTTACCTTGTAAACTTCGTAACTCAGATATATTGGTAGGTGCGGGCATATCAGTGATAGCCGCAATCTTGAGAGGGTCGATTTCGATACCACGTAAAGAAACTAAAACCCCTAATAGTTTATCGGACTTAACTTCGAATATGCATTTGGCTGGATTTAATCGAATAAGGTATTCTCTTAACCGATTAAATACTTTTCTCAAATCATCTAAATGATCATCTTCTTTAATAGAGCGAGCTATAATATCATCTACGTAATCATGTAGGATATCATGCATCATATCATGAAAGATATAAGTCATAGCTCATTGATATGTTGCGCCTGCATTCTTTAAACCAAATGGCATCACTTTCCAACAAAAGGTACCCCAAGGGGTAATAAAGGCTATTTTAGCCTGATCTTCAGGAGCTATCCTGATCTGATTATAGCCAAAAAATCCATCCATTAGGGACATCATTCCACTCCCGACGGTAAAGTCAATGATTTGGTCCATGTTTGGAAGAGGAAAATCATCTTTAGGGCATGCAGCATTAATATCTCTAAAGTCCGTGCAAACCCTAACTTTGGTAGCTTCTTTCTTGGTGACTGGAACTACATTCGAGATCCATTCAGCATAATCAATAGCTTGTATGAAAATAACATTCAAGAGTTTTTCTAACTCCCCTTTGACTAGCAAGGCCACTTTGGGATGCATTTTTCTAAGTTTTTGTTTAACAGGTTTAGCATCCGGATGGACTACTAGATGATGCATGACTACAGAAGGGTCCAGACATGGCATATCTTCATATGTCCAAGCGAAGACATCTTCATATTCTTTAAGGAATGCAATGTATTCATCTTGTTTTTCTTGACTTAATGCTGATCCAATATTGATTATGTGAGGATTATCCTCAGTTCCAATGTTAACTTTAATGACGTTTTCTACTTCCATGTGTAGATCTCTTTCAAAATTAGGTGGGGCGGGTGAAACGCCCAATTCTTGTAATTATTTTAAGGTTAAGTTGGATAATTCGTCTTGATGAGTGGTGGCCTCAAGTTGGGCTATAGTTGGTATAGAACCATCAAAATAAAAACCATTGTGTAACAACTCTTCAACAGAGACATCATGGAAAATATCTCCTTCCAACTCCTCATCGGATTCAACAATCAATTCAGGGTAAGCTATGGATAGCATATTGCAGGTAAAGGGATTATTCTTTGAACACAAAGAATCTTGTTTATCTAGATAATCTTGATAACATATGAGTTGATCATCATCTTCAAAAGGGAAGGGTTGACCCTTACTAGGAAATAGGCCCACACCACATCGGGCGGGCCATGGCTCTACCTCAATAGGTTCTTTCATACCATTTTGGAAAGGTCCCAAGCCTTTCCCTTTATAGCCCATTTTAAGCATTATGGGCTTAGCTTTAATATATTCATTAGCAAAATAACATCGGGCATATCCCTCATGATGAGTTTTGATATTTCGGGGTATTCTTCCCCAATCATATCCTTTATAAATAAAAGCACAACTCCCGACTTGGTAAGTACTTCCCATAGGTTGTGGGAGGCCCAAAGTACGAGGAGATGGTGGCAAGTTATTTAAAAGAATTGAATCTTGCATAAAAGCATTTGTTTTTTCTGATATTAAGATTGTGGATAAATCCGGTAAAAGTTCATCAGAAAGAGCATAAGATGTAGAAGGATCATTCCCTATATCTTTAGATGTGGAAGGTATGATAGATGTTGATAATGTGGAAGTGTCAATAAATGGGTCTATAGGTTTTGAAATTATAGGGATAGAACATGAAGGATTGGTTGTGGATTGAAGATCTTTTTGAGGTTTTAGTGTGGTTTGTTCAGAAGATGGTTGAGTTAAATGTATAGGTGTAGTTGATGGAGTAGATGATGTTATGTGTGTGTTTTTCACACGTTTAGATGAAAAATAAGAATTAGGATGTGTGGATGACAGAGCGGGGCAAAATTGCACTCCAACGAGGTTCTGCCAAAGCACACATATCAAAGGGTCTAGGGTCACCATGGATAGTGACCAACTGATTTTTAAATTCAAATTTAACACACTGATGTAAAGTGGAGGGAACCGCTCGCATCGCATTGATCCAAGGGCGACCCAAAAGTATATTGTACGATGTTGGGCAATGTACAATAAACACGGTTGTATCTAGGGTTCTAGGACCAACTTGCAAGGGTAAGGTAATGACTCCACACGTTTCTTGTGTCTCGTCATTGAAAGCTTTGATAATCATGTCAGTTTTCTTCATTTCATCACTTCTAAAGCCAAATCGTTGGTAGAAGTCAAAAGTGCAAATGTTTAGAGATGAACCATTATCAATCAAGACTCTTTTAACAACTACATCTCCAATTAGAGCAGTAATATATAAGGGGTTATCCTTATGTAAACTATGTTGTGGGATATCTTTATCCCGGAAGTCAATACAATCAACTTCTCGAGTGATGATAGTATTGGACATGGCTTCGGGTTGAATATTTTGAGGTACCATCATTTGGCTTAATGTAAGCATTAACTCATCCCTATGGGTAGGAGAAGATCTTAACAAGTCCAAAAGGGAAATTCTGGCTGTAGTATTGGATAATTGTTCATTAATATTGTAAGGAGGTTTTGGTTGAACATTAGACATATGATTCCCTTTATTGGGATTTTTCAAAATAAATGGAGCTGATCCATCATTCTGAGTTTGATCCTGTTGAGAGTTTTGAGCCTGTTGTCTGGTAACGACTCCGATGGTACCCACAATGTTATATTGAAGACGCTGAACTGGTCTTGGTTGAGCGTTTATGGCTTGTTCATTAGGAAGGAACTGATTAGAAGAGGGTCGAGTAGTAACTCTTCTAGGAAATGGTTCTTCTGGAACCATAGCATCTGTGATGGGTTGAATAGGATCTGATTCATTTTTAGAACTATTCGATTGGTTTGAGGTGATGTCTATTTCACTTTCAGTATCTGATTCTACATCACTAGGATCGGGAGTTTGAATATTATGTAGGGGTCTAGTCGTGACCATGGATAAGGTTGTGCCAAATATTTGAGGATCCTGAACAGATAATTGTCCGCTAATAGTCCCTACATATCGGGTAGGAGGGGGAACATTATGATGTTCGATTTGATTGGCCACTTCTTTACCATGGTTTGGTAAAGGATGTTGAAATATATCCAATGATTGATTAGCATTTTGATTTTGATTTTGGGGAATGGTCTTTTGAGCATTATTAGGAGCATTTTGTTTAGGTTGGAAAGCTTGCACCTCCATTTCATTATTATCAATCAAGTCTTGTATTTTATGTTTCAATATTTTACAAGAGTTTGTAGCATGTCCAGGTCCTCTATGAAAATCACAATGTAAATCAGCTCTGTATCCGGGTATAGTTGGATCAGGTTCCCGGATAGCTGGTAATTGAATCAAGCCTCGTGCTAATAATTGAGGAAGAATGGTTGATAAAGGTTGATTCAATCTAGTAAATTCTCGAGGAGGTTTATCAGGAGGTTTTAATATAAATTTTTTTGTTGTCTTCGTTGTATTGATATTAGCAATGTTTCTACTATCAGTGACTCCATCACCTACAACTTGTTTGTTTTTATACTGATTTCTAGATGTTTTCTCATCATCTTTCTTTTTGAGCTGACCTCTTCTAATGAGAGCATCTTCTACCCTTCGAGCTAAGTCTATAGCTTGATCGAAGGTAGTTAAGGTGGCAGTTGATAACTCATAAGATATTTGTTCTTGTAAATTATTAATAAAAATGTCCAACATTTCCCTATAAGGTAGCACAAAGTGCAGTTTTCCTATCAACTGCCTCCATCTAGCTAAGAAATCAGCAAAACATTCATCTTTGTCTTGTTTTAAGTTGTACAAATCTTTAATGGTGACATGCCTCTCGATGTAGGCACTAAATTGATGGACAAACGATTCAACTGTTTCTTCAAAATTTCTCAAAGAATGAGTGGGCAATTGATAGTACCACTCTAATGCCATTCCTCCTAAGCTTTTCGGGAACATTTTTAGTAATAGCAAGTCATCATGTGATATATCATGACATGCTATCCTAAACATGCGAAGATGCTCTATGGGATCTTCTAGTTCCTTTATATATAGGCGGGACGGGCATGGGGAAGTGTTTAGGGTATGGTTGTGCTACAACTATGGGATCCAGAGGTTGACTACATATCTCTCGATAATTGTACGAGGGACGGTAGGGATCTATCTGGTCCATGCGCGAAGCTAACTGTTTCACCATGGCTTCCAGATTACTGGTTTGCCCACCATATTGGTTCGGTAGGGCATTAATATGGGATTTGTGAGCATATGATGGAGGGACATGGAGATTAGATGCTATATTGCTATTGTGTAAATTGTTGGTAGGAAGGGTGTTATGAAGAAATTTTGAAGTTGTATTATGTTGTATGCCCGATTGTTGAAAATTGGTGTTTGGCTTCATTTTAGGTTTTTGTCTACTTGAAGCATATTGATCAATAGTTTGGCGAAGTAAAGCAGTGAAGGAAGGTTTCTTTTGTGTGGGAATGATTTTAGGCTCAATAACAGGTTCCTTAGGGGGTTGGGTAACCTGTTGTTTTGGCATGTTTTGAATCATAGTGACCATATCTCTATTGGATGGTCCAACTTTATCACTTTCTTGATCAATGAAAGACAAGGGATTAGTGTGTATGTCAAACATATGTTCCATGGCTGCTTGAGTGTCACTAATTTGTCCTTTATCAATACGAACTGCCATATTAAGAGCACCAATGTTATTATTGAAAAATTTCCAGAAATGATCTAAGTTATCAAAAGCAATAGTTCCATCCGGAGCTATTCTAGGGGATGAGGATCCTTCCTCTTTAAGATTTTCTTGTTGTTCATTTTCTTCAACCAGCTCATCTTCTAGCTGTTCTAGAGTTTCTCCTTCCAGAATTGATTCCTCAGGAAGGACATTTGGGTTTTTTGTTTTGTCTCCTAACCAATCTTCTTCTTCTTCTTCAGTTTGTTTACCATTCCTAAGTTTAGGCATTGTGCTTAAATTTAGATTTCAGCAAATATATATATATATATATATATATATATATATATATATATAAATCAAGCTTAAGAGGTATATATTTTAATTATATACCTACTATAGTATTTGAAATAAAATGTTTTTGGTTTTTGTTATGTTTTGGTTTTTCTTGTTTTTGTAACAATATTATAAAGATAACAAACAACACACTAAATGCAAGAAATAATAATAATGAAAGCAATGATCTAGTTTTCTATAAACAATTTATAAATATCATTAATGGGCTCAAGTTCTTCAGGAGTCATGAAGTGTTCTTCTTCAAATTGAAAATTTTCTTTCAAGAATTTGATGAAAAGTGCTATAGTGATATTATCTATCTCAGATTCTGGTTGATAATAATAATTCTCATGGCAATACTCTCGATATAACATAGCCCTAGGAACTCTATTCCATATTTCCCTAATCATAAGAACGACCTCTTGATCTTCTACATGACCTAGGAATTGGTGTACAATAGCTGCGTTCTCGAGGTATTCCTCGAAGGTGAACAATTTTGAAGACACAAGAGCTCTCCTATAAGCTAACCACCTATGGCAAGCTCTCTGAAGTTCATGATAAACAATGAGTTGATGAGGATCCAGGATCCTATCTAGGGCAAACCTCTTGATTTGTCTAAGTTCGGTTGATCTAGATGAAATGACACCTAGCCTCCTATCAAGTTCTTTCCACAGAAGTTGGTTTCTATCTGTTTTAGGCACACTAAGCACATAATTAACTTCTATGGCTGCTAATTGGTTTTCAACATTTATAGTAACTGCTAATATTTTCTTAGGAGCTACCATCTAGACATGATATGCAACTTAGTATTTTTCTAATGATTTGAAATGCATCTATGTTTTTGTTTTTTTTTTTTTTCAAAAGGTTTTAGTTTCACGTCGGGTTCACCAAAATGTATCGCTCCAAATTTTTTGCATCCTTACCTTCAGGCTAAAGGATCCATGCCCGGAAGGAGGATGGGAAAAGGATGGGATGGTACCTCGGACTGAGAGGCCCTTTGAAGGTCCCGCCTCTCGGGGGAGGGGTATTAAGGTGATTTTTCGATGGATGGTGGGGTTCACCAGGAAACGTTTAGTGGCAGTTTCCATGCCTAGGTTGGGAATGAGTTTAATGTGTTCAATTTTAGCTTTAAACATCCAAGTCCTAGGTTTGGCCAAATGAATCTAAGCTAAGCTATATGAAATGCTGATTATATGAATACAAAAAATAGATTTGAACAGAAAATAGAGAGAATAAGCTAGATTAAAGAGCCATACCTGATCCGGATGTCTGATGGAGATTCTAATTTTTGAAGCAGTCCAGATCATCTGGAATTTGACAGGATCATCTCGATCCGACGGATCATATGAGATCTGACGAATTCATCAGAAGAATTCATCGGAGACCTGCAATTGCAGAAATGGATACCAAGAACAAAAACTACAATTGCAAAAGCAAGGGAAAATGATAGAAATGAAAGTATGAATGCTAGAATGACAACTTTAGATAACAAATTAAGTAAAATGCATGGTTTTAATGACTAACTTTGACTTTATTATGCATCTAGGCTACATGAGGTGAACTCCAAGATGCAAAGCAATAATAAGCTTAACTAATGCAAAGCAAAACAACAAAAAAGAGTAAAGAAACGCAAACTTTGGGCATTGATTGCCCCCAATGTTGACTGCAGTCGAAATCATCTCGGATTGGTACGAAATCATCTCGAATTGGACAGGATCATCTGCGACGATCTGAGCTTTGCTCCGGCTGAAGAATAATAAAGTTCCTGCAAGAAAATTCAAAAAGGGACAAAGGCGAACAATAATCTAGGATATCCTGAAGCATGTAAAACTTAAAGTACAAAAAAATTCAGCCAGGGGAAAGTCAAGGGGAGGGCCTAAGATTAAATAGGCATAGGAAGGAGGTTGGGAGGTTGGAGATCATCCCATTTTGGGAGATCTCCAACGGGGGGAGACTCTAACGGTGCAGACGCGTCTCTGCCCGAGTTAGAGAAGCTGTTGAAACAGAAGCTAATTATGAAAAATTAGTTTTGGGACGAAATCGTCTGGACGTTCTGCTCCAGACGAAATCGTCCGATCTGAGGCGATATCGTCTGATCGGAGACGATATCGTCCAACGGATGAAACAAACTCTAAAAATGGCACGAAAAACGAGGAAACGGGTAGCAGGCGGTTTGGGAGCGATTTTGGGGTTGAAATTTGAATTTGAATTATTTACTAAGGTAATTTTAATTATTTACTAAGTTTTACTGCGCCAATTTTAGGGTGCTACAAAGGGGCCAATTTATTTTTTCAAAACAAGCCTCTATAGCCAGGGCATGGTCTACGACATAGTTATGCGGCCAAGGAAGACATTTTTTTGAAGTCGACCAAGTAACTCAATATTTATTGTGATGGTTGAAAAGGGGTCTATTTAAACAAGACGAGGTAACCCTTGCAGTTATTCTTTTTAACTTTTCCTGTTACCGTCTATTTCAAGGGATTATTGTAGAACTGCTAAGAAAGTGTGCGGGAAATTTGCTCAAAGTTTTTTAATAAAAAATGGGAAGACGTAGCAAGGAGCCTCAAGAAGTTTTAGAATATTCAGAACCAAAGAAGTCAAAGAGAAGGGAAGCGACTACGAGGTCCAAGAAGGCTCAAAAAAATGATTATGTTGATTTGGACCCGTATGAAGATTCTATGGCTGGAATCAATGACTGCATCATCACTCACAAAGGAGTAGAAAAATTATGGCAAAATGTCAAATTTGTAGTGCAACAGGGATTGACATTGGGAAGTTGGTTAACAGTACCTTATCACTCACTATTTTTTTGGTATTTATGCCCTCTAGTACATCCTTGTCCCGAGCTTGTGTTGCTTGTTGCCAGATATTATGATCCTTCAACCAGGGCTGTCAGGAATGCGAAGAGGGAAATTATTTTTACCATTACTCCCAATGAAGTCCGAGAAGCTTTTGCCTATGGGTTACGACCTCCCGACTATGGAGTCCATAAGAAGCTACATATTGATGAACAAGAAGACAAATATGTCTCCACTATGGCCATGCGTCAGTTTATGGAGACTCAGATGATTAAAGATCCACCAATGGGACAACTTTCGAACCTGCCTAGACCACTAAATTATTTAAAAATCTTGGATATTTATTCCATGCTAGCATGGGTTGTGGGTTTGCCCTCAGATGATACATTTTACAAGTGGTAAGCGGTTGTGGCAGAATGCATTTGTCGTGTAGAATTTTATTCTCCTTAAGGCATGAAATAGGGCACCAATCCAATTTCTTTGATTGGGCTGATTATATTTCATAAAGATTAAATTCATAGCTGGAGAATTTGTAGACTAGAGCAGATAAATATTTCAAGTATACTTCATTTTTGGTATGGGTTTTCTTCTTCCAACTACAACATATTTTTCCTTTTATTGTTTTTTCAACTACAAATGAAAAGGATGAGCCTTTACTGGATTACCAGTGGACTTTTGTTTTATTGAAAAAAGAATCTTGTTATAGCTTTAATAGTTTATTTCTGGGACCAAAAATTGAGTTGCTTTGTGGTACCCGTGAAAGAGTACCGTAAAAAATGAAATATATAGTGGTTACTCAAGAAAAGGGTGATATTTTTCTGCTTACCCAAGGTGTGGTCATGAGAATTTTTGGTTTCACGGGTAAGCCATTCCTACTGCCATATTTTTCTACAGAGCATGTTTTTGCTATGGAAGTAGTGCACCAATTAGATTACATGAATGCCATATATGGATCTGGACATGGAAGCAAGACTATATGCAATATGTCATTTCAATTTGGTGGCATAATAGTGAGTCAAGTTGGATAGAATCATCTTCTCACCATTGCATTACAGGATCTAGGGCTAATTGAGTTACTACAGCGTTGGAGGTATGATCCTTTAGATAAGTTTAAAGAATTTTTCAAAATGAAATCATTTCATTATTGTCCTCGATCGTACATTGAGCATAATAAGAACAATTTTAATGGGTTGGACATGAAATGGCATATTGAGAAAATGGCTACACTTCCCCCTTGGCATGATTGCTATGAGCAAGAAGTAGAGTACAGGTCTTAAACTCCTTCGTCGGGTTTTTTTGACCAAGTAAAATCCAGTAAGCCTGAATGGTCTGAAGATAAGATAATGAATTGGTGGATAATGAGAGTTCATCGTGGAAAACCTACAACTACTTATGAGATCAAATTTTATGATGCATTTTTAGCGATTTATGATAAATATGTGGATTCATACCAACCAATTGCTTTTACCAATATTTTGCCACACAGTTTTCAACAGTAAAAAAGTGGTGAAAGCGAGATAGAATAACACCATCTGTTGATCATAGAATAAACTCTTGAGGAAGAGGAACCACAATACGTGTTTCAACAAAAATCTCAACAGGAAAAGCAAAATATAGAGGAAGCATCAAAGCCAAAAAATGTGATGTACAATAGGTGCCACTATTTTCCAAGGTAGCTAAGAAACCAAGGACTGGTGTCATCACTATTTCTTCAGGTGATGTTGCAGTTAATATGACTGTTGTAACTTTTATCATTTTGACGATAATTGTTAGTGCTCCCATGGTGACTGAGGTTCCAACAGAGGTGGCACAAATACTTCCGATGATCCAAGGACAAAAGGAAGATCAACCATTGGAACCACTCCAAGAGAAGGTCATGGAGACCCAAACAAATACTGGGGAGGTAGCACTGGAGCAACAAGAAGAGGATTTTGTGTAGCCCCTTCTATCACCACATCACACGACGCTTGCACCCGAAGGTACGTCTTCTCTCCCTTCTTCTTCTCTTTTGGAGCAAGTAGTGACTACGTCAATTTCACTTCCATTAGCTTCTATGTTCGTTTATGCACCCTTTAGTATACCCTCCATATCTCTTCCACTTTCTTCATTCACCATTCCTGAAGTCACTACTACTACTTCTTTTGTTCTCTTTTCTTTGTCCTCCCTTTATTTTAGTTCATATGCATCAGGATCAAATCCATTTTTGTGTCCATCCTCATCCATAACTTCTACCATTTCTATCAAAGCTATAAGTATGCAGGCTCCTCCCCGGACAAGTGTAACTACAATTAAAACTAGTTTACCTATCCATTCTACCATTTCTATTCCACCACTTCTAACCACCATGTCAGTTTCACAACCTAACCGCTCTAAAGCCCTCATTTCCTTCACCCCATTTTTGGAATTACAATCTTTTCCTAACATTTAGGTGGTATCCAAGCAGTCAGATGTAGAGAAAATCAACTGAGCATATTTGAGTTCATCCCAATGGTTGGAAAGTAAGTGGTAAAAGGAAAATCTCAAACCAGCATGTCCTCTAAAGAGGGTCACTTTTGATCCTATTACAATGGAGGCTCATATCACCAAGATTACTCCATTGGTTCAGAAACTACAAGGAGAATTATTTCCAGATGAACTTATTTTTGAGACCATCACAGAAGACCTCATGAAGATTAATCCTGTGGAAAATATGGGCAATATTTAAGTGGACATGAGTTCAATTTACCTACATGGTGAGCATTACAAACAAAAATATTTTGATCAAGCTGATAAGATCATTGAACTTGAGACCACTTTGGCTAAGAGTAAAGCACCAAAGGAAAAAATTGCTACAAAAAATGAGCATTTGAAGCGATAGGTTGGAGTGCACCTCAAAGAGAGATATGTAACATGCATTGAGATGCACAATCTTTGCTAGACACTTGAAGCTATCCAGAGTCAGTTGGAAGAGAAAGTTGCACAAAAAATAAGTTTTTCTCGTGATAACATCAAGGAAATACATCTTCGCTCTACACAAAGTTGTGAGAAACTAGCTTCTGAAGTAGTTCAAGTGTTGCACTATCTATGGGTGGCTCATCTACACATACAAATGGGACAATAAATAATTGATAATACAGATGAGTTACTATCGCACCATCTGGAGATGGCAGTCAAAATACAGGCCTTGGCAAATTACACTATGTATGTGAAACCTTTGAGCATGATGGATCATTCTTGGTCAGCTACAAAAGTCACACTGCATAGTTATTTTCAGCAGATGGATCTAATATGAAAGGGTCAAAAAATTCTAAATGTCATAGAGAGATAACATGCAATTTCAATGACTCATCTTAATGCTCTACGTGACATGGGTTTTCCAGAATTTATTGATGAACAGGGTGAACCTCTTCCATAAGCACAATTGGAAGTAGCATGGAAGTAGTTCATGGAATATTCTTCAGCTATTGATGCATGGGAAGAGCCAATCACAGATATTCAGGTCTTATTGTTCATGTAAAAGTACACTCTTATGGATCTTTCATTGTTTGAGTTAGCTCAATGAGCAAGGCGCTTGAGTTTGGAAGATATTCAAAATTTGCAATTCATATATGAGTTCTTGAGCACTCCTTCTCTATTTACTACACAGGCATGGGATGTCGTGATTACAGTTTATGAGGTTACATTTGAGGCCCTCAAAGAACAAGCATAGACAAAAAAGAAGAAGAAGCCACTGAGAAAGCAAATGAAGAGGAGGAGTGTCATCAGGCATCTACATCAAAAGCATCAGCCAAGGAGGTTGGAAAGAAGACTCAAGATTACCCAATGGATTAAGGCCTAGGATCACTTGCATCCATGCGAGCTGGATACCCCGAGAGCCGCCAAAAATATTGGCATTTTGCAACATGTCATATTTTTTTATTGTAATCCAAAGACATTTATGATTGAGTTTTTTTAACTCAGTTATTTTGTTTATATAGTTTTTTCAATTCTCTGTAAAATTTCATTTTGTAAAATGAATTAATCCCAAATCATGACTTGGAAATCCACTTCGTCAAATTATCCAAAACAGTATTTGAAAAATTAAAAAATGATTTCGCTTTAGAGGCGAAGCGATAGTAAGAAATTGAAGGCAGTGAAATCAAAGAAAATATATAAAAAAAAAGGAAAGACAAGAAAATTGGCTAAGTGAAGAATGCAAACACTTTTCCCTCATTGAAGGGGAAAATGTCACGTTCGACCATTGGAAAGGTGAACGCACCCCAAAGAGGAATGTACCAAACACAATTTCAATATGCATTATTGTCACTTTAAAGTATTCACGATGGATCCATTCATTATTCTATTCATTATTTTTAAAGGCAAATGGCATGGAGAGATAAAGTTTGGGCAATGACAATTTTTAAATGGTTTTCACCATTACACTCAGGTAAAAGGGGCAAACGTCATGATAGATGCGGCAAAGATATTTTAAAGGTGAATGTTGTTTTTTTTTAGCACATGTGATTAAATTTCTCCAGAGGCATGAGTAAAATTAAATGGTGCAAATTTTAATTATTAATTGCCATCATATTAGACAATTTTAAAGCTTGATTTTTCTAGTTGAAAATTTTCTTTGGGTAACTACTGCAATTTAATGTTGGTGACGAAGTGGAAGCATTTTTGTCATTTTCAAGAACATATTCTCGAAGGTTTTACTCCCTCTCCAAAGCAAATTGAATATGGAGTAAATTGTTGAAGCTTGGGTTTGATTTCCAAGAAGATCGAGGTGACTCAAATTTAATGATACGGTGTCTAAATGCTATCATCTCAAACCATTTTCAGGATCATGTCTACCAAAAGAATATTTCCAATAAATGATGACTCATTTGATGTATTCAATGAAAGAGGTGCAAACCTCTATAAATACTAAGAAAAATTTCATTGTAAGGGGTTGGAAAAAATAAATATTCCTACAAGAAAACACTTCAAGTTCTCTACAGTAATAGTGAATTCAAAATATTTGGATTTGCAAATGACTTGGTGTATTGTGGTCTTCTACATTACACATTTATTTTACATCGTTAGCTTTATTATTTGCTGTTAGATTTAAATTCTGCAAGTTGGATTTAAATATTGCAAGTGAGAGAGTGAGTGTTGGAGTGTTGATATGAAGATTACATGTGTGAAGTTGTACAAAAATTCTATTGTTTGATCATCTATTTGCATGCTACTTTCATCTTGGTGTGGATTCCTGCTATCAATCTATTACCATCCTACATAGTTGGCATGTGGTGATATTTCCCATTTATTTTCACATTTTTTAATTTCTTTCCTGCATCCTCAGTCTTCAACCATTTTAGAATTAGTAAGGGAACCATCCCTATCTAGAGATTGACACGGGGGACATCTCTTTCATTTGGTCTTTCAATGTTGGCCATGTCTAGGGTGCACAAACGTAGTTTTGTATGATTAGGAAGGTATTTGACCAATAGTTTTTCAGAATTGTTGGCATTTTGGAACATGTCATATTTTTTTATTATAATTCGAAGACATTTATGATTGAGTTTTTTTAACTCAGTTATTTTGTTTATATAGTTTTTTCATTTCTCTATAAACTTTCATTTTGCAAAATAAATTAATCCTAAATTGTGACTTGGAAATTCACTTCAGATTCACTTCATCAAATTATCCACAGTAGCAGTTGAAAATTTAAAAATAATTTCACTTCAGAGGTGAAGCAGTAGTAAGAAATTGAAGGCAGTGAAATCAAAGAAAATATATCAAAAAATGGAAATATAAAAGAAAAATTGCCAAGTGAAGAATGCAAACGCGTTCGTCTCATTTGAGGGGCGAACATCATGTTCGACCATTGGAAAGGTGAACGCGCCCCAAAGAGGAATGTGCCAAACAAAAAATGAGAATAAAGAGAATGCATTGCGTTCACCCCTTAAGTAGGGTGAACATAGTATTCGCTCCTCATTTGGGCGAACACAATTTCAATATGTGTCATGGTCGCTTTAAAGTATTCATGATGGATCCATTCATTATTCCATTCATTATTTTTAAAGGCGAATGGCATGGAGAGATAAAGTTTGTGTGATGACAATTTTTAAATGGTTTTCACCCTTACACTCAGGTAAAATGGGCGAATGTCATGATAGATGCGACAAAGATATTTTGAAGGTCAATGCTGTTTGTTTTTAAGAACATGTGATTAAATTTCTCCAAAGGCATGAGTAAAATTAAATGGTGCAAATTTTAATTATTAATTGCCATCATCTTCGGCAATTTTAAAGCTTGATTTTTCCAGTTGAAAATTTGCTTTGGGTAACTGTTGCAATTTAATGTTGGTGACAAAGTGGAAGTATTTTTGTCATTTTCAAGAACATCTTCTCAAAGGTTTTACTCCCTCTCCAAAGCAAATTGAATATGGAGTAAATTTTTGAAGCTTGTGTTTTATTTCCAAGAATATGGACATGACTCAAATTTAATGATATGGTGTCTGAATGCTATCATCTCAAACCGTTTTTAGGATCATGTCTACTGACAAAAGATTTCCAAGAAATTATGACTCATTTAATGTATTCAATGAAAGAGGCACAAACCTCTATAAATACTAAGAAAAATTTCATTGTAAGGGGTTGGAAAAAATAGATATTCCTACGATAAAATACTTCAAGTTCTCTACATTAATAGTGAATTCAAAACATTTGGATTTGCAAATGACTTGGTGTATTGTGGTCTTCTACATTACACATTTCTTTTACATAGTTAGCTTTATTATTTGTTATTAGATTTAAATTTGCAAGTTGAATTTAAATATTGCAAGTGAGAGAGTGAGTGTTGGAGTGTTGATTTGAAGATTACATGTGCGAAGTTGTACAAAAATTCTATTGTTTGATCATCTATTTGCATGCTACTTTCAGCTTGGTGTGGATTCCTACTATCAATATATTACCATCCTACACAGTCGGCCTGTGGCTATATTTCCCATTTCTTTTTGCATTTTTAATTTCTTTCCTGCATCCTTAGTCTTCAACCATTTTATAATTAGTAAGGGAACCAGCCCTCTCTGGATATTGACATGAGAGACATCTCTTTCCTTCGGTTTTTCAATGTTGGTCATGTCTAGGGCACACAAATGTAGTTTTGTATGATTAGGCTGATATTTGGCCAACAGTTTTTCAGAACTATTGGCATTTTGCAACATGTCATATTTTTTTATTGTAATCCGAAGACATTTATAATTGAGTTTTTTTAACTCGGTTATTTTTTTTATATAGTTTTTTCAATTCTCTGTAAACTTTCATTTTGCAAAATAAATTAATCCCAAATTGTGACTTGGAAATCCACTTTGGATTCACTTCGTCAAATTATCCACAGCAGCAGTTGAAAAATTAAAAAATGATTTCACTTCAGAGGCGAAGCGGAAGTAAGAAATTGAAGGTAGTGAAATCAAAGAAAATATATAAAAAATGGAAAGACAAAATAAAATGGGCTAAGTGAAGAATGCAAACACGTTCGCCTCATTGGAGGGGTGAATGTCACATTCGACCATTGGAAAGGTGAACGCACCCCAAAGAGGAATGCACCAAACAAAAAATAAGAATAAAGAGAATGCATCGCGTTCGCCCCTTAAGTGGGGCAAAAGTAGTGTTCACCCCTCATTTGGGTGAACACGATTTCAATATGTGTCATGGTCGCTTTAAAGTATTCACGATGGATCCATTCATTATTCCATTCATTATTTTTAAAGGTGAATGTCATGGAGAGATAAATTTTGGGTGATGACAATTTTTAAATGGTTTTCACCCTTACACTTAGGTAAAAGGGGTGAACATCATGATAGATGTGGCGAATATATTTTGAAGGTGAATATTATTTGTTTTTTGGAACATGTGATTAAATTTCTCCAGAGGCATGAGTAAAATTAAATGGTGCAAGTTTTAATTAATAATTTCCATCATCTTCGAAAATTTTAAAGCTTGATTTTTCCAGTTGAAAATTTGATTCGGGTAACTGCTGCAATTTAATGTTGGTGACAAAGTGGAAGCATTTTTGTCATTTTCAAGAACATCTTCTTGAAGGTTTTACTCCCTCTCCAAAGCAAATTGAATATGTAGTAAACTATTGAAGCTTGTGTTTGATTTCCAAGAAGATGGAGGTGACTCAAATTTAATCATACGGTGTATGAATGTTATCATCTCAAACCGTTTTCAGGATCATTTCTACGGATAAAATATTTCCAAGAAATTATGACTCATTTGATGTATTCAATGAAAGAGGCACAAACCTCTATAAATACTAAGAAAAATTTCATTGTAAGGGGTTGGAAAAAATAGATATTCCTGCGAGAAAACACTTCAAGTTCTTTGCAGTAATAGTGAATTCAAAACATTTGGATTTGCAAATGACTTGGTGTATTGTGGTCTTCTACATTACACATTTATTTTACACATATAGCTTTATTATTTGCTGTTAGATTTAAATTTTGCAAGTTGGATTTAAATATTGCAAGTGAGAGAGTGAGTGTTGGAGTGTTGATCTGAAGATTACATGTGCGAAGTTGTACGGAAATTTTTTTGTTTGATCATCTATTTGCATGCTACTTTTAGCTTGGTGTGGATTCCTGCTATCAATCTATTACCATCCTACACAGTCAGCCTGTGGCCATATTTCACATTTATTTTTGCATTTTTTAATTTCTTTCCTCCATCCTTAGTCTTCAACCATTTTATAATTAGTAAGGGAACCAACCCTCTCTGGAGATTGACACGGGAGATATATATTTCCTTAGGTCTTTCAATGTTGGTCATGTCTAGGTTGCACAAATACAGTTTTGTATTTAGGTAGATATTTGACCAATAGGATTGTGCCTGTGCAAGCTCATCCTCTAAATACCAGATCATGCTAGCCTGAATATCAATATGGGTCTTTAGGTTTGCAACCCCACTCTCTAGAGTAGCTATCTTCTCTACACCACTGCTCTCCCTCTTATGTGATGATGCTCTTCTCAGGTGAGTCCTATCTAATATCCTACTAAGAAGATAATTTGCCCTATATTGGTGGGAAAGCTCTCTTATGCTCCTACTGTCTGCTCCTCTCTTTTATCCTCAGGTATCTCTACTCATTAAGACCTCTGGATCTGACTCCCTCCTCTCATTCAAGCCCCCACTTTCCTAGAAGGTGTCTATGTCCCACTCTACTACTACTCAATAGATCATAATTGAAAAATCTCCTAATAGGCTTGTTGAGTGGTATTTTCACCCGATCGTGAAAACACACTCTTCGATAGGATTTGGGTTCTAAATCCTCTACTTGCAAAGAAATTAAACATGTAACTTCTCCAAGGTTCCTGTTATGTGAGCATTTTGCATCTGTGTATGAAAGATATTTAATTAAAATGCTTGGAACACCTTAGTGGTTGCAAGTAACTGAAAACAAGGGGCACTGTGGTTTATTTTACCGTGAAAATTAATGATTGTTCATTGAACCCTTATAAAACAAAAGTGATATGATCCTTATATGACCATGCTGTAACTTCAAAATAACATTTAATGAAATGCCATAACATGAATGGAATTATTTTTGGGTTTTGAAGTTTTTTAATTTTTTATTTTATTTTAAAGCTTGAAAATAAAATTGGAACTTCTGAAAATAAAATGCAGAAAAAAGAAAATAAAATAAAAGAAAAGAAATTAAAATTGCATCCAGTCTGATGCTATCCCATCTTGGCAAAACCGAAGCTGTGAGGTTTCCATGCATGCAACCTAACATACTGGACCTGCAAATATGCACAATCCCGATAAGCTAAGTGCTGATTCTAAGGGTTTTGAAATAAAATTCATATTTTGAACATTTGCCTAATGCAACCCACAACAGTGGCATTTAACATTATCTATAAATCTGAAATATGAAAAATGAAAGAATAAAAATTAAATCTGTAACATGCATAGAATATATCCTTCTTTCTTGCCCATAAGATGCAAATTTCTGAACACTCTGCATTAAAAATATGTCATTTACAGCAGCAGAACTTTCTAGTTTTCTCAAAACCAGCAAAAGGAAGGAAAACAGCCTCAAAGCAGGCCTAGAATGACCCTCTGGCCTCTAGCACTGCAACTCTGCTCCAACGGTTTTCGACCTCTGTGCCAATCTGTGCTTCTGCATTTATACTTGCTGTTGAATTGATTCCCCTTCCACGACGGTTCATTTCATCTTCCAGTGGTTGCATGTGTTTTGGCTTTATGCTTGACATTAAGACATTTGATCTTCTCTGTAACGCTTCTTCAACCTATACGCCACGTGTCCCACACTTTTTTGCATGTTCTATAATGGCTCCCTGTAAATCGTGACCAAAAATAGCATGTCATGATTTCGCGACGTTTTTTATGCATGCAGCTGTGTCCGCCTTCTTGGCCATGAAAACGTGACATGTCATGATATCGTGACACTTTTCTATCAGCAACATTTCTTGCCGTCACGCCTAGCGAAAACGTGACATGTCACGATTTTGTGACATGTCACAAAATCGTGACGCTTTTCTCCTCTGTATGCCCTTGGTGCTTTCTTGTCATGAAATCGTGACGTTTTCCACTTCGAACACCTTCACTAATTTTTGTCACGATATCGCTATGCCTTTTTTGTTTCGTACAACTGGGCTGCAACCTGTCGTGAAATCACGACGATTTTTCGTTTGGAGCTGTCTTGCAGCTTTTTGTCGTGAAATCATGACCCTTTTCCAATCTATACTATTTAGCTACTTCTGGCCATGAAAACATGACATGTCATGATTTCATGACATATTTTCCTTTCGTACGCCTCGGCTCATTTCTATCACGATTTCACGATGTTTTTTCGTTTCATGCCTTTTCACTCGATTCTGTCATGATTTCATGACATTTTTTCGTTTCATGCACCTTCGCTGCAACCTGTCGTGAAATCGCGACGCATTTTTGCTCCGTACACCCTCGTTACAACCTGTCACAAAATCGTGACGCATTTCCACTTTGGGCCCCTTAGCTGCTGTCGTTGACCGTGTTGACCACGATTTTGTGACATGTCACAATTTTGCTACGCCATTTTTGTTTCGTACAACTTCACCATTTGGAGCTGCAAAAACGTGACATGTCACGATATCGCGACACTTTTTGTTTTTCGCCAGCGACCGCGCAACACGTCGTGAAATCGTGACACTTTTCATCCTTGTGCAATTTTGCCTTTTTTCTTTATTTTTAGCATTTGGGTCTTGAGATCTTCTTTGAAAGCATGAAAAAAAGGTGGGTCCCCAATTTTGGGGTGTGTTGTGGATCAGCCACAACAAATGGCGACTCTCATTGTCAAATGCTCTTGAGCATTTTAGTGAGAACCCTACCTGGAAGTATACAAACACGAAAACATATGTTAGCACATAAACAAATGCCCATAGATTAGGAATATATGAATCATCATAATCGTCAAGTATCAGCTCGATGTGTGCAATGTGTTTCATTCCCTATCGTTTGAAAATTGATCAACATTCCATTGTCAGTTTTACATGAATGCATGTGTGAGATTGTGAATGATTTGTGTAACCTAATGAATATGCTAGGAGATCTTGCTTTTATAAAATGCATATTCTTTCTTCTAGTATCATGTACAAACATTCAAGATTGCCAAACCCTCTTAGGATCCACTAATTAAATGCCTTATTATATCCCAAAGTTGGTTATGAGTCCCTACTATCTTGAACCCATGTGCGAGTGAATGTGAAATCAGAACTTTGGGGAATCAGACTTGTTGATAAGCAACACACCCCCCACTGAAAAATGAGATTCCATCCTTAGAAAATTATGAACTTCCATTTTTGCAGCAGGGACCCTCTTGGTCATTTTCAGTTTTAAATCCATATTTTGCTTGCCTCCTTTTTAAAGTTGTGTTTTTTCTTGCATTTTAGCTGTGTTATCCAAGAATTCACTTTTTACATGCTAGAATCATTCATGCACAAGAAAATCTTGCACCGTTACCGAGAAAAATCCAGAAAACAGTTGCATAATTCATCGAAAAATCAAACTTTCCATTTTTGGTAGTGTCGCGATATCGCGACACTTCCATTTTCGGAAATGTCGCGATATCGCGACAGGTAAGTCAAAATGCGGCTAAGTGGCGGAAAGGTCGCGATTTCGCGACATGTCGCGAAATCGCGACGCTTTTTGGGAGAGCGAAGCAAGTCAGTACGGAGGGCGCGATTTTGCGACATGTCGCGAAATCGCGACATGTCGCATTTTCGCGGCAGGAGAGAGAAAATGTGCTGCAGGATGAAAAATCGGCTAAGTCGAAACATGTTCCAAAATCGCGGTCAACGCGGTCAACGCATGCGAGAAGGGAACCGTCGCGATATCGCGACGTGTTCTAAAATCGCGGCTGAAAATCAAGAAGCGTACGGAGGCCGGGGAAGGGTCGCGATTTCGCGACATGTCGCGAAATCGCGACATGTCGTGTTTTCGCGGCCGACGAGGGAGGAAGTTGCCGATGCTCGGGTGGGTCGCGATTTCGCGACATGTCGCGAAATCGCGACATGTCGTAGAATCGCGGTAGGAGAGAGAAAGTCATAGTTGACCTGAAAGTGCATTCCGGCGGGAAACAGAAGGCTTCCTGGGGTAGCGACACGTGTCAAAGCGTGAATGGGACAAAAAGAAGCCGACATGCAAGCTTATTTTGTGGATTTAATCTATTTTTAATGTTTTAAGCTTCTGATTTAATTAAAATGCTAATCTAATGCATCTTTTTGTCTTTCATGCAGGATTCCACCTGGCACTTACGGGACAACCGAGAAAGACCATAAAGGCGAAGATAAAGTGCGGATTTAGTCAAGGACCGCCATGCTAGGAGAGAAGCTACCGGTGAGAGCATTCAACAACAAATTTATTGCAGACTTGATAGCATGAAGACCATTTCAACTTCGGGATGGATTTGCGGAGATCGAATTGATGGAGAAGTGGTGACTCATCCGGCTCACCAGCAGAATTAATGAAAGCATTTATTTGCAGCTGCGAATGAATGCAAGTTGCATTTTATTTTATCTTCTCCATTTATGGCAGCTGACTGCACAGATTTGCCGAAGGGTTAAGTTCTATTCGGGCTTTGTTTTTTAAATGGATTTTTATTGTAAAACCCGGGTCCTAGGGTTTAAGTGCGATAAGATTTAGGGTTTGAGCAAGATATTTTGGAAAAGATCAGGGTCTGTCCTGAGTCTATAAATACAAATTCTAAATGTAATCGCAGGAGGCGGAGACTTAGAAATAAAGGCTTATAAGCAATTTCTTGCAAATTTTGTGAAATCCTTTGTTTCTGGACTTGGAGTTGATGTGCTTTAGCTTTTCTGTGATAGCATGGCCAGGAGCCTAATCTTTTGCGGAGTGTGATAAGTGTATTTTCTTTTGTTATCCGTTCCATTTAAAGTTTGTTAGATATATGTTGTAAATCTGCCATTGTCAAGATTAAATATGTTGTTAGGCTTCAGTTGTTCTATTGTCTGCTAGGGGAAATTACAGATTTGAGGTTAAGTTTGTTCTAATTGCTCTGTCTTCACTGTGCGAGCTAGGCTCGCCGGTGAAAGATACCGCTTTAACCAGCTGCCCTTGGATTTATGATTTTCTCGCTAGATCTGTTTCACTCGCCTTGTGCTCTTAGTTGAAAGTGATCTTAGACTCGATTGGACACTTTCTTCTGGGATTTGTTCTGTTGTGAAGCTGATAGCATAGATAAGATTGACAGTTTGGGTTTACAATTGATGTTTGATAAACTTCTCTTTTCTGCCTTACCCTACCCTCTCTTTGCTTACCGTTAATGATCCATTTTTATTTTCTTTGTTTGCCTTTTATTTAAATCTGCTGACCCATGAGAGCTAGATCAAAGAATTCAAGTCAAATCTGATTGTCAACAACTTTTGCAACTACTCGAACAAGTTCGGGAACCCCCGTAAGGTAACAGAGCAGATCCATATTGAAATCTATTCCGAAGTGGAAAAGAGTGAATTGCCATTCGACCCAACTCTGTAACTCGCACCTTGGATAACCAGCTAGATCCTAAAGATGAGTGGGATCAGTCCCGTGGGTGTCTCCGGAGCTTTCCTTGCCTTCATCCCTTTTTTTTTCCGGGGTGTGCATGAAAGCCGGACCAACAAGACTCCCAACCAATCAAGATGAGAGTTTAACCCTATTCTTACTATTCTGATTTAGAATTCATTACCTCAATTTGAGCAAAATAATTAAACCAATTATGGAAGAAATGGTCATGCTAGTCTAACCCTTTGGACAATCAGTGGTCTTGTTTTCTAGACAAGACATGTTGCCATGCATGGGCATATCTAACCCCACAATCCAAAAATTATCTTCATTTCTTTGGACCTTGGGGATGACTACCCATCCTTTGTAGAGGACAAGTAGTATGATCCTTCCAATCCAATATAAATATGAGATGGAAAAAATTTATTTTTTACTTCTTGGACCTTAGGGATGACTACCCATCCTTACCAGGGACATGTAGTATGATCCTTCCAATCCAAACTTTAGATGTAAATGGAAAATATTAATTTTATTGCTTAGACCTTGGGGATGACTACCCATCCTTTGCAGAGGACAAGTAGTACAATCCTTCCAATCCAAGATTTATTATGAAATGAGACATAGGAGCTTTGGGGAATCAGATTCTCAACCTAAGCGAGATGAGAATTTATGCCTTATCCTTACTACTCCATGTAGGTCAAATAAAAGCTTTGGGGAATTGGATCCTCAACCTAAGTTCGATGAGGATTTAACCCTATCCTTACTACTCTAATTTTAGGCTTTAAGCTCTATGGAAGTGGTCAAAACCACTATTTTAAGGATCATGTTGCATAATAGGATAGACATGAAAAACTTCTTTCGCCCAACCTTTTCTTCCAAGTTAGGTTTTGATCATTTTGCTCAAGATCCTTTTTAATGTATGAGACGTGCTTGGTTCTAGATATCTCAAGACTCAGTTTCCAACCTTAGGATTTTTTCTTACACTTATGTTATAACACAACCCTAAGAGGGATTTGTACCTAAGATGCATATGCAACTAAGATGGAATGTATATGTAAAGTGAGATGTGACATGAATGCATTATCTTTGAATTGCAGATGAAATTATTTGCCATATAAAACTGACTACTTCATGCATCACAAGTTTCAAACGATACAACTTAAGATGTTTGTGTGACTTGTGGAGCTTATACAAGACAATTCCAATATTTCATATTCTCCCGATCTAGAACATAAGTTAGCATCTCAAGGCAACTTTTTCATCATTTTTTTTTTTTTATAAACAAACAAAAATGTCAAATAAACACACATATTTAAATTAAAACTTATTCAATCTAAAACCAAACTGCAATCCCAAAAATAAAAATTTGAAAACACAAACCAAAAACCAAAAACCAAAATCTATATACAAATGTGCACTATAATACAAGATGATGCAAAGCTTGGCTTATCACTTTCTTGGATCCCACACATGGTTAGAACATTTCAACAAAAATATAACATGATATGCATACCAAATGTTGTGGGAATCCCACAAAAACAAGACAAGACCAAACAATGCAACAAACTTCCACTTGCCATGCTCACCATACCAATTTGATTTAGTTCCAATAACACTCCCATAGGTGAGCATCAAATTACTAAAATGATTAGACAATAAATGATTTTCAATTTTATCATGTCTATTCTTTAAAACTTCCATTTCAAAACTCAATATTTGATTTAGAATTAGGCTATCTTCTTCCAATATGCAATTTTGTAAGTAGGAGCCTATTTCTACAAATTTTAAAGCCAAATTATTTTCCAAATTTGTAGGCCAATAAAATTTGTGTAACAATTTACAAGCATCTAGGATATTTACTAAATTAGGATCATTAAAAGTTTTTATCCTAGATTCAATTAGCAATTTTTGATGAATTTGATTTAGCAATTCAAGTGCATCAACTTCTTTTCCATTCATTAAAACCATGTTATTAAAGGTGTGATTAAAAATTATACCTTGTTTTTCATTTACCTTTAATGACATTTCATCATTCAAATTATTTAAATTCAAAATATGGTCATCATTTTCAATTCTCAAACATTCTTGGTCAAAGCGTATGTCCCATGACTCATCTTGATGATCCTTCATTTGAGTTGCTTCCAATTGATCAATCTCTCTGTCATTTGGTTCCAATTATTTGTTCACTACCCAAGGTATCTCTTCATTTGAATCCTCAAAATCATCATGCAAACTTGCATCCCCACTTTCAATGAATTTATATTCAACATGATCTAATTTTGTCACCTTTTCAAATCCTGCGAATATGAGATCTTCGTATGATGTAGAAGGCTCACCATCCTGCATGTCAAGTGAAATATGAGTTTCATTTATGGATATGTGAGAAAATAATGCATTATCATATCTCCCCCAACCATTGTGAAAATTGTCATCCAAATCCATGGCATGAAATTCTATGATATTTATGACATGATCTTTTGATTCATTCATCAATTCATTTTCTTCTTTGTCCTTGGTAATAGAATCATTATAATCTTCCAAAATTTGATGAGATTTGAAACCCTCTTCCAAAACATCCTCAAATTGTATAGGAGTTGTAATATCTTCCTTTGAGTAGGCGATTATGTCATCTTGCATATCAATTGGCACACAAGTTTCATTAGTAGTTTTGGAGTGAGTGTAGTCTTCCCACTTCTTCCAAGCATCATAATAATCCTCTTTCAAAATCAAGTGGTGACGTTCAACTATTTCTTCAACATCTTCCAATTCATCAATGTGTTTCTCATCAAATTCATCTTCACCTTCCTTAGATGGTTCAATTATTTCCAAAAGTGGGTTATTTCTTGAATTCAAATTTATAAGGCTATCATCATCCAAATTAGTAACCCATGATTCAATTTTATCATAATTTGGAGGGTGAAGAATTTCTTGATTGTTAATTTTACACATCTCATCAATAGTATCTTCCAAGAACAAGTGGTCAAACTCTATCATGTCTTCAAATTCATTTATTTGCTTTCTCCCAATTTCACTTTCAACCACTTTATTCAATTCTGTTGTGGGTTCCGTCCTATCACATATATCAAACATTGTTGAATTTAGAACCCCTTCATTTAGATAACCATGTATCTCTACATGATCCTCACTAGTGGATGTTGTCTTAGCAATTTGCACCTCCTCTTGGACTACATCTAAGGTGGTCATAAAATTTGGGTATTCAAATTCATCCCCTTGATCATTCACCTTAGGTATCATTGGAGTGGAGGGTGCTATGTTTTATGGTTGGTGTAGGTTGGCATCAAAAGAACAATCTCTCATATGAACATGTTGTGCCTTTTCTTCCTCAAGACCTTGTCATTCTATCTCTTCTAAGACCTCATGGATTTTCTCTAGGGACAAACCACTCAGTTTTTCCTCAATGAGTGAAGCAAGTGTGGGGTGTATGGCTCCTAGGTATACTTCCATGGCTTCCTCTTCTAATGTGTTAAAATTTTCCCACATTTGGGAGTGCAACTCCCGAAATATTTCATTGAATTGACTCAAGGATTCATTAGGCTCCTTACATATGGAGGTAAACTGATTTTTCAATATTTCTAAGTCAGCCTGATTACCAAAATGATGAAGATAGGCTGCTTCTAGTTGTATCCAAGAAGTCCTAACCTCCATAGGTAGTTGACTATACCAAAATAATGGTCTATCATCCAAAATGTATGCGAATAATTTACAAGCTACCTCCTCATAAAAAATCTGGAATTTACATAATGCATCCTTGTAAACATGCAATTTTTGCAAGTATCCTAGTGGCACCTCTTGATTAAAACATCGTAAAAAATCCAATAACATTGTAGGAATATGATAGGGTATCACATGTAAACCCTCATAATAATCCTCTATCATTGATACCATTCTCTCTCTTAGAGACATTATTTCAGCTCTCAGGGATACCATTTGCTCCTCAAGTGTTGCCATTAGTGAATTTAAAATGTAATTTTAGAACCAAATCTGTTGAATATTCAACCTGCAATGTATAAAAAAAAATCAAGTTAGCATCAATTAAGAGCTGTATTCATTAAAATCAAATGAAAAATAATTGCATGAGACCAAAATTCTGAAAAAATTAAATCAAATCACTTTAAATCTGTAAGAACAATAAAAAAAAAATCAGAATAATATACAGCATACCTGAAAAATAGAACAAGTAAATAAATTCAGGCCGTCCTTTTAAACAATCTGCCGAGTGTTAGAGGATTAAAGCATAAAAAATTTAAATTTCAATAACACTAAAATAAACCCGTTTGGCCCTCCTAGCACCAATCCGTTGAGTGGTGTTAGAGGCCGAAGATGCTAATAAAATGGACTTGAAATATTTAGCAATGTAAAGCTCTTAAACAATTAAAAACCCGTAGCATCTAAAATCACGATAAAATAAACCCTTTTCAGGTCCTCCTTCTAGCGCCAATCTGTTGAGTGGTATTTTCACCCGATTGTGAAAACACACTCTCCGATAGGATTTGGGTTCTAAATCCTCTGCTTGCAAAGAAATTAAACCTGTAACTTCTCCAAGGTTCCTGTTATGTGAGCATTTTGCATCTGTGTATGAAATATATTTAATTAAAATTCTTGGAACACCTTAGTGGTTGCAAGTAACTGAAAACAAGGGGCACTGTGGTTTATTTTATCGTGAAAATTAATGATTGTTCATTGAACCCTTATAAAACAAAAGTGATCTGATCCTTATATGACCATGCTGTAACTTAAAAATAACATTTAATGAAATGCCATAACATGAATGGAATTATTTTTGGGTTTTGAAGTTTTTTAATTTTTTATTTTATTTTAAAGCTTGAAAATAAAATTGGCACTTCTGAAAATAAAATGCAGCAAAAAGAAAATAAAAGGTAAAAGAAAAGAAATTAAAATTGCATCCAATTTGATGCTATCCCATCCTGGAAAAACCGAAGCTGTGAGGTTTCCATGCATGCAACCTAACTTACTGGACCTGCAAATATGCACAATCCCGATAAGCTAAGTGCTGATTCTAAGGGTTTTGAAATAAAATTCATATTTCGAACATTCGCCTAATGCAACCCACAACAGTGGCATTTAACATTATCTATAAATCCGAAATATGAAAAATAAAAGAATAAAAATTAAATCTGTAACATGCATAGAAGATATCCTTCTTTCTTGCCCACAAGATGCAAATTTTTGAGCACTCTATATTAAAAATATGTCATTTACAGCAGCATAACTTTCTAGTTTTCTCAAAACCAGCAAAAGGAAGGACAACAGCCTCAAAGCAGGCCCATAATGACCCTCTGGCCTCTAGCACTACAACTCTGCTCTAGCGGTTTTCGACTTTTGTGCCAATCTGTGCTTCTGCATTTATACTTGTTGAATTGATTCCCTTCCATGACGGTTCGTTTCATCTTCCAGTGGCTGCATGTGTTTTGGATTTATGCTTGACATTAAGATGTTTGATCTTCTCTATAACGCTTATATAGCCTGTACGCCACGTGTCCCACACTTTTCTGCATGTTCTGTAACAGCTCCCTGTAAATCATGACCAAAAATAGCATGTTGCGATTTCACGACATTTTTTATGCATGCAGCTGTGTCCGCCTTCCTAGCCACAAAAATGCGACATGTCGCGATATCGCAACACTTTTTTGTCAGCAGCCTTTCTTGCCGTCACACCTAGTGAAAATGTGACATGTCGCGATTTTGCGAGATGTCACGAAATCACGACGCTTTTCTCCTCCGTACGCCCTTGCTGCTTTCTTGTCGTGAAATCACGATGTTTTCCACTTCAGGAAGCTTCGTTGATTTTTGTCGCGATATCGCTACGCATTTTTCGTTCTGTACAACTGGGTTGCAACCTGTCGTGAAATCGTGATGATTTTTCATTCAAAGCTATCTTGCGGCTTTCTGTCGTGAAATCATGACCCTTTTCCAGTCCATACTATTTAGCTGCTTCTGGCCACGAAAACGTGACATGTCACGATTTCGTGACTTATTTTCCTTTCGTACGCCTCGACTCGTTTCTGTCATGATTTTGTGATGTTTTTTCGTTTCATGACTTTTCCCTCGATTCTGTCGTGATTTCGCGATGTTTTTTTGTTTCATGTACCTTCACTGCAACCTGTCGCAAAATCGTGATGCATTTTCACTCCGTACACCCTCGCTGCAACCTATCGTGAAATCGTGACACATTTCCACTTCGGGACCCTTAGCTACTGCCGTTGATCGCGTTGACCACGATTTTGTGACATGTCACGATTTTGCTATGCCCTTTTTGTTCTGTACAACTTTGTCATTTGGAGCCGCAAAAATGTGACATGTCACGATATCGCGACACTTTTCATTTTCTGCCAGTGACCACGCAACACGTCACAAAATTGCGACACTTTTCATCCTTGTGCAATTTTGCCTTTTTTCTTGATTTTTAGCATCTGGGTCACTAAGATCTTCTTTGAAAGCATGCAAAAAAGGTGGGTCCCCAATTTTGGGGTGTGTTGTGGATCAGCCACAACAAGGCTCTATCTCTCACTGAAGTTATCCTCATAGGATGAATCCTCATGTACCACTTTGTATGGCTATCAAAGACACTTGCATAACCTCCTATAGCCAATGGCACTATAGGATAATCCTCTTGTGCATCCAAAAATTTGGTCAAGTCAGGTGCCCCACTGATTGTAGTCGTGTCATGAGTCACCCTCGAATAAAGAAAATCCCCAACCTTAGGGATGCCCTACTGAAGCTCAAACTAGAAGAGCACTTTTTTTGCTTGGTGAAGCTCAACCTCACCATACTCCATCCAAATCTACATCACTCATTGAATGTGATCCAACTCCACTCTATCCTCCTCCCAACCTGGATGCCCTAGCTAGGGTCTCCAACAAATGGTTACTACTATAAGCTCATCAATCCATCTCCTGGCCTCCTCTAGGCCTCCCCTCCTCTCCCTCATCCTCTTGTGGGACCCCAGTAGAATATAGTAGGTATGTTAGCCTCTATTCCCTATAGAGGAATCCCCCTATGTCTCCTCATAGCTATGTGCTCCCAACATCATACCTGTAGAAAGGATGTCATAACCAATTCTATGGCCTTATTTTACATGACTCTGAATAGAGTCCTATACAAGTAGCATAAGATGTAGGGTCACCATGAAAATATGTGACCTAAATTCCTCATATCTTCTATGACCTCTACCAGGCCCCATGGCAGATATCGACCACCCTAGTGATACACTATAAAACCTACAACTACACCTACCAACTCTACTATAAGTGCAAAAAATTCCTCTATCGCTATCAGTCTCTCTAGGATGACACTTCTCTAATAAATAAAAAAAGTAGGATATCCTATTAATCTCCTCATCACCTGTCTTTGGTTCCCTGATAGGTATACAAACTAGCCCTGTTGGGCACTCTCAAAATACTCCAAACATCCTCTAAAGTAGGAGCCATATCCCCCATCGATAACTAGAATGTGGAAGACCCTAGATACCATCTCTCAACCAAAGTTGTTTGAAGGCTATAATCTATAGAAATTCATGGCATTTGTACCACATGTTTCAGTCTTGTCACCTCCAGGACTGATCTCTCATATGCATTAAGGGATTCTACATTTATCTAAAATCTTGTGCATCTCCATTCCCTATTTATCAATGTTAGATTTAATGTGTACTTTGTTTGTTAGTTATGACATGTGTCCTTGACACTTATCATGATTTCATATAGGCCTCCTGTGTTGGACATTTTGAGTCCCTAGCCAAAGTTATCATTGATGTCAAGATGCCAGTGATAGTTCTTCTCCAGTTCAAGTGCAAACTTCAATAGAAGTTGTAATGGGTTAAAATATCTTTATTTTACACCCAAAAGAATCATTCAAAAAATGGTTTTAGTTCTCCTTTGGAAGCAAATATATCTGAAGCAATGGAAGGATATAATATTATAATATTTATTATAATATTTATCCAAGGTGGTGAAAAACCCAAATAAATTATTATAATTTTAATTATAATATTATTTGGTTTAAAAAGGACAATTAATTATTTTTTATAAAACCCTAAGGTTAGGTTTTGGAGGGAAAAATATTTCAAAATGCAAATTTTAAAGTAAATTAAACCCAAAGTTGGGGTTTAAAGAAAAAGTCTTTCTAAGCATCTATATTTTCGTCGACGTCGTCATGGAGGAGCTAGCACCAACGTGTCCAAAGAAAATATAATGCATATAAAAACTTTGCCAAAACCATTGGAACGTCACCCTTGCTCGAATTAAAAAATTGGTGGCATGCGAAAAAGAGAGCTTGTGATTTACAAAAACGTGGCAGTGAAAGGCATAGAGTAGGAAGGTTTCATCCTCAAGTTTCATTGGGCAAGCATGGCCTAGTGGTAGTTGGGAAAGTGTAAAGGCACTGGCAGCATGGTGGTTGACATTTTGAAACCCCGCATGCATTATTTGGTGTGTTTTTTGAGGCACCCAAGGCTTATGATATTTTTATTGGTAAAATGTGGTATGATATTAAGAAGCATGTGGTGCTTCTTTAATCTCAAGTGAGCACTTGGCTCGTGCAGTAACTTTGGTTGCGGTTAAGGAGCTTGTGGTGAGACGAGGTTGAGGGTTTGATTCCCTCCAAAGACAAGGTATTTAATTTTAATTTTAATTTTTTTAGTTGCCTAATGTTGGAGGAATAAGGGTGCATAAGTGATTATTATTTTTATACATTAAGGTTTAAAATTTATGGTGAATGTTTTTTGAGGATTATTGTGGAAGGTTTGATATTTGAGATTTATGGTGAATGTTTGTTGAGTATTATTGTGGATGTATTGATATTTGAGATTTATTATTTTAGGAGTAATAAGGAGTTTTAGTAAAGTCTTATTAATTTATTATTAAGACTTTTGAGCATTATTTTTTTATAAGGTTTTTTCCATTTAAAGAAGACTATGGTGTATGTTATTTTTGAGTTGGAGTAATAAGGTGTATTTTGGGTTATTATTTTATATTGTGATTTGATTGAAGTCTTCTAACCCTTATTGAGATTGGAAAAGAGAAATTTGTGAGTGTGGCAGATTTGTGAGACCAACTCCTTGTCAAACAAAAGGTATGGGTAAATTCTTCCTTGGTTGAGTTGGTTGATTGGCTTACTTGAGAATTAATTTTGGAGTTAAAAGGATTTGATTAGGGTTTTCTTTTCAAAAGTGTTTGAGTTAATGATTCAAGGTTTTTTGAATTAAGAGTTCTTATTAAACCTTGTTTTATAAGCATTGTTGTTGAGATAATTAGTTGAGTGAAGTGTTTGAGTTAATGCTTAAATGTTTTCTAAAATTGAGAGTTGTGTTTAAAACCTTGTTTGATCGGCATGATTTTTGAAGTGAGCTGTTATACAAAGAACTTGAACTAGGGTTTGAAAAGATCATGAGTATCATTGTTATGTGAGATTTGTTGTTGAGCATTGTTGGAAACATTTTGATTTGGATGATACATGCTTGGACTAGGGTTTGTGAGCAAGAGTTGTTTCTTGAAGTGATTGGTTGAGTAGAGTTGATTGATCCTAGTCAAGTGGATGTATGAAGTGATTTTTCAAGTACCATAAAACAAACTATTCTATTTTTGATTTGAATTGATATTGAGTTTTGATAATAGAACATATTGAGTCTCTAATAATTCTCTTTATGCTTCTATGAGATTGAGTTGAGAAAGTGATTGAGTTTTGAGTATAGAACATATTGAGTCTCTAACAATTCTCTTTATTTTTCTATGAGATTGATTTGAGTTGAGAAAGTGATTGAGCATTGAGTAAAGAATATATTGAGTCTCTAACAATTCTATTTATGTTTCTATGAGATTGGACAAGTTCTATGTGAGCTTGTTGAGCAGATTTGAACAAGTTTTGTGTGAGCTTGTTGAGCAAATTTGGATAGGTTTTGTATGGACCTGTTGAGAATATTTGAGCAGGTTCTAAGTGGACCTATTGAGCATAGTTGAGAAGGTTATATGTGGACCTATTGAGAATATTTGAGAAGGTTCTTAGTGGACCTGTTGAGAATATTTGAGTAGGTTCTGAGTGGACCTGTTAAGCAAATTTGAGTGGAATTGTACTAGACCGACTGGATTATGTTTAGTGCAAGAGTTGAGAAGATTTGTGCTAGACCAAATGGACTATGTTTAGTGTATATTTGAAGATACGAAATTTACTACACCGCCTTAAGGGCATTTCATTGCAATGTAAAACAATTATGAAGCATTCAAGAAGGAAATAACACATAAACTTGTAATCTATGAAAATGAAGCAAATGTATAACCAAATGGTGGATTTATCCTTATATTTAATCAATTTATAGCTTCAAATATGAGATTACAAATATCCCCTTGAGGGCTTTTACAAATTGATACATTCAACATTACAATGTTCAAGGGATCTAGTCCCTTGAAAGGGGCCTCAAAGCGGTGTAAACTATGGTTGGTCTTTGTAAATCTCGCATCCCACGATTGAGAGCTATCCTTCAACCTATTCTTCTAGTCTTCTTAGCTCCTTCCTTCTACGTAGAACACCTGCACCTACACACAAGGGACTAAAATGGGGTTAATAGCACCTGTTTCATAGAATGAAGATAGCATAGAAAACATAGTAAAAGAGGCAAATGCTACAACCAAACAAGATGATCTACATATATAAAAACTGATCTACACTAAGCATATGTATATTATAAGATGATATAAATACAAATAAATGGATTTGAAAGCAATTTGTAAGGTGAAACTATGCTAAACTGCTGGCCGCTTCGGGGTGAGCCATGTAGACCTGCAACATTGGGGATCACCAAACCTACATCAAAACTCCTCCAAACTACCTCAAATTTGGACCAGAGGTTCATCTAGACATCCTAAGGGGGTATATGGAGGAATTTATCTAAAATTCCACCCTATTTTGTGGTCATCCCTAGGTGTGCCATGGGCAGACTACTAGCCATCCCCAGGTGGGATGGTTACAAAACTACCTTAGTTTTGTCACCTATGGCCTTGGGAATTGGTCCAAAATAGGGTGAGGGTGTTGTCGATAGATGGGGCCAAAAGGTTCTTCAATTTGGCCAGTTTTGGTTCAACGGATCGAGCCTAGTTGCCCCTAAAATCACCTTCGAATGAAGAGGGTTTCAAGGCCAAGGTGAGGTGGGTTTAGGTTTGCAAATTTTGGGATATAATTTGGGTAGCACTTCATTGCTCCAAATTCTATTCTCCTCCTCCTTTGGAATGAGGTTTTAGGCCTCCTTTTATAGCCCAAAAGGGCATCTAGGGCCAAATGGCATCTTTTCCATGTGAGGCAAGTGATGCCACTTGTCCTAATTGCATCATTGATTGAGGAGGGGAAGGTTACCCATTTGGGGCTCCCAATATACTACCCTACAGTCCATTAGTAGGTCCCCAATCAATTTGGGGTGATTGGATATGCTAATGGTAGTCTTGGATTACCATTTAGCACATCCTTTGAATTTTTCAAGGGTCCAGTTAGGGGCCATCCCACCCAGGGATGGTTGTTGATGGTCATCCCTGGGTGGGACGGTCACCAACTATGGTCATCCCTAGGTGGGACGGTCACCAGTAGGGGCCCCAAAACTGCCCCAGACTACTAGGAACCCTCCAAAATAAGTTTTGGAGGGTTTTGGAAGCCTTTTTCTAGCCTAGAGGGGTGCCTAATAAGGCCATATGTTGTCGATAAGAGGGCATATGTAATGCATTGATAGTCTTATCCGATTTACATGATTTAGGTGTCTATAGATGCCCCATTTTTGGGATGCATGATGTGAAACAAAGCGTTGAGAAAAAATAGATCACTAAATCATCGAATGATCAAGGTTTTTCATTAACCTAATCAACTTTGGATGCCTTCATTATGGAAAAGCATACATTCTTGGAATCCTTTCTATTGACATAGTCGAAGGATCGATTGCATGTATACCTTTCAGTCATGTTGTAGTAACAGTCTTATGGGGCTTAGGGCATACTAGGTCTTGGTGCCTTGTATTATTGTAAACCTTTACATGGGTCAATTACTAAGGTTTCAAGGAGGTCAAGCCTATTTAATTTGCTTCTTATGCTGATTATTTGCCCTAACATGGGCTTGAAAATTTATCTTTAGCCAAGATTCTTTTGAATGCATGGAATTTTACACTTCTGAGTGTTTAAATGTTGATTCGATTTTTGAATTCATTATGATGACTACCCCCTCAAGTGATGAGTCAATGAGGGCATGAAAAATTCTAAAGTGATGAGTCACTTGAAACATATGACTTAATTAGGGTAACTCTTTATTTTACCCATGGTACTATATACCTGTTTGGAGGTGATTTTTGACTATTTTGATGAATAGTTTTGGAAGCAAAAGGCCCAATATATCATTCCCATGGAGTGGTACATCCATGGAGGCCTTCTTGGGGACTAAAATAGAGTATTTTTATGCATCCAAAATTATTATAGGTTCAGTCTAGATCCCTCTCATTTTCTTGCCCAATCTGCCTTGTTTTTGGTGGGTTTTTGGCCCATTTTTTGATATTTTTGATGTTTTTAAGTGCAATTTTCTTATGACCATCCTAGGGGGGGATGAGGGAAGTATTTATGAATGTCCCATGGTGGTAAAGCCAGCAAAAAGTGTGCTCATCCCACCCAGGAGCGGTCGACTTCTTTTGGAGCTATAAAAGGCCAAAAAGGGCCATTTTAGCTCATTTGTGCAACTTGCTTGGAGAAGTTGGAGAGGAGAGGAGGTAGGAGAGAGTTTTATGAAGTGGAGAACTACTAAAATATCAACCCACAACATGATCCAACCAGCGGATGCATCGGGTGGTGGAGCCAGTGCGAAACGGGTATGGATTACATGCTTCCTCTACCCTATTTTATTGAATTTTTGCAATTTCTGCTCTAATTTCATGACTACAGCCACACCCATGATTTAAGAAACTTAGGAGTACTTAAATACATAAAATTTAACCTTAGGAATGCTTTATTTGCAAAAAATTAGGGTTAAAAACCATTTTTTTATGTTTTTTAAGGTTTTTAGGGCATTTTTAAGGGTCAAATTGACCCTATTTTACCCCTATTTGGGGACCGTCCCTATGAGGGATGGTTACTAGTGGCCATACCTTGGTGGGATGGCTACAAAATTAGGGGCCGTCCCTAGGTGGGACGGCCAAAAATTGGGCCAAAAAAGGCCCTTTTTTATGTGTTTTTTTAGTGTTTTTATAGCAAAAATTTGCATTTTTAGGGCCTGTTTGACACCCTGATTTGCATGAGCAGATAGTTAGGAGTCGGTACAGGGTACCAAGTCTCTTTCAGGTCACTAGAGACCATTTTAATACTATATACTAGCATTGGCTTGATGCCATCGATCTGAAGCAAGTTACGCGGTTAGATCCCATGGTGGGAGACCATGCCTATCTGACTGCTTTGATAGACCTATGGGACCCTCACACTAACACTTTCCATTTAGATATGGGGGAGATGATAGTGAAACTAGAGGAAATCTATCAGATACTATATATTTCTATAGAGGGGTTCCAGATAGTATCTTCTTCGATAGAGCGATGAGAGGTCATAGTGTAGAGGTACTTCGACACATGCTGGGAGGATGTCCTGACTGATATGATTAGTGGAGGGATTTTAGTGTCTAGATGGTACCAAGAGGGTGCACTTGGAATTAGGCACACTTTTTTGATGACCTTGATCAACAACATGCTACTACCTAACTCTTTAGGAGCTAGGTTCCCATGGAACCTAATAGAGCTAGTCTTTACTCTAGTTGACTGCACAGAGGAGGAGCCGATAGTGATGGCTTGGGGTCCTACTTTATTGGCACAGTTATATGGTGAGCTATATGAGATCCACTCTCATGGGTGGAAGGGTTTGGGCTATATATTTCTACTATAGTCTTGGGCTTGGTAGCATATTGTGGTGGAGAGACCATGAGGACTACCATGGACCACTCGAGCAGAGCTACCAGATAGGGAGATTGGCTATGGAGAGCTATGGATGAGGTCACATGAGTCAAGGCATAGCCAATACTATGCTAGGGAGGTAGAGCACTATGTAGAGGCTTTTGCATGGCTCAGGGTAGTGGATATCGAGTGGAGACCCTACAGGGATTGTCCTACCTAGGATGAGGCTTCGACACATCTACGTCGAGTTCGATGAGGTAGGTGGTTGATAGGGTGACATGGCATAGAGTGAGAGTACTTCTCTTATGATCATGTGCTATGATAGTTTAGGCTACACCAGGGATTTCCCAATGAGCCGATGGT
The DNA here is from genome assembly GCA_028583015.1 of Wollemia nobilis. NCBI lineage: Eukaryota > Viridiplantae > Streptophyta > Pinopsida > Araucariales > Araucariaceae > Wollemia > Wollemia nobilis. The sequence goes on from JAQPPZ010002068.1 coordinate 2,539,264, forward strand.
CTATCATCATCATGGGGATGAGAGGACTCTAGCATGGCCTATGGTAGAGGAGTTGGGAGATGAGTCAGATTTTGAGGTGGTAGTCTTAGACTCAGATGATGTAGGCACTACAGAGGAGTATGATGCATGGTGGGTCATGTGGTAGTGGTGAGGGGAGGGACCACTAGGAGGGGATGTAGCTATGAGGATAGTGGATGCAGCTAGGGGTGCTCCAGATGAGGAGGGTTTTGGTGAGTCTCTAGATGATGAGGAGGTAGACACAGGTGAGTGAGTTGTGCATCAATGTGTGTCAATGGATAGGGTGGAGCTGATAGATGTATAGGATCCAGTTGGATTTGATGAGGGAGACTTGGGAGATCAGGGTCTATAGGTAGAGTTAGTAGCATGAGATGCTAGGATCATAGAGCTATAGAGTGATCAAGATTTACTATAGGCATAGGTGTAGAGTGCATAGGAGGATATGGAGAGGTAGGCAGTAGTGATAGCTACATTTTAGGCATAGGTCGATAGATAGGGCCCTAGCCATGGGGAGTCCAGTAGTGGTGAGCTAGCCAAGATGTAGGAGGAGATAGCACATCTCTAGGGTTTGGTAGTGACCTATCAGACTAGGTGTCGAGAGGAGCATGCCTACATGGATATGATGGAGGATGAGATAGTGCACTATAAGGGGTGCATACCAGATCGAGCATTAGCTATTGGATCACAACGTAGCTAGGGGAGCGGGATGGGACACTCATCTACTCGGATGAGGGCTCTGAGTACTTCTCAGAGGATGGAGGTATCTAGAGGTAGCAGATCAGGGGGAAGTAGGTCAGGGAGCTCATGATGGACTCATACTAAGAGTAGAGGAGAGAGTCGAGGTACCGGTCCTACGTGACCATGGTCAAGGACTCTGATGGTTCTTTTTGGTTTTTTGGATTGTGAAGTCGGATGACTCACTTTTATTGTAGCCTATGGGTAGTTTATGGACTATGATGTTGCTTTTAACTTTTATATATATGGACATATATATATATATATATATATATATATATATATATATATATGACTTAGCTTTTGATCATTATGTCATTTTACTACTTTATGATATGAATGCAATTTTTATATTTGCTATATGATGTTATGATGGATTTCTAACATGGATGCATGTATTTATCCGATGATGTGATTTGATGATATGTAGATGTGGATGCTTCATTTTATATGCTTTTGTAAATTAAAAGGTATGCATAATATAGTCAGTGGCCATTTAAATATTATTGCTAATATTTAACCAGTATCTATCCTAGATCATGAATACCACTTAATAAACAAAAGTTTTAAATGTGTATGATTGAAAGTAATGATTTGATTAGATTTAATTTTTGTATGATGGATTTACAATGACTATTTGATGCATTATATGCTAGCACCATAGACTATACAAAATGTATCTTGATTATTTTCATGTTATTATAACACTTTATTTGATGGACATTGTAATTTTGACAAACATGTGACAACATGATGTAAAATGGAATGGATAATGTGATGTGATATGATTTTATTTGATAGTTTTTAAGAGACTCAAACACTCTAGTTACCTAATCAAAAGTCATATACTAACTATACAAGATATTTTGACAAAGTATGCACCTACTAAGATAACCAAGATAATCAATATCCCTGTGTGTGCATGTGAGTTCATTACCATGATAACACATAAGATTACCCTAGTGCAAATGGGATTCATTCAGCCCATCGACACTAGAGATCATTCTATGAGTCTCATTATCCTGAGTTTCGTACTTAGTTGGATTAGACCACTATATAACCTAGGTTACAACAAGCTAGCTCATCCACATTCAAACATTGGTCTATACCTAAACAAGTTGCTTAAGTGATAGACATATCATCATGCGGGAGGCTACCACCATTGAAAAGTAGGCTATCCACCAAACCTGTAATGAGGATCACCTTATGGTTCTCTGATGCTGAGAATTTTAGGGATTCAAGTTCTAGAGTCCCTACCTTTCTTTGAATTTCTCAAGGGAATTTGCTCATTTTGATTTGTTGAGCAAGGGATTTTAATAGTGGTGAGAACCACTATTTCTTTTTGCTTTTCCTAGTGATAATAATCACTATTTCTTTATGCATATTTTGGAGTGATAATAATCACTATTTTCTTTGGAATATTTCTTTGAGATACTTTCCCCAGTGTAGGGCAATGTATGTTTTCAATACTGGGGGGGATAATAATCATTACTGATTTTCTTTCTTTGGGATACTTACCCTAGTGTAGGGTAAGGGATTTTTGGGTAAGGAGGAACTTGTCCTTTTGTCAATTCTTAGCATATTTGAACCATTCACATAGGGGGATGAGCAAGATAACCTTTTCGCTTGAAAGTAACCTAGACTACTTCATAGTTTTCATCTTTCCTTGTGCTAGACTTGGATTTATTAATGTGAAAATTGTGTTGGGATTTTGATGTATACCAAGCATTATCTAAGTAGGATTCTACCTTCTAAAAATCATGCTAGCTTTCTACAAAATCTGAGAAGACAACTAGATATGGTTGAGTGACCGAAAACTTTAACTATGTTTTACTAACAATGGCTAAGTGATGGGAAACAGACATATAATGTAAATGGTATATGTAATATAAACAGGTGGTATAACTTGTCATATGATAACAATGAATTTTTACCAGATGCCTAATGTACAGACCTGGTGCTAGACATATATGATCAATTTGGAATGATGCATAATGCAATGATGAGTATGCCTAATGCAACTATGATTATAATGCAAGTGATGAGAAATGCAATACAATGCAATATTTTTGTATTTTGATGATTTTCATGATTTTTTTTGTAATTTTTGAGATATATATATATATGTACAAGTTGACCAATGGGCTTAATGAATGCCATTGGAGCTTTTTGGGTGACCAAAGGGCTTATAGATGCCTTTGGAGCATTTAGGTTTGACCTAGATAGTTGTAAACTACCTAGGAGCATTTTAAGGTGACCAAAGGGCTTATAGATGCCTTTGGAGATTTAGGTTGACCTAGATGATCGTAGATAGTCTAGGAGCTTTTTTATGTGACCTAGATGTAAAAACCACTAGGAGCCTTTAGGGTGACCTAGGCGGGCAACGACACTTAGAAAGTGTCTACGACTACCTAGGGGTATTTGGTTGTGACCAAAGGGCTTATGGATGCCTTTGGAGCATTTAAGGTTGACCTAGATGATCATAGATAGTCTAGGAGCTTTTTTATGTGACCTAGATGGTCAAAAACCACTAGGAGCCTTTAGGGTGACCTAGGTAGGCAACGACACTTAGAAAGTGTCTACGACTACCTAGGGGTATTTGGTTGTGACCAAAGGGCTTATGGATGCCTTTGGAGCATTTAAGGTTGACCTAGATGATCGTAGATAGTCTAGGAGATTTTTTATGTGACCTAGATGGTCAAAAACCGCTAGGAGCCTTTAGGGTGACCTAGGTGGGTAATGACACTTAGAAAGTGTCTACGACTACCTAGGGATATTTGGTTGTGACCAAAGGGCTTATGGATGCCTTTGGAGCATTTAAGGTTGACCTAGATGATCATAGATAGTCTAGGAGATTTTTATGTGACCTAGATGATCAAAAACCGCTAGGAGCCTTTAGGGTGACCTAGGCAGGCAACGACACTTAGAAAGTGTCTACGACTACCTAGGGGTATTTGGTTGTGACCAAAGAGCTTATGGATACCTTTGGAGCATTTAAGGTTGACCTAGATGATCATAGATAGTCTAGGAGCTTTTTTATGTGACCTAGATGGTCAAAAACCACTAGGAGCCTTTAGGGTGACCTAGGTGGGCAACGACACTTAGAAAGTGTCTACGACTGCCTAGGGGTATTTTATTGGTGCTCTAAGCATGAAATGGTCACAAATGACTTATATTCATGGGTTCAGGCTCTTCATTTCCTTCGATGGATGCTAGGTGATAAGTTCCAGGTCCAATATGATGTGTAATGATGAATGGACCTAGCCAGTTTGCTACAAATTTGTCTCACAAATTGGAGGGCAAATTTGAGTTTTGTTGGTTTTCCTTTAGAACTAAATCACCTACTTGAAAGTCTCTCTGATGTACTTTCAAGTTGTAAGCTCTCTTAAGATGCTCTTGATAAACACGTAGATGCTCGAGGGCATTCACACGTCATTCATCAAGCAACGTTAACTGATCTAACCGAGCTTGCCTAGCTGTATCATCATCGATGAATTCCTGCATGGAAATGCGTAACGATGAAATATCTAACTCCAGAGGCATGATGGCTTCAGCACCATACACTAGTGAAAATGGAGTTGCCCTAGTGGGCATCCGAATACTAGTGTGATAGGCCCAAAGGGCAAGAGGTAATTGATTATGCCAATCTTTATGATTTTCTTGAATGATTTTCTTCAAGATGGCTACTACTATTTTATTTGATGCCTCTGCTTGCCCATTGGCCTATGGATAATAGGGCATGGAAAAGCTATGCTTTATGTTATACTTTGTTGTTAATGCATGCACATCCTTATTTTTAAAGGGTGTTCCATTATCCGATACTATTTTGGATGGAATACCAAAATGACATATAATGTTATGTAGTATGAACTCCGCAATGCGAGGTCCAGTCATTGTGGTAAGGGGAATTGCTTCCACCCATTTTGTGAAATATTCGGTTGTCATTATGATAAATGTGTGATGGCCCGATGAGGTAGGTGAGATTTTCCCAATTAAATCAAACCCCCATTGTGCAAATGGCTAGACCGATTGAATCGGTTGTAAGGCCTATGAAGGTACATGTGTTAAATTTGCATGGTGTTGACACTTCATGCACTTCTTAACATAAGCGCAACAATATTGCTCTAAAGTTGGCCAATAATAGCCCATGCAAAGAATGCGCTTGGTGATGGCCATACCGCTAAAGTGGCCACCGCATGTACCATCGTGTGCTTGGGTGATGGCCCAAGCTGACTCCTGTGAGTCTAAGCAATGAAGGAGGATACCTTCATAACTTCGATGATACATTATGTCTCCTATTAAGACATATTTTGCCACATTTTGTTTGAATGCTCGCTTTGGCATGCGACAATCCAGGTGGAATATTACCCAGTTTAAGATAATATTTAATCTGGATGGCCCAATATTGCTTTGAAGAAGCCTCAATATTATGAATCATGCTATCCCTTTGATGTTTGTCTCGTGCGAATGTTGATTGAGAGTGAACTTGGAGATATAGCATTGTGCTAGTATCAAAAGGATTATGAGGGAACAAAGTCCCCTAGTTAACATTATTCAAATATTGGTGTAGTTGAGAGAACCTTTCATGAGAAGGCTCAATCTGAATCATGTGAACAACTGGTATAGCCTTATGCTCTTCACGCTCAGTCGTAGCTTGTGCTAGCATTTTTACTTGGATAGTTGTGATATCATCTGAAGGGTCATGCGGGATTAGTGACCCTAAGGAAGCCATTGTATCCACAAAATGATTAGATGAATGAGGGAGTGCCTCTATATCATACCATTCAAATTTGACCAGGAGTTTGTCCACTAGGGCTTTGTAGGCTTGCAATATGGGACATCGACACTAGAAAATCCCTTTTACCTGATTAACTATGAGCAAGGAATCACCAAAAATGTTTAACTTTGTTATTTTCATGGTGATTGTCATCTGAAGTCCTATGATGAGAGCTTCATACTCGACATTGTTGTTGGTACAAGGAAAATTAAGTTTAAATGAAAGAGGTATGGGAGCCCCTTATGGTGTGAAAAACATGATACCTGCACCACCACCTCGCTCGCACTTGGAACCATCGAAGAATAGAGTTATGTCCACCTATGACTCAGGCTCTGTAGAATCAGGTGATTCTAAAATTTGAAATACTCCATCATCGAGAAGTTCTATATTTAGAGGTTGATCATCCTATAGAGGAGCCTCTACTAGTTGATCGGCTATGACCTATCCTTTGATAGATTTCTGTCCAATGAACTCTAGGTCAAATTCTATCAACAACATTATCCACTTCGTCGTGCGACTATTATGATATGTTCTGCTCATCATGTAGCGCAATGGATTTTCTTTAGATACAACATATGTGGTGTGATTTAACATATAATGGCATAGATTTTTGGTGGCAAAGACCACTGCTAAGCATAGCTTCTCAACATATGTGTATCTAACTTCATAGCTGACCAGTGTGTGGCTGATGTAATAGGTAGCCTATTCTTTGTGAAATTCATTCTTTTGGGACAACATGGTGCCCAAAGCTAACTCAGTAGCTGAGATATATAAATAGAATGACACTCCTGGTCATGGTGGAGCCAATACAGGTGGTGAAGCCAAGTATTGTTTTATCTCATCAAAGGCATTTTGACATTCCTCATCCCAATGAAATGAGACCCCCTTGTGTAGCAACTTATTCATGGGTCGACACTTATCCGATAACTGCGCTATGAAGCATTTTATGGATGCGACCTTTCCTTGCAAACTGCGTAGTTGCTTAATGGTTGTTGGGGGAGGCATTTCTAATATTACCTTGACCTTGTTGGGATCTACCTCTATGCCTCTCTTGGAGACTATGAATCCCAAAATTTTACCAGATGTGACACCGAAGACACACTTTTTGGGATTAAGTCTAACATTGTGCTCTATGAGGCGATCTAGGATCTTACATAGTACATCGAGATGTTCATGGTGTAATAAATATTTTTACCAATAAACCAATAAATCATCCATGTAATCTTCCAAAATCTTGTGCATGTAGTCATGGAAGATATATGTCATGGCTCGTTGGTAGGTAGCACCAGTGTTCTTAAGGCCAAAAGGCATGACCTTGTAACAGAATGTCCCCCAAGGCGTTGTGAACACCATTTTGATTTGGTCTTCTAGATTAATATGAATCTGATTATATCCAGAAAATCCATCCATTAGGGATAGCATTTCATGTCCTATTGTTGCATCTACCAATGCATCGATGTTAGGTAAGGGAAATTCATCCTTAGGACTCGCTTTGTTAAGATCTCAAAAGTCGATGCAAATGTGAATCCTCCCATCAGGATTTTTGATGGGAACCATGTTTGAAACCCATGGTGGATAATCTACTGAGATGATGATATCAGCATCCAACAACTTTTGTAATTCATCTTTCACCATTAAGGCTATTGTTGGGTGCATTTTTCTTAACTTTTGCTTAACAGGTTTGATCTTGGGGTCTAATGTAAGATTATGCATGACTATATTTGGGTCTAGTCCTAGCATATCTTTATACGACCAAGCAAAAGCTTTAATCCTTGCTTTCAATGCAGCTATGAAATCATCTTGTTCACTTAGGGAGAGGCCTTCCCCTAATTTAATGGTATGGGGATTATCGAGATCTATACCGATATCCTTGTCAATTTTTGGCTCAATCGACATGTGAGACCCATCCTCCAACTGATGTGGGGTGGGAATTAAGTGAATGTCATCAGCTAGGTTTGCTTCTTCCATAGGAAATTTAGGGTCAACCTCAACTTGAAAAACATCCTGAGTAGTTCTTGAAGAAAATTTAAATGGTTGTAACATTTCCTCACAAGGCCAATACTCTGAGGGTGATGGAGAAGAATCTCCTCGATCAAAGTCAATTACCTCTAAATCAAGATGCAATTGCTTGGATGGGTTATTCAGATTCACCAATGGTGTCATTAAATCTATGGAAATCATGTTGATGGATACATGATCTCCTACTCTAGGGTGAGTGGGTCTAGAGACCTGATGTTGTCTCATAACTCATGGGTGTGGCTCAGGTGGAAATGGAATAACTGGTGGTGGCCTATGTGAAAGAGGGTGAGCCTACTCTTCATGAGGCAACAACTAGTGTCAGATGGGTTCTTGGATGGGGAATAACATACGAAGAAAATATTCATCCTCATCATCCAAAGGGAACACATGCTCATATTCATCATCTGAGCTATGGTAGTTAATGGGTGCGATGCCATAATCATCTTCATCATCACTCATCCATTCATGAGGAGGACCTTGGTCTTGTTCCTCACTATCATATTGCAAGGTGTGTGAGCTCTCCCCCACTTCATGGGGTTGGGTGACATCACTGGAAAGACCTTGATCTATCATGTCTATGGGGAAATGATCTCCCAAGGAATGAACATGATTCAGATTAGTATATGGATCATGGGTGAGCTTAGCCTGATGACTTAGGCATAGGTGTTCAAGACTCTCGATGAGGACATCCAATGATACCGGTTTATTGTTTCCCAACCCAGATCTATCATACAAAAGTTGATATTGGGGTTGACATGGAACACGGTTACCCTGCTCATACAGGCCAAGACCAAACCCATGCCAATTATAATGATTTAGATATTTCAATGCATAGTCTAGATTTGACAAATAATTTACATCCTCAGAAAAGGGTTCATCATCATCTTCTATCTGAGGAATGGGTAGAGCTCCATACTCTATACCTCCATATATGAAATTCATTTGATTAGGAGGTATACCAAGAGGTACAATGCTACCTATGGGAAGATGAGGTCTTCCCATGTCTTGCACTATCTCCAGTGATGGAACTGTCATGATATTTCTCACCAAGTATTCCCCTATCCCTGTGCTAGACATCTGGACTATGACCTAGGATGGCGAAGATGGATGAGATGGAATGGAGGTTTGAGGTGATTCAATGTTCACCTCTAGAGGTAATTCCTCATTAATGACACAAGGAACCTCCTCCATGGATATGGTAGAAACTAATGGTGGGCTCTCATCAATAGGCCTCTTCGACATGTTCCTCGATGGAGGGTTTGATGATGTCGAAGCCTTCTCTAAAGGTGGTGATGATGAGGATGGAGTAGATGATGATGAAGGTGGTGGAATGGGTAGACTCTGACCAGGTGTATTTAATTAGAAGTCTACATGAGTCGAAGGTAATGTCGACTCTGGCATCTACTGCAACATGTTGTAGTATTTGAAGGGCTCTAGATCGGCAGATACTACATGTACTTGCCCTTCATGAGTGTATTTAAGACATTGATGCATGATGGAGGGGACACACTTCATATCCCATATCCAAGGTCTTCCAAGAAAAATGTTGTAGGCCATATCACCCTCTAGCACATGGCACAATGTCGGTATAATATTTTGTCCCACCTAAATGGGTAAAACTATGGTACCGATAGTAGAGCATATTGTGTCATTGAAAGCACGAAGAGTGTAAGTTGATGCCACAACATGAGATGCTAGCAATTTAAGATGCTTTAGTGCTTTAGTTGTTATGATGTTACTTGAGGACCCAGTGTCTATAAGCACTCTCTTGTATGGTATCTCATTTATACATGCAATGATGTGTAAAGGAGGGTCTACCACATCGTTGGCTATTTCTTTTAGCTCATGCTCATGAAATTGTATGACTGGTTCTTTGCACTATTGCACATGTCCCACAAAATCTATGAAGGAGTTGGACTCCTACGGTTGCAACTCTATGGATTTTAAAATATCCATCAAGGCATCCCGATGTGGAGGTGATTGTTGGATCAACTCATAGATGGACAATCATGTTGATGTGGTCCTCAAGCTTTGTGCAAGCTTGCTCTTAATTGTCACTATTGGCCTAGAAGGAAGGCCCTGTACTATAGGTGGTGTAGTTTATGATGTAGTTGGAACATCATTTGAAGTCGTAGGCTATGCGACTTGACTTGGATATCTCTTGTTCCTGGTCACAATACTCACCATCCCAACATACCCTTGAACAGGGTGTTTTTGGTTCACCTCATTCATTGGTTTAGCAGGCACTACCTGTACCTCATGAGTTGGTAAAGGGTCTTTGAAAATACCCATTTGTTGATTGGTAGGAGCTACTGGAGCATCTACTATAAGCTCATTCCTCTCAATCATGTCTTGTACTACATGTTTAAAACCATAGCATGATTGTAAATCATGGCCACCTTGTCGATGAAACTTACAATATTGATCCTCTCGGCATCCCATAAGCTTGGGTTTACCTATTTCTAGATCATTGGGTTTAATATCTAGTAAATTAACCATATTTGTAGCCCATAATCGATCAAAAAGAGAATCCATGGATTCAATGATGGGAGTAAATTATCACTAAGGGCGATGCTATTTTTGTCCCTGGTTCACTGTACCATTATTGTTATAATTCGTAGGAGGAGGTTGAGCCTGATAGTTCACATTTTGGGGAGGCATAACTTGAGGAGGCGTAGGAACATTTATGGCCACTTGATTGACCATAGCTAGCTTTGTAGGTGCCGAGCTATTCTTAGGATTCTTTGTCCACTCCTTCTTGCGAGGTTTTGTTATTTCTCCCTCTTGGATTTTGATTTCTTCTATGTTTCTAGCCTATGCTAGAGCTTCTTCCAAGGTAGGGTATTGTTGTAATTGCAATGTCAAAGAGATGGGTTTCAAGCAACTCTTTGAGAACAAATGAGTTAATTCAGTCACTGGCAATAGATAGGGTAGCTTAGCCAAAAGTGTTCACCACCTATTTCCATAGTCAGTGATCATCTCATCCTCGGTTTGTTTCATTCCTGTGAGGTCGGTTAATGTCACATTTATTTTGGTGTTAAAGGTGAAACATTCCAAAAATGCATCAACAAATTGTTCAAATGTGTAGATGCTATGTTTTGGAAGTTGGTTGAACCACTCAATGGTAGGACCAATGAGGGTACTCAAGAAAGTTCTTAGGAGCAATGCATCATTGTCTTGTATGTTGAAGCACAAATTTAGAAATCTAGTAACGTGCTCTTGAGCATCTTCTTCACCCTTGAATCTATCAAATTTGGGCATTTTGAAATGCTCAGGATAGACTAGGGAAGGAATGGATGGGTGTAATGGTTGGTTCTTTAGCTGATGCAAAGTAGGCTTTTGAAGCCCATTGCCAGTTGTCCTACCTTCTACAGTTTCTAAGCGTGCAAGCAAAGCTTGATACGCATCCGAGGATTTAATCTCCTCTTCCTTATTTTGAACTCGTAGAGGTGGATGAGGAATATTAAGCCTAGGTTGGGGTGGTTGATTGACATCAGCCATGCCTCCATAAGGTGCTTCTACATAATCCTCATCTTGTTCCAAATCATCGTAAGCCCCATAAGGTGTTTCAGGTATGGGCCTACAAGGAGGAACTAACGCCTGTTGAAGGTGATCTATGTTTGGCCTATCATATGCATTCTGTTCAGGCCTACGAGGTCTAGGAGGCAACATAGGATTAGGTCTAGGAGACCTATCTTGTTGGAAATTTGGTTGCCTCGGGTGAGCCTCTTGTCTACGCGTACTTGGAGTGATAGCTCCATGATGCAAAGTTTCTTGAATTTGTCATTCAAGATTTTCTTTCTCTATTTGTTATCATTGCTCTAAGAGATCTAAGTGATGTTTATCCGACCTAAGTCGATTAAACTCAGCTTGGTGGTCAACATATCTCTAGACCAAATTATTAATTTGATCAGTTGTATTAGGTCTACGTAACTTAGCATGATTGCCTTGTTGTCTATCCTATTCAGGAGGCTCTATGAGATCAATTACATGCTTCCCTCGATCGAGGGTAGTCGCATTGACTTGAGGTTCTCTCCTAAACAAATATTTTTGAAAGACTACTAGCGTAGAGGCACAACATGCTTTCATTGACACATTTTCATGAGGATAATCTAGATGTTCCTCAGGTCTTCCCTCATAAACAAGGTAAGGTAAGGTGGAATAAGGTCACCTAATTTGATGAGTATCATACTCATTGTGATTTTGATACCTTGGAGTAGGGTGACTTGAAATATTGAGATGATCATTCAACCCTACTCGAGGTGTGAGCTCTTGCTCCTATATATGATCAGGAGTAGAGGATCGAGTAGGCATGAACGCATGGTATTGCTCTATGTGGAGGTACCTCATTGCATGGTGACTCTTCTCGAAAGAAGGTGTTTGTAGCATATGAATTAGGGAGATACTTTCCCAAACTAGGACTATGACCTATAGGAGTACCCTACGAAGGGGTCCCCTATAAGCTAGATCCTCTAGTTGACTCTCTAGGAGTAACCATCCACTCATCAGTCGGTCTACGACTAGGAAGAGTAGCTAATTTCTAGGGAGGAATGATCCTATCCCTAGACTCAACATGAGGACGTTCTATATCCTCTTCTCTATTACCCATAGCTTCTACCCCTGAATGGGCTTGGCTATGGGTACGTACCATAGCTATATACTCTAACTACTATGTGTTTATCTTCTTTACAATTTATATGAATTTGAAACAAACAAACAATAGAGACACACAAGCATAAAAGTGATTATCTCATTTTAAATTTTTTAGATGTGAATCCTAAACTATTTGTTGTGTTTCAATATGTGTTGCTTTGTAAAGAAAATACTTTTCTCATGTTTGATATTTCATTGAATGATATTCTCAAATTTTAAGTGGTTTTCACCTATATACTCATTCAACCAAAGTATGGAGATGAAATCCATACCCAATCAGGGAGCATAGGTCCTACCGATCCTCACCCAACACCCTATGCATAGTGATACACCCTCAAAGAGGAATGCATGCTATTTTGCATGGTTAGGATAGATCTTGGAGTCGGTATTGGCCAATAGAACAAGGTTCATAGGATTTGAGTCAATGGAGTGGAGATGACACCCACTCATTGAACTCTATCAATGGTTGGGAATGAAGTCCAACTCACCAATGTTTAAGTGGATCATGGTGTGTGTGTGTTCCTTTTAAAATATTTGAAAGAAAACAATAAAGCACTCAATTATTTTTGACTAAATGCATGAAAGTGCATTTTTCTTTCAGAAATATTAGTAGCATAAAAGGAAAGCACTGAAATTAAACACCTATATGAACTTAACCCTTTTTGGGCAAGTGGCAAGCAGTCAAACCAGACAAAAAGTAGAAATTCTACTATTATTTTCCTCTATTTTTTCTAATCTAATTAATGCATAATTTTGGAAAGAATAATCTAACCTTTCTATGCAAAGAATAAGCAATAAAAACATGAAATTTATCAAATTTTGACAGTAAAATTTCAAATTGACAGTGCAGAGGGGTGTAAAAATGAACCTGAAACTTGTTGTTTCTACAATTTTTGTAGAAACCCTCTGGTTTTATGGCCATCCCAGGTAGGGATGGTCACATATTAGGGGCCATCCCACCCAGTGCCATGGAGTTGGCCATCTCACCCAGTGCCATGGAGCAGCAAAGAGGTCATTTCTGCTCAGAGCGGTCAGTACCTACAATAGAGAAAACCAAAAAAAGAGGTCCAAATTAGCATCATCCAGAGGGGAGACTTAAAACATCATGGATACCATGATCACCACTGAAGATACAAAATTTACTACACCGCCTTAAGGGCATTTCATTGCAATGTAAAATAGTTAAAAGCATTCAAGAAGGAAATAGCACATAAACTTGTAATCTATCAAAATGAAGCAAATATATAACCAAATGGTGGATTTATCCTTCTATTTAATTAATGTATAGCTTCAAATATGAGATTACAAATATCCCCTTGAGGGCTTTTACAAATTGATACAATTTAACATTACAAAGTTCAAGGGATCTAGTCCCTTGAAAGGGGCCTCAAAGCGATGTAAACTATGGTTTGTTTGTAAATATCGCATCCCACGATTGAGAGCTATCCTTCAACCTATTCTTCTAGTCTTCTTAGCTCATTCCTTCTACGTAGAACTACCTAGACCTACACACAAGGGACTAAAATGGGGTTAATAGCACCTATTTCATAAAATGAAGATAACATAGAAAGCATAGTAAAAGAGCAAATGCTACAACCAAAAAAAATGATCTACATGCATAAAAATTGATCTAAAATGAGCATATATATATTATAATATGATATAAATACAAATAAATGGATTTGAAAGCAAGTTATAAGGTGAAACTATGCTAAACTATTGGCCACTCCGAGGTGAGCCATATAGACCTACAACATTGGGGATCACCAAACCTGCATCAAAACTCCTCCAAACTACCTCAAATTTGGACCAGAGGTTCCTATAGACATTCCTAAGGGGACTATGGAGGAATTTATCTAAAATTCCACCCTATTTTGTGGTCATCCCTAGGTGTGCCATGGGCAGACTACTAGTCGTCCCCAGGTGGGACGGTTACAAAACTACCTTAGTTTTGTCACCTATGGCCTTGGGAATTGGTCCAAAATAGGGTGAGGGTGTTGTCGATAGATGGGGCCAAAGATTCTTCAATTTGGCCGGTTTTGGATTGGTAAGATCGAGCCTATTGCCCCTAAAATCGCCCTCAAATGAAGAGGGTTTCAAGGCCAAGGAAAAGGTAGAGTGTTTTGCAAAAATTTGGGTATGAGTGAGGTATCAATTTGGGCAGCACTTCATTGCTCTAAATGCTATTCTCCTAATTTTTTGGAATGAGGTTTTGGGCCTCCTTTTATAGCCCAAGAGGGCATTTAGGGCCAAATGGCATCTTTGCCATGCGAGGCAAGTGATGCCATTTGTCCTAATTGCATCATTGATTGAGGAGGGGAAGGTTGCCCCTTTGGGGCTCCCAATATACTACCCTATAGTCCATTAGTAGGTCCCCAATCAATCTGGGGTGATTGGATGTGCTAATGGTAGTCTTGGATTGCCATTTAGCATGTCCTTTGACTTTTTCAAGGGTCCAGTTAGGGGCCATCCCACCCAGGGATGGTTGCTGATGGCCGTCCCTGGGTGGGACGGTCACCAACTGTGGCCATCCCTGGGTGGGACGGTCACTAGTAGGGGCCCCAAAACTGCCCTAGACTGCTAGGAACCCTCCAAACTAAGTTTTGGAGGCTTTTGGAAGCCTTTTTCTAGCCTAGAGGGGTGCCTAATAAGGCCATATGTTGTCGATAAGAGGGCATATGTAATGCACTGATAGTCTTATCCGATTTACGTGATTTAGGTGTCTACAATATTTAAGTGAGCTTATTGAGTAGACTTGTGCTAGACCAAATGGATTGTGTTTAGTGCAAGAGATTAAGCAGAGTTGTGCTAGACCGACTAGACTATGTTTAGTATAAAATTGAGATAGATCTTTGGAGGTGATAGATCAGAGAGGACATAATATCTAGTGGATAGAGGTCCATCAACCAGGGCAGTGAGGATAGGTCTTCTGAGTGGGGACAAGAGTCTTCAATGGAGAGAGATCCATAAGCCAGTGTAGTGGAGGTAGTATTTTTCTAGAGGATCACTAGCCAGAGTAGAGGAGAAGGAGTTCTCCTATGGATAGATATCCACAAACTAGATTTAGGGGATCAGCATATCCTTTGGAAAAAGGTCCATAAACATTGTAATTAGGAAGGATTCCCAAGATATTGATTGAAAAAATTTTAGTTAAAGATTTTCTCCGTGGAGGTAGCCATATTTGGGTGAACCATGTTAAATCTGTCTCTAATGTTTATGGTGTTTTATGTATTTATTTTACTACTGCTATTGATACTGCTATCTATACACTGCATAATATTGATTTATAAAGAAAAAGTAAAAAGTGCTCTTATACTATTCACCCCCCTCTAAGTATAAGCTTGTGTTCTTCAATTGGTATCAGAGTGGTTTCCTTCAAAATATTTTGACAGCTTTAAGGAAAAGTGGTCAATAACACAATAGATCAAAAGGATCAAAGGGATGGGTCCATCAATAATACAGTACCAGTCTTTGATAGAAGTGACTTCTTGTATTAGTGTATGCTAATGATATTTCACCTGATGGCACTTGGCAATGAAGTTTGGGATGCAGTGGAACTTGGATATAATTTAGCAATCGATCCTCCTATAGATAAGGAAGGTAAGATTCTAATGCATGAAAATTTAAGAGCTATGAATGCAATTATAAAAGGTTTGCGTAGATCAGAATCTATGAAGGTTATGGATTGTAAAACATCAAAAGAAATATGGGAACTACTGCATAACATATATGAAGGAGATAAAGGTGCCAGGAAAGCTAAGATCAAAAATATCAAAGGAGAATTTGAAAAATTAATAATGCGAGATGATAAATACATTCATGACTATCTCAGTAAGATTGATGAACTTGTACATGAGATGAGAGGTCTTGGAATGAAGGTCGATGAATCCGATGCTTGTGATAAGATCTTGAGAACTCTTTCAAAAAGGTACAATGGAAATGTTTTTGCTATAGAAACATCAATTGATAGTGATTATATAACAAAGAATTCTTTACTTGGCATGCTTACAACTTTTGAGATAAGAAAAAAATATTTACCCTCCAAAATAGGCTATATTCAAAGCGAACAAGAAGATAAAGGGTAAGAGGTCAGAATCAAGCAATGAGTCATCCAGTGATGAAGAAGCTAATTATGGTAGAGGAGATAAAGGTTCTAGAAGGCCCATAGATCTAAGATATGTCAAGTATTTCAATTGTGGAAAGTATGGATATTTTACAATAGATTGTAAAGAGCCAAATAACAACAATGGTGAAGAAAAATAGGATCACAAGTACATGAAATAAAAAATATATAGGCATCAAAAGAAAATCAAGGATGGAAAAAAAAAACAAGGAAAGAAGTTCTTCCAAAGACAAAAGAGAAGCTACTATGTGAATAATGCAAGTAAGTACTCAAATGATAGTGATGCTAGCTTTTTAGATAATGATAGAGATGAAGTCCTATTTAAGATTGAAGAGAAAAAAATAGTTAATAAAAAGACTCTAGTTATTCTCAAGTGTTTTAGATGTGGTAAATTTGGACATCTTGAAGATGATTGTATGAGGGATGGTTATAGTTTTAATAATGATGACGATGAATATGCACTTGAAAGACTAGATGAAAATCTTCTAATGGCATTAGAAGAAGTGAGTGATCCTATAAAAGATAAGCCAAAATAAAGTAATGATGTGGACAAAGGAAAACAAATAGAGGATTATTCAGTAGAGATTGGTTATGATCTCAAGGGAGAACTCATATTTGCCCTTGACATGGTAAAAAAGGTAAGAAAGCAACACTCTAAGCTTGAAATTTAGTTTCAAGAATGTGATGAAGAAAGAGTATTTCTCATAGAGGATTTAGAAAAATCAAAGGCTAATGCAAAGAAGTTTAAATATAAGTTAGAAGAAAATATCTTGGAATGTGAGAAGTTAGCACAAGAAGTGGATCTACTAAAGGAATATGTAGAAGACTCCAATAATAAGCTATAAAAGTATGTAAACTATTCAAAGAGTGTGGATAAAATAGTAAAGATACAAAGAGTAGTGTTGTGGTTGATCCACAACACACCCCAAAATTGGGGACCCACCTTTTTGCAGGCTTGCAGAGAAGAATCTCGGTGACCCAGATGCTAAAATTGAAGAAAAGAGGAAAAAATGCCTAAGTGTTGAAAGTGTCGCGAAATCGCGACATGTTGCGAAATCGCGACTTGTCGCGCCATCGCTGCCGGAAACAGGAAAGTTGTCACGAAATCGCGACATGTAGCTCCATCGCTGCCGAAGAGGAGAGAAAAGAAAAATTGAAAGTTGTCGCGAAATCGTGACATGTCGCTGAGAAGAAAAGAAAAGGTGTCGCGAAATCGCGACATGCCGTTGAGAAGAAAAGAAATGGTGTCGCGAAATCGCGACATGCCGTTGGAAAAGAATGAAAATGGTCGCGATTTCGTGACATGTTTTGCCGAAGCGTACGGATGATGAAAAGTGTCGCGATTTCGCGACGTGTTTTGGCGAAGCGTACGGATGATGAAAAGTGTCACGATTTCGCGACGTGTTTTGGCAAAGTGTACGAAAGCGGAAAAACGTCGCGATATCGCGACAGGAAACAGCGAAAGGACTCGAAGCGGAAAGACGTCGCGATTTCGCGACCGATTGCGGAAAATTGTATGGCACAAGGGAGATGTCACGAAATCATGACAGAAATGAAGACCATGCCCGAAGCAGAGAAGCGGTAGCGAAATCGCGACAGGTTTTGCCAAGGCGTACGGAACAGAAAAATGGTCGCGATTTCGCGACGTGTTTCGGGGAGGCGTACGAAAAGAGAAAGCGGTAGCGATATCGCGACAGTTTGCGGCAAGCAGGTTCGGGGGCAAAAGCCGTAGCGATATCGCGACGGTTTGTTGAAAGAAGGCAAGAGAGTGATAATGGTCGCGATTTCACGACGTAAAGTTGCCAAAGAGGTCCGAAAGAAAATGGTAGCGATTTCGCTACAGCTTTGTGAGAAGGAAGCCCGACGGAGAGATGGTAGCGATTTCGCTACAGCTTTGTGAGAAGGAGGCCCGACGGAGAGATGGTAGCGATTTCGCTACAGCTTTGTGAGAAGGAAGCCCGACGGAGAGATGGTAGCGATTTCGCTACAGCTTTGTGAGAAGGAGGTTCGAAGGAGAAATGGTAGCGATCTCGCTACAGTTTGTGGCAAGAAGGCTCAAAAGCAAAAACGGTCGCGATATCGCGACAAGATGTTGCCGAGGACGTACGGCCGGGAAGAGTGTAGCGATATCGCGACATGTCACGTTTTCGCGGCCAAGAAGGTGAACAGGCGGCATGCAGTTTTTGTCAGGATTTTCGTAGAGTGGCGTTACAGAAGGCGCAGAGAGCGTGTGACACGTGGCATGCAGGTGTCAGGTCTGCAGAAGCGTTACATGCAACGGAGGATTTTAGGCGTTTCGGCGTTAAACATGGAATAAAGACAAGGAAAAGGTGGGAATTCGAAAGGTCACATGCAGGAAGGTGAAGCGAAGCGACCAGGGGAGAATCGAAGAGCCACGCTAGACAGGATAAATCCAGAAGCGCAGATTGAAGGAGGGGTTGGAAATTGCCGATTGCAGAGTTGCAGAGACAAGAGCTTCATGCTATTCTGGGCCTGCACTTGGGCAATTTCCTTCTTTTGTTCCGGAATATTTATGCCTGGAACATTCTTTGAATGTAATTGACATATCATTTAATACAAAATACAGAGAGTTGGCATCTAATTGATGAGAAAGAAGGAGTCATTTTTTGTATGCATGATTTAATGTTATATCATTCATTTCAGATTTATAAGGCTTTTAGGTGAAGTTTAATGCAAGTGCTCTTGGTTGCTTCATGCGAATGCCTTGAATCTAGAATTACAGAGAGAAACCTTAGAAGCCCGCACCTAGCTTATTTGGATTGTGCGAGTTTGCAGGTTCATTAGGTTAGGTTGCATGCAGAAAACCTCATTATCTTCGGTTTCATCGAATTGATGGCAGCATTCTGACTGTAGTTTAGTTTCTCTTTCATTTACTTTTCTTTATTGTTCAAACCCTTGCTTTATTTTCTAGCAGTTTAATTATAGTATCCAAATTAATAACTAAAAATCCATCAAAATCCAAGATTAAAGTACAATTATTCACTTTGAGTCCATTGTAAATTCAAATTATATAAACCCCAGTGCCCCTTGTTAACATCCACTTGCAAACCCTAAGGTATTCCTAGCATTTCACTTGAATAACATCATTGGTAGACAAAGAATCAGCATAACAAGAACCTTGGAGAAGTTACCTTCTTTGCAAGCAGAGGATTTTAGGACTCAGATCCTACCGGAGAGTGTGCTTTCACAATTGGGTGAAAACACCACTCAACAGATTGGCGCTAGAAGGAGGGCCGAATTGGTTTATCTATTTTGATTTTCATATCTGAATATTTTGTTTTTGAGTTAATTTTGAAATAATTTACGGCTAAACTGCAATTCTGTTTTTATTGCAGGTTTTCTTCGAAATAGCCGAGGGTTTCATTGGGCAGGCTGGACCCACCACGGCGTATTGCAACCAGGTCCCAAACAACCGGGGAAACCATTTTTCACGACCTTACTGGCACTCCCAAGAATAAAACTAAGCAAGTCGTTTTCTTGATGATAATCGAGAGTTTCGTCAAGGAGGGCTGAAGCGGTTTATTTTATTATGATTGCTATGCACTGTTCTTAACGCTTTGATGGTTCATACAGGAATAATATGATTTAATTTGATTTAAAATATATATATATATATATAAATAATAATAATAATAATAAAAAAAAAATAAATAAAAAAAAAGGAATTTTTGGCTATTAAAGTTATATTCTTTAACATTCACGAATGGCTATGTTTACACCGTGGATGACAGGTAGCCCATTGAATATACCGGGAATTCAACATTATTTGCCCGTTGGTTTTGAGAGATGTCTTCCTCAATTTTTGTCTAATGGGACAAATACTCGTAGAAGAACATATTCAAGCATTCAAATTTGTTGTGAATCACTTGACGAGTTGGTATGATGATGTTGCGTGTAAAATGTTCCTTTATACCTTGGACAAAGTGGCATATGATTGGTTTACAAGTCTGCCTTTAGGGTCTATCACTTCTTGGGCTCAGCTAGAGGCAACATTTCTCAATCAATTCAACAAAAAGCAAGTTGACCCAATCCTCATGTACAATCGGTTAACCTATATTAGAAAAGGACCAAGTGAAAATGTGAAGTCATTTTCTCGAGAGATTCTTTGGATTATATGCTCAATTAGTGACATTTTATGCTCTTCAAGAAGAAATGGCTCTCCAAATATACATCAATGCTCTTGACTCACCCATGTCCACATATTTGCGAGGGATGCCTCAAATCACATCTTTGTCACAAGCCTATACTCAAGCAATGGCAATTGAGCAACAATGGAGTTGTCAAAATTATGGTGTGGGTTTTGGATCATGTAATCTTCAATCATTTAATAACTCCTTTACCCACCCAATGATTTATCCATCACAACCAAGTTCAAGTGTGAATCAATTTCAGAATCAACAATCATTCCCATGCTTCAATCAAATTCAAAGTCCTCAACCTACTTTGCAAGATCAACCATCTTTCTTAAGTATGAATCAACTTCAAAATACTCATCTTGATTCAAAAGATGTTGCTAAAATCAATTTCAATGATTTTCATAGGAATATGATTTTAGGCAAGGGAGGAATACTAGATCCAACTCGTATGGAAACATGTGATAGATTGGAAACCCTTGACTCACCAAAAGATGAATTCTATGAGGATGAATCTGATTCGGATGACACATTGGATGACATTGTTGAAAGTAATGGCATAGGAAATTCACACCTTCCAAATCATGTTAAACGTGAATCATGGGTTACACATGTGGATTATGATAGCCTTATCAATTTGAATGCAAGCAATAACCCAATTTTGGAAGTAATTGAACCATCTAAGGAAGGAGAAGATAAATTTGATGAGAAACATGTTGATGAATTAAAAGATGATAAAGAAATAGTTGAGCATCACAATTTGATCTTGAAAGATGATTGTTATGATTCTTGGGAAGAGTATGCTCACTCCAAACCTTCTAATGGAGTTTATGTGCCTATTGATATGCAGGATAATACAATTGCCCTTTCATATGAGGATATTACAAGTCCTGCACAATCTGAGAATGTTTTGGAAGAAGCCTTGGAATCTCATCAAGGGTTGGAGAAGGATAATGATTCTACTACCATGGATGAAGAAGGAGAATCAATTGTTTTTGTTCCCCTTGGGGGCAAGAAATCAAAAATCTTGATCCACCTATTGTTTCTACAATGTCTATGCCATCTCAAAATGATGAAATTACAAAACCTAAGTGGTGTGGGTTAGATGCTACAAATGATCCTAATGAAAATATGGAGTTTGGGGCAACTCAAGCCATTGATCGGGGAAAGGTGTCACGTGACATATATCTTGAAAAATTAGGCTCTTGTTTTGAAAAATATGGACGCATGTTTGATTGGGTGCCTAACTTTGGTGTTTTTGAACAGGTATTGGATGATGAAGAAGACAAAGAGAAAAAAGAAAAGGCTACTAATACTCATCAAGTTATGATAAATTTTAATCATGATGGGTTGAGTATGGATGACAAGGGGAAATCTGTACCTTTGGTAGTAGCTACAAAAATTTCAAGTGATAGGTCACATGATGTCCCTTTGGATGCTAACATCATTAATGAGGAAATGCCAAACTTTGTTGATGCTTGTCAAGTTTTGAATGATTTTGATTGCTTTAAAATCCTGGAAAATGATTTGAAGTCAAGATTTTTAGAAATAGGCTCTTGTTTGCAACATCTCACATTTGAAAAAGAAAGCCTACTTCTAAATCATGAAGGGAACGATGAAACTTGCACTTTAAAGAATAGACAAGATAAAATTGAATATCAACTATTGTCTAACCAATTTGATTTGAATCTCACCTATGACGTTGGTAATAGAACTAAATCAAAGTGGAATGGTGAGCATGGCAAGTTGAAATTTGTTGCATTGCTCGGTTTGATCTTATTGTTGTTGGATTCCTACAAAATTTGGCATGTGTATTGTGTCATATGTTTTTTGATATATTCTAATCATGTTTGGGATCCAGGAAAGTAATAGTCCAAGCTTGGCATCATCTTGTACAATAGTGTATATAATTTTTGGTTTTTTGGTGTGGGCTTTCAAGTTTTTGTTTTTGGGATTGTGTTTGGGTTTTGGTTTTGGTTTGTGTTTTTCAAATTTTATTTTTTGGATCCTTAGTTTAATCATGATTTAAGTTGTGTGTTTGATTTCAATTGGCATGCTTTGTTTGTTTTTATAAAAAATAAAATAAAATAAAATAAAATTGAGATGTCAACTTATGCTTAAGACTAGGAGAACATGAAATATTGGAATTGTCTTGTAAAAGCTCCACAAGTAACACAAGCAATTTAATTACATCGTTTGAAACTTGTGATGCATGAAAGAGTCAGTTTTGCATGACAAATCATTTCATTTGCATTTCAAGAGATAATGCATTCATGTTCCATCTCACTTTACATATATTTCATCTTAGTTGCATATGCATCTTAGGTGCAAGTCATTAAAGTATGTCAAATCCTCTTAGGATTGTGTTATAACATAAATATAAGAAAAATCCTAAGGTTGGAAACCGAGTCTTGAGATATCTAGAACCAAGCACGTCTCATTCATTAAAAAGGATCTTGAGCAAAATGATCAAAACCTAACTTGGAAGAAAAGGGTTGGGCGAAAGAAGTATTTCATGTCTATCCTATTTATGCAGCATGATCCTTAAAACAGTGGTTTTGATCACTTCCATAGAGCTTAAAAGCCTAAAATCAGAGTAGTAAGGATAGGGTTAAATCCTCATCGAACTTAGGTTGAGGATCCAATTCCCCAAAGCTTTGATTTGACCCACATGGAGTAGTAAGGATAGGGTATAAATTCTCATCTCGGTTGGTTGAGAATCTGATTCCCCAAAGCTCTTATGTCTCATTTCATAATCAATCTTGGATTGTAAGGATCGTACTATTTGTCCTCTACAAAGGATGAGTAGTCATCCCCAAGGTCTAAGCAACAAAATTAATGTTTTCATCTAAAATTTGGATTGCAAGGATCGTACTACGTGTCCCTAGCCAGGATGGGTAGTCATCCCCAAGGTCCAAGAAGTAAAAAAATAAATAAATTTTTCCCATATCATATTTATATTGGATTGTAAGGATCGTACTACTTGTCCTCTCGCAAGGGATGGGTAGTCATCCCCAAGGTCCAAAGAAATGGAGATAAGTTTTGGATTGTGGGGTTAGATATGCCCATGCATGGCATCATGTCTTGCCTAAAAAACAAGACCACTGATTGTCTAGAGGGTTAGACTAGCATGACCATTTCTTCCATAACTGGTTTAATTATTTTGCTTAAAGTGAGGTAATGAACTCTAAATTGGAATAGTAAGGATAGGGTTAAACTCTCATCTCGGTTGGTTGGGAGTCTGATTCCCCAAAGTTCTGATTTCACATTCACTTGCACATGGGTTCTAGATGGTAGAGACTCGTAACCAACTTTGGGATACAATAAGGTAATGAATTAGTGGATCCTAAGAGGGTTTGGCAATCTTGAATGCTTGTACATAATAATAGAAGAAGGACCATGCCTTTTATGGAAGCAAAATCTCCTTGCACATTCATTAGGGTACACAAATCATTCACCATCCCACATATGCATTCATGCAAAACTGATAATGGAATGTTGATCAATTTCAAATGATAGGGAATGAAAACACATTGCACACACTGAGCTAATACTTGATGATTCTGATGATTCATGTACTTCGATCTTTGGGCATGTGTTATTTGGCTTATGTGCTAATATATGTTTGCGAGTTTGTGATATGTTTCAAGTTGGGTTCTTACTAAAATGCTCAAGAGCATTTGACAGCAGAGTCGCCATTTGTTGTGGTTGATCCACAACACACCCCAAAATTGGGGACCCACCTTTTTGCAGGCTTGCAGAGAAGAATCTCGGTGACCCAGATGCTAAAATTGAAGAAAAGAGGAAAAAATGCCTAAGTGTTGAAAGTGTCGCAAAATCGCAACATGTCGCGAAATCATGACTTGTCGCGCCATCGCTGCCAAAAACAGGAAAGTTGTCACGAAATCGCGACATGTAGCTCCATCACTGCCGAAGAGGAGAGAAAAGAAAAATTGAAAGTTGTCACGAAATCGCGACATGTCGCTGAGAAGAAAAGAAAAGGTGTCGCGAAATCGCGACATGCCGTTGAGAAGAAAAGAAATGGTGTCGCGAAATCGCGACATGCCGTTGGAAAAGAATGAAAATGGTCACGATTTCGTGACGTGTTTTGCCGAAGCGTACGGATGATGAAAAGTGTCACGATTTCGCGACGTGTTTTGCCGAAGCGTACGGATGATGAAAAGTGTCGCGATTTCATGACGTGTTTTGGCAAAGTGTACGAAGCGGAAAAACGTCGCGATATCGTGACAGGAAACAGCGAAAGGACTCGAAGTGGAAAGACGTCGCGATTTCGTGACTGATTATGACAAATTGTACGGCACAAGGGAGATGTCGCGAAATCGTGACAGAAATGAAGACCATGCCCGAAGCAGAGAAGCGGTAGCGAAATCGCGACAGGTTTTGCCAAGGCGTACGGAACAAAAAAATGGTCACGATTTCGTGACGTGTTTCGGGGAGGCGTACGGAAAGAGAAAGCGGTAGCGATATCGCGACAGTTTGCGGCAAGCAGGTTCGGGGGCAAAAGCCGTAGCGATATCGCGACGGTTTGTTGAAAGAAGGCAAGAGAGTGATAATGGTCACGATTTCGCGACGTAAAGTTGCCAAAGAGGTCCGAAAGAAAATGGTAGCGATTTCGCTATAGCTTTGTGAGAAGGAAGCCCGACGGAGAGATGGTAGCGATTTCGCTACAGCTTTGTGAGAAGGAAGCCCGACAGAGAGATGGTAGCGATTTCGCTACAGCTTTGTGAGAAGGAAGCCCGACGGAGAGATGGTAGCGATTTCGCTACAGTTTTGTGAGAAGGAGGTTCGAAGGAGAAATGGTAGCGATCTCGCTACAGTTTGTGGAAAGAAGGCTCAAAAGCAAAAATGGTCGCGATATCGCGACAAGATGCTGCCGAGGACGTACGACCGGGAAGAGTGTAGCGATATCGCGACATGTCACGATTTCGCGACATGTCACGTTTTCGCGGCCAAGAAGGTGAACAGGCGGCATGCAGTTTTTGTCGGGATTTTCGTAGAGTGGCGTTACAGAAGGCGCAGAGAGCGTGTGACACGTGGCATGCAGGTGTCAGGTCTGCAGAAGCGTTACATGCAACGGAGGATTTTAGGCGTTTCGGCGTTAAACATGGAATAAAGACAAGGAAAAGGTGGGAATTCGAAAGGTCACATGCAGGAAGGTGAAGCGAAGCGACCAGGGAGAATCGAAGAGCCACG
The DNA here is from genome assembly GCA_028583015.1 of Wollemia nobilis. Classification (NCBI taxonomy): domain Eukaryota; kingdom Viridiplantae; phylum Streptophyta; class Pinopsida; order Araucariales; family Araucariaceae; genus Wollemia; species Wollemia nobilis. Next base: position 2,564,957 of record JAQPPZ010002068.1, read on the forward strand.
CTAGACAGGATAAATCCAGAAGTGCAGATTGAAGGAGGGGTTGGAAATTGCCGATTGCAGAGTTGCAGAGACAAGAGCTTCATGCTATTCTCGGGCTTGCACTTGGGCAATTTCCTTCTTTTGTTCTGGAATATTTATGCCTGGAACATTCTTTGAATGTAATTGACATATCATTTAATACAAAATACAGAGAGTTGGCATCTAATTGATGAGAAAGAAGGAGTCATTTTTTGTATGCATGATTTAATGTTATATCATTCATTTCAGATTTATAAGGCTTTTAGGTGAAGTTTAATGCAAGTGCTCTTGGTTGCTTCATGCGAATGCCTGAATCTAGAATTACAGTAGAAACCTTAGAAGCCCGCACCTAGCTTATTTGGATTGTGCGAGTTTGCAGGTTCATTAGGTTAGGTTGCATGCAAAAACCTCATTATCTTCGGTTTCATCGAATTGATGGCAGCATTCTGACTGTAGTTTAGTTTCTCTTCATTTACTTTTCTTTATTGTTCAAACCCTTGCTTTATTTTCTGCAGTTTAATTACTGTATCCAAATTAATAACTGAAAATCCATCAAAATCCAAGATTAAAGTACAATTATTCACTTTGAGTCCACTCGTAAATTCAAATTATATAAACCCCAGTGCCCCTTGTTAACATCCACTTGCAAACCCTAAGGTATTCCTAGCATTTCACTTGAATAACATCATTGGTAGACAAAGAATCAACATAACAAGAACCTTGGAGAAGTTACCTTCTTTGCAAGCAGAGGATTTTAGGACTCAGATCCTACCGGAGAGTGTGCTTTCACAATTGGGTGAAAACACCACTCAACAAGTAGTAACAAACAAAATAGGTCTTGGTTCCAAATAGTTGAAAAGAAATAGGAAGAAAATTCTACTTCAAGTATTGAATAAGAAGAAACTTCATATGAAGATACATCAAAAGAAGATAGTGTAAGAGGGAGTGATACATCAGAGGATGAGTTGGACAATAAAGAGTTCAACAAATATAGGAACAATGCACAAAAAATATATAGATGGAACAATAATCAGGAAAGGAGACCAATGAGGTCAAGACAAGGAAGCTTCAATAGAAGATGTTTTTCATGTCACAGGTTTGGGCACATGGCTTCATAGTGTAGGACACATGAAAGAAAAGAATATAGGAAAGGATAGATTTTTCATGGGTATTGCTACTCATGTAATGAGTTTGGTCACAAGGCAATTAATTGTATGGTTCATAACATAAAAGGATATGGCTTCACTATAAGATATCCTAAGACATTTGCACCTCCAAGGAATAATAACATTAAGTGTTATAAGTGCAATAATGATGGTCACACAACAAAATGGTGTAGAGCAAATATTCTAGAAATAGGTATGAACAAGAATAGGAATAGGAATATGAACAGGAACAGGAACATGAATATGAATAGGAACATGGATAAGAACAGGAGCAGGAACAAGAATGATGACAGGAAAAGGAATAGGAACATGAACAAGAACATGAATAGGAACAGGAACAAAAATAGGAACATGAATGATGACACAGATAGAAACAATCATAAGAATTATAAAATTTAGAAAATAATGGAAGGGGATAAAGGCAAATAACAATGCCTTTTGGGAGTAGAAATACTCCCACCCTAGAATTAACCACCTCAAAGGAGGTGGAGGAGAGGCTAAGCTAAGAGGCTCATTATTAACCCCGAGCCCCAAAGGTGACCTTTTGCCATTGATTTCAAAGGAGGGTGAGATTTGTGCATTGGCTAGAGATTTGATATGGGGAGATATTTGATATATGATAGAGCATTGAGCAAGGGGGAACAATATCCTAGGGAGAGTAGAAGAAAAAGAAATGTCAGGTTTCAGTAAAAACAATGTGGGTTGCCATCAATGACAAAGGGGGATATTGTTGGATATTTTGAGTACCTAAGCCAAAGTTTTCATTGATGTCAAGATGTCAGTTATAGTTCTTCTCTAGTTCAAGTGCAAAGTTCAATAGAAGTTGTAATGGGTTAAAATATCTTTATTTTACACCCAAAAGAATGGTTCAAAAAATGGTTTCAGTTCTCCTTTGGAAGCAAATATATCCGAAGCAATGGAAGGATATAATATTATAATATTTATTATAATATTTATCCAAGGTTGTGAAAAACTCAAATAAATTATTAAAATTTTAATTATAATGTTATTTGGTTTACAAAGGAAAATTAATTATTTTTTTATAAAACCCTAAGGTTGGGTTTTGGAGGGAAAAATATTTCAAAGCACAAAGTTTAAAGTAAATTAAACCCAAATTTGGGGTTTAAAGAGCCTCTATATTTCTGTTAAAGTCGTCACGGAGGAGTTAGCCCTGACATGTCTAAAGCAAATATAATGCATATAAATATTTTGCCAAAACCATTGGAAAGACACCCTTGCTCGAATTAAAAAATTGGTGGCATGCGAAAAAGAGAGCTTGTGATTTATGAAAACGTGGCAACAAAAGACATAGAGGAGGAAGGTTCCGTCCTCAATTTTCATTGGGAAAGCATGGCCTAGTGGTAGTTGGGAAAGTGTAAAGGCATTGGCAGCAAGGTGGTTGACATTTTGAATCCCCACGTGCATTGTTTGGTGTGTTTTTTGAGGTGCCCAAGGTGCATGACCTTTTTCTTGGTAGAAGGTGGTGTGAGATTAAGAAGCATGTGGTGCTTCTTTAATATCAAACGAGCACTTGGCTCATGTGATGACTTTGGCCATGGTTAAGTCGCTTGTGGTGAGACGAAGTTGAGGGTTCGATTCCCTCCAAAGACAAGGTATTTAATTTTGATTTAAATTTTTTTAGTTGCCTAATGTTGGAGGAATAAGGGTGCATAAGTGATTATTATTTTTATACTTTAAGGTTTGAAATTTATGGTGAATGTTTGTTGAGGATTATTGTGGAAGGTTTGATATTTGATATTTATGGTGAATTTTTGTTGAGGATTATTGTGGAGGTATTGATATTTAAGATTTATTATTTTAGGAGTAATAAGGAGTTTTAGTAAAGTCTTATTAATTTCTTATTAAGAATTTTGAGCATTATATTTGTATAAGGGTTTTTCCATTTAAAGAAGACTATGGTGAATGTTATTTTTGAGTTTGAGTAATAAGGTGTATTTTGGCTCATTATTTTGTATTGTGATTTGATTGAAGTCTTCTAACCCTTATTGAGATTGGAAAAGAGAAATTTATGAGTGTGGTAGATTTGTGAGATCAACTCCTTGTCAAACAAAAGGTATGGGTAAATTCTTCCTTGGTTGAGTTGGTTGATTGGCTTGCTTGAGAATTAAGTTTAGAGTGAAAAGGATTTGATTAGGGTTTTCTTTTCAAAAGTGTTTGAGTTAATGATTCAAGGTTTTTTCAATTGAGAGTTGTGATTAAACCTTGTTTTATAAGCATTGTTTTTGAGATCATTTGTTGAGTGAACTGTTTAAATTAATGCTTCAAGGTTTTATGAAATTGAGGGTTGTTTTTAAAACATTATTTGATAAGCATGGTTGTTGAAGTGAGTTGCTATACAAAGAACTTGAACTAGGGTTTGAAACTATCATGAGTATCATTGTTATGTGATATTTGTTTTTGATAATTGTTGGAAACATTTTGAGTTGGATGATACATGCTTGGACTAGGGTTTGTGAGCAAGATTTGTTTCTTGAAGTGATTGGTTGAGTAGATTTGATTGAGCCTAGTCAAGTGGATGTATGAAGTGATTGTTCAAGTATCATAAAAAAAACTATTCTATATTCTAATTTGAGTTGAGATTGATTTTTGAAAAAATAACATATTGAGTATGTTAGTCTCACAATGACACTGAGAGGGGGGGGTGAATCAGTGTAGCTATTAAAAACTTAAATCTTCAACTCTTAATGCCGAAACAATGAAAACTTAAAACCCAATAAAGAAAATATAACAAGAGAGCATTCCACAACACACGATGTAATGAGGTTCACCAATTTGGCTACTCCTCAAAAATGACTGCTTGGATTCCCGTCCAAATCTAGCCTTTGCAAAATACAATTTTACAATCACTTTACCAGCACCCACTGGAAGGAGCACCAACCCCTAATTCAAGCACCAACTTGAACTGCACTTTTGAAACTATCAGATTGACATAAAAATGCCTTCGCTTATACAAGACCTTGACTGGTCTGTTGCTAACCCAACCTCTCTCACTATTCACCAAAACACACACACTCTTAAAGCTCTGCTTACTGCTCTTTTATGGCTCTCACTGCTCTGCTGAATACACTCTTGCAGCTCTCTTTCAACCCCCTTCTTGCAACACTTTCACTCAATTTCAGCAGCATGTAATCCTCTGCACAGACCACCTTTTATACCCATATTGTATTTTTGTAACTCCAGTTGTAACTCCTTTCATTTCTCATGCGCCACTTGTCATTTGTAACACCTTCTAACTCATGAATTGCTTTTGTATATATATAGGGTAGGCTTTTCATCAAACACGATGCATGTTACGAATTTACACATATACCCCTACCATGACTGTTCATCTTCTCGGTCATGACTGTTCGTATTCTTTTCTGTGCATGCATGCATATTCGATTCTATTTATACGACTGTTAGATTTCTCCTTCTTCGACTATTCTTTTATTAGCTGCATGATTTTCTTTTGTAATGGCCCCTGTAACTATTGCATAACTTCAGTTAACGGTCACATACCTTATTTCAGCTAGGTTCTATTTTTAGCTTGTGCCAAAGAGACCTATCGCAAAATCGTGACACTTCTGCCTCTTTGTCCTCTTCTCGGCTTGTACCTATGAAAACACATGTCATGATATCGTGACACTTTTGCCTCCGTACTCTTCCTTTTTACTTTTGTCGTGATATCGTGACACTTCTGCCTTCTTACATTCTCTCTCCTCCTAGAGTCGTGAAAATGTGACATGTCACGATATCATGACACTTTTTCTCCTTGGCACTTTCTCTTACCTTCGAGTCGCAAAAACGTGACATGTCACGATATCGTGACACTTTTTCATTCTCTTCCTTCCTACTCTCTTCAAGTCACAAAAATGCGACATGTCACGAAATCGTGACACTTTTCCTTCTCTGCCTTCATGCTCTCTTCAAGTCGTGAAAATGCGACATGTCACGAAATCGTGACACTTTTTCTTTCATACAATCTCTCTTCGCTTTGGACCGCGAAAATGAAACATGTCGCGAAATCGTGACACTTTTTCTTCCATACAATCTCTCTTCGCTTTGGACCGCAAAAATGAAACATGTCACGAAATCGTGACACCTTTTTCTCTCTCCTCTTTCTCTTCGCTTTGGACCGCAAAAATGAAACATGTCACGAAATCGCGACACCTTTTTCTCTCTCCTCTTTCTCTTCGCTTTGGACCACGAAAATGAAACATGTCACGAAATCGTGACACCTTTTTCTCTCTCCTCTTACTCTTCGCTTTGGACCGCGAAAATGAAACATGTCGCGAAATCGCGACACCTTTTTCTCTCTCCTCTTTCTCTTCGAACATGTCACGATATCGTGACAGTTTTTCTTGCTTGCGCTTTCTCTCCGAACATGTCGCGATATCGCGACAGTTTTGCTTTCTTGCTCTTTCTCTCCAAACATGTCGCGATATCGCGACAATTTTGCTTTCTTGCTCTTTCTCTCCAAACATGTCGCGATATCGCGATAGTTTTGCTTTCTTCCCAACATGTCACGATAGTTTTTCTTTCTTCTCAACATGTCGCGATATCGTGACAATTTTCCTCCTTGCTCAACATGTCGCGATATCGCGACAGTTTTCTTCTTTGCTCAACATGTCGCGATATCACGACAGTTTTCTTCCTTGTGATTTTCTTTTGATTTTTAGCAAATGGGCCACTTCTATCTTTTGGAAAATCACTGTACATACTCTGAAAATCCTCTTAACTCCTGTCCACTGCATCAACCGATCTGTCTGACTGTGTTGACAACAATGACAATACTGTTGCTGCACCTTGCTCATCAATCTCCCCCTTTGGAATTGTTGGCAACACACATGCACATTCCTGTAATTCTTCTCCCCCTTTGACAATAATACCAAAGGGCTATTGCAGACTCCCCCTGAGTCCATGCACAACATTCTCAGGCACACGTTATGACAGTTAGAAAAAATTACAAATATGAGCACAAAGATAATCAAATATATAAATGCTCCCCCTGAGAATGTGATCCCGATAGCTAGTCAGTACTTGGGAAGCATGACCACTCCCAATTTATTGCGAAGGTACTCAAAAGTTTCTTTGGGCAGCGGTTTTGTGAAGATATCCACTACTTGCTCTGTAGTTGGGACAAAATCCAACTTTACCTCTTCTTCCACAACTTTCTCCTTCAGAAAGTGATATCGGATAGCAATATGTTTTGTGCGAGAATGCATAACTGGATTCTTTGAGATATTAATGGCATTGGTGTTATCACACTTAACTAAAATTGGCTCACTGAAGTTAATGCCAAGATCTTTCAGGGTTTGTTTCATCCATAAAACCTGCATACAACACGTAGTTGCTGCAATATATTCTACCTCTGCTGTGGATAAAGAGACTGATTCTTGTTTCTTACTGTGCCATGCAACCAACCTGTCTCCAAGATAGAATGCACCTCCACTGGTACTCTTTCTATCATCGACACATCCTACCCAATCTGCATCTGAATATGCAATAAGAGTGAAGTCCTTACCTTTCGGATACCATAACCCATACTCCATAGTACCCTTTAGATACCGAAGAATCCTCTTCACTGCTATCACATGAGTCTCCTTGGGACTCGCCTAAAATCGTGCTACCATGCAAACTGCTGCAATATATCTGGTCTGGTAGCTGTCAAATACAATAGGCTCCCAATCATAGATTTGTACATGGTTTGATCAACATTTGGAGATTTGTCATCCTTGCTCAACTTGCATCCTGTTGTCATGGGAGTGCTAACAAGCTTACAATCCTCCATTGTGAACTTTTTTAGCATCTCTTTCACATATTTAACTTGAGAAATAAATATGCCCTTCTCATTTTGATTAACTTGCAGTTCGAGAAAATATGAAAGTTCACCAATCATAGACATTTCAAATTCTTTTTGCATCTGCTTTGCTAAATCCTTACACGACTTATCATTGCTTCTGCCAAAGATGATATCATCTACATATACAACAAGGACAATGAGATGGCCATCTTCCTTTTTGACATACAAATTGCTATCTACCATACCCTTTTTGAACCCTTGTTGAGTAAGATAGTTGTCTAGCCTTGCATACCATGCTCTGGGTGCCTGTTTCAAGCCATACAATGCTTTCTTCAACTTGCAGATGAAGTTGGGATTATCACCAAGTTGGAAACCATCAGGTTGCTCAATATAGACCTCTTCTTCAAGTTTTCCATTCAAAAATGCTGATTTCACGTCCATTTGATAAACTTTGAAATTCTTGTGAACTGCTAAAGCTAGAAACATTCTGATTGCCTCTAGTCTAGCCATAGGTGCAAAGGTTTCCTCAAAGTCAATGCCTTCAACTTGTGCATAGCCTTTATAGACCAATCTTGCTTTATTCCTTACTACTTGTCCATCTTCATTCAATTTGTTTCAAAAAATCCATTTAGTATCGATTATATTTTTATTTGCAGGTCTTGGTACTAACTCCTAGGTTTTGTTTTTCTCGATCTGATCTAATTCTTCATTTATAGCCATCATCCAACTTTCATCTTTGCTTGCTTCAGCAATATTTTTGGGCTCTATGCTGGATAATAGAGAGTAGTTACTTACTACTCTTTTTCTTGTCTGAACACCAACTGTGGGGTCTCCAATTATCTGCTCTCTAGGATGATTTTTTTGCCAGCTGCCTGTTTTGAATTTTTTGTTTTCTTCCTCTTTTGAATCACTACTTAAATCATCTGATTCAATTTTTTGTTTCTTTTCCGTTTCTTTTTCCTCATCTCCTTCAATGACTTCTTCATAAATTGGGTAGTTTTCTTTATAGCTTATTTCTCGTTCCCTACCTTCATCAAATTTAACATCGGCACTCTCCACAATTTTCTTTAGCCTCTTGTTGTAGCATGTGTAGGCTTTGCTTTTTGTCGAATAGCCAAGAAAAATACCTTCATCGACTCTATCTTCAAATTTACCAAGATTTTCTTCAGTTCTTTTGATGTAACACTTACTGCCAAAAACTTTAAAGTATCTTGTTGTTGCCTTTCTACCGAACCACAGCTCATATGGTGTTTTGCTTTCATGCGTCCTCAACATGCACCTATTTTGGATGTATACCGCAGTATGGACTGCCTCTTTCCAAAATATGTCTGCTATTTTGCTCTCAGTCAACATAGTCCGTGCCATTTCCTGCACTCTGTCCTGTTCTTTCTTTCTACCACACCATTCTGTTGAGGTGTCCTTGCTACTAAAAACTGTCTCCTAATCCCATATTTTTGATAGTACTCTGCAAACTCCTCTGAAATGAACTCTCCTCCTCTATCTGATCTCACACATTTAATCCTTTTTCCTATTTGATTCTCAACTTGGTTTTTGAAAATCTTGAACATCTCAAAGGCATCTGATTTAAGCTTCAAAAATAGTATCCATGTCATCCTGGAATAGTCATCTATGCACAACATAAAGTATTTGTCACCATTTATGCTTTGTGTTCTCATGGGTCCACATAAATCAGTATGTATTAGTTCTAATGGTTTTCTTGTGAAGTACTCTTTTGTTTTAAATGTGGCTCTAGTTTGCTTCCCCTTTTGGCATGAAGCACAAATGCTATTTAAAGGTTTACCAATGGTGGGAATATCTCTTACTACCCTTTTTGAGCTGATTCTTACTAGATTGTCGAAACTGATATGACCGAGCCTCTTGTGCCACAGCCAATTTTCTTCTTCCTGTCCAATCAAGCATGCTCCTTCTGAAGTCTCTGAGAGAGTATACAGGTTGCCAGATGTCCTTGATCCAGTTGCTATCAACTTTCCACGGTTTGTTGTTTTGACTTCACAACCCTGCTTCTTGAAAATAACTTCATGACCTCTATCACAAATCTGACTTACACTTAACAAGTTATGCTTTAGACCAATCACAAACAAGACTTCTTTTGACTTGATTTTTCCATCACTGATCTTAACTGATCCTTTGCCAACTATCTTAGCTCCATCATTATTTCCAAATTTTATAGAACCACCTTCATATTTTTGTAACTTCTCAAATTTTTGTTTGTCACCTGTCATATGACTTGAGCATCCACTATCAAGTATCCATGGTGCAGATTTGTTCTGTGCTTTAAATTTTGTCTGTACGATCAAGGATTCCTTTTCTTCCTTGGGTTGCTCCTTTTCTTTCCACTCTGGTTTGATTACAGTTTTGGTCACTTGTTTTGACTTTTCTTTGTCAGTAGCCTGTGTATGTTTTTCTAGAAATTTTCTATTTTGTCTCAAACCGTTTGGTTGAAACTTTCTTCCCCGAAGTTTATTTGCTGCAAATGTACTTCGACAATTTCTTGCAATGTGCCCAAAATTATGACAGTTATAACATTCTACTGCATAATCCATCAGCGGTGAAAAAACATTTCTATCGGTAAAGTTCCTTTGTCCTACATTATACTTGCAATCTAAAATCTTATGACCATAACCATTGCATTTAAAACAATAACCAGAAAAGGAATGAGTGAACCTGGGTGATGGTCTTTGCCATTTTGTAGTGGAAGCCATAAATCTTCTTCTCTTTTGATGAGTGACATTGGTGAATCCATCATTGTCAATACTCCTCTCTTGCCTGGCTTTATTGCTTTCTTTAGCATGATTCATTTTTTCTTGATCAACCCTGATCTTATCTTCATTCTTTATGGGTTCTACAGATATGGCCTTTGATCCATTTGATGATTCTCCTTCGACGAAACCTAAACCAAATTTGATGCCTGTAGTCCTTTGGTTATTTATAATCTTGTCCAGCTTCACGTAACTTCCTTCAAGTTTGTGATAACAACTCAATTTTTGATTCATCTCTTCTAGTCGTATCCTTAAACCAACAATCTCTTCTTCTAACTTGCTGCACTCATCTATTTTCATGGTTAATTGTACTTCGATATCTTTAGATATTTTCTTAAATTCATCTATCTGTACTTTCAAGTTGGATATGATTTCATTGGCATCTTCAAGCTTTCTTGAAGTTTTCTTATTCTTTTTCCTTTCTAAACTCAGCTCTTTAAGTGCAGCGACCAACTCACCTTCCAGATCTACTTCAGCCTCAGCCTCAAGGTTTTTATTGCATTCCTATTTTTCCTCTATTTTTTCTTCTTCAAATGCCATGAAAAGAGCTTCACCTTTTTCTTCTTCAGAATCCTCACCGGAGCTGTCTTCTGAAGGACTGACATTCTTGGATATGAAACTTTTCTTCTTGAAGTTTCCTTTTCTAAAATTTGGTTTCTTCTTCCAGTCACCTCTTTCTTGGTGTGAACCTTCATCACTTTTGCTTTTCTCATTAAGAGGACATTTAGCTGCAAAGTGCCCAACGCCTCCACAGTTGAAACACTTAAATGGTAGCTTTCCTCTGTATTTTCCTTTTCCCCGATTAGTTTTCGAACAAAGTTTGCTTCTGTTTCATCTGATGTCTCTTCTTCCTCGGATTCTTGTTTTGCTTTTATATTTTTATGTGCTTTAAAAGTAGCTTCTCTGTCTGTGGGTTTAGTTTTTCCTATTCTCATCTCATATGCAGTCAAGGAACCATGCATCTCATCCATACTAAAAGTATTAAGATCTTTAGCTTCTTCTATTGCAGAAACTTTGGAATCAAATCTTTGGGTAAGAGATCTTAGTACCTTTTTTACGACGACAACATCTTCCATGTCCTCGTCGAGTCCTCTAATTGCATTAATGATTCCATTCACTCTCAGCATGTATGCCTCTATGTTCTCATCCTCATTCATCTTTAATGCTTCAAACTGAGCTCGATGCATTTGTAACTTGGCCTCCTTGATCTTGTCGTCTCCTTCATGAATGCTCCTTAGTTTGTCCCACATATCTTTTGCCATTTTACAACTCATAATCTTTATCAGTTCGTTGTCCACCAAACCGCACATGATAGCATTCTTTGCTTTAGAGTTATTCTCAAACAGTTTCTTACCGACAACATCGGTTGGAGGAGTGGTGGGTATGGTGTATCCACTATCTACTGATTCCCAAATGTCGTATCCCAGAGAACACAAATATGTTTGCATCCCGAGTCTCCAGAATGCGTAGTTAGTTTCGTCAAACAATGGTGCTTTGTTTGATGAGAATCCTTCACCACCTGCCATTGTCTCACTTCCAAGATCACCTTAGCTGATTAAGCTTGTTTAAGAACTTGGCTCTGATACCAATTGTTAGTCTCACAATGACACTGAGAGGGGGGGTGAATCAGTGTAGCTATTAAAAACTTAAATCTTCAACTCTTAATGTCGAAACAATGAAAACTTAAAACCCAATAAAGCAAATATAACAAGAGAGCATTCCACAACACACGATGTAACGAGGTTCACCAATTTGGCTACTCCTCAAAAAATGACTGCTTGGATTCCCATCCAAATCCAACCTTTGCAAAATACAATTTTACAATCACTTTACCAACACCCACTGGAAGGAGCACCAACCCCTGGTTTATCTGCACCTACAAAAAGGAGCACCAACCCCTAATTCAAGCACCAACTTGAACTGCACTTTTGAAACTATCAGATTGACATAAAAATGCCTTCGCTTATACAAGACCCTGACTGGTCTGTTGCTAACCCAACCTCTCTCACTATTCACCAAAACACACACACTCTTAAAGCTCTACTTACTGCTCTTTTATGGCTCTCACTGCTCTGCTGAATACACTCTTGCAGCCCTCTTTCAACCCCCTTCTTGCAGCACTTTCACTCAATTTCAGTAGCATGTAATCCTCCACGTAGACCACCTTTTATACCCATATTGTATTTTTGTAACTCCAGTTGTAACTCCTTTCATTTCTCATGCGCCACTTGACAGTTGTAACACCTTCTAACTGTAACTACTTTTGTATATATATAGGGTAGGCTTTTCATCAAACACGATGCATGTTACGAATTTACACATATACCCCTACCATGACTGTTCGTCTTCTCGGTCATGACTGTTCGTATTCTTTTCTGTGCATGCATGCATATTCGATTCTATTTATACGACTGTTAGATTTCTCCTTCTTCGACTGTTCTTTTATTAGCTGCATGATTTTCTTTTGTAACGGCCCCTGTAACTGCTGCATAACTTTAGTTAACGGTCACATACCTTATTTCGGCTGGGTTCTATTTTTAGCTTGCGCCAAAGTGACCTATCGTGAAATCGTGACACTTTCACCTCTTTGTCCTCTTCTTGGCTTGTACCCGCAAAAACACAACATGTCATGATATCGTGACACTTTCACCTTCGTACTCTTCCTTTTTACTTTTGTCACGATATCGTGACACTTCTACCTTCTTACATTCTCTCTCCTCCTAGAGTCGCGAAAATGCGACATGTCGCGATATCATGACACTTTTTCTCCTTGGCACTTTCTCTTACCTTCGAGTCACGAAAACGCGACATGTCGCGATATCGCGACACTTTTTCATTCTCTTCCTTCCTGCTCTCTTCAAGTCGTGAAAATGCGACATGTCACGAAATCATGACACTTTTTCTTCCATACAATCTCTCTTCGCTTTGGACCGTGAAAATGAAACATGTCACGAAATCGTGACACTTTTTCTTCCATACAATCTCTCTTCGCTTTGGATCGCGAAAATGAAACATGTCATGAAATCGTGACACCTTTTTCTCTCTCCTCTTTCTCTTCGCTTTGGACCGCGAAAATGAAACATGTCACAAAATCGTGACACCTTTTTCTCTCTCCTCTTTCTCTTCGCTTTGGACCGCGAAAATGAAACATGTCACAAAATCGTGACACCTTTTTCTCTCTCCTCTTCTCTTCGCTTTGACCTGTGAAAATGGAACATGTCGTGAAATCGTGACACCTTTTTCTCTCTCCTCTTTTTCTTCAAACATGTCGCGATATCGTGACACCTTTTTCTTTCTTGCTCTTTCTCTCCGAACATGTCGCGATATCGTGACAGTTTTGCTTTCTTGCTCTTTCTCTCCAAACATGTCGCGATATCGCGACAATTTTGCTTTCTTGCTCTTTCTCTCCAAACATGTCACGATATTGCGACAGTTTTGCTTTCTTCCCAACATGTCGCGATATCGCGATAGTTTTTCTTTCTTCTCAACATGTCGCGATATCGCGACAGTTTTCCTCCTTGCTCAACATGTCGCGATATCGCGACAGTTTTCTTCTTTGCTTAACATGTCGCGATATCACGACAGTTTTCTTCCTTGTGATTTTATTTTGATTTTTAGCAAATGGGCCACTTCTATCTTTTGGAAAATCACTGTACATACTCTGAAAATCCTCTTAACTCCTGTCCACTGCATCAACCGATCTGTCTGACTGTGTTGACAATAATGACAATACTGTTGCTGCACCTTGGTTATCAGAGTATCTAACAATTATCTTTATGCTTCTATGAGATTGAGTTGAGAAAGTGATTGAGTTTTGAGGATAGAACATATTGAGTCTCTAACAATTCTCTTTATGTTTCTATGAGATTGATTTGAGTTGAGAAAGTGATTGAGCATTGAGTAAAGAATATATTGAGTCTCTAAAAAATCTCTTTATGTTTTTATGAGATTGGACAAGTTCTGTGTGAGCTTGTTGAGCAGATTTTAACAAGTTCTGTGTGGGCTTGTTGAGCAGATTTGGATAGGTTCTGTGTGAACCTGTTGAGAAAATTTTTGTAGGTTCTGAGTGGACCTGTTGAGAAAATTTGAGCAGGTTCTGTGTGGATCTATTGAGCAGATTTGAGCAGATTCTGAGTGGACCTATTGTGCAGATTTTAGCAAGTTCTAAGTGGACATATTGAGCAGATTTGAACAGGTTCTGAGCGGACCTATTGAGCATATTTGAATGGACTTATGCTAGACTAACTAGATTGTGTTTAGTGCAAGAGTTGAGAAAATTTGTGCTAGACTGAATGGACTATGTTTAGTGTAGATTTGAGTGATCTTATTGAGGAGACTTATGCTAGATTGACTGGATTGTGTTTAGTGCAAGAGATTGAGTTGTGCTAGACAAACTAGACTGTGTTTAGTACAAAATTGAGATAGAGTTTTGGAGGTGATAGAGCAGAGAGGATAGAGTCTCCAGTGGATGGAGATCCATCAGCTAGGGTAGTGAGGATAGGTCTTCTAATTGGGGACAAGAGTCTTTCGTGGAGAGAGATCCACAAGCCAGCAGTGGAGGTAGTAGTCTTCTAGAAGATCACCAACCAGAGTAGAGGAGGAGTTCTCCTATGGATAGATATCCATAAACTAGATTTAGGGGATCAACATATCCTTTGGATAAAGGTCCATAAACATTGTAATTAGGAAGGATTCCCAAGAGATTGATTGAGAAAATTTTAGTGAAATATTTTCTCCGTGGAGGTAGCCATCTTTGGGTGAACCACGTTAAATCTGTGTCTCTATTGTGTATGGTGTTTTATGTATTGCTTTGATTACTACTATTGATATTGCTATCTATACACTGCATAATATTGTTTTCGAAAGAAAAGTAAAAAGTGCTCTTATATTGTTCACCCCCCTCTCAGTATAAGCTTGTGTTCTTCATCTCTGCCTATATATTGTAACATATTTTTTGTATCAATATATCTCATATCTTTCTTATATTTCTTCTATTTTTATAAAAAGTAACATTAAGGGGGAATGCAGAGTTAATGTGTACTTTGTTTGTCATTTATGACATGTGTCCTTGACACTTATCATGATTTCATATAGGCCTCCTACCTATATATTGTAACACATTTCTTGTATCAATATATCTCATATATTTCAAGTCCCAATAATCAATGCTCCTCTCTATTAAAAAATAATAATAATAATAATAATTACTAGGCATCGTATTACAAAAGCAAAAAAAATGTTTCAAAATTCTATAAAATTAATTCTTCGAATTTGTGAATTTCAACCTAAATTTGTGAATTCAAAAGTTAAATTTAGGCCTGAATTTGAAGATTCGGGTCATTTTTAGAAAATTTGTGATGTTACAAAATCGTCGCAATGCCCCAAATTTGCTATTGCAGTCGTGAAACAATGAGCCACGTATAAAAAATTTAAAAACATGACAATTTTTTTTTTGCAACAAACAAAAAATTTCTACACTAAGATGGCTAGAATCCTTACCCAGATCTGGATGCCCTCCTTATTTTCCACACGAACCTTATCTACCTAATGTCATGATTTTTCCATTTTTCTTTCTCTAGAGAAAACTTTTCTGAAAATATAAAATGTAAAAATGAATTAGGTTTTACCCTAATTTTTCATTTTATTCACTTTTTACCCTCTTTTCAAAATTTTGAGTTTTGCACTAAAATTTAGAATTTAATACAAAAATTGAAGGGGGTATCTCAGATAGTAAAAAACTGAATATTTTTTTTGCAAAAAAATCCTGTTTTTATCGTAAAACATATTTTTCCTTCTTTTGCTACATCTTTTCTTTAACGTAAATATTCAAAAATGCGCTAAAGAGGGGAAAAAATGTAGCAGGGAAAATTTGACCCATATCAAATTCTCCTCCTTAGAAAACAATGTTGTGAACCTCTAAAAACATCCTCCTAACCCTTCTTCTCCTTTTCTCATTTTGTGTGCCCATTTTTTTGGTCATTTTCTCCTCTCCAGTAATTTTGGGATATTTGTGGCAATTTCAGGTTGTTACGAAATCAACCAAACATGAAATCTACCTAATTATGATAATCAATTAAAAATCATTGCATTTGTCCTTAATTGGGCCAAATTGCATCCTTGAAAGATTTAGGACCTCCCAAATCTACCTAAATTAGGGCAAAGCCTTAATTTCTTATTATTACGCTCAATTTAGCAATCAACCTTGATTGGTTTAATCTGGGACTTCTCCCTAGATTACCCCTGGATCCCTGGTGTCCTGATTTCCCCTCTATTCACGTCAACCTTAAAGAAAATTTAGAGAATTTTGCAAATTTTAGGTCACAAAATTGCAGGTTACAGACTTGGAATTGCAAAAGGGGCAAAAATTTGACCACTGCTTTTTAGAAGATGAATTTGTGAGCTTACAAATTCATGAAATTATTAAAAAAATTGTGAGACTACTCCCAAAATTTTTTGCATCACACTTGGGGGCACATTTAGATCAAAGTATGCACATTCCCGATTTCATTTCATGTTTTCAATACTATAGATCATATTTCCTTATTGAATTGAGGCATTATTTATCATTCCATTGTGTTAGAATTACATGATTTCAAGATAAATCTCAATCCATATAGCATACAATCATTCAAATTTGAGATCTGTAATCTGATTACTTTCTAGAAATTTGTAGAGATATAATCATATTAAATCATAATTTATTGATGATCGGGTCTAATCCTTTATTTTAAATCAGGTTTTAGTGTCGTTATATGAAATTGTAGGTTTTAGACAATTTTGTGGATCCCTAAAATTAAATTCGTAAAGTTACAAATTTGGTCAAAAGACCATGAATTCGTTTGCAGGACCCAAATTTGTACAAACAAGTCAAAAAGTTTGTAGATTTAGCCAACTAGATCAGATAAGGCTTAGAATTTCTTTTTGATCTGAATTTGCATAAAAATTTACTTCTTAGAACATTTGTGTGTATTTGTTTTCATTGAATCTCAATCGCATATAGGTTAGTTTAGTTGCATTGGCCAAACCTAGGTGTATGCGAGTAATCTTAAAAAAACACATCAAACAAATCCCCACCTAGGCATGGAAACCACCATAATAAGTATTTCCTAGTGAAACCTCACCCCATTCATCGACAATCACCAAGGAGAGCGCAACACAAGTGCTTCTTATCTGAGATGCAGATTCATCATTTTCCCTCCCCCTTTTAGGCACGGATCCATTAGCCTGGGAGAAATGGGTGCAAAAATTTTGGGTCTACACCAAATCAAGATAACATAGCTATATGAAGCACGATAATTTTAGATTAAAGCTAGAGTTCATTGGCTTAATATTGGACACTGAGTCTCCAAAGAATTCATTCAATGCCTCTGATATCAGGTTACTCAGATAAAATCCATTCATAAAATTGGGGAGCATATCACTAAGATTCCATCTATATCCCAATATTTTGTTAAGCACTACAAGTAGGTTTTCTCTTTGTATCCCCTTAATAGTGATTGAAATAGGAATTTACAAAAGTGCCTTGGTGTGGTTTTTGTGGAACTCTAATTCTCAAAGGATTGCTTATGATAAGACCTTCACAATTGAGGATCTTTATGATGCTCTTTCTCAAATGGTTTATGATAAGGAACTATGCCTAGATAGTTTTCCTTATGAATCCTATAAATCCCTTTAAGATACAATAGGTAAATACTTATATCATTTATGACACGAATCTTGGGTATAGGCTTTCTAGGTAGTTTGATTAATAAGGGCAACATAAAATTCATACCCAAGGTTGGTGCTTCTAAGAGAATTACTAATTGGTGCCCTATTGCCTTATTCAATGTTTTTTTTTTTTTTTTGTGGAAAACATCCCAAAAGGGATGCCACTTTTGGGTAAGACCCAAGGAGGCGGGGGTATCCATTCCACCAAAAATGCCCGGGACTCGGACCTGGCCTACCACCTTTGACATACTCAAGGAGCAAACAAACACACAAAACCAATTTAAAAATAAGTAAAATAACAACAAAAATAATAAAATAAAATAAAAAACATGCTCCTTGAGTGTGTCAAAACCAAAAGCACAACCAAACACGCACAATAAGATAAAAGAAACCACAACACAAACCACATAGAAAAACACAAGAACCACATAACAAAACACAAACAAGACAAAAACAAGAGAACACTACAAAGACATAACCCAAAAAAACATGAAAAATAAACACAACCAAAACCTAAAAAATAAAATAAATAAAATAAAAATAAAAAACAACCAACAACAGACAATAAACAAAAACAAAAAACATAGAAAACACTCACACATAAAAAAATGAAATAACACAAACAAAGAGAAACCCAAGAACAAGAACGAAAAAAACACAAGAACAATAACAAAAAACATAAAAAAAAAAAACAAAACAACAAAAACACAAGAACAACAAAAAACAACACAAAGAACACAAAAACAAAACAAAACAAAAGAACCCACCCACCTTAAAAAACTAAACAAAAAAACAAAGAAGAAAAAAGAAAAAAAAATGAACAAAACAATGACCTATCTAGACCAGAAGACTATTAAGGCAAGAATCAACAGAGGAAACAAAATAAAGAATAGAATGAGCTAGGGAACTAAAAAAACTGAATGAACCAAAGAGAAGCAAAAAAAAAACAAGAAGAAACTAGGTACCTTCAGAGCTGGAGCCATCCAAAGAAATGATAGAAAGAAGAGCTTCCCTAATTTGAGAAGCCCACCATATAGGAGGGTGGCCATAACAAGTAAGATCACCTTTGTCCAAAGCCCAATTAGCTAAAGCATCAACACTCTTGTTTTGATCTCCGACCACATGATTGTAATCAACTTTCAAAAATCCCATCTGGATTAACTGAATCTTCTCAATAATTCTTTTTATTCTCCAATCCACCTTATGATTCTTAGAAGGAGTCTTCAAGAGATTAATCATAAGTTGAGAGTCGGACTCAACTAACACCTTTTCCCATCCAACCTTAGTAGCCTCCTGAAGGCCTCTAAGGATACCATACCCCTCAACAAGGTTATTGGAAAGAATACCCAAATTCTCAGCAAAAGTAAAAACCAGGGAGCCATCTGAAAGTCTACCAATTCCTCCCACATTGGCTTTTCCAGGGTTCCCTCTAGAGGCTCCATCAGTATTGACTTTTCCAAAATCCTTAGGAGGAGGTTGCCAATTTCTAGTCCTATCCATCTTACTAATACTCACATTCCCTTTAAGTTGGTTGCCCTTAGAAGGTTTAATCTTCAATATTTGCATCACTTGATCCCATCTTTGGTGGGATTTTTGGGGGTGATTAAGGAGATGATGGACTGATTCAACTAAGTTGGCTATGGTATTTTGCCAAATATAGTGAATATCCTTCCTATCTTGATTAAAAATTTGGTTGTTCCTTTCATTCCAAATATTCCAAAGAAGAATGGTAGAACCCATCCAAACTAACTGCCTAATAAAATGATCAACACCCTCTTGATTAGGCCAATCCCTCCAAAGTTGTTCAAAAGTGAAAAAATTGGACCATTGTAAGCCAAGTAAAGTTGCCATTCTCCTCCATAGCTCAGAGGCTAAAGTACACTCAATAAAAATATGGTTGATATTTTCTACATTCTCTTCACACATTTCACATCTAAAAGGGCCATGAAAACCACGCTTCATAAGTTGCTCACCGATAAGCACCCTACGATGCAATAAAAGCCAATTAAAGAACCTCACCTTAGACCAGATATTTTGAGCCCACAATCGAGAAAATATGTTAGAAGAATGGTTGGGATTATTATGGCATAAGGTCAAATAACCTTGAGCAAGTGAATACTCACCCTTAGTAGTGTTGTTCCATCCAAAACAATCTTTTTCATGGGACCAAGAGAGGGATCTCATATGAAGGATGCCTTGGATATCTTGTCTTTGCCTTTCTGGGATTTGAATAGGCCAGTCCTCAATAGGGATCCAATATCTACCAACCTTTGAATTACCGGTATGGTACCGACGAGTAATTAGCCACCTTTATCCAATTAGCTCGGTGAAGCTCCTCCATCCAAGGCCTCCAATCGGGAAACTGAGTTATCAAAGGCTTGTGACCATCCCAAGAATCTGTCCAAAAATTTGCATGTTGACCATTATGAATGATCCAAAATAATTTTTTCTTTATCAAATCCTCACCAGTCTTAAGAACTGCTAAAATGGGAGAACCTTTGGTAGGAAGTTGATAGCGAACAAGGTCTTCTAGACTTTTGTTCTCAGCATATTTAGCATGGAGATTATTGGCCCAAAGAGCATTGGGGTTATGCAACATCCTCCAATATAATTTAGCAGCTAAAGCTTTGTTGTTATTAATTGAAGACCGGAATCCTAACCCCCCTTCACTCTTAGGAAGACATAAAGTATCCCATTTCACCAAGGCCCATTTTCTTTTCTCCTTAGTACCACTCCAAAGGAAACGATGACTGATTTGATCCAATTCTCGAAGAACAACCTTTGGGATATTCAAAATGGAAGAAACATAAATAGGAATAGCTTGAAGGACTGATTTTACCAAGGTGATTCTACCCCCAGAAGAAAGCCACTTGTTGGTCCACTTTCCAATTTTCTTCTTGACTTTGTCCAACAACCAATTCCAATCTTTATTTTTCTGCCTTTGAATATTTATGGGAATACCTAAATAAGTGATTGGAAGAGAGGTCTTCTTATATCTTAATTTATCCAAGACCATGGATTCCTGTCTAGCAGAGTAGTGAAAGAAAATAACTTTAGATTTGTCTTCATTGATCAACTGCCCAATAGCCTTAGAAAAATAGCTAATGATTTGCTTAATATTAGAAGCTTCCTTAACTGTAGCTTTACCTAAAAGGGTAGAGTCATCCACAAATTGAAGATGAGAGATAGGTCTAGCTCCATGAGCAATGGTAACTCCCTCAAGGGTTTTGTTTTCCCTCTTTTTGGTTATAGTCCTACCCAAGCATTCAAGCAAGAATGATGAATAAATAAGGGGATAGCGGGTCACCTTGCCTAATACCTCTGGAAGCTAGGAAAGACTGAGAAGGCCTGCCATTGATAAGAACTAAGTAGGAAACTGAAGAGATACATCCCATAATCCAATCCATCCAATCCTTAGAGAAACCAAATTGCCTCAAAACTTTGATAAGGAAGTGCCAATCCACTCTGTCATAAGCTTTGGATAAGTCTAACCGAATGAACATAGAAGGAGAATTTTGCATATCCATGGAATGGATGGCTTCCTGAGCAAGAACTATCTCATCTACTATTTGACGTCCTTCCACATATCCCCCTTGCTCTAGGGAAATAATCTTATGCAAAAGAGGCTTCAACCTTTCCTGCCATGATTTTAGTAATAATTTTGAGAAGAACATTACATAAAGCAATAGGTCTAAAAGCTGAGATATGATCAACCTCTTGAGCTTTTGGAACAAGAGTAATATAAGTTTTATTGATAACCTTCAAAATTTCTTTGGATTTCCTGGCTTCTTCCACCACCTCTAATAAATCAACATGAAGGATATCCCAGAACTCTTGGTAGAACTCAATAGGAAAACCATCAGGACCCGGGGTTTTCCCTTTTTGCATTTTAAAAACTACTTGTTGAAGCTCATTGATAGTAATAGGAGCAGTCAAAATAGAGTTCTCCTCAGAAGTGATAAGAGAAGGGATTGCTTGAAGAACATTTTGTTGAGAAGCTGAGTCAAGAGGAGTAGCGACAAAAATATTGGAAAAGTAATCAACAACAATAGAGTTCATGCCATCCCAAGTATAAACAACATCTCCAGAATCTGATTTTAAGGAAGAAATAAAGTTGTGAGATCTTCGAGCTAGAAGAGATTTGTGGAAGAAATTTGTGTTTCGATCTCCTTCTTTGAGCCATTGAATTCTAGATTTTTGCTTCCATAAGATTTCTTCTCTTTTTTCCCATTCCTCTAACTGAGTTGTGAGTTTAATTTCATCTGCACTTCTCTTCTCTGTGAGGCCATCTAAACGGATTTTCTTATTCAAATTTTCAAGATGAGCAATAACTTCATGTTTTTTTTATGAACATCCCCAAAATCTTTCCAGTTCCAAGTCTTGATTTTGGATTTAATGTATTGCAGTATTTTGGAAAAACAGAACATCTTAGTCCCATGCCTAGGTTTACCTTCCTTCCACCATTGTTGCACATGAGGTCTGAAGGAAATGTCTCTAAGCCACATTAATTGAAAACGAAAAGGAGAGAAACTCACATTGGTTTTCCACATTTCCACCATGATTGGCCAATGATCCGAACCAGCATTATTAAGAGTCTTCACTTTAGGAATGTGACCATGGATTAAGAAATTTTCAGAGAGCAAAAACCTATCCAATCTCTCCATTATACAAGCTAAGCCTTGCCTTCTATTAGACCAAGTCATAAGGCCATTATCTGGTTGGATATCCACAAGATGGAGGTTTGCAATATATTCGCTCATGAGGTCAGTACTTTTGTCCAAATTTCTATTTCCCCCCCTTTTCTCATCTAGAGAGAGGATGGTATTGAAATCTCCTCCGATCAAGATCCAAGCTTTAGGAAAATGAGAGATAATATGAGTAATATCCTTCCATTGTCTTCTTTTTTCCTCCAAAGAAGTCGGGGCATAAATAGTAATGTAGAGCATAATCTGGTTGGAATGTCTACTTTGAATAGCTATAGCCAACAAACCCCAAATGCCAACCATATGGTGAATAACTACCTCTTTTGGGTCCCAAAGACAAGCAATGCCACCCGAAGTCCCTTGGGAACTGAGGGAAACCACTTTTCCATCTGGCCAAATTTTACTGGCAATTAAGTCCATATCCTCCATTGACATATTTGTTTCTTGAAGGAAAACAAGATGTGGATGATTTATCTGAATCATTCTTCTAATTTCATTTTGTTTTGAAAGACTCCCTTTGAGTCCTCTAATATTCCAAGTGATGATCTTCATTAATACCGAGGCTAAAAATTTTGGGAAGGGCATTAATCTTACCTTCCTCTACAAGCTTTTCACCTTCTTTTACCATATGATATTGATTGGTCTTGCGACCTACTTTTTGATTAGAATCCATCTTCAATTTTTTTTCCCTGTTTCTTGACTTATTCCAATTGAATCTGAGATGGCTTCTAACCTTGAAGAATGCTCATACACAACCAAAATTTTACTAGATGGTTCAATGGAGTCTATATTGGGACCTGCATTATTTGAAGTTTTGACATTTGAAATATTGTTTTTCTTGTGTAAATTTTCTCCTTTTTTTTCTGTTGAAAACCTTTGATTTGTTGGTTTGTCTCCGAGTTCTTTCCTTCATATTTAAATTGTGTTTCTAAGATTTTGGTTTCCATTATTTCCTCTTCCTCACTTGGGACATCATTTGTGGAAAGGATTTCAAACATATTAGCAGATGACTTTGATTGATCCTTCATTACTTGGTTTTTTCGAGTGTTCTTCTTCTTAGGTATTTGGAAACCTCATCGAGTTTATATCTTCCTTCTTTTGATCAGGAATTTTATTTGGGCAAGCACTGGCCAAATGACCATATTCATGGCAAATTCTACAACGAAAAGGAATGTTATCATAGTCCACTACTTGCTCCCAAGTGTCTTCCCCAAATTGTAATGTGATCTTTATTCCTCAATTGCAATATAATGAAGTAATACGAAACCACAGCAGTAAATAAAATAAATCAAATTGGATATAGTTCGCCACTCAGGGAGGGCACGTCCCCGTCGTGAAGGCAATTGTGCGAAATACGCAGTGAAAGAATAATAATAACAAGATGATTTAATTTTAAATAATCTATCTAATATATATATGAAATGTTTACTCTTGGAATACCTAGCCGACGGCTAGGTTTGGTGTGTAACATGACTCCCCTCCTCGGAAAGCTTTGTCCTCAAAGCTGGAAATGTCTGGAAAATACTTTCAGGTTCCCATGTGGCATCCTCCTCTGGTAAATCTTGCCATTTGATGAGAAATTCTTGAATCTGACGTGATCTCAGTCTTCGTATTCTGTGTTGTAGTATATCTTCAGGTTGGAGATGTATGCGTCCTTCCTCATCGAGCACTGGTAATTCTGATTGACTTTGCACTTTCTGACCAATTACTTTTTTGAGACATGAAACATGAAATACCGGGTGTATTCGTGATGATGTAGGTAGCTCTAACTGATAGGCTACTTCTCCAATGCGGCGCACAATTTTGTAAGGACCATAGAATCGTGGAGCCAACTTTTGGCTGGACTTTATCCTTAACGATGATTGTTTGTAAGGTTGCAACCTTAGGAAAACCCAATCACCTATATTAAAAGTTCTCTCTGATCGGTGCAAGTCTTGTTGTTGTTTCATACGATTTTGTGCTTGGACTAAATTCTCTTTGAGGATGGTGAGTGTAGACTGCCTTTGTTGGAACCAATCATCCACTTTGGCTACTTTGGATGATCCTTGTACGTAATCTATGACGGTTGGAGGCTTGGTGCCATACAATGCTTCAAATGGAGACATCTTAATTGAGTAATGGTAAGAAGTGTTGTACCACCATTCTGCCAATGCTAACCACTGGCTCCATTGGTATTGTTTATCTTGAGCGAAACATCTTAAGTACGTACCCAAACATTTGTTAACTACTTCTGTTTGACCATCTGTCTGTGGATGGTAGGCTGAGGACATGTTCAATTTGGTACCACTAAGTCGAAATAATTCCCGCCAAAAGTTACTAGTGAAGATGGGGTCTCTATCACTTACAATATTTTTTGGCATACCATGTAATTTGAAAATTGAATCCATAAATACCTTTGCCACCTTGCTTGCGGAAAATGGATGTTGTAAAGCCTGAAAGTGAGCGTATTTGGATAACCGGTCTACGACTACGAAGATTACTGTCCTGCCTTCTGACTTTGGAAGACCTTCAATAAAATCCATGGATATATGTTCCCACTGTCGTTCAGGGATGGGTAATGGTTGTAACAACCCTGGTGATTTGACTGTTTCTCCTTTATTGCGCTGGCAAACTTCGCATTCTGCTACCCATTGTTTGACTTCTGCTTTTAATCCTTTCCAACAAAATGATTGTTTGACCCTTAAATATGTTTTCAAAAATCCTGAATGTCCTGCTGATGGAGAAGCGTGCGATTCATCGAGGATCTTCGATTTGAGTTCTGAATTGTGTGGAATGTAAATGCGGTTCTTCTTTCGGAGGATTTTATCTTCATAAGAGAACAAAGGGTGTTTAGAGGACCCTATAGATAATTCTTGAAGTATCTGAGCAGTTTCGCTATTGGACAACCATTCATCTTGTAATTGATTCACCCATTGGGAGCAAGGACCTGAAATAGCGTTAATGACTACTTCGTCTTCATATTTCCTGGACAGCGCATCGACGGCTACATTTTCCTTCCCTTTCTTGTATTCGATAACAAAATCATAGCCCAATAGTTTGGTTAACCACTTATTTTGTTTCGGATATGAAAACCTTTGCTCAAGAAAATGTTTGAGACTACTATGATCTGTTTTTATAATGAAGCGGCTACTGATTAGGTAGTGTCTCCATTTTTCTACTGCGTGAAGAATAGCCAACATTTCTTTTTCGTATGTTGATCTTCCCAAATTTTTCTCGGAGAGCTGTTTACTTTCAAATGCCAACGGATGACCTTCTTGCATTAATATAGCCCCAATTCCTGTTCCTGATGCATCACATTCGATAATAAATGGTTTGTGAAAATTGGGAGTTGCTAAAACTGGAGTTGTACACATGGCCTCCTTAAGAGCTTCGAAGGCTTGAGTAGCCTCTTTCGACCAACGAAAAGCATCCTTTTTTGTGAGTGCCGTGAGAGGTGCTGCAATCTTACCATAATTTTGTACAAACTTGCGATAGTAGCCCGTGAGACCCAAAAAACCACGAAGTTTCTTGATGGTTTTAGGTAAAGGCCATTCTTGAATTGCCTTAATCTTATTGGGGTCGACTTTGACGCCCTCGTGTGAAACTATATGACCAAGATACTCGACTTCTTGGACACCAAATGAACATTTGGAACGTTTGACAAATAACTTTTCTCTGTGTAAAATGTGAAGGGCTTTATCCACATGATGTAAATGGTCCTTCCATGTTTTGCTATATATGAGAATGTCATAAAAAAAAACTAACACAAACTTACGGAGGAGTGGACGAAACACTTGGTTCATGAGACTTTGGAATGTGGATGGTGCATTGGTGAGACCAAAAGGCATGACCAAAAATTCGTAATGACCTTCATGAGTACGAAAAGCAGTTTTGGGAATATCTTCTTCTCGAACACGGATTTGGTGAAATCCTGAGCGAAGGTCTAATTTTGTAAAAAAATTTGCACCATGCAACTCATCTAGTAGGTCATCTATGACAGGGATAGGAAATTTGTCCTTGATAGTGAGTTTATTGAGAGAACGAAAATCGGGACACATACGCCAAGAATTATCTTTTCGTCGAGCCAGAACTACAGGTGAGGAATAAGGGCTAGTGCTGTGACGAATGACTCCATGATCTAGCAGATCCTGAACGATCTGTTCGATTTCTGTCTTTTGTGGTTGAGGATAGCGGTAAGGACGATTGTTAGGTGGGACACTCCCTGGAATCAAATGGATGGCATGGTCATGAGATCGTTTAGGTGGTAATCCTTTAGGTTCTTGGAAAACCTCTTCGTAATTTGTTATGATGTCTCGTAAATCTGGAGCAGTAATATCCGAAGTTGCTCGAGATTGTTTTTCCAAACAATTAATTTGAGCTATAAATCCATATCCACCCTTTTTTAACATCTTCTCCATACTATGAGAGCTCACCATTTGTGATGGAGGAGTAGTGATGCCTTGTAAGCGAATGACTCGTCCGTTTTCCTTCCATTCCACAAATAATTTTTTGAAATTGAAGCTAACCGTGTCTAATGTTTCCAACCATTCAACTCCCAAAATGACATCAGAGTTCCCTAAATTCATGACGAAAAGGGATCCAAACCAGGTATAAGTTCCCATTTTTATGGATACTTGAGATGTTCGACCAACACATTGCGCGTTCACCCCGTTGGCCACTAGAACCTGGAATTTGTCTTTGTTGGAAGAGTTAATGAATAAATTCAAAGCTTTTGTTGTTTTGATGTCGATAAAATTGTGGGTATTGCCGGAATCAATTAGCACATTCACCTTTTTTGGCAGAGAAATCCTGGTACCTTGATGGTATGGTGGGCGGTTAACCCCATGAGGGCATGCACGGAGATCGCCATTGTATCCTCTTCCTTCTCTTCTAGAGTACTTGGTAGTTCTTCTTGCATAGGTTCTTCTTGGTGGTAAGTTTCTTCCTCTTCTCCTTCATATTGATCGCATTCAATATGAAAGTTTTGTTTTTGGGCACATGCTTGTTCCCTGGGATGATGAGTGCGACATTTATAGCAAAAGTATCTTGATGGTTGATCATTTCTACGAAAGGAATTGTTGCGATATGAAGGACGACTATAAGTTTCACGTCGTGCATACAACTGAATTCTCTTCTCAGCCAGCTTGGCTATTCTTATACAATCGTTCAACGCGGTTGGATTTTGAATGTCCACCTCCACCCTAATATTTTCTTTCAATCCATTGCGAAAAGCTCCTACCACTGTGTCGGGACTGAGGTCTAATGTATATGGTAGTAAACTGGTGAATTCCGAAACGAACTCGCTAACCGATCCTTCTTGTTTAAGAGATAACAGTCTTACTGTGTATGACGATGTAGCTCCTTCATCAAATCTTTCTAAAAAATAGGTAGTGAATTTTTTCCAGTTAATAGTAGCTCCTTTCTCTCGCTTAAGCCATACGAACCATTGGTAGGCCTCCGTGCCTAATTTTGATGCAGCGAAAGGGACTTTATCAAAATCCTTAATTTGGTATAAGTCGAGAATGCCTTCCATTTTGGCTATCCAACCACGAGGATCATGACCCTCAAAAGTGGGCATATCAATGCGTGGAAAATTATTAGGGCCTCTCGGTTGGTGATAACCCATATCCCTTTCCTGATCTTGGTTATACCGCTGTCTATGATAGCGATCCCTGGAATTATCCGGATTGCCTCTTCGCTGCTCCCAATCGTCATCCTGGTCGTCATTTTCTTCATTCCTTTGTGCATGGGAGTGATTTTGGGGATTAGTATTGGGATTAAGTCGGTTTTGTGCGCTCGCTAGGTTTTTTAGGTTGATACTAATTTCGTGCATACCATCTAGTAAGAGTCGAAGAGTTTCATCCGTGGTAATGGCCGAGTTACTTGAGTCTCCTTGTGTGATGTTTTCGTGAGTTGGGGGAGGGTTAGTAGCCATAGGGTCTACCAGTGGATGATGTGGATTATAACTGCCAATTTTGAAAGGAGAAGGAGAATTTTTTGTACCGGGCTTCGATGAGGTCTTCGTGCGTTGTTATTGGTCGTCTTCGAGCTTGATAGTCGACCGTCGGATCCTTTGGTCCACCTTTTGCTCATGCACTTTTCAAAATTTCCTGCTTAGTAATCCTTGAGCTTCAATTTCTGCAAAATTTGGTTGAATTTGGCAAAAATTTGTGTTCCGCTTCAACTGTCGCTCCAACTGCGATGCGGATTTGAATTTGGGTGGCCTCGGGACAACAACTTTCAACAATTTTGTAATTTGGACAATGCCAGCAACTTTGACAGCAACTTTTCAATTTTGACTGGGACTGACTGGACGATTTCAGCAACTTGGACAACAACTTTTTAGCAACTTTTCAATTGTGACTGGGACTGACTGGACGATTTTAGCAACTTGGACAACAACTTTTTAGCAACTTTTCAATTGTGACTGGGACTGACCGCAAGACAGCACGTACTGCTACGACCGAACAACGAGGAACCCAAAAGACTAGCAATGCAACTAGCTGACACGAAGGAACTGACACGGGACTGGCCAAGAACCAATGGACTAGACACGAGAGACGAAGCAACAAGACAAGACAAGACTAACCGACATGGGGGACAAGACAAGACTAACTGACACGAGACAGACCAAGAGACTCGCACGAAGGAGGAGGCTTGTGTGACCGTAGTCACACGTTACTACTTGCCCTCTCTGCCTTATAAACCACTTTTCGCTTTGTGCACTCCCAATGTGGGATAATTGCACCGACGAGAGAAAAAAAAAATCAAAAGGTGTACCTTTAGAAAATGGCGTAAATCGATTTTAATTCGGTTCACTGATTGGTTCGCGGTGCTCGGAGATGCTTGCGTTTATTTCCCACTGTTCTGACTATGCTTTTGCGTCGTATGGATTTTCACTGTGTGGATCATGATCTTCGTGAGTTGTGTGCTCGTTGGAAGCAGTCTACGATGAGGGTTTCAGATCAAAA
Organism: Wollemia nobilis; assembly: GCA_028583015.1. NCBI lineage: Eukaryota > Viridiplantae > Streptophyta > Pinopsida > Araucariales > Araucariaceae > Wollemia > Wollemia nobilis. The sequence goes on from JAQPPZ010002068.1 coordinate 2,594,084, forward strand.
CTTGATGTCACTGTTATTGTAGTTGTGTAGCAATCACCGATCGAGAGAGCACGTTATGTGAGACGCCGTATGGAGTGAGCAAGGTGTCGTGATCATCGCCAGAGTTTAAAGGCCATGAGGCAATAGCAGAGATACTAAAGGCCGCATGAATTTAAACTGCTTGTTTTACCATTTATTTTTTTTTGCCCGCTGTGGGTGGCCGGATAAAGCACAGTAACCCTTCCCTTCGCTCGGCACCTGGAAAACTGATACCACTTGGAATGATAAAACTCGTTCGTTTATTTTTAATTCTAATCAATTCCTCAATTGCAATATAATGAAGTAATACGAAACCGCAACAGTAAATAAAATAAATCAAATTGGATATAGTTTGCCACTCAGGGAGGGCACGTCCCCACCGTGAAGGCAATCGTGCGAAATACGTAGTGAAAGAATAATAATAATCAAGATGATTTAATTTTAAATAATCTATCTAATATATATATGAAATGTTTACTCTTGGAATACCTAGCCGATGGCTAGGTTTGGTGTGTAACATAGGGGTTTGTCAAAATCCATTAAAACACAAATTCGAGCATAAATGATATGTTCAAAATTTTGAGTACAATCAGCAATCATCATAAAAGTTCCTAAAGAGTTTCCAATTGAAGAAAAAATAGTAGGATTCCAAAATTCAATAGGGAGGCCAAAGAGTCTAACCCACACGGGAGCTATAGAATGCATGTATTCTTCGACTTTAAATTTAGTATGCCAAGGCTTCATGAAAAGACCTGCCCTTCCAAAAAACCAAGGACCCCCTTGAAAAATTTTCTCTCTATCTTCATTATTAGCAAATAAAACAAGAAAATAACCATTTGGATAAATAGAGATTTGTAACTCACCTTTAGTTTTCTAGATTTTTGCAGCCTAGACTTTGAAAGTAGATAGACTCAAACGAAAACCCACAAACCGACAAATTAGTCCTCTTTTTTCCAAATCTTCAATGCCAGTCTGAATGTTACCCATATCAAGCTTAACAATAGGAGTTCCATCAACTACTTTAAGACATCCTGACTCCGTTTTCTTGGGATCAATATTAGGCATTCTTAGAGGTTTATGAGAAGCCCTAGTATTGATATTAGCATTGGGTTGAGGCTATCCACCATGAAGGGCATCCCTAAAATTCATTTTTGGGACTAAGTCTTCAAAATTCTTACCCTTGACAAGGGTTTTCACAGTAGAATTATTTTGTAGGTGCACCTTAGCACCAGATTCACTTGAGATATTTTTTGATCAACTACTTGAAACTTATTTCATGGTCTCTTTAATCCTTGCCCTAGACGCCATGGAAAGGTATGGTTTTCACTTTTCTTTTGTGTAGCAAATTGGAAGCCGTTGTCACTCAAGTTCATAGTATGATCTATTGAAAGACAAATTTCTAACCCATATTGTATCCCTTGCAACATTTATTGCTAAAATATTGAGCATAAACCACAAAAATATTGGCTGCTAGGGCCCGAAGGCCCTAAAAACCAACCTCTGGAGCTGCTTGCACTCAACCCAGATGAAACCCTCGCATAGCCGCTTACCAAATATATCGTTAACACATAGGGATGTGATAGGATCTGTGTTGCTCCAAATGATATGAAAATTGGTGGAGATGTTCTAGGGTTTTTCAGGCATCTACCCTCAAAATTTCAGCTCAATATGAGTTTGGATGAGTGAGATATGGCCGAAACAAGTTCGGTAGTTTGGGTAGTCCTACAAAAAACGTCTCTACCATTCAGCTTCAAAATTTTTTCCGATCCTGTCTGGCTTCACATATTTTCAGTGCCCAAATTTATCATATTCAATGTTTCTTATAAGATATTGCCAAAGCCTTATTTTGGGAATCCATATTTGCTTCTATGAATTATCAAATTGAACATAATCCCTTCATTCTAACAAGTGTATCTTGGATAACATATTAAGATCCTAGGAAGGTATGAAGTGGGTTCTCAAGTCTATTCGACCCTTATTCCTTAATATTAACATTGAAAAATCATATGATCATATAGAATGGTACTTCATTATTTCTATGCTTAAATATTTAGTCTTTTGCAATAGATTTATTAAGTCTATTGAAATACTATTTTTGATGATTTTGTTCTTGTAATCAACAAATATCAATTAAACTTAGTTGGTATTTTCCAATACATTATATATGGTTGCCCTCGTATTCTAGAGGGTTTTGGCTATCTTCTTGCACACCATTTTTTCAATGGATTGATGCAAGGCATTTCCATTTCTAACCACAAAGACCAACTTATCAATTGTTATTTTGTAGATGATTCCTTTCTCACAGTGGCTAAGGATTCTTTCAAACAATTTGTGAAATACCTCAATGTTTTTTACAAGGTAGTAAACTCAAGTATTTAATGGAATATAATAAATTTTTTCAATCAAACCCCCTCTTCCTAGTTGGATTTCCCATTTCTAATGGAAGTGGATTAGTGCAATAGATATGTTTAAATTCCTGACAATTCCTTTTGCCTTCCACAACTCTCCTTCAAAATTGTGGAACTATGTTATTCAAAGGGTTGATTCAATATTGATTATTGATTAACTAAAAATATTTCCCTAGTAAATAAGTTTTAGATATGCTCTAAAGTCCTTATAGTAACTCATGTCCATTATTCCTCATATTGGGTAACCTCTATAGCTTATTACCAAAATCTAAAGAGATTGCTTTGTGACTTTCTATGAGATATATCTTCCTAGGGAAAGATATTTCATAGAGTTACCTAGGATCTTTGTTGTCTTGCTAGATATTTAGGAGGTCTTGGACTTTTGGATACCCACAAACAAGGATTAGTATTGTGTCAAATGAATTCCTTAAGTCAATAAGGGAAATGAAGCTTGGAAGGTTGTGCTTATAAAGTGTATATCCTTTGGTTTCCCATATGGGCATCAATATTATATGTAAATATATTTTGTTTCTCTTCTTATTATCCCAATGCCTTTTGAAATTTTAGGCTCTTTTATTGTTAAGAGTATTTGGAGTGTCTACGAATCTACTAAAGCTGAGCTCAAGTAGAAAGAGGTGATGTTAGGAATGGACTCTATCAATTCCTAATATGTTTGGTGGTGTCTAGTTCTTAATTTCCATGGTGTTCCCTTTCTAGAGATTACCTAGATTCATGCACTAAAGTTCTTCTATAAAGGAATATATTCTATAATAGACCTCTTTTTCCACTAGTCCATATGTTGGATGGTTTATGATGTATTTAAAATAATACACAATTAAATATTAGGGACAAAGAGACCTTTCAATAAATTAAGGAAAACACACCTCTCATAATGTTGCATAAAATTTATTTCATTCCCAAAAATCTTGGTGGAAAAACTAGAGGTGGCATGTTCACACCCCAATGCTCAACTATAAAGTAAAACTAGGGTATACCTAACTATCACCTCACCTTTCTATGATCAATAAACTTGATTAAAGATAATACAATAATTCTCCCCCTTTCATTTGGGCTTATATATTTTATATTATTTTGACTTCCTATTTTGAACCCAAATAGACAAATTTTGCATGATGTGTTCTATTCCAAGGGCTCCCTTTAGGGAATTGTCTTGAGCATCTTGGAGTGAATAATACCCTCTACCTATTTAATAAGACACCAAATGATATCAAACACCTCTTTCGCCAATGTACCTAGACATAGGATGCTTGGAGATGGATATTTTATTTCTTTTTTAGCCTATGCTACCTTGTTGATTTAGATGAAAGTAGATTTGGGTTGTGAATCTCCCTAAATTATTTCATTATTTCAAAGTGATATGACATTTTATTTATGCTTTAGAAAATTATGAATGATGCTATTTTATCTCAAGCTTTGACCCATGCTTATTTTTATGCTTATGATAAAGTTAAAATTGTTTCTATTATTTTGCTTTAAATATTTGTCCAAGTGAGAAATTTGGTCATGGAGTTGACCCCTTTGTAAACTCTAATTGATTATTAGGGTGATGCCCCTTTTGCAATCAACAAAATGCTACTTGATTTGTCACCCAAGAGGGACCTTAGTAGGGTGAGGTAATATCATTGACTATCCTCCTACAAGAGAACCCATTCACCCCCTTGTCATTATTCATTGGATGACATATAATCCCTAGGACCATGCTAACAAAGTTTAGGGGTATCACAATAGGGTATGAAGTGCATCTCTATGAACTAGAGCCATTTATTGGCTGGAAAACTAATGGTTTTTCTAAAAACTAGCAACAAACTAACTTAGGAGGGTGGGTATTGCCCACTCAAGCAGAGGGATAATTTCTCCTACCTTGGAATCTAGTTCAATATGATAATCCACCACCTACAAGCTCAATGCCTACAACTTAATACTCTTTAACTAATGATAATGTAGATGACAATGTTTTTTATTAGTATAATGTAATTTTCCCATCAAAAGTTGTTTTCTAGCATTTATTTTATGCTAATATAATTATTTTTGGGTGTGATTAATCACATCCACCCTTTTTGGGTTAATTAAGCTTAAAATTATTATAATAGTGTTTGCTTTTCATTTTAAAAATTATGAGTTGATTACTATAAGGACAACCCCATATTAGTTATGCAAATAGGAGTATGATCCTCTAGTCCCTATAATTTATCATTTTTCTCTATGACAAGGTTAGTTGTGGCATAAGGGACATGCAAGCTATTATGCATGAGGTATTGTCTTAACAAGCGATAATTTTTAGTAGGTAGTCAAGGTCAATAGCCACCTTTTTGTGATGGTGTCATTAAACATCACTTTAATCTTGTAAAATATGAGGTAACATCCAAAGGTTATATGTTCTAGAACTTAGGTAGGTTTTGGTAGTGGGGTTCCTAAATCACTCTTGCAAGTAAATCAAATTACTCTACAAAAAGTAAAGCTTGCTAAAAATAGAATCATGCTTGCAAAAAATAAAATCACACTTGCTGAAAAGTAAATTAACATGCTTGAAAGAAATGAATAACACATACAAAAATGAAATCTTGCAACTACATAAATATATCCCAGGGAGCTAAACATTGTATAGATAAATCCACAATTATAACATTCTAAAATAATTAAAACAACATATATATATATAGATATGTATATATAGGCCTACTCCATCAACACAATGGAAAGCATCACCTTTGTGTATACATATATAGAGATATATATGTATGTATGTATGTATACACAAAGGCGATGCTTTCCATTGTGTTGATGGAGCATGCCCTTACTCTTCAACCCAATGGAAAGTAGTCCTTAATTAAAAATAGAATTAGAAACTCACATAAAACAAAATAATAATCATCATCTATTAAGGATGAGGAAAATTATTGATTACAAATAATTTGCAACTCATTCTCTTCTTCATATTTGACCCCCATCCTATTCTAACTCAGCTTACAAAAGGAGGTATAGCAACAACTTAAATAATTATATCATTGTAGGTCTAAAATGATCTTGAAAGCTACAAAAAATGTCAACTAAAATTCCAATAGCATAACATTAGTTTTATTCACCCTATCTATGCTAGGTCCTGTAGGTCAAATTCATGACCTCATTTACAAATTAAAGAGCTAAGTCTTTTTATTCAAAAATTGGCTAAGTGCTTTGAATATTTGAAAGTTTGTGTAAAACTATGATGAACAAAACTAATCCCCCTTTGTTGATGACATCAACATGACATTGCGACAATACAAAATTACACATAATCAATAAAAATTGAGATGCTCAAAGCTAGAGCATGCAAAGGTATATAATGAACAAAGCCAAGAATTATTCAATAATGAGATTAGCACCCCTAAACCAAAGCCCAAGATGTAAAATAGGGGAAGATGAATAAATTTATTTAAGCAAGTAATGTTAGTGGAAGGGAAAAGAGCTCAAACTTATGCAAGTAAAAGTGTCCAAGGCTAGTTCCACAAAGTCACAATGAATGAAAGCTGGAGGAACAAGGTTAGGACTCTTTTTTTGATGATGTAAGCTCTCCATATCAAAGCCCAAGATCATGTAAGAAGAAATAAGATGCTTTAAACTAGAACAACCCTTGCACAAAGCTAGAATGTAAGAAGCCAAAGTGCACAAAGTTGGGGGTCCTTTGATGTGACAACATCTCCAAGCTAAGACCTAGGATCACACAAGAGAATTCAATGTATAAAACTAGAATGAACAAAGTCATAGTCAATATTTAAGTGATATCATAAAAGTAATCACAAGCCACAATTGTGTTACAGGAAGCTCTGTGAGCAAAATGACAATCTTGATTTCAAAACAAGCACTCATAAAAAAAAAAATTCATACCAACAACCACCATAGTGCCTTCCAACTATTTCACTTAATGACTTCAAGGAATGAAAATGACAAGTTTTGTGCATCAATTGTAATGGTTCAACCACTTGCAAAAGGTATTTGCATATCAACAAATCATATTGCATAGAAATTCAAATTTAAAAATAAAATAGAATCGTAGCCACCTGAACATCTTGATATCCTCTACCAGGTTGTTTTTATAACATTAATGTAAGTAATTATAAAATATTTTGCTACAAGCTTCAAAAGGTAGCTTATAAATAAGTTGTCACATCCTTGATGAAAGGGTCAACTTTGTAATCCTTGCATGGATACTTGTATAATCGTGCTTCCAATGAATGAGAAGTGATAATTTTTTAGCCTCCAGTATTGTATAATTGTAATTTTCTATAAATATATTTTGGTTTAAGTCATTTATGTTACACTTTAATGTTTATTCTATTCTACTAAAGCAATTTTTTCTATTTGGATCGTTTTTGGATTTCTATTCATTTAATTATTTGGAATGATTAAAGCATGTATTAGGTTGGATAAATTTGTGATTGCATATAAAAATGGTTGGTCTATTAAGTATCAAGTAAATTGATTATGTTAGCTGATTATAAAGCAACATCCAATGATGTTACACTATATCCCATCCATATTTATACCATATATTTAAACACTTATCTTATTTTAACCCTCTCTTTCTTCTCAAGCTTAAACCATTGTTTTATTTTACAAAAATCGTAAGGAACCGATCTTCTTCAAAGGTTGAAATTAAGAAAAAAATATTTCATTCAATCAAACCATTAGCTAAAGTCTAGGGTGCATTTCCTATCCATAGACTAGGCTAATTTTGGTCCAACAGTCTATTTTTGTAGCAAGGATCAATGTTATGTGCCCAAGCTCAAATACATGAAACAAGAAAAAAGGAGAAGATTTTTGACAACAGATAGAATGAAAAATCACATCTCTTTCTTTATGCTATGGAATTATGTATTGAGAAAATTGATATTATGTTTAGGGTTCCCAAATCCATATTACATGAAATTTAGATGAACATGAAATGACTTTACACATTAAAATAACCTATTATAATGAGGTCTTATTAAAGCCTCATAAAAATTAATTAGGAACCTAGATAATAGACATGATCTTGTAGCATTAGCATGTCTTCAATTCCCCCCCTTAATGGTAGAAGGTCATTTTATTTTATTAGATGAGTATCTTTTTGTGTATTCGATTAGCCAATTATCCATGAAATGTGACTCCAATCCACTGGGTATTTATATTTCGTTTGGTCATCCCCCATGTCCTTTTAGGTTTTCATAGGTTTCAATTTTATAAAACTAGTAAAACCCTTATCATTTCACGCCCACAAGGGGTTTTCATGAATGGGATAGAGTAGAGAATGATCAATACTTTCTACCCACATTAAGGTGGTTTTATGAATAAGCATTAGCCTTTCTGGTCCTATTGCATCTCTATTATCAAGGGGAGATAAAGGCTCTCAAGCCTATCTATTGTCTAAATTTTTCAAACTTCACCCTCTAAAGTGGCTTGGTGAAGATGTCAGCAATTTGATCAACTGTTGGATAGTAATTTATTTGTATTGTGCCATATTGAATAAGTTCTCATATCCTATGGACTTTTGTACTGATGTATTTGGTTCTATCATGAAACACAAGATTCTTTGCCATGTGTATTATTGATCTATTGTCCACATGCAATCTTGTAGGACCTTTTTTAGTGATATTGAGAGTGTATAATAGCTTTCTCAACCATACTACTTTTTTGTTTGTCTCAGTTGTAGCAATATATTCATCTTCTACTAAAGAATATGCTATAATATTTTGTCACTTTGATCTCCATAAAATTGGTCCTAAGCCAAGAAACATCCAGTACCCAGATATAGATCTCCTAGTATCTTTATCTTCTATAAAGTCTAATTTTGTGTATGTGATGAGTTTGAAATCTATATTCTTTTCATACAATAGACCATAATTGTAAGTTGTATTTAGGTACATTAACACTCTTTTTGTCACTTTCCATTGACTCTCCTTTGGATTGGTCATGTACCTTGCCAAAATACCCACTGCATAAGCAATATCAGGTCTTGTGTTAGTAACATAGATGATACTACCAACCAATATTCTATAGAATGTTGCATCTACCTCTGGTGTGTCATTATTCATGGCGAGTTTTAGATTTGATTCCATAATTTTTGTCATATGGCATGCATATTTGAGTTGAAACTTCTCCAGAATATCATTTATGTATTTCTCTTGGGTCAAGAATATTTTACCATTTTCTTGAGTTACTTCTATGTCCAAATATAGTTTCATAAATACCAAATCGGATATATCGAAAGCCTTTGCAAGGTCCATTTTCACTGTGTTGATGATGTGTTCATTATTATCTATTAGAAGTATGTCATCCACAAATATTATAAGGTGTGTGACTTTATCTTTGTTGTACTTGATGAATAGTGTTGCATCAATGTCTTGGTAATCACACACTTCAAATTTAATTTTCTTCACTCAATTGACAACTTACTAAACCAAGTGCAAGGGGCTTGCTTCAATCCATATTAATAATTTTTGAGTCAGCATACCTTGTGCTCCTATATTGCAAAATCAAAACCTTCTAGATTTTACATGCATATTTCTTCTTCTAATTCACCATTCAAGAAAGCAGTATTTATATCTAATTGATTAATCTTCCAACCTTGTTGTATAGCTAAGGCTATAAGAGTCCTAATTGTGGGTCATTTGTAGTAGGTGCAAATACCTCAGTGTATTCAATGCCTTTTTTGTGTGAGTCCTTTAGCCACCAATATTACCTTGTGTTTTTCAAGGGTGCCATTTGATTTATAATTGTTTTTGTACACCCATTTATTTCAAACTACCTTTATTACAAGTGGTAGATCGATTAGCTCCCAAGTACTATTTTTTATTAGAGATTCATACTCTTGGTTCATTGCATATATCCATGTTGTGTATTTGATAACTTCTTGGTACATTAGAGGTTCATATTCAGAATGAGATGCAATTCTGTATGTTCTAGTTCAACAAGTAATGATTCATGCACTCTTGCTCTGAGGGCACCTCTTGTTCTTATTTTTCCCACTTCATCTAGTTTTATGTCCTTTAAGAGTTGGAAAGCTTCATGAATTTATCAAGTGAGGATCAGTGTGGATCTCTCACCTACCTCAAAGTTTTCATCATGACCCTAGAATGGATCATTAGGTACAAATAATGCTGACAAATATGGATGTGAAATAATACTTTTACCATGATCAACATTACTATGAGAAGGGGAAGAAGGTGCAGAAGATATAGATATATGCTTAATATCACAATTAGGTTCATTTGGACTTGTGGGTTGATTTGTAGATTCTATAGTTTTGAGTAACTTTTCAATGTCTCAGGCTAGAATATGAACATCATATATGTTAGCATATTTTTATCTAGGTTGAAGATTGTATCCTCTAGTATCTAATGTAACAATTATTTATTTAGCTTTTGTGAACACAACATCACATGTCACAATCACTTTCTAGTGTGAAGGAATGAATACCTTGTATCCCTTCTAATCCATAGGGTATCCAACAAAGATGCCTTTAATAACTGAAGCTTCAAGTTTATTTTTCTGCTCTAGAAGAATACGAGCATAACATATGGAGATAAATACTTATATGTGGCTAATGGTGGAGGGGTGTCCAATCCATTTTTTATTATGTGACATACCAAGTTTTGAGGGACTCACTATGTTGAGTATATGCATAATGATATAGGTGGCTTCAGACCAAATATATGGATGCATATTTTTGTAGACAAGAAGGGCATGAATCATGTTTATAATTTTCCTATTCATGTGATCAAAAACACCATTTTATTGAGGTTTTCCTGGTATTATCAATAGATTTTTTATCCCATGTGAGAACAAGTACTATGTGAATTTATTTGAGATGTACTCACCACCATTGTTACTCCTAAATGTCTAGATTCTACAACCTGATTCTTGTTTTATGCGAGCCTTGAATACCTTGAAGAATTTAAAATATTTAAAATTCTATAAAAATCCAATCCATAGATTCTTTTAGAAGTCATAAATGAAGGTTATGTAATACCTTTTACCTTTTTAATGAGAAAACAAACATTGGCCCACAAATATTTGAGTGAACTAGCTCTAGTTTTTGTGTGGACTGAAGAACACAAGATTATACTAAGGGAGGGTGAACAGTATAAGACAACTTTTTACTTTTCTTTTCCAATCAATATTATGCAATATATCAATGGAAATATCAACAATAGTAATCAAAGCAATGCACAAATCACCACACACAATAGAGACACCAATTTAACATGGTTCACCCAATGTGGGCTACTCCATAGAGAAAATATTTCACTAAAATTTTCTCAACAAATATCTTTGGAATACTTTCCCTATTACAATGTTTATGGAAATATATCCAAAGGATACACCAATCCCCTAATCAAATTCATGGATCTCTATCCATAGGAGAACTCCTTCTCTACTCTAGTTGGTGATCTTCTAGAAGAACTACTACCTCCATTGCACTAGCTTATGGATCTCTATCCACTGAAGATTCCTACCCTCACTCAAAAGACCTATCTTCACTACCATGGCTAATGGAACTCTATCCACTAGAGACTATTGTCCTCTATACTCTATCACCTCCAAAGCTTTCTACCAGCTCTATCTCAAATCTACACTAAACACAGTCCTTCAGCCTAGCACAATTCTGCTCAATCTCTATCTCTAATCTATACCAAACATAGTTCTTCGATCTAGCACAAATATAATCAATATATGTCCTCAAATTTGTACTAAATATAGTCCTTATTTCTAGCACAAATATGCTCAATATCTTCCTCAAATATACACTAAACATAGTCCTTTGATCCAACATAAATATTCTCAATATATGCCCTCAAATATACTCTAAACACAGTCCTTTGGTCTAGCATAAATCTGCTCAATCTCTATACTCAAATCTATACTAAACATAATCCTTCGGTCTAGCACAAATTTGTCCTCAATCCTTAACACAAAGCTTGAATCAATTACAAATCAACTCTTCTAGATCTGCACCAAAACTTAATACAAGGTTTAAACAAATAAATCAATCAACTCTACTCTCAAGTCTTCTCAAATACTTGTCTTAAATTTGCATTGTAAGCTTCCACAAAACCTGACACTAATCTGTCCACAAGTCCTCTCTAGAACTAATCCATTATGCTCAACAAGTCTTCATCAATAATTAAATATGCTCAACAAGTCCTCACTAGAACTTGTTCAATATCATAGAAAAATATAGAGAATTATTAGAGACTCAATATGCTTCACACACAAAAATACTCAATCACTTTCAATCTCTTTCTCAAATCAATTTAGAATATAAAACAATTTGTTTCACATAACTTGAACTATCACTTCAATACTTCTACTTGACTAGGCTCAATCAACTCCACTCAATCAATCACTCAATGAAACACTTCTTGCATACAAACCCTAGTCTAAGCATATGAACACTCACTAAATTATTTCCAACAATGCTTATCAAACAATCTCACATAACAATGATACTCATGATCTTGCACAAACCCTAGTTTCAAGATAGTTCTCAACTTCACATAACAATGATACTCATGATCTTGCACAAATCCTAATCATGCATATGAAGGTTCATTCAATGTTTCCAAAAAATTTTATCAAACAAGGTTTTTATCATAAACTCTCACTCAAAAAAACCTTTAACTAGTAAACTCAACAATGTTTATCAAACAACCCTTTTCACTCCAACTTAGCATTCATAACATCCAACAATCACTCACAAGGAATATATGCCCATACCTTTTGTTTTATGAATAATTGACCTTAAAAACCTGTCTCAATCACAATTACTCTTTTTTCCAATCTTAAGGGTTAGGTAGAAAAAACCTTCTCAAAAATTCAATCAATAATTCCCTCACAAATTATTCTCACCATACAAAACATTAGATATCAATTACACCTTATTACTCTTTTCAAATATTAAATAAAATAAGACTTTATTTTAAAATAACAATTAAAACCTTCTAAAGCTTTATCACTCCATTAAACACTTAATCACCAAAATCACAATATAAAAATCAATTTTCATAAACCTTATATCTCCCTAAAATATTATGCCAAACAAACTTAGAACACAAATTAAATTTCAAATTTCAAATACCTTTTGCCCTTGGTGGGAATCAAACCCACACTGCACTGCCACCAACACCCTAGTTGTGGCTTCAACTGCCATGTGATTTGGGTGCTCACCTTGGAAGCAAGGAGTGCCTCATGTGCTATATTGCTTCTCTTTGGTGCCTAAACAAAAAATGAGCACGTTGCTTCCTTTGGCACCCAAAACAAAAATGAACACATTGCTTTCTTTGGTGTCCAAACCAAAACCTTCACCAAAAACTACCATCAAGATTCAATCATAGGTCCTTCCACTTGCCAAATCCATAAGTCATAGCTGCTTGCCACTAGGCCAGCCATTCAGTTGGTTATGAGGCTTAGAGCCTCACAAATCTTGTCCCTTTGCTGGCGCAAATAAGATAAAAAAAATTGTCTTCTTCCTCACACAAAAATAACAAAAATCATAGGCTTAATGTTATTTGAACGAAGGTTAATTCCTTTGCAACCAAGGCACATGGTATTTATACCATTGTGCCACCACCATATTAGATGTCGGTGGAGGAATTAATTCATGACATCGATGCATTTATTTTTGCCCTCATAACCCTAACTTTAGGGTTAATTAAATTAGATTATAATTTAATTAATAATAAAATTATTATAATTAATTTAATTTTTTAAAGTCTTACCATTAGACCTTTAATATTATAATAAAATATTATAATATTATTTTTCTTGGGCCTTCATATTTCCTGTAGATCTTATCTGATCACCTTCTTATTTCTGAAACTGACTCTTGACATCCTTCCTCTTGCACTGCTCACTGAAACTAACTCTTGACATAAATGACAACAAATCTTGCTCATATTTCCAACATGGGCTTCCACTGATTCTTTGGAAAATATTGTCAAGAGGATTTGGCAATCACATTTCATGGTTTTGGAATAGAATTATGGTATGGTGGACTCCATTTGTCTTAATCGATAAACTTTGACATGAACCATGCAAGCATGCCATAATGCATCAACATAAAGTTTCTTGGGAGTCAGGGTGGCATTAAGTGAAGCAGGATGTCCAACAAGTCTGACGAGTTTTCCATATAAGGAACCGATCATGACCACTATTTTAGATGGTGGATGAATGAATCAAATATTTTTATATTTGGAAGTGACACTCAAATAAAATCCATGATATACAAGTGTGGATAGTGACAACAAATTTTTCTTTAGAGTAGGGATGTAGAGAACATCAAGTAGCTAAAAATTAGGTAATCCAATAAGTTTCAAACAAATAGTTCTATCTCCTTCAACTAGTTGAGAGGATTTGTCAACCATGTGAACTACACCAAGTACTAATGATTTGAATTATTTAAAGAAGTCCTTGTTGGAAGTCACATGTTGGGTAGCTCCAGTATCCATGATCCACAAACTACTGGTGGAGGTTACATTATGGGTAACTCCAATGGGTTGTGATGTAGGATGATAAATATCATAGCCAACATATCCTGAATGTGCCTCAATGAATGTTTTGGGATGGTCAACATATGGTGATATAGGTGCCCATGTGCTAATGATCTGGGCATACACAAATTTAGCACTTTGGAATATGTTTAGATTAGAGTCATATTCATTTAAATTATATGCACTATGCTTTTAAAAATGCTTGATCTTGTGTGAGGCAGTTCGAAAATTAGTGGTATAGTGCCCTTTTTGTTACAATATTTGCACACGATATTTGAGTTTCCAATTACTTGAGAGGTACTAGGTTATTTTTTTTTCCTTAACTAGTTTGATGTCATGAGTGTTCATATTGATCATTGTTAGAACCTTGTATTTGTCCTTTACCTTTGCCTTGACCACAACATCAACCATGATGTTTGTTACCTTGACTATTTGAAAATTTTGCATCTTCATCCACTTGAAACACTGAGTCACTAGGGTCAAAACTAGTGAAGTTTGTGTTAAATATTTTGTCAATTTCAATGATATTTTCTTCTAATGCTTCAAAGTTGAGAGTTTTTAAGGTTCCACTAGTTGATAAACTAGCAAGCAAGTTCTTGTAGTCTAAAATGTGAAGACATGACTGAATGAGGAAGGACCATGTGATACATTGATTTTTGAAGTCTTAATCAATGTTCTATTTAATTGGGTGAAGGAGGTTGATAATGGAACTGGAGTATCCTTTTTGCATCTTTATTTGATTCATCTTGAGGACAAGATGGAAAAATTCTAGGTTATATTTGGTGTCATTTTTTTCTTGAAGACTTTGATAATAGACCATGTTGTGTCATGCTTGGCTTCATCAATCAAATTATTAAGGTGATATTCTGTGACAAGTAGAATGTCGACATGAATTTGGTCATCATCTATCTACCATTTTTCTAGGGTAAAAACATTTGTGGGTGGTATGGGATTTACATCCAGATGTGTAGACATCCAAAAGTTGCACACTGCTATACCTATGTACTTGTAGATCCTTTTGGACACTTGTAGGTTTACATAGGTTATCCTAGGTATCCCTAGGCTATTGTAGACCAACATAGACTATTGTAGATCCTCCTAGACATGCGTAGATTATTGTAGTCATGTGTAGTCATACATAGATGGTTGTAGTCATGCATAGTCATGCATAGATCACCATAGATTATCATAGCATCGTGTAGACTCCCATATACTACTTCATCGACTTTCAAGTCCTAAACCCTCATAAGCCTTCCAAATTACATATCATGCATTGGGATATCATCCGACAACCAATTTGCACTCAATTGAGGCCCCCATGGGGTATTAGTTTGCAAAAATGATTAATAAGTCAATTGCCAAATTCTAATTTAATTTTGACTTCATTTAAGTCACCTTTTTAGGGTAAATTTGATTAAAAGAGCCCTTAATCTTGATTAGCAATAATCACATCCTCCCACATGTGTGAAATTAGGGTTTATTGAGATATTTCTTTAATCATGTTTAAATTGGCTTAAGCACCTCCTAATCAAGATTAGCCCTAATCCATCCTCACACATGTGTGAGGATGAGATATTTCTCATAAGGAATGTGATGTTGCCACATTGCATTTCTTAACTTAACCCTAGTCAAAATAAAACTTAGGCTTAGTCTTTCTAACCCCCCCTGCACCTTGCCTTTGCCTATAAATAATGGGTCCCAAACCCATAATTAAGTTTGATTCTCAAATTCAACAAAGCAAAGTTACTTTTTTGAAATGGAAAGCCAACATTGAATAATCACTTCTCGATGCACATAGTTGGATTTCAACATTACACAGAGGCACCCCAACTGCCTAGGAGTGGACCCACCAGAAGGATTTTGCATAAGAGGCATCATAGCTTAGATCGCCCCTTGCCCCATGAATCCAACCTCAGTTCATCCCTCGAATGGTGAACTGGGTCTACAGGACCCAAATCACTCCATATTTGGGTGCTAAGCTCCCTTTTGCTATATTATTACTTTTTGCATAGTTTATTTCATGTTTTGTTATGATTTTATAGTCATTTCATCTTTATAAATATGGGGTATGACTAAGGCAAGCCCCTAATGTATTGACCCCTTATTGCAAGTTTATTTTAGGTTATTCAACAAATTTGAAGGAGAATAACACCAACAAACAACAACCCGATGGTGGCCCACATACAAAGAAGCCCACCTACACTGAGGGACATAATAAGAAGGCATTTGGACTATAGTGTATTCATGAAAGGAAAAATGGGAATTTTCCCTATTTGTAACCCATATAAAATTTATCATGAATAAAGCATATATTTCTGAATGAATTGTGTTATTACTTGTTGTTAGATCAAATGTCAACTTTTGGTCATTTCATTCTGGCACACCCGGTGGGACCCCCATAATGGATAGTGCTAGATTCATATTATTTGTAAATCTAATATTATCCTCTATATTTTGTGTTTTTAGGTACAGTATCTAGTTTTCACAGAGATATCCAAAGCCCTAGAAACCATCCTAGGCCATCAAATTGCAGATTTGGAGCCTTTACACTGAATTCACCCCCTACCCCATGAATCAGTACCAATTCACCCCTAGGATGGCGATTTGAATATAGAGGCCTCAAAAACCCCTAAATCAGTTGGGGTGATCTTTTCAAGGGCCAAGAAAATCGCCCTTAGAATCAAAATGAAGGCATTTGAAATTTTTCTACCTTTGTTGCAAGTTTTAGAAACAAAAATCTTATTAACTAGTCAATCAACCATTGCTAGATATAGTTTTGTTTTCATTGCAAAGTTGTCGAATCTTAAGGGTTTCTAAAATTTTTAGGACCTATAACTTTCCAGCAAGTGTACAAAATTTATTTCTCAAATAAATTTGCATTTGTCTTTTATTTTTGCATATAGCATAATCCTAAGCTGTTCTTCCTTCCTTCATAGCTTCCATTGCTAAAAGGAACTTTACATTCTAAAGTAAAATCAGGATTTCTAATTCCCTCTTAAATTTTTGAAAGAATTGTCCATTCTAAAAGTTTAAGTTAGGGTTTCATAATCCCCTCTATTCCAAACACATTTGGATTGCATGTTTCTATGTTTTTCAAAGTAGATTAGTTTGCTTCACAAAGGTATTTAGGACAAACTATTTCTTTACAAAGAGCGTAAGCTATCTAGTCATTTGCTTTTGAAAAGGCATTAGGATTAGTTTTATTTTGAAAATGCAATTAGTTAGTCTCTTACCTTGCAAAAATCGTTAGCAAAACACAAACCCACACACACTCACATGGTAACTTAAACAAGTGGTTAGATTGGACTTCATCCCCAATCCATTGCTCGATACTGGTGTGGATCGAGTTGCACTCTCCATCAGCTCACCCCCCTAGACACCTAGCAGCCCCATAGGAGCGGTTTTCTAGATTTCATCACCAAAAAATCCCTCGCTTTTGTGATTGGACCTTAGATTTTATCACTAGCAGTTACATATGGAGTGGGACAAGATTAGAACCTTCATCCACAAGGCTTGTATAATTTGTGGAATTGGTAACTATCGTTCTTGACTAAGCCCTCTCGAGGGTGAAGTGAAAGCATGGGTATGTTGGTAGAAGGTCTCAGATAGTGCCACCTCTTCTCGTGAGAGGATATTGTGAACTTTCTTTAGCATAGTGAGTTCCAACCCTTTAGGATATCATTTTACTGCACCTTCCATACAGGTCACCATTCACACATTGTGGTACCATTCTATCCTATGCATCTTTGGGTGTTGCAAGAGGTTTGATATTAATGAAACTCCCAACTTGCTAGAGTATTCACTCCATTACTCGTAATTCTACATAGGGAGTATCAACATTACAACACACAAAATGAACATAACAATTTTGTTTTATTAGCATTTAGAATTGATTTCAGTCTATTATTGTGTGCATGATCACAGAACAATCTCAACACACTACATGTAAGGATCCTATCCTACCATTAATTAATAATAATAATAATATATTTTATCCTAAAGTTTATAATAATAAAATAATATAATAATTAATTATATTAATTATTATATTATTATAATATTAGGGTTAGGAAGCATTGCAAACTTTCACCTATAACCCTAGAGTGGGTATAAAACACTATAAAACTCTATCATTCGAAATATCCATGAATATAAAATATAATATAATTTATTGAAGGGACTTCCTGACAATATCAAAAGGCGATTCTTTTAGATTTAGGTTATTTATTATTTATTTATCAATTTATGTGCTAGTAACCCTAGGTTCCTACCATCTGGTATCAGAGCCTTATGGATCCAACCATATTGGTCAAGGAAATGAAAAATGACATTGCAGAAATTAGAAGAATGATTGAACAAAAACAAAAAAAACAAATGGAAAATTCTGATCGTATTATACAATATTTAATGGAAATGCAAGAGGAGACCCTAGCCATGGAATCTCAGGTAGACGAGGAAGAATCCATAGCATACAATTAGGGCATGAATGGTGGGTCGACCCAGCAGGGTGGGACCAAATCTTGGATCTATGGCTCCACATTCACAATGAGCAACGTCCACCTCGAGACCCTATCATAACAACAGTGCCGAGGGAAGACCCTGTCCTCCATTTGGCACATAGGGCCGATCCGTTCATGCCCGTTCCCATAGAGCCAGATCCAGAGTATAGGGAATATCTAGAAAAATCAAGTTATCATACCCGCGGTAATGGAGACCAAATTCATTCCATCTACATGATCTCCATTGATTTGACCGCACCCATCCGCAATCCGGCCGATCCATCACGGTAATTGCATCTCGACATAGATGCCATCGACTGGGATCGCGTCAATTCACCCCTATCACCAACAGAGTACTGGCCTTTCGATGAAATGCCTCATTTTACCCCAAGGACAACTCAGGATATTTTTCAAGCTGAAGAGGAACCTGAGGTTCCAAACATAGACCTAAATTCAGCTAATGATATCCATTTTATCCCGACTCCACATCAGTTGGAGGACGGATCCCACGTGTCAGTCGAGGAGACGACTAACGTAGAAATCGACACAGATCCAATGAATCCACAAATTCTCAAGCTGGGGGTAAGTCTTTCCCCCGAAGAGCAAGCCAAATACATTGCCCTTCTCAAAGAGAAGAAGGAGGTTTTTGCATGGTCGTACAAGGATTTGCCAGGACTAGACCCATGACTAGTCACGCATAATTTAACGCTTGATCCGACAATCAAGCTCGTAAAGCAAAAACTACGTAAGATGCACCCAACAGTGGCCTTGATGGTCAAAGATGAATTGCAAAAGCTGTTGGATGCACAGTTTGTCATCTGCGTGGATTATCCGCCATGGTTGTCCAACATGGTTCCCGTCAAGAAGCCCAACGAGAGGATTCGCATATGCACCGATTTTCAAGACTTAAACAAAGAGAGTCCTAAGGATGATTTCCCCTTGCCGAGCATCGATGCGTTAGTAGACACTACAGCAGGTCATGAAGTGCTCTCCCTAATGGATGGTTTCTCAGGATACAATCAAATTTGTATCAATCCTGAGGATCAACTCAAAACGGCATTCACAACGCCTTGGGGAACATTTTGTTATAAGGTCATGCCTTTTGGCCTTAAAAATGCTGGTGCCACCTACCAACGTGCCATGACATATATCTTCCATGATTACATGCACAAAACTTTGGAAGATTACATGGATGATTTATTAGCCAAGTCTCTCTTGCGCTCAAATCATATCGCTGACTTAAGAAAGATCCTCGATCGCCTCATGGAGCATAAAGTCAGACTAAACCCCAAGAAGTGCATCTTTGGTGTCACATCTGGAAAACTCTTGGGTTTCATAGTCTCAAAACGAGGAATCGAAGTGGACCCAAATAAAGTCAAGGCAATCCTTGAAATGGTTCCCCCAACCACAATCAAGCAACTCGAGAGTCTGCGAGGAAAGGTCGCGTCGATTAAACGCTTCATAGCACAATTATCCGACAAGTGCCGACCTATGAACAAATTATTGCACAAGGGGGTTACATTTCGTTGGGATGACGAGTGCCGATCGACCTTTGACGAGATCAAACAATACTTGGCTTCGCCGCCAGTATTGGCACCACCTAGGCCAGGAGTGCCGTTCTACTTATACATCTCAGCTACTGAGGTGGCACTGGGAGCCATGCTAGCCCAGAAGAATGAACTTCACAAGGAACAGGCTACATACTATCTTAGCCGCACTCTGGTCAGTTACGAACTTAACTATGCATACGTTGAGAAACTTTGCCTAGCAGTGGTGTTTGCTACCAAAAAGCTACGCCACTACATGCTGAGCAACACTACGTATGTTGTGTCTAAGGATAATCCATTGCGATACATGATGAGTTGTACTTATCATAGTAGTCGCACGGCGAAATGGATCATGTTGTTGACGGAATTTGACATAGAGTTTATTGGACAAAAATCTATCAAAGGACAAGTCATAGCCGATCAAATAGCAGAGGCTCCTCTTGAAGACAATCAGCCTCTGGTCATAGAACTACCCGATGATGGGGTCTTTCATGTCTCAGAATCGCCGAATTCTGATGAGCCTGAGTCACAGGCCGACATAACCTTATTCTTCGATGGTTCTAAGTGTGAGCAAGGTGGTGGTGCGGGAATTGTATTCTTCACACCGCAGGGTGCTCCAATGCCCCTGTCATTTAAATTAAACTTCCCATGCACCAACAACAACGCAGAGTATGAAGCCTTGCTCCTAGGTCTTCAGACAACAATCGCCATGAACATCAAAAGACTGAACATCTTTGGTGATTCATCGTTAATAGTCAATCAAGTCAAAGTGGTATATCAATGCAAATGCCCAGTTCTGAAGGCTTATAAAGCCCTTGTGGACAAATTCCTGGTAAAACTTGAGTGGTATGACATCGAGGCACTCCCTCGATCATCAAACCATTTTGCGGATACAATGGCCTCCTTGGGGTCGTTAATTCCGCAGGACCTTTCTGGTGATATGACAACCATTCAAGTCAAAACCTTATCGCAATCCGCGATGGAGCGTGCAAGTTTAGACTCGACACCAGGAATCCACATGATACAAATTGAACCATCCTCGGATAAGTTCTCTCGAATCCAAGATCGTCTAAAACACGCCAACTGGGGGTCCTTGTTCTCCCCTACTCCCATTAATAGCAACACAATATTATTCTTGCAGGTTCTATCCCATTCAGCATTTGCTAGGGATGAACCTCAGGAGGGATTAGTCTGTTCATACTATCGAGGTTTCGATCAACGGGATCGGTATTTACCCATTCGAGACTACCTCAAGTTAGGTAGTCTCCCACTTGATTTGACTCATGCCGCAAAACGAGCACTCAAGCAGAGAGCGGCTAAGTATGTCTTGATAGGAGACATCTTGTATCGTCACAGCTATGAAGGAATCCTCCTTCGTTGCTTGGACCAAGCAAGAGTCCACTTGGGCGATCACCCAAGCACACGATGGTACATGTGGTGGCCACTTCAATGGAATGGCCATCGCAAAGCGCATTCTTCGCATGGGCTATTATTGGCCATCTTTAGAGCGAGATTGTTGCACCTATGTCAAGAAGTGCGTGAAGTGTCAACATCATGCCAATCTAATGCACGTACCTTCTCAGGCCTTGCAGATAGTCCAGTCTGCTTGGCCGTTTTTGCAATGGGGCTTTGATCTCATTGGAAAGATCTCCCCTGCGTCATCAGGCCATCACACGTTTATCATAACGGCCACAGAGTACTTCACCAAGTGGGTGGAAGCAATTCCGCTTACCTCTACGACAGGACCCCGCATTGTGGAGTTAATTTTGCATAACATCATATGTCATTTTGGTATTCCATCCAAAATAGTCTCGGATAATGGGACACCTTTCAAGAACAAATACGTGCATGCTTTGACCACAAAGTACAAGATTCAGCACAGCTTTTCAACACCTTATTATCCGCAGGAAAATGGACAAGCAGAGGCGTCAAACAAAATGCTAGTTGCCATCCTTAAAAAGACCGTCGTAGACAGTCATAAGGATTGGCACATTCAAATACCACTTTCCCTATGGGCCTATCACACTAGCATTCGGATGCCCACTGGGGCCACTTCGTTTTTGCTCGTGTATGGTTCCGAGGCAGTCATGCCTCTAGAGTTGGAGATTCCTTCCCTGCGCGTATCAATGCATGAGTTCATAGATGATGATTCTGCGTGGCAGGCCCGGTTAGACCAGCTTACGTTGCTTGACGAACGATGCGTTAATGCTCTCGAGCATTTACGCATTTATCAAGAGTGACTTAAGAAAGCTTACAACATGAAAGTTCACCTTCGGGACTTTCGCGTTGGTGATTTGGTTTTGAAGGAAAATCAGCAAAATTCCAGTTTGCCATCCCACCTAAGGGACAAGTTTGCGGCAAATTGGTTAGGTCCGTATGTCATTGATAGCAAAATCGGACTCGGGACATACCGGTTAGCTTCTCTTGATGGTATCAAGGAAACATAACCCTTGAATATCAGTCATTTGCGACCATTTCATATCTAAAGAGAGCCATATCCCAAAAAGCCCCAAGGATTCTTGCAATCGCTTGGTCAATCCCCCAAAATGCTCCAAGGATTATCACAATCGCTTGGTCACCCCAAATGCTCCAAGGATTATCGCAATCGCTTGGTCAATCCCCCAAAATGCTCCAAGGATTATCGCAATCGCTTGGTCACCCCAAAAGCCCCAAGGATTCTTGCAATCGCTTGGTCAATCCCCCAAAATGCTCCAAGGATTATCGCAATCGCTTGGTCACCCCAAATGCTCCAAGGATTATCGCAATCACTTGGTCAATCCCCTAAAATGCTCCAAGGATTATCGCAATCGCTTGGTCACCCCAAAAGCCCCAAGGATTCTTGCAATCGCTTGGTCAAACCAAAATGCTCCAAGGATTATCACAATCGCTTGGTCAATCCCAAAATGCTCCAAGGATTATCACAATCGCTTGGTCAATCCCAAAACACTCCAAGGATTTCCATAATCACTTGGTCAAAAATCATGAAAATTCAAAAACAACAAAAATCATCAAAAACAACAAAAATTTGCATCTCATTTCTAGGCATATTCAAATTCATCAAATAGACAGTTCCTCTCGCAATTCATCTTCATATTCACCAAAATCAATCCATCAAAAATACAAAAATACATAGCTGCATGCAAGCATTGCATCCATACATTGTATATTCATGGTCGTATAGGTCAAAGGCACCATAGGCTGTCATGGTTCTACTAGTCCATCTCGTTCCACACTGTTCCATTTTACAAAAACAGCAAAACATCATGCACTTTACCACACCGAGTCAGTGGTCTCTTAATGTATCAAGAGTTTTTCGTGATTCAGTCATCATTTTGATCTTTAGCAATGAAATGTATCAAGTCAAACAGATTTTACGAAGGTAGAGTTGCACTTGCAATACACCTTGTTACGTAACATCCCAACACAAATTAAAACACATAAAAATTCCTGAGTTGTGTGAACGAAGGATGAAACCTGCACAGTAATCCAGGTTACCATAAGTGAAACGGTTATCTTTCTCATCCCCCTGTGCGAATGACCCCAAGAATGTTGAGAGTTGGCAAAAGGACAAGCATCCTCCCTACCCAATTCCCTAAGAATCCCAAAGTTGCAAAACGTCCAAAATTTGCAAAATGTCAAAACTTCAAAATTTGACACCCTACAGTGCACATCTCAAAAAGCACAAAGAATAGTTATTATCGTCACTCCATATCCCTTGCTCAAGAGAAAAGAAAAACAAATCAAAATAAACAGTGATTCTTATCACTATAACGAGCAAGTATCCCAGTACAATTAAAAAAAAGAAGGGAGTTGACCTTGAATCCCTGGAACTCTCAACATTCTGATAGGTCATGAGGCAAGCCTCAGTACCGGTTCGGTTGATAGCCTATCGGTCACTGGCGGTAAACTTCTCGCATGACGATATATCTGTCACCTTAACTTGTGTACAGATCAAAATTTGCATGTGGATGAGCTAGCTTATGGTATCCTGGAGAACACCACAGATTAATCTAATTACATACAACAAAGGAGTTAGTGGAGCTAATTAGGTGATCCTCAGTACAGGTTCGGTTGAAAGCCCATCGGCACTTGGTGGTATCCCGACAAATACCACATAAATGAACTCAATTGCACACACGAGGCTGTGAAATAACTTGGTTAAAAACAAGTCCGATTCATACCTTGTTCAAAAGTCTTGTAAGATAAAGTACAATCATGGCTAGTAAGCTCAAAGCTGTCTAAGTCTCAGAAAACCTTTGCTACATTGCTAAACCAATTGCACTGCTTTTCATCCTTGCAATACCATCAAAAAATACAAAAAGAAGAAACACCACATTTGTACATAGCCAAATAATGGAGTTCTAAACAGTCTATGGTGCCATAACCAACTCTCACCAAGTCCATACATCCATTTCATTTCTGCATATCACATGCATTTACATTCATCATGCATCCATCAAGCTAAACCAACATACAACATTGGTAATTATCATACCATATGCATCCATCCATATCAAGTAGCATGCACCCATCAACATCAATCATTGTGCATACAATCATGACATATACGTAAAGAACGAAAATCAAAACAACAAAAACATCACAAAAATGCAACACAAAACAACGCAATAAGCATTTCCAGACACGAGTGCTCTTGCACTCAACCTCTTGGCATAGAAAATCGATGTCGGGGCTCAAATTCTCATTCTCCTACTTTCCTAAGAAGGCTATCATAGCTGGACCGCTCCACGGGAAGACGAGTTTTTGATGATTTCACCCCATTATGGTATCACCAAAAGGGTTAACACCCACCAAAAATAGGTCCAAATGTCGGGAGATTGCACGTGCTTAAATGGAAAAACATCTAAAGCCACCCTAACCTAAGTCATCTTGGGTCAAGCGACTCATCGCTTTTCTCACGAAGGTCATTCCCTCATCGATTCGTCGCTTGAGGGGGTAGTCACACTTAGTCACCAATCAACAACCACACACCCAATCAAGGCAATGACATGCATTCAAAGAATCATTGACAAAGACAATCATGCTCCTGCTTGGGGCAGTAAACAAGCAATCATTAAATTGATCAAATACTTGGCATTTCTGAAGCATGAACACAAGGTTACCTTGTGGATAAAAGGTTGCGCCCTTTGCCTAATCATGACTGATCAATGTCCAAGCTCAAGTCACACCTCACCAAAATAGGTTAACACTTGAAATCAAATTCCTTAGCTCGTCAGAAGCAAGGATTCAAGAATGCATGCCCTTTCCATACTTGGGGCATTAAGAGTTGGTTAGATTACCAAGAAACCCTAATCATTAGTTCTTTGGTCGTATATTTTTGCTCAGCACTGCGTCACCCGTAGCGCTTCCCAAAAATGGGCATCTGTAGACACCAAAATAGCACCATTTCTATTAAGTGATTACAAACATTGATCACATTGATATCATAGCTTTTAGGGCAGCCCTTAGAGGTCAAATAGTGGTCTTAACCACTCGCACAGTAGTTCGGAAGATCAAAAAATGAGCAGAGCAAAGTCGGTTGTTCTAGAGAAAACTTCAAACTTCTTGGCCTTCTTCAAAACCTTCTTTAAGCCAAGCCTTGTGTCAAAAACCAAGTGGGCCCAAAGTGTCGCGATATCGCGACACTTTGGGCCCCGACACCAAGCGGGCCCGAAGTGTCGCGATATCGCGACACTTTGGGCCCCGACCCAAAGCGGGCCCGAAGTGTCGCGATATCGCGACACTTTGACCCGACCCCAAGCGGGCCCGAAGTGTCGCGATATCGCGACACTTTGACCCGACCCCAGCGGGCCCGAAGTGTCGCGATATCCCGACACTTTGGGCCCCCGCCCAAAGCGGGCCCGAAGTGTCGCGATATTGCGACACTTTGGGCCCCGACCCAAAGTGGTCCCGAAGTGTCGCGATATCGCGACACTTTGGGCCCCCGCCCAAAGCAGGCCCGAAGCGTCGCGATATCGCGACACTTTGGGCCCCGACCCAAAGCCGGCCCAAAGTGTCGCGATATCGCGACACTTTGGGCCCCGAACCAAAGCTGGCCCAAAGCGTCGCGATATCACGACACTTTGGGCCCCGAACCAAAGCCGGCCCAAAGCGTCGCGATATCGCGACACTTTGGGCCCCGAACCAAAGCCGGCCCAAAGCGTCGCGATATCGCGACACTTTGGGCCTCGAGCCGACACGTCACCAGTCCATGCAGTCAACTGTCTAGGGAACGACCGCCATGTGGCACCCTCTACGTGTCCCTTTTTGAAAAAAACCCCGCGGGTCTGTAGAACGACGGATTCAATGACGGATTCAACGACGAGCATTAATTAGACGAGCGGTTTCGAAATATCCGATCCGAGGCCATGCCTCATAACTTTCGATGTCAGTGCGAGCCATGCTTAGTAATGACCCGATAAGGATCAAATCTGGGCGGCCTTACGGATTTAGGGTTTCGAACATTAATGTTTTCAGAGGCCGAACCCTCTATAAATAAAACCGTCTCGATACGTAAAAAGGACGGCGAAGTATTTTGTTAAGACAACGAAGTGCTGTTAAACTGAATATCCGATTGTATTCATCCGAACTTGCATCTCCGGCATTGGATTACCATAATCCATCAATTTGCCGACAACACATTATTCTGGACTTTGAGTCAATTCCTAGTGGATTGGCGTCGAAGTCGGATTTTTACAGGGCGGCCCGCTTGGGCATCCCACATATGTTCGTAGTGCTAATTCGATTTATGCTGTTTCGAATGGATTAAAGCCGTTTACGTTTCGTATATGCTGTTTTCAAACGTATTAAAGCAACAGTCTATGTTTTTATAATGTATGCTGTATTCGAATGCGTTAAATAGCAGTTTACGTCTTTCTGTTTTCGAATAAAAATTGTTTTTGAATGTTTTAAAACAGTTTATGTTTTAAAGACAAACGTTTTATTCACACACTTAATCAGCCATTAATACGCAATTTTTTTATTGCTCTCTACAGTCAAACGTTCTGTTTTTTTGTTGCGGGTGCTCTTAACCGTTTACTGTTTCTTTTACAGCAAGAACAGCAGCAAGCAGAGACTCATCATCATTAAACATCAAGCGACGGCAACACTACAGCCCGCCCATTTATCATGTGGGCATGCGGAAAGAGATCACCGTTCATCCGGTGTAACTGAGAATATGTCATTCGAAAGATTTATTGTAACCGAACGGAATTACGTTAATAAAAAGGGCTGTGCTCCTGTTTTTAATTTAATTCTATCCGTGTTATTTCACGTATAAATCTAGTTTTATTTTTATTGCATCTCAGTGTTTTATTTCCGAAATCTCATGCTTAATGTCTAGAACTTACAGTTCGCAAGACACTCGCATCTGCTGTACTGTTGTAGTCGAGTTCTGTGATTGACTTAGCCTTTTGCATACTCTTGCACACTCTTCTTTATCTGTATATACACTTTGCATAGTCTGCATCGTAACAACCGAATGATCGTATTTGCCTTCTGTGCTCTCTGCTCTCTGTATGCTCTTACTTCGCACTTAGCTTGATTTTGACACGACTCGCTCACTCTGCACACACCAATCAAATTTTGCTCTCTACATATTATCATCGAAAATCGCACTTCACAACACACTTAACTCATCAAACCAGCCTTTTATAATCACATTTTCATGATCAAAAACTTGATTCTTCGTTGGCTGTAACCCTAATCTTAGTCAACTGTAAAACCCTAGACTTCGTTGACTACAAACCCTAATCTTTGTCGACCAATATTTGAATTTGTCGGCTTCACTGCCTCTGTAACTCTTCTATAGCTTTTGCCATGAAAAAACAACATGTCGCGATATCGTGACATTTTCACCTCTGTACGCTTTCTTTTGGCTTTTGTCACGATATCGCTACACTTCTGTCTTTGAAGTCTTCTATTCTGCATTTGTCATGAAATCATGACACTTCTCCCTTTGTAGCCTCTGAATTTCTTTCTGTCGTGATATCGCGACATTTCTATCTTTGAAGCCTTTGTCTTTCTTTCTGTCACGATATCGTGACACTTCTGCCTTCATAGACTTCGTCTTTGCTTTTGTCGTGAAATCACAACATTTTTGTTTTCATAGCCTTCCTCTCTGCTTTTGTCATGAAATCATGACACTTCACCTATTGAAGATCTGCTTTCCATTTTTGTCACGAAATAGTGACACTTCTGCTTCTGTCTGCTTTCTTTTCTGCCTGTCACGAAATCATGACACTTTTTGCATCCATACACTTTCCCTTCATCCTATCGCAAAATCATGACACTTCTTATTTCACACTTTCCTTTACTACATAAGGCGAGATCGCGACAGTTCTCACTTGGAGTTCTGTAGCATGTCACGAAATCATGACAGTTCTCATTTTACTTTCTCTCTCCTTGAACTTGTCATGAAATTGCGACAATTCACACTTCAGATTCTCCCTTCTACAGCATGTCCTGAAATTGCGACACTTTTTCTTTCGGACTCTTTCTCCTACAACATGTCGCAAATTCGTGACACTTTTTTGTCCATACAACCTTCCTTGCAATATGTCACGAAATCACGACACTTTTCCTTCTCTGCCTTCCTGCTCTCGTCAAGTCACGAAAATGCGACATGTCACGAAATCACGACACTTTTCCTTCTATGCCTTCCTGCTCTCATCAAGTCGTGAAATCGCAACACTTTTTATTTTTCTTCCTTCCTGGCCTTTTCGAGTCACGAAAATGTGACATGTCACAAAATCGTGACACTTTTCCAACTTACTCATTTTCTTTGCCAACCTGTCGTGAAATCGTGATAGTTTTCTCTGCTATTTCTCTCTCCTCCAGTATGTTGCGAAGTTGCGATAGAAAAAATGTCGCGATATCGTGACAGTTTTCTTACTTGTCTTTTTCTTGATCTTTTTGCAAAAGGCCCACTATGTTCTTCTTGGAAACTCACTGTCCATACTCTAACCTTAGAACTCCTATCCTCTACATCTGAATGGCTTTTGAACTGCCTTTCCACTGCATCATTAGATCTAACTGATTGCATTGACAACAATGACAATACTCCTGCTGCACCTTGCTCAACAATCTCCCCCTTTGGAATTTTTGGCAACACGTGTAATTTCTTGTAATTCTTCTCCCCCTTTGTCAATAATACCAAAGGGCTACTACAGACTCCCCCTGAGTCCATGCACAACATTCTCAAGAACAATTTGTTGCACTTAGCACAAATTATGATTATGAGCAACAGAATAATAAAATACTCAAATGCTACCCCTGAGAAAGTGATCCCTGTAGCTAGTCAATTCTTGGGAAGTGGGACCACTCCCAATTTATTTTGAAGATACTCAAACACTTCCTTGGGCAATGGTTTTGTGAAAATATCTGCTACTTGTTCTATAGTTGGAACAAAATCCAGCTTAACCTCACCTTCAACAACTTTCTCTTTTAAAAAATGATATCTGATAGCAATATGTTTTGTCCGTGAATGCATTACTAGATTCTTAGAGATGTTAATTGCGTTGGTGTTGTCACACTTAACTGATATTGGCTCACTAAAGTTAATACCAAGATCTTTTAGAGTTTGTTTCATTCACAAAACCTGTGTACAACATGTTGTTGCTGCAATATATTTTGCCTCTGCTGTTGATAAAGAAACTGACTCTTTTTTCTTACTGTGCCACGCGACCAACCTATCTCCAAGATAGAATGCACCTCCACTGGTACTCTTTCTGTCATCGACACATCCTATCCAATCTGCATCTAAAAAAGAAATGAGAGTGAAGTCTTTGCCTTTCGTATACCTAACCCATACTCCATAGTACCCTTGAGGTACCAAAAAATCCTCTTTACCACTGTCACGTGAGTCTCCTTGGGATTAGCCTAAAAATGAGCGACCATGCAAACTACCTACAAAATATCCGAGTGCAGTAGCTGTCGGTGTATAGTAAGCTCCCAATCATAGATCTGTATGTGGTTTGATCAACAAGTGGAGATTTTTCATCCTTGCTCAACTTGCAGCCTGTCGTCATGGGAGTGTTCACTAGCTTACAATCCTCCGTTGTGAACCTTTTTAACATCTCTTTCACATATTTGATTTGGGAAATAAATATGCCCTTCTCATTCTGATTAACTTGTAACCCAAGAAAGTAAGATAGTTCACCAATCATAGACATTTCAAATTCTTTCTGCATCTTATCTGCTAAGTCTCTGCAAGACTCATCTTTGCTGTTGCCAAATATGATATCATCTACATATACAACAAGAATAATAAGATGTCCATTTTCTGTTTTGACATACAAATTGTTGTCCACCATACCTTTCTTAAACCCTTGATGAGTGAGATAGTTGTCTAGTCTTGCATACCATGCTCGGGGTGCCTGTTTTAATCCATATAAGGCTTTCTTCAACTTGCAAACCAAGTTGGGATCATCACTAAGTTGAAAACCATCTGGCTGCTCAATATAATCCTCTTCTTCAAGTTTCCCATTTAGAAAAGCTGATTTTACATCCATCTGATAAACTTTGAAGTTCTTGTAAACTGTTTGGGCCAAAAAAAATCTAATTGCCTCAAGTCTTGCTACAGGTGCAAAATTTTCCTCAAAATCAATACCTTCTACTTGAGCATAACCTTTACATACCAATATTGCTTTATTTTTGATTACCTATCCATATTCATTCAGTTTGTTTTGAAAAATCCATTTAGTACCGATCACATTCTTATTTGCAGGTCTAGGTACCAACTCCCAAGTTTTAATTTTCTCAATCTGATCTAATTCTTCATCTATAGCCTTCATCCAACTTTCATATTTGCTTGCTTCATCAATATTTTTGGGCTCAATACTAGATAAGAGAGAGTAATTACTTACAACTTTTCTTCTTATTTGCACACCAGCTGTGGGGTCTCCAATTATTTGCTCTCTAGGATGGTTTTTCTGCCAGCTACCTATTTTGAATTTCTTATTTTCTACCTCTTCTGAATCATAATTTAAATCATCTGAGACATTCTTTTGATTCTGTTCAGTTTTGTCTTCCTCATCTCCTTCAAACACTTCTTCATAAATTGGGTAGTTTTCTTCATTGCTAACTACCCTTTCCCTACCTTCATCAAATGTAACACTGGCACTGTCCACAATTTTCCTTAGCTTTTGGTTGTAGCATTTGTAGGCTTTGCTTGATGGTGAATAGCCAAAAAAAATACCTTCATCTGCTCTATCTTCAAATTTACCAATATTATCTTTAGTTCTTTTGATGAAACACTTACAGCCAAAGACTCTGAGATGTTTTGTTGTTGCCTTTCTGTAGAACCACAACTCGTAAGGAGTTTTGTTTTCATGTGTTCTCAGCATGTACCTATTTTGAATGTACACAGTAGTATGTACTGCTTATTTCCAAAATATTTCTGCTACTATGCTCTCAGTCAACATAGTCCGGGCCATTTCCTGTACTGTCCTATTTTTTCTTTCTACCACACCATTTTGCTGAGGTGTCCTGGCTGCTGAAAAATGTCTCCTAATGCCATATTTATCACAGTACTCTATAAACTTAGCTGAAATGAATTCTCCTCCTCTATATGATCTTAAGTTTTTGATCCTCTTTCCTGTTTCATTCTCAACATGGTGTTTGAAAGACTTGAACATTTCAAAGGCTTCTATTTTTTGCTTCAATAAGTATACCCATGTCATTCTGGAATAGTCATCGATACGCTTTCCCTTCATCCTATCGCAAAATCATGACACTTCTTATTTCACACTTTCCTTTACTGCATAAGGCGAGATCGCGACAGTTCTCACTTGGAGTTCTGTAGCATGTCACGAAATCATGACAGTTCTCATTTTACTTTCTCTCTCCTTGAACTTGTCATGAAATCGCGACAATTCACACTTCAGACTCTCCCTTCTACAGCATGTCACGAAATCGTGACACTTTTTCTTTTGGACTCTTTCTCCTGCAACATGTCACGAAATCGTGACACTTTTTCGTCCGTACAACCTTCCTTGCAATATGTCACGAAATCGTGACACTTTTCCTTCTCTGCCTTCCTGCTCTCGTCAAGTCGCGAAAATGCGACATGTCACGAAATCGCGACACTTTTCCTTCTATGCCTTCCTCGCTCTCGTGCAAGTCGTGAAATCGCGACACTTTTTCTTTTTCTTCCTTCCTGGCCTTTTCGAGTCGCGAAAATGCGACATGTCGCGAAATCGTGACACTTTTCCAACTTACTCTTTTTCTTTGCCAACCTGTCGTGAAATCGTGATAGTTTTCTCTGTTGTTTCTCTCTCCTCCAGTATGTCGCGAAATCGCGACAGAAAACATGTCGCGATATCGCGATAGTTTTCTTACTTGTCTTTTTCTTGATCTTTTTGCAAAAGGCCCACTATGGTCTTCTTGGAAACTCACTGTCCATACTCTGACTAACCTTAGAACTCCTGTCCTCTGCACCTGAATGGCTTTTGAACTGCCTTTCCACTGCATCATTAGATCTAACCGATCGTGTTGACAACAATGACAATACTCCCTGCTGCACCTTGCTCAACAATCTCCCCCTTTGGAATTGTTGGCAACACATGTGTAATTTCCTGTAATTCTTCTCCCCCTTTGTCAATAATACCAAAGGGCTACTGCAGACTCCCCCGAGTCCATGCACAACATTCTCGTGCACAATTTGTTGCACTTAGCACAAATTATGATTATGAGCAACAGAATAATCAAATACTCAAATGCTCCCCCTGAGAAAGTGATCCCTGTAGCTAGTCAATTCTTGGGAAGTGGGACCACTCCCAATTTGTTTTGAAGATACTCAAACACTTCCTTGGGCAATGGTTTTGTGAAAATATCTGCTACTTGTTCTATAGTTGGAACAAAATCCAGCTTAACCTCACCTTCAACAACTTTCTCTTTTAAAAAATGATATCTGATAGCAATGTGTTTTGTCCGTGAATGCATTACTGGATTCTTAGAGATGTTAATTGCACTGGTGTTGTCACACTTAACTGATATTGGCTCACTAAAGTTAATACCAAGATCTTTCAGAGTTTGTTTCATCCACAAAACCTGTGTACAACATGTTGTTGCTGCAATATATTTTGCCTCTGCTGTTGATAAAGAAACTGACTCTTGTTTCTTACTGTGCCACGCGACCAACCTGTCTCCAAGATAGAATGCACCTCCACTGGTACTCTTTCTGTCATCGACACATCCT
Organism: Wollemia nobilis; assembly: GCA_028583015.1. Taxonomy (NCBI): domain Eukaryota; kingdom Viridiplantae; phylum Streptophyta; class Pinopsida; order Araucariales; family Araucariaceae; genus Wollemia; species Wollemia nobilis. The sequence continues at coordinate 2,627,282 of JAQPPZ010002068.1, forward strand.
GCCCAATCTGCATCTAAAAAAGAAATGAGAGTGAAGTCCTTGCCTTTCGGATACCATAACCCATACTCCATAGTACCCTTGAGGTACCAAAAAATCCTCTTTACCGCTGTCACGTGAGTCTCCTTGGGATTAGCCTAAAAATGAGCGACCATGCAAACTGCCTGCAAAATATCTGGTCTGGTAGCTATCAGGTACAGTAAGCTCCCAATCATAGATCTGTATGTGGTTTGATCAACAAGTGGAGATTTGTCATCCTTGCTCAACTTGCATCCTGTCATCATGGGAGTGCTCACTGGCTTACAATCCTCCATTGTGAACCTTTTTAACATCTCTTTCACATATTTGATTTGGGAAATAAATATGCCCTTCTCATTCTGATTAACTTGTAACCCAAGAAAGTAAGACAGTTCACCAATCATAGACATTTCAAATTCTTTCTCGCATCTTATCTGCTAAGTCTCTGCAAGACTCATCTTTGCTGCTGCCAAATATGATATCATCTACATATACAACAAGAACAATAAGATGTCCATTTTCTATTTTGACATACAAATTGTTGTCCACCATACCTTTCTTAAACCCTTGATGAGTGAGATAGTTGTCTAGTCTTGCATACCATGCTCGGGGTGCCTGTTTTAATCCATATAAAGCTTTCTTCAACTTGCAAACCAAGTTGGGATCATCACCAAGTTGAAAACCATCTGGCTGCTCAATATAAACCTCTTCTTCAAGTTTCCCATTTAGAAAAGCTGATTTTACATCCATCTGATAAACTTTGAAGTTCTTGTAAACTGCTAGGGCCAAAAACATTCTAATTGCCTCAAGTCTTGCTACAGGTGCAAAAGTTTCCTCAAAATCAATACCTTCTACTTGAGCATAACCTTTACATACCAATCTTGCTTTATTTCTGATTACCTGTCCGTCTTCATTCAGTTTGTTTTGAAAAATCCATTTAGTACCGATTACATTCTTGTTTGCAGGTCTAGGTACCAACTCCCAAGTTTTATTTTTCTCAATCTGATCTAATTCTTCATCTATAGCCTTCATCCAACTTTCATCTTTGCTTGCTTCATCAATATTTTTGGGCTCAATACTGGATAAAAGAGAGTAATTACTTACTGCTTTTCTTCTTGTTTGCACACCAGCTGTGGGGTCTCCAATTATTTGCTCTCTAGGATGGTTTTTCTACCAGCTGCCTGTTTTGAATTTCTTATTTTCTACCTCTTCTGAATCATAATTTAAATCATCTGAGACATTCTTTTGATTCTGTTCAGTTTTGTCTTCCTCATCTCCTTCAAACACTTCTTCATAAATTGGGTAGTTTTCTTCATTGCTAACTACCCTTTCCCTACCTTCATCAAATGTAACACTGGCACTGTCCACAATTTTCCTTAGCTTTTTGTTGTAGCATTTGTAGGCTTTGCTTGATGGTGAATAGCCAACAAAAATACCTTCATCTGCTCTATCTTCAAATTTACCAAGATTATCTTCAGTTCTTTTGATGAAACACTTACAGCCAAAGACTCTGAGATGTTTTGTTGTTGCCTTTCTGTAGAACCACAACTCGTAAGGAGTTTTGTTTTCATGTGTTCTCAGCATGTACCTATTTTGAATGTACACAGTAGTATGGACTGCTTCTTTCCAAAATCTGTCTGCTACTCTGCTCTCAGTCAACATAGTCCGGGCCATTTCCTGTACTGTCCTATTTTTTCTTTCTACCACACCATTTTGCTGAGGTGTCCTGGCTGCTGAAAACTGTCTCCTAATGCCATATTTATCACAGTACTCTATAAACTCAGCTGAAATGAATTCTCCTCCTCTATCTGATCTTAAGTTTTTGATCCTCTTTCCTGTTTCATTCTCAACGTGGTGTTTGAAAGACTTGAACATTTCAAAGGCTTCTATTTTTTGCTTCAAGAAGTATACCCATGTCATTCTGGAATAGTCATCAATACACAACATAAAGTATTTATCACCATTTATGCTTTGCGTTCTCATAGGTCCACATAAATCAGTATGTATTAGTTCCAATGGTTTGCTTGTATTGTACTCTTTTGCTTTGAATGTGACTCTAGTTTGCTTCCCCTTCGACATGAGGCACAAATGCTATTTGAAGTTTTGCTGATAGTGGGAATATCTCTCATCGCCCCTTTTGAGCTGATTTTCACCAGATTATCAAAACCGATATGACCGAGCCTCTTGTGCCACAACCAATTTTGTTCTTCCTGACCGATGAAACAGGCTCCCTCTGAATTCTCTGAAAGCGTGTACAGGTTGCCAGTAGTCCTTGACCCAGTTGCTATCAGTTTTCCACTGCTTGTTTTTCTAACTTCACAACCCTGCTTCTTAAAAACTACTTCATGTCCTTTGTCACAGATTTTACTGACACTCAACAGGTTATGTTTCAGACCATCCACGAACAACACTTCTTCTGACTTGATTTTTTCGTTAATAATCTTAACTGAACCTTTCCCTACTATCTGAGCTCCATCATTATTCTCGAATTTTACTGAACCACCTTCATATTTTTGAAACTTTTCAAATTTTTGTTTATCACCTGTCATATGACTTGAGCATCCACTATCAAGTATCCATGGTACATGTTTATTCTGTGCTTTGAAAGCTGTTTGCACTATCAGAGATTCCTTAAGCTGCTCTTTCTGTTTCCATTCTGTTTTGATTACCGTATTGGGCTCTAATTTTGATTTTCCTTTTTTAGTATCTCGTGCATGTTTTTCAGGAAGTTTTCTATTTAGTTTCATCCTATTTGATTGGAATTTTCTTTCCTGAAAATGATTTGAAGTAAAAGCACTTCGACAATTTCTTGCAATGTGTCCAAAATTATGACAGTTAAAGCATTCTACTGTATAATTCATCAGAGGTGAAAAAGCATTTCTACTTGTGAATTTTCTTGGACCTACATTATATTTGCAGTCTACAATCTTATGACCATAACCATTGCATTTAAAATAGAAACCAGAAAAAGGATAATTGAACCTGGGCGATGGTCTTTGCCATGCTGTCGTAGGGGCCATGAATCTTCTCTTTCTTTGATGCGTGACCTTGGTGAATCCATCATTATCAATATTCTTTTTGTGCATGGCATTAACGTCATGAGTCATTTTACCTTTATCAACCTGTTTCTTATCTTCAATTTTTATAGGTTCTACATTTCTGGCCTTAGAACCATTTGAAGATTCTCCTTCGACGAAGCCCAGACCAAATTTGGTGCCTTGTAGGTCTTTGATCATTTAAAATCTTATCCAATTTCATAGAGCTTTCTTCGTGTTTGTGATAACAACTAATTTTATGCTCCAACTCTGCTATCTGCATACGAAAACTAACATTCTCTTCTTCTAGTTTGCAGCAGACATCTATTTTCATGGTAATCTGAATTTCAAGCTCTTCGGTTATCTTCTTGTATTCTTCTGTCTGTACTTTCAAACTAGTTATGATGTCGTTTGCATCCTCAAGCCTCTTTGAAAGTTTCTTATTCTTTTTCTTCTCTATTTTCCATTCTTCAAGTGCAGAGGTCAACTCACCTTCTAGATCAACCTCAGCCTCAGATTTTTTACCACAAACCTCACAGATTACTCCTTCTGCTTTTTCTGATTCTTCTTCTTCAAAAGCCATGAAAAGAGCTTCACCTGTTTCTTCTTCAGAATCCTCACTCGAGCTGTCTTCAGATGAACTGGCATTCCTTGAGATGAAGCTTTTCTTTTTGAAGTTGCCTTTTCTGAAGTTTGTTTTCTTCTTCCAATCACTTCTCTCTTGGTGTGATCCTTCATCATTTTTGTTCTTTTCATTCAGAGGACATTTAGTCGCAAAATGCCCGACACCTCCATAGTTGAAACATTTAAAAGGTAGCTTTCCTCCGTATTTTCCTTTTCCTTTCTTTAGTTTTCTAACGAAGTTAGCTTCTTCTTCATCTGATGTCTCTTCTTCCTCAGTTTCTTGTTTTGCATTTTTATTTTTAATGGCTTTGAAGGCCGCTTCTCGGTCTGTGGGTTTAGCTCTTCCTATTCTCATCTCATAAGCAGTCAAAGAACCATGCAACTCATCCATACTAAAGAAATTTAGATTTTTTGCTTCTTCTATCGCAGAGACTTTAGAATCAAATCTGTGAGGAAGAGATCTTAATACCTTTTTCACGATAGCAGAGTCACTTATGTCATCACCGAGTCCTCTCATTGCATTTGTGACTTCATTAACTCTCAACATGTATCCCTCTACATTCTCATTGTCATTCATCCTTAAAGCTTCGAACTGAGCTCGATGTATTTGTAACTTGGCTTCCTTGATCTTATGGTCTCCTTCATGAATGCTCTTTAGTTTGTCCCAGATTTCTTTTGTCGTTTTACAGTTTATGACTTTAGCCAGTTCACTGTCTACTAATCCACTCATGATAGCATTCTTTGCTTTTGAGTTATTTTCATATAGTTTCTTTTCTTTAGCCTCTTTTGGAGCAGTGATGGGATCTGTGTATCCACTACGTACTCAGTCCCAGATGTCGTATCCCAAAGCACAGAGATAAACTTGCATCCTGACTTTCCAGTATGCGTAATTAGATCCGTCAAACATTGGTGCTCTGTTTGATGAGAAGCCTTCACCACCTGCCATTGTGTTAAATCCAAGATCACCCTAGCCAGTTAAGCTTGAACAGGTACTTGGCTCTGATACCAATTGTTAAACTTACAATGGCACTGAGAGGGGGGGTGAATCAATGTAGCTAATTAAAATCTTAAATCTATAATTCTTAATGTTGAAGTAATGCAAACTTAAAATAGATATAGCAATTATAACAAGAGAGCATCACACAACGCAAGATTTTAACGAGGTTCACCAATGTGGCTACTCCTCAAAAATTGACTGCTTGGACTACCATCCAAATCCAGCCTTAGCAAAGCAATCAATTTTACAGCAAATTTACTAGCACCTACTGGAAGGAGCACCAACTCCTGATTTATCTGCACCAACAGAAAGGAGCACCAACCCCTGATTTACCAGCACCAACTGGAAGGAGCACCAACCCCTAATTTATCTGCACCAACAGAAAGGAGCACCAACTCCAGATGCCAAGCAACAACTTGGACTGCAATTCTGAATCTATAAATGTTACAAAAAAATACCTTTGCTTCCACAAGACCCTGACTGGTCTAGAACTTACAGTTCGCAAGACACTCGCATCTGCTGTACTGCTGTAGCCGAGTTCTGTGATCGACTTAGCCTTTTGCGCACTCTTGCACACTCTTCTTTCTCTGTATACACACTTCGCACAGTCTACACCGTAATAGCCGAACGATCGTCTCTGCCTTCTACGCTCTCTGCTCTTTGTGCGCTCTTACTTCGCACTTAGCTTGATTTTGACATGACTCGCTCACTCTACGCACTCCAATCAAATTTTTCTCTCTACGTACTATCACCGAACGTCGCACTTCACAACACACATAACTCATCAAACCAGCCTTCCTTTTATAATCACATTTTCATGATCAAAAACTTGATTCTTCGTCGGTTGTAACCCTAATCTTAGTCGGCTGCAAAACCCTAGACTTCGTCGGCTGCAAGCCCTAATCTTCGTCGGCCAATATTTGACTTTGTCGGCTTCACTACCTCTATAACTCTTCTGTAGCTTTTGCCAAGAAAAACATGTCGCGATATCATGACACTTTTGCCTCCGTACGCTTTCTTTTGGCTTTTGTCGCGATATCGCGACACTTCTGTCTTCGAAGTCTTCTATTCTGCATTTGTCATGAAATCGTGACACTTCTCCCTTTGTAGCCTTTGACTTTCTTTCTGTCATGATATCATGACACTTCTGTCTTTGAAGCCTTTGTCTTTCTTTCTGTCACGATATCATGACACTTCTGCCTTCATAGACTTCGTCTTCGCTTTTGTCATGAAATCGCAACATTTCTGTCTTCATAGCCTTCCTCTCTGCTTTTGTCATGAAATCGTGACACTTCTCCTATTGAAGACCTGCTTTCTATTTCTGTCATGAAATCGTGACACTTCTGCTTCCGTCTGCTTTCTTTTCTGCTTGTCATGAAATCGTGACACTTTCTGCATCCGTACGCTTTCCCTTCATCCTGTCATGAAATCGTGACACTTCTTATTTCAAACACTTTCCTTTACTGCATGTCGCGAAATCGTGACAGTTCTCACTTGGAGTTCTGCAGCATGTCGCAAATTCATTTTATTTTTTTTTTTCTTAAATGTCATGAAATCGTGACACTTTTTCTTTCGGACTCTTTCTCCTGCAACATGTCGTGAAATCGTGACACTTTTCCGTCCGTACAACCTTCCTTGCAATATGTCACGAAATCGTGACACTTTTCCTTCTCTGCCTTCCTGCTCTCGTCAAGTCGCGAAAATGCGACATGTCACGAAATCGCGACACTTTTCCTTCTATGCCTTCCTGCTCTCGTCAAGTCGCGAAAATGCGACATGTCGCGAAATCGTGACACTTTTTCTTTTTCTTCCTTCCTGGCCTTTTCGAGTCACGAAAATGCGACATGTCACGAAATCGTGACACTTTTCCAACTTACTCTTTTTCTTTGCCAACCTGTCGCGAAATCGTGATAGTTTTCTCTGTTGTTTCTCTCTCCTCCAGTATGTCACGAAATCACGATAGAAAACATGTCGCGATATCGCGATAGTTTTCTTACTTGTCTTTTTCTTGATCTTTTTGCAAAAGGCCCACTATGGTCTTCTTGGAAACTCACTGTCCATACTCTGACTAACCTTAGAACTCCTGTCCTCTGCACCTAAATGGCTTTTGAACTGCCTTTCCACTGCATCATTAGATCTAACTGACTGTGTTGACAACAATGACAATACTCCTGCTGCACCTTGCTCAACAAGAAGAAGGCATCAGATCTATAGTGTATTCATGAAAGGAAAAGTAGGAATTTGTCCTATTTGTAACCCATATCAAATTTATCATGAATAAAGCATATATTTTTGAATGACTTGTGTTATTACTTGTTGTTAGATCAAATGTCAACTTCTGGTCATTTCAAGATGGTTGCACCATAGGTTCTCAAAATTTTCAGCTATCCTAAGGCCTGTGAATCATTGATCCCAATTATCCTTACATTTGAGGGTACATCCAACATTTTGTTTGAAATTGGAAGCCATTGTGACCTGTGATACTACAAAGACATAAAAGAGTTGTGTCAATGTGTGAACAAGGAATAAATTACTAAGTGAGGCAAAATATGCTAGTAAATAATGAGCCAAGTGATGGCAATGAGTGAATGCAATCCTCTAGGACTTGCTCATCATCCAAGTGGAATATCTTTTACAAATGATGAATTATACAAGTAAGTTATTATGAGTCTTGATGTAATAGGATGATGTGGCTAAATCTGAAGCACTAAAAATAGAGATGTGTAGCCTAAACTAAAATATTGCAAATGAATGTAAAAGCTAATATCTCCAATAGATGAATGTGCAAGCCAATATCTCCAACACTAGATTACACAACTAAATACCAAAGTGTGGGATGTGCAAAACTAGTAACCTTAATATTATGACTACAAGTAGATGAGGTATTGAAATTTGGAGAGGTCTAATGATATTGTCTCAAGTTAAGGCCTTCACCTAGATTCCCACATACAGATGCTCAATGATGAAATCTAAGCCATTATGGAGTGCAAGTCCTACCAGTCCTCACCCATTTTACTGTGGTCAATGATATACTATCTAAAAAGAAGTACATGCTCTATTCCACAACTATGGATATTGGAATGACTTAATTTTAATCATGATTAAGAGTTTTTAGTTTTCCAATCATAGGCAAAAGGATGATCCCTTTTCAAATATTTATTGGTATGGCTAACCCCCTTCACTGTGTATTCTCATTAAGTCCAATTCAAATTTGACTCACAAGGCCTTTAATGCAAATTTCCCACCACCAAGGAAGTGGCACCCTATCATAAGTCTAGGTTGTAGAATAAGTCATAGGATGCATTCCTTTTAGGGATGATTTAAAGATGTGAATTGTTTTAAAAATAAAGAAAGCAAATGAAAACTAAAAATATACTTGGAGTGCAAATAGAGTGATACTATAGTGCTAATGTGGTAGTATATATTTTAGGTGTGATTCACTAGATCTTTCTCACCATACAAGTGGAATTACTTTTACAAATGAGGGCTATAAGTTAGCCAAAAGCAATATGAAAAAAATTGCAAGCCACTTATACAAGTACAATGGAGAGACTAGAAGCCTGTTGTGCTATCAAAAAAATATGATCAATTTACACAGAGGCTACTAGATTTCATTTGATTTAGATTTTGGATATTGTATGGTTGTGTAAAATGAACACGGTCAATTTACACAAATGTCATCAAAATTAGTTAGATATGGTTTTTGGATATTGTATGGCTGTGTTAAAAATGAACATGATCAATTTACATAGAAGCCACTAAAATAGGTCTGGTCGAAATTTTGGATACCTATAAACAAAGATATAAGCTAATATCTATAATAAAAATAAAATCTATGGAGGTTTTAGGAAACCTCATGCAACATCCTCATGCTTTCCTTCAACTCAACACATAGGTTTGTGGAGGAGGATAGGAGGGGAATGCAATGCTTCTCCAAGATTGGTTGTGGGAGGGGTAAGCATCCAAGCTTTGATACCACTTGTAGCAAGGATCAATGCTATGTGCCCAAGCTCAACCACATGAAACAAGAAAAAATGAGAATATTTTTGAAAATGGAGAGAATGAAAAATCACATCTCTCCCTTTATGTTATGGAATTATATATTGAGAAAAATGAGATTAGGGTTAGGATTCCCAAATCCATATTACATGAAATTCAAATGAACATGAACATGAAATGATATTACACATTAAAATAACCTATTCTAATGAGGTCTTATTAAATCCTCATAACAATTAATTAGGAACCTAACTAATAAAAATGAATTTGTAGCTTTAACATATTTTCAAATTTCTGGCATACCTAGTGGAACAATTATGATAATTCACTCACTTAATTTATTTAGAAAAGAATCTTGGTGAAGTTCTATCATAAGAGATCATTGAAATTATTTTCATTTGGAAACTCCACTAATTTAAAAATAAATTATAGAACATAGTTGCTATCATTTTATAGTATGTGCATTTTGTTTTGTTTTTGTATGTTGACAAGATCTACAACTAAGAAATTAGAGAATCTACCACCATTTCTAGAATTACCATCCTATAGATAAAGGTAAAATAAGTATCTACCTATAGAATATTGGTTAGAAAGTATAGATTCCACATTATCTAGCAATCCTAAGCCCTTAAAAACTTCTAGTTCCAAAACCATGGCTCAAAATCAACAAGTTCTTCAAAATTTCCTTTAATGGAACACCACTGGACCGTTAGGTATAGCACATGTAAATGATATTCCTCAAGAAGTACTTAAATATCTTTCCACCTATGATGGTATAGGTAATACACCCTATGAACATTGCTAAGATTTGGTCTCATTGTCTATAATTCATAATATATAAGAGGAAGACATTATGGTTAGGCTTCTTGCCTTATATTTCAGAGGGAAGATACTACACTAGTATTGAACCTTAGAATATGGAAGTATCCACTGATGGGATGATTTGGCAAGATATTTTGTCAAATAATTCAATGAGTTGGTAGATCCCTTTTTGTTATTCACCTAATTCACAATCATTCAATGATACCCTCAAGAAATCATCACATATTTTAACCTCAAGTTCAGTAGAACTTGGAAAAGGATCCCTTACGACGTTAGGCCTCTTAGACCTATTGGTCATCAATCTAGTACCATGCAGAGTGTGGAGGTGGACCAATACCAACATCGAATAACCACTGAGTTAGGACAAGGTGATCGATATCCAGAGGAGGTTTGTTCCTCTACGGTGGTTTTAGCTATCTATGTCGCAAAGTAGAAAAAAGAGAAAAATGAGGGAAATATATGGGAAAATAGCCATAGCTAGAAATCACAAGGATGGGTATAGCCACATCAAGACACATGCAGGCATTGCACCACGGGTGGAAACACAAACACAATACCTAACATATTAGCCCATGATACCTTCATTAAACTCTTCAAAGTGGTGTATGGAGAGTGAATTCCAGAACCAACAAATAGGTGCATGAAATACAAGATGTAGAATTAGAGTGCTCCTATTTGACTAGCTTTAGCAAAAATAAACCCTCAACCCGTATTTATAAATGCACACTCCTGAGTCACTAAGCAAATCCCATGAAATCCAGACTATAGAATAATATGAGATCACTCAAATGACCAAAGCAAAAATAAGTATTATACATTCAATAAAACATGAAGGTAAAATTTAAGACCAAAAAATGATGAATTTATATTTACATAGTGGTAAAGAGTTGCCCTTATAAATGACCAAAATTCCACTATTTATAGGTATTTTTATATTAAATTCAAAACTTGAACATTAATGGTGGTAGAAAAGAAGGCAACACTTGAAGTTGACAGGTGCTCAACTGGTACGCTATTCCTTGGGATGGCACTAATATTATAGAAGGAGGTAGGTGCATCTGGTTTGATCTGGGCCTTTGGATTCACTGACATTTTTGCCTAGTTTATTAATTTTCATCCACCTCATTATTTTACTCGATTAGCACCTGGTTAGGCGATGAACGACTAGTATTAATTACCTCAAGATAAACATGCCTCAAATCTATCACTTCTACATATGAACACCTGAACTGGAGAGCTGCGACAGTGAGTACTATTGAGTGATAATTTTACCCTATTGCAAAATCACACTCACAGTTAGGATTTTGTTAGAAAAACCCTCTCTTGCAAAGAAATTGAAATTTATCCAAGGTTCCTTTTACTTAATGTGTGCTTGTATGCTTGTGAAAATGTGTCAAAATAAATGTTGAAATACCTTAGAGGTGCAAGTAACTATTAACAAGGGGCCTGTGTTGGTATTACTTTGATTTTCCATGTTTTTTATTATTCATGAAACTTAAAAGAAAATAAAATGTGATGTGATTGGCCCTCATATGACCATGCTGAAATGGTGATTTAATTCATTTTATATTGAAGTGTTTTAGGTAGATTTTATCTTCTTTTGGTTAAGCATATTTTAACAAATTTTATCTTTTTTTGTTAAACTTTGCTTTGAACATGAAAGAAAAGACAAAAATCTATCTCTAAAATGTGAATCTTGGATGATGATTGGATTCATTTTATCTTGCTTTGTGAATGGATTTTATCTTGCTTTGTTAAGTTTTGTTTGAGCATAAAAGAAAATAACTAAAATCTAACTTTGCAATGTAGTAGTAGTTTTAGAATAGCACCTTAATGATTCATTTTAGTGAAGCTTTGGAAGTTATTAAAATTTTCCTCTTCCACATTAAATGAAATTACTTGGCTTTTCTTTAATAGTGCAAAGTAATCCAGTATTCCCTTTTAAAAGTAAAATTGTGTAGAATTTAGATTGCATATTTCCTTAAAAAATGTGAATTCTATTAAACTTATTTGAAAATAACATAACTTGTGGAGTGCAAAAAGAAATATGTTTTGGAACCTTAAAATGAATGCTTTAATTAAAATGTCCAAGTAGTTGAATATGTTAGAATTAAAAAATTATATTATTTGGATTTCTAATTACTTCAAAACCCCTAATATTAATGCATAAAATCATGAACATGTTAGGATTTTGAGTGTTTTATGGAATTTTAAAGAAAATAACATGAAAGATAATAATAATAAAAGCTAGGGTTAGAAAAAGAAATTAAAAAAATTTAATATGAAATAGAATGCTGAAAATGATCAAAGAAAAACTCCTGAAAACTAATATCGCATAATATGCAAAAAATGTTAGATCATGAACAAAACAAAACTAGGCTAGACCTGCATCCACATAATCTAGATCTGGTTAAGTGCAAGTCTAAGGGGTAAAAAATGTATTAAAAACACTTAAAATTATGCTACCATATCTATGCAAAGAACACCATTAAATTTACCCAATACATGTGAAAAAAAATATGTGTAATGAGCTTCTATTATGTTCAAAACCTCTTTTTTTTGCATACAAGGTGAGACCCAATGTTGGCAGTAGTTTGGACAACCTTCCAATATTCTTCCTGTACTTCTACTCTTAAAATTCTAGCCCCGAATCCTCCATTTACATGAGCTTTTAACTTTTTAGATTAAATTTTTTTACCTTTGTCTTATGCATGTAGCACTCTTTCTTTCTTTCATTTCAAATTTTGATTTCGAGATGCTCTCCCTTCCATGCAAATGCTTCTCCCTCATTTGGGTGTTGTAAAGATTTTTTTTTTATTTTCCTTTTCTCATGCATAACCTCCATATATCCCAAGTGTCAAATTCCCTTTGATAACACTTTATTAAACGTATATTTTCATTTTATTTCTTCTACTTTATAATTTTCATCCATTTTAAACTTGTTGAGTAATGTCTTTTCAATGATGCTATTGGTCTGACCCATCTACCAGAATTTTGATTAGTTGGGATGACTTTGGAGCTCTGCTAGGGTTTGATGAGGAAAAACTACTCTGCTAGGGTTTGATGAAGAAAAACTACTCTGCGGGGATGGCAGCAGCTTCCGGAGGAGGTCTAAAAAATTGGAGGAATGTCATGATGGCATCGGGTCCAACACAGAGAGTGCATTCTCGTGATGTTTTTTCATCTAAAAATGATTGGAAGGAACAAGATTTTCTAGTGCATGTTGAGAACTTCTTGTTAAAGAACAATGGATGTTTGGAACGATGTGAAGCCAGGCCAGTTCTAGTGGTTCAACCAAACTCGATGGCGGAAGATGTGGAGTATCTAACCAAACATGCCCTTATTGGTAAATTTTTGGGCATCCAAATTTCTCTCCCTTTGTGGAGGCTTGGGTTAGGAAAACTTGGAATCCTAAAGGTGATGTGGAGGTGATGTTGAGTGCAAAAAACTATTTTATGGTGGTTTTCTCTTGTATTGCAGATCGTAACAAAGCATTTGAAGGGGGTACTTATTTCTATAACCAAGTGGGACTCTTTCTTAAACCTTGGTATGTGGGTTTCAACCCATCAGAGGAGTGGCCATCATGGGTTCCAATATGGGTGTGACTTCCATGGCTCCCATTGGGATTTTGGAGAACTGATATCTTGCATAAGATTGCCCTTCTGCTTGGGAAGTCGGTTGGATCATCACAATAGACAATGGATAAAAAGGTAATCTCTATTGCTCGTATTTGTGTTGAAATTGACTTAAATAATCCTATTCTAGATTCTATTGAAATACAATTTGGATCAACTACATGGGTTCAAAAACATGACTATGAAGCTCTTCCATTTTTTTGCCAGATTTACCATGAATATGACCACCTATAAAGAAAATGCCCTAATTTTGTCCCGCCATTGGCTTCAAATCTTGGGCCCTCTCGATCTGGAAAAATTTTGGATAAAGGAAAAGCCCCGATAAAGGAAGGGGAACAGGATAAGGAAGGTTTTGTTCTGGTAAAAGCCCAAAATAGAGGACAAAGGGCAAACAAAGACCTTAAGGATAGCCAGCCAGATGCTCTACTAAACTATTTTGAAATATTATATGATCTTGATCAGTGCATGGAGATACCTGAAATGTCACTACCTGATGCAAATATAACAAGGCCGAATCATATGTCTCTTCTTGAGGGAGAAATTAAGAAATCAGATCTATGGGGTTTAAATGAAGAACAAAGGGCTTTGGATTTGAGTATAGGGGACATGGATGGATCTAGCCCTATAAGGGAAACTATTTTGGAAAGTGGTACAAATTTAGTTATGTCCTATCCTACTCAGGCACTGATGCAGTCATCCGTGGACTGCAAAACTCCTATGGTGTTGGGATTACAGTAGAAAATAATTAAAAAAAGTTTTTCGAATAAGAATATGAAGGTGGATCGAAAGAAGGACTAGGATAAAATTAAGTTAATGGGGGAGACTTTGGTGGATTTAGGCTTGGTGAGAACATTGGACTCCTATTTTTATAACCCCCAAAAATGATTATCCTCTCATGGAATGTAAGGGGGTTGAATAGCATCCCCAGATAAAAAGTTATTCATGATTTGGTTCATGTGCATTCTCCGGATGTGGTGTTTATTCAGGAGACTAAATTGGCTATTGATAGTATGTTCAATATTGCTTCCAAGTTGTGGATAAGGGGGCAATGCCATGTATTTGTGCATGTGGATATGCTGGTGGTGTCGCTTATTTATGGTATTCAGTTAAGATATCCCCTCTTACTTGGATTTGCAGTAGATGGTATATTTCGATGGTCGGGCATGATAATGAATCTGGTGAAACAATCCTACTTACAAATGTGTATGCTCCTATTTATTACAATAGTAAAGTGAATTTTTGGAAGCACATTTGCTTTGTGAGAAGTTTGATTCCCTTGTACCCATGGATTTTGGCTAGAGACTTCAACTCTATCACTTGTCTGGAGGAGAAATGTGGTGGGGTGGACCATCTCAAGCCTTTTTCTTCTATATTTAGTGCTCATATCTAGGCCCTAAACTTGGTTGACATCAAGCCAGATAATGGGATATTTACTTGGTACAATAGAAGGTGTGAGGAAGCTTCCATATCAGAGAGACTGGATAGGTTTTTGATATCCAGTTATCGAATAGGTAATAACAGAAGTGTTAGTTCTGTGATTCTGGAGGGAAGGGGATCTGATCATTGGCCTATAAAACTCTCTGCTTTGGAGTTAGGGCTAAAAAATAATCCCTCCTTTAAGTTTTAACTTATGTGGCTTTGTGATACTAAGCTTCATGATTTCATGTGAGGCTGGTGGACCACTGGAAAACCTCCTCATGGCATCGCTATGTATTCCTTTATGAAGCGACTACATTTTGTAAAACATAAATTGAAGAGATGGAATAGACTAAATTTTAGGAACCTTTCCTTGGCTAAGTTGGCAGCTCTTAGGAGGATGGAAGAATATTCAAGGAATATTAGAGATCAGGGATTCATGAAGGAGCTTCTTGTTGAGGAATCTAAGGCTGCAAAAGACCTTGCTAAATAGGAACTGAGGGAAGAATTTTTTTGGAAATAAAAAGCTCGAGTAGATTGGCTTTATGAAGAGGATAGGAACACAACCTTCTTTTATAACTTAGTTAAGGCTTGCTGTAATGGTAACCTGATTACCTCTCTTGTGAATTATCAGGGTTTCCTACTCTCTTCTTTCAAGGATATTTCAGAAGAGACTAAGAGGTATTTTTCCTCTCTCTTCAAGGAGGACTCCCTATCAGATGATGAGAATGAAAAGATTATTCTAAACTGTATTCCAGTGATTGTTTCTAGAGAGATGAATGAGCACTTTATGGGTCCACTTTCCCTTGAGGAGTTCGAAAATATTGTATTCAATATGAAAAAAGGAAAAGCCCCAGGCCCAGATGGATTCTCGATTGAGTTTTATCAGAAGTTTTGTAATTTAATAAAATTTGATATTCTGGAGGTGGTCCATGAGTCCCAAAAGAAAAAATAGATGCTAATGACCCTAAATGCGACCTTTGTAGTGGTTATACCCAAAAAAGAGAGAAAATTCTTTAGATATGTTCAGGCCTATTGCTATCTGCAATGTTGTGTATAATATCATCACAAAAATTATTGCTAAGAGGCTGAAGATATGGTTGAGAAAAATCATCTCTAAGGAGCAAGGAGGGTTTGTTTCTGGCCAAAAAATCTTGGATGGGGTTGTTATTGCTACAAAATCTATTCACTCAATGGAAAATTCTAAGGAGAAAACTATATTCATTAAGTTGGACATGGCCAAAGCCTATGATCGGGTCAGATGGTCCTTTATTCAAAAAGTTCTTGTTGCTTTTGGATTTGAGGAGGAATGGATTAGATGGGTGATGAGCTATGTTTCTTCTTCCTCATTCTCTGTTCTTGTTAATAATGAGCCATCAGAGCTATTTGAGGCCTCAAGGGGATTGAGGCAAGGAGATCCTTTATCTCCTTATTTATTTATCATTATGGCGGAAGGGTTGGGAAGATTGCTCAAGTATCAAGTCATGCAAGGTCTCATTTAGGGGTGGAAGTGGGATAGTAGTTTGCCACCTCTTTCCCACCTTCAATTTGTTGATGATACTACTTTTTTGGGAGTTGCCACTATCAGGGAAGCTGACAATATTATACAATCTCTTGACATATATCTTGGTGCTTTTGGATAATTTATTAATGAGGACAAGTCTTCTATTTTCTTCTTCAATACCCCTCCTCTTATTCAAGACAAGATTGCTCGTATTCTAAGATTCTAGGTTGGGACTCCCCCCTTGATTTATCTTGGTATTCCAATTTCATCTCATCCTCTACCTAGATCTTCTTGGTAGTCTATGCTTGATAAGTTTAGAAGGAAGGTGAATCACTGGACTTTCATATGGCTATCCACTGTAGGTAGAGTTTTGCTTTTAAAATATGTTGTTCAAGCTTTACTCATTTATAGATGTTTTGTACAAATAGCTCCCTCTCACTTCATAAAGGACATGGATGCTTTGTCAAGATAATTTTTATGGTCTGGAAAACTTGATCAATCTAAATGGAGTTTGGTTAAGTGGTATTCTATATGTAGGCCGGTGCAAGAGGGAGGTCTTGGGTTGCGACAAACATATCTTTTTGGGTAGGCTTTGGTTGCAAAACTTTATTAGAGATGGTGTACCTCTCAAGATTAGATTTGGGCTAAAATATTATCTTTTAAATACTTGAGAGGTTTTTCTAAGGCTGAGATACCTAGAGTCAGCTTGGTTGGGAAAGGTTCTGTTATTTGGGACACTCTAAAAAGAGGAGCTAATTTAATCAAGCAAGGTTTGTTCTGGATTTGCAATCAGAGGTCAAATGATTTTTTTTGGAGGATTCTTGGGATGGCCACCCTCCTATCTTGAATCAATATCCTAGGTTAATTTCCCTAAGCATTTTTTTCTTGGAAGCAAGCTGGTCTTGTGTGGAGGACTTTAAAAAAATAGTCTTTTGGAAATATGGAGATGTACAGGTGGAAAGATCCGCAAGAATGGCCCTAGGGGGGACTGGCTAAGGATAGGGAGGTACTTACTCTTATTCTTAAGGGGAGGCCTTGTTCTTCATTGAGGGGTAAAGATATTCTAGCTTGGAACCTTGATCTTAAGGAAACCTACTCGGTAGCCTATCGTTATCAGGTTCTTGATAAGCAAAAGTATGGGAGTCTTCCTATCACTTGGTAGAAAAAGGTGTGGAACAAATTTGCCTGGCCAAAATATAACTTATTTCTCTAGTTGGTAGCTCATAATAAATGCCTCACTTGGGATAATGTGAGGAAGAGGGGATTTTAGGGTCCCTCTTTTTGTGTCCTTTGCAGTAAGAATGAGGATGAATCTTCTCATTTATTTTTCCAATGCTCCTTTGCCAGAGATATTTGGCATCGTTGGTGGAGCGCTTGGAACCATCCATGTTTTCATGTGCTGTCCCTGGTGGAGTTTTGGAGTAGTCTAAGAAGACCTCCATCCAAGGTCCCCTTCCTTTAGGTGGCTTGGAATTTGGGCCCTTATTGAATCATCTAGCAAATTTGGCTCGAACAAAATTGGCACATATTTCAGGGTAGTTATTTGGCTGTTCAATAGATCTGGCAAATGATCATGTATATGTTTTAGGAAACCATCCATAGCAAATGTGATGTGGACCCTCTTTTGGATTCTAGGGAGAAGAAGGTACAACAAGCCCTTGGTCTCTTTGGGGATGGTGTGAACTCTTCTAGCCCTAGTAGGGTTCCTCAGCTTAGCAAGAAGGTTAGGAGAGATGGTAGGTGGAGGCCACCCCCTAGAGGAGTTTTAAAAATTAATACTTATAGATCATCCAGGGGTAATCCTGGATATGCTGGCATTGGTGGTGTTGGGAGAGATTATACTGGTGGTGTCAGTTTTTTCTTTTCCATTTATAAAGGTGTTCACTCCAACAATTTTATAGAAGCTCTTGCAATTCTTGAGGCCTTGCGAGGGGGTTTTCTCTTGGGCGGCATAGGATTATCTGTGAGTCTGACTCTCAAATTGTGGTTAATATTTTAAACAGTAAAAGTGTGGAGGAAATTAATTGGCAGTTGGCCTCTATAGCCGTTCAGATTCTCAAAATGAGTGAAGAGTTCAAATTTATATCCTTTGTGCACATTCCAAGGGAATGGAATGTGGTTGCTAATTACCTGGACAAAAGGGCTTCTGAGCTGGTGGATCCTTGGAGTATTGATAATTGGGAGATTCTCTCATCTGGGGACTCTCAACGCCTATGGGAGTTGATCCACAAGGATGTACAGACTTAATGTGGTTTTTTCTTGTATTTTTTGGGTGTCATTCTAGTCTAGTGGTTTTAGCCTGTTTGGCTGTTTATTTGAGTCCTGGTTGGAAGCTTAGTTGTACTCTATAATCCAAAATTTTTATTAATATATTTTTACCCCTTTATTTAAAAAAAATGATGATATTTGTCCCTATGGCATGTTGTGGCATAGTTCTAGTTGAAACATTGAAACCAACATCTTCCCAATATGAAAAACAATGTATAAAGTTTTATTATTTCAAGTGCCATGATGTATTCCCAAACGTACGAACGCATCTGATATGGGCCATATCAGGCATTTGCTGCCATTGTAAGACCTTTGTGATAGCTACAGAATACTTTCGAAATTATTCATTTTGAATGTGTTACCTCATTTTATGTTCATTTCATATGAATACACTCAGTTGGTCACCATTCAAACTTTCCTCTGTAGAAGATGCATGATCGAGATGTTTCACAATGAGCACCAAAAATGTTAGCACCCCACAATGATCATACTGATTCTTCCACCTAGCTATCAATAGCCCCTTCATGCATCCTATGTGGGATAGATACGGTGCTTTCATCCTTGAAATTTTTAAACACAACGACAGTATCTTCATGTGGTTCACGTATATCGCTAGATTGGGAACGATGTCAAAAAAACACTACTTTTTATTTAAATGTTATATAACCTAATGCAATAATGCCCTGCTATCAATATTACCTTCACTACGGTGGCACTGACCCATTCCATTAATATTTTCTAAAATGAAGTAGTGTATGGAACCCCTTATCTTGGGAAAAAATGATGCACAATAATGCTCTCGTATCTAGTGGCCTCTTATGGCCTGCCCCATCGGCATGTCACTTCTTCTGCAGGTCCCGTTATGATGACACAACATGCCATATCATTTTTTTGGTGTCATGGAATAGTCCAATCCATGATATTTTTGAGCTTGTATTCCTTCGAATTACTAGTTCATTGACTACGTTTTATTATAGCCACTATGTTCTTATATGAACTCCTTGTAAATCCTTGATTCGAAATTCTAAATAGCAACCACTATCCTCAACATCTACAAGATTGTATAGTTGTGCATTTGTGATTACTACCTATTGTTTACTAATAAGAAATACCAAATAACCCCTTCTATGACCACATATCTCTAGCTTCTGTGGATTTGCAACAATGATGTCTATGTATTGCCTGCATTATAAGATAATCACCACAGTTCTGTCATTTAGATATAGAGAATTCTAATACTGTGATGTGCTCCTAGGATGAAAAACGATGCTACCCTTTCTCACTATCATAAAATTCATCGTACTGGACAAGCATCCGATAAAATCATGTGCTTCATCATAGCTCTGAACATGATACATCAGGTTAACCATACAAACATAATGATCCATCCTACATGTACAACAATAGTGATATTTCATACCTTTGCCTCACTGAACCCATAAGAGCCATATTGATCTAAATTTATACCTTGGACTATTTTTGTTGTACTTGTAATAACATTTAAATGATGATCGTGAAACAACTATCACCACAACTGTGTGACTCCATCACTACGTCAGCGACGTCCACACTGATCCTCCATTTATGCAATTTTATATCGACCATACTGTAATCTCAAAGGAAGGAATAACCCATAATTTCATATTTGAAGCTCCAATATATTTTAAAGGTATTTTCCTCACCAAATTAGATACAACACTTGCATATGCTATAATACCATCTAAATTGCCCATATATTTACTTCCAATGTGATGCATGCCTTATTTCCTTTTAACCTTTGTGCTACCATCTGCTCAAGCTAGTCGTGCACGTCTTCGTTTCATTGGGCATCCCACTTCCACATGTAAATTTCTATCATCAACCTGTCCTCCATGCACCAACCTTTGACAAGAATACTTTACTATATGGGATTAATCTCGTATTCATCTGACAATATCACAAAGTGGGGTATGTATATACCCACCCTCACAATAGCCTGTGATGAGTTGTTTAATGGGAAAGTTCCCCACGCAAACTCGCTCCACTGTGAAACTTGGCTTGACACCTGAAAATCATACCTCCACATTGTGCCCATTGGGATTCATGCCCCTCATCCTACGCATTGACCGCACTGCATCCTATCTGCTCAGTAGGATTGGGGAACTCGATTTTGAAAGTCATATATATATATATATATATTTGTGGAAAACATCCCAAAAGGGATGCCACTTTCGGGTAAGACCCAAGGAGGCAGGGGTATCCATTCCGCCAAAAATGCCCAGGACTCGGACTTGGCCTACCACCTTTGACATACTCAAGGAGCAAACAAACACACAAAACCAATTTAAAAATAAGTAAATAACAACAAAAATAATAAAATAAAATAAAAAACATGCTCCTTGAGTGTGTCAAAAACAAAAGCACAACCAAACACGCACAATAAGATAAAAGAAACCACAACACAAACCACATAGAAAAACACAAGAACCACATAACAAAACACAAACAAGACAAAAACAACAGAACACTACAAAGACATAACCCAAAAAAAAACATGAAAAATAAACACAACCAAAACCTAAAAAAATTAAAAAAATAAAATAAAAATAAAAATAAAAAACAACCAACAACAGACAATAAACAAAAACAAAAAACATAGAAAACACTCACACATAAAAACACGAAATAACACAAACAAAGAGAAACCCAAGAACAAGAATGAAAAAAACACAAGAACAATAACAAAAAACATAAAAAAAAAACAACAACAACAAAAACACAAGAACAACAAAAAACAACACAAAGAACACAAAAACAAAACAAAACAAAAGAACCCACCCACCTTAAAAAACTAAACAAAAAAAAAAAACAAAAAAAAATTGAACAAAACAATGACCTATCTAGACCAGAAGACTATTAAGGCAAGAATCAACAGAGGAAACAAAATAAAGAATAGAATGAGCTAGGGAACTAAAAAAAACTGAATGAACCAAAGAGAAGCAAAAAAAAAAACAAGAAGAAACTAGGTACCTTCATAACCGGAGCCATCCAAAGAAATGATAGAAATAAAAGCTTCCCTAATTTGAGAAACCCACCATATAGGAGGGTGACCATAACAAGTAAGATCAGCTTTATCCAAAGCCCAATTAGCTAAAGCATCAACACTCTTGTTTTGATCTCTCGACCACATGATTGTAATCAACTTTCAAAAATCCCATCTGGATTAACTCAATCTTCTCAATAATTCTTTTTATTCTCCAATCCACCTTATGATTCTTAGAAGGAGTCTTCAAGAGATTAATCATAAGTTGAGAGTCAGACTCAACTAACACCTTTTCCCATCCAACCTTAGTAGCCTCCTCGAAGGCCTCTCGAGGATACCATACCCCTCAAACAGGTTATTGGAAAGAATACCCAAATTCTCAGGAAAAGTAAAAACCAGGGAGCCATCTGAAAGTCTACCAATTCCTCCCACACTGGCTTTTCCAGGGTTCCCTCTAGAGGCTCCATCAGCATTGACTTTTCCAAAATCCTTAGGAGGAGGTTGCCAATTTCTAGTCCTATCCATCTTACTAATACTCACATTCCCTTTAAGTTGGTTGCCCTTAGAAGATTTAATCTTCAATCTTTGCATCACTTGATCCCATCTTTGGTGGGAGTTTTGGGGGTGATTAAGGAGTTGATGGACTGATTCAACTAAGTTGGCTATGGTCTTTTGCCAAATATAGTGAATATCCTTCCTATCTTGATTAAAAATTTGGTTGTTCCTTTCATTCCAAATATTCCAAAGAAGAATGGTAGAACCCATCCAAACTAACTCGCCTAATAAAATGATCAACACCCTCTTGATTAGGCCAATCCCTCCAAAGTTGTTCAAAAGTAAAAAAATTGGACCATCGTAAGCCAAGTAAAGTGGCCATTCTCCTCCATAGCTCAGAGGCTAAAGTACACTCAATAAAAATATGGTTGATATTTTCTACATTCTCTTCACACATTTCACATCTAAAAGGGCCATGAAAACCACGCTTCATAAGTTGCTCACCAAGAAGCACCCTACGATGCAATAAAAGCCAATTAAAGAACCTCACCTTAGGCCAGAGCTTTTGAGCCCACAATCGAGAAAATATGTCAGAAGAATGGTTGGGATTATTATGGCATAAGGTCAAATAACCTTGAGCAACCGAATACTCACCCTTAGTAGTGTTGTTCCATCCAAAACAATATTTTTCATGGGACCAAGAGAGGGATCTCATATGAAGGATGCCTTGGATATCTTGTCTTTGCCTTTCTCGGGATTTGAATAGGCCAGTCCTCAATAGGGATCCAATATCTACCAACCTTTGAATTACCAAGTATGGTACCGATAGTAATTAGCCACCTTTATCCAATTAGCTCGGTGAAGCTCCTCCATCCAAGGCCTCCAATCGGGAAACCGAGTTATCAAAGGCTTGTGACCATCCCAAGAATCTATCCAAAAATTTGCATGTTGACCATTATGAATGATCCAAAATAATTTTTTCTTTATCAAATCCTCACCAGTCTTAAGAACTCCTAAAATGGGAGAACCTTTGGTAGGAAGTTGATAGCGAACAAGGTCTTCAGGACTTTTGTTCTCAACATATTTAGCACGGAGATTATTGGCCCAAAGAGCATTGGGGTTATGCAACATCCTCCAATATAATTTAGCAGCTAAAGCTTTGTTGTTATTAATTGAAGACCGAAATCCTAACCCCCTTCACTCTTAGGAAGACATAAAGTATCCCATTTCACCAAGGCCCATTTTCTTTTCTCCTTAGTACCACTCCAAAGGAAACGATGACTGATTTGATCCAATTCTCGAAGAACAGCCTTTGGGATATTCAAAATGGAAGAAACATAAATAGGAATAGCTTGAAGGACTGATTTTACCAAGGTGATTCTATCCCCTGAAGAAAGCCACTTGTTGGTCCACTTTCCAATTTTCTTCTTGACTTTGTCCAACAACCAATTCCAATATTTATTTTTTTGCCTTTGAATATTTATGGGAATACCTAAATAAGTGATTGGAAGAGAGGTCTTCTTATATCTTAATTTATCCAAGACCATGGATTCCTTGTCTAGTAGAGCAGTTGAAAGAAAATAACTTTAGATTTGTCTTCATTGATCAACTCGCCCAGTAGCCTTAGAAAAACAGCTAATGATTTGCTTAATATTAGAAGCTTCCTTAACTGTAGCTTTACCTAAAAGAGTAGAGTCATCCACAAATTGAAGATGAGAGATAGGTCTAGCTCCATGAGCAATGGTAACTCCCTCAAGGGTTTTTTTTCCCTCTTTTTGGTTATAGTCCTACCCAAGCATTCAACAAGAATGATGAATAAATAAGGGGATAGCGGGTCACCTTGCCTAATACCTCTGGAAGCTGGGAAAGACCGAGAAGGCCTGCCATTGATAAGAACTAAGTAGGAAACTGAAGAGATACATCCCATAATCCAATCCATCCAATCCTTAGAGAAACCAAATTGCCTCAAAACTTTGATAAGGAAGTGCCAATCCACTCTGTCATAAGCTTTGGATAAGTCTAACCGAATGAACATGGAAGGAGAATTTTGCATATCCATGGAATGGATGGCTTCCCGAGCAAGAACTATCTCATCTACTATTTGACGTCCTTCCACATAACCCCCTTGCTCTGGGGAAATAATCTTATGCAAAAGAGGCTTCAACCTTTCTCGCCATGATTTTAGTAATGATTTTGAGAAGAACATTACATAAAGCAATAGGTCTAAAAGCTGAGATATGATCAACCTCTTGAGCTTTTGGAACAAGAGTAATATAAGTTTTATTGATAACCTTCAAAATTTCTTTGGCTTTCCCGGCTTCTTCCACCACCTCTAATAAATCAACATGAAGGATATCCCAGAACTCTTGGTAGAACTCAATGGGAAAACCATCAGGACCCGGGGTTTTCCCTTTTTGCATTTTAAAAACTACTTGTTGAAGCTCATTGATAGTAACAGGAGCAGTCAAAATAGAGTTCTCCTCATAAGTGATAAGAGAAGGGATTGCTTGAAGAACATTTTGTTGTGAAGCCGAGTCAAGAGGAGTAGCAACAAAAATATTGGAAAAGTAATCAACAACAATAGAGTTCATGCCATCCCAAGTATAAACAACATCTCCAGAATCTGATTTTAAGGAAGAAATAAAGTTGTGAGATCTTCGAGCTAGAAGAGATTTGTGGAAGAAATTTGTGTTTCGATCTCCTTCTTTGAGCCATTGAATTCTAGATTTTTGCTTCCATAAGATTTCTTCTCTTTTTTCCCATTCCTCTAACCGAGTTGTGAGTTTAATTTCATCTCGCACTTCTCTTCTCTGTGAGGCCATCTAAACGGATTTTCTTATTCAAATTTTCAATATGAGCAATAACTTCATGTTTTTTTTATGAACATCCCCAAACTCTTTCCAGCTCCAAGTCTTGATTTTGGATTTAATGTATTGCAGTCTTTTGGCAAAATAGAACATCTTAGTCCCATGCCTAGGTTTACCTTCCTTCCACCATTGTTGCACATGAGGTCTGAAGGAAATGTCTCTAAGCCA
The DNA here is from genome assembly GCA_028583015.1 of Wollemia nobilis. Lineage (NCBI taxonomy): Eukaryota > Viridiplantae > Streptophyta > Pinopsida > Araucariales > Araucariaceae > Wollemia > Wollemia nobilis. Next base: position 2,652,149 of record JAQPPZ010002068.1, read on the forward strand.
CATTAATTGAAAATGAAAAGGAGAGAAACTCACATTGGTTTTCCACATTTCCACCATGACTGGCCAATGATCCGAACCAACATTATTAAGAGTCTTCACTTTAGGAATGTGACCATGGATTAAGAAATTTTTAGAGAGCAAAAACCTATCCAATCTCTCCATTATACAAGCTAAGCCTTGCCTTCTGTTAGACCAAGTCATAAGGCCATTATCTCGGTTGGATATCCACAAGATGGAGGTTTGCAATATATTCGCTCATGAGGTCAGTGCTTTTGTCCAAATTTCTATTTCCCCCCTTTTCTCATCCAGAGAGAGGATGGTATTGAAATCTCCTCCGATCAAGATCCAAGCTTTAGGAAAATGAGAGATAATATGAGTAATATCCTTCCACTGTCTTCTTTTTTCCTCCAAAGAAGTCGGAGCATAAATAGTAATGCAGAGCATAATCTGGTTGGAATGTCTACTTTGAATAGCTATAGCCAACAAACCCCAACCACCAACCATATGGTGAATAACTACCTCTTTTGGGTCCCAAAGACAAGCAATGCCACCCGAAGTCCCTTGGGAACTGAGGGAAACCACTTTTCCAGCTGGCCAAATTTTACTGGCAATTAAGTCCATATCCTCCATTGACATCTTTGTTTCTTGAAGGAAAACAAGATGTGGATGATTTATCCGAATCATTCTTCTAATTTCATTTTGTTTTGAAAGACTCCCTTTGAGTCCTCTAATATTCCAAGTGATGATCTTCATTAATACCAGGGCTAAAAAAGTTGGGAAGGGCATTAATCTTACCTTCCTCTACAAGCTTTTCACCTTCTTTTACCATATGATATTGATTGGTCTTGCGACCTACTTTTTGATTAGAATCCATCTTCAATTTTTTTTTCCCTGTTTCTTGACTTATTCCAATTGAATCTCCAGATGGCTTCTAACCTTGAAGAATGCTCGTACACGACCAAAATTTTACTAGATGGTTCAACGGAGTCTATATTGGGACCTCGCATTATTTGAAGTTTTGACATTTGAAATATTGTTTTTCTTGTGTAAATTTTCTCCTTTTTTTTCTGTTGAAAACCTTTGATTTGTTGGTTTGTCTCTCGAGTTCTTCCCTTCATATTTAAATTGTGTTTCTAAGATTTCAGTTTCCATTATTTCCTCTTCCTCACTTGGGACATCATTTGTGGAAAGGATTTCAAACATATTAGCAGATGACTTTGATTGATCCTTCATAACTGGTTTTTCTGAGTGTTCTTCTTCTTAGGTATTTGGAAACCCGCTGAGTTTATATCTTCTTTCTTTTGATCAAGAATTTTATTTGGGCAAGCACCGGCCAAATGACCATATTCATGGCAAATTCTACAACGAAAAGGAATGTTCTCATAGTCCACTACTTGCTCCCAAGTGTCTTCCCCAAATTGTAATGTGATATTTTTAGGTAGGGGTTTGTCAAAATCCATTAAAACACAAATTCGAGCATAAATAATATGTTCAAAATTTTGAGTACAATCAACAATCATCATAAAAGTTCCTAAAGAGTTTCCAATTGAAGAAAAAATAGTAGGATTCCAAAATTCAATAGGGAGGCCAAAGAGTCTAACCCACACGGGAGCTATAGAAGGCATCTCTTCTTCGACTTTAAATTTAGTATGCCGGGGCTTCATGAAAAGCCCCGCCCTTCCAAAAAACCAAGGACCCCCTTGAAAATTTTTCTCTCTATCTTCATTATTAGCAAATAAAACAAGAAAATAACCATTTGGATAAATAGAGATTTGTAACTCACCTTTAGTTTTCCAGCTTTTTGCAGCCCAGACTTTGAAAGCAGATAGACTCGGACGAAAACCCACGAACCGACAAATTAGTCCTCTTTTTTCCAAATCTTCAATGCCAATCTGAATGTTACCCATATCAAGCTTAACAATAGGAGTTCCATCAGCTGCTTTAAGACATCCTGACTCCATTTTCCTGGGATCAATCTTAGGCATTCTTAGAGGTTTATGGGAAGCCCTAATATTGATATTAGCATTGGGCCGAGGCTGTCCACCACGAAGGGCATCCCTAAAATTCATTTTTGGGACCGAGTCTTCGAAATTCTTACCCTTGACAGGGGTTTTCATAGTAGAATTATTTTGTGGGTGCACCTTAGCACCAGATTCACTTGAGATATGAGCCATTTTTTGATCAACTGCTTGAAACTTGTTTCGTGATCTCTTTAATCCTTGCCCTAGACGTCGTGGAAAGGTATGGTTTTCACTTTTCTTTTGTGCAACAAATTGGAAGTCGTTGTCACTCAAGTTCATAGTATGATCTATTGAAAGACAAATTTCTAACCCATATTGTATCCCCTGCAACATTTCCTGCTAAAATATTGAGCATAAACCACAAAAATATTGGCCGCTAGGGCCCGAAGGCCCTAAAAACCAACCCCTGGAGCCGCTTGCACTCAACCCAGATGAAACCCTCGCATAGCCACTTGCCAAATATCTCGTTCACACATAGGGATGCGCTAGGATCTGTGTTGCTCCAAATGATATGAAAATTGGTGGAGACGTTCTAGGGTTTTTCAGGCATCTACCCTCAAAATTTTAGCTCAATCCGAGTCCGGATGAGTGAGATATGGCCAAAACGAGTTCGGTAGTTTGGGCAGTCCTGCAAAAAACGTCTAATCAATTTATGGGAGGTCATGCCGAAAGTCCAATATTTTAACCTGCCAGGAAAAACATTAAAACAACATTAGTTATTAAAACAACATTAATATTTCAAAATTTAGCTTTCATGAGCATATTGTAGGAAACGTTAAAATTTAGCCATTAATATTTCATAGGTTTAATGAGCATATCAATGAGTATATCGTACCCAATGTGGGCAAGAAACAAGAAAAAATCAATTATGGTTTTTTTTAATTTATTTATTTTTATTTTTTATTTTATCTTTATTAGTATTATTATTTCATCCTTTTAAATAATTTATATATGTATTTTAAATTTGATTTAATTAATTCAAAATGCTAGAATTGGTTTAGTTCAAAACATTAAAATTGATATACATTACCAACCTAACTAATAATAAAAACTAAGAAAGAAATTAAGCCCGCAGACCTAACCAAAAAACTAAACACATTTTATGAAATTAAAAGGAGATAATAACAACACACAAGCCTATCAAAACTATCATGCAAAGAAACCAAAATTTCTAAAAAATGATAAAATTTAAGGTGGGTCCCCAAATTTAGGGCAAGTAGTGTAATGGTCACAACAAATGGTGACTTTGTTGGGAAATGCTCTTAAGCATTTCGGATGAAGAACCAAATTTGAAATCATGAAAACCAAGGATTAAAGAAATGAACATCATTTAGCAATATCCGAAGAAAAGGGGTAAATAACTTCAAATGAAAATAAATGTGCCATTTTCCACTACCTAGTGTGTGAATTGTGATTCATTTTGCATTCTTTAAACAATCCATATTCCAACATTTTTTTTGCATTTAGGCTATAGAATGTCACTCATTAAAAATGTACCTCTACATTACTCCAATGCCACCTAGGCATCTATAGACCTAGTGGAGATGACCTCAATATTTTATAGACCTTTCTCTACTTCCAACCAGGCGTCTATAGCCCTAGTAGAGATTATCTGAATCACCCAGGTATTAGATCAATTTTGCTTTTACTTATTTTTTTTATTTTGTCTAGACATTGTTCCACTGCCAGTCAGACGTCTATAGCCTCGACGGAGATGACCTTAACATTTTGATTAATGTGATTTTTTTTCCTTCTTTCTATTTTTTTTATCAAGCATTGCATTACTTTGTAAAATTTACCTGCCACCTGGGTTAGAGACCACTTAATGCTAAATATGGAGTGTATTAGATTTTCACCTTAATTTGCAAACCAAAATGACTTTATCCTTCAATATTTCAAAGAATGCCCTTTAATATGTGAGTTATATGTGGAGCTTTAGTGAAATGTTTCATTGTCCCCAAAATTCACTATCTTAGTCCAAAATCTGAGAATGATTACTAAACTATTTCATTTCCTTTTCATCAATTTTACTTGGCTTCAGATTAAGCAAACCATCCTACATGCCTAAGAAATAAAACAAAATTAAAAACTCATAAACCTAAATTCAACCTAATGAAAACTAAAATAAAGAAAATAGTAAATATTTGTAAAATAAAGGACTATGTACAAAAGTGCCACCCCAAGAAAAAACTAAAAGTGAAAGCATGAAAATCCAAAAGCTATGTACAATAATATACAAACATGATACAAATGATACAAGGACTTGGCTGCCTCATGGGTGAAATTAGTGCTTGAGAAACTTCCCATTAATAGGTAGATGAACATCATCCCCACTCAATGTTTTCAGAAGAAATGTGTTTTCACCAAGAATTTTAAAAATTTGATAGGGCCCAAGCAAAAGATAGTCAAATTTATCACGGTCACCATTTTTCTCATGTGCCTTATCCCAAAGCAAAACCAAATAAAAAATTCTAAAATCTTTAATTTTAACCCATTTTTCAAACCATCTTTCAAAAATGTCTTAATGTTTGCTAAAATTAAGCAAGGCATCCTCTTGTTTTCCATCTAAGTTTATGAGGTGAGTGAGATGAGCTTCGATTTTATCATCTATTTTGAGATATTATTTCATGAATTGTAAAGTTTGTAGTTTAGAATTAGCAGGAAAAATTGGATCTTGACCACACACTAAATGATAAGGTAAAGTTCCAATGGATTCCTTAATTCTTATTCTATCCACCCACAATGCAAAATTCAATTTATTATGCCAATCCCTAGGATTATATTCAAGCAATATTTTTATAATTGAAAATAAATTTTTATTAGATGATTCAACTAATCCATTACCTTGTAGATAATAATTAGAAGAATGTTTGATGATCACCTTATTATCATATGCCCATTCTACAAAATGGAGTGAAATAAAAGTAGGGCCATTATCGTAAAAATTTGAATGTGGCATTCCAAACCTAGTTACAATGTGTTCTTCCAAAAATTGAATTACTACCTCAGTAGTGCAATTCTTGGTAGGAATAGCTTTTGTCCATCTAGTGCAATAATCAGAGGTAGTGAGAATGTACTTATGGGAAGCTAAAGAATTAGGGCTTATAACACCTACAAAATCTAAGCCCCATTGAGCAAAAGATCTCATCTCAACTATAGGTTGCAATGGTATAGGTACCTGTCTCTCTCTATTGGTAGTAATCTGACAGATATGGAAATATCACACATGAGAATGGGTAATTTGAAGATGTGTGGCCAATAGTAGCCAGATATCAAGATCTAGTGTGCCTCGGCATTTGCAAAACCATACCCCATCCCATACTTACCATGAAACTCATGCAATATGTGAGTGGATTCTTCCTTATTCAAGCAACAAAGAAAGATTCCTTTGTGATTCTTCCTGTATAATACACCAACGTTAATCATAAAGTTCATGGATTTTAAATGAAGAACCCTTCTTTATGTGGAATTAAAATGTGAAGGACACTTACCATTCAAAAGGAAATAAACAATATCAATATACCATTTGTCTTGTGTGACATCCTCTACATTATATTGTTGATAAGAAATATGAGGGTCAATCTCCACAAGTGTTCTTGTCAAGCATTTTCCCTAAAATATATTCATTGGATGGATCTCTAGATTAAATTCCTCTAAGGTAGAAATCCACTTTCCTTGTTTTTTACCTAGTTTATTCTACATCAACATGGTTTTTGCAGTAGGATCAAGTACAATGGCAAAAAAACTACTATGCAAAATGTAATACCTAATATTTTTGATATTTTTAAAATAAAGCATACACTTGTTTATCTAAAATGGTATACCTTAACTATGCATATTTCAAAGGTGAACTCATAAAAGCAATAGGTTTTTCAGAATTATATTCACTTTTTTGAGTTAGCATGCTAGCAAATGAATGATTAGATGCAAAAGTATAGATGAAGAATGGTTTCTTGTAATCAGGACTTACCAAAATAGGTGCATTGGAAATGGTATCTTTAACACTCTAAAAATAAATCCTAGCATCACATGTCCACTTAATATTAACATCCTTTTTTAACATGTCATTCAATGGTTTAACAATTTCTGCAAATCCAAAAATGAATTTCCTAACAAAATTAATTTTCCCAATGAATGAACTCAGATCTTTTTTACCATCCAAAAAAGGAATCTTTTGAATTGCATCTATCATCATAGGGTAGGTAGAAATGTCATATGTTGATATGACATGTCCCAAAAATTTCCCCTCAATTACTCCAAAGATGAACTTTTTAGGATTAAGTGAAATTCCATGTTCACTACATCTTTGAAGAAACATTCTCAAGTAATTAATATGATATTCTCATTTCTTTGAGAAAACAGGGATATCATCTACATAAATGACTATGCATTTACCAATGAGGTATCTAAAAACATAGTCCATGGCATCTTACCAATGAAGAAACATAAATTTTATGGATAGAAGGAAGAAAGTAGCTATTTTTTATGAAGCTTTATTAAGGTTCTTGAAATCAATACATAACTGAATCTCTCTAGTTTTCTTTCTAACAGGAAATATATTTGCAACCCATGTGGAATGTCAAATAGGAAATATAATTTTTGCATCTAATAGATTTTTAACTTCCTTCTCTATAAGAGGTTCCAAAAATGGATTAATAGGGCATTGTTTATGCCTAAATGGTTTAGAATCATGCTTCAAAGGAATGGTATGCATGATAATGTCTCGATTTTAATTTTTTAGGCCCTCATAAGTCCATGCAATACAATCCATGTACTATTTAAGTGTGTGTATTATTCCTTATTTTTCTTGATGTGTACATGCTTTCCCAATAAGTACATTATGTGAATATTCATTATTTTCAATATTAACTACATCATATGCATCATTTGAAGGTGATATTTTGTCACACCTTTTGCTTTGATAGTCAATATCAAAAAAAAATTAAATTGAGACAATACCTTTTGGGATAGCATTATTTCTCTTCGTTACCTCATCTTCTTCACCTTCGTCTTCCTGTAATCTTTGGTCTTCATCAATCACCTAATTTTCAAAGACACCTGAGTTAGTTACAAAGTCAAATATTTGCCTGTCACTTTCAAATACCTGTAAATTTTTAACATTGTTAGGTATATAAGGACATGGAACCAATTCTATTGAAAAAAAATTCAATTTTCTTTTATCGATGGGATTTAACATACCTGTAGTAACTACCAAAGAATTCACAACATAGTTTTTCTTTCTAGAAATTAGAGAAATATTAAAGGCCTTAAATTCATCTATTAAGTCTCTAACTCTAGTTCTATAGTGAATTAGCCTTTTGTCACGACATGTGTATTCCCCCTTTACTTGCCTAACAACTAGTGTTGAATCCCCTAAGACTTTCAAATATTTAATGTTCTTATTCAGGCTAATTATAGTCAAAAAATTAATGCTTTATATTCCACTACATTGCAAGTACATGAAAATTATAATCTAAATGCAGCAAGAGAGGACCTACCTTTAGGGCTAATGAGCTCAGCCCCAGCTCCACTACCCTATCTGGATATAGATCCATAAAATTTAAGTATACAAACAATATTGTCATCATAAAGTGGGTTACACGATAGAATTTCAGTATTAGATTCATTTATGACCAACTTGGTATACAATGTGTAAACACCCAACTCATACTCATTATAAAGGGTTTCATGTTCTATTATACTCTGTGATCAACTCCTTGATTTTGGGCTCTCTTTAAAATCAAATTTTATTGGCTAACCCTTTCCAAGATAACCACATGTGTAAAAAATCCATGGAAAAATAGCCATTCAAGTTTTTGCTCCAATCCCTAGCTAATAACATACCATATATGTCAGGAATATCAACAACATGAATATCCATATATCATTGAATTCTAGGTTTCGATGAAATCTGAATATGAATGTTAGGAAGCATGCCTACCACATTCACCTAAGATCTATCTAATTGTACCACCATTTTGTTTGAAGGATTAGGTTTCAAACCCAACCTCTTACAAATATCATAAGACATTACATTACCCGATGCACCTGGATCTACCAAACAATTGTGTAGATTTTTTCTTGCAATTTTGATTATCAGGAGAAAAGGAGGAACCTCTCCTTTCTCCTTTCACAAGGCAAAATGTGACTTTGTAATTTTTCTAGTATCAGTTTTTATTGATCCATCCAAGGCCTTAATAAAATAATCTTGTTGATTAGTCATTTGTGCCACTTCAAACAAAGTGATATTAGCTTTTGTTTTCTTCAAATCATCAACAATGTTATAAGCAATTTTATCAAAATTTTGCAACTTTTGAGGTGGTTTGGATGAATCAATCCGAGTGGGAGGTGTAGTATTATTATTTGCCTTAGTATCTAGTGGAATAATGGAATTTTTTGGAGGATTTGAAGAAGTATTTGGGTTTTTAATCTTATTACTCAAGTGGTAGTTGTGATTCCCCTTTTAAAATTGCCTAAAGGCCTGAACTTCTTCTATGGGATCATCATCCTCATATTATTTCTCATGTAGACACCTAAAACACATCATGTTTAGGAGACTACTAATATAGGTATATTTGTAGACCATATGAATGACCTTGGACCCTCTCAAGGCTAAGTAGTGGATTTAACCACTCATTTTAGGCATCCTAGGCCTATTTAGCCTTAGCTACTGATGACATTCGTAGCTAAGATCTCAACTACGGTTGATAAACATGGCTAGGATCCTGGCCATGTTGAGAAACCATGGCTAGCCTTGTAACTATCTTGATATCTCAAACTAACCCAAATTGGTTGTTACAATGATATTTGCAAATAATTCAAGCAGTTTGGACTGTGAATCCTCCAGAAAGTTCCATCCAACTACCCCAGCTTGGCATTTATTGATATTGGCTTCCTTGGGAAGCCATGATTGGGATTGGGGAGTCTATTTATAGACCCCTCAAAGAGGCCAATATGATCTCCAATTGCATTGTAGTGAATCCCTACCAAAATTGAGATCCAATTGCATCCTTTGAAGAGTAAGGAGATGTTGCCAGATTCTAGTTGGATACCTAGCTTTACAACAGTGGAGCTTCCAAATGCTTGAGAAGCAAACCTCGCAATTCCACACCTATATAATGTAAATTCAAGCAATTTCAATCATCAATCCATGTATAGAAACCAAGGCAATCCTTGATCATTAATTCCTTGGAGGATTTGAGTGTTTTTGGTCCTGGTTTTAAGAGAAAGAAGAGTTTTCCCGTGGTCACGGCTATTAGCCATGACTAACAAAACCAGATGCTTTAAGCACTCATGGCTAGGGTTTTATGCTCTCTTTCCTCCATTTTAGTCATAGATTTACTATTCTAATTATGCAATTAGTTTAATCTAGCATAGATTAGTCTTGTAGCAAATATTTACATGGTTAATTAGCAATATTATAGGTAGTTTTACCTTAATTTGTGTCACATTTGCTTGATTTCATAAATCTCCATAGAATAGCTTCTATTCATGCTTTATACTTCAAATCACATGCTAGATTAGTTATCTTTATGCATTTTAAGGTATGCTTTGTATTGATTTGATAATATCATAGGCATATTTGCATATATTTATGTTTCTTTCAAGTATTTGCTTCATTTCTTGCATTTCTTGAATAATAGCCTCATCATGAGAGGCTTCATATGCATTTGATGTATTTTTTTGTTTCTTGTACGTAGGTGATAGGACCTTCAAGGCTTCAAAGCATTCTCAACATCAACTTACTCTTAAAAATGGAGGAGGCATCCTAGTAAGCCCTCAAGAAGAGTTGGTGGAAATCTAAGGAGCCCTTAGAATATATCACCCCCATTTAGGGGCTTTCATACCATTGTAAACAATGTATCATTTGGTATCCCTAAGAGGGACATAAATGTAACTGGATATCATCATTATTAATGCAAAGGAGGCTTACTTTTCTTGTAAATTTGGTTCATCTATGTTCTTTACTTTCAATTTGATCATTGTGTTGCAATATTTGTTGATATATGCTCTTTAGACCATTCTATAATGGCGATCATGGTGGAAGCCTCACAAATTTCGTTATCTTTTACTGATTTTTTCCTATTTTACATATGCAAGTCTTAGTTGTGTTTGACAGCCACGATGCACAGCCTCAGCTACAGTTAACAATAGTGGCCAACATCTTAGCTATGGTTACCAACAGTAGCTAGCATAGAGCAGAGAAAAAGACAATAGGTAGCCTATCTCTTCATCATATGAGGAATTCCAGGTAAATATCCTCTTCTATGTTTTATTTTTTCTGTGTTTTTCCTATCAATAGCTTCTAATTAGCTCATCTAGACAAAGTTTAAAGGGAAAAATATGAAAATTACTTATTTGCAATTAGCCATGGCTGAAAAAAATAGCCAGCTTTGTTAGCTGTGGTTGTCAACTACGACTAAGATTTTAGCTATGTTTCTATCTCGTGACCGAGTCTATTGCCTATGATATAGAAAAATGACTAAAATTTAGACTGTATGGTAGATTTTGCATGCTTGGGGCCTATCCAAAGACCATTTTCACATAATTTTGCATTGCATGATTTGGAAATAGTATTTAGCATTACATACTTATGAAAATAAAACATCAATTTGCTAGGTATGTAGAAGAATCATGGGTGTTCTCTGATGCATTTTTACTTTTATGCAAAGTTAAAATAAACCCCCACACACCATGTTTCACTTAAACATCATTGGTGTTGGGATATTACATCCAACCCGTTGATAGAGATCAACGGTGGATGTCATTACCACTTGGTTGGCTCATTTGAAATTATACTATCGAGACCTGATCGTGGCCAAGGCCAATTCAAGAATTGTCCTATCTATGCAAAATAGAATGTACTCCTCTTCAAAGGTATGTATCATTGCACATGGTGTGTTAGGTGAGAATTGGTAGTACCTTACTCCCTAAATGGGTATGGGCTTCATCTCCATACTTTGGTGGGTTTACATGACCAGTATTTCATTGCTAGTTGTTGAGTTGTGAGTATGGAGGTGAAAACCCTTAAACTGTCTAAGTGTATCATCAATAAATTTGTAAATACGATGATATTTAGCTTATGTACTCAACAAAAAAAAACACACTAAACAGTTTTAGGACTCACAAAGAATATTTAAAAGAGATAAACATCCTTGTATACTTTGTATTTTCTAAAAATTTACAAAAGAGATAAATTTACATCATGATAAATACATGGAGAGGCCGAACTCGACACACAACCAAGGTCGAGGTTGGAGCTCTAGGATACACACAATATAATGAGTTGGAACCTCTCCCATAGGATCCTCCTGAATGATGTTTGGCTAGTATTGGAGGTGACAACTCAAAACGTGGGGGTTCTATTCAGAATACCCTAGTTAGAGGACGTAACACACACTCCTCATGTGATAAATCTAAGGGTGGCTCAAGGCCTCCATTGTCACATGGTAGACAAAGAGAAGATCCACCAAATTAGGGGTAAGAAGACATGGCTACATCAGAGTGTATACCCCGAAGGACTCCAAATACTAATGAACTTGGAAGGTTCATAATAGATCATTCTACAATTGGAGTCAATGGTATACCTCTAAATGAACCTTGGAGGACTAGTCAGCTAAATGGACTAGACCAAGTTCTAGGGAGACTAGGCTATAATATCTAATATACATATTCTCATTCTATGAGCTCATGTAGTGAGGATATACATAGGTATACCAATGATCTAGGAGAATGCTCAAAGTGCCCTCGTAGCACACATACTCCATCCATGCATGTAGGCACAAAGTACATACAATAGCAAAACATAAATTTCATATTTACAGATAAGGGAAAGAGTACATATAAGGGAAAGAGTGTGGCATATAAGTCTATTAAGGCACATACTAATAAAGCCCCTCATACAGATTTGCAAAGCTAGCGGCCTCACATAATTGATCTAATAGATCAATCACAAAGGTTGGCTTCAGAGTAGAGACAACACATATTCCAATACCAATTAGAAGATGTGTATGCAGAGCGCGAGCAACTCAAGCAGGAGGAGTATCAATGCCAAAGGTTGCTTAGGCAATATTTATCCTTGATCAAAATGAGTGTAAAGAATGAGAGGATAGACTAGCTTGAGCTAACACACCCCCTCAAAGTGAGTATAGGGAGTGCAACCAAAGATCTGTTGCATCATAGCAAAAATTGTGCCCTAAAAAAGTTGAAAACAATACTCATCGTATGATCGAGAACACGCTACAATGCCAAGTGCTAGAAAAATATGAGCATACCCAATATGAAGAATCAAAAGGATAAAAGCAAGATCAATAGTATCCTAAGATATCCTTAGTAGATTTGGATGATGAGCTTAATCCTCCATCTCAGCCTAAAAATAATCTACCTCTGATAGTTCCATAGAGACCCCTTAGGGAAGTGTAGCACCCTAAAATTGGCATAGTTAAACCCTTAGTAAAAGATAAAAATTTGAATTTTAACCCCGAAACCGCCCGTTAACCGCTCCCCCCATTTTTTGTGCCATTTTTAGGAGTTGTTTTGACCGTTGGACGATATCGTCGCCGATCAGACGAAATCGTCCTAGATCGGACGAATTCATCTGGAACAGAACGTCCAGACGATTTCGTCCCAAAACCAAATTTTCATAATTAGCTTCTATTTCAATAGCCTCTCCAACTTGGGCAAAAGCGTGTCTATGCAGTTGGAGATTCCTCCATTGGAGATCTCCCAGATTGGGATGATCCCCAACCTCCTAACCTCCCCCTAATCCTATATAAACTAGGATTTTCTTAGTTTATCCCCCTGACTCCCTGGATCCCCTTCCTGGCTCTCCTCCTAACTCTTTCCCTGGTTGATTTTCCCTACCATGTAAGCTTTGCACTCGTAGTTCTAAGTTTTCATTGCAGGTTTTCACTGTGCTTCAGCTGGAGGAAGCTCGGATCGTCGCAGGCGATTCCAGACGATTTCGGATGATCCTGTCGTAGATCGGCGATGATCTCGTACGATTGGAGGTGATCTCGACTGTAGTTCAGATTGGGGGCAATCAGAGCCCTGAGTTTGCATTTCTCATCTTTCTTCCTTATTTTTATTATGCATTAGCTTGATTATTTTCATTCTCGCATCCTGGAGTTCACCTCATTTTAACATAAATGCATGATAAAGTTAAAATAAGTTATTAAAACAATGCATTTCCTTTAATATGCTATCCAAATTTATCAGTTAGGCATTTATACTATCATTTCTATCATTTTGCATTATTCTCGTAGTAGCATTTTTGGTTTTTGGTGTCTGTTTCTGTGATTGCAGGTTTCTGACGAATTCGTTTGACGAATTCGTCAGATCGACGATGATCTTGTCTGATCTCAGATGATCGCCTATTATCTCGGATGATTCTATACAATTGCAGATGATCCTATCATATTCAGGATGATCTGGACTCCTACAAGCTTCAGAATCTTCATCAGACATCCGGAATCAGGTACATTCTTTCTCATTTAGCATATTCCTTGTATCTAGGAATCATTCATGCTTTCTGTATTCATATAAATCAGCATTTTCATATAGAATAGCTTAGATTCATTCTGGCCAACCTAGGATTATGAATGATCGAGTATAAAATGAACACATCAAAACCATTCTCAACCTAGGCATGGAAACTGCCACTCAAAGTTTCCTGGTGAACCCACCATCCATCAAAAATTCACCCTTATACCCCTCCCCCGAGAGGCGCGACCTTCAAAGGGCCTCTCAATCCGAGGTATTGTTCCATCCTTCTCGCATCCCCCTTCCGGGCATGGATCCTTTAGCCTGAAGGTAAGGGCGCAAAAAATTTGGGTCAATACATTTTGGTGAACCCGACGTGAAACTAAAAACCTTTTGAAAACAATCCAAAAAAAAAAATTATTAAAAAAACATCTAGAATCATTAGACAAACAATTAAAAGTTGCATATCATATTTAGATGGTAGATTATAATAAAAGACGAGTTGTCACCATAAATGTTGAAAATCAATTAACGGCCATAGAGATTACTTCTGTACTTAGAGTACCTCAAACAAATAGGGTCCAACCTTTGTGGGATGAACTTGATAGGAGATTGGGTATCATTGAATCCAGATCTACAGAACTTAGGCAAATTAAGAGGTTTGTCCTAGATAGAATCCTGGATCCTGATCAGGTAACTTTGTACCATGAACTTCAGAGAGCTTGCCATAGGTGGTTAGCCGATAAAAGAGCACTTGTGTCTTCAGAATTGTACACCTTTGAGGAATACCTTGAGAATGCAGTTGTAGTACATAAGTTTCTATCTCGTATAGAGGATCAAGAAGTCATTCTTACGGATAGAAAAATATGGAATAGAGTTCCTAGAGCTGTGTTGTATCGAGAGTATTGCCATGAAATTTATTTCTACAGGTCAGAATCCGAAACAGATCATATTACCATAGCACACTTTGTCAAATTTTTGAAAAACCATTTCCAATTTGAGGAGGAGCATTTCATGACTCCTGATGAACTTGATCCTATCAACGATATCCATAAACTATTTATAGAAAACTAAGTCATTCTTCTTATTGTTGTTATTCCTTTTGCAACTAGAATGCTATTTGTTATCTTTATAATAATATTATAAAACACAAAAAAATAATAAAAACAAAACAAAAAAATCAAAACATTTCCTTTTTTTATAGTAGGTATATAATTAAAATATATACCTCTCAAACCTATCGCAAAAAATATATATATATATATATATATATATATATATAAGTATATATATTTGTTGAAATCTAAGTTTAAGCACAATGCCTAGACTTAGGAATGGAAAACAAACTGAAGAAGAAGATTGGCTAGGAAAACCATTAAATAACCCAGATGTCCCTCCTGAAGATCAAGTTCAGGAAGAAGAAATCCTAGACCAGCAAGAAGAAGAGCTTGTTGTAAGAAATGAACAAGAAGAAAATGTTAGAGAGGAAGGATCCTCATCCCCTAAAATGTCTCCGGGAGGAGTCATTACTTTTGAAAACATGGAACAATTCTGGAAGTTCATTAATACTAATATTGGTGTTCTTAATAGAGCAGTCCATATGGACAAGGATCGAATTAGTGACACTCAAGCAACTCTAGAAGACGTATTTCACACACGCACTAATCCCTTGTCCTTTATTGATCAAGAGAGTGATCAAGCTGGGCCATCCAATTTGGATATGGCAGCTATAATCCAGAACATGCAACAACAACAGGTTACCCAACCATCTAAAGTGCCTGTTAGCAAGCCTAGGGCTATTCCCGCACAAAAGAAACCATCATTTACTGCTCTATTTTGCCAAGTTATTGAGCAATATACCTCAAATCAACAAAAACCCAAAACAAAACCAAACACCAATTACCAACAATCTGGGATACAACATAATACTATTACAAATCCTCTTCATAATACTCTTCCTGCCAACGCTTTGCATAATAGCAATATAGCATCTAATCCTTATGTCACACCGTCATACACTCATAAATCCCATGCCTATGTCCCACCGAACCAATATGGTGGACAAACTAGTAATCTCGAAACCGTGGTGAAACAGTTAGTTTCCCGCATGGACCAGATAGATCCCTACCGTCCCTCGTACAATTATCGAGAGATGTGTAGTCAGCCTTTAGATCCTATAGTTGTAGCACAACCATATCCTAAACATTTTCCTATGCCTGTCTTGCCCATATATAAAGGAACCGAAGATCCCATAGAGCATCTTCGTATGTTTAGGATAGCATGTCATGATATATCACATGATGACTTGTTATTACTAAAAATGTTCCCAAAAAGTTTAGGAGGAATGGCATTAGAGTGGTATTATCAATTACCCACTAATTCTTTGAGGAATTTCGAAGAAACTGCTGAGTCTTTTGTGCATCAATTTAGTGCCTACATCGAAAGACATGTGACCATTAAAGATTTGTATAACTTAAAACAAGACAAAGATGAATGTTTTGCCGATTTCCTAGCTAGGTGGAGACAATTGATAGGAAAATTGCACTTTGTGTTGCCTTATAGGGAGATGTTGGACATCTTTATTAATAATTTACAAGACCAACTATCCTACGAATTATCAACTGCTACCCTGACCACCTTCGATCAGGCTATAGACTTAGCCAGACGAGTGGAAGATGCTCTCATTAGGAGAGGACAACTTAAAAAGAAAGACGATGAGAAAACATCCAGAAATCAATATAAAAATAAACAAGTTGTGGGTGATGGAGTCACTGATAATAGAAATATCGCTAATGTTAATGTTGCGAAGACAACGGAGAAGTTTATACTGAAACCTCCTGATAAACCTCCTCGAGAATTTACTAGGTTAAATCAACCTTTATCAACTATTCTCCCACAATTATTAGAACGAGGTTTGATTCAATTACCAACTATCCGGGAACCTGATCCAACTATACCCGGATACAGAGCTGATTTACACTGTGACTTCCATAGAGGACCTGGACACACTACCAACTCTTGTAAAAGATTAAAACATAAAATACAGGACCTGATTGATAACAATGAGATGGAGGTGCAAGCCTTTCAACCTAAGCAAAATCCTCCTAATAATGCTCAAAAGAACATCCCCCAAAACTAGAATCAGAATGCCAATCAGTCATTGGACATATTTCAACATCCTTTACCAAAACATGGCAAGGAAGTGGCTAATCAAATTGAACATCATAATGTTCCCCCTCCTACCCGATATGTAGGAACTATTAGTGGGCATTTACCTGCTCATGAGCCAGAAATATTTGACACAACCTTATCCATGGTTACAACTAGGCCTCTATACAATATCCAGACACCTAATCTCAGTGATACAGAATACGAGACTGAGAGTGATATGGAAATCACATCAAATCAATCGAATAGCTCTGAAGATGAATCAGATCCTATTCTCCCCATCACAAGTTATATGGTTCCAGAAGAACCATTTCCAAGAAGAGTCACTACTAGACCATCGTCTCACCAATTACTTTCTAATGAGCAAGCCATAAATGCTAGACCAAGACCCATTCATCATCCACAGAATAATATTGTGGGTACCATCGGAGCTGTTACTAGACAACAGGCTCAAAACTCTCAACAAGATCAAATGCAGAACGATGGATCAACTCCATTTGTTTTGAAAGTTCCTAATAAAGGGAATCAGGCACCTAATGTTCAACCTAAACCTCCTTATAATATTAATGAGCAACTATCAAATATTACAGCTAGAATTTCTCTTTTGGACCTTTTAAGATCTTCTCCTACCCATAGAGATGAATTAATGCTCACATTAAGCCAGATGATGGTACCACAAGACATTCAACCTGAAGCCATGGCTAATACTATAATAACTCGTGAAGTTGATTGTATTGACTTTCGAGATAGAGACATACCTCAACATAGTTTACATAAGGATAACCCCTTATATATTACTGCCTTAATTGGAGATGTAGTAGTTAAACGAGTCTTGATTGATAATGGTTCATCTTTAAACATCTGCACTTTTGACTTCTACCAAATATTTGGGTTTAGAAGTGATGAAATGAAAAGAACTGATATGATCATAAAAGCCTTCAATGACGAAACACAAGAAACGTGTGGAGTTATTACCATTCCATTGCAAGTTGGTCCGAGAACCTTGGATACGACCGTGTTTATTGTACATTGCCCTGCATCATACAATATACTCTTGGGTCACCCTTGGATCAACGCAATGCGAGCCGTTCCCTCAACTTTACATCAATGTGTTAAATTCGAATTTAAGAATCAGTTGGTTACCATTCATGGTGATCCTAGACCCTTTGATATGTGTGCTTTGGCAGAACCTGTTGGAGTTCAATTTTGCCCTGCTCTGTCATCCACACACCCTAATTCTCATTATCCATCTAAACATGTGAAACACACACCCACAATGCCATCTACTTCTTCCCCATCAGTTCCACCTCTACATACAACTCAACCATCCTCTAAACAAACCACATTAGGACCTCAGAAAGATCCTAATCCCACAGCCAATGCCTCTTGTTCTACTCCTATCACTTTTATACCTATAATAGGCCCATCCATCGGCATCTCTACAACATCTACATCCACCAAAGGCATAGTTTCCACACCAGAAGATGTAGGAAATGTTCCTTCTACCTCTTATGCTCTTACTGACGAGCTTTTACCCGATTTATCTAAAATTCTTATATCAGAGAAAACGAATGTTGCTATGCAAGATTCCCTTATTTTAAATAATTTGCCACCATCTCCTCATACCTTGGGCCTCCCACAGCCTATGGGAAGTATTTACCAAGTCGGGAGCTGTGCTTTTATTTATAAGGGATATGACTGGGGTAGAATACCCAGGAACATCAAGACTCATTATGATGGATATGCTCGATGTTATTTTACTAATGAGTATATTAAAGCCAAATCTATAATGCTTAAATTGGGATATAAAGGGAAAGGTTTGGGACCTTTCCAAAATGGTATGAAAGAACCTTTTGAGGTAGAACCGTGGCCTGCCCGATGTGGTGTGGGCCTATTTCCTTGTAAGGGTCAGCCTTTCCCATTTGAGGATGATGACCATCTCATATGTTACCAAGATTATTTGGATAAACGTGATGCTTTGCATTTAATGAATAAGCCATTTACATGTAATATGCTATCTATAGCCTACCCTGAGATGATCACTGAATCCGACGATGAGTTGGAGGGAGATATCTTCCATGATGTCTCCATTGAGGAATTATTACATCATGAATTTTATTTTGATGGCTCTATACCTAGTATAGCCCAGATTGAGGCCATGACTCCTCAAGATGAATTATCCAAGTTAACCTTGGAAGAGTTACAAGAATTGGGCGTTTCACCCGCCCCACCTAATTTTGAGAAAAATCTACACATGGAAGTAGAAAATGTCATAAAAGTTAACATTGGAACTGAGGATAATCCTCACATAATCAACATTGGATCAGAATTGAGTCAAGAAAAATAGGATAAATACATCGCATTTCTTAAAGAATATGAAGATGTCTTTGCTTGGACATATGAAGATATGCCAGGATTAGACCCTTCTGTAGTTATGCATCACCTAGTAGTCCATCCGGATGCTAAACCTGTTAAACAGAAACTTAGAAAAATGCATCCTAAAGTGGCCTTATTGGTCAAAGGGGAGTTAGAAAAACTCTTAAATGTTATTTTTATACAAGCCATTGATTATGCTGAATGGATCTCGAACGTAGTTCCAGTAACTAAGAAAGAAGCTACTAAGGTTAGGGTTTGCACAGACTTTAGAGATATTAATGTTGCATGCCCTAAAGATGATTTCCCTCTTCCCAATATGGATCAGATCATTGATTTTACTACTGGGAGTGGAATGATATCCTTAATGGATGGATTTTTTGGCTATAATCAGATCAGGATAGCTCCTGAAGATCAGGCTAAAACAACCTTTATTACCCCTTGGGGAACCTTTTGTTGGAAAGTGATGCCATTCGGTTTGAAGAATGCAGGTGCCACATATCAACGAGCCATGACTTATATCTTTCATGATATGATGCATGATATACTACATGATTATGTAGATGACATTATAGCTCGTTCTACTGAAGAAGATGACCATTTAGATGACTTGAGAAAAGTATTTAATCGGTTAAGGGAATATCTTATCCGATTGAATCCAGCTAAATGTATATTCGGAGTTAAGTCCGGTAAATTATTGGGGGTTATAGTTTCTTTACGTGGCATCAAAATTGACCCTCTCAAGATTGCGGCTATCACTGATATGCCCGCACCCACAAATATATCTGAATTACAGAGTTTACAAGGTAAACTTCAAGCTATCCGTCGCTTCATCGATAAGCTGGCAGATAAAACCGGACCCTTTCTTAAGCTTCTTAAGAAGGATGCCTATTTCCATTGGGACAACGAATGTCAGGAAGCATTTGAACTCCTCAAACAATATCTTCTTAACCCGCCTGTGCTTTCGCCGCCTCGACCTGATCACCCATTTATCTTGTATATTTTTGCTTCAGATTTTGCCTTAGGAGCTATGTTAGCTCAACTTGATGATGAGAAAAGAGAACGTGCTAATTATTATATCAGCCGAACCTTAATTAGTTATGAAACCCGCTACACAGCATTAGAGAAGTTATGTCTAGCAGTCATATTTTCTACACAAAAATTATGCCATTATATGCTCAGTCAGAAAACCTATGTTATTGCTAAATCCGATCCTTTGCGGTATCTCATGAGTCGACCTTATTTATCTGGTCGCACAACAAAGTGGGTTCTTGCGCTAAGCGAGTTTGAACTCATGTTTATAGGACAAAAGTCTGTTAAGGGTCAAATCATAGCAGATCAATTAGCTGTTGCACCCTTAGAATCCACCCATCCCCTCGTCATTGAGTTTCCTGACGAATGCCTTAAACTAGAGGCAGACCATCCAGAGCAATGGTCCTTATACTTTGACGGAGCCCGATGCATGAGTGGGGCTGGTGCAGGTATTATTTTAATATCTCCACAGAAACATCTTATACCTCTGTCCTTTAAATTAACGTTTGCTTGTACTAATAATACTGCTGAATATGAAGCTCTAATCCTTGGCTTACGAGCTGCCTTGGCACTAAAAATTAAAAATCTATTAGTTTTTGGTGATTCTCAACTTGTTATAAATCAAATTAATGATGTTTATCAGACCAGAGATGATAAATTGCATCCATATAAAGCATATGTATTACAATTAATATCTTTATTTGATCAAGTTACCTTGGAAGCTATTCCTCGAACTAGCAATCGTGCGGTTGACGCTATGGCTGCAATTGCATCTCTTTTACCCTTGGAGTTAGATGACGAATATGCTACCATCATTATTCATCGACTCCAAGAACCCGCTTCAAATAAATCATGCTTAGAACCTTTGGATGTGTTTCTAATCAACGAAACTACTCCTAAACTTTGGTACACTGATATATTCAATTTTCTTCAAAATGGGACCTTCCCTGAAGGTTTTAATAGAAACCAGTGCCGGTTATTACGTAGACGAGCAAGTCGCTTTGTAATAATTGGAAATACGTTATATAGGAGATCTTTTGAAGGTATCCTACTGAGATGTTTGAATCTAGAAGAATCTAGATCAGCTTTGAGTGAAGCCCATGATGGATCTTGTGGGGGACACTTTAGTGGTAGCGCCATTGCTAAGAAGCTCCTTAGGATAGGATATTTTTGGCCTACCATGGAGAATGATGCACATGATTACGTGCGCCATTGCGACAAGTGCCAGAAACATGCTGACCTTGTCCATGCGCCCGCACAAGAACTGCAGGCTATTTCATCTCCTTGGCCTTTTTCAAAATGGGGCTTAGACATTATCAAAAAAATTAATCCTGTGTCATCTGATGGACACAAATTCATCATAACCGCCATCGAGTATTTCATGAAGTGGGTTGAAGCTATGCCCTTAGCTTCTTGCACTGGAACCCAAGTTTCCAAATTTATTTTTAATCAAATTATTTGTAGGTTCAGAATTCCTGCAAATCTCATCTCAGATAATGGAACTTGTTTCAAAAATAAAGATGTCAAGAAATTATGTCAAAAATATAAAATTCAACATCGTTGGTCCACTCCCTATTATCCTCAGGGTAATGGCCAAGCAGAAGCATCTAATAAAACATTAATTAAAATCCTCAAAATATCGGTCAATAAATCTGGCCATGATTGGCACATTCAATTATATCCTACTCTATGGGCTTATCGTACTAGCATTCGTACTCCCACGGGCACTTCACCTTTTGTTTTGGTTTATGGCATTGAAGCAGTTTTTCCCTTTGAATTAGAAGTTCCTTCTTTGGCTCTACTACTTCAAGATACTAAAGTAGGAGATGAATATCATGCTAGCAGATTTAGTCAGCTGGAACTCCTAGATGAGAAGCGCATCAATGCTTTGGAACATCTTCGAGCCTATCAGAACAAGCTTAAACGAGCATACCTCAAGAAAGTTCATCATCGATCCTTTGAGATCGATGACCTTGTCTTAAAAGAAAATCAAAAAAATACTAATGCAACTAAAGATCTTAAAGGTAAATTCGAGCCCAACTGGCTTGGACCATATATTATCACTGCCAAATTCAGATCGGGAGCATACAGATTAGCTACCTTAGATGGTAAAGATCTTAAAGAACCTATGAACATTATGCATCTTAAACGCTATTATGCATAAATCTGGTCATTTCATCATTGTATATATTGTTGTTTTGCATATTGTTTCATTTTAGTCATCCATATAAAAATTTCAAAAACAGTAATATTTTTTCTTCTTTCAAATCATAAATTAAAATCAAAATATAAAAAACAAAATCATCAAAATCTTCAAAAAACATTTTTGCACCCATCAATTCTTGAAGTATTGCAGTCATATTTTCAATTATTTTGGATAAATTAGCATTTATTTGGAATCCCGCACTTTCACACTCACATGAATAAATATCTTGATTTTATTTGGTATGATTATTAATCTCTCTTATATCAAAGTCCACAGTTGAATTAAATAAAGTTTTGAGCATAGAGAATTGATCTTGTTATTTACTTGAACCAAGTATATCTCTTCACATTAAAATGATTTCATTGCAAATTCAATATGATGCTACATAGTAGAAGTGGTTTCTTGAGTGAAAAGTTTCCCCTGCTATCCTATCATGCACATGGTCTAGAATATTTGAGAATTGACAAAAGGACAAGCTCACCCCTGCCTAGAATAAAATTCCCTTGCTCTACAACCAATCCGAGCAAGTATCCCTAGTATAGGAAGAAAAAGAAAAGTCAAAGAAAATGAGAAAAAGAAAAAAACATCATTTTGTACCATCGCAGCAATATTTCAGCATTATCTCAAGTTCCAAGCAAAATACAAAAAAAAAAGAGAGACGAAAAGAAAAAGCAAAAGCAAAAGCAATAAAATCCTTTCCCTACCCCTTGAAAAGAAAAGAAGGGTGAATGAGCTTGAATCCCTGGAATTCTCAATTATTCGAAAATTGTGAGGTAAGCCCCATAACAGGTGGTTTGTGCCCAACCCGCTTGGCCTTGGGTAACTCCTAGCATGGTGATATGTCTATCACATTAGCGACCTTATTTTGTATAGACCTATGTCTGCTTATGGATCAGCTAGCTCTTGATGACCCGACTTACATAGTAGTCTAGTACGGTTACATGCATATAAATCATGGTCAATGAACACTTATTTGGTTAATTCAAATTACTTGTATCAAATTATCTTGCTCAAAATTGGTAAATGAACAATACAATTGCACACACATTTGTATTTGAGAGATTTTGTATCATTATGATAAATCAAGATCAGCAATGAACTCACATATGCACATGAGGGTTCCTTATAAATCTACATTTTGTCTTTGAGATAATTTAAAATATTTTTGCAACTCTTTTTGGAATAATTTCATCTTCTTATTTAAAAGAACATTTGTTTCGTATAAAAACAATTACATACATTGTTTTCAAAAATCCAAAATTTCTTTCAACAACATATTCAAAAATCTAGCAATAAAGTCACGTTTATATATTTTTTCTGTTTATCTCAAAATCAAAAATCAATTATGCAATAAAATTATTTTTGGATTTCGCGATGATGGTATAAGTCTATACCTATAATTCTATGCCTAGCGCAAACCATTGTTCTAGTTTTATTTCCCATTCATTTTAATTCATAAAAACATATGGCTTAAATCATTATGTTCCACAATTGTGCTTTAAAAAGAACGAACACTTTTTCTATTTTCATTTCATTATGTCAACATTCAGTTTTGCGACGATGGTATAATTCCTAGGCAATTATTCAAAATTCTATCACACTTAGGAATTTTATGCCTAGAAAAAATCATATTTCTAATACTTCATGCATAATATTTTCATGAAAATCTGAAAACAAATCATCACCATCATCATTTTCATCATCACAACACAAAGTCTTAAGACAGTCTCTTAAGCACTCTTTTACTTTTAGCAATATTTCTATACTGGGATTAGCTTGACGACCTAGCGAGCGGTGACTCCATGAAATGGTCTATAACAACGACAATGTCCTTTGAAATTATTGTTAGAAGTCCCTTTATTTTTCATTAAATCACACCACAAACAACCAATTTGTTTACATCAGATTATTTCATTAAAATTTTACAGCATTATGCTATTTCCAACGACATAATTACATGAATAATCAATCAACAATTCAAAACTTAAAGCATCATAAAACATATGGACAAGTCATATCACAAAAATATAATATATATATATATATCAAAAATATATGTACATCATATCAAAACTGGATTGGTATGCCACAATCTATACCCTGGCATACTCAATCCTCTCAAAAATATACAGTCTATAGTCAACAACAACTAGTCTCGAGAAGCCCTCGAGCTCTCAGCCTCATCTCCTCCCCTACCCTGACATGGAGGAGGTGGTCCCATAGAGGTCCGTGCTATGTCATGGGTCCTCACCGTCGATCGTGAGGATGTCCTCGATGATCCCATCATGATCGGCTCCGCAATGGGGGCTGGCAATGGTATCCTCTGGTTCTCTAGAACCACATGATAGTACAATCCTTGGTAGAACATGGTCTGAGCAATAGACCATGCTAGATCCTGAGTGCTCACCCCTCCGCTCCGAGCCCTGAGTCATGTAGCCTCATCCTACAGTGTCTGCACCTGAGCCCGAAGGTGGGCAACCTCAGCCCGAAGAGCCGCCATCTCGTTGCTCTCCCCCACCTCGACACCCTTGCCCTTATCGGGCGATGCTGACCTATCCCTCTACTGAGAAGGGAGTCCCTCCTCCCTCCTCTCTGGCTGTCGTGGTCTCTCTGAAGCCTGTGGCGCTCTTCGACGTCTCTCCTGAGGAGACCGTCATTGCTCCCTCCCTCCATGACCCCTCACTGCATCGATAGTAGCCTGGCGCCACCTCCCCATCCATCACACAATAGCATGCATCGGACCCTATGCCCTCATCATCCGAGGAGGGTGGATGCCTGCATACCAGGCATCATACCCATCTGTGACCCCAACGTCATCCCCATCCACTAGCTGAATGGGGGCATCATCTACATCCTGACTCTAGAATCGCTACATATCTAGAGCCCCGCTCAGTGTAGTACTATCCTGGATAGTCTAGGAGTACTCGTAGTCTCTGAGGGAAGGGATCCCCTACTGTAGACCGAACTGCCTCAAAACTTGGTCATAGCGATGGAGCTCTACCTCTCCCCACTCCATCCTCAGCCAGAAGACTCGCCTGATGCGAGCCAACTCCTGCCCATCCTCTCCCCACCCTGGGTGCTCTCTCCATGGCCTCTAGGTGATCTGGTCAGGGATGAGGTCATCTAGCAACCTTCGGGACATCGACAGATCTATCCACCATTGTGACCCTCTCTAGAGCCACCAATAGAAAACCTGGGGTCTCTCCCGATCAACCCCTGTCAGTGGAAGCCCTACCGGCCTCTGCACCACAATGTGCTCCCAACACCAAACCTATAGCAGTGATGTCAAAACCAGACATCGACCTCCCTTGTATACGACCCCGTATAGGATCCTATACAAGTGGCATAGTACAAAGCTACCCCAAGAAAATCTGTAGTCGTGGTCTCTCATATCGTAGACCACATCTGAGAGCAGCCATGGTAACCTGCATCCGCTCTGGTGGCATAGCAGTAAGCCACCCACTACCCCTACCAAAACTTGAGTCAATCGAGATGCCCCAGGCATCTGTCGCAATGTCTCGATGTTCACTCCGCCCTTCTCTAGGGTGAAGCTAGGGTCTCCGCATAGTCGCATCATGGCATGGCCCTGATTGGCCGTAGGAGTCATCAACCATCCATGTATGGGGATCCTCAAAATCCTCCATACATCCTCTAGAGTGGGAGCCATCTCCCCTATCGATAGCCAAAGTAGGATGACCCCGGATACCACCTCTCTGCTAGGGCTATCAGTAGCCCCATGTCTGTAGGTATTTGTGGCATCTCTGCCACATGTTGTAGCCCAACCTCTGATAGTCGGTCTCGCTCCGCCTGATCAAGCATGGCTACATCATCTCTTAGCCCCCCGTATTTCCACTCCTAACTTTTTAGTAATCCCCTCTGCAAGATAAACAATAAAACAAGAAAAATCATTAGTGCATAATCATTAAAATCAATTTCATCTCATAAAAATATGATATCACCCATTATTGGACGATATCGTACTAAATTGAGTCAAATCGTCCTTGGTAGGATGAAATCGTCTCCGATTTCTCAACTTGGGGATCACCCCTTGTTGGACGGGATCACCCCTATTTCATCGATTTCGCCCATAGACGAAATCGGTGATCTAGGGACGATTTCGATGAAATTGGGACGATTTCATCCCGACGTCGTCGACGGCCTAAAAATGGCCGTGATGCCCCAAAAAATAGTCAAAATTTAAATTAAAAATCACACAAATCAAATTAAAAACATAATTCATCAAGTTTAGATCCTTACCCGCAATCCGCGTCGGACCTCTGTCGATCTGTGCATTGTTTCCACCATTTTTCCTGCAGAGCTCTAAAACAACAAAAATGAACAGTAACAATGAATTAGGGTTTTACCCTATTTTTTTATTTTTATTTAAAAAACAACTTTTTCTTTTAAAATTTTGCTTTTTCGTGCTTTTACCTCAAACGTTCGATTTGGGTAAAAACACGGAGGGGGCACCATAGCAAGCAGTCGTACGATTCGACCTAGAATCATCGTCTAAAAAATTGAGTAAATTTTTGCTTTCTCGTAAAGCGTGGAGAACTCGTCTTTAACGCATTTTCTTCGGAAAATTTGCTAAAGAGGGGGCAAAATGTAGCACCCTAAAATTGGCGTAGTTAAACCCTTAGTAAAAGATAAAAATTTGAATTTTAACCCCGAAACCGCCCGTTAACCGCTCCCCCCATTTTTCGTGCCATTTTTAGGAGTTGTTTTGACCGTTGGACGATATCGTCGCCGATCAGACGAAATCGTCCTAGATCGGACGAATTCGTCTGGAACAGAACGTCCAGACGATTTCGTCCCAAAACCAAATTTTCATAATTAGCTTCTATTTCAATAGCCTCTCCAACTTGGGCAAAAGCGTGTCTGCGTAGTTGGAGATTCCTCCGTTGGAGATCTCCCAGATTGGGATGATCCCCAACCTCCTAACCTCCCCCTAATCCTATATAAACTAGGATTTTCTCAGTTTATCCCCCTGACTCCCTGGATCCCCTGCCTGGCTCTCCTCCTAACTCTTTCCCTGGTTGATTTTCCCTACCATGTAAGCTTTGCACTCGTAGTTCTAAGTTTTCATTGCAGGTTTTCACTGTGCTTCAGCTGGAGGAAGCTCGGATCGTCGCAGGCGATTCCAGATGATTTCGGATGATCCTATCATAGATCGGCGATGATCTCGTACGATTGGAGGTGATCTCGACTGCAGTTCATATTGGGGGCAATCAGAGCCCTGAGTTTGCATTTCTCATCTTTCTTCCTTATTTTTATTATGCATTAGCTTGATTATTTTCATTCTGCATCCTGGAGTTCACCTCATTTTAACATAAATGCATGATAAAGTTAAAATAAGTTATTAAAACAATGCATTTCCTTTAATCTGCTATCCAGATTTATCAGTTAGGCATTTATACTATCATTTCTATCATTTTGCATTATTCTCGCAGTAGCATTTTTGGTTTTTGGTGTCTATTTTTGTGATTGCAGGTTTTTGATGAATTCGTCTGACGAATTCGTCAGATCGACGATGATCTTGTCTGATCTCAGATGATCGCCTATTATCTCGGATGATTCTGTACAATTGCAGATGATCCTATCATATTCAGGATGATCTGGACTCCTACAAGCTTCAGAATCTTCATCAGACATCCGAAATCAGGTACATTCTTTCTCATTTAGCATATTCCTTGTATCTAGGAATCATTCATGCTTTTTGTATTCATATAAATCAGCATTTTCATATAGAATAGCTTAGATTCATTCTGGCCAACCTAGGATTATGAATGATCGAGTATAAAATGAACACATCAAAACCATTCTCAACCTAGGCGTGGAAACTGCCACTCAAAGTTTCCTGGTGAACCCACCATCCGTCGAAAATTCACCCTTATACCCCTCCCCCGAGAGGCGTGACCTTCAAAGGGCCTCTCAGTCCGAGGTATTGTTCCATCCTTCTCGCATCCCCCTTTCGGGCATGGATCCTTTAGCCTGAAGGTAAGGGCACAAAAAATTTGGGTCAAGTACAGGAAGAGGAAATTTTATCCTTGCAAGCATACAAAGCCTTGGCTAAAAAGGTAAGAGCTATTGAGAAGTATGGTATGGCTTATAAAAACCTACCTTGAATATAATTCACAATACATACCCTTTAGTTCCTAGCCTAGCATATCCCAATTATTTTGAGATGCCCAAGCTGAATAAATTCCAGGGTGATGAAGACGTATAAGAGCATGTGACGAGCTTCATGAACATGTGCTTCGAGATCTAAAGTAATGATACCTTGTTACTAAGAACTTTTATAATGACTATTTTAGATCCAACCCTGGAATGGTTTAATCAATTGAAAAGATATAGCATTACCAGCTTTGAATAGCTGGCCAATGCATTTCTTGAACACTTTTCTTTTGGCAACAAGAAGAAAACCAATTTGTTTGACTTGGTTTCTTTAAAGCAATATGACGATGAGCCAGTCATAGAATTTGGTAATAGATGGAGGAAGCTAATGGCTAAGTTGCCATTATCCATACCCACTACTGAATTGACATGAATATTCACCAAGAGCTACACAAAACACATCTCATTGTTATTACAACTGTAGCAATACCAAACATTCAAGGAGGCTTTGGTGCAAACCAAGGTCATAGAGGATATCAAGTTACAAGAAGATGACTTGAAACTCTATATGAAAAGGGAGTGGAAAAATAAGAACACAAAGAATCAAAATCACCAAGCCAAGCCTGTGCATGTGAATCAAATTGTGTTAAATCTTTAGAAAGGGGATAAGGGCCAACAACTGCAAAACTTTCAAGCTCAACCTCCCCCTACGTAGTATAATCAGTGCAACAACAAAATTCAAGGTAAGAACAAAGAACAACACCCTCCTCACCAATTTACACCATTGTCAAAGACTATGACATCAATATTTAATCAATTATGCGAGGCCAAGGCCATAACATTACCCAAAGTTAAATTACTCGATCCTAATTACCCTAAACCAAAAGGATTTAGGGAATATCAATATTACCCATACCATAGAAAAATGGGCATGTGTAGATCTAAAATTTTCACACTCCTTTCCTTCAAGCTAATGGATTCATGCCTCAAATGGGAATGAGAAAATGATGGTTCTACACCTCAAAGGAGAGGCACTTGACGTCATGCCTTCTTTAGTTATTGTTGATGAATTAGGTGGGTTCACCAAGAAATATTTGTATGGAAGTTTCCATGCCTAGGTTGGGAGTTGTTTGATGGATTTGTTTTAATTCACTCACATTCACCTAGTTTTGCCAAATGCAACTAAACCTATACTATATGCAATTTTGATTTAGATGAATACAACACACAATAGAATACAAAAGATAAAATAGATGCAATGCTTATTAATAAAGATATTTTAAAGTTTACTCAATCTTGATGGCTGATTTGATATATTTTTATTGGATGTAGATGATACTAGATGTTACAGGGTAATATCGGACATTCGATCTGGTATCAGTCGATCCGATCTAGTATCGGATGACTCGATATAGTAAAAAAACTACAATTTCACATATTTATGCAAAAATATAATTGTACAACATAACAAAAATTTGATTAAGCATGGATTAGACTATATAAAAATTATTATTTGCAATACTTAAATGAGAACAATGTGAATCTATGATATAAATGCAAAAAAACAAAATGGAATGCTATGATGGTGAAAACCTAATATGATGCATGAAATCTAAAATCATATGGAATGATAAAAAGCATACAAACACTATTAAACAAAGTTAAGGTAAGAAAATTGCAAACAATGCTCAAGATTTACCCCCAATTACTCTATATATGATATCGGACCTTGTAGGGCGATATCGAATGTTGTAGAGCGATATCGAATGTTCGATATCATATCGTACTAGCCAATGCATAACTCTGGACCTGCAAACCTACAACAGATAAAGAGATAACGACAATGCAATGGGAAACAGAGGGGTAAGATAACGACAATGCAATGGGAAACATAGGGGTAATAAATGCTTAAGGGTCCTGAGTAAATCTAGGGAGAGTGCTTTGATTAAATAGACAAAGGTGATTTAGGGGGGTTGGGCTAAAAAACAAGGGGAGTTATGATTTCTTACATTCTGGATGATATTAACTAATTTGATACTGTAACATCCATGTCGTTGGCCAAGTATGGATAAGAGGTATTAGAACAAATTTTATCCTTTTTTTGTTCTAGGTATTTTTCTATTTTGGATGAAATTAGACATCTGTTTTCATACAATAAAGTCTGATATCGTATCGGACAACCGATATCATTCAAATAGAGCCGATATCATCAGGAGGTTAGGAACAAACTTGATATGGGTGCAAAAATCAAGACAAGAGGTTAGAAATCATTTTAAATTAATTGTTTGAATGTTTTGAACTTAGGGTAAATTGACATGGATTAATTTTAGCCTATTATATTTTGCCCCCTCTTTAGCGCATTTTTGAAAAAATGTGTTAAAGAAAAATGTGATACATTTTATAAGAAAACAAAATATTATTGCAAAAAAATGTTGAAGTTTCGATTTTTACTATAGATTGCATTAGGTGTGATACCCCCTTCGATTTTTTGCACCAAATTTTATATTTGGTGAAAAACTAAAAAAATTTAAAATTTAGGATAAATAAAATGAAAAATTAGGGTAAAACCTAATTCATTTTTCATTTTACTGCTGCTAAAATTTTGCTCTGGAGAAAACAAATGGCTGAGGTCACACACTGAGCTTATGAGGTGTGAATGAGGACAAGGAGCATATGGGTAAGGATCATAAACCTTTGTAGCTTAGAAATTTTTGTGTTTTAGAATTTAATTTTTGTGATTTTTGGATTTTTAGGGCACGACTACTATTGTATCGTCGCGTTAGCGATATCGGGCCATGTTAGAAATATTGGATTGGTTTTGACGATATTAGATTTTCTAATATTGTCAAAATAGGTCTGATTTTGTCAATATTGGCCAAATTTTGGCGATATCAAAGAATGCGATATCATCAAAATAGGGACGATATTGAACAAAGTCATTCGATATTGCGAAATTAAGTTTTATATTGTAATTTTAGGTTTGATTATAGCTACCCAATTGATAATTTTAATTTTTCTTTATTTGTTGATAGAAATCAATTTTGAAGAACAAAGAGTGGAGATATGATGATCTCCAAGCAGATTTGACTACCCTTACAGTTGTAGAGACGGATAGTGTAGAGGCTATGGGGTTGAGACATGTGGCAAAGATACCACAAATCCTAAGATATTTAAGGTTACTAACGACATTGGTCGAGTGGTGGTATTTGGGGTCTTCATATTTTTAGATATCGATGGGGGAGATGGCCTCGACACTAGAGGACGTATGGAAGATATTGAGGGTGCCCATCAAGGGTATGTTTATAGCTATATCTGGTAATAAGGGCCAGACAATGTAGTGGTTTTTGGAGATCCAAGCTTCTTGATAGAGAAGGGTAGAGTTAGCATTGAGAGACTTGGTTAGATAGCTAGGGTCTCTCGACTGACAGTTGTTCTCAATGGTACAATGGTAGGGTTACTATTGTTCTATCTTAGTGGTCACCACCTACCATGGACTCTAGCAGAGGCCATAGCAGATATGAGATATCAAGGTCTATGATTTGCATGGGTTTCATACATTTTATGTCAGTTGTACAAGACTCTCTTTAGGATTTTTTACAGAGGAGGTAAAGCATTGGTGCTTACCTCTTTCCTATAGGTGTGGTGCTAGGAGCACATAGCAGTGAGTAGACATGTAGGGTTACCATTGATGGGAGTGGTAGTAGAGATACCTAGAGTGTTCTACTGGTATTTACATAGAGGACATCTAGGAAGAGTTAGCCTCGATATAACTAGGAGGTTGATGGATGGGCTAACTGCAGATGTGTAGACACCTAAAATGCGTCATGTCGAGGGCGACTACTCATATGGACATGCTACAAGACCATATGGAGGATCTTGGATAGACTCCAAGATAGAGCAGTGGTTCTAACCACTCAATTTGGGCTCCTTGGCCTAATCAGTCTGAACCATAGCCTAGACCTACGGTCTACAGTCTGAACCATGGCTAAGGCCTATGGTTTATAGTCTAGACCGTAGCTGCAACCTATGGTCTTAACTGAAGTTCAGTTGGCCTTCATCCGAGCCAAATTGGTTTGAACGACCATTTGTTCTAGAAGAAGGTGGTTAATGGATGGAAGATTCCAAAGGCTTCCATTCCAACTATCCTAACCACCTCTTCTTGATCTTGGCTTCTCCATGAAGCCACCCCTAGCCCTAGGGCATCCTATAAGTACCCCTTCAAAATGGGGAGAGAATATAGAGATTTGATTGATCAAGGAGCAGCGAAGCCCTATCGAATTGCATACTAAATTCAGTGCATTGGAGAAGGCCATCCCCTTTGTCTATTCACCCATCAAGATCAATTATGCCATGGAGGTCCTAAGGAGCCTAGGAGAGCCAAGAAATGCTAATTCGAGCAAATGAAGGCCCCTCACAGTGAATCAACCACCAAACTTGTCAGAAGGACACCGAAGGTGACCCTTGAACATCAATTGGACAAGGAGGTCAAGCCCACTACCCTTGATTTTGAGGGTAAACTCACTTGAGTGCTCACCATGGCTTTCAGCCATGGTTTACAGTGCAGATCGTGCACCAGTGCTACGGTTTGCAACAGAGGTATCACCACCTTACTATTTTCATTTCTGCCCATCTAATTAGATTAGATTAGTCATTTACATAGTTTAATTGTAGTTTTAGAGACTTTTGACCGATAGAATTAGTGTTTTTACTAACTTGTTCTCATCATAGTAGTTTAGACATTAATGGTTTCTTTTCATGTTATAATGCTTCATTTCAAGTAATTGATTCCATAGATTGATAGTTGTACTCTTCATTTACATATTTCCATCAATATTGATATTATTTGCATATGTTTAGCATAGTTTACACATTTTCTTGATTTTATGTCATTATGCTATTTTCATGCTATTTGTCTTTAAAGGGCCTCATCATGAGAGGCTTCCTATGCTTTTGACATTCTTGTGTTGTTTCTTGATCATAGGAAATAGGTTTCTAAGGAGCTACAACCATTCATTTCCTTCCTCAACATGAAGAAGAGGGTCTACTCCACCCTAGAGCAGTTCATGTCACCTTAAGGGCTTGATAGTGCATTTCATCCCTAAGGGGAATTGAAATAATTGTAATTGCATATCAAATAGAGTATCCCTAAGAGGGACTTACTTGTAATCAGACACTTATTGATTTTAATGGAATAATAGAGGCATTTCTTGTAATTTCTATTTGTTTTGTCCATTTATGTGTTTGAATATCAATTTTACTTTGTTTATGCAATTACAACATTTTGGGTGCACGCCTTTTTGGTCGTACAGAAGGTGATCATGATGGAACTCCACATAAATAGCATCTGACTATGTGTTCTTGACTTTTTTGACTTGTAGGTATAGACCACAACTATCAACTATGGGCCAACAATTGAACCATAGGTTCAACACATGGTCTATAGTCAGAACCATAGACCAAACCTACGATTTCCAAATGACAACATAGAAATAAAAATTAGAGAGCCAATCATTGCAGGACCTGAGGTAGGCCCTATTTTCAACCCTCTATCATTTTTTTCCCTCTGTGTTTTTACAACATGTATAATTTCAAATGCAAATTAGGAAAAACCACTAAAAAAAGGGTAATCAATCGTCCTAGTTTGCTTTCGCATTTACTTCCATAGAAAGGCATTGCTAGGAACAACGGACCTATGATTGTAGTTCACCCTAGGCTACAACATGCTTGATAGAGTGTCTTGTTTGGTTTGCATGTGTGAGGCCCAATTAGTGGCCAATTATCATCGTAATGTGCATTGTCTCAAAGAGCATCTAGAATAGCTTGCATTTTCTGAATTTGAAACGTTCTTTCATTTGCATAGCATATAGAAAATGAGCATGAGTGCTATATGATGCATTTATTTTATGTACATTAAAATGAACCACACACACCACTTGGCACTTAAATGCTAGTGAGTTGGGCTTGACATCCAACCACTAGTAGGGTTCAATGATGGTGGGCGTAACTTCCATCCGTTGGCCCAAATCCTATGAACCTTTGGATACTAGACCAATACTGGATCCGAGAACCTTTCGTACCCTAGAAAATTTGCATGTATTCTCTTCGAGGGTATAACGTTGACTAGGGGAAAATGGGTGAGGATCTGGGAGGACCTGTGCTCCCTGACCATGTGTGGGCTTCATTACCACACATTATAGGTTGGATTACGTGACTTGGAGTTCATAGCCAAGTTGTCGAGCTACGAGCGTACAGGTGAAAGCCATTAAACTGAGAATAAAATCCAACAAGTTTTGCAAAACATGATAAGAGTTTCTACACTGATACAACACATCTTGAAAACACATCAAACAGTTTAGGGCTCACTTTCAAAATTTAATACGAGATAATCATCATTGTATACCTTGTTTGCTTAATAATAAAAGATACATCTAGATGCTAGGTACACAATGGTGGATACACGAGGTGGTCGAAAAAGGTCTAAACTTGATGCCAATGACCAACCCCTAACCAATTCATAGTAGCACATGTCAATTCCTCACCCACATGAGCGAACCGAACGTCGTTCGACAAGCATTAGAGGAGATAACTCGACATGAGGGGAGCCCGTAGAGCATACCCTAGATAGAGGAGCTTCAGTACACTCCTCTAGGCATAGGATAGAGTAGGGAGCCTCTCAGCATGAGGGTGCTCCACTCAAAAGCCATTATCGAGACCGCACTGCACGCATCCATGAGATCGGCCGAAGAGTTTGTTGTGCAGGGGACCAGGTTGGTGCCCCTACATACTAAGTCCATAGGAGGATCCATGCCTCCACCTTCTGAGTATAGAAGGACTAGAGATCCACCCATTCAAGGGTAGGCAGATAGGCTCACTTTCGAGCATAGGTCTACCCATACTCCCATGCGTGGTCCACCATGCAAGATCACCATTGATATATCAAAGGTGGGAGCTAATGGCACACCACCGCATGAGCGGTGGTGGTCTAGATAGCTAGAGGGTCTAGGTAGTGTCTTAGAGTAGTTAGGCTACAAGCCTTCCGCTCCACCCACTCGTGCCCCGAGTGAGCATAGCGTGAGCATCATCAAGACTACTAGAGAGCATGGAGAGGCTTCTAAGCACCCTCATGTCACACACCCACTATCTATGCATGGTGGTTCATAGTATAGGACACAGAAGGATGCCAATGTCATCTTCATAGATAGAGGCAAAGGTGCAACACATCAGTTCGATGGGTACAGAACCCATAAGGTCACTCATACAGAGCAAGGATACCAGAGGCCTCCCATGGCCGATCAGATCGATAGATCACATCGACTGGTATCAGAGCAGAAATGCCAACTCCTCCAAGATCAATTGGAGGATGCTCACCTAGAGAGGCAGTGCATTGAAGATGAAAATATTCAAGCATAGAGGCTCATTAGATAGAGGCTATATGAGTAGCGCATGCATGAAGAGTGTATCCTTGCCCAGAAGGAGCACGTGGAGTAGGAGGATAGGCTAGCTAGGGCTGGCCTATATCCTCATGATGAGCATAGAGAGCATGTATATAGGAAGGCTTTGTCACAAGATGATATGCATCAAGAGCATAGAGATGCTCATACTCATGCTAGTGCCAAACAAAGGGAGCGGCCACCATCGCTCGATGATCAGAGGCAGAGGCAACATGAAGAAGAAGAGGGAGACAGATACGAGCAAGAATATCCTGAGAGCTCTCGAGCTGAGGAGGAGGAAGAGCAATGCCCTCCATATCATACGAGGAAGATAGTACCTCCTAAGCCACCTCCACATCAACTTAGGGAGGAGGACTTTCTATCTTCGAAGGCCTATAAGGCCTTAGCCGAGAAGATCAAAGCCATCGAGAGACAAGGCGTGACTATTCAAAAGTTGACATTAAGGAAAATTCATAATGAGCCTTTGGATCCTTTGGTGCCTACTTTAGCTTACCCTGAGCATTTTGATATGCCTAGGTTAGACAAGTTTAAGGGTGATGAAGATGCACAGGAACATATCATGAGCTTTCTGGATGCTTGTTTTTAGATAGCAAGCAATGATGCATTATTGTTGCATACTTTCATCATGACACTTTTTGGTCTAGCCCAGGAGTGGTTCAATCAGCTAAAGAAACATAGCATAACTAGTTTTGAGCAATTAGTTGATGCCTTTCTTGAATGCTATTCCTTTGGCATCAAGAAATAGGCCAATATTTTTGATCTAGCTACGCTAGCTCAACATGATGATGAGCCAATTGAGCAGTACAAAAAGAGATGGAGGAGACTAATGGTGAAGTTGCCATTCCCTATTCCTACCATAGAGTTAACCTAAATGTTTACAAAGAGTTGTGCCAAGCACATCTCATTACTATTATAGCTATAGTAGTATCCTACATTCGAAGAGGCTTTGGTGCAAGCCAAAGTGATCGAGGACATCAAGTTGTAGGAAGGCAACTTGAAGCTCAAGAACAGGAGAGAGGGACAAAAGAAGAGTGCCACAAAACAATAGGGCAAGCAGGCCCATGTGAATCAAGTGGTGTTGAATCTCCAAAGGGAGGACAAGGGGCAACAAAAATAGAATTATCAGGCCCAACCTCCTCCTACGTAATATGAAAAGTACAACAACAATTATAAGGGCAAGAACAAATATCAACGCCCACCTCACCAGTTCACACCATTGAAAAAATCACTGACATTAATTTTCCATCAACTATGCGAGGCCAAGGCAATTAGATTACCCGAAATCAAGCTGATAGACCCCAATCAACCCAAATCAAAGGGGTACCAAGAAGATCTATTTTACATTTTTCATCGAACGAAAGGCCATGACATTGAGGTGTGCTAGACTTTCAAACACATGGTGCAAAATATGATTGAAAAAGGTGAGCTTGTAGTGCCGCACAACCCATAAGCACCCGATAATCAGAATATGGGGATTTATAAAAATCCCTTGCCAAATCATGAGGCACCTCGCAACAACGTTGGCTAGGTCAACCAGGTGCGAGTCGAACCACCTACCCAGGGGTTCGTAGGCATGGTGAACATTGTCACTAGACATGGGAGATATGAACAACAGAATCAACCTCATGCTCCCATTCAAATACAAGCCATACCAAATCAATGACCGATGCAGAATATTCTAGGCCCACCAACAAGACCGATGGTGACCATAAGGAGCAGGTTGGTCCAAAACCTATAGACAACTCCTACGAAGTTGTCGATATATGAGCTAATACAATAGTCCCCTAGGCATAGGGAGACTCTTATGGATATTTTGAGGTCCATTGAAGTACAGTCCCAGGATGCACAAGCATTTACTAATTTTATGGGACATGTACAACAGTGTCAGGAACCGATGATCCAATTTTATGATCATGAGATAAGGATAGTTTCTACAACCATGGCTGACCCATCATTGCATATAATCGCATGTGTTAATCACATGCCATTTAAAAGGGTCTTGATCGATACCGGCTCATCGATCAACATAATAACGACCAAGGCATTGAGTCATTTGAAGCTACCTAAATCACACATTGTGCCCACTACATTTACATTGAGAGCATTTAACGATGCACTATGTTTGACTATTGGCACAATTATCCTACCCATGTAGGTAGGCCTGAAGACCATCTCTGTGATGTGTCATGTGATAGAAGGGGCCATGCAGTACAACATACTACTCGGTAGGCCTTGGATTCATGAAATGCATTGTATTCCCTCGATATTGCATCAATGTGTGAAGTATATTCATGAGGGATAGGTTCACGTAGTGTCATCGGATGAAGAACCTTTTAAGTTCATGAACCTAGCAAATTTTCCTAGGGGTTTCATACTCCCATCAATGCACCTGGATGTTTGGTCATCATCACCGATAAAGAAGCCAGGAGGTAAACCAGTAGTACATGCTCAACCAATGCCATATGTGTCACATAGATCGGAGCACACCACTACCACTTCCCTAAAACCATCGACATCAGTCATGCATCGAGATGAAAGGAAGTTGAAGGTGAAAATGGGTGAGAAAGAGGAGCATGAGCCCGAGCTAGTCACCGAGGAGGTTCCCACTCCTATGGAAGTTGAGGAACCCCAAGACAAAGCCGAGGAGGTACCTCAGCCTACCTCACCTACATCTTCAGTAGGATCATCCACACCATGGGTGATAGTACATCTCGCCAACACCAGATTAGGTGAGTACCTTGTGTAGAATGTAACCTTCGGACCAATTCTAAAGACTACACAAGAGATGGGCCGACCATCCACTCATCATTACCCAGTTGGATCGATGGTTCCATTGGGAGAGCCACCTAATCAGACTAATTTTATCTATGCAGGGCTAGATCAGCTTCCAACATGAGAGCCCATGGATGAAGATGATGATGAACCTTTCATAGTAAACGTTCATTATCTATCCAACCCGGAGTATGCCATGCATATTTTTGAGTTATATCATTGGCATGGATACGACCTTGGTCTCTTTGAACAAGGATGTAGGACTCCACTGGAACCACATTATCAGTTAGTCACTGATAGGTTCAGTTTAGGGTTACAGATATGAGGGTAGGATGATTTGCTCATAGCATCCCTAGATCATCTATACCTTAGTATGGTGGATGATGTGGATTTTAATCCATATCATCCTGATCCTTCCAATTTCTAGAGGAATCACCCTATGATATCTATCATCACCATTGAGCCACTCGAAGATCATCATGAAGGGCTCCTTGAGCAGACTGAGATAGAACTGAACCCCAGAGATAACCTGGGACACCAAACCCATGATGCAGTCGATGACATAGACGTGTAGGGGCATAACCCCATTACTATAGGTGATCTCGAGCTAGGAGATATTTGTAATGAAGATGGAGTGGAGTCCACCTCCGATATGAGTGGACCAAGCTATGATGCAGATGAGGAATCCTCAAACGATGATGAATCTAGGGATGAAGTCGAAGGTGCCTATGTGAGGCCCTAGCATGCACATCATTTATTACCTATTGAATCGATACAAGTTATCAAAGAGATCCTTCCCAACATTGATCATTCAAGGGAAGAAGCAGAGCTAGATTTCTTGGTGATGTCACACTTACGATATAATTATCCAATTTATCCAGATAGTGATGACAACAATCAAGCAGTTAGATTCATGGGGCCGCACTTGCCAGAGCACCCCCAAGAGTAGGAGTGAATGAAGGATTCTATTATGATAGTGATGAAGAAGATGAGTTAGAGAGGGCCTACCTTGGTCCTCCTTATTTGTATTACCATCATCAACCCATCGACATAGATGAGGTCTATCGATAGTTACATGTTGGTCCTCATCTGAGAGCAAGACGGTTAAACCTGGATCAAATTTATCGGTTGGTTAATCCCCTTCCATCGACCTACATGGAGCTCCGTGAGCCAAATGATCCTATTTTATAGTTAGTGCATAGGGAGGATCCAGTTGTTCATAGTCCTCATAGAGAAGACCCCTTTGTGCCTATGCCATTAGAGCCAGATCATGGGTATGAGGACTACGTAGATTTTGTAGAAGTTGGTCCATGTGGTCCTAGAGATCAATTCCATTCCATAAACATGGTCTCCATTGATTTGACCACTCCACTCCACAATCCAATAGATCCATCCAAACCATTGTATCTTAACAAAGATGTTATCGACTAGGATCATGTTGATTCACCCATTGAGCCTGAAGATTTCTTCCCTAATGAAGAAATGTTGCAACCTTTCCATTTTGTGCTAGGCTGTGCATATGATGTTTATCATGCCAAAAATGCTTCCAACATAGAACCTATCAACCTGGATGATGACATCCATTTGATTCCTACGCCTCATCAGCTTGAGGAGGGATCACATATGTCAGTAGAGGAAACCTTTGAGGTGGATATCAGTAATGATCCCACCAAGTGCAAAGAAGGTTAAATTTGGAGAGAGTCTCACTCCAGATGAGTGGGCCACCCTCATCCCTCTACTGAAAGAGAGACCAAATTTGTTTGCTTGGACGTACAAGGATATGCTAGGTCTAGACCCAAAATTGGTTACGCATAACCTTTCACTAGATCTGACGAAGAAGTCGATCAAGCAAAAGCTTAGAAAGATGCACCCAATAGTAGCCTTAATGGTGAAATATGAGCTACAAAAGTTGTTGGATGTGGAATTTGTGATCTCCATCGACTATCCAGAATGGGTGTCCAATATGGTACCCATGGGAAAACCCGATGGAAGAATCCATATTTGCATGGATTTTAGAGACCTAAATAAGGCAACACCCAAAGATTCATTTCCATTGCCCAATATTGATGCTCTCGTAGATGCAACTATAGGTCATGAAATGCTCTCCTTAATGGACGATTTTTTTGGTTACAATCAAATTTAGATTAAACCCGAAGACCAACATAAAACCATATTTATAACGCCATGGGGAACATTTTGCTACAAAGTTATGCCATTTGGCCTCAAAAATATTGGTGCCACATATCAACGGGCCATGACATACATTTTTCATGACTATATGCACAAAATTCTAGAATATTATATCGATGACTTGTTGGCCAAGTCATTGCTATGAGAAGAGCATGCAGAGGTCTTAAGGAAGGTCTTCGATCACCTGATAGAGCACAATGTCAGGTTGAATCCTAAGAAGTGCGTATTTGGCGTAACTTCTAGAAAACTACTAGGATTCATCATCTCTAAGCGAGGCATCGAAGTTGACCCAGCGAAGGTCAAGGCTATCTTGGAAATGCGTCCTCCCACCAATATTAAAGAGTTAAGGAGCCTTCAGGGCAAGGTAGCATCGATAAAGTGATTCATCACTCAATTATCGGATAAATGTTGACCCATGAATCGACTACTACATAAGGGGGTCCCATTCAACTGGGATGAGGACTGTCAAGGCAGCCTTCACTAAAATAAAGCAATACCTAGTGACGCCACCAGTGCTAGCTCCACCAAGGCCAGAGGTGCCTTTTCTACTATATATATCGGCAACTGACTTTGCACTAGGAACCATGTTAGCCCAAAAGAACGTGCAAGGCAAAGAACAGGCCATATATTATATTAGTCGAACCTTGGTGAGCTATGAGCTCGGGTATGCATATGTGGAAAAATTATGTTTAGCAGTAGTGTTCACTACAAAGAAATTGTGACACTATATGTTAAGTCATACGACATATGTTATATCCAAACAAAATCCTTTGTAGTACATGATGAGTAAGACTTATCACAATACACGTACTACAAAGTGGATCATGCTATTGATAGAATTTGATCTAGAATTCATAAGCTAGAAGTCCATTAAGGGATAGGTCATAGCGGATCAATTAGTTGAGGCACCACTATCAAATAATAGGCCTCTAACAATAGAGCTTTCGGATGATGCAGTCTTCATCATATCTGAAGCTCCCAAACCCGAAGAACCAGAGAACAATGTTGATATGACTCTATTCTTTGATGGTTCGAAGTGCGAGCAAGGGGTGGTGCTAGAATAGTGTTCTTCATACCGCAAGGAGCTCCAATGCCCTTGTCATTTAAGTTGGATTTTTCATGCACCAACAACAATGTTGAGTACGAAGCCCTACTATTGGGCCTCCACACAGCCATCGCCATGAATATTAAGATATTGAACATCTTTGGTGACTCCTTGCTCATAGTAAATCAAGTTAAGGGGC
The DNA here is from genome assembly GCA_028583015.1 of Wollemia nobilis. Lineage (NCBI taxonomy): Eukaryota > Viridiplantae > Streptophyta > Pinopsida > Araucariales > Araucariaceae > Wollemia > Wollemia nobilis. The sequence continues at coordinate 2,694,201 of JAQPPZ010002068.1, forward strand.
TCTTTCAGTGTCGATGTCCCATATTGAAAGCCTATAAAGATCTAGTTGCCACATATTTGGCTAAATTTGAATGGTATGACATCGAGGCAATCCCTCGATCATCAAATAGGTTTGTAGACACCATGGCATATTTGGGATCTTTAATCCCTCAGAATCCATCTATGGATTTCACTACCATCCATGTCAAGATGCTCTCGCATCCGACAATAGAGCGTGCAGCCTATGATAACAAAGAATCGGTCAACATGATCAGTGTAGAACCAAAATCTGAATGGTTCTACAAAGCTGAAGACTTTCTTAAGAAGGCACCCTAGGGGTCATTAACCTCTTAGAGTCCTATGGGGAGTGGTACTACCATTCACCACAAGGTTATTTTTGAGTCTACATTTGTAAAAGTAGAAACGTAGGGGGAGCAAGTCATCTTAGCAGTTGAAGCTGAGGCTTATCAAAATTGGATGTCACAAATTAAAGACTTCCTAAAGCTTAGTATAATCCTAGAGGGATTACCGCATGCCATAAAGTGCACATTTAAATAGAAAGTGGCTAAATATGTCTTAATAGGAGACATCTTATACCGACGAGGCTACGATGGAGTTCTCCTTCATTTCTTAGAGCCCCAAGAGGCATCATGGGAAATTTTGCAAGCTCATGATGGTACGTGTGGTGGCCATTTCAGCGGCATGGCCATCATCAAGCGCATCCTTCGAATGGGCTACTATTGGCCCACTATGGAGAAGGAGTGCAATGTGTATGTCAAGAAATGCGTTAAATGTCAGCATCATGCTAATCTTATGCACTTGCCATCATAGGCCTTACAGCCCATCCAAGCGGCTTGGCCATTTGCTCAGTGGGGATTAGATCTTATAGGCAAGATCTCTCCTCCATCATCGGGCTGACATACATTTATAATCATGGCTACTGAGTATTTTACAAAGTGGGTGGAAGCAATACCCTTAACAATGACAACTGGAGCTCGTATAGCAGAGTTTATACTAGAGCATATCATAAGTCATTTTGGGATTCCATCCAAAATAATATCGGATAATGGAACATCTTTCAAGAACAAAACTATGAGAGCTTTGACATCTAAATATAGAATCAAACATAGTTTTGTGACTCCATACTATCCACAAGCAAACGGGTAGGCTGAAGCTTCAAATAAGATAGTGGTGGCCATATTGAAAAATATGGTACAAGAAAACCACAAAGACTGGCATATCCAGCTACCCCTTGCATTATGGGCTTATAGGACTAGTATTCGGATGCCCACTAGGGCAACACCATTCTCACTAGTATATGGCACTGAGGCCATTATGCCCTTGGAATTGGAAATTCCAATATTATGCATCACATTGAAAGAGTTCATCGATGATGACACCATGCGACAAGCTCGACTAGATCAACTGATGCTACTTGATGAACATCACGTGAATGCCCTGGAGCATCTCTGTATTTATCAAGAGTGACTAAAATGAGCTTACAATATCAAAGTCCACCAGAGAGACTTTGAAGTTGGGGATCTTGTCTTGAAAGAGAACCAACAGAACTCTAATTTACCACCAGATATGCGAGACAAATTCATGGCTAATTGGCTAGGACCCTACATCATATCTAAAAATATTGGTCCAGGTACCTATCACCTAACATCGCTAGGAGGTGTTGAAGAGCCTGAACCTCTCAACATCATCCATATTAAGGCATTTTATGCTTGAAGAGCATAGTAAAAGGCTTCGAGGGTTGCTTGTAACTGCTCGGTCATCCTAAAAAGCTCCAAACACTCCCATAAGTAGTTTGGTCAACTCAAAAACTCCAAAGGCATCCAAAAAGGGTTTTTTAAAACCACTCGATCATCCCAAAAGGCTCCAAGGGTTCCTAAAACCACTTGGTCATGTCAGTCAAAGGCCTCGAGGATTTTCTTATAATCGCTCGGTCATCCTAAAAGGCTCCAAGCTCATCTATGAGTAGTTTGGTCAATCAAAAGGTACCAAGAGTTTCTAAAAATTGCTTGGTCAACCCAAAAGCTCCAAGGATTCTTAAAATATCACTTGGTCATCCCAAAAAGTCCCAAAGGTGCTCATAAACCCTTTGGTCAAACCCAAAAGGCTCTAAGGGTTTCTTAAAACCACTCGATCATCCTAAAAAGCTCCAAGGATTTTCTAAAAAATTGCTTGGTCAATCTAAAGGCTCCAGAGGCATGTACTCATCGTTTGGTCAGATATGAGGCTCAAAACTCATAAAAATTATAAAATCAATAAAATCCAAAAAAATTGGTAAAGCATAAAAATCCAAAAACATTTGCATTTGCATTTGAATTTTGCATTGTCATTTTTTGCATTTACTCATGCATCCGCTGCATTATTGCATTGCATATAGGCATTCATCATCCATTGCATTCCATAGTAGGAGGGATTATGTTTGTCAATCTTACAAATGACACCACGTTTGTGTCTAAATCATGCATCTCTGCATTTATCATAAATCCATCATTCATGTGAGTAATTGTGTTTTTCAACACAACCTATTTTGTTGCTATGGAGATATACTAGGGTTTTTCGGTCATTCAACCATACCTAGAGGTCTTATCAAGAGTTGATAGAAAGCTTGCTTTGCTTTTGTAGCTGAGGTTCAGTTAGTATAGCCCTTAGCATATCAGAAGCCTATCACTAATCAAAAAATTAAACAATCCTAACAAGGACTAGGGGAAGATGAAAGTCGTGAAGCAGGACCGGGTATCCTGAAGTGAAAAGAGTTATTCTTGCTTATCCCTCTGTGTGGACGGTATGGGAAATGTTGGTAGTTGGAAAAAGGATAGGTTAGTTCCCTATTCAGAATCCCTTGCTTACGATAAAATGAGCAATATCCCAGAGTGATATCCCATATCAATCCTCAAGATTGATACCCTAGATCGATATCATAGATCGACTTCCCAGATTGATATCCCATATTGATATCATAAGATCGATATCCTCAATCGATATACCAGAAATAGTTTTCCCAAGTAAATCCCCCAAAGGAAGGTTTCTGAAGAAGATTATCAAATATAAATGCCAAAAAGTGAAGATCAAATGAAGATCAGAAAATAGGCTCAAATCAAGTTCAAAGTGAAGATCAAATGAAGATCATAAATCAAAGTTCGAGTGGAGATCAAATGAAGATCCAAAATCCAGTTCGAAGAGAGATCAAATGAAGATCCAGAGATAGTTCAGAATGAATATGGAATCGACTCCCTTGCTTCACTACATATGAGCAAGTATCCCAAAAATTGAAGGATAGAAAGGAATGAGCCTGAATCCCTAGAATTGTCGGCACTACTGTACCTTACGCATGATGATATGTCTGATACACTTGCATCTCGCTTGTGGGTAGACCAATGTTTGAATGTGGAGGAGCTAGCTTCAGGTGTCCTGCATTGCCTAGTGGCTTAGTCCAACTAAAATCTAAACTTGGGATTGGATAAGACATTTGTGGTACCCCTATCTTAGCAATGGGCTGAAAGAATCCCGCCTGACATCGGGGAACGCTCGTGTCTTATCTTAAAATAATCATGTGCACACACAGGGATAATGAATAGTTAGGGCCTATCCTAGCAAAAGCCTTTTATCTCAGAAGTCTAGTGTGGTTAGTATGCAACTTTTGATAAGTCTATTAGGGTGTTTGAGTCTCATGGAAAACCTCAAAAATATCTCTCATAGCAACAAAATATCAAATATCGCAAACCATATAAAATCATTAAATTGCAAAGTATCGAGTCCATGATACATCATCATATAGAGCACAATCAAGATATAGGATAGATACCGGATGGATATTAGAAATAATATTTAGATGACCACTGACTATATCATGCATATTTTTCAAATTTGCAAAGGAAAATAGAATGACACATTATATCATTCGCATCATACAACTGCATTCATTGCATTTCATATATGGGTGATTAATTGATTAAATTCTTATCTTAAGGATTTTCAATTACATTCATGATTTTTATACATTCTGTGGTGTCATCCATTAGATTGATAAACATATTTGCATTCATTCCTTATGTTTTAAGTGATTAAAGCATACAAGTTCATTTACATTAGATCACCATCATGTAAATAATGCATTACATACATCACACATCTAAGCATCTAGATCACTACATATCATCATCATCATAAATTAAATAGCTATCTAGTGCATGTCATCCATACATCACATCATATAGCATCAAATTAACATAAGCATTGCATCCATATGCATAACATAAACAAAAAATTAAAAATATACAAGTACACATAATGAGTCATAAATGATCAAATCATATATATATATATGTTTTTTTTTTTTTTTTTGTCTCAAGAGTACATCAAGAGTACAAAATGCCCATAGGCTACAATCATGTAGGTCCTAGACCTTACACCAAAAATGGTACATATGCAAAATGTAGCCTAGATCTAATAGAGCCCTAGCTCTGGCCTGCTCCCCTTGAACTAGAGCTCTCACCACCTCCCTCAGCCTACCCTAGAGCTACTCTATACTGTGCTATTTACCCTATAAGGCCCTATGTACCACCTAACCCAAAGAGGCCTAGCACATGAGACACTGGTATGTCTAAGTGGCTAGACCTATGACTAGAGGTCACACCCATCTCCTTGTGACTCCTGTGAGAGCTACCTCCATGTGTGCTAGAGGACCTATGTGTCCTCTCTGTCCTATGCATCCACTGGCTGGAGCTCACCATGGACTATCCTGAAGTCCTAGACCTAGTCCTCTGAGACCCCATAGCATGTCTATCCTCTAGTACCTCCAAGCCTCACAATATGATGAAGCCCTCTAGCTGGGAGATGTGAGCTACCCTCACATCACAAAGGTCATTTCCCTCCTCTACGAGGGAAGTGAGCCACCTAACCTCTACCATGGGATCACCACCTCCTAGAAGTGTAGCTGATGGTGTAGTAGGAGGTCCCATAATAGCATGGGAGGATGAAGGATCCCCCTCTATGCCCTGAGTAGCTCTCTCTCTATGGCCTCACCCTGTGCTAGTGCCACATCTCATGCACTAGTAAGCTCATCGACCTATGACTCTACTGTTGTAGCTCGAGCTATGAGGGCTATAATCTATGCTTGAGCCTCTACCAGTTGTCTATCCCTATGAGCCTAGCTTCACCTCTAGAAGGGTGATAGTCGTATCTCCATCTAGTTGAGTCTACAACCTACCAACCTAACTCTATAAGTCGACAACCTGAGCGAGGATCTCCCCTACATCACTATTAGGAGGCACCTCACCCCTCTTAACCCCTCCTCCTCCTCTACCTCTACCTATGGAGCCTCCTCTATGGTGGCCTCTATGTCCCATCCACCCTCGATCCTCTGGTGCACCCTATGCCCATCAATATCGGCCCCTACCTCTACTGGTCATCTACTCTACCTAGAGGCCTTGAACCCTACCACTATAGGAGGGACCACCATGTGTCATATGTTAGGGTGGTCCTAGGTGTGTCATCCCTAGACTCCTAGAAGTCATCAACCTCATCTCCTAGAGCTACAGGTTGAATCCATGGTAGATGTGTCTCTAGCATGAGATACCGATACACAAAAGGAATCTCTAGAATATCCTACACCAAGCCAAACTACCATAGGACATGAGAGAAGAACTGATACTCTCTAATATTGACCTTACGATCGAGTAGCCACCTATCTCGATGAGCCTATCATAGCCACTCACCTACCTCGATCCAATCAAGGAAATCCATATAGGAGCACCACTCAATGTCATCTAGCCAAGCGCTAGCAAATCTGCAATATAATAATCGTGTCTCCAGCATGTGTCCTACTCTTGAACCCCTCCTCCTCTCATGGCCAGCACATGATGTAGCACTGATGCGCATCATCAATGGTCATGATCTGGAGAGGTAGGTCCATGAGATGCTCGATCCGGATATGCTGCCAACCCTAGATCTATAACAATAGGCTACAGCTAATACCTCGATGGCTCTAGCTAGTAATATGGTATAACTCCCTATAGAGTTGACATAGTAGCGTGCTCCCCCAAGCTAGGCATAGTGGCTGAGTAGTGGAACTCTGAATCACTCTCCAAACACTAGCCAAGAGGTTCCAAGGAATCCTCACACCCGAGGAGTCTAGAAGCACTACCTGTACCACAAGGATCATGAAGATCATCGCACGAACTGAGAAAATGTGCTCACCCTACTAGTATCCAATGTGGACACCTCCATGATCGATCTTCTCCTAAGCCTCCTTACTCTGATCATCGAAGATAGCATCAAATACAGGCCCCTTCCTCTGAGAAGAGGAAGAGGTGATGGCCTCACCATCGATAGGGATCCTAAAGATCTGATAAACATCCTCTAAAGTCATAGTCATTTCACCTATAGGTAGGTGAAAGGTGTTGGTCCATGCATTCTAACATTGGGCCAACGTAGTCAAATAGGTCTGATCTACCCTAATAGTGGGTAGATCTAGTACATAGCCAAATTCGATGGCTCTAAACCATGCACGCTCACCATCAATGAGCTATCTATAGAGAATCTTAAGTAGATCAGGCTCACGAGCCCTAGAGGTCAACCTCTAAAATAAAAGTAGTATATAAGCTAAAATTTAAATAAAAACATCAAAAACATCTAAAAATTGATAAAAAGATAAAAACATGTCGCAAGGCATTCATAAAAATCAAAAATATCAATTAGGCAAGTCAAAATTGCATTAAATGACATTAATTGCCTAATTAACTTTAGAAAATGCAAAAATTTAATAAATTTTTCTAAAGTTGGTGAACCGTGGGTCAACCCTATGGTCCGCATGCGGTCAAAATATGACCATTGTAATTTGAATGTGAACCATAGCTGATAGTTACGGTCCCCAATATGACAATTGGGAACCGTAGCTACCAGCTATGGTCTAGGAAGAATACCCATTTTGGGTACCTTCCTAGCCTTTCTCACTAAAAAAATTAAAACCTAATTAATCTAATCTAGTGAGGTTCATTTTCTACATTTCTTAATGTGGTTGATTTTAATTGGTATTGAACTGCGAGGACTCGGTTTTGAATTACCTTGCCCACTCTACGGCCTCTGCTAGTCGATGGCTGATCAAGATCCACCATCGAGGTATCAAGTGGTATATGGAAGAGTTTTGGGTAGCATTCCAGATCAGGGAATGTCTCCTATCTCTTAGAGCTCTCAATAATGTAGTTGCTTTCAAGAAAATAATGAAAAATTCAAATGGGAATGACTATTTAAAGGTTTGCCTAATTTTGATGGACCGCAGCTAACACCTACGGTCCCAAAATTAGGGTTTTTCGATCGTAGGCCCTAACTACGGTTCCCAAAATTTGAAAAATTCAACCATAGACCATACTCATGGTTCATAGCTAGCATTAAATGCACTAAAAACCCATCATGGGAAGGTCTAAAAAGGTAAATTAATGACTCCTAATGGATCAAATTTCAAAAAGAGCAATCAATATTGCAAATTTGGTGATGTTCAAAGCACCAGGATCGATCAATAAATCAAAATTAACAAAAAAATCAAATAATTAAAAACCAAATGCGCCTCGTATTCAGTAATTTACCCTATACACTTGGCGGTTGTAGTGACTTGCGATCCATGCAATCCGGCAAGATGAGTAAATTACCATAAGGACATTTGGGGTAAAAATTGTCATCATTGATCTGATATGCTTCTTTTCAATCCCTAAGAAGGCCTTCATGGCTGGACTTCTCCATGGGAACGAGGCATTTCATGTCATGTCTCCTATGACATATTTTCAGCAAATCATCGATAACTTGATTCAACACAAATCTAATTGGAGTTGCCTCATTTTGATTCCCTAAGATGGCTATTGTAGCCCGACTGCTCCATGGGATAGGAATGTGCAATTACTATTAATAGTTGGAATCAGAAGCTGAACTAGGCCTAGCCAAGGCATTAATATGCTCAAATCTAAATTTGTTCAGATCATCCATGGTGGTCAAGTGACATCATCGCTTTAATCATTGTCATTACCCTCATCGACTCATCGCTTGAGGGGGTAGTCATAATATCAAATCATAATCAAAATCAATAGAAGATCCCGGAGATCGTAGATCCCTTGATCTTGTCAAAATTGTGTTCATCCTTACGAATCATTGTCAACAACTATCATAAGCTTACCCCTTTGCTTGGGGTAAATAGCAAATATGATAATTTGTTTGTATCTCTTCTCCTTTCGATTATATAGGCCTAACTCCTATAGTAGCATCAAACACTACCCGAATGCCTGATGGCGAGTGCAAGCTTTTCAAAATGTAAGCCTTTCACCCAGTTGGAAGCAATGATTCTAGGATGCGCATCCTTTTGCTGGACAAGAGGCATCTAATGTTGATCTGACTAATGATCATCATAGAACCTTCGACATCATTTTAGGAGGTCTATTTTTTCTCAACATTGTTCGATCTCACAATGCATCTCAAAAGGGGCATCTGTAGACACCTAAAACACGTCATGTCGAGGGTGACTACTCATATGGACATGCTACAAGACCATATGGAGGATCTTGGATAGACTCCAAGATAGAGCAATGGTTCTAACCACTCAATTTGGGCTCCTTGGCCTAATCAGTTTGAACCATAGCCCAGACCTATGGTCTATAGTCTGAACCATGGCTAAGGCCTATGGTTTACAGTCTAAACCACAGCTGTAACCTATGGTCTTAACTAAAGTTCAGTTGGCCTTCATCCGAGCCAAATTGGTTTGAATGACCATTTGTTCTAGAAGAAGGTGGTTAATGGATGAAATATTCTAGAGGCTTCCATTCCAACTATCCTAACCACCTCTTCTTGATCTTGGCTTCTCCATGAAGCCACCCCTAGCCCTAGGGCATCCTATAAATACCCCCTCCAAATGGGGAGAGAATATAGAGAGTTGATTGATCAAGCGAGCAGCGAAGCCCTATCGAATTGCATACTGAATTCATGCATTGGAGAAGGCCACTTTGCTATTCATCCAAAGATCAATTTGCCATGGAGGTCCTAGGAGCCTAGAAGAGCCAAGAAATGCAAATTCGGGCAAACGAAGGCCCCTCACAATGAATCAACCACCAAACTTGTTAGAAGGACACCGAAGGTGACCCTTGAACATCAATTGGACAAGGAGGTCAAGCCCACTACCCTTGATTTTGAGGGTAAACTTACTTGAGTGCTCACCATGGCTTTCAACCATGGTTTACAGTGTAGATCGCACATCAGTGCTGTGGTTTGCAACAGAGGTATCACCACCTTACTATTTTCATTTATGCCCATCTAATTAGATTAGATTAGTCATTTGCATGGTTTAATTGTAGTTTTAGAGATTTTTGACCGATAGATTAGTGTTTTTACTAACTTGTTTTCATCATAGTAGTTTAGACATTAATGGTTTCTTTTCATGTTATAATGCTTCATTTCAAGTAATTGATTCCATAGATTGATAGTTGTGCTCTTCATTTACATATTTCCATCAATATTGATATTATTTGCATATGTTTAGCATAGTTTATGCATTTTCTTGATTTTATGTCATTATGCTATTTTCATGCTATTTGTCTTTAAAGGGCCTCATCATGAGAGGCTTCCTATGCTTTTGACATTCTTGTGTTGTTTCTTGATCGTAGGAAATAGGTTTCTAAGGAGCTACAACCATTCATTTCCTTCCTCAACGCGAAGAAGAGGGTCTACTCCACCCTAGAGCAGTTCGTGTCACCTTAAGGGCTTGATAGTGCATTTCACCCCTGAGGGGGATTGAAATAATTGTAATTGCGTATCAAATAGAGTATCCCTAAGAGGGACTTACTTGTAATCAGACACTTATTGATTTTAATGGAATAATAGAGGCATTTCTTGTAATTTCCATGTGTTTTGTCCATTTATGTGTTTGAATATCAATTTTACTTTGTTTATGCAATTACAACATTTTGGGTGCACGCCTTTTTGGTCGTATAGGATGACATCTGATGGAGGCCTTGGAGAGAGCTTCCAAGGTGGGGAGAGGATGGTTTTTAGTTGGCTCATGTAAGTTGAGTTATCTGGCTCCATATCGAGTAGGTTGAGGTGGATTTGCACCATGTAGACCAGGTTTTATGATAGTTTGAGTTGCAACAGGACATCTCTGCAACGAGGGATGTCACACTTTTTAGGGTGACACAAGACACCATAATAGTGAGTGGTGCTCCAAACATGGCTCAAATTATGAACCCTCAATCAGATGATGATGTGGTGGCCATGGTATAGGGTGATGATGTTGGAGTGACTACGAGATATATACAATGGTATGCTAGTATTTGTCCTACACGAATTACCAGGATGAGGGGTACAATTCATCAGGTAGTTGATCAGGTTATTTGTTAGCAATGCCTTGCTAGCCATCAGTAGTAGAGGATATAGGTACCCTCTAGGAGAGAGGGGCCTCACACTAGGGGAAGGCACCAAAGCCAAAGGATGACTATACCAAAGAGGACATCTAGGATAGGGGAGAGATCAAGGAGAGGAGAGAGAGAGGAGAGTCTTTCCTTAGTAGGAGATGAGACCTAATTTGCTTAGGAAGGGCATGATTACAGAGGAGGGAGAGATCAGTGATATGGTAGCTCTATGGATAGAGAACACAAGTCTTAGGGAGGATGTTGTGACTCATAAGACTTGAATCTATACTTTATAGGTGTATCTTGCATAAGCATGAGCTCAAGTGGCTCAGGGAGCTAGGGTTTTTGTTCTAACATCTTCCTAGTCAACTCGGTTAGGGAGGAGCAATTCAAGGGGTGAGGGAGCTTGGGCTCTCAGCGAGCAACTTTTTATCAAGCACTATACTTTTTGGTAGTTCTTGTAGATCAGAGATAGCCATTTCCCAAAGAGTTTGCTCCTCTAAGCCGCTCGAGATCAATTTATCGCTCTACATCTAGTATGTCTTCAGAGGCTCCACAGTTTCAACCACCATGACCCCCTGGTGGGGATGATGATGTTGAGAGCTCTAGGGGCTTGAGGAGAGTATAGGGATGATATACTGAGATATTTTTTGTGATATATCCCTTAGTGATTGAGTATGCCAATTTTAGATATTGTGGCATACCAGTTGACTTCATTTTGTACTTATACTTTGAGATATATATATATATATATATATATATATATATATATATATTGATTATTTTGTTTATACAACATTGTATGATTTTATTGGATGATTTATTGCATTTTCTTATGATGTTTATGTTATATAATTTTTGTAATCATGCTTTGATTTTTGAAATATTTTTGATCATGCTTATATTGAAAAGAATTATTTTTGTGAAGGATTTTGAAAAATAGAGGATATTTTATAAAGTGATGAAATTGATGGTTTATCAATGAACCTCAAAAGGATGTTGTGCTATTATAGGACCGTTCGTGGAGATAAATGCTCGCTAGATCATGAAGCGTATCCTGTTGTGAGGAATTTTTGTATTGCTAATAATAGAAAAGATTTTTGGGCTCAAGAGTAACCTTGAGGCTTGCGATGATGAAAAGGGATGGTGATCCCTTGAAGAGGAATTGATTTTGGAAAAATAGGTTGATAGAGATTGTATGTGTGAGAAATATAGAGTGATTTAAGCATGAAATTATTTGAAGGATGACTTGCACTAGGCATAGAATTTCTAGTATGAATTTTGAAGTGAGTTATTACTAGGAATTATACCATCATCGCAAAGTCAAAAATGCAATACATGATAAAATAATTATGTGTGATTTGAAATGCAATGTTTATTTGAAATAAATAATTATATTGCATGTTGAAATTTTTGAAGACACTATATAATGTAATTGCTAAAATGAAATGATTTGTAGGGATTAATGCAAATGGTTACAAACTGATGTTTTCTAGAAAATTTCAAAGAAATATTTTAAATTATTTCAAGGATAAAGTTAAATTTATCAAGAACCAGTGTGTGATGTGCAAGTTCATTATCCATCTTGATTTACATAATGGTACAAAATCTCTAAAGGATCAAATGTGTCTTCTTTGTGAAATTTATTTACCAATTTTGAGTGAGGTAATGATACAAGCCAAATTTTATGAACCAATGTGTGTAAGAGAAATATTCGTTAACCATGATTTTATGCATGCAATTGTACTGAACTACTATGTAAGTCAAGTTATCAAAAGCTAGCTAATCCATAAGTTGAAATTGGTTTGTATAAAAGAAGGTTTCTAAAGTGATAGACATGTCACCACGTGTAAGGATACCACCATTTCCAAGCCGAATTTATACCACCTAACTTGTAATGAGGATCATCCCATGGCATTCGAATAACTAAGGAATTCTAGAAATTCAAGCTCATTACCCCCTTATTTTATTTTAATTTCTTTTGAGTAGGGATTCTTGTTCATTTTTGTTTGTGAACAAGGGGATTTTATTGCTTTTGTAGTAAGACTACTTTTCTTTTCTTTGCATTTTTTTCTCTTTTTTTTTCTTTGTTTTTTCTTGATTTTTCTTTTTCTTTTTCAGGATACTTTGCTAAAATTAGAAATGGAGCAAGGTATTTTATTAAGGTAGGTATGAACTTGTATTTTTTCCAATTCTCAGTATTCTAGACCATGCACATAATAGGATAGCAAGGAAAACCTTCCGCTTAAGGAACTAAGACTACTATTTAGTATCATCTAATTTGCAAAAATTAATTTTTAGATGTGAAATGTGTTCTTGGTTAAAAAAGTAGCAAGACAAGTTCCCAAAACTCAAACATTTTATTTAATGAAGTAATAGTGATTTTGGTTCAAGAGAGATTTATAATCAAAATGAAAAAATCAAGATTTATTAACAATATGAATTAGGTGAATGGTTCCAAATAACTTTTGATTTTATCTGAAAGAAAATAAAATATAACTTGAATTTTGGAAAAAAACAATTAATGATGCAAAATGATGACTTAACAACAATTTGATATATTATTTTTGAAAATATTTCATATTTTTTGATTTTTTTGGTTGTTTTGTGATTTGATGAATATATGATAATTGCAAATTGAATTATAAAATATATAAAAAAATTAGTTACAATTATGTACAATGATGGAACTTTTTCTTTTATGATAATATCTCTTTAGATGAATGATGTTCATTGGTTATTTGAGGTCTTTTCCATCCAAAGTAGCCAACCGATATGCACCAGACCCAAATTTTGCAGTGATGACGAATGGTCCAAGACAATTGGATTGAAATTTACCTTTAAGGTCTTTTCTAGCATTAGTATTTTTTCTAATTTTCTTTAAGAACTAAATATTCGATCTCAAAAGATCAATTATGAACTTTCTTTCAATATTATCTTTTGATTTTATCTTGCAAAGATGTTCTATAGCATGAATGCACTTTTCATCTAGAATTTCCAACTAACTTAATCTTCCAACATAATATTCATCTCCTACTTCGACATATTGAAGTAAAAGAGCTAAAGAAGGAACTTCTAACTCAAATGGGAAGACGACTTCAACACCATAAACCAAGAAAAAAGGGGAAGCACCTGTAGGAGTACGAATGTTGGTTCAGTACGCCCACAAGGTGGGATATAATTTAGTATGCAAATCATGACCTGATTTATTAACCAATCTTTTTAAAATCTTGATCAAAGTTTTATTGTATGCTTCAACTTGACTATTTCTTTGTGGATAATATGGAGTGGACCATCAATGCTGAATTTTATATTTTTGACAAAGTTTCTTAACGTCTTTGTTCTTGAAACATGTTCCATTATCAGAAATAAGTATTGGTGGAATCCTAAATATACAAATAATTTGATTAAAAATGAATTTATATACTTGGGTTCCTGTGCAAGAAGCTAGTGGCATAGCTTCTACCCATTTTTTTATGATGAATTTATGGCCATCTGAAGAGATGGGATTGAATTTGCCAATTATATCTAGGTCACATTTGGAAAAGGGCCAAGGAGAGGATATGGTTTGAAGTTCTTGTGTAGGATCATGAACAAGGTCTACATGCCATTGAAACTTATCACAATGATGTACATAATAATTGGCATCCTTTTCCATGGAAGGCCAAAAGTATCCCATTCATAAGAGTTTTTTATAAATAGCACTTCCACTAAAGTGACCTCCATAAGATCCATCATGGACTTCACTTAATGCCTTATTAGACTCATCTAAATTGAGGCATCTTAAAAGAATACCTTCAAAAGATATTTTATATAAAGTATTTCCAATAATCACAAAGCGAACAACTCAATTATGTAACAACCTACGTTGGTTTCTATTTAATCCTTCTAGAAAAGTCTTTTTTTGAAGGAAGTTAAAAATGACTGTACACCATGGTTCTGAAGTTATCTCATTGATAAAAAATACATCTAGCAGTTCCTGACAAGATTTAGATGAGGTTGGATGTTGAAGTTGGTGAATGATGATTGTAGCATATTCATCATCCAATTCTAAAGGCAACAGAGAATCAGTAGTTGTCTTGGCATCTATAGTGTGATTGCTAGTATGAGGGATAGCCTCAAGGATTACTTTCTCAAACAAAGATATAAGTTTTAAAACATAATCCTTTTAGGGATGAATTTTCTCATCTCATGTTTGATATACATTATTAATTTAATTTATCACGAGCTGGGAATCTCAAAATACTAATAAGATTTTGATTTTTAGAGCCAAAGCTGCTTGTAACTCAAGGATTAGGGCTTCATACTCTGTAGTATAATTTGTGCAAGTAAATTAAAGTTTGAATTATAAAGGAATAAGTTTCTTTTGTGGAGATATTAATATGATGCCTACACCTGCACCACTCATACACCTAGCTCCATCAAAATATAAGGACCGAGACTTAGATGATCTTGTTCTAAATTAAGATATTCATCAAGAAATTTGATGGTTAAACAATGAGTAGACTCAAGAGGAGAAGCAACAAGTTGATCGGTTGTGACTTAGCCTTTGATATATTTTTGACCAATAAATGTGAGTTCAAACTCACTTATAACAAGAACCCATTTAGTTGTGCATCCTGATAAGTAAGGTCTACTCATCAGATACCTTAATGGGTTGGATTTGGCAATGAAAAATATCTTTTGGCTAATAATATAATGGCATAGATTTTATGTAGAAAATATGACCACCAAGAAAAGCTTTTCTATGTGTGCATAACGGTTTTCATAACTTATTAATGTTATACTTATGTAATAGGTGGCACATTCTTTCTTATCATCATCAAGTTGAGCCAACATTGCTTCTAATGAAAGCTCAGAAGCAGAAATATATAAAATAAAAGGGTATTCTGGTCTAGGTGGAACAAGTACTAGAGGAGTAAGAAGATATTGCTTAAGAGCTTAAAATACTTCTTGGTAGTCATTGTCCCATTGGAATGGGATATTTTTCTTAAGTATCTTAATAAAGGGTCAAGTTTTGTCTACCAATTTGTTGAAGAAGCGACAGATAGATTGAATTTTTCCTTGTAAACTCCTTAATTCTGATATATTTTTGGGTGGTGGCATATCAATGATAGCCTTAATTTTAATAGGATATATCTCTATGCCACACACAAAAATGATAAATCCTAATAATTTTCCAGATTTTACTCCAAATACACATTTGTTTGGATTTAGGTGAATTTTATATTCTCTAAGTCTATCAAATACTCGTCTTAGATTAGTGATATGATCTTCTTATTTAATTGAGCGATCTATGATGTCATCCAGATAGTCATGTAGAATGTTGTACATCATGTCATGAAAGATATAAGTCATATCCCATTGATAAGTTGTACCTACATTCTTTAAATCGAAGGGTATCACTTTCCAATAGAAAGTTCCCCAAGGTGTAATGAAAGAAATTTTAGGTTGGTCTTCAGGAGCTATATGAATCTAGTTATATCCTAAAAACCCATCCATAAGGGATAAAATTCCACTTTTAACTGTAAAATAAATAATTTAATCCATATTAGGAAGGGTAAAATCATCTTTAGGACATGTAGCATTGATATCTCTAAAATCAGTGCATACCTTGATTTTAGTAGATTCTTTCTTGGTTACTGGAACAAAATTAGATATCCAGTCAGCGTAATCAATATCTTGGATAAAAACATCCAAAAATGATGTCATCAACATAAACAACCACAATTAGTAGATTATTCTCTTCATTTTTGATATATAAGTTGATGTCTGCTATTCCTTTTCTGAATCCTTGTTCCTGAAGATACTTATCTAGTATTGAGTACCATGCTCTAGGAGCCTGCTTTAGACCATACAATACCTTTTTCAATCTACATACATGATCTGGTTTATCTGTTAATATGAATCCCTATGGTTGTTCAATGTAGACTTCTTCTAGAACACCATTTAGAAATGCTAACTTAACATCCATCTGGTATACCTTGAAGTTTTTAAAACTTGAGAAGGCTAAAAATATTCTTATGGCTTCAAGTCATGCAACTGGAGCAAATGTTTCATCAAATTCAATTCCCTCTACCTATGCATAACCTTTGCACACTAGCCTTGATTTATTACTTACTACCTGTCCATATTCATTTAGCTTATTTTTGAATACCCATTTTTTCTTGATCACATTCTTGTCCTTTGGTCATGGAACAAGCTCCCAAGTCTTGATTTTCTCTATCTGATCTAATTCCTCATCCATTTCCTTGATCCAAAACTCATCTTCACTTTCCTGATTGAAGTCCTTTGGCTCAATCTTAGATAACAAAGAGAAGTTTACTTTTTGAGATGGTGTTATTATCCTTCTCCTTGTCTTCCTTTCATCTAGATTCCCAATGATTAGATCTTTTGGATGATGATTCTATACATATTTGGATGGGGTTTTAGGAATAAGTTTTTGTGTTTCTTCTTCATCTGATTCCTTTCAAAACTCTTCTTGAAAAATTCCATCTTCTTGATACATAGTTTGTTGAATTGGTTCTCTTGAATCTATCTTCTCATCAATTGTTACATTTATACTTTCTACAATTGTGCGAGTTCTCTTGTTGAAGCATCTATAGGATTTAATCTTAGAGGAATAACCAAGGAAAATTCCCTCATCACATCTTGGTTCAAACTTGCCTAAGTTTTGATCTTCTCATCTTATGTAGCACTTGCGTCCAAAAACCTTGAAGTGTTTTACAGTAATTCCTTTCCATAGCTCATATGGAGTCTTGTGATGGTTTACCCTCATTTGAGCCCTAGTGATTATGTATACTATTGTGTTGATTGCTTCTCTCCAAAATCCACCTAAGATCTTAGACTCATTTAACATAGCTCTAGCCATGTTCTCAATAGTCCTATTTTTCCTTTCAACTACTCCATTTTGTTGAGGAGTTCTTGTTGTTGAGTATTCTCTCTTGATCCCATGTTGTTCAAAAAATTCTACAAATTCATTTGAGGTAAATTCTCCTCCTCTATCATATCTCAAACACTTAATTCTCTTATCGGTTTCATTTTCAACCAGTTCCTTAAATGCTTTGAATTTTTCAAAAGCATCTGACTTCTCTTTCAGGAAAGCTACCCAAACCATTCTGGAGTAGTCATCTATAAACAATATAAAGTAACTCTCACCCTGAATACTCTATGTTTTGGTAGGACCACATAGATAAGTATGTATTAGACTCAATGGCTCAGATGACATATATCCTTTTGACTTAAAGCTTGTTCTAGTTTGCTTTCCATGTTGACAAGGTGCACAAATTGTGTTTTATGGTCTTTTTATTTTGGGTAAATCTCTGACGGCTTGCTTATTGCTTATGTTGACTATGTTGTAAAAATTCAAGTGACCCAATATTCTATGCCACAACAAAATCTCATATTCTTGTTATAGAAAGCACTTTTCCCCTTTGATATCACTAAGCATGTATATATTATTTGGGGTTCTTCTTGCATTGGCAATGACTTTTCCAGTTTCTGGTTTTCTTATCTCACATCTATCTGGATGGAAAGTAACCATATTCCCTTGATCACAAAGTTGACTTACACTTAGCAGATTATGTTTTAACCCCTTAACATACAACACATTTTATGTTCTTTTTTTCCCATTATCTAAACTTAGAGTTCCTCTTCCACCAATCCTTGTTGATCCATTATCACCAAAACTTACTGATTCTCTATTGGTTCATTTTAGTGCAATGAATTTGTCTTTGTATTCTATCATGTGACTAGAGAAACCACTATCAAGATACCATTGTTCTTATTTATCTTGAGCATGAAGGGTTGTTTGAACTAACATTGATCTAGCCTTTACATTTTCCCTTTCATTTTGCCTAGTTGTTGAAATTGTTTTTCTAGACTCAGGAAGTATCATTTTACACCATCTAGCCTTGTGCCCAAAATTATTGTATTTGTAACATATAATATCATCATCCATAAGAGGTGTAAAAGAATTAAAATTTCTATTGACATTGTTTCTTGCATGACCAATACAATGTATAGCTCTATGACCATATTTATTACAAGAAAAGTAATAACCATGGAAGAAATTATGTAACCTATTTGGATGCCTTTGAGATTGTGGTGGAGTGCTTCTCCTTTTGTGATTAACTCTCATCCAAGGTTCTTCTTTGCTTTCTTCCTTTATGATATCCTTATCTTGCCTATCTTTGTTTGAAGTTTTTGCTTTTTGAATACTTGATTTATTTTTCTGTTTCTCATACTCTACATCTTGTAGTGCCTTGGTCCTTTCAACTTCATTCCTTAGATAAATAATTTTTGCTTCCAATATTTCACATTTTGTTTCTCTTTTTCCTAACAGTTCTGTCATATCCTGCTCAATTTTCTTTCCTTCTTCTACCTTTATCTTGAGTTCTGTGAGATTTTTTAGAAGTTCCATCCTTGCTTCTTCATCCTCTTGAATTTGTTCCTTCAAGCTTGAATTCTTCTCTCTAATTCTTTCCAACTTCCTGAGAGCAGTAAAGAATTCTTCTTTTATATCAAACATGGTCTCTTCTTCATTTTCTAAAGTCATGTGTGTTTTTGATGGATCCTCCTCCAAGTTGTTAGTCTTTTCACGGAGAGACCCGCTTTGATACCAATTGAAGAACATGTGCTTATACTGAGAGGGGGGTGAATAGTATAAGATAAAACTTTTTACTTTTTAATCCAAATGATAACATCAACAATATTAAAGCAGTAAACATCACACAAAGCATCACACACATGAGAGACATGATTTTACGTGGTTCACCCAATGTGGGCTACTCCATGGAGAAAATATTTCTTATAAATTTTTCTCAAATAAATTCTCTTGGGAATCCTTTCCCTACAATGTTTATGGACCTTTGTCCAAAGGAGACACCAATCCCCTAATCAAGTTCGTGGATCTCTATCCATAGGAGAACTCCTTTCTCCTCTGCTCTAGATGATGATCTTCTAGAAGAACTATTGCCCCCACTTCTCTGGCTAATGGATCTCTATCCACTGAAGACACATGTCCTCACTACCCTGGCTAATGGATCTCTATCCACTGGAGACTGTCATCCTCTATACTCTATCACCTCCAAAGCTCTATCTCAAATATGCACTAAACATAGTCCTTCGGTCTAGCACAAATTTGTCCTCAATCTCTGTCTCTGATCTGGCACAAACCTGTCCTCAAATCTGTACCAAAATTTATCCTCAAATATATCCTCAATATCTATCCTCAAATCTATACTCAATATCTATCCTCAAATATATCCTCAATCTATCCTCAATATTTGTCCTCAAATCTATCCTCAATCTATATTGTAAGCTTCCAAAAGCTCACCCAAATCTGTCCACAAGTCTTCTCTAAGACTTGCCTCAAATATGTTCAACAAGTCAACACTAGAACTTGTCCAATCTCATAAAAACATAAAGAGAATTGTTAGAGACTCAATATGCTTCACATTCATCACAATGCTCAATCAATTTCAATCACTCTTTTAGAAACATACAGAGAATTGTTAGAGACTCAATATGCTTCACATTCACAAAATTTCAATCTCTCTTTTATCAAAAAAATATATAGAGAATTGTTAGAGACTCAATATGTTTCACACTCACCTCAATACTCAATCTCTTTCTCAAATCAATTCAGAATATAGAATAATTTGTTTCATAGAACTTGAACTATCACTTCACACATCCACTTGACTAGGCTCAACCAACTCTACTCAACCAATCACTCAATGAAATAATCCTTGCTCACAAACCCTAGTCCAAGCATATGAACACTCACTCAAAATATTTCCAACAATGCTTATCAACCAATCTCACATAACAATGATACTCATGTTCTTTGCAAACCCTAGTTCAAGTTCTTCACTCAACAACTCACTTCAACAACAATTCTATAAAAAAATCTTCACATAACAAAGATACTCATGTTCTTCAAACCCGTCAACCTTACCCACACCACTAAAAAAATGCTTATCAAACAAGGTGCATAGCATTCACTTCACAATAGCTCAACAACTCAATAAGGGAAACTAATCAAGTCCTTTTCACTCCAAAGTTGTTTTCCAAAAAACCAACCAATCAACTCAACCAAAGAAGAATGTGCTCATACCTTTTTCTTGATGAGGAGTAGACCATACAAATCTGCCACAATCATAAACACTTCTTTGCCAAACTCAAGGAGGTTAGAAGATAATAATTTCTCTCTCAAGGAATCACAATACTAAATAATATCAAACACAAATACACCTTATCACTCCATATTTAAAATAACATCCAACACCTTAAAAATATTAGAACAATTACTTTCACAATAATCCCTTTGGAAAAAAGTCCTTTTAAAATAAAATCAACACCTTAAAAGGCTTACTCCTCCAATATGCAAATATAACAATTGAGACTTTATTTTAAAATTAAAATCAAACTCCTTATAACTCCCTTCACTATTTTACCATGAAAAATCACCACAAGAAATAAACTTTAATTAATCCTTATGCCTCCCAACTACCTCACATCAAACCTTAGGGCAATAAAAATTAAATTAAAAATTGTACCTTTGCCCTTAGTGGGTTTTGAACCCACGATGTTGCCTCCCCAAGCGCCCTAGCCATAGCCTTGGCTGCCGCATGAGCTAGGCGCTCACGTGTGAGCTAGAGTGCCCATGCACTCTATTACCTCCTCTACTGCCATCGAAATAGAGATGCAAAAGACAAACTTCCAAAATTGCTGCCACTGGGTTTCAAACCCATAACCACTCTACCACAAGCGCCAAGTCAAATGCCACCTAAGCTAGCCACCGGATGGTGCTAGAAACCAAGCACCTCAACATCTTGAATACACCAAAATTTGGGTTTACACAGCGCATGAGCTTTTTCAACAAAAATGTGGATGCAATAATCGAGACTCCAAGCTAAGGTTTGGCTAAGGTATAAATACCTTATGCCCTTGTTCCCATGCACGTCGATAGAGATGAATTAGTTGGGGGTCGATGCTTATGTTTTAACTTCAAAATATTGAATTTATAATTATTTAAATTCACTAGAATTTAAATATTATAAATTAATATTTAAATATTTTGGCTTTATTAAAGATTAAAGCCTCCTTAGGTTTTACCACTTCGAATAAATAATATTTATTTATAAAATTTAAATTCAATTTGAATTTAAATATTTATAAATTAAATATTAAAACTTCCTTGGGCTTTCTAATTTGAAATTAAAAGCCTCCTTGGGTTTTTATAAAAACCTTTTATTTTTGCTCATCCATGGTTTTAATAAAAACCCTTCTACTTATGCTTCACATAATATTAAAAATAAATATTATGAAGCTCTTTTGCCATCAACCTTTTGCATTGCTCCTTTTGACCTTTTGGCATCAATGGTAGCTTATTCCTTGACATTAATGACAACTTCATTCCTTGACATCAATGACAACTTTGACTCAAAATGTCCAACAATATCCCCCTTTGTCATTGATGGCAACCCAAATTATTTTTACCAAACACTTGACCTTTTTCTTGTTCTGCTCCCCCTGGGACATTGCTCCCCCTATCTCAATGCTCTCTCCTTAAACCAAATCTCTCCCCCTTACTCAAATCTCTCCCCCATTGACATCAATGGCAAAGGGTCACCTTTGGGGCTCGGGGCTAAGAATGAGTCTCTTAGCTTAGCCCCTCCCCCACCTCCTCTTGAGGTGGTTAATTCTGGGGTGGGAGTCTTACTCCCAGTTTTCCTCGAAGATACTCAAAGGTCTCCTTTGAAAGTGGCTTAGTGAAAATATCTGCTATTTGTTCCTTTGTAGTAACATATTCCAACCTGACCTATTTATCTGTCACCTATTCTCTCAAAAAATGATACTTAATCAAAATGTGCTTTGTCCTGGAGTGCATCACTAGATTTTTTGAGATACTTATAGCACTTGTATTATCACATAGTATGGGAATAGGATGATCATGTTTTATCTTGAAGTCTTCTAGAGTTCGCTTCATCCATAATACCTGTGTACAACTGGCTACTACTGCAATATATTCTGCTTCTGCTATAGATAAGGATACTGAAACCTACTTCTTACTTAGCCAAGAGACTAAATAGTCTCCAAGAAAGAATGCTCCTCCACTTGTGCTTTTCCTGTCATCAATGCTGCTAGCCCAATCTGCATCTGTATATGTTGTGAGTGTAAAACTATCACTTTTGGGATACCAAAGCCCAAAATCCATAGTCCCTTTTAGATACCTGAGAATTCTCTTTACTACTACCACATGTGTTTCTTTAGGTGCTTCCTAAAACCTTGCCACTAATCCCATTGATTGTACTATGTCTGGTCTTGTAGTTGTAACATACAACAAGCTGCCAATCATAGATCTGTATAATCTCTGATCTACCTCTAGAGATTCATCATCCTTACTTAACTTGCATCCTGTGACCATGGGAGTACTTACCGGTTTGCAATCTTCTAACCTAAATTTCTTTAACATTTCTTTTATATACTTGGTTTGTGAGAGAAATACCCCTTTCTCTAATTGTGAAATCTGAAGTCCAAGAAAGAAAGACAACTCACCAAGCATAGACATCTCAAATTCATTTTGCATGTTCTTAGCAAATTCTTTACACATCTTATCATTGTTTCCCCTAAAAATGATGTCATCAACATAAACAACCACAATTAGTAGATTATTTCCTTCATTTTTTATATATAAGTTGTTGTCTGCTATTCCTTTTTTGAATCCATGTTCCTGAAGATACTTATCCAGTCTTGAGTACCATGCTCTAGGAGCCTACTTTAGACCATACAATGCCTTTTTCAATCTGCATACATGATCTGGTTTATCTATTAATATGAATCCCTCTGGTTGTTCAATGTAGACTTCTTCTTCTAGAACACCATTTAGAAATGCTGACTTAACATCCATCTGGTATACCTTGAAGTTTTTAAAACTTGAGAAGGCTAAAAACATTCTTATGGCTTCAAGTCATGCAACTGGAGAAAATGTTTCATCAAATTCAATTCCCTCTACCTATGCATAACCTTTGCACACTAGCCTTGCTTTATTCCTTACTACCTATCCATATTCATTTAGCTTATTTTTGAATACCCATTTTGTCTCGATCACATTCTTGTCCTTTGGTCATGGAACAAGCTCCCAAGTCTTGCTTTTCTCTATCTGATCTAATTCCTCATCCATTGCCTTGATCCAGAACTCATCTCCACTTTCCTGATTGAA
The DNA here is from genome assembly GCA_028583015.1 of Wollemia nobilis. Taxonomy (NCBI): domain Eukaryota; kingdom Viridiplantae; phylum Streptophyta; class Pinopsida; order Araucariales; family Araucariaceae; genus Wollemia; species Wollemia nobilis. Next base: position 2,717,807 of record JAQPPZ010002068.1, read on the forward strand.
GTCCTTTGGCTCAATCTTAGATAACAAAGAGAAGTTTACTTGTTGAGATGGTGTTATTATCCTTCTCCTTGTCTACCTTTCATCTAGATTCCCAATGATTAGATCTTTTGGATGATGCTTCTGTACATATCTGGATGGGGTTTTAGGAAGAATTTTTTGTGTTTCTTCTTCTTCTTCATCTGATTCCTCTCAAAACTCTTCTTGACAACTTCCATCTTCCTGATACATAGTTTGTTGAACTGGTTCTCTTGAATCTATCTTCTCATCAATTGTTACATTTATACTTTCTACAATTGTGTGAGTTCTCTTGTTGAAGCATCTATAGGCTTTACTCTTAGAGGAATAACCAAGGAAAATTCCCTCATCACATCTTGGGTCAAACTTGCCTAAGTTTTGATCTTCTCGTCTTATGTAGCACTTGCTTCAAAAAACCTTGAAGTGTTTTACAGTAGCTGGTCTTCCTTTCCACAGCTCATATGGAGTCTTGTGATGGTTTACCCTCATTTGAGCCCTAGTGATTATGTATACTGTTGTGTTGACTACTTCTCTCCAAAATCCATCTGAGATCTTAGACTCATTTAACATAGCTCTAGCCATGTTCTCAATAGTCCTATTTTTCCTTTCAACTACTCCATTTTGTTGAGGAGTTCTTGTTGCTGAGTATTCTCTCTTGATCCCATGTTGTTCACAAAATTCTACAAATTCATTTGAGGTAAATTCTCCTCCTCTTTCAGATCTCAAACACTTAATTCTCTTGTCGGTTTCATTTTCAACCAGTTCCTTAAATGCTTTGAATTTTTCAAAAGCATTTGACTTCTCTTTCAGGAAAGCTACCCAAACCATTCTGGAGTAGTCATCTATAAACAATATAAAGTAACTCTCACCTTGAATACTTTGTGTTCTGGTAGGACCACATAGATCAATATGTATTAGACTCAATGGCTTAGATGACATATATCCTTTTGACTTAAAGCTTGTTCTAGTTTGCTTTCCATGTTGACAAGGTGCACAAATTGTGTTTTGTGGTCTTTTTATTTTGGGTAAATCTCTGACAGCTTGCTTATTGCTTATGTTGACTATGTTGTCAAAATTCAAGTGACCCAATATTCTATGCCACAACCAACTCTCATCTTCTTGTGATAGAAAGCACTTTTCCCCTTTGATCTCACTAAGCATGTATAGATTGTTTGGGGTTCTTCTTGCATTGGCAATGACTTTTCTAGTTTCTGATTTTCTTATCTCACATCTATCTGGATGGAAAGTAACCATATGCCCTTGATCACAAAGTTGACTTACACTTAGCAGATTATGTTTTAACCCCTTAACATACAACACATTTTATGTTCTTGTTTTCCCATTATCTAAACTTAGAGTTCCTCTTCCACCAATCCTTGTTGATCCATTATCACCAAAACTTACTGATCCTCTATTGGTTTCTTTTAGTGCAATGAATTTGTCTTTGTCTCCTATCATGTGACTAGAGCAACCACTATCAAGATACCATTGTTCTTCTTTATCCTGAGCATGAAGGGTTGTTTGAACTAACATTGATCTAGCCTTTACATTTTCCCTTTCATTTTGCCTAGTTGTTGAAATTGTTTTTTCTAGACTCGGGAAGTATCATTTTACACCATCTAGCCTTGTGCCCAAAATTATTGCATTTGTAACATATAATATCATCATCCATAAGAGGTGCAAAAGAATTAAAATTTCTATTGACATTGTTTCTTGCATGACCAATACAATGTATAGCTCTATGACCATATTTATTACAAGAAAAGCAATAACCATGGAAGAAATTATGTAACCTATTTGGATGCCTTTGAGATTGTGGTGGAGTGCTTCTCCTTTTGTGATTAACTCTCATCCAAGGTTCTTCTTTGCTTTCTTCCTTTCTGATATCCTTAGCTTGCCTATCTTTGTTTGAAGTTTTTGCTTCTTGAAGACTTGATTCCTTTTTCTATTTCTCATACTCTACATCTTGTAGTGCCTTGGTCCTTTCAACTTCATTCCTTAGATAAATAATTTTTGCTTCCAATATTTCACATTTTGTTTCTCTTGTTCTTAACAGGTCTATCATATCCTACTCAATTTTCTTTCCTTCTTCTACCTTTATCTTGAGTTCTATGAGATTTTTTAGAAGTTCCATCCTTGCTTCTTCATCCTCTTGAATTTGTTCCTTCAATCTTGAATTCTTCTCTCTAATTCTTTCCAACTTCCTGAGAGCAGTAAAGAATTCTTATTTTATATCAAACATGGTCTCTTCTTCATTTTATAAATTCATGTGTGTTTTGGATGGATCCTCCTCCAAGTTGTTAGTCTTTTCATGGAGAGACCCTATTTGATACCAATTGAAGAACATGTGCTTATACTGAGAGGGGAGGGTGAACAGTATAAGATAAAACTTTTTTCTTTTTAATCCAAATGATAACATCATCAATATTAAAGTAGTAAAAATCACACAAAGCATCACACACATGAGAGACATGATTTTACGTGGTTCACCCAATGTGGGCTACTCCATGGAGAAAATATTTCTTATAAATTTTTCTCAAATAAATTCTCTTGGGAATCCTTTCCCTACAATGTTTATGGACCTCTGTCCAAAGGAGACACCAATACCCTAATCAAGTTCATGGATCTCTATCCATAGGAGAACTCCTTTCTCCTCTACTTTGGCTAATGATCTTCTAGAAGAACTATTACCCCCACTGCTCTGGCTAATGGATCTCTATCCACTGAAGACACCTATCCTCACTACCCTGGCTAATGGATCTCTATCCACTAGAGACTATCATCCTCTATACTCTATCACCTCCAAAGATCTATCTCAAATCTACACTAAACATAGTCCTTCCTGATGAGGCCTGGAAATGCCTCAATAATAGCATGTTTTGAACACTGAAACTGCCTAAAAACTCTTATGTTTAATCTGATATGCTAGTTAAGTTGATTCAATATGCTGTGTATTAACTATTTGCATGATCAATGTATTTGAAATACTATATTCTAATTTTTATAGCTTTTTGCATAGTTTTATGTTATTTTGTTATGACTTGCTAAATGAGAAATATGCTTAGGTTGATAGCAACATTTCACTAATTATGTTTTGATATGTCTCAAGCATTTATTTTACCTAATTTTAGAAAATAGTGCAAGCAAACTGTTACTGTGCAGCAAAAACTGGTTTTCTAATGTAAATTCTAGACAGCTACCAATGAATGGCAAGGCATGGAATTCACACATGGAAAGAGATGAAGACCATTGAAATTTGATCCTGAGAGATAACCCACCTGAGAAATGTAGAGGAAATCATTTAAAGAGCACACATTTGTTCATTCTGAAGTCTCTTAAAAATTAATAGACATCTTCAGAATGAGAAAACACAGTCTCTTCGAAATGAGCGGATCTTCGAAATGAGAATTACAATCTCTTCGGAATGAGCCACTTATCTTCGAAATAAAAACATAATATGCTTTTTGACTTGTTGACTGATTTTTGATGCTGGAAAAAGGGAAAGAAATATTGAAAAGGGTAAGGTAAAATATCTCCCATCTGAATTTGCCATCCTTGTCGACCAAAGCCATCATTTATGGAAAGATCAAGTTTGATCCTTTTCTAGGATAAAACCAGGAAAAGCTGCAGCATAATAGGATTAGATATTTAGGATAGAAATGAGATATTCTTAGTTTTTAAGTATATCTTAGGACATATATAAATATGGCTCCCATACAGGTTGATCTAGAGAGATGAAGAGAGAAGAGAATAGGAGAAAATAGGCAAGTAGTGTAATAGTAAGAAAAGTGACTGTTACAATCCCATAACAGGTTTTTAGCAGCAATACTGTAATCATGTTATGAATCAATAAAAGTGTACTATTTTTATTCATGTTGTTGTGAATGAGTGTGAGTAAGATCTAGAGAAATAAATACTCATACCTTCTTCTAGACAAGGAGGCTGGCCACTTCTAGACCTAGGAGGAGGACTAAGAGCAGGTTTTTATTTTGATTTTGCTACAGCAGAATAAGTTGTAAAACTTTTCATTTCATTTCCTTGTAAACAACTAACAATATTTGCAATATTAGATTATTTTATGATTAGGATGATCTTGTGATTAATGGTTTGGTTGTAATATCCACTTTCAGCAAGCTTTCAAATTACTGCAAATTATCATTTCTAGAATTTACTGTTTTTTGCAATTTACTGCATTTTGTGTTTTGTTGTCAACCCCTGCACAGAAGATTGACAACCTTCTGTTATAGAGCATTGACATGACTTAATTTCCATTCTATAATTAGGTTTTCATGCAAAATTAAATAGACTTCCTTTTTGCAATTACAATCAGACTTCTAATTCTACAACTATTATTTCTACAACATAATTAGATCTCATTCTATAATTGTAATTAGGATTTCATTTCTATAGTTAATGATTAGTTTCCATTTCTACAATTATATTAAAGTTCAAATTATGCAATTTAGAGATATAAATGTCCTAAATCCCCCACACAATCGATTTCACCAATAAGACCTGTTGCTCCCAAATGACCTAAGTTATAGCCCTGTTTACTCCTTTTGCAAATAACCTTGTACACTGCCCTAGATTGACAAATTCATTGAGAATTAATGATGTGCATAATGACAATGCATCATTTTGGTGTCGTTGTCGGGGAATAGTGTTGTTGGAAGGTGACAACAGTCCAATAGTTGTTAATTATACTGAGCTGTGAAATTCAGGATACAATTTAAATATAACAGCTGGTTAAAGTGACAACTATTGACCTATAATTTATGTCATTCAAGAGTAAACATGAATGAGTAAGCCTAGGGATGAAAAAGGTAGAATTACCCAAAAGGATCCCTGACTTGTTCCATTAAGAAGATCTTCATGCCTAAGGGATGAATCACCTATGTTTAAACTACCAAAAATATTGAAATAAAAATCACCAGTCTCATCATCATTAGAACATTCTGAGAAAGAAAAATCATCAGACTCATCATCAATAGAGGATCTTGGACCTCTTGAGAGTGAAATTTAGATAGGTTTAACTGTTCCCAAGGAATAGGAAACTATGGCAAAGGGAGGCAATCTGGATAGGGATGGCCAACATGGCTATGTCCATAATGAAGTAGATGATCAGGATATGCCCCAAACTTCCAGAACATTTGAATATCCTATTTGTTTGAATCCAACACAAAACTCCCCCATGAAAACCATTTCACCTTCAGTACTTCCAACCTTTCGAGGTGTTGTATCTAAAGATCCTAATCAGTTTTTGTTTGAATTCAAAGTAGTGTGTCAAACCTATGACTATGTAAATGACAATAAAAAACTTAAGGTTTTTCCCTCAACACTCAAGGACTCAACATTACACTGGTTCATGAGCTTAGAGCTAAATTCTATCCGAACCTGGGTTCAAATGGAAACTATATTTTTAGACAAATATCAGGAGTATTGTCATGTAAGGAACAGTAAAGATGAATTATTCCAAATTAAACAGGAAGATGATGAAACATTAGAAGACTATCTTGATAGGTTTTCCTTTGTTCAAAGGAGATGTGGACTTGTAGAACCAGAGTTATGCAAAATAATATTTTTGAGAGGATTACAAGATGAATCTAGAGAAGTATTTGATTTGATGGGAAAAGAGGATGTAAATACTCTCAGTAATGAGGAAATTGTGGGTCTCTTCAGGAATTAATCTCACACCAAGTAGGGAAGAAGAAAAAAAATACAAATGGCACTGATGTGAAGGACCTAATAGAGGAACTTGCAAATTTTAAAACTGATATTCTGGTGCAATTGAACACAACTTTAGGAGAAATGTCTACAAAAGCAAAAACCATAGAACCTTTGACAATTTATTTCCCAAGATGTAGAAATAAACATGCTTTGCAGGAGTTTCCTTTGAATAAAACATCTATCTCAGCCATTTGTAGTATCTGTTCAAAGAAGCATTTGACTGATAAATGCCACCTGCTACCACAACTCAAAACTATGTTAGAAAGTTAGACTGAGGAACTCAACTATGTTGGACCAAAACAAGGGGGAAATTTCTCTAAGAGTCAAAATCCCCCTCGTTTTCCTACAAATTGGGGGTATAAACCTTGGACTATGCCTTGGGGACAATCAGAGCCACCCCAACGTCCTTGGAATTATTCTCAATGGAAAAATTCCCAAGAATAGCCACAAACAAGTTGGAATAATCCAACCTAGAATCAGAATCAGAATAATCCATCATGGAATCAAAACAACCCACCCTAGAATCAAAATTAGAACAATCCACATTGGATGCAAAATCAAACACAGTGGAGTCATCAATACCAGTCCTATCCAAGGTAGCAAAGAAATCAAGGTCAAACTCAGCATTTGTTGCCTGCACCTAACAAAAATTTTCAAGAAAAATAGAACCAACAACAACAAAAAAAATATGTGAAACAACTTCAACTTCCAGCCCAATCAGTCACTAATCCAAACAACATGATACAGGCATCCCCTGTCTATGTGGCTGAAGCTGAAGAAAATGCTAAAATAAATATTCTTGATTGTAGTAACATCCAACTTCATTCAGAAAAAGTTGTACCTAAACCTGTTTCAACTAAAATCAAGGGAAATGAAAAGAAAGAACCTTTGGAACTAGTTAGATTTAAACCAACAACAGAGAAAGAAGAAGAAAAAACTGAACCATAGGTAGAACAATTACCTTCATCAAGGATAATTCCATATCTTGAAAGATTTAATACCACAGCAGAAAATTTTGAGTTAGACCTAGTCAAGGAACTTAGAAAGTTAACTATATCATTGTCCTTGTTGCAATCCATTAAGGATATACCAATGATTAAAAGTACTATTCGATATTTGTGCATTAGAAGAGTAGGAAGAAAAATAAAGCATTTCCCAAGACTGTTCAGGTTGTAGGAAAGATAGTTGATCTCTTGTCCAAAAAAATGGTACCTCCAAAGTATAGTGACCCAGGGAGTCCAGTTATCATAGTTACCATAGTCTCAGTACCAATATCAAATGTCTTAGTAGATCTAGGAGTTGTAATAAATGTCATTACCAAGGATATAATGGAATAATTACAGCTCAAACATCTCAGTCCCACATTTACAGTTTTAGAAATGGCTAATAGGTTAGTTGCAAAACCTGAAGGTATCATTGAAGATTTCCCTATAGAAGTCTCTTCCTGAGAATTACCTATAGATTTTTTGGTTTTACAACCAAGAAATTTAGCACATGGATATCCCATCATTCTGGGAAGACCTTGGCTTGTAACTGCAGCAACCTTCATAGACTGTAGATCTAGAAAATGACTATTTCAAATGGTATTGATCTAAAACAGATCTCTTTGTATCCTCCTGCAAGACCCTCTAGCAATTTTTTAGGTTAGTTATGGTTTCCTGATTCAGATGAAGAGCCAGAAGAGGTTATTTCCATACTAGCCACCTTGGTAGTAAGGGAACACACAGAAGACCTCCATGACATAGAAACTTTAGAAGATGAAACTATCCTAATAAATGTTCTACATGAACAAGGATTAGAAGAGGAAACAGTAAATATCCATCAGTTGTTAGGGAATGAGGAGAACCAAAATTCTAAAGGTGAGCCATCTGCACTGCCACTGGAAACGTCAGTTTCACTACCACATGGGTGGCATCATCACCTGATTTTCCCTTCTCACTATTCCATATAGGATATGCTTCCATTAGAAATCAATGAAACATAAACTTCTTATTGCCCTCTTAACTCCCTAGTCACCAAGTATGAAGAAGTGAATTCAGTCCTTCCAAATACAAAATAAATAGAAGTCCAGCCAGGAAAATTACTGAACATTAACAGCTGGATCACTAGGGAAGAGGAAGAACAGTTGATAATAGTTTTGCAGAAGCATGTTCATGCTTTTGCATGGGACTACAAGGATATGTCAAGAATTCACCCTGATATATGCACCCATAGAATTTATACTGAAGAAGTCAAGACAGTAAGACAACCCCAGAGAAGACTGAATCCTACCTTGATGGATATTGTAAATGAAGAAATTGAAAAACTTCTAGAGGTAGGATTCATTTACCCAATTTATGATAGCCGGTGGGTCTCTCCATTAGTTATAGTTCCTAAGAAAAATGGAAAAATGAGAGTATGTGTAGACTATAGAGAGCTGAACAAAGTAACATACAAAGACCATTTTTCATTACCTTTCATAGATCAGGTGTTAGATACCCTTGCTGGAAAGAAATTTTTTTTTTTCTTGATGTATTTAGTGGGTATAACCAAATTCAGGTTGCACCTGAAGATCAAGAGAAAAAAACCTTTACCTGTCCATGGGGAACATTTGCCTATAGGGTTTTACCTTTTGGTTTGTGTAATGCCCCAACAACATTTCAGCGAGTGGTCTTAGCAATTTTTTTTTATCTGACTACCAACAGTGTTGAGATATACATGGATGATTTCACAGTATGTGGACAGACTTTTGAGTTTACATTAGAAAATCTTGATAGAGCTTTAACTCGCTATGAAACATACCAGTTATCCTTAAATCTAGATAAATTTTTTATGATGATGGAGGAAGGAATAGTTCTTGGTCATCACATCTCTCCTCAAGGAATCTAGGTTGATCCAAAGAAGGTGGAAATTATCAAGAATCTTCTTCCTCCTAAAACTCATACTAATTTCAGAAGTTTCCTAGGACACATTGGTTTTTACCACAGGTTTATTCCCAGCTTTAGCACAATAGCCAATCCCATGTTTGCCCTATTGACTAAATATTTTGAATTCTCTTGGATTGCAAGGTGTCAGGAATCATTTGAAGCTCTGAAAGAGAAATTAGTAACTCCACCTGTGTTAAGAGGACCTAATTGGACATTACCATTTCACATAAGGTTGATGATTCCAATACTGCAATTGGAGCAACATTAGGACAAATTGACAATGGTGAACACTATGCCATCTACTACATTAGCAAGAATTTGATAGGAGCTGAGAAAAATTATACCACAACTAAGAAAGAATTCTTGGCAGTAATTTATGTCATCAAAAAATTCAGGCAGTACATCACAGGTTATCAAATATTTATTCACACAGATCATACCACCATTAAGTATTTGATGAATAAGCCATTGGTAAGTGCAAGAATTATTCTTTGGTTACTGTTGCTGCAAGAATTTGATATCACAATAATCAACAAACCAGGAAAAGCTAATGTTGTAGCAAATTTTTTGTCCAGGTTGCAGAACACAGAGGAAGGGGAATTAGTTGAGGACACTTTTCCTGATGAAAAATTATTTGCTATATCTGTTCAATCACCTTGGTTTGCAGATATAGCCAATTATTTGGTCACAGGGAAAGTTCCTCCACATTTCACTTCAAAATAGAAAAAACAATTGATCAAACAGAGTTCTTCCTTTGAGTGGATTAAGGGTATATTTTTTAAGTGTAGTCTTGACCATGTGTTACGTAGGTGTATCCAAAAGTATGAGGTATATGATATCCTTAGGGCTTGTCATGATGAACCCTCAAGTGGACACTATTCTATAAAAAGCACAATTAGAAAAATTTTATGGACAAGATATTATTGGCCATCTCTTCACAAGGATGTGAAAAAGTACATCAGGCATTGTGATGCATGCCAAAGAATGGGGAAACCCACTCATACAAATGAAATGCCACTATAGCCTCAATTGGTTTTAGAGCCATTTGAGAGGTGGGGGCTTGATTTTGTAGGACCTATTGATCCACATTCTCAAGGAAAGGTGCATATTCTAGTATGCACTGATTACCTGACAAAGTGGGTAGAGGTGCGTGCTTTCAAATATGCTCATGAAGAGGTCACAAATTTCTTGTATACTCAGATTTTTCATATATTTGGAGCTCCCCGGTCTATCACTACAAACCAAGGAGCCCAATTTGCATCAAAAATCATTGAGGCATTTACAAAATTATATGAAATCAAACATAGGAAATAATCACCTTACCACCCATAATAAAATGGCCAGGTTGAGGTAACAAATAGAGAACTGGAATGAATCTTGACAAAAACATTAGGTTTTCATAGGAAAAATTGGCTAGATAAATTACTTGAAGCAGTTTGGGCTTACAATACTACTTGGAAATCCACTACTGGATTCACACCTTATGAATTAGTATTTGGTAAAAAGCCCCTCCTACCTATTGAATTTGAGCTACTAACATTATGCATAACATTGGAAATTGGAATTGAATTGTCACAGGCACAAACAGATAGGATTCTGCAACTGAATGCATTGGATGAAATTAGGTTGGATGCTTTACATCAAACTGAAGTAATTCAGGAGCAAAGGAGGTTGTGGTATGACAGTCACATTCAGTAGAGAAAACTTCAACAAGGATATTGGGCTTTGCTATATTATTCTCGCTATGAGGACTTCCCTAGAAAGCTGAAAACTAGATGGCTTGGACCTTACCAGATTGAAGAAGTATTTGACAATGGAGTAGCTTGTCTATCTCCTATTGATGGGTCCTATAGAAATTTGGTAGTGAATGGACATCACCTCAGGGTGTACCATACACCTCTGACTAAATAGGAATTCTTGTAATAGCTTGACAGTTTGGATGCACAACAAGTGGAAGAGATTCCTTCTTCTACTTCAATACAATCAACATGATCATGGATTTCAAGAAAAACAGAAAAAAAAATCAGAAAAAGCAGAAAACAAAAAGATGAATAAATTCTGATTGTGAATTCCTTCATGGGCATGATTTCAGGGAAATCATGAATTCCTTCACAGGTACAATCAGAATCAAGAAAAAAAAAGAGAAAAGGAGAGGTAAAAAAAAAACAAGAAAAAAAAAAAAAAAAAAAGAGAGAAAATTGAATAGCTCAGCAGTGAAAACCTTTCCTAAGGCACTATTGGGTTGGTATGCATGAAAACCAGTTTTCTGGCATGCATAACCTTGAAAATTTTTGAATCATCATTGTACAAATTCACCAACTGCACTTGTTTTGAAATATTGCAAAAAATATCAACAAAACATCAACAAAAGCGGTCATTCTTCAAAACTTGCATTAACTTGTTTTAATCAGGTATATATTTCTTACATTTCTTCATTGTAAATGATTGGTATATAGTATATAAAAATTAACCATTAGCATAAAAGGTATTCATAAGAATTGGCATACTTAAAACATGTTTTGAGAATGAGAATATTGGTTTCTACCTAATATTTAGAACAAGAATGCCAAAAACAGTGCCTGCTATCTTCTTCAGATTAATTACTGTATTGTCTTCGGATTGAAATTGTCTTTGGAATGATAGCAGAATGAATGTTGCACTTTTTCTTCAGAATGAAGCTTTGTCTTCGAAATGATGATTTGTCTTTGGAATGAATCTTTGTCTTCAGAATGACGATTTGCCTTCACAATGAAGCATGATCTTCGGAATGAGGATTTGTCTTTGGAATGAAGCATGAACTTCGGAAAGAGAATTTGTCTTTGGAATGAAGATTTGTCTTTGAAATGAGGATTTGTCTTCGAAATGAGGATTTATCTTCGAAATAAGGATTTGCCTTCGTAATGAAGCATGATCTTCGGAATGAAGACTTGTCTTTGGAATGAAATCATAATATTTAGAATGAGGTATTGTTTTTACAATAAATCATAAACTTCGGAATGAGCATTCAATATAACATTTCCACGTGGCATCCAAGGAAAGGAAAATATACGATCAAGTAAAAATTCTTTGACTGCATACGATAAATAAACACATGTCAATTGAGATGTGGTTTGTTTTATCTTGCACCCATTAATAAAGTGCCAAAATCACGGGGATGTGACCAACAATATGCCACTATTTTTTGATGCTAATAATCATGCACGTGAAAATCTATGGGAAAAATAGAAGAACTAAAAATGAGTAAGGTGGATCTGATGGCAAGGATATCTGCACAACCATTAACGAACATGTGTTCGAAGAAAAAATAGAAATGCGTACCACCCTTCCTTCTGAAGACATATTTGCTAACGCAAAATGATTACGAGGAACAGTGCAGAGATTACAGTTCATTCCAAAGAAGAAAAACAAGGCAATTAAAAACCTAGAACCAAACCCTACAAGTTTGCAAACACTAGAAACCAGCGATCCAACAGACGAATAGCAACAAAAGTGAGCAGTTTTTAATGTACCAAAATAGGAAAATGGGGCAAAAGACAAAAATGGAACTAGCAAATACCACCCACCTCTGAGAAAATCCAGAAGTGCTACAGATTTTTGAAGATGGAGGACTTATGCCATTCTTGGACAAATTTAATGGGTCCTCTGAAGATTTGGTCGGCATGTTCACCCACACATTCAGAAATAACCAGGCACACATTAACGACATGATAATTGAGGTAACCCCTGAATTTTTAAGTCAAATTACTGAGCTTCCATTAGAAGGTCTTCCAATTTCTATATTTGACAAAAATACATTGGTGAATATAGTTAATCAATTTATGGAAGAAAACGATAGGGAGCCAGAATATTTAACACATAACATATGCAAGGGGGTAAAAATGTCTAGCCTATAGGAACCCTGGGATGAAGTGGCCATATGGGTAATCAAATTTCTAACCTGTGAAGGGCAGTATGTACTATTATTAGGGCATCATCTCAAAATTTTAAACCATCTAAGACATGGGAGGCAACAACCAGAGGTTAGGGTAATATTCCCCTGTACATACACTAGGAGTTGAAAAACATGGTAAAAAGATATCAGGAAGGAAAATGAAGCCCTCGCCACCATGGTCTTATTAAACCAGTCTGCCAACACCATTTTAGAGGAAACCCTAGGATATTTTATAGGTTTTACTCTACCCTAAATGATGTAATTTTTGGATATGAGGATGAGGAGGAAGAAGAAACATATGTTGTTGATGCTATTGCATAAGAAGAAATAGCTGTTGCAGATGTTGTTATAGAAGAAGAAACAAATACTACCACAGAGGTTGTTGTAGAGAAAGAAACACACCCAACAGAGCACCTTGATTCAGAACCTTCAACCTCACGAACTAAGAAACAAAAGAAGAGAGGGTTTGGAACTGGCAATAGAACAAAAAAATAGAAGAAGGTCCATTTTTTTGAAGTTGTTACTGATCTGTCAGAATAGGGGAGTGAAGTACCTAGCCAAAAAGGGGAAGAAACAACAAAGGAAATAGAAGCATCTAAAACTATCCCCACAACCCCTGTTGTCACAAGAAAACAAAGCAAAAAGAAGAAATTTGCATCAAGAACTAGGAGGTCTACAAGACTCCACTTGAGGGAAATGGCAGAATAGGTGATAGAAGAAGAAGGTGGACAAAGTAGTCTAGATGTCATAGAAATATAATTAGCCCTGAATATTTTCTAGAATTCCCTAAACAGATAATTGAGGAAGAGACTGGGTAGGATAGTTTTGAAGTGGCTACAGTTCAACAGGCCACATAAATTGTAGATGCAATCATAGACAGTTTCATGGAGCCTCCTGAATAAGAGCAGACATCTAAAGCAGAAGAAGAGATAGCTGTTGAGTAGCCAATTGTATCTGACTTGTCTACATCAGATTCTAAACCAAAAATAGAGGAGGTAGACATCATAGAATAGCTGAGAGCAGTAAGAAGTGTTGTTAAAACACAAACTAGATGGATTGAAGAGAGAGAAAGTATCATTGAAATGCAGAAAAGGAGGATTGCATAATTACAGTAGGAAGTGGCAGAATTGAGAAAAAGGTTGTCACAGTCTGAAAAATAGCCAACTGTATCCATTGATGAGGATGATTTGGCTCAATTACTTATGGATTTATCTAGGGCAGATGACTCTATTGAGACAGACATAGGTGCTCATTCTGAAGCAACACCCTTTTATTCTGAAGAAGTGCCTTCTCATTCTGAAGCATTGCCTTCTCATTCTGAAGATGCTCTAGAATTGGTAAAGAGCAAAGAAAAATATACTAGAGATGAGTCACAACAAGAAACACTAGCATAGGAATAGTCCAAGTAGCAGCATGAAATTGTTCAAGTAAGTACTCCATCAATTGAGGTCTATGTATTTCAAACTGTTACACCTTCAGTAGAAATAGCAGATAAGGGGGTACAAGTGGAATTACTTTTTGATGAAAAACCAATAGAAATAGCAGAAAATGAGGTACAGGTAGAATTGTTGATAGATGATCAACCAGTAGAAGTGGCAGAAAAAGGGGTTCAGGTAGATCTGCTACCTAGAGTTCCACCTATAGTTAGACCACCTAATACTGTATCCCTAGAACAATATAATGGAGACATAGCCAGTTGGGTGATCATATATGAGAAGCTTACCACTAAGATTGAAAAATTCATATTGGAAGGAAAATAGTTAGAGGTAAAGGAAAAAAAGATCAAGGCATTAAAAGAAAAAGTGACTGATTTATGTCAGATTGCTAAGTTTTTGGTCCAATTGAGATGACCAACCAGATTTTATAGTCTTATTCTGAAAGAGAAATATTTGAGATGGTAGGTCATGAGGTGTTAGTCTCACAATGACATTAAGAGGGAGGGGGTGAATCAGTGTAGCTCTTAAAAACTTTAATCTTCAACTCTTAATGCAGAAACAATGAAAACTTAAAACCCAATAAAGCAAATATAACAAAGAGCATCACACAACACAAGATGTACCGAGGTTCACCAGTTTTGGCTACTCCTAAAAAATTGACTATTTGGACTCCCATCCAAATCTAGCCTTTGCAAAGAAACAACTTTACAATCAATTTACCAGCACCCACTGGAAGGAGCACCAACCCCTAATTTATCTGCACCAACAGAAAGGAGCACCAACCCCTGATTTACTAGCACCAACTAGAAGGAGCACCAAATCCTGATGCCAAGCACCAACTTGGACTTCAATTCTAAAACTAGAAGATTGACATATAAATGCCTTCACTTTTACAAGACCCTAACTGGTCTATTGCTTACTCAACATCTCCCACACTTCATAAAACACACACCCTTCTCACTCGCCTCTCGTGTGCCTCTCACTCTCCTCTCACTCTCTTCGCAAGATAAAATTCATGACGCTTTAATCCCAAGCGCTTCCAAAATTCTCCAAGAAAACCTCCTTTTATAACAAAGTTTTGACTCTATTTTTAACTTCCATATTTTCGCATGCAACTTATTAATAGAAACTTCTATATGTAACTCCTTTATCACACAGTATTCTCTCATGCAGCCTATTAATAGTTACAACTCTTTGTTTGGTCTTCGACTGATGACTTTTAGTTTAACCGTCGCTCGATGATTTCACTCCGTAACTGGCCCTATAACTATCATTCTGACTTCAGTTCACTATTCTTATTTTAGCTGCATGATTTTTCTTTATAACTGCACCTGTAACTGTTGTACTGACTTTAGTTAACTCTTCTTATTTTAGCTGCATGATTTTCTTCTGCAATGGCCCTTGTAACTGCTATATAACTTCAGTTAACTATCACATATCTTATTTCGGTTGGGTTCTCTTCTTAGCTCATGCCAAAGCGACCTGTCATGAAATCGTGACACTTCTGCCTCTTTGTCCTCTTCTCGGGTTTCGCCCGTGAAAACACAACATGTCGCGATATCGCGACACTTTCACCTCCTTGCTTCTTTTGTTGGCTTGTACCCGCAAAAACACATGTCACGATATCGCGACACTTTCGCCTCCTTGCTTCTTTTGTTGGCTTGTACCCATGAAAACACATGTCGTGATATCACGACACTTTCACCTCCGTACTCTTCCTCTTTACTTTTGTCGTGATATCGCGACACTTCTGCCTTCTTACTTTCTCTCTCCTCCTTTAGTCGTGAAAATGTGACATGTCGCGATATCGTGACACTTTTTCTCCTTTGCTCTTTCTCTTGCCTTTGGGTCACGAAAATGCGACATGTCGCGATATCATGACACTTTTTCTCCTTTGCTCTTTCTCTTGCCTTCGGGTCGCAAAAATGCGACATGTCGTGATATCGCGACACTTTTTCTCTCGGACTCTCTCTCTTGCAATATGTCACAAAATCGTGACACTTTTTTTTCCATACAATATCTCTTGCAATATGTCATGAAATCGTGACACTTTTCTTTCGGACTCTCTCTCTTGCAATATGTTGTGAAATCGTGACACTTTTTCTTTCGTACAATCTCTCTTGCAATATGTCGTGAAATCGTGACACTTTTTCTTTCGGACTCTCTCTCTTGCAATATGTCATGAAATCATGACACTTTTTCTTTCGTACAATCTCTCTTGCAATATGTCATGAAATCGCGACACTTTTTCTTTTGTACTCTCTCTCTTGCAATATGTCACGAAATCGCGACACTTTTTCTACTTGCCTTTTTCTCTTCCAACATGTCATGAAATCGTGACACTTTTTCTACTTGTATTTTTCTCTTCCAACATGTCGTGAAATCGTGATAGTTTTTCCTGCTTGCGCTTTCTCTTCGAACATGTCGTGAAATCACGACAATTTTTCTTGCTTGTGCTTTCTCTTTGAACATGTCACGAAATCGCGACAGTTTTTCCTACTTGCGCTTTCTCTTCGAACATGTCACAAAATCGTGACAGTTTTTCTTGCTTGCACTTTCTCTTCAAACATGTCATGAAATCATGACAGTTTTTCTTTCTTGTGCTTTCTCTTCGAACATGTCACAAAATCATGACAGTTTTTCTTGCTTGCACTTTCTTTTCGAACATGTCACGAAATCGTGATAGTTTTTCTTGCTTGCGCTTTCTCTTTGAACATGTCACGAAATTGTGATAGTTTTTCTTGCTTGCACTTTCTCTTCGAACATGTCACGAAATCGTGACAATTTTTCTTTCTTCTCAACATGTCGTGATATCGCGACAGTTTTTCTTTCTTGCTCAACATGTCGCGATATCATGACAATTTTCTTCCTTGTGATTTTCTTTTGATTTTTAGCATATAATTTGATATTTTGGAAAATCACTGTACATACTCTGAAGAACCTCTTAACTCCTGTCCACTGCATCAACCGATCTGTCTGATTGTGTTGACAATAATGATAATACTGTTGCTGCACCTTGCTCAACAATCTCCCCCTTTGGAATTGTTGGCAACACACGTGCAATTTCCTGTAATTCTTCTCCCCATTTGACAATAATACCAAAGGGCTACTGCAGACTCCCCTTGAGTCCATGCACAACATTCTCAGGCACAAATTATTACAGTTAGCAAAAATTACAAACATGAGCAAAAATATAATCAAATATATAAATGCTCCCCCTGAGAATGTGGTCCCGATAGCTAGTCAGTTCTTGGGAAACATGACCACTCCCAATTTATTATGAAGGTACTCAAAGACTTTCTTGGGCAACAATTTTGTGAAGATATCCGCTACTTTCTTTGTTGTTGGAATGAAATCCAACTTAACCTTACCTTCCACAACTTTCTCCTATGTATAGCACGTTGTCGCTACAATATATTCTGCCTCTACTATGAATAAGGAGACTGAATCTTGTTTCTTATTGTTCCACATGACCAACCTGTCTCCAAGATAGAGTGCACCTCTATTGGTACTCTTTCTGTCATCTACACATCCTTGCTCAACTTGCAACCTGTCCTCATGGGAGTGCTAACTGGCTTACAATCCTCCATTGTGAAATTTTTAGCATCTCTTTCACTAAACAAAATTATCAGAACTGTTATAATCCATAACTTTGAACAATGGCAGTAAGAACCATCAAAAGTATAACACTGACATATAGCAATACTACCAATGGTGACAACTCTCAATTTAATCACCACCCTTCATGGTACCTCCACAAACAACTACATGAACTAAAACACACTTTGACAACTATATGACAACTCCCCCTACCTACTTGCCTTTCATCCTTAGATAACCAAACAAACACATAGGAGCAAAAATAAAACTTTAAGATTGCTCCCCCTGAGGATGTGCTACCTGGAGTTGCTTAGTGCAATAGAGGAGTAATCTCCTTTAGTCCAAGGAGACACGATTTCCTCTCTTCTTTCTTTCTCCAATATTTCTTGAAATTGGGCTTGAGTTTTTCAACTGCATCCCTATTTTGAACCTTTTCATGAACTTGAAAATTTCTCTTGGGTGGTTGTCTCTTGTGCATCCTTGATGGATGATTATTTTCCTTTCTTTGATGCACATGATTTCTTCCTTGTCTGTGTTGCATTCTTTGTGTCTGATGAAATCTACTATCTTGCCTTAGATTAGATACAAAAGTTCTTGGACAAGACCTTGCTATGTGCCCATGACCATTACATTTAAAACATTGCACATGGTGTTCAACAAATGTATTTCTACCAGCATAACTCTTTGATCTATTATTCAATCCACAATACATTGCCTTGTGACCATAATGGTTGCATCTAAAACAATAGCCATTACAAGCATTATTATGAATAAAGTGAGAGTGATAGAACCTCTTTTGTTGTGGTTGTTTTGCTGTAGATCTCCTTTGAGATTTTCTTCCTTTTGAAGTTTCAACTTCAAACTTTTCTTGCTTTGATCCTTCAAAGAGTGGACTTCTTCTTCTCTAGAGATTTAGAAGATGAAGGTTGTTCAACTTCATATCCAAGACCAAGCTTACACATGGGGCTTCTTTGTTGCCTTATCATTTTATCTAGCAACTATGTGCTCTTCTCAAATTTGAGATTTGTATTGGCCTCTTCTAGTTGTTTCCTCAATAAAACAATCTCCTCTTCTTATTTTCCAAAAACAATCTCTTTCTCATTGATCTGTGACCTGAGAGTTTCTTCAATCCTTTTGGACTCTTCTACTTGCAGCTTTAGATCACTAATAACTTTGTTAGATTCCTCTTCATGTTTGCTACATACATCACCTTTATCATCCAGGTGTGACTTCAAGGCTTCTTCTATTTTCTTGGCTTTATGAATTTGTAAGAAGAGATCTTCAATATTATCCCCATATTCTTCCAACTTCTTGGAAAGTCTTTTGTTCTTTTTCCTTTCTATACCTAACTCTTCAAGTGCAGCGATCAACTCACCTTCTAGATATACTTCACCCTCAAGGTTTTCATCACATACTTTAGAATTCACTCCTTCTATATTTTCTATTTTTTCTTCGAGTGCCATGAAAAGAGCTTCACCTGTTTCCTTTTCAGAATCCTCACCACAGCTATCTTCTGATGAACTGACATTCTTGGAGATGAAACTTTTCTTCCTGAAGTTGCCATTTCTAAAATTTGGTTTTTTCTTCTAGTCACTTCTTTCTTGGTGCGATCCTTCATCACTTTCATCCTTCTCATTAAGTGGACATTTAGCTGCAACATGCCCAATGCCTCCACAATTGAAACATTTAAATGGTAGCTTTCCTCTATATTTTCCTTTTCCCCTTTTTAGTTTTCGAACAAAGTTTGCTTTCGTTTCATCTGATGTCTCTTCTTCCTTAGATTCTTGTTTTGCTTTTATATTTTTATGTGCTTTAAAAGCATCTTCTCTGTCTGTGGGTTTAGTTTTTCCTATTCTCATCTCATATGCAGTCAAAGAACCATGCATCTCATCCATACTAAAAGTATTTAGATCTTTAGCTTCTTCTATTGCTGAAACTTTAGAATCAAATATTTGGGGAAGAGATCTTAGTACCTTTTTCACGATGACAACATCTTCCATTTCCTCATCGAGTCCTCTAATCGCATTAATGATTCCATTAACTCTCAGCATGTATGCCTCTATGTTCTCATCGTCATTCATCTTTAATACTTCGAACTGAGCTCGATGTGTTTGTAACTTGGCCTCCTTGATCTTATCATCTCCTTCATGAATGCTCCTCAGTTTGTCCCATATTTCTTTTGCTATTTTACAACTCATAATTTTTACTAGTTCACTTTCCACTAATCCGCACATGATAGCATTCTTTACTTTTGAGTTATTCTCAAACAATTTCTTACCGATAGCATCGGTTGGAGAAGTGGTGGGTATTATGTATCCACTATCTACCGAATCCCAAATGTCGTATCCCAAAGCACAAAGATATGTATGCATCTTGAGTCTCCAAAATATGTAATTAGTTCTGTCCAACAATGGTGCTTTGTTTGATGAGAAGCCTTCACCACCTGCCATTGTGTCACTTCCAAGATCACCCTAGCTGGTTAAGCTTGTTCAGGAACTTGGCTCTGATACCAATTGTTAGTCTCACAATGACACTAAGAGGGGGGGTGAATCAGTGTAGCTCTTAAAAACTTAAATCTTCAACTCTTAATGCAAAAATAATAAAAACTTAAAACCCAATAAAGAAAATATAACAAAGAGCATCACACAACACAAGATGTACCGAGGTTCACCAGTTTTGGCTACTCCTCAAAAATTGACTGTTTGGACTCCCATCCAAATCTAGCCTTTGCAAAGCAACAACTTTACAATCAATTTACCAGCACCCACTAGAAGGAGCACCAACCCCTGATTTATCTGCACCAACAGAAAGGAGCACCAACCCCTGATTTACCAGCACCAACTGGAAGGAGCACCAACTCCTGATGCCAAGCACCAACTTGGACTTCAATTCTGAAACTAGAATATTGACATATAAATGCCTTCACTTTTACAAGACCTTGACTGGTCTATTGCTTACTCAACATCTCCCACACTTCACAAAACACACACCCTTCTCGCTCACCTCTCACGTGCCTCTCACTCTCCTCTCGCTCTCTTCGCAAGATAAAATCCATGATGCTTTAATCCCAAGCGCTTCAAAAATTCTCCAAGCAAACCTCCTTTTATAACAAAGTTCTGACTCTATTTTTAACTTCCATATTTTTGCATGCAACTTATTAATAGAAACTTCTATATGTAACTCCTTTATCACATAGTATTCTCTCATGCAACCTATTAATAGTTATGGCTCTTTGTTTGGTCTTTGACTGATGACTTTTAGTTTAACCATCGCTCGATGATTTCACTCCGTAACTAGCCCTGTAACTATTGTTCTGACTTTAGTTCACTGTTCTTATTTTAGTTGCATGATTTTTCTCTGTAACTGCACCTATAACTATCGTATCGACTTCAGTTAACTCTTCTTATTTTAGCTACATGATTTTCTTCTGCAACGGCCCCTATAACTGTTGTATAACTTCAGTTAACTATCACATATCTTATTTTAGTTGGGTTCTCTTCTTAGCTCGTGCCAAAGTGACCTATCACGAAATCGTGACACTTCTACCTCTTTGTCCTCTTCTTAGGTTTTTTCAATGAAAACACATGTCACAATATCGTGACACTTTCACATCCTTGCTTCTTTTGTTGGCTTGTACTCGCAAAAACACATGTCGCGATATCATGACACTTTTGCCTCCTTGCTTCTTTTTTTGTCTTATTCCCACGAAAAACACAACATGTCATGATATCGCAACACTTTCACCTCCGTACTCTTCCTCTTTACTTTTGTCGTGATATCGTGACACTTCTGCCTTCTTACTTTCTCTCTCCTCCTTTAGTCGTGAAAATGCGACATGTCGTGATATCATGACACTTTTTATCCTTTGCTCTTTCTCTTGCCTTCGGGTCACAAAAACATGACATGTCACGATATCATGACACTTTTTCTCTCGAAATATCTCTCTTGCAATATGTTGCAAAATTGTGACACTTTTTTTTTCGTACAATCTCTCTTGCAATATGTCGCAAAATCACGACACTTTTTCTTTTAGACTCTCTCTCTTGCAATATGTCACGAAATCGTGACACTTTTTCTTCCGTACAATCTCTCTTGCAATATGTCACGAAATCATGACACTTTTTCTTTCGGACTCTCTCTCTTGCAATATGTCACGAAATCGTGACACTTTTTCTTCCGTACAATCTCTCTTGCAATATGTCACGAAATCGTGACACTTTTTCTTTCGTACTCTCTCTCTTGCAATATGTCACAAAATCGTGACACTTTTTCTACTTGCCTTTTTCTCTTCCAACATGTCGCAAAATCACGACACTTTTTCTACTTGCCTTTTTCTCTTCCAACATGTCGTGAAATCGTGACAGTTTTTCCTGCTTGCACTTTCTCTTCGAACATGTCATGAAATCACGACAGTTTTTCTTGCTTGTGCTTTCTCTTTGAACATGTCACAAAATCATGACAGTTTTTTCTGCTTGCACTTTCTCTTCGAACATGTCGCAAAATTGTGACAGTTTTTCTTGCTTTCGCTTTCTCTTCGAACATGTCACAAAATCGCAACAGTTTTTCTTGCTTGCGCTTTCTCTTCAAACATGTGAAATCATGACAATTTTTCTTGCTTGCACTTTCTTTTCGAACATGTCACAAAATCATGATAGTTTTTCTTGCTTGCGCTTTCTCTTCGAACATGTCGTGAAATCGCGACAGTTTTTCTTGCTTGCGCTTTCTCTTTGAACATGTCACAAAATCATGACAGTTTTTCTTTCTTCTCAACATGTCATGATATCACGATATTTTTCTTTCTTGCTCAACATGTTGCGATATCGCGATAGTTTTCTTCCTTGTGATTTTCTTTTGATTACTTCGATCTTTTAGAAAATCATTGTACATACTCTGAAGAACCTCTTAACTCATGTCCACTGCATCAACCAATTTTTTTGACCGTGTTGACAACAATGACAATACTGTTGCTACACCTTACTCAACATGAGGATTAGCTTAGATCTCCCATATAAATTGGACACAATTGTAGATTTCCTGGAAGCATATTTTGATAGCCCTATAGAGCAAAAAAATCTCCTATGTGAACTATTTTTACATAGCTTATTTATTCCAGAAGAAGTAGAATTTCACTCTCAAATTTACATAGGAGATGTTCAATTGAGGGCATTCATGTCCACTTTGCAAAATCACTTTTATTGGGACCAGGAGAAAAGGCAGAATAAATAAATTGAATCAAGATCTGAATTGTTAGTCAGAGAAGTTCAGCCAAATCACCCAATTATTATCACCAGACAAAACTTCACCATGATGAACAAGGATTATGTAAAGAGGATGTACTTGAACAATTTGAGGGACTGTGTGACCAGATTTCAAAATTTTTGTAATGACAATTTTGTTCCAACATTATCAATCTACAAAAACAGATGGGTTGAACTTTCTATTTCTTTATAGAAAAGAGAACTCATCTCCCCCATTAACTTAGAATGGTCTAGAAGAAGGGTAGAAGGAGTGATACAACTGATTTAAATCATGTAAAATCATTGGATAGGTCTCAGATTTAGGCCTCCAACCATCATTACTCCAGTTTCCTTCTACTTTGAAGAAGATGCTCAACCTGATGATCAGTTTGAATAATGGCTCAGAAACCTTCAGGAGAATAAGGGATATTATATAGGCACCAAACTATTCTACAGGTCATGGAATTTTAATATGAACATATGTGATTCCATAGCCCAACAGAATACATGAGGACATGCATTTATATAAGTTGGGGGGAAAATGATGAGGCCTGGAAATGCCTCAATCATAGCATGTTTTGAAAATTGAAACTACCTAAAAAATCTTATGTTTAATCTGATATGCTAGTTAAGTTGATTCAATATGCTGTGTATTAACTATTTGCATGATTAATGTATTTGAAATACTATATTCTAATTTTTACAGCTTTTTGCATAGTTTTATGTTATTTTGTTATGACTTGCTAAATGAGAAATATGATTAGGTTGATAGCAGCATTTCACTAATTATGTTTTGATATGTCTCAAGAATTTATTTTACCTAAGTTTAGCAAACAGTGCAAGCAAACTGTTACTGTGCAGCAAAAACTAGTTTTCCAATGTAAATTCCAGCCAACTGCTAATGAATGGCAAGGCATAGAATTCACACATGGAAAGAGATGAAGACCATTGAAATCTGATCCTAAGAGATAACCCACCTGAGAAATGAAGAGGAAATCATTTAAAGAGCACACATTTTTTCATTCCGAAGTCTCTTCGAAATGAACAAACATCTTCGAAATGAAAAACACAGTCTCTTCGAAATGAGTAGATCTTCGAAATGAGAATTGCAGTCTCTCGAAATGAGCCACTTATCTTTGGAATGAAAAATAATGTGATTTTTGACTTGTTGACTGATTTATAATGCTGGAAAAAGGGAAAGAAATATTGAAAAGGGTAAGGAAAAATATCTCCCATCTGACTTTGTCGTCCTTGTCGACCAAAGCCACCATTTATGGAAAGATCAAGTTTGATCCTCTTCTAGGATAAAACCAGGAAAAGCTACAGCATAATAGGATTAGATATTTAGGATATAAAGCACTATTCTCAGTTTGTAAGTAGATCTTAGGACATATATAAATATGGCTCCCATCCAGGTTGAGCTAGAGAGATGGAGAGAGAGGAGAATAGGAGAAAATAGGCAAGTAGTGTAATAGTAAGAAAAGTGGCTGTTACAGTTCTGTAATAGGTTTTTAGCAGCAATATTGTAATCATGTTATGAATCAATAAAAGTGCACTATTTTTATTCATGTTATTGTGAATGAGTGTGAGTAAGATCTAGAGAAATAAAGACTCATACCTTCTTCTGGATAAGGAGGTTGGTCACTTCCAGACCTAGGAGGAGGACTAACAGCAGGTTTTATTTTGATTTTGCTATAGTAGAATAAGTTGTAAAAATTGTCATTTCATTTCCTTGTAAACAGCTAATAGTCTTTGCAATCTTAGCTTATTTTATGATTAGGATGATCTTGTGATTAATGGTTTGGTTGTAATCTCCACTTTCAGCAAGCTTTCAAATTACTACAGATTATCATTTCTAGAATTTACTATTTTGTATAATTTACTGCATTTTGTGTTTTGCTATCAATCCCTACATAGAATATTGACAAAATTCTATTACAGAGCATTGACAAGACTTAATTTACATGCTATAATTAGGTTTCCATTACTACAAAAGTAAATAGACTTCCTTTCTACAATTATAATCAGACTTCTAATTCTGCAATCATTATTTTTGCAACATAATTAGATCTCATTCTGTAATTGTAATTAGGATTTTGTTTCTGCTATTAATGATTAGTTTACATTTTTGCAATTAGATTAAATTTCAAATTATGCAATTTAGAGATAGAAATGTCCTAAATCCCCCACACAATAAGTTTCACCAATAAGACATGTTTCTCCCAAATGACCTAAGTTATAGCCCTGTTTACTCCTTATTTTGCAAATAGCCTTGTACACTGCCCTGGATTGACAAATTCATTGAGAATTAATGACATGCATAATGACAACGCATCACTTCGATCTAGTATAAATCTATCCTCAATCTCTATCTCTAATCTAGCACAAACCTATCCTCAAATATATACCAAATTTTGTCCTCAAACCTATCCTTAATATCTATCCTTAAATCTATCCTCAATATTTGTCCTCAATCTATCCTCAATATCTATCCTCAAATTTGTCCTCAATCTCTATCCTCAAATATTTCCTCAATCTGTATTATAAGCTTCTAAACGTTCACCCAAATATGTCCACAAGTCTTCTCTAAGACTTACCTCAAATATGTTCAACAAGTCAACACTAGAACTTGTCCAATCTCATAAAAACATAAACATAATTGTTAGATACTCAATATGTTTCACATTCATCACAATGATCAATC
This sequence comes from Wollemia nobilis, assembly GCA_028583015.1. NCBI lineage: Eukaryota > Viridiplantae > Streptophyta > Pinopsida > Araucariales > Araucariaceae > Wollemia > Wollemia nobilis. The sequence goes on from JAQPPZ010002068.1 coordinate 2,743,363, forward strand.
ACTTTCAATCAATATTTTAGAAACATACAGAGAATTCTTGGAGACTGAATATGCTTCACATTCACAAACTCTCAATCACTTCCAATCTCTCTTTCATCACAAAAACATATAGAGAATTTTTAGAGACTTAATATGTTTCACACTCATCAATACTCAACCTATTTCTCAAATCAATTCAGAATATAAAATAATTTATTTCTTAGAACTTGAACTATCACTTCACACATCCACTTGACTAGGCTCAACAAACTATACTCAACCAATCACTCAATTAAATAATCATTTCTCACAAACCCTAGTCCAAGTATATGAACACTCACTCAAAATTTCCCCAACAATGCTTATCAACCAATTTCATGTAACAATGATACTTATGTTCTTTGCAAACCCTAGTTCAAGTTCTTCACTCAACAACTCACTTCAACAACAATGCTTATAAAATAATCTTCACATAACAATGATACTCACATTCTTTGCAAACCCTAGTTAAAGCACTTTACTCAACCATTCACTTCAACAACAATGCTTATCAAACAAGGTGCATAGCATTCACTTCATAATAGCTCAATAACTCAATAAGGAAACTAATCAAGTCCTTTTCACTCCAAAGTTATTTTCCAGAAAACCAACCAATCAATTCAACCAAAGAATAATGTTGTAATGTCCCCTTCTAATCAGCTAGTGGGAGCACATTGAGACTAGCCTATACACGGGTTCCCGTAGGCTATGTCATATGGATGAGAGCCTTTGGAGATATTTGAGACAGCTTTTGGATTCTTAGAGCTCAGTTTTGGTGGTCATCGGGATCAAACGGAGCTAGGATGCTGGAATTGCTATTTTTAGTAGTGTCGGGTTTTAGGGTTTCTTGCTGAGCGGACAGGGGGATGTTGTTCTATAACAAAATGGGTATCCAGAACAAGTTTCAGTTGGTCAATTAGAGTTTCATAAGGCAGGGTTTTTAAAGCGCAAAGCTTGGCTTTATTAAGTGAATTATTAAATTCATTTTATAAAGTTAAAACTTTATATTATAATTAAAGGGAAAGAAATATGTTTATCCCACATTGAGCGCGCAAAAAGAGTTTGCCAAGGAGGAGCCTATTTATTCGATGGCTTGGTCTCATTTCAGACAATCTGGTTTATGTTATTTCTTCTCTTGGAGATTAAGGCCGACGGCTAATATTTCTTCATCGAAAGGGACGCAAACCCCAATCGATAACCCGATGGACGAAACCTCGAAGGACAGATCGGTTCCATTTTAGGGATCGACAGTGTGCAGATTGTTGAAGTTCTGAGGACGAAAACCCTCAGTATTGGAGAAGGGAGCTGGATGAAAACCCAGTTCTTGGCTGGTGAATTCACTCAGGATTCACATTTATGTGATTCAATCAAAGATTCAAAGATTTATAGTCCATCAATTGGAGATAACAGCAAATTGAACGGGGGGGCCATTACAGTGGTATCAGAGCTGGTTTTTCCTGCCAGCCTGTTTAGGGTTTGCTAAACATTTCAGAAATGATTTAAGTATTGTGTGGAAAAAAAAAATTCAGCTGTCGTGAGTATTTTTCAGACTTGGAAGTTAGGGTTTGGTTGTCGTTTTCAAATCTAGGGTTTTCAGTTTTTGGGTATTGGTGATTTGAATACCCATTTGGTTGATTTGGGCTTTAAGAGTTTTGGGTATTGTTAATTCAGAGCTCAGGCTATTCTGCCAGCTTGTGGAAGCCTAATTAAATTTTAGATTCATGGAGTCTTATAATGATTGGTCTAGGAGACAACGTGATTGGGATAGGACTCAGAGTGAGATACAAAAATCCATCAATCAATTAACTACAATGATGCAAATTTCTCTACCTTCAGTTTTTCCTCAGGATAAGGTTGATTTTTCATTCATAAAGTTGTCGAAGAAAGTTGGAGTTGAACAAAATACTTTACAAGATCCTAAAATTGCAGCTAATATTACGGCTAATAAAGTTGAGCTCGCTGTCCCAAAAAAGTTGGAAAAGTAGTTGACAGTAGCTATGTCACCTAAGTCAGCACCTATGGTTCCCTATAAGGCTAAGGTTGAGCATCACACATCCAATAACAGAAAATAGATTCAATCTGCAGAACATATCAGTAAAAGAATGGATGTAAGTTGTAAGCTCTATGCTTTGGGGAAACAACTTGAGTCCCAAAAATTGTCAAAAGATGTTCTTCTTGACAGTCTAAAGGAAATGGATACATGACTAGTTAAAATAGATCAATCTGATCGTGAGGTTTTGAATTGGGCAACGAAAGTACCTATAGTTGCATTAGGCCAGCATTGGATTATGAGACATGCAGACAAGGATGTGAGACTTGCAGTCACCTCTTGTCTCAGTGAGATCATAAGGATTACAGCTCCGGAAGCACCCTACAATGACAACATCATGAAGGAGGGATTACAGCTGATGGTTGACAGTTTTCATGGTTTGAATAACATCAGGGACCGATCCTATGGTAAGAAGGTTAGAATTTTGGAAGTGATGGCAAAAATTAGAATATATGTCGTTTTACTTGATTTAGATTGTGCTGATCTTAGTTTCCAGATGTTTCGACATTTTATGGATTTTATCAGTGAAGATCATGAAGACATTATATCCTCTTACATGCAAACCATCCTGGTACACATCATTGAGGAAAGTGATGACTTTACCCAGCCCATATTGCCCAAGTTGATGGCTGTTTTGAGGCAAGGAAAGATTACCTCTTCAGCTGCACGTAAATTAGTTGACAATGTTTCCAAGCAGTGTGAGAAGAAGCTGAAACCTCTCTTGGTACAGGAGGAACAGGAGAAGGAAAAGAGACCGAGTGACTTACATATGCAAGGACTACCTCTCAAAAGCAAGAATCAATTGAGAAGAGAACATCGTTGCTTCACTTGCCAAGAAGAGTGGTCACTTGGACATATATGTGGGCCCATAACCCACAAGTCCCAGGACAACTATAGTACCGAGGGAGCAATCCAGTGAGCTTTGTGAGACCTTGGACATAAGGTATGATGAGCCTTGCATTTTTCCTGGCAACAATTCATTGTTGCATGGTGTTTTTTTTCATGGTGAAGACTCCAAATTTTATGAGGATATTGATGTCGATGAAGATGTCTCCTGGTTAAAGTTAGAAATAGAACAGACCAACAAGTGGTTGGATGGTGGCTTTCCTGATGAGTTGGAGAGTTATGTTGATGAAGTAAATGAGAAGATTAATAGAGACAAATTTCCTTTTCATCAGGGTGTTGACCTGAATATTCAGACTGCTGAAATTCAAAATATAAACATGCCACCTCTTCAAGAAACTTGTGTGGAAGTACAGGAGGGCAAAATTGATGAAGATGAAGTTAATTCATCTTGTGGATCTCATTTTGGTGAGGGGCATAATGAATTTCGTGATAGTGGTGAGATCATAGAGCATGCTGATTTTGACATTGTTAAATCAGCGAGTGGTGAGGATGTGCATGCAATTGATAATTCTTGGGTTGAGCATGAGTCGGTCCTAACTTCAATGCACGAAGTTGGAGAGTGTAGTGTCAAAAGGAATGCTGATTTTGATCATTATGCCAAAAATGGTAAATCAGAAACTTTATTGTGTGCTGCTAATCACAATCCAGAACTTGATACAATGCAAAGTTGGAAGGATAAGTTGCAGGTTATAGAAGAGAAGATTGTCCAAACATTAACCCATTTGGATAGCACACACAACTTTGTTGAATATCTTCTGTGGACAACTCAACTCAAAGATAGGCAGATAGGGTTGATTGATATCTCCTCTATTGAAAGCGTGCAAACTATTAAGGTAGAAACTATCAAGCATGCTTTGGACAAAATAAAATCTGATTACTTGCAATTGTTATTTGATAGGTATTTGGCTATCCAAACTACGGAAAATATGTACCAAGAACTCACCAAAAATGAGAAGATAATTAACAAACTTAACCTTGAGTTAAGTTTTGTTCACAAAGAAGAAAATTGGTCAACTATTACAACCACTCAGAAGGAACAACCCGAGTATGATGCTGATGCAGGTTCATTTCTTTGTGTTATAATTGGCGAAACATCTCCTAACTTCTGTGTGCAGAATGTTGAGAGTTGTAGCACAGGTGATTGTATAGACCCTTCCATGGAACTAGTTGGTGAAGTTCAGATGGACTGTATAGTGAGGTATGCTCATAGTTTTTCTTTCAATCCACATGTTGATGATTTGATCATGTCATATATGAATGCGAAGAAGGGTTGGTATAAGGAGTTATATGTATCACCTTGGCATGAGGTGCTCTTCCCTATAGTGGTAGAATCAATTACTTGTTGGGTTCCTCGTTTGTCAGTCCAGAATGGGTACTCTGTTGAGCTGTAGAATAATTCAGTTGTAGTCATAGTGGCACAACAAAAATTATTAAATTTTGGGAATGACAAAATCCCTATTTGGCTATGGGATCTAGGAATTCCTTTGAGGGATGGATTGTTTTATAGAGTGGTAGAGCTCGACAAAGTTACCGGGGCCGGTTGTATCGGTTTGGTGATAGAGCTTGACAGTGTTTTCAGTTTCTGGGATGACAGTTCAGGGCAATGTCTTCATCATGAGACATTCTTTAGATTTATTTGGGATCCTGGCATATAGATCATATTGCTTGAGGACAAGCAATATTTGGGAAGGAGCGGACTCGTAATGTCCCCTTCTAATCAGCTAGTGGGAGCACATTGAGACTAGCCTATACACGGGTTCCCGTAGGCTATGTCATATGGATGAGAGCCTTTGGAGATATTTGAGATAGCTTTTGGATTCTTAGAGCTCAGTTTTGGTGGTCGTCGAGATCAAACGAAGCTAGGATGCTGGAATTGCTATTTTTAGTAGTGTCGAGTTTTAGGGTTTCTTGTTGAGCGGACAGGGGGATGTTGTTCTATAACAAAATGGGTATCCAGAACAAGTTTCAGTTGGTCAATCGGAGTTTCATAAGGCAGGGTTTTTAAAGCGCAAAGCTTGGCTTTATTAAGTGAATTATTAAATTCATTTTATAAAGTTAAAACTTTATATTATAATTAAAGGGAAATAAATATGTTTATCCCACATTGAGCACGCAAAAAAGAGTTTGCCAAGGAGGAGCCTATTTATTCGGTGGCTTGGTCTCATTTCAGACATTATGGTTTATGTTATTTCTTCTCTTGGAGATTAAGGCCGACGGCTAATATTTCTTCATCGAAAGGGACGCAAACCCCAATCGATAACCCGACGGATGAAACCCCGAAGGACAGATCGATTCCATTTCAGGGATCGATAGTGTGCAGATTGTTGAAGTTCTGAGGACGGAAACCCTCAGTATTGGAGAAGGGAGCTGGATGAAAACCCAGTTCTTGGTTGGTGAATTCACTCAGGATTCACGTTTATGTGATTCAATCAAAGATTCAAAGGTTTATAGTCCATCAGTTGGAGATAATAGAAAATTGAATGGGGGGGCCATTGAAACTAATCAAGTCCTTTTCACTCCAAAGTTATTTTCCAGAAAACCAACCAATCAATTCAACCAAAGAATAATGTGCTCATACATTTTCTTGATAAGGAGTAGACCATACAAATCTACCACAATCATAAATACTTCTTTGTCAAACTCAAGGAGGTTAGAAGATAATAATTTCTCTCTCAAGGAATCACAATACTAAATAATATCAAACACAAATACACCTTATCACTCCATATTTAAAATAACATCCAACACCTTAAAAATATTAGAACAATTACTTTCACAATAATCCCTTTGGAAAAAAGTACTTTTAAAATAAAATCAACACCTTAAAAGGCTTACTCATCCAATATGCAAATATAACAACTGAGACTTTATTTTAAAATTAAAATCAAACTCCTTATAACTCCCTTTACTATTTTACCATGAAAAATCACCACAAGAAATTAAACTTTAATTAATCCTTATGCCTCCCAACTACCTGACGTCAAACCTTAGGGCAATAAAAATTAAATTAAAAATTTGTACCTTTTCCCTTAGTGGGTTTTGAACCCACGACACTACCTCACCAAGCGCCCTAGTCGCAGCCTTGGCTGCCACGTGAGCTAGGTGCTCATGTGTGAGCTAGAGTCCCCATGCACTCTATTACCTCCTCTACTACCGTTAAAATAGAGATGCAAAAGACAAACTTCCAAACTTACTGCCATCAGGTTTCGAACCTGTAACCACTCTGCCACAAGTGCTAAGTCAAATGCCACCTGAGCTAGCCACCGGATGGTGCAAGAAACCAAGCACCTCAATGTCTTGAATACACCAAAATTTGGGTTTACATAGTACATGAGCTTTTTCAACAAAAATGTGGATGCAATAATCAAGACTCCAAACTAAGGTTTGACTAAGGTATAAATACCTTATGCCCTTATTCCCATGCACTTCAGTGGAGATGAATTAGTTGGGGGTCAATACTTATGTTTTAACTTCAAAATATTGAATTTACAATTATTTAAATTCACTAGAATTTAAATATTATAAATTAATATTTAAATATTTTGGCTTTATTAAATATTAAAGCCTCCTCTGGTTCTACCACTTCGAATAAATAATATTTATTTATAAAATTTAAATTAAATATAAATTTAAATATTTATAAATTAAATATTAAAACTTCCTTGGGCTTTTCTAATTTGAAATTAAAAGCCTCCTTGGGTTTTATTTTTTCTCATTCATGGTTTTAATAAAAACCCTTCTACTTATGCTTCACATAATCTTAAAAATAGATACTATGAAGCTCTTTTGCCATCACCCTTTTGCATTGCTCCTTTTGACCTTTTGGCATCAATGGTAGCTTATTCCTTGACATTAATGACAACTTCATTCCTTGATATCAATGACAACTTTGACTCAAAATGTCCAACAATCTCCCCCTTTATCATTGATGGCAACCCAAATTATTTTTACCAAACACTTGACCTTTTTCTTGTTCTGCTCCCCCTGGGACATTGCTCCCCCTATCTCAATACTCTCTCCTTAAAACTAATGTATCCCCCTCACTCAAATCTCTCTCCTTTTGACATCAATGGCAAAGGGTCACTTTTGGGGATCAAGGCTAAGAATGAGTCTCTTAGCTTACCCCTCCCTCACCTTATCTTGAGGTGGTTAATTTTGGGGTGGGAGTCTTACTCCCATTTTTCCTTGAAGATACTCAAAGGTCTCCTTTGAAAGTGGCTTAGTGAAAATATCTGCTATTTGTTCCTTTGTAGTAACATATTCCAACCTGACATGTTTATGTCACCTATTCTCTTAGAAAATTATACTTAATCATAATGTGCTTTATCTTGGAGTGCATCACTAGATTTTTGGGATATTATAGCACTTGTATTATCACATAGTATGGGAATAGGATGATCATATTTTATCTTGAAGTCTTCTAGAGTTCACTTTATCCATAATACCTGTGTTCAACTGTTTACTATTGTAATATATTCTACTTCTACTGTAGATAAGGATATTGAAACCTACTTCTTACTTAGCCAAGAGACTAAACAGTCTCCAAGAAAGAATGCTCCTCCACTTGTGATTTTCCTGTCATTAATGCTGCCAGTCCAATATGCATCAGTATATGTTGTCAGTGTAAAACTATCACTTTTGGGATACCAAAGCCCAAAATCCATAGTCCCTTTTAGATACCTGATAATTCTCATTACTGTTGCCACATGTGTTTCTTTAGATGCTATCTAAGACCTTACCACTAATCCCATTGACTGTACTATTTTTGGTCTTGTAGTTGTAACATACAACAAGCTGCCAATCATAGATCTATATAATATCTGATCTGCCTCTAGAGATTCATCATCCTTACTTAACTTGCATCCTATGACCATGGGGGTACTTACCGGTTTGCAATATTCTAACCTGAATTTCTTTAACATTTATTTTATATACTTAGTTTTTGAGAGAAATACCCCTTTCTCTATTTGTGAAATATGAAGTCCAAGAAATAAAGACAACTCACCAAGCATAGACATCTCAAATTCATTATGCATGTTCTTAGCAAATTCTTTACACATCTTATCATTGTTTCCCCTAAAAATGATGTCATAAACATAAACAACCACAATTAGTAGATCATTCCCTTTATTTTTGATATATAAGTTGTTGTTTTCTATTCCTTCTCTAAATCCCTATTCCTGAAGATACTTATCTAGTCTTGAGTACCATGCTCTAGGAGCCTGCTTTAGACAATACAGTACCTTTTTTAATTTGCATACATGATCTGGTTTATCTATTAATATGAATCCCTATGGCTATTCAATGTAAACTTCTTCTTCTAGAACACCATTTAGAAATGCTAACTTAGCATCCATATGGTATACCTTGAAGTTTTTAAAACTTGAGAAGGCTAAAAATATTCTTATGGCTTCAAGTTGTGCAACTGGAGCAAATATTTCATCAGAGTCAATTCCATCTACCTGTGCATAACCTTTGCACACTAAAATTTCTTTATTCCTTACTACTTGTCCATATTCATTTAGCTTGTTTTGAATACCCATTTTTTCTTGATCACATTCTTATCCTTTGGTCATGGAACAAGGTTCCAAGTCTTGTTTTTCTCTATATGATCTAATTCCTCATCCATTGCCTTGATCCAGAACTCATCTCCACTTGCCTGATTGAAGTCCTTTGGCTCAATATTAGATAACAAAGAGAAGTTTACTTGTTGAGATGGTGTTATTATCCTTCTCCTTATCTACCTTTCATATGGATTCCCAATGATTAGATCTTTTGGATGATGCTTCTATACATATCTAGATGGGGTTTTAGGAAGAAGTTTTTGTATTTTAGGAGATGATGGTAATTGGGACAAGATAATAGAGTCTTGTACAACAAAACTAGTATGCTCTAGGGTTGTTAATATTGTAGATAAATCTAGTAAAATTTCATCTGAAAGAGGATATGAAGTAGAAGGATCATTTATTTTAGTTGTGGTACAAGGTGGTGTGGGTTTAGTTTATGAGGGATGATCTTTAGGAGGGGTAGATTTTGTTGAAGATAAAGCATGGCAGAATGGGACACTGATTGGTTCTACCATTGCACACATATCAAAGTGTCTAGGGTCACCATGGATAGTGACCAATTGGTTTTTAAATTCAAATTTAACACATTGATGTAAAGTAGAAGGAACTACTCTCATTGCATTAATACAAAGTCAATATAGGAGAATGTTATATGATGCAGGACAAGATACAACAAACACGATCATTTCTAATATTATTGGACCAACTTGCAATGGTATTGACAACACTTCACAAGTTTCTTGGGTTTCATAATTAAATGCTTTGGTGATCATTTCAGTTTTCCTTAAATATTTAGCTTCAAATCCAAATATTTGAAAGAAATTATATGTGCATATATTTAGTTATGAACCATTATCAATTAGGACTCTTTTGACATCCACATCCCTAATTAGGGTCCTAATATATAAAGGATTATCTCTATACATGCTTTGAGGAGGAATGTCTTTATCGTGAAACTCTACATAATTTGTACCATGGGAAATTACAACATTGGCCATAGTAGTGGGTTTTATGTCTTGAGGTACCATGATTTTGCATAAGGTACCCATTGATTCTTCTCTGTGTATATATGAAGTTATTAAGAGATCTAGGAGAGCAATTATGGTTGTAGTATTAGCCAATTGTTCATTAATATCATAGGGAGGTTTTTGTTGTGAATTTTAATAATTATTTTCTTTGGTGGGTACTTTTAACACAAATGGAGGTTTTGCTTTATCAGTTGTTTGAGTTTGTGATTGGGAATTTTTATTCTAAACTTGTTGCCTAATGACAACTATAATAGTACCTTCAATTTTGTTATTTTGTGAGTGACCAAAGTGATATCTAGCATTCACTGTTTGTTCAATTGGAAGTATTTTTTGAAAAGGACATGTAGTCACTCTTCTAGGAAATGGATCTTTTGGAACTAATAAGTCTGTGATAGGAAGGATTGGTTCTGACTCATTTTTAAAACTATTTGAATTAGAGGTAATGTCTATTTCTCTTTTCATTTAACTTTCTAAATTACTTCTTGTATCTTCTAAAGATGAAAATTGAAAATATTAAATTGGCCTAATTGTGATTGCAGATTGAGTAGGCACATAGGAGTTTTATGGATTTTGATATGGTAAGAAATTATTGATGCTTCCCACGTATCAAGTTGGGGGAGGGACATTGTGGTTTTATAATTTATTCACAACTTCTTTACCATGATTGTGTAAAGGATGTTGGAATATGTCTAAAGTTTGATTAGAATTTTGTGTTTGTTTCTTTTGAGCATTGTTTGGAGGATTATTGTTTTGAGGGAATTTTTATACTTCCATTGCTCATTTATCAATTAGATCTTGTATCACATATTTTAATAATTTACAAGATTTGGTTGAATGTCCATCCACTCAATAAAAATTGCAATGTAAATCAACTCTATATCCAAGTAAAGTGGTATCTGGTTGCTGTATTTTTGGCAATCATATCAAACCTTCTTCTAATAATTGGGTTAGAATAAAGGTTAAAATTTGGTTCAATATTGTGAATTATCATGGGGGTTTATCAAAAACCTTCAAAACAAATTTCTTTATGGCTTCAAAAACATTGATTTGGAGTGTTTCTACTATCAGTAACCCCATCACCAACCACTTGTTTGTTTTTATATTGTTTTTTGGAAGATTTATCTTCATCCTTCTTCTTGAATTGTCCTCTTCTAATAAGGGCTTCTTATACCCTTCTTGCTAGAGCTATAGCTTGATCAAAATAAGTTATTGTATTAGTGGTGAGTTCATAGGATAACTACTCTTGTAATTTATCGATGAATATTTCTAACATTTCTCGGTGAGGTAAAGCAAAGTGTAATTTTCCTAGAAGTTGTCTCCATCTAGCTAGGAATTCTGTAAACTTTCATATTTTTCTTGTTTTAAATTATATAAGTATTTAATGGTAACATACCTTTCTTTGTAAGCACCAAATTGATGAACAAACATTTCTACAGTTTCTTCAAAATTTCTCAAGGAATTTGTTGGTAATTGATAATACAATTCCAAATCCATGCCTCTAAGGCTCTTAGGAAATATTTTTAGTAACAACAAATCATCATATGAAATATCGTGACAAGCTGTCCTAAACATACGAATATTCTCAATTGGATCTTTTGTCCATTTATATATCGAAATAACTGGCATGGGGAATATTTAGGATAAGTTTGGGCAACAACAATGGGAACCAATGGTTGACTACACATCTCCCTATAACTATATGTGGGATGATAAGGATCTATTTGATCTAAGTGTGAAGCTAATTGTTTGACTATAGCTTCAAGTCCTTGTGGTTGCCCACTAAATTGGTTTTTTGTTATCATACTATTGTGCATTTGATGATATGGAAGTGTCACTATATGAGGATTTCTAGTAGAAATACTATTATGTAAAGTATTTGTAGGAAGAGTATTGTGAAGTTTATACAAAATCACATTTTGCTGATTTTTTTTATTGATTTTGTATTTTTTAGCCTTTTTTGATGTGGATGCTTGTTGATTAAGAGCTTGAGAGAAATAGGAAGAAAAGTATTATTTTTATTTGGTGTGCACAATAGTATATTGTATTGCCATGTTTTGATTGATGTTTTTAGATGGACCACCTTGATCATCATCTTGCTCTGTTCTACTCATGTATGTTAATGGATTTGCATGCATTTAGAAAGCATATTCTATAGTTGCCTCCGTTGAATAATATCCTGTTGGAAGTAAATGTTATGTCTTTAACACTTGATTGATATCATCTATATTACTTTTTAAAAATTCAATAAAATGTTGTATGGATTTGAAACTAATATTGCCTTGAGGGTCTATTGTAGGATTGGTAGGATCTTCTTCTTCTTCTTCTTCCCCTTCTCTATTTTCATCCTCATCTTGTTCTGTGAGTTTATCATCTTCAATATGTATCTTATCATCAATATTTTCTTGATCTAGCTCTTATGTGGAGCCAGATTCTATTTGTTTACCATTTCTTAGGATTCTAGGCATTTTACCTTTGGATGTTTTGTTTTTCGTGGTATATATATATATATATATATATATATATATATATATATATATATATATATATATATATATATGTTTTGAATTTTTAGGTATATATGTTATATATACCTATATAAAATATTGTAGATATGTCTATATTATTTATTTATTTTTATTTTTAAAAAATAAAGTAGAAACAAGAATTATAATATAATAAGCTTAGTATTCCTGAAAAAGTTTATAAATATCATTGATAGGTTCAAGTTCTTCAGGAGTCATATAATGCTCTTCTTCAAATTGAAAGTTTTATTTTAGGAATTTGACAAAGTGGGATATTGTAATGCTATCAATATCAGAATATTGAGAATAAAACCATATTTTATGACAATATTCACAAAAATGGATAGCTCTAGGATTTCTCTGATATCTTCTCTTGTTTTCCAAAACTATCTCTTGATCTTCTACGTGTGCTAGAAATCGGTGTATAGTTATGGCATTTTTAATATAATATTCAAAAATATAGATGGATGAAGAGATACTTGCTCTCTTATCAGCTAACCATCTCTCACATGATCTTTGGATATCAAAGTAGTGAGAAGAGTTATCGGGTCCCAAAATTCTAGCTATGTTGAATCTCTTGATTTGACTAAGTCTTTATGTGTTGGATTTAATGATGTCAAGTCTTTTCCAAAGTTCAGCTCACTATTCTTGAGATGGGATACTAGAGCGTTCAACTACTAGAGATATTTCTTGTGTAGATAATAGTGTTCTAATTTTTATAATTGTAGATCTTCCTATATTGGAATATACCATATAAGTAATGAATCTAAAACATACAAGTTTAAATGATGTTTTTTTTTTATGTTTTATATTTTTGAATAAGAATGATGCTTATGTAGTTCACGTTGGGTTCACAAAAGAATGTAGATCAAAAAAATTTACACTCATTTTCTTCATGCTAATGGACCCGCGCCTCGAAGGAGAATGGGAAAATTATGGGTCTACACCTCAAAGGAGAGGCACTTGAGGTTGTGGCTTCTTTAGTTATTGTTGACGAATTGGGTGGGTTCACCAAGAAACATTTGTATGGCAGTTTCCATTCCTAGGTTGGGAGTTGTTTTATGGATTCATTTTATTGCACTCACATTCACCTAGTTTAGCCAAATGAAACTAAATCTATACTACATGCAATTTTGATTTAGATGAATACAACACACAACATAATATAGAAGATAAAATACATGCAATACTTATTAATAAAGAAATTTTAAATCTTACTCAATCTGGATGGCTGATTTGAAATCTTTTTGCTAGATGCAGACGATATCGGACGTTGTAGGATGATATTGGATGTTCGATCTGGTATCGGCTGATCCGATATGGTATCGTATGACCCGATACAGTAAGAAACTTGCAATTTCATAGATTGATACAAAAACATGATTATACAACATAACATGAATTTGATTAAGCATGGATTAGACTATATAAAAATTATTATTTGCAATACTTAAATGAGAACAATGTGAATCTATGCTATAAATGCAAAACAAAAAATTGGAATGCTATGATGATGAACACCTAATATGATGCATGAAATCTAAACTCATATGGAATGATAAAAAACATATAAATACTATTAAACAAATATAAGGTGATAAAATTGTAAACAATGCTTAGGAGTTGCCCCCAAGTGCTCTATAGATGATATCAGATGTTGTAGGGTGATATCATATATTACAAAGCGATGTTGGATTTTGGATATCATCGCGTACCAGCTGATGCGTAACTTTGGACCTAAAAACCTACAACAAATAGAGAGATAGTGATAATGCAATGGGAAACAAGGGGCGATAAATGCTTAAGGGTATCAGGGAAATCTAGGGAGAGTGCCTGAATTAAATAGGCAAAGGTGAGTTAGGGAGGTTGGGCTAAAGAACAAGGGGAGTTATGATTTTTGCCATTCTAGATGATATCTATTGATCTGATACCATAAAATCTACACTGTTGGTCAGGTATGGACAAGGGGCGTTAGAACAAATTTTATCATTTTAATTTTTTGGGTATTTTTTTGTTTTGGATGAAATTGGACATCCGATTTCGTACAATAAAGTATGATATTGTATGGAACAACCGATATCATTCAAATAGAGCCGATATCATTAGGAGGTTAGGAACAAACTTGATACATGCACAAAAATTAAGGTAGGAGGTTAGAAAGTTAATTAATTTTTATATTGTTTTGAACTTAGGGTAAATTGACTAGGGTCAATTTTAGCTTATTACAACATGATATCAAAGGATACCACAACTTTAAGAATTTGGTACAAAATATGATTGATAGTAATGATTTAATCATCGATAATCCTCTGGCTTCAAACAACTAGAATATGGGAATATTCAAAAATCCTTTACCAAATCATGAGACACTAAGGAATAACACTGGATAAGTAAATCAAGTACGGATTGATCCATCCACACAAGGTTTTTTTGGCATGGTGAATGTGATCACTAGAAATAGGAGGTACAATCAGCTAGATATTCCTCTTACACCAGTGCCTCCACAAAGGCCAACTCAGAATCCCTTATGAGACCCACCAACTAGATCGATGGTGACAATAAGGAATAGTCTCATTCAAAGTCTACATACGACCTCGATAAATATTTTTATTTATGAGATAATACAATAGTCTCCTAGGCACAGAGAGATGCTAATGGACATCTTAAGGTCCATATAAGTATAGTCCTAGGATCCAAAAGCTTTCACCAATTTTATGGGACATGTGCAGTAGTACCAAGAGATTGTCATCCAATTCTATGATAATGAAATCAAGACAGTCTCTACTGCTATAACAGACCCACCACTTCATATTATTGCATGTGTAAACCACACACCCTTCAAGCGGGTGTTGATCGATATAGGATCATCGATTAACATAATTACCATGAAGGCCTTGGGACATTTAAAATTACCTAAATATCATATCATACCCTCAACTTTCATAATGAGAGCATTTAGTGATGCATTATGCTTGATAGTAGGTGCTATAATCCTTCCTATTCAGGTTGGATTGAAGACCATACCTATTATGTATCACGTGCTTAAGGATGCCATGCAATACAATATTATCATAGGCATGTCGTGGATCATAAAAATGCAATGCACCCCTTAAATCTTGCATCAATATATCAAATATGTGCATGAGGGACAAGTGCATGTGGCTCCTTCAGATGAGTAACCCTTTAAGTATGTCAATCAAGTGGATTTACCAGGAGATTTCATACTCCTATCTATACATCTAGATATTATACCTACATCACCTATCAAACATCCAATGGGTAAATCAAAGGAAGTGTGCACAAATACTTCAACATTGGAACCACAACCAACTTCACATACAAGAGCTACTTATGTGAATCCTACAACACCAATAATTCTTAGGAATGACCAGAAGCTAAAGGTAATATTGGGTGAAAAATAATCTAAAGAAATCCCCAACGTAGAAAATATCGAGGTCCCAAATCCCATGGAGGAGGGAAACTCACTAAATTAAGTCAAAGGGGTACCTCAACCTGCCTCTCCTGTGTCTTCAACATGGTCATCTACATCGCAAGTTACAATTTATTTAGACAATCCCAGGTTAGAAGAATACCTAGTGTAGAATGTAACTTTCATGCCAATCATAAAATCTACATAGGATATGGGTAAGCCTCAAGACCATCACTTTATTATTGGGATAGTGATACCATTGGGGGTACCACCTAATTAGACTAAATTCATCTATGGATGTTTATACCAACTTGCAGATCGTTCACCCATAGAATAATATGATGATAAACCATTTGTAGTAAACATTCATTATCTATCTAACCCAGAGTTTGCCCTTCACTATTTTGAGCATTATCATTGGTATGGTTACAGTCTGGTTCTATTTAAACAAGGGTTTTGAACCTCGTATCAACTACACTATCAGCTACCATATGATAGGTTTATATTGGGTTATGATATAAGAGGTTAGGATGAGCTATTAGCCATATCTCTAGATTACCTGAACCTAAGCTTGGGGGTAGATGATGTTGATTGGAATCCCTACCATCCTAACCCTTTGCACTCTCAAAGGGATAAATTGCCAGTGACCATGGTTTCCATAAAACTACCATTGATCTATCATGATAACATTTTGATAGAGGTTAGTTTAGGCGATGTTCCAAGAATTGACTGGGCTATCAAAAATCATGAGTATATCGATGACACTGGCATTGAATCCTAGAGTTATAGTATAAAAATAGCAGAGCTTGAATCAAAATCTACTTCAAAGGAAGGATATTTAGAATCCATATCAGAGAGAGGTGGACCAAAAAATAATTCTGGAGAAGAAGATGACGACGAATATTTCTCAAAGTATGAGGAATACAAAGATGAGATAGAGATGGCCTATCTTGGGCCTCACCATTTGCATCATCTTAGGGAACTTTTCAACATGGAATCCATTTATCATGAGGTGTTCCTAGGTCCTCCCATTCAAAGAAGGCTAGTAAATCTGGAAGAGATATACCACATGGTGTTTCTTGGTCCTTCAAATTTAAGGTAATTGCTTCCCCCTGAGGATCCAATTGTTATATTTGTTCCTAGAGTAGACCCAGTAATATCCATTCTACCCGAGCCACATCCATATTAGGGGGATAAATCCAAAGATAGTGTGTTGCATCCTTGTGGTCTTGGATATTTCATCCATTTCATAAATATGATCTCCATTAATTTGACCACTCCACTCCGTAATCCATCTAACCCTTCAAAACCTTTGTACCTCAATATTGAGGCCATTGATTTCAATCATGCCAATTCACCTTTAGAGCCTAAATATTTCTTCCCTAATGAAGAAATGCTACAACCATTTCATTTTACACCAAGTTGTGCATACAATTTTTATCATGTTGAGGGTAATTTTGATTCAATGGAATCTTTAAACCCAACAGATGACATCCATTTGATCCCTATGCCTCATCAACTCAAGGAGGGGTTACACATATCAATAGATGAAATATTTGAAGTGGATATCAGTGAGGAACCCATGAATCCAAGGAAGGTCAAATTTGAAGAGAGCTTATCTCTTAAGGAATGCACCAACCTCATTCCTCTATTGAAAGAGATACATGATATCTTTACATGGACATACAAGGACATGTCGGGTCTATATCCAAAATTGGTTACTCACAACCTTTCTTTGGACCCCATCAAGAATCAAATAAATAAAAAACTCAGGAAGATGCATCCAACCATCACTTTGATTTTCAAATATGAATTACAAAAACTGTTGGATATAGAATTCATCATTTCCATCGACTATCTGGAATGGGTATAAAACATGGTACCCATAGGAATACCAAATGGAAGTATCCGTATCTGCATGGATTTTAGAGACCTCAATAATGCTACACCCAAGGATTCATTTCCATTGCCTAATATTGATTCTCTGGTAGATACACTACAAGTCACAAAATGCTTTCCCTCAAGGATAGTTTTTCTGGTTACAATAAAACTTGGATTAAACTCGAAGACCAGCATAAAACTACTTTCACTAATCCACAGGAAATATTTTGTTACAAAAATATGCCATTCAGTATTAAAAATATTGGTGCCACATATCAGCGGGCTATGACATATATATTTAATAACTATATGTATAAGATCTTAGAAGATTATATCAATGACTTATTGACCAAGTCATTTATGCATTCAGAGCACGTTGAGGTTCTCAAAAAATTCTTCGATCACTTGATAGAGAACAATGTCAGGTTGAATCCCAAGAAATGTGTTTTTGGTGTAACTTCAAGTAAATTCTTGGGATTCATCATTTCTAAATGAGGAATCAAAGTTGACCTAGTGAATTTCAAGGCCATTTTATAAATGTGTCCTCCCATGAATATCAATGAATTGAAAAGCCTACAGGACAAAGTAGCATTTATAAAGTGACTCATCATAGAATTATCAAACACATGTCAACCCATGAATCGAATACTACATAAGGGGATCCCATTTAATTGGGATGAGGACTGTCAAAAGGTCTTCACTAAGATCAAGCAATATCTGGCATCATCACCAATACTAGCTCTACCTATACTAGATGTGTCATTCTTACTATATATATCTACCACTAACTTTGCATTGGAAACCATGTTAGACCAAAAGAATGTGCAAGGTAAAGAACAAGAAATATATTACATCAACTAAACTTTGGTCAGCTACAAGCTATGATACACATATGTGGAAACACTATGCTTAGTAGTGGTCTTTGTAATGAAGAAGTTGCACCACTACATGTTGAGCCATACAACATATGTAGTATCAAAACAAAATCCTTTGTAGTATATGATGAGCAAGACATATCATAATATATGTACTGTAAAGTGGATCATGCTATTGATAAAATTTGACCTAGAATTTATAAGTCAAAAGTATATCAAGAAACAAGTCATAGCAGATCAATTGGCAAAGGCTCCTCTTTAGGATCATATGCCTCTTATCATAGAGCTTCTTGATGATGTAGTATTTGCATTATCGAAGTCACTAGAACCTAAAGAACTTGATAATGAAGCAGATATGTCTCTATTCTTCACAACTCCAAATGTGAGCAAGGAGGTGGTCCAGGAATTGTATTTTTAATGCCACAAGGTGCTCCAATGATCTTGTCATTTAAAATCAATTTACCTTGCACAAATATTGACATTGAATACGAGGTCTTAATATTAGGTCTCCATATAGTGCTCATCATGAAGATCAAAAAGCTAAATATCTTTGGCGAATCCTTGTTCATTGTTAATCAAGTCAAGGGGATATATTAGTGTAAATGTTTAATTTTGAAGGCATATAAAGAGATTGTGGATACATATCTAGCCCAACTAGAATGATATGACATCAAGGCAATCCCTTGAAAATTGAACAGATTTATAGACACCATGGCATATTTGGGATCCTTAATCCCTTAGAATATGTCTCCTAACTTCACTACCATTAAAGAGAAAATGCTATTACAATCCATGATATGATATGAGGTATAGAGCAATCAAGAATCATCCACATAGTTCAAATATAACCAACCCATGAATGGTTCTAAAAATCTAGAGACTTTTTGAAAAATGTGCCTTGGGGATCTTTGCTTTCGTAGGGTCCTACAAAAATGGTACCACCATTCTCCATAAGGTTGTTTTCCAATCAGATTTTGTACAAGTCAAACTATAGCGAGGACATGTCATTCATTCAGTTGAATTTTTTGCCTATCAAGATTAGATATCACAAATACATGATTTCCTTAATCTTGGTATAACCCCACAAGGAATATCACATGTCATAAAATGAACATTTAAGTAGAAAATTACTAAATATGTCTTGCTAAGAGACATCTTGTATCACCATAGCTATGATGGAATTTTCCTTCATTACCTTGAACTCCAAGAATCAACTTGGCCAATCTCACAAGCTCATGATAATACATGTGGTGGCCATTTCAGCGATATGGCCATAGTCAAGCGCATCCTTTGAATAGGCTATTATTTGCCCACTATGGAGAAGGATTGCACAAAATATTTCAAGTAATGCATCAAATTAATATCATGCTAATATTACACACTTGCCATCACAGGCCTTATAGCCCATCCAAGCATCTTGGCAATTTTCTTAGTGGGTTTTGGATCTAATTGGTAAGATCTCTCCCCCATATTTGGGCTAATATAAATTTATTATAACAACCACTGAGTACTTTAAAAAATTGGTGGAAGCAATCCCTTTGACAATAATGATAGGAGCACGTACTGCAGATTTCATACTTCATAATTTCATGTCATTTTAGGATCCCATCCAAGATCATATCGGATAATGGAATGTCATTCAAAAACAAAACTGTAAGGGCTTTAAAAATCTAAATATAATATCCAACATAATTTTGTGACTCCATACTATCCACAAGAAAATGGGCAAGCAGAATCTTCTAACAAGATAGTGATAACAATCTTAAAGAAGACTGTTCAAGAAAACCACAAATATTGGTATATCCAGCTACCCCTTGCACTATGGGCTTACAAAATTAGTATACAGACGCCCACTAGGGCAACCCTATTTTCACTAGTATATGTTTCTGAGGCCATTATACCCTTAGAATTTGAAATTCCAAACTTGCACATCATATTTAAAGAGTTCATCGATGATGACACTATGCGCTAAGCTCACCTTGACCAATTGATGCTTCTTGATGAACATCACATGAATGCCCTTGAGCATCTTTGAATTTATCAGGAACACCTAAAATGAGCTTAAAAAAATAAAATCCACTTGAGAGACTTTAAATTTGGAGATCTTATGCTAAAAAAAACCAACATAACTCAAACCTGCCACCATATTTATGAGACAAATTTACAGCCAACTGGTTAGGTCCATTTATCATCTCAGATAAGATAGGACCTAGAATGTATCACCTAACATCACTTGAAGGTGATGAAGAGCTTGAACCTCTCAACATTATTCATCTTAAGGCGTTCCACACATAAAAATTAAAATTCAAAATCAATTTAAAATAAAAAAAATCCAAACAAAGCAAAAAGCAATAAAATCCAAAAACATAAAAAAACATTTACATTATGCATTTTTATTTTGCATATGCATTCATTTACTTGCATTGCATTAAGAATGTTCATCCATTACACTTACATTAGGATAGGTTGTGTTTACAATATTACAAGTGATACCATGTTTGTATCTTAATCATGCATCTATTCATCATCATCATCCACCACATTTTGTGAGTAATTGTGTTTTTCAACACAACCCCTCTAGTTGTTATGAGGAATTGTAGACACCTCAAACACATCATGTCGATGGTGACTACTCATATTGACATGCTACAAGACCATATGGAAGATCTTGCACAAACTCCAAGATAGAGCAGTGGTTCTAACCACTCAATTTAGGATCCTTGGCCTAATCAGTCTGAACCGTATCTGAGGTATGCAGTCCACAGTTTGAACTACGGCTGACACCTATGGTTTACAGTCTGAACCATAGCTATCACATGCGATCTTAACTGAAGTTCATTTTTCCTTCATCCGAGACAAATCGGTTTGAATGACCATTTTATCTAGAAGAAGGCAGTTAAAGGATGGAAGCTTCCAATCCAACTTTCCTAACCACCCCTCTTATTCTTGGCTTCTCCATGAAGCCTCCCCTAGCCCTTGGGTAGTCCTATAAGTACCCCTCCAAAATATAGAGCAATATAGTGAATTTTTTATAGCGAAGCGCTGTCGAAATATATGATGGAGCATTGGAGGTTAGAACAGCGAATCCCTATTTAATTGTGAACTCACTTGAGTGCACTAAGAGAGAGATTTGTTGCTATCCTTTGCCAACTTAAGCATCATGATAATTTGTGTCATTGATGCCCTAAGGAGATAGAATGATAAGAAACACTAATTTGGGGTAAACAGAGGCCCTATCAAGCAATTCAACCGCTAAAACTATCAAAGGACACTGAGGCGATCCTTGATCATAAATTTGACAAGGAGGATCAATCCTATTGCCCTAGAATTAGATGGAAAACCTACTTGGTTGCAGTCTATGGCTGTCAGCCGTGGTTTGTAGTGTAGACCGCTCATCAGAGCTATGGTTTGCAATAGGTATAAGATCCCCCTTACTATTCTTTTTGTAGTGTGATTAGCTAGTTTAGATTAATCATTCTAATGGTTTATTTGGTAGTTTAGAGACTCTGACTAACCGTATTAAATATTTTATCAGGTTTACTTCATTTTAACAAGTAGGACATAATTAGTTTCTTTCCATGTTCTAATGCTTTATTTCATGTAATTGATCCTCCATATTGATAGATGTACTTGTTGTTTACATGTTTCCATCAATATTTATGAGAATTACATATGTGTAGCATAGTTTATCTACTTTCTTAATTTCATTAGCATTATGGCCTTTGCATGTATAAATCCTTTAAAGGGCCTCATCACGAGAGGCTGCCTATTTTTTTAATGTTCTTGTGTTGTTTATTGATCGTAGGAAATAGGTTCAAAGGAGCTTCAATCATCTAATTCCTTCCTCAAAATGAAGAAGAGGGTCAAATCCACCCTAGAACAGTTTGTGACTATTTAGAAAGTATTAGTATTGTACCTACCTCATTGGGGGATTCATAATTGTATCAATTTTATCAACATTTGGGTGACCCTAAGAGGGGTATGATTATAACCGAGATTCGCTTTCGATATTAATAAAAAAAACATCCATTTTCTTGTCATATGCAATATTGATTCTTATTTTATGATTTTATGTTTATTTCTATTGATCTACTAGATAGGTGCATGCTTTTTTGATAGTTCAGAAGGTGATCATAGTGGAACTCTGTAATTCAAGCTATATAACTACCATTGCTTGTGTTTTGGAAATTGCAAGTGTAGACCGCAACTGACAGCTGTGGTTCAATTGTTGGCCCGTAGCTACAAAATATGGTTTACAGTGTAGACCATGCACTAGCCCTATGGTTCATAGTAGACATATCAGATAGCATAGAGCAAAACATAGACCGGATGTGGACCTGAGGTAGATCCCACTTTTCACCCTTTGTAACTTTTTATGTCTCTGTGTTTTTCCAAAATGCTAAATTTGCAATACAGCTAGGAAAAAAAAAAAAAAGAGAAATGAACTTAGGTCCTAGAGTTGTATTAATTTTCACATTATTAGAAATGCAGTGCTAGGAAAAACAGACCTCTGAGTGTAGTCCGCGCTAGAATAAAGTGTGCTTGATAGAATTGTGTGTTTGATTTGCATGCTTGAGGCCTAACCGAGGGCTATATCATCATAATTGCATTATCAAAAATAATTTAGGATATATCATACATATTTTATGAAATGAAATGTTTATTTTTGCATATCATGTAAGAAACAATCATTTATGCTATATTATGCATTTTCCTTTTATTCAAAAGAATAAAACAAACCACACACACCATGTTTAACTTAAACGCTAGTGAGTTGGGAGTCACATCCAACCACTAGTAGGGTTCAATGATGGTTGGTGTAATTTACATCCATTGATCCAAATCCTACGTACCCTTGGATACTAGACCAATACCAGATCCAAGAACCATCCGTAGCCTAGAAAATTTGCATGTACTTATCTTCAAAGGGTATAACGCTAACTAGGTGAGATTGGGTGACGATCGGGGAGGACATGTGCTTCTTATCTAGGTGTGGACTTTCAATACCACACATGGGGGATTTATGTGTCCTGGAAGTCACATCCAGGTTGTCGAGCTATGAGCATATAGGTGAAAGCCATTTAAACTGATAATACAATCCAACAAGCTTTCAAAACATGATAAGGAGTTCTTTACTGATACAACAAACTTGAAACAACATCAAACAGTTTAGGGCTCAATTTTAAAATGTAAAGGATATAATCACACTGTTTACCTTGTATTATTCTTTATTGCTTAATTCATCAATATAAGGCCTTCTTTGAGGCCAAAATTTTTAGTGAGAGAGGCTTCCTCTCGAGACTTATCTAGTTGGCACATCATGACAACTAGGTATAGTCAAGCTCACTCATGAGCTAATGACTCAAAAAATGCAGAGAGATGCTTTGAATGCCTTCGATATTCACATGAGGATATTTCAGATCTTACACATATCCTTGCTAGGTGTCACACTCATCATTCACCTAAGGATATTTTAGATCTTGCACATCTCCTTCGATATTCTATATTTCAAAAAATGTACAATATAATACTATTAAAAATATTATATCATAATCATAACATAAAATATGAAACATCTGCTATGTTATTAAGCATTCAAGCCATACTTCAAGCTGTAGCTGACAACACACACAATAATTGCTTTCAATGGATCTGGTCATACATGATTTTGAGACAACATTACCACCAAGAGACAGAACAGTGACACCTTGAACATCAACACCTCTAAAAGATCCCAATTCGGCAAAAAAAAGTGGATTTAAGAAGTGTATATGCGTCAGCTTGACCATATTTGAAATGCATGTACTTGTAACTAGAAAGCATCATTTTTTTTATTTAATAGAAGAATGCATACTAACCATTTCTTAAAGCAAAAGTATTTCTTTTTTTATAGTACATAATGTGTTCTTCAATACAACAAAGTTTCATTTAATGGTATATCATCAGATAGTTTACACATTATATATATAGAAAGCTTCTCTCCATATTCGGGTACTATAAAAATATTTATTTATATTTGAAAATTTCTTTCTAATTAAATACTCTTAATACAAACACATCAAGAGTTTTTTCCCAAACCAACTGAATAAATATCATTTCTTTAGCAATCAACAAGAGTGACCTTCTAATACGTAATTTCATTTCTACATCAATTAGAAAAATAATTCAACATTGATTCACTTACTTGTAGACTTGATGTTGAAGAATATCTCAAATAAGTTCACCAATAATGAAAACTTAGAAGCATTTTCTCACAGGGTTCTCCCAATAACTTTACGGCTATTAGCACCATTACCACACACACCTTTAACTTCATTCCCCATTCATTAAATAGAGGAATTCTAAAGTTCCTACGATGACACATACCAAAACAAACATGCATGGAAGACGTTTAACAAGCAACCAGGTGTTTTCATCCTCCCTTGTTTGATGGAGAAAAATTATATAGACACACATATATTTTTTAGAAATTATATTATTATTATTATGGCATGAATTTATATATTTTTTATATTTATATATATCTTTATATATTTTTATATATTATTTCTTATATTTTCATTTTATTTTATTAAAAATGTAAATATATGTAATTATTTTCATAAAAGAAACATTAAATCAACTTTAGAAAATTTATGCAACTAATCATATGCACAAAATGCAA
This sequence comes from Wollemia nobilis, assembly GCA_028583015.1. Lineage (NCBI taxonomy): Eukaryota > Viridiplantae > Streptophyta > Pinopsida > Araucariales > Araucariaceae > Wollemia > Wollemia nobilis. The sequence goes on from JAQPPZ010002068.1 coordinate 2,768,304, forward strand.
TGGCAAGCAAGATGACCTATATGAAAATATTCAATGGGCTTCAATGTACCCATGGCCAAGGTGCACTAGGCACAAAATTATATCCCACATTACCTGACACTTATACCACTGTTTCTACCAGAGGTGGGTATTTGCTTCAACTGATTTCCCACTTCAAGGTAGAAATATGCACCTGCAACCACAAACACTTGTAATTGTATCACATTCTTCCAACAAAATCTAGTCAATTAATGGCTTTGTTACACAAAGGATGACTTATCGATCGAAGTAGCTCTAGAAGTAGCTTTCAAACTTCACCCAAAACCTGAGACATATATAAATGCATCATTACAACATGAAACTTATAATTATCATTCCTTAGATTATACTCAAAATCTAACTTCTGAAGAGGATGACGCTCAAATAACATTACAACGACAACCTATTTTTCAACTACCACAACCACTTCCACTAAAAAGCAACCTTCTCCATCTAATAATAATACTATTCTTTCTCAATATTTTCAACATCTATTTGCTCAAAATACAACTTCTCAAAAAAATAAAAATATGCAAATTCTCAATTCTCCTTGATAAAATACTCAAAAAAATACCACTCCTTATAAACTCTAAAACCCTCATACTTCAAACACTAGGCACAATCGTGTTTCCATTTCCACTCATTATATATTAGCACAACACATATTATCCTCCACATAGCAACATAGTAGTGCAAAACAAACATGATGAGCAACCCCATCATCTTGAAACTATAGTAAAACATTTAGCTTCAAGATTGAATCAGAGACCCTTATCACCCTACATTTAGCTATAAGAAAATGTGTAGCCAACCATTAGATCCTATTGTTGTTGCTAGACCATATTATAAATGTTTCCCCATGCTGGTGTTGCCAATTTATAAGGGTATCAAAGATCCAATCAAGCATATTCGTATGTTTAGGACAACCTATCATGATATTGCATACGATGATATGTTATTATTAAATATGTTCCCAAAAAGTTTAGGAGACATGGCATTGGAATGGTACTATCAATTGCCAACACATTCTTTAATAAAATTTGAATAAATTGCAGAATTAATTGTACATCAATTTTGTGCTTACATAGAGAGACATATCACCATTAAATATTTATATAACCTAAAACAAGGAAAAGAATAGAGCTTCACAGAATTTTTAGCTCGATGGAGGAAACTTCTAGGAAAACTACATTTTACTCTACCACCAAGAGAAATGTTAGATATTTTCATTAGGAATTTACAAGAGCAATTATCCTATGAGTTAGCTACTGCAACTGTAACATATTTTGACCAAGTTATACACTTGGATAGAAGGGTATAATAAGCCCTAATTAGAAGGATATAATTTAAAAATAAGGATGAAAAAAAATCATATAAAAATCAATACAAAACCAAATATGTGGTAGGATATGGGGTTACAGATAGTAGACCTACTCCAAATGTTAACACCACAAAAACTACAAAGAAGTTTGTGTTAAAAGCACCTCAAAAACCTCCACAACTTAACTTCACAAGATTAAATCAACCTTTGAAAATGGTCTTACCACAATTGGTAGAAAGAGGTTTGATAAAGTTGCTAGAAATACGAGAACCTGATCCCTCTCAAGCTTGGTATAGACCAGACCAACATTGTGATTTTCATCAAGTTGATGGACACCCAAAAAACACTCGTAAAATATTAAAATATTTGGTGCAAGACTTAATTGATGATGGAAAGTTGGAAGTAGAAAGCCCTCCACCAAATAAAAACCCTCCAATAGAAAATGCACAACAAAAGACACAAAATGTTAATTAAAACTTAGATATATTTTAAAATCCTCTACAAGAATTATAAGTAAGCATTGGTTTCTATTGGTTATTAAAACAATAAATATTATGGAAGATTGATGCTGGAAAAAAACTAGGGCATTAGTTGGGTAGCCGAAGAGATTTCTAGTTACTATGGATTTGAAGACAAGATTTTTGCCCTAGGAGGGTCCAATGGGGACACATCTGGATCCTCTTCGAGAGAGACATAGTTCTTTTGTAGATTTGTTAAAGGATAAATCTCCATCAAAGACTGAAGAAGCACAAAAAACTGCATTAAAAATACTCCTTACGACTGCTAGAAATAGATCAACATCTCAACGAGTTAATGGATGCTTGCCACAGTCAGAATAAAGGCCAAAGATTGTCATTGAGCAAAGGATGGTTGAAGAAACAGTTTTTTTGTGGCTGATCCAAAACACACCCCAAAATTGGGGACCCACATTTTTTGTAGGATTTCAAAGAAAATCTTAGTGACCCAGATGCCAAAAATCAAGAAAAGGTGTAAAAATGCACAAGTGTAGAAAGTGTCGCGAAATCGCGACATGTCGCAAAATCACTGCTGAAACCAGAAAGGTGTCGCGAAATCATGACATGTTGCTTCGTCGCTGCCAAAAATAGAAAGGTGTCATGAAATCGCGACATGTTGCTCCGTCGCGGCCCAGAGAGGAGAGATAAAGGCAAAGCGAAAAGGCATAGCGAAATCGTGACATGTCATAGAATCATGGTTCAAACAAGGTAAAGCGAAAAGGCGTAGTGAAATTACAACATGTCGCGGAATCGTGGGTCAAACAAGTCAAACAAGGCAAAGCAAAAATGCATAGCGAAATCGTGACATGTCACAAAATCGTGGGTCAAACAAGTCAAACAGGGCAAAGTGAAAAAAAAGCGTCGCAAAATCGCGACAGGAACTGGCAAAGGGGGGCACGAAGAAGAAAGGTGTAGCGATATCACGACGCATCGCAAAATCACGGTCAACACAGTCAGCGACAGTAGGTGGGCAGAATGGTCGTAAAATCACAACGTGTTTGATTTTCATGGCTTGCAGACAAGTGGAAGGCATGAAGCATAAAATGGTCGTGAAATCGTGACAGAATCGAGCGAAAGGCATGAAGCGCAAAATGGTCATGAAATCATGACAGAAAGCAGCGAAGGGGGGATGAAGCGAAAGAGCGTCGTGAAATCGTGACAGGTTGCGGTTTCACGGCTCCAAAGCAGCAAAGTGGTATGGATGAAAATAGCGTAGCGATTTCGTGACATGTCGCGTTTTCACTGCCAAATGCAGCAAGAGCAGCTGGAAGAGAAAAACGTTGTGAAATCATGACAAGTTGCAGCCAAAGTGTACGGAAGAGAAAAACATCGTGAAATCGTGACGGGTTGCAGCCAAAGGCGTGTCTAGTGAAAAATGTCATGATTTCGCTACAGGTTGCAGTCGAGAGTGTACGAAAGTGAAAATGGTCATGAAATCACGACAGCATTGAGCGAAAAGGCATGAAATGTAAAATGGTCACAAAATCACGACAACATTGAGCGAAAAGGCATGAAGTGTAAAATGGTCACGAAATCGTGACAGAATTGAGCAAGAAGGCATGAAGCGTAAAATGGTCGTGAAATCACAACAAAAAATGAGTGAAAGGGCACGAAGTGAAAAACATCATGAAATCACGACATAAATGAGCAAGAGTGTATGGAACAGAAAAGCGTCGTGATTTCGTGACATGTCGCATTTTCACTGGGCAAGAAGGAAAGAATGATGTTGTTTGAAAAACGTCGCGATATCGTGACCTATCTCATTTTTGCTGTGCTGGACGAGGAATAAGTTGCATGCCTAAGGACGTTGTGATTCACATGGGGCCATTATAGAATGTGCTGGAAACATAGAACACGTGGCATACAGGTGTCAGAGTTGCAGAAGCATTACATGTAACAAAAAATTTTGGACGTTTTGGCATCGAGCATGAAGTAAAAGCATTGAAAAGGTAGAGAATTTGAAATGGCGCATTTTGGGAGGTGAAGCGAAGCGACGCAGGGAGAATCGAAGAGTCATGCCAGATAGTATAAAATCAAAAGCGCACATTGAACAAGGGGTTGGAAATTGCTGCTAGCAGAGTTGCAGAGAAAAAGGGCTACATGCCATTCTGGGCCTGCACTTGGAGCAATTTCATTCATTTATTCTGGATTTTCTTTTAACCTAGAACATTTTGTCACTGTAATTGATACATCATTTTAATACAGAAATACAGAGAGTTGGCATCTCATTGATGAGAAAGGAGTCATTTCTGCATGCATGATTTAATGTTTTATCCTTCCCTTTCATATTTCTATGCTTTTAGGTGAAGTTTAATGCAAGTGTTCTTGGTTGCTTCATGCGAATGTCTAAATTTGGAAATACATTAAAAACCCTAGAAACCAGCACCTAGCTTATCTAGATTGTGCGAATTTGCAAGTTCAATAGGTTAGGTTGCATGCAGAAACCTCATTATCTTCGATTTTGTCAATTAGGATGGTCGCACTTTGAACGTAGTTTAGTTGCATCTTCATTTGCATTTCTTTTATTTTTCAAACCCTCATTTTAGTTTTTGCATTTTAATTATTCTTATTCAAGTAAATAACTGAAAATCCACCAAAGCCTAAGATCAAATAGATTTATTTCTTACATTCATTCATTTGGAGTCCATTGCGAATTCAAAGTAAATAAACCATAGTGCCCCTTGTTAATATCCACCTATAACCCTAAGGTATTCCCAGCATTCAAACTAAAACAACATCATTGATAGATAAAGAACCAGCATAACAGGAACCTTGGAGAGATTATTTTGTCATAATCTCTTTGCAAGCAGAGGATTCTAGGACTCAGATCCTACCGGAGAGTGTGCTTTCACAATTGGGTGAAAACACCACTCAACAGATTGGCGCTAGAAGGAGGGCCCGAATTGGTTTAATTTACTTTTGATTTCATACATGAGTAATATATTTTTTATTTAATTTTCAAATCATCTTTTAAAACTCACAAATAGCTAAACTGTAGCTTTTGTTTTCTTTTGTTGCAGGTTTTCTTTGAAATAATCGAGGGTTTCATCAGGCAGGCTAGACCCACCGTGCTTTATTGCGACCAGGTCCCAAACAACCGGGGAAACCATTTTTCATGACCTTACTGGTACTCCCAAGAATAAAACCAAGCAATTCATAAGCTCACCAGTCACAAAAGACCTATTTTCTCTAGGAACATCGAGTGGACCTACACCAGTGACATCAGTTGCCACTAGTGTTCCTATTGTCAGTAATATTTCCACTGCCCTTATAGGGTTGTCTTCATCGATTTTGAGTCAAATGGCTCAAGCTCCAGCAGCTCCTTGGTATGGAGCTAACAATATTCCTTTAAACATTGCTAGGGATATCCATGAAATCCCTAAGAACATAGAAATATTTTTGCCTAAATACAAACCAGATGGCCCAAGAATAGCAGAAGAACATATCCAAGCCTATAGGGATGTTTTAATTAGACTACAAGTACAACATGAATATGTGGCTTGCAGACTTTTCCCCATGAGCTTAGATCCAATAGCATATGAATGGTACATATGCTTACCAACTGGTTCAATTACTTCATGGACGCAAATGGAAAATGCCTTTGTTAATCAATTTAGGTCACCCTTGGATCCTGCAACCATTTACAATCAATTTATTACATGCAAAAGGGGACAAGGGGAACCAATCAGAACATTTAACCAGAAATTCCAAAAGTGCTATAATAGAGCAGTTCAGCATTTTGCCATTGATCCCGCAGTGGCTTTACAAATATATTTTGGGGCATTGGACCCCATGACAGCCATGTTTGCAAGATGCAATCCTCAAGTCACCACGCTGGCTTTAGCCTATAATGAAGCCATGACCATCGAGTAGCAAATGACACCACAAGGCTACGGGTTTCCCTAGATGCCTATGATGGGACAGTATGCTCCATATGGTCAAGCTCCCTTGGCAAATAAGATCATGGCACCTCAAATGCCAAGCATGAATGCCTTCCCATATCAGCAGTCGTATCCACCAGCACCTGCATATGCACCCATTCCAATCCAACCAATCACATCCATTCCACCTGTTCTTGCATTTCTGTAGAATAGTCAATCGACTATGCAAGGAACCAGCCAAGTTAATCCTCAGGCTATAGTTTCTTTTCCAAATCCAACTCCGATTTAGAGTGTCAATCCATATGGGAATAAAATTCCTCAAAACCCGACCCAAATGTTGAATCAAGACCCCATCAATTATGCAAATCCAACGGGGGTTAACAATAATGGGATTCCACCAAAGGAGATTTATTCAGAGGTCGAAGAGCTCAAGAAATTAGTTCATAAACTGAGCAATGACCAGGTTCAATAGCAGAAGTATGAATCCCATGCCCCTCACTCAAATCAAAATTTTAACAATAGAGGGAGACACTGGAACACCAAGCCAAACAATGGGGGAGTACCTGCTCCCATTGCTAATCAACTAGATACTTCTGCAGGACCTATTCAATCCAATTCCCTTTTGAATCTTTCAGATTTGGCTTGGGAAAGGGGGTGTAGGTTGCACAACACAAAAGAACACAATGAGAGGAATTGTCTTGAAATTGCTAGATACACTCATTGTCTTCAGGCACAAGTTGATGATTTGGAACTGGTATCAAATGAGGGTCCATCACAAGATCAAGATGATAATATTATGGTAATGGAAACTGTATATCATAAAGAAGGTGAGAGTGAGGAAGAAGAAGACAAAATTTTGGAACAGGAGGTGCAAGCTTTTCAAGATTTTAGAAAGGGGAATCATGGATACCATTTGAGAAGTAAATCTAAAGCCCCTAAAACCTCATCAACACCTCCAAACAAATCTATTCTTCCTCCAGATACTAAGGCAAATAATAATCCTCCTCCTCCACTCAGAAGAGAAATGTCTAATGACGTGCAGAAGACATTCAAATTCGAAAAACCAAACTATGACATAGTGGAGGATCTAAAGAAGTCCAAATCTAGCCTTTCGTTCTTGGATGCGGCTAGATTTCCTGGCCAAAAGGAGGCATTGATAAAAGCTTTGAACTCACCTGATCAAATGTGGAAGGAAAAGGGAGTTGAGTCCCATCTGATTTTGCGAAAGGAGAGACGGGATGTCCCACCATTCTTACTGACTTTGAGAATTGTGGGTAAGAATTTGCATAACTGTTTGGTGGACACGGGTGCTACGAGCAACCTCATGCCTTCAGAGATATGTCAAATGTTGGGTCTGCAACCTGTTTCATCCAAATGCAAGGTCCTGCAATTGGACCGATCAGAGGTAAATGTGGTAGGGACTCTATATGATGTCAAAATTCAATTAAACTCTGAACCGAGGGTCCAACAGGTTGTAGACATTCTGGTTGTTAATATCCCAAGTAGATATGGAATGCTACTTATGAGAGATTGGATGAAAACTCTGAATGGCTATTTTTCAACAGACTGCTCACACATGTGGCTACCGTGGAAAGGAATTGCAAACCAAATCAAAGTGGAAAATGAACCGAGGCTTAAGGAAATCATAACAAAATTTAACAAGCCAAATGAAGTTCAGTTTTCTGAGCCATAGCTGGGGGTTTATGCACTTGATGTTGAGGAGGCTACTGAAGAGCCTAAAGAGGAAACATGTCATGGTGGCTCTTCTAAGGAAAATGATTGCACATGGTTGCTCAGGTTCGATGGATCAAAATCTAGAAAGGGAGTAGGAGCTGGAGTCGAGCTCACTGGCCCAGGAGGTAAACCATTATTGGCTGCCTACAGATTATAATTTCCTTGCATGAATAATGTGGTAGAATATGAAGCATTGATCTTTGGTTTACGTCTAGCATTGAGCAAGCAAGTTAAATGCTTAAAGGTTTTGGGAGATTCTGAGCTGGTAGTCAAGCAGATCAAAGGACAGTATACATGTCGTGATAGGAGACTAAGTCTTTATAGAACTAGGGTTATGGACCTCATTGAGGAGTTCGATGCGTTCAATATAACCCTTATTTCTAGGAAAGGAAATTGAATAGCAGACTCTCTTGCAGTCACCGTGGGCATGTTAAACCCGGTTGATATAAAAAGGTGTAAAAATTTCTCCATTGAATTGGTTCCTTGTCCATCAATACTTGATAATGTCAAGAATTTCCAGGTTTTTGAAAATGACAGACATATCTTCAAATTTGTCACGAACTCGGGTATTTTTGAAAATCAGGTGATCGATGAGGAGCAAAGGTGGCAAGATGAAATAGAAGACGAGAGTGAAACCGCATGTCAATCTAACAAAATACCTAAAGATGTGGTTTCATTGGAGAAAATGTTCGACGTGGGATACAAGACCAAAAAAGGAAAAAGAGTCCCACTCCCCAAAGAGGCATGTGATTCAATTAATCTATGGAGTGCAGACAATCCAAAGGAGGTGTACATTGCAAAGGCATGTACAGATGAAGAAAGGAGCAACATAATGCAGGCCTTGAAGCATTACATAGATTGCATTGCTTGGAATTACAATGAACTGAAGACATACAACCAAGACATTATCACACATACCATCCCTTTGAAGCCAGACTCCAAGCCTTTTAGGAAAAGATAGCGGGTTGTTAACCCGCTATTGGAGCCTTTAATCGAAAGGGAGGTCAAAATATTATTGGAAGAGAAGATCATTTTTCCTGTTAGGCACTCAACCTGGGTTTCCAACCTTGTTCTAGTAAGAAAAAAGAGTGGAGAGATTAGGTTGTGCATAGATTTTTGAAATATTAATAAAGCCTCTCAAAAGGATAACTATCCATTGCCATCAATTGATGAAATTCTACAAACGGTAAATGGATCTGAAATGATGTCCTTTCTTGATGGGTATTCTGGATACAACCAAATTCTTATCCATCCAAATGATAGGATGAAAACAGCCTTCACCACCAAGTGGGGGACATTTGCATATAAGAGAATGCCATTCGGACTGTTAAATGCTGGTGTGACTTTTCAACGTGCCATGGATTATGCATTCAAAGGCCTCATAGGCAAATGTATCATCGTGTATGTGGATGATATTCCAGTATTCTCTAAGAAGAGAGAGGACCATGTCAAAGATTTAAAGAAAGTGCTTCAAAGATGCAGAGAACATGGAATTTCCTTAAATCCAAAAAAGTGCATTTTCGAGTAATAGAAGGAAAATTGCTTGGTCACATCATTTCAAAAGAGGGCATATCCATCGACCCAAAAAGGATACAAGCTATCCAAAACTTACCTCTCCTAAGTAGTAAAAAAGAATTGAGATCTTTTTTTGGGCAGGTTAATTTTGTGAGGAAGTTTATCTCTAGCTTTGCTGAGATAGCCAAACCTCTAAACAAGATGCTCAAGAAGGATGTGGATGTAAAATGGAATGAGGAAAGTAGAGTGGCCTTTCATAACATCAAAGATGCCATTTCCAGAGCCCCGGTCCTCATAAGTCCAGACTATTCTAAGCCTTTCTATATTTATGCTTTTGCATCAGAACACTTTTGCGAGTGTCTTAACCCAAAAATGCGAGGATAGTGCATAAAAACCCATAGTGTTTTTAAGTGCCCCCCTAAAAGATGCTCAATTAAGGTATTCAATCCTTGATAAGCAAATGTACGCACTTTTTAAAACGATGAAAAAAATTTAGGCATTACATTGTGCACAGCAGAGTTATTGCCATCGTGCTCGACTCTATTGTTAAGACCATGTTTTTACAAAACAAACTAGGTGAGAAAAGAGGGAAATGGATTTCTACAATCCAAGAATTTGATCTCGAAATCCAACCTATGAAACTAGTTCGAGGACAGGGACTGGCGAAGGCGATCGCAGAAAATAATCCGCAAATAACATGCCAATACTCGAACATAGAATACATTGCTAAGGATGACTGGTATGTTGATGTTGTGCAATTTTTATTGACTGGTAAGTGTCCTTCTAATCTGAATTCAACTCAAAGAAGAGCTTTAAGGCTTAATTCTGTCAATTATCTAATGAAATCTGGTGTTCTTTACAGGAAGAATCATGAAGGGATCTACCTGAGGTGCTTGAACAAAGAAGAAGCTGCCAGGGTGTTGTAGGAATTTCACGAAAAACATGGAACTGGTCATGGTGCGGCAAATGCTACAGTGCATCAAATCCTGAGAGCAGGATACTACTGGCCCCACATCTTCAAAGATGCACATGCCCATTTACGATCTTGTCATATCTGTCAAGTGGCTGCCAATAGAGAAAGAAATGCAGCCATGCCATTACAACCTATAGTTGAAATGAGACCATTTGCACAGTGGGGACTAGATTTCATTGGGTTTATTAACCCAAATTCCTCTGATTCTCATAAATTTATATTGATAGCTACAGACTACTATACAAGGTGGACAAAAGCGATTCCTACTAAACATGCCATCATAGATGTTGTAATAAAATTCCTTGAGGACCAAATTATAACAAGATTCGGAATGCCCGATTCTATTGTCAGTGACAATGGTAAAGCTTTTTCTACGCAATTTGTAGATTGGGCATATGACAACAAAGTGAGCTTAAAATTTGCATCCAATTATTATCCTCAAGGAAATGGTCTAGTCGAATCTTCAAATAAAAATTTGTTGAACATCATTAAGAAATTGTTGGAAAAGAACCCTCGGGACTGGCACAGCCAATTGAAGTTTGCCCTTTGGGCAGATAGGACTAGAGTGAAAGAATCCATAGGGAATACTCCCTATCATTTGGTCTATGGGCAAGACTCGATATTTCCTACAAATTTGAAGTTGCAGACCTTGCATTTCATACAAGAGTACTTGGGGATAGATGATCAAGTTGAAGCCAAGTTAAGTCATTTGTTGCACCTTGATGAAAAGAGAGAAGAAGCCATGAATCACATGAAAAAAAACCAGGAAGTTATCAAGAGATGGTTTGACAGAAGGGCTAAAATCAAGTCCTTCATAATTTCAGATTTGGTATTGCTATGGGACAAAAGACATGAGGAAAAAGGGGATCATCAAAAGTTTGATTGTCTTTGGTTGGGCCCCTATCAGATTTCAAAAATTCTCAAAAAAAATACCTTTAGGCTAAAAACTTTAGAAGGGAAAGATTTTATGCTACCGGTTAATGGGCAGATTTTAAAGCATTATTTTAGCCCTTAGGTTGTGAGGGTTTGATGTTTTCTTTTCGGATTTGGTGGGGATTTTCAGATTTTGTTTTCATTATTTAGGATTGTTAGTTTAGTTAGGATTTAGGTTGTGGGTTTGATTTCAGTTGATATGTTTTGTTTATTTTGAAAAAAAAAAATAATAATAAATAAATAAATAAAAAAGGACATAAAATACTTTGAGATGTTAGCTTATGCTTAAGATTAGGAGAATATGAAATATTGGAATTGTCTTGTAAAAGCTCCACAAGTCACACAAACACTTTAAGTTATATCGTTTGAAACTTGTGATGCATGAAGTAGTCAGTTTTGTGTGACAAATATTTCATTTGCAATTCAAGAGATAATGCATTCATGTTCCATCTCACTTTACATACATTCCATCTTAGTTGCATATGCATCTTAGGTGCAAGTCATTAAAGTATGTCAAATACTCTTAGGGTTGTGTTATAACATAAATGTAAGAAAAATCCTAAGGTTGGAAACTGAGTCTTGAGATGTCTAGAACCAAGCACATCTTATACATCAAAAAGGATCTTGAGCAAAATGATCAAAACCTAACTTGGAAGAAAAGGTTGGGTGAAAGAGGTTTCTCATGTCTATCCAATTATGCAACATGATCCTTTAAATAATGGTTTTGACCACTTCCATAGAGATTAAAGCCTAAAATCAGAGTAGTAAGGATAGGGTTAAATCCTCATCGAACTTAGGTTGAGGATCCAATTTCCCAAAGCTTTGATTTGACCTACATGGAGTAGTAAGGATAGGGCATAAATTCTCATCTCGCTTAGGTTGAGAATCTGATTCCCCAAAGCTCTTATGTCTCATTTCATAATAAATCTTGGATTGGAAGGATCATACTACTTGTCCTCTGCAAAGGATGGGTAGTCATCCCCAAGGTCCAAGAAGTAAAAAATTAACTTTTCCCATCTCATCTTTATTTTGGATTGGAAGGATCATACTACATGTCTCTAGCAAGGATGGGTAGTCATCCCCAAGGTCCAAGAAGTAAAAAATTAACTTTTCCCATCTCATATTTATTTTGGATTGGAAGGATCGTACTACTTGTCCTCTGCAAAGGATGGGTAGTCATCCCCAAGGTCCAAAGAAATGGAGATAAGTTTTGGATTGTGGGGTTAGATATGCCCATGCATGGCAACATGTCTTGTCTAAAAAACAAGACCACTGATTGTCCAAAGGGTTAGACTAGCATGACCATTTCTTCCATAATTGGTTAGATTATTTTGCTCAAAGTGAGGTAATGAACTCTAAATCAGAATAGTAAGGATAGGGTTAAACTCCCATCTTGGTTAGGTTGGGAGTCTGATTCCCCAAAGTTCTGATTTCACATTCACTTGCACATGGGTTCAAGATAGTAGGGACTCATAACCAACTTTGGGATATAATAAAATAATTCATTAGTGGATCCTAAGAGGGTTTAGCAATCTTGAATGTTTGTACATGATACTAGAAGAAGGACTATGCATTTTATAAAAGCAAAATATCCTAGCATATTCATTAGGTTACACAAATCATTCACAATCTCACATATGCATTCATGCAAAACTAACAATGGAATGTTGACCAATTTCAAACGATAGGGAATGAAATTCATTGCACACACTGAGCTAATACTGGATGATTCTGATGATTCATGTACTTCTGATCTTTGGGCATTTATTTTTATTGCTTATGTGTTAACACATATTTTTTGAGTTTGTATATGTTTCAGGTTGGGTTCTCACTAAAATGCTCAAGAGCATTTGACAGTAGAGTCACCATTTGTTGTGGTCGATCCACAACACACCCCAAAATTGGGGACCCACCTTTTTGGCAAGATTTCAAAGAAAATCTCAGTGACCCAGATGCCAAAAATCAAGAAAAGGGGTAAAAATGCACAAGTGTAGAAAGTGTCACGAAATCGTGACAAGTCGTGAAATCGCTGCTGAAACTAGAAAGGTGTCACGAAATCATGACATGTTGCTCCGTCGCTGCCAAAAACAGAAAGGTGTCATGAAATCGTGACATGTCGCAGAATCGCGGGTCAAACAAGTCAAACAAGGCAAAGCAGAAAGGCGTAGCGAAATTGTGACATGTCACAGAATCATGGGTCAAACAAGTCAAACAAGGCAAAACGGAAAGGCATAGCAAAATTGTGACATGTCGCAGAATCACGGGTCAAACAAGTCAAACAGGGCAAAGTGAAAAAAAAGCGTCACGAAATCACGACAGGAAGTGGCAAAGGGGGGCATGAAGAAGAAAGGCGTAGTGATATCGTGACACATCGCAAAATCATGGTCAATGCATTCAGCGGTAGCAGGTGGGAAAAATGGTCACGAAATCGTGACGTGTTTGATTTTCGTAGCTTATAGGCAGGCGGAAGGCATGAAGCATAAAATGGTCACGAAATCGCGACAGAATCGAGCGGAAGGCATGAAGCGCAAAATGGTCACAAAATCGTGACAGAAAGTAGCGAAGGGGGGATGAAGCGAAAGAGCGTCGTGAAATCATGACAGGTCGCAGTTTCACGGCTCCAAAGCAGAAAAGTGGTACGGATGAAAATGGCATAGCAATTTCGCGACATGTCGCATTTTCGCTGCCAAATGCAGCAAGAGCAGCCGGAAGAAAAAAACGTCACGAAATTGCGATAGGTTGCAGCCAAAGTGTATGGAAGAGAAAAACATTGTGAAATCGTGACGGGTTGCAGCCAAAGGCGTGTCTAGTGAAAAACGTTGCGATTTCGCTACAGGTTGCAGCTGAGAGTGTACAAAAGTGAAAATGGTCGTGAAATCATGACAGCATTGAGCGAAAAGGCATGAAGTGTAAAATGGTCGTGAAATCACAACATTGAGCGAAAAGGCATGAAGTGTAAAATGGTCACGAAATCGTGACAGAATTGAGCGAAAAGGCATGAAGTGTAAAATGGTCACGAAATCATGACAAAAATGAGCGAAAGGGCGCGAAGCAAAAAATGTCATTAAATCGTGACATAAATGAGAGAGTGTACGGAACAAAAAAGCGTCACGATTTCGCGACATGTCATGATTTCGCGACATGTCACGTTTTCGTTGGGCAAGAAGGAAAGAAGGCTGTTGTCCAAAAAACGTCGCGATATCGCGACCTGTCTCATTTTTGTTGTGTTGGACGAGGAACAAGCTGCATGCCTAAGGACATTGCGATTTACATGGGGCCGTTACAAAATGTGCTAGAAATGCAGAACACATGGCATACAGGTGTCAGAGTTGCAGAAGTGTTACATGTAACAAAAAATTTTGGACGTTTCGGCATCGAGCATGAAGTAAAAGCATCGAAAAGGCAGAGAATTTGAAACGACACATTCTGGGAGGAGAAGCGAATCGACGCAGGGAGAATCGAAGAGCCATGCAAGACAGTATAAAATTAGAAGCACAGATTGAACAAGGGGTTGGAAATTGCTGCTAGCAGAGTTGTAGAGACAAGGGCTGCATGCCATTCTGGGCCTGCACTTGGAGCAATTTCCTTCATTTATTCTGGATTTTCTTTTAACCTGGAACATTCTGTCACTGTAATTGATACGTCATTTTAATACAGAAATACAGAGAGTTGGCATCTCATTGATGAGAAAGAAGGAGTCATTTTTGCATGCATGATTTAATGTTTTATCCTTCCCTTTCAGATTTCTAGGCTTTTAGGTGAAGTTTAATGCAAGTGTTCTTGGTTGCTTCATGCGAATGTATAAATCTAGAAATATATTAAAAACCCCAGAAACCAGCACCTAGCTTATCTGGATTGTGCGAATTTGCAGGTTAAATAGGTTAGGTTGCGTGCAGAAACCTCATTATCTTCAGTTTTGTCAATCAGGATGGTCGCACTGTGAACGTAGTTTAGTTGCATCTTCATTTGCATTTCTTTTATTTTTCAAACCCTCATTTTAGTTTCTGCATTTTAATTATTCTTATTCAAGTAAATAACTAAAAATCCACCAAAGCCTAAGATCAAATAGATTTATTTCTTACATTTGTTCATTTGGAGTCCATTGCGAATTCAAAGTAAATAAACCACAGTGCCCCTTGTTAATATCCACCTGTAACCCTAAGGTATTCCCAGCATTCAAACTAAAATAGCATCATTGATAGATAAATAACCAGCATAACAGGAACCTTGGAGAGATTATTTTGTCATAATCTCTTTGCAAGCAGAGGATTCTAGGACTCAGATCCTACCGGAGAGTGTGCTTTCACAATTGGGTGAAAACACAACTCAACAAGTTTATATAGAGCCAATCATGATTTGATATGTAAATTCATGGGTATTCGCCCTACCCTAAATTTTTTGCATTCTTGGGTCCAACAAAACTAGGAGCCTCTTGGTGAGTATTCTTTACGGTTTATTAGCAATGGATATTTTATTGTTAGTTTTTATTCACTTACCGATAGAAATAGGGCTTTCAAATCAAAAAAGAGGAATCATGGTCCGGTAGGATTATTTGTTCAACCCTGGAGAGTGGGATTTGATCCTCGAATTGAACCCACTATTGTCCCGGTTTGGATCCATTTGTATGCACTTCCAATGGATTTTTGGAGTGAGCAGGTATTGGAAATTATCGATAATTCCCTTGGAAGACATTTGGGTGTTTCCAAAGACACAATAGAAGGAAACACAATTGTTTATGCAATATTATGTGTGGAAATGGATCTTAGCTAGCCTCTACCAACAGAGGTGGAACTTGAACTTGCAAGACTATCTTGGATTCAACAACTGGATTATGAGGTATTGCCCTTCAGATGTAGAGTTTGCCACAAATGTGGGCATTTGGCCCGAGCTTGCCCAAATAATATGAACAAAAAAATGGAGGATCCTCTAGGAATGTCAAATCTTCTTATGGAGGGTAAGTCAACAATCAACAAAGAACCAACGAATATTTCTCAGGGTAAAGAAGCATAGGGAGATGGTTTTGAACAGCCCAAAAGAAGGAGAAGGCAAAAGAAAAAATATGGTAAAGATCAAACCCAACTCAAGCCCTCCAATAGGTATGATATATTTAAGACACTAATGGACCAAGAAGAACAATTCATGGAAGGATTGGATGGGAATACTGAAAATAATATCCATGTTCAAGCTTCTCTTTCATCTCTCCCCATCATAGAGCAGGTAATTGAGTATAGTGAATTACCGCAGTCAGAGAGTGCAGGGGCATTGATAGTGCATAACCAAGAGCAACCAATAATTAAGGATGTCAGTATGGGCATAGCATAAAAGAATAGAGAAAGGCCAACTTTAGGGATAACTCAGGTGGAAAAGAGATAAAAAAATAGCAACTCTCAAGGAGTGGGTAGAAAATCAAATAAGGAATTGATAGCAGTTCAAGGAGACAAACTAATCACTGGAGGATCGATGAGGCCAATAGATTTTTATTGCTCTCAAGGTAACCAATGATTATACAATCATGGAATTTTAGGGGTTTAAATAGTAGAACCCATCAATATGTTGTTCGAAGACTCTTAGAAAAATGTAAAATAATTTTTTTGCTTATCCAGGAGACAAAAATGTCGTTAGATCTTATGTGTAAAACAGTTAACAGAATTTGGAGGGGTGCTAGTCATATGGAAGTGGCTGCCCCAGGTGCCTCAAGGGGGATAGTTACTCTTTGGAACTCTCTTGAATGGACTACAATAGAACATATAGTATAGAAATAATGTCACAGCTAAACATGTTTTAATCACAAATTTTTATGGGGCTCAAAACCTAGATGGTAAGATGCATCAATGGAAAGTTGTGCATAACATGAGAGTCTCAAGGGAAGATTTAGACTAGATTATTGCTAGGGATTTTAATGCTAAATTATCCTCTAGAGATCAGGAAGGGGGAACCCCAATTTTGGACCTAGGGGATCGACTTATGATTGCCCAAGTCTAGGCATTACACTTGGTGGATATTAAATTCCCTAGAACCAACTATACTTGGAATAATAAGAGGAGGGAGCCACATAGCAGGAAGGTGAAGTTAGACCATTTTTTGGTTTTAGAGGAGGCATTTATAAAATGGAATATAAAATTTCAAATTTTGGAGGGTCCAGTTTCAGATCACTTTCCCATTTTTTTGGAATGAGGGATCAAGACAGTGCAACATCACAAACCATTTAAATTTGAAAACTTTTGGTTACAAAAAGAGGAACTTCGAAAGAAAATTCCATAGTGGTGGGAAGAAGGTTGCCCAACATATGGGACAACAATGTTTAGATTCCACAAACTTCATTATGTCAAAGATCAACTAAAAAAATGGAGGCGAGCTAACAAGATAGACTTCCAGGTCCAAAGAGCTCCATTGGTGGCCAGATGGGATGAGGTTCAAAAACACTTTAGGGAAGGAACAATTACAGAGCAGCTCAAAGAAGAGGATGATGCATTGAGTAAATCGGTTGAGGACATTGACAACTAAGAGGAGATCTACTAGAAACAGAGAGCAAGAACCACTTGGTTATTAGAAGGTGATAAAAATACCAAATTTTTCCATTAGATCGCTTGTGCTAGGAGACAGATGAACAACATGGAAGCTCTTCAAGATGATAATGGACACTCCTTTGATACAATTCTAGGTATGTGTTTCCATTCAATGGATTATTTTTCTAAACTATTTAAGGAAAGTATGGTGCAAGATGAAGAGGCTCAAAAAGAAGTTATTGCTGTCATACCCTCTGTTATCTCTGAAGAAGAAAATCAGACCCTAATTAAACCCATTGATAGAGAGGAACTAAAGAATGTAGTCTTTGGAATGAGCACCGGAAAAACACCAGGTCCAGATGGCTTTCCAATTGAGTTTTTCAGGCCTTTTCGGATAACTTGGAGGAGGATATAATGGTTGTTATAGAGGAGTCCAAAGGTAGTAAAAGAATACTTAAAGCATTAAATCATACTTTCATTACCTTAATTCCAAAATGGGAGGAGGGGGTACATATTTTAGATTATAGACCTATTGCCTTATGCAATGTCATATATAAAATAATCACAAAGGTAATGGCTGAGCGGCTAAAACCTCTTCTACATAACATTATCTCCTCAGAGCAAGGGGGTTTTGTAGAGGGTAGGCAGATCTTAGATGGTGTGGTTCTAGCTCAGGAGGCAATCCATTCAATGCAAACATCTGGTAATAGAGGAATGTTCATAAAACTAGATATGTCAAAGGCTTATGATAGGGTGGAGTGGAGCTTCTTGTCAAAGATGATGGCAGCCTTTTGTTTCTTCAGGATTGGATAGAATGGGTCATGAGTTGGATTTCTACTCCGACATACTCAGTGTTAATCAAGGGTCTTCCATCACAACCGTTTGGAGCTACTCAAGGCCTTCATCAAGGAGATACTTGCTCTCCCTATACTTTTCTCATATTGGCTGAAGGATTGGGTAGACTCATCTTGAGGAGAAGACAACAAGGTTTGCTAACAGGTATCAAGGTGGGTGAGGAAGTTTTGACTCACCTACATTTTGTGGATGACACAGGATTGGTGGAAGTGGCCAACTTCGGGGAAGCAAGAATTATTAGAGATACACTTAATGTCTTCCTTAGGGCTACAAACCAAGTCATCAATGATAAAAAATCCAAAGTGGTCTTTTTCAATCTTGATAAAAGGCTTCAAGACAAAATTTTAGAGATCTTGGGATTCACAAGGACTTATCTCCCAGTGGTATACTTGGGGGTCCCTTTGCATTTTAAAAAACTAAAAATAGATATCCGGAGGAATATTTTGGATTGTATCAAGCATAGAATTAATCATTGGTCTCACAAATGGTTAAGCTATGGGGGTAGATTAACTTTTTTATAGTCGATCATTCAAGTCATGCCAATTTATAAATTTTCTATCCTTGCTACCCCACATACCATATGGAAAGAGTTGGATAAGATGGCTAGAAAATTTTTATGGGAAGGAGTAAAAGGAGAGAGGAAATGGGCCTTAGTATGTTGGGATAAAGTAAGCCACCCAAGGTAAAAGGAGGTTTGGGACTCGAGAAGATCAAAGTTAAATAATAAAGCTTTGGTCGGAAAAGTCATTGGCAATTTTGGGTACTTTGGGTACATTGCCTTTGCTCAAGTATATAAGTTGTCATTGATGTCAAGAAGCTTTTGAAGGAATTTGATTTGATGTCAAATAATTTGTTTTGATGAAGGTTACGGCATAACAGTTTCAAAGGTCTTTTGCAAACCCCAAGCTGACAAGTTCGAGAGAAAGAGCTCGCAAAGAAAAGTGTCACGATTTCGTGACAATTTGCAAGAGGGTTTGTACGGACGAAAAAGTGTCGCGATTTCATGACAGGTTCGAGAGAAAGAGCTCACAGAGAAAAAGTGTCGCGATATCGCGACATGTCGGGTTTTCATGACCCGAAGAAAAGAAAAGCGCTAAGGAGAAAAAGTGTCGCGATATCGCGACATGTCGGGTTTTCGTGACCCGAAGAAAAGAAAAGCGCTAAGGAGAAAAGTGTCACGATATCGTGACATGTCAGGTTTTCACGACCCGAAGAACAGAAAAGAGCTAAGGAGGAAAAGTGTCATGATATCGCGACATGTCGCATTTTCATGACTTAAGTAGGAGAGAGAAAGCAAGTTAGAAAAGTGTCACGATATCGCGACATGTCGCGATTTCATGACGGGTTACAAGGAAAGCGTACGAAAGTTGAAAGCGTCGCGATTTCGTGACGGGTTGCAAAGAATGCGTACGGATGTAGAAAGTGTCACGATTTTGCGACAGGCAGAAAAGAAAGTAGACGAAAGCAGAAGTGTCATGATTTCATGATAGAAACTGAAAGTAGGTCTTCTATAGGAGAAGTGTCATGATTTCATGACAAAAGCAGAGAGGAAGGCTATGAAGACAGAAGTGTCGTGATATCGTGACAGAAGTGAAGATGAAGTCTGTAGAGGCAGAAGTGTCACGATTTCATGACAAAAGCAGAAAGGAGGTCGACGAAGGGAGAAGTGTCGCGATATCGCGACAAAAGCAAAGTTGATGCTGACAAAGACAGAAGTGTCGCGATATCGTGACAAGAGCTTAGTTGAAGTCGACAAAGGCTGAAGTGTCACGATATCATGACAAAAGCCAAAAGAAAGTGTACGGTTGCAAAGGTGTCACGATATCGCGACATGTTGTAGTTTCATGGCAAAAGCTACAGAAGAGTTACAGAGGCAGTTGAAGCCGACAAAGTTAAATGTGAGCCGACGAAGATTAGGGTTTGCAACCGATGAAGTTTAGGGTTGTGCAACCGACTAAAGATCAGGGTTACAACCGACTAAGATTAAGGTTTTGATCTTGAAAGTGTTATTATAAAAGGCAGGCTATTTTGAAGAGTTAAGGAATTGTTAGTTGCGACGTTCGTAGATAGAGTGCAGAGTGAGAAGTTCGATCACCGAGAGCAGAGTGTGAAATTTGATCGAAGTGCATAGAGTGTGTGAAGACAGTGCAGAGTGTGTGTAGAGAGACGACTGAGAGAAGACGAAGTGCGGCTGTAAGAGCACAAAAGATGTGTATGTTTCTTGAGCAGATTTGGACAGGTCCTAGCAGAGGACTTGTGAGCTGAGTTTGATAGTTCTATCAGAGAACTTGAGGACAGAGGTGCATTGGTTCTATGAGAAGAACCTGAGGACAGATTTGGCAAGTCTTTGAGAAGGCTTGTATGCAGAGGATTGATTTGTTCAAGAGTTGGACAGATCTGATAGATAGAGGAAGACTTGTACTAGACCGACTGACTATGTTTGGTACAGGTTGCTGAGCTGCTGTGGACGTGATCATAGAAGGCAGAGGTCTCTTAGGCTAAGCATTGAGGACAGGAGGTCTTCGGTGGAAAGGAGTTCCACGTGCTGGCAAGAGGTAGAGGCAGTTGATCTTCTGAGGGATCATTTCCAGAGCAGAGGGGAAGGTATCTCCTTTGGGCCGAGGCTCATAAACATTGTAATTGGGAAGGATTCCCAAAGAACTTTGAGATAACTTTTAGAGAAAAGTTTTTGTGGATGTAGCCCAACCATTTTGGGTGAACCACGTTAAAAATGGGTCTTCAATGTGTGATGCTTTCTGTCTTGATTAATGTTGTGTTGATGCCACTGCTATCTAAAGTTAAAATTATTAATTGGTTAAGTCTTATACCTGTTCACCCCCCCTCTCAGTATAAGCTTGTGTTCTTCAATTGGTATCAAAGCGGGTCTCTCCAGAAAGAGCCTAACAGCTTGGAGAAGGATCTATCAGAGGAACATACACTTTTAGAAAGAGATGAAGAGGTTGAGTTCGATCTCAAAGGTGAATTCTTCTTGGCTTTAAGAAAGCTTGAGAAATTCAGGGAAGAGAATTCTGTTCTCAAGCATCAATGTCAGGAAGAAGAGATAGCAAGATCAGAATTGTCTCAAAGTGTTATAGACTTCAAAATTCTAGCTGAAGAAGGGAAGAAGGTTGAACAGGTTCTGATAGAGGCTCTAAAAGGAAAGGAAGCTGATTGCGAGAAACTAGAAGAAGAGGTTATGTCTCTTAGAGTGAAGTTGGAACAGTTGGCTCTCAGACAGAATACTCCGTGTGAAAAGCAAAAGAAGGATGGTATCACCATTCATGAAATAGGGTCTTCGAGCAAGATCAATCTTCATCCTGAAGAGCGGTGGATTCCAGTTGGTCACAAGAAGAACAATCATCCAAGGCATCAAAATAGGTTACATAATACTTTCCATGGCTATTGTTTTTCCTGCAAGAAATTTGGTCACAAAGCTATGCATTGCAATAAGTCTTTGAATAGCCATAGTAAGGAAAATGTTAACTCTTTTGCACCTCTTATGAATAAAAATGTCATGTGTTACAAGTGCAAGAATTTTGGGCATATAGCAAGGATGTGCTATTTGGATAGATCTAGCCTTGAGTTCACTAAAAAGAGAAATGAGATCAAATCTAAGTCAATGATAGTTCAAACTACTTTTCATGCTCAAGACAAAGTAGAAAAATGGTATCTTGATAGTGGTTGTTCAAAACATATGACTGGTGAAAAGGAAAAGTTTTTGGTCTTAAAAGAAACAAACAGAGGAACAGTTAGTTTTGGAGATAACAGGTCAGCTAAAATCTGTGGTAAAGGGACTCTTAGTTTGGATGGGAAATCCAAAACAAAAAATGTGCTTTATGTAGAAGGCCTAAGACATAATCTTCTAAGTGTGAGTCAACTTTGTGATCAAGGGCACATAGTATCTTTCTTTTCAGATAGATGTGAGATAAGTAAAGAAAAAAATGGAAAACTCATTGCGAGTGCTACAAGGACTCCAAACAATCTTTACATGCTAAGTGAGATAAAAAGGGAAAAGTGTTTTCTAACTCAAGAAGATGAGAGTTGGCTATGGCATAAAATATTGGGGCATTTGAGCTTTGATAATCTTGTCAATATTAGTAACAAGGAAGCAGTTAGAGACTTGCCCAAAATAAAAAGGCCCCATAACATCATTTGCGGTCCTTGTCAACATGGAAAACAGACTAGAACCAGCTTCAAATCAAAAGGGTATACTTCTTCAAAACCATTGGATCTTATTCATACTGATTTATGTGGCCCTACCAGAACTCAGAGCATTCAGGGAGAAAGCTACTTCATGTTGTTTATAGATGATTATTCTAGAATGACTTGGGTTACTTTTCTCAAAGAAAAATCTGAAGCTTTTGAAAAATTTAAAGCTTTCAAAGAAATGATTGAAAATGAGACTGACAAGAGAATCAAATGCTTAAGATCAGATAGAGGAGGAGAGTTCACTTCAAATGAATTTGTGGAATACTGTGAGCAACAAGGAATCAAAAGAGAATATTCAACAACAAGAACTCCTCAACAAAATGGAGTAGTTGAAAGGAAAAACAGAACTATTGAAAATATGGCTAGAGCTATGTTAAATGAGTCAAAACTTTCAGATGGTTTTTGGAAAGAGGCAATCAGTACAACAGTCTACATTATCACCAGGGCCCAACTTAGAGTCAATCATCATAAAACTCCTTATGAGTTGTGGAAAGGAAGACCAACTACAGTAAAATACTTCAAAGTGTTTGGGAGTAAGTGCTTCATCGAAAGGGAAGATCAGAATTTGGGTAAGTTTGATCCTAGGTGTGATGAGGGAATCTTTCTTGGATATTCCAAGAGAAGCAAGGCCTACAGGTGCTTCAACAAAAGAACTCATACAATTGTAGAGAGCATAAATGTAACAGTTGATGAAAAGACAGGGATAAGAGAACCAATCAAGGAACTCAATGATGAAATTTGTCAAGAAGAATTCAGAGAGGTTTCAGATGAAGAAGAGGAAAGACAACAACTGCTTCCCAAAACTCCTTCACGATATGTTCAGAAACATCATCCCAAATATTTGATCATTGGTGATCCAAATAGCAGGCAAACAAGAAGAAGAGTCATTCCTTCACATGATTCTACAAATGTTTCATTATTATCTCAGATTGAGCCAAAATATTTCAGTGAAGCATGTGCAGATAAGTTTTGGGTAAAAGCAATGGATGAAGAGCTAAATCAAATAGAGAAAAGTGAAACTTGGGAATTGGTTCCAAGACCTAAGGACAAGAATGTCATTGGCACAAAATGGATATTCAGAAATAAACTCAATGAGGATGGAAAGATTGTCAGAAACAAAGCTAGGTTAGTCTGCAAAGGTTATGCTCAAGTAGAAGGTGTTGATTTCGAAGAGACGTTTGCTCCTGTTGCTCGTCTTGAAGCAATCAGAATGTTTTTGGCCCTTTCAAGCTTCAAATCATTCAAGGTATATCAAATGGATGTAAAGTCAGCTTTTCTAAATGGGGTGTTGGTAGAAGAAGTCTACATAGAACAGCCAGAAGGAGTGTCTCTCTCAGAACAGTCAGACTATGTGTGTAAACTAAAAAAGGCCTTGTATGGGTTAAAGCAAGCACCTAGGGCTTGGTACTCAAGACTTGACAAGTATCTTCATGAGCAAGGTTTCAGGAAAGGTGTGGCAGATAGCAATTTGTATATTAAGGATGAAGGTGATGATATGTTGATTATGGTTGTCTATGTTGATGATATTATTTTTGGGGGAAATAATACTCAGATGTGCAAAGATTTTGCTAACACCATGCAGAAGGAATTTGAGATGTCTATGATTGGAGAGTTGTCATTCTTTTTAGGTCTTCAGATTGCTCAATCAAAAGATGGTGTATTTCTCTCTCAAGGGAAGTATATCAAAGAAATGTTGAAGAAATTTGGGATGATGGACAACAAACCAGTATGTACTCCAATGATTACAGGGTGCAAGATGAGTAAAGATGATGAATCTCCAATGGTAGATCAAAAGTTGTACAGATCAATGATTGGCAGTTTATTATATGTTACAGCTACCAGACCAGATATCATGCAGGCAGTTGGGTTAGTAGCAAGATTTCAAGCAGCTCCAAAATATTCTCATGTTATAGCAGTTAAGAGGATATTCAGATATCTGAAGGGCACTATGGACTTTGGGCTTTGGTATCCCAAAGGTAATGATTTCACCCTCACAACTTATACAGATGCAGATTGGGCAGGAAGTATTGATGACAAGAAAAGCACTAGTGGTGGAGCATTCTTTCTGGGAAAGAGTTTGGTTTCTTGGCTAAGTAAGAAACAACCTTCAGTTTCCTTATCTACAGCAGAGGCTGAATACATAGCAAGCAGTGGTCGGGTGTACACAGGTTTTATGGATGAAAACCACCTTGGAGGATTTCAAAGTCAAGCATGAACAACCCATCTCCATACTTTGTGATAATACAAGTGCCATAAGTATTTCCAAAAATCCGGTAATGCACTCAAGGACAAAGCATATTTCCATCAAGTATCACTTTCTAAGGGAGAAAGTGCAAGACAAGCAAGTCAAGCTAGAGTATGTGTCTACTAAAGAGCAGATTGCAGATATCTTCACCAAACCTCTTCCAAGAGATACGTTTGAGTATCTAAGGGAGAAATTGGGAGTTGTACTCCCACCCCAGAATTAATCACCTCATCAGGAGGTGGGGGAGGGATCAAGCTAAGAGGCTCATTCTTAGTCCCGAGCCCCAAAGGTGACCCTTTGCCATTGATGACAAAGGGGGAGAGATATGAGTAAGGGGGAGAGCTTCAAAGTGAAGAGGAAAGCTTCAAGTCAGGGGGAGCAAAACTTCAAAGGAAGTTGGTCAGTTGTTAGCACAGTTGGTTTCAGTTTTGGCTCTTGAGAAGTGTTTTCAGTAAAGGTTTGCCATCAATGACAAAGGGGGAGATTGTTGGCAATTTTGGGTACTTTGGGTACATTGCCTTTGCTCAAGTATATAAGTTGTCATTGATGTCAAGAAGCTTTTGAAGGAATTTGATTTGATGTCAAATAATTTGTTTTGATGAAGGTTACGACATAATAGTTTCAAAGGTCTTTTGCAAACCCCAAGCTGACAGGTTCGAGAGAAAGAGCTCACAAAGAAAAGTGTCACGATTTCATGACAATTTGCAAGAGGGTTTGTACGAATGAAAAAGTGTCACGATTTCATGACAGGTTCGAGAGAAAGAGCTCACAGAGAAAAAGTGTCGTGATATCGTGACATGTCGAGTTTTCGCGACCCAAAGAAAAGAAAAGCGCTAAGGAGAAAAAGTGTCACGATATCGCGACATGTCGAGTTATCGTGACCCAAAGAAAAGAAAAGCGCTAAGGAGAAAAAGTGTCGCGATATCATGACATGTTAGGTTTTCATGACTCGAAGAACAGAAAAGAGCTAAGGAGGAAAAGTGTCACGATATCGCGACATGTCGCATTTTCACGACTTAAGAAAGAGAGAGAAAACAAGTTAGAAAAGTGTCACGATATCACGACATGTCACAATTTTACGACGGGTTACAAGGAAAGCGTATGAAAGCTGAAAGCGTCATGATTTCATGACAGGTTGCAAAGAATGCGTACGGATGCAGAAAGTGTCATGATTTCATGACAGGCAGAAAAGAAAGCAGATGAAAGCAGAAGTGTCATGATTTCATGACAGAAATTGAAAGCAGGTCTTCTATAGGAGAAGTGTCATGATTTCATGACAAAAGCAGAGAGGAAGGCTATGAAGATAGAAGTGTCATGATATCATGATAGAAGTGAAGATGAAGTCTACAGAGGCAGAAGTGTCATGATTTCATGACAAAAGTAGAAAGGAGGTCGACGAAGGGAGAAGTGTCGTGATATCATGACAAAAGCAAAGTTGATGTTGACAAAGATAGAAGTGTCACGATATCGCGACAAGAGCTTAGTTGAAGTCGACAAAGGCTGAAGTGTCATGATATCATGACAAAAGCCAAAAGAAAGTGTACGGTTGCAAAGGTGTCGCGATATCGCGACATGTTGTAGTTTCATGGCAAAAGCTATAGAAGAGTTACAGAGGCAGTTGAAGCCGACAAAGTTAAATGTGAGCCGACGAAGATTAGGGTTTGTAGCCGATGAAGTTTAGGGTTGTGCAACCGACTAAAGATTAGGGTTACAGCCGACTAAGATTAAGGTTTTGATCTTGAAAGTGTTATTATAAAAGGTAGGCTATTTTGAAGAGTTCAAGGAGTTGTTAGTTGTGACGTTCGTAGATAGAGTGCGGAGTGAGAAGTTCGATCATCGAGAGCAGAGTGTGAAATTTGATCGAAGTGCGCAGAGTGTGCGAAGACAGTGTAGAGTGTGTGCAGAGAGATGACTGAGAGAAGACGAAGTGTGGCTGTAAGAGCGCAGAAGATGTGTATGTTTCTTGAGAAGATTTGGACAGGTCCTAGCAGAGGACTTGTGAGCTGAGTTTGATAGTTCTATCAGAGAACTTGAGGACAGAGGTGCATTGGTTCTATGAGAAGAACCTGAGGACAGATTTGGCAAGTCTTTGAGAAGGCTTG
The DNA here is from genome assembly GCA_028583015.1 of Wollemia nobilis. Classification (NCBI taxonomy): domain Eukaryota; kingdom Viridiplantae; phylum Streptophyta; class Pinopsida; order Araucariales; family Araucariaceae; genus Wollemia; species Wollemia nobilis. The sequence continues at coordinate 2,795,111 of JAQPPZ010002068.1, forward strand.
TATGCAGAGGATTGATTTGTTCAAGAGTTGGACAGATCTGATAGACAGAGGAAGACTTGTACTAGACCGACCGACTGTGTTTGGTACAAGGTTGCTGAGCTGCTGTGGACGTGATCATAGAAGGCAGAGGTCTCTTAGGCTAAGCATTGAGGATAGGAGGTCTTCGGTGGAAAGGAGTTCCACGTGCTGGCAAGAGGTAGAGGCAGTTGATCTTCTGAGGGATCATTTCCAGAGCAGAGGGGAAGGTATCTCCTTTGGGCCGAGGCTCATAAACATTGTAATTGGGAAGGATTCCCAAAGAACTTTGAGATAACTTTTAGAGAAAAGTTTTTGTGGACGTAGCCCAACCATTTTGGGTGAACCACGTTAAAAATGGGTCTTCAATGTGTGATGCTTTCTGTCTTGATTAATGTTGTGTTGATGCCACTGCTATCTAAAGTTAAAATTATTAATTGGTTAAGTCTTATACTGTTCACCCCCCTCTCAGTATAAGCTTGTGTTCTTCAAAAGCTTTACTGGAGGTGGATTTCCCAACCAACTTCTTTATTCAGTAGAATCTTAACTAGTAAATATTTGTGACATGTAAACCCAAATGAGTTGGGTCATTTCCCTTTGGATGGTAATGGATCCTTAGTGTGGCGAGCTCTCAAGTTAGGATCTCAGGTAGTAAAATATAGATTATTTTGGAAAGTGGGGAGAGGGGAGAAGGCATGATTTTGGACAGATTCATGGGACCAATACCCAACTATCATTGTTGAATTTCTTGAATTGCAACCAATAAAAATAGCCTTAGAAACCAAGGGATGGGTCCAAATTGAAATTTATTTCAACACTAGTCAGCTGGGGGATTATAAGTTCAAGAAGTTTAAGAAGTTGGATGAATGGCCAATTTCAATCCCTTCGGATTTGACACCCATCATGACTAAAATCTTGGCAGAAAGATTTCTCATAGGTAGAGACGAGGAGGATGAATTAGATTGGGGCTATGGGAGCCTTGGTGTCTACACAGTGAAGGACGGATATGATAAGATCCTTCCAGAGCCTCCTCCTCATACATATCGAGTTGAGGATTGGAGAAAGATTTGGCGATCCAAGGGTTGGCCAAAAGTTAACTTTTTTGCTTGGTAGTTCTTGCATAATGGAATTCTTACTTTTGATAATCTCATATGCAGGGGAATCATTGATCCATCTCAATGTGTTTTATGCTACAAGAGCGAGGAAACAACTGATCAATTGATGTTTGAGTGCCCATTCATGCGCCAGATTTGGGAGAGATTGTTTTTATATTATAAAATTCAAGTTAATGGTGATTTGAATCGGATTAATATTTGGGAAATATGGAAGAGGGGTAGATTTAAATCTAAAGATATTTGTATTGGTTGGGAGCTTGGATTAAACTTTATTTGGTGGCAAGTGTGGTTGGAGAGAAATGCTGGAATTTTTAGAGAAACTTTTTCTTCTTTAGATGGAGTTTGGCAGGTCATTTGGAGCAAAGTCACAGAAATTGTGGTAGTCTATGCTAAAGAGGAAACTCAGGTTGTTATTGGGGCAATGGAGAATGAATTTGAAGTGCAATAGGGATAGGACAGAGCTAGTTGTAAACCACCCCTAGAAGGTTGGATTAAAATTAATATTGATGGAGCTACAAAAGGCAATCCGGGTAGAGCTGGAATTGGAGTGGTTTGCCAAAATCATGTTGTAACAGTGCTCTATTGGGAACTACAAGGATTGGGAAGAGCCACAAACAATGAAGCAAAAGCCTTAGCTATCAAATATGCTTCTATTTGGGCAGTAAAACAAGGTTATAGGAGGATAATCCTAGAATCAGATTCTCAAATAATGGTTGGAGCTCTAGATTGCATGAGGAACTTTGCTTTGAAAACATGGAGGTTGAGGATTCTTGTCACTCAAATTAAGGAATTATGGAGGGAATTAGATGATGTGATTCTAGTTTATGTGAGTAGAGATCTAAATAAAGTGGCAGACTTCCTGGCTAAGATGGGTACTGAGAAGGAGGTAGGGGTTCAGGTGGCACAGTGACATGGCTATTGAGGATGAGATGATTAGGCAAGTTGGTGATAAAATCTAGTGCTTAGATAATTTGGATAACCATTCCAGAAATACTATTTAGGAGATTTATGTTTCAATGTAGATCTTCTTTTATAGTTGTAAACAGGTGAATAGTCATTGTAGAAATATGGTTTAAGAGATTTGGCTCCAATGCAAATCTTCTTTTACTATTGTAAACATGTGTTCTCTCTGACTAAGGCTAGGAAAAGTCTCATCCAAAATTGTAAATGATCTTTGTTTTAATACAAGTTTTTTCAAATTATTTTTCAAAAAAAAATCCTTTACAAAATTATGGTAAGGAAGCTATAAATTAGCTGGATTATAAAATTATTCCTCATCCAACATGTTATATGGGAATGATTAGTGGTCACTTACCATCAGAACCTTTACAAACTCCCTTTGTGCCTACTTAATCTGTTGTCACAATTGAGCCAATTCATGGAAAGAAAATACAATTCTCATCCTTGAACCATGTAGACAGTGAAACTGAATCTGAGGTAGAAATTAGTTTATTACATTCTAATATTTTAGAATATGAAATAATAATCAATTTTACCCATCAAAGATTCATTAATTCTAGAGGAACCATTTCCAATAATGATAACAACCCGTCATTCCTCACAAAAACATCATCCCACAGAACAAATATCAAATGCTAGATCTCAACCTAGTCAAAATGATCATCCCCTTCCCCATCAATCAAATAACATTGTGGCTAGAGTTGGAGCCATTACTAGACAACAAGCTCAAAACCAAAATTCTCAATCGCAATTACCTACAACTCAACCAAATAATGAGAGCCAACAACCCTTTTTTCTGAAACCACCTAATAAGAGAAATAATGTAATTCAACCTCAACAAAAGGTTCCCTTTGATATTAATGAACAACTATCTAATACAATATCTAGGATTTCACTCTTAGATATTCTTAGAACTTCATAAATTCATAGAGAATAGTTAATGAACACCTTGAGTCAAATTATGGTACCTCAAGACATAAAACCAACTGTTGTTGTGAATGTTATAGCTTCTAATGGATTTGATTACATTGACTTCCATGAAAAAGATATACCTCCACATAGTATGCATAGGTATTATTCCTTATACATAACAACATTAGTTGGATATGTAGGTGTTAAGAGGGTATTAATTGATAATGGCTCATCCCTAAATATATGCACCTATGACTTTTTCAAAAGGTTTGGGTTCAAAAATGAAGATTCAAGAAGAACTAAAATTATTATAAAAGATTTTAATGATGAAACCCAAGAAGCTTGTGGTGTGATATCCATCCTACTACAATTTGGACCTAGAATATTGGACACATCCATTTTTATTGTATCTTTTCCCACATCATACAACATCCTTCTAAGACGCCCTTAGATCAATGCAATGAGGACATTTCCTTCTACAGTATATCAATGTGTCAAATTCAAATTTAAAAACCAATTGGTCACCATCCATGGAGATCCTAGACCCTTTGACATGTGTGCAATGGTGGAACCTATTGATGTTCCATTTTGTCTAGCCTCATCATCATCAATACCTATTCCTTCTAAATATTTTTCCCAAAAATTGAACCTTTACCTACTTCTGACACAACTACACCATATAAAATTGATAATCCTTCTACCTCATATCCTCTCACAGATGAAACTTTACCAGACCTATTTACCATATTAGCACCTACAAAATAGATGAATTTTATTGTACAAGATTCAATTGTTTTGTCCCAATTACCGCCATCCCCACGTACGATAGGTTTACCTCACAAACAGGGAAACATATATCATGTTGGAAGTTGTACCTTTATTTTTGTAGGATGTTCTCCCTATAAAATTAACATCAAGAAAATGATCTTTACATTTGATGAGAATAGCTTTTCTCAATGTTACTTTTCCAATAAATATATAAAATTAAAACAAATGATGTGTAATATGGGTTATAGAGGTAAAGGCTTGGGTCCTTTTGAAAATAGTATACGCAAGTCATTTGAGGTCGAGGAATGGCCTACCTGATGTGGTATAGGCTATATCCCTAAAAAATCGTAACCTTTCCCTTTTGATAACGATGATCATCTAATAACATATGATGAATATTTAGAAAGTCAAAAACATTTAACAAGTAATAAGAAGAGAAGGCAAACTCATTTTTCTTGTAATATGATTTCAATAGTTCATCCAAAAATGATTGCCATCCAAGATGAATGTATAGTAGATATCTTTCCTGGCACCTCCCTTGAAGAAATCATGAGGAACGGTTTCTTCTTCGATGGGTCTATCCCATGCATAACCCATATTCACACAGAAACCCCACAAGAAGATTTAGCCAAATTATCCCTAAAAGAGCTTCAGGAAATGGGTGTTTCACCCGCCCTCCTAAATTCAAAAGGGATTTAAATATTTTGGTAGAATATATCTTGAAAATAAATATTGGAATAGAAATTAATCCTCACATGGTAAATATTGGAGCTACCTTAAATAAAGAAGAACAAACAAAATACACAAAACTTCTTATGGAATACCCTGATATATTTCCATGGACATATGATGATATAGACACCTAAAACATGTCATGTCGATGGTGACTACTCATATGGACATGCTACAAGACCATATGGAAGATATTGGATAGAATCCAAGATAAAACAGTGGTTCTAACCACTCAATTTGGGTTCCTTGGCCTAATCAGTTTGAACCGCAGCTGAGGCCTATGGTCCATAGTTTGAACCGCAACTGACACCTGTGGTTTATAGTCTAAACCGTAGCTTTCACATATGGTCTTAACTGAAGTTTAGTTGGTCTTAATCCAAGACAAATTAGTTTTAAGGGCCATTTGATATAGAATATGATATAGAATAAAGTGGTTAAAGGATGGAAGCTTCCAATCCAACTGTCCTAACCACCCCTTCTTGTGCTTTGCTTCTCCATGAAGCCACCCTTAGCCCTTGGGTAGTCCATAAATAGGAAGTCAAATAGGAACCTATATGGTCTATTCCATCATATAAGGAACCTATGATTATTTTCCATAAAAAAAACTTCAAACCTATCCTTATCAAGGAATCTGATCCTCCATTGCATATCATAGCGAGGATAAATCATATTGCGTATAAGCAAGTGTTGGTGGATACAATTTCGTCGATTAATATTATCACCATATTTGCATTCAAACATCTCAAAATTCCACCATCCCACATCAAGGAAATAACTTTAATATTACAATATTTTAATGATGTGGAATCCCCTATAGTACTCACAATAATCCTCCCCATCGAGGTGGGACAAAATATTATTCCTACATTGTGCTACGTTTTAGAGGGATCAAGACAGTATAACCTGCTACTTGAAAGGCCATGGATAAGAGCCATGGAGTGCATACCATCCATAGTGCATCAGTGCATTAAGTACACCCATGGAAATGAAGTCCATATAGTAGAGGCGGACCTAGATCCTTTCAAGTATTATAAACTTGAGGATCACCCTCAAGAATCTAGTGGGTCACCTAGGCATCTGAACATTCAACTTGAGGAGTCTATCCAGAATTTGGATGCAAACCCACAAACTATGATGGAATTACTTTCACCACCACTATCCTTCATGGTTTCACCCATCACCCATCCATCCTCGACATCTCTTAGAAGGGAGGGATTGATGAGTATAGTTATGAAGATGCTCACAGCTATCTCTAATGAGTCTTTAGAGGAGCCTCTTGCTCCTACCAAAGTAGAAGAGTCTATGGTGGATTTGGATGAAACTAAGTGTATCATACCATCTTCATCCACCATATTATAAGGTAGTCTTCATGAGGATGATGTTGAATATGAAGAGCTTATAGAGGCTAGAATTATGATGTCGCCTATCATGGAGTCCAGTGAGGATTTAGGCCAACCTCTTGTCAAGTCTTTACCTATGGATCATATCCTGGAGGCATCGCATGAGTATGAAGAAGGTTCAGTTATCATGACTAAAATAGGACAGCCTTAGTATGTTGACGAGTCACCTATGACTCATGTATTTATGGAGTCTTCTCATGAGTTTGTGGGAATGGTTGAAATTAAGTCAAAGGAGCAAGTGGCTCTAGAGCAAATAGAGTAGGATATGGGGCAATCAGACATTGCTTCTATAGTAAAGGGGTTTGAACCCTTACATCTAGTCACTCCCGACTCATTTCTTGTGCCACCTTCTCAGGTACAAGGGTAAGTGTACACCCCACATCAAATTGGGGGTACTAAAACTGACATAATTTATCACAATGAAGTGAAACAACCTAAACTGAGTCATAGGCATGGGCATGTGGATGGCATAAATGAAGCATGTCATCAAGAAGCATCTACATCAACTCAAATGAAGGAAATAGATGATTTGCAATTACCTAATGGATCTCTAGCATCCACTTGTTCATTTCCTTCAATAGACAAAGGTATTTCGAATCAGTCATTGGAAATAAATATGAGCTCTTTGGTAGTCTTGTGAGCCATTCTAGGTCACCTAGAACAAATGGAACATCATATGGATGAGCAATATAAGGCATCATATTTTATCATGAACCAGTTTGAAAACCCAAGATCACAAAAGTGAAGAACACAAGCTTATACTGAGAGGGGGGGTGAACAGTATAAGACCACTTTTATCTTTTTCCTTTATACTTCAAAATATTAGCAGTATAGCAATATATCCAAAGCAATATCAAAACAATGCACAAAAATCATCCACAAAGTGACACAACAATTTACGTGGTTCACCCAAAGTGGGCTACTCCACGGATAAAACTTTTCTCTAAAAGTTATATCATAGTTCTTTGGGAAACCTTCCCAATTACAATGTTTATGAGCCTCTGCTCAAAGGAGATACCTTCCCCTAACTCTGCTCTGGTTGGTGATCCTCTAGAAGACCTCTGCCTCTTCAGCCCTTAGCAAGTGGAACTCTATCCACAGAAGACACCTGTCTTCCCTGCTCTGGCTGGAGACCTCTGTCCTCAACTCTATCACCTCAAAGCTGGTCCTCAAATTTGCACCAAAACATAGTCCTTCGGTCTGGCACAAATCTGTCCTCAACTCTTCATCAATCTCTGTCCTCAACTGGTCCTCAAATCTGGTTCACAGAAATGGTTCACCAGCTTGCACTAATGCTGGCTTGATCTTCACCCAAGTCTTCAAGACTTGTTTCAGATCTGCTTTGCAAGTTCTCACTTAGAACCTGCCCAAACTAGCTCCACAAGCTTCAACAAAAGCTTGCTCAATGCTGTCCAACAAGCCCTCTCAATGACTTGTCCAAAACCTGCTCTCAAATCCCCACCTGAACCTGTCCAAAACCTCAGCAAGCTTACAAAGAAAACTTGCTTAGCATGAACTCACAAAGAGAATTGTTAGAGACCCAATGTGATTCATCAACCTCATAGAAGCATAAAGAGAATTGTTAGAGACTCAATATGTTCTATACTTAATTCCCAATCTCAATCTCAAATCTCAAAAGAATAAGATAGATGTAATATGCTTTTCTTAAGAATATGAAACACAAATCTGTCTACGCAAACACAGCCGCAATCACAGCCACCCTTGATCGAATTCCAACCTTTGCACTGTCTTCGCAAATACAACAGCACTTCAACACTCTACGATCGAACTCCTCATTCTACGCATCAACTCACCACTTCTACGCTATCTACGCTGTTATGGCTGCATCTCGCACACTTCGCTCGAATCGATTCGACTCGGTCTCTACGCACCATGGACTTTACTTGTGCAAGTTCGATACTCGCATTCAATACCTTGAAACTCAAAAATAGTCCTCCTTTTATATTGACAATCTCAAGATTAGATTCTTGATCTTAGTCGGTTGTATATCCCTAAAACAACGTCGATTGCACAACCCTACACTTCGTCGGCTCAAGGTTAACTCTGTCGGCTTCAACCGCCTCTGTTGTTCTATAGCTTTTCTCGTGAAACTACAACATGTCATGATATCATGACACTTTTACAGTCGTACACCTTCTATAGCCTGCTGTCACGAAATCATGACACCTTGGCCTTTGTCGACTTCCTTTGTGCTTCTGTCACGAAATCGTGACACCTTTGCCTCTTGTTGATGTCATCTCACTTCTGTCATGAAATCGTGACACTTTAGTCTTCATGGCCTTCCTCTATGCTTTTGTCACAAAATCATGACACTTATGCCTATTACGACGTCATCTTCACTTTGTCATGAAATCATGACATCTTCTTTGCATCTTACTCTTTTTCCTTGCTCATGCCTGACATGTCACAAAATCATGACTCTTTCGCCTTCAGCTTTTCTTCTCAATTCGTCACGAAATCATGACACTTCTTCTTTTTAAGACTTTCTACACCTGTCATGAAATCATGACACTTTCTATCCTACGCTTTCTCCACTACCTATCATGAAATCATGACACTTCTCGCTTCATAAGCTTTCTCATAACCTGTCGTGAAATCGTGACGCTTCTCCTTTCAAGTTCCTTTCTTGCATGTCACGAAATCGTGACAGTTCTCACTTCGAACTCTGCAGCATGTCGCAAAATCGTGACAGTCCTCACTTGAAACTTTGCATCATGTCATGAAATCATGACAGTTCTGAATAACTTTCTCTCTTTAATCTTGTCACGAAATCATGACAGCTCACCTGGACTCTCTCTTCGCAACATGTCACGAAATCGTGACATTTTTTCGTCCGTACAACCTCCTTTGCAGAATGTCACGAAATCATGACACTTTTCTTTCTCTGCCTTCCTGCACTTTTCGAGTCACGAAAATGTGACATGTCACGAAATCGTGACACTTTCCATCTTGCTCTTCTTCCTTGCCAACATGTCGCGAAATCATGATAGTTTTGCCTGCTTCATCTCTGCCTTCCAGCATGTCGCGAAATCATGACACTTTTGCCCAAAATTTCTCTCTCCTCAAACATGTCACGAAATCATGACAGTTTTTCCAGCACTTTCTCTCTCCTAAAACATGTCATGAAATCGCGACAGTTTTTCCAGCCGCCTGCATACTTTTTCTTACTTGTCTTTTTCTTGATCTTTTGCAACTGGGCTACCCTGATCTTCTTGGAAACTCACTGTCCATGCTGAAACCTTCATCAAGACACATTCTTTGACATCAAACCAAATTGCTTCAAGACCTTCTTGACATCAATGACAACATCTACACTTAGAGCAAAGGCAATGTACCCAAGGTACCCAAAATTGCCAACAATCTCCCCCTTTGTCATTGATGGCAAACCTTAACTGAAAACACTACTCAAGAGCCAAAACTGAAATCAACTGATCCAACAACTGAGAATCTTCCTTTGAAGTTTTGCTCCCCCTGACTTGAAGCTCTCTTCTTCACTATGAAGCTCTCCCCCTTACTCATATCTCTCCCCCTTTGTCATCAATGGCAAAGGGTCACCTTTGGGGCTCGGGACTAAGAATGAGCCTCTTAGATTAGTCCCTCCCCCACCTCCTGATGAGGTGATTAAAATAGGGTTGGGAGTAAATCTCCCATTAGGCACTGATCATCATCAGTGTCTATGACTTCCTTGTCGGGCCTTCTCTTGAACTCTTTGTCCATATTCTTGTTACTGTTTTGATCCTCGGACCTGTTCATACTACTGTTCCTGTTTCTATTATCATTCCTGTTCTTATCCATGCCTTGATCCACAGACCTGTTCATACCACTTTTCTTGTTCCTGTACCTTGGCATTTCAGCTCTGCACTGTCTAGTTGTGTGACCTGCATTGTTGCATTTATAACAAATAACACTGTAATTTCTTTTAGACATATCTGTTCTTTGAATCCACCTGTTCTGACTAACGGTGTACCTGTTATTTGCTTTGCAAAAAATTGCCTTATGCCCAAACTGATTACAAGAGTAGCAATACCCATGAAAGAAATTACCACTTCTGAAACTGTCATTTACCTTCTTCACTTGAGCCATGCAATGTACAACCATGTGACCAAACCTGTGACACGCAAAACATTTGTCGTGAAAATTTCTTTTATTCGACCTCTTGGGTCCCGAAAACTTCTTCTTCTCAATCTGAATTTTGTTTTCTATTTCTGTGCATCTATCACTCACGGACTCATGATCTGAAGTATTTTCTTCATCAGAACTCTCTTCCTTTTGAAATCTCTTGCTAGATTCCCCAACCTGTTCCTTGTGCGGCTCAACAAAACCGAGGCCTGTTTTATCTATTGTCTTTCTTTGACCTTTGATGAGAGACTTAACCTTTTTGGAGCTATCTTGAAACCTGTACAACTTATCCTTGTACTCTTTAGTTTCCACTTCCAAAGAAGCCATTTTCTGTTCCAACTCATTATACTAAAAAATCTTAGACTCTAACTCATCCTTGAGTTCTTGTGTCTTAGTCATAGAGAAGTCAAGACTTTCTGTAAGATCATCTTTGATTTTAAGATTTGTATTGGCCTCTTCTAGTTGTTTCTTCAAAGAAACAATCTCTTTTTCTTGTTTGCAGCAAACAGTCTCTCTCTCATTGATTTGAGACCTGAGAGTTTCTTCACTCCTTTTGGACTCTTCTATTTGTAGCTTCAAATTGCTAACAACTTTGTTAGATTCCTTTTCATGTTTGCTGCATATATCGACTTTATTACTCATTTCTTCTATCTGCATTCTTAAACCGTCAATTTCTTTTTCTAGCTTACTGCAATACTCTGTTTTCCTGGTTAATTGCATTTCGAGATCTTCAAAAATTTTCTTGTAATCTTCTGTTTGTACTTTCAAACTGGTGATTATATCTTCTGCATCCTCAACCTTTTTACTCAGAGCTGAAATTAGTTTCTGTTTCCAATTTGCTTTTGCATCACTTCCTTCTTCATCACATTCCTATTCTGAATCTGTTTCTTCATCGATTTTGAACGGATCATCTTCATCTTCACTGCTACTAAACCCATGGCACTGACATTCATTATGACCGAGTTGACCACAAACAAAACATTCTCTTCCTTGTGAGCAATCAGCTACAAAGTGACCGGTCTTTCCACATCTGGTGCAAAACTTTATTAATCTGGCTTGTTCTCCACTGTTTGATTCATCTCTTGAATCTATTTCCATTCCCAAAATAGCAACATTGAGTTCATCTTCATTTTCTTTCATGACCATGTGAGTTTTCTTCTTCTTGTGTCTTATGGTTTTGCTTTTGCCTTTCCTTGCCATTTGTGTTCTTGTAAGATCTTCCTTCAAGCTGTTAAACTTTTCGAAGGCACCGGCTCTGATACCAATTGAAGAACACAAGCTTATACTTGAGAGGGGGGTGAACAATATAAGACCTCTTTTAACTTTTTCCATTTCAATACTTCAATCAATATTATGCAGTATAAAGAAAGCAATATATCCAAAGCAATATCAAAACAATGCACAAAATCATCCACAAAGTGACACAACAATTTACGTGGTTCACCCAAAGTGGGCTACTCCACGGATAAAACTTTTCTCTAAAAGTTATATCACAGTTCTTTGGGAAACCTTCCCAATTACAATGTTTATGAGCCTCTGCTCAAAGGAGATACCTTCCCCTTAACTCTGCTCTGGCTGGTGATCCTCTAGAAGACCTCTGCCTCTTCAGCCCTTAGCAAGTGGAACTCTATCCACAGAAGACACCTGTCTTCCCTGCTCTGGCTGGAGACCTCTGTCCTCAACTCTATCACCTCAAAGCTGGTCCTCGAATTTGCACCAAACACAGTCCTTCGGTCAGGCACAAATCTGTCCTCAACTCTTCATCAATCTCTGTCCTCAACTGGTCCTCAAATCTGGTTCACAAAAATGGTTCACCAGCTTGCACTAATGCTGGCTTGATCTTCACCCAAGTCTTCAAGACTTGTTTCAGATCTGCTTTGCAAGTTCTCACTTAGAACCTGCCCAAACAGCTCCACAAGCTTCAACAAAAGCTTGCTCAATGCTGTCCAACAAGCCCTCTCAATGACTTGTCCAAAACCTGCTCTCAAATCCCCACCTGAACCTGTCCAAAACCTCAGCAAGCTTACAAAGAAAACTTGCTTAGCATGAACTCACAAAGAGAATTGTTAGAGACCCAATGTGATTCATCAACCTCATAGAAGCATAAAGAGAATTGTTAGAGACTCAATATGTTCTATACTTAATTCCCAATCTCAATCTCAAATCTCAAAAGAATAAGATAGATGTAATATGCTTTTCTTAAGAATATGAAACACAAATCTGTCTGCGCAAACACAGCCGCAATCACAGCCGCCCTTGATCGAATTCCAACCTTTGCACTATCTTCGCAAATACAACAGCACTTCAACACTCTGCGATCGAACTCCTCATTCTGTGCATCAACTCGCCACTTCTGCGCTATCTACGTGCTGTTATGGCTGCATCTCGCACACTTCGCTCGAATCGATTCGACTCGGTCTCTGTGCATCATGGACTTTACTTGTGCAAGTTCGATACTTGCATTCGATACCTTCAAACTCTCTGAATAGCCCTCCTTTTATACTAACAATCTCAAGATCAGATTCTTGATCTTAGTCGGTTGTATATCCCTAAAACAATGTCGGTTGCACAACCCTACACTTCGTCGGCTCAAGGTTAACTCTGTCGGCTTCAACCGCCTCTGCTATTCTGTAGCTTTTCTCATGAAATACTAAACATGTCATGATATCGTGACACTTTTACAGCCGTACACCTTCTATAGCCTGTTGTCGCGAAATCGTGACACCTTGGCCTTTGTCGACTTCCTTTGTGCTTTCTGTCATGAAATCGTGACACCTTTGCCTCTTGTTGACGTCATCTCACTTCTGTCACGAAATCATGACCCTTTAGTCTTCATGGCCTTCTTCTTAGCTTTTGTCATGAAATCACATTACACTTATGATCTTTTCTTGACATCATCTTCACTTCTATCATGTCACAAAATCGTGACATCTTTCTACATCCATACTTCTTCTTCTTCATCTGTCATGAAATCATGATGCTTCTTCTACTCAAACTTTTCTTTCATCCTGTCATGAAATCATGACACTTTCAGCTTTCGTACAACTTTCTCTACAACCTATCATGAAATCGTGACACTTCTCGCTTTCAAACGCTTTCTCCACACTTGTCATGAAATCGTGACACTTTCGCTTCCGTACGCTTTCTCCTTGCTACTGTCGCGAAATCGTGACGCTTCTCCACTTTGAGGCTCTTCCCTTTGTAGCATGTCACGAAATCGTGACAGTTCTCAACTTCGACCTCTGTAGCATGTCGCAAAAATGCGACAGTCCTCACTTGGAACTTTGCATCATGTCACGAAATCGTGACAGTTCCTGAATAACTTTCTCTCTCTTCGATCTTGTCGCAAAATCATGACAGCTCACACTGCGGACTCTCTCTTCTACAACATGTCACGAAATCGTGACATTTTTCTTCCGTACAACTTCCTTTGTAGAATGTCATGAAATCATGACACTTTTCCTTCTCTGCCTTCCTGCACTTTTCGAGTCACGAAAATGCGACATGTCACGAAATCGCGACACTTTCCATCTGCTCTTCTTCCCTGCCAACATGTCACGAAATCGTGACAGTTTTGCCTGCTTCGTCTCTACCTTCCAGCATGTCGCAAAATCATGACACATTTGCCCAAACTTTCTCTCTCCTCAAACATGTCACAATTACATTTTTCTCTTTCTCTCCAAACATGTCACGAAATCGCCGATTTTTCCACCTGCATACTTTTTCTTACTTGTCTTTTTCTTGATCTTTTGCAACTGGGCTACCCTGATCTTCTTGGAAACTCACTGTCCATGCTGAAACCTTCATCAAGACACATTCTTTGACATCAAACCAAATTGCTTCAAGACCTTCTTGACATCAATGACAACATCTACACTTAGAGCAAAGGCAATGTACCCAAGGTACCCAAAATTGCCAACAAAAAGCAACCCTTGTTTGAGGCTAAATCGCTTCATGTGCAAGTATAGGAAAAACCTCAGCAAAAGCAAGAGCCCATGCGGCCAACCCAACCAGTGGGTCCTCAAAGTAAGCCAAGGTGGGTCGAGCACCCAAAATAGCTATAGTGCATTTGGAATCCTTTAAAATAGTCTATGTCTGACATCTTTCAAAAGCTACAAGAGGATAAGGTCATCACCTTGTTTGATATCATCCCTTTGAACCCATATAGAGTTAAGCCTATAGGTTACAAGGAGCATCACTATTGTCTCTATCATTGAATAGAGGGTCATGGCATTCAATATTATCATGAATTCAATATTGTGGTGCAAAACCTAATGGATAAGGGGGTTTATAAGGAATATGGTTCTCCTATAGTACCCCAACATACTAAAATAGAGGTTATAGCTCCTCAGGAGTGACCCCGAGGTCGTCAGTCACCTCGTAGGTCCAACAGGCTAGTGCAACGAGTAGTTTGATTTTAGATGACTACTCTAACTTTGTTTCAAAAGTTACATGAGGCAAATGCATTTACACTTCCTGAAGTCAAGCAGAGAGCATCCAATACTGCGTCACCTGGTAAGAGCTCTTTTTGTGTGTATCATAGAGTGCATGGGCATAATATTTAGGATTGTCAATCATTTAAGAGGGTCATCCAATACCTAGTATAACGAGATGTGATCTACGAGGATGGTTTACCCATTCGACCCTACCAAGACATAAGCATTCCATTGAGGTCCATGCCTCAGTTGGGAGAGTTGATTTCTGTCACTCTTTCCAAACAAGCTGATTACATTTCAATGAATAGCATGAGTGTTGGGGGCCTCTAGGGTTGCATACCTTCCCCACCAGCCACACCAAATTTGATAAGGCTAAATAAAGAGCCTAGAGGTATCACACCTCCCTCACTATCATCGAATGGCACATAAACTGGGGGTACATAGAGTAGCATGCCCTCCCCTAAAGGCTCCAAGGGTTATTGAAACCACTTGGTCATGTCAGTAAAATGCTCTGAGAGTTTGCTTAAACCTGCTCGATCAACCCCAAAGGCTCCAAGGGTTCCTAAAATCACTTGGTCATGTTAGTCAAAGGCTTTGAAAAATTGCTTAAAACTACTCGGTAAACCCCAAAGGCTCCAAGGGTTCCTAAAACCACTTGGTCATGTTAGTCAAAGGTTCCAAAATTGACATCTCAAAAGTCAAAACCCCCAAAGTTCAAATCAAATATCAAATGAAGATCAAAAATCAAGTTCAAAGTCAAATCTAAAATGACATAGTGAATCAAAAGCACTATATAAATCCCTTGCTCAAGAAAAATGAGAATAAATAGTTATTTTTATCACTGCACATGAGCAAGTATCCCCATGAATAGAAAGAAAATAAGGGTGAGAACTTGAATCCCTAAATTGTTCACCTTTCAAATCCATAAAATGAACCCCTATTACAACAATGGGTTGAAAGAGTTCTACCTAATTTCAGAGTAGTATTTTTATTGGATGATCCCCAAATGCAGCGATGGGTTGAAAGAGTCCTAACTGTTCTTGTAGGGGTAATCCTGATAAATTTACAATATGAGCTAGCTCTGGGTGCCTGGGGTTGTCTAGCATTATAGTCCAATCAAGTCTAAAACAAGGATGATATGAACATAAGAGGAACCCAATCTCACATATGGGTTGAAAGAGTCCCGAATGACATCTGGGGTATGCCTATGGTCTATCTAAAAATTATCACATGCACACACAAGAGTAATGAGCAGTTGGGTCATTCGACAAAAGCCTTGTCCAAAAAAAGCCTTGTACAGTTAGTATGGTATGTTTGAGAAGTCTACTAGGGTGTTTGAGTCTCATGGAAAACCTTAAAATTTTCTCTAAATAGCAACAAAATACCAAATATCACAAACCATATAGAATAAAGTTATTCAAATCATAAAATTGCAAAGTATCTAATAAGTGATACATCATTACATAAAGCACAATCAAGATATAGGATAGATACCGAATGGATATTAGAAATGATATTTAGATGGCCACTAACTATATTGTGCATAATTTTCAAAATTGCAAAATGGAATACAAAGTGACATATCATATCATTCGTATCATACCATTTCATATCATTGCATTTCATATATGGGTGATTAATTGATTAAATTCTTGTAATGAGGATTTGCAATTACATTCATGATTTTTACACATTCTGTGGTGTCGTCCATTATATTGTTAAACTTATATCACATTTATTCCTTATGTTTTAAGTGATTAAAGCATACAGGTTCATTTACATTAGATTACCATCATGTAAATAATGCATTGCATACATTGCATAACCATATCACGATACCATCATAAATTAAATGCATACAATAAAGCAAAATTAAATATGCATTTAAAATAAAACATCGCATCCATATGCATCTATCATAAATAAATATATCTAAACATCTAGATCACTGTATATCATCATCATCATCATCATCATAAATTAAAAAAGCTATCTAGTGCATGTCATCCATACATCACATTACATAAGCATAGCATCAATATAAACATCTGCATTCATGTGCATAACATAAAAATAAAACTAAAAACATATACAAGTACACATAATGAGCCATGAATAATCAAATCTTATATATATATATATATATGTGTGTGTGTGTGTGCGTGTGTGTGTGTGTGTGTGTGTGTGTCAAAGAGTACATCAAGGTACATCAAAATGCCCATAGGCTACAATCATGTAGGTCCTCAGATCTCACACCAAAAATAATACATACAAAAATGATATAGCATATATCAAATGGAGACCCTAGATCTGGCCTGATCCTCCTCCGTTGGAGCCCTCTCCACCTCCCTCAGCCCTGTCTCTAGGAGCCTTCTTTGCAGTCTGCTCTAGCACCTGTTGTGTAGCCTGTTGAGGATCCTATGTCTGGCTTAATCCAAA
Organism: Wollemia nobilis; assembly: GCA_028583015.1. NCBI lineage: Eukaryota > Viridiplantae > Streptophyta > Pinopsida > Araucariales > Araucariaceae > Wollemia > Wollemia nobilis. Next base: position 2,812,028 of record JAQPPZ010002068.1, read on the forward strand.
GAGGCTTCGTACATGAGAACCAATCCCCTGATTCCTCTACAAGCTAGCACCCAGAGTACTCGAAGACCTATGGGTCCACTCAGACCAGTGAGTCCTCTCGATCCTATGCATACTATGGATCGGGCTGGTAGAATACTATCCTATCTCCTTGGTCCTAGTCTTGGAGTTGGTCTCGTGGGTATCTATGGAATACCTATCCTCAGGAACCTCCCCACCTAGAAATCTAATTGGGTCCTCCAACTAAGAGATGTGAGCTACCCTCACATCTTGTATAGTATTTACCTCCTCAATGAGGGAATTCAGTCATATGATCTCGACCATGGGATCACAAACTCCTAACAGTAGAGGTATTGGTGCTATAGGAGACACCTTAGAAATTTGTATAGATGGTGGGCTGCCCACCTCTGCCCTGGCCAAATCCCTCTCTACTATAGTTGTATCCAGTCATGCCTTTGCCATATCACGTGCACTAGTGAGCTTTTGAACCTATGCCTTTATCACTATAGCATGTGATGTTACAACTATGATCTGCTCTCTAGCCTACTATAGATGTCTCTCACTATGAGCTAGCTTCACCTTTAAGGTTGTGATGCTAGTATCCCTCTACAACATCTGGGACTAAAACCTCCCAACCTGGCTCTATAGATCTACCACCTAGGCTAGCAACTACCCTACCTTGTTATTTGGAGGTACCTCACCCTCATCTATAGCCTCCTCCTCAAACTTCATCGGTGGTGCATCCTGTGCTACAACCTCTACCCCCATCCACCCTTGGTCTATGGGTGCACATTGCACCCCTATGGATCAGCCTCTGCATCATCATCTACCCAGCTGATAGGTCTAGATCCCTGCCACTGAAGTAGGAACCATCAAGTATCATACGTTGGGGTGGTCCTAGCCATAGTAATGCCTAACTTCTAAAAATCATTCGTAATGTCGCCTAATGGTGTAGGCTGCACCCACTATAGATCTTCCTATAGCACTAGCCACATATAGATAATAGGTAGCTCTGGGATTTCTTGAACTATGCCAAACTACCATAGGACTCTGGAGGAGAACTGGTACTCTCAGATATCATCCTTATAGCCTAGAATCTATCTATCTCATTGAACCTGGCATAGTTTCTCACCAGCCTTCGGCCATACAGGGTAATCCATATATGGATGCCACTAAATATCATCAGGTCGCAGTGCTGTAAATCGGCCAATATAATTCTCAATGTCCCCTACATGGGACCTGCTCCAAAACCTCTCCTCCTCATGGGGCCAACGTGCATTGTAGCACTGATGTGCATCATAAATGGAAGTAATATCCAGGGGTAGGTTTACTGGTCAGTCGATTCGGATGTGCTACCAACCCCAAATCTATATGAGTAGACTACAACTAATGCCTACCTAGCTCCTATTGGTGATCTGGTATAGCTCTCAGTACAACTGGCATAGTAAAGTGCTCCTCTAGGCTAGGAGCAATGGTCATCAAGTGGAGCTTTGAATGAACCTATTGACACTGGCCAGAAGGTTCTAGGGGATCCTCATGCCCAAGGAGTATGGAAGCACTATCTGCATGACCAGGTGCATAAAAACTATCTCTCGAATAGAGAAGACCTTATCTCCATACCAGTACCCGATGTGAACACCTCCATGGTTGATATTACATTGGGCCTCCTGGATTTGATCATCAAAGATCTCATCAAACACAACTCCCCTACTCTGAAAGGTAGAGGAGGTTATGGTCTCACCATCGATAGGTATCCTAAAGATATTGTAGACATCCTCAAGTGTGATTCATTTCACCTATCGACAGGTGAAATGTGTTGGTCCAAGCATTCCAGCTTTAGGCCAATGTAGTCATGTAAGATTGATCTACCATGATCATGGGTAGATCTAAGATATAGCCAAAACCCATGGCCCCAAACCATTTTCGCTCCCCATAAGTCAGTAGTGGATGGAGGTTATGGAGTAGTTCTGGCTCTCTAGCCCTAGAAGTCAATCTCTAAAAATAACATAATGCATAAGAAAAAGCTAGCTAAAAATTGCTAAAAATGACCTAAAAAGAGATAGATCAAGCTAAAAATAGCTAACAATGCAAAATTATTCTAAGCATGATCAAAAAAATTTAATAATACATCTCATAGGTGCAATAAATGGCATTAATTACCAAGAAAATCATAAAAAAAAAAAAAAAAGGAACCGTAGGTCAAACCCACGGTCCGCACAATGGTCAAATTTCTGATAGTTGTAATTTAAATCTCATCATAGCTGATACCTGTGGCCCCCAATATATCAAATGGGAACCACAGGTAGCAATTGGGTCTAGGAATATGACCCTTTTGGGGTCATTTCCTAGCCAAAAAAAATAGTAAATCCTAAGCTAGCCTAATCTAGGGTGTGGTTCATTGCCAACAGTTTAATAAGATTGATTTTCCCCATTAATTAATGTGGTTTATTTTATTTGGTAAATGATTTTGAGGACTCGGTTTTGAGTTACATTGCCTACACCAAGGCCCTTGCTAGTGGAGGGATGTCCAAGGTCCACCATTAGGGTGTGAGTGCGATATGAGGTTAAGGTTTAACAACATTCTAGGTCAGGAAATATTTTGCACCTCTCAGAGCTCTCCAGATTATAGTCACTTTCAAGACAATAATGAAATTTTTAAATGGGAAAAATTTTTATAGCTTTCCCTAATTTTGGTGGATTGCAGCTGACACCAATGGTCCCAAAATTAGGGTTTTGCACCCACAGGTCTGACTTGTAGTTCCCAAAATTTTAAAGTCTCAACCGTAGACTGAACTCGCGGTTCGCAACTAGCATTAAATATGACAAAATCTCACCATGGGAAGATCTTAAATGATAAATCAATGTTTCCTAACAAATCAAATCTCAATAAAAGCAATAAATTTTGTAAATTTGGTGATTTTTTAGCACCATGATCAACTAAAAATTCCAAATTAACAAAAATATTTAAAATAATAAAAATCCAAATGCACCTCGTATTCAGTTATTTCTTCTATACATTTGGCAGTTGCAGCGAGTGATGATCCATGCAATCCGGTGAGATGAGTAAATAACCATAAGGACATTTGGGGTAAAATTATCATCATTGATTTGATATGCTTCTTTTCAATTCTAAAGAAGGCCTTCAAGGCTAGACTGCTCCACGGAAACGAGGTGTTTCATGTCATTTCTCTTATGACACATTTTTTCAGTAAATCATCGACAAAATTGATTCAACACAAAACTAATTGGATTTGCATCATTTTGATTCCCTAATATGGCTATTGTAGCCTGATTACTCCATGGGATAGGAATGTGCAATTACTATTAACAGTTGTACTCATACGATGAACTAGGCTTAGCCAAGTAATTAAATGCTCAAATATAATTTTTTCAGATCATTCATAGTGGTCAAGCAACCTTGTCACTTCATTCATTGTCATTTACCTCATTAAATCGTCACTTGAGGGGGTAGTCATAATATCATAATCATAATCAAAATAAAAAAAATATCCCTGAGATCGTAGATCCCTTGATCTTCTCAAAATTAGGTTCGTCTTACGAATCATTGTCAACATCTATCATAAGCTTACCCCTTTTCTTGGGGAAAATAGAAAATATGATAATTAGTTTGTAACTCTCATCCTTTTACTTATATAGGCCTAACTCCTATTTTATCACTAAAGCTACTCGAATTTCTGATGACGAGTGCAAAATCTTTCAAATTTAAGCCTTTCACCCAGTTGGAAGCAATGATTCTAGTATGTGCGTCCTTTTGCAAGACCTGGGGCATCTAATGTTGATCCAACTAATGATCATCATAGAACCTTTGGCATCATTTTAGATGGTGTATTTTTTCCCACATGTTATTTGATCTCACAACACATCTCAAAAGAGGCATCTATAGACACTTAAAACACATCATGTCGATGATGACTACTCATATGGATATGCTACAAGACCATATGGAAGATCATGGATAGACTCCAAGATAGAGTAGTGGTTCTAAGCACTCAATTTGTGCTCCTTGGCATAATCATTCTAAACCATAGTTGAGGCCTATGGTCCACATTCTGAACTGCGGCTGACACCTGTAGTTTACAATCTGAACCATAACTATCACCTGCGGTCTTAACTGAAGTTCAGTTGGCATTCATCCGAGCCAAATTAGTTTGAATGGCAATTTGATCTAGAAGATGGTTGTTAAAGTATGGAAGCTTCAAATCCAACTATCCTAACCACTCCTTGTTCTTGGCTTCTCCATGAAGCCACCCTTAGCCCTTGGGTAGTCCTATAAATACCCCTTCAAATTAGGGCAAATGATATGACAGAGAATTCGATATTAGAGCAACGAAGCCCTATCAAATTGTGAACTCACTTGAGTGCACTATAAGAGAGATTTTTTGCTATCACTTTGCCAACTTAAGCATCATGACAATTTGTGCCATGGATGTCCTAAGGAGCTAGAATGCCAAGAAATACTAATTTGGGAAAATGGAAGCCCTATTAAGTAATTCAACCGCCAAACTTGTCAGAGGACACTATGGCGACCCTTTATCATCAATTGAACAAGGAGGATAAATCCCATTACCCTAGAATTGGAGGGCAAACCTACTTGGTTGCAGGTCGTGACTGTCAGCCACGGTTTATAATGCAGACCACTCATCAGAGCTACGGTTTGCAACAGGTATAATATCCCCTTACTGTTATTTTTGTAGTGTGCTTAGCTAGTTTAGATTAATCATTCTAATGGTTTATTTTGTAGTTTAGAGACTCTGACTAACCGTATTAAATATTTCATTAGGTTTACTTCATTTTAGCAAGTAGAACATAATTAGTTTCTTTTCATGTTCTAATGCTTTATTTCACACAATTGATCCTCCATATTGATAGATGTACTTTTTGTTTAGATTTTTCCATCAATATTTATGAGATTTGCATATGTGTAGCATAGTTTATCTACTTTCTTGATTTTATTAGCATTATGGCCTTTGCATGTATAAATCCTTTAAAGGGCCTCGTCATGAGAGGCTGCCTATTTGTTTAATTTTCTTGTGTTTCTTATTGATCACAAGAAACAGGTTCAAAGGAGCTTTAATCATATAATTCCTTCCTCAACATGAAGAAGAGGGTCAACTCCACTCTAGAGCAGTTTGTGATTATTTAGAAAGCATTAGTATTACACCTACCCCGTTGGGGGATTCAGAATTGTATCAATTGTATCAACATTTGGGTGACCCTAAGAGGGGCATGATTGTAACCGAGATTCACTTTTGATATTAATAAAATAAACATCCATTTTATTTTCATATGCAATCTTGATTCTTATTTTATGCTATTATGTTTATTTCTATTGATCCACTAGATAAGTGCACGCTTTTTGGATAGGTTAGGAATATACTAGGGTTTTTTGGTAATTCAGCCATACCTAGTGATCTTCTCTTTTTTAGAAAGCTTTCTTTGGTTTTGGAGATGAGGTCTAGTTTTTATAGCACCTAGCATATGTCAAAATCCCATCACTAATTAAAAATTAACAATCCAAGTCTTTACAAGGAAGGATGAACACTACAAAGTGGTCCTAGTCACCTTAAGAAAAAGGTTTCTACTTGCTCATCTTGTGATACACATGGTCTAGAGTGTTGATCATTGACAAAATAACAAGCTCCTCCCTAGACAAATAAATCCCTTGCTTTCATACAAAATAAGAAAAATTCCTTGCTAAAAAAAAAAATGCAAAATAAACAGTGATTTTCATCACTAAGCATGAGCAAGTATCCCAATAAATATGAAGAAAATAAGGGGGTGAAGAGCTTGAATCCTTGGAATGGTCACTACTTGAAGTCATTGAGTGATCCCCAATAAAAAAATGGGCTGAATGAATCCCTCATGGAATTGGGGTAGTTCTAATCAATTTACAAATGAGCTAGCTTTAGATGGCCTACATTACCTAGTAGTCTAGTCCGACAACATCCAAAATTAGAATCATGATGAACATTTGGTGATCCTCATTACAATAATGAGTTGAATAAATACCGCCTGGCAATGAGGTAGTATTATGTCTCATCTAATATATTCATTTGCACACATAGGAATAGTGAATATATTGGTCTTCATAACAAAATCTTTTATCTTTCAGGAGTCCTATATAGTCATTATACATCTTTTGATTAGTCAACTAGGGTGTTTGAGTCTCATGGAAAACCTCAAAAATCCCTTATATCAACAAGTCATTTCATCAATCAATCATCAAATTTCCTTATGAGGTTGTGTTTATTAAACGATGTTCATGAAATATCCAAAATGATATTTAGACAACCACTGACTATTTTGTGCATATATTTTAATCTACAAAAGCTTATAAGGAAAACACATACATATCACATCATTTAATTTCACATTTGGAATCTCAAATGATTAATTCTTATGATAAGAGTTACCATTTACATTCATTATTTCTATACATTATGTGGTGTCATCCTTTAGTTTGTTAAACACATATTAGATTCATTCCTTATGTTTTAATTATTTAAAGCATACATATTATTTTGCATTAGATCATCCTCATGTCATTAATGCATTACATACACATCATCTATCATAGCACATATCACATAGATTAAATGCATAAACAATTGAAACAAATTAAACATGCATTTAACGTTCACCATTGCATCTCTATATGCATATGTAGTAGTACATTTCTACATCTATATCATAGCATCTATCATCCGTATAGTGCATGTCATAAATACATCACATCCATATAGCATAATCAAATCATCATCTAGGCATTGTATCCATAACATAAAATCAAAATAAAAACATTTGCAAGCATTAACTGGGGCATGATCTGTTTCATACATCCCCATAATCAAAAATCAGCCAATCAAGCAACATGGGATAAATCAAGGTAGCACACCTTCCTAATCAAAGGTCTATTTCAATCTAATCCACCAATTGGTTGTTAGGTTTCCAAAATGTTGTGCCCTTTGCCTTGATATATTCGATCCAAAAATGTTCCAAAGACGTCCAAGTTCTTTGGTCAATCCCATAAATGCACATATTTTCTCATCGTGAGGAGTTTCAAAATGGACAATAATAATTATTTACAAGTCCAAAAACCTCAAAGATTGCAAAAATAACAAAAACACATCAAATAACAAAAAAATCTCAATTGAGACTTGTATCCAGTTATTTACCCTATACACTTGGTGGTTGCAATGACTTGTGCTCCATGCAATTTAACAAGATGAGTAAATTACCATAAGGCCATTTGGGGAAAATTAGTCATCATTGAATTAAAATGTCTTCACTTCAATCCCGAAGAAGGCCATGTTGGCTAAACTGCCCCATGGGAATGAAGAATTCATTTTATTTCTTCTATGAAAATTTTAGCATATCATCGAACATAGTGATTCAACTCAAGCTTAAATAGAATTGCTATCATATTGATTCTCTAAGAATACCATTACGATCGAATTGCTCTATAGGATAAAGATGTATAATAACTATTAATCGTTGAAATCATAGTTGTAATAGGTCTTGCCATATAAAAAAATGCAAAAGTCCTGAATCATCTAAATTATTCATCTTAGTCAAGTGAATTATCACTTTAAACACTTGTCCTTACCCTCATTGAATCGTCACTTGAGGGGGTAGTCATAATATCAAATTAATAATCAAAATCAACAAAGGATCACTCGATCATGTAAATTACATTCGTCTTACGAATCATTGCTAACAACTATCATAAGCTTACCATTCTACTAGGTAAAAAGCAAATATGTTAGTTTAATGCCTTTTAGAAATCCACCTATTGAACCAATTGTAGCAGTCCTAATGCTACCGGATTGTAGTTGGACACACGAATGATTTGCAAAATTAAGCCTTCCATCTTGTTGGAAGCAATGATTCTAACATGTGCATCCTTTGCAGGATAGGGGCATCTAATGTTGATTAGATCACTAATCATCACTAACCTATAACATGGCTTTAGGTGATCTATTTTTTCTCAATGTCATGTTTTCCCACAACGCATCCCAAAATCGGTATCTATAAACACATAAAATATGTTATGTTTAGGAGACTACTCATATGGGCATAACTGCAAACCATATGAATGACCTTGGACCCTCTCAAGGATAAGAAACAATTTTAACCACTCATTTTAGGCATCCTAGGCCTATTAAGCCTTAGTCACGTATGACATCCACAACTAAAATCTCAACCATGGTTAACAAATACGGCTAGGATCCTAGCCACAATGAGCAATCGTGGCTAGCCCTATAACTATCTCGGCCTCCAAATATGAGCCAAATTGGTTATTACAATGGTATTTGCAACCAATTCAAGTAGTATGGATTGCAAATCGTCTAGAAGATTCCATCCAACTGCCCCTGCTTGGAATTTCTTGATCTTGGCTTCCTTGGGCATCCAATATTAGGATTAGGGAGTCTATTTATAGATCCCTCAAACAGAATCTGATACCCAATTGCATTGTAGTGAAACCCTACCAAACTGGAGAGCCAACTGCCACCTTAGAAGAGTAGGAAGATGCTGCCAAATTCTAGTTGGACACCTAGCTTTGCATCAATGGAACTTCCAAAGGCTTGAGAAGAAAACCTAATAATTCCACACCTATCTAACATGAATTTAAGCAATTTCAACCACCAATCCATGTCTGGACACCAAGGTGACCCTTGATCATCAATTCCTTAGAGGATTTGAGCATTTCTAGCCTTGGTTTTAAGAGAAAGAAGATTTTTCCCATGGTCATGGTTGTAAGTTGTAGCCAATAGATCCAACTTCTTTAAGCACCCGCAACTAGGGTTTTATGCTCTCTTTCCTCCATTTTAGCCATATATTTACTATTCTGATAATGAATTTAGTTTGATCTAGCATAGATTAGTCTTGTAGCAGGAATTTACATGGTTAATTAGTAATATTTTAGGTAGATTTGCTTTAATTTGTGTCACATTTGCTTGATTTCATAGATCTCCATAGAATAGATTATATTCATACTTTATACTTCAAACCACATGATATATTAATTATATTTATGTATTTTAAGGTATGCTTTGTATTGATTTGATAATATCATAGGCATATTTGTATATATTTATGCTTCTTTCAAGTATTTCCTTTATTTCTTGCATTTATTGAATAATAGCCTCATCATGAGAGGCTTCATATGTATTTTATGTGTTTTGATGTTTCTTTTACATAGGTGATAGGACCTTCAAGGCTTCAAAGCATTCTCAACATCAAATTCCTCTTAACAATGGAGAAGGAGGCATCCTAGTAAGCCCTCAAGCATAGTTGGTGGAAATATAAGGAGCCCTTAGAATATATCACCCCCATTTAGGGGCTTTCATACCATTGTAAACAACGTATCACTTGGTATACATAAGAGGGACGTAAATGTAATCGGATATCATCATTATTAATGTAAATGAGGCTTAATTTTCTTGTAAATTTGGTTCATCTATGTTCTTTACTTTCAATTTGATCATTGTGTTGCAATATTTTTTGGTATAGACTCTTTAGACCATTCTACACCTCACTTTTGAAATAATAAGTTTTAACAACTAAAGCATGTCCCTTGCCTCTGCTTGAACTAGCTTGATGGGAAGAATCCTCATTAGGTACTATTTCCAAATCATCCATATCTTGTTTCAAAATACCTATGGACTTTTGAAGCACTGGGAATTCATTTTCGTTGTGCTTGTTAGTGGAATACATCCTACACCAATTGTTCCTAGTGAAATTTAAAATATTAACAATTGCATGATATTTGCTAGAACTAGCATTATTCTGATTAGTAACCAGACTAGGTACACCCAAATTGTTCGATTGTGTGTTCCACTATTTCTTCTAAAAACCATAGTTTCTGTTTTATTATGAATTTTATGGTGCCTGCTTTTGGAACTAAACCATATCACTACTTAGCTTCTGGACCAACCTCTGAATCAAGCTCATTGGATTGAATAGTAGTAGTGGTAGGATTAATTGGATTTTGAAAACCAAAAATATTTTGATTTGGTACCACATTTTCATTTTAAACATTTTTATCTAGTAAGACATTTTGAGTTTGAAAATTTGAATTTTGAAATGGGTTCAAACTCTGCATGGGTGTTGGATTTAGACATGCAGGAAAGGCTTAAAAATTTTCTACTGTGACTCCATGAGTGGCCAGTTGATTCTCTAAGAGTAATTGAGTGGTTGGATGGATGAATATAGTTAGATAAGTGAGCATGGAAGGATAAGTGGGCATGGTAGGAAAAAGTTGATTGTAGATCAGAGTGTTCAACATCAAAATCTACTGTGAAAAATCTTGGTTTATCATAGGGATCTGATTGTAAGCCCCAATATACCCTACCATATGTAATTGTCCTATATTATAGCCCAGTTGCATCAACTACTTCTCGATAGTCATAGCCTTCATGTATGCTAAGGCAAGAGTACTGATCAAAGGATTTATCCTAGAAAACATGGCGGTCAAGGGATCTAATATCCTAAATTATATATGAAGAGAAACATTGGTAGTAACAACAAAGTGACTAGTCAATCTTGTATAGAGATTTTAAAATCTTGTGTTAAACATTCTTATTGGTTCATTAGGTCCCCTTTTGCAAGTTATGAATTGATTATAAATTTTTGCAGGATCTACGGGTAACCTAAATTGGTTCAAGAAAGTGGTTTCTAACCGATCTCAACAAGTAATAGAGCCAACGGGTAGACTAATGTACCAGTCATACACCAGGTCATCTAGTCTCAAAGGAAACAATCTACAAGCCACATCATGTTTGATTTGCAATATAATTAAGGTATCCTTATAGGCCCAAATGTGTTCCTCTGCAAGTCTTGTGCCATCGTGCTTTTACTTGGGTAGAACTTTCTCTATGTTCTTGGTAAGTCATGGGTAACTCCAGCAATGTTCAAAGGATTTTTGTGCACCCCATACCAAGAAGCATTTGCAGCCATTGGATTAGGTTGTGGGGTGACTAAAGGAACAATAGGAATAATAGGGACAATAGGTGGTCCGACTAAAATCCCACTATATGGAATAACAATTGCTTCAATCTTAGATCTTCTATATTTTTGAGTAGGAGATAGGCTTTGAAAGATGGTATCTTCTGCAGCCTTAGACCTATTGAGTGGAAATTTTACCCAATTGCAAAATCACCATCACACTTAGAATTTTGATTATAAAACCCTCTCTTGCAAAGAAATAGAAATTTCTCCAAGGTTACTTTTACTTAATGTGTGATTTTAATCTTGTGAAGATGTGTCAGATAAGTGCTAAGAATACCTTAGTGATTTGCAAATAAATTTTAACAAGGGGCCTGTTTTGGTATTACTTTATTGTGCTATGCTATTGATTATGAATGAAACTTAAAAAAAAAAAATTATTGGCCCTCATATGACCATGATGAAAAGCCTTAGTTCATTTTATCTTGAAGTATTTTAGGTAGATTTTATCTTATTTTGGTTAAGCATATTTTAAACAAGTTTTATCTTGCATTATTAAACCCTGCTTTGAGCATAAAAGAGAAGACTAAAATCTATCTTTTTAAATGCAAAGTTTGAATAATGATTGGATTCATTTAATGTTTCTTTGAGCATGAAAATAAAATAATCTACATGAATAACTTGATAAATGTAATAGCCTTTGACATATCATATAAATTACCCCTCTTTGATGAAATTATAATTTTCATAAAGAGAAGTTAATTTATTGCTCTAAGAACAATAGCCTTTGAAATGCCATATAAATCACTCCCCTTTAATGAAATTGTACTTTTCATAAAGAGAAGTTAATTTATTGCTTGCAAAATGAACATGCAAAGCTTGAAATTTGATTTACCTTCAAAATGTGAAATTATGTAAAATCTGAAATTACAAACTTCCTTTAAAAAATAACAACTTTAAATATTTTTTATTATTTCGGATTTGCTTCAAAATGAAATCAAAATTATTCTAAATGAAGTGTTAAAGCTTGTTAGTCACATCCATGCATTTGATTTTGGAGTTTTATTTTTTTATTTTTTTTCCAAAGTTTTCAAAAAAACTACAAAAAGAGTAATGTTAGAAAAATATAACTAAAATATGGAAAATGGACCAAAAAACTAAAAATGTTAACATACAAAGTGTTGGTCAAATATCTTCATAATTATACAAACCTATGTTTGTTTACCCTAGACATGGCCAACATTGAAATTCCAAAGGAAAGGAATGTCCTCTGTGCCAATATCCAAAGATGGTTGGCTCTCTTACTAAATCCTACACTGATTAAGACTAGAGTTGTAGGAAAGAAATTTGAAATAACTGAAAGAGATAAAAAATATGGCCACAAGTCGAAGGTGTAGGATTGGGGATAGACTAACAACCGAAACTCCACCCAAGCATTGAAGCAACATGTAATAAAATAAATATAGTAGGATTTACATACAACCTTGTGGAGACAACCTCTAGGATCACATTCGAGAACTCACTCTTCTCACTAGTAATGTTCAAATGCAGATGCAACATTTAAATTTAACAGTAGATAATGAAAATGAGCATATAATAGAAATGCATAAAATAGAAGGAAACCACACACAAGATCACTTGTAAATTTAGAAGCCCAGTATCTTCTATTTATGTATAGAACTTGAATAGTTTTTCTGTAGAATGTCTAACCTCCTTAAAATAAAAATTTGATTAGTATTTATAGAGGATTTCACCTCTTTCATTAAATGCACATGGAGATAGAATTTTCATAGATTAGGAACCATAGTGAGAAAATTCCTTCTTGGAAATATTAAAAACTCATCCTTTCAAAATAGTGATCCAACTTTTAAGGAAACTACTCTAGGAAATCAACATTTCTGGGCATCAGTGCATGGAAAACTACAAGGCTTGGTCGTTGACTAGATACATTCGCTATCCCGAAAATACACTTATACTTGGAAATCATGAAAATCACCTAGCACTTTTGTAGCACCCTAAAATTGGTGTAGTAAACCTTAGCAAATAATTAAAATTACCTTAGTAATAATTCAAATTCAAATTTTAACCCCAAAACCGCTCCAAAACCGCCTGCTGCCCGTTTCCTCATTTTTTGTGCCATTTTTAGAGTTTGTTTCGTCCGTTGGACGATATCGTCTCCGATCAGACGATATCGCCTCAGATTGGACGATTTCGTCTGGAGCAGAACGTCCAGCCGATTTCGTCCCAAAACTGATTTTTCATAATTAGCTTCTGTTTCAACGGCGTCTCTAACCGGGGCAAAAGCGTGTCTGCATCGTTAGAGACTTCCCCCATTGGAGATCTCCCAAATTGGGATGATCTCCAACCTCCCAACCTCTTTCCTATGCCTATTTAATCTTAGGCCCTCCCCTTGACATCCCCCTGGCTGAATTTTTTCTGCACTTCGAGTTTTACATGCATTAGAATATCCTAGACTATTGTTTGCCTTTGTCCCTTTTCGAATTTTCTTGCAGGAACTTTGTTATTCTTCAGTCGGAGCAAGCTCAGATCGTCGCAGACGATCCTGTCCAATTCGAGATGATTTCGTACCAATCCGAGATGATTTCGATTACAGTCAACATTGGGGGCAATCAGTGCCCAGAGTTTGCATTTCTTCACTCTTTTCTACTGCATTATTCTGCATTTAGTTAATCTTATGGTTATTCCTTATTATTCTGCATCTTGGAGTTCACCCATGTAGCTTGTATGCATCATAAAATCATGATTAGTCATTAAATCATTGTAACGCACTCATATTTTTGTCTATAATTATCAGTTTAATATTATTGATATCATTCTACATCATTGCCCTCTGTTGGCATAGCTGCATTTTCTGTAGTTTGTCTCTATTTCTCTGATTGCAGGTCTCTGATGAATTCGTCTGATGAATTCGTCAGATCTCAGATGATCCTGTCAGATCGGAGATGATTCTATCAAATTCCAGATGATCTTGACTGCTTCAAAAATTAGAACCTCCATCAGACATCCGGATCAGGTATGGCTCTTTAATCTAGCTTATTCTCTCTATTTTCTGTTCAAATCTATTTCCTGTATTCATTTAATTTGCATTTTCATAATAGAACAACTTAGATTCATTTGGCCAAACCTAGGACTTGGATGTTTAAAGCTAAAATTGAACACATTAAACTCATTCCCAACCTAGGCATGGAAACTGCCACTAAACGTTTCCTGGTGAACCCCACCATCCGTCGAAAAATCACCTTAATACCCCTCCCCCGAGAGGCGGGACCGTCAAAGGGCCTCTCAGTCCGAGGTATTGTCCCATCCTTTTCCCATCCTCCTTCTGGGCATGGATCCTATAGCCTGAAGGTAAGGATGCAAAAAATTTGGAGCGATACATTTTGGTGAACCCGACGTGAAACTAAAACCTTTTGAAAAAAAAACAAAAACAAAAACAAAAAAATATAGATGCATTTAAAATCATTAGAAAACTACTAAGTTGCATATCATGTCTAGATGGTAGCTCCTAAGAAAATATTAGTTGTCACTATAAATGTTGAAAACCAATTAGCAGCCATAGAAGTTAATTATGTGCTTAGTGTGCCTGAAACAGATAGAAACCAACTTCTATGGAAAGAACTTGATAGGAGACTAGGTATCATTTCGTCTAGATCAACCGAACTTAGACAAATCAAGAGGTTTGCCCTAGATAGGATCCTGGATCCTCATCAACTCATTTTTTATCATGAACTTTAGAGAGCCTGCCATAGGTGGTTAGCTTATAGGAGAGCTCTTGTGTCTTCAGAATTGTTCACCTTCGAGGAATACCTCGAGAACGCAGTTGTTATACACCAATTCCTAGGTCATGTAGAAGATCAAGAGGTCGTTCTTACGGATAGGGAAATATGGAATAGAGTTCCTAGGGCTGTGTTATATCGAGAGTATTGCCACGAGCTTTACTTCTACCAACCAGAATCTGAGACAGATAATATCACTATAGCACTTTTTGTCAAATTCTTGAAAGAAAACTTTCAATTTGAAGAAGAACACTTCATGACTCCTGAAGAACTCGAGCCCATTAATGATATTTATAAATTGTTTATAGAAAACTAGATCATTGCTTTCATTATTATTATTTCTTGCATTTAGTGTGTTGTTTGTTATCTTTATAATATTGTTACAAAAACAAGAAAAACCAAAAACATAACAAAACCAAAAACATTTTATTTCAAATACTATAGTAGGTATATAATTAAAATATATACCTCTTAAGCTTGTTGCATATATATATATATATATATATATATATATATATATATATATATATATATATATATATATATATTTATTTAAATCTAAATTTAAGCACAATGCCTAGACTTAGGAATGGTAAACAAACTGAAGAAGAAGAAGAAGATTGGTTAGGAGACAAAACAAAAAACCCAAATGTCCTTCCTGAGGGTTCAATTCCGGAAGGAGAAACTCTAGAACAGCCAGAAGATGAGCTGGCTGAAGAAAATGAACAACAAGAAAATCTTAAAGAGGAAGGATCCTCATCCCCTAGAATAGCTCCAGATGGAACTATTGCTTTTGATAACTTAGATCATTTCTGGAAATTTTTCAATAATAACATTGGTGCTCTTAATATGGCAGTTCGTATTGATAGAGGACAAATTAGTGACACTCAAGCAGCCATGGAAGATATGTTTAACATACACACTAATCCCTTGTCCTTTGTTGATCAAGAAAGTGATAAGGCTGGACCATCCAATAGAGATATGGTCACTATGATTCAGAACATGCAAAAACAACAGGTTACCCAACCCCCTAAGGAACCTGTTATTGAGCCTCAAATCATTTCCACACAAAAGAAACCTTCATTCACTGCTTTATTTCGCCAAACTATTGATCAATATGCTTCAAATCGACAAAAATCCAAAACTAAGCCAAACATCAATTTTCAACAATCTGGGATACAACATAATACAACTTCAAAACTTCTTCATAACACCCTTCCTACCAACAATTTACACAATAGCAATATAGCATCTAATCTTCATGTCCCTCCATCATATGCTCACAAATCCCATATTAATGCCCTACCGAACCAATATGGTGGGCAAACCAGTAATCTGGAAGCCATGGTGAAACAGTTAGCTTCGCGTATGGACCAGATAGATCCCTACCGTCCCTCGTACAATTATCGAGAGATGTGTAGTCAGCCTTTGGATCCCATAGTTGTAGCACAACCATACCCTAAACACTTTCCCATGCCCGTCCTGCCTATATATAAAGGAACTGAAGATCCCATAGAGCATCTTCGCATGTTTAGGATAGCATGTCATGATATATCACATGATGACTTGCTATTACTAAAAATGTTCCCAAAAAGTTTAGGAGGAATGGCATTAGAGTGGTACTATCAATTGCCCACTCATTCTTTGAGAAACTTTGAAGAAACAACTGAATCTTTTGTCCATCAATTTAGTGCCTACATCGAGAGGCATGTCACCATTAAAGATTTATACAACTTAAAACAAGACAAAGATGAATGTTTTGCTGATTTCTTAGCCAGATGGAGGCAGTTGACAGGAAAACTGCACTTTGTGCTACCTTATAGGGAAATGTTGGATATTTTTATCAATAATTTGCAAGAACAAATATCTTATGAGTTATCAACTGCTACCTTAACCACCTTCGATCAAGCTATAGACTTAGCTCGAAGGGTAGAAGATGCTCTCATTAGAAGAGGTCAGCTCAAAAAGAAAGATGATGAGAAAACATCCAAAAATCAGTATAAAAACAAACAAGTTGTAGGTGATGGAGTCACTGATAGTAGAAACGTTGCTAATATCAATACAATGAAGACAACAAAAAAATTTATATTAAAACCTCCTGATAAACCTCCTCGAGAATTTACTAGATTGAACCAACCTTTATCAACCATTCTACCTCAATTACTAGCACGAGGCTTGATTCAATTACCAGCTATCCGAGAACCTGATCCAACTATACCCGGATACAGAGCTGATTTACATTGTGATTTTCATAGAGGACCTGGACATGCTACAAACTCTTGCAAAATATTGAAACATAAAATACAAGACTTGATTGATAATAATGAAATGGAGGTGCAAGCCTTCCAACCTAAACAAAATGCTCCTAATAACGCTCAAAAGACCATTCCCCAGAATCAGAATCAAAATGCTAATCAATCATTAGACATATTTCAACATCCTTTACCAAACCATGGTAAAGAGGTGGCTAATCAAATCGAACATCATAATGTTCCCCCTCCTACCCGATATGTAGGGACTATTAGCGGACAATTACCTATTCAGGATCCTCAAATATTTGGTACAACTTTATCCATAGTCACGACCAGGCCCCTACATAATATTCAAACTTCGGATCCTAGTGATGTAGAATCGGATACTGAAAGTGAAGTAGACATCACCTCAAACCAATCGAATAGCTCTAAAAATGAATCAGATCCTATTCAACCTATCATAGATGCTATGGTTCCAGAAGAACCATTTCCTAGAAGAGTTACTACTCGACCCTCTTCTAATCAGTTCCTTCCTAATGAACAAGCCATAAACGCTCAACCGAGACCAGTTCAGCGTCTTCAATATAACATTGTAGGTACCATCGGAGTTGTTACCAGACAACAGGCTCAAAACTCTCAACAGGATCAAACTCAGAATGATGGATCAGCTCCATTTATTTTGAAAAATCCCAATAAAGGGAATCATATGTCTAATGTTCAACCTAAGCCTCCTTACAATATTAATGAACAATTATCCAATACTACAGCCAGAATTTCCCTTTTGGACTTGTTAAGATCTTCTCCTACCCATAGGGATGAGTTAATGCTTACATTAAGCCAAATGATGGTGCCACAAAATATTCAACCCGAAGCCATGTCCAATACTATCATCACTCGAGAAGTCGATTGTATTGATTTTCGGGATAAAGATATCCCGCAACATAGTTTACATAAGGATAACCCCTTATATATTACTACCCTAATTGGAGATGTAGTTGTTAAAAGAGTCCTGATTGATAATGGTTCATCTTTAAACATATGCACTTTTGACTTCTACCAAATATTTGGCTTTAGAAGTGATGAAATGAAAAAAATGGATATGATTATCAAAGCTTTCAATGACGAGACACAAGAAACGTGTGGAGTCATTACTATACCCTTGCAAGTTGGTCCTAGAACCCTAGATACAACCGTGTTTATTGTACATTGCCCAACATCGTACAATATACTTTTGGGTCGCCCTTGGATCAATGCGATGCGAGTTGTCCCATCAACTTTACACCGAGTGTGTTAAATTTGAATTTAAAAATCAGTTGGTCACTATTCATGGTGACCCTAGACCCTTTGATATGTGTGCTTTGGCAGAACCTGTTGGAGTACAATTTTGCCCCGCTCTATCATCCACACATCCTAATTCTTATTTTTCATCTAAACGTGTGAAACACACACCCATAACATCATCTACTCCATCAACTACACCTATACATTTAACTCAACCATCTTCTGAACAAACCACACTAGAACCTCAAAAAGATCTTAGATCTACAACCAATCCTTCATGTTCTATCCCTATAATTTCAAAACCTATAGACCCATTTATTAACACCTCCACATTATCTACATCTATCATACCTTCCACATCTAAAGATATAGGGAATGATCCTTCTACATCGTATGCTCTTTTTGATGAACTTTTATCGGATTTATCTAAAATCTTAATATCAGAAAAAACAAATGCTTTTATGCAAGATTCAATTCTTTTTAATAACTTGCCGCCATCTCCTCGTACTTTGGGCCTCCCACAACCTATGGGAAGTACTTACCAAGTCGGGAGTTGTGCTTTTATTTATAAAGGATATGATTGGGGAAGAATACCCAGAAACATCAAAACTCATCATGAGGGATATGCCCGATGTTATTTTGCTAATGAATATATTAAAGCTAAACCTATAATGCTTAAAATGGGATATAAAGGGAAAGGCTTGGGACCTTTCCAAAATGGTATGAAAGAACCTATCGAGGTAGAACCATGGCCTGCCCGATGTGGTGTAGGCCTGTTTCCTAGTAAGGGTCAACCCTTCCCTTTTGAAGATGATGATCAACTCATATGTTATCAAGATTATCTAGATAAACAAGATTCTTTGTGTCCAAAGAATAATCTCTTTACATGCAATATGCTATCCATAGCTTACCCTGAATTGATTGTTGAATCCGACGATGAGTTGGAAGGAGATATTTTCCATGATGTCTCCGTTGAAGAGTTGTTATACAATGGTTTTTATTTTGATGGTTCTATACCTACTATAGCCCGACTTGAGGTCACGACTCCTCAAGATGAATTCTCCAAGTTAACCTTAAAAGAATTACAAGAATTGGGCGTTTCACCCGCCCCACCTAATTTTGAAAGAGATCTACACATGGAAGTAGAAAACGTCATTAAAGTTAACATTGGAACTGAGGATAATCCTCACATAATCAATATTGGATCAGAATTAAGTCAAGAAAAACAAAATGAATACATTGCATTTCTTAAAGAATATGAAGATGTCTTCGCTTGGACATATGAAGATATGCCGAGTCTGGACCCTTTCGTAGTCATGCATCATCTAGTAGTCCATCCGGATGCTAAACCTGTTAAACAGAAACTTAGAAAAATGCATCCCAAAGTGGCCTTGCTAGTCAAAGGGGAGTTAGAAAAACTCCTGAATGTTGTTTTTATACAAGCTATTGATTATGCTTGAATGGATCTCAAATGTAGTTCCAGTCACCAAGAAAGAAGCTACCAAAGTTAGGGTTTGCACTAGACTTTAGAGATATTAACGCCGCATGCCCTAAAGATGATTTTCCTCTTCCAAACATGGATCAAATTATTGACTTTACTGTCGGGAGTGGAATGATGTCCCTAATGGATGGATTTTTTGGCTATAATCAGATCAGGATAGCTCCTGAAGATCAGGCTAAAACAACCTTTATTACCCCTTGGGGTACCTTTTGTTGGAAAGTGATGCCATTTGGTTTAAAGAATGCGGGTGCAACATATCAACGAGCCATGACTTATATCTTTCATGATATGATGCATGATATCCTACATGATTATGTAGATGATATTATAGCTCGCTCTATTAAAGAAGATGATCATTTAGATGATTTGAGAAAAGTATTTAATCGGTTAAGAGAATACCTTATTCGATTAAATCCAGCCAAATGCATATTCGGAGTTAAGTTCGGTAAACTATTAGGGGTTTTAGTTTCTTTACGTGGTATCAAAATTGACCCTCTCAAGATTGCGGCTATCACTGATATGCCCGCACCTACCAATATATCTGAGTTACGAAGTTTACAAGGTAAACTTCAAGCCATCCGTCGCTTCATCGATAAGCTGGCGGACAAAATAGGTCCCTTTCTTAAGCTGCTTAAGAAGGATGTCCCTTTTAATTGGGACGACGAATGTAAAGAAGCTTTTGAACTTCTCAAACAATACCTCCTTAACCCACCTGTGCTTTCACCGCCTAGACCTGATCGCCCGTTTATCCTGTATATTTCAGCTTCAGATTCTGCCTTAGGAGCTATGTTAGCTCAGCTTGATGATGAGAAGAGAGAGCGTGCTAATTATTATATTAGCCAAACTTTAATCAGTTATGAAACCCGTTACACAGCATTAGAAAAACTATGTCTAGCAGTCATATTTTCTACACAAAAATTATGCCATTATATGCTCAGTCAAAAAATGTATGTCATTGCTAAATATGATCCCTTGCGGTATCTTATGAGTCGACCTTATTTATCGGGTCGTACAACCAAGTGGGTTCTTGCTCTAAGCGAGTTTGAACTCACGTTCATAGGACAGAAGTCTGTTAAGGGTCAAATCATAGCAGATCAATTAGCTATTGCACCCTTAGAGTCTACTCATCCCCTCATCATTGAGTTTCCTGATGAATGCCTTCAATTAGAGGCGGACCATATTGAACAATGGTCCTTATACTTTGATGGAGCCCGATGCATGAGTGGGGCTGGTGTGGGTATTATTTTAATATCCCCACAAAAACATCTTATACCTTTGTCCTTCAAATTAACATTTGCTTGCACCAATAACACTATCGAATATGAAGCTCTAATCCTTGGATTACGAGCTGCCTTGGCATTAAAAATCAAACATCTGCTAGTTTTTGGTGATTCTCAACTTGTTATAAACCAAATTAATGAAGTTTATCAGACCAGAGATGATAAATTGCGCCCATATAAAGCATATGTTTTGCAATTGTTATCCTTGTTTGATAAAGTCACTTTGGAAGCTATTCCTCGAACTAGCAACCGTGCAGCTGATGCTATGGCCGCAACTGCATCCCTTTTGCCCTTGGAGTTAGATGACGAATATGCCACCATCATTATTCGTCGACTCCAGGAACCCGCTTCAAATCAGTCATGTTTAGAACCTTTGGATGTGTTTCTAATCAATGAAACTACTCCTGAACCTTGGTATACGAAAATATTTGATTTTCTTCAAAATGGGACTTTCCCTGTCAATTCTAATAGAAACCAGCGTCGGTTATTACGTAGACGAGCAAGTCGATTTGTAATAATTGGCAATACTTTATATAGGAGATCTTTTGAAGGTATCCTATTGAGATGTTTGAATCTAGAAGAATCCAAATCAGCTTTAAGTGAAGCCCACGATGGATCTTGTGGAGGACACTTCAGTGGTAGTGTCATTGCTAAAAAACTCCTTAGGATAGGCTACTTTTGGCCTACCATGGAAAATGATGCACATGATTATGTGCGCCATTGCGACAAGTGCCAGAAACATGCTGACCTTGTCCATGCGCCTGCACAAGAGCTACGAGGCTATTTCATCTCCTTGGCCCTTTTCAAAATGGGGCTTAGACATTATTGGCAAAATTAATCCTGTGTCATCTGATGGACACAAATTCATCATAACCGCCACTGAGTATTTCACGAAGTGGGTCGAAGCTATGCCTTTAGCTTCTTGCACTGGAACACAAGTCTCTAAATTTATTTTTAATCAAATCATTTGTAGGTTTGGAATTCCTGCAAATCTCATCTCCGACAATGGAACTTGTTTCAAAAATAAAGATGTTAAGAAATTATGCCAAAAATATAAGATTCAACATCGTTGGTCCACTCCCTATTATCCTCAGGGTAATGGTCAAGCAGAAGCATCTAACAAAACTTTAATCAAAATTCTTAAAATATTGGTCAATAAATCTGGCCGTGACTGGCACATTCAATTATATCCAGCTTTGTGGGCTTATCGAACTAGTGTTCGAACTCCCACAGGTACTTCACCTTTTGTCTTGGTTTATGGCGCTGAAGCTGTTTTTCCCTTTGAATTAGAAGTTCCTTCTTTGGCTCTACTACTTCAAGATACCGAAGTAGGAGATGAATATCGAGCTAGTAGACTCAGTCAGCTGGAACTCCTAGATGAAAAGTGCATCAATGCTTTGGAGCATCTTCGTGCCTACCAAAACAAGCTTAAAAGATCATATGCCAAGAAAGTTCGTCATCGATCCTTTGAGATCGGCGACCTTGTTTTAAAGGAAAATAAAAAAAACACTAATGCAACTAAAGACCTTAAAGGTAAATTTGAGCCCAACTGGCTTGGACCATATATTATCACTGCTAAATTTGAATCGGGAGCATACAAATTAGCTACCTTAGATGGTAAAGATTTAAAAGAACCTATGAATATTATGCATCTTAAGCGATATTACGCATAAAATTTGGTTATTCTATCATTGTATATATTTGTTTTGTATATTATTTCCTTTTTTGTATCTTATATAAATAGTTTCAAAAAAAAAACAATCACATTGTATTTCTTTCAATTCCTCAATTAAGATCAAAATACAAAAACATCAAAATTATCAAATTCCTCAAAAATATTTGTTGTATATATTTCTTCTTAAAGTATTGCGGTTATATTTTCAAGTTATTTTGGATAAATTAGCATTTATTTGGAATCCCTCACTATCACAAACACAAAAATAAATATCTTGATTTTATCTGGCATGATTACTAATCTCTCTCATATCAAAGTCCACAAAATTCAATTAAATAAAGTTTGAGCATAGAGAATTGATCTTGTTATTTACTTAAACCAAGCACATCCTTTCACAATAAAATGATTATATTTGTAATTTCCATGCTACGCTACATAGTAGCAGTGGTTCTTGAGCGAAAAGTTTCCCCTGCTATCCTATCATGCACATGGTCTAGAATCTTTGAGAATTGACAAAAGGACAAGCTCACCCCTACCCGGAATAAAAATCCCTTGCTCTACAGCTAATCCGAGCAAGTATCCCTAGCATAGGAAGAAAAGCAAAGTTCAAGAAAAAGAGAAAAAGAAAAAAGTCATTTTCGCATTATCTCAAATATCAAGCTAAAATACAAAAGTACAAAAAAAAAAAAAAAAAAGACAGCAAAGAAAGCAAAAGCAAAAGCAATAAAATCCCTTTCCCTACCCATTGAAAAGAAAAGAAGGGTTGATGAGCTTGAATCCCTGGAATTCTCAATTATTCAAAAACTGTGAGGTAAGCCCCATAACAGGTGGTTTGTGCCCAACCCGCTTGGCCTTGGGTAACTCCTAGCGTGGTGATATGTCTGTCACATTAGCGACCTTCTTTTGTACAGACCTCTGTCTGCTTATGGATTAGCTAGCTCTTGATAACCCGACCTACATAGTAGTCTGGTATGGTTATATGCATCTAAGTCATGGTTAATGAACACTTATTTGGTTCATTCAAATCACTTGTATCAAATTATCTTGCTCAAAACTGGTAAATGAACAATGCAATTGCACACACATTTGTATTTGAGAGATTTTGTGTATCATTATGATAAATCAAGATTGGTAATGAACTCACATATGCACATGGGATTCCTTATAAATCTAACTTTTGTCTTTAAGATACTTTGAAATATTTTTGCAAATTGTTTGGAATAAATTCATTTTTTTTCTTTGAAGAACAGTTGTTTAGTATAAAGACAACTACAATCAAAATCATTTTCAAAAACATGCAATAAAGTTACATTTATATATAACTTTTGACTTTCGTGACGATGGTATAGTTCCAAAACCAAAATTGGAATTTTATGCCTAGCGCAAGTCCTCATCTTCATATTTTTTGACTATTTTCAAAAATTAAAGATCAACCATGCAATAAAACTATTATATTATTTTCTTCTTTGGATCTCGCGATGATGGTATAAGTCTATACCTAAATATTCTATGCCTAGCGCAAACCATTGCACTAATTTTATTTCCCATTTATTTAAAAACATCAAAACATATGACTTAAATCATTATGTTACACAATTATGCTTTAAAACAAACAAACACTTATTCTGTTTTATGTCATTATGTCAAAATTCAATGATGGTATAATTCCTAGGGAATTATTCAACAATTTTATCACTCTTAGGAATTTATGCCTAGCAAAAATCATTTTAAAATATTTCATGCATAATATTTTCATGGAAATCTGAAAACAAATCATCATCATCATCATCATCACTTGCATCCTCACAACAAAGTCTTAAGACAATCTCTTAAGCACTCTTTTACTTTTTAACAATATTTCTATATTGGGATTAGCTTGACGACCGAGTGAGCGGCGACTCCATGAAATGGTCTATAATAGCGACAATGTCCTTTGAAATTATTGTTAAAAGTCCCCTTTTATTTTTATCAAATTATCACATCACAAACAACCAATTTGTTTACATCAGATTATTTCATTTAAATTTTAAAAAACATGACATTCAAACCATAATATTTCCAAATGACATAATTACATGAATCATCAAATCAATCACACCAAAACATTAAAGCATCATACAAACGCATAAGACAAGTCATATGATCAAAAATATTATATATATATATATATATCCAAAATATATGTACATCATATCAAAACTAGATTGGTATGCCACAATCTACATCTTGGCATACTCAATCCTCTCAATCATATATACAATCTGTGCAGTGCAGTAGCCTAGCCTCGAGAACCCCTCGAGCTCTCAGCCTCATCTCCTCCCCCGCCTTGAGGTGGACGAGGTGGCCCCATCGTAGTATGTGTGGTACTACGAGTCCTAGTCATCGATCGGGATGCAGTCCTCGATGACCCAACCCTGATCGGATCCGCAATGCCGGCTGGTAGCTGTACCCTCTGGCCCTCTGGCACCATCTAGAAGTAGATACCCTGATAGAACGTAGTCTGAGCAATCGACCGTGCCAGCTCCTGAGTGCTCGCTCCTCCGCTCCGTGCTCTGAGGCGTGCAACCTCATCTCTGAGCTGTGTAGCCTCAGCTCGATGGCGTGTAGCCTCATCTTGTAAAGTCTGCACCTATGCCTGGAGATGGACAGTCTCTGCCCGAAGAGTAGCCATCTCACTACTCTCTCCTGTGTCCACACCCTTGCCCTTATCGGGTGATGGTGGCCTCTCTCTCCATGGAGAAGGGGGTCTATCCTCCCTCCTCTCCCACTGTCGTGGCCTCTACTGAGCCTGTGGCCTCCTCTGCTCTCTCCCACCATGACCCTGTGCCACCTCAATAGCCCCCGGCACCGCCTCCCCATCCGATGCACAACTACATGAATCGGACCCTAAGCCCTCGTCATCCGAGGAGGGCGGATGCCTATGTACCAGGCATCATAGCCATCGGCTACCCCTACGTCATCCCCATCCACTGGCTGGATCGGGGCATCATCTACGTCCTGACTCCAGAAGCGCTGCATATCTGGAGCCCCGCTAACTATAGTGTTATCCCGGATGGTCCAAGAAAACTCATAGTCTCTGAGAGATGGGATCCCCTGCTGTAGACCGAACTGCCTCAAAACTCGGTCGTAGCGGTGGAGCTCCACCTCTCCCCTCTCCATCCTCAGCCAACAGGTTTGCCTAACGTGAGCCAGCTCCTGTCCATCCTCGGCCCACCCTGGATGATCTCTCCAAGGCCTCCAGGTGATCTGGTCGGAGACAAGGTCATCAAGTAGTCTCCGCGATAGTGGCAGATCTATCCATCGCTGTGACCCTCTTCGGAGCCACCAGTAGAAAGCTCGGGGCCTCTCCCCGTCAATCCCTATCAGTGGGAGCCCTACCGGCCTCTACACCATGATGTGCTCCTAGCACCAAACCTGTAGTAGTGATGTCATAACCAGACATCGGCCGCCCTTGTATACGACCCCATGCAGGATCCTATACAATCGGCATAGTACAAAACTCCCCCAAGAAAACCTATACCCATGGTCTCTCATGTCGCAGACCACATCTATCAGTAGCCATGGTACTCTGCATCCACTCTGATGGCATAGCGACGGACCACCTACCACCCCAGCCAAAACCTCTGTCAGTCTAGATGCCCCAGGCATCTGGCATAGCGACTCGATGTTCACTCCGCCCTTCTCCAGGGCGAAGCTCGGATCTTCGCACAGTCGCATCATCGCATGACCCTAATTGGCCATGGGAGTAATTAGCCGTCCTTGTATGGGGATCCTCAAAATCCTCCATACATCCTCCAATGTGGGAGTCATCTCCCCTGTCGATAACCAAAAATAGGAAGAACCCGGATACCACCTCTCCGCTAGGGCTGTCAATAGCCCCATGTCTATAGACACCTGTGGCATATCTGCCACATGCTGTAAGCTGACTTGAGCCAACCGATCTCGCTCTGCCTGAGATAGAGTGGCCAAGTCATCCCTCAGCCCGTCGTATTTCCATTCTCTACTCTTTAGTACTCCTCTTTGCAACATAAACAACAAAACAGTAAAAATCATTAATAAAATAGTGATTAAAAATGCAAGTAAAACAAGTTCAATTTCATAAATGATGATATCGTCCACTATTGGATGATATCGTCCAAAATTTGAGCAAATTCGTCTTCGATTTTGCAAGCCGAAATCGTCCCTTCTTTGATGAAATCGTCCCCATTTCGTCGATTTTGCCCTTGGACGAAATCGGCGATATCGAGACGATTTCGTCCCGATGACGTCGATGGCCCAAAAATGGCCGCGATGCTCAAAAATCATTTAAAATTAATCTAAAAAGCATAGAAAATCAAAATTCAAGCATTCTAAACTAAGTTTAGACTCTTACCCGTAGCCCGCGTCGGACCTCTGTCGATCTGTGCGCTGTCTCGACCATCTTGTCTACAGAGCTCTAGAAACCAAAAAATGAAAATGAATAGTAAAAATGAATTAGGGTTTTTCCCTATTTTTCTTAATTTTATTCAAAAACAATTAACAACATTTTAAAAAATTTTGCTTTTCCGCGTTTTTACCTCAAACGTTCGATTTGGGTAAAAACACGGAGGGGGCACCATAGTAAGTTGTCGTACGATTCGACCAAGAATCATCGCCTAAAATGGGAATAAATTTTTGCTTTCTCATAGATCGAGAAGAACTCATCTTTAACGCATTTTCCTCAAAAAATTCGCTAAAGAGGGGGCAAAATGTAGCACCCTAAAATTGGCGCAGTAAACCTTAGCAAATAATTAAAATTACCTTAGTAATAATTCAAATTCAAATTTTAACCCCAAAACCGCTCCAAAACCGCCTGCTGCCCGTTTCCTCATTTTCTGCGCCATTTTTAGAGTTTGTTTCGTCCGTTGGACGATATCGTCTCCGATCAGACGATATCGCCTCAGATTGGACGATTTCGTCTGGAGCAGAACGTCCAGTCGATTTCGTCCCAAAACTGATTTTTCATAATTAGCTTCTGTTTCAACGGCGTCTCTAACCGGGGCAAAAGCGTGTCTGCACCGTTAGAGACTTCCCCCATTGGAGATCTCCCAAATTGGGATGATCTCCAACCTCCCAACCTCTTTCCTATGCCTATTTAATCTTAGGCCCTCCCCTTGACATCCCCCTGGCTGAATTTTTCTGCACTTCGAGTTTTACATGCATTAGAATATCCTAGACTATTGTTTGCCTTTGTCCCTTTTCGAATTTTCTTGCAGGAACTTTGTTATTCTTCAGCCAGAGCAAGCTCAGATCGTCGCAGATGATCCTGTCCAATTCAAGACGATTTCGTACCAATCCGAGATGATTTCGATTGCAGTCAACATTGGGGGCAATCAGTGCCTAGAGTTTGCATTTCTTCACTCTTTTCTGTTGCATTATTTTGCATTTAGTTAATCTTATGGTTATTCCTTATTATTCTGCATCTTGGAGTTCACCCATGTAGCTTGTATGCATCATAAAATCATGATTAGTCATTAAATCATTGTAACGCACTCATATTTTTGTCTATAATTATCAGTTTAATATTATTGATATCATTCTACATCATTGCCCTCTGTTGGCATAGCTGCATTTTCTGTAGTTTGTCTCTATTTCTCTGATTGCAGGTCTTTGACGAATTCGTCAGATCTCAGATGATCCTATCAGATTGGAGACGATTCTATCAAATTCTAGACGATCTTGACTGCTTCAAAAATAAAACCCCCCCAACAAACCGGGGGATGTCTCTTTTTTTATTTTTTCTCTTTTCTTTTCTTTTATATTTTTTTTTTTTTTTTAGATTTGCATTTTCATAATAGAACAACTTAGATTCATTTGGCCAAACCTAGGACTTGGATGTTTAAAGCTAAAATTGAACACATTAAACTCATTCCCAACCTAGGCGTGGAAACTGCCACTAAACGTTTCCTGGTGAACCCCACCATCCATCAAAAAATCACCTTAATACCCCTCCCTCGAGAGGCGGGACCGTCAAAGGGCCTCTCAGTCCGAGGTATTGTCCCATCCTTTTCCCATCCTCCTTCCGGGCACGGATCCTATAGCCTGAAGGTAAGGATGCAAAAAATTTGGAGCGATACAACTTTTAATATTGTTGCTCCCTTTGCTCGAGGTCCACAATTTGAATTACTCCTTGCTTCAATCATTCAATGTTCTCCATTTGCCTACCTTGGGTGCTTATTTAAAACTTGTGACACTATTAACCACATAATTCACTCGAACTAGAAAATAAGCGAATGCACATTCACTCTTTCCATTGTGTTCCTTGGTGGAAAGGGTGCCTTTATGAATCTAATAGATTTTATTTCTTTTTTGGTCATAGCATAAATCATACTTATATTCCTTGATGAAAGCATCTTCAAAAACTATTTTATTCCCTTTGAAATCTACGTTCACCCTAAAAAGAGGGGAAAAGAGCCATCACCTTACTTTTGGGGTGAACGCGAAGTTGACAATTCAATGTCACTTCGATCTTCATAACTTCTGCTCAAACTTGGCCATCCATAGTGCATTCACCCCTGGGAGAGGCGAATGGAGGTTTTTACCCTCAACTGGGGAAAACACACCATTGACTTTTCAACACTTCATATTCCAATGACGTTTGCCCCAACTTGGGGTGAATGAAAATTTTGCCCCATCTTTGGGGTAAATGCACCCATGTTTAAAACTTACCAATTTATTTGCTAAGTCTATTACAACTCAAGACTTTCACTGAATATATTTCCAACCAATCAACATGATGGGCAGGTGCACTTATTTAATTTTCAAGGACGTTCACCCCAGAGTGCCATTCACATCATTTCATTTCACATTTGGATGCTCAAATGATTAATTCTTATGATAAGAGTTACCATTTACATTCATTATTTCTATACATTATGTGGTGTCATCCATTAGTTTGTTAAACACATATTAGATTCATTCCTTACATTTTAAGTATTTAAATCATACATGTTATTTTGCATTAGATCATCGTCATGTCATTAATGCATTACATATACATCATCTATCATAGCACATATTATATAGATTAAATACATAAAAAATTGAAACAAATTAATCATGTATTTAATGTTCACCAGGGCATCTCTATATGCATATGTAGCAGTACATTTCTACATCTATATCATAGAAACTATCATTCATCTAGTGCATGTCATCGATACATCACATCCATATAGAATAATCAAATCATCATCTAGGCATTATATCCATAACATAAAATTAAAATAAAAATGTTTGCAAGCATTAACTGGGGCATGATCCATTTCATACATTCCCATAATCAAAAATCAACCAATCAAGCAACATGGGATAAATCAAGGTAGCACACCTTCCTAATAAAAGGTCTATTTTAGTCTAATCCACCAATTGGTTGTTAGGTGTCCAAAAGGTTGCGCCATTTGCCTTGCTAAATACGATTCCAAAAGGCTCCAAAGATGTCCAATTTCTTTGGTCAATCCCATAAATGCACATATTTTCTCATCGTGAGGAGTTTCAAAATGGACAATAATAATTATTTACCAGTCCAAAAACCTCAAAAATTGCAAAAATAACAAAAACACATCAAATAACAACAAAATATCAATTGAGCCTTGTATCTAGTTATTTACCCTATACACTTGGTGGTTGCAGCGACTTGTGCTCCATGCAATTCGACAAGATGAGTAAATTACCATAAGGCCATTTGGGGTAAATTAGTCATTGCTGAATTAAAATATCTTCACTTCAATCCCAAATAAGGCCATGGTGGTCGAATTTCCCAATGGGAATGAGGAATTCATTTTATTTCTTCTATGATGCTTTCATCATATCATCGAACATAGTGATTC
Organism: Wollemia nobilis; assembly: GCA_028583015.1. Lineage (NCBI taxonomy): Eukaryota > Viridiplantae > Streptophyta > Pinopsida > Araucariales > Araucariaceae > Wollemia > Wollemia nobilis. The sequence goes on from JAQPPZ010002068.1 coordinate 2,842,626, forward strand.
AACACAAGCTTAAATGGAATTGCTATCATATTTATTCTATAAGAAGGCCATTACGGTCGAACTGCTCTACAGGATAGAGATGTATAATTACTATTAATGGTTGAAATCATAGTTGTAATAGGTCTTGCCATATAACAAAATGTAAAAGTCTTGAATCATCCAAATTATTCATCGTAGTCAAGTGAATTATCACTTTATAAACTTGTCCTTACCCTCATTGACTCATCACTTGAGGGGGTAATCATAATATCAAATTCATAATAAAAATCAACAAAGGATCACTTGATCATGTAAATTACGTTCATCTTACGAATCATTGCTAACAACTATCGTAATATTATCCTTCTACTAGGTAAAAAGCAAATATATCAATTTAATGCCTTTTAGAAATCCACCTATTGAACCAATTGTAGCAGCCCTAATGTTACCTGATTGTAGTTGGACATGCGAAATATGTGCAAAATTAAGCCTTCCATCCTATTGGAATCAATGATTCTAATATGTGCATCCTTTGCAGGACAGGGGAATCTAATGTTGATCAGATCACTAATCATCACTAAACCTATAGCATGGCTTTAGGTGAACTATTTTTGCTCAGCGTCATGTTTTCCCAAAACGCATCCCAAAATGGGCATCTCTAGACACATAAAACATGTCATGCTTAGGATACTACTCATATGCGCATATTTGCAGACCATATGAATGACCTTGGACCCTCTCAAGGATAAGCAATGGTTTTAACCACTTATTTTAGGCATCCTAGGTCTATTAAGCCTTAGCCACGGATGACATCCACAACTAAGATATTAACCATGGTTAACAAATACGACTAGGATCCTGGCCATACTGAGCAACCGTGGCTAGCCCTTTAACTATCTCGGCCTCCCAAGCTGAGCCAAACTAGTTATTACAATGGCATTTGCAACCTATTCAAGTTGTGTGGACTATGAATCCTCTAGAATATTCCATCCAACTACCCCAACTTGGCATTTATTGATCTTAGCTTCCTTGGGAAGCCAAGATTAGGATTAGGGAGCCTATTTATAGACCCCTCAAAGAGGCCAATCTGACCCCCAATTGTATTGTAGCAAAAACCTATCAAAAAAAAGATCCAACTACCACCTTGGAAGAGTAAGGAGATGCTACCAAATTCTAGTTGGACACCTAGCTTTGCAACAATGGAGCTTCCAAAGGCTTGAGAAGAAAACCTCTCAATTCCACACCTATCTAACATGAATTCAAGCAATTTCAACCACCAACCATGTCTGGACACCAAGGTGACCCTTGATCATCAATTCCTTAGAGAATTTGAGCATTTATAGCTTTGGTTTTAAGAAAAAGAAGAGTTTTCCCATGGCTATGGCTGTCAGTTGTAGCTAACAAAGCCAACTGCTTTAAGCACCCGCAACTAGGATTTTATGCTCTCTTTCCTCAATTTTAGCCATAGAGTTATTGTTTTGATTATGCAATTAGTTTGATCTAGCATAGATTAGTCTTGTAGCAGACATTTACATGGTTAATTAGCAATATTGTAGGTAGATTTGATTTAATTTGTGTCACATTTGCTTGATTTCATAGATCTCCATAGAATAGCTTCTATTCATACTTTATACTTCAAACCACATGATAAATTAATTATTTGTATGTATTTTAAGGTATATTTTGTATTGATTTGATAATATCATAGACATCTTTGCATATATTTATGCTTCTTTCAAGCATTTACTTCATTTATTACATTTATTTAATAATAGCCTCATCATGAGAGGCTTCATATGTATTTTATGTGTTTTGTTGTTTCTTTTACGTAGGTGATATGACCTTCAAGGATTCATAGCATTCTCAACATCAAATTTCTCTTAACAATGGAGAAGGAGCAATCCTAGTAAGCCCTCAAGCAGAGTTGGTGGAAATATAAGGAGCCCTTAGAATATATCACCCCCATTTAGGGGATTTCATACCATTGTAAACAATGTATCATTTGGTATCCCTAAGAGGGACGTAAATGTAATCATATATCATCATTATTAATGCAAAGGAGGCTTACTTTTCTTGTAAATTTGGTTCATCTATGTTCTTTACTTTCAATTTGATCATTGTGTTGTAATATTTTCTGATATAGACTCTTTAGACCATTTTACACCTCACTTTTGAAATAATAAGTTCTAATAACTAAAGCATGTCCCTTGCCTCTGCTTGAACTAGCTTGATGGTAACAATCCTCATTAGGCACTATTTCCAAATCATCAATATCTTGTTGAAAAATACCTATGGACTTCTGAAGCACCGGGAATTCATTTTTGTTGTACTCATTAGTGGAATGCATCCTACACCAATTGTTCCTAGTGAAATTTTAAATATTAACAATTGCATGATATTACCTAGAACTAGCATTATTCTTATTAGCAACCGGACTAGGTACACCCAAATTGTTTGATCGTGTGTTCCACTATTTCTTCTAAAAACCATAGTTTCTGTTTTATTATGAATTTTATGGTGCCTGCTTTTGGAATTTAACCATATCACTACTTAGCTTCTAGACCAACCTCTCTAGGTATTTTACCTCTGAATCAAGCTCCTTGGATTGAATAGTAGTAGTGGTAGGATTAGTTGGATTCCTAAAACCAAAAATATTTTGATTTGGTACCACATTTTGATTTTAAACATTTTTATCTAGTAAGACATTTTGAGTTTGAAAATTTGAATTTTGAAATGGGTTCAAACTCTGCATGGGTGTTGGATTTAGACATGTAGGCAAGGCTTGAGCATTCACTGTTGTGACTCCATGAGTGGCCAATTGATTCTCTAAGAGTAATGGATTGGTTGGATGGATGGATGTAGTCGGATAAGCGAGTGTGGGAGGATAAGTGGGCATGGTAGGGAAAATTTTATTGTAGATCAGTGTTCAACATCAAAATATACTATGACAAAGCTTGGTTTATCATAGGGATCTAATTGTAAGCTCCAATCTACCCTACCATAAGTAATTATCCTATCTTATAGCCTAGTGGCATCAACTACTACTCGATAGTCATAGCCTTCATGTATGCTAAGGCAAAAGTAGTGACCAAAGGATTTTTCCTAGAAAACATGGCGGTCAAGGGATCTAATATCCCAAAGTATATATGAAGAGAAAAATTGGCAGTAACAACACAATGACCATTCAATATTGTATAGAGATTTTAAAATCTAGTGTTAAACATTCTTATTGGTTCATTAGGTCCCATTTTGCAAGTTATGAATTGATTATTAATTTTTGTAGGATCTATGGGTAAACTAAATTAGTTTACGAAAGTGGTTTCTAACTAGGCTCAAGAAGTAATAGAGCCAATGAGTAGACTAATGTACCAGTCATACGCCAGATCATCTAGTCTCAAAGAAAACAATCTACAAGCCACATCATGTTTTACTTGTAATCTAATTAAGGTATCCTTATAGGCCCAAATGTGTTCCCCTTTAATTCTTGTGTCATCGTGATTGTACTTTGGAAAAACTTTCTCTATGTTATTGGGTAAGTCATGGGCAACTCCAGCAATGTTCAAAGGATTGTTGTGCACCCCATACTAAGCAGCATTTGTAGCCATTGGATTAGGTTGTGGTGTGACTAAAGGAGTAATAGGAATAATAGGGACAATAGGTGGTCCGACTAAAATCCCACTATATGGAATAATAATTGCTTCACTCTTGGATCTTTTGTATTTTTGAGTAGGAAATAGGCTTTGGAAGATGGTATCTTCTGCAGCCTTAGACCTGTTGAGGGAAAATTTTACCCAATTGCAAAATCACCATCACACTTAGGATTTTGATTAGAAAATCCTCTCTTGCAAAGAAATATAAATTTCTCCAATGTTCCTTTTACTTAATGTGTGCTTGTAATCTTATGAATATGTGTTAGATAATTGCTAGGAATACCTTAGTAATTTTCAAATAAATGTTAACAAGGGGACTATGTTGGTATTACTTTATTGTGCTATGCTATTGATTGTGCATGAAACTTAAAAAAATATATATGATTGGCCCTCATATGACCACGATGAAAAGCCTTAGTTCATTTTATCTTGAAGTATTTTAGGTAGAGTTTATCTTATTTTGGTTAAGCATAGTTTAAACAAGTTTTATCTTATTAAACCCTGCTTTGAGCATAAAAGAGAAGACAAAAATCTATATTTTTTACATGACAAGTTTGAATAATGATTGGTTTCAATTAATGTTTCTTTAATCATGAAAATAAAATAATCTACCTCAATAACTTGCTAAATGTAATAGCCTTTGACATATCATATAAATTACCCCTCTTTCATGAAATTAAAATTTTCATAAAGAGAAGTTAATTTATTGCTCTAAAAACAATGGCCTTTGAAATGCCATATAAATCACTTCCCTTTAATGAAATTGTACTTTTCATAAAGAAAAGTTAATTTATTGCTTGCAAAATGAACATGAAAAGCTTGAAATTTTATTTACCTTCAAAATATGAATTTATCTAAAATCTGAAATTAGAAACTTCCTTTAAAAAATAGCAACTTTAAATAATTTTTGTAATTTCAGATTTGCTTCAAAATGGAATCAAAATTGTTCTAAATGAAGTGTTAAAGCTTGTTCTTCACATCCGTGCATTTGTTTTTGGAGTTTTATTTTTTATTTTTTCCAAAGTTTTCAAAAAAACTGCAAAAAGAGTAAGGTTAGAAAAATAAAACTAAAAAATGGAAAATGGACCAGAAAACTAAAAATGTTAACATACAAAGTGTTGGTAAAATATCTGCCTAATTATACAAACCCACGTTTGTGCACCCTAGACATGGCCAACATTCAAATTACAAAGGAAAGGAATGTCCTCTGTTCCAATCTCCAGAGAGGGTTGGCTCTCTTACTAAATACTACACTGATTAAGACTATAATTTTAGGAAAGAAATTAGAAATAATGGAAAGAGATCAGAAATATGGCCACAAGTTGAAGGTGTAGGGTTGGGGATAGACTAGCAGTCGGAATTCCACCCAAACATTGAAGCAACATGTAATAAAAGAAATATAGTAGGATTTACATACACCCTTGTGGAGACAACCTCTAGGATCACATTCCAGAACTCACTCTTCTCACTAGCAATGTTCAAATGTAGATGCAACATTTAAATTTAATAGCAAATAATGAAAATGAGCATATAATAGAAATGCATAAAATAGAAGGAAATCACACACAAGATCACTTGTAAATTTAGAAGCCCAGTGTTGAGTGGTGCTTTCACTCAGTTGTGAAAGTACACTCTCCTTGAGGATTTGGGTTTCCAAATCCCCTCTTGCAAAGAAGTTAAACACATAACTTCTCCAAGGTCTCCGCTATATTAGCATTTTGCGTGTATGTATTAATAATATTTGGGTAAAGATACTTGATATAAATGCTTGGAATACCTTAGTGATTGCAAATAACTGTAAACAAGGGGCAATGTTGGTTTATTTTACCGTGAAGCTTTAGTGATTGTTCATTGAACCAAAATGAAGTAACCGTGCGTTGGCCCTCATGTGACCACGATGTAGCTTTAAATGGAAATTTTGTGGAAAAGACGTAAAACACAACTCCTTCAATGAAATCAGGATTTTCATGAAGGGAATGTCATCATAGGCTCATGAATGAAACATAAAGTAGAGGAAATGAAATTTCGACCTGCAATGATGACATTGTTTTGGATTTTGACATTTTTATTTTTTATTTTTATTTTTATCTTGATGTCTACAAATAAAAATAAAGGTGCAGGATTCCTGGAATCAATAAAATGCAGAACAAAATCGAAAAAAATGCAGGAAATTGAAAATGAAGTGCATTCAGTATGATGCTATCTTGTTTCGACAAAACCAAAGATGTGAGGTTTCCATGCATTTATATCAAGTATATTTACCCAAATATTATTAATACATACACGTGAAATGCTAATATAGCGAAGACCTTGGAGAAGTTGTGTGTTTAACTTCTTTGCAAGAGGGGATTTGGAAACCCAAATCCTAAAGGAGAGTGTACTTTCACAACTGGGTGAAAGCACCACTCAACAGATTGGCGCTAGAAGGAGGGCCTGAACTGGTTTATTACAGTATGATTTAAATACTATAGGGATTTAAATGTTCAATATTTCATGCCCTATTAATTAGCCCTCTTTTAACAATACAACCCTGTAAGTGTTAAAAGGAGGACATAAAATGTGATGCATTATTCAAAGTCTTTTTGTTTGATTATTCATACAGGAATAATGTGTTGCGAGTTTATTTAAAAAAAATATATATAATACCTCTGGTCGCGACTAACGAGTTTGTCTCCATGCAATTATATTCATTTAATTTTATTGGATACATCTCTCGATTGATGTTACAGGAATTAGAGAGATATATTGGTTGTCGGTATTATGCTCTTCACTTGCGCGTAATGCGATCCTGTGAATCAGAAAGCCTATAACCTTAGGAGTATGCTCTTCAGTTGCGCATATGTGATCTGGTGAATCAAAAACTAATTTGCTTTTCTTCTTTGATTGTTTCCTTCGTCCAGACGTGACTAAAAAATGGTTTTCAAAGTTGTTTTTTAATCTCATTAATGGCTATGACTGTAGGATTGTTGTGGTGTTACAGGTTTTATTGGAGGTATTGAGAATTTTTTGTCAGGTTTTGTGGGGTGTCTCATTTGCAAGCTGGATCCACCACATCATATCGCAACTAGGTCCAAAACAACTAAAAAAACCGAATTCCAAAGCCTCCCACTCCCTCACAGGAATCTGAGAAATAAATCCAAGCAAACAGTAATCCCACCAGATATCCTTGTTACAGAAGATCCTTCTGTTTCAAGTGTATCTAGCAGGCTTGCACCGGTGGTGTCAACTATCACTAGTGCACCAATTACAAGTACCATTTCCATGGTTCTTGTAGGGTTATCCCCATCAAATTCAAATCAAATGGCCCAACAGCAACCAGTTCCGTGGTATGGAGCCCATAACATTCCTTTGAATATTACAAGGGATATTCATGAGATCCCTAAGAATATAGAGAGATTTTTACCCAAATACAAATCGGATGGCCCAAGGACCATCGAAGAACATATTCAGGCCTATAGGGCTGTTTTAATAAGATTGCAAGTTGAACATGAGGATGTGGCTTGTAGACTCTTCCCCATGAGCCTAGACCCAGTGGCCTACGAATGGTATATCTGCTTACCTACTATTTCCATTACATCATGGACACAAATGGAGAATGCTTTTGTCAACCAATTTAGGTCCCCATTAGATCCCATAATCATCTACAATCAATTCATTACATGCAAACATGTTCAAGGTGATCCAATTCAAATGTTTAATCAAATATTTTAGAAGTGCTATAATAGAGCAATTTGGCATTTTTCCATCGATCCCGCAGTGCTTTACAAATATATTTTGGGGCATTGGAGCCTATGATGGCAATGTTTGCAAGGCAAAATCCTCAAGTCAATACGCTCGCTTTAGCCTACAACGAAGCTATGACCATTGAACAACAGCTGACACCACAAGGCTATGGGTTGCCCCAGATACCTATGGCAGGACAATATGGTCCATATGGTCAGGCTCCTATGATGAATCAAATCATGGCACCTCAAATTCTAGGCATAAACGCCTTGATGTATCAACAACCATGTCCATCAACACCCACTTACACACCCAGTTCAATTCAACCAATCACACCCATTCTCCCCATTCCTTCATTTTTGCAAAATAGTCAGCAGACTATGCAAGGATCTAATCAGGTTAATCCTCAAGTTACAGTTCCTTTCTCGAGTCCAATTTTGATTCAAAGTATCAATCCATATGCAAATCAAATCACTCAAAATCCAGCTCAATTGGTAAGTCAAGTAAACCCTACTAGAGATGGCATTAACACACCAAGTCCAAAAGATATTTATTCAAAGGTGGAAGAGCTCAAAAACATGGTTTGCAAATTGAGTAATGAGTCGGTTCAAAAACAGAAGTATGAATCCCATGCCCCTCACCCAAATCAAAATTTCAACAATAGAGGGAGACATTGGAATACGAAGCCAAATAATGGGGGCGTGCCTTCCCCTATTGCTAATCAAGTGGATACCCCTATCGTACCAAGTAATTCTAATTCCATTCTTAATCTTTTAGATTTTGCGTGGGAAAAGGGGTATAGATTGCATAATACAAAGGAGCACAACGAAAGAAATTGTCTTGAAATTTCCAGGTATACCCATTGTCTTCAAGCTCAGGTAGATGATCTGGAACTTGTGCCAAACGAGGGTCCACCCCAACATCAAAAAAGAGGTGACGATATTTTGGTGGTGGAAACCCTATACCGTCAAGAAAGTGAGGATGAGGGAGAAGAGGATGAAATCTTGGAACATGAAGTGCAAGAGTTTAGAGAGTTTAGAGAGTTTAGAAAGGGGAACCAGGGATATCATTTGAGAAGTAAGTTCAAAACCCCTAATACATCCTCAACTCCACCGAGCAACTCTAACATTCCTCCTGATACTAAGGCAAATAATAATCCCCCTCCCCCACCTGGAACAGAAATGTCTAAGGACGTGCAAAAAACATTGAAGCCAGAGAAATCAACTTATGACATAGTGGAAGATTTGAGGAAGTCCAAATCTAGCCTATCACTTTTAGAGGCGGCTAGGTTGCCTGGCCAAAAGGAAGCATTGATAAAGGCTTTGGACTCACCTGGTCAAGTGCGGGAAGGAAGGGAAGTTGAAACTCACATGGTCTTATGAAAGGAAAGACGTGATGTCCCTCCCTTTTTATTGACTCTGAGGATTGTTGGCAAAAATTTGCACAATTGTTTGGTGGATACAGGGACCACAAGTAACCTCATGCATTCAGAGATTTGCCAAATTCTAGGCCTACCTGTTGCCACTAAATGCAAAGTTTTGCAACTGGATCGATCTGAGGTGAACGTGGTAGGGACCCTTTACGATGTTAAGATCCAACTCAATTCTGAACCTAGGGTCCAACAAGTGATTGACATTTTGGTTGTCAATATCCCAAGTCGATATGGAATGCTCCTTGTCAGGGATTGGATGAAGAGTCTGAATGGTTATTTCTCCATGGATTGCTCACACATATGGCTACCATGGAGAGGGATTGCTAATCAAATTAGAGTGGAGAATGAGCCAAGGCTTAAGGAAATAATCACAGAATACAACAAACCCAATGAGGTTCAATTTTTTGAACCCGAGTTAGGAACCTATGCTTTCGAGGTTGAAAGGGCTATCGAAGAACCTCAAAAGGAAACATTTTCTTGTAGCTCTTTTGAAGAGGATAATCTCATGTGGTTACTTAAGTTCAATGGGTCTAAGTCAAGACAAGGGGCAGGAGTTGGAGTTGAACTCACGTTTCCAGGAAGTAAACCATCATTGGTTGCCTATAGATTGCAATTCCCTTGCACTAACAACATGGCAGAATATGAAGCTCTTATCTTTGGATTACAACTGGATTTGAGCAGAAAGGTTAAGTGCTTGAAAGTATTGGGAGATTCAGAGTTGGTGGTCAAACAAGTCAAAGGACAGTACACTTTCCGCGATAAGAGATTGAGCCTTTATAGAACTAGGGTGAGGGATCTCATTGTTGAGTTTGATGCTTTTAATATATCCCTTATTTCTAGGAAAGGAAATCACACAGCTGATTCTCTTGCAGTTTTTGCGGGCATGCTAAATCCTGTTGACATAAAAAAATGCAAGAAGTTCTCCATTGAGTTGGTCCCTTGCCCATCGATACCTGATAACCTCAAAAACTTTCAAGTTTTCGAGAATGATAGAGACGTATTTAAATTTTTCACCAATTCAGGTGTTTTCGAGGATCAAGTGATTGATGAAGATCAAAGACAGCAAGAAGAAACAAAAGGAGAAAGGGAAGCTGCATTTCAATCCAACAGAATACCCAAGAACATTGTGTCATTTGAAAAAATGTTTGATGTAGGATATAAACCTAGAAAAGAAAAAAGGGTTCCACCTCCTAAGGATGCTTGTGACCTAATCAACATAGGAAGTGTAGACTATCCGCATCAAGTATACATTGCAAAGGCATGTACAGCCGATGAGAGGGAAAATATAACACGTACATTAAAACACTATGTGGATTGCATTGCTTGGAGTTACAATGAGTTGAAGACGTATGATCAAGACATCATTATGCACACCATTCCTCTGAAACCAGATTCTAAACCTTTCAAACAGAAAAAAATGACCTGTTAACCCGTTACTTGAGCCCTTGATAGAGAAAGAGGTTAAACGATTGTTGGATGCAAAGATAATCTTTCTCGTTAGGCACTCAATGTGGGTCGCTAATCTTATTTCGGTGAGAAAGAAGAATGGAGAAATAAGGTTGTGCATAGATTTTAGAAATCTCAACAAAGCCTCACAAAAGGATAATTACCCCCTGTCATCAATTGATGAAATCCTGCAAATGATCAACGGGTCAGAAATGATGTCTTTTCTCGACAGGTATTAAGGATACAATCAGATCCTTATTCATCCTCAAGATAGAATGAAGACGGCCTTCACAACCAAGTGGGGGAAATTTGCCTGTATATGAATGCCTTTTGAACTATTAAATGCAAGCACAACATTTTAATGTGCCATGGATTATGCCTTTAAAGGACTCATAGGTAAGTGCATCATTATGTATGTGGATGACATTCCTGTGTTTTCAAAGAAAAGATAAGATCACGTGAAAGATCTGAGGAAGGTGCTCCAAAGATGTAGAGAGCATGGAATTTCTTTAAATCCAAAAAAATGCATCTTTGAAGTGACAGAAGGAAGATTGCTTGGCCATATCATTTCAAAGGAAGGTATATCTATCGATCCCAAAAGAATAGAGGCAATCCAAAGCTTGCCCCTCCCAGGTAGCAAAAAGGAATTGAGATCCTTCTTCGAGCAAGTCAATTTTGTGAGGAAATTCATTTCTAGCTTCGTTGAGATGGCTAAACCACTGAATATGATGCTCAAAAAATATGTGGATGTCAGATGGAGTGAAGAAAGTAGGGTTGCCTTTCAGAGCATCAAAGATGCTATTTCTAGAGCCCCTGTCCTTATAAGTCCAGTTTATTCAAAGCCTTTCTTCATTTATGCTTTCACATTTGAGCACTCTTTTGTGAGTGTCTTGACCTAGAAGGGTGAAGACAGCATCGAAAATCCCATAGCTTTTCTAAGTGCTCCTTTGAAGGATGCTCAGTTGAGGTATTCCATCCTCGATAAGCAACTGTATGCGCTTTTCAAAATAGTGAAGAAATTCAGACACTACATTATGCGTAGTAGGGTCTTTGCCATCCTGCTTGACCCTGCTATCAAAGCCATGTTTATGCAGAACAAGCTAGGGGAAAGAAGAGGTAAATGGATTGCTACCATCCAAGAATTTTATCTAGAAATTCAATCCATGAAACTAGTTCGGGGACAAGGACTGGTGAAAACAATTGCTGAGAATAATCCCCAAATCACATGCCAGTATTCAAACATAGAACACATTTCCAAAGACAATTGGTATGTTGATATCGTGTATTTCATGCTAAACGGTAAGTGTCCATCATACCTTAATCCTACTCAGAGAAGAGCCCTGAGACTTAAATCTGCCAATTATCTCATTAGGTCTGGTGTTCTTTACAAGAAAAATCATGAGGGAATCTAGCTGCGATGCTTAAGTCAAGAAGAAGCTCCCAATATTTTGCAAGAGTTTCATGGTAAATACGAGACTGGCCATGGTTTGAAAAATGCAACAACACATCAAATCTTAAGAGCAGGATATTATTGGCCCCGCATTTTTAAAGATACATATGCACACGTGTGATCTTGCCATATTTGTCAAGTGGTTGCAAATAGAGAAAGGAATGCAGCTATGCCATTGCAACCTATAGTGGAGATGAGACCATTCGCGCAATGGGGACTAGACTTCATTGGGGTGATTAACCCAAATTCTTCATGGTCTCATAAATTCATACTCATAGCTACAGATTATTGCACTAGGTGGACAGAGGCAATACCTACAAAACATTCCACTTAATATGTGGTAATAAATTTCCTCGAAGATCACATCGTGACAAGATTTGGAATGCCTAATTCTATTGTGAGTGACAATGGTAAAGCTTTTGTTTCCACTCAGTTTGCAAATTGGGCTTATGATAATAAGGTAAATTTAAAATTTTCATCTAACTATTACCCTCAAGGCAATGGTCTGGCAGAATCTTTAAATAAAAATTTGTTAACCATCATTAAGAAGTTATTCGAAAAGAATCCTCGGGATTGGCACAACCAATTAAAATTTTCCCTCTAGGCAGATAGGACTAGAGAAAAAGAATCAATAGGGAATACACCTTACCATCTAGTTTACGGGCAAGATCCAATTTTTCCTGCTAATCTAAAGCTTCAAACCCTTCGTTTCACACAAGAATACCTTGGGACTGATAATCACATAGAGGCTAGATTGAGTCATCTAATGCACCTCGATGAAAAAAGAGATGAAGCCATGCTCCACATGAGCAAACATCGGGATGTGGTCAAAATATGGTTTGATAGAAGAGCCAAAATTAAGTCTTTTAGGATCTTTGACTTGGTTTTATTGTGGGATAAAAAACATGAGGAAAAAGGAGAGCACAAAAAGTTTGATTTTTTGTGGTTGGGCCCTTATCAAATTTCCAAAATCTTAGGAGAAAATACTTTCAGATTCAAAACCTTGGACAAGAAATATTTGATGTTACCGTTTAATGGGCAGGTTCTAAAGCACTATTTTAGCCCTTAAATCATATGAGATTTGTATCATATTGTACATTAGTTTATAATTCCTTTTTTTTTTTTTTTTTGTGTTCAAGTTTTGTTTTCAGGATTGTTTTTGGGTTTGGTTTTAAGTTTTGTGTGTTGGTCCTTTGGACATTTCAGGTTTTTCTTCAAGAAAAAAAAGAGCTTGTCAGCATATGTCCTTATGAATGTGACTAAGACTAGGAGAATATGAAGTATTGGAATTATATTGTAGAGAGCTCCACAAATATTGCAAACTCATTAAATAACATCGTTTGAAATTTATGATGCATGAAGTTGTTAGTTTTTTTTGACAAAGTATGACAAAATAGGTGGTAGGCTCCATCCACGTTTCAAGAAAGCAATGCATCCTTCCATATCGCGCATTACATTCCACATTACATAGGCATTTCTATTATCTCAGTTGCATTTCGAGCACATTCATTGAAAAGTTGTCAAATCCTCTTAGGGTCATTATATAACAAATATTAAAAGGACCCTAAGGCTGGGAACTGGTGGCCCAAACTATCTTGAACCGAGCACGATCTACACATATTAAAGAAGATCTTGAACAAAATGGTTAAAACCTCACTTGGAAGAATAGGTAAGGCGAAAAGAATACTTCATGTCTATCCCATCATGCAACATAATTTTTTAACAATGGTTTTTACCACTCCCCTAAAGTTTAAAGCCCAAAATCGGAGTAGTAAGGATAGGGTTTAATTCTCATCTCGCTTAGGTTGAGAATTCGACTCCCCAAAGCTTCTATTTTTCTTTCATCATCAATATTGGATTGGAAGGATCGTACTACGTGTCCTTGGCAAGGATGGGTAGTCATCCCCAAGATCCAAGAAAATCAAAAGTAAAGCCCAATCATGAATTATGGGGTTAATCTCCACCGAGGCTATAGACACCTGGCTGGCAGTGGAGTATGCTCATGCGTGGCAACATGTCTTGCCTAAAAGTAAGACCGCTGACTGCTCAAAAGGATAGACTAGCCTAACAATTTCATCCATAACAGGTTAAATCATTTTGTTCAAGATAAGGTAATAAACTCCAGATCAGAGTAGAAAGGATAATATTAAATTCTCATATCATTAAGGGTGGGAATCCTATTCCCCCAAAACTTTGATTTCACTTGCACTTGCACATGGGTTCAATATGGTAGTGACACACGACCAGCTTTGGGATCTAATAAATTAATTCAGTATACATATATTTGATCTTGAGAGGGTTTGACAGTTTTTATATGTTTGTTCATGGTACTAGATAGTTGTCACATTTGTCATGCATTAAAATCTGAAAAAATCATTCATAGCCTCGCATATACACTCATATAAAAATGACAGTGGAAAACTAAATGAGTTTCAAAAGATAAGGAATGAATCATGACACACACACATTGAGCTGATGCTGAGTAATTCTAATCCTTCATATATTTCTTGTCTAGTCTCATTATTTGGATATGTGCTGACACTAGTGTTAAAATTTTGAAGGTTTTCAGGTTTGGTTCTTACCGAAATGCTCAGGAGCATTTCCTAGTAGAGTCGCCATTTGTTATGGCTGTTCCACAATGTACCCCAAAATTGGGGACCCACCCTTCTTGTTTTGATATTTAGCTGTGTTCGTCTTATTGGCATTCTACCACATCATTTTTATTGTTGCTGCTCACACAAAATCTTGCATGGTGGGTTGAAATACTTACTCCTCTATGTTTCCCTATGATTTTCTATGCCAGAACAAGTAAGTTCAAAGTTGTCACGAAATCGCGACATGTCGTGAAATCGCGACACGTCGCGAAATCGCGACCCCAAATGCAATAGAAGGTACGAAAGCAAAACACGTCACAAAATCATGACATGTCACGAAATCGTGACCCAAAGCACAATGGAAGGTATGGAAGCAAAACGCATTGCAAAATCATGACATGTCGTGAAATCGTGACATGTCGCAAAATCACGACCCAAAGCGCAACGGAAGGTATGAAAGCAAAACGCATTGCTAAATCGCGACATGTCATGAAATCGTGACCCAAAGTGCAATAGAAGGTACGAAAGCAAATCGCATAGCGAAATCATGACATGTCATGAAATCATGACCCAAAGCACAACGGAAGGTACAAAAGCAAAACGCGTCACGAAATCGTGACATGTCGCGAAATCGTGACCCAAAGCGCAACGAAAGGTACGAAAGAAAAAAGGTCACAAAATCACGACATGTCGCGAGATCGTGACCCGGAAGCAAAAGCATGTCACGAAATCATGACATGTCATGAAATCACAACATGTCACAAAATCATGACTCAAAATGCCATGAAGGATACGAAAGTAAAACAGGTCACGAAATTGCGACAGGTTTCAAAAGAACAAGAGCAGGGAAGGAGAAAATCAAGTTGACATGCAATGAACATTAGGGTTTGGATTGATAATAGGAAAATTCTAACTTTTGCCCTTTTTCTTTTGCAGGAAGCAACCCGACAGTGGCACAACAGCAGGAACAATGGCAAGAAAGACCAAAGATAAGCCCAAATCAAACAAGGAGATTGCAGAGGCAGTCACAAAAAAGAGAGAGATTTCGACGAAATGTTCCTTTTCTCCAGTGCCCGTTTATGGGCCTTATATTTTAAATACTACAGAGAGATAGATTTCGATGGAATATTCCTTTTCTCCAGTACCTGTTTATGGACCTTATATTTTAAATACTACAGAGAGACAGATTTCGACGGAATGTTCCTTTTCTCCAGTACCTATTTATGGGCCTTATATTTTAAATACTACAGAGAGAGATTTTGGCAGAATATTCCTTTTCTCCAGTACTTGTTTTATGGGCTTTATATTTTAAATACCACAAACAGATATGTGGACGAATAGATATTTTAAAACACTGCAGAGAGGCAACCTCTATAAATATCAAGATATATCTCAAAAAAAGGGGGGGGGAGAACTACTGGAACAAAGTTGCAGTATGAAAGGCGAGAGGCCATTTTGGACCTTATTTTTTTGGGGTTTTTCTCCCACTATTTCTATTTTTGGGAAAAATCAGAAATCTCTGTTAGGATAAATGACAAATCTTTAATACAGAGTTGTTTTCAGAAATTTGCATCTTGTGGGCAAGAAAGAAGGAGATTCATCTTTGCATGCTATGAATTTAATGTCTATTTCTTTTCTTTTTTCAGATTTTGAGTTTGTAGATGAAGTTAAATGCAAGTTCACTTGGTTGCTTCATATGAATGCCCTAATCTGAAATTCATTTTAAACCCTAGGAGTTAGCACTTAGTCTATGGGGATTGTGCTTGTTTTGGCAGATCCAGTAGGTTAGGTTGCATGCATGGAAACCTCGCATCTTTGGTTTTGTCGAAATAGGATCGTATCATACTAAATGCACTTCATTTTCAATTTCTTGCATTTGTTTTTGATTTTGTTCTGCATTTTATTGATTCCAGGAATCCTGCACCTTTATTTTTATTTGTAGACATCAAGATAAAAATAAAAATAAAAAATAAAAATGTCAAAATCCAAAACAATGTCATCATTGCAGGTCGAAATTTCATTTCCTCTACTTTATGTTTCATTCATGAGCCTATGATGACATTCCCTTCATGAAAATCCTGATTTCATTGAAGGAGTTGTGTTTTACGGCTTTTCCAAAAAATTTCCATTTAAAGCTACATCGTGGTCACATGAGGGCCAATGCACGGTTACTTCATTTTGGTTCAATGAACAATCACTAAAGATTCACGATAAAATAAACCAACATTGCCCCTTGTTTACAGTTATTTGCAATCACTAAGGTATTCCAAGCATTTATATCAAGTATCTTTACCCAAAGATTATTAATACATACATGCGAAATGCTAATATAGCAGAGACCTTGGAGAAGTGTGTTTAACTTCTTTGCAAGAGGGGATTTGGAAACCCAAATCCTAAAGGAGAGTGTACTTTCACAACTAGGTGAAAGCACCACTCAACACCCAGTATCTTCTATTTATGTAGAGAACTTGAATAGTTTTTCTATAGAATGTCTAACCTCCTTACAATGAAAATTGAGTAGTATTTATAGAGGATTTCACCTCTTTCATTAAATGCACATGGAGATAGAATTTTCATAGATTAGGAACCATAGTGAGAAAATTCCTTCTTGGAAATATTAAAAACTCATCCTTTCAACACAGTGATCCAGATTTTAAGGAAAATCCTCTAGGAAATCAACATTTTTGGGCATCGGTGCATGGAAAACTGCAAGGCTTGGTCATTGACTGGATACATTCACTATCTCAAAAATATACTTCTACTTGGAAATCATGAAAATCACCTGGCACTTTTAATATTGTTGCTCCCTTTTCTCGAGATCCACAATTTGAATTACTCCTTGCCTCAATCATTCAATGCTCTCCATTTGCCTGCCTTGGGTGCTTATTTCAAACCTGTGACATTATTAACCGCACAATTCACTCAAACTGGACAATAAGCGAATGCACATTCACTCTTTCCATTGTGTTCCTTGGTGGAAAGGGTACCTTTGTGAATATAATAGATTTTATTCCTTTTCTGGTCATAGCAACATTCATCCTTATATTCCTTGATGAAAGCATCTTCAACAACAATTTTATTCCCTTTGAAATCTATGTTCACCCGCAAAAGAGGTGAAAGGAGTCGTCACCTTACTTTTGGGGTGAACGCAAAGTTGACTATTCAATGTCGCTTCGATCTTCATAACTTTTGCTCAAACTTGGCCATCCATAGTGCATTCACCCCTGGGAGAGGCGAATGGAGGTTTTGCCCCTCAACTAGGTAAAACACACCATTGAATTTTCAACACTTCATATTTTAATGACGTTCGCCCCAACTTGGGGTGAATGAAAATTTTGCCCCATATTTGGGGTGAATGCACCCATGTTTAAAACTTACCAATTTCTTTGCTAAGTCTATCACAACTCAAGACTTTCATCGAATATATTTCCAACCAATCAACATTATGGGTGGGTGGAATTATTTAATTTTTAAGCATGTTCACCCCAAAGTACCTTTCACATCATTTAATTTCACATTTGGATGCTCAAATGATTAATTCTTATGATAAGAGTTAACATTTGCATTCATGATTTATATACATTATGTGGTGTCATCCATTAGTTTGTTAAACACATTAGATTCACTCCTTAAATTTTAATTATTTAAAGCATACATGTTATTTTGCATTAGATCATCCTCATGTCATTAATGCATTACATACACATCATCTATCATAGCACATATCACATAGATTAAATGCATAAACAATTGAAACAAATTAATGATGCATTTAACGTTCACTAGTGCATCTCTATATGCATATATAGTAGTACATTTCTACCTCTAGATCATAGCATCTATAATCCATCTAGTGCATGTCATCAATACATCGCATCCATATATCATAATCAAATCATCATCTAGGCATTGTATCCATAACATAAAATCAAAATAAAAACATTTCCAAGCATTAACTGGGGCATGATCCGTTTCATACATTCCCATATTAAAAAATAAACAAATCAAGCAACATGGGATAAATCAAGGTAGCATACCTTCCTAATCAAAAGTCTATTTTAGTCTAATCCACCAATTGGTTGTTAGGTGTCCAAAAGTTTGTGCCCTTTGCCTTGCTATATTCGATCCCAAAAGGCTCCAAAGATGTCTTAGTTCTTTGGTCAATACCATAAATGCACATATTTTATCATCGTGAGGAGTTTCAAAATGGACAATAATAATTATTTACCGGTCCAGAAACCTCAAAAATTACAAAAATAAAAAAAACACATAAAATAACAACAAAATCTCAATTGAGCCTTGTATCCAGTTATTTACCCTATACACTTGGTGGTTGCAGCGACTTGTGCTCCATGCAATCCGACAAGATGAGTAAATTACCATAAGGCCATTTGGGGTAAATTAGTCATCATTGAATTAAAATTTCTTCACTTCAATCCCAAAGAAGGCCATGGTGGCCGGAATGCCCCATGGGAATAAGGAATTCATTTTATTTCTTCTATGACACTTTCAGAATATCATCAAACATAGTGATTTAACACAAGATTAAATGGAATTGCTATCATATTTATTCTATAATAAGGCCATTACAGTCGGACTACTCTACGGGATAGAGATGTATAATTACTATTAATTGTTGAAATCATAGTTGTAATAGGTCTTGCCATATAAAAAAATGCAAAAGTCCTTAATCATCAAAATTATTCATCTTATTCAAGTTAATTATCGCTTTATACACTTGTCCTTACCCTCATTGACTCATCACTTGAGGGGGTAATCATAATATCAAATTCATAATCAAAATCAAAAAAGGATCACTCGATCATGTAAATTATGTTCGTCTTACGAATCATTGCTAAAAACTATTATAAGATTACCCTTATATGAGGTAAAATCAAATATGTCAATTTAATGCCTTTTAGCAATCCACCTATTGAACCGATTGTATCAGCCCTAATGCTACCTAATTGTAGTTGAACACACGAAATATTTGCCAAATTAATCCTTCCATCATATTTGAAGCAATGATTCTAATATGTGCATCCTTTGTAGGACAAGGGCATCTAATGTTGATCAGATCACTAATCATCACTAAACCTATAACATGGCTTTAGATGATCTATTTTTGTTTAGCATCATGTTTTCCCACAACGCATCCCAAAAGGGGTATCTATAGACACATAAAACATGTCATGTTCAGGAGACTACTCATATGGGTATATTTGCAGACCATATGAATGACCTTGGACCCTCTCAAGGCTAAGCAATAGTTTTAACCACTCATTTTAGGCATCCTAGGCTTATTAAGCCTTAGCCATGGATGAAATCCACAACTAAGATCTCAACCATGGTTAAAAAATATGGCTAGGATCCTGGCCACACTGAGCAACCGTGGCTAGCCCTATAACTATCTTGGCCTCCCAAGATGAGCCAAATTGGTTGTTACAATGGCATTTGCAACCAATTCAAGTGGTGTGGAATGTGAATCCTCTAGAAGATTCCATCCAACTACCCTAGCTTGGCATTTCTTGATCTTGGCTTGATTGGGAAGCCAAGATTAGGATTAGGGAGTCTATTTATAGACCCCTTAAAGAGGCCAATCTAATCCCCAATTACATTGTAGCAAAATCCTACCGAACTGGAGAGCCAACTGCCACCTTGGAAGAGTAAGGAGATGCTTCCAAATTCTAGTTCGACATCTAGCATTGCAACAATGAAGCTTATAAAGGCTTGAGAAGCAAACATCACAATTCCACACCTATCTAACCTAAATTCAAGCAATTTCAACCACCAATCCATGTCTAGACACCAAGGTGACCCTTGATCATCAATTCCTTGGAGGACTTGAGCATTTGTAGCCCTGGTTTTAAGAGAAAGAAGAGTTTTTCCATGGTCGTGGCTTTCAATTGTAGCTAACAGAGCCAGTTGCTTTAAGCACCTGCAACTAGGGTTTTATGTTCTCTTTCCTCCATTTTAGCCATATATTTACTGTTCTGATTATGCAATTGGTTTGATCTAGCATAAGATTAGTCTTGTAGAAGGCATTTACATGGTTAATTAGCAATATTGTAGGTAGATTTACTTTAATTTGTGTCACATTTTCTTGATTTCATAGATCTCCATAGAATAGCTTCTATTCATACTTTATACTTAAAACCACATGATATATTAATTACCTTTATGTATTTTAAGTTATGCTTTGTATTGATTTGATAATATCATAGGCATATTTGCATATCTTTATGATTCTTTCAAGTATTTCCTTCATTTCTTGCATTTATTGAATAATAGCCTCATCATGAGAGGCTTCATATGTATTTTATGTGTTTTTTGGTTCCTTTTACGTAGGTGATATGACCTTCAAGGGTTCATAGAATTCTCAACATCAAATTCCTCTTAACAATGGAGAAGGAGGCATCCTAGTAAGCCCTCAAGTAGAGTTGGTGGAAATATAAGGAGCCCTTAGAATATATCACCCCCATTTAGGGGCTTTCATACCATTGTAAACAATGTATCATTTGGTATCCCTAAGAGGGACATAAATGTAATTGGATATCATCATTATTAATGCAAAGGAGGTTTAATTTTCTTGTAAATTTGGTTCATCTATGTTCTTTACTTTTAATTTGATCATTGTGTTGCAATATTTTCTGATATAGACTCTTTAGACCATTCTACACCTCAATTTTGAAATAATAAGTTTTAACAACTAAAGCATGTCCCTTGCCTCTGCTTGAACTAGCTTGATGGGAATAATCCTCATTAGGCACTATTTCAAAATCATCCATATCTTGTTGCAAAATACCTATGGACTTCTAAAGCACTGGGCATTCATTTTCGTTGTGCTTGTTAGTGGAATGCATCTTACACCAATTATTCCTAGTGAAATTTGAAATATTAACAATTGCATGATATTGGCTAGAACTAGCATTATTCTGATTAGCAACCGGACTAGGTACACCCAAATTGTTCGATCATGTGTTCCACTATTTCTTCTAAAAACCATAGTTTTTGTTTTATTATGAATTTTATGGTGCCTTCTTTTGGAATTTAACCATATCACTACTTAGCTTCTGGACCAAACTCTCTAGGTATTTTACCTCTGAATCAAGCTCATTGGATTGAATAGTAGTAGTGGTAGGATTAGTTGGATTTCTAAAACCAAAAATATTTTGTTTTGGTACCACATTTTGATTTAAACATTTTTATCTAGTAAGACATTTTGAGTTTGAAAATTTGAATTTTTAAATGGGTTCAAACTATGCATGGGTGTTGGATTTATATATTTAGGCAAGGCTTGAAAATTTGCTACTATAACTGCATGATTGGCCAGTTGATTCTAAAATAGTAATGGAGTGGTTGGATGGATGAATGTAGTCGGATAAGTGAGCATGGAAGGATAAGTGGGCATGGTAGGGCAAATTTGATTGTAGATTAGAGTGTTCAACATCAAAATCTACTGTGATAAAGCCTAGTTTATTATAGGGATCTGATTGTAAGCCCCAAGCTACCCTACTATAGGTAATTGTCCTATCTTATAGCCTAGTGGCATCAACTACTGCTCGATAGTCATAGCCTTCATGTATGCTAAGGAAAGATTAGTGACCAAAGGATTTTTTCTAGCAAACATATTGGTCAAGGGATCTAATATCCCAAAGTATATATGAAGAGAAACATTGGCAGTGAGAGCAAAGTGATCATTCAATCTTGTATAGAGATTTTAAAATCTAGTGTTAAACATTCTTATTGGTTCATTAGGTCCCCTTTTGCAAGTTATGAATTGATTATAAATTATGGTAGGATCTAAGAGTAACCTAAATTGGTTCACAAAAGTGGTTTCTAACCGGGCTCAAGAATTAATAGAGCCAATAGGTAGACTAATGTACCAGTCATAAGCCAGGTTATCTAGTCTCAAAGGAAACAATATACAAGCCACATCATGTTTGAATTGCAATCTAATTAAGGTATCCTTATAGGCCCAAATGTGTTCCTTTGTAAGTCTTGTGCCATCATGCTTGTACTTGGGCAGAACTTTCTCTATGTTCTTGGGTAAGTCATGGGTAACTCCAAAAATGTTCAAAGGATTTTTGTACACCCTATACCAAGCAGCATTTGCAGCCATTGGATTAGGTTGTGGTGTGACTAAAGGAACAATAGGTACAATAGGGACAATAGGTGGTCCGATTGAAATCCCACTAGATTGAATGAAAATTGCTTAGAAATTGGATCTTCTATATTTTTGAGTAGGACATAGGCTTTGGAAGATGGTATCTTCTGCAGCCTTAGACCTGTTGAGTAGAAATTTTACCCAATGGCAAAATCACCATCACACTTAGGATTTTGATTAGAAAACCCTCTCTTGCAAAGAAATAGAAATTTCTCCAAGGTTCCTTTTACTTAATGTGTGTTTTTAATATTGTGAAGATGTGTCAGATAAGTGCTAGGAAAATCTTAGTGATTTGTAAATAAATGTTAACAAGGGGCCTGTGTTGGTATTACTTTATTGTGCTATGCTATTGATTGTTCATGAAACTTAAAAAAAATAAAAATGTGATTGGCCCTCATATGACCACGATGAAAAGCCTTAGTTCATTTTATCTTGAAGTATTTTAGGTAGATTTTATCTTCTTTTGGTTAAGCATATTTTAAAAAAGTTTTATCTTGCATTATTAAACCTTGCTTTGAGCATAAAAGAGAAGACTAAAATCTATCTTTTTTACATGAAAAGTTTGAATAATGATTGGATTCATTTAATGTTTCTTTAATCATCAAAATAAAATAATCTACATCAATAACTTGGTAAATCTAATAGCTTTTGACATATCATATAAATTACCCCTCTTTCATGAAATTAAAATTTTCATAAAGAGAAGTTAATTTATTGCTCTAAAAACAATGGCCTTTGAAATGCCATATAAATACTTTCCCTCTAATGAATTTGTAATTTTCATAAAGAGAAATTAATTTATTTTTTGAAAAACGAACATGCAAAGCTTGAAATTTGATTTACCTTCAAAATGTGAAATTATGTAAAATCTGAAATTACAAACTTCCTTTAAAAAATAACAACTTTAAATAATTTTTGTAATTTTGGATTTTCTTCAAAATGGAATCAAAATTGTTGTAAATGAAGTGTTAAAGATTATTAGTAACATCTGTGCATTTGTTTTTGGAGTTTTATTTATTTTTATTTTCCAAAGTTTTCAAAAAAACTGCAAAAAGAGTAAGGTTAGAAAAATAAAACTAAAATATGGAAAATGGACCAAAAAACTAAAAATGTTAACATACAAAGTGTTGGTCAAATATCTTCCTAATTATACAAACCTATGTTTGTGCACCCTAGACATGGCCAAAATTGAAATTCCAAAGGAAATGAATGTCCTTTGTGCCAATATCCAAAGAGGGTTGGCTCTCTTACTAAATCCTACATTGATTAAGACTAGAGTTATAGGAAAGAAATTTGAAATAACAGAAAGAGATCAGAAATATTGCCACAAGTCAAAGGTGTAGGATTGGGGATAAACTAGCAATCGAAATTCCACCCAAGCATTGAAGCAACATGTAATAAAATAAATATAGTAGGATTTACATACACCCTTGTGGAGACAACCTCTAGGATCACATTCTAGAACTCACTCTTCTCACTAGCAATGTTCAAATGCAGATGCAACATTTAAATTTAACAGTAGATAATGAAAATGAGCATATAATAGAAATGCATAAAATAGAAGGAAATCACACACAAGATCACTTGTAAATTTAGAATCCTAGTATCTTCTATTTATGCAGAGAACTTGAATAGTTTTTCTATAGAATGTCTAACCTCCTTACAATAAAAATTTGATTAGTATTTATAGAGGATTTCACCTCTTTTATTAAATGCAAATGGATATAGAATTTTCATAGATCAGGAACCATAGTGAGAAAATTTCTTCTTGGAAATATTAAAAACTCATCCTTTCAACACAGTGATCTAGATTTGAAGGAAACTCCTATAGGAAATCAACATTGCTGGGCGTCAGTGCATGGAAAACTTCAAGGCTTGGTCATTGACTTGATACATTCGCTATATCGAAAATACACTTATACTTGGAAATAGTGAAAATAACCTAGCACTTTTAATATTGTTTCTCCCTTTGCTCGAGGTCCATAATTTGAATTACTCCTTGCCTCAATCATTCAATGCTCTCCATTTTCCTACCTTGGGTGCTTATTTAAAATCTGTAACATTATTAACCACACAATTCACTCGAACTAAATAATAAGCGAATTCACATTCACTCTTTCCATTGTGTTCCTTGGTGGAAAGGGTGCCTTTATGAATCTAATGGATTTTATTTCTTTCTTGGTCATAGCAACAATCATCCTTATATTCCTTGATGAAAGCATCTTCAAAAATAATTTTATTCCCTTTTAAATCTATGTTCACCCCCAAAATAGGTGAAAGGATCCATCACCTTACTTTTGGGATGAACGCGATGTTGACAATTCAATGTCACTTTGATCTTCATAAATTTTGCTCAAACTTGGACATCCATAGTGCATTCACCCCTGGGAGAGGCGAATGGAGGTTTCACCCCTCAACTGGGGCAAACACACCATTGAATTTTCAACACTTCATATTTTAATGATGTTCGCCCCAACTTGGGGTGAACGAAACTTTTGCCCCATATTTGGGGTGAATGCACCCATGTTTAAAACTTACCAATTTCTTTGCTAAGTCTATCACAACTCAAGACTTTCACCGAATATATTTCCAACCAATCAACATGATGGGCGGGTTCACTTATTCAATTTTCAAGGATGTTCACCTTTGGGGTGAACGTGATTATTTTTGCATCTTGACTTTGGATGACTTTGATACTTAGCCATTTTTTTGAAACTTGATTCTTTTTTAATTTCTTTTCTTCCTTCACCTCAATGAAGGACGCATAGGGCTTTCACCCCTCAATTGGGATGAATTGTACTCACCAAATTTGGACATGTATGCTTTCTTTTATGTTCACCTCGAAGTGAGGTGAACAAGCCTTTCACCCATTGCTTGAGGTGAATGTGATTTTCATTTTCAATGAAGCTCTCATTTTATGCACATAGTATTTTATACACCATTTACAATTGTTTTACAGGTAATTCAAACCAAAATCTCCAATCCATTCTCCCAACCATTTTCCTTAAAACACCAATTATTTTTAAGCCAAAAGGATGCAGGGAAAAAAAAAAGAAAAAGAAAATATAACTATAACATATTATATCGATCAAAATACTATATGTTAATATCAATATATTTTACCACATTACAATAAAAAATCATCAAAAATATTTCAATGTGGCATATTACAAAATTGCCAATATCTTTGGTGGCTCATGGGGTATCCAGATCGTATGGATGCAAGTGATCCCAAGACTTTATCTATTGGGATTATATGGAGTCTTCTTGTCAATGGCTTTAGCTGGCACTTTTTATGTAGATGCTTTTATTTGCACTTCCTTTTCTACCTTCTAAGTGGCTTCAACCTCTACTACTACTCAAAGTACTTCTACCCTTTCTACTTCTTCAACCGCTTTTTCAGTTGTTGCTCACTCTACTTCTACTTGATTATCCTGCTCCTTCAAGCTCTCGTAGGTAACCCCATAGATTGTAATCGCCTCCTCCCAATAATGTGTAGTAAATAAGCAAGGGACACTTAGAGACTCATATACATACCGCAAGTTCTAGACATCCTCCAAGCTGAGGCACTTCACTCACTGGGCTAACTCAAAAAATTCTAGCTCCATGTGAGTGGACTTTTTCATAAGTGGTAATACTTGTGCTTCCATCATGGGATCCTCCCATGTATCAATTTTTGAGGTGTCATCCATGAAATTCTTCCAGGTTTCTTCCAACTATTCCTTTGGCAAAGGTTCACCCCATTCATCGATAAAAACTAGAAAATCCATCTCAACAAGAGCATCAAAATGAACCATGGAAACAATGTGTTCTCACTCTATGGCATTGAGGATTTTCCAATCTTCCCTCACTAGGTCCATTATATTAAAATAAATATGCAAGGTGACCTTTTTAGTTGATCAATCATGATCCATTTTGTTTAGGAGATGAATGTGCATGATGGAATTAGCCAGGGCTTGAATTTTTACTGCCATCTCCATGTAGGGTTCCAGCATCTCTTCTGTGATGTCAATCAGCTGCTAAACCATCTAAATTTGTATTTAGACTACCCACAAATAGTGCAAAACTTGGACTGCTTGTGCGGCCAACTTCTTGTAATTCTAAGCTGAGCGAAGGCGAGCCTCTTTGATTATTTTGAGAAACCTACAGCCTATGTGGCCTTTTCAACCAATTAATTTTTTATGGCCTTCAAATACGTTCTAAGTGCTTGCATATCTATTCTTGCTACATCCCTTTCTTTCAAGTGCATTGCTACCTGTTGGCACAAGTATTCATTCTTTGTGGTTGTCTTCTCCTCTTACACTCTACTTTTTGCCAAGGCACTTTTGAGTTCGATAATTTTATTCTCATTATTAGAATATCTATGTTTATAATACTTGCCATGCAAGTATACTGAACTCATATCAACCTGTATATTACTCATTTTATCTATAGGATCAATCTTGGTTAGATATTCTATTATAGTCTCACAAATGTAATCACTCAACGCCATTTCTCCTTGTGGCTTTTGAACTAGGGGAGTGATTTTATTTGTGTGAGCTTCCATGGAAACTCGATCAAAAGTAATATTTTTGATCAAATGAGCTAGAGCCAATGCTTCTTTACACCTATGGATTTTCAAAAACTATGATGAACTAAGGTGTGCCTGATTGATTTTCTCTGCATTGGGATACTTCAGCACCACTTGAGCTTCAAGCAGTACTTGCAACTCCAAAAATGGTGTGAAAGGAATCAAATTTTTTTAGCAGTCGAGCTCAAAGGAAGTGGAAGAGATGGCCAAAAGAAGAGGGACCAAAATGGTGGAGTGGGTGGAGGAACCAGGCTTAGCTATAGTTATGCTCACTCTGGGAGGATCTTGGGTACTTATAACCTTAGTGAAAGTGGTAGCAGCAATGGATGGGAAATGACACAAAAATGGGTTTGGCCCTAATGTGAATGAACTAAAAGAAAGGGAGGCCAAATAAAGGGGAATAGAAGGAGTCGTAGTGACTTGAAAAGGGGAAGAAGAAGGAAGTGAAATGGACATGGAGGGCATACCAAAAGGGGGAGATACTAATGCAAAAACTTATGGAAATGAATTGACAATCACTACATTCTTTGAAGAATAAGGAGGGGGAAAGAAATATGAAGAAATATGTACCTTCGAGCGCAGGTGTCGAGGGTTCTAGTGATGGAAGTGGTTGTAAAATAATTTCTTCTTGTTTATCCTTCACTTCCTCCTCAATATTCACAACCTCCACCTGAGGGCTCTCCACCTTCTAGTCCTTTGACTATTCATGAGTCATCAAGAACATTTGTGCAACTATCATCGAAGCATCTATCACCAGCAGAGGGGAAACAATAGTCACCAAAATAACTAGAAATGTGGAAACTATAAAATCCAAAACTACAGTAGTAGAGGAGGAAGTGGCACTAGTCCTTGGCTTCTTCATAGCTTTCAAAAATTGAGGTACATATCAAACAATTTGCTTTTCCACCAAAGGTGCCTTATCAACTTTATGCTTCATCTGCTATGAGCTCCATTGAAACACATACTTTTTTTCCTCCTTCTCGAGGGTCTCTTCTTTAACTATCGAGCGCTCTTATTTTTTCCCACTTTCACCACTATCAGAATGTTAAAAACTTTGGGGCAAGATCTTGATGAAAGTGATGGGTTGATAGGAACCAAAAAACTCATCATAGGTGTCAAAAAATACCTCATTCATCTTCAACCCAAAAGGTGACATAATTTTCCCTCAATGCACCTGCATTATCCACCAGTTCATAATGTTTTCCTCAGTCCATAGGGACTGAGTTTCTTTTATTTGACTAAATAGCCTAGGTGGAAGAATCTAATCTTTATATTTTTCTAGATTGTACTCCACCTCCTGTTTGTAACAGTCATGCTAGGGTGGTACGCCATCATATTTTTGACATACCACTCCAAGTCAGGTCCATCAAAATTATTGCACCTCTTTTCAATATCAAACCATTTATTAGCCCTGATTATTTCTATAAATTTACCCAATAGGTCATACCTCCACCATTGCAGTAGTTCTATAAACCCCAGGTCTTGAAGTGTCATCACGAGTAGCTTGTTCTACCTAACATGGCTTACTTATATACTACCAAACTTGAAAGGGATATTACAAGTTATCCTCTTGTCATGCCCTGATCCATATACATCATTAGCATAGTCTATTTGGTGCACCACCTCCATGGTAAAAATGTGTTTGATGGCAAACTATGGGAGTAGAAATGGCTTGCTCGTGAAGCCATAGATTCTTACGACCATACCCTAATTCAAAAAATATATATCATCATTTTCGGTTGTAGTGATTTCTTCTCTCATCTTCCATGGCACTCTTTTTCATGTACCACAAAGCAGCTCTATTATGGGCCCCAAAAATAAATGGTTAAAACTATAAAACGACTCCCTACTCGATAGAGCAAAAGTCCACATATACACTGACAGAAGCTCATCTCTTTCATCCATTTGCCTTATAGTGATAAATGAAAAATACTGGTGTAGATGGAAGAAGAAATACCAGACCAAAAAGGAGGTATGCTTGAATGATTTTTCCTCTCTAGTATGTAACCTCTCCAGCTAGAAATATAGTTTCTAAGATATAAAATCAGCCCAATCAAAGAAAATCGAATTGGTGCCTTGCCTCATGGCCGACGGAGCATAAAAATCCCCTTGGCATATACACTATGCTAGGGTTGCTTTCCACTTATGAACTATGGAATCTATTAGCAAACTAGAAACCCACACTAACATTGAGTAAATATTTGGGCTTTTGAACTCCGTGAGCAACTTTGGTAAGTTTGAAAGTTTCCCTAGTTGTGGTTCTTTAATCAACTGTCTCTCCATAAATCGATGCATCGTCATAGTAGATACATATATATCCTCCTGCTCATTGGTATGTAGTTTCTTGCTAATAACATATGAAAGAGGCTTCAACCCACAGGCAAACACTTCCTACACTTCATCAGCAAAAATAGAAAAAAATGCTTCTTTGTTTGCCTTCTGGACCGTCTTGGTAACTGGAATGTAAAATCGAGAAATTATCTTCACCAGCTCAGGACAAGGGTGTACGGGCATACACAAATACCATGATAATTATGCATTGAATACCACAGTTAAAGGGCTTTCTACTATTAATCCTTACCTTATGGTGAACTCCACATCTTGCCATAGTTTCTTGATGCCCTTGTTAGTAATTACATAGTCTCCAATATCTGACATAGTGTCAGTGTACGGGTCTTAATCCACATTATCATTCCTTTGGGCCTTCTTGTATTTTGACCCACATTCTTTATTTCTAGACTTCTTGGGCTTTGTAGCCTCCTACACTTCTTTACTTTTTTTCCCATTATATTTCTCTAGTGGCTACCCTAAATTTTCTCTATAGTATTTGCAACAAAGGCTTCCAAAAATACGACAGTAAAATTTTAAAAATTAAACCATGAGGCTTTTAACTATTCCTTTATATAGAGTGCCCTTCCAACCACCGTAGTAAATACCAAAATTCCCTCAAGTTATTTTGAAAGAATGTGAGATTTGTTTCACCCACTTGGCACTGTTCCTTATTCTTAAATGGTATCAATTGTTATTCACCACAAGATCATACTTGGAAAGTGTACCCTTCTTGTCATATGGTTTTATCACAAAATATGCCCTAGCTATTAAAGCTTACTTATAAAAATAAATCAGTCACTCAAATATCCCTTCAATGCAAATCTGGGTGCATGTTTAAAATTAAATACCTTAACTATATGCCTTAGCTTGCATGCATGCTTCTCAAGACTCGCCACACATTAAAAAGTGAAATAACTTCGATAGGGTACTTTTAAAAATCTGATTATGCTTACGAAATAAAAGAGTTCTAAGGAAAACAATGGTGGTGAAAGTGTCTTTGAGGCACACTTGTCTTCTTTCCCTTTTGTTCTTAAAATGCCCTTGACCTGTTTGATTGTAATTACATGGCAAATGTTATTCTCTTAAAACAACTTTGACCTTTATTTTTCATCTAAATTTGAAAAAAGCATGATTTTCTTAAAAAAAACTATAATTGTTTTAGGGTTTTTTTCTTTTTGGATTTTCCTTTCCTTTAGATTCACCCGCATGTCGAAGACAAAGCTATACAATTTGTGTCTTTTGCATTTTTTTCTTTTTCTTATTTTTAATAATTTTTCTCGCACTTTGCATTAAAACTTTGTTGCATCTCTTTGAAAGGACCAGTGCACACACCTTTCTCATTGTAAAGCACCTCCCCCCAAAGCAAAAATTATTTGGGTGCAAGTTATAAATATCATCAGTATCTTTATCCCAAAGAGGAGTGAATGGGAGTTTTTCCCCTATTTGAGGGAAAAAACTCTTTTAAAATCCATTTTAAATTCCTTGGCACACACTTTTATAAAAAATAGGTTTTTGCCACAGTGGGGGGACTAACAAGAGTTTCACCCCTAATTTGGGGTGAAGCTTATTTTTACTCCCCTTTTGATTTTTCATTCACTTGAATTTGCTTTTTGGTCTTCTTCACTGCAAGATGCTTCACCTCTCCTTTTAGGCAAATGGGATTTTCACTCCATTTACCAAACAAAATAACCATTGACCTTTTAAAACATTGGTTTCTACCCTTCAACTGTAATGAGCATTCTTTATCAATCGCGAGCTTCGACATACTTTGGTTTTAGGATAGGTTCATCCCAGTGGAAGGTGAATAGGATTTTCACCCTTTCTCTAAGATGAAAATACTTTAATTAGTTGTTTTCCACAGTTTAAAAAATGAGCTTTGTATTCAATTTTCTAATTTTACTCGTGCTTTTCAATGTTGATGCCTTTCTTACAAATTTGTAAAGCAACCTATTTAAAACTTTTGGATCCCCCTCAGCTTCTCATAATTGTTTTTTTGTAGTAAATCAATTAATCCTACCTACAATCATAGCGTGTCTTCATTTGAGCCATTCTAGGGTGAACTTGATCATGTAGTGGAGGTGTGACATATATACATATATATATCTATATATATATATATATATTATATTTTTTACCCTTTTTTATATGAAAGATAGATATTATTTGAAAATAAAAATATGTACATATTTACAAACTAGTACCTCTTAAATTTTTTATTGAACATAGGCCTTCAGATGAAGACCATTTACTAGAATTAGAAGATCCCAACCATACATATTTTGAATATGATATTCATTTGCAAAATTCACTGCAGAGATCTGAAACAATCCTTCCCAAATCGCATCAAACTTGTGGTGCTTCCCCGTCTTGGCTTTATTATCATTTTTTTTTAGGACTAAGTTTCCCACCTAAAACCTGTGCTTTGTTGTCTTTTTTCCAAACCATTTTTGCATTGCTTTAGTGTGTTCAAAAAAGGCTTGATACACATTTTATCTTTCTTCCTCCAACTGTAATAATTGAGCCAACCTTGCGCTCATTGGATCATACTCATCATCATCATCTTTGAACAACTGCAAGGTTTGAAGAACAGGTAGCTCAATGTGAGTAGGTAGGACTGCTTCTTTCCCATACACAAGGAAGTAAGGAGAGGCCTTAATAGACTTCTTTACTGATATTCGATCTACCCACAAATCTTGATTCAAAAATAAGTGCCAACTCCTCTTATTGCTTCCCAGTGTCTTTTTTAAGATTCATAGTAAGTTCTTATTAGTGTATTCGGTCAAGTTGTTCTCTTGTGGGTAATAATTGGATGATGTCTTAATATAAATCTCGTACTTGTTTATAAATTCAATGATATTAGCCCCAATAAATGGAGTCCCATTATCTATTACAATGGCATTTGGAACACCAAAAAAGGTGATCAATCCCTCAAGGAAAGAGATGATCGTAGCTTGATCTACTTTTTTGGTAGAGATGGTCTCTACCCACCTAGTGAAATAATCTATTGCTATAAAGATGTATTTTTGCTCTATGGAGGAATGTGGGTATATGACTCCAATGAATTCAAGAATCCACTGTTGAAATGGCACTTCCACTTGAATTGGGTGCAGGGGCAATGATCCTTTTCTTTTCCTGCCAAAATATCGCTAACAACTATCACAGTTTTGGCTCACACTATGTGCATCTACGAAAAGGGTATGCCAAAAATAGCCAGCTCAAATGATCTTCAAGGCCATGGGCCTTCCTACATAGTGTCCACTAGATAGACCAGAATGAAACTCTTCCAATACTTTCTTCTTTTTTTACTCCTTCACACACCTGAGGTGCACTCCATCTATATTTTTGTGAAATAGCCTGCTTGGCAATAAGACATATTTAGTGCTTGTAGCCTGAACCTCCAACGCTATGAAGAATCAAGATGTGATGGATATTTATTTGAGGTAAATAATTCAACAAGGTCCTCTATCCAGTCATGATTGCTTATAGCATGATTTGCACAAATGCTTTCACTGATGTCCTCATTTTGTATTGGAGCCAATGATTTGGATGTTGCACTTTTTGCTAATTCTTGGCAGAGAGCTCATCCATAGATAAGCTTTGTTTGTCAGATCTCCACATCATACTCTTGAATATTTGGACCCAAACCACTCTTTTATCACCTAATTCCTCTTGAAGAATGAAGTTTCTAACATTCGGATGTATAACATAAACAACTATTTTGCTCTAAGAGATAAAGTGCCAAAATTTCTTCAAGGACTTCATCACTGTGTACACCTATTTTTCAATGAAATTATACTTCTCCTGGTGAGATGTAATAACTTGGCTCAAAAAGGTAATAGGCTTTTCTTCTCCGTCTTCATATTTCTATGTGTGAACAGTGGCATAACTCTCTTTCTCACCAACTACATAGAGAATGAAGTCATTTGAATAATATGGGTTAATTAATACTAGCACTTGAGTAATTATTTCTTTGATTTTCCAAAAATCATATCTTCTCTCCTCAGTCCATTTGAATTATGCATTCTTTTTCAAGAGCTCGATCATGGTTTTTACTACCTGAGCAAAATTACCTATGAACTTTCGAATGAAATTTATCTGGTTGAAGAACGATTGTAGGTCCTTCTTGTTAACTGACAGTGGTAGTTTCAAGAGTGCTTCGACCCTCATGGTATCAATGGCTAGTCCTTCTTGTGAGATCACATGGCCTAACAAATTCCCCTCTTTTATAGTAAGTATGGACTTTTTGGGTTAATGGAAATCCTGAACTCCTAACATTTCTCAAACACGTACCTCAAATGGCAAATGTGCTCTTCTCTATGATGCAAAAACATAGTCATGTCATCAAGGTAAATCATAATAATTCTATTTAAAAATCACCAAAAGTGACATCCATGGCTCTCTAAAAGGTAGCACCAGCATTTGAGAGACCGAATGACATTCTTTGATAGGCGAACATGCCCCACTTAGTGGTGAAGACCATATTGTGATGATCCTCATATTTTACCCAAATCTGATTATAACAAGATAAACCATCTAGTAAAGAAAATATTTACACTCTAGCAACAACATGGAGGATTTGATCAATCTATGATAGGGGATAGTGATCTTTTAATGATGCCTAGTTCAGGTTCTAAAAATATACACACAGCTAGTTATCCCCATTTTTATTTTAAATGGGAACTAGGTTTTCCACCCATGTTGAATGCTTAATTGGATATATTATCTTTATTTCCAGTATCTTTAACCGTTCTACCTTCATGAGCACCTCAATTTTGGGATTGATAGGCCACTATTTATGTTGAAAAGGTTTTACTCCCTCTTGCAGTTCGATGGTATGCTGAATTATATTCTTATCATATCCCTTCAAATCATGATAACTTCATGCAATGATATCAGGGAATTCATAACACAGGATTTTAAAATATTCCACTTGTATTGAAGTACAATTAGTTCTAATTGTAATTATCTTCTGAGGCTCTAGCTACAACTCCTTATATTCCTTTGCATCTACCTTAATTTTATGTTTCTCAGCCCTATAATTTTGGTCAAATAGACTTTCTAGTGAAATCAACCCCTAGGAATGTGATTATTCTTCAATTGGATCATTCCTTCCATATCCTCTTTGACAAGTACCCTATCATCTACACTCTTAACTTCCTTAATAAGAAAATTGACTATTTTCTCATCATTGTCAAACACTTGTCAATAGAGGTTTTTATCAAGGACTAAAGGTCTATAAATTACCCTGATAGTCTTGGGTTTCCTGACTACTTGCTCCATGGGAGAGTAATTAGCCCCAAGGGAAGCTAAAATATTTGTATGCTTGTTTTGCTCCCACAAAATTGCTTGAATATTCAAGGCTGCAAAGGACTCAAACAAATACCATAACTTATTGCGATAAGCCTTAAAGTAATGTTGTTGTGAAATGCATTTGTTTATTGTCTAGTTGACAATGAGTTTAGAGTCTTCGAATATTTGTAGTTGTTTTATACCCAACTTTTCAGCTTTTTTCAAACCAAGACAGAGCGCTTCATATTCGATGGCATTGTTTGTGCAACTCCAAGTTAATCTATATGAATAGGTATTTTGTAACCTCGTAGGAGAAACAAGAACAATACTAGCCCCTAAACCATTTTTGTACATGGTGCCATAAAAATACAACTTCCATAATTGATTTACAACAGGATGTGTGGAATCAAGAACTTTTTCTTCAATCTACTCAGGTTTGGTTATAGTGTAACAACCAATGTCAGTTTTGACCATTGCATTGAAATCCATGAGTGAAAACTCATATTCAAGGTGGAGCTCATCAAGCACTTCTTGCAATTCTTCAGTCATCATGTTGACTGCACCTAAGGATTTTTCTTCATCTTCTTCTAGTTTCTCTATATGAAAAGTTGAAGGCTTCTCATTATAGATGTAGATTATTCTTCCTTTAAATGGAATATTCAAATACGAAAATTCCAGGTAAAGGTACCCTCCTAAATTTTCCATGAACTCCCTTGAAATGCACATGTTAAAGTATGGTTCCAAGTCAACCACCACTACTTCTTGAATAATAGTGATCTACAACATAGTATGTATAATAATAGGAATATATTTGATTACTCCCACTATTTTGACTAGGCTATCATCCAACTACAATACTCCTAGACTACTTCTTGTATATTCCATCCCCATGAATTTGCATACTGCTTTTGGCATGATAGTAGTTGTGGCACCAGAGTCGATCATACAATTATATACTACCCACCCCTCCATTCTAAGATACAAATACAACGAGGGTGGTCTATTCTAATTGGTAGAAAAATTTGGTAGTGTCTATGATAACACTATTTGTAAATGACTCCTCTTCTAGTCTTTTGTAGTATTGAGAGATTCTTGTAGCAACTCAACCTACCCAAGTAACTACAGTGCATCATATAGGCTTACTTTTGTAGAAATCTTCTTCATCTCCTACACAATGTTATAACCAGAGATACAAGAACCTTTTCTTCTACAACCTGTTCATACATATTTTTGTATTATTGAGTAGCCTCCACCCTTTGTCTTTTTTTCAACAATGGATACTTGAGGCGCTCTTTGGCTTGCTCTTTCGCTCAATTTTGTTCTTGATATGCTATAGTTTGTGAAGTTGATACCTTCATATTCTCTTGTCCTTGCTTGGGCAGTAAATATTTCAACAGGAAAATTACTTGTTATTTTGTTGTTGGACCAAATATTTTCATTGGTGGCTACACTTTTTTATTTTGTACCTTCTACTCAGCGGGGACCTTTAGGGTTCCAATTCTACTGAATCTACAATCACTGGCTTCTTTTAGGTCCTTGTAAGAACTGAAACTTGCTCCAAAGATAGGACCATCAAATTATGATCAACTTCCATTATCATATTAACTTGTCCACCAACAATTTTTTTTTCTAAAGTCTATACATAGTTCAAATGCACCATACACGTGTCTTCTCCATGAGGATCATTACAGGTGGAGCACCAGTATGCTTTTTTTGATGTATTGGTTTCTTCATTTGTCAACACATTTGTGTTCCTTCTAGGGCCCTTGCTAGTGGTTGCTTACTCCTGGGTGATCGACGGTGTTTGAAATTTCCTTGATCAAAAATTAGCTTTAGCTTATTTCTTCCTTACTATTGTCAACTCATTTGACATTTTTCTTATGGTTGAATTAGTAGATTATACCTCTTGTAATAGCTTCACATAGGGATTAATATTCGAGGGTATAGGAGGTGTCGGTAAGGGTAGAGGTGCTGATGGGGTAGGAAAAAATAATAGAATTGATGGAAGTGGTAACGCTGGAAAATGAATGGGTGTTGGCAACTGTGGTGTTGTTGGTGTAGGTAACTATGGAAAGCTTGGATTAGGAAGTTGTGGGACAGGAATAAAAGTGATTTGAGGTGAATCCAAGATCCATGAGGGAACTGGATACATAGAAGGCATGGTATGTAAAAAAATTCTTGAATACAAATATTGTGGAAGGTCAGGAAGAATGGGTATGGTCACTTTTAGGGGAAGCTTACCTATGGTGATCAAATCTGATTTGGCCTTTTGCACTTACGTGTATAGTTCTAGGAATGTATTCACATTGGAATACTGAACAACCATATCAATATCAAAATTAAATGCCTTGAGGAAGTAAAACATAGCTTGTTCATGCTTAGGTTGAAGACAATTAAGAACTCTCTACCAACTTCAAGTAAATCTGACATTGAAGTCTACTATATCTTCCTATGGATGTCATTGGATCATCATAAATTGATGTAGTAAGGAGGATGTATCAGCTTGCTCATGAAAATTCTTGATTAGAAAAACCACCAACTGATCCCATGTGGTGATAGTGGTGGGTGGAAAAGATCGATACCAATACAATAATTTTCCTCTTAGTGATAATACTAGCAACCTTACCATAATATCTTCATCTGCAATATTGTGGATAGTTGTCAAAGAAACCACATCTTGAATATACTCATAAGCGGTCTTACCAGTATCATCATAGGTTGGTAAAGCCTTCAAATATGCTTGGTGATGAGTCCCAGAATTACCTATATTTTTGTATGAGTCTCAGCAGATATTATGTAGTGATATATTAGGAATTGTATGTTTCTATCAATGATTATGTATTTATTTAATGAGATTATGCGTATTATCGTATTTGTGTGTTTTAGTGTGTTTCTATGTAGATATTGTTGATTTTGTCAGATTTAATCAGTCGAGGTCTTTTTCATGGACCTGGCATTTTGTTTACTGTGGAACTGATGCATAATGGAAAGGCACGTTCCTATTCCAGGAAGGCACCAAAATAAGGTAGGTGCCTTCCCCTTCCAAGAAGGCACCAATTGAATATAAGTGCCTTCCTCTTCCAGGAAGGCGCCAATAGAAGGTAGGCACCTTTCGCAAAGGAAGGCACCTCTATTTTTGCATGTTGACCAGATCAAACATGACGCGGGTGATAATAAATAGTGCAGTTACAACTCCACGCCACACAAGATATTTGTGAGAGCTGTGCCACCCATGCTAAGTGAAGCATGATCCAATTACAAAACATGCCAATATTAGAAACAAAGCCAATTTTTGATAGACAACGATCGAAGCTTACCAGATTGCCATCATCGAGTCTGGAATAGATTGATGGTTGTAACCAAGTTGTAATAGAATACTTGTGCATGTGCTATATAAACACACACAGACCTCTCTGAAGATATAGAATATAGAATATAGAACATATAGTAATTGTATAGAAGATATAGAATACACATTGTAATCCTTTGATTGTATAATAAAGTCTACAAGTTTCTAAAGCGTGTTCACATTGGGAGGGATTTGCTGGAGCTTGGGCCCACTCCAAGACAGTATTCTTCCCCTTCTTCCCATTCATTTCTTGTATTTGTGTTTTATTATTGTAGTAGGTTTGATTATTTCGTAGATGCACATATGAATGCTTTCTTTTTGAAGATTTAATTGTTCATACGTATTTTATTGAGTGCATGAGAGATTGACAACCTTTTGAACACCCCCCAATAGTAGAGTTAGAAGGACTCATCTCAAGGTGGTATTGTGAATGATCCTATAAGAGATCCTTCGAAAGTTTATGAATCCCTGGTTGATAATTAATGATCAGGCAAGTGACAAAATAGATAGAAATTTAACCTTGTTTGGCCCGCAACATTTTGGCACCGTTGTCGAGGAAGCGTCTTTTAGATCCATTCCAATACCCGAAACCTTCTACCTAAATTTGTATGAGTTCTTCGAGAAGAAGAGGACCTGACGGTCGGTTCATAAAACAAAGCTCTTTAGAACTAGAGTCGCCTGACTCACAACTAGCAATCCACTAGAGCGAGGATCAGCACTTTGAACGAAGTGCTTCCTCATCCCATCTACTTGGGGAAGAACGAACAGTTACAAACTCATTGTTTAAAATAACACCCCTAGAAGAAGCCTTGTTGTGGAAAGCTATGCAATATCAGAAAATAACTCTAGATAATCTTAGCGCTTTGAATCAAACTTTCAAATGACCATAAGGTCATAAGTGCTGCATTTGAGACCACATTTCCTTAAAAAATGGTTGACACAGAAGAAGTCTCATCTGGATTTAGCTTCTCGATTGACGAAGGAGTAGGAGACACCAAGATGAAAAACATATCCCCTGCTCATCTCCCTACCTTCAGAGGATACCCGACCGAAGACCCTAACCTATTCTTATTCAAGTTTGATGTTTTGTGCAAGTCTATGGATTACAAATTAGATACGCAAAAGCTGAAACTCTTCCCTTATACACTGGATGATGTAGCTCTGCGGTGGTTCATCGGTCTGGGAGAAAAGCACATAGTGACATGGGATCAAATGAAGAAGCTCTTTCAAGAGCAATATCAATATTTTGGGAGAGCAATATATTCCAGAGAAGAAGTCCTAAGCATGACGCAAAAAGAGGATGAGTCTCTCGAGGAGTACTGGGAGAGATTTAATTTTAATCTTCAATGATCTCCCCATGCAAAGTTGTTTGATAAGTCCCTCAAAAGCATCTTCTTGAGGGGACTTAATAATGAATCATTAGAGGCTCTTAATATGATTTTTGGAGGTGATGTCTACCAGCACGATATGGAAGATATTCGACAACTCTGTCAGAATTACTCAAGAAGAAGAGGCAAGACCACTTCCAAAAGCATCAAAGCGATTGCTTCGATGACAAAGATAGAACTTGGAAATATGCTGAAAGAAATGAAAAGTGATATGCTCTCTTCTCTAGCATTGCAGATGGACACATTGCTATTAGAGAAGAAGAAACAAGAGAATGAGGCAACATTAACCTATTTCTACCCAAAATGCAAAGGAAAGCATGCAAAGAATGCATGCCCAGAGAACAATATTAGAGTATGTGCAGTATGTAAACTGAATCATAAGACTCGATTATACCCAAAGTTGCCTAGCAACCAGGAGGAGGCTGAGACATCAAAAGCCTATTTCATAGGTAACCAAAAGAGTTGGAAACAACCCCCTACGGGTAGTATGCTAGTTGGAATGTCACAATACGAAGGAATGCCATACATGCCATAAGGTCCACCTCAACCGTCCAACATGGGATGGTGGGGGCCATCACCTTGGTCCAACGCACCCCCAGGAGTAGCATTCATGAATCAGCAACCCTGGATGCAGTATCAATATCTGAGGCAATAGTGGAGAGGCCACACACCATGGAATCTGGCCCCATAGAATGTAGAACCAACTCAACCCCATCAAAACTTGTCGACTCTACCAGCAGTGAGACCTATGTAGCTACCAAAACAATCGACGACTAATCCAAAAAATAGAGTAAATCAGTTGGTATACATCATCGAAGGTGAGATGTATCCTATGTACAATATTTATCTTAGGTCAGGTAGGAAGTTAGGAGTAGAAACATCTCCACTGGTAGAAGAGGAGGAAGAATAAGAAGAAACACCTCTTGTGGAAGAGGTGATAGAGGAAATAGCTGAGAGAGAAAAGACTCCATTCCCTTATCGACTGCAAGAACAAAATAAATAAAAGCAGCCAGAGTTTGATATCCTATCAATTTTGAAGAACCTCATAGTGACGATACCACTGTTTCAAGCCATCTGAGATGTTCCAATATACAGCAAGGCAATAAGAGAAATGTGCTTGAGGAAGCCAGGGTGGAAAGTAACCTAGACTATCAATGTCATGGGTAAATTAGTGGACCTGATGATGGGCAATATATGTCATCCCAAGTACACGGATCCATGCAATCCAATACTGACTGTAAAAATCAAAGGACATTCCTTGTTTAATATGTTGGTCGATCTTGGAGCAACCATCAACGTAATGCCTCAAGAAACCATGTAGAGGCTAAAAATCACGAACTTGAGACCCACCACGATAGTGCTGCAATTAGCTGATCGATCGATAGTAGCACCAGAGGGAATGCTAGAGGATGTAATGGTGATAGTTAGTGCATGGGAATACCCAGCCGATTTCTTGGTCTTGTAGTCCAAGACTAGGTTGGGTGGCTACCCGCTCATTTTGGGGAGACCATGGCTGGCAATAGCCGATGCCTACATCAGTTGTTGGGATGGGTTGATGACCATATATGATGGCCAAAACATCAATAGATTGACCATTTCACCCCCTGCACAGTCTGTCAACCCATTGGGAGAAGCTATGTTACCTAGGCATAATTATCAGGAGCTGTCCATAATCCAGCCAGTAATGGTGTTATATGAGTTAGCAGAGGAAGAATATGAGGATGGGGCTATTGTAGAATTCCTCCATGGAGAGTCCTCTACTAGCACACCTGGATCACCATTACCTAGTGCTCATGATCATCACATCTAGGAGATAACTTTTGGGCCAGGAAGGATGTTGAATTTTAGTAGTAGGTTTACTCCTGCATAGCTGGCAAAAGTAGAACTCTTGGTAAGACACCAGCAAGAATTTGCATGGGACTACTCGGGCATGAAGGAAATTTTCCCAAAAATTTGCACTAATAGAATATAACTTGATGAGCAAATGACTCCAAGCAGACAACCATAGAGGAGAATGAACCTAGCAATGAAGGACATTTTCAAAATAGGGTTATAGAAACTCTTGGCTGCCGTATTCATCTATCCAATTTCTGACAGTGAGTGGGTGTCACCACTTGTGGTAGTCCCTAAGAAAAATGGGAAATGACGAATCTGCATGGACTACAAAGCACTAAATAAAGAAACTAAGAAAGACCACTTCCTGCTCCCATTCATTGATCAAGTCTTGGACACACTTTTAGGATGAAAATACTTCTCCTTCCTGGACGGGTTCAATGGATACAATTAGATCCAGATAGGAGGAGAGGATCAGGAAAAAACAATGTTCACCTACCCATGGGGAGTGTTTGCTTACCAGGTATTACTCTTTGGGTTATGCAATGCACTGGCCACATTTCAGAGGGCGATGCTTAGCATATTTTTAGACATGATAGGAGAAGCGATCAAAGTATACATGGATGAATTCATCGTTTATGGAGAGACCTTTGAAGAAGCAATGCTAAACTTGGGTAAAGTGCTTGAAATAAGCAAGGAGAAAAATTTGTCCCTGAGCAATGAAAAATGCTTCATGATGATGCAAGAAGGCATCGTGCTAGGACACCATATCTCTGCAGTAGGGCTAAAAGTTAATAGAAGGAATATTGAGGTCATCAAAGACCTACCTAGCCCCAAGACATAGAAAGAAGTGAGGAGTTTCCTCGAATCTATCAAGTACTATCGGTGATTTATCATTTATTTTAGCAAGATTGCAAAACCACTACACACTCTATTGTCTAAGGATGTAGAGTTCAACTAGACAGAAGACTGTGAAGAAAATTTTCAATTGCTTACGGAGAAGCTGATAACTGCATCGATTTTAAGAGGACCAGATTGGGCCATACCCTTCCACATTTATTGTGATGCGTCCAATAATGCGATTGGATCGGTCCTGGGACAAAAATATGGCAAATATTTCTACACCATCTATTACGTCAGTAAAAACTTGGCAGGAGTTGAGCTCAATTATACGATAACAAAAAAGGAGTTTCTTGCAGTGGTGCATGCCATAAACAAATTCCACCATTACATCATCGGCTATAAGGTGTTCATCCATACGTACCATGCAACCATCACATACCTGATGAGTAATTCGAATATTGGTGAGAGAGTGGTTAGGTGGCTCCTATTGTTGCAAGAATTTGATATCACCATAGTTGACAAATCGAGCAATGACAATGTGGTAGCAAACTTCCTATCCAAGTTGACACCAACAAACTATATGGTAGTGGAAGACCAATTTTTGGATGAATACTTATTTACCATCAACGAGAAAATCCTGTGGTATGTAAACATAGCCAATTACTTGGCCACTGGTAGAACCTCACCTGCTCTCTCATATCGGGAAAAGCAAGGGGTGATAGAGAAGAGTGCACCCTACCTATGGATTGATGGCCTCTTGTTCAAAATAGGATGTGACCAAATCATAAGGAGGTGCGTGGCAGAGCAGGAATTCTTAGAGATACTCAAATCCTGTCACGATGAACCTTACAGAGGACACTTTGTAGGGAAATAGACTATATATAAAGTTTTATAGGCTGGGTATTTTTGGCCTTATTCAAAGATGTAGCTGCGTATGTTAGCAAGTGTGATGAGTGCCAAAGGATGGGTAGACCAACCCATAGTGATGAAATTCCCCTTCAGCCTCAAGTACACCTGGAACCCTTTCATAAATGGGGTATGGATTTTGTGGGGCCAATTAACCCACCTTCAATAGGGAAGAGGTTTATCTTAGTCTGCACAGACTATGTCACCAAGTGGGTTGAAGTCCAGGCACTGAAAGATTCAAAAGAAAGAACAGTTGCCAATTTTTTGTTTGCTCACATTTTTACACGATTCAGGGTCCCCAAGGAAATAACAATGGACCAGGGACCTCAGTTCACTTCAATGTTGATTGAGGAGCTAATGGAGAAATACAAAATTTGGCACAATAAGACTACACCCTACCATCTACAGGAAAATGGGCAAGTGGAAGTAATAAACAAGGATATTGAGAATATCCTGATGAAGACCATGCAACAACACAAGGGCTACATGGCTACCAAAGGTAGTATGGGTATACAACACTACATGGAAGTCTACCATAGATTTCACACCCTTCTTACTGGTCTACGGGAAGAATGCAATGATGCCCATTGAGTTTGATATTAAGACATTAAGAACAACTTTAGAATTGAATTTGAGCCTAGATGACGCTCAAAAAGAAAGGATTCGATAGCTGGATCAGCTAGATGAAATCTAAATGGATGCTTTGCAGAATACAAAAATCACATAGAAGCAAAGAAAACGATAGCATGATCGCCACATCAAACTGAAGCAGTTCAAAGAAGGAGAATGGGTACTGTTGTATGATTCTTGGTTCCAGGAAAGGAAGGGAAAGCTTATGTAGAGATGGATGGGACCGTATGAGGTGGTATAACTCATTAAGAATGAAGTTATGCATGTTAGAACTATCGACGATAGCAATGTTCTATTGATTTTCAATGGCCACCGACTGCGTCCCCATAGCACGTTCAAAAATGTACTAGTGGGATCCAGAATAGGCATGGGGGAGACCTCATCCCCATGAATCTGGATCCAAACTCTCAGCAAAACAGAATGGTGGGCATGAAAATGCTCACCAAAAAAAAAAAATAGATAGGTATAAATCATTTTCTTACAGCATGTTTTATTTTACAGGGAAGATGCCTGCATGCAAGCTATAGGCATCCTGGCAACAGGACCTAACAGGCATGAAATGCGTCTAAATTCCCGCATTTTTATTTTTTTTGTTTGCTTTTTGTAGGTGGAGGAACTGATAGATCGATGGATAGGCATCTGGGACACCAAGCCTGGTTTGGCTTAGCACCCCGACATCGGCACTAAGAGAATAAAAGTAGGTATGAAGTCAGCTCGAGGAGGCCTGATCACCTTTCCCGGTCAAATACGACATGGCTACCGATAAAATAAGGTGCCTTCCTCTTCCAAGAAGGCACCCTGTGTAAATAAGGTGCCTTCCCCCGCCAGAAGGCGCCCCTCAATAAGGTGCCTTTAGCCACCAAGAAGGCACCTACCGAAATAAGGTGCCTTCCTCTCCTAGGAAGGCGCCCCATGTGAATAAGGCATCTTCCACTACCGGAAGATGCCCCACCGAAATAAGAATGTGCTAAAAAAAAAAAAAAAAAAACAAAAGAGTAGGGGAGCACCTTCCTCATTAGGAAGGTGCATCCTAAAAAAAAAGGAGAGTAGGGGAGCGCCTTCCTCATCAGGAAGGCGCATCCTACAAAAAAAAAATTGGAGCACCCTCCTTTTTGGGTGCAGGAGCCTCAAGGGCGCC
The DNA here is from genome assembly GCA_028583015.1 of Wollemia nobilis. Classification (NCBI taxonomy): domain Eukaryota; kingdom Viridiplantae; phylum Streptophyta; class Pinopsida; order Araucariales; family Araucariaceae; genus Wollemia; species Wollemia nobilis. The sequence goes on from JAQPPZ010002068.1 coordinate 2,887,344, forward strand.
TTCCTTACCCATGAAGGTGCATGCATTTCAAATTGCCTTCCATACTAGGAAGGCACATCCATCCATCAGGTGCCTTCTGTTGGTCCGGCTTTCATGCACACCCCGGGAAAAGGATGAAGCAGGGAAAGCTCCGGAGACACCCACGGGACGGATCCCACTCATCTTTAGGATCTAGCTGGTTATCCAAGGTGCGAGTTACGAGTTGGGTCGAATGGCAATTCACTCTTTTCCACTTCGGAATAGATTTCGATATGGATCGCTCTGTTACCTTACAGGGGGGTTCTTGAACTCGTTCAGTAGTTGCAAAAGTTGTTGACAATCAGATTTAACTTGAATTCTAGATCTAGCTCTCATGGGTCAGCAGATTTAAATAAAAGGCAAATAAAGAAAATAAAAATGGATCATTCATGGAAAGCAAAGAGAGGGTAGGGTAAGGCAGAAAAGAGAAGCTTATCAAACATTAAACTGTAAAACTTAAACCCACCAATTTTATCTATGCTATCAGCTTCACAACAGAACAAATCAAAGAAGAAAGTGTCCAGTCAGTCTAAGATCACTTTCAACTAAGAGCACAAGGCAGAGTGAAACGGATCTAGCAGAAAATTATAAATCCAAGGGCAGCTGGTTAAAACTGGTATCTTTCACCGGCAGCCTAGCTCACACAGTGAAGACAGAGCAATTAGAACAAACTTAACCTTCAAATCTGTAGTTTCCCCTAGCAGACAATAGAACAACTGAAGCCTAATAGCATATTTAATCTTGACAATGGCAGATTTACAGCATATATCTAACAAACTTTAAATGGAACGGATAACAAAAGAAGATACACTTATCACACTCTGTAAAATATTAGGCTCCTGGCCATGCTATCACAGAAAAGCTAAAGCACATCAACTCCAAGTCTAGAAACAAAGGATTTCACAAAATTTGCAAGAAATTGCTTATAAGCCTTTTATTTCTAAGTCTTTGCCTCTCGTGATTACATTTAGAATCTGTATTTATAGACTCAGGACAGACCCTGATCTTTTCAAAATATCTTGCTCAAACCCTAAATCTTATCGCACTTAAACCCTAGGACCCGGGTTTTACAATAAAAATCCATTTAAAATCAAAGTCCGGATGGAACTTACCCTTCGGCAAATCTGTGCAGTCAACTGCCATAAGTGGAGAATACAAAATCAAATGCAACTTGCATTCATCCGCAGCTGCAAATAAATGCTTCCATTAATTCTGCTGGTGAGCCGGATGAGTCACCACCTCTCTTAGATCTGATCTCCGTAAAGCCATCCCTGTGTTGAAATTGTCTTCATGCTATCAAGTTTGCAATAAATTTGTCATTGAATGCTTTTACGGCTTCTTCTCCTCTAGCATGGCGGTCCTTGACTAAATCCGCACTTTATATTTGCCTTTATGGTCTTTCCCGGTTGTCCCGCAAGTGCCAGATGGAATCCTGCATGAAAGACAAAAAGATGCATTAGATTAGCATTTTAATTAAATCAGAAGCTTAAAACATTAAAAACAGATTAAAAATCGCAAAATAAGCTTGCATGTCGGCTTCTGTTTGTCTCATTCACGCTTTGACACGTGTCGCTACCCCAGGAAGCCTTCTGTTTCCCATCGGAATGCACTTTCGGGCCCTCTTAAGACTTTCTCTCTCCTACCGCAATTTCGCGACATGTCTCGAAATCGCGACCCTGCCAGCGCATCGGCAACTTTTTCCCTCGTCGGCCGCAAAAACGTGACATGTCGCGATTTCGCGACATGTCGCAAAATCGCGACCCTTCCTGGCCTCCTTACGCTTCTTGATTTTCAGCCGCGATTCTAGAACACGTCGCGATATCGCGACAGTTTCGTACCTGCATGCGTTGACCGCGTTGACCGCGATTTTGGAACATGTTTGCGACTTAGCCGATTTTTTTATTCTACAGCCCACTTTCTCTCTCCTACCGTGAAAATGCGACATGTCACGATTTCGCTACATGTCCCAAAATTGCGCCCTTCCGTACAGCTTGCTTCTCTCTCCAAAAAACTGTCGCGATTTCGTGACATGTCACGAAATCGCGACCTTTCTGGCACTTAGCCGATTTTCATGCATTTTCTCTCTCTTCCTACATTTTCTCTCTCCTACCGTGAAAATGAGACATGTCACGATTTCGCTACATGTTTCTCCCCGGCTTTCTCTCTCCTCATCCTGCAGCGATTCTGCGACAGTTTCCAAAAATGGAAACGTCGCGATATCGCGACACTTCCAAAAATGGAAAGTGTCGCGATTTCGCTACACATAAAAGACTTACCTGCATTTTGACTTACCTGTCGCGATATCGCGACATTTCTGAAAATGGATGTGTCGCGATATCGCGACACTACCAAAAATGGAAAGTTTGATTTTTCAGTGAATTATGCAACTGTTTTCTGGATTTTCTCGGTACCGGTGCAAGATTTTGCTTGTGCATGAATGATTCTAGCATGTAAAAAGTGAATTCTTGGATAACACAGCTAGAATGCAAGAAAAAGCACAACTTTAAAAAGGAGGCAAGCAAATTTGGATTTAAAACTAAAAATGACCAAGAGGGTCCCTGCTGCAAAAAATGAAAGTTCAGAATTTTCTAAGGATGGAATCTCATTTTTCAGTGGGGGTGTGTTGCTTATCAACAAATTGCGATATCTGCGGGTAAAATAGTAGCACTATTTTAGAACCCAAGACTCTGGTTTCAAAACAAAAAGACCATGCATCATGCCTTGCCACAGACATTCTTCACAATAAATTGACTACTAACTGCCAGCTGTTAAAATTTCCCAAGGACATACTAGGGTGGATTACTTCAAGGAAGATTTCTGATGTGCAATTACAAAGGTATAGAACTTTCTTCAAGGATGACTGAATTGAATGATAAACTTGGATTAATTAACTTTTCTAGATTGTAAAAGGGGAAACCGAGTAGAGCTCTGTTTACTAGTTTAGCTTTTTACAGCCTAGACAGAGTTACCCTTTAGATTTACACGACCCAATTTACAACTGCAGGGCAGAATCTAATATTGGCTGCCTCTTTTGATCATATAACTCTTTTTTTTTCTTTTTTTTTTTTCTTCCTCTCTTTTTTTTTTTTTTATATCTCTCCCTCTGAAATATATCAATATCTGAGATGCTTTTAGGGAAATCACAATTTTCTTTTAACACTTGATCAATCTGGAACTGTTTCAGTCTAGGCACTGATAGCCTCTGTGGATACCCAAATAATTGCATGAATCATAGTCCCCTCTCATAACCAGCTTTTTTTGGATTCCCCGGGAGTTCCTCCAACTAAACATCATAACAGTTTTTCTATCATTAAAACAACTGTGGCAAGTAAGACACAAGATCCAATCATCTCTCTACCTTCATCCTGGATAACAAAATAGTTCCACAATTCAGTGCAAGCAGACTATCTCAATTAGAATAATGAGCAGAATGGGGAGGCATTGGATTGCGGATTTATCAGCTAGGAATAAAACAATTTTCAGCAGGCTGAATTTTCATTGATTGCTCAGGCAGAGGTTAAAAAATAGAATTTTAGAAGCCAAAGGACTTTGCACAGACTTCCAAGGATAGGCACAGGCTTAAAGCAAAACAGAATAAAAACTGCACAGACTGCAAATAAAACTGCACAAGCAACAAAATAAAACTAAAACAAAAGACTGTACAGACTAAAGCACAGAACTGCACAGGCAAAGGGAATAAAATAAACTGAACAGACAACAAAGAAAATAACTGAAACAAATGACTGGACAGACAACAAAGAAAAGGAAAAGCAGGGAAGAAAATAAAAACTGTACAGGCAATAAAAGAAATAAACTGAAAGAACTGAAGCAAAGCAACTAAAAACTGCTGAACTGCAGCAAAGCTAAATTGCAACAGCACTGAAATAAACTAAACTAACTGAAATAAATTAAACTGCAACTGAAATAAACTAAACTGCAACTGAAATAAAATAAACTGCAACTGTACAGACAGCAAAGAAAAAGAAACTGTAAGGAAGAAAAGACATCTGAGACTAAAATAAAAGCAAGCTGACATAAAAAGACAAAGAAAGGAAATAAAAAGCACTGACAAAAGAAATAAACTGCACAAGCTAAAACTGAAAAACAATTAAAGAAAACTGAAAAATTGCAACTGTACAGACATTTAAAAATAAAACTGCACTGACAAAGAAATAAAGCGAAAAACAAATAAATTAAAACTACAGAGCATTAAAATTAAAGCAAAGCAGATTAAAAGCGCACAGACATTTAAAATAAAAACTGCACTGACAAAGAAATAAAACTAAAAAACTTCAAAGCTTATTTACAATGCATACATATGTTACAACTTCCCTTCATACTCAAAAAATGCAGCAGTTGGGAAAGCAGAGAAATGGTGCTTTAAAAAAATTTTGACCATGCAAGTAATTTAAAAAAAATTACCTTTCAGGTCCTGTTGACGAAATGCACTCCAGACTGTGCTTCAAAAATTTGCTATCTGGGAAAGACTTGGGTTTACTGTCTTCCCTGTCCCATTTGAAAAACAAATCTGCAACTCCTTCAAATTAAACAAATCATATAATAACAAATCATATGATAACATGTTTATGCTTCTAATTGAAGGGTTTGTAGAGTTCTTTCAAAAGGACTGAATGTAAAAAACCCCCAGGATCAAATACTTTAAAATCTTGATAGACCCAGACCACCACATCTTCAAAATGATGTGACAACTGAAAGAAATCATGTTTTATTTGTATGCCCTGGTTCTTAACAACTTGAACATTTTGTGGTTGTTGTACTGCTTCAATATCCAGGACTTCAATTTTTATCCCTCTAGCAGAGTGTTTACAATTTTCCTTTTCACCTGAGCCTTGCTTAGATTTAACCTCATCAATGTGCAATGTCCAAACATCATTGTTGTGATTGATTAGAGCTGTAACTGTTCCCACCTCCTCAGTTGCCAAATTATAAACTCCAATATCTGCATCAACACAGTTTATAGCCTCCTCTTTGACATTATGTTCAGAAGTTGCAGGCTTATGTTGAGACAGCTCATCAATTCCAAGTTGGCTGACCACATTCATATTTACTATCTTTTCCTTCTTTTCTTGAAATCCAACAGGTGGTCCAGAGTAAGCCTCAATCAAGTTATCCTTTTGTTCAACAATCTAAGGCAGTTCATAGAGGGTGATGTCAGCTTTAAATTCCCTCATATCCTCAATGATGTTATCCTCCTCAGTTACTTATGCATAGTGAGATTGAATCTCACTTTCATCATCCTCTGATGAGGAAGGATCATTATTAAGTTCTGGACTCTGACATCTCAAATCATAACTGTCTCTTTTGAACTGTTGAAAATCTTGTATTTCATCCACAGGAGTCTCTACAAGACTTTCTGTCTCTTCAAGAAAAGTGACAGAATTTGAAACCCTGGTTGTACTGTTTTTGGGTGAACTAGAAATATCAATATTTCTTTGATCTCTAGGAAAATTTGACTCACCAGGAAAAAATTCAGATTTGGGTGGTGCCAGATCACAACTGTTCAATTCAAGCACCTGCACTTTGAATTTGTCAGAAATTTTCTCTGTATTTTGCACATGCTGAGTGGATGTCACAGTTAACGGAGTCTCCTTGGGTAGAGCATGACATGTTGGCATTAACTCATGATGTGGAATGGGGTCTGGAACAGGCATGTTCTGTGTAACATAGGATATCAAAGGACTGCTCAGAATTTGAGGTCCTAGCTGTCTTTCAAGAATTAAGGCTTCTTTATAAGCACCTGTCAGGGTTGTGATATTAATGTCTCTCTTGAGGAAAATAGAGGTCACCGAATCCAATGCATTCTTGTAGATTTCTAAGGCCAGATTTGCATTTGGGATGTAATGGCCAGTCATTCTACCGTAAGCTCTTTGGAACCTCATATTGAAAGACCTGACAGTTTCTCCCGACTCTCTCTTGATGCTAGAAAATTGTTGATATAAAATGCTGGGATCTATCACTTCACCGAACTGTGATATAAAAGATTTCTCTAGATCATCCCAGCTAGTAATGGAATTGCTGGTGAGGTTTAAAAACCAGTCATAAGCTCCCTCTTGGAGAGTGAACGGGAACAATCTGCAGGAAACATCTTCATGCTATATATTTAAAAATTTTAAAGCATTTTTAAAAGCTAGCAGATGTTCTTCTGTAGTTCTTGTCCCATCATGTTTATATCTGGGGAGATACCTTTCTGGACTTCTGGGCAAGTCATGGGCTATACCCGGAATATTCAAAGCTGTGGGGCCCAACCAATTTGCCATTATTACTTGGTCGACGGTGATGTTCGATTTGTAATTGGATAAGCGCAAGTGATGATAGAACTGTTCTTAACAAACCACTGAACTTAAGGCCTTCTCTGGCAATTTTAAGAATTGCACTGACAATTTAGAAAACTGTACTGACAATTTAAAAACTGCACTGATAATTTAAAAACTGCACTAACAATTTAGAAAACTGTACTGACAACTTAGAAAACTATCCGGAGTTCACTGTGGGTCCTTCAAATGTTTTTGTTATGCCCTTACAATACTTGAACTGAGTTCAACAGCCCTCCTTCTAGCGCCAATTAGATGTTGGTCCGGCTGAGGAGGAGGGAAAAATTGGTTACCAGACTTTGGATAAAATACAGCTTTACAATTCCACATACAGTCGGATTTCTCAACTCAAGTGCACTAAGAACAGATGTTCTGGGCCCTCCTTCTAGCGCCAATTAGATGTTGGTCCGGCTTTCATGCACACCCCGGGAAAAGGATGAAGCAGGGAAAGCTCCGGAGACACCCACGGGACGGATCCCACTCATCTTTAGGATCTAGCTGGTTATCCAAGGTGCGAGTTACAGAGTTGGGTCGAATGGCAATTCACTCTTTTCCACTTCTGGAATAGATTTCGATATGGACTGCTCTGTTACCTTACAGGGGGTTCTTGAACTCGTTCAGTAGTTGCAAAAGTTGTTGACAATCAGATTTAACTTGAATTCTAGATCTAGCTCTCATGGGTCAGCAGATTTAAATAAAAGGCAAATAAAGAAAATAAAAATGGATCATTCACGAAAAGCAAAGAGAGGGTAGGGTAAGGCAGAAAAGAGAAGCTTATCAAACATTAAACTGTAAAACTTAAACCCACCAATTTTATCTATGCTATCAGCTTCACAACAGAACAAATCAAAGAAGAAAGTGTCCAGTCAGTCTAAGATCACTTTCAACTAAGAGCACAAGGCAGAGTGAAACGGATCTAGCAAAAAATTATAAATCCAAGGGCAGCTGGTTAAAAATGGTATCTTTCACCGGCAGCCTAGCTCACACAGTGAAGACAGAGCAATTAGAACAAACTTAACCTTCAAATATGTAGTTTCTCCTAGCAGACAATAGAACAATTGAAGCCTAACAGCATATTTAATCTTGACAATGGCAGATTTACAGCATATATCTAACAAACTTTAAATGGAACGGATAACAAAAGAAGATACACTTATCACACTCTATAAAAGATTAAGCTCCTGGCCATGCTATCACAGAAAAGCTAAAGCACATCAACTCCAAGTCCAGAAACAAAGGATTTCACAAAATTTGCAAGAAATTGCTTATAAGCCTTTTATTTCTAAGTCTCCGCCTCTCGCGATTACATTTAGAATCTGTATTTATAGACTCAGGACAGACCCTGATCTTTTCAAAATATCTTGCTCAAACCCTAAATCTTATCGCACTTAAACCCTAGGACCCGGGTTTTACAATAAAAATCCATTTAAAATCAAAGTTCGGATGGAACTTAACCCTTCGGCAAATCTGTGCAGTCAACTGCCATAAGTGGAGAAGACAAAATCAAATGCAACTTGCATTCATCCGCAACTGCAAATAAATGCTTCCATTAATTCTGCTGGTGAGCCGGATGAGTCACCACCTCTCTCAGATCTGATCTCCGTAAAGCCATCCCTGTGTTGAAATTGTCTTCATGCTATCAATTTTACAATAAATTTGTCATTGAATGCTTTTACGGCTTCTTATCCTCTAGCATGGCGGTCCTTGACTAAATCCGCACTTTATCTTTGCCTTTATGGTCTTTCCCGGTTGTCCCGCAAGTGCCAGATGGAATCCTGCATGAAAGACAAAAAGATGCATTAGATTAGCATTTTAATTAAATCAGAAGCTTAAAACATTAAAAACAGATTAAAAACCGCAAAATAAGCTTGCATGTTGGCTTCTGTTTGTCTCATTCACGCTTTGACACGTGTCGCTACCCCAGGAAGCCTTCTGTTTCCCGCCAGAATGCACTTTCGGGCCCTCTGAAGACTTTCTCTCTCCTGCCGCGATTCTACGACATGTCGCGAAATCGTGACCCTGCCAACGCATCGGCAACTTTTTCCCTCGTCGGCCGCGAAAACGTGACATGTCACGATTTCGTGACATGTCGCGAAATCGTGACCCTTCCTGGCCTCCTTACGCTTCTTGATTTTCAGCCACGATTCTAGAACACGTCGCGATATCGCGACAGTTCCGTACCTGCATGCGTTGATCGCGTTGACCGTGATTTTGGAACATGTTTGCGACTTAGCCGATTTTTTTATTCTGTAGCCCACTTTATCTCTCCTACCGTGAAAATGCGACATGTCGCAATTTCGCTACATGTCCCAAAATCGCGCCCTTCCGTACAGCTTGCTTCTCTCTCCAAAAAACTGTCGTGATTTTGCGACATGTCGCGAAATCGCGACCTTTCTAGCACTTAGCCGATTTTCATGCATTTTCTCTCTCTTCCTACATTTTCTCTCTCCTACCGCGAAAATGAGACATGTCGCGATTTCGCTACATGTTTCTCCCCGGCTTTCTCTCTCCTCATCCTGCAGCGATTCTGCGACAGTTTCCAAAAATGGAAACGTCGCGATATCGCGACACTTCCAAAAATGGAAAGTGTCGCGATTTCGCTACACATAAAAGACTTACCTGCATTTTGACTTACCCGTCGCGATATCGTGACATTTCCGAAAATGGATGTGTCGCGATATCGCGACACTACCAAAAATGGAAAGTTTGATTTTTCAGTGAATTATGCAACTATTTTCTGGATTTTCTCGGTACCGGTGCAAGATTTTGCTTGTGCATGAATGATTCTAGCATGTAAAAAGTGAATTCTTGGATAACACAGCTAGAATGAAAGAAAAAACACAACTTTAAAAAGGAGGCAAACAAATTTGGATTTAAAACTAAAAATGACCAAGAGGGTCCCTGCTGCAAAAAATGAAAGTTCATAATTTTCTAAGGATGGAATCTCATTTTTCAGTGGGGGTGTGTTGCTTATCAACACCTTCCACACCAAGAAGGAACATTTATACAGAAGGGTGCCTTACTCTCCCAGGAAGGTGCACGTGTCCTTAATGGCACCTTCCTATTCTAGGAAGATGCATTCATTAAAGGCATATTTCCTCATCGGAAGGTGCATCCACGACTATATCGAGAAGGTAGCCCATCAGGCACCTTCTGCATCGATAAGGCACCACAACAGGCGCCTTCCACATCAGGAAGTTACCGAAGCAGGAACTTTCTGTATGCAGCCAACGATCAAGTTTCACATGTGCCTCAATCATCATGCAACACATGGCACAAATTTATCTCCAAGAGCATGTAAGTAGAATCCGCCCCAATCAAAGCAAATCTCGGAGAATTATGGGGTGAAATTGGTGCATGTTCCAATAGCAATCGGTTTTTCTGGTTTGTCTTCAACACATGTCATCAAAGCAACTCAACAGCATAATCCGCACCAACAAGGCACCCATCCCCTATAAATAATCAATGATCCCCAAGACACACGAGGCATCCAATTAGGTATGCGCATGCTCTACTTAGATTTATATATAATCATTGTTAAAATATATGAGTACCAAAATATCATTGCCATAAAACAAAAATTCATACACCCCCCATGGTCGATCATGCCAACATGTACCTCGAAAGGCATGCCTAGCAAGGATTGGGAGTTAGCTATTCGATACCCTCCTTATAAGGAAGGTGCATCCCTGAGAAAGCAAAGATAAATAGTAGCTTGCAAGAAGGCACCATGGGAGGTCGATCAAAGAATCATTCGATAAAAAAGAACAAGTCGAGCAACATAGATGGGATCAAGAGGGTGGTGAGAGCCTAATTTCAAGTAGAGGGATGGCTCGAATAATGTGCCCTGGTTAGCAAAAACTAGGATGTAGAGGCAGTAAGGAAGTTTTTCGCCTCCTTAAGGGGAGATTCTGCTTAGGTGTGGGGGATGGCAATTCTAGTCACCCCAGAATACATCTCAAAGGTGACTAGCTTACCCCTGATAGGTGAATGTGTGTACAAGAGTAGGACATTGAAATCCTATGTCGAACAACTACTGCCTAGAGAGAATTCACAGATAGATAGAGATGGGCTGATCAAAATCACCCTCCCTATAAATTTATGGGAGATATTCAAGCAGGTTGCTCGATTCTTCACTTACACTAGGAAATACATCCACTTGCACGTCCACCATGTGCAATTTTTGAACCACCTGGTGTATGGGAGAAGAATTAATGTACCTTTCTACCTGGCACAAACCCTTAAGAAAGAAGTGACATGATATCATAAGGGAGCACCTACAGCTTTGGCCCACCATGGGCTCATATCAGAACTATCCCACCATGCAGAGGCGTAAAGGCAGGACCCTGATGCAGGAGAATATGGAGGCTAGGCAATGGAAGTTGTCAAGGCAAGGCAAGCAGTAGAAAGCCCTGCAATTCAAGTAGCAGGGAGCCCTAAAATGCAAGCAGAAGAAAGCCTTGCAAGGGAATCAAGGGATATCAGGCTGCCAATGCTTCCTGAATGCATAGAAGAGAGAGGACACTCCCCTATGCCCGAACATGAAGATATAGGGGCACTTATCTCCAGTAGCATGACCGAGTCACAGTAGCTAGAATTCACCCATAGGAGAAAGCGCTTGTGGTGACTCCTCCTCTCCTCACAGGAAGAGGAAGAAGACTCAGAGGTCGGGGCTATAGCATAGGCCCTGTGGGAATTGACGGGCCAAGACCCATGAGAAAGAGAAACCCCTAGGGTCAATAGTGAGATTGATGTGGCCCTAGAGGAATCATTAGACTAGAAAACCAACTACTGGATGGCCTAGTAGATGTTGAAGGATTGCCAAAGTAGTCAGAGAGGTGAGCTAGAACAATAGGCAAAGAAAATTTCCCACCTCAAGCAGCTGATTCAATAGCTGCAAAAATAAAATCAAGAATTGAAGGCAGGGTGAGCGAAAAGGAAGGATGCATCAACCCAGACTGCCTAGGTGATGGAGGTTCTGATAAACTCTCCCACTTATAGAGACCAAGTAGTCTCTGTGGGAGAGTTCCAATCAGATGCACGATAGAACAACTCGGATGTAGGGGAACAGTCCTCTATTTTTGGGACCCAAGAGTGCAAGATCCCCCTATTATTGACCTAACTGACTCAGATTAGCCCCAACAGATTGAGCTAGAACTCAGGGAAGAACTTGTTGAACCTATAGGAGAAGAATCTAAAACATCAGCAGTAGTGGGGATAGTAGAGCAGGTCCCCAACAATGAAATAATGGTCGCTAGAGAGCCCTCCAACCGAGTTGCCATAGTTCCTACATAGGCCACAGCCAAAAGGCCTAGGACTACTTGAAAGAAGGCTAAGGAGGCTGTCACAGAGCCAAAATATGATGACTAGGATATGCATCCATTTTTCAACAGGTAGAAAGTGTTTAAACGGTTGTACAGAGAGGTGAGGGCAGCTAAGCAGGGGATAAAATCCTCTTTAAGGGTTTGAGGAACCTCTGGCATCAATATTGATCCGACACATAAGAGTAAATTTTGGAAAATTTATGGCTCAGCCCCAGGGCGACCCTCAAAAATAAGGAAATGGTTAGAGAGATGGGGGATATTTGACCTAGAGTCGAAGGCTGTAGCTAAGGCTGAGGAAGATCCAAGGCCTGATCCTGAGGAGGCTAGAACATATAAGGTCTAGGTGGTTCGTCAACAGGGAAGTGATTCATATATACCCTTTGCGGTTCCTAGGATCGAAGAAATTGACCTGTGGTAGGCTGTAGAAGTAGCATTTTAGGCAAGGACACACATAGTAGTCATGTCAGCCCTAATAGCCGCTAGAACAAGGAGAGCAGATCGACAAAAATCAACAACAGCAGGAACTTCCAGATACAGGCGATTACTAGAGTGCCTATGATTTTGATGCCATGAGGACGTGGCATATGTTAGGCATGGGGGATGATGAGTCCCAAAATTACCTATATTTTTGTATGAGTCTTAGCAGATATTATGTGGTGATATATTAGGAATTATATGTTTTTATCAATGATTATGTATTTATTTAATGAGATTATGTGTATTATCTGATTTGTGTGTTTTAGTGTGTTTCTATGGAGATATTGTTGATTTTTTCAGATTTAATCAGTCGAGGTATTTTTCATGGACCTGGCACTTTGTTTACTGTGGAACTGATGCATAATGGACAGGTGCCTTCCTCTTCCAGGAAGGCACCAAAAGAAGGTAGGTGCCTTCCCCTTCCAGGAAGGCGCCAATTGAATATAGGCGCCTTCCTCTTCCAGGAATGTGCCAATAGAAGGTAGGCGCCTTCCGCAAAGGAATGTGCCTCTAATTTTGCACGTTGACCAGATCAAACACGATGCAGGAAATAATAAATGGTGTAGTTACAACTCCACACCACATAGGATATTTGCGGGAGTTGTGCCGCCCATGCCAAGTGAAGCATGAGCCAATTATGAAACATGCCAATATTAGGAACAAAGCCAGTTTTTGGTAGACGATGGCCGAAGCTTACCATATTGTCATCGTCGAGTCTAGAATAGACCAATGGTTGTAACCGAGTTGTAACATAAGACCTGTGCATGTGCTATATAAACACACATAGACCTCTTTGAAGATATAGAATATATAATATAGAACATATAGCAATTGTATAGAAGATATAGAATACACATTGTAATCCTTTGATTGCATAATAAAGTCTACAAGTTCCTAAAGTGTGTTCATGTTGGGAGGGATCTGCTAGAGCTTGGGCCCACTCCAAGACAATATTCTTCCCCTTATTTTCTATGCTTTGTAGATTTCATGCTTTCATAGTTTCATTCCTATATTTGTGTTTTATTATTGCAGTAGGTTTTATTATTTCTTAGATGCACGTATGAATGCTTTCTTTCTGAAGATTTAATTGTTCATACACATTTAATTGAGGAGTGCATGAGAGATTGACAACCTTTTAAACACCCCCCAATAGTAGAGTTAGAAGGACTCATCTCAATGTGGTATTGTGAATGATCCTATAAGAGATCCTTCAAAATTTTATGAATTCCTGGTTGATAATTAATGATCGGGCAAGTGACAAAATAGATAGAAAGTTAACCTTGTTTGGTCTGCAACACTTGGGGGACTATATTTTGTGCTTGCAAATTCAAAGCTCCTAAGCTATTCCATGTTGGGAACTGCCTTGGTGGTAATGACTACTATGGTGGTGGATTTTGAGCTATTTGGATTGGTTTATGAGGTTGCAGATGTGGGATGCTAGTAGCAGTACTAGATAGACTTAATGGTATATAAAATACACAAACTATTTGTGAGGATGTTGAGGATGATGTATGATGTGAAGGAACTAACCTAATATGTTCACCTAATATTTTAGTATCAAGTTCATAAAACTCAATGGGATCTTTAGGATTTTTGACCTTCGATCTTGTAATCATGAAGCATAGATTTCATTGCCTTCATGTTCATAGGCTTCTGGGTATAATTGAGTTTCCAAATGTTCTAACTATACAGAACGAAGGTGAACATCAAACATCAATACTGTTGAAAGTGGAACTTTCAAGAACCCACTGGGCGTGCCAAAAACCATTGGTAAAATATCTGCCTAATTATACAAACCTACGTTTGTGCACCCTAGACATGGCCAACATTGAAATGCTAGAGGAAATGAATTTCCTTTGTGCCAATATCTAGAGAGGGTTGGATCCCTTACTAAATCCTACACTGGTTAAGACTAGAGTTGCAGGAAAAAAAATTGAAATTACGGAAAGAGATGGGAAATATGGCCATAGGCCAAAGGTGTAGGATTGGGGATAGACTAACAACAAGAATTTCATCCAAGCATGGAAGCAACATGTAATAAAATAAATGCAATAGGATTTACTTACAACCTTGTAGATACAACCTCCAGGATTGCATTCCAGAACTCACTCTTCTCACCAACAATGTTCAAATGCATATGCAACATTTAAACTTAACAACATACAATGAAAATTAACATATAATAGAAATGCATAAAATAGAAGAAAATCACACACAAGATCACTTACAAATTTATAAGCCTAGTATCTTCTATTGATGTTGAGAAATTGAATAGTTTTTTGCAAAATGTCGAACCTCCTTACAATGAAAATTTGATTAGTATTTATAGAGGATTTCACCTCTTTCATTAAATACACATGGAGATAGAATGTTCATAGCTCAGGAACCATAGTGAGAAAATTCCTTCTTGGAAATATTAAAAAATCATCCTTTCAATGTAGTGATCCAGATTTTAAGGAAACTCCTCCAAGAAATCAATATTTTTGGGTGTTGGTGCATGGAAAACCGCAAGGCTTGGTCATTGACTGGATACATTCACTATCTCGAAAATACGCTTCTACTTGGAAATCATAAAAATCGCTTGGAACTTTTAATATTGTTGCTCCATTTTCTTGAGATCCATAATTTGAATTACTCCTTACCTAAATAATTCAATGCTCTCCATTCACCTGCCTTGGGAGCTTCTTTAAAACCTGTGACATTATTGACCACACAATTCACCCGAACTAGACAATAAGTGAATGCACATTCACTCTTTCCATTACATTCCTTGGTGGAAAGGGTGCCTTTATGAATCTAATAGATTTTATTCCTTTCCTGGTCATAGCAGCAATCATCCTTTTCTTCCTTGATGAAAGCACCTTCAACAACTATTTTGTTCCCTTTGAAATCTACGTTCACCCCCATATTTAGAGTGAATGCACCCATGTTTAAAACTTGCCAATTTCTTTGCTAAGTCTATTACAACTCAAAAATTTCACCGAATATATTTCCAACTAATCAATGCGATAGGTGGATGCGCTTCTTCAATTTTTAGGACATTCATCCCAAAGTGGGGAGAATGAAGCTTTATGAAGAACATGAACTTATATTGAGAGGGGGGGTGAACAGTATAAGACTTAACCATTTAATAATTTTAAATTCAGATAGCAGTGGCATCAACACAATATTAAACAAGACAGAAAGCATCACACATAGAAGACTCATTTTTAATGTGGTTCACCCAGAAAGGCTAGGCTACGTCCACAAAAATTTTCTCTAAAATTTTATTTCAAATTCTTTGGGAAACCTTCCCAATTACAATGTTTATGAGCCTCTACTCAAAGGAGATACCTTCCCCTAACTCTGCTCTGGCTAGTGATCCTCTAGAAGACCTCGCAAGTGGAACTCTATCCATAGAAGACACCTGTCTTCCCTGCTTTTGCTAGAGACCTCTGTCCTCAACTCTATCACCTCAAAGCTGGTCCTTGAATTTGCACTAAACATAGTCCTTCAATTTAGCACAAATGTCCTTTTCCTCTGTTCTACAAAACATAGTCCTTCACTCTTATTCTGCACTTACAGCTACACTCGATCGAACATTGACCTTTGCACCTCTGCAAAAACATAGTAGCATTCAAAACTCTATGATCGGACTTCTCACATTGCGCATCAACTCGCCACTTCTGCGCTATTTGCGTTGTTATGGCTGCATCTCACACACTTTGCACTAATCGATTCGACTAGGTCTCTGCGCACCATGGACTTAACATGCGCAATTTCGATACACACACTCAATGCCTTCAATCTCGAAATAGCCCTCCTTTTATAGAGTAAATTTCATGATCAAAACTCTCAAACTACGTTGGTTGCAAAACCCTAACTCCATCAGCTGCATGCCCTAATTTATGTCGGCCCAGATTTAACTTTGCCGGCTCAAAGTTAACTCTGTCCTTCAACCACCTCTAGTTCTATAGCTTCTGGCATGAAACTTCAACATGTCATGAAATTGTGACAGTTTTTCCAGCTTCTTCTCTTTCTTCCAGCATGTCACGAAATCGTGACAATTTTGCCAGAAATTTCTCTCTCCTCAAACATGTCACGAAATCATGATAGATTTGCCAGCACTTTCTCTCTCCTAAAACATGTCGCGAAATCACGATAGTTTTGCTAGCACTTTCTCTCTCCTAAAACATGTCGTGAAATTGCGATAGTTTTTCCAGCCGCCTGCATACTTTTTCTTACTTGTCTTTTTCTTGATCTTTTGCAACTGGGCTACTTTGATCTTCTTGGAAACTCACTTTCCAAAATGAAACCTTCATTAAAACACATTCTTTGACATCAAACCAAATTGCTTCAAGACCTTCTTGACATCAATGACAACATCTACACTTAGAGCAAAGGCAATGTACCCAAGGTACCCAAAATTGCCAACAATCTCCCCCTTTGTCATTGATGGCAAACCTTAACAGAAAACACTAGTCAAGAGCCAAAACTGAAACCAACTGATCCAACAACTGAGAATCTGCCTTTGAATTTTTTGCTCCCCCTGACTTGAAGCTCTCTTATTCACTATGAAGCTCTCCCCCTTACTCATATCTCTCCCCCTTTGTCATCAATGGCAAAGGGCCACCTTTGGGACTCGGGACTAAGAAAGAGCCTCTTGGCTTGGTCCCTCCCCCACCTCTTGATGAGGTGATTAATTCTGAGGTGAGAGTACAACTCCTAATTTCTCCCTTAGATACTCAAACGTATCTCTTGGAAGAGGTTTGGTGAAGATATTTGCAATCTGCTCTTTAGTAGGAACATACTCTAGCTTGACCTGCTTCTCTTGCACTTTCTCCCTTAGAAAATGATATTTGATGGAAATGTGCTTCGTCCTTGAGTGCATTACTGGATTTTTAGAAATACTTATGGCACTTGTATTATCATAGAGAATGGAGATGAGTTGTTCATGCTTGACTTTGAAATCCTCCAAGGTGGTTTTCATCCATAAAACCTGTGTGCACCCAGCCACTTCTGCTATGTATTCAGCTTCTACTGTAGATAAGGAAGGCAGAGAAAGAAAAATGTCACATTTTCGTGACTCGGACAGTGCAGGAAGGCAGAGAAAGAAAAATGTCATGATTTTGTGACATTCTGCAAAGGAGGCTGTACGAACAAGAAAGTGTCACAATTTTGTGACATGTTGCAGAAGAGAAAGTCCACAGTGTGATCTGTCATGATTTCATGACAAGATTGAAGAGAGAGAAAGTGATTAAGGAACTGTCATGATTTCGTGACATGATGCAAAGTTCCAAGTAAGGGCTGTCGCATTTTTGTGACATGCTACAAAGGTTGAGTTGAAGACTGTCATGATTTTGTGACATGCAGCAAAGAGAAGAGCTTGAAAGGAGAAGCGTCATGATTTCGTGACAAGCAGTGGAGAAAGCGTACGGAAGCCAGAAGTGTCACGATTTCGTGACAGGTAGTGGAGAAAGCATTCGAAAGCCAAAAGCATCGTGATTTCATGATAGGTTGCAAGGAAAGCTTTCGGAAGCTGAAAGCATCACGATTTCACGATAGGCTACAAAGAAGTTGTACGGATGTAGAAAGTGTCATGATTTCGTGATAGGTTGAGTTGGCAGCTTGCAGTTGGAGATGGTGTCATGATTTCATGACAGAAATAGTTAGTAAGTCTTAATCAGAAGAAGCGTTGCAATTTCATGACAAGTTGAAGAAGGAAGAGCTCGAAGGCAAAAGCATCACAATTTCATGACATGTTCCAGTTTCGTGGGCATATGGCAAAAAAGAGCTTAAGGCAGTGAAAGCGTCATGATTTCATGACAGAGTTGCAGATGATGTCAGCAAAAGCAGATGTGTCATGATTTCATGACAAAAGCAGAGAAGAAGGCTTTGCAGACTAAAGCATCGTGATTTCATGTCAGAGTGAAGATGACGTCATCAAAAATCAAGTGTCGTGATTTCATGACAGAAGCTGAGAGGAAGGGCATGAAGATAGAAGGGTCATGATTTTGCGACAGAAGAGAAGATGACGTCAACAAAGATAGGAAGTGTCATGATTTCATGACATAAGCAGAAAGGAGGTCGACAAAGGCTGTAATATTGCGATTTCATGACAATAGGCAAAAAAATGCTACGACAGGCAAAGGTGTCGTAATATCATGACATGTTGAAGTTTCGTGCTAGAAGCTACATGAAGGCAGTGAAGCCGACAAAGTTAAATCTGGGCCGATGCAGCGTAAGGTTTTGTAACCGACGTGGTTGAAGGATAATCAGCTGACTCAGACCAAGATTTCAATCTTGAGATTGTGAGTATAAAAGGAGGGATGCTTGAAGATTTTGGGCACCTTGAGGATGATTGCACAAATAATGAATTGGTTGCTAGTATGTATGAGGATGCTTCAGAAAATGATAAGGAAGATGCTTGTATGGTTTTTGAAAAGGATAGCACCTCTAGTGATAAGAAATCTAAAAAAGGCCTTAATGATTCAAAATGCAATAATATAGAGAATATTGAATGTGAACTTACTAATGCTCTTAGTGTTTTGAAAAAGGAAAGAAAGAAGAATGCTCGACTTAAGGATAAATTAGATGAATGTTGTATAGAGAAAGATGAACTCATAGAAAGTCTTGACATCTCTATGGCTAAGACACAAGAACTCAAGAATGAGTTAGAATCTAAGATGCTTGAGTATAGTGAATTAGAACAGAAAATGGTTGCTATGAAAGAGGAAAATAAAGAATACAAAGATAAGCTATACAGGTTTCAAGATAGCTCCAAAAGGGTTAAGTCTCTCATCCAAAGTCAAAGAAATCCATCAAATAAAACAGGTCTTGGTTTTGTTAAACCACACAAAAAATAGGTTGGGGAATCAAGTAAAAGATTTCAAAAAGAAGAGAGTTCTGATGAAGAGAGTATTTCAGAGAAAGAGTCCGTGAGTGATAAATGCACAGAAAAAGAAAACAGAATTTTGAATACAAAAAAGAAGTTTTCGGGACCCAAGAGGTCAAACAGAAGAATATTTCATGGCAGATGTTTTGCATGTCACGAGTTTGGCCACATGGCTTCACAGTGCATGACTCAAGTAAGGAAGATAAATGACAATTTTAGGGGCCGTAATTTATTTCAAGGGTATTGCTACTCTTGTAATCAGTTCGGGCATAAGGCAATTTTTTGCAAGGTAAATAATAGGAACTGGGTTAGTCAGAACAGGCAGATTCAAAGAACAGCTATGCCCGAAAGAAATAATATTGTTACTTGCTATAAGTGCAACAATGCAGGTCACACAGCCAAATAGTGTAGAGTTGATCGTACAAGGTACAAGAATAGGAAAAGTGGTATAAACAGGTCCAAGGATCAAGGTATGGACAAGAAAAGAGATGAGAACAAGAACAAGAAAAGTGACAAGAACAGAAACACTGACAAAGAGTTCAAGAGAAGGCTCGGCAAAGAAATTATAGACATTGATGATGATGAGTGCCTAATGGGAGTTTCACTCCCACCCTTGTTTTAAATTACATCATTAGGAGGTGGGGGAGGGACTAAGCTAATAAGCTCATTCTTAGTCCCAAGCCCCAAAGGTGACCCTTTGCCATTGATGATAGAGGGGGAGAGATATGAGTAAGGGGGAGAGATTCATAGTGAAGAAGAGAGCTTCAAATCAAGGGGAGAAAAAACTTCAAAGGCAGATTCTCAGTTGTTGGATCAGTTGTTTTTTAGTTTTGGCTCTTGACTTGTGTTTTCAGTTAAGGTTTGCCATCAATGACAAATGGGGAGATTGTTGGCAATTTTGGGTACCTTGGGTACATTGCATTTACTCTAAGTGTAGATGTTGTCATTGATGTCAAGAAGGTCTTGTAGCAATTTGGTTTGATTTCAAAGAATGTGTCTTGATGAAGGTTTCAGCATGGACAGTAAGTTTCCAAGAAGATCAGGGTAGCCCAGTTGCAAAAGATCAAGAAAAAGTATGCAGATGGTTGGAAAAACTATCGTGATTTCACGACATGTTTTAGGAGAGAGAAAGCACTGGCAAAAATGTCACGATTTTGTGACATGTTTGAGGAGAGAGAAATTTTGGACAAAACTGTCATGATTTCACGACATGCAGGAAGGCAGAGACGAAGCAGGCAAAACTGTCACGATTTTGCGACATGTCGCATTTTTGCGACTCGAACAGTGTAGGAAGGCAGAGAAAGAAAAGTTTTGTGATTTCACGACATTCTACAAATGAGGCTGTACGGAAAAGAAAGTGTCACAATTTCGTGACATGTTGCAGAAGAGAAAGTCTGCAGTGTGATCTGTTGTGATTTCATGACAAGATTGAAGAGAGAGAAAATGATTAAGGAACTGTCGCTATTTCATGACATGATGCAAAGTTCCAAGTAAGGGCTATCGCATTTTTGTGACATGCTATAGAGGTCGAGTTGAAGACTATCATGATTTCGTGACATGCAGCAAATAGAAGAGCTTGAAAGGAGAAGCGTCATGATTTTGTGACAGGCAGTGGAGAAAGCGTACGAAAGCCAAAAGTGTCACAATTTTGCGACAGGCAATGGAGAAAGCATTCGAAAGCCAGAAGCATCATGATTTTGTGACAGGTTGTAGGGAAAGCTTTCAAAATCTAAAAGCATCATGATTTCAAGACAGGCTACAAAGAAGTTGCACGGATGTAGAAAGTGTCACGATTTCACGATAGGTTGAGTTGGCAGCTTGCAGTTGGAGATGGTGTCACGATTTCATGATAGAAACAGTTAGCAAGTCTTAATCAAAAGTTTTGTGATTTCACGACAAGTTGAAGAAGGAAGAGCTCGAAGGTGAAAGCATCACAATTTCACATGTTCTAGTTTCGTAGGCATATGGCAAAAAAGAGCTTAAGGTAGCAAAAGCATCACAATTTCGTGACAGAGTTGCAGATGACATCAACAAAAGTAGATGTGTCACAATTTTGTGACAAAAGCAGAAAAGAAGGCTTTGTAGACTAAAGTGTCACGATTTCATGACAAAGTAAAGATGACATCAGCAAAAATCAAAAGTGTCATGATTTCACGATAGAAGAGAAGATGACATCAACAAAGACAGGAAGTGTCACGATTTCATGACATAAGCAAAAAGGAGGTCAACTAAGGCTGTAATGTCATGATTTCATGACAATGGGCAAAAGAAGGCTACGGTAGGCAAAGGTGTTGCGATATCGTGACATGTTGAAGTTTGACGCCAGAAGCTACAGGAAGGTAGTGAAGCCGACAAAGTTAAATCTGGGCCAATGCAGCGTAGGGTTTTACAGCCGACATGGTTGAAGGGTAATCAGCTGACTCAAACCAAGATTTCAATCTTGAGATTGTGAGTATAAAAGTATGGATGCTTGAAGAATTTGACATCGATCAAGTGTGCGTTCGAAGTGCGATTTGCGTAGATAGAGTGTGAGGAGAAGTTTGATCGCAGAGGTGCATAAATAGAAGTTTTATCAACTGTTGTGTTTGCATGAAGTGTGTGAAGTCTGTGCTATTGTGTTTGTGCTAGATGTGCAAAGCCTATGCTACTGTGTTTGCATAGAAGTTGTGAAGACAGTGCTATTGTGTTTGCACTGGATGTGCGAAGGTTGTGCTGCTATGTTTTTGCAGAAGAGCATAAGCTGATCGAGTGTTGTTGTGTTTGTGCAGACTGTGAAAAGTTGGTTTTGACCAAGTGCAAAACTATAACAAAAAAGAAAATAAGAAGAGGACAGATTTGTGCCAGACCGAAGGACTGTGTTTTGGTGCAGATAAGAGGACCAGCTTTGCAGTGATAGAGTTGAGGACAGATATCTCCAGCCAGAGCATGGAAGACAGGTGTCTTTTGTGGGTAGAATTCCACTTGCTAAGGGCAAAGGAAGTAGAGGTCTTCTAGAGGATCACCGCTAAGAGCAGAGCTAGGGTAAGGTGTCTCCTTTGGGTTGGTGCCCATAAACTTTGTAATTGGGAAGGTTTACCAAAGAACTAGGATATAACTTTTAGAGAAAAGTTTTATCCGTGGAGTAGCCCACTTTGGGTGAACCACATAAATTGCTGTGTCACTTTGTGGATGGTGTGTTGTGCATTGCTTTGATTACTGTTGTTATTTTTTCTATCTGTACACTGCATTATACTATTTTGAAAGTTGTTTTTAAAGAAAATTAAAAAGTGGTCTTATACTGTTCACCCTCTCCTCTCAGTATAAGCTTGTGTTCTTCATAAATTCTTTGGGAAACCTTCCCAATTACATTGTTTATGAGCCTCTGCTCAAAGGAGATACCTTCCCTTAACTCTGCTCTGGCTGGTGATCCTCTAGAAGACCTCTGCCTCTTCTGCCCTTAGCAAGTGGAACTCTATCCACAGAAGACACCTGTCTTCCCTGCTCTGGCTGGAGACCTCTGTCCTCAACTCTATCACCTCAAAGCTAGTCATCAAATTTGCACTAAACATAGTCCTTTAGTTTAGCATAAATGTCCTCTTCCTCTATTTTGCAAAACACAGTCCTTCACTCTTATTTCACACTTATAGCTGCACTCAATCGAACATTGACCTTTGCACCTCTGCACAAACACAGTAGCATTCAACACTCTGTGATCGGACTTCTCACAATGCGCATCAACTCGCCACTTCTACGCTATTTGCACTATTATGGCTGCATCTCGCACACTTCACACTAATTGATTCGACTAGGTCTCTATGCACCATGGAATTAACATGCACAGTTTTGATACACACACTCAATGCCTTCAATCTCGAAACAGCCCTCCTTTTATAGAGTAAATTTCATGATCAAAACTCTCAAACTACGTCGGCTGCAAAACGTGAACTTCGTCGGCTACATGCCCTAATTTACATCAGCCCAGATTTAACTTTGTCAGCTCAAAGTTAACTCTATCCTTCAACCACCTCTGGTTCTATAGCTTCTGGCATGAAACTTCAACATGTCACAAAATCATGACAATTTTGCCAGCTTCTTCTCTTTCTTCCAGCATGTCATGAAATCGCGATAGTTTTGCTAGAACTTTCTCTCTCCTCAAACATGTCGCAAAATCATGATAGTTTTGCCAGCACTTTCTCTCTCCTGAAACATGTCGCGAAATCACGATAGTTTTGCCAGCACTTTCTCTCTCCTAAAACATGTCGCAAAATCGTGACAGTTTTTCCATCTGCCTGCATACTTTTCTTACTTGTCTTTTTCTTGATCTTTTGCAACTGGGTTACTTTGATCTTCTTGGAAACTCACTTTCCAAACTGAATCCTTCATCAAAACACATTCTTTGACATCAAACCAAATTGCTTCAAGACCTTCTTGACATCAATGACAACATCTACACTTAGAGCAAAGGCAATGGACCCAAGGTACCCAAAATTGCCAACACTTTCACCCCACCTTTGGGGTGAACATGATTATTTTTGCATATTGACTTTGAATGACTCTGACACTTAGCCATTTGTTTTGAAACTTGATTCTTTCTTAATTTCTTTTCTTCCTTTGCCTCAACAAAGGGCGCATAGGGCTTTCACCCCTCAATTGGGGTAAATCATACTCACCAAAGTTGGTCATGTCTACTTTCTTTTATTTTCACCTTGAAGTGAGGTGAATGTGTTATTCTCCCATTGCTTGAGGTGAACACAATTTTCATTTTCAGTGAAGCTCTCATTTTATGCACTTAGTATTTTATGCAACATTTTACATTTTTTTTAAAGGCAATTTGAACAAAAAGTCTCCAATCCATTCCCCTAGCCATTTTCCTTAAAACACCAATTATTTTCAAGCCAAAAGGATACAGGGAAACAAAGAAGAAAAATAAAATATAACTATAACATATTATATCGATCAAAATATTGTACGTTAATATCAATATATTTTACAACATTACAATAAAAAATTCATCAAAAATATTTCAATGTGACATTACAAAACTACCAACACAAAGTACTTTCAGTCTAATGCTACCCTATCCTACAAAATAGAGATGTGAGAAATTCCTACATGTAACCTAGTTTATCCAAATCTACATTTGCACAACCCACAATAACCTAGGTGCAATCTTCTAAGGAGCAAAAACAAATTTCCTATTTCTAAGCATTCAATAGTGCAACTGGTAAACTGCATTTAACACTATCTATAAGCCAAGAAACATGGAAGTAACAAATAAAAAGTTAATCTAGACATGCATAACAATATTTCTCTTCCAATTATGCTTCCAAGGTGCAAAAATCTGTAGTATTTTGCATTTACAACAAATAATCTCCCTGTTTCAAACAGCCAGCCCCAAAAACGTCCAGCCCCTAAAACAACGTTTTCATGGTTTTTAAGTTTTTTTTTGCCCTTTCGCTTCTCTCCTTTTCATTTTGGTCTTTGAAAATGTCCTCCTTTTGGTTTCCATGCCTTCATATTTTTTAAATCTATTCCTGTTCACTCTCCATCTACGGGAGACCTGCATAGTACATGTTGAAACGTCTATGCACATGCATATTTCCCTATACATCACTGACGTAACACTAATTTATTCTATTTTCATGCAAATGGGCAGTTATGAAATATGCACCTATATAATGCCCCTTTTATTCAATTTATGCACTCATTTTATTTTAGCCTTGACCAACCATCATATGTATTTGATACATGTACGAGTACACCATGTCTTATTTCATTATTTTATTTACATGCCTTTTCTTGTCCTATTCTCATACATGCTTAATAATTTCATTCATTTAAAAACAATGAGCATTATTCTTGGCTCCACGTCGAAACCTCTTTTCTTTTCTCTCACACTGATATATGCATCATCCACGTTTGTAGATTCTTTGCCTGTCACTGTTCAAAATTTTCTATCATCGACATCATTTCTATCCTAGTCGATGTGTCGAGCTATCTTCGGTGATTACTTGGTTGCTTTGTTGTAGATGTCGTGTCTTCATTTTTTGTTCAACATGATGCGACCTATTTTACTATCTCACTAAATAAAGGTATACCAACCTGCATATCTCATTCCTTTATTTTCCTACTAGCACTCTTCCCGAATATCCCACTGTGCATTTTTGACTTGATATGTCCATCTCCAAATCTACCAGATAAAGGGCATCCTCAACCTACTAAACAACTACATTATTATTGTTTGCAACTAAATTTTAGATTGTATCAAATTTTTCCATTTCACCCTTATGTTGATGTTGTGTTTTGTGGATTTGAAAAATATGTTTATTTTTATGATATAAAACACCTCCCAAGCACCTACGAGTTTAGTAATCCTTGCCTAGTCCTTCTCTACACTGCCATGGTAAGCCCTCAAAAGAACCACCATGATGAAACCATCTTTCTCCAATTGAAAGACCTACCCCTCTGCTATATATTTAAGTATACTCCTGGTCAAGGTTCCTCAATAGTACATCGTAAAACAAATTTGAAAATGGGGTAACCGTAGACAAAAAAAGGTGAAAAATATGCATTCCATTCATTATATGAAACTATTCAATCAAACCTCTTTAATTGCTACATTTCATGGACTGCTATCAATATTCAACTATCACGGTGAAGTAATGCTAATCCATCTTATATTATATTGTAGCCAGTATTATCCTAGTGACTGAACTGTTACAAAACTTTACCTAACTTGTGAATGGTTGATGTGCTATCCAAATGATATTTCTTTCTTCCGCATGATATAGGCTTTACTAATTTTCTTAGAATACAATATTTTTGGTGTTGTATGAGGTGCTTTCAACACTGGTAGATGCTACCTAGGTTCTACTCCATCTTCTTGGTCTTCACGCATCCATATCTAGGATTTCATGTTCACCACATTGCATGCTTACTATCCACATCATTACCTTGCATGTCATCCAGTTTCCATGTCATTTTTGAATATTCTGAATCACCACCATATGATATACATCACTATATGACCTTGATATGTCCTCCACAGTATTCATGATGGTATTCTATATTGTATTTCATGTGATTTATCCATCGCTATGTCACCTCATGCGCACTCCATGTTCATGCTATTTTACATCCACATCATCTTATTCTTGTGTAATCTAAATATGCCTACCACATCATCACCCATTGGGCTTATCCATGCTTCATGTTGTTTGATTATCACAGTCTCTGCAACAACATATCTATTTGGTATTTCATCAAATAGTTGGCAGACATCCTCTATGCTTTCTGGTGATACTATCATGGCTATCACGAATGTGTTTGTCATATCTACAGGTCTTCATACCAATCATTCATTACGTGCACCTACACTACCTTGGTTCATCTCCATACACCTTCACATGATTTAAAATATTCATGTATGTATTTTTTGAAAACCACTACCATGCCATGTTTTGCCATGCTATGCCACATTTCCACATCTACCAAAATAGCTACGTAGATGCATCGTTATCTCTCTATACTCTTGAACTGGATTACTGTTATCTCAAACACTATGCTTTATCCTCAGTGTCTATGCTAACTCTCCATAATGTCTGTATGATGTGGGCCCGCCACTTCATAGGAAGTCCATGAGGTTTCAAACTCATTCAATATATTTATCAAATTGCAAGGGATTACATTTATAGTTTTTAGAAAAACTAATTTGGACTCAATATTGTTAGAGCACCATTTATTCTCGTGAAACAAATCTACTTAACATAGCTTAATGACTAAAATAGACCAAGGCTAACATATCTCCTATATGCTCTCTCAATGCTAACTAAATAATAGCTACATAGAAACAATAATATATATGCTAATAATAATAAATCTAGAACCTACTTAGGGGTAATTCCAACATTCTCCCCCTTGATGTTGATGGGACTTCTAGAAGTTCATCAGCATCACAACATTAGAAGAAACTAAAACTTTTTCATCTCCTCCAGTTTGGTAGCAAGAAATCAAACATTGTAAAATTTTGTCTTGGGCACTCCTTCTATCGTTTGTGTGGTATCTCCTCCATATTTGTTATTGCTCCTTCCTACAAGTAACCGAGTGCCTCTTTTTGATGAGCTACTCCCCCTTCATAAAAATCTCCTTCAAATGATTTCCTTCCCATAATGCCACAAGTATTGGTTCTCACTAACCAATCTAGAATATTTCTTTCATCATTAATTCTATGGTCTTCAAACCATATTTCAGCTCCTAATACTCCTATTGAGTATGTACAATACATAATATTATGTATATGGTTTTTCCATATTATAATTTCACATACCTCTATACAGATTTTCAAACAAAATATAGCTATGCAATAGCTAGTTACAAATGCAAAAAATAATTGTTGCTCCTCACACAATGTTTCACTCTTTACTATGGCTTTAAATGATTCCTTCCAAGGAATTTTAAACACAAAATACAACCAACACATATCCATGGTTTTCATCACCATGCTATCCATGGTTTTCATCACCATGCTATCCATGTCCTTTGAAAATACAATAACTTCATCCAAATATGTCTCTACAAGATAATCATCTCTCAATAATGCATTTTTAAGACATTCTCCTATTTTCTTCAAATACCTATTCTCAAAAAACAAATCATTAATCATAAAAATATTACCTCCAATGTGATTAGATTTTATGCTCCCCATAAAGCTATTTTGTGGCATTTCTCCTTCATTGTATGTTGCTTCAAGAGCAACCATCAACTCTTCACTAAGAGTTCTCCTCCTTTGTTCAATCCATGTTGGTGTGTTGAAACACCATTCAGTAAAAAATCACACATTTTTGTTTTTCCAAGACAACTATTTCCCTTCAATGTAGACACTCTAAGTGAGTGATCTTCATTCATGAGTGATGTTTCCTTTGCCATTACAACAAGAAAATCAGCAATCTCATTTTCATTTTCTGTTTCTATCCCATTTTCTCTCTCACTTTCCATCTCCCAAATGAGAGAGTCTTGTGTGTTATTTTCTTCACACAACACATCCTTCACCCTTGATGAGTGATCTTCAAACAAGAAGCTTATAGCTTCCATATCCTCTTTATAAAAATTTTCTTGTGGATCAACATCCCACATCACTTCATTTGCTCTTTCAAGAGAGCACACATCCATTCCAAGTGAATGGTCTTCAAGCCAATGATCTTCCATGAACATTGCTTCTCCATCATCATCTTATTTATTCTCCTCCATGATAATTGTAGGTGCATTCTCCACAATACACTTTTCATTTGTGAGACATTATCCATCATACACCATCTCATCATCTAGGTGGTCTTCAAGCAAGGAACACTTCAATGTGAGTGTTTCTTTTCCTTCAAATTCTTCTTCCACTTTTGAGTGGTCTGCACAACAAGGTCTTTGAGAAATTGTCTCTCCATTGAAACATCCATCCTATTTGCTATCAATGTGAATGCTTTCCAATCATGTTATTCCTACAAAAAATTCATTAGTACAAATTTTCTTTTTATCTTTTTATCCTCCTAAAATAAATAATTGACTATTACAATTTTCCATGATGTTACAAGTCATATATTCAACTATGGGTGGCTCACAATGACTCTCTCCAATGAGAGTTGTACAAGGCTCCTTCTCCTTCTCATCCTCTTCTCCATGAAGGGATTCTTCACAATCTCTTCCTTCAAGGAAGAACTTATCATTTTCATTGTATATGTCTTTTTCATAAGACATATCACCCACAACAATCACTTCACAAGGCTCATCATTTGAGTCTCTACAAGACTCTCCAAGAAAGCAAGGCTCACAAGGCTCTTCTAAGATGCAAGGCTCCCCTTTGCCTACACAAATTCTCCACAAACATTGTGGTTCTCTTTCCCAAAACATGTATTCAAAATCTTCCATATTTCAGAGGCTGATCTACAACATGAAATTAATGGGAAAATATTTGGTTTGATACCTTTTCTCAGATCAAGGAGTGCCAAGCAATTCTGGTGCTGCATCTCCTTCTTTAGTCTTTTCTCCTCTCCTTCGGTAGAGCTCCAATCTGGTTCGGCATATCCTCCAAGAGTGATGTCCCACAACCCCTTTGCAACTAGCAAAGTCTTCATTTTAATTGCCCAAAAATTAAATTCTTCCCCATTAAATTTGGGCACTTGGAGCTCTACATATATATCAGCCATTTTTTGTTTTTTTTTTAATCAACAAGACTTAGATCAAATGCAAAACAAAATACCTTTGTCTCTCTGTATTTCTTGTTCCAAAAAAAATAGTAATTCAGCAGCAGGAAATAAAACAAAACAACAACAGTTCGACAACAATTCTTACACCTTCTCTTCGCAGCAGCAATTCTCCTACTTTTGGTCTGCTCCCTGTCTTGCAGCAAACCTCAATGCTGTTAAATATTGGTATGTGTGCATCCATCAACTTCCACGTGAACTTGGTTATTTACAGTAGACTATAACGTCTCCAAGCATAATATATTTCAACGCTATGCTGTTACAACCTTATCAAATGTTGTAATATCTCTACGCACCTGAATTGCAATATGACTATTTGTATATTTAAAAAATAGGATAAATTATCTATTTAAATTATTATTACAACCAAATTAAATATAACTAACGCAGATTTTGATAGCAAATTACAAACTGATACAAACGACTATTCAAAAATAGCAAGTTTTTAGTGTTCTTATCTAACATTTTCTCATTGATCTAGCTTAAAAATAGGTTCATTAAACTGAAATATGCAAATCAAACCTCTCCTTTTAGATCTTCATGTGACGTCTCATTTCGTCACAGCGTTCCACACAGGTCAAGTGGGCTCTTCCTTTTCAAATTAGCACAGTGCCAAGAAGAAATCCTCATGCAGTTTTCTCTAACGTTCTCTTGCACATTTAAACACATCCACATCCAAATATTACAATTATAGTGTTATAGCTTCCACGTGATTCACATCATAGTAACATTTAGTACATCTCAACAATACGTCCTCCACAACAAATGATCAATTACAATTTCGCTCGCATCAGTTACAAGGCACAATAAACGTGATCCTTCCTCACATAGAAATTTACCATATTCTCTATAATTATTCGAGCACTCTACGGTTCTCCACACAGTGATTTTTCTCTCAATAATTTTGTTCTCTCAGCATGATAAGAAATATGATTTAGCAAATCATTCATTTTTTTCCCTTCTCGGTTGCTTCTGAAGTCTCCTCTACAACGTGACGTCTCCTCTCCACTACACTGTTACAACCTACGTGTAGGTCAATATCCTCCATTTAAAACTTGATTCATCCTCATAGCTACTACCAGCATCATCATAAAGGTTGCACATAATTAGTATCGTCTATGAAACATAGCAAATGATAAACTATATACAATCGTAGATCCAAACAACAATATTTGCAGAAGCATTCTTAGAATAAATTCCATGATTACTTCATGTTTTAATTGCCTCCACAATGTCCTTATGCACCGTCATGATGCTGAGTACATATTTTCCTGGTGACAAGTGCCTTTACGTCAAACTTTGTTTGCATCAAAGCTGATATCTTTGCTCAAGTGGCTTTTGGTCTTCTTTTGAATATGTTTTCCAATGTGCAAGACTGGCATACTTCTACATTCATGGTAGAACATCAAATATGCAACCTTCAACATTTCTAAAACAACCTTGTACCTGGAGCTACGTGATTTGATTGTACGGTTGACAGTGTTCTCTCAACGCAAATGTAGCTTTGTAGATAAAGTGTCTCACATTTCCAAAATAGAAACACCTCCTCGATAATAATGATCTTCTTTCATAGTTCTCATCACAACCATCTCAATCAACTCATGGAACAAAAATCAGCCTTTATTTGTATTTTTCTTAAGCTCCTATTCATGTAGGATGATAGGAATGCTCGGCCTCCACGTAGAGTCATTTTTTCAAGTGCTAAACGCAGCTGATTTACTTTTAGCATCATTTTTTCAAACTTATGACAAAACGTAGAAAATGAAATCATGTGTTACTTCAAGTGCATACATCTATGAGTATCCTGACATGATTCTCCTTATGCGCAACTCAATGAGACAATCAAATTTCTACCAACTCGTCTACCACCAAAAAAAAGCAACATGACATATTTTTTATAGCATCTTTCGTAGGTCTCAAGGTGCAGCTTTGGTCTTATGCATATACAACTCAATTTGCTTCACTATGTTCTCACAGTCATATTTACTATGCTCACATAGGCGCGTATACCATCCAATCGTTAACACCTTTCTAATTTAGCACGTGACCTTCTTTCTAGATCAGCATGCATCAGGATCAACAAGATAGCTTCAAATGATTCGTAGAGCATCAATACATCTACACACAGGTTAGAATACAACACATCCTCCTTTGTATGTTTTACACAATATTGCCCATGACATCCATGACCCGTTATCCCTTGATTTCATCAAATCAACTGCAACATGTCCTGCATGCTCACTAAAACATGTCTTGCACATTCACTACCTTACACATCCTACATGCAACAGACAAATAGTCCTTAATTCATGAAGTCTCCTCACAAACTCCAATGCAGATCATGTCCAGCCAATCATAAACTCAACATAGCAAATCACATCACAATATAATCATGATTTTCTCCTCACATCCCTCTTGTGCTTTACAATTCAAACAACATCCATGATTCACCTCTTCTAGGCAGATCTCTCCTTTTACGCTAGTTGCAGCAAAAAAATATCTTTAACAACAGGAGTAGATATTTCAACATAGGCTCGCAGTATTTTTTAAACATGTTCAAACTATATCAATAGTGTTATTTTTTCTTCTCCACAAATCATCCTTCATGTAATTTTTAATGAATCATCCTCCATAAACCAAATCATCATAGTGATGCATTTGCAGGTTTTTGCAATTCTCAAAAAAAATATTCCACATTTCTTCGTAATGCGCAATCTCTTTTTTTCTCACTGACATATTCTGGAACTCACGCTGTCTATTCCAAAAAAAACTTATCCTCATAGGTTGGACTCACTGCAACGTGATAAACAACCATACCACAATCTTGATCTTCCACAAGCTCTGATACCAAAATGAGGTTTCAAACTCATTCAATATATTGATCAACTTGCAAGGGATTACATTTATAGTTTTAAAAAAACTAATTTGGGCTCAACATTGTTGGAGCACCATTTATTCTCGTGAAACAAATCTACTTAACATAGCTTAATGACTAACATAGACCAAGGCTAACATATCTCCTATATGCTCTCTCAATGCTAACTAAATAATAGCTACGTAGAAACAATAATATATATGCTAATAATAATTTATCTAGAACCTACTTAGGGGTAATTCCAATAGTCCATGTCTTTCGTGGGTTGTACTACCACCTACTTGTCCATACCACCGTAACAATAAGACTTTAAACATTAAGCATTAAATTTTAATGGGCTTTAAAACTAATAACTTTAAAATATGATATGAGAATCTTTCAAAACTATAGAACCAATAATAATTCTAAAACAAAGTATATATATATATATAATTTACTTATTTATATATATTATTATTATTATGTGTTCTATTTTATTTTTCTTTTATAGTAAAAACATTAAACTTACTTCCAAAAGCTTTTAATTATTGAAATTCAAGAATAAAAAGAAAGCAATAAATCTAACATTTAAAACTTAAAACACAAATATAAACCTATCAATCTAACCCAAAAACATTGAACATTGAAACCCAAATAAAAGGAGACACTACCCAGAATGAATCTTGGAAACCAATGCAAGCACATGGGTAGAGACCTATGAAAATAAATGCTCAAGGACAAGCAAAACTTACAAAAATCAAAATTTAAAGGTGGGTCCCCAAAATTGGGGCTAGTTTTGCTATGGCCACAACAAATGGTGACTCTATTGGGAAATGCTCTTGAGCATTTTAGGTGAAGATCCCAGTTCTAAAAAATAAACAAACCAAATATTAGAGAAATATACATCGTCTAGCAACATCCAAAGAAAATGGGATTAGATCACTGCAATGAAAACACCTAAACCTTTGCTTTAGCTTAATGTGTGTGAAAAGTGATTTCATTTTGCATCTTTGAAAATCATTTAGATTCCATCACCTGCTTTGCATTAGGCTATGAAGTATTACTCCCAAAAAGAAATTTATAGATAGAGCCCTACTGCTAGTCGGGCATCCATAGCCCTGATAGAGTTTATCTAAATTACCCTTGTTTTTATTGATATTTTGTGATACTTTTTTTAACTAGCTTTGTCTATATAGATCCCTACTGCCAATCAGGTGTCCATAGCCTCGGTAGAGTTTATCTAAACCTAGTTACTAATTTTAGCGTGTTTTCCTTTGCTTGATTTTTTTTATAATATCTTGCAAAATTTTATGCATTACATGGGTTAGAGAGTATCTGAAGTATGATATGGAGCATATTAGATTTCACATTAATTTGCAAACCAAAATAACTTCATCCTTCAATATTCCAAAGCATACCCCTTAATATGATGTGTTCGTGTGTAGCTTTAGAAAAATGATTCAGTATTCCAAAATTCACTATCTTAGTCCCAAAATATAGGAGTGAATACTAAATAATTTCATCCTCTCTTCCTTTATCCACGTGATAGGAAATTCACCTTTCATGATAAAGGAACACAAAAATAATCAATAGGTCATTAGTAGCGACCACAAAACATCACCTCAAACAGAGGGACCAACCTCAAAATGCAAAACTTGCAAACCAAAACTTGGAAACAAACCCAAAACTTATCCTAATGCAAACTGACAAGAAAGCAAACAAAAAACTTATCAAACCAAAAATTAAGGATAAAGCACAAAAATAGAAATGCTAAAATGAAAGCATGAAAACCAAAACTATATACAATAATATATAATAATGTACAATATGGAGCTGGGTTTAGGCTATCACTTTCCTGGGTCCCAAACACAATTAGCACACTTTAAAAGACATCTAACATGATACGCATGCCAAGCCTTACATAAATCCAACCAAGACAAGATTAAGCCCCACAATACAATACTTCTCATTTTACCTCTTTTATCCCACCAATTTGATTCCATGGTATTAGCAATTCCATATTGAAGCTTCAAATCATTAAGTTGATAAGACAATAATTGATTTTCAATTCTTTCTTGTCTATTCCTTAAAGTACCAATTTTCCAATTTGATTCATCATTTAGAATTAGGCTTTCCTTTTCAAATATGAGATCTTGCAAGTAGAAGCCTATTTCTATAAATTTCAAATCCAATTCATTTTTCATGTTTGTAGGCCAATCAAACTTATGCAACAATTTACAAGCATCTAGGATATCTACTAAATGAGGATCATTATAAGTTTTTATCCTAGATTCCATTATCAATTGTTGATGAATTTGATTTAGTAACTCAAAGGCATTTGCTTCCATTTCATTCATCAAAGCAATCTTATTAGTGGTGTGAGGATTAGTTAACTCAAATTCTTTATCAACCACAAATATTATTTTATCATCGTGTTGGAAATTTTGACTACATTGGTTGTCATTGATGTCAAAAGTGAAATGGTTGAGAATTTTTATAATTAAGTAAAAGGTTTAAAATACAAGGTTTCATTTGATTGATAAAGTTTCAAATACTACAAGGAAGGCAAAAGTTGTTATTTTTTTTTATATATATATATATATATATATATATATATATATATATATATATATATATATATATTTTAAATATTATAATAATAAAATGCAAGGTTAGAAGGTGCCAAAGTAAAGTCATATAATCAAAAATCAAATAGTGCCAACGTCCTCATAAAAATAAATATGCATATTTAAGGGGAATAATATTTTTACTTTGGTGTGAATAAAAAACATATGCAATCGTGTGCCAGTCATTTCATTCACTAAATTTGTGGAAGCAAAGAGATTTTGTTGGAATCGTGGAAGTAGAGAGAGTTCGTTGGAATCATGGAAGTAGAGTGAGCATACATGTGGAGGCTGAGAGAGCACACACAGAGCACTAATTAAGGGTAGAATATTTCATGCATGATTGTCAAGGGTAGAGAAAAAAGGAGGAAGCATCGCATAAAATCAAATGCAAAATTATGTTAGAAAAATAGTGATTATCATGGTGGAAATTTTATTTGGATGGTTAGCTCAGATAGTAGGGAGTCCCTACGCTAAGATGTGGTACGAAGGAGGTCTCACGGTCGAGATTCAATAGTGATATTTTTGCATTTTTGTTGACCAAAGGAATCGATGAATGCTTTAATATATACATCATACACATAGGTTCTTATGGGGATAGCTAGCCCATGTGGTTAACTAGCTTGTGCTAGAACACAGTCTAGCAAAAGGTGGAGGTTCGATTCATAGCGGTAGCACTTGAGGCAAGGCTAAAATATTTTTAATTAAGGTATGCATAGAGATTGACCTAGGGAGACATAAGGTTTTAATTTTGCATTGTTTGGTGTGCATACTGCTTTATCCATGGATACATAAGATCGAAGTTCTTGAAATAAAAATACTGTATGCATTTCAGATTTTTGTGTGTGGATTTATAAAGATAAAATAATTTTTAGAAAAATTGGAGGTATAAGGTGTATGAAAGTGGAATTAAAATTGTTGTATGAACTTAGGGTTTTGGTTGATAATATTTAAAACTACTTGTGGCCTTTACAAGTAGGATTTATAAGGTGTTTTTTGGTTTAATTATTGTATGTATTTTTGCATGGTGAAAGAAAGTTTGAATGATATTTTTCATTGATTAAAAGACTTGTCTTAGGAAATTAAAAGGAGTTGTAAAGTAATATTTTTGTGCATATTTTTTGAGGAAATTTTTTCATGTGGATGGTTGAAAAAGTGTTATGCTAACTAACCCTTGAAGTGGCATAAGATAGATAGAATATTTTGAGACAGGTTTTGAGGGCTCATCTTCATCAAAGCAAGCTAAGAGGTATGGTGACATTATTCCTTCTTTGAGGTGTTTAGTTGAGAAAATATTTCTAAATATTAAGGTGGAGAAATAAGGATTGTATATGTGCATTGTTGGAATTATTTGAGCTAGGGTTTGTGAAATAAGTTATGCTTCATTTTTGAACTCCATTGATATATGAGATTGAAAACATGTGTTAGGATTTGAGAATAAATTGAGCAACATTGTTGAATTATTTTTGTGAAATAATTTAAGCATTGTACTTGAGTGATATTTGGAAAGAATATATTATGAAATTGTATTGCATATCATTGCCTATGTGTTCTTGAACAAGAATTCTGGGTAGAATATGTTTGAAGTATTATAATCAAAGAATGTGTTATGAGCAATTTTGAACAAGTGTTATGAGTAGTTTTGAACAAGTGTTATGAGCAGTTTTGAGCATGTGTTATGAGCAATTTTGAGCATGTGTTAAAGCAGAGTTAAGCATAGATAGTAAGAAAATTATAGCAAGATTGTGAGATGTTGTGATCAGGCCTTTTTGAGAGGGCTTGTGAGTAGTTCGAAGAAGGTTTTATGAGCAGGTTTGAGGTATATTTATGAGCAGGTATGAAATAGATTAGTACAGGCAGTTGAGAAGATTTAATTAGAGTTATGAGTAGATTTGATTAGAGTTGTGATCAAATTTGATCAGAGTTGAGAAGAGTTAAGAACAAGCTTTGGAACCAACTAGCGCAAAGGGGATAGAGTTCTCCTATGAATAGAGGTCCACAAACTAGAGTCGTGTGGATAGAGTTCCCCTGTGGATAGAGGTCCATGAAACTGAGCATAGGGGATTGGTGTCTCCTTTGGACATAGGTCCATAAATATTGTAATAGGGATTTGGTTTCCAAGAGATTTGTTGAGAAAATTTATAAGAAATATTTTCTCCATGGACGTAGCCCACATTGGGTGAACCACATTAAATCCGTGTCTCTCATGTGTGTGATGATTTGTGCATTATTTACTACCTTGATATTATTGCTATTATCATTTGTATTGAAAATTAAAAAGTTATCTTATACTATTCACCCCCCCTCTCAGTATAAGCGTGAGTTATTCAATTGGTATCAGATCTGGTTCCTTTGTGAAAAGCCTAATAGTTTGAAGGGAGACCCTACAAGAATGTATATGACCATAGAAGATGGAGAAGAAGCCATGATTGACCTAAAAAAAGATCTTATTGCTGCTCTTGGAAACTTGAAAAGAGTTAGAGAGAAGAATTCAAGTTTGAAGGCTCAAATTCAAGAGGATGAGGAAACAAAGACAAAGCTTCTACAAAATCTCATAGAATTAAAGGTGAAGGTTGAAGAGGCAAAGAAAATTGAAAAATATATGGCTAAAAAGTTAAAGGTAAAATATTTAGAATGCAAAATATTGGAACTTGAAATTGTCTCTCTAATAAAGTAAGTTGAAAATTCTAAGGATAAGTTACAACAAAATATAAGATTAGGAAAAAATAAAGAGGAGTCAAGATCCAAAGGAACAAAGATATCAAATAAATAAGAGCCCATAACAGATGATGATATATTGAAAGGCAAAAGTATGGAGGAATAGGAAAATAGAGAAACATCATGGATAAATGTCAATTATAAAAACAACAAAGGAAGAATCATGTGACCATATCATTCAAGGCAATCTAATAGGTTACAAAACTTCTTCCATGGTTATTGTTTTTCATGTAACGAATATGGTCATAGAGTTGTACCTTGCATGGTTCATGTAATAAATAATGTTGATAGAAATTTCAATTCATTTGCACCTCTCATGGATAATTTTGGGCATAAGGCCAAATGGTGTAAAATAGTGTTTCCTAAATCAAGAAAAAATAAGAAGGATCAGAAGGTTCAATAGAATACAAATTCAAAAGTTTGGAATAGGAAAGAGGAATAATAAAAGGAGAATTCAATGTTGGTACAGACAACTTTTCATACACAAGATAAGGTAAATTAGTGGTATGTTGATAGTGGTTGTTCAAGTCATATGACAGGTGATAAAAGTAAATTTCTTTCACTTGAAGTGTGAAAGAAATTTAGAATGAGTATATGAGAGGTGGTAAAGTGTGAATGTGCAAGGAGGATTAACTTTGTGAAAGGAAACTATGGTTGGAAAGAGGGAAAACCCTCTCCTAAGTATAGAAGTGGTTTGAAAAAGGGAATGCAATCCCTTAATTACAAAATTTAGAAAGAGGAGGAGAAAACTCCCCCAGTCATGAAGATTTTATGGAAATGAGATGAATTTTTTTAGTTGTGAATGATGAAGTGGAAGGAGGTAAAACCCAAATTGTGAATGATGACCTAGAAGAAGATGAAATTACCCCCAATTTTGAATTATGTATGGGGAGAAGATGTAATTGCCCTAGTTTTGAATGATGTCTGGGGAGAATATGTAATTTCCCCAATGTTGAATGATGGATTAGAAGAAAATAAAATTACTCCCAATTTTGAATGATGCATGGGGAGAAGATGTAATTGCCCCAGTTTTTAATGATGGATTGGGGAGAGGGTGAAGTTACCCAATTTTGAATGATGGATGGGAAGAATATGAAATTGACCCAATTTTGAATGATGGATTGGGGAGAGGGTGAAACTGCCCCATTTTGAATGATGGATGGGGATAAGATGAAATTGCCCCAGTTTTAAATGATGGATGGGGATAAGATGGAATTACCCCCAGTTTTGAATTATGGATTGGAGAGAGGGTGAAGTTACCCCAATTTTAAATTATGGATGGGGAGAAGATGAAAATACCCCAATTTTGAATGATGGATGGGGAGAATATGGAATTACCCCTAGTTTTGAATTATGGATTGGAGAGAGGGTGAATACCCCAATTTTGAATGATGTATGGGAGAAGATAAAATTACCCCAATTTTGAATGATGGATGGAGAGAATATGGAATTATCCCCAGTTTTGAATGATGGGATGCAAGGAAGTGAAAATCTGCTATATGTGGAGAGTGTGGTGGAAAGAGAGAAACTCCACCAAATAATGAATTATGGATTGGAAGGAGATGTGAAACTTTCCTAGTTATAAAATATGTAGAAAAAATGGACAAAACCATTGTAGACGGTTAATAAAATGAATAGTGGAATTATTAAGATGTGATTAAAAATTATGAACAATGAGATGTGAAGAATGGTAAAAAAGGAAAATGGGTGTTATTCAAGGCCATAGCCATGCATAACATGAATAATGGAATAGAAAATTTAAGGTTTGTATGGCACTATGTGAACTAGGTTTGCATGGCGGGGTGCAAACCAGGTTTGCATGGCAGGGTGCAAACTAGGCCTGTTTGACCCATGCACGGTGTTTTGGCAGTTTAGGGGACCAAATGATGTCAAAATTGGAAAAATTGTATACCGTTGGAAAGATCTTTTGAGCTCAATATAATAGTGAATGTTTTGGGAAATTTAGAGATTATATTATGGGGAATATTTGGGTAAAATATGACCCTTATTTTGTGATGGGGGACCAAAAATTTAAACCATTCACATCCAAATTTTTACACCAAAAAATTTAGAAACAACTTTACAAGAAATAGAAATCCCAATGTTTTATTAGATAAACTTGCAAAGATTACATTTATAGCTCGTAGGCTTTATAACAACTAGCGCACAGGCACAGTTATCTCACTCTCAATTGCATAGATTCTCTAACTCTGCAACACTAGCCCGCAGGCATAGTTTTCTTATCCATATGCAAGCTACCTCATGTTCGGTGATCTGCCTGTGTTCCCAGGAAGAATTACAGCAACTTTGGAAGGAAAACACACTCTAGCCAGTTTAGAATGGCTCTCGGCCTTTGACTCTGTAACTCGACTGTGCAACTCTACAACTACAGGTTTTCCACTATTTTCCAACAACTTTGCATGGCTCGGCTTACCCCTTTTATAACTTTTTGGTGCGACGATCTGCTTTCCATCTCGTGGCTCATCGATTCCTCTCCCAGAACCTTTCGTTTCACCTTCTCGTGTTGCTTCATCGCCCAGGTATTCGAAATGACTCCCTTTTTGACTCTTCATCTTTGCCTTGTCTTTCGGGTCACAAAATCGTGACATGTCGCAAAATCATGACATCTTTGTCCTCCATATGTTCTTCTGCTTTCGGGTCACAAAATTGTGACCTGTCACAAAATCGTGACATCTTTGCTCTCCTGCTCATCCTTTTCTCTTTCGATCGTGATATCGCGACATGTCATGATATCACAACATTTTTCTTCCTCACCTCCTTTCTCTTATTCGGGTCATGAAAATGCGACCTGTCATGAAATCGTGACATCTTATCCTCTCTGCTCCCTCTCGCTTCTTCGGGTCATGAAAATGCGACATGTCACGAAATCGTGACATTTTCCTTCGTTGGCTCCTTCTTCGCCTTCTGGTCGCAAAAATGTGACATGTCATGAAATCGTGACATCTTCCTTCGCTTAGCTTCTCCTTTGCCTTCTGGTTGCAAAAATGTGACATGTCATGAAATCACAACATCTCCCTCCCTTGGCTTCTTCTTCGCCTTCTGGTCATGAAAATGCGACATGTCACGAAATCGTGACATATTTTCTTGCAGCCTCATCATTCCAGTCTGCATCATGAAATCGTGATATGTCACAAAATCATGACATCATTGGCATCCTTGCTCCTCCCATGAGACCTGTCATGATATCGTGAAAGTTGGCCCTACTGGCTACTTTCTCTGATTATGTCACGATATCACGACACATTTTTTTGTCGCGATATCGTGACAGTATTTTCCGCTGCTTCCCCTCTCCTCTTGGTGTCGCGATATTGTGACACCTTTTCTATCATGATATCGCAACATATTTTCCTCCTTGCCTTCTTTGGCTTCTTCTGTCATGATTTCATGACATGCCTTCTTCGGCTTCTTCTATCGTGATTTCGTGACATGTCATGAAATCATGACGTCTTTCCTCCTTAGCCAACTTTTTTGAAGTGGCCCTCCTGCCACTAGATGCTTCTGCATCAGGTGCTACTGGATGCTCCTGCATCAGACACCCGGGGTTGGTGGAGAAGTGATCTTCACTTTTGGCATGGTTGTCCACCTCCTCGTCTATAGCCTTCAATGGCTTCAACTTCTGAAGCACTTCATCCTCTCTTCCACCAGTTCTTTCTCCCTGGTCTCTTCTTTTTTGTTTATCCTCATGCCTTCTATGCAACTTCTCTCATAGGGCTTTCACTTGCCTCAGCAAATCAATTCTGAGCAGCTCCTCTTGCAGGGCTTGCACTTGCCTCTACAACGCTCTGAATTCTTCATCCTGTGCCATGCGACCATGATTTCTTTTTGGAGGCATTCTGCTGCACTCCTCTCACAATCCTTGGCGGGTCACAAAACTATGACTGTCATGATTTCATGATAGGTTCCTTAACCCTAGATCCTAGTGCAAACGCTCTGCTTACATGCTCAGAATATTCTAGCTCTGATACCACTTGATGGGGGACCAAAAATTTAAACCATTCACATCCAAATTTTTACACCAAAAAATTTGGAAACAACTTTACAAGAAATAGAAATCCCAATGTTCTATTAGATAAACTTGCAAATATTACATTTACAGCCCGTAGGCTTTATAACAACTGGTGCACAGACACAGTTCTCTCACTCTCAATTGCACAGATTCTCTAACTCTGTAATACTAGCCCGCAGGCATAGTTTTCTTCTCCCTATGTAAGTTGCCTCATGTTCGGTGATCTACCTATGTTCCCAGGAAGAATTACAGCAACTCTAGAAGGAAAATGCACTCTAGCCATCAGAATGGCTCTCAACATTCAACTCTGTAACTTGACTGTGAAACTCTGCAACTATAGGTTTTCCACTATTTTCCAACAACTCAGCATGGCTCGGCTTACCCCTTTTATAACTTTCTGGTGCGACGATCTGCTTTCCATCTCGTGGCTCATTGATTCCTCTCCCAGAACCTTTCATTTCACCTTCTCGTGTCGCTTCGTCTCCCAGGTATTTGAAACGACTCCCTTTTCGACTCTTCGTCTTCGCCTTGTCTTTCGAGTCATGAAATCATGACATCTTTGTCCTCCGTATGTTCTTCTGCTTTCAGGTCACAAAATCATGACCTGTTGTGAAATCGTGACATCTTTGCTCTCCTACTCGTCCTTTTCTCTTTCGGTCACGATATCACGACATGTCGTGATATCATGACATTTTTCTTCTTTGCCTCCTTTTTCTTCTTTGGGTTATGAAAATGTGACCTATCATGAAATTGTGACATCTTATCCTCTCTGCTCCCTCTCGCTTCTTCAGGTTGCAAAAATGTGACATGTCGCAAAATCATGACATTTTCCTCCACTGGATCCTTCTTCGCATTCTAGTCACAAAAATGCGACATGTCACAAAATTGTGACATATTCCACTGCTTGGCTTCTCCTTCGCATTCTGGTCATGAAAATGTGACATGTCACAAAATCGTGACATCTTCCTCCCTTG
The DNA here is from genome assembly GCA_028583015.1 of Wollemia nobilis. Classification (NCBI taxonomy): domain Eukaryota; kingdom Viridiplantae; phylum Streptophyta; class Pinopsida; order Araucariales; family Araucariaceae; genus Wollemia; species Wollemia nobilis. The sequence continues at coordinate 2,929,795 of JAQPPZ010002068.1, forward strand.
GCTTCTTCTTCGCCTTCTGGTCGCAAAAATGTGACATGTCAAAAAATCATGACATCTTTTCTTGCAGCCTCCTCCTTCTAGTCTGCATCGTGAAATCATGACATGTTGCAAAATCATGACATCATTGGCATCCTTGCTCCTACCATGATACCTGTCATGATATCACGACAGTTAGCCCTGTTGGCTGCTTTCTCTAATTGTGTCACGATATCACGACATATTTTCTATCATGATATCGCGACAGTATTTTTTGCTACTTCCCCTCTCCTCTTGGTGTCGCAATATCGTGACACCTTTTCTGTTGCAATATCGCGACATATTTTCCTCCTTGCCTTCTTTGGCTTCTTCTATTGCAATTTCACGACATGTCATGAAATCGCGACGTCTTTCCTCCTTAGCCAACTTTTTAGAAGTGGCCCTCCTACCACTGGATGCTTCTACATCAGGTGCTACTGGATGCTCCTACATCATTTTGGAAGTGATGAATATGTAATTTCAAGCCTTTTGAAAGGGAAAATTGACCTGATTAGTCTTATGCAAAGTCCTTGGAAAAATGCCACATCTAATATTGAGGGTTTGATTATTTATCATGCATAAGATGGTATTAAATTATTGAATGGCTACCACTTCATGTGATGAATGGGTGATGAAGAAGGTGAGGAATGATGATGATGTGATTGAAAAATTATGAACAATGAGATGTGAAGAATGGTAGAAAAGGCAAATGGGTGTTATTCAAGGCCATATCCATACATAACATGAATAATGGAATAGAAAATTTGAGGTTCACATGGCACTATGCAAACCAGGTTCACATGGTGGGGTGTGAACTAGGACTATTTGACCCATGTGCAATGTTTTGGTAGTTTAGAGGACCAAACAATGTCAAAATTGAAAAAATATTATGTCGTTGGAAATATTTTTTTGATCTTGATCCAATGGTAAAAGTTTTGGGAAAATTGGATATGATTTGATAGGTGAAAAGTTGGGTCAAATATGCCCCTTATTTTATAAGTGATTAATACACAATTTCAAGCCTTTTGAAAGGGAAAAATGACATGATTAGTGAAATGGTCAATGGATGATGGTGGAGAAGAAAAGGAAATTGGAGAAGAGAGGAAGGAGAAGAATATTTAGATAAATTAAGAATTATGAATGCAACATAGTATAAAGGAATGCTATGTAGATGGAGAAAGGTGAAAAGAGGAAGTGGATGATGGTGGAAGTGGAATAATAGACACATATTGATGTAGCAGATAATGTTGATTATGAGTAGTGATGTTAATCATGCTAACAGCTCTATTTGAAGAAGGATCACAGTGGAAATTATTGACTTCCTTTGATTGGGCCTATTGAGTGGGTTGAGTCTTGTGAGGATTAGTCCCTCCATGTTCAGGTAATGGGTTCTAATAAATATCCATATTTTGATTTTGTGGTGCAAGAGATTTTGAAAATTGAATAGTATCATGATTGATAAAATCCTTGACTAATTCATGAAAGGTGCAACAAGAATAGATGTCATGGCCATGCTGGTGATGGTAAATATAAAAGACTTTTTCAATGTGCCCATAAGGTTTGGGTTGATTTGGGTCTATGGGTTAAATGTATGGTAATGTAACATGACTACCATCAAAATAATAAAGTAGGTAGAGGCTCAAAAAGTGGAGTCCAATTGTGATGTAGGCATTGATTATGAGGACCACAAGCTCATTATGGATTGGATGGTGGAGTCACATTAGTATGAGACAACTACTATTGTGGAAGAGGAGGTTGTGAGATAAATGAAGAAGTTTTGGAATCTACTGCCACTTGATTGGTTTATAGAAGTTTAGTTAAGGGTTGATTTAGTGCATTTCAATTAAAACAAAAATTAGAGTTGTAAGATGGTTTTTGTATGAGCTTGATCTTGCTAGATTGAAGTTTGATGTCCTCGATGACCTTGGCTTAAGAAATTTCTTCATCAAACATGTGATTTTTATGAAGTTACAGAGGTGTGAAGATGTGTTTATGATAGCTTTTAGCAAAGAGCATGACTAATTCAACATATGAAATAATATGAGCTAGGTCATGGATGATCGATCTCCATCAAGAAACAAAATCTATGATGGTTTTGTCATTAGCCTAATGCAAGGTGTATATGTCATAGAATTTTATCCTCTTTTTTATATTGATTAAGAAAATTTCAAGGAATGAATTGGCCAACTGTTCAAAGGTAAACAGGCTATGGCATGGGATCATATTGTACTAATCAAGAGCTTGTCCCCCAAGGGAGAGGAAAAAGGTATGCAAAATTAGGGGATCACTACTGTGGAGCTGATAACATGCAAAGTGATAGTTGTTGATGTGTTCTCGAGGGTCCTATTTACCTTTGTACTTGTCAAATTTACTAATATTGAAGCGATACGGATAAGAAGAGATAGGAACTAATGGGTGGATGATTTTGTTGCATAACTCATTGTATGTGGGTTTTAGGGCCCCATAACCATCTATGCAAATATTTAGCATCTTAACTTCCTCTTACAAGAGTTGAATTTCAGGTGATGGAGATGTGATGAACTATGATGAAGTAGTTGCAGATTGAGAGTGAGGAGGATATTGGAGCTATTGTTCTTCCCATTATGAAGTAGGAATGTACTACAAGTGTCTTTGTGGATTTGGTTGTTGAAAGTTGTAAGATGTTGAAGTAGATGGAATATGCTATTGGTGAGTAGGTATCTACTTAGGATGGATATATTATGGCTATAGATTCTATCACTACTACATAGGTATCTGCTATAATGGTTTCATAGTGGGAGATGATGAACATGAAGGAGGTGCCATGAAAAAGGTAGGTACTATAGATTATGGTGGAGGTAATGGTGTTGGGATAGATGGTGCAAGTGGTGTACAAGATGATGTACCAAAAGGTGGTACATGCACTTAACCAGATGAGTGAAGAGTAGATAAGTTAGTATGAGAGAAATAGCATAGGGGATTAGAAAGATACGATGGGTAGCATGGATCATAGGTAGAAAATGGGATATAAGGCAAATCCTAAAATGGTGGAGGTGGAGGGATTTGAAAGATGGAACGGTTGAATGTGGAGGAGGAAAATAAGGTGGCATACCATACATTTCGAAAGAGGGGAACATAGGTGGTGGTAATGGTAAAGGAGTGTAGACCTCAAAGATAGAGGCCTGAGAGGAAGGCATGGTGAACATGTCCACAAAGGATTATGGATATGGGATTTTTTGGTGTTGTTAATATTGGAATTGTTGTGATTGAGAGGGCAGTTGTGATGTGGTATTGAAATACAAGAAAATGGACTATTGGTAAGATGGTGGTTGTGATGCTTGGGAAGTTTATTTATGTGATGATGTAGGTGGGATATATTGTTGTTGTAGTGAAGCTTGTTTTAGAAGGAATTGTGATGAAGGAACCTGAGTGCTCAAGGTGGAATATGAGGGATCCAAGATCATCCCTATAGTATGGGTAGATGATGCACCCTCAGTGTGATGGAAATTGAGTAAGGAAGAGTCATTCTAAAAAAGTGAGTGAGATAGATCTTGAAAGAAAGGATGCACAAAGGTTTGTGATGTAGGTAGATTTTACTCATTGATAGTGAAGAAAGGAGGTGGGTTTCTTGAAGTAGTGTAAATGGTATGGTCACAAAATGTGGAAGGAGGATTAGGTGGAGGTGAGTGGGGAAGAAGTAGATGATATTCACTACATGAGGTGGCAAGCATGTTTCTAGAAATAGAAGTCTCACCATGAGATATAGTGCATGTGTGAAGTGACTCAAAACCTATAAGGAGATCAGGTGTGAGCGTGGAAGCTTCCCTTATGAAGGAAGAGGGAGGAGTAGACTGATTGGAGGTGGTGCAAGAAGCCTCCTCCTCAATATGTGCTCACTCACATGCCTAACTATAGGTAGTGATAGGCATGGTGTTGTGTAATGCAACTAGGTGCTCAAATTGTCTAGAAATGGAAATCTAAAGTTGTGGGTGTATTGTGTATAGGATTTTAGATAATTCTATAAAATTTGGGATGTTTTTGTGCCCTAGAATAGATTTCACATGCTACTATGTGAACTGGGACTACAAAAATCTGGTTCACATGGTGCTATGAGAACTAGAACCAGATAGTGAGTTTGATAGAAAACTAATAATGATAGGTTGCAGACAGCTAGTAGAGTGGTTGCTAACAAGTGAATGTGTTAAAACCAGTTTTGTGAGCATGAAAACAAAGTGTAACTAGAATTAGTGCTAAATATAAAAAATAAATATTTGTTTTTGTTTATTATGATGTTGATTATTACTTCTAGAAAATATTATAGGAAGTGGAGTGAAACACTAAAAATAATAGGAGTATCATCAATACAAAACCTCATGCAACACCCAAGGGTGCACAGAATAGAATGGTGTATCAATAGGTAAGTGGTGACATGAATGAAAAGGTGTAGTAAAATGATAACCAAATTGGGGGGAACTCAAAATGTGCTAATGAGTCCAAAAACCTCTCATGAGAAGAGGTGACACTTTATAAGACCTGCTACTGGCCCAGTCGGGCGATCACTTCACTCTCAGGTGAGCTTAGTCAAGAATGATAGTTACCTATTCACTAATTATGTGAGCCTTGTGAAAAAAGGTGTCTAATACTATCTTACTCTAAAGGTCCCTTTCGGTGATGAATTATAGAAAACCAGTCTCAATATTAGGGGATTTTTTAGTGATAAAGTCTATAAAACCACTCTTGGGGGCTACTATGGTGTCTAGGGTTTGAGTTGGTAGAAGGATATGAATTCCAACATCACCAATATTGAGTGATGGATTGGGTATGAAGTCCAATCTCACCACTATGTATGCCACATGGGTGTGTGATGTTGTATTTGCTACCGTTGAGGTGAAAGTAAAAAACAACTAACCAAATATCTTTTCAAAAGTGAAACTAACCCTAGATGCATTTTCAAAATAAAACTAGGTGTAAGTGCTATTTTGGAAAAAGCAATTTACTCTAGAAAGCATAAAAATGAGTAAGATAAAGTGCATGAAAAAGGAATTTGATAATATAACTAAGTGCATTAGAAATAAATTGAGATCCTAGTTTAAATGCTTAAAAAAAATGTGAGTTATCCAAGGGATTTGGAAAGAAATGGGAAATTTCTAAATCTAAGTGATGTAAAGATTGAAACCCTAATTTAAAATGCTTGAAAAGGGAAAGTGCAATTTACCCAAGGGATTTGGAAAGAAATGGGAAATTTCTAAATCTAAGTGACATAAAGAAATTGAAACCCTAATTTTAAATGCTTTAAAAGGGAAAGTACAATTTACCTAGGGGATTTTGAAAGAAATTTTAAAACTATATACTAAATGCCTTTGGAAAAGAGATGAAAATGACATGAAATAAATTTTGAAAGTCCTATGCTAAATGCCTTTCGAAAAGAGATGCAAATGACATGAAATAAAATTTGAAAGCCCTATGCTAAATGCCTTTTGAAAAGAGATGCAAATGACATGAATTTTTTTTAAAGTCCTATGCTAAGTGTGATTCAAATAGGGATTGAAAAATCCTATCTAGTGCATAAAGGATAACTTGAAAATGCTTTCCAATATGTGAAACAAATGACAATGTACCCTAATGAATTAGAAAAGGAATTGTAAACTTAATCTAAAGGAAAAAGAAATTTGAAATGATTTAACTAAACTGGTTTTAAAATGACTGAAAACCCTAATTTAATGTGCTTTTGAAAAGGAAATCTTCCAAAATGAATTGATGTATTTGAGAGGAAAATGTATTTTCAAAGAAATGATGAAATAGTAAGGCCCCAAGAGAAATACTCGACTCATGTGGTTTCAGATGGGCTTCTTGTTGCCTCAATTGTAGACCTCTAGACTTTTAGGTTGCTCTGAGATAGTTTGATGGAGTTCATAGATCGGGGCACAAAATGGACTGTTGGTTTGCATTTTGGGGTGCAAACTAAGTTTGGAGGCTTGGAAATTTTGATCAGTGGTGTCAAATGAGCTTCTTTTTGTCTCTGTTGTAGACCTTTGCAATTTTAGGTTACTTTGAGACAATTTTGCGGAGTTCATATGCCAAGGTGTAAAATAAGTTTGGAGGCCAAAAACTATGAATTTGAGGGCTTGAGGTGTGTTTCAAGAATTTTCTAGGCTCTGTTTTGCATTTAAAGTACCTAAAATAACAAAATAAAACCATAAAATATGTTAGAATAGCCAGAAACTATTTTAAAACATTTTTTTGTGGGAGTCCCATCAGGTGTGCTAGAATATAATACATGGATAATAAAAATTTGTGCTAAATGCTATTTTATTAATCTAAAATTAGGGTTACAAAATGAGCTTCATCTTGAGAAGGTTTTTATCCCTTTTTCCATATGAATTTTAGAATATTTGATAGTGTCTTTCGATGCCCTCAGTGAAGGTGGGCTTCTATGTTTGTGTGCCACTGATAGTGATGTTTGATTCTATCCTTTTGTACCTACTTTGGAATTGTGAAAGGGAGTTAGTGTGTTTGGGGACCTACCTTGATCAAGCCCCATAATTATGAAGACAAATTGACTCAAACATGAAAATTGAATTAAAAAGTGCTAAAAATTGAAGGAAATATTATAAAAATACTAAATAAAGTATACCTCCCTAATTTGGAGCTTCAAATTTGCTAAAGACCTAGTTTGCATAGCAGCATGCGAATCGTGTTGTAGATGAAAATGTTACAAAATGTGCTAAAAATGGGAGAAAATATTGTAAAAATCCTAAACAGAGTATACCTACCTGTTGGTCACGAATCTGCCACAGGAAAGGATTTTTACAATTGCGCCCTAGACCCGGCCAACATTGAAAGGCTGGAAGCAAGAAATGGCTCCCAGACCAATCTCCAGAGTGGGCTGGTTCCCTCTACTATTCTAAAATTGGGTTTAAGATAGGGTTGCTAAAAAGAGATTTAAAAGGTTACAAAAAGAAATGGGAAATATGGCCACAGGCCGAAGTGATGGGATCAGAAAAACAACAGCAGGAAACTACAAACGCAACAACATCAAGTAACATAAGAAATCAGCTTCATCCTCGCACAATCACATGCCGCAAATCCCTCCAAACCCACATTCCAGGAATTGTACCACGATCGCGATATTTAAATCCAAGTATGCAGAATTTAAATGTAATAGCAATGCGGGAGTACGAATGCTATTAGAAATGCAGAAAACAGAAAGCAAATTCATCCATGCAACGCTTGAAAAATTAGAAGTCGATCCTTGTATTCCCGCAAATACAATTCCAGTTTCTAGCAGCAAGTTTTTCCAACCCTTGTAAATGAGAATTACATTGGTTTTTATAGAGGTCCGTCCTCTTTGCAGCATTAAAAACTTAAAACCAACTTCCTCGTGATCTACAACCGTCACTTGGAAATCAGGAACACGATCCCCTTAATAGCGGCCTCGAGGAAATACAAATTAAATACCATGAAACGTTCGCGGCCCTTCATTAAATTCATTTCTTTTAAACATGTGCATGCAATTGTTAGCTCCATCCACGAACCGCAACCTCGAACCAATAAACCCTTTAATTTTGGTGGCCTGGGCGCTCTTCGACCTTAACCGCATCGGAAATCCACAAAATATTTAATTCGGGTCAGCATTAAATCATCGGAAATCGAAAAAACCCTCTCGACTGTTCATATTGCACTTGGCGGGAAAACAGTTACAGGTCGCGAAAACGCGACGGGTCACGAAATCGTGACGGGTCACGAAATCGTGACATGTTATAATGCCATACGCTTCGACCGCCTTTGACTCGCAAAAATGGCACATGTAGCGATTTCGCTACATGTTTTCATCGTTGGCTCCTCCCTGCGCTCTGCCCCGCGAAAACGGAACATGTAGCGATTTCGCTACATGTTTCTTCTCTCCGTATCAATTGTCATTTTCCGTCGCGATTCGCTGACATGTCAGCGACGCGCTGCAAGATTTTAACTTTGTGCCTCTGAAGCCGCCAGTGTCGCGATTCGCTGACATGTCAGCGAATCGCTGCAAGTTTTCGACTTAATGCTTTTGAAGCTGCCCGACCCGCGATTTCGGAACACGTCGCGATATCACGACGGTTCCGCCCAACCTGCCTGCGTTGACTGCGTTGACCGCGATTCTGCAACATGTCAGCACGTCACTGTAGTTTTTTGACTTAACCATTTTTTGCTCATTTTTTCTCCTTTTTTCACCCAAGATGCATCAAAGCTAATATCAAATGTCAGATTTCCAACAATACACTTAATGCATTAATCAATGAGAATCAATGTGGCAAAAATGCCAACATTCTTGGCAGCTCGCGGGGTATACAGCTTCGTTGTATGCAAGAATCCAGGCCTTAGTCCATTGGGCACAGAGTCATATCCGAACAGAAGCTGGCTGCTGCAATACATGTTCTGCTGAAAAGTTGAAACTAGAAAAAACCTGCATATAACTGATTATGAAACGACTAATGGAACGCGATGATGGAGTGAGCTCTTGCGATTGCGCAAGCGGTGACTGCAAATGGAATGATGAAATGAAAATGAACGAAGTTATGGAGTGGGAATGGAACTAGAAAAGCTGTGAAATGAAATGAACTAGACTATTAGCAAATGCGTAAAAGACTGAACTTAGAGGAAAGGGATAAGAAGGGAAGGGGAAAAATAGAAAAGGGAAAAAGAAACAACAGTCATGGCTCATTTTGTTTTAATGCAGAAGAAAAAGAAGGAAGAAGATGAAGAAAGGAAAGAAAAGAAATGGGGAAGGGAAAAGAAGAAAGTGCTAGAAAGCCACCAAACTATTGGGAGGAGAAAAACAAAGGAAAACAAGCATCTACGGCTCGCAGGCAACAAGAGCCGAGAACAAATAAAAACAATACCACTTTTTTTTTCTTCTTTTTTCTTTTTTTTTTTAGTTTTTTCAAAATACTATATACAATAATTCACGACATGATTGGCATGTCGCCACCAGACATCCAATATTAGAATGTTATCCGGTAAATCTGCAATGTCCCAACCAGATCTGATCATACTTAAGTCGGTCCTTAAAATTGGGCTGGCTCCTTCCTAAAGTTCTCCATGGTGCGAATAGGATGCAATGCGACGGATTATCCTTCTTACTAGTACCCATATGGAGGACTTCTTCAGGTACTGGATGTAGTGGCTGGAACCAACACCACCACTTTGCAGACTTTACTGGCTGTGGGTTGAGTACAGGCTCCTCTAACTCCTTGATGTGATCACAGGGCTCTTCAAGTGAGAAATCTGATTCTGGGATCTCCTCAGGCTCTGAAATTTGCACTTCTTCTTCTACTTGTCCCATCTCTTGATGAAAACTGCAAGGAACCATATTGTTCATTGCTGGAAAAGTGCTTGCATGTCCCAATCCTTGACTTTGGACGAGATCTATCCCTTGAACTTCACATGACTGCATCTCAGGTTTCTGCTCAGTATAAGGGATCTGGCATGAAAAGTACTGTGCAGGGTAAACAGGAGCAGCAACCACCGGAGAAGGTAATGGAGTTTCTCCCCACGGTAATTTTCTTGATAAGAGCAACAGCTATTCCGCTCGCACTGCTTCCTCAAATATTTATGGGAACCGTTGTTCACCTGACTGCAACAAAAAGAGACCTATGTCAGAATTAAAAGCTCGAACATAAAAGAGGTGGGCTTGGGTGGGTGATGGACGGATCCTCTCTGGAATTCTCTTCCAACTTATCAAGAATCGGACATTGAAGTCTGTGATGCTCTCTTGAGGTGCTCTCTTGATGTACATGAAAAATTGGTAGAGATCCAAAGAACTGTAGAAAGGATCTTCGTCAAATCTTTTGATCAGTGCTCCCGCTAGATCGTCCCATGAACTGATGCTTTGACATTTGAGCAATCTGTACCATTGCAATGCTCTTCCTTCCAAAGACTGAACCAGAAGTCGGATCATAACATCTTCGTGTTCTATGACATGGATCATGGACAGAATAGCAATATCTTCAACATGTGTCAGAGCCATGCCTTCGGTACCATCATATTTTGCCAGGTTCTTCAGGGCACCTTCGGGAATTTCATGCCGAACTTGGAGATTCAGAGGGCCAGGATCATCCCATCTAGGAAAAACCCTCACCTTTGTGGCAGTGGTCTACGGAATCACGGCCATCGCCATTAAGTCAGAGTCGCCAGAAAAAACATTCTTTGAATTTTTTTTTTTTAAAACAGATCTTCAACTCAGCAAAGTCGCCAGATGAACTTACAAATCTCCGCTATGAGGCCAAGACAGCTCATCAAATCTTGAGACCTCCGGGTGTTAAAAGCGTGCCAAAACTGTTGGCACCGGTGGGGTTATCACTTTGGAAAATTATGCGTATCCCACCGATTATGAATTCTTGGAGACAGAAACAGTCTGTCCCACCGGGCGTGCCAAAAACTTTTTTTTTTTTTTTTTTTTTTTTTCGCGACCCGTCGCGTTTTCGCGACCTGTAACTGTTTTCCTGCCAAGTGCAATATGAACGGCCGAGAGGGTTTTTTCGATTTCCGATGATTTAATGCTGACCCGAATTAAATATTTTGTGGATTTTCGATGCGGTTAAGGTCGAAGAGCGCCCAGGCCACCAAAATTAAAGGGTTTATTGGTTCGAGGTTGCGGTTCGTGGATGGAGCTAACAATTGCATGCACATGTTTAAAAGAAATGAATTTAATGAAGGGCCGCGAACGTTTCATGGTATTTAATTTTTATTTCCTCGAGGCCGCTATTAAGGGGATCGTGTTCCTGATTTCCAAGTGACGGTTGTAGATCACGAGGAAGTTGGTTTTAAGTTTTTAATGCTGCAAAGAGGACGGACCTCTATAAAAACCAATGTAATTCTCATTTACAAAGGTTGGAAAAACTTGCTGCTAGAAACTGGAATTGTATTTGCGGGAATACAAGGATCGACTTCTAATTTTTCAAGCGTTGCATGGATGAATTTGCTTTCTGTTTTCTGCATTTCTAATAGCATTCGTACTCCTGCATTGCTATTACATTTAAATTCTGCATACTGGATTTAAATATTGCGGTCAGGGTACAATTCCTGGAATGTGGGTTTGGAGGGATTTGTGGCATGTGATTGTGCGAAGATGAAGCTGATTTCTTATGTTACTTGTTGTTGTTGCATTTGTAGTTTCCTGCTGTTGTTTTTCTGATCCCATCACTTCGGCCTGTGGCCATATTTCCCATTTCTTTCTGCAACCTTTTAAATCTCTTTCCAGCAACCCTATATTAAACCCATTTTTAGAGTAGTGAAGGGAACCAGCCCACTCTGGAGATTGGTCTGGGAGACATTTCTTGCTTCCAGCCTTTCAATGTTTGCCGGGTCTAGGGTGCAATTGTAAAAATCCTTTCCTGTGGCAGATTCATGACCAACACTACCTAATTTGGAGCTTCACAGTTGTTGTAGACCTGGTTTTCATGGTAGCATGCAAATTGGGTTGTAGATGAAAATATTATAGAATATGCTAAAAATGGGAGGAAATACTGTAAAAACCCTAAATAGAGTATACCTCCCTAATTTGGAGCTTCAAAGTTGTTGTAGACCTAGTTTGCATGGTAACATGCAAACCAAATTTTGGGTTCACATGGTGGGGTGTGAACTGTACCTCTATTGACTGGTTGTTATAACTTTATGTCTGGAAGTGATCCAGGTAGTATTTATTGATGTTTGATGGAGGTAAAAATGGTTAGGTGTAGTTTGGTAGAGTTTGGGTATGTTAACTAAAAGTGAGAGAGATATATAAATGAGGGAATGGGTCCACTATTTATAAGGAAAACCAAGGTTATGGGGTAGTTTAATGTACTAGACCCTAGATTCAAATCCTAGCATGGTTAGGTTAATATTTATGAGGTGGTAAGCTTAGTCATCCTATTACATGCCCTAAGGAAAATATCCTATCCTCACACATGTGTGAGCTAGGGTTAGGGTTAACTAGAGTTAGTGAATCCCTAGGTTAGGTGAGGGTTGAGTTAGGGTTTCCTAAGAAATATCCTAACTAACTTAGGTTGCACACATGTGGGAGGAATGTTTAGGGCTAATTTGACTCTTAACCCTAATTTAATGATAAAGTGCACTTTAAGTGAAAGTCACTTGCAAATTAGAATCCTAATTAGCCTAATTAGGGTTTTTAGTAGGGAATGGTCCCATGGGAGCCCTAATTAGGCATAGGAAAGGGCTTAGGTGGCCTTAAAGGGCTTATAGGTAGACCTCCTATGAATAGGAGGTGTTTTGGATGGATTGTGTATAGTTTTGGAGGGTTTTGTGCCTATGGATAACTATGATAGTCTACAATGGCCTATGATGGCCTACGATGGCCTATGATGGCCTAAAATGGCCTACGAATGCCTACGATGGCCTACAATGGCCTATGAATGCCTATGAATACCAATGCAGGCCTACAAGTGTCTATGGTTGAGCATATATGACTTTTATGTGTCTACACCCATAAAATATAGACTGTAGAATAATATGAGACCACTCAAATGACCAAAGCAAAAATAAGCATTCATACATTCAATAAAAATATGAAGGTAAAATCAAAGACCAAACAATGATGAATCTATATTTACACAGTGGTGAAAACCTTACATATGAATTGTAATGGCTAAAGAGTCACCCTTGGGAATGACCAACATTCCACTATTTATAGGTATTTTTACATTAAATTCAAAATTTAAACATTAATGGTGGTAGGCGAGAAGACAACACTTGAATATGACAGGCGCTCAACTGGTATGCTATTCCTCAAGATGACACTAATATTCTAGGAGTTAGGTGCATCTGGTTTGATCTAGGTCTTTGGATTCATTGATATTTTTGCCTAGTTCATTAATTTCCATCTACCTCATCCTTTTACTTAGCTAGCCATCCTTGGTTGGGTAGAAAATGACTCACATTAATTACCTTAGGAGCAACGTACCTCAAATTTATCACTTCTATGTACAAACATCTAGTACTTGAGAGCTATGATGGTGAGTACATCTTCCATTTGAATTTTGGGTGATGGCAAGAGCTTTACGCATCGGGCAGGTGCTTTCTTTGTCCTTATTTTTGCTTGTAAAGACATCAGGGAAGAGGGCAGACATTTTTCCAAAATTCCACCGAATTTGTGCTCATATATGCCACCTAAAATGGGTTGGAGTTTATGTATTATCCAAGGGTGGGGTTATATGACTTTTTACCCATGCTAGCCGCTTGAAATATTTACCCAACAATTGGGTGGGTCTTTTGGATAATTCTACTTGTTGGTTCAACTTTTATACACACCCTGTGAAGAATGAGCATGAAATCCCGATAACACTTATAAGGGATAAATCCCACTCACTTTAGGATCTTGTTGGATATCCAAGGTGTGAGTTACAGAGTTGGGTCGAATGTCTATTCACTCTTTTCCGCTTTTGGAATAGTTTCAAGTGGACTGTCTGTTACCTTACAACGGGTTCTGGACTTTAGTTCAGTAATGTTTTTGGAATTGGTTATCTTTGTGGACACTCAGATTTACAATCAGTTCTTTGATCTAGCTCTTTATGTTTTAGCAGATTTAAATAAAAGACAAATTCTAAAGAAGATAAAAATGGATCATTCAATCGGTGGAATAGAGAGAGTAGGGTAGGGTAGAAAGAGAAGTTTATCTAACTTAGTTGCAAAAACCAAAACTACCAATTTTAGTTATACTATTAGCTTCACAATAGAACAAATCAAAGAGGAAAGTGTCCAGCTTTCTAAGATCACCTTCTACTAAGAGCATAAGACAGAGATGAAATAGATCTAAAAGAAAATCATAAACAGAAGGGAAGTCGATTAAAATTGGTATCTCTCACCAGCAGTCTAGCTCACACAGTGAGGACAGAGCAATTAGAACAGGCCTGAACCTTAAATCTGTAATTTTCCCTAGCATACAATAAAAAGAATGAAGCCTAACAACATATTTAATCTTGATAACACAGATTTGCAACCAAAATAAATAGAACTTTAGTGAGATGAAAATAGAAGAAGATGCACTTATCGAAATCCGAAAGAGATTAGGCTCCTGGCCATGCTATCATAGAAGAACGATTTCACACCAACCCCAGGTCCAGAACAAAGCATTCAAACAAGATTTGCAGGAAATTGTTCAAGTGTCTTTTATTCCAAGTTTTTCGCATCCTGAGTTTACATCCGAAAGAAGTATATATAGACTCAAGACAAACCCTGATATTTTCAGAAATATCTTCTCCCAAAACCCTAAATCTTATCACTTAAAATCTACTACCCAGGTTTTACAATATAAGGCCTTTTAAAATGGAGTTTCGATAAAATCTAACCATTCTGCAAATCTTAGTGCAGTTACTTGCCATCAATGGAGAAGGCACGATCTGATATTATTCTCATCCATCTGTAACTGCAAGTAAATATCTTCATTTTTTGGCCGGTCGTCGATATATTCCATAAATGGGCACTGCGTGTGAAGGTATCTTCATCTTTCTGGTGCATCTGTTGGGAGCATCTCATTAATTCCTCAGAGAAATTTGGATGAGTCACTGGTTTCTTTGACATTTTATCTTCGCAGAGCTGCCTCTGAGTTGAAATTCTCTGCATGCCATTACTTTCACCATAAATTCTCCTGTTAAATGCGTCCATCGACAAATTTCGATAACTGTGTGTAGATATTTTCATTTTTCGGCCAATTGTCGACATATTCCATTAAATGAGGTAGTTGCTTAGTCACCGTAAAGTCTCTTTGCGGCTAGATCTATAAAATCTGGATGGACCAAAAATTCTCGGCATCTCACATTTCCATCTGACGGCCTTCGCTTGATCCGCGCTTATTTTGTCTTTTTCGCCATTACTTCTGCTAGTATGCAACTGCCAGATGGCTTTCTGCAAAAGACAAAACAAGGATTAGCATTTTAATATTATTAAATTAAAACCCTAATGCTCATTATATGTCGGCTTGATTTCCTTCTTCCAAGCTTATGGCATCATGAAAATGAGACAGGTCCAAAAATAGAACATGTCATGATATCGCGACGTTTTCTTTGAGCTATGCCTCCACTTAACACTTGTCATGATATCATGACGTTTTCATCGAGTTTTGTTTCCACTTAACACTTGTCATGATTTCATGATGTTTCCAAAACTTGCGTCATGATTTCATGACGTTTCCTTATTGCCTCCACTTAACACTTGTCACGATATCGCAACGTTTCCATAACTTGCGTCACGATTTCATGACATTTCCATAACTTGCGTCATGATTTCACGACGTCTCCATTTCTTGGGTTTCTCAATATAAACCATATAGTGATTTCATGATGCTTCCAAAACTTGCATCGCGAAATCGCGATGCTTCTAATCACTTGGCACTTTCTACCAAAAGAAGTCATGAAATCACAACGCTTCTATCACTCGTCACTTTCTACCAAAATGCATCACAAAATCATGACGCTTCTATCACTCGACACTTTTCTACCAAAAGGCATCATGAAATCATGACTTTTCTATCACTCGGCACTTTCTACCAAAATGCGTCATGAAATCGTGACGTTTCTATCACTCGACACTTCTAACATTTTTTTGTCTCTTTACCAAAATGCGTCGTGAAAACATGACATGTCACGATATCACGACGTTTTTGTCACTTAGCCTTTTTCTTCGTCGGACATCGTGAAAACATGACATGTCACGATATCGCGATGTTTTCCTCAAGCTTTCCTTTTGGTCCAAATGCGTCGCGAAATCATGACATTTTCCTTGAGGTTTGCCTCCAATTAAAATGTGTCACGATATCGCGACGTTTTTCTCACTTGACTTCTTTCTGTCTAAACCATGTCGCGATAACATGACTTGTCACGATATCGTGACGTTTTCTACAAGCTTTGCTTCTGATCCAAACCTGTCGCGATATCACGACGTTTTCTACAAGCTTCGCTTTCAACTAAAACTTGTCGCGAAATCGCGACGCTTTCTTTACTTAGCTCTTTCAAATGAAACACGTCGCGAAAATGGAACGTTCTCTTCAAGTTTGGCTTTCTGACCAGAATATGTCGCGATATCGCGACGTTTCCCTTCCACGACTCTTTTTACCAAAACACGTCGTGAAATCGTTGCGTTTTCATCCCTCGGCCTTTTCTACCAAAATATGTCGCGATATCGCGACGTTTTCGAAAATGGAAAATGTCGCGATATCGCGACATTTCCAAAAACGGAATATGTCACGAAATCGCGACGTTCCCAAGTGATTTCCACTTTGCCAATTCTCCAAAAATTGTAGGTTGACTCCAATGATTTTGTTCATCTGTATTCTGCATTTTTTTACATATTAGTGAAAGATCTTCTTTACTCAGAATGACTCTAACATTTTAAACAAATGAATTCTAAATTGAAATCAAAGCCATATGCAAGCCCACTTAGATACTTTGGTATATGCAAAACTTGAAGAAGAAGGAGGCAAGCACAATTTGGAATAAAACCTGAAAAACATCAAGAGGGTCCCTACGGAAAAATGAAAGCTAAATATTTTCAAAGGATGGAATTTCATTTTTTTTCAGTGGGGGTGTGTTGCTTCTCAACAAATGGCGATATCTACGGGGAAAATAGTAGCACTATTTTAGAATCCAGGACTCTAGTTTCAAAACAATATAGACCATGTACCATGCCTTGCCACAAATATTCTTCAAAATAATTTAACTACTACCTGATAGTTGTTAAAATTTCCCAAGGACATACTAGGTTGAATCACTTAAGGAAGATTTTTGATGTGCAATTATAAGCGTATAACTTTCTTCAAGGATGACTGGGCCTTCGAATGTTTTACTTCGGATTGATCAGCTTCTTTAGATTGTGAAGGGGAAACCGAGTAGGGCTCTGTTTACTAGTTTAGCCTTTTACAGCCTCGACAGAGTTACTCTTTAGATTTTCACGACCCTGATCCACAACTATGAGGTGGTATCTACAACTTGGTAAAAGAAAACATCTTCTGGAGCCTTGGCTATCTCTTTCATTACATAACTTCTTCTCTCCTCTTTTTTTTTTTGTGGGAAATAAAAGAGTGCCAGTTTTATGTTGCCTTGCTCAACTTTCACCTTCTCTCTCTTTCCTTTGAAACATACCGAAATCTGGAAAGCCTTGCTAAAAACATTTTTTTATATTTCATCGATCTGGAAAGCCTGGGTACCGATAGCCTCTTTGGACACTTAAATAATTTCACAAATCAGAGTCCCCTCTTACGACCAACTTTTCTTGGATTCCCTGGGAGTTCTTCAGCCCAACAGTATAGTAGTTTCTTTATATTTAAAATAATTGTGGCAAGCAAGACACAAAATCCAATTATCTTTCTACTGTTGTTCTGAATAACAAAATAGTTCCACTATTCAGTTTAAGCAGACTATCTCTTATTTAGAATAAAACAAAATGAACACAAGATTTTGAACTCAGAATAAAACAATTTTTTAAAGGTTGATTCTTTCTTTGCTGCCCAGGCAAAACTTAAACAAACAAAATTTAAAAGCTAAAAAGAAATTTGTACAGACCCCAAAGGATAAAACACATAACTTCAACCTAAAATAAAACAAAATAAAATAAAAACAAACTACTTCAAAGCTTATTTACAATATATACACATGTTACAACGTCTTTGTGATTTATTCCAACGATGTATTTGATGGAACAACTGAGAAATAATGCTTTAGATATTGACCACTCACAGGAAGGTTCAAAAAATTACCCTCGAGGTCCTATAGACGAAATGCATTATTACCTAGGATCTCGACAATATGGTATGGCCCTATCCATAGAGGTTGCAGCTCTGTGTGTTTACCTTTCTTTTCATGGGCTTTGTCCCATAGAAACACCAGGTCTGCACGATTGAAGGCGCTCACCCTGGATCTTTTGTCAAGCCAGCGCTTGACTGTCTCTTGGTGTCGACTAAAATGCTCTATGGCTTGAAGTCGTCCACCCTACAAACCAACCAAGTCCAACACACGAGCTTTCATATCTGCATGATCAAAGTAATGTAAAGCAAATTTTAATCCTGGTACTAATGCTTCATATTCTACCAAATTATTCGTGCAAGGAAATTGCAAGCGATAAGACATAAAACCGGTTTGATTTTTTGGTCCTTTAAGAACAGCCCCTGTACTAGAACCTTGCTTAGATTTAGCTCCATCAATATGAAGCATTCCAACTTCATTATCGTGATCTTGGTGAGCTTTAACCGGTTTCTCCTTTTGAGTAGTTGTCAAATTATAAACCTCGATATAACAACCCTTAGCAAGATTAACAGTCTCATTCTTGGCATTATACTCTGTGATCATGAGTTTATATCTTGGTTCTCTATCGATTCTTAATTGATTTGCAAAACCATTCCAGGGTAACCACATATGCGAAAAATCAGTAGCCAAGTACCCATTCAAGGATTTTGACCAATCCCTGCTCAGAAGCATTTCGTATCCTACAGGAATATCCACCACCTGAATGTCAATTCTGTGTTGCGCTCTCGGCTCAGATGCTAGCTGGATGTGTATATTCTAAAGTTCACCTACCACTTTAACCTCAGACTTATCCAATTGGATGACTCTCATCTCGGAGTTCATGGGGGTCAAACCCAACTGCTGACAGATGGCTAGAGGCATGACATTGGCTGAAGCACCAGAATCTACCAGACAATTGTGTAAATTTTTCCCAAATATACGAACAATCAGTAGGAAAGGTGGAACTTCAGTCTTTTCTTTGTACATAGCCATATTCGCATTAGCTATCTTCTTCCCTTTTTCCAGAGTTTTGGCAGTAGGTTCAGAGTATGTTTTGATCAGGTTATCCCTTTGTTCAAAAATTTGGGCCAACTCATGAAGAGTGATGTTGGCTTTGATCTTCTTCATGTCCTCCACTATATTATATCCCTTATTGAGTGGAGGGACAAATGCATCTGGTCCTCTCGGATTTCCTCCCTTGGGCGGAGGTGGGTTATCATTTGGAGATGGACCTAGAGGTGTAGACACAGTATTAGGCTCTGGATTTCTATTCCTGAGGTTGTAGTTATCCCTCCTATATTGTTGAAAGGCTTGCACTTCATCCATGGGTATCTCCACAACATTCTATGATTCTTTTGGGAAAGTGAAAGAATCTAACACCATAGCTGCACTATGTTTGGATGAACTTGGAGCATCCGCAGTTCTTTGATGTTCAGGAGAAACCAACTCACCAGATAGAGCTTCAAAGGCATTACAGAACTCCAAACAATCCAATTCCCCATGCTGAGATGTTCCATGTATCCTGCACCAGTTAGGCAAAGCCAAGTCACAAATATTCACATCATGCCCTTTACCTTTATAATCCTTATTGGGTTCATATGGGGGCCGAGTGAATCTATTCTGCTGATAGGAAAACCTGTTTGAGTTTTCCCTAGTAGAAACTTGCCTTTTGAAAGTCAAAAAATCATTTGCCAACTTTTGGACCACCCTTGAAACTTCCTCAACTCTTGTGTTATCAGATTCTTTCTCTGGATTCTGTACATTTTCAGCAGGTGTTACAGCCAATGGATTTCCTGATGGTGGAGTTTGACATACTGGCAACATCATTTGATGTGGTATGGGATTGAAGACAGGGGTACCTTGTGTGACCAAAGGAATTTGATGAGCATTTAAAGGTTGAGGTCCCAATTGTCTTTCCAGAACCAAAGCTTCTTTATAAGCCTCTGTTAGATTAGTAACATTGGCATCTCTTTTCAAGAAAACAGAAGTCATTGGATCTAGAGAATTCCTAAAAATTTCTAATGCCAGATCTACATTTGGCACATAATAACCCGTCAGTCTACCATAAGCCTTTTGAAATCTGATATTGTAAGATCTGATAGATTCATTTATTTCTCTTTTAATACCAAAAAATTGCTGATATAATACATTGGGATCTATCACTTCACCAAATTGCGATACAAAAACCTTTTCCAAGTCATTCCAACTAGTAATAGAATCATTAGTGAGATTCAAAAACCAGTCGTATGCTCCCTCCTGGAGAGTGAACGGGAACAATATGCAAGCCACATCTTCATGCTGTACATTTAGCAATTTTAGAGCATTTTTAAAAGCTACCAGGTGTTCTTCTGCTGTTCTAGTTCCATCATGCTTGTATCTAGGAAGATACCTCTCAAGATTTTTGGGCAGATCATGGGCTACACCAAGGATATTTAAGGCAGTGGAACCCAACCAGTTTGCCATTACTACTTGATTGACGATGATACTTTTAGTTGTAGTTGGAGTAACTACAAGTGGTGATAAAACTATTTTAGACAAGGACTTGGCCCTTTTGAGGCTGCTTCTTCTTGGGGTTTCTAACTCAGGCACAAGGAGCTCTCCAGCTCTGGAGTGGGACCTTGTTACTCTGTAAGTAGAATCTAGCTTTTCACAAGCAACTTACAACCTTACAATCCTTAACAAACTACTGAACGAAGTTTAGGCCCTCCTTCTAGCGCCAATTTTAAATGTTGGTTCGACTTTTATACACACCCTATGAAGAATGAGCATGAAATCCCGATAACACTTATAAGGGATAAATCCCACTCACTTTAGGATCTTGCTGGATATCCAAGGTGTGAGTTACAGAGTTGGGTCGAATGTCTATTCACTCTTTTCCACTTTTGGAATAGTTTCAAGTGGACTGTCTATTACCTTACAATGGGTTCAGGACTTTAGTTCAGTAATGTTTTTGGAGTTGGTTATCTTTGTGGACACTCAGATTTACAATCAGTTCTTTGATCTAGCTCTTTATGTTTTAGCAGATTTAAATAAAAGACAAATTTTAAAGAAGATAAAAATGGATCATTCAATCGGTGGAACAGAGAGAGTAGGGTAGGGCAAAAAAGAGAAGTTTATCTAACTTAGCTGCAAAACCAAAACTACCAATTTTAGTTATACTATTAGCTTCACAATAGAACAAATCAAAGAGGAAAGTGTCCAGATTTCTAAGATCACCTTCTACTAAGAGCATAAGACAGAGATGAAACAGATCTAAAAGAAAATCATAAACAGAAGGGAAGTCGGTTAAAATTGGTATCTCTCACCAGCAGCCTAGCTCACACAGTGAGGACAGAGCAATTAGAACAGGCCTGAACCTTAAATCTATAATTTTCCCTAGCATACAATAAAAAGAATGAAGCCTAACAGCATATTTAATCTTGATAACACAGATTTACAACCAAAATAAATAGAACTTTAGTGAGACGAAAATAGAAGAAGATGCACTTATCGAAATCCGAAAGAGATTAGGCTCCTGGCCACGCTATCATAGAAGAATGATTTCACACCAACCCCAGGTCCAGAACAAAGCATTCAAACAAGATTTGCAGGAAATTGTTCAAGTGTCTTTTATTCCAAGTTTTTCGCATCCTGAGTTTACATCCGGAAGAAGTATATATAGACTCAGGACAAACCCTGATCTTTTCAAAAATATCTTCTCCCAAAACCCTAAATCTTATCACTTAAACTCTACTACCCAGGTTTTACAATATAAGGCCTTTTAAAATGGAGTTTCGATAAAATCTAACCATTCTGCAAATCTTAGTGCAGTTACTTGCCATAAATGGAGAAGGCATGATCTGATATTATTCTCATCCATCTGTAACTGCAAGTAAATATCTTCATTTTCTGGTCGGTCGCCGATATATTCCATAAATGGGCACTATGTGTGAAGGTATCTTCATATTTTTGGTGCATCTTTCGGGAGCGTCTCATTAATTCCTCAGAGAAATTCGGATGAGTCACTGGTTTCTCTGACATTTTATCTTCGTAGAGCCACCTTTGAGTTGAAATTCTTTGCACGCCATTACTTTCACCATAAATTCTCTTGTTAAATGCGTCCATCGGCAAATTTCGATAACTGTGTGTAGATATTTTCATTTTTCGGCCAATTGCCGACATATTCCATTAAATGAGGTAGCTGCTTAGTCACCGTAAAGTCTCTTTGCGGCCAGATCTGTAAAATCTGGATGGACCAAAAATTCTCGGCATCTCACATTTCCATCTGATGGCCTTCGCTTGATCCGCGCTTATTTTGTCTTTTTCGCCATTACTTTCGCTAGTATGCAACTGCCAGATGGCTTTCTACAAAAGACAAAACCAGGATTAGCATTTTAATATTATTAAATTAAAACCCTAATGCTCATTATATGTCGGCTTGATTTCCTTCTTCCAAGCTTATGGCATCGCAAAAATGAGACAGGTCCGAAAATGGAACATGTCACGATATCGCGACGTTTTCTTTGAGCTATGCCTCCACTTAACACTTGTCGCGATATCACGACGTTTCCGTCGAGTTTTGTTTCCACTTAACACTTGTCGTGATTTCATGACGTTTCCAAAACTTGCGTCATGATTTCATGATGTTTCCTTTGAACTTTGCCTCCACTTAACACTTGTCGTGATATCACGACGTTTCCATAACTTGCGTCATGATTTCACGACATCTCCATTGCTTGGGTTTCTCAATATAAACCATGTCATAATTTCATGACGCTTCCAAAACTTGCATTGCAAAATCGCGATGCTTCTAATCACTTGGAACTTTCTACCAAAACTTGCGTCGCGAAATCGTGATGCTTCTAATCACTTGGCACTTTCTACCAAAAGGCGTCATGAAATCATGACGCTTCTATCACTTGGCACTTTCTACCAAAAGGCATCATGAAATCGTGATGTTTCTATCACTTGGCACTTTCTACCAAAATGCATCATGAAATCGTGACGTTTCTATCACTCGGCACTTTCTACCAAATGCGTCGCGAAATCGCGACGTTTCTGTTGCTTGGCTCTCTTTACCAAAATGCATCGCGAAAACATGACATGTCGCGATATCGTGACATTTTTGTCACTTAGCCTTTTTCTTCGTCGGACATCATGAAAACATGACATGTCGTGATATCGCGACATTTTCCTCAAGCTTTCCTTTTGGTCCAAATGCGTCGTGAAATCGTGACGTTTTCCTTGAGGTTTGCCTCCAATTAAAATGTGTCGTGATATCGTGACGTTTTTCTCACTTGACTTCTTTCTATCTAAACCATGTCATGATAACATGACTTGTCGCGATATCGCGACGTTTTCTACAAGCTTTGCTTCTGATCCAAACCTATCGCGATATCGTGACGTTTTCTACAAGCTTCGCTTTCAACTAAAACTTGTCACGAAATCGTGACGCTTTCTTTACTTAGCTCTTTCAAATGAAACACGTCATGAAAATGGAACGTTCTCTTCAAGTTTGGCTTTCTGACTAGAATATGTCGCGATATCGCGACGTTTCCCTTTCGCGGCTCTTTTTACCAAAACACATCGTGAAATCACTGTGTTTTCATCCCTCGGCCTTTTCTACCAAAATATGTCGCGATATCGCGACGTTTTCGAAAATGGAAAATGTCGCGATATCGCGACGTTTCCAAAAATGGAATATGTCACGAAATCGTGACGTTCCCAAGTGATTTCCACTTTGCCAATTCTCTAGAAATTGTAGGTTGACTCCAATGATTTTGTTCATCTGTATTCGCATTTTTTACATATTAGTGAAAGATCTTCTTTACTCAGAATGACTCTAACATTTTAAACAAATGAATTCTAAATTGAAATCAAAGCCATATGCAAGCCCACTTAAATACTTTGGTATATGCAAAACTTGAAGAAGAAGGAGGCAAGCACAATTTGGAAAAAACCTAAAAAATATCAAGAGGGTCCCTACGGCAAAATGAAAGCTAAATATTTTCAAAGGATGGAATTTCATTTTTTTTTAGTGGGGGTGTGTTGCTTCTCAACACTACCCAAGGCCAAGGATGGATAATTCATCTAGTTTATCATCCATCCAAATTCAATGTACCATCCACTCGATGCTTTAGACCACCAATCACCACTAATCTAGGCCACCCATCACCATTGTTGCCACCACTTGATATCTTTAGCTTGTCCATTAATGTCCCTCAAATTTTTGGCAACCACCTTGAGAAGCATCATCCTGAAAAAATCATGTGGGTGCAACAATGCAAAATTACACCCACATGACCTCTAGCATATATCTACTATATCATAGAATTTAGCCTTGACTTAGGACTAAAAACACAACAGTACAATGTAACAACATTTTCCCAAGTCTATCAAGCAATTGTTACTACTAAAAATACACTAATATTTGTAGGAAGGCTACCTCCTAGATTTATGATGCCATATTTCCAAGAGATAGTTAATTCCACTTATTTGAAAGAGACTCTTATAACTCCTATAAAAATTACACATCTCCCTTCAATTTCTCCTATCCCCACTCCCAAGGCATTACCTCTAGTACCTACTATGCCAACCTTACCAGTATCTGAGTAAGGAATCTCCAATAATGATAGAAGTGTTATCTACCCTAAATACACTAAATAACAAGGTGATGACTATTGAAAAAATGAAAACTAAGAGATACTAGCCTAGGATATTCCATTATGTCATCAAGGAGCAAAGGGCTTCTACCAATAATACTATAAAAAATATCAACAATAGTTGTCATGATAAGGAAATAGAATCGACGGTTGCAGAGCTAGAAAGTCATCCTTGGTGCATAGTGTGCAGTGACCCTCATAAAAAATATACTTGTGTAATTTATCAACACAAAACTTAATTGGGTATAGAAAAATCTAAAAATGATCAAAAGGGTCAATTTAATATGTTGTGGGAACCAGAAAAGGTCATGATCACTCAAGATCCTTTGGAAGAGGAGTGTATATCAGTATTTACCAAATCAAAGAAAAAAGCCACTCTAGGTGGATTTGAAGAAGTTAGTAAGTCCTAGCTCAACCTCAAAATCCCAAAGATTAGATACTACATGATACCAAGAAAGCTCTGGTTCAACTAGAGACAACAAATATTTATCTTGTATTAGAACCATGAAAGGAGCAATCAATATAAGAATAAACAAAATAAACAAAAGAAGCTCTATCCAAGTCAAAATAGCAAGACCAAAATAAGCTCAAATATCCTTCTATAACAAATATGCAGAGGATAGAAGCCACTAAAGAATACAGAAGGAGGTTTGATGAACTAGAAATAAAAATTGAAAAGAAATAAATAGAAGCATCTAGTTTCAACATTGTTGAAGAAATTTAGAAGACCCCCTCTAAAGCAAGTATGTATGATGCCTTGATGATCCTTGGACAAATAGATTTACTTAGAGCTTCATTAAATATGACCAATTTAGGAGACAATTCAAGTTCAAAATATAACCTTGCTTAGGATTTGATAACTCTAGGGGCTGGAAAGAATATGCCACCTCCTTTTTACATGTCCCTAAGGATGGAAGGATGGGTTGTACATAATTGTATGATTGATTCTGGAGCTATGACTACTATGATGCCTAAGGTAGTATGTGAAGCTATGGGTATGGAATACACTTTATCATGTCCCAAAGTTTTACAATTAGATGGTACTCCTATCAAAATAGTGGGAGTTATCAAATATGTTCCAATGATGCTACACAAAGTGTTAAAGATTATTGTAATTCAGGAGGTAGTGGTTGTGGACCTCGAGCCATATTTTGGCCTTTGCCTATCTCATGAATTTACAACAAAAGTAGGAGGTTATATATACTTAGATTACTCTCATATGATAATCCCACATAAGGGTAGAAAAATTAAAATCATCCCTGAGAAACCAACATCTTATCAAATTGAGAAGATAGAAGAAGATAAATGTATCAATACAATTGTTGAAGAAATAGATCCTTTGGAAGATATTCTGGAGGAGTTGCAAACTAAAGATGAATTATCTCTGAGAAACTATGATGCCTTGATAAAAACTAGGATTGGTACATATCGCATCACAAAACTAGAATAAAAATGTCTCCCAACTATGATAAATCAAGAACTATGAAAAATAGAGCTTTGGAAGCTTTAATTTGATGGGGCTAGATGCAATAATGGGTTCAAAGCTGGGATAGTGCTAGTATCTCCTTCAAAAGGAATCAAAAGTTTCTCCTATAGGTTAACATGGAGCTGCACTAATAATGTTACTAAATATGAAGCCTTGTGTCTTGGCTTAATGCAAGCAGAAAGAATGGGTATTAAGTTACTCTCAATTTATGGCAACTCTAAGCTCATGGTCAACCAAGTAATAGAGAAATGTAATAGTAAAAATTATTACTTGAAAGCATACCAAAATAGGGTATGGGATCTAAAGGAAGGCTTCAAAGCATTGAATATAAAATCCATTCCTTGAGAGTAGAATGAGATAGCTAATGCACTTGCTTCTCAAGGAGAAAATTACATGTCTTTTGTAGAGTATGGTTAAAGGAGAAATAAAGTAAAGATCATTTTCAAGGTAACAATCCTAGATAAGGAAATATTTTGGCAGGTATTTGAATATGGTCAACACATCATTGATTTTTGGACAAGAGAGGTAATTTAATCAACTCAACAAGAATATATGCTATAAGAAATAGACCAAGAAGAAATTATTCAATTGAAGAATAATCATATCTTGAAAGGTTTGATTACTCTAGAAAGATTTTTTGATAATAATGATAGAAATACAAGGCACATGATAAAAACAGAAGAATAAGCTTATAGAGAGGTCCAAATTAAACTAGGAAAAAGTTTAAAAGTCAAAATTCATTTCTCTATGAAGGAAGTTGATCAGTTCAAGTCATTGTGCAAGTGGTACCAAGACATAATAGCATGGAGTTATGATTATCTCCAGGTTTATTACAAGGATATAATTCAACATACTATTGAGCTAACACCTGAATCCAAGCCATTTAGGCAGAAACATAGGCCGATTAATCTCAAAATAGAAGTGACAATGAAATAGGAGCTCCTTAAATTATTGAATGCCAAAATCATATACCCAATCAAACATTCTACATGGGTGGCCAACTTGGTGCTAGTAAGGAAGAAGAATGGAGATATCCACCTTTGCATTGATTTTCAAAATTTAAACAAGGCATCATTGAAGGATCATTATCCCTTGTCCCAAATTGATCAGATCTTACAAAAAGTGGTAGGGGCAAAAATATTCTCTCCTAGAAAAATATTTAGGATATAACCAAATTAGGGTCAAATATGAAGATCAATATAAAAACATTCACTACCAAATGGGGGATATTTGCATATCAAAGGTGTTAGATTTTGATGATATATATTAAATGAAATGTAACCACAAGATCTAAAATGAGTAAGCAATGTTAACTATATGATAATGATAATATAATATGCAAGAAAACTATATGAGAAACTTTTGCAATAACTTAAAAAATTATCATTAATGAAAGCTCACAAAAATAGTACAATGTAATATAATGGATATCTTCAACACTCCAAAAATTCTTGCATGATCTACATTTTATCTACCTTCTCTTCTCATCACTATGCTCTACTTGTTTTAGTATGGTTTTTCATCAAGCCAACGCTAGAACTATGCCTATATTCCTTAGAAATATGAAGGTGAGCACCCACTAATCACAACCCAGACTAAAAATTGGAAGAATCAAATTGATTTGATTCAATCTCTAGAAAAGGATGGCATACCTTTGTCAACTTAATAAATTTTGACTCTCTTCTACTAAAAAATGGTGAAATCTTAAGGGTAGGGATAGAAGGATTAGAAATGTATGAATAAAATATGGACAAGTGAAGCTAACATCATAGACATCCACAAAGCATATTTCAGCAAATTAGAACTTTAGAAACAATATTCAGGACTAATAACATTCAAAAATTTGCAACACTCTGTGTTAATGGTATTTGGCATACTCAAATAATTATACCAAATATTTAAATCATTAATTATCCAAATTAATAGAATAAGATAAATGCCTTGACTAAAAAAAATAGAATTCCCATAAGCATGTGTGTGAGAATGAATTATTTCCATTTTACTCTAAGTTAGATGTCCAAATTAACAAAATAGACTAACCATAGCAATAAGAGCAAAAATAACTTTACAAAATTATGACCAGCCAATCAACATAAAAATAAGTTCAAGGTAACCATACCTTGTAACACTTCATTTATTAATTGCAAAAGATATATATATATATAGTAGTGCAAGAAAACACTTCAGAGCTGACCCCTTGAAATGAGGTCACTGCCTTTATTTATGGATTTACAATGAATTACATTCTTGTTGGCAATTTTGGGTACCTTGAGTACATTGCCTTTGTCTAAGATCAGTTGTTGTCATTGATGTCAAGGAGCTATTGATAGATGTTGTTTTTGATGTCGAGGAACTTTTGGAGCAACTTGTTTTTATGTCCAAGGATGTGTTTTTGTTGAAGGTTTCAGTTGGTCAGTAAGTCTCCAAGAAGATCAGAGTAGCCCAGTTGCCAAAAATCTAGAAAAATATTAAGTAGAATAAGTTTGTAGGCTGCTGGAAAAACTGTCACGATTTCGCGACATGTTTGAGGAGAGAGAAAGTCATGATTTCGTGACATGGTTGAGGAGAGAGAAAGTTTGGCCAAAACTGTCGTGATTTCGTGACATGCAGGAAGGCAGAGGCAAAGCGGGAAAAAGTGTCACGATTTTGCGACATGTTTGAGGAGAGAGAAAGTTCGGCTAAAAAATGTCACGATTTTGTGACATGTAGGAAGGCAGAGGCAAAGCAGGCAAAAGTGTCATGATTTCGAGACATGTTTTAGGAGAGAGAAAGCTCAGCCGAAACTATCACGATTTCGCGACATGCAGGAAGGCAGAAGCACAGCGGGCAAAAAGTGTCACGATTTCGCGACAAGTTTTCAAAGAAGTTGTACGGACGCAGGAAGTGTCACGATTTTGCGACATGTTCCAGTTTCACGAGCAGTTGGCAAGAAAAATAGTAAGGCAAAGAAAGCGTCGTGATTTCGTGACATGTTTCATTTTTGCTAGTGCAAATCAAGAAAAGGATGAAGGAGCAAGAGGTGTCACAATTTCACGACAGAGTTGCTGATGACATCAGCAAAAGGCAAAGGTGTCGCGATTTCATGACAGTTGCGGAGAAGAAGGCGTTGAGGTCCAGAGCATCATGATTTCGTGACCAAAATCATGATGACGTCAGTAAGAGGCAAAGGTGTCACGATTTCATGATAGTTGCAGAGAAAAATGCATTGAGGTCTAGAGCGTCGCGATTTCATGACCAAAATCATGATGACGTCAGCAAGAAGCAAAGGTGTTGCGATTTCGTGACAGTTGCGGAGAAGAAGGCAGTGAAGTCTAGAGCATCGCGATTTCATGATAAGATTCATGATGACGTCAGCAAAAGTTGTAGCATCGTGATTTCGTGACTACAACGGAGAAGAAGGCAGTGAAGTCTAGAGCGTCATGATTTTGCGACAAGTTTCATGATGAAGTCAGTAAAGGCTGTAGTGTCACGATTTCATGACAACAACGAAGAAGAAGGCAGTGAAGTCTAGAACATCATGATTTTGTGACAAGGTTAACGATGACGTCAGCAAAGGCTGTAGTGTAGCAATTTTGCGACAACAAACTCAAGAAGGTGTTCAACAGACCAAGGCGTAGCGATATCGTGACAAGATACATTGTGACCTCAGCAAAGGCTATAGTGTTACGATTTCGCAACAACAAATCAAAGAAGGTGCTCGACAAGAGTAGTGTTGCGATTTTGTGACAGCGTGTAATGTAAGGTGTACAGCAGACCAAGGTGTAGCGATATCGTGACATGTTTGAGTGTCGCACGAGAAAAGCCACAGAACAGTAGAAGCGTTTGTTGCTGACAAAGTTAACCTTTGTCGACAAAGTATAAAGTCTCTCAGCTAATGTAGTAGAAGTTGAACAGTTGACTAAAGATCAAAGATTTTATCCTGAGATTATGAGTATTAAAAGAAGACTGTTTGAGCATTTTTGTGTATCGATTTAGGAGAGCATTCGAAGCGTGGCATTCATAGATTTAGTGTGGCAAGCAAGGTTCGATCATCGAAAAAGCAAAGAAGCGAAGTCTGACTGCAACATCAAAGTGCGTTTTGTTGAAATCTTCTAAGTGTAGAAGTCGATGCTATTGCATACACGAAGAATGTGTTGTTGCTTATGAAAAGACTGTGCAGATAAGATTCAGTTGTGATTGTGACTGTGTTTGCACAGTTTGGGTAAGAGAAATAAAAGTGCGCGCAGTAGATGCTGCTATAAGTGCGAACAATTGTGAAGAACAAACTGTGATCAAGTGCTGCTATAAGTTGAGAAGAGAATGCTGCTATAATTCAAGAAGACTGTGCTGCTGTAGTTGTGCAGACAGTGAAGGATTGTTTTTTCCAAACCAAGTGCCAAAAAGAACAAAGAAAGAGGACAGAATTGTGCCATACCAAAGGACTATGTTTTGGTGCAGAAAAGAGGACTAGCTTGCTGTGACAGAGTTGAGGACAGAGATCTTCAGCCAGAGCAGGGAAGATAGGTATCTTCTATGGAAAGAATTCCACTTGCTAAGGGTAAAAGAGATAGAGATCTTCTAGAGGATCACTAGCAAAGTAGATTTAAGGGAAGGTGTCTCCTTTGAGCTGAGGCTCATAAACATTGTAATCGGGAAGGATTCCTAGAGGTTTTGATATTACTTTTAGAAGAAAAGTTTTTATCCGTGGATTAATTTGTTGTGTCTCATTACGGATTTCTTCTTGTGCTCTGTTGTATTGTTGTCATTACTGCTATCTTATTCTGCTTGTTAATGGTTTGAAAATTGTAGTTATAAATCAAGTTTAAAAAAGGGTCTTATACTGTTCACCCCCTCTCTCAGTATAAGCTTGTGTTCTTCAATTGGTATTAGAGCAGGTGCCTTCGGAAAGTTTAAATAGCTTGAAGGAAAATTTTACAAAGAACACAATGGACTACTCGAGTAGCAATGCAGCACCTATTCTTGAAGGATCAGATTTTGGTCTGTGGAGTGCAAGAATGAAAGCTATCTAATGGCTCTTGGTAATGAGGTATGGTAAGTTATTGAAGATGGATATACCATTCCTAAAAATGGTCCTTACACTAAAGAAGATAGACTTCTACATCACAGCAACTCAAAAGCCATGAATGCAATCTTTAAGGGTTTACAAAAGGCAGATCTCACTAAAGTTATTCACTGCAAGACAGCCAGTGAAATGTGGAATCAATTGCAAGTTTTTCATACAGGTGATGCAAATGTTCGAAATGCCAAGTTAAGACATTTTAAAGGTATGTTTGAACAATTCAAGATGAATGATGATGAAAATATTAGTGACTACATGCTCTGGATGGATGAAGTTGTTAATTCTATGAAATACTTAGGTCTTGAACTTGCTGAAAATGATGTGTGTGATAAGATTTTAAGATCTCTTCCAAATAGATTTAGTGAAAATATTTCTGCTATTGAGGAAGCCAAAGATTTAGATAAGTTGAAAAAGGATGAGCTCCATAGTATTCTTGCAGCATTTGAATTGAGGACACAAGTGAAAGTTGATGTAAAGAAAGAGGTAGCTTTCAAAGCTATCAAGAAATCGAAAGGCAAACAGATTCAAGAAAGTTATGAGTCTTCTAGTGAGGAAGAGGCATATTACAGTAGGAAAGGCAAGTTTTCCAGAAAGCACAAAAGCAAGAAAAATATAAATTGTTTCAACTACGGGAAATTTTGCCATTATGCTACTGACTGTACTGTTTCTAAAGATGAAAGTGATGAAGATATACAGGATGTTAAAAGCAAGGATTCTGAAAAGCACAGGTATTACAGAAACAGCAAAAATGAGTACAGCAATCACCGAGAAAAGCAAATATGAGTACAGCAATCATGGAAAGAGGCATTCTCACAAGAATAAGAAGAGCTTCTACTTGGACAAAGCAAGTAAGTGTTATAGCGATGAAAGTGACGAGTTCTTCTAGTGATGATGAAAATGAGATGCTGTTCATTTCAGAAAAAGAGGAAGAACCGAAACACAAATTCATTATCATGAAATGTTTTAGATGTGGAAATTTTGGGCACCTTGAGGATGGTTGTAGAAATGACGATTTGGCTACTAGTATGTATGAGGATGTTTCAGAAAACCTCAATGAAGATGCATGTATGGTTTTTGAAAAAGGTAGCACCTCTAGTGATAAGAAATCTGAAAAAGGCTGTGATGATTCAAAACGCCATCAAATAAAGGATCTTGAATGCGAACTCAATAATGATCTTAGTTTTTTGAAAAAGGAAAGAAAGAAGAATGATAAACTCAAGATTAAGGTTGATGAATGTTGTATGGAGATAGATGAACTTGTAGAAAATCTTGAAGTATCTATGGCTAAGACACAAGAACTCAAAAATGAATTAGAATCTAAAATTTTGGAGTATAGTGAGTTAGAACAGGAAATAGCTTCTTTGAAAGAAGAAAATAAAGAGTATAAGGATAAGCTCTACAGATTTCAAGATAGCTCCAAGAAGGTTAAATTTCTCATCGAAGGACAGAGAAAACCAACAGATAAAACAGGTCTCGGTTTTATTAAGTCACACAAGGAACAGGTTGGTAAATCTAGCAAAATATTTCAAAAGAAAGAGAGTTATGTTGAAGAAAATACTTCAGATCATGAGTCTGTAAGTGATGAATACGTAGAAATAGAGAACCATATTCAGACTGAGAAGAAGAAGTTTTTGGGACCCATGAATTTGAACAAAAGAAAATTTCACGATAGATGTTATGTATGTCACAGATTTGGTCACACTGTTGTACAATGCATGACTCAAATGCAGAGAGTAAATGACAGTTTTAGGAGACGTAATTTCTTTCAAGGGTATTTCTACTCGTGTCAACAATTCAGGCACAAGGTAATTTTTTGCAAGACAAATAACACGAACTGGGTTAGTTAGAACAGGCGAATTCAAAAAATAGCCATGACTGATATTGTTACCTGCTATAAATGCAACAATGAAGGATACCTAGCTAGACAGTGTAGAGCTGATCTTCTGAGATATAGGAACAAAAAAAGCAACATGAACAAGTTCAAGAATCAAGGCATGGACAAAAATAAGAAAAATGTCATTAACAGGTCCGAGGATCAAAACAGTGATAGGAACAAAAATATAGGAAAAGAATTCAAAAGAAGGCCCGACAAAGAAATCTTGGACACTAATGATGATGAGTGTTTAATGGGAGTATCACTCCCAAGCCTATTCTAATAATCTCATTAGGATATGGGGGAGGGACTAAGCTAAGAGGCTCATTCTTAGTCCCAAGCCCCAAAGGTGACCCTTTGCCATTGATGACAAAGGGGGAGAGATTTAAGTAAGGGGGAGAGTTTTCAAGAGAAGAGGAAAGCTTCTTTTTAGGGGGAGCAAAACTTGAAGAGATTGAATTCAGTTTTGGCTCTTGAAAGATGTGTTTTAGTTAAGGGTTGCCATCAATGACAAATGGGGAGATTGTTGGAAATTTTGGGTACCTTGAGTACATTGCCTTTGTCTAAGATCAGTTGTTGTCATTGATGTCAAGGAGCTATTGATAGATGTTGTTTTTGATGTCGAGGAACTTTTGGAGCAACTTGTTTTTATGTCCAAGGATGTGTTTTTGTTGAAGGTTTCAGTTGGTCAGTAAGTCTCCAAGAAGATCAGAGTAGCCCAGTTGCCAAAAATCCAAAAAAATATTAAGTAGAATAAGTTTGCAGGCTGCTAGAAAAACTGTCACGATTTCGTGACATGTTTGAGGAGAGAGAAAGTCATGATTTCGCGACATGGTTGAGGAGAGAGAAATTTTGGCCAAAACTTTCATGATTTCACGACATGCAGGAAGGCAGAGGCAAAGCGGGAAAAAGTTTCATGATTTTGCGACATGTTTGAGGAGAGAGAAAGTTCAACCAAAAACTGTCACAATTTCATGACATGCAGGAAGGCAGAGGCAAAGCGGGCAAAAGTGTCACGATTTCGAGACATGTTTGAGGAGGAGAAAGCTCGGTCGAAACTGTAATAATTTCATGACATGCAGGAAGGCAGAAGCACAACAGGCAAAAAGTGTTGCGATTTCGCGACAAGTTTTCGAAGAAGTTGTACAGATGCAGGAAGTGTCACGATTTCGTGACATGTTCCAGTTTAGTGAGCAGTTGGCAAGAAAAATCCTAAGGCAACGAAAGCGTCGTGATTTCGTGACATGTTTCATTTTCGCTGGTGTAAATCAAGAAAAGGATGAAGAAGCAAGAGGTGTCACGATTTCACGATAGAGTTGCTGATGATGTCAGCAAAAGGCAAAGGTTTCATGATTTTGCGACAGTTGCGAAGAAGAAGGCATTGAGGTCCAGAGCATCGCGATTTGGTGACTAAAATCATGATGATGTCAGCAAGAGGCAAAGGTGTCGTGATTTCATGACAGTTGCAGAGAAAAAGGCGTTGAGGTCCAGAGCATCATGATTTTGCGACCAAAATCATGATGACGTTAGCAAGAAGCAAAGGTGTCACGATTTCATGGCAGTTGCGGAGAAGAAGGCAGTGAAGTCTAGAGCGTCGTGATTTCGCAACAAGATTGATGATGACGTCAACAAAATCTGTAGCGTTGTGATTTCATGACTGCAATGGAGAAGAAGGCAGTGAAGTCTAGAGCATCACGATTTTGCGACAAGTTTCATGATGACATCAATAAATGCTGTAGTGTCACAATTTCGCGATAGCAACGAAGAAGAAGGCAGTGAAGTATAGAACATCACAATTTCGTGACAAGGTTAACGATGACATCAACAAAGGCTGTAGTGTAGCGATTTCATGACAACAAACTCAAGAAGGTGTTCGACAGACCAAGGCATAGCGATATCACGACAAGATACATGGTGACGTCAGCAAAGGCTGTAGTGTCACGATTTTGTGATAGCAAATCAAAGAAGGCACTCGACAGGAGTAGTGTTGCGATTTCACGACAGCGTGTAATGTAAGGTGTACAGTAGACCAAGGCATAGCGATATTGCAACATGTTTGAGTGTTGCACGAGAAAATCCATAGAACAGTAGAAGCATTTGTTGCCGACGAAGTTAACCTTTGTCGACAAAGTATAAAGTCTCTCAGCCGATGTAGTAGAAGTTGAATAGCCGACTAAAGATCAAAGATTTTATCCTGAGATTGTGAGTATTAAAAGAAGATTGTTTGAGCATTTTTGTGTATCAATTAAGGAGAGCATTCAAATTATGGCATTCGCAGAGTTAGTGTGGCAAGCAAGGTTCGATCATCGAAAAAGCAGAGAAGCAAAGTCTGATTGTAGCATCAAAGTGTGTTTCATTGAAATCTTCTAAGTGTAGAAGTCAGTGTTGTTGCATACACGAAGAATGTGTTGTTGCTTATGAAAATACTGTGCAAAGAAGATTCAATTGTTATTACGACTGTGTTCGCACAGTTTGGGTAAGAGAAAGAAAAGTGCATGCAGTAGATGCTGCTATAAGTGCGAACGATTGTGAAGAACAAACTGTGATCAAGTGCTGCTATAAGTTGAGAAGAGAATGCTACTGTAATTCAAGAAGACTGTGCTGCTATAGTTGTGCAGATAGTGAAGGATTGTTTTTTCCAAACCAAGTGTCAAAAAGAACAAAGAAAGAGGACAGAATTGTGCCATATCGAAGGACTATGTTTTGGTGTAGAAAATAGGACTAGCTTGCTATGACAGAGTTGAGGACAGAGATCTCTAGCCAGAGCAGGGAAGACAGGTATCTTTTGTGGAAAGAGTTCCACTTGCTAAGGGTAAAAGAGATAGAGGTCTTCTAGAGGATCACTAGCACAGCAGATTTAAGGGAAGGTGTCTCCTTTGAGCTGAGGCTCATAAACATTGTAATCAGGAAGGATTCCCAGAGGTTTTGATATTACTTTTAGAAGAAAAGTTTTTATCCGTGGATTAATTTGTTGTGTCTCATTACGGATTGCTTCTTGTGCCTTTGTTGTATTATTGTCATTACTGCTATCTTATTCTGCTTGTTAATGGTTTGAAAGCTGTAGTGATAAATAAAGTTTAAAAAAGGGTCTTATATTGCTCACCCCCCCTCTTAGTATAAGCTTGTGTTCTTCAATTCTCAATATTACAAGGAACTTTGGTTCTCCTTGATCTTCATGATGATTACAATTCATGGTGCCTGCTAGTTATGTCTTCTTGATCAACTGTAATAAACCTTAAATCATCTTCATCTCCACTATCAATGGTTCTTAAGATTTTATTTCATACACTAATCTATAATTGCATTTAGTTGGTTAGAATATTCTAGAAGCTTTTGGACTATAAATGGTGATTTAGCTTCCATGTCACCCACTTTGTCTCTCCCCTACCTTTGTGACAAGCATACACATCCAAAATATTATTTTAACTTGCTAGGATCAGCAATTTTTGACTGGTGGGTACAATTATCTTTCTTGTGTTCTTGAATAATTATCTGCAATCTTCAGGTCTGCATCCCCTTATTGTGATTTTCCATTTTCTTACATTTTTATGATTTGTGTATGGATTATAAATACATTGGAGAATCACACATAGTTTCTTTTCCCCATCTTTGACCATTTCTTGCACTTTTCCATTTTCTTGCACTTTTTTTATTTACGTGTAGATTACAAAGGTGTTGGAGAATCACTCATAGCATATGTTCCCCATCTTCGACCATTTCTCACACTTTTCCATTTACTCACATTTTTTTATTTGTGTGTGGATTATAAAGGCATTAGAGAATCATGCATAGCATATTTTCCCCATATCTAACCATTTCTCATGATTTTCCATTTGCTCTTGCTTTTATAATTTAGCCGTATTTCACTAAACTTTTGCATTCATGCTAGGATTGCAAGTCACAACCAATGAGAAATGACATATATTTCTTTCTTGAAAACTCAAATATTTCTTGAGAAATTTTGCTCCTTTGCATATTTGAACTTCGGCCATAGTAAAAATATGACTATCCATAGCATTTTTTCAAAAAATTTGATACATGTAGATTTTTTAACCTACATTATGATGCCTCTTGAGGAACTTTACACGAAAAGTTATAGAACTTAGACAACCTTATCCAGATACCAACACATTGAAGCAAATATGAAAATAGGGTCTTAACGAATGTACTAGAGGAGGAAGAGGATACTAACGTGATGAATACAATGTGGGGGAATAAAATAGGACAAGGTGATGTTAAAGTGAAATGGGGATACAGAGAGGTTTGATGGATAACAAAGTGAACCTCATAATACACATGAAAAGGGAACGGAAGAAAAAGGAGAGGGACAAAACATAGTATGAAAATCCACATAAAACAAAAAGGAAAGCTAAGAAAGAGAAGAAAGATGATATTTTCACATGTGGGGGGAGAAAAAATACCAAAATATTGAAGAAAAGGAAAAGAAGACAATAAATCAAGGGAATTGGAGGTACACATAATAATAGAATTGTTAACAACACCATACCTCCATATGTATACTCCATCGGGGTGTAAATATCATATGTATATTTCATCGAGGCATAGGGATGCTTCCAAGGCAGATATATTGCCATAGTGCAGGCAATTGTCTGACCTGTTCTATGTATCTTTATCTTCCTTACATAATCAAACTATAATTTATTTAGCCAATTATACACCCCTCTATAGTTCTTTGTTTGCACAATCTAGCCCATGATGTATTCAAATCTTCCTCTTCTAAGTGGTACTCATCCTTACATAGATTCGATCTAAGGGTAATCATTGCATTAGATAATGATTGTGATATCATGCCTCAAATACAAAAATATCCTACCTATCTAGACAGACTTTAAATCACCACAAAAGTCCTTTACTCATGTGGTCTTGCCTTTAGCTGAGCTCATTTCACATGAGATATGACATTCTTCGTTTGATTCTACCTATGTGACCTTTAATTTTTCCAATGTTCCTACTCTACTTTGGAATTTTTTTGGTTTCATCCATTGGGAAACAGAGTCAAAAAAATCTTATCCTGAAGTCCCATCTTCCTATAATATAACTTGCTTGATTTGATCCCACATGCTTCCCGCTACTTCCTTAAAATATGTACTAGATATCGAGAGGCACATGCTCCATGAGGGAACTGCCCTGCTTATTTATCATGACTGTAGTCAACCATTTTATTTACTCATTGGATATGTACACAAAATTTAGCATGGGAAAGGCCCACACCCAAATTTAGGATTCATTTTGTGACACTATCCCATGAATCAACAATGTCCAAACCATATAGTCCTAAATATGTATCTTTCTTCATACTCTTGATTAGATATTACATAGAATTTTCTTATTTTTGATATAAAATGCCATGATTTCCCATTTATTTCCTTAGAACCATTGTGTGGATCAACTAATAATTTGTAAATCTATGATATCTTAAAAACCTACCTCCAATACAACACCCAAGATGTTGATCCATTTCGAGGACATTCACACCCATGTGAACACAGTGACCCAACTTCTTGCTATATCACATTTGTATGATTATTCATATGGAATATAATAAAATGGTCACTGGTTACCTTTTGGTGATGAGAAGAACCTATTATCATCATTCCTTGTTGTTTGTCATCTTCAAAAAAATATTGTACCTAATTTTATTTTGAAAGGTTATTGTAGACACCAAAATATAGGCATTTGCATTTCATCACATAGTTCTGCATATTAAATTATATGCCTAGATCGCACATCAATTACTGTACATTTCACCCACATTGCACATCAAAATTCTGCATAATAATATATGCCTAAGTCTAAACTTAGGCATATAATTCTTGCACATCATTCATTCACATTGCACATTCCAATTTTGCATAATAAAATAATATGCCTAAGTCTAAACTTAGGTGTATTTTCTTGCACATTAATTTATATTTTTTGAATTTATTAAATTTAGAAAATCAACATAATATACCCTATCTCCCCACTTGAAATGTGTTTTTGCCACATCACCATCACCCCTTGCCACCTCTCACACACTCATTTCACCCTTGTCCCTTCACACGGGATATCCCTCACACTTCACTCCACTTTCACCTACCCACTTGCCACATCTCGCACCTCACTCCACACTTTTGTTGGATATTTTGAGTCCATAAGAGTTTTCATTGATGTCAAGATA
This sequence comes from Wollemia nobilis, assembly GCA_028583015.1. Taxonomy (NCBI): domain Eukaryota; kingdom Viridiplantae; phylum Streptophyta; class Pinopsida; order Araucariales; family Araucariaceae; genus Wollemia; species Wollemia nobilis. The sequence continues at coordinate 2,968,779 of JAQPPZ010002068.1, forward strand.
GAAATATGGCATTGTTGATTTATGTCAAAACATGAAGTTGTCATTGATGCCAAGAAGTGAATCACCATTGATGCCGAATGGTTGAAAGGTGCAAGTGAAAAGACATCATAGCACACCTTGCAATATTATGAATGGAATATTTGAATGGTTTTTATTAAAACCAATGGTGGCAATTTTAATGGTTTTTATTAAAACCAATGGTGGCAATTTTAATGGTTTTTATTAAAACCAATGGTGGTAATTTTAATGGTTTTCATTAAAACCATGTGGGCAAGTTGCAAGGTTTTTCTAAAAACCGAGGATGCCCTAAAGTTTGGTTTAAAAGACCAAAGCCCATTTAATTATTAAATTATAATAATTAAATTCTTCAAAAGAATTTAATTTATTATATTTAATAAATTAAATAAGCTAAAGTTTGGGCGCATACTATAAAGCTTGAGTGTCGGGTTATTCACGGGCAAGGTTTGCCCCTCTTCCACTGATGTCACCACGTTCTCACTACCGACGTGAAGAAACAAAGGCACATGGTATATAAATACCATAGCCTTCTCAAAGGTTATGCATCCTCTCATCCGCCGAAATAATTGATCTTCGAGCTTTGCGAAATTTCTCCTCGTGAAACAGTAGTTCGTGTGAAGACTTAGGGCAACGTGAGAGAAGAAGCCAAGACGTGGCTTGTGGAAATCAAAGGGTGCAAGGGAGTGGAGGCTCCAAGGGAGCACGTGGCTCCACGTCATTGGGAGCCAAGGTGAAAGCACTTAAGGAGAGAAGCGCTTCATGCAAAGCCAAAGTGGTAACATTCTTTTATTTGATATTTGATTTTTTGACTTAGGCTAAGGTTAGACTTAGGAGAAATAAGGAGGTAAATGGTTTGATTAGTGCCTAAGTTAAAAAGGAGTTTTGTGGATTTTATAAAAGTGTTAGGTGAAATTTTAATTGGTGGATAAAATCTCTTTTACCTTAGAAAAGGAAAGATTAGTTATTGCATTATTTATTAAAGGTTTTATCTTTAAAATGCAATAATAAAATAGGGAGTCATAAGTAGAAAAGTAGATTGATTTTTGAAGAATAAAATTCTGAAGTGGCTTATGACAAATATGTTTGATTGAGATCAATTTGTGATGTCCTAGGGTTTTGAGAAGTGAATATTCAAATTATTGTGGTGTTGGATATTATTTTAATATTGGAGTAATAAGGTGTATTCATGAATTATTATATGCCTTGTATTGTTAACTAACCTTCTTGAGCTTGGCAAAGAAGTGTTTTATTGTTGTGGCAATTTCTTGAAGTTCCTTATCATCAAGAAAAATGTATGGGCATATTCTTCCAAATTTAAGTTGTGTGATTGGTTTTTCTGAAAATAAGTTTGGAGTGAAAAGGACTTGATTAGGGTTTCCTATTGAGTGTGTTGAGTTAATGCTTCAAGGTTTTCTAGAATAAAGAATTGTTGTTAAAACCTTGTTTGTTAAGCATTGTTGTTGAAGCCATTGGTTGTGTGAAGAACTTGAACTAGGGTTTGAAAAGAACATGAGTATCATTGCTATGTGAGGATTGTTTTATAAGTATTGTTGTTGAAGTGAGTTGTTGAGCAAAGAACTTGAACTAGGGTTTGCAAAGATCATGAGTATCATTGTTATGTGAGATTTATTTTTAAGCATTATTGGAAATATTTTGAGTTGGTGTTCATATGCTTGGACTAGGGTTTGTGAGAAAGGGGTGTTTCATTGAGTGATTGGTTGAGTAGAGTTGGTTGAGCCTAGTCAAGTGGATGTGTGAAGTGATTGTTCAAGTTCCATAAAACAAACTATTCTATATTCTGAATTGAGTTGAGAAAGTGATTGAGCATTGAGTTGAATTTGAAGCATATTGAGTCTCTAACAATTCTCCTTATGTTTCTAAGAGAGTGATTGAAATTAATTGAGCATTGTGATGAGTATAGAGCATATTGAGTCTCTAACAATTCTCTTTATGTTTCTATGAGATTGGACAAGTTCTATGTGGACTTGTTGAGCAGATTTGAGGTAAGTCTTTGAGGAGACTTGTGGACTGATTTTGTGTGAGATTTTGTGGAAGCTTACAATACAGATTTGGATAAGTTCTTGAGAGGACTTATTGAGAAAATTTGAAAGTTCTAGAAATTGTAGAGAAGATTTGAGCAAGTTCTAGAGAGGACTTGTAGAGCATATTTGAGCAAGTTCTAGAGAGGACTTGTAGAGCAGATTTGAGCAAGTTCTAGAGAGGACTTGTAGAGCAGATTTGAGCAAGTTCTAGAGAGGACTTGTAGAGCAGATTTGAGCAAGTTCTAGAGAGGACTTGTGGAGCAGATTTGGATAAGTTCTAGAGAGGACTTGTGGATAGATTAGTGTGAGATTTTGTGGAAGCTTACAAGGTAGATTTGAGATAAGTCTTTGAGAAGACTTGAGAGCAGAGTTGATTGATTTGTTCAAACCTTGAGTTAAGGTTTAGGGTAGATCCAGAAGAGTTGAGTCAAGCCTTGAGTTAAGGCTTGAGGATAGAGATCGAGGATATATTTGTGCTAGACCGAAGGACTGTGTTTAGTGCAGATTTGAGGATAGATTTTGGTGCAGATTTGAGGATAGGTTTGTGCCAGACTAGAGATAGAGATTGAGTAGATTTGTGCTAGAAAGAAGGACTATGTTTAGTGTATATTTGAGATAGATCTTTGGAGGTGATAAAGTAGAGAGGATAGTAGTCTCTAGTGGATAGAGATCCATTAGCTAGGGTAGTGAGGATAGGTCTTCTAAGTGGGGACAAGAGTCTTTAGTGGAGAGAGATCCATAAGCCAGTGTAGTGGAGGCAGTAGTCTTCTAGAGGATCACCAGCTAGAGCAGAGGAGAAGGAGTTCTCTTATGGATAGAGATCCATGAACTTGATTTAGGGGATTGGTGTCTCCTTTGGATAGAGGTCCATAAACATTGTAATAGGGAAAGGATTCCCAAGATATTTATTGAGAAAATTTTAGTAAAATATTTTCTCCATGGAGTAGCCCACATTGGGTGAACCATGTTAAATTGGTGTCTCTATTATGTGTGATGATTTGTGCATTGCTTTGGTTATTGCTATTGATATTGCCATTGATTATATTGAATAATATTATTTGGGAAAGAAAAGTAAAAAGTGGTCTTATACTATTCACCCCCCTCTCAATATAAGCTTGTGTTCTTCAATTGGTATCAGAGTTGGTTCCTTCAGAAAAGGTTTAACAACTTGAAGGAAGATCTTACAAGAACACAAATGGCAAAGAAAGGCAAAAGTAGAACCATGAGACACAAGAAGAAAAGAACACACATGGTCATGAAAGAAAAGGAAGATGAATTCAATATTGTTGTTTTGGGAGGAAGAATGGAAATAGATTCAAGAGATGAATCAAGCAGTGGAGAAAATATCATATTGATAAAGTTTTGTACCAGATGTAGGAATACAAGTCACCATGCAACTTATTATCCACAAGAAGGTGAAGAATATTTTGTTTGTGGTCAACTCGGTCATGATGCAAGTTATTGTCATGGGTTCAATAGTAGTGAAGATGAAATGGATCTTCTCAAAAGAAAACCAGGGGGGGTAAATGATAACAGGGACAATCAAAATAGGTATGAAGAAGAAACTCTACTTTAGATAATAGAAGAAATTGAAGACCAAAGAAAAGAGGAAGATTCAGAAAAAGGGAAAGAGGAAGCCACTCTTAAGGAACTTGTTGAATTGAAAAGAGAGAATTTAGAATTGAAGGCTCAAATACAAGAAGATGAGAAATGTAAGACAAAGCTTCTACAAGATCTCTCCGACTTGAGAGATAAGGTTGAAAAGGCAAGAAGAGTTGAAGAAGGTATGATTGAAAAGTCAAAGGTAAAAGAGATAGAATGTGAAAGACTTATGGTTACTCTTGAAGAATTAAAAAGGGAGAACTCCAGATTAAGGGTTCAAGCTCAAGAAGATGAGAAAGCAAAAGCAAAGTTTCTACAAGAACTCACCAACTTCAAAATCAAGGTTGAAGAGGCAAGAAAAATTGAAGAAGGTATGTCAAAAAATTAAAGATAAAAGATCTAGAGTGTGAAATATTAGAGCATGAGATAGTTTCACTAAGGATGGAAGTAAAAGGTTCTAAGGACAAGCTACACAAGTTTGAGGAAAATTCAAAGACTTTGGATAAGATTATCAATGCACAAAGGTCATCAGTCACCAAAATAGGACTTAGTTCTAAAGAAGAACAAGGGAAATAGGAAGCAAAAAAAGGAGAGTCAAGCTCAAACACCAGAAAAGAAGAAGCATCAAAAGAAGTAAAAGAGAGAGTGAGACTTCTAAGGATAAGTTGGACAATAGAAAGTTCAACAAGAATAAAGGAACAAATGGAACAAGAAATAGGTAGAAGAGACTAAGAGACCAATAGGGTCTAGGCAAGGTTTCTTCAATGGATGATGCTTCTCATGTCACAGGTTTGGGCACATGGCTTCACAGTGTAGGACACATGAAAGATAGGAATATGGGAACTTTAGAAACACAACTTTTCCATGGGTATTTCTACTCATGTAATCAGTTTGGTCACAAGGCAATGAATTGTAGGGTTCATGACAGAAGAGGATATGACTTCACTAGGAGAAATCCTAAGATATTTGCACCTCCAAGGAATAATAACATTAAGTGTTATAAGTGCAATAATGATGGTCACACAACAAAGTGGTGTAGAGCAGACATTCCAGAATCAAGTATGAACAAGAATAGGAACAGGAACATGAACAGGAAGAACAGGAACAAGAACATGGATATGAATAGGAACAGGAACATGAATATGAACAAGAACAGGAATAGGAATAGGAAAGGAATGTAGACATGGACAGGAACATGGACATGGAAATAAATAGTCAGAGGAATCAGAAGGATCAGATAAGAAGGAAAGAGGATAAAGGTAAAGAATAGTGCTTTTTGGGAGTAGAAATACTCCCACCCCAGAATTAACCACCTCAAGAGGAGGTGGGGGAGGGGCTAAGCTAAGAGGCTCATTCTTAGCCCCGAGCCCCAAAGGTGACCCTTTGCCATTGATGTCAAAGGGGGAGAGATTTGAGTAAGGGGAGAGATTTGGTATTTGAGAAAAGAGGAGAGAGCATTGAGCCAGGGGGAGCAATGTCCCAGGGGGAGCAGAACAAAGGAAAGGTCAAGTTTTCGGTAAAAAGAAGTTGGGTTGCCATCAATGACAAAGGGGGAGATTGTTGGACATTTTGAGTCCATAAGAGTTGTCATTGATGTCAAGATAGAAATATGGCATTGTTGATTTATGTCAAAACATGAAGTTGTCATTGATGCCAAGAAGTGAATCACCACCGATCGTCGAATGGTTGAAAGGTGCAAGTGAAAAGACATCATAGCACACCTCGCAATATTATGAATGGCAGATTTGAATGGTTTTTATTAAAACCAATGGTGGCAATTTTAATGGTTTTTATTAAAACCAATGGTGGCAATTTTAATGGTTTTTATTAAAACCAATGGTGGTAATTTTAATGGTTTTCATTAAAACCATGTGGGCAAGTTGCAAGGTTTTTCTAAAAACCGAGGATGCCCTAAAGTTTGGTTTAAAATACCAAAGCCCATTTAATTATTAAATTATAATAATTAAATTCTTCAAAAGAATTTAATTTATTATATTTAATAAATTAAATAAGCTAAAGTTTGGGCACATACTATAAAGCTTGAGCATCGGGTTATTCACGGGCAAGGTTTGCCCCTCTTCCATCGACATCACCGCATTCTCACCACCGACGTGAAGAAACAAAGGCACATGGTATATAAATACCATAGCCTTCTCAAAGGTTATGCATCCTCTCATCCACCGAAATAATTGATCTCCGAGCTTTACAAAATTTCTCCTCATGAAACAACAGTTCATGCGAAGACTTAGGGCAGCGTGAGAGAAGAAGCCAAGACGTGGCTTGTGGAAATCAAAGGGTGCAAGGGAGTGGAGGCTCCAAGGGAGCACGTGGCTCCACGTCGTTGGGAGCCAAGGTGAAAGCGCTTAAGGAGAGAAGCGCTTCATGCAAAGCCAAAGTGGTAACATTCTTTTATTTGATATTTGATTTTTGACTTAGGCTAAGGTTAGACTTAGGAGAAATAAGGAGGTAAATGGTTTGATTAGTGCCTAAGTTAAAAAGGAGTTTTGTGGGTTTTATAAAAGTGTTAGGTGAAATTTTAATTGGTGGATAAAAGCTCTTTTACCTTAGAAAAGGAAATATTAGTTATTGCATTATTTATTAAAGGTTTTATCTTTAAAATGCAATAATAAAATAGGGAGTCATAAGTAGAAAAGTAGATTGATTTTTGAAGAATAAAATTCTGAAGTGGCTTATGACAAATATGTTTGATTGAGATCAATTTGTGATGTCCTAGGGTTTTGAGAAGTGAATATTCAAATTATTGTGGTGTTGGATATTATTTTAATATTGGAGTAATAAGGTGTATTCATGAATTATTATATGCCTTGTATTGTTAACTAACCTTCTTGAGCTTGGCAAAGAAGTGTTTTATTGTTGTGGCAGTTTCTTGAAGTTCCTTATCATCAATAAAAAGGTATGGGCATATTCTTCCAAATTTAAGTTGTGTGATTGGTTTTCTGAAAATAAGTTTGGAGTGAAAAGGACTTGATTAGGGTTTCCTATTGAGTATGTTGAGTTAATGCTTCAAGGTTTTCTGGAATAAAGAATTGTTGTTAAAACCTTGTTTGTTAAGCATTGTTGTTGAAGCCATTGGTTGTGTGAAGAACTTGAACTAGGGTTTGAAAAGAACATGAGTATCATTGCTATGTGAAGATTGTTTTATAAGCATTGTTGTTGAAGTGAGTTGTTGAGAAAAGAACTTGAACTAGGGTTTGCAAAGATCATGAGTATCATTGTTATGTGAGATTTATTGTTGAGCATTGTTGGAAACATTTTGAGTTGGTGTTCATATGCTTGGACTAGGGTTTGTGAGAAAGGGGTGTTTCATTGAGTGATTGGTTGAGTAGAGTTGGTTGAGCCTAGTCAAGTGGATGTGTGAAGTGATTGTTCAAGTTCCATAAAACAAACTATTCTATATTCTGAATTGAGTTGAGAAAGTGATTGAGCATTGAGTTGAATTTGAAGCATATTGAGTCTCTAAAAATTCTCCTTATGTTTCTAAGAGAGTGATTGAGCATTGTGATGAGTATAGAGCATATTGAGTCTCTAACAATTCTCTTTATGTTTCTATGAGATTGGACAAGTTCTGTGTGGACTTGTTGAGAAGATTTGAGGTAAGTCTTTGAGGAGACTTGTGGACTGATTTTGTGTGAGCTTTTGTGGAAGCTTACAATACAGATTTGGATAAGTTCTTGAGAGGACTTATTGAGAAGATTTGAGCAAGTTCTAGAGAGGACTTGTAGAGCAGATTTGAGCAAGTTCTAGAGAGGACTTGTAGAGCAGATTTGAGCAAGTTCTAGAGAGGACTTGTAGAGAAGATTTGAGCAAGTTCTAGAGAGGACTTGTAGAGCATATTTGAGCAAGTTCTAGAGAGGACTTGTGAAGCAGATTTGGACAAGTTCTAGAGAGGACTTGTGGATAGATTAGTGTGAGATTTTGTGGAAGCTTACAAGGTAGATTTGAGACAAGTCTTTGAGAAGACTTGAGAGAAGAGTTGATTGATTTGTTCAAACCTTGAGTTAAGGTTTAGGGCAGATCCAGTAGAGTTGAGTCAAGCCTTGAGTTAAGGCTTGAGGATAGAGATCGAGGATAGATTTGTGCTAGATCGAAGGACTGTGTTTAGTGCAGATTTGAGGATAGATTTTGGTGCATATTTGAGGATAGGTTTGTGCTAGACCAGAGACAGAGATTGAGTAGATTTGTGCTAGACCGAAGGACTATGTTTAGTGTAGATTTGAGATAGAGATTTGGAGGTGATAGAGTAGAGAGGATAGTAGTCTCCAGTGGATAGAGATCCATTAGCCAGGGTAGTGAGGACAGGTCTTCTGAGTGGGGACAAGAGTCTTCAGTGGAGAGAGATCCACAAGCCAGTGCAATGGAGGCATTAGTCTTCTAGAGGATCACCAGCTAGAGTAGAGGAGAAGGAGTTCTCCTATGGATAGAGATCCATGAACTTGATTTAGGGGATTGGTGTCTCCTTTGGATAGAGGTCCATAAACATTGTAATAGGGAAAGGATTCCCAAGAGATTGATTGAGAAAATATTAGTGAAATATTTTCTCCGTGGAGTAGCCCACATTGGGTGAACCACGTTAAATTGGTGTCTCTATTGTGTGTGATGATTTGTGCATTGCTTTGGTTATTGCTATTGATATTGCTATTGATTATATTGAATAATATTGTTTTGGAAAGAAAAGTAAAAAGTGGTCTTATACTGTTCACCCCCCTCTCAGTATAAGCTTGTGTTATTCAACTTCACTCCACTTTCACCTACCCACTTGCCAAATCTCACACCTCACTCCACTTGCACCTACCCACTTGCCACATCTCTCTAGTTAAGTGAGACACTTCTAGTGACTCACTATAACTGCCCAGGCTAGGTACCTTCCTAGTCCCTACCACTTGGTATCCATGTCTTACCACCTATCCTTCCCTCCATAAATCCTCAAAGGCCTATAAAGGCACCATCACTTCACCAATAAAGGGAAGTAATGGGAATACTAATGTTATACTGCCAAAATAATGTCTCATGTATGCAAGAAATAATCATCATAATAATTTTTTTATGCAATTTACATTATTCATTTCATTAGATGCATTTAGACAGGTGCCACTAAATCTTTCTCTCTTTACATGTGTGCAGGTTCGAGATTCAACAAGTTCAAATCCAGCATGGTGGTCATGACAAACCCACCACCCTAAAATTGACTATAATACAGAAGAAGTGATTACACCATCCTTGATTTGTAAAAGGGATTCCCCTTTTTGACACATCTTATTGTAAAATGCACCCTGAAAGGGTCAAATTGTATCAAAAAGGGATTTTATTGAAATAATAAAATGTCTTATTTTTAGTGCAATGGTGTTTTTATTTATGCATACAAAAAAGTAATCAATGTCTTTTTCCAAGTAAAGAGAAATTACCAATGTAAATAACTATTCCTAAAATAATATCATGGAGTAGCAATGAAATGGCTAGTAAAATTTGACTAGTACAAGATTGACAACTTGCCTCATTCGACTAACAAATTTACGGATGCAATGGCTTATTTGGGATACTTGATCCCTAAGAAATAACATGGATAAGTCCAATCACTTATCATAATAATAGTGTCCAAGTTAGACATCAAACGAGCAGAGTTTGAAGGTGATAAGAGTGTTTATTTGATCCACGTGAAACCATACAACTCTTACCTTGATTAGATAATAGACTTTCTCAAATTTGGGACCCTCCTATTAGAATTGACATGAAATTAAAAAAAAAAGTAGCTCATTACACTCTCTTGGGGGACATGTTGTATAGACCTAGCTATGATGGAGTCCTACTTCGATGTCTAGATCTAGGAGAGTTGCAACGAGCTATAACTGAAGCCCATGATGGTACTTGTGGTGGCCACTTTAGTGGAATGGTGATTTCAAAGTGTATTTTATGCATGGGTTATTATTGGCCCACCATGGAAAGTGATTGTTGTCAATATGTTAATAAGTGTAAAAAATGTCAACACCACATCAATTTGACTCATGTACCATCGCAAGCTTTACAACCCATTCAAAGCCTTTGGCCCTTCTCAAAATGGGGCTTGGATTTAACTGGAAAATTTTTACCTACCTCTTCTAGACAACATAAATTCATCATAAATTCCGTGGAATACTTTACCAAATGGGTGGAAGCCATTCCAATGACCACTATGACTGGACCTCGAATTGCGGAGTTTATACTTCAACACATTATATTTCATTTTGGGATTCCTTCCAATATCAATTATGATAATGGCAAGTATTTTAAGAACAAGGATGTTTGAGTCTTATGCAGCAAGTACAATATCCAACATAGTTTCTTGACTTCTTATTACCCACAAGCAAATGGACAAGCCGAAGCAACCAATAAGACATTGATAGTCATTCTCAAAACAATTATCAAAGAAAAACATAGATATTGGTACACTTAGCTCCCCATGGCATTATGGCATTATCAAACAAGCATACGAACACCAATTGGGACATCACATTTTTCATTTATCTATGGAACTGAAGTAATCATACCTCTTGAGCTCGAGATCCCTTATTTATGAGTTGCATTACAAGAATTCATGGATGATGACACAACTAAACAAGCACATCTCGACCAACTTACACTCCTTTATGAAATGTGAATCAATACCTTAGAACACATATGAGTAAATCAAGATCGCATAAAGCATGTGATGGGGAGCCAAATTTTAACACACAAAAAAAGACTCAATTTTTATTCAGAAGCATGGAAAGATTACAATTTCGAACCATGGAAGATTTACACAGTATAGAAAAAATGCCAACAGAAGCCGTAGTCTTCGTCTCTCCAGCCTGCGCAATCCTTCGAAATAATCTCTTTTTATAATCACAGGTTCTTGCTGCAACCGCCGTTCGTAACCATCCCTGTAACCGCTGCAACGGTTCCCTGGAACTGCCTTAACGACTTCTGGAACTGTCAAATGTCGTTCTGCAATGGTCCGCAAAAAAGTAGCATGTCGCGATATCGTGACATCTTTTTAACCCGCCTTCTCTTTCCTAGCCGGGTCGCGAAAACGTGACATGTCGCGATATCGCGACACTTTTCTGCCTTTTGTTCTCTTTTGCCAATGTGTCGCGATATCGCGACACTTTTTCGTCCTTCGACCTTCTTTGTCCAGGTGTCGCGATATCGTGACACTTTCGTTTGCTCTCTCTTGCGTTCAAAGTTTGTCGCGATATCGCGACATCTTTTATGTCGCGATATCGTGACATCTGCATTTAGCTCTTGCTTTTGTTCTGAGGTGTCGCGATATCGCGACAACCTTTATGTCACGATATCGTGACACTTGAGTTTTGCTCTCGCCTTTGTTCGGAGGTGTCACGATATCGCGACAACCTTTATGTCATGATATCACGACACTTAAGTTTGTGCCCATCGTTGTTCTGAGTTTGTCACGATATCGCGACAACTTTTATGTCACGATATCGCGACACCTTTCAACCTTAGAACATTTTTCACACTTAGAACATTTTTCTTGTTTCTTTTGTTTTTTTTTTTTTTGGTGATGCAAGATTGTTGTGCTGCCACTAGATGCTCCTGCATCAGACACCCGGGGTAGATTGAGAAGTGATCTTCACTTCTGGATGGGCAGAGGAAAACCCAGGCGATCAACCTCTGATTTGGACAACCACGTGGCATCTTCGATAGGTCGGCCCTTCCACTTGACCAAATACTCTGAATATTGCCTATTTTGGGTACTTCTGCCTTCGCGAGTGTCGAGTATGTCTTCAATTTCTTCTTTGTCTGGAGTGGATGTTGGAATGTTCCACAGATCCGGACTGGGTGGTTCGTTACAACTTCCTTCATGATATTCGACCAAGTCTGAAATATTGAAAATAGGTGAAATATTCAGCTCACTTGGTAGATCTACTTCATAGGCATTTCTTGAATCTCGTTTACCTATGATCCGGCATGGTCCAAACCTCTTCATCTTTAGCTTATTGTAGGTTTTGCTAGGAAAACGTTCCTTGCGCAAGTGAACCATGACTTCATCTCCTATCTGGAATTCCTTGAAACGTCGCTTCTGATCTGCTCTGGCTTTGTACGTAGCATTCATTTTACTGATATGTTGTTGGACCTCTTCATGTAAATTCTTCATGTGTGCTGCAAAGTCTTCAGCTTCAGCACTGCGCTTTTCTCCTTTATCTATCGGCCTCAACTCAGAAGCATTTCTCGGGTTGTTCCCATGCACTATCTGGAATGGGGATTTACCAGTACTACGATTGACAGAATTATTGTAAGCAAACTCTGCCTGTGGTAAAATCAGATCCCATCCCTTGGGTTTATCTCCTACCAGACATCGTAGAAGATTACCCAAACTTTTGTTGACTACTTCGGTCTGTCCATCAGTCTACGGGTGGTACGCAGAACTGAATTTCAATTCTATTTTTAGCTTCTTCCACAGAGTTCGCCAGAAATAACCCACAAATTTGGTATCTCTGTCCGAGACAATGCTTTGGGGTAGACCATGAAGTCGTACTACCTCCTTGAAAAACAAGCCTGCAATATGAACAACATCACTTGTCTTCTGGCATGGAATAAAATGGGCCATCTTTGAAAACCTGTCAACAACAACAAAAATGGCATCATTTCCACGTTGTGTCCTTGGTAGACCAAGAACAAAATCCATACTGATGTCCTCCCATGGTCTCTCTGGTACAGGCAATGGCTGGTACATTCCTGTATTCTGGCTGACTCCTTTCGCCATCTGGCACACTCTGCAACCCTGCACAAATTTGGTCACATCCGACTGCAACTGCGGCCAATGGTAATTCTCACTAACGAGAGCAATGGTCTTATCTCGACCAAAATGCCCTGCTAGTCCTCCGCTATGTTTCTCTTTGATCAAATTTTCCCTCATGGAACTTCGTGGAATGCACAACTGGTTCTTCCGAAATAGCATCCCATCTTGGATCATAAAATCCAACCACTTAGTGCGATCCACAGTAGTAGGAGACAAACATGCCATCCATGCCTCTGCAAAATCTGGATCTGTTGGGTATAAACTCTTGAGTTCATCAAACCCAACAACTTGCACTCTCATTTCTATCAACAAATTATGCCTTCTACTCAAGGCATCTGCAACTCTATTAGATTTGCCACTTCTATGCTTCAGGACAAAGGTATAACTCTGCAGGAATTCAACCCACTTCAAATGCCGCTGGTTAAGTTTACCTTGACTATTTATATACTGCAAAGCTTGATGGTCAGTATATAAAACAAACTCTTTGGTTAGCAAATAATGTCTCCATTTCTTAAGAGCCTGAATGATAGCATAGAATTCTTGATCATAAACAGAGTATTTCTTTCTAGCATCATTTAATTTTTCACTAAAGTATGCAATAGGTTTACCTTCTTGGCTCAATACAGCTCCAATGGCATTGCCACTGGCATCACAGTCAACTTGAAACACTTTATTAAAATTTGGAAGTGCCAGAATGGGCTGTTCTGTCACTTTCTTCTTCAATATGTCCATATTGGTACCTGCCTTGGCAATCCACTTAAATTCTCTCTTATCCCCTCTCATAGTTTCTGTTAGGGGTGCACAAATATTGCTAAAGTCTCTAATAAACTTTCTATAGAAACTTGCAAGACCATGAAATGATCTTACCTCTGTTACATTCCTTGGGGCAGGCCATTCAATGATAGCCTTCACCTTTTCAGGATCCATTTTCAGACCCTCCTCTGAGATGACAAATCCCAGGTATATCAACTCTTTCTGTACAAAACTGCACTTCTTCAAATTTATCAACAACTGCTCCTCTCGCAGCTTTTCAAAAACTGTCCGAACATGCAACAAATGCTCGTCCAATGTTTTACTAAAAATTAGAATATCATCCAGATAAACTATCACGAAATTTTCCAGGAAGTCTCGCAATACCTCATTCATCAACCTCATGAATGTACTGGGTGCATTAGTTAATCCAAATGGCATAACTAACCACTCATACAAACCCTCTTTGGTTTTGAAGGTTGTCTTCCACTCGTCACCCTCTCGAACACGTATCTGATGATATCCACTTTTTAAATCAATCTTAGTGAAGTATTTAGCTCCACTCAAACAGTCCATTATATCATCCATTCTAGGTAATGGAAATCGATACTTAATGGTAATCTTGTTAATGGCCCTTGAATCAGTGCACATTCTCCATTCTCCACCCTTCTTCGGTGCTAGTACTGTAGGTACTGCACAAGGACTCAAACTTGCTCTAATCAACCCCTTCCGCAACAACTCATGAACTTGTCGGTTCAACTCTTCATTCTCTATAGGAGACATTCTATGGGCGGCCTTATTGGGTAAGCTAGATCCTGGCATTAAGTCAATTTGATGACTAATCTTCCTCATTGGCGGTAAACCCTCAGGCACATTGTCTGATATAATATCAAGAAATTCTGCTAACTAGATGTTCAACTTCGTTGGAATGTCCGTAGTATCTTCTCTCTTTACAGTAGGAATTAATGCATAACACATTGAATCCCTCTTTAGACCATCCAAAAATTTTTTGCCATCTACTAAACAAATTCTAGCATTATTGCATACCTTTTCCTCAACCTCCTTCAATGGCTTCAGTTTGTGGCGTACTCCATCTTTTGTCAGGGAATAGGTATTTGCATGCCCATCATGCGCTGCACGTCTATCAAATTGCCATGGTCTTCCCAGCAACAAATGGCAAGCATCCATCGACAAAATATCACACAGGACCTCATCCTGGTATCTTCCAATTTGAAACTTGACCAAGCATTGTTCACTGACCAATGCTCTATGGTCCTTCCGCAACCACGCAATCCGGTATGGATGCGGGTGCTGCCTTCTTTCTAGCTTTAACTTAGTTACCATTTCCTCGAAACCAAATTATCCGTACTACCATTATCAATAATAATATTACAGATTTTACCTGAACATTTGCACCTCGTGCAGAACAGGATTTTTCGTTGGTCTGGTTCCCTCTCTTCGTTCAACAAGGTTCTCCTTGTGATCATCACTTCTCCTCACTCTGCTTCTTTAGAGTGCTCAGATTCAACACCATCCTCAACAACCGCAGCTCGAGCATTTGCTTCAGGCCTTCTATTCGGTGCTTCTTGGTGTTGGGGACACTCATATGATCGATGCCCCTCTTCCCCGCAATTGAAGTAGGTTCCACGAAATCTTCCTCTTCCATATCCGCGTCCACCTCTACCTCTTCCCCTTTGATAATCATTGTTCTGATTACGGGGATGGTATGCATTCTCCTCCTTCTGTTCCTGGTGATTGCTTGTTTCACCAGTCTTCTGTGGGCCGTCATATTTACCTCCACTGGTTCTGCCACCAGTTCTTCCACCACGACCTCTTCCTCTCTGTTTACTGTCAAATCTACGGTTCAGTTTCTCTTCCACTTTTAGAGCAAACTGGTAAGCATCTTCAATGGTGCTCATTCGAACCAAACTCAATTCTTCTTGTATGTTGGTTCTTAACCCATTAATGTAACGGGCTACTCTCTCTTTATTTGCTTCCGTATGGCCGTTTTGATGGAAATTTTAAAAAATTCCTCTGTATATTCTTTAACAGACTTGCTGGACTATCGCAAACTCTGCATTTTTCTCAATAGATCTAATTCGTAATCTGTCGAAATAAACTGTCGTTTCAGTTTTTCAACCATTCGATCCCACCTGGTGATCTTTTCTTTTCCTCTACGATTTCTTTCCAGTTGCACTCCTTTCCACCATATGCCAGCATGGCCTTTCAACTTTGTTCTTGCAAATTTTATTCGATTTGGATCTTCAACCTCCTCATATTCGAAATATTCCTCCATATCGTTAATCCAGTCAATCAATTCTTCTGGATTTAAATTTCTAGAATATGTGGATACGTCAATCTTCGGCCTTTTCCCAATTTGAGAAATGGCTTTAATCATTCGAGCTTCTGCAGAACTCATCGCTTCTTCTTCTTCTTCAGATGGGTCATCAACTCCGCAAGCTTCATCATCGCTCTGGTCTTCTCCTCTTGGCTCTACTCCTCTACGCAATTCTTCCTGCAGGGCCTGCACTTGCCTCTGCAATGCTCGAAAGTCTCCTTCAGGAACTACGTTCCTTCCAGCACCATGATTTCTTCGCGGCGGCATTCTTCTTCACTTTTTTTAGAACCCTTAACCCCAGATCCTGGTGCAAGCTGCCTCACGTTCGGTGCTCTGCTTACACACTCAGAATCTTCTCGCTCTGATACCACTTGATGGGGAGCCAAATTTTAACACAAAGAAAAAGACTCAATTTTTATTCAGAAGCATGGAAAGATTACAATTTCGAACCATGGAAGATTTACACAGTACAAAAAAATGCCAAAAGAAGCCGTAGTCTTCGTCTCTCCAGCCTGCGCAATCCTTCGAAATAATCTCTTTTTATAATCACAGGTTCTTGCTACAACCGTCGTTCGTAACCGTCCCTATAACCGCTGCAACGGTTCCCTGGAACTGCCTTAACGACTTCTGGAACTGTCAAATGTCATTCTGCAATGGTCTACAAAAAAGTAGCATGTCACGATATCGTGACATCTTTTTAACCCGCCTTCTCTTTCCTAGTCGGGTCGCGAAAACGTGACATGTCGCGATATCGTGACACTTTTCTGCCTTTTGTTCTCTTTTGCCAATGTGTCACGATATCGTGACACTTTTTCGTCCTTCGACCTTCTTTGTCCAGGTGTCGCGATATCGTGACACTTTCGTTTGCTCTCTCTTGCGTTCAAAGTTTGTCGCGATATCGCGACATCTTTTATGTCGTGATATCGCGACATCTGCATTTAGCTCTTGCTTTTGTTCTGAGGTGTCGCGATATCGTGACAACCTTTATGTCGCGATATCGTGACACTTGAGTTTTTGCTCTCACCTTTGTTCGGAGGTGTCGTGATATCGCGACAACCTTTATGTCGCGATATCGTGACACTTGAGTTTGTGCCCGTCGTTGTTCTGAGTTTGTCGCGATATCGTGACAACTTTTATGTCGCGATATCGCGACACCTTTCAACCTTAGAACATTTTTCACACTTAGAACATTTTTCTTGTTTCTTTTGTTTTTTTTTTTTTTGGTGATGCAAGATTGTTGTGCTGCCACTGGATGCTCCTGCATCAGCATGCATATAGCGTAAAAGTCCATCCTCATGAATTCCAAGTGGGATATCTCATCCTTAAAGAGAATCAATAGAACACCAATGCACTATCACACTTGAGAGATAAATTCACAGCTAATTGGTTAGGTCCATACATTGTTAAATAAAAGTTAGATTCAAGAATGTATAGACTTTCCAATTTAGAAGGAGAAGTGGAACTTGAGCCACTCAAAATTAAACATCTAAAGGTATTTTATACATAATGCAGATTGTAGATATGTACATATACATGGCCAAAAAAATCACAAAAAACAAATATACCAAAATCCAAGCTATCTCACTGAGCCTGGAGTATCCCCCATGCATCCTTAGTGCAATGTGGAGGGGAATATTGTCCTCCATCACCTCCATCTCCTTCATCACCTCCATCTGTGATCCCTTTTACAAATTAAGGATGGTGTATTTGCTTATCCTATACCATAATCAATATTGGAGGTGGGTTTATCGTGACCACTGTGATGACCTTTGAGCTTTTGAATCTGGAACCTACACACATGCAAAAGAGACAAGGTTTTAGTAGCACTTATCAAAATGAATCTAATGCAATGAATAGTGTGAATTAAAAATAGAAAATGATTATAATTATTGCTTACATAGGTCACAATTTGGATAGCATAATATTAGCATTCCTCTCTCAAATGGCAAATGGGTAAAGAATGAAATCCACGAGCCAATTGACCATATGTGGATGATGAAAGGAGTTGGATGATTGCATTATGTGGATGTGATGCAAATGTATGACATTTTGATCAATTTGATGCCCCAAGTTTGGGATTTTTTGTGTTGTTGCAAATTTTTCCTTTTGGAATGATTGACATGCAAGATGATAAAGTTAAGAAATCAATTACACTAGGATCCTGTTGTCCTATTGGTTGTAGAAAATTTCTTAATGCAAAATTATGAAGTATAAATTTTTTGTGTTTTGTAACCCCATGGAGTAGGCATCAATGACAACATTGGGAAAATATACTTGAACACATGTCACTCAAAAATTGAAGGAACAACCTAATTTAATTTCAAATGTGATGATGTGAAATGATTTTGAACAAGATTCCTTATGGTAATTTACCCATCCTACTGGATTGCATGGACAACCAATCGTTGCAACTTCCAGGTGTCTAGAATAAATCAATTGGTTCACTTGAGATGATGATGATGATTATGTGAGATGATGATTTGAATGCATTTATGTTGATTTGAGGATTTTATTTTTTTTTAATCCATTTACATTTGAATGGGAGTAGAATTTTTAGATCTTGTCTATCCCTTCAAACAATGAGGTGATGAAGAAGAGATGAAATCATGAAAGCGATGAAACAAATGACAATGGTTAGAATTAAATGGATGTTTTTAATTGGTGTACCCTAGAATCTTTTGAGAACCTCATGATGGGAACTAGTGTTCCTAGTCACCACATTGGTTGAGTTCCCTCATTCTAAGTCTAAAAAAATAATACTCCAAAATTCTAAAAGCATCAAAACACACCGAAACATGAAAAAAAATCAAAAACTTCAAAAAAATAAAAAAAATTCCAAAGTTAAAAAAAACAAAAACGAAACCTGTGAAAACATAGAAAACAAATTGTTTGTTTATTTGATTTGTGTGTTATTCATTTGCATTTCCACCACAATTCACACATACCTTCACATTCATCACCTCACTCAACTCCTAGTTTATGGTTTCAAACTAGAGTCAAGACAAAGCCTTAGTACAATACCAAAACCAAGTACTTGCATCCATGGAGCATTACACTCAAATTTCCCAAGCCTTAGCTACTTCTATAGCTAAGCAAGGGGGTGCCTATGTGGACTTCTCTACTGGGCCGCAAACAACTACCCATGTCACCATTTTAGAAACTACTAGGAGTGAACCACCTTCCACATGCATATCAAAATTTAAAATGCAAAAAAAAAGGCTCCAAAGGAACCAAACCCCTTTGGTCAATTCAATCCAAAAGGCTCCAAAGGGGACACCCCTTTGGTCAAATCAATAAAAAACGCTCCAAAGGAGGTATCCCTTTGGTCAAATCAATTCAAAAGGCTCCAAGGGAGGCACTCCTTTGGTCAATTTCCATTCAAAAGGCTCCAAGGGAACCAAAAATCCTTTGGTCACATGCAATTCAAAAAGCTCCAAAGGAACCAAACCCCTTTGGTCACATTTCAGTTCAAAAACACCAAAAAAAATAATAATAAAACACAAAAACATTTTCATACACATTGCATTTTTAATACATCGCATTCACAATCCCACTTTCATTGCATTCACACATTCCACTTTCATGGCATTTGCATAGTCATACCATTTGTATTCATTAAAGTCATGAATAATTGTTAGTACTATGTCTTGTTGCCTTCATCAGGGGCACCTTCAGTTTAGCATTAGTCACCAATCCATCAGTCGCAATCATTTACAACTTTCTAAGTGGTCCTTTGGTCATTAACATATTCACAGAATAAAATCTAGGTGTTTTCAATCACTCAACCACTCCTAGTGTTTTGAGCAACCTCAATTCAAAATCAAACAATATTTAGATGCAATAAGTTGCTCCTGGTCAATCAAGTTTCCTCTTGGACCATGCACATCAAAACACATTAAAACATTATGAACCTTAGGAATGACGAAGTCATGAGTTGCTATTGCCATAAATGAAAGGTTTCCCCTATTCATCCAATTATGTGCATGGTCTAGAATGCTACAGAGTTGACAAAAGGACAAGCTCCACCTTCATCCCCCTCAAAAAAAGAAAAAATCAAAATCCCTTGCTCTCCCTCAAAGCGAGCAAGTATCCCAAAACATTCCCAAAAGCAATAAAATTCCCTTGCTCTTCTCCAAAATGAGCAAGTATCCCAAACATTTCAAAACAAAAGAGAAGAAAGAAAAAGTAGCAATAAAATCCCCTTGCTCTTCCTAAAAAATGAGCAAGTATCCAAAAAAAATGCATGTTGCTCCATTACAAAAATGAGCAAACTCAAAAATAAAATCCCAAAATCCAATGCAATAAAATAAGGGAAGGAGCTTGAATCCTTGGAACTCTTAGTGTCTCAAAAATCATGGGGTGATCCTCATTACAACAATGGGTTGAATGAATCCCACCTAGCAATGGGGTATCCTTATATGTGGCACCATGTCACATTAGAGACCTTATTTTATACAGACCTATGGATGCTCATGGATGAGCTAGCTTATTGGCATAAGTTACAATTGATTAGTTTGACCTAAGTCATAATGGGAAATGAACAATCATTGCACACACAGTTGGTCCTTGAAGAAATTTGAAACCACTAGGACAACCTTAGCATCATGAAGATTTGTGAGATCATAGATGAGTTTGTTTGAGATCACTAGGATGTTTGAGTCTTTGCAAAACAACTCTAGATCCTTTATCCCTAAGGACAACAAAGTCATAAGCAAGCTTCCATTCCATACCACCATCACATTGCCACACATATATCATAGTCCATTTCATCCTACAAAATGTGGTCAAACCAATAGTACTATATTGGTACCCTTGATTAAGCAATAAAGGCAAAGTCTATTAAATAATGGTTCATAACCTCTTTGAATGATAATAAATAAGGCAACACCATTCATTCATTTGATTCATAAACTATTTGAACAATGATTAATAAGGCAACACCATTCATTCAAATGGTTCATAACCTCTTTGAACGATGATTAATAAGGCAACACCATTCATTCATTTGCATACATCACCACCAATTGCATTCATTCATAAGACATTCATTTCATCACATGCACACCAAAAAAATATGAACAATCCATCATTACACATATACATAAACAATCACAAAAACACCAACTAGGGGGGGTTCAAGGTCTTACACCTTCCCCAATAATCACATCAAGTAGTCAACCAACTAGGGGGGATTCAAGGTCTTCCACCTTCCCCAACAATCATATCATCAACACCAACTAGCGGGGTTCAAGGTCTCACACCTTCCCCATCAATCACATCAAACAATAAATCAAGCAACTTGGGGGGGTTCAAGGTCTCACACCTACCCCAAAAATCACATTAAACATTCACATTTCAAATCATCTTCTAGGTTCAAAAGGTTGCACCCTTTGCCTCACATTCACAAACACAACACATCCAATTCCATTTAGTTTCCTACATTCATCAATTTGATTCACTAGCTTATATTCTCAAGCAAACCTCATATCTAGTGATCTACTCTAGACACTTGGCAGTTGCAATGACTAGTTATCCATGCAATCTGGTAGGATGAGTAGATTACCATAAGGACATTCATCATTACATCAATTCAAAAGGCTCCAAAGGAACCAAACTCCTTTGGTCACATTCAATTCAAAAGGCTCCAAAGGAACCAAACTCCTTTGGTCACATTCAATTCAAAAAGCTCCAAAGGAATCAAGCCCCTTTGGTCACATTCAATTCAAAAGGCTCCAAAGGAACCTAACCCCTTTGGTCACATCCAATTCAAAATGCTCCAAAGGAATCAACCCCTTTGGTCACATTCAATTCAAAAAGGCTCCAAAGGAATCAAACCCCTTTGGTCACATTCAATTCAAAAATCTCCAAAGGAATCAACCCCTTTGGTCACATTCAATTCAAAAATGCTCCAAAGGAATCAAGCCCCTTTGGTCACATTCAATTCAAAAGGCTCCAAAGGAATCTAACCCCTTTGGTCAATCCAATTCAAAAAATCTAAAGGAATCAAACTCCTTTGGTCACATTCAATCCAAAAGGCTCCAAAGGAATCAACCCCTTTGGTCACATTCAATTCAAAAGGCTCCAAAGGAACCAAACTCCTTTGGTCAATCCAATTCAAAAATATCCAAAGGAATCAAACTCCTTTGGTCACATTCAATTCAAAAGGCACCAAACCCCTTTGGTCAAAATATCCTCAAGTGAACCTCATATCTAGTAATATACTCTAGTCCCCTAGTAGTTGCAATGACTGGTTATCCATGCAATCTAGTAGGATGAGTAGATTACCATAAGGACACTCACCATTACATCAATTCAAAAGGCTCCAAAGGAACCAAGATCCTTTGGTCAAAATTCAATTCAAAACTCTCCAAAGGAACCAAACTCCTTTGGTCACATTCAATTCAAAAGGCTCCAAAGGAACATAAACCCTTTGGTCAAATTTCAATTCAAAAAGCTCCAAAGGAACCAAACCCCTTTGGTCAAATTTCAATTCAAAAGGCTCCAAAGGCACCTACACCTTTGGTCAAATTAATCCAAAAAGCTCCAAAGGTACCCCAATTCCTTTGGTCAAATTCAATCTCAACAAGGCTTTTGAAAGAATCAAAGTGCTATAATCTCAACTCCCTAAGAAAGCCATGCGGTTGGACTACTCCATGGGATAGAGATGTGCATTTCCTTCTTCCACTCAACCTTAAGTGATCCTTGTATCTAGTGATTTACTCTAGTCCCCTAGCGGTTGTAGTGATTGGCTATCCATACAATCTGGTAGGAGGAGTAGATTACCATAAGGACAATCATTATTAACACAATTCAAAAAGCCCCAAAGGCACATACCCCTTTGGTCAAATCAATCCAAAATGCTCCAAAGGTACCCAAATTCCTTTGGTCAAAAAAAAAAATCAACAAACATAAAAACCACAAAAACAATATAAAACACAAAAAACAAAAAAACAACAAAAGCAAAAAGCTCCAAAGGTACATCAATTCCTTTGGTAAAAAAAAACAAATTCAATAGGCTCCTAAAAGAATAGAAGTGCTCTCATCTCAACTCCCTAAGAAGGCCATGTGGTTGGACTGCTCCAAGGGATAGAGGTGTACATTTCCTTCTTCCACTTAGCCTCAAGTGATCCTCGTATACAGTAACTTATCCTATACACCTAGTGGTTGCAGCGACTAATTATCCATGCAATCTGATTGGATGGGTAGGTTACCATAAGGCCCTTGAACAATGATTCACCTTAAGAAATAATCAAATTGTTATCATCTCAATTCCCTAAGAAAGCCATACGGTTAGACTGCTCCAAGGGATAGAGGTGTACAATTACCAATAATGGTCGAAATCATAATTGTAACAAAAACAAAAACATCCATTTCATTCTAACCATTTTCACATTTGTCATAGGTTTCATCGCTTTCATGATTTCATCTCTTCTCCATCACCTCATCATTTGAAGGGATAGACAACATCTACAAATTCTACTCCCCTTCAAATGCAAATGGCTTAAAAAAATACCCCTTAAATCAACACAAATGCATTCAAATCATCATCTTGCATCATCATCATCTCAAGTGAACCTTGTATCTAGTGATTTACTCTAGACACCTGGTGGTTGCAATAATTGGTTATCCATGCAATCTGGTAGGATGGGTAAATTACCATAAGGAAACTTA
Source organism: Wollemia nobilis (assembly GCA_028583015.1). Classification (NCBI taxonomy): domain Eukaryota; kingdom Viridiplantae; phylum Streptophyta; class Pinopsida; order Araucariales; family Araucariaceae; genus Wollemia; species Wollemia nobilis. The sequence continues at coordinate 2,991,994 of JAQPPZ010002068.1, forward strand.
TTCAAAATTATTTCACATCATCACATTTGAAATTAAATCAAGTTGGTCCTTCAATTTTTGAGTGACCTGCATTCAAGAAGATTTGCCCAAGGTTGTCATTGACACCTACTCTATGGGGTTACAAAACATGAAAAATTTATACTTCATCATTTTGCATTAAGGAATTTGCTACAGTCACTAGGACAAGCCCCTAGGGTGATTGGTTCCTTTACTTCATCATCTTGCATGTCAATAAAACCAAAAGGTAAATTTGTGACAACACAAGTCCACCCCAAACTTGGGGTATCCAACTTGATCTTGATTTTCAATATTTACATCCATCACATCATGCATTTTCACAAACATCATCATCATCATCACATCATTTAGTGAACCTTGTATCTAGTGGATTACCCTATACACCTGGTGGTTGTAGCGACTAGCAATCCATGCAATCTGATCGGATGGGTAGCTCACCATAAGGACACTCATTCAAACATTCAACATCATCACATGTGGCATTAAATCAGCTAGGTCCCTCAATATTTGAGCTTGGTTGTGTTCAATCAAATTTGCACAAGGTTATCCTTAAGCCCCTTTCATTGGGTACAAAAGTGAAAAATAATCAAATCAAATTTGGTATAATAAAAAATCACTCGAGTATCGAAGTTCAAGTGTGTTGGTTCTAATACACAAGAGCAACTAATAGTAGCAAGACCCATGAGCTCACAAACATGGTTGATGGTTTTACCATAGCATTTTGTGCATCATTGAAACCAAAGGTAAATTCACAACAACACAAACAATCCCAAACTTGGGGCATCAAGTTGATCAAAATGTCATACATTTGCATCACATCCACATCATGCAATCATCCACCTCCTTTCATCATCCACATTTGGTCAATTGGCTTATGGGTTTCATTCTTTACCCATTCGCCAATTGAGGGGGTAAGCAAAAATCAAAATTTTCAAAAATCATTTATTCTTGAGCGTCGAGAAAATTTGAGTCCATTCATCCATCCAATAAGGACAAGTGTCTTTTGTTTTTGCACCGCATTATGTTTTACACAACACGGTACAAAAAGGGGCATCTATAGACACCAAAATCTAGGCATTTGCATTTCATCACATAATTTTGCATATTAAATTATATGCCTAGGTCTAAACTTAGGCATATCAATTACTGTACATTTCACCCACATTGCACATCACAATTCTGCATAATAATATATGCCTAAGTCTAAACTTAGGCATATAATTCCTGCACATCATTCATTCACATTGCACATTCCAATTCTACATAATAAAATAATATGCCTAAGTCTAAACTTAGGTGTATTTTCCTGCACATTAATTTATATTTTCCAGATTTATTAAATCTAGAAAATCAGCATAAGATACCCTATCTCCCCACTTGACATGTGTCCTAGCCACATCACCATCACCCCTTGCCACCTCTCACACACCCATTTCACCCTTGTCCCTTCACATGGGACATCCCTCACACTTCACTCCACTTCCACCTACCCACTTGCCACATCTCACACCTCACTCCACACTTCACTCCACTTGCACCTACCCACTTGCCACATCTCACACCTCACTCCACTTGCACCTACCCACTTGCCACATATCCCTAGTTAAGTGAGACACTTCTAGTGACTCACTATAACTGCCCAAGATAGGTGGCTACCTAGTCCCTACCACTTGGTAGCCCTGGCTTGCCACCTATCCTTCCCTCCAAAACCCTCAAAGGCCTATAAAGGCACCATCACTTCACCAAGAAAAGGAAGGAAGGGAATGCTAATGTTATGCTACTAAAATCATGACTCATGTATGCAAGTAATAATCATCATATTCATTTTATTTTATGCAATTTACATTATTCATTTCATCATATTCATTGTGATAGGTGCTACTAAACCCTTGTCTATTTACATGTGTGCAGGTTCCAGATTCAACAAGTTCAAATCCAACATGGTGGTCATGACAAACCCACCACCCCAAAATTGATTGTGGCATAGAAGAAGTGAATACACCATCCTTGATTTGTAAAAGGGATTCTCCTTTTGGCACATCTTATTGTAAAATGCACCTTGAAAGGGTCAAATTGTACTAAAAAGGGATTTTCTCGAAATAATAAAATGTTTTATTTTTAGTGCAATGGTGTTCTTCTTTATGCATATAGTTACTAACCTTTGTTTTTGCATTATCAATGGTGCTATAAATCATATATAATTAATACTACTTGTATTATTCATAAATGAAAGGGTGAGGCGTCTCGCTAGATATTTTAATTTCATCCTTTCTTTGAGACAGCTTCATATGATTTGTTTCCTACTTGAAACTAAATTTGGACTATTTGAGTGAAAATTTAGAAGACAAATTTTGAATAAAGGAGAAACATCGGCTACCACTACATCATGAACCACGACCAAAGTAGGGTGCCCATATAACATCATTACAAAGTACCTCAAAATATCTATGACCCTTATTGTCTTCCCTTTGAATTTCAGCCTCTTGGATTTCGTTTTACCCATCATTAGATCCAAAACATCATAGATTTTCAGGGGTATTATCAATACTTCAGCTCCAGGATCTACTATACAATTGTGTAATATCCCATTCTCTATGAAAAATTAAAAATAACATGGACCATCCTCTCCTTTTCAAAAATTCATGCCTTTGTTTTTTAAAATTGTGCTATATTCTTTGATCCCTATAGATACATTGATTAAATTGACCTCCAAAGGTGTTAGGAAGTCTTCTCTCAAATTTTGCTCATGTTGCACAGAGCTTTCAAATAGGTCATGGAATTGAATCACTATTTTCATTTCTTCATAAGTCAAAGTAGGAAAATACAAGCTTTTATAAGCACCAAATTTCCTCTAATTTAGGGGTTTTATAAGTGAAATTTGCTCTTGTATCTGCATTTATTCTTTGCAATTTTTAGTTTCTTAAATTAGTGGAGCTTGAAGGTAGTTGTTCAGGTACATATGGGCTACCAGTTATCCTGAGTATTATTGGTGTAATTTTTCTACCAAATCAATGCTAATTGATGATACTGGCTCCAATGGGAGAATATAGTCATTTCCTCCTTGACCATAGTGTTGGCATTTCCACCTCTCTACTTTGCATTGCATACTACTACAGTCGAGATACAGACCATCATACGGTTTTGGTTGTTGGTACTAACTTTATTCATCGCCAAACCTTCTCACCTCAATGTCTGAAGTATGTGATTCCTTCTTTTTATTTCTACAATCTAAGTATGGTATCCTTACTCTTAGCCCCCGACTTCCTTGAGGACCATTCATATGACAACTAGAGGAAACCTTATTATTACTTCCCTGCCATGGCCATGAATAAAATCCTCCTTGTGGTATATCATAAAAACATCGAATGAAGGGTCATACGAAGGATGAACCTTTCTAGGCAAAAATTTTCTCATAGTGATCAACATAGTTTTAGATAGGGAGGCTTCTCGAAAAAAATGGAGGAATCATTTTTCCTTATTCTAGTGATTAAGGAGACTTAAATCAAGATGGAGTGCATGAATGTAGTACATGTATGCTTAGGGATGGAAGGGCTGGTATTCTCAGGGAATCCTTCCCAACATTATTTTAAAATGGATATTGAACTCAAATAGACATTTATGAGCGAATATTTTCACAAATGAGAGTTGTATGAGCAGTAGAAATGGATCCTTGGGATTATCAAACCCATAAATGATGGCTTTAGATAAATTTGTCTAGCTACATATACTTTTATCTTCTAATGATATATACCATGAAAGTACTTTCCCCTTAAGAGAAATTAAAAGTAATATAACCATTATATCTTCAACCATAATGTTGAAAACAAAGGATAACCAAGCTATATCTCTACAATGCTCTTTCATGGATTTTCCTTTTCCTTCATAGCTAGGGAGATTTTTTATAGTGATTCTCTATAATTCATGGAGGATCAAGATATTCAATGATTTTAAATCACACCATGAGGGATAATCTTGATGAGCCATCACTCTCTCAAACCTTGATCTCCTCAGGTGATAAGTATTTATATCGAATGTGATTGATCACCAACCAAATATTTAGGCTTTGTTCTTAGTAGAGTTGCTAGGTGATTTTTAGAGGAAAATAGAACAATGTAGGACACCACTAAACCCTAAATTATTTGAATATGGAATGAATTATCCCACCAGACATACCAAAAACTATTGTAGTCTATTTTTTCATCAACCCAATGCTAGAACTATGACTATAATCCTTAGAAATATGAAGGTGAGCACCCACTAATCACAACCCAAACTAAACATTGGAAGAATCAAAATAATTTGATTTGACCTCTAGAGAAGGTTGGCATGTCTTTGTCAACTTAATAATTATTGACTCTCTTCTACTAAAAAATGGTGAAATCTTAAGGGTAGGGATAAAAGAGGTAGAAATGTATGAATAAAATATGGATGAGTGAAGCTAACAACATAGAGAGTCACACAACATCCATCAGCTAATAAAAACTTTAGAAACAATATTCAAGACTAACAACATTCAAAAATTTGTAAAACTTTGTGTTAATGGCCTTTGGCACACTCAAAGAATTATTCCAAACATCTAAAGCATTAATTATCCACATTAACATAATAAGATCAATACCTTGACTAACAGAAATGGAATTCCCATAAGCATATGTATAAGAATGATTTATTTCTATTTTACTCTAAGTTAGCTGATGAGACTACAAAATGCTAATATTTTGTATAGGTTTCATCGATTATTATGCGACAATATAATAGGAACTGTGTACTTTTATGAATTATTATGTAATTATTTAATATAATTGTGTGTGTTATCTAATTTGTGTGTTTTAGTGTGTTTTTGTGGAAATGTAGTTGATTTTGATAGATTTGGATCCGTTGAGGTCTTTCATGGACCTGACACTCTATTTATTTTGGGATCAAGGCATGGTGAGTAAGCGCATTCATCTTTAAGGAAGATTCCAACAGAAGGTAGGTGCCTTCCTATTTAAGGAAGGTGCCAATAGAAGGTAGGTACCTTCCATATAAAGAAGGTGCCCAAAATACTTAGGCGCCTTTCGCATAAGGAAGGTGCCCCATACAAGGTAAAGTGCATTTCGTATAAATAAGGCACCCAAATAAATAGGCACCTTCCGTAGGAAGAAGACACTCAACATTAGTATACGCCTTCCACATACAGAAGACGCCTATCAAAAGCATGTGAGGAAGGCACCTTCCTCATAAGAGAAGGTGCCTCCATTCTTTGCTAGTTGACCAAGTAAAGCGACGTGGGTAGAGTTGACTGGTGTCATTCTAGTTCCACATCATGCAAGATAACTCTGGGAGTTACACCAATGGACGAGAACATCTTACCTACACCAGGTGAAGCATGCACCAATCATAAAATGTGCTACCATTAAGAACAATACCTATTTTAGTAGATGTCGATTATGTTTACCAGACTGTCCCAATTTAGTCTAGACTAAACTACTATTGTAACTTCTTTGTAACATAATATCTATGTGTGTGATATATAAACGCACACAAACCTCTCTAATAATGATCCAGAATATCCATAATCCATATTGAGAATACATTTATCATTCTAAAGAGGTAGAAGCATTATAATAATTCTTTTGCAAATATAATAAAGTTTGAAAGTTCCTAACTACGTGTTCAGCTGGAAGGGAGTTGTTGGAGCCTGGGCCCACTCCAAGCCAATATTCCTTCCCTTTTATTTATGCTTTCCTAGATTAGTTTCATGCTTTCATAGGTTTATTTTCTGCATTGTTATTTTCATTTCCGTAGTAGGTTTAATTTTATGCACGTATGAATATTTACATTCTTAGGATTTAATTATTCATACATAAATTATTGTGGTGTGGATGAATGATTGACAATATTTTAAACCCCCCAATAGTAGAATTAGATGAACTTATATCAAAGTGGGTATTGTAAGTGATCTTGTCTGAGACACTTTTGAAGTTTACTAAGCTCCTTGGGTTGACAATTTAAATGATCGGGTAGTGAAAAATTAGGAGCAAAATTCACTTGTGTTTGGCCTGCAACATTTTGATGTCATTTCTAGGGAAGCACCTTTATTAGATTAATTACAATACTTGAAAACCTTCTATCTAAATTTTTATGAGTTCTTCGAGAAGAAGAGGACCTGACAATCGGTTCATGAAACAAAGTCCACCAAAATCTGAGATAGCCGAACATTCTAAGTTTGAATTAGATTTGCCCAACTCACCACCAACAGTCCACTAGAGTGAGGATCCTCATTTTGTACAAAGTGCTACCTCATCCCATCAACTGGGGGAAGAACAAACCATTGTAAACTCGTTTTTTAAGAGAAAATCCTCAAAGGAAGCTCTATTGTAGAAAGCTGTAGAAGATCGAACGATAACACCAGCTGATTTCATAGCCCTAACTCAGAAAGTTTTAAACGAATGTGAGGCCATAAGAACTGCATTAGAGACCACATTTCTTGAAAAATGGCCGATGAAGAGGCTTCATCTGGCTTTAGTTTCCCAATTGAGGAAGGAGTAGGAGAAACCAAAATGAAAAACATATCCCCTTCTCACCTTCCTACCTTCAGAGGATACTCGATCGAGGACCCTAAGTTATTTTTATTTAAGTTTGATGTTCTATGTAGGTCTGTGGACTATAAATATGATACACATAATCTGAAGCTCTTTCTTTCCATATTAGACGATGCAGCTCTGCGATGTTTCATTAGTCTAGGAGACAAACACATTGCCACATGGGATCAAAAGAAGAGGCTCTTTTTAGAGCAATATCAAGACTTCAGGAGAGTAAGAGACTCTAGATAGGAGGTCTCAAGCATGACATAGAAAGAATATGAATATCTTTAGGAGTACTGGGAGAGATTCAACTTCAATATTCAATGATCTCCTCATGCAAAGCTAGCTGATAAGTATCTTAAAAGCATATTTTTGAGAGGACTTAACAATGAATCACTAGAAGCTCTCAACATGATTTCTAGAGGTGATGTCTACCAGCACGCTATAGAATATATCCAAAAGTTATGGCGAAACTACTCAATGAGGAGAGGCAAGACCACTTCTAGAACCATGAAAGCAACTGCTTTGGTCATAAAAATAGAAATAGGCAACATGCTGGAAGATTTGAAAAGCAATATGATTTCATCTCTGACACTGCAGATGGACACACTACTGTTGGAGAAAAAGAAGCAAGAAAATGAAGCGACATTAGCTTATTTTTTCCCAAAATGTAGAGGGAACTAAAAATAAAGTCAGAGTATGTGTAGTATTTAAACTAAATCACAAGACTCGATTGTACCCATAATTGCCCAGTTTCAAGGAGGATGTTGATGTCACGAAAGTTTATTTTATAGGCAATTGGAGGAGTTGGCCACAACCCCCTAGGGGAAATATGCCACCAGGAATGCCATAATACAGGGGAGGACCATACATGCCACAAGGCTAGCCTAAACCACCTAACATGGGGTGGTGGGTACCATCACCTTGGTCCAATGCACCCCCAGGAGTAGAGTTTTTGAACCAACAGCCCTGGATTCCATATCAATACTCTGGGCAATAGTGGAGAGGCCATGCTCCATGGAATCTGGCTCCATAGAACATAGCAATATCTCACCCCCATCAAAACCTACTAGCATTTCCTATAATGAGACCTACATAGCTACCCACACAATTGACAGTAAATCCAAATAACATAGTAAATCAACCAACATTCAATGTAGAAGGTGAGATATGCTCGATGTATCATATTAGTTGTAATCCTATTCAACTTATATCAGGTAGACAACTAGGAGTAGAGACACCTCCGCTGATAGAAGAGGAGGTAGATGTAGAAGAAACACCTCTTATAGAAGATGTGGAAGAAGAAGTGGTTGAGAGAACAAAGGCTCCATTTCCTAATCGACTGTAAGAACAGAGGAAACTAATGCAGCCAGAGTTTGATATACTTACTAGCTTGAAAAATATCACACTGACAATTCCACTTTTTTAAGCTATCTGAGACGTCCTGATATATTCTAAAGTGATAAAGAAGATGTGCCTAAGAAATTTAGGATGGAGATCAATCCATACTATCAATATCATGGGTAAGTTGGTGGATTTAATGATGGGCAAGATGTGTCATCCTAAGTACATAGACCTAGGTAGTCCAATGTTGACTATAAAAATTGGGGATATTCCTTGACCAATATGTTGGTCGATATCAGGGTAGCCATCAGCGTAATGCCTTAGGATACCATGCAGAGGCTACAACTCATAGACCTGATACCTACCTCAATGGTGCTACAACTGGTCGATATATCAACCGTAGCACCAAAAGGAATGCTTGAATATATCATAGTGATGGTTGATGCATGGGAATATCCGATCGACTTCCTGGTTTTGCAGTCTAAAACCAAGTTGGGTGGCTACCCACTTATCTTGGGAAGGTTGTGGTTGGTGATAGTTGATGCGTACATCAGGTTTCATGATGGGCTAATGACCATCTCCAATGGATAGAACATAAAAAGGTTGACCATTTCACCCCCCGCGTAGTTTGTTGATTCATTGGGAGAGTCCATGTTGACCAAGCACGAAGAGAAATATTTATCCATCATCCAACCGGTGATGGCATTAGATGAATTGACAAAGGGAGAATATGAGGATGGTGCTATCATAGAATTCCTCCAAGTTGAATCCTCTAACACCATGTCTAAGTCACCATTAGCTGGTGCCCAAGACCACCACATTCAGCAGATAAACATTGGGTTGGGAAAGATGTTGAATATCAACAATGGGTTGACCCCCACACAACTAATGAAGGTAGAAGAACTCTTGGTTAAATACCAATTGGCATTTGCATGGGATTACTTGGATATGAAATGTATCAGCTCAGAAATATGTACCCATCACATATACCTTGAAAAGCAGGTGACTCCAAGAAAGCAGTCGCAAAGAAGAATAAATTTAGTAATGAAATACATTGTCAAGGTAGAATTGTAAATACTCTTGTCTGTCGGATTCATCTATCCAATTTCTAATAGTGAGTGGATGTCACCGCGTGTGGTGGTCCCTAAGAAGAACAAAAAGTGGTGAATTTGTGTGGACTATAGGGAATTAAACAAAGTAACCAAAAAGGATCGCTTCCCACTCCCATTTATCGATCAGGTATTGGATACACTTTCAGGGTGAAAGTAATTCTCCTTCCTAGATGGATTTAGTAGATACAACCATATCTAGACAGGAGAAGAATATCAAGATAAAACGATGTTCACCTACCCTTGGGGAATGTTTGCTTATTGGGTATTGCATTTCGGGTTATGCAACGCACCTGCCACATTCCAAAAGGTGGTGCTTAGCATATTATTAGACATGATAGGGGATGTTGTTGAAGTATACATGGATGACTTCATGTTTATAGAGAAACCTTTGATGAAGTAATGATGAACTTGGAAACAGTGCTCGAAAGAAGTGAGGAAAATAATTTGTCCCTTAGTAATGAAAAATGCTTTATTATGATGCAAGAGGGCATCGTATTGGGACACCATCTCTCCATGAAAGGAGTAAAGGTTGACAAAAGGAAAATAGAGGTCATCAAGGACCTACCCAGTCCTAGAATGCAGTGAGAGGTGAGAATTTTCCTCAAATCTATCGAGGATTACCAGTGATTTATCGTCAAATTTAGTAAAATTGCAAGACCACTACACACTTTATTATCTAAAGATGTGGATTTCAACTGGATGGAAGACTGTGAAAGAGCATTTCAATCACTCAAGAAAAAGCTAATATCTACACCTGTTCTAAGGGGACCAAATTGGGCCATACCCTTCCATATCTATTATGATGCATCCAACAATGTGATTGGAGCAGTCCTTGAGCAAAAGGATGGCAAGGAATTTTATGCCATCTACTATGTTAGCAAAAAATTGGTAGGGGTTGAGCTCAACTATACAGTGACGGAGAAGGATTTCTTTGTAGTTGTGCATACCATAAATAAATTTTTCCATTATATCACTGGATATCAGGTGTTTATCCATACGAACCATGCGGCTATTAGGTTTTTAATGAGCAAATCGGCTATTGGTGGAAGAGTTATAATATGGATTTTACTATTGTAGGAGTTTGACATAACAATAGTCAACAAGCCAGGCAAGGACAATGTCATAGCAGATTTTCTATCCAGATTAACACCAGTAGATCATGTGGTAGTGGAAGACCAATTTTTGGACAAACATTTGTTCACCATCAGTGAAAAAATGTTGTGGTATGCAAACATAGCCAATTAATTGGCCACCAGAAGAACCTCACCTGCTCTCTCCTTATGAGAAAAGTAGGTGGTAGTAGATAAGAGCACCTCATTTTTATGGGTTCATGGCCTCCTATTTAAAACAAGACGTGATCAGATTATAAGGATATGTGTAGCAGAGCAAGAGTTCTCAGAAATACTCAAAGCTTGCCATGATGAACCATGCAAAGGACACTTTACGGGGAAGCAAACTACCTATAAAATCCTATAGGCTGGGTATTTTTGGCCCACTCTATTCAAATATGTGGTCGCCTATGCTAGAAAGTGTGATGAGTGCCAAAGAATGGGTAAACCAACCCATCGGGACAAGATGCCCATTCAACCACAAGTGCATCTAGAGCCCTTCAATAAGTGGGGCATGGATTTTGTAGGGCCAATTAATCCACCTGTGATATGTGGGATATTTATTTTAGTCTATACATACTATGTCACCAAGTGGGTGGAAGTCCAAGCATTGAGGGATTAAAAGGAAAGAATAGTAGCCGATTTCTTATTTGCTCATATTTTACACAATTCGGGGTCCCCAAAGAGATAACAAAAGACCACAGGCCTCAATTTACCTCCAAATTTATTGAGGAGTTGATGAAGCAATATAGTATTTGGCACAACAAGACTATGCCCTACCACCCACAGGCAAATAGGCAAGTGGAGGTGACGAACAGAGAGATTGAGAACATCCTCACAAAATCTATGCAACAACATAGAAAATATTGGGCTACATAGCTTCCAAAGGCAGTATGGACTTACAACACCACATGGAAGTTGACCATTGGCTTCACACCCTTCTATCTGGTCTATGGGAAGAGTGCAATTATGCCCATATATTTTGAGATTAAGACACTAAGAACTACTTTAGAATTAAATTTGAGCTTGGAAGAAGCTCAAATAAAGAGGGTTAAGAAGCTAAAATAGCTGGATGAAATCTGAATGGATGCTCTACAAAGAACGAAGATCATACAAAAGCAAAGAAAAAAATGGCATGATTGACACATCAAGCTGAAGCAGTTCTAGGAGGGAGAATGGGTGTTGTTGTATGATTCCAGGTTCAAGGAACAAAATGGTAAATTAATGCAGCTATGGATGGGATCGTATAAGGTGGTAGAGCTCATCAAGAATGGTGCTATGTGCATCAGAACCATTGACGACAACAACATTGTATTGACAATGAATGGCCATCGACTGTGGCCCTATAGCACATCTAAAAATTTATTGGTGGAGTCAAGAACAGGCATGGGGGAGACCCCATCCTTGTAAATCTAGACCAAAATCTTAGCAAGTAAAATGGTGGACATGGAGGTGTCCACCAAAATAAGTTATTTTAGGTTTATTTTATTTCATATGGTGTGTTTTGCAGGGATGATGCCCACATGCAATCTACAAAAATCCTAGCAGAGGGCCTACCAGGCATGGAATGTGTCTAATTGCTTGTAGTTTTCTTTTATTTTTGTTTGCTTTTGCAGGTGAAGGACCTACCAACACAAAAAATAGGTATCTGGGAAACTAGGCCTGAACCAGCTCAACATACTGACACCTATGCACGTATTTTAGAAGCAACACCTATCCAAGGTCGGGTGAAGGCAACAAACTCTCCTCCAGGAGAAAATCACATGCCAAGCCTGGCAGGAGGACGCTATGGTAGCATGAAGAAAGTCTGAGGAGGCTTTATCACCCTTGCCCAGATGATTATTACATGTTGCTAAGAAAAATACCTTGCAAAAAGCCTTCATCTTCAAAGCAGACTGTCCACAGGAGGAATAACACCTTCCTCTTCAAAGAAGGCACCTAACGAGGGTGGACGTTCCCACAGTGAAGAAGGTATCAAGCTGGAGGCAAGGCGCTTTCCTTATAAAGAAGGTGCCCCACAAAAATAAGGTGCCTTCCTTATAAATAAGGTGCCCCACAGAAATACGACACCTTATTTATAGATAAGGCACCAAACTGAAATAAGGTGCCTTCCTTATAAATAAGGCATCCGTAGGAGAGTTCCTAAAAAACAAAAAAAAATTAAGAAGATGCCTTCCATGCAAAGAAGGCGCCATGAAAAAAAAATTATGATCAAGGCACCTTCCATTCTAGGAAGGCGCATCCATTCAGAAGTGCCTTCCATAGTGGGAGGGTGCCAATCTTCAAAAGCGCCTTCCACAGTGAGAAGGCATCGTTATTCAAAAGCACCTTCTATAGTGAGAAGACTCCTTTCTTAAAAAATACCTTCCACAGTGGTAAGGTGTCGTTCTTCAAAAGCGCCTTTCGTAGTGAGAAGACACCTTTCTTCAAAAGTGCCTTCCGTAGTGGAAAGACACCATTCTTCAAAAGCTCCTTCTGTAGTAGGAAGGTGTCATTCTTCAGAAGTGCCTTCCACCTAGGGAAGGCACCATTAATTTTAAGCACCTTACACATTGGTAAGGCACCAAAAATATGCCTTTCACATATAGCCAATGCTTTAGTTTCACATGCGCTTTGATTCGAACGAGATCAACACACGATTGGGTAGCACCAGATTACCACCAAAACCATGTGATGAAAAATCTGCCCCAATCTAAAATCTTGTAGAGTTATGAGGTGGGATCTTCGTGCACACCCCAAAGATGATGGAAAGATGCTTTTTAAAACCAATCAGGAGCCCGTCTTTGACATCAAACCTCGAACAATGCAACAATGAAGTCCAACATAATCCACACATGTGAAATACCCCTCCTATATGTCATAGATCGATGAATTGCTACTCTCCACGATGCATGAAGCATCCAATTAGGTACGCACATAATTTTAATTAAATTTTTATATAATATTTCATGAATTATGCAGTACCAAAAAATAGCGCCGCCATAAAAATCATGCACCCCCATGACCGAAACATTGTGCCAAAGATATGGCTCGAGAGGCATACCGTGCCAACCCCAAAATTGAATGCTAGGGTTAGGAACCTTACTTATAAGAAGACACCTTCCTGAGAGTGTAAGGTAGGAACAAAAGAGTGGTTAGGGAAGGCACCATGGGATGGTGATCAAAGAATCACGCCTTCAAGAATAATTAGTCGAGTGACACAGAGGGGATCCCGGGGATGGTGAGGACTCAGTTTGAAGCTAAGGGATGGATCGATTACTGTACCTTGGTCTATCAAAACCAAGATATGGAGGCAGCCAAAGAATTCACTGTCTCCTTGAGAGACGATGTAGCTTAGGTGCATGGAATGGAGATCCTGGTCACCTTGGAATACATCTCCCAAGTGACCAACTTACCTCTCACAGGCGAGTGTACATACAAGGGCAGCATGTTGAAATAGTGTGCCAAATTATTGGTACCAGGAGAAGATGTGTAGGTAGAGAAGGAGGGGTTGCCAAAAATTTTACTTCCTATGAACCTGCGGAAGTTGTTCGAGCAAATTGCTCACTTTTTCACATGCACAAGGAAATATTCCCACCTGCACGTTAATCATGTGCAATTCTTAAATCACCTGGTGCATTGGAGGAAGATGAACGTGCCCTTCTACCTCACAAATTCCTTGAAGGAGGTAGTGACTCGATACCAGATGGGTGCACCTTCTACCTTGGCCCACTATAGGCTAATATCGGCGCTTGTTCACCATGCAAAAGCACAAAGGGAAGACTCCCATGCAGAGGGAGATGGCAACCAGGAAGGGCAGGAAGATTCTACCACTGGGGTAGAGGAAAATGAAGAGAGCCCCACAGAAGAGGTCAAAGATAGAGGGCAATTGTCATTACCTAATTTTGTAGAAGAAGGAGGGCACTCACCCCTACCCGAATTCATAGAGGAAGGGGTACGACTGGCTACCAATAGAGAAAAATTATAGCAACTGGAACCAATTCTCGAGAGAAAGCAAAGAGTCAAATGCATTTTGAATAGCTACGTGAAGAGATGGCAGCAGCAAAGGAGGCCAAGAAGTTAGCCTCTAAGGTCCAAGGAGACCTAGGTATTTGTGTTAACCTAGTAGATGATGATTAGTTCTAGGAGATTTACGGGTCATCCCGTGGACGTCCCCCAAAAATACAAATATATTTTGAGAGATGGGGGTATATGGGCCCAAATTAGAAGCTGCTACCATTGCAAGAGATAATGCAGGGTTTAACCCTAAGGTAGCCCAATTACACAAGTCCCAGGTACTTCGACTTATGAGGGATAATTCTGACATCCCTCTTGCAGTGGTCAAACCTCCATATGCTGACCTATAGTAGGCTACAAAATTTATATTCTAGGGAGTAGGAATTACGTTGGCTATACCACCTCCAGGAGTAGCCGGGGTGGGAACCTCAAACAGGTAGAGTTAGTAGATTGAGCAAAGGCAGACAATAGTAGTTGGATTTCCCAACACCACAGTTCCACATAGAAAAAAAAATACTGCACCTCCTGATGTCGGTCCACAAAATAAATAGTCACAGGATGCAGGTACAACCAGATCCACTAGAAAATGGCAACGATGAAGAAGTATGAAGAGCTACCAACAATTTTTATGCCACGAAGGTGTGGCATATGTTAGGCATGGAGGGATGATGAGCCTCAAAAATGCTCACATTTTGTATGGGTTTCATCGATTATTATGTGGCAATATAATAGAAAATGTGTACTTTTATGAATGATTATGTAATTATTTAATAGAATTGTGTGTGTTATCTAATTTGTGTGTTTTAGTGTGGTATTGTGGAAATGTAGTTGATTTTGACATATTTGGATCCATCAAGGTCTTTCATGGACCTGGAACTCTGTTTCTTTCGAGATCAAGGCATGGTGAGTAGGTGCCTTCCTCTTCAAGGAAGGCACCAACAGAAGGTAGGTGCATTCCATATAAAGAAGGTGCCCGACATACTTAGGCACCTTTCGCATAAGGAATGCACCCCATACAAGGCAAAGCGCCTTTTGTATAAATAAGGTGCCCACACCAATAGGCACCTTCCATAGGAAGAAGGCGCTCAACATCACAATATGCCTTTTGCATACGAAAGGCACCTATCAAAAGCACGTGAAGAAGGTACCTTCCTCATAAGAGAAGGTGCCTCAATTCTTTACCACTTGACCAAGTAAAGTGATGTGGGCAGAGTTGATCGTATTTCATTCTAGTTCCACATCATGCAAGATAATTTTAGGAATTGCACCAACGGACGAGAATGTCTTACCTATGCCAGGCAAAGCATGTACCAATCAACAAACGCGCTACCATTAGGAATGATGTCTATTTTAGCAGATGCCAATTACATTTACCAGACTGCCCCAGTTTAGTCTAGACTAAACTACTAATGTAACTTATTTGTAATAGAAGATCTATGTGTGTGCTATATAAACACACATAGACCTCTCTGATAATGATCCAGAATATCTAGAATCCATATTGAGAATACATTTATCATTCTAAGGAGGTAGAAGCATTGTAATAATTTTTTTGCAAATACAATAAAGTTTGAAAGTTTCTAATTGTGTGTTCAACTGGAAGGGAGCTACTAGAGTCTTGGCCCACTCCAATCTAGTATTCCTTCCATTTTATTTATGCTTTCCTAGATTAGTTTCCTAATTTCATAGGTTTATTTTTTGCACTATTATTTTTATTTCCATAGTAGGTTTACTTTTATGCACGTATGAATATTTACATTATTAGGATTTAATTATTCATACGTAAATTATTGTAGTGTGGATGAATGATTGACAATATTTTAAACCCCCCAATAGTAGAATTAGATAGACTCATCTCAAAGTGGGTATTGTAAGTGATCTTGTCTGAGACACTTTTAAAGTTTACGAAGCTCCCTGGGTTGACAATTTAAATGATCGAGCAGTGACAAAATAGGAGCAAAATTCACCTGCGTTTGGCCCGTAACATTAACTATCCAAATTAATAGAATAGACTAACCATAGTAGCAAGAGCAGAAATAACTTTATAGGATTATGACCAACCAATCAACACAAATGCAAGTTCAAGGTAAACATCCCTTGTAATGCTTCATTCATTAATTGTAGAAGATATACATAGTAGTGCAAGCAAACACTTCAAAGATGATCCCTTGAAATGAGGTCGCTGCCTTTATTTATATATTTACAATGAATTACATTCTCAACATTATAAGGAAATTTGATTTTCCATGATCCTCATGGTGATTTCCATTGATGGTGCCCACCAATTTTATCTTATTTATTATTTGTAACAATCCTTAGATCATGTTCATATCTACTGTTGATGGTTCTTGAGATCTTTCATCCACTAATCCGTAACTATATCTGGTTGGTTAGAATATTTTAGAAGATTTTAGACTATAAATGGTGATTCGAATTTCACGTTGCTTGCTTTGTCTCTCCTCTACCATTGTGACAAGAATACACACCCAAAATCTTCTTTAATATTTCTAGGCTCAGTGAATTTTTGACTGATGGGTACCATTCTCTTTCCTATGTGATTGAATAATTATCCACAATCTTCGGGTTTGTGCCCCCTTGTCGCACTTTTCCATTTTCTCATTCTTTTATAATTTATGTGTAGATTACAAAGGTGTTGCAAAATCTCACAGCATATTTTATCCATATTTGGCTATTTGTCACGCTTTCCCATTTGCTTGCACTTTTTTGATTTGCACATGGATTACAAAGACAGTAAATCACGCATAGCATATTTTCCCCATATTTGGAAATTTCTCATGCTTTTCCATTTGCTTGTGCTTTTTTTATTTGTACACAAATTACAAAGGCATTTGAGAATCATGCTGAACATATTTTCCTCATATTTGGCCATTTCTTGTGCTTTTCCATTTTCTTGCAATTTTTTGATTTAGTTGTGTTTTACTAAAATTTCGCATCTGTGCCAAGATTTCAAGTTGTAACCTATAAGAAATGACGTATCTTTATTTCTTGAAAATTCAAATATTTCTTAATAAATTTTGCTCCTTTGCATTTTTGAACTTTGGCCATAATAAAAATATGACTATTTATAGCATTTTTCAAAAATTTTGATACAAGTAGCTTTTTTAGCCTACACTACTATTCTATATGCTTCTCTCTTGCATTCTATCATTTGCTTCACTCTATCAAAGGCCTATATATAGGGAGATATGTCCCTTGGCCTTTCATCTACCCATGAATCTTCATCTACCTAACCTATGACTCATGTACATGTGGACTACATGCACATTTACATCATTGCACATTCTAACACTTGTGCATTTATTACATTGCATGAAGTAACTACTCAAACCTTAATCTAAGACAAACTTCTAATATAAATATGTACCCAAGGTGGTACATTGACATGCGTTAAATAATGTAATAATATATTCCAATACCCCTTATATTACATTATTTGGGTATTGAATACTTTAGTCTTCAATATGGTATTCATCCTAGTTTTGGAATTCGAACTCTTCTTTTCTGCTTTGTTCATTTTGCTCCCTGTATGTATCGTGATCAAGTAAATAATTAGTATCTTCATTTTGTTACTTTGGTTAACTTTGAACTGCATTCAAATTGAAAGTATTTTCTTTCATCTTTTATTTTCTGTTATGCTTCTCTTCTTTCTTATTCTTCTTCTTCATTTTTGTATTTTTCCTAGTGATATATCTTCATCATGATGAGTTAGTATATCATCACAATATTATTGACTAGGATTACTATTTTTTTTCATGTTTTGAAAGAATTCAAAAACAATTAATGACAAATATATCATCAAACATTCTTCTAATGTATATATATCCATATTTTGAGTATTCCACCAAACTCTAAAAAGTAATTCATGTAGATAACCAATTAAGGTCATATACTTTCTTTCTTTTGCTTCCTTGAGAAATAAGGGAAATATTTATTTTTTACTGATGGATAGATAGTTGTATCCATCGAAAGTATCTATTAAGTTTTGTGAATAGAATTTTAATTCATGAAATAGTTCTTCATTATTGAATGCATTTCTCACTATTTCATCCATGCTTCTTCTAATTTAATCTTTGAAGTGAAATTCCTTATAACTCCTTAGTATTATGTATTTGATAGAATCTTTCAAAAAACTGTTGAGGTTGACTACCTTATGACTCCCTAGTGTTTTGAGTATATGATCAAATATTATCTTTCCAATTCTTAAGTTTTGTAGAACCCCTTATATCTCCCAAGTGTTTTGGATGTACTATGATTTTGATAAAGTGCTTAGCTTTCTTTAAATTTCCTTTGAGTTGAATCCCTAATGTTATAATGTTCAACTTCTATATTTCACCTTATCTCTCCCTATTTGTAAATGGAAAGCTAAAGATAATTTTAATGCACTTTTCAATTGATGAAGTTTTCTATTTTCAAGAATCTATAGTTGGATTCCTTTTGTCCCTTAAAGTTGAATAAGAGACTAGCATTAACAATAATTTCTAGCTTTCAAGAAATTATATGTTTTTCTTCCTATATGCTTTAATTCTCAATGATATGGTTTCTAAATTTCAATATTTTTAATTTGGTGTTGAACTCCTTATATCTCCTAAATTTAGAAATTTATAAAATAATAATATTTACAAAAATAATGCTTCAATTTCAAGGTAGAAAACCTTATATCTCCTAGTTTAATTGATTTCAAATATTTTAATAGTTGAATCTCAAATAATGCAATTTGAAATAGCTCTTAAAGATATAATCCCCTTGCTTTAATAGATTTATAAAACATCAATGATTAATCTAAGATTGTAATTTCCTTATATCTCCATGCAATAATTAACTAAACTTAACCTTAGAAATAATGTAACTTATATCTCCTTTCACTTGATAGAATGCAAATATTAATTTGATGTATATACCTTTCTTTGATGTTATGCACTATGTTTTGATTGGTTTTTTCCTTGACTACACTTTCAAAGCTTTTAAATGTTGTATTATTCTCAGTCTTCAAGGTATGACACTATGCATTAATTGCACTACGTTCTATGGCGTATTATTTATTTTAGGCTATTCTCTTCTTCAATTTAATACTTTCTAACTTTTGGAAGCTTGATATACATGCTATTCTCAAGTAATGCTATTAATACTTCTCTATCTCCCTTTGGAATGCATGCCACATGGCATTTATATTGCCCTTGAACATATATCTCCTTGTTAGCATATACAAGGGTAAGTACTTTCCTGAGATGAGGGAATTATGAGAAGCTAGGAGGGAGTCATAAGGCAAGTTACATAAGTCATCATGTTCTACAATTATAGGTAAAAATATCTTAACAAATTCCTAGAATAGTAGACGTCTGACACAGATGGTCTAGATGTCTAGGATGGACAACTAGAAATCTGGGCTGGACATCAAGGATAGATGGGTAATCATATAGGATGGATGACTAGATGTTTGTACAGGATGGCTAGACATCTAGACTGGATGTATGGACTAGATGGCTAGACTTCTAGGATGGACGACTAAATGTCTAGGATGAATGGCTAGATTTTTGGACTGGATAGCTAGACGTTTGGGATGAACAACTAGACGTCTAGGATGGATAGACAGACATATAAACTGGACATATAACCATCTAGGATGGATGACTAGATGTTTGAACTAGAAGTTTGGACTGGACTACTATACATCTGGGATGGACTTCTAGAACAATTCTATCGATGAGGCCAGATGACTAGACTAATACACACAATGGATAATTAACTAGGATCTAGACAACTCCAACTATGATGTTTGTCTTCAATTCTCAATGCTCCTTAGCACACCCTACGACATTAAAACAACACACAATAATACATGTTCTCATACCAAGCTATGATCAATACCTGCAACACAACACTATAACACAAATGTAATCACATACAACACGTATTTTAGAATAATAGTTAATGCACAATAATTCTACATTATAGAAAAGTATGGGTAGATTAAAAAATGAAATGGTGTGTATTTATAGGTAAGCTTGAGTAGTTACTATAACTAACCCATATCAACCATCCCAACTACTTGTTTCTTAACAATGCATAAACTGCATTAATAGACTATTTTAGATGTCTAACATAGTAACCAAACATCTAACTAGTTAGGCTAGATGTCTAACTAATCAAGACGTCTTAACATAAATACAACTGCATTTGTCCTTTTGTGCATATTTATTAATCAAGCCATATTCATTGGATTGGTTGATTTTACATTGTAAATTCATCATTTTTATGATTCGTACATTACCAAAATTGTTGTACATAGTCAAAATTATGAATCTTCATAGGACATTCTTTGTCAAACAGCTTAGTGATTTATTTATGCTTGGAACTATTATCTACATCTATCCTCCCCTTCAAATAAGTTGATGTTCTCAGTGACTTTATCCACTCACTTTGAGGAGTCTCAACATCCTTGTGAGTTACATCTTGTAATGCTTCATCTAATTGCATCTGCAGGGCATCAAAGTTATCTTTAAGTTGCTTGGCATAATTGTAATACTTACCCCATTCCACTTCCAGGGCATTAACATGATTTTATGTTTCCTTAAGCCTAGCAAAAAAATCAATCTCTCACTATAGAAAAATCTCCTTCATCCATGGGGTTGACACTATGGATGAAGATGAAGATGAAGCTTTTGATGCCAATTCTTATTTCAAAGTTACCTCATGCTACTATTCTTGTAGCAATTATTCCTACACAAATTAAAATTAATTGAACAAGGAATGCCTAACACTTCCAATTTATAGGAATTTTTTCACCCATGTAACTACCTATCTAACTGCCACCTAACTCCCAGTAATTTGCATGATTGCCATATCACCAATTATGCATGGACAAGACATCTGATATCTTTATATTTATTTCATCTTTTTGCTATTTTTTATCTTTTTATTTATTTATATCTTTTTATATTTTTTCCTTTTGTCTTTTGTCTTTTTATTTTATTTTATTATTTTTCAAAATTATATTTTCCATTTTTAATGCCATCAGGTAAAGCGCATGATAATGTCGATGTGTACTTCAAAGGTATCCAACGTGTTATCTTCATGATGATGACTACTAGTTCTAAAACTACTAAAACCATCACCATTTTTCTATTCCTCCATTTGTTGACGATTGTGATAATTATTCTAACTTCAAGAAGTTTTCGTATAATATTATTCATCATGTCTTCTCATTATTCATGGAATAAATCACCAGTATAGATAATCATTTTCTATTGGTTGATGATGTGTTCCCTACCTGGACATCTAAATAGTTTTTGTTAGACATTTACTTCTCCTGATGTCATCCTGACTTGCCTCATATACCATATGGATTCTTTCCTGCCAGACGTCTTCCAAGCAACTTTCTCCATCATCTAGATGTGTGGCTACATCATCCAAATGGTTGCTACTAGGTTCCATATGGGTTGATTCTTATTCCATATGGAATCGTTCTATTCTTCCATTACCTTGCTGAATTATCATGCAGTCATCAAGATAATGAACCACCCTACATTCCTACTCTTGATGGTTGGTCATTCAATCATTGGAAGGATGATTCTCCCTCTATAAAATTTTATGATAGAGTCTTCCCATTCCATGGCATCAACCTCAAATTCTATCAATATTATGATGGATAACTTCCCATCCTTGGTCTAGCTGGTCCTGATAGGGATTCCTCCTTTGAGGTCCCTATCTTCCATGAGTTGGTGCGACTCATCTACTTCTTGTTGGTTGAATCTCTCTAATGTGGATCTATCGTACTCCTAGATACCCAAGATTTGATCGGTCCCTCAATAATTCTTGACAATATCTTTGGTTCCTACGAGCTCGTTGAGGTAGACCCAAAGGTCTATTCTTAGGAACACATAGTGATGGGTTAACTTGGATTGAATCCTCAGATGGTTCTTGCAGCCCCATCCATGGAATAGTCAACCTATGGGTAGTAGGAGGAAAATTTCTTCCTCTCAAGATATCAAAATGGAGGCCAACCATGCTCCTCCCTTGGTCATGCCAACTTGGCTTACCTATAAGTCTTGAAAAACTACTAGGACTTCCCAAGTTGTCTCTATTTTAGGCTTGGTTTATCAATTTTCTGTAACATTTTGGTGGATGTTGTTGATTGGTAGGTGTTAGTTGGTGCAAGATTATTAATATTTTATCAGCCCTTATCAATCATCACTAGCACATTACTTCTTCAAAGTGTCACTATGGTGCATAGTGAGTTAGGGCTTCTTGGTACTAATCTAAAAAAGTTGAATCTATACTTGAGTCATTTCCCTCTCCTATAGTGTTAATTGGCTATTTTGAGGTTTCTTAAACACGCTACGGTAATCGTTTTACTTCTCTATGATGTTGTTGTAAGTTGAGTACTACCATATGATACCTAGCCACTTCTTTGCATTCAATGAGTGTCTCATAGCTCTTGCATATGGTGTTCTCCACTTGTGTGGTTTAGGTCCTCTTGGTACCACATCTTCATTATCAGATTAAATATTTACTACTATATTGTACTCATATTATGGATTTAGGAATCTAATCCTTGCTCATCGACTTCAAATTGTATCTCTTTGTGTTTGACGATCTATGTTAGGACTAGTGTGTGGTATATCAGGGTCTCAAGGTTGATTCTCATCCTCACTTGAGTCTTCTGACCACCCATCATACTTTGGTTGTTTAGTTACTTCCCTAACATCTCACCATAGAATATCATATAGTTCTTCCTGATTTATTTGATATGCATTACTAGCAACGAAGTTTTTATGCAATTCCTTTTCTTTGCTATGTTCTGGAAATTTTTTATATCATCAAGAACACCTGATTAATGGTGAATTTGCTTTAGAGGAGTCATCCATATTTAGGATGATTCTCAGTGTGGGTGTAGATAAACTATATGATTCTTTTGAGGAAACTACATTATTCCATGTATTTTACCTTATTTCTAATCCACATCTTTGTAACATTCACTTCTCTTACTTTTGAGAGTGTCTTGGTTCTAAATGATCTAGAGCCATGGATAATAAACTACTTTCTAGTGAATTACTATCTAGGATTCTTCTAAAATCACTCTAATATATTTTAGCCCATTCTGCTTTATGTGCTTCTTGTCATTGTTGCATTTGTTACATAGTTCCATCCAACTCCTGAATAACCTATTCCCTCAACTATGCATTATACTAGAAAAGAGTCTCATATTCCTCTTGCAATCATTGTTTTTCCAAGGCATACATTGTAGAATTTTGGCTCCTTGGCCTTCATATTATTCTAATTCTAGTATTTGCTCTTGTGAAGCTAGGTGCTCAATTTTCTAAAGTCGATTATCTACTTCACTTTCAAGAAGTTATACATTTGGTTCTAACTCCCTTTATTCGGTTATAGGTTCTTATTCTTTCCCAAATAACCATTCTAGGTTCATAGGTTCATCCTCATGAATCACATTACTTGGCTCACCATGTTTGTAGGATTGTATACCTAGCTATACTTTTTTGTTTGCAGTACTAGAAATTTCCTCCTTCATTTCTAAGTTGATCATATTGATTTGTGTATGTGCCTTGTACAACTTAAAATGGTTGTTGTTCCATCCAGCTTCTTCAATCAGATAGCCTTGTTTTTTATTACTTCTTCCACTTAGAATGGTTGAAGCCATAGGGTCTTCAGCTTCCCTTGATTGATTTCTCTTTTTCCATTGTATTTAAGGACTAAATCACCAGTTTTCAAGTTCATTATTTAGAGATGCTTGTCATGCCAGTATTTCTATCATTACTGAGAAATTAATGTTTCCCATTGTGCCAACACCCTTTTATTTCCTAGCTGCACCAGTGCTACGAGTCTTTCCTCCATGCTTTCTTCTTCACTTAGGCAGGTTTTAGCAACTACTCTCAAGCTTGCTACCAGGAATTCTACTAGTACTACCACCTCCTATCCATACATTAGTTGGAACGGTGTGTGGTTAATGGTTGGTTTAAATGTAGTTTTGTATACCCACAAAACTAATGGTAAACACTCCTTCCAATATGATGATTTTGATAATTCATTTTTCTTGGGGAGTGTCCATTTTTCTCTCTCCTTATCCTTCTCTATTGTTGTCTATTTCTTAATACTTTCTTCTTTTTTGGTTTCTTCTTCTCATCCTTCTAGATTTTGTCTCCTACTTCAATATAAAAACACTATGGAAAGAATACTTTAAAATATTCCTATTACCAGTAGAGTAAGCCCTTGTATTCATTGTAATCATCCTTTGTGAAATATTCTAGGTGTATTACCCCCTCTTTGTCTATTTCATATCCTATTTCTTCATCTGAGGAAGAAACTCTTGAATAATCAAAACTTGCAATCTCATGGCTTACTGCCTGGTTCTTTAAATTAATCAGATATCTATGTTGGCCTTTCTTGAAGGTCATATGTTCTTTATCCTAGTTGTGGTTTGATTTTATCATTTATAACCACCCACATCCTAGCAATGCATCATATGCTAGTTTCTACATGACAATTATAATGAAATATAGTACAAAATTCTACTCCACTATCCACACTTTTTGGCTCATTAATACGTCAATTGTTTCAATGTCATACTGATCTACTCCATAAAATTTAAAGTTTGGATATCTAAGTGTGGGTTGACCAATACTCTTCCATGTTATTTTTGGCATCACTTTCATACTTGATCCTCCATCAAATATCACCTGATTCAACTTATGATCCAGTATCTCCATATGAACCAAAGTTAACTTTTTTCTTGTCTTGATCATCAGTATCATTGGATCAATGAATTGACCTTGCTTGATGTGTGCTACTTGTCAAGTTTCTCGCTTATTTATTTTTATGACTTATCATATGGTGGCATAAAAATTAGGTACTATATTGAATATACTAGATACCTTAACTTCTACCATCGTATTCAACACATGTATCACCAAGCCTTCTACTAATGTTTTTTTATCATTTATGATCTCCACCTTCTTTAGATATTTTTCAAAAACTAGTTTGTATTACTTTCCTTTTTCCATTTCTATTTTTATTAATTCCTAAGCTTCTGCCATCAATCTTTCTCATTGGTAGGATTTGGGTATTCATCTAGCTTCCTAGTTTTTATTTTTTTTATGGCTAGGACTTCATCTTCTCTTTCAATCACTGTACTTATTTCTCCAATATCTATCAAATTAACATTCTATGTTCCACTAGAACTTGACTTATTAGGGAAATTAGCCTCTTTGTGGTTCCCTTGACCACACCATCTACACATTTGAGTAACATTGTTACCACCATTAGTGTTCGTATTCTGAGGTTGGGGGTAATTCTTCACAAAGTGGCCCCATTCTTGATAATTTTAACACTAAATTATAGGTCTCCCTTCAAATTCATACTACAGTCGACTCTGTCCTCCTTGTCTTCCTCCTTGATGGTTATTTTTTTATCCATCACTTGCTGCACCCTATCCATTTCTTGGAGTATCAGGTTGACTTACTTTTTGGATTCTTAATGTTTGATACCTTTCTTCCTTCAAGTTGAATGGACAATCTGCTACTGGGTGACCTGAAATATCACATATGTTGCAATATGCTTTCTTTGAGTAATTTGTATTGGTATGTCCCTCCATTTTGCAGTTAAAATACCAAATATCCTTCCTATATTTCCTCACTTCTCCTTTGAATGATTTTGTCAAACTCTTTTCAAAAGGAGTGTATTGCACTTTGCATTTTATATTCTTCATCATTATCATATTCTTCATGTTTTGGTTGTCGTCCAATTCTTGTCATTGTTTTCTTAACTTTATTTTCAAAGTGCTTAGCTTTATCAAGAGCTTTAGAATATGTCAAGGATGGTACCAATTTCATATTCTTTAGATATTTGTGTAGTAATCCATACAAGAACCAACATTTTATCATTCTATCGACCGATGGCATTTTATATTATTTTTTAGTTGTCTCAATATTCTATCGTAGCTCTTGACATCTTCTAGTTTTTATTTTGTGGTAAATATTTTAGTGATGATTTTAGTGGAATCCCTCAATGTTCAGAATTCGTCAATGAATGAATCCTTCAGAGGGGTCCATTGGGTGAATGGTTGGGTATATTGCCATTCTCAATACCAATCAATTTCCATTCCTTGCAAAGTGGTTGGAAAGAATCACAACCACTTTGTATCCTGTGTTACCCCATTTTATTCCCAAATGGTGATACAAGTTCCCACATGGTGGGTTGGGTCTTCCTTTCCTTCCCCATGGAAATCTAGACATTTTTTTTTATCTGGTTGAGTAGCAGTATGTGCCATTGGGACTATCCCACTAGGTGAGTGTGGTAAGCATGGTGGAATTCTATCTGGCTCTCTCTGCTATTGATGGTACAAAATTTTGGTCAAATAGCCTTCTACTTCCACTTTGTGACCTCCTTCATAAATAAACGAGATGTGGTTTTGGCCTTCCTCCCCATGAACCGATGTGTGGTTGATGTGATACAAAGTTTTCTACTTCTATATCAGTCAATCAACTTATCTCTAGTGCTTTGGGTGTTACCATCCAATCCTTGTTTTCACTATCGAGTATTTCTACTATTTGCTCTTCATATTCTATTGTTACCAATAGCATCTCTACTCTTGGATTCTCATATTCCATGATATTCTACACTCTTTACACTTTAGGTTGTGAAACCTCTTCTTCATCCTTTGTTCTTTGGTTTACCAGTCATGCACTTCTTCTTGGTTGTCTTGGCCTCCTTCCTCTTCTACTGACCAACGATGTGTCATTCACCTCTTTTTCTTATCACTTCTACTTCTTGACCCAAAATTTTATTTTTAGGTAGCAACACCAAATGTAGATAATGATAAGCACTTTATCAAGATAAGGGAATGATGAGAAGCTAGGAGGGAGTGATAATCCAAGTTACACAAGTCATCATGTTCTACAATTATGGGTAAACAAGTTTTAATAGATGCTTAGAATAGTAGATGTATGAGGAAGATGATCTATATTTCTAGGATGAACGGCTAGATGTCTAGGTTGTATGTTAAGGAAATATGGCTAGGTATCTATAATGGATGGCTAGATGTCTAGATTGTATGGCTAGACATTTGGAGTGGACAACTAGATGTTTTGGATAGATGACTAGATGTCTGGGATGGATAGCTAGACATTTGGGATGGACAGCTAGATATTTGGACTAGATAGCTAGATGTTTGGGACAAATGGCTAGATGTCTGGACTAGACTTATAGACTGGAATGATAGATGACTAGGATGAATGTCTGGAATAATTCTATCAATGAGGTCAGACAACTAGACTAATACATACAACAAATAATTTTCCAAGGTCTAGATGTCTCTAATTGTGATGTTCATCTTTAGTCCTCGATGCTCCTTCACATGCCCTGCAATAGTAAAACAACACACAACAATACATACTATTGTACCAATATATGATCAATACTTGCAACACAACACTACAAAATAGATGTAATTACATACAACATACATTCCAAAATAATAGTTGTTGCACAATAGTTCTACATTATAGACAAGTATGGATAGATTAAAAAATGAAATAGGGGGGTATTTATAGGTAAGCCTGGGTAGTTACTGTAATTAAATCATCTCAACCGTCCCAAATACCTATTTTTTAATAATGTATTTACTACATTAATAATTTTTTTTCAGATGTCTAACACAACAACCAGACGTCTTACTAGTTAGGTTGGATGTCTAACTAATTAGGACATATCAAAACAAAGATGGTTGCATTTGTCCTTTTGTGCATATTTATTAATCAAGCCATATTCATTGGATTGGCATATTTTACATTATAAACTAGTCATTTTTATGATTCGTACATTACCAAAATTATTTTACATAGTCAAAATTGTGAATCTTCATGGGACATTCTTTTTTATATAGCTTAGTGATTTATTTGTGCTTGGAACTACTATCTACATTTAGGTGGTGCAAGGATGTTATAGTATTTAGAATATGTTGATTTAGGTGGTGCATATATTATCTCTCCTTATGGATGTTGAAGTAATGATATTTTATTCTTTTCTTGCTTGAATGGAGTGTTACTTCAGACTTGGATGCTCTTCTCCTTGTGTAGGTGTTATATTTTTGAGGTGTTACTAAGAATTTGTAGGTGCTCTTATCCTTTGTACCAAATGACATAATATTCCTTTGTTTGGTGTGGCAAGTGGAGGCTTCTTCCCTTGCATGTAACCAAGTACTAAACATCCCTTTTCTCCTTAATGATCTTGCCAACTCCTTGCAAGTTTTTTGGATTCTCTTACAACATCAATGTGCTTTCTCCAATGTATGGTGGATCCTCCTATGGTGTTTCAATGCTCTCTTCCAGGTGGCTATTCATCCAAGCTTATCTTCTCTTTTTCTTGGGTAACATTCATTGCTACTTGTATCTTTGTTATTTTATTATCCTTGTGTTATTGTCCTTGTAACTTGCACCTTAGTTGTTTTATGCAATCCTTGCTATTGGTGCTATATTTTCCTTATTCTCCTTTCTTGTTGCAGGTTCCTTTTGCACTATCAATGCTACATTCATGGGACTATGGCACTATATTTAGTATCTTTATACACCTTGAATAATATTATTGTGAGCCCTTAGTTGCCCTTTTCCCTTTTATTCGTAGCTTCTTCCTTAGACTGGATAATACTACCATTTGATGACTGCAAATTTATGCTACTTTGCTCTCTTAAGACACTTCAACTTTTTTCTTCCTTTTGTTGGATTTTGAGACTTTCTTGGTCTCTTTATGTAGCTTTCTTCCTTGTATTTAGTAATGCAGAACCTTCTTTATTCCTTTGTGGTTGTAGTTCTCCTTTAGCAGTTTCTCTTCATCAAGACTTATTGTAGCTCACCTATGTTTAATGGTGGATTCAATGTTGCCTTATCCTCATTGGCAAATCTCTCCTAAGTATCATTCCTTGGTTAACTTTCCAATGATCGTTCCAATCATTTTAACCATGCAAATACTATGCCTTTTGGATGGCTATGCTTTGCACTATAGTATATAAAATCTATGCTTGAGAATAATGTCTTCTTTTCTTTCAATAGATAGTAGGAAGTTGATATTATTATTTTTCTTTGAAAAATATCTGAGTCCTATTTCTTATATGCAAGTTTTACTCCTTGTAAAAAAACTATCTTCTACATTTCCTTGAAGACTTAAACTATAAACCTTTATTTTACAACTTTAAACCTTGTATTTGGTGGTTAATAAAACTTAATAATAAGATAAATATAAAATTTCAATTAATGAACCTTTTGCACCAATGTTGCATACCTTTTTTTATCTTTGTTCGGTGATTGATTTCTTGGTGATTTGGATCACCTAATTGATGAGTGTCATTATTCATTCATCATTTAATCATTATGTGTATCAATCCAGGGCGGTGTCCAAGGCTATATATGAAAGAAGGCTCCAACAGGTTAAATATTAGTTCATTCAAAAAATAGGCTTTATTGATGGATCAGTTAGCTTTTTTGGGGGGTTTTGTGTGTCCTCTAATTCCTAGAACTAGAAATCAAATTACAGGAAATAAAATTGAATTAAAACTTGCATGAAAAGCAAAATCTGAAATAGCAGAAAATGAAATGTTGCTAAATTGAAATTGTCAGAAAAGGCAAATTGCAGAATTGAAATCACACACAGTTGCAAAAAAATAAACTAACTACAATTCTCTGAGCATGTTCTAAATCTAGAAATTCAAACTAACATCTATTGCAAAACTAGAAATGTCACAAATCTAGAAATTGTAGTAAAATGACAGAAAACTGGAAATTGCTGCAAATCTGGAAAATGAAAGAAAACTTGAAGTTGCTGCAAATCTGAACAAAAATGTTGAAATTGCATGGAATGATGGAAAAATATTGTCAAGACTGAAATCTGAATTTAAAGCTGCCAAAGAAATGAAATTGGCAGAATTCTGCTAACCTGCTGTAGCAAGGAATTAGCAATGTATTCTGTCAGAAGATGCCTTCCTCTGGTCCTGCAAGTGGCCCTTGCTTCTAGAACCAGATGAAGGTGAAGAGTTATGCTAAGAAAACCTAAATACTAATAATCAACTCAACATGCCAATTGAGAACTAAAAACTGCACCTTTTTATTCAATCTAGAAATGCATTACAGTAATGCAGGAAAAACCTGCAGATTACTATTCTGCTACAAAAACAACTGCACTCTTTATTTCTCTATGTCTCCTATATGACTATATGCCTATATTCTATATGTTCAACCATGCTGGGAGCTCTCTTATTTATAATATTATGTTGATATAATGGATTACTGATTTGCAGGGATTTACAATTGTTTGCACAACTGTTTCCTAGAATGCATGAGCTTGCTTTGTCAAACTTGATCTATTCAACCTTATTAAGCTGCATTCATTGAGGAAATCAGTTAACATGAGCTGAGACAACTTTTTGGTCAATTGTCAATACTTTCCTCTATCGATCTATCACTTTTTGACCATCTTCTGTTGTTCCTACGCTATTCTCTATTCTTGCACCAAAATAACAGGCAGGTGACAATTCATTGCTTATCTGCACTCCAAACGCATAGGGAGGAAGTTGTTGACCATTTGGATTGTTTTACCTTATCTTGTACACCCTTCTACAGTGGTGGCATGTGTTGGAGTGACTAATTCCAAGCCCTGCTGTATATGTACAGCTAGCTGGAATTTGCATGACTGTGTCCTGCTTTTACCAATTTTTTTGCATTTTAGTCTTTTGACTTTTTACTTCCATTTGCATCATGTGGCAATGTTGTCAGGTGGAGAAAGATTCATGCCTATTCTCCCTCAACTATTTCCAAGAATTTACCTCTTCTTTATTTGAAAAATTCCATGTCTTCCTTCAAAGTGATAGGTGGCTGGAATTTGTATGGACTGTGACCTGTTGTTTCTAGCTGCCAAAACATGCCTAGATGCCTTTTTGGAGTGATCATAACTTGTTCATCGTAACTCTATTTTTTATAAAATTATTTCCACGTGTTCTTGGTTATATGAAAAACATTGGGTTAAATTTTGAACTCTTAATTCATCATAAATTACTCCTTGCATCGCTATCAAGTTGGCCTTTAACACAGATTTTTACCAGCATTTCCAACTATCAAAAAGTGTGAAACTACTATTTTGCAAGCCCCATAACTTCCAGGTTACTTATCCATATGCCTTCAAATTTTGGCTATGTTTTCTCTATATTATGAAGTACCATTGATATGAATTTGGTACCTTAACTCACTCTGGATCATTCCCAGTAGATCCGCCAATGTTCCCTTTAACACAGATTTGCACCTGTTAACAGCTCCAGAAAAGACTAAGGCATGAACAATGAGCACATGAATGAACAATGAGCACAGGAATGAACAATGAGCGTAGGAACGATGTAACCTTCATAAATTTTTATCTACAGCTCGGATTGACTTGCTTCAAAAAGCAAAGTTGTAGTTCTTGATGAGAGGAATCTATTCATGCCATCAGAATGTAATTGCAATACATGTTTTATTTACTACCTAATCAACTGAAACAGTGCATAAAATGCTGAAAACAATCAAAACAGAGATATAATGTTCCAAATATAAAATCATGCAAACATGTAACAAATAACATATTCTAATCACTATTTGGCACTTTAATTTTTTCATATTTAATATTATGGCAGTTTTTATATGTCAACAATAGCGTAATAATGAGGCAATCCTAGGCCTCATCATTCCCCCCAGCTTGAACTGATGCATGCCCTCATGCATCCTAGTAGGCCCTAGTAATATGAGCAACATACTTTTTCCACCTACTACCTGAGAAATTTCTTCTTACTGCACTACACCAAGCATTGTAGTTCCTGCAATTTTTTTTTTTTTTCTCTTTTTTTTCTTTTCTTCCTTTGTACTTGTGGTAGAACTTTAAGAAACTTAATATCTAATGTGCCCTACTGTTCTGCAACATTTTCAAGAATTTTTGGCATAATTTGTCTCATTTTGAAGCTTGCTCTGGAATGAGACTGTTGTTCCAAAGTTGCTCCGGAATGAGACTGTCATTCCGAAGATGTGTCAAAAACATGCTGAAATGGCCTCCTATGCAAAATTTAGCTATAGATTCTAGTGTGGGCCCATATTTAGAGTGTATAAGCCTTCCATAACATCAAAAATTCTTTTTCCATGCTATTTTTTTTGTCTTTTGCTGTTTTATTGCAGTAGTAGTAAAACAAAAATTTTAGGTGCATTTCGTCCTTCTCAGATTTATGAGGTATTGGTGGGACATTTTATTTTGAAATCTGCCCTACTAATAAAATGGTTGTCATATCTGTCCCAAAATCAACTTTTTCATAATTTTGAATTTCCCATGCAACTAAGGGCAGAAGGGGTTTTTCTTGACATTTTGAACAACATGTTCCATTTTGTTTTTAACTTGCCAATATTGTATGAACAGTTTATGCCAAATATTGATTATCATATACTAAATGCTAAATGCTTACCATGACTAAATGCAAAAAACAAATACCTTACTGTCCTAAAAATTTATCATTTACCTTACAAGCTACTTCTGATGATGATTTTTTTCTGAAATAAGAACAACATAGGTGCAGTAGGTGAGATTTGTACAATGGTAGAACAATGATGGGTGGATCAACAAGGCAATGCATGCCGAAAAACTGGTTATTTTATTTTATTTTTCATTCATTTTTTTTTTTCATTTCATTTTTTTTTTATATCAGAAGAGACTGCCATTTTTGGTTTTCAACCAACTTCTATTTTTTTTTTTTTTTCAAGGCTAAAAAAAAATGTGATCATTTGGAAACCTTGTCAGAAGAGGAATCCTCTTCTATCATATGCAAATGTGACTGTGTGAAATATTGAGCAAATTCCTTCTTTGTGAGTGGTTTATGGTACAAGCTGTAAAAGATGTCCATTCACCACTAATGTCCTTCTTGAATCATCAATCGAAGAAAGTTGAACAACTCCATTCTCAAACTCTTCTGGTTCATCCTTGTTGCTCTTAATGTTATCATCATGCCACATTTTCCATTTTTGTTGAATGAACTCTATTTGGTGAAGTGCTTCCAACCAAAGTTCATTAACTGCATTCAACTGCGAAATCTATTTTTTCTATACCTGCAACAACTCAATGCCAACTGCTAAAGATGAATAAAGTGTTAGTAGAGCATTAGAATTTTGGATCAATACATCAAACAAATTTAGTTCCTAGTTTTTAGTCAACCAACTATTGTTGTTCAAAGGTTGTTTTGGTTGCATTTTAGTTTGTTTTGTACCAAGATGTTTTGAATTAGTTCTTGGATAATGATGCATTAATGAATTAAGAGAACAATGACATGGTGGAAAATAATGGAAAATCTGTGTATGTTTACCAAAAACAATTCTTAAAAGAATTAACTTTGATAAATGGAAAGGAAAAGATGAGAAAAAATGATGGCATCCATGTGACAAGTGAAGAAAATTGTTTTGTATTGGAATGGATGACAAATTTTTAGAATTTTGTTTTTGATCATTCCATAATAATTGTTGAACAGTGATTGGTTCATCTTTAAAATCTGCATTCTGAACATTTTCATCAAAAATAGACTGTTTGGATGAATCCATCTCTTCTACATTATCCTTTACAACGATGGAGGCCAAAATTGAAATGTGCATTTCATTTTCCTTATATGTTTCACGAAACCATGGGCATCCTAGACAATCATACTTAGGTGGACTAAGGTTTCCTGCAAGAAAGTTTACTCTTTTACCATCGACTTATATGTTTTTAGGATATATTTTCTTCTTTTTTCTTGGTTTGTTAAAACATATTTCTTGAACAATTGTATTAATGATTGGCACATCTTTAATAGCTTGAAGTAAAGGGACTATAACATTTAAATGTTTTAATTCCCTTATCAAATATGATTTCAAAGATGTTAGTTTTGATATTTCAAATTGTTCAAGATATGATTCTTTTTGTGGGAGATTTTCTTTTTCTTCTTGTTTTAGTGCAGAATTGTTTTTATGTGCATTCATTTTAGCTCCTATTTCTACACTGATAAGTGGAATATGTTCAAGAAGTGGTTTTCCTAAACACAACTAATTTTTATGATAGTCACCAGCATTTATTATGGTTGTATTTTCTGATTTAGCCATAGAGACAAGGGTTACCTGTTTAACAATGTTTGGACTGACCTATTGTGGCTAATCCACAACACACCCCAAAATTGGGGACCCACCTTTTTGCAGGCTTTCAGAGAAAATCTCAGTGACCCAGATGCTAAAAATGAAGAAAAGGGGCAAAAAAATGCACAAGTGTAGAAAGTGTCGCGAAATCGCGACACGTTGCGCCGTCGCGGCCAAAAACAGAAAAGTGTCGCGAAATCGTGACATGTCGCTCCGTCGCGGCCCAGAGAGGAGAGAGAAAGGCAGAATGGAAAACTGTAGCGAAATCGTGACGTGTTTGATTTTCGCGGCTCGAAAGTAGGTAGAGGGCACAAATTGAAAGGCGTCGCGAAATCATGACAAAACTGGGACATAGGTGCATAGCTCGAAAGGCGTCGCGAAATCGCGACGTGTCACGTTTTCACGGTGCAAGTGGATAAAAAAGCTTAAGTATCAAAATGATAGCGAAATCGCAACAAGTTTCGATAAAGTGTACGGAAAAAAGAAGACGTCGTGAAATCACGACAAAAATGAAGACCATGCCCGAAACAGAGAAACGGTAGCGAAATCACGACAGGTTTCGGCAAAGTGTACGGAACAGAGAAGACGTCACGAAATCATGACAAAAAATGAAGACCATGCCCGAAACAGAGAAACGGTAGCGAAATCATGACAGGTTTCGGCAAAGTGTATGGAACAGAGAAGACGTCACGAAATCGTGACAAAAATGAAGACCATGCCCGAAACAGAGAAATGGTAGCGAAATCGCGACAGGTTTCGACAAAGTGTACGGAACAAAGAAATGGTCGTGAAATCATGACAGATTGCGGCGAGAGGGCCCGAAGGAGAAAATGGTCATGATTTCGTGATAGGTTGCGGCGGAGCGTACGGAGAACAAAAGCGTAGCGATATCGCGACATGTCGCGATTTCGTGACATGTCACGTTTTCGCTGTGAAAGCGAAGGAGCAAGGCCGTGGGCTATTTTTGGTCACGATTTTCATGGGACCGTTATTGAACATGTAGAGAGCACTGAACACGTGGCAGAAAGGCATGAGGATCAGAGTAACGCTTCAGATCGACAGTTACTGGCCGCAGAGAAGATCAAGCGTTGCAGATTCAAGCGAAGGGTTAAAAACACCAAAAGGCGGGAAACTGAAACGAAGCGTCCTGGGAACTGAAACGAAGCGTCACAGAGCAGCCGAGAGCAGCAACAGAAAGTTTAAATAGCAAAAATGTAGATAGATACAGGGCTGGAAATTGTAGCAAGAAAGCATTATTTTTAATAAAGGAGTTATTTGGCAAGAGCAACTTTTGTGTGCAAAACCAAAAGGAGATTGAAGCTAATACTAC
Source organism: Wollemia nobilis (assembly GCA_028583015.1). NCBI lineage: Eukaryota > Viridiplantae > Streptophyta > Pinopsida > Araucariales > Araucariaceae > Wollemia > Wollemia nobilis. The sequence continues at coordinate 3,027,652 of JAQPPZ010002068.1, forward strand.
TGTTTTCTCTGTTAATCTTTACTTTGCATTATTTTCTCTTGTATCTATCCATTTACGCCATGAGATGGGTTACGATAGGTGAATGGCAGAATGATGCAATCATTTTCTTTCCTTAGAGTCTTGCATCTGATCTGATTTGACTGTGTGTTAGTGCAGGTCTGTTAGGTCAGGTTGTTTTAGAACTTCGTCTCACAACTTGGGGTTTTGCAGGGAGGAGATTGCTAACCGAATTAACGTCCTGTTTTAGTTTTCCAACTAATTTTCATAAGCAATGTTGCGGTTCTAGGTTCTGATATTATTTTTTACTTTTTATTCGAAGATTGGCATCTCGGATTCTGGTGCATTCCAGGATACGTTTTATATTTTTTACTAACTCCAAACGTTAACGTAGAAATAGCAGAACATTTAAATGAAAGATAAAATGAACCTCATGCTAAAGGCACGGAGTTTAAAATGAAGTGGCCTATACCACGCATTTTTTCATTTAAAATCTTGTTTTAAGCCAAAGATAAAAGAGGTTGCTAATTCATTCTAGGGAGGGTTTCATTAATTTCAAGATCATAAAAGAAGAAAGGGTTTCTATTCTTTCTTTTGCTTTATGTTGTTAGATTGTTTTAACAGATTAGGGTTACAAAGTTTGCTGGGAATCATCAAAGGCCCCTTGTTAACAGTTACTTGCAGAAAATAAGTTGTTCTAGATTACATTCATTCATTTGCATTTTGTCTTAATTGGTTATATGCATATGAATGTTTGTTCACAGGAAACTTGGAGAAATTAAAATAATAAATTTTCTTTGCAAGAAAGAGTCTGCAGGTTTGAGACTCCAGTTGCGTGTTCATTTTGTAGTAGGACAAAATATTCACTCAACATTTTGGCGCTAGAAGGAGGGCCTTCTTTATTACTTTGTAATTATGGTTTATTCTAACAATTAACGTGGGTAGTTTTGTTTCCACCTATTGTGCTTGCAGGTATAACATTTAGACATTTTATTTGGCAAGTGAGTTGAGAGAAGTCTTTTAGAGTTCTAGTGTTTCCAAGCTGGCCCAACCTGAGTACATAGCTACTAGGTCTAAAACCACAGGGGAAACTATTTTCCAAAGCCTTTCTCCCACTGCTAGGAGGCCGAAAAACAAAACATTAGAGATCGAAATACCACCCAGTATACTTGAGTTAGGGATTTCTTTAGACTCAAGTACGTCTAGCGGGCCTGAATCCTTAATTTCAAGTGCGACAGTAACACCAGTTGTATCTGTCTCCATAGTTCCAAGCATTTCCATTGTTCCCATAGGGTTAACACCTTTGAATAACATGGCCCAACAACAACAACAACAACAACCACCTGCCCTCTGGTATGGTGCGCAAAGTTCCCCTTTAGATATTCCTGGGGCAGTCCATGATTTGCCTAGAAACATTGAAAGGGGATTACCCAAATTCTTGCACGATGGTCCCACAACAGTAGAAGATCATGTTCAGATCTACAAGGACTATATGTTTAGGCAAGGGGTTACTCACGAGGATGTTGCTTGCCGAGTTTTCCCTGCTAGTCTAGACCCCACGGCCAATGAATGGTATCGAAATCTTCCAACAAGGTCCATCACTTCATGGGCCCAATTAGAAACCGCCTTCATTAGCCAGTTTAGAATGTTATTGGATCCCTCCATAATCTACAATCTGTTCGTATCATGTAAAAGATTACCCAATGAGCCCATACGAACATTTAACCAGAGGTTCCAAAAACTATACACGAATTTGACTCGTCACTTTGCGGTAGATCCTGCAGTCGCCTTGCAATTATACTTTGGAGCCTTAGATCCTTTAACGTCTTTGTTGACTAGAAGGAACCCTCAGGTTACGACGCTTCCTTTAGCTTATGCAGAAACGATGACTCTTGAACAACAGATGAACCTGCCAGGGGCAGGATTGTCTCAATTGACTGGGATGGGACAATACGGTCCATACAGTCAATTTGCTATGATGAACCAGTTAATGGCACCACAGGTTCCTATGATGAACAATTTTCAAACACCCACCCAAGGGACGCCATTTCCAGGTTATCCGAATGCCTCTGTCCAAACGCAGGGATTAATTCAAAATAGCCCGATGGGTTTGCCTGGGTTCGGCATGGGCAGTAATTTGTTGACCATGCCGGGGTTTGCTCCGATTAGCATGCCAAGCCCAACGACTTATCCAACAATCACTCCCATTCAAAGTGTGAATCCAGGATGGAATCCACCTACCCAGACCCAAGCTATTCAAAGTGTGAATCCAGGATGGAATCCACCTGCCCAGACCCAAGCCATTGTACCTATTCCAGAGGTGGCTAATGCAGCAAACACAACTGGACCCGGAATTACCATGCCTCAACCACAAGGGTCCGAATCCACCATAGAAAACATGAAGGAAACCTTGGCCAAAGTTTTGGTTACGGTGGGAAATGTCAATAAAAAGGTGGACCAAGCCATGGGTCATAACCGGCCTCATAACCATAGAGGAAAAGGAACATACAACACGCAGCCGAATAATGGACGAGTACCCAACCCCGTAGCCAATCAGGCAGATGTCTCGAAAGATTATGGAGAATCGGGACCTTGTGACAACGATTGTATGCAATGTGGCCACGGGAAGCATGAGTCTATATTGACTGAGGTTATACATTCCCAAGAAAGTGAAGAAGAGGAGGATGTGGAATTTTTTGGAAACGAAGATGAAGAAACATTGGAAGTTCATGCCAACAAACGTTTTGGGAAAGGAAATCACAAGTATTACACTAGGAGTTCTAAGGAGCCCAAAACTTCCTCTACTCCTCCAAACAACCAATTACTTCCTCCCGATTTCAAAGGAGATGTCAATCCCCCTCCTCCATCCATGGTGGAAAAGTCTAAGATGGTGCAAAATATGTCAAATTCAGAAAAACCCACTTATGACTTGGTGGAAGACATGAAGAAAACTAAGGCCAATGTCTCGATGTATGACATGTCCCGATTATTAGGCCAAGAAGTAAGTCCACCAAAAATATTAGATCCATCTGCCCAAGTTCATGAAGCTAAAAGTGCTGAGTCCCGATTGGTTTTACAAAAGGAAAAACGAGATATACCTCCTTTTTTGATAACCATTAGAATTGCAGGTAAAAACCTGCACAATTGTTTAATAGATTCAGGGGCCTCGGCTACCATCATGCCCCTAGAAATCTATAAAAAATTGGGATTTACACCAAAGCCTTCTAGAAGCAGGGTGGTGCAGCTGGATAGATCAACCATGGAGGCAGTGGGAGAATTGGGTGATGTTCTTATTCAAGTCAATTCAGAACCCAGGGTTCAACATCACATAGACATATTGGTGCTCGACATTCCTATCAAATATGGCATGGTTTTGGGAAGAGATTGGAGTAAAAACCTGAATGGTTACATTGTGACAGATTCTTCACATATGTGGTTGCCGTGGAGGGGAGTGGCCAACCAAATTCGGATTGATAGTGAACCTAGGCTCAAGGAGATGATCACGGAGTACAACAAACCGAATGAGATCCAATACATTGAAGCAGAAGCTGGGAGCATATTGTTTGGACATAGAAACGCCTGAAAGTTCCCAAAATGAAAGAATTGGGTGCAACGTTACTGAAGGACATCGGGACATTTGGACTTTAAGATTTGATGGATCCAGGTCCAGACAAGGAGCGAGGAGCCGGTGTTGAACTGTCATGTTCGGATAAGGAGCCTATGTTTGCTGCATACAGACTGCAGTTCCCTGCCACCAACAACATGGCAGAATATGAGGCCTTGATTCTCGGACTTCAATTGGCACTTCGGAAGAAAGTTAAGTGTATCAAGGTCCTTGGTGATTCGGAACTGGTGGTAAAACAAGTGAAGGGACAATACGTATGCAAGGACAGGCGGCTTAGACTTTACCGAACCAGGGTTAGAGATTTAATAGACGAGTTTGATGCTTTTAACATATCTTTGATCTCTAGAAAAGGCAATCGTCTGGCAGATTCTCTAGCCGTAGCTGCGAGTATGTTGAAACCAGTGGACCATAAGAAATGCAAGAAATTCTCCGTAGAACTGGTCCCTTGTCCCTCAATACCAGATAATGTCACGAATTTCCAAGTGTTTGATAGTGACAGGCACATATTCCATTTTGTCACTAATTCTGGTATATTTGAAAAGCAGGTTATAGATGAAGATGAGAGGGATTTAGAGGAGGCAGATTTGGAAGAAAAAATTATTGAAAAAAACAATAAGATGCCAGATGAGATGGCTTCGTTAGAAAAAACTTTCGATATCGGATACCAACCAAGAGAAGGTAAAAAGGTTCCACCTCCCCTAGAGAAGCCTGTGATTTGGTTAACATTGGAAGTGCAGAAAACCCTCGAGAAGTATTCATAGCAAAAGCATGTACCAAGCAGGAGAAGGATTCCATTGCCAGTGCATTAAAGGAATACATAGACTGCATAGCTTGGAGTTATAAGGAGTTGAAAACCTATGATCAGAATGTCATAATGCACACGATTCCGTTGAAGCCAGACTCTAAACCCTTCAGGCAAAGACAGAGGCGAGTCAATCCATTATTAGAACCCTTGATAGAGAAAGAGGTAAAGCGACTGTTAGAAGCTAAGATCATCTTTCCTGTTAGGCACTCCACATGGGTTGCTAACCTGGTCCCCGTGAGGAAAAAGAGTGGAGAAATAAGGTTATGTATCGATTTTAGAAATCTTAATAAAGCCTCACAAAAGGACAACTACCCATTACCCACCATTGATGAAATACTCCAAAAGGTAAACGGGTCGGAGATGATGTCATTCCTGGATGGTTATTCGGGATATAATCAGGTCCTTATCCATCCTAGTGATAGGATGAAGACTGCTTTTACCACAAAGTGGGGCACCTTTGCATACAGGAGAATGCCCTTCGGACTATTGAACGCAGGTGCCACTTTCCAGCGAGCTATGGACTTTGCTTTTAAAGGGCTCATAGGTAAGTGCATCATTGTCTATGTAGATGACATTCCTATCTTTTCTAAGAACAGGGAAAACCACGTCAGGGATCTTAAGAAAGTCTTTCAAAGATGCAGGGAACATGGCATTTCTCTCAACCCAAAGAAGTGCATTTTCGGGGTAACGAAAGGAAAACTGTTGGGACATATAATATCTAAGGATGGAATTTCCATTGACCCTGAGAGAATAGAAGCCATACAACAGATTCCTTGTCCCAACAGCAAGAAGGGGTTGAGATCATTTTTTGGGAAGATCAATTTCGTCAAAAAATTTATTGCAGATTTTGCAGAAATAGCAAAGCCTTTGAACGACATGTTAAAGAAAGAGGTCCAGATCAAGTGGACAGATGAAAATAGAGATGCTTTTAAAAATATCAAAGACGCGATTTCTAAAGCCCCGGTTTTAGTGAGTCCCGATTACACGAAGCCTTTCTATATCTACACATTTGCTTCAGATCACTCCTTTGCGAGTGTTTTAACTCAGGAAGAGTGAAGGCAGCATTGAAAATCCTATTGCCTTCCTGAGTAGTCCTCTCAAAGATGCGAAACCGAGATACTCCATCTTGGACAAGCAAATGTATGCTCTGGTTAAGACCGTGAAAAAATTCAGGCATTACATAGTCCACGGTAGGGTCTTTGCTATCGTCCCGGATCCTGCAGTCAAAGCCATGTTCATACGAGAATGAATTAGGTGAAAGACGTGGTAAGTGGGTTTCAACTTTGCAGGAGTTTGATCTTGAGATTCGGTCGATGAAGATAGTGCGGGGACAAGGGTTGGTTAAGGCAATAGCGAGAAAAGGATCTCGCAATTTCATGTCAACATTATGAAGTCACGGATATAACCAAAGATGAGTGGTATACAGATGTGGTGTATTTTCTACTAAACGATAAATGTCCACCGCATTTGAATTCTACTCAACGAAGAGCCTTGCGCTTGAAGTCTCGCTAATTTCCTAATTAGATCCGACACGTTATACAAAAAAAAACATGAAGGTATTTACCTTCGTTGTGTTGATCAAAAAGAGGCAGTGCGAATACTCGAGGAATTTCATGGTAAACATGGGACAAGACACGGGTCCGCTAATGCCACAGCCCACCAAATCCTTAGAGCCGGTTATTATTGGCCTCGACTGTTCAAAGATGCCCATACTCATGTGAGGTCATGTCATACATGTCAAACTGCAGCCAATAGAGACAGGAGCGCTTCCATGCCTTTACAATCCGTAATTGAGTCTAGACCTTTTGCGCAATGGGGCCTGGATTTTGTTGGGATTATCAGTCCCAATTCATCTGATTCCCACAAATACATTCTGACGACTACGGATTATTGCACAAGGTGGACCGAAGCTATCCCCACAAAGAATGCTACTTCGGAGGTTGTTATTAAATTTTTAGAGGATAACATTGTCACTCGGTTCGGGATGCCTAACTCCATTGTAAGTGATAATGGTTCAGCTTTTTCCTCTCTAGAGTTTGCTAATTGGGCCTTTGATAACAGCGTGAGTCTAAAATTCTCTTCCAATTATTATCCGCAAGGTAATGGATTGGCCGAATCATCTAACAAGAATTTGTTAAATGTCATAAAAAAATTGTTGGAAAGAAATCCGAGGGACTGGCATAACAAGCTTAAGTTGGCTCTTTGGGCCGACAGAATCAGAGTCAAAGAAGCAATAGGAACATCTCCTTACCATCTGGTTTATGGACAAGATCCCATTTTTCCTACAAATCTCAAGTTACAAACGCTGCATTTCATGAAAGATTATTTCGGAACTAATGATAAACTTGAGTCTAGACTAACACAATTAATGCATCTGGATGAGAAAAGGGATGAAGCTATGCTTCATTTTAGTAAACACCAGGATGTAGTAAAAATATGGTTTGACAAAAATTCTAGAGCCAAGGCTTTTAAAATATCAGATCTAGTGCTGTTATGGGACAAAAGACATGAGAAGAAAGGGGATCATGATAAGTTTGACTACTTATGGTTGGGTCCGTACCAAGTTTCAGAAGTCCTAGGGGAAAACAGTTTTAGACTAAGAACCTTGGATGGAAAGGATTTGGCATTACCTGTCAATGGGTTGCACTTGAAACACTACTTCCAGGCTTGAGGCAGTTGGGTTTTGTATTATATGTAATTATGCCATGCTTTGTTTCTTTTGTGTGCAGATTTGATATTTAAGTTGTGTGTTCTTGACATGTTTAGGTTTGTATTAATGTTGTGCTTTGTTTCTTTTGTGTGTGCAGGTTGGACGTTTAGGTGGTGTGTTTGTTTGACATGTTTTCATTGTCTTATACAGAATAAAAAAAAAAAAAAGAATAAAAGTTTGAAATGGTAACACATGCCTAAGATCGGGAGAATATGAAGCATTGGAATTATGTTGTAAAAGCTCCACATATAACACAAACGGTTAAATAATATCGTTTGGGGCTTGTGATGCATGAAGTAGTCAGTTTTACAAATTATGGTAATACTTCATCTGCAATTCAAAGGGCAATGCATTCATAGTACATCTCACTTTGCATATTCATGCCATCTTAGTTACATATGCATTTCAGATACAAATCATTAAAGTGTGTTAAATCCTCTTAGGGTTATACTATAACATAAATAAAGAAAAAATCCTAAGGTTGGAAACTGAGCCCCAAGATATCTAGAACCAAGCACAGTTTGTACACATTAAAAAAGATCTTGGGCAAAATGATCAAAACCTTGCTTGGAGGAAAAGGGTCAAGCGAAAGGAATATTTCATGTCTATCCTATTATGCAACATGATCCTTAAAACAATGGTTTTTACCACTTCCATTAAGCTTAAAGCCTAAAATCAGAGTAGTAAGGATAGGGTTAAGTCCTCATCGAACTTAGGTTGAGGATCCAACTCCCCAAAGCTTTGATTTGACCTACATGGAGTAGTAAGGATAGGGCATAATTCTCATCTCGCCTAGGTTGAGAATCTGATTCCCCAAAGCTCCTATGTCTCATTTCAAGATAAAAATTGGATTGAAAGGATCGTACTACTTGTCCTCTGCAAAGGATGGGTAGTCATCCCCAAGGTTCAAGTAATAAAATTAATATTCTCCATTTTTCATCTAAGACTTGGATTGGAAGGATCGTACTACATGTCCCTAGCAAGGATGGGTAGTCATCCCCAAGATCCAAGAAGTAAAATTAACTTTTTCCCATCTCATCTGTATATTGGATTGAAAGGATCGTACTACTTGTCCTCTGCAAAGGATGGGTAGTCATCCCCAAAGTCCAAAGAAATGAAGTTAAGTCATGGATTATGGGGTTAGGTATGCCCATGCATGACAACATGTCTTGTCTAAAAAACAAGACCACTGACTGTTCAAAGGGTTAGACTAGCATGACCATTTCTTCCATAATTGGTTAAATCATTTTGCTCAAAGTGAGGTAATGAATTCCAAATCAGAGTAGTAAGAATAGGGTTAAACTCCCATCTAGATTAAGTTGGGAGTCTGATTTCCCAAAGCTCTGATTTCACTTTCACTTACACATGGGTTCAAGATAGTAGTGACTCATAACCAACTTTGGGATCTAATAAAACAATTCATTATACACATGGTTGATCCTAAGAGGGTTTGATAATCTTGAATATTTGTGTATGATATTAGAAGGTCTATGCATTTGTAAAAGCAAAATCTCTAAGCATATTCATTAGGTTTCACAAATCATTTACAGTCTCACACATGCATGCATGTAAAACTGACAATGGAATGTTGATCAAGTCCAAGCGATATGGAATGAAAACAAATAGCACACACCGAGCTAATACTAATGATTTCGATGTTTCATATACTTCTGATCCGTCGGTATTTGTTTATCTTTTATGTGCTAACGCCTCGTATCTAAGCTTGTATATTTCAGATTGGGTTCTCACAAAAATGCTCGGAGCATTTGACAGCAGAGTCGCAATTTGTTGTGGCTAATCCACAACACACCCCAAAATTGGGGACCCACCTTTTTCTAGGCTTTCAGAGAAAATCTCAGTGACCCAGATGCTAAAAATGAAGAAAAGGGGCAAAAAATGCACAAGTGTAGAAAGTGTCACGAAATCGCGACATGTCGCGAAATCGTGACATGTCACAAAATCGTGACATATTGCATCGTCGTGGCCAAAAATAGAAAAGTGTCACGAAATCGTGACATGTCGCTCCGTCGCGGCCCAGAGAGGAGAGAGAAAGGCAAAATGGAAAACGGTCGCGAAATCGCGACGTGTTTGATTTTCGCGGCTCGAAAGTGGGCAGAGGGCACAAATTGGAAAGGCATCGCGAAATCGTGACAAAATTGGGACATAGGTGCATAGCTCGAAAGGCGTCGCGAAATCGTGACGTGTCGCGTTTTCATGGCGCAAGTGGATAAAAAGCTTAAGTATCAAAACGGTAGCGAAATCACGAGTTTCGGCAAAGTGTACGGAACAAAGAAGACGTCACGAAATCATGACAAAAAGTGAAGACCATGCCCGAAGCAGAGAAACGGTAGCGAAATCACGACAGGTTTCGGCAAAGTGTACGAAACAGAGAAGACGTCACGAAATCATGACAAAAATGAAGACCATGCCCAAAGCAGAGAAACGGTAGCGAAATCGCGACAGGTTTCGACAAAGTGTACAGAACAGAGAAGACATCGTGAAATCATGACAAAATGAAGACCATGCCTAAAGCAGAGAAACGATAGCGAAATCGTGACAGGTTTTGGCAAAGTGTACGAAACAGAGAAACGGTAGCGAAATCGCGACAGATTGCGGTGAGAGGGCCCGAAGGAGAAAATGGTCACGATTTCGCGACAGGTTGCGGCCGGAGCGTACGGAGAACAAAAGCGTAGCGATATCGCGACATGTCGCGATTTCGCGACATGTCGCGTTTTCGCTGTGAAAGCGAAGGAGCAAGGCCGCGGGCTATTTTTGGTCACGATTTTCATGGGACCGTTACTGAACATGCAGAGAGCGCTGAACACGTGGCAGAAAGGCATGAGGATCAGAGTAACGCTTTAGATCGACATTCACTGGCCGTAGAGAAGATCAAGCGTTGCAGATTCAAGCGAAGGGTTAAAAACACCAAAAGGCGGGAAACTGAAACGAAGCGTCCTTGGAACTGAAACGAAGCATCACAGAGCAGTCGAGAGCAGCAACAAAAAGTTTAAATAGCAAAAATGTAGATAGATACGAGGCTGGAAATTGTAGCAAGAAAGCATTATTTTTAATAAAGGAGTTATTTGGCAAGAGCAACTTTTGTGTGCAAAACCAAAAGGAGATTGAAGCTAATACTACTTGTTTTCTCTGTTAATCTTTACTTTGCATTATTTTCTCTTGTATCTATCCATTTACGCCATGAGATGGGTTACGATAGGTGAATGGCAGAATGATGCAATCATTTTCTTTCCTTAGAGTCTTGCATCTGATCTGATTTGACTGTGTGTTAGTGCAGGTCTGTTAGGTCAGGTTGTTTTAGAACTTCGTCTCACAACTTGGGGTTTTGCAGGGAGGAGATTGCTAACCGAATTAACGTCCTGTTTTAGTTTTCCAGCTAATTTTCATAAGCAATGTTGCGGTTCTAGGTTCTGATATTATTTTTTACTTTTTATTCGAAGATTGGCATCTCGGATTCTGGTGCATTCCAGGATACGTTTTATATTTTTACTAACTCCAAACGTTAACGTAGAAATAGCAGAACATTTAAATGAAAGATAAAATGAACCAGTTAACCATAAAATGAACCTCATGCTAAAGGCACGAAGTTTAAAATGAAGTGGCCTATACCACGCATTTTTTTATTTAAAATCTTGTTTTAAGCCAAAGATAAAAGAGGTTGCTAATTCATTCTAGGGAGGGTTTCATTAATTTCAAGATCATAAAAGAAGAAAGGGTTTCTATTCTTTCTTTTGCTTTATGCTGTTAGATTGTTTTAACAGATTAGGGTTACAAAGTTTGTTGGGAATCATCAAAGGCCCCTTGTTAACAGTTACTTGCAGAAAATAAGTTGTTCTAGATTACATTCATTCATTTGCATTTTGTCTTAATTGGTTATATGCATATGAATGTTTGTTCACAGGAAACTTGGAGAAATTAAAATAATAAATTTTCTTTGCAAGAAAGAGTCTGCAGGTTTGAGACTCCAGTTGCGTGTTCATTTTGTAGTAGGACAAAATATTCACTCAACATGACCATAGGTTGAGCTGAAAATAGAGGTTGTTTTTCATTTTTTTGTTGTTGTCCATGAGAGAAACTATGGGTATGAGTGGGCAATAAATTTGATTTCTGTGTTTGATAATGTTGCTGCACTTTGTGCAATTTTTGTTGTTGTCCCCATTGATATCCTTGTAGTTTTGGCTGCAACCATGGTGGATGAGGTTGATTCCATTGTTGTTTCATCCATCCATGTTGATACCACTCTTGGGAATATGCCCATGGTGGTTGACTCCAACATTGTTGAAGTGGACTTGAAGCATACCATGGCATATACCAAGGATTATTTCCCCAATGTATAGGAAATTGAGAAGCATTCTGATATGGAAACTTAAGAAAATTATCTCCTTGTCCTTGTCCTACAAAATTAAGTATTTTCACAGGTTGAGGCTATTTTTCAAAGACACTTTTGAGTTCTGGCAATAAACTACATTGATTTGTGGAATGTTCTTTCTGACAAATGCTACATATAGCTAGTATACATGTTTTGTTCAAAGAACAGTCATGAACAGAGTGTTACTGCTCACATATTGAACAATAGATAACTGAAGGTTCAGTAGATTTATTCTTTTTATCTACTATTTTATCAAGATGTACAACAATATTAGCTTTAGCAAACTTTTTCATGCATTCTTTCAAATCATGTTTATCATTACCAATTCTATGTTTTCTATGCCTTGAATGAGAATAATTTTTGCAAAGTTTAATGATTTCTTGGATTTCAAATGCATTTGCATCTCCTCTTCCTAAAATATCCAATGCATCCCGAAATTCATCTTGTAGTCCCTTTAAGAATATAATTTTGCACATTTCAGGTTCAACACTACCACATCTCTTATGAACAAAAGAAAATCTTTCTACATAATCTTCTAAGATTTCATTTTTCTTTTGTTTCATTTCAAGCAATTCATTGTTTTGATTCTTGACTTGACAATATTCTTGGTATCTCTCCAAAAATATATTTTCCATCTCATTCCAGGTTCTAATTGAATCAGTTGCTAAGGTGATAAACCATCGTAGAGCTAACTCTTTAAGAGTGGAAGGAAACAATTTGAGCTTTTGATTGTCATTAGTGTAATCATGAGCTTGACACACAATTTTAAACTCAAACAAAAACAAATCAGGGTCTTCAGATGTAACTCCCTTAAAATTCGGTAACATAGAAGGTGAAATGACCTTCATGGGAGCATTTTGATTAGAATCTAAGTGGATGGGATTTTAAAAAGTTTTGACAAGTGTACTAGTTGCACTAGGTTGGAGCACATTACTGGCTCTCCCTAGATTCTCTTGTGATCGTACCCTTATAGGTTCTCAATCACAATTAGATATCCTGTTAAACTGTACTGATTGTATGGATTTGTCAAGAAAAAAGGTGTTGAACTATTGATTGTTCCTCCTTGTGATGATTTCTCAAAGGATCCTACAATTATGTACATAGATGATTGTAATTCTTTGAAAGTTCCAACAGTTTTGGGAATCATAAATTTGGACAACTTTGACATACTTTCAACCTCTTGTGAAATTTTTCTTCCTATGGTAGGCAAAGGATTTTTCATACTTTGACATCGTGCTTTGACATCCTTTAACCTATTCATACTTGCTTGTTCTCTAAATGAACTGAAATGGAATTTACCAACAACTATTAATTATGTCAGTTATTACATTCAGATTTCACTCTGAAGTTCACAACTTAGCACACTAACAATTATTGGACTGCTTTCCTCTTCTAACAACACCTATCCCTAGCAACGATGCCAAAAATTATGAGTGTCATTGTTCATTCATCATTTAATCATTATGTGTGTCAATCCAGGGCGGTGTCCAAGGCTATATAAGAAGGAAGGCTCCAATAGGTTAAATATTAGTTCATTCAAAAGATAGGCATTATTGATGGATCAGTTAGTTTTTTTGGGGGGTTTTGTGTGTCCTCTAATTCCTAGAACTGGAAATCAAATTACAAGAAATAAAACTGAATTAAAACTTGCATGAAAAGCAGAATCTGAAATAGTAGAAAATGAAATGTTGCTAAATTGAAATTGTCAGAAAAGGCAAATTACAGAATTGAAATCACACATAGTTGCAGAAAAATAAACTAACTACAATTCTCTAAGCATGTTCTAAATCTAGAAATTCAAACTAACATCTATTGCAAAACTGGAAATGTCACAAATTTGGAAATTGCAATAAAATGACAGAAAACTAAAAATTGTTGCAAATCTGGAAAATGACAGAAAACTTGAAGTTGCTGCAAATTTGAACAAAAATGTTGAAATTGCATGGAATGATGGAAAAATGCTGTCAAGACTGAAATCTGAATTTAAAGCTGCAAAAGAAATGAAACTGACAGAATTCTGCTAACCTGCTACAACAAGGAATTAGCAATGTATTCTGTCAAAAGATGCCTTCCTTTGGTCCTGCAAGTAGCCCTTGCTTCCATAACCAGATGAAGGTGAAGAGTTATGCTAAGAAAAACTAAATACTAATAATCAACTCAACATGCCAATTGAGAACTAAAAATTGCACCTTTTTATTCAATCTAGAAATGCATTATAGTAATGCAGGAAAAACCTGTAGATTATCGTTTCGCTACAAAAACAACTGCACTCTCTATTTCTCTATGTCTCCTATATGACTATATGCCTATATTCTATATGCTCAACCATGATGGGAGCTCTCTTATTTATAATATTATGCTAATATACTTGATTACTGATTTGCAGGGATTTACAACTGTTTGCACAACTGTTTTCTAGAATGCATGAGCTTGCTTTATCAAACTTGATCTATTCAACCTTATTAAGCTGCATTCATTAAGGAAATCAGTTAACATGAGCTGGGACAAATTTTTGATCAATTTTCAATACTTTCCTCTACTGATCTATCGCTTTTTGACCATCTTCTATTGTTCCTGCACTATTCCCTATTCTTGCACTAGAATAACAGGCAGGTGACAATTCATTGCTTATCTGCACTCCAAACGCATAGGGAGGAAGTTGTTGACCATTTGGATTGTTTTACCTTATCTTGTACACCCTTCTACAGTGGTGGCATGTGCTGGAGTGACTAATTCCAAGCCCTGTTGTATATGTACAATTGGCTAGAATTTGCATGACTGTGTCCTGCTTTTACCAATTTTTTTGCATTTTAGTCTTTTGACTTTTTGCTTCTATTTGCATCACATGGCAATGTTGTCAGGTGGAGAAAGAGTCATTTCTATTCTCCCTCAACTATTTCCAAGCATTTACCTCTTCTTTATTTGACAAATTCCATGCCTTTCTTCAAAGTAACAGGTGGCTAGAATTTGTATGGATTGTGACATACTGTTTCCAGCTACCAAAACATGCCCAGATGCCTTTTTGGAGTGATCATAACTTTTTCATCGTAACTCCATTTTTTAAAAAATTATTTCCACGTGTTCTTGGTTATATGAACAACATTGGGTTAAATTTTCAACTCTTAATTCCTCACAAATTACTCCCTACATCGCTATCAAGTTGGCCTTTAACACAGATTTTTACTAGCATTTTCAGCTGTCAAAAAGTGTGAAACTACCATTTTGCAGGCCCCATAACTTCTAGGTTACTTATCCATATGCCTTCAAATTTTGGCTATGTTTTCTCTATATTATGAAGTACCATTGGTATGAATTTGGTACCTTAACTCACTCTAGATAATTCCCAGTAGATCCGCTAATGTTCCCTTTAACACAGATTTGCACCTGTTAACAGTTCTAGAAAAGACTAAGGCATGAACAATGAGCGCAGGAACGAACAATGAGCGCAGGAACGAACAATGAGTGTAGGAACGATGTAACCTTCATAAATTTTTATCTACAGCTCGAATTGACTTGCTTCAAAAAGCAAAGTTGTAGTTCTTGATGAGAGGAATCTATTCATGCCATCAAAATGTAATTGCAATACATGTTTTATTTACTACCTAATCAACTGAAACAGTGCATAAAATGTTGAAAACAATCAAAATAGAGATATAATGTTCCAAACATAAAATCATGCAAACATGTAACAAATAACATATTCTAATCACTATTTGGCACTTTAACTTTGTCATATTTAATATTATGGCAGTTTTTATATGTCAACAATAGTGTGATAATGAGGCATTTCTAGGCCTCATCACTAATGGCTACTTTGAGTTTGATAAATTTATAGCTTCAATTTGTATTACTTTGTTGCTTTAAACTAGTCTATTTTTTAGCTCTTCTCACTATTCAAATCAGCTCCTTAATTCTCCCAATTTGCAGATTTGTAACTCCTTTAACTTGCTACCTAAAACTATGGTTTTGTGGCTTCAAATCTCCTCCAAGAAGCCTTATTGAATTCTGAAAATTAGCAGCTATTAATTTTGCCTAAATGCTACCTTCTAACTATCTTTGAACTCCAAAATTTTTAGATTCTAATGCAGCTAATTTCTCCTTCTATATGTTGTCCAATAATCTTGTGTACTTATGTTGTAAAAACAACAATATCTTATTTTACAGATCAACCTTCAAATCCTTTGTGATTGTCGTCAAATTTCTTTAATTTTGTGGTCTATCCTAGCTCCTTTCTCCTCCAATCTCCTTTTTAAAATTATTTCAATATTGGCCTATTTTTTGGTCTTATTCTCAAGATTCTGAATGTCTTGAGGTCTTTGGAAATCCTTTCCAAAATTTGACAAACTTCTTGCCAAATTTTTCTTTCTTTTGGACTTGTTTTCAAATGGTGACGGTTGTCCCAAATTCTTCTCTATCAGTAACTTCTTCTTGCTATCAATCTTCTCACTTGATTTCTCCTTAAATATCCTCCAGTGGCCTTCTTCAAATTCTCCAATGAGGCTTTTCTAGTCTTATCCTTCTTTCTCTTTTTAGCCTTTCTTGATACCTCTTATCTTGGGTCTTTTAATTTTTGTAGCGTCTAAAATATTCAATAGGACTTTTCTAGTCTTTATCTATCTTCAATATTCAATCTTCCAAATCTAAAATTTCCTCAATGAGACCTTTATATTGGGTCTCCTACTTCTTGAGCTACTTTCTTCTTCTTCACTATACAATATGTTGTCTTCAATATTCTATGGAAACCTCATTCTTGGGCCTCCTTGATCTCCAATCTCCAATATTCTTTGGGGTTATTTTCCTTGAGTCTATTCTTTCTTCAATATTCAAATTTTTGCTTCAAGTACTAGATTGATTCCGAAGAAGAGAGTCTTCCTAGATCTTGTAGGAAGCTTATCAACTTTCTTTGAATCTCCTCTATTCTACAACAAAATATTAGAAAATAATAATAGTAATTTATTTAAATTTATAGATAATGAATCTTCACTAGTTGATTTATCAATCTAGTGGAATCAATGTTGAGTCCTAGTATTCACAAGTTTTTTTGCAACTCTGTAGAAAGACTCTAGCCAAATGCAATTTAAAAAAATCTAAAAATAAAATTTCCTATCTCCTCTCAATATCTCTTGTGGATGTCTCTATTTTCTATCAATCTACCTTGTGCTTTGATACCACTATTATATTTTTATGATATATATTAAAGGAAATGCAACCACAAGATCTAAAATGAGAAAGCAATGTTAACTATATGATAATGGTAATATAATATACAGGAAAACTATATGAGAAACTTTTGCAATAACTCAAAAAATAGCCATTAATGAAAGCTCACAAAAATAGTACAATGTAATATAATGGAGGTCTTAAACACTCCAAAAATTCTTGCATGATCTACATTGTATCTAACTTCTATTCTCATCACTATGCTCTATTTTTTTATATGCTTATCTCTTGCATTTTATCATTTGCTTCACTACATCAAAGGCCTATATATAGGAAGATATGTACTATGGCCTTTCATCTACCCATGACTCTTCATCTACCTAACCTATGACCCATGTACATGTGGAATACATGCACACTTACATCGTTGAACATTCTAACACTTGTGCATTTATTACATTGCATGAAGTAACTACTCAAACCTTAATCTAATAAAAATTCCTAACCTAAAGATATACCCAAGGTGGTACATTGGCATGTACCAAATAATGTGATATATTCCAACAAAAGGATTTCATTTGGCATGTCTAATACCAAAGCTAATTTCCAGTGCATAATGGACTTTGCTTTTGGTGATTTGATCAAAAAAATTATCCTGATCTACTTAGATGACATGGAAATATTCTCTCATAACAAGCAAGAACACTTGGAGCATCTAGAGATATTTTTTTAAAAGTACCACAAGTTTAGAATATCACTTAATATGAAGAAATCATTTTTTATTGTGCATGAGGGGAAACTCTTGGGACACATTATATCCAAACAAGCAATGACCATTGATCTAGAAAGGATTCAAGCTATTTTAGCTCTTTCAATCCTCCTTAGTAATAAATCTTTGTAATCATTTTTTGGGTAAATCAATTTTATTTGAAATTTTGTGGTTGACTTTGTACAAATAGTCAAAAATGACAAAGCTCCTGAATAAGAATGTAGCATTTTAATGGACTCCTAAAATGAAAAGGGCATTTGAAAAAATTAAACAAGCTATCACAAAAGCTTCGATCTTGATCAACCCATATTTCAGCAAGAATTTCATCCTATATGCATATGGGTTTGAAGATAGCTATGCCACAATCTTGACTCCAAAGGATGATGAAAAGGGGAACACCTAGTATTTTTATTAAGTTAGAAATTTCATGATTATCAAAAGAATCATATTTTTGTAGAAAAAAAGGTTCTCACTATCATGAAATATCTTAAAAAATTTAGGCATTACTTGTCTCAGGCAAGACTATAATCTATTTAGCGTATTCAATTGTTATCAATTTTATCTTTTAGGGAGAACTAGGAGAAAAAAGAGTTGGATGGATTACCAACATATAGAAATATGACATTGAGATACCCCCTATTAAGTTGGTAAGATTTAGAGATTTATGTCAACAATTGGACACTCCCTTAGAGAAATATTGTAACATCTGCATTAAAAACTATGTCGAAGGAGATTCCAAAATTGAGCAACCTTAAGAAGAGCCCCATTGGGTGGATAAACTGATAAGATATTTTCAAATGGGAAGGTACCCTAAAGAGTTAAATGCCTCACAAATACACATATATAGGTTATGGATTTGAATTATGTCTTGTTACCAGAATGACTTTATAGATATAATTTTGATGGGGTCCTCCTTGGTTGCATAAAGCTAAAATAAGTTGAGAAAGTATTAACATAGTTTCACTCAAGATTTTTTGGATACCACTCAGGACAAACAATGGCTACCAAAATTCTCAAAGATGAATACTATTGGCCCAACATCTTTGCAGATTCATTCAAAGTGTCTAGAGCTTATGAAAAGTATCAATGATTATTTTGGAAGAAAAAATGCATCGCTACCACTACAACCAATCATAGCAGGGGAACCTTTTCAATAGTGGGGGTTCATTGGGATTATAAATCCAAAATTGTTAGCAAGCCAAAAATACATTTTAACAAAAAAATATTTTACTCATTAGAATAAAGTGGTAGCCACAAAATCAGCCAATCAAGACACGATAATCGAGTTCCTAGAATTATTAATAACAAAATTCGACATCCTAGATGCATTGGTGACCAACAATGGGTCTGCTTTCATAGGAGAATAAATTATTAATATTTCCAGCAGATATGGTATCTATTTGAAGCTATCTAATTATTATCCATAGGGTAATGGGTTAGTTGAATCAACCAATAAAAATCTTTTGAATATTATTAAGAGGACTATTGGCAAAAACAAGAAAAGTTGGCACCTATTACTCAACCAAGCATTATGGGTAAACCAAATTATAGTGAGAAATACATTAAAGACTTTGCCTTACTCATTAGTCTATGGAAAGGAGGTCATTTTCCCATTGCATAGTGAGTTAAAATAATGAGGTTAATAACCCAAGTAGATCTCCCTAATATGGAAGATATAGATTCTCGAATATCACAACTGCTACTATTGGATTAATAGAGGAAAATGCCTACAACAATTTCCAAAAATATTCAACCATGACAAAATGATGGTTTGATAAGAAAATGATGCTTTGAGATTACCAAGCTGGCAACCTCATTCTCAAATGGGATGAGGACAAATAAAAGCTAGGGAACCACCAAAATTTTGATTTGTTCTAGTCTGGACCATATCAAATCACCACCAAATGAGAGCGCAATGCATTTAATATGTTAGATGACAATAGCCATATTTTGTCAATATCGGTGAATGGACATCATTTAAAATTCTTCATGTAGGGTGTCACCACCCTTTATATTATATGTACATATAGATACATAAAATAAATGGGCCATGACAATTTTAAAAATAACTAAAAGTCAATTGGGTGAGACTAAAATTAACTGATATCAATTTTGTATTCTCACACGTTCATTTTTCAAAGGACCATAAAAACCAAAATCTAACTAACATGTAGGATTTTCTACACAATCTTGTGAAATGTGAAAGACACTTGCTAAGGAAAAGCAAATGCAAAGTTCAACCATCACAATAACTACACAATGGCCAATATAGTGCCCATAAGGTGAACACTTCAACAAAATTCTACCTCATGAAATTGCCAAGGAAGAAAATTGTTGAGCCAACAAATTATCTCGAGCTAAAGTTTCATAACTAGTGCTCAAAGATATTCATAGAAATACTATAGGAATACACAAGTATAAGTCGACCAACAATGACCAACAACATAAAAACACATATTAACTCTCAAAAGGAATAGAAAGAAAATAAAGTAATCCAAGACTGAACATGCAAATTTAGAGATATAGAAATCACCCTAAAGTCAAAACAAATGCATCTTTGATAAGTGACCGAATAGAAAGTACAAGGGGTATCATCCAATAGCCTAGGTGTGTATGCTTGACACTAATTTCTATTATAATATATATACAAACCCTTTCATCCCTATCCCAAATTGGTGCTATTAGTCTGCTAGTTCTATAACCCCCAATTGAAAACCATACAAAACTATAAAGGGTAAGTATTATTTCAGCTTACCCATAACCTTTTCACTGAGGCCTTTTCCATAGGACCCAAACCTAGAATCCCGCCTAAGCCTTTTACCACCAATGATCAAATAAAATGCTATGAATTTAAGAAACATAAATAAGGAGGAATGTTTTTCAATAATTGGCTAAATCAACAGTTGCACAACCCTCTAATGGGTAATGAACTCCCTAAAACCTCAATTAATTTTTTGAAGTTCAAATTCCCTAAGATGTTCTTGATGTTCACCATAATTTTTTACCTACATACTGATAAATATTTTCATGACTACCAAATTGCTTTGGTGTATGCTATCTCCAACCTATATTATTATGATGAGTCTTGCTTAGACCAGTTCAACAACCCTTATTTCTTCAACTAGGATAGGTATTTATACAATAATATGCATGAGAAGCTCACACGGCTATGACATATTTCAGTACTCTTTGCACCTAGCATGGCTCTTCCTAGTTAACACTATTGATAGGCATAAAAAAAGTAAATGACTAGGGGAAGAAAATGATAGTAGTATATTGGACCACTTTGATTAGGGATTCTAAGTCTTATTACCACTTCAACCAATAATTTATAGGACTAACATTAAATCTCATTTATGGGTAAATACCCTGATTATCTCAAATAGCAAAGTCGACATAGAGTAAAAAATGATGAGTGTTGGACATTTTGAGTGATAAGTTGTCATTGATGTCAAGAGTGAGTGATCATTGATATCAAACTTTCAACACCAATCACTGGCAATTTTAGTTGGCAGCATCCATTTTGGTTTAAGTTTTAAGACCCGATTCCAGGAAATTAGATGAGGTCCAAAGTGCAAGAAAAAGCCCAAATAAATAATATTATAATATTATTTTATAATATTATGCAAAGGAAGTTTAAAATTAATTTATTAGTTAATTTACTTAACTTATAAAGTTATTTAAATTAATTATTAATTATTAATTAATTTAAGCTAAGGTTAAATAACCCTAAGGTGGGTTATAAAAATTAAAATTCAAAATTTTATTTCAAATAACAAAGCACCGACGTGAGGAGGAATTAAAATGTGTATATAAGGGGGGAAACTCGTACCCTACCAAACCTTACCATGCCTTCGAATATTATTACGAGCTTTAAGAATTGTGAGCCTTACGAATTACACTGCATCCAAAGCAAAGAAAGAGTGTGCAAGGTTCATGATAAATTAACGATGAGTGGAGGCATAAGATGAAGTAACTCCTCCTTCCTTCATTGTGGCACTAGTAGCACACGCAGTGGGCTCCCAAGCACTAAGGCACTTAGGCTTGAGGATATGGCGGATCGAATCTCGTAGAAACCTCTTTTTGGGGAAGAAAAAGGTATGCGTTAATCTTGGGCATCAAAAAATTTGGGAATATAGTTTGGAAATTTAAAAATTAATTTTTGCAAATTTTAAATTGGTTCTAAAGTTGCTAAATGAGTTATAAGGGTTTTTGCAAAATTAAATTTTTAATGTTGTTTGCTCAAATATTTTAAAAATATTGTAAGGTGTTTGGTTGATATTTTCATGGTGTTGGATATTATTTTAAGTTGGATTTTATAAGGTGTATCAAAGAAATTATATTTATGTATGGTATGATGAGTGTTATTTTAAAAGGGAGCAATAAGGCATAAATTGAGTTGTGATTATTTTATGTCCAAGGAATATTTTGGAAAGTGTTGAAGTAATATTGTTGTGTCTAACCATTGGAATTGGAAAGAAGAAAATTGTGATTGAGACAGGTTTCCTAAAGGCACTTCTACATCCAAAAAAAGGTATGGGCATATTCATCCTAGAGAGAGATTGTTGAAAATTGTAGAGCATATTGAGTCTCTAACAATTCTCTTTATGTTTCTATGAGATTGGAAAAGTTCTAGTGAGGACTTGTTGATCAAATTTAAGGTAAGTCTTTGAGAAGACTTGTGGATAAAGTTGTGTGAGCTTTTGTGGAAGCTTACAATACAGATTGAGAGAAGATCTGGATAATTTTTTGTGAGGACTTATTGAGCATATTTGGACAAGTTCTAGAGAGGACTTGTGGATAGATTAGTATGAGATTTTGTGGAATATTACAAGGTAGATTTGATATAAGTTTTTGAGAAGACTTGTGAGCAGAGTTGATTGATTTATTCAAATATTGGGTTAAGTTTTAGAGCATATCTAGTATATTTGATTCAAGATTAAGTTAATATTTGAGTTAAGACTTGAGGATAGATATTGAGGATATATTTGTGCTATACCAAAGGACTATGTTTAGAGCAATATCAGAGGACAAAGATTAATGAGAAACTTGTGCTAGATCGAAGGACTATGTTTAGTGCAAGATCAAAAGACAGAGTTTGAGGAAATATTCATGCTAGATCGAAGGACTATGTTTGGTGAAAGATCAGAGGATAGATATTGAGGATATATATGTACTAGATTTAAGGACTATGTTTAGTATAGATTTGAGGATAGGGTTTGGTGCAGATTTAAGGATAGGTTTGTTCTAGACCAGAGATAGAGATTGAGTAGATTTATGCTAGATTGAAGGACTGAGTTTAGTACATATTTGAGACAAAGCTTTGATGGTGATAGATTATAAAAGATAAAAATCTCCAATGGATAGATATCCATTAGCCAGGGTAGTGAGGACAAGTGTCTTCAATGGATAGAGATCCATTAGCCAGAGTAGTGGGGGTAACATTTCTTCTAGAATATCACCAGTCAGAGCTTAGGATAAAGGAGGTATCCTATGGATAGATATCCATGAGCTTGATTAGGGGATTGGTATCTCCTTTGGACAGAGGTCCATAAACATTGTAATAGATAAAGGATTCCCAAGATATTGATTGAGAAAGTTTTAGTGAAATATTTTCTCCGTGGAGTAGCTCACATTGGGTGAACCACATAAAATTGGTGTCTCTATTGTATATGGTGATTTGTGCATTTCTTTGATTACTAATGTTGATATTTCTATATATATATTTCATAATATTGATTGGAAAAGACAAGTAAAAAGTGGTCTTATACCATTCACCCCCTCTCAGTATAAGCTTGTGTTCTTCAATTGGTATCAGAGTGGGTTCCTTCAAAAGAGTTTAATAGCTTGAAGGAAAATATTTCAAGAACACAATGGATTCCAAGAATGTGTCCTCATATAATTCAACACCAATATTTTATGGAAGTGACTACATATATTGGATTATGAGAATGAAGGTTCACCTGATGACACGTGGCAATGAAATTTGGGAAGCAGTTGAAAATGGATGCATGCCACCAATTGATCCACCTTTATATAAGGAATATAATCTTCTACAACATTACAATTCAAAAGCAATGAATGCACTTTTGAGAGGAATGCATAGAATAGAATCAATAAAAGTTATGCATTGTAAATATGCAAAAGGAATTTGGGATAAGTTGCAAAGCATACATGAGGGAGATAAAAGTGTTAAAAAGGTAAAGATACAAAATATCAAAGGACAATTTGAAGAATTAAGAATGACTAATGAGGAAGACATTAGTTCTTATCTACTTTGGGTAGATGAGGTTTTTAATGCTATACAAGGACTTGGACTTAATGTGGATGAATCATATGTTTGTATTAAGATCTTAAGGTCTCTTCCAACAAGGTTTCATGAAAATATTTTAGCTATAGAAGAAGCAAAGGATGGTGGTTCTTTTACAAGAGATATGTTGCTTGGTATTCTTACAAATTTTGAGTTAATAACAATAGAACCTAATCCCCAGAAGGAAATAGCCTTCAAAGTAATTAATAATACAAAGGATAAGAAGTCAAAATCGAGCAATGAATCATCTAGTGATGAAGAATCAAATTATGGTAGAAGGAACAAGGATTCAAGAAGATTCAAAGATGCAAAATCTGTTAGATATTTCAATTGTGTAAAGTATGGTCACTATGCAACTGATTGTCAAGAAGCTAAAAATAACAATGATAAAGAAAAACAGGATCACAAGAACAAGGAATACAAAAAAATATAGGTAACAAAAGAAATGCAAGGATGGACAAAGCAGACAAGGGAAGAAGTTCTTTCAAATACAAAAGAGGAGCTACTATGTAGACAATGCAAGTAAGTACTCAAGTGATAGTGATGCTAGTTTTTTATATAATGATAGAGATGAAGTCCTATTTATTATTGAAGAAAAAGAAGAAGTCAAGAAAAGGTCACCAATAATTCTCAAGTGTTTTAGATGTGGTAACTTTGGACATTTTAAAGATAGTTGTACAAGGAATTGTTATATTTTCAGTGATAATGAATATGAGGATGCACTTGAAAGACTAGAAGAGAATATTCTAATGACACTAGAAGAAGAAGAAGATGATCCTATAGTAGACAAGTCAAAATAAAATGAAGATATAGACAAAGGTAAACAAATAGAGGAAGAATAAAAAAAAAGAGTTTGGTCTTAAGGCAGAACTTATTTATGCTCTTGACACAGTAAAGAAGGTAAGGAAGCAAAACTCTAAAATTGTGTTTCAATTTCAAGAATGCAATGAAGAGAGAAGAAATATTATAGAGGATATAAAAAAGTCAATGGATAAGACAAAGAAGTTCAAGGATAAGTTAGAATCAAAGGCCTTAGAATGTGAAAGGTTATAACAAGAAGTAGCTCTACTAAGGGAGGATTTAGAAAAATACAAGGATAAGCTACACAAGTTTAGAAAGAGTTCAAATACTATGGATAAGATGCTCAAGGTAAAAATAAGGTCAACAAACAAAATAGGTCTTGGTTTTGAACAAGCTCAAAAGAAACAAGAAGAAGAGTCAACCTCAAGTTCTAAAGAAGAATAAACTTCAGAAGAAAAAACTTTAGAAGAAGATAGCGTAATAGAAAGTGAGACTTCTGAGGATGAGTTGGACAACAAAAAGTTCAACAAGGAATGGAACAATGTAAAAAGAAGAAATATATGAAACAATAATTAGAATAGGTTAAGAGAGACTAAGATACCAATGAGGTCAAGACAAGGAACTTTCAATGGAATATGTTTATCATGTCACAGGTTTGGGCACATGGCTTCACAGTGCATGACAAATGTAAGACAAGAAAATAGGAATTTTAGAAACAGACAGCTTTTCTATGGGTATTGGTACTCATGTAATTATTTTGATCACAAGGAAATGGATTGCAGGGTTTATGATAGAAAAGGATATGGCTTCACTAGGAGAAATCCTAAGATATTTGCACCTCCAAGGAATAATAACATTAAGTGTTATAAGTGTAATAATGATGGACATACAACAAAGTGGTGTAGAGCAAACATTACAGAACCAAGCATAAACATGAACATGAATAGCAACAAGAACAAGAATATGAAAATGAATAGGAACAGGGCATATGGATATGGACAAGAACCGTAATAGGAATAGAAATATGGATATGAACAATAACAAGAACATGGACATGGAAAAGAATAGTCAAACGTATTAGAAGGATCATATGATAAGGAAATAAGACAAAGGTAAAAGACAGTGCTTACTAGGAGTAGAAATACTCCCACCCCAGAATTAACCACCTCAAGAAGAGGTGGGGGAGGGACTAAGCTAAGAGACTCATTCTTAGCCCCGAGAACCAAAGGTGATCCTTTTCCATTGATGTCAAAGTGGGAGATATTTGAGTAAGGGGGAGAGATTTAGTTTAAGTAGAAAGCATTGAGTTAGGGGGAGTAGTTTCCCAGGGAGAGCAGAACAAGAAAAAAGTCAAGATTTGGTAAAAAGAATTTGGGTTGCCATCAATGACAAAGGGGAAGATTTTTGGACATTTTAAGTGATAAGTTGTCATTGATGTCAAGAGTGAGTGGTCATTGATATCAAACTTTCAGCACCAATCAGTGGCAGTTTTAGTTGGCAGCATCCATTCTGGTTTCAGTTTCAAGACTCGGTTCCAAGAAATTAGATGAGGTCCAAAGTGCAAGAAAAAGCCCAAATAAATAATATTATAATATTATTTTATAATATTATGCAAAGGAAGTTTAAAATTAATTATAAATTAATTTTAAATTAATTTATTAGTTAATTTACTTAAATTATAAATTTATTTAAATTAATTATTAATTAATTTAATTATTAATTATTAATTAATTTAAGCTAAGGTTAAATAACCCTAAGGAGGGTTATCAAATTAAAATTCAAAATTTTATTTTGAATAACAAAGCACTCGACATGAGGAGAAATTAAAATGTGTATATAATGGGGGAACTCCCACCCTACCAAACCTTACCATGCCTTTGAATATTATTACGAGCTTTAAGAATTGTGAGCCTTACGAATTGCACTATGTCTAAAGAGAAGAAAGAGTGTGCAAGGTTCGTGAGAAATTAACTGTGAATGGAGATATAAGAGGAAGGAACTCCTCTTTCCTTTACATGGTCACTGTAGCCCACACGGTGGGCTCCCAAGCACTATGGCGCTTAGGCTTGAGGAGACGACGGATTGAATCTCACTGAAACCCCTTTTTGGGGAAGAAAAAGATATGTGTTAATCTTGGGTACCAAAAATTTTAGGAGTATAGTTTGGGCATTTAAAAATAAAGTTTTTCATATTTTAAATTGGTTCTAAGGTTGCTAAAGGATTTATAAGGTTTTTTGCAAAATTAAATTTTTAATGTTGTTTGCTCAAATGTTTTGAAAATATTGTAAGGTGTTTGGTTGATATTTTCATGGTGTTGGATATTATTTTAAGTTGGAGTTTATAAGGTGTATCAAATAAATTATCTTTATGTATGGTATGATGAGTGTTATTTTAAAAGGGAGCAATAAGGCATAAATTGATTTGTGATTATTTTATGTCCAAGTAATATTTTGGAAAGTGTTGAAGTAATATTGTTGTTTCTGACCATTGGAATTGGAAAGAAGAAAATTGTGATTGAGGCAAGTTTCCTAAAGGCACTTCTACATCCAACAAAAGGTATGGGCATATTCTTCCTAGTGAGTGATTGTTGAAAATTGTGAGTGGAAATTTGGAGTGAAAATTATTGTTTCGTTAGCATTATTAAGAGCGTTTTGAATTAATGCTTCAAGTTTTTCTAGAATTAAGAGTTTTTGATAAAACATTTTTTTATAAGCATTTTTGTTGAAGTGTTTGAGTTGAGTAAAGAACTTGAACTAGGGTTTGCAAAGAACATGAGTATCATTGTTATGTGAATAATATATTATAAGCATTGTTGTTGAAGTGTTTGATTTGATTAAATAACTTGAACTAGGGTTTGCAAAGAACATGAGTATCATTGTTATGTGAAGATTGTATTATAAGCATTGTTGTTGAAGTGAGTTTTTGAGTGAAGAACTTGAACTAGGGTTTGGAAAGAACATGAGTATCATTGTTATGTGATATTGGTTGAAAAAGCATTGTTGGAAGTATTTGAGTATTCATATGCTTGGACTAGGGTTTGTGAGCAAGGATCATTTTATTGAGTGAGTGGTTGAGTAGAGTTGGTTGAGCCTAGTCAAGTGAATGTGTTAAGTTATTTTTCAAGTTCTGTGAAACAAATTATTCTATATTCTGAATTGATTTGAGAAAGAGGTTGAGATGAATGTGAAACATATTGAGTCTCTAACAATTCTCTATATGTTTCTAAGAGAGTGATTGAAAGTGATTGATTATTTAGGTGAATTTGAAGCATATTAAGTCTCTAACAATTCCCTATATGTTTCTAAGAGAGTGATTGAAAGTGATTGAGTATTGAGGTGAATGTGAAGCATATTGAGTCTAACAATTCTCTATATATTTATAAGAGAGTGATTGAAAGTTATTGAGCATTGTGATGAATGTAGAGCATATTGAGTCTCTAACAATTCTCTTTATGTTTCTATGAGATTGGACAAGTTCTAGTGAGGACTTGTTGATCAAATTTAAGGTAAGTATTTGAGAAGACTTGTGGATAGAGTTGTGTGAGATTTTGTGGAAGCTTACAATACAGATTGAGAGTAGATCTAGATAAGTTCTAGTGAGGACTTATTGAGCAGATTTGGATAAGTTCTAGATAAGACTTGTGGATAGATTAGTGTGAGCTTTTGTGGAAGCTTACAAGGCATATTTGAGACAATTATTTAATAATACTTATGAGTAGGGTTGATTGATTTGTTCAAACCTTGGGTTAATGTTTGGAGAAGATCTAGTAGAGTTGATTTGATATTAATTCAATATTTGAGTTAAGGCTTGAGGATAGATATTGAGGATAAATTTATGCTAGACGAAAGGATTATGTTTAGTGCAATATCAGAGAACAAATATTGAGGATAGACTTGTGCTAGACCGAAGAACTATGTTTAGTGCAATATCAAAGGACATAGATTGAGGATAGATTTGTGCTATACTAAAGGACTGTGTTTAGTGCAAGATCAAAGGATAGATATTGAGGATAAATTTTTGCTATATCGAAGGACTATGTTTAGTATAGATTCAAGGATAGAGTTTGGTGCAGATTTGAGGATAGGTTTGTGCCAGACCAAAGATAGAGATTAAGAAAATTTACGCTAGATTGAAGTACTAAGTTTAGTATAGATTTGAGATAAATATTTGAAAGTGACATATTATAGAGTACGATAGTCTCCAGTGAATAGAGATCCATTATCCAGGGTAGTGAGGATAGGTGTCTTAAATGTATAGATATCCATTAGCTAGAGCAGTGGGGGCAATAGTTCTTCTAGAAGATCACCAATCAGAGCTTAGGAGAAAGGAGTTCTCCTATTGATAGAGATCCACAAACTTGATTAGGGTATTGGTATCTCCTTTGGATAAAGGTCCATAAACATTGTAATAAGGAAAGGATTCCCAAGAGATTGATTGAAAAAATTTTGGTGAAATATTTTCTCTGTGGATTAGCCCACATTGGGTGAACCACATAAAATTGGTGTCTCTATTATGTGTGGTGATTTGTTCATTACTTTGGTTATTTTTGTTGATATTGCTATATATACATTGCATAATATTTATTGGGAAAGAAAAGTAAAATGTGGTCATGTATTGTTTACCCCCTCTTAGTATAAGCTTGTGTTCTTCAATAAGATTATACAATTTTATGTGGAAATGTTTTTGCTTCCACACTATGTAACAAATATAGTATTTTCCATGGAGTATTATCAACATACCAACACTATAAACATAATGTTTGGCATTGATATATATAAAATATCTACCTATGAATATCTCTCTACTTTCAAACCAATCACAATAACAACAAGAGGACAAGGGGAATTTCTTTATAACAAACTTGAAAGGTTGGAGTTATGAACTTTATCTCATAAATGGAAGTACAATCCTAAAGAAAAATTCAAAGAGAGAATAACACTATTGGACATAGGTAAATCACTAGCATTCAAGAAATTCAACAGACCTAACATAGAGTAGCTATGAAACAATTCTAAGCATAATGAGCTCAACTAGAAAATAAAAAATATGCAAGAGTTGCCTCCCTAGAGATATTTCTACGAGAAATAATGTGACTATGATCCAAAACATATATGGATGACATGCTAACTTAGGACAAGATAAATACTATGTCTAATAAAACTAGTTAAGATGTGGCCAAGATTATGGAGTGGTGGATATTTAGGTGCGAACAAAAAACTCAAAATTCCAAGTATCCACTATCAATGGATAAAGTATTCTCCCAAAAATATGATGAAAATATGGCAACATAGAAGCCTCAAGAAGAGCCAACCAAACCCACTAGTGTTGACAACCAGAGTGAAGAATTATAGTAAGAACCTTTGGTGTCAAGAGAAGAAACCAAAGTGGAATAGGTATTCTCCAAATATAATCACATTGCAAAAATGTACGAATGTTAGAGGAGCAACCAATTGATAAAAATGCTATGATGGGCCCAAAAAATAAGTGGCTATAAAATAAAATTCAAGGCCAAACCAATAAGTTGTGACCTTCATACCAATTAAATTGTAACATGAAACATATCCAAAATTTTCCTATATCATAAGCAAAATTGGATATACTTGAGAGCTTATACAGGTACAAAAATGCCCGCAAAACTTAGCTTTGGGAGCACCATTTCCTAGCTCCCTTGCTCTAGAAGCAAACATGATGAGTAATAAGAGACACATATCAGAGTTCCTACTTAGGCTAACTTCAAACTTCATCCCAGGGTCAACAAAGCATCAAAACCTCTAAGAATAAGAAGTGATGATAGGGGATGCACAAATGCCAAGTCAATCCACTAATAGTAATGAGGGATTCAATGTGAGTATAAGGTCATACTTGCAATAAATTCTAGGGACATCTCCATACAATCACACAACCCCTCCAAAGAAGGAATTAATGATCAAAATATAGGTAAATCCTCATAGGGAGTTGTAGGAAAGAGCTCATACAAAATTAATGATCCAAGGGACACCCCCAACAACTGGAGTAGCGACCAAGTCAATGATAGAGCAACCTCAAATGTTAGAGGTAGGTATGATTTCTCTAAACTCAAATACTACTTCTATTCCTCTAATCCCCATAAATATCCCCTCTCTTTCTCCATCACTACAACATTATTCATAGAGACCAATCACTCAAGTTAACACCTACAACCAAATTTTCCCTAGCCACATCCCCTCTACCAATATAGACCCCTAAAAACACCACCACATCAACTATTCACAAAATTCCTCCATATCCCTTTCCCATCCTACAATACATCTTCTCAACACTACCACCACCCAACCATCCATCCACAACTACCATCAATAGGCTCAAGGAGATGAGCCAAAATGCTCAAAATAGTGGAAAAATAAAACACCCAAGCAAGCAAAAGAGCATGTTCCCCCTAGGATAATTATCATAGTTGATCCAACCACCTATTGACAACTAAAAGTCATTACCATGCTAATATTGGATAAAAAAAAAGCTGAGATGATATCTGATGATTATCAAGTGGATATACAAACAATATATATCTCCCAACTACCATTAGAAGACTCTCTATTCAATGCATAGGCCCATGTTAGCACTTTATACTATCTATTTGCAATATGATAAGCTAAGAGAGATGCAAATAACTATATGGTAGAGTTAAATACTTAGAAACAATGGCCATAGAGGAGAAAAATATCAAAAATTCCTTGCAAAATAAAAATAAAAAATGGAAAAATAATGATTATACAGCTCCTAAGTCATCATCAGGTGCAACAAAAAGAGGATATGAACAAAGTGCTAATAAAACTGCTCCAAGATCTATGATAATAATTGGAAAGAGAAAAGGAACAAGCTATAGCCTCCTGCTTCTCTAGGGAAATATCAAAACAACTAAGGAAGGACAACTAGAATAAAATCCTTCAATATACCCTAGAGGCTTACCTAGTTGTGGCCTACTTGAAATTTAGTGCAGAATCCATAGAGGAAACAATAAGGGACTTCTTGCAGGGTCAATTTGAATTGGAAGACAATATAAGACATGCTAAAAGCCTAATGAGTCTAGCTAGAATAAAATTCAAACCAACTTCAAGGGCCATACAAAGAAATTTATGAAATACAACAATGACTATCTCTAATATCATATTTAAAAAATACAAAAGGGTCCAACAAGAATGGGAGATGCTAGATAGGTTATAACTCAAAGAAAAAAGGGTAATGAATCCAACAAGAGAATATGAAGAACTAGGGTTTCTAGGTTTTTGGGATGGAGAATATAGGTTTTAAACTAAATATATTTAGGCCCAAATAGAATTGATAGTCAATGATGAAAGGGAAATAAACCAATGGAAACATCCTATTGATCAAGCCCAAGTGCTTGAATCTATGAATACAATAGCTAGGATACAATATAAAGTTTAATAAATGGCCAAAATATATCGATATCCTTCCTATGATAAAGACTACCAGTTGATGAAAATACATGATCAAGTCATGAGACTCAAAATACCACTATAGATCTAGACGTTGGTCTATCAAGTCCTTTAGAGAGAAAATAATATCTTAGCCAACAAACAAAATCAAGCGAATGTAGAAAGAGAAGTAACCCCTATGATAAAAATTCCTCCAAAGGAAGCTATTATATTAGAAGACGGTCAAAGGACACTTGGAACAAAAGAAGTAGCACCAGAATGATCAACGGTCAAAACATGACACCTTTACATCATGAAGATAAAAATAAAGCACACATTTTTCAAAAGAGAACAAGCCACTTGGGAGGTCCAAAAAGTATAATTCACTTTTTATTCCACTTCAATATTCATTTCACCAACCATTCCATTATATATTATAAGTCATCCATGTTTTCTCATTTTCACATAAATCACCCACTCATCACATCTCTCATTTACAAAATAATTTTCCATCATACTAATTCCATTCACATTTCATTTCACAATCCCTTTGACTTTGTACCCAATGGAATCAGGTCTTTTGAGTTTTTAATTTTTGCAAGTAAAATTTCCATGGGAGGCACCAAGAATATAGTTCAAATTCATGACATCATTTGTAGAGAAAATATCTAAGCCTTTTCCTTCAAAAAATGGCAAAGTCCTTTGAAGATTTGAAACTTTGCACAAAATCTTGATGAAAAATCTATCCTCCTTCATCAATGACGTCAACATGACATCATGCCAACCTAGAAATATACACAATGAATAAATTGGGATGCTCAAAGCTGAAGTATGCAAAGGTACATAATAAATAAAGCTAAGAATTCTTCAACAATGACATCAACACTCTTGAACCAAAGCCCACTATTGTGCGAGAGGGGAAGATGAAAAAATTGAGATGAATAAAGTTAGGTCATCTAAATTACTGATGTCAACAAAGGGGAAAAGAACCCAAAGTTATGCAAGTAAAAGCACCCAATGATAGTTGCATAAAGTCGTGATGAACAAAACTAGAATGAACAAGGTTGGATCTCTTTTGGTGATGACATAACCACCTCCACACCAAAGCCTAGAATTATGCAAGAAGAAATAAAATGCATAAAATTGAAATAGCCCTTGCACAAAGCAAAAATGTAAGAAGCCAAAGTGCACAAAGTTGAGGGTCCTTTGACAATGATGTAAGCATTTCCAAGCTAAACCTCAAGATCACACAAGGGAATTCGTTGCATGAAATTAGAATGAATAAAAATGAAGTCCATATTGAAGTGACTGTAATAACCCAAAACTACCAACCCAAATTGTTTTGAAAGGAAGGATTACAAGAAAAGTTTTGTAAGGGAGAAATCCTTATTTCATTTATCTCAGCATACAAGGCTTCACCACATTTGAGTTCCAAGTCACTATAGATGACACTTAGTGGACAAAAGTGGCCAACTCCCATGTTTTTTGGGGTTCACCTTACTAAACCTACACATTTATAAAGACATAAAAAGTGCTCCCCCATATTTCCCATGCCCTCATGGACCATGTGACCACAACATAGAGATTATCCTTTAAGGCCCATAACACTTAAAGGGAGATGCTTATTTCCTAACCCAACTTTAAGTCCATCTAGGAAGATTAATCAAGCATAGAGCCTTAGGGCTTAGTTACCACACCTTTGTGGTCTAACTAAGTTCACTACCACTTCACTGATAACTAACATGATCACCCAATCCTACACATTCAAGGGATCACCACTACTGGCTTATGAATGGTTCCACAACTTCTAGTTGTGATACACCCAATCCTACTCATTCAAGGTGCAACAATTCACAAGAACCCTGGCTATTGTATTCACATAACTCCTAACTTCATGAGTTCCTAGCTATTGTATTATTCCAACTCCTTCTAAGACTCATATATACCTGGTTATTGCATTCACACAACTTCTCCCAGGATTGAGCTTTATGGTTTATAAAAAGAAATTATAACCACCCAAAGGATAAACAACTTTGCAAAATTTCCCTTAAAGTAATAAAATGCACTTTACATAATAGTAAGCAAGATATAATCCATCTTATTTAAATTTCTATATTATATATACAAGGTTTCCTTTTAACCATAAGCCAAATTATGCATATTTCAAATGCTTGGCATAAAGCTTTAAATCAAATGCTTTCAAGAACAATGTTGCCTAACATGATAATCCAAGTATTTCACATCAGCAATTGATAACATTCAATACTAACTATCCAAAGTAAAACATTGTTCCAAACACCATTATATAGAAATTTAAACAACCAAATATTTTAGTTTGTACAATAATTCAGGTTTACAAAACCCTTAAACAAAAAATTCTTTTACATAGATTTTGGATTCTATTTCCAAATCAACTATACATTTCAAAAATATTTGAATCCAATATCTTCAAGCTATCTACAAACTACAACTCCTTTCTTGATAGGGTATCCATCCATGGATTATGATGGATATTAAGGGACCAGGACAACTCAAAATAAAATGTATATTCTAAACTTGCCATGAATGCTATCCAAATAATCATGCTTAAGAAACCAACAAACCAACTAGAAGATATTTTCTCCATTTATCTAACCAATGGCCCATTTCTCTAACCAATGGTCCTTTTCTCAAAAATAGTTTCTCTTCCAAAATTGAATTAAACATTCAAAATCAATACAAGATGTAGACACCTAAAAAGTTTCACATTTGTAATGGTTAATATTAATATTTAATAATGCATGAAATTATTTTAATGAATATGTTGCAAAGCTTAGAAATTAATAATATTTTATATTCTATCCCCTTTGACCCTTTTCTAACCCCTATGACCCACTTTAACCCCTTCCTATGCCTAACCACGGTCATCTTGAGACCACTCCACTATTTTAAATTTTGGTTCACATTAACTCAAGTTATCATTTATTTCCCCTATTTCCTCCACTTTCCAAGAACATTCAATGCATTTGGGCGAGGATTCCCTCCACACAGGAAATTTTATTAAAAATTCTAATTTAGTGGGTGTGGAATATCTCCACAAAAGAGGTATTAATATAGCACATCATAATGCATCATGGCATGTCATGTTGCATTATGGCATGTCATAGGACATCATAGACCAATATAGGAAAGTTACACATTTATCCACCCAAGTGAGGAATCTCTAAGATTCCCCTCTTACACACTCATTCCACTTGTCACCCCTTTTATTTCATCCTCTCCACTTTCCTCCAACCATAGGAGACTTTAAAATAGGTCTTCATTTTCATGTTCATGTGTGTGCAAAAAATTATAATGAAACTTTGCTCAAATTTCATTCGATATTGTTGTGTTTTTTCTTGACATTGTGCTTGTAGGTTTACCGATGGAGGAGATTGAAGGCATTGACCATGGAGGCTTTTGAGTTTTTTCACTAGCATTTTTTTTTCAACCACATCAACAATAGACATTCAAAAGTGCACTAAATTTGTAGACAAGATCCCAAAATAAATCTCTAAAGGCTCAGATTCAAGATCAGAACCCTCTATTGGATAATAATCTCAATTTTCTAGGATAGTTGACTAGAATTCCAACTACCCAGGGTAGTTCCCCAGAAGCAAAATCTCCTAGGAAGTTGACCAGAAGCACAACCACCATGGGAGGTTGAGCATAAAAGTTACAAATAACTCCATATCAACTCCAATTTGCATAGAAATGTAAATCAAGGTATTTTACAAGGCTTTGTATGTGTTTCATGCAATTTTTTAATTTTGCACTCACTTTTGTGAAGTTTTGTAATGTTTTAGTTGCTTTTTGTAACATTATTTTATGATCATAGGCCTCATCACCAAAGGCCCTGCATATTATATTGATGTTGTTTTGTAATATTGTGTGTAGGTATTGGATATGCATGGAAGCTTGATAGGTCAAGAAATGCATCTTCTAAGCCCTCCCATAACATTTTATGCACTCAAGGAGATAACTTGTGAAACCATAGATTTCACTTGTAAAATCAAACCCTCCATTCTGGGAGGTTGACTATAATCAAAAGGGCCTATTTGTAAAAGATAAATCTTATCAAACATCAAATCAATTGCAAATATATCTTTTATTGGACTTTTTGATTTTCAATTATTATGGTGTATTTCCTCTTTCACACAAATGACAATCATGGTGGGACCCTTTACCCACAACACATTTGACACTTGTTATTTTGCATGATATTTGGCACTTGCATCGGGAATAGAATGTAATATATGTTTTGCTTAGTGTTATTTATGTTTTCAAGCTTGTTTAGCTTTATTTTCTAACTTTATGCTTGATGTCACTATTACAAGCACCCAAGGGCAGGAAAGACACAATCATACCTTCTCAAATTAGGGTTGGATCTTGCAAGATCTACCCTCATAGGCTCTATTTCAACTACCCATGGTGGTTCTCAAGCACAGTCTCAACTACATGTGGTACTTTTCAAACTCAATCTCAACCACCCATTGTGGTTCTCAATCAGAGGGTCAACCACCCATAGTAGTTCTCAAGCATAATCTCAACCACCTAGGGTGGTTCTCAAGCTCAAAAAACAATTGCATAGGCTTAGGCTCAGGTTCAGTGATA
The DNA here is from genome assembly GCA_028583015.1 of Wollemia nobilis. Classification (NCBI taxonomy): domain Eukaryota; kingdom Viridiplantae; phylum Streptophyta; class Pinopsida; order Araucariales; family Araucariaceae; genus Wollemia; species Wollemia nobilis. Next base: position 3,064,260 of record JAQPPZ010002068.1, read on the forward strand.
TGGTATGCTTAGTGTTCCTTTTTATTTTAGCATAGGCTCCCATATTTTGACTTTGCATAGAAATTCATAGCATAGTTATTTTCATTTATTTGTTTGAATCTCTTTCCTCCCATTCTTCATTTCAAATTAAAAAAAAGAAATGGCATAGTCATTAGAGACACCTAAAACACGTCATGTCGAGGTGACTACTCATATGGAGCATGCTAGAAGACCATATGGAAGACCTTTGGATAGATCTAAGGTATAGTAGTGGTTTTTACCACTCGTTTGGGGTATATTTGCCTAGTCAATGCTAGCCCTTGCTGACACCCATGGTTAGCAGTGCTCACCGTGCCTATCAGTCGTGCTTAGCACTCAGAATTAGTTAGCCTTCATTCGAACCAAAAGTTGGTTGTAATGGCCAATTAATTGCAAATTGGAGTAGATTGAGCGAGGAAGGATCTAGAACCTTCCATCCAACTGGCTCAACTATCCAATATTGATATTGTCTTCATGAGGAAGACACCCCTAGCCCTTGAAAAATCCTATAAGATCCCCCTTTGAATTAGGGATAATCTTGAAGAACATTTTATCAATTGAGCAGCGAAGCCCTATCAAATTGCAAACTCACTTGCATACATTGAGAGGGACACTTTTACTATCTAATTGGAGATCAAATTGCTATGGAAGCTCTAGGAGCCTAAGAGAGCCAAAAAATGCAAATCCATGCAATCGATGCATAATTCAGACAATTCAACTGCAAAACCTATTATAGAAAATAAAGGCAACCCTTGACCATCAATTTGGCAAGGAGTATCAGAGAGGAAGCCCAAATTCTGAGGGTAAAACTACTTAGAACTTTATCGCGGCTGTCAGTTGCAGTCAATAGTGCTGACCACATCTCAGACCCATGGTGAGCAAATGGCTATAGATCCCCTTGTGTTATTTCTTGTATATTATTTGATTAGATCACATTATGCTTATTATAGGGTTATTTGATATTTTAAAGACATTTGACCAGTGGAATTAAGAAATTAAAGTAGATTTACCTTCATTATGTCAATTTTGTAATTAGTGCAATTGTAGGTTCTTTCATGCGTTCATGCTTTATATTTGATAACTAACATGATAGATATTTTGTATTTGCTTTCTTACACATGTTTGGTGACAACATTTCATTATTAATATGGGTTTATCATGTTTTATCTATTTTCTTGATTACATGCTTATTATGACATCTTCTTGTGAAATATTCTTTTAAAGCCTCATCAAGAGAGGCCTCCTTTGTTTTTAATGTTTCTTGTTGTTTCTTGAATATAGGATTAACAGTATCATGCCATTCAATGCAGCAAATGCCTCTAAGCATGGAGAAGAAGGTCATCGACACCTTGGAGCATTTTGTGACTATTTAGAGAGCCTAAGTATTGTGCCTACCCCATTGGGGCTTTTGAATTGTATCAATATTTGGGTGACCCTAAGAGGGGCATGATTGTAACCAAGATTTATTTCCAATATTAATAGAAGAAACATCCATTTTCTTGTTATATACGATCTTGTCTATCATTTTTATGCTTTGATGTTGATTCTGATTGATGTATTAGTTAGGTACATTTTTTTTGGATAGGTCAGAAGGGTGATCACGGTGGAACTCCACAAATTTTACCATATTTTACTATGGCTCAGTTTTTCATGACAGGTGCTCACCATAGTTGACAGCCACGATCAAAAATTTGGCCCACGGGTGACAGCCACGGTCTATAGTGGCAATCGTGCATCAAAGCCATGGTTAGCATCTAACACAATAGATAGCAGGGAGTTAAAGCCATATCAGATGAGGATATGAGGTAGGTCCTATTATCAACTTCTATCTTTGTTTTCACTGTCTGTGTTTTTCTAGAATGCGTAAAATACAATTTAATTAGGACACCTTAAAGAAAAAAAGAAAAATGAATTAGGTCCTAGGATTTTGTTTTGTTACGCTTTAGCTAGGCGCTGCTAGGAACAACGGACCTCTGAGTGTAGTCCACCCTATATTCCATAGCGCTAGAATATTTCATGTGGTGGTTTTGCATTCTTGAGGCCTAATCAAAGGCCATTTATCATCATAACTTGCATTGTCAAAAGGTCATGTAGGATGTAGCATGCATACTTCTTGGATATAAAATATTATTTTTATGCATATCATGTAGGAAATGATCATGTGAGTGTTGTATTATGCATATTTCATTTTATGCAATCTAAAAATAACCACACACACCACGTTCCAAAGTAAACGCTAGTGAGTTGGAAGTCACATCCAACCACTAGTAGGGTTTCAATGATGGTGGAGGTGATTTCCATCCGTTGGCCCAAATCCCACATACCTTATATTCTAGACAAATACTGGATCCGAGAATATTTTGTAGCCTAGAAAATTTGCATATACTCCTATTTAGAGGGTATGATGTTTATTGGGTGAAAACAGGTGAGGATCTAGGAGGACCTGTGCTCCCTGACCATGTATGGGCTTCATTACCACACATTATAGGTTGGATTACATGACTTGGAGTTCATAGCCAAGTTGTTGATATGTGAGTATGCAGGTGAAAGCCAATTAAATTGATATTATGATCCAATAAGCTTTCAAACATGATAAGAGTTTCTAATACTAACACAACAACTCATAAAACAATATCAAATAGTTTAGGGCTAACATTTAAAATTTAATTCAAGATAATTACCATTGTATACCTTATTTGCATAATAAAATATAAATCTACACACTAGGTACACCATGGTGGAGACACGGGGAGGTCGACAAAGGATTAATCCTGATGCCATTGACCAAGCCCCACTAGATTCAAAACAAGATGTGTCGAACCCTCACCCACATATGCTTCTTGAACATCATTCAACGAGCATCAAAGGAGACAATTCGACACGAGGGGACACCATTGAGTGTACCCTCTATAGAGGAGCTTTTGTGCATTATTATAGACATAGGACAGAGTAAGGAGACTCTCAACATGAGGCTGCTCCACTCAGAGGCCATTACCAATATCGTAGTGCATGAGCATCCATGGGATCGGCCGATGAGTATGTCATACAAGGGGCCAAGTTGGTACCCCTACGTTCTAGGTCTATAGGAGGTTCCATCCCTTTACCTTCAGAGTATCGTTGAGTTCAAGATCTGCCCATCTAGGGGCATCCAAACAAGCCCAAATTCTGATCATAGGCCTTTTCACACTCCCATGCATGGTGAACCTCGCAAGATCACTATCAACATATTCAAGGTGGGAGCCAATGGTACACCTCCACATGATTCATGATGATCCAGATAGTTGGATGGTTTAGGTAGCATCCTAAAGTAGTTAGGCTACAAGCCTTTCGATCTGCCCACTCATGCTTTGAGTGAGCATAGAATGAGTACTATTAGGACTACCAGAGAATAGGGGGAGGCTTCCAAGCACCCTCATGCTTTACATCTACCATCCATGCATGGTGGTACACAGCACAAGACTTAGCATGACACCAATGTTATCTTCACAAACAAGAGTAAAATCATAGAGAATCCATCAGATGGGTACATAACCCATAAGGTCGCTCACACGGAGCACACATACTAGAGGCCTCTTACGGCTGATCACATTGATAGATTGCATAGATTGGTATTCGAGCAGATATGATAACTCCTCCAAGATCAATTGGAGGATGCTCATGTAGAGTGGTAGTGCATTGAAGATGAGAATCTTCAAGCATAGAGGCTCATTAGACAAAGATTATATGAGTAGCGTATGCGTGAGGAATGCATCCTTGTCCAAAAGGAGCATGTGGAATAAGATGATAGGCTAGCTAGGGCTAGTTTATTCACTCATGTTGAGCATGGAGAGCACATTCATAGGAAGGTATTTTCATAAGTTGACGTGCATCAGGAGCACAGAGATGCTCACACTCATGTTAATGCCTAACAAAGAGAATGGCCACCACCATTCAAAGATTAGATATGAAGACAATATGAGGAAGAAGAGGGAGATGGAACTGATCATGGATATCCCAAAAGCTCCTAGGTTGAGGAGGAGGAACATCAACATCCTCCACCTCAATAGAGGAATAATGTATCTCCAACAACACGCCCATGTCAGCATAGGGAGGACTTTCTATCCTCGTAGGCCTATAAGGTCTTAGCACTGAAAGTGAAATAAATCGAGAGGCAAGGCACAAATTTTCAAAAGCTGATATTAAGAAATATTCATAACAAGCCTTTGGACCCCTCAGTGCCTACTCCAGCATATCCTAAGCATTTTGAAATGCCCAGGTTAGATAAATTCAAAGGTGACGAATATGCACAAGAACATGTCACAATATTTTTTGACATATACTTCCAGATTGCAAGCAATGATACCTTGATTTTGTGTACATTCATCACAACCCTCTAAGGCCTAGCCTGTGAGTGGTTTAATAAGATAAATAAGCACAATATCACCAGTTTTGAGCAACTAGATGATGCCTTTCTTAAACGCTTTTCTTTTGGTATCAAGAATCTAACTAACCTTTTTCTATCTGGCTACACTAGCTCAGCGCGATGATGAGCCAATCCTAGAATATGGAAAGAGGTGGAGGAGATTAATGGCAAAGTTGCCATTCCCTATTCTTGCTATAGGATTGACTTGGATGTTCACAAAGATTTGTGCCAAGCACATCTCGTTATTTTTGCAACTGCAGCAATACCAGACATTCGAGGAAGCTTTGGCACAAGCCAAAGTAATTGAGGATACCAAGTTGCAAGAGGGTAACTTGAAGATAAAAAATAGTAAGGAGGGGCACAAGAAGATCTCCACAAAACATCAGGGCAAGCAGGCCCATGTTAATCAGGTGGTGTTAAACCTCCAAAGAGAGGATAAGGGGCAACAAAAGTAGAATTATCAGGCCCAACCTCCTCCTGTGCAATATGAGCAATGCAAGAATAATTACAGGGGTAAAAATAAGGAGCAACACCCTCCTCACATATTCACATCATTATCAAAGTCATTGACTTTGATTTTTCATCAGCTGTGTGAGGTGAAGACCATACGCTTACCTGAGGTTCCTTTAGTGGACCCTAATAAGCCTGAGCCAAATGGCTATAAAGACGATCAATATTGCATATTTCACAAAATGAAAGGCCACAACATCAAATTATGTTGGTCTTTCAAACACTTAGTGCAAAATATGATCAATAAAGATGAGATTTTAGTGCTGAATAATTCGTAGGCACCCGACAACAAATACATAAGAATTTATAAAAATCCATTGCCAAACAATGACGCATTGTGCAACAATGTTGTCCAGGTCAACCAAGTGCATGTCGAACCACCTACCCAAAGGTTCGTAGGTATGGTTAATGTTGTTACTAGACATGGGAGGTATGAGTATCCAAATCAACCTCACGCTCCCATAAGGATACAAGCTACACCGAATCAATGGCCAGTTCATAATATTCCAGGCCCATCAACTAGACCGGTGGTGACCATACAAAGTAGGTTGGCGTAAAACCTACAGATAATTCTTGTGAAGTTGTTTATTTATGAGCTAATACAGAAGTCCCCTAGGCATAGGGAGATGCTCATGGACATTCTAAGTTCCATTGAGGTATAGTCCTAGGATGCTCAAGTATTCACCAATTTTTTGGGACACGTACAACAGTTCCAAGAACCTATGATCCAATTCTATGATCATGAATTTAGGATGGTTCCTACAAATATGACTGACATGCCATTACATATCATCTTGTGTGTGAATCACATGACATTCAATAGGGTCTTGGTCGATATTGGTTCATCGATAAATATTATAATGACCAAGGCATTAAGTCCTTTAAAGCTACCCAAGTCACATATCATGCCCACCATATTCACATTGAGAGCATTTAAGGATGCGCTATTCTCAACGGTTGTCACAATCATCCTACCTATTTAGGTGGGTCTAAATACCATCCCTGTGATGTGTCACGTGATCGAAGGTGCCATGCAATATGTTTTGGTTGATCCACAACACACCCCAGAAGTGGGGACCCACCTTTTTTGCAGGCTTACTGAGCAGATCTCAATCACCTAGATGCTAAAAAATGAAGAAAAAATAAAAATGCATAAGTGTAGAAAGGGTCACGAAATTGCGACATGTCGCGAAATCATGACATGTCACGAAATCGCGACACACTGCGCCATCGTGACCAAAACCGGAAAACTGTAGCGAAATCGCGACGTGTCAAAAAATCGTGATCAACACGGTCAACGACAGCAGGTAAAAAAAGGCACAGCAAAATCACGACGTGTCGATGGCATGAACAAAAAGGGTGTCACAAAATCACGACGTGTCGGTGGCATGAACAAAAAGGGTGTCGCAAAATCGCGACGTGTCGGTGGCATGAACAGAAAAGGTGTCACGAAATCATGACTTGTCGACGGCCCGATGGAGAAGGTGGTCGCGATTTCGCAACATGTTTTGGTGAAGGTGTACGGATGACAAAACGGTAGCGATTTCGCTACGGTTTTGTGAAAAGGAGGTCCGAAGGAGAAACGGTGGCGATTTCTCTACGCCTTGCGAAAAGAAGACTCAAAGTTCAAAACGAGTAGCGATATCGCTACAAATTTCGTGAAGGCAGGCTCAAAGTCAAAGTGGTAGCGATATCGCTACCATTTCATGAAAAGAAAGCCCAAAGTCAAAGTGGTAGCGATATCGCTACCATTTCATGAAAAGAAAGCCCAAAGTCAAAGTGGTAGCGATATCGCTACCATTTCATGAAGAGGAAGCTTAAGTTAAAAAGTGGTAGCGATATCGCTACCATTCGGGGAAAGCAGGCTTAAGTTAAAAAGTGGTAGTGATATCGCTACCATTCGGGGAAAGGAAGCTTAAGGTAAAAGTGGTAGCGATATCACTATGAGGAGCTGCCAAAGACATACGACCGGAAGGAGTGTAGCGATATCGCGACATGTCGCGTTATCGCGGCTAAGAAGCTGAGCAGGCGACATGCAATTTTTGTCAGGATTTTCATAGAAAAGTGTTACGAAAGGCACAGGAAACGCAAGACATGTGGCGTACAAGTGTCAGAATTGTAGGAAAGTTACATGCAGTGGAAGATTTCACGTGTTTGGGCATCCAGTGTGAATTAAAAGCAAGGAAAAGCAGGAATTTGAAAGGTCATTTGCAGGAAGACGAAGTGAAGCGACAAAGGTAATCGAAGAGCCATTATATTACTATAAAACTAGAAATGCAGATTGAAGGAGGGAGGGAAATTGCCGATTACAGAGTTGCAGAGGAAAGAGCTTCGTGCTATTCTGGGCCTATACTTGGGCAATTTCCTTCTTTTTTGTTCTGGAATATTTTTGCCTGGAACATTCTTTGAATGTAATTGACATATCATTTAATATAAAATACAGAGTATTGGCATCTCATTGATGAGAAAGAAGGAGTCATTTTGTGCATGCATGATTTAATGTTTTATCTTTCATTCCAGGCTTCTGAGGCTTTTAGGTGAAGTTTAATGCAAGTGTGCTTGGTTGCTTCATACGAATGCCTAGGTCTGGAATTACAGTAGAAACCCTAGAAACCAGCACCTAATTTATTTGGATTGTGCGAGTTTACAGGTTCATTAGATTAGGTTGTATGCATAAAACCTCATTATTTTCGGTTTCATCGAATTGATGGCAGCATTCTGACTGTAATTTAGTTTCTTTTTCATTTACTTTTTTGTTCAAACCCTTGCTTTATTTTCTACAATTTAATTACTGTATCCAAATAAATAATCGAAAATCCATCAAAATCCAAGATTAAAGTACAATTATTCAATTTGAGTCCACTGTAATTTTAGATTAGATAAACCCCAGTGCCCCTTGTTAAAATCCACTTGCAAACCCTAAGATATTCCTGGCATTTCATTTGAACAGCATTATTTAAGCATAACAGGAACCTTGGAGAAAGTTCTTTTCTTTGCAAGCAGAGGATTTAGGACTCGGATCCTATCGGAGAGTGTGCTTTCACAATCGGGTGAAAACACCGCTCAATAGATTGGCGCTAGAAGGAGGGCAGAATTGGTTTATCTATTTTGATTTCCTTATCTGAATATTTTGTTTTTATTCAATTCTAGAATTATTTACGGCTAAACTGCAACATCGTTTTTGTTTTTGTTGCAGGTTTTCTTCGAAATAGCAGAGGGTTTATTTAGGCAGGCTGGACCCACCACGCCGTATTGCGACCAAGTCTCAAACAACCGGAGAAACCATTTTTCACGACCTTACTGGTACTCCCAAGGGTAAAGCCAAGCAAGTCGTAAGCACACCAGTCGCAAAAGGCTTGTTTTCTTCAGGAACTTCGAGTGGACCTACGCCAGTAATACCCTTTGTCCCTAGTGTGCCTATAGTTAGTAATATTTCTACTGCTATTGTAGGTCTGTATACATCAATTTCGAGTCAAATGGATCAAGCTCCAGTAGCTCCTTGGTATGGAGCTAACAATACTCCTTTGAATATTGCTGGGGATATCCATGAAATCCCCAAGAACATTGAAATATTTTTGCCTAAATACAAGCCAGATGGCCTAAGAATAGTAGAAGAACATATCCAAGCCTATAGGGATGTTTTAATTAGGCTGCAAGTTCAGCATGAAGATGTAGCCTGTAGACTTTTTCCCATGAGTTTGGATCCAATAGCATATGAATGGTATATATGCTTGCCAACTGGTTCAATCACCTCTTGGACACAAATGGAAAATGCCTTTGTCAATCAATTTAGGTCACCCTTAGATCCCGCAACTATTTACAATCAGTTTATTACATGCAAACGGGGCCAAGGGGAACCAATACGAATGTTTAATCAGATATTTCAAAAGAACTATAACAGAGCAATTAGACATTTTGCTATCAATCCTGCAGTGGCTTTGCAGATATATTTTGGGGCATTGGACCCCATGATAGCCATGTTTGCAAGGCGTAATCCTTAGGTCACCACGCTGGCTTTGGCCTATAATGAAGCCATGACTATTGAGCAGCAGTTGACACCGCAAGGCTATGGGTTTACCCAGATGCCTATGATGGGACAGTGTGCTCCATATGGTCAAGCTACCCAGGCAAATCAATTCATGGCACCACAAATGCCAAGTATGAATGCCTTCCCATATCAGCAGTCGTATCCACCAGCACCCGCATATGCACCCATTCCAATCCAACCAATCACAGTCATTCCACCTGTTCTTGCATTTTTGCAGAACAGTCAATCAACTACGCAGGAAACTAGTCAATTCAATCCTCAAGCCATAGTTCCTGTTTCGAATCCAATCCCGATTCAAGGTATTAATCCATATGGGAATCAAATTCCTCAGAACCCGACCCAAATTTGGAATCAAGACCCCATTAATTATGCGAATCCAATAGGGTTTAACAACAATATGATTCCACCGAAGGATATTTTTTCGGAAGTCGAAGAGCTCAAAAAACTAGTGCATAAACTAAGCAATGACAGGGTTCAACAGCAGAAGTATGACTCCCATGCCCCTCACCCAAACCAGAATTTTAACAATAGAGGGAGGCACTGGAACACCAAGCCAAACAATGGGGGAGTTCCTGCTCCCATTGCTAATAAATTAGATGCTTCTGTAGGCCCTATCCAATATAATTCTCTTTTGAATCTTTCAGATTTGGCATGGGAAAGGGGGTGCAGGTTACATAACACAAAAGAACACAATGAGAGGAATTGTCCTGAGATTGCTAGATTCACTCATTGTCTTCAGGCACAAGTTGATGATTTGGAACTAGTATCAAATTAGGATCCATCGTATCATCAAGATGAAAATATTATGGTGATGGAAATAGTATATCACCAAGAGGGTGAAAGCGAGGAGAAAGAAGACGAAGTTTTGTAACAGGAGGTGCAAGCTTTTCGAGATTTCAGAAAGGGGACTCATGGGTACCATTTGAGGAGTAAATCTAAAGCCCCTAAAACCTCATCAACACCTCCAAACAATTCTATTCTTCCTCCAGATACAAAGTCAAGTAACAACCCTCCCGCTCAAATCGGAAGAGAAATGTCCAATGACGTCCAGAAGACAGTCAAATTCAAAAAACTAAATTATGATGTGGTGGAGGATATGAAGAATTCCAAATCTAGCCTTTCATTCTTGGACGCGGCTAAATTTCCTGGTCAAAAGGAGGCATTGATAAGAGCTTTGAACTCACCTGATCCGATGTGGAAGGAAAAAAGAGCTGAATCCCATCTGATTTTGCGAAAGGAGAGAAGGGATGTCCCGCCATTCTTATTGACTCTAAGAATTGCGGGTAAGAACTTACATAACTGTTTGGTGGACACAGGAGCCACGAGCAAACTCATGCCTATGGAGATATGCAAAATGCTAGGTCTGCAGCCTGTTTCATCCAAATGTATAGTCCTGCAACTGGACAGATAAGAAGTAAATGTAGTGGGGAATTTATATGATGTCAATATTCAATTGAATTCTGAACCCAGGGTTCAACAGGTTGTGGACATTTTGGTGGTTAATATCCCGAGTAGGTATGGAATGCTACTTGTTAGGGATTGGATGAAAACGTTGAATGGCTATTTTGCAACAGACTGCTCACATATGTGGCTACCATGGAAGGGAATTGCAAATCAAATAAGAGTGGAAAACAAACCGAGGATTAAAGAGATTATAACATATTTTAACAAGCCGAATGAAGTTCAATTTTCTGAGCCAGACTTAGGGGTCTATGCGCTTGATGTTGAGGAAGCTACTGAAGAGTTTAAAGAAGAAGTATGTCATGGTCATTCTTCTGAAGAAAATGATTACACGTGGTTGCTCAAGTTCGATGGATCAAAGTCTAGACAGGGAGCAGGAGCTGGAGTTGAGCTCACTGGTCCGGGAGGTAAACCATTGTTAGCTGCCTACAGACTACAATTTCCTTGCACAAACAATGTGGCAGAGTACGAAGCATTGATCTATGGTTTACGTCTAGCATTGAGCAAACATGTTAAATGCTTGAAGGTTTTGGGATATTCTAAGTTGGTTGTCAAGCAAATCAAAGGACAGTATACATGCCACGACAAAAGACTGAGCCTTTATAGAACTAGGGTTATGGATCTCATGGAGGAGTTTGATGCATTCAACATAGCCCTTATTTCTAGGAGAGGAAATCGAATAGCAGACTCTCTTGCAGTCGTCATGGACATGTTAAACCCGGTGGATATAAAAAGATGTAAAAAGTTTTCCATTGAACTGGTTCCTTGTCCATCAATACCTGATAATGTAAAGAATTTCCAGGTTTTTGAAAGTGACAGGCACATCTTCAATTTTGTCACAAACTCGGGTATTTTTGAAAACCAGGTGATTGATGAGGAACAAAGGTGGCAGGATGAAACAGAAGAAAGTGAAACTGCGTATCAATCCAACAAAATTCCTAAAGACATGGTTTCATTAGAAAAGATGTTCGACATGGAATGCAAGAACAAGAAGAGAAAAAGAGTCCCACTCCCCAAAGATGCATGCTATTCAATTAATCTAGGGAGTGCAGACAATCCAAAGGAGGTGTACATAGCAAAGGCATGTACAGAGGAAGAAAAGAGCAACATAATACAGGCATTGAAGCATTACATAGATTGTATTGCTTGGAACTACAATGAGTGAAGACTTACAACTGAACATTATCACACATACCATTCCTTTGAAGCCAGACTCCAAGCCTTTTAGGCAAAGACAACGAGTTGTTAACCCGCTATTGGAGCCTTTGATCGAAAAGGAGGTTAAAATATTATTGGAAGCAAAAATCATTTTTCCTGTTAGGCACTCAACCTGGGTGGCCAACCTCGTTCCAGTAAGGAAAAAGAGTGGAGATATTAGGCTGTGCATAGATTTTTGAAATCTTAATAAAGCCTCTCAAAAATACAATTATCCATTGCCATAAATTGATGAAATTTTGCAAATGGTAAATGGATCTGAAATGATGTCCTTTCTCGATGGATATTCTGGGTACAACCAAGTTCTTATACATCCAGATGACAGGATGAAAATGGCCTTCACTACCAAGTGGGGGACATTTGCATATAATAGAATGTCGTTCGGACTGTTAAATGCTAGTGCAACTTTTCAACGCGCCATGGATTACGCATTCAAAGGGATAATAGGCAAATGCATCATCGTGTATGTGGATGATATCCTAGTTTTCTCGAATAAGAGAGAGGATCATGTTAAAGATTTGAAGAAAGTTCTTCAAAGATGTAGAGAACATGGAATTTCCTTAAATCCCAAAAAGTGCATTTTCGGAGTAACAGAAGGAAAATTGTTGGGTCACATCATTTCAAAAGAGGGCATATCCATCGACCTAGAAAGGATACAAGCTATCCAAAACCTACCTCTCCCGAGCAGTAAAAAATAACTGAGATCTTTCTTTGGGCAAGTCAATTTTGTGAGGAAGTTTATCTCTAGCTTTACTGATATAGCTAAACCTCTGAACCAGATGCTCAAGAAAGATGTGGATGTAAAATGGAATGAAGAAAGTAGAGTGGCATTCCAGAATATCAAAGATGCCATTTCCAGAGCCCCTATTCTTATAAGCCCAGACTACTCCAAGCCTTTTTATATTTATGCGTTTGCATCAGAACACTCCTTTGCAAGTGTCTTAACCCAAAAAGGTGAGGATAGTGCCGAAAAACCCATTGCGTTTTTAAGTGCCCCTCTAAAAGACGCTCAATTAAGGTATTCAATCCTTGATAAGAAAATGTACGCACTTTTTAAAACTGTGAAAAAATTTAGGCACTACATCGTGCACAGCAAAATTATCGCCATCGTGCCCGATTCTGCTGTCAAGACCATGTTTTTACAGAATGAACTAGGTGAGAAGAGAGGAAAGTGGATTTCAACCATCCAAGAATTTGATCTCGAAATCCAACCAATGAAACTAGTTCGAGGACGAGGGATCGGCGAAGGCGATCGCAGAAAATAATCCGCAAATAACAGGTCAATGCTCAAATACATAATACATGGCTAAGGACGACTGGTATGTTGATATTGTGCAATTTTTATTGACTGGTAAGTGTCCTAATTTAAATTCGACACAGAGAAGAGCCTTAAGGCTTAAATCTATCAATTATCTGATAAAATCTGGTGTGCTTTACAGGAAGAATCATGAAGGTATCTACCTGAGGTGCTTGAACAAAGAAGAAGGCTGCCAGGGTGTTGCGAGAATTTCACGGGAAGCATGGAACTGGTCATGGTGCGGCCAATGCTACAGCACATCAAATCCTGAGAGCAGGATACTATTGGCCACATATTTTCAAGGATGTGCATACCCATGTACGATCTTGTCACATCTGTCAAGTGGCTGCGAATAGAGAAAGAAATGCAGCCATGTCGTTGCAGCCTGTAGTCTAAATGAGACCGTTTGCACAGTGGGGACTAGATTTCATCAGGGTTATTAACCCAAATTCTTCTGATTCTCATAAATTCATTTTGACAACTACGGACTCACTGTACAAGGTGGATAGAAGCGATTCCTACTAAACATGCCACCACAAATGTTGTGATTAAATTTCTTGAGGATCAGATTATAACAAGATTTGGAATGCCCGACTCTATTGTCAGTGACAATGGTAAAGCTTTTATTTCTACACAATTTGCAAATTGGGCATATGATAACAAAGTAAGCTTAAAGTTTGCATCCAATTACTATCCTCAAGGAAATGGGTTGGCCGAGTCTTCAAATAAGAATTTGTTGAATACTATTAAGAATTTGCTGGAAAAGAACCCTCGGGATCGGCACAGCCAACTAAAGTTTGCCCTTTGGGCAGATAGGACCAGAGTGAAAGAGTCCATAGGGAACACTCCCTATCATTTGGTCTATGGGCAAGACCCGATATTTCTAGCAAATTTGAAGTTGCAGACCTTACATTTCATACAAGAGTATTTGGGGATAGATGATCAAGTTGAGGTTAGGTTGAGCCAGTTGTTGCACCTTGATGAAAAGAGAGAAGAGGCCATGAATCACATGAATAAACACCAGGCAGTTATCAAGATATGGTTTGACAGAAGAGCCAAAGTCAAATCATTCAGAATTTCAGATTTGGTATTACTATGGGACAAAAGACATGAGGAAAAAGGGAATCATCAAAAGTTTGATTGTCTTTGGTTGGGTCCATATCAGATTTCAGAGATTCTTGGGAAGAATACCTTCAGGCTGAAAACATTAGAAGGGGAATATTTCATGCTACCGGTTAATGGGCAGATTTTAAAGCATTATTTTAGCCCTTAGGTTGTGAGACTTTGATATTATTCTTTTGATCTTGGTAGGGTATTTTCAGATTTTGTTTTTATTGTTTAGGATTGTTAGTCTAGCTAGGATTTTGGTTATGGATTTGATTTCAATTGACATGTGTGTTAATTTTGAAAAAATAAATAAATAAATATATATAAAAAAAAAATTGAGATGTCAACTTATGCTTAAGGTTAGGAGAATATGAAATAGTGGAATTATCTTGTAAAAGCTCCACAAGTAACACAAGCAATTTAATTACATCGTTTGAAACTTGTGATACATGAAAGAGTCAGTTTTGCATGACAAATCATTTCATTTGCAATCCGAGAGATAATGCATTCATACTCCATCTCACTTTACATACATTTCATCTTAGTTACATATGCATCTTATGTGCAAATCATTAAAGTATGTCAAATCCTCTTAGGATTGTGTTATAACATGTATGTAAGTAGCTCCTAAGGTTGGAAACTGAGTCTTGAGGTATCTAGAACCAAGCAAGTCTCATACATTAAAAAGGATCTTGAGCAAAATGATCAAAACCTAACTTGGAGGAAAAGGTTGGGCGAAAGAAGTTATTCATGTCTATCCTATTATGCAACATGATCCTTAAAATAGTGGTTTTGACCACTTCCATAGAGCTTAAAGTCTAAAATCAGAGTAGTAAGGATAGGGTTAAAATCCTCATCAAACTTAGGTTGAGGATCCAATTCCCCAAAGCTTTGATTTGACCCACATGGAGTAGTAAGGATAGGGTATAAATTCTCATCTCGATTAGTTGAGAATCTGATTCCCCAAAGCTCTTATGTCTCATTTCATAATAAATCTTGGATTGTAAGGATCGTACTATTTGTCCTCTGCAAAGGATGGGTAGTCATCCCCAAGGTCTAAGTAACAAAATTAATATTTTCCATTTACATTTAAAATTTGGATTGTAAGGATCGTACTACATGTCCCTAACCAGGATGGGTAGTCATCCCCAAGGTCCAAGAAGTAAAAAAATAAATAAAATTTTCCCATCTCATCTTTATATTGGATTGTAAGGATCGTACTACTCGTCCTTTGCAAAGGATGGGTAGTCATCCCCAAGGTCCAAAGAAATGAAGATAAGTTTTGGATTGTGGGGTTAGATATGCCCATGCATGGCATCATGTCTTGCCTAAAAAACAAGACCACTGATTGTCTAGAGGGTTAGACTAGCATGACCATTTCTTCCATAATTGGTTTAATTATTTTGCTCAAAGTGAGGTAATGAACTCTAAATCAGAATAGTAAGGATATGGTTGAACTCTCATCTCGGTTTGTTGGGAGTCTGATTCCCCAAAGTTTTGATTTCACATTCACTTGCACATGGGTTCAAGATAGTAGGGACTCATAACCAACTTTGGGATACAATAAGGTAATAAATCAGTGGATCCTAAGAGGGTTTGGCAATCTTAAATGCTTGTACATCATAGTAGAAGAATGACCATGCCTTTTATGAGAATAAAATATCCTTAACACATTCATTAGGGTCACGAATCATTCACCATCCCACATATGCATTCATGCAAAACTGATTATGGAGTGTTGATCAATTTCAAATGATAGGGAAGGAAATTCATTGCACACACAGAGCTAATACTTGATGATTCTGATAATTCATGTACTTTTGATCTTTGGGCATTTGTTATATTGCTTATGTGCTAACACATGTTTGTTTCAGGTTGGGTTCTTACTAAAATGCTCAAGAGCATTTGACAGCAGAGTCGCCATTTGTTGTGGTTGATCCACAACACACCCCAAAAGTGGGGACCCACCTTTTTTGCAGGCTTACTGAGCAGATCTCAATCACCTAGATGCTAAAAAATGAAGAAAAAGAAAAATGCATCAGTGTAGAAACACTGCGCCATCGTGACCAAAACCAAAAAACTGTAGCGAAATCGTGACATGTCGAAAAATCATGGTCAACGCGGTCAACGGCAGCAGGTAAAAAAATGCGCAACGAAATTGCGACGTGTCGGTGGCATGAACAAAAAGGGTGTCACGAAATCACAACGTGTCGGTGGCATGAACAAAAAGGGTGTCGTGAAATCGCGACGTGTCAGTGGCACGAACAGAAAAGGTGTCGCAAAATCGTGACCTGTCGGCGGCCCAATGGAGAAGGTGGTCGCGATTTCGCGACGTGTTTCGGCGAAGGTGTACGGATGACAAAACGGTAGCGATTTCGCTATAATTTTGTGAAAAGGAGGTCCGAAGGAGAAGCGGTGGCGATTTCGCTACGCCTTGCGAAAAGAAGACTCAAAGTTCAAAACGATAGCGATATCGCTACAAATTTCGTGAAGGGAGGCTCAAAGTCAAAGTGGTAGTGATATCGCTACCATTTCATGAAAAGAAAGCCCAAATTCAAAGTGGTAGTGATATCGCTACCATTTCATGAAAAGAAAGCCCAAAGTCAAAGTGGTAGCGATATCGCTACCATTTCATGAAGAGGAAGCTTAAGTTAAAAAGTGGTAGCGATATCGCTACCATTCGGGGAAAGCAAGCTTAAGTTAAAAAGTGGTAGCGATATCGCTACCATTCGGGGAAAGGAAGCTTAAGGTAAAAGTGGTAACGGTATCGCTACGAGGAGCTGCTAAAGACATACGGTATCGCGACATGTCGCGTTATCGTGGCTAAGAAGCTGAGCAGGCGGCATGCAATTTTTGTCGGGATTTTCGTAGAAAAGCATTACGAAAGGCGCAGGAAACGCAGGACATGTGGCGTACAAGTGTCAGAATTGCAGGAACATTACATGCAGTGGAAGATTTCGTGTGTTTGGGCATCCAGTGTGAATTAAAAGCAAGGAAAAGTGGGAATTTGAAAGGTCATTTGCAGGAAGACGAAGTGAAGCGACAAAGGGAATCGAAGAGCCATTGTAGTACTATAAAACCAGAAATGCAGATTGAAGGAGGGAGGGGAAATTGCCGATTACAGAGTTGCAGAGGCAAGAGCTTCGTGCTATTCTGGGCCTGTACTTGGGCAATTTCCTTCTTTTTTGTTCTGGAATATTTTTTCCTGGAACATTCTTTGAATGTAATTGACATATCATTTAATATAAAATACAGAGTATTGGCATCTCATTGATGAGAAAGGAGTCATTTTGTGCATGCATGATTTAATATTTTATCTTTCATTCCAGGCTTCTGAGGCTTTTAGGTGAAGTTTAATGCAAGTGTGCTTGGTTGCTTCATACGAATGCCTAGGTCTGGAATTACGATGAGAAACCCTAGAAACCAGCACCTAATTTATTTGGATTGTGCGAGTTTGCAAGTTCATTAGATTAGGTTGTATGCATAAAACCTCATTATCTTCGGTTTCATCGAATTGATGGCAGCATTCTGATTGTAATTTAGTTTCTTTTTCATTTACTTTTTTGTTCAAACCCTTGCTTTGTTTTTTGCAATTTAATTACTGTATCCAAATAAATAACAAAAAATCCATCAGAATCCAAGATTAAAGTACAAATATTCAATTTGAGTCCACTATAATTTCATATTAGATAAACCCCAGTGCCTCTTGTTAACATCCACTTGCAAACCCTAAGATATTCCTGGCATTTCATTTGAACAGCATTATTTAAGCATAACAATAACCTTGGAGAAAGTTCTTTTCTTTGCAAGCAGAGGATTTTTGGACTCAGATCCTATCGGAGAGTGTGCTTTCACAACTGGGTGAAAACACCGCTCAACACAATATAACATCCTTCTAAGGAGGCCTAGGATTTGAGATATATGTTGTGTTCCCTCCATAATACATCAATGTGTAAAACACATTCATGAGGGACAGGTTGACGTGGTGTTGTCTGATGGGGAACCCTTAAAATTCATGAACCTAGCCTAATTTTCTAGGGGGTTTCATACTCCCATCAACACACCTGGACATCCGACCAACATAGTTGGTTAAGAATATCAAAGCATTGCTGATGTAATCGATTTCAAAGTGTGTGCTCAACCATCAACATATGTATCATACAGATCTAAGCACACTACAAATTCTTTAAAATTGACTACATCAGCAATGCTTCAAGATGAAAAGAAGCTAAAGGTGAAAATGGGCAAAAAAAAAGGAGCATGTGCCCAAACCAGTCACCAATGAGGCTCCCACTCCTATGGAAGTAGATGAAGCCCAAGATGAAGCCAAGGAGGTACCTCAACCTGCCTCGCCTACATCGTCAGTAGGATCATCCGCATCACGGGTTACTGTTCATTTGGCTAACATAGTATTAGGTGAATATATTGTGCAAAATGTCACCTTTGGACCAATCCTAAAGACTGCACAAGAGATGGGCCGACCCCATGCTCATCATTTTTCAATTAGATCTGTAGTGCCATTAGGAGAGCCACCCAATCAAATGAAATTCATCTACGTTGGGTTGTATCAGCTTCCTACCCGAACGCCCATGGATGAAGATGATGATGAACCATTCACAGTGAATGTTCGTTACCTATCCAACCTTGAATATTCAATGCACATATTTAAATTATATCATTGGCATGGGTATGACCTTGGTATTTTTAAGCAAGGACATAAGACTCCTCTTGAACCGTATTATCATTTGGCAACTGATAGGCTTAGGCTAGGGTTGCAAATATGAGGATAGGATGATTTACTTGCAGTATCTTTAGATCGCATGTACCTTAGTTTGGGGGGTGAAGTAGATTTCAATCCTTATCACCCTATTCCTTCCACCTTTTGGAGGGATGATCAGATGTTGTCTTACGTCACCATAGAACCACCTGAGACGTATCACGAGGATATATTGGTGGATGTCGATCCAGATGATTTACCAAGAGAAAATTTGGATCAAAAAATCCATGGGGTATCCAAAAATATAGCCATGAAGGATAAAAATGCTATCATAATGATAGATCTCGAGTTGAAAGGGCATTCTAATGAGGGCATAGCAGAGTCCATATTCAAGATAGGTGGACCAAGCTACAATACAGGAGAGGATAGTGATTCCTCACACAATGATCAATCTAAGGGTCGAACTAAGCCAACTTACTCAGCACCTTCATATTTGCGGCACTCACACCCAATTTTTTTGAATAGTGATGATAGTGATCAGGATATAACCTATATGTAGCCACATTTGCCAGAGCATCCCATGCTAGTGGATAGTGGTGAAGAGTTTTATTACGATAGTGATTATGAGGATGAAATGAAGAGGGTCTATCTAGGACCTCCCTACTTACATCATCGTAATGCACCTTATATGACTAAGGACATGCATAGAGAGATCAATATTAACCCTCACATTAGAGGAAGACCACTGAACTTTGATGTGATCTATCACATGGTGTTTCCTGATCCACCTATGTACATACAGCTCCCCAAGCTAAATGATCTTATCTTGCAATTAGTGCATAGAGAGGACCCAGTCATCCATAGCCTACATAGAGAGGACCCATTTGTTCCCGTGTCATTGGAGCCAGATCTCGAGTATGGGAGTTGCATCGATGATATAGATGTTTGTCCATGTGGTCCTAGAGATCAATTCCATTCCATAAATACGGTCTCCATTGATTTGACCACTCCACTCCGTAATCCAGTCGATCCATCCAAGCCATTGTGTATTAATTTAGATACTATTTATTGGGATTGCACTAACTCACCTGTTGATCTTGAAGATTTCTTCCCTAATGAATAAATGCTACAACCATTTCATTTTTGCTAGGTTGTGCTTATGATTTCTATCATGCTAAGGATTCTTCCAATATGGAACCTATAAACCCAATATATGACATCCACTTGATCCCTACGCCTCATCAACTTGAGGTGGGATCACACATGTCAGTAGAGGAAACCTTTGATGTGGATATTAGTAATGATCCCACCAATCCAAGGAAGGTCAAATTTTGAGAGAGTCTCACTCCTGATGAGTGTGCCACCCTCATCCCTCTACTAAAATATAGGTCTAATATTTTCTCTTGGACTTACAAAGATATGTCTGGTCGAGACCCAAAATTGGTTACCCATAACCTTTCGATAGATCTGTAAAAGAAGCCAGTCAAGCAGAAGCTTAGAAATATGCATCCAATAGTAGCCTTAATGGTGAAATATGAATTGAATTTTTTTTTGAATGTAGAGTTTGTCATTTCCATTGACTATTCGAAATGGGTATCCAATATGGTACCTATAGGAAAACTTGATGGAAGGATCCATATTTTTATGAATTTTAGAGACCTAAATAAGGCAACACCGAAGGATTCATTTCCATTGTCTAATATTGATGCTCTTACAAATGCAACCGTAGGTCATGATATGATCTCCTTGATGGACAATTTTTTTGGATACAATCAAATTTGGATTAAGCCCGAAGACCAGCATAAAAAAGTGTTTATAACATTGTGGGGGATATTCTGCTATAAAGTTATGCCATTTGGCCTTAAAAACATTGGTGCCACATATCAGCGGGCTATGACATATATTTTTTATGACTATATGCATAAAATCTTAGAATATTATATGGATGAATTATTGGCAAAGTCATTACTATGTGTTGTGCATGCAGAGGTCTTGAGGAAGGTCTTTGATCACCTGATATACCATAATGTCAAGTTGAATCCTAAGAAGTGCGTATTTGGCATAACTTCAAAAAATCTCTTAGGATTCATCATTTCAAAATGAGGCATCAAAGTTGACCTATCAAAGGTCAAGGCTATTCTAGAGATGCGTTCCCCCACAAATATCAGGGAATTAAGAAGCCTAAAAGGTAAAGTAGCATTCATAAAGTGATTTATCACTCAATTATTGGATAAATATTGATCCATGAATCGACTGCTACACAAGGGGGTCCCATTCAACTAAAACAAGGATTGTCGAGCAACCTTTGCTAAAATTAAGCAATACTGGTGACACCACTAGTGCTAGCTCTGCCAAGGCCAAATGTTTTGTTTCTGCTATATATATCAGCAACTAACTTTGCAATAGGGACCATGTTAGCCCAAAACAATGTGCAAGGCAAAGAGCAAGCCATATATTATATTAGTCGAACCTTGGTGAATTATGAGCTAGGATATGCATATATGGAGAAACTATGTTTAGTAGTAGTGTTCACTACAAGGAAATTGCGGTACTATATGCTAAGTCATACGACATATGTAAGATTAAAATAAAATCCTTTGCAGTATATGATGAGCAAGACATATCATAATACATGTACTGTGAAGTGGATCATGCTATTTATAGAATTTGATCTGGAATTCATAAGCTAAAATTCCATTAAGGGACAAGTCATAGTTGATCAGTTGGCTGAGGCACCACTATCAAATAGTAGACCTCTTACCATCAAGCTTTCGAATGATGCGGTCTTCATCGTATCCGAAGCTCCCAAACCTAAAGAACCAAAAAATAATGTTTATATGACCTTGTTCTTCGATGATTCAAAGTGCAAGCAAGGGGGTAGTGTAGGAATAGTGTTCGTCATTCCGCAAGGAGCTCCAATGCCCTTGTCATTCAAATTATACTTTCCTTGCACCAACAACAATGTTGAATATGAAGCCCTACTTCTGGGCCTCCACATAGTCATCGCCATGAACATTAAAATATTAAACATCTTTAGTGACTCCTTTCTCATAGTCAACCAAGTTAAGGGACTTTTTTAGTGTCGATGTCCCATGTTAAAAGCTTATAAAGATCTTGTTGTTACATATTTGGCTAAGTTGGAATGGTATGACATCGAGGTAATCCCTTGTTCATCAAATAGGTTCACATACACCATGGTATATTTGGTATCCTTAATCCCTCAAAATTTGTTTGTCGATTTTACTACCATTCATGTTAAAATGCTCTCTCATCCTGTAGTGGAATGCAAAGCCTTTGATAATAAAGGGTCAATCAACATGATTAGCATGGAACCAAAAGCTGAATGGTCCTGCAGAGCTGAAGGCTTTTTGAAGAATGCATCTTGGGGGTCATTAACCTCTTAGATTCTAATGAGGAGTGGTACTACCATTTAACACAAGGTTATTTCCTAGTTTGTATTTGCACATGTAGATATGCAGGGGGAGCAAGTCATCTTGGCAATCAAATTTGAGGTTTACTAGAGTTGGATGTCAAAAATCCAAGAATTTTTAAAACTTGGTTTTATCCTAGAGGGATTGTCATGCATCGCAAGATGCACATTCAAGTAGAAAGAAACTAAATATGTCTTGCTAGGAGATATTTGTACTGACAAGGTTATGATGGAGTTCTCCTTCATTTTCTAGAGCCCTAAGAATGATGGGGAACGAAAATCGCTCACGCCAAATTCTCAATTCTCATTCAACAATTCAAAAAAAGATTACAATAATGGTAGCAGTCTACCATTTAAACTCCTTTATCCTAAAAGATAGTTTATATTACAACATCTTCTGCCCTGGAAGAAAAAATAGCCTAAACAAGTCCAGAATGGCCCTCTTGCCTTCACATCTACAACTCTGTCTCCACAGTTTTTTGACCCTTGTGCATGCCTCCGCTTCCCCTTTTAAAATCTCTAGCGTGACTCTCCATTTCCCTTTTCTGACCCTTCATTTCATTTCTTGTGCCTCTTCATTGTCTTGGCCTTCGAAACTTCTTTCTTTCCGACTCTTGATCTTCGTTTGCTTTCATTGCACCTTGGTGCCATGTGCTTGTCCAGTGCTGCCACTGTAGACTCTGTCCACCTGTCAACCCATGATGACATTCGGTATACCCATCGCTTGATAATTTCCTCTGTAATGGCCCCTGTAACTGCCTGCCTTTTCTTTCCTTTTGTTTGGTCACAAAAATGCGACATGTCATGATATCGTGACATTTTTGCTTCACTGCCTTCCTACCCCTTTTCGAGTCGCAAAAATGTGACATGTCGTGATATCGTGACATTTTTGCTTTTCAGCCTTCCTGCCCTTTGCGAGTCGCAAAAATGTGACATGTCATGATATCATGACACTTTTGCTTTTTGGCCTTCCTGCCCTTTGCGAGTCACAAAAATATGACATGTCGCAATATCGTGACACTTTTTCTTTTCGGTCTTCCTGCCCTTTGCGAGTCGTGAAAATGCGACATGTCGCGATATCATGACACTTTTTCTCTCCTGCGCCTCCTCTCACCTTTTGGTCGTGATAATGCGACATGTCGCAATATCCCAAAACTTTTCTCTCCTGCGCCTTCCCTCGCATTTTGGTCGCAAAAATGCGACATGTCGCGATATCGCAACACTTTTTCTCCTTTGCGCTTTCTCTCATCCTTTGGTCGTGATAATGCAACATGTCACAATATCGTGACACTTTTTCTCCTTTGCCCTTTCTCTCGTCCTTTGGTCGTAATAATGCGACATGTCATGATATCATGACATCTTTCCTTTCTGTCTCCTCTTTCTCCTTTTCGATCGTGAAATCACGACATGTCACGATATCATGACATGTTTCCTTTCTACCTCCTCCTCGCCTTTCGGGTCATGAAATCGTGACATGCCACGATATCACGACAAGTTTGCTCTCTACTTTCTCTCTCTATTTTGGGTCACAAAATCACATGTCATGATATCGCAATAGTTTCCTTCCTTGCTTTCTTTCTGCTCTGTTGGTCATGATTTCGCGACATGTCGTGAAATCATGACATTTTCTTCTTTGGCCCTTCCGGTCTTCTTTCGGTCGCGATTTCGTGACATGTCACGAAATCATGACATTTTTGCTCCATGTCTTCTCTCTCCTTCCTAAGTCGTAAAAATGTGACATGTCGTAATATCATGACACTTTTCTCTGTCGTGATATCGCGACATCAAGGCAAACACTTAGAATTTTTTTTTGTTGATGCAAGATTGCTCTGCTACCACCGAATGCTCCTACATCAGACAACCGGGGTGGATTGAGAAGTGTTCTTCACTTCTATACTGTTGGAGGAAGACCCAAGCGATCGACCTCTATTTTTGACAACCAAGTTGCATCTTCGATAGGCATGCCCTTCCACTTGACCAGATATTTAGAATACTGCCTGTTCCTGGTACTTCTTCCTGCTTGAGTGTCTAGTATTTCCTTGATTTTTCTTGTTGTTGGAGTAGATGTTGGAATAATCCACAATTCTACACTTGGTGTCTCGCTACTTCCTCCTTCATGATATTCTACCAAATCTACAATGTTAAAAATAGGTGATATGTTAAGGCCGCTTGGCAATTCCACTTCATACGCATTGCCTGAATCTCGTTTTCCTATAATTCGGCATGGTCCAAACTTCTTCATCTTCAGCTTGTTATAGGTTTTAGCAAGAAATCTTTATTTTCTCATATGGACCATGACTTCATCTCCCATAGCGAATTCCTTGAACCATCGCTTCTGGTCTACCCTTGTCTTATATTGGTTATTCATGTTAGTAATGTGCTTCTTCACTTCTTCATGCATGCTCTTCAGATGCTCTGCAAAGTCCTCAACCTTGACACTGTACTTTTCCCCTGTATCCATCTTCCTCAACTCAGAAGAATTCCTTGGACTGCTCCCATACACTATCTGGAATGGAGATTTGTTAGTACTCCTATTGACAAAATTGTTGTATGCAAATTCTGCCTATGGCAAATCCAAATCCCATCTCGTGGGCTTATCTCCTATCAAGCATCTCAATAGATTTCCCAGACTTCTATTCACCACCTTCGTTTGGCCATCAGTCTGTAGGTGGTATGCAAAACTGAATTTCAAATCTGTCTTCAATTTCTTCCACAATGTCCTCCAAAAATACCCCACAAACTTGGTATCTCTGTCAAAAATGATACTCTTTGGTAGACCATGAAGTCATACCACCTCTTTGAAAAATAAACCTGCAATGTGAACTACGTCACTAGTTTTTTGGCAGGGAATAAAATGTGCCATCTTTGAAAACCTGTCAACCACCACAAATATGGAGTCATTTCCCCATTGTGTCCTTGGTAGACCAAGAACAAAATCCATGTTGACGTCCTCCCATGGTCTCTCTGGTATAGGTAATGGTTGATATAATCCAGTGTTCTGGTTCACACCTTTCACCATCTGGCATACTCTATAGCTTTGCATAAACCTCTTCACATCTTGCTACAGTTGCATCCAATAGTAGTTCTCACTAAACAGGGCAATGGTCTTATCCCGACCAAAATGTCCAGTTAGCCCTCCACTGTGTTTCTCCTTGACCAGATTTTCCCTCATTGAACTCCTTGGAATGCATAATTGACTGCCTCTAAACAACATTCCATCTTGGAACAGAAAATCCAACCACTTGGTCCTGTCCAAAGTGACAAGTGCAAAGTAAGCCTTCCAGGCTTCTGCAAAATTAGGATCTTCAGGGTACAAACCATTCATTTCATCAAATCCTACCACTTCCACCTTCATTTCTGTCAACAAACAGCCTTCTACTTAAAGCATCTGCAAATCTATTTGACCTTCCGCTCCTATGCTTCAACACAAAGGTATAACTCTGTAGAAAATCAACCCACTTCAGGTGCCTCTGATTTAGCTTCCCTTGGCTTTTAATATACTATAAGGCCTAATGATCAGTATATATAACAAACTCTTTTGGCAACAAGTAATGTCACTTCTTTAGATCCTGAACTATAGCATAAAACTCTTGATCATAAACTAAATAATTATTCCTAGCATCACAGAGTTTCTCACTAAAGTAAGCAACAGGTTTACCTTCTTGAATCAAAACAACTCCTATGGCACTACCACTAGCATCACAATCTACCTGAAATACCTTATAAAAATCTAGAAGTGCCAAAAGAGGTTACTCTATAACCTTCTTCTTCAACATATCAAAGCTCTTATCTGCTCCTAAGGTCCACTTAAATTATTTCTTATCCCCTCTCATTGTTTCTATAAGGGGTGCACAAATACTGCTAAAATTCCTAATGAATTTCCTGTAAAAAATTGCTAGACCATGAAATGATCTTACCTCAGTCATGCTTCTTGGAGTAGGCCATTCAATGATAGCTCTCACCTTTTTTGGGTCCATTTTTAGACCTTCGGTTGAGATGACAAATCCCAGGTAAACTAACTCCTTCACGAAATTACACGTCTTCATATTAATTAACAACTGGTCCTCCTATAGCTTCTCAAAAACCCTTCTGATATGCATCAAATGCTTGTCCAGGGTTCTGCTAAATATTAAAATATCATCCAAATAGACAATGATGAATTTGCCTAAAAATTCTTTCAATACTTCATTCATCAGTCACGTCAATGTGCTTGGTGCATTGGTTAGCCCAAATGGCATGACCAACCATTCATACAAACCCTCTCTGGTCTTGAAGTCTATCTTCCACTCATCTCCTTCTCTGACACGAATCTTATGATAACCACTCTTCAGATCAATCTATACTTTATGGTGATCTTGTTAATGGCTCGAGAGTCTATACACATTCTCCACTCTCCATATTTCTTTGGTGCTAGTACTATAGGTACTGCACATGGACTCAAGCTCTCCCAAATCAGTCCCTTCTCCAACAACTCTTGGACTTTCCTGTTCAGCTCTTTAGTTTCTGTAGGAGTCATTCTATGTGCTGCCTTATTGGGTAAACTAGATCCTGGTACCAAATCTATATGGTGACTGATCTTCCTCACTGGTGGTAAACCCTCAGGCACATTATCAGATATAATGTCTAGAAATTCTTCTAACAAACCTAAGACTTCTACAGGGGTATCCTTGCATTCTTCTTTCCTAACTCTAGGAATTAACGCATAACACATATGCTCATGCTTTAAACTATCCAAAAATATTCTTCCTTCAACTAAAAAAATTCTAGGGATACTACATACCTTTTCGCCCGCCTCTTTCAAGAGCTTCATCTTATGGCGCACTTCATTCTTCATCATTCAGTAAGTGTTGGCACGACCATCATGCACTACACACCGATCAAACTACCATGGCCTTCCCAACAACAAATGGCAAGAATCCATAGGTAGGATTTCACACAGGACCTCATCACACTAATTCCCAATATTAAATTTCATCGAGCATTGCTCACTAACCAAAGCCCTATGGTCCTTCTGTAACCATGCAATCTAATATGGATGTGGGTGGCTTCTCCTCTTTAACTATAACTTAGTAACCATTTATTCTGATACCAAGTTATCAGTACTACCATTATCTATAATAATATTACAGACCTTACCCAAACTTCTACACCTTGTGAGAAACAGGCTCCTTCTTTGGTCTGACCATTTCTCCTCATTCAACAGGGTCCTCCTTGTGACCATAACTTCTCCTCCATTTACCTCCTTAGAATGTTCTGATTCAGCACCTTCATCTGCTACAGTAGCTCTGGCAGGACCCTTAGGTCTCTTATTCATCCTTTCTCGGTGTTGTGGACACTCGTATGCTCGATGTCCTTCTTTGCCATAGTGGAAACAGGTTCCATGAAATCCTCCCCTTCCAAATCCATGTCCAGATCTACCTCTCCCTCTTAGGTAACCATTGTTCTGATTACGGGTTTGGTAGGTGTTCCCCTGTTTCTGATCCTGGGTATTACTGGTTTCACCAGCTTTCATCTGATCCTTATATTTTTCTCCACTAGTCCTTCCACCAGTCCTTCCACCATGACCTCTTCCTCTTTGCTTACCCTCAAACCATCTGTTCAGCTTCTCTTTGACTTTGAGGGCAAACCAGTAAGCATCCTCAATGGTGCTCATCCTAACCAGACTCAATTCTTCTTGAATACTAGTTCTCAACCCATTGATGTAATGGGCCACCTTCTCCCTGTTAGCCTCTGAATGGCTAGTTCTGATTGAGATCTGGAAAAACTCCTTTGTATATTCTTTGACAGATTTGTTTGACTGTCTCAAAATCTGCATTTTTCTCAATAGGTCCAATTCGTAATCTATAGGAATAAATTGTCTCTTCAACTTCTCTACCATTTGATCCCATCTAGTTATCTTTTTTTTCGCTTCTATTTATTTCTAGCTGCACTCCTTTCCACCATATGCTGGCATGGCCTTTCAACTTTTTTTTTGTGAACTTGATCCGATCTGGATCTAAAACCTCTTCATACTCAAAATACTCCTCCATATCATTGATCCAATCAATCAACTCCTCTAGATTGAGATTCCTAGAATACATGGAGACATCAAACTTTGTCTTCTTCTCAATCCGAGATATGGCCTTAACCAATATGGCTTTTACAGGATTCATTGCTTCTTCTTCTTCTGATGGATTATCAACCTCCCAAGATTCATCTTCACTATGATCTCTTCTTGGTTCAACCCCTCTTCGCAACTCCTCTTGCAGGGCTTGGACTTGCCTCTACAAAGCTCTGAAATCTTCTTTAGGTACCACATTTCTCCCACCATCATGGTTTCTTCATGGAGGAATTCTTCCTCACTCTCTTCTCACAACCCTTCCATATATCTTGGTGCAAACTGCCTCACTTTCGGTGATCTGCTCACACACTCAGGAACTCCTGCTCTGATACCACTTGATGGGGAATGAAAATCACTCACACCAAATTCTCAATTCTCATTCAACAATTTGGAAAAAGATTACAATAATGGCAATAGTCTACCATTTAAACTCCTTTATCCCAAAAGATAGTTTATAGTACAACATCTTTTGCCCTTGAAGAAAAAATAGCCTAAACAGGTCTAGAATGGCCGTCTTGCCTTCATGTCTACAACTCTGTCTCCACAGTTTTTTGACCCTTGTGCATGCCTCCACTTCCCCTTTTAAAATCTTTGGCGTGACTCTCCATTTCCATTTTCTAACCCTTCATTTCATTTTTCATGCCTCTTCGTTGTCTTGGCCTTCGAAACATCTTTCTTTTTTACTCTTGATCTTTGTTTGCTTTCATTGCACCTTGGTGCCACGTGCTTGTCTAGTGCTGCCACTATAGACTCTGTCCACCTGTCAACCCATGATGACGTTCGGTATACCCATCGCTCAATAATTTCCTCTGTAATGGCCCCTATAATCACCTGCCTTTTCTTTCCTTTTGTTTGGTCATGAAAACACGACATGTCGCGATATGGCGACATTTTTGCTTCACTGCCTTCTTACCCCTTTTTGAATCACAAAAATGTGACATGTCGCGATATCGCGACACTTTTGCTTTTTGGCCTTCCTGTCCTTTGCGAGTCATGAAAATGCGACATGTCACAATATCGTGACACTTTTGCTTTTCGGCCTTCCTGCCCTTTGCGAGTCACGAAAATGCGACATGTCACAATATCGTGACACTTTTTCTTTTTGGCCTTCCTGCCCTTTGTGAGTCGTGAAAATGCGACATGTCACGATATCATGACACTTTTTCTCTCCTATGCCTCCTCTCGCCTTTTGGTCACAATAATGTGACATGTCGCGATATCGTGACACTTTTCTCTCCTATGCCTTCCCTCGCCTTTTGGTCATGAAAATGAGACATGTCGTGATATTGCGACACTTTTTCTCATTTGCGCTTTCTCTCATCCTTTGGTCGCGATAATGTGACATGTCATGATATCGTGACACTTTTTCTCCTTTGCGCTTTCTCTCATCCTTTGGTCATGATAATGTGACATGTCATGATATTGTGACATCTTTCCTTTTCGGCTCCTCTTTCTCCTTTTTGGTCACAAAATTACGACATGTCGCGATATCGCGACATCTTTCCTTTCTGCCTCCTCCTCGCCTTTCGGGTCACAAAATCGTGACATGTCATGATATCGCAACAGCTTTGCTCTCTGCTTTCTCTCTCTGTTTTGGGTCGTGAAATCGC
Source organism: Wollemia nobilis (assembly GCA_028583015.1). Classification (NCBI taxonomy): domain Eukaryota; kingdom Viridiplantae; phylum Streptophyta; class Pinopsida; order Araucariales; family Araucariaceae; genus Wollemia; species Wollemia nobilis. The sequence goes on from JAQPPZ010002068.1 coordinate 3,094,175, forward strand.
AACATGTCATGATATCGCTACAATTTCCTTCCTTGTTTTCTTTTTGCTTCATCGGTCGTGATTTCATGACATGTCATGAAATTGTAACATTTTCTTCTCTGGCCCTTTCGGTCTTCTTTCGGTCACAATTTCATGACATGTCATGAAATTGTGACATTTTTGCTTCGTGCCTTCTCTCTCCTTCCTGAGTCATGAAAACGTGACATGTCGTGATATCGTGACACTTTTCTCTATCGCGATATCGCAACATCAAGGCAAACACTTAGAATTTTTTTTTGTTGATGCAAGATTGCTCTGCTGCCACCGGATGCTCCTACATCAAAGATTCATCTTAGGTAATTTCACAAGCTCATAATGGTATGTGCAGTGGCCATTTCAGCGGCATGGCCATCATCAAGCGCATCCTTCGAATGGGTTATTGTTGGCCCACTATGGAGAAGGATTGCAATGTGTATGTCAATAAAAATATTAAATGTTAGCATCATGCTAATCTTACGGACTTGCCATCATAGGCCTTACATCCCATCCAAAAGGTTTGGCCATTTTCTCAATGGGGATTTTATCTCATCAAGAATATCTCTCCCCCATCATTAGACCGATATATATTTATTATCACAGCTACTGAGTATTTTACAAAGTGGGTGGAATAAATACCCTTAACAATGACAACTGGAGCTCACATAGTAGAGTTTATACTCGAGCATATCATGTCATTTTGGGATTCCATCCAAGATAGTTTCAGATAATGGAACGTCATTTAAGAAAAAAAATTTGAGAGCTTTGATGTCTAATTATAAAATTAAACACTGTTTCATGACTCCATATTATCCATAGCTAAACAGGCAAGTTGAGGCCTCAAATAAGATAGTGGTTTCCATATTGAAAAAGACGGTACAAGAACACCACAAAAATTGGCATATCCAGCTGCCCCTTGCATTATGACCTTATAGGATTAACATTCGAAAACCCACTAGGACAACTTCGTTTTCACTAGTATATGGTTTTGAGGTCATTATGCCCTTAGAGTTGGAAATTCAACTATTGTGCATCTCATTGAAAGTGTTCATCGATGATGACACCACATGCAAAGTGATGAGAGTCATTGATCATTCATCATTTAGTAATTATATGTCAGTCCAGGGCAATGTCCAAAGGCTGTATACAATAGGAGGTGTCACAGTTGTAGGTTCAGTTCGTCCAAGAATAGGATTTTATTGGTAGGTCTGTTAGCAATGCTGGGGGTTTTTGTAACTTTCTAATTTCTAACAAAGGAAATCAAATTACACAATCTAAAGCTAAATTTAAATTGCAGGAAAATGAAACTAAAGAATTTGAAATTAACAAGAAATAAAATGCTACTGAATTGACCAAAAAGCAAATTGCAAGAAAGTAAACTGCAAAATGGAAATTCACACACACGCTTGCAAAAATTAAACCAATGATAAAACTCATAATTGTCTGAACATAAGTTGAATCTAAGAAACCAAATTAACGTTTATTGCAATAAAACTGAAAATGATATAATTCTGGAAATTGCAAAAAATGTTGAAAATGATGCCATTACAGGTCAAATGCTAAATACTATTCTAACATGTGATTGAACTTGTTCTAGATGCTATGGTGAAATTCTAAAATGAAACTAATTTTGCAAATAAATTTTGACAGAATTCTATTGATCTGTCGTAGCAAGAAATCAGCAAGAATTTTCTGTCACTATGTTGCCCTTCCTTTGATCCTACAAGTGGCCCTTGCTTCCAAAACTAGAAGAGGGTGAATAATTATACCAGGTAAATTAAATGTGCACTATAAACCATCAAATGCTAATAAAATCTGAAGAATACACCTTTAATTCCATCTGAAACTGCATTATAATACTACAAGAAAAATTTGCAATTTACTGTAATGCTACAAAGACTTTATCTTCTGCTAATAACTATCTCCTATTTCTCTATCCCTATTTCTCCATATATCTATCTATATATATATATATATTATGGTCAACTGTGTTGGGAGCTTTATTTATAAGACAAATTTGATATATATATTTGCTAAATTTCAAGGATTTCCAACTGTTTACAAAACAATTTCTTGGAATGCAGGGTTATAATTTGTCAACCTTTATCCCTTTATCCCAGCTGGTCCACCTATGGTGAAGGAATGGAGTCCAAATAGGGTGGACTAACCGCTTGGTCAATTTCCAATCATGCTTTCCATGATTGTGGGGCATTTTTACCATTTTCGATTGTTCTTGTGCTATTCCCTATTCTTGCATCGCTTATTCCTGTGCTGCTTCGAAATAACAGGTAGGTGACAATTCATTGCTTATCTACACTCCAAATGCATAGGGAGGAAGTTGTTGACCGTTTGGATTATTTTCCCTTATCTTGTACACCCTTCTACATTGGTGGCACGTGCTGGAGTGACTGATTCTAATCCCTGTTATATATGTACAGCTGGCTGGAACTATCATAGTCACGGCCTGTTTTCCTGCACTGTCTGCTACAGTGGACAAGTTCTTGGTGCATTTTTCCATTTGAATTAGTTTAAATAGAGGAACATGATATTGTTAAACACCAGATATTCAACAAGGTCTATATTATTATTCTAAATTACTACAATACTACTGATTAATTAACTGAAAACAAGTGAAATTGTAGTAAAAATAGTAAAACAGAGTATATGCACTTTGTCATTTCAGAATATGCAAACACCATTATATAATGCATTTTACCCATAATTAACATAAATACATAGTAAAAAGGGTGAGTCAAATAATTGTAATGTATCAAAAAGTGTCCATGGATGAGGTAATTCCCGGCCTCATCATTCCCCCCAACTTATGGTAATGCATGCCCTCATGCATTCTATGTAGTTACAGAGGCACACAGATCCAGGTCTAGATATCTCTTATGAAATTTTAACCACGCACCACAAATTTCATAGAATCCTATAATTGCTTTTATGGACTGAAACCACTGTTGGAAGTGCATATCTAGTTGTGGGTCATTATCAAATAAGTAGGAGATAGGAGTGATAATTATAGGCATCCCATATCTCAGACCTATCCAAAGCTCCTTGATTTCTAAGATAATTTGGACAATGCCTTCTGCCCTTCTCCTTGACCACAACAAATTAGTGGGAGAAATTGGCTCCCATTTCTGTAGAGAGATAGATAACTCACCCCATATATTTTTATAGGCTGCCAAAGCATCATCAAAGAAGTCTACACAAAAAAATTGAAACTGAGTTATACATCTTTGAAGGTTACCTAGATAGAGTTGTTTAATTCTGGTATTCCGCATGAAGGTATAATGATTACTTGTACAATCCCTGTGATTCAGGGGAGCAGGCCTGATAAGTAAAATAGCTTGTGATTCCAATTCTTTAGTTGATTTCTTTTTTGTGTCCCAATAGATATGATTTTGTAGAGTGGACATGAAGGCTTTCAGCTATAAGTCACCTGTATAAATATGAGGCATAAACATACTTTCTGTTGGCAAAAAGAAATTATGCAAAAATAACTCACATAACAGGTGTTGCTGCTCTACTAGACTCTACACAAATGCCTCCACAAACTCTCCAAGAGTTTCCAACTGATGAGGCAGCTCAGAAGCAAGTCTCATGATTTGCCATCGAAGGTATATCTCCTTGAGTAGGAGGCTATAAAACCTAGCTAGTCTTCTACATTATATTGCATATTCTGTAATTTGTCATACATCCCACACCTGTTCTTTTAACCTATTAATTTTTGTTTCCTTCTATGCTAATTTGGTTGTTGTAGAGTTCAAAGTGGCAACCTTTCCCTCTAACTGATGACACTAGGTCATCCAATAGGCTAGGTCTTCATTGTACCTAGTTAAAGACACTATGTCTGGGGGCCTCACAATGGGTTGCATTTGTGCCACTATATTTACTTGTACACCAACTTCCATAGTTGGTGTTGCAAATGGCAAATCTATTTGTGTTCCTTGTTCAGCTGTAACTGTAATAATTGGATTTAATTTAGTAGTGTTGGCATTTTTGCCACATTGATTCTCATTGATTAATGCATTAGTGTATTGTTGGAAATCTGACCTTTGATATCAGCTTTGATGCAGCTTGGGCGAAAAAAGGAGAAAAATTGAGCAAAAAATGGTTAAGTCAAAAAACTGAAGCGACGCGCTGACATGTTGCAGAATCGCGGTCAAAGCAGTCAACGCAGCAGGTTGGGCGGAACCGTCGCGATATCGCGACGTGTTCCGGAATCGCGGGTCGGGCGGCTTCAAAGGCACAAAGTTGAAAACTTGCAGCGCGTCGCTGACATGTCAGCGAATCGCGATAGAAAATGGCGATTGGTACGAAGAGAAGAGGCAGTAGCGATATCGCTACATGTCTTAAAATCGCGGTCGCTACGGTCTAAAGGGCAGTAACATAAAGGTGACCAAGCAAGACAATATGCAGCAAAATTGCGACAAGGAAAAGTCGAAGGCATGCGAAAAACAAAAAGGCGTCGCATTTTCGTGACCCATCCATAAGGCCGTACAAGGTGCCAGAAACATGTAGCGAAATCGCTACATGTTCCGTTTTCGCGAGGCGGAGCGCAGGGAAGAGCCAACGACAGAAACATGTAGCGAAATCGCTACATGTTCCGTTTTCGCGGAACAAGCTTGCGATGGAGAAGAGGAAGCCGAAGACGTAGCGATATCGCTACATGTCCCATTTTCGCGGGTCAAAAGCGGCCAGGGTGTACGGCGTAAAAGACGTCACGATTTCGCGACCCGTCGCGTTTTCGCGACCTGCAACTGTTTTCCCGCCAAGTGCAGTATGAACGGCCGAGGAGATATTTTTGGTTTTCGATGATTTAATGCTGCCCCGAATTAAATGATTCACGGATTTCCAAGGCAGTCAAGGTCGAAGAAGCGCCCAGGCCACCAAAATTGAAGGATTTATTGGTTCAAAGCTGCTGTTCGTGGATTAATTCAACGGTTTTCATGCACATGTTCGAAGAATCGAATTTAATGAAGGACCGCGAACGTTTCATTGCATTTAATTTTTGTTTCTTCGAGACTGCAATTAAGGGGATCATGTTCCTCGTTTCCTTCGCATAATTGTAGATCTCAAGAAGGTCGGTTTAAAATATTTAATGCTGCAAAGAGGACGGACCTCTATAAAAACCAATGTAATTCTCATTTCGAAAGGTTGGAAGTTTTGCTAAAAACTGGAAGTGCATTTGCGAGAATAAAGTATTGGCTTCGGATTTTTCAAGCAGTTGTTTGGGTGATTGTCTTTTCTGTTCTTTTGCATTTCTAATCGAATTTATATTCCTTAAGTGTCGTTACATTCAAATTCTGCATATTGGATTTGAATCCTGCTTGTAAGGATATGATTCCTGGAGTGTAATCTTGGAGAGATTTTCTGCATACAGTTGTGTGAGAGTTGAGTCATTATCTTCTGTTGCTTGTTGTTGCTACACTTTAAGTTTTCTCGTCGTTGTTCTTCCGATCCCATAACTCCGGCTCGCGGCCATATTTCCATTTCTTTCTCGCAACTTTTAATTTCTTTCCAAAGAACCCTTATCTTCAAACATAAATTTAGATTAGTAAAGGGAACCGACCCACTCTGGAGATTGGTCTGGGAGCCATTTCTTGCTTCCAGCCTTTCAATGTTGGCCAGGTCTAGGGTGCATTTGTAAAATCCTTTCCTGTGGCAGATTTTGGACCAACAATTTTTGGCACGCCCGATGGGACAGATTTTATTTGTCTCTAAAAGATCCCATAGGGTCGAAGGTTTAATGTTCGCCTTCAGACTGTAAATTAGAGCATTTGGTGACTCTGTTGTTTGTGGTAACCCTGCTGAACCCATAAATACTTCATGATCACAAGATCACAGTCAAAGAAATTTGGCGATCTTGTTCAATTTTTTGAGCTTGATAGTTCGAGAAGTGGTGAGCATTCTAGATTAGTTTCCTCGTCCCTTCCATCTTCTCGCTGTACAAATACCCAAGGATTGTTGCTAGTGTTGCATCCCTACAAGTTCCACCAATGGCACAATTTCCTCCACCCAAAAAATTCTTGGCATGGAACAAGGACCGGAGCCTTGAATTTGCGAGGCTCGTAATCCAAGCACCACAGGCCGCACCGAAGGCTTTGCCCACTTACGATGGTACCGGTAAAACGTAGCCTATGAGCACATAAATGATGTGGCTTCTCCCGGTCGCTATCCATGACATTACCGATGAAGATGTAATGATCAAATTGTTAGTGTGTTCTTTGAGAGGTAAACCGCCGTTTTGGTACAGAACTCCGCCTCCCGAGCACCATAACATCATGGGATCGGTTTGGTGATTTGTCGGTGAAACATTTTCATGAACAGTCTGACCCTTTCTCATTGTTAAATCAGCTTCTTGTCATACAGAGACATCCACAAGAAGAGATACCCGATTTTAATGTTCGGTTTACCGTTAACTTGGCAAAGGATTCCTGATGGTATTCGGCCTGCTGATGAATTAGCTACGATGTACTACCTCAGAGCGTTTCACTCAGATATCGGCTGGGCGGTTTGGCAGTCTAATGTGGTAACGTTTCCAGAAATCTTTGAACAAGCAATTAAAGCAGAAGCTGATCTGGTTGCTGTAGGAAGACTGCCTCCAAAGGTAACTATGCCTCTTATTCCAGATTTGCCTCAATATTTATATGGTTCACAACCACACCCCATGCCAGCTATGTATCCTACACCATCATGGAGTTCTAAAGCACCTCAGAGTTGCAACTGCTCCAGCCTCCTCAATTGCCTCGCTTTAACTCCTTTACCGCTCCCCGCACCCAAAGATTCAACCATCTCCCGTTTCCACTCGCATTTCCAACTTTGCCAGCACCACCGACTCCTTTGCCCTTACCAAAGACTCTCCCGCACCCGCAAACCCCGATCCATATACAACATTATTGCAAGAGGTTAAGTCTCGCAAATTCTGCCATTAGAGCCATGGGAAATAAGATCACACTCATTGAGAGGAAGCAGGCTGAGAGAGATTTCCAGCCAAGGAGATTTCAACCTCCTCAAATTACTAGAGATCAAGTTGCCTCCACAAGCAAAGCACCTGAAAAGGGCTTAGCTGTTCTAGCAAATGAAGATGCAGCCCATGCAGATGGAGTATATTGGTGCTCGACTTGTAATGATCCTCACGGAGAGGATACATGTATGGTTCACTTAAATTATGTGCGAGACCTTGGCGGCCACTCCTCGAGTGACCATGTTAATATGATCTCAGAAGCTGGTTATAATTTGATGACCGCAGTGGAAGATCAAGTTTCAGTTCTAACAAGGACTGGAAAGAAGCCTATGAATGTTGATCCTGCTGACTTAGAGCCGTTAAGAGTACCGGCTGAAGTGAAAAGGCCAGTGAAAGCTCCTGTGCTAGCTCCAAAGCCTTTGCCCAAAGATCCAACTTTTAACAGAGTTCAAGAAAAGGCAGCAGCTGCACCAGTAAGGTCAGAAGCAGAGGAGCAGGCACGTGAAAAATTGAAGTATCCATCACTGACCAAGAGGTTAAGAGTGGAAGCTACACAACAAAGTACAGAACCATATTTGAGCAACCTGCTAAGACGAAAAATTCTGCTACAGTTTCATACAACATTGTTGATGATCTTAAAAAGACCCCCGCTAAGGTAAGCCTTTATGACGCTTTGCAATTACCTCGGTCAAGTAGATTTATTACAAGAGTCATTGAAATCTATGAAGGAGAGTGAAAAAGGGCCTACCCATACCGTCTATGCCCAAACTTTAACCACCTCTGTTATCGGTAAGAATGCAGACCTCCTCCTTTTTACTTGTCATTGCAAATAGAAGGTTGGGTTGTACACAATTGTATGATTGATTCTGGAGCTGCAACCACCGCCATGCCCAAGGGAGTCCGTGAAGCTATGGGAATGGAGTATACCCGGAGTAGTCCCGGAGTTCTCGCAATTGGATGGTACGCCCGTAAAAATAGTAGGTGTCATTAAAGATGTACCCATTGTCCCGCATACAATGCCCCAGATCACCGTTATTCAGGAAATTGTTGTAGTAGATTTAGAGCCCTATTTTAGCATGTGTTTATCCAGGGAATTTACCGCAAAATTAGGGGGTTATCTGGCATTAGATTATTCCCATCTGGAAATTCCTTTTAAGAATAGACGTCTCAGAATACATAATGAAAAGCCTTCCCCTTTTCACATTGAGAAGTTGGAAGATGTTGGAAAAGACATGCAGTCGGTCCATATGCTCACTGAAGAGTCTGAAGATGCTTGTTTTAATGAGTGAAGTTTTAAACAATCTTCAGTTGGAAGACCAGTTTTCAATGCTTAACTTCAATGCCATGATGGAGACAGAGATTGGTCCGCTATGCCATTCGAAAACCCGAGACCGAGACAAAGCAGAATTGTCTAACCCAGCTTGATCGACCGAGGTTACAGATCAGTTATGGCAACTGTATTTCGATGGAGCTAGATGCAAGAATGGTGCCGGAGCAGGTATTGTGTTAATTTCTCCTTCTGGTGTACAGAGAACTTATTCATATCGGCTTACATGGAGTTGTACTAATAATGCCGCTGAATATGAAGCATTGTGCTTGGGTCTGAAGAAAGCAAAGAAGTTAGGAATAGAACAGCTCAATATTTTTGGTGATTCCGAGCTTATTGTCAATCAGGTCACAAATAGATGCATGTCAAAGCAAAGATTATCCGAAAGCATATCGTAATCGGGTTTGGGATTTGTTTGAACTTTTCACTGCGCTTAATATTCAAGTTGTTTCCAGAGAGATGAATAAACATGCTCGACTTATTAGCATCTCTTGGAGCTAACTTTTCTCCCGCTGATCAAGTTGTGAACAAGCCCAAGACAGTGAGAATGATATACAGACCCAGTGTGCCATATAAGGAAACTTTCTGGCAGGTCTTTGAAATCGATGAGCAGATTGTTAATTTCTTAATACATGAATCTGTAGCTGTTGAAGGCAGAACTTTGGAATATGAGGAAGCCGAAGGTCTTATTCAATTAAGGAATAACCATATTCCAAAGGGTCTAATAACTCTGGAGAGCTTGTTTGACCAACATGATCATTCCAGAAAGCCTCGAATGGAGATTGATAGAAAGGAATTCATGGAGTTAGAGCTTCAGCTTGACAAAGTGATTAAGGTTGGCACTGACTCAACCCCAGAAGAACTGCAAAAATCGAGCAACTACGTAAAGAGTTTTCTTGATATTATAGCTTGGAGCTATAAAGACTTGAAGGGTTACAACAAGCAGATTATACAAAGATACAATTGAACTAGAAGAAGGAGTTAGGCCTTTTCGACAGAAACAGAGACCTGTAAACCCAAAGATTGAGGCATTGATGAAGGCTGAGCTTGTTAAAATGCTGCAAGCTAAGATCATCTATCCGGTCAAGCACTCCACATGGGTCGCCAATCTGGTCCCCGTCCGTAAGAAGAATGGAGATATTAGATTGTGCGTTGATTTCAGGAATTTGAACCGTGCTTCATTAAAGGATCATTATCCTTTGCCAAGAATAGATCAAATATTGCATGTTGTGGCTGGTGCACAGCGTTTTTCTTTGCTGGATGGATTTTCCGGGTATAACCAGATCTGGGTAAAAGATGAAGACCGGCTTAAGACAGCATTCACCACGAAGTGGGGTACTTTTGCATATCGTCGAATGCCCTTTGGACTGTCAAATGCTGGAGCTACCTTCCAAAGAGCTATGGACATTGCTTTCAAGGATTTGTTGAACAAGATCATTGTAATATACCTTGACGACATGACAGTCTTTTCACATAGAAGGGAAGACCATTGTTCTCACCTGAGGCTGATTTTTGAGAAATGCAGAGAATTCGGAATCTCCATTAATCCAAAGAAGTCTGTGTTTGCTGTAAAAGAAGGTAAGCTTCTGGGTCATGTGATTTCTCGAAGATGGATTAGCAATTGATCCAGCCCGTGTTGAAGCCCCGAAGAAATTGTCACTCCCCGCAAAACAAGAAGGAACTTCAATCTTTCTTTGGACAGATAAATTTCATTAGAAAATTCATTGCTGATTTTGCTCAAGTTGTTAAACCAATGACTGAATTGTTGAAGAAAGATGCAGTTTTCCAATGGACAGCTCAAAGAAAGGACGCATTTCAGGAGATCAAGGAAAGAATAGTGCAGGCCCCTGTCCTGATTAATCCTGACTACTCCAAGGATTTCATCTTATATGCCGTTGGAGAAGATGACAGTTATGCTGCAGTTTTGACGCAAAAGGGAGATGATGGGAATGAAAGGCCCATTGCTTTTCTGAGCCAAGTCATTTTACCTCACGAAGCAAAGTACAATTTTATTGAGAAACAGGTATATGCTGTGATGAAATCCCTGAAGAAATTCAAACATTTTATTTCCCAGAGCAGGACATTTGTTTATGTGCTTCACCCAGATGTGAGAAATTTCATTCTTCAAGGAGAGTTGGGTGATAAACGTCCCGGCTGGGTCACCAAGATCCAGGAATTTGATGTAGAAATTCACCCAACTAAATTAGTGCGTGGTAAAGCTCTGTGCCGACAGTTAGCAAAGATGGCAGCATTTGATGTATGCGAAGATCGGGGAGAGGCTCTTGTCCGGTAATGACAATTTAATGAATTTCTTAATTCCGGAAAAAGATTGGACAGAGGACCCGATTGATTACTTCACAACCGGAAGATGTCCATCACAATTGACCGCTTCTCAGAGGAGGAGATTTCGGTTGCAAGCTCTGCGGTATGTTTTGTTTTCAGATGGTTTGTTTTTTAAAAATATTGATGGTGTTCTTTTGAAGTGTGTTAAACAAGCAGACAAGGATAGGATCTTGGAAGAGTTCCATTCCGGTCTATCAAGAGGACATTTTGCAGGAAGACTGATGGCCTTGAAAATCATTCGAGCTGGTTACTACTGGCCGACCCTCGTTCTCGGATTCTTTCAAGATTGCACAAGCCTGTGATAAGTGTCAAAGATATGCAGGAAGAGTAAGGAATGCAGCTCTGCCTTTGCATCCAGTTTAGGTTGAAGCACCCTTTCAGCAATGGGGGTTGGATTTTATTGGAATAATTGATCCTAATTCCTCAGCTGGTCACAGATACATCTTAACGGCTACAGATTATTTCACCAGGTGGTCTGAAGCCATACCTACAAAGATGGCCAATCAATCTGTAGTGATTTCTTTTGTTGAGAGTTTGATTACACGTTTTGGTGTTCCAGACGCCATCATTACAGATAATGGAACTCCATTCATTGGAGCTGAACTGGCTGAGTTTGCTAACAAGTTTGGCATTTTCCTTAAGACGTCTTCCAATTACTATCCACAGGGAAATGGCTTGGCAGAGTCAACGAACAAAAATTTGCTCAGAATTTTGAAGAGGTCATTGGGAGAGAACAAAAGATCATGGCACTTGTTATTGAATCAGAGCGTATGGGCGGACAGGATTTTCGTCAAGAAGTCCATTAAAACCTCACCATATGCCCTAGTCTATGGCAAAGAAGCAAGGTTGTCGGCTCATCTTGAGTTGCCGATATTACGACGAGCTTGCGGTCTTTTCAAGATGATGAGACAGGACTCGAGTTCCTTGGATCTCGCGAATAGCACGCTTGTTGGAATTAGAGGAGCAAGCATTCCAAAGCGTATAATGAATTTGACAAGCACATACAAGGGATTTCGAAGTGGTTTTATAAGCATTCTCGCAGCCCGTCCATTCAAGACAGGAGATTTGGTGCTGAAATGGAATGAGAATAAAGCTAAACCTGGCAATCATAAGAAGTTTGATGCATTCCGGGAGGGTCCGTTCCGTATTTCCAAAGACCTTGGTGCAGCTAATTCTTTCTATTTGGAAGATATGGATGGTAGCCCACTTCCAATTTCAGTTAATGGCTTTCATTTGAAAGCCTACTTTTCATGACTTCGCAAGTTCAATTTGAGTTTGTATAAAAATATAAAAAAAAAAATAAATATATATATATATATATATAAAAAAAAGAGGAAGTGAAGAAGAAGAAAAGAGTATGTATATATGTGTTGCCTTTTGTTGTCACCTTGGCTCTTGTTGCTTGTGGGCTGTAGGTGTTTGTTTCCCTTTTGTCCTTCCTTTCCCGGCAGTTTGTGGCTTCCAAAGAATTCTTCTTTTCCCTCCCCTGCTTTCTATTTCCTTTCTTCATCTTCCTCTTCCTTCTTTTGTTTCTTTCTTCCTGCAATATAAAAAAACAAAAAGAATAAGCCACAGCTGTTGTTTCTTCTCCCCTTTTCTATTTTTCCCATTTCTTCTTATCCCTTTCCTCTCAGTTGGTTTTTGTTTAAAAAAAAAAAAGGCATTTATTTTCCAGCTTAGTTCATTTTCATTTCACGCTTCAAAACCTTCCATTTCTGTTCCATCCATTCGTTCATTCCATCTATTGCCGCTGGTAGTGTATCAACATGATGTTGTTATGTCTATCACATCACTTGCTTACTTCCACATCACTCCATTGCAGTCACCGCCTGCGCAATCGCAGGAGCTCACTCCACCATCACATTCCATTTCTTCAGTTTATAACCGCTTCTATGCAGGTTCTTCCGGTTCTAGTTTTCAGCAAGTAGAAGAAGTTTTGCAGCAGTCCCCTGACATGTACCACCGCAGCTAGTTTACAGTTCCAATATGACTCTGTGCCCAATGGACTAAGGCCTGGATTCTTGCATACAGCGAGCTGTATACCCCGCGAGCCGCCAAGAATGTTGGCATTTTTGCCACATTGATTCTCATTGATTAATGCATTAGTGTATTGTTGGAAATCTGACCTTTGATATCAGCTTTGATGCAGCTTGGGCAAAAAAAGGAGAAAAATTGAGCAAAAAATGGTTAAGTCAAAAAACTGCAGCGACGCGCTGACATGTTGCAGAATCGCGGTCAACGCAGTCAACGCAGGCAGGTTGGGCGGAACCGTCGCGATATCGCGACGTGTTCCGGAATCGCGGGTCGGGCGGCTTCAAAGGCACAAAGTTGAAAACTTGCAGCGCGTCGCTGACATGTCAGCGAATCGCGACAAAAAATGGCGATTGGTACGGAGAGAAGAGGCAGTAGCGATATCGCTACATGTCTTAAAATCGCGGTCGCTACGGTCTAAAGGGCAGTAACATAAAGGTGACCAAGCAAGACAATATGCAGCAAAATTGCGACAAGGAAAAGTCGAAGGCATGCGAAAAGCAAAAAGGCGTCGCATTTTCGCGACCCATCCATAAGGCCGTACAAGGTGACAAAAACATGTAGCGAAATCGCTACATGTTCCGTTTTCGCGAGGCAGAGCGCAGGGAGGAGCCAACGACAGAAACATGTAGCGAAATCGCTACATGTTCCGTTTTCGCGGAACAAGCTTGCGATGGAGAAGAGGAAGCCGAAGACGTAGCGATATCGCTACATGTCCCATTTTCGCGGGTCAAAAGCGGCCAGGGTGTACGGCGTAAAAGACGTCGCGATTTCGCGACCCGTCGCGTTTTCGCGACCTGCAACTGTTTTCCCGCCAAGTGCAGTATGAACGGCCGAGGAGATATTTTTGGTTTCCGATGATTTAATGCTGCCCCGAATTAAATGATTCATGGATTTCCAAGGCAGTCAAGGTCGAAGAAGCGCCCAGGCCACCAAAATTGAAGGATTTATTGGTTCAAAGCTGCTGTTCGTGGATTAATTCAACGGTTTTCATGCACATGTTCGAAGAATCGAATTTAATGAAGGACCGCGAACGTTTCATTGCATTTAATTTTTGTTTCTTCGAGACTCGCAATTAAGGGGATCATGTTCCTCGTTTCCTTCGCATAATTGTAGATCTCAAGAAGGTCGGTTTAAAATATTTAATGCTGCAAAGAGGACGGACCTCTATAAAAACCAATGTAATTCTCATTTCGAAAGGTTGGAAGTTTTGCTAAAAACTGGAAGTGCATTTGCGAGAATAAAGTATTGGCTTCGGATTTTTCAAGCAGTTGTTTGGGTGATTGTCTTTTCTGTTCTTTTGCATTTCTAATCGAATTTATATTCCTTGAGTGCTGTTACATTCAAATTCTGCATATTGGATTTGAATCCTGCTTGTAAGGATATGATTCCTGGAGTGTAATCTTGGAGAGATTTTCTGCATACAGTTGTGTGAGAGTTGAGTCATTATCTTCTCGTTGCTTGTTGTTGTCTGCACTTTAAGTTTTCTCGTCGTTGTTCTTCCGATCCCATAACTCCGGCTCGCGGCCATATTTCCATTTCTTTCTCGCAACTTTTAATTTCTTTCCAAAGAACCCTTATCTTCAAACACAAAATTTAGATTAGTAAAGGGAACCAGCCCACTCTGGAGATTGGTCTGGGAGCCATTTCTTGCTTCCAGCCTTTCAATGTTGGCCAGGTCTAGGGTGCATTTGTAAAATCCTTTCCTGTGGCAGATTTTGGACCAACAAGTAGAAACAAGAGGAGAGAGTGTGGATACCTGGTCTTGAGCTGCAACCTCTTGTTCTTCCATAGAAAGTGTTTGTGTTTCCTGTTGAAGGGTAGTGTCATTTTTCATCAAAATTCCTGATGGATTTTCATGTTGAATCATACTATCAGATATTTCTATTCTTGCTTCTTCTCCAACAGGTGATCTTTGTGCAACTGTTGTGTTAGCCTCTGATTGTTCAGCTAAATCTAAGAGGATCTGTGCCCATTCATCAGGTGATGCCTCTGCTAACCCTATAGATTGATGTTCTAGATGAAACAATTTGTTCTGTAGATCTTGAATTTGCTGCTAAAGTAGAGAAATTTGTTGATATTTGTGTTTTATGGCTTCTTCAACCTGTTCAATCCAATTGGTCTAGGTTTTAATGAAACTCTTTGCAGCATGCAATTGAGTGTGGATATCAATTTCTTCTGTGGACTTAGACTCCGAATATGTATTAGACTCAGCATGCACTAGAGTGTGCACATCAACCTCAGCTGGTTCAGAATCAAAATTCAAATGTTCCTCAGGATCAAAGTCAGCATAATCAACTAGTGGATGTATAGGGCTTATTGGAGTTTCTTCCATAGTTGTGTCGAGTTCCATTGGTTGTATCCCTTTGTCTATAATTTTTGTTTCAACGTCTTTTTTTTGTGCATCTTATGTTCTAACTTCTCCTTCACTTGATATATTGATTGGGTCTATGATATTTATTGGTGTTTCTGGTAGGGTTTTAACTTTCTTAACCCTGTAGAACTTGGATATTCTGTAGCCGGTGTGATTTCTATATGTTCTGGAATAACTATAGATTTTTCTATTGATTCAAGAGTAGATATAGGTTTTGTTGTCAATTTAGGAGCAGATGCATATTCACTTGAACTCCTAATGTATCTATTGGGTTGTATAGTTTCTACAAATATTACCCTCCTTTTCAACTAGGAACCAGATGTGGATGCTTGTTGTTTTCTAGTTCATGAATATGGGGGACCATTGGGAGAAGGGGAAATTCTACTCTTATAGGGATCTAGATTAGGGTTTTCTTAAGATTCTTCCTTTGTTTCCTCTTCCTCTAATGCAGAGTTAGAATCACTTGTTTCTACCCAAGGAGAGAAGAAGCGGTCAAAATTCCTAGGGTTTCCCCTAAAGTGATACCTGCAAATGAGTTTGATGAGCCCATGGTGTTAAGGGCTTCCCTTCCCTACTTGGTATTTTAGGGCCATAGCTTTTAGCTCCTGATAAAGATATAAGGGAATATTGAACCTGTATTATGGTTTAACTGATCCATGGTGCATATGGTTGAGAATACGAATGTGTGGGCCAGATACAACAGGAAATTGGCCATCACAAGTAATGTATCTCATAACCCATATTGCAACTTCATCCCAAGGGGACGGTAAACTAGGTCTTTTTACCCCCTTACAAACATTTCGATGCATCAAGAATTCAATTTGTCCATCCCCTTCTTTCTTAAACTGATTAACTAGGTCAACTTAAATATTTCTCCCAGTTTTCACAATCTATAAACCCTAAAGCAGTAATTCAGTGATTTGGATGAGTATATCATGAGTTACTTGGATGGTCATCCTGCTAATGTGTACTCGGTTGTTGCAGAAGGTGCGTGTGAACTATGTCACCAAGCCCTCTGAATAGCCATCAAATTTTTGTAGAAACGACATAAATCCCCCATTAGTAAATATTTGCAGAGATGCAGGATCGTTCTCCAGGTAGCTGATATTTTTGGGTTCGGCTCTGATTTTCTTTCCACCCATGGTGTAGTATTCTACCTTCTGTTCTGTGGTATCTTTGAATTTTTGTATAGTACGAGCTTGCGTCTATTTTTAGGGTTTTAATAATTTTAGTAGGAATAATTATAGCAGTGTAGGAACTGCTTTGAAACATGCAGAGTAATTAGGACAGGTGATGTGGCAGTGTACGTGAAGTTGTCAACCCTTAATTTTGCTCATTCTTGTTATGGATTCCAACTATCACATGCCACCTTGAATCTGAGACCTATCCTTTTTCCTCCCAAACCAATTAAATCACTGTAGGCCACATGTCACAAAATTTATTGCACAAAACTTCATTCCTGTGCTTAGTGATTTATTCTAGAGCATAGAGTAAACTGGTCTATTCCTGCGCTTAATAAGTTATTCTATCACTTATACACAACTCGTTCATGTGCATAAAACATAAACATCGTATTCCTGTGCTTGATGAATCATTCCTGTGCTTTAGAATATAAATAGTTTATTCCTACGCTTCCCTTTTTTATTTCGGTGCACTTTTGTTAGAGCAGAACTAGGCAGAGGTATTTTTGAAACACTGACAAGAAATTTCCATTTTTTATTCCCCTTTTATATGCTTTATACTAATCAAGGATATATACACTATATACTAATGATTTACATTATTCAAAAAATGAAAAATACACATACCTGTTATAACCATTTTATCTACATTTTAGGGTGCTCTTGCTAAGATTTCCAGCTAATCAATCTTTGAACTAAGGTAGGTGCAAACTGAAAATAGATGAAACAATGATCATGAGACAAGACCGAACAATTATGGTGAAACCAACTAGGTAAACATGTCGAAACACCGATTTTCATGTAAACCCAACTCAGGAGCGCCTCAAAGAGGTTTTCACTTCTTGAATTTTTATTGTTTTATATATATATATATTGTGTCAATCTGCTGAATTCGGTATGGAAGAAGTGTTTTCTTCCCAAATGTGTATATCCAAATTTTCCACTTGCTTGAGAAATTATTCCCTGTTGTGTGGTTTATGGTACATACGAATACGATGTCCATTCACCAATAACTTGTGTCGTAAGTCATCAATAGGTGTAAGGCAAACAACTCCATTGTCAAAAACTTCCTCAATTTTGTACGGTCCAAGCCATCTGGTCTACAACTTTCCAGGGAAATCCTTGTATTATGAATCAAACAACAAGGCCCAGTCACCTTGCTAAAATTTTTGCTGCTGTATGTGACTATCATGTCACATCTTTCGCTATGCTTTGATTATATTTTTTTGATGTAGTGCATCCATGCGTAGTTCATCCAATGCATCAAGTTGCAGAATGCGATCTTCTTGTGCCTGTTATAGATTAATACCTACTTCCAAAATAGTTCAAAGAGTTAATAATTCAAACTCAATAGGAAAAAGAGGTTTTTTTCCATAAACTAATTCATATGGCGTAAATCCAGTGGTAGATTTCCAAGTGGTATTATAAGCCCAAATAGCTTCTAGTAACTTTTCCAACCAATTTCTTCTATGGACTGCTATGGTTTTGGTCAGAATTCATTCTAATTCCCTATTAGTCACTTCAACTTGGCCATTGGCTTGTGGATGATAAGGTGAGGACTTTCTGTGTTAATTTGATAGAGTTGAGTGAAGGCTTCAATAAATTTTGAAGTAAACTGGGGTCCTTGATCTGTAGTGATGGATTGTGGGGCTCTAAAACGCAAAAAAATCTATGAATACATAAAATCAGCAACTTTTTCTTCTCGAGCATGCTTAAAGGCATAAGCCTCTACCCATTTGGTAACATAATCAGTACATACCAAGATATGCACTTTGCCTTGGGAAGGAGGATTAATGGGTCCTACGAAATATAAACCCCATATTTCAAATGTTTTCATTCCTATTTGAGGTTGTAATGGCATTTCATTAGTAAATATAGGTTTTCCCATTCACTGGCAGGCATCACAATATCTAATGTACCTTTTTACATCTTTGTGCAAAGATGGCCAATAGTATCCGGTACCCAAAATTTTGCAAATAGTGCTTTTTACTGAATAATGCCCTCCTGATGGTTCATCATGGCATTCTCGTAGGATATCATATACTTCATCCTAGCAGATACACCTGCGTAAAACATGATCAGGACTGCATTTAAACAGTAATCCTTCTATCCATTTAAAAGAAGGTCTTTGCTTTATTAACTATTTCTTTTGTTTATGGGTAAAGTGAAGAGGAATCTTCCCTATATCTAAGTAATTAGCTATGTCTGCAAACCATGGAGATTGTACAGAAATAGCAAACAACTTTTCATCTAGAAATGTATCTTCCACTACTTCTCATGTATCTGTATTTGGTATTCTTGATAAGAAATCCGTGACTACATTAGATTTTCCAGGTTTTTTTACTATGGTAACATCAAATTCCTGCAACAGAATCAACCAACGAATAATTCTTGCACTAACCAATTGTTTATTCATCAAATATTTGATTGTTGCATGATCCGTATGGATGAATACTTGGTACCCTGTGATATAGTGTCAAAATTTGTTAATAGCATAGATTACAGCCAAGAATTATTTTTCAGTGGTAGTGTAGTTTTTCTCAGCTCCTGTCAAGTTTTTACTGATATAATAAATGGCATAATGTTCCCCATTTTCAATTTGTCCTAACATAGCCCCAATAGCAGTATTGGAAGCATCAGTTTGAATATGAAAGGGTAACTCCCAATTAGGACCTCTTAGTACAGGTGGAGTGGTTAACTTCTCCTTTAAGTCTTCAAAGGATTTTTGACATTCAGAATGCCAAACAAATTCAGAATCTTTCATGAGTAATGCAAACATGGGATTCGCTATGGTACTGAAATTAGCAATGAATCTGCGATAAAAACCAATGTGTCGTAAGAAACTGCATACATCAGTTTGAGTTTGTGGAGGAGGGAGGTTTTTGATGACTTCAACCTTGATTCCATAAGAAGAGATATGATGTCCAAGAACAATTCCTTCCTCCATCATTAATAAAAATTTCTCAGTATTAAGAGAGAGGTGGTATGTTTCACAACGAATCAGCACTTTTTCAAGTTGTTCTAATGCATATTCAAAACTATCTCCAAATACTGTGAAGTCATCCATATAAATTTCAACACTTTCATTTATTAAATAAAAAAAAATTGCTAAAACATTTCATCCATATATTCATGTTGTTGGAGCATTACATAACCCAAAGGGTAAAACCCTATGAGCAAAGGTTCTCCAAGGACATGTAAAGGTAGTATTTTCCTGATCTTCTGGCACAACTTGTATGGTTATACCCGCTGAAACCATCAAGAAAAAAAAAATTCTTTCTAGCAAGGGTATCCAATACTTGGTCTATGAATGGTAATGGAAAATGATCCTTATGTGTGACCTTATTTAACTCCCTATAGTCCACACATACTCTCATTTTACCATTTTTCTTTGGAAAAATGACCAGTGGTGAAACCCACTTACTGTCCGAAATTGGATAAATGAATCCAACATCTAAGAGTTTTTCAATTTCCTCTTTCACAATCTCCTTCAAAGCAAGATTCAAGCGTCTCTGAGGTTGCCTTACTGGTTTTACATCTTCTATGTATATCCTATGTGTACATACCTTAGGATGAATGCCTGTCATGTCCTTATAGTTCCATGCAAAATCTTGAACATGTTTTTGTAATACTACAAACAATTTGGTTTCTTGGTCCTTAGTTAGCTAGCTATTAATGTTCAAAAATTTACCTGGCTGTATTTCAATTTGTTTGATCCCTGGATGGATAGAACTAGCTTCTTCATAGTTACTGATTAATGCATTTAATAGATAATTATGTGGCTGCAGAGTATGAAATACTCTAGAATCTATATTAGAGATGATACCTGATGGAATCAGAGGACATTTGAAGGTGTTAAGGAGATGATGATGCCATCCATGTGGTATTATGAATGATCTTTCCTGACTAGGCATTGATGACAGAGGTTCTAAAATTTGTTCCTCCTCTTTCCACAACAACTGATGAACAGGAATTTGATCATCAGTTAGTCCTTCTGATTGTAATGTTTCAATTAGGACATTTTCATTTTTGAATATTTCTCTTTTTGGTGTAGTGATTTCCTCAATATGTTCCTTCACTACAACTGTAGCCAAAGTGGCAATGGTTTCTTTTTCTTCATCAGATTCAGGATACCAAACTTGTCCAAAAAAATTAGTTGAAGGTTGAGCTGGTGGATACAAAGAAATTTTCTTTAGGTCGACACCATTAGAAATGGTCATTTCCCCTGACCTGCAGTCTATAAAAGTAGCTGCAGTAGCCAGCCAACATCGTCCTAGAATGATAGGGTATCCATTGACTAAATTTCTAGGCTGCAACACTAAGAAGTCTACAGGATATTCCCAAGAAGATACTTCAATGGCTACATCTTCTAGGATACCTTCTGGTTTAGCAACTGACCTATCTACCATTTCCAAAATTGTGGTGGTAGGACTGAGATTTTTGAGCTATAGTTTTTGCATTGTATCCTTAGTCATTACATTAATTGTAGCTCCAAGATCAATTAGCACATTAGTAATTTGCATTAACCCAATAGTAATTGTAACTATTGGACTACCTGGGTCACTATACTTGGGAGGAACTAGTTTCCTAGACAATAGATCAGCTAATTTTCCTTCTACCTAAATAGTTTTAGGAAAGGCCTTTTTTTTACTAGGTTTCTTGATACATAACTCTTGAATAGTCTTTTTGATTAAAGACACATCCCTTATTGCTTGCAATAAAGGGAGAGAAATTGACATCTTTTTAAGTTCTATCACTAATTCTGATTCAGGGGCAGTATCAATATGATCAAATATTTCAGGGTATGGTAATGCTACTGGAGAATATTCTTGCATTTTTTTTTTTATTTCTTCTTTTTTTTTGTTGCACTGTCTCTTGATTTGGAGGTTCTTGTTTCTCACTAATTTCTTCAATGGTGGGTGGAATAGGTTCAGGTAAAACCTTCCTCGAATGTAGTTGGATATTACTACAGTCAAGTACATGAACTGCAGCAGAGTCTTTAGACTCAGCCTCATAAATAGGGGTTGTTTATCTGGTATTATTTGGGTTAGTCACATACTGAGCTAGGAGTGGAGGTTGTTTCATTGGTTGTGTTTGTGCTCTTCCCTAAAAATTTGGATTAGGAGTGGGAAACAAGTTTTTAGATTGCCCTTGATACCTTTGTTGTCCTTGATATGGTGGATATTGATGTCCCCATCTTTGTCCTTACTGTGTCCATTGTGGATGAATTGTATGCCAATATGGGTTCATCCACCCAGAATGTGACCAATCTTGAGGAGCTATCCAAGGTTGGTTCCAAGGTTGTGCAGATACTTTTGCATGTCCCCATGGAATATTCATATTCCAAGGAGGTTGTCCCCAATTTGGAAACCAATGAGCATTGGGATATTGTGCATAGCCACCATCGGATCTCTACCCAATAGCATTAAGTTCTTCTGTTTGGGTGCCCAAAATATATTTTAGATGAGGCAACAAAGGACATTTATCTATTGAGTGTTCCTTGGAACAAATTCCACAAATAGAAGTTTTTTTAAAGGGCAATCCTTCAAGGCATGCTTATTTCTACATCTCGGGAAATAAATTGCCAAAGGTGGTGTAGAATTGGGTTTTATGTTTCTCTCACCTAATGCAAAATTAATTTAAATAAGGATATCTGTTTTTAAATTAGCCATTTCCTCCATCAACTCCTTTATGTCACTATTTCCAAAATTTCGCTTCTTTCTTTGTTGGTGAGTGTAGAAATAATTTTTGCATAACTCCACAATATCTTCAATGTCAAGTTGATCTATGCCTCCTTTTACCATTAAATCTAAAACTTCCCTAGATTCATCCTACAATCCTCTTAAGAATATAGGCTTTAATAAATCTGGTTCTACAGGACCACATCTCTTTTGGACAAAGGCAAAGCGATCAAGATAATCCTCTAAACTCTCATCTTCTTCTTACTTGATCCGAAACAACTCATCTTTCCTATTTCGTACTCTACAATAATATTTATATTTATGTAAGAATGTAGTCTCCATGTCATCCCAAGTATGGATTGAATTAGGTTCAAGATTACTCATAAACCATCGAAGAGCAGCATCCTTAAGCGTGGAAGGAAACAATTTCAATTTTTGATTATCATTTATGTAGTCATAAGTTGACATAACACTTTGAATTCAAACAAAAATTGATCAGGATCTTCTGAAATAGTTCCCCTAAAAACTGGCAATATGGATGGAGAAATAGTTTTCATGGGAGCATCTAGATCTGGATCCAACTGTATGGGGTATTCAAAAGTCCTAGGAGGATCATCAGCATTATTATGCCCACCTGGCGGTGGTGCTGCTGCTACCATAGTTGTTTTCTTTCTTGAGTCTAATGTGGATTGTTCAGGCTTAGGGGTATGTCTAGCAGCAAGTGCTTCAAAAAGTTCTTGTTCTAATATTTCCAAAGCTTCAGTTGATGAAGAAGGTATTTCTTGCTTAAGTCTCTTAGGGATTTCATACACAGGAAATTCTTCACCTGATCATGAAGAACGCCTTGGTGGTATAGAACTGGTTCTGATAAACCTCCCTCTTTTGTCTCTTGGCCTATGCATTCATGTCTATTCACTAAATAAACTGAAATGCAGTATTTCAAAAATTGTAACACAATTCTTGACCTGTTTCACTTTTCCTAACAACACCATGTTTTCCCTGGCAACAATGCTAAAAATTATGAGAGTCATTGATCATTCATCATTTAGTAATTATATGTTAGTCTAGGGCGGTGTCCAAAGGTTGTATACGATAGGAGGTGTCACAGTTGCAGGTTCAGTTCGTCCAAGAATAGGCTTTTATTGGTAGGTCTATTAGCAATGTTGGGGGTTGTTGTAACTTCCTAATTTCTAACAAAGGAAATCAAATTGCACAATCTAAAGCTGAATTTAAATTATAGGAAAATGAAACTACAAAATCTGAAATTGACAAGAAATAAAATGTTGTTGAATTGACCAAAAAGCAAATTGTAGGAAAGTAAACTACAAAATGGAAATTCACACACACACTTGTAGAAATTAAACCAATGATAAAACTCACAATTTTTTGAACATAAGTTGAATCTAAGAAACCAAATTAACGTTTATTATAGTAAAACTAAAAATGATATAATTCTAAAAATTACAAAAAATGTTGAAAATGATGCCATTACAGGTAAAATGCTAAATATTGTTCTAACACATGATTGAACCTGTTCTAGATGCTATGGTGCAATTCTAAAATAAAACTAATTCTGCAAATAAATGTTGATATAATTCTACTGATCTACTGTAGCAAGAAATCAGCAAGAATTTTCTATCACTATGTTGCCCTTCCTCTGATCCTGCAAGTGGCCCTTGCTTCTAGAACTAGAATAGGGTGAATAATTATACCAGGTAAATTAAATGTGCACTATCAACCATAAAATTCTAATAAAATCTAAATAATGCACCTTTTATTCCATCTGAAACTGCATTATAGTACTACAGGAAAAATCTGCAATTTACTGTAATGCTACAAAGACTTTATCTTCTGCTAATAACTATCTCCTATTCCTCTATCCCTATTTCTCCATATATCTATCTATCTATATATCTATCTATCTATCTATCTATATATATATATATATATATATATATATTATGCTCAACCATACTGGGAGCTTTATTTATAAGACAAAGTTGATATATATGTTTGCTAAATTTTAGGGATTTCCAACTGTTTACAAAACAGTTTCTTGGAATGCAGGGTTATAATTTGTCAACATTTATCCCTTTATCCTAGCTAGTCCACCTATGGTGAAGTAACGAAGTCCAAATATGGTGGAATAACTACTTGGTCAATTTTCAATCATGTTTTTCATAGTTTTGGGGCATTTTGACCATTTTTGGTTGTTCTTGCGCTTTTCCCTATTCCTGCGTCACTTATTCCTGCACTGCTTCAGAATAACAAACAAGTGACAATTCATTACTTATTTGTGCTTCAAATGCATAAGGAGGAAGTTTTTGACCATTTGGATTGTTTTCCCTTATCTTGTACATCCTTTTGTATTGGTGGCACGTGCTTGAGTGACTGATTCCAAGCCCTGCTATATATGTACAGCTGGCTGGAACTGTCACAGTCACAGCCTATTTTCCTGCATAGTCTGCTATAGTGGACAAGTTCTTAGCACCTTTTTCCATTTGAATTAGTTTAAATAGAGGAACATAATATTGTTAAGCACAAGATATTCAACAAGGTCTATATTATGATTCTGAATTACTACAATACTACTGATTAATTAACTAAAAATAGGTGAAATTGCAGTAAAAATAGTAAAATAGAGTATATGCACTTTGTCATTTCAGAATATGCAAACACCATTATATAATGCATTTTACCCATAATTAACATAAAAATATAGTAAAAAGGGTGATTCAAATAATTATAATGTATCAAAAAGTGTCCATGGATGAGGCAATTCTCGGCCTCATCACAAAGCTTTCCTGGATCAATTGATGTTGTTTTATGAACGTCGTGTGAATGCCCTAGAGCATCATCGCATTTATTAGGAGTGATTAAAATGATCTTATAATAACAAATTCCATTAGAGAGACTTTGAATTTGGAGATATTGTGCTGAAAGAGAACCAAAAGAACTCTAATTTTCCACCTGATATGTGAGACAAATTTGCAGCTAATTGGCTAGGACCCTATATTATGTCTAAAAATATTGGGTGTTGAAGAGCCTGAGCCTCTCAAGATCATCCATATTAAGGTGTTATATGCTTGATAGTGTAGCAAAAGGCACCAAGGGTTCCTAAAACCACTTGGTCATGTCAGTTAAAGGTCCTAAGGGTTTGCTTAAAATTGCTTAGTCAATCCCAAAGGGCTCCAAAGGTGCTCATAATACCTTTGGTCAACCTAAAAACTCCAAGGATTCATAAGAATCACTTGGTCATCCCACAAGCCTCCAAAGGTGCTCATAATCCCTTTGGTCAACCTAAAATCCCTGAGGGTTTGCCAAAAACTGCTCGATCAATCCCAAAAGGCACCAAGGGTCTCTAAAACTACTTGGTCATGTCATTTAAAATCCCCAAGGGTTCCTAAGAATCGCTTGGTCAACCCAAAAAGCTCCAAAGGTGCTCATAATCCCTTTGGTCACCCCAAAAGCCCTAAGGGTTCCTAAAAACTTCTTGGTCAATTTAAATGCTGCAAAGACATTTTCTCACTGTTTGGTCATTCTTAAAGGCTCCAATGGCATGTACTCACCGTTTGGTCAAAAATAAAGGCCCAAAATCCAAAAAAATTGTAAAGCATAAAAATCCAAAAATATTTGCATTTCATTTGCATCATTGCATTTCATGTTCCACATACATTTCATCATTGCATTGCACATAGACATTCTTCATTCGTTGCATTTCGTAGTAGAATGGATTGTGTTTTTCAATCTTACAAATGACACCATGTTTGTGTTTAAATCATGCACCTCTGCATTTATCATAATCCATCATTCACGTGAGTAATTGTGTTTTTCAACACAACCCCAAAATGTTGCTATTAAGAATATACTAGGGTTTTCTAGTCATTAAACCATACCTAGAGGTCTTCTCAAGAGTTGATATAAAGCTTGCTTTGCTTTTGCAAATGAGTTCTAGTTAGTATAGCCCTTGGCATATCAAAATCCTATCACTAATCAACAAACTAAACAATATTAATAAGGACTAGGGGAATATTAAAGCCACAAAGCAGGACCAGGTATCCTGAGGTGAAAAGAGTTATTCTTGCTTATCCCCCTGTGTGGATGGTATGGGAAATGTTGGAAATTGGAAAAAGGACAAGTGTTTTCCCTACCCATAATCCCTTTCTTACGTTAAAATGAGCAATATCCCAGAGTGATATCCCAAATCAATCCTCCAGATTGATACCCTAGATCGATATAATAGATCGACATCCCAGATTGATATCCCATTTTGATATCATAATATCAATATCCTAAAATCGATATCCTAGAAATAGTTCCCCAAAGTAAAATTCCCAAAGGAAGTTTTTGAAGAAAATTATCAAATGTCAAATTCCAAAAAATCAAGTCAAATAAAGACAAACTGTACAAAGGAAGAAAAAATAGTATCAAATCCCTTGCTCAAGAAAAATAGAAGGAAGTACAAAATAAACAGTGATTATTGTCACTAAATTACAAAAATAAATAGTGATTTTTATCACTTTATATGAGCAAGTATCTCAAAAAATTGAAGAAAATAAGGGAGAGAACTTGAATCCCTGGAATTGTCAACACTACTATACCTTACGCATGATGATATTTTTGATACATAAGCATCTTGCTTGTGTGCAAACCAATGTTTGAATGTGGAAGATCTAGCTTCAGGTGTCCTGTATCACCTAGTGGTCTAGTCCAACTAAAATCTAAACCTAGGATTGGATAAACATTTGTGGACCCCCAATCTTAGCAATGGGCTGAAATAATCCTGCCTGACATTGGGGTATGCTTGTGCCTTATCTTAATATACTCATTTGCACACACAGGGATAATTAACAGTTAGGGCCTATCCTAGCAAAATCCTTACATTTTAGAAGTCTAGTTTGATTAGTATACAACTTTTGATCAATCAACTAGGGTGTTTGAGTCTCATGGAAAACCCTCAAAAAATTTCTCTAAATAGAAAAAAATACCAAAGATCACAAACCATAAAAAATAAAAGTCATTCAATCATCAAATTGCAAAGTATCAAATCCGTGATACATAATTACATTGAGCACAAATTTTTCAAGATATAGGATAAAACTGGATGGATATCAAAAATGATCCACTGACTATATTGTGCATATCTTTCAAATTGCAAAAAGGACTATAGAGTGACATATTATATAATTCACATCATACTGCTTCATATCATTGCATTTCATATATGGGTGATTAATTGATTAAATTCTTGTAATGAGGATTTTTCAATTACAGTCATGATTTTTACACATTTTGTGGTGTCGTCCACTAGATTTTTAAATAAGCATCGTATTCATTCCTTGTGTTTTAAGTGATTAAAGCATATAGGTTCATTTATATTAGATTACCATTGTGTAGATAAAGCATTACATACATTACACCAGCATATCATGACATCGTCATAAAATTAAATGCATACGATACAAAAAAATTAAAATATGCATTAAAAGTAAACATTGGATCCATATGCATCCATCATAAATAGCACATATAAGCATTTAGATCACTGCATATCATCATCATAAATTAAATTGCTATCTACTACATGACATCCATACATCACATCATATAAGCATAGCATCAATATGAACATTTGCATCCATGTGCATAACATAAGCATAACATCAAAAATAAACAAGTACACATAATGAGCCAAAATGATCAATCTCATATATCTGTGTGTGTGTGTGTCTGTGTGTGTGTCCAAAAAGAGTACATCAAAGTATATCAAGTGTCTGCAGGCTAAAATTATGTAGGTCCTTGACCTTACACTAAAAAATGGTATAATAAATATCTCTGTGACATCTATACTACATGGGGCTTACACCCCCAACCTGTGAGTCACCACCATCACCTCTACCATCCCTATGGCTCCTTTGTGAGCTGGCTCCATGAGTTCTAGAAGACTTGTGTATCCTCTCGGTCCTGTGAGTCCTATGACTGGAGTTGGTAGTGTACTGCCCTATGTCTTTGGTCTGGAATCATCTCTAGTGGGTCTCTATAATGTAGGCATCCTTTGGAACCTCCCCACCTATCAGCCTGATATGGTCCTCCAACTAGGATATACAAGCTGCACACATTGTATCTCGCTCATTACCCTCCATGAGGGAATGAAACCTCCTGATCTCGACCATGGGGTCACGACCCACTAGCATTAGAGAAGATGGTGTAGCTAGAAGTCTCATGATGACCTAGGAGGATGAAGGATCTTCTCTACCCTAAGTAGGTCCCTCTCGATAATAGCTGCACTCATTCATCCCTATGCCAGATCGTGCTCACTGGTGAGATTCCTGACCTGTGTCTCTACCACTATAGCCTATGTTGTGAGATTTGTCCTCTCCTCCTGATCCTGCTATAGCTTCCTCTCCCTATGAGATATCTTCACCTCTAGAGTGGTGATAAATGTATCCCGCTACAAAATTTGAGTATGCAACCTACCCACCTAACTCTACAAATCAAATACCTATGTTTACAGCTATCCAATCTCACTATATGGTGCTACCTCACCATCCTCGATACCCTCATCCTCTACATCGACTTGGGGGGCCTCCCCTACTGTACCCTAGTCATCCTCTATCCTTTATCAAGTGTGACACCCTTGGGGATCCACATCTCTGCCATCAGCACCCTTTGCAGTAAATCCACCAGTTGGGCAACCGAAAGGTCCCCTCCTGTGCCACTGAATGTCAGCCCACCATCCATTGTAATCAGGAATGGTACCTACATCCCTCTATCTTAACTCCTAGAAATCATCATCCTCCTATCCCATGGGAGTAACCTGAGGCCATGTGAGGTCCCTCTCTAGGACCAAGAATCTATAGATAGAAGGCATGTCTGGGAAATCCTAACAAATCCTAAAATGTTGTAGGACATAAGAAAAGTAGTGGTACTCGCACCACTCAACCTTACAGCTAACAATCCATAGATTCCTATGCACTTGATGCAGGTATCTAGCTACCTAGATCCATTATAGGCAGTCCATGTAAAGGTGCCACTCAATATCCCTAGATTGAAGCTAGGTGAATCGATCAATGTACTGCATCAAGTCTCCTGCATAAGACCTGCTCCTAAATCCCTCCTACTCCTAGGGCCAATATGTTGTATAACACTAGCAAACATCTACAATAGTAGTGATCTCTAGGGGTAGCTTCATAGGGTGCTCTATTTAGATGTGCTACCAACCCCATATCTACAATAGGAGGCTATAACCAATACCCACTCTACTTGGATGGGTGATCTGATACAACTCATGATACAACTATGCCAGCAGAGTGCTCCTCCAGGATAGAATAATTGGCTCCTCCGTCGAGATGGTCATGACAGGTCAAACACAAGCTAAGAGGTTCTAGAGGAACCTCACACCTGAAGAGTCAGGTACGGCTATCTTAATAACCAGATGCATGAACATACCCTCCTGTTGTGAGAATATGTTGGTCTCATACCACTCTTGGACATGGACACCACCATGGTTGATGTGGTCCTAAGCCTCCATACTCTGATATTTGTAGACAACATCAAAAATAGCTCTCCTCATTGTAAATAGGGAGGTGGTGATAGGCTCACCATCGATGGGAAGCTGGAATATATGTTACACATCCTCTAATGTGACCATCATTTCAACTATGGCTAGGTGAAATGTGTTGGTCCGTGCATCCTAGTGACGGGCCAAAGCAGTCAAATAGGCCTGGTCTACTTGGATGGGAGGGAGATCCAGGATGTATCCAAAGTCGATAGCACAAAACCACACCCACTCTATAGCAGTCAATAGGAGGCATAGAGTGTGGAGGAGATTGGTCTCCCTCTCTCTATTAGTCAAATATTGAATAAGAGAAATAAAAAAAAAAAACGAGAGAAAAAAAAAGATAAGAAAAAAATTAATAAAATCACCTAAAAACACAATAATATGCACCAACATGATCAAAATTTTCAAATAACATCAAAGGAGTGCTTCAAAACAACAAAAAGTGGCATTAATTGCCCATAAAAACTCAAAAAATGCAAAAAAAATGAAAAAAATTCAAAATTTGGGCACCGCAGGTCGAAACTGTGACTGGCACAACAGTAAAAAATCCAATCGTTGGGATTTAAACCCCGCCATGACTGATAGTCGTGGCCCCCAATCTACCAATTGGGGACTTATATTGCCACCTATAGCTAGTGAGAAAAACCCTAAATGGGTTCTCTCCTATCGAAAAGCACCCTGAAACCCAAAAGTAAACCCTCCCGACTAATTAACCTATAGTAAATCCTAATCTATAGTGAGGTTTGTTGCCTACGGTTTAGTGTGGTTCAATTACTTATTAATTAATGAGGTTAATTTTAAAACCAATAATCACAAGTGAGGTATCGGTTTATCAATTACCTTTGAGCCCCTGGATCTCCCACTGATCGATGCCTCTGCTAGGTCAGCCATAGGTATGAAGTCTAGGTAATCCGGTTTGGTTTTAGTAGCATTCTAGGTTAATTTTTATGGTTTTACCTCCAGAGCTCTCAGGTTAACTATTGAAGTCAGGTTAAAATGTCAATTTTGCAAAAGGAAGGTCCTTATATAGTTTTTCATATTCAGGTCAGGCCATGGCTAACACTCGCGGTCCTTGAGTTAGGGTTTTTCGATCGCATGTCCTAGCCATGGTGAGCAAAATTGCCTACAATTGAGAGACATGGTTAGCAAATTACCTATAATACCCTTAATTTACCTTAAGGAAAGATGCAAACTGACAATTTAAAAACTCCAAATAAGTGAACCAAGCATAATGACACCATAAAATGTCATCATAAGGCAAAAACAAAATAGCTGGTTGATATTATAAAGTACATTCAACTGAGGTCGTCGCCATGGAAATCCTTTCTTTAAGTGCTGCACCTCCTAGCCAATAAAACATTCAATTAAAAATTAATAAAAAAATCAAATAAATCAAAATCCAAATGCACCTCGTATTTAGTTATTTACCCTATACACTTGGCGATTGCAGCAATTTGCAATCCATGCAATCCAGCAAGATGAGTAAAATGCCATAAGGAAATTTGGTGTAAATTCATCATTGTAGAATTCTTATGCTTCATTTCAATCCCTAAGAAGGCCTTCATAGCTAGACTGCTCTAGGAGAATGAAGTATTCATCACAATTCTCCTATGATATTTTCAGCATATCATCAACAAATATGATTTAATATACGCCTAATTGGACTTGCTTTCATTTCGATTCCCTAAGAAGGCCTTCATGGTTAAACCTCTCCATGGGATAGAAATAAGCAATTACTAATAATAGTTGTAATAATAGCTGATTAGGCCTTGCCAAGAATTTCAAATGCTAAATCCTAATTTGTTCAAAGATCATTCATAGTGGTCAAGTGACCTCATCACTTCATTCATTTTCGTTACCCTCATCGACTCGTCGCTTGAGGGGGCAGTCATAATATTAAATCACAATCAAAGTCAACATAATATCCCTTTATCGTAGATCCCTAGATCTTGTCAAAATTGCGTTTTTATTATAAATCATTGCCAAAGACCATCATAAGCTTACTATTTTGTTGGGGCAAAAAGCATACATGATATTTTATTTGCAACTCTCATCCTTTCGGATTGATAGGCACAAAATCCTACTTGGTATTGATGTTATCCAAATGTCTGGTGACGAGTGCAAACTCTTTCAAATTTAAGCCTTCTACCGAGTTAGAAGCAATGATTCGAGGATGTGCATACTTTTTTTGGACTTTGGGCATCTAATGTTGATTAGATCAATGATCATCAGTCAACCTATGACATCATTTTAGGAGGTCTATTTTTGTTTAGAGTTGTTCACAATCACAATGCATCTCAAAATAGGCATTTGTAGACACCTAAAACATGTCATGTCGAGGCGACTACTCATATGGGACATGCTAGAAGACCATATGAAAGACCTTTGGATAGATCCAAGGTATATCAATGGTTTTTACCACTTATTTTGGGCATCTTTGCCTAGTCAATGCTAGTCGTTGCTAACACCCGTGGTTAGTAGTGCTCACTGTACTTGTCAGTCGTGGTCAGCACTTAGAATTAGTTAGCCTTCATCCGACCCAAAAGTGGGTTACAACGGCCAATTGGTTATAGATTAGAGCAATTTGAGCAAGGAAGGATCCAAAACCTTCCATCCAAATGGCTCAACTGCCCAATATTGATCTTGTCTTCATGAGGAAGCCACCCCTAGACCTTGGCAAATCCTATAAGATCTCCCTCTGAATTGGGATAAGCCTGGAGAACATTTTATCAATTGAGTAGTGAAGCCCTATCAAATTGTAGACTCACTTGCATACATTGATAGGAACACTTTTACTATCCAATTGGAGATCGAATTGCTATGGAAGCCCTAGGAGCCTAGGAGAGCCAAGAAATGCAAATCCATGCAATCGATGCATAGTTGAAACAATTCAACCACCAAACCTATCAGAGGACATAGAGATGACCCTTGACCATCATTTTGATAAGGAGGATTGGAGAGGAAGTCCTAATTTTGAGGGTAAAACTACTCAGAACTCTGTTGTGGCTGTCAGATCAATAGTGTTGACCACACCTCAGACCCATAGTGAGCAAATGGCTATAGATCCCCTTGTGTTCTTTCTTGTAGATTATTTTATTAGATCACATTATGCTTAGTATAGGTTTATTTGACATTTTAGAGACATTTGATCGGTGGAATTGAGCAATTAAAGTAGATTTGCCTTCATTATGTCAATTTCGTAATTAGTGCAATTGTAGGTTCTTTCATGCGTTCATGTTTTCTATTTGATAAACTAACCGGATAGATATTTTGTATTTGCTTTCTTATACATGTTTGGTGACAACATTTCATGATTAATATGGGTTTATCATATTTTATCTATTTTATTTATTATATACTTATTATGACATCTTCTTATGAAATATCCTTTTAAAGCCTCATCAAAAAAGGCCTTGTTTGTTTTTAATGTTTCTTGTTTTTTATTGAATGTAGGATTAACAGGATCATGTCATTCAATGCAATGAATACCTCTAAGCATGGAGAAGAAGGTCATCAACACCTTGGAGCATTTTGTGACTATTTAGAGAGCCTGAGTATTGTGCCTACCCCGTTGGGGCTTTTGAATTGTATCAATATTTGGGTGACCCTAAGAGGGGCATGATTGTAACCGAGATTCGTTTACAATATTAATAGAATAAAAATCCATTTTCTTATTATATACGATCTTGTCTATCATTTTTATGCTTTGATGTTGATTATGATTGATGTATTAGTTTGGTGCATGCTTTTTGGATAGGTCAATAATTTTGTGATTCCTTTCTCAAAACATCAAAGGCACATTAGTTTAGTTGTTTATTTCTATTTATTTTCAAATATTCAAAGGCACAATACCTTATTTATCTCTTTTTTTTCTCTAAAATAATCAAGGCACATTAGTTTAGTTGTTTCTTTTTATTGCTTTTCAAACACTGAAAGGCACAATATCTTATTTATATCTTTCTCTTCTCTCAAAACACTCAAGGAACATTGGTTTAATGGTTTCTTTCTATTGCTTTTCCAATACTCAAAGGCACCATAACTTATTTATCTCTTTCTATTCTCTCAAAATACTTAAGGTGCATCATATTAAGTTGTTATTTCTTTTCAAAATATCAAAGACTCATAAATTAATTGTTATTTTAATTTCCAAAATCAGTAACTCAAGTTATCATTTTCTTTCCAAGATTAATATATTAGTTTGTGCATGATTTCATAAATATCATTTAGATAAAAATATCTTTCAAAAGGCACATTACATCATTGTTTTCATTGCCTTTTTAGGGTTAGTTTTAAAACTTGCATGATAAATAGGCATAAATAAAATTAAAAAACAAATAAAAATTAAAAGCACATCAAATCACACACATTTGCATGTTATATTTTGTAAAGATATTGCAAGTCCTGGTGATGTTGGATTTCACCACCAACCATCAATTGAGTCCTTTAGACACCATTGCTATACCACATAGTTTCCTGGATTTCCTTCTTAGGAAGCTGGTTACCCTTGAGGCTAGCTCAAGGTAATTTTGAGGTTAGATGGCCTTTTGTTCATAAGGTTTAATAATATTTGGACTCACAACTATTGTTTATATTTAATCCCAATTGAGGGTGAAGCAAAATCTTGGTTGGGTAAGTATTAGGACATAGACAACATGACCTCTCTCGATAGGTTTGTTTTTTCCCCTTATGAAACCTGGAGCCAACCAACAATCCTAGGAAGCCTTTTTGTCATTTATGTCTTATTCCTCATCAAGGGAGTGGGCATAAACACACCCTGTTATATTTCATTCCATCATCCTTCATAGTCCCTAGGTGTAGGGAACATACAAACATACAAAAACACAAAAAAATCATTTAAAAAAAATTAAAATCAACACTCCAAAAAATGAAAACATCAAAACATTAAGTGTTTGCTTGCTTTTCCATTTGTATAGATAGAGAGCATCCACCAACATCCTATTTTATTTTGAGTAACATATTGTAATGAGTCATAGTCCTTCTAAGGCTCACTCCCACACCCAAGTTTCCATGGACCATTTAGGTCACTTTGCCCATTCTTCAACCACTCCCCCAACTTATCTGGGGGATGCATTCCAAATCCATCAAGGTAGCATGTCCAGTGATGTCAATCATTACATATTTCCCCCACTAAAGACTCATCATATTGGGTCTAATCGAGGTGTCAACCACTATACCATGCATAAAATCCCTTCTGAGTCCCCTCATATTGAGACTCCCCTTTTTCCATCCAATCCAAACATCATGCCCATTGATCTCAATGTTATTTGCCACATTTTCACCAATCCAATATATCATGGCCAATCACCTTATGCTCCCTAGGACCCTTGTTCATCACATATTCCACCACCTAGTTTATTCCCTCCATATTTTACCCTACTACAAATTCTTTTCTACATTGACCCCATCCTTGTCTATGTGTAAGCTTATAAGTATTATCATCCTCCATAACCTCCCGCATCTTCTAGTTTTCACTACACATTGAGTGTGAAATATTTTGGAATACCACCAGTGTCCTCACTATCTAAGAGAACTAGTTCCACCTCTCTATAGCACACCACATACCCAATATTTATGTCTATTTACCTTAATCATCAATTTTTCTCTAATCATGCCCACTCATCACAATGCCCACATATTTCTACATCACCTCCTTACATCATGCACACTTCTCACCTACATCATTCGGTCCAATTTTATGCTTCTTCCCATCTACACTCATCTAGTCCATCTTCTTATTTTCAATTTTATAACCCACCTCCTCACTCCTTAGTACTCCATATCACTTATTACACCACTTATTCCTCATCCCCCACCATTCATATCAATGGTGCACAGATCACACATTCTTCTACCATATGTTTAGCTTGCCGCCTATTGTTCTATATTCTAGGGGTGCCTTCTCATAAACTATCTTCCCATAAAGCATCTCCTAATAATTTCCCATATTTCTATATTGATTATTTTCACACCACCCACATTCCCCAACAACCACCTTAAACTCTACATTATTCATCTCATCTACTGACTCAAGGATCATTCTTTCCCCAATCTCCATCATGGGTCTCTTGTCTGTCCATGGTTTTCCTAATCTATTCTCACCCACATGACTCTCATTAGTGGTCTACAATGTAATCATATGACCCACACCCTCATCAACCACCACCTCATATTTACCATTCTGCTCTTGATCTATATCAACCCACCTCTCTATCATACTAATCACACTCTACCCAACACATGCATCATCCAACCTCTACACAATTCCTTCATTCTTATCCATCATCATATCTCCCACTTAAATCACCTACCTATCACTAGAACCATGTTCAACAACCCCCATCACATCCCCAGCACACCCATTATCATTCTCATAAATGTTGGCAATTTTGGGTATGAGATCCTAGCTTCTTGTCTATGAGTTGTCATTGATGTCAAAAGGAAATGACATTAATGTTAAGAGGATGTGTTGGCTTCAAAGGTGGAAGATTCCAAGAGAATATTTTTAAGAGAATCCGGAGAGATTCCATTGGCAATGGTTTTTATTAAAACCAATGGAGGTTCTCTTTATTATTTATTTAATTATTATTTAAAACCCTTCAAGGTTTTAATTAATTAATTATTTAATTAATTAAGGGAGAAATTATTTTTAATTTATTAAAAATACTTTAAGGGTTTTTAAACCCTTTAGAAAGCAAATTTCGATTAAATTCGAAATTACTTTTCTTTGCAATCGACGTGTTCTAAAGTCCACGTATGGACTATAAATATGAGAAGGTTCCTAAGGTTAAACCCTCTTGGAAAAATCGAAGGCAATTAATTGGTTTGGCTGCGATCGAATGTTCTGTTTACGCTACGAAAGAGGAGAGCTCGTGGTTTGAAAAGCTTTCGAAAAGCTTGACCGTTTATGTGGAAGGAAGTCCGTCTTGGACTTCGTAAGCCCCTTGTGGGCTAGTGGCAGCGAAGGCTGCATTTGGGCCTTGCGTAGGCGGAGGTCTGCATTTCGATCCCCGCGGAGGGAGTTGTGCATGGATTAGTCACGTTTTTATTAAAACGTGTTTTGTGCCACGAATTTCGGATTCTTCAAGGGCAGCCAATATAAGGTGTGATTATTTTCTTGATATGATTTTTGGCATTGTTTAGCATTGTTTAAAAGACATAGGAGAAATAAGGGGATATTTCTTTGGTTGTATTTTTGAGATTAGTCTTTTGCTATGCTAAATTTAAAAATGGAGATATAAGGTGTAAGTTTTGGTTGTTGTGTTTTTGGCTTCTTTGGTGGTTGTTTTTAAAGAAGAGAAGCTAAAAGGTGTATTAAGGAAAGTTTTTATATATGCTCATTTATCTTGGTTCTAACCCTAACTTGGTTGGAAGTTTGAGGGTTGTGTGTGGTGACAGACTTTAAGGATCAATTTTCTTCTACTCCAAAAAGGTATGGGCACATTTTCCTTATGAGTATGATTGGTGTATGTTTTCTGAAATAAGGTTGGAGTGAAAAGGTTTTCAACTAGGTTTCCTTTGGTTGGGTGTAAATCCTATTTTCTGGTTTGTTGAAGACTTCTTATGCATTGTTATCCTTGATGAGAGTTTTGGTGAATGCATAATTCTGGTTTGAGGTAGTGGAAGCATTGTGCACTAGGGTTTATGTTTGTGAGTCTTGCTACTTGCATTGAGTTGGTGGAACCCTTGGTTGGCTGTTTTGAGTTTGATGGTTGAGTTGCTTCCATAGAGGTTGTTTGATCAAGTTATTGCTTTACTTGATTCATGATATTGGGCTTACTCCATTGAGTTGATTTGAGCAAGTTATTCTTTACATTTGGTGATATTGTGTTGGTGGCTGTTTTGTTCAAATATCTTTGGAGGGAAAAGGATTTCTACTTGTTTCCTTTTCTTGTGATGATTGGTTGAATGCTTCAAGGTTGATGTTGAGTTGAGTGGTGTTGGTTGACTAAACCTTGTTTGATGAGCATTGTTGTTGAAACCCTAATTGATGATGAAAAGAACATGAGTATCATTGTTATGTGATTCTTTGCATAGTTGGCAATTGTTGGGGTTTCATGTTCTTGAAAGAAAACATTCTATCCTATCCATTTCAGATATTGAGTTGAGTTTTCAGATTTGAGATTGAGATTGAGCTGAGTTGATTTGAGTTGAGTTTTGAGATTGGGATTTGAGTATAGAACATATTGAGTCTCTAACAATTCTCTTTATGCTTCTATGAGTTTGACAAATCACATTGGGTCTCTAACAATTCACTTTGTGATTTCCTACTAAGAAAGTTTTTCTTGGTGAGCTTGCTGAGTTTTTGGATAGGTTCCGGTGGGGACTTGTGAGCAGTTTTTGGATAGGTTTCGGTGGGGACTTGTGAGCAGATTTGGACAGGTCCTAGCAGAGGACTTGTGAGCTGAGTTTGATAGTTCTATCAGAGAACTTGAGGACAGAGGTGCATTGGTTCTATGAGAAGAACTTGAGGACAGTTGGCAAGTCTTTGAGAAGGCTTGTATGTAGAGGATTGATTTGTTCAAGAGTTGGATAGATCTGACAGATAGAGGAAGACTTGTACTAGACCGACTGACTGTGTTTGGTACAGGTTGTTGAGCTATTGTGGACGTGATCATAGAAGGCAGAGGTCTCTTAGGCTAAGCATTGAGGATAGGAGGTCTTCGATGGAAAGGAGTTCCACATGCTGGCAAGAGGTAGAGGCAGTTGATCTTCTGAGGGATCATTTCCAGAGCAGAGGGGAAGGTATCTCCTTTGAGCAGAGGCTCATAAATTTTGATTGGGGGAAGGTATCTCCTTTGGGCCGAGGCTCATAAACATTGTAATTGGGAAGGATTCCCAAAGAACTTTGAGATAAATTTTAGAGAAAAGTTTTGTGGACGTAGCCCAACCATTCCGGGTGAACCACGTTAAAATTGGTGTCACTTTGTGGATGATATTGTGCATTGCTTTGATATTGCTTTGGGTATATTGCTTTACTATTTTGAAGTATAAAGGAAAAAGTAAAAAGAGGTCTTATACTGTTCACCCCCCTCTCAATATAAGCTTGTGTTCTTCAATTGGTATCAGAGCAGGTGCCTTCAAAAAGTTTAACAACTTGAAGGAAAAGCTAGTAAAGAACACAATGGATTATTCAAGTGGCAATGCAACACCTATTCGTGATGAGTCTTCTAGTGATGAAGAGGCATATTACAGCAAGAAAGGCAAGTTCTCTAGAAAGCACAAAAGTATGAAAAATATAAGATGTTTCAATTGTGGAAAGTTTGGTCATTATGCTACTGATTGTATTGTTCCCAAGAATGAAAGTGATGAAGATAAACAGGATTCTAAGAGCAAGGATTCTAAAAAGCACAAGCATCACAGGAAAAACAAAGATGAGCACAACAATCAAGGAAAGAGGTATTCTCACAAGCACAAGAAGAGTTTCTACCTAGACAAAGCAAGTAAGTGTTCTAGTAGTGATAGTGAAAGTTCTTCAAGTGATAATGAAAATGAGATGTTGTTCATATCAAAAAAAGAGGAAGAACCGAAACATAGATTCATTATCATGAAATGTCTTAGATGTGGAAATTTTGGTCACCTTGAGGATGATTGCACAAATAATGATTTGGTTTCTAGTATGTATGAGGATGCTTCAGAAAACTATAAGGAAGATGCATGTATGGTTTTTGAAAAGGGTAGCACCTCTAGTGATAAGAAATCTGAAAAAGGCTTTGATGATTCAAAAAGCAATCAAATAAAGGATCTTGAAAGTGAACTTATTAGTGCTCTTAGTGTTTTGAAAAGGGAAAGAAAGAAGAATGCTAGACTCAAGGATAAGTTAGATGAATGTTGTATGGAGAGAGATGATCTTATAGAAAGTCTTGACTTCTCTATAGCTAAGACACAAGAACTCAAGGATGAGTTAGAGTCTAAGGTTCTTGAGTATAATGAGTTAGAACAAAAAATGGCTTCTTTGAAAGAGGAAACTAAAGAGTACAAGGATAAGCTTTACAAGTTTCAAGATAGCTCCAAAAAGGTAAAGTCCATCATCAAAGATCAAAGAAGGGCAACAGATAAAACAGGTCTTGGTTTTGGTAAGAAACACAAGGAACAGGTTGGGGAATCTAGTAAGAGATTCCAAAAAGAAGAGAGTTCTGATGAGGAGAGTATTTCAGAGAAAGAGTCCTTGAGTGATAGATGCACAGAAACAGAAAATAGGAAACAGAAAAAGGGGAGAAAGTTTACAGGACCTAGAAGGTCATTTAC
This sequence comes from Wollemia nobilis, assembly GCA_028583015.1. Classification (NCBI taxonomy): domain Eukaryota; kingdom Viridiplantae; phylum Streptophyta; class Pinopsida; order Araucariales; family Araucariaceae; genus Wollemia; species Wollemia nobilis. The sequence continues at coordinate 3,133,927 of JAQPPZ010002068.1, forward strand.
AGGAAAGTTTAATGGCAGATGTTTTGCTTGTCACAGGTTTGGTCACATGGCTTCACATTGCATGACTCAAGTAAGGAAGGTAAATGACAGTTTCAGAGGTGGTAATTTCTTTCAAGGGTATTGCTACTCTTGTAAACAATTTGGGCATAAGGCAATTTTTTGCAAGGCTAATAACAGGAACAGGGTTAGTCAGAACAGGTGGATTCAAAGAATAGGTATGCCTAAAAGAAATAACATTGTTACTTGTTATAAGTGCAACAATGAAGGTCACACAACTAGACAATGTAGAGCTGAACTTCCAAGGTACAGGAATAGGAATAGTGGTATGAACAGGTCCAAGGATCAAGGCATGGATAAGAACAGGAATGATAACAGGAATAGGAACAATGACAGGAACAGGAACAGGAATATGGACAAGGAGAACAAGAGAAGACATGGTAAGGCAGCTATAGACACTGATGATGATCAGTGCCTGTTGGGAGTTTTACTCCCACCCCGAAATTAAACACCTCAACAGGAGGTGGGGGAGGGACTAAGCTAAGAGGCTCATTCTTAGTCCCAAGCCCCAAAGGTGACCCTTTGCCATTGATGACAAAGGGGGAGAGATATGAGTAAGGGGGAGAGCCTCAAGACAGGGGGAGCTGTTTATGTTGAGTTTTTGTGTTGTTGAGAAGCATGGTTTGCCATCAATGACAAAGGGGGAGATTGTTGGCAATTTTGGGTTTGAGATCCTAGCTTCTTGTCTATGAGTTGTCATTGATGTCAAAAGGAAATGACATTAATGTTAAGAGGATGTGTTGGCTTCAAAGGTGGAAGATTCCAAGAGAATATTTTTAAGAGAATCCGGAGAGATTCCATTGGCAATGGTTTTTATTAAAACCAATGGAGGTTCTCTTTATTATTTATTTAATTATTATTTAAAACCCTTCAAGGTTTTAATTAATTAATTATTTAATTAATTAAGGGAGAAATTATTTTTAATTTATTAAAAATACTTTAAGGGTTTTTAAACCCTTTAGAAAGCAAATTTCGATTAAATTCGAAATTACTTTTCTTTGCAATCGACGTGTTCTAAAGTCCACGTATGGACTATAAATATGAGAAGGTTCCTAAGGTTAAACCCTCTTGGAAAAATCGAAGGCAATTAATTGGTTTGGCTGCGATCGAATGTTCTGTTTACGCTGCGAAAGAGGAGAGCTCGTGGTTTGAAAAGCTTTTGGAAAGCTTGACCGTTTATGTGGAAGGAAGTCCATCTTGGACTTCGTAAGCCCCTTGTGGGCTAGTGGCAGCGAAGGCTGCGTTTGGGCCTTGCGTAGGTGGAGGTCTGCATTTCGATCCCCGCGGAGGGAGTTGTGCATGGATTAGTCACGTTTTTATTAAAACGTGTTTTGTGCCACGAATTTTGGATTCTTCAAGGGCAGCCAATATAAGGTGTGATTATTTTCTTGATATGATTTTTGGCATTGTTTAGCATTGTTTAAAAGACATAGGAGAAATAAGGGGATATTTCTTTGGTTGTATTTTTGAGATTAGTCTTTTGCTATGCTAAATTTAAAAATGGAGATATAAGGTGTAAGTTTTGGTTGTTGTGTTTTTGGCTTCTTTGGTGGTTGTTTTTAAAGAAGAGAAGCTAAAAGGTGTATTAAGGAAAGTTTTTATATATGCTCATTTATCTTGGTTCTAACCCTAACTTGGTTGGAAGTTTGAGGGTTGTGTGTGGTGACAACTTTAAGGATCAATTTTCTTCTACTCCAAAAAGGTATGGGCACATTTTCCTTATGAGTATGATTGGTGTATGTTTTCTGAAATAAGGTTGGAGTGAAAAGGTTTTCAACTAGGTTTCCTTTGGTTGGGTGTAAATCCTATTTTCTAGTTTGTTGAAGACTTCTTATGCATTGTTATCCTTGATGAGAGTTTTGGTGAATGCATAATTCTGGTTTGAGGTAGTGGAAGCATTGTGCACTAGGGTTTATGTTTGTGAGTCTTGCTACTTGCATTGAGTTGGTGGAACCCTTGGTTGGCTGTTTTGAGTTTGATGGTTGAGTTGCTTCCATAGAGGTTGTTTGATCAAGTTATTGCTTTACTTGATTCATGATATTGGGCTTACTCCATTGAGTTGATTTGAGCAAGTTATTCTTTACATTTGGTGATATTGTGTTGGTGGCTATTTTGTTCAAATATCTTTGGAGGGAAAAGGATTTCTACTTGTTTCCTTTTCTTGTGATGATTGGTTGAATGCTTCAAGGTTGATGTTGAGTTGAATGGTGTTGGTTGACTAAACCTTGTTTGATGAGCATTGTTGTTGAAACCCTAATTGATGATGAAAAGAACATGAGTATCATTGTTATGTGATTCTTTGCATAGTTGGCAATTGTTGGGGTTTCATGTTCTTGAAAGAAAACATTCTATCCTATCCATTTTAGATATTGAGTTGAGTTTTCAGATTTGAGATTGAGATTGAGCTGAGTTGATTTGAGTTGAGTTTTGAGATTGGGATTTGAGTATAGAACATATTGAGTCTCTAACAATTCTCTTTATGCTTCTATGAGTTTGACAAATCACATTGGGTCTCTAACAATTCACTTTGTGATTTCCTACTAAGAAAGTTTTTCTTGGTGAGCTTGCTGAGTTTTTGGACAGGTTCCAGTGGGGACTTGTGAGCAGTTTTGGACAGGTTTCGATGGGGACTTGTGAGCAGATTTGGACAGGTCCTAGCAGAGGACTTGTGAGCTGAGTTTGATAGTTCTATCAGAGAACTTGAGGACAGAGGTGCATTGGTTCTATGAGAAGAACCTGAGGACATTTGGCAAGTCTTTGAGAAGGCTTGTATGCAGAGGATTGATTTGTTCAAGAGTTGGACAGATCTGATAGACAGAGGAAGACTTGTACTAGACCGACTGACTATGTTTGGTACAGGTTGTTGAGCTACTGTGGACGTGATCATAGAAGGCAGAGGTCTCTTAGGCTAAGCATTGAGGACAGGAGGTCTTCGATGGAAAGGAGTTCCACGTGTTGGCAAGAGGTAGAGGCAGTTGATCTTCTGAGGGATCATTTCCGAAGCAGAGGGGAAGGTATCTCCTTTGAGCAGAGGCTCATAAATTTTGATTGGGGGAAGGTATCTCCTTTGGGCCGAGGCTCATAAACATTGTAATTGGGAAGGATTCCCAAAGAACTTTGAGATAACTTTTAGAGAAAAGTTTTGTGGACGTAGCCTAGCCATTCCGGGTGAACCACGTTAAAATTGGTGTCACTTTGTGGATGATATTGTGCATTGCTTTGATATTGCTTTGGGTATATTGCTTTACTATTTTGAAGTATAAATGAAAAAGTAAAAAGAGGTCTTATACTGTTCACCCCCCCTCTCAGTATAAGCTTGTGTTCTTCAATAAACACTAGAAATATCCACCTTTGAGATCCCATGTCTTTAAAGCACCCTCTTCTAACCCTAATCATCATCATAGTCACCTCTATTCACATAAATCATATCCCCCCACTGATCCATCCCATTTGAGTCATCATAGACCCCATTAATAAGCTCTCCAAGCTACTCTAGATGCATTTCAATAGTTGGCCAACAAGATCAATAGTTTGGAATCTCAAGTTAAAAGCATGAGGTATCAAAAGCCAACCTTGATTCAACTTCAAAACTACCCCATCAACCCCTCAATCCCAATACTACCTTATCCTCCCCTATCTGAAATACCCAAATTTAAAAATTTCAAGGGCAAAGAGGATTCATAGGATCACTTGAGAACATTCATCAATGCTTGTTATCTCATCAGTGAGATAGACCCCCTCATGCTTCATACCTTTTTGCTACCCCTTGTGGTCAGATATTTGGATTGGTACAACCATTTTCTCAAATACAACTTGTATAATTTTGAATAGCTAGCTAATATCTTTCTAGAGAACTCCACTCTAAATATTAAGAAGAAAACCACCTTAACATATCTCACCAACCTTCATAAATTTGATGATGAGTCAATCCTTGATTATGGAAATCAATGGAGATCAATACTGATTGAATTACCTTTCTCTATCCCCATCATAGAGCTAACTCATATGCTCACTCAAAGTTATTCCAAATAAATATCACTTTTTCTTCAACTCCAACAATACTAAACTCTTGAGGAAGCTCCCACTCAAGCCAAAAATATCGAGGATATCAAGATCCAAGAAGGAGAAATCAAGATTCAAAAGAAGGAATTGTAGGCCCAAAAGGCCACCACATATTTACAAGCTTAAAAAAAAGACCAAATTTTTTTGCTAAGTGTTGGGAGATGTCTCTAAGATGCAGTCCTGACACCACCTACCTCTAGGTTGTAGTCAGTGCAATCAAATGGTACAAGTTCATGTTTCAAACTACGACCATCAATAATATGTTCTAGGCTACACTTAGTGAATACGAGCTCTAGGCTATAGTCAACATGGTAAAAATGACCAGTTCTCAAATCTAGAATAATTCCCAAAGCAAGGTTCTCGTACCATGAACAAGAGGAAGAAGATTGTTGGAAATTTGAACAAGTTTTGTTGTCATTGATGTCAAGGGGTTTGATGTCCGGTTTTGTCGTCATTGATGTCAAAAGGTTGTTTTTTCCAAAATACAAGGAAGTGGTTAAAATAAAAAAGGATATAATATTTATTTTAAATATTATATTCCTAAAGAGGCCTAAAATATTGAAGAACCAAGGGAAGAGAAGCAGGGTTACAGAGAAATAATAATATTATAATATTTTGGGCAAAAGGAAGAGGTGAAGAATAACGAGGTCCAAGGAATAATTAAAAATATATATCCTTGAAAATACCCATTGAGAAAATTATAAAGGTTTTAATTTAATTTATTTAAATTAAAATATTTTAACCTATGGTTAAATTTTTTAATTTAAATAATCAAAATGCGCCAAGGTTAAAATTTAAATTCGAATTTGAAATTCAAAATTTGAATGGGCTGATGTGTTTAGGTGCAAAGGACAAAGTATACATAGGGAAATGATTTGCATTTCCACTATACAATTATATTTTGTATGTCAAGGTGGATATAATATTCGTGCACTACATTGTTGAAAAGAAGAGTATATTCGTGAGGTTTTAAATTAAATAAGGTAAAATCATGTTGAAATCCATGTGACATTATAAATTCATTCCAAGGCATTGAGTATCATAGATGGTGTTTGAAGGTTTTATAAGATGCTCACAAAGGGGAGGTCATGGTTTTGAATCCCACGTGATTCATTTTTTTTGCAAAGGAGTAGAAGCTTTTTGTTTTTGCTGAAATCCGTGTGGCATCATTAGTAAGAGAATGTGGACTTGGGTCCATGTGTGGGTGTGTAGCCTAGGTGGAAAATTACCTTGGGCTAAGGCACTACAGTGGCTTTGGTCACGGGTTCGAGTTTGGGCATAGTCGAAGACGTGTGCAATAATCCTTTTGTGATGTGGGCCAATGATTATAAGGTATGCATGTTATAATTTAAATTTTTCCAAGGTTTGGAAGGCACAAATAGTTTAGAGGCCACGTGATAATTATAAAGGGCATATGTGGAATGCATAGGGAGTCATAAGGATAATTGAAAAATATTTTATTTTTGTTGCTTAGAAAAATAAATAAAAAGGATTGGAGTTTATAAGGTGTTAACAAAGGAACTTCATTTTTATGTATTGAATATTATTTTGAGAATTTTGGAGTTTATAAGGTGTTAGAAAAGGAACTTCATTTATATGTATTGAATATTATTTTGAAAAGTTTGGATATTATAAGGTGTTAGCAAAGAAACTTGAATTTTATGTGTTGAATGATATTTTGAGAGGGTTGGAGATTATAAGGCATATTTGAGGTAAGTTGGTGAAGACTTGTGATTAGAGTTGATTGATTTATTTGTTCAAGCTTTGTGTTAAGGCTTGGAGAAAATATAAGTAGATTTGATTTGTGATTGGATCAAGATTTGTGTTAAGGCTTGAGGATAGATTTGAGGATAAATTTTGGTGCAAATTTGAGAGCAGATTTATGCTAGACCTAAGACAGAGTTAGAGAATATTTGTGCTAGACTGAGGATAGTGTCTGGTGCAGATATGAGACAAAGTTAAGAGTAAGCTTTGGAGGTGATAGAGCAGAGGATAATAGTCTCCAGTGGATAGAGATCCATTAGCTAGGGTAGTGAGAATAGAGACATTCTGAGTGAAGATATACTTCTTCTATGGATAGAGATCCACAAGCTAGTGCAATGGAGGCAGTAGTCTATTAGAAGATCGCCAGCTAGAGCAGAGGAGAAAGAGTTCTCCTATGGATAGAGATCCACAAACCAGAGCAAGGGGAAAGAGTTATCCTATGGAGTGTGATCCACAAAGCAACTGGAAAGATAGAGTTTTTCTATGGAGAGATATCCACAAACTAGTTGAGGAGAAATATTTCTCCTGGGTTAAGTTATATGAACCAAAAAAGGGGAAAGAGTTATGTAGAGAGAGATCAATAAATTAGAGCATTAGGGGATTGGTGTTTCCTTTGGATAGAGGTCCATAAACTTTGTAATAGGGAAGTGATTCCCAAGAGGATTTATAGAGAAAATTTAGTAGAAAGAGTTTCTCCATGGAGTAGTTCACATTGGGTGAACCACGTTAAATTGGTGTCTCTATTGTGTGTGATGATTTGTGCATTGCTTTGATTACTACTATTAATATTGCCATTGATAATATTGGATAATATTGTTTGGGAAAGAAAAGTAAAAGTTAGTCTTATATTGTTCACCCCCTCTCAGTATAAGCTTGTGTTCTTCAAATATGTGGTCGTGTGCCATTCAAGTTGGATTCAAACTATAGTCAATGTGGTTAAAATTGTAAAGTTTACAATCCAAAATATGGCCCAACGACAACAAGTTCTAGGCTGCACTTAGCAAATATGAGCTCTAGGCTATAGTAAACATGGTCAAACTGACCAGTTCTCAAAATTATAATGCAACCTAGAGTAGGATTCTCATACTCTGAACAAGAGGAAGAAAATATAGTTGCACACCATTCAAGCTAGCTCCAAACCATAGTTAGTGCAATCAAAATTACAAATTTTACAATCCAAAATATATCTTGGGGTAGATTTTCATATTTTAACTACTAAAAGTTACTCAGAGCTAATATAATAAGGAGGCTTCCATTCCAAAGTAGGTTCTAGGCCACAAATCGACTCCAAGCCATGGTCAACCTAGTCAAAATCGACCTACAATATAAAATAAGTGTAGATTTTAGACTCCAAAAGAGTGAATAAAGCATCTTCATATCGATTCCATTGAAAACATAGCAAGCCTTGTTTGGAGCTTAAATCTTAGTCATCCATTGATATATTAATGGGTAACATTGATTATGGCTGATAACATGCATCAATTGAAGATTTCACTATAGCAAAGAGATGCTAGAATCAATATTTTTGACTGTGAGTTGAGGCTATTAAGCACATGAAGACCAAGCATCATATTTAGTTGTAGATCTATGGTAGAATATGATCATAAGAACAAGGGATATCCTAGATAAATTATTAAAAATATCTTACAAGCAAAATCCATGAAGGTCTAGCAAGTTGTAGAGGCTAGTTGTGGAAGATCGATGGATCATGATTACTTAGATTTCCTTGACCAAACAGGAGATTGCAACATGAACATCTTGTTGGCTTAGCACTCCAATTTCCTTGTAATGCTCATATTTTCTAGAATTTATTGTAAAAAACTATAAATAGAGGCCATGACCTCCTTTCAAAGGATCAGCTCTAAAGTGTTTACTTGCACTATTGTTGTATATTCCTACAAATTAATGAAAAGGAGCATTACTTGGAATTTTTACCTCATACTTGCATCTTCATGCCTTCTGAATACTATCTTGTGAATTCATTTATGCTACTACTTCTATGGTTAGTGTATTATTTTAATTTGGATTTCTAAATTAGAGCAAATTGGAATGATTCATGTTTGAATGTGTGCTTAGAAAGAATTTTTTTTTCTAGTAAAAGTGTTAATCTAATGATGCTAATATGGATTATTAATACTCTAAATATTTGGAATAATTTTTTAAGTATTCAAATGCTCTTAATTGTTGAATATGACTAAGTTTTGAATATTTTTAGTTCCAAGTGATAATGTGGAAGTTAAGCTATTAGGGATTCTCTGTAGATGTCTATGCTATTATATTTATCCATCCACCATTGATTCATCTCTTTCTTAACCCTTCCTATTCCCTATCTTGTATACATTTGACTAAGCTTAAATGAGTCAATATTCAATAAGTTGACAAGGAATACCAACCTACTCTAGAGGTTAGATTAAAGTATTTTAACCCATTCAATGTGTGGTTTGGGCTATGATTAATAGGTACTCACCTTTCAAATCCTTACAAATGATAGTCATAATTCAAGTTCATTTTGATGTCAATCTAAGCCACAATAGTTTCTAGCATACCCAGTGGGACCATTCGCTAAATATTCATTTTTCCACTAGATATTATCTTTCATTTTCTAGAGGAATCAAGATTCAATGGATTATGTTGACCTCACTATGTGGTGAAATCAAATTCACTTGGTGACTCCCTAAATACAAGAACCTAGAAAGCCTTTTAGTAGCTCATTTTTCATGTTTACTAGGTCATCTGCTAAGAATAATCAAGGACTAATATCATTATTTGAGTTACCACTAAGGAAATCAAGGTATACAAGAATTCTATCTCTTGATTCACCTTTTGAAGAGGTTCTATTACCCTCAAATTATGGGGTTCCTCAAAAATCAATTCCATTAAAAACCCTAGTAACCATGGCTCAAAACCAAAATCAAAATTAACCTCCATAGAATTACCCCGATTGGGATACCTCTAGTCCTTTAGGACTCACCCATATGAATGCTAGCCCTCAATCTACATTAAAATAAATATCTACATATGAAAGTGTAGGAAATACTACTTACGAACACTGCTAGGATATATTAACTTTAGCAGCTATTCACAATATCAAAAATGAAGATGTTATTATCGGGATTCTAGCCCTATCCTTTAGAGGTAAAATCCTTAATTAGTTTAGAACCCTAGAAGACAACAATATTAATTCATAGGCTAAATTTTTTGGTCCTTTTATGGAATATTTTAACAAGTCATTTGATCCTTTCTCACATTTGAATCAATTTACTACTATACAAAAATACCCACAAGAGTTAGTCACTAATTTTAAAATGAGTTTCAATAGGACATAGAAAAGAATCCCTCTAAAAGCTAGACCAACTACTCCCCTAGCATATATGCATTACATTAGAGCTCTCAATTCAAACTTGGGGTTACAAACTCAATAGTCCAATATAACTACCTTTCCACAAGTTTTCCATGTAATTGTGGAGGAAAAGAATGTTTTGATTGTTGTAGGAAGACTACCACCAAATATGGTCATCCCTTATTGCTCTAAAATTCCTTATTTTACACATCAGTTGAGGACATCAACACCCTAATTTATGGATCCACCACCATTTTCATCCCCATTGCCTCAAATGACTCCAATTCCTCCCCTCAAAACATCATTGACCTCAATTTATTTTCCTCCTCTTCCATCTCAAAATATCCAAGAATCATTTTTTTGGTTGAAATCTAAAACACATTGAATACAATTAATAACAAAGTTAACACTATGGAAAAAAGAGATATGGAAAGATCTTAGCAAAGGAGATTCCCATATGTTAACATAGATCAAAGGCCTAGTACTAGTAGTGTAGCCACAAAATTTGGACACACCTCCAAATTACTAATGTTATTAAAATATCATACCTACCATAATAATGTGTAAATCACCCTCAAAAACCCTTACCTTGATATTCATGCTAAAAATATAAAAAATACTTTAAATGTACTCTTTTTGACAAAATTGGATGATCTCGACGAAATTGGACATATCCGACAAAATCGAATGAATTTGATTTTGTCCAAATCACATGTGTTCCTAATTTAGGCACCCATATTGGATTTTGAACCTAATCTGGGTATAACCATATTCCCAATAAAATTGGATGATCTGATAAATTGTGTAGAGGAAGAAAATTGCCCTACCATGTACAATTCCCAAATAAAAGGTCTAGATTCGCAAGGAGGGAACCCCTCTGTGGGGCGAACCGTGGGGATATGTTGTTCTCTACACTCATTGCTAGGGGTAAGGGTTCACCAGGAATGGTTTAAGGACTCGCTCCAAGTCCTCAGGATATTCAGGATTGTTTGATATATTCATTTTCAAGACAAACAACTAAGTTTGGCCTTTCTAGATCTAAGTTAGAAAAGATAAAGGACAATGTAGAAATAGAATAAGACAACTAAAAATAGAATGCAGGCATACAAGAGCTATCCTAGAATTATTCTTTCTTTTGAATGCTCACTAACCTAGGGTTTATTTTATAAAACCTTTAAAGCAAAAATATACTTAGACAAATTGCACAGAAATTATTCCTAGATGCAAGCTAGATGTTTTTTCCTTTTAGATGCCTAAGAATCAACGACGAAACCAAATTTTTCAACCAATGGAATAAAAGGAGCACTTATCTAGACCGGTGGTTGATTTAGTCTTTTCTGCCTCTTGTCCAATGATATCAAGAATTCTTGTTTCTACAAGATCACTCATGAAACACTGAAAAATAGAATTAGTATTAGGGGACATGCATAGGCCGTTGTATGATAGATCTAGCAGTAGTCAAGCCCCCTAAGTCTTTTTATATGACCTCTTAATACAAAAGAAGAAATTTACCTTTGGATAATTAATCATAAATTAGAAAGATAGCAACAAAAAATAGGAATGAAAGTACAGTAGTATGATCTAGAAATAGAATGGAATGCAACAGTGAAATTAGAATGTAGCAATTGCCCCTAGTGTGTCCTAGGGCAACATTGTGCCTCACCTAGAGTGGGCATGATAACATAGTAGTAAAGTCATGCCCTATATGTACGAGGCACGATTTTGCTTTTGTGAATAAATTTACCCTAATTAGGGTAAGTGAAGTTGCACCTCACTAATGCTAGGTGCGATTTCACTGTAGACTAAAAAAAAATAAGAATCAAATGCAAAAGATTAAATAAATTTAGACAAAAAAGTAATCAAACCCTAATGAACATCATATAAGTAGGCAAAAGAGAGCTAAGTATCCATATAGGTACTCTTTTTCTTCGAGCTACACCATGGATCCACTAAGTCACAACCAAATCAATCCAATCCACACAATAGAAGATCAATATAAAATTCACACTTTGAGGGTTATCATACAACAGATAAAATAAATATGAACTATAAATTTTGATATTAATCAATTTGCATAGAGATCGCACAAAAGTTTACATATCGCACTTGCACTTATTCTTGTTTTTGATTAAGCAAAACATATTTCCTTTTATAGATAAAATTTGAGGGAGAAAGAGAGTACAAATAGACTCATAGCCTATGCCAAAAAATGCAAGAGGGTTTAAACTTGGGTCTAAGTGGACTCAAAAATAATAAAATAAAATAAATTTAAAAAACTAGGTTAAACAACGAAGTCGCGTCCCGTCCTGATAGGGCACGATATCATTGGAACAAAGTCATGCCTCGTAAAGATGAGGTGCGATTTTGCTAAAAGGTTAAAAAATTAAAATGAGGTAAAGAGGTATTCCCTTGATCTTGGAAAGGGTTGAGGACCTTTTAGAGACACTAAGGAAGATTACCCTCTCAAAGTGGGTCAATTTTCCGTGTCTACAAATTGGATACAATCAGTTTCGTCCAAATCAAGCCAAAAACCAAATTTGGCCTAACAACCTAATTTGTTTTGCTAATCACCTTATCCTTCAAACTAAAACAACTATTTAATCCCTTAGATCCACAATAATTAGTTTGGTTGATGAGTTTTGCAGAAGAGCTTAGAAATGAGAATTAGTTTTAGAGATTTTTTGCAGGTTGTAGTGGAGCACGTCGTTGTTTGATCATCATCTAAGGAGCATACAACCATGGCATCACTTTCAATATACTTACATTTCACTTTTACTTGATTTATACTTCATTTTTATATCATTTATATGAAATTGACTATGTCTAATTTCATCCCTGTTACATCCAGTTTTATTATCTGCCTCACAGAACTAGTTGTTGGATAAATGCAGCTGTGTACGATTTCATGCTTTGCGTACAATTTCACATCTAGCATACAATCTTGTATCTGTGTCCTTATGGGGGAAAATTCTACATATTAGATATTTCATTTTATATTAGTAGCATTGTAGCATCTTTAATTTCTATAATGTCATATTACAACTCTTTATTATTGCTAGATCTAGCATTTGCATTTTATGATTAGAATAATCAACTTTCCACTTTGTTCACGGTTGGCTAAAATAAATAAGGGGATTTTACAACCACGAACCATGATCCACTATGGATTATGTAGATCCCCATTTCCTAATTTTAAAATCTAGTGTTCTATTATGAAATTGTAGGTTTTGGATGAATTTATATGTATCTGATTTCGTCAGATGAAATCGTACAAATGGTTTCGTCCTGTCTGCGTTCAATTTTATACAATGCAGCCAATTTCATCAAAAATCAAACTTCCTAGTTAGGTAAGTGCTCCAAAATTTATTCTTTCACTGTCTGATTTACATTCTCTATTCTATAGATATTTACGTTAGATCACAAAACAAAAAACCCCCAAAAAAACATAGATTTATTATATTTTTTACAAAACGTAAAATACCAAAAAAAAAGCATGTCAAATTAGAAACCTTGCATCATAGTTAAATTTAATAATGATTTTCTAGACATATTTGTATTTCTTGCATTCATCTAAAATTGAATTGCATATAGCTAGGTAGAAATTACATTTTGGCCAAATCCTAGGTGTATGCTTTTAAGACAAAGAATACATCAAACTACTACTTCACCTAGGCATGGAAACTACCACAGCAAGTGTTTCCTAGTGAACCCCATGCCATTCATCAAAAAACACCAAAGAGAGTGCAACAGAAGCATTTCTCATTTGAGTTGTAGATCCTTCATTTTCCCTCCCCTTTCAGGCGCGGATCCATTAGCCTGGGAGAAAGGGGTGCGAAAATTATGGGCCTACATTCTTTGGTGAACCCAACATGAACTACATAATTAATATTACATTTTATTTGCTTTACAAAAAAATAAAAAATAAAAACCTAAATCTCATTAAATGGTATAAAACAGACCTAATGAATCCTTCTTCATAGATCTTAGGAGAACACTTATTGAACAAGAAGTAAATATCTCCTATGCATATGATGGAATAAAATGCCAAGTAGATTTTTGGAAACACTTCGATATCCTTGAAAAAAATTGCAAGAAATTAGGGAAATTAGGAGAATTGATGTTGTTAGAGCCTTAGAACATAGTTATTATTCTCCTTACTTTGAAATCAAAAGAGGATGTGAGCATTGTCTTGCAAGCAAACAAGTTGGTCTCCACACAAATATTTATCCTTGGGATAATTACTTGGAAGAGGCCTTAAACGTCCATAAATTATTAGCATACTTATAAAATAATGAAGTCACCCTAGAACAAAGAAAAATATTTCAAAAGGCACCTAGGGCGATCTTATTTCGAGAGTACTCCTACGAGTTACAAGTCCAACCTGTTAACTCATAAAGTAAAGGATTTACATTTGTTTGTTTAATTCAACTCTTAATAGATGATTTCTCTTGTGAGGAAGAACACTAATGAGCCCAAGAGATATAGAACCTATCAATTATATCCACAAGCTCTTTGGAGAAGATTAAAACCATTTAATGTTATTTTCTAAAATATTGTAAATGTTTGAATTAAAGCATAGTAAATTATTTTCTTAAAACAACAAAAAATAAAAAAATAAAACCTTTTTAGCATCACTAGAAAAGATGCCTAAAAACCTAAGAAGTGGTAAACAAGTGGCAACTAGATCTAAATATAAGCTATAAATTGACCCTAATGCAGAAGCAAAAATAGAAGAATTTTTAGAAGAACAAGAACATCAAATAGGACAAAGTGAAGAATATGAAACAACTAATGATGTGGACCTAAAAATAGGACCTCGAGGAAGTGGTCATTTTCAATCCATGCACAATTTATATGAATTCTTAAATCAAAATCAAACTACCATCACTAATGTGGTGGAAATAGAAGACCAACTTGCAAGGCATGATTTTTCAGTAGAGGCAGCCTTTCGACTTCACCCACAACCTGAATCATTTATGAACACTTCATTACAACATACCAATGATGGTGATCCCTCTTTAGATAGTACTAAAATTGTGCCTCCTCTAGAAGATAACTCCTAAGAACAAGTACTTGAACCACCACTAGAACAATCCATTGGTGCAACTGGTGCAATTACTACCAATAAAAAGCAACCATCTTCTTCTAAAAACCCTACTTTGCTTTCATAATATTTTGAACATGTATTTGCCCTAAATTTTTCTTTCCCAAAAAATAAAAATACACAAGTTCCAAGTTTTCCTCGACCAAATGTTCAACAAAATACAATTCCTTATAAACTTCAATACCCTCCTCCTACTTCAAACCCTATGCATAATAGTATTCCCACCACAACTCCTTATATGGTAGTGCAACAAAATTATTATCCACCACATGGCAACATAATAAACCAAAATAAAAGCAATGAGCCATCACATCATCTTGAAGCTATAGTGAAGCAGTTAGCTTCATGCTTAGATCAAATCGACCCATACCATCCTACGTATAGCTATAAAGATATGTGTAATCAACCATTAGATCCTACGGTTACTATTAAGACATACCCTAAACGGTTTCCTATGTCTATTCTTTCAATCTATAAGGGAACAAAATATCCCATAGAACATCTTCGCATGTTTAGAATAGCATGTCATGAAATCGCTTATGATGATATACTATTGCTAAAAAAATTCCTAAAAATTTTAGGGGGAATGGCCTTAGAGTGGTATTATTAGTTGCAAATACATTCTTTAAGAAATTTTGAAGAAACCATAGAAATATTTGTACATAAATTTTGTGCTTACATAGAAAGGCATGTTACAATAAAAGACATACAATATTAAACAAGGAAAAGAGGAAAGTTTTGCAAAATTCTTAGCTTTATGTAGGAAACTTTTAGGGAAATTACATTTTGCTTTACCTCCAAGAGAAATGCTTGACATCTTTATTGGAAATTTACAAGAACAATTGTCTTATGAGTTAGCCATGACCACCGTAACCTCCTTTGACCAAGCTATATATTTATCTAGAAGGATAGAAGAAGCCCTAATCATGAGAGGACAATTAAAAATAAATATGAAGATAAGTGATCTAATAATAAATACAAAAAAACATGTGGTAGGATATGGGGTCACGGATAGTAGACCCCCTAAGAATGTTAATACCACAGATCCTACAAAAATGTTTGTGTTGAAGGCACCCCAAAAACCTCCATTGCAGAATTTTATAATATTGAATCAATCCTTGACAATGGTGTTACCTCAATTAGTAGAAAGAGGTCTAATAAAATTTCCAGAGATACGACAACCTAATCCCTCTCAACCGTGGTACAGACCTGATAAAAATTGTGACTATCACCAAGTTGATGGACATCCAACAAATACCTATAGAAGATTAAAACATATAGTACAAGACCTAATTGATGAAGGAAAACTAGAAGTGGAAAGTCCTCCATCGAATAAAAATATTCAAACCAACACACAACCACAACAGGCATAAAATGTAAATCAAACTCTTGATATTTTCAAAACCCACTGCCAAATCATGGCAAGGAAGTTTTGAATCATCTAGACTATAAACAAATACCTCATCCAACAAAATATATGGGAATAATTGAAAATTATTTACCATCTCAACCTACACCAAATATTTTTGTGTCTACTCAATCCAATATGACAATCAAACAACTTCAAGGAAGAAAGCCACAATTGTCATCTTTGGATGAAACATAAAGTGAATTAGAATCTGAAATAGACATTAGTTCACAACATGATAATAGTTCAGAATATGATTCATGGCCAATATTATCCATTACTGATTCACTAACCCTAGAAGAACCATTTACAAGAATTATAATCATCCATCCTTCATTGTATCAAATTCTTCCTATTGAACAAAGTTAAACTACAATACTACAAGTTGTTCGATCAAACAATATTGTAGGTACAATTGGAGCTGTTACTCAAAAGCAAACCCAAACCCAAAATTCTCAACCTCCCATTCAAACAAATGATGTTGATCAACCACCTATTGTTTTAAAATTCCTCATAAGGAAAATAAAATAAATAGATCCCAACAAAAGACTCCATTTTATATCAATGATCAACTGAATAATACAATAGCTAGGATTTTCCTTTTAGACCTTATTAGAATTTCAACCATCCATAGAGAGAAATTAATGAACACATTAAGCCAAATGATGGTACCCCAGGATATAGAGCCAACTATTGTAGTTGACACTATAGTCTCTCATGAAATATACTACATTGTTTTCCATGATAAAGACATTCCTCCCCAAAGTATGTTTATATATAATCCTCTTTATATAATAGCTTTGTAGCACCCCAAAATTGGCGCAATTAAACCCTTAGCAAAAAGATAAAATTTGAATTTTAACCCTGAAACCGCCCGTTAACCGATCATCCCATTTTTTGTGCCATTTTTAGGAGTTTTTTTGACCGTTGGACGATATCGTCACCGATCAGATGAAATCATCCAAAATTAGATGAATTCGTCTGAAACAGAAAGTCCAGACAATTTTGTTCCAAAACCAAATTTTCATAATTAGATTATGTTTCAAACAGCCTCTCCAACTTGGGAAGAAGCATGTCTGCGTAGTTGGATATTCCTCCGCTGAGGATCTCCCAGATTGGGATGATCCCCAACGTCTTAACCTCCCCCTAACCCTATATAAACTTGGGATTTTCCTAGTTTATACCCCTGGCTGATCATTCCTTTGCAATTCTAGTTTTGCTATATAAGAACATCATTGCCCCCATCATTTGCATTTGTATTCTCAAGTTTTTCATTGTAGGTTTTCACTGTGCTTCAGCTAGAGGAAGCTCAAATCGTCGTAGGCGATTCCAGATGACGTTAGATGATCTTGTCATAGATAGATGATGATATCGTATGATTGGAGGTGATCTCGATAGCAGTCTAGATTGGAGGTAACCAAAGCCCTGAGTTTGCATTTCTCATCTTTCTTCTTTATTTTACTATGCATTAACTTGATTTATTTTCATTCTACATCCTGGAGTTCACCTCATCTAGCATAAATGCATGATAAAGTTAAAATAAGTTATTAAAACAATGTATTTCCTTTAAATCTTCTATCTACATTTATCCATTAAGTATTCATACTATCATTTCCATTATTTTACATTATTCTTACAGTAGCATTTTTGGTTTTTTATGTATGTTTCTGTGATTGCAGGCTTCTGACAAATTTGTCTGATGAATTCGTCATATCGACGATGATCTTATCTGATGTCAGATGATCGACTATGATCTGAGATGATTATGTTCAATTGCAGATGATTCTGTTCAATTGCAGATGATCCTGTCATATTCAAGACGATCTAAACTCCTACAAGCTTCAGAATCTTTGTCAAACATCCAAAATCAGGTGCATTCTTTCTTATTTAAGTATATCCCTGGTATTTAGGATCCATTCATGCTTTCTATATTCATATAAATCGGCATTTCATATAGAATAGCTTAGATTCATTCTAGCCAACCTAGGGATATGAATTATTAAAGTACAAAATGAACACATCAAACCCATTCTCAACCTAGGCATGGAAACTGCCACTCAAAGTTTCTTGGTGAACCCCACCATCCGTCAAAAATTCACCTTTATACCCCTCCCTCGAGAGGCGCGACCTTCAAAGGGCCTCTTAGTCTAAGGTATTGTTCCATCCTTCTTGCATCCCCCTTTCGGGCATGGATCCTTTAGCCTGAAGGTAAGGGCATGAAAATTTTGGGTCGATACATTTTGGTGAACCCGACGTGAAACTAAAAACCTTTTGAAAACAACCCAAAAAAAAAATATTATTATTATTAAGTAACATCTAGAATCATCAAACAAACAATTAAAGTTGTATATCATATTTAGATGGTATATTATAATAAAAGACGAGTTGTCACCATAAATGTTGAAAATCAATTAACGACCATAGAGATTACTTTTGTACTTAGAGTACCTCAAACAAATAGGGTTCGACCTTTGTGGGATGAACTTGACAGGAGATTGGGTATCATTGAATCCAGATCTAAAAAACTTAGGCAAATTAAGAGGTTTGTCCTAGATAGAATCCTGGATTTTGATCAGGTAACCTTATATCATGAACTTTAGAGAGCTTGCCATAGGTGGTTAGCAGATAAAATAGCACTTGTGTCTTCTAAATTATACACCTTTGAAGAATACCTTGAGAATGCAGTTGTAGTACATAAGTTTTATCTTGTATAGAGGATCAAGAAGTCATTCTTACAGATAGAAAAATATGGAATAGAGTTCCTAGAGCTGTGTTATATCAATAATATTGCCATGAACTTTATTTCTACAGGTCAAAATATGAGAGATCATATTACTATAGCACACTTTGTCAATTTTTTGAAAAACCATTTCCAAGTTGAAGAGGAGCATTTCATGACTCCTGATGAACTTGATCCCATCAACGATATCCATAAACTATTTATAGAAAACTAAGTCATTTCTGTTATTATTGTTATTTCTTGTAACTAGAATGCTATTTGTTATCTTTATAATAATATTATAAAATACAAAAACAATAAAAACAAAAATAAAAACAAAACAAAAAATCAAAACATTTCCCTTTTAAGTATTATAGTAGGTATATAATTAAAATATATACCTCTCAAACCTATCGCATATATATAAGTATATATATTTGCTGAAATCTAAGTTTAAGCACAATGCCTAGACTTAGGAATGGGAAACAGACTGAAGGAGAAGAAGATTGGTTAGGAAAACCATTAAATAACCCAGATGTCCTTCCTGAAGATCAAATTTCGAAAGAAGGAACCCTATATCAGCAAGAAGAAGACCTTGCTATAGGAAATCAATAAGAAGAAACTAATATAGAGGAAGGATCCTCATCCCCTAAGATGTCTCTGGGATGAGGTGTCATGTTTGAAAAAATGGATCAATTCTGGAAGTTCATTAATACTAATATTGGTGTTCTTAATAGAGCAGTCCATATGGACAAGGATCGAATTAGTGACACTCAAGCAACTCTAGAAGACGTATTTCACACTCGCACTAATCCCTTGTCCTTTATCTATCAAGAGAGTGATCAAGTTGGACCATCCAATTTGGATATGGTAGCTATAATCCAGAACATGCAACAACAACAGGTTACCCAACCACCTAAAGTGCCTGTTAGTAAGCCTAGGGTCATTCCCGCACAAAATAAACCCTCATTTACTGCTCTATTTTGCCAAGCTAATGAACAATATACTTCAAATCAACAAAAACCCAAAACAAAACCAAACACCAATTACCAACAATCTGGGATACAACATAATACTACTACAAATCCTCTTCATAATACTCTTCCTACCAATGCTTTACATAATAGCAATATAACATCTAATCCTTATGTCACACCGTCATACACTCATAAATCCCATACCTATGTCCCACCAAACCAACATGGTGGACAAACTAGTAATCTTGAAACCATGGTGAAACAGTTAGTTTCCCGCATGGATCAGATAGATCCCTACCGTCCCTCGTGCAATTATCGAGAGATGTGTAGTCAGCCGTTAGATCCTATAGTTGTAGCACAGCCATATCCTAAATATTTTCCTATGCCTGTCTTGCCCATATATAAATGAATCGAAGATCCCATAGAGCATCTTCGTATTTTAGGATAGCATGTCATGATATATCGCATGATGACTTATTATTGCTAAAAATATTCCCAAAAAGTTTAGGAGGAATGGCATTAGACTAGTATTATCAATTACCCACTAATTCTTTGAGGAATTTTGAAGAAACTACTGAGTCTTTTGTGCATCAATTTAGCGCCTACATCGAAATGCATGTGACCATTAAAGACTTGTACAACTTAAAGCAAGACAAAGATGAATGCTTTGCCAATTTCCTAGCTAGGTGGAGACAATTGATAGGAAAATTGCACTTTGTATTACCTTATAGGGAGACATTGGACATATTTATTAATAATTTATAGGAACAACTATCCTACGAATTATCAACTGCTACCTTTACCACCTTTGATCAGGCTATAGACTTATCTAGATGAGTGGAAGATGCTATTATTAGGAGAGGTCAGCTTAAAAAGAAAGATGATGAGAAAACATCCAAAAATCAATATAAAAATAAACAAGTTGTGGGTGATGGAGTCACTCATAGTAGAAATATTGCTACTGATAATGCTGCAAAGACAACAAAGAAGTTTATACTGAAACATCCTGATAAACCTCCTTGAGAATTTACTAGATTAAATAAACCTTTATCAACCATTCTACCCCAATTATTAGAATGAGGTTTGATTCAATTACCAAATATCCAGGAACCTAATCCAACTATACCCGGATACAGAGCTGATTTACACTGTGACTTCCATAGAGGACCTGGACACACTACCAACTCTTGTAAAATATTAAAACATAAAATACAAGACCTGATTGATAACAATGAGATGGAGGTGCAAGCCTTTCAACCTAAGCAAAATCCTCCTAATAATGCTCAAAATAACATCCCCCAAAACCAGAACCAGAATTCCAATCAGTCATTGGACATATTTCAACATCCTTTACCAAAACATGGCAAGGGAGTGGCTAATCAAATTGAACATCATAATGTTCCCCCTCCCACCCGATATGTAGGAACTATTAGTGGGCATTTACCTGCTCATGAGCCAGAAATATTTGACACAACATTATTTGTGGTTACAACTAGGCCTCTATACGATATCCAGACACCTAATCTCAATGATACAGAATACGAGACTGAGAGTGATATGGAAATCACATCAAATCAATCGAATAGCTCTAAATATGAATCGAATCCTATTCTCCCCATCACAAGTTATATGGTTCCAAAAGAACCATTTCCAAGAAGAGTCACTACTAGACCATCGTCTCACCAATTACTTTCTAATGAACAAGCCATAAATGCTAGACCAAGGCCCATTCATCATCCGCAAAATAATATTGTGGGTACCATCGGAGCTGTTACTAGACAATGGGCTCAATAATCTCAACAAGATCAAATGCAGAATGATGGATCAACTCCATTTGTTTTAAAAGTTCCTAATAAAGGGAATCAGGCACCTAATGTTCAACCTAAACCTCCTTATAATATTAATGAGCAACTATCAAATATTACGACTAGAATTTCTCTATTGGACCTTTTAAGATCTTCTCCTACCCATAGAGATGAATTAATGCTCACATTAAGCCAGATGATGGTACCATAAGACATTCAACCTGAAGCCATGGCTAATACTATAATAACTCATGAAGTTGATTGTATTGACTTCCGAGATAGAGACATACCTCAACATAGTTTACATAAAGATAATCCCTTATATATTACTGCCTTAATTGGATATGTAGCGATTAAACGAGTCTTGATTTATAATGGGTCATCTTTAAACATCTACACTTTTGACTTCTACAAAATATTTGGATTTAGAAGTGATGAAATGAAAATAACTGATATGATCATAAAAGCCTTCAATGATGAAACACAAGAAACGTGTGGAGTTATTACCATCCCATTGCAGGTTGGTCCGAGAACCTTGGATATGACTATGTTTATTGTACATTGCCCTGCATCATACAATATACTCTTGGGTCACCCTTGGATCAATGCAATGCGAGCCATTCCCTCAAATTTACATCAATGTGTTAAATTTGAATTTAAGAATCAGTTGGTTACCATTCATGGTGATCCTAGACCCTTTGATATGTGTGCTTTGGCAGAACCTGTTGGAGTTCAATTTTGCCCTGCTTTATCATCCACACATCCTAATTCTCATTATCCATCTAAACGTGTGAAACACACACCCACAATACCATCTACTTCTTCTCCATTAGTTCCACCTCTACATACAACTCAACCATCTTCTAAACAAACCACATTAGGACCTCAGAAAGATCCTAATCCCACAACCAAGGCTTCTTGCTCTACTCCTATAACTTTTATACCTATAATAGAATCATCCATCGACATCTCTACAACATCTACATCCACCAAAGGCATAGTTTCCACATCATAATATGTAGGAAATGTTCCTTCTACCTCTTATGCTCTTACTGACAAGCTCTTACCCGATTTATCTAAAATTCTTATATCATAGTGAATGCTGCTATGCAAGATTCCATTATTTTAAATAATTTGCCACCATCTCCTTCTACCTTGGGTCTCCCATAGACTATGGGAAGTATTTACCAAGTCAATATCTGCGCTTTTATTTACAAGGGATATGACTGGGGTAGAATACCCAAAAAAAGCGAGACTCATTATGATGGATATGCTTGATGTTATTTTACTAATGAGTATATTAAATCCAAATCTATAATGCTTAAATTGGGATATAAAGGGAAAGGTTTGGAACCTTTCCAAAATGGTATGAAAGAACCTTTTGAGGTAGAACCATGGCCTGCCCGATGTTTTGTGGGCCTATTTCCTAGTAAGGGTCAGCCTTTCCCATTTGAGGATGATGACCATCTCATATGTTACCAAGATTATTTAGATCAACGTGATGCTTTGCGTTTAATGAATAAGCCATTTACATGTAATATGCTATCTATAGCCTACCCTAAGATGATCCCCGAATTTGACGATGAGTTGGAGGGAGATATCTTCCATGATGTCTCCATTGAGGAATTGTTACATCATGAATTTTATTTTGATGGCTCTATACCTAGTAGAGCCCATCTTGAGGCCATGAATCATCAAGACGAATTATCCAAACTAACCTTGGAAGAATTACAATAATTGGGCGTTTCACCCACCCCACATAATTTTGAGAAAAATCTACACATGGAAGTAGAAAATGTCATAAAAATTAACATTGGAACTGAGGATAATCCTCACCTAATCAACATTGGTTCAAAATTAAGTCAAGAAAAATAGAATAAATATATTGCATTTCTCAAAGAATATCAAGATGTCTTTGCTTGGACATATGAAGATATGCCAGGATTAGACCCTTCTATAGTTATGCATCA
The DNA here is from genome assembly GCA_028583015.1 of Wollemia nobilis. Lineage (NCBI taxonomy): Eukaryota > Viridiplantae > Streptophyta > Pinopsida > Araucariales > Araucariaceae > Wollemia > Wollemia nobilis. The sequence continues at coordinate 3,157,133 of JAQPPZ010002068.1, forward strand.
CCTAGTAGTCCATCCTGATGCTAAACCTGTTAAACAAAAACTTAGAAAAATGCATCCTAAAGTGGCCTTACTGGTCAAAGGGGAGTTAGAAAAACTCTTGAATGTCATTTTTATACAAGCCATTGACTATGCTAAATGGATCTCAAATGTAGTTCCATTAACTAAGAAAGAAGCTACTAAGGTTAGGGTTTGCACAGACTTTAGAGATATTACTGCTGCATGCCCTAAAGATGATTTTCCTCTTCCCAATATGGATTAGATCATTTATTTTACTATTGTAAGTGGAATGATATCCTTAATGGATGGATTTTCTTGTTATAATCATATTAGGATAGCTCTTGAATATCAGGCTAAAACAACCTTTATTACCCCTTGGGGGACGTTTTGTTGGAAAGTGATGCCATTCGATCTGAAGAATGTAGGTGTAACCTATCAACGAGCCATGACTTATATCTTTCATGATATGATGCATGATATACTACATGATTATGTATATTACTTTATAGCTCGTTCTACTGATGAAGATGACCATTTAGATGATTTGAGAAAAGTATTTAATCGGTTAAGGGAATATCTTATCCGATTGAATCCAGCTAAATGTATATTCAGAGTTAAGTTCGGTAAATTATTGGGGGTTATAGTTTCTTTATGTGGCATCGAAATTGATCCTCTCAAGATTGTAGCTGTCACTGATATGCCCGCACCCACAAATATATTAGAATTACGAATTTTATAAGGTAAGCTTCAAGCTATCCGTCGCATCATCGATAAGCTGGTGGATAAAACTAGACCCTTTATTAAGCTTCTTAAGATGGATGTATTTTTCCATTGGGACTACGAATGTTAGCATGCATTTGAACTCCTCAAATAATATCTTCTTAACCCACCCATGCTTTTGCCACCTAGACCTGATCACCCATTTATCTTGTATATTTTTGCTTTTAATTTTTCCTTAGGAGCTATGTTAGCTCAACTTGATGATGAGAAGAAATAACGTGCTAATTATTATATCAGTAGAACATTAATTAGTTATGAAACCCGCTACACAACATTAGAAAAATTATGTCTAGCAGTCATATTTTCTACACAAAAATTATGCCATTATATGCTCAGTCATAAAACCTATGTTATTGCTAAATTTGATCCTTTGTGGTATCTCATGAGTTGACCTTATTTATCTGGTCGCACAACAAAGTGGGTTCTTGCCCTAAGCGAGTTTGAACTCACATTCATAGGTCAAAATTCTGTTAAGGGTCCAATCATAGCAGATCAATTAGCTGTTGCACCCTTAGAGTCTACCCATCCCCTTATCATTGAGTTTCCTAATGAATACCTTAAACTAGAGGCAGACCATCTAGAGCAATGGTCCTTATACTTTGATAGAGCCCGATGCATGAGTGGGGCTAGTGCAGGTATTATTTTAATATCTCCACAGAAACATCTTATACCTTTGTCCTTTAAATTAACGTTTGCTTGTACTAATAATACTTCTGAATATGAAGCTCTAATCTTTGGCTTACGAACTACCTCGGCACTAAAAATTAAAAATCTATTAGTTTTCGATGATTCTCAACTTGTTATAAATCAAATTAATGATGTTTATCAAACTTGAGATGATAAATTCCACCCATATAAAGCATATATATTACAATTAATATCTTTATTTGATCAAGTTACCTTGGAAGCTATTCCTAGAACTAATAATCATGTGGTTGATGCTATGGCTGCAGCTACATCTCTTTTACCCTTGGAGTTAGATGACGAATATGCTACCATAATTATTCGTCGACTCTAGGAACCCGCTTCAAATAAATCCTTCTTAGAACCTTTGGATGTGTTTCTAATCAACGAAACTACTTCTGAACTTTGGTATATTGATATCCTCAATTTTCTTCAATATGGGACCTTCCCTGAAGGTTTTAACATAAACCAGCACTAGTTATTGCGTAGACGAGCAAGTCGCTTCATCATAATTGGCAATACATTATATAGGAGATCTTTTGAAGGTATCCTACTAAGATGTTTGAATCTAGAAGAAGCTAGATCAGCTTTGAGTGAAGCCCATGATGGATCTTGTGGGGGACACTTTAGTGGTAGTGCCATTGCTAAGAAGCTCCTTAGGATAGGATATTTTTGACCTACCATGGAGAATGATGCACATGATTATGTGCACCATTGCGACAAGTTCCAGAAACATGCTGACCTTGTCCATGTGCTTGCACAAGAGCTATAGGCTATTTCATCTCCTTGGCCCTTTTCAAAATGGGGCTTAGACATCATTGGAAAAATCAACCCTGTATCATCTGATGGACACAAATTCATCATAACCGCCACCGAGTATTTCACGAAGTGGGTTGAAGCTATGCCCTTAGCTTCTTGCACTAGAACCCAAGTTTCCAAATTTATTTTTAATCAAATTATTTGTAGGTTCATAATTCTTGCAAATCTCATCTTGGATAATGGAACTTGTTTCAAAAATAAATATGTCAAGAAATTATGTCAAAAATATAAAATTCAACATCGTTGGTCCACTCCCTATTATCCTCAAGGTAATGGCCAAGCAGAAGCATCTAATATAATATTAATTAAAATCCTCAAAATATTGGTCAATAAATCTGGTCGATATTGACACAATCAACTATATCTTGCTTTGTGGGCTTATCGAACTAGTGTTCGTACCCCCACAGGCACTTCACCTTTTGTTTTGGTTTATGGCACTGAAGTAGTTTTTCCCTTTGAATTAGAAGTTCCTTCTTTGGCTTTGCTACTTCAAGATACTAAAGTAGGAGATGAATATCATGCTGGCAGATTTAGTCAGGTAGAACTCCTAGATGAGAAGTGCATCAATGCTTTGGAGCATCTTCGAGCCTACCAGAACAAGCTTAAATGAGCATACCTCAAGAAATTTCATCATCGATCCTTTGATATCGGTGACCTTGTCTTGAAAGAAAATAAAAAAAATACTAATGCAACTAAAGACCTTAAAGGTAAATTTGAACCTAACTGGCTTGGGCCATATATCATCACTGCTAAATTTGGCTCGGGAGCATATAGATTAACTACCTTAGATGGTAAAGATCTTAAATAACCTATGAACATTATGCATCTTAAACGCTATTATGCATAAAATCTAGTCATTTCATCATTGTATATATTTTTATTTTCCATATTATTACATTTTAGTCATCCATATAAAAATTTCAAAAACAATAATATTATTTATTCTTTCAATTCATAAATTAAAATAAAAAACATAACAAAATCGAAATCATCAAAATCTTCAAAAACATCTTTTATTTTCACACTTGTTAATTCTTGAAGTATTGCAATCATATTTTCAATTATTTTGGATAAATTAGCATTTATTTGGAATCCCGCACTTTCACACTCACATGAATAAATAGCTTGATCTATTTGGTATGATTATTAATCTCTCTTATATCAAAGTCCACAGTTGAATTAAATAAAGTTTTGAGCATAGAGAATTGATCTTGTTATTTACTTGAACCAAGTATATCTTTTCACATTAAAATGATTTCATTGCAAATTCAATATGATGCTACATAGTAGAAGTGGTTTCTTGAGCGAAAATTTTCCCCTGCTATCCTACCATGCACATGGTCTAGAATATTTGAGAATTGACAAAAGAAAAAGCTCACCCCTGCCCAAAATAAAAATCCCTTGTTCTACAGCCAATCCGAGAAAGTATCCCTAGTATAGGAAGAAAAGAAAAGTCAAAGAAAATGAGAAAAAGAAAAATATCATTTTGTACCATCGTAGCAATATTCCAAGCAAAAATACAAAAAAAAAAGAGAAAAAGAAAAATCAAAAGCAAAAGCAAAAGCAATAAAATCCCTTTTCCTACCCCTTGAAAAGAAAAGAAGGGTGAATGAGCTTGAATCCCTGGATTCTCAATTATTTGAAAACTGTGAGGTAAGCCCCATAATAGGTGGTTTGTGCCCAACCCACATGGCCTTGGGTAATTCCTAACGTGGTGATATGTCTGTCACATTAGCGACCTTCTTTTGTACAGACCTATGTCTGCTTATGGATCAGCTAGCTCTTGATGACCCGACTTACATAGTAGTCTGGTACGGTTACATGCACATAAATCATGGTCAAAGAACACTTATTTTGTTAATTCAAATTACTTGTATCAAATTATCTTGCTCAAAATTGGTAAATGAACAATACAATTGCACACACATTTGTATTTGAGAGATTTTGTATCATTATGATAAATCAAGATCGACACTGAACTCACATTTACACATGAGGGTTCCTTATAAATCTACATTTTTCCCTTGAGATAATTTAAGATATTTATGCAAATATTTTAGAATAATTTCATCTTCTTATTTGAGAACATTTGCTTAGCATAAAAACAATTAAATACATTTCTTTCCAAAATCCAAAATTTTCTTTCACAACATCTTCAAAAATCTAGTAAATAAAGTCACATTTATATAATACTTTTGACTTCCGCAACGATGGTATAGTTCCTAAAAACCTAAATTGGAATTTTATGCTTAGTGCAAGTCCTCATATTATATATTTTCTATTTATCTCAAAATCAAAAACCAATTATGCAATAAAAATATTTTTGGATTTCGCGATGATGGTATAAGTCTATACCTATAATTCTATGCCTAGCGCAAACCATTGTTCTAATTTTATTTCCCATTTATTTAATTCATAAAAACATATGGCTTATATCATTATGTTACACAATTGTGCTTTAAAAAGAACGAACACTTTTTCTATTTTCATTTCATTATGTCAACATTCAGTTTTGCGACGATGGTATAATTCCTAGGCAATTATTCAAAATTCTATCACACTTAGGAATTTTATGCCTAGCAAAAATCATATTTTTAATATTTCATGCATAATATTTTTATGAAAATCTAAAAACAAATCATCACCATCATCATTTTTTCATCATCACAACACAAAGTCTTAAGACAGTCTCTTAAGCACTCTTTTACTTTTAGCAATATTTCTATACTGGGATTAGCTTGACGACCTAGCGAGCAGCGACTCCATGAAATGGTCTATAACAACAACAATGTCCTTTGAAATTATTGTTAGAAGTATCTTTTATTTTTCATCAAATCACACCACAACAACCAATTTGTTTACATCAGATTATTTTATTAAAATTTTACAGCATTATGCTATTTCCAACGACATAATTACATGAATAATCAATCAACAATTCAAAACTTAAAGCATCATAAAACATATGGACAAGTCATATCACAAAAAGATAATATATATATATATATATCAAAATATATGTACATCATATCACAACTGGATTGATATGCCATAATCTATACCCTTGTTGAGCAAGGTGCAGCAGCAGTATTGTCATTGTTGTCAACACAGTCAGATAGATCTGTTGATGCAGTGGACAGGAAGTTCAAAAGCTATTCAGATGCAGAAGACATGAGCTCAAAGGTTACTCAGAGTATGTAAAGTGATTTTCCAAGAAGACCGAAGGGGCCCATATGCAAAAGATCAAAGAAAAAAACAAGAAAAGTATCGCTATATCACGACGTATATAGCAGGCAAGAAAAACTGTCGCGATTTTGCGACATGTTGGAAGAGAGAGAAAAAGCAGGAAAAACTATCGCGATTTCACATGTTGGAAGAGAGAGAAAAAGCAGAAAAAACTATCATGATTTCGCGACATGTTGGAAGAGAGAGAAAAAGCAAGAAAAATTGTCGCGATTTCGTGACATGTTGGAAGATAAAAAGGCAAGAGGAAAAACTGTCACGATTTCGTGACATGTTGGAAGAGAAAAAGGCAAGTGGAAAAACTATCACGATTTTGCGACATTTTGGAAGAGAAAAAGACAAGTGGAAAAACTGTCACGATTTCATGACATGTTGGAAGAGAAAGAGAAAGCAAGAAAAACTATCGCGATTTCATGACATGTTGGAAGAGAAAAAGGCAAGTTGAAAAATTGTCGTGATTTCATGACATGTTGGAAGAAAAAGAGAAAGCAGGAAGAAGTGTCGCGATTTTGCGACAAGTTCGAAGAAAAGAGAACAAGCAAGAAAAGTGTCGTGATTTCATGACATGTCACATTTTTGCGACTAAAACTGGAGAGAGAAAGTAAGTTGAAAAAGTGTCGCGATTTCATGACATGTTGCATTTTCATGACTAAAAGAGGAGAGAGAAAGTAAGTTGGAAAAGTGTCATGATTTCGTGACATGTCGCATTTTTACGACTAAAATAGGAGAGAGAAAGTAAGTTTGAAAAGTGTCACGATTTCGTGACATGTCACATTTTCATGACAAAAGAAAGAGAGGAAGCGTACGGAAGCAGAACTGTCGTGATTTCGTGACAAAGGTAGAAAGCAAGACTTCGAAAGCAGAAGGATCATGATTTCATGACAAAAGCAAAGAAGTGAAGTACGAAAGCAGAAGTGTCACAATTTCACGACAAAAGTAGAGAAGAAGACCTCGAAGGCAAAAGTGTCATGATTTCATGACAAAAGCAGAAAGCAAGACTTCGAAGCAGAAGTGTCACGATTTTGTGACATGTCACATTTTCATGACTCGAAAAGGACAAGAAGGCAGAGAAGCAAAAGTGTCACGATTTTGTGACATGTCACATTTTCGTGACTCGAAAAGGTCAGGAAAGAAGAGAAACAAAAGTGTCGCGATATCACGACATGTCACAGTTTCACGACTCAAGAAGGATAGGCAGGCATAATAACAAAAGTGTAGCGATATCGTGCAATGTCGTATTTTCATGACAAAGGAATAGAGAAAGTGTACGGAGGTAGAAGTGTCACGATATTGCTACAAAAGCAAAGACAAAGTATACAGAGGTGAAAGTGTCGCGATATCGTGACATGTTGTATTTTTGCGGGCCTAAGCAAAGAAAAAGAGCAAGGAGAAAAAGTGTCGTGATATCGTGACATGTTGCATTTTTGCGGGCCAAGGCAAAGAGAAAGAGGAGAAAGAAAAAGTGTCACGATATCACGACATGTATTTTCACGGTCCAAAGCTAAGAGAAAGAGCAAGGAGAAAAAGTGTCACGATATCGCGACATGTATTTTCACGATCCGATGCAAAGAGAAAGAGCAAGGAGAAAAAGTGTCATGATATCACGACATGTAGCTTTTTTGTGGTTAGATGCAAAGAGAAAGAGAAAGAAAGCGAAAGTGTCATGATATCACATGTTGTATTTTCATGGTTGAGTTGAAGTCGACGAAGACCGATGACAGCAGACTAAAATTAGGGTTTACAGTTGCTATGAAAGCCGACCAAGATTAGGGTTTACAGTCAACTAAGATTAGGATCTTCATCATGAAAATATTGTTATAAAAGGAGGGCTGTTTGGAGAATTGTGTAGATGTTGGATAAGTCGTCGAATGCATGTCAAAGTGTGAAATATGGTCTTGAGAGCACAAAAAGCGTAGAAGTGGCGAGATGATGGTGAAGTGCACAAAGTGAGTGAAGAGTCATATCGAATTGTCCTAAGTGCCTCTGTGAGTGCACAGAGAGTGAAGAGGTTGAAATTTGACCAAGTGCAGCTATGATTGTGTAGGGAAAGCAAAAGGCACAGAGAGTGCAAAGGGTGAAGACGAACGCAAAGTGTAGCTGTAAGGGCATAAAGTGTACAATGACAGTGCGTAGAGTGTGTGTAGAGAAGCGACTCAAAGAAGGTGAAGTGTGGTTGTAGATCGTAGAAGCTGTGTTTGTTTCGTAAATAGTAAGAGAGATTGGGTAAGCAATAGACTAGTTAGGGTCTTGTAAAAGCAAAGGTATTTTTCTGTTAAACTTCTAGATTCAAATTGAAGTCCAAGTTGGTGCTTGGCATCAGGGGTTGATGCTCCTTCTAGTTTGTGCTTGTAAATCAAGGGTTGGTGCTCCTTCCAGTTGGTGCTAGTAAATCAGGGGTTGGTGCTCCTTCCAATTGGTGTTGGTAAATCAGGGGTTGGTGCTCCTTCCAGTCAATGCTGGTAAATCAGGGGTTGGTGCTCCTTTCTTTTGGTGCAGATAAATAAGGGGTTGGTGCTCCTTCTAGTTGGTGCTAGTAAATTGATTGTAAATTTGTTGCTTTGCAAAGGCTAGATTTGGATGGTAGTCCAAGCAGTCATTCTAGAGGAGTAGCCAAATTGGTGAACCTCATTAAATATTGTGTTGTGTGATGTTCTCTTGTGATACTTGCTTTATCTGGTTTTAAGGTTTCATTATTTTAGTTTTAAGAGCTGTGAATTTAAGTTTAAAGAACTACACTGATTCACCCCCCCTCTCAATGCCATTGTAAGACTAACAATTGGTATCAGAGCCAAGTTCCCTTCTCAAGCTAAATCAGCTAGGGTTGATCTTGGATTAGTATGCAATGGGTAAGAAGAATAGATCCTCCTCCAAAAGGGCATCTCAGTTAGTTTTAGTTCCTGTGGAAGAGAAAATTGAACCAAAAAAGGTTGAAGACTTCTCATAAAACAAAGCACCTTTGTTTGACAAAACTAATTACATGATCTAGAGAATCAGGATGCAGGCATATCTTTGTGCTTTGGGATACGACATCTAGGATTCAGTAGTTAGTGGATACACAATACCCATCACTCCTCCAACCGATGCTTTCGGTAAGAATCTATTTGAGAATGACTCAAAAGCAAAGAATGCTATCAGGTGTGGATTAGTAGACAGTGAACTGGTAAAGATCATGAGTTGTAAAACAGCAAAAGAAATATGGGACAAACTGAGGAGTATTCATGAAGGAAACGATGAGAACATAGAGGCATATATGCTGAGAGTTAATGAAGTCCTAGAGGATGATTCTAAAAAGGAAACAGGTGGAGGTCTTTTCATGACACTCGAAGAAGAAACAAAAAAAGAATAGGAATGTGATGAAGAAGAAATTGATGCAAAAATAAATTTGAAAGAGGAACTAATTGTAGCTCTGGATGAATTGAAGATAGAAAGAAAAAGGAATAAGGAAATCTCAAGAAAGCTTGAGGATGCAAATGAAATAATAACCAGTTTGAAAGTATAGGTAGAAGAATTCAAAAGGATTGAAGAAACTCTCAGGTCTCAGATCAATGAGAAATAGATTGGTTGCTGCAAACAAGAGGAAGAGATTGTTTTATTGAAGAAACAACTAGAAGAGGCCAATGCAAATCTCAAATTCGAGAAGAGCACAGAGTTGCTAGATAAAATGATAAGCCAACAAAGAAGCTCCACGGATAAGTGTGGTCTTGGATATGAAGTTGAACAACCTTCATATTCCAACTCTGCAGAGAAGAAGAAGTTCATTGTTGAAGGATCGAAGCAAGAAAATTTTGAAGCTAAATCTTCAAAAGGAAGAAAATATCAAAGGAGATCTACAGCAAAGCAACCACAACAAAAGAGGTTCTATCACTCTCACTCTATTCATAATAATACTTTTAATGGCTATTGTTTTAGATGCAACCAGTATGGTCACAAGGCAACTTATTATGGATTGAATAATAAATCAAAGAGTTATGCTGGTAGAAATACATCTATGTTTCTGAGTGAACACTATGTACAATGTTTTCAATGTAATGCTCATGGGCACATAGCAAGGTTTTTTCCTAGAACTTCTGTATCTAATCTAAGGCAAGACAGTAGATTTCATCAGACACAAAGAATGCAACACAGACAAGGAAGAAATCATGTGCATCAAAGAAAGGAAAATAATCATCCATCAAGGATGCACAAGAGACAACCACCCAGTAGAAATGGTTTTTCACCTTTGATGGATTATGTAGTAGAATGTTATAACTGTCATAATTTTGGGCACACTACAAGAAATTGTCGAAGTACATTTGCATCAAATCAATTTCAGGGAAGAAAATTTCAACCAAATAGAATGAGACAAAATATAAGATTTCTTGGAAAACATGCACAAGCTACTAAAAAAGAAAATTCAAAACAAGAGCCCAAAACTGTAATCAAACCAAAGTGGAGAAAGAAAGAAGAAAGGAAATCGTGTCTCCTTGGACTAAAGGAGACTACTCCTCTATTGCACTAAGCAACTCCAGGTAGCACATCCTCAGGGGGAGCAATCTTAAAGTTTTATTTTAATGCTCCTATGTTTGTTTGGTTATCTGAGGATGAAAGGCAAGTAGTCAGGGAAGTTGTCGCATAGTTGTCGAAGTGTGTTTTCAGTTCATGTAGTTGTTTGTGGAAGTGTCATGAAGGGTTGTGATTAAATTGAGAGTTGTCATTATTGGTAGTATTGCTATATGTCATTGTTGTATTGGTGATGGTTCTTACTGCCACTATCCAAAGTTAAGGATTATAATAGTTCAAATAATTTGGTTAGTGAAATAATGTTGCCCTAGCCGCATATATGTGTTTCGATAAAAGTAGTATGTACTTGAACTACACATTGACGTGAATATTGTTAGATCTATTATGATGCTGTGGTGAAAAATATTGAAGTTTGATTATTGATTCATGTTTAGCTCATCAAGATGAGCAACTTTGCTTTGTGAATCATACCTATCCGAGGTCCAAAAGTATGAGTTTGAGTAAGGTGCACTATAGTTGGTCGTGAAGTGTTTGACAAAATGTTGTCTCTTGATTCGATCAATTGAAAGTAAGGTGTGACCAGCGGTGACTGTTGAAAACATTTTGAGTTGGTTGATACATGCTTCGACTAGGGTTTGTGATAAAGGGTTGTTCATTGAGGTGATTGGTTGAGTAGAGTTGATTGAGCCTATTCAAGTGATTGGATGCATGTGGTTGTTCAAGTTCCATAAAATAAACTATTATATTTTTTTGATTTGAGTTGAGATTGAGATTTGATAATAGAACATATAGAGTCTAACAATTCTCTTTATGCTTCTATGAGATTGATTTGAGTTGAGATTGGGATTTGAGTATAGAACATATTGAGTCTCTAACAATTCTCTTTATGATTCTATGAGATTGGATAAGTTCTGTGTGATCTTGTTAAGCAGATTTGAAACAAGCCTTTTCACCCTTATGTACCTCAAGGGTACTATGGAATATGGGTCATGGTATCCGAAAGGTAAAGACTTCACCCTCATTTCATATTCAGATGTAGATTAAGCAGGAGGTGTCGATGACAGAAAGAGTACCAGTGGAAGTGCATTCTATCTTGGAGACAGTTTGGTCACGTGGCACAGTAAGAAATAAGATTCATTTTCTTTATCAACAACAGAAGTAGAATATATTACAATGACAATAGGTTGTACGCAGGTATCACTTTTTGAAGGAGAAATTTGTGGAAGGTGAGGTTAAGTTGGATTGTGTTCCAACTACAGAGCAAGTAGCAGATATCTTCACAAAACCATTGCCTAAGGAAGTTTTTGAGTACCTTCGCAATAAATTGGGAGTGGTCACACTTCCTCAAGAATTGACTAGCTACAAGGATCACATTCTCAGGGGGAGCATTTAAGTATTTGATTATCTTTTTGCTCATGTTCATGATTTTTGCTAAGTGTAATAAATTTTGTGTGAGAATGTTGTGCATGGACTCAGGGGGAGTCTGCAGTAGCCCTTTGGTATTATTGTCAAAGGGGGAGAAGAGTTACAGGAAATTGCAATGTGTTGCCAATAATTCCAAAGGGGGTGATTGTTGAGCAAGGTGCAGCAACATTATTGTCATTGTTGTCAACACAGTCAGATAGATTTGTTGATGCAGTGGACAGGAAGTTCAAAAGCTATTCAGATGTAGAAGATAGGAGCTCAAAGGTTACTCAGAGTATGTACAGTGATTTTCCAAGAAGACCGAAGGGGCCCATATGCAAAAGATCAAAGAAAAATACAAGTAATAAAAGTGTCACGATATCACGACATATACAATAGGCAAGAAAAACTATCGTGATTTCACGACATTTTGGAAGAGAGAGAAAAAGCAAGAAAAATTGTCACGATTTTGTGACATGTTGGAAGAGAGAAAAAGCAAAAAAAATGTCACAATTTCGCGACATGTTGGAAGAGAGAGAAAAAGCAAGAAAAACTGTACCGATTTCGTGACATGTTGGAAGATAAAAAGGCAAGAGGAAAAACTATCGTGATTTCGCGACATGTTGGAAGAGAAAAAGGCAAGTGGAAAAACTGTCATGATTTTGTGACATGTTGGAAGAGAAAAAGACAAGTGGAAAAACTGTCACGATTTCACGACATGTTGGAAGAGAAAGAGAAAGCAGGAAAAACTGTCGTGATTTCGTGACATGTTGGAAGAGAAAAAGGCAAGTTGAAAAATTGTTGCGATTTCGTGACATGTTGGAAGAAAAAGAGAAAATAGGAAGAAGTGTCACGATTTCGTGACAAGTTCGAAGAAAAGAGAACAAGTAAGAAAAGTGTCACGATTTCGCGACATGTCCCATTTTTGTGACAAAAATTGGAGAGAGAAAGTAACGACTAAAATGAGAGAGAGAAAGTAAGTTGGAAAAGTGTCACAATTTCGTGACATGTCACATTTTCATGACTAAAATAGGAGAGAGAAAGTAAGTTGGAAAAGTGTCACAATTTCGTGACATGTCACATTTTCATGACTAAAATGGGAGAGAGAAAGTAAGTTTGAAAAGTGTCACGATTTCATGACATGTCGTATTTTTGCGACAAAAGAAAGAGAGGAAGCGTACAGAAGCAGAAATGTTGCGATTTCACGACAAAGGCAGAAAGCAAGACTTCAAAAGAAAAAGTGTTGCGATTTTGTGACAAAAGCAAAGAAGTGAAGTACGAAAGAAGAAGTGTCATGATTTCACGACAAAAGTAGAGAAGAAGACTTCAAAGGTAGAAGTGTCACAATTTCGTGACAAAAGCAGAAAGCAAGACTTCAAAAGCAGAAGTGTCACGATTTCGTGACATGTCGCATTTTCATGACTCAAAAAGGACAGGAAGGCAGAGAAGCAAAAGTGTCATGATTTCGCGACATGTCGCATTTTTGTGACTCAAAAAGGTCAGGCAAGAAGAGAAACAAAAGTGTCGTGATATCGCGACATGTTGCAGTTTTACGACTCAAGAAGGACAGGTAGGCAGAATAACAAAAGGAATAGAGAAAGTGTACGGAGGCAGAAGTGTCACGATATCGCTACAAAAGCAAAGACGAAGTATACGGAGGTGAAAGTGTCGCGATATCGTGACATGTATTTTCACGGGCCTAAGCAAAGAAAAAAAGCAAGGAGAAAAAGTGTCGCGATATCGTGACATGTTGCAGTTTCGTGGGCCAAGGCAAAGAGAAAGAGGAGAAATAAAAAGTGTCACGATATCGCGACATGTATTTTCATGGGCCAAAGCTAAGAGAAAGAGCAAGGAGAAAAAGTTTCGCGATATCGCGACATGTTGTATTTTCGTGGTCCGATGCAAAGAGAAAGAGCAAGGAGAAAAAGTGTCGCGATATCGCGACATGTAGATTTTTCACGATCCGATGCAAAGAGAAAGAGAGAGAAAGCAAAAGTGTCATGATATCGCGACATGTATTTTTGTGGTTGAGTTGAAGTCGATGAAGACCGATGACAACCAACTAAAATTAGGGTTTACAGTTGCTATGAAAGCCGACCAAGATTAGGGTTTATAGCCGACTAAGTTTAGGATCTTCATCATGAAAATATTGTTATAAAATGAGGGTTGTTTGGAGAATTGTGTAGATGTTGGATAAGTCGTCGAATGCATTTCAAAGTGTGAAATGCGGTTGTGAGAGCACAGAAAGCGCAGAAGCGGCGAGATGATGGTGAAGTGCACAAAGTGAGTGAAGAGTCGTGTCGAATTGTCCTAAGTGTGTCTGTGAGTGTGTAGAGAGAGCAAAGTGCATAGAGAGCAAAGAGGTTGAAATTTGACCAAGTGTGGCTATGATTGTGTAGAGAAAGCAGAAGGCGTAGAGAGTGCAAAGGGTGAAGACAAACGTAAAGTGCAGCTATAAGGGCGCAAAGTGTACAAGGACAGTGCGTAGAGTGTGCGTAGAGAAGTGACTCAAAGAAGGTAAAGTGCGACTGTAGATCATAGAAGATGTGTCTATTTCGTAAACAGTGAGAGAGATTGGGTAAGTAATAGACCAGTCAGGGTCTTGTAAAAGTGAAGGTATTTTTCTTTTAAACTTCTAGATTCAAATTGAAGTCCAAGTTGGTGCTTGGCATCAGGGTTTGATGCTCCTTCCAGTTTATGCTAGCAAATTAGGGGTTGGTGCTCCTTCCAGTTGGTGCTGGTAAATCAGGGGTTGGTGCTCCTTCCAGTTGGTGCTGGTAAATTAGGGGTTGGTGCTCCTTTCTATTGGTGCAGATAAATAAGGGGTTGGTGCTCCTTCCAGTTGGTGCTGGTAAATTGATTGTAAAGTTATTGCTTTGCAAAGGCTGGATTTGGATGGTAGTCCAAGTAGTCATTCTTGAGGAGTAGCCAAATTGGTGAACCTCATTAAATCTTGTGTTGTGTGATGTTCTCTTGTGATACTTGCTTTATCTAATTTTAAGGTTTTATTATTTTAGTTTTAAGAGCTATGAATTTAAGTTTAAATAACTACATTGGTTCACCCCCCCTCTCAGTGCCATTGTAAGACTAACAACCTTGGCATACTCAATCCTCTCAAAAATATACAGTCCAGCCAAAGAGCATCTAGTCTCAAGAAGCCCTCGAGCTCTCAGCCTCATATCCTCTCCCACCCTGGCATGGAGGAGGTGGTCCCATCGAGGTCCATGTTGTATCTCGAGTCCTCATAGTTGATCGTGAGGATGTCCTCGACGATCCTATCATGACTGGATCTACAATAGGGGCTAGTAGCGGTATCCTCTGGTTCTTTGGAACCACATGATAGTACAATCCTTGATAGAATGCGATCTGAGCAATAGATCATGCCAGATCCCAAGTGCTCGTCCCTCCGCTCTGAGCCCTAAGTCATGTAGCCTCATCCTATAGTGTCTGCATCTAAGCCCAAAGGCAATCATTCTCAGCTTAGAGAGCCACCATCTCGTTGCTTTCCCCCACCTCGATACCCTTGCCCTTATCAAGCAATGTGGGCCTATCCCTTTGTTGAGAAGGGAGTACCTCCTCTCTCCTCTTTACCTGTTGTGGTCTCTCCAGAGACTATGGTGCTCTTCGATGTCTCTCTTGAGGAGACTGTCGTTGCTGCCTCCCTCTGCAACCCCTCGTTGCATCAATGGCAGCCTGGTGCCACCTCCCCATCCATCGCATAATAGCATGCATCAGACCCTATGCCCTCATCATCCGATGAGGGCGGATGCCTATGTACCAGGCATCATATCCGTCTATCACCCCAGTATCATCCCCATCCACTAGCTAAATGGGGGCATCATCTACGTCTTGACTCAATAATCGCTACATATCTAGAGCCTCGCTCAGTGTAGTACTATCCTGGACAGTCTAGGAGTACTCATAATCCCTGAGAAGGGATCCCCTACTGTAGACCAAAATGTCACAAAACTCGGTCATAGCGATGGAGCTCTATCTCTCCCCACTCCATCCTTAGCCATAAGACTCGCCTGATGCAATCCAACTCTTGTCTGTCCTCTACCCATTTTGGGTGCTCTCTCCATGGCCTCCAGGTGATCTGGTCAGGGATGAGGTCATCTAGCAACCTTCGGGACATCGGTAGATCTATTCGTCGTTGTGACCCTCTTTGGAGCCACCAATAGAAAACTTGAGGTCTCTCTCGGTCAACCCCTGTCAGTGGAAGCCCTACTAGCCTCCGCACCGCAATGTGCTCCTAGCACCAAACCTGTAGCAGTGATGTAAAAACCAGACATCGACCTCCCTTGTATACGACCCCATACAGGATCCTATAAAAGTGACATAGTACAAAGTTGCCCGAAGAAAATCTATAGCCGTGGTCTCTCATATCGTAAACCACATCTGAGAGCAGCCATGGTAACCTGCATCCGCTCTAGTGGCATAGCAATAAGCCACCCACTACCCCTTCCAAAAGCTGAGTCAATCGAGATGCCCCAGGCATCTATCGTAATGTCTCGATGTTCACTCTGCCCTTCTCCAAGGTGAAGCTAGGATCTTTGCACAGTCACATCATGGCATGGCCCTAATTGGCCATAGGAGTCATCAATCATCCCTGTATGGGGATTCTCAAAATCCTCCATACATCCTCTAGAGTGGGAGGCATCTCCCCTATCGGTAACCAGAAGTAGGACGACCTCGGATACCACCTCTTTGCTAGGGTTGTCGATAGCCCCATGTCTGTCGGTATTTGTGGCATCTCTGCCACATGCTATAGCCCAACCTCTGATAGTCGGCCTTGCTCTACCTGATCGAGTGTGGCTACATCATCTCTTAGCCCCCCATATTTCCATTTTTGACTTTTTAGTAATCCCCTCTACAAAATAAACAATCAAACAATAAAAATCATTAATAGATAATCATTAAAATCAATTTCATCTTATAAAAAATGATGATATCATCCACTATTGGACGATATCGTCCTAAATTGAGTCAAATCATCCTTTGTAGGATGAAATCGTCTTCTATTTCTCAATTTGGGGATCACCCCTTTTTGGACGGGATCGCCCCTATTTCGTCGATTTTGTCCCTAGATGAAATCAACGATCTAGGGATGATTTCGTCCCGACGTCGTCAATGGCCTAAAAATTGCCGTGATGCCCCAAAAATAGTCAAAATTTTAATTAAAAACCACACAAATCAAAATTAAAAACATAATTCACCAAGTTTAGATCCTTACCCGCAACCTGTGTCGAACCTCTGTCGATCTGTGCGTTGTTTCCACCATTTTTCCTACAGAGCTCTAAGATAGCCAAAATGAACAGTAAAAATGAATTAGGATTTTACCCTATTTTTCTTAATTTTATTTAAAAATAACAACTTTTTTTTTTTAATTTTCTTTTCTGCGCTTTTACCTCAAACGTTTGATTTGGGTAAAAACTTGAAGGGGGCACCATAGTAAGTAGTTGTACGATTCGACCTAGAATCGTCGTCTAAAAAATTGAGTAAATTTTTGCTTTCTCGTAAAGTGGGAAGAACTCGTCTTTAACACATTTTCTTCAAAAAATTTGCTAAAGAGGGGGCAAAATGTAGCACCCTAAAATTGGTGCAGTTAAACCCTTAGTAAAAAGATAAAATTTGAATTTTAACCCCGAAATCACCCGTTAACCGATCACCCCATTTTTCATGCCATTTTTAGGAGTTGTTTTGACCGTTGGAGGATATCATTGCCGATCAGACGAAATTATCCTAGATCAGACGAATTCTTCTGGAATAGAATTTCCAAATGATTTCGTCCCAAAATCAAATTTTCATAATTAGATTCTGTTTCAAACAGCCTCTCCAACTTGGGAAAAAGCGTGTCTGTGCAGTTGGAGATTCCTCTGCTAAGGATCTCCCAGATTGGGATGATCCCCAACCTCTTAACCTCCCCCTAACCCTATATAAACTTGGGATTTTCCTAGTTTATACCCCTGGCTGATCATTCCTCTGCAATTCTAGTTTTTCTATATTAGAACATCCTCACCCCCATCATTTGCATTTGTATTCTCAAGTTTTTCATTGTAGGTTTTGTTACACACCAAACCTAGTCGTTGGCTAGGTATTCCAAGAGTAAATATTTATATATATATATATATATATTAGTTAGTTTATTTAAAATTAAATCATCTCATTATTATTATTCTTTCACTGCGTAATCGCTCTCTGTGCCTTAACGACGGGATCTGCCCTCCTAGTGGCTGTACTTTTACATAACAAATTATCTTCTGTTTATTCGTCTTTTATATATCATTCATCTCTACATTCTCTGTTATAAATACGTTCTGTAAGTGATCGTAATTAGGTTTGGCGAAGGAAGGAAAGGAAGTTCCTTTCATGTGGTATCAGTAAACAGGTTCGGCGACCTTTCACAGTGTTGCTAACAGTCTTCTGCCAAACAAACTTCGTCGCGCGTATTCCATGCAACAGTGTCACTTCATGTTCCAAGAAACCGCTGCACAGGGGAGATTAAACATCCGGTCACAAGTTAACAAATTCAGGAAGACCCTTAATCAATAATTTTAATCCGGGCGAACAGCACTATCGCAGGTCACAGTTTTAATCCGGGCAAACAGCACCATCGCAGGTCACAGGCTAAATAGCAGGCTAAAGCATAGGAGATTTGACGTAAAACAAGCGCATACAATACAGAGAGTTTTTGACCAATCACAGCGCGCGGTTAATAATTATTAAACTCCCACACCTTAGGTACAAATTTTTTTTAATTTTTGCTTTGGGATATTTATCCCACATCTGTTGTGGGAAAGCAAGCAAATCATTTATATAGGGTTCGTCGCACCTTCAAGGGTGTGACTTCGGTCACACACCCCTTTACCGTCTCACGCACATAAAATCGATCACTTGTAATTGTTGGTGTTGGTATTGTCACCACCTGTTGGTTGTTTCAGTCGGTCTTGTCAGCTCGTTCAATTCCCAGGTGTCTTTAGTGTTGTGTCTAGCTGCCACCTGTTGGTTGTTTTAGTGCCATGTCTAGCTACCACCTATTGGTTGTTTCAGTCGGTCTTGTCAGCTCGTTCAATTACTTAGTGTCTTCAGTGTTGTGTCTTGCTTGCCATAATGGCATCACTATCAGTTCTGTCGTGTCTTGATCTAGTTATTGTCAGTCCTGTCTTCGTGTCATGTCATCGTAATCTATCTAGTCATGTCGTGTCGTGTCTTGATCTAGTTGCTGTCGGTCTTAGCAATTGTCCAAAGTCGTCCAAGTCGTCAAGAACTTGTCAAAATTGCTGAAAGTCATCAAAAGTCGCTGTTAAGGAGGTGAGCCAACAAAATTCAAATCCGCGTCGCAGTTGGAGCGACAGTTGAAGCGAAACCCAAATTTTTGCTAGAGTCAACCAATTTTGCTGCAGTCCAAGCTCAAAAGCTTCTAAGCCGGTTATGCTAACTAATGCATGAGCAAAAGGTGGAACAAAGGATCTGACGGTCGACTATCAAGCTCGAAGACGACCAATAACAACGCAAGAAGACCTCATCGAAGCCCAGGTACAAAAAATTCTCCTTCTCCTTTCAAAATTGGCAGTTATAATCCACATCATCCACTGGTAGACCCTATGGCTACTAACCCTCCCCCAACTCATGACAACATCACACAAGGAGACTCAAGTAACTCGGCCATTTCCAACGATGAAGCTCTTCGACTCTTAATAGATGGTATGCAAGAAATTAGTGCCAACCTAAAAACCCTAGTGAGCGCACAAAACCAGCGTAATCCCAATACTAATCCCCACAATCACTCCCATGCCCAAAGGAATGAAGAAAATGACACTCAGGATGACGATTGGGAACAACAAGGAGGCAATTCGGATAATTACAGGGATCGCTATCATAGACAGCGGTATAACCAAGATCAGGAAAGGGATATGGGTTATCACCAACCGAGAGGCCCTAATAATTTTCCACGCATTGATATGCCCACTTTTGAGGGTCATGATCCTCGTGGTTGGATAGCCAAAATGGAAGGCATTCTCGACTTATACCAAATTAAGGAATTTGATAAAGTCCCTTTCGTTGCATCAAAATTAGGCACTGAGGCCTACCAATGGTTCGTATGGCTTAAGCGAGAGAAAGGAGCTACTATTAACTGGAAAAAATTCACTACTTACTTTTTAGAAAGATTTGATGAAGGAGCTACATCGTCATACACAGTAAGATTGTTATCTCTTAAACAAGAAGGTTCGGTTAGCGAGTTTGTTTCGGAGTTCACCAGTTTACTACCATATACATTAGACCTCAGCCCCGACACAGTGGTGGGAGCTTTTCGCAATGGATTGAAAGAAAATATTAGGGTGGAGGTGGACATTCAAAATCCAACCGCACTGAACGATTGTATAAGAATAGCCAAGCTGGCTGAGAAGAGAATTCAGTTGTATGCACGACGTGAAAACTATAGTCGTCCTCCATATCGCAACAATTCCTTTCGTAGAAATGATCAACCCTCAAGATACTTTTGCTATAAATGTCGCACTCATCATCCCAGGGAACAAGCTTGTGCCCAAAAACAAAACTTTCATATTGAGTGTGATCAATATGAAGGAGAAGAGGACGAAACTTACCAACAAGAAGAACCTATGCAAGAAGAACTACCAATTACTCTAGAAGAGAAGGAAGAGGATACAATGGCGATCTTCGTACATGCCCTCATGGGGTTAACCGCCCACCATACCATCAAGGTACCAGGATTTCTCCGACAGAAAAAGGTGAATGTGCTAATTGATTCCGGCAGTACCCACAATTTTATCGACATCAAAACAGCAAAAGCTTTGAATCTATTCATTAACTCTTCCAACAAAGACAAATTCCAGGTTCTAGTGGCCAACGGGGTGAACGCGCAATGTGTTGGTCGAACATCTCAAGTTTCCATAAAAATGGGTACTTATACCTGGTTTGGATCCCTTTTCGTCATGAATTTAGGGAACTCTGATGTCATTTTGGGAGTCGAATGGTTGGAAACATTAGACACGGTTAGCTTCAATTTCAAAAAATTATTTGTGGAATGGAAGGAAAACGGATGAGTCATTCGCTTACAAGGCATTACTACTCCTCCATCACAAATGGTGAGCTCTCATAGTATGGAGAAGATGTTAAAAAAGGGTGGATATGGATTTATAGCTCAAATTAATTGTTTGGAAAAACAATCTCGAGCAACTTCGGATATTACTGCTCCAGATTTACGAGACATCGTAACAAATTACGAAGAGGTTTTCCAAGAACCTAAAGGATTACCACCTAAACGATCTCATGACCATGCCATCCATTTGGTTCCAGGGAGTGTCCCACCTAACGATCGTCCTTACCGCTATCCTCAACCACAAAAGATAGAAATCGAACAGATCGTTCAGGATCTGCTAGATCATGGAGTCATTCGTCATAGCACTAGCCCTTATTCCTCACCTGTAGTTCTGGCTCGACGAAAAGATAATTCTTGGCGTATGTGTCCCGATTTTCGTTCTCTCAATAAACTCACTATCAAGGACAAATTTCCTATCCCTGTCATAGATGACCTACTAGATGAGCTGCATGGTGCAAAATTTTTTACAAAATTAGACCTTCGCTCAGGATTTCACCAAATCCGTGTCCGAGAAGAAGATATTCCCAAAACTGCTTTTCGTACTCATGAAGGTCATTACGAATTTTTGGTCATGCCTTTTGGTCTCACCAATGCACCATCCACTTTCCAAAGTCTCATGAACCAAGTGTTTCGTCCATTCCTCCGTAAGTTTGTGTTAGTTTTTTTTTATGACATTCTCATATATAGCCAAACATGGAAGGATCATTTACATCATGTGGATAAAGCCCTTCACATTTTACACAAAGAAAAGTTATTTGTCAAACGTTCCAAATGTTCATTTGGTGTCCAAGAAGTCGAGTATCTTGGTCATATAGTTTCACACGAGGGCGTCAAAGTTGATCCCAATAAGATTAAGGCAATTCAAGAGTGGCCTTTACCTAAAACCATCAAGAAACTTCGTGGTTTTTTGGGTCTCACGGGCTACTATCGCAAGTTTGTACAAAATTATGGTAAGATTGCAGCACCTCTCACGGCCCTCACAAAAAAGGATGCTTTTCGTTGGTCGGACGAGGCTACTCACGCCTTCGAAGCTCTTAAGGAGGCCATGTGTACAACTCCAGTTTTAGCAACTCCCAATTTTCACAAACCATTTATTATCGAATGTGATGCATCAGGAACAGGAATTGGGGCTATATTAATGCAAGAAGGTCATCCGTTGGCATTTGAAAGTAAACAACTCTCCGGGAAAAATTTGGGAAGATCAACATACGAAAAAGAAATGTTGGCTATTCTTCACGCCGTAGAAAAATGGAGACACTACCTAATCAGTAGCCGCTTCATTATAAAAACAGATCATAGTAGTCTCAAACATTTTCTTGAGCAAAGGTTTTCATATCCAGAACAAAATAAGTGGTTAACCAAACTATTGGGCTATGATTTTGTTATCGAATACAAGAAAGGGAAGGAAAATGTAGCCGCCGATGCGCTGTCCCGAAAATATGAAGACGAAGTAGTCATTAACGCTATTTCAGGTCCTTGCTCCCAATGGGTGAATCAATTACAAGATGAATGGGTGTCCAATAGCGAAACTGCTCAGATACTTCAAGAATTATCTATAGGGTCCTCTAAACACCCTTTGTTCTCTTATGAAGATAAAATCCTCCGAAAGAAGAACCGCATTTACATTCCACACAATTTCGAACTCAAATCAAAGATCCTCGACGAATCGCACGCTTCTCCATCAGCAGGACATTCAGGATTCTTGAAAACATATTTAAGGGTCAAACAATCATTTTGTTGGAAAGGATTAAAAGCAGAAGTCAAACAATGGGTAGCAGAATGCGAAGTTTGCCAGTGCAATAAAGGAGAAACAGTCAAATCACCAGGGTTGTTACAACCATTACCCATCCCTGAACGACAGTGGGAACATATATCCATGGATTTTATTGAAGGTCTTCCAAAGTCAGAAGGCAGGACAGTAATCTTCGTAGTCGTAGACCGGTTATCCAAATACGCTCACTTTCAGGCTTTACAACATCCATTTTCCGCAAGCAAGGTGGCAAAGGTATTTATGGATTCAATTTTCAAATTACATGGTATGCCAAAAAATATTGTAAGTGATAGAGACCCCATCTTCACTAGTAACTTTTGGCGGGAATTATTTCGACTTAGTGGTACCAAATTGAACATGTCCTCAACCTACCATCCACGGACATATGGTCAAACAGAAGTAGTTAACAAATGTTTGGGTACGTACTTAAGATGTTTTGCTCAAGATAAACAATACCAATGGAGCCAATGGTTAGCATTGGCAGAATGGTGGTACAACACTTCTTACCATTACTCAATTAAGATGTCTCCATTTGAAGCATTGTATGGCACCAAGCCTCCAATCGTCACAGATTACGTACAAGGATCATCCAAAGTAGCCAAAGTGGATGATTGGTTCCAACAAATGCAGTCTACACTCACCATCCTCAAAGAGAATTTAGTCCAAGCACAAAATCGTATGAAACAACAACAGGACTTGCACCGATCAGAAAGAACTTTTAATATAGGTGATTGGGTTTTCCTAAGGTTGCAACCTTACAAACAATCATCGTTAAGGATAAAATCCAGCCAAAAGTTGGCTCCACGATTCTATGGTCCTTACAAAATTGTGCGCCGCATTGGAGAAGTAGCCTATCAGTTAGAGCTACCTAATTCATCACGAATACACCCGGTATTTCATGTTTCATGTCTCAAAAAAGTAATTGGTCAGAAAGTGCGCAGTCAATCAGAATTACCAATGCTCGACGAGGAAGGACGCATACATCTCCAACCTCGAAGATATACTACAACACGGAATACGAAGACTGAGATCACGTCAGATTCAAGAATTTCTCATCAAATGGCAAGATTTACCAGAGGAGGATGCCACATGGGAACCTGAAAGTATTTTCCAGACATTTCCAACTTTGAGGACAAAGCTTTTCGAGGAGGGGAGTCATGTTACACACCAAACCTAGCCGTCGGCTAGGTATTCCAAGAGTAAATATTTTCATATATATATTAGTTAGTTTATTTAAAATTAAATCATCTTGTTATTATTATTCTTTCACTGCGTAATCGCTCTTTGTGCCTTAACGGCGGGATCTGCCCTCCTAGTGGCTATACTTTTACATAATAAATTATCTTCTGTTGAACCGTCTTTTATATATCATTCGTCTCTTCATTCTCTGTTACATATACGATCTGTAAGTGCTCGTAGTTGGGTTTGGCGAAGGAAGGTAAGGAAGTTCTTTTCAGGTTTTCACTGTGCTTTAGCTAGAGGAAGCTCGGATCGTCACAGGTGATTCCAGATGATTTCAGATGATCTTGTCACAGATAGACGATGATCTCGTACGATTGGAGGCGATCTTGATAGCAGTCCATATTGGGGGCAACCAGAGCCTTGAGTTTGCATTTCTCATCTTTCTTATTTATTTTACTATGCATTAACTTGATTTATTTTCATTCTGCATCTTGGAGTTCAACTCATCTAGCATAAATGCATGATAAAGTTAAAATAAGTTATTAAAACAATGTATTTCATTGAAATCTGTTATCTAGATTTATCCATTAAGCATTCATACTGTCATTTCCATTATTTTGCATTATTCTTGCAGTACCATTTTTGGTTTTTTGTGTCTATTTCTATGATTGCAGGCTTTTGATAGATTTTTCTGATGAATTCATCAGATCGACGATGATCTTATCTGATTTCATATGATCGGATGTGATCTGAGACGATTCTGTTCAATTGCAGATGATCCTGTCATATTTAGGATGATCTGAACTCCTACAAGCTTTAGAATCTTTGTCAGACATCTGGAATCAGGTGCATTCTTTCTTATTTAAGTATATCCCTGGTATTTAGGATTCATTCATGCTTTCTGTATTCATATAAATCAGAATTTCATATAGAATAGCTTAGATTCATTATGGCCAACCTAGGGATATGAATGATTAAAGTACAAAATGAACACATCAAACCCATTCTCAACCTATGCGTGGAAACTGCCACTCAATTTTTTCTGGTGAACCCCACCATCTGTCAAAAATTCACCTTTATACCCCTCCCCCGAGAGGCGCGACTTTCAAAGGGCCTCTCAGTCTGAGGTATTGTTCCATCCTTCTTGCAGCCCCCTTCTGGGCATGGATCCTTTATCCTGAAGGTAAGGGCATAAAAAATTTGGGTCGATACAAGCTTTAATTGGGGATGTTTGTATAAAAAGAGTGTTAATTGACAATGGTTCATCCCTAAATATATGCACTTATGACTTCTTCAAAATATTTGAATTTAGGAAAGAATATTTGAGACAAACTGAAATGATCATTAAATTCTTTAATGATGAAACACAAGAGGCTTGTGGTGTAATATCTATTTCACTACATGTTAGTCCCAGGATTCTAGACACATACATATTTGTTGTGCCATGCCTAGCATTGTATAATATCCTTTTGGGATGTCCTTGGATCAATGCCATGAGATCAGTCCCTTCTACTTTGCATCAATGTGTTAAATTTGAATTTAAAAATCGATTGGTCACTATTCATGGTGATCCTAGGCCATTTGAAATGTGCACAATAGCAAAACCTATTAACGTCCCCTTTTTTCTAGCTCTCTTATCATTAGAACCTAAACCTTCTTTTCCTAAAGTAGAACCATCACCTCCCTGTGAAATGCAAAACCTTCTAATAAGGATAACCCCTCTACATCATATCCTTTGACAGATGAAGTTTTACAAGACTTATCCACTATATTGGAGCCCACAAATAGAATGATTATAATGTACAAGATTCCCTTATTTTATCTTAGTTACCACCATCTCTATGTACAGTTGGGTTACCACAAAAACAAATAAGCATCTATAATGTTGTAAGTTGTACTTAATAGGTATTGGATGTGCTCTTGATAAAATTAATATTAGGTGAATGAGATTTATGTATGATGAGGATGGTTTTGCTAGATGTTTATTTTCTAATAAATATATATAATCTAAACAAATTATGTGTGATATGGGATACAAAGGTAAAGGTTTAGGTCCCCTAGAAAATGGGATACGTGAATCATTTGAGGTTGAATAGTGGCATGTCTGATGTGTTGTAGGCTATATCCTCACAAAAACTCAACCTTTTTCCTTCGATGAAGATGATCATCTTATCACATATGGGTGATATTTAGAAAATCAAGAACAATTAAATAAACATAATAGAGTGTATATGTTCTCTTGCAACATGTTATCAGTAGTACACCCCAAAATAATAACTAATTCAGATGAATGTGTAGAAAGGGATGTCTTTTATGACATTCCTCATGAATAAATTATGAGAAATAGGTTCTTCTTTGACGGGTCTATCCCATGTATAGCCCTTATTCAGAAAACTACACATGAAGAATTAGCTAACTTATCTCTAGAAGAACTTTAAGAAATAGGTGTTTCACCCACACCTCCCAATTTCAAAAGAGATCTAAGCATCAAAATAGAAGCCATCCTAAAAATCAATATCAAAACAAAAAAAAATCCTCGTATAGTTATAATTGGGACTGATTTAAATATGGAATAACAAGCCAAATATACAAAACTTCTCATAGAATATCCTGATATCTTTGCTTGGACATACATAGATATACCAGGCCTAGAACCTTCTATGGTTATGCACCACTTAGTGGTTTTTCCTAATGCTAAGCCGGTAAAAATAAAACTTAGGAAAATGCATCCTAAAGTAGCCTTATTGGTTAAAAATAAATTACAAAAACTCTTGGATGTAACTTTTATTCAAGCCATAGATTTCGATTAGATATCCAATGTTCTCCTTGTAACCAAAAAGGAAGCTACTAAAATCAGAGTTCGCACTAATTTTAGGGATGTTAATGTTGCATGTCCCAAAGATGAATTTCCCCTTCCTAATATGGATAATATTATTGATTTCATAGCTATATGTGGAATGTTATCACTTATGGATATATTTTCAAGATATAATCAAATTTGTATAGTGAAGAACACAAGCTTATACTGAGAGGGGAGGTGAACAATATAAGACCATTTTTTACTTTTCTTTTCTGAAACAATATCATCCAATATATAAATTGCAATATCAACAACAGTAATCAAAGCAATGCACAAATCACCACACACAATAGAGACACCAATTTAACATGGTTCACCCAATGTGGGCTACTCCATGGAGAAAATATTTCACTAATATTTTCTCAAAAAATATCTTGGGAATCCTTCCCTATTACAATGTTTATGGATATCTTTTCAAATGAGACACCAATCCCATAATCAATTTCATGGATCTTTATCCACAAAAAACACCAATCCCCTCAACTAGTTCTTGGATCTCTATCCGCAGGACAAATCCTTCTCCTCTGCTCTGGCTGGTGATTCTCTAGAAGACTACTACCTCCACTACATTAGCTTGTGGATATCTCTCCATTGAAGATTCATATCCATACTTAGAATACATATGTCCTCATTTTCTTGGCTAATGGATTTCTATCCACTAGATACTACTATCCTGTACTCTATCACCTCCAAAGCTTACTCTTAGTACTATCTAACATCTTCACTAAACACAATCCTTCGGTCTAGCACAAGTCTGCTTAATATCTATCTCAAATATATACCAAACACAGTCCTTTGGTCTAGCACAAATCTACTCAATATCTATCTCAGATCAGGTACAAATATATCCTCAAATATGCACCAAACTCTATCCTCAAATATGTCTTCAAGCCTTAACACAAATCTTGATCCAATCACAAATCAAATCTGCTAGATCTACCCCAAGCCTTAACACAAATCTTGAACAAATCAATCAATCAACTCTGCTCTCAAGTCTTCTCAAATACTTACCTCAAATTTATCCACAAGTCCTCTCTAGAACATGCTCAAACTACTCTCAAATATTCACCAAGACTTACCTCAAATCTGCTCAAAAAGTTCTCACTAGAACTTTCTCAATCTTCTCAAAAAGTCTTCACCAAGACTTACCTCAAATCTACTCAACAAGTCCTCACTAGAACTTTCTCAATTCTGCATTGTAAGCTTCCACAAAATCTCACACTAAACTCAATCCTTAAGTCCACTCTAGGACTTACTCAAATCATCTCACAAGCTTTCACAAAAGCTTGCTTAATTTTATCTTGAAGTCCACTCTAGGACTTACTTAAATCTATCCACTAGCTTTCACAAAATATTGTTCAACTCAACTCAATATATCACAAAAAACCTCTTCAATCACACAAACAAGTTCACACAGAATCTTATTTTAATATCACATAAACATATAGAGAATGGTTAAAGACTCAATATGTTTCACTCTCATAACAACACTTAATCACTTTTAAACTCTCTTGTTTAACCATAGAAACATATGGAGAATGGTTAGAGACTCAATATGTTTCACACTCATACAAAAATTAATCACTCTCAAACTCTCCTTCAAATAAATTAAGAATAAAGAAATATTTGTTTTACAGAACTTGAACTATCACTCCAGCACTTCCAATCAACTAAGCTCAATCAACTCCACTTAACCAATCACTCAATGAAATACAAATTGCTTACAAACCCTAAACAAGTGTTTCACAATTCTTTCAACAACTCACACTATGGAACTCATATCTTGACTCGAGATGATTCCAAACTCACATAACAATGATACTCATGGTCTTTCACAAAACCCTAGTCAAGCATATGAAAGCTTACTCAAATATTTCCAACAATTCTTATCAAACATTCTCACATAACAATTATACTCATTTTCTTTTGCAAACCCTAGTTCAAGATAGTTCTCAATTTATCACTCAAATATTCTCACAAACATTCACCAATCATGCACATGAATTCTTACTCAATAATGCTTATCAAACAAACCTTTTCACTCCAAATTAGCATTCACAACATCCAATCCAACAATTATTTCACTCACAAGGAAGATGTGCCCATACCTTTTTTTTGATGAAGAATTGAACTCAAATCCTGTCTCAATCACAATGACCCTCTTTGCCAATCTCACAAGTTAGGTAGAAAATACTTCTCAAATTTTCATTCAAATATTTCCTCAAAATATTTCACCATACAAAACTGTAAATCTTAATTACACCTTATAATCTCCACACTTAAAAAATAATTGGCAAAAATTAAACAACTCACTTCAACAATTAATTGTCTTTATTCACCTTATTACTCCTTCCAAATTCTAATCATAAAAATCACAATATAACATTTAAATTTTATAAATCTTATCTCCCTCCTAACACAAAAAATTCATGCTACTTAAAACCTTAGGATAAAATTTAATTAAAAATTAAATACTTCTTTTGTCATCGGTGGGATTTTATCTTGCGCTACGCTGTCACCAACACCCTAGCCATGGCCCAACTATCGTGTGATCTAGGCGCTCACCTTGGTAGGCAAAAGCACCTTGTGAGCTTTGTAGCCTATGTTGGGCACCCAAAACAAAAACCACCACCACAAAACACTACTACTAGGATTCGATCACAGGACTTCATTCCTGTCAACGTCTCAATGCATAGCCACTTACCGCTAGCCCAACCACTAGGTTGGTAATGAGGCTTTAAGCCTCCCTTCCTTTATCCTTTCATTGGCTGATGAATAAAACAAAATTTCCCTTTTACTTGCATGCAGATTGTGGAAATTTGTAGGCACTCGTAATGTGAATCAATCGAAGGTAAGATCTAAGTCAACCAATGCACATGGTATTTATACCATTGTGCCATCTCCTTTT
Organism: Wollemia nobilis; assembly: GCA_028583015.1. Taxonomy (NCBI): domain Eukaryota; kingdom Viridiplantae; phylum Streptophyta; class Pinopsida; order Araucariales; family Araucariaceae; genus Wollemia; species Wollemia nobilis. The sequence continues at coordinate 3,186,402 of JAQPPZ010002068.1, forward strand.
GGACGTCGAAAGAGGGAGAAAATGCATATGACATCGGCGTTAATTAAACCTTTGCCCTTATAACCCTAACCTTAGGGTTAATTAAATTAAGTTATAAATTAATTTATAATGAATTTATTATAATTAATTAATTTAATAACTTTAGGGTTAATTAAGTTAAATTATTAATTAATTTATAATGAAATTATTATAATTAATTTAATAACTTTAGGTCTTAACATTAGACCTTTAATATTATAATAAAATATTATAATATTATTTTTCTTGGGCCTTCCTATTAATCCTTTAGACCTTATCTAACCACTTGAATATTATAATAAGAGATATTATAATATTATTTCCATTAAGCCTAGAAGCAATTTTTCTCTTGACCTTCTTACTAAAACTGACTCTTGACATCCTTTTGCACTACTCACTGAAACTGGCTCTTGACATCAATGACAACAAACCTTGCTCATATTTCCAACAATCTTGTCATTTGTCATTGATGGAAACCCATTTAAATTTTACCATTTCCTTTACCTCTTTCTAGTCTTCACCCCCTGAGAAACTTCTCCCCCTGACTGAATTCTCTCCCCTTAACTCAAATCTCTCCCCCTTTGACATCAATGGAAAAGGGTCACCTTTGGGGCTTAGGACTAAGAATGAGATTCTTATCTTAGCCCCTCCCCAACCTCCTCTCTTGAGGTGGTTAATTCTATGCCAGCATACACTCATATTTACCTTTGTCCACATTTCTCAACTGATCCTTCTGATTCTTATGACTATTCCTATTTTTTCTTGTCTTTGGAAGTTCTGCTCTACACCACTTTTATTGCATAACTTTATTATTATTAAACATAAATCATTCACCAATATGCAGAAATATCAAATCATTCATCCACAATACATTATCCACAATTGAGAGAGAGATAGATAATACCCTTAAGGTAGGGGAACACCAATACTAATCCTTAAGGAAGGAATAACTCCACAAGATCTCCCAAGGTGAGAGGCCACTTTGTGGTCATAGACGATTACATAAGATTCTTCTTCAATTATTATTACAATAAAAAATATCTCTTATTTATATATCCATATTCTTATTCTACTTTGGGGAGCCTACTATTATTATAATATTATATTATAATATTATATTTTATTATAATACAGTCAACCTTGGGTTATGTATGGCCCATGCCAACCCTTATACAATCTAATAATATATCCCCAAATATCTATTCCTAGGTACCCTACCATGCCACCCTCCTTACAAATGTTTCATCCTCGAAACATATGAAGAAACATGATAATATGATTTGCTAAGCAAAATTAGCAACTGGTACCAATCTTGATCATCCATCCATCCAAGTGAAACACGTTGATGTTGTATAGCATTTTATTACTTGAATATCCAAATCTGCTTTGTTGGCTCCATGCTTTTGCTTCTATATTTTGATAACTTGAATGATGGGTCCACTTTTTCCTTGATTCTAATGATCCACTCTAAAAACCAGAATCCCTATGCTTTCTCTTCCAAACACTACCATAGTTGGTGCCCTTATGATTCCATGTAGAACCATAATATTGTTTCTTTGAACCATACCTCCAATATTTTTGATGCTCATGGTGGTGTGGATGGCGATACAGTGCAACCTTAACTTGATGTTCTACCTTCTTTGACTTCTCAACCTTTGGTTGTATGTCCTTAATGTTTTTTGCTTAAACTTACAACTTCTTAGCCAAAGCAATACTAATAAAATTATATCTGCTACCAGGGTCAATGGAAATAATAACTTGTTCCTTTTGAATGCTTCCATGAACCTGCAAAATAGACATTTTAGATTCAAACAAATTCCTTTGTCCATTTTCTAATTTATCTTCTACCAAAGGTATGGTTTCCTTTGTTTGCATACTAACATCTTTTTTATCTTCCCTGACATTTTTCTCTTTCTTCTTGAGTAATTTGATTTCTTTTTCATAGTCTTCATTTTGTTTCTTGAAAACTTCCCATTCTCCTTTTATTGTATTCCGCTCATTTTGAGTTTCCTGTAGTTTCTTTTCAAGGTCTTCAATGAAATCCATTAGGCTATCTATATAATATGGGTCCCATTTACTCAAGAATGCATGCTCCACTTCATCCATAGTGTATTCATTATTCGTTTCTTTACAAAAAATTATCCACCAAGACAAAGCTTTCCCTTTAAGAGATAAATTAAGGGAGGATTTCCATAAAGGATTATTATGATGTAGATAGACAAACTTTTTACACCATTCCATAGCATCAATATCATCTTATCCATGAAAACTTTGGAGTGCCATTATGCATGCCCTAATGCAACTAGGGTTTTTTTATAATATATATCATGCCCTAATGCAAACTAGGGTTTTATGGAAAAAAATATCTTCCCACCAAGTTGAAGCTAAAAATCTACAAAGACAACTAGATCTGCATTTTTTTCTTCTAAACAAAATAAATTGCAACTGATTTGCTTACCTGAACTAAACAAATTTCATATTTTGAAAAATTCGCAACTTGAAAATTTCTCACTACCCTTGTTCCAGATGGCTGACTTCAAAATGTTGTATCTCCCTCAATACTACTATAATTCCTTCATATGACCACTCATTTTAAAGCTCTTCAAATTCTACACACAATTATCCAAGAATTGTCTGAATCAGATAAACTTTCATAGATATATGGCTTCTGAAATATGAGATAATTTTTCAAAAAAAATCTGCAAAATTCATCACTATCCTTGTTTTGGGTGACTAAATTTAAAAGTTCATATATCCCTTAATACTATTTGAATTCCTTCATATGACCACTCATTTTAAATATCTTCAAATTCTACACAAACTGATCCAAGAATCACCTAAATCAGATAAACTAGCATAGAGATATGGCTTCTAAAATATGAGATGTTTTTCCAAAAAAAATATATGAAATTCATCACTATCCTTGTTTTGGATGACTAACTTCAAAAGGTCGTATCTGCCTAATACTACTTGTATTCCTTCATATGACCACTCATTTTAAATCTCTTCAAATTCTACACAATATTATCTAAGAATCACCTGAATCGGATAAACTTGCGCAGAGATATGGCTCCTAAAATATGAGATGTTTTTCCAAAAAAATTGCCCTAATTTTGCAATTTCACAAAAAAATCCCCACTTTGCTAAAATCATTGCTTTGATACCATGAGTTGCATAACTTTATTATTATTAAACATAAATCATTCACCAATATGATGAAAAATAAAATCATTCATCCATAATACATTATCCACAATAACAATCCACAAATGAGAGAGAGATAGATAATACCCTTAAGATAGGGAAACACCAATAATAATCCTTAAGGAACGAATAAATCCACAAGATCTGCCAAGCTAAGAGGCCACTTCGTGGGCATAGACGATTACATAAGATTCTTCTTCAATGATGATTACAATAAAAAATATATCTTCTTTATATATCCATATTCTTATTCTACTTTGGGGAGCCTACTACTATTATAATATTATATTATAATATAATATAATCTTAAAATACAATAAACCTTGGGTTATGTGTGGCCCATGTGTGGTCATGCAAATTTTATTAAGTTCTTGAGAGGACTTATTGAGCATATTTGGTTAAGTTCATGAGAGGACTTATTGAGCAAATTGGAAAAGTTCTAGAGAGGACTTGTAGACTGATTGGTGTGAGATTTTGTGAAATCTTACAAGGCAAATTTGAGATAAGTCTTTGATAAGGATTGAGAGTAGAATTGATTGATTTATTTTTTTAAACCTTGAGTTAATATTTGGGGTAGATCTAGCAGAGTTGAATTGATATTGAGTCAAACTTTGAGTTAAGGCTAGAGGACAGAGATTGAGAACTGATTTGTGCTAGACCGAGGGACTGTGTTTAGTACAGATTCAAGGACAAAGTTTGGTGCAAATTTGAGGATAGGTTTGTACTAGACCAAAGATAGATATTGAGGATATATTTGTGCTAGACCGACAAATTGTGTTTACTACATATTTTAGATAGAGCTAAGTGCAAGATTTTGAGGTAACAAAGTATAGAGTATGACAGTCTCTAGTGGATAGAGATCCATTAGCTAGGGCAGTGAGGATAGGTATTTTGAGTGAGGACAAGAGTCTTCAATGGATAGAGATCAATTAGTTAGTGCAGTAGAGGTAGTAGTTCTTCTAGAATATCACCAGCTAGAGTTAGAGAAGAAAGGAGTTCTTCTGTGGATAGATATCCACAAAATTGATTAAGGCGATTGGTATCTCCTTTGGACAGAGGTCCATAAACATTGTAATAGGGAAAGGATTTCCAATATATTGATTGAGGAAATTTTAGTGAAATATTTTCTCCGTGGAGTATCCCACATTGGGTGAACCATATAAATTGTGGTGTCTTTATTGTGTGTGATGATTTATGTATTTCTTTGAATACTGCTATTTATATTGCTATCTTTACATTGCATAATATTGATTGGTAAAGAAAAGTAAAAAGTGGTCTTATAATATTCACCCTCCCTCTCAATATAAGCTTGTGTTCTTCAATTGGTATCAGAGCGGGTTCCTTTGAAAGAGTTTAATAACTTGAAAGAAAAGCTTACAAGAACACAATGGATTCAAAGAATGAATCATCAGATATCTCAGTACCAGTATTTGATAGAAGTTATTATGTATATTGGAGTTTAAGAATGAAGATATACCTAAAGGCACTTGGAAATGAAATTGGGAAGTAGTTGACAATGGATACATATCACCAGTTGATCTACCTACAGACAAGGAAGGTAAGCTTCTACAACATTACAATTCAAAGTAGTGAATGCACTTTTGAGAGGTTTGCATAGAACAGAGTCCATAAAAGTTATGCATTGTGAAGATGCAAAAGGAATGTGGGATAAGTTACAAAATATATATGAAGGAGATAAAGGTGTCAAGAAAGCAAATATAGGAAATCTCAAAGGACAATTTGAAGAGTTAAGAATGAAGAATGAGGAAAACATTAGTACTTATCTACTTTGAGTTGATGAGGTTGTTAATGATATGTAAGAACTTGGAATGAAGGTTGATGAATCAGATATTTATGATAAGATATTAAGGTCCCTTCCAACAAGGTTTAGTAAAAATATTTCAGCTATAGAAGAATCAAAGTATGGTGATTCTTTGACAAGAGATATGTTGCTTGGTATTCTTATAGCTTTTGAGATGAGAACAAAATAACCTATTTTCTAGAAGGAAGCAACCTTCAAAGCAATCAAAAAGGAAAAATGTAAGAAGTAAGAATTAAGCAATGAGTCATCCAGTGATGAAGAATCTAATTATGGTAAAAGGGATAAGGATTATAGAAGATATAGAGATCTAAAATTTGTTAAATATTTCAATTGTGGAAAGTATGGTCATTATGCAAAAAAAAGTCAAGAAGCTAAGAATAATAGTGGTGAAGAGAAACAAGATCATAGAAACAAGGAATCAGAAAGATACAGGTACCAAAAGAAAAGCAAGGATGGAAAAAGCAGACAAGGAAAGAAGTTATTTCAAAGGTAAAAGAGGAGCTACTATGTAGATAAGGCAATTAAGTACTCAAGTGATAGTGATGCTAGTTTTTCAGATAATGATAGATATGAAGTCTTATTTATAATTGACTAAAAAGAACAAGTTAAGAAAAGGATTCCAATAATTCTCAAATGTTTTAGATGTGGTAAATTTGGACATCTTGAAGATAGTTGTATAAGGAATGGCTATATTTTCAATGATGATGAATATGAGGATGCACTTTAATGACCAGATGAAAACCTTCTAATGGTATTAGAAGAAGGAGAAGGTGATCCTATAGAAGACAAGCCAATAGAAAATGAAGATGTAGACAAAGGTAAACAAACAGATGAATATTTAGAAAAGGATGGATATGATCTCAAGGGAGAACTTATATATGCTCTTGAAATAGTAAAGAAGGTAGAAATCAAAACTCTAAACTTGAGTTTCAGTTTCAATAATGTGATGAAGAGAGAAGACTACTTATAGAGGATCTAGAAAGATAAAAAGCTAAGATAAAGAAATTCAAGGATAAGTTAGAAGCAAATATCTTAGAATGTGAGAAGTTAGAACAAGAAATGGCCCAACTGAGAGAATATTTAGAAAACTCTAAGAGAAAGCTACACAAGTTTGGAAATATCTCAAAGATTATGGATAATATGATCAAGGTACAAATAAGGTCAACAAACAAAACAGGTCTTGATTTTGATCAAGTTCAAAAGAAACAAGAAGATAAGTAAACCTCAAGTTCTGAGGAAACTTCAGAAGAAGAAACTACAGAATAATATAGTGTAAGAGAGAGTGAGACATCTAAGGATGATTTGGACAATAGAAAGTTCAACAAGAACAGTAACACTACACAAAGAAAATACATATGGAACAAATATTAGAACAGATCAAGAGAGACTAAGAGACCAATGAGGTCAAAACAAGAAAACTTCAATGGAATATATTTTTCATGTCACAGGTTTGAGCACATGGCTTCATAATGCATGACATATGAAATACAAGAATATCAGAACATAAAACTTTTCCATGGGTATTGCTACTCATGTAATCAGTTTGATCACAAGGTAATTAATTTAAGGGTTCATGATAGAATAAATGGCTTCACTAGGAGAAATCCTAAGACATTTGCACCTCCAAGGAATAATAACATTAAGTGTTATAAGTGCAATAATTATGGTCACATAGCAAAGTGGTGTAGAGAAAATATTCTAGAATCAAGTAAGAACAGGAACATGAAAATGAACAGGAATAGGAACAGGAACACGGATATGAACAGGAATAGGAACAAGGACATGGACAGGAACATAGACATGGAAATAAATAGTTAGAGGAATCGAAAGGATCAGATAATAAGGGAAGAGGATAAAGGTAAAGAAAACTACTTTTTGGGAGTAGAAATACTCCCACCCCAGAATTAACCACCTCAATAGGAGGTGGGGGAGGGGTTAAGCTAAGAGGCTCATTCTTAGCCCCGAGCCCCAAAGGTGACCCTTGGCCATTGATGTCAAAGAGGGAGATATTTGTGTAAGGGGGAGAAATTTTGTATTTGAGTAAAAAAGAGAGCATTGAGCAAGGGGGAGCAATGCCCCAAGGGGAGCAAATCAAAGGAAAGGTCAGGTTTTCATGAAAAAGAATTTGGGTTGTCATCAATGACAAAGGGGGAGATTGATGGATATTTTGAGTCAAATTTTTCATTGATGTCAAGAAACAAAGTTGTCATTGATATCCAGGAATAAGCCATCAATGATGTCAAAATTTCAAGAGGAACAATGCAGATATTAAAGGCAAAAGGACTTCATAATAGTTTTAATATTATGTGGAAGCATAAGTTAGAAGGTTTAAAATAAAAGATTTTTCATAAAAACCCAAGGAAGCTTATTGCAAAGCTAAAGGAAGGTTTAATATTTATTTTATAAAACATTTAAATTCAAAGTGAATTTAAATTTTATAAATAAATATTATTTATACAAAGTTGTGCAATGAGAGAAGGCCTTAATAAAACCAAAGGGTTTTAAATAATTAATTTATAAAATTTAAATTCAAAAGAATTTAAATAATTTATAAATTTATAAGTTTAAATCATAGTGGCAACATCTAAAGTGTGAAGAATTTTGAAGCACCAACATGTATGTGTGAAGGAGGACATCAATATAAAAACCATGTCTTAAGAGGCATTAAAATTATCTTTTTGCTCGAATGTTAATGTGTGCAATTGTGTTGAGAGCTTGTGCAGAAAAAGAGAAAAGAAATTTTTTTTGTGCTAGCGAATAAAGCATCGAAATTTGGAAGTCATCTAGGCAGCGTGGCCTAGCGGCAAGATGGCAGAGGTTAGAGTGTTTGGGTGCTAGGTGACCTACGTTTGAAACGTGGCAATAGCATGTTTTTGTGGTTGTGTTTGTGTTGGAAGTGCCAAAGGAAAAGGTGTATGTTTTGCTAGGTAATCCAAGGAGCTTCATAGAGCACGTGGTACTCTCCACTCTCCAAGTGAGCACCTAGCTCGTGCAGCAGTTGGAGCTATGGCTAGGTCACTGGTTGAGGTTGCATCATGAGTTTGATTCCTACCAAGGCCAAGTTAATAAATTTTGATTATTATTTTTGTGTTGCCTAAAGTTTGACATGAGATCTTAGGGAGTTAAAAGGGTTGCTTAAAAGGATTGTTAGTTGAAGATTATTTTTGATAAGTTGGTGGTATAAGGAGTTGGCTTTATCTTTGAATAAAGTGTTTGTGTCACATTGATTTGTTGAAGTTATAAAAGGATAAAGGGAACTTCTTGCATTAAGTTATTTTGAAAAGAAGATTGCATTGAATATTATTTTAATTGGGAGATTATAAGGTGTAAGTGGTGAATTTTTTTTGTAATTATTGATGAATGTTTTCTTAAATATGGAGTGATAAGGTGTATGTGTGTCTTGATATTTATATTGTATTTTTGAGGGAATTTATCATCTTATAACTTCTTTGAGCTTGGCAAAGAAGTGTTTGTGGTTTTGGTATATTTATGAGATTCCTTCATCATCAAGAAAAAGGTATGAGCACATTCTTCCATAGTTAAGTTGATTGGTTGGTTTTTTGGAAAATAAGTTTAGAGTGAAAAGGACTTGATTAGGGCTTCCTTACTAAGTGTGTTTGAGTTAATGCTTCAAGGTTTTCTAGAATAAAGCGTTGGTGTTAAAACCTTGTTTTATAAGCATTTTTGTTGAAGCCATTGTTTGAGCAAAGAACTAGGATTTGAAAAGAACATGAGTATCATTGTTATGTGAGAGTTGTTTTATGAGCATTGTTGTTGAAGTGAATTGTTGAGCAAAGAACTTGAACTAGGGTTATCATTGTTATGTGAGATTTGTTGTTGAGCATTGTTGGAAACATTTTGAGTTGGTGTTTATATACTTGGACTAGGGTTTGTATAGAAGGAATGTTTCATTGAGTGATTGGTTGAGTAGAGTTGGTTGAGCCTAGTCAAGTGGATGTGTGAAGTGATTGTTCAAGTTCTATAAAAAAAACTATTTTATATTCTAAATTAAATTGAGAAAGTGACTGAGTTGAAGGATATTGAGTCTCTAATAATTCTCTATATGTTTCTGAAAGAGTGATTGAAATTGTTTGAGAATTTTAATGAGTATAGAGCATATTGAGTCTCTAACAATTCTCTTTATATTTCTATGAGATTGGACAAGTTCTAGTGTGGACTTGTTGAGTAGATTTAAGGTAAGTCTTTGAGAAGACTTGTGGACAGATTTAAATAAGCTTTTGTGGAAGCTTACAATACATATTAAGAGCATATTTGGTTAAGTGAGAGGACTTATTGAGCATATTTGGTTGAGTTCTTGAGAGGACTCACTAAGCAGATTTGATTAAGTTCTTGAGAGGACTTATTAAGCAGATTTGATTAAGTTCTTGAGAGGACTTATTGAGAATATTTGGTTAAGTTCTTGAGAGGACTTATTGAGTAGATTTTATTAAGTTCTTGAGAGGACTTATTGAGAAGATTTGGTTAAGTTATTGAGAGGACTTATTGAGCATATTTGATTAAGTTCTTGAGAGGACTTATTAAGTAGATTTGGTTAAGTTCATGAGAGGACTTATTGATCAGATTAGACAAGCTCTAGAGAGGACTTTTAGACTGATTGGTGTGAGCTTTTATGAAAGCTTACCAGGTAAATTTGATACAAGTCTTTGATAAGGCTTGAGAGTAGATTAGATTGATTGATTTGTTCAAACCTTGAGTTAAGGTTTTGGGTATATCTAGTAGAGTTGAATTGAGATTGAGTCAAGCTTTGAGTTAAGGCTTAAGGACAAATATTGAGAACTAATTTTTGCTAGACCAAGGAACTGTGTTTAGTACAAATTCAAGGATAGATTTTGGTGAAAATTTGAGGATAAGTTTATGCCAGACCAGAGACAAATATTGAGGATAGATTTGTGCTAGACCGACGGACTGTGTTTAGTACAGATTTGATATAGATCTGAATGCAAGCTTTGGAGGTGATAGAGTATAGAGGATGATATTCTCTAGTGGATAGATATCCATTAGCCAGGGTAGTGAGGACAAGTCTTCTTAGTGAGGACAAGAGTCTTCAATGGATAGATATCCATTAGCCAACCAACAGTTCTTCTAGAAGATCACCAGCTAGAGCAAGAGGAGAAAGGATTTCTCCTATGGATAGATCCATGAACTTGATTAAGGGGATTGGTATCTCCTTTGGAAAGAGGTCCATAAACATTGTAATAGGAAAAGGATTCCCAAGAGATTGATTAAGAATATTTTAGTGAAATATTTTCTTCATGGAGTAGCCCACATTGGGTGAACCATGTAAATTGTGGTGTCTCTATTGTGTGTGATGATTTATGCATTGATTTGAATACTGCTATTGATATTTCTATATTTACATTACATAATATTGATTGGTAAAGAAAAGTAAAAAGTGGTCTTATACTGTTCACCCCCTTTCAGTATAAGCTTATGTTCTTCAATTGGTATCAAAGCAGGTGTTGTAGTCCAAACATAGCCGATGCTTCCAAGAGTTTAACATTTAAAAAATATATATATATATATATATATATATATATATATATATATATATTGATTCAATAGTTTATTTGGATCTATCATCTTTTATTTTTCAAAGTTTCATTGGCGTTTATCGCAACTGCCTATAAGGCGAGGGTGTGCCCACCTTGAGTGGCATTGATTTATTTAAATTTACTCACTGCATTTTCCTATTCGATATATTCGTTCGTCATTCTGCTCGTCTTTATAATTATCTGTAAATTCTTTTAAACAGAAGGATAGAAATATCCTTCCAAGTGGTATCAGTCTAGCCGATTCCGGGAGCGCCTGCGTACTTGAAGCAAAAAAATCTTACTGTCGCCTGTTACGTTTCTCTTATTTTTTCGTCCCCGTCGTTCGTTTCTCCGTCCCTGTTCTTTCATTTTTTCCGTCGTACTCATCTTCGTATCCGTTCGTTCGCCTTCCGTCTCCGTCCGTTCGTTTTCGCACGCAGCGGTGGTTAAAACAGCGGTGACCAGAGTATCCGCTTTTCTTCGTCGACAAAATCCAAAGCCAGGTCGTCCGGTCATTAAACACAGCGTTGCCAGGGTCTTGGATCTTCCTGCGTAGACCAAATCCGAATGCACGCAGAGTGAAACACATGCAGTCCAGCCCAAAACTGTCGCCAGCGTCGTCAACCAATCAACAATTCGCGTTTAAATTTTTTTAACAGGCAAGCTAAGGTTGTTAATTAAAATTTATTTGCTGACGTCAGCCGCTGCAGGGAGGTTTCATTTTACTTATCCCACATTGTGTATACAAGTTGCAAAATAAGAGTTTAATACACTTTTGCCACACCTTCTACGGTGTGACTTCGGTCACACAACCGGAGCTCCTTCGCGTGTTCGAGTCGTGTAGTGTTGTCATCCTTACTATCGGTTCTCATCTGGCTGTAGTGTGTTCATGTCGCTTTCTCCACTGCTGTCCATTCCGTATTTCCCTTTGTTGTCCGTGTGTTGACTATCGTGGTTCGTCGTATCTGTGTGTCATTGTCTGGGCTGTCTTGTCGCGTCTCTCGATTCGTCCGTCTCGCGTTTGTCCGTCCGCTCGGTCCTGTTCGTCCGCTCGGCCTTGTCCCGTCGCGTCCGTCGTGTCCGTTCACTCGGTCCTGTCCCGTAGCGTCTATCCGCTCGGTCCTGTCGCGTCTCGTTTCGTCCCATTCGATCGTCGGTCACCAGTCCTCGCGGTCAGTCAAGTCCAGTTAAGTTTCATTAAAATCCGAAAGTCAAGGGTTAGTGAGCACCACACTCCGCGTCGCAGTTGGAGCGACAATCGAAGCGAAATCCATTTTTTGTTGCCGAATTCACCCAATTTACTTTTCAAAGTGACGTTCAAGGATTACTAATCCGGAAGGTTTAAACAGTGCATGAGTAGAAGCTGGACCAAAGGACCTGACGGTCGATTATCAAGCTCGAAAATGACCAATAACAACGCAAGAAGACCTAATCGCAGTCCAGGTACTAAAAATTATCTTTCTCCTTTTAAAATTGGTAGTTATAATCCACATCATCCACTAGTAGATCCTATGGCTACTAATCCTCCCCCAACTCACGAAAACATCACACAAGGAAACTCAAGTAACTCAGCCGTTTCCAACGATGATTCTCTTCATCTCTTACTAGAGGGTATGAACGAAATTGGTCTCCTCCTAAAAGACCTAGTAAAAGCACAAAACCAGCCTAATCCCAATACTAATTCTCAAAATCACTCCCATGCCCAAAGGAATGAAGAAAATATCGATCCTAATGATAATTGGGAACAACAACGAGGTGATTCGGATAATTACAGGGATCGCTATCAGAGACAGCGGTATAACCAAAATCAAGAAAGGGATACGGGTTATCAACAACCGAGAGGCCCTAATAATAATTTTCCATGAATTGATATGCCCACTTTTGAAGGTCATGATCCTCGTGGTTGGATAGCCAAAATGGAAGGCATTCTTGACTTATATCAAATTAAGGAAATTGATAAAGTTCCTTTCGCTGCATCAAAACTTGGCACTCAGGCCTACCAATGGTTTGTATGGCTTAAACGAGAGAAAGGAGCTACTATTAACTAGAGAAAATTCACTACTTCTTTTTTAGAAAGATTTGATGAAGGAGCTACATCATCATACACAGTAAGACTGTTATCTCTTAAACAAGAAGGGTCAATTAGCGAATTCGTTTCGAAGTTTACCAGTTTACTACCATACACTTTAGACCTTAGTCCCGACATAGTGGTAGGAGCCTTTCGCAATGGTTTGAAAGAAAGTATTCGAGTGGAGGTAGACATGCACAATCCCACCTTGCTGAACGATTGTATAAGAATAGCCAAGCTGGCCGAGAAGAGACATCAGTTGTTTGTGCGACGTGAAACTTATAGTCGTCCTTCATATCGCAACAATTCCTTTCGTAGAAATGATCAACCATCACGATATTTTTGCTATAAATGTCGCACTCATCACCCCAGGGAACAAGCATGTGCCCAAAAACAAAACTTTCATATTGAAGGTGATCAATGTGAAGGAGAAGAGGAAGAACCTTACCAGTCAGAAGAACCTATGCTAGAAGACCTACCATGTACTATAGAAGAAAAAGAAGAGGATACAATGGCGATTTCCGTGCATGCTCTCATGGGTTTAACCGCCCACCATACCATCAAGGTACCAGGATTTCTCCGCCAGAAAAAGGTGAATGTGCTAATTGATTCTCGGTAGTACCCACAATTTTATCGACATCAAAACCGCAAAAGCTTTGAATTTGTTCATTAACTCTTCCAACAAAGACAAATTCCAGGTTCTAGTGGCCAACGGGGTGAACGCACAATGTGTTGGTCGCACATCTCAAGTTTCCATAAAAATGGGAACTTATACTTGGTTTGGATCCCTTTTTGTCATGAACTTGGGGAACTCGGATGTCATTTTGGGAGTTGAATGGTTGGAAACATTAGACACGGTTAGCTTCAACTTCAAAAAATTATTTGTGGAATGGAAGGAAAACGGACGAGTCATTCGCTTACAAGGCATTACTACTCCTCCATCACAAATGGTGAGCTCTCATAGTATGGAGAAGATGTTAAAAAAGGGTGGATATGGGTTTATAGCTCAAATTAATTGTTTGGAAAGACAATCTCCAACAAATTCGGATATTATTGCCCCAGAGTTACAAGACATCATAACACATTACGAAGAGGTTTTCCAAGAACCTCAAGGATTACCACCTAAACGATCTCATGACCATGCCATCCATTTGATTCCAGGGAGTGTTCCTCCTAACAATCGTCCTTATCGCTATCCTCAACCACAAAAGACGAAAATCGAACAGATCGTTCAGGAATTGTTGGATCATGGAGTCATTCGTCACAGTACTAGTCCTTATTCCTCACCTGTAGTCCTGGCTAGACGAAAAGATAACTCTTGGCGTATGTGTCCTGACTTTCGTTCTCTCAATAAACTCACTATCAAGGACAAATTTCCTATCCCTCGTCATAGATGACCTATTAGATGAGTTGCATGGTGCAAAATTTTTTACAAAATTAGACCTTCGCTCTGGCTTTCACCAAATCCGTGTTAGAGAAGAAGATATTCCCAAAACGGCCTTTCGTACTCATGAAGGTCATTACGAATTTTTGGTCATGCCTTTTGGTCTCACTAATGCACCATCCACATTCCAAAGTCTCATGAACCAAGTGTTTCGTCCACTCCTCCGTAAGTTTGTGTTAGTTTTTTTTGATGATATTCTCATATACAACAAAACATGGACGGACCATTTACATCATGTGGATAAAGCCCTTCACATTTTACACAAAGAAAAATTATTTGTTAAACGTTCCAAATGTTCATTTGGTGTTCAAGAAGTCGAGTATCTTGGTCATATAGTTTCACATGAGGGCGTCAAAGTGGATCCCAATAAGATTAAGGCAATTCAAGAGTGGCCTTTACCTAAAACCATCAAGAAACTTCATGGTTTTTTGGGTCTCACAGGCTACTATCGCAAGTTTGTACAAAATTATGGTAAGATTGCAGCACCTCTCACCGCACTCACAAAGAAGGATGCTTTTCGTTGGTCAACAGAGGCCTCTCAAGCCTTCGAAGCTCTTAAGAAGGCCATGTGCACAACTCCAATATTAGCAACTCCCAATTTTCACAAACCATTTATTATCGAATGTGATGCATCAGGAACAGGAATTGGGGCCATACTCATGCAAGAAGGTCATCCATTGGCATTTGAAAGTAAACAATTGTCAGGGAAAAATTTGGGAAGATCAACATACGAAAAAGAAATGTTGGCTATCCTCGCATGCAGTAGAAAAATGGAGACACTACCTAATCGATTAGTCGCTTCATTATAAAAATAGATCATAGTAGCCTCAAACATTTTCTTGAGCAAAGGTTTTCATATCCAGAACAAAATAAGTGGTTAACCAAACTGTTGGGCTATGATTTTGTTATCGAATACAAGAAAGGGAAGGAAAATATAGCTGTCGATGCGCTGTCCAGGAAATATGAAGATGAAGTAGTCATTAACGCTATTTCAGGTCCTTGCTCCCAATGGGTGAATCAATTACAAGATGAATGGTTGTCCAATAGTGAAACTGCTCAGATAATTCAAGAATTATCTATAGGGTCCTCTAAACACCCTTTGTTCTCTTATGAAGATAAAATCCTCCGGAAGAAAAACCGCATTTATATTCCACACAATTCAGAACTCAAATCAAAGATCCTAGACGAATCACACGCCTCTCCATCAGCAGGACATTCAGGATTTTTGAAGACATATTTAAGAGTCAAACAATCATTTTGTTGGAAAGGATTAAAAGCAGAAGTCAAACAATGGGTAGCAGAATGTGAAGTTTGCCAGCGCAATAAAGGAGAAACAGTCAAATCACCAGGATTGTTACAACCATTACCCATCCCTGAACGACAGTGGGAACATATATCCATGGATTTTATTGAAGGTCTTCCAAAGTCAGAAGGCAAGACAGTAATCTTCGTTGTCGTAGACCGGTTATCCAAATACGCTCACTTTCAGGCTTTACAACATCCCTTTTCCGCAAGCAAGGTGGCAAAGGTATTTATGGATTCAATTTTCAAATTACATGGTATGCCAAAAAATATTGTAAGTGATAGAGATCCCATCTTCACTAGTAACTTTTGGCGGGAATTATTTCGACTTAGTGGTACCAAATTGAACATGTCTTCGACCCTACCATCCACGGACAGATGGTCAAACAGAAGTAGTTAACAAATGTTTGGGTACGTACTTAAGATGTTTTGCTCAAGATAAACAATACCAATGGAGCCATTGGTTAGCATTGGCCGAATGGTGGTACAACACTTCTTACCATTACTCAATTAAGATGTCTCCATTTGAAGCATTGTATGGCACCAAACCTCCAAAAGTCGCAGATTACGTACAGGGATCATCCAAAGTAGCCAAAGTGGATGATTGGTTCCAACAAAGGCAATCTACACTCACCATCCTCAAAGAGAATTTAGTCCAAGCACAGAATCGTATGAAACAACAACAAGACTTGCACCGATCAGAGAGAACTTTTAATATAGGTGATTGGGTGTTCCTAAAGTTGCAACCTTACAAACAATCCTCGTTAAAGATAAAGTCCAGCCAGAAGTTGGCCCCACGATTCTATGGTCCCTACAAAATTGTGCGCCGCATTGGAGAAGTAGCCTATCAATTAGAGCTACCTACATCTTCACGAATACACCCGGTATTTCATGTTTCATGTCTCAAAAAAGTAATTGGTCAGAAAGTACAAAGTCAATCAGAATTACCAGTGCTCGATGAGGAAGGACGCATACATCTCCAACCGGAAGATATACTACAACATAGAATCCAAAAACTGAGATCACGTCAGATTCACGAATTTCTCATTAAATGGCAAGATTTATCAGAGGAGGATGCCACATGGGAACCTGAAAGTATCTTCCAGACATTTCCAGCTTTGAGGACAAAGCTTTCCGAGGAGGGGAGTCATGTTGCAGTCCAAACATAGCCGACGCTTCCAAGAGTTTAACATTTATATATATATATATATATATATATATATATTGATTCAATAGTTTATTTGGATCTATCATCTTTTATTTTTCAAAGTTTCATTGGCGTTTATCGCAACTGCCTATAAGGCGAGGGTGTGCCCACCTTGAGTGGCATTGATTTATTTAAATTTACTCACTGCATTTTCCTATTCGATATATTCGTTCGTCATTCTGCTCGTCTTTATAATTATCTGTAAATTCTTTTAAACAGAAGGACAGAAATATCCTTCCAGCGGGTTCCTTCGAAAGAGTTTAATAACTTGAAGGAAAAGCTAACAAGAACACAATGGATTCAAAGAATGAATCATCAGATATCTCAGTACCAGTATTTTATGGAAGTGATTATGTATATTGGAGTTTGAGAATGAAGATCTACCTAAAGGCACTTGGCAATGAAGTTTGGGAAGCAATTGAAAATGGATACATATCACCAGTTGATCCACCTATAGATAAGGAAGGTAAGCTCCTACAACATTACAATTCAAAAGCAATGAATGCACTTTTGAGAGGTTTGCATAGAACATAATCAATAAAAGTTATGCATTGTGAAGATGCAAAAGGAATGTGGGATAAGTTGCAAAATATATATGAAGGAGATAAAGGTGTCAAGAAAGCAAAGATACAAAATCTCAAAGGACAATTTGAAGAGTTAAGAATGAAGGATGAGGAAAAAAAAAGAACAAATCAACTCCAAAAAGGGGGGGGGTTAAAATATGCAAGGACTTGGAATGAAGGTTGATGAATCAGATATTTGTGATAAGATCTTAAGGTCTCTTCCAACAAGGTTTAGTGAAAATATTTTAGCTATAGAAGAATCAAAGGATGGTGATTCTTTGACAAGAGATATGTTGCTTGGTATTCTTACAAATTTTGAGATGAGAACAAAAGAACCTATTCCCTAGAAGGAAGCAACCTTCAAAGCAATCAAGAAGACAAAGGGTAAGAAGTCAGAATCAAGCAATGAGTCATCCAGTGATGAAGAAGCAAATTATGGTAGAAGGAATAAGGATTCTAGAAGATCTAGAGATATAAAATCTATTAAATATTTCAATTGTGGAAAGTATGGTCATTATGCAACAGATTGTCAAGAAGCTAAGAATAACAATGATGAAGAGAAATAGGATCACAGAAATAGGGAATCAGAAAGATACAGGCATCAAAAGAAAAGCAAGGATGGACAAAGCAGATAAGGAAATAAGTTCTTTCAAAGGCAAAAGAGGAGCTACTATGCGGATAAGGCAAGTAAGTACTCAAGTGATAGTGATGCTAGTTTTTCAGATAATGATAGAGATGAAGTCCTATTTATGATTGAAGAAAAAGAACAAGTTAAGAAAAGGACTCCAATAATTCTCAAGTGTTTTAGATGTGGTAACTTTGGACATCTTGAAGATAGTTGTACAAGGAATGGTTATAGTTTCAGTGATGATGAATATGAGGATGCACTTGAAGGACCAGATGAAAACCTTCTAATGGCATTAGGAGTAGGTGATCCTATAGAAGACAAGCCAATAGAAAATGAAGATATGGACAAAGGTAAAAAAATAGAGGAATATTCAGAAAAGGATGGATATGATCTCAAGGGAGAACTTATCTATGCTCTTGAAATAGTAAAGAAGGTAAGAAAGCAAAACTCTAAACTTGAAATTCAGTTTCAAGAATGTGATGAAGAGAGAAGAATGCTTATAGAGGATCTAGAAAAATCAAAGGCTAAGACAAAGAAATTCAAGGATAAGTTAGAAGCAAAGATCTTAGAATGTGAAAAGTTAGCACAAGAAGTGGCACTACTAAGAGAAGATTTAGAAGACTCCAAAAGTCAAGCTAAAAGAGTTCAAAAATAGCTCAAATATCTTGGATAAGTTCATCAAGATACAAAGAAGCCTACAACAAAAGAAAATAGGTCTTGGATTTGAACAAGGTCAAAAGAAATGGGAAGGAAAGTCAACCTCAAGTTTTGGGAGAAGAGAACTTTAGATGAAGATACTACAGAAGAAGATAATGTAAGAGAAAGTGAGACATCCGAGGATGAGTTGGACAATAGAAAGTTCAACAAGAATAGGAACAATGCACAAAGAAGATACAGATGGAACAACAATCAGAATAGGTCAAGAGAGACTAAGAGACCAATGAGGTCAAGACAAGGAAACTTCAATGGAAGATGTTTTTCATGTCACAGGTTTGGGCACATGGCTTCATAGTGCAGGACACATGAAATATAGGAATATGGGAACATAAAACTTTTCCATGGGTATTGCTACTCATGTAATCAGTTTGGTCATAAGGCAATGAATTGCAGGGTTCATGACAAAGAGGATATGGCTTCACTAGGAGAAATCCTAAGATATTTGCACCTCCAAGGAATAATAACATTAAGTGTTATAAGTGCAATAATGATGGTCACACAACAAAGTGGTGTAGAGCAGACATTCCAGAATCAAGTAGGAACAAGAACAAGAATAGGAATAGGAACATGGATATGAACAAGAACAAGAACAGGAACATGGATATGAATAAGAATAGGAATAGGGACATGGACAAGAACATGGACATGGAAAGAAATAGTCAGAGGAATAAGAAGGATCAGATAAGAAGGAAAGAGGATAAAGGTAAAGAACAATGCTTTTTGGGAGTAGAAATACTCCCACCCTAGAATTAACCACCTCAAGAGGAGGTGGGGGAGGGGCTAAGCTAAGAGGCTCATTCTTAGCCCCGAGCCCCAAAGGTGACCCTTTGCCATTGATGTCAAAGGGGGAGATATTTGGTATTTGAGTAAAAATGAGAGAGCATTGAGCCAGGGGGAGCAATGTCCCAAGGGGAGCAGAACAAAGGAAAGGTCAGGTTTTCATGAAAAATAATTTGGGTTGCCATCAATGACAAAGGGGGAGATTGTTGGACATTTTGAGTCAAAGTTGTCATTGATGTCAAGAAATAAAGTTGTCATTGATATCCAGGAATAAGCCACCGATGATGTCAAAAGGTCAAGAGGAACAATGCAGAGATTAAAGGCAAAAGGGCTTCATAATATTTTTAATATTATGTGGAAGCATAAGTTAGAAGGTTTAAAATAAAAGGTTTTTCATAAAAACCCAAGGAAGCTTATTACAAAGCTAAAGGAAGGTTTAATATTTATTTTATAAAATATTTAAATTCAAAGTGAATTTAAATTTTATAAATAAATATTATTTATACAAAGTTGTGCAATGAGAGAAGGCCTTAATAAAACCAAAGGGTTTTAAAGAATTAATTTATAAAATTTAAATTCAAAAGAATTTAAATAATTTATAAATTAATAAGTTTAAATCATAGTGCCGACGTCTAAAGTGTGAAGGAATTTCGAAGCGTCGACGTGTATGTGTGAAGGAGGAAATCAATATAAAAACCATGCCTTAGAGGCATTAAAATTATCCTTTTGCTCGAACGTTAATGCGTGCAATTGTGTTGAGAGCTCGTGCGGAAAAAGAGAAGCGAATTTTTGTTTTATGTGCCAGCGAATAAAGATAAATCGAAAAGCATCGAAAGTTGGAAGCCATCTGGGCAGCGTGGCCTAGTGGCAAGAGGGTAGTGGTTAGAGTGTTTGGGTGCTAGGTGACCTACGTTCGAAACATGGTGGCAACATGTTTTGGTGGTTGTGTTTGTGTTGGAAGTGCCAAAGGAAAAGGTGCACATTTTTCTAGGCAAAGTGGGGAGCTTTATAGAGCACGTGGTGCTCTCTACTCTCCAAGCGAGCGCCTAGCTCGCACGGTGGTTGGAGCCACGGCTAGGGCATTGGTTGAGGCTGCGTCATGAGTTCGAATCCCACCAAGGCCAAGGTAATAAATTTTGATTATTATTTTTGTGTTGCCTAAAGTTTGACATGAGGTCTTAGGGAGTTAAAAGGGTTGCTTAAAAGGATTTTTAGTTGAATATTATTTTTGATAAGTTGGAGGAATAAGGAGTTAGCTTTATCTTTGAATAAAGTGTTTGTGTCACATTGATTTGTTGAAGTTATAAAAGGATAAAGGGAACTTCTTGCATTGAGTTATTTTGAAAAGAAGAGTGCATTGAATATTATTTTAATTGGGAGATTATAAGGTGTAAGTGGTGAATTATTTTTGTAAATGTTGATGAATGTTTTCTTAAATATGGAGTGATAAGGTGTATGTGTGTCTTGATATTTACATTGTATTTTTGAGGGAGTTTATCATCTTATAACTTCTTTGAGCTTGGAAAAGAAGTGTTTGTGGTTTTGGCAGATTTATGAGATTCCTTCATCATCAAGAAAAAGGTATGAGCACATTCTTCCATAGTTAAGTTGATTGGTTGGTTTTCTAGAAAATAAGTTTGGAGTGAAAAGGACTTGATTAGGGTTTCCTTATTGAGTGTGTTTGAGTTAATGCTTCAAGGTTTTCTGGAATAAAGAGTTGTTAAAACCTTGTTTTATAAGCATTGTTGTTGAAGCCATTGGTTGAGCAAAGAACTAGGGTTTGAAAAGAACATGAGTATCATTGTTATGTGAGAGTTGTTTTATGAGCATTGTTGTTGAAGTGAGTTGTTGAGCAAAGAACTTGAACTAGGGTTATCATTGTTATGTGAGATTTGTTGTTGAGCATT
This sequence comes from Wollemia nobilis, assembly GCA_028583015.1. Lineage (NCBI taxonomy): Eukaryota > Viridiplantae > Streptophyta > Pinopsida > Araucariales > Araucariaceae > Wollemia > Wollemia nobilis. Next base: position 3,207,614 of record JAQPPZ010002068.1, read on the forward strand.
GTTGGAAATATTTTGAGTTGGTGTTTATATACTTGGACTAGGGTTTGTAAGGAAGGATTGTTTCATTGAGTGATTGGTTGAGTAGAGTTGGTTGAGCCTAGTCAAGTGGATGTGTGAAGTGATTGTTCAAGTTCCATAAAACAAACTATTCTATATTCTGAATTGAATTGAGAAAGTGATTGAGTTGAAGCATATTGAGTCTCTAACAATTCTCTGTATGTTTCTAAAAGAGTGATTGAAAGTGATTGAGCATTGTGATGAGTATAGAGCATATTGAGTCTCTAACAATTCTCTTTATGTTTCTATGAGATTGGACAAGTTCTAGTGTGGACTTGTTGAGAAGATTTGAGGTAAGTCTTTGAGAAGACTTGTGGATAGATTTGAGTAAGATTTTGTGGAAGCTTACAATACAGATTGAGAGAATATTTGATTAAGTTCTTGAGAGGACTTATTGAGCAGATTTGGTTAAGTTCTTGAGAGGACTTATTGAGCAGATTGGACAAGTTCTAGAGAGGACTTGTAGACTGATTGGTGTGAGATTTTGTGAAAGATTACAAGGCATATTTGAGATAAGTATTTGAGAAGGCTTGAGAGTAGAGTTGATTGATTGATTTGTTCAAACCTTGAGTTAAGGTTTGGGGCAGATCTAATAGAGTTGATTTGAGATTGAGTCAAGCTTTGAGTTAAGGCTTGAGGATAGAGATTGAGAACTGATTTGTGCTAGACCGAGGGACTATGTTTAGTACAGATTCAAGGATAGAGTTTGGTGTAGATTTGAGGATAGATTTATGCCAGACCAGAGATAGATATTGAGGACAGATTTGTGCTAGATCGACGGACTATGTTTAGTACATATTTGAGATAGAGCTGAGTGTAAGATTTGGAGGTGATAGAGTATAGAGGATGATAGTCTCTAGTGGATAGAGATCCATTAGCTAGGGTAGTGAGGACAGGTCTTCTGAGTGAGGACAAGAGTCTTCAGTGGATAGAGATCCATTAGCTAGTGTAGTAGAGGTAGCAGTTCTTCTAGAAGATCACCAACTAGAGCAAGAGGAGAAAGGAGTTCTCCTATGGATAGAGATCCATGAACTTGATTAAGGGGATTGGTATCTCCTTTGGATAGAGGTCCATAAACATTGTAATAGGGAAAGGATTCCCAAGAGATTGATTGAGAAAATTTTAGTGAAATATTTTCTTCGTGGAGTAGCCCACATTGGGTGAACCATGTAAATTGTGGTGTCTCTATTATGTGTGATGATTTATGCATTGCTTTGAATACTGCTATTGATATTGCTATCTTTACATTGCATAATATTGATTGGGAAAGAAAAGTAAAAAGTGGTCTTATATTGTTCACCCCCTCTCAGTATAAGCTTGTGTTCTTCAATTGGTATCAGAGAGGGTTCCTTCGAAAGAGTTTAACAACTTGAAGGAAAATCTAACAAGAACACAATGGATTCTAAGAATGGACCTTCAGATAATTCAGTACCAGTATTTTATGGAAGTGATTATGTATATTGGAGTTTGAGAATGAAGATCTACTTGAAGGCACTTGGCAATGAAGTTTGGGAAGTAGTTGAAAATGGATACATATCCCCTCAGTTGATCCACCTATAGATAAGGAAGGTAAGCTTCTACAACATTACAATTCAAAAGCAATGAATGCACTTTTGAGAGGTTTGCATAGAACAGAATCAATAAAAGTTATGCATTGTGAAAATGCAAAAGGAATGTGGGATAAGTTGCAAAATATATATGAAGGAGATAAAGGTGTCAAGAAAGCAAAGATACAAAATCTCAAAGGACAACTTGAAGAGTTAAGAATGAAGAATGAGGAAAACATTAGTACTTATCTACTTCGAATTGATGAGGTTGTTAATGCTATGCAAGGACTTGGAATGAAGGTTGATGAATCAGATATTTGTGATAAGATCTTAAGGTCTCTTCCAACAAGGTTTAGTGAAAATATTTCAGCTATAGAAGAATCAAAGGATGGTGATTCTTTGACAAGAGATATATTGCTTGGTATTCTTACAACTTTTGAGATGAGAACAAAAGAACCTATTCCCCAGAAGGAAGCAGCCTTCAAAGCAATCAAGAAGACAAAGGGTAAGAAGTCAGAATCAAGCAATGAGTCATCCAATGATGAAGAAGCTAATTATGGTAGAAGGGATAAGGATTCTAGAAGATCTAGAGATATAAAATCTGTTAAATATTTCAATTGTGGAAAGTATGGTCATTATGCAACAGATTGTCAAGAAGCTAAGAATAACAATGGTGAAGAGAAATAGGATCACAGAAACAGGGAATCAGAAAGATACAGGCATCAAAAGAAAAGCAAGGATGGACAAAGCAGACAAGGAAAGAAGTTCTTTCAAAGGCAAAAGAGGAGCTACTATGCGGATAAGGCAAGTAAGTACTCAAGTGATAGTGATGCTAGTTTTTCAGATAATGATAGAGATGAAGTCCTATTTATGATTGAAGAAAAAGAACAAGTTAAGAAAAGGACTCCAATAATTCTCAAGTGTTTTAGATGTGGTAACTTTGGACATCTTGAAGATAGTTGTACAAGGAATGGTTATAGTTTCAGTGATGATGAATATGAGGATGCACTTGAAGGACCAGATGAAAACCTTCTAATGGCATTAGAAGAAGGAGTAGGTGATCCTATAGAAGACAAGCCAATAGAAAATGAAGATGTGGACAAAGGTAAACAAATAGAGGAATATTCAGAAAAGGATGGATATGATCTCAAGGGAGAACTTATCTATGCTCTTGAAATAGTAAAGAAGGTAAGAAAGCAAAACTCTAAACTTGAGATTCAGTTTCAAGAATGTGATGAAGAGAGAAGGATGCTTATAGAGGATCTAGAAAAATCAAAGGCTAAGACAAAGAAATTCAAGGATAAGTTAGAAGAAAAGATCTTAGAATGTGAAAAGTTAGCACAAGAAGTGGCACTACTAAGGGAAGATTTAGAAGACTCCAAGAGTCAAGCTACAAAAGTTTGAAAATAGTTCAAATAATTTGGATAAGTTCATCAAGGTACAAAGAAGGTCAACAAAGAAAATAGGTCTTGGATTTGAACAAGGTCAAAAGAAACAAGAAGATAAGTCAACCTCAAGTTTTGAGGAAACTTCAGAAGAAGAAACTATAGAAGAAGATAGTGTAAGAGAGTGAGACATCTGAGGATGAGTTGGACAATAGAGAGTTCAACAAGAATAGGAACAATGCACAAAGAAGATACAAATGGAACAACAATCAGAATAGGTCAAGAGAGACTAAGAGACCAATGAGGTCAAGACAAGGAAACTTCAATGGAAGATGTTTTTCATGTCATAGGTTTGGGCACATGGCTTCACAGTGTAGGACACATGAAAGATAGGAATATGGGAACAAATAACTTTTCCATGGGTATTGCTACTCATGTAATCAGTTTGGTCACAAGGCAATGAATTGCAGGGTTCATGACAGAAGAATATGGCTTCACTAGGAGAAATCCTAAGACATTTGCACCTCCAAGGAATAATAACATTAAGTGTTATAAGTGCAATAATGATGGTCACACAACAAAGTGGTGTAGAGCAGACATTCCAAAATCAAGTAGGAATAGGAACAAGAATAGGAACATGGATATGAACAGGAACAAGAATAGGAATAGGAACATGGATATGAATAGGAATAGGAATATGGACATGGACAGGAACATGGACATGGAAAGAAATAGTCAGAGGAATCAGAAGGATCAGATAAGAAGGAAAGAGGATAAAGGTAAAGAACAATGCTTTCTAGGAGTAGAAATACTCCCACCCCATAATTAACCACCTCAAGAGGAGGTGGGGGAGGGGCTAAGCTAAGAGGCTCATTCTTAGCCTCGAGCCCCAAAGGTGACCCTTTGCCATTGATGTCAAAGGGGGAGAGATTTGTGTAAGGGGGAGATATTTGGTATTTGAGTAAAAAGGAGAGAGCATTGAGCCAGGGGGAGCAATGTCCCAAGGGAGTAGAACAAAGGAAAGGTTAGGTTTTCATGAAAAATAATTTGGGTTGCCATCAATGACAAAGGGGGAGATTGTTGGACATTTTGAGTCAAAGTTGTCATTGATGTCAAGAAACAAAGTTGTCATTGATATCCAGGAATAAGCCATCGATGATGTCAAAAGGTCAAGAGGAACAATGCAGAGATTAAAGGCAAAAGGGCTTCATAATATTTTTAATATTATGTGGAAGCATAAGTTAGAAGGTTTAAAATAAAAGGTTTTTCATAAAAACCCAAGGAAGCTTATTGCAAAGTTAAAGGAAGGTTTAATATTTATTTTATAAAATATTTAAATTCAAATTGAATTTAAATTTTATAAATAAATATTATTTATACAAAGTTGTGCAATGAGAGAAGGCCTTAATAAAACCAAAGGGTTTTAAAGAATTAATTTATAAAATTTAAATTCAAAAGAATTTAAATAATTTATAAATTAATAAGTTTAAATCATAGTGCCGACGTCTAAAGTGTGAAGGAATTTTGAAGCGTCGACGTGTATGTGTGAAGGAGGAAATCAATATAAAAACCATGCCTTAAGAGGCATTAAAATTATCCTTTTGCTCGAACGTTAATGCGTGCAATTGTGTTGAGAGCTCGTGTGGAAAAAGAGAAGCAAATTTTTGTTTTATGTGCCAGTGAATAGAGATAAATTGAAAAGCACCAAAATTTGGAAGCCATATGGGCAGCATGGCCTAGTGGCAAGAGGGCAGTGGTTAGAGTGTTTGGGTGCTAGGTGACCTACGTTTGAAACATGGTGGCAGCATGTTTTGGTGGTTGTGTTTGTGTTGGAAGCGCCAAAGGAAAAGGTGCACATTTTTCTAGGCAAAGAGGGGAGCTTCATAGAGCACGTGGTGCTCTCCACTCTCCAAGCGAGCGCCTAGCTCATATGATGGTTGGAGCCATGGCTAGGGCATTAGTTGAGGCTGCATCATGAGTTCGAATCCCACCAAGGCCAAGGTAATAAATTTTGATTATTATTTTTGTGTTGCCTAAAGTTTGACATGAGGTCTTAGGGAGTTAAAAGGGTTGCTTAAAAGGATTGTTAGTTGAATATTATTTTTGATAAGTTGGAGGTATAAGGAGTTAGCTTTATATTTGAATAAAGTGTTTGTGTCACATTGATTTGTTGAAGTTATAAAAGGATAAAGGGAACTTCTTGCATTGAGTTATTTTGAAAAGAAGAGTGCATTGAATATTATTTTAATTGGGAGATTATAAGGTGTAAGTGGTGAATTATTTTTGTAAATGTTGATGAATGTTTTCTTAAAGATGGAGTGATAAGGTGTATGTGTGTCTTGATATTTACATTGTATTTTTGAGGGAGTTTATCATCTTATAACTTCTTTGAGCTTGGAAAAGAAGTGTTTGTGGTTTTGGCAGATTTATGAGATTCCTTCATCATCAAGAAAAAGGTATGAGCACATTCTTCCATAGTTAAGTTGATTGGTTGGTTTTCTGGAAAATAAGTTTGGAGTGAAAAGGACTTGATTAGGGTTTCCTTATTGAGTGTGTTTGAGTTAATGCTTCAAGGTTTTCTGGAATAAAGAGTTGTTGTTAAAACCTTGTTTTATAAGCATTGCCATTGGTTGAGCAAAGAACTAGGGTTTGAAAAGAACATGAGTATCATTGTTATGTGAGAGTTGTTTTATGAGCATTGTTGTTGAAGTGAGTTGTTGAGCAAAGAACTTGAACTAGGGTTATCATTGTTATGTGAGATTTGTTGTTGAGCATTGTTGGAAATATTTTGAGTTGGTGTTTATATACTTGGACTAGGGTTTGTAAGGAAGGATTGTTTCATTGAGTGATTGGTTGAGTAGAGTTGGTTGAGCCTAGTCAAGTGGATGTGTGAAGTGATTGTTCAAGTTCCATAAAACAAACTATTCTATATTCTAAATTGAATTGAGAAAGTGATTGAGTTGAAGCATATTGAGTCTCTAACAATTATCTATATGTTTCTGAAAGAGTGATTGAAATTGATTGAGCATTGTGATGAGTATAGAGCATATTGAGTCTCTAACAATTCTCTTTATGTTTCTATGAGATTGGACAAGTTCTAGTGTGGACTTGTTGAGCAGATTTGAGGTAAGTCTTTGAGAAGACTTGTGGATATATTTGAGTAAGCTTTTGTGGAAGCTTACAATACATATTAGAGTAGATTTGGTTAAGTTCTTGAGAGGACTTATTGAGCAGATTTGATTAAGTTCTTGAGAGGACTTATTGAGCATATTTGGTTAAGTTCTTGAGAGGACTTATTGAGCATATTGGACAAGTTCTAGAGAGGACTTGTAGACTGATTGGTGTGAGATTTTGTGAAAGATTACAAGGTAGATTTGAGATAAGTCTTTGAGAAGGCTTGAGAGTAGAGTTGATTGATTGATTTGTTCAAACCTTGAGTTAAGGTTTGGGGCAGATCCAGTAGAGTTGATTTGAGATTGAGTCAAGCTTTGAGTTAAGGCTTGAGGATAGAGATTGAGGACTGATTTGTGCTAGACCGAGGGACTATGTTTAGTACATATTCGAGGATAGAGTTTGGTGTAGATTTGAGGATAGATTTGTGCCAGACCAGAGACAGATATTGAGGATAGATTTGTGCTAGACCGATGGACTATGTTTAGTATAGATTTGAGATAGAGCTGAGTGCAAGCTTTGGAGGTGATAGAGTATAGAGGATGACAGTCTCTAGTGGATAGAGATCCATTAGCCAGGGTAGTGAGGATAGGTCTTCTGAGTGAGGACAAGAGTCTTTAGTGGATAGAGATCCATTAGCCAGTGTAGTAGAGGCAAAAGTTCTTCTAGAAGATCACCAGCCAGAGCAAGAGGAGAAAGGAGTTCTCCTATGGATAGAGATCCATGAACTTGATTAAGGGGATTGGTATCTCCTTTGGACAGAGGTCCATAAACATTGTAATAGGGAAAGGATTCCCAAGAGATTGATTGAGAAAATTTTAGTGAAATATTTTCTCCGTGGAGTAGCCCACATTGGGTGAACCACGTAAATTGTGGTGTCTCTATTGTGTGTGATGATTTGTGCATTGCTTTGAATACTGCTATTGATATTGCTATCTTTACATTGCATAATATTGATTGGGAAAGAAAAGTAAAAAGTGGTCTTATACTGTTCATCACCCCCTCTCAGTATAAGCTTGTGTTCTTCACTTAAGTCCACTCTAGAACTTACTCAAATTAGCTCACAAGCTTTCACAAAAGCTTGCTTAATTCTATCCTAAAGTCTAGTCTAGGACTTACTCAAATCTATCCACTAGTTTTCACAAAAGCTTGTTCAACTCAACTCAATCTATCATATAAAACCTATTAAATCACACAAACATGTTTCATGCAAAATCTTGTTTTAATATCACAAAAACATATAGATAATTTTTAGAGACTTAATATGTTTCACACTCACAACAACACTTAAGCACTTTAAAAATCTTTTTTTTAACCACAAAAACATATGAATAATGTTTAGAGACTCAATATGTTTCACACTCACACAACACTCAATCACTCTCAAACTCTCCTTCAAATAAATTAACAATAAAGAATAATTTGTTTCAGAGAACTTGAACTATCACTCCAACACTTCCAATCAACTAAGCTCAATAAAATCCACTCAACCAATAATTCAATGAAACACAACTTACTTACAAATCCTAAACAAGTATTTCACAATGCTTTCAGCAACTCACACTATGGAACTCAAACCTTGACTCAAGATGATTCCAAACTCACATAAACCTAGTCAAGCACATGAAAGCTTACTCAAATATTTCCTATGATGCTTATCAAACATTATCACATAACAATGATACTCATGATATTTCACAAACCCTAGTTTAAGATAGTTCTCATTTTCTCACTCAAATATTCTCACAAAAATTCACCAATCATGCACATGAATGCTTACTCAACAACGCTTATAAAACAAACCTTTTCACTGCAACTTAGCATTCACAACATCCAATCCAACAATTATTTCACTCACAAGGAAGATGTTCCCATACCTTTTGTTTGTTGAATATTTGACCTCAAAACCTATATCAATCACAATCACCCTCTTTACCAATCTCACAAGTTAGGTAGAAAAAACCTTCTCAAAATTTCATTCAAATATTCCCTCAAAATATTTCACCATACAAAATTTTAAATCTTATTTACACCTTATAATCTCTACACTTAAAAATAATTGACAAAAATTAAACAACTCACTTCAACAATTAATTTTCTTTATTCACCTTATTACTCCTTCCAAATTCTAATCATAAAAAATCATAATATAATATTTAATTTTTATAAACCTTATATCTCCCTCCTAACACAAAATATTCATGCCAATTAAACCTTAGGACAAAATTTAATTAAAAATTAAATGCCTATTTTTCCCTCTATGGGATTCGATCCCTCATTGCGCTACCACTAGCACCCTAGTCACGGTCCAACTACCGCGTGAGCTAGGTGCCCATATGGGTAGGGAAAACTAGCTTGTACGCTTTGTAACCTATGTTGGGTGCCCAAAACAAAAATGACTACCACAAAACACTACCGTCGAGATTCGATCACGGGACTTCCCGCTTGTCAATGTCTCAACGTACAGTAGCATATCGCTAGCCCAACCACTAGGTTGGCAATGAGGCATTAAGCCTCCCTTCCTTTATCCCTTCGTTGGTTGTCAAATAAAACAAAAAATTTCCCTTTTACTTGCATGTAGATTACGAAAATTAGTAGGCACTCACAATGTTAATTAATCGAAGGTAAGATCTAAGTCAACCAATGCACATGGTATTTATACCATTGTGCCATCTCCCTTTGGACGTCGGTAGAGGGAGAAAATGCATATGATGTCGACATTAATTAAACCTTTGCCCTTATAACCCTAACCTTAGGGTTAATTAAATTAAGTTATAAATTAATTTATAATGAAATTATTATAATTAATTTAATAAATTTAGGGTTAATTAAATTAATTTATATATTAATTCATAATGAAATTATTATAATTAATTTAACAACTTTAGGTCTTAACATTAGACCTTTAATATTATAATAAAATATTATAATATTATTTTTCTTGGGCCTTCCTATTGCTCCTTTGGACCTTATCTGACCACCTGAATATTATAATACGAGATATTATAATATTATTTCCCTTAAGTCTAGAAGTAATTTTTCTCTTGCACTGCTTACTAAAACTGACTCTTGACATCCTTTTGCACTGCTCACTAAAACTGACTCTTGACATCAATGACAACAAAATTTGCTCATATTTCCAATAATATCTCCCTTTGTCATTGATGGCAATTCATTTATCTTTTACCATTTCCTTTACCTCTTTCTATTTTGCTCCCCTTGAGAAACTTCTCCCCCTGACTGAATGCTCTCCTCTTAACTCAAATCTCTCCCCCTTTGACATCAATGGCAAAGGGTCACCTTTGGGGCTTGGGACTAAGAATGACTCTTATCTTATCTTCTCTCCCACCTTCTCTCTTGAGGTGGTTAATTCTAGGGTGGGACTATCTCTACTCCCAGCATACACTGATATTTACCTTTTTCCACCTTCTTCCTTAACTGATCCTTCTAATTCCTCTAACTATTCATGTTCCTACTTGTCTCTGGAAGTTTTGCTCTAGACCACTTTTTTGTGTGCCTAAAATTATTGCACTTATAACACAATGTTATGATTCCTTGAAGGTACAACTATTTTGAAGTTTCTCTGGGTGAATCCATATCCATTCTTGTTATGAACCCTGCAACTAACTACCTTGTGACCAAAATTATTATAAGAGTAGCAATACCCTTGAAAGAGATGCCTATTTACAAAATTTCCATATTCATGTCTTTCATGTGTCCTACAATGTGTAGCATTATGCCCAAACTTGTGAAATGAGAAGCATCTTCCATTGAAATTACCTTGCCTTGACCGCATTGGTCTCTTAGTCTCTTCTACCCTATGTTGTTTCCTATTCTATATGTTCCTCATTTGTGCATTGTTCCTTCTCTTATTGAACTTTCTACTATCCAACTCATCCTCTGAAGTCTCACTTTATCTTACACTCTCCTCTTCTGAAGCTTCTTCTTCTTTGGAGCTTTATATTGGATCCTTTCCTTGTTCTCTATGTATTTTTTCAAAACCAAGTCCTGTTCTCATAAATGGAGATCTATGTGATTTGATAATATCATCCAAATATTTTGAAATTTTCTTGAACTGATATATCTTGTTATTAAACTTTTCAAGTCCTTTCCTTAGAACATCACATTCTTGCTCTTTTATCTTTAACTATTCAATCATGTCCTCTTCAACTCCTTTTCTCTTTTCAAATTTATCTTTCAAGTCATTGAGTTCTTGTATTAGCCTTCCTTTCTCCTTATCACATTCTTGAAATTGAAGCTTGAGTTTTGAATTCTGCTTTCTTACCTCTCTTAATGCATCAAGAGTAGAAATAAGCTCACCCTCAAGATCAACTTCTCCTTTTTCTGATTCATTTCCACTAGAAGCACTTCCTTCTTCTTTTATTGCCATAAGAAGACTTTCTTCTATTGGAACTTCACTAGCATCTTCATATTCATCATCACTAAAATTGAATCCATTCCTTGTACAACTATATTCAAGATGACCAAAGTTACCACATCTAAAACACTTGAGAATTATTGGTGACCTTTTTCTAACATTTTCTTTTTCTACTATCAGAAATAGAGTTTTTTCTTCTTCATTACTTGAGGTCCTGTCATCACTATCACTAGAACTCTTACTTGCCTTATCTGCATAAAAACTCTTCTTATACCTTTGGAAAAACTTCTTTCCTTGCTTGCTTTGTCCATCCCTATTTTTCTTTTGGTACCTATATTTTCCTATTTCTCTGTTATTATGATCCTATTTTTCTTCATCTTCAGTACTATTTCTAGATTCTATACAATCAGTTGCATAGTGACCATATTTACCACAATCAAAATATCTAACTAATTTCATACCTTTATACTTTCTTGAGTCCTTGTTAATTCTACCATAGTTTGCTTCTTCATCATTGGATAACTCGTTGCTTGAATCTGACTTCTTACCCTTTGTCTTCATAGTAACTTTGAAGGTTGCTTCTTTCTGGGGAATATGTTCCTCTTTTATTCTCATCTCAAAATATGTGAGAATTCCATGTAATTCATCCATTGTCAAAATTTTAATATCTTTTGACTCTTCTATAGCTAAAACCTTTTCACTGTACCTTTTTGGGAGTGACCTTAAAATATTATCACAAGCATCTGATTCTTTAAATTTAAGTTCAATTCCTTGTATAGAGCTAACAACCTCATCCACACGAAGTAGATATGTAGTAATGTTTTCCTCATCCTTCATATTTAGGTCTTTAAATGTTTTTTTGTGATTTAGCAACTTTACCATTTTGACCTTTTTGTCTCCCTCATATATACCTTTCATATTATCCCAAATCTCTTTTGTTGATGTGCAATGCATAACTTTTACAAACTTTGTTTCATGCAAGCCATTTAAAATTCCATTCATTACCTTTGAATTATTTAGTTGTAGAAGCTTACCATATTTATTTGTAGGTGGAGTAGCTGGTGGTATGTATCCATACTCAACTTCTTGCCATATTTCATTCCCTAATGCCATTAGATAAATATTCATTCTCACACTCTAGAATGCATAATTTTTTCCATCAAAAAATGGTGCCTTACTCCCTGAAGATCTATTTTGAGAATCCATCTGTGTTCTTGTGTAATTTTTCTTCAAGTTGTTAAACTCTTTCGAATGAACCCACTCTAATATCAATTGAAGAACAAAAGCTTATACTGAGAGGGGAGGTGAATAGTATAATACCACCTTTTACTTTTCTTTTCTCAAATAATATTATCCAATATATCAATGGTAATATCAATAGCATCAATTAAAGTAATGCAAAAATCACCACACACAATAGAGACACCAATTTAATGTGGTTCACCTAATGTGGGCTACTCCATGGAGAAAATATTTCACTAATATTTTTTCAACAAATTTCTTGGGAATCCTTCCGTATTACAATGTTTATGGACCTCTATCCAAAGGAGACACCAATATCCTAATCAATTTCATGGATATCTATCCATAGGAGACACCAATCCCCTCAAGTGGTTCATGGATCTCTATCCATAATAGAACTCCTTCTCATCTACTCTAGTTGGTGATCCTCTAGAATACTACTGCCTCCACTACACTGGCTTATGGATCTCTCTCCACTAAAGACTCCTATCCTCACTCAAAAGACCTTTGTCCTCACTACCCTAGCTAATGGATCTCTATCCACTGGAGACTACTGTCCTCTGCTCTGTCATCTCCAAAGCTTACTCTTAGCTTTGTCTCAAATATGCACTACACACAGTCCTTCGATATAGCACAATTATGCTCAATATCTATCTCAAATCTACATCAAACAGAGTCCTTCAGTCTAGCATAAATCTACTCCACATTTTTCTCATATCTGGAACAAGTCTATCCTCAAATTTGCACCAAAATCTATCCTCAAATGTGTTTTCAAGTCTTAACACAAAGCTTGATCCAATCACAACTCAACTCTGCTAGATCAACCCCAAGCCTTAACACAAAGCTTTAACAAATCAATCAATAAAATATACTCTCAATTCTTCTCAAAGACTTACCTTAAATTTATCCACAAGTCATCTCTAGAACTTGCTCAAAATGCTCTCAAGTCTTCACCAAGACTTACCTCAAATCTGCTCAACAAGTTCTCACTAGAACTTGCTCAATCTACTCAATATGTCTTCACCAAGACTTACCTTAAATCTACTCAATAATTCCTCACTAGAACTTGCTTAATTTTGCATTGTAAGCTTCCACAAAAGCTCACACTAAACTCAGTCCTTAAGTCCACTCTAGGACTTACTCAAATTAGCTCATAAGCTTTCACAAAATCTTTCTTAATTTTGTCCTAAAGTCCACTCTAGGACTTACTCAAATCTATCCACTAGCTTTCACAAAATTTTGTTCAACTCAACTCAATATATCACAGAAAACCTCTTCAATCACACAAACAAGTTTCACATAGAATCTTGTTTTAATCTCATAGAAACATATAGAGAATGTTTAGAGACTCAATATGTTTCACTCTGACAACAACACTTAATCACTTTTAAACTCTCTTGTTTAACCACATAAACATATGGAGAATGGTTAAAGACTCAATATGTTTCACACTCATACAAAACTCAATCACTCTCAAAATCTCCTTCAAATCAATTAAGAATAAAGAAAAAAAAATTTACAGAACTTGAACTATCACTCCAACACTTCCAATCAACTAAGCTCAATCAACTCCACTCAACTAATCACTCAATGAAACATAACTTGCTTACAAACCCTAAACAAGTGTTTCACAATGATTTCAACAACTCACACTATGGAACTCAAACCTTGAATCAATACGATTCCAAACTCACATAACAATGATACTTATGGTCTTTCACAAAACCCTAGTCAAGCATATGAAATCTTACTCAAATGTTTCCAACAATTCTTATCAAACATTCTCACATAACAATGATACTCATGATCTTTCACAAACCCTAGTTCAAGATAGTTCTCAATTTTTCACTCAAATATTCTCACAAACATTCACCAATCATTCACATGAATGCTTACTCAAAAATTCTTAGCAAACAAACCTTTTCACTCCAACTTAGCATTCACAACATCCACTCCAACAATTATTTCACTCACAAGAAAGATGTGCCCATACCTTTTGTTTGATGAATAATTGAACTCAAAACCTATCTCAATCACAATCATCCTCTTTGCCAATATCACAAGTTAGGTAGAAAAAACCTTCTCAATATTTCATTCAAATATTCCCTCATAATATTTCACCATACAAAATTTTAAATCTTAATTACACCTTATAATCTCCACACTTAAAATATTATTGACAAAAATTAAACAACTCACTTGCTTTATTCACCTTATTACTCCTTCCAAATTCTAATCATCAAAATCACAATATAATATTTAATTTTTATAAACCTTATCTCTCCCTCCTCACACAAAAAAGTCGTACCACTTAAAACCTTAGGACAAAATTTAATTAAAAATTAAATACCTCTTTTACCCTCGGTGGGATTCGATCCCCCACTATGCTACCATGAGCACCCTAGCTGTGGCCCAATTTTCACATGATCTAAGCACTCACCTTGGTAGGTAAAAGCACCTTGTGAGCCTTGTAGCCTATGTTGGGCATCCAAAACAAAAATGACCACCACAAAATACTGTCGTCAGGATTCGATTGCAGGAATTCCCTCCTATCAACGTCTCAACGCACAATCGCTTGCCACTAGCCCAACCACCAGGTTGGAAATGAGACTTTAAGCCTCCCTTCCTTTATTCCTTTGTTGACCACTGAATAAAACAAAAATTTGCAGGCACTTGCAATGTGAATCAATCAAAGGTAAGATCTAAGTCAACCAATGCACATGGTATTTTACCATTATGCCATCTCCCTTTAGACGTCGGTGAAGGAAGAAAATGCATACGACGTCGACGTTAATTAAACATTTGCCCTTATAACCCTAACCTTAGGGTTAATTAAATTAAGTTATAAATTAATTTATAATGAAATTATTATAATTAATTTATAATTAATTTAATAACTTTAGGGTTAATTAAATTAAATTATAAATTAATTTATAATGAAATTATTATAATTAATTTAACAACTTTAGGTCTTAACATTAGAAATTTAATATTATAATATTATTTTTCTTGGTCCTTCCTATTACTCCTTTAGACCTTATCTGACCACCTAAATATTATAATAAGAGATATTATAACATTATTTTCCTTAGGTCTAGAAACAATTTTTCTCTTGCATTGCTTACTAAAACTGACTCTTGGCATCCTTCCTTTTGCACTACTCACTAAAACTGACTCTTGACATCAATGACAACAAACCTTACTCATACTTCCAACATATATCACCAAAAGATCAACCTAAAACTACATTTATTACACCCTCGAGAACTTTCTATTGGAAAGTAATGCCCTTCAGTATAAAGAATGCAGGGGAAACTTACCAATGAGCTATGACATACATATTTTATGATATGATGTATGATATCCTACATGATTATGTGGATGACATCATAGCTCGATCTATAAAGCGAGAAGATCATATCCTTGATTTACGATGAGTCTTTGATAGACTTCGTAAATAGAAAGTTTAATTGAATCTAGATAAATATGTATTTGGAGTAAAATTGGGAAAGTTGTTAGGTTTTATAGTTTTCATGTGTGGCATATAAATATATCCTACCAATATTAAGGCTATCATTTATATGCCACCACCTAAAAATATAACAGAACTCAGGATTTTACAAGGTAAGCTCCAGTCTATCCGTCACTTTATTGATAAACTAGCAGAACATGTAAACCCTTTCTTAGGTCGCTTAAGCAAGATATGCATTTCTTATAGGATAAGTAATGTCAAGGATCTTTCAAAACCCTTAAGACATATTTACTTACTCCTCTAGTGCTTGTTCCACCTATACCAGAACATCCATTCGTCTTATATATTTCTGCCTCAAAACTTGCATTAGGCACAATGTTAGCACAATATGATGAAGATAAGAAAGAAAGAGCCATTTACTACATAAGCAAAACTTTAATAAGTTATGAATCTTGATACACTCCTTTAGAAAAGCTTTGTTTAGATTTTGTATTCTCTACACAAATATTGTGTCACTACATGCTTAGTCAAAAGACTTATATTATTGTTAAATTCAATCCATTACGATATTTAATGAGTAGACCTTATTTATCAGGACAAGCAGCAAAATGGGTTCTTGCTTTGAGTGAGTTTGACCTAACCTTTATTTGATAGAAATCCATTAAAGGGTAAGTCATATCAGATCAACTTGGCATTGGTCCTCTTGAATCTACTCACCCTTTGATGATAGAATTCCTTGATGAATGTCTTAATCTAGATACTGATTCTTCATAATCATGGTCTCTATTTTTCAATGGAGCTCATTGTATGAGTGACACAGGTGCAGGTATCATATTAGTATCCCCACGGAAGCAACTTATCCCATTATCTTTTAAACTCCAATTTACTTGCATAAAAAATACAGCAAAATATGAGGCTTTAATCCTTGGATTACAAGCAGCCTAAACTCTTAATATCAAAGTACTTTCAATCTTAGGAGACTCTCAACTCGTGGTAATTTAAGTCAATGACATTTACCAAACCCGAGATGAGAAGCTCTGTCCTTATAAAGAATATATTTTAACACTTATTTCTTTATTTGAGAAAGTTACTATAGAAGCTATCCCGCGTACCAGTAATCATTCTATGGATGCTATGGTAGCAACTGCTTCTCTTATCGCTTTGGAGTTGGATCATGATCATGCTACTATCATCATTCGTCAACTCCAAAAATCTACATCATTAGAGTCATGCTTAGAACCTTTAGAAATATTTACAATTGAAGAAGCAATTTTGGTACCATGGTATGGTGATATTTTAAAATTTCTCCAGGATGGAGTTGTTCGCTTCATAATTATCAAAGGTACTTTATATAAAATATTTTTCAAAGGTATCCTTTTATGATACCTCAATCTTAATGAATCTAATAGATCTCTAAACAAGGTTCATGATGGATCTTGTGGAGGTCATTTTAGTGGTGAGGCCATAGCCAAAAAACTCCTAAGAATGGGATACTTTTGTCCCTCCATGGAAAATGATGCTTATGAATATGTACGTAAATGTGAAAAATATCAGAAGCATGTGAACCTTGTTCATGCTCCTACCCAAGAACTTCAAGTTAGTTATTCTCATTGGCCTTTCTTAAAATGGGGTCTAGAAATTATTGGAAAAATCAATCTGATTTCTTTAGATGGCCATAACTTCATTATTACTGCAACATAGTATTTTACAAAATGGGTAGAAGCTATGCCATTAACTTCTTGTATAAGAACCCAAGTCTCAAAATTTATTTTTAATCAAATTATCTATAGATTTGGGATTCCATCTACACTTGTTTTAGATAATGGAACATGTTTCAAAAATAAAGACATCAAAAAGCTTTGCGCCAAATATAAAATTCAACATAGATGGTCTACCCCATATTATCCTCAAGGAAATGGTCAAGTGGAAGCATCTAATAAAACTTTGATTAAAATCTTAAAAAGGTTAATTAATAAATCAGGTCGAGATTGGCATACCCAACTTTATCCAATATTATGGGCTTATCAAACTAGTGTTCAAACCTCTACTGGCACTTCACCATTTGTCTTAGTATATGGAACTAAAGCTATATTTCCTTTTGAGATTGAAGTCCCTTATTTAGGTCTTTTACTTCAAAATGCTGAATTAGGAGATGAATATTGTGCTGGACGTTTAAGCCAATTGGAATTATTAGATGAAAAATGTATAAATACCTTAGAACACATTCACTCATATTAAGATAAACTCAAAATATCATATTCTAAAAAATTCCACACTCAATATTTTGAGATTGGTGATTTAGTTCTTAAATAAAATCAAAAAAATACAAATGCTCGAAATGATTTAAAAGGAAAATTCCAACCAAATTGGTTAGGACCATTTATTATCACTGCTAAATTTAAATTTGGTGCATCTCGATTGGCAACTTTAGATGGAAAATATCTTAAGGAAACCATGAATATAATGCACCTAAAATGATACTACACATAATGTCAAGAAATATCACCACTGTACATATTTGTAAATACTTCGTAATTATATATTGCATCTACTTTAAAATCATTATATTTGAAACCCTATATCAATTAATTGCATTTATCACATCAATCTATCAAAACAAAATTGGAACTCAATTACATATGGCATATAATCACATCCAATTCTTATATCATTTAAATATTAGACCGATGTCAAAATTCATAGTTAATTTTGGTTTACTTCGAAAGAATTCAAGGATTATCTTGAACCACTCACCAAATATACATTTTAAATAAAATCTTAATTTTTGCTATTGATTATAAATATCTCTTAAACCAAAATAACTACTACTTCACTAAATAAATTTTGAAGTTTTGGGAACTGATCTTGCCACTTTTGGAACCAAGAATCACTTACACATATTAAAAATGATTTTACACAAGGAAATATAACACTACATAGTAGTCCTAGCTCCTTAAGTGAAAGGTTTCCCTCGCTATCCTATTATGTGCATGGTTTAGAATACTAAGAATTGACAAAAGGACAAGATCCTCCCTACCCAAATAAAATCCCTTGCTCTTTGTCTAATTTGAGAAAGTATCCCTTAAAAATAATAATAATAAATAGAAAAAGAAATAAATTCCTCTTGTTTAAAACTAAAAGTGAACAAGAATCCCTACTCAAAGAAATCAAAAGAAAAGAAGGGGTAATGAACTTGAATCCCTAGAATTCCTTAGTTATTTGAACACCATGGGGTGATGCTCATTACAGGTTAGGTGGCATAAATCCAGCTTGGCAATGGTGGTATCCTTATGCATGACATGTATGTTACATTAGTGACATTCTTTTGTATAGACCAATGTCAGCTTGTGGATTAGCTAGCTTTTGGTAGCTTGTATTACATAGTAGCTAAATCTAACTGAATGTATACAATTATGGTAAATGAATACATCCCTTACACACATTGGTTCTTAAAACTGGCTTGCATCACTACCTTACTCAAAATTGGTAAATAAATTTCATAAACATACACATTTGATCCTTGAGAGATTTTGTATCATAACTAAGGTCAAGATGGAAAATGAATGCACAAATCACACACTAGTTCTTGATAAATTTGAAATCATCTTCGAAATAACCAAAATTCTCCTTAAATATTGATTAACAGACATCATCATTTTTTATGGATTTGTATTACTATTAGCATATGCAATTGATCCTAAAAACAATCAATCTTGCATCTTCATACTTAGCACTTAGCATAAATATGTCAATTTTATTATATTGCACGATTACTTATGATTCATCACAAAACTTGAATTTTGATCATACATAATCAATCTATTATGACAACTACAAATTTATTTCATGATGATGGCATGAAACAACCCTAATAATAATATCTTTAGGAATATTATGCCTAGCACAAGTCTTTTTACCCAAATTTATCATGTGTAATCATTATCATTGTCCAAAAATTATATTAATATTAAAACAAAATTAATCTTAAAGTCACATACATTACTTATCATCAACTACATTAATTTCAATCAATTACATTCTAAAATAATTTTGTATCATAACCCTTCGATATTAGAAATATAAAAAAAAACTCACACAAGATTCACTTCATTACTAAAGAGAGCAAACGACCTCCATAAATAGTCATAAACAAGCACACATCTTCGAAGTATTATTACTAATTGATCAATATTGTAAGGGTTTACTTCCTAATACAACTATATTTTTACAAACAATTCAATTACACCATATTACAAACATCAATTACTTCAAATTACACTTTACTACACTACAATGATATTTTGATTAAAAGCATGAGACAAATGAACATCAAAAACTATAAAACACAAATTAAAATTATGATTATGTAGATCATCAAAAGTAAACTAAAATTACATAACACATAATTAAACCATAAACATATGTATATATATGTCATCAAAAAGATACAATAAAATGGTTGATTGGTATACCACAATCATGAAATTGGTATACTCAATCCCTAGGGAGTACACTACAAAACCAACTGAGTGTATTATCCCCTAGAACCCCTAAAACTTTGGGTTTCATCACCATAATGTGGTCTAGGCTCACAAAACGGAGTAGCCCTAGACGCTATCCTAGACTTTGACCTCATAGGCCTTGAAGGAACACACTCCAGGGGTAAAGTAGCCCTTTGACCCTCAGGAACAAGCTAATAATATAGTTTCTGATAAAAGGAGGTCTACTGAGAGGTTGTAACCAACATTGCCACTACTATCTTGTTCCCTAAAGACTAGCCTAAAGTCACACTCCATGAATATCAGGACTATGACTATGATTGATGTGATGGCCCATGTGGCTGCATCTAGGCTACCTGAGACTGATCTTGACTCACAAGGGTATGCACCTGTGTAATTTGTCCATACAAATGCTAAATACAGCTATTTAGATTTGGTGCATATCGATTGGTAACTTTATATGGAAAATATCTTAAGAAACCCATGAATATAATGCACCTAAAATGATACTACACATAATATCAAGCAATATCACCACTATACATATTTGTAAATACTTCATAATTATATATTGCATCTACTTTAAAATCATTATATTTGAAACCCTATATCAATTAATTGCATTTATCACATCAATCTATCAAAACAAAATTGGAACTCAATTACATATGGCATATAATCACATCCAATTCTTATATCATTTAAATATTAGACTGATGTTTTTAAAATTCACAGTTAATTTTGGTTTACTTCGAAAGAATTCAAATATTATCTTGAACCACTCACCAAATATACATTTTAAATAAAATCTTGATTTTTGCTATTGATTATAAATCTCTCTTAAACCAAAATCACTACTACTTCACTAAATAAATTTTGAAGTTTTGGGGACTGATCTTGCCACTTTTTGAACCAAGAATCACTTACACATATTAAAAATGATTTTGCACAAGGAAAGATAACACTACATAGTAGTCCTAGCTTCTTAAGTGAAAGGTTTCCCTCGCTATCCTATTATGTGCATGGTTTATAATACTAAGAATTGATAAAAGGACAAGATCCTCCCTACCCGAATAAAATCCCTTGCCCTTTGTCTAATTTGAGCAAGTATCCCTTAAAAGAAAAAAAAAAAGAGAATAGAAAAATAAATAAATTCCTCTTGTTTAAAACTAAAAGTGAACAAGAATCCCTACTCAACAAAATCAAAATAAAATAAGGGGTAATGAACTTGAATTTCTAGAATTCCTTATTTATTTGAACACCATGGGGTGATGCTCATTACAGGTTAGGTGGCATAAATCCAGCTTGGCAATGGTGGTATCCTTATGCATGGTGACATGTCTATTACATTAGCGACCTTCTTTTTTACAGACCAATTTTAGCTTGTGGATTAGCTAGCTTTTGGTAGCTTGTATTACATAGTAGCTAAATATAACTGAATGTATACAATCATGGTAAATGAATACATCCCTTACACACACATTGGTTCTTAAAACTTGTTTGCATCACTACCTTACTCAAAATTGGTAAATGAATTTCATAAACCCACACATTTGATACTTGATATATTTTGTATCATAACTAAGGTCAAGATGGAAAATGAATGCACAAATCACACACTGGTTATTGATAAATTTAAAATCATATTTGAAATAACCAAAATTCTCCTTGAATATTGATTAACATAAATTATCATTTCATTATGGATTTGTATGACTATTAGTATATGTAATTGATCGTAAAAACAATCAATCTTGCAATTCATACTTAGCACTTAGCATAAATATGTCAATTTTATTATATTGCACGATTACTTATGATTCATCACAAAACTTGCATTTTGATCATACATAATCAATCTATTATGACAACTACAAATTGATTTCACGATGATGGCATGAAACAACCCTAATAATAATCTCTTTAGGAATATTATGCCTAGCGCAAGTCTTTTTACCCAAATTTATCATGCGTAATCATTATCATTGTCCAAAACTTATTTTAAGATTAAAACAAAATTAATCTTAAATTCACACACATTACTTATCATAAACTACATTACTTTCAATCAATTACATTCTAAAATATTTTTGGATCATAACCCTTCGAGATTAGCAATATAAAAAAATTCCACACAAGATTCACTTCATGACTAAAGCGAGCAAACAACCTCCATAAATAGTCATAAACAAGCACACATCTTCAAGGTATTATTGCTAATTTGTCAATATCATAAGGGTTACTTCCTAATACAACTATCTTTTTTACAAAAAATTCAATTACACCACATTACAAACATAAATTACTTCAAATTACACTTTACTACACTACAATGATATTTTGATTAAAAGCATGAGACAAATGAACATCAAAAACTATAAAACACAAATTAAAAGTATGATTATGTAGATCATAAAAAATAAACTAAAATTACATCACATATCATTAAACCATAAATATATGTATATATGTCATCAAAAAGATACAATAAAACAGTTGATTGGTATACCACAATCATCAAATTGGTATACTCAATCACTAAGGGGTACACTACAAAATCAGCTCAGTGTATCATCTCCTAGAACCCCTAGAACTCTGGGTGTCATCACCAGAAGGTGGTCTAGGCTCATAAAATGGAGTAGCCCTAGATGTTGTCCTAGACTCTGACCTCGTAGGCCTTGGAGGAACACACTCCAGGGTTAAAGAAACCCTTTGACCCTTAGGAGCAAGCGTATAATATAGTGTCTGATAAAAGGAGGCCCGCTGAGAGGTTGCAACTAACTCTGCTACTATTGTCTTGTTCCTTGAAGACTAGCCTGAAGTCACACTCCACGAATGTCAATACTATGACTGTGATTGATGCGATGGCCCATGTGCCTGCATCTAAGCTACCTGAGCCTGATCTTGACTCACAAGGGTATGCACCTATGTAAGTTGTCCCTCCAACTGCTAAATACAACTATTTGTATTTGGTTCATATCGATTGGAACCTTTAATGGAAAATATCTTAAGGAACCCATGAATATAATGCACCTAGAACAATACTACACATAATATCAAGCAATATCACCACTGTACATATTTGTAAATACTTCGTAATTATATATTGCATCTACTTTAAAATCATTATATTTGAAACCCTATATCAATTAATTGCATTTATCACATCAATCTATCAAAACAAAATTGGAACTGATAATAGCAAAAGCAATAAATTCCTCTTGTTTAAAATGAAAAGTGAATAAGAATCCCTACTCAAAAAAATCAAAAGAAAAGAAGGGGGTAATGAACTTGAATTCCTGGAATTCCTCAGTTATTTGAACACCATGGGGTGATGCTCATTACAGTTTAGGTGGCATCAAGCTAGCTTGGCAATGGTTGTATCCTTACGTGTGGTGACATGTCTATTATATTAGCGACTTTCTTTTGTACAGACCAATTTTAGCTTGTGGATTAGCTAGCTTTTGGTAGCTTGTATTACATAGTAGCTAAATCTAACTAAATGTATACAATCATGGTAAATGAATACATCCCTTGCACACATTGGTTCTTAAAACTGGCTTGCATCACTACCTTACTCAAAATTGGTAAATGAATTTCATAAACACACACATTTGATCCTTAAGAGATTTTTTATCATAACTAAGCTCAATATGGAAAATGAATGCACAAATAACACATTGGTTATTGATAAATTTGAAATCATCTTCGAAATAACCAAAATTCTCCTTGAATATTGATTAACAGACATCATCATTTCATTATGGATTTGTATGATTGTTAGCATATGCAATTGATCCTAAAAAAAATCAATCTTGCATCTTCATACTTAGCACTTAGCATAAATATGTCAATTTTATTATATTGCACGATTACTTATGATTCATCACAAAAATTGAATTTTGATCATACATAATCAATCTATTATGACAACTACAAATTTATTTCATGATGATGGCATGAAACAGCCCTCATAATAATCTCTTTAGGAATATTATGCCTAGCACAAGTCTTTTTACCCAAAATTATCATGCATAATCATTATCATTGTCCAAAAGTTATTTTAAGATTAAAAAAATTAATATTAAATTCACACACATTACTTATCATCAAATACATTACTTTCAATCAATTACATTTTAAAATACTTTTGGATCATAACCCTTCGATATTAGCAATATAAAAAAACCTCACACAAGATTCACTTCATGACTAAAGCGAGCAAATGACCTCCATAAATAGTCATAAAGAAGCACATATCTTTGAGGTATTATTGCTAATTGATCAAGATCATAAGGGTTACTTCCTAATACAACTATATTTTTTACAAACAATTCAATTACACCACATTACAAACATCAATTACTTAAAATTACACTTTACTACACTACAATGATATTTTGATTAAAAGCATGAGATAAATGAACATAAAATACTATAAAACATGAAATAAAAGCATGATTATGTAGATCATAAAAAAAAACTAATATTATATCACACATCATTAAACCATAAACATATGTATATATGTATATATATATATATATATATGTCATCGAAAAGATACAATAAAATGGTTGATTGGTATACCACAATCATGAAATTGGTATACTCAGTCACTATGGGGTACACTACAAAACCAGCTTAGTGTATCATCCCCTAGAACCCCCAGAACTCTAGGTGTCATCACTAGAAGGTGGTCTAGGCTCACAAAATGGAGTAGCCCTAGATGTTGTCCTAGACTCTGACATTGTAGGCCTTGGAGGAACACACTGCAGGGGTAAAGCAACCCTTTGACCCTCAAAAACAAGCTAATAATGTAGTGTCTGATAAAAGGTGTCCCATTGAGAGGTTGCAATTAACTCTTCCACTACTATCTTGTTTCCTGAAGACTAGCCTGAAGTCACGCTCCATGAATGTCGGGACTATGAATGTGATTGGTGTGATTGCCCATGTGCCTGCATCTAGGCTACCTGAGCGTAAGCTTGACTCACAAGGGTATGCCCTTATGTAAGATATCCCTCCAACTACTAAATATGGGTAGCTTGAATTGCGATCTGCCTCCTCAAACCGTCATTCTCCACCCATAGATTAGCCACCTCCCCTGCGCTACTCGCCTCCTCTACTTTTGTTGCAATACTATTTTTGGATGAATTTGTATGAGGTGTGATATATGTCTCTCACCATGGAGAGAGTATTGTGTGCTATAGTGGAGGAAGATCTTGCTATGAACCTGTTGGTCAAAATGATCACATACAGAGAAATAAGGAGTAGTCTTCTCAGGATTTCACTAAGTGTAGAGAATAGTCATGACAAAGTGACGTTTTGAAGGCCAAGGCAAAAATAAGGGAGAAAAGTCGTGATAGCATAATATTTTGAAGCCCGAGGGTCAAGCCATGATCAAAAGTCATGATAACATGACATTTTATAGACCAAGGGTAAATCTAAGGAGAAAAGTTACGACAAAATGACATTTTGCAGGCCTAAGCAGAAATAAGAGTCAAAAGTTGTGATGGGAGAAAATTTGTGACAGCACAACATTTTGAATCCTAAGGGTCAAGCCATGACCAAAAGTTGTGATAGCACAATGTTTTAAATACCAAGGGCAAAGCTAAGGATAAAAGTCGTGAGAGTGACATTTTGAAGGCCAAAGTGGAAATAAGATCCAAAATTCATGATGGCATGATATTTTGAATATAAAGGTAAGCCAAGCGAGAAAAGTCATGATACTGCAACATTTTGAAGCTAAGGGGCCAAATTAAGACCAAAATTTGTGATAGCATGACATTTTGAAGACCAAGGGCAAAGCTAAGGAGAAAAGTTGTGACAACGCAACATTTTTAAGGCTGAAGCAAAAATAAGAGCCAAAAGTCACGATGGCACGATATTTTTAAGATAAAGGTAAGCTAAGGGAGAAAAGTCATGATAACACAACATTTTTAAGCTAAGGGGCCAAATGAAGACCAAAAGTCATGATAGCATGATTTTTTGAAGGCTAAGGGCCTAATATGGACCAAAATTCATGATAGCATGACATTTTAAAGACCGAAATAGAGTTAAAGGAAAGTGGTCATAATTGTGTGACATTTTGAAACTAAGAATTTAGACAAAGACCAAAAAGTGGTGATAGAATGACACTTTGAATATAGCTATACCATGATGTTCCAAAGAGGTTAAAGAAGATTGTTGTAACAAGAAGATCTCAACCACTTCTAGTTGAAGGCTTCACACTCTCTTAACTGTCTCTTTACCAGAATGAGCCTACGGGCATGATATTGTAACAACTTTCAGTTTTTCTATTATGTAAAACTCTTATATAAAGGATGAGTGACCCAAATAAATGATCAGCTCTTAGGTTTTTACAAGGCTATGTATACAGACTTCTGAAAGCTAATAAAAGATCTCACATTATGGTTTCTGAATCATTGGTGTTTTTAATCAAGTATGTATGGACTTTTAATTGCTACATAAGGTTAGGTTGAATGTGATTTGCTTCAATTATTATTCTAAATAATTGTAACTAAATTATGCTAGATCTAAAATTAACTTTACTGATAAGCTTGCGTATGAAATAGATTTATACTGAATGCTTAGTTTCCTTGTTTTGCTGATTTTGATAAAATCTTCTCTACAAAAGGTTGTTTAAATAGTTTTGTTGTTATCTAATATGTACCGCTTAAACATTCTAGTCATAGCTATATTTCCCTCTCTTAATGCAATTCCCTCTCTCTCTTTTCCTAAAAAGTAAGGAACCATCCTCCTTTGGATATTGAACCGGGTAAACTTTGTTTTATCCTGGTCTTTCAATGTTGGCAAAGTCTTGGGTGCAAACGTAACCAAAGGCAGATTTTGCTCCAACAGTTTTTGGCATGCTCGATGGGATCCAAACCCACGTAGTATACAAATTGAAATAAGATCCAAAAGTCTCAATGGCAAGACATTTTGAAGATAAAGGTAAGCCAAGGGATAAAATTCATGACAGCGTGATATTTTGAAGCCCAAGGGTCAATCCATGACCAAAAGTCATGATAACATGATGTTTTGAAGACCAAGGGCAAAGCTAAGGAGAAAAGTCATGACTGTGATATTTTGAAGGCCAAATTAGAAATAACAGCCAGAAGTCATGATGGCACGACATTTTGAATATAAAGGTAAGCCAAGGGAGAAAAGTCATCACAATGCAACATTTTGAAACCAAGGGGCCAAATTAAGACCAAAAGTTGTGATAGCATGATGTTTTGAAGACCAAGGGAAAAGCTAAGGATAAAAGTTGTGACAACGTGATATTTTTAAAGCCTAAGTAGAAATAAGAGCCAACAGTCATGATGGTGCAATATTTTGAAGATAAAGGCAAGCTAAGGAAGAAAAGTCATGACAATGTAACATTTTGAATCCAAGGGGCCAAATGAAGACCAAAAGTCATGATAGCACAATTTTTTGAAGGCTAAGGGCTGAATATGGAACAAAATTCATGACAACATGATATTTTAAAGACCGAAATAGAGTTAAAGGAAAGTGGTCGCAATTGTGTGACATTTTGAAACTAAGATTTTAGACGAAGACCAAAAAATGGTGATGGCGCAACACTCTGAATACAATTGGACTATGATGCCCCAAAGAGCTTAAAGAATATTTTTGTAACAAGAAGATCTCAACCACTTCCATTTGAAGTCTCCATGCTCTCTTAACTTCCTCTTTACTAGAATGAGCCTACGGGCATGATATTGTAACAACTTTTAGTTTTTATGTTATGTAAAACTCTTATATAAAGGATGAGTGACCTAAATAAATGATCGACTCTTATGTTTTTACAAGGCTATGTATACAAACTTTTGAAAGCTAATAAAAGATCTCTCATTCTAGTTTTTGGCTCATTGGTGTTCTTAATCAAGTATGTATGGACTGTTAATTGCTATATAAGGTTAAGTTGAATGTGATTTGCTTCAATTCTTATTCTAAATTCTTGCAACTAAATTCTGCTAAAATTGAAATTAACTTTTTTGATAAGCTTGCGTATGAAATAGATTTATACCGAATGCTTAGTTTCCTTGTTTTGCTAATTCTAATAAAAGCTTCTCTACAAAAGGTTTATTAAATAGTTTTTTTGTTATCTAATATGTACCGCTTAAATCTTCTAGCCATAGCTATTTCCCTCTCTTTATGCAATTCCCTCTCTCTCCCTTTTCCTAAAAATCAAGGAACCGGCCTCCTCTGGATATTGAACAAGGTAAACTCTATTTTAGCCCAGTATTTCAATGTTGGCAAAGTATTGGGTGCAAATATAACCAATTTTTGGGGCCAAATTCCATCATCTAGTGCCCCGAAATTAGGTTTTAAAATTGCTCACCTAATTTTTTATGCTTTTTGAGCTGTTCGAAGGTCAATATCTCCTAATGTATTTAGATTTAGGACTTGAAACTTCATTTTTGTCTTATCTATGGTAAGAAGGATGCGCACCCCAATTTTGGCCCCCATCTGACTCATTTCAATTTTTAGGGTTTTTTTAGAGAGACATCGTCATGGTGCTCACCCATAACCAAGCCCAATCACGGGCGGATGCTGTGAAGAACATCCAAGGAGGCACAAGTCACCTCCGGTATAGCCCCAAGGATTTGGTCATACCACCTTGGTGGCCTGACACACAAGGCAGACCCCTCCACACCTTAACGGATAGGGACTATAGGGGCACCCCTTCTAGGAGCACTCCTGTTCAGCATAGCACTCAGCACACACCCTTCCATGAGGGGTACATTCATAGGAGAGCTCCCTTAGATGCTTGCTATGAGCGGTCACCATGCGATGAAGCGCTAAGTCAACATAGGGTTCGACGGGAGGAACCACATGATTACACTATCCCTCCTTCACCCCCTCTAGTTGTTAGGACTACAAGGACAAATCCAGAGCAGAAGGCTCCTCAGGCAGGGCGAGCTAACCCCACCCGTCCATTTTTCACTTATGAAAGAGAGCATGAGGAAAACCCTTACCTTCCTCAAGAGCAATATACATTGCAGGAGCAAGAAGCCTTCACAAATTCTAGCTATCAGGATCACCTATTGAGGCCAGAGCCTCGGATAAATGCCACTACCTCCAACAGAGGGAGGTGGCCTATAGAGATCTTGGATCACTACGACCAAGATAGATATCTAGGAGAGGCATCTAGGCCTTCTAGAAATGAGGTAGTAAGACCAACTATCTTAGAATCTGTCAAGCATTTCACACATCGGATGCAACTCATGCAACTTGAGCTAGAATGACAATAGTTAGAGCAATGGTATCTTCTAAATAAAGAGCACCTTTAGCACCAGAAGGATGAGTTGTTCCAACACACTATGCAGGAGGGGACTCCAACCCCTCACACGCATAAGACAAAACATTATGAGGGGCACAACCCATGGGGGCGAGACAGGTCATCGCAACCTCATCAAATGCTACCCCCAACACCTCCTAGATAGGAGTGGGAGGTTGCTCTCCTAATTCCTGAAGCACCACCCTCGATGCCTCCTAGACATGAGTGGGAGGCCGCTCCTATAACCAATGACGGGTGCCTTCCTCAGACATCCACCTAGGTTTATGAGCCACCCTTAGAAATTCATCAAGAAGCCTCTAAGGAATCAGAGTGAGAAGAAGAGTGGGATGAACTACCCTACCAAGGCATGGGGGGTGCTATCTGGCCACCCCTCCATAGGCCCCAAGTTCCTCAACAAGAACCAACCAAAGAGGAGGAGCTCAAATCCCTCGATACATGCAAAGCGCTAGAGCACTTAGAGTCGGTAGAGACCAAGATTTTGGAGCTCCCAAGGCCCAACTTACATGAGGCTCCTTTCGAAGAGGATCAACCTTTAACCGTAGGGCTACCTAATGATGTAGTCCTCCATGTCTCAGAATCTCTAGATTCTGATGAGCTGTACTCACTGGTCGAAGGTGAGGATAAGATAGAGATAGCCCATAGCAATCACATGTGATAGCATCGACATCCCATAAATATCAATGAAGCAATTCAACAGCTAAACATAATACTAGGGCATGAGTGGGACCAAGCGTTACATCTGCCACTTTGGGCACACAGAGATCAACTTTCACCCAGAGACCCCATAGCAACATCAGTGCCGAGGGTGGACCCTGTCCTCCTATCCGTGCATAGGGCTGATCCATTCGTGCCAATCCCTCTACAGCCAGATCTAGAGTGCAAAGACCATCAAGCTGGGGGTACCTCTATCCCCTGAAGAGCAAGCCAAAAGCTCCAAGGATTATCGCAATCACTTGGTCACCCCAAAAGCTCCAAGGATTATTGCAATCGCTTGGTCAATCCCAAAAATGCTCCAAGGATCCCTAAAATCGCTTGGTCAAATCCCAAAAATGCTCCAAGGATCCCTAAAATCACTTGGTCAAATCCCAAAAATGCTCCAAGGATTCTAAAATCGCTTGGTCAATCCAAAAATGCTCCAAGGATTCCTAAAATCGCTTGGTCAAATCCAAAAAGGCTCCAAGGATTCTCAAAATCGCTTGGTAAATCCCAAAAAGGCTCCAAGGATCCTTAAAATCGCTTGGTCAATCCCAAAATGCTCCAAGGATTTCCACAATCGCTTGGTCAAAAATCAAGAAAATTCAAAAACAACAAAAATCATCAAAAACAACAAAATTTTTGCATCTCATTTCTAGGCATACTCAAATTCATCAATAGAGAGCTCTTCTCGCACCTCATCTTCATATTAAAAAAAAATCAATCCATCAAAAACACAAAAAATACATAGCTGCATCAAAGCATTGCATCCATACATTGCATATTTGTGGTCATACGGGTCAAAGGCACCATAGGTTGTAATTGCTCTGTTAGTCCATCTTGTTCCACACTGTTCCATTTTACAAAAACAACAAAAACACCATGCATTGCTTTTACCACACTAGAGTCAATGGTCTTTTAATGTATCAAGAGTTTTCATGATTCAGTCATCATTTTGCTCTTTAGCCATGTAATGTATCAAGTCAGACAGATTTTACGAAGGTAGAGTTACACTTGAAATACGCCTTGTTATGTAACATCCCAACACAAATTAAAACACATAAAAATTCCCAAGTTGTGTGAACGAAAGATGAAACCTGCATAGTAATCCAGGTCACCATAAGCGAAACAGTTATCTTGCTCATCCCCCCATGCGAATGGTTCTAGAATGCTGAGAATTGACAAAAGGACAAGCTCTTTCCTATCCATTCACCTCCATATACAGTGGTTTTCACCACTACCAAATTCCAATCATAGTTGGTTCCCAAAGTTGTAAGGATTTGTACTACACGTCCCTACCAAGGATGGGTAGTCATCCCCAAGACCTAAAAGGATCAACACCATTCACAAACAAAATTCCAACAAATCATCATCCTAACACTTTCCATTCACCTTTGGTCTCCAAGTTGTAAGGATTCGTACTATCCACCCCTAACCAGGATGGGTAGTCATCCCCAAGGCCTAAAAGATCAATTCCCTTACTCCATAATCTCCATCACCCCCTTGGTTCCCAACGTCGTAAGGATTCGTACTACATGTCCCTGCAAAGGATGCATAGTCATCCCCAAGTCCACAAGGATCAAGGCCACTCACAAGCCCAAACTCACAATACTCAAAATACAAAATCAAATAATAGTGGTTATCACTACTATTCAAAATCCTTGCTCAAAAAGAATTAATAGAAAATAAACAGTGATTTTCATCACTATATAGAAGAGCAACTTTCTAAATCATTCAGCCAACAAATATCCTGAACTTGAATCCCTAGAATTCTTAGCATTCGAAAACCATCTAGGTGATCCTCATTACGGGTTTGGTTGATAGCCTATCTGGCAATGGTGGTATCCTACCCGCATGACGATATGTCCGTCACATTCGCTTTGCGTATGTGTAGACCAATGTTTGCATAAGGATGAGCTAGCTTATGGTATCCTGGATAACACCGCAGATTAATCTAACTAAATACAACAAAGGAGTTAGTGGAGCTAATTAGGTGATCCTCAATACAGGTTCGGTTGAAAGCCCATCTGGCACTGGCGGTATCTTGACAAATACCACATAAATGAACTCAATTGCACACACAGGGATGTGAAATAGCTTGGTCAAAAACAAGTTCGATTCATACCTTGTTCAAAAGTCTTGTAAGATAAAGTACGATCATGGCTAGTGAGTTAAAACCGTCCGAGTCTCAGAAAACCTTAGCTACATTTCTAAACCAACTACGCTACTTTTCATCCTTACAATACCATCAAAAAATACAAAAAAAAGAAAAACCACAGCTACACATACAAAGTCATGCATCATAGCAATCGCCTAAAAACAAAATAAAAAGAGTCCTAAACAGTCTATGGTGCCATAGCCAAACATCACAAATTCCATCCATCCATTTCATTTTGCATATCACATAAAAATCAAAAACATTTGCATTCATCATAACATATGCATTCATCAAAATAAATAAACATGCATACATCCATAGTCATTAGCCATCATGCATAAAGATCAAATCATCACATGTACATAACCAAAATAAAATCGGTATATGTATATATATATATATCATCAAAAAAAATGCCCGCAGGCTACAAAACTGGTCCTCAGACCTCGCAATCATATAACAAAACCCACCCTAAGGCATCGACCACCATGATCACACAGGATCGGTGCGACGAGAACTACCCCCCGTGGTGTGGGTCCTATGGGACCCTGTAGGGCAGCTACTACTAGCCCCCGCATCATGCCTGCTATCGCCTCCCTCATCCAATTGTCTGCGACGAGATGATGCTGACTACTCAGTATCACTATCCCTCATTCGATGCAAAGATCCATTTCTCGAGGGCTCAGGTAGCCGCCCACCAAGGTGGATGACCTCCCTCTCCAAGTCTAGCCGATGTCGAAACCACTCTACCTCCCGTCGATGATAGTAAGATACTGCATCATCGCGTTGTGCCAAAACCCTATCCCGCTCTGCTAGCTGAGCCCGTAGGAGATCCCTCTCTCGCAGCGCGTCCCCCAGCTCTAGATCCCGCATCCGTAGTAGCTCTGTCAGTCATGCATTCTCAGCACGTATCCTAGACTCCATCTCCTCTGTATCTACCTGAAGTATAGGACTCTCTAGAACAGCAACCTACTCTGGCTCCCACTGCTCCTCCATGTCCTGCATGTCCGGCTGATCCGGAGCTCCCAAATCTACATCCTCATCCCCCACCTCAACCATGTCCGCATCATCCAACGGAACTCCCCAATCATCCCCTGCTACCTTAGCACCCTCCATTGCCACCTCTGTGCCTCCCAGTGGCCCCTCTCCTCTCCATCGCCGCAGTACCCACCATGAGTCATACTCAGTGGTAGTCCCGACGTCATCCACGTCCGAGACGTCGATCACCACATCTGACTCCTCACCCAATGGCGCGATGGCCGATCGATCTAGAGTCCTCTCATCTCCCCGATGCCGATAGACCACGGGATCACTAGGCAACCCTTGGTGCACCCCAAACTATCGTGTAACTCGGCTATATGAGAATAACTCATGCTCGGTCCCATGTCGCCCAATCAACCACCGCTCCCTACGTACCCGTCGGAGCCACTCTCTAGCCTCCGACCAGGTTGGACAGTCCCGATAAGGGCGCCAAACCACCTCCCCTAGAGTGAGCCGAGAGAAGGCATCAGTATAGTGCTCTACATCACCTGCCCATCGTCGACTCTGCCCCTGCTTCACCGACCGTCGCCACGAAACTGCATAACCTATCTCCTTATCCTCCATCGTCGCCCGAGTCATCCATGGTAACCCGGTTGGCCTCTCAATTGCTATGTGCTGCCAACCCCAGAACTACAACAGATAACTGTAGCTGACCCCCTTCCACTATCGATAGCGGACCCCATATAGCTCCCCGTAGAGTTGTGCCAACAATGTCTGCCCCCATCTCAAGATCAGCGGTGCCTCTATCGGGCACTCTACCAACTGCCACACCAAATCTAGCAGGTTCCACGGGAACCTCGTGCCTGACGAGTCAGGTAGTAACATGTTAGAAATGAGGCCCATCAAGAATGCGTGCCTCACTCCTAACACCCCCCTCTCCTGCCACCATCCAACCAAAATCTTGCCAACCTGGCAGTCCACCTCGATCGTATCCACTGGGTTTTCTACACCCAGCCGCTCCCCATGCCCGAAGCATCTCGTCAGTACAGCAGTCCGCTGATCACGTGGCGATGTCCTAATAGGCAGTCCATCTATCAAAATCCGAAGAATCCGATAGACATCCTCCAGAGTCACAGTCATCTCCCCTGTCGGGAGATGGAAGGTGTTGGTCCACGGATCCCAAAGTTTGATCAGGGCCGTCAGATAGGCCTGATCCGGGACCATAGGCTCCAGTTGAGCCACCTTCTTGAGCCCAAGGGCATCAATCCATTCCCAGTCAGCATCATTCAATGCCCCCCACACCTCAGTGAAAGCAGCGGGTACACGGTACCGGCTCCTAACAACCTGCAAAAGAAAATAATTCAACAAAAAAAAAAAAATTAATTAAAATCATAGAAAAAAAAACTGTACAGAAAAACAACACACTTACAGCTTTAAAAACAAAAATAAACTCTAGGGAGCACTTACGGGTTTCGCTTCGGCTCCGCCGCTCGAACCAGTTTGTGCACTCATGATGGCAAGGAAAATTTCAGCAGCGCTTCGCTTCGTAGAATTTACCTCCTCCTCCCAGAGCTCCAAAATCGCAAGAAAAATTTGACACAAATGAGCCCAAATTCAAGTTTTGGCCCTTAAATAGGCCTTTGAGCTGGAATTCATCCTTTACTGGGATGAGCGCTCTGGTTAGCGCTCGTCCCACCCAAGGACGAATTCTACAGCTGGAATTCGTCCCACCCTGGGACGAATTCAGGCCAAAAACTTCAAAAAACATCAAAAAATGAACAAAAATGCACTAAAAACCAACAATAAATTTTCCCGATAAGAGTGCTGTTGCACTTGACATCCCGGGCATACAAAATAGACGTTGGGGTCACAAATTGTCATTATTCTACTCCCTAAGAAGGCTACTTTAGCCGGACCGCTCCATGGGAAGACGGATTTTCGCCAATTTCAGCTCCAAGTAGCGTCGCAAAAAGGGTTAACACCCACCAAAAACAGGTCCAAATGTTGGAAAAATTGCACATGCTTAACGATAAACCATCTAAAGGCACCCTTGCACAAGTCATCTTGGGTCAAGCGACTCGTCGCTTTTCTCACGAAGGTCATTCCCTCATCGATTCGTCGCTTGAGGGGGTAGTCACACTTAGTCACCAATCAACAAGCACACACCCAATTAAGGAAAATGACATGCATTCAAAGAATCATTGACAAAGACAATTACGCTCCTGCTTGGGGCAATAAACAAGCAATAACAATCAAATTGATCAAACACTTGGCATTCGTGAATCATGAACACAAGGTTCCCCTGTGGACAAAAGGTTGCGCCCTTTGCCTAATCATGACTAATCAATGTCCAAGCTCAAGTCACACCTCACCAAAATAGGTTAATACTTGAAATCAAATTCCTTAGCTCGTTAGAAGCAAGGATTCAAGAATGCATGCCCTTTCCATGCTTGGGGCATCAAAATTTGGTTAGGTTACCAAGAAACCCTAATCATTAGTGCTTTGGCTATCTATTTTTGCTCGATGCTGCGCCATGCACAGCGCATCCCAAAAAGGGGCATCTGTAGACACCAAAACGGCACCAATCTGATTATGTGACTACAAACACTGATCGCTTTGACAAACACAGCCCCCAGGGCAGCCCTCAGAGGTCAAACAGTGGTCCTAACCACTTTCATAGCAATTTTGTAAGGTCAAGAAGCAATTTGGCACATTTAGGCACTTTGTCCAGTATTCGTCTCACCCAGGGACGAATACTAACTGGGATTCGTCTCACCCAGGGACGAATTCTGAAATCGTCTCTAGTCAGGATGAATTCCAAGTTTAACGGGCAAAAAGAAAAATGCCGCCAAGTGGCAGCCAAGGACAGTCAATTATTGCCTCCTGCCATGCATGCGCGTGTAGGTGGGTAGGTTGGCGGTTAGTGGACTGTCACAAGGGCAGTCATGGAAGCCCAAGTCAGGGAGGAGTCTCCTCCCTCTTAGGAAGGCATGGCCGCCACATGGCATCCCTGCATGCCCCTCCAAAGAGACCCCATGGGTCTATAAAATGGTGGAATTTCCCACCCAAAAGAGGACATATTGGAGGCGATTTCAAGCAACGAAGTGTTGTCCAATTGAACACCCATTTGCATCTTTTTGATTCACCTTCTCACATCCATTAATCTCTTTCACAAGGGAGGTTATTGGGTGGCTTTTGGAAGCGTGGATCTAACCCAAATCCAACATTTGACCACCTTAAACCACCAATTTGCCGACACCCCAATCCTAAGAGGTTTTGGGCCCATCCCTAGTGGATTGGCGCCAAAATCAAGTGCCAACGGTGGGAGGCCCACTTGGGCACCCCGCATTTTTCCTTTAAGTTTCATTCTAAAGCATTCTAGATTATTTGTTCATGTCGCATCTTATGTTATTCTGTTTAGTTAACTCATAGCTTCAATTCCATAACATTTTGATCAGATTTTATCATGCCTTTTGTCGCTTTGTTGTCCCACTAACTTGCAGGTGGCGATATCGAATTCCTGAGGATAGAGGCCAAATTGGGAGAATCCGACCATCTAGGTCATCCCAAAATGGCCCCAATTACCTAACCCCTTTGTCTGCAGGCATTTTGGAGGTCCCGAGGTTCGACATTGGAGCGGCATCAACTCGGCTTTTCCTAACACAGTAGAATTCGTCCCACCCGGGGACGAATAGCAGTCAAAATTCGTCCTGCCCAGGGATGAATTCCAGTTGAAAGTATATTGGCCAACTGTTTCAATGGCAGTGGCCCTCTGGTAATGTCTTATGTCCTCTGTCAGGTTTTCAGGTCATTTAGATTCACTTTACTCACTATTTTAGACAATTGTTCATATGCATCTTTTGGCAATTTCAAAGAACAAACTTTCCCTTTTGTCACAGGTGCTACTAACGCCTTGTTTGTTTCTTTGATTGCAGGAGGAGCAACAAGAAGTGAGGATTCATCGGCATAAGCGGCGACAACACTCTGGCCTGCCCATTTCAAACGTGGGCATGCGAAAGAGGGATCAATGATCACGATTGTAACCAAATCCATTTAACGCTCCTAGCCCCTAAAAAGGGAGGAGGCGATTTTGTAATCGTGGTTAAAGAGTTTAATAAAAGGGCTATGACTTCTCTAAATTCTTGTAACTGATTTCAATCAATTTGCCTCTTTCGTTTAATGCACTTCATATTCTAGGACTTAAGCGTTATTTTGATTTGAATGCATCGAAGTAGTTTTCCTTTCTAAAAGCTTTCGGAATCTCATGCTTTCAGAGTTACCTTATAGATGGTCTACTATTATAAGAAATTTGATTCAATATTTCTATTCAAAAGAAAATCCTCCTGAGGAGAACCCTGTAGTTCATCCAACATAACCTCCAATAGGACCTACACCTAGGAATATGGCACAAAATGTAGTCCCAAATCAGTCCTTGCAGAAGTACCCCAGCTGGAACACAACTAGCCTCCTTAGACTAGCCCAAATGCATGACATTCCTCAAGTTGTGTTTAAGGCCATCCCTACCTATGATGGATCTGGTAAAATTGCATATGAGCACTACCAAGATATTTTGAAGCTGGTAGTAATCCACAATATAAAAAATGAAGATGTTATTGTCAGAATCCTCGCCCTATCCTTTGGAGAAAATATTTTGCATTGGCTTAGGATACTTGAAGACAATACCATTACCTCATGGGAAGCATTTGCTAAGCCCTTTGTGGAAGAATTTAATGAATTTGCTAATCCTTTTTCCATCATTAATCAGCTCACATCTATGCAGAAACATCAGCAAGAAACTATTTCAGATTTCAACTTGAGGTTCAGTAAGACCTGAAAGAGAATTCCCCTTGTAGCTAGACCAACTGCAAGTCTTGCTTACATATATTATATTAGATCCCTTGGATTAGAATTAGGTTTTCAAACCCAAAAATCTGGGGTGGAGATCTTTCCATGGGTTTATAATGCAATTGTTCATGCATAGAATATACTTATTAATGTAGGAAGATTACCCCTAAAAGTTGTGTTGCCCTACAATTTGGAAACCACTAATGTCCAAGGTCAAATATTTGCTTCATATTATATGGACCCTCCTCCTTTGTCATCTCAATTTTCATAGATGACTCTCATTCCTCAGTCAAAAGCATCATGTGTTGTAGTTTCGTTCCCTCCACTTCCTTCTGTTGGTCCGACTTTTATACACACCCTGTGAAGAATGAGCATGAAACTCTTATAACACTTATAAGGGATAAATCCCACTCACTTTAGGATCTTACTGGTTATCCAAGGTGTGAGTTACAGAGTTGGGTCGAATGTCTATTCACTCTTTTCCACTTCGGAATAGTTTTCAAAATGGACTATGTCTGTTACCTTACAACGGGCTCTGAACTTGTTCAATAATGTTTAGAAGTTGTTACTTTGTTGACAATCGGATTTAAAATCAGTTCTTTGATCTAGCTCTTATGGGTCAGCAGATTTAAATAAAAGACAAATTTAAAAGAAAATAAAAATGGATCATTTCACGGTAAAACAGAGAGGGTAGGGTAAGGCAGAAAGAGAAGTCTATCAAACTTAGCTGTAAAAACCAAAACTACCAATTTTATTTATACTATCAGCTTCACAATAGAACAAATCAAAGAAGAAGGTGTCCAGCTTTCTAAGATCACCTTCTACTAAGAGCATAAGACAGAGATGGAACAGATCTGAAAGAAAATCATAAACAGAAGGGAAGTCGGTTAAAATTGGTATCATTCACCAGCAACATAGCTCACACAGTGAGGACAGAGCAATTAGAACAGACTTGAACCTTAAATCTGTGGTTTTCCCTAGCATACAATAAAACAACTGAAGCCCAACAACATATTTAATCTTGATATCACGGATTTACAGACATATATTTAATAAACTTTAATGAGATGAAAACAAAAGAAAATGAACTTAGCACAATCTGAAAGAGATTAGGCTCCTGGCCACGCTATCACAGAAAGCAAAAAGCACATCAACTCCAAGTCCAGAATAAAGCATTTAACAAGATTTGCAAGAAATTGCTTCAATAGCCTTTTTTCTAAGTTTTCCCCTCCTGCGATTACATTTAGAAGAAGTATTTATAGACTCAAGACAGACCCTGATCTTTTCAGAAATATCTTCTTCTCAAACCCTAAATCTTATCACCTTAAACCCTACTACCCGGGTTTTACAATATAAAGCCTTTAAAAATAAAGCTTTCGATAAAACTTAACCATTCTGCAAATCCGTGCAGTTACTTGCCATAAATGGAGAAGGCGGAATTCGAATGCCACTTGCATCCACCTGCAACTGTGTGTAAATGTCCTCATTAATTCCCTCGGGAAATTTGGATGAGTCACCACTTCTCTGACATTTCATCTCCGCAGAGCCATCCCTGAGTTGAAAATCTCTGCACGCCATTAATTCCGCCATAAATTTTCATTAAATGCATCCATCGGCAAATTTCGGTAACCGAGTGTAGATATTTTCATTTTTCGACCAATTCTCGACATACTCCATTAAATGGGCAGCTGCTTAGTCACCGTAAAGTCTCTTTGCGGCCAAATCTATAAAATCTGGATGAAACAACAATTCTCGGCATCTCTCATTTTAATATGACGGTCCTCGATTAATCTGTGCTTAACTTTGTCTTTCTGGCCATTTCTCCCGTTATCATGCAAGTGCCAGATGGCTTTTTAAAAAAAGACAAAAGAAGGATTAGTACTTTAATTAAATCAGATTAAAACTTTAATCATTAAATCACCCGCTAAAGTTCATTACATGTTGGCCTGCTTCGTGTTGACACGTGTCGCAAAAATCGTGACACGTGTCCATTTCCAGCTGTTATCCATTTCGGCCTCTTTGCTGCCATGGTCGCGAAAATGCGACATGTCACGATTTCGTGACATGTCGCGAAATCGTGACCTATTTCTGCATTTGGTTCATTCTGCCCACCATGGTCGCGAAAACGCGACATGTCACGATTTCGTGACATGTCACGAAATCGCGACCTACTCCTGCCCTGGGCGTCTTTTGGCTGTCGCTGCTGCGAAACCGCGACATGTCACGATTTCGCAACATGTCGCGAAATCCCCCCTCCTTCTTTCTCCCATGCCTTTCTCATGATTTCGCCCCTCCTTGTCCATTTCCCCTTCTTCCACTTGCTTCTTCTTTTGTCCTTTTGCCCCGCTCCTTCCCTTTCGCCTCCTGTTTTCTTGTCCATTTACACGTCGTCACGATACTTCTCCGTTTCACTTTCCTTATTCTTTTTTTTCCGTTTCCTTTTGCCTCCTAAATGCGTCATGTCACGATTTCGTGACATGTCGTGAAATCGTGACGTTCCATACGCACTTGCTCTCTCTCTCCAAACCCGTCGCGATTTCGTGACATTTCCAAAAATGGAAAGTGTCGCGATATCGTGACATTTCCAAAAATGGAAGTGTCGCGATTTCGCTACGTTTTCAGGACTTAGCCGATTTTTCTAAAACCCGTCGCGATTTCGTGACATTTCCAAAAATGGAAAGTGTCGCGATTTCGCGACTTTTTCAAAAATGGAAAGTTTTGGCCTCTAATGAATTTATCTATCTATATTCTGCATTTTTTTCATATCAGTGAAAGATTTTCTTTACTCATAAATGATTCTAACATGTGAAAAATGAATTCTGAAATAAATCAAAGCCAGATGCAAGCTTATTGGATACTTTGGTATATGCAAAACTTGACAAAGGATGCAAGCAAAATTTGGAATTTAAAACCTGGAAAACTCAAGAGGGTCCTTACTGCAAAATGAAAGCTCAATATTTTCAAAGGATGGAAATTCATTTTTCAGTGGGGGTGTGTTGCTTCTCAACAAATGGCGATATCTACGGGTAAAATAGTAGCATTATTTTAGAACCCAGGACTCTAGTTTCAAAACAACATAGACCATGTATCATGCCTTGCCACAGATATTCTTCAAAATAATTTGACTACTAGCTGATAGTTGTCAAAATTTCCCAAGGACATACTAGGCTGAATCATTTAAGGAAGATTTCG
The DNA here is from genome assembly GCA_028583015.1 of Wollemia nobilis. Classification (NCBI taxonomy): domain Eukaryota; kingdom Viridiplantae; phylum Streptophyta; class Pinopsida; order Araucariales; family Araucariaceae; genus Wollemia; species Wollemia nobilis. The sequence continues at coordinate 3,248,541 of JAQPPZ010002068.1, forward strand.
GATGTGCAATTACAAGCGTATAAAACTTTCTTCAAGAATGACTGGGCCTTCGAATGTTGAACTCTGGATTGATCAGCTTTTCTAGATTGTAAAAAGGGGAAACCGAGTAGAGCTCTGTTTACTAGTTTAGCCTTTTACAGCCTCGACAGAGTTACCCTTTAGATTTACACGACCCAGATTCACAACTGTAAGGTAGAATCTACAACTTGGTAAAAGAAAAACATCTTTTGAAGTCTTGGCTGTCTCTTTGATTACATAACTTTTTTCTTCTCTTTTTTTTTTTATATATAGGAAATAACAGAGTGCCAATTCTATGTTGTCTTGCTCAACTTTCATCTTCTCTCTCTCTTCTTTGAAATATACCGAAGTCTGAAAAGCCTTTAAAAGAAGAACAACAATTTTTCTTTTAATATCTCATCAGTCTGGAACTGCTTCAGCCTGGGTACTGATAGCCTCTATGGATACTCAAATAATTTCACGAATCATAGTCCCCTCTTATGACCAACTTTTCTTGGATTCCCTAGGAGTTTCTCCAGCCAAACAGTATAGCAGTTTCTTTATAATTAAAATAACTGTGGCAAGCAAGACACAAAATCCAATCATCCTTCCACTATTGTTCTGAATAACAAAATAGTTCCACTGCTCAGTTTAAGCAGACTATCTCTCAATTAGAATAATGAACACTGGATTCTGAACTCAGAATAAAACAATTTTTAGAAGGCTAACTTTTCATTGATGCTCAGGCAAAACTTAAAAAACAGAATTTTAAAATAAAATAAACTACACAGACCTCAAGGATAAACACAGACCTCAAAAATAAAATAAAATAAACTGTACAGACTCAAAAGGGGAAAACACAAAACTTTAAAATCAAATAAAACACAGACCTTTAAAACAAAATAAAATCAAATCAAACAAAATAAAACTGTACAGACATTTAAAATAAATACTAAATAACTAAATAAAAAATAACTAAAAAATAAAACAAACCTTTAAAATAAAATAAAATTAAACTAAAGCTTATTTACAATGTATACACATGTTACAACTTCTTTGTGACTCATTCAAACGATATATTGGATGGAACAGCTGAGAAATAATGTTTTAAGTATTGACCATTAACAAGGAGGTCCAGAAAATTACCATCAAGGTCCTGTAAACGAAATGCGTTATTACCCAGAATCTCAACAATCTGGTATGGCCCTATCCACAGTGGCTGCAACTTTGTATGCTTACCTTTCTTTTCATGGGCCTTGTCCCATAGAAGCACCAGGTCTGCAAGTCTGAAAGCTTTCACTTTGGCTCTTTTGTCAAACCAGCGCTTGACGGTTTCTTGGTGCCGGCTGAAATGTTCCAGGGCTTGGAGTCTTTCATCCTGTAAATTAGTTAGATCCAAAACACGGGCCTCTGCATCTGCTTGATCCTCAAAATAGTCTAAGACAAATTGATAAGTAGGTAATTTCAGAGAGATGGGAACAATGGGCTGAGTACCATACAGCAAAGCAAATGGGGAAGTTTTAAGAGCCACTTTATATTTTATCCTGTCAGCCCAAAGTGCATATTTCAATAATGTATGCCATTGTCTGGGTTTGTCTGCTGCAGATTTCTTAATGGCATTCATTAAATTCTTATTCGTGGACTCAGCTAGTCCATTACCTTGGGGATAATAGTTGGATGAAAATCTGATAACTATCCCCATCTGGTATGCCCATTCTGCAAACTCCAATGATTGGAAGGCTGGTCCATTATCACACACCAAATTCAGAGGAACCCCAAACCTGGTTATGACATTTGACTCTAGAAATTCGATCACTTCATGAGTCGTACTTCTTATGGTGGCTGCTGCTTCGACCCATCTTGTGCAGTAATCAGTAGCTGTTAGAACATACTTATGCCCTGCTGAAGAATTTGGGTTAATCACTCCCACAAAATCAAGTCCCCATTGCATAAAAGGTTTATTTATTACAACAGGCTGCAATGGTAGAGCCCGGTTGGCCTCTTTGGCTGCAAAAGTTTGGCACTGATGGCAAGTTCTCACATGCTGATGGGCATCTTTAAATAACGTAGGCCGATAATAGCCTGCTCTCAATATTTTATGCACAGTAGCAGATCTTGAGGAATGTCTTGCCCCTAACTTTTCATGAAAACTGGACATGACTTCATTGACTTCACTCCGAGAAATGCATCTTAAGAAAATGCCAGCATAATTTTCTCTGTACAAATTACCTCCCTTGAGGAGATAATGAGCAGCTTTCAGTTTTAGTGCTCTCCTTTGGGTTCTATTCAAGTGAGACGGGCAAATTCCAAATTGCAACAGATGAATAATATCTCCATACCAGTCATCAGATTCAGAATTTAACTGATTAATTTCTTGCTGCACAGGTATTTCGGCAATGTGTCGGGACAAACCAAGTCCTCTGATTAATTTTGTAGGCCGAATTTCTAAGTCATATTCCTGCAGTCTTGTAACCCAATTACCTCTTAGTTCACCCAATTCGTCCTGACTTAAAAGGTATTTAACAGCTGGGTCCGGAACTATAGCATGAACTCTGCTTCTTAGTATGTAGTGCCTGAACTGCTTAACTGCTCTCACCAAGGCATAAGCTTGTTTGTCTAAACGAGAATATTTCAGCTCAGCCCCCTTTAAATTGGTACTCTTGAAAGCAATTGGATGCTCCCCCGTTTCTCTCCGTTGGGTCAGAACTGCAGCAAGTGTGTGTTCAGAAGAAAAGGTGTATAGATAAAAATCTGCACTGAAATCTGGGCTCACCAGAACTGGTGCTTGCTTGATGGCGGTCTTGATTTCTTGGAACGCTGTTTTAGCTTCTGTTGTCCAGACAATCTGAGCAGTTTCCTTTAGCATGTCATTCAGTGGCTTGACTATCTCTGCAAAACCGGAGATGAACTTCATGACAAAGTTAATTTTTCCAAAGAAGGACCTCAACTCTTTCTTGGAGTTGGGAAAGGGTATGCCGGATATGGCTTCAACTCTGTCCGGATCCATGGAAATGCCATCTTTTGTGATCAAGTGCCCAAGGAGCTTTCCTTCCGTTACACCAAAAATGCACTTCTTCGGATTCAAAGAAATGCCGAACTCCCTGCATTTGTTGAACACAGACTCCAAGTGTTTTACATGGTCAAACCGAGATTTAGAGAAGACTGTTAAATCATCCATGTAAACAACAATGCATTTACCCATAAGGCCTTTGAAGGCATGATCCATTGCCCGTTGAAACGTAGCTCCGGCATTTATTAATCCAAATGGCATCCTCTTGTAAGCAAAAGTTCCCCACTTAGTTGTGAAAGCAGTTTTCATCCTGTCTTCCCTGTCAACCAATATCTGATTATACCCTGAGAAACCGTCCAGGAAAGACATCATTTCCGAACCATTGACAATCTGCAACACCTCATCCATAGAAGGCAGAGGATAATTATCTTTCTCAGATGCCTTGTTCAAATTTCTAAAATCCACACACAGGCGGATCTCTCCATTTTTCTTTCTGACTGGCACCAAATTGGCCACCCAAGTAGAATGCCTAACGGGAAAAATTATGGCGGCACTCAATAATTTTTCTACCTCCTTCTGGATGAGGGGCTCTAGCAGAGCGTTGACATGCCTCTGTTTTTTCCGGAAAGGTTTACAAAATTCTTTTAAAGGTATAACATGAGTGTAAACTTTCGGATCAAAAACTTTTAAGTCTTTGTAAGACCAGGCCATAACATCCTTGGACCTGTGAAGAAAATCAATCATATTTCTTTTTATTTTTGGATCACAAATTTTAGCCAACTTGATGTGCCTGGGATCTTCTTCAGTCCCCACGTTCAGGTTCTCGGTCTCACTGTCTGTTGCACCCACAGAATCCTCAGAACTCACCTTTTGCCTGATTTGGTCAACATCAAAGAGCCGCTCCAGTTCCACCATCCCTTTTGGAATTCTGTTATCTTTCAACCTTATTATTCCCCTGTCATCATCTAACTGCTCCAGCAGAGTATCCCTTTGTCCATCATCGATTATAGCATTTTCAAATGTGTTAGTACTCTGTAAAAAATTTATAATCTGCTGGTCATCAGAGAAAACCTGAAAATTATCCACATTATTTGGGACTGAAGGGCAAGGGACTAACTCAATCGAAAATTTGTTCCATTTGAATTCTTCTAGTGGTTTCAGGCTTGCGGCTGAAGAAGCCAAGACATCTGCACATGAATTCTGCTCTCTAGGTATGTGTGTCAGATTAAAAGCATCAAAATCTTCTACAAGATCCCAAGCCCGGTGTTTGTATCCTTTTAAATAAGATGCTTTACACTGGAATTTACCTTTAACTTGATTAGCCACCAATTCTGAATCTGTAAAAACTCGGATATTTCTTACACTTCTGTCCAAAGCAAATTTCAAACCTAATACCAGTGCTTCGTATTCCGCTAAATTATTTGTACAAGGGAACTGTAGGCGATAAGACATAAAATATGTCTGACTTTCAGGCCCTTTAAGGACTGCCCCTGTACCAGAACCCTGTTTAGATTTAGCCCCATCCACATGAAGCGTCCAGACTTCATTACTATGAACAGGATGAGCTTTACTAAACTTCTCATTTTGTCCCGTTGTTAAATTGTAAACTCCAATATCTACCTCAGCAATATTTACAGTCTCATTTTTTGCATTGTATTCAGTGATCGTATGTTTGTATCTGGGTTCTCTTTCAACCCTTAATTGATTTGCCACTCCTTTCCACGGCAACCACATGTGTGAAAAGTCAGTTGCCAAGTATCCATTCAAAGATCTCGACCAATCCCTGCTCAGAAGCATCCCGTACCCCACAGGAATATCCACCACTTGAATTTCAATTCTGTGTTGTGCCCTGGGCTCAGATGCTAACTGGATATGAATATTCTGAAGTTCACCTACTACTTTAACCTCCGATTTGTCCAATTGGACAACTCTTCTTTCGAGACTTCATTGGGGTCAAACCCAACTCGTTGACAAATGGCCAAAGGCATAACATTAGTCGAAGCACCCGAATCTACCGGACAATTGTGTAAGTTCTTCCCAAAAATACGTACAATCAGTAGAAAAGGTGGAACCTCAGTTTTCTCTTTATACATGGCTACATTTGCATTTGCCATCTTCTTTCCCTTGTCCAAAGATTTGGTAGTAGGCCCAGAGTATGTTTTAATCAAGTTATCCCTCTATTCTAAAATTTGGGCCAACTCATGAAGAGTGATGTTGGCTTTGATCTTCTTCATGTCCTCCACTATGTTATATCCCTTATTGAGTGGAGGGACAAATGCATCTGGTCCTCTCGGATTTCCTCCCTTGGGTGGAGATGGGTTATTGCTTGAAGATGGATCTAGAGGAACATTGTGGGAGTTGTTCGGAGGGGTAGATGTAGTGTTGGGCTCCGGATTCCTGTTTCTGAGGTTGTAGTTGTCCCTCCTGTATTGTTGAAAAGCCTGCACCTCATCCATAGGCATTTCAACTACATTCTCAGATTCACCCGAGAAAGTGAAAGAATCCAAGACCATAGCTGCACTGTGGCTGGATGAACTTGGGCCATCCGTAGTTCTTTGATGTTCAGGAGAAATCAACTCCCCAGACAAAGCTTCAAAGGCGTTACAAAATTCCAAACAATCCAACTCCCCGTGCTGAGAAGTAGCATGTATTCTGCACCAGTTAGGCAAAGCCAAATCACAAATATTCACATCATGACCTTTACCTTTGTAATCTTTATTAGGTTCGTATGGGGGCCGATTGAATCTGTTCCGTTGATATGAATACCTGTTTGAGTTCTCCCCAGTAGAAACCTCGCCTTTTAAAACTCAAAAAATCATTGGCCAACTTTTGGACTATTTTTGAGACTTCTTCAACTCTTGCATTATCAGCTTCTTTACCTGGGTTCTGTACATTTTCAGCAGGTGTTACAGCCAATGGATTTGCTGATGGTAGAGTTTGACACACTGGCAACATCATCTGATGTGGTATGGGATTGAAAATAGGGGCAGCTTGTGTAACCAAAGGAATTTGCTGAGCATTTAAAGGTTGGGGTCCCAACTGTCTTTCCAGAATCAAAGCTTCTTTGTAAGCCTCTGTTAAATTGGTAATAGAGGGATCTCTTTTCAAGAAAACAGAAGTCATTGGATCTAGAGAATTTCTAAAAATCTCTAATGCCAGGTCTGCATTTGGCACATAATAACCAATCAGTCTACCATAAGCCTTCTGGAATCTGACATTGTAAGATCTGACAGATTCATTTAATTCTCTTTTAATACCAGAAAACTGCTGATATAATATATTGGGATCTATTACCTCACCAAACTGTGACACAAAAACCTTTTCCAAGTCATTCCAACTGGTAATAGAATCATTAGTGAGATTTAGAAACCAGTCATAAGCTCCCTCCTGGAGAGTGAACGGGAACAATCTGCAAGCAACATCTTCATGCTGTACATTTAACAATTTCAAAGCATTCTTGAATGCAACTAGATGTTCTTCTGCTGTCCTAGTCCCATCATGCTTGTATCTAGGAAGATATCTCTCCGGATTTTTGGGTAGGTCATGGGCTATACCCGAGATATTTAAGGCAGTGGAACCCAACCAATTTGCCATTACTACTTGATTGACGGTGATATTCTGAGTTGTAGTTGGAGTAACTACCAGTGGTGATAAAACTGTTTCAGACAGAGACTTGGCCCTTCTGAGGCTACTTCTTCTTGGAGTTTCTAATTCGGGCACAAGGAGCTCTCCAGCTCTGGGGTGGGACCTTGTTACCCTGTATGTAGAATCCAGCTTTTCACAAGCAACTTATAATCTCACAATCCTTAACAGACTACTGAACTTGGCCCTCTTTTTTGGCAATTTTAAATATTGTACAGACAACTTACAATACTGAACGGAGTTTAGTGGGCCCTCCTTCTAGCGCCATTTTAAATGTTGGTCCGACTTTTATACACACCCTGTGAAGAATGAGCATGAAACTCTGATAACACTTATAAGGGATAAATCCCACTCACTTTAGGATCTTGCTGGTTATCCAAGGTGTGAGTTACAGAGTTGGGTCGAATGTCTATTCACTCTTTTCCACTTCTGGAATAGTTTTCAAAATGGACTGTCTGTTACCTTACAACGGGCTCTGAACTTGTTCAATAATGTTTAGAAGTTGTTATCTTTGTTGACAATCGGATTTAAAATCAGTTCTTTGATCTAGCTCTTATGGGTCAGCAGATTTAAATAAAAGACAAATTTAAAAGAAAATAAAAATGGATCATTTCACGGTAAAACAGAGAGGGTAGGGTAAGGCAGAAAGAGAAGTCTATCAAACTTAGCTAGTAAAACCAAAACTACCAATTTTATTTATACTATCGACTTCACAATAGAACAAATCAAAGAAGAAGGTGTCCAGCTTTCTAAGATCACCTTCTACTAAGAGCATAAGACAGAGATGGAACAGATCTGAAAGAAAATCATAAACAGAAGGGAAGTCGGTTAAAATTGGTATCATTCACCAGTAGCATAGCTCACACAGTGAGGACAGAGCAATTAGAACAGACTTGAACCTTAAATCTATGGTTTTCCCTAGCATACAATAAAACAACTGAAGCCCAACAACATATTTAATCTTGATATCACGGATTTACAGCATATATTTAATAAACTTTAATGAGATGAAAACAAAAGAAAATGAACTTAGCACAATCTGAAAGAGATTAGGCTCCTGGCCACGCTAGTCCAGAATAAAGCATTTAACAAGATTTGCAAGAAATTGCTTCAATAGCCTTTTTTCTAAGTTTTCCCCTCCTGCGATTACATTTAGAAGAAGTATTTATAGACTCAGGACAGACCCTGATCTTTTCAGAAATATCTTCTTCTCAAACCCTAAATCTTATCACCTTAAACCCTACTACCCGGGTTTTACAATATAAAGCCTTTTAAAATAAAGCTTTCGATAAAACTTAACCATTCTGCAAATCAGTGCAGTTACTTGCCATAAATGGAGAAGGCAGAATTCGAATGCCACTTGCATCCACCTGCAACTGTGTGTAAATGTCCTCATTAATTCCCTTGGGAATTTTGGATGAGTCACCACTTCTCTGACATTTCATCTCCGTAGAGCCATCCCTGAGTTGAAAATCTCTGCACGCCATTACTTCTGCCATAAATTTTCATTAAATGCATCCATCGGCAAATTTCGGTAACCGAGTGTAGATATTTTCATTTTTCGGCCAATTCTCGACATACTCCATTAAATGGGCAGCTGCTTAGTCACCGTAAAGTCTCTTTGCGGCCAGATCTATAAAATCTGGATGAAACAACAATTCTCGGCATCTCTCATTTCAATATGACGGTCCTCGATTAATCTGCGCTTAACTTTGTCTTTCTGGCCATTTCTCCCGTTATCATGCAAGTGCCAGATGGCTTTCTACAAAAAAGACAAAAGAAGGATTAGTACTTTAATTAAATCAGATTAAAACTTTAATCATTAAATCACCCGCTAAAGTTCATTACATGTTGGCCTGCTTCGTGTTGACACGTGTCACAAAAATCGTGACACGTGTCCGTTTCCAGCTGTTATTCATTTTGGCCTCTTTGTCTGCCATGGCCGCGAAAATGCGACATGTCACGATTTCGTGACATGTCACGAAATCGTGACCTATTTCTACGTTTGGTTCATTCTGCTCACCATGGCCGCAAAAACGCGACATGTCGCGATTTCGTGACATGTCACGAAATCGTGACCTACTCCTGCCCTCGGCGTCTTTTGGCTGTCCATGCCGTGAAAACGTGACATGTCGCGATTTCGCGACATGTCACAAAATCCCCCTCCTTCATTTCTTCCCCCTTGTCGCCTTACCTTTCTCACTTGTCTATTTCACACCCCTTCACCCTTCTCCACCATGTCACGATTTCGTGACACTAGCCTTCTTCGCTTCTTCAATTTGTGTCACGATTTTGCGACGTCACGAAATCGCGACGTCGCGATTTCGCAACACGTCCGCCTCCTGCTCTCCTCTGTGCCTTCTGTGTTGCAATTTCGTGACGTCGTGAAATCGTGACGTCGCAATTTCATGACACCTCTTCTGCCTTGAGCCTTTTCTCTCCAAAACGTCGCGATTTCGCAACGTTGCGAAATCGCGACGTCGTGATTTCGTGACACATTTATGCCTTAGACTTTTCTTTGCTCCTTCTGCCATAAAGACTTGCATTAGCCTACTTTTGCCTCTGGTTTCTCTTGACTTGGACCCGTCATGAAACCACGACATGTCGTGAAATCGTGACAGTCCATACGCCTTGGGCTCCCTCTCCGAAAAACGTCACGATTTCGCGACGTCGCGATTTCGCTACCTTTTCCTTCTTCTCTCCCTTCATGTCGCATTTCGCTACTTTCCTTCCTTTTTCATCTTCCAAGCGACATGTCACATCGTGCCATTTTCATGCCTTAACCATTTTTCTCTCTTGCCCAAATCGCGACACGTCACGATTTCGCGACGCCTTCTGCCCTTTGCTTCCTTTTTCCTCGTCGCGAAAATGTGACATGTCACGATTTCATGACATGTCGCGAAATCGCTACGTTCCGTACGCACTTGCTCTCTCTCTCCAGACCCGTCGCGATTTCGTGACATTTCCAAAAATGGAAAGTGTCGCGATATCGTGACATTTCCAAAAATGGAAGTGTCGCGATTTCGCTACGTTTTCAGGACTTAGCCGATTTTTCTAAAACCCGTCGCGATTTCGCGACATTTTCAAAAATGGAAAGTGTCGCGATTTCGTGACTTTTCCAAAAATGGAAAGTTTTGGCCTCTAATGAATTTATCTATCTGTATTCTGCATTTTTTTCATATCAGTGAAAGATTTTCTTTACTCATAAATGATTCTAACATGTGAAAAATGAATTCTGAAATAAATCAAAGCCAGATGCAAGCTTACTTGGATATTTTAATAAATGCACAACTTGAAAAAGGAGGCAAGCAAAATTTGGAATTTAAAACCTGGAAAAACTCAAGAGGGTCCTTACTGCAAAATGAAAGCTCAATATTTTCAAAGGATGGAAATTCATTTTTCAGTGGGGGTGTGTTGCTTCTCAACACCCTCCTATATTTCTCAAGAGTCCTATGTCCTCATTGATATCCAGAATACCTTGAAAACTCTTATAAATAAGATGAATTTGATGGAAAATAGAGATATGGAGAGGTCTCAACAAAGGATATTTCCTTATGTGAATAAAGACCAAAGAACTAGTCCTAGCAATAGTACTGGGGTCAGATTAAATGCAGTATATGAAGAGCCTGAGTATTCTTAAAAAATAAGTCTAGCAAATATTTGGTTTTTGGTGTGAAATGATCCTCATGATTCATAATATTGTGTTATGTACCAACACCATGTATAGTAGGCTATGGAGAAAGTAGAAAGAAATCAAAAAGGAAGAGTGAATATGATCTGGAAACCAGATCAGATCATGGTTGGAAAATATCTTGATGAGGATGGACACATTGTTGTCATGACAATATCAGGTAAGAAAACATTGTAGGTTGATCCACAAAATATGGGCCAAGTTTAGGTCCCCTCTCAAAATAAAAAGGACCCACCTTCCTAGAGCAGTGATATTTTCCCTATCCCTTAGGCTAAAGAAAAGGAGGTCAACCTTCCCAAGAGATTTGAGAAAGAAACTGAAGGAAATAGAATTAGTTCCAATAATGAAGCCCAAGAGAGGCTTAGTTTCCCTTCCATTACCAAAAGGTAGATAATTGAGGTCACTCAATAGTATAAGAGAAAGTATGGTGAGCCAGACAGAAGGTTCGAGAGATCTACCTTTGCCAAGTCTAAATATAATATTGTGGAAGAAATGAAGAAGATGCCATCTAAAGATAGTCTATATAATACTCTCTTCATTCCTGACCAAATAGACCTGCTAAAAGCTTCTCTAAATAAATATCCATAGGAAAAGTAGGCCACCACAATCCTCAACATACCCTTTGAAAAGAAATAAATATCCCCTACCACTTCAAATAATAAACCCCCTCCTTTTTACATCTCTCTAAGGATGGAGGGTTGGGTGGTTTACAATTGTATGATTGACTCAGAGGCATCTACTACAATCATGCCTAAAGAAGTTTGTGAGGATATGGGCATGGAATATACTAGATCCTACCCTAGAGTCCTGAGTTTAGATGGGACACATGTGAAGACGGTGGGAGTGATAAAAGATATCTTGATGAGGCTACATAGAACACCTGAGATAACCAGTGTAAGAAATAGTGGTGGTGGACCTAGAGCCCTATTTTAGCTTATGTCTTTCAAGAGAATTCCTATAAAGTTGGGTGGATGCATGTATATGGACTATTTCGGTATGGTGATTCCATTCAAAGGAAATAGAATAAGAATAACACTCGAGAAGCCTGTGTCTTACCACATTGAAAATTTGAACAGGATATGTGCAATCTCACTCCTATAGAGAAATTTGAATTATGGATAACTTTGAAGAGTTAGAAATTGAAGATGAACTGCCTTTCAGGGAGGATTATAGTTAATTTAGGATAGGTATGGGCACATATAGTATTTTTGCAAAGATAAAGAAAAGGGTTCCTACTATATCTAATCAGTCCTTGAGAGAAACAGAAGTATGAACCATGCACTTTGACGGTGCTAGATGTAGAAATGGTGCTAGTGTCGATGTGGTATTACAGTCTTAATCAGAAGGGACAAAGAGTTTCATATATAGGCTAACATGGTCATGCACTAATAATGCTGCAGAAAACAAGGCTTTATACCTTGGTATAATGCAAGCTAAAAGTATGGGTATCAATATTTTGAACATATATGGTGACTCTGAATTGATTGTCAATCAGGTAATAGAAAGGTAAAGCAGTAAGCACCATTACCTAAAAGCATATAGAAATAGGGTATGGAATTTTATGGAATCCTTTGATGACCTAAACATAAATTTTGTTCCCAAAGGAAAGAATACCTTGGCAAATTCCTTAGCAGGAAGGGGAGCTAATTTTAACCCTTATGCCAACATAGGAGTTATGAAGGACAAAGGGATCAAATGATTTTCAGGCCTGCAATGCCAGATAAGCAAATTTTTTGGTAGGTCTTTGAAAGTGACAAATAAATCATTGATTTTCTAGTAAGAGAATCTTGTTTATCCACTATTCAAGAGGAAAATCCAAAGAAAATTGATTAATAGGATGTCATTCAACTCAATAACAATCACATACCTAGAGGTTTGGTTACTCTAGAGAGTCTTTTTGATAATGAAGACAAAAAAAAATATCGGATCCATGGAAATCAATGAGAAAATCTATCAAGAAATTGAAATTGAAAGAGAAAATAATCTCAAGGTTGGAATCTGATGTTCTCAAGAAGAAGAGAAGGATATCAAAACTTTATGCTATAAGTACCAAGACATTGTAGCTTGGTCATATGAAGATCTTAAATTATATGACAAGAAGGTCATCCACAACATAATTGAGCTAGAGCCTAATGCAAAACCATTCAGGAATAAATAGAGGCCTATGAATAATAGGATCAAATCCATAATGAGAGAAGAACTATTGAAGTTGCTAAAGGCTAAGATCATTTATACAATCAAACATTCAACCTGGGTAGCTAACTTGTTACTTGTGAGGAAAAAGAATGGTGATGTTCGCTTGTGTGTAGATTTCAGAAACCTCAATCAAGCATCACTAAAGGATAACTATCCCATCCCACAGATTGATCAAATATTATAGGTTGTGGTAGGGATAGAAAGGTTCTCGCTATTACATGGCTTCTCTGGATATACCCAAATTTGGGTGAAGGATGAAGATCAGTTTAAAACATCATTCACCACCAAATGGGGTACATTTGTCTATCAGAGAATACCTTTTGGGCTATATAATATAGGAGCCACATTCCAGAGAGCAACGGACTATGCTTCTAGGGATTTTATTGACAAGGTCATTCTAATCTATTTATATGACATGATTGTGTTTTCCCACAAGTAAAACCACTTGGTACACCTAGAACAAGTCTTTCATAAGTGTAGAGAATTTGGCATCTCCCTCAATCCTAAGAAGTCATTTTTTACAGTTCATGAGGAAAATTTGGTAGGTCATGTGGTCTCCAAAGAAGTTATGATCATTGATTCAGATAAAATCAAATCCATTCTTGCTCTTCCACTACCTATCAATAATAAATATCTGTAATATTTCTTTGGTCAGATAAACTTTGTCAGGAAGTTCATATCTGACTTTGCTCAGAAGGTGAAGCCTATATCAGAATTGCTAAAGAAAAATGTAAATTTCAAATGGACTGAGTTAAGGAAGCAAGCCTTTTAAATCATCAAGCAATCTATTGCTATAGATCCAATTTTATTCAATATAGACTTCAGTAAGGACTTCATTCTTTATACTTATGGAGCCAAGGAAAGTTATGCGTAAGTGCTCACCCATAATAATGATGAAGGAGAGGATCATCCCATATTATTTTGGAGCTAGTCTCTTCATGAATATCAGGTTAATTATAATTTCATTGAGAAACAAGTATTTTTTGTAATGAAATCCTTGAAAAAATTTAGGCAATACTTGGTCCAAAGTAAAACCCTGGTTTATGTGGTTCAGCGGGATGTGAGAAGATTTATTTTACAAGGTGAACTAGGAGATAAAAGTGTTGTTTGGATTACTAAGATATAATAATATGATGTAGAAATCCATCCTACCAAGCTGGTCAGAGGTAGAGCCCTATGCCAAGGCTTGATAGAAGCAGCAGATTTAGCAAAAGTGATAGCTTGTCAGTCGACAACAGATGATCATATTGAGTAAATATAGTTAAAGGAATTGGACTAGGTAGATCAGATGATTAAGTACTTTCATACTGAAGTATTCCCTCCTAATTTTAACCCATCATAGAGAAGAAGATATAGGCTTCAATATTTGAAGTATGCTCTATTGCCATAAGGTCTATATAAAATAAACCTTGATGGATTACTCCTAAGATGCTTAAAATATGATCAACAACAAAAAATCATAGTGGAATTCCATGGAGAACTATCTGAAGGATATTTCTCAAGAAGGATAACAGCTTTGAATATTATCAAGGTAGGCTATTACTGGCCTACCATATTTGATGACACCTTCAAAGTCATTAGATCCTATGATTAATGCCAGCGGTATGTGGGAATAACAAGGTATGCATCATTTTCCCTTAATATGATTCAAGTGGAAAAATCCTTTCAGCAATGGGGTTTAGATTTCATAGGTGTTATCAATCCAAATTTCTTTGTTGACCACAAGTACATTCTGACTACTACAGACTACCATACTATATGGGTAGAAGTTATTCCTACAAATAAATCAAACCAAGAAGTGATGATAAATTTCATGGAAAGTTTGATTACAAGGTTTGGTGTTCTAAATGCTTTGGTAAGTGATAATGGACCAACATTCATAGGAGCCAAATACATTGAGTTTGCTATTAAGTATGGTATTACCATAAATAATACTTCAAACTACTACCCCCAAGAAAATAGACTTGCAAAATCAACTAATAAGAATATGTTGAGAATTCTGAGATCATTAGAGGGTAACAAGAGAAGTTGGCATCTACTGCTATAACAAGCTCTATGGGCAGATATAATCACTATTAAAAAGTCCATCAAGACCTCCCCTTATACCTTAGTATATGGCAAAGAGGCAATGTTACCTATTTATTTAGAGATTCTAGCACTAAAGCTGATAAACACAGAAGAGGAATCTAAGCAAAATCTAGTGGAAACAAGGTTGACACACTTGTTGCAGTTAGAAGAGAAAATAACTCAGGCATATGAATATTTTCAAAAGCATTTAGTTGACATCAAGGCATGGTTTGATAAGAAAGCTAGGTTCAAAAAATTCCAAGTTGGAGATTTTGTACTTAGGTGGAATGTTGAAAGAGCTAAACCAAGACATCATCAAAATATTGACTCCTTCTGATATGGCCCTTTCAAAATAGTGGAAGTTAAGAAAACCAATGTTTTCCATCTTGAAGACCTCAAAGGAAACACACTATCGATTTAGGTCAATGGTTTTCACCTTAAAATCTATTTTGATTGAAATGTAGCTAATTGTAACATATGTACATACTTTGTATCATATTCTTTTTTCATATTATGTCAAGTTTTCATTTTTGATAAAATGTTTTAAAAAAAAAAGAAAAGTTTTTATGATGAGTTACAAAATAAGCTAAGTTTCAGCAAAAAAGTAGTATGACCCCAAATCCGTTATCAAATAGGTTAATTGGCATTGGAATACTACATGCACTCCAATCCACTCTTAAAAGAGACTAAGTGACAATGGATCATGGTGAGAGTTCCAATCCACCAGAGTTCATGACCTTTTTTAACCAAAAATTGAATCCCATGCCACGTCTCTTCTAGAAAAGGGGAAATATTCACAAATTAATATGTAAGCTTCCCGCACCATTGAAAAGAAAATATGAGTGATGTTGCGAGTGCTGAAAAGTATTTGGTATATTGGCCAATCAGAAAGCAACATAACATCTCCAAGCTACCAATATGCATGATTTTATTTTGAAAAGAGTGCAAACAGATAATTCTCGTAGTGGTTGCATTAATGGTGGAAGGTGTGCATGCAGTGGAAATTAAAAGTGCTCAAAAGTGCAGAATGCATTCATTCGATGAAAGCAGTGCCTACCAAGTAGAAGGAGCGTATAATAGCTAAACATTATCTACAAATACCTGAAGAAATAATATTTTGAAGGTTACTTGCAAAAATGGCTCCTAAGAAAACGCTAACAGATATGCAAAAAATAGAAGTAGATCTAGATGGCTATGTAAATCAAACAAGGCATTTTGTAGATACTGTAATGACTCAAGTTAGGAGAACCTTATTGAGGAGTAATTTTGAGTTTATATACTTCAAAGGGAGACCAATTCGACCTCAAGGAATCATTATTGTAAAATCCTTCTTATTTTCTTACATTTGTGATTATGTTCACCATTGCCCTGAGTTAATTTCTGCAATGATTAAATTTTATGACCCTAAGAAGAGGGTAGTGAAAACTCCTAATGGCATAACATTATTCACCGTTACCAAATAAACTTGCCATAATTTGTTTGTGGTAGGGGTGAGCCCACCCTTAGAACTCAAACAATTTGATATAATAGAACAAGCTAGGATTTATGCTTCATTAATGGCCTCTAAAGAAAGGGAGGTTGTGTAAAGATGGCTTTGCTTCTATTTCAGACAGAAAAAGGAGGAATATGAAATGCCTGAAGTCCCAATACCCATTGACCAATTTGCTAACCCAAAGCTTTATTCCATGCTAGCTTTTTTGGAGAGTTTCGACTCTAACCAACTCATGAGATATTGGCAGATAGTTATTGTCTAATGCATTTCTAGGATATATGAGTTGAAACCAGAGAAAAAGGGTATTAAGGCCATTTACTTTGACTAGCCAAATTTTCTTTCTAAAAGAATACACGAACAATTAGTAAGAATGAAAAGGGATTTTGATACACCCTCCTTCTAGCATTGTTCTAGTCTAGTTTGGATGTTCTTTGATGTTGTAAGGAAGATGATGCCCTAGATTCCGGTAAAAGATAAGAATGACCAGGGAGACCCTATCCCTATATACTATTGGACTGCTCATTTGAGGAGCACTGAATCTATTTATAGGTTTAACTTAGAATTTCTAGGTCCATCACTGAAGATAATGTATGGGAAATACCCTAGGTTACCATTGTTGACCAAGAAATTGTTAAGAACAGAGATATTTGAATAAGGATATTGGTACATCCACATCGTGTGAAGGCACCGTGCTTGATAGGGTTCCATTGGTTTTCGTTGGAAACATTTTAATTTATGGTTAAGAGTCTTCTTAAACACCCAGTTCATAGTAAGTCATGTGAATTAAGAAGATTGATAAATTAGGGAAATGTTTATTTACAATTTTAGTAGTTGACTTTAAATATAATTTTAGTTTGTTTTCGTAAATTAAAGTTATGGGGCTTTAGTTTATTGGAAATAAAAGGAAATGTATTGTTTTCATAAATTGAAATTGTAAGCTTTAGTTTATTGAAAATAAAAGGAAATGTATTGTTTTTATAAATTGAAAGTGTAAGCTTTAGTTTATAGAAAATAAAAGGAAATGTATTATTTTCATAAATTGAAAGTGTAAGCTTTAGTTTATTGGAAATAAAAGTAAATGTATTGTTTTCATAAATTGAAAGTGTAAGCTTTAGTTTATTGGAAATAAAAGGAAATGTATTGTTTTCATAAATTGAAAGTGTAAGCTTTAGTTTATAGAAAATAAAAGGAAATGTATTGTTTTCATAAATTGAAAGTGTAAGCTTTAATTTATTGGAAATAAAAAGAAATGTATTGTTTTCATAAATTGAAAGTGTAAGCTTTAGTTTATTGGAAATAAAAGGAAATGTATTTTTTTCATAAATTGAAAGTGTAAGCTTTAGTTTATAGAAAATAAAAGGAAATGTATTGTTTTCATAAATTGAAAGTGTAAGCTTTAGTTTATTGGAAATAAATGAAAATGTATTGTTTTCATAAATTGAAAGTGTAAGCTTAGGTTTATAGAAGATAATGGAAATGATTTTAAGAGCTCACTAATTAAAGTGTGAACTTCATATTAGTGAAAGGAAATGATATTCATGGTTTTATTAATTAAGGATATGAGCTTAGTTAGAAATAAAGAAATGGTTTGTTGATGGATTAGGGTAAGTGACTTTGATTCATTGAATAAATAGTATTAGTTTATTTATAAACTGGAGGTATGGGACTTTAGTTTATGAATGAATGGAAAAAGGGTTTATTTTAAATTAAAGTTATGGGGCTTTAATTTAGTGAATAAATGAAAGGATTGGTTTAAAGGTTAAAGGTATTGGGCTTTAATGCTTTAAGACAAGACTAGATTTGATTTGAGTAATAACCATGATTTAAATGATGCATGTTGAAAAGCTCTCTAAAGGTATTTGAGGGGAGATAGTAAAAGTAATGATTCTTTTATGATATCAACTATGCTATTAGATGGTTAAAGACTTGAGTAAATTGTATAGTTGCAATTTGGTAAAGTAAAGAAAGTAAATGCATTTAGAGGTATGCCTATCCTGAACTATGAGTGTCCTGATCCCCTACTATCCTCACTTGATCGATGGAAGAGCAAGAGGACCAAATTTATAGATGGACCAATGCACAAGTTTGCTCTCTACTTTACATATTATTTATTTATGCTATTAGATTAGACTTGTGGGGAGATTTCCTTGATGAAATTGATGTAATGTATTGTTTTAGGGTATGGAGGTTTTACCATACACACTTATGTAATAAATGATCAATGTGGCAAATGCACCTTTGTATTTTATTTGATATATTATGAATGTATCTAAATCCTTTCTATTGCATGTTTATTCTTAATTATTGTTCCATGTTTCTAGTTATCTTTTGCATGTCTAATAAATTATGTTTTGTTAGATTTAGTATCTAGATCTATCTTTTATTTTCTTGTTTGAATAACTTTTCATAAGAATTGAGTAGTAAGTTCTAGGGTGAACTTAGAGGATAACCTAAGGGCTTGAGACCC
This sequence comes from Wollemia nobilis, assembly GCA_028583015.1. Lineage (NCBI taxonomy): Eukaryota > Viridiplantae > Streptophyta > Pinopsida > Araucariales > Araucariaceae > Wollemia > Wollemia nobilis. The sequence goes on from JAQPPZ010002068.1 coordinate 3,267,103, forward strand.
CCTTAGGAAGAATGGTAACTAGGTTTATAGAATATCATACCTGAGTTAAGATAGTTTTTTAGAGGACAAGATTGATAGCTTAACTCGCAGTACACATAGCATACCTATGCATAATGGCTTACGTAGAATATAGAGATGTGTGTACACCTTATAATGGTTGAAGGTGATAAGTCTAGCTCATTGAGGATGATGATATGGATGGACTTATATGCATAACATGAGATATGCCTACCAGAAGGGACTTGTGTGAGGGGAATCTTGTGTGGTATAGTTCTTAAGAAACTTAGGGATTTTATTAAACATTAAGTTAACCTAAGGTTGGTTAGAGGTTTATGAATCCCTCTCCTTAGTCAAAAAAAATCTTTCTATTTTTGTGTGTTTTCTTATTTCTTATTTTAGGGTCCTTATACTTAAGCTCCAATGGTAGGATAGTTGGTTTATTAGGTAGGCAGATTAGTTTGAATTTATAGTTTTATTTAGTGTGCTACTTAGATAATAGTCAAAAGACTAGATTATATAAGTTTTGTATTGTACTCTTGAGTTTATATTACTATATTCTTTTTATAAAAAAATTGGTGTTAGTAAAAGTTATTGTAATCACATTACATTGAAAAGTGTTATGCATCAACATTACAACACACAAAAATATGTTTATTTACATATTATTTTTTATGCTATTGTGACACTACCAAGAGTGTTACTATTAATTTTTGTGTTAATAATATAATAATATAAAATTGACATGAAAATTTATGTGATTGAATTTCCTATTATAATTATCTTCCACTTAAATCTACTATAAAAATTGAATAATAATAATAATAAATGACATCTACAATCTTTTATATAAACAACATCTTTTCATTATTATTACTTTATATTTTTTTAATGGCAGATATTAATGCAATAAGAAACCATTTCAAAGCTATAAAGTAATTGGTTGGCTTCTAAAAATATTTACTATTCAAGTTCATTTAATAGAATAATACATTTTAAATAGTTACCTAAATAATATTTTTAATATGTTAAACATAATACTAAAGCATCTATTAGATAATAACTTTTTAAAATCAATGAGAGAATTTATATAGCTAAAAAATTATAGGTCAAAATATTATTGAAGCTTTATAGTATGTGATCAAAAAATAATTTTTTTTAATTGAAGGTCTAATAATAGACAAACTTGCAAAAGCAATAGAAAGAGTGTTAAACTCTTATTGTAGTTTGATATATGGTATTTAGATATTTCATTGGATTTAATCTCAATCATATTAAATTTTGTTAGTATTAATAATGAATATAATAATAAAGAAAATATTAAGTTGAGTATCAATATTTTTTATAGTAAAGTTAAAGGACAAGCATTTTTTATTGAATAAAAATGCTACTTCTCTTTATTGGGATGGGCTAGCATGGTATACGGTGATGTTTTTTTTGTTTTTTATATATAGGGGAGTTGGTTACATCTTTAATATGGTGAGTTAGTATGATATCAAATACAATACTTGTTCATTCACTAATCATACTATGTTATGGGCTATTTTGGTCATAAACTAAAATTTTTCTCTAAATTATTATTGAGATATTTTTACTTTACATAAGTAGAAGCAACTACTACTTATTTTTATTTTATTTTCTTTAGATTTGGTTATTTTGAAAAACCTTTACAACCGATGTTTAGGTTTGGGCATCCTTATCTCATCATGGTCGCTCATAAAAGGGAGAGCAAATCTTATCAATAAAGATTTTAAATACAGCCATAAGAAATTTAACAAGCAGTCCCACATATGTCACGGTTTGAACATTAAAACTTTCGAAGAAGAGCCCTACACACATTGTAGTTTGAACCTTATACCTTTAAAAGAAGAGCCAAAGCCTGAACTGTTACGTTGTCTCTCAGAACTTCTTCTTTTTTTGTTAATGTTAAAAACTCCTATGATTGACACTCACAGTTGGGCATCCCCATCCCACCATGACCTCTCATAAGATGAGAGTTAAGCTTATCAATAAGTATTTTACCACACAGCCAAGCACACATTGCAGTTTGAACTTTAGACCTCTCGAACCTAAACCGTTGTGTTGTCCCCTCGGGACTAGCAACTATTATTTATAATCAATAACTTAAAAATTAGATATATATATATATATAGATTAAAATAATACCCAAATAAATATAGATTCAATTTTTTTTACAGTATGAGAAATCCCTATGACCAATGTTTAGGGCTGAGCATTCTCATCCAAACCATAACTCCTCATAAGGTTGAGAGCTAGGCAAACATAAATGCATATTGTAAACTAGCTTAGATATAAAGGATATATATCTAAAAACATCGAGAGTTATCAATATCGAGGCACCTATCTCATTTCTTGGGGGTGTGATCTCCAAGATAGGTGCCTCGAGATTGATAACTCTCGGTGTTTTTAGATATATATCATTTATATCTAAGCTAGTTTATTAAACAGTTGCAACGGTTGGTTAGTCGGTTGTTTTAGTTTAAATATTTTAAATGTTTGCAACGGTTGGTTAGTCGGATGTTTTAGTTTAAATATTTTAAATGTTTTTGTTAATGTCAATTTTTTTAATAAAAACAAATTGTTTACGGCGTGACATGTATGACCTCTTTGCCTCCCACCCCCATGTCTGCCATTGTAGGAATGCCTCTCGACGTAATAATATTTTATTTACTTTTTTAAATATTATATTTTTTTATATAAAAAATATTACAAATAGAAGGCTTGAGATCACAAGAGTTAAACCCTTAACCTCTCATAATAAATATCCCACTCATCACTTCATTAAAAACGCATAATCTATAAAATATTTTATATAATTAAATAATTATTTTAAAAATAAATAATATTTTTTTTTTTAAAATAACTTTGCAATTATAAAGATACGTCGTATAATCCATACCTACATCATGTAATCTTGAGTGTCTTATTGCTTACACATGTTTATTCCCTCCATATTGAATATCAACAGTTTTCTAACACCCATCCTTTGTGCACATACACCAACTTTCACAATATTTTGATATATATTCAATTATCAAATAGTTATGGATACTCAATTGGTACAATGGTAGCTTGGTATCATCAAATACCACCACTAATCAAGATTTCACTTGGATGGACGGATGATCAAGATTGGTATCAGTTGTTAACATTGCTCATAAGATATTATCTAGTTTTTTTTTTTAGAAAAAACTAGATTATACTAATTCATTAACTAGAACATTACAATATTATAGTATTAACATTGTCCACCAATTAAAAATAAAATGAGATGGATAAGGAGTAAAGCATCCATAACTAAATATACATAAGAATATAAGCTAATAGTAACAAAAATACTATAGCTATATCTTGTTGCAATCATTTGTTATGGGTGTGTCTAACAATGATGAGCAAGTTTCTATTTCTAAATATTTACAATGATGAGCAAGTTTCTATTTTTAAATATTTACAATGATGAGCAAGTTTTTATTTCTAAAGACTTATTATTTAGTTTCTTCTCATGTTTTGAGGATAAAATATTTGTAAGGAGGGTGGAATGTTATGGTACCTAGTAATAGGTATATGGGGATATGATATTTTATTTTATAAGGGTTGGAATGGACTACATGAAGAACATGTGCTTATACTGAGAGGGGGGGTGAACAGTATAAGATAAAATTTTTTGCTTTTTAATCCAAATAATAGCATCAACAATATTAAAGCAGTAAACATCACACAAAGCATCACACACATGAGAGACATGATTTTACGTGGTTCACCCAATGTGGGCTACTCCATGGAGAAAATATTTCTTATAAATTTTTCTCAAATAAATTCTCTTGGGAATCCTTTCCCTACAATGTTTATGGACCTCTGTCCAAAGGAGACACCAATCCCCTTGATCAAGTTAGTGGATCTCTATCCACAGGAGACACCAATCTCCTATCTCTGCTCTGGTTGGTGATCCTCTAGAAGACCTCTGCCTCCACTACCCTTAGCAAATGGAACTCTATCCACAGAAGACACATGTCCTCCCTACTCTAGTTGGAGATCTCTATCCTCAACTCTGTCACCTCCAAAGCTCTATCTCAAATCTGTACTAAACACAGTCCTTCGGTCTAGCACAAATCTATCCTCAATCTCTGTCTCTGGTCTAGCACAAACCTATCCTCAAATCTGCACCAAACTCTATCCTTGAATCTGTACTCAATCTTTATCCTCAAATCTATCCACAAGTCTTCTCAAAGACTTACCTTAAATATGCTCAACAAGTCCACACTAGAACTTGTCCAATCTCATAGAAACATAAAGAGAATTGTTAGAGACTCAATATGCTCTATACTCATCACAATACTCAATCACTTTCTCAAATCAATTTAGAATATAGAATAGTTTGTTTTATGGAACTTGAACAATCACTTCACACATCCACTTGACTAGGCTCAACCAACTCTACTCAACCAATCACTCAATGAAACAATCCTTGCTTACAAACCCTAGTCCAAGTATATAAACCCTCACTCAAAATATTTCCAACAATGTTTATCAACAAATCTCACATAACAATGATACTCATGTTCTTTTCAAACCCTAGTTCAAGTTCTTCACACAACCAATGGCTTCAACAACAATGCTTATAAAACAAGGTTTTAACAACAACTCTTTATTCCAGAAAACCTTGAAGCATTAACTCAACACACTCAATAAGGAAACCCTAATCAAGTCCTTTTCACTCCAAACTTATTTTCCAGAAAACCAACCAATCAACTCAACTATGGAAGAATGTGCTCATACCTTTTTCTTGATGATGAAGGAACCTCTAAAATCTGCCACAACCACAAACACTTCTTTGCCAAGCTCAAAGGAGTTAGAAGACACTAAACTCTCTCAAAGATACAATGCAAATATCAAAACACACATACACCTTATCACTCCATCTTAAAGAAAGCATCCATCAACATATACAAAAATAATTGACCAAATACACCTTATAATCTCCCAATTAAAATAATATTCAATACCAAGAATAATATCAATACAATCTCCTTTTCAAAATAACTCAATGGCAAGAAGTCCTCTCAACACTTTAAATCTTCAATAAACCAATGTGACACAAATACTTTATTCAAAAATAAAGCTAACTCCTTATTCCTCCAATTTACCAAAAAATAATGATCAATTAAAAACCTTTTTAACTAACCCTTTTAACTCCCTAAGACCTCATGTCAAACCTTAGGCAACATAAAAATTATATTCAAAATTTATTACCTTTGCCTTGGTGGGACTCGAACTCACGACGCAGCCTCAACCAACGCCCTAGCCGCGGCTCCAACCACTGCGCAAGCTAGGCGCTCGCTTAGGGAGTAAAGAGCACCACGTGCTCTATAATGCTCCCCTAATGCGCCTAAGCAAAAACGTATGCCGCTTCCTTTGACGTTTCCAACACAACCAACAAAACAATGTTGCCATCATGATTCGATCATAGGTCACTCCACGCCCAAGCACTCTAGCCTCTGTCCACTTGCCACTAGGCCATACTGCCTAGATGGCTCTTGAATTTTGGTGCTCGTCAATTTTATCCTTATTCGTTGGCACTTAAAACAATACACTTGTCTCTTTCTTCACACGAGTTCTTACACACACGATTGCACGCTTTTATCATTCGAGCAAAAGGATGATTAAATGCCTCTAAGGCATATTGTTTTTATATCAATTTCCTCCTTCAAACATAAACATCGACGCTTCAATTTTCCTTCAAACTTAAACGTCAGCACTTCGATTTTTAACTCATTAATTTATAAATTATTTAAATTCTTTAGAATTTAAATTTTATAAATTTAATTTTTAAATCCCTTTGGCTTTATTAAAGCCTTCTCTCATTTTACAACTTTGTATAAATAATATTTATTTATAAAATTTAAATTCAATTTGAATTTAAATATTTTATAAAATAAATATTAAAACTCCTATGGCTTTTATGAAAAACCTTTTATTTTTGCTCACCCATGGTTTTAATAAAAACCCTTCTAACTTATGCTTCCACATAATATTAAAAATATTATGAAGCTTTTTGCCTTTAACCTGTGCATTGTTCCTCTTGACCTTTTGACATCAATGGTAGCTTATTCCTTGACATCAATGACAACTTTGACTCAAAATGTCCAACAATCTCCCCCTTTGTCATTGATGGCAACCCAAATTATTTTTACCAAAAACTTAACCTTTTCTTTGTTTCGATCCCCCTAGGACATTGCTCCCCCTAGCTCAATGCTCTTTTCAAATCTCTCTTCTTTACTCAAATACCAAATCTCTCCCCTTACTCAAATCTCTCCCCCTTTGACATCAATGGCAAAGGGTCACCTTTGGGGCTCGGGGCTAAGAATGAGCCTCTTAGCTTAGCCCCTCCCCCACCTCCTCTTGAGGTGGTTAATTATGGGGTGGGAGTCTTACTCCCAGTTTTCCTCGAAGATACTCAAAGGTTTCCTTTGAAAGTGGCTTAGTGAAAATATCTGCTATCTATTCCTTTGTAGTAACATATTCCAACCTGACCTGTTTATCTATCACCTGTTCTCTCAGAAAATGATACTTAATCGAAATGTGCTTTGTCCTGGAGTGCATCACTAGATTTTTTGAGATACTTATAGCACTTGTATTATCACATAGTATGGGAATAGGATGATCATGTTTTATCTTGAAGTCTTCTAGAGTTCGCTTCATCCATAACACCTGTGTACAACTGGCTACTGCTGCAATATATTCTGCTTCTGTTGTAGATAAGGATACTGAAACCTGCTTCTTACTTAGCCAAGAGACTAAACAGTCTCCAAGAAAGAATGCTCCTCCACTTGTGCTTTTTCTATCATCAATGTTGCCAGCCCAATCTGCATCTGTATATGTTGTCAATGTGAAACTATCACTTTTGGGATACCAAAGCCCAAAATCCATAGTCCCTTTTAGATACCTAAAAATTCTTTTTACCATTGCCACATGTGTTTCCTTAGGTGTTGCTTGAAACCTTGCCACTAATCCCATTAATTGTACTATGTCTGGTCTTGTAGCTATAACATACAATAAGTTGCCAATCATAGATCTGTATAATCTCTGATCTACCTCTAGAGATTCATCATCCTTACTCAACTTGCATCCTGTGACCATGGGGGTACTTACCGGTTTACAATCTTCTAACCTGAATTTCTTTAACATTTCTTTTATATACTTGGCTTGTGAGAGAAATACCCCTTTCTCTGATTGTGAAATCTGAAGTCCAAGAAAGAAGGACAATTCACCAAGCATAGACATCTCAAATTCATTTTGCATGTTCTTAGCAAATTCTTTACACATCTTATCATTGTTTCCCCCAAAAATGATGTCATCAACATAAACAACCATAATTAGTAGATCATTCCCTTCATTTTTTATATATAAATTATTGTCTGCTATTCCTTTTCTGAATCCCTGTTCCTGAAGATACTTATCCAATCTTGAGTACCATGCTCTTGGAGCCTGCTTTAGACCATACAATGCCTTTTTCAATCTGCATACATGATCTAGTTTATCTACTAATATGAATCCCTCTGGCTGTTCAATATAAACTTCTTCTTCTAGAACACCATTTAGAAATGCTGACTTGACATCCATCTGATATACCTTGAAGTTTTTGAAACTTGAGAAGGCTAAAAATATTCTTATGGCTTCAAGTCATGCAACTGGAGCAAATGTCTCATCAAAGTCAATTCCCTCTACCTGTGCATAACCTTTGCATACTAACCTTGCTTTATTCCTGACCACCTGTCCATATTCATTTAACTTGTTTTTGAATACCCATTTTGTGTCGATCACATTTTTGTCCTTTGGTCATGGAACAAGTTCCCAAGTTTTGCTTTTCTCTATCTGATCTAATTCCTCATCCATTGCCTTAATCCAAAATTTATCCTCACTTGCTTGAGTGAAGTCTTTTGGCTCAATCTTAGATAGCAAAGAAAAATTTGCTTGTTGAGATGGTGTTATTATCCTTCTCCTTGTCTGTCTTTCATCTGGATTCCCAATGATTTGCTCTTTTGGATGATGCTTTTGTACATACCTGGATGGAGTTTTGGGAAGAAGTCTTTGTGTTTCTTCTTCTTCTTTATCTGATTCCTCACAAAACTCTTCTTGACAACATCCATCTTCTTGATACATAATTTGTTGAACTGGTTCTCTTGAATCTATCTTCTCATCAATTGTTACATTTATACTTTCCACCATAGTACGTGTTCTCTTGTTGAAGCATCTATAGGCTTTACTCCTTGAGGAATAACCAAGAAATATTCCCTCATCACATCTTGGATCAAACTTGCCTAAGTTTTGATCTTCTCGTCTTATGTAACACTTGCTTCCAAAAATCTTGAAGTGTTTTACAATGGTAGGTCTTCCTTTCCAAAGCTCATATGGAGTCTTGTGATGGTTTACCCTCATTTGAGCCCTAGTGATTATGTATACTATTGTGTTGACTGCTTCTCTCCAAAATCCATCTGAGAGCTTAGACTCATTTAGCATAGCTCTAGCCATATTCTCAACAGTCCTATTTTTCCTTTCAACTACTCCATTTTGTTGAGGAGTTCTTGCTGCTGAATATTCTCTTTTGATTCCATGTTGTTCGCAAAACTCTACAAATTCATTTGAAGTAAATTCTCCTCCTCTATCAGATCTCAGACACTTAATCCTTTTGCCAGTTTCATTTTCAACCAATTCCTTAAATGCTTTGAATTTTTCAAAGGCCTCTGACTTCTCTTTTAGGAAAGCTACCCAAACCATTCTGGAATAATCATCTATAAATAGTATAAAGTAGCTCTCACCCTGAATACTTTGTGTTCTGGTAGGACCACATAGATCAGTATGTATTAGACTCAATGGCTCAGATGACATATATCCTTTTGATTTAAATGTTGTCCTAGTTTGCTTTCCATGTTGACAGGGTGCACAGATTGTGCTTTGAGGTCTTCTTATTTTGGGTAAATCTTTGACCGCTTGTTTATTGCTTATGTTGACTATGTTGTCAAAATTCAAGTGACCCAATATTCTATGCCACAACCAGCTCTCATCTTCTTGTGATAGAAAGCACTTTTCCCCTTTGATCTCACTGAGCATGTATAAATTGTTTGGGGTTCTTCTTGCATTGGCAATGACTTTTCCAGTTTTTGATTTTCTTATCTCACATCTATCCGGATGGAAAGTAACCATATACCCTTGATCACAAAGTTGACTTATACTTAGCATATTATGTTTTAACCCTTTAACATACAACACATTTTATGTTTTTGTTTTCCCATTATCTAAACTTAGAGTTCCTCTTCCACCAATCCTTGCTGATCCATTATCACCAAAACTTATTGATCCTCTATTGGTTTCTTTTAGTACAATGAATTTGTCTTTGTCTCCTGTCATGTGACTAGAGCAACCACTATCAAGATACCATTGTTCTTCTTTATCCTGAGCATGAAGGGTTGTTTGAACTAACATTGATCTAGCCTTAACATTTTCCCTTTCATCTTTCCTAGTTGTTGAAATTGTTTTTCTAGACTCGGGAAGTATCATTTTACACCATCTAGCCTTGTGCCCAAAATTATTGCATTTGTAACATATAATATCATCATCCATAAGAGGTGCAAAAGAATTGAAATTTCTATTGACATTGTTTCTTGCATGATTAATACAGTGTACAACTCTATGACCATATTTATTACAAGAAAAGCAATGACCATGGAAGAAATTATGTAACCTGTTTGGATGCCTTGGAGTTTGTGGTGGAGTATTCTTTCTCTTGTGATTAACTCTTATCCAAGGTTCTTCTTTGCTTTCTTCCTTTCTGATATCCTTTGCTTGCTTATCCTTGTTTGAAGTTTCTGCTTTTTGAAGACTTGATTCCTCTTTCTGTTTCTCATATTCTACATCTTGTAGTGCCTTGGTCCTTTCAACTTCATTCCTTAGGTAGACAATTTTTGCTTCCAATATTTCACATTCTGTTTCTCTGGCTCTTAACAGATCTGTTATATCCTGCTCAATCTTCTTTCCTTCTTCTACCTTTACCTTGAGTTCTATGAGATTTTGTAGAAGTTCTATCCTTGTTTCTTCCTCCTCTTGAATTTGTTCCTTCAAGCTTGAATTCTTTTCTCTAATCCTTTCCAATTTTCTGAGAGCAGCAAAGAATTCTTCTTTTATATCAAACATGGTCTCTTCTTCATTTTATGAAGTCATGTGTGTTTCTGATGGATCCTCCTCCAAGTTGTTAGTCTTTTCATGGAGAGACCCACTCTGATACCAATTGAAGAACATGTGCTTATACTGAGAGGGGGGTGAACAAGTATAAGATAAAACTTTTTGCTTTTTAATCCAAATAATAGCATCAACAATATTAAAGTAGTAAACATCACACAAAGCATCACACACATGAGAGACATGATTTTACGTGGTTCACCCAATGTGGGCTACTCCATGGAGAAAATATTTCTTATAAATTTTTCTCAAATAAATTCTCTTGGGAATCCTTTCCCTACAATGTTTATGGACCTCTATCCAAAGGAGACACCAATCCCCTTGATCAAGTTAGTGGATCTCTATCCACAAGAGACACCAATCTCCTATCTCTACTCTGGCTAGTGATCCTCTAGAAGACCTCTGCCTCCACTACCCTTAGCAAATGGAACTCTATCCATAGAAGACACCTGTCCTCCCTGCTCTGGTTGGAGATCTCTGTCCTCAACTCTATCACCTCCAAAGCTCTATCTCAAATCTATACTAAACATAGTCCTTCGGTCTAGCACAAATCTATCCTCAATATCTATCTCTGGTCTGGCACAAACCTATCCTCAAATATGCACCAAACTCTATCCTCAAATCTGTACTCAATCTCTATCCTCAAATCTATCCACAAGTCTTCTCAAAGACTTACCTTAAATCTGCTCAACAAGTCCACACTAGAACTTGTCCAATCTCATAGAAACATAAAGAGAATTGTTAGAGACTCAATATGCTCTATACTCATCACAATACTCAATCACTTTCTCAAATCAATTTAGAATATAGAATAGTTTATTTTATGGAACTTGAACAATCACTTCACACATCCACTTGACTAGGCTCAACCAACTCTACTCAACCAATCACTCAATGAAACAATCCTTGCTTACAAACCCTAGTCCAAGTATATAAACACTCACTCAAAATATTTCCAACAATGCTTCATCAACCAATCTCACATAACAATGATACTCATGTTCTTTTCAAACCCTAGTTCAAGTTCTTCACACAACCAATGGCTTCAACAACAATGCTTATAAAACAAGGTTTTAACAACTCTTTATTCTAGAAAACCTTGAAGCATTAACTCAACACACTCAATAAGGAAACCCTAATCAAGTCCTTTTCACTCCAAACTTATTTTCCAGAAAACCAACCAATCAACTCAACTATGGAAGAATGTGCTCATACCTTTTTCTTGATGATGAAGGAACCTCTAAAATCTGCCACAACCACAAACACCTCTTTGCCAAGCTCAAAGGAGTTAGAAGACACTAAACTCTCTCAAAGATACAATGCAAATATCAAAACACACATACACCTTATCACTCCATCTTAAAGAAAGCATCCATCAACATATACAAAAATAATTGACCAAATACACCTTATAATCTCCCAATTAAAATAATATTCAATACCAAGAATAATATCAATGCAATCTCCTTTTCAAAATAACTCAATGGCAAGAAGTCCTCTCAACACTTTAAATTTCCAATACACCAATGTGACACAAATACTTTATTCAATAATAAAGCTAACTCCTTATTCCTCCAATTTACCAAAAATAATGATCAATTAAAAACCTTTTTAAACAACCCTTTTAACTCCCTAAGACCTCATGTCAAACCTTAGGCAATATAAAAATTATATTCAAAATTTATTACCTTTGCCTTGGTGGGACTTGAACTCACGACGCAGCCTCAACCAGTGCCCTAGTCGCGGCTCCAACCGCCATGCGAGCTAGGCGCTCGCTTGGGGAGTAAAGAGCACCACGTGCTCTATAAAGCTCCCCTAGTGTGCCTAAGCAAAAATGTATGCCGCTTCCTTCGATGTTTCCAACACAAGCACAACCAACAAAATAATGTTGCCATCGTGATTCGATCGCAGGTCACTCCACGCCCAAGCACTCTAGCCTTTGTCCACTTGCCACTAGGCCACGCTGCCTGGATGGCTCTTGAATTTTGGCGCTCGTCGATTTATCCTTATTCGTTGGCACTTAAAACAATGTTCTTATCTCTTTCTTCGCACGAGTTCTTACACACACGATTGCACGCTTTTATCATTCGAGCAAAAGGATGATTAAATGCCTTAATGACAACTTCGTTCCTTGACATCAATGACAACTTTGACTCAAAATGTCCAAGACCACACATTACTCAAGGTTGATTATATTATTATATTATATTCTCATAGTGAGTGGGATGAGGGTTTAGTAGTTAGCTCTCCAAAGTAGAATTAAAATATGGGTAAGGGATTAATACACTTTAGTTAAAGCAAGCATAGATGACTAGGGAGGATTAATACACTCTAGTTAAAGCAAGCACAAATAAAATAACTTTTTCAAAAAACTCAGAAGTTAGTGATTTAAATAATATCGTTTGATAAATTGGGAAGGTGCCTAAGGATAGAACTTAGCATGATAGAGATATCTAGTTATGATGTATAAATGACCTAATTTTTAGGTCACTATTAAATTTTTTGAAGAAATTCCAAAGAGGCATATGAAGATTGTAATTTCATATTTACTTAATAAAGAATTACAACTTTTTTTTTAGGAAAAAAAAGAAGGGATATTGTCATTTTAATCATCATGGAGATCAATCATATGGATTATTTCTTGTAATCGTCTTTGCCCGCGAAGTGGCTTATGATATTTTTCCCTCTCTAAGTAGCGCTCTCATCTTAGGAGTTCTTGTGGATTTTTCCTTCCTTAATGAGTATTATTGGTGTTGCCCTACCCTAAGGGTATTACATATCTCTATCTCTTGTATGAATTATTATTGTTGATAATTATTTGTGGATGAAGGATTTTTATTTTTGCATATTGGTGAATGATTTATGTTTATGTTTCATAACAATGACCAATTAACACATGAGAAAATCAAATAACAATAATTCATCCCATGCATGTGAAAATGTAGTTAACAAGGAATGACAAGAGGACAAAAAGGCAATGCCACAAACATTATGCTTTTCACAAATCTAAAAGAGAAACATTACAATTAAAAAATAAAAAATCTTGCACAATCTCTTATTATGTCAAGATTAGTGCAATTACAATGTAGGATTCACAAAGTGTGGCTCTAATTCTCTTAAAGCAAAAGATGTTTACAATGAAGCCCATGGATCCTATTTATAGAAGGAATTCACCTTTTTTTTCTAATAAGCTATGTGTGGCTTCTATTTGCGGCCACTCCCATTAATAAAATAAAATATTACATTGCTCTCATTACATTTCTAACAAGTTAATTTAAGCATATCCAACTTTGTCTTTCTATTGGAGATATTCTTTATTTACCCTTCTACCAAATATATTCTTCATCTTCCTCAAATTGCTAAGTATCCACATACAACTCCTATATCAAATGCCTTCAAAAATTTAAATTTTGTCAAGATGAAATTCAACACTATGACTGGCTAAAATATTTGCTTCCTAGCTTCTATATCCAAACATATATTATCTATAACCACCTCACAATGTCTTAATAGTTTTTTTAGGGTTATTCATTCCCCTAATATTCCAAGATATTATTTTCATTTATATTTTTTATTTTATTTGAGGGTTTAGCCCCACTTCTTGTTAACACGTGATATTTGCTTTTGTTTTCCCATATCAATATCTCTTTGTGTTTCTTTTTCTCTTTGTTTTTGCTTATTAGGTAGTCCTCTCTTTTTTTCATTCTCAGCAATACTTTCATCTTCATCAATCTCTTCAATCTTCTCACACTGCTCAGAGTAGGACTTATCATCTTTAGGTTTACCATGTTCTGAAGGATCTGAAGTGCAAGGAATAACCTCAAAAGCACAATATTCTTTATATTTCCCTGGAGACCCTAAAGTGCAAGGATGCTCTTCTATAGCAATTACCTTCTTATTTTACCCTAAAAACCTAAATTGTTATGGGTTTCCTCCAACCTAATTTCTATATTATTCTGCTCTTGATACCTTAAAGTGTAAGGGTTAACATCTTCACCACTTTCACTTTTATTACCTGAAGAGGATTCTATACTACTAGAGGAAAATGAATATGATTAGCCTGGAATAAAATTGACATTTTTTGTTGTCTTTGTTTTGGGTTTTATCTCCACATCTTCTTTTGCACCTTTAATTCCTTCTAAACTTGTCAATTGATATTTTTGATAGGATTTATTTACCTCTTCTTTTGGAGTGGAATATCATTGATCAGATCTAGCTTATATTATTGTATGATTTCCTTGCTTCGTCTTGAAGTTTAATTCATGGCTAGAATTTTTTATCTCTTTCTTCATAGTTTTTACTTTGCAAACCCTTGCCATGTGTCCAATCTCAAAATAATTATAGCAACGAAATGCAATATTTCCATAATTTATTTTTTGATCCTATTCTCTTGATTCAGATTTAATCTTAATGGATTGTGGCAAAGGTTTAAAATATCCATAGCAACACATATTTGAGTATATATAGCATGCTTTCGCTCCTTAGTTTTTGGTCCTTCCTTGATGAATTCCCCTAGGGTATTTCCAATATTTTTCAAAACATCCTTATTTATAAGCTGATATGGAAGTCCAAAAAGCCTAACCCACACTGGAAGCTTCTTAATAGTTTATGTCTCAATGGAAAAAAATTCATTCCATGGTCTCAAATAAAGTGCATCTCTTCCCCTAAACCATGGGCCACCAACAATTATTTTATCTCTAATTTTTGAACTGGAAGAAACGATGAGGAAAAAATATTTAGGAAAAAATTCACATAATAATTTGAATTCAATCCCCACTTCCACTTGATCCAATTTTGAATCTCCAAAAACCCTAGCCATGATCTATGGAACTTACATATTAGCCCTCTACTTTTAAGAACCATTATATCATTCTCAATCATCTCATCCTTGATACTTACTTCTAGTGCACCATCTGCTACCTGGATCGAACTTGCCATGTATTCGCTCTTCTGCTTATCTCCAGCTTCGACCTTCATACTTCCAACTAGGGCATTTTGATTTCTAGCTAGGGCATCCTGAATTCCCATTAGGGCTTTCAAAAATAACTTTCCTTCCACAATAGCTAATGGGGCTTGCTCTTGGCTTGCACTCCCTCTTGGTTCGCACTTCCTTTTTGCTTGCACTCACTCTTGCTTACAGCTTGCACTCTCTCTTGCCTCACACTTGCTCTAGGCTTGCACTCCCTCCTGGCTCACAATTATATGTCTCTTTTTTTTCTTGGTATTTCTTCGCTTCAAAATTTAATTGGAAATAATGTTCCACGCATTTGTGGTAAGGGTTTGAAGCATTAATGCGTTTTGGATGAACTTGTCATTCTTTTGCCATGACTTAATCCCGGTTTGCACTCCCTCTTAGTTTACACCTCTTTTTTTTTTGCACTCTCTCCTGCCTTGCACTCTCTCCTACCTCGCACTCACTCCCAAATTGCACTCCCTCTTGGCTCACAATTGCCCTTGTCTCTTATTTTTCTTGGTGTCCCTAGCTTACACTTGCACTCACTTTTGGTTGCACTCACTCGCACTCGCTTTCGATTGCACTTAATTACACTTGCTACTGAATTTACTCCTAGATCACGCTCCAACTCGTTGTTGCACTTCCTCCTAGCTCACGCTCACACTTGCTTCTACACTTACTCTTGGCTTGTGCTCATATTCACAGCTACACTGGCTCTCAGCTCGCGCTCGTACTCGCACTCGCAGTTGCACTGACTCCAATCTAATCTTTGTTAGAAGGAATTCACATTTGAATTACCTTTGGTTAGAAATATTTACTTCCAATAAAAGTAAATATTTGGGAGCATTTTTAGGAACATGATGCACCTCCAAATGTTATGCCTCTAAATGCAGTCCTAAACGATTTAGAAGCTTTCTAAAATTGTTAGTGGTGCCACTACATGCCAAAATATCTCTTTCAAAATATCTTTCTTGGGATACACGCATGCTTTTTTTTTTTTTCTTGTCGATGAGCAATCTGCTCTTGAAAGTGAATCTAATCACATCTTTCAAGCATATTACACATTGAGACATAATTTTATAAAACTAGCTTCTAAGATTGCTCTAGTTGATCAATTCCTTAGTTTTGTATCTTTCCAAAATATCAAAAACCCCAAGGTAGTAATTGTATTCCTACAATATGCATATCCTTTTATATGTATTTTAGCTTTGCATCTTTATTAATATTGTTTATATGCATATACATATATGCATTAATTTTTTTTGTATCTCTATTTGTTTGCTTCTAATATATATTTTGATATATATTATATTAAATTTTTATTGGTTAATATTTGATATTGGTTACATGTATTTATTTTATAATATATAATACATGTGATCAATAATAAAATTTTATTAATTTAAAAATTAAATTAATAATTAATACATCTAAAAAATGGTTATAAGCTTATGCATCAATTAATTAACTTATTATGTAGTCTTATTTAAGCATTAACTTATTTTAAAATTAAAGTAGTGCATAGTACTACTATAATACCATGATTAAAGAATTAAAAGAGGACATATTTTAGTGTTCATAAGTGGTGTTAGTAGAAGGCATTGTAATCACACTACATTGAAAAGTGTTATGTATGGACATAACAACACACAAAAACATGATTATTTATATATACACGATTATTTATATATTGTTTTTAATGTTATTGTGGCACTATTAAAATGTTACCATCAAATTTTATATTAATAACATAATAATTTAAAACAAATCATTTCGTTTAGTTCAAATCTTGTGGGTATGTTCACTTTGTGCTAAAGGTAGTAGTCTGTTTTGAATCTTTTGAGTGCGTGTCAGATTGACGATGACGATATGAATCCCAAAGCAACGGTGGTCCCCATCTCACACCGGTTAACCTTAACAAGACGAATAGGTTTGGTGGTTGCAGTCCCTGTAGTTTGAACCCTGCTATGGCCAGTTACTAAAAATAACGGTTGTTACCAACTCTCCTATGTAATAAAAGAAAAAGAACATAATAATTTAAAACTGATAATTAAATTTTTTATTATAATTATTTTTTAATAAAAAAAAATTTACATCTACAATCTTTTTTTTTTTTAATAATACTTCTTATAAACATCTGCCTTAAGGATTGAACTTGAATCATTACAACGATAATACAAGTATCCTTATCATTAAACATCTACAATCTTTTATAGAAAGTTCATCTTTTTATTGTTATTACTTTATATATAAAGAATGTCAGTCGGGATGTTAGTGCAATAAGAGACCATTTCAGAGCTATAAGGTAATTAGTTGGTTTCTAAACTATATTATAGAAATATTAACTATTGAAGTGTTGGGGGTGGAGCTCAATTGTCCCCCAATGTTTTTCTTCCGGACGAGTTGAAGATTAAATTATTTAAAGGCCAAGAAAATGATGATTGCATAAACAGGTGGCAATGACGATGTGGCGTTTGTTTGTGGCAGAGGTGGTTGGATGGTTAAATATAACAAACATAATTTAATTAAAAGCCAAAGTTTGTTATTATATTTGTTGTAACAATATAACAAATATAATTCTGCCTGTGTAATATAAAAGGGCCTACGCTGTGTAATTGCTAGGGGGTGTGTGTGTCTTGAGAGCACCGCGGTGTGCCATGAGTAATGCCAGTAGGCATACGGGGTTGTATTTCCAAGGAGTGTAATGCCAGAATGGCATACAGGAAGGTGGTAATGCCTTGGAGGATGCCCAAGAGGTATTTTTATCATTGTAATCCTTCATTGTAAGCTGATTGTAGAGAGGTTGGATTACTTAGTGCAGTGAGGTGTTTGGAGATGCACAATGATGCAATGTGGCAGATTGCTTATTGTGCATAGTAGCACAACAATCTTCTAGCCTTGATGGAGAATTACAAGGGAATGTGTGAGTTTGGTGCAAATCTCATGTTGTAATCACGGTGGAGTGATTATGGCTTTGTGGGTGAGAAGAAACTCATGTGGGGAGATGCAGGTGTGCATGGTGTATTGGAGAGAAGGAGTTGCAGCAGATTTGCACAGTTCTCCTTCTTCTTGTACATTGTATTATTGCTAATACAAAGATGCAGGTGTTTTCTTGGAGGACGTAGCCCAATAGTATTGGGTGAACCTCGTTAAATCATGGTGTTCTCTTTTGTCTGCATGAATGTTTTATTTCTGTTGTTCTTAATGTTGCTCACACATAAATCATATTGCTAAATCCCAACAATTGGTATCAGAGCTTAATGTTGGGAGGATTCCTGTTTGAGTGGGAGCTGGAAGCTAAGGCAGAAATGGATTGCTGGTGTGAGCAATCGGTTTAAGCTTGTATTCAAAACTTAGGAAATCGGATATGTTGCAAGATGAGACTGGCCACCTCTCTTGCCCTTATCCCTTCCTGGGTTCTGTATATGGAAGCTTGTAATTGGAAAGGTGGAGTTTCCAATGTATTGTTCCTGACTGCGGAAGAGCAGGAGAATGACGAAGCAATGGGAGCAATGAATATTGTTGGAGATTGTCAGGTTGTTCGTTGATCACAGGAGAAGATGCGAGGTTGACATCAATCCGAAAATGTGATGGTTCAAAACATGACGGTGAGACAATCTGGAGGAGGATAAATCCTCAAGTGTGATTTGTGGTACAGCAGTGGAATCATAGTAGGCTTTTGTGAATCGATCTCCAAGTGGGAGATTGTTGGGGTGGAGCTCGATTCTCCACCAATGTTTTTTCTTTCGGACGAGTTGGAGATTAAATTATTAAAGGTCAAGAAAGTGATGACTGCGTTAACCGGTGGCAATGATGATGTGATGTCTGTTTGTGGCAGAGGTGGCTGGATGGTTAAATATAACAAATAGAATTTAATTAAAATTCAAAGTTTGTTATTCATTTGTTGTAACAATATAACAAATATAATTCTTCTTGTGTAATATAAAAGGGCCTACGTTGTGTAATTTTTGGGGGGTGTGTGTACCTTAAGAGCACCGTGGGTGTGCCATGAGAGCACGAGAGTGCATGAGTAATTCCAGTAGGCATACGGGGTTGTATTTCTAGGGAGTGTAATGCCATAATGGCATACAGGAAGGTGGTAATGCCTTGGAGGATGTCCAAGGGGTATTTTTGTCATTGTAATCCTTCATTGTAAGCTGATTGTAGAGAGGTTGTATTACTGTAGTGAGAGTGCAGTGAGGTGTTTGGAGATGCACAATGATGCAATGTGGCAGATTGCTCATTGTGCATAGTAGCACAACAATCTTGTAGCCTTGATGGAGAATTACAAGGGAATGTGTGAGTTTGGTGCAAAGCTCATGTTGTAATCACGGTGGAGTGATTATGGCTTTGTGGGTGAGAAGAAACTCATGTGGGGAGATGTCGGTGTGCATGGTGTATTGGAGAGGAGTTGTAGCAGATTTGCATAGTTCTCCTTCTTCTTGTACATTGTATTATTGCTAATACAAAGATGCAGGTGCTGGTGTTTTCTTGGAGGACGTAGCCCAATAGTATTGGGTGAACCTCATTAAATCATGATGATATCTTTTGTCTACATGAATGTTTTATTTTTGTTGTTCTTAATGTTGCTCACACATTAATCATATTGTTAAATCCCAACATCAAGTTCATTAGAAAAGGATGACAAGTTTATAAAAAAATGCATTTTAAAGAGTGACCTAAATAAGATTTTTAATAAAGATGTTAAACTAATAGTAAGATATTTATTTCAGGTTGTTATTGGGGCAATGGAGAAGGAAATTGAAGTGCAAGAGGGATAGGACAGAGCTAGTTGGAAACCACCCCCAAAAGGTTGGATTAAAATTAATACTGATGGAGCTGCAAAAGGCAATCCGGGTAGAGCTGGAATTGGAGTGGTTTGTCGGAATCATGTTGGAACAATGCTCTATTGGGAACTGCAAGGCTTGGGAAGGGCCAAAAACAATGAAGCGAAAGCCTTAGCTATCAAATATGCTTCTATTTGGGCTATAAAACAAGGTCATAGGAGGATAATCCTAGAATCAGATTCTCAAATAATGGTTGGAGCTCTATATTGCATGAGGAAATTTGCTTTGAAAACATGGAGGTTGAGGATTCTTGTCACTCAAATTAAGGAATTATGGAGGGAATTATATGATGTGATTCCAATTTATGTGATTAGAGATCTAAATAAAGTGGCAGACTTCCTGGCTAAGATGGGTACTGAGAAGGAGGTAGGGGTTCAGTGGCACAGTGACATAGCTATTGAGAATGAGAGGATTAGGCGAAGTTGGTGAGTAAATCCGAGTGCTTAGCTAATTTGGATAACCATTCCAGAAATACTTGTTTAGGAGATTTATGTTTCAATGTAGATCTTCTTTTATAGTTGTAAACAAGTGAACAATCATTGTAGAAATATGGTTTAAGAGATTTGGCTCCAATGCAAATCTTCTTTTCTTGTTGTAAACATGTGTTCTCTCTGACTAAGGCTGGGAAAAATCTCATCCCAACTTGTAAATGATCTTTGTTTTAATACAAGTTTTTTCAAATTATTTTTCAAAAAAAATAGTAAGATATTTATTAGAAAATAACCTTTCTAAATCAATGAGAGAACTTATATAGCTAAAACAATTATAGGCCGGAGTCTCATTGAAGCTTTGCAATATGTGATGAAAATTTTTAAATTTTATATATATATATATAAGAGAGTTGGTAACAACCACTATTTTTAGTAACAAGTCAGCACATAGGAGAGTTGGTAACAACCACTATTATTAGTAACTGGCTACTACAGGGTTCAAACCACATGGACTGCAACCACCAAACCTATCCGTCTTGTTAAGGTTAACCGGCATGGGATGGGAACCACCATTACTTCAGAATTTGTACCGTCATCGTCAGTCTAACGCGCACTCAGAGGATTCACAACAGACTACTACCTTCACCACAAAGTGGGCATGCCCGAGGTTTGAACTTTTACTAAATTTTGATATATGATATTTAGAGATCGAATATTTTTGGAGGACTTAATCTTTTTTAGTATTATCTTAAATATTGATTTTTGTTAAATATTAATGATAAATATAATAATAATGAAAATACCAAGTTGAGTATTATTTTTTAATTTGATATTTTCTTTATTATTACTTTATTTAATAATCAATCACTTAAAAAAATAAAAAATATTATAATACCAAAATAAACATAGATTTATATTATAAATAAGTGTTTGCAACTTGAGGTCCCCAATTTTACTCTTGATTTCTTTAGAGTTCTTTAGGGTTATATATATTATATATATACGGTTTGAATCAAAAAAATTATCACTATAGTCCCACCCCACCATGACAAGATTTTTTTCCAAGTGAAAGAGTTATATATATATATATATATATATATATATATATATATATATATATATATATATATACCTGAAAATAATATATAACCAACCAATAAATATATATATATATATATATATCTATATATAATTTATTTATTTTATAAAATATTATATTTTTTATATAAGATAATACACAAAATTTGAAACCACAAAGATGACCTGGTCACAACAATATCCACTCATCATTTCGTCAAAACCTCATAATCTATAATATATTTTATATAATTAAATAATTATCTTAAAAATAAATAATATATATTTGAAAGAAAAAAAACTTTCCAACTATAATTATACATAATAGAATCCATAGCTACACTTCATTATGCAATCTGGATTGCCTTCCTGCTTACGCATGTTTTTTCCCTCCATATTGAATTATCAACAGTGATCTGACACCCTTACTGCACATACAACTACTTTCAAGCATGCTTCTTGTATTATCTTGAAACTTCTATAGCCTTTTCATGGAAGGAGATTCTCTTATGTCTGACACCCTTCTTGCACATACAACAACTTTAAAGCATGCTTCTTGTATTATCTTGAAACTTCTGTAGCCTTTTTATGGAAGGAGATTCTCTTATGTCTGGCAATTAACCTCCATCGATAGTTTTATATTAAAGGTGATGACAAAAATGATAGATTGCATGCAATTTGTTCAGCATGTCATACATCAAGAATGTGACATGGGTGATGCCCATTGGTATCTCTACTAACATAATTTTGGAATTCAATTGTTCAAGACCAACCTTTCCATGGAGGCAATCCCATAGCATCACGTTGGCCTATAAAGAAATTCCATTTGATTATCCCCTCAAGGATAAAATTATCCCAAAAGATAAAGCCCTCTAATTCAATGAAAACTATAAAAGTGAAAGGATAGGACAATCTATACTTGTCATGGATACATCATCTAAGACTTCTATGAATCAGCCATGATTAAGCCACCTCAATAGAGTTTGTCCCACATGTTAAAGTTCATTGTTTTATGTCATGGCTCTCATACTTCAAAAGGGAGAGGAATAAGAACAAAAAGTGGGCCATGGCTCTTTATCACAACGGGTGTTAATCTTGTGACCATTATGGATAATGCCAAGAGAGCCATGTGACAGATGGACTTGACAGGTATTAGACACAGTGCTCCATGTGAGCACCACCATCTTTCTCCCTTCCACACCAAGTGACCACAAACTTCCACGGACCTATCATTCAAATTCCTCTTGGTCCATACCCTCCCAAACCAATAATTGAAGTCACTCACCACAAACTTCCATGCTCTACCATTCAAATTCAAATTTCTCTTGTTACATGTTATCTCAAATCAACAAATAGAATCATAAATTTAAAGTTTTTCTCGAGACATTCAATTAGTATTTAAGAGACTTAAAGTTCAATAGTAAGTGAAAATCCTTTTCCAGACATCAAATTAATATATTTATAAATTTTTATTAAAAAATTTTAATTCTAATTAAAATGGTATAAATAACTTAGTTATATTCTTATAAAAACCATTAATCTCTAGTAAAAACAGTGTAACAGTGGAAACAGTGTAACAGTACAATGATTAAGACATTGATTTTTAGAAATCTAAACAGGAACATGTACATGTGATTCTCTATAGTTTTTAAAAAAAAATCTTAAGGTACTCTTAGGCTTTAGAGCCCATAGTTTATCCAAAAATATATGAAGATCCCCATAAATGCCTTTTGTACGATACTAATAATTGTTTCAATCTTTTCACCTGATCTACGATCTTATAAAATGAAAAGGACAACCAGAGCATGACATTTGTGAAAAAGGATATAATATGGTCTTGCGTACACACATGATGGTGGCCAACATTTTTTCAACAAGATTCTTTTTGGTAATATTCCTACCATAATGGGGCTCACAGTCGGTGATGGCACCGTCTAACATTGTCGTACTGCCTATCTACAATAAATTTTAAGGTTGTTTACATTCTCACTAACCAAAATGAGATAAGACGATAGAACGTCGGCAAATTATTTTATATCTAAATAAATTTAAAAATCATAACATGTTGCAAATTAGTTTAAATAGTATCACGAAATGTCTCTGGAATTTAATTTCAAATTTGATATATAAAATTTAATAATAATATAAAAATGTTTAATTAATAATTTCATTGGTGTTATCTATATATATTTGATTATGACAATTCAAGGTTAAAAAATCATTTTACAAGGTTCTCCGGTGCATAAGAGAATAAAGCATTTTAGGTAGATTTGTTTGACAGAGAATGTAGGAGGTGAGGGTGTATAAAGAGATTAAAAAAAATGGGTGCACGTGAGGAGTATTTATATTTAATAAAATCTATTGTTTATTATTGTTTATTATTTGCATATGGTTATATATATAATGATATGAACCTAAAATAATGGGTATGTATATTAAAATAATATTTAATGTTAATTTAATTATTGTTTAAAGTTAAATAGTTTTATTGAGGTTTTTAAAGGTTAGATGGATTGGTAATTATTTTTCTAGGCAGGTATTTGTCAAGAAGAGAATTAGGTTCAAACTTTGGGGACATGCCTCTTGCAAAAGTAGTAGCCTGATTTGAATCCTTTGAAAGCGTGTTATACTGATGATGAGAGTACAAATTACAAGCAACCGGTGGTCCCCTCACGTCGGGTCAACAACAATGAGGTGGTATAGGTTTGTTGGGAGCAACCCCTATGGTTTGAACCTTACACTTGACAGTTACTAGAAATAGTGTGGATGTAATCAACTCCTCTAGGCAACAACAACAAGGTGGTATAGGCTTGTTGGAAGCAGCTCCTATGATTTGAACCCTGCACTTGGCAGTTACTAAAAATAGTGTGGATGTAACCAACTCCCATGTGTATCCAAAAGAAATAGTGTCATTGAGGTGTACATGTCAATTATTTTTTTTGTTAGTGTGAGAAACCCCTACGACCAATGCACAGGGTTGAGCAATCTCCTCCCAACCATGATCCCTACGAGAGCTATGCTTATCAATAGGGAATATAACACACAATCACCACTCATACACTTGCCCATGCCATGGTTTGAATCCTGGCCCTTCCGAAAGAAGAGCCAAGGCCCGAACGTGTCAATTATTGAGTTTAGAAAAAAATTAAAATCCTATCAAATGTTTGAATGTATGTATATGTATAAACAAATTTTGGATCCATATATCATATTTTAATGTTTTTGATAAGATATTATTATTTGATGTACACCTAAAATAATGGATATGTAGAGCAGAGGTAATAGACCAATCGGTTTTCTACTGAGTGTTTTCTAACTTGATGTTAAAATTGCTAAGTTTTTTCTAACTTGAGGTCGGTGGTTCCAATTCCAAGCCCTTCTAGGTCCCCCTCACTGGAGTAAATACTTATCGAGAAGGGCCAGGTGGAAAAAAACCCTTGTATATCAAAAATAAAAAATAATGGTTATGTATATTCAATTATTATTGAATATTAATTTAATTATTGTTCAAGGTTGAATAAGTATTGTTAAAATTGAAACTTTTTTTTAATGCATATATTACGTATGCATGAAGAAAGTCGGATGTTGGGTGAGTTGGAAGGGAACTAGGGTTTGGGGTAGTATTTTTTCATGATTATAAACAGGCATTACCTTACTTGTGTGAAGAAATTTTTCTACAGGTAGACATCTCATGAAGGGAAGTTCAAGTCGAGTAGTCGGTATACCTGTGCATGAATAAAATTGAGTGGAAGGAAATTTGTCGACCTCTCCTATGGTTCCATTATCAAAAAAGTTCAATGGAAATTAAAAAAATTGCTTGTTCTCCGTGTTTTTATTTTTAGAGTAGTTTTGTTAAGGAATTGAAATATATGATACATTTGTTATCTTATATATAGAAATAGAGTTAGTATTTTTTTGTGATTATAGGAAGACATCACTTGTGTGAAGAAATTTTTCTATGGTTGAAGGTAGACATTTCCATGAAGGGAAGTTCAAGTCGACATACTTGTGCATGAAGAAAGTTGGGTGTAGGGAAATTTGTCGAGCTCTCCTATGGTTCCATTACCAAAGAGAGAGGGACAAAGATTCTAGAAGGAAGTGAAAAATGGAAGAGAGATGGGTGGAAATTAGAGGTAAATAGGGTTTCAAAAGAGAACAACAACGGAGAAATTTAACGAATAAGGGAGTTAGAATATAGAATGACAGTTGGGAAGAAGGAAAAGCTAACGATACAAGGAAGAATGGTTGCAAGGATCCATGAGATGAAGAAAGGGGATATAGTGAAGATAACATCCAGAAGAAAAATGAAGGAAATGAGATGGGGTCCAATGGTAAAAAAAACTTATAGAGCAATCAAATTTATCAAAAAAGTCTAGAGTAGAACACCTAAACAAGGGTAAAGCAAAGGGAATATTGGATCAAGATATGTTGTATGGAACAATATAAAATGAAGAAATATAAGTGGTGGATTGTATATAGAGACCATATGAACATTCAAAGAAATCAATATTTTATTTCCAAGAGGAATTAATGGAACTTTAGAATGAAAGGATTAAGGATTCCATAAATCAAACCCTCAAAGAAGCAAAGGGAAGCATTTTAGAAGCAAAGAGAAAAATAAATATCCTAAGCACAACATATACCCAAGGCTAGGAGTTTTTAAATCGAAAAACCTCTTATCTAAATAAGGGAAGAGGTAAGAGAAAAAATTGTATCAAAAGAAAAAATGAGAGTTAAAATGGTGGTGGGGGAGGATCTAATGGTTGAACAAATCTTACCATTGAAAAATAAATCTCTAGTGGGAAGGTTAAGGGATGCTCGATGAAAATAAACTCTTCGTGATTGGATAAAGTCAACATGGTTGGCGTTGTTGGGATATCTCACAATATATTATGTAATGATAAAAGTTTGGATAACTTTTGTATTCTAGAAAGCAAAAGATGACAAAACTATTAAAAAGGGAAGATAGAGATGGAGTTATAGTATCCTTACTCTAAAATATTGGACACTTGGGTTTGATCCTCATTCTTAGAGGATATCCGCTCAGCCTATTTGGGTCAAGTTACCTGCATTAGCTCTGTAATATTGGAATGAGAAGATGTTGAGGGAGATAGGGAACTCTTTGGGAGTTTTTCTTGAAGTGGACTAAAAAAATTTAAATGGCATTCAAAAATTAGTAGCTCGAGTCTTAGTAGAGATGGACCTAAGTCTAGGATTACCTGAGAACATGGAATTTGTAACAAGAAGTCAATATCACACAAAGAAATTAGACTACATTAGATTCCCCTTTTGACATCGTTTCTACCACTAGTATGGTCATCTCAAAGAATAATGTAGAGCATGAAGAAGCAATAGACACAAAAAAGAAGAAGATAGAAGCTAAAACTTCTATTGGTACAAGTAATAGAGAGAAAGATAATAGTAATAGAAATACAAATAGATAAAGAATAAACAACAACCTTGAGCTCCAGAAGAACAATCTCAAGCATCACTCAATCAACAATAGGAAAAGGACTAGGCAACTTGATAAATATTCATGGGAGCTACAGAAGAGAAGAGGAAGGCTTTCTATATTTTTGACAAAAACTCTATCTAAGATCAATTTAGAAAATAAAAAGAAAGAAGAAATATGAAGAACACAAGCTTATACTGAGAGGGGGGGTGAACAGTATAAGACCTCTTTTTACTTTTTCCTTTATACTTCAAAACAGTAAAGCAATATACCCAAAGCAATGCACAATATCATCCACAAAGTGACACCAATTTTAACGTGGTTCACCCAGAATGGTTGGGCTACGTCCACAAAACTTTTCTCTAAAAGTTATCTCAAAGTTCTTTGGGAATCCTTCCCAATTACAATGTTTATGAGCCTCGGCCCAAAGAAGATACCTTCCCCCAATCAGAATTTATGAGCCTCTGCTCAAAGGAGATACCTTCCCCCAATTAGAATTTATGAGCCTCTGCTCAAAGGAAATACCTTCCCCTCTGCTCTGGAAATGATCCCTCAGAAGATCAAGCGCCTCTACCTCTTGCCGACACGTGGAACTCCTTTCCATCGAAGACCTCCTGTCCTCAATGCTTAGCCTAAGAGACCTTTGCCTTCTATGATCACGTCCACAACAGCTCGATAACTCTGTACCAAACACAGTCAGTCGGTCTAGTACAAGTCTTCCTCTTTCTGTCAGATCTATCCAACTCTTGAACAAATCAATCCTTTGCATACAATCCTTCTCAAAGACTTGCCAACTGTCTTCAGGTTCTTCTCAAAGAACCAGTGCTCCTTTGTCCTCAAGTTCTCTGATAGAACTATCAAAACTCAGCTCACAAGTCCTCTGCTAGGACCTGTCCAAATCTGCTCATAAGTCCCCACCGAAACCTGTCCAAAAACTGCTCACAAGTCCCCACTAGAACCTATCCAAAAACTCAGCAAGCTCACCAAGAAAAAACTTTCTTAGTAGGAAATCACAAAGTGAATTGTTAGAGACCCAATGTGATTTGTCAAACTCATAGAAGCATAAAGAGAATTTTTAGAGACTCAATATGTTCTATACTCAAATCCCAATCTCAAAAATCAACTCAAATCAACTCGGCTCAATCTCAATCTCAAATCCGAAAACTCAACTCAATATCCGAAATGGATAGGATAGAATGTTTTCTTTCAAGAACATGAAACCCCAACAATTGCCAACTATGCAAAGAATCACATAACAATGATACTCATGTTCTTTTCACCATCAATTAGGGTTTCAACAACAATGCTCATCAAACAAGGTTTAGTCAACCAACACCATTCAACTCAACATCAACCTTGAAGCATTCAACCAATCATCACAAGAAAAAGAAACAAGTAGAAATCCTTTTCCCTCCAAAGATATTTGAACAAAACAACCACCAACACAATATCACCAAATGCAAAGAATAACTTGCTCAAATCAACTCAATGGAGTAAGCCCAATATCATGAATCAAGTAAAGCAATAACTTGATCAAACAACCTCTATGGAAGCAACTCAACCATCAAACTCAAAAACAACCAACCAAGGGTTCCACCAACTCAATGCAAGTAACAAGACTCACAAACATAAACCCTAGTGCACAATGCTTCCACTACCTCAAACCAGAATTATGCATTCACCAAAACTCTCATCAAGGATAACAATGCATAAGAAGTCTTCAACAAACCGAGAAAATAGGATTTACACCCAACCAAAGGAAACCTAGTTGAAAACCTTTTCACTCCAACCTTATTTCAGAAAAACATACACCAATCATACTCATAAGGAAAATGTGCCCATACCTTTTTGGAGTAGAAGAAAATTGATCCTTAAAGCTGTCACCACACACAACCCTCAAACTTCCAACCAAGTTAGGGTTAGAACCAAGATAAATGAGCATATATAAAAACTTTCCTTAATACACCTTTTAGCTTCTCTTCTTTAAAAACAACCACCAAAGAAGCCAAAAACACAACCAAAACTTACACCTTATATCTCAATTTTTAAATTTAGCATAGCAAAAGACTAATCTAAAAAATACAACCAAAGAAATACCCGCTTATTTCTCCTATGTCTTTTAAACAATGCTAAACAATGCCAAAAATCATATCAAGAAAATAATCACACCTTATATTGGTTGCCCTTGAAGAATCTGAAATTCGCGGCACAAAACACGTTTTAATAAAAACGTGACTAATCCATGCACAGATCCCTCCATGGGGATCGAAACGCAGACCTCCGCCTACGCAAGGCCCAAACGTAGCCTTCACTGCCACTATCCCCCAAGGGGCTTACAAAGTCCAAGACGGACTTCCTTCCACATAAACGGTCAAGCTTTTCGAAAGCTTTTCAAACCACGAGCTCTCCTCTTTCGCAGCGTAAACAGAACATTCGATCGTAGCCAAACCAATTAATTACCTTCCATTTTTCAAGAGGGTTTAACCTTAGGAACCTTCTCATATTTATAGTCCATACGTGGACTTTAGAACATGTTGGCTGCAAAGAAAAGTAATTTGAATTTAATCGAAATTTGCTTTCTAAAGGGTTTAAAAACCCTTAAAGTATTTTTAATAAATTAAAAATAATTTCTCCCTTAATTAATTAAATAATTAATTAATTAAAATCTTGAAGGGTTTTAAATAATAATTAAGAGAACCTCCATTGGTTTTAATAAAAACCATTGCCAATGGAATCTCTCCGGATTCTCTTAAAAATATTCTCTTGGAATCCTCCACCTTTGAAGCCAACACATCCTCTTAACATTAATGTCATTTCCTTTTGACATCAATGACAACTCATAGACAAGAAGCTAGGATCTCAAACCCAAAATTGCCAACAAAATAAACCTCATGGAGAACCTTCCCCCTCAAAGAGAGGAAAAGGAAGTAAACTAAGGAAATTTCCCATTAGTAGGATTTCCTCTCCCTCTAATCCCTCATCTCAATGTAATATTTTTCCTACTATGGAAAGATATACTTTAAGATCTCAAAATAAAGGCAAAAAGCTAAGAGCTTTGGTCAAATTTAAAGGGGGTTGAGCTTTGAAGCTAGTTAAAGCGAGGGTTCATCGGTAGGTAGGATATACTATCTAAAACTAGCTCAAAAAAGTGTTGAGAAAGAAATTAGATCTGGTAAGCAAAAATCCATTTATGGGGTTCTTAGAGTAGGATAACCCCTTGAGTTAGATAATCCATGATTATATTCTCTTTGAATATTAAAGGATTAGGGGCTTCTCACAAAAATATAGCCCTAAAAATATTTATTAAACTTCAAGAGCCTGATATTATCTTGATTCATGAAACCATGTTAAAGGTAGAAAAGGAAACAACTATACTAAATTCACTCTTGCTAAGCTAGAAGTTTATTGATATAGACTCAAATGGCAAATCGGGGTGGAATTATCTTGGGATGGAAATATTATTTTCAAGTTATTGAAAACTACTTCATAGAAGCAAGAGTGGTATTGGAATTTCACTCCAAGAATTTATGGAAAATAATAGCTATAGTGAATGTGTATGGTCCTTATGGATATAGGAAGGTTTATGGGAGGAGTTTTTTTGGCCAAGACCTTCTAAAAAAGGAAAATATATTGATGAGAGGGGATTTAAACTTTGTTACAAAAATAAGTGGGGTGAATAGACCAAATTGGATCCATTGGCAAAATGTTTCCTTCACAAAATTCAAAGTGTTGGACTTTGTGATATAGAACCATCAAAGCTTTCTCCTACATGGAGAAATAATTGAACTAGAAGACATGGGATATCCAAAATATTGGATAGATTTCTAGTTTTAGAGAAACTTATAGCTTTCCCTGATAAGATGAGAACATGAAAAGATCAAGGTGGGATCAGATCATTCTCCAATCCTTATATAAATAGGAAAGGATGAGGATAAACCATCGGGCCCTTTCAAATTCAACCCCATTTGGCTAAGGGATGAAGAATTTCAAAACTTAGTAAGAACAAAATGGATGCATTATGACCAACCTTAGAAGAGATAGCAAAGTTTCATTTCACTACTAATCTAAGGAGAATAAACCAGACACATTAGGTTGGAGCAAAGCAAAATACTAGGAAGCAGAGGTAAGACTTACTAAAATTGAATCTTCTCTAAATCAACTTTACAATACTAGAGGTAACAAAGTTTTTTCAAAAAATAAAATCATGCAAGTCAAAAAATTGGAAAAAATAAGAGAGAATTGTTCGAATGAGAGGAGGCAAAATGGAGAATGAAAAGCAGGGCTTTATGGCTAAAAAAAGGGAATGAAAATATAGATTTTTTTTTAAATTATGCAAAATAGAGGAAATATACAAATACAATTTGGGAAATGAAAACACTTTGAGAAGTTTCTAAGATTTGGCACCATATTAGTAAACTATTTCATAGACTTGTATAAAGATCCAAACAGAGCAAATATATCATAGACAACCAAACTAGTTCTTAATCTACCCAAGATGATCCATTAGGAATAAAAAGAAGATTTGTTCTTAAAAATCACTAAGGAGTTACTTTCAATAGTCAAATCATTCGAGAAAGAGAAAAGTATCGATTTAGATGGATGAACAATTAATTTTTATTTGGACTTTTATAAATTGTTGGAGTATTTTAAAAGTGGTAGAATAATCAAGAATGAAGAGACAATTTCTAGGATCCATAAACTCCATTTTCTTGGCCTTGATACCAAAAAAGGACAATTCATAATATTTTTGGGATTACATACCTACGTATTTATGTAATACCCTCTACAAAATTATCTCAAAGATTATAACTGGGAGGATTAAAGGGATCTTCTCACATAAAGTTTTAGAAGAACAATTTGGTTTATTATGTAAAAGGTAGATTCATGAAGCAATAGGAGTAGCTCAAGGACTACATTCAATAAAGACAAGGAAGAAACAAGCAATGATAATAAAATTATATCTAGCAAAATATTTCGATAATGTAAATCAATTATACATCAGGCTAAGCCTAATTTAAATTGAATGCAGCATACCCTTTGTGAATTAGGTGATGGGATGCATCAATTCATCCACCTATGTTGTACTTATCAATGAATTAGCATCTAATTTTTCAAGGCTTCCAAAGGTTTGAAATAAGAATGTCATATTTCTCCTCTTCTTTTTATTTTAGTAGTAGAAGGTTTGAGTAGACTAATCAAGGAATAAAAAATATAGGAAATGATCAAAGATATCAAAATTGGTAACTCTTTGAAGGTTACCCATTTGCTCTTTGTAGATGATGTTTTACATTTTTGAAACAAGACATTAAAGGAAACCTCAAAGTATAAAGAAGTTTCAAACATATATTGTATGGCTACAAGAATAGAAATAAATCTTAAAAAATAGATATAGCCTTCAATAGGTTTCAACTAAGGCAAATAGAAGCAGTAATGATATTTTTTTGTTACAAGCAAGTAGAATTTAATAAAGGGATAAAATATTTAGGATTTTATTGGAAACCTAATGACTATGTGTACCAGGATTGGATTTGGTTATACACCAAAATAGAAAAGAGGATCACCACCTAGTGCACTATGTGGCTATCATTGGGGGATTGTCTTATGTTGGTGAAATCAATATTGGAAGCCACCCCAGTCTACTGGCACTCCTTGGCTTACATTCTCATTGCAATAATAGAGAAAATAAGGAATAAGTTTTTTCAATTCCTTTGGTTAGGAAACAAATAGAAGGATGAAATGACACTAGTTAAATGAAATAGAATAGCTAAACCAAAATCAAACAGAGGATGGGACCTTGAGAATATATATAATTTTGGAAAATATTTAGCAACAAAAATTTTATGGAGATTGATAACCAACAAAGAATTATGATAGGAAGTAATTCAAGAGAAATATTTAGGCATATTTTCCTTTGTATATTGGACTAGAATGTAGAATAAATCAATTTCAAAAGCCATAATTATTTGGAAAGCACTAGTGAGAGCTTTCCCATTAGTTGGGAATTTCTTGGCATGGAAAATAGAGAATGGAAAGGAAGTAAGGATATACAAAGATCCTTCACAAGGAAGCAAAGTAGACTATCAACTTCCACAAAACATAATAGATCATCTCCTTAGCCAAGTAAAATGGTATTGGTGCAAGTGGTATCAGTAGAGAGCACTAATTTATGGAAACAAGGTTGGCTCACAATAGAAGAGCTAACATTGGGAGGAAATGAAGCACATATTTGGAATGATTACAAAAGGGAACTAGAAAGAACAAATATAAGACTAAATCAGTAAATATACCTTTTGATATGGTCCAATAATCTAGCAAGTGGGCAATACTCGACCAGAGAAGGGTATAATGCAACCCTTGACGGTAATAACGAGGAAAAGCTTTGGTGATGAAGCAGAATATGGAAGGTAAAAGTTCCACTATAAACTAGAATATTTGCTTGGTTAGCTCTAGCTAAAAAATTAACATGGGATGTTCTTCAAAGGATATCTTGGCAAGGACTAAGTCAGTGTGTCATGTGAAGAAAGGAAGAAGAAATAATGGATCATCTTCTAGTTCATCGCCCTTTCACTAGAGAAGTGTGGAACTCAATTTTACCTTTGACTCAAGGGAAACAATAATGGCCTGCTAGAAATATTTTAGATAACATGCAACAATGGTTTTAAGAAAGAGAATTAAAGGAGTATAGATGTGTCCCTTTGATAGAGGCATGGGGCTTATGGCTCGATAGAAATGCCAAGTTGTTTGAAGGTAAGAAAATTCCAGTGATTTAGGTGCAAATGCAAATTAAATTCATTTTTTAAAATCTAAAAATCTTCTCAAAACCGAAACTAAGTCGGCATATAGGTACACTAATAGTGGATCCTATGAATCCATGGGCCTTCTTTGATGGAACTTTCCAAGGTAACCTGGGTAGGTGTGGGGTAGGGGGAGCACTTAGATAAAAATTATAAGATCACTTTCAAGGAAGGTTTAGGGGAAGGCACAAATAATATGGTAGAATGAAAAGCATAAATCCTCTTGATGAGAATAGCAGTGGAGCAAGGAATTACAACTTTACATATATATGGAGATTCAAAATTAGTGATAAGTTGGATTGCAGATTATGTTGAGATGAAAAACTTGCTCCTTAGTCCTTTCTATGAGCAAGTGAAATTATTAGAATCTTTTATAACAGAAATTCCATACGAACACATATGTAGAGAACTAATGTAAAAGCAAAATGGTCTTTCATAAGATGATTCCAACCTTTCAATAGACACATGGCAAAAGGAAGAAGTGTTTAGAGGACTTTTGATTTCCTCAAAGTCTTCTTATTAAGGATCATATCATAGATCTATTAATAGCAAAAAAAGGTTTTGAAAGGGATGCTCACCTTTATTTTATAGAAAGACAAGATCTAGAATAGTATCAATCTTTAGAATTGAAACCTAATTCCTCCTCAATTTTGAAACTCAAGCAAGAGTTATTTGAGAATTTTGATTGATAAGGAAGTTACTCCTACTTTTCACTTGACAATCATATTATTAAAATTTTATTTTGGGATTATAAGTTGATTGCACAATATTACAGCAGGAATGCTACTAACTCCTAAATATAACTAATTTTTTTTAGAGCATTTCATACCCACAAATTATAATTTTTTTAAACTCAAAAATAAAAATTCTATTTTTTTTTTTTTTTAAAACATGATGTTGAAATTCAACTATCAATCATTTTTTTAATGACAAATGCATTTTAGATGCACAGCCACATCTAATATTTGAATGTATATACACATATAAACTTTTTAAAATTATTTTATCATATTTTAATGATACATCAAACATATAAATATATTTTTACAAGGTATAATTGCTTTTAACATTCGTCCAACCTCCTTACATCCTTCCACCTCATATACCTATCACCGCCACTTTGAAAAATATTAAAATAGATCACTTGTAAAAAGTAGAATTAAAATTATTATTTTAAATTTTATAAAATGTAAAGTAAAATGATTAAAGTGTTTTTTTTTAATTATTATGATATATGAAAGATAACATCCCATATAAAATCAAATTATCATGAGTCATTCTATCATAACAGTATCTTTTATAAGATTTAAATTTGAATTTAGGTTTTACTAGATAATATTTCTTTTATTGTTCCTACACGATACTTTTATATTTATTAATAAATATTTAAAACAAATATATATTTTTTTAAATAAAAATATTTTGAATTAATTATATAATATTAAAATTGTTTTAAGTATATTATATTATAATTATAATATTTTAATAAAAAATTATGAATTAAAGAATCATGATATATGAGATTGAAATAATAAGTTGAAAAAGCAAAATTTGTGTGAGCTAAGAACAAGTACAAGCCACAAGTGAGCAAGAGCCAAGATCATAGGAAGTGTGAGTAAGAAGTAGAAACCAATGTGCGGCCAAGGTGCAAGCGCCACTTTTTATTCTAGATATTAGGAGAAACTCAAAAACTAAAGGATTCATGTAAAGAAAATCTAGGTAACATGGCAAGAAAATTAATTTTGAAAGTCCTTACTAAAAATAAGGATGCCCTAGTCGGAAGTAAGGATGTCTTAGATAGAAGTATGGATGCCCTATTTAATGATAAGAGGAAGAGCAAATCTATGACAAACCCTATCTAGGTAGAATATACTACACTAGAAGTGATTACCAAGGATGAGATGATTATGAGATAGTGGTTCTTAAAACCAAAGGATTACTATGTAAGTTCCATGGAGACTAGCTATGTTTTTTTTAAATTCAAAATTGGATAAAGTGGAAGTGCAAATTGAATTCATATTACTCCATGATTTTTCTTTCAAAAGGATTTTTCCTCATTATTAACGATGCATTATATTTAAAGGATAAAATGAGGGAGAAAGGCCTTTGGTTTATTAATGATGCATTTTATTTAAGGTCATGGAATAAGAATTTTTAGCGAATACAAAGACTATTAAAAATATTCTGGTGTGGATTAGGCTTTCTAGACTTCCTTATCAACACATCAATAAGGAGGTTTTGAAGAATATTGGCAATCCTCTAGGAAATTCATCCAAGAGGGACCAACTACTAAGGAGAGAAGGCATGTTGTATACACTCAAATACATGTTTCCATGGATATTTCAAAAAATTTACCTTAGTCTATTAGGATTACATCTAAATCAAGATAATGAGATCAACAAGTGGATTATGAAAATATTACATATCGATGTTGTAAATGTCATGAAACCTTATACATGGTAAGAGATTACGAAATAAAAATGACAGAGAAAGAGATGGAAATTTTTGGGCATGAAGGTAGCTTCAATTTAAAACAAGGAGATCATATCTTAGAAGAATCTTGGTCAAATCGAACATTTTTATTCCTTAGAAAGTGGTAAGAAAAATCCCTCTACATCATAAGATGGCAAAGGCCATATAGTTCACTCAAATCAACCATTAAAAGCAAAAATAAATGACACAAGGGATGAGGAAGTACAATGCACAAGTTCAAATATAGAAGTTAAAGGTGTGAAGGAAGATGGAGAGGTAAATTTTAAAGCAAGGGAAGATGAGAAGGAAAAAGTGAATGAGGTGAAGTAGGTCAAGCTTAATCTTAGGTAAATCATCTTCATTTTGCTCAAGTAGCATAAAATATTCTCCTTGCAATAAAAATGAAAGTAGTATAGATTGTATTCATTCCAGTTTAGGGTTTCAAGAGTAGCATAAAAAAGAAAAACATATGGATGATATCCAATGAAATTTAGGGTTTGCACAAAAACAAAATAAAGTAATGGTTATGGAGTATCATTTGTCCACTTTAGGGTTTTCAGGGTAACATAAAGAAGAAAGTGTTAATGGAAATATTCCTTGCATTTTAGATTCTTTAGGGCAACATAAATCTTTAGAAGATAGTCTCATTTTAAACAATACAAAAAATAGAAGAGATTGATGAAGATGACAATGTTGGTGGTAATGGAAAAAGGAGAGGAAGGTCATCAAAGCATGAAAAAAGATAAAAAGAAACTCAAAAGGGATATCAATTTTTGAATCTGAATAAAATATCAAATGTGTTAACAAGAAGTAGGGCTAAGCCCACTAATAAAAATAAAATATGATGATGATGAAAAGATATCATGGAATATTAGGGGTATGAATAAGACCCTTAAAAAAAGAGTTATTAAGGAAATAATAGATTGTTACAGTCTTAATTTTATTTTAATACAAGAAACACAATTAAGTAGTGAGGAATGTAAGGATGTTTTTTAAAATATTTAGAAGATGGGTGATTGTCTAGCAGTTTCTTCTATATGAGCTTTAGGTTTTATTACAACAATAGGGGACAAATGCAAATGGTATGGGTAATTATTAGAAGCAAAAAGTAATTGGATTGCTGGACTATTTTGCAAGAAAGATGAAAACATCAAAATTGATATTATAAATGTATATGGTCCAACTATAGTTACTCCGTGTGAAAGATGTTGGAAGGACCTTAACATATTTATGTCAAATACAATGGTGATTCATTATGATCTATGGATTCTTGGGGGTGATTTCAAAATTGTTCTATCTCCTTTGGAAAATAAGGTGGTATTCCAAGATGGTCTAAATCAATGTAAAATTTTGCTTTATTTGTCAATTCAGATGACCTTTGGAATGTTAGTCCGTCAAATTTTCAATATACATGGGATAATAGACACATTGGGCAAACTTATATAGCATAAAGATTTGATAGATTCTTGTTATCCAATAAAGGGTTGCAAACAAAGTATACAATCTCTTTAGATATTTTATTGTGAGCATATCATATCACAAACCCATTTTTTTTACTTACAATTTAACCAATAATGGTCATCCAAATCCATTTCAATTCCTTTTTATGTGGGTTCAAAACCTTGATTTCTTCTAGATGGTTATGTTATGGTGGGATGAAGCAAAATTTGAAGGATCATACATAAACATGTTTGTTTAAAAGATACAATTTTTAAAGGAGCAAATGAATATTTGGAATGCCGAATCTTTTGGTAATATTTGTAAAGAAAAAAAGAAATTGAATTCAAACTCAAAATTTTACAAAAGATTGTAGAAACTAATGGAAATGATCAAGATTCTAATGTGAAAGACAAATAATTACTTTCTTATTATCATAAAGCATTGAAAAAGGAATCATATTGGTTCCAACAATCTAGGGAGAAATGGATCAAGGAAGAAGAGTAAAAAAAAATCATGTTACAATAAAAACATTTTTTTTATCTAGATGGAAGAAATATTGAGGACGAAGAAGATATAAATAAAAAAAGCAATTAATTATTTCAAAAATATTTTATCAAATACTAGGTAAGATAAGGAGGCACAAGATAAGCTTTTGCAAAATATTCCATCAATTATCACACAAGGACAAATGAAAGCTTGATGAAGAAGATATCCATGGAGGAACTACATGAAGCAATTTTCTCTTTCCATCCTAACAAGGCACCTAGCCTCGATGGATTTCCTATAATTTTATTTCAATAATTTTTAGATTTATTTAAGAGTGATAAGTTACATGAAGTAATTTTCTCTCTCCATCCTAACAAGGCACCTAATCCCAATATATTTCCTACAATTGTTTTCAACAAATGTGGGATTTATTTAAGAGTCACATGTTAGTTGTGGTTGAAGAGGCCCAAAAAGGAAGGCTATAATAAGTGAGATCAATGCCACTTTTATTACATTGGTTTCCAAGAAAGATGAGATAAAATATTTTGATAATTTTCATCCAATAAGCCTTTGTAATATGATTTACGAAATTCCTTTCCTGGTGCTTTCAACGACGTAAAAGGTTTAAAATTATTGTGGCATGATGGTTATAGGGGCGAACTATGAGAAGAATTGTATGGCAGTTTTCGGGGTGGATAACGCAGAATACTGTGGTGTCCATAAAATCCGAACAACTTTCCCATATTCATGGCGGCTATCGATTCCACCATGTAAATTAAAAAAAAAAACATGATTTATAAAATCATTTAAAAAATTATGGCAAATATATTGAAAAACATTCCGGATTGTGTTATCTTAGAGGAGGAACATGGCGGTTTTTTTTGTGGTAAACAAATTCTTGATGGTATAAGTGGTTTTATTCATGGTAAACAAATTCTTAATGGTATAATCATTGCACAAGAGGCCATACATTCTCTTCATTCCATGAAAAAACCATGTATGCTTATGAATTAGATATGAACAAAGCATATGATAGGGTTTCCTAGAATTTTCTACATCACATTCTTAAGACATTTTGATTTTGATTATAGTTTATGTGAATGGATTAAATTTTGTTATAGCATTGCAAAATATTCTATTTTTATGAATGGTTCTCCTCTTGATTACTTCAAGCCATCTTGTGGACTTCTTAAAGGCGATCCACTATCTCCTTATCTATTCATTATTCTTGAAAAGACATTAGGGATAATTTTATCAAAGGTAAAATTAGAAGGAAAAATCAAAGGTATTCAAGTTACAAAAAATGGCACATTCAAATCTCATCTCCAATATGTTGATGATGCTTTTATTTGGGCCATCCCTTACTCAGTGAAACCATGGAGTTTAAATCAATATTATCATGCCATGAGAAGATTGTTGGACAGTTGGTTAATACTACAAAATCTAGGATTTTTTATTAACACTAACC
Organism: Wollemia nobilis; assembly: GCA_028583015.1. Lineage (NCBI taxonomy): Eukaryota > Viridiplantae > Streptophyta > Pinopsida > Araucariales > Araucariaceae > Wollemia > Wollemia nobilis. The sequence continues at coordinate 3,306,775 of JAQPPZ010002068.1, forward strand.
TGGATTTACAACAAATTATTGTGAATATTTTAGGGTTTTAAATTGAAAAATTTCTATCAACGTACTTGGATATTCCTTTGTCTCATAAAGGAAGTAAAAACGATCTTTGGATCTCTTATTTGGATAGAATGAAAACTTGTTTAACAAGTTGGAAAGGTAAGTTCTTAACCATGGCAATAAGGATACAACTCATAAAGACTACATTGTAAGTCATCCCTATTTATATGATGTCACTTTTAAGATTACCAATAGGTATAGCATTAGAAATTAATAAAATTCAAAGAGACTTTCTTTGGAAAGGTTGTGAGGAAAAATTTAGGTTTCCTCTTTGTAAGTGGAATAGGGTTTGCAAAGGAAAAAATATTGGAGGAGCAGACTTGCATAATTGCATACTTGAGTTTGGCATTAGGGGAAAAGTTTGGGTGGAGATTATTTAGAGATCAAGAAAAGAATTGGACAAAAATATTGCTTTAAAAATATAAAGGTTATCTTAATGTAATAAAATTATTTAGGAAAAGAACCCTACCCAAAGGATCGTCAACATGAAACTTCATATCAAATGGTTTACAATTGATAAAGAAACATATTAGATAGATAGTCAATGAAGGAATTATGCAAAATTTCAATTTGATGTTTGGTTAAAGTCTTATCCTTTTATCTTTGACTTAAAATGGTAACCACTGGCTCAAGCATACCTAGCTTATAAAGGTCCAAAGGTCAAAGACTATTAATATGAGTAATAATTCCAAATCATGGATTTCTATTCATAACCTAGATGAAGGAGAGAAACTCAAACAAACTGTATATGAACTTCAAAAAATATTTTAAGAGTTTTATATATCAATTTTTACATGAAAGGATGAGTTGATTTGAAATCTATCAAAGGATGGTGGATACTTAGTCAAGTTGACATATGAGGATTTCGAGCAATCAAAATTTCCTACTCACAAAGATTATCCTTAGAAGAATGTTTGGTCACTAGAGGCTCTCCCTAAAGCATCAACATTCCTTTGGTTAATAGTTCAAAGTAAGATTCTTGCAGGAGAATCTACAAAGAAGAGGATATCATGGACCCTTCATATGTGCCTTGTGTGAGAATGATTTAGAGACATGAGACCATTTACTTCTTCATTGTCCCTTGGCTCACACTATTTGGGATTATTATTTTTAAAATATGAAAATATATTAAGTAACTTCATCAACTTTGAAAGAGTTGATAAGATGTTAGATTAATTATTTCAAAGCTAAAGCATTATGTATTCTATGGAGGATTAGCCATGCCATTATTTAATAGGAATTATGGCTTGAAATGAATAATAGAATTTTGAAAAATAAATCTCAAAATCATATCCAAGTTTGGAACCATATCATTGCCTCTTGCAAAATGTCTAAAAATATGATGTTCATCATGGAAAGTCTCAAATACAAAAAAAGAGGTGATTTCAACTTGGTTATAAGATTTGAATGTATATGGAAAAGTCATATATGCTAATGGAAATAAAACAAAGAATCTACTTTCATCTAAGGTGAAATAGAAATGTCCAAAAATTGGGTTTATCAAAATTAATTTTGATGGTGTTTCTAAAGGAAATCCAAGAAAAATTGGCGGAGGTTGTGTTTTAAAAATAATAAGGGCAAAATTCTTCTTGCTTACTCATAATCATATGGACTTTCAACCAACAACTATGTAGAGGCTAGGGCACTTCTTATAGGAATTATAATTTCAAAAAAAATGATGGAAATATATTTCAATTAAGGGGGATTCATATATTATCATTTTCTTTTTTGCTTGATAGGAGAGTTGGTTACAACCACATTATTTTTAGTAGCTGGCAAGAGCAGGGTTCAAACCACAGGGGTTGCATCCACCAAACATATTCCACCTTGTTGTTTTATAGCCCTACATGAAATGGACCACCGAGTGCTCGGGATTCATACCGTCATTATCAATTTAACGCACACTCAGAGGATTCGGATTAGACCACTACCTTTGCAATAGGCTTACCCCAAGGTTTGAACCTAGGTCTCTTCTTGATAAGTACCCAGCCAAACTAGCACTTACCAATCCACCTAGCCCTTGGGGGTTAAAAGAGCTTATGTTAGCTAGTGTGATTTGAACCGAAGTTGAATGGACCCACGATACGGATCGCAGACCTCAACTGGCTACCTCACACCAACTCAGTTGCCCACTCAACAAAAATGGATGTAGAGATTAGATTAAAAATAATATTATTACTTATGATCATCACCTATTATTGTAGGTAATCCCTTGGAAATGTGAGTATATTTATAAAGAAGAAAATAGGGTGGCACATTTGCCAATCGTGTTGTTGATCTTCATCTTGTTGAAATTTAAATTTAAGAAGATAATTGACCAAGTGAGATTTTATGTCTTAATCAAAATGATGTCAAGGAGCTCATTGTGGAAACATAGCACTTTGAGTCTTAATCAAAATAATGTCAAGGAGCTCATTGTGGAAACGTAGCACTTTGAAGAAGTTGAATATATCTAATAGAAAAAGAAATAAAATAGATTTGTGATGAAGAAGTGCTAGATATAGTTTAATTAACTTAATAGCAAATCAAATGTAATATTTTAATATTTTGATTTGTGGAAACATAGCACTTCGAGGAAGTTGAAGAATTTATTTAAGAGAAAAAAGAAATGAAAAAAACTATAAAAATATATCTAAAACAAATGTAATATTTTGATACTTTGATAGAAGTGACCCCAATAAAAGCTATATATAAATAAATTTAATGAAATATATATATATATTTCAATTAAAATGATTTCCAATAAAAATTACATATAATTTATTAAATAATAATAATAATAATAATAATAATAATTTGTTCTATTAAAATTATTATTATTGAATATTTAATATTAAACAAAATATTTTTTTATTATTATTCAATTCGATGTAATTAATAAAATAAATAGATAGGTATTAACGTAGAACAAAATTCCAATAATGGAATATGTCACTAGACTTGCATCATCACATTAACCGGTTAGAAAGCAAATAACCAAATAAATTTACATCGATTTTCCATTTTACAAATTCTAATTTAATCATAATATTTGAAAATAACCAAATAAATTTTCAAACCTCATAAAATAGTTTTTTTTTATTTTTTATTTGCAACTTCCCTCTAATTTAAATCTAAAAAATCTAAGAGAGAAAAGCAATTCAAAGGGATCTTTTGGGTGTGACCTCCCGCTACGGGCAGGAGGTCACCTTTTCGCATCCTCACTTCCTCTTCGGTTCCTCCTAGGGCTCTCAGGTGGATCTCCTACTATACTGTGGATTTCTAGGCATATCTCCTTGTTTTCTAGGGTTTTTGGCCCTTCCTGTGACTGCCTAGTGCTTGGGGGGTCTTCATGGCCATTTCTGCTTTTTCCTGTGGTGTTCCAGAAAAGATGAGCCAAATCTCTTTTTCTTTTGGCAAATCCGTAGTGTGCTCAAGAGATAGCCCGATGCGGGAGCAAGAGACCTCCTGCTATGGGTGGGAGGTCACATCTTCATCTTCTTGCTCCATCTTTGGCTCTTCCTTGCCTTGTTGTGCATTTCCAAGCAGATCTCCTAGTTCTCCTAGGGTTTCCAGCCCTTCCTGTCGATGCTTGGTGCCTAGAGGGTTTCCATGGTCATTTCTGCTTCTTCCTATGGTGTTCCAAGAAAGAGGAGGCATATCTCTTTTTCTTCTCGGCAAATCCGTAGCACACTCAAGAGATGCCCCAGTACGAGAGCAAGAGACCTCTCGCTATGGGTGGGAGGTCACCTCTTCATCTTCTTGCTCCCTCTCGGGCTCTTCCTTGGGCTCCCTAGCGGATTTCTTGCTTTGTTGTGCATTTCCAGGTAGATCTCCTAGTTCTCCTAGGGTTTTTGGCCCTTCTTGCCGCTGCTTGGTGCCTAGAGGGTTTCCAAGCCCTTTTTTGCTTCTTCCTGAGGTGTTCCAAGTTTGAGGAGGTAGATCTTATTTTCTTTTGTTAGATCCGGAGCGCGCTTAGGAGATGCCCCGATGCGGGAGCAAGAGACCTCCCGTTATGGGCGGGAGGTCACCTCTTCATCTTCTCGCTCCCTCCTCGGCTCTTCCTAGGGTTCTCTTGCGGATCTATTGTTGTGTTGTGGTTTCTAGGCAGATCTCCTAGTTTTCCTAGGGTTTCTTGCCCTTCCTGCCACTACTTGGTGCTTGGAGGGTCTCCAAGGCCTTCTCCACTTCTTCTTGAGGTGTTCCAGGAAGTCTTCTTGGATGGTGTTGCATGATCGAACAAACCTGGTTGGTGGTATCGGTGTGGGGGTTGGCTTTGCTTCAGAGTGGGATCCAGTTTCTTTCGTTTCATTTCTTGGGAGGGTTATTTGTTGGCTTCTAGGCTTGAGGGAGGCCCTAATTGTTCTCAATTGAGTGTTTTTCGTGGCTGGCGGCTTAGGGTTTCTGGTGGCTTTGTTTCGCTTGTCCTACTTGTCGAGATGACCTTTCACTGGGTTTTGGGCTTGGGGGAGGCCCCTTTTGTTCCTAGTTGAGAGTTTCCCATCATTCATAGTTTGTGGCTAGCATTTCGAGGTTTTCGACGGATGTGTTTCTTTGTTCTACTTGCCAGGGTGGTCATTCACTACCTTCTCTAGGCTTGGGGAGGCCTCAGATTCATAGTTGAGTGATTTCTATGGTTGGTGTTTCAGGGCTCGTGTCCAGGGGTTTCTGTTGGATTCCTTCTCATATTTGTTTGGTCTTGGGGGGACCATGTATGGCAAAAGGATTCCATGGTTTCTCCGTTGGTGGTAGGGTTAGGGTTTCTTGCTAATCTGGGCATCCTCCTTCCATGGTTTGTCTTCGACTGTGCTTCACCTTCTTCTCTAGGAGTTCGCATGGGGGCTTTTGCGGATGGTTCGGTTTGGTTTGCGGATGGACCTAGGCTATTTTGCGGATGACCCTATGCTGGTTTTTGGATGGTCCCTGTTCCGTTGCGGAGGGTCCTGTTTCATTTGTGGATGGTCCTATGTGGTTTTCGGTTGCTCCTGATTCCTTTGCGGATGGTCCTGTTTCGTCTCTGCGAGTGGTCCTATTTCGTCTGTGGACAATCCTGATTCAATGATGGTTAGCCTTCTAAGTCTGAGGTTTTCTCCTATGTGGGAAAACCCTTTTCTCTTGGGTGCGAGGTTTTTTTCCTTTATGAAAAAACCCTTTTTCATTTTTATGTTTACCTTTGAGGTTTTCCCTGCTGCCCCTGCGAGGGCTTCTCTTCTCAACTGGTGTGGCTTTCTCTCTTGCTCCTGTGTGGGCTTCTCTTTCTCTATTTTAGTTGTTTTTCTCCAATAGCCCACAAAGAGTCTATTTCTTCAGCTATTTTGTGGTTGGGATCTCTTCTCCCAACCTTCTCCTTTTGTAAAAGGTTACGGGATCCTTTCAAAACCCCTATTTACCAATAAAAAAAAAATCTAAAAAATCTCATTGTACGCCTGCATCGGTAATTAAATTCAAACCAATTCTTACTCGCAATTCAATTTTTTTCATTAAAATATATATATTTTTACATGGTGAAATCGGTAGCCGCCACGAATCCGGGCAGGTTGTCCAGCTTTTATGGCCGCCACGAGTATTCTGCGCAGTCTGCCCCGAAAGCCGCCACACAGATCTTCGCACAGTCCGCCCCTATAACCACCATGCCACAATCATTTTAAACCTTTTACGCCGCTGAAAAGCACCAAAGAAAAGACAAGCGTTCCAATAAAATGTTTTTAAAATACTATTAAAAAAATATTTTTGAAACATTTTTTTTTATCATAATGCTATTAAGAAAATATTTTTCAAACATTTTTTTTATTATACTCACTCAACCTCAACCTGTCACACTGCAATTCCAAGGCCATCACAATTCAAAGAAAATGGATCACCTCACTCAACACGCGGACCGAAAAGTCAATTTTTTTAATTACCAATTAATTAAAGATTTATATTTCACTCATTTCAAAATATAAATTAAACACAGAATCTTACCATATTGGCTGAGAAACAATGCAAATTCTACTAAATCTTGAAAAAATTTAGCGCTTGGCCCATATTGAATGGCCCGGCAAAACCAATCCATGGCCCAAATCATATATATAATTCCATGATACCTCCTTATGACCTACCGTTCTCCTTAAAGGATGCTGTAACCTTGGAAATATTCTTTAATGAAAACCAATCAACTTCCCAATCACCACCACCAGGTTTCCTGAAGTGGGTAGAGATTAAGCCCACCAAATATGCATTAAGTGAGGGTAGGTAGTTAGTTTTGTAGTTAGTCCACTCAATTAGTTCACTCAGTCCTGCTGAACACCCACACCAGACTGAATGGTTATAAGATCCAACATGTGAGAAGAAAAAAAAATAAGGGATTCATGGGTAGTGTTATTATGGCATTTTCAAGTTCTCTCTTGATGATACTGGTTTTTGTCATCCATGGATTCAGTGGCAGTAGTAGCCTTGAGCTGAATGATGATGTGTTAGGCCTGATAGTCTTCAAGGCTGGCTTGCAGGACCCTAACATGGCACTGGGCTCATGGAATGAAGATGATGACACTCCCTGCAACTGGAAGTATGTCGAGTGTGATCCCACTAATGGGAGAGTCACACATGTCATCCTTGAAGGCCTTGGCTTGTCTGGGAGGATTGGGAGAGGCCTACAAAAGGTGGAGAGCTTGCAGACATTCTCTGTGGCCTATAACAACTTTTCAGGATTCATAAGCCCAGACATTGCAGAGATTGCAAGCCTGAAGAGCTTAAAGAGCTTGAATTTGAGCCATAATAGATTGACAGGGAGTATTCCTGATGGGTTTGGCAACATGGGAACTTTGAGGTCTTTGGACTTGTCAAACAATGCATTGTCTGGGCCTATTCCTGATCGGCTCTTTCGTGGGTCTTTCAGACTTCTATCACTGGCAGGTAATCTGCTCTCTGGTCCTATTCCTCAGGGATTGTTTGAATGCTGGTCTCTGAGAAGCTTGAATTTTTCTGCAAACAACCTATCTGGTCCTTTATCAAGGTCCGTTTGGGCATTGAAGAATCTGAAAGTATTGGACTTGTCCCACAACAGTTTTGTTGGGATTATCCCTGTGGGCATTTGGGAATTGCAGAGACTGAGAGAAGTCTACTTGCAAAACAATGGATTTTCAGGCTCAGTGCCTTATGACATTGGTGCGTGTTCAAAGCTGATGGCCATGGACTTGAGTGGGAACAACTTTTCAGGTAATCTGCCTGAATCCCTTCAAGGTCTGAATTGGTTGTCATCTCTGAAATTGCAAAAGAATGAGTTGGCGGGCAGTATTCCTTCATGGATTGGGAATCTGACTAGCCTTGAGCATATTGACTTTTCATGGAATAATTTCTATGGCACACTCCCAGCTTCTATTGGTAGGTTGCAGTCTCTGGTATTCCTTGACGTGTCCAACAATGCACTCTCTGGAGACATTCCCAGATCATTATCGGGTTGCATTGGCTTATCTTCTATAGATTTGAGTAAGAATGGTTTCTCAGGAGTCATTCCAGAGGAGTTGTTTGAGTTGAGTTTAGAGCGTGTGAATTTATCTTCCAACAAACTTAATGGAAGCATCCCCCTTGGTTCATCCCATTTGTATGAGTTTCTGCAGCAATTAGATCTGTCACATAACATGTTAAGCGGAGGAATACCTGTTCAGATCAGTCTGTGCTTCAATTTGAAGTACTTGAACTTATCAAGAAATTTCCTGGAGGCAAGTATTCCACCGGAGTTTGGTGATTTCAGGTTCATGACAGTATTGGATCTGAGCTACAACAGGCTATCTGGGACTATTCCAGGGAATTTGTTTGACTCTGAAAGCCTCCTGGTCTTACAATTGGATGACAATGAACTTAGTGGGGAAATTCCTGCAGAGATTGGCAACTGCTCTTCTATATACTTCTTGTAAGTTGCGCGTTCCCTTCTCCCTCCACAGAAGCACACCCTTAATGAATTTGGAACATTTTTTTCTTCTTTATGGAGTTGAATTTAGAACTTCTTTTTTCTTGTTTATGGGGGTGGATGCTTTAATTTCAGTACATGAATGTGCCTAATGGGTGAAGCAGCTCACTAGAAACATCAGCAGAAAAATCTTACATGAAGGATTATCTCAAAAAACTAAAAACAAATACACGAGTGTGACTATGAGGCAATGGAATCAGGCTGTGATTCAAGTATCTGTGTCCATGTATTCATCTTCTCGTCGTTAACTCTTACTAATATGGCTAGATTGTCATGCATGTTATGTGGAATTTCTTAGATCCCATCCTAGCCAGCATGCCAACTTAGTGTATGAGACCCCCTTAGTAACAAAGAAACTTTTCATTTTATCTTTTTATATATTATTTTAAATTTTATACCTCGTTGGGCTTTAATTGTGAAAGCTATTGTAAATTGATCCTTGTTAATCAGTCTAAGCCCAAGGTACCTTATATCCTCCTATGCTAATATTAACCTCTTATGTTCTGCAGGAGCTTGTCACACAACCATTTGGATGGACCTATACCAATGGAAGTAGCAAAACTACACCGTCTTGCAGTCCTGAACTTATCAAACAATAGCCTAACAGGGCACTTACCTAGAGGACTAGAGAATTTACCAAATTTACTTGCACTGAATGTTTCTTATAACAGATTTGAGGGTATGATCCCTATGGATGGTATATTTCAAAGATTGAATATGTCTTCGTTCCAAGGCAATGCACACTTATGTGGAGCTAATGTGAATAGAAAGTGTCAAATGGCTTTACCCAAGCCAATGGTTCTTAATCCCAATGCAAGAGGTAGAATTGGTGGAGGGATTCCTCAAACAGTTGAAAGCAAACGCAGAAAGATTGTGCTCAGTATTTCTGCTATTATTGCAATATCTGCAGCTGCTGTGATTGCTTGTGGCGTTGTTGTTGTGACAATTTTGAATATCAAAGCCCAAAACCAATCAACATTTATCAATTCCCCCATTGAAAGCTGTTCTGGATCTTCAAGCAATGATTTGCCATTAGGAAAGCTGGTGATGTTTTCTCCCAATGCAGATCCAAGGACTGAAGAGTGGATAACTAGTGCTCATGGAATGCTGAACAAAGACTGTGAAATTGGAAAAGGAGGCTTTGGCACTGTATACAAGGCTGTCCTAGGGGATGGCAAGATAGTTGCTATAAAAAAGCTGATGGTTTCAAACTTGGTGAAATCCCAGCAAGACTTTGAAAAGGAGGTCCATCTACTGGCAAAGATGAAACATCCAAATCTTGTTAGTCTGAAAGGCTACTATTGGACACCAGAGCTACAACTTCTAATCTATGATTATGTTCCAAATGGAAGCTTGTACAGCAGATTACATGAGAAGTCCCACCCCAAAGCCTCACTAAATTGGCAAAGTCGCTTCAAAATTGCACTGGGCACTGCTCGAGGACTTGCACATCTTCATCAAGCTTGCAGACCACCGGTGATTCATTATAATATAAAGTCCAGCAATGTATTACTGGATGAGGATTGCAACCCAAGAATTTCAGATTATGGGCTTGCCAAGCTTCTGCCAATGCTTGACAGGCATATAATCAGCAGCCAGTTTCAGAGAGCCCTGGGATATGTGGCTCCAGAGTTTGCTTGTCAAAGCCTAAGGATAAATGAAAAATGTGATGTATATGGGTTTGGCGTGCTGATTTTGGAACTGGTTACAGGTAGAAGGCCAGTGGAATACATGGAAGATGATGTCATGATCCTTTGTGACTATGTAAGGTCTTTACTTGATGAAGGGAAACCCTTGCATTGTATTGATCCAACTTTGCATGATTATCCAGAGGAGGAAGTAATTCCAATGATCAAGTTAGGATTGCTTTGTACATCCCAGGTGCCTTCTAGCAGACCATCCATGGCAGAGGTGGTGCAAATACTTGATGTCATTAAGACACCAATAGAAAGCAGAGAGAGGCTTTAAAATGTTGCATCAGTGATCGTTAAGTTCTTTAACTTGTAGATCTTATCTGCCTGACATGCATTGGATACTCTAGCATACGTTGCAAAACTACAGCCCCACTTCTATCAATAATTTCCCATGATCAACAATGAAACAGGTAACTGAGCTTCCAATCTTGCAAAGGGACGAGAGTTCAATGTTTGATTTCAGTCACCAATCTGAAATTCTTTGCAAAGCTTGACAATTATTCCACTGCTGTGGCCATGTATTTCCCGTTTTTTCTGCATTTGTTCAATTCTACATAAGGTGCACCTGATCTTCTGCTGTAAGTATTCTGTACAAGACCTACAATCAAATTGTCGAAGGATGTTATTTGGAAAACTGCACTTATTTGGGATTGCATTTTTAATGTGCATCTCCATTTCTTCTGGTATTAAATGATTTCATTTATTAAGCAGAAAAAGTATTTGTAGTAGTAACTTCTAAATTATTTTGAAAGATTACTGGCTAGTGCTAATGTAGAGTCTAGACATAGTGGATTTCCTTCCTAGTTTGTTTGAAGGCTCCAATTAAGCCATAGATCAGCTCTCTGTTGTACTCCCTTGTGCAATCCACATGAACTTTATAATGCAACATAAGATGCATGCTTTTAAGGCTAGCTTGAAAGGTTAATGGTCCTTATGCCAATCACATGCAAAGCTACCATTGTTTTTTTTGTCTTCAACAAGAAAGAAACCTCCGAAGTAGTCTCTTGGTTATCTATGAAGTCTGAAAATTGGAAGTGATTGAGAAATGCCAGCATCGCTTTGCGAAGTAGGGCATCGTATCAAAGTGCTTGAAAGACGGAGTATGTTATCAAGAAACTGACATTCAGTAAAAACAGTGCCAAATACATTTTTTTACCTTAAAATGTTACCAGCCAACTGTAATGGGCATCCAGGTGAGAATGTGGGACACACAATTTTATGTCAGACATGGATGCATGACAGTACAAGAATCAGACTTGGACCCTGGTGCATAGGATAAGGGGGCATTTTATATCTTTCTAAGAATGTGGGCATCTATGGATTTCATGCCAACGAAGGGTTCATGTGGCTGGTTGTAGATGTGTTTGACGTATAACAGAAGATCATATGGTAGGGTTGTGTGAATATATATTATTCTATTATTTAATATTAAAAAAAAAGTAATTTACCATATTTTCCCGTATCTGTTGGGGGACCCTTTTTTTATCTGTACATTAGACCGATGCTATCTCGAAAGTTGCGACTTTGCAGAGTTTTTTTTATTGGTTAGTGTTAGAAACCTCTAGATCAAGCAAAGGGTTGTGCAATTTCTTCTTAATTATGATCCTTTTTAAAGCCCAGAGCTATGCTTATCAATAGGGAATTTAACACACAGCTACCACATACCTACCTCCTCACACACTTGTTCATGCCGCGGTTTGAACCTTGGACCTTCCAAAGAAGAACCAAAGCCCGTACTGTTGCACTGTCCCCTGAGACTGAGACTGTGACTTTGCAGAGTATTACTTATGCCTTTTAAAACTGCATAACTTTATGCATTGACATATTGTACAGAAGAAATTGCACAGTTTTGGCATGCCTTGTTTTACCCAAGAGGCACCAACTGCCTTGTGACTTTGCAGTGTGTTATGCCTTTCAAAATTTCAAACTTTATGCATTTACATACTGTACCAGGAGAAATTGCACAGTTTTGGCATGTCAAGTTTTACCCAGGAGGCACAAGCATAATTTCTACTTAGCAGATTCCTATTATGATGTCTTTTGGAATTAGTAAATTGTCTTAAATGGCCACAGTTCTGCCATTTTGACCTTGACATGTCTTGCAGGCATTGTTCACAGGGGAGATTTTCTTGCATGATAAGTTTCTACTGGTGTATAGGGATACCCATTGCATGACTGTGGCCATGCTAATCCCACATACCTTCTGCCTTAGTGAACTTGCTACTGTGTCCTCCATTACCTTCAGGAACATTCTTGAATCGCTGAACTTGAGAATTGTCATATATTTGCAAACCTTCGACCTATCACCTCTTGCAAACTGTCGTCCTAATTCTACCGTGCACACATAGTGGAGAGAAAACCCAACCTATCCGTGCAAGTGTGCACGCACAAAAGCACACGGGGGAGAACACGCACGCGCGCACGCAGCATCTGCTTTTGTGTATATGAAATATATAGTTAGCATGATGATGCAACCAGCTATGGTCTAGAAGCGGTATAGATGTATGAAGATTCTTCCTGAACCGCTAGACCAATAAAGGTCAGTGTGTTCCTATCAATGAACCTAAGATAGGCACCACTTGATATTTATCACTCTATTCTATTGGGACATTGGCTAAAATTGGGCTTATCAAATGGATCTTCTAAGAGTGGAGAGACAAATATCTCTTCAAGGACTCACAATGGACATTCTTAGACCATGCAAAATAAACCCCCTTAGACTAGAAGCAAACTGAGCACTTCACCAAATTGAGAATAGGGAACTTCTACTATATATTTTTCATAAATGCATATTTTTGTTTACAGGGTGATGTTTCGAGGTTTTAAGTCTTTGAATAGCATAATGTGCATATATATAATATAATGATAAATAAATTAGAGGCAAAATTGTAACGATTTTAATATAGTTACGTTGGACGGAGGTAGTAGACCGATCAGTTTTTGCCAAGTGTTTGCCAACTTAGGATCGACAGTTTCAATCCCGAGTCCCTTCAAGGTCCCCCTCACTTGTAATAAATTTTTTACCGAAGTGAAGCGAAGGCTACAATAGTAGCTTTCCAGATCCGAAACGTGCCCATGTGGATAATATGATGGAGATTGTTGTCGATTCTCCTAATTATTCAAATATATATATAACCATGTTGGATATCTTTATAATTATTAGCTTGGGCCCGAGGTTAAGATAGTTAGCTCTTGAACATTAAGGTTAGGACTATGTTGATTTAGTCTATAAGTAGGAAGAGTTAGGTTGTAGTTGAGATCATATTTTATATTCAAATCTTAGTCACCTTTGTTACGCATATGAGATGTTGTCCTCTTTAAGTGGTTAAGAGACTTTGCCCTCCTTGAGTGGCTAAGATTTGTATTGATGGGAATTTGGAATCTAGTTGTATGTATGTCTAATTTGTGGTAGTGAATTTGAAATTATTGTTCTCATTGGAATGTTTATTGTCGTGCATTGCTAAATTGTTAGTACTATTACTATATTTCTAAAAGTTGTTACTTTACAAGTGTTGTCAGAGCATCAATCTTGGCTCCCTACAACAGAAGAGTGTGTGAACCATTCCAAAACCTTTGTCAAACAATTCTATTTTTGGTTGCTTAGAAATTTTGTCATTTTTTTGGCTCAATATTTTGGCATATTTTTCTTCTATAATATTGTATTGGGTGTGTCAGTTCCCTTGTGGGAGACCTATCCGATTACAATTATCTCTTTGAGCCACTCAAAATAGGAGGCATATCCACCAACAAGTTTTTGGTAATTGAATGTGTTAACACCCTTGCAGGAGACCTATCCCATTACAATCGTATCTCTAATCGGATCAAAATAGGGGGTATCTCTAGAAACACTTTTTTGGGAATCGAGGGTGCTCCAACGATTTTTTTTAGTTTTGCATTTAGAGTATGAATGAACCTGACACTTCTACTAGTTGGTTGTGAATCAATGGCCAATTGTAACACATTGGTCATTTAGAGGATGTGTGCATGAGTAAAAAGAAGCACCAACTCAAAAATCTTGATAAGCATCACAACATCCCTTCAAGTATCAATGATTTGATCCATGTGTTCTTTCTTCCTTAAATGCCATGGCTTCACCTTCTCCCAACACCACTCCTTCCTCTCCTCCCAACAACCCTCATGTCACTCCTTTCGTTACTTCTCCAATTTGTAAGACTATTCCTGATACAATTGACACTGGTCTACGTTACTATTCCTGGTTTGAACCTTGGACCTCTCGAAGAAGAGTCAAAGCCCACACTGTTGCGCTATCCCCTAGGACTAGGACTTTGCAGAGTATTAATCATGCCTTATAAAACTGCATAACTTTATGCATTGACATACTGTACCAAGAGAAATTGCATAGTTTTGGCATGCCTTGTTTTACCCAAGAGGCACCAACTGCCTTGTGACTTTGCAATGTGTTATGTCTTTCAAAATTTCAAACTTTATGCATTTACATACTGTACCAGGAGAAATTGCACAATTTTGGCATGCCAAGTTTTACCCAAGAGGCACAAGCACAATTTCTACTTAGCAGATTCCTATTATGATGTCTTTTGGAATTAGTAAATTGTCTTAAATGACCAGTTCTGCTATTTTGACCTTGACATGTCTTGCAGACATTGTTCATAGGGGAGATTTTCTTGCATGATAAGTTTCTACCGGTGTATAGGGATGCCCATTGCATGCTTGTGGCCATGTTAATCCCACATACCTTCTGCATTAATGAACTTGCTACTGTGTCCTCCATTACCTTCAGGGACATTCTTGAATCACTGAACTTGAATATTATCACATATTTGCAAACCTTTCATACAACCTATAGACTTATCACCCCTTGCAAACTATCATCCTTATACTACTGTACAAACATAGTGGAGAGCAAACCCAACCTATCCATGCAAGTGTGCACGCACAAAAGCACACGCGGGAGAACACGCACACACGCACACAACATATGCTTTTGTGTATATGAAATATATAGTTAGCATGATGTTGCAACCTGCTATGGTCTAGAAGCGATATAGATGTATGAAGATTCTTATTGAACCACTAGGCCAATAAAGGTCAGCGTGTTCTTATCAATGAACCTAATATAGGCACCACTTGATATAGATCACTATAAAGATAGGCACCACTTGATATTTATCACTCTATTCTATTGGGACATGGGCTAAATTTGGGATTATCAATGGATATTCTAAGAGTGGAGAGACAAATATCTCTTCAAGGACTCACAATGGACCTTCTTAGACCATGCAAAATAATCCCCCTTAGACTAGAAGCAAACTGAGCACTTTACCCAATTGAGAATAGGGAATTTCTACTATATATTTTCATATATTAGGTACGGTCAAATGCACATTTTTGTTTACATGATGATGTTTCAAGGCTTTAAGTCTTTGAATAGCATAATGTGCATATATAATATAATAATAAATAAATTATAGGTAAAATTGTAACGGTTTTAATATAGCCATGTTGGACGGAGGTAGTAGACCAATCGGTTTTTGCTAAGTGTTTGCCAACTTGGGGTCGGCGGTCCCAATACTGAGTGTTGGAACATGAAACTATTTCATGTTAACAAAACATTAACCAATATCATAATATTATGCATTGAAACATAACAACATCAAGATAAGATCACACATGAAATGTACATAGAAATATTGAGATAGAAATTGCACAAAAGAGAGATCTCACTGTATTATTCTTCCATATTCAAGGTATGATACAACAATGGAGAGTTATCTCCAATATAATACAATACATGACTTTTCAGTCCTCAAACTGTTGCTCTCCTCTACAAATCTAGAAAATGCAACCTTTCACATTCTTGTCATTAAGACAAGCTCTCAACATGCCACATGTCAATGTGACTCTTCATACTCCTCTATTTTGACACATGCACTTTCACAAAGTGACACATACATTAGGACAAAAGGACCAAATAATGTAATACTCACAACATCCCCCTTTAGTACATTATTTGGTAAAAAAACATTTTACAATTTTTGATGATTATACATTCCCCCTTCATTAAAAATTGTCTTCATTATCTATGTGCCACTATCTCTATATCTTATCACCTTTTGATCATACTTGGTTTCCTTTTAAAGAAATCAAACAAAATTCCTTTTAGCTTATCCCAAACATTCATATCAATCCATCTACAATTCATTTTTAATCTACATTCTTTCCTTTATTTTTATAGATAAAACATGTGTGAATGGTTATGTCCTCCACAAAATTTACAAGACTAGAGATTCCAATATTTCTCTATTCTATGCCCAAACTTACCAAAATGCTCACATCTATTTTTTGTCACCAATTTGCTATTTGAAGAACACAAGCTTATACTGAGAGGGGGTGAACAGTATAAGATAAAAATTTTCTTTCCAAATGATAACAACAATAATATGAATGCAATAATAAATCAATGCACAATTTACATACACATAAGAGACAATGATTTTACGTGGAAACACCCTCTCGGGAGAAAACCATGACAAAATATTGCTTATATTTTTCTTCAATAAATTTTGTGGGCACCAACCCACAGGAGACACCAATCCCCTATACAAGTTCATGGACACCAATCCACAAGAGACACCAATCCCCTATACAAGTTCATGGACACCAATCCACAAGAGACACCAATCCCCTATACAAGTTCGTGGACACCAATCCACAGGAGACACCAATACCCTATACAAGTTTGTGGACACCAATCCCCTTCTCAAGTTTATGGGCACCAACCCACAGAGACACCAATCCCCTTGAGGCACCAACCTCACTCAATTTTGCTCCAAAATTGATCACAACCACTACTCAAATCTGCTCCTAAATATGCTCACAAACACTGCTCAATTTTGCTCCTAAATCTGATCAATAATGGCATCAAATTCTTCACCTTTTCTTGAGTTTGCTTTCTTCAACTAAAAGCAATTCATACATATTCTACCCAAAATTCATTTAACCTCCTAAACATATAGAGAATGATATATTGGTGTTGGAAGCATCAAATGGCCAAGATATCCTTCACACTTATTAAGTCTATTGCTTCCACATGTCTCACATTTATTACATTTTAAAGGTAGCCCAAGTCTAGCACTTGATAACTGACCTTGTAAATGCTGATTTGTAATTATCTTGTGCACCTTTCCTTCTTCTTGTAGATAGCTGAAATGTCCTTCCTTTTCAATTGAATGCTTGGGTGAAGATGTGCCTTAATCCTTTTACTCTTTCCTTGCACTATGTGACATCTTGACTTGTTTTAAAACAATCCTTCTACTTGTGTGAGACTATACTCTTTTACTTATTCCCACATGTACTTCAAAACAACAAACTCTTTTCTAACTCAATTCAATATTATGTATCTTAATAATTCCTTATACCTCCCTCTTTATAAAAACAACAAAAATATTTTCCTCAAATAATTAAAACCACCTTGAGAAAGGAATTAATTCACTATACCTCCAAATCTGCCTCAACAAAAATGATGATCTTCCTTTTGTATGGTCCTCCAAATCTGCCTCAATGTCCTCCAAATCTGCCTCAACAAAATTCCTTGCGTGTGCGGTCAACTCACAGCAGGTCAATAATGAACTCACAATAGGTCATCGATGAACTACGTAGGATAACTTCCAATCAACGGTCACAGCAACAAGTCACTCAAATTCTACCACGTGGCATCCAAGACATCAGTGCCCTCCAACTGGCTTTCGTAGGGAAGCACGCCCTCCAACTAGGCTTACCTGCGTATGGCACGTAAAGCGCTAGTGCCCTCCAACTGGGCGTCATGGGCACCGTGAGGTGCTCACCATAAACCACTTGTGCTAAGGTGTTTTTATTATGTCCCATGCCTTTTGTAGGGCAGATGTGGGATTAAATTCCCAAGTGAAAAGCAATACAAACTTGAATCTGTTTGCCAAAAATTATTTCGTTGTTGAAAACTTAAACCTTAGAAAAAATAATTACATTTCTTACCTGTTGTATCTCCTTGCATTTGTAGGTGGTCTGTTGTATTTCCTTGCGCTCACTGGTATTCTATTTTGTCTCCTTGCACTCATTGATAGACTTTGTCTCCTTGCGTGTTCTTGAATTATTCAAAAAAGAAAAACAAACAACGTCTCTTTGGCTCCTCAATGCCTTCAGATAATGGTAGTACAACTGCCTTAAATTTTCCCTCGATGACTACCTTGTTCTAACCACAATCAAACCATCATCAAGTCGTGTTTCCTCCTAATATCTCTTTTGACGTTGCTAGCTCTCCACGTGCATGCCTCTCTCTCCAATGGTTTCCTCCTTCAATGTTTGTGCAACGGAGATGGTCTTCTATTGTTTGTGAACTCTCACTGAAAGCTTTAATATTCTATCTAGAAACTCACCTCAAACTTGCTACATTTGCTTCTCAATGCTTGGCTTCACAGCATGCTTTCTCCTTTTGAGTTTGTTGCTACTACATCAACAATGCGCTGTGAGTAATATTTATTTCCACTGGTGACTCCTCCACTTTTTGTTGGTTGAACGCTACCACCAATGAACCTTTGTTGCCGTTGTCTCTACACCGTAGCCTCTGGTGCTCTTCTCTGCATCATCTCCAAATTCATCGTGCTCTCCAACTCGCAAAGGCTCTTCAACAATTAGGTTCGGTGAACGACATCACATATTTTTTGAAGATTTTCCATCGAAGCACATTTCCCATCTTGAAATAAACTTGGGCCTAGTTTATATACCAATTCTTTCACTTATTTTTAATATTTGGCGCGTCGGCTCAAATTATTTGAATTCAAAACTTTATAATATTTTTTAATATTTAAATATTATAAGGTTTAGCTTTATAATATATTTTTTATATAACTTTAATATTTAAATATTTAATTTAAATGTTAAAGCATATACTTGTAATTCAAATCATCCTTGAAGATATTTCTGCCTTGAATAATTTACCCAAAACATGATATTGCCCAAACTCATGAGCATACTTATAATTAAATCATCCTTCCAATTCTACCTTTGACATCAATGACAACTCAACATTTCTAACAATCTCCCCCTTTGTCATTGATGGCAACCCTGCTAAGAAATTATCCTTTACTGCTATAGGATCACAAGTTGCTCCCCTGACAAGCTGCTCCCCTTACTGAAACTCTCCCCCTTTGACATCAATGGCAAAGGCTCCTTGGGGCTGAAATATAAGACACTTGACAATACCCCCTTTCTACCTACTTTTCTTGAGACTTCAATTATGATATGGGAGTGAAACTCCCAAATTACTATGCTCCTCTTCTTGTTCTATTTTCTTTCTCCAAACTTTGGAGGGCATACCCTTTTGAATATTTTGACCATCCTCTTTTTTGCTTGACTTTAGAAGTTCAGGGAACATTGTTCTACACCATCTAGTTGTATGCCCAAAATTATTACATTTGTAGCATATGGTGTTGTAGTCCATGAGAGGTGCAAATGAATTGAAATTCCTCTTGGTGAAACCAAAATCATTTTTAGCATGGACCCTGCAATGTGCAGCTTTATGACCAAATTTGTGACATGAAAAGCAATAACCATGAAAGAAATATTGAAACCTATCTGATTGCCTTGGAGGATATGACCACATGGTTCTCTCATTGTTGTTTCTGTGATGGACCTTGGTCCATGATGATGCTTTGTTTTCTTCCTTCTTGATGCTTCCACTTCTCAACACATTAGCATAGGTCTTAGGCTCTTCTTTAATTATTTTCTTTGATGCCTCTGTTCCTTTTGAGCTTGACTCCCCCTTTTGTTTTTTTTGACCTTCTTCAAAACCAAGTCCAGTCTTTATAGTTGAAGATCTTTGTGCTTTGATAATGTTATCCATGATTTTTGTGCTTTTCTCAAACCTATGTAGCTTATCATTTGATTTTTCCACTTCCTTCCTTAGAGAGACAACCTCATGTTCCAGTTTTTCACATTCCAACTCTTTTGCCTTTAACTGCTCAGCCATACCTTCTTCAATTCGCTTTGCCTCTTCAATTTTCACTTTTAAGTTGGTGAGATCTTGTGAAAGCTTTACCTTTGTCTTCTCATCCTCTTGTACTTGAGCCTTCAATATTGAGTTCTTCTTTCTAACCCTCTTCAATTCTTCAAGAGCAACAACAAGTTCCTCTTCTATGTCAACTATGGCTTCCTCTTCATCTTCTGGATCTTTCTCTTCTTCTTGGTTTTTGATAACAGGAGCATCTTCTTTCTCTTCTATGGCCAAAAATAGGATTTCTTCTCTTTCACTATTGGAGAGACTTTCATCATTATTGCTAGAAGAACTGCTTGCTTCCTCAACATAAAAACTCTTCTTGTGTCTTTGAAATATCTTCTTCTCATGCTTGCTTTGACCATACCTATTTTTCTTTTCATGATAAAATTTTCTTTCTTTCTTTTTCTTATATTCCTTTTCTTCTTCACTACTACTACTTCCAGCTTGTGGGAAATTAGATGCATAGTGACCAATGTTACCACAATTAAAACATTTCATAGAATGCATACCTTTGTGTTTTCTTGGACCCTTCTTATTTCTTCGCACAAAGTTAGCTTCTTCTCCATTTCTTGATTCTTGACTTGACTCTGGTTCTTTATTCTTTGTCTTCTTTGAAGCTTTAAATGCAGCCTCCCATTTGGATGTTTGATATTTTTCAGTCCTCATCTCATAGGCTATAAGAATTCTATGTAGCTCATCCATGCTTAAGGTTTTAAGATCCTTCATTTCTTCAATCGCTGAGACCTTTGCATCAAACCTCATGGGAAGTGACCTTAAGATTTTCTGAACAATCTTAGAGTCTTCAATACTTTCTCCAAGTCCATGAATGGTGTTGACAACTTCATCAACATGGAGTAGATATTTGGAAATATCTTCCTCATCTTTCATCTTCAAGTCTTCAAACTTCCTCCTATGGGTTTGAAGTTTTGCCATTTTAACCTTGTCATCTCCTTCATATGTTCTTTGTAACTTGTCCCATAATTATTTTGTTGTGGTGCATTGCATAACTTTCACAAACTCTGATTCACATAACCCACTTAATATTGCATTCATTTCCCTGGCATTATTTTCATATGGTTTCTTGCCATCTCGATCTGTGGGAGGAGTTGTAGGTGGTGTGAACCCATCCTTAATGGATTGCCATATATCATAGCCATGTGCCATCAAATAAGTCTGCATCCTCACACTCCAGAAAGCATAGTTAGTTCCATCAAACAATGGAGCCCTATTTGATGAAAAACCTTCTTGGTGAGCCATGTGTGTTCTTGTAAGATCTTCCTTCAAGTGGTTAGGCTTTCATGAAGGAACCTGCTCTGATACCAATTGAAGAACACAAGCTTATACTGAGAGGGGGGTGAACAATATAAGATAAAACTTTTCTTTCCAAATGATAACAACAATAATATGAATGCAATAATAAATCAATGCACAATTTCCATACACATAAGAGACAATGCTTTTACATGGAAACACCCTCTTGAGAGAAAACCATGACAAACTATTGCTTATATTTTTCTTCAATAAATTTCATGGGCACCAACCCACAGGAGACACCAATCCCCTATACAAGTTTATGGGCACCAACCCATAGGAGACACCAATCCCCTATACAAGTTCGTGGACACCAATCCATAGGAGACACCAATCCCCTATACAAGTTCGTGGACACCAATCCATAGGAGACACCAATACCCTATACAAGTTCATGGACACCAATCCACAGGAGACACCAATCCCCTATACAAGTTCATGGACACCAATCCACAGGAGACACCAATCCCCTATACAAGTTCATGGACACCAATCCACATGAGACACCAATCCACAAGAGACACCAATCCTCTTATGCAAGTTTATGGGCACCAACCCATAGGAGACACCAATCCCATTGAGGCACCAACCTCACTCAATTATGCTCCAAAATTGATCACAACCACTGCTCAAATATGCTCCCAAATCTTCTCACAAACACTACTCAATTCTGCTCCCAAATTTGATCAATAATGGCATCAAATTCTTCACCTTTTCTTGAGTTTGCTTTCTTCAACTAAAAGCAATTCATACATATTCTACCCAGAATTCGTTTAACCTCCTGAACATATAGAGAATGATATACTGGTGTTGGAAGCATCAAATGGCCAAGATATCCTTCACACTTATTAAGTCTATTGCTTCCACATGTCTCACATTTATTACATTTTAAAGGTAGCCCAAGTCTAGCACTTGATAACTGACCTTGTAAATGCTGATTTGTAATTATCTTGTGCACCTTTCCTTCTTCTTGTAGATAGCTGAAATGTCCTTCCTTTTCAATTGAATGCTTGGGTGAAGATGTGCCTTAATCCTTTTACTCTTTCCTTGCACTATGTGACATCTTGACTTGTTTTAAAACAATCCTTCTACTTGTGTGAGACTATACTCTTTTACTTATTCCCATGTGTACTTCAAAACAGCAAACTCTTTTCTAACTCAATTCAATATTATGTATCTTAATAATTCCTTATACCTCCCTCTTTATAAAAACAACAAAAATATTTTCCTCAAATAATTAAAACCACATTGAGAAAGGAATTAATTCACTATACCTCCAAATCTGCCTCAACAAAAATGATGATCTTCCTTTTGTATGGTCCTCCAATTCTACCTCAACAAAATTCCTTGCATGTGCGATCAACTCACAATAGGTCAATAATGAACTCACAATAGGTCACCAATGAACTGCGTAGGATAACTTCCAATCAATGGTCACAACAACAAGTCACTCAGATTCTGCCATGTGGCATCCAAGATGTCAGCGCCCTCCAACTGGGCTTACCTACGTATGGCATGCAAAGCACCAACACCCTCCAACTGGCTTACCTGCATATGACACAAAGTGCCAACGCCCTCCAACTGGGCATCATGGGCACCGTGAGGTGCTCACCATAAACCACTTGTGCTAAGGTATTTTTATTATGTCCCATGCCTTTTGTAGGGTAGATGTGGGATTAAATTCCCAAGTGAAAAGCAATACAAACTTGAATCCATCCACCAAAAATTATTTTATTGTTGAAAACTTAAACCTTAGCAAAAATAATTATATTTCTTGCCTATTGTATCTCCTTGCATTTGTAGGTGGTCTGTTGTATTTCCTTGCACTCGTTGGTATTCTATTTTGTCTCCTTGCGCTTGTCGATAGACTTTGTCTCCTTGCATGTTCTTGAATTCTTCAAAAAAGAAAAACAAACAACGTCTCTTTGGCTCCTCAATACCTTCAGATAATGGTAGTACAATTGCCTTAAATTTTCCCTCGATGACTACCTTGTTCTGACCACAATCAAACCGTCATCAAGTCGTGTTTCCTCCTAACGTCTCTTTTGACATTGCTAGCTCTCCACGTGCGTGCCTCTCTCTCCAATGGTTTCCTCCTTCAATGTTTGCGCAATGAAGATGGTCTTCTGTTGTTTGTGAACTCTCACTGAAAGCTTTAATATTCTATCCAAAAACTCACCTCAAACTTGCTACGTTCACTTCTCAATGCTTGGCTTCATAGCGTGCTTTCTCCTTTCGATTTTGTTGTTGCTACATCAATAGTGCACTGTGAGTAATGTCTATTTCCACTGGTGACTCCTCCACTTTTTATTGGTTGAACGCTACCACCAATGAACCTTTGCTACCACTATCTCTACACCGTAGCCTCTGGTGCTCTTCTCTGCATCGTCTCCAAACTCGTCGTGCTCTCCAACTCGTAAAGGCTCTTCAACAATTAGGTTCGGTGAACGACATCACATATTTTTTGAAGATTTTCCATCGAAGCACATTTCCCATCTTGAAATAAACTTGGGCCTAGTTTATATACCAATTCTTTCACTTCTTTTTAATATTTGGTGCATCGGCTCAAATTATTTGAATTCAAAACTTTAACTTTATAATATTTAAATTTAATATTTAAATATTATAAGGTTTAACTTTATAATATATTTTTTATATAACTTTAATATTTAAATCTTTAATTTAAATGTTAAAGCATATACTTGTAATTCAAATCATCCTTGAAGATATTTCTGCCTTGAATAATTTACCCAAAACATGATATTGCCCAAACTCATGAGCATACTTATAATTAAATCATCCTTCCAATTCTACCTTTGACATCAATGACAACTCAACATTTCTAACACTATCACTTTTACCTATTACAAATTTTGTGCTTGAATCATTTTGATTCACCTGTCCTATGTACCCAAGACCTTCACATTTTGGTCTTATTATTGGTACAAATGGTTCTTTCATGTCTTGTTCATGCTTTCCCAAACCTTTTTGTTTTTAGCACATTTTTTGTAGCAATTTAAAACTAATTCCCTTAGTGTGCTTCTCAAAATGATCACATTGCTCAACATAAATTTGAGCATCACTATTCCTATCATCATTTGAGTTAGTGTCCTCATCAATTACAATGGCATAGGCTCTCTCTGAACAATCACGAACCATGTGCAATTCACTTTCATTTGGAAAGGGATCACAACATGCATCTATTTTCTTCTCACAAAGATCATTAGTATCAGAACATTCATCCACCATTATGGGCTTCAAATAATTAGTGTCACAACATTTATCCACAATTATGGGCTTCAAATCATTAGTGTCACAAACAACATCCTTCATCAATGGCTTGTTTCCTTGTGCTTTGATTTTGGAAACATTAAGAGTAATTACCCCCTTATATATTATCTTCAATAAGCAAGTAGGTATAGTGATAAAATTTTCATGGCATTCATTTACATCATTAATGACTATTTGTATGCATTGTTGTAATAACAAATATTCTCCATTTTGGACTTCTTCAAGAATAGGACTTAATTTTTTTATCACTTTATTTAAAACATATTTTTTTGTAACAAACTTTGTTTTTTGTTTTTTTAGCATTTTTTTGTTCTTTCATTTTTCCTTTCAGGTAGAAAACCTTTTACCTCCCA
This sequence comes from Wollemia nobilis, assembly GCA_028583015.1. Classification (NCBI taxonomy): domain Eukaryota; kingdom Viridiplantae; phylum Streptophyta; class Pinopsida; order Araucariales; family Araucariaceae; genus Wollemia; species Wollemia nobilis. The sequence continues at coordinate 3,331,417 of JAQPPZ010002068.1, forward strand.
AACTTAAAACAATTCAAGAAAAAAAACTTATATTCTCTTTTTAATTTTTTTCACCGCGATATTAAACTTTTAAAAATTTTGAAAATTTAATTTTACCTTGATGCACATCCCTTCTTGTTTACTGTGCACCGACACACCCTTCATTGTCAAAAGTTCTCCACATGAACTTTATAATGCAACATTATTCGTTATCAGTGAGCGGGCAATAAACTGTGACTGGATCTTTTGGTGCTATAACGGCTAGCATCACACACGATAACAGATAGTTATATAACTTGATGTCTCTGAAAGAAATTATGCCTCTGTTGCCATGGTGAATGGAGTAATGAATGTTGCCAATGAAACATCTTTCTCCCCATTGAAACGTTCCAAGAAGCTGACTGATCCTTCACACTTCAACTGCATTCTAATTTTATTTTTGGAGGTCAAACGACTGTCATGGCCGCCACGAATATTTCAAAGAAAAAAAAATTATTTCCTTTTGCTAATGTACTGAGGACCTGCACCCATTATAGTATGTGCTTCTGCTCCCAACCTTTCGGTCAAAAAACCCCATTGTGTGTTGTATTGTGAATATCCTCCTAACAATTTTTTATCTACCTGCGTCAGGCTCTCTGTGGCTCTCCTCCTGCAATGGGTAGCTCCTTGTCCACTCTACATGGCACAAGAGTACCCTAACTCTAATGGTTGGTTGAAAAAAAACTCCCATGGCTTTGATGGCCCTCTTGGCACTCTCTGAAACAAACCAAAGCATCTAATCTCGATCGTTTCTCTGTTGTGCAATAGGCTCCTCAAATATCATTGTAACAGATTGGTTAAATCTTTTTACAACCTCTTTTGCTCATTCTTGGACACATACATGTTGAAGCATGAAATCCCAGGCACTGTCCACTACAACAAATTACTCCTGTACACTGTTTCATGGAAAACGTAGGCTCTCACACAAAAACCTTGATTTTATTCGTATCTCTTGAGGCTCCTCTAGCGCATGGTCTCTATCACAGGTTTGGAAGGCTCAATGGATAGCCAGTCATACTTACATCGGTGTGTCGTTAGAGAATCCTGACTACACAGATGATGTCTGCAAGATAGCAACTCACAGCTGGTTCCAGTTGCTTTCGCCGCCTGTTGATATTTTCTGCTACACACTAAATATCTTCTTCAGCCTTGGATTACTCAAAGTATAATCTCTAAATTTTCTCAAGTTTTCTATCAAAGGATTCTTCAATACTCTCACACTGCTTGTAACCTCTCTTCACATTTTGGGCCACCAATCTGTTACCTTCAACTCTTCCTTAAATTTGCTCTTATTGAATTCTATCTTCAAATTCTGACCTCATGGGAAGTCCCGGTTTTTGCACCTTGTTTTTTCTTTTTCTTTTCGAGTTTCCTTTCTCTACACTCTGATCTCACAAATCTCCTTGCCTTCAACACCTCAAATGGGCATGTCGTCGGATGATGACGATTGTCCCAAAAACTCTATTCACTCAAACTCTCAATGGCTCTCCGGTTTCCACGACTCTCTCAACCTTTCTCTCTCCAGAGCTCTCAACATGACATTATTTCATGTTAACAAAACATTAACCAAGATCATAATATTATGCATTGAAATATAACAACATCAAGATAAGATCACACATGAAATGTACACAAAAATATTGAGATAGAAATTGCACAAAAGAGAGATCTCACTATATTATTCTTCCATATTCAAGGTATGATGCAACAATGGAGAGTTATCTCCAATATAATACAATACATGACTTTTCAATCCTCAAACTATTGCTCTCCCCTACAAATCCAGGAAATACAACCTTTCACATTCTTGTCATTAAGACAAGCTCTCAACATGCCACATGTCAATATGACTCTTCATACTCTTCTCTTTTGACACATTGAACTTTCACAAAGTGACACATACATTAGGACAAAAGGACCAAATAATGTAATACTCACAACACAGATCCCCTCCAAGGTTCCCCTTGAAGTAAAAAAATTACCAAAGTGGGGTGAAGGCTATAGTAGTAGCTTTCCAAATTCGAACCGTATCTGCGGGGATAATATGATGGAGATTGTTGTCGATTACCTTATTTCTTTAAAATATATATAGATATATAACCACATTGGATATCTTAATCATTATTAGCTTAGGCCCTAGATTAAGATAGTTAACTCTTGAACATTAAGGTTAAGACTAATGTTGATTTAGTCTATAAGTAGGAAGAGTTAGATTGTAGTTGGGATCATATTTTATATTCAAATCTTAGTCACCTTTGTTACGCATATGAGATGTTGGCCTCTTTAAGTGGTTAAGATTTGTATTGATTGGAATTTGAAATCTAGTTGCATGTATGTCTAATTTGTGGTAGGGAGTCTAAAATTATTGTTCTCATTGGAATGTTTATTATCGTGCATTGCTAAATTGTTACTACTATTACTATATTTCTAAAAGTTGTTACTTTACAAGTATTTTAAAAGCATAAATATTGGCTCCCTACAATAGAAGAGTGTGCAAACCATTCCAAAACCTTTTTCAAACAATTCTATTTTTGGTTGCATAGTAATTTTTTGTCATTTTTTTGGCTCAATATTTTGGCACATTTTTATTCTATAATATTGTATTAGGTGTGTTAGTACCCTTGTGGGAGACCTATTTGATTACAATCATCTCTTTGAGCCACTCAAAATAGGAGGCATATCCACCAACACGTTTTTGGTAATTAAAAGTGTTAATACCCTTGTAGGAGACCTATCCCATTACGATCATCTCTCTAAGCCAATCAAAATAGGGGTATCTCTAGAAACACTGTTTTGGGAATCGAGGGTGCTTCAATGATTTTTTTAGTTTTGCATTTAATGTATGAATGAACCTGACACTTCTACTAGTTGGTTGTGAATCAATGGCCAATTGTAACACATTGGTAATTTAGAGGATGTGTGCATGAGTAAAAAGAAGCACCAACCCAAAAATATTTATAAGCATCACAACATCCCTTCAAGTATCAATGATTTGATCCACGTGTTATTTCTTCCTTAAATTCCACGGCTTCACCTTCTCCCAAAACCACTCCTTCCTCTCCTCCCAAAAACCCTCATGTCACTCCTTTTGTTACTTCTCCAGTTTATAAGACTATTCCTGATATAATTGACTTTCGTCTATGTTCCTATCTTGAGAAATAAGAAAGAGTGGTTAACTCCATTCAGGACTCTCAAAATGAAACCAAGACTATCCTAGCAAACATCAAAAGCTTTCTAAAAATATCCTTCCTTTGCATTCCCTTGACCAAGAGTTTCTACAAGTTATTGGGCAACAGTCATTAGGCATGCAATAGCACCAAATCCAAGGGCATAAACATTCAACAATAGTCGTCATTCATTACAAACCTTTAGTTTCCTATAGTAATTACATGGCTCCCTATGCTACTAATGGTACTATTCTAAGTATGGGGGTTATTCCTCAAGCTTTGCATATGATCTCAATCCCTCTATAGGAGGTGCTTCTAATTTCCTCTATTGGCATCATGAAGTTATTATTCCATACATCAACATCCTCAACTTTGAGGGTGTCGATCCACATGGGTGGTTGACTAAGATGGGTAACATCATCCATTTGCACCATGTTTAAGAAGGTCTTATCATATTTGCTACTACTAAGTTGGTAAGCCTTGCTCATCAATGGTTTTTATGTGAGCTTTGCCAACAAGGGATCTCTCTTATGTGACTCAAGTTCAAAGTGTGATTTCTCCATAAGTTTGACAAAGGGTATTCGATGTCACACATGGTTTATTTGATGCAAACATGAATGGTTAAGGAGTATTGCATAGAATTCACAAGTCTTGTCACCTATACCTACCAATTAGATCCAATAGTGGTGGTCTCTACCTTTTGCCATAGTCTTAAGGATGAAATTTTGTAGGAAGTCGACATGCTTGATCCCTACAACCTTGAGGATGTTGAACATGAATATTTGGAATCAAAATAGAATCTCCAAGTGCCCTATCCGCAAACTTGGCATGAATTCAACCCTCAATGGTCTTAATTCAATAACTCTAATAACAAGTGCTTCTAGGAATTCTTCTATTTCATATATCATTCACACCATCCTCAAGATCAGGACTACGAAGAATGTCAAAATTTTCAAGTGGAAGATGAAGAAGCAAAAATACTCAAAGATAAAGATACATTACATGAGGAGCATGTAGCTAAAATATTTGATATTAAGCATGAGGATGATACAATAGATTTTTTATTTTTCCCTTATGGATCTCCAAGCAAACCATACCATCAAGTTCCAGGGTTTCATTAAATGATAGTGCATCAATGTTTTGATTGATTCAAGTAGCACATAACTTTATTGATAGGAAGATAGTAAAGTCTTTGGGATTGTACAAAAATTTTTTAAACCAAGACAAGTTTCAATTATTGATTGCAAATGGAGGCACAAATCAATGTGAGTATTAGTGGCTAAGGTTAACATATAAATGGAAGATTATACTTGGTCTAGCAACCTCTTTGCCATGAATTTGGGTAGTGCATATGTCATCTTAGAAGACAGTGACTATCTCAACTTGGTGATGTTACAATTAGTATACAATGTTTGTATTTCAAATGAAAATAGAAGGGGAATGTTGTTTATATCCAAGGAATCCAACCTCCTCCCTATAAGGTGGTTAAATTCCACAACATAGAAAAGATATTAAAGAAAAGAAATCATGGATTCTTTGTCTAGGTCAATTATACAAAAGTTCAATATTCAAAGCTATCTCTTCCAATTGTTCCTTCAAATTTGCATAGCGGTATGGATCTCTATTCATACATATTTAGTGAGTACATGATTCTTCATCCTAAGTGCACACATGATCATGCCATCCACTTAGTTTTGAGAATTCATCCTCCTAAATGTGCATCCTTATTGCTATCCCCAAAACCAAACATCTAAAATTGAGAAGTTGATCTACTAAATGTTGGAGCAAGGAATAATTCATCCAAGCATCACTCCTTATTCCTCTTTGGTGGTTATGGTGTGAGGCAAGGATAATTCTTAGCACATGTGTCCTAATTTTTACCTCTCAACAAGATCGCCATCAAAGCTAAGTTTTCCATATTTGTTATAGATAATTTGTTGGATGAATTGCATGGTGATATGTACTTTACAAAACTGGAGTTGCATTTGGGGTTCCATAAAATTAGGATTAGAGAATAGGATACCCCTAAGAATACTTTTTGCACACATGAGGACCATTATGAGTTCCTAGTCATTCATTTTGGTCTCACTAATGCTCTTTCCACTTTCCAAATCCTCGTGATTTTTATTTTTCATCATTTTATTTACAACTTTATTCTAGTCTTCTTTGATAATATCTTATTTATAGAAAGTCGTGGAAGATCATCTAATTTATCTGGACCAATTTCTTCACCTCTTAGAAAAGGAAAAACTCTATCAAAAGGTCCAACTATTTGTTGGGGGTCCATAAGGTAGAAAACTTAGGATATATAATATCTCAAGAAGGATTCAAGGTAGATCTTGACTAGATCAAAGCCGTGCAAGATTGGTCATTCCCCAAATCCCTTAAGCAACTATATAGATTTTTAGGTCTCACAGACTACTAAAGGAAATTTTTCTACAACTATAGCAAAAATTTTGCTCCTCTCACTAAGAAGGATGCCTTTGTTTGGTCTAAAGTAGCTTTCCAAGCCTTCCATGCCCTAAAGGAGGTTATGTGTACCAACCCTGTTTTGGTCACTCCTAATTTTAGCTAATCCTTTTTCATTGAGAGAGGTGCTTCAGGAACATGTATTTGAGTTGCTTTGATGCATGATGGACATTCATTGGACTTTGAAAGTAAGAAACTCTCTCACAAGAGTCTAGGATAATACACTTGTGAGAAAGACATGTTAGTTGTTCTACATGTCATAGAGAAATGACAACCTTATTTGTTAGGGTATCACTTCATTATCAAAACCAACCACGACATCCTTAAGTATTTTCTAAAATAGCATCTCCCATGCCATGAAAAAAATAAATGATTGACCAAAATATTAGAATATGATTTTTGTTAGAAATAGAGTCTATTCCATCATTTAGGTTACGTAAATGTATCTTCCAAGATACATACTTAGATTACTTTAGGGGCAAGTTATCTAGTTACTTCATGCAATGTAATAAATGCACAAGTATCAATGTGTAAGTTGTACATGTGCAAGTTGTCCCTTGCATAGCTAGATAGAGTGTTGGTCAAGTATCCTATTTTGCCTATATAAGTATGGCCTCATAGATACATATATATAGACATAGAAAGAGATAGAGTCGGGGGACATAGTCTGATAGTGTAGCTTAGTTTTGTGTGTATCACCATCCATTGGTGATGGGTGCAATGTATTTTAGTAGCTTTATAATGGAGTGTTCATTTCTTCCATAGCTACATTGTATTATTTTATATCATTTCTATTTATTGCATATTTTAGTCATCTAGAAGATTTACTTTCTTTCATATTATTATACATATTGTGATTTCTATCTCCAAGTGCTCATTACATCAAAAGCTAACAGTGGTATCAGAGCCACGGTGGACCTAGTCTATGTAGGTCAACCACCATTATCATTGAGCTCGAGTGTTTTGACAAACTGAAGCATCGCTAGACCATACACTGTAAAAAGCTCTCAAAAGAATCTAAATGTTAGAATTAGGAAGAGTCACAAGTGAGGACTAAAAAAATTCTTAATTCTAGGAGATACTGAGATTGCAATTAACTAGAGTCTTTCCATAGAGTTTTAAGAAAAACTTGTGAAGACCAAGACTCGACATTCAAGCCATTGTATTGACAAATCATCCAGTGTGGATCATCCAGGATATCTAAAATTTGCTAACTAGTACCTAAAGTTTCTTTTGTTTACAAAAAAATAATTCTTAGAGGATTGGAACTCCTCCTACGATAGAAAGCTAGGAGACTCCAACTTCATTTCCCAAAGGTCAGCATGCCCTCATAGTGTAGAGATTGGTTGTGCAAGATAAGAATAATATGGAAGAATACTTCTTGTGAAGAGTTGTGGTGAAGTCAAGAGATTGAAGATATCCATTGTTGAATAAAAAAACTTCACAAGTTGAACAATATGCCATAGAATCCTTGACATTAAAAGGCCATAGAAGCCTTGGAGAAAATGCCACAAGAGCCTTGAAGGAGAAGCCACAAAATTATTGATACCAAAAAGACCACATAAGCCTTGGTATTGAGAAAGACCATAGAAGCCTTGATATTGAAAAAGGCCATAGAAGCCTTGGTACTGAAAGAAGCCACAAAAGCCTTGATATTAAAAAAGGCCATAGAAGCCTTGATACTAAAAAAGTCCATAGAAGCCTTGATCCTGAAGAAGAATTTGAAGAGAATATATTATTAAGAAGCAGACTAAATATTTCAGTACTAATACTTTATTATAGGAAAAGAAGATTCATTGAGTTGGGAAACTTCCTATAACAAAGTTAGGAAGGGTATCTTCTTCAGAATCAATTCAACACCTAAAGAAAAATCAAAGAGATCAGGAGAATATCTCATTGTAGAACTTCCAATTAAGAAAGGAGAAGGAGAACAAGGACTAGGAAAGTTCTACTCAAGTCCAGAAGAAGCAGAAACAGAGATTTGGAAGTAGATCTCAGCACCAACACTTCTAGGAGTAGAAGGTTAAAGAAAAGGTCTTAAGGAAGACCATAAAAAAAAGTAAGATCAAAGACCTTTGGAAGGTCTTATAGAGCATCTAGAAAAATGCTAGGAGAGCTTTACTAAAGATATTATCAAAGGATAAATCATTGGAGAAATCCACTATCAAAGAGAAGCCCCTGATAGTGAAGGACTTGGGACAATTATCATCATCCAACAACAAGCCCAAGAGACAGGACAATTGTCATCATCCAACAAAAATCCCAAGAGAAGAAGAATTTGGCAAGGAGTGTCAAATCTCAGAAGAAGATCCTGCTTGAAGTCAAAAATCGGTAAGAAGACTTGAAGACATAAGAATCTCACCAAATATTGAATATTTAAAGATTTCCTCTCAAATAAAGAAGACATCGCTTTAGAGACAAAGACTTCTCAAAATTTGCAGTAGGAGTATAACATAAGAGGAGAACAAGCCACCAAATCCTAGACTTGTGAAAGAAAGGTTGAGACCATCATTTGGTGAAGAAGTTGTTCGAGACAGTCTACAAAGAGCTGCAAAGACATACTTGTAGCAGTAACTTGGTGATCCTAGACACCAAGATCTACATCCTCTACAAAAGTGATAAAATAGGTACTACAAAAAAGGTATGTAAATTTTTTGTGCAAGTAGGTTCATTAATTCATTTACTTATCAGATTTGTTAGAAGCACCTAATTTTTAATTAATGTTGCAAATAGAAAATTGGATTACAGTATTCGAAAGTGTAAAAATAAAAGTTTTTTAAGGTTCATTTACACATTAATTAGGATTTTATTAGATTTAAAAATTTCTTCGATAAACTACCTATCATCTACTTCGGAAAAAAAAATCTAAGTCCTACAATATTGATTGTAGTGAAATTGCAGAATAACTCTTAAAGATTCATTTTAGGTTATTTTTGATTAGTTGCAGTAAATTGTTGGTGTATTAATTTGAGAGTTGATTGGAGTGATAAGGTGTAATATTAGTGCATTAAAAGTGAAAGACTTTCACTATTATACTACTCTAAAAAAGAAATTAATTTTGTGTTTCTTGAAAGGCACAAATCTGATTTGTATCAAGTGTCTAAAGACACTATTAAAGCACATAAACCTACAACATATTGTGGCCAAGAGAAGCCACCAAAAATAGGTTAGAATCCTCCAAAAATTGGAGAAGAATACGGCTAACTAGAATAGAAGTAGAAGCTTAAAAAAATTAAGACTTGGTGAGTCTCAAATCCAAAGCATTACAGGGTTAATTGCAAGGATAAAAGTGCAGAAAATTGCATCATATACTACTTCTATCTATCTAAGCTTGGATTTGTAATAATAATATCCAAGTAAAAAGAGAAGGTGTATGAGAAAAAAAATATAGCCTCAAAACCCTACACTGCATTCAGAATTCTGCCATACAAATATGAATTCTAGACTTGCAAAAAGGGAGTGAAAGAAAATGTGCAAGAAGGCATCTTATTGATACATTGAGTTACATTACTCTAACCCATTCTACGTAGGAAAAAATATAGATTGGAAAGTGTTTCAAAGGCACACTACAAGCAGGTTGAATCAACCAAAGGACGATCAAATATTATCACTCTTCCAAGCATATCAAAGAGCCTTTATTTTGGCTCATCCTCTATGGATCTTGGATGGATGAACCTATAGAAGACAAGGCATAGGGGAAGATCAAGCAGTGCATAAAGCAAAAGAGGTAGAAGACAAGGCATAGGGGAAGATCAAGCAGTGCATAAAGCAAAAGAGGCCACATACATCAAAGCAAAGGACCATTCCTATCAAAGCAAGCTATGGAGCATTTCTACCATAAGTGAAATCTAATAGAGGAGTGAAGAATTAAGGAGTCTTCATCCAAGCACTGCCATTTGGGCCACCAAAGCTTCACCAGAGCTCCTCCATAAATCTCCACCATATCTCCACCACAGCTCAACCATTAGCATTGCTTGGTTGGAGATATTTCAGCATCTACATAAAACAACAAAGAATAAGGTGGAAAACGCATTGGAGAGTCTTCAAGTAAGCATTGATAAAGAGAAGGGCATGCAGTTGCCACTTGTCATTCTATGAGAGATCCTCTATAATTCTCACAAATAAGATGTTACATTTCTTGGTGCCCATACTCCATGCAGAAGAGGAGTTACATACAACTAATAGCTTGATATACATTACATCAAGAAAGTCTTGTAGATGTTGAAGGAGTGTTTCTTGGACAATAAAAAAATCTCAATCCAAAGGTGAAATTTGTCACAAAAAATGGAGTGAGTTTGGCATCTCCATCAAACAATGGAAACTTCCATGAGCGTTTAAAACTTCTACCATGACACTTGTCACTCATTCGACTGCCTATTAAAGGCATCTTAGACCTTGGAAAGGAGGTGCGATAGTTTAAAAGTAATACAGGTAGTAGTTTGGAAGCTACTCAATAGTGGATTGGTGGCATTTTGGTAGATCAACGATAGATGCTCGATGGAAATTCGGTTGTGATTCGATAACGATTCAAAGAAATTCAGGTGTAGTAGAAAATACTCTCGATGCCATAGCTTACCTTGGGGAATTCTTGCTCAAGAAGGAGATATTACTGCCATATTCATCCAATGTCATAAAGGTACAAAGCCTCAATCAAATTTCCTCATCTAATTTGCTTTTATTTTAAAAAATGAGTTATAAGGTTATAAGATAAGGTTGAGATATTAATTGAAATCAATATTTTTTTGAAAGCAAAACTTAGGAAAATAAATTAATATAATATTTGCAAAATATAACATAGAATAAATAAGGGATTCTACTTGGAATTAATCGATATAATTATTGTAAATATTAATGTGTTCTAGTTTTCAAAATTTGGGAGTGATTAGGGTTACAACTTCAAACTAGTTTTTTGAAAATTAGAAACACTTGAACAAAATACTAGGGGTTACAAAAAGGGGTTATTAAAATATTTTATCAAAGTTGAAAATTTACATTCTTGTCTCAAAAATTTCTCAAAAGGGATAAAAGAAATCCAACATTAAAACCTCTTCAAAATTGAAAAGTGCTTAGTTCAATAGGAGTAATAAGGTGTTAAGAAGTTTATTTTTGATCTTTACAAAATTTATACAAAATCAACCAAAATTGAACTATATTTTACAAAAGCACTATATCATACTCCAAAACATATCTAGGGAGACATAAGGAAGCCTACATATCCAAGGATTGATATTAGGAAGATTTAAATGACATCAAATAAATTCTTCCTAGAAGAATCTCAACTACTCAAGGGTCCAAATTATTTCTCTTGGAAAAATAAAGTGAAAGCAATATTAGTATATGAAAAACTTTGGGATTTAGTCAAAGGAAAAACACAAAGACCTACTACAGGTGAAACTAAAATCCTAAATCTTGAAGAAAATGATTCAAAATCCTTAATGATAATAACCTTTGCTATCACTGATGAGATCAAACCATATATTAGTTCAACCAAGATATCTTCATATGCATAGACAATATTAGAAAAAATATTTGAAGGAAAGAATAAGGTGACTATACTTCATCTCCAAACTCAACTTCACTATTTAAAGATGATAGTGGAGAAAGCATAGAACTGTTCCTAAGGAAGGTTTTAGATATTAAAGGTAAAATATTGACCTTAGGATAATCAGTTAAAGATGAAATTCTCACTCAAGTAACCATGAGAGCACTTCCAGACATTTATAAACACTTGGTCACATCTTTACAGGTTCTATGTAAAGATACTTCTTTTGATGATCTAGTCAATATACTATTAGAAATAGAGTCTATTATATCTTTTGGATCATGTAAATGCACCTTTACCTTGGTACATACTTAGAACATTAGATTACTTTAAGGGGAATTTATCTAGTTACTTCATGCAATGTAATAACTACACAAGTTTCAAAGTGCAAGCTATATATGTGCAAGTTATCCCTTGCACATCTAGATAGAGTGTTGGTAAAGGAACCTATTTCCTATATAAAGGGCCATAAGTATAGATTATAGATATATAGCAAGATATATAGAAGAGCATACAATTGCATATAGAGGCCAGAGTGGTGTGATGTAGCATTGTGATGTGATCTGGTGGAGTGTAATATGCTCGTAACCCATTCTTGAGTAGTAGATCTATTCATGGAGTGTTCATTTCCTACAGAGCTATTTTGTAAATATATACATCATATATATATTATTTTTAGTCATCTCATAGATTTAATTTATGTCATTTTATTCTACATCTTGTGTTTGATATCTCCCATTACATGTTGCATCAAAAGCTAATAGTGGTACCAGAGCTATGGTAGATCAATAGGAAAACCACCATTATCATTAACCCTAAGTTTTTGTCAATATAATGTGCCATTGGACCAATCACTGTAAAAAATACTCAAGAGAGTCACAAGATTAGGACTGAAAGAAATATTAAATTCTGGAATATTGAGATTGCATATGGTTGGAGTTTTTCCTCAAAATTTTAAGGAAAAACTTGTGAAGACTAGGACTCAATATTTGATCCACTAGTTTGATGAGTCAACTAGTGAAGCGCATCTAAGAGACCTGGATAAATTGACCTAAATTTTCTTTTATTTTAGGGAATTGATTCTCAAATTATTGGAAAACCTCATAAAATAAAACACAAGGAGATTTCAACTTCATTGCCCTAAGGTCGGAGTGCTTTCTTAGTGCAAATATTAGTTACTAGAAGAGAAGAATACTAAGTAAGAAACTTCTGGAGCAGAATTGTGTTGAAGTTGGAAGATATGAGATCATTTCTAGATTGGAAAATTTATAAGAAGAAAAGGGCATAGAAGCCTTAAATGGCCATAGTAGCCTTGATACAGAACAAAAGGCCATAGAAGCCTTGAAAAGACCACAAAATCCTTGTACTGAACAAGGCCACAAAATCCTTGATATTGATGAAGACTTTAGAATAAAGTATCTAATTTAGAAGCATATTTTAGTACTAATATTTTGTCGTAAGAACAGGAAGATTCAGTGAGTTGGGAAAGCTTCCTAAAAGAAGGTTAGGAGGATTATCTTCTTCATAATCAATCCAGAACCTAAAGCAAAAGAGATCAAGAGAAGATCTCATTGATGAATAATGACTAGGAGAGTCCTACTCGAATACAAAGGTATCAGAATCAGATATTCAAGAGAATATCTCACCACCAATACTTACAAAAGTAGAAGGTTGAATATAAAGTCTCAAGGAAGGCTAGAAGGAGCTGTAGAATCAAAGGCCTTAGAGAGGTCTCTACAAGCATCCAGTAAAAGTCTTGGTGAACCTTGCTAAAGAATTCATCAAAGGAGTTCCAAGGAGAATGCATTGGAGAAATTTACTATTGGAGATAGTGAAAGTTTTGGGATAATTATCGCCATCTGACAACAAGCCCAAGAAGAAGAATTTGGCAAGGAGTGCCAAATATAAGACCTCAAGACATACAAAATCTTGAGAAGAAGCCTATCAAATATAGGAGACCTGGAGATTGCATCTCACAAAAAGAAGACATCTCTTTAAAATCAAAGATCTCTTCATATCTACAACAAAAAGGAGTAGACTACAAGAGGAGAACAAGCCACAAAAAATTCTAGGCTCCTGAAAGAGAGACCATATTTTGGTGAAGACAAAATTGTTCAAGGAAGCCTACAGAAAGAACTGTAAGATCTCATCTAAGATAACAACTTGGTGATCATAGACACCAAGATCTACATCCTATATAGAAGTGGTGAAAAAGGTTTTTAGAAAAAAGTAAGCAACTATTGGTGCAAGTAGATTCATTAAGTGGACTACTTATCATATTTGTTTAAGAACCTTAATTGGATTGAAGTTTCCAAAAGGAGAATTAAATTAGAGTCTTAAAAAGGTGCAAAAAGAAATTATTCTTTAATGTTAATTTGCACTTTAGGAGTTGATTAGATTTAAAAATCTTAAACTATCTATCAACTATCTATTATCTACTTTGGAAAAGAAAATGAAAACTAGGTCCTATTACCTTGTTGTTAAAGAAATTTTAGAATAATTCTTGAAGATTCATTTCATATTATTCTTGATTAGTTACAGTAGATTGATTAAGTACATTAGTTTTAGAGAGTTGATTGGAGTAATAAGGTGATATTATTAGTGCATTAAAATATTATTAGATTTGCACTATTAGATTTCTCTCAAAAATATTATTGTTTGTGTTCTTGAGAAGGGCACAAAAATAAAATTAATAAAAGTGTCTAAAGACACCATTAGTGCACAGAGACATACAAATTTGGGTGGATAGAGGAAGCCACAAAATAAGCTCTATCCTCAATTTTTTTGAGAAGAAATTAACCACAAAAAAGAGCATCAAAGGAAGCATTGAACAAGACTTGGTGAGTCTCAAGTTCAAGGTACAATAATAGTGCAAAAAAATACAACAAAATAAAGCTTCCATCATGTGGTTACAAGCTTGGATATATTCATAAAACATCCAAGCTAAAAGGGGAAGGTGTCCATTCTAAAGGATAAGCTCAAAACCCCTATATTGCACTCAAATATTCTGCCTCAAAACCAAAATTTTAGATGTGAAAAGAAGAGTGCAAAAGAAGGTGTAATAAGGATATTTTATGTAAACCTATTTTACATTATATTTTGCAAATCCTAATCTGGTTATAGAAAGAGAAAAAGGTAGATTTAAAGGTGCTCTAGAGGCACTACACTTTTTGGAAAAATTAGCCAAAAGCAATTGTATGCTAGCAACAATCAAGCTCAGCTCAAGGAGCCAATCAATGAGCTCATACTACTCACATCCAAGATGATCGAACCTACAATATACAATTTGCAAAATAAAGGAAGAACAACATTAATCAAGATAAATATCATCTATGAAAGGAGGATGTAAGCAAGCAAGGAAGAAAGAAAAACAAAGCACCATTGTAGTATCACTTACTCCACGATCGTTGGCAAAAATCAGTGCTTGAAACCTCCATATTGTTGCTCCATATCCCAACTAAAAGCAAGTGCAAGTGAACGAAAGAGGAGTTGGAGATTTTTGAAGCTTAAAGGATCTTCAAAAAAGATCCATTTGAACCAGGGAAAGGGAGGACATCCATGCAGAGAATAATGTGACACTTGTCACCAAAGGAGAACCCTAACACTCAAGTCAAGAGACCACTCATCTTCAATAAAGGAGTTACATAAATAGGCTAGTGCATTGATTGTATGAGATACATTGTCCCTTGGAAGATAATTTTTTTTCTAAAGAGTGTAACACCTAAACATTAGAAGAAGGAAGACGAATGTATCATTTGCACCAAACTCCCCTCAATGCTCGATGTGAAATAGATATGCCACTCTACACCTTAGACAAGAAGCTTCTCCATATTAAGGACGTCAAAAATTGAGGTCAAAGTGGAGGTAAGTAAATTCTATTATCAGCATTTACACTTCACTATCTGCACGTATAGTGTAGAATTAAAACATGGAAAGAAGGTGCTAGAGCCTTCAATGCTCAATCCAAGCGAGGTCAAAGTAAGAGTCCAAGCAACGTCGATTTTGGAACGCATATAGCTCCAAGTGATTCCATTGGATGGTGTGTTGAGAAGCAACACACCCCCACTGAAAAAAATGAAATTCCATCCTTTGAAAATATTTAGCTTTCATTTTGCAGTAAGGACCCTCTTGATGTTTTTCAGGTTTTAATTCCAAATTTTGCTTGCCTCCTTCTTCTTCAAGTTTTGCATATACCAAAGTATCTAAGTAGGCTTGCATGTGACTTTAATTTCAATTTAGAATTCACTTCTTTAATGTTAGAATCATTTTGAGTAAAAAGATCTTTCACTGATATGTAAAAATGCAGAATACAGATGAATGAATTCATTGGAATCAACCTACAATTTTTGAAAAATTTGCAAAGTGGAAGTAAGAGAAACGTCGCGATTTCACAACACATTCCATTTTTAGAAAGGTTGCGATTTCGCGACATTTGCCATTTTTGAAGGGGTCACGATTTCGCGACATTTTCCATTTTTGGAAACGTCGCAATATCACTACATTTTCCATTTTCGAAAAAGTCACGATTTTGCGACATTTTCCATTTTTGGAAACGTCGCGATATCACGACATTTTCCATTTTTGGAAACATCGCGATATCACGACATTTTTCATTTTTGGAAAGGTCGCGATTTCGTGACATTTTTGGATTCAAAGAGCCAAGTGGGAAAAACGTCGCGATATCGCGACAGGTTTTAACTGGGAGCAAGTCTTATGGAAACCGTCGTGATATCGCGACACATTTTGGATCAAAAGCAAAACGCAAGAAAAATGTCGCCATTTTATGACATATGTTGGTAGAAAGAGCCAAGTAACAAAAACGTCGCGATATCGCGACAGGTTTTGATTGAAGGCAAGTCTTGAGGAAAACGTCGCGATATCACGACAGGTTTTGAAAAAAGAAAGTGCAAGTGATGAACACGTTGCGAAATCGCGACGTCACGAAATTGCAACACAACAAAGAAAAAAAAGTGTAAGTGATGAACACGCCGCGAAATAGCGACGTTGCAAAATCGTGACAACAAAGAAAAGAAAGTGCAAGTGATGAACACGTCACGAAATCGCGACGTCGCGAAATCGTGACACAACAAAGAAAAGAAAGTGCAAATGATGAACACGTTGCGAAATTGCGACATCGCGAAATCGCGACACAACAAAGAAAAGAAAGTGCAAGTGATGAACACGTCGCGAAATCGCGACACAAACAAAAGAGTTAAGGCCAAAGGCATAGAACGTCGCAAAATTGTGAAATCGTGAAATCACGACGCAAAAAAAAGAGTCAAGGCCGAAGGCATAGAACGTCGTGAAATCACGACGTCGCGAAATTGTGACGCAAACAAAAGAGTCAAGGCCGAAGGCATAGAACGTCGTTAAATTGTGACGTCGTGAAATCACGATGCAAACAAAAGATTCAAGGTCGTAGGCATAGAACATCGTGAAATCACGACGTCGCGAAATCGCGACGCAAACAAAAGAGTCAAGGCCGAAGGCATAGAACGTCGCAAAATCACGACATCGTGAAATCGTGACGCAAAAAAAAGAGTCAAGGATGAAGGCATAGAACATCGCAAAATCACGACATCGCAACACAAATAGAGCATGTCGCGATTTCGTGGCAAAGGGCCAAAACAGGAGCTCCAAGTGTAGAGGACGTCGCGAAATCGCGACATGTCGCGGTTTCACGGCAAGTTGAGACAGAGGCAAGGTGAAGGAAAGCGTAGCAATTTCGCGACATGTGTCAAAATAAATAAAGCCGACGTATAATGAACATTAGGGTTTTAAATTAATAATATTAAAATACTAATCCTTGTTTGTCTTTTGCAGAAAGTGAGATGGCAGTTGCATACTGGCAGAAGTAATGACGAAAAAGACAAAATAAGCACAGATCAAGCAAAGGCCGTCAAATAGAAATGGGGGATGCTGAGAATTTCTGGTCCATCCAGATTTTACAGATCTGGCCGCAAAGAGACTTTACGGTGACTAAGCAACTACCTCATTTAAAGGAATATGTCGAAAATTAACCAGAAAATGAAAATATCTACACAGTTACCAAAATTTGCTGATGGACGCATTTAACAGGAGAATTTATGATGAAAGTAATGGCGTGCAGAGAATTTCAACTCAGAGGCAGCTTTGCAAAGATAAAATGTCAGAGAAACCAGTGACTCATTCGAATTTCTTTGGGGAATTAATGAGACGTTCCCGAAAGATGCACCGGTCGGCTAGAAAAAAAATATATTTACTTGCAGTTACATTCTCCATTTATTGAAGCTAACCGGTATAACTAAAATTGGTAGTTTTGGTTTTGCAGCTAAGTTAGATAAATTTCTCTTTCTGTCCTACCCTACTCTCTCTGTACCATCGATTGAATGATCCATTTTTATTTTCTTTTAAATTTGTCTTTTATTTAAATATGCTAACACATAAAGAGCTAGATCAAAGAACTGATTGTAAATCTGAGTGTCCACCAAGATAACCAATTCCAAAAACATTACTGAACCAAAGTCCAGAACCCGTTGTAAGGTAATAGACAGTCCACTTGAAACTATTTCAGCGAAAAAGAGTGAATAGACATTTGACCTAACTCTGTAACTCACACCTTGGATATCTAGCAAGATCCTAAAGTGAGTGGGATTTATCCCTTATAAGTGTTATGGGGATTTTATGCTCATTCTTCACAGGGTGTGTATAAAAGTCAAACCAAAATTTAAAATTAACACTAGAAGGGCCGAACTTACGTTCTTAGTGCGCTTGAGTTGAGAAAATATGATTGTATGTGGTATTTAACAAATACTGTATTTTATCCAGAGTCTGGTAGCCTTTTTTCCCTCCTCCTTAGCCTTTTAAAACTTGTTTGTTTGAGTTTTGCCTAAATAGCGAAACTCAACACCAACATTTAAAATTGGCGCTAGAAGGAGGGCCAAAGTTCAGTAGTTTGTTAAGGATTGTAAGATTATAAGTTGCTTGTGAAAAGCTAGATTCCACTTATAGAGTAACAAGGTCCCATTCCAGAGCTGGAGAGCTCCTTGTTCCTAAGTTAGAAACTCCAAAAAGAAGCAACCTCAGAAGGGCCAAGTCCTTGTCTGGAATAATTTTGTCACCACTTGTAGTTACTCCAACTACAACTGAAAGTATCATCATCAATCAAGTAGTAATGGCCAACTGGTTGGGTTCCACTGCCTTAAATATCCCGGGTGCAACCCATGACCTGCCTAGAAATCCTGAGAGATATCTTCCCAGATACAAGCATGATGGAACTAGGACATCAGAAGAACATCTAGTAGAATTCAAGAATGCTCTAAAATTGTTAAATGTACAGCATGAATATGTGGCTTGCAGATTGTTCCCGTTCACTCTTTAGGAGGGAGCTTACGACTGGTTTCTAAATATCACTAACGATTCTATTACCAGTTGGAATGACTTGGAAAATGTTTTTGTATCACAGTTTGGTGAAGTAATAGATCCCAATGTATTATATCAACAGTTTTCTAGTATTAAAAGAGAAATAAATGAATCTGTCAGATCTTACAATGTCAGATTTCAAAAGGCTTATGGTAGACTGACTGGTTATTATGTGCCAAATGTAGACCTGGCATTAGAAATTTTTAGAAATTCTCTAGATCCAATGACTTTTATTTTCTTGAAAAGAGATGCCTCTATTACCAATCTAACAGAGGCTTACAAAGAAGCTTTAGTTCTGGAAAGGCAATTGGGGCCTCAACCTTTAAATGCTCATCAAATTCCTTTGGTCACACAAGGTACCCCTGTCTTCAATCCCATACCGCATCAGATGATGTTGCCAACACATCAAATCCCATCGATAAGCAATCCATTGGCTGTAACACCTGCTGAAAATATACAGAATCTAGGTAAAGAAGCTGACAACACAAGAGTTGAAGAAGTGTCAAAAATAGTCCAAAAGTTGGCCAATGACTTTTTAAGTTTTAAAAGGCAGGTTTCTACTGGGGAGAACTCAAACAAGTATTCTTATTAGCAGAATAGATTCACTCGGCCCCCATACAAACCCAATAACGATTATAAAGGTAAAGGTCATGATGTAAATATTTGTGATTTGGCTTTGCCTAACTGGTGCAAGATACATGCTACTTCTTAGCACGGGGAATTGGATTGTTTGGAATTCTGTAACGCCTTTGAAGCTTTGGGGAGTTGATTTCTCCTGAACATCAAAGAAATGTGGACGACCCAAGTTAATCCAGCCACAGTGCAGCTATGGTCTTAGATTCTTTCACTTTTCCAGGTGAGTCTGAGAATGTAGTTGAAATGCCTATGGATGAGGTGCAGACTTTTCAACAATACAGGAGGGACAACTACAACCTTAGAAACAAAAATTCGGAGCCCAACACTACATCTACCCCTCCGGATAACTCCCATAATGTTCCTCCAGATCCATCTTCAAGCAATAATCCATCTCCACCCAAGGGAGGAAATATGAAAGGACCAGATGCATTTGTCCCTCCACTCAATAAGAGATATAATATAGTGGAGGACATGAAGAAGATCAAAGCCAACATCACTCTTCATGAGTTGGCCCAAATTTTAGAACAGAGGGATAACTTGATTAAAACATACTCTGGGCCTACTACCAAATCTTTGGACAAGGGAAAGAAGATGGCAAATGCAAATGTAGCCATGTATAAAGAGAAACTGAAGTTTCGCCTTTTCTACTGACTATTCGTATTTTTGAGAAAAACTTACACAACTGTCTGGTAGATTCGGGTGCTTCAGCTAATGTTATGCCTTTGGCCATTTGTCAACAGTTGGGTTTAACCCTAATGAAGTCTGAAAGAAGAGTTGTCCAATTGGATAAATCAGAGGTTAAAGTAGTAGGTGAACTTTAGAATATTCATATCTAGTTAGCATCTGAGCCAAGGGCACAACACAAAATTGAAATTCAGGTGGTGGATATTCCTATGGGATACGAGATGCTTTTGAGCAGGGATTGGTCAAAATATTTGAATGGATACTTGGCAACTGATTATTCACACATGTGGTTGTCGTGCAAAGGAGTTGCAAACCAATTAAGGGTTGAAAGAGAACCCAGATACAAACATACAATCACTAAATATAATGCAGAAAATGAGACTGTAAATATTGCTGATGTAGATATTGGGGTTTATAATTTAACAATGGGACAAAATAAGAAATTTAGTAAAGCTCATCTTGTTCATAGTAATGAAGTTTAGACGCTTCATGTAGATGGGGCTAAATCTAAACAGGGTTCTGGTACAGGGGCAGTCCTTAAAGAGCCTAAGAGTCAGACATATTTTATGTCTTATCGCCTACAGTTCCCTTGCACAAATAATTTAGCAGAGTACAAAGCACTGGTTCTAGGATTGAAATTTTCTTTGGACAGAGGTGTAAGAAATATCCAAGTTTTTACAGATTCAGAGTTGGTGGCTAATCAAGTTGTAAATTCCAGTGCAAAGCATCTTACTTAAAAGGATACAAACATCAAGCATGGGATCTCGTGGAAGATTTTGATGCTTTTAATTTAATGCACATACCTAGAGAACATAATTCACATGCAGATGTCTTGGCTTCATCAGCCGCAAGTCTGAAACCACTAGAAGAATTCAAATGGAACAAGTTTTCGATCGAGTTAGTCCCTTGTCCTTCGGTCCCAAATAATGTGGATAATTTTCAGGTTTTCTCTAATGACCAGCAGATTATAAATTTTTTACAGAGTACCAAAGCATTTGAAAATTCTATAATCGATGATGGACAAAGGGATACTCTGCTGGAGCAGTTAGACGATAAAAGGGGAATAATAAGGTTGAAAGATAACAGAATTCCAAAAGGGATGGTGGAACTGGAGCGACTCTTTGATGTTGACCAAATCAAGCAAAAGGTGAGTTCTAGGGATTCTATGGGTGTAACAAACAGTGAGACTGAGAACCTGAACGTGGGGACTGAAGAAGATCCCAGGCACCTCAAGTTGGCTAAAACTTGTGACCCTGAAATAAAAATAAATATGATTGATTTTCTTCACAGGTCCAAGGATGTTATGGCCTGGTCTTACAAAGACTTAAAGGTTTTTGATCCGAAAGTTTACACTCATGTTATACCTTTAAAAGAGTTTTGCAAACATTTTCGAAAAAAACAGAGGCATTTCAACGCTCTTCTTGAGCCCCTCATCAAGGAGGTAAAAAAATTATTGAGTGTCACCATTATTTTTTCTGTTAGGCATTCTACTTGGGTGGCCAATTTGGTGCCGGTCAGAAAGAAAAATGGATAGATCCGCTTATGTGTGGATTTTAGAAACTTGAACAAAGCATCTGAGAAAGATAATTATCCTCTGCCTTCTATGGATGAGGTGCTACAAATTGTGAATGGTTCGGAAATGATGTCTTTCTTAGACGGATTCTCAGGTTATAATCAGATACTAGTTGAGAAGGAAGACAAGATGAAAACTGCCTTCACAACCAAGTGGGGAACTTTTGCCTACAAAAGAATGCCGTTCGGATTGATTATTGTCGGATCTACTTTTCAACGTGCGATGGATCATGCTTTCAAAGGCCTTATGGGTAAGTGCATTGTTGTTTACATGGATGACTTAACAATTTTCTCTAAATCTTGGTTTGACCACGTAAAACACTTGAAGTCTGTTTTCAACAAATCCAGGGAGTTCGACATTTCTTTGAACCTGAAGAAGTGTGTTTTTGGTGTAACTGAAGGAAATCTCCTTGGACACTTGATCACCAAAGATGGCATTTCCATGGATCCTAACAGACTTGAAGCCATATCCAGGATACCCTTTACCAACTCCAAGAAAGAGTTAAGATCCTTTTTTGGGAAAATTAATTTTGTCAAGAAATTCATCTTCGGCTTCACAGAAATAGTCAAGCCACTGAATGACATGCTGAAGGAAACTGCTAAGATCGTTTGGACAACAGAAGCCAAAACAACGTTCCAGGAGATCAAATTTTCCATCTAACAAGCTCCAGTGCTGGTAAGCCCAAACTTCAGTACAAATTTTTATTTGTACTCTTTTTCTTTTGAACAACACACTTGCTACGATTTTGACCCAACGAAGAGAAACAGGGGAGCATCCGATTGCCTTCAAAAGTAGCAACTTAAAAGGGGATGAGCTCAAATACTCTTGCTTGGATAAGCAAGCCTATGCCTTAGTAAGAGCGGTTAAGCAATTCAGACACTACATACTAAGAAGCAAAGTCCATGCTATAGTTCCTGATCCAGCTATCAAATACTTGTTAAGCTAGGACGAATTGGGTGAACTGAGAGGTAATTGGGTTACAAGACTGCAGGAATATGACTTAGAAATTTGGCCTGCAAAATTAATCAGAGGACTTGGGTTGTCTCGACATATTGTTGAAGTACCTGTACAAGGAGAAATTAATCAGCTAGATTTTGAATTCAATGATTGGTATGGAGATATCATTCATTTGCTACAATTTGGATTTTGTCGATCTCACCTGAATAGAACCCAGAGAAAAGCACTAAAGTTGAAATCTGCTCATTTTCTGCTAAAAGGAGGTAACTTGTATAGAGAAAATTATGCTGGCATATTATTAAGGTGCATTTCTGAGAATGAAGTCAATGAGGTGATGTACAATTTTCATGAGAATTTAGGGGCCGGGCATTCCTTAGGTTTCGCTACTGCACACAAGATATTGAGAGTAGGTTATTAATGGCCTACATTGTTTAAAGATGCACATCATCATGTGAGAACTTGCCATCAATGTCAGAATTTTGCATCCAAAGAGGTTAATCGAGCTCTACCATTGCAGTCTATTGTAATAAACAAACCTTTTATGCCATGGGGACTTGAATTTGTGGGTGTGATAAACCCAAATTCATCAGCAGGGCATAAGTATGTTCTAACAACCACTGATTATTGCACAAGATGGGTTGAAGCAGCAGCTACCATGAGGAGTACAACCCATGAGGTGATCGAATTTCTAGAGTCAAATATCATAACTAGGTTTGGAGTTCCTTTGAATTTGGTGTGCGATAACGAGCTGACCTTTTAATAATTAGAGTTTGTAGAGTGGGCATACCAGATGGGGATAGTCATCAGATTTGCATCCAACTATTACCCCCAGGGTAATGGACTAGCTGAGTCCACAAATAAGAATCTGATGAATGCCATTAAGAAGTCTGCTGTAGACAAACCCAAATAGTGGCATACATTACTAAAATATGCACTTTGGGCTGACAGGATAAGACATAAAGTAGCTCTTAAGACTTCCCCTTTTGCTTTGTTGTATGGTATTCAACCCATTGTCCCTATTTCTTTGAAATTGCCCACTTATCAATTTGTTTTAGACTATTTTGAGGATCAAGCAGATGTAGAGGCTCGTATTTTGGATTTAACTAATTTGCAGGACAAATGACTTCAAGCCCTGAAACATTTCAGTCAACACCAAGAAACAGTCAAGCGCTGGTTTGACAAAAGAGCCAAAGTGAAGGCCTTCAGACTCATAGACCTGGTGCTTCTATGGGACAAAGCCCATGAAAAGAAAGGTAAACATACAAATTTGTAGCCGCTATGGATAGGGCCATACCAGATTGTCGAGATCCTAGGTAATAATGCATTCCGTCTACAGGACCTTGAGGGTAATTTTTTGAACCTTCCTGTTAATGGTCAATACCTAAAGCATTATTTCTCAGCAGTCCCATCCGATACATCATTTGAATAAATCACAAAGACGTTGTAACATGTGTATATATTGTAAATAAGCTTTGAAGTAGTTTGTTTTTATTTTATTTTAGCTTTGAAGTAGTTTGTTTTTATTTTATTTTGTTTATCCTTTGGGGTCTGTACAAAGTAGTTTGTTTTTTATTTTATTTTGTTTGATTTTAAAGTTCTGTGTTTTATCCTTTGGGGTCTGTACAAATTTCTTTTAGCTTTTAAAATTCTATTTTTTTTTTTAAGTTTTGCCTGGGCAGTAAAGAAAGAATCAGCCTTTAAAAATTGTTTTTATTACGAGTTCAAAATCCTGTGTTCATTTTGTTTTATTCTAATTAAGAGATAGTCTGCTTAAACTAAATAGTGAAACTATTTTGTTATTCAGAACAACAGTAGAAAGATAATTGGATTTTGTGTCTTGATTGCCACAATTATTTTAATTATAAAGAAACTACTCTACTGTTTGGCTGGAGAAACTCCCAAGGAATCCAAGAAAAGTTGATCGTAAGAGGGGACTCTGACTCGTGAAATTATTTGAGTATCCATAGAGGCTATCAGTACCCAAGCTAAAGCAGTTCCAGATCGATGAAATATTAAAAAAAAAAAAATTATTTTTTTTAGCAAGGCTTTTCAGATTTCGATATATTTCAAAGGAGAAAGTTGAGCAAGACAACATAAAACTGGCACTCTGTTATTTCCCACACAAAAAAAAAAGAGAAAAAAAAGGGAAGGAAGAAGTTATGTAATGAAAGAGATAGCCAAGGCTTCAGAAGATGTTTTCTTTTACCAAGTTGTAGATACCACCTCACAGTTGTGGATCAGGGTCATGAAAATCTAAAGAGTAACTCTGTCGAGGCTGTAAAAGGCTAAACTAGTAAACAGAGCCCTACTCGGTTTCCCCTTTCACAATCTAGAAAAGCTGATAAATCCAGAGTACAACATTCGAAGGCCTAGAAATTCTTGAAGAAAGTTTTATACGCTTGTAATTGCACATCAAAAATCTTTCTTAAATGATTCAACCTAGTATGTCCTTGGAAAATTTTGACAACTATCAGGTAGTAGTTAAATTATTTTGAAGAATATTTGTGGAAAAGCATGGTACATGGTCTATATTATTTTGAAACTAGAGTCTTGGATTCTAAAATAGTGCTACTATTTTCCCCGTAGATATTGCCATTTTTTGAGAAGTAACACACCCCCACCGAAAAAATGAAATTCTATCATTTGAAAATATTTAGCTTTCATTTTGCAGTAAGGACCCTCTTGATGTTTTTTAGGTTTTAATTCCAAATTTTGCTTGCCTCCTTCTTCAAGTTTTGCATATACCAAAGTATCTAAGTAGGCTTGCATGTGACTTTAATTTCAATTTAGAATTCACTTCTTTAATGTTAGAATCATTTACGAGTAAAAAGATCTTTCACTGATATATAAAAATGCAGAATACAGATGAATGATTTCATTGAAATCAACCTACAATTTTTGGAAAATTTGAAAAGTGGAAGTAATAGAAACGTCGCGATTTTGCGACACATTCCATTTTTAGAAATGTCATGATTTCGTGACATTTGCCATTTTTTGAGGGGTCACGATTTCGCGACGTTTTCCATTTTTGGAAACGTCACGATATCATGACATTTTCCATTTTTGAAAAGGTCACGATATCATGACATTTTCCATTTTTGGAAAGGTCACGATTTCGCGCCATTTTTGGATTCAAAGAGCCAAGTGGGAAAAACGTCGCGATATCGCGACAAGTTTTAACTAGGAGCAAGTCTTATGGAAAATGTCACGATATCGTGACACATTTTGGATCAAAAGCAAAGCGCAAGAAAAACGTCGCGATTTCGTGACATATGTTGGTAGAAAGAGCCAAGTAACAAAAATGTCATGATATCACGACAGGTTTTGATTGAAGGCCAGTCTTGAGGAAAACGTCACAATATCATGACAGGTTTTGAAAAAATAAAGTGCAAGTGATGAACATGTCGTGAAATCGTGATGTCGCAAAATTGCGACACAACAAAGAAAAGAAAGTGCAAGTGATGAACATGTCGTGAAATCGCGACGTCATGAAATTGTGACACAACAAAGAAAAGAAAGTGCAAGTGATGAACACATCACGAAAGACACAACAAAGAAAAGAAAGTGTAAGTGATGAACACATCGCGAAATCGTGAAATCGCGACGCAAAAAAAAGAGTCAAAGGTCGAAGGCATAGAATGTCACAAAATTGTGATGCAAACAAAAGAGTCAAGGCCGAAGGCATAGAATGTCGCAAAATTATGATGCAAACAAAAGAGTCAAGGCCGAAGGCATAGAACGTTGTGAAATCACGACGTCGTAAAATCGCGACGCAAACAAAAGAGTCAAGGCCGAAGGCATAGAATGTCACGAAATCGCAACATCGCGAAATCACGACGCAAACAAAAGAGTCAAGGCTGAAGGCATAGAACGTTGCAAAATCGCGATGTCACGAAATCGTGACGCAAATAGAGCATGTCATGGTTTCACGACAAAGGGCCAAAACAGAAGCGCCAAGTGTAGAGGACGTCGCGATTTCATGACAAGGAAGTTGAGACAGAGGCAAGGTGAAGGAAAGCGTCACGATTTTGTGACACATGTCAAAATAAATAAAGCCGACATATAATGAACATTAGGGTTTTAAATTAATAATATTAAAATACTAATCCTTGTTTGTCTTTTGCAGAAAGCGAGATGACAGTTGCATACTAGCAGAAGTAATGGCGAAAAAGACAAAATAAGCACGGATCAAGCGAAGGCCATCAAATAGAAATGGGGGATGCCGAGAATTTCTAGTCCATCCAAATTTTATAGATCTGGCCGCAAAGAGACTTTACGGTGACTAAGCAGCTGCCTCATTTAAAGGAATATGTCAAAAATTAATCGAAAAATGAAAATATCTACACATAGTTATCGAAATTTGTCGATGGACGCATTTAACAGGAGAATTTATGGTGAAAGTAATGGCGTGCAGAGAATTTCAACTCAGAGGTGACTTTGCGAAGATAAAATGTCAGAGAAACCAGTGACTCATCCAAATTTCTCTAGGCAATTAATGAGACATTCTCGACAGATGCACCAACCGGCTAGGAAAAAAAGATATTTACTTGCAGTTATAGATGGATGAGAATAATATCAGATCATGCCTTCTCCATTTATGGCAAGTAACTACACTAAGATTTGTAGAGTGGTTAGGGTTTATCAAAACTCTATTTTTAAAGGGCCTTATATTGTAAAACCTGGGCAGTAGGGTTTTGAGGATAAGATTTAGGGTTTGAGAAGAAGATATTTCTAAAAAGATTAGGGTCTATCCTAGGTCTATAAATACTTATTCTAAATATAAATTCAAGGAGGCAAAAACTTAGAAATAAAATCTATTGGAGCAATTTCTTGCAAATATTGTTTGAATGCTTTGTTTTTGACCTGGAGTTGGTGTAATTTCATTTTTTTGTGATAGCATGGCCAAGAGCCTAATCTCTTTAAGACTGCGATAAGTTCATCTTCTTTTGTTTTCATTTCATTAAGGTTTATTGAAATTTATCCTGTAGATCTGTGTTACCAGGATTGGATATGCTGCTAGGCTTCATTTTCTTTATTGTATGTTAGGAAAAATTATAGATTTAAGGTTCAGGCCTGTTCTAATTGCTCTGTCCTCACTGTGCGAGCTAGGTTGCTGGTGAGAGATACCAATTTTAACCGACTTCCCTTCTATTTATGATTTTCTGTCAGATCTATTCATCTCTGTCTTATGCTCTTAGAAGAAAGTGATCTTAGAAAGCTGGACACTTTCCTCTTTGATTTTGTTCTATTTTGAAGCTAACCGGTATAACTAAAATTGGTAGTTTTGGTTTTGCAGCTAAGTTAGATAAATTTCTCTTTCTGCCCTACCCTACTCTCTCTGTACCACCGATTGAATGATCAATTTTTATTTTCTTTTAAATTTGTCTTTTATTTAAATCTGCTAACACATAAAGAGCTAGATCAAATAATTGATTGTAAATCTGAGTGTCCACCAAGATAACCAATTCCAAAAACATTACTGAACCAAAGTCCAAAACCCATTGTAAGGTAATAGACAGTCCACTTGAAACTATTCCAGAAGCGAAAAAGAGTGAATAGACACTTGATCCCACTCTGTAACTCACACCTTGGATATCCAACAAGATCCTAAAGTGAGTGTGATTTATCCCTTATAAGTGTTATCGGGATTTTATGCTCATTATTCATAGGGTGTGTATAAAAGTTGAACCAACAAGGTGCAGTCACAACATCGACATCTACGTAAATTGCATGTAGCCCTAACTTATCAGCAAGAAAAACATCGTATATTACTTGGTGAAAGGTAAAGTTTAATTCCCATTATCATATGCTTTCTTTCCTCGAGAGTCATAAGGTTGTAATTAAAGAAATTTAATTAATTGAAAGTAATTTATCAAAGGGAAAAATTAATCATATAAATACAATATTTGTAATATATTCCTAGGAGCAATAAGGATTTCTACTAGAATAAATAATAATTATTTGTAAATATTATCGTGATCTAATTTATCCAAATATTAGGGAGTCATAAGGGCTGCTACATCAAATTAATTAATTGAAAAATTAGATACACTAAACCTAATTCCCAGTAGGTTATTTATAAAGAGAGGTTTATCAAAGCTTTTTCAAAGGTTGGATTTACTTAATATTATTGTCTCAAATATATCAAAAGGAGACAAAAATTCCAACATTATTACCTCTTTAAAATTTGGGATCAATGCTTAGTTCAATAGAAGTAATAAGGGATAATAAGAATTGATTTTGGAATTTACAAAACCTTTACGAAATCAATTAAATATTGAACTATAATTTACAAAAAGCACTATATCTTATCCATAGCATACTAGGAAGTCATAAGGTATTCTCCAAACTTGGTAACATCAGCTTCTATCAAATATTATCAAGTTAAATATAATATTTCCTCAAAAACCTAAATATCCTTAGGAGTAAATACTCACATTACTTGGGAGACATAGGGTAGTCTAAAAAACAACTATTAATAAAGGTTTTATCAAATCAAGATTATATTATTTAGGAATCATATAACCTATATTGATTCTTCTATTTCTTCAAATGGAAAAAGGAATGTCATATAATGAATGTGGATTTTGCAAAAATTATTCCAAACTTGAAAACTTATGGTACATTGACTCAGGAGCAAGTCATTATATGACAGGAAATATACAGTGGTTTAATTTTCTTGAAGATGTTAATGGCTACAGACTAAGGATTTTAGATAGCCAAACTTATCTTATACATGGATATGTATGTGTAACACCATGCAGATCATTTTCAAATCTTCTACTACAGAATGTATTGTATGTTCCTGAACTAAAATTCAATCTCATCTCAGTAAGAAAATTAGTAGAAGACAACTATATGATCAAATTTAGACATATGGATGGAATTAATACATGTTTCATCATGAAACAAGGTGAAATAAAAGCAATATGATCAATCCATGAAAATATATATTCTATATCCAATGGAAAATTCATATAATATTGTGATGTCTCATAATGATTCTAACATATTTTCAAAGGAAGAAGTTCAATAAATGAAGAACTAGTACATTAAAAAGGAAAGCATAGAATAATCAAAATCAAGAAGATGAGAGGACAAATACACCATGCTCTATTCAATAATCATAAGTCAAAACCAAATGGAGACACTCACGAAGAAAGCAATAAAAGTGGCTGGATAGAAGACAAGGATGATGAACCTGACAGAGAATAAGATTTAGAATCTCAAGGAATCTTTGAAGATCCACATTGAAATATTCAATATCCAAATAATTTAATACAAAAGGGTGTTAGAAATAGATTCTATTACATCATTTGGATCATGTAAATGTACCTTTAAATTGGTACATACTTAGGATATTAGATTACTTTAGGGGGAAGTTATCTAGTTACTTCATGCAATGTAATAACTACACAAGTGTCAAAGTGCAAGTTGTATATGTGCAAGTTATCCCTTGCACATCTAGGTAGAGTGTTGGCCAAGGAACCTATTTTCTATATAAAGGGCCATAGGTATAGATCATAGATATATAACAACATAGATAGAAGAGCATACAATTGCATATAGGATTTAGAGTGGTGTGATGTAGCATTGTGATGTAATTTGGTGGAGTGTAATATGCTCAATACCCATTCTTGAGCAGTAGCTCTATTCATGGAGTGTTCATTTCCTCCAAAGATATTTTGTAAACATATCCATCATTTATATATATATATATATATATATATATATATATATATATATATATATATATATATATATATATATATATATATATATATATATATATATATAAAATTTTTAGTCATCTCACAAATTTAATTTATGTTATTTTATTCTATATCTTGTGTTTGCTATCTTCCATTACACATTGCATCAGAAGCTAACATATACTTCAAGAATATGAAGTAGAAAATATTTTGAAAGATGAATTGACTAACACTGCATTGGAATAAAAAGATAACCCATAGGAAAATATTGTATCTTAAGGAAGAGGTTGAAAAGTATGGTATTGTCAGATATGCAAAAAATAAGGCTATAGTACCAGCTATTGCAGATACAATCCTAAAAATCAAAATCAAGGGAATCAGATGAATAGTGGGAATCTATTTCAAACTCAACAATATCAAAGGAACCCTCATCAGTAGTAATTTCAGTGACCAACCAATTATCCTCAATTGTAATATCAAAAGAGAAATCATAAGGGACACCTGGTATAAAGGATAGAAGAAATTGAAGAACTGAAAGAACCCACACATACCTATGAGGTGAAAGCTTTATCAGCAAATGCTACATATTATAGAGACACTAATTATTTGCTTGAATAGGTTACAAATAATGCAAAAGAAGATCAGGATGAATAAGAAGATCCATATTGAAGACTAAAGTCTTCAATACCCAAATAATGTAATATAGGGGGTGTTAGAAATAGAGTCTATTCCATCATTTGGGTTATCTAAATGTATATTCCAAGATACATACTTTATTACTTTAGGGGTAAGTTATCTAGTTACTTCATGCAATGTAATAAATGTACAAGTGTCAATGTGCAAGTTGTACATGTGCAAGTTGTCTCTTGCACAACTAGATAGAGTGTTTGCCAAGTATCATATTTTACCTATATAAATATGACCTCATAGATACATATATAGAAATAGAAAGAGATAGAGAGTCAAGGGACATAGTATAATAGTGTAGCTTAGTTCTGTGTGTATCACCATCCATTGGTAATGGGTGAAATGTAGTTCAATATCTTTATAATAGAGTTTTCATTTCCTCCATAGCTACATTGTATTCTTTTATATCATTTCTATTTATTGCATATTTTAGTCATCTAGCATATTTACTTTATTTCATATTATTTTGCATCTTGTGATTGCTATCTCCTAGTGCTCGTTACATCAAAAGCTAAATTTTTTGTCATTGAGTACAAGAAGGGAAAGAAGAATGTGGTGGTTGATGCTCTATCTTGCAAACATGAAGATGTTGTTGCTATTAGTGTCATATCTAGTTCTCTTCCACAATGGTTTTTCTAGCTTTAGGAGGATTAACTTTATGACCCAAAGACTATTCATATCATTCAAGAAGTGGAGTATGACTCCTCATTTATTTTATTTTTCTTATATATTTATGAGATTCTCTACAATAAGGATTGCATTTATATTCCTCAATCCTTGGCTATTAACAAAAGTGTCCTCCAAGAATTGCATGTATCTTTGTTGGCTAGACATTTTGGATTCTTAAAAACATAATAGCAAGTCAAGAAATTCTTTTATTGTAAATGATAAAAATTATATTTCAAGACCTTTATGGTCGAATGCGACGTATGATAACACAACAAGGAGAAAATTGTTAAATATCCCAGTTTGTTTCAACCCTTGCCTATTCCTAATCATCAATGAAAGAACATTTCTAGGATTTCATTAAGGGCCTTCCCAAAATTGAGGGTAAGACAATGATATTTGTGGTAGTGGATCATATTTTAAATTACGGTTATTTTTGTGCACTACAACATCCCTACGTAGCTAGCAAGGTTGCAAAGATATTTCTCAAATCTATTTTTAAATTGCATGGTATACCCAAGCCCATTATCAATGATCATGATCTTATCTTCACTAGTAAATTTTGGAAGAAATTGAATTGTCTTAATGGTACTCAATTGAATATGTCTTATTATCACCCTTAGTTGAATGGCCAGATAGATACTATAAATAAATGTTTGGGCACTTACCTTTGTTTTTTTTCTCAAGGTAAGAAGTATCACTAGGTTCATTGGCTCTCTTTAGCTGAATGGTGGTACAATATTTTTATCGTTCTTCCCTCAAGATGTCCCATTTGAAGCCTTGTATGGTCAAAAACCTCCATTAGTGGAAAATTATATTCGAGGATCTTACAAGATGGCTTAGTTTGATGATTTGTTGTAACAACAATGACTTGCACTTAAAATTCTTAGAGATAATTTAACCTAGGACCATAACCTCATCAAGTAGAAATAGGAATCATGTCATTTTTAATGACAATTTTTCATGAGAGATATGGTATTTTTTACCTTCATATCTACAAGCAATTGTCCTTGAAGATGAAGTCCAATAAGACATTGGATATTGATTTTACAACCCCTACAAGGTGATTAATCACATCAGTAAAGTTGTTAGGATTCCACATCCCAACATTTAATTATTATTAATAGTAGTATAATTTATTGATATATCGGCTTGTAATGTGAACCGTCACATTGTCATAATTTGAATTGGCATAGGGTTAGGGTTAGGATAGTTATGCTATAAATATGTGTAAGAGTGGAAGAGATAGTATGAAGGAGAAAATACTTTATTTTTTAAAGTTGTAGTGAGTCAGCCCCCTCAAAGTGGCCTGCGATTCTTGATAATCAATAAAGTTATTTAGACTTTCTCCATTCTAAGATCTTATTGTGTTACCTTTAAATTGAATATTGTGGATAAATCCTGTATTAAACCCTCAGGGTCTTAACATCTAGTATCAGAGCATGATCATGTCCACCTATGGATGGATTTGAAGAAAAACTTGTCACTCCAAAATTAGTTAGATTAAGAGGTAGCGTGAAGACAAGGCTTCTTATACAAGACTTCATAGACAAGGTGCTTTGACCTGACCAAGAGGTTAGCAAACTTTTCATTTCTCCAGCAAAAAAAATTGAAGAGGTTAGAAAGCTTTTCATTTTGCTACTTTTTGATTCTACACTCAAAAATAAAAAATCATGCAAATAGGATCTATAATGAAGTTGTAGTGGTTTTATAATTACTCTATTTTGAGTCAATTTAAAACCAAAAATAGGGAAAAATAACACTAAAAAATCATAAAAAGTCCCTATGCAACCCAAAAAATCCTCAAATTTGTTTTGTTATATTAGTTAGACCCTTTTGCACATTTCATAGAATTTTTGAGTCCTAACTCCTTATTTTCTCAAAATTCCTCAAATTTATTTTCCACCAGCCCTTTTTGACCAAATATTCTACATACAAAATTTGATTCCAAATTCATTTTTTTGAGTCCTAGCCCATTGTAATCATATCATCGCACTGATCATTTTGATATATAACACCCACAACATTTTTTAGAAGTCAAATTTTCTAAAAAAATGGTCGAGGGAAGATCTCAAGACCCTAGCTTAGAAAAATTAGATCATGATATTGGACAAATAAAGGACCTGCTTTCATAGGTTAATATCAAGCATAATTTTCAAGAAATGGAGGTAAGTATGGTTGGATTGAATGCTAAATATGACTTTGAATAAGAATCTGGCACAAGTACAACAAATCACGCAATCAACTATAGCTAATCAGTCTTAAAGCACATAAGGTTTAGGCTTACAACAGTCTTCAAGACAAACTGTAGGATCGACACATCATATGCACATTGGGGGCCAAAAAACATCCATCCTTCCAAGAACAACTAAGTTAGATTTTCTAAAGTTTTATGGAGGAGATCTAACTAGATGGATCTATCAAGCAGAACAATATTTTTCATTGAACCAAATTCCTGAGGGGTAAAAAGTCTATCTTGCATCATTCCACCTCGAGCATGATGCTAT
This sequence comes from Wollemia nobilis, assembly GCA_028583015.1. Taxonomy (NCBI): domain Eukaryota; kingdom Viridiplantae; phylum Streptophyta; class Pinopsida; order Araucariales; family Araucariaceae; genus Wollemia; species Wollemia nobilis. The sequence continues at coordinate 3,365,436 of JAQPPZ010002068.1, forward strand.
ACAATGGTACCAATGGTACAAAAATATTAATGGATCTCCTACTTGGGGGAAATTTACAAAGAATTTGTTTGTTTGATTTGGTCCAAGTTATTTCAAAGACTTCACAGGAGCTCTCAGCAAACTATGTCAAATCACTTCAGTGAAGAAGTATCAGAATCAGTTTGAGAAGCTCACAAATCACACCAAGGGGTTGGATGAATCATTTTTTTAAAATTATTTCATCAGTGGGTTGAAATAATAAATTAGGATGGAGGTGAAGATGTTCAATCCCAGCACTATAATGGTTCTCAACATTGATAAGGGAAGCAAATTATTGGAAAATCACAAGTCACACAAACTACCCCAAAACCTAACTAACCCTTGCAGGTTAAGCGACTCGGTGCAAAGGAAATGAAGGAACAATGGGTGAAATGCCTCTACTATAATTATGATGAGAAATATGGGCTAAATCATAGATGAAATACACAAAATTTGTATTCGTTGGATACAAATGTTCCTTGTAACTCAACTTAAGAAGAAGATGAGGTATAAGTAGAAGTGACAGATGCACCTGATAACAACAATGAAGATATCCCAAAAATTTCTTTCAATTCTCTCGCAGGATTTTCTTCTCCATAAACTATGAAAGTTTGAAGGTACTTCAAATGATAAAATCTAATTGTACCCATTGATTCAAGAAGTACACATAATTTCATTAACCCAAGTATAGTGAAACAAGATGATTTTTATATACAACCTTGCAATAGCTTTGAAGTAATGATTGGTAATAGGGGATGGATTACCTATAAAGAGAAGTGTCGAAATGTCAAGCTCACCATGGGAAACTACAACATGAAAAGTGAAATGTATGCTCTACCATTGGAAGGATGTGATGTTGTCCTAGGGGCTCAATGGTTGCAAATGTTTGGGCCAATATTGTGGGATTATGCAGCATTGTGGATGCAATTCCTAGTTGAAGGACAAAAATACACTCTAAAAGGACTACAAGTAGGTTCATCATAGATAGTGAGTTCTCACCGCATGAAAAATCTTATTTGAAAAAGAGGTAAAGGGATGATTGCATAGTTATTTTCCATTCAATCAATAGGGGAATAACAGGATGAAGTGGAAGAGTTACAACAACTTTTGACATGCCACTCTAGAGTATTTGAAGAACCAAAAGGGCTACCCCCCTATCGTAGTCAGGATCATGCTATACAACTTCTTCCTGGGAGTCAACCACCAAATATTTGGCCTTACAGATACCCCTGCTTATAGAAAAGTAAAATTGAGAAACTTGTGCAAGAATTGTTGAAAGTGGGTGTCATTCAACCAAGTGTCAGCCCTTATTCTTCTCTAGTCTTGTTGGTTTGTAAGATGTATGGGTCATGGTGACTGTGTATCAATTTTTGAGCCCTCAACAAGATCACAATCAAAGAAAAATTTCCAATTTCTATTATTAATGAGTTGTTGGATGAACTTCATGGAGCTAAGTATTTTTCATAGTTGGATCTGCCATCAAGGTATCATAAAATCAAAATTAGAGAAGAAGACATTACTAAAACAACTTTTCACACCCATGAGGGACACCATGAATTTTTGGTTATGCCTTTTGGACTTACAAACGCTCCAATATTTCAAAGTTTGATGAATAAGATATTTTAACCTTATCTTAGGAAATTTATTTTGGTTTTCTTTGATGATATTTTGGTTTATAGCAAGACTTGGAAGGACCATTTGGTTCACTTGGAAAAGACCTTGTATATATTGGATGAAAACCAATTGTATGCCAAATGCTCAAAATGTTCTTTTGGGTGAAAGGAGATTGAGTATATGGAACATATCATTCCAAAATATGGGGTTAAGGTGGGTCCTCATAAAATTGTAGATATGCAAAATTGTTCTATCCCAAACTCATTGAAAATCTTATGTGGATTTCTTATATTGATTGGATAATATCATAAGTTCGTAAAGGAATATGGCAAGATTGCAACCCCATTGACAACTTTACTTAAAAATAATGCCTTTATTTGGTCAACAAATGCTAAATATGCTTTTCATAGATTAAAGGAAGAAATGTGTTCCACCCCAGTATTAGCCATGCCAAACTTCTCCAAGACCTTTGTGATTGAAAATGATGCTTCCAGATTGGGAATTGGTGTAGTTCTCATGCAAGAAGGTAGACCCTTGGCTTTCACCAACAAGGCACTTTCAGGATTAAACTTGGCATAATAAACATATGAGTAGGAGATGTTAGCCACTGTTCATGCCATCCAATGTTGATGATCGTATCTCATTGGTCGACATTTCATTATTCATACAAATCATCATAGTTTGAAGTACTTTGTGGAACAACATATATCCACCATTGAGTAAAAAAGTGGGTCACTAAACTATTGGGATATGATTATGATATTGTGTATCATAAAGGGAAGGAAAATGTAGTCGTTGATGCTCTTTCATGTAAATTTGAAGATTTGACAATATTGCAAGCACTCTCTTCACCAATTCCATAATCGATAAACAAGGTAAGATAGGAATGACTCAGTGTTAGTTCAAATCAAGCATTAATTCAATAACTCCAACATGATCCCAACAGTAAGCCTAACTTCACTTATAGCCATGGAATGCTTTGAATCAAAGAACATATTGTATTGCATCCTACATCTTCATGTTGACTAGAGATACTCCATGAACTACATGCTACACCTACAACAAGGCACTATGGGTTTCTAAAAAATTATAAGTGGATGGCTCGATATTTTTATTAGTATGAAATGAAATAGGATATCAAAAATTTTGTTTTAGAATGTGAAGTTTTCCATCAAAAAAAGGGGGAGACAGTGGGTACTCCATGACTCCTTCAGCCTCTTCCTATATTGACAAAAAAATGGACTAACATTTTGATGGATTTCATTGAGGGCCTTCCAAAGTCTTATGGAAAATATATCATCATGGTGGTTGTAGATGATTGTCCAAGTATGCACACTTTTTCTCCTTAGCCCATCCCTATAAGGTTGTTAACATGGCTCAACTATTCCTTGATAATATTTCCAAGCTCCATGGTATGCCATCAACTATCATCAGTGATCGAGACCCCACTTTCACTAGTAATTTTTGAAAAGAATTTTTCAAGCTCCAAGGAACACAACTCCGCATGAGTTTGACATATCACACCCAAAATGATGGATAGACATAGATTTTTAATAAATGTTTGGAGACTTATTTGCATTGTTTTGCTTCTACAGAACCAATTCATTGGGTTAAATGATTTTAATAGGCAAAATGGTAGTACAATCCTTAATATCATACTATAACCAAAATGACACCCTATGAAGCACTATATGGTCAAGCACCATAGACATTCACATATTATATTCCTAGAAGAACCAATATTCAAGAATTAGATTCTAAGATTTCTAATAGGGCTAATATTCTTCATCTTCTTAAGGAGAATTTACTCACAGTACAGTAGTGGATGAAACATTAGGTGGATCAACAATGGGTTGAACATGAATTTAAGGAGGGAGACATGGTTTTCCTATGACTTCAACCTTATTGATAGACCTCTCTCAAGCATAAGGGTCCATAGTGATTAACCCCAAAATTTTCTAGCACATAGGACCAGTGGCATACAAGCTGGAGTTACGAGAGTCTTCAAAAATTCATCCAATGTTTCATGTGTCTTGCCTCAATAAGGTTATTGGCTTACAAGTGACGACATAAACAGAGGATATCTCCATAGTGGTCGAACCTAAAGCGATCTTGGAATAACGCACCTGTCAAATTCATAATCACACCATCACCAAAGTTGTTGATTCAGTGGTGGGGATTGGCACCTGAGGATGCTACTTAGGAAGTAATTCATCAGTTTCAGCAACAATTTCCTTAGTTCTAGCTTTGAGGACAAATATTTTTCCAAAAGGGGTGGCATGTTAGGATTCCACATCCTAAAATTTAATTAGTTTTAGTAGTATAGTTAATTGATATATTGGCTTGTAATGTGAACCATAATATTATCATAATTTGAACCGACATAGGATTAGGTTTAGGATAGTTATGCTATAAATATGTGTAAGAGCGAAAGATATAGTAAGAAGGAGAAAATACTTTATTTTTTAAAGTTTTAAGGAGGTAGCCCCCTCAAAGTGGCCTTCAAAACTTGATAATCAATGAAACTATTTGGACTTTCTCCATTTTGAGATCTTATTGTGTTACCTTTAAATTGAAGACTATGGATAAATCCTATATTAAACCCTTAGGGTCTTAACAAAAGTGGCATATCAGTTGGACCTTCCATTATCTTCTTACATCCATATTGTCTTTTGTCATTCATATTTCTTATTTCAAATAGGTTATTGGCCAAAAGGTGTAATCTTAGATGAAGCTTCTAGTACTCCATGAATAAGGTTGAATCACTCTCCATCCAAAAATAGTGTTACAATCCAAATTTCATCTTTTGTGGTCTCATTAGATTCAAGAGTTCTTGAGTAAGTATTTAGGCTCTAGATCATGCTCACCTAGGTACTTTATTTTTATATTAATTTAGTTTATTTTTTCCCACCCACTTTATGTGTGGATATTTATTTTTATCTTATTTAGATATTATGGGGATATTTGGCATTCCTAGGGAGTTACACTCATTGATTACATTTAGAGGGTTGAGAATTTTTTTCCATGGATTATATCGTACCTCCTTGTTTGTACGGTGGATATTGATCCTTATCTCTTTGTTGATCCTACGGTTGTGGTGGATATTCCTTGCCTATTTAAGAAAGGCTTCTCCATTGTACTTATAATCAATTTTGACATATGATATGATATTGTAATTTTTGTGTTAGTTTCCATTATCTTGTTTTTGTTTTTCAGTGTCATTTTTTTGGTTAATGTGGTGTTGCTTCAACTCCTTGATCCTTTTGGCTTGGTTTTGTGTTTTGCATTTTCATCATTCCTTTCATGGTATCAGAGCTTTGAGGACTGTTGAAAACATCCATTGTTGAGGTTCATGCAGCCAAATAATGTTGAAGGTTTTGAAGTTGAATATTGGAGGTTTCTAAGCCCTAGAAGGTGAAAATTAATTTTTTTTCTCTTCTATTGTTTTATGAAGAGCTTCTATATATTTTTTAGCCCTTCATTGCATCTTGGTTGACCCCTCTAACCATGAGGATTGATCATAAAGGTTCTATTTTTTGGAAGTTTTTTGGAGTTTTTTTGTGGGTTATTTAATAGTTACAAAACCGTCGATGGCCCTATTCACCTAACCATCGTTGATCCAGAACCATCATCGATCACTTCCAACCACCAACGACCATTGTCATATATAGATTTTTTTCTGTATGTGGGTTTTTTCTTGCACATAGTTCACAAAATATTTGATTTTTTGCAATATTTGAAGCTACTTGTAAATCTAGTTTTTGAGATCTCCGACCTATCTTATTCACTCTAAGTTCTTTTCAAGTTTCAAACTCAAATCTGCATTTAAGTTACTGATAAGGTTTGCTAAAAATATAATTTAAAAAAAAAACGTATTTTGCTTGCAGTTCTATGTATTTGAAAACAACTCTGCAAAAGATTTATTTTATGAATTTGTTACTCATTTTTTTTCTTTTCAAATCTACAAAATTTTAGTGATCGTAAAAATAAAATCTGGTCATGTACTCTTTGTAATACCTAAATTATAAAGGCATTTGATTTTTTGGGGGGGCTCTTATTTTTAGAAGCATTGAATAAAAATCTTTTGGGTGGGATGTCTTGGTGTCGATTTGAACACCATATTTGTGGATATTACATTTTATTTCTTGTGATTGAAAAATGAGTTTAGATGATTTTGAGAAACTTAACTCGCATACTTATCACATATGGAAGCCACACACAATGACACTTATTCAATCTAAATGGTTATCAAGATTAATGCAAAAAGAGCTACCTGAAGTTATAAAATAGTATCATAAGTTTGTTCATGATTGCAAAATGGATGAATGTAAGGGATTAAATGGGATGCATGTAAGTGACAATCTATTGTTTCATCTTAATGATTATGAAACTCCTTTTCAAATTTAGGAGAAGATTAAGAAGCTATTTGGGCAAGTGGACACTTTGAGAGTTTTACATCTTGATGTTGAACTTAGTGCTCTTGTTCCAGATGATTTTCCATCTTTCTCACTAAGTTTCAATCATTTCTCACACTTTTAAAAGGTAGTGGAAAAACTAAAATGAATGAAGAATGTATTTTCATGATCTTATAAAAACTTAGGGGTCCTGTTGAGAAGCAACACACCCCCACTGAAAAATGCATTCTAATCCTCTTGAAAACTTTGAAATTCCATTTTGCAACAAGGACCCTCTAGATCCTTTCTAGTTTTAATCCAATTTTGCTTGCCTCTTTGTTAAAGTTGTGCCTTTTTCCAAGTCTTTCTAGCATTGTTATTTCAAGCTTAACTTTCTACATGCTAGAATCATTCATGCTTAAGCCAAATCTTGCACCGGTACCGAGAAAAATCTAGAAAACAGTTGCATAATTCACTGAAAAACCGAAACTTTCCATTTTTGGTAGTGTCGCGATATCGCGACACTTCCATTTTCGGAAATGTCGTGATATCGCGACAAATTTTGGCAAAAGCAGCTAAGTCGAAAAAACGTAGCGAAATCGCGACACTTTCCATTTTTGGAAGTGTCGCGATATCGCGACGTTTCCATTTATGGAAACCGTCGCGAAATCGCTACCGGCTGGAGGAGAGAGAAGCAAGCTGTACGGATCAGCGTGAAATCATGACATGTCACATTTTCGCGGCAGGAGAGAGAAAATGCATGAAAATTGACTAAGTGCCAAAAGGTCGCGAAATTGCGACAGGTCACGAAATCGCGAAAAATCTGGAGAGAGAAGGCATAATAGTACGATGTGTCACGAAATCGTGATGTTTCCATTTTTGGAAGGTGTCACGATATCGCGACGTTTCCATTTTTGGAAGGTGTCGCAAAATCGCTGCCAGCCGGAGGAGAGAGAAAGAAAGCGTACGAAACAACGCGATTTCGTGACATGTCACGAAATCACGACATGTCGCATTTTCGTGACATGATTGGAGAGAAGCATGCTCGGGAGGAAGATGTCGCGAAATCACGACGAATCTTGGCAAAGATGACGCAGTTGTACGGACCGTCGCGAAATCGTGACATGTCGCGAAATCGCGACGGGTCCAGTTTGTGGAAGCAAGAGGCAGCAAGTGGAATTTGAGGGAAAAAGAGTTAAGTAGTGAAACTGCAGCGATGCGCTGCATGTTTCGGAGTTAAGTAGTGAAACTGCAGCGATGCGCTGCATGTTTCGAAGTCAAGGAGTGAAACTGCAGCGATGCGCTGCACGTCGTGGAATCGCGACTAAAAATCGACAAGAAGTACGACATCAAAAAACGTAGCGAAATCACGACACTTTCCATTTTTGGAAGTGTCGCGATATCGCGACATTTCCATTTTTGGAAAGTGTCGCAAAATCGCTGGAGGCCAAGAAGGGAACATGTCGCGAAATCGCGACATGTCACGTTTTCGCGATCGACAGGGGAAGAAGCAACGTAGCGCTGGGGATGTCGCGATTTCGCGACGTGTCGTGAAATCGTGACATGTCGCATTTTCGTGACGTGTCGCGAAATCGTGACATGTCGCATTTTCGCGACCAAGTTGAGAAGAAGTTGCCGATGAGCCGGGGACGTCGCGATTTCGTGACATGTCGCGAAATCGTGACATGTCGCAGAATCGCGATAGGAGAGAGAAAGTCCTCAGAGGGCCTGAAAGTGCATTTCAGCTGAAGCAGAGGGCATCCTAGGGTAGCGACACGTGTCAAAGCGTGTATCAGACAAATTAGGCCGTGTGCAAGCATGCATTAAGGTTTTTAATCTGATTTAAATGTTAAAGCTTCTGATTTAATTAAAGTGCTAATCTAACTCATCTTTTGTCTTTCATGCAGGATTCCATCTGGCACTTACGGGACAACCGGGAAAGGCCATGAAGACAAAGTTAAAGTGCAGATTTGATCAAGGACCGCCATGCTAGAGGAGAAGATGCCGGTGAAGGCATTCAATGACAAATTTATGACCGAATTAATAGCATGAAGACCATCTCAACTCAGGGATGGCTTTGCGGAGATCAAATTGATGGAGAAGTGGTGACTCATCCGGCTCACCAACAGAATTAATGGAGGCATTTATTTGCAGTTGCGGATGAATGCAAGTGGCATTCAACTCTATCTTCTCCATTTATGGCAGCTGACTGCACTGATTTGCAGAAGGGTTAAGTTCTATCCGGACTTTGGTCTTAAGATGGCTTTTTATTGTAAAACCCGGGTCCTAGGGTTTAGAAAGATAAGATTTGCAGTTAAGGAAGAAGATATTTCTGAAAATATCAGGGTCTGTCCTGAGTCTATAAATACTTCTTCTCAATGTAATTGCGGAAGGCGGAGACTTAGAAATAAAAGGCTTATAAGCAATTTCTTGCAAATTTTGTGAAATCCTTTGTTTCTGGACTTGGAGTTGATGTGCTTTTGCTATTTTCTGTGGTAGCATGGCCAAGAGCCTAATATTTTGCAGAGTGTGATAAGTGTATCTTCTTTTGTTATCCATTCCATTAAAGTTTGTTAGATATATGCTGTGAATCTGCCATTATCAAGTTTAAATATGTTGTTAGGCTTCAGTTGTTCCTTTGTCTGCTAGGGGAAATTGCAGATTTGAGGTTAAGTTTGTTCTAATTGCTCTGTCTTCACCGTGTGAGCTAGGATACCGGTGAAAGATACCAGTTTTAACCAGCTGCCCTTGGATTTATAATTTTTTGCTAGATCTGTTCCACTTTGCCTTGTGCTCTTAGTTGAAAGTGATCTTAGACTGACTGGACACTTTCTACTTTGATTTGTTCTGTTGTGAAGCTGATAGTATAGATAAGATTGATAGTTTAGGGTTTTACAGTTGATGTCTGATAAACTTCTCTTTCTGCCCTACCCTACCCTCTCTTTGTTTTCGATGAATGATCCATTTTTATTTTATTTATTTGCCTTTTATTTGAATCTGCTGACCCATGAGAGCTAGATCAAAGAATCAAGTTAAATCTGATTGTCAACAACTTCTAAAACTACTGAACAAGTTCAAGAACCCCCTGTAAGGTAACAGAACAGTCCATATTGAAATCTATTCTAGAAGCGAAAAAGAGTGAATAGCCATTCGACCCAACTCTGTAACTCGCACCTTGGATAACCAGCTAGATCCTAAAGTGAGTGGGATTCGTCCCGTGGGTGTCTCCGGAGCTTCCTGCCCATCCTTCGTGGGGTGCGTATGAAAGCCGGACCAACACCTAATTGGCGCTAGAAGGAGGGCTGTTGAACATCTCAGTTCAAGTTCAGTAGTCTGTTAAGAACTGTAAAGTTGTATGTGCTGAGTCTGGTATTTTATCTTTTGAATCCTTTTCCCTCCTCCTCAGCTCTTTTAAAATTCTGTGGTTAGAGTTTTTGCACAGCGGGAATTAACACCAACATTTTAAAACTGGCCCAGTGAAATTGCCAGAGAAGACCTCAAGTTAAGAATGGTTTTATCTCCACTGGCAGTTATCCAATTACAACTCAGAATATCACTGTCAGCCAAGTAATAATGGCAAATTGGTTGGGCCCCACTGCTTTGAATATCCCGGGTATAGCCCATGACCTACCCAAAAGCCCGGAAAGGTATCTCCCCAGATATAAACATGATGGGACAAGAACTGCAGAAGAACATCTGCTAGCTTTCAAAAATGCTTTAAAATTGTTAAATATACAGCATGAAGATGTTGCCTGCAGATTGTTCCCGTTCACTCTCCAGGAGGGAGCTTATGACTGATTTTTAAACCTCACCAGCAATTCCATTACTAGCTGGGATGACCTAGAGAAAGCTTTTATATCACAATTTGGGGAAGTGATAGACCCCAATGTGTTATACCAACAATTTTCCAGCATCAAGAGAGAGTCGGGAGAAACTGTCAGGTCTTTCAATATGAGGTTCCAAAGAGCTTACGATAGAATGACTGGCCATTACATCCCAAATGCAAATTTGGCCTTAGAAATCTACAAGAATGCATTGGATTCGGTGACCTCTATTTTCCTCAAGAGAGACATCAATATCACAACCCTGGCAGGGGCTTATAAAGAAGCCTTAATTCTTGAGAGACATTTAGGGCCTCAAATTCTGAGCAGTCCTTTGATATCCTATGTTACACAGAACATGCCTATTTCAGATCCCATTCCACATCATGAGTTAGTGCCAACATGTCATGCTCTACCCAAGGAGACTCCGTTAACTGTCACATCCACTCAGCATGTGCAAAATATACAGAAAAGTTCTGACAAGTTCAAAGTGGAAGTGCTTGAAGTAAACAGTTGTGATCTGGCATTACCCAAATCTGAAGTTTTTCCTGGTGAGTTAAATTTTCCTAGAGATCAAAGAAATATTGATATTTCTAGTTCACCCAAAAATAGTACAACCAGGGTTTCAGATTCTTTCACTTTTCTTGAAGAGTCAGAAAGTCTTGTAGAGACTCCTGTGGATGAAATGCAAGATTTTCAACAGTTCAAAATGGACAGTTATAATTTGAGATGTGAGAGTCCAGAACTTAATAATGATCCTTCCTCATCAGAGGATGATGAAAGTGAGATTCAATATCACTATGCAGAAGTAACTGAGGAGGATAACATCATTGAGGATATGAGGGAACTTAAAGCTGACATCACCCTCCATGAACTGCCCCAGATTGTTGAACAAAAGGTTAACTTGATTGAGGCTTACTCTGGACCACCTGTTGGATTTCAAGAAAAGGAGGAAAAGATAGTAAATATGAATGTGGTCAGCCAACTTGGAATTGATGAACTGTCTCAACATAAGCCTGCAACTTCTGAACATAATGTCAAAGAAAAGGTTGTAAATCATGTTGATGTAAATATTGGAGTTTATAAGTTGGCAACTGAAAAGGTGGGAACGGTTACAGCTCTAATCAATCACAACAATGATGTTTGGACATTGCACATTGATGAGGTTAAATCTAAGCAAGGCTTAGGTGAAAAGGAAAATTGTAAACATTCTGCTAGAGGGATAAAAATTGAAGTCCTGGATATTGAAGCAGTGACAACAACCACAAAATGTTCAAGTTGTTAAGAACCAGGGCATACAGATAAAACATGATTTCTTTCAGTTGTCACATAATTTTGAAGATGTGGTGGTCTGGGTCTGTCAAGATTTTAAGGTATTTGATCCTGGGGGTTTTTTACATTCAGTCCTTTTGAAAGAATTCTGCAAACCCTTCAAGTAGAAGCATAAACATGTTATCATATGATTTGTTATTATATGATTTGTTTAATTTGAAGGAGTTGCAGATTTGTTTTTCAAATGGGACAGGGAAGACAGTAAACACAAGTCTTTCCCAGATAGAAAATTTTTGAAGCATAGTCTGGAGTGCATTTCGTCAATAGGACCTGAAAGGTAATTTTTCTAAATTACTTGCACATGGTCAAAAAATTTTTAAGGCACCATTTCTCTGCTTTCCCAACTGCTGCATTTTTTGAGTATGAAGGGAAGTTGTAATATGTGTACATATTGTAAATAGCTCTGCAAGTTTATTTTGCTTTAGTTTAGTGCTAGATTTCTGTACATTTGCTTTAGTTGTTTATTTCAGTTCTTTCTCTTTGCTGTCTGTTCAGTTTATTTATTCCTTTTGTCAGTGCAGTTTCTTTTCCTTTCAATGTCTGTACAGTCTTTTGTTTCAGTTTTAGTTGCTTTGCTTCTTTTTCTTTGCTTTGCCTGTACAGTTCAGTGTTTTAGTCTGTGCGTTTTTATTTTTGTTTTGCTTTAGAGGCCTGTGTCTGTCTTTGGAAGTCTGTGCAAAGTCCTTCAGCTCTTAAAATTTTGTCCTTTAACCTCTGCCTGAGCAATCAATGAAAAGTCAGCCTGCTGAAAATTGTTTTATTCCTAGCTGATCAATCCAGTCTCCACCCATTGCTCATTATTCTAATTCAGATAGTCTGCTTAAATTGAACTGTAGAACTATTTTGTTATTCAAGACAAAGGTAGAGAGATGATTGGATTTTGTGTCTTGCTTGCCATAGTTGTTTTAATTATAGAAAAACTGCTATGCTGTTTTGTTGGAGGAACTCCCGGGGAATCCAAGAAAAGCTGGTTATAAGAGGGGACTATGGTTCATGCAATTATTTGGGTATCCATAGAGGCTATCAGTGCCTAGACTGAGACAGTTCCAGATTGATCAAGTGATAAAAGAAAGTTGTGATTTCTCTAAGGCCTTTCAGATATTGATATATTCAAAAAAAAGAAAAAAGAAAAAAAAGAAAAGAAAAGAATTACATAATGAAGAGGTAGCCAATATTAGATTCTGCCCTACAGTTGTAAATTTGGGTCGTGTAAATCTAAAGGGTAACTCTGTCTAGGCTGTAAAAGGCTAAACTAGTAAACAGAGCTCTACTCGGTTTCCCTTTTTTATGATCTAGAAAAGTTGATCAGTCCAAAGTTCATCATTCAATCCAGTCATCCTTGAAGAAAGTTCTATACCTTTGTAATTGCACATCAGAAATCTTCCTTGAAGTAATCCAGCCTAGTATGTCCTTGGGAAATTTTAACAGCTGGCAGTTAATAGTCAATTTATTGTGAAGAATGTCTATGGCAAGGCATGATGCATGGTCTTTTTGTTTTGAAACCAGAGTCCTGGGTTCTAAAATAGTGCTACTATTTTACCCGTAGATATCGCCATTTGTTGAGAAGCAACACACCCCCACTGAAAAATGCATTCCAATCCTCTTGAAAACTTTGAAATTCCATTTTGCAGCAGGGACCCTCTAGATCCTTTCCAGTTTTAATCCAATTTTGCTTGCCTCTTTGTTAAATTTGTGCCTTTTTCCAAGTCTTTCTAGCATTGTTATTTCAAGCTTAACTTTCTACATGCTAGAATCATTCATGCTTAAGCCAAATCTTGCACCGGTACGAGGAAAATCCAGAAAACAGTTGCATAAATTCACTGAAAAATCAAACTTTCCATTTTTGGTAGTGTCACGATATCGCGACACTTCCATTTTCGGAAATGTCGCGATATCGCGACAAATTTTGGCAAAAGCAGCTAAGTCGGAAAAGTGTAGCGAAATCGCGACACTTTCCATTTTTGGAAGTGTCACGATATCGCGACGTTTCCATTTATGGAAATCGTCGCGAAATCGCTACCGGTCGGAGGAGAGAGAAGCAAGCTGTACGGATCGTCGCGAAATCGTGACATGTCGCATTTTTGCGATAGGAGAGAGAAAATGCATGAAAATCGGCTAAGTGCCAGAAAGGTCATGAAATTGCGACATGTCGCGAAATCGCGACAAATCTGGAGAGAGAAGGCATAATGGTACGATGCGTCACGAAATCGTGACGCTTTCCATTTTTGGAAGGTGTCGCGATATCGCGACGTTTCCATTTTTGGAAGGTGTCGCAAAATCGCTGTCGATCGAAGGAGAGAGAAAGAAAGTGTACGAAACAGCACGATTTCGTGACATGTCACGAAATCGTGACATGTCGCATTTTTGCGACATGATTGGAGAGAAGCATGCTCGGGAGGAAGATGTCACGAAATCACGACGAATCTTGGCAAAAATCGTGACATGTCACGAAATCGCGAAATCGTGACATGTCACGAAATCGCGACGGGTCCAGTTTGTGGAAGCAAGAGGCAGCAAGTGGAATTTGAGGGAAAAAGAGTTAAGTAGTGAAACTGCAGCGATGCGCTGCATGTTTCGGAGTTAAGTAGTGAAACTGCAGCGATGCGCTGCATGTTTCAAAGTCAAGGAGTGAAACTACAGCGATGCGCTACACGTCGTGGAATCACGGCTAAAAATCGGCAAGAAGTACGATAGCAAAAAACGTAGCGAAATCATGACACTTTCCATTTTTGGAAGTGTCACGATATCGCGACATTTCCATTTTTGGAAGTGTCACGATATCGTGACATTTCCATTTTTGGAAAGTGTCACAAAATCGCTGGAGGCCAAGAAGGGAACATGTCGCGAAATCGCGACATGTCACGTTTTCGAGGGCGACAGGGGAAGAAGCAGTGCAGCGCTGGGGATGTCGCGATTTCGCGACATGTCGTGAAATCGTGACATGTCGCATTTTCACGACCAAGTTGAGAAGAAGTTGCCGATGAGCCAGGGACGTCGCGATTTCATGACATGTCGCGAAATCGCGACATGTCGCGAAATCGCGGCAGGAAAGAGAAAGTCCTCAGAGGGCCTGAAAGTGCATTTCAGCTGAAGCAGAGGGCATCCTGGGGTAGCGACACGTGTCAAAGCGTGTATCAGACAAATTAGGCCGTGTGCAAGCATGCATTAAGGTTTTTAATCTGATTTAAATGTTAAAGCTTCTGATTTAATTAAAGTGCTAATCTAACTCATCTTTTGTCTTTCATGCAGGATTCCATCTGACACTTACGGGACAACCGGGAAAGGCCATGAAGACAAATTTAAAGTGTAGATTTGATCAAGGACCGCCATGCTAGAGGAGAAGATGCCGATGAAGGCATTCAATGACAAATTTATGACCGAATTAATAGCATGAAGACCATCTCAACTCAGGGATGGCTTTGTGGAGATCAAATTGATGGAGAAGTGGTGACTCATCCGGCTCACCAGCAAAATTAATGGAGGCATTTATTTGCAGCTGCGGATGAATGCAAGTGGCATTCAACTCTATCTTCTCCATTTATGGCAATTGACTCACAGATTTGCAGAAGGGTTAAGTTCTATCCGGACTTTGGTCTTAAGATGGATTTTTATTGTAAAACCCGGGTCCTAGGGTTTAGAAAGATAAGATTTGCAGTTAAGGAAGAAGATATTTCTGAAAATATCAGGGCCTGTCCTGAGTTTATAAATACTTCTTCTCAATGTAATTGTAGAAGGCGGAGACTTAGAAATAAAAGGCTTATAAGCAATTTCTTGCAAATTTTGTGAAATCCTTTGTTTCTGGACTAGGAGTTGATGTGCTTTTTCTATTTTCTGTGGTAGCATGGCCAGGAGCCTAATATTTTGTAGACTGTGATAAGTGTATCTTCTTTTGTTATCCGTTCCATTAAAGTTTGTTAGATATATGCTGTAAATCTGCCATTATCAAGTTTAAATATGCTGTTAGGCTTCAGTTGTTCCTTTGTTTGCTAGGGAAAATTGCAGATTTGAGGTTAAGTTTGTTCTAATTGCTCTGTCTTCACTGTGTGAGCTAGGCTATCGGTGAAAGATACCAGTTTTAACCAACTGCCCTTGGATTTATAATTTTTTGCTAGATCTGTTCCACTTTGCCTTGTGCTCTTAGTTGAAAGTGATCTTAGACTGACTGGACACTTTCTTCTTTGATTTGTTCTGTTGTGAAGCTGATAGTATAGATAAGATTGATAGTTTAGGGTTTTACAGTTGATGTCTGATAAACTTCTCTTTCTGCCCTACCCTACCCTCTCTTTGTTTTCGATGAATGATCCATTTTTATTTTCTTTATTTGCCTTTTATTTGAATCTGCTGACCCATGAGAGCTAGATCAAGAATCAAGTTAAATCTGATTGTCAACAACTTCTACAACTACTGAACAAGTTCAAGAACCCCCTATAAGGTAACAGAGCAGTCCATATTGAAATCTATTCTAGAAGCGAAAAAGAGTGAATAGCCATTCGACCCAACTCTATAACTCGCACCTTGGATAACCAGCTAGATCCTAAAGTGAGTGGGATTCGTCTCGTGGGTGTCTCCGGAGCTTCCTGCCCATCCTTCGCAGGGTGCGTATGAAAGCCGGACCAACAGGTCCATTCTATATGTTTACCTCCATATTTTTCCATTATGGATTCCATGGGTTTTGATCACAAAATACTTACTTTTTGAGAAGTTTTGTGGTAATATTTTGAGGGAAGAATCCAAAGTTCTTAACTCTGAGCATTACAGCTCCTCAAATAAGACGTTTGTCACATCCTCCACTTCCACTTCCAAAGGCAAGGGAAAGCCCAAGTCTAAGTTCCAACCTAATCCTTCCCCTTCTTATTTATTTCATAGAAATACCAAATAGGCACATCAAAAAGATTCATCCTCCAAAGAATCCAATCATAAACCTAAGCAATCCAAAATAAAAAATAGGTCAAATGTTACTTGTTCATATTATGGAGTTAATGATCATTCCAATGACAAGTGTTGGACAAAGTTACAAGACTTAGAGGAAGACTTTAGGAATAAAAAAGTATCCTTCACTCCTTCAAAATATAAGGGCAAGGCTTTGAATGCTTTTGGGAAATCATCTAAGTCTATTTTTTAGGACTGGATTTTGGATTCTAGAGTGACTCATCACATGACTTCATCGAAGGAGTCATTTACCACCTTGTGTTGTACTTCTATATCTTGCATTGAGGTTGAATATTCTTCTTCTATTTTAGTTAAGGGAAAATGTAACATAAAGTTTGATGGTGGATGCATTAAGAATGTTCTTTCTATTCTAAATATTTCCATCAATTTTATCTTCATGTACCAAATTTATCATTCTAGGGGGGTAAAATTGTGTTGTTTATATCTCAAGGAGCTAATATTAGAGATCTAAGTGACCCAAAGTCTATTGCTGCACAAGGAGTTGCTGACCATAGATCATGTATTTATCACTTTTGTATCTGCATTTTTTATATATTTACCAACAAGTGAACACACTCACACACTACAATTGTTCCCTCTTGAAAATAAAAGATATTTCCTCCAAGTTTCAGGTAGGTTGGGTCTCAACAGCACAAGTTTCACGCAGAGGAGGCAATGTTGGTGATCCACAAGTTTCTTTTTGGGGGGGTATTTGCAACAACATTAAATAAAAATTAGATTTATGTTTTTAGAGCATCCACAAATTTGCACAAAATAAAAATTTTACAGCAACAAACTAACTATCACATAAAGACAAATCCTACTATAACACTAGTCTAACCAGGAGGGATAAAAAAATTCAAAAAAGGATAAGGTTAGGAAGAAAGAACCTGATTCCTCTAAGATCACTACAACATGTAATATAGAAAGTTGAGCATGACAATACATCTAAGCATCCAGTATTCACACAATTGTAGAAAGGGATTTTTGCAAAAAAAGGTAATTACAACAATAGTGTACACACATAAACTATTATTACCCTAAGATATTCAACAACTAGCTTTATTCATGAAAATATATTTTAGATATTTGCAGCAGAGATTCAAGGGAACTCAAAAAAAATGCTAGAAAATAAAGCTAATCTAATTTTTCTATTAAGTTTGTGAAATTTTATTGAAATTTTTTGGAACCCTTTTTACAAATGAGTGGAAGTTTATTTTATAAGCTAAGGAAAACACTTTTCCTACTATTTTCAAAGTTTAAACTTCCATAAAAATAATAATTTAAAATTGAAGTCTTTTTTCAAGTCTTTGCATTATTACAATGACAAATGATTCTAGCTCATTAAATCATTCATTCCATGTGGAAAGGGAATATCCAAATATTTTTTCTGTTGTTGGGTCCTCACATGGTGAAAGATACAAGTTTTGCCCTATAAAACAATTTTGCAACACGTCCAATTTGAGCTTAGTCAGAGTTCTGGATGAAAAGTTATGGTCTTCAGAGGATTACTTATGAAAAAGCAAATAAAAAAAGTCAATTTTGTGCAAGAAAATATCATTTAATAAATTATTTTTGTTTTCAAGTAGTCTTTGAACGAGATTTTGTAATTTTGAGATTTCGAGTTTTTTTAGGATTTCAAAAATATCATTTAATAAATTACTCAATTTCTAATAGTCTTTGAACGAGATTTTGTAATTTCAAGATTTTGAGGTTTTGAGATTTGGTAAAAATGCATCTTGCCAAAAACTTCAAATTTTTGAAATTTTGAAGAAGGAACTTGTCCAAGAATAAAGAAGACTCGAAACATGCCCAACCGTTAGAAAATGTTTTTTTTCCTTTGGGTTTTTTTTAGGATGAACATAATCCAGACCCCATGAAAAAATTGAAAACAAATAAAAACTTGAAATTTTATAAACATGAGCTCACTAATTTTCATAGCCTTAACGATCCACAAAAAAATTATACAAAATTAACTCTAGCACACAAGAAAAGGGGGCTCTGTTTAGAGTGCAAAACAGAGACGTGTTATCCAAGGATAACAAATGCCCAAACAAATAAACAATAAACCAATATTTGTTAATTTTTTTTGATAAGAGGTCAAAACTTGAATCGATTGGTATCTCATTAAGATTTTTCCATCACTTAACAACAACAAAATTAAACTATTTCATGAAAATACTGAGTACACACATCTGCATTATCACATCTAATGGAGGATATATCAATGGCCATATGAAGAGTGTGGGTTGATTATTCCAATGAAATCTAAACCCCATTGCATGAATGAATGTCTCTAAATCACAAGTTGCAAAGTCATTGTTGTATTTCTTTCTCTTTTCATAGCAAGTTGGCAAATGTGACAATTTTTGACATGCAACTGGGCATATTTAAACACATGAAGCTAGTAATAACTAGTTCTTATAATCTGATGAGATGTTGACATTCCTGAACCATGACTAGTACTATACTTTCCATGAAAATTAGACAAAACATTAGCAACCTCTTGCTTGCCCAAACATCTCAAATAAATTCCTTCATGGTTCTTTTTGAACAAAACTCTAAATTCTATCGTGTAGTTTGTGTACTTCGAATGAAGAGCAACTCTTTGACTCAAATTCATACTATCAAGGTAGTTGTTATTCAACATATAATAAACCACATCAACATACCACTCATCATTACTTATCTCTTCAACCATGTATTATTGACAAGAAATCAAAGGGTCAATTCTAGCAAGAGTTTTAGTCAATCCTTGGGCTTTAACAATATTCATGGGCTAGATTTCTAAATCAAATTCTTGCAATATCGAGACCCACTTTCCTCTACATTCACCAAGTTCATTATGAGTTAACATAACCTTCATAGTAGGATCTGAAACTATGGCATAGACTTTGTTATAGAGAATGTAGTGTTTGAATTTCTTGACAAACCATGTTAGGGCAAATGCATGCTTTTCAAGTATCAAATATTTTATTTCAGCTTCCCTCAATGAAGAACTCACAAAAGCAATAGGTCTTTCATATTTATCTCCATTTCTCTAATTTAGTACTTCAAAAAATGAGTGTTCTGATTCAAAAGAGTAAATGTAGAAGGGTTGGCTATAATCAAGGCGGACCAAAATAGAGACAATAGGAATAGCAGATTTTATTTTACTAAAAGCATCCTTCGCTTCTACATTCCACACTACCTTTGCATCCTTTTTAATAAAGTATTAAGAGGTTGCACAATCTCAAAAAAGCTAGCAATAAACCTCATTAAAAATTTAATATTTCCAAAAAAATATTTTAATTCCTTATGGCTTCCAAGTAGAGGTATTTTGGATATGGCCTCAACTCTGTTAGGGTCCATAGATATACCATTTTTAGAAAAATGTGCCCCAAAATTTTACCTTTAGTTCACACAAAAGACATATTTATTGGCATTGAGAGAAATTCCATGGTCTCTACACCTTTGTAGCATACTTCTAAGGTCCTTGACATGGTCATATCTATTCTTTGAAAATATTGTGAGATCATCCATATAAATGATAATGCATTTTCCAATCAGCCCTCTTAATGCATTATCCATGGCACGTTGGAAAGTTGCACCAACATTAATCAATACAAATGGCATTCTCTTGTATGCAAAGGTTTCCCACTTGGTGGTGAACGTTGTTTTCATGTAGTCTAGATGGTGAACCATGACCTGATTGTAACCTAAACAACCATATAAAAATAACATCATTTGAGAGCCATTGATGATCTGAAGTATTTCATTCAAAGATAGTAATGGATAGTTATCCTTTTTATAAGCCTTATTCAAATTTCAAAAATCTACACACAAACGAATATTTTTAGAGTGCCTAACTGGAAATATGATCTTTATGGATAGCAAATTCTATACTTCCTTTAAAATAAGTGGCTCCAACAATGTATTTGCAGTCCTTATCTTTTGTCGAAAATGTTTCATTCCAAGCCAGAGTGGTATGATATGTGTGATGAAATTAGGGTTGTAAGCTTTCAAATCCTCATACCCCCAAGCTATAACATTCCTATACTCTTTAAGAAGTGTAATCACCTCTTTATTATCTTTTTCAGTGCATACTTTTTCAATGAACACATTCTTCGAATTGTCTTAATCAACAAGACTAAATGTGTCATACTATCCACCTTTAGAGAAAGTAGGTTTAGTCTTGTGGGCATCCATGTCACAATATCTCTAAAGTAACCATACCTTTTGTGATAGTATTGGTATTCAAACACATAACTCCTTCCTCATATAACTCCCCTACATCTCTGCTTTCTTCATCAATAATGTGTGCCTCAAAGACACCAATGTTGGCAATGAAATCCAAGATATGTTGATCATATTCAAAAACTTGTGCAAACCTGATATTATAAAGAACCACTGGAGTAGACACCAACTCTATTAATTTTTTTTAAAACTTGGAATCAACTATGAGTTCAAGAGCACCAACCACAACTGCTAAAGAATTATCCACATGATTTTTTTTCTCTCGATATGTATTGAATGTTGAAAGCATCAAAGTTGTTAATAAAGTCCCACACTATAATTTTATACTTATACAAACTTCTATCCTTACACAAGTATTGGCTCTTAACCTGTTTAACTACCAACTCAAAATCTCCAAAAACTTGAATCTTCTTTATTTTATTTCATAAGGAAAATTGTAAACCATGGATTAAAGCTTCACATTTCATGATTTTGTTAGTGCAAGCAAATTGAAATATATAAGTGGTAAGAAAATACTTTTCTTTAGGACTAACCAATTGAACACCAACTCCATTTTCCTACTTAGATTTGGACCCATCAAACTTAAGCACCCATATGTCATCATGCTTCTCATTCTTGCTTTCAAGGAATATACTTACAACTGCATTAGACTCTTAAACATGAGCATTAAAAACTTCTTTTACTTCCAAGGTATATACTCCCAAATGAGCTTTTGTATACAATATTTCATTTGTATTGTTATACTCTGTGATCATTTATTTTAACCTTAGTTTCCTTTCCATTTTGATTTGATTGGTCACACCTCTCCATGGCAACCACATATGTGAGAATTAAATTGCTATATAACCATTCAATATTCTATACAAATCTCTATTGAGTAACATACCATAAGCCTCTGGTATGTCCACAACTTGAATATCAATATATTGTTGGATCCTTAGGTCTGAAGCTAGCTGAATATACATCTGAGTTAGCTCTCCAACAGCATTCACCTTTGTTTTATCTATTTGTACCATATTTCTATTGGATATGGCAGGATTCAGTCCTAATTTTTGATATATAGAAGAAGGTATGATATTCCCAGATGCACCTAAATCAACCAAATTATTATGCAATTTTTTTCCAAGAATACGAATAGTTAGCACAAAATGGAGGAGAACTAATTTTTTCCTTGTGAACCACAACATGTGCATTAGTTCTTGAAGTGTTGTTGTATTTTATTTTTGCATTCAGAGCTTCTATTAACAAGTCCATTTGTTTCTCCATTTGTGTCAGCTCAAATAGAGATATATTAGCCTTGGTTTTTTTGAGATCCTCTATGATATTTTAACCTATTTTTGGAACTCCCAAGGTTTGACTATTTTAACCTAAGGCTATCCCTTTATCTTGAGAACTTGCATAGGCTTTCCTTTAGGAGGTGGAGGGTTAGTATCTACTTTGACATCAGGAGGAACATGAATATTTAGGTGGGGTAGAAGTGGTAAAAGGTTATTTGTTTTTGTTTCTTAACATGTAGTTATTGTCTCTTTAGAATTGTTGATAAGCTTGAACCTCATATTCTAACTCAATATCAATATTATCATTTTCATATAGCAAAAGATCTAAAGTGTCTAAGAACATGGCTGATTCAGTTTTATTCCTATTAAAGTCTCCAAGATTATCATTCGTGTGCACAAGCTCCAAATTTTTTGTTTCTTTTTGAATAATATCTAAGGCTGATTTAAATTCAGGGTAGTTTGTCTCACCATGTTGGGTTGTTGCATGTATTCTACACAAGTTAGGTAAGGCTAAATATGCTAAGTTTATAGTTGAGCATGAGGATATACTTGCTTGGTCAATAGGATTCAGTACACCTCCATTGTTAGGATGAGAGTTCCATTGGTAATTTTACCTCTAAAAATTAAAATTTCTATTTTGACTAGCATTATTGTTGTTCATGTTAGCATGTTGAAAGTGTCTTTGCATGACTAATACATAATTAATAAGTTTTTGAACCATCCTTTTTAATCTTCCCAACTCTTGATTCAAAGTGTTTGTGGGTTGATTCTACACTGGTGGAGTTCATTGATTCAAAACTTGGTTGGTGTTCTCTCCTTGGGGTGTCAAGTATGCAGTCATCACTTGTTGGGCATATGATTGGAGAACTTGTATTGATGACTAATTTTCCAAATATGTAGGCATGTTATGAGTAGTTGGACTAGTATTTAAGTATACCAATAAATTTTGGTTGCTAGTTTGGTTCGCTTGGGGTAACATGAGTGGCATCATGGAATGATTATACATGTGATTTTGATTTGTTTGGAGAAGCACTTGAGATAGGGGTGTTTGATTGAACACTTGATTTTGGTATGGGTACATCACATTAGGAATAGTATTTATCATTCGTATATTATGCATTATAGCCTAGTTCATCAAGGGAATCTGATTATAGGTATCTGATTTTCCTAATGTTATGTTAGTTTTGAACCCAAAACCTTGAGGTATCAGTTTTTGTTCAATGACGAGAGCTTCATTATAGGCTGTAGAAAAAGTGGTGATTCTAGTAGCTCTTCAAATGAACATGGATGTTATAGGATCAAGAGCATTCAAATACATTCATAGGGTAGTAGGTTCTAAAAGCCCAAATGGGGAAACCAATCTCATGTAAAGCTTACAGAAATATGTGTTGAATTTCCTAATGGGTTCACCAGGATCTCCTTTGGTAGTGGTAAACTGATGGTACAAGACAATAGGATCAATGATTAATCTAAAGTGCTTCACAAAAACTTCTTCCACCTCCAACCAAGAATGAATAGAATGGTTGGGTAGATTAATATACCAGTAGTATGAATCTTCGTCTAAAATATCAAGAAACATACATTAAGCCACATCCTCATGGGTGTGATGAATCTGAAGCCTCATTAAGGTATCCTTATACGCTTGGATGTGCTCTTCTATAAATCGAGTACCATTGTGCTTATACTTTGGCAAGTGTTTTTCAACATTTTCTAAAATATCATGTGCAACTCCAACAATGTCTAATGGATTGTGGATCGTGAGCCAATTTGGTTGGTGAGCCATTGCTTGATTTTGCAAAGGGGTAGGTAAGATGAGATCTGAGGAATTTCTTGGTGAACAAGTTACTGATTGAGAAGGTATAATTTTTTATTTTCCCTTATCAGATCTAGTTATTCTATGATGGGTGAGGGATAACAACTCAAAAACTGACCTTGACTGGTTAAAAATCCTTGGTTCTAGTTTGGATGTAGTCTAAAGAGTTAGATCTAATGTGAAAGAATGTGGTCAAAGCCTCCTTCTAGCACTAGTTTTGTTAACCCGTATTTTTTATATTCTTGCCAACAGGTGGAATACACACACACATAGTGTGGATGTTTCCTCTTGAAAAGAAAATATATTTTCTCCAACGTTCAAGTAGGTTGGGTCTCAATCATGTAGGTTTCACTCGAAGGGGGATATTTTGGTGATCCACAAGTATTTTTTTGGAGGGGGCTTTACAATAATATTAAATACAAATTAGATTTGGGTTCGTAAAGCATCTACAAATCTACACAAACTCAAAATTTTCCAACAACAAACTAACTATAACATAAAGATAAATCCTACTCTAACACTAGTCTAGCTAGGAGGGGCAAAGAAAATTCAAAAAGGATAAGGTTAGGAAAAAATAACCTGATTCCCCTAATATCACTACATGTAATAGAGAAAGCTAAGCACGAAAATACCTCCAAGTAGCTAGTATTCACATAGTTGCAGATGGGGATGATTGCAAAAAAAGTAATTATAGCAACATTGTACATCACATATACAATTATTACCCCAATATATTAAACAACTATATTTATGTATGAAAATATCTTTCACATATTTGCAGCAAAGCTTCAAGGGAACTTAGAAAAAAAATACCAAAAAATAAAGTTAATCTAATGTTGTTATTAATTTTCTAAAATTTTACAAACAAATTTGGAACTTTTTTTACAAATGAGTGGAAGTTTATTTTATAATCTGAGGAAAACAATTTTTCCTTCGTTTTTAAAGTTTAAACTTCCATTAAAATAATAATCTAAAATTGAATTTTTTTTCATGTCTTTGCATGATTAAAATGACAAATGATTCTGGCTCATTAAATCATGCATTCCATGTGGAGCTTTCCAACGTATCCAGTTTGAGGTCAATTGGAGTTTTGGATGAAAATTTATGGTCTCGGAAGGATTACCAGTACAAAAGAAAATAAAAAAAAGTCAATTTGTGCGTGAAAATATCATTTAATAAATTATTTATGTTTTCAAATAGTCTTTGAACGAGATTTCAAGGTTTTTTAGGATTTCAAAAATATCATTTAATAAATTACTGTGGGTTTCAAATAGTCTTTGAATAGGATTTTGGAATTTCAATATTTTGAGGTTTCGGGATTTGGTAAAAATGCATCTCATCAAAAACTTCAAAATTTTTAAATTTTGAAGAAGGAACTTGTCCAAGACCAAAGAAGACTGGAAACATGCCCAACTGTTAGAATTGTTTTTTTTTTTCTCTAGGTTTTTTTTGGATAAACATAAAATTGAAACCCAAAAATATGCAAAATCCAAATCCCACTAAAAACATTGAAAACAAAAAATAAAAACTTGAAATTTTATAAACATGAGCTCACTAATATTCATAGCCTTAAAGGTCCATGAAAATTATATAAAATTAACTCCAACATGCAAGAAAAGGAGGCCCTGTTTAGAGTGCAAAATGGGGATGTGTTGTCTAGGGACAAATTTGAGGGTTTTGATTCTTCACTTGGAGGTACTTTTTTAGTGGCTCATGCAGATTCAGAAAGTAAGTTCTAGCATGAGAGATTTGGCCATCCCAGTTATAGATATTTAAAGGATTTTAACACTCATGATATGGTCATTGGATTGCCTACGGTCTCCTATATTGATGGATTTGGTCTAGGTTGTGTACTTGACAAACAACATCAAGAACATTTTTCCAAAGGTAAGTCCAAGAGAGCTTCTTCCCATCCTGAGTTGGTGTATAGTGACTTTATGGTTTTTACCACTCCTTTTTTGGGAGCTAAGTATGCACTTACTTTTATTGATGATTTCTCAAGGAGAACTTGGGTATATTTCCTCAATTTCAAGAGTGAAGTTTTTGCTACATTCAAAGTCTTTAAGGATTTTGTTAAGAATCAATCTTCGAGTTGCATCAATAAACTTCACATAAATAATTGGGGGAATATTTTAGTATGGAATTTTTAGACTTTTTGGCCCTTCATGGGATTCTACATCCACACTATGTCCACATACACCATAGTAGAATGGTGTAACTAAGAGGAAAATTAGAACACTCAAGTAAATGGAAAATTGAATGATGCATGCATGGGATTTACCTCCCATGTTTTGGATCGAGGCAATAAATTGTGCGAATTACATTCAAAATTGCAAACCTCATCGATCTCTTGAGCAAATGACTCCAGAGGAGGCTTTGATAGGGACCAAGCTTGATGTTTCTAATTTTTGAGTTTTTTGGGAATCAAGCATGGGCTCATGATTCAAAGAAGAAAATGATATCTTTGGATAGAAAGAGCAAGCCACTCATTTTTATTGGCTATTGTGAGGATATGAGTGCTTATAGATTACTAGATCCATATACACAAGTTACTTTTCAAGATCATATCCAGTTTAATGAGCATTATTATCCAACTAAGTCCACTCTTTCCACTTCTTCTTCTCCACCCTCATCTACTTTTCACTTTGAAGATGGTTGTTTTGATGATGATCACAGTGAGTATGAGGATATTGTTGAGACAATTATAAAGGTTTTTGTACATGCTACCCCCATGCCAATATGGGCTTAAACTACATTTGAGGAGGCAACACCTTTCATTGAGGTCTCCCACCTTTAAGGTATACTTCTACTTTTGGCATGGATCTTCTTTTTTAGGGAATAATTGTTGATCCATAGAGGTTTGATGAGGCCCATGCAACATCTTCACAAGTTTGGCCTTCATGAGGGATTCAATATTTGGGTTCACTGGTCTCTGCTTCTACCTGAAGGGTTTGACTCCTTCTTCCAGCTTGATAGTATGCTGAATGATCTCTTTATCATATCCCCTCAGATCCTCGTAGCTCTAGGCCACGATGTTAGAAAACTCTTGACACAATTATCTAATCTCTTGCAATTTAGTGGGAGTAGAATCAGTCCCAATTTTGATGACCTTATCAGCCTCCAGCTGAAGCTCCATGTATGCTTTCTCATTGACCTCGATTCGATGCTTCTTGGATCGATCATTCTGATCAAACAAGCTTTCTAGAGTAATGAGGCCTTTAGGAATGTGGTTATTCCGCAACTGAATCAGGCCTTCAATTTCTTCATGCTCCAAGGTCCTTCCCTTGATGGTGGCAGCTTCTTGAACCAAAAAGTTAACAATTTGCTCATCGCTATCGAAGACTTGAAAAAAGGTTTCCTTGTTTGGGATAGAGGGCCTATACACCATTCTCACTATTTTTGGCCTTCTCACCACCTACTCGATTGGTGAAAAATTTGCTCCCAAGGAAGCCAGCAGGTCAGCATGTCTATTTTGTTCTCATGGAACGAAATGCATGCTGAGAGTAGAGAATGATTTAAACAAGTCCCAGACCTTGTTGCAATAGTTCTTGAGATAGTGGTGCTTGGACACACACTTATTGGTAACCTGATTGATAATCATCTCGGAGTCACCAAAGATTTGCAACTGTCACGCTCCAAGCTTCTCAGCCTTCTTGAGGCCTAGGCATAAAGCCTCATATTCTGCTGCATTATTTGTGCAGCTTCAGGTCAAACGATATGAATAGGATCATTGAATACCAGAAGGTAATACTAGAACAATCCCAGCTCCAGCGCCATTTCTACATCGCGCTCCATCGAACTAGAGCTTCTAGAGCTAGTCTTGAATTTCATCATTCTTTTCTTTAGCATTTTCAGGCTTAAAAATGGAGTAACACCCCAAGTCAGTTTCCATCATGGCATTGAAATTGGCCATGGAAAATTCATTTTCTAGACGGAACTCTTCCAAAGCTTCTTCCATTAAGTCAAGCTCGCCAAATTCTTTAGACATCATGTGCACCGAATTTTCTAACTTGTCCATTTCATCTATTCTCTCCACATGAAATGTGGAAGGCTTCTCATTGAAAATTTTCACCTTTTTACCTTTATGGATCACCTCCAAACGAGTAAAATCCAAAGAAAGGTAACCTCCGAGTTTAGTAATGAAATCTCAGGAGAGACACATACCAAAACATGTCTCTAGATCCACTACTATGATCTCCTGGATCACAATAATCTGAGGCATGGCATGCAAGGAGATAGGAACATCCTTAATTACACCCATTGTCTTTACTAAGGTACCATTTAGCTGCAAAAATATCGTGCTAGTCCTTGTATATTCCATGCCTATGAAATCACATACTACCTTAGGCATGATAGTAGTAGCTACTCCTGAGTCAATGAGGCAATTATGCACCACATGTCCCTCCATCCTTAATGAAATATAAAAAGGTGGTGGTCTATTTTTTTTTGTGACTGAAGAGGTCAGAGTTTGAGCCATAACTACCTGGGCTAGAGCCTTCCCCTTAATTTGTGTGGTCTTCAGGGATTCCTGTAAGAGATTCACCTGTCTATGTAGCTGCAAGGTATCATACAGACTTACCTTGGTTGGTATCCTTTTGAGTTCTTCGATGATGTTGTACTCCATCAAAATCAGCTCTCTCCCTCCACTAGCAGATTCAAATCTACTTCTATATTGTTGGGTGGCCTCCACTCGCTACCATTTAGTCAATGATGGATACTATAATGTCTCTCTAGCTTGTTCGTTCATTTTTGCTTGCAGTTGGGAGGTAGAAGACTTAGCTTGCAACCTCTCTTTTGCTTGTGGTGGAAGCAAATACTTTGGCAAAACAAGTGGGTCTTATTGCAGGGCTAGAGGATCATGAGTATTTATAGGTATTTGTTGCTTTGTTGCTTGTGCAGGAGGCACTGTCAACGGATCCATCTTAGCCAGATCTACTACCACTGGTTTCTTGCCGCTGCGTGTCAAGACTACAATGTATTCCTTAGGAGACATCACGAAATTATGATCCACCTCTCGAATCATGTTTATACGGCTTCCCGTAAGAACTTGTAAATAATTTTGGACCATGCAAGTGGACTCATCATGTGGGTCATTGCATGAAGAACACTAGTAAGATGGCTCATGTGAAACTTCAGAGGGGCCAGCCTCTTCACTTACCATGATCATTGAGTTCCTCTTAGGTACTTTATCTATAACCTTGCTAGGAGCAACTTGCTCTCAAGTTACCACCAGAGTAAATCTCCATGGCTGGAAGTTCCTTTTCACCTCTCTCCGCTCCATAGATGTCATCTTGTTAGTGAGGGCTCTCATGGCCAACTAAATTTCTTACAAAAAATCCAATTGAGGATCTGGGCTTGAGGACACAGGCAGTGTCGGTAGAGGTAATGGAACTGGTGGAGAAGGTAATGCAGGAGTTAGAACTAGAGAGGTTAACTATGGAATGGGAATCATAGGTACAAAAGTTGTGGGAGGATTCCATGAAGATGAAGGGTACATGGATGGAGTAGTGTAATATGTGGAGGCTGCACCTGTATGCTGGTATTGCGGAAGCTCGAGAAAAATGGGCATAGTCATTTTTGAAGGCAATTTCCCAATGGCAATCAGATCAGCCTCAGCCTTCCGTGCTCGGGAATATAGTGCAAGAAAGGTTTGAACATTGGACATCCTAATGTTCATACTAATATCTGAGTGGAAAGCCCTAAGATAGTAAAATACCACTTGGTCATTAGTAGGGCGGAGACCATCAGGAACTCTCTGCCAAGTTCGGCAAAACTAACATTGAAATCCACTATCTCCTCTTGAGGATGCCTCTTGATATTAGTAAATTGATGCAACAAATAAAATGGGTCCACTTGCTCATTAAACCCTTTGATTAGCATCTCTGCTAATTGATCCCACGAATTTATGGAGTTGGGAGACAAGGATCTATACCAGCACAAGAACTTACTGCGGAGTGACAGCACGAGCAATTTTATCATGAAATCTTTGTCTGTGATATTATGAATTGTAGCCAAGGATACCACATCTGACACATGCTCATACATGGTCTTTCCAGTACCATCGTATGTAGGCAAAGCCTTTAATACTGCAGCAAGAACTAGATTTTGAAAAGGTAGGTCCAACGCTCTCGAATGGTTCCAAGTAGGAAATTGATGTGGAGGAGGTTTTTGACCAGCCATTTGCACTACTAGATTTGGATGTACTAGCAAGCTCATAGCAGTAATGCGAGGAGTCAGAGATGGCACAAACTGACCCGCCACCTGTGAAGAGATAGCAATTGACGGGCTCACAGGACTTACCAATCTTGAGCGCTCCCTCCAGTTTTGAACATCAATCTCAAAGAATTTGACTAGATCTTTCGATTATTTGGATCTTGATCTCATGATCATGAAGCAAATATTTTCACCAGCTTCATGATTGGAGATTTCTAGGTACTATACAGTTGCCCCTAGCAGATTCACCAAATGAACTTACAATATTTGCTTTGAGGTCAAGACAATTCATCAAAATCTTGATTCCTTCGGGTGTCAAAATATGGGACTTGTGAGTCCCATCGGGTGTGCCAAAAACTGTTAGTCATGAATCCACCTAGTCATATAAAATGTGCCCTAGACCCGGCCAACATTGAAAGGCCAAGAGAAAGAGAAGTCTCCCGGGCCAATCTCTAGAGAGGGCTGGCTCCCAAACTAATCTAAACTGGTTACAAGGTTCAGGGTAATAACATAAAGAGATGGAAATATGGCCGAAGCCAACAGTTGATAGGGAGAAAAACCTTAGATAGAAAATAACCTCAAACTAAATCCCAAAGATAAACATCAATTGATTCTTAGAATGCACATACAGAAATTGGATCAAACATTGACCATAAGTTTTCCTTCAATTATACTTCAAATGTTCAAATGAAAACATAGCCAAATTTAGAACAACAGAATTCAACTTATATTTTAGCACTTGACTAAGCAGAAGTGAATTATACAGAAAGCATCACATGAACATCAGTTTGGATCACCAACTCAAAAGACTCTAAGAACAGAGCAAAATGCATTTAGGATTTCTGCTTCAATTTTTGCAAAAAGGTCCTCCCTCTTTTCTTGAGATGTACATTAGTATTTATAGAGGTCTTCCCTCTCTCTTTCGAATCACAATATTTAAAACATAAATAGATTTTGAAGAGGAGATCCACAAAATATGCACTTTAAAAGAGAAACAATCCCCCTAAATCTTCCTCGAAGAAATCACATTCCCTGATTTTATGGATCAAGTTTGAAAATCGAACGAAAACAACGGACTAGATTTCTTCATTAAATGACTATTCTCAGGGCATGCTTGAAGTGTTAGCAGATCATGAACAAGATCTTTTAATACCGGAGGCATCTTTAATTTTGGTGGCTTTGAAAACTGCATGCTTTAACATGTTCTCCCATCTGGCGCACATAAGTAAATAGCGAAACATTTAATTTTGGAGCCTCTTTGACCTCAATCTCAAAACCAATTAGAGAGTTTTTAAAAAATTACTTCGTTCAATCCTCATTTTCTCCTTACGTTCTCCTATGCAATATGAAGAAAAATGCAGACAGAACTTTATTAGGCCTTTGTTGTCGCTTCTGTCGTGAAAATGCGACGTGTCATGAAATCATGATATTTTTCCTTCGCTGCTTTCTCCTGTTGCTACTAGTCACAAAAATGTGACATGTCGTAAAATTGTGACATCCTCCTATCACTTGGATTTGGTCTTCTTTACTTTTGCAAAAACGTGATAAGTCACGAAATCGCGACATCCTCCCTTTGTTTAGCTTTGTCTCCATGCACTTTCATGAAAACCTGACAAGTCACGAAATTATGACATGTCATGAAATCATGACATTCTCTCTTCACTTTTTTCCTTCGCTGCTCCTTGTCACGAAAATGTGACAAGTCACGATTTCGTGACATTTTGTAATTGGCACTGTCCTTTTCGCTTTCTAATTGCGAAAACAAGACAAGTCACGAAATCATGACAATTTTCTCCCGCCCTGTACTTTTCTACTTTCTCCCTATGAAATCGTGACATGTCATGAAATCGTGACATTTGTCTCTCACTGTGTACCTTTCTGCTTCCTCATCACGAAAATGTGACAAGTGAAATCGCGACATGTTGTGAAATCGTGACATTTTTTTGTCTTCTCCTTCATTGCCACCTCTATCGCGAAAACGTGACATGTCACGAAATCATGACATTTCGTACCATTTTGCTCCTTCCTCGCTTTCCTGACCGTGAAAACAAGACAAGTCACGATATCGTGACAGTCCATCCTTGGTGCTCCTCTTTGTTGCTGTATTGCACGAAAATGTGACAAGTCGCCTATCACTTTGCTTTCTTGCCACTGTCTGCCACGAAAATGCAACAGATCATGAAAATGTGACATGTCGCGATTTCACGACATTTTTCCTTTACTGCTCCCTTTTTCTATTTCCTAGCGCGAAACCACAATAGGTCATGAAAATGCGACATGTCGCAATTTCACGACATTTTTCACTTACTTTGCTTTGGCACAACACTTGTAGAGATATTTGTTTTTTTACTAATTATCTCTTTCAAGGTGCTTGGAGGGACAAACAAAGGAGTGAGTATCTCTATAATTTGTGCATTATTTTGCATGAACAACAACAACAAAAAAACAAAAAATGTGGCAAAAATGCCAACACAATCCTATTGAGTATCAAAGTACCAAGCACGTTGAGATTCATATGCACTTAATTTGATAGCTTATCCAAGATGGAGTGATCATCTTGGACTACATGCCCACTTAGTAACAAATTACCGACATATTCACTAAACCCTTCCCATATTCTCATTTTTATTTGTTTTTAAATATGCTTGGGGTGAAGGAAGTTATCCTTGGGGGTGTGTATGAGGCTACATTGCTTTCTTCTTCTTCTCTATTTATAGCTGGATATTTTTTCCCATGTGGTTTTCCCTCCTGGTTTGAGAGCTTCTAAATACACATTGTACATGAGTACTTGATCAAGCCTTGTTGTCGAGACTCATACTATGGATATACCACTTCGTTTTTACCCCTAGATTCACTTGAGGGGGGTGTTAGAGTAGGTGTTTAGACTCTAGCTCATGCTCACCTAGGTACTTTATTTTTATATTAGTTTAGTTTATTTTCCCCACCCACTTTATGTGTGGATATTTATTTTTATCTTATTTAGATATTATGGGGATATTTGGCATTCCTAGGGAGTTACACTCATTGATTATATTTGAAGGGTTGAGATCTTTTCTCCATGGATCATATCCCACCTCCCTGTTTGGATGGTGGATATTGATCCTTATCTCTTTCCTATAGTTGTGGTGGATCTTTTTTTCCTATTCAAGCAAGGCTTCTTCATTGTATTTATAGTCAATTTTGACATATGATATAATATTACAGTTTTTGTGTTAGATTCCACTATCTTGTTTCTATTTTTTAGTGTCTATATTTTGGTAAATGTGGTGTTGCTTCAACACCTTGATATTTGTGGCCCGGTTTGGTGTTTTACATTTTTCCATCATTCCTTTCAGAAGCTTTTAGAACTCCGTGAAGAAGGTCGAATCTCT
Source organism: Wollemia nobilis (assembly GCA_028583015.1). Classification (NCBI taxonomy): domain Eukaryota; kingdom Viridiplantae; phylum Streptophyta; class Pinopsida; order Araucariales; family Araucariaceae; genus Wollemia; species Wollemia nobilis. The sequence goes on from JAQPPZ010002068.1 coordinate 3,398,454, forward strand.
CTCCATCCAAAAATAGTGTTACAGTCCAAAGTTCATCTTTTGTGGTCTCACTAGATTCAAGATTTCCTCATCAGGTGATAGGATCCTCTAGAAGAAGATGCTACATGGGAACCTGAGAGGATTTTCTAATTTTTTTCAGCTTTGAGGAGAAATATTTTTTAGGGGAGATTCATGTAATGGTTCCAATATGACCACACCAACTATCTTTATTATTATTTGTTTGGGACCTACGTTAACGTAGTCAACCCTTGAAAATTAGGATTAGGGTTAATATTGATTTAGTCTATAATAAGAAGAGTTATGTTGCAGTTGGGATCATGTTTTATAGTCAAATATTAGTCACCTATGTTGTGCATATGAGACTTTACCCTCTTCAAGTGGTTAAGAAACTTTACTCTCTAAATAGCTAGGATTTACATTAATTTGGAACCTAGAATCTGATTGCTTGTGTTTATTATTTGTGAGATTGAATCTAAAAGTATTGTTTTTGTTGGAATGTTTGTTGTTATCAATTTTTGAATTGTTACTGCTATTACTATTGAAAGTTGTTTCTTTACAAAAATAAACCCGCTTAGACTAGAAGTAAACAATGCACTTTATCAAATTAAGAATATGAAATTTCTAGCATACATTTTCATACATTATGTGGGACCAAATGCACATTATTGTTTACATATATGATATTTCAAGGATTTTAATTCTTTGATAAGCATAATGCGCATATAAAATATATATATATATATATATATATATATATATATATATATATATATATATTTAATGATAAATAAATTAAAGGTAAAATAAACCCCCTAGACTAGAACCAAATTGAACACTTTATCAATTAAGAATAGAAAATTTCTATCACACATTTTCATACATAATATGGGGCCAAACGTACATTATATTTTGCATAATGATGTTTCAAGGCTTTTAAGTCTTTGAGTAACATAATACACATGTATATGTAATGATAAATGTATCAAAATCATGGTTTTATTTTAGATCTAAACAACCTAATTTAACCATGGGGACACCTTTAGAACCATTAAGCAACAAGGATGTACCTTTTATTTGGAGAGAATACTAGAGGGAGAAGAAGGTAAGAAAATCAACTATATATATATATGCTATGCTCAACACTTTTACTTCTATGTATGTGATCATCGAATGCAATAGTAGTTCATTGTATTATATAACATAAAATACACCACAACGATATATCTAGTCCTTATATCATCGGCTTCATAAAGTAATACAACTGATAAAGTGTTGTGTTTGGTAGATTAATTCATGAGGCTAAAAATTGTATGTTAACCGAATTTGTTTACTGTGTGTTTTGTTTGGTAGATTATTTCATATGAGGCTAAAATTTGTATGTTAACCAATTTTTTTTGGTATGGTATAAGGCTTAATAATTGTGATGATAGGTAATTATATCTGGTAATTTTGAATTAGACCCAAGACCTCCTCCTTACTAATAACTTTCTCTACTTGTCCATCTTATCATAGTACTTCCATTTATGGTTGTCTAATCTAGGTGAATACTTTTAGCAAAACTCTCCACGCTTTCGACAAGAAGGCACAACCTAGAAATAAAATATTGACCTTTTGCAAAGAAAAGCATTTGACATTTTATTAGAGCACAATTAATTTTTGAAGCACAATTATGAATGGCAACCTCGGTAACACTTTTTAAGACACCTAGTTCTTTGGTGTTCTTGTATGTTAACAAGTCAAAGCAGTTATGACTCTAAGACCATACAAAAGTTTAGCATAATGTCACTTCTAAATCTAATGACTACCCTATACAACAATGAAAATAAAAATAAAGAGATGACCTTTCTACCATTTCATAATTTTTTTTATGACCCTTAGTCATTTGCTTGCCTTTGTCCCTTAGGGGATACATCCCCATGGGTGTACAAACCTAGGAACACATCCCTCTAAAGAAAATTTGACATATATTTTCAATTTTGTAAATTATGGTTTTATTTGTAACTCAATTAAACATAGTTGTATATCACATATATCAATGGAGTCTTGGTCTTGTTATTCTATATTGATTATCTAATTATTACTATGTTATTACTAGGAGTGTTGACAGTTGGGAAGCATTTCCACCATATCCTAATTAGCCTCATTTATATGAAGACGTACAGGGGACATTTATGTAATATACAGTGTTTTGAAACTTAAATTTGTAAACTCGACATAAATAAATAAGAATACAAATTGAATGATGGCTGTACAATAAAATTATGTAGAATAATTTGCATAATATGTAGAGTCGTAAGATTAGATAAATAATTAAAACCTAAAAATTTATTTCTTGTATTCTAAAGTTTAAAACCTTCTTAGTTAAACAAAAATACAAATATATGAATATCCGCATTTGTTTTAAGTTGAAACACAAAATTCATTTATACATATACAATAAATGTATAATATTACTACATCATATTTTTGGGTGCTTTGGGATAACTACAAATAATCAAGAAATGAATCATCAAAAACATAAAAGTACAAGGGTGGCAACTATACTGCAAATAATTTATTAAAATGCATCCTTAACAAACCAGAATTCCAATCACTATATTCTAAAAATAATACATCCTCACAATTTCATTTTATCCATAATTACAAATCAATTAAAAAAACAATAATTAACTTTAAAAATATATATTTTTATATTATTATTATTTTTGATATATAGGGGAACTGGCAAGTACCTTTCCTTTTTGAACAACTGGTCACAGGATCAAGTCGCATTGCCTCCGATCATAGCATCAAATCATGGTGTTACCACTATAACCCCTACCTCACCTTGGTAAACATGGCCTAGAGTGAGGGAGATCCTTGGAGGCTTGGGGTTGGTACCGTTGTCATCAAGCTAGCGCACACTCAATGAACTCAAGAAATTTAACACACATAGCTATGCTTATCAATAGGAAATTTAACACACAACCTTTGTGTCCCCCTTTGCATCATAGAGGTTCAAAAATTAGACCTCCTATTCAACACGACCAAGCTCGCCTTCTCCACTTACGCTACTTAATTTTATATATTTTTTCAAAAAAATACCAAAATATAAAATATCTTCTAACCATTTTGATTTTATGTCCCCATGTATTTCTATCCCTACTAAACATATTTAAATAACATAATCTTTTTTAAAATAAACCTTCCTCCAACTTTCAATCTACCTAACCATAATTAAAACATAGTCACAGTCTATTTAATAATAAACCTTGTTTGACTTTCAATCTACCTACCCATTATTAAAACATAATCACAATTTTTTTTAATAATAAACCTTTCTTGACTTTCAATCTACTTACGCATTATTAAAACATAATCACAGAAAATATCCCTTCATTGTTATTATATTTTAGTTTGTAGCAATATGAAATCAATAAGATACATAAATCAAATTAATATAACTTATTCATAAATACTAGACTTATCTATTAACTTACCTCTTTCAAATTTGTCTTACTATACTTTTATAGGCTATTCAAAACACTACCAAATAATTTTCTCATGAAAGGCTTCTCCCAAGGGCTAGGTAGATTGGCAAAGGTTTAATAGACTGAGTATTTTCCAATAAGATACCTAGGTTCAAACCTTGAGTGTATGCTACCAACTTTAGCAAATGTAGTAGTTCGTGTCGAATTCTTTGAGTGTGCGCTAGATCGATGACGATGGTACGAACCCCAAGCGACCAATGGTATCCATATCATGTCAGGTCAACAACAATGACACAAATAGATTATTGGGAGTAGTCCATGTGGTTTGAACCATGCGCTTTACAGTTACTAGAAATAGTGGTTGTAACCAACTCTCCTATGTAACCAAAAAAAAATTCATGGAATGCTACAAAATTTATCTTGCCTTGATCCTCGATATCCATTAATGTAAAGCATCTTTGACATTGATTCTTTAAAGTTTACGTTGCTTCACTTTTTCTTACCCTACTTGAGATGGTGAACCTTATAAAAAAATAATAACATATTAGATTTTTTTTTGTTTGTAGAAATCATCTTTTTTCAAGGTATCATTTTCAGTTTTAAGTAAGACCTAAGGAGGTAGGGGTATCTATTTCATCAAAATTTCTCAGGGATTGCATTTGGCCTGCCCCCTTCAACACACTCAAAGAAAATGCCTAAAAAAATAAAAACACAAACATAAACCAACAAACACAAAAAAAATCAAACACATAAAAACAATGACAAAAACCTTTTTGAACAAGGTTTTGGAAAGCTTTAATTTCAGTTCAATTTGGATAATCTGGGTTTCTTGGTGTATATATTCCCCTATGTTCTTAGTGTTAGTAAATGGCCAAGTGTTGGGATTCTTTCCCAACCATAGAGGATTAAGACAAGGAGACCCTCTATCCCCTTACCTATTCATTTTAATGGTTGAGGCACTTGGTAGGGCCATGGATTCAGGTATAATGGAAAGCTAGATTCAAGGAATTAGTCCAACTAGTTTATGGACGATACTATTGTTATTTGGGAGGCTTCTATCAGAGAAGCTACTAATATAAATAAGGTACTACAATAAATATAAAGAAGGTGCTACAAGAGTATGAACAAGCTTCAGGTCAATGCATTAATTTTAACAAAAGCAAGTTGTTCTTTGTTAACACTCCAACCCTTAGACAGGTTAGAATCTCTAGAATTTTTTATTGTGATATTGTTGATTTTCCCTCAACCTATCTGGGCTTACCCCTATTTAAAGGAATATTTAAATATGTGCTTTGGAATATTGTGATAGAAATATTTCAACGGTGGAAGGGAGCTTTGTTGTCCTAGACAGGTAAAATGTAACTCTTCAATATTTACCAATTTATTTTCTTTTGATTCTAAAAACCCCTGTAAAAGTGGCTTTGTTATTAGAGAAAATCTAGAGAGGTTTTTTGTGGTCAGAGGCTAAGGATAGCTAGAGGCTCCCTCTTGTGGCTTGGGATAAAGTGTGCAGACCTAAGAGAGAAGGAGGGTTGGGCATAAAGTGAATTCAATAATTTAATGAAGCTCTATTGTCTAAGCTTAGCTAGAGAATAATCAAAGAAGGTGAAACTCCTTGGGTCAAAGTCATCAGGACCAAGTACTTAGATTCTTCCATACCCTTCTTCAAATGTGAGAACCCTCCTAAGGGTTTTGCTTTCTGGAATGGGCTTGTTAATTCTATATCTCTATTGATGAAAGGTTTAAAATGAAATATTGGGGATGGTAACTCCATTATGTTTTGGGAAGACCCTTGGATTATAGAAAAGCCTTTATATGATTTGAGAGAATACAATCAAATTTGGGTTTCCCTGAAGGATAGATTTAGAAATAGATTTTGTGATTATCTTGAAGGTTAAGGACCCCTGATAATATGGAAGGATATATCCCATTCTTCCTCAACTGAGGAGGCCCAACATCAAGTATCATTTGTGAAAAGTTTACTCCTTTCTTTTTACATTCCCTTAAGTCCCTCTCAAGACTCCCTCATTTGGACCCTTTATTCTTCTAAATTCTAGTTGGCTAGATTGGGTTATATGGTATCTAAGGATGAGTCTATTATTGGGTTTCCTATTAGTAGAGTGTGGCTAAAATACATATCTCCAAAAGTTGTTATCTTCCTTTGGATTTTCCTTTAAGATAGAATCTTAATGATAGAAAATCTCAAGAAGAAAGGATTTTGTATCCCAAATATGTGCCCATTGTGCAAAGCAAATGAGGAATCAGTATTGCACCTATTTATTCTTTGTCCTTTCTCAAGAAAGGTTCTCTACTTGTTGCTTCAAGCCTTTGGTTGTTCGTGGGTGGTGCCTCATTCAATCCTTGGTTTTGTGGAACAATGGTACTCCCCCTTTAAAAGTGATAGACTCACATGTTTATGGAATTTTTTCCTTGCTCATTTCTTTTTGGGTATATGGCTAGAACGCAACTAGAGGATCTTTAGAGACATCAATAGATATGAAAAGGGGGTTTTCCTTAGAATAAAGCTTATTTCTCATGAGAATATCTCAATTACCAAACACTGGGATGGGGCTGAGAAGGGGGCAGAAAAGGAGATAGCTAAATGTTGGAACTTGGAAGCTCATGTTGGTGTTGACCCCATCTTGAAGGAGGATATTAGAAAGAACACCAAATGGAAGGCTTCTGAGGAAGGCTAGGTGAAACTTAATTTTTATAGGGCCTCGAAAGGTAACCCAAGAAATTTTAGGGGTGGAGGTGTAGTTAGAACTTCAAAAGAGGTTTTGATTGGTGCCTACTCAAAGCATTATGGTATACAAACCAACCATGTGATAGAAGAGAGTGCTCCTCATTTTGGAATAAAGCTCCTATAATTGCTTGATTCTTTGAAGATTACAATAGAAGGGGACTTCCAGAACATCATTAACTACTTAATTGGGAAAAGAGAACCAAGTTGGACGATGGAAGAAATATTAAAGGATAGCAATTCCTTTCTATAGCCCTTCTAAGAGGTGAAAATCATGCACACATTAAAAGAAGGAAATAAAGTTTCTAGCTTCATGGTCAACCAGGGAGTTAGTAGTAGCTCAAACAATTTTTGGATGGACTTGTTTCCTCCTCATATGATCTCCTCTTTAGGTCTTGATGGTCATTCCAACTCTAGTAATGTGGAAATTTTGTAGGTTGTGCTCTATCATGGATATGTTTCCTCTAAGGACTATTTCTATTTCCCTAAGCAGTGTTCTTAGTGCTAATTATGGGGTATGGAAATGGAATAGTCTTGATGATTTTGTGACCAAGGCTAAATTTTAGTTGTATCAGTTTACTCAAGTTTACTATGGAATATAGGTCTTACTGTGGATGATTCTTGGGGGGGGCAGCCAGTCTATTGTCAAGAAGAATATTTTCAATACCTAGATAGGAGCCAATTATCCAAAGAGGGATACTCAACCTTATTCACATGGTTTTATACACACAATATGTGTATATGGTTATGTGTACACACATTTACCTATAAAAAAAAGAACACATAGGAAAATAAAGGGGAAAAGGAGTGGATTTTTAGGAGCAATATTTGAGATTTAAAAAGTACTTGCAGATTTCCATTGCTTTTGGGACCAAGGATAAATTTTAATTGTATCAGTTTATTCAAATTTACTGTGGAAGGCAAGTCTTATTGTGGATGACTCTCTAAGGGTTAGCCAACCTATTGGTAGGAATATGCTTTTCAATACCTATATGGGAGCCAATTACTTAGAGAAGGATACCCAAAATTTGTACATTGTAATATATAGAGGGGCTCATGTTGAGGAGGACCTCTTGTTTCTCTACCATAAAAATCATCCTCTTTGAGATACTCAAGTATTGAAGGAATCTTAGGAGATGCTAACGGTCTAGGTGCATATTAAGAAGAAGGAAGACTTGGAGGTCAATGTCAGCCTCTCCAAATCTTAGTTAGCCATTCTAATCTCTTGTTTTGTTTGTAGTCTTTTATTGTTGGCCTCTTGTGTTGGTTTTTCATGTTGTTCTTTGATCAATTTTTTATTATCGGTTGTTCATTTTTGGCCTTGGGATTTTGACCCTACTAGAAGTTTTGTTGGCCTATGTAAAAGGGTTGGGGCCCTTCCAAAAACCCTTATTTTCACCATTAATAAAAAAATAAAAAACAACCAAAAAAAACAAAACACACAAAAACAACAACAAAAAAACACACCAAAAATACAAAAAAAAATATAAAACAACAAAACCAAACCAAAACACACAAACAAATAAAAACACAAAGAACAAAAACACAAAAAAATAAAAACACAAAGAATAAAAACACACAAAAAATAAAAACACAAAAAAATAATAAAACACAAAAACAATAACAAAAAACACACACCAAAAAATTAAATCGAAGGAAAATATAGATTGCATATATGGCCTTCCTAGGCCAACATGCCATTTAACAAAAAATCAACACAAGAAACATAATAATGATCATTCTAATGTGGGAAACTGAAAAAACTTGACTAGAGCAAAGAGAGAGGCTAATATAAAGTAAAAAAGAAACTAGGTACCTCTAGTACTAGAGCCTTCCAAAGAAAGGATAGAAAGAAGAGCATCCCTGATATGTGAAGCCCACCATCTGGGAGGGTGGTCGTAGCAAGTAATATCAACTTTATCAAATACCCAGTTAGCTAAAGCATCAAGAATCCTATTTTGTTCTCTGACCACATGATTGTATTCAACTTTCAAAAATCCTATCTATATTAATTGAATCTTCTTAACACTTCTTTTTATTCTCAACCTTATGATTCTTAGAAGTCTTCAATAGATTAATCATGAATTGGGAGTTAGATCCAACTATCATCTTTTTCCATCCAACTTTAGCAGCCTCTCAAAGGCCTTTGAGGATACCATACCCCTCAACAAGGTTATTGGAAAGGATACCCAAATTTTGAACAAAATTAAAACCATGGAACCATCTGAAAGTATTCCTCCCACACTATATTTTCTAGGGTTCCCCTAGAGGCTCTATTCATATTAACTTTTCCAAAATCCTTAGGAGGACATTGCTAATTCCTTGTTCTATCCATATTTTGATTACTCACATTCCGTTTAATTTGGTTACCAATAGTAGAGTGAATATTTAATATTTCAATAATTTGATCCCATCATTGGTGGGAGTCCTAGGGGTGATTAAGGGGTTGTTTAATAGTTTCAAGAAAGTTGGTAATGGTTTTTTACCAAATATAGTGAATATCCTTCCTTTCCTATTTGAAAATCTAGTTGTTTATTTCCTTTCATATATTCCAAGTGAGGATGGTAGTTCCCATCCAAACTAATTGTTTAACAAAATGATCAACAACTTCCTACTTAGATCAATCCCTCCATAGCCGATCAAGAGTAGAATAAATGGACCATTGTAAATTGAGTAAGATAGACATTCTCCTCCATAGCTCAAAGGCTAAGGGACACTCAATAAAAATATGGCTAAGAGTTTCCACATTATTTCCACACATTTCACATCTAAATGGGCCATGAAAGCCATGTTTCATAAGTTGCTCACCAATGAGCACCCTTCGATGTAATAAAAGCCAAATAAAAAACCTCACCTTAGGCCAGATATTATGAGCCCACAAATGAGTAAAAATATCATAGTACTAGTTGGGATTATTGTGGCATAAGGCAAAATAAACTTGAGCAACATTATATTCACCCTTACTAGTGTTGTTCCATCCAAAATAGTCCCTATTATGGGACCAAGAGAGAGATATCATATGAAGGGTGTATTGGATATCTTTCCTTTGCCTTTCTATATTTTGAATGGCTAATCCTCAATAGGGATACAATATCTACTAACCTCTAAATTACCAGTATGGTACTGATAGTAATTAGCTATATTTATCCAGTTAGCTTGGTGTAGCTTCTTCATATTGGCATCTAGGGCCTCCAATTAGGGAACTGAGTTATCAAAGGTTGGTGACCATCTCAAGAGTTAGTCCAAAAATTTTTTGTTGACCATTATGACTGATTCAAAATAAGTTCTTTATCAAATCTTGACCAATCCTAAGAACCTCCAAAATGGGAGAACCTCTGGTAGGCAATTGATAGCGAGCAAGGTCTTCAAGACTTTTGTTTTTATAATATTTAGCACAAAAATTATTGACCCATAAAGCATTGGGGTTATTAAAAATCCTCCAATACAACTTTGTAGCTAAAGCCTTATTATTATTTTTAGAAGTCAAAATCTCAACCCCCTTCATGCTTGAAAAGACAAAGTATCCCATTTCATCAAGGCCCATATTATTTTCTCCTTAGTACCACTTCAAAGGAACCATTGATTTATTTGATATTGTTCTCAAAGAACTATCTTTGGGATTGTCAAAAAAACAAAAACATAAATAGATATAGCTTGAAGGATTAATTTTACGAAGGTAATTCTACCCCCAAATGAAACCCACCTAGTGGTCCACTTACCAATTTTTTCTTTTACTCTATCTAACAACCAATTCCAATTTTTTTCTATCTCTAGATGTTGATAGGAATGCCTAAGTAAGTGATAGGAAGGGAGGCCTTCTTATATATTAATTTATTAGGAACCATGGATTCTTGTCTAGGATATTAGTGAAAGAAAATGACTTTCAATTTGTCTTCATTGATCAATTGCCTTGAAGAATTAGAGAAACATTGAATGATATGATTAATCATAGAGGCTTCCTTAACTGTAGCTTTACCTAATAGAGTAGAGTCATAAACAAACTAAATATGAGAGATAGGTCTAGCTCCATGAGCAATGGTAACTCTCTCAAGGGTTTTTTTCTCTATTTTTTGTCATAGTCCTACCCAAGCATTTAATAAGAATGATGAATAATTAAGAGGAAAGGGTTCACCCTACCTAATGCCTCTAGAAGATTGGAACATCTAAGAAGGGAAACCATTGATAATAATTGAGTAGGAAATTGAATAGATACATTCCATAATCCAATCTATCAAATTCTAAGAGAAGCCAAATTGCTTCATAACTTTGACAAGAAAGTGCCAATCCATTCTGTCATAAGCTTTGGATAGGTTTAAATGATGAACATAGAAGGAGATTTTTGGGCTTCCATAGAATGGATGGTTTCTTGAGAAAGAACTATCTCATCCACAATCTAACACCCTTCCACATAACCTCCTTATTTAGAGGAAATAATCTTATGCAAAAGGGGTTTCAGCCTCTCCACCATGATGTTGGTAATGATTTTGAGAAGAACATTACATAAAGTTATCAATCTAAAAGTTGGGAAATGTTATGCATCTTGAGCCTTTGGGACCAAAGCTATATAATTTTTAATGATTACCTTCAAAATATTTTTGACCTTCCTAGCTTCTTCCACCACCTCTAATAAATCAACATGAAGAATATCCCAAAATTTTTAGTAAAATTTGATGGGAAAACTATCAAACCTTGAGGTCTTCCATTTTAAAAACCACTTGTTGAAGCTCATTGATAGTAACTTGAGCAATCAAAATAGAGTTCTCCTTAGAAGTGATAAGAGTAGGGCTCACTTGAAGGATATTTTACTGAGAACCTGAGTCAAGATAACCAGTAGTGAACAATTTGGAAAAGTATTTGGTTGTGATAGACTTCATGCCATCCCATGTGTCGATAGAGTCTCCAGAATATTATTTTAGCAAAGAAATAAAGTTGTGCGATCTGCAGGCTAGAAGATATTTGTGGAAGAATTGTGTTTCAATCTCATTCTTTGAGCCGTTTTATCCTAGATTTCTACTTCCATAAGCACTCTTCTCTTTTTTACATTCCTCTAACTGTGTTGTGATCCTAATATCAGTTATACGTCTACTATTAGTGAAGTCATCTAAATGGATTTGATCATTCAACTCTTCAATTTGAGCAATCACTTATTTTTCTTCTACCTGATGTCTCCAAAATTATTCCAATTTTAAATCTTGATTTTGAATTTGATGTATTATAACCTTTTGGAAAAACAAAAAATCTTAGTGCCATACCTTTATTTACCTTCCTATCACCATTTTCACACTCGGGATCTAAAGGAACTATCCTTGAGCCACATTAATTGAAAGCGAAAGGGCAAAAAATTGACCTTGATTTTCCACATTTCAACCATGACTGGCCAATGATACGAACCAACATTTTTAAGAGTTTTCACATTAGGAATGTGTCCATGGATTAATAAATTATTAGAGTACATGAACCTATCCAATATTTCCATGATACAAGTTGAGCCTTACCTTCTATTGGACCAAGTCATGAGGCCATTATCTGGCTGGATGTCCACAAGGTGAATATTTGCAATATATTCACTCATGAGGTCTAAGCTCTTGTTCAGATTCTTATTTCCCCCCTCTCTTCTCTTCAAAACAGAGGATGGTATTGAAGTATCCATTGATCAAGACCAAAGATTAAATAAAATAAGAGATTATATAAGTTATATCCTTTCGTTATCTCCATTTTTTCTCAAAAGTAATTGGAGCATAAAAAGTCAAGCATATCATAATTTGGTTAGATTATATACTTTATGAAACCACTACCAATAGACCCCAACTACCAACCATATGGTGTATAATTATCTCTTTTGGGTTCCAAATGCAAGCAATGTCACTAGAAGCCCCATGGGAGCTAAGGGAAGCCACTTTTTTGTTGACCATAAAATACTTGCAATAGAGTCCATTTCCCATATAGACATATTTGTTTCTAGAAGGAAAAATATATGTGATTGGTTAATCTGAATAATTCTTGTAATTTAATTTTGTTTTGAAAGACTCCCTTTGAGTCCTCAAATATTCCAAGTGATGATCTTCATTAATAATAGGATTAAATATGTTGGTAAGGGCATTAATCTTACCTTCCTCTACAACCTTCTCACCTTTGTTTACCATATGATGTTGATTAGTCTTACGACCTGCCTTTTGGTCAGTGCTCTTCATTTTTTTCAAGTTTCTTGTCCTACCCCAATTTAATCTGGGATAACTTCTAACCCTAAAGTATGTGTATACTCAACCTAAGTGTTATTGGAAGGTTCAATAAAGTCTATCTTGGGATCTAAATTATTTGAAGTTTTAGCATTTAAAATATTGTTCTTCTTGTCTATGTTTTCTCCCTTATTTTATGTCAAAAAACTTTGATTTCTTGGTTTGTCTTTGAGTCCTTCCCTACATATTTAAACTATGTTTCTAAGATTTATGTCTCCATTATGTCCTCTTCCTCACCTATGAGGTTATTTGTGGAAAAAATTCCAAATATATTAGTTGACAACATAGATTGATCCTTCATAGCTAGTTTAATTTAGTGTTCTTCTTAGGCATTTGAAAACATTCTAATTTTTTGTCCTCTTTATTTTGATCTAGAATCTTATTTGGACAAACACTAGCCAAATGACGATATTCATGGCATATTCTACAATGGAAAGAAATATTCTCATAGTCCACCACCTGCTCCCAAGTATCCTCCCTAAATTGTAATGAGATATTTTATGGAATGGGTTTTTTAAAATCCATTAAGACACAAATTCTAGCATAAATAATGTGTTCAAATTTGTGTGTACAGTTAACAATCATCATGAAAGTTCCAATGGATTTTTCAATTGTAGAAAATAAAGTTGGATTCTAAAATTCAATTGAGAGCTCAAAGAGTCTAAGCCACACAAGTCTTGTAGAAGGCATATCTTCTTTGGATTTAAATTTAGTGTGCCAAGGCTTCATGAAAAGCCCTACCCTTCTAAAGAACTAGGTTCCCCCTTGAAATAGTTTCTCTTTATCTTTAGCATTAGCAAAAATAACAAGAAAATAACCATTGGGATAAATAAATATTTGTAACTCATCTTGTGTTTTACAGTATTTTACATCCCACATTTTGAAATCAAATAGACTTGGATGACACCACAAGAAATAGTAAATTAGTCCTCTTCTCTCCAAATCTTCTATGCCATCCTAAATGTCCCCTATTTTTAGCTTAAAAATTGGGGTTCCATCAGTTGCTCTTAGACATCCCAACTTAGTTTTTTTTTTATCAATCTTAGGTATTCTTAGAGGTCTTCGAGAAGCCTTAAGATTAATATTAGCATTATTCTAGGGTTTTCCACCATGGAGGGCATCCCTAAAATTTATTTTTGGGGTCGAATCCCCAAAATATTTATCCTTGAAAGGGTTTCCATAGTGGATTTGTTTTGAGGGTGTTCCTTAACAATATGATTGCTTGGGTTCTAAACCATTTTTCCTTTTCCTAAGGAGGCTTCTCTTACTTGATTTGCAACTTGAAAATTATTTTTGGGTCTCTTTAATCCATACCTTGAACTCCAAGGAAAGTTTTGATTTTTACTTTTTCCTTGGGCAACAAATTGGAAGCAGTTTTCAATCAAGTTTGTAGCATGAATATTTGTTGAATGATAAATTCCTTACCCATCGTATGTCTCTTGGAGCATATCCCATGTTTATATTGGAAAAAAACAATACAATATATAAATAAACTGGTCATTAGGGTCCGTAGGCCCCAAAACATAGCCTCTGCCATCGCCTATGCTTGACCCACAAACAAAACCCTCACATAGCCTTCTTCAAAACCCTCATCAATCGGGATTCTGCTCTTCAATTTTTTAAATATATTAGATGTTTCTACATATATATTTAAAATATTTGGTCCAATTAATATTAAAGAACTCATCATAAGAAACTTAAAATATCAGTAATAAAATAAAGGTAAACTTAGAAGAAATTATCTTCTCCAAACAACATGTGTCTTAGTGATAAATTTTTTAGCCATAAAAATTTATATCTAAAATTTTTGAATTTTTTTTATGTATTTAATAATACATTTTTATTAGGTCCGAGGTGTAGACCAATTGGTTCATCCAAACCCCATAAGGGGGCAGAGGTCCAAGGTTCAAAACTTAGGCCTCGCCAGACTGAACGCTTGTCCCTTTCCTAGTGCTTTCAGCGACGTAAAAGGTTTAAAATGATTGTGGCATGGTGGTTATAAGGGTGGACTGCATGAAGATCTATGTGGCGGATTCTAGGGTAGACAATGCAGAATACTATGGTGGCCATAAAAGCTAGACAACCTACCGAATTCGTGGCGGCTACCGATTCCACCATGTAAATTCAAAAAAAAAAAAATACATTTTTATTTAAAACCTCTTTTTTGAATAGAATATAAATTCACATGTTACAATTAAAGATTTTAAAATATGTAAGTGTTGGTTCAACTTTTATACACACCCTGTGAAGAATGAGCATGAAAACCCGATAACACTTATAAGGGATAAATCCCACTCACTTTAGGATCTTGTTGGATATCCAAGGTGTGAGTTACAGAGTTGGGTCGAATGTCTATTCACTCTTTTTCGCTTCTAGAATAGTTTCAAGTGGACTGTCTGTTACCTTACAATGGGTTTTGGACTTTAGTTCAGTAATGTTTTTGGAATTGGTTATCTTTGTGGACACTTAGATTTACAATCAGTTCTTTGATCTAGCTCTTTATGTTTTAGCAGTTTTAAATATAATATAAATTCTAAAGAAGATAAAAATGGATCATTCAATCGGTGGAACAGAGAGAGTAGAGTAGGACAGAAAGAGAAGTTTACCTAACTTAGCTGCAAAACCAAAACTACCAATTTTAGTTATACCAGTTAGCTTCACAATAGAACAAATCAAAGAGGAAAATGTCCATCTTTCTAAGATCACCTTCCACTAAGAGCATAAGACAGAGATGAAACAGATCTAAAAGAAAATCACAAACAAAAGGGAAGTCGGTTGAAATTGGTATCTCTCACCAGTAGCTTAGCTCGCACAGTGAGGACAGAGCAATTAGAACAGGCCTGAACCTTAAATCTATAATTTTCCCTAGAATACAATAAAAGAGTGAAGCCTAGTAGCATACCCAATCTTTGATAACATAGATCTACAGCATAAATTAAATAAAACCTTAATGAAATGAAAATAAAAGAAGATGAACTTATCACAATCTAAAAGAGATTAGGCTCCCGGCCACGCTATCACAGAAAACAAAAAATCACACCAACTCTAAGTCCAGAACAAAGCTTTCAACAAATATTTGCAGGAAATTGCTCCAAATAGCTCTTTATTCTAAGTTTCACCTCTTGAGTTTACATCCGAAAGAAGTATATATAGACTCAGGACAAACCCTAATCTTTTCAAAAATATCTTCTTCCAAAACCCTAAATCTTATCACTTAAACTCTACTACCCAGGTTTTACAATATAAGGCCTTTTAAAATAGAGTTTCGATAAAACCTAACCATTCTACAAATCTTAGTGTAGTTACTTGCCATAAATGGAGAAGACACAATCTGATATTATTCTCATCCATCTGTAACTGTAAGTAAATATCTTCATTTTTTGGCCGATCGCTGATATATTCCATAAATGGGCATTGCGTGTGAAGGTATCTTCATCTTTTTGGTGCATCTGTCGGGAGCGTCTCATTAATTCCTCAAAGAAATTCGGATGAGTCACTAGTTTCTCTGACATTTTATCTTCGCAGAGCCACCTCTGAGTTGAAATTCTCTGCACACCATTACTTTCACCATAAATTCTCCTGTTAAATGCGTCCATCGGCAAATTTTGGTAACTATGTGTAGATATTTTCATTTTTCGGCCAATTGTCGACATATTCCATTAAATGAGGTAGCTGCTTAGTCACCGTAAAGTCTCTTTACGGCCAGATCTGCAAAGTCTGGATGGACCAGAATTTCTCGGCATCTCACATTTCCATCTTACGGCCTTCGCTTGATCCACGCTTATTTTGTCTTTTTCGCCATTACTTCCGCTAGTATGCAACTGCTAGATGGCTTTCTGCAAAAGACAAAACCAGGATTAGCATTTTAATATTATTAAATTAAAACCCTAATGATCGTTATATGTCATCTTGATTTCCTTCTTCCAAGCTTATGGTGTCGTGAAAATGAGACAGGTCCAAAAACGAAACATGTCACGATATCGTGACGTTTTCTTCGAGCTATGCCTCCACTTAACACTTGTCACGATATCACAATGTTTCCAAAACTTGCATCGTGATTTCACGATGTTTCTATCCCTTGGATATTTTAGCCAAATGTGTCATGATTTCATGACATTTCCATCACTTGGGTCCTTCAACCAAATGCGTCACGATTTCATGATGTTTCCATCGCTTGGGTCCTTCAACCAAATGCATCACGATTTCGTGACGTTTCTATCCCTTGGATCTTTTAGCCAAATGCATTGTGATTTTGTGATGTTTCTATCCCTTGGCTCTTTTAGCCAAATGCGTCATGATTTCATGACATTTCCATTGCTTGGGTCCTTCAACCAAATGCGTCACGATTTCACGATGTTTCCATCGCTTGGGTCCTTCAACCAAATGCATCATGATTTCATGATGTTTCCATCCCTTGGATATTTTAGCCAAATGCATCATGATTTCATGATGTTTCTATCCCTTGGCTCTTTTAGCCAAATGCATCATGATTTCATGATGTTTCCATCGCTTGGGTCCTTCAACAAAATGTGTTGTGATTTCACGACGTTTCTATCCCTTGGCTCTTTTAGCCAAATGCATCACGATTTTGTGATGTTTCTATCCCTTGGTTATTTTAGCCAAATGCGTCGCGATTTCATGACGTTTCCATCGCTTGGGTCCTTCAACCAAATGCGTTACAATTTCACGACGTTTCCTTTGAACTTTACCTCCACTTAACACTTGTCGCGATATCGTGACGTTTCCAAAACTTGCGTCGTGATTTCGCGACATTTCCATAACTTACATCATGATTTCACGATGTCTCCATTGCTTGGGTTTTTCAATATAAACCATGTCGCGATTTTGGGATGCTTCCAAAACTTGGCACTTTCTACCAAAAGGCGTCGCAAAATCGCGACGCTTCTATCACTCGTCACTTTCTACCAAAGGTGTCATGAAATCATGACGTTTCTATCACTCGACACTTTCTACCAAAATGCATCGCAAAAACATGACATGTCGCTTTATCGTGATGTTTTTGTCACTTAACCTTTTTCTTCGTCGGACATCGCAAAAAAATGACATGTTGCGATATTGCGATGTTTTCTACAAGCTTTGCTTCTGATCCAAACCTGTTGTGATATTGCGACATTTTCTACAAGCTTCGCTTTCAACTAAAACTTGTCACGAAATCGTGATGCTTTATTTACTTAGCTCTTTCAAATGAAACACGTCATGAAAATGGAATGTTCTCTTCAAGTTTGGCTTTCTGACCAGAATATGTCATGATATCGTTGCATTTTCATCCCTCGACATTTTTACTAAAACACGTCGTGAAATCATGACGTTTTCGTCGCTTGGTCCTTTCTACCAAAATATGTCGTGATATCACAACATTTTCAAAAATGGAAAATGTCGCGATATCGCGACGTTTCCAAAAATGGAATATGTCACGAAATCGCGACGTTCCCAAGTGATTTCCACTTTGCCAATTCTCTAGAAATTGTAGGTTGACTCCAATGATTTTGTTCATCTGTATTCTGCATTTTTTACATATTAGTGAAAGATCTTCTTTACTCATAATGACTCTAACATTTTAAACAAATGAATTCTAAATTGAAATCAAAGCCATATGCAAGCCCACTTAGATACTTTGGTATATGCAAAACTTGAAGAAGGAGGCAAGCAAAATTTGGAATTAAAAACCTGAAAAACATCAAGAGGGTCCCTACGGCAAAATGAAAGCTAAATATTTTCAAAGGATGGAATTTCATTTTTTTTCAGTGGGGGTGTGTTGCTTCTCAACAAATGGCGATATCTGTGGGGAAAATAGTAGCACTATTTTAGAATCCAGGACTCTAGTTTCAAAACAATATAGACCATGTACCATGCTTTGCCATAAATATTCTTCAAAATAATTTAACTAATACCTGATAGTTGTTAAAATTTCCCAAGGACATACTAGGTTGAATCACTTAAGGAAGATTTATGATGTGCAATTATGAGCATATAACTTTCTTCAAGGATGACTGGGCCTTCGAATGTTTTACTTCGGATTGATCAGCTTCTTTATATTGTGAAGGGGAAATCGAGTAGGGCTCTGTTTACTAGTTTAGCCTTTTACAACCCCGACAGAGTTACTCTTTAGATTTTCACGACCCTGATCCACAACTATGAGGTGGTATCTACAGCCTAGTAAAAGAAAACATCTTCTAGAGCCTTGGCTATCTCTTTCATCACATAACTTCTCCTTTTTTTTTGTATAGAAAAGAGTGCCAGTTTTATGTTGCCCTGCTCAATTTTCACCTTCTCTCTCTCTCTTTTGAAAAATACCAAAGTCTGGAAAGCCTTGCTAAAATCAATTTTTTTTTATTCTTCATCGATCTGGAAAGCCTGGGTACCGATAGCCTCTATAGACACTTAAATAATTTCACGAATCAAAGTCCCCTCTTACGACCAACTTTTCTTGGATTCCCTGGGAGTTCTCCAGCCAAACAGTATAGTAGTTTCTTTATAATTAAAATAATTGTGGCAAGCAAGACACAAAATTCAATTATCTTTCTACTGTTGTTCTGAATAACAAAATAGTTCCATTGTTCAGTTTAAGCAGACTATCTCTTATTTGAAATAAAACAAAATGAACACAGGATTTTGAACTCAGAATAAAACAATTTTTTTTTTTTAGGTTGATTCTTTCTTTGTTGCCCAAGAAAAACTTAAACAAACAAAATTTAAAAGCTAAAGAGAAATTTGTACAGACCTTAAAAGATAAAACATAGAAATTTCAAAAATCAAACAAAATAAAATAAAAACAAACTACCTCAAAGCTTATTTACAATATATACACATGTTACAATGTCTTTGTGATTTATTCCAATGATGTATTTGATGGAACAGCTGAGAAATAATGCTTTAGATATTGACCACTCACAAGAAGGTTCAAAAAATTACCTTCCAGGTCCTTTAAGTGAAAAGCATTATTACCTAGGGTCTCGAAAATCTGGTATGGCCCTATCCACAGAGGTTGCAGCTCAATGTGTTTACGCTTCTTTTCATGGGCTTTGTCCCATAGAAACACCAGGTCTACACGATTGAAGGCACTCACCCTGGCCTTTTCGTCAAGCCAGTGCTTGACTATCTCTTGGTGTCGACTAAAATGCTCTACGACTTGAAGTCGTCCACCCTGCAAATCAACCAAGTCCAACACACGAGCTTTTGTATCTGCATGATCAAAGTAATGTAAAGCAAATTTTAATCCTGGTACTAATGCTTCATATTCTACCAAATTATTTGTGTAGAGAAACTATAAACGATAAGACATAAAACCGATTTGATTTTTTGGTCCTTTAAGAATAGCCCCTGTACTAGAACCTTGCTTAGATTTAGCTCCATCAATATGAAGCATTCCAACTTCATTATCGTGATCTTAGTGAGCTTTAACCAGTTTCTCCTTTTGAGTAGTTGTCAAATTATAAACCCCGATATAACAACCCTTAGCAAGATTAACAGTCTCATTCTTGGCATTATATTCTGTGATCATGAGTTTATATCTTAGTTCTTTGTCGATTCTTAATTGATTTGCAAAACCATTCTAGGGTAACCACATATGCAAAAAATCAGTAGCCAAGTACCCATTCAAGGATTTTGACCAATCCCTGCTCAGAAGCATTTCGTATCCTATAGGAATATCCACCACCTGAATGTCAATTTTGTGTTGCGCTCTCGGCTTAGATGCTAGCTGGATGTGTATATTCTAAATTTCACCTACCACTTTAACCTCAGACTTATCCAATTGGATGACTCTCATCTCGAAGTTCATGGGGGTCAAACCCAACTGTTGACAGATGGCTAGAGGAATGACATTGGCTGAAACACCAGAAACTACCAGACAATTGTGTAAATTTTTCCTAAATATACAGACAGTCAGTAGGAAAGGCAAAACTTTAGTCTTTTCTTTGTACATAGCCATATTCGCATTAGCTATCTTCTTCCCCTTTTCTAGAGCTTTGGTAGTAGGTTCAGAGTATGTTTTGATCAGGCTATCCCTTTGTTCAAAAATTTGGGCCAACTCATGAAGAGTGATGTTGGCTTTGATCTTCTTCATGTCCTCCACTATATTATATCCCTTATTGAGTGGAGGGAAAAATGCATCTGGTCCTCTCGGATTTCCTCCCTTGGGAGGAGGTGGGTTATTATTCAAAGATGGATCTGGAGGTGTAGACGTAGTATTAGGCTCTGTTCTATTCCTGAGGTTGTAGTTATCCCTCCTGTACTATTGAAAGGCTTGCACTTCATCCATGGGTATCTCTACAACATTCTATAATTCTTCTGAGAAAGTGAAAGAATCTAACACCATAGCTGCACTATGTTTGGATGAACTTGGAGCATCCGCAGTTCTTTGATGTTTAGGAGAAACCAACTCACCAGATAGAGCTTCAAAGGCATTACAAAACTCCAAACAATCTAATTCCCCATGCTAAGAAGTGGCATGTATCCTACACCAGTTAGGCAAAGCCAAGTCACAAATATTTACATCATGCCTTTTACCTTTATAATCCTTATTGGGTTCGTATGGGGGCTGAGTGAATATGTTTTGTTGATAAGGAAATCTGTTTGGGTTTTCGTCGGTGGACACTTGCCTTTTGAAAGTCAAAAAGTCATTTGCAAACTTTTGGACCACCCTTGAAACTTCCTCAACTCTTGTGTTATCAGATTCTTTCTCTGGATTCTGTACATTTTCAGCAGGTGTTACAGCCAATGGATTTTCTGATGGTGGAGTTTGACATGCTGGCAACATCATTTGGTGTGGTACGGGATTGAAAATAGGGGCACCCCATGTCATAAAAGGAGTTTGATGAGCATTCAAAGGTTGAGGTCCCAGTTGTCTTTCAAGAACTAGAGCTTCTTTATAAGCCTTTGTTAGATTGGTAATAGAGGCATCTCTTTTCAAGAAAATAGAAGTCATTGGATCTAGAGAATTCCTAAAAATTTCTAATGCCAGGTCTGCATTTGGCACATAATAACTTGTTAGTCTACCATAAGCCTTTTGAAATCTGACATTGTAAGATCTGACAGATTCATTTATTTCTCTTTTAATACCAGAAAATTGCTAATATAATACACTAGGATCTATCACTTCACCAAACAGTGATACAAAAACCTTTTCCAAGTCATTCCAACTGGTAATAGAATCATTAGTGAGATTCAGAAACCAGTCGTATGCTCCCTCCTAGAGGGTGAATGGGAACAATCTGCAAGCCACATATTTGTGCTGTATATTTAACAATTTTAGAGCATTCTTGAAGGCTACTAGGTGTTCTTCTGTTGTTCTAGTCCCATCATGCTTGTATCTAGGAAGATACCTCTCAGGATTTCTAGGCAGATCATGGGCTACACCAGGGATATTTAAGGCAGTGGAACCCAACTAGTTTGCCATTACTACTTGATTGATGATGATACTTTCATTTGTAGTTGGAGTAACTACAAGTGGTGATAAAACTATTTCAGACAAGGACTTGGCCCTTCTGAGGCTGCTTCTTCTTGGGGTTTCTAACTTAGGCACAAGGAGCTCTCCAGCTCTGGAGTGGGACCTTGTTACTCAATAATTAGAATCCATATTTTTCACCAGCAACTTACAACCTTACAATCCTTAAAAAACTACTAAACTTCGGCCCTCCTTCTAGCGCCAATTTTAAATGTTGGTTCAACTTTTATACACACCCTATGAAGAATTAGAATGAAAACCCGATAACACTTATAAGGTATAAATCCCACTCACTTTAGGATCTTGCTGGATATCCAAGGTGTGAGTTACAGAGTTGGGTCAAATGTCTATTCACTCTTTTTCGCTTATGGAATAGTTTCAAGCAGACTATCTATTACCTTACAATGGGTTCTCAAATTTAGTTCAGTAATATTTTTGGAATTGGTTATCTTTGTGGACACTCAGATTTACAATTAGTTCTTTGATCTAGCTCTTTATGTTTTAGCAGTTTTAAATAAAAGATAAATTATAAAGAAGATAAAAATGGATCATTCAATCGGTGGAACAGAGAGAGTAGAGTAGGGAAAAAAGAGAAGTTTACCTAACTTAGCTACAAAACCAAAACTACCAATTTTAGTTATACCAGTTAGCTTCACAATAGAACAAATCAAAGAGGAAAGTGTCCAGCTTTCTAAGATCACCTTTCGCTAAGAGCGTAAGATAGAGACGAAACAGATCTAAAAGAAAATCACAAACAGAAGGGAAGTCAGTTGAAATTGGTATCTCTCACCAGCAGCTTAACTCGCATAGTGAGGACAGAGCAATTAGAACAGGCTTGAACCTTAAATATATAATTTTCCCTAGCATACAATAAAAGAGTGAAGCCTAGTAGCATACCCAATCTTTGATAACACAGATCTATAGCATAAATTAAATAAAATCTTAATAAAACAAAAACAAAAGAAGATGAAATTATCGCAATATGAAAGAGATTAGGCTCCTGGCCACGCTATCATAGAAAATGAAAAATCACACCAACTCTAAGTCCAAAACAAAGCTTTCAACAAATATTTGCAGGAAATTGCTCCAATAGCTCTTTATTCTAAGTTTTTGCCTCTTGAGTTTACATCCGGAAGAAGTATATATAGACTCAGGACAAACCTTGATCTTTTCAAAAATATCTTCTTCCAAAACCCTAAATCTTATCACTTAAACTCTACTACCTAAGTTTTACAATATAAGGCCTTTTAAAATAGAGTTTCGATAAAACCTAACCATTCTGCAAATCTTAGTGCGGTTACTTGCCATAAATGGAGAAGGCACGATCTGATATTATTCTCATCCATCTGTAACTGCAAGTAAATATCTTCGTTTTTTGGCTGGTCGTCGATATATTCCATAAATGGGCACTGCGTGTGAAGGTATCTTCATCTTTCTGGTGCATTTGCCGAGAGCGTCTCATTAATTCCTCAAAGAAATTCGGATGAGTCACTAGTTTCTCTAAAATTTTATCTTCGTAGAGCCACCTTCGAGTTGAAATTCTCTGCACACCATTACTTTCACCATAAATTCTCTCGTTAAATGCGTCCATCGGCAAATTTTGATAACTGTGTGTAGATATTTTCATTTTTTGGCCAATTGCTGATATATTCCATTAAATGAGGCAGCTGCTTAGTCATCGTAAAGTCTCTTTACGACCAGATCTACAAAATCTGGATGGACCAAAATTTCTCAGCATCTCACATTTCCATCTGATGGCCTTCGCTTGATCCGTGCTTATTTTGTCTTTTTCACCATTACTTCTGCTAGTATGCAACTGCTAGATGGCTTTCTGCAAAAGACAAAACCAGGATTAGCATGTTAATATTATTAAATTAAAACCCTAATGCTCATTATATTTCGGCTTGATTTCCTTCTTCCAATCTTATGGCATCGCAAAAATGAGACAGGTCTAAAAACGAAACATGTCGTGATATCGTGATGTTTTCTTTGAGCTATGCCTCCACTTAACACTTGTCACGATATCATGACGTTTTCAAAACTTGCATCGCAATTTCATGACATTTCTATCCCTTGGCTCTTTTAGCCAAATGCATCACGATTTCATGATGTTTCCATCACTTGGGTCCTTCAACCAAATGCGTCATGATTTCGCAATGTTTCCATCGCTTGGGTCCTTCAACCAAATGCGTCGCGATTTCACGATGTTTCTATCCCTTGGCTCTTTTAGCCAAATGCATCATGATTTCATGACGTTTCTATCCCTTGGATCTTTTAGCCAAATGCGTCACGATTTCATGACATTTCCATCGCTTGGGTCCTTCAACCAAATGTGTCATGATTTCGTGACGTTTCATCGCTTGGGTCCTTCAACCAAATGCATCATGATTTTGTGACGTTTCTATCCCTTGGCTCTTTTAGCCAAATGCGTCACAATTTTGCGATGTTTCTATCCCTTGGATCTTTTAGCCAAATGCGTCATGATTTCATGACGTTTCCATCGCTTGGGTCCTTCAACCAAATGTGTCACGATTTCACGACGTTTTTATCCCTTGGCTCTTTTAGCCAAATGCATCACGATTTCACAATGTTTCTATCCCTTGGCTCTTTTAGCCAAATGCGTCATGATTTCACGATGTTTCCATCGCTTGGGTCCTTCAACCAAATGCGTCGTGATTTCATGACGTTTCCTTTGAACTTTGCCTCCACTTAACACACGTCACGATTTCATGACGTTTCCAAAACTTACGTCGTGATTTTGTGACGTTTCCATAACTTGCATCATGATTTTGCGATGTCTCCATTGCTTGGGTTTTTCAATATAAACCATGTCGCGATTTCATGATGCTTCCAAAACTTGGCACTTTCTACCAAAATGCATCGCGAAATCGCGACGCTTCTATCACTCGACACTTTCTACCAAAGGCATCGCGAAATCGTGACATTTCTATCACTCGGCACTTTCTACCAAAATGCGTCGTGAAAACATGGCATGTCACGATATCGCAACGTTTTTGTCACTCAACATTTTTCTTCATCGAACATCATGAAAACATGGCATGTCGTGATATCGCGACGTTTTCTACAAGCTTTGCTTCTGATCCAAACCTGTCGCGATATTGCGACGTTTTCTACACGCTTCGCTTTCAAATAAAACTTGTCTCGAAATTGTGATGCTTTCTCTAATTAGCTATTTCAAATGAAACACGTCATGAAAATGGAACGTTCTCTTCAAGTTTGGCTTTATGACCAGAATATGTCATGATATTGCTGCGTTTTCATCCCTCGGCCTTTTTACCAAAACACATCGTGAAATTGTGACGTTTTCGTCGCTTGGTCCTTTCTACCAAAATATGTCGCGATATCACGACGTTTCCAAAAATGGAAAATGTCATGATATCGCGACGTTTCCAAAAACAAAAATTGTCACGAAATCGCGATGTTCCCAAGTGACTTCCACTTTGCCAATTCTCCAAAAATTGTAGGTTGACTCCAATGATTTTGTTCATCTGTATTTTGCATTTTTTACATATTAGTGAAAGATCTTTACTCATAATGACTCTAACATTTTAAACAAATGAATTCTAAATTGAAATCAAAGCCATATGCAAGCCCACTTAGATACTTTGGTATATGCAAAACTTGAAGAAGAAGGAGGCACACAAAATTTGGAATTAAAAACCTGAAAAACATCAAGAAGGTCCCTACGGCAAAATGAAAGCTAAATATTTTCAAATGATGGAATTTCATTTTTTTCAGTGGGGGTGTGTTGCTTCTCAATAGTAAGTATAAGCTTATATTCACTTTGATCTTCGTTTGGTGGAATATTTTTCATAATTTTAATGAGTTTTTGACTAAATATATAGCATTGTTAAACAAACTACTTTTAACTAAAGGTTGTATTATATACTAAATAAATTCAAATAACGTAGAGAGGAGAAAATGGAATCAATACATTAGAAACAACTACATAAATAAACAAAAGATAAAAACACAAATAAAAGGTAAAGGTGTTCTTGGACACCACTTATATTCTTCACTAACAAGGAAAGAATAATATACATTTGATACAATATATGGTTGGCATGGAGTAAAAATAATTTGTTAATACAATGATACTTATTCTAATGAATGCCAAAATGATACATTATTTTTTAATGGATCATATAGATAATCCTAGAAGATATCACATGGACCCATTGGCTAATACAATATATAATGTCAATCATGGCTAATAAGTGAAAGATCACACATTTCAACATCTTAGAGGTTATAGAGAGAAGAAATTGCTACATATTCCTCCCTAACTCAAGACAAATCAATCAATCAACTATGCTCTCAAGTCTTATCGAAGACTTATCTCAAATAAGCCTTGTAAGCTTCCACAAAAGCTCACACCAATATATCCTCAAGTTCTATCTAGAACTTGTTCAATCTACTTAATAAGTTCTCTCAAGAACTTATCCAAATCTGCTCTCAATCTGTATTGTAAGCTTCCACAAAAGCTTACCCAAATCTGTCCATAAGTCTTCTCAAAGACTTACCTCAAATATTCTTAACAAGTCCACACTAGAACTTGTCCAATCTCATAGAAACATAAAGATAATTGTTAGAGACTCAATATGCTCTATACTCATCACAATGCTCAATTACTTTCAATCACTCTTTTAGAAACATACAGAGAATTTTTAGAGACTCAATATGATTCACATTCACCTCAATGCTCAATCACTTTCAATCACTCTTTCATAAACATAAATGAAATTTTTAGAGACTCAATATGCTTCACATTCACCTCAATTCTCAATCACTTTCAATCACTCTTTCATAAACATACAGAGAATTGTTAGAGAGTCAATATGCTTCATAATCACCTCAATGCTCAATCACTTCCTCAAATCAATTCAAAATATAGAATAGTTTATTTTATAGAACTTGAACAATCACTTCACACATCCACTTGACTAGGCTCAACCAAATCTATTCAACCAATCACTAAATGAAACAATCCTTGCTTACAAACCCTAGTCCAAGCATATGAACCTTCACTCAAAATGTTTCCAACAATGCTTATCAACCAATCTCACATAACAATGATACTCATGTTATTTTCAAACCCTAGTTCAAGTTCTTCACTCAACCAATGGCTTCAACAACAATGCTTATAAAATAATCTCACATAACAATGATACTCATGTTATTTTCAAACCCTAGTTCAAGTTCTTCACTCAACCAATGGCTTCAACAACAATGCTTATAAAACAATCTCACATAACAATGATACTCATGTTCTTTTCAAACCCTAGTTCAAGTTCTTCACTCAACCAATGACTTCAACAACAATGCTTATAAAATAAGGTTTTAACAACAACTATTTATTCTAGAAAACCTTGAAGCATTAACTCAATACACTCAATAAGGAGACTTGCTTAAGTCATTTTCACTCCAAACTTGTTTTCCAGAAAACCAACCAATCAACTCAACTATGGAAGAATATGCCCATACATTTTTCTTGATGATGAAGGAACCTCAAAAATTTGCCACAACCACAAACACTTCTTTGCCAAGCTCAAATAAGTTATAAGGTGATAAACTCTCTCAAAGATACAATGTAAATATCAAAACTTACATACACCTTATTACTCCATCTTAAAGAAATAATCCATCAACAATAATTGACCAAACACACCTTACTTTTCTCAATATTGCAATAATGGATTAAGTCACTTTACCAAATATATGAAATAACTCAATTTTTAATTCCTTAAGGTAAAAATAATATTACCCTAGTAAATTTCCATTTACCTCTTAGGTAAATATCATAACCAATTTACCCCTTATCTCTCCCTAGCCTTAGCAAAGCAAAGAATATTTTTTATTTATATTAGCAACTCTTATCTCTCCACAACCTTACTAACTTCATCAAAAATTAAATAAAAAATATAAAAACCTTTTATATCTCTCGCTCCACATTTCATGAGATTCAATCCTGCACTCTCTTCCTTGCTAACGCCTTGGTCGTGGCTTGCTAGCCGTGTGAGCCAAGTACTCACCTGCTCACTAAAAGCATAGAAGGCGCTTTAATATTTCACTGAATCCTTTAGAGCCCTTGGCTCCCTTCTCCTCTTGCCACGTAGTGTGTTCGATGCACTCCCTTCTTACTGAATGCATGAACATTTTTGTTTGCTACTCCTTGGCAATTTCTCCATGAATCTTAGCACGATTTTCAGCACAAAAATAATCGAAGGAAATTCGAATACCTAATTTTTAACTTAGGTAAAGGTTTAAATACCTTTTGCCTTCCAAATCTTGCACGTCAACGGTGTATTAAACTTGGACATCGGCACCTTTATAATATGCATAATTAATTTATAAATCATTTAAATTCTATTTAGAATTTAAATTATACAAATTAACTTTATACCCTTTGGATTTATAAAATTTAAAGCCTCCTTGGGGGGGTTAAATAAAAACTTTTTGTTGCTCATAATGATTTAATAAAAAATAATTTTTCTACCATGGTTTTAATAAAATTCCTTTATGTTTGCCTCACATAATATAAAAATAATATTATGACATCTTTTCAATCAACCTCTCGAATTATTCCTTTTGAACTTTTGACATCAACTGTAGTTTATTCCTTGACATCAATGACAACTTCGTTCCTTGACATCAATGACAACTTTGACTCAAAATGTCCAAAAAATAACTCTAAGGAATACCAAGGTTGAGAAATGGAAGTCCTTTGAGAATATTCAATAATCTAAATTTCCAAAAAATAATGTACATTCAAATCTCAACCCACATGACTAGTAAAGCTATTACTGAAACTTGTATATTCTGACTTTATTGGCCATAATTGTCTAATTTAATCATATATAATCCTATGGATAGTAATTATGCAATATACTTTTATGTAATTAACCCAATAGACCCATCGTTAAAACTTTATTATGGTTAACCTTTCGTAAACCCTTTATGCCTAATGTATAATGGGCAATAGCTTAATAACTTGTAATTGATATTTAAACCTTAATGTAATGTTTGCATGGGTTAAATGATTTATAGACAAATAAGGGTGATTCAAATAACTACTCAAGAAATTCTCACCTTGATGTAAGAAAGAGAAGAAGATTTTAAAATCATTCACCCTACCTTGGATTTTATAGAAGATAATTTTGAAGAGCTGTAGGGATGAGAAATAATAACAAATGATGGCACCAAATCCAGCTCAATTTTGAGTTCTTTAAAGCAGCCCTGTTTGGAGAAAATCAGGAAAAATGGGTCAATATTATGAATGAAATGGATGATTTGGTAAGAGATGCAAAAAAAAAATTGGTAGACATTGGTTTATACTTAGACCAGTGCTTAGTAGCCATAGATATAGAATAAGTGTTCAAAAGCATCGTGGAAAGGCTCGATTATGAAATAAGTGATGAAGTAGAAATGATTAGACAAACAACACTCATGGTAAACACTGTAGAGATGTTACTATTTTAGTATGAAAGAAACACATCCAATATTACCATAAAAAAGAACATAATTCTGGAGAAAATAAAAATGTTTATGATTGCAACCACATTTGACACAGAGGTATGGATATTGATGACTGAGAAAATAGAAAAGCTACAAAAAGTTCGAAAAGAGAAGAAAATTAGAACTCCTGGTCAGCATCTGGAAACAGGTGATGAGGCCCAAAAATGCCTCATTATTGCACAATGTTTGACTACCATATGATAAGTTAATTGCCAAATAGTTGACTAAAATATACTATTTGTTAAGTGTTTGCATGATTTTATGTTAGGAATACTATATCTCTGTTTTTGACTATTTTCAGCATTTTGTGACTGATTTTGCTTGATTAAGTAGCAAGTAAAAACATGCATTTCAATTAACCAAATGTGGTATGCTGATATCCATTAACTTCTCAATGGTTTTTGAATGTTTTCCTGCCCTTCAACTTGTTTCAAATCCACATTGAAGCCAAAATTTTAGGACTGTCATAAATCTGAAAATCTGAAAAAATAGCCATATAAAAATCAGCAAGCTGTCACTTTATAGGAACACCTTGAAGTTGTCAAGCAAAGCATGAGGATATGGATGGAATGAGTTCAGAAGGACTACAGAAGACATCTGACCTATTTAGAAGCATTCCCACATGGTCTAAATAGGCAGCAACAGGGTATAACAGAGCAGGGACAATTGTGCAGCACTGTTGCACTATTTCAGCATGGTTACTTGGTGAATGAAGTGTATAAATTCAGTAGCAACTTGATGTACTCCTTCATGTTGATATTTGAATAATTTTTCCATGTTATAATTTGTTTGAATTTGCAAGAAATGCCAATATTTTACAACTATGCAGCAGAGTTGGAAAATGCAGTAATTTACCATGTAAATTCCAACAAGCTACCAATGAATGGCAAGGCATGGAATTCACACATGGAGAGGAATGAAGGCTATTGCAATCTGATCCTGAGGGCTAATCCACCTGAGAAATGCAGCTAAAATCACTTGAAGAGCACATAGTTGTTCATTCTGAAGATCTTCGAAATGAACAGACATCTTCGAAATGAGAAATACAGTCTCTTTGAAATGAGCCACTTATCTTCGAAATGAGAACAGAAAGTGCTTTTTGACTTTTTGACTATTTTTGATGATGGAAAAAGGGAAAGAAGGTTGAAAAGGTTAAAGGAAAATATCTCCCATCTGACTTTGTCGTCCTTGCCATCCAAAGCCACCATTCATGGAAAAGATCAATTTTGATCCTCTTCTAGGATAAACCCAGAAATAACTACGAGCATAATAGGAAGTTGTTTGCAAGATAGAAATGGCATATTCTGAAGTGGAGAAAGATGTGTGAGATATTTCTAGACTCCTCCCATGTACTCCCACCATTCTAAGGGCCAATGACTACTACTGCAACACAAACTGTCCAGATTTGCATTTATTTTAGATCCAGAATTATTGGCAAATCACTGTAAAGTAGCACATAGGCTGATTTGAGCATGGGATATGTTGTAAATATTTATATAAATAACACAGCTCCCTCCTTGGTTGAGCCAGTTAGGAATTAGAATAGAGGAGAGTTTTCAATAGCAGCAATTAGGACTGTACAATAATTTTCTATAACATGTTTTATCATCAATAAAAGTGCAGTTATTTTATCATTTTCTATTCTGAGTGTTAATTAGTTAAGGAGTGCTTTTCACCTCCTTCTAGATCAGGAAGTATGGGCCCACTTTCAGATCTAGAAGGAGGGATTTTATGGTAGGTTTTAATCTATAATTTTGTTGTAGCAGAATTAATAGATTGCTTGCCAGATTTCATTTTCTTGTTTTTATTTTGTATTATGTGATTTATGTTTTCTATTATGTTTGTGTACAACATTTGTGTGTATGTCAGCTGAAAAATTATATTAAGCATTTTTCCTTTGCTTTCCATGTTTTCCCTACTTTCTATTTTAGCAACTTTCCATTTTTAGCATATTTCATTTTGCTGTCAATTCCTATAGTAGAAGCTTGACGACCTTTTGTGGCAGGGCATTGACAGGTGTTTTTAGAATAAGTTTCATTTACAAGCATCATTTCAATTATGCAAGAGTAACTAGATTTCAATTCTGCAAATGTAACTTAGGATTTCATTTTCAGCAATTTCAATTATGCAAAAGTAGATTAGATTTCAATTTAGCAATTTCAATTCATGCAATTGTAGTTAGATTTCAATTCTTGCAACTTAGAATTAGTTTTTAATTCCTGCAATTAATTTAGTTTCCATTCTATAGACTAGGTTTAGTGTGACACCAAAAGGCTAAACCAAAATCTGCTTCACCCAATAAATGCTTGAAATCTGAATGCCTAAATTGTACTCTGCCCTAGCCTTCTATCGTAGACAGCCTTGGACACCACCCTAGATTGATAAGATCTTTGAGATTAAATGATGAGACTCAATGACACTCATCATTTTGGCATCGTTGTCAGGGATCATGGTGTTGTTAGAGGGTAAAAGTAGTCAAATAATTATTATTGTGCTAACTTATGAAGTTTAGAGTAAAATCTGAATGTAATAGTTGGTATAAATAATAATTATTGATAGTTGCATTTCAGTCCATTTAGAAAACAAGCAACCACAGGGAGGTGATCTTCACACTTGGGGGTTAAATTGCTTATGTTTGAAATTCTTGATAAAAATTGAAAGAATTCATCATCCTCATTATCAAGAAACATAAGATCTCTTAAAAAATTAGAAGAGCCATCTGCTAGTACTACCTTTTTATATCCATATCATCAGGGTAGTATAAAAAATTTGTACTAGGTGTTGGGAAAGATATCATGGTAGATATACAAGACTATCCCTTGAACAAAATAGCCATATCAGCTACCTGTAGCATTTGTTCACAGGGACATATCATTGATGAATGCCATTTACTTCCATAACTTAGAGATGCAAAATTTGTTGCCTAGTCTGAATTCTTCTCAAAGAGAGATCCCAACAACAACAAACAGGGCAAGTAAATCAACCACCACCTTCAGCCCAACCTATGGCCAATATGAATAATACAGGACAGGCAACCCCTGTCTATGTAAGCTAAAAATATTAAAAAAAATCACAAAAACTTTTGCACAATCAAAATAGGAGTTTACAACTTAATGATGATCCTAGAGTTTTCCATTATTACTTAAATATTGTTAGGATTTTACCATGCTAAACCGCAACCTAGCAATTCTTAGCCTACACAGACAATAGTTGATCTCATTAGAGGTGATCCTACCGACAAGTAGTTGATCTACTAAAGTTGTACACTTCTTGTCTTATTGTGCAAACCAAAAATATTCTTTTTTAGCCCAACCTATGATCAATCTGAATAATACAGGATAGGCAACCCCTGTCTATGTAGCTGAATCTGGTATAAAAAAAAAACTGCAAGAAATGTTATTGATTGCAGCAACATCCAACTGTGCTCAAACAAGAACTTACCTGAGCTTGAAGAGACAAAAATCAATGGAGATACACAGAAAACCTTTAGTCCAAACACACAGAAATTAGCCTTGGATAAAGGAGAAAAACTACACATAGAAAATTTACTTCCATTGAACTCCTTAGTAAGAAATTACAAAGGGGTAAATTATGTCCTCCTAGGAATGAAACAAATTGAAGTGCAGCCAAGAAAATTCTTGAACATTATTAGTTGGCTGAATTATAAACAAAAAGCAAAATTGTTGCTATTTTGAAACAATATTTCAATCCCTTTACATGGAATTACAAGGGTATATCAAGATTTTATCTTGATGTAAGCACTTAACATCTTTTGGGAATTGGTATTTAATTGTTTCAAGAACAGATTGACAAGATTTTGCAGACTAGGAGGCATGGACAACACTTGATTGAAGAAGTTTTCAGATATGGAGCAAGTGCTTCTTTCTCCCATTGGTAATTCATGGAGGATGTTAGTGGTGAATGGACATTGCCTTCGGGTATACCATGCACCATTAACTAAGGAGGAGTTCTTGAAGGAGATTCCATTGGATGTACACATAATGGAAGAGAATTTCTCTTCAATATCAGATTCAGAGTGATGATAAAAAGTTTGAAAAAAAAAAAATATACAAGAAAAGCAAAAAGAAGAATAGTCTTGTTTGTGAACTTCCTTCTTGGGTACAAGCAAGACAAGAAAAATTGAAAAAAAAAAAAAAGAGAAAAAAATTGCAACAAAGGCATGTCCCACAAAATGGGGATACATGAGGACAAGCATCAATTTCAGCAAGGAAGAGGAACAATGGAGCCAATACTTCATTTCCAGTAATAAGGAGGCAATTATGATGTAAGAAGATTCTTACTGCTCATCTAGAAAGGAAGGTTGCATCAATGTTGCAGGTTTCAACAGAAAGAGATGGTGTTTTCATACAACAATTGACATGTTTTTGCAGAATAAGGATTGGTCTTATCCAAATAAGAGTGAGAGATTTTCTCTCTCATTGAAGCACTTGAAAAAAAAAGAGGACAGAAGTTGGTTGAAAACCAGAAATGGCAGCCTCTTCTGATGAAAAAAATGAAAAAAAGATGAAAGAAAAGAAAAAAAAATGAATAATTCAGTAGTGAAAACCTTCTTGGAGGCGCTACTGAGTTGGCTTGCATGAAAACCGATTTTTTGGCATGCATTGCCTTGTTGATCTACCCATCATTGTTCCACCATTGTACAAATCTCACATTGCACATGTGTTATTTTGTTTATGTTTTCAGATAGCCTCCTAACAATCATCAAAAGCAGCTTGTAAGGTGCATGACCAATTTTCAGGACAGTAAGGTATGTGTTTCTTGCATTTAATTCATAGTAAACATTTAGCATTTAGTGTATGATAATCGGTATTTGGCATAAACTATTCATACAATATTGACAAGTTGAAAAAGGAACATGTTCAAGATGTCAAGAAACACCCCCTTATGCCCTTAATTGCATGGAAATTCCAAAACTATGCAAAAACCTGATTTTGGGACAGACATGGCAGCAATTCTATTTCAATTTGTAGGGCAAATTTTAGAAGGAGAACTGCAAGTTTATATCTCACAATTGTCTGATAAATTGAAGGAGGATAATCAACAAAATGCACCTGAAGGTTCTATTTTAGTACTACTAGAATAAAATAACAACATACAAAACAAAGAATAACATCTAAACAAAAGGATGAAGAAGGGATTTTTGATGTTATGGAAGGCTTATACACTCTAGAGATGGGCCCACAATAGAATCTATAGCTAAATTTTGCATAAGAGGTCATTTCTGCATTTTTTTTGAAGATCTTCGAATGAACACATATTTCTCTTCGAAATGAGCAGATATCTTCGAAATGAGCAAAACTGTACCAAAATTGCTAAAAATGCTACAGAATAGCAAAAAGAGTAGGGTACATCAAATATTGAGGTTTATAAGGCTCTACCACAAGTAAGTACATCCCTCAAGCATTTCAAATCAAAAATTTTATCAATTTTGTTCAAAAGGTGCAAACAACAAAAATAAGCATTCAGGCTGAAATGTTGTTAAGAACAAAAAATTCCATCAGTAGTAGTGCATCTGCCAAATACGGTTCCACAATAAGACTATTGCAAGATGAATCATATGATATCAAGCCTTTAAGAGGTACCTTGCAACACTAAAACTTGTAGAAAAATAGAAAAAGAGTCATACATGTGCTTAATTGCAAAATACTTGATATAGTGCAGCAAGGAGGAATTTCTCAGTTAGCAGGTAGCAAAGGATGTTGTTCACAAGAATAAAACCTGCATATTACTATGGCCTACTAAGATGCATGAGGGCATGCATCAGTTCAAGTTGGGGGGATGATGAGGCCCAAAAATGCCTCATTATTGCACAATGTTTGACTACCATATGATAAGTTAATTGCCAAATAGTTGACTAAAATATACTATTTGTTAAGTGTTTGCATGATTTTATGTTAGGAATACTATATCTCTGTTTTTGACTATTTTCAGCATTTTGTGACTGATTTTGCTTGATTAAGTAGCAAGTAAAAACATGCATTTCAATTAACCAAATGTGGTATGCTGATATCCATTAACTTCTCAATGGTTTTTGAATGTTTTCCTTGCCCTTCAACTTGTTTCAAATCCACATTGAAGCCAAAATTTTAGGACTGTCATAAATCTGAAAATCTGAAAAAAATAGCCATATAAAAATCAGCAAGTTGTCACTTTATAGGAACACCTTGAAGTTGTCAAGCAAAGCATGAGGATATGGATGGAATGAGTTCAGAAGGACTACAGAAGACATCTGACCTATTTAGAAGCATTCCCACATGGTCTAAATAGGCAGCAATAGGGTATAACAGATGAGGGACAATTGTGTAGCATTGTTGCACTATTTCAGCATGGTTACTTGGTGAATGAAGTGTATAAATTCAGTAGCAACTTGATGTACTCCTTCATGTTGATATTTGAATAATTTTTCCATGTTCTAATTTGTTTGAATTTGCAAGAAATGCCAATATTTTACAACTGTGCAACAGAGTTGGAAAATGCAATAATTTACCATGTAAATTCCAGCAAGCTACCAATGAATGGCAAGGCATGGAATTCACACATGGAGAGGAATGAAGGCTATTGCAATCTGATCCTGAGGGCTAATCCACCTGAGAAATGTAGCTAAAATCACTTGAAGAGCACATAGTTGTTCATTCCGAAGATCTTCGAAATGAACAGACATCTTCGAAATGAGAAATACAGTCTCTTTGAAATGAGCCACTTATCTTCAGAATGAGAACAAAAAGTGCTTTTTGAATTGTTGACTATTTTTGATGATGGAAAAAGGGAAAGAAGGTTGAAAAGGTTAAAGGAAAATATCTCCCATCTGACTTTGTCGTCCTTGCCATCCAAAGCCACCATTCATGGAAAAGATCAATTTTGATCCTCTTCTAGGATAAACACAGAAATAACTGCAGCATAATAGAAAGTTGTTTGCAAGATAGAAATGGCATATTCTGAAGTGGAGAAAGATGTGTGAGATATTTCTAGACTCCTCCCATGTACTCCCACCACTGAAGATGCTTTCTAAGGGCCAATGACTACTACTGCAACACAAACTGTCCAGATTTGCATTTATTTCAGATCCAAAATTATTGGCAAATCACTGTAAAGTAGCACATAGGCTGATTTGAGCATGGGATATGTTGTAAATATTTATATAAATAACACAGCTCCCTCCTTGGTTGAGCCAGTTAGGAATTAGAATAGAGGAGAGTTTTCAATAGCAGCAATTAGGACTGTACAATAATTTTTTATAACATGTTTTGTCATCAATAAAAGTGTAGTTATTTTATCATTTTCTGTTCTGAGTGTTAATTAGTTAAGGAGTGCTTTTCACCTCCTTCTAGATCAGGAAGTATGGGCCCACTTTCAGATCTAGAAGGAGGGATTTTATGGCAGGTTTTAATCTATAATTTTGCTATAGCAGAATTAATAGATTGCTTGCCAGATTTCATTTTCTTATTTTTATTTTGTATTATGTGATTTATGTTTTCTATTATGTTTGTGTACAACATTTGTGTGTATGTCAGCTGAAAAATTATATTAAGCATTTTTCCTTTGCTTTCCATGTTTTCCTGCTTTCTATTTTAGCAACTTTCCATTTTTAACATATTTCATTTTGTTGTCAATTCCTATAGTAGAAGCTTGACGACCTTTTGTGGTAGGGCATTGACAGGTGTTTTTAGAATAAGTTTCATTTACAAGCATCATTTCAATTATGCAAAAGTAACTAGATTTCAATTCTGCAAATGTAACTTAGGATTTCATTTCAGCAATTTAAATTCTACAAAAGTAGATTAGACTTTCAATTTAGCAATTTCAATTCATGCAATTGTAGTTAGATTTCAATTCTTGCAACTTAGAATTAGTTTTCAATTCTTGTAATTTATTTTAGTTTCCATTCTTTAGACTAGGTTTAGTGTGACACCAAAAGGCTAAACCAAAATCTGCTTCACCAATAAATGCTTGAAATCTGAATGCCTAAATTGTACTTTGCCCTAGCCTTCTATCGTAGACAGCCTTGGACACCACCCCGGATTGATAAGATCTTTGAGATTAAATGATGAGACTCAATGACACTCATCATTTTGGCATCATTGTCAGGGATCATGGTGTTGTTAGAGGGTAAAAGTAGTCAAATAATTATTATTATGCTAAATTATGAAGTTTAGAGTAAAATCTGAATGAATAGCTGGTATAAATAATAATTATTGATAGTTGCATTTTAGTCCATTTAGAAAACAAGCAACCACAGGGAGGTGATCTTCACACTTGGGGGTTAAATTGCTTATGTTTGAAATTCTTGATAAAAATTGAAAGAATTCATCATCCTCATTATCAAGAAACATAAGATCTCTTAAAAATTAGAAGAGCCATCTGCTAGTACTACCATTTTTATATCCATATCATCAAGGTAGTATAAACAAATTTGTACTAGGTGTTGGAAAGATATCATGGTAGATATACAAGACTATCCCTTGAACAAAATAGCCATATCAGCTACCTGTAGCATTTGTTCACAGGGACATATCATTGATGAATGCCATTTACTTCCATAACTCAGAGATGCAAAATTTGTTGCCTAGTCTAAATTCTTCTCAAAGAGAGATCCCAACAACAACAAACAGGGCAAGTAAATCAACCACCACCTTCAGCCCAACCTATGGCCAATATGAATAATACAGGACAGGCAACCCCTGTCTATGTAAGCTAAATCTATTAAAAAAAAATCACAAAAACTTTTGCACAATCAAAATAGGAGTTTACAACTTAATGATGATCCTAGAGTTTTCCATTATTACTTAAATATTGTTAGGATTTTACCTTGCTAAACCGCAACCTAGCAATTCTTAGCCTACTAGACAATAGTTGATCTCATTAGAGGTGATCCTACCCCTGACAAGTAGTTGATCTGCTAAAGTTGTACACTTCTTGTCTTATTGTGCAAACCAAAAATATTTTTTTTTAGCCCAACCTATGATCAATCTGAATAATACAGGATAGGCAACCCTTGTCTATGTAGCTGAATCTGGTATATAAAAAAAACTTGCAAGAAATGTTATTGACTGGAGCAACATCCAACTGTGCTCAAACAAGAACTTACCTGAGCTTGAAGAGACAAAAATCAATGGAGATACACAGAAAACCTTTAGTCCAAACACACAGAAATTAGCCTTGGATAAAGGAGAAAAACTAGAAAAACTGCACATAGAAAATTTACTTCCATTGAACTCCTTAGTAAGAAATTACAAAGGGGTAAATTTTGTCCTCCTAGGAATGAAACAAATTGAAGTGCAGCCAAGAAAATTCTTGAACATTATTAGTTGGATGACTTATAAACAAAAAGCAAAATTGTTGTTATTTTGAAACAATATTTCAATCCCTTTACATGGAATTACAAGGGTATATCAAGATTTTATCTTGATGTAAGCACTTAACATCTTTTGGGAATTGGTATTTAATTATTTCAAGTACAGATTGACAAGATTTTGCAGACTAGGAGGCATGGACAACACTTGATTGAAGAAGTTTTTAGATATGGAGCAGTGCTTCTTTCTCCCATTGGTAATTCATGGAGGATGTTAGTGGTGAATGGACATTGCCTTCGGGTATACCATGCACCATTAACTAAGGAGGAGTTCTTGAAGGAGATTCCATTGGATGTACACATAATGGAAGAGAATTTCTCTTCAATATCAGATTCAGAGTGATGATAAAAAGTTTGACAAAAAAAAAATAAAAAAAAAAAAAAAAGAAGAATAGTCTTGTTTGTGAACTTCCTTCTTGGGTACAAGCAAGACAAGAAAAATTGAAAAAAAATTGCAGCAAAGGCATGTCCCACAAAATGGGGATACATGAGGACAAGCATCAATTTCAGCAAGGAAGAGGAACAATGGAGCCAATACTTCATTTCCAGCAATAAGGAGGCAATTATGATGTAAGAAGATTCTTACTACTCATCTAGAAAGGAAGGTTGCATCAATGTTGCAGGTTTCAACAGAAAGAGATGGTGTTTTCATACAACAATTGACATGTTTTTGCAGAATAAGGATTGGTCTTATCCAAATAAGAGTGAGAGATGTTCTCTCTCATTGAAGCACTTGAAAAAAAAAAGAGGACAGAAGTTGGTTGAAAACCAGAAATGGCAGCCTCTTCTGATGAAAAAAATGAAAAAAAAGAGGAAAGAAAAGAAAAAAAATGAATAATTCAGTAGTGAAAACCTTCTTGGAGGCGCTACTGAGTTGGCTTGCATGAAAACCGATTTTTTGGCATGCATTGCCTTGTTGATCTACCCATCATTATTCCACCATTGTACAAATCTCACACTGCACATGTGTTATTTTTATGTTTTCAGATAGCCTGCTAACAATCATCAAAAGCAACTTGTAAGGTGCATGACCAATTTTCAGGACAAGTAAGGTATGTGTTTCTTGCATTTAATTCATAGTAAACATTTAGCATTTAGTGTATGATAATCGGTATTTGGCATAAACTATTCATACAATATTGACAAGTTGAAAAAGGAACATGTTCAAGATGTCAAGAAACACCCCCTTATGCCCTTAATTGCATGGAAATTCCAAAACTATGCAAAAACTTGATTTTGGGACAGACATGGCAGCAATTCTATTTCAATTTGTAGGGCAAATTTTAGAAGGAGAACTGCAAGTTTATATCTCACAATTGTCTGATAAATTGAAGGAGGATAATCAACAAAATGCACCTGAAGGTTCTATTTTAGTACTACTAGAATAAAATAACAACATACAAAACAAAGAATAACATCTAAACAAAAGGATGAAGAAGGGATTTTTGATGTTATGGAAGGCTTATACACTCTAGAGATGGGCCCACAATAGAATCTGTAGCTAAATTTTGCATAGGAGGTCATTTCTACATTTTTTTTGAAGCATCTTCGAAATGAATAGACATCTTCAAAATGAGCAGGATATCTTCGAAATGAGCAAAAACTATACCAAAATTGCTAAAAATGCTACAGAATAGCAAAAAGAGTAGGGTACATCAAATATTGAGGTTTATAAGGCTCTACCACAAGTAAGTACATCCCTCAAGCATTTCAAATCCAAAAATTTTATCAATTTTGTTCAAAAGGTGCAAACAACAAAAATAAGCATTCAGGCTGAAATGTTGTTAAGAACAGAAAATTCCATCAATAGTAGTGCATCTACCAAATACGGTTCCACAATAAGACTATTGCAAGATGAATCATATGATATCAAGCCTTTAAGAGGTACCTTGCAACACTAAAACTTGTAGAAAAATAGAAAAAGAGTCATACATGTGCTTAATTGCAAAATACTTGATATAGTGCAGCAAGGAGGAATTTCTCAGTTAGCAGGTAGCAAAGGATGTTGTTCACAAGAATAAAACCTGCATATTACTATGGCCTACTAAGATGCATGAGGGCATGCATCAGTTCAAGTTGGGGGGGATGATGAGGCCCAAAAATGCCTCATTATTGCACAATGTTTGACTACCATATGATAAGTTAATTGCCAAATAGTTGACTAAAATATACTATTTGTTAAGTGTTTGCATGATTTTATGTTAGGAATACTATATCTCTATTTTTGACTATTTTCAGCATTTTGTGACTGATTTTGCTTGATTAAGTAGCAAGTAAAAACATGCATTTCAATTAACCAAATGTGGTATGCTGATATCCATTAACTTCTCAATGGTTTTTGAATGTTTTCTCTGCCCTTCAACTTGTTTCAAATCCACATTGAAGCCAAAATTTTAGGACTGTCATAAATCTGAAAATCTGAAAAAAATAGCCATATAAAAATCAGCAAGCTGTCACTTTATAGGAACACCTTGAAGTTGTCAAGAAAAGCATGAGGATATGGATGGAATGAGTTCAGAAGGACTACAGAAGACATCTGACCTATTTAGAAGCATTCCCACATGGTCTAAATAGGCAACAACAGGGTATAACAGAGCAGGGACAATTGTGCAGCATTGTTGCACTATTTCAGCATGGTTACTTGGTGAATGAAGTGTATAAATTCAGTAGCAACTTGATGTACTCCTTCATGTTGATATTTGAATAATTTTTCCATGTTCTAATTTGTTTGAATTTGCAAGAAATGCCAATATTTTACAACTGTGCAGTAGAGTTGGAAAATGCAGTAATTTACCATGTAAATTCCAGCAAGCTACCAATGAATGGCAAGGCATGGAATTCACACATGGAGAGGAATGAAGGCTATTGCAATCTGATCCTGAGGGCTAATCCACCTGAGAAATGCAGCTAAAATCATTTGAAGAGCACATAGTTGTTCATTCTGAAGATCTTCGGAATGAACAGACATCTTCGGAATGAGAAATACA
The DNA here is from genome assembly GCA_028583015.1 of Wollemia nobilis. Taxonomy (NCBI): domain Eukaryota; kingdom Viridiplantae; phylum Streptophyta; class Pinopsida; order Araucariales; family Araucariaceae; genus Wollemia; species Wollemia nobilis. The sequence goes on from JAQPPZ010002068.1 coordinate 3,440,262, forward strand.
GTCTCTTTGAAATGAGCCACTTATCTTCGAAATGAGAACAGAAAGTGCTTTTTGAATTGTTGACTGATTTTTGATGATGGAAAAAGGGAAAGAAGGTTGAAAAGGTTAAAGGAAAATATCTCCCATATGACTTTGTCATCCTTGCCGTCCAAAGCCACCATTCATGGAAAAGATCAATTTTGATCCTCTTCTAGGATAAACCCAAAAAAACTACAACATAATAGAAAGTTGTTTGCAAGATAGAAATGGCATATTCTGAAGTGGAGAAAGATGTGTGAGATATTTCTAGACTCCTCCCATGTACTCCCACCACTGAAGATGCTTTCTAAGGGCCAATGACTACTACCGCAACACAAACTGTCCAGATTTGCATTTATTTCAGATCCAGAATTATTGGCAAATCACTGTAAAGTAGCACATAGGCTGATTTGAGCATGGGATATGTTGTAAATATTTATATAAATAACACAGCTCCCTCCTTGGTTGAGCCAGTTAGGAATTAGAATAGAGGAGAGTTTTCAATAGCAGCAATTAGGACTGTACAGTAATTTTTTGTAATAGTTTTCAGCATGTTTTGTCATCAATAAAAGTGCAGTTATTTTATCATTTTCTTTTGAGTGTTAATTAGTTAAGGAGTGCTTTTCACCTCCTTCTAGATCAGGAAGTATGGGCCCACTTTCAGATCTAGAAGGAGGGATTTTATGGCAGGTTTTAATCTATAATTTTGCTACAACAGAATTAATAGATTGCTTGCCAGATTTCATTTTCTTGTTTTTATTTTGTATTATGTGATTTATGTTTTCTATTATGTTTGTGTACAACATTTGTGTGTATGTCAGCTGAAAAATTATATTAAGCATTTTTCCTTTGCTTTCCATGTTTTCCCTGCTTTCTATTTTAGCAACTTTCCATTTTCAGCATATTTCATTTTGTTGTCAATTCCTGTAGCAGAAGCTTGACGACCTTTTGTGGCAGGGCATTGACAAGTGTTTTTAGAATAAGTTTCATTTACAAGCATCATTTCAATTATGCAAGAGTAACTAGATTTCAATTTTGCAAATGTAACTTAGGATTTCATTTCAGCAATTTCAATTCTGCAAAAGTAGATTAGATTTCAATTTAGCAATTTCAATTCATGCAATTGTAGTTAGATTTCAATTCTTGCAACTTAGAATTAGTTTTCAATTTCTGTAATTTATTTTAGTTTCCATTCTTCAGACTAGGTTTAGTGTGACACCAAAAGGCTAAACCAAAATCTGCTTCACCAATAAATGCTTGAAATCTGAATGCCTGAATTGTACTCTGCCCTAGCCTTCTATCGTAGATAGCCTTGGACACCACCCCGGATTGATAAATCATTGAGATTAAATGATGAGACTCAATGACACTCATCAATAGGTTCATCACGATAAAATCCTGAGCTAACAAGAAAAATCTCTGAAGTAGTTAAAGAGACAGTCCACAAAGAAACATTGGGAATAGTTGTGAAGGAGGTGGTACAAGAGGAAATGGGTTCTCCCAAGACCACCATCATTGGTTAAAATAAAATACTATTTGAAAAGGTCAAGGATAAGAGTTCATTTCAAGTAGGTAAAGATAGTGGAAGCTAGTTGTACAAATTTTGGAGATCAAATCAGATGAAGACAAGTGTAAGGCCATAAATAAACAAAAAATAATAGAATCAAGAACCAGAGGCTATAAGAAGAGGTAGTTGTGGATAGATTCCGCATCAAGAAATTAGAGAATAACGTTTTTGCTAAGAGGTATACTTGAGTGCCCTGTTAGTTATGTTGTTGTATCCTCTTATATGTCTATTTTTCTTTCTCATTTCTTATTCTTCCCTTTGCTTTGCAGGATTGTGATAGGAAAGCACTCAAGAAGCTGAGATCATTTCCTACCTTTTTGAGCCTAGGATTCAGAGACTACTATTACCAGATTGGAACAAGGAGAGTTGAAGATACCTATTACATTATTTGAATAGAGTCCTCTTCATTGTATTGATATATTTCTTTGAGAAAAATAGAGTTAAAAGGCATTTCACCCACTCTGCATGTAATATTTTATGAAATCAATACAATTCTAAATTTAATTCTTGTCATATATTTTTCTCAGTATTGTGTTTCACTGTGTAATGGGTTACATTATTTGAACACATTATATACATTTATTTCATTGGTTAACTCTTGATTTTATTGTGATATTCGAATGATATTAAGAACGCCAATTTTCCTTCTCCCCTTCTTTTTGTTTCATATTAAAATTGTTAAATTGCTATAATAGCCCAATGAATCTAGGCACCGATCTACATAAGGCATAACACATGGTTGTTTTTATGCTTGGTTAATTTAATACATATAATATAATATAAATATGGAGTGTGTAATTAGAGTTTTAGCCATAGAATTACCACTGGGGTTTCCTTACCCGTTATGTAGTTTTCTTTAGCAATATTTGTGTTTAGCAGAACAATGAGGCAGGTTGACCAGATCCTGTAATAGCTCGTTGATTTTAAATGGATTTTTGTAGTGTGACAGTCGAAATCCTATGGATGCAAGAACCGGTTCCAATAGTAAAGAAGAGAAAAAAATACAAAATAATTGTGAAAGCAAAAAATAAGAATATATGGGCTGAAGAAGAGAATAATCAACTTATCAAGGAAAGCATGATCCAAAGCAATAATGGGAGGCACTTCAATAGATGAAATATATATATAATAATACTACACTAGCCTAATGGTTGCAATATGCAAAACAATTATATGATCAAGAAAAAATGTTCCTCCCACAATTAACACATATGTAGATTCGTTCATGTTAAATGAGGTCAAAGAGGATATTAAGAGGTTGAAAATAAGTAAATCCCAAGATGTGAATGGATTTCAAGTACCACATATTGAAATATTATTTGATGGTGTTCATCATGGTTTTATAAAAAAATTATACAAGTAGTAGAGCTATACCTCTTTCAAAAGTGGTGATATAGACAACCTTTAAATTATCAAACCATAATGGTTAATCTTTAATTCATAGAGGTAAAAGGAAAAATAAGTTTATGCCAAAACACTCAAAAATATATAATTGCATCACACTAAAGACATAATCATTGAAAAAATGGGAGGTAGAAAAGATGCATATTATTTTGTTTACTCCAAGAAGGAATCTGATATAGGGCCTAGAAGTAAACTAGGCATACTAGGAAAATAGAGGGAAAAATTATATAATTGTTTGAAGAGATTTGAGCTAAAATTAAAACACGAGTTCTCTTAGAATATTTTGGAAGAGACACAAAAGTTAAATAAGGATGTTGTTACCTTCAAATTTATTTGGCTTATATTTTGATAAGTTAGAAGAATGACTATATGTGAGTGGAGGGTAAAGTGTCTAGTTGAGCATTTATGTGTTAAAGTTATTTTTGTATTCACATGATCTCATTTTTATTGGAAGGATATAATTATTAAGAGAGGATTTAAATACCAGCAAGACCAAGATAATGGTTTTCATAAACCAAAATAATATTGTTGGATGAAAATGGATTTATAAGTCCTAGTATAAATTTCCTTGGATACTCTTCTATTTCTCCCTAAACATAATGATATGCTCTATTTAAGAAACAATTTTCGGATCAAAGCCACGTTTCATGCTTATGAGAGTTTCACCATTAAGCACACTTGCCACTATACTACAACAAAGAAGTGTGGGTGGTTTGGCCTTGACTAAACCAAAAAACCACACCATTGCACTTCAATATCCCTTGATATTACAAAAATAAAGGGAACTTGCATACAAATAAAAGAAGAGAACATTTTCAAATTAACCCTCCTAGAGAAGTGTATTTTGAAGTAATGTATACAAAATTTTTAGTCTCTTCCATATTTCTTATGCTAAAATTAATTTATAAAACAACATAAAATAATCTACCATACTGATTAGACGAAAAATAGAAGACTACAAGAGTATTATTTGCATGATGATGTGATGACACTACATATTCACTTTGATACCACATTGGATTTTACAATATTTTACTAAAACAAACAAAAGTAATATAAATTCAAATAATAAAATAGAGGATTGAAGAGTAAAAGGAAGTATTCATAAACACATAAAATATGGTAGGATACCCTTGGATTAAATGGTTGAGGAGTATCCATACCAAATATCAAATCATTTTTTTTTTAAATAAATTGAAAAATGATCTTAAACCAAGATTGGTTACAAGTCAGGACAAGAATCCTTCCATCCTTAGCCAAAAAGAGCACTCGTTTCCTCATTTTAAATTTCCAACAAACTTCCATACCTCTAAAGCCCAAGATCCTAAGAACTAACTACTTTTGGTTACAACACTAAAATCAAATTTACATTAAAGCCAAATCTCCTAAACTATATATCTATAATGGTTATCCAAATTAGCCAAAGGCTATATTTGCTCACCAACCTACCTAATCCTCTCATCCTCAATAGCCATACCACTGTGCCACTAAACCCCTACCTCCTTCTCGGTATTTGTATTAACCAGGAATTTTTCCACTGTAGTCAAAGCTCTACTCACATAAATTAGGATCACATCATTCAATTCCCTCCACACCTTAATTTGGGTAACAAAATTCCTCAACCTCCGCTTCTCCAAAGCAAATTTTCTCATGCAATCTAGAGATCTTATTAATATTTGAGACTATGATTCTATGATTATCCTCCTATAACCTTGTCTTACTACCCAAATAGATATAGATTTGATAGCTAAGGCTTCTTCTCCATTGTTTGTGGTCTTGCCCAAGCTTTATAGTTCCTAATAAAGCACTGTCCCAACATGATTCCTACAAACCACTCCAATTCTAGCTCTACCTGGATTGCCTTTTGTAGCTCCATGAATATTAATTATAATATAACATTCAAGCAGTGTTTTCCAACAAACTCTAACCTACCCCTCCTACACTCCAGTTTCCTTCTCCATGGTCCCTATATCGGCCTGGGTTTCCTCTTTAGCATACATTGCCATATTTTTGTTGGCAATTTGAGTTATTTTATGATTTTATTGATGTCACATGGATCACATCGATTTTTGGTGGCGAAAGCACTTCATAAATAATCATTTATGATATTTTGGAGAGCATGGATATATACAATTTTTTTGTGAAAACCAAGGTAGGCAAAATAAAAGGTTTTATTTAAAACCATGGATGGCAGATTTGAAATGGGTTTTTCTTAAAACCCAAGTTGGCTTTTCATTTCATCAAAAAAGGTGTCCCGATGATGAAGATATTTAATTTTAAATATTTAGTTTAAATTTTAAATTATTTAAAATTTAAATTTTAATTTTAAAATTAAAAATAAAAGTAATCCATCGACATCATCGAATATGAGGGAGAAAACTATATAAAAGGGTGCCTAAGATTTATTAATCGAAGGCTTGCACTTGTAAATTAATGTGATTGTTGGAAAGCGAAAAGAGCTCGTGCATAAGAGGGTTAAGTGATGGAAGCGAAGAATAAATTGGACGGTGTGTGAAACCCTAGTCACCTTGGACAGTGTGGCACATTAGAAATTTGTTTTTGGCTAAGGCAAATGGTAAGGTTTCAAATCCCCTTGGCTACATTAGAAGGTGTTGGAAGAAAGAGTGCACGAAGTGTTTTTGGTTTGTGTGAGAGGGAGGAATGTTTTGAAGCACGTGGTGCCTTTCCCTCCCAAACGATCCTGTAGCTCGTGCAACAGCTTGGCCATGATTAAGGCACTGAGTAAGGAGGTGTCGAGGGATAGAATCCCATAAAGGACAAAGGCAAGTTAATATATTTTTTAATATTTTATTTTTCTAAAGTTTCCCTAGGAGAAATAAGGGTTGTGATGCACTTTAGGAAAAAGAGAGATTTATGGTGATTTTCCTTTTGGAAGTATATCATATTATATATCGTTGGAAAGCTTATTTCAAGGGATATTTGATTAAATTGCTTAGAGGGAGAAATAAGGTGTGTAAGGAGATATTTCTGATTTTGTAAAGGGGTTAAAAAGTGAAGGTTGCTTTGTTCTTTTTCAAAGGGGATTAATTATTTCATGAGGGGGCATGGTGTATTTTATTGAGTAGGAGTAATAAGGTGTTATTTGGTTATTATTTTTGTGTTATTAATCAAGATCTCTAACCCTTATTGAAAGTTGAAAAAGAAATTTTATTGAGTGTGGCAGATTTAGTGGATAACTAATAAGGCATCAAAAAGGTATGAGCAATATTCTCCATTGACTTTGTTTATGGTGGTTTATTTTTGAAATATCATTGATAAGAAAATGATTTATTGTGGTTTCCTTTTCGAAAGTGGTTGGTTGAATTATTCAAGGTTTTCTAGTTTGAGAGTTGTGATTAAACCTTATTTTATAAGCATTTTTATTGAAGCCCATTACTTGTACAAATAACTTGAACTTGAGTTAGAGGAGAACATGAGTATCATTGTTATGTGAGAGTTATTATTGAGTATTTTTGGAAACATTTTGAGTTGATTAATTCATGCTTGAACTAGGGTTTGTGAGAAAAATTTGTTCCTTAAGGTGGTTGGTTGAGTTGAGTTATTGAGCCTAGTCAAGTGATTGTGTGAAGTGGTTGTTCAAGTTCCATGAAACAAACTTCTATATTCTGATTTGAGTTGAGTTTGAGTTGAGAAAGAAATTGAGTTTGTGAATAGAACATATTGAGTCTCTAACAATTCTCTTTATGCTTCTATAAGATTGAGCTGAGTTGAGATTGATTTGATTTGAGTTGAGTTGAGATTGATTTGAGTTGAGATCATTGTGGATCATTGTTGTCATCCATTGAAGAGTGTATTGCCATTCATTGTTGAGTTCATCATTGAGCCTTGCCTTCATATATTTGTGGATGAGATTTGAGTGCTACTTGAGCATGTTTGATTGAGCCTTTGAGAAGGTTTTTGGGACAAATTTTTGGACAGATTTGAGGCAGCTTTTGTGCATGATTTATTGAGCCTTTGAGAAGGCTTTTGGGACAGATTTATGGACAGATTTGAGGTAGCTTTTGTGCATGATTTATTGAGCCTTTGAGAAGGCTTTTGGGACATATTTCTAGACAGATTTGAGGCAGCTTTTGTGCATGATTTATTGAGCCTTTGAGAAGGCTTTTGGGACAGATTTCTAGACAGATTTGAGGCAATTTTTGTGTATGATTTATTGAGCCTTTGAGAAGGCTTTTGGGATAGATTTCTGGACAGATTTGCGACAGATTTTATGCATGATTGATTGAGCATTTGAGAAGGCTTTTGGGATAGATTTGTAGACAGATTTGAGCAAGTTCTTTGTGAGCTTGCTAAGCATATTTGAGCAAGTTCTTGGTGAGATTTTTGGAGCATATTTGAGCAAGTTCTTGGTGAGCTTGCTGGAACATATTTTGAGCAAGTTCTTGGTGAGCTTGCTAAGAATATTTTGAGCAATTTATTGGTGAGCTTGCTAAGCATATTTGAGTAAGTTCTTGGTGAGCTTGTTGGAGCAGATTTGAGCAAGTTCTTGGTGAGCTTGCTGGAGCAAATTTTGAGCAAGTTTTTGGTGAGATTGCTAAGAAGATTTGAGAAAGTTCTTGGTGAGCTTACTACAACATATTTTGAGCAGGTTCTTGGTGATCTTGCTAAAGCAAATCAGTGTATTTCCTTGCTGATTAGATCAGTGGATTTCCTACCTGAGCAGATCAGTGGATAGCCTACATTTGAGAAAATCAAAGTAATCATTTTTATTAGGATAAGGATCCTTATTTATTTGTGAAATATTATAAGGAGATTATCTTGTGGACTACCCCACATTGGAGGAACCACGTTAAATATTGTGTCTCAATTATGTGTGCTGATTTGTGCTCTTTCTTACTATTGATATCTATGTCATTAATGCACACTACTATATTTGGTTATTGCAATTAAGGACACTAATTGATATTTGTTTGGAAAGAAAGTAAAAAGTGGGTGCTATATTGTTCACCCCTCCTCTCAGTATAAGTTTGTGTTCTTCATTGTTTTGTGACTTTGATCCAAATGATTGGCTAGATACTATCCAAGTATGAAAAGGTTTCTCTAAAACTTCTACCATTTCTCTCCAACCATAATTACCACCAAATAAATCTTAAACCAAGCTTCCACCCCATTTAAATAATTTCAAATTTAAATTTACCCCTCTTCCATATTTCCCAAATATTAATCTAATTCATATTACCATTGGATAAAATTTTATAAGCTAAAAACCATGTCTCCTACATCTATGAGAGGGAACTCAAACACCACGTGATCACATGTTTCCTTGCATTTTAGCATAAAAAACATTGGGATGGGCCAACTATTATCCTACACCTTAGATTATCAAAAGTAAGAATTCCAATATGCATGAATTGTTAGGCAAAGAAGTTTTCTTTCGAGAATGCCAAATATTTTTCCAATCCTTAATCTAATATGCATTAGGAGGAGGTTCTTGAAGGATCTTTTTAGATCCATCCTTCACTGTGTAGACTTTAAGGCTTCAATAACCCTAAGCTAATTCATCATTTACATTCCTACCCATGAGAAACATTTTTGCCAATTTATTAGTCATAATGGGTGTTAATTTCATAGGGTTTGAAATTGCCCACTCATACAACTTCTTAAGATTCTTAAAAGTATAATCCCCTAGTTGATTAGTGTTGAAATACCTCTCAATATTTATCCAAACCATGTTTTTCATGGCTATTTTTATTAGTTGTAGTTATGGAAAATTCAATAATTATAGATGGTTATTGATCCCATGAATATGTCCAAAATCATGCCTTCTCTCCTCTCGCCACTTTCCAAAATAATTTATCTTTCACTACTTGATATCCTAGATTTAGAGCCTATCACACCAGGGATACTTTATCAGCAAAAGGGAAATAAATCACCTCATTTAGGTTTACTTTCTCAAAATATTTACTAGTTAAAACTCTACTAAATAAAGAAGTTGGGTAGGATATCCATCTCTAGTAAAGCTTTCCAGCCAAAACGTAATTATTTAGCTCTTATATCCTTAGGGCCAAAATTTCATTTGCCTTGGGTTGTCTTACTTTCTTCCATCCTACTAATGACCATTTCATTTCTACTTTTGCTCCTCCCCATAAAAATTTTCTATCCATCTTGTCCAACTCTTTCCATATGTTATATGGGATAAAAATGATAGAAAATGTGTTGATTGGCATGGCCTGAAAGATTGACTACAAAAAAGTTAATCAACCCCCAAAGGTTAGCCATTTGTGAGACCAATGGTTAATTTGTTCTTTGATATGGCCCAAAATATTCTTACAAACAACTATATTTAGTTTTTTAAAATTTAGAGGGACCCCCAAATAGACCATTGGGAGAGAAGTCCTCTTGAATCGTAAAAAATTTAGAATTCTATCCTAAAATATTTGGTGAATATTAAATAATACCACATTAGTTTTCTTATCATTGATGACTTGGTTTGTGGCCCTAAGATAAACATTAAGAGTAATCATTTTTGCTTCCCTGAGGTTGACTACTCCCATCAATATTATGTCATCCATAAAATATAGCTAAGTCAAAACCTCCTCACCCACCTTGATACCTATGAGCAAACCTTGTCTTCTCCTCAAGATAAGTCTACCTAAGCCTTCAGCCAATATGAGAAAAATATAAGGAGAACAAGGATCTCCCTTATGAAGGCCTCTAGTGGTTCCAAACAGTTAGGAGGGAATATCATTGATTAAAATTGAGTATGTTAGAGTAGATATGCAACTCATAACCCACTCAATAAAATCATGAGATAAGTTGAAGCCTGCCATCATCCTTGAAAAGAAGCTCCACTCCACCCTGTCATAAGACTTTGACATATCTAGTTTTATGAAGATTCCTCTATTCCTAAATTTTTGCATTGAGTGGATTACATCTTGATCTAGAACCACACCATCCAATATCTACCTACCCTCTATAAAACCCCCTTGTTTTAATGATATAATGCTATATAGGAGATATTTTAGTTGCTCAACCATTAACTTTATGATTATTTTTATATGAAATTGCATAAGGCAATATGTTTGTAGTCTGAAATATGCACCCCCTCCTCCCCTTCCAAAGTCAAGGTAATAAACATCTGATTTAAATAATTAAGTATTATTTTACTACCCTTGGAATCCTCTATATCAACCATTACATCCTCCTCCAAGTTATCCCACAAGGTCTAAAAAGAGTTGATTGGGAAGCCACTTAGACCTGACATTTTTATCGTACTCATTCCAAAGGCTACCTTCTCTTTATCAATGGGTTTAAGCAAGGCCTAGTTTTTTTCTCCAAAGATGATAAAAGGGTATGACAATAAGGACTTCTTTTTTAGCCTCTTTATATTGCAACATCCCTTAAAAAAATAGCAAAATAATCCATTGAATGGAAATGCATAGCTAGAATCATATCAAAGGAGATCCCATTCTAATCCTAAAGAGCTTCCATCTTGTTTGTCTGTCTCCTAGCACAAGCATCTTGTTGCTTATTTATTAATACCTTTAGCTCTACCTTTTCCTTTCCCTCTTTCTCCAATTGTTTCCTTAGCACTGTAACTTTTCCCATGAATTGATCTATGGCTTGATTTTGCATTGCTTTGACAACTTTTGCCACTTCACCTTCTTTCCCTAGTACTGATGAGCCCCCAGTTTCTTCATTGACTTTGAAGACTAGTGGGTCCTCTAGAGTAGATCTGATATAGGCACCTCTGATTTATATTCTTCTATGAACTATCTTTCTATATTCCCCATCCCTGCTACTAACTAGAATTCTTGTTCATTTGCAGCAGTGAAGGTAGTTTGTTCATCTATTCTTTCCAGAACAACCTTTGTAGAGGGTAAAGACAATATGGGTTTCTTATTTTCCATATGAGTTAAATCTTCTTGGTTCTTCATTAAGTGACTTCAAAAAATGCCACCCCATCCACCAGTTCTCCTAGGATTCATTTGTATTACTGATGGAATTTAAATCTCTTGTATCTTTATTGTTATAGTGGTAGGGATAGCCATGGATGCCAATTTCTTTACACTTATTACAGTTAGAACTTTGTCAAAAATAGGAACTATGGCTTGTTCTAAGAGGGGAGACCCCTGAGTTGGTGTTGTTGCTATCTCCTTCCATTTATCTGTATTCTAGTTTTTGGAAGCTTCCTAGGAAGTGCTTGGTGCTACTTCTATTCTGAGGTGAGTACTTTTGGAAGGCCCAACTTGTTGCTATACTATATCTATAGTTTTGAAAGTGACTTCCATTAGATCAATACCATGTTATTATATCAACTCTAACAAAGGGTCTTCTTTGATTGCTTGGCCTTTTCCTACTATAATAGGTGCCACAACATCTACTAAACTTTCTTGAAGCCTCCTTAACTCTATGAGGTAATCATAGGCTTCACAAAATTGTGTGCTGCCCCTCATTTCGGGAGGGAGATCATCCCATAATTTTTGTAAATCTAATCATTTTTCCATAGCCTCTAATAAGCTATCTTCAAAATCATCTTCACAGTGTAGTATTTGAGCGTATTCTATTTTCACCATAATTATGTTGTATGTTCCTTTTGGGTCATAAAATCTCCAAGTTCATTGAATCCCATGTTATCTAGCTCAAACATTCCTTTGAGAAAGGAGGGGTAGCCTAAAAATATTAAATCTCCAAAGCGATAGGGAACATCGAGCCAGTGAACCTTACCATGTTTCTTCACCAACATCATCTTAGCCTCTTTGGCCACTTGCCTACATAATTCCAAAGGTTCTAGGGATAATGGGCAGTACCTCGATAGTAATTTAGGGGAAATTTTAGCCCCATATAATCTGATATAAGTAAAACCTTCTGTAAAGAAAAAATTCCCAATTTCATTCTATTTGATAAAGGATCTCACCCTTGGCCCTAACCTCTCAGGTACTAATCCTGTTAGGAACCAATGAAATTCTACCATGAAACGATCACAAAACCTACCCATGTGAGTTATTCCTTCGTGTATTCTCCAAAAGTTATTCTAAACATAGGGGCTATCAATGGATCTTACTATTTTACGAGCTTCTTCTCCTAATTGACCCACTATTATATGGATAAAAATTGAATATTGTGAAAAATGGGGCATCTCCTGCCTCTGTTCAAAAATTGCTTTTCTTAATTCTAACATTTCTTTATGCATCTGGGTACTTAATTCCAATTCCCAGGCATATATTGGAGTGTTATGTGCCCTATTGCATTGTGCAACTAAATATAAAACACTTTTTTTTAGTCTACTGAGATCCTATACTCCCAAAACTATGTTTATCATATCACAGAAATCTTGGACCCATGGCTTAAAGGCAATTTTTCTAATTGGGAATTTTTTGTCTATTTTCTCATGTGTATCAAACAAGTTTTTAAAGACTTTCATATCTATAAACATATGAGATTGGTGTCTGATTACCTGGTCTACTAGAAATGTGATATATGTTGTCAATTTGAAAACTTCCTAGATGTGCTCGACCTTAATGCTGAAAACCGACCAATTTTTATTGTCCCAAAATGTCCTTGTTATTTCATCATATGCCATCGCCAACCATGCCATCAAATTCGAGAAGTACACTTTTGGACATACCATCTTTCCAAGGTTTTTGTTCCATCTATTATGTTTTGGAAAACCCCTATATTGCAACCTATGAGCTTTATGAAATAAGGCAACCATTATCCATGGGGTCCAGTCATCGTTATCCATTACACGAGAAAAACTATTTATACATGCATTGTCGATTTTGTATTGCTGGGCTGGAGTAGGTCTTTTATCAGCTCTACACTTTTGAGAAAATTCATATATGGTGGTACCGAGAACAGACGGTCCAGAGACCACAGAGTATGGTGACTTGTTTGTGACAAATTGTATAGCTTCTCTGGTGTCTTCGGGTATGAAAACATCTTCCCATGATGCCATTTTTCTTAAAGTAACAAATAAGGTCTTTATGTGACTACGAAGCTTGAAAATATTCTTCTCTCTATATTTTTTGCGTATCAACTTATGTTATTAGCTCACCAGGGTAGTGGCATTGACTTCTTTTGGTGAGCTCATATACAGGGTGGTAGAATGGGTTCGATAATATTGCATGTTTTATCATTAACACAGTGCCACCAACTAATGTTTAAAATTGTCCAAAGAAATTGTGCCAACGCATCCTTTTTTGGGGTTTAACATTTATGATGGGTAATGTCCTTCATCCTACGTGTCTCGGGACCCTTTGATTTACGTGCTTGTAATCATTAAAACCTTCGCTATTCATCGCTAGAACCTTTTTAATCTAGCATGGAATTGATATGTGATTGGGGGTGGTTTTTTTTTAACCTCATGCCACCTCAGACTTGAACGATAACTAAATTGTTGGGATCGATTATACTTTGCTTCAGGCAGTAATCACCCTCGAGATCTTCACAAGATTCAATATTTAGTGTGAGTGCCTACTGTTATTATCTCAAATATCCTTAGCTCTTTTGAGTAAACCGTGATCAAGCACTATCGTTGGATCTGAGTGGAGGTGAGTGCATCCATTAGATCTATCATAATATGCCTATAATTTAAGCTTTGATTGTTTCAACCTTGACTTGCTTGCTACCATTATATATTCTTATTCCCAATGAAGCACTGCTATTGATGTCTTGGAACTTGCATGATAATTAGTATACCTATTCGCATATAAACCTTTGAAATAACATGATTTATTAATCCTTGTTTAATCATGATTATCCAATGTTTATCCCCATGATTTTTGACCTTAACCACTCGATTTAAACCTAGGTATCATATAACACGTTTACCTTTCTTTGCAATTGTCGTTAGATCTTACCATGGTGAATGTGTGACCATTGGATCTTCCAACCATGTGCTCGGTTTAACATAAGATAGAAGGGACAAATAATAAAGTTCTTTAATTAATCAAAAGAAACCTTCTAGCTTAAACCCTGATCACCTTTGCCGATGCGCTATTGTTAGATCAATGTGAAGATAGGCACTGTTGTCAGATTTATGGATCATTTTTTACCTTCATTTTTTCTTTTGATTTTTCACCGTTGTTATAGACCTTCGCATCCATTGATCTTTGGGCTTGCTCAAGTGCTACCATAGATCTTAATCAACCTGCGGGTTAGTTTATGATGGACATATAATGTTAACATTGATTAAGCCAAAAGGGGGAATGATTATCTAATGTGTTTAGACCCTTGATAACCCTGTTTAATAATTTTAATTAATCTCTTAGGGCTTTTATCTTTTTAATGCTTCTTGTAGGGGCATGCCATCATTGGATTAGATTTGGATCGAACACTGTCGTCTAATTTTTCAAATTAGCTCGATGGTTATTCCAAAGGGGGTGCATACCTTTAAAACATTTTACCATAGCATTTTAACACATGATTAAATTAAAACAAACACAATCGTCGATCTTGAGCTCGCTCGAGTGCTATCATCCGATTTGTTGGATTAGCTCACTGTTTATCGAATCTTTGACCCGCAATGACTCATTTAAAGCTTTGACTCCTTGGAAATTTGCACAGCCATTGGATTTGGCCAGGATCAAGCACATCCATTTAGATCCTCAGACTTGCATGGATTTTAATCGATTATGTCCTTAGGTTATAACATTTTTAGACATTTTGACTTATCATTTGGGTTTCTTCATGAGAGTGCATCCATCGGATCGATTTAGATGATGCGCTATCGTTTGATTAAGCCTAATATGTAACATTTTTACTTCGAACATGGCTTTGACTTGTTTGAATTATCTCTTGATTGATTTATTAACACATTGTCATCCGATTAGATCTGAGTTGAGCACGGCCCTTGGATTGAATCTAAGGTGTACACATTTTAGTTAAATGGGATGCATGCCCTCATGATTTTAATTAAAGACCTTATTGCTAATTTTAATTTTTTGGGTTCTAGACCAAGGTGTTTAATTAGAGTATTACCTTTGAAAACCTTAGGACTTAAGGGTTTATCTTTTGGTTTAGGCCCAAGGGAAATTTTTCTATGAGGATCGGATTTCGGGTTAAGTAATCTGATTAATAAAATATTTTGCCATATCCACTTTGGAGATATTTGAGCATTTTTAAAAAGGCACATTTTATTAATAACCAAGGTTAGACTTCATCAAACTAACCAATGAAAAATTAAGGTACTCACACCAATTTGAAGAAGCGACTAGCCTTATTATCATTTTGATTGAAATCAAAAAATTTAAATTTGGGGGTTTCAAAGTTGAGTCAAATTTGGCTCCAACATAGGCTCTGACTGGGAGAAGGTGTTGAGAACATGAGGCACTTGAGAACCACAGAATCTCCTAGTTTTATTTGCAAAAGAAATTGAACAAAAATTAAAAAAAAAATTGACTGCTAAATAAAGCTTGAAATACATAAAAGAAACTTTTTCTTCCTCTTTTCTTTCTTTTCTTCTGCTATTATATATATATAGATCGAGAAACTGTATGAACAAAATTATATCAAAGTAAATAGAGTATGGAAAAATGTAGATCCCATTTCATTGAATTTGGAAACAAAGATTAGAATTTTAGAAATCAATGAGTTTTATTTTGAAGTATTGTAATGCTTGTTTTAGCTAAGTCATAAGATATGATTACGCAAATTTTGTCACAGCTGCTTGCTTCATCATATTTTTGCCCATGTGTGTTTTTGTGCATTTTTTTTTTATTTCTAAATATTTTGGAACTTTGCCATATATGATCAAAATAGTCAAGCCTAATATGTGATTTCACTCTTTAAAAAATTTTACCATTCTGTAGGGCTCCACTACCAGTTAGGCATCTATAGCTCCGGTGGAGTTGATTCTAATCCAATATTAGTTTTACCCTACTGTCAATCAAGTTTTTATAGCTTAGATAGAGGTTTTCCAAGATATCTCAAGCAATGACTCAGTTTTACTTTATTTTTTATTTTTCTTTCTCGTGAGAGAAGTATTTGGATATATAAGCAAATTGTGCAATAAGTATGCCTAAGTTGAGGATTAGTTTCTGGCTATAAAATATGAGTGTAATTATTTTGGCTCAACTACCCTCCCAAAGATAACTCAGTTCTTCGGACCTTTGAAGTCACCTTAAGTATCATTTGTAATGTGAGGCTTGACATGATGTTTCAATCAGCTTTGTTTTCTTTTTGTTTTATCTCATATCAAACAACTATTGCATAAACACTCATATTTGAAAAAATTGTAAACCTCATCAAAATATAAAATAAATCCCCCTTTTTCTTATTGTTTTTGGTGGAATAAACGGCTAGATATACTCATCAAACTAAGCTATCATGTGCACAGTAAACTCAAAATTATTCAAGAACAAGAGAGAAGCTTAACTAATACACAAAATACACCACTCTATTTTTGGATTTTTGTTTTTCTATTTTTTTTGTTTTTGGTATAGTACACATTCAACAGGGATTGTACATTTTGAGGTGTTGGCCATTAATAGGGATAGCCATTATTTCTCCCTGCAAATTCTGTAGCTTTTAAGTATTCTGACTAATAACATGGGCAATTTGATATGGGCCAATCCATTTAGGTTCAAATTTACCTTTTTCACCATGCTTATCATTTTTAGGATCCCAATAGATGACTATATCTCCTTGAGAAAAAAGAGTACCCTTCACTTTCTTATTAAAGAATTCTAAGGTTTTCTTGGTTTGTTCCATCATTCTATTAAGGGTCTCTCTTCTTTGCTCTTCTAAAAAGATAATTTGATCAAACCTTCTTTATATGGGATTGGGATCTTCATGGTCTTGCAAGAGGATGGAAAGTGCTAATTCTTCTATTCTTGGGGTAACAGGGCCTTATCTCCATATACCATCTTATAAGGGGATCTCCTTGTATTTCTTTTGACATACAACCTATCAGCTCATAAAGCAAATTTTAGTTCATTATCCCATCCTCTTTTATTCTTCCCTAATGAACTTTTCTTTTTTTATTTGTGGAAAACATCCCAAAAGGGATGCCACTTTCGGGTAAGACCCAAGGAGGCAGGGGTATCCATTCCACCAAAAATGCCCAGGACTCGGACCTGGCCTACCACCTTTGACATACTCAAGGAGCAAACAAACACACAAAACCAATTTAAAAATAAGTAAATAACAACAAAAATAATAAAATAAAATAAAAAACATGCTCCTTGAGTGTGTCAAAAACAAAAGCACAACCAAACACGCACAAATAAGATAAAAGAAACCACAACACAAACCACATAGAAAAACACAAGAACCACATAACAAAACACAAACAAGACAAAAACAACAGAACACTACAAAGACATAACCCAAAAAAAACATGAAAAATAAACACAACCAAAACCTAAAAAAATAAAAAATAAAAATAAAAAACAACCAACAACAGACAATAAACAAAAACAAAAAACATAGAAAACACTCACACATAAAAACAAGAAAAACACAAAATAACACAAACAAAGAGAAACCCAAGAACAAGAACGAAAAAAACACAAGAACAATAACAAAAAAAAAAAAACAAAACAACAAAAACACAAGAACAACAAAAACAACACAAAGAACACAAAAACAAAACAAAACAAAAAAACCCACCCACCTTAAAAAACTAAACAAAAAAAAAAAGAAAAAAATAAAAAATGAACAAAACAATGACCTATCTAGACCAGAAGACTATTAAGGCAAGAATCAATAGAGGAAACAAAATAAAGAATAGAATGAGCTAGGGAACTAAAAAAAACTGAATGAACCAAAGAGAAGCAAAAAAAAACAAGAAGAAACTAGGTACCTTCAGAACTGGAGCCATCCAAAGAAATGATAGAAAGAAGAGCTTCCCTAATTTGAGAAGCCCACCATATAGGAGGGTGGCCATAACAAGTAAGATCACCTTTGTCCAAAGCCCAATTAGCTAAAGCATCAACACTCTTGTTTTGATCTCTGACCACATGATTGTAATCAACTTTCAAAAATCCCATCCTGGATTAACTGAATCTTCTCAATAATTCTTTTTATTCTCCAATCCACCTTATGATTCTTAGAAGGATTCTTCAAGAGATTAATCATAAGTTGAGAGTCAGACTCAACTAACACCTTTTCCCATCCAACCTTAGTAGCCTCCTGAAGGCCTCTAGAGGATACCATACCCCTCAACAAGGTTATTGGAAAGAATACCCAAATTCTCAAGCAAAAGTAAAAACCAGGGAGCCATCTGAAAGTCTACCAATTCCTCCCACACTGGCTTTTCCAGGGTTCCCTCTAGAGGCTCCATCAGTATTGACTTTTCCAAAATCCTTAGGAGGAGGTTGCCAATTTCTATTCCTATCCATCTTACTAATACTCACATTCCCTTTAAGTTGGTTGCCCTTAGAAGGTTTAATCTTCAATATTTGCATCACTTGATCCCATATTTGGTGGGAGTTTTGGGGGTGATTAAGGAGATGATGGACTGATTCAACTAAGTTGGCTATGGTCTTTTGCCAAATATAGTGAATATCCTTCCTATCTTGATTAAAAATTTGGTTGTTCCTTTCATTCCAAATATTCCAAAGAAGAATGGTAGAACCCATCCAAACTAACCGCCTAATAAAATGATCAACACCCTCTTGATTAGGCCAATCCCTCCAAAGCTGTTCAAAAGTAAAAAAATTGGACCACTGTAAGCCAAGTAAAGTGGCCATTCTCCTCCACAGCTCAGAGGCTAAAGTACACTCAATAAAAATATGGTTGATATTTTCTACATTCTCTTCACACATTTCACATCTAAAAGGGCCATGAAAACCATGCTTCATAAGTTGCTCACCAGTAAGCACCCTACGATGCAATAAAAGCCAATTAAAGAACCTCACCTTAGGCCGGAGATTTTGAGCCCACAATCGAGAAAATATGTCAGAAGAATGGTTGGGATTATTATGGCATAAGGTCAAATAACCTTGAGCAACTGAATACTCACCCTTAGTAGTGTTGTTCCATCCAAAACAATATTTTTCATGGGACCAAGAGAGGGATCTCATATGAAGGATGCCTTGGATATCTTGTCTTTGCCTTTCTAGGATTTGAATAGGCCAGTCCTCAATAGGGATCCAATATCTACCAACATTTGAATTACCAAGTATGGTACCGACAGTAATTAGCCACCTTTATCCAATTAGCTCGGTGAAGCTCCTCCATCCAAGGCCTCCAATCGGGAAACCGAGTTATCAAAGGCTTGTGACCATCCCAAGAATCTATCCAAAAATTTGCATGTTGACCATTATGAATGATCCAAAATAATTTTTTCTTTATCAAATCCTCACCAGTCTTAAGAACTCGCTAAAATGGGAGAACCTTTGGTAGGAAGTTGATAGCGAACAAGGTCTTCAGGACTTTTGTTCTCAAGCATATTTAGCATGGAGATTATTGGCCCAAAGAGCATTGGGGTTATGCAACATCCTCCAATATAATTTAGTAGCTAAAGCTTTGTTGTTATTAATTGAAGACCATAATCCTAACCCCCCTTCACTCTTAGGAAGACATAAAGTATCCCATTTCACCAAGGCCCATTTTCTTTTCTCCTTAGTACCACTCCAAAGGAAACGATGACTGATTTGATCCAATTCTCGAAGAACAACCTTTGGGATATTCAAAATGGAAGAAACATAAATAGGAATAGCTTGAAGGACTGATTTTACCAAGGTGATTCTACCCCCATAAGAAAGCCACTTGTTGGTCCACTTTCCAATTTTCTTCTTGACTTTGTCCAACAACCAATTCCAATCTTTATTTTTCTGCCTTTGAATATTTATGGGAATACCTAAATAAGTGATTGGAAGAGAGGTCTTCTTATATCTTAGTTTATCCAAGACCATGGATTCCTGTCTAGCAGAGCAGATGAAAGAAAATAACTTTAGATTTGTCTTCATTGATCAACTGCCCGATAGCCTTAGAAAAATAGCTAATGATTTGCTTAATATTAGAAGCTTCCTTAACTCGTAGCTTTACCTAAAAGAGTAGAGTCATCCACAAATTGAAGATGAGAGATAGGTCTAGCTCCATGAGCAATGGTAACTCCCTCAAGGGTTTTGTTTTCCCTCTTTTTGGTTATAGTCCTACCCAAGCATTCAACAAGAATGATGAATAAATAAGGGGATAGCGGGTCACCTTGCCTAATACCTCTAGAAGCTGGGAAAGACCGAGAAGGCCTGCCATTGATAAGAACTAAGTAGGAAACTCGAAGAGATACATCCCATAATCCAATCCATCCAATCCTTAGAGAAACCAAATTGCCTCAAAACTTTGATAAGGAAGTGCCAATCCACTCTGTCATAAGCTTTGGATAAGTCTAACCGAATGAACATGGAAGGAGAATTTTGCATATCCATGGAATGGATGGCTTCCTGAGCAAGAACTATCTCATCTACTATTTGACGTCCTTCCACATAACCCCCTTGCTCTGGGGAAATAATCTTATGCAAAAGAGGCTTCAACCTTTCTCGCCATGATTTTAGTAATGATTTTGAGAAGAACATTACATAAAGCAATAGGTCTAAAAGCTGAGATATGATCAACCTCTTGAGCTTTTGGAACAAGAGTAATATAAGTTTTATTGATAACCTTCAAAATTTCTTTGGCTTGGCTTCTTCCACCACCTCTAATAAATCAACATGAAGGATATCCCAGAACTCTTGGTAGAACTCAATAGGAAAACCATCAAGACCTGGGGTTTTCCCTTTTTGCATTTTAAAAACTACTTGTTGAAGCTCATTGATAGTAATAGGAGTAGTCAAAATAGAGTTCTCCTCAGAAGTGATAAGAGAAGGGATTGCTTGAAGAACATTATATTGTGAAGTCGAGTCAAGGGGAGTAGCAGCAAAAATATTGGAAAAGTAATCAACAACAATAGAGTTCATGCCATCCCAAGTATAAACAACATCTCCAGAATCTGATTTTAAGGAAGAAATAAAGTTGTGAGATCTTCGAGCTAGAAGAGATTTGTGGAAGAAATTTGTGTTTCGATCTCCTTCTTTGAGCCATTGAATTCTAGATTTTTGCTTCCATAAGATTTCTTCTCTTTTTTCCCATTCCTCTAACCGAGTTGTGAGTTTAATTTCATCTCGCACTTCTCTTCTCCTGTGAGGCCATCTAAATGGATTTTCTTATTCAAATTTTCAATATGAGCAATAACTTCATGTTTTTTTTATGAACATCCCCAAACTCTTTCCAGTTCCAAGTCTTGATTTTGGATTTAATGTATTGCAGTATTTTGGCAAAATAGAACATCTTAGTCCCATGCCTAGGTTTACCTTCCTTCCACCATTGTTGCACATGAGGTCTGAAGGAAATGTCTCTAAGCCACATTAATTGAAAACGAAAAGGAGAGAAACTCACATTGGTTTTCCACATTTCCACCATGACCGGCCAATGATCCGAACCAACATTATTAAGAGTCTTCACTTTAGGAATGTGACCATGGATTAAGAAATTTTTAGAGAGCAAAAACCTATCCAATCTCTCCATTATACAAGCTAAGCCTTGCCTTCTGTTAGACCAAGTCATAAGGCCATTATCTCAGTTGGATATCCACAAGATGGAGGTTTGCAATATATTCGCTCATGAGGTCAGTGGCTTTTGTCCAAATTTCTATTTCCCCCCTTTTCTCATCCAGAGAGAGGATGGTATTGAAATCTCCTCCGATCAAGATCCAAGCTTTAGGAAAATGAGAGATAATATGAGTAATATCCTTCCATTGTCTTCTTTTTTCCTCCAAAGAAGTTGGAGCATAAACAGTAATGCAGAGCATAATCTGGTTGGAATGTCTACTTTGAATAGCTATAGCCAACAAACCCCAACTGCCAACCATATGGTGAATAACTACCTCTTTTGGATCCCAAAGACAAGCAATGCCACCCGAAGTCCCTTGGGAACTGAGGGAAACCACTTTTCTAGCTGGCCAAATTTTACTCGCAATTAAGTCCATATCCTCCATTGACATCTTTGTTTCTTGAAGGAAAACAAGATGTGGATGATTTACCTGAATCATTCTTCTAATTTCATTTTGTTTTGAAAGACTCCCTTTGAGTCCTCTAATATTCCAAGTGATGATCTTCATTAATACCAGGGCTAAAAAATTTGGGAAGGGCATTAATCTTACCTTCCTCTACAAGCTTTTCACCTTCTTTTACCATATGATATTGATTGGTCTTGCGACCTACTTTTTGATTAGAATCCATCTTCAATTTTTTTTCCCTATTTCTTGACTTATTCCAATTGAATCTGAGATGGCTTCTAACCTTGAAGAATGCTCATACACAGCCAAAATTTTACTAGATGGTTCAACGGAGTCTATATTGGGACTTGCATTATTTGAAGTTTTGACATTTGAAATATTGTTTTTCTTGTGTAAATTTTCTCCTTTTTTTTGTTGAAAACCTTTGATTTGTTGGTTTGTCTCTGAGTTCTTCCCTTCATATTTAAATTGTGTTTCTAAGATTTTAGTTTCCATTATTTCCTCTTCCTCACTTGGGACATCATTTGTGGAAAGGATTTCAAACATATTAGCAGATGACTTTGATTGATCCTTCATAACTAGTTTTTTCTGAGTGTTCTTCTTCTTAGGTATTTGGAAACCTAGTGATTTTATATCTTCTTTCTTTTGATCAAGAATTTTATTTGGGCAAGCACCGGCCAAATGACCATATTCATGGCAAATTCTACAACGAAAAGGAATGTTCTCATAGTCCACTACTTGCTCCCAAGTGTCTTCCCCAAATTGTAATGTGATCTTTTTAGGTAGGGGTTTGTCAAAATCCATTAAAACACAAATCCGAGCATAAATAATATGTTCAAAATTTTGAGTACAATCAGCAGTCATCATAAAAGTTCCTAAAGAGTTTCCAATTGAAGAAAAAATAGTAGGATTCCAAAATTCAATAGGGAGGCCAAAGAGTCTAACCCACACGGGAGCTATAGAAGGCATCTCTTCTTCGGACTTTAAATTTAGTATGCCAGGGCTTCATGAAAAGCCCTGCCCTTCCAAAAAACCAAGGACCCCCTTGAAAAGTTTTCTCTCTATCTTCATTATTAGCAAATAAAACAAGAAAATAACCATTTGGATAAATAGAGATTTGTAACTCACCTTTAGTTTTCCAGATTTTTGTAGCCCAGACTTTGAAAGCAGATAGACTCGGACGAAAACCCACGAACCGACAAATTAGTCCTCTTTTTTCCAAATCTTCAATGCCAGTCTGAATGTTACCCATATCAAGCTTAACAATAGGAGTTCCATCAACTGCTTTAAGACATCCTGACTCTGTTTTCCTGGGATCAATCTTAGGCATTCTTAGAGGTTTATGGGAAGCCCTAATATTGATATTAGCATTGGGCTGAGGCTGTCCACCATGAAGGGCATCCCTAAAATTCATTTTTGGGACTGAGTCTTCGAAATTCTTACCCTTGATAGGGGTTTTCACAGTAGAATTATTTTGTGGGTGCACCTTAGCACCAGATTCACTTGAGATATGAGCCATTTTTTGATCAACTGCTTGAAACTTGTTTCGTGATCTCTTTAATCCTTGCCCTAGACGCCGTGGAAAGGTATGGTTTTCACTTTTCTTTTGTGCAGCAAATTGGAAGCCGTTGTCACTCAAGTTCACAGTATGATCTATTGAAAGACAAATTTCTAACCCATATTGTATCCCCTCCAACATTTCCTGCTAAAATATTGAGCATAAACCACAAAAATATTGGTCGCTAGGGCCCGAAGGCCCTAAAAACCAACCTCTGGAGCTGCTTGCACTCAACCCAGATGAAACCCTCGCATAGCCGCTTGCCAAATATGTCGTTCACACATAGGGATGTGCTAGGATCTGTGTTGCTCCAAATGATATGAAAATTTGTGGAGACGTTCTAGGGTTTTTTAGGCATCTACCCTCAAAATTTCAGCTCAATCCGAGTCCGGATGAGTGAGATATGGCCAAAACGAGTTCGGTAGTTTGGGCAGTCCTACGAAAAATGTCTCCACTTCTTTTATTCAATTGTTTCCTTGAAAGTTTCCCCTAATGACCTTTTCATTATTGTTATTATATTTTTATTTGATGAATCAGCTAGGCCATTTCCTTTGGGGTAATAATTAGTATAATGAGATAATTCGATTCCATATTCAGCACAAAATTCTACCATTTCATATGAAACAAAATATTATGCATTATCAATAACCAATTTTTGAGGAACCTCAAACCTGGTCAAGATGTTTTATTCTAAGATCTTGATGATAGTGGCAGTAGTAAATGTCCTCAGGGATGCAACTTCTACCCACTTTGTGAAGTAATCTATTGCAGTTATGATCCAGTTGTGCTATCCAGATGAATTAGGTTTGATCTCTCCAATCAAATCAATGCCCCATTGGGTGAATGGTACTTCAATGATTACTAGCTTGAGAGGCATGGCTGCCAAATGCTTCTTTCCTATAAAAACTTTGAATTTATGAAAATTACTAACGTATTTATATACATATTTGAAAATGGAAGGCCAATAATATCCTGCTCTCATAATTTAATTAGCGGTAGCTCTTGGAGCAAAATATCCCCCACAAAAATCATCATGGAATTCATTTATTATTTTTGGAACTTCATTTTCATGTAAATAGACTAATAATACTCCATCAGGGTGTTTCTAGTATAGCACACCATTCTATATATAATATTTTTGAGCTTGAAGCTTGACTAACCTTATTCTGTTTATTGACATGTCTTTAGGGAATGACATGGTTTGTAAGTATGACAAAATTTCTTCATACCATTTGCACTCAGTATTATTGATTCTTCTAAGATCATATGCTTCATCTATGGTGAGAACATTTTCAAACCCTTCTCTTTATTTTTTTGCCAACAATTTAGCTAAATCTTGTCCTTTGACAGTTTTTACTATTTTGAACTCAGCATCATACTACAGAGGTTTTACCATCCATCTTGCTAGTCTTACTAATGGTTATGATTGAGAAAAAATATATTTTATTGCTATAAAAGGGATGCAACAGTAAACCTTATTTGAACCAAATATACCTTTGAAGTGTTCTAAAGATTGTATGATTGCATAAGCATGTTTTTCTAGCAAAGTATATTTGAGATGTGCTCCTTTTAATCCTGAACTCATGAAGGCTATTAGCCTTTCATTATTTTCATTATATTTCTATGAAAGAACTACAACAATAGAGTGTTCAGATGCATATGAATAGATATTAATTTTTTTTGCATAATCTGGGTAGCTTAGGGTTGGAGTGGTTCATATGGCTTCTTTGATCTTGTTAAATGCTTCCATATTTTCCACTGTCCATTTTATTTCTCCAGTTTTCTTAACCATGTCATTTATGGGTTTGGTCATCTCTGCAAAATTTGGGACAAATATTTTGATGAAATTTATCTTGCCAAAGAATGACCTAACTCCTTTTAAATTTCTAGGAGGGAGAATTTTGGAAATGACTTCAATTCTATTTGGATCAATGCTTATTCCTTTTTTGAAACTATGTGTCCTAACAACTTTCCTTGTGTAGTCCCAAATATGCATTTCCTGGGATTTAAAGAAATTCCAAATTCTTTACACCGAGCAAAAATTGCAGTTAAATGTTCTAGATGATCTTCTGGATTTTTAAAGAATAATGTGATATCATTTAAGTATACAACTACAATTTTAAACATTAACACTTTAAAGGTGAAGTCCATTGCTCTTTGAAAAGTAGCACTAGAATTCATTAGTCCAAAAGGCATCCTTAAATATTCAAATGTGCCCTAGGGTGTAGTGAATGATGGCTTATGTCTATCTTCTGGATTTATCTGAATTTGATTGTACCCTGAAAATCCATCTAATAGAGACAATCTTGTTGAACCAACTACTGCTTGCAATAATTGTTCCATGTTGGGTAAGGGGTAATTGTCTTTTAATTAACTCTTGTTTAAATTTATAAAATATACACAGATTCTAATATCCCCATTCTTTTTCCTGACTGGTACTAAATTGGATATCCATGAAGAAAATATTACCTTTCTGATTATTTTGGAATCCAGTAACTTTTGTACCTCCTTTTGCATTATTGGGTACAATGTTGGATTGTATTTTCTTTATTTCTATTTGAATGGCTTGGAATATTCATTCAAAGGTATTATGTGAGTCATTACATATGTCTTGAATGTTTTGAGGCCCTCATAAGTCCAAGCAAAGTGTTCTTTGTTCTTTTTCAAGAAACTGATATATCCAACCTTCTCTTTAGCAAGTAAAGCCATGTCTACTTTCACTATTCTGGGTTCTTTCATTGAACCAATATTAATATTTTTTAGATATCACTTCTCTTTGTAAAGGTTTATAGGCTTTGTCAAAATCATCGAATAGACTCTCTAGAGAAACTAATCCTTTGGGTATCTTATTAGTTTTCAACTAGATTACTTCTACTGGCTCTCCTATTTGATCTTTTAGCTTTTATTCATATTTTCATCACAGATTACATCTGCATACTAATTTTACAAATTATAAAAATTTTAATATATATATATCATCCTAAAATACCTGTAAATAGACTATGTTATCTGGTACAAAAGGTTTATAGACTAAGATAGTTGGAGATTTTTCCACATATTCTGTAGTTATATCTGGGTGATCTAGACCCGAGGCATTCACATCTAAAATATCTGCAACATGGTTTTGTTCTCTAGGAATTTATGATATATTGAAAGCTAAGAATTTATCAATTTCTTCCAATACTGCATTTCTATATTGTTTAAGCCTAGGATGCTTGGTCTAATATTTACCTTTGATTTGTAGTATAATAAACTTTGCATCCCCTATTACAGTCAAGTAGTTAATACCTAGCTATTTTGCTTTCCTTAGCCCTAATAATAAGGCTTTGTACTCAGCTACATTTTTTGTGCAAGGAAATTGTAATCTATAAGGACTACTAAGGTAGTTTACTTTAATATCAATCAAATTTACACCTTCACCTGGTCCATATTGGGATTTAGCTCCATCAAAGGACATGGTCCATATTTCTTGAGTCAAAACTCTATATGATTTGGCATCTACTATTTATATAACTTCTGGATCCATATTCTTTGCATCTGGTACTTCCACCAGGAATGGGTTGTGCCATAGTAAAAAAAATCCCATATTTTTTTCTTCCATAGAGTTTACTAAGTTAATCATGGTTTCATCTATTTGAATTAACTCTATGGAGTGTTTGTTGAATGGTGTCCTTCTCAAAATTATATTCTCCTTATCTGATATTGGGATTGTAGCATAGGACCAGTCTAATTGAATTGATCCTCCTAGTTGTTCTACTCAATGTCTACTGAGTAATAATGAGAAAAATGGGTCAACGTCAACTACTACAACATCCATGAAAATGCCCTTTTTGGGGTGTTGATCTAGGAAAACTAAAAATCCAGTTATCACCCCTACACAAGTAATTTGCCTACTATCCATTATAGAAATAGAGGCAGAATATCTGGTACAGATTAATCCCATTTGGCCAGCTATTAACTTAGGCATGATATTATGTGAAGCTCCACTATCTAGCATGCAATTATGAATCACATATATTTCTCCTTCATCTGAATTATATCTTAATGACACATATAAGGGTCTGACATATGATGGTGATCTTGTATCATGTTGATTTTGTCTAGCAGCATGGCAAGTTGGGTTTTCTTTTTGTTCTACTAATCCAAATGCTCTGTAGACTTGTTCTTTGTACTGTTGAACTTTCATAAGTTCTCCAAATGTGATATTAACCTTTTGTTTACTGAGTTCTGATCCAACATCAAATTCTATCTTCTTTATATCCAATGGTTTATTACTTTCTTCTTTGGGAATGTCTTCCTCTAATTCTATTACTTCAGGAGTAATCTTTTAAGGGTTCTTATCAGTTTTCTCTTTACTGATATTTTTATTAGTGAAAGTTTGTTTTCTTGTTTCACTTGTAGAGGTTTTCTCTGTCCTTTCAAGGACTGTTCTATTCCTTAAATTTAGAACATGGGTTACCTCTAATTTCTCAACCTCTTGAGAAGTGGGGATTAATTTCTCTTGCTTCATCTTATCATATCTTGACTCATGTAATTTTTGCAAGATTTTAGTTTCTTCAGTTACTAAAATTTGAGGATTATGATTTGAAACATATTTATCCATGTCTTCTTCAAACAACCTTTCTCTAGATTCATCTTCAACGGACCAACATGCATTGATTCTTATATCCTCTTCTGATTCTGCATGCATATCTACATTATGTTGATCACTTAGGTGAATTCCACATGCATCAAGGTTATGAGGTGCATCAAAAGTAGAGAAAAAATAAGGAAAACCTTCTGCTATATTGGCAGATGGCATTGGGTTAGGGAAATTATTCTGATCCCTATCAAAATCTCTATTTTTCCAGCTATTATTCCCATTACCTCTATTCCTATTTCCTTCTTCAAAACCATTATTGTTTCCCCAATTATTATTGTAATTTTTCTAATAAGGGGGATGGTTGTCAATATGTGGTCACTCTGTTTGTGAAGATTCACCATTATTTCCATTTCTTTCAATTCTTTCTAACATGTTACTCATGTTGTTGAACATTTTTGTCATTTGACTAGTCAACTTCTCCACATGATCAATTTTAGTTCTTATTTATATATCAAATGCCACTCTCTTAGGTTTTCTCTTAGGCATGTTAACTTCTAAATAATAAGGCTTCATATTACCACTGTCAAGTATATTTATTTCTATATCCATTGCTTTTTCTATACAACCATCAATGGTAGTGGCTTGTTATTGCCTTAATTCATAGTTAAACTCTCCTTTAAAAGCATTCTTATAAAAACAAATTTTCTAAATATCACTAGGCCTGAGGTTGGCAAGAATTTTGTTCCTAGTCCTTGAAAATCTTGTGTTAAAATCACTAACTTCATTTTCTTTCTTCTCCATAGTGGCTAGCTCAGTTAACAATGATTGTTCATTTTTCCTTTCACCATACTTCTTTAGGAACACCTCTTCCATTTTGGTGAAGTCTGGGATATCATTTTTAGGAAGGGAATTAAACCATTATCTGGCATCTTATTCTAACGTCTGTAGAAATAGTCTTAATACTACATCTTCATGTTCAACTTCCAGACTATCCATTGCATATAAGAAAATTTTAATATGATCCTCTCCAGTTATTGCATTATTTCCTAAAAACATGGAGGTATTTGTGAGCTTTACTGGATAAGGCATTTAAATTTACTGGTACTGCAAAAGTCCTATATCTATTAGTTCTCCATAAATGAACATTAACCTAGGCCATTGCTACTGTAGAATTCAATTTCATAGCTGTAGTACCTACAGTGGTATGGGTCTAGGTAGATTGAATGTAAACTGATGGATTATCTACCTTTGAATTATTATTATGTGTATCTTCTACAACAAAATTCAAATTTCTATCTACAGCAAAATTTAAATCATCTTCTACAGTGATATCAATAGTAATAGCATTCTGAATTTTCTTTATGTACCTTTTACCGCTAGAATTGAATCTACTATTATAAACAATATTCTTAAAAAGTGGAGTTTTCTAGGTATGTATAAATACCTCTGGATTCTTGATTTCTAGAAATAGCTCCTCACCACTTCTCCTGGTGTTAGCCAGCATGTTCTATTCTCTCCTTTTTATTTTTTTTCTTCTGGGTTCATCCAGCAGAGTCACCAGCACTATGGTGCAGAAAGAACAACCATACACTTTTATCAAGAATGCTTGTTATTATCACTCATCCTCACGAGAGTCGGTTATTAGGATAAATCAATAAAATCAAGAAACCAAAATTTCAAGAAGATCAAGAAATGTAAAGAAAATAAGATTGAAAAACACGGGTAATAAAGAACATAGAAAATATAAAAATTAAGACAAAGGTTCTCTATTCTAACTAACCACCCATTGATTTAAAGATAATGTCATTCAAAGAAATTTTTTTAAGAAGGTCATTAACTCTTTCTATCAAGTCCTCCCCGACAACGGTGCAAAAAAATTTTTGGAACTGATTCTTGCATCCATAGGATTTCGACTGTCACACTAAAAGAATCCATTTGAAACCAATAAGCTATTACAGGATCTGGTCAACCTGCCTCATTGTTTTTCTAAACACAAATATTGCTAAAGAAAACTACAGAACGGGTAAGGAAACCCCAACGGTAATTCTATGGCTAAAACTCTAATTACATGCTCCAAAATAATATTATATTTTATGTATTAAAATGACCAAGCATGAAAAAAACCATTTGTTATACCTTATGTAGACCGGTGCCTAGATTCATTGGGATGTTATAGCAATTTAACAACAATTTTAATATGAAATAAAAAGAAGGGGAGAAGGAAAATTGGCATTCTTAATCTCATTTTAATATCGCAATAAAATCAAGAGTTAACCAATGAAATAAATGTATATAATGTGTTCAAATAATGTAACCCATTACATAGTGACACACAATACTGATACAAAGATATGACAAGAATAAAATTTAGAATTGTATTGATTTCATAAAATATTACATGTAGAGTGGACGAAATACCTTTTAACTCTATTTTTCTCAAAGAAATATATCAATACAATGAAGAGGACTTTGTTAAAATAATGTAACAGGTCTCTTCAACTCTCCTTGTTCCAATCTAGTAACAGTAGAGTCTCTAAATCCTAGGCTCAAAAAGGTAGGAAATGATCTCAGCTTCTTGAGCGCTTTCCTATCACAATACTGCAAAGCAAAGGGAAGAATAAGAAATGAAAAAGGAAAATAAACATAGAATGGGATACAACAACACAACTAACAGGGCACTCAAGTACACCTCTTAGCAAAAATGTTATTCTCTAATTGCTTGATGTAGAATTTGTCCACCACTGTCTCTTCTTATAGCCTTTGGTTCTTGATTATGTTATTTTTAGTTTATTTTTGGCCTTACACTTGTCTTCATATAATTTGATCTCCAAAATTGGTACAACTGGCTCCCACTATCTTTACCTGCTTGAAATGAACTCTTCTCCTTGACCTTTTCAAATAGTAGTTTATTTTAATCAGTGATGGTGGTCTTGGAAGAACCCATTTCCTCTTGTACCACCTTCACAACTGTTCCCAATGTTTCTTTTGGACTGTCTCTTTAACTGCTTCAGAGATTTTTCCTATTAGATCAGGATTTTATCGTGATGAACCTGTTTCCAGATGTTGACCAGGAGTTCTAATTTCCTTCCCTTTTTCAAACTTTTTTTAGCTTTTCTATTTGCTCAGTCATCAATCTCCATACGTTTATGTCAAATGTGGCTACAATCCTCAACATATTTATTTCCTATAGAATTATGTTCTTATGTATGGTAATATTGGATGTGTTTCTTTCATACTGAAAGAGTAACATCTCTACAGTTTTTACCATGACTATTTTTTGTAATTATTTTTGCTTCATCACTTATTTCACAATCGAACCTTTCCACGATTATTTTGAACACTTCTTCTATATTTGTGTCTACTAAGCACTGGTCTAAGGATAAACCAATGTCTATCAATTTATTTGTTGCATTTCTTACCAAATCATCCATTTGATTCACAATATTGACCCATATTTCTTGATTTACTCTAAACAGGGCTGCTTTAAAGAACTTAAAATTGAGTTAGATTTTATTGCCATCATTTGTTGTTAGTTCTTGTCCCTATAGCTCTTCAAAATGATCTCCTATAAATCTAAGGTAGGGTGAATGATTTCAAAATATTCTTCTCTTTCTTGCATTAGGGTGAGAATTTCTTGAGCAGTTATTTGAATCACCCTTATTTATCTGAACATTTTAGTAAAGCGCTTGGCATGAGATCTTATCTTCATTGACATATTTTTCTTCATTGGATTAAGATAATAAGCATAATCTTGAATTTTTACCATTGAAAGGGGTGGGGTACTGGAGGCATCTCTTCAATTTAATTCTTCATGTTGCTTATTTATTAATGCCTTTAGCTCTACCTTTTCCTTTCCCTATTTCTCCATTTGTTTCCTTAGCTCTGTAATTGTTCCCATGAATTGATTTATGGCTTGATTTTGCATTGCTTTGACAACTTTGGCCACTTAACCTTCTTTCCCTAGTACTGATGAGCCCCTGATTTCTTCATTTACTCTAAATACTGGTGGGTCTTATAGAGTAGAAAGAATTATCTCTTAATTATCTGATATAGGCACCTCTGATTTATATTCTTCTATGAGTTCTCTTTCTATATTCCCCATCCCTGCTACTAACTGTAATTCTTGTTCATTTACAGCAGTGAAGGTAGTCTGTTCATCTATTCTTTCCAGAAAAACCTTTGTAGAGGGTAAATACAATTTGGGTTTCTTCTTTTCCATATGAGTTAAATCTTCTTGGTTCTTCACTAAGTGACTTCAGAAAAGACCACCCAATCCACCAGTTCTCCTAGGATTCATTTGTATTACTAATGGAATTTTAATCTCTTGTCCCTTTATTGTTATAGTGGTAGGGATAGCCATGGGTGCCAATTTCTTTACACTTGTTACAGTTAGAGCTTTGTCAAAAATAGGAACTATGGCTTGTTCTGAGAGGGGAGACTCCTCAGTTGGTGTTGTTGCAATCTCCTTCCCTTTATCTATATTCTAGTTTTTGGAAGCTTCTTGGGAAGTGCTTGGTTTTGCTTCTATTCTGAGGTGAGTACTTTTGGAAGGCCCAACCTGTTGCTCTACTATATCTGTAGTTTTTCTAGTGACTTCCATCAAATTAATACCATGTTCTTCTATCAACTCTAACAAGGGGTATTCTTTGATTGCTTGGCTTGTTCCTGTTATAATAGGAGCCACAACATCTACTAAACCTTCTTGAAGCCTCCTTAACTCTGTGGAGTAATCATAGGCTTCACAAACCTGTGTGCTACCCCTAATTTTTGGAGGGAAATCATCCCATACTTTTTGCAAATCTAATCCTTTTTCCATAGCCTCTAATAAGCTTTCTTCAAAATCATCTTCGTAGTGTAGTATTAGAGTGTATTCTCTATTCACCATAATTTTGTTGTATGTTCCTTTTGGGTCATAAAATCTTCAAGTTACTTCATCGAATCCCTTGTTATCCAGCTCAAGCATTCCTTTTAGCAAGGAGGGTTATCCTAAAAATATAAAATCTCCAAAGCGACAGGGAACATCGAGCCAGTGAACCTTACCATGTTTCTTCACCAACCTCATCTTAGCCTCTTTGGTGACTTGCCTACATAATTCCAAAGCTGCTAGGGATAATGGGCAATACCTCAGTAGTCATTTAGGGGGAATTTTAGCCCTATATAATCTGATATAAGTAAAACCTTCTATAAAGAAAAAATCCCCAATTTCCTTCTATTTGATAAAGGCTCTCACCCTTGGCCCTAACCTCTTAGGGACTAATCCTGTTAGAACCCAATGAATTTCTACCATGAAACGATCACAAAACCAACCCATGTGAGTTCTTCCTTCGTGTATTCTCTAGAAGTTATTTTAAACATAGGGGGCTATTATGCTCTTACTATTTTATGGGTTTCTTCTCCCAATTGACCTGCTATTATATGGATAAAAATTGAATATTGTGAAAAATGGGGCATCTCTTACCTCTGTTCGAAAATTGCTTTTCTTAATTCTACCATTTCTTTATGCATATGGGTACTTAATTCTAATTCCTAGGCATATATTGGAGTGTTATGTTCCATATTGCATTGTGCAACTAAAAATAAAAACCTTTTTGTTATTCTACTGAGATCCTGTACTCCCAAAACTATGTTTATCATATCACAGAAATCTTGGACCCATGGCTTAAAGGCATTTGTCCTAATTGGTAATTTTTTGTCTATTTTCTCATGTGTATCAAACAATTTTTTAAATACTTCCATATCTATAAACATACGATATTGATTTTTGATTACCTAGTCTACCAAAAAGGTGGTATACGCTATCAATTTGAAAACTTCCTGGATGTGCTCGACCTTAATGTTGAACACCGATCAATTTTTATTGTCTCGAAATATCATTGTTCTTTCATCATATGCCATCGCTAGCCATGCCATCAAATCCAATAATAAGTGCACTTTTGAACATACAAGTTTCCTAGGTTGCTATTCCATCTATTATTTATGGGGAAACCCCTGTATTGCAACCTATGAGCTTTATGAAATAAGTTGGCCATTATCCATGGGGTTGGTCATCGTTCTCCATTACACGAGAAAAACTATTTACACATGCATTGTCAATTTTGTACTACTGGGATGGAGTAGGTATTTCATCAACTCCACACTTCTGAGCAAATTCATACATGGTGGTATCGAGAACAGGCGATCTAGAGATCACAGAGTATGGTGACTTGTTTATAACGAATTGTACGGCTTCTCTGATGTCTTCAAGTATGAAAACATCTCCCCATGATGCTATTGTTCTTAAAGTAGAAGATAAGGTCTTTCTATGACTGCAAAGCTTGAAAATCTTCTTATCTCTATATTTTCTGCATATCAACTTCTATTCTTAGCTCGCTAGGGTAGTGACATTGACTATTTTTGGTGAGCTCATATACAGGGTAGTGGAATGGGTTTGATAATATCGCATGTTTTGTCATTAACACGATGCCACCAACTGCTATTGAAAATTAGCCAAAGAAATCATGCCAATGCATCCTTTTCCAGGGTTTAGCGTTTATGACGGGTAACGTCCATCATCCTATGTATCCTAGGATCCTTTGATTTATGTGCTTGTAATCATTAAAACCTCTGCTCTTCATCACTGGAACCTTTTTAAGTTGGCATGGAACTGATATGTGTAATGCGAGCGGTTTCCATTTTGACCCTCGTACCACATCGAACTTGAAAAATAACTAAATTTTTGGGAACGATTATACTTCGCTCCAGGCAAAAATCACCCTCAAGATCTTCATAAGATTTGATCTTTGGTGTGAGTGTCTGCTATTATTATCTCGGATGTCCTTAGCTCTTTTGAGTCAACCATGATCAAGCGCTATCACTGGATATGAGTGGAGGTCAGCGCAACCATTAGATTTTTTAGAATATGCCTGTCATTTAAGCTTTGCTTGTTTCAACCTTGACTTGCTTACTGCCATTAGATCTTCTTGCTCCTCGATGAAGTGCTACCATTGATGTCCTAGAACCTACATGATAATTAGTATACCTATTTGCATATAAACCTTTGAAATAATATTGTTTATTAATCCTTGTTTAATCATGATTATCCAATGTTCATCCCTGTGGTTTTTGACTTTAACCACTCGATTTAAACCTATGTATCATATAACACATTTACCCTTTCTTGCGATTGTTGTTAGATATTACCATGGTGAAGGCGCGATCGTTGGATATTCCAACCATGTGCTCGGTTTAACATAAGATAGAAGGGAAAAATAATAAAGTTCTTTAATTAATCAAAATAAACCTTCTAGCTTAAACCCTGATCACCTTTGCCGATGCGCTACCGTTAGATCAGTGTGGAGATAGGCACTGCCATCAGATATATGGATCATTTTTTACCTTCATTTTTGCTTTTGACTTTTTTTTGCCATTATAGACCTTCACATTCGCTAATATTTGGGCTTGCTCAAGTGTTGTCGTAGATCTTAATGATAGTTTTATTGTGTTGGTGTGTTGTCCTTGCATTGAAATATGCTATAAGAAATATTTGTCAAGTCTAGAATAACTTAAATATTTTTCCATTTTTTGTTTTCCTCTTCTTACTGTGACACATTTTTATTCATGTCTTTCTCTTCATCTTACTTAAAATATTGCTTTATTTTATTGTTACCCTTATAAATATGAGTCTAAAATAATTTAAAATATCTCTCCTTAATGTTATATACGTTCCTCACAATCCATGTTATATTTCTTAAGGATTTTTAATGCTTGTAGAACAAAGAAAAAAACTATAATTCTTATTATTCTTACACTCTTGTATTTAATAAACTATTAGTGTAATTTCAACTTCTCATTATTTTAGCAACACCATTTATTCCTCCATATCCTTTGTCATTTTTTCATGTTTAATTTTAAAATATTAGATTCTTCCAACCTTCCAACCTATATGATCATGAATTTATTCAAAAAAAAAGTGTATCTCTTCCTTTAGTTATGGACGTTAACCTTAGATCCTCTCCTCCAAAGATGTCCTCCTTAATTTCCCATTTTATTTTATGTTTGATATTAATAATTATTTAATGTTTAAAACGTCATCTTATTTTTTATACCTTCATTTAAAAATTTTACTTCTAAAAATTGCATTAAATAAACTTATTTCTAAATTGTTATTGTCTTAGGTTGTAAAATATAAATAATGGTAGACATGAATGATCACTACATTTCTAATACACCCATTTTTCCAAGCCCCAATCCATATCTTGTTGCCAATGTTGGTTTCGAATTCGCTCTAAATACTTTTTGAAAAAGAGATATTTTTTATGTGTGATATTCTAGATCAAATAACCACAGCAAGAAAATTAAAAATCTATAAAATAATTAAAATATTAAAAAATTTATAGAAATTACTATGTCATCAAAATTTTATTGTTATAACAGTATATTTATAAAGCTAATAATATTTATTCTATAAATATAAAAATTAATAACTACCCATCATTATATCCTTTAGATCAAGGTAATTCCAGTTGTTGCCTAGATTATGGACCTCCTATCTCATCCATTGACCAACACCTACCACTCAACTACAACCAATCTACTTATCCCAAGAACATCCTAATATCTATTTTTAAGTTTGGATATATAAAACAAAAAATATATATTTTTTAAAAGGTAGTTTTGCCCAATGTGTTGATAATCCTTACCATTATAAATTTTAACTTAATCTATTAGAACTCAATGCTTCGATGATTGCATTATAGAAGTGAAAGGTATTTAAATACATAGGATACCTATTTTAGGGATAAAAACCTTCAACCAAACTTGTAACTATCTTGTCCTATACTACATGCATATACCTTGTGAGGTGTGGTTATACCACTTGACTTCTCATATGGTCTATGATGTAATAACTCTTAATATGCCTCCTCTTATTACATCAGCCAAAGCTCTAATTTTAGCTTATGAACAAAGAATAATTTCTAGAGTGATGATAGAATCTGAGAGAGAAACTCCCCCCATCCCACCTTAATGTAGACTTACTACTTTGATCATCTCTTGTTTCTTCTTAGCATTGTTCATCTAAAGATGTTTTTTTTAAAAAGTAATGTATATGTACTTTATTTGGTGTGTTATTAATGTTTGAATCTTAAATTTTTGTTGCATTGATTCCTCATGGATGGTAAAGAATCACATTTTGAGTGTCATCTTCACTCTTGAGTGCTTGAATTTTGGTTTCCTGCTTAACTTGACTTTTGATGTCCTTGGATGCATTTAAATAGAAGTAATTTTCTTTACTTGTCATTTGTTTGGAGTCATACCAAATATTATTACGATGTCTGAGTTATACTTGTACAACATACACATGTTCTTCTTAATTAACTTGATTATTTTTGCTACATTGTTTTGTTGTGCCTTTTTCAATTTTGATTTTTCTTTTCTAAATATGATCTATCTTCTTGTTGGTTTATCTTCTATGAATGGTACCCATTTTTAATGGATTATGCCAACATTCCTTCACGGTGTGTCCACTTCTACCAAAATATTCACACATCCTTTGTGAGTAAAAATTATTTCTTTGAAAATCATTTCTTTTCTTTGATTATGATATCCTTGATAATTCTGAATGGTTGCTTCTTCCTCGTTTAATTTGTAAGTAATAACTATTATTTTTTATCTATTGTATGTGAGACCTCTACTTTCTGAAGTAGGTTCACTAGCTTTTCAAATCTTGGTGTTTGCTCAATAATATTTAATGGAGTCACAAAACATTGTACTTTTATGGAATATATTTCAAAATAATTATGTAGACACATAAAATGCATCATGTCGAGGTGACTACTCATATGGGACATCCTAGAATACCATATGGAATACCGTGGACAAATACCAAGGTATAGTATTGGTTTTAACCACTCATTTGGGCACCTTTGCCTAGTTAGTACTATCCATTTTTGACACCCATAGTTAGCAAAGCTTACCATGCTTGTCAGTCATGGTCAGGCCTCAAAATTTGTTGGCCTTTGATCAAGTCAAATTTGGTTCCAAATGACCAATTGGTTATGGATTGAAGCGGTTTGAGTAAGTAAGGTTCTGTATATTTCCATCCAATAAACTCTAACTACCCATTCTTGATCTTGGCTTCCTCATGAAGCTAGGACATAGCCCTCCTAGGTGCTATAAGAACCCCATCCAAATTGGGAAAGAAAGAGAGAAGTTTTCAATTGAATACGGTGAAGCCCTGTCGAGATAGACACTCACTTGTGTTCCTTGAGAGAAATATTTGTCATTGCAATTGAGAGATCAAAATAGAAATTCAAGCCATGGAGGCCCTAGGAGGCTAGGAGAGCCAAGAAATGCAATTACGCTAATTCCACATGCAATCAGAGCAATTCAACCATAAAATCTATCAGAGGATATAGATGTTACCCTTAACCATCAATTTGGCAAGAGGATTCAATGATTTAGCCCTTGAGTTGAAGGACAAGCACACTTCAAGCTCCACTATGGCTATCATCCATGGCTAATAGTGCTCATCGCACCATAGAACCGTGATTAGTGTTTCATCCCTATTTTCCTTATTTTATCATCGTAGGATTTATTAATGGCATTAGATTAAGCATAATTTAGGTTTAATTGTATTATTAGAGACTTCTAACCAATAGAATTATCTTATTTAGTTATCTTGCTTTCAATATTGTAACTAGGATACTAATGGATCTTTTTCATGCTTCCATGTATTCAAATTCATAATTAGGCCATTAGATAGATACATATACTTTTCCTTTACATGATTAATAGCATATTTTCATATTTTTCATGGGTTTACTAGTTTTATTACAATTTCTTGATTTTATGCTAGTTATGTCATGTATTCATACAAATTCCTCAAAAAGCCTCATCAAGAGAGGAATCCTTTATTATTGATGCTTCTTGTTGTTTATTGCACATAGGATCAACAAGGTTTTGGGATGCAAGGGAACAAATTTATCTAATCGTGGATAATAAGGTCACCGACACCTTGGAGCAGTTCGTGTCATTTTGAAAGGCATTTGGAATTCACCTACCCTTGAGGGGGATTTCAAACTATTGTAATGGTTGTATCAAATGGGTATCCCTAAGAGGGATGGATTTGTAACTTGAATTGATTCGAAATTAATAAAATATCTTTGTATTTTGTTCTTTTCATTCTTGTCAATTTGTGCATGCCTATTTGTATCATTTTCAATAATTTCAATATTAGGTGTAAGCCTTTTTGGATGCTATAGAAGGTGATCACGGTGGGAATTCTACATTAAATGCCATAGATCACTAAATTTTATATTTTGTGATGACAAGTGCTAATCACGGTAAAAATTTATTATCGTGGTTGACACCCACGGGCAACAGTCTCAATCGCACCACAGAGCCACGATCAAAATCTGATAGGATGTATAGTAGGGAGACAAAGATTAATCGTATGAGGATCTGAGATAGGATCCATTTTTCTCTTATTTTCCCTATTCTTTGTTTGTGTTTTTTTAGAATGATCAAAATATTAGCATAATTAGGAAATGCGACAAGAAAATAAAATGCATTGAGTCCCTAGGTCTTTTCTTAGGCTTCACTAGTTGCTGCTTGGAACAATGGGCCTCTAAGTGTATTTTGCCCTAGTCTACAATAGTCTAGACCCTTTTGTATGCTATTTTGCTTGCACGAGGCCCATATAGTGGCCACTTTGTCATTGCCATTAGTGTACATTTACTTTGAAAGTCATATAGCTTAATCATGCATACTTCTAAAAGTTAAACATTCTTTTTAATTTGTATAGCATTTAGAAGAGTCATGGGTGTTTTTTTATACATTTACTTTATATTAAAAATAAAAGAAATCCCACACACCATGACACACTTAAATGTTAGTGAGTTAGAAGTCACATCCGACCACTAGTAGGTTTCAACAATGGTGGTAGTGATTTCTATCCGTTGGCCCAAATCCTTCGAACCATTTGTTACTAGACCAATACCGGACCCAAGAACCATTTGTAGCCTAGAAAATTTGCGTGTACTTCTCTTTGGAGGGTATAACACTAATAGAGTGAGATTGGATGAGGGTCTAGCAGTACCTATGCTCCCTGCCCAGGTGTGGACTTTTATTGCTATACTTTTGGGGGATTACGTGACCTAGAGTTCATATCCAGGTTGTCAATTTGTGAGCATACAGGTGAAAGCCCTTTAAAAATTGAATATATCATCAACATATTGAAAACATGATGAGAGTTACTTATTAATACAACAAATTACAAAACACATCAAACAATTTAGGGTTCACTTTAAACTTTTAAAGATATAATCACCATCATTTACTTTTATTGCCTTAAAATTTACATAAGGGATAATATAGTACCATGGTGTGTACACATAGAGGCTGACCTGTGCATAGATCTAATGTTGAGGCCGAAGCTCCACCCAATGCACAATAATACGTGCAGCATCCTCAATCATAGAATCCTCTTGAACATTGTTCGATGAGTATTAGAGGAGATAATTCTATGCATGGGGATCCTATTGAGAATACCCTAGTACGAGGAGCTACAATACACTCCTCAATACATAGATCAAATAATGGATCTTACCACCATGGGGGTTCCAACATTTCACTATTTACCATGACCACACTTTGCGTGCATCCATGGGATCTGCTGAAGAGTTTATCATTAAGGGATCTAGATTGATACCCCTTCATCTTGTATCTAAGGAAGGGGTGAGGCCCCAAAC
The DNA here is from genome assembly GCA_028583015.1 of Wollemia nobilis. Taxonomy (NCBI): domain Eukaryota; kingdom Viridiplantae; phylum Streptophyta; class Pinopsida; order Araucariales; family Araucariaceae; genus Wollemia; species Wollemia nobilis. Next base: position 3,481,080 of record JAQPPZ010002068.1, read on the forward strand.
ATCTAAATATATATGAGCTCAAGATCCGCCCATCCAAATTTAAAAAGAGAAGGCCGCTTTTGAGCATAGACCCGCTCAAAATCCCAATACAAGTGAGTCTTATAGGATTACCATAGACATTTCTAAAGGGGTAGCTAATGGTACACCACCTCATAAGCCATGGTATTGTTGATAGTTATATGGTCTGGATAAAGTCTTATGATAGCTAGATTACAAGCCTACTCATGTGGCTTCTCGTCCTACAAGCGTGCATAGCGATAGTACCATTAGGACTATCAGGGAACCTGGAGAGTGCTCCAAGTGTTTTTTGAGATATGTGTGCCCTTGCATTACATGTAGACACAAGGTATGATCAATAGCTATACATGAATTTCATCTTCATAGACAAGGGCAAGAGCATGGCAAATCAGTCCATTGGGGGACACACCCAAAAATCTGCTTGAATAGAGTGCACACACCAAAGGCCTCAAATTGTCGATCACATGGATAGATCTCATAAGTTGATGTCTGAGTAGAGACGTTAGACCCTCAAAGACTAATTGGAGGATGTTTGCGTAGAGTAGGAATGCCTCAAAAATGATAACACTCGAAGGCAAAGATTCATAAGACAACATTTATATGAACAACGCATATGTGAACAACACATCCTTGATCAAAAGGAATATTTTGAGAGGGAGGATAAACTAGCCAGTGTCAGTTTACATCCATGTAGTGAGCATAGAGAGCCCATTGATAGACGAGCTACTTCATAGCTCAATTTGCACCATGAGCACATAGACACTCGTACTCACTATGCATCCCAACACAGAGATCAATGCTCCACATCCAAACACCATGGGCATAGGTAGTATGAAGAAGAAGTGGGGGATGAACTAGATCAAGAATATCTAGAAATCTCCCAAGTTAAGGAGGAGGATGAGCCTATTCCTTTGCCCCGACTTAAGAGTAATCTACCTCTGAGGGTGCCTCCAAGGTAGTCCATAGAAGAGTAGTTTTTATCTTTGTATGCTTATAAAGTCCTATCAGAAAAGTTCAAAGCTATATAAAAGCAAGGAATATCTTATTAAAATCCAACATTGAATAAAATTCATAATGAATCTTTATGTTCCTAAGTGCCTACTCCACCCAATCCCAAGAATTTTGAAATGCCTAAATTGGAAAAGTTTAGAGGAGAGGAGGATGCTCAGGAGCACATCATGAGATTTTTAGACGTGTGCTTTCATATTGGAAGCAATAATACCTTGATCCTACGAACCTTCATCATGACCCTATCAGGCCCATCTCGAGAGTGGTTTAATCAACTCAAAAGGCACAATATCACCAATTTTGAGCAATTGGCTGATGCATTTCTTGAATGCTTCTCCTTTGGCATGAAGAATAAGGTGAACTTATTTGAGCTAGATACTTTAATGCAAAATTATGATGAACCAATTATAGATTATGGGAAACGATGGAGAAAGATGATGGAAAATCTTTCATTCTCCATCCCTACTATCGAATTAACTCGTGTGTTTACGAAAAGTTATGCCAATAACATTTTGTTATTATTACAGTTGTAGCAATACTAGATCTTCAAGGCTTTGGCACAAGCCAAAGTGATTGAGTATATCAAGTTACAAGAGGGTAAATTGAAGCTCAGGAATAAGAAGAAATGGAAAAATAGAAGCATTTCGAAATAACAGGCCAAGCCATCCCATGTCAATCAGGTGGCTTTGAACCTTCCAAAAGGGGATAAGGGGTAACAATAATGAAATTATCAAGCCCAACCTCCTCCTACATAGTATGAGCAGCACAAAAACTATCAAAAGGGTAGGAATAAGGAACAACATCCACTTTTTCAGTTCACATCATTGTCAGAATCAATGATGAAAAACATAAGCTTATACTGAGAGGGGGGTGAACAGTATAAGACCCCTTTTTACTTTTTCTTTCAATTCAATATTATGTAGTGTATAGATAGCAGTATCAATAGTAGCAATTAAAGCAATGCATAAAACACCATACATAATAGATACACCACAATTTACGTGGTTCACCCAATGTGGGCTACTACATGGGGAAAATATTTTACTAAAATTTTCTCAATCAATCTCTTTGGGAATCTTTCCCAATTACAATATTTATGGACCTCTGTCCAAAGGAGATGTTGATCCCCTAATCTCAAGTTCATGGATCTATTCCACAGGAGAACTCTTTATCCTTCTACTCTGGCTAGTGATCTTCTAGAAGACTCAGTCTCTCTACTACACTGACTGGTGGATCTCCCTCCACTTGAAGACTTCTCACTCAGATATATCTTCAATTGCCCTATCTACTATATCTCTATCCACTGAGACTTTGTCCTCTATACTCTATCACCTCCAAATATCTATATCAATAGGTTCACTCAGAAACTTCTCAAATATGATCAACAAGCTCACTTAGAACTTGTCCAAATCTGCTCAACAAGCTCACTCATAACTTGTCCAAATATGCTCAACAAGTCCACATAGAACCTGCTCAAATCTGCTCAACATGTCCGCATAGAACCTATTCAAATTTGCTCAATAGGTCCACACAAACCTATCCAAATTTGCTCAATAGGTCCACACAAAACCTGCTCAAATTTGCTCAAAAGGTCCACATAGAACCTATCCAAATCTGCTTAACATGTCCACACAGAACCTATACAAATCTACTCAACAAGTCCACATCGAACCTGCTCAAATCTTCTCAATAAGTCCTCTCTACGACTTGCTCAAAGCTTCTCAATAAATCCTCTCTAGGACTTGCTCAAATCTGCTTAATAAGCTTATACATAACATGTCCAATCTCATAGAATCATAAAGAGAATTGTTAGAGACTCAATATGTTCTATACTTAATACTCAATAAATATCTCCACTCAATCTCATAGAAGCATAAAGAGAATTGTTAGAGACTCAATATGTTCTATACTCAAATCCCGATCTCAACTCAAATCAATCTCATAGAAGCATAAAGAGAATTGTTAGAGACTCTATATGTTCTATACTCAAATCCCAATCTCAACTCAAATCAATTTCATAGAAGCATAAAGAGAATTTTTAGAGACTCTATATGTTCTATTCTCAAATCTCAATCTCAACTAAAATAAAGAATATAGAATAGTTTGTTTTATGGAACTTGAACAACCACATGCATCCACTTGACTAGGCTCAATCAACTCAACACAACCAATCACCTCAATGAACAACCCTTTCTCACAAACCCTAGTCCAAGTATGTATCAACCAACTCAAAATATTTCCAACAATGCTCAACAACAAATCTCACATAACAATGATACTCATGTTCTTTTCTAACTCAAGTTCAAGTTATTTGCACAACCAATGGGCTCCAACAACAATGCTTATAAAACAAGGTTTAATCACAACTCTCAATCTAGAAAACCTTGAAGCATTAAACCAATCACTTTCAAAAAGGAAACCACAATCAATCCTTTTCACTCCAAAGATATTTTCAGAAATCAACCACCATAATCAATCAATAGGAGAATGTGCCCATACTTTTAATGAATATGAAGAAGCCTCTTTGGAAATCTGCCACAATCACAATATTCTTTTGCCAATCTTCACAAGGGTTAGAATATCACAAAATAATAAACGTTACTCCACTTCAAAATAATATTTACCAAGGATTTTAATTAAAAAACCTTCTTAAGAATTAATGCACAACTTCCTTATCACTCCTAAAACCACTTGTACCATAAAATAAAATAAATCAAATCATTGCATAACCTTGTCACTCCACAAACCACTTATACCATAAAATAAATCAAATATTTTATATCCTTCCTTTCAAAACTTTTGCACTCAAAAATAATCACAAAGCTTTCTTAGGCAATATCTCACATTAATCAAATATCAAACCTTATTAAAATATTAAAGCTTTCTCAACCTTATATCTCCCACAAAAACATAATCAAACCATAGCAAGCAAATATTTTAATTAAAATATTAACCCTCACAAATATCAGAGTCGGAGCGCATACCTCAAAGGATCCCTCGAAGGGATTTGGAATTTTGAACCTCTTCCTACTATGCTTCCAAGCGACAACTAATCCGCATGAGCTAACACTGCCCACATGAGTGCCTTGGGAACTCTCTTTCTTAAACTGTGTGTGCTTTCCTTGCAAAGCACCAAAACATTGACTGCCCACGTCACACTCCACAAAATTTTTTGTGTAATATTTGAATGCAAAAATACTTTGGATTTTCAAAAATCATGTGACAGGCTTCTACTTCATAATGCAAAAGTGTTGATTTTTGAAGGGAGACATTTTTTGCAAGATTGCCCAAACTGTCGAACTCGTTTTGGTCATATCTCACTCATCCGTACTTGGATTGAGCTAAAATTTTGAGGGTAGATGCCTAAAAAACCCTAGAATGTCTCCACCAATTTTCATATCATTTGGATCGATATAGATCCTATAATATCCCTATGTGTGAACAACATATTTGGCAAGCAGCTATGTGAGGGTTTCATCTGGGTTGAGTGCAAACAGATCCAGAGGTTGGTTTTTAGGGCCTTCAGGCCCTAGAGGCAAATATTTTTATGGTTTATTCTCAATATTTTAGCAAGAAATATTGCAAGGGATACAAGATGGGTTAGAAATTAATCTTTCAACAGATCATACTGTGAACTTGAGTGACAACGGCTTCCAATTTGCTGCACAAAATAAAAGTGAAAACCATACCTTTCCACGATGTCTAGGGCAAGGATTAAAGAGATCACGAAACAAGTTTCAAGCAATTGATCAAAAATTGGCTCATATCTCAAGTGAATCTGGTGCTAAGGTGCACCCGCAAAATAATTCTACTGTGAAAACCCCTATCAAGGGTAAGAATTTTGAAGACAGTCCCAAAAATGAATTTTAGGGATGCCCTTCGTGGTGGATAGCCTCAGCACAATGCTAATATCAATATTAGGGCTTCCCATAAACCTCTAAGAATTCCTAAGATTTATCCCAGGAAAACAGTGTCAGGATGTCTTAAAGCAGCTGATGGAACTCCAATTGTTAATCTTGATATGGATAACATTCAGACTGGCATTGAAGATTTGGAAAAAAAAGGACTAATTTGTCGATTCATGGGTTTTCGTCTGAGTCTATCTGCTTTCAAAGTTTTGGCTACAAAAAGCTGGAAAAATAAAGGTGAGTTACAAATCTCTATTTATCCAAATGGTTATTTTCTTGTTTTATTTTCTAATAATGAAGATAGAGCGAAAAATTTTCAAGGGGGTCCTTGGTTTTTTGGAAGGGCAGGGTGTATCGTTCCAAATTTTTTGCACCCTTACCTTCAGGCTATAGGATCCGCACCCGGAAGGGGGATGTGAAAAGGATGGGACAATACCTCGGACTGAGAGGCCTTTGGAAGGTCCCGCATCTCGGGGGAGGTGTATTAAGGTGATTTTTTGACGGATGGTGGGGTTCACCAAGAAACGTTTAGTGGTAGTTTCCATGCCTAGGTTGGGAATGTGTTTTATGTATTCATTTTTATCCTTAAACATTCAAATTCTAGGTTTGGCCAAATGAATCTAAGTTGTTCTATATGAAATGCAGTTTTAAATACATAAAACACAAAGAATAAATTAAATGAAGAAATCCATACCTGATTTCGGATGTCTGATGGAGGTTCTAATTTTTGAAGCAGTCCAGATCGTCTGGAATTTGACAGGATCATCTCCGATCTGTAGGATCATCTGAGATCTGATGAATTCATCAGACGAATTTGTCAGAGACCTGCAAACAGAGAAATAGATACAAAATACCAAAAATGCAACTATTCTGATGAAGGAAAATGATGTAAAATACTAATAAGGATGTTAATAGATAATCCCGAATAGAAATGCAAGTAAATTGCAACACTTTAATAGCTAATCATGATTTTATTATGCAATTAAACTACATGGGTGAACTCCAAGATGCAGGATAACAAGAAATAATAATAAAACTGATTAAATGCAAGATAAAATAGCAACAAAGTATAGGGAAAAGTGCAAACTCTGGGCACTGATTTCCCCAATGCAGATTGCAGTCAAAATCATCTCTAATTTGACAGGATCATCTTTGATCTGGACAGGATCATATGCGACGATCCGATCTTGCTCCGGCTGAAGAATGACAAGGTTCCTGCAACAAAATTGGAAAGCACAAATGCAGATGGTAATCCAAGGTATTCTAATGCGCGTACGAGTCAAGTTACAGGAAAATTCAGCCGAGGGAAATTCAAGGGGGGTCCTAAGGTTTAAATAGGTTTAGGAGGGAAGTTGGGAGGTTGGAGATCATCCTAATTTGGAAGATCTCCAACGGGGGAGGTCTCTAACGACGCAGACACGCTTCTGCCCAACTTAGAGACGTCGTTGAAACAGAAGCTACTTATGAAAAAATAGTTTTGGGACAAGATCGTCTGGACGTCCTAGCCCAGATGAAATCGTCCGATCTGAGGCGATATCGTCTGATCGGCGACGATATCGTCAAACGGTCACAACAAACTCTAAAAATGGCATGGGAAATGAGGAAATGGGTTAAACGACGGTTTTGGAGTGGTTTTGGAGTTGAATTTGAATTTGAATTATTACTAAGGTAATTTTAATTATTGCTAAGTTTTACTGCGCCAATTTTAGGGTGCTACATTTTGCCCCCTCTTTAGCGAATTTTCTGAAGAAAATGTGTTAAATATGAGTTCTTCTCGATCTACGAGAAAGCAAAAATTATTCCCATTTTTAGGCGACGATTCTAGGTCGAATCGTACGACAGCTTACTATGGTGCCCCCTCCGTGTTTTTACCCAAATCGAACGTTTGAGGTAAAAACGTGGAAAAGCAAAATTTTAAAAATGTTGTTAAGTGTTTTTGAATAAAATTAAGAAAAATAGGGTAAAACCCTAATTCATTGTTTACTGTTCATTTTCCTGGTTTCTAGAGCTCTGGAGATAAGATGGTCGAGACAGTGCACAGATCGACAGAGGTCCGACGCGGGCTATGGGTAAGGGTCTAAACTTAGTTTAGAATGCTTTAATTTAGAATTTCATTCTTTTTAGATTAGATTTGATTGATTTTTGAGCATCGCGGCCATTTTTGGGCCGTCGACGTCGTTGGGACGAAATCGTCTCGATTTCGCCGAAATCGTCTTGATATCGTCGATTTCATCCAAGGGCGAAATCGGCGATAGGGGGACGATTTCGTCCAATAAGGGACGATTCCCTCATGCGAAATCGGAGATGAATTTGCTCAAATTTGGGATGATATCGTCCAATTGTGGGCGATATCATCATTTGTGTGAAAGTGAACTTATTTTACTTGTATTTTTAAATGATTGATTAATGATTGTTATTGATGATTTTGTTGTTTATGTTGCAGAGAGGATTATTAAAGAGCCGAGAATGGAAATACGATGGACTAAGGGATGACTTGGCCGCTCTATCGCAGGCAGAGCGAGATCAGCTGGCACAGGTCGGCTTGCAGCACGTGGTAGATATGCCACAAGTGTCTACAGACATGGGGCTATTGACAACCCTAGCAGAGAGGTGGTATCCGGGTTCTTCTTGTTTTCGGTTACCGATAGGGGAGATGACTCCCACACTGGAGGATGTATGGAGGATTTTGAGGATCCCCATACAAGGACGACTAATCACTCTCATGACCAATCAGGGCCACGCGATGATGAGACTATGCGGAGATCCAAGCTTCGCCCTGGAGAAGGGCAGAGTGAACATCGAGTCTCTACGCCAGATGCCTGGGGCATCCAGGCTGACACAGGTTTTGGCTAGGGTGGTAGGTGGTCTGCTGCTATGCCATCAGAGTGGATGCAGGCTACCATGGCTACTGATAGATGTGGTCTACGACATGAGAGACCACGGATACAGGTTTGCTTAGGGGAGCTTTGTACTCTACCGGTTGTATAGGATCCTTCATGGGGTCGTATACAAGGGTGGTCGATGTCTGGTTATGACATCGCTACTACAGGTTTGGTGCTGGGAGCACATCATGGTGCGGAGGCCGATAGGGCTCCCACTAATAGGGATTGATGGGGAGAGACCCCGAGTTTTCTACTGGTGGCTTCGAAGAGGGGCACAATGACGGATAGATCTACCAGTGTCCCGAAGACTACTTGATGACCTTGTCTCCGACCAGATCACCTGGAGGCCTTGGAGAGATCATCCAGGGTGGGCCGAGGATGGACAGGAGCTAGCTCACATCAAGAGAGTCTACTGGTTGAGGATGGAGAGGGGAGAGGTGGAGCTCCACCGGTACAATCAATTTTTGAGGTAGTTCGGTCTACAGCAGGGGATCCCATCTCTCAGAGACTATGAGTTTTCCCGGACTATCCGGGATAACACTACAGTTAGCGGGGCTCCAGATATGCAATGATTCTGGAGTCAGGATGCAGATGATGCCCCCATTCAGCCAGTGGATGGGGATGATGTAGGGGTTGCAGACGGCTATGATGTCTGGTACGTAGGCATCCACCCTCCTCGGATGACGAGGGCTCAGGGTCCGATTCACGTAGTTGTGCGTCGGATAGGGAGGCGGCACCAGGCGACCATTGAGGTGGCACAGGGTCATGGCGGGAGAGAGCAGAGGAGGCCACAGGCTCAGCAGAGGCCACGATAGCGAGAGAGGAGGGAGGAGAGACCCCCTTCTCCATAGAGAGAGAGGCCACCATCACCCGATAAGGGCAAGGGTGTGGACACAGGAGAGAGTAGTGAGATGGCTACTCTTCGGGTGGAGATTGTTCGTCTCCAGGCATAGGTGCAGACTTTACAGGATGAAGCTACATGCCATCGAGCGGAGGCTACACAGCTTAGAGATGAGGTTGCATGCCTCAGAGCACGGAGCGGAGGAGCGAGCACTCAGGAGCTGGCATGGTCGATTTCTTAGACCATGTTCTATCAGGGTATCTACTTCCAGCTGGTGCCAGAGGGCCAGAGGGTACAGCTGCCAACCGGCATTGCAGATCCGATCAGGATTGGGTCATCGAGGACTTCATCCCAATCGATGACTAGGATGCATGGTACCACATATACGGTGATGGGGCCACCTCATCCACCTCAGGGCGGGGGAGGAGATGAGGCTGAGAGCTCGAGGGGTTCTCGAGGCTAGGCTACTACACTGCACAGACTGGATATATGATTGAGAGGATTGAGTATGCCAAGATGTAGATTGTGGCATACCAATCCAGTTTTGATATGATGTACATACATTGTTGAGATATATATATGATATTTTTGATCATATGACTTGTCTTATGTATGATGCTTTAATGTTTTTGATGTGATTGATTTGATGATTCATGTAATTATGTTGTTTGAAAAATATTATAGTTGGAATGTCATGCTTTAAAATTTAAATGAAATAATCTGATGTAAACAAATTGGTTGTTGAGATGATAATTTGATAAAAATAAAAGGGATTGTTAACAATAATTTCAAAGGACATTGTCGCTATTATAGACCATTTCATGGAGTCGCTGCTCACTCGGTCGTCAAGCTAATCCCAGTATAGAAATATTGTTAAAAGTAAAAAGAGTGCTTAAGAGACTGTCTTAAGACTTTGTTGTGATGATGCAAATGATGATGATGATGGTGATTTGTTTTCAGATTTCCATAAAAATATTAGGCATAAAAATGATTTTTGCTAGGCATAAATTCCTAAGTGTGATAAAATTTTGAATAATTCCTTAGAAATTATACCATGGTTGCAATATTGAATTTGAACATAATGTCATGAAATAGAATAAGTTGCATTCTTTGAAAGCATAATTGTGTAACATAATGATTTAAGTCATATGTTTTTAATGAATTGATTTGAAATAAATGGGAAATAAAAGTAAAACATTGGTTTGCGCTAGGCATAGAATATTTAGGTATAGACTTATACCATCATCGCGAAATCCAAAAGAAGAAAATAAATAGTTTTATTGCATGATTGATTTTTAATTTTTGAAAATAAACAGAAAATATGAAGATGAGGACTTGCGCTAGGCATAAAATTTCAATTATGGTTTTGGAATTATACCATCATCATGAAAGTAAAAAGTTATATATAACTGTAACTTTATTGCATGTTTTTGAAAATGATTTTGATTTTTTGGTAATGCATGTGGTTGTCTTTATACTAAACAATTGTTCTCAGAGAAGAAAATGAAATTATTCCAGACAATTTGCAAAAATATTTCAAGGTATCTTAAAGACAAAAGTTAGATTTATAAGGAATCCCATGTGCGTATGTGAGTTCATTTTCGATCTTGATTTATCATAATGATACACAAAATCTCTCAAATACAAATGTGTGTGCGATTGTAGTATTCATTTACCAGGTTTGAGCAAGATACTATGATACAAGTGATTTGAATTAACCAAATAAGTGTTCATTAACCATGATTTAGATGCATATAACCATACCAGACTACTATGTAAGTCGAGTTATCAAGAGCTAGCTGATCCATAAGCAGACATAGGTCTATACAAAAGGTCGCTAATGTGACAGACATATCGCCATGCTAGGAGTTACCCAAGGCCAAGCGGGTTGGGCACAAACCACCTGTTATGGGGCTTACCTCACAGTTTTTGAATAATTGAGAATTCCAGGGATTCAAGCTCATCAACCCTTCTTTTCTTTTCAAAGGGTAGGGAAAGGGATTTTATTGCTTTTGCTTTTGCTCATTTTGCTTTCTTTGCTTTCTTTGCTTTTTTTTTTGTATCTTTTGCTTTGATGTTTGAGATAATGCTGAAATAGTGCTAAATGATTTTGCTTGATTTTTCTTTTTCTTTTGCTTCCTATTCTAGGGATACTTGCTCGGATTAGTTGTAGAGCAAGGGATTTTTATTCCGGGTAGGGGTGAGCTTGTCCTTTTGCCAATTCTCAAAGATTCTAGACCATGTGCATGATAGGATAGCAGGGGAAACTTTTCGCTCAAGAAACCACTTCTACTATGTAGGATAGCATGGACATTACAAATATAATCATTTTATTGTGAAAGGATATGCTTGGTTTAAGTAAATAACAAGATCAATTCTCTGTGCTCAAACTTTATTTAATTGAATTTTGTGGACTTTGATATAAGAGAGATTAGTAATCATGCCAAATAAATCAAGATATTTATTCATGTGAATGTGAAAGTGCGGGATTCCAAATAAATGCTAATTTATCCAAAATAATTGAAAATATAACTGCAATATGTCACAATTTGAGAAGTACAAGAAATAAAAAATGTTTTTGAAGATTTTGATGATTTTGAATGTTTTTGGTGTTTTTTTGAGATTTTTAAGTTTATAAATTGAAAGAAATACAAGATAGTGGTTTTTGAAATATTTTAAACAAATATATACAATGATGAAATGACCAATTTTTATGCATAGTAACGTTTAAGGTGCAAAATGTTCATGGGTTCTTTAAGTTCTTTACCATCTAAGGTAGATAATTTGTATGCTCCCGATTCAAATTTAGCAGTGATAATATATGGTCCAAGCCAGTTGGGCTCAAATTTACCTTTAAGGTCTTTAGTTGCATTAGTATTTTTTTTATTTTCTTTTAAAACAAGATCACCGACCTCAAAGGATCGAGGACGAACTTTCTTAGCATATGATCTTTTAAGCTTGTTTTGGTAGGCACGAAGATGCTCCAAAGCATTGATGCACTTTTCATCTAGGAGTTCCAGCTGACTGAGTCTGCCAGCTCGATATTCATCTCCTACTTCGGTATCTTGAAGTAGTAGAGCCAAAGAAGGAACTTCTAATTCAAAGGGAAAAATGGCTTCAGCGCCATAAACCAAAACAAAAGGTGAAGTTCCAGTGGGGGTTCGAACACTAGTTCGATAAGCCCACAAAGCTGGATATAATTGAATGTGCCAGTCGTGGCCAGATTTATTGACCAATCTTTTGAGAATTTTGATTAAGGTTTTGTTTGAAGCTTCTGCTTGGCCATTACCCTGAGGATAATAGGGAGTGGACCAACGATGTTGAATCTTATATTTTTGGCATAATTTCTTAACATCTTTATTTTTGAAACAAGTTCCATTGTTCTGAGATGAGATTTGCAGGAATTCTGAACCTACAAATGATTTGATTAAAAATAAATTTAGAGACTTGTGTTCCAGTGCAGGAAGCTAAAGGCATAGCTTCAACCCACTTCGTGAAATACTCAATGGCGGTTATGATGAATTTGTGTCCATCAGATGACACAAGATTGATTTTACCAATAATGTCTAAGCCCCATTTTGAAAAGGGCCAAGGAGATGAAATAGCCTGCAGTTCTTGTGTAGGGGCATGGACAAGGTCAGCATGTTTTTGGCACTTGTCGCAATGGCGCACATACTCATGTGCATCATTCTCCATGGTAGGCCAAAAGTATCCTATCCTAAGGAGCTTTTTAGCAATGACACTACCACTGAAGTGTCCTCCACAAGATCCATCGTGGGCTTCACTCAAAGCTGATCTGGATTCTTCTAAATTCAAACATCTCAATAGGATACCTTCAAAATATCTCCTATATAAAGTATTGCCAATTATTACAAATCGACTTGCTCGTCTACGTAATAACCGACGCTGGTTTCTATTAGAATTGGCAGGGAAAGTCCCATTGTGAAGAAAATCAAATATATCCTTATACCAAGGTTCAGGAGTAGTTTCATTGATTAGAAACACATCCAAAGGTTCTAAGCATGACTTATTTGAAGTGGGTTCCTAGAGTCGACGAATAATGATGGTGGCATATTCGTCATCTAACTCCAAGGGTAGAAGAGATGCAGCTGCGGCCATAGCATCAGCTGCACGGTTGCTAGTTCGAGGAATAGCTTCCAAGGTAACTTGATCAAATAGAGATATTAATTGTAAAACATATGCTTTATATGGGCACGATTTATCATCTCTGGTCTGATAAACTTCATTAATTTGGTTTATAACAAGTTGAGAATCACCAAAAACTAGCAGATGTTTAATTTTTAGCGCCAAGGCAGCTCGTAATCCAAGGATGAGAGCTTCATACTCAGTAGTATTATTAGTGCAAGCAAATGTTAATTTAAAGGACAAAGGTATAATGTGTTTTTGTGGAGATATTAAAATAATACCTGCACCAGCCCCACTCATGCATCGGGCTCCATCAAAGTATAAGGACCATTGTTCAACATGGTCTGCCTCTAATTGAAGGCATTCATCAGGAAACTCAATGATGAGGGGATGGGTAGACTCTAAGGGTGCAGCAGCTAATTGATCTGCTATGATTTGACCCTTAACAAACTTTTGTCCTATAAACGTGAGTTCAAACTCGCTTAGAGCAAGAACCCACTTGGCTGTGCGACCCGATAAATAAGGTCGACTCATGAGATACCGCAAGGGATCATATTTAGCAATGACATAAGTTTTCTGACTGAGCATATAATGGCATAATTTCTGCGTAGAAAATACGACTGCTAGACATAGTTTTTCTAATGTTGTGTAGCGGGTTTCATAACTAATTAAATTTTGGCTAATATAATAATTAGCACGTTCTCTTTTCTCATCATCAAGTTGAGCTAACATAGCTCCTAAAGCAAAATCTGAAGCTGAAATATACAGGATAAATGGGCGATCAGGCCTAGGCGGTGAAAGCACAGGTGGGTTAAGGAGGTATTGTTTAAGAAGTTCAAAAGCTTCCTTACATTCATCGTCCCAATTAAAAGGGACATCCTTCTTAAGGAGCTTAAGAAAGGGACCGGTTTTGTCCGCCAACTTATCGATGAAGCGACGGATAGCTTGAAGCTTACCTTGTAAACTTCGTAACTCAGATATATTGGTAGGTGCAGGCATATCAGTGATAGCCACAATCTTAAGAGGGTCAATTTTGATGCCACGTAAAGAAACTATAACCCCTAATAGTTTACCGGACTTAACTCCAAATATGCATTTGGTTGGATTTAATCGAATAAGATATTCTCTTAACCGATTAAAAACTTTTCTCAAATCATCTAAATGATTATCTTCATTAATAGAGCGAGCTATAATATCATCTACATAATCATGTAGGATATCATGCATCATATCATGAAAAATATAAGTCATAGCTCGTTGATAGGTTGCACCTGCGTTCTTTAAGCCGAATGGCATCACTTTCCAACAAAAGGTACCCCAGGGGGTAATAAAGGTTATTTTAGCCTGATCTTCAGGAGCTATCCTGATCTGATTATAGCCGGAGAATCCATCCATTAGGGACATCATCCCACTCCCAACAGTAAAATCAATGATTTGATCCATGTTTGGAAGAGGAAAATCATCTTTAGGGCATGCAACATTAATATCTCTAAAATCTGTGCAAACCCTAACTTTGGTAGCTTCTTTCTTGGTGATTGGGACTACATTCGAAATCCATTCAGTATAATCAATAGCTTGTATAAAAACAACATTCAGGAGTTTTTCTAACTCCCCTTTGACTAGTAAAGCCACTTTGGGATGCATTTTTCTAAGTTTTTGTTTAACAGGTTTAGCATCCGGATGGACTACTAGGTGATGCATGACTATAGAAGGGTCTAAACCTGGCATGTCTTCATATGTCCAAGCGAAGACATCTTCATATTCTTTAAGGAATGCAATGTATTGCTCTTGTTTTTCTTGACTTAATTCTGATCCAATATTGATTATGTGGGGACTATCCTCAGTTCCAATGTTGATTTTAATGACGTTTTCTACTTCCATGTGTAGATCTCTTTCAAAATTAGGTGGGGCGGGTGAGACACCCAATTCTTGTAATTATTTTAAGGTCAACTTAGATAAGTCATCTTGAGGAGTAGTGGCCTCAAGCTGAGCTATAGTTGGTATAGAACCATCAAAATAAAACCCATTGTGTAACATCTCTTCAACGGAGACATCATGGAAAATATCACCTTCCAACTCATCATCGGATCCAGCAATCATTTCAGGATAAGCTAGGGATAGCATATTACATGTAAATGGCTAATTTTTTAGAGGCAAATCATCACGCCCATCCAAATAATCTTGATAACATATGAGTTGATCATCATTTTCAAAAGGAAAGGGTTGACCCTTACTAGGAAATAGGCCCACACCACATCGGGCGGGCCATGGTTCTACCTCAAAAGGTTCTTTCATACCATCTTGGAAAGGTCCCAAGCCTTTCCCTTTATATCCCATTTTAAGCATTATAGGTTTAGCTTTAATATATTCATTAGTAAAATAACATCGAGCATATCCCTCATGATGAGTTTTGATATTCCTAGGTATTCTTCCCTAGTCATATCCCTTATAAATGAAGGCACAACTCCCGACTTGGTAAGTACTTCCCATAGGTTGTGGGAGGCCCAAAGTACGAGGAGATGGCGGCAAAGTGTTTAAGATAATGGAATTTTGCATAGAAGCATTTGTTTTTTTTTATATAAGAATTTTAGATAAATCAGGTAAGAGTTCATCAGAAAGAGCATAAGATGTAGAAGGATCATTCCCTATATCTTTAGATGTGGAAGGTATGATAGATGTAGATAATGTGGAGGTGTTAATAGATGGGTCTATAGGTTTTGAAATGATAGGGACAGAACATGAAGGATTGGTTATGGATTTAAGATATTTTTGAGGTTCTAGAGTGGTTTGTTTAGAAGATTGTTGATCTATATATGAGGGTGAAATTAATGAAGGAGAAATAGATGAAGTCATGGGTGTGTGTTTCACAGTTTTAGATGAAAAATAAGAATTAGGATGTGTGGATGACAGAGCAGGGCAAAATTGAACTCCAACAGGTTCTGCCAAAGCACACATATCAAAGGGTCTGGGATCACCATGGATAGTGACCAACTGATTTTTAAATTCGAATTTAACACATTGGTGTAAAGTTGATGGGACAGCCCGCATTGCATTGATCCAAGGACGACCCAAGAGTATATTGTACGATGCGGGGCAATGTACAATAAACACGATCGTATCTAAGGTTCTCGGACCAACTTGCAATGGGATGGTGATAACTCCACATGTTTCTTGTGTTTCGTCATTAAAAGCTTTTATGATCATGTCAGTTTTCTTCATTTCATCACTTCTAAACCCAAATCTCTATAGAAGTCAAAAGTGCAAATATTTAGAGATGAACCATTATCAATCAAAACCCTTTTGACTGCTACATCTCCTATTAGGGCAGTAATGTATAAGGGGTTATCCTTATGTAAACTATGTTGTGGTATATCTTTATCTCGAAAGTCAATACAATCGACTTCTCTAGTGATGATAGTATTGGCCATGGCTTTAGGTTGAATGTTTTGTGGTACCATCATTTGGCTTAATGTAAGCATCAATTCATCTCTATGTGTAGGAGAAGATCTTAATAAATCCAAAAGGGAAATTTTGGCTGTAGTATTGGATAATTGCTCATTAATATTGTAAGGGGGTTTAGGTTGAACATTAGGAGCATGATTCCCTTTATTGGGATTTTTCAAAACAAATGGAGCTGATCCATCGTTCTGAATTTGATCTTGTTGAGAATTTTGAGCCTGTTGTCTGGTAACAACTCCGATGGTACCTACAATGTTATATTGAGGATGTTGAATAGGTCTTGGTCTAGCATTTATAGCTTGTTCATTAGAAAGGAACTGATTAGAAGAGGGTCGAGTAGTAACTCTTCTAGGAAATGGTTCTTCTAGAACCATAGCATCTGTGATAGGTTGAATAGGATCTGATTCATTTTTAGAACTATTCGATTGGTTTGAGGTGATGTCTATTTCACTTTCAGTATCTGATTCTACATCACTGAGATCCGGTATTTGAATATTATGTAGGGGCCTGGTCGTGACCATGGATAAAGTTGTGTCAAATTTTTGTAAATCATGATTACGTAAATGTCCGCTAATAGTTCCTACATATCGGGTAGGAGGAGGAACATTATGATGCTCAATTTGATTGGCCACCTCTTTACCATGTCTGGGTAAAGGATGCTGAAATATATCTAATGATTGATTAGCATTTTGATTTTGATTTTGGGGAATGTTCTTTTGAGCATTATTAGGAGCATTTTGTTTAGGTTGGAAGGCTTGCACCTCCATCTCATTATTATCAATCAGATCTTGTATTTTATGTTTTAACCTTTTACAAGAGTTGGTAGAGTGTCTAGGTCCTCTATGGAAATCACAGTGTAAATCGGCTCTGTATCCGGGTATGGTTGGATCAGGTTCCCGGATATTAGGTAATTGAATCAAACCTCTTTCGAGTAATTGGGGTAGAATAGTTGATAATGGTTGATTCAATCTAGTAAACTCTCGAGGAGGTTTATCAGGAGGTTTCAATATAAATTTTTTTGTTGTCTTCATTGCATTGATATTAGCAACATTTTTGCTATCAGTGACTCCGTCACCTACAACTTGTTTGTTTTTATATTGATTTTTGGATGTTTTCTCATCATCTTTCTTCCTAAGTTGGCCTCTCCTAATGAGGGCATCTTCTACTCTTCGAGCTAAATCTATAGCCTGATCGAAGGTAGTTAAGGTAGCAGTTGATAGTTCATAAGATATTTGTTCTTGCAAATTATTAATAAAAATGTCCAACATTTCCCTATAAGGTAGCACAAAGTGCAGTTTTCCTGTCAACTGCCTCCATCTAGCTAAGAAATCAGCAAAACATTCATCTTTGTCTTGTTTTAAGTTGTATAAATATTTAATGGTTACATGCCTCTCGATATAGGCACTAAATTGATGCACAAAAGATTCAATGGTTTCTTCAAAATTTCTCAAAGAATGAGTGGGCAATTGATAGTACCACTCTAATGCCATTCCTCCTAAACTTTTTGGGAACATTTTTAGTAATAACAAGTCATCATGTGATATATCATGACATGCTATCCTAAACATGCGAAGATGCTCTATGGGATCTTCAGTTCCTTTATATATAGGCAGGACGGGCATAGGAAAATGTTTAGGGTATGGTTGTGCTACGACCATAGGATCTAGAGGTTGACTACACATCTCTCGATAATTGTACGAGGGACGGTAGGGATCTATCTGGTCCATGCGGGAAGCTAACTATTTCACCATGGCTTCCAGATTACTGGTTTGCCCACCATATTGGTTCGGTAGGGCATTAATATGAGATTTGTGAGCATACGATGGAGGGACATGCATATTAGATGCTATATTACTATTGTGTAAATTGTTGGTAGGAAGGGTGTTATGAAGAAGTTTTGAAGTTGTATTATGTTGTATCCCAGATTGTTGGAAATTGGTGTTTGGCCTCATTTTAGGTTTTTGTTGGTTTGAAGCATATTGATTAATAGTTTGGCGAAATAAAGTAGTGAATGAAGGTCTCTTTTGTGTGGGCATGATTTTAGGCTCAATAACAGGTTCCTTAGGAGGTTGGGTAACCTGTTGTTTTTGCATATTCTGAATTATAGCGGCCATATCCATATTGGATGGCCCAACTTTATCACTTTCTTGATCAATGAAAGACAAGGGATTAGTGTGTATGTCAAACATATGTTCCATGGCTGCTTGAGTGTCACTAATTTGTCCCCTATCAATATGAACTGCCATATTAAGAGCACCAATGTTATTATTGAAAAATTTCCAGAAATGGTCTAAGTTATCAAAAGCAATAGTTCCATCTGAAGCCATTCTAGGGGATGAGGATCCTTCCTCTCTAACATTTTCTTGTTGTTCATTTTCTTCAGCCAAGTCATCTTCTGGCTGTTCTAGAGTTTCTTCTTCTGGAATTGAATCCTCAGGAAGGGTATTTAATTTTTTATTTTTCTTGCCTAACCAATCTTCTTCTTCTTCTTCAGTTTGTTTACCATTCCTAAGTTTAGTCATTGTGCTTAAACTTAGATTTCAGCAAATATATATATATTTATATATATATATGACAAGCTTAAGAGGTATATATTTTAAGTATATACCTAATATAATATTTAAAATAAAATGTTTTGGTTTTTGTTATGTTTTTTTTTTTTTTAGTTTTTCTTGTTTTTTTATAACAATATTATAAAGATAACAAACAACACACAAAATGCAAGAAATAATAATGAAAGCAATGATCTAGTTTTCTATAAACAATTTATAAATATCATTAATGGGCTCAAGTTCTTCAGGAGTCATGAAATGTTCTTCCTCAAATTGAAAATTTTCTTTCAAAAATTTAATGAAAAGTGCTATAGTGATATTATCTGTTTCAGACTCTGGTTGATAGAAGTAAATCTCGTGGAAATACTATCGATATAACATAGCTCTAGGAACTCTCCTCCATCTTTCCCTATTCCGTAAGAACGACCTCTTGGACTTCTACATGAACTAGGAATTGGTGTATAGTGGCTGCGTTCTTGAGGTATTCCTCGAAGGTGAACAATTCCGAAGACACAAGAGCTCTCCTATAAGCTAACCACCTATGGCAGGCTCTCTGAAGTTCATGATAAAAAATGAGTTGATGAGGATCCAGGATTCTATCTAGGACAAGCCTCTTGATTTGTTTAAGTTATGTTGACCTAGATGAAATGACACCTAGTCTTCTATCAAGTTCATCCCACAAAAGTTGGTTTCTATCTGTTTCAGGCACACTAAGCACAGAATTGATTTCTATGGCTGCTAATTGGTTTTCAACATTTATAATAACTGCTAGTCTTTTCTTAGGAGCTACCATCTAAACATGATATGCAACTCAGTAGTTTTCTAATGATTTTAAATGCATCTATTTTTTTTTTTTTTTTTTCAAAAGGTTTTAAATGCATTCACGTCGGGTTCACCAAAATGTATCGTTCCAAATTTTTCGCACCCTTACCTTCAGGCTATAGGATCCGCACCCGGAAGGGGGATGTGAAAAGTATGGGACAATACCTCGGACTGAGAGGCCTTTGGAAGGTCCCGCCTCTTGGGGGAGGTGTATTAAGGTGATTTTTCGACGGATGGTGGGGTTCACCAGGAAACGTTTAGTGGCAGTTTCCATGCCTAGGTTGGGAATGTGTTTTATGTATTCATTTTTATCCTTAAACATTCAAATTCTAGGTTTGGCCAAATGAATCTAAGTTGTTCTATATGAAATGCAGTTTTAAATACAGAAAATAGAATTAACAGAAAACACAGAGAATAAATTAAATGAAGAAATCCATACCTGATTCCGGATGTCTGATGGAGGTTCTGATTTTTGAAGCAGTCCAGATCGTCTGGAATTTGACAGGATCATCTCCGATCTGCAGGATCGTCTGAGATCTGACGAATTCGTCAAAGACCTGCAAACAGAGAAATAGATACAAAATACCAAAAATGCAACTATTTTGATGAAGGAAAATGATGTAAAATACTAATAAGGATGTTAATAGATAATCCCGAATAGAAATGCAAGTAAATTGCAACACTTTAATAGCTAATCATGATTTTATTATGCAATTAAACTACATGGGTGAACTCCAAGATGCAGGATAACAGGAAATAATAATAAAACTGATTAAATGCAGGATAAAATAGCAGCAAAGTATAGGGAAAAGTGCAAACTCTGGGCACTGATTGCCCCAATGCAGATTGCAGTCGAAATCATCTCTAATTTGACAGGATCATCTTCGATCTGGATAGGATCGTCTATGATGATCCGATCTTGCTCCGACTAAAGAATGACAAGGTTCCTGCAACAAAATTGGAAAGCACAAATGCAGATGGTAATCCAAGGTATTCTAATGCACGTACAGGTCAAGTTACAGGAAAATTCAGCCAGGGGAAATTCAAGGGGGGTCCTAAGGTTTAAATAGGTTTAGGAGGGAAGTTGGGAGGTTGGAGATCATCCTAATTTGGAAGATCTCCAATGGGGGAGGTCTCTAATGGCATAGACACGCTTCTGCCCAACTTAGAGACGTCGTTGAAACAGAAGCTACTTATGAAAAAATAGTTTTGGGACAAGATCGTCTGGACGTCCTAGCCCAGACGAAATCGTCCGATCTGAGGCGATATCGTTTGATCGGCGATGATATCATCAAACGGTCACAACAAACTCTAAAAATGGCACGAGAAACGAGGAAACGGGTTAAACGGCGGTTTTGGAGTGGTTTTGGGGTTGAATTTGAATTTGAATTATTACTAAGGTAATTTTAATTATTGCTAAGTTTTACTATGCCAATTTTAGGGTGCTACACAGGGATTTTCATGAAGCCCTAGCATACTAAATTTAAAGCAAAAGAAGAGATGCCTTCTATTGCTCTCGTGTGGGTTAGACTCTTTGGCCTCCCTATTGAATTTTGGAATCCTACTATTTTTTCTTCAATTGGAAACTCTTTAGGAACTTTTATGATGACTGCTGATTGTACTCAAAATTTTGAACATATTATTTATGCTTTGATTTGTGTTTTAATGGATTTTGACAAACCCTTACCTAAAAATATCACACTACAATTTGGGGAAGACACTTGGGAGCAAGTAGTGGACTATGAGAACATTCCTTTTTGTTGTAGAATTTGCCATGAATATGGTCATTTGGCCAGTGCTTGCCCAAATAAAATTCCTGATCAAAATAAAGAAGATATAAAATTAGCAGGTTTCCAAATACCTAAGAAGAACACTAAAAAAAAACCAGTTATGAAGGATCAATCAAAGTCATCTTCTAATATGTTTGAAATCCTTTCCACAAATGATGTCCCAAGTGAGGAAGAGGAAATAATGGAAACTGAAATCTTAGAAACGCAATTTAAATATGAAGGGAAGAACTCAGAGACAAACCAACAAATCAAAGGTTTTCAACAAAAAAAAAAGGAGAAAATTTACACAAGAAAAACAATATTTCAAATGTCAAAACTTCAAATAATGCGGGTCCCAATATAGACTCTATTGAACCATCTAGTAAAATTGTGGTTGTGTACGAGCATTCTTCAAGGTTAGAAGCCATCTTAGATTCAATTGGAATAAGTCAAGAAACTGGGAAAAAAATTGAAGATGGATTCTAATCAAAAAGTAGGTCGCAAGACCAATCAATATCATACGGTAAAAGAAGGTGACAATCTTGTAGAGGAAGGTAATATTAATGCCCTTCCCAAATTTTTTAGCCCTGGTATTAATGAAGATCATCACTTGGAATATTAGAGGAATCAAAGGGAGTCTTTCAAAATAAAATGAAATTAGAAGAATAATTTAGGTAAATAATCCACATCTTGTTTTCCTTCAAGAAACTAAGATGTCAATGGAGGATATGGACTTAATTGCCAATAAAATTTGGCCAGCTAGAAAAGTGGTTTCCCTTAGTTCCTAAGGGACTTCGGGTGGCATTGCTTGTCTTTGGGATCCAAAAGAGGTAGTTATTCACCATATGGTTGGCAGTTGGGGTTTGTTGGCTATAGCTATTCAAAGTAGACATTCCAACCAAATTATGCTCTGCATTACTGTTTATGCTCCAACTTCTTTGGAGGAAAAAAGAAGACTGTGGAAGGATATTGCTCATATTATCTCTCATTTTCCTAAAACTTGGATCTTGATTAGATGAGATTTCAATACCATCCTCTCTCTGGATGATAAAAGGGGGGAAATAGAAATTTGGACAAAAGCATTGACCTCATGAGCGAATATATTGCAAACCTCCATATTGTGGATATCCAACCAGATAATTGCCTTATGACTTGGTCTAACAGAAGGCAAGGCTTAGCTTGTATAATGGAGAGATAGGATAGGTTTTTGTTCTCTAAAAATTTCTTAATCCATGGTCACATTCCTAAAGTGAAGACTCTTAATAATGTTTTTTCGGATCATTGGCCATTCATGGTGGAAATGTGGAAAACCAATGTGAGTTTCTCTCCTTTTCATTTTCATTTAATGTGGCTTAGAGACATTTCCTTCAGACCTCATGTGCAACAATGGTGGAAGGAAGGTAAACCTAGGCATGGGAATAAGATGTTCTATTTTGTCAAAATACTGCAATACATTAAATCCAAAATCAAGACTTGGAATTGGAAAGAGTTTGGGGATGTTCATAAAAAAAACATGAATTTATTGCTCATCTTGAAAATTTGAATAAAAAAATCTGTTTAGATGGGCTCACAGAGAAGAGAAGTGCAGATGAAATTAAACTCACAACTCAGTTAGAGGAATGGGAAAAAAGAGAAGAAATCTTATGGAAGCAAAAATTAGAATTCAATGGCTCAAAGAAGGAGATCGAAACACAATTTTTTTCCACAAATCTCTTCTAGCTCGAAGATCTCACAACTTTATATCTTCCTTAAAATTAGATTATGGAGATGTTGTTTATACTTGGGATGGCATGAACTCTATTGTTGTTGATTACTTTTCCAATATTTTTTCTGCTACCCCCCTTGACTTAGCTTCACAATATAATGTTCTTCAAGCAATCCCTTCTCTTATCACTTTTGAGGAGAACTCTATTTTAACTACTCCTGTTACTATCAATGAGCTTCAACAATTAGTTTTTAAAATGCAAAAAGGGAAAACCCCAGGTCCTAATGGTTTTCCTATTGAGTTATACCAATAGTTCTAGGATATCCTTCATGTTGATTTATTAGAGGTGGTGGAAGAAGCCAGGAAAGCCAAAGAAATTTTGAATGTTATCAATAAAACTTATATTACTCTTGTTCCAAAAGCTCAAGAGGTTGATCATATCTCATCTTTTAGACCTATTGCTTTATGTAATGTTCTTCTCAAAATCATTACTAAAATCATGGCAGAAAGGTTGAAGCCTATTTTGCATAAGATTATTTCCCCAGAGCAAGGGGGTTATGTGGAAGGACATCAAATAGTAGTGTATCGCTCCAAATTTTTTGCATCCCTACCTTTAGGCTATAGGATCCGTGCCCGAAAGGAGGATGGGAAAAGGATGGTGCGGTACCTCGGACTGAGAGGACTTTGCGAAGGTCCCGCCTCTCAAGGGAGGTGTATTTTGATGATTTTTCGACGGATGGTGGGTTCACCAGGAAACATTTAACGGCAGCTTCCACGCCTAGGTTGGGAATGTGTTTAGATGTGTTCGTTTTTTTAACCTTAAGCATTCATATCCTAGGTTTGGCCGAATGCATCTAGATTACTCTATATGAAAATGCAAGTTCAATGAATACAGAAAGTAGATTTAAAGACAGAAAAACAAAGAGATTACAGAATGCAAATGATGAATACCTGATCTGGATGTCTGAAGAAGATTCTGATGTTGAAGTAGTCTGGATCGTCTGAGATTCAACAGAATCGTCTACAATCAGACAAGATCATCTGAGATCTGACGAATTCGTCAGAGACCTACAAAATTGAAAACAAATGCAAAATACAAAAAATACTATAGTGCTAACAGAGGGAAATGATATAAAATGGCAGCAATGTTATCAAACTACAACTTAAACACAAATAGAAATGAATTGTGCTAATTTGATGATAATTAAGATTTAATCATGCACTTAATCTAAATGGGTGAACTCCAAATGCAAGATAATATAAAACACTGAATAGATTATCTAATTTGCAAAATAAAATGATAGAAAAAGGGTTGAGGAACGCAAACTTCAGGCACTGATTGCCTTGATACGGACTGCCGTCGAGATCGTCTCGCACTAGTACGAAATTGCCTCAAATTTGACAGGTTCACCTCCGATCTGAACAGGTTCGTCGGTGATGATAGGTGTTGGCTCCGACTGAAAAATAGTGATGTACCTGCAACAAAATTGATGTGGAACTAGTGCAAATGCAAGATAGAGATGATTTAACGTATATGGAATTGAATTGCAAAGAATTTTGGCCAGGGGTTGGGAAGGGAAAATCCTAGAGATTAAATAGGCTTAGGGGAGTAGTTAGGAGGTTGGAGATCATCCCAATTTGGGAGATCTCCAATAGGGGAAGGGTCCCAACAGCGCAGACACGCTTTTGCATAGATTGGAGACCCGTTGGAACAGATTCCAACTTTGCAAAATCAGTTTTGTGACAAGATCGTCTGGACGTCCTAGTCCAGATGAAATCGTCAAATCTGGGGCGATATCGTCTGATCGGTGATGATATCATCAAACGGTCAAAACAACCTCTAAAAATGGCACGAAAAAGGGGGAAATGGGTTTCCTGACGGTTAACGGGCGGTTTGGGAGGTTAAATTTGATTTAAATTATTTACTAAGGTGAATGTAATTATTGTAATTTTATTGTGCCAATTTTAGGGTGCTACATTTTGCCCCCTCTTTAGCGAATTTTTCAAAGAAAATGCGTTAAAGATGAGTTCTTCTCGATCTACAAGAAAGCAAAAATTATTCCCATTTTTAGGCGACGATTCTTGGTTGAATCGTACGACAGCTTACTATGGTGCCCCCTCCTTGTTTTTACCCAAATCGAACGTTTGAGGTAAAAACGCGGAAAAACAAAGAATTATTTTTGAATAAAATTAAGAAATAGGAAAAAACCCTAATTCATTTTTACTGTTCATTTTCTGGTTTTATAGCTCTGGAAGCAAAAATGGTGGAGACGACGCACAGATCAACAGAGGTCCGATGCGGTCTACGAGTAAGAGTCCAGACTGATCTAGAATGCTTTAATTTTAACTTTACATGTTTTTTTAGATGAATTTTAGATGAATTTTGAGCATCGCGGCCGTTTTTGGGCCATCGACGTCATCGGGACGAAATCGTCCCGATTTCAACGAAATCGTCTCAATTTCGACAATTTCGCCCAAGGGCGAAATCGTCGAAAGTGAGATGATTTCGTCAAAATCGGGACGATTTCGAACTGCGAAATCGGAGACGATTATGCTCAAATTTGGGACGATATCATCCAATTGTGGGTGATATCATCAATTGCACAAAGTTGAATTTTTAATTTGCATTATTATTTACTTGAATTGTTGATTAATGATTGTTTATTGTTTTGTTGTTTATGTTTGCAGAGAGGATTACTAAAGAGCAGGGAGTGGAAATATGGAGGGTTGAGAGACGACTTGGCCGCTTTGACACAGGCAGAGCGAGATCAGTTGGCATAGGCTGGCTTACTGCATGTGGCAGAAATGCCACAAGTTTCGATAGACATGGGGCGACTAACGGCCCTAGCAAAGAGGTGGTATCCGAGGTCCTCATGTTTCTGGCTACCAACAAGGGAGATGACTCCCACTTTGGAGGATGTATGGAGGATTCTGAGAATCCCCATACAAGGATGGCTCATTACTCCTACGGCCAATCAAGGCCGTGCTATGGCACGGTTGTGCGGTGACCTGAGATTCACCCTGGAGAAGGGCAGAGTTAACATCGAGGCACTGTGCCAGATGCCTGGGGCATCTACACTCACATGGGTGCTAGCTGGAGTAGTTGGTGGACTTTTGCTGTGCCACCAGAGCGGGTGCAAGGTGCCATGGATGTTGGCAGATGTGGTCTGTGATATGCAGGACCACGGCTACAGGTTTTCTTGGGGCAATTTTGTTTTATGCTGATTGTACAGGATCCTGTATGGGGTCGTGTACAAGGGCGGCCGATGTCTGGTTATGACATCGCTACTACAGGTTTGGTGCTGGGAGCACATTGTAGTGCGAAGGCCGATAGGGCTTCCTCTGATAGGGATTGACGGGGAGAGGCCTCGAGTCTTCTACTGGTGGCTCCGAAGAGGGTCACAGTGACGGATTGACCTGCCGATGTCCCGGAGGCTATTGGATGACCTAGTCCTAGACCAGATCACCTAGAGGCCATGGAGGGAGCATCCAGGGTGGCCAGAGGATGGACAGGAGTTGGCTCGCATCAGGCGAGTTTGCTGGTTGAGGATGGAGAGGGGAGAGGTGGAGCTCCATAGGTACGACCGAGTTTTGAGGCAGTTCGATCTACAACAGGGGATCCAATCCCTCAAAGATTACGAGTTTTCTTGGACTGTCTGGGATAACACTATGGTTAGCGGGGCTTTGGAAATGCAACGATTCTGGAGCCAGGACACAAATGATGCCCCCATCCAGCCAGTGGATGGGGACAATGCAGGGGTAGCCGATGGCTATAATGCCTGGTACGCAGGCATCCACCCTCCTCGAATGACGAGGGCACAGGGTCCGATCCATGCGGTTGTGCATCGGATAGGGAGGCGACGCTAGGAGACGATGGAGGCAGCCCAGGGTCACGATGGGAGAGAGGCGAGGAGGCCATAGGCACAGGAGCGGCCATGATAGAGAGAGAGGGAGAGGAGGGAGGTGAGACCCCCATATCCAAAGAGGCCACCATTGCCCGATAATGGCAAGGGTGTGGATATAGGAGAGAGTAGCGAGATGGCTACTCTTCAGGTGGAGAGAGATCATCTGTAGGCTCAGGTGCAGATGTTATAGGATGCGGCTACACGACACCGGGCTGAGGTGTCACAGCTACGGGATGATATTGCATGCCTCAGGGCATAGGGCGGAGGGGCGAGCACACAAGAGCTGGCGCGGTCGATTGCTTAGACTGCATTTTACCAGGGCATCTACTTCTAGATGGTGCCAGAGGTTCAGAGGGTACAGCTACCAGCCGGCATTGCTAACCCTATCAGGATTGGGTCCTCGAGGACTACGTCTCGATCAAGTACAAGGACTACACAGACAACGATGGGACCACCTCCTCCACCTCAGGGCAGGGGAGGAGATGAGGCAGGGAGCTCGAGAGGCTCTCAAGGCTAGAGGGTTGGACTGACATTTGTATGATATGATTATTTTTGATAGAGGATTGAGTATGCCGAGGTACAGATTGTGGCATACCAATCTAGTTTTGATGATGTACATATGTTGTTGATATATATAGATGAGATATTTTTGATCATATGACTTATATTGTGTGTATGCTTATGATGCTTTTATGTTTGATTGATTGATGTGATTGGTTTGATAATTCATGTAATTATGTCGTTGGATATATTATAATTTGAATGTCATGTTGATGATATTTTAAATGAAATAAACAGATGTAGCAAATTGATTGTTTATGATGAAATGTGATAAAAATAAAAATAAATAAAAAGAGACTTCTAACAATAATTTCAAAGGACATTGTCGCTATTATAGACCATTTCACAGAGTCACTGCTCACTCGGTCGTCAAGCTAATCCCAGGATAAAAATATTGTTAAAAGTAAGAGTGCTTAAGAGACTGTCTTAAGACTTTGTTGTGATAGTGCAAATGATAATGATGATGATGGTTTGTTTTCAGATTTTCATAAAAATGTTTGTGCATGAAATGATGTTTTAAAATGATTTTTGCTAGGCATAAATTCCTAAGGGTGATAAAATTTTTGGATAATTCTTTAGGAATTATACCATCATTGCAAAATTAAAGGTTGACATAATGAAAATGTGTTTGCTTTGGAAAAGCATAATTTGTGTAACATAATGAATTAAGCCATATGGTTTTCATGATTTTGAATAAATGGGGAATAAAAATTGTTACAATGGTTTGCGCTAGGCATAGAATATGTAGGTATAGAATTATACCATCATCGCGAAAATCCAAAAAAAATAGTTTTATTGCATGGTTGATTTTTGATGAACATAAAATATGAAAATGAGGACTTGCGCTAGGCATAAAATTCCAATTTGGGTTTTGAAACTATACCATCGTCGCGAAAGTCAATCAGATATATATGTATATGTTTTGTGTAGTTTGAAAGAAATTTTTTATTTTTCTATTATATAGTTGTCTTTTGGGGTAAACAACTGTACTTGATTTATTTCAAACAAGTTGCAAAAAATAATATTTCAAAGTATTTTGAAGACAAAAGTTAGATTTATAAGGAATCCCATGTGCATATGTGAATTCATTTCCAATCTTGATTTATCATAATGATACATGAAATCTCTCAAATACAAATGTGTGTGCAATTGCATTGTTCATTTACCAGTTTTGAGCAAGATACTATGATACAAGTGATTTGAAGAAACCAAATAAGTGTTCATTAACCATGATGTAGATGCATATAACCATACTAGGCTACTATGTAGATCAGATTATCAAAAGCTAGCTAATCTATAAGCAGACATAGGTCTGTACAAAAGAAGGTCGCTAATGTGACAGACATATCGCCACGCTAGGAGTTACCCAAGGCCAAGCGAGGTTGGGCACAAACCACCTGTTATGGGGCTTACCTCACAGTTTTCGAATAATTAAGAATTCCAGGGATTCAAGCTCATCAACCCTACTTTTCTTTTCAAAGGGTAGAGAAAGGGATTTTATTGCTTTCTTGCTTTCTTTTGAACTTTGCTTATTTTTCTTTTGTATTTCTTTTGCTTGATAATGCTTGGAACATTGCTGTAATGATAAAAGAACATTTTTCTTTTCTCTTTTTCTTGAATTTTTCTTTTCTTTTTCTTTTTCTTTGCTAGGGATACTTGCTCAGATTAGCTGTAGAGCAAGGGATTTTTATTCTGGGTAGGGGTGAGCTTGTCCTTTTGCCAACTCTCAAATATTCTTGACCATGTGCATGATAGGATAGCAGGGGAAACTTTTCGCTCAAGAAATCGGTTCTACTCTGTAGCAAAACATGGAAATTACAAATATAATCATTTTATTGTGAAAAGATGTGCTTGGTTTAAGTAAATAACAAGATCAATTCTCTATGCTCAAACTTTATTTAATTGAATTTTGTGGACTTTGATATAAGAGAGATTAGTAATCATGCCAGATAAAATCAAGATATTTATTGTTGTGAGTGTGCAAGTGAGGGATTCAAAATAAATGCTAATTTATCCAAAATAAGTTGAAACATATAACTGCAATGATTGTAAGAAAATATATATAAATGATTTGTGAGAAGTTTGGAGAATGTTGACTCTCTCTTTCTTCTTTATTTTATTTTGGTTTCGAAAGAGTCAAGCATATAGCTGTTTTTATATTTTTATCATTATTTTGATTTTTGTTTTGATTTTTGATTTTGAGCAGAAAGAACTTAACAAGTGCTTTAAATAAATGCAATAGATAGTTTTGAAGCTTTTGGATGATTATGAATATTTTTGATGTTTTTGAATAAATTGAAAGAAATACAAGATAGTAATTTTGAACAAATATATACATGGATGAAATGACCAAATTTATGCATAGTAACGTTTAAGATGCAAAATATTCATGGGTTCTTTAAGTTCTTTACCATCTAAGGTAGATAATTTATATGCTCCTGATTCAAATTTAGCAGTGATAATGTATGGTCCAAGCCAATTGGGCTCGAATTTACCTTTAAGTTCCTTAGTTACATTAGTATTTTTTTTATTTTCTTTTAAAACAAGGTCACCGATCTCAAAGGAGCGATGACGAACTTTCTTAGCATATGATCTTTTAAGCTTGTTTTGGTAAGCACGGAGATGCTCCAAAGCATTGATGCATTTTTCATCTAGGAGTTCCAGTGGTCGAGTCTGCACGACTCGATATTCATCTCCTACTTCGGTATCTTGAAGTAGCAGAGCCAAAGAAGGAACTTCCAATTCAAATGGAAAAACTTCTTCAGCACCATACACAAAAACAAATGGTGAAGTTCCAGTAGGGGTTCGAACACTAGTTCGATAGGCCCACAAGGCTGGATATAATTGAATGTGCCAGTCACGGCCAGTTTTATTGACCAATATTTTGAGAATTTTTATTAAGGTTTTGTTAGACGCTTCTGCTTGACCATTACCCTGAGGATAATAGGGAGTGGACCAACGATGTTGAATCTTATATTTTTGACATAATTTTTTAACATCTTTATTTTTGAAGCAAGCAAGTTCCATTGTCAGAGATGAGATTGGCAAGAATTCCAAACCTGCAAATGATTTGATTAAAAATAAATTTAGAAACTTGTGTGCCAGTGCAAGAAGCTAAAGGCATAGCTTCGACCCACTTCGTGAAATACTCAGTGGCGGTTATGATGAACTTGTGTCCATCAGATGACACAGGATTGATTTTGCCAATAATATCCAAGCCCCATTTAGAAAAGGGCCATGGAGATGAAATAGCCTGCAGCTCTTGTGCAGGCGCATGGACAAGGTCAGCATGTTTTTGACACTTGTCACAATGGTGCACATACTCATGTGCATCCATTTCCATGGTAGGCCAAAAGTATCCTATCCGAAGGAGCTTTTTAGCAATAACACTACCACTAAAGTGTCCTCCACAAGATCCATTGTGGGCTTCACTCAAGGCTGATTTAGACTCTTCTAAGTTTAAACATCTTAATAGGATACCTTCAAAATATATCCTATATAAATTATTGCCAATTATTACGAATCAACTAGCTCGTCGACGTAATAACCAACGCTGGTTTCTATTAGAATTGGCAGGGAAAGTCCCATTTTGAAGAAAATCAAATATGTCTGTATACCAAGGTTCGGGAGTAGTTTCATTGATTAGAAACACATCCAAAGGCTCTAAGCATGACTTATTTGAGGTGGGTTCCTGGAGTCGACGAATAATGATAGTGGCATATTCGTCATCTAACTCCAAGGGCAAGAGAGATGCAGCTGCGGCCATAGCATCAGCTGCATGGTTGCTAGTTCGAGGAATAGCTTCCAAGGTGACTTGATCAAATAAAGACATTAATTGTAAAAAATTGGCCTTATATGGATGCATTTTATCATCTCTAGTTTGATAAACTTCATTAATTTGGTTTATAACCAGTTGGGAATCACCAAAAACTAAAATATGTTTAATTTTGAGTGCTAAAGCAGCTCGTAATCCAAGGATTAGAGCTTCATACTCAGCAGTATTGTTGGTGCAAGCAAAGGTCAGTTTGAAGGACAGAGGAATAAGATGTTTTTGTGGAGATATTAAAATAATACCCACACCAGCCCCACTCATGCATTGGGCTCCATCAAAGTATAAGGACCATTTTTCGGTATGGTCTACCTCTAATTGAAGGCATTCATCTAGAAACTCGATGATGAGGGGATGGGTAGACTCTAAGGGTGCAGCAGCTAATTGATCTGCTATGATTTGACCCTTAACAGACTTCTATCCTATGAATGTGAGATCAAACTCGCTTAGAGCAAGAACCCACTTGGTTGTGTGACCCGATAAATAAGGTCGACTCATGAGATACCTTAAGGGATCATATTTAGCAATGACATAAGTTTTTTGGCTAAGCATATAATGTCATAATTTTTGCGTAGCAAACATGACTGCTAGACATAGTTTTTCTAGCGCTGTATAGCGGGTTTCATAACTGATGAAAGTTTGGCTAATATAATAATTAGCATGTTCTCGCTTTTCATCATCAAGTTGGGCTAACATAACCCCTAAGGCAGAATCTGAAGCTGAAATATATAGGATAAATGGGCGATCAGGTTTAGGCGGTGAAATCACAGGTGGATTAATGAGGTATTGTTTGAGAAGTTCAAAAGCTTCTCTACATTCGGTATCCCAATTAAATGGGACATCCTTCTTAAGGAGTTTAAGAAAGGGACCGGTTTTATCCGCCAGCTTATCGATGAAGCGACGGATGGCTTGAAGCTTACCTTGTAAACTTCATAACTCAGATATATTAGTAGGTGCGGGCATATCGGTGATGGTTGCAATCTTGAGAGGGTCAATTTCAATACCACGTAAAGAAACTAAAACCCCCAATAGTTTGCCGAATTTAAGTTCGAATATGCATTTTGCTAGATTTAATCGAATGAGATATTCTCATAATCGATTAAAGACTTTTCTTAAATCAAATCATCTAAATGATTATTTTCAATAATAGAGCGAGCTATAATATCATCCACATAGTCATGTAGGATATCATGCATCATATCATGAAAAATGTAGGTCATAGCTCGTTGATAAGTTGCACCGGCATTCTTTAGGCCAAATGGCATCACTTTCCAGCAAAAGGTACCCTAGGGGGTGATAAAGGCTATTTTAGCCTGGTCTTCAGGAGCTATCCTGATCTGATTATAACTAGAGAATCCATCCATTAAGGACATCATCCCACTTTCGGTAGTAAAGTTAATGATTTGATCCATTTTTGGAAGAGGAAAGTCATATTTAGGGCATACGACATTAATATCTCTAAAATCTGTGCAAACCCTAACTTTGGTAGCTTCTTTCTTGGTGACTGGAACTACATTTGAGATCCATTTAGCATAATCAATAGCTTGTATAAAGATAACATTCAGGAGTTTTTCTAACTCCCCTTTGACTAGCAGAGCCACTTTGGGATGCATTTTTCTAAGTTTTTGTTTAACGGGTTTAGCATCCGGATGGACCACTAGATGATGCATGACTACGGAAGGGTCTAGACCTGGCATATCTTCGTATGTCCAAGCGAAGACATCTTCATACTCTTTAAGGAATGCGATGTATTGTTCTTGTTTTTCTTGACTTAATTCTGACCCGATATTGATTATGTGAGGATTGTCCTCAGTTCCAATGTTAATTTTAATGACATTTTCTACCTCCATGTGTAGATCTCTTTCAAAATTAGGTGGGGCGGGTGAAACGCCCAATTCTTGTAATTCTTGTAAGGTTAATTTAGATAATTCATCTTGAGGATTAGTGGCCTCAAGTTGGGCTATAGTTGGTATAGAACCATAAAAATAAAACCCATTGTGCAACATCTCTTCAACAGAGACATCATGGAAGATATCTCCTTCCAATTCTTCATCGGGTTCAGCAATCATTTCAGGGTATGTTATGGACAACATGTTGCATGAAAACGACTAATTTTTAGGAGGCAGATCAACATGCCTATCCATATAATCTTGATAGCATATGAGATGATCATCATCCTCAAAAGGAAAGGGTTGCCCCTTACTATGAAATAGGCCCACACCACAGCGGGCAGGCCACGGTTCTACCCCAAAAGGTTCTTTCATGCCATTTTGGAAAGGTCCCAAGCCTTTCCCTTCATATCCCATTTTAAGCATCATGGGTTTAGCTTTAATATAATCATTGGTAAAATAACACCGAGCGTATCCTTCATGGTGAGTTTTGATATTTCGAGGGATTCTTCCCCAGTCATATCCTTTATAAATGAAGGCACAACTCCCGACTTGGTAAGTACTTCCCATAGGTTGTGGGAGGCCCAAAGTACGAGGAGATGGCGGTAAGTTATTTAAAAGGTTTGAATCTTGCATGAAAGCATTCATTTTTTCTGATATTAAGGTTGTAGATAAATTTGGTAAAAGTTCATCAGAAAGGGCATAAGATGTAGAGGGCTTATTACCTATATCTTTAGATGTGGAAGGTATGATAGATGTGTCTATAGGTCTTGAATTTATAAGGATAGAACTTGAAGGATTGGTTGTAGATTTAAGATCTGTTTGAGGTTCTAAAATTATTTGTTTAGAGGATTGTTGGTCTATATAGGAGGATGAAGTTAATGGAGGGGAAATAGGTGAAGTTATGGGTTTATGTTTCATAGTTTTAGATGAAAGATAAGAACTAGGTTGTGTGGATGACAGAGCTGGGCAAAATTGCACTCCAACAGGTTCTGCCAAAGCACACATATCAAAAGGTCTAGGGTCACCATGAATAGTGACCAACTAATTTTTGAATTCAAATTTAACACATTGGTGTAAAGTTGAGGGGACCGCTCACATGGCGTTGATCCAAGGGCGACCCAAAATTATATTGTACGATGCTGGGCAATGTACAATAAACACGGTTGTTTCTAGGGTTCTAGGACCAACTTGCAATGGGAGGGTAATAACTCCACATGTTTCTTGTGTTTTGTCATTAAAAGCTTTGATAATCATATCAATTTTCTTCATTTCATCACTTCTAAAGCCAAATCGTTGGTAGAAGTCAAAGGTGCAAATGTTTAGAGATGAGCCATTATCAATCAAAACTTGTTTGACAGCTACATCTCCAATTAAAGCAGTAATGTATAAGGGATTGTCCTTATGTAAACTGTGTTGTGGGATGTCTTTATCTCGGAAGTCAATACAATCAATCTCTCGAGTGATGATAGTATTGGCCATAGCTTCAAGTTGAATGTTTTGAGGTACCATCATTTGGCTCAATGTAAGCATCAACTCATCCCTATGGGTGGGAGAGGATCTTAATAAATCTAAGATGGAAATTTTGGCCGTAGTATTATACAATTGCTCATTAATGTTGTAAGGGGATTTAGATTGGATATTAGGAGCATGATTCCCTTTATTAGGGTTTTTCAGAATGAATGGAGCCGATCCATCATTCTGGTTTGGTTCTTGTTGAGAGTTTTGAGCTTGTTGTCGAGTAACGACTCCAATGGTACCTACGATGTTATAGTGAAGACGTTGAACTGGTCTCGATTGAGCATTAATGGCTTGTTCATTAGAAAGGAATATATTAGAAGAAGGTCGAGTAGTGACTCTTCTAGGAAATGGTTCTTCTAGAACCATAGCATCTGTGACGGGTTGAATAGGATCTGATTCATTTTCAGAACTATTCGATTGGTTTGAAGTAATGTCTAGTTCACTTTCACTATCTGATTCTATATCACTAGAATCAAAAGTTTGAAAATTATGTAAGGGCCTGGTCGTAACTAGGGATAAGTTCGTGTCAAATATTTGAGGATCTTGAATAGGTAATTGTCCGCTAATGGTTCCTACATATCGGGTAGGAGGGGGAACATTATGATGTTAGATTTGATTGGCTACCTCTTTACCATGTCTTGGTAAAGGGTGTTGAAATATGTCTAGAGTTTGATTGGCATTTTGATTTTGATTTTGGGGAATGGTCTTTTGAGTATTATTAGGAGGGTTTTGTTTAGGTTGGAAGGCTTGTACTTCCATTTCATTATTGTCAATCAAATCTTGTATTTTATGTTTCAACCTTTTACAAGCGTTGGTAGAATGTCCAGGTCCTCTATGGAAATCATAGTGCAAGTCAGCTCTGTATCCGTGTATAGTTGGGTCAGGTTCCCGGATAGCTGGTAATTGGATCAAACCTCTTTCAAGCAATTGAGGAAAAATAGTTGATAAAGGTTGGTTTAATCTAGTGAATTCTCGAGGAGGCTTGTCAGGAGGTTTCAATATGAATTTTTCTGTTGTCTTCGTTGCATTGATATTAGCAACGTTTCTGCTATCAGTGACTCCGTCACCGACAACTTGTTTGTTTTTATATTGATTTCTAGATGTTTTCTCATCATCCTTCTTCCTAAGTTGGCCTCTCCTAATGATGGCATCTTCTACTCTTCGAGCTAAATCTATAGCTTGATCGAAGGTAGTTAAAGTAGCAGTTGATAGCTCATAAGATATTTGTTCTTGTAAATTGTTGATGAAAATGTCCAACATTTCCCTATAAGGTAGGACAAAGTGCAGTTTTCCTATCAATTGCCTCCATTTAGATAAGAAATCGGCAAAACATTCATCCTTGTCTTGTTTTAAACTGTATAGGTCTTTAATAGTTACATGCCTCTCGATGTAGGCACTAAATTGATGGACAAATGATTCAGCTGTTTCTTCGAAGTTTCTCAAAGAATGAGTGGGCAACTGACAGTACCACTCTAATGCCATCCCACCTAAACTTTTGGGGAACATATTTAGTAATAGCAAGTCGTCATGCGATATGTCATGACATGCTATCCTAAACATGCGAAGATGATCTATGGGGTCTTCGGTTCCTTTATATATAGGCAGGACAAGCATGGGAAAATGCTTAGGGTATGGTTGAGCTACAACTATGGGATCCAAATTTTGAGTACAGATCTCTCGATAATTATACGAGGGACGGTAGGGATCTATTTGGTCCATAGCCAATTGTTTCACCATGGCTTCCAGATTACTAGTTTGCCCCCCATATTGGTTTGGTAGGGCATTGACATGGGTTTTATGGGCGTAGGATGGAGGAACATGCAGATTAGATGCCATGTTACTGTTGTGTAAAGTATTGGTAGGAAAAGTATTATGGAGGAATTTTGAAGTTGGATTATGTTGTATGTCGGATTGTTGAAAGTTTGTATTTGGCTTTGTTTTAGGTTTTTGTTTATTTAAAGCATGTTGCTCAATTGTTTGACGGAATAAAGTAGTGAAGGAAGGTTTCTTTTGTGTGGGAATGATTTTAGGTTGAATAACAGGTTCTTTAGGAGGTTGGGTAACCTGTTGTTTTGACATGTTTTGAGCCATAGTGACCATATCCGTATTGGATGGCCCAGCCTTGTCACTTTCTTGATCAATGAAAGACAAGGGATTAATGTGCATATTAAACGCCTGTTCTATAGCTGCTTGAGCGTCACTGATTTGCCCTTTATCAAGGCGAATTGCCCCATTAAGGTCATCAATGTTATCTACGAGAAATTTCTTGAAATGCTCTACATTGTCAAAGGCAATAGTTCCATTTGGAGCTACTCTAGGGGATGAGGATCCATCCTCTTTAACACTTCCTTCTTGTTCCTTATCTTCACCTAAGTCTTCATCTGATTGACCTAGAGTTTCTCCTTCCGGATTTGTATCTCCAAGAAGGACATTTTGGTTTTCAGTTGTATCTTGTAACCAATCTTCTCCTTCTCCTAGAGTTTCTTTACCATTCCTAAGTTTAGGCATGGTGCTAAGTTTTGATTTCAGAAAATATATATATATTTATATATATATATATATATATATATATATATATATATATATATATATATATATATATATATATATATATATGCAACAAATTAAGAGATATATTTACTATATACCTACTACAATATTTTAAAAATGAAATGTTTAAGTTTTTGCTAAGTTTTTTTTTTTTTTTTTTTTTTAGTTTTTGTTTTTCAAAATGTTATGATGCATTCACGTCGGGTTCACCAAAATGTATCGCTCCAAATTTTTCGCATCCCTACCTTCAAGCTATAGGATCCGTGCCTAAAAGGAGGATGGGAAAAGGATGGCGCGGTACCTCGGACTGAGAGGACTTTGCGAAGGTCCCGCCTCTCAATGGAGGTGTATTTTGATGATTTTTCGACGGATGGTGGGTTCACTAGGAAATATTTAACGACAGCTTCCACGCCTAGGTTGGGAATGTGTTTAGATGTGTTCGTTTTTTTAACCTTAAGCATTCATATCCTAGGTTTGGCCGAATCCATCTAGATTACTCTATATGAAAATGCAAGTTCAATGAATACAGAAAGCAGATTTAAAGACAGAAAAACAAAGAGATTATAGAATGCAAATGAGGAATACCTGATCCGGATGTCTGAAGAAGATTTTGATGTTGAAGTAGTCTGGATCATCTGAGATTCGACAGAATCATCTGCAATCAGACAAGATCGTCTGAGATCTGACGAATTCGTCAGACGAATTCGTCAGAGACCTGCAAAACCAAAAATAGATGCAAAATACAAAAAATACTACAGTGCTAATAGAGGGAAATGATATAAAATGGTAGCAATGTTATCAAACTGCAACTTAAACACAGAAATAGAAATGAATTGTGCTAATTTGATGATAATTAAGATTTAATCATGCACTTAATCTAAATGGGTGAACTCCAAATACAAGATAATATAAAACACTGAATAGATTATCTAATTTGCAGAATAAAATGACAGAAAAAGGGTTGAGGAACGCAAACTTCAGGCACTGATTGCCTTGATACAGACTGCAATCGAGATCGTCTCGCACCAGTACGAAATTGCCTTGAATTCGACAGGTTCGCCTCCGATCTGAATAGGTTCGTCGACGACGACAGGTGCTGGCTCCAGCTGAAAAACAATGATGTACCTACAACAAAATTGATGTGGAACTAGTGCAAATGCAAGATAGAGATGATTTAACATATATGAAATTGAATTGCAGAGAATTTCGACCAGGGGTTGGGAAGGGAAAATCCTATAGATTAAATAGGCTTAGGGGAGTAGTTAGGAGGTTGGAGATCATCCAAATTTGGGAGATGTCCAACGGGGGAAGGGTCCCAACAGCGCAGACACGCTTCTACCCAGATTGGAGACCTATTGGAACAGATTCCAACTTTGCAAAATTAGTTTTGCGACAAGATCGTCTAGACGTCCTAGTCCAGATGAAATCATCAAATCTGGGGCGATATCGTCGGATCGGCGACGATATCGTCAAACGATCAAAACAACCTCTAAAAATGGCACGAAAAAGGGGGAAACGGGTTTCCCGACGGTTAACGGGCGGTTTGGGAGGTTAAATTTGATTTAAATTATTTACTAAGGTGAATGTAATTATTGTAATTTTACTGCACCAATTTTAGGGTGCTACAAGTAGATAAGATAGTTCTTGCTCAGGAATCCATCCATTCCATGGATATGCAAAATTCTCCTTCCATGTTCATTCTGTTAGACTTATCCAAAGCTTATGACAGAGTGGATTGGCACTTCCTTATCAAATTTTTGAGGCAATTTGGTTTCTCTAAGGATTGGATGGATTGGATTATGGGATGTATCTCTTCAGTTTCCTACTTAGTTCTTATCAATGGAAGACCTTCTCAGTCTTTCCCAGCTTCTAGAGGTATTAGGCAAGGTGACCCGCTATCCCCTTATTTATTCATCATTCTTGTTGAATGCTTGGGTAGGACTATAACCAAAAAGAGGGAAAACAAAACCCTTGAGGGATTTACCATTGCTCATGGAGCTAGACCTATCTCTCATCTTCAATTTGTGGATGACTCTACTATTTTAGGTAAAGCTACAGTTAAGGAAGCTTCTAATATTAAGCAAATCATTAGCTATTTTTCTAAGGCTATCGGGCGGTTGATCAATGAAGACAAATCTAAAGTTATTTTCTTTCACTGCTCTGCTAGACAGGAATCCATGGTCTTGGATAAGCTAAGATATAAGAATACCTCTCTTCCAATCACTTATTTAGGTATTCCCATAAATATTCAAATGCAGAAAAATAAATATTGGAATTGGTTGTTGGACAAATTCAAGAAGAAAATTGGAAAGTGGACCAAAAAGTGGCTTTCTTATGGGGGTAGAATCACCTTGGTAAAATCAATCCTTCAAGCTATTCCTATTTATGTTTCTTCCATTTTGAATATTCCAAATGCTATTCTTCGAGAATTG
Source organism: Wollemia nobilis (assembly GCA_028583015.1). Classification (NCBI taxonomy): domain Eukaryota; kingdom Viridiplantae; phylum Streptophyta; class Pinopsida; order Araucariales; family Araucariaceae; genus Wollemia; species Wollemia nobilis. The sequence goes on from JAQPPZ010002068.1 coordinate 3,520,877, forward strand.
GATAAAATAAGTCATTGTTTCCTTTGAAGTGGTACTAAGGAGAAAAGAAAATGGGCCTTGGTGAAATGGGATACTTTATGTCTTCCTAAGAGTGAAGGGGGGTTAGGTTTACGGTCTTCAATTAATAACAACAAAGCTTTAGCTACTAAATTATATTGGAGGATGTTGCATAACCCCAATGCTCTTTGGGCCAATAATCTCTATGGTAAATATGCTGAGAACAAAAGTCCTGAAGACCTTGTTCGCTATCAACTTCCTACCAAAGGTTCTCCCATTTTAGCAGTTCTTAAGACTGGTGAGGATTTGATAAAGAAAAAAATATTTTTGATCATTCATAATGGTCAACATGCAAATTTTTGGACAAATTCTTGGGATAGTCACAAGCCTTTAATAACTCAATTTCTCGATTGGAGGCCTTGGATGGAGGAGCTTCACCGAGCTAATTGGATAAAGGTGGCTAATTATTGTCGGTACCATACTGGTAATTCAAATTTTGGTAGATATTGGATCCCTATTGAGGACTAGCCTATTCAAATCCCAAAAATGCAAAGACAAGATATCCAAGGCATCCTTCATATGAGATCCCTCTCTTGGTCCCATGAAAAATATTGTTTTGGATGGAACAACACTACTAAGGGTGAGTATTCAGTTGCTCAAGGTTATTTGACCTTATGCCATAATAATCCCAACCATTCTTCGACATATTTTCTCAATTGTGGGCTCAAAAGCTCTTGCCTAAGGTGAGGTTCTTTAATTGGATTTTATTGCATCGTAGGGTGCTTACTTGGTGAGCAACTTATGAAGCATGGTTTTCATGGCCCTTTTAGATGTGAAATGTGTGAAGAGAATGTAGAAAATATCAACCATATTTTTATTGAGTGTACTTTAGCCTTTGAGCTGTGGAGGAGAATGGCCACTTTACTTGGCTTACAGTGGTCCAATTTTTTTACTTTTGAATAGCTTTGGAGGGATTGGCCTAATCAAGAGGGTGTTGATCATTTTATTAGGCAGTTAGTTTGGATGGGTTCTACCATTCTTCTTTGGAATATTTGGAATGAAAGGAACAACCAAATTTTTAATCAAGATAGTAAGGATATTCACTATATTTTGCAAAAGACCATAGCCAACTTAGTTGAATCAGTCCATCATCTTCTTAATCACCCCCAAAACTCCCACCAAATATGGGATCAAGTGATGCAAAGATTGAATATTAAACCTTCTAAGGGTGACCATCTTAAAGGGAATGTGAGTATTAGTGAATTGGATAGGAATAGAAATTGGCAACCTCCTCCTAAGGATTTTGGAAAAGTCAATACTGATGGAGCCTCTAGAGGGAACCTTGGAAAAGCCAATGTGGGAGGAATTGGTAGACTTTCATATGGCTCCCTGGTTTTTACTTTTGCTGAGAATTTGGGTATTCTTTCCAATAACCTTGCTGAGGGGTATGGTATCCTCAGAGGTCTTTAGGAGGCTACTAAGGTTGGATGGGAAAAGGTGATAGTTGAGTCTGACTCTCAACTTATGATTAATCTCTTGAAGAATCCTTCTAAGAATCATAAGGTATATTGGAGAATAAAAAGAATTATTGAGAAGATTCAGTTAATCCAGATGGGATTTTTGAAAGTTGATTACAATCATGTGGTTAGAGATCAAAAGAAGAGTGCTGATGCTTTAGCTAATTGGGCTTTGGACAAAGGTGATCTTACTTGTTATGGCCACCATATTATATGGTGGGCTTCTTAAATTAGGGAAGCTCTTCTTTCTATCATTTCTTTGGATGGCTCCAGTTCTGAAGGTACCTAGTTTCTTCTTGTTTTTTTTTTTTTGCTTCTCTTTGGTTCATTCAGTTTTTTTTAGTTCCCTAGCTCATTCTATTCTTTTTTTTGTTTCCTCTGTTGATTCTTGCCTTAATAGTCTTCTAGTCTAGATAGGTCTTTTTTTTGTTCATTTTTAATTTATTTTTCCTTTTTGTTTTTTTTGTTTAGTTTTTTAAGGTGAGGGGGTTTTTTTATTTTGTTTTGTTTTTGTGTTCTTTGTGTTGTTTTTTGTTGTTCTTGTGTTTTTGTTGTTTTGTTTTTTTTTATGTTTTTTTTTATTGTTCTTGTGTTTTTTTTCATTCTTGTTCTTGGGTTTCTCTTTGTTTGTGTTATTTCATGTTTTTATGGGTGAGTGTTTTCTATATTTTTTGTTTTTTTTTTTATTGTCTGTTGTTGGTTATTTTTTATTTTTATTTTTGTTTTATTTTTTTATTTTTTACGTTTTGGTTGTGTTTATTTTTCTTGTTTTTTTTGGGTTATGTCTTTGTAGTGTTCTGTTGTTTTTGTCTTGTTTGTGTTTTGTTATGTGTTTCTCATGTTTTTCTATGTGGTTTGTGTTGTGGTTTATTTTATCTTATTGTGTGTGTTTGGTTGTGCTTTTGTTTTTGACACACTCAAGGAGCATGTTTTTTTATTTTATTTTATTATTTTTGTTGTTATCTGCTTATTTTTAATTTGGTTTGTGTGTTTGTTTGCTCCTTGAGTGTGTCAAATGTGGTAGGCCAGGTCCGAGTCCTGGGCATTTTTGGCGGAATGGATACCCCTGTCTCCTTGGGTCTTACCCGAAAGTGGCATCCCTTTTGGGATGTTTTCCACAAATAAAAAAAAATCATGTGACACTCAGGTTTATTAAATGGAAAACCTTCAATGTGAATATGTTGGCCCTTTTAACATTGCCCTCATGACGTCGGTGGTGCCAATAAGAATGGAGGAAAAAACCTTTTATTTAATTTTAAAATTTAAATTTAAACTAAACCTTTAAAATTAAATTTCTCCATCATCGGGGCACCTTTTTCAATGAAACGAAAAGCCAAATTGGGTTTTAAGAAAAATCCATTTCAAATATGCCATCCATTGGTTTTAAATAAAACCTTTCATTGCCTTCCTTTGTTTTCATAAAAACCTTTTACTAAGCTTCCCTTGAAGCTCCTTTTGGAACCAAATGACATGCATCCCTTCTAGAACCTTTGATCAAAACATTTGCTTCTTATGAAGCTATTTGATCATAGTGCTTACTTACATAGGTCCTTTTGACATCAATGACAACTTTTAGCTTAGGGACTCAAAATGTCCAACAATCTCCCCCTTTGTCATTGATGGTAACCCATATTCATTTTACTAAAACCTAACCTCCTTTTATACTCCCCCTGGGACTTTGCTCCCCCTAGCTCAATGCTCTCTCAAATATATCCTCATATAAAATCTCTCCCCAATACACAAATATCTCTCCCTTTGACATCAATGGCAAAGGATCACCTTTGGGACTCAGGGTTAATAATAATCATCTTAGCTTAACCCCTCCCCCACCTCTACATGAGGTGGTTAATTCTAGGGTGGGAGTATTTCTACTCCCCAAAAGCACAAATTTGTGTCTTTATCTTTCTCTTTTCTTCTGTGAGTATTTTGAATCCACTCATTGTTTCTTTCCAACTCATCATCCCTGTTCTTGTCGTCACTTCTATTTCTGTTCCTGTTCTTGTTCTCATCAATGTTCCTGTTCCGGTTCTCATCCTTGTTCATATTCTTATTATTTTTTGAGTGTCTATTCCTATTTATCTTCTTTTTTCTATTCATATTTTTTTTTTTGTTCATATTCATGTTCCTATTCATATTCCTATCCTTGTTCATGTTCCTGTTCTTGTTCATGCCTGTTTCTGGAATATTTTCTCTACACCATCTTGCTATGTGACCATCATTATTGCACTTATAAAACTTAATTTTATTATTCCTTGGATGTGCAATTGTCTTAGTATTTCTCCTAATGAATCCATATCTTCTTCTATCATAAACCCTACAATTCATTGCATTGTGATCAAAACCATTGCATGAGTAGCAATAACCTTGTAAAAGCTATTATTTTCCATATGCCTATCTTTCATGAGTCCTGCACTGTGAAGCCATGTGTCCAAACCTGTGACATGAAAAGCATCTTCCATTGAAGCCTCCTTGTCTTGACCTCATTGGTCTCTTGTTCTAATTGTTGTTCCATATGTATCTTCTTTGTGCATTATTCCTCTCTTTGTTGAACTCTTTTTTGTCCAACTCATCCTCTGATGTCCCACTTTCACTTAAACTGTCTTCTTTTGATGTATCTTCTTCTGAATTTTCTTCTTCATCAAGACTTGAAGTAGACTTTTTTTCTTGTTTCTTTTGAACCTTTCCAAATCCAAGACCTGTTGAACATGATGTTTGTTGTTGTACATATATGAACTTATCCAAGTTATTAGATCTATTTGTGAAACTCTTCATCTTGATCTTGGGGTCCTTTAAGTCTTATTTTAGAGTAGCCACTTCTTATGCTAACTTCTCACATTCCAAAATATTTACTTCCAACTTATCCTTGAACTTGCTTGCCTTAGCCTTTGACTTCTCTAAATCCTCTATGAGCAATAATCTTTCTTCATCACATTCTTGAAACTGACTTTCAAGCTTAGAGTGTTGCTTTATAACCTTCTTTACTATATCAAGGGCATAGATAAGTTCTCCCTTGATATTGTAACCATTATCTACTGAATAATCTCCTATTTATTTTTCTTTGTCCTTATCATTACTTCCTTTTGACTTGTCTTCTATAGGATCACTTTCTTTATCTTCCAAAGCCATTAGAATATTCTCATCTGGTCTTTCAAGTGCATCTTAAAAATAATCATCACTAAAAATATAACCATACCTAGTGCAATCATCTTCAATATGTCCAAATTTACCACATCTAAAACATTTGAGAATAACTGGAGTTCTTTTCTTAATCGGATATTTCTCTTTAACCATAAATAGGACTTCATCTCTATCATTGTCTGAAATACTAGCATTTTATGCGTAGTAGCTTCTCTTTTGTCTCTGGAAGAACTTCTTTCCTTGTTTGCTTTTTCCATCCTTGCTTTTCATCTAGTACATGTGTCTTTCTAATTCCCTATATCTGTGATCCTATTTTTCTTCATCATTGTTACCTTTTGGCTCTTTGCATTCTATTGCATAGTGTCCATACTATCCATAATTGAAACATTTGATAGATATTAGATCTATGGGTATTCTGGAACCTCTATCTCTTCTGCCATAATTTGCTTCTTCATAACTAGATGACTCACTACTCGATTTTATATTCTTTCCCTTTTTCTTTTTATCTACTTTGAAAACAACTTCTTTCGAAGGAATGTGTTGTTTTGTTCTTATCTCAAAATTAGTAAGCATGTCAAGTAAAGAATTCCTTGTCAAATAATCACTATCAATTGATGTTTCTATAGTAGAAACCTTTTCACTATAACTTTTTGTAAGAGTCCTCAAGATCCTATCACAAGCATCAGATTCATCAACCTTCATTCCAAGACCTTTCATCTCATGTACAATTTCATCAACCTTGTTGAGATAGTCACAATTGTTTTCATCATCCCTCATACTTACGTTCTCAAATTATCCTTTGATATTTATGATCTTAGCCATTCTGACTCCTTTATCTCCTTCATATATTTCATGTATATTTCCCACATTTCTTTTTTTGTTTTACATTCCATAACCTTCATAGATTTTGATCTATGCAGCCCTTTTATAATTACATTCAAAGCTCTTGAATTTGCATGCATTAGAAGCTTACCTTCCTTATATGTAGGAGGATTGGCTATTAAATCATATTCAATTTCCACTGCATCCCAAAATTCATTGCCAAGTGCCATCAAGTAAAATCTCATCAGCATACATCAATATAAGAAGTCACTTCCATTAAATACTGGTATTGCATTATTGAAGGGTCCATCTCTTTGATCATTTTGATCCATTGTGTTCTTAGACCACTTTTCTTTCAAGCTGTCAAACTCTTCTAAAGGAACCCACTCTGATACCAATTGAAGAACACAAGCTTATAATGAGAGGGGGGGTGAATAGTATAATACCCCTTTTTAATTTTTCTTTCAATTCAATATTATGCAGTGTATAGATAGCAGTATCAATAGCAATAATCAAAGCAATGCACAAAACAACATACGCAATAGAGACACCATAATTTACGTGGTTCACCCAATGTGGGCTACTCCATGGAGAAAATATTTTACTAAAATTTTCTCAATCAATATCTTTAGGAATCCTTCCCAATTACAATGTTTATGGACCTCTTTCCAAAGGAGATGTTGATCCCATAATATCAAGTTCATGGATCTATTCCATAGGAGAACTCTTTCTCCTTCAATACTCTACTATGTGTATCTGCAACTTTTTATTTCTCCATTGCCTCAAGGAAGGGATCTGTGTCTATTTATTTTTTGTAATTATGATGCATGTGTGTTTTCTCGAGGTATACCCAAAATGTTATATGGGAAGTTTCTTTTTGATAATAGGCTATGTGCCTTACCGGATGTAATGGCTTTGGCGGGATGTAGATTTTACATATATAGGATCCTTAGTAAGGATATGTTCATCAACAACCCTGGGCTATTTTTTGTAAAAGGTTTTGGGTCAACCTGTAAAACCTAGTATTAATGCTATAGTATCTTATCTACCAAAAAAAAACTCTTTCTCCTTCTGCTCTGGCTAGTGATCTTCTAGAATACTCTGTATCTCTATTGCACTGACTAGTGGATCTCCCTCCACTTGAAGACTCTTCAATCAGATCTATATTCAATTGTCCTGGTTTCTAGATCTTTATCCACTGAGACTCTATCCTCTATACTCTATCACCTCCAAATCTCTATCTCAATAGATTCACTCAAAACCATCTCAAATATGCTCAACAATCTCACTTAGAACTTGTCCAAATCTGCTCAATAAGCTCACTCAAAACTTGTCCAAATCTGCTCAATATATCCACACAGAACCTACTCAAATTTGCTCTACAGGTCCACACAGAACCTGTCCAAATCTACTCAACATGTCCACATAGAACCTGTCCAAATATGCTCAATAGGTCCACAGAACCTACTCAAATCTGCTCAATAGGTCCACACAAAACCTATCCAAATATGTTCAACAAGTCCACACAGAACCTGTCCAAATCCGCTCAATAGGTCCACATAGAACCTGCTCAAATCTGCTCAATAATTCCTCTCTAGGACTTGCTCAAATTTTCTCAATAAGTCCTCTCTAGGACTTGCTCAAATCTGCTTAACAAGCTTACACAGAACTTGTCCAATCTCATAGAATCATAAAGAGAATTGTTAGAGACTCAATATGTTCTATACTTAATGCTCAATCAATATCTCAACTCAATCTCATAGAATCATAAAGAGAATTGTTAGAGACTCAATATGTTCTATACTCAAATACCAATATCAACTCAAATCAATATCATAGAAGCATAAAGAGAATTTTTAGAGACTCTATATGTTCTATACTCAAATCCCAATCTCAACTAAAATCAATTTCATAGAATCATAAAGAGAATTTTTAGAGACTCTATATGTTTTATTCTCAAATCTTAATCTCAACTCAAATCAAGAATATATAATAGTTTGTTTTATGGAACTTGAAAAACCACATGCATCCACTTGACTAGGCTAAATCAAATCAACTCAACCAATCACCTCAATGAACAACCCTTTCTCAAAAATCCTAGTCCAAGCATGTATCAATCAACTCAAAATATTTCTAACAATGCTCAAAAACAAATCTCATGTAACAATGATACTCATGTTCTTTTCTAACTCAAGTTCAAGTTCTTTGCACAACCAATGGGCTCCAACAACAATACTTATAAAACAAGGTTTAATCACAACTCTCAATCCAAAAAACCTTGAAGCATTAAACCAATCACTTTCAAAAATGAAACCATAATCAATCCTTTTCACTCCAAAGATATTTTCAGAAATCAACCACCATAATCAATCAATAGGAGAATGTGCCCATACCTAATGAATATGAAGAAGCCTCTTTGAAAATCTACCACAATCACAATATTCTTTTGCCAATCTTCACAAGGTTTAGAATATCACAAAATAATCAACATTACTCCACTTCACAATAATATTTAACAAGGATTTTAATTTAAAAACCTTCTTCATAATTAATGCACAACTTCCTTATCACTACTAAAACCACTTGTATCATAAAATAAAATCAATCAAATCATTGCATAACCTTGTCACTCCACAAACCACTTATACCATAAAATAAATTAAATATTTTATATCCTTCCTTTCAATAATTTTGCACTCAAAAATAATCACAAATCTTTCTTAGGAAATATCTCACATTAATCAAATTCAAACCTTATTAAAATATTAAAGCTTGCCCAACCTTATATCTCCCACAAAAAAAATAATCAAATCTTAATAAAATATTAAAGCTTGCTCAACCTTATATCTCCCACAAAAACATAATCAAACCATAGAAATCAAATATTTTAATTAAAATATTGACCCTCGCAAATATCAGAGCCGATGCACATGCCTTAAAGGAGCCCTCAAAGGGCTTTGGCATTTTGAACCTCTGCCCACCATGCTGCCAAGCGACAGCTAAGCCACATGAGCTAACACTGCCCACGTGAGTACCTTGGGCACTCTCTTCCTTAAACAGCATGCACTTTCCTCACAAGGCACCAAAACTTTGATCGTCCATGACTTGACTACCCATGTCACACTCCATGAAATTTGCTGCACAATATTTAGATGTAGAAATACTTTGGGTTTTTGAAAATCATGCGACACTCATTAGGTTTATTAAATGGAAAACCTTTGGCTTATTTATATAATCCATCCTTCAATATGAATACATCGGCCCTTTTAACACTGCCCTCAAGACGTCGGTGACGCTAATAAGAAAGAAGGTTAAACTTTTTATTTAATTTTAAACTTTAAATTTAAATTTTAAATAAATTAAAATTTAAACTAAACCTTTAAAATTAAATTTCTCCATCATCGGGGCACCTTTTTCGATGAAACAAAAATCCAACTTGGGTTTTAAGAAAAATCCATTTCAAATATTCCATCCATTGGTTTTAAATAAAAAATTTCCTTGCCTTCCTTGGTTTTCATAAAAACATTTTGCTAAGCTTCCCTTGAAGCTCCTTTTGGAACCAAATGCCATGCATCCCTTCTAGAACCTTTGATCAATACCTTTGCTTCTTATGAAGCTCTTTGTGGAGCAAAATCATAGTGCTTACTTACATAGGTCCTTTTGACATCAATGACAACTTTTAGCTTAGGGACTCAAAATGTCCAACAAATGACTTCAATTTTCAATCAACTATGCGAGGCCAAGGCCATACACTTTCCAGAGATCAAACTGTTGGACCCTAATCAACCCAAATCGAAGGGATATATGGATGATTTGTACTGCATTTTCCATAGAGCAAAGAAATACGACATTAAAGTATGTTGGAGTTTTAAACATTTAGTACAAAACATGATATAAAGAGATGAGCTAACTATGGATAACCCTCAGGCACCAGATAATCAAAATATGGGAATTTACAAAAATCCTTTGCCTAACCATGAGGTGCCAAGGAACAATATTAGCCAGGTTAATCAAGTACGAATCGAAACACCAACCCATGGGTTCGTCAGAATGGTCAATTTTGTTACAATAAATATGAAGTATGAGAGACCAAATCAACCTATAGCTCCCATTAGAGTACAAGTTGTACCTCCTCCAAGGCCAGCCCAAAATGTGCCAAGCCCACCAACTAGACTAGTGGTGATAGTCAAGATTAGGTTAGTTCAGAACCTACAAATAACTCTAGCAAAGTTATCAATTTATGAGCTAATTCAGCAGTCTCCCAAGCATAGGGAGATGTTTATGGATATTATAAGGTCCATAGAAGTATAGTCCCAATATCCAGAAGCGTTCACACACTTCATGGGACATGTAAAATAGTGCCAAGAATCGATCATACAATTTCATGATCATAAAGTGAAGATGGTTTCCACTATCATAGCGGACCCACCGCTCCATATCATAGCATGTGTAAACCACAAACCGTTCAAGCAGGTATTGATTGATACAGGATTATCAATCAACATTATCATGACCAAGGTATTGACATATTTGAAGTTGCCAAAATCACATATTGTACCTTTTGCTTTTACCTTGAGAGCATTCAATGATGCGTTGTGCTCGATGGTAGGTACCATAGTTCTTCTAATTTAGGTTGGACTCAATACCATACCTGTGATATGTCATGTGATTGAAGGTGTCATGCAATACAACATCCTTTTATGGAGGCATTGGATTCGAGAAATGTGTTGTTTCCCCTCTATTCTCCATCAGTGTATCAAACACATGCATGAGGGGCAGGTTTATGTGGTGCCTTCCGATGAAGAACCATTTAAATGCATGAATCTAGAAAACTTGCCAAAGGATATTGTGCTCCCCTCAACACACCTGGACATGCGGCCTACATAGAAAATAAAAGAGCCAAGGGGTAAAATAAGAGAAGTGTGTTCCAATCCTACAACTTCTATATTCCAATGATTAGAGCACACAACTACTTCTGCCAGACCATATGCATCTATAATGCATCAGGACAACGAGAAACTAAAAGCTAAGATGGGTGAAAAGAGAAGAATTTGGCACCCAAACCAGTTGTGATCGAGGTTCCTACTCCAATGGAAGTAGAGAATGCTCAAATAAGAGTCGAAGAGGCACCTTAGCTTGCTTTACATGTGTCTTCAATAGGGTCATATGCACCACAGGTGAACATTCACTTGGTTAATCTTGGATTGGGGGAATGTATTATGCAGAATGTGACATTCATTCTAATCATCAAGATTTCATAAGATATGGGTCGACCACAAGCCCATAATTTTCCAATAGGGACGGTGGTACCACTGGGGGTACCTCCTAACCAAACTAATTTTATCTATGGAGGGCTCGACCAGCTTGCATCTTGTACTTCCATGAATGAAGACGATGATGAACCATTTGTCGTGAATATTCATTATATTTCTAACCCGAAGTATGTCTTATGATATTTTGAGCATTATCATTGGCATGGTTATGGGATCAAGTTATTTGAGTAGGGTTTTAAGAGGTCATATGAACCTCAGTATCAGTTGCCTACTGATAGGTTCGAGTTAGGGTATAATATTTGAGGATAGGTTGAACTCCTCGTAGCATCTTTAGACCGCCTGTACCTTAGTCTGGAGGTGAAGTCAACTTCAATCCTTATCACCCTAATTTCCTCTCTTTTCGGAGGGATAACTAGATAGTGTCTTGTGTCACTATAGGAGCACCCAAGACATATCATGAATATATCTTGGTGGAGACTAATCCAAAGCATATACCAAGAGAAAACTTGGGTGAAAAAATCTGTGCAATGACCGACAACATAGACTTACAGATTTAGATTGTTAGTATAGCGATAGATGCTGAGTTAGAGGATCACTCTAATGAGGAGAGAGCAGAGTCCATATTTGAGATAGGTGGACCGAGTTACATATGTGAGAGTGGTGATGATTTTGAGTCCTCAAATGATGAGAAATATGAGGATGAGACTGAGTTGGCTTATTTAGACCCTCTTAATTTACGTAATCTATTACCTTCAAAGACAATCATTAAGGATAATCAATCCTTCACAGACGATAGCAGTTATTGAGAGTGGGATTTTATGGTGCCCCACCTTCCCAATCATCTGATTCCAATCGATAGCAATGAAGGTCTCTATGAGGATAGTGACAATGAAGATGAAATCAAGGGAGCCTATATGGGGCCTTCTTACTTACGTCATTGTAATGCATCGTACACTACAACGAATATGTGCAGGGAACCAATATTCATCTGTGCCTTAGAGGAATACCACCTATTTTAAATAGGATTTATCATATGGTATTTCTTGATCCATCGACATTCAGATAGCTCCTTGATCCTAGTGATCTTGTTCTCAAGTCTATTCATAGATCGAATCTAGAGATCCTCATACCCCAAAACCACATCTCGAGGATGGAATTTTTATCAATATAGAGTCACATGCACATGGTCCTATATACATTATTCATTCCATCAATATGATCTCCATTGATTTGACCACTCCACTTCACAACCCAACCGATCCTTCCAAGCCATTATTTTTGAATGTAGATGTTATTGATTGGGATTGTGTTGACTCACCACTAGAGCCTAAATATTTTTTCCCTAATGAAGAAATACTGCAACCTTTTCATTTTACGTCAGGTTGTGCACATGATTTTTATCATGTTTAGGATGCTTCCAATGCATAACACATAAACCCTTTAGATGACATCCACTTGATCCCTATGCCTTATTAGCTTGAGGAGGGATCCCACATATCAGTAGAGGAAACCTTCGAAGTGGATATCAATAATGATCCCACCAATCCAAGGAATTTTAAATTTAGAGAAATTTTATCTCCTGATGAGCATGCCAATCGCATCCCTCTACTGAGAGAGAGACCTACTCTCTTTGCTTGGACTTACAAAGACATGCCATATATAGATCTAAAAATGGATACTCATAACCTTTCATTAGATCTATCAAAGAATCCAGTCAAGCAGAAACTCAAGAAGATGCATTCGACAGTAGCTTTAATGGTCAAAGATGAATTGCAGAAGCTATTGGATGTGGAGTTCATCATTTCCATCAACTATCCAGAATGGGTATCAAACATGGTACTTGTAGGAAAACTTGATGGAAGTATCTGTATTTGTATGGATTTTAGAGACCTCAATAAGGCAACACCAAAGGATTCATTCTTGTTGTTGAACATAGATGCTATAGTATATGCAACTATGGGCCATGAAAAACTCTCCCTAATGGATGGTTTTTCTAGTTACAACCAAATTTAGATTAAGCCTAAAGACCAGCATAAAACCACTTTCATAATGCCATGGGGGATATTTTACTATAAATTTATGACATTCGGTCTTAAAAATGTTGGTGCCACATATCAGCGGGCTATGACATATATCTTTCATGACTACATGCATAAGATTTTAAAAGATTATATCAATGACTTATTTGCAAATTCATTGCTATTTTCAGAGCATATTAAGGTCTTAAGAAAATTCTTTTATCACCTAATAGAGCATAATGTCAGGTTGAATCCTAAGAAGTGCATATTTGGCATAACTTCAAGAAAACTCTTGGGATTCATCATTTCAAAGCAAGGCATCGAAGGTGATCCAGCAAAGGTAAAGGTAATTTTGGAAATGTGTCCTCCCATGAATATCAAGGAATTAAGGAGCCTACAGGGCAAAGTACCATCCATAAAGTTATTTATCACACAATTATCAGATAAATTTCAACCCATGAATTGATGATGGTGCATGGCTCAGAGTCTCTAGATATTTGCTCCCTGGACCAACCCTACTAATCCATGTTTTGCTAGTTCTACTAGTATTTTTGGTACTTCTAGAGTAGCTAGAGGTTTTAGGGCAACCTATGATGATGAGGTATCTACCCTCCTACCCTGGAGTGCAGTAATCTATGTTGTCATAGTATCTATCTATGACTACAAGAGGATGTGTTGGTCTGTAACCCACTATATATTTGTATCTATTATAGTGATCCTAGCCTGCATAGTGGTATTCTCCTTCTCATAGTTGTGCCACTATGCCTGCCCTACTATAATTCAAGACTATAGATCCCCCACATTTGCCTATAAGGTGGCAATGGTGGTGTCCCGATGTAAGAGCTACATCTATAGAGATCCTACATGAGTCTGTAGGCTAGCAACCTAGGCCCTGAGTTGCCCAATATCACTGTTAGGTGTGGATTTACCCTCCTCAAGAGCATCGTCCTCCTCCTCAGCTGGAGGTGCCTCCTCTATAGCTCCCTCATCCCATCTACCCTTAGTCCTATGATGGACTCTATGATTATGAGGATCGGCCTTGACACCCTTTGCAACATCATCAACTACCTGTTGGTTCGTCTTTCATACACACCCCGTGAAGAATGAGCATAAAATACCGATAACACTTATACGGGATAAATCCCACTCACTTTAGGATCTTGCTGGTTATCCAAGGTGTGAGTTACAGAGTTGGGTCGAATGTCTATTCACTCTTTTCCGCTTCGGAATAGTTTCAAGTGGACTGTCTCGTTACCTTACAATGGGCTCGACCTTCGCTCAATAATGTTTAGCGGTTGTTATCTTTGTTGACTATCGGATTTACAATGAGTTCTTTGATATAGCTCTTTATGTTTTAGCAGATTAAATAAAATACAAATTTGAAAGAAAATAAAAATGAATCATTTAATGGTGGAACAGAGAGAGTAGGGTAGGGCAGAAAAGAGAAGCTTATCTAACTTAGCTGCAAAATCAAAACTACCAATTTTAGTTATACTATTTAGCTTCACAATAAAACCAATCAAAGAGGAAGGTGTCCAACTTTCTAAGATCACCTTCTACTAAGAGCATAAGACGGAGATGACATAGATCTGAAAGAAAATCATAAATAGAAGGGAAGTCGGTGTCAATTGGTATCTCTCACTAGCATCTTAGCTCGCACGGTGAGGATAGAGCAATTAGAACAAACCTGAACCTTAAATATCTAACTTTCCCTAGCATATAACAAACAGAATGAAGCCTAGCAGCATATTCAATCTTGATAACACAGATTTACAACCAAAATAAATAGAACTTTAGTGAGACGAAAATAGAAGAAGATGCACTTATCAAAATTTGAAAGAGATTAGGCTCCTGGCCACGCTATCATAGAAGAATGATTTCACACCAACCCCAGGTCCAGAACAAAGCATTCAAACAAGATTTGCAAGAAATTGCTAAAATGTCTTTTATTCCAAGTTTTCGCATCCTCACTTTACATTCAAGAGAAGTATATATAGACTCAGGACAGACCCTGATCTTTTCAAAATATCTTCTTCCAAATATCTAAATCTTATCATAAAAATCCCACCATCGAGGTTTTACAATATAAGGCATTTTTATATAGAGTTTTGATAAGCCCTAATTACTCTGAAAATCTTCGTGTGGATCTTGCCATGAATGGAGAAGATAAGACTTGGTTTGATCCTCATCAAATGGACACTACGTGTAAATGTATGTTCTTCTTTCGATAAGCCATCAGAGCATCTCATTAATTCTTCTGCAAAATTTGGATGAGTCACTGACTTCTAGGCCTTCCATCCTCGCACAACTACCTTTGTTTGGTTCGAGTTGAGATTCTCTGCCTGTCATTACTTTTGCCATAAATTTTCTTGGCAATGTATCCACCGGTAAATTCCTTGAAACCTGTATTCATGGCCAGATCTGCAAAATCTGGATGAGTCACTGACTTGCCATAAATTTTCCGAGCAAATGAATCTATCGAAAAATTCCTTGAAGTCTGTCTTTCTCGCCATCACTTCCGCCATTATGCAACTGTCGGATCTACTTCTGCAAAAAGAAACACAGAGGTTAGATTTTTAATGTTTTTCATTTTACTTAATTAATTGATTTGGACTATGTTGAAAAGCTTCCACTTCCTTTTGGATAGGTGATGTCATGAAACCAAAGCATATCGCAAAATCATGACATTTTCCTCAAGTTACTTATTCCTTGCTTGTGCCTTCCAAAAATAGAACATGTCATGAAATCGTGACATTTTCCTCAATTCATCTCTTCCAAGCTTTTTCCTCGTGAAAATGGAACATGTCATGAAATCACGACATTTCCTTCACCTTGTCTCTCCCAAGCTTCTGCCTTCATGAAAATGGAACATGTACAAAGTCGTGACATGTCGCGAAATCGCGACGTTTCCTTCACTTCGCTTCTTTCGGCTTTGCCCCTCGTGAAAATGGAACATGTCATGAAATCACGATGTTTCCTTCACTTCACTTCTACCTTCACTTCTTCCTCGTGAAAATGGAACATGTCGCGAAATCATGACATTTCCTTCACTTCGCTTCTGCCTTCACTTCTTCCTCGTGAAAATGGAACATGTCACGAAATCGTGACATTTCCTTCACTTCACCTCTTCCAAGCTTCCTTGCTCGTGAAAATGGAACATGTCACGAAATTGCGACATTTCCTTCACTTAGTCTCTTTTCAGCTTCTGCCCTCGTGAAAATGGAACATGTCACGAAATCGCGACATATCACAAAATCGTGACGTTTCCTTCACTTCACTTCTTTTAGCTTTGCCTCTCGCAAAAATGGAACATGTCGCGAAATCATGATGTTTCCTTCACTTCGCTTCTGCCTTCACTTCTTCCTCATGAAAATGGAACATGTCACGAAATCGTGACATTTCCTTCACTTTGCTTCTTCCAAGCTTCCTTGCTCGTGAAAATGGAACATGTCATGAAATCGTGACATGTCACGATATCACGACATCGAAATTTAAATATTTTAGGGTACAATTAAATTTAAGCAAAATTCTGAAAATTCCAAAAATGGAACATGTCGCGAAATCGCGACATTTCCTACAAGTCATTGCTTCCAAGGTTTTGCCTTCATGAAAATGAGACATGTCCGAAAATGGAACATGTCGCGATATCATGAAATTTCCCTCAAGCTTTTCTTCCTAGCTTGTATCCTCATGAAAATGAGACAAGTCCAAAAATGGAACATGTCACGATATCATGACATTTCCCTCAAGCTTTTCTTCCTAGCTTGTATCCTCACGAAAATGAGACAAGTCCGAAAATGGAACATGTCGCGATATCGCGACATTTCCCTCAAGATTTTCTTCCTAGCTTGTATCCTTGTGAAAATGAGACAAGTCCAAAAATGGAACATGTCATGATATCACGACATTTCCCTCAAGCTTTTCTTCCTAGCTTGTGTCCTCGTGAAAATGAGACAAGTTCAAAAATGGAACATGTCGCGATATCGCGACATTTCCCTCAAGCTTTTCCTTCACTTTGCAAATTCTCCAAAAATTGTAGGTTGATTCCAATGACTTTGTCCATCTGTATTTTGCATTTTTACATATTGGTGAAGGATCTTCCTTACTCAAAAATGATTTTAACATTTGAAAAATGAATTTTAAATTGCTCGAGAATGATCAGCTTCACATGGTGTAGAAAAATGATGAAAATTCAAAGTGCTCAAAATTTGATGAAACTTTACAAGTATCTAAAAAAGCCCAAAGGGTATCCCAATCTACAAACAGAACTTAAAAATTCATCATGGATTAAGAGAAAATGCATTTAGAAGTTTGCTAGGCCAGAAATAGAAACTGCTATTTCTAAATTGAAATCAATGCCATATGCAAGTCTACTTGGTCACTTTGATGTAGGCGAAGTTTGAAAAAGGATGCAAGCAAAATTTGGAATTAAAACCCGAAAAACATCAAGAGGGTCCTTGCAAAACAAATGAAAATTAAACATTTTCAAAGGATGGAATTTCATTTTTTAGTGGGGGTGTGTTGCTTCTCAACAAATGGCGATATCTGTGGGAAAATAGTAGCACTATTTAGAATCCAGAACTCTAGTTTCAAAACAATTTAGACTATGTACCATGCTTTGCCACAAATATTTTCTAAAATGATTTAACTACTATTTGTTAGTTGTTAAAGTTTCCCAAGGACATACTAGGTTGAATCACTTAAGGAAGATTTTGATGTGCGATTATAAGCATATAAAACTTTCTTCAAGGATGACCAGGGCTTCGAATGCTCACTGTGGATTGATCAACTATTTAGATTGTGCAAGGGAAACCGAGTAGAGCTCTGTTTACTAGTTTAGCCTTTTACAACCCCGACAGAGTTACTCTTTAGATTTTCATGACCCTGATTCACAACTATGAGGTGGCATTTATAGCCTGGTGAACACGTTTGAGATGTATCCTTCTGGAACCTTGGCTATGTGCAGAAAAGAATGCCGGTTTTATGTTGGCTTGCCCAACTTTCACCTTCTGTCTCTTTTTTCTTTTGAAAGATACCGATAGCTGGAATGCCTTGCTTTTTTTTTTTTTTTAATATTCATCGAGCAATTGATCGACTAACTGTTTCAACCTGGGTACCAATAGCTTCCTTGGACGCTTTGATGTAATTCTATGAATCGGAGTCCCCTCTCATGACCAACTTTTCTTGGATTCCCTGGGAGTTCTTCAGCCAAATAGTATAGTAGTTTCTTTATAATCAAAATAATTGTGGCAAGCAAGATACAAAATCCAATTATCTTTCTACTGTTGTTCTAAATAACAAGTAGTTCCACTTTTTAGCTCTAGTAGACTATCTCTTAAAAAATAAAACAAAATGAAAACACACTAGGCCAATTTTAAATGTTGATTTGTGTTTTCTTTGTTTAGGCAAAAACTCAAACAAACAGGATTAAAAAGCTAAAGAGGAGAGAAAAAGGCCACCAGTTAAAGACAAAATTGCACAGACCTCAAAAGATAAAACACAATACTTCAAACTTTAAATAAAACCAAATAAAAACACACTACTTCAAACTTTATTTACAATATATACATATGCACAAAGTCCCTTCAATCACTCAAAAAATGTAGCAGATGGAAAAGCAGAGAAATAGTGCCTTAAAAAAAATTGACCATTTGTAGGTAAATTTAGAAAAATACCTTTCGAGTCCTGTTGACGAAATGCACTCCAGATTATGCTTCCCAAAATTTTTGCTACCTGGGAAAGACTTGGTGTGTTTACCGTCTTCCCTCTTTTTTTTTATATGGATCTTGTCCCACAGAAACACCAAATCTGCAAGTCCTTCACCCTGCAAATTAGTCAAATCATATAATAACATGAATGGTGAAGTTTTCAACCCCTGCTTATGTCTTATTCTATCAGCCCATGTGCATACAATTTTTATGCCTCCTTCAAAATCAAGGCATTAACATGTTTATGCTTCTACTTGAAGGGTTTGCAGAATTCTTTCAAAGGGACGGAATGTAAAAACCCCCCAGGATCAAATACCTTAAAGCCTTTATAGACCCAGATCATCACATCTTTAGATTTATGTAACAACTCAAAGAGATCATATTTTATTTGTACGTCATAGTTCTTAATAACTTGAACATTTTGTGGTTGCTCTATTGCTCCAATATCCAAGATTTCAATTTTTATCCCTCTAGTAGAATTTTCATAATTTGCTCTTTCACCTGAGCCTTGCTTAGATTTAACCCCATCAATGTGTAATGTCCAAATATCATTGTTGTGATTGGTTAGAGTCATGAATCGGTCTCACCTTCTCGATTGTCAAATTATAAACTCCAATATCTGCATCAACACGGTTTACAACCTCTTTTTTGATATTATGTTCAGTAATCACAGGCTTATACTGAGACTCTTTGTCTATTCCGAGTTGGTTGACCACATTCACATTTACTATCTTCTTCTCCTTTTCTTGAAATTCAATAGGTGGTCCAGAGTAAGTTTCAATCAAGTTATCTTTTTGTTCAACAATCTGAGCCTAGCTCATGGAGGGTGATGTTAGCCTTAATTTTCTTCATATCCTCAATGATGTTATACTCCTTCCTAGTTACTTCTGTATAGTGATATTGAATCTTATTTTCATCACCTTTTGGTGAGGGAGGATCATTATTAGGAGTAGGTTCTGGATTCTCACATCTCAAATTATAACCTATCCCTTTGGAACCGTTGAAAAGCTTGCACTTCATCCATAGGAATTTCTACAACATTTTCTGACTCATCGGGAAAAGTGAATGAATCTGAAACCATAGTCGTACTATTTTTGGATGAACCGAACTATCAATATTTCTCTGATTTTTAGGAAAATTTAACTCACCGGAAAAAGCTTCAAAGTTGGGTAATGCTAGGTCACAAATGTTTACTTCAAGCACTTCCACCTTGAACTTGTCAGAATCTTTCTCTATATTTTGCACATGCTGAGTGTGTGTCACAGTTAATGGAGTTTCCTTGGGTAGAGCGTGACATGTTGGCACTAACTCATGATGTGGAATGGGATTCAAAATAGGCATGTTCTGCGTAACATAGGATATCAAAGGACCGCTCAAAATTTGAGGTCCTAACTATCTTTCAAGAATTACAGCTTCCTTATAAGCTCCTGCCAGGGTTGTGATATTGATGTCTCTCTTGAGGAAAATAGAGGTCACCGAATCCAATGCATTCTTATAGATTTCTAAGGCTAGATTTGCACTTGGGATGTAATGACCAATCATTCTACCATAAGCTTTTTGGAACCTCATATTGAAAGACCTGATAGCTTCACCAGACTCTCTCTTAATGTTAGAAAACTGTTGATATAACACATTGGGGTCAATCACTTCACCAAATTGGGATACAAAAACTTTCTCTAGGTCATTCCAACTAGTAATAGAGTCATTAATAAGATCCAAAAACCAGTCGTATGCTCCCTCCTGGAGAGTGAATGGGAATAACCTACAAGCCACATCTTCATGTTGCACATTCAACAACTTTAGAGCATTTTTATATGCCATCAGGTGTTCTTCTGTTGTTTTGATTCCATCATGTTTGTAGGTAGGAAGATACTTCTCAGGATTTCTGGGTAAATCATGCGCTACACCAGGGATATTCAAAGTAGTGGGACCCAACCAGCTTGCCATCACTACCTGATTAACTATGATATTTTGAGTTGCAGTTGGAGGAACTACAAGTGGTGATAAAACTATGTTAGACAAAGACTTGGCATTTTTGAGGCTGCTTCTCCTTGGGGTTTCTAACTCAGGCACAAGGAGCTCTCCAGCTCTGGAGTGGGACCCGGTTACTTTGTAGGTAGAATCCAACTTTTCACAAACAACTTACAATCCTTAACAAATACTGAACGGAGTTCAGTAGGCCCTCCTTCTAGCACCAATTTTAAATGTTGGTTCGTCTTTCATACACACCCCATGAAGAATGAGCATAAAATACCGATAACACTTATACGGGATAAATCCCACTCACTTTAGGATCTTGTTGGTTATCCAAGGTGTGAGTTACAGAGTTGGGTCGAATGTCTATTCACTCTTTTCTACTTCTGGAATAGTTTCAAGTGGACTGTCTGTTACCTTACAATGGGCTCGACCTTCGTTCAATAATGTTTAGTGGTTGTTATCTTTGTTGACTATCGGATTTACAATGAGTTCTTTGATATAGCTCTTTATGTTTTAGCAGATTAAATAAAATACAAATTTGAAAGAAAATAAAAATGAATCATTTAACGGTGGAATAGAGAGAGTAGGGTAGGGCAGAAAAGAGAAGCTTATCTAACTTAGCTGCAAAATCAAAACTACCAATTTTAGTTATACTATTTAGCTTCACAATAAAACCAATCAAAGAGGAAGGTGTCCAGACTTTCTAAGATCACCTTCTACTAAGAGCATAAGACGAAGATGACATAGATCTGAAAGAAAATCATAAATAGAAGGGAAGTCGGTGTCAACTGGTATCTCTCACCAGTAGCCTAGCTCACGCAGTGAGGATAGAGCAATTAGAACAGACCTGAACCTTAAATCTCTAACTTTCCCTAGCATATAACAAACAGAATGAAGCCTAGCAGCATATTCAATCTTGATAACACATATTTACAACTAAAATAAATAGAACTTTAGTGAGACGAAAATAGAAGAAGATGCACTTATCGAAATCCGAAAGAGATTAGGCTCCTGGCCACGCTATCACAGAAGAACGATTTCACACCAACCCCAGGTCCAGAACAAAGCATTCAAACAAGATTTGCAGGAAATTGCTAAAATGTCTTTTATTCCAAGTTTTCGCATCCTGACTTTACATTCAAGAGAAGTATATATAGACTCAGGATAGACCCTGATCTTTTCAAAATATCTTCTTCCAAATATCTAAATCTTATCATAAAAATCCCACCGTCGAGGTTTTACAATATAAGGCATTTTTATATAGAGTTTTGATAAGCCCTAATTACTCTGAAAATCTTCGCGTGGATCTTGCCATGAATGGAGAAGATAAGACTTGGTTTGATCCTCATCAAATGGACACCGCGTGTAAATGTATGTTCTTCTTTCGATAAGCCGTCAGAGCATCTCATTAATTCTTCTGCAAAATTCGGATGAGTCACTGACTTCTAGGCCTTCCATCCTCGCACAGCTGCCTTTGTTTGGTTCGAGTTGAGATTCTCTACCTGTCATTACTTTTGCCATAAATTTTCCTAGCAAATGTATCCACCGATAAATTCCTTGAAACCTGTATTCATGGCCAGATCTGCAAAATCTGGATGAGTCACTGACTTGCCATAAATTTTCCGAGCAAATGAATCTACCGACAAATTCCTTGAAGTTTGTCTTTCTCGCCATCACTTTCGCCATTATGCAACTGTCGGATCTGCTTCTGCAAAAAGAAAAGCAAAGGTTAGATTTTTAATGTTTTTCATTTTACTTAATTAATTGATTTGGACTGTGTTGAAAAGCTTCCACTTCCTTTTGGATAGGTGATGAATCATGAAACCAAAGCATGTCATGAAATCGTGACATTTTCCTCAAGTTACTTCTTCCTTGCTTGTGCCTTTCGAAAATGGAACATGTTGCAAAATTGTGATGTTTTCCTCACTTCATGTCTGCCAAGATTTCTTCCTCATGAAAATGGAACATGTCACGAAATCATGACATTTCCTTCACCTTATCTCTCCCAAGCTTCTGCCTTCGCGAAAATGGAACATGTCGCGAAATCATGACATGTCACAAAATCATGACATTTCCTTCACTTCGCTTCTTTTGGCTTTGCCCCTCATGAAAATGGAACATGTCATGAAATCACGACATTTCCTTCACTTCGCTTCTGCCTTCACTTCTTCCTCGCAAAAATGGAACATGTCGTGAGATCGCGACATTTCCTTCACTGTGCTTCTGCCTTCACTTCTTCCTCACAAAAATGGAACATGTCGCAAAATCGTGACATTTCCTTCACTTCACTTCTTCCAAGCTTCCTTGCTCACGAAAATGGAACATGTCATGAAATCGTGACATTTCCTTCACTTAGTCTCTTTTCAACTTCTGCCCTCGCGAAATCGTGACATGTCACGAAATCGTGACATTTCCTTCACTTCGCTTCTTTCAGCTTTGCCCCTCATGAAAATGGAACATGTCATGAAATCATGACATTTCCTTCACTTCGCTTCTGCCTTCACTTCTTCCTCACAAAAATGGAACATGTCATGAAATCGTGACATTTCCTTCACTTCGTCTCTTCCAAGCTTCCTTGCTCGCGAAAATGGAACATGTCACGATATCGTGACATCGGACTTTAAAGATTTTAGGGTACAATTAAATTTGAGAAAAATTCCAACAAGTCCAAAAATGGAACATGTCACGAAATCGTGACATTTCCTACAAGTCATTGCTTCCAAGGTTTTGCCTTCACGAAAATGAGACATATCCAAAAATGGAACATGTCGCGATATCGCGACATTTCCCTCAAGCTTTTCTTCCTAGCTTGTATCCTTGCAAATGTAAGACAAGTTCGAAAATAGAACATGTCGCGATATCGCGACATTTCCCTCAAGCTTTTCTTCCTAGCTTGTATCCTTACAAAAATGAGACATGTCCGAAAATGGAACATGTCACGATATCGCGACATTTCCCTCAAGCTTTTCTTCCTAGCTTGTATCCTCGCGAAAATGAGACAAGTCCAAAAATGGAACATGTCGCGATATCGTGACATTTCCCTCAATATTTTCTTCCTAGCTTGTATCCTCACGAAAATGAGACATGTCCGAAAATGGAACATGTCGCGATATCGCGACATTTCCCTCAAGCTTTTCCTTCACTTTGCAAATTCTCCAAAAATTGTAGGTTGATTCCAATGACTTTGTCCATCTGTATTTTGCATTTTTACATATTGGTGAAGGATCTTCCTTACTCAAAAATTATTTTAACATTTGAAAAATGAATTTTAAATTGCTCGAGAATGATCAGCTTCACATGGTGTAGAAAAATGATGAAAATTCAAAGTGCTCAGAATTTGATGAAACTTTACAAGTATCTAAAAAATCCCAAAGGGTATCCCAATCTGCAAACGGAACTTAAAAATTCATCATGGATTAAGAGAAAATGCATTTAGAAGTTTTCTAGGCCAGAAATAGAAACTGTTATTTCTAAATTGAAATCAATGCCATATGCAAGTCTACTTGGACACTTTGATGTAGGCGAAGTTTGAAAAAGGATGCAAGCAAAATTTGGAATTAAAACCCGAAAAACATCAAGAGGGTCCCTACGGAACAAATGAAAATTAAACATTTTCAAAGGATGGAATTTCATTTTTTAGTGGGGGTGTGTTGCTTCTCAACAAATGCTCTATATAAAAATGCCTTATATTGTAAAACCTCAGTAGTGGGATTTTTATGATAAGATTTAGATATTTAGAAGAAGATATTTTGAAAAGATCAGGGTCTGTCCTGAGTCTATATATACTTCTCTTGAATGTAAAGTGAGGATGCGAAAACTTGGAATAAAAGGCATTTTAGCAATTTCCTGCAAATCTTGTTTGAATGCTTTGTTCTGGACCTGGGGTTGGTGTGAAATCATTCTTCTGTGATAGCATGGCCAGGAGCCTAATCTCTTTCGAATTTTGATAAGTGCATCTTCTTATGTTTTCGTCTCACTAAAGTTCTATTTATTTTGGTTGTAAATCTGTGTTATCAAGATTGAATATGCTGCTAGACTTCATTCTGTTTGTTATATGCTAGGGAAATTTAGAGATTTAAGGTTCAAGTTTGTTCTAATTGCTCTATCCTCACTGTGTGAGCTAAGCTGTCGGTGAGAGATACCAGTTGACACCGACTTCCCTTCTATTTATGATTTTCTTTTAGATCTATGTTATTTCCGTCTTATGCTCTTAGTAGAAGGTGATCTTAGAAAGCTGGACACCTTCCTCTTTGATTGGTTTTATTGTGAAGATAAATAGTATAACTAAAATTGGTAGTTTTGATTTTGTAGCTAAGTTAGATAAGCTTCTCTTTTCTGCCCTACCCTACTCTCTCTGTTCCACCGTTAAATGATTCATTTTTATTTTCTTTCAAATTTGTATTTTATTTAATCTGCTAAAACATAAAGAGCTATATCAAAGAACTCATTGTAAATCGATAGTCAACAAAGATAACAATCGCTAAACATTATTGAACAAAGGTCGAGCCCATTGTAAGGTAACAGACAGTCCACTTGAAACTATTTCAGAAGTAGAAAAGAGTGAATAGACATTCGACCCAACTCTATAACTCACACCTTGGATAACCAGCAAGATCCTAAAGTGAGTCGAATTTATCCCGTATAAGTGTTATCAATATTTTATGCTCATTCTTCACGGGGTGTGTATGAAAGACGAACCAACACTACCTTACCTAAGGGACCCTCAAAACCTCACCATACCCTAAGGTTCCACAAAGTATCATAGTGTTAGGACCCTCCTAACGTAACTCTTAATCATATTATATATTATATTGTATTATAAAGGGACACATCCCTTCACCATTCACACCTTTTAGATAGATGTAAATAGGACAAGGAGGATGCTCCAAAGATCATCCAAGAACATTAATTTATTATATTATGGGTTTTTGCCTTTCAATACAAACTGCGATTCTATTCAAACAATGATTATTTTCTACATTCAATTCATATTTCAAGTTGTAGGTTCATAACAACTAGATCGAAGCTAAAAATACCTAAAAAAATTTCCCCACCCCGCTCTAGTTACTGATAGGCCATTACTCGGCAATGTTTTCTTTTTAGCACACATTCTAACCATTACTGATGGAACTATTACATAGTAGGCCATAGTCACCAGCAAAGATAGCATACAGAATTTGTTGGACAGCATCATGCATTACCAAAGTTAGAAAACCCTAACAGCAAATACAGGCAAGGAAAATATCATTCGATGTGAACAAAAAGCAGTAAGTACATAAAATTAAATGCGGTGGAGACAGATAATTTTTTTTGACAAAACTAATTTATGTATATTCAACTCACTTATAAACCAACCACACCCTAAATGGCCAAGGGAATATGATCTCAAGACACAACGAAGGAGATTACAAAGGAGGTTTCAAAAGAAATTACGAAAGAACTCTCATAGTTTCCCAAGGAAATGAGAGACATGATGCAAGGAATGGCATTTTGGAAGGACAATTTAGAAGATAAAATTGCTACCAGAATAGCAGACCTAACCATAAAAATCACCAACTCGAGTACAGATATATCCACTAAATTAGATGCTACAACCCATTCCATGGACTTAGTACAAAAAAATTTGCTGCTCATGTAAAATGGACAATAGAACACTACGCCACCATAACAAACATTAATAGGGGGACCACATACATCAATCCTTCCTTGTACCACAAAACTAGATTTTCCAAAATTTGATGGAGGCGACCCCACAAATTAGATATATAGGGCAGACCAATATTTTACCTTATATCAAATTT
The DNA here is from genome assembly GCA_028583015.1 of Wollemia nobilis. Lineage (NCBI taxonomy): Eukaryota > Viridiplantae > Streptophyta > Pinopsida > Araucariales > Araucariaceae > Wollemia > Wollemia nobilis. Next base: position 3,547,128 of record JAQPPZ010002068.1, read on the forward strand.
TGGAGATTCAGAAAGTCCGTATCACATCATTTCACTTGGAACAAATTGCTATCCAGTCGTATCAATGGTATGAGAAAACAAAAGGTCTGCCCACATGGATCGAATTCACAAAAAACTTAATGTTGCGATTTGGCCCCACTAAATTTGAAGACTTCACAGGAGCCCTCACTAAACTACGGCAAACCTCCACCGTAAGGGAATACCAAGCACAATTTGAGAAATTGGTGAACCTTACAACTAGACTAGATGCATCATTCTTCCAAAGTTGTTTAATTAGTGGCCTAAAAGAAGACATTAGAATGGAGGTTCAAATACAAAATCCTATCGATTTGATGTATGCAGTGGCATTAGCACAAATGATAGAAGAGAAGAACAATAACCAAAGGCGAATAGGAAGATTTTTTTCAGGAAAAACACCAAATACCTACACCAGCCAAAAACTAAATAAGGTCATGTCAATTAAAAGAATTAGCCAAGAAAAGCTAAAAGAAAGACAAGAAAAGGGCCTATGTTTTTATTGTGACGAAAATTTTACCCCCAACCACAAATGCATCTCACCAAAATTATATATTTTGGACACAGTTGATTGCACTCCCAAAGAGGAGGATGACATAGAAGTGGAAGTAATAACTAAGGTTGCAGAAGAAAACCAAGAATATAAAATAGAAATATCCTTTAACGCATTAGCAGGATACTCGATTCCACAAACAATGAAGGTAAAAGGGTATTTTAAGAAACAAAACCCTATTGTGCTCTTAGACTCTGGTAGAACTCACAATTTTATAGACCCTAGTTTGGCCAAACAAGCTAATTACTTTATATATCCCTGTAATAACTTCGAAGTCATGATTGGCAATGGAGGAAAAATTACATGTAAAGGCAAATGCAAGAATATCAAACTCACAATGGGGGAATATAACATGAAAGAAGATATGTATGTACTACCATTAGGAGGATGTGATATTGTTTTGGGAGTACAATGGCTACAAACGCTTGGCAAAATTCAATGGGACTTTGAAGATTTATGGATGCAATTTATACAAAACAACCAAACATACACAATTCAAGGTTTAAAAATAGGTCCCACACAAATCGTAAGTTCCCATAGAATGGAAAATATTCTTTGAAAAGTAGAAAGAGGCATGGTCACCCAACTATTTTCCTTGCAAAACACCACCGAAGAGCAACCAAAGGCACCCGAATTAATAGAACTCCTAGAGAAACATGATAAAATATTCAAAGAACCAGAGGGATTACCTTTACAACGAAGCCATGATCATGCTATTCAATTACATTCGAGACACCAACCTCCAAATATTATACCTTACTGATATCCATACTTGCAAAAGACGGAAATAGAAAAATTAGTACAAGACCTACTAAGGGCAGGGATCATTCGACCTAGTAGAAGTCCCTCCTCTTTGCCAATCATACTAGTAAGAAAAAATGATGGATCATGATGCCTATGCATGGATTTTTGTGCTCTCAAAAAAACAATGATTAAAGACAAATTTCCTATTCCAATCATTGATAAACTACTCAATGAACTAAATGGAGCCGCATATTATTCTAAACTCGATTTATGATTAGGTTACCACCAAATTTGAGTTAAGGAATGATATACCCAAAACTTCTTTTCGCACCCACGAGGGACATTATGAATTCTTGGTGATGCCTTTTGGCCTCACCAATGCTCCATCCACATTTCAAAGTCTTATGAATAAGGTATTTTCTCCCTTCCTTCGAAAATTTATTTTAGTTTTCTTTGACGATATTTTGATTTATAGCAATACATGGGAAGAGCACTTAACACATATAGTGCAAGCACTCAAAATCTTGGAAGAAAATCAATTATACGCAAAGATATAAAAGTGTTCCTTTGGGAAGTAGGAAATTGAATATCTTGGACATATTGTCTCCAAGGAAGGAGTTAAAGTAGACCCCCAAAAAATTGAAGATGTGGAAAATTGGCAAATTCCAAAAACTCTAAAAGGGTTGCGTGGGTTCTTAGGATTAATGGGCTATTATCACAAATTTTAGTTAAATATTATGGGAAAATAGCAGCACCCTTAACATCCCTACTTAAAAATAATGCCTTCATATGGTCTCAAAAATTGAATGAAGCTTTCATGACTTTGAAAAACACCATGTGTACCACCCCCATCCTAGCTATGCTAGATTTTTCCCAACCATTCATTATTGAAAGTGACGCTTCCATATTGGTAATGGGAGTGGTGCTCATGCAAAATGAGAATCCCTTAGCCTTTACTAGTAAAGTATTTTCCAAAAATAATTTAGCACGTTCCATTTATGAAAAAGAAATGTTAGCTATGGTCCATGCTATCCAACATTGGAGACCATACCTTATTGGAAAATATTTCATTATCCGCACCAACCACCATAGCCTAAAATACCTTCTTGAACAACATATAACCACTCCAAAATAGCAAAAGTGGGTAACAAAACTATTAGGCTATGATTATGAAATCATCTACAAAAAAGGAAAAGATAACATGGTTGCCGATGCACTTTCCAAAAAGTTCGAAGAAACTTCACAATTACATGCTTTTTCTTGACCCATCCCTACATGGATTGAACAAGTCAAGGATGAATGGTATGTGTACCCTACTATACACACCATAATTCAACAGCTACAAAAAAATCCCATGAGTAAACCCCACTACTCTTGGTAAGGTAACATGCTTCGTTACAAAGAACATCTGGTCCTCTCACCTACATTGGTTTATCGTCCAAAGCTTCTACATGAGCTACATGCTACACCTACTGCAGGCCACTTTGGATTTCTAAAAACCTACAAAAGAGTGACTAAATCATTTTATTGGCTAGGGATGAAAAATGATATCAAGAAGTTCATCAATAAATGTGAAACATGCCAAAGAAATAAAGGTGAAATAGTGGCAACACCGGGCCTTCTTCAACCTATACCCATACCAACCAGGACATGGAAGGATATTCAATGGATTTCATTGAAGGTCTTCCAAAATCCACAAGAAAAATGATGATCCTAGTGGTGGTAGATCATTTATCTAAATACGCCCATTTTTTCCAGTAGCTCACCCCTAGACCACTAGTACTATTGCTCAAATCTTCCTTGACAATATTTTTAAATTATATGGCATGCCTTCTACTATCGTTAGTGATCGTGATCCCACTTTCACTAGTAATTTTTGTAAATAATTATTTAAACTCCAAGGTACTCAACTTCGGATGAGCTCCGCTTACTACCCATAAATGGATGGTCAAACTGAAATTATCAATAAGTGCTTAGAAACCTATCTCCGATGCTTTATTTCCACCAAACCCCTTCATTGGGTTAAATGGATTCCACTAGTTGAATGGTGGTATAATACCATATATCACACAACCATAAAAATGACCCCTTTCAAAGCATTATATGGCCAATCACCCCCATCTCTAACCTCTTATATTCCAAGAAGTACAAAATTACCAGCTATAGAGATGGAGCTTGTCACTCGATATAATATCATTCGTGCTCTGAAGGAAAATCTACATATCGCTCAATATCGAAGCAACAAGCAGACCAACATCAAACTGAAAGGATTTTTCAATAAGGGGATATGGTATTTATCTGCTTCCAACCATATCGTCAAACTTCATTGAAAATAAAAGGGTCACAAAAATTAGCACCAAACTTTTATGGCCCTTATAAAATTCTACAGCATATTGGACCTATTGCATATAAACTTGAATTACCAGAATCTTCCAAAATCCATATGGTATTTCATGTTTCTTGTCTTAAAGCCATAATAGGCACTAACATCATTATGCAAACTCAACTTCCAAAATTTTTAGATAATGGAGCTCTCATGGTTGAACCAGAAGCTATCCTAGATCGACGTATGTGCCGCCTCCATAACCGCACCATCATCGAGGTATTTATTCAATGGAAATGTCTACCTCCATAGGATGCTACGTGGGAGATGCTCCACCAAATTCAACAACAATTTTTGCTATTCCAGCTTTGAGGATAAAGCTTTTTCAAAGGAGGGTGGCATGTTAGGACCCTCCTAACGTAACTCTTAATCATATTATATATTATATTGTATTATAAAGGGACACATACCTTCACCATTCACACATTTTAGATAGATGTAAATAGGACAAGGAGGATGCTCCAAAGATCATCCAAGAACATTAATTTATTATATTGTGGGTTTTTGCCTTTCAATACAAATTGTGATTCTATTCAAATAGTAATTCTTTTCTACATTCAATTCATATTTCAAGTTGTAGGTTCATAACACATAGTCAGGAGTGGTCCTTGCATTTGTCAAACCCAACTCCTAAAAGTTGTCATCCTTGTCCCCTAGTGGAGTAACCCTAGGCCAGGTCAAGTCCCTCTCTAAGGTGAGGCGATGGTAGATGGTAGGCAGCTTTGAATGTCCTACCTAATCCTAAACTATTGGGTGATGCAGGAGAAGTAAAAGAACTCTTGTACCTCAAACTTGCATTTTAGGAGCCATCTATCTTTGTGCACCCAACGCAGTCGATCATTAGCCTTCGTCCATGGAGGACATTCCAAGTATAGGTGCCAATCAATCTGATCCACCTCGAGTCCTTTGAATCATATAATGTAGTGAGCTAGATCTCCTATGTGAGATCTACTCTGGAAGATCTCTTGCTCATGAGGCTAGCATGTTGCATAGCTTTGGCATACCTCCTCAATGGTGCCAATATCGATGGATAGGCCAGTGGGATGCTCGATCTTGATGTACTGCCTTCCCTAGATCTACAGTAGTAAGCTACAGTCGATGCCCACTCTACTCCTCTAGGTAATCTGGTACAAATCATTATATATTTTCACTAATAAGGCACTCCCCCAGGATAGGATCAGGGGATGATCATTCAGACTCGTTAGGACCTCCATCATCCTAGCTAGGAGGTTCCACGGGAACCTCACTCCAGATGTGTTGGGCAAGATGATCTGCACAATCATGTGCATGAATATGGTTGCTCGATTAGTGAAACTCGTTGTCTAAATTAGTGCTCAATATGGACCCCTTCATGGTATGAGTGCTTATGTGCTACCTCATTGTGATGGTCAAAAATGGAATTAAATACTACCTTCTTTGCATCGATTGGTGAAGATGTGATGGCCTTGCCATCTAGCAGAAGTTGGAAGATGTGGTAAAAATCCTCCAAAGTGATGGTCATCTCACTTGTCGATAGGTGAAAGGTGTTGGTCTGTGCATCCCAGCATTGGGCCAATGCAGTCATATAGGCTTGATCAGCCCTAATGGTGTTGAGGCATAAGACATAGCCAAATACTACGACCTTGAACCATTCCTGATCCACATAAGAAAAGGTACGACGTAGGTTGTGAAGGATCTTTGATTCCCTCACCCTAGCAGTCAGGGTCTAATAGAAAGCATAATAATAAGGAAAAAATAAATAAAAATCAATCATAAACATAAAAAAAATAAGCTTGAAAACATCAAACAAAATAAAAAAATTCAAAACACCAAAAACAATGGAAAAATGCACTTCAAAAATCAAACAAATCAATTAAAACTGATAAAAATAAAAATAATATTTGAAACATTTTGCTAAAGTTGCGAACCGTGGCTTAGACCCGCGGTCAAGGAGGTGGTCAAATTTTTGATCGTTGGATTTTAAATCCCATCGTGGATGACAGTCATGACCCCTAATTTACCAATTAGGGACCACACCTGTCTGTTGTGTTTAGGTAAGAAGACCTTTTCAAGGTCATTTCCCATCCCTACAATCCCTAGAAAACCCAAAACAAAAATAATAATAAACCCCTCCCCTTAAGCTAACCTAAGCTAAACCTAACTAGGGTGAGGTTTGTTACTGGTAATTTAATGAGATTCATTTAACCCATTAATTAGTGAGGTCAAGTTTTCAGAAACACTTCACGTCATAAATTTTGACTCACCTCTCAGAGCACTCAGAATTTGCTAACTGTCAAACTAAAAATGATGTCAAAAATGATAGGAAATTTTTGAAATATCTCTTTTTTTTTACCATGGCTGACACCTACAGACGTAGAACTAGGGTTTGTCAACCGTGGCTATCAGCTGTGGCTAGAAAAATGTGAAAACCTAGCTATTGTTTCCAACCACGACTAGCAAATTCTAATAAATGCTAAAAAATCCTACCGTGAGGAGTTATAAAATGATGAATTAAAAATACCCACTTGATCAGAATTGTAAAAAAAATCACTAGATAACAAGAAAATTAGATAAAATCAAAGCCAAATGTGCCTCGTATCTAGTAATTTACTCTATACACTTGGCAGTTGTAGCGACTTACACTCCATGCAATTCGACAAGATGAGTATATTATCAGAAGTACATTTGGGGTAAATTAATCATCGTTGAATTGATATGCTTTATTTCAATACCTAAGAAGGCCCAGACGATCGAAATGCTCCATGGGAATGAAGTATTCATATCAATTCTCCTATGACACTTTTAGCAGATCATTAAAAAATATGATTCAACACATGCCTGATTGGAATTGCTATCATATTTATTCTCTAAGAAGGCCATCGAGGTTGGACTGCTCCATGGGATAGAGATGTACAATTATTATTAAAAGTTAAAATCATGGTTGAGTTAGGCCTTGCCAAGTAGTATCAAAGTGCTAAAACCTTAAATTGTTTAGGTCATTCATAGTGGTCAAGCGACTTGTCACTTCATTAAATTGTCCTACCCTCATCAACTCATCGCTTGAGTGGGTAGTCATAAAATCATAATCATAATCATAGTCAATAGAAGATCCCTTGATCGTAGATCTCTTGATCTTGTTAAATTGTGCGTTCGTCTTACGAATCATTGCCAACGACTATCATAAGCTTACCCTTTGCTAACAAAAATAGCAAATATGATATTTTAGGTTGGAGCTCTCTTCCTTTCGGTTATATAGGATCAAAATCTTATTGTAGCACCAAAGCTACCCGAATGTATGATGACGAGTGTAATTTCCTACAAATTTAAGTCTTCCATTGAGTTGGAAGCAATGATTTTAGGATGCGCATCCTTTTGCTGGACCTTGAGCATCTAATGTTGATCATACTAATGATCATCATCCAACCTATAACATCATTTTAGGAGTTCTCTTTTTTTTCAGTGTTTTTCGATCTCACAATGCATCTCAAAAGAGGCATCTATAGACACCTTAAAAATGTCATGTTGAGGAGACTACTCATATGGGATTTATTAGAAGACCATATGAAAGACCTTGGAAAAATACCAAGGTATAGCAGTGGTTTTAACCACACATTTGGGAACCTTTGCCTAGTTAGTTCTAGCCACTGCTGACACCCCCAGTTAGTAGAGTTGATCATGCTTATCAGCCACGGTCAGGCCTCAAAATTAGTTGGCTTTTTACCAAGTCAAATTTGGTTCCAAATAGCCAAGTGGTTGCAGATTAGAGACATTTTAGCAAGGAAGGTTTTGGATCTATCCATCCAACAAACTCTAACTGCCCATTCTTGATCTTGGCTTCCTCATGAAGCTAGGACATAGCCCTCCTAGGTGTTATAAGAATCCCATCCAAATTGGAGAAAGAAAGATAGAAGTTTTTATTTGAATACAGTGATGTCCTATTGAGATACACACTCACTTGTGTTCCTTGAGAGAAAGCTTTGTCATTGCAATTGAGAGATCAAAATAGCAATTCAAGCCATGGAGGCCCTAGGAGGCTAAGAGAGCCAAGAAATGTAATTATGCCAATTCCACGTACAATCAGAGAAATTCAACTGCCAAACCTATTAGAGGACATAGAGGTAACCCTTGACCATCAATTTGGTAAGAGGATTAAGTGATTTAGCCCTTGAATTAGAGGACAAGTACACTTCAATCTCTGTTGTAGCTAATAGTGCTCACCAGGCCACAAAGCCACGGTTAAGGTTTTATCCCTATTTTTCTTGTTTTCTCACTGTAGGATTTATTAATGGCATTAGATTAATCATAATTTAGGTTTAATTGCATTATTAGAGACTTCTAACTGGTAGAATTAGCTTGTTTAGTTGTCTTGCTTTCAATATTGTAGCTAGGATACTAATGGATCTTTTTCATGCTTCCATGTATTCAAATTAATAATGAGGACATTAGATAGATACATATGCTTTTCCTTTACATGACTCATAGCATATTTTCATGTTTTTCATGGGTTTACTAGTTTTCTTGCAACTTCTTGATTATATGCTAGTTATGTCATGTATTCATACAATTTCCTCAAAAAACCTCATCAAGAGAGGCATACTTTATTATTGATGCTTCTTGTTGTTTATTGCATGTAGGATCAACATGGTTTTGGGATGCAAGGCAAAAAATACCTCTAATCATGGAGAAGAAGGTCATCAACACCTTGGAACAGCTCGTATCATTTTGAAAGGTATTTGGAATGCACCTACCCTTGAGGGGGATTTCAAACTATTATAATTGTTGTATCAAATGGGTATCCCTAAGAGGGACATATTTGTAACTTGACTTGATTTAAAATTAATAAAATATCTTTGTATTTTGTTCTTTTCATTCTTGTCAATTTGTGCATGCCTATTTGTATCATTTTTAACAATTTCAATATTAGGTGCAAGCCTTTTTGGATGCTACAAATTGGAACTATAGTTTCATCAAATACCTTTTCTCCTAGTACTTGCGGTGATTCTAGTAACTCAACTATTATCCTTATGAAAAATTCTAGTTTTTATCCACCTTTCATATTCAAACAATGGAGTTGGCTTTGCACAAATAAAATTTTATTTTGATTCTTTGCTTCAAAAACCGTTCTTAGCTTCTCCCATGCATCTTTGGTTGTGGGTAAATCCCAAATGTTTGATTGGGCCTCATCTACTACTCTGAACATGATGGTTAGTCTTTCCTTTTTGTCTATCTTGTCAAATTTTATTTGGTCTTCATTTGCTTCTTGCTACAAGTTCCATCTACTACTTGCCATACTTCCTCAAACTCAAGTCCTGTTCTGAGTTTGGTTTTTCAGGCAACATAGTTATTTTCCCTCAATAGTTAAAAATTTGGCAACAAAAAAATTGATGCTCCACTAGCCATAGTAAACTTTTACAAAATTTTAATATCTTATTTTCACTAATTCAACCTCGAAAAATGTTTTCCTATGATTATATATACCTATACTCAAACTTTAATTGATAAATCAAAATGCAAGAGAATTGTCTTACCAACTAAATAAAGTATGAAGGTGAAATTTTTCTTTTCTTCCTTTAAAAATGAATATTCTCCTTTTAAAAGAATAATATTTATTATTTTTTCTTAATAAAAATACCTCTTAATTTGTGTACCTTTGTTCTTTCTTCTTTCCACTATGAATGTAGGATCAAATATTTCAATATTTTTGAATATTTGTTCTCCAACCTTTGATAAAATAATTAAATCAATTTTTTGACTTTGCATCTATCCTTTTTGGAAATTGTACCAACTAGTTTATCCTTTTAAAAATACCTTAGACAGATTTTTTATTAGAACCAACAATTATATTAAATAAATAAATAAGGTTACAATAAAAAGGAGCTAGAGAGATCACAGCTCGGGACCCAAGGCCACCCACATGATCAAAATCAAAAATCAACAAGAGAAACCAAAATACAAATACAAAACCAACCCTTAAAAGGACAAACAAACAACATAAATAAGCATAGGAAGTCACTCCTAGAGGAGGAGGAGGATCATTATTTGGCCCAAAATATCCCAAACCATGAAGATTGTCTATGGATGGATTGATAAACCAAGAGTTATCAAGAGCAACAATGTTCATCAAAGGAACCATAATACCCCAACCAAGGGGAGTAGAATTGATCAAAGTTGAAGGTGGTAATGTCACATAATGAGCAGGAGCAGGAGGAAAAGTAATTGGTCAAGGAGAAAGGTCAAGGGTCTAACCAGTACCATGACTATTTGAGTGATGCATAAGACTCCAACCATGCAACGAAGAGCGTGAACATGAACGATGCCTCCTATGAGAACTAAGAGGAGACCAAGCCCTATTGTGAGCACTGGAAGAACATCCTAATGTCAAATAACATTGCCCCCTTGACCTAATATGTTGAGACATTAGATAAATTGAGGGACCTTGAGGTGGAGGGATGTGAAGTGGAACTCAACTAATAGTCCATAGAACCTCATGCTAATTATCAGTAAGATTCATAAAATGCACCACCTTGGAAGCCTCTGAATGGATCTGAGAGGTAATAGCAAAAAGCATCTCCTATGAGAACTAAGAGGAGACCAAGCCCTATTGTGAGCACTGGAAGAACGTCCTAATGTCAAATAACATTGCCCCCTTGACCTAATATGTTGAGACATTAGATAAATTGAGGGACCTTGAGGTGGAGGGATGTGAAGTGGAACTCAACTAATAGTGCATGGAACCTCATGCTAATTATCAGTAAGATTCATAAAATGCACCACCTTGGAAGCCTCTGAATGGATCTGAGAGGTAATAGCAAAAAGCATCAAAATATTTTCATTTATAAAAAACTAAAAGGAAATTAAATCTCCATAATAGATAGCAATATTCCTAGATTTTCATAGCTTAAACAAAATTATCACATGAAATAAATTCCATAGAGTAGCAATATAAGCAGGCCAACAAATATTATCACCAAAAAAAATCATCTGCCATCTAAAGTTCTTAGGATGAAAAGGTTTAACAATGAGTGAAACCAAGCCTAGGCATACTGAGCATGAGGGAAAAACCAAAATATATGCTTAAGTATTTCAAAACAATAACAAGCAAGACACTTAGGATTAGGAATACCACACCTATTGAGCCTCTCTCCCATAATATGACCTTGATAAATAAGAGACCAGAGAAAAAATGTGATCTTAGGTTCAAGATTATAATTCCAGATACAGTTCAAATGAGCAATCCAAGTATAGGACACAGAGTGAGTCTACCATCTCTCATTAATCTTATCAATATTAGAGGAAAAGGACTATGAATCTGATAAATCAAGGAAGAAGAGTAGTTTTTGAAAGGAGTATCTGCATTCCAATGCCAATCCCTCTACCAAGCACTTGGGGGCTTAAGACAAATATTATGTAGCATTAAATCAGGCACAAGCTCTTGGATCTTAAGAATAGAAAGAAGATTCATTTTTTGAAGATTAAATTTACACTTGAGGGTAGGCCAAGGAATCCATTCTTGAGAATGCACTAAATATTTAATAAAGCAAATACCTTTATGAAATAGCCTCAAAGCTTTAACCCCTAGTATATCAACAAGAAGAACCAAAGAGTTAGAAAAAATAGAAGACCACTAGATGTTATGAGAATTAAAAGAAATACTATTACGAAAACCATAATCAATCCAACGAAGATGAGGTTTCATCACCTCAAAATCTCGCTAAATACTTTTAACAACATATGAACCCTTAATCTTAACTGGAGTAGAAGTAATGATAAGTGTGAAATCCAATATTATCCCAATCTTTATGCCCATAAGGTAAACCTAAATATATACAATGGCAAATTAAAACCTTATAGGCTTCAGGGCCTTCAATAGCTTTAACCACCCACTTAGCACACAAGGAAATGCTTTACCTATAGATGTCAATGATACCCATCCCGCCCTTATTAGTAGGCATGTAAAAAACATCCCAAGAAACCTGATGAAAACCATGTAAATTCTTCCCCTTGGCCCAAATAATAAAATGCCACTCAATACTATCATAAGCTTTCTCAAATTTGAGCTTAAGGAAAAGTAAATATTAGCTATAGACACATGCCCATTCTAAACCTTCCTTGATAGCAATAATATTATCCAAGATATAATTCTCTTTAATGAAACCCATCTGCTCTGATTTGATAATCACCAAAATAATGTTCCAAATACGAATATCTAAAACCTTGGCCAAGTTCTTATAAAAAACATTAAGCAATAATAGGTCTCCAACTGGTGATAAGCTCAAGATTACCTGCTTTGGGAATGAACTAATTTTCCACAATTGATAATACTACCCAGAGAGTTATTGGCTAATGCTTCATTATGGACATTGAGAATATCAAGCCTAGTAAACTTCTAGTGAATTTATAAAACTCAAATGGAAGGCCATCAAGACTAGGGAACTTATCATCTAACATAGTCATAAGAGAATTATGAAGCTCAGTAAGCAAAAGAAGATCCTCATACAGATATCGGTTATAAATAAATAACTTAGTAAAAATAATATCAAGATACTTCTCAAGCATCATCTGACAGTCCAAAGAATCCAATTACACTTAAAATATAAGCTTACAATGATTCACAAAGGTCAGTGCGATATCAAGAAAAAAAATTAGTCTATCATGAGAGATTTGAATAGTCTTGATTTGAATTCTAGCATACCTGGAATGAAGATATTTGAAAAAGGCTTTGGATGGGTGATCACCCACCCTTAGCCTATGCAAACAAGCCCAAAGTTGAGCCCCCTAGCTTCATGTCGTTCATGGAGCATAAGCTAGTGGAAAAAATTGGCAACCCTGGCTTGCAATTGCCAATCGTATGGATCATTTTCTAGTAAAGATAAATTTTGTTGATACTCCTTTGTGATAGCTAGATGAGCATGCTTTCTAACATGTGCCACATGTTTGCTAAAATATCACATGAAAGAGGTAGTATGGACAAACACCTCATTCCACCAAGAAATCCAACTAACATAATGAGGAGCTAGAGATAATAAATTATATATTCTCTCAATCATAGAAATTGTGACAGGTTGTTGTAGTAAAGAAGTATTTAAATAGAATTTATTGCACATAAAATTGAATTAGCGACCACTCCACTCAATTTGGAAGGAAATCGATAAATCATTCAACAACAGGAATTGATCCTAAATCGTCACAATCTTATTATTGGCAATGAAGAAGGAGAAAAATTGTTGATCTAACATCTTAAATCGATCAAGATGCTTACAGACTCTATCATTACCAGCATGTAAATTGGACCATGTGAACCAAGACAGAGGCATGTATTTGCACCAGCAAAAAATAGGATCAAAAAGACCCTATCTACGCTTAAGAAAAACCAAGCATCACGCTCACCGGTGCACCAACGATCGAGAGGCGACAAAATTTATCTTCAACATGCTCAACCATAGTAAATTCACCACAAATAAGCCAATACGCCATCAAAAAGTGATCATCCATGTGCCACCAAATGGAAGAACGACTAGGCCCATCATTAGGTGCATAAATGTTGGTAATACCTAGAGTTTTCCCATTAATCTTCAATAGAATCCAAATCACATGATGAGAGATATCCTTGCCAAACCCTTAAATCCCTATTATTATAAAGAAAGGGTTTATAATATTTAAAGAGGGTGGTGAGCACTTAAAGTTTTAAATATCCCTTTGCTTCTCTCAGCGATAGACCCTTTTTTTTAATTTTAAAGTCTCTCCTTCTCTATTTTAGAAGCCCCTTTAAACATGGGGAACCTTTTTAAAACTTGAATTTCCAATATCATGCTCAATATGGAATACAAAGTTGATTCAATATCAAAAAAGTAAACTCTAAATTTTGTCTAGCATAAGAAATCACATGCACTCTACAAAAGCATATCAAGTGGAATTGACCATCTCTAGTCTTGTTTCGAAATGTATTGTCAACATCCTCTTCACTTCTAATTTAAAGGGTATCAAACTCTTTTTTCCCCTATTCTAACCATTTTTTTGAGCCCTATTATTTTCCATTAAAATCCCCACCCACCTAAATATCCCCACCTCTATTATTTAAAGGTCCTACCCCATGTTTTCCATCTCCCCAATCAACATGTTCTTCCACATTTTTTCCTTATCAATCCCAAGTCCCAGTGCCTCTGTCTGATGCTCATGTCTTCAATGATGCTACTATGGTTTCAATGGAGGCTACCTAGTCATAGGTTCAAGTCCTACTATACCCAGTTACCCCCACCATTTAAAAGGGTCATGTTAGTCCGCTGCCGCTCACTGCTAATAAAGGTGAGCTCGCTTACCGGACTCGACCTGGGGAGAGGAGATATCTAAAGTGATCCAGAAATCTATGAACCGGTTTCTTTTGAGAGGACAGCGCCCTTTCTCCCGACCGGAGTTACAGGGCAGGGTCATTTTTTTGGGGTCCCCGTGACCCAAGGAAAGGAATCCCCCATGTTTAAAAGGCTAAGCGCAGAGTTTGGTTTTTTAAAGAGAGGAGCGTCTCCTTTTTAAGGTATTGAGAGGGGCCGGTCAACCTTTCTCTTTTTATATAAAGGTGTCAAAGAGTTGAATAGGAAAAGCCCGCCCTTAAAAGAATTCAAAGTCTTCAGCTCCTCTCTTATTTAAAACCAACCCTCACCTCTTGAAAACATGAATTTATCTAATAAGGATTTTAAGAGATACCCCAAAATATTTCAAAGGCGTTTCCGAAGGGCATATCCATGCTCTCGAATTCCCGGTTGATTGAGACGGGGACATGTTTTCTATATAGATGCATGAATGAGCGGGGTCATCTCTAATACATGAATGAGATAGCGAATAGATGGTCTCCCCGGTGAGAAGAGACGAATAGAGGTGAGCGAAAAGATTTTTAAAATCATAGGGTTTGGTATTAATCCCTGAAGTGCCAATCCCCAGGTTCTTAAAAGGGCCTTATAAAATAACACCTCTCCCCTCCCCCACCATTTAAAAGGGTATACGTATTAACAACTTTTAAAGCAAGCCCCTCTCTCCTCTTTTAAAAGTAAAAGCGCTCTCTATTTTAAAACAAGGGCGATCCAGGTTATGATTTAAAGGGCCTCTCTCTTTTTAAAATGATAAAATGACGCTTAGCTGGGGTTTAAAAATAGAGAGCCTCTTTTTAAGGACTATTATATACGTATTAACAACTTTTAAAGCCCGCCCCTCTCTCTTTTCAAAAAGGATAGAGAGCTCTCCCTAGATTTATAGAATCACTTTTCCCTCATCAATAACCTCATATCAGACGATCTGGTTACCCAACACCAAGACGATTCTATACGGAAACAGACCCATACTCCCTACACCCGCTTATCGCAATAACACATATATAAAAGGATTTTAATCCCCTCTCCTTTTAAAGGGCTCTTCAGCAAGGCTCTTAAAAACTTACAACATTAGTTGTTATCCCCCTCCCAAGGGCAATTTATTATGCATTACCCACTCATATGCCACTAGAAACACCACTTCTCGTCCAACTTGCATGTGTTAGGCATGCCGCCTAAGAAAAGTTCATCCTGAGCCAGGATCAAACTCTCCATAAACTCCCTAGTTGCATTACTTATAGCTCCCTTCTTCGTGGACAAAGTTGATTCAGAATTGTCTTTCATCTATTGTCTCTCACCCAAATAGGAACATGGAGGAATATATTCCCCTATAACTTTAGAGTATCTCTATCTAGTTGGAATCAATACTAACTACATATTAGATAAATTACATACATATTAAGGAATATTAAATATATATGAGTGCTCGAGTGATTAAAAATTGAGGCTCTCACCATGGAAGAGGTTAGAGAAAACAAGTCATCCACAATTTAAAAAAAGACAGATACACCTTGCCTTTGTAAGAGCATCAGAGAAAAATACGACTATTCTCTGATAAAATTGATGGGAATGAAGGATGGTTCCATTTTAAATGGCGTTAACTACTACAAAGGACTTGGAAATGAAATAAGGACAAAATTCAAGAAAGGTTCCTCTGGGTTTTTAAAGAGCATAATCAAGCTTTAAATTGCCTCACCTCTATTATAACCATTCCTACCCTCTCATGTCAACCCCACCATATAATCCTCAAATTTGGAGGAGATTGAGATAGAAGCACTACCCTGACCATCTTCATTATGAGTAGTGAAGTGCACAAATGATCCTACAATACAATTAAGAAAAAAATCTAATAAAAAACCAAATATTTTAACTTATTGTAAGCAAATAATATCAACATGGCAAATACTTGTAACATGCGAAAAGTCACCAATTCTAAAACTAATAGAATATATGCAAAGTGTCCTTTTATTATTGATTAAAAGTGTTACAACATAGTCTCTCTTGAGATAGGTTTCTCTTTCAAAGTAAATACAGGTGAACTTGCAGAGGCTTTTTGATGTCCTCAATGTAGGTGGGATTATGTGTGCATGTGCCACCGATTGGATGCTTGAAGATATCCTTTTGTAAGTCTTAGATTAATGTGGACTTAGATTAATGTGGGCCCGAGATAAAATTGACACAACAAAATAACCAACGAAATATTAATTAATCAAAAATAACCCGCTAATCAAACCTTACAATAATTAAACCTTTATATAGGCTTAGTACAAGCGAAAGAGTAGGAAAGGGAGGTTGGAGGAAGATCGGGAGGATTAGAGAGAACGAAGGAGTAGGAAGTGGAGAGGGTGTGGTAGCAGGCGTTGGGAGAGGAAGGAAGTGGAGTGATAAGGGAAAATGGACGACAGGGAAGGAGGAAGGACATTGGATGGATAAGGAGAAGAATAAGACGAAGGTTTTAAAAAACATAATAAAATATCATGCCGACCATCAAACAAGCTTAGCCGACAAAAGGTAAGAGAATTCACACTTGCTTAGAAAAAGCTAGATTTTTCTAAGCCTTTTGAAGGTAATCCCTGTTCACACTTGCTACATTCTCCCCCTTAAAGTTGAGAGGACTGACTATACAGTCTCTCAGCTTTACAAATTGAGCTTTGGCCAATGCCTTGGTGAAGATGTATGTGATGTTCTCCAAAGTGTGGAAATAATGAAGCTCAACAATATCAGTTTCCACCATATCCTTGATTAAGTGGTACTTCATATAAAAATGCTTTGATCTACTATGGTGGACAGGATTGTATGCCAACTAAATGGCACTAATGTTGTCATAGAATATTCTAGTTGGACCACTTTGCTACTCTCCAATCTCTTCTAATACCTTTCGTAGCCATAGAGCTTGAGTACTAGCATGAGTGACCGCTATATACTCAGCTTCTATTGAAGATAGCGCTACTACTATTTGCTTCTTGGAACTCCAATTTATTAGTCCCAAACCAAGACTAAAACAGTTACCCAATGTGGATTTTCTATCATCAACATTGCTGCCCCAATCACTATCACTTAATCCTTCAAGCTTGATAGTATCATTGTTGTAGTACTAGATTCCAAAATCCAAAGTACCCTTCACATATCTCAAAATTTTTTTAGCTGCCTGCAAATGCAACTCAAATGGATTAGACATAAATCTCGAAACAAGAGATACAGCATACTGAATGTCTGGTCTGGTATTGGCGAGAAACATCAAACTCCCAGCAATGCTTCTGAAAGTTGTCACATCAACTTTCGGTGCTCCATCATCCTTGCTTAATTGGATCCCATGTCCAATTGGAGTTGCAACTAATTTGCATTGCTCCATAACAAACTTCTTAATCATATCTCGAGCATACTTAAGTTGACAGATGAATATCCCTGAATCTATCTGATGGACTTCCATTCCAAGAAAGTATTTCATTAAGCCAAGATCCTTCATCTCAAATTCCTACATCATGGAGTGCTTGAACTCCATATTGACTTTTTCATTACTACCCATAAAAATTAGATCATCCACATACAAACAAACTATGAGGATGTCATTACCTTGATTTAGGTAGTAGATTGTGGGTTCATTTTTGCTTTTGATGAACCCAAAATCTTTAAAGTACCCATCAATGCGTGAGTACCAAGCTCTCGGTGCCTGCTTGAGGCCATAAAGTGCCTTCTTCATTTTGTAAACAAGATTTTCCTTGTCTTTCTCTTCAAATCCCAATGGTTGCTCAACATACACTTCTTCTATCAAGTAACCATTGAGAAATGCACTCTTTACATCCATGTGTTGGACTTTCCATCCCTTATGTGCAGCTAAGGCAAGAACTGTTCTGATAGTCTCCTGTCTGGCTACAGCAGCAAAAGTATCTTCATAATCAATTCCATATTTCAAAGTGAATCCCTTTGCAACTAATCTTGCCTTATTTCTCTCGATGCTACCATCAAAATTAAAATTGGTCTTGAAGACCCACTTACATCCAACACATTTCTTTCCTTTAGGAAGCTTCACCAGCTCCCAAGTGTCATTGTTTTTTATAGAGGTTATCTCCTCTTTCATGGAATCTTGCCAAATCTTTTGAGTACAAGCCTTATCATAACTAGAAGGTTCAAGCTGTGAACTAGTTAACAAAGCATAGTTAACTAGATCTCCCCAGGAGACATCATCACCATACAAGTGCATATATTCTAATCTTTGTAGAACAGAATTCATTTCACTAGCTTGGCTCCTAGTGTATCTTTTTGAAAAAAATTTATCCAACATCTAATATGATGGATGATTCTATAGAGTTCTCTTACCTCTGTATGGATAATCGATGTCCATTGGTGAGGAACTTACTGATCTCTGCGAAGAAGGACTTGGTGAAGAAGTTGAATCAGAAGATGAACTTGGGTTTGTGGGAGGAGATTTCTTACTTTTTTGTGGTGTCTGTTGTTGCACCTGCTTAGAAAGTACATCATTGGATTCATCATCACTGAATATTTGGGGCTTACCCCATTCTCCCCCTTCATCAAAAATCGCATTCTTGGAAAGCACAAACTTTCTAGTCCTGGGATTTTAGAGTCTGTAAGATTTTGTATTCTCACAATACCCTACAAATATGCATGTCTAACTCTTTGGATCGAGCTTCTTTCTCAGCTCATCAGGAATGTGAGAATATGCCAGTGGGACAAACACTTTAAAATACTTAACATTTGGCTTTTTACCATACCAAGATTGGTAAGGTGTTTGCCCTTCCAAACTTGAAGTAGGACTTCTGTTCAAGATATGCACGTTGGTCCTGGCTGCATCTACCCAATATGAATTAGTCAAATGCTTTGTCTGAAGCATAGACCTTGCCATCTCCACAATGGTGCGATTCTTCCTCTCTGCTACACCATTCTGTTGTGGAGTTAGGCAGTTGTGAACTGCCTCTTAATGCCATATTGCTTACAAAAATTCAAGAACTCATTAAGGGAGTATTCTCCTCCCCTATCTAATCTAAGACATTTTACAAAATATCTACTCTCACTTTCAACTCTTGTTTTGAAATCGACAAAGCATTCAAATGCTTCATCCTTATGTTTCAAAAAATATATCTAGCACATTCTAGTAAAATCATCAATGAAGAGTAGGAAGTAAGAGTTGTTACCAAGGCTCTTGGTCTGCATCGGACCACAGATGTCTGTATGCACTAGTTGAAGTGTATGACTGGACCACAATGCTTTTTCATGAGGAAATTTTGATCGAGCATGCATCCCCAGAGCACACCCTTCACAGACTTCCTTACTATCCTAAACTTTAGGAAGTCCGATTGCCATCGCTTGTGAAGTTAGCATTTTCAAACTAGATGAATTCAAATGACCATATCTCAAGTGCCATAAGACACTTGGATTGGAAATAGCAACATTTGCTAACTTATATCCCCCTAGATGGCCAAACTTTAAAGGAAACAATCTATTCTTTGACATTGACACTTGTGTAATGATTCTATTACTATTATTTTTATCAAAATAGTGCATTTACCCTCATCAAAAAGCAACTTGTAGTTTTTTTCTAACATTTTACCAACACTTAAAATATTGTTTTGGAGATGGGGTATGTAATAGATATCACTTACTTGTTTGATGTCTTCTTTAGTTGGAACTGCCATGGCTCCAATGCCTTCAACTGCCAATGATTTATCATCTCCCAATTTGATGTTGGATTTATATGAGGAGTTTAGAGTAGCAAAGAGTTCTTATTTTCCACTCATATGGTTTGAACACCCAGTGTCCAAGATCCATGTATCATTCATGTTCTGATCTGCCTGACCATATGAGAGAAAGATATTTGTGGCTTCTTCCTCTTCTCCAAAATTTCTAAATTGACTGCTCTGGCTGCTGTTGCTTCCTTATGAAGGCTTTGTCCAGCAGTCACGAGCAAAAAGGCTAGGTTTGCCACAATTGTAGCAATTTGGTTTTGATTTATCTCATCCTTTGCCTATGCCTGATTGTTTCCCTCTATTTTGATGTCCTCTATTCTGTTGTTCACCTCTATTTGAGAATCCTCCTCTATTTTGATTTCCTCCTCTGTTAGGAGTTCCACCTCTCTGATTATTTCTGCCTCTACCTCTATATTTTCATCTGCCATGGCCTCTACCTCTATATTTTCATCTGCCATGGCCTCTACCTCTACCTTCATGAGAAGAAAAGGCTTTATCATCTCCTCCGTAACTTGTGGAAGGAGTTTTTTGTAACCTCTCTTCATGTGAGAGAAGTGAGCCAATGAGGGTTTCAAAAAATAGAGAAGTTAGGTCTTTGGATTCTTCTATAATTATGGCAACTGAATTTCATTTAGGAAGAAGTATCCTCAACACTTTCTTCACTATAACTTCAGGCTTTACATCTTCTCCTAAAGTGACCATCTTATCTACTCTAGCTTTCACATGCACACAGTAATCACCAACCTTTTCATTCTCTTGCATTTTAAGAGTTTCAAACTCTCGTTTCAAGGTTTGTAGTTTAACTTGTTTGACTTGGTCACTACCCCTATAAATTTCTTTTAAAGCATTCCAAGCAGATTCAGTTGTTATAAAAGAAGCTATTCTAGGGAAAATACTTTTGTCAAGGGTGGCTTGGATGTGATAAAGGGCAGAAGAATTATTCTTCTAAGCTTCATTTTTAGCTATTTTATCAGCTACATTCAAAGTTGCCCAATCAGCAGCAGTAGGTTCAGTATATCCCTATTCAATCACATCCCAAATACCTTTGCCTATCAAAAGAGTTTTCATTTTAATTTACCAATATTCATAATCACCACCATTGAACTCAAGGATTTGTAGACTAGTATTGGATGCCATTTCAGAAAGCAAACTTTATTTCAACTTTGAACAAGTAGTACAAAGAAGTACAAAATAGATCACTGATTTCAATCAAATCTAGCATTTTTAATATGCTCACTAATTTGGCATTCTTCTTCTTGAGGATTGCCCAAAATAAGAAAAGTTAATTTTTCTACTTTGTCATCACTAATTACAATGATTTCTGGTGTTGTTGTTGGTTCATTACATTTGTTGAGAACATCTCGTTCTTCAATTTCAGGTTTCACCTCCACTAGTTCTTCTTCTTCTTCTTTTTCTTCTTCTTCTAGTTCTTAATCAGGAGAGTGTGGTGTATAGCTCTCACTTGTTTCTACTTTAGGCACTATAGGTGTATAAATTTCACTTGATTGTCCTTCAGGTACTATTTCAAATGTCTTGGACTCAACTATCCTTTGCTCAAAGATATTATATTTAGAATCCACCTCATATACAAAGTTTGGTTTCCTCAGATGAGCAATCACTTGGTTTTCTAATTGGAAAAACATTGTATGAAGTCTATACCGCTGGACTTTCTCATCAAATGAATCAGGTGTCTCTCTTCTCAATAGAGAGAGTAATGCATTATAGCATCCGACTGACCGGATCATATTTTTTTTTTGTAATCTTCGATGAGATTCGAACCATTAACCTTCGTTGTCTACCCGAAAGGCTTAGCTGCTACACCACATGGTTGTTGTGGTAGAACAGTGTTAATTTTTGTTCTTAAACCCTATTTTTCAGTGAAGAAACAAAAAAATAAAAAACCTTTGTATTTTTTACCCCGACGGGATTTGACCTCGGGTCTCTTCTCTGCAAGCGGGAGCCTTGACCGCTAGACCAAGCTAGTTGGACGGGAAGAAGGAAGCATCACTTTATATTTAAAGTGAGTGGCTAAATTTTTTTTTTTTAAATTTAGTCCCACATGCAGTGGGAGGTAGGCGTGTTCAGGATTTATCAAAGCTGATGAACACTATGAAAGTCAATTGCCTTTAGGTAATTGACCAATCGAACCTTTTGCCCAACTACAACCAATTAACCTTTGCCATGTTAGCACTCTACTTGCCTCTACCATGTTAGCACACTGTTTGCCTCTACCACGTCAGCACTCTGATCGCCTCTACCACGTCAGCTACCACCTTGTCGAATCAACCTACCACATCAGCTACCACCTTGTCAAATCAACCTGCCACATCAGCTGTCACCTAGATTCGCTGCCAGTTTGTCACCACCATGTTAGCCTACTGTCTGTTAGCCTGTTGTCTATGCCAGTCAGCTCCTCCAAATCTATGCATCCTCAGGATACATGCGCTCCTCAAGATCCATGCCCCAATCACTCCTCAGGATCCGTGCCACAGTCGCTGACCAGTCTACTGCACTTGTCTTTCGTGCCTCACCTTGGTCCTCGACTTTTGTGCCCCCTGGAGATCTGATACCAATGTAAGTCTTAGATTAATGTGGACTTAGATTAATGTGGGCCTGAGATAAAATTGACACAACAAAATACCCAACAAAATATTAATTAATAAAAAATAACCCACTAGTCAAACCTTACAATAACTAAACATTTATATAGTCTTAGTACAAGTGGAAGAGTAGGAAAGGGAGGTTGGAAGAAGATCAGGAGGATTAGACAGAACAAAGGAGTAGGAATTGGAGAGGGAGGTGGCAGCGGGCATGGGGAGAGGAAGGAAGTGGAGTGATAAGGGAAAATGGATGGCAGGGAAGGAGGAAGGACATTGGAGGGATAAGGAGAAGAATAAGGCGAAGGTTTTAAAAAACATAATAAAATATGATGTCGACCATCAAACAAGCTTAGCCGACAAAAGGTAAGAGAATTCACACTTGCTTAGAAAAAGCTGGATTTTTCTAAGCCTTTTGAAGGTAATCCCTGTTCACACTTGCTACAGCTTTGTACCTGCTTTGAGCCTACAAAAAGGGGTTAGTTCATTTAGGGACATTTCATTGATCATATATTGTGTTTATGAAGACAAATCAACATGAAAATGAATAAAAACATGATAAAAATAGGAAATAATATTGTAGAAACTATCTAGAACTGATGTATACCTGATTTGAAGCTATAGAGTTGTTATAGACCTGGTTCACATGGTAGTGTGTGAATTAGTGCTCGGGTTTGTATGGTGAGGTGAAAATTGGGCTGTTGTTGATTGTAGATATAAAATTTCTATCTAGACAGGTTCTAGATAATTTTTGTTGATGCTTGACCGATGCAGAAGTAATTAGGAAGGTTCTAGGATGATTTTGGCAGATTATGAGTATGTTAGCTAAAATGGAGAGAGAGAGAATAATAAAGGAAATGGTCCTCTATTTATAAAAGGAGCCAAGGATAGGGGAGAATTAGGTATCCAAGACTCTAGGGTCAAGTATTACCATGGTGAAGTTAGGGTTATGAAGTGGCATGCTTAGTCATCCCTTCATCTACCCCGAAGGAAATATCTTAGGTGCACACATGTGTGAGCTAGGATTAGGGTTAACCTTGATTAGATAATCCCTAGGTTAGATGGAGGTTAGGTTAGGTATCCTAGAAAATATCCTAATTGGGTGCACACATGTGTGAGGGCATGATTAGGGCTAATTTGGATTTTAACCCTAATTAAACCTAGTTAAGTGATAAAGTGCACTTTAAGTGAAAAGTCACTTTCAAATTAGAATTGTAATTAGCATAATTAGGGTTTTTGGAGGGAATGGTCCTATGGAAACCCTAATTAGCTATAGGGAAGGGCTTAGGTGGACTTAAGGGGATTGTATGTGGCCCTATTACAAATAGAAAGTGTTTTGGGTGTGTTTTGTGTAATTTTGTAGGTTTTGCACCTACAAATTACTATGATAGTCTATGATGGCCTATGAATGCCTAGAAGTTTTTATGCAGGTCTATAAGTGTCTATGAAAGTCTACAAGTGTCTACGGGTGATCATGTGTAACTTTTAGGTTTCTACATTTACCTATTTTTGTATTATGTTGTGTAAAACATATTTTAGTGCAAAAATATGATAGAAGAAGGTGATGGGGTAGTTGGAAGGACAAAGATGTAGGCAGCAAATCCTCCTCCCAGAAGAAGAAGAAGTGATAAATGGATTTGCTCAGTTTTGATGGTTTTGAAAAGTTTTATAAATCGTACAGGTAGGAGTAAACCATATAGCTAGGAGAGCAAACCGTACAAGGCAAAGGTAAATCATACAAGGTGCAATGAAATGACATGAAATGTATGGTAAATGTAATTTGAAGTTGTAATTGCACAGTAAAAGTCTTAATTAATGCATTCCATTATGCATGGGTGGTTGTAAATAACTAATTGCCTCAGGAACCACTTTGCAATAGCCTATGAAATGTTATATAAGGCCCCATTTTTTATTTTTATTGTCTAGACATATACTGGTTATAATCTAATAGAGTTGGATTCTTCTAGTTAATCTAGCAAGTGTCATAGGTTAGACTATGCTCTGAGAGAATGATTGTATATCATTATTGAATAGTAATAAATAATAATCAGAACTCATAGCTTCTCTCATGTTTTGTATGATTTTAGAATGGTTGAATAGTAATTGATGGTTTAGTTCTATTGCATGTATTTATGTTTGATTGCTTTGGCTAATTTATGCATTGTTGTGGAATAATTGATGGAACCAAAACTGGTGTAACTTTATGGAATTTTTTGGAATGATTATAGTCTCAAGGAAGACATATTTAACCCTGCTATACAATTTTTGTGCGTCACCATTGGATTTGCAACTCTCTCAAGCCCCGTTGATATGTTTTACATGTTATTGTAAAAGGATTAATTACCACATTAAATCCTTACAAAACCTATCTGAGAGAGATTAATCCCTTATATTATCCAATTTTTCACTTGGATATACCTTCATTTCATATATATCATACACTATAGTTCGTACAAATCATATAGAAGATAATTACCTGATTTGGCATTTTATGTGATTGGAAGAAACTTACCCGATTTGGCAGTTTTAGGAAATCGGCTTGTTGGGTTACAAAACTATGTATGATAACATGAAAAACTAAATATTAAGGATTGGTTGAGTGTGAAATCATACAATATCCATCACTATACAATTTTGGATCATACAGTGTGTCACTTTGGCTTTCGTACAAGTTGTTCATTGGGAGTAAACTAGTAGTTTTGGAGACCATACGGTCGTACAATTTGGTAAACAAGTTGGAGTTAGTAAATTGACTATCTTAAGAATTAGATATAACCTCACCATAAGGAACATTTTGTGTCATTGCCTTATCAAATCTGGCATTTTTTTAAAATGGATCAAATTGACAAAGTAAGAATACTATAAAATTGGAGGTGAATGACAGACACCAGTGTACAAAGGTGTAGGATATGGGCAGTACGATAGAACATTCTAGTAAGAAGAATCATGAGGATTTCTCAAAGAGAGAATGCAAGTAACTCATACCATGGTACACATGAACCAAAAATAGAGCAATTTTGGACATATGAAGAAGGAGACTTTGAGGTATTATTGATAGAGATAGAAGAGGTATTAGAACCACATAGAATAGAGGCACAAGTTGATAGAGAGGTAGTGTAGGAGGATAGAGATTGGATGGTGATACCTAAGAAATTGATGAAAGGGTTGAAAGGGAGTGTAGATAATGGGAGTCAGGCACTAGAGCAATAGGGTGTGAGGTATCAGGAAGAATTACCAAGACCATCTCCCTCACATCAGCTAAGGAGGTCGTGGAGTGAATATGCACATGAGTTTGGTCAATTATTGGTGGGAAAGAATAAGATACCTCAGATAGAAACTTTTGGAAATGATTGTAGTAATACACCCCTAAGGAGGAATCAGATAAATAGTCCATGGGAGAACTCAAGTGACAGTGATGATTCTCCAAATATGTCTAATAAGATAGCCAAGCAGATATGTCCATCTTTTAAATGTGAGGGTAAGGAAGACCCCACAAGACATATCAAAACTTGTATAACCATTTGGAGGGCAAATGATGTAGATCAACCAAATGATTAGGTAACCTTATTTCTTGTTACCTTGAGAGGATTGGCGATCGATTGGTATCTAAAAAGGGAAAATATTGTAGATTTTCAGACTTGGACTCAAGTAAAGGAGAAATTCATTGAGGAATTTTACCCTTTGAAGGATGATGGAGACATTGTTACTGATCTTTGCATGATGAAGTAAAATTAGTATGAATAAGTAAAATCATAAAATCGTAGACAAAAGCAATTAGTGGATAAGATGCATATGCCTCTGGAAGATGTATTGGTAAAATGATGTTTTGTAGATGGGTTACTACTAAAATATAAGAAAAATATGAAGGCAGTAGCATCAAAAACATATGAAGAAGTTGTGAAGCATGCAAAGAATTTTTAAAATGAATCGAAACAGATGTATACAAGAATTTTGTCTCACCCCAAGTCTAATAATTTAGATAGTGGAGAATATGAAACTATAAAGAGGATAGTAGCATCATTTATTCAGTATTTTGATAAGATCATTAAAGAACAAAAGAGCAAACCTGATAGGAATGACATTTGGTGCATAGAATGCAAAACTGAAGGGCATACAAATGTAAAATGACCACGAAATGACTATTGTTACATCTTTAAGGTGATGGGACACAAGATAATTCTATATTCATATGATGCAAGAGTACATCCACAGGTCCTAACAATCCAGGAGTGGGAGGAGAAATAAAAGACCCTAGGAGGAGGGCAACAGGAAACAAGTGGTAGTTATAGAAATAGCAGGTGAGGTGGAAGGCCAAACCAGGGAAATTGGCAAGGAGGATAGAGTCATTTGTAGTATGAATCGGAAGGGAGGCTGATCATTCAATGTTGCAATTTCCAAGAATAGGGGTATTTTATAAAAAAATATCCTTCACCTTAGAGGTAGGAAACATCGCAAGCAAGCACTACACATATGTGTAGGTGGTGTGGTCCAAGGAACCACAAAGAAGCAAATTATCCAAAACATGCGAGTTCAATTAACCCATGGAATGTCAATTATTTAGACATAGAGGTTCCTCAAGTTAAGGAGGAAACCCAAGAAGTTTTATCCATGACAAGGAATTAGGCTAAAAATGATAAGTACCCAAAGCCAACAAAGGAAAAACAATGATGGTAAGTAGCAAAGAAAATACTACAGGATGAAGCACAAAAAGTTAAACAAGTAAAGTTAGTTGAAGAGTAAGAACAGAAAAAACCATCAGAAGAAAAGGTGATTGTGCAAATTTTGGAAGCACAGGTTTTGGATACCACAGTAGAGATTAAAGTTTTGAATATGTTGGAAGCTATTCTAGCATGGCAAAAAGCAATGGTGGAATAAATACAACCACATAAAGTGATGGAAGTGCAGAGCCAACCAATTCAGGAGAAGGAAATGAAATATCAATTCATGGATACGACTATATTGATGATTGATTTGGGAAAGTGTTGTGGCCTCTCCACAACTATCCCCAAATATTGGGGACCCACCTTTAAATTTTGAATTGGGAGATTTTGATTGTCTTCGAATGATGCTTTTCATAGGTCCCTAACCCTGGTATTGCAATGTAGGTTCTGAAGTTCATATTGGATAGTGCCCTTTTGGCTTTCTCTGTGGTGCTTTGATATTTCGATTAGTGCCTTTGATTGTGTTTTGTGTGTCGCATTGTTGGGTTTATTTGGTTTATATGCTTTATTATAATAGTATTAAGGTTTAGTGGATTATGAGCTTTGTAAGTTCTGTTTCCTTGTAATTTAGATGGTCAATGTCAATGTTTTAGAATATAAAAAAAAACTTTCATATATATACTTTATGTATGTGAAAACAAAAATCAATTTAAAAAATAAATAAATTTATATATATATATATAAATCTTATATATATATATATATATATATATATATATATATATATATATATATACATATATATATATAATAATAAATAATAATAATAAAAATAAAATAAAATAAAATATACAAATAAATAAAAAATGTAAGCAAATAAAAAGACATGTATATATTTATATATATATATATATAGTCTAACGCATTTTTGGTTTGTTTAATTTTTTTTTTTTAGTTAATGTTTTAAAGTTATGTTATGTTAATTTTATGTATTGTGTGTTTTTTGTGTAGGTCATGGTGGTCGATGGAGCATGATAAAGGAATTTCAAATAGCTCGTGTCTAGCTAAACTTGTTCAATTTCAACCCAAAATAATCCAAACAGTGGTAGCCAAGTTGTTTTATAGCAATCACAACGTAATCAATGCAAGACTAACTATATGTGAAAGCGGTAAGATTGCCTCGCCGATGTCCCACACATCAGTATATGAGAGACCAACAGGAAAAAGGAGTAAATCAAAGATAGCGATAAAGGTTTAAAGTAGTAAATCGAAGACCCACAAAGTCAATGAGCCCTTGTGACATGGCAAATGAAGAGCGAGTTTTGATGAACCTTACAAATAGGTGTATGGAAAAAATCCAATGGATAGTGATGTTGATCACTAGGGTTTTCATAGTTGATGATGTATATGAGTAATACACAGGATAGAGGTGGATAAGATATGGTTCAACATCCATAAAATATAATTTTATAAGTCATTTACAATAGTTACCAAAAATAGTGAGAATAAAGGTCAAAAAAAGGTGTTATAAAAGGGCAACTCAACTTTTGAATAGATGCATTCATGCTGCAACAGTATCCAAGAACATTACGAGATGACCGAGGAGAAGTTTCATTATATATGGGGTTGTAGCATCTTCTAAAGTGAATTGAAATATCAAATGAGTTCCAGAGCGATGTCGTGGACAGTTAGGTGTCAAACTATGTGAGGTAGTCGCTAGGTGAGTTGGCACTGGCTATGAAGTTGATAGTGAAAAAAGTGTTAGTGAGCGTTGTATTCACCTGATAATGCATGGGAATATTATGAGCATAGTCAGGTTGAAGATAAGCCTCATTGAGGGTTGGCCTTCTCAATAAGCATAATTCCTTGATGGTAATTACATAGAATATCAAAATGGATAAAATCATAGCCACACTAATAGTTGATGTACATGTGGATAAAATATTATCACTCATAGCCATGGCATCAAACATCATGTTGACAAATTAATATCGCATGAGAGGTTCATCTTCTTGAGTTTTACATGGATTCAACGAGATTAAATGAAGTGTTTGATTGAGGAAACAACAGTGAATAGGGTGATCTAGACCCGTGGATGCATGGAACACATTAGCACATATGATGAGGAAGCACACTGTTCGATATGATATTATAGCTCATTGGGTGGAAACATCTACATGGACTTACACTGAGGAAAGATCACCATAGGTATTGGGTGTTGATATAGCAGTCATAAACAATAAGTGTAGAGACTTTGTTGGTAGTGAATCACACCTAGAAATTCTAATGTGGATGTGAATTAGAATTGACACTTGCCGAACATTGTTGGACAGCCATACAATAACGATGCATATAGTGGTGGAAGGGTTTGTTTTACTAGCTAGGTAATTTGGGCGAACGTGGCTAAAATTGGTGATGGGGTCATCCTACGTGGGTGACACAAAGGCTAGATTTGGTGAGATAGTGATGCAGCAGGGACACTAGCTAGAAAAAATCTTAGGTATTGACAGGGCATCTATGATGAATGGCAATGAAGTTAATGCAGATACATGATGGAGTTACCTAGGGATAAATCAGTGAAACATGAGTGCTAGAAACAGTGTAGAGGTAGCATCAAATCAGGATGCGAGAACTAACGACTTTTGATAGAAGCATGAATAATATGGCAATGACTTAGCTAGAGGATATGGATTGAATAGGTGGCTCTATCATGCATGGTATTAATCTTATATGCAGATAATATTCATTGGACAACAATAGCAATGGCAAGTGAGAAAAGCAACACAATGATAGATGAAATTGGTGACGAGGTCATCCTACGTGGGTGACACAAAGGCTATATTTGGTGAGATATTGATGCAGCAGGAACACTAGCTAGCAAAAATCTTAGGGATTGACAGGGCATCTACGATGAACGATAGTGAAGTTAATGCAAATACATGAAGGAGTTACCTAGTGATAAATCAGTGAAACATGAGTTCTAGGTATTAAACAGTGTAGAGGTAGCATCAAATTAGGATGCGATAACTAACAACTTGTGATAGAAGCATGAATAATGTGGCAATGACTTAGCTAGAGGCTATGGATTGAATAGGTGGCTCTATCGTGCATGGTATTAATCTTATATGAAAAAAAGATTCATCGAACAACAACGACAGTGGCAAGTGAGAACAACAACACAACAATAGAGCTATGCATAGTTTAATATAATACGTTACACATGAAACACATTTAAATGTATTAATAGAAGGGAACTATGGTGGTTACGATAGTGTACATCCAATACAAGGATAAAGTTGAGCACATGAGATACGTCATTCCATGGATAGAATGTTGTCATTAGGGGAAAATGTGTAGCAAGGTAGCGATATCTAATAGATATTTGCAAGTAGTGTCATACAAAGCATCCAAGGCTAGATGACCACATAACAAACAAGTTACCATAATTTTTTTCTCTAATTACTCTGAAGGGGTGCGTGTCCTAGTTAAAAGCAAGCATAGAATAGTGAAATGCTTGGTTAAAATGCAATATGGCAACAATCCTCCAAAAGGTATCATATAATAAAATAAAGCAAACACTATTTAAAATAGAAGTCATGGTGGAGCGTTATGAAAAGTAAGTGAGGGGAAACATATACGCGTTCTCACACATTATGTTGCCTTGAAAGAAGAAATAAATACAAAAAACCAAAGAGGCGTTAAAATATGTGACCAAATAGAGTTCGGTGGATCATCATGAATTTGACTAGAGGATAGTAGAAAACATTATATCTACCAAAGGTTACCCAAAATAATAATCAAATATATATCCAGGCCAATATATATATATATGAGCAATCAAATATATATTGGCCTGGACCTGCTTTGAAATGGTTCCTTCCATTCTGCTGGACAAGATGTTTACCATTTGATGCCATATTAAAGTTTGTGTATTGTATTTCGGGATGATATTGAAAATATTTTTATACCGATATATTGAAAGTTTAAGAAATTTTTATGCATGCTCATGGTTGGTTCTTTATTATTTCAATGTATTGCACTTTGTCCATAGGAGAATCGCACCTCAATAAAAGTTAGATTGCATAAATATGGATTATTTTAATGTGAGTTTTGTGTGCAAGATACTAACATTGCAGGGTCTCTGAGATTTTTTGTGTTGCAACATGATTTTATGTTCGTTTTTATTTTATTTTTATTTTTAACCCTATCATTTTCATATTTTTTTAATTTTTAAAAATAAAATAAAATAATACAAAAATACAAAAACCCAAAAATAGATTCACGGATTCAAAGAATGAGCTCTGAAATTTCATTTAGAGCAATGTCAATTTTGTTCTTGAACATTTTTAAAATTCCAAAATTATTTAAATAATGAAGTTTTAAAAGGAATTAAAAGGAATTTCGGGGTCTCAATTTTGCACAATTTTACATCTTGGGTTTTGTTTTCATTTCAAGCAATAGATTAATTTCTTTGTATGAAAATTGTAATTTCATAAACAAGGGGTAATTTTTTTGGCATTTATAGGCCATTATATTAAAAGCAATAAAGTGACTTCCTTCATGAAAATTACGGTTTCATTGAAAGGGGGTACTTGATAGGGCATTTCAAGAAATCAACTAACTCTCTTTATGAAAGAAAATTTTATTAAGGATAGTTATTTGTAAGGCATATTAAAGGCTACTATAGCTACAAAGTTGGTCATCCAAGATTACTCTCTTTCCATTTTTGAAGCAACATAAAAGGAATCATTTCATCATTTAATATTCATATTTTAGAGATAGAGCTTTATATTTTACTTCATGTTTAAAGCAAGGTTTAATGAAGGATAAAATGGGTTAAACTTGCTTGATTTAGAAAGATAAAGTCCATCTGAAACCTTTCAATATAAAAGTAATTTCATTCCCACATCATGGTCATATAAGGGCCAATCACATTTAATTTACTTTTAAGT
This sequence comes from Wollemia nobilis, assembly GCA_028583015.1. Classification (NCBI taxonomy): domain Eukaryota; kingdom Viridiplantae; phylum Streptophyta; class Pinopsida; order Araucariales; family Araucariaceae; genus Wollemia; species Wollemia nobilis. The sequence continues at coordinate 3,579,072 of JAQPPZ010002068.1, forward strand.
TTCATGAACAATAATAGAACATCATACTAAATTAGCCCCAGCATAGGCCCCTTGTTAATAGTTTTTTTGCAGAGCACTAAGGTATTCCATGCACTCATTTGACAAGCATACATGCACACATTAAAGTAAAAGGAACCTTGGAAGAATGTTTATTTCTTTGCAAGAGAGGGTTTTCTAATTAAAATCCTAATTGTGAGTGTGGTTTTGCACATGGGAAAAATTACCACTCAACATTTTGGCGCTAGAAGAAGGGCATGATTTGGTTGTTTTAGATGCTAACTTGTTCATGTTATTTGAAAGAGTGATTTGAAGGCATTTATATTGACTAATGAGGTTTCGTTAATTATATCTATTAATTTGAAATTTTTAAAATTGATGATGCATGGATACTAAACTTTGCAACTTGTATAATGGTCTTTAATGTCATGGTTCAATTAATGCATATCTTTTGAAGATTTGTTAGTCATTTCGTACTTATTTGAAAAATATTTCTTGGACTAAAAAAATTGGTTTTGAAGCCGTATTCTTTGAGGTTATCTAATGGCATTCTTTACTTCTTTAAGGGTATGTTTTCCTTTGAACATACCTGGGCCTTCACATCCTATGCCTATAGATTTTTTGGATCATCTACCTAAGTTTAGATATGATGGAATAGTGTGGGCTGAGGAACATATTCATGCATACAAGAACACTTTAATTCAATGGCCAAAGATGCATGAAGATGTCATTTGTAACATGTTTCCATTCACATTAGATGAATTTGCTTATGATTGGTATCTTGGTTTACCTGCAGGTTCTATCACTTCTTGGGATCAATTAGAATCAGCATTTCTTGAACATTTTGGAAATCTGGTTGACCCGAATATGATATCAAATCAATTTATCTCCATTTGTAAAGAACCAAATGAATCCATGAGTCAAGTTGAGATTCCACCTTCCCCCATGATGGATTGTGTTTCAGGAGCTATAGATTCCAACCAATACCAACCATCTAATATAATACCCTTGAATTTAATGAGGTCTAATGTGAGTAATCAATGGGATAGGGTTGAATGTCTGTATATTAGAACCACCTTAGATATCATACAAGAGGATGTGCAAGTATCAAGGTCAATATCCACCAATGACGATTGTAATAAGCAAACCCATCAAGATATAGATATTGGTTTGTTTTTGTTCACAAAGGAAAATTGGGTGAATCATAGGAAGAAAAATATAAGAATTGATGCCATTGAAAAAATCCTTGATCTACCAATAGATGAATTTGAGGAAGATGAATTTTTTGAAATTGAAAAGGATGAATCTGAAGAAGAGGAATTCTTTGAAGTTGAGGAAGGTGAATCAATAGATGAATCTAAATATTATACAAAATACTTGATATTATCTGATTCTTTGATATTAAAAGATGATTATGATGATGTTTGGGAAAATATGAGGAATGGGTTCCTTTTGTGCATTCGAATAAAAAAAAAAATCATCTCATATGCAGGACCCTAAAGTTACTATCTTGCATGAAGAGCCTACAAATCTTGAGCAATTAGAGAATCATATGCCTTTGGAAAACATAATAGAATTTCATCTCATGGGTTTAGAATATGATTATTATAATGGCTGGGGAAGATATGAGGACTTATTTTTTTCTCACATTCCTACCAATAAAAATTCTATCTCATTTGATATGCAAGATGCTGAAATCACTATACCACATGAAGTGTTACAACATGATGATGATGAATCCCATGAAGAAGAAGAAAATATCACAAGGGCTCACCAAGTGTTGGTAAATGAAAATGTACAAAAGGTAGAATCTAACCTTTTGTTCCCAAACATCCAAGATTCAAGTGAAAATATGCATAATTATTTATTGGATTCAAATTTTATTTATGATATCTGCTTGTTGTGGTGTAGTGGTAAATGCCCTAGGTGCTGGTAGAGGCCGACCCAAGTTCCATTCCCCTTGTCTCCATCCTGCAGATATATGGTATAGTTAGGAATGTCCTATGTGTTGGTAGATGTCGACAAGGCTTCATTCCTCCTATGCCCAACCTATTGAAAGTGGCACCTCAAAAGGGATTTTTTCCACTATAAATTAGTTTTTACCCAGGTGTTGTAGGTGAGTTGGAGAGGAGATGGCAATTCTCCAAGGGAGGTCCCAGGTTCGAATCTCCACCCTAATAAAAAGCTAAATTGGGTATCCAAAATCCAATTGATAATGTTGGTGCGGGCAGGGCTAGGTGCGACCCTCGGGTGACTTTGACGATGTAGAACCCTCTTGTTCGTGGTCTCTTAGACCAAGCGGCCCCGCAAGGGGTTTTTCGCTTTAAAAAAAAAATATTTATGATGAAATGCCATTAGAGGGGAATGAAACACCAGAGTGGATTTTTGCTCATACCACTAATGAGATTAATTTGTTAAATGAAGAAGTAGACATGCTTGAATTGTTAAATCAGGTTCACCAATAACTAAAAATTAAATCCAGGATACAAGATTATAATGATCCTCATTTAGTAAATATCCTAGATACTTGCAAATTATTGCATGAGTATGATTGGCCTATAGACATGGATGATGATGTTTCTTTAAAAATTTTAGAGATAGCCTCTTGTTTGAAAGAAATCCTACATGCTTGTGAAAATGAATCTGATTTTGAAATGTACATCTCATTAAATAATCAAGAGATAGCTGAAAATCATGCATTCACTTGCAATTTTAATGAATCAAATGCAAAACATGGGATTACTATTAACATTGAATCAAAGTGGTTATGTGAGAGAGGTAAGGTGAGATTTGTTTTGTGTGGCCTAATATTACTTTGGTTATATTTTTGTAATTCTTGCAATGCATGTCATAATATATATCTTTTAAAGTGTTCTAACTGTATTTGGGATCCAAGGAAGTAATAGCCAAAAAATTTGCTTCATAGTATATATTATTGTATATAAGTTTTTGGTTTTCATGTTTTTGTTTTGGTTTTCCATTTTGGGTTTTGTTTCAAAGTTAGGTTTATTGAGTTTGGTGTGTTTTCTTATTATTTTGTATTAGGTTAGGTTTTGGGCTTGTTTCCAAGTTTTTGTTTGCGAGTTTTGAGTTTTAGATTGGTTCCTCTATTGGTGGTTGTGTTTGTGGTAGCTATTGACTTATGGCCTCTTGAAGAATAAACTACCTATCATTTAGATCAAGGAAAAGGGGATAGAATTATTTGTTAATTACTCCTAGATTTTGGAGACTAAGATAGTGAATTTTGGGAACCATGAATCATTTTACTAAGGCTACACATGAAGACATCATATTAAGGGGTATTCTTGAAAGCTTGAAAGAGGAAGTTACCTGGTTTGAAAATTAAGACAAAAATATTTGTATACTCAATCTTTAACCTTATTTTATCTCTAACCCAGGTGATAGGTGAAATTTGTGGAACAATACAATGATGGCAAAAAAAAACTAAATAAATCGAATGCCTTAGTACATCTCCACTAGGGCTATGGACGCCTGGCTAGAAGTGGAGAAATGTTTAACTTGATATCTGGGTTAGTGAGGGCATCTCCATCAGGGCTATAAATGTCTGACTGGTTGTGGAGCAATGCAAAGGCACACCTTTAATGAGTAATTGTTTTATAGCCTAATGCAAAACAAGTGATGGATTCTAAATAGTTTTTTTGGAATGAAAAAATGAAAGCACTTTTGCACACTTAGCTAAAGCAAGGGTTCATATGTTTTTGATTGAATTTGTTCATCCCCATAATCTCTGGATGTCATTGAATAATTATGTTTCTTGCCTTGGTTGGTTGGGTTTCAAAACTAGAGATTCTAGATTTTCATTCGAAATTCTTGGGATTATTCCCCAGCAGAGTCACCATTTGTTGTGGCCTCTCCACAACTATCCCCAAATCTTGGGGACCCACCTTTTAATTTTGAATTGGGGGATTTTTATTATCTTCAAGTGATGTTTTTTATAGGTCCCTAACCCTAGTATTGCAATGTAGGTTCTGAAGTTCATATTGGGTAGTGTCCTTTTGGATTTCTTCGTGGTGCTTCGATGTTTTGATTAGTGCTTTTGCTTGTGTTTTGTGTCACATTGTTGGGTTGCTTTGGTTTGTGTACTTTGTTATAATAGTATTAAGGTTTAGTGGATTATGAGCTTTGTAAGTTCTATTTATTTGTAATTTAGATGGTCAATGTCAATGTTTTAGAATATGAAATAAACTTTCATATATATAGTTTATGTATATGAAAACAAAAATTAATTTAAAAAAATAAATAAATAAATTTATATATATATATATATATACATACATACATATCTTTTATATATATATATATATATATATATATATATATATATATATAAAAACATTAAAGTAATAATAATAATAAATAAATAAAATAAAATATACAAATAAATAAAAAATGGAAGCAAATAAAAAGACGTATATATTTATATATATAGCCTAATCCATTTTTGGTTTGTTTAATTTTATTTTTTTTATGTTAATTTTTTAAATTTATGTTATGTTAATTTTATGTATTGTGTGTTTATTGTTTAGGTCATGGTGGCCGATGGAGCATGATAAGGGAATTTCGAATGGCTCGTGTCTAGCTAAACTTTACCAATTTTGACCCAGAGTAATCTAAACAATGATAGCCAAGTTGTTTTACAGCAATCATGGCGTAATCAATACGAGACTAATTATATGTGAAAGAGATAAGATTGCCTCGTCGGTGTCCATCACGTCAGAATATGAGAGACTAGTAGGTAAAGTAGTAAATCAAAGACAATGATAAAGGTGTAAAGGAGTTGTAGACACCAAATTACAACCACTAATCCTCCATCCTAGCCATCCCACCATCCACTTGTCCACCATACACCTTTCCCATCTTCAAAAGGCCCACTTTAGTCGTTTCCCACAATTTCCTAGCCCAATTGGGATTATTTTAATATTTAATATAATATTTTATATTATATTATATTATATTTATTATAAAATACATATTTAAAAACTCAATTAACCACAACTTTTCGATTCAATTTAATATCCACTGTCCATATTCATTAATCCATGCCACATTCAAAAAGTAATCTCAACCTTAGGATCTAATTTAATCTTAGCCACACGATCAAAAGTGTAAGGCTAAAACCCTAAGAAAACCCTAGGTTGGATTATAAATAAGGGCATTTGCAAATGCTCAAACCCTGGAACCTGGAGATTAGACATTGCACCCTAGAGGAATTATTGGTGAAGCCCTAGCATAGAATCTTGGAAATCTGAAGCCCTAGCTCACCGATAAGACTTCTATTGTTCTAGTCATCACCCATTCATCCTCCCTCGCCATCACAGCCCCAATCCATCCGTCACATTCATCGACATCCCTTGGATCTGTTTCTATAGATTTCACCCTAACTTGCAGGCACCATTCCAAGCTTGCAAGGTTCGCTGCAAAGCCTACGAAGTGCTCACCAGAGCCTGCTATATTCTATAGGCGCCCTCCAGATCCTACTACATTTCACATGTGCACACCAAAGACTACGAAGCTCGCATCCAAGCCTGCCAAGTGCGCGTTTGAGCTTGTCGAAACATAAAAATGTGAATCATAACCTGCTGCACCATGCCATCTGCAATAACAAAATGAAAGCAAGGTATATCTCATTTGAATGTATTTTATCTCATAATTTGTTGATCCGGCATACTTTTTGACTTCATTGTTAACTATTTTTATTGATGTCTAAGGGTCTCACACTATGGAGCCCTCATAGGTATTACTAACCCCCTTGTTTAGTTTTTATGTATGCATATTTACAAGTTCTACACATTTTTGAACTGATGTTGAATCTGGAGTGGCCCCACACTAGATACTCGAAGCCCACTCAACCTATTGGAAGCAAGGACACACCAAATTTGAAGAGACTTTGTTGTTATTGCTAGGGTTTCGGATAATCCTAGTGCCATTGTAAATCATTGTATCAAATACTCATATTGAGTACTGATTGTAACAAAGGAGTTCATTGGCTCCCCCTATTTTATTGAATATATTCATTTGTGCAATATTTGTATTTCCTTGTGTTATTTGATTTCCTGTTATTATTTAAGTGTCGTGTTCTTGTCTTCACAGAAGTAAATTGAATACCTACAAAGCCTACAAGGCCTTGTGATGTGGCAAATTATGAGCAAGTTTTGATGAACCTTGTGGATGGGCGTATGGGGAAAACCCAATCAAGAGTGACATTGATCACCAAGGTTTTTATAGCTGGCGATGTGGATGAGAAATACATGAAATAGAGGTGGATAAAATGTGCAGCATCCATAAAATACAACTTTTATAAGTCATTTATGATAGTTATTGGAAACAGTGAGAAGAAAGGTCAAAATAAGGTTTAATAAAAGGGTAACTCAACTTTCGAATAGCTACATTCATGCTGCAATAGTATCCAAGAACATTATGATATGATCAAGGAGCAATTTCATTATGTATGGGGTTGCAGCATCTTCCAAAGTGAATCAAAATGTTGAATGAGTTCTAGAGCGATGTTGTGGATAGTTAGGTGTCAAATTGTGTGAGGTAGTCACTAGGTGAGCTAGCACCGACTACGAATTTGGTAGTGAAATGGGTGTTAGTGAGCATTGTATTCACCCTATAATGCATGAGAATATTAGGAGTGTAGTTAGGTCGAAGATAATCCTCACTAAGGGTCGGTCTTCTCAATAAGCATAATTTCAATAAGCATTATGCACGTAATTCGAGTGGCATTGTGCATATAATTCAAAGTGGCACTATGCATGTAATTCGGGTGGCATTATGCATGTAATCTAGGTGGCATTTTACATGTAAGCCAACCTTTGAAGGAAACTTTTTAAATACCCGAAAAGGCACCAATGTAATCATATTTTTGCAAATTAATGAAGTGTTGAAGGAGGTTTCCCCCTCAAAGAGGCCTGCGATTCTATCTATTGTGAGATTGTTCCTTTTAAGTAATTTTTTTTATCATATGCATTTAATTCTGAATACTGTTATAATGTTTTTGTGAGTTTATTTCCAAGAAAATGTGTGAGAGTGTGTTTATTTGAGTTGAGAGTGTGTTGTTTAGTATATTTTATAGTATGATCTTAACAAGTGGTATCATAGTGCTTTCTAGGGCCAAGTTCTGTTGTAACTAAAATGATTCTTGCCATCCAATCTACCTATTAGGTATAAATTCTATGTTTTTTCCGTTCCTATTTTTCTTTATTAAAAAAAATCCAAAAAATACAGTGCATTTTTTTTCCAGACCAAAAAAAATAACTTTTTAGTTGAGTAGGTAGAAACCCTGTGCCGGGGGTTTTAAAATATCGCAAAGGATCTATCATTATTGGCTAATCTAGATAGCCCATAAAGCGTCTAGTGAAGTGAGGGGCGATCAGGCTCCAATACCTAGGCCTCAGACAGAACTCGCGCATGAACTTAAGCTCCCACGTATCTTTGGGTATATCGGGAGACCATCTAGGTTTAAATAAACTTTTAGCCATTAGGAAGCTTTTCATCCTTGTATTACTCATAGTCTATGGGACAGCATCCTGGATGATTACCCTCAGGTATTTTCAGAGAGGCAGGTAGTGTTCTCAAGGGTATGTGTGGAATCCTCCTTGAGTAGTGGCCTAAAATATTGGTCCGAGCACTATTGTTCATCACTGTCGATATAATAGAGGGCCTATGAGTGGTACATACTCCTCTACCTAGCATTCCCTAGTTCTGTTAAAACTTCAACCTATAAAAAATGAAAATATAAAAATAAAAAAAAACCAAACCTCCCTATTTGTAAATTTGCATTTCAAATCCCCAAAAGTGAGCATATGAGAAAGGATTCCTCTACTTAAAAAATAATATAAAGTACATGCATTCGGGATAGACCATGAGGGTGACACTTAAGCTGACAGTCTAGAGAATAACAATCAAATTTATAGTGGCAGTCACAGTCAGGTCATTCAGGTCAGAGAGGTTAGCACAGTCAGGTCAAAATTTACAGTTTTTAGGGTCAGAACAGAACTGTCATAATAGTCACCTACAAAATACAGAGAATCTTGGGGCTAGTGAGGTTAGTAGTGTTAGAGAGACTATCAGGACTAGGCCAAGCAGTGAGAGCATGACACAAGGCCAGATATAGATAGTGCTCTAGTACCCAACTTTTGCTCTGTAGCTCAGAATCAAAAACTAGGGTGCCAAAAGTAGTGTTGAGAGATATAGCTCATTGTGACCACCTCTTCGAGTTGATCGTTTTGATATATAGCACCCAAGCACTTTTTTGGGCACTTACTAAAAATAGTAAGTCCTAAAAACTCAATTCTATTTTTAGTAATTGGTCACAAAAGGTTTCAAAATGGCCCAGGGTACTCGTGGACATCAAAAAGAACTAGACCACTTGGAATACTTAACAAAATCCATTGAGAACTTGCACTCGACTTTTCACTCCATAAGGTAAGAAGTCCAAGGTCTTCACCTAGAGCATGAGGCTACTAGTAATCTCTTAGAAGAAGCACTGATAGAAGTAGACAACAAACTAAAAAAAGAACCACCCAAAATAGAACACCAAGCTTAGCGTTCTGCAAGGAATCATGACCATGATCCATCCTTTAAAATGCCCAAATTGGACTTTCCCAAATTTAGTGGGAAGGATGTTGATGGGTGGCTATGTAGGGTTGGTCAATTCTTTAGACTTCATAATGTCCCCATATTTCATCGAGTCCATATGGCTTCCTTTAACATGGAATCTGAGGCTCTACACTGGTTTCAATGGTTACGTATTGTCAACCCAAATCTCTCTTGGGAGAATTTTGAATCCCAACTACTCACTCGATTTGGTCCTAGTGAGTATGAGGACTTTATAGGGGCCTTGACCAAACTACAACAAACAGGATCAGTCCATGAATACCAAAGCTCAATTTGAAAAATTGGCCAATAAGACAAGAGGATTGAATGAAGGGTTCTTCCAAAGTTGTTATATCAGTGGGTTGAAGGGGGAACTCCAAGTGGAAGTAAGAATGTTGAAACCACAAACTATTATGGAAGCTATCAGTTTGGCCCATTTGGCCAAATATAAACTCTCTGCTCAAAGGCGCCCATCAAATTTTCCTCAAAATAGACCTTCATTTCCTTCTCGATCCCAACACCCAGTTGATAATAAACCTATTGCACCCAAGTGCCTAACCATAGAATAGATGGATGCACGTCGTGCCCAAGGATTATGCTACAATTATGATGAAAAAAATTTTAAAGGGCATAAGTGTGCACACAAAAAAATGTTCTTGATAGATGTTGAAGAACCTAATAACTCTGACTAGAGTGATGAGGATGAGGACCCTCCAGAAACACCTTCTCCATAAGAAGTGAAACAAGAACCTGACACAGCAATTATAGTCCATGCTATTGCAAGCATTACTACTCCACAAACCATGAAGGTTGCAATATTTTTCAAGGGCCAACGTCTTTCCATCCTTATGGATTCGAGAAGCACGCACAACTTAATTGACCCTCAGTGGGCAAATTGCTATATCCACACTTGTAATTCCTTTGAGCTCATGGTAGCCAATGGGGGAACCTTACCTTGTAAAGAAAAATATCACAATGTTAAAATCAAGATAGGGGACTATGAACTCAAGCAGGACATTTTTGCCCTCTAGTTGGGTGAATGTGATATTGTTTTGTGATCTCAATGGTTAAGTACGTTGGGCACTATCAATTGGAACTTTGTCGAACTTTGGATGCAATTCTCCCAAAATGGACAAACACACATCATCAAGGGCTTCCCAGCAGGAACACATCAAATTATTAGTTCAAATGGCATGGAGAAATTGCTAAATAAATCATCACATGGGGTCATTGCATAACTATTCTTCATCCAACCATCCACCTCTCAAATGGGTGAAACCCCATCAGACCTACAATAGATTCTCCACAAACATGAGGCCATATTTGTGAAACCAACTACACTACCACCGCATCGCTCTCACGACCATGCCATTCCATTATTGTCGGATAGTGCACCTCCCAATATCATACCATACAGGTACCCTCATGCCATGAAGTCAGATATTGAGACAATGATACAAGAATTACTCAAGGCGGGTATCATTCGGCCTAGTACTAGTCCCTACTCTACACCAATCTTACTGGTCTTTAAGAAGGATGGCTCCTAGTGACTGTGTATTGACTACAGGGAACTCAACAAGATAACTGTCAAGGATAAATTTCCTATCCCTATGGTTGATGAATTACTAGATGAATTACATAGGACCATGTACTTCACCAAGCTAGACCTTTGCTCTGGGTACCATCAGATCCGGCTCAAGGATAAAGATATTCCTAAAACTGCTTTTTGCACTCATGAAGGTCATTATGAATTCTTGGTAATGTCATTTGGTCTCACAAATGCTCCTTCCACATTTCAAATTCTAATGAACAACATCTTTCACCATTTTTTGTGGAAGTGCAGCCTTGTGTTCTTCGATGACATCTTGATTTACAGTCACACATGGGAAGAGCATCTCAAGCATGTAGATCAAACCCTACAACTATTGGTCGACCATCAACTGTTTGCAAAAAGGTCCAAGTGTTCCTTTGGTTTGACTAAAGTGGAGTATCTGGGACACATTGTCTCAAAGGATGGTGTCAAGGTTGACCCTAAGAAGATCCAAGCAGTCCAAGAATGGTCGAAACCTCACACTCTCAAGGGACTTCGAGGATTTTTAGGCCTTACAGGCTATTACCATAAATTTTTCTATAATTATGGAAAGATAACCACCCCCATCACCTCCATGTTTAAGAAGGATTGTTTTACTTAGACAAGTTCGGCTGAGTAAGCATTCCTAGAACTCAAGCATGCCATGACCACCACTCCAATTTTAACCATGCCAGACTTCTCTAAAAAATTTGTCATTAAAAGTTACGCTTCTGGTCATGGTATTTGGGTGGTATTGATGCAATAAGTACACCCTCTGGATTTCACCAGTAAAGCCCTATCTGATCGCAATTTAGGGAAATCCATATATGCCAAGGAAATGTTGGCAATATTGCATGCAGTCCTGCATTGGCGACCTTACCTCATTGGGCATCATTTCTCCATCAAAACTAACCACCAAAGTCTGAAATACTTTCTAGAACAATGAGTTGCCATCCCCGAGCAACAAAAGTGGGTATCAAAACTCATGGGCTATTATTATGGCATCATGTATAAAAAAGGAAAGGAGAATCTTGTGGTGGATGCTCTCTCTCACCAATTTGAGACCCTTAGTATGTTGTGTGCCATTTTTGCACCATTGCCCCAATGGATTGAGCCCTTATGTCAAGAAATACTTTAGGATGTAGATTTGAAAGACTTGGTTGCTTCACTTATGGATGATCCAGAGTCTACACCAAGATATAGTTGGGATGGTCAAGATCTACATTACCATCAACACTTGGTTCTTCCTCCTAAGTCCCCACTTCGAGAGATCCTCATAAAGGAATCACATGCTACTCCATTTGCTAGCCATTCAGGGTTCCTAAAAACTTATGAGTGACTCAAGTGCACCTTCTTTTGGAAAGGTATGAAACATGACATTCACTCTTTTGTAGCTGACTGTGACACATGTCAAAGGATGAAATGGGAAACAATGTGCTCTCCGGGCACTCTTCAACCATTACCGATCCTAGAGTAGGTGTGGACTGACATCTCCATGGACTTCATAGAAGGGCTATCTAAATCTTGAGGTAAGTCAATTATTTTTGTGGTAGTGGACCGCCTTTCAAAGTATGCTCACTTTTGTGCCCTAACCTATCCTTACACAGCATCCACTATTGCCCAATTTTTTCTTAACTCCATATTTCGCCTTCATGGCATGCTAGCCTCCGTTGTATCTAATCATGATCCCACCTTTACTAGCAATTTTTGGCAAGAGTTGTTTAAGTTGCAGGGGACTCAGCTCAAAATGAGTTCAGCCTACCATCTACAAATGGATGGTAAAACAAAGGTTGTTAATAAAACCTACCTTCATTGCTTTGCCTCCGATCATCCTACTCATTGGGCAAAATGGCTTTCCTTGGCCGAATGGTGGTACAACACTTCCTATCATACCACCACCAAACTCACACCGTTTGAGGCAGTTTATGGGTGCCCTCCACTCATGCCTTCCTCCTACATTTTGGGTAGCTCCAAGGTCCAGGCCATTGATAATGCTCTGAGTCAACACACCGAGGTCCTCCACCAACTCAAGCAAAATTTGAACATGGCCCAGAATCGGATGCACCAACAAGATGATCAACATCGTTCTGAGTGCAGTTTTGATGTGGGTGATATGGTCTTCCTTCACTTGCAGCCATACAAACAATCTTCCCTACAACTTCGCAGGTGTTAGAAGCTCCCTCCAAAATTCTATGGTCCTTATCAGGTTCTATAACAGATTGGCCCTACAACTTACAAATTGGCTATTCCCCCCACTTCCAAGCTTCACCCTATTTTTCATGTTTCCCTTCTCAATAAAGTTGTGGGCACAAAGGTATAGGTTCAATCAACACTCCTTGAATTGGATGAAGAAGGCTCCATCTTACTTGCACCTGAGTAGCTGTTGGATCGTCGAACTTGCACTCTGCGCAATCGTACCATTACAGAGGTCCTTGTTCAGTGGCATGGGCTTCAACCTAAGGATGCTACATGGGAGTCTCTCCATCAACTCCAACAACAGTTTCCTCATTTTCAGCTTTGATGACAAAGCTTCTTCAAGGAGAAGGGCATGTTAGGATCTCATCCTAACCCTTAATGTAATAACTTTCTCGATGTAATAATTCCTAGTGAACGTGGGTAGTACCCATGATTAATATTTTGTAATATTCTAAGTTTTAGCTTAGGTAGTGCCTATGACAAATGGCACCCTTTTCTATGTAACACATGGTAGATAGGTTAGGTAAGGTTACCTTGTGCATGTAATTCGAGTGGTATTGTGCATGTAATTTGAGTGGCATTGTGCATGTAATTCATGTGGCATTATGCATGTAATTCAAAGTGGCACTATGCATGTAATTTGGGTGGCATTATGCATGTAATCCAGGTGGCATTTTGCATGTAAGCCAACCTTGGAAGGAAAATTTTTAAATACCCGAAAAGGCACCAATGTAATCATATTTTTTCAAATTAATGAAGTGTTGAAGGAGGTTGCCCCCTCGAAGATGCCTGTGATTCTATCTATTGTGAGATTGTTCCTTTTAAGTAATTTTTGTTATCATATGCATTTAATTTTGAATACTGTTATAATATTTCTATGAGTTTATTTCCAAGCAAATGTGTGAGAGTGTGTTTATTTGAGTTGAGAGTGTGTTGTTTAGTATATTTTATAGTAGGATCTTAACATGTGTTACATGATCAAAAGGTTGTCATTAGGGGAAAACATGTAGCAGGGTAGCGGGATCTGATAGATATTGTTGAGCAAGGTGCAGCAGAAGTATTGTCATTGTTGTCAACACAATCAGTTAGATCTAATGATGCAGTGGAAAAGTAGTTCAAAAGCCATTCAGATGCAAAAGACAGGATTTCTAATATTATTCAGAGTATGGACAGTGAGTTTCCAAGAAGACCATAGTGGCCCATTTGCAAAAGATCAAAGAAAAAGACAAGTAAGAAAAGTGTCGCGATATCGCGACATATACAGCAGGCAAGAAAAACTGTCATGATTTCGTGACATATTGGAAGAGAGAGAAGCAACAGGTAAAAGTGTCACGATTTCATGACATATTGGAGGAGAGAGAAACAACAGGGAAAACTATCATGATTTCGTGACATGTTGGAAGAAAAGAAAGCAAGTGGAAAAATTGTCACGATTTCGTGACATGTTCGAAGCAGAGGCACAAGCAGGGAAAAGCGTCACGATTTCGTGACAGGTTGGAAGAGAAGAATGCAAGTTGAAAAACTGTCATGATTTCGTGACATGTTGAAAGAAAAAGTGCAAGGAAGGAAAACTGTCATGATTTCGTGACATGTTCGAAGAGAAAGCTCAAGCAAGAGAAACTGTCATGATTTCGTGACATGTTCGAAGAGAAAGCACAAGCAGGAATAACTGTCACGATTTTGTGACAATTCAGAAGAGAAAGTGAAAGCAAGATAAAGTGTCACGATTTGCGACGTGCTGTAGAAGAGAGAGTCAAGTGAGAACTATCATGATTTCATGACAAGTTCAAGGAGAGAGAAAGTAAAATGAGAACTGTCATGATTTCATGACATGCTAGAGTTCAAGTGAGAACTGTCATGATTTCGTGACATCTAGAAAGAAATTAGACATAAAAATTCAAAGTGAGAACTGTCACGATTTCATGACATGCTATAGAAGAAAGAGTTCAAAGTGAGAACTATCATGATTTCATGATAGGTTGAAGAGAAAGCGTACGGATGCAGAAAGTGTCACGATTTCATGACAGGTTGATGAGAAAGCGTACGGATACAGAAAGTGTCATGATTTCATGATAGGCAGAAAAGAAAGCATACGGATGCAGAAAGTGTCATGATTTCATGATAGATTGAGATGGCAGCATACGGTTGGAGAAAGTGTCATGATTTCATGACAGAAATAGAAAGTAGGTCTTCAACAAGAGAAGTGTCACGATTTCAGACAAAAGCTAAGATGTGAAGTACGAAAGCAGAAGTGTCATGATTTTGTGACAAAAGTAGAAAGGAGGTCGACGAAGGGAGAAGTGTCGCGATATCACGACAAAAGCAAAATTGATGTTGACGAAGGCAGAAGTGTCACGATATCACGACAAGAGCTTAGTTGAAGTCGACAAAGGCAGAAGTGTCATGATATCATGACAAAAGCCAAAAGAAAGTGTACGGAGGCAAAAGTGTCATGATATCATGACATGTTGTATTTTCATGGCAAAAGCTATAGAAGAGTTACAGAGGCGGTTGAAGCCGACGAAGACCAATGTTAGCCGATGAAGATTAGGGTTTGCAGCCGACGAAGATTAGGGTTTGCAGCCGACTAAGATTAGGGTTATAGTCGACTAAGATTAAGTTTTTGATCTTGAAAATGTGGTTATAAAAGGAAGGTTATTTTGAAGAGTTGGTTGAAGTGAGTGAAGTGTGACGTTCGGAGATAGTGCGTAGAGTGCGAAGTTTGATCATAGTGCAGAGTGCAAAGTTTGATCATAGTGCGTAGAGTGCGAAGTTCGATCGTAGTGTGCAGAGTGCAATTCATCAAATCATTCTAAGTGTGAAAGATCACAAAGGAAGCAGAGTGCACGAAGGGGAGAAGATGAACGTTCGATAGTTAAGTAGCAGATTGTGCGAAGTGATAGCACAGAGAGAGCAGAGTGCGCACAGGACAAAAAAGTGAAGCAGATCAGTCAAGGTCTTGTTAAAGGCAAAGGTATCTTACTATCATTCTTCTAAGTTTCAGATTTGAAGTCCAAGTTGGTGCTTGGCATAAGGGGTTGGTGCTCCTTCCAGTTGGTGCTGGCAAATTAGGGGTTGGTGCTCCTTCCAGTTGGTGCTGGTAAATCAGGGGTTGGTGCTCCTTTCTATTGGGTCAGATAAATCAGGGGTTGGTGCTCCTTCCAGTGGGTGCTGGTAAACTATTTGTAAAAGTTGTTGCTTTGCAAAGGCTGGATTTGGATGGTAGTCCAAGCAGTCATTTTTGAGGAGTAGCCACATTGGTGAACCTCATTAAAATCTTGTGTTGTGTGATGTTCTCTTGCTGTTCTTGCTATATCTATTTATAAGTTTTAACTATTACTATTTTTAGAGTTGTTAATTCATGATTAAAGAGCTACACTGATTCACCCCCCCTCTCAGTGCCATTGTAAGTATAACAATTGGTATCAGAGCTAAGTCCCTGTACAAGCTTAACCAGCTAGGGTGATCTTGGAAATATCACAATGGCAGGTGGTGAAGGTTTCTCATCAAACAAAGCACCATTGTTTGATGGATCTAATTATGCATTCTGGAGAGTCAGGATGCAGACATATCTCTATGCTTTGGGATATGACATCTGGGATTCAATAGTGAGTGGATACTCAATTCCCATCATTCCTCCAAAAGAAGCAGAGGAAAAGAAACTATTTGAAAACAATTCGAAAGCAAAGAATGCCATCTTGTGTGGATTAGCAGACAGTGAACTAGTAAAGGTCATGAACTGTAAATCGGCAAAAGAAATATGGGACAAATTGAAGAGTGTTCATGAAGGAGATGATAAGATCAAAGAAGCCAAGTTACAGACACATCGAGCTTAGTTCGAAGCATTGAAGATGAATGACGATGAAAACATTGAGGCATTCATGTTGAGAGTTAATGGAATCATCAATGCAATTAGAGGACTCGACGAGAATATCGATGACTCTGCTATCATGAAAAAGGTATTAAGATCCCTTCCTCAAAGATTTGATTCCAAAGTCTCAGCAATAGAAGAAGCTAAAGATCTAAATTATTTTAGTATAGATGAAATGTATGGTTCTTTAACTGCATATGAGATGAGGATAGGAAGATCTAAACCCATTGACAGAGAAGCAGCTTTCAAAGCCCTTAAAAATAAAAACACAAAACAAGAGTCCGAGGAAGAAGAGACATCAGATGAAATGGAAGCAAACTTTGTTAGAAAATTGAAAAAGGGGAAAGGAAAATACAAAGGGAAGCTTCCATTCAAATGTTTCAACTGTGGAGGTGTTGGGCATTTTGCAACTAAATGTCCACTGAAAGAGAAGAACAAAAATGATGAAGGATCCCACCAAGAAAGAAGTGACTGGAAGATGAAAGCAAATTTCAGAAAAGGCAACTTCAAAAAGAAAAGTTTCATCTCCAAGAATGTTAGTTCATCAAAAAATAGCTCCGATGAAGAATCTGAAGAAGAAAGAGATGAAGCTCTTTTTATGGCATTTGAAGAAGTTAAATCAGAAAAAGAAGGAGTGACCTCTGAAGTTTGTGGTGAAAATCTCGAGGCTGAAGTAGACTTAGAAGGTGAGTTGGGAGATAGAAAAGAAAAAGAATAAGAAACTATCAAGAAAGCTTGAGGATGCAAATGGAATCATAACCAACTTAAAAGTTTAGATAGAAGAATCTAAGAAAATCATCGAAGATCTCGAAGTTCAAATAACCATGAGAATAGACTATTGCAGCAAGCTAGAGGAAGAGACTATTGGTCTAAGAATGCAGCTAGAAGAGATGAACAAGAAAATCAGTTGTTATCACAAACGTGAAGAAAGTTCTATGAAACTAGATAAGATCATAAATGACCAAAGACTTGCAGGCATCAGGTTTGGTCTGGGTTTTATCGAAGGAGAATCATCAAGTGGATCAAAGGCCAAAAATGTAGAATCCACAAAGAATGAAGATAAGAAATAGGTCGATCAAGGGAAATTGCCTCATGCAAAAGAAAGCAATAATGCCAGGCAGGAAAGGAGAACTGACAATAATGGATTCACCAATGTCACACATCAAAGAAGAAGAAGACCTATGGCTCCTACGGCAACATGGCAAAGACCATCTCCCAGGTTCAATTATCCCTTCTCTGGTTTCTATTTTAAATGCAATGGCTATGGACATAAAATCTTAGATTGCAAGTACAATGTTAGACCAAGGAATTTCACCAGTAGAAATGCTTTTTCTCCTTTGATGAATTACACAGTAGAATGTTATAACTGTCACAATTTTGGGCACATTGCAAGAAACTGTAGAAGCACATTTTCATCAAATCAGTTTCAGGGAAGAAAAGTTCAACCAAACAGGATGAGACAAAATAGGAAACTTCCTGTAAAACATGCACAAGCTGCTGATAAGGGAAAAACAAAACAAGAGCCCAAAACTACTATCAAAACAATGTGGAAAGGGAAAGAACGACTGAAGGAAGAAAAGGAATCCTTAATCGTTCAAACTGCTTTCAAAGCACAGAATAAATATGTACCATGGATACTAGATAGTGGATGCTCCGAGTCATATGACAGGTGACAAACAAAAATTTGATAAGTTACAGAAATATGAAGGAGGATCAGTAAAATTTGGAAATAATGATGGAGCCAAGATAGTCGGCAAAGGCTCAGTCAAAATTAGTGATGGAAGGATTAAATCAGAAGAAGTCTTATTTGTGGATGGATTGAAACATAATTTATTGAGTGTAAGTCAGATTTGTGATAAAGGTCATGAAGTGGTCTTTATGAAGCAGGGTTGTGAAGTCAGAAAAACCAACAGTGGAAAATTGATAGCAACAGGGTCAAGAACATCTGGTAACCTGTATACGCTTTCAGAGACTTCAAAAGGAGCTTGCTTTATTGGATAGGAAGAAGAAAATTGGCTGTGGCACAAGAGACTTGGTCATATCAGTTTTGATAATCTAGTGAAAATCACCTCAAAAGGGGCTGTAAGAGATATTCCCACCATCAACAAACCTGCAAACAACATTTGTGCTTCATGCCAAAAGGGGAAGCAAACTAGAGTCACATTCAAAACTAAAGAATACTACACAAGCAAACCACTGGAACTAATACACACTGACTTATGTGGACCCATGAGAACACAAAGCATAAATGGTGACAAGTATTTTATGTTGTGCATTGATGACTATTCCAGAATGACATGGATATTCTTCTTGAAGCAGAAATTAGAAGCTTTTGATATGTTCAAGATCTTCAAAAACCAGGTTGAGAATGAAATAGGAAAGAGGATCAAATGCTTAAGATCAGACAGAGGTGGAGAATTCATTTCAGAGGAGTTTGCAGAATACTATGAAAATTATGGTATTAGGAGACAGTTCTCAGTAGCAAGGACACCTCAGCAAAATGGGGTGGTAGAAAGAAAGAACAGAACTGTGCAAGAAATGGCACGAACTATGTTGGCTGAAAGCAAAGTAGCAGACAGATTTTGGAAAGAAGCAGTCCATACTGTGGTGTATATCCAAAATAGATACATGCTGAGAACACATGAAAGCAAAACTCCTTATGAATTGTGGTTCGGTAAAAGGGCAACAACAAAATACCTCAGAGTGTTTGGCAGCAAGTGCTATATCAAAAGAACTGAAGACAATCTTGGCAAGTTTGAAGATAGAGCAGATGAAGGTATTTTTGTTGGTTACTCACCAAGAAGCAAAGCTTACAAATGCTACAACAAGAGGCTAAAGAAAATTGTGGACAGTGCTGATGTTAAGTTTGATGAAGGTAAAGAACGAGTGATTAGCCATGAAACGAACTACCCAATTTATGAAGAGGTTATTGAAGGAGATGAGGAAAACGAAATTGAAAAGATACAAAAATTTGACTCAGATGATGTAAGTTGTGATTCAGAAGCAGAAGAGAATAATAAATTCAAAACAGGCAGCTGGCAGAAAAATCATCCTAGAGATCAAATAATTGGAGACCCCAAAGTTGGTGTTCAAACAAGAAGAAGAGTAGCAAGTAACTACTCTTTATTATCCAGCATTGAGCCCAAGAATGTTGCTGAAGCAAGCAAAGATGAAGGTTGGATGAAGGCTATAAATGAAGAATTAGACCAGATTGAGAAAAACAAAACCTGGGAATTAGTACCTAGACCTGCGAACAAAAACATAATCGGGACTAAATGGATCTTTCGTAACAAATTGAATGAAGACGGACAGGTAGTCAGAAATAAAGCAAGATTGGTATGCAAGGGGTATGCACAAGTTGAAGGCATTGACTTTGAGGAAACGTTTGCACCAGTAGCTAGACTAGAGGCAATCAGAATGTTTCTGGCTTTAGCTGTCTACAAGAACTTCAAAGTTTATCAAATGGATGTGAAATCAGCCTTTTTGAATGGGAAACTTGAAGAAGAGGTTTATATTGAGCAACCAGATGGGTTCCAACTTGGTGATAATCCAAACTTTGTCTGCAAGTTGAAGAAAGCTTTATATGGCTTAAAACAGGCACCCCGAGCATGGTATGCAAGACTAGACAACTATCTCACTCAACAAAAGTTTAAGAAAGGTATGGTGGATAGTAACCTGTATGTCAAAATAGAAAATGGGCATCTTATTGTTCTGGTTGTATATGTAGATGATATCATATTTGGCAGCAGCAAAGATGAGTCATGTCAAGATTTAGCAAATAAGATGCAAAAAGAATTTGAAATGTCAATGATTGGTGAACTGTCATATTTCCTTGGCTTGCAAGTTAATCAAAGTAAGAAGGGCATATTTATTTCTCAAGTTAAATATGTAAAAGAGATGTTAAAGAAATTCACAATGGAGGATTGTAAGCCAGTTAGCACTCCCATGACGACAGGCTGCAAGTTGAGCAAAGATGACAAATCTCCACCTGTTGATCAAACCATGTACAGATCTATGATTGGAAGCCTACTATACCTGACAGCTACCAGACCAGATATTTTGTAGGTAGTATGCATGGTAGCACGCTTTCAGGCCAATCCCAAAGAGACTCATGTGACAGCAGTAAAGAGGATTCTTCGGTATCTCAAGGGTACTATGGAGTATGGGTTGTGGTATCCAAGAGGTAAAGACTTCACCCTTATATCATATTCAGATGCAGATTGGGCTGGATGTGTAGATGACAGAAAGAGTACCAGTGGAGGTGCATTCTATCTGGGAGACAGATTGGTTGCATGGCACAGTAAGAAGCAAGAGTCAGTTTCTTTATCAACAGCAGAAGCAGAATATATTGCAGCGACAACATGTTGTACGCAGGTTTTGTGGATGAAACAAACCCTGAAAGATCTTGGTATCTACTTCAGTGAACCAATATCAGTTAAGTGTGATAACACCAGTGCAATTAACATCTCCAAGAATCTGGTAATGCATTCACGGACAAAACACATTGCTATCAGATATCATTTTTTGAAAGAGAAAGTTGTTGAAGGTGAGGTTAAGTTGGATTTTGTTCCAACTACAGAACAAGTAGCAGATATTTTCACAAAACCATTGCCCAAGGAAGTGTTTGAGTACCTTCGAAACAAATTGGGAGTGGTCACACTTCCCAAGAATTGACTAGCTACAGGGATCACTTTCTCAGGGGGAGCATTTGAGTATTTGATTATTCTTTTGCTCATGATCATAATTTGTGCTAAGTGCAACAAATTGTGCCTGAGAATGTTGTGCATGGACTCAGGGGGAGTCTGCAGTAGCCCTTTGGTATTATTGACAAAGGGGGAGAAGAGTTACAGGAAATTACACATGTGTTGCCAACAATTCCAAAGGGGGAGATTGTTGAGCAAGGTGCAGTAGGAGTATTGTCATTGTTGTCAACACAGTCAGTTAGATCTAATGATGCAGTGGAAAGGCAGTTCAAAAGCCATTCAGATGCAGAGGACAAGAGTTCTAAGGTTATTCAGAGTATGGACAGTGAGTTTCCAAGAAGACCATAGTGGCCCATTTGCAAAAGATCAAAGAAAAAGACAAGTAAGAAAAGTGTCGCGATATCGTGACATATACAGCAGGCAAGAAAAACTGTCATGATTTCGTGACATATTGGAAGAGAGAGAAGCAGCAGGTAAAAGTGTCATGATTTCGTGACATATTGGAGGAGAGAGAAACAGTAGGGAAAACTATCACGATTTCATGACATGTTGGAAGAAAAGAAAGCAAGTGGAAAAACTGTCATGATTTCGTGACATGTTCGAAGCAGAGGCACAAGCAGGGAAAACTATCACGATTTCATGACAGGTTGCAAGAGAAAAATGCAAGTTGAAAAACTATCACGATTTCATGACATGTTGAAAGAAAAAGTGCAAGGAAGGAAAACTATCATGATTTCGCGACATGTTCAAAGAGAAAGCTCAAGCAAGAGAAACTATCATGATTTCGTGACATGTTCGAAGAGAAAGCACAAGCAAGAATAACTATCACGATTTCATGACATATTAGAAGAGGAAGTGAAAGCAAGATAAAGTGTCACGATTTCATGATGTGCTGTAGAAGAGAGAGTCTGAAGTGAGAACTGTCACGATTTCATGACAAGTTCAAGGAGAGAGAAAGTAAAATGAGAAGTGTCACGATTTTCATGACATACTGCAGAGTTCAAAGTGAGAACTATCATGATTTTGTGACATGCTAGAGCTCGAAGTGAGAACTATCACGATTTCATGACATGCTATAGAATTCGAAGTGAGAACTATCATGATTTTCATGACATGTTGTAGAAGAAAGAGTTCGAAGTGAGAACTGTCATGATTTCATGACAAGTTGAAGAGAAAGCGTACGGATGTAGAAAGTGTCACGATTTCATGACAGGTTGATGAGAAAGCGTACGAATATAGAAAGTGTCACGATTTTGCGACAGAAAAGAAAGCATACGGATGCAGAACGTGTCACGATTTCATGACAGATTGAGATGGCAGATACGATTGGAGAAAGTGTCATGATTTCATGACAAAAAGAAAGCAGGTCTTCAACAGGAGAAGTGTCACGATTTCATGACAAAGCTAAGATGTGAAGTACAGAAGCAGAAGTGTCATGATTTCACGACAAAAGTAGAAAGGAGGTCGACGAAGGGAGAAGTGTCACGATATCGCGACAAAAGCAAAATTGATGTTGACGAAGGCAGAAGTGTCACGATATCACGACAAGAGCTTAGTTGAAGTCGACAAAGGCGAAGTGTCACGATATCATGACAAAAGCCAAAAGAAAGTGTACGGAGGCAAAAGTGTCATGATATCATGACATGTTGTATTTTTGTAGCAAAAGCTACAGAAGAGTTACAGAGGCGATTGAAGCCGACGAAGACCAATGTTAGCCGATGAAGATTAGGGTTTGCATTATACGAAGATTAGGGTTTGCAATCGACTAAGATTAGGGTTACAGTCGACTAAGATTAAGTTTTTGATCTTGAAAATGTGGTTATAAAAGGAAGGTTATTTTGAAGAGTTTGTTGAAGTGTGAAGTGCGACGTTCGGAGATAGTGCACAGAGTGCGAAGTTCGATCATAGTGCAGTGTGAAGTTCGATCGTAGTGTGCAGAGTGTGAAGTTCGATCGTAGTGTGCAGAGTGCAATTCGTCGAAACATTCTAAGTGTGAAAGATCGCAAAGGAAGCAGAGTGCGCGAAGGGGAGAAGATGAACATTCGATAGTTAAGCAGTTGTGTGAAGTGATAGCAGAGAGAGCAGAGTGTGCATAGGACAAAAAAGTGAAGCAGATCAGTCAGGGTCTTATTAAAGGCAAAGGTATCTTACTATCATTCTTCTAAGTTTTAGATTTGAAGTCCAAGTTGGTGCTTGGCATAAGGGGTTGGTGCTCCTTCCAGTTGGTGCTAGAAAATCAGGGGTTGGTGCTCCTTCCAGTTGGTGCTGGCAAATCAGGGGTTGGTGCTCCTTTCTGTTGGGTCAGATAAATCAGGGGTTGGTGCTCCTTCCAGTGGGTGCTGGTAAACTATTTGTAAAAGTTGTTGCTTTGCAAAGGCTGGATTTGGATGGTAGTCCAAGCAGTCATTTTTGAGGAGTAGCCACATTGGTGAACCTCGTTAAAATCTTGTGTTGTGTGATGTTCTCTTGTTGTTCTTGCTATATCTATTTATAAGTTTTAACTGTTGTTTTTTTAGAGCTGTTAATTCATGATTAAAGAGCTACACTGATTCACCCCCCCTCTCAGTGCCATTGTAAGTACAACAGATATTTGCAAGCAGTGTCATACCAAGAATCCAAGGTCGAATGACCATGTAACAGATGAGTTACCATAATTATTTTCTTTAATTACTCCAACGGAGCATATGTCTTGGTTAAAAGCAAGCATAGGATAGTGAAATGCTTGGTTAAAAGGTAATATGGAAGCAACCATACAAAAGGTGTCATAAAATGAAAAGAATCAAACACTATTTAAAATATAAGGCATGGTAGAGCATTATGAAAAGTAAGTGAGGGGAAATGGATACACGTTCTCACATGTTATGTTATCATAAAAGAAGAAATAAAGACAAAAACCAAAGAAGCATTAAAACAGGTGACCAAATAGAGTTCGGTGGATCGTCATGAATCTGACCAGAGGATAGTATAAAATATTACATCTACCAACGGTTACCCAAAATAAAGCTAGTGAAGAAGAGTGAAACTAAAGCAAGCAAAGGATATCTGGGAGCCTTTAAATACAGCAAAAAACTAGAATCTAGAGGTTGGAAACTCGAGAGGTTGAGTTGTAGGTTGAGAGAAAAAATGCTATGCTGGACCTGCTTTGAGATGGTTCCTTCCATTCCGCTGGACCAGATGTTTATTATTTGATGCCATATTAAAACATGTATACTGCATTTTGGGATGATATTGAAAATCTTTTTATATCGATATATTGAAATTTTAAGGCATTTTTATGAATGCTCATGTTTGGTTCTTTATTATGTCAATGTATTGCACCTTATCCATAGGATATTGCACCTCATTAAAAGTTAGATTGCATAAATATGGATCATTTTAATGCAGGTTTTGGGTGCAGGATACTAACATTGCAGGGTCTCTTAGATTTTATGTGTTGCAGCATGATTTTATATTTGTTTTTATTTTATTTTTATTTCTAACCCTGTCCTTTTCAAAATAAAATTAAGTTTTAAAAATAAAATACAAAAATAGATTCAAGGATTCAAAGAATAAGATCTGAAATTTTATTTAGAGAAGTTTTGATTTTGTTCTTGAACATTTTCAAAATTCCAAAATTATTTAAAGTATGCAGTTTTAAAAGGAATTTTGGGGTCTCAATTTTGCACAATTTCATATTTTGGGTTCTATTTTCATTTCAAGCAGTAGATTAATTCCTCTGTATGAAAATTGCAATTTCATAAACAGGGGGTAATTTATTTGGAATTTCATATGCCATTATATTAAAAGCAATAAAGTGACTTCCTTCATGAAAATTATAGTTTCATTGAAAGGGGGTACTTGATAGGGCATTTCAAGCAATCAACTAACTCTCTTTATGAAAGCCAATTTCATTAAGGATAGTTATTTGTAAGGCATATTAAAGGCTACTATAGCTACAAAGTTGGTCATCCAAGATTACTCTCTTTCCATTTTTGAAGCAACATAAAAGGAATTATTTCAGCATGTAATATTCATATTTTAGAGATAAAGCTTTATCTTTTACTTGATGTTTAAAGCAAGGTTTAATGAAGGATAAAATGGGTTAAACTTGCTTAATTTAGAAAGATAAAATCCATATAAAACCTTTCAAGATAAAAGGAATTTCATTCCCACATCGTGGTCATATGAGGGCCAATCACATTTATTTTCCATTTAATTTTCATGAACAATAATAGCACATCATACTAAAGTAACCCCAGCACATGCTCCTTGTTAACAGTTTTTTTGCAGATCACTAAGGTATTCCATGCACTCATTTTACAAGCATACATGCACATATTAAAGCAAAAGGAACCTTCGATAAATGTTTATTTCTTTGCAAGAGAGGGTTTGTAAATTAAAATACTAACTATGAGTGTGGTTTTGTGCTTGGGCAAAATTACCACCCAATAGAAATAAACCTTCATTAGTTCATATGGAGATCCTAGGTCACAAATTGACACAAGTAATTTTGGATAGAGGATCCAGTGTCAATGTGCTACCTGAAAGAACTTGGCTAGAATTAGGTGCTCCATCTCTATGGGATCTGATGTTTCAATTATATGGTGTTGACCAGTATGGTATCAAGACAAATAAAGTCTTGACAGCACAACAAGTGGTGATAGCTGATGAAGAATTTGTCTTGGATTTTGTTGTGATTACTATGCAAAAGCCTGCATACGATGCTCTCTTAGGAAGAGGATGGCTATGAGTAGAAAAATTTAATCACAACTGGGGAAAGAATTAGATCAATTTCAAGAAGGGACAGCATAAATATATGATTAATCTAGCTAATCAAAAATTCAGTGAGTATGTAGCTACGATAGATGAATCAAAAAAATCCTCAAGAGATGAAGGGTATGAACCTGATGGACAAGGAACGTTGTACCTGGATGAATGTAGTGCAGATGAAGCTATATTAGCTAGCAAACCTCTTCATTTGTAAATGGAGGAGTATGAAATTTTTTAGTCCAACTGTATCTGTATTGATTTAGAGAAGATCAAGGAAAAACAAGCTGAACCAAAAGTCAGCTAGGAACCCAAGGAGATAGAAGAGAAATGGACATTTCTAAAATATTTTGTAGAGCATATAGTAGGATATGTAGATATTGATACAATATCAGCACACTCGAATAATGTAGAGAAAGCAACAAGTGAGCTGGATAATATCAAATATGAAGGATCTCGAATAGTGGACATCAATCTAGGAATAGAGAAGGAACCTAGGATGATTCACTATAATGATGATTGGAACCCTGTACTAAAAGCAATGAATTTTAAGATATTCTTGGAATATAAGGATGTCTTTGCATGGATATATAATGACTTGAAGCGATTACCACTTAATTTATGTGTCCATAAGATTACACTAATGTCTGGAGCACAACCCGTAAGGAGGAGACCATATAGAATGAATCCAAAGTATGTTACATTAGTGAACGTAGAGATAGAAAATATGCTGGTAGGAATCATCTTTAGGGTGACACCCAGTGAATGGGTATCACCTATAGTGATCACCTTGAAGAAGGAAGTGGAAAAAATTATAATATGCATTGAATTTAGAATTTTAAATGCAGTAACTATCAAGGACCCCTTCCCTATTCCCTTCACAGATTCTATCCTAGAGAAAGTTTCAGGGCATGAGATATATTCATTTTTGGATGGATTTTTGGGTTACAATCATATTAGTATAGTCAAGGAGGATAATTTTAAGACCACATTTGTTATGGATAATGGCATCTACACATAAAATAAAATACCATTCATACTCTGCAATACCCCAGCTACATTTTGGCGCATCATACTGTATATATTTGACCAATTGGCAACAGAGAACTTCAAATATTTTTTTATGATTGGTCCATTTATGAAAATATCAAGGCACATCTTCCTGCCCTTAGTGAAGGCATGAGCAGGTGCAAAAATACACAGATATCATTAAATCTTGGGAAATGCTATCTGATGGTACCATATGAGAAATGTTTAGGACACATAGTGTGCAGTGAAGGATTAAAAACAGATCCTAATAAGATTCATGTGATATTGCACATGGCACTTAAAACCTCCTCGGATTGATGAGATATTATCGAAGGCTTATCATGAAATATGCACATGTATCCTATCCATTGGATTCCTTAACAAAGAAGAATATTCCTTTCAAACGGATATAGGAGCACCAAGGAGCCTTTGAGGAGCTAAAGGCTAAGCTTGTGAGTAGCCTAGTTTTGGTGTTCCCAAACTGGGATAAGGAATTCCATGTCCATATTGATGCTTCAAATTTTGCAATTGGTTGTGCTTTAGCACAAGAAGGATAGTTCAAGCTAGATCAACCTATTTTCTTTGCTAGTCACCTATTGTCAAGGCTAAAGAGAAATTATAGTACAATAGAAAGAGAAGCTTTGGGAATGGTATATGCAGTCCAAAAGTTTAGGTATTACCTATTGGTGAATCCCTTTGCTTTCTACGTTGATCACCAAGCTCTGTTGTACTTGATAAATAAACCAATGATACAAGGATGGGTCAGTAGGTGGCTCGTCACCCTATAGGAGTTCGTATTTCGAGTAGTAGTGAGACCTAGTAAGAAGCATGTCATTGCAGACTAGATTATCTCAAATACGATCAGGAGAGCCTATAGGAACAAGAGTTATTGATGAATTCTTGGATGCACAATTATT
Organism: Wollemia nobilis; assembly: GCA_028583015.1. Classification (NCBI taxonomy): domain Eukaryota; kingdom Viridiplantae; phylum Streptophyta; class Pinopsida; order Araucariales; family Araucariaceae; genus Wollemia; species Wollemia nobilis. The sequence goes on from JAQPPZ010002068.1 coordinate 3,606,720, forward strand.
CACCATCAATGTTGTTCCATCATGGTACAAGTTGATTGGCAAGTACCTATCCACATATGAGTTGCCACAGGAAATGACAACGATCGAGAAAAAGAAAGTGATCATGAAGTCAACACCCTTCTAGTTGATAGCAAGATTGTTGTATAATATGGGAAGTGATGGTATCCTACGAAGATGTGTGATGGAAGAAGAAGTCAAAGTGGTATTGAAAGAAGCTCATGAAGGCTTAGCAAGAGGGCACATGGGACCAGATGCGATAGCTAGGAAAATATTACTAGCTGGACTATGGTGGCCCACACTGTATAATGATGTGAAAGAGTATGTGAAAGCATGCGATACTTGTCAAAGGGTAGGAAAGCCGATAAAGAGGGACTTTATGCCATTGCATCCATCACAACCCTAGGAACTATTTGAAAGGTGGGGATTAGACTTCATCGGACCATTGAAGACATCTCGAGAAGGAAGTGTAGATACATCGTAGTAGCAATGGAATACTTGACAAAATGGGTTGAAGCGAGAGCATTACCTGATAACTCAGCTAAAAGTATAGTGAGATTCTTGTACGAGTAGGTAATCACAAGATTTGGTATTCTGCTATAGATAACGAGTGATCGAGGAGGACACTTTGTTAATGAAATCATCAAAATGTTGACGACAGAGTTCAAGATTTTGCACTCATTGTCTAGTCTGTATTATCCCAGAGCTAATGGGTAGGTGAAAGCAACAAATAAAGTCCTGGTATCTACTTTGTATAAAACCTATGGAATAGAGGGAGCAGATTGGGAGGAAATGCTACCATCTATTTTATGGGTATATAGAACAAAATTTAAACCTACAATAGAGCATACACCTTTCCAATTAATGTATGGACAGGAGGTAGTGGTGCCAGTTGAATTCTTGATACCAAGTTTGAGAGTCACGGTAGAGCATCGCTTGGGTGATCAAGAAATTTTGGAAGAGCGACTGACATCACTGATCAAATTAGATGAAATAAGAGTCATGGCATAATGGGTGATTGAGGTAGCTCAAAAAATAAGGAAGGCATGGCATGACAAACATTTGAGAAAGTTAGAACTTAGTCCGGGTGACTTGGTTCTAAAGTTTAATGGGAAGAGGGAAATCAAGCCTGGTAAGTTGAAGATGTTATGGCTTGGTCCCTATAAAGTGGTTGAAGTAATGAATAATGGAGCAGTCAAGTTGTAGAACTTGAATGGGATGGAGGTACTCGACACTGTAAATGGCTCAAATTTGAAGCCTTACAAGGTACAATGCTTATTCATTTCTTCAGAAGAGATTGAACGAAGAAGATGAGCAGAAGCTCAACGAAGGACTCAAGATGAGCCAGGTCCATCATAGGAGGAGCCTGACATGGGACTCGCACACTTATTCATAGAAGGGGAGGAGACATGACCAACCATAGAACAACAAGAGTTGGCACCTCAACTCAGAGAAAGAAGAAGATTGCGAGTGCATGTCAGATTTGTAGATGGGACCGAACGAGTAGAGGAGGAAGATGAAGAATGGATTCCTCCAAATGAAAGAGGACATCAAGAGATAGTACTATTACCCAAAAATAGGGGAAGGCAAGAAGAAGCACCCCAAGTAAGCAGAAATATGATGTATCCTCGGGTAGAACGGAGGGAACTACCCCAACAAGCTGAAGGACGAAGAAGGATACGGTTAATAGTACGATACGAGGATAGAGTGGACACCTTTGAAATGGAAGTTCTAGAGGAAGACAGGAATGAGACCATCAATGAAGAATTGGTTGGACTTACTCCATTGGCTCGGATAGGGCTATTACAATAGAGAATGTGATTACAGACTCAACAATTGCAAGAAGAATACCAGATGTTGCGAGGTCATAATGTAAGGTTGAGAGAACAAACCATCCAGGAATTGGATAGTACAATACGAATATTGGATGAACAAAGAATAGCTAGGCTACAAGAGCTAGAAGGAGAACCTGAGGATGATGAGGGGATAACTCCAAGAAGTAGTGTAAGAAATTATGGAGCGAGCACAAGTTTACAAGTACCACCAAATGATCCGCCAATGATGAATGAAGATGCAAAAATATTGTGGTGAGATATTGAGGAAGCAACCACATCACCTGAATCACAAGGTGAGGCACGACTAGATTTGAGTGACTCCAATAATGAAGGAATGCCTTGGCTAGTAAGGGAACCTAGCATAGAAAGTAGTGATGAGGATGATTGCCCAGGGAACCCCTAGAATCCTTGAGATAATCGTGATCCCCCAACATGTACAACAACACAATGACAACTAGGGAGATCATAGGAACATCAAACCAACCTTGATCCGCAAGCATATATAATAGCCTATCGATAGTTGAGAAGACAAAGGAGAGAAGTACGAATATTGGAGAGACTGATGAATTTACCAACAGATTGGGTGGAACAGAGAGAAGAGAATCAGAATAACTCAAGTTCTAAGATAGACTTTTCTGACGCATATAGAGAGGTCTTGGCAACTTCATCTCCATAAAGAAGCTTCGAGGAAAGAATATGGAGACGTCGCTTAGCATGTGCAGATCATAGAATCAGAGCACTATGATAATTATCACCAAGCACAAGAAGAAGTAGAAGTCCACTAGCCAACATTGAGTTGGTAGAGATAACTCCTGATAATCGAGCAATGGGAGGAAGGAACAGAGAAGGACCCCTAAGGCTTCAACCAGGAAGGGGAGGAGGTATTCGACTACAAAGTGAGCAAGGACAAGGTGATGTTACAATTAGAGGAGGAAGAGGACGAGGAAGGTTTTGACCCCCTACTCCTAGATGGCTGGGAGATACACCTTTAGCTTGTATGAACTAGATAAGGAATCTATGAGGGTTACCATGGATGAGAGGAATCTTACCTAGCCCCACAAGGTAGTATCCATTAGGACGACCACCACTAATCCAATGAGGACCTCAAAGAGTGGTAGGTGGTAGAGGATTACTCCAAGAAAGGGAGGAATCACCATTGGCATAGAGAAACCTGATGTCAAGAGGAATAGGATGGGGAAGACACTCATGCGGGAGAGGCCTTGCTGGTAGAGGAAGAGTACATTTTGTAGATGAAAGGAACCTAGGGACAACTAAGGATCCGATCACCAAGTCTAGAGCCAAAATTGATCCGAGGGGATAGGCGGAGAAGTTACTCGAATGATAGTAGAGTAGTAAGGACACCGCTACCAAGGGATCAATCACCTATGCGATAAGAGAAAAGGACACCAGGTGAAGATACTCTAGCTTGCAATTGTACAATTCCAAATTGTACACATGGTAGTGGAAGGCCAGGGAATGTAGTAACATCACAAGTGGAGATGAATCGACCTAGAGAGCAAGTGGCACCAGGTGACACAACCACTTAGAATATCATAGTCGAACCTCCAAGAGAAGAATCTGATGGGATCGTACAAGTGAATGTCACTGTACGATTTCCATGGTGGTAAGTGTAAATAGGTTAGGAATGAAAAAAAATAAAAGAAAATAAAATAAAATACCTTAATTGTGAAAATCCCTCGGGATGCAATTAGGAAGGAAGTGGGTTGAAAACCAAAAATGGTGGCCTCTTCAAGAGAGAAAATAGACAAAAATTTCTCTAAGTGATAGATTGTACAAGTCAATTTTTAAGATGAAAAAGCACAAGTGATAGATCGTACAAGCCAATTTTTGAAGTCAAAAAGCATAAATGAGAGATCGTACAAGGGAAATTGGAAAAAGTACATTGGAAATCATACAAGAAGGCATGTTGTATGATTTAGGTCGTACAATGTATGATTTTAGGCACAGTGTACGATTTTCAACCGTCGCATTAAATGTTCGCATGTGTGGATCGATGAGTTGTCGAAAAAGAGCGGAAAAAGTTAAAAATTGCATGAAAAGCGATGAGTTGTCAATCATCCAGGCAAGGAAGATGAAAAGACATGCAAAATGGTGCAATTTCAAAATTTGAGCGGTTAGGGTTTGGAGATAGTTTAAATAGAAGGCTTACCCTAGCAATTTTTTAAACCGTACAAAGAGAGTTCAAATTTTTTTAGGAGAACGAAGGTGACAAGCATGCAACTGAATGGAGGCAACCACATGGGCATTAAAACTCACCAATAAGCTGCAATAATTTGTGACCCATTTTCAAATTCGCACCAGGGAGACTTTTCGCATTCGAAGAAATCAAACCAAAGAAGGAAAAAGGAGAAAAAGTGAGGGTTTGACTCCATTGAAGGAAGAATTCGAGTTCAGCCAGAAAGAAAGGAGGGTTTGCAGCAGATGGCATCCAAACATGAACCAGGTCATTGAAAAATGTACATTAGGGTTCGAAGAAGTGGCAGATTGGAGCCGAAGCGGAGAAATTATAGGGAAAAGGAAGTTACAAACCCTAAATTAGACAAAAGTGGCCAAAAACGAAAGGGAGAAGATGGAGGAAAGGAAGGAGAAGACCGTACAACCATATTTGATAGCCAAAATTTTTTTTTTGGGGATAAATTGTGCCAAGTGTGGAAGAATTGAGAAATTGCTCCTAAAAAGCATTGAAAAGATAGATCGAGGTATTTTGGCAACTGGGTCAGAGAGAAATCATAGAAGAAAAGTGAAAAATATAATTTTTAGGTGGATAAGGGTTTGAAAAGATGTATTGTATGATTTTGTGATAGAGTGTATGGTCTCAGAAGAAAAGTTATGCGATTTTGGGTAGTTTTTGAGCTATTTTTAGCCATTTGGAGCAAATCGTACGAAATCATATGGATTCGACGAGGGGGAGCAACTGGAGAGGGATACTATATGGAGTAGTACATCCCTATATGATTTTAGGCTACAATTGTATGATTTGTAGAATATTGAATAGTTTGAAGACCGAATAGTGATAGATTGAACGATTGTATGATCTAGAAGGGTTGCTCATAAGGAAACCATATAGGAGTAAGAGGAAGAGTAGATTGTATGATTTGTAGTAGATTGTATGATTTTTGAGACACTTCTAATTGTAGAATTGGTGATGTTCGAGTAGTAAGATAACTAGAGGTATGGCAAGAAAATGATTTTAGTCAAAGAGTTTAGATACCGATTAAGAAGAATTGTAGCCAATAGGGTGGAACGGTCACCAAGACCCTTGCACAAGAGAGAGTCATGGCTATGGTAGTACCAAGGGTGATAGTTTTAGTCCCATGATTGGCATGGTACTCATCCTTGGAGAAGAGGAGGATACAGGCCATGGAGAGGTCAGAGGTACTGGAGGGCTGATAGAAGGAGAACACCACCAAGACATCGAGAGGAGAGGATGGCACAAGAAAGGATTTTGAGGAGGGAATTGAGGAGTGAGGTACATGTTCTAGATTCGAATGAGGATCTAAGTAGTGGACCTGAGGAAGGTTAGGTGGAAATAATAAATATATCATTCGTACAACATGGAGGAGAGACATGCAGGAGGTGGTGGAGTAATGAACAAAACAAGAACCACCCCTAGAGAAAATAGTTTGAGGAAGCTGGTGTAGTTGTAATAGCGCAAGTGCCACCACACCAGAAGACCTTCTTCTACAACTATCTATTGTAGATGGTTCAGGCATATAATCCTACAACCAGAACTACCTTTGTCAATGTGGGCAAGAGGTCGGTGAGAATAGAAGTTATGATGGATGCATTCAAGAAGACATTTGGATTGCCAGCATACGACACGAAGATAGTTAAGAAGTTGGTTGATCCAATTGAGACATATCGAATCATCACTTTATTAACTAATGTGAAGTCACCGACTGATGCAAAGATCTCGGGTGTAGGGACTCAAGGAATTAAATAGAGCCAATTGAAAGGGAACGATTGACCATGTGCTATGAATACTGTGATGGCTCGACTGTTAGGAGATACACAGGCCATAAAGATGCCAATATGGATGGCTCAATATGTAGAAGGTATCACCAAAGGGATCAAGTATGATTGGGGTACCTATCTAGAAAGAAATATGCATGAAGTACTAATGAAAAGATCGAAGAATTTTGGAATGACTTTCCATGCCATTGGATTGTTATTAAATGTTGTTATGGAAATGGGAATCCACTTTCCAGGTTTGATAGAACCTAGGAATGTGAGGGTAGGATATCCAACCATTTTGAGGTGGGCAAAGTTAGTACCTATTTAGAAGGAGACTCTAGAGAAGTCTCGGACAAAGAAAGAATAGCAGGCCACTGAGGTATAGGAGGATACTCCTTCGGAGGATGAGGATGTACACCCTCGAAGAAAAAGGCCTAGGAAGTTGGAACTTGAACTAGAGCAACAAGCAATTCAAAAATGGTAGTAGGAGTAGCCATCAGTTCAGGAAAGGGAGGAAATTATGGGGAGGTAATCCAGCCCAATACAAATAAGGACAAGGAGGCAACGATAAAGAATGGCAAAGAATCCCACTCTAAAAAAATAAACCGAGACTGTACAGAAGGATCAACAAGAGGAAAAGAGACAATCAGACTCAGAGAAGTTGGATCTGCATGAGTGGAATTGGGTAGAAGTAAAGAAGATACTGGAATCCCCATAAATCTTCTAGCATAACAAATTTGAAATTTTAGACTCTTCAAAATTATTGGAGGATATAGAAGTGGGGTAGATAGCACAAGAAGTGGTAGCCACTACTCAGGAGGAAAAGGAGGAAACCAAAGTGAGAGTGGAAGCCTCAGAGGAAGAGTCTAGAAAAAATAAGAAGCCCCATTTCAAATTCATGATGGGGGGAAGTTCAAAACAAAATAATCCAAGTGATGTGCAAGAAGAGGTGAAAGCATCACAAGAACAAGAAGAACCTATTGATAAAAAAGTCACAACGATGGAGACACAATAGAATCAAGAAGAAGAGCAGGTGATTGAAGAGCAACAGGTGGGCTCCACTGAACAGAAAGAAGCCCAAGAACAGATAGAGTAGCAACAATCTTAATAGGATATTGTGAATATAGAAGATGATATGGAGGTGGAGAAGATAGTGGAATAGACTCCACCAAGAGAAAATATAAATATAGAGAGAGCACTACTAGAGCTCAAGGGAAGCTCTAGCCACCACATGGAAGAGGAGGAAGAACAAACTCCTACAGAAGAGGAACTACGAAGAATGCAAACAAGTTACCTTCTGAAGGTACCATAGTTTGACAAGATCAAAATTGAGGAGGTAGTGCAGGTAGTAGAAGATGATGTGGAACATTTCTTCTCTCAGATAGGCAATGCCATAGCTAGCACCAAATTACAATTTTGTATTGGATGCATGGGAGAATTGAAGTTGTGGGAGGAACAAGTGTCTCTCGAATTGGAGAAGATAATAGAATGGGTGAGCAACGAGGAGCGTACAAGGAGAATTATAGACATTCATGTACAACACCCATGGAAGTTACCCAGGGAAGAGGTAACCATGATGTTGGGAAGAGATGACTTACCAGAGGGAGTGAGAACCAACTACAGGTAGTATTCGAGGTTGTACCTAGATAGAACCAATCATCTAACTTGTCCCATGAATACAGTGGATTTGGAACACAAGAGGGTCACTGCAAGATTGGCTATCACTCTAAGGAAGTTGAACTTCCTAACACATTGGATAGAGTGGTTGAGCATCAGATTGGAGCAGATTTATCAGCTCAAGGAAGCTCAGAAGGAGGAGATGGAAGCCACTCAAAAGGAAATGATTGCAATGGAGGAAGAATTGCAAAAGTGTAAGGCTATGGTAGAGGAGAAAATAAAGAAATTGGAAGAAGAACTGCTAAGCACTAGAACTGATTTTGAGGCCAGACTTAGCTCACTTGAAGAAGAGAAGTGACAGGTCTCACAAATGGTAGAAGATAGGATTAAGGAGTTGGAGGCTCAACTCAGAGCAAAGGATGAATAGGTGAAAACATAGTTGGCCAAAAAATATGAGAAAATGGTAGCACAGGCCAAGAATATAGAAGAGCTTATGAAGGACAACAAAATATATAATGATATGGTCCTAGAGAAGCAAGCACAATTGAAGGCCAGAGAAGATATTGTTCATGCCTTAGAGGCTGATGTTGACCACCACCTGAAGACCATTACAGAGAAGAATGAGGAGCTTCAAGTGGTAACTCGAATAGAAGCTCATTTGTAGGAGAATTTGAAGAAGAGTGCCACTGATCATGAAAAGAAAATGAGGGAACTCCTGAAGACTGTCAAAGAGAAAGCTAATTACCATGGGGTGAAAGCAGTGGAAATGGGGAACTATGCAGCCAAGTTGAAGAACGAACGTGCAATTCTTCAATCCCAAGTGGACGACTTGAAAGAGGTGGTCACAAATTATGAGGTACAACTAAAACAAAAGGATGAGTCGATGAGGACACCGACCAAAGTAAAGGGGAGGGAAGATGTAGGTAGCAAATCCTCCTCCCAAGAAGAAGAAGTGATAAATGGATTTGCCCAATTTTGATAGTTTTGACAAGTTTTGTAAATCATACAAGTAGGAGTAAATCATACATCCAGGAAGGCAAACCATACAAGGTAAAGGTAAATCATACAAGGCACAATGAAATGAAGTGAAATGCATAGGAAATGTAATTTCAAGTTGTAATTGTGCATGTATTTGATTATTAAGGTGTTAGACTTAGTAAAAGTCTTAATTAATGCATTTTGTTATGCATGGGTGGTTGTAAATAACTAATTTCCTCAGGAACCACTTTGGAATGGCCTAGGCAATATTATATAAGGCCCCATTTTCAATTTTGATGGTCTGGACATATACTGGTTATAATCTGATAGAGTTGGATTCTTCTGGTTAATCTAGCAAGTGTTAGGAGTTAGACTATGCTCTGAGAGAATGATTGTATGTCATTACTGAAAAGTAATGAATAATAATCAGAACTCATAGCTTCTCTCATGTGTTGTATGATTCTGGAATGGTTGAATAGCAATTGATGGTTTAGTTATGTTGCATGTACTTTTGTTTGATTGTTTTGGCTAATTTATGCATTATTGTGGAATAATGGATGGAATCGACATTGGTGTAGCTCTTTGGAATGATCTGGAATGATGATAATCTCAAGGAAGATGTATTGAACCCTTTTGTATGATTTATGGGCATCACCATTGGATTTGCAACTCTCTCAAGCCCCGTTGATATGTTTTGCATGTTATTGGAAAAGGATTAATTACCACATTAAACCCTTACAAAACCTATATGAGAGAGATTGGTCCATTAGAGTATCCAATTTGGCACTTGTATGTACCTTTTTTCCATACAAATCATACACCAAAGTTCATACAAATCGTACATAATATAGTTACCCGATTTGGCAGTTTATGCGATTGGAAGAAACTTACCCGATTTGGCAGTTTTGGGAAATCGACTTGTTGGGTTACAAAACTATGTACGACAGCCTACAAAACCGAATATGAAGGATTTTTTGAGTGTGGAATCATACAATATCCATCACTGTATGATTTTGGATCATATAGTGTGTCACTTTGGCTTCCGTACAAGTTGTTCATTGGGCGTAAACTAGTAGTTTTAGAGACCATACGGTCATACGATTTGGTAAACAAGTTGGGATTAGTAAATTGACCATATTAAGCATTAGAAATCACCTCCCCACTGGGAATACTACACCCCTATGCTACATAAGATGTGTGGTTGAATGGATGTGAATGATTGTGAATGAAACATGATGGTGAAATAGGTGATTTCCTAATTTAGTACAACATTTTGCAATATCGTACTAGTTGTTTGTGAGGGCAACTTAAGACTGCTTTGCTTTTGTGATCAACACAAGATGATCCAATTGCAAATAAAACAAATGCATATTCAAATTTTTTCTTTTGATTGATTGATGAGCGTATGATGATATTTGTCAAATCATTTAAGCTGAGTGGCAAGGACAGATCAAGTGCAACGTTTAGTATGTGGTTAGTACTGATATGCAAAATAGAATCAAGATGTGTCCAAACATATCAGGTTTCGTATTCAAAGTGTGGTCAGGGCCACTATCATGAATAACATCAAGACATGTCTACTTTTGTACATGGCTCTCGTGACTTAGCACATATTTTATTGGGATGGGGTTTATCTTGAGATAATCTTTAGAAAAACATTGTGTAGATAGATGTGATATCCATGATTTGAATGTTTGATTGTTTGATCGCATGCAAAGCATATTTGTGTATGAATACCCCATCAAGCAAGGATTCAGAAATAAAATGGATGAAATGTGGTGATGAGTTGATTGATAGAGGAAAATGGTGATAAAAAGTGGAAAAAATGGGCAAACAGTGGTGGGAAATGAAGAGGAATCTGCAAAAGTGAAGAAAAGGTGGAAATGATGTGATGAGGGTTGGTTTGCATGATAGTATGCAAACCTAAGTATTTAGGGGTATAAGACCCCTTTTTGTGCATGCAAGGCTCATTTGTGTTGTGAAAAATTATGAGGAGAGGAGTGAGGAAGAGTTTGCAAAGCGAAGCGTTGTCAAAATCTTGAGCTAGTGTTGAGATGGCAGGAGGGAATGTAGGCACGAGTTGTCATTACAGTACACCACTAGTAAGTGCACGAGACTCAAACTATTTTGAATTGCGTAATATTTTTGGAAAGTATGATAATGTAGGTTTGAGTGTGAATGCATGTGTGCATGTGGTGTTTGTTTGAAATATGTGCACAAAGTGTAAAAGTGACCAAATGGGTATCCTAAAATGTTTATTTTTTTCTGGTTTGACCATTAGATTGAAATATTTGATTGTGTGGCGTATGACGTATGTAGAAGAGTTGAATTTGTTTGTTTTACATGAATGGTGTACTATTATTGGAATTTATTTGAATTTTTATAGTGAAATATCAAAATGGGTGTCCAAAAATGTGATTTATTTGATGTTTTATAGTGTGTTGGCAAGTCGTGTGGATGTGTGCCATGAGATGTATGTGTATGAGGTTGTGGTAGGGTACCTAGGTTATTATCTATCTCTCTCTCATTTGTGGAATGTTATTGTGGATAATGTATTGTGGATGAATGATTTGATATTTTTGCATATTGGTGAATGGTTCATGTTTAATAATAAATGTTATGCAACAGGTTAACTTTGTTATGTGACGTGAAGTATGTACTATTTTTAGCACTTGTTTGAACTTTCATCATGAAAGGCCAAAATGTGTGTCCAAAAATATGATTTTTTTTACGTTCTGTAATATGGTAGTGTGTTTTCAAAATATGTGTCTCGAAATGTGTGCTTGTAGGATTGTACGTTGTTATGTAAGCAATGAGTGTGTTGTTTTTGCATGTGAAATAAAAATTTGCCATGAAAGGGCCTAATGGGTGTCCAAAGATGCCCTACTTACAAATTTCACATTAAGGGATGCAAACCAGGTTCGCATGGCAGGGTGCGAACCATAATTTTTTTTGGAAGGTGTGATGCATGGGATATGTTGCATAATATTTGTATGTGATGAATATGTATATAGTAGAATGAAAATGAATTTATATACATGTGAAACTGATGAAAATTTTGTAGTGCAGGGGTGCAGTATTCCTGAAAGGGAGGTGTTTTCCAAGGGCTTAGAATGATCAATTTACTATTCCTAATCGATGGACCAAATCGGACAATCATACAGTCTTCATAGCCATCAATTTACGATAACAAAACAGCTTGTATGAATCCCAAATCGTACCACTATATGATCCCAAATCGTACAATGATAGGTCTTATACAATTTTACACTCATCCAATCCTTTAGATTCGGTTTTAAAATCTTTCGTACATGGTTAACTAAATTGTTCGATTTCCCAATACTGCAAAATTGGGTAAGTTTTCTTCAATCGCATAAACTACCAAATCGGGTAGATTTATTTTGTATGATTTGTAAGAGGTCTGATGTACAAGTTGTATGAAACAAAAGTGCAACAAGGTTCCAAATTGGATACTCTTCTATGCCAATATCTCTCAGCTAAGTTTGGTAAAGGTCTAAAATGGCAATTAATCCATTTCTACCAACATGCAAGTTCCATCATCAGGGTTTGAGAGAGTTCTCTCCAATGGTAATATCCAAAAATCATACAATAGCCTTTAATACATATTTCTTGATATCATCTTGATCATAGACTATTCATAAGATTCACACCAATGTTATTTTAATCCAATTTTTCCATAACAATGCATTAAGTATCAACCATAAATAAGTACATGCAACAAAGATAAACTACACAACATTATTCCACCATTCTAGGATCTACAGTACATGAGAGAAAACTATGAATTGATATTCTTCTTCATTACTTATCAACAGTACCATACAATCACTAAAAGGTAATCAACAATCATAGGTATGCATCAATACTTCCTACTATTCAGACCAAAACATATCCAAAACTCACAAGCATTAACCAGACTAACCAGGCTATCAAAATTTAAAAGGGAGCCTTATATAAAGTTTCCCAAGTTGTTCCAAAGCAGTTCTTTAGGCAATTCATTGTTCACAACTTCCCATACATAACAAAATACATAAGTATACATTTTACTAAGTCTAAACACATCATTTATCAAATACATGCACAATTACAACTCAAATTGCATTTCCCTTGCATTTCATGACACTTTGTATGGTTTGCCCTTCAGTTTGTATGGTTTACCTCTTGCTTGTATGGTTTGCTCCTACTTGTACGGTTTACCAAAACTTGTCAAAATTATCAAAACTAGTAAATCTTCTTATCACTTCTTCTTCTGGGAGGTAGATTTGCTGCCTACATTTGTCCTCCCCTTTACTTTGGTTAGTTTCCTCATTGACTCATATTTCTATTTCAGCTACACCTTGTAATTTTTTACTATAACTTCCAGGTCTTCCATGTGGGTGTGAATAATTACGCGTTGATTCTGCAACCTGGCTGCGTAGTTGCCCATTTATACTGCTTTCATACCATGCTAATTGGCTTTCTCTTTGGTAGTCTTCAATAGTTCCCTCAATTGTTGCTCATGCTCAATAGCACTCTTCTTAAGCCTCCCTAAAAATGTGCCTCTATTTGAGCTGCTACTTGTAACTCTTATTCTTATCTATAATGGTCTTTATATGGTGATTAATATCAACCTCCAAAGCATGAACAATCTCTTCCTTAACATTCAATTGCACTTGCTTATCCAGGACCATATCATTATTTCATTTATTGTCCTATGTGAGATCTTCTATATTCTTATCTAGTATTACCAATTGCTTATCTTTCATGACCAACTATGTTTTTAGCTATTCATCCTTTGCTCTTAGTTGGGCTTCCAACTCCTTGATCCTAACTTCTACCATTTGTGAGACTTGTCACTTCTCCTCTTCAAGCGAGCTAATTCTAGCCTCAAAACTAGTCATGTTGCTTAGCAGTTCTTCTTCCAATTTCTTTGGTTTCTCTTCTATCATAGCCTTACTCTTCTACAATTCTTCCTCCATTGCAACCATTTTTTTTAGTAGTCTTTGTCTCTTCTTTCTAAGCTTCCTTGAGCTAATAGATCTGCTCCAATCCTCTACTCAACCACTCTATCCAATGTGTTAGGAAGTTCAACTTCCTCAAAGTGATAGCCAAGTCTGATGTGACCCTCTTATGTTCCAAATTTCTTGTGTTCATGGAACAAGTCAGACAATTGGCTCTACCCAAATACAGCCTTGGATGCTACCTATAATTAGTTCTCACTTCGTCTAGAAAGTCTTATCTTCCTAACATCGTTGTTACATCTTCCCTAGATAACTTCCATGGGTGTTGTACATGAATATCTATAATTTTCTTGTACACTCCTCACTGCTCATCCATTCTGTTATTTTTTCCAACTTGATTAACACTTTTTCTTCCCATAGCTTCAACTCTCCTATGCATCTAATACAAAAATATAATCTAGTGCTAGCCATGGCATTGCCTATCTAAGAGAAGAAATGTTCCACATGGTCTTCTACCCTTTTTACATCCTCCTCAGTTTCAAATTTTGAGAACTGTTTGCATCCTCCACAGTTCTTCCTCTGTAGGATTTTATTCTTCCTCTTCTTCCAAGTGGTGACTAGAGCTTCCCCCAAGCTCCATTAGTGCTCTCTTTTTTTTTATCTTTTCATGTGGTGGAGTTTGTTCCACAGTCCTCTCCACCTCCACATCTTCTTCCACATTCACAATCTCTTGATGAGATTGTTATTGTCCTATAAATTCTTGGGCTTCTTTTTATTCAATTAAGCCCACCTGTTGTTCTTCTGTCACCTACTCTTCATCCTAATTTTTCTAGGTTTCCATTATTGTAATTTTTTTAATAATATGATCTTCAAGTTTTTGTGATGCCTTTGCATATTCTTGTGCATCACTTTGATTGTTTTGATTTGTACCTTCTCCCATCACAAATTTGAAGTGAGGCTTCTTCTTCTCTCTAGACTCTTATTCTGAGGCTTCCACTATCGCCTTGGCTTTCACTTTTTCCTCTTGAGTAGTGGCTATTACTTCATGTATTATTTTCCTTACTTATTTATCATCCAAAATTTTTGGAGTCCAAAATTTTAAAATCATCATGGAAAATCTATGGATATTCCACCATCTCCTTTGCTCTTGCCCAATTCCAATCTTGCAAATCTAGCTTCTCTGAGTCTGACTATTCTTTTTCTTATTGATTCTTTGTATAGGATCAGCTTGTTTTTTTGGAATGGGATTGTTTTCCATTATTTCTTGTTGTCTTCTTGTGATTACTCATATTAGGTTGGATTTCCTCCTCATAATTTCCTCCATTTCTTGAACTGACGGTTGCTCTTGGTGCCATTGCTAAAGTGCTTGTTGTTCCAATTCAGGTTCCAACTACCTAGGCCTTTTCCTTTGAGGGTGTACATCCTCCTTTGAAGAAGTATTCTCATGTACTATAATGGCCTATTGTGCTTTCTTTATTCAAGACTTATTTGGAGTTTCCTTCTAAATTGGTACTGACTTTGCCCACCTCAAAATGGTTGGTTGTCCTACCTCAATATTCCTAGGTTCTGTCAAACAGGGTTATGCATAAGGGATCGGCCCCAAAGTATATATATATAAAATAAGGGTGAATCTAGTCCTAAGGTGTATATATATCAGGATGAATTTTTCAAAAATTTACAGAACATTTATCAAAATATGGCAATTTTTCAAAAATTTTGCACTTCAATTATAAAAAAAATTTAGAGTCACTTTTGAACTATTAAATCATCCTAAAACTATGCCACATGGCAACTGTCACAAGGTGACTATCACATGGCTACTTTCACAAGGCGACTGTCACATGGTGACTGACAATAATTTCATAGTTTTAGGCATCAATATATATCCAAACATAGGCATATTTGTACTCGTTGGAAAGCTCTTTTCAAGCTTGATCTAATGGAAGTGTTTTTATGAAGTTTCAAGATTATTTAATAGGTCAAAATCTATCCCAAAATGACATTACTTCCTTACCACCATATTTGGGCCACTTTTAACATATTATATCATATTAAACCTTAATAAAAACACCACCATTAGATCGGGATTAAAAAAATCTTTCTAATGAGTATAAATATGCCTATGTTTGGATATATATTGATGCCTAAAACTATGAAATTATTGTCAGTCACCATGTGATAGTCGCCTTGTGATAGTCACCATGTGACAATTACCTTGTGACAATCGCCACATGGCGACTGTCACATGGCGATTGTCACATGGTGACTGTCAATAATTTCATCGTTTAGGAATCAATATATATCTAAACATAGGCATATTTGTACTCGTTGGAAAACTCTTTTCAAGCCTGATCTAATGGTGGTGTTTTTATGAAGTTTTAATATGATTTATTATGTCAAAAGTGGCCTAAAAAATTAGTAATGAAGTAATGTCATTTTCGGATAGATTTTGACTTTTCATTGTCGTAGATATGTGGAAGTAGATTCATACCAGGGTCAACAGTGTTTTCTGTAGATATAATACTAGGGTTAATACTAGGGTCATTATCATTATTCTTTTTAAAAGCATACCTTATTTTAAAAATATAGGTAAACAATGGACAAAATCCATCCACCAAAAATCACCCTTCTTAATGAATGAAGACATTATATATAAAATTAACAATGCACAAAAATTAATTAGTGAGTAAGTAAAGACGTTCATACCTTCAATTTGTGCAGATGTTGATGGCTGACTGGATTTTGAAATATTATGAAAGTATGAGGATACTCCTTCTATCATAATTTCAAGACTAGCATCCCTTCTTTCCACTACCAACAGGTGACATTTTACCTATATAAACATAAGAGTAACAAGAAAATCATTTTGAAAAATGGAAATAACTGGTTAAATAGAGAACTACTATTCAAGACAATAGAATATTTGACCCAAGAAAGCTTGAGATTGGTGCCCAAATAATAAGAAAATATCATTATTGAGTGTTAATGAAAAAAATGTATAAAAAAAACATAATTGATAATAGAAACTTACCAGCAAATGGTTGGCCCTGTATATCAGTCTTCATTTGACATTCATCGTTTGATAGTCATCTTGTGACAGTCAGAGTGACAGTTGCCTTGTGACAGTTGTGGCATGTTAGTCACCTAATGTCAGTCATGGTGTGTCAGTCACCCAATGTTAGTCACCCTATAATAGTCATTGCGTGTCAATCGCCTTAAACCAGTCATGGCATGTCAGTCGCCTTGTGACAGTCATGGCATGTCAGTCGTCTTGTGATAGTCATGGCATGTTAGTCGCTTTGTGATACTCACGACATGTCAGTCACCTTGTGACATTTGTGGCATGTTAGTTACCAAATTTTAGTCGCTTTAGTCGATCATCTTGTGTCACTCGCTTCTACCAGTCACTTTTTGTGGTTGCCTTGTGACAGTCGTCTTGAGACTATGAGTGCCACTCCGAGGGTTACCTATATATAGTGGGGGTACAAGAGGTGAATTGGGCAAGATAAAAAAAATTTAAATAATTTTAGGGTGAATATTAGGTGAGAATACATATTGTATCGGGGCAAATTTACCCTAAAAAAAATTAATTCCATAATTTTTGAGCGAATGGGCCGACCTCTAGGGTCCCAAAATTAGAAAAATAAAAAATGTTAAATCCTAAAATTTGCTATAAATTATAAAATTTTCCCTTGGGCATAACCCTTCTATTAAACTTGGAAAGTGGATTTCCATCTTCGTAATAGCATTCAATAACAATCCAATAGCATGGAAAGTCATCCCAAAATTCTTAGGCCTCTTTGTCAGTACGTCATGCATATTTTTTGCTAGATAGATACCCTAATCGTATCATATTCCTTGAGTGATACCTTCCACATACTGAGCCATCTAGATTGGCATCTTCATGGCTCGTGTTTCCCCTGATAGTCAAGCCATCACAATATTCATGGCATATGGCCAATCAACCCCTATCAGTTGGCTCTATTTAATTCCTTGAGTTCCTGCACTTGAGGTCTTCACTTTGATTGACGATTTTATAGTGGTGAGTGAAGTTATGATGTGATGTGTCTCAATCGAATCAAGCAACTTCTTCACTACCTTAGTACCATATGCTGGCAACCCAAATATTTTCTTGATTGCCTCTGCTATGACTTCTATATTCACCAACTTGCTTGCCCACATTGACATAGATAAGTCTGGTTGTAGTATTATATGCTTGAACCATCTGCAATAGATAGTTATAGAACAAGATCTTCTTGTGTGGTGGCACCTGTGTTATTACAGTTACACCAACCTTCTCAAACTATTTCCTCCATGGATGGTTCTTATTTTCTTTATTGCTCCACCACTTCCTGCATGTATCTCCTCCATGTTGTACGAATGATATCCTTGTTATTTCAACCTGTATTTTCTCAAGTTTGCTACTCAAATATTCCTCTATATTTTGGGTAATGGACTTCACTGTGCAACTCCCTCATCAAGATTTTTTCCTATGCCATTTCTTCCTCTTGAAATCTTGGTGGTGTCCATCTCTGATCAGCCCTCCAATACCTTCGCCCTCTCCACGGCCTGTATCCTCCTCTCCTCCAAGGATGAGTACCGAGCCAATCATGGGACTAAAACTATTGCTCTTGGTATTACCATGGATGTGACTCTCTCTCGTGCAAGGGTCCTAGTGACCATTCCACCCTATTGGCTACAAATCTTCTTAACCAATATCTGAACTCTTTGTCTGACATTATTTTCCTACCATTCTTCTGGTTAGATTTGCTACTTGGACATCACCTATTCTAAAATTATAAGTGCCATAAAAATCATATAGTCTACTGTAAATTATACAATACACCATTCAACTTGTTCATGTATAGTTTTTAGATCAATAGCCACCTCCAGATCATACAATCTCCTCAAATGCTTCAAATTATTCAATATTTTGCAAATCGTACATATGTTGCACCAAAATTTACAAGGCCCATACCAATCTATACAATGTCCCTATCTACCTTATCCCCTTCACCAAATCCATACACTTTCATATGATTTTGTATGATTTACTCAAAAAGCTTAAATCAACCTAAAAATTACCTAAAATTGCACAATTTTTTGCTGAGATCATATAATCTACCTTCCAAATTGTACAACACATCCTTTAAAACCCTTGTTCACTTGAAACTCATGTTTTCACTTCTTCTCCATGATTTATCACCAACCCAGTTGCTGAAATATCTCAATCTATCTTTTTAGTATCATTCTAGAGCAATCTGTAATTTTCCATCATTTGGCACAATTTACCCCCAAAAACAAAAAAAATTGGCTATAATGTAGGGTTGTATGGTCTTCTCCTTTCTTTCCTCTACCTTCTCTAGTTTTTTTTTGGCTACTTTTATCAGATTAGGGCCTGTAATATCTTTTATTATACAATTAATTTACTTTGGCTCTAATTCACAACTTCTTCAAACCCTGGTGTACATTTTTCCATAATTTGGTTCTTGCTTGGATACCTTCTTCTACAAACCTTAATTTTCCTTAACTAAAATTTGAAATATGCTTTTAACGAAGTTGAAACCCTTGCTTTTCTTCTTCAATTTGATTTTATTGAATGCGAAAAGTCTCCTTGGTGCAAATTTAGAAATGGGTCATGAAATCTTGTAGTTCACTGATGAATTTTAACACCCATGTAGTAGATTTCATTCAGTTGCATGCTTTTCACCTTTGTTCTCCTAAAAATTTTGAATTCCTCCTTGTTTGATTTGCAAAATTGCTAAAATTAGCCCTTTATTTAAATTGCTATCAAACCCTAACCACTCAAATTTTAAAATCATGTCACTTTGCATGTCCCTTTCTCTTCTTTGCTTGGATGATTAACAACTCATTGCTTTCCCCAAGCAGTTTTATCTTTTATCACTCTTTTTCAACAACACATCATTCAACATATACGAACATTAAATGCGATGGTTGAAAATCATACAATTCCACCTAAAATCATACATTATACGATCTAAATTGTACAACATACTTGTATGATTTTTCTTGTACTTTTTCCATTTTTGCTTGTACGATCTCCCACTTATGTTTTTTCAGCTTTAAATTTGATTTGCACGATCTGTCACTTAGAGGAATTTTTCCTTTTTCTCTCTCTTTAAGAGGTCATCATTTTTTATTTTCAACCCACTTCTTAATTGCATCCCGAGGAATTTTCACAACTAAGGCATTTTATTTTATTTTTTCTTTTTCTTTTTATTTTTTTTTTCTTTTTCTTTTTCTTTTTCTTTTTCTTTTCTTTTATTTTTTTTCTTCTTTTCTTTTTTTTTCATTTCCTAACCTATTTACTCTTATCGTTGTGGTAATTGCATAGTGACATTCACTTATACGATCCCATATGATTCTTCTCTTGGAGGTTTGACCATGACATTCTGAGTGATTATGTCATCTGGTGCCACTTGCTCTCTAAGTCAATTCATATCTACTTGTGATGTTATCGATTTCCCTAGCCTTCCACTACCATGTGTACAATTTTGGATTGTACAATTACAAGTTGGAGTATCTTCACCTGGTGTCCCTTCCTCTTGTCGTATCAGTGATTTATCCCTTTGTAATGGTGTCCTTACTACTCTACTATCATTTGAGCAACTTATTTGCCTATCTCCTTAGATCAATTCTAGAACTAGACTTGGTGATCGGATCCTTTGTTATCCCTAGTTTATTTCATCTACAAAATACACTCTTCCTCTTCTAGCAAGGCCTCTACTACATGAGTTTCTTCCCCATCATATTCCTCTTAACATCGGGCTTCTCTATGCTAGTGGTGATTCCTCCCTACCTTGGAGTAATCCTCTACCTCCTACCACTCTTCAAGGTCCTCGTAGTATTAAGGGTGTTCATCCCAATGGATAGTACCCTATAGGATTTGGTAAGATGCCTCTCATCCTTGGTATACCTTGCAGATTCCTTGTCCAGTTCAAACATGCTAAGGGTGCATATCTCGACCATCTAGGAGTAGGGGGTTGGAACCTTCCTTGTCCTCTTCCTCCTCTAACTATAACATCACCTTGACTTCATTCATTCCAAGGTCGAATACCTCCTCCCCTTCTGGGATGAAGCTTTAAGGTTCCTTGTCTATTGCTTCCTCTTGGTGCTTGGTTATCAGGAGTTATCTCTACCAACTCAATGTTGGCTAGTGGACTTCTTCGTCTTACACTTAGTGACAATTTTCATAGTGCTTTGATTCTATGATCTGCATGTACTAAGTGATGTCTCCATATTCTTTCCTCAAAACATATTTATGGAGATGAGGTTGTTAAGATCTCTCTATATGCATCAAAAACAATTACCTCAAAACTTGAGTCATTTCGATTATCTTCACTTTGTTTCAGTAAATCTTCTGGAAAATTCATCAATCTCTCCAATCTCCTTACTTCTCTCCTTTGTCTTCTTAATTTTCAATAGGCTATTGTATATTCTTGTGAATCAAGGTTGTTTTGATGCTCTTGTGATCTCCCTAGCTACCTATGTGTTGTTGTACATGTTAAGGGATCACGATTATCCTGAGGATTCTAGAGTCTCCTTGGGCAATCGTCATCATCACTACTTTTTTGTGCTAGGTTCCCTTACTAGCCAAGGAATTCCTTCATCACTAGAGTCACTCAAATTCATCTATGCATTACCTTGTGATTCAGGTTATGTGGTTACTTCCTCAATGTCTCACAAAACAATATTTGCATCTTTATTTATCATTTGTGGATCACTTGGTGGTACTTGTGATTTTTTTCTTGCACCATCATTTATTATACCACTCCTTGGAGTTATCCCATCATTATCCTCAGGTTCACCTTCTATTTATTGTATCCTAGCTATTATTTTTTCATCCAGCCTTCGTATTGTGTTATCCAATTCCTGGACGGTTTGTTCTCTCAACCTTACATTATGACCTTGCAACATTTGATATTTCTCCTACAATTAATGGGTCTATAGTCGCATTCTATATTGTAATAGCCCTATTTTATATAATGGATTAAGTCCAACCATTTCTTTGTCAATGATCTCATTCTTATTCTCTTCTATAACTTCCATTTCAAAAGTGTCCACTCTATCCTCATATCATACTATTAATTGTATCCTTCATCCTTTAGCTTATTAGGGTAGTTCTTTATGCTCCAGACAGGGATATATCATGTCCTTATTTACTTGGGATGCTTCTTGACTTCCCCTATTTTTGGATAATAATCTATCTCATGATATCCTCTTTCATTTGGAGGAATCCACTCTTCATCTTCCTCTATTACTCATTCGATCCCATCCATAAATCTAACATGCATCTGTAATCTTCTTCTTTCTCTGGGTCGAGGTGCCAATTCTTGTTGTTCTATGGTTGGTCTTGTATCCTCACCTTCTATGAATAAGTTTGTGATTACCATGTTAGGATCTTCCTATGATGGACCTTGCTCACCTTGAGTCCTTTGTTGAGCTTTTGCTCATCTTCTTTATTAAATCTCTTTCAAAGAAATGAATAAGCATTGTACTTTATAAGGCTTCAACTTTGAACTATTTACAATGTCAGGTACCTCAGTCCCATTCAATTTTTGCAACTTTAACTCTCCATTATTCATTACTTCTACTACTTTGTAGGGACCAAGTCATACGGTCTTCAACTTACTAGGCTTGATTTCCTACTTTCCATTAAACTTTAGAACCAAGTTACTCAGACTAAGTTTTAACTTCTTCAAGTGTTTATCA
Source organism: Wollemia nobilis (assembly GCA_028583015.1). NCBI lineage: Eukaryota > Viridiplantae > Streptophyta > Pinopsida > Araucariales > Araucariaceae > Wollemia > Wollemia nobilis. The sequence continues at coordinate 3,628,816 of JAQPPZ010002068.1, forward strand.
TGCCAAAGCTTTCTTATTTTTTGGGATACCTCAATTGCTCATTGTGCCATGAATATTCTTCCATCCAATTTAATCAGTGATGCTAGTCACTCTTCAAAAATTTCTTGATCACCCAAGTGATGCTCCACTACAACTCTCAAACTTGGTATCAAGAATTCAAATGGCACCACTACCTCTTGTCCATACATCAATTGGAAAGGTGTATGCTCTATTGTTGGTTTAAAATTTATTTTGTGCCCACAAAATAGATGGTAACCTTTCCTCACAATATGCTCCTTCTATTCCATAGGTTTTATACAAAGTAGATACTAGGACTTTATTTATTTCTTCCACCTACCCATTTTCTCTGGGATAGTATGAACTAGACAATGAATGCAAAATCCTAAATCTGGTTTTCAGCATCTTGATGATCTCATTTATAAAGTATCCTCCACGATCACTTTTTATCTGTAGTGGAATGCCAAATCTTGTAATTACCTGCTTATACAAGAATCTTGTTGTACTTTTTGCTAGTTGTCAAATAATGCTCTTGCTTCGACCCACTTTGTCAAGTACTTTGTTGCTACCACAATGTACCTGCACTTCCTTCTTCGAGATGTTTTCAATGGTCCAAGAAAGTCCAATCCCCATATTTAAAATAATTCATGGGGTTTTGATGGATGCAATGGTATAAAGTCCCTCTTTACTGGATTCCCTATTCTTTGACAAGTATCGCATGCTTTCACGTATTCTTTTACATCATTATACAATGTGGGCCACCATAATCCTACTAGTAATATTTTCCTAGTGGTTACATCTGGTCCCATGTGCCCTCCTGCTAAGCCTTCATGAGCTTCTTTCAATACCGCTTTGACTTCTTCCTCCATCACATATCTTCATAAGATATCATTACTTCCCATCTTATACAATAATATTGCTATCATTTGGAAGAGTGTTGACTTCATAATCACTTTCTTTTCTCGATTGCTATAATTTCTTGTGGCAACTCTCTTGTGGGTAGATATTATTGGCCAATCAACTTGTACCATGACGGAACAACATTCATGGAAAATAACTGCACATCAGTAAATTCATCCAAAACCTATGTTCCTGTAGGATCCCTTGATCCTATTCAAGATAGTTGGTCTGCAATTACATGCTTCTGACCAGGTCTTACTACTACTCAAAATACAAACTCCTATAGGGTAATGAGCCACCTGCTGACATGTCCTTGTATCATCGATTTGTTTATAAAGTACAATAGGGCTTGGTGATCTACATAAAAAGCAAAGGGATTCACCAGTAGGTAATACCTAAACTTTTGGACTGCATATACCATTCCCAAGGCTTCTCTTTCTATTGTACTATAGTTTATCTTCGCCCTTGACAATAGGTAACTAGAAAAGAAAATAGGTTGATCCAACTTGAACTATTCTTCTTGTGCCAAAGCACATCCAATTGTAAAATTTGAAGGATCCATGTGGACATGGAATTCCTTATCCCAATTTGGGAACACTAAAATCGGGCTACTGACAAGCTTGAACTTCAAATTCTCGGGCTATTGACAAGCTTGAACTTCAACTTCTCAAAGGCTCCTTGGTGCTCCTTTGTCCATCTAAAAGGAACATTATTCTTTTTCAATGAATCTAATGGATAGGATACATGTGCATAATTCCTAAGAAACCTTCGATAATACCCTGTTGATCCCAGGAATGTTTTAAGTGAACTCACATCATATGGTTCTTCCATGTGCAAGATCACACGGATCTTATCAGGATCTATTTTTAATCCCTCACTACACACTATGTGTCCTAACTTCCCTTATGGTACCATCAGGTAACACTTTCCAAGATTTAATGAGATCTATGCATTTTTGCACCTACTCATACATTCACTAAGGGCAGGAATATGCTCCTTGATCTTCCCATAAATGGACCAATCATCCAAAAATGCTTTGAAATTCCTCATTGCTAATTTATCAAATATATACAGTATGATGCACTAAAATGTAGCTAGGACATTATAGAGCCTGAATTGCATTTGATTGTATGCATAGATATCATTCTCCATAATAAATGTGGTCTTCAAATTATCCTTCTTGGCTATACTTATTTGATTGTAACTCAAAAATACATCCAAAAATAAATAGATCTCATGTCCTACGACTTCTTCCAGGATGGAATCTGTGAAGGGAATAGGTAAGGGGTCCTTAATAGTCACTAGGTTTAGACTCCTAAAGTACACACATATTCTGATTTTGTCCACTTCCTTCTTCAAGGTGACCACTATAGGTGATACCCACTCACTGGTCATAACCCTAAAGATGATTCCTACCTCCAACATCTTTTCTATCTCTGCATTTACTAATGTAGCATATTTTGGGTTCATTCTATACGGTCTCCTCCTTACTGGTTGTGCTCATGTCATTAGTTTAATCTTATGGACACATAACTCAGGTGGTACTCCCTTCAAGTCCTTGTATTTCCATGCAAAGACATCCTTATATTTGAAGAATATATTTATTAGTTATCGCTTTCAGTATAGGGTTCCAATCATCACCACAATGAATCATTCTAGGTTCAACCTCCATCCCTAGATTGATGTCCACTATTTGAGGTCCTTCATATTTGATATTCTCCAACTCACTTGCTGCTTTCTCCACATTCTTTGGGTGTGCTGGTCTTGCATCAATTTTTGCAACTCTTACCGTATATTCCATAAAAAATTTGGAAACGTCCATTTCTCTTCCACCTGCTTCTTAGGTTCTTGGCTGAATTTGATTTTTTCTTATATTTCTTGATCTCCTCTGAGTCAATATAGAGGTATTTGGACTAAAAAATTTCATACTCCTCTATTTTACAATGAAGAAGTTTGCCATCATATCTAGATTCATCTTCACTACATTCATCCAGGTACAACATTCCTTCTCCATCTAGTTCATATCTTTCATTTCTTGAGGATTTTTTTGATTCATCGATTGTGGTTACATCCTCACTGACATTTTGATTAGTCATATTAATCATATATTTGTGTTTTCCCTTATTGAAAGTGATCTGATTCTTTTCCTACTTATGATTAACTTTGGCTACATGTAGCCATCCTCTTCCCAATTGAGCATCATAGCTTCTGCATAGTAATCGCAATGAAATCCAAGACAAATTCTTGGTCAACTATCACCACTTATTGTGCTATCAATACTCCCTTTGTCTCGATACCATACTTTTTAGCACCATATAATTAGAAGCTTAGTGCCCATAAATATGAGGCATCCAGTTCGAGTCAATTCCTTTTAGGTAGCACATTGACGCTAGATCCTCCATCCAAAATAACTTGTGTCAATTTGTGCCCCAGGATCTCCATATGAACTAATGCAAGTTTCTTTTCCCCATCAATCATCAATATGATAGGTTCCATAAATTGGTATTTTTGTTTATTTTCTTGAATCAGTTGACTCTGCACTTCCATCACCTTATGAGGTTGTATCTCTTCCACCATCACTATTTGTAATGATGGGATAGCTTCCAACAGCTATACAGCTTTACAGATTTCTCATATGTTTTTTATTGTACTGCCTTCATATTTTTCTTATATTTTGGTAGCAATCCATCTACAAACCACCGCTTCACCAATACATCTTCCAAAGGCATCTACATATTATATACTAGCTATTTTAGTCTACGATTATATTATTTTACTTGATTAGGTTTTTTCTTCATCATATAAAGTTTAGTGAAAATGTCTCCATCATCCTTTAAAGGGTGAAATTCTTCAATGAATTTCTCTTTCACTTGATTCCAAGTCCTAAAATATATTGTATTTTCCATTTTTAGATACCAATCCATCTCCAATCCTCTCAAGGTAGCAGGAAATAAATTCACCTAGTCATCTTGCTAGTCTATGTCATTTTCCTTCCAAATGGTTATATAGGTTCCAATATGTCTTGTGGGGTATTCCTTACCCTCACCTGTAAAAGGTGGACATCTCTTCTTGGCTGCCTTATTAGCCATATTCGAAGAATCATCCTCGTCATTTGAGGAATCTTATGGAATATTTATTTGATTCCTCCTTGGGGGTATTTTTCTACACTCATCGTCAAAATTTTCTATTCATGGTATCTTATTCTATCCCACCAATCATTGACCAAACTCACATGCATATTCACTTTGCAATTTCCTTCACTGATGTAAGGGATATGGTCTTGGTCCTTCTTTCTGAGACCCCATGCCCTATTGCCTTGGTTCTTGACTCCCATCCTTTGCACTCCCTTGTAACCCTTCTATCACTTTCTTAGGTGTCACCATCCACTCTCCCTCCTCATGTACTACTTCTCTATCAACTCACTCCTCTACTTTAGGTGGTTCTAGTACCTCCTCTTTTGTCTCTATCAATAACACCTCAAAATATCCTTCTTCAGATGCCCAAACATTTTCTCTTTCTAGTTCATATGTACTATGGTCTGAGTTACTTGCATTCTCTCTTTGAGAAATTTGCATGCTCCTTCTTACTAGAATTTTTTCTCATACTTCCCTTCTCCTACACATTTGCACACTGGTGTCTATCATTCACCTCTAGTTTTGTAATATTCTTGTCAATTTGACCTATTTTAACAAAAATGTCAATTTTAATAAGGCAACAGTGCTAAATTTAGCACAGAGGTGCAGTATTCCTAATGGGGATGTGGTTTCTAAGGTCTTAGAATGATCAATTTACTATTCCCAATTGATGGACCAAATCATACAATCGTACAGTCTTCACAACCATCAATTTGCGACAAAAAAAATAGCTTGTACGGATCCCAAATCGTACTACTGTACGATACCAAATTGTACAATGATAGGACTTGTACAATTTACACTTAGCCAATCCTTCAATTTTATTTTTTCAAGCTGTTGTACATGGTTTTGTAACTAAATTTTTTTATTTCCCAATACTATCAAATCGGGTAAGTTTTCCTTAATCATATAGACTACCTGGGTAGGTTTCTTTTGTACAATTTGTAAGAGGTCTGGTGTACGATTTGTACAAAATGAAAGTGCAAAAAGGTTCCACATTGGATACTCTTTTGTGCTAATATATCTTAGCTAAGTTTGATAAAGGTCTAAAATGGCAATTAATCCATTTCTACCAACATGCAAGTTCCATCATCAGGTTTTGAGAGAGTTCTCTCCAATGGAAATATCTATAAATAATATAATAGCCTTCAATACATATTTCTTGATATATTCCTCATCATATACCATTCATAAGTTTCACACCAATGTTGGTTTAATCCAATTCTTCCATAACAATGAATTAAGTATCAACAACAACCATAAAGTAGTACATGCAACAAAGATAAACTACAAAATATTATTCCACCATTCCAGGATTGTACAATACATGAGAGAAAACTATGAATTGATATTATTCTTCATTACTTGTCAACAATGCCATACAATCTCTAAAAGGTAATCAACAATTATAGGTATGCATCAATACTTCCTACTATTTAGACCAGAACATAGCCAAAACTCACAAGCATTAACCTGACTAACTAGGCTATCAAAATTGAAAGGGGGGTTCTTATATAACATCGCCCAAGCTGTTCCAAAGTAGTTCCTAAGGCAATTCATTATTCATAATTTCCCATGCATAACAGAATGCATAATTATACCTTTTACTAAGTCTAAAAATATCATTTATCATATTCATATGCAATTACAACTCAAATTGCATTTCCATTGCATTTTAGACACTTTGTACGGTTTGCCCTTCAGTTTGTATAGTTTACCTCCTACTTTTATAGTTTGCCCCTACTTGTACGATTTACCAAAACTTGTCAAAATTATTAAAATTGGCAAATCTTCTTGTCGCTTCTTCTTCTTCTGGGAGGCAGATTTGTTGCCTGCACATTTTGTGTGGTGTGTTTGAATAAAATAGGTGATGAATATTAAGTCGCGATATCATGTGCAATCATTGAGAAATGCCATGGGTGATAAATGGAATAAGTAGGATGGGTAGGGTGTGGATGAAGGTTGTATGGGAGGTAGCAAGTATCCACATCAACAAGGCATATGTATCGATGTTGTGTGAGAGGTGAGATCCAGATAGGAACATCTTTCATCTTCCCATAGGAGAGATAACAATTACATTGGAGGATATCTACAGGATATAGAAGTTATTGATAGAGGGCATGATAGTGAGGGTGGCACCAGCAAGTACATAGAATTATGTGTTGTAATAAACATTTGGTGTAAGGTGAGGAGAGGTGATGTATGATAATGGTGTAGACTATGAGTACTACTGGTATGAGGACATGTTATCTAATCATCATTGTATGGCGATGCTTATGATATCGACATATGCTCTACTATACAGTTCAAGGGTAAAGTTCTCCTAGAATATGATGGATGTGGTGTACAATATGGTAGAGCATGAGGTAGTATTTGCATGGGTGCTCATGTTGCTAGCACGGGTTTATAGGGAATTACACAAGGTGGTATGAGTGGGATGATCGAGCTTAAGTTTTATTCCATTATTATAGGTTTGGGCTTGGGAGCATATCGCGGTAGAGTGGTCATCATTATTGCCTTAATAGGTGCATGATTTGATGAGAGACTTCATACCCTATGCCTTGAAATGGCGTATGGATATGGATAAGGGGATGTAAAGTGGATATGAGGGTGATGGTCTATTTTGGAGGAGACTACTAGGTGATTTGGAGCCTAAGCATATTTAGTGGAGGCCCTAGAAGAGTGGGGTGGTATGGGAGAAGGATGATGAGAATTTGGGGAATATCCATCGAGGGTGATTGGTGGTGGGGTAGTATGGGCGACAAGTAGATTTCTTTACATTTAGCAGGTTCATGTGATAGTTTAGGCTACAACAACAATGAATAGATCCACCTGTTGTGATATAAAGGTGGTAGGATGATCCAAGAGTATGACTTGTAGTGCCTCCCTTGGATATGACTAGGGATCCATCGATGGTGATTCTTGATGTGGATGATGTAGGGATGACTCTTTAGTATGACGTATAGTGGGCCATGCAAAGGTGGGAGATAGGAGTCAAAGTGGTAGATGACTAGGTGCATCCAGTGGTAGGGTTGTCCACAGTAGGTGTATCGGCACCAAGAGGGATTAGACCTTCTTTGTCATAGATCTTGCAATATCTCTTTTTTTGTTGAGGTTGTTGAGTTTGTTTCCCTTTTGAATCTTTTTTTGAATTCCCTCCCTTTTGAAAATTACCCTTCTTCTGGTTCTGCCCTTTCCTATTGATGTAGAGGGCAGTGTTAGAAGAATCATCTCGCTATAGTTGGTGTGCCTCATCTTCTTGAAGCATATTAACCAACTCTACAAAAGTAACTTTTCATTGTGAAACCTGAAGGGAAGTGATCAAAATCCTATAAGAATCAGGTAAATCTCTCAATACAATTGAGGTAAGGAGCTTGTCATCAACTGGTTCTCCCAAAGAATTCAACTTTGCTTTCAATTCAGACACTCTACAAAGAAAAAAATTCAACCTGTCTCCCCCTGCTTCATGCTTAGACTATGTAATTGAGATTGAAGAAATAGAATAGTGGAATCATTCTTTCCCTCATATATAGTATTAAGGGCATCCCATGCCTCTTTACCATGTTCACAGTCAACAATATGGGGTTGAACTTCATCAGACACAGAAAGCAAAATGAGCACTTTTGCTTTGTTGTCTTTCTTATCAAAGTCTTTCTGAACGACAGATGGAGCTATAGTGCCAGCAGTAGATTAAGGTCTTGTTATTGTTCCAGATACAACATCCCATAAGTCATCCATTGCTAGGATTACCTTCATCTTGTTTTTCCATGGTGTGTAATTAGGACCTTTCAACAACTTATGAGAATCAATCATTAATTCTACAGACATGGTGAAGGTTCCTTATAACACCAATTGGTCCCCCTTTCGATATACCTTGTGCTAGGCCATTATACCATACAAAATACCTGTCCTTATGTGAGGGAGACTTTAGGTATTTAGAAAGATAAAAAAAAAATCACCCGCCCTTACGTGAAGGAGACTTTAGGTAATTTTTAGAGATCATACGATACATGGTACTTAAGCAGTACTAAAATGGAATAGTCTTGTTGATGGCACCTACCATAGAAAGTCTACAATCCTCATGCGTGGGGCGTAACTTCCCCTAAACACTTTGGATTTTAGAACTTTCATCAGGATTTATGCCTAACCACAAGAACTATTAGGGTAATGGATGGAGTAAAAAAATGCAAAATGGCAAACTTATCTCTCCCCAATGATTTATAGAGAACAAGCTCAGACATCATTGTAGCAGCTATATTAGGCGGTGGATACAGTAGCGCAATCACGATAGCTTTACCTGTAAGTGCTAGCCAGAGGTATCACAAATATCAAACACTACAGTGCAATAAATTGCACGGATGGGTTTTAATTATTTCGGGGACTTAGGGAGTGAATTTGATTTTAACTTTTAATGATGTAGTGCAAAGCAAAAAAATGCAACATACAACATAAAAGTGCCCATAGAAAATAAACCTCTAGGTGTCGGGCACTGCCGAGAATGCACCTTTACAAAAATGCCAAATTTGCTTTTGAAAAAATTACTCACTTTCCCCCCTTGATTTTTGAAAAAAAATTCCCACTTTTCCTCTTTTGAATTTTGAAAAAATACCCTCCCTTCAAAAAATATCCCCCCTTAAAAAAAAATTCTCACTAAAGCAATTTTTACAACATTTCTATAAATAAGGTTAATAATAAAAAAATTAAATTACTTTATATAGGAAAAAAAAAATTACTATATAAAAAAAATTATTAACCTTAAAGAAATGTTGGAAAAAAAACTTTAATTAAAAATTTGACCTTGCATGGGGAGTTCAGCGGGGTTTGAACCCGTGACCTCTGGGTTCCTAGAACCCACCACGCGGCTCACTTTCCAATGAGCCCATGGGCTGATCTAGGTCTAAGAACCCAGGTCAGGCTCTTAACTGGCCTAGGCCGTGACAGTGAGTGTGCGAGGCCGCGACGGAGGTCACGCGTCCTCTACATCACGCGGTTGAGCCGCGTGGCTTCTACGAAGCCACGTGGCTTCTGCGAAGCCGCGACGTAGGTCATGCGACCTTTGCATCACATGGCTATGTCACGTGAATTCTATGGAGATGCGACATAGGTCATGCAGCCTCTGCATCGCATGGCTGTGCCATGTAAATTCTGCGGAGCCATGCTAGGACAGATCACAGGCAGTATGCGATAAGGGCGTGCGAGGTGGCACGAGGGTGGCACCGAGGTGGCATGGGAAGGAGGGTCTACGTGGGGTGGAGGGGTAGCATGGGAGGGCTGCTGTCTACAAAGTAGGTCTCCAGTCTCTCACAGATGGCTGCTCTCCAGCCTTTTTTTTTTTGTAAATCTCCAGCGACGAAAAAAAAATCTTTTGTTTCAGTCTCCAGCCAGGCTCTGATGCCATGTGATGAAAGCGAACAGCAATTGATTATTGAATCATTTATTAAATAATACATAGCATTCCTGGATTAGCCTAAAGAGGGTGCATCTCAATAGGATGTCGCTGCAACAGTACGCTAATAATAATCAATGTATAATTGAAATAACTAATCTCTCCTATAATGTAATATTTTTTCTAACATGTTGGATGCAGGGTTAGATGAGGATACAAATGATCCTCTCTGATGACAGAGGCATCATCGAGATGATGCATCTAGGATTCCTATTGTGAGGTCTCCATAGTGATAGGCCAGCGATGGAGGCCAACCACTAGGTGATGTCGTGCCTATGGAGGTGGATATAGGCGATATAGCAAGAAATGAGATAGGATGATCTCCATAGGGTGTGTCACTAGGGAAGGAAGAGGATGGTAGGATTTAGCCTGTATATGATATGGTGATGATCGAGAAGGATGACAATAGGGGTATTCTAGACATAGTGTTAGACATTCATGATATGATGGATGCTCATGATGAGTTGTTGACACTATGAGAAAGGGTACGAGATATAAAGGGGAGACTTGGTGAGAGCAAGGTAGATTGGGCCTTGGATCATGGGAGATGGTTGAAAAAGTGGTATGAGCTAGATAGGAGATTGGTAGTAGGTGAGTTGTACAGGGAGAGAGGAGCTAGAGAGGTAGTGTGAAAATTTGCAAGGATAGCTTGCAACAGAGCAGATGAGGTATTGTGAGAGTGTGGGAGATCTACGATACTGTGTGTTAGAGACTGTGGCTATTGAGGAGAGATTGAGATCAGAGATTGTGATTTTATAGGAGTGTGCATCAGGCATAGGCTAACATAGATATGATGCACATATCACATGAGGCAAATGTATAATATTTGTGCAAAGAGATAGAGATCCCGTAGCAAGCACGAAAGGAGGTCGATCATGCTAGGGTAGTGGTCAAAATGCCACGATGGAGATGGTCGGTTTGAGGGCTAAGGTGGATCACTTATGGCAAGAAAATGAGGATGTTTCAAGGCTATATACATAGGAGGCCTTGAAGAAGGTGTAGTGTTAGTTATGGTTGAATCTAGCTAGATTGGGGATCCAAAAGTATATAGATTCAAGATGGAGGTCATGATCCTGATCACACACGGTTGAAGTGAAGTATGCAGAGTGCTCCTTCTATAATGTCGAGGGATCCAAGGATGGTAGCATGAGTAGTTTCATAGGTGATGGGAGCTACTCCAAAGTTGGGTAGGTTGGTCATGCCAATAGCAACAGAGTTAGCGAAGGTTGCTCTAGAGTCTAGTGGGGCAGCTGAGGAGTACAGGGTAGAGGTGGTGAAGATAGCACAATAGGAGAGTGGTGAGACTCTGAGTGGATAGCATGGATGAGGTAGTTGTATAATGTGGTACAATGAGGTGATGTCTAGAGAGACCAACCATAGATGTATGATTATGTATACATGATTTCTGTAGACTGAGGGTATTTTGAGCATTATATATATACATGCGTCTATGTTTATGGCTATATTTTTATGTGTTATGGTTTTTTGTAATGGGTGGATAGTGTAGGATTACGTGTATGTATAATTTAGGATATAAAATGTGAATTTATGATGGATATATACGTATGCATGCGGTATAAATATAGAGGAATGATATCATTGTATATTAGACATAATTTATAATGATGTGATGTAAATGAGCGTATGTAATATAGATGCAATAATGCATGTATGTGTATGATGAAATGCATAGAGGAACCACTTATATCATAACAAGACTGGTGATAATGTGATTTGTTCCATTATCTCAAGGATGTAGGATGTCTTTAAAATTTTGTAGTAAAATTGACTATCATAGTTATGGAAAATAAACCTCATGAGAAACTGAGCAAGGTTTAATACAACCCATAACTAACCTGACTGGATCTAAGTCTATCATGGACCAGTGTGTGTGATGAGTGATATTCATTTATCCATTTTGAGGGAGGTAGGACTAACTCATTACAAACATAGCCAAAATATCTAGCTCATCCACAAGCATGTAATGATCTGTACAAAAGATTACTAATGTGATAGATGTCACCACTTGTAAGAAGTGCTTAGGGCCTATTGTTGGTGATGGAAATCATCTTGTGATGTTATGTTAAACCAAAGGACCAAAGGAGATCAAGCATAACAATAGTGCTATCGGAGGCTTTTCCTTCTTTTTTTTTTTCCCTCATTCTTTTAATTCTTTATTTGTGGTGCTCTTTTCTTTTCTTTTTTCTTTTTTTGGAATGTAGGCATATTTTATTTTCTGCCCATTCTTTATTGTGCTTATGTTTTTCCCTTTGCTTATCCTCAATTCATATTTAGATCACACAAATTATAGGATGAGTAGGAAAAACTGTTCACTAGATGGCAATGTCTATGCAAGATGTTGTCGTTCCTAGACTCAAATTTTGCTTAAAATATGATGTGTGAATGCTCCCTAAAATAAATTGAACCAACCAAAGATAGTTGTGAGAAGCATAAGAACTTGTCAACTAGAGGTGACATTTGATTGACATAAATGGTGAGTGGTCAAAATCATGCAAAACATTATTTAATCCATAATCCTGAGAAGGGGAGTGGACATCCAAGTGGTGATGCTAACAAGTGCATGTTTTAATTCGTCATGAGCGCATTTATATAGAGGGAATGTACAAGCATGGATGTAGTATGAGAGATATAGGTGATGTTTTAATTCATCATGATCACATTTATATAGGTGATGCATATATGAAATGGATGTAGTATGATAGATATAGCATGCAAGAAAATATCTACAAGAGGAATTTGTGAAACTCAATGAGATGAGATGGGGAAATATTTTGAAAGAAATGGATATATGAAAAGATAATGAGAGGAAGGAATGGTATATGTGGTTGTCCTAGCATGTGGGGGGTGCAAAAATCCTGAGATATGAATGTAATAAGGATAATGCACATGATTTTTAATAACGAGAAAAGTGAAAAGCGAAAATAGATGTGGAAGAAAGCGCCAATAAAGAAAGGCAACGAAGGGAGGAAGAAGACAAAAACATGTGTAGCATAAGGGTGTAGTATTCTTGGTGGGGAGGTTATTTTCTAGTACTTAGAATGATCAATGTAATATCTCTAACTTGTCTACCAAATCATATGACTGTACAATCCCTAAAACTACCCTTTTACGCCCAATGAACATCTTGTACAGAATTCAGTTTGACACACTGTACGATCCAAAATCATATAGTGACATGGCTTGTATGATCCTCCACTCAACCAATCCTTCATATTCTAGTTTTTAGGATACCGTACACAGTTTTGTAACTAATAAGTCGATTCCTCCAAAACTGCCAAATTGGGTAAGTTTCCTTCTATCGCCTAAATTGCCAAATCAGGTAAATTGTATTTGTACGATTTGTACAAACTCTGGTGTATGATATGTATGAACCTAAGTGCATCCAAATGCTAAATTGGATATTATAATGGTCCAATCTCTCTCAAATATGTTTTGTAATGTTTAAATATGCAAATCAATCCTTTTCCTCCAACATGCAAAACATATCAACGAGGCTTTGAGAGAGATGCAAATCCCAGGACCACGTCTAGAAATCATACAGTAGGGTTCACAATGTCCTTAGTAATACTACCATAATCATAGATCATTCCACAAAGCTTCACCAGTTCTGGATTAATCCATTCTATCACAACAAGGCATAAACTAACCAAATCAATCACTAGAAAGTACATGCAACATTAGTAAGCCATCAATTATCATTCATCCATGCCATAAATCATACACAACCTATAAAATGTAACTATACTCATGTGTATATTATTATATCATCAATTCACTTACAACATGGCTGATTCTATAACAATTATGGCTAAACTCAGAACATAATAGCATACTCAATCAAATTACAACTAGCAATTACCCAGCAAACATCCAAACCTACAAAATTGAAAATGGAGCCTTATATAATATTTCCTAGGTTGTTCCAAAGTGGATCCTAAGGTAATTAGTTATTTTACAACTTCTCATGCATAACAGAATGCATTAATTAAGTTTTTACGAAGTCTAACACTTCAATTATCAAACCTATGCGCCATTTCAACCTGAAATTATATTTCCCATGCATTTCTTGCATTTCAATGAGCCTTGTACAGTTTTTCTTCACCTTGTATAGTTTTCCCTTCTGGTTGTATGGTTTTCCCTCTTGGTTGTATGATTTTTCCTCTTATTTTTATGACTTACTCCTCCCTGGATGATTTGCAAAACTTGTACTAACTGTAAAAATTGAGCAAATCCATTTTATCACTTTCTCTTCTTCTGGGATGTGGATTTGCTACCTTAATATGCCCTCCCATTTAATTTCGTTGGTGTCCTCACTGATTGACATTTTTGCTTTATTTTTACCTCATAGTCTGTAACTAACTCTTGCAATTTAGTCACTTTGTTTTGAAGAATTTCACTCTCATTCTTCAACTTGGTTGCATAGCTTCCCATTTCCACTACTTTCGCTCCATGGAAATTAGCCTTCTCTTCAATAGTCTTTAGGAATTCCATAATTTACTTTTCTTGATCAATGACACTCCTCTTCAACCATTCCTACAAGTGATCTTCTATTCAGGTTGCCACCTAAAGCTCTTCATTCTTTTCAGCAATGGTCTCCAGGTGGTGATTGATTTCAACCACCAAGGCACGAATAGTATCTTCTTTGGCCTTCAACTGTGCTTGCTTCAACAGGACCAATTCATTGTATCTTTTGTTATCCTTTTGAATTTCTTCTATCTGCTTGACCTGTGTCACCACTTACTCATTTTTCTTAGCCAATTCTACTGTCATTTTTTCATCCTTTACCTTGAGTTGTGCCTCCAACTCCTTAATCATGTCTGTGAGATCTTTTGCTTCTCTTATCAAGTGAATTAAGTCTGGTTTTAGACTCAACCTTTATGCTTGTCTGATCTTCCTCTAGTTTCTTTATTTTCTCCTCTACTATAGCCTTACACTTTTTCAATTCTCCCTCCATTGCAATCATTTACATCTGAGTGGCTTTCGTCTCCTCCTTATGAGATTCCTTGAGCTGATAAATCTGCTCCAATTTGATGCTCAACCACTCTATCCAATATGTGAGAAATTTCAACTTCCTCATAGTGATAGCAAAATCTATAGTGACTCTCTTCTGTTCTAATTCTCCTATGTTTATTGGACAAATTGGGTAATTAGTTCTATCCAAGTACAACCTCGAATGCTACCTATAGTTGGCCTTCACTCCTTCTAGCAAGTCGTCTCTTCCCAACATCATTGTTACATCTTCCTCGGGTAACTTCCATGGGTGATGTACATGAATTTTTGCAATATTCCTTGTACGCTCCTCATTGTTCACTCATTTTGTTATCTTCTACAATTTGAGAGACACTTGGTCCTCCCACAGCTTCAATTCTCCCATGCATCCAATACAAAATTGTAATTTGGTGTTGGCTATGGCATCGCCTATCTATGAGAAGAAATGTTCCACATCATATTCTACTCCTTTCACCTCCTCAGTTTTGATATTGCTCAATTGTGGTACCTTCAAAAGGTAGCTTCTTCTCATTCTCCGTTGTTCCTCTTCTAGGGGATTTCATTCTTCTTCTTCCTCCATGTGGTGGCTAGAGCTTCCCCCAAGATCTCAAAGTGCTCTCTTTGTGTCTATCTTCTTTCGATGTGGAATCTGTTCTACAATATTCTCCTTCTCCATATTATCTTGTATATTCACAATCTCCTACTGAGATTTTTTTTGCTTCGTCTGATCTTGGGCTTCTTCCTATTGAGTGTGTTGAGCAAGGTGTTGCAAGAAGTTTGTCATTGTTGTCAACACAGGCAGTTAGATTGAATGATGCAGTGGACAGACAGTTCAGAAGTCATTCAGATGCAGAGGACAGAAGTTCAAAGGATAGTCGGATTATGTAAAGTGCAATTCCGGGAAAACGAAGTGACCCAGTTTCAAAAATTCGAAGAAAAAGACAAGTTAGAAAACTGTCGCGATATCGCGACATGTTTTCTGTCGCGATTTCGCGACAAGTCGGAGGAGAGAGAAGGCGCAGCCAAAAATGTCATGATTTCATGACAAAAATGAGGAGAGAGAAGGCACAGCCAAAAATGTCGCGATTTCACGACAAAAATGAGGAGAGAGAAGGCGCAGCCGAAAATGTCACGATTTCGCGACAAAAATGAGGAGAGAGAAGGCGCAAGGCAAACTGTCACGATTTCGCGACATGTTGGAGGCCAAGAAGCTAAGTCGAGAAACTGTAGCGATTTCGCTACATGTTGGATTTTCATTGGCGAAGCAAGGAGAAAGCGTTAAGTTGAAAAGTTGTAGCGATTTCGCTACATGTTGGATGCGAAGCAGGAGAGAAGCGTTAAGTAGAAAAGTTGTAGCGATTTCGCTACATGTTGAAATTTCGGGCCGGAAGCAAGGAGAAAGCGTTAAGTGGAAAAGTTGTAGCGATTTCGCTACATGTTGAAATTTCGCTGGCCGAAGCAGGGAGAAAGTGTTAAGTGAAAAGGTGTAGCGATTTCGCTACGAGTCGAAAAAGCACAACACGAAGGTGTAGCGATTTCGCTACGAGTTGAAAAAGCACAACACAAAGGTGTAGCGATTTCGCTACGAGTCAAAAGTGCACAACACGAAGGTGTAGCGATTTCGCTACAAGTCAAAAGTGCAGAACTCAAAGGTGTAGCGATTATGCTACAAGTCAAAAGTGCAGAACACAAAGGTGTAGCGATTTCGCTACAAGTCAAAGTTTCACGGGTCGAAGCAAAGTTGGAAGCACAAGGCATAAAGTTGTAGCGATTTCGCTAGTGCATGAAGCAAGAAATGTACGAAAGGCGATTTCGCACAAAGATGAGGATGACAGGCAAGAAGAAGGCCACATTTTGACAAGAATGAGGATGACATCAGCAAAAGTTCAAAGTGTCACGATTTCACGACAAGAACGATGGCAAAGCTATCAAAGGCCAAAAGGGTCACGATTTCATGACAGCAAGGACAAGAAGGCGTACGGCTACAAAAAGTGTCACGATATCACGACATGTTTTTATTTCATGGCAATAGTTACAAGAAGGTGACAGAGGTGGCAGTAGCAATTGAAGGCCGACAAAGTTTAATCTGGGTCGACAAATTTTAGGGTTTGTAGCCGACAATTTCTAGGGTTTTCAATCGACATTCTTAGGGTTACGATAATTTTAGGGTTTGCGATCGACAATTTCTAGGGTTTTACGATCGACGTTCTTAGGGTTACATCGACTATTGTTTAAGATTTGATCTTAAAATTTCTTCTATAAAAGGAGGGGTACTTCAAGTTTGAAAGCGTGTTGTGAAGATAAAGTGTGAGCGGAGTGAATCAAATATATGCAAAGTGTATCAATCTTCGTGATTTAAGTGATGCAAGAGTGTGTAGAGGTTGGAGTTCTAAAGTGCAAAGTGATAACACGAGAGATAGAATCATCCGACTATCGTAGGAGAGTGCGAAGTATTGGAAGAAGCGATAGTTCGAATGTTGAAGCTTTTGCACAATAGAAGCGAATGCAGTAAACTACGAGACTAGGTAATAAGGTGAAAGTTTAATTATTATAATTTTTCATTATTTCTATTGAAGTCCAAGTTGCAGCTTGGCATAAGGGGTTGGTTCTCCTTCCGGTAGTTGTTGGTAAATTAGGGGTTGGTGCTCCTTTATGTTGGTGCAGATAAATCAGGGGTTGGTGCTCCTTCCAGTTGGTGTTGGTAAATAAGTTGTAAAGTTGTAGCTTTGCATAGGCTGGATTTGGATGGTAGTCCAAGCAGTCATTTTTGAGGAGTAGCCACACTGGTGAACCTCGTTAAAATGCTATGTTGTGTGTAATGCTTTCTTGCTGCATTTGATATATCTTTTATAAGTTTTAAACTACTGTTGGTTTTTAAACTATATATTTTAGAAATTTTAAAGATCACACTGATTCACCCCCCTCTCAGTGTCACTTGTGATTACAACAATTGGTATTAGAGCCAGGTTCCTGAATAGGCTCAAACAGCTAGGGTGATCTTGGAAGTGACGCAATGGCAAGTGGTGAAGGGTTCTCCTCGAACAAAGCACCATTGTTTGATGGAACTAATTATGCATTCTAGAAAATTAGAATGCAGACATATCTCAGTGCTTTGGGTTTTGACATTTGGGGTGCAGTAGTTAATGGTTACAAAGCTCCCACCATCGCTCCAATAGACACTACTGGTAAAAAGGCATTTGAAAATGATTCAAAAGCAAAAAATGCCATCATGTGTGGACTAGTGGACAGTGAGCTAGTCAAGATCATAAATTGTGAATCAGCAAAAGATGTATGGGATAAACTAGAGAACATTCATGAAGGAGATGATAGGATCAAGGAGGCCAAGCTTCAAACACATCGAGCTCAATTCGAATCTTTAAAGATGGACAATGATGAGAACATAGAGACTTTCATGCAAAGAGTCAATGGGATCACCAATTCAATCAGAGGTCTCGACGAAGATATAAACGATGCTACTATCGTGAAAAAGGTATTAAGATCGCTCCCTCCTAGATTTGATTCTAAAGTCTCTGCCATAGAAGAAGCCAAAGATCTAAATCATTTTAGTATGGATGAGATGCATGGTTCTTTGACTGCTTTTGAAATGAGAATAGGAAGGTCTAATCCCACAGATAGAGAAGCTACTTTCAAAGCCCTAAAAGGCAAAGTCACAAAACCAGAGTCTGAAGAAGAGGATGTATCAGATGAAATGGAAGCAAATTTTGTCAAAAAATTGAGAAAGGGAAAAGGAAAGTACAGAGGAAAGCTACCATTTAAATGCTTCAACTGTGGAGGCATTGGGCACTTTGCGACAAAATGTCCTCTCAATGAAAAGAACAAAGGTGAGGAAACTCCGCATCAAGAAAGAAGTGAATGGAGGAAGAAAACAAACTTCAAAAAAGGCAATTTCAAAAAGAAAAGTTTTATCTCTCGAAATGCAGATTCTTCAGAGGACAGCTCTAGTGAAGACTCTGAAGAAGGAACAGGTGAGGCTCTCTTTATGGCATTTGAAGTAGAAAAATCAGAAGAGGCAAAAAACACAGAAAAGAGAGAAGGAATGAACTCTAAAGTATCTATTGAAAAAGGTGAGGCTGAAGTTGATTTAGAAGGTGAGCTAGTTTCTGCTCTTATGGAATGGAAATCTGAGAAAAGAAAGAATAAAAAACTGTCAAGGAAGCTTGAGGATGCAAATGACATTATAACCAGTCTAAAAATACGGACGAGAAGAGTACAAGAAAATGTCCGAAGATCTTGAAGTTCGGGTAACCATGAAGATAGATTATTGCTTGCAAATTGGAAGAAGAAAATGTTGGTCTTCGAATACGGATACAAGAGCTGGATCAAAAAATTAGTTGCCATTTCAAACGTGAAGAAAGTTCGATGAAGGCTGGACAAAATCCTAAGCGATCAAAGACCCACAGGTATCAAATTCGGTCCGGGCTTTATTGAAGGAGAATCATCAAATGGACCAAAGGCAAGCAATGTTGAATGTGAAAGGAGTAAAGACAAGAAACAGGATGTTGAAAGAAAAACAAATCAGGCAAAAGAAAGCAGTAATGCCGATCCTGAAATAAGAGCTGACAATGATGGCTTTACCAAGGTCACACATCAAAAGAAAAGAAGATCTAAGGCTCCTGCAACAACTTGGCAAAGACCATCTTTCAGGTTCAATCATTACTTTTATGGTTTCTGTTTCAAATGTAATGGTTATGGGCATAAAATTGCTGACTGCAAGTATAATGTAGGTCCAAGAAGTTTCACTAGTAGAAATACTTTTGCTCCTCTAATGAGTTATGCAGTAGAATGCTTTAATTGTCACAACTTTGGGCATATTGCTAGAAAGCTGTCATAGTACTTCCGTTTCAAATCAATCTCGAAAAAGAAGAGTTCAACCATATAGGGCAAAACAAAATAGAAATCTTTCTAAGATATGTGCAAGATTCTGAAAAGGGGAAATCCAAGCTAGAACCCAATACCATAGTCAAAACAGAATGGAAACAGAAAGAACAGCTCAGGGAAGAAAAGGAATCTTTAATAGTGCAGACAGCTTTCAGGGCTCAGAATAAATGTGTACCATGGATTCTTGATAGTGGTTGCTCAAGTCATATGACAGGTGATAAACAAAAATTTGAAAAACTACAAAAATATGAGGGTGGCTCTGTGAAGTTTGGAAATAATGATGGAGCCAAAATAATAGGAAAAGGATCTATCAAAATTAGTGAAGGGAAAATCAAGTCAGAAGAAGTTTTATTTGTGGATGGTTTGAAACACAACCTGTTAAGTGTTAGTCAAATCTGTGATAAAGGACATGAAGTAGTCTTCAAAAAGCAGGGTTGTGAAGTCAAAAAAATAAACAGTGGGAAATTAATAGCAACTGGTTCAAGGACGTCCGGTAATCTGTACACACTCTCAGAAACTTCAGAAGGTACGTGTTTCATTGGACAAGAAGAAGAGAACTGGTTGTGGCACAAGAGGCTTGGACACATAAGTTTTGATAATTTGGTGAAAATCAGCTCAAAACAAGCAGTGAGAGATATTCCAACCATTAAGAAACCTTCAAACAATGTTTGTGCTTCATGTCAGAAGGGAAAGCAAACCAGAGTCTTATTCAAAACAAAAGAGTACCACACTAGCGAGGCCCTTGGAACTTATTCATACAGACTTATGTGGACCCATGAGAACTCAAAGCATAAATGGCGACAAATACTTTATGTTGTGTATCGATGATTATTCCGAATGACATGGATATTTTTCCTAAAAGATAAAACAGAAGCTTTTGAAATGTTCAGATCCTTCAAACAACTAGTTGAGAATGAAACAGGAAAAAGGGTCAAATGCTTACGATCAGACAGAGGAGGAGAATTCATTTCGAATGAATTTATAGAATACTATGAAAAACATGGTATCAGGAGACAATATTCAGCAGCTAGAACTCCACAGTAGAATGGCGTAGTAGAAAGAAAGAACAGAACTATACAGGAAATGGCACGCACCATGCTGGAAAAAAATAAAATAGTAGATAGATTCTGGAAAGAAGCAGTTCACACTACAGTATACATCCAAAACAAATATATGTTAAGAACTCATGAATGCAAAACACCTTATGAGTTGTGGTTTGGTAGAAAAGCAACAGCAAAACATCTCAAAATATTTGGTTGTAGGTGCTACATCAGAAAAATAGATGACAACCTTGGGAAGTTTGAAGATAGAGCAGATGAAGGTGTTTTTGTTGGGTATTCATCAAAAAGCAAAGCTTACAAATGCTACAACAAGAGACTCAAGAAAATTGTGGACAGTGCAGATGTTAAATTCGATGAAGGTGGGAAACGATTAGCTGACTTTGAGGAAAACTACCCAATCTATGAAGAAGTCATTGAAGGAGATGAGGTGAATGAAACAGAAAATAAATCTACGTTTGATTCAGATGAATTAGTCGATGACTCAGAGGTGCAAGAAAACAAGAAATTCAAAATAGGCAGTTGGCAGAAAAATCATCCAAGAGACCAAATAATTGGAGATCCCACAGCTGGTATTCAGACAAGAAGGAAAGTAATAAGTAATTACTCTCTTTTATCTAGCATTGAGCCCAAAAACATAGATGAAGCAAGCAAAGATGATAGCTGGATGAAGGCAATAAATGAAGAGTTAGATCAGATTGAAAAGAACAGAACTTGGGAATTAGTACCTAGACCTGCAAATAAGAATGTAATCGGCACCAAATGGATATTTCGAAACAAATTAAATGAAGACGGACAGGTCATTAGGAACAAAGCAAGACTGGTTTGTAAAGGATATGCACAAGTCGAAGGCATTGATTTTGAAGAGACTTTTGCACTAGTGGCTAGATTAGAAGCAATTAGAATGTTTCTGGCCTTAGCAGTTCACAAGAACTTCAGAGTTTATCAGATGGATGTAAAATCTGCCTTTTTAAATGGGAAACTTGAAGAAGAGGTCTATATTGAACAACCGGATGGCTTTCAAATTAGTGAGGATCCTAACCTTGTCTGCAAATTAAAGAAAGCATTGTATGGATTAAAACAAGCACCACGGGCATGGTATGCAAGGCTAGATAACTATCTCTCTCAATAGGGATTCAAGAAAGGTTTAGTGGACAGTAATCTGTATGTGAAAACAGAAGGTGGGCATCTCATTGTTCTAGTTGTCTATGTAGATGATATCATATTTGGCAGCAACAAAGATGAATCTTGTAAAGACTTAGCAAATAAGATGCAGAATGAATTTGAAATGTCTATGATTGGTGAACTGTCTTACTTTCTTGGGCTACAAGTTAATCAAAATGAGAAAGGCATATTCATTTCCCAAATCAAATATGTGAAAGAAATGCTAAAGAGGTTCACTATGGAGGACTGTAAGCCGGTTAGCACTCCCATGACAACGAGGCTGCAAATTGAGTAAAGAAGACAAATCTCCACCTGTAGACCAAACCATGTACAGATCTATGATTGGAAGTTTACTATATTTAACAGCTACTGGACCCGATATTCTCATGGGCAGTTTGCATGGTAGCTAGATTTCGAGCCGATCCCAAAGAGACTCATGTGACGACGATTAAAAGGATTTTTCGGTATCTCAAGGGCACCATGGAGTATGGGTTGTGGTATCCAAAAGGCAAAGACTTCACTCTTATATCATATTCGAGATGCAGATTGGGTAGGATGTGTTGATGACAAAAAGAGTACCAGTGGAGGTGCATTCTATTTGGGGGACAGATTGGTTGCATGGCACGAGTAAGAAGCAAGAGTCAGTTTCTTTATCTACAGCTGAGGCAGAATATATTGCAGCAACAACATGTTGTACACAAGTCTTGTGGATGAAACAAACTTTGAAAGATCTTGGTATTAATTTTAGTGAACCAATATCAGTTAAGTGTGATAACACCAGTGCAATTAACATCTCTAAGAATCCAGTAATGCACTCACGGACAAAACACATTGCTATAAGGTATCATTTCTTGAAGGAGAAAGTTGCAGAAGGAGAAGTCAAATTGGATTTTGTCCCAACTACAGAACAAGTAGCAGATATTTTTACAAAACCTTTGCCCAAGGAAGTATTTGAGTACCTTCGAAGCAAATTAGGAGTAGTCACACTTCCTAAGAAGTGACTAGCTACAGGGATCACTTTCTCAGGGGGAGCATTTGAGTATTTGACTATTCTTTTGCTCATGATCATAATTTGTGCTAGATGCAACAAATTGTGCCTGAGAATTGTGAGGATGGACTCAGGGGGAGTCTGCAGCAGCCCTTTGGTATTATTGACAAAGGGGGAGAAGAGTTACAGGAATGTACACAGGTGTTGCCAACAATTCCAAAGGGGGAGATTGTTGAGCAAGGTGTTGCAAGAAGTTTGTCATTGTTGTCAACACAGGCAGTTAGATCCAATGATGCAGTGGATAGACAGTTCAAGAGTCATTCAGATGTAGAGGACAGAAGTTCAAAGGATAGTCAGATTATGTAAAGTGCAATTCCAAGAAAACAAAAGTGACCCAGTTTCAAAAATTCGAAGAAAAAGACAAGTTAGAAAATTGTCGCGATATCGCGACATGTTTTCTGTCACGATTTCATGACAAGTCGGAGGAGAGAGAAGCAAAAATGTCATGATTTCATGACAAAAATGAGGAGAGAGAAGGCACAGCCAAAAATGTCATGATTTCATGACAAAAATGAGGAGAGAGAAGGCACAGCCAAAAATGTCATGATTTCACGACAAAAATGAGGAGAGAGAAGGCGCAAGACAAATGTCACGATTTCGCGACATGTTGGAGGCCAAGAAGCTAAGTCGAGAAACTGTAGCGATTTCACTACATGTTGATTTAAAAAAAAAAGAAAAGTGCGATTTCGCTACATGTAAAAAAAAAAAAAAATATAGCGATTTCGCTACATGTTGATTTTGGCGAAGCAAGGAGAAAGCGTTAAGTGGAAAAGTTGTAGCGATTTCGCTACATTGAGAGAAATGTTAAGTAAAAGGTTGTAGCGATTTCGCTACAAGTCAAAATAAACAAAGGTGTAGCGATTTCGCTACAAGTCAAAAGTCACAACACAAAGTGTAGCGATTTCGCTACGAGTCAAAAGTGCACAACACAAAGGTGTAGCGATTTTGCTACAAGTCAAAAGTGTAGAACACAAAGGTGTAGCGATTATGCTACAAGTCAAAAGTGCAAGGCACAAAAGTGTAGCGATTTCGCTACAAGTCAAATTTCACGGTAGAAGCAAAGTTGGAAGCACAAGGCACAAAGTTGTAGAGATTTCGCTAGTGCATGAAGCAAGAAATGTACGAAAGCCGAAAGTCACGATTTTCGAAAGATGAGATATCAAAAAAAATATTTTTTAAAAATGACAAGAATGAGGATGACGTCGCAAAAGTTTGAAGTGTCACGATTTTCATGACAAGAACGGTGGCAAAGCTATCAAAGGCCAAAAGGGTCACGATTTCACGACAGCAAGGACAAGAAGGCGTACGGCTACAAAAGTGTCGCGATATCATGACATGTTATTATTTCACGGCAATAGTTATAGGAAGGTGACAGAGGTGGTAGTAGCAGTTGAGGCCGACAAAGTTGAATCTGGGCCAATAGATTTTAGGGTTCTGTAGCTAAAAATTTCTAGGGTTTTGCAATCGATGTTCTTAGGGTTACAGTCGATGGATTTTAGGGTTTTATAGTCGACAAATTCTAGGGTTTTGCAGTCGACATTCTTAGGGTTACAGCTAACTATTGTTTAAGATTTGATCATGAAATTTCTTCTATAAAAGGAGGGTTATTTCGAGTTTGAAGAGTATTGATTTGTGAAGAGAAGTTGAGAAAGAGTGAGTTTTGGAGATTTTTATTCACGAGTGCGAATGATAGTTTTGTTCAAAAAATGCATATCGAATATTCATGATTTAAGTGAGAGAGAGGTGCAGAGGTTGAAGATGATCTAAGTGCGAAGTGATAATGCGTAGAGAGCAGAAGGATTTTAAATATTGTTGATCAACTATCCTGTAGCAGAGAGTGCGAAGTATTGTGAAGAAGTAGAAGCGATAGTTCGAATGTTGAAGCTTTTGCATGAAGAAGCGAATGCATAAAACTAGGACTAGGTAATAAGGTGAAAGTATTATTCTATATTTTTCATTATTACTATTGAAGTCCAAGTTGTAGCTTGGCATAAGGGGTTGGTGCCTCCTTCCGTAGTTGCTTGGTAAATTGAGGAGTTGGTGCTCCATTCTATTGGTGTAGATAAATCAGGGGTTGGTGCTCCTTCCAGTTGGTTTTGGTAAATCAGTTGTAAAGTTGTAGCTTTGCATTGAGTGGATTTGGATGGTAGTCCAAGCGGCCATTTTTGAGGAGTAGCCACATTGGTGAACCTCGTTAAATTATTGTGTTATGTGTGATGCTTTCTTATTATAGTTGATATATCTTTTATAAGTTTTAAATAGCTATTAGATTTTAAAACTATATATTAGAAATTTTAAAGATCACACTGATTCACCCCCCTCTCAATGTCACTGTGATTACAACAATTGGTATCAGAGCCAGGTTCCTGAACAGGCTCAAACGACTAGGGTGATCTTGGAAGTGACGCAATGGCAAGTGGTGAAGGGTTCTCCTCAAACAAAGCACCATTGTTTGATGGAACTAATTATGCATTCTAGAAAATTAGAATGCAGACATATCTCAGTGCTTTGGGTTTTGACATTTGGGGTGCGGTAGTTAATGGTTACAAAGCTCCCGCCACCGCTCCAATAGACACTGTTGGTAAAAAGGCATTTGAATATGATTCAAAAGCAAAAAATGCCATCATGTGTGGACTAGTGGACAGTGAGCTAGTCAAGATCATAAATTGTGAATCAGCAAAAGATGTATGGGATAAACTAGAGAACATTCATGAAGGAGATGATAGGATCAAGGAGGCCAAGCTTCAAACACATCGAGCTCAATTCGAATCTTTAAATATGGACAATGATGAGAACATAGAGACTTTCATGCAAAGAGTCAATGGGATCACCAATTCAATTAGAGGTCTCGACGAAGATATAAATGATGCTACTATCGTGAAAAAGGTATTAAGATCGCTCCCTCCTAGATTTGATTCTAAAGTCTCTGCCATAGAAGAAGCCAAAGATCTAAATCATTTTAGTATGGATGAGATGCATGGTTCTTTGATTGCTTTTGAAATGAGAATAGGAAGGTCTAATCCCACAGATAGAGAAGCAGCTTTCAAAGCCCTAAAAGGCAAAGTCACAAAACTAGAGTCTGAAGATGAGGATGTATCGGATGAAATGGAAGCAAATTTTGTCAAAAAATTGAGAAAGGGAAAAGGAAAATACAGAGGAAAGCTACCTTTTAAATGCTTTAACTGTGGAGGCATTGGACACTTTGCGACAAAATGTCCTCTCAATGACAAGAACAAAGGTGAAGAAACTCCGCATCAAGAAAGAAGTGAATGGAGGAAGAAAACAAACTTCAGAAAAGGCAATTTCAAAAAGAAAAGTTTTATCTCCCGAAATGCAGATTCTTTAGAGGATAGCTCTAGTGAAGACTCTGAAGAAGGAACAGGTGAAGCTCTCTTTATGGCATTTGAAGTAGAAAAATTAGAAGAGGCAGAAAACCCAGAAAAGAGAGAAGGAATGAACTCTAAAGTGTCTATTGAAAAAGCTGAGGCTGAAGTTGATTTAGAAGGTGAGCTGGTTTCTGCTCTTATGGAATGGAAATCCGAGAAAAGAAAGAATAAAAAACTTTCAAGGAAGCTTGAGGATGCAAATGACATTATAACCAGTCTAAAAACACGGACAGAAGAGTACAAGAAAATGTCCGAAGATCTTGAAGTTCGGGTAACCATGAAGATAGATTATTGCTACAAACTGGAAGAAGAAAATGTTGGCCTTCGAATACAGATACAAGAGCTGGATCAAAAAATTAGCTGCCATTTCAAATGTGAAGAAAGTTCGATGAAGCTGGACAAAATCCTAAGCGATCAAAGACCCACAGGTATCAAATTCGGTCTGGGCTTTATTGAAGGAGAATCATCAAACGGACCAAAGGCAAGCAATGTTGAATGTGAAAAGAGTAAAGACAAGAAACAGGCTGTTGAAAGAAAAACAAATCAGGCAAAAGAAAGCAGTAATGCCAGTCCTGAAATAGGAACTGACAATGATGGCTTTACCAAGGTCACACATCAAAAGAAAAGAAGATCTAAGGCTCCTGCAACAACTTGGCAAAGACCATCTTTCAGGTTCAATCATTACTTCTATGGTTTCTGTTTCAAATGTAATGGTTATGGGCATAAAATTGCTGACTGCAAGTATAATGTAGGTCCAAGAAGTTTCACTAGTAGAAATACTTTTGCTCCTCTAATGAGTTATGCAGTAGAATGCTTTAATTGTCACAACTTTGGGCATATTGCTAGAAACTGTCATAGTACTTCTGTTTCAAATCAATCTCAAAAAAGAAGAATTCAACCATATAGGGCAAAACAAAATAGAAATATTTCTGAAAGATATGTGCAAGATTCTGAAAAGGGGAAATCCAAGCTAGAACCCAATACCATAGTCAAAACAGAATGGAAACAGAAAGAACAACTCAGGGAAGAAAAGGAATCTTTAATAGTGCAGACAGCTTTTAGGGCTCAGAATAAATGTGTACCATGGATTCTTGACAGTGGTTGCTCAAGTCATATGACAGGTGATAAACAAAAATTTGAAAAACTACAGAAATATGAGGGTGGCTCTGTGAAGTTTGGAAATAATGATGGAGCCAAAATAATAGGAAAAGGATCTATCAAAATTAGTGAAGGGAAAATCAAGTCAGAAGAAGTTTTATTTGTGGATGGTTTGAAACACAACCTGTTAAGTGTCGGTCAAATCTGTGATAAAGGACATGAAGTAGTCTTCAAGAAGCAGGGTTGTGAAGTCAGAAAAATAAACGAGTGGGAAATTGATAGCAACTGGTTCAAGGACGTCTGGAAATCTGTACACACTCTCAGAAACTTCAGAAGGTACATGTTTCATTGGACAAGAAGAAGAGAACTGGCTGTGGCACAAGAGGCTTGGACACATAAGTTTTGATAATTTGGTGAAAATCAGCTCAAAACAAGCAGTGAGAGATATTCCAACCATTAAAAAACCTTCAAACAATGTTTGTGCTTCATGTCAGAAGGGAAAGCAAACCAGAGTCTCATTCAAAACAAAAGAGTACCACACTAGCAGGCCCTTGGAACTTATTCATACGGACTTATGTGGACCCATGAGAACTCAAAGCATAAACGGCGACAAATACTTTATGTTGTGTATCGATGATTATTCCAGAATGACATGGATATTTTTCCTAAAAGATAAAACAGAAGCTTTTGAAATGTTCGAGATCCTTCAAACAGCTAGTTGAGAATGAAACAGGAAAAAGGGTCAAATGCTTACGATCAGACAGAGGAGGAGAATTCATTTCGAATGAATTTATAGAATACTATGAAAAACATGGTATCAGGAGACAATATTCAGCAGCTAGAACTCCACAGTAGAATGGTGTAGTAGAAAGAAAGAACAGAACTATACAGGAAATGGCACGCACCATGCTGGCAGAAAATAAAATAGTAGATAGATTCTGGAAAGAAGCAGTTCACACTACAATATACATCCAAAACAAGATATATGTTAAGAACTCATGAATGCAAAACACCTTATGAGTTGTGGTTTGGTAGAAAAGCAACAACAAAACATCTCAAAGTATTTGGTTGTAGGTGCTACATCAGAAAAACCGATGACAACCTTGGGAAGTTTGAAGATAGAGCAGATGAAGGTGTTTTTGTTGGGTATTCATCAAAAAGCAAAGCTTACAAATGCTACAACAAGAGACTCAAGAAAATTGTGGACAGTGCAGATGTTAAATTCGATGAAGGTGGGAAACGATTAGTTGACTTTGAGGAAAACTACCCAATCTATGAAGAAGTCATTGAAGGAGATGAGGTGAATGAAACAGAAAATAAATCTACGTTTGATTCAGATGAATTAGTCGATGACTCAGAGGTGCAAGAAAACAAGAAATTCAAAATAGGAAGCTGGCAGAAAAATCATCCAAGAGACCAAATAATTGGAGATCCCACAACTGGCATTCAGACAAGAAGGAAAGTAATAAGTAATTACTCTCTTTTATCCAGCATTGAGCCCAAAAACATAGATGAAGCAAGCAAAGATGATAGCTGGATGAAGGCAATAAATGAAGAGTTAGATCAGATTGAAAAGAACAGAACTTGGGAATTAGTACCTAGACCTGCAAATAAGAATGTAATCGGCACCAAATGGATATTTCGAAACAAATTAAATGAAGACGGACAGGTCATTAGGAACAAAGCAAGACTGGTTTGTAAAGGATATGCACGGTCGAAGGCATTGATTTTGAAGAGACTTTTGCACCAGTGGCTAGATTAGAAGCAATTAGAATGTTTTCGGCCTTAGCGGTTCACAAGAACTTTAGAGTTTATCAGATGGATGTAAAATCTGCCTTTTTAAATGGGAAACTCGAAGAAGAGGTCTATATTGAACAACCGGATGGCTTTCAAATTAGTGAGGATCCTAACCTTGTCTGCAAATTAAAGAAAGCATTGTATGGATTAAAACAAGCACCACGGGCATGGTATGCAAGGCTAGATAACTATCTCTCTCAACAAGGATTCAAGAAAGGTTTAGTGGATAGTAATCTGTATGTGAAAAATAGAAGGTGGGCATCTCATTGTTCTAGTTGTCTATGTAGATGATATCATATTTGGCGGCAACAAAGATGAATCTTGTAAAGACTTAGCAAATAAGATGCGAGAATGAATTTGAAATGTCTATGATTGGTGAACTGTCTTACTTTCTTGGGCTACAAGTTAATCAAAATGAGAAAGGCATATTCATTTCCCAAATCAAATATGTGAAAGAAATGCTAAAGAGGTTCACTATGGAGGATCTGTAAGCCGATTAGCACTCCCATGACAACAGGCTGCAAATTGAGTAAAGAAGACAAATCTCCACCTATAGACCAAACCATGTACAGATCTATGATTGGAAGTTTACTATATTTAACAGCTACCAGACCTGATATTCTACAAGCGGTTTGCATGGTAGCTAGATTTTAGGCCAGTCCCAAAGAGACTCATGTGACAGCAATTAAAAGGATTTTTCGGTATCTCAAGGGCACCATGGAGTATGGGTTGTGGTATCCAAAAGGCAAAGACTTCACTCTTATATCATATTCAGATGCAGATTGGGCTGGATGTGTTGATGACAGAAAGAGTACCAATGGAGGTGCATTCTACTTGGGGGACAGATTGGTTGCATGGCACAGTAAGAAGCAAGAGTCGGTCTCTTTATCTACGAGTGAGGCGAGAATATATTGCAGCAACAACATGTTGTACACAAGTCTTGTGGATGAAACAAACTTTGAAAGATCTTGGTATTAATTTCAGTGAACCAATATCGGTTAAGTGTGATAACACCGAGTGCAATTAACATCTCCAAGAATCCGAGTAATGCACTCACAGACAAAACACATTGCTATAAGGTATCATTTCTTGAAGGAGAAAGTTGCAGAAGGAGAAGTTAAATTGGATTTTGTCCCAACTACAGAACAAGTAGCAGATATTTTTACAAAACCATTGCCCAAGGAAGTGTTTGAGTACCTTCGAAGCAAATTAGGAGTAGTCACACTTCCTAAGAAGTGACTAGCTACAGGGATCACTTTCTCGGGGGAGCATTTGAGTATTTGACTATTCTTTTGCTCATGATCATAATTTGTGCTAGATGCAACAAATTGTGCCCGAGAAGTGTGAGGATGGACTCGGGGGAGTCTGCAGCAGCCCTTTGGTATTATTGACAAAGGGGGAGAAGAGTTACAGGAATGTACACAGGTGTTGCCAACAATTCCAAAGGGGGAGATTGTTGAGCAAGGTGTTGCAAGAAGTTTGTCATTGTTGTCAACACAGGCAGTTAGATCTAATGATGCAGTGGACAGACAGTTCAAGAGTCATTCAGATGTAGAGGACAAAAGTTCAAAGGATAGTCAGATTATGTAAAGTGCAATTCCAGAAAACAAAGTGACCCAGTTTCAAAAATTCGAAGAAAAAGACAAGTTAGAAAACTGTCGCGATATCGCGACATGTTTTCTGTCGTGATTTCATGACAAGTCGGGAGAGAAGAAGGCACAAAAATGTCATGATTTTGCAACAAAAATGAGGAGAGAGAAGGCACAGCCAAAAATGTCATGATTTCATGACAAAATTTAGGAGAGAGAAGGCGCAGCCAAAAATGTCATGATTTCACGACAAAAATGAGGAGAGAGAAGGCGCAAGGCAAACTGTCGTGATTTCGCGACATGTTGGAGGCCAAGAAGCTAAGTCAAGAAGCGTAGCGATTTCGCTACATGAAAAAAATCTTTCCCAGTCAAGAAGAGAAAGCGTTAAGTGAAAAGTTATAGCGATTTCGCTACATGTTGAATTTCTTGGCGAAGCAAGGAGAAAGTGTTAAGTGGAAAAGTTGTAGCGATTTCGCTACATGTTGAAAAGGAGAAAGTTTAGTAAAAAGTTGTAGCGATTTCGCTACAAGTCAAAAGTAGACACACAAGGTGTAGCGATTTCGCTACAAGTCAAAAGTACAGAACACTAAGGTGTAGCGATTTTGCTACGAGTCAAAAGTGCACAACACAAAGGTGTAGCGATTTCGCTACAAGTCAAAAGTTAGAACACAAAGGTGTAGCGATTATGCTACAAGTCAAAAGTGCAAGGCACAAAAGTGTAGCGATTTTGCTACAAGTCAAAGTTTCACGGGTAGAAGCAAAGTTGGAAGCACAAGGCACAAAGTTGTAGCGATTTCGCTACTGCATGAAGCAAGAAATGTACGAACCAAAAGCATCACGATTTCACGACAAAGATGATGAATAACAAAAGTGTTCACGACAAGAATGAGGATGACGTCAAAAGTTTCGAAGTGTCACGATTTCATGACAAGAACAGTGGCAAAGCTATCAAAGGCCAAAAGGGTCACGATTTCATGACAACAAGGACAAGAAGGCGTACGACTACAAAAAGTGTCGCGATATCGTGACATGTTATTATTTCGCGGCAATAGTTACAGGAAGGTGACAGAGGTGGCAGTAGCGATTGAGGCCGACAAAGTTGAATTTAGGTCGATAGATTTTAGGGTTTTGTAGCTGACAATTTCTAGGGTTTTGCACCGACGTTCTTAGGGTTACAATCGATGAATTTTAGGGTTTTGCAGTCGACAATTTCTAGGGTTTTACAATCGACGTTCTTAGGGTTACAGCTGACTATTGTTTAAGATTTGTTCATGAAATTTCTTCTATAAAAGGAGGGCTATTTCGAGTTTGAAGTGAGTATTGAGTTTGTGAAGAGAAGTCCACGTCGAGCAGAGAGTGAGTCGTATTTCGATTCAACTAAGTGCAAAGTGATAGTTTGTGTGTCGAAGTAAAGAGTGCATATCGAATCTTCATGATTTAAGTGAGCAAAGAGGTGCAGAGGTTGAAGATGCACTGATCTAAAGTGCGAAGTGATAATGCGTAGAGAAGAGAAGAGTAATTTTTCAAATAATCATGTTGATCAACTATCCGTAGCGAGAGTGCGAAGTATTGTAAAAGCAAGCGATAGTTCGATTGTTCGAAGCTTTTGCACGAACGAAGCAGAGTGCATGTAAACTACAGACTAGGTAATAAGGTGAAAGTATTATTCTATAATTTTTTATTATTTCTATTGAAGTCCAAGTTGTAGCTTGGCATAAGGAGTTGGTGCTTCTTCCAGTAGTTCTTGGTAAATTGAGGAGTTGGTGCTCCATTCTATTGGTGCAAAAAAATTAAGGGGTTGATGCTCCTTCTAGTTGGTGTTGGTAAATAAGTTGTAAAGTTGTTGCTTTGCTTGAGCTGGATTTGGATGGTAGTCCAAGCAGCCATTTTTGAGGAGTAGCCACATTGGTGAACCTCGTTAAATTGTTGTGTTATGTGTGATGCTTTCTTGCTGTATTTGATATATCTTTTATAAGTTTTAAATAGCTACTGGATTTTAAACTGTATAATTAGAAATTTTAAAGATCACACTGATTCACCCCCCTCTCAGTGTCACTGTGATTACAACAATTGGTATCAGAGCCAGGTTCCTGAATAGGCTCAATCAGCTAGGGTGATCTTGGAAGTGACGCAATGGCAAGTGGTGAAGGGTTCTCCTCAAACAAAGCACCATTGTTTGATGGAACTAATTATGCATTCTAGAAAATTAGAATGCAGACATATCTCAGTGCTTTGGGTTTTGACATCTGGGGTGCGGTAGTTAATGGTTACAAAGCTCCTGCCACCGCTCCAATAGACACTGTCGGTAAAAAGGCATTTGAAAATGATTCAAAAGCAAAAAATGCCATCATGTGTGGACTAGTGGACAGTGAGCTAGTCAAGATCATAAATTGTGAATCAGCAAAAGATGTATGGGATAAACTAGAGAACATTCATGAAGGAGATGATAGGATCAAGGAGGCCAAGCTTCAAACACATCGAGCTCAATTCGAATCTTTAAAGATGGACAATGATGAGAACATAGAGACTTTCATGCAAAGAGTCAATGGGATCACCAATTCAATCAGAGGTCTCGATGAAGATATAAATGATGCTACTATCGTGAAAAAGGTATTAAGATCGCTCCCTCCTAGATTTGATTCTAAAGTCTCTGCCATAGAAGAAGCCAAAGATCTAAATCATTTTAGTATGGATGAGATGCATGGTTCTTTGATTGCTTTTGAAATGAGAATAGGAAGGTCTAATCCCACAGATAGAGAAGCAGCTTTCAAAGCCCTAAAAGGCAAAGTCACAAAACAAGAGTCTGAAGAAGAGGATGTATCGGATGAAATGGAAGCAAATTTTGTCAAAAAATTGAGAAAGGGAAAAGGAAAATACAGAGGAAAGCTACCTTTTAAATGTTTCAACTGTGGAGGCATTGGACACTTTGCTACAAAATGTCCTCTCAATGACAAGAACAAAGGTGAAGAAACTCCGCATCAAGAAAGAAGTGAATGGAGGAAGAAAACAAACTTCAGAAAAGGCAATTTCAAAAAGAAAAGTTTTATCTCCCGAAATGCAGATTCTTCAGAGGATAGCTCTAGTGAAGACTCTGAAGAAGGAACAGGTGAAGCTCTCTTTATGGCATTTGAAGTAGAAAAATCAGAAGAGGCAGAAAACCCAGAAAAGAGAGAAGGAATGAACTCTAAAGTATCTATTGAAAAAGGTGAGGCTGAAGTTGATTTAGAAGGTGAGCTGGTTTCTGCTCTTATGGAATGGAAATCCGAGAAAAGAAAGAATAAAAAACTTTCAAGGAAGCTTGAGGATGCAAATGACATTATAACCAGTCTAAAAACACAGACAGGAAGAGTACAAGAAAATGTTCGAAGATCTTGAAATTCGGGTAACCATGAAGATAGATTATTGTTGCAAATTGGAAGAAGAAAATGTTGGTCTTCGAATACAGATACAAGAGCTGGATCAAAAAATTAGTTGCCATTTCAAACGTGAAGAAAGTTCGATGAAGCTGGACAAAATCCTAAGCGATCAAAGACCCGCAGGTATCAAATTCGGTCTGGGCTTTATTGAAGGAGAATCATCAAACGGACCAAAGGCAAGCAATGTTGAATGTGAAAAGAGTAAAGACAAGAAACAGACTATTGAAAGAAAAACAAATCAGGCAAAAGAAAGCAGTAATGCCGATCCTGAAATAGGAAGCCGACAATGATGGCTTTACCAAGGTCACACATCAAAAGAAAAGAAGATCTAAGGCTCCTGCAACAACTTGGCAAAGACCATCTTTCAGGTTCAATCATTACTTTTATGGTTTCTATTTCAAATGTAATGGTTATGGGCATAAAATTGCTGACTGCAAGTATAATGTAGGTCCAAGAAGTTTCACTAGTAGAAATACTTTTGCTCCTCTAATGAGTTATGCAGTAGAATGCTTTAATTGTCACAACTTTGGGCATATTGCTAGAAACTGTCATAGTACTTCTGTTTCAAATCAATCTCAGAAAAGAAGAATTCAACCATATAGGGCAAAACAAAATAGAAATATTTCTGAAGGATATGTGCAAGATTTTGAAAAGGGGAAATCCAAGCTAGAACCCAATACCATAGTCAAAACAGAATGGAAACAGAAAGAACAGCTCAGGGAAGAAAAGGAATCTTTAATAGTGCAGACAGCTTTTAGGGCTCAGAATAAATGTGTACCGTGGATCCTTGATAGTGGTTGCTCAAGTCATATGACAGGTGATAAACAAAAATTTGAAAAACTACAAAAATATGAGGGTGGCTCTGTGAAGTTTGGAAATAATGATGGAGCCAAAATAATAGGAAAAGGATCTATCAAAATTAGTGAAGGGAAAATCAAGTCAGAAGAAGTTTTATTTGTGGATGGTTTGAAACACAACCTGTTAAGTGTCAGTCAAATCTGTGATAAAGGACATGAAGTAGTCTTCAAGAAGCAGGGTTGTGAAGTCAGAAAAATAAACAGTGGGAAATTGATAGCAACTGGTTCAAGGACGTCTGGAAATCTGTACACACTCTCAGAAACTTTAGAAGGTACATGTTTCATTGGACAAGAAGAAGAGAACTGGCTGTGGCACAAGAGGCTTGGACACATAAGTTTTGATAATTTGGTGAAAATCAGCTCTAAACAAGCAGTGAGAGATATTCCAACCATTAAGAAACCTTCAAACAATGTTTGTGCTTCATGTCAGAAGGGAAAGCAAACCAGAGTCTCATTCAAAACAAAAGAGTACCACACTAGCAGGCCTTTGGAACTTATTCATACAGACTTATGTGGACCCATGAGAACTCAAAGCATAAACGGCGACAAATACTTCATGTTGTGTATCGATGATTATTCCAGAATGACATGGATATTTTTCTTAAAAGATAAAACAGAAGCTTTTGAAATGTTCAGATCCTTCAAACAGCTAGTTGAGAATGAAACAGGAAAAAGGATCAAATGCTTACGATCGGACAGAGGAGGAGAATTCATTTCGAATGAATTTACAGAATACTGTGAAAAACATGGTATCAGGAGACAATATTCAGCGGCTAGAACTCTCCAGCAGAATGGTGTAGTAGAAAGAAAGAACAGAACTATACGAGAAATGGCACGCACCATCGTTGGCAAAAAATAAAATAGCGAGATAGATTCCGGAAAGAAGCGAGTTCACACTACGGTATACATCCAAAACTAGATATATGTTAAGAACTCATGAATGCAAAACACCTTATGAGTTGTGGTTTGGTAGAAAAGCAACAACAAAACATCTCAAAGTATTTGGTTGTAGGTGCTACATCGAGAAAAATCGATGACAACCTTGGGAAGTTTGAAGATAGAGCGAGATGAAGGTGTTTTTGTTGGGTATTCATCAAAAAGCAAAGCTTACAAATGCTACAACAAGAGACTCAAGAAAATTGTGGACAGTGCAGATGTTAAATTCGATGAAGGTGGGAAACGATTAGCTGACTTTGAGGAAAACTACCCAATCTATGAAGAAGTCATTGAAGGAGATGAGGTGAATGAAACAGAAAATAAATCTACGGTTGATTCAGATGAATTAGTCGATGACTCGGAGGTGCAAGAAAACAAGAAATTCAAAACAGATGGTGGCGAGAAAAATCATCCTAGAGACCAAATAATTGGAGATCCCACAGCTGGCATTCAGACAAGAAGGAAAGTAATAAGTAATTACTCTCTTTTATCCAGCATTGAGCCCAAAAACATAGATGAAGCAAGCAAAGATGATAGCTGGATGAAGGCAATAAATGAAGAGTTAGATCAGATTGAAAAGAACAGAACTTGGGAATTAGTACCTAGACCTGCAAATAAGAATGTAATCGGCACCAAATGGATATTTCGAAACAAATTAAATGAAGACGGACAAGTCATTAGGAACAAAGCAAGACTGGTTTGTAAAGGATATGCACAGGTCGAAGGCATTGATTTTGAAGAGACTTTTGCACCAGTGGCCAGATTAGAAGCAATTAGAATGTTTCTGGCCTTAGCAGTTCACAAGAACTTTAGAGTTTATCAGATGGATGTAAAATCTGCCTTTTTAAATGGGAAACTCGAAGAAGAGGTCTATATTGAACAACCGGATGGCTTTCAAATTAGTGAGGATCCTAACCTTGTCTGCAAATTAAAGAAAGCATTGTATGGATTAAAACAAGCACCACGGGCATGGTATGCAAGGCTAGATAACTATCTCTCTCAACAGGGATTCAAGAAAGGTTTAGTGGACAGTAATCTGTATGTAAAAATAGAAGGTGGGCATCTCATTGTTCTAGTTGTCTATGTAGATGATATCATATTTGGCAGCAACAAAGATGAATCTTGTAAAGACTTAGCAAATAAGATGCAGAATGAATTTGAAATGTCTATGATTGGTGAACCGTCTTACTTTCTTGGGCTACAAGTTAATCAAAATGAGAAAGGCATATTCATTTCCCAAATCAAATATGTGAAAGAAATGCTAAAGAGGTTCACTATGGAGGACTATAAGCCAGTTAGCACTCCCATGACAACAGGCTGCAAATTGAGTAAAGAAGACAAATCTCCACCTGTAGACCAAACCATGTACAGATCTATGATTGGAAGTTTACTATATTTAACAGCTACCAGACCTGATATTCTGTAGGTAGTTTGCATGGTAGCTAGATTTCGAGCCGGTCCCAAAGAGACTCATGTGACAACGAGTTAAAAGGATTTTTCGGTATCTCAAGGGCACCATGGAGTATGGGTTGTGGTATCCAAAAGGCAAAGACTTCACTCTTATATCATATTCGAGATGCAGATTGGGCTGGATGTGTTGATGACAGAAAGAGTACCAATGGAGGTGCATTCTATTTGGGGGACAGATTGGTTGCATGGCACAGTAAGAAGCAAGAGTCAGTTTCTTTATCTACAACTGAGGCAGAATATATTGCAGCAACAACATGTTGTACACAAGTCTTGTGGATGAAACAAACTTTGAAAGATCTTGGTATTAATTTCAGTGAACCAATATCAGTTAAGTGTGATAACACCAGTGCAATTAACATCTCTAAGAATCCGAGTAATGCACTCACGGACAAAACACATTGCTATAAGGTATCATTTCTTGAAGGAGAAAGTTGCAGAAGGAGAAGTTAAATTGGATTTTGTCCCAACTACAGAACAAGTAGCGAGATATTTTTACAAAACCTTTGCCCAAGGAAGTATTTGAGTACCTTCGAAGCAAATTAGGAGTAGTCACACTTCCTAAGAAGTGACTAGCTACAAGGATCACTTTCTCAGGGGGAGCATTTGAGTATTTGACTATTCTTTTGCTCATGATCATAATTTGTGCTAGATGCAACAAATTGTGCCTGAGAAGTGTGAGGATGGACTCAGGGGGAGTCTACAACAGCCCTTTGGTATTATTGACAAAGGGGGAGAAGAGTTACAGGAATGTACACAGGTGTTGCCAACAATTCCAAAGGGGGAGATTGTTGAGCAAGGTGTTGCAAGAAGTTTGTCATTGTTGTCAACACAAGCAGTTAGATCTAATGATGCAGTGGACAGACAGTTCAGGAGTCATTCAGATGCAGAGGACAGAAGTTCAAAGGATAGTCAGATTATGTAAAGTGCAATTCCAAGAAAACAAAAGTGACCCAGTTTCAAAAATTCGAAGAAAAAGACAAGTTAGAAAACTGTCGCGATATCGCGACATGTTTTCTGTCGCGATTTCGTGACAAGTCGGAGGAGAGAGAAGACAGCACAAGAGAAGAAAAAAAATGTCACGATTTCACGACAAATATGAGGAGAGAGAAGGCACAAAAAATGTCACGATTTCACGACAAAAATGAGGAGAGAGAAGGTGCAAGGCAAACTGTCACGATTTCATGACATGTTGGAGGCCAAGAAGCTAAGTCAAAAACACAGAAAAGCGATTTCCTACATGAAAAATAAGAAAAAGCGTACAGTTGAAAATAAGACACATTGAAAAGAAGAGAAAGTGTTAAGTGGAAAAGTTGTAGCGATTTCGCTACGAGTCAAATGCACAACACAAAGGTGTAGCGATTTCGCTACAAGTCAAAAGTGCACAACACAAAGGTGTAGCGATTTCGCTACGAGTCAAAAGTGCACAACACAAAGGTGTAGCGATTTCGCTACAAGTCAAAAGTGCAGAACACAAAGGTGTAGCGATTTTGCTACAAGTCAAAAGTGCAGAACACAAAGGTGTAGTGATTTCGCTACAAGTCAAAGTTTCACGGGTAGAAGCAAAGTTGGAAGCACAAGGCACAAAGTTGTAGCGATTTCGCTATTGCATGAAGCAAGAAATGTATGGAAGCCGAAAGCGTCACGATTTCATGACAAAGATGAGGATGACGTCAACGAAAGCTGAAAGTGTCACGATTTCATGACAGGTTGCAAGAAAAGCCTCTGGAAGCCGAAAGCGTCACGATTTCATGACAAAGATGAGGATGACATCAACAGTGAAAGTTGTCAATTTCATGATAGTTGAAAAAAGCCTGAAGAAAATCAGTTGAAAGAAAAACCATTCTGAAATAAAAAACTAACGAAAGCGTCACGATTTCATGACAAGAATGAGGATGACGTCAGCAAAAGTTTGAAGTGTCACGATTTCATGACAAGAATGGTGGCAAAGCTATCAAAGGCCAAAAGGGTCACGATTTCATGACAACAAGGACAAGAAGGCGTACGGCTACAAAAAGTGTCACGATATCGTGACATGTTATTATTTCATGGCAATAGTTACAGGAAGGTGACAGAGGTGGCAGTAGTAGTTAAAGGCCGACAAAGTTGAATCTGGGCCGACGGATTTTAGGGTTCTGTAGCCGACAATTTCTAGGGTTTTATAGCCAACGTTCTTAGGGTTACAGTCGATGGATTTTAGGGTTTTACAGTCGATAATTTCTAGGGTTTTGCAGCCGACGTTCTTAGGGTTACAGTCGACTATTGTTTAAAATTTGATCATAAAATTTCATCTATAAAAGGAGGGTTGTTTCGAGTTTGAAGTACTACGAGTATTGAGTTTGTGCAAGAGAAGTCCGCGTCGAGTAGAGAGCGAGTCATATCGAACTTGTGCGAATGAAGTGCGCAGGGAGCAGATGTTGAGTCATTTTGATTCAAGCTGAGTGCGAAGCTATAGTTGTGTGTGTCGAAGTAAAGAGTGCGTATCGAATCTTCATGATTTAAGTGAGCAGAGAGGTGTAGAGGTTGAAGACGCACTGATCTAAAGTGCAAAGTGATAACGCATAGAGAGCAGCAGGAGGTGCGAATTACGTCTGTTGTGCCCAAAAAGTGATTTGTGTTGATCGACTATCCCGTAGCAGAGTGTGCGAAGTATTGGTGAAGAAGTAGAAGCGATAGTTCGATTGTTCAAAGCTTTTGCATAGCAGAAGCGAGTACTGTAAACTGTAGACTGGGTAATAAGGTGAAAGTATAATTACTGTAATTCTTTTCATTATTTCCTGTTGAATTCCAAGTTGCGGCTTGGCATAAGGAGTTGGTGCTCCTTCCGAGTAGTTCTTCGGTGAATTGGGGGTTGGTGCTCCTTTCTGTTGGTGCAAAAAAATTGAGGGGTTGGTGCTCCTTCCGAGTTGGTGCTTGGTAAATAAGTTGTAAAGTTGTTGCTTTGCTTGAGCTGGATTTGGATGGTAGTCCAAGCAGCCATTTTTGAGGAGTAGCCACATTGGTGAACCTCGTTAAATTGTTGTGTTATGTGTGATGATTTCTTGTTGCAATTGATATATCTTTTATAAGTTTTAAACTGCTGCTAGATTTTAAACTATATACTTGAAATTTAAAAGATCACATTGATTCACCCCCCTCTCAGTGTCACTGTGATTACAACAGAGTGGAGCTCACATGTTGCTCTTTAGTCACTTGTTCTTCCTCTTGATTCTATTTTGTCTCTATTACTATGACTTTCTCAACAACAGGTTCTTCCTGTTCTTGTGATGCCTTTGTCTCTTATTGCACATCACTTAGGTTATTTTGCTTTGAACTTCCTCCCATCTCAAATTTGAAATGGGACTTCCTTTTCCTAGACTCTTCCTCTGAGGCTTCCACTCTCACTTTAGTTTCCTCTTTTTCCTCCTGAGTGGTGGCTGCCACTTTCTGTGCTATCTGCCCCATCTCTATATTCTTCAAAAAAATTGAAGTGTCCACGATTTCAAATTCATCACATTGGAAAATTTGTTAAGATACCACCATCTTCTCTGCTTCTACCCAACTCCAGTCATCCAGATCCGTATTTTCTAAATTTTACTGTTCTTCCTCCTGTTGATCCTTATGTGTAGGCTCATCTTATATTTTTGGGAATCATTTGCCATTCTTTCTCGTTGTCATCTTGTTCTTATGGAAATTGGGCTTATTTTTCTCTCCATATTTTCCTCCCTTTGCCAAACTAGCGACTACTCCTACTATCATTGTTGCATTGCTTGTTATTTCAGTTTAGGTTCTAATTTCCTTGGATTTTTCCTCTAAGGATGTACATCCTCATCTTTAGGAGTATCCTATGGTACCTACGTGGCCTATTGCTCCCTCTTTATTCGAGGCTTCTCCAGAGTCTCATTTTTAATGGGTACTGACTTTTCCCACCTCAAAATGGTTGGTTGTCCTTCCCTAATTTTATAAGGTTTTTCAAACCTAGAAAGCGGATTCCCAATTCTGTGACAGCATTTAATAACAATCCAATGGTATGGAAAGTCATTTCAAAATTCTTTGATCTTTTTGGCAGTACTTTGTGCATTTTTCTTTCCTTAGGTGATACCTTCTACATACAGAGCCATCTATATTGGAACCTTCATAGCCCATGTATCCCCTAATAGTAGAGCCATTACTATATTCATAGCACATGCCCAATCATCTCCTTTCAACTGGCTTTGTTTAATCCCTTGAGTTCATGCACCTGAGATCTTTGTAGTAGTCAGTGACTTCACATCAGTTAATGAAGTGATGATCCAATATGTGTTAGAAAATATCTTGTTTTGCATATTACATTATTAAAAATATTTTGCGCTTGTAGGTGCTCTTTGGTAAGTTGCCCAACCACCCAGTTGGTTCCACAAACTACCACAATGTAACCTATTTAAATTGGGCAATATATGAGTTCAAATTGCTTGATAGAATTCAACATGGTATCAGAGCCAACGGAGCAAGCCTGAAGACAGAGCAGTTAGGAAGTAGTTGGAGTGGTTCGATGCATGCAAACTGATGCAGGCTATAGGTCAAAGCCCAAGGACACAGACCACAACATGAAGACAGAAATGTAGACTAAAGCCTGAGATGCAAACCACAGACCAAATCCCAAGATGCTAACCACAAATCAAAGATCGAGACATAGACCTTAGCACAAAACTTGAGATGCTAATGTGGAGGACACAAGGCTAACACATGGCAGATGCTAGAAAGTTGATGTGGAGGACACGGGACTGACATGTGGCAGATGCTAGAAGGGTGATGTGGAGGACATGAGACTAACACATGGTAGACATTGGAAGGGTGATGTGGAGGACACGGGACTGACATGGAGGCCAAAATGGTGGATAGGCAACCGTCCAAAGGTAGTCACCCAAGAAAGGGCATGAACACAGTTATAAACTATGTTTCATGCATTTCACAATACGTGTGAGATAAAAGATATCCCAAATTTTTTTTCATTATTTTTTGATGCCCGTAAGACAAAATTGTGTGGATGTTGCTTTGGTTCCAACAAGCACCATAGCTCGTGTGGTTAATGCGCTCCAATATCTAGCAGAGGTTCCAATTTTGAATCCCATTGGGGACAGTTGGTTTAATTGTTTTTTGTTTGGTGAGCGCTTCGAAGGGGTTTAAGAGGAAATTCATGCCCTTTGTTCCTTAGCAGCTTGTGTAGCCATAGTGGTTTGACTCTAGCCTACAAAAAGTGAGGTCAGGGTTTCAAACCCCACTGAATTTAGTAACAAAAACAACATTTTTTTTGTTGACGACGAAAAAATTGATTCAAAAGTTGCTTAAAAGTTGCTCACATGTTGCTAAAAGTTGCTGGAAACAATTTTTTTTGCTACTCAGGAGTTTTTTTTCCACT
Source organism: Wollemia nobilis (assembly GCA_028583015.1). Taxonomy (NCBI): domain Eukaryota; kingdom Viridiplantae; phylum Streptophyta; class Pinopsida; order Araucariales; family Araucariaceae; genus Wollemia; species Wollemia nobilis. Next base: position 3,671,395 of record JAQPPZ010002068.1, read on the forward strand.
GAAGGGCTCTCTGGATCAAATTTTTGCAAACAAAGCCCACGGAAGGGCTATTTTTTGAGGTATTCTTCCCATGCTTCATTTTTTTCATTTCAAAATTATGTTTGGAGGGATAAGTAGTCTTTTTCATTGAAATTGGAAAGGACAAAAAAAAAATCCCACTTGTTTATTTTACAACAAAATTGGGGATTTCCTATGCATTTCTTTCTTGCAAAATCCTAAGACAAATGGGGGGAATAAAAATATGGAATGTGAATATATGTTATTCATCTAAAAACTGGAATTTTAAGAGGTGCATTTTGGGTGGAAACCGACACCTCAAGTAGCTCAAAAACTTTGTAGGTGTTTGTGATTTTTGCACTTAACTTTTTTGTTCTCTTGCAAATAATAATCACATAAACAAAGCAAAAGACCCCAAATTTATACACCTATTTGTCCAATTTATTACATAGCAATGTTCGGTATTTGTGATACCTCTGGTCCACACTTACAAGTAATGATGTCATGCTTTGGGCTACTATATTTGTCGTCTAATATAGCTAAAAAAATGATTTATAAGCTTGTTCTCTATCAATCGTCAAGGATAAATAAGGTAAACATGTTCTATTACTCACTTTATTTCATACCCACATCATGATTATTGTTAGGCATAAATCATGATGAAATCCTTTCCAAAGTGTTTAGGGGAAGTTACGCCCCACGCATGAGGAATAGACTTTCTATGGTAGGTGTCATAAACAACACGATGCCCTTTTAGTATCACCTAAGTTCCATGTATCGTGCTACTCATATATACTTATAGTCTCCCTCACATAAGGGCGGGTATATATAGAGTAGTTTCGGTATATAGGTTTGGTAGGTATAAAGAAAGGGAGACCAATTGGTGATATAAGGAACCTTCACAATGGCCACTATTCATAAATATCTATTAGATTCATAGTTTTTGAAAGGTTCAAACTTTGTTCCATGGAAGACAAAGATGCGTGCCATTCTTCAGGTGGAATATTTATGGGATGTAGTGACTAGCACTACAAAACACCCTCAAATAGTAGGAACATATCAAGAAGCTTTTGATAAGAAGGACATAAGAGGTCTCATGTTTATCCTGCTTGCTACTACATATGAGGTACAACCTTATATATGTGATGTCAAAACCAGTCAGGAAGCTTGGGATGCTTTGACTACTATGTATGAAATAAATAATCAGTCCACTATTCTACACCTTCAAACTCAACTGCATACCCTTAGTATGAACTCTAGAGATATAGTTGATCTATTCCTTTGCAGAGTGGCAGAATTGAAAGCCAAATTAAATACTATAGAAAAACTCGTAGATGATACTCTCTTGACCTTTATTATCTTGATAGCATTGCCAGAGTCCTACAAGATGTTGATCACCTCCCTCAATGTTTCTAGTAGACAAGTCTCTTTTGTAGAGTTGGTGAATTTGCTTCAAAATAAGGAAGCAAATCAGGTTCATAAGGATGAGGTGCTAGATAATGCCCTTTATACCCAACAAGGAGGTAAGAAACAAGGGCAGTTTCAAAAAGGGGGTTCCTCTTCCAAGGGCAAAGGGAAACAATATCAAGAGAAGGACAAACAATATTGCAAGATTTGTGATATGAATAACCATGACACCAAAAGGTTTTGGTTTAAGAACAAGCAATAGAATGACCAACCTCATAAGCACAAGGGCAAAGGGAAACACAAATCACAGAAAAATAATAAGCAACCTAAGGGGCATGTTGCTTATGTTGAATCTAATTCAGACTCAGATTCTATAGGGTCCAACTCAGACTCCAACTTTGAAAGAGCACACAAGGTGCTCATGACCCATACTTCATCTCCTCAGATAGATGATGTATGGTATATTGATTCAGGAGCCAGTAAGCACATGACTGGTGACAAATCATGGTTTGAGACATTTGAGGAGAAATAAGGTAAGCCAGTAACCATTGCTGACAATCAAGTCTACCAAGTGAAGGGTGAAGGGAATGTTTTTGTTACTCTTCCAGATGGTAAATGTCAGATTGAGAAGGTTCTCTATGTTCTTGGATTAGCTAACAATATTTTTTCCATTCCTCAGATGTTGGATAGAAATATGGATGTTGTATTCCAAGTTGTAAAAGGCAAGAAGTGATGTTTCATCACCAACAGAGGAAATCATGTAGCCACAGGCTCCTACAAGCATGGCTTGTTCATCTTAGATGTAGTTTCAATGCCTCATGTAGCCCTGGCAGCTACCACAAAAGAGGCTACTTCTCTTTGGCACAGGAGATATGGGCATCTAAGTTCTGGTTATTTGCTCGAGTTGAGCAAATATGAGATGGTGAAATGTCTCCCCAACCTTTCATACACATTACCAGTATGCTCGGATTGCTTAGCAGGGAAGCAACACCAAGTACATTTTGAAGCTAGCTCTTCAAGAGCTAAGAAACCATTGGAGTTGGTACACATCGATCTATGCGGTCCTATGCCAAACAACTATGGTGGAAAGAGGTATTTTTAGTTTTTCGTTGATGATCACTCACGGAAGATGTGGGTTTTCTTTCTTCAATTGAATTATGAGGCATTTTTATACTTTCAACGGTTCAAGAAGCTTGTTGAGAAGGAGTCAGGATGTTTCATCAAGACCCTCCACTCAGATCAAGGGGGGGAATATACCTCCAATAAATTTTCATCATTTTTGAAAGAACATGGGATTAAGAGATAGTTGACTATAGCCTATACTCCCCAAAAAAATGGACTGGTTGAAAGGAGGAACCGTTCCATCATGGAAATGAGTTGTTGTATGTCTACAAGAGCACATCTTGAGCAACAATTTTGGGTAGAAGCAGTGAACACAGTAGTGTACCTCCTAAATAGAGCTCCCACAAAGGCTCTAAAGGGAAAGACTCCACAAGAAGCATGGAGTGGTAGGAAACCCTCCATTTCTCATCTAAGGGTTTTTGGATGTAAAGCTTTCATGCACATACCAAAACAAAAGAGGAAGAAGTTAGATGAGAAAACCCTACAATGCATTTTTCTTGGTTACGATGAGCATTCAAAAGGATATCGACTGATAGATCCAATAACCAAGAAAATACACACTAGTAGAGACATGGTATTTGATGAATCTTCCACATTAGATATCACATCTACAGATGTATACCTTGAAGAAGAAGAAGAACCTAAGAAATAAATCTCTCCCCCAAAGAAGAAGGTTCCAAAATGGTATACTAGTACATTGAGAGATTCTAAGTTGAATTCACTTCTAGATCTAACTCAAGATCGACCTTGCACTCGGAGTATGACTCAACAGAGAAGAGCAGAGGCATCATCTTCAGAGGTTGACAAACTTTACCAACAAATTGATTAACTATCTGTAGATGTAGAGGAAGATAGAGACACAAATATGGATGATGAATAGGTTTACATGACAACATTGGATAAAAATAAACCTGCAATAGTTCAAGATGCACTTAGTAAGAATCAATGGAAGGCTTCTATGGAAAGAACACACATCTCTCATGAAGAATCATTTATGGAAGCTATTCAATCTGCCTACAAGAAAGAAGCCCATTGGCTGAAAATGGGTGTTCAAATTCAAGTATAAGTTAGATGGTACTATTGATAAGCATAAGGCCCATCTTGTTGCAAAGGGCTATGCTCAAAAATAAGGTATAGACTATGAAGATACTTTTGCCCCTACTACAAAAATGACCACCATTCGAGTACTTTGTGCCATGGAAGCTCAATTTGGGTGGAAGTTACATTAGATGGATATAAAAAGTGCTTTCTTAAATGGTGACCTATAGGAAGAAGTGTACATGATCCAACCTAAAGGATTTGTTTTTGAAGGGCAAGAACAAAACTTTTTTAAGTTGATCAAATCCTTGTATGGATTGAAACAAGCTCCTCGAGCTTGGTACATCAAAATTGATAGTCACCTCATGCAACATGGTTTTCAAAGAAGTCCATCAGATGCAAATATCTATATAAAGAACAATGGTTCTGATATAGTGATCTTGGTGCTATATGTAGATGATCTAATCATAATAGGTAATTTAGAGAGTATGATAGATACAGTAAAAAATGATCTAAACACATCTTTCAAAATGATAGATCTAGGACTTCTACACTATTTTCTTGGTTTAGAAGTGACTCAAAAGAAACATCATATACGAGTTACTCAAAATAAATATGCCAAGACATTGATCGATAAATATCGGATGACTGATTGTAAGTCTAAAGCTACACCAATGGATGTAGGACTTAAGTTATCTTGATTCAATCAATCTCCACCAATAGATGGCACTCTCTATCATCAACTAATTGGGAGTCTCATATACCTCACAAACACCAAGCCAGATCTCAGTTTTGCTATGGGTTATCTTTCATGATTCATGTAGGATCCAAAAGTGAGCCATTGGAAAGCAACAAAAAGAGTTCTACATTATGTCCGTGGTACAACATATTTTGGCTTGGAATACAAAAAGAATAACAATTTTTATCTACAAGGGTACACGGACTCTGACTATGCTGGATCCATTGATGATCAAAATTCAACTTCTGGATACATCTTTCATCTTGGATCTGGTCCTGTCTCTTGGCATAGTAAAAAGTAGTAGGTCATTGCTATCTCTTCTATTGGGGTAGAATATCACACAGCTAGTGGAGCAGTCTGCGAGATGATATGGTTACATTGCATTCTTACAAATATGGGTCTTCCAAAGAATCTTCCTTTTCATTTGTTTTACGATAATCAAGGTTTTTTGGATCTTGTTCAGAATCTCATATTTTATGATCGCACCAAACACATTGACACTAGATATCATTTCATTCAATATGAAGTTCCAAGATATCATATACAGCTCCACTACATTTCTACTGATGAGAAAATTGCAGATATCTTCACCAAGGTGCTTGCTCGTGTCAAATTTTAACTCTTTCGCAATGCTGTTTGCAGTTGCCAATAATGTAATAAGGGTTAGCAAATATCTTGTTTTTCATATTATTCTATTAAAAAAATTTGGCACTCGTAGACGCTCTCTGGTAAGTTTCCCAACCACCCAATTGGTTCCACAAACTACCACAATATAACCTATTTAAATTGGGCAATATACGAGTTCAAATTGCTTGACAGAATTCAAAAATATGACTCAATCGAATCAACCAACTTCTTAACTATCTTTGTTCCATATGCTGAATTTCTTCTTGAATGTATCTGTCGTAATGTCTATTCTCCGATCTCTTGTCCATATTGACAAGGGTAGTTCTAGTCGTAGGATTATACGCCTGAACCATCTACAACAGATAATTGTAGAAGAATTTTTTTTGGTGTGGTGGCACTTGCACTATTATAGCTACACCAACCTCCTCAAACCATTTCCTCTAGGAATATTTCTTGTTTAATTTATCATTCCACCATCGCTTGCATGTTTCTCCTCCATGTTGTATGAATGAAATATTTGTTATCTCCACCTGACCTTCCTTAGGTCCACTACTCAAATCCTCATCTTGATTTGGAATATGTACCTCACTCCTAAATTCCCTTCTTAGGACCCTTTCTTATGCCATTCTATCCTCTCGGTATCTTGGTGGTGTTCTTCTTATGTCAGCCCTCTAGTACCTCTAACCTCTCCATGACCTGTATCCTCCTCTTCTCCAAGGATGAGTACCATACCAATGGTGGGACTAATACTATCACCCTTGATACTATTGTGGTCGTGGCTCTCTCTCATGTAGAGGTCCTAGTGATTGTTCCACCCTATTGGCTACAATCCTTCTCAACTAGTATCCAAACTCTTCTGATGAGATCATTTTCTTGCCATACCTCCGGTTGTCTTGCTAATTGAACATCATCGATTCCACAATTGGAAGTGTGTTGGAAATCATACAACTACTACAAATCATACAATATATTAAAAAATTGTACAATCTACTCTTATTCCCACTCCTATACGGTTTCCTTAGGAGCAACTCTTCTAGATCGTACAATCATTCAAACTATCATTGTTCGATCTTAAAACTTCTCTATCTCCCTCAAATAGTATAACTACCACATGAAATCATACATGCCCATACTACTCTATACAATATTCCTTCCTGAATGCTCTCCTTTGTTGAATCCATACGATTTCATATGATTCTGTACAATTTGCTCAAAATGGCAAAAAATAGCCCAAAAATTGCCCAAAACTGCATAAAATTTCCCCTGAGATTGTACACACCACCACCAAAATCATACAGTACAACTTTTCAAACCCTAGGTTATCAAAAATTCATGATTTTTACTTACTTTATCGAATTTTCACCAACCCAGTTGCCGTATTACCCCAATCTCTCTTTTTAATGCTTTTCGAAAGCAATTTTCTAACTTTTTCACCCTTGGCATAATTTTATCCCCAAAAAAAAAAATTTTGGCTATCAAATATGGTCATATGTACTGCTCCTTGCTTTCCTCCATCTTCTCCCTTGTGCTTTTGGCTATTTTTGTTCAATTTAGGGTTTGTACTTCCTTTTCTTTGCAATTTCTCCACTTTGGCTCCAAGTTGTCACTTCTTCGAACCCTAAGATGTGTTTCTCCACCACCTGGTTCTTTCTTGGATGCCTTCTACTACTAATCCTCCCTTCTTTCTGGCCAAAATTTGAATTCTCCCTTCAATGGAGTCAAACCCTAGCTTTTTCTCCCTTTTCTTCTCTGGTTTGATTTTTTCGAATGCAAAAAGTTCTCCTTGGTGCGAATTCAAAAATGGGTCATGAATTTATCTACAAGTTACTGATGAGTTTTAATGCCCATGTGGTCATCTTCATTTGGTTGCACACTTTTCACCTTAGTCTTCCTAAAAAATTGAATTCTCCTTTGTACGGTTTTAAGAAATTGCCAATTTACCCTCTATTTAAATTGTTCATCAAAATCTAACTAAACCCTAATTACTTTATTTTTAAAAATTGCACCACTTTGCATGTACTCTATCCTCCTAACACGGATGATCAAAAATTCAGCATTTTATTAAAAAAAATTATCTTTTTCCTGCTTTTTCTCCAACCACCTCTTATTTTGCACATGCGACATTTAATGCGATGGTTGAAAATTATACATTGCACCTGAAATTGTACATTGTACGACCTAGGTCATAAAACATGTTCTCTTGTATGATTTCAAATGTACTTTTGCCAATTTTACTTGTACGATCTCATAATTCTACCTTTTTCTTAATTTTGACTTATACGATCTTATACTTAGAGAATTTTTTCATTTTTCTCTCTCTGAAGAGGTCATCGTTTCCGGTTTTCAACCCACTTCCTTCCTAATTGCATCTAGAGGGATTTTCAAAATTAAGGCATTTTATTTTATTTTTCTTTTTTCCTTTTCTTTTTCTTTTTTTTTTCAATCCTAGTCTATTTACACTTACCATCGTGGAAATCATACCATGACATTCACTTGTATGATCCCATCGAATTCTTCTCTTGGAGGTTCAACTGTGATATTTTGAGTGGTTGTGTCACCTATTGGTACTTGCTCCCTAGGTCGATTCATCTCCACTTGTGATGTTACTAAATTTCCTGGCCTTCCCCTACCATGTGTACAATTTGGAATTATACAATTGCAAGTTGGAGTATCTTCACCTGGTGTCCTTTCTCCTTGTCGCACAAGTGATTGATCCCTTGGTAGTGGTGTCCTTACTACTCTACTATCATTCGAGTGACTTCTCTGCCTATCCCCTTAGATCAATTTTGGCTCTAGACTTGGTGATCGGATCCTTAGTTATCCCTGGTTTCTTTCATCTACAAAATGCACTCTTCCTCTACTAGCAAGGCCTCTCCCACGCGAGTGTCTTCCCCATCCTATTCCTCTTGACATCGGGTTTCTCTATGCCAATGGTGATTCCTCCCTTTCTTGGAGTAATCCTCTACCACCTACCACTCTTTGAGGTCCTCATAAAATTAGTGGTGGTCATCCTAATGGATATTGCCTTGCAGGGCTAGGTAAGATTCCTCTCATCCATGGTAACCCTCACAGATTCCTTATCCAGTTCATACAAGCTAAAGGTGTATCTCCTAGCCATCTAGGAGTAGGAGGTTGAAACCTTCCTCATCCTCTTCCTCCTCTAATTGTAACATCACCTTGTCCTTTCTTACTTCATAGTTGAATACCTCCTCCCCTTCCTGGCTGAAGCCTTAGGGGTCCTTCTCTGTTCCTTCCTCCCATTGCTCGGTTATCAAGAGTTATCTCTACCAACTCAATGTTGGCTAGTGGACTTCTACTTCTTCTTGTGCTTGGTGATAATTATTATAGTGCTCTGATTCTATGATTCGCACGTGCTAGGCGACATCTCCATATTCTTTCCTCGAAGCTTCTTTGTGGAGATGAGGTTGCCAAGACCTCTCTATATGCATCAAAAAATTCCATCTCAAAACTTGAGTTATTTTTATTCTCTTCTCTCTATTCTTCCCAATCTATTGGCAAATTCATCAATATCTTCAATCTTTGTACTTCTCTCCTTTGTCTTCTCAACTATCGATAGGCTATTATGTATGCTTGCGGGTCAAGGTTGGTTTGACATCCCTGTGATCTCCCTAGTTGTTGTTGTGTTGTTGTACATGTTGGGGGATCACGATTACCTCGAGGATTCTGGGGGTTCTCTAGGAAATATCCTCATCACTACTTTTTGTACTAGGTTCCATTACTAGCCAAGGTATTCCTTCATTACTGGAGTCACTCAAATCCAGTTGTACATTGCCTTGTGATTCAGGTGATGTGGTTGCTTCCTCAATGTCTCACCATAGCATTTCTGCATCTTCATTTGTCATTGGTGGATCACTTGGTGGTACTTGCAAACTTGTGCTTGCTCCATCATTTCTTACACTACTCCTTGGAGTTATCCCCTCATCATCCTCAGGTTCTCCTTCTAGCTCTTGTAGCCTAGCTATTCTTTTCTCATCCAGCCTTCGTATTGTACTATCCAATTCTTGGATGATTTGTTCTCTCAACCTTGCATTATGACCTCGCAACGTTTGGTATTCTTCTTGCAATTGTTGAGTCTGTAATCGCATTCTCTATTGTAATAGCCCTATCTAAGCCAATGGAGTAAGTCCAACCAATTATTGATTGATGGTCTCATTCCTATCTTCCTCTAGAACTTCCATTTCAAAGGTGTCCACTCTATCCTCATATCATACTGTTAATCGTATCCTTCTTCATCCTTCCACTTGTTGGGGTAGTTCCCTCCGTTCTACCTAAGGATACATCATATTTCTACTTATTGGGGGTGCTTCTTCTTGCCTTCCCCTATTCTTGGGTAATAGTACTATCTCTTGATGTCCTCTTTCATTTGGAGGAATCCAATATTCATCTTCTTCTTCTACTCACTTGGTCCCATCCGTAAATCTGACATGTACTCGCAATATTCTTCTTTCTTCGAGTCGAGGTGCCAACTCTTGTTGTTCTATGGTTGGTTGTGTCTCCTCCCCTTCTACAAATAAGTGTGTGAGTCCTATGTCAGGCTCCTCCTATGATGGACCTGGCTCATCTTGAGCCCTCCATTGAGCTTCTGCTCATCTTCTTCATTCAATCTCTTCTGAAGAAATGAATAAGCATTGTACCTTGTAAGGCTTCAACTTTAAGCCATTTACAGTGTCGGGCACCTCCATCCCATTCAAGTTCTATAACTTGACTACTCCATTATTCATTACTTCAACTACTTTATAGGGACCAAGCCATAACATCTTCAACTTACCGAGCTTGATTTCCTGCTTCTCGTTAAAATTTAGAACCAAGTCACCCGAACTAAGTTCTAACTTCCTCAAATGTTTGTCATGCCATGCCTTCCATATTTTTTGAGCTACCTCAATCGCCCATTGTGCCATGACTCTTATTTCATCTAATTTGATTAGTGTTGTCAGTCGCTCTTCCAAACTTTCTTGATCACCCAAGCGATGCTCTACCGTGACTCTCAAACTTGGTATCAAGAATTCAACTAGCACCACTGCTTCCTATCCATACATTAATTGGAAAGGTGTATGTTCTATTGTAGGTTTAAAAGTTGTTCTATATGCCCACAAAATAGATGGTAGCCTTTCCTCCCAATCTTCTCCCTCTATTCCACAGGTTTTATACAAAGTAGATACCAAGACTTTATTTGTTGCTTTTGCCTGCCCATTAGCTCTGGGATAATACGGACTAGACAATGAGTGTAAAATCCTAAACTCTATCATCAGTATTTTGATAATTTCATTGACAAAGTGTCCTCCTCGATCACTTGTTATCTATAGTGGAATACCAAATCTTGTGATTACCTGCTCATACAAAAATCTTGTTGTACTTTTTATTGAGTTGTCAGGTAATGCTCTCACTTCGACCCATTTTATTAAGTATTCTATTGCTACTATGATGTATCTGCATTTCCTTCATTGAGATGTCTTCAATGGTCCAACGAAGTCTAATCCCCATCGCTCAAATAACTCTTGGGGTTGTGATGGATGCAAAGGCATAAAGTCCCTCTTTATCGACTTTCCTGCCCTTTGGCAAGTATCGCATGCTTTCACATATTCTTTCACATCATTATATAGTGTGGGCCACCATAGTCTAGCTAGTAATATTTTTCTAGCTATCGCATCTGGTCCCATGTGCCCTCCTACTAAGCCTTCATGAGCTTCTTTCAATGCTACTTTGACTTCTTCTTCCATCACACATCTTCATAAGATACCATCGCTTCCCATATTATACAACAATCCTACTATCAAATGGAAGGGTGCTGACTTCATGATCACTTTATTTTTCTCGGTTGTCATCATTTCTTGTGGCAACTCACCTGTGGATAGGTACTGGCCAATCAACTTGTACCATGATGGAACAACATTGATGGTGAATAATTATGCATCTAGGAATTCATTTGGAACTCCTATTCCTACAGGCTCTCCTGATCGTATCCGAGACAACTGGTCTACAATGACATGCTTCTTACTAGGTCTCACTACTACTCGAAATACGAACTCCTGTAGGGTGATGAGCCACCTACTGACCCATCCTTGTATCACTCGACTTATTTATCAAGTACAATAGAGCTTGGTGATCGACATAGAAAGAAAAGAGATTTACCAATAGGTAATGCCTAAATTTTTGGATTGCATATACCATTCCCAAAGCTTCTCTTTCTATTGTACTATAATTTCTCTCTAGCCTCGACAATAGATGACTAGCAAAGAAAATAGGTTGATCCAGCCTGAACTGCCCTTCTTGTGCCAAAGCACATCCAATTGCAAATTTTGAAGCATCAATATGGACATGGAATTCCTTATCCCATTTTGGGAACACCAAAATTGGACTACTCACAAGCTTAGCCTTCAACTCCTCAAAGGCTCCTTGGTGCTCCTCCGTCCATCTGAAAGGAACATTCTTCTTTGTCAATAAATCCAATGGGTAGGATACATGTGCATAATTCCTGATAAACCTTTGATAATATCCCATCGATCCCAAGAAGGTTTTAAGTGAACTCACATCATATGGTTCTTCCATGTGCAATATCACATGGATCTTATCAAGATCTATTTTTAATCCTTCACTGCACACTATGTGTCCCAACAATTTCCCATATGGTACCATCATGTAGCATTTCCCAGGATTTAATGATATATGTGCATTTTTGCACCTACTCATGCATTCATTGAGGGTAGGAAGATGTTCCTTGATCTTCCCATAAATGGACCAATCATCCAAAAATGCTTTAAAGTTCCCTGTTGCCAACTGGTCAAATATATATAGTATGATGCACTGAAATGTAGTTGGGGCGTTACAGAGCCCGAATGGCATTTGATTGTATGCGTAGATGCCATTATCCACAATAAATGTGGTCTTCAACTTATCCTCCTTGGCTATACTGATTTGATTGTACCCAAAAAACCCATCCAAAAATGAATAGATCTCGTGTCCTACAACTTCTTCCAAGATAGAATCTGTGAAGGGAATAGGGAAGGGGTCCTTAATAGTTACTGCGTTCAGACTCCTAAAGTCCACACATATTCTGATCTTGTCCACTTCCTTCTTCAAGGTGATCACTATGGGTGATACCCATTCACTGGTTGTCACCTTGAATATGATTCCTACTTCCAACATCTTTTCTATCTCTGCATTCACTAATGCAACATACTTTGGATTCATTCTATATGGTCTCCTCCTTATGGGTTGAGCTCCAGGTATTAGTGTAATTTTGTGGACACATAACTCTGGTGGTACCCCCTTCATATCCTTATATTTCCATAAATATGGAGTGCCTATTTCTAGCCAAGTTCTTTCAGGTAGCACATTAACGTTGGATCCTCTGTCCACAATCACTTGTGTCAATTTGTGCCCTAGGATATCCATATGAACTAATGCAGGTTTCTTTCCCACATTAATCATCAATATAGTCATATCCATAAATTGATATTTTCTTTCCTTCTCTTGAATTGGTTGGCTTTGCACTTATGCGGTTGTGTTTCTTCCACCATTTATTTTTGCAATGTTAGAATAGCTTCCAACAGGTTTGACACTTTAATCTCTACTGTGGTGTCCAAAACTTGTGTTGCCAGACTTTGCACAATCACCTTCTCTCCTTATGGATTTTCCATTTCCTTTCCTTCATCTAACTTCACTTGTTTAGCTTTTTGTTCTTCATCCTATAGTATTTTCTTTGCTACTTTCCAGTGCTGCTTTTATTTTGCTGGCTCTGGGTACTTATCCTTTTTAGCCTGATTCCTCATCATGGCTAATACTTCTTGGGTTTCCTCCTTAACTTGAGGAACCTCAATATCTAAATAATTGATATTATGTGGGTTACTTGAACTTTCTTACTTTGGCAATTCGCTTCTTTGTGGTTCCTCTTACCACACCATCTACACATATATGTAGTACTTGCTTGCATTGTTTCCTACCTCTGGGGTGAAGTATGATTTTTCACAAAATGCCCTCATTCCTAGAAATTGCAACACTGTATGATCGGCCTTCCTTCTAAGTCATACTACAAATAGAATTGGCCTCTTTTTCGATTGCCCTAGTTCAGCCTTCCACATTTTCTACTATTTCTATAATCACCACTTGTTGCTTGTTGCCCACTCTCTTGGGCCTTTGGTTTCTCTTCCTGCTCTTGTATTGATAGGACCTATGGACATACTCTTGCATTATATGGACATAGCATTACCTCATGTCCCATCACATTACAGATGTGGCAATAATCATTACGTGGACACTTTACATTTGTATGACCTTCCATCTTGCATTTCATGCACCAAATGTCATTCTTGTCAAGTTTTCTCCTTTGTTCTTTCATTATCTTGTCAAACTCCTGATGAAATGATGCTACTATCCTCTATAGTGTCATCTTCTCCACTTTCTGAATCATTAGACTTAGGGTGAGATAAAATTCTTGTATATGTCTATTTTGATTCACTTTCAAAATTCTTTGCATGCTTTAAAGCTTCTTCATATATTTTTGATGGTACTGCCTTCATATTTTTCTTATATTTTGGTACTAATCCATCAACAAACCATCACTTTACTAGGACATATGCCAATGGCATATGCATTTTATCGACTAATTGCTTTAGTCTGTGGTTGTATGATTTCACATCTTCATCATACTTTTGCTTTGTCATGCAAATTTTAGTAACAATCTCTCCATCATCCTTCAAAGGGTAAAATTCTACAATGAACTTATCCTTTATCTAATTCCAAGTCTGAAAATCTACAATATTTTCTCTCTTTAAATACCAATCAATCACCAATCCTCTCAAAGTAGCAAGAAATAAAGTTACCCAATCATCTATTTTGTCTACACCATTTGATCTCCAAATGGTTATACAAGTTCTGATGTGTCTTGTGGGGTATTCCTTACCCTCACCTAAAAATGGTGGACATATTTATTTGGCTACCTTGTTAGCCATCTTCGTGGAATTATCACTATCACTTGAGGTCTCCCATGGAATCTCTGTCTGATTTCTTCTTAGGGGTGTCTTGCTACCATCATCATCAAAAGTTTCTATTCAATATATCTTGTTATGTCTCACCACTCATTGACCAAAATCTTGTGCATCTTCACTTTGTGACCTCCTTCGCTAATGTGATGGAGATGGTCTTGGCCTTTCCTCCTGAGACCTCGTGCCTTATTGCTCTGGTGCTTGACTCCCATCCTCTACACTCCATTGAAACCCTTCCATAAATTTCTTAGGTGTCACCATCCACTCTCCATCCTCCTGCACTACCTCTCTATCAACTCTTGCCTCTACGCTAGGTGGTTCTACTTCCTCGTCTTCTATTTCTATCAATGCCTCAAAGTCTCCTTCATATGTCCAAACTTGCTCTATTTTTGGTTCATGTGTACTATGGTCTGAGTTACTTGCATTTTCTCTTTGATAAATCCTTGTGATCCTTCTTACTATAATATTCTCTCATACTTCTCATCTCCTATGCCTTTGTACACTGGTGTTTGTCATTCACCTCTAGTTTTGTAGTATTCTTTCTTTGTCAATTTGACTCGTTTTAACAAAAATACCAGATTCGATAAGGCAACGGTGCCAAATGTAGCACAGGGGTGTAGTATTCCCAGTAGGTAGTTGATTTTATAGTGCTTATAATTATCAATGTATTATATCTAACTTGTCTACCAAATTGTATGACCATACAGTCCCTAAAACTACCCTTTTATGCCTAATGAAAAGCTTGTACGAAAGTCAATTCGATACACTGTATGATCCAAAATCATATAGTGAAATGGCTTGTATGATTATCCACTCAACCAATCCTTCATATTTCATTTTTCAGGCTGCCATACACATTTTTGTAACTAATAAGTCGATTTCTCCAAAACTGCCAAATTGGGTAAGTTTCCTTCTATCGCCTAAATTGCCAAATCGGGTAAATCATATTTGTACGATTTGTACGAACTCTGGTGTACGATATGTATGAAATGAAGTGCATCCAAATGCTAAATTGGATATTCTAATGGTCCAATCTCTCTCATATAGGTTTTGTAAGGTTTTAATATGCCAATCAATCATTCTTCTACAACATGGAAAACATATCAATGGGGCTTTGAGAGAGATGCAAATCCCAGGGCCAAGTCCAAAAATTTTATAACAGGGTTCAAAACATCCTTAATAATACTTCCATAATTATAGATCATTCCATAAATATTCACCAATGCTAGATTAATCCATTCTATCACAACAAGGCATAAACTAACCAAATCAATCACTATAAAGTACATGCAACATCAGTAAGCCATCAATTTTCATTCATATATGCCATAAATCATACACAACATGTAAAACATAATTGTAATCATGTGTATATTATTCTATCATCAATTCACTTACAACATGGCTTATTCTATAACAATTATGGCTAAACTCATAACATAATAGCATACTCAGTCAAATTACAACCAGCAATTATCCAACAAACATCCAGACCTACAAAATTGAAAATGGGGCCTTATATAACATTACCCAAGCCATTATAAAGTGGTTCCTAAGGAAATTAGTTATTTTACAACCGCCCATGCATAATGGAATGCATTAATTAAGACTTTTACTAAGTCTAACACTTTAATTATCAAACCTATGCGCCATTTCAACCTGAAATTATATTTTCCATGTATTTCATTGCATTTCAGTGCGCCTTGTACGATTTGTATTTGCCTTGTACAATTTGCCCTCCTGGTTGTATAGTTTTCCCTCCTGGTTGTATGGTTTACTCCTACCTATACAATTTGCAAAACTTGTACTAACTAACAAAATTGAGCAAATCCATTTTATCACTTTCTCTTCTTCTGGGAGGTGGATTTGTTGCCTACAAGATAGAAGTAGCATAGTTATGTAGTGTTGAGTGGTATTTTCACACATTTGTGAAAGTACACTCTCCTTTAGGATTTGGGTTCCAAATCCCCTCTTGCAAAGAAGTTAAACAAACAACTTCTCCAAGGTCTCCGCTATATTAGCATTTGCATATGTGTATTAGTAATCTCAAATAAAGATATTCAATTTAAATGCTTGGAACACCTTAGTGATTGCAAGTAACCGTAAACAAGGGGCAATGTTGGTTTATTTTACCATGAAACTTTAGTGATTGTTCATTGAACCAAAATAGAGCAAATGTGAGTTGGTCCTCATATGACCACGATGTAGTGCTCAAGAAATGGAAATTTGTGAAAATGCCATAAAACATAACTCCTTCAATGAAATTGGAATTTTCATGAAGGGAATGTCATCATAGGCTCATGAGTGCAAAACAAAGCTGAAAAAATGAAATTTGACCTTAAAATGGAAATTTTCATTTTCGGATTTTTTTAAAATCTCTAACAAAACAACAACTTCGATGAATTTTTTAAAAATACTAAACAACTCCGAAAATGAAATTTCAAATTGCGTATTGGAAGTATGAAGTATAACCTACGCAATGGTTAAATTATTTTTGGATTTTGAAGTTTTTTTAAATGTTTATTTTAATGTCTGAATATTAAAATAAAGTTAAAATTTCTGGAAATAAAATGCAAAAAAAATGAAAATGCATTCAGTATGATGCTATCCTATTTCGACAAAACCGAAGATGTGAGGTTTCCATGCATGCAACCTAACCTATTGGACCTGCAAAACAAGCACAATCCGGATAAGCTAAGTGCTGGCTCCTAGGGTTTTACATGAGGTTTTCAGATTTAGACATTCGCATGAAGCAACCAAGAAACTTGTATAAAACTCCATTTACAAGCCTAAAATCTGAAAAGGGGAAAAATAGACATTTAATCTTGCATGCAGAAAATGACTCCTTCTTTCTTGCCCATAAGATGCAACTTTCTGAAAATTTATGTATTAAAAATTTATCATTTTACAATAACAGAAGTTTCTGGTTTTCCCAAACCAGTCAATGGAAGAAAAACAGCCCAAACAGGTCCAGAATGGCCCTCTTGCCTTCAAATCTGTAACTCTGCTCGTGGTAGTTTCCAACCCCTTCTGGCCTCTTTGAATGGCGTATTTAAACTTCTAAAAAATTGTTTCTCCTTCCATGACGGTTCGTTTCATTTTCTGATGGTTGTTCGTTTCACCTTCCCTGACTATTCGTTTCACCTTCCCTTGTATGCATGTGTTTTGGTTTCCATTTTGTGGCCCTTCACCGCAAAAATGTAACATGTCACGATATCGTGACACTTTTTCTTTCTTCTCTCTCTTTGCTTTGAATCACGAAAATGCAACATGTCGCGATATCGCGACACTTTTTCTTGTTTGGCCGTGAAAATGCAACATGTCGCGATATCGCGACACTTTTTCTTCCTCGTTCTTTCTTTTCCCTTTTGGTCGTGAAAATGCAACATGTCGCGATATCACGACACTTTTTCTCTTTTGACCGCGACCATGCAACATGTCGCGATATCGCGACACTTTTTCTCTTTTGACCGCGACCATGCAACATGTCGCGATATCGCGACACTTTTTCTCTTTTGGCCGCGACCATGCAACATGTCGCGATATCGCGACACTTTTTCTCTTTTGGCCGTGACAATGCAACATGTCGCGATATCGCGACACCTTTTCTCCTTTGGCCACGAAAATGCAACATGTCGCGATATCGTGACACTTTTTCTCTTTTGGCCACGATGGTGCAACATGTCGCAATATCGCGACACCTTTTCTCCTTTGGCCATGAAACTGCAACATGTCACGATATCGCGACACTTTTTCTCTTTTGGTCGTGAAAATGCAACATGTCGCGATATCGCGACACATTTTCTTTTTTGGCCACGAAAGTGCAACATGTCGCGATATCGTGACACTTTTTCTCTTTTGGCCGTGAAAATGCAACATGTCGCGATATCGCGACACTTTTTCTCTTTGTGGTGTTTTGCTTTTTTCCTTGATCTTTAGCCTATGGGCCACTTCAGTCTTCTTGGAACACATGCAAAAAAGGTGGGTCCCCAATCTTGGGGTACGTTGTGGAGCAGCCACAACAAATGGTGACTCTATTGGGAAATGCTCCCGAGCATTTCGGTGAGAACTCAACCTGAAAACACACAGACTCAAATACAAGCGTTAGCAAATATCCCAAGAATGAAACTAGACGAGAAATACATGAAGCATTAGAATTATTAAGCATCAGCTCGGTGTGTGCAATGTGCTTCATTCCCTATCATTTGAAATTGATCAACATTCCATTGTCAGTTTCACTTATGATTCGTATGCAAGGCTATGAATGATTTGTGCATGATTTGATGTATGACAACTATGCTAGAGATATAACAACCTGCTTTGCAAAGGCTCAAACCTTCTAGTATCATGAACAAACATATTAAAACTGTCAAACCCTCTTAGGACCAAATATATGTATATTGAATTAATTTATTAGATCCCAAAGTTGGTTATGTGTCACTACCATCTTGAACCCATGTGCAAGTGTAAGTGAAATCGTAACTTTGGGGAATAGGATTCCCAACCTAAGCGAGATGGGAATTTAACCCTATCCTTACTACTATGATCTAGAGTTCATTACCTCATCTTGAACAAAATGATTTAACCTGTTATGGATGAAATTGTCAAGCTAGCCTGTCCGTTTGAGCAGTCAGTGGTCTTGCTTTTAGACAAGACATGTTGCCACGCATGAGCATACTCCACTACCAGCCAGGCGTCTATAGCCCCGGTGGAGATCAACCCCATAATCCAGGATTTGGCTTTACTTTTGATTTCTTGGACCTTGGGGATGACTACCCATCCTTGCAAGGGACATGTAGTACGATCCTTCCAATCCAATATCAATGATGCAAAAAAAGTAGAATGAAAAATATTTGCTTTGGAATTTCAAGTTCTTGAGTGGGCAAAATAGAAGCTTTGGGGAATCGGATTCTCAACCTAAGCGAGATGAGAATTAGACCCTATCCTTACTACTCCATGAAGGTCAAATCGGAGCTTTGGGGAATTGGATCCTCAACCTAAGTTCGATGAGGATTTAACCCTATCCTTACTACTCTGATTTTAGGCTTTAAGCACTATGGGAGTGGTAAAAACCACTGCTTTAAGGATTATGTTGCATGATAGGACAGACACGAAATACTCCTTTCGCCTCACCTTTTCTTCCAAGTATGGTTTTGACCATTTTGCTCAAGATCCTCTTTAATATGTGTAAAACGTGCTTGGTTCAAGATAGTTCGGGCATCATTTCCCAACCTTAGGATCCTTTTAATATATGTTATGTAATAACCCTAAGAGGATTCGACACCTTTTCAATGATTGTATATGAAATGAAGATGCAACTGAGATGAAATGTATATGCAATGCGGAATGTAACATGAGATGGATGAATGCATTGCTCCTTTTGAAATGCGGATGGATATATACCACCTACTTTGCCATAATTTATAAAACCGACAACTTCATGCATCACAAGTTCCAAACGTTATTCCTTAATGTGTTTGCGATACTCGTGGAGCTTTATGCAATACAATTCCGATGTTTCATATTCTCCTATTCTTAGTCAACATTCATAAGGACATAAGTTGACATCTCGCTTTTTTTTTTTTTTCAAAAACAAACCAAAAATGTCCAAAGGACCAACACACAAAACTTAAAACCAAAACTGAAATGCAAACCCAACATCACAAACCAAAAAAATTATATACAAATGTACAATATGGTACAAGATGATGCAAAGCTTGGACTATCACTTTCCCGGATCCCAAACATGATTAGAACATTTCAAAAGACATATGACACAATATGTATGCCAAATGTTGTAGGAATCCAACAACAATAAGACCAAACCAAGCAATGCAAAAAAATTCAACTTGCCACGCTCACCATACCAATTTGATTTAGTTCCATTACCAACACCATAGGTGAGATTCAAATCAAATTGATTAGACAATGATTGGTATTCAATTTTATCTTGTCTATTCTTTAAAATGTAAGTTTCATCATTCCATTCATGATTTAGAAGTAGGCTTTCTTTATCCAAAATGAAACTTTGTAAGTAAGAGCCTATTTCTAAACATTTTAAAGCCAATTCATTTTCCAAGTTTGTCGGCCAATCAAATTTCTGCAAACATTTGCAAGCATCTAGGATATTTACTAAATGGGAATCATTAAAAGTTTTTATCCTAGGTTCAAGAATTAATTGTTGATGAATTTGATTTAGCAATTTAAGTGCATCAACTTCTTTTTCATTCATTAAAATAATGTTATCAAAGGTGTGGTTAGAAATTAATCCTTGTTCTTCATTCACCTTCAATGGCATTTCATCATAATGTAGCACTTGTTCTTTCTCCATGATTTGTTTATCAAAGGCACCAAACTTAGGTACCCAATTGAACACATGTCCATCCCTTTCAAACCATAAGTCTTGTCTATCTAGGGGTGGGTTAACTAACATATTTCCATGATCAATCACTTGGGTTGTTTTGGGTAACGTGAGATTTTCAATTGGATCATCAATGATATCAAACCCAAATGATTTAGGTTTTGTAATTTTCTCATTTTGAAATGGCATAATCATTGTAGCACAAGTAAGTGGATCAAGATTTTCAACTTCTTTTCCTTCAAAGGAATCTAAAGCAAGTGACTCTCTTTCTTGATTCATGGTTGTAGAATCCTTATCATGTTCCAAAATTTGATGAGATTCGAATTCCTCTTCCAAAACTTTCTCAAATTGTACAAGATTTATAGTATCCTCATGTGAGGAAGCAATTGAGTTATCCTGCATATTAATTGACACACCAAGTTTGTTAGAAGATTCAGATTGATAATATTCTTCCCATTTCTTCCACGAATCATAGTAATCATCTTCCAAGTTCAAGTTGTGACGTTCAAGTACTTCTTCTTCATCCTTTGATTCATCAACCTGTTTCTCATCCAATTCATCTTCACCTTCCTTAGATGGTCCAGTTATTTCCAAAAGTGGGTTATTTCTTGAATTCAAATTGGTAAAGCTATCATAATCCAAATTTGTAACCCATGATTCAATTTTATCACAATTTGGAAGGTGTGGATCCTCTTGGTCATCACTTTCGAGAGCATCATCCAAAGTGTCTTTCGAGAACAAGTGGTGAAATTCGATTATGTCTTCAACTTCATTTGTTGATTTTATTTCAAATTCATTTTCAGCCACTTGTGATGACTTAGGAGCTTCTACAATGGGATCGATTTTTGAATTCCGTGTCATATAGTTGCTCCAATCCTTTGCAAGTACATCTGCCCAAATCATATCCACATAAGTTTGTTCATCCAAATCCTCCTTTTTGGGTAATGATTCTGGATATTTATTTTCCAAAACAAGATGGTGATTATTTGATTCCAACTTCTTGTTACCCATCCATAGAATTTCTTCTCCAAAATCTTCATGCTCTTCAAGACATTTCGAATAGGTATTCACTTCAACGTGAGTCACCTCAAAATCTCTTGTATCATTTGAAGAAGCATAACATGAAATATCATTAAGATCGGCATTATGAATTTTCTTCCTAGGATGATTTGGATGCATACATTGATGTGCTCGTTTTTGCGGTGGAACATGCCTACATACCTTCTTAACCACTTTCTTTTGCTCTTTTACTTCCGATACGAACTCTTTGGGTTGAGTGGTAGAAGTAGTAGGATTAGTTGGATTGATATCCATGGACAATGCTTGAACATTTGTTGCAATGGTTCCATGAGTGACCACATGATTCTCTAATTGAGGCATAGTTGGATGGATGGAAGTACTTGTATAAGCACATGTGGGAGCATAAGTTGGTATGGTAGGATAAAGTTGATTGTAGGGAAAAACATTTGATATCAAATTTTGTTGTGCCCACGCTTGATTTACCATCGAGGTTTGATTGCAAGCCCCTAGTTGTCCTACCATAGTTGATTGCTCCATTCCATAACCTTGTGGCCTCAATTGTTGATCTACAATCATAGCTTCTGTGTAGGCCGATGCAAGATCGATAACCAAGGGATTCATCCTAACAAATATGGCAAACAATGGATCCAATGCTCGAAAGTATATTTGAAGAGCACCACTTTCCTCAATAGTATAGGGAGAAATTAATCTCGCATGAAGCTTTCGAAACCTCAAGTTGAAACTTCTCACTGGCTCATTAGGTTCTCTTTTGCAAGAAGCAAATTGTTGAAATATCGTGAGAGGATCAATGAACAACCTAAATTGATTGATAAACTCATCTTTCAATTGAGTCCAAGATGTAATAGAACCAGTGGGTAAATTGATGTACCAATCATATGCCACCTCATCTAGGGTTCCAGGAAACATTCTACATGCCACATCCTCATGTTCGACATTCCATCTAACTAGGATATCCACATAGGCTTGAATATGTTCCTCGGCTAATGTTGGACCATTGTGTTTAAACTTGGGCAAATGTTTTTCTACGTTCTTGGGTAAATCATGAAAATCTCCACTAATGTTCAAAGGATTAGCATGTATCCCATACCACGTTCCTGCAGTTGTAGCCATTAATGAAACTCAAAGAATAATTTCAAAACCAATTTGTTAGTCATGAATAAAAGAAGGAACCATGACAAAGCAATATTCTAAAAATGTAAATTAGTTTCTGATTCACCAGATCGCATATGCGCAGGTGAAGAGCATACTCCTAGTGTTGTAGGCTTTATGATTCACAAGATCGCATTACACGCAAGTGAAGAGCATAATACCGACAACAGATACATTTTAGACAAAATAATTCCTTACAAATAATCATGAAATGACTAGCAAATATCAAACATGTAACGTATGAATAATCATGTTAGCATCAACCAAGAAATGTATCCATTAAAATCCGATAAAAGTAATTGCATGGAGACAACCTCGTTAGTCAAGACCAAAATTTTTCAAAATCGAATCAAAACACATTATTCCTGTATGAACAATCAAAAGCGTTAGAACAATGCATAGCAATTCATGTCCTCCTTTTAACAGTACAAGGTTGTATTGTTAAAAGAGGGCTACAGATAATAATCAATAGGGCATGAAATATTCAAAATTTAAATCCCTATAGCATTTAAATCACATTGAAATAAACCAATTCAGGCCCTCCTTCTAGCGCCAAAATGTTGAGTGGTATTTTCACACAATTGTGAAAGTACACTCTCCTTTAGGATTTGGGTTCCAAATCCCCTCTTGCAAAGAAGTTAAACAAACAACTTCTCCAAGGTCTCCGCTATATTAGCATTTGCATATGTGTATTAGTAATCTCAAATAAAGATATTCAATTTAAATGCTTGGAACACCTTAGTGATTGCAAGTAACTGTAAACAAGGGGCAATGTTGGTTTATTTTACCATGAAACTTTAGTGATTGTTCATTGAACCAAAATAGAGCAAATGTGAGTTGGTCCTCATATGACCACGATGTAGTGCTCAAGAAATGGAAATTTGTGAAAATGCCATAAAACATAACTCCTTCAATGAAATTGGAATTTTCATGAAGGGAATGTCATCATAGGCTCATGAGTGCAAAACAAAACTGAAAAAATGAAATTTGACCTTAAAATGGAAATTTTCAATTTTCGGATTTTTTAAAATCTGTAACAAAACAACAACTTCGATGAATTTTTAAAAATACTAAACAACTCCGAAAATGAAATTTCAAATTGCGTATTGGAAGTATGAAGTATAACCTACGCAATGGTTAAATTATTTTTGGATTTTGAAGTTTTTTAAATGTTTATTTTAATGTCTGAATATTAAAATAAAGTTAAAATTTCTGGAAATAAAATGCAAAAAAAAATGAAAATGCATTCAGTATGATGCTATCCTATTTCGACAAAACCGAAGATGTGAGGTTTCCATGCATGCAACCTAACCTATTGGACCTGCAAAACAAGCACAATCCGGATAAGCTAAGTGTTGGCTCCTAGGGTTTTAAATGAGGTTTTTCAGATTTAGACATTCGCATGAAGCAACCAAGAAACTTGTATAACACTCCATTTACAAGCCTAAAATCTGAAAAGGGGAAAAATAGACATTTAATCTTGCATGCAGAAAATGACTCCTTCTTTCTTGCCCATAAGATGCAACTTTCTGAAAAATTTTGTATTAAAAATTTATCATTTTACAATAACAGAAGTTTCTAGTTTTCCCAAACCAGTCAATGGAAGAAAAATAGCCCAAACAGGTCCAGAATGGCCCTCTTGCCTTCAAATCTGTAACTCTACTCGTGGTAGTTTCCAACCCCTTCTGGCCTCTTTGAATGGCGTATTTAAACTTCTAAAAAAATGTTTCTCCTTCCATGACGGTTCGTTTCATTTTCCGATGGTTGTTCGTTTCACCTTTCCTAATTGTTCGTTTCACCTTCCCTTGTATGCATGTGTTTTGGTTTCCATTTTGTGGTCCTTCATCGTGAAAATGTAACATGTCACGATATCGTGACATTTTTTCTTTCTTCTCTCTCTCTTTGCTTTGAATCACGAAAACGCAACATGTCACGATATCGCGACACTTTTTCTTGTTTGGCCGCGAAAATGCAACATGTCGCGATATCGTGACACTTTTCTCTTTTTTTGGTCGTGAAAATGCAACATGTCGCGATATCGCGACACTTTTTCTTTTTGGCCGCGACAATGCAACATGTCACGATATCGTGACACTTTTTCTCTTTTGACCGCGACAATGCAACATGTCGCGATATCGCGACACTTTTTCTCTTTTGGCCGTGACAATGCAACATGTCGCGATATCGTGACACTTTTTCTCTTTTGGCCGTGACCATGCAACATGTCGCGATATCGCGACACCTTTTCTCCTTTGGCCGCGAAGATGCAACATGTCGCGATATCGTGACACCTTTTCTCTTTTGGCCGCGACGGTGCAACATGTCGCGATATCGCGACACCTTTTCTCCTTTGGCCGCGAAACTGCAACATGTCGCGATATCGCGACACTTTTTCTCTTTTGGTCGTGAAGATGCAACATGTCGCGATATCGCGACACTTTTTCTTCTTTGGCCGTGAAAGTGCAACATGTCGCGATATCGTGACACTTTTTCTATTTTGGCCGCGATAGTGCAACATGTCGCGATATCGCGACACTTTTTCTCCTTGTGGTGTTTTGTTTTTTTCTTTGATCTTTAGCCTATGGGCCACTTCGGTCTTCTTGGAACACATGAAAAAAAGGTGGGTCCCCAATTTTGGGGTACATTGTGGAGCAGCCACAACATGTAGTTGCTTGAAGCATGACCATACAACAATGTAGAATAGAAAGGAGAAGAAGAAAATGAGGTAGGAAATCTAGCATATATATGTAGCCGCTTGAAGCGTGACCATACAACAATGTCAGATAATAAGAAGAAGCGAGAGGAGAAAGAAATAAATAGGAAGGTAGCCTAAGAACATGTGAAGTGGTGAAGATTGCGAATGAGTAGGTGGAGTGGTGACGTGACTAGGATTCTGGTAGTTGGTGTAGTAGGATAACTGCTAGAAATAGTGGGGTGTGGACATGAAAGACTCGCGTGATGGTGTGGGGCGAGGCGTGGTAGGAGGTGCAGTACTCGATATTCCAAAAGAGGTGGCATGTTAGAATTATGGAGGAGACTCATCAACCAACATGTCCTGGATGAGACGTTCAAAGGTGTGGCACTTATTGATGTCATGCCCTAATTATGGATGGTAGATGCATAATTGGTTCTCTTTGTAGCCCCTTGGTTTGGGGCAAAGTGGGTCGATGAGATGAATTTCAAGTAATACAAGGGTAAGCCCTATTCATAGTATCCTAGCCCAAAGCCACACCAATGGAAACATCAAAGGTAGCACAAGGCAAAGTGTGGATTGGACATGTGGTCTAGAGTGCCACAGAACCTAGATTACGGTGATAGGGGTATGGTTGCTAGAAGCGATGAGTACAACGGTATAAAATTTGTACAATTTTTTGGCAACCAAGTGGTACAATAGTACAAATGGTTAGCAAAAAGGTAGAAGGATAACCGAAATCATGGGTAGATTGGATTTGTAGAGGATGAACATGAACGTCATGAACATTATATTCACCAAGACATAATTGGTCATGAAAATTGATACTTGGGGTGATGTATGAGGTGGTGAACGTGGAGGTGAGTCTGAATCAAAGGAGGAAGATTTGGGAATCACGAATAGTAGCAATGGAGGAATGGAATGGTTGGACATCCAGGTGAAAGCCTCACTGTTCTCAATTGTGGCATTCGACTATAGTAGAAGGGATGGGATGACCTGTGTGTGGAAATTGTGAGGTGGGGCTAGTATGCATAGGTGTCAGGCTACGAGAAGAGGTGAAAGACCAAGGTCAAGGACAGAAAGGTATTAGGAGTGTTTGAGGAGTAGGGAAGATAGGAGGCTCCGCAAAGGAGGATGGATGAGATGAAGCAAGAGACCACAAATATGATAAACCAGCGAACTGTAAAATATATTATTGAGCAATGTTTAAATACATTTTACAATGCCGTGAATAGCACACCGACTGAACGACTGAACTGAACTCTGTTACAGAAGTTGTAACAGTGAGCTAATAATGAAATAGAGACAATATGTTAAGTACGCTAACATCCCCCTTTATTACATTATTTGGGTAATGTAATAACTAATAGCTATACTAACATCCCCTTACATCATTTTGCAATACAAAGTGAGCTGCGAAACAATTCAAATTTGACACGTCCAAGTGCCTTAGTGAAAATGTCTGCAACTTGAGCATCGGTGGGAATGTGCTGAAGCTGAATTCGATGCTTTGGAACTTCATCTCGAATGAAATGACATTGTGTGTCAATGTGCTTTGTTCTTTCATGATGGACTGGATTCTTGACGAGGTTCAGAACACCCTGATTGTCGCAAAACAAGTGTATTGGAGATTTTGATAGATGGCCCATACTTGTCAGAATGTGACGTAACCATATCACTTCGCACACAGCTTCACGTGCGGCACGATATTTTGCCTCTGTTGATGAAATAGCAACCACCTGTTGCTTCTTGTCGTGCTAAGAGACAGGACCGGATCCCAGATGAAAAATGTATCCAGAAGTTGACTTGCGATCATCAAATGATCCGACATAGTCGGAGTCCGTGTATCCTTGCAAGAAGAATTTGTTGTTCCTCTTGTATTCTAGGCCATATTCCATAGTACCACGAACATAGTGAAGAACACGTTTTGCTGCTTTCCAATGAGTGGTCTTAGGCTCCTGCATGAACCTCGAAATATAGTTGACGAGCAAATACGAGATCCGGCCTAGTATTGGTCGGATATATGAGACTCCCAATCAACTGTCGATAGAGAGTACCATCTACCCGAGGTGAATCATCATATCGCGATAATCGAAGTCCATTCTCCATCGGAATTGCCATTGGCTTGCAATCGATCATGTGATATTTTTCCAGCAATGTCTTGGCATATTTTTTATGAGACACTTTGATGGAGTGCTCCTTCCGGCTGAATTCCAGACCAAGACAGTAATGGAGAAGTCCGAGATCTGTCATCTCAAAATATTTGCACAAGTTTCTTTTGACAGTAGAGATCATAGTTTCTGAACTCCCTGTAATGAGCATATCATCCACATAGAGTACAAGCAACACTATCTCAAAACCCTGTTTCTTGAAATAGAGGTTTGCATCTGATGGACATCTCTTAAATCCATGCTGCATAAGGTGATTGTCCATTTTTATATACCAAGCTCGAGGAGCTTGTTTCAGACCATATAAGGATTTGATAAATTTGCAAACCTTCTGCTCTTGGCCTTCCACTTCAAATCCTTCTGGCTAAGTCATGTAGACTTCTTCTTGGAGATCACCATTTAGAAAGGCACTTTTGACATCCATTTGGTGAACTTTCCACCCATATTGTGCTGCCATAGCACACATAACCCGAATTGTGGTCATCCGAGCAGTAGGTGCAAAAGTTTCCTCGTAGTCAATGCCTTCTTTTTGAGCATAGCCCTTTGCAACAATACGGGCCTTATGCTTATCAATTGTTCCATCTGCCTTGTACTTGACTTTATATACCCATTTGCAGCCAATGGGTTTCTTTCCATGCGACAGATCAACAAGCTTCCAAGTTTTATTTTTCATCAAAGACTCATACTCTGTATCCATAGCGGCCTTCCACTGAGGCTCACTAAGAGCATCTTGCACTGATGCAAGTTCAAGATCATCTATGGTAGACATGAACGCCCTGTCATCATCAATATCCATATCCTCTACTTCTGTACTTGGAGTTACAGAAAGTTACTCAAAATATTGACAAAGATCATCAACCTCACCAGTTTCTTTGGCTTCTCTTTCCTTTTGAGCCATACTGCGTGTACGAGGTCTATCCAAATTCAAATTGGGAGGAGTGGATAAATTTGCATCTTTGATTGTATTTGTACACCATTTAGGATTCTTCTTCGATGGAGTTGAAGAAGATGTAGAAGGACCTCCTGTCTGTGTTGACGAAGGAATATTCTCTTCCTTAGATAACATAATATCTTAGTGTACTTTAGATGTGCTCTATGATGTGAAAGCTTCATCAAAGACAACATCTCTGCTAATATGAATTTTCTTGGTCAAAGGATCTATCAACCGATATCCTTTAGAGTGCTCGTCATAACCAAGAAAAATACATCTCAGTGTTTTCTCATCTAGCTTCTTCCTTTTCTCTTTTGGTATGTGCATGAAAGCGTGACATCCGAAAATACATAGATGAGATATGGAGGGTTTTCGACCACTCCATGCTTCCTGTGGAGTCATTCCTTTTAGGGCCTTTGTGGGTGCCCTATTCAACAGATATACTACAGTGGTGACAACTTATGCCCAATATTGTTGCCCAAGAGTAGCTCCTGTGAGCATACAACGAACCATTTCCATGATAGAATGGTTCCTTCTCTCAACAACTCCATTTTGCTGAGGAGTATAGGCAGTTGTTAACTGTCTCTTGATTCCATGCTTATCTAGGAATGCATAAAATTCATTAGAGGTAAACTCTCCCCCTCTATCTGAGCGGAGGGTTTTAATAGAAGCTCCTGACTCCTTCTCAACGGATTTCTTGAACTGCTGGAAGAATGCGAAAGCTTCAGATTTTAGTTGGAGAAAGAAAACCCACATCTTTCGTGAGTAGACATCTATGAATAACTGAAAGTACCTCTTACCTCCACAACTGTTGGGTGTGAAAGGACCGCACAGATCGGTGTGGATTAAATCCAGAGGTTTTCGTGCTCTTGTTGAGCTCTTCTCAAATGGTACTCTATGCTGCTTTCCTGCCAAGCATTCAGAGCACACTGGCAATGTGGCAGAAAGGGAAGGAAGACCCTTTACCATCTCATACTTACTGAGCTCAAGTAAGTATCCAAAACTAAGATGCCCATATATCTTGTGTCATAGGGAAGTTGCCTCCTTGGTAGAGACAGTCATGGCAACATGTGGAGTAGAGATAGCATCTAGTGCAAATAAGTCGTGCTTATATGAAGCTGTTGCAATCTGCTTACCCTTCCTGGTAATAGTACAACACTTCTTTCCATTCTCAACACGAAAGTTGACAACCATATTTCTATCCAAGATTTGTGTCACTGACAACAAATTGTTGGCCAATCTCGGAACATAGAGGACTTTGTCAATCTGACACTTGCCATCAGGAAGAGTGACTGAAACTATACCCTCTCCCTGAACCCTATAGGTTTTATCATCAACAATGGTGACAGGTTTGCCCTCTTTGGCCACAAATGATTCAAACCACGATCTATCGCCAATCATATGTTTGCTAGCTCCAGAATTGACATACCAAACAGGATCCCTCTGTGTGGAATCTGTGGTAGTCATGAGCACCTTGTGTGTCCATTCAGAATCTGAGTCAGATTCTTCAAAAGCAACATTCACCTGGGGTTGCTTGTTTTTATTTTGTGGTTTGTTTTGGCCTTTCGCTTGTTCTTATGCCAACACTTGTTGGTGTCATGGTTGTCTTTCTCACAGATCTTGCACCACCTCTTCTTCTGTTGAGGTTTTTTGCCTTTTCCTTTTGTATCCTGTTGATAATTTCCTCCTTTCTGAAAGTTGCCTCCTTTTTTCCCATTACATTTCTTCCTAGAACCTTGCATGTTGGTGTATAGGGCTGTATTGGAAGAATCATCCTTGTGAAGTTGGCGTGCCTCCTGTTGTTGAAGCAGATTGACCAACTCGATGTAGGTAATTTGTCGTTGAGACACCTGGATGGAGGTTATCAACATATCAAATGAAGAAGGTAAAGCTCTCATCATAAGTGAAATGAGAAGCTTTTCGTCCACAGTATCTCCCAAAGAATTCAATTTCTCTTTCAATTCAGACACTCTGCATAGAAAGAGTTCAACTGTTTCACCCTGTCTCAAACTTAGGTTATGAAGTTGTTGTTGAAGATGAAGAATGGTTGAATCATTCTTTCCCTCATAGATGGTTCTAAGGGCATCCCATGCCTCTTTACCACTTGCTTTGTCAGCTATATGAGGTTGCACTTCATCTGAAACAGCAAACAAGATGAGCACCTTTGCTCGACTGTCTTTCTTGTCAAAAGCTATCTGATCTGCAGAAGGACCTGTGGATCCTGCTGTTGGTGAAGGCCTAGTTGCTACTCCAGTAACAATATCCCACAAATCTTCCATTTGGAGAATTGCCTTCATCTTATGTTTCCATGGTGTATAATTTGGACCTTTCAATAACTGATGCGGATCAGTCATCAACTTTGCAACAGCGGCCATAGTGAAGGTTCCTTATATCACCAATTGGTCCCCCTTTCGATATACCTTTTGCTAGGCCGTTATACCGTACAAAATACCCGCCCTTACGTGAGGGAAACTATAGGTATTTAGAAAGATCAACAAAAATCACCCGCCCTTACGTGAGGGAGACTATAGGTGAGTTTTAGAGATCATACGATACGTGGAACATAAGCGGTACTGAAAGGGAATCGCCTTATTGATGGCACCTACCATAGAAGATTCTTCTCATGTGTGGGGCGTAACTTCCCCTAAACACTATGAAGAATACTTCGTCAGGATTTACGCCTAAACACAAGTGCGATAAAGGGTAGTGGATGGAGTAAAAAAATGCAAAAAATGGCTAACTTATCTCTCCTCGATGATTTATAGAGAACAAGCTCAGACGTCGTTGTAGCAGCTTTATTAGGCGACGGATACAGTAGCCAAATCACGACAGCTTTACCTATAAGTTCTGGCCAGAGGTATCACAAATACCGAACGTTGCAGTGCAATAAATTGCATGGATGGGTTTTAATTATTCTGGGGACTTAGGGAGTGAATTTGTTTTTAATTTTTTAATGTTATAGTGCAAAAATGAAATATGCAACATACAACATAAAAAACTGCCCACAAGAATAACCCACGAGGTGTCGGTCACAGCCGAAAATGCACCTTTTACAATTCGCCAAATTGCTTTTTCAGAAAATTACTCACATTCCCCCTTTGATTTTTTGAAAAAATATCCCCCCTTCAAAAATTCTTTTTTTTTAACAAAGCATTTTAATAATTACTATATATTTAAAGTTAAAATAAATAATTTTAATTTACATAGTTTTTAAAACTTATGAAAAATAAATTTAAATTAAATTTTAATTTATAAAGTTTTAAAACTATTAAAAAATAAATTAAAATTAAAAAATTTTAACTAAAAATAATAATAATTATAAAACCTTTGAGAAAAAAAATTTATACCTTTGCAAGGGGGGAGTCGGCGGGATTTGAACCCCCGACCTGCAGGCTCCCAGAGCCTTACCGCACAGCTCACTGCCAAGTGAGCTAGCGGGCTGATCCGAAGGGATCAGTGGAGCCCTCCTTTTTCAACTCTGGTTGTCTGCCTGGTCCCTGCCTCTGCCACCTCCGCAGTTGCCTCTGCCACCTCCGCAGTTGCCTCTGCCCTCTGTTCCTGCACGTCTCTGTTTTTTTTTAATTTTAAAAAACGCGCCTCAGCGCTGGGCGAGCGGGGGGGGGGGAACCGGGACGTCGCGCTGCATTCGCGTCCACGGGGGGGGCCGGGATCCTTCTTTTTTTTTCTTTCTTTTTTTCTTTTTTTTTAAATTCGCCCCTGCTGCGCCTTCAACGGCGGGGGGCCTTCTCCTACGCACGACGGGGGGGAATCCTCCTTCTCTCCCCATGATGCGGGCCCGTCATAGTTCGTGGCCTGCGCATGGGCTTCTGTCCGCGTGGCGCGGGGGCGTCACAGCTCCCGCATCGCAGCCTGCCTGCGGGGCTGTCCGCGTGGCACGGCCGCGTCACAGCTCCCTGCCTACGCGTGCAGCGTGGGGGGGGCGGGATGGAGACGCAGGCGCTCAGCGAGCGTCGGCCTGCGTCTGCGCTAAATGCCCTGCTTCCTCCGGGGGGCGGGACGGAGACGCTGCCACTCAGCGAGCGTCGGGATGCGTCCACGCTTAGTGCGTGTCAGATGGCGCTGCGCTCCAGCAGGCGGGCGTCCAAAAAAAAATTTTTTTTTTAATATTTACATGCTTTGGCGTGAAAAAAAAAAACGCGTCACAAACAGCAACCTCCTCCGGCACAGCAACCTTCTCCTAGCCACGCGATGGCGTGAAAGAAACCACGTTCAGAAAAAAAAATGCACAGCACTTTCTGTCTGCCTCCAGCCTCCTCTCACTGCTCCCTGCGATCTGGCTCTGATGCCATGATAAACCAGCGAACTAGAAAATATATTATTGAGCAATGTTTAAATACATTTTATAATGCCGTGAATAGCACACCGGCTGAACGGCTGAACTGAACTCTGTTACAGAAGTTGTAACAGTGAGCTAATAATGAAATAGAGACAATATGTTAAGTACGCTAACAAAATATGGTGGCAAAAAATGCACAAACATGGAAGGTGGATCCATGGAAGAAGATGGTTGAGAAGGAGGGGAAGGCCACGAGGAAGGTGGTGAAAAAGATATGGAGGCAAGATGAGGATCCGTAGAAGATGATGGAGATAGGTTAGAAGCAAATGTAGGGGATTGTGTGTGTCCCTCATGAGCAATGCGACGATGAGGCAAGTGTAGGAGAAGTTATAGAAGTCTCTACCTAATGATGTAAGGGAATAGGAAAAGACCTATGTAGAGGACGATGCAGGTCCTAGTGGGAGGTCGGTGATGTTGCAGAACTTGAATGGGTCACCATCGACTCGAACACAATGGATGAGTCCATCATAAACATATTTGAGACAATGATGCAAAGTTGAGGGAACGCATTGCATATGAAAAATCCATGGATGTCCAAGCAAGATATTGTATTGCATCTCACCTTGAATAACATGAAATAAAAAGGAGATGGTCATAATACCTATGCAAATAGGTATGACAATAGAGCCTACTATGGGTTACATGGAAACATCGAAAGTGCGAAGATCAAGCGATGTCGTAGCGAAGTGAGTAGGTGGAATATGTAGGTGATGAAGGGTAGTAGTGGAGATGATGCTAATGGAAGAATCAGTATCAATGAGGACACGCTTGTAGGTGATTTCATTGATGGTTGCTTGAATATGGAGGGGAGGATCAGCTCCTTCCCCCACAATTTTGGTAATCTCATGGTTGTGGAATTTGATAGAGGATTGCATGCAGCGGGGGATGTTCCCTACAAAGTTCACAATTGTATTTGTGTCATTTTTTTCAAGGTCAATTGATCGAATAATGGCATTCAACTGTTAGGATAGATACTAGGGTAAATTCATTTTTTACCTTAGTAAGTTAGGTTATTACCTTATATTGTTACTATTGTAAATCTACAAATATCTTTATTTGTAGATATTATTTTATTGTTAGCTTTGTAAGCATTATGTTGTTATTTGGTTAGCTACGAACTAGGGTGTTTGATTGTCGTTGTTGGCTATCTTCACGATAGCAATGCGTTGGCTATATTTATCCTATCACGATTGTATTTAAAGGCCTTCATTACTAATAAAATTGTAATGTCTATGGTTTGATTTATTATTTTGCTCCTCGACCTTTATTGGTATCAAATCGACTTACCTGGGCAACCTCAACACTGGACAAGGTAGGATACTCGCTCTATAAGATTAGACCAAGGGGTCCAAATCTCGAGACTCGAGACCCCTTAGACAGGACACACACTATGAGGTGGAGCTAACATCACCTGGCACGTCACACTTTTCAATGAACCTACATCTACTAGCATGGTCATGGATCTCAAGATCTCAGGTAAAAAAATTTGATGACATTTGCTTGGAATATCCACAGATATGGTCCATAGCTGAATCAACCTACAGGCCAATAGATCTGACATCCACTGTCATACCTATCAAATCTGATAGGCCCACATGGGGCAGCCCATATCACAGGGAGGCACATGTGAGGGTAGGCGGCCCATAGTAAATAGGCAGGCTGAGCTGACAGCACCACTAACAGCCTGCAGGTTATCCCCCACACCACCCGATGTGGATTGCTCTACGTAACCTGACAACCGATGGATCTGTCCACACTATCGGTAAACAATGCAATTTCAAACGATAGCTGATGCGACTAAATTTGATCGAATGAATTAGATCTGACAGGCACTCAATCCCACGATCTCCAATTTTTTCCATCTCATAATTGAGAGGTTGAAGTCACTGGCACACATCTCGAGGGCCGCCTAGTGAACTGTTGGAGTTGATGTGGCAGGTGTAGGCTATGGATGGACACGTGGTGCATAGGTCGTTGACGAACACATGGCATGCAGGTTGCTGACAGACATGTGGCATGCAGGTTGTTGATGGACATGTGGCACAAACCCAAATCTTGAGATCTCCTGATGTGGCACTACTGATTGGGTGGGTTGCTGATGTGGCGGTGTGATCTTTGAGGTACACGTGGAACTGATAATGGGATTAGATCTCCTACATGGCATGTTGTGATTGGTCTCATGCATCTGCGTGGGGGGGTGTTGATTGGTCATTTATGATGGCAAAAGGGTAAGATTTTGTTACCCTAAGGCAATCACGTTGAAAGGGTGTGATTCTTGTTTTATAGAACTCAAGATCGCATATCCTATTGAATGTGGGACTAAAAGTCCCACATTCTATTTTTTCCTGTCGCTTGACGGGAAAAAGGACAAAATGGATGAGCCCCCCTCTGTCCTCGTCCGACATCATAGATCGGTTAGTCGAATGCCCTTCAGTAAAGCGCTAATCGGTGGGAGAGAGCAGGATCGAATCCCGTTGGGTCCTTTATTTTGCTAAAAGGAGGTCGAAAAATAATTCCAAGGTAAAAAAAAAAAATCATTTTTTTATTTTGCATTCTTTTTAAATTAAAAGTTTTTTTATTATGTTTTTTTAATAATTTAAATATTAATTATGTTTTTAAATCAATTTTTTTTAATTTAAATTGATTTTTAAACAAAATTGTATTTTTTTATTAAATTAAAGTATTTGATTAAACTTTATTTAAAATTTTGCAAATTAAAATTAAAGAATTGGAAACCCATTTTTAGAAACCCTTGAAATAGTGTTTTTGTTTTCTAAAAAAAATTGGGATATAATGCATATAATAGCACAATTTTCCAAAAATAAAGTGTTTTGTTTTCTCCAAGAGTGGATGTAATACAAATAAATAGCACATTTTTTTTGCAAATCTGGGATATTTAAAACTATCTCAAAAATTTTGAGAGTAAGAGTTTTTCTCATGAAGAATAGACCTTGGGTCCACTAAAACCAAGTCGTGTGTCAACTGGTTTTGGATAACCTTTCAAAAGCTTGTCGTGTGTCGACTTGACTTGAAAGGTGTGCTACCTTGTTAAATTTACAAAGCAAAGAGAGGACAAGAAATTGTGATTCTTTTTTGCAAATTTGTAACACGAGGGGGGGCAATTGAATATCAACATTTTTTTTGCAAAATCAAAAGCAAATTGTGCATTTTGTTTTCTCAAAATTTTGGGATGTAACACAAACTATTACATATTCATATTTTTTGCAAATTGGAGAAATATCTCATCACATTGAAGATCTAAATTTTCACAACCTTGTTTATTTTGCAAACAAAAGGGGGGACAAACCAAGAATTGGATTCTTCTTTTGCAAAATTGTAACACAAGGGGAAATTGTGAAAATCAAAGGGTTGAAACATTGAAATTTATTTATTTTGCAACACAAAAAGGAAAGACAATTGTTTTTGCCACATTCTTTGCAAAATTATAAGACAAGGGGAAAAGTTGAATATCAAAATTTTTTGCACAACACAAATCAAAATTTTTTGCAAAAATTATTGTAATAAGGTGCACTTTCAATAGCATTCAACACCTTTTGTTAAATTGGCATTGTTAAATTAGGTGCATTTTTGGTAGAATCCGACACCTAAGTGTTAAAATATTATGGGCACTTTTGGTTTATTGCATTTAATTCCTATTTTTTACAATTACCTCTTAAGTTAAAATCAAGCAAGCATAAGACACCCTGATTCACTCTTCTTGTTTGGCTTAAACTCCTCAAACTAATCATCCTTTTCCAAAAGGGTTTTTAGGCAGGTGCCATTAAATATCAATTAGAGTGAATTCTCTTTCATTACTTATTATTTGGCTTAAAATTCCTTAAATTAATTATCCTTATTTAGGAGGATTTTAAGGCAGGTGCCATTAAATATCAATTAGAGTGAAAGAGAGACCATTTTGGTGCAATAGGAAACCTTTCTAATGGCTACTATAAACAATTATCTCAATGATACACAGTTGCTTAAAGGTTCAAATTATTATGCATGGAAAACCAAAATGAAGATCATTTTTACTGTAGAGGAATTGTGGGATATAGTGACAGACACTGTAAAAAGACCCACTACACCAAGTGCAGATCAAAAGGCATGGGATAAAAAGGACAATAGACTTCTCATGTTGATTTTTCTAGCTACTACTGATGAAATTCAGCCTCACATTTGTGATGCTAAAAATGGTAAAGAAGCGTGGGATGCTTTATCTACCATTTTTAAAGGGAAAAATGAAACCACAATTCTTAACCTTCAATCACAAATTCATACTCTCCATATGAATTCAGGTGAAACAGTAGAGTTATTCCTTTGTAGAGTGGTAGAAATAAAATCAAAACTGAATGCTTTGGAGAAAAATTGAAGGTAAGGTCTTGACTTCGATAATTTTAAGGGCTCTTCCAGACTCCTACAAGATGTTAATAACATCTCTTCAAGTGTCTCAAAGACATGTGACCTTTGTGGAGTTAGTAAATTTGCTTCAAACTGAAGAAGCAAATCAGCTACAAAAAGATGAAGTGTCCAATAGTGCACTTTATACACATAAATAGGGTCAACAGAAGAAGATAGGGTCATCTTCCAAAGATAAGGGCAAGCAACCTCAATCAGAAAATAAGTTTTGCACAAATTGTAAAAAGGACAACCATGACACCAATCGATGTTGGTTTAAAAATAAGCAAGACAAAAAGGGCAAAGGCACACCATAGAGGTAAAATAGACAACAAAGAGGCCATGTTGCTAGTGAGGTTTTTTATTTTGATTTAGAAAGAGCACACAAGGTGCTCATGACCCATACAACTTTGTAAGGGAAACAAATTGTAAACCTAGGCAACACCATTGCAAACCTCTTTTTAGGTTTCATAAATAGCAAATGTTTTTGTTTGAAGTACTTGTAATAAAGGGGGTATTGTACCTCTTTTTAGGCTTCATAAATAGCAAACTATTTTTGTTTGAAGTACTTGTAATAAAGGGGGGGATTTTTTTGGTGAAATTTTTGAAATTTTCCTAGGAGGCAATCTTTGTAAAAGCCTTAAAAAGCTTCATAAGTTATAAATATTTTGCACTTAGGGGGGATAAAAATTTCTTTCCTACCTCACAAAATATTTTGCTAAAAAGGAAGGAAGACTTATAAGGGTGCATTTTTGGTAGAGACCAACACCTTAGTCAAACTTCTTGCAAAAGTTCCATTACAACATGTTTTGCAAAAAGGGGGAAACTTGTAAGGGTGCATTTTCGGCAGCGACCAACACCTTAGCTACCTTATCAAAAAATTTGCAAAATCATATTGTAACAAGAGTGAACCTCATATATAGTGATCTACTCTAGTACACCTAGCGGTTGCAATGACTGGTTACCCATGCAATTTGGTAGGATAAAAAGATTACAATAAGGACATTCGTTGTTGTTAAAACAAAGTGAGGGATGACCCACTTTTGCTTAAGTACTCTAGAAGTACTTATTTTTGCTTAGATCCAAAGGTGGACCTAAGCAAAAGCAACTAGAGCCACGATCCAGAGTAGCTCAACCAAAATGAAAGAAATATCGTATGGCTTCTATAATAAAGGTAAATCCTATGGTAGACCTAGTGGAACATCCAGTGACAGACTGAGTGGCAGATTTAGAGATAATCCAAGAGGTACTCATCCAGAGGTACACTTAGAGCCAGCAGACTAGCATCTTTCATTTTATCTCCTTCACATTAAGGGAGGATGTTAAAGTAATTATCCCATTACTTGGATAATATCTAGATTCCACTCTTGGGTAATTACCATTTTTTGTTAGGATAGAATATAAGTTACTACATTCCCACCGACGAACAGGTTGCAGATATATTCACTAAGGCAAGTGCACGTGTCAAATTTGAGTTGTTTTGCAACACTCTTTGTATTTCAAAATAATGTAATAAAGGGGGGATGTTAGGATAGATACTAGGGTAAATTCATTTTTTACCTTAGTAATTTAGGTTATTACCTTATTTTGTTACTATTGTAAATCTACAAATATTTTTATTTGTAGATATTATTTTATTGTTAGCTTCGTAAGCACCATGTTGTTATGTGGTTAGCTACGAACTAGGGCATTTTGTTGTCGTTGTTGGCTACCTTCACGGTAGCAACACGTTGGCTATCTTTAGCCTATTGCGATTATATTTAAAGGCCTTGATTATTAATAAACTTGTAATGTCTATGGTTTGATTTATTATTTTTCTCCTCGACCTTTATCAATGCCTCGCAATGGGGTTGAGATTGTTGTAAGAGATCGAATATGGACAGCCTAGTTGGGGCGTTACACAACTGATGTGTGAGGCTACCACAAATAGTGATGATATTTTGAAGTAGCAGTGGTGAGACATGCAATGTTGCAGGTGAGTGAGAAGTGAATGGTACTGGAGATGAAATGACAAGCGCGTCCTGGCATGGCAGATAGTGTTGAGTGCAAGTGGTGATATTAATCATGCCAACCACACCGCATGAGGGAGGATCGTGGTGAACACTATTAACTTGCCTAGATTGACCTTGTATATTATATTGGGTTCCTTGGGGATTGGTCCCCCCATGTTCAAGTAGTGGGTTTTGATAGATACCCAAGTTTTCGTTTTATGGTACAATGGGGTTTGAAACCTGAATGGTACCCCGATCGATGAGGTCCTAGACTAGGTTGCGGAAGGAACAACAAGACCCTACATCATGATCGTGTTTTCAATGGTATGCATAGAAGGCCTGCTCGTTGAACCCATGAGGCTTGGGTTGATTTGGGTCAATAAGTAGAATGTTGGGTAAGGTGATATGACCCGCATCATACAATATTTGAAATAATGCGAGAAAGGGCTCAAAGAGTGGAGTTAAATTTCATTGTGGAAGCTAAGGATGAAGATTATGAGTTTGTTGTGGTTTAGAGGGAGGGGGCGCGTTAGTCTAAAATAATTGTTGTTGTGGAGAAGTAAGTCACAAGATTGACGAAGAAGCTCGAGAATCTGTTGTCACTTGGCTGGTTTGTGGTAGTTTTGAGAAGGGTTGATTCGATGCATTCTGATTGAAGCAAAAATTGGAGTTGTGAGATGGTTTCTACCTGAGCTTGATTTTTCCAGATTGGACTTTGATGTCCTTGATGACTTTTGCTTGAGCAATGGCTTCATCAAATGTGTGACTTTGATGAAGTTGCAGAGGTGTGGAGATGTGTTTGTGACAGCTTTTGGCAAATGACATGACTAGTTCGACAGATGGGAGGCTATGAGCTAGGTCATGGATGATCGATCTCTATCGAGAAATGAAATCTATGATAGTAAGGCGTAGACATCAGAAAATATTATCTTATTTTTTATATTGATGGAGAAATTTTCTAAAAATAAATTGGCCAACTATTCGAATGTGAACAAGCTATGGCACGGGAGCATGTACCAATCGAGAGTTTATCCCCCAAGTGAGACAAGAATATATTGGAATTGTTCTTGCGTGTGTGGTTGTTGAACAGCATCAAACATGGGGGCTAATGGGAGAGTTTTCTGTGGAGTAGACATATGTCGGGACTAGTAATATTGGGGTTGTGATGTCTATACATGTACAGGAATCTACTGCAATGATTGTGCAATCAAAGAGGACGACCAAGAAGGAGGTGTCGTGAATAAATTAGGGGTAGCAGATTGCATTGGAGGAAGCGGTGTTTGGATAGATGACGAAGGTGGTTGGCGAGATGATGCGCCAAAGGATGGTAGTTGCACCTAACCATATGAGCAATAAATAAAAAACTCAGGTTGGGCAGAATAACACGGTGGATTGGCAAGGTAGGATAGATAGAGTGGATTGTAAGAAGAAAGAGGGATGGAAGGGGGAGCCTGAAATGGACGTGGTGGAGGAAGGTGAAAGGTGGAAGTGTATGTAGGTGGAGGAAAAGCAGAATATGGCATACCATACATCCTGGAAGAGGGGAATGTAGGTGGAGATAATGACGAGGAAGGAGTGTAGGTATCAAAGGTGGAATCCTGAGAAGAAGGCATGGTGAACATGTCCACAAAGGTTTGTGAAGCCAAGATTTGTTGGTGTAGTTGAGGAAGGAATTGTTGTAATTGAAATGGAGGTTGTGATGTGGTATCGAAAGACGAAAAATATGATTGTTGGGAAGGTGGTTGTTGCGATGCTTGGAAATCTTACCGATGTGACGATGTAGGTGGAGTATACTATTGTTGCAACAAGGATTATTATGGAAAGAATTATGATGAAGGAACCTGAGTGCTCGAGGTGGAGGACTGGGGCTAGAAAATTATTCCTACTGTTGACATAGATGATGAAGCGTCAGGACAAGGCCTATTAAGCAAAGAAGGGTCATCCTCAAGGAGGGAGTGAGATGGATAATAAAGGAAAGGATGAGCGAAAGTAGGCAAGGTAGGTGGAGTCTCCTCCTCGATGGTGAAGAACGGATATGGGTCCCTTGGAGCAGTATAAATGATATGATCATAAAATGTGGATGGTGAATTAGATGGGGGCAAGTGGGGAAGAAGAGGATGATCTTCACCAGATGAGGTGGAAAGCATGTTGCTATAAATAGAATTCCATGAGACAGTGCATATGCGAGGTGACTTAGAGCTTGTAAGGAGATCAGGTGTGAGCATGGAAACTTCCCACGTGAAGGGCGAGGGAGTAATAAACTGATTGGAGGTTGCGCGAGAAGCCTCCTCCTCAAGATGCGCTTGCTCGCGTGCTCAGTTGTGAGTAATAATAGGCATGGTGTTGTGTAGTGCAATTAGGTGCTCAAAATGTCCAAAAATGTAATTATAAATCTATGGGTGTATTCTGTGTAAGATTTTGGGAAAGCCTATGAAATTTGGTATGTTTCTGTGTCCTAGAACAGAGTTCGCATGCCGCTATGTGAACCTGTACTACAAAAATCTATTTTGTAGTGTTATGCAAAATGGGTCTACATAGTAAATTTAATAGAAAACTGAAAGTGACAAGTTGTAGACAGCCAGTAGGTGGGTTGCTAACAGGTGAATGTGCTGAAACCAGCTTTGTGAGCATGCAAACAAAATGTAACTGGAATCAGTGTTAAGCAAATAAAAATTAATGTTTCTTTGTTTTGTGTGTTTTAATGATGATATATGCCCTAGAAAATACCATAGGAAGTGGAGCAAAACTATAGAAAAAATAGAAGTGTCATCGGCACAAAACCTCCTTCAACACCCAAGGGTGTACAAAATAGAACAGTGTCTCAACAGATGAATGGCGACCTAAATGTAAAGGTGCAGTAAAGTGATATCCAAAGGAGAGGAACTCAAAATGCGCTAATGGATCCAAAATCCTCTCACGAGAAGAGGTGGCACTATCTAAGACCTGCTACTGGCCTAGCCGAGCGGTCACTTCACTCTAGGGCGAGCTTAGCCAAGAATGATAGTTACTTGTTCACGAATTATATGAGCCTTGTGAACAAAAGCATCTAATCATATCCCACTCCAAATGTCCCTTTCGATGATGAAATCTGAAAAACCAATCTCAAGAGTAAGGGATATTTCGGTGATGAAGTTTGAAAAACCACTCCTGGGGGCTACTATGGTGTCTAGGGGGCAAGCTGGTGGAAGGAGATGAATTCCAATGTCACCAGTCTCGAGTGGGGATTGTGTATGAAATGTGAGTGTGTGGTAGTGTGTTTGCTACCGATGATATGAAAGCAAAAAACTAGCTAAATACCTTTTTAAAAAGGAAACTAACCCTAGATGCCTTTTTGAAATAAAACTAAATCTATATGCTTTTTGAAATGAAACTAAACCTAGATGCCTTTTTAGAAAAAGAAATCTACTCTATGAAATGTGAAACAAGCAGATGAAGTGTATGAAAAAGGAATTTGAAATCTATAGGTGTGTGTTAGAAAGAAATTGAAACCCTAATTTAAAAGCATGAAAGAGATTTACAAGGGACCCAAGGGATTTATGAAAGAAATGGGAAATTTCTAATCTAAATGATGTAAAGAAATTTGAAACCCTAATCTAAATGTGATTTTGAAAGAGATTTTAAAATCCTATTCTAAATGATTTTGAAAAGAGATTGAAAAATCTAATCTAAATGCAAGTTTGAAAGAGATTTGAAATCCTATTCTAAATGCTTTTGAAAAGAGATTGAAAATCTAATCTAAGTGCAAGTTTGAAAGAGATTTGAAATCCTATTCTAAATGCTTTTGAAAAGAGATTGAAAATTTGATCTAAATGCAAGTTTGAAAGAGATTTGAAATCCTATTCTAAATGCTTTTGAAAAGATATTGAAAAATCATATCTAAATGCAAGTTTGAAAAATATCTGAAATTCTATTCTAGAAGCTTTTGAATAGAGATCGAAAAATCTTATCTAGGTGACATGAAAGAGAATAAAAGTCATAATCTAAATAAGTTTGAAAAGAAATTGAAAAATCTGATCTAGATGCAAGTTTGGCAAGAGATTTCAAAAACCTATCTAGTGCATTGAAAGACAATTTGAAAGTGATTTTAAAAGTTGGAAATAAATGACAATGTACTCTAATAACTTGGAAAGGGAATGAAATTTTAATCTAAAGGACATGAAAGAGATTTGAAATGATTCAA
This sequence comes from Wollemia nobilis, assembly GCA_028583015.1. Lineage (NCBI taxonomy): Eukaryota > Viridiplantae > Streptophyta > Pinopsida > Araucariales > Araucariaceae > Wollemia > Wollemia nobilis. Next base: position 3,714,592 of record JAQPPZ010002068.1, read on the forward strand.
CCTAAATGATTTTGAAAGGAATGAAAACCCTAACTGATGTGCTTTGAAAAGGAAATTTTGCAAAATGACTTGATGCATTTGATAGGGAAACTTCTTTACAAAGAAGTGATGAAAGAGTGGTCCTAAGAAGAATACCTAGATTTTGTGGTGTCAAATGGGCTTCTTTTTGTCTCTCTGTTGCAGACCTTTGCAATTTCAAGTTGTTTTAGAGTTGTTTAGCAGGGTTCGCATGGCGGTATGCGAACCAGATTGTTAGTTCACAGAGTGGTGTGTGAACTGGGTTTGGAAGCCTAAAACTTCTTATCTGAAAGCCTGAGGTGTATTTTAGGGCTCTGCTAGGCTCTATTTTGTGCTTACAATACTTGAAACAGCAAAATGAAGTCGTCTATTGGGTTAGATTAGCCAAAAAACTATTCTAAAACAATTTTTTGTGGGGGTCCTACCGGACGTGCCAGAATGTAACATGCTAAAAGTCACCAACATTTTCTTGAGGACTCTGTAAATCCCCAAACATTCCACGAAAGGAAATTCATGGAGGAAGAATATCCATGGAGCCATCTCCCAAAGGACTACTCGCATTATAAGCCAGCACCGAGGAACTATTAAACAGAGAGGTCTAAGAAGGGTGAAATTAATCACCAATAATAGAAGGACGACGTTTAGCCTCCTAATCTCACCTCGATGACGAGCCATCTTGAGATGGACTACGTGAACGCCTAGAGGATAGAGGTATTATTTGTGATTTTCCTTCCTCTGAGGCGGATTTACGCTCTGGAGGTTTCTCAATAGGAGCTTAAGGAGCCAAGACAGGACGCACAGGAACAACTAGAGACCAAGATGACGATTGTTTAACCCTATCTTTGCTAGAAAACATTGATTTAAGGTTGGTCATCCCCCTCTTATTAGAGAGAATGATCCAATCACCTTCAACAAAGGGTTTGGTAGGTGCAGGCGCAGCAAGAGGAGTAGGGGCAACCACTAGAGGTTTTCGAGCAACCAACAAACAATCCTTGATACGACGCGAATTAGATTGACAACGAAAGAAAGTATTAGGCAAATTAAAGTAAACAAAATTTTACATAGAATGTTGTCCCAACCTAAATGTCCATAAATTCTTTGAGATCCTGTGTAAGGTCAACCTCAACACAGATTCTCTTATTGGTTCGTGTCGAGAAAAAATGTTCTTCCTGACAAATCACCCGCCCAATGGGTTTGACAATATCAGTAATAAACGTCCATAAGGGCAGCAGAAGACCAAGGAGTTCAAGCCAAACCGGGACTTTCAAGGCAACTTGTTCCAAAACTCGAAAAGGAGTCCAAGGAGAAAGGACCATCAAAGTATTGTGAACAAACTAGCAACTAGACATAGCAACCACAGTTTGCACTTGCGAGGGTTCTTTAAAGGAAAGTAAAAAAAACCTTTGGTAATGTTACAAATACCCATAACCACAACACCATGAGCTTCCCAATAAGTTTCAAGCCAATTCTAAAGATATTCTTGAGGCAAGATTTGACCAACAAAATAAGCAATAAGATGGTGATTCTCATACCATTTTACAAATGGAGAAATAGCATCAAGAGAGAGTACAACATCTAGAGAAGACTCATTACCTTGTCCACTACTTTTGGAACAAACTTTCGAGCTCGCTTTGGCACCATGAAGACCACTATCTGTAACAATCGTTAAATCTGTGGATGGTGAAACCATAGAAACGAGATCAGCCGCCCTAACGACAATAACAATATTCAATACCAAAGCAACTCCTGTGGTGGTGACGATAACGTAGCTCTTTTTGGCGAGAGGGTTCTCCCAGAAAGAGGGAATGGACTGAGGGGACTTTTGCTCCAATTGCCAGATACACTTCCATTAGAGCGGTTATGTCTTTAGCTTCATCTATGGGATGGCGGATTCATCAAATGGATGTGAACACAACTTTCCTTAATGGGATCATTGAGGAAGAAGTGTACATAGAGCAACCTCAGGGCTTTGAGGTAAAAGGGAATGAGTCACATGTTTGTAGGCTAAAGAAAGCCTTATATGGACTCAAACAGGCACCGAGAGCATGGTATTCCAAGATAGATGGATACTTGCAAAGTGTGGGCTTCGCCAAAAGTGATATAGATCCTAATCTATATTACATATTTGTTGGGACTGATCTACTCATTTTGGTGCTATATGTAGATGACTTGTTTCTTACAGGTGCAGAGAAGCTCATTGCAGGATGCAAAGTAGATATGGCAGCTGAGTTCGAGATGGACATTGGCATGATGCATTACTTCTTGGGTTTGGAGGTTTGGCAGAGACCAGGGGAGATATTCCTTGGGCAGGGTAAGTATGCAATTGAGATCTTGAAGAGGTTTTGGATGGAGGACTGCAAACCTATGGCCACACCCATGATCACTAATCTAAAGGTGACAGCTTCAAATTCAAAATTGGTGGACCCTACGTTGTACAGGCAGCTGATAGGATCTTTGATGTATTTGGTCAACACTCAACCAGATATATGTTTTGCGGTGAACACTTTGAGTCAGTTCATGGTGGAGCCAAGGCAGGAGCATTGGGTAGCATCAAAACATGTGCTCAAATACTTAAGGGGCACGGTGGAGTATGGTCTAAGATATCTTGGAGATGGTGAAGTGAGGTTGCAGGGGTATACAGACTCAGATTGGGCAGGCAATGTAGCATATAAGAAGAGCACCTCAAGGTGTTGCTTTAGCTTGGGATTAGGCATGAGATCCTGGTTTAGCAGGAAGCAGACTTCTATGGCACTTAGCTCAACAAAGGTCAAATACATGGCAGCCAATATTGCTAGTTGTGAGGCCATCTGACTTTGCAAGTTGCTTACAGTATTGATTGATCAAGAGTTGGATACCTCGGTGACATTATGTGATAATCAGAGTTGTATCAAACTCTCTGAGAATCAAGTATTTCATGACAAGTCCAAACACAGACATCAAATATCACTTCATACGAGATAGGATTCAGAAGGGAGCTGCAAAGCTCCAGTATATTCCCATAGCTGATATTCTGACCAAGCCCTTAGTGAAAGGGAAGTTTGAAGCTTTCAGAGACAAACTTGGATTGGTGCAGAATTCCTTCCTCGCTAAGAGGGAGTGCTGAGAAATGTAGCTCGAACAAGAACTTCTTGCACAGGCTTCAGTATGAATGTGCTAGACATTTCTAATTTTATTTTGAAATTCACTTACGTGAATTTTTTATTTTTAAGTTCACTTAAATGATTCTAATTTGAAATTCACTTGAGTGATTTTCTATTTTTAACCTTACATCTCAAGATGAGATGAGATCTAATCTTAGGGTTAGAGAGATTAGGGTTACCTTTTTCAAAGATAAAAGGAGAAGATCAAGAGTGTTTTAGATACACATAAAAGAATGGGAGGAGAACAGATTGTTGAAGGAAAAATACAAGTTTAGGAGTAGAACAATGATTGCAGGCTAGAAAAGCAGCAAGAGAGCATAGTGTTTTGTTGTAATTGTAGCCTCTTTTATTTGTAATATTTCAGGTTCAAAAATATATTCAACTTTTGTTGTTCATGTTGTTTATTTTTCCAACCATTTGTGTGACTGTTGCATGTTTGAATAAATTATTCTTGATCTGATTTATTTTAAAATAACATAGACAATAGTTATCTAGGGTTCGGAAAATAACAAAAATCCTAAATACTAACAGGAAGAGAAGACAGGCAACCACAAATCAAACAGCCTCAGAAGCAAAAATCCCCATCACATGCAGAAGGTTCAAATTCAATGATTTATTTTAAAATTACATAGTACAGTAGTTATCTAGGGTTTGGAAAATAACGAATCCTAAATACTAACAGGAAGAGAAGACATGCAACCACAAATCAAACAGCCTTAAAAGCAAAAATCCCCATACAAGCAGAAGGTTCAAGTTCAAAACAACGATAGCAGAATTGATACCAAAACAAAATTCCTACAATGGAACCCACCTCTAATCCTCCCTGCCTATCCCCGTATCATCAAATTTGCAAGTGCCTAAGCTATAATTAAAAATACTTAGAACTTTATATTGGACGACTCATCATCATACACTACACCCTCATTTAGTTCCGAAGGTAGAAAGAGGAATAGAAACAAAAGATCCACATTTCAAGGAAAAAGCTTTATCCGCCTTCCCCAATATTTTTTTTTGGACGGTCTCCTAATTGCGTAAACCCCCAATCCCCTTCTCTAAAGCATTATTCTTTTTTATTTTGGACAGTCTCCTAATTGCGTAAACCCCCAATCCCCTTCTGTAAAGCATTTTTTTTTTATATTTTGAACAGTCTCCTAATTGCGTAACCCCGATCCCCTTCTCCTACAGCTGATCCCCGATCCCCTTGAACAGTCTCCTAATTGCGTAACCCCTATCCCCTTCTCCTACAGCTGATCCCCATATACTAGAGTCTCTATGTTTCCACTACTCCACAATATCCTTTGATCAGACTTTCTATTAACGTTATATCCCTATACACTTATCAGACAAGTTCACTTGGGCAATCTTTAAGGAGGAGGATCTTTGCAAGTCTGACACTACAGATGCAATCAGTCTTCTATGAATATTACATCTCAATGTTATCCTCAGAAAAGCTCGTCTGTAAGATGGAGACTGCACCTAGTATGAACTCCTGAAACGTTGGAACAAGGAGTCCTCTTGCTGAGTAAGTCACATTTCAATCCTAGTGAAATTGTAATTTGGAACTCCAATCCTAGTAATCCCAAAACCCAAGTCCAAGACCAGAGGGGATAACTAGTCCTTGAACATAATGGCTAACAGAAACTTCAATACCTGCCTTAGGAATTCTTGTTTTTCTTATCTTGACACTTCAATCCTAGGGAAATCTTAATTTGGACTCCAATCCTAGTAATTCCAAAACCCGCGAGTCCAGGACCAGAGGGGATAACTAGTCCTTGAACATAATGGCTAACAGAAACTTCAATACCTTACTTAGTCTTTCTTGTTATTCTTATATTGACACTTCAATCCTAGTGAAATATTAATTTGGGACTCCAATCCTAGTAATTCCAAAACCCACAAATCCAAGACCAGAGGGGATAACTAGTCCTTGAACATAATGGCTAACAAGAACTTCACTACCTGCGACTTTCTTGTTATTCTTAAATTGACACTTCAATCCTAGTGAAATCTTAATTTGGAACTCCAATCCTAGTAATTCCAAAACCCACGAGTCCAAGACCAGCGGGGATAACTAATCCTTGAACATAATGGCTAACAGAAACTTCACTACCTGCCTTACTCTTTCTTGTTATTCTTAAATTGACACTTAAACCCTAGTGAAATCTTAACTGGAACTCCAATCCTAGTAATTCCAAAACCCACAAGTCCAAGACCAGAGGGGATAACTAGTCCTTGAACGTAAATGGCTAACAGAAACTTCACTACCTGCCTTGACACTTCAATCCTAGTGAAATCTTAATTTGGAACTCCATCCTAGTAATTCCAAAACCCACGAGTCCAAACACCAGAAGGGATAACTAGAAGTTGAACATAAATGCTAACAGAAACATCACTACCTGCCTCCGCATCAACCTATGACTAATATACAATGCCTAAACCATTTACAACAAGCTTTACATATAAATCAACAATAAGACTAATCTGTAGTAGAAAACAGAGAAAACCCAAACAGTAGAAAAACAATAATACAGCACACATCTGAGATTTATAGGCATCATGATACGATCCTCTTTTCCTAGAGAACAGGGCAGAGCCACAAAAAAAACAATGATACAGCAAGTATCTGAGATTTAGGACATGGCCATCATGACACGATCCTCATTTACTAGCAAACAGTGCAGACACAAATAGTAAAAAAACAATAACACAGCAAATGCCTGAGATTTGAGATTAGCCTTCATGATACCATTAATACAAGCAACCTTACGCATCTTCATCAATCCCATTCAGAGCACATCATATTCTTTCTCGCATCTTCATCAATCCCATTCAAAGCACATCATATTCTTTCTCCAACACTACTTTAAGAGCACGCCTCTATCTACTTACATAACCTTTGTTACCTTACTGGTACAGAACTACTTGCATTACCTTATTACCTTACTGGTACATATCTACATAAATTACCTCATGTATGCCTGTCCAGGTTGGAACTTGTCACTGCATAAAAGCACCGCCAGTTATTGCTCCAACAGTCTGACCAGATGGTAAGGATAATCTTTCATATGTTGCCCAATGACAGGAAAACCCAGCTTGAGTAAGAGAATATTCTAACTCCTTCACCAAGACATTATCTTCTCCGTTCAATGTAGCCAAGAAAGCCCCAATCAAAAGGCCAATTATCCCCCTCTTCAATATAGAGATAAATTATCTTCTCCGTTCAGTGTAGCCACGAAAGCCCAATCAAAAAGCCTATTATCCCCCCCCTCTTCAGTATAGAGATAAATTATCAAATCCGTTCAATGTAGCCAAGAAATCCCAATCAAAAAGCCAATTATCCGCTCTCTTCAATATAGATATAAATTACCTTCTCCGTTCAATGTAGCCACGAAAGCCTAATCAAAAAGCCAACTATCCCCTGTTCAATATAGACATAACAATGTAGCCACGAAAGCCTAATCAAAAAGCCAACTATCCCCTGTTCAATATAGACATAACAATGTTGCCACGAAAGCCTAATCAAAGCCAACTATCGCCTGTTCAATATAGACATAACCGAATAGCTTCCTCTGCTTGGACGTGGCTTCAGATAGTTTCAACTTAACAAAGCAATCTTACAGCTTCAACTTAACAAAGCAAACTTACAACATCCAACGTAAAAGAAAAATGACTGTATTTTAAAAGGAAGAAAAGATTAGATACAAAAGCGTTTAAAAGCAATTATAAAGAAAGCAGGCTTTGTCAGCCTGAAAATAACTTCAATGTAAAATAGTCCTGAACTTCACCATTTAACAGAATAAATAAAACAAGCCTATGGAGCCATGGTTCAATGGTTGAAACATATGGGTGACGTGACTCATATCAATGTCAAATCCCGACAGCACCAAATAGGCTATATAACTTGATGATGTAAAAAGCAAAAGGGAACCTCTTAAAAAACCCTTTTTTTTTAAGAAAAATAAATAAAACAAGAGACATTCAAAAAATCAATGCTGATTAAATACAATGTCAGAGACCCCTGAGCTTTCCCATCTTACTGAACAGAGAAAGCAATATGCACTCAAAACAAACTAAACACAACAAATATTTCATAATCAAACCAGCACTGAAATTGATATTTAAAAGGCCAACTTAGATAACAGGACTTTAAAGATACCACAAAAAGGATTCGCATACAAAATTTTATATTTCCTTATAAACAATATATTAACACAAGATCATTTCTCAACATCTAAGTCCAAATTTGTCAAAACACTGGCATGTAAAATGAGAGATAATGTATCCAGTGTTTTCCACCCATATTCATAGCTACTTTACTCAGATCATCACTTCCTAAAATGTCTTCACAGTTCTAAACTTGCAATTACCAACAGTTATTGCAGTTTCAGAACAAATAAATCCCTTGTTCTAAAATTGCAGTTACCAACAGTTATTGCAGATTCAGAACAAATAAATCTCTTGGCTTTACCTTGATCAGTAACATTTTGCAAATTTTGTAATCAAAATGTCATCAACCAAAGTATATACTAATCCATGACCCAGCGATCCCAATTGTAACAATTCAAAACCCATCATTTCAAAGATGATAGTGCCATCCAATCAAAAATACCCAAAACGATGCCGTTCGCTGTACATATTTTCTCTACAAAATCTGGGGCCTGTTCTTTACGTCTATAACATGCTCTCCCAAAGGTACTTGTCCTAACCTTCCAGACAACCACTGAAGAGTACTCAAATAAGAGAATCAAGATAAGAATATTCATGCCGCCGCCTATATTCGAGCAGGCTGCCATATGTTCGATCAGCCACACCAATAAAAAGAGATTCAGTGTCTGGACTGAATGATATTCCAGCTATCTCCCCAAAAAAATCAATTTCCTGGCACTTGTTATAATCATGCTTTGCATCATATACATGAACAAAGTCAGCTGGCTCGGCCATAGACATAAATTGACCATCCGATGAAAACCTTATAGACCGTATAGCACCTAGATGGCCCTTAAGAATTGCAAAAGAGGTTGAAAGGTTTCTGACATCCCACAGCTTGCATGTCATGTCTTGATTCCCCGTGGCAAATATTTGACCATCTGGATGCCATGCAGAAGCAAAGGAATAATCCATATGGCCTCGAAGGGATGCAACAGACTGCATACAGAACCAGTATCATTAGAACATATAATCAGACATCAGACAAAATCATAAATGCATCTGTGCACCAGTATCAAGTGATATTTAACATCAAGAGCATTCGGTTATAGACACTTAGGAGAACCTCTTAAATACCTTCCCAGTTTGACAGTCTGAAAGAAATCCCTCAGCATCATCCCCAACGACAACGAGTAGCTTCTTATCTGGACTAACAGATGTGTGCTGCAAGACATACGAATCATAGCTCGGACTGGAAAAAGAAACACCAAGAAACAGCAAGCCAAGAAAAAAAAAAATTGAGAAGGGCATGAATTGAACTTGCAGTAGCATTACATAGTACTTACGTTAACAGCCCATGGAAAGGTGAAGTGCTTCATCAATGCAAATCTCTCAACATCAAATACTCTTACACCACAGTCATTACTTGAAGTCATGAACTGTGTTGCCCCACTGTAGAATACAAATCCATAAAAACATAAGCTTTACTCAGAATGCAGAGAACCACTGCAAAAACTAACCCTCTTTAGTTGTGTTTTTGGACACAAATGATAATAGCATTAAGAAATTTAGCTATTCAATTTACTAATACCCACGAGTAAAAATGCATAATTCATTGCTATAGGCCTGGTAAAAAAAGCATACCTGGCACTGTGGTAGATTTCCACTGCATTTGTTATAGCATTCTCATCATATGTTATCCTTGAGCAATAACTCACATGTGGTCGATCCAAATACTACACGACAACCAAAAAAAAAAAAGCAAGTTTCAACATGCAATAAACAAAGATGATTAAATCAAATGTACACTGTAAAAACTCTAAATCAAACTCAGGTAGCAAGCATAAACTACCTTACAAATAAGTTCTCCTTGGAAACCACCCGCAACCAATAAGTTATCCTTCACAGCCATTGTACTAATCTGCACTTGTGACAGACCTGATCTTAAACTTCCTGGATGGTTCTGCTGTAATCGGGTACAAGTCAGTGCCAAGACATCAATACAACAGAACTCATATCCACAGACCGATCCAGGTATCAAGAACAATAAATATGACAAGCAAAAGATGCACTAATTTGCTAATATACATTTTATGCCCCCTAAGCATTATGCACATTGCAAACCACAGAAATCTTAAGACTGGAGAAGTACCTCTGATGGTACAATGGGGCCAGCAACATTAACAAATACTGTTTCTTTACGAAATAATGGCGACCAATGTGAAATAGAATAATTCGATAAAACATACACGTCGTGCTTTGATGTTGCCCATACTAAGTTCCTGAGCTGTAACATCCCATCATATATTGCAATTAGTACACAAATTCCATATTGTCACCTTATTTCTTCAAGGTCAGAAGTACCTAAAGACCTTATCTGCACATAAAAATGATCTACAATATTATGCCAAAGTGTACAGCATGAAAGCAGCCAAATTAATTTTTAAAAACATTTTTTTTATGACATGGATATTTATGAAAATCAAAGAGACCATATCTTTACCAAATCAAAAAAAAATAGAAGAGTAAGAAAAAAAGACTAACCTACTTCTCCATAATCTAAGTGGAGATTACCAGATTACATCTGAAGGTCTCACCTAGTATAGCCTCAAATCCCTTATTAAATTTTAGTAATATCACACTAGTTTGTACAAAATGAACATAAACCTGAAAGAAAAAAGAAAATAATAAACTCTGCTAAATAAAGGCAGTATTTCTGGTAAGTTCTACAACTGTACTGGGAAAAAAGGAGAGATGAAGAGATAGAGTTTATATTAACAGTCAACTACTCAAAACATTCGCCAAATCATCAAGTAATAGGCTCCCAATCATTGCAGCTCTCATTTGTCACTTCTTACTTTAAAAATATAGTTAAGGCTTGACATGTAGCAAAACCTACATACTAACTCCCAAACTCTTGAAGCAAATCAGAGATCTGTTAAAAAAAAATCAACTTAAAAGCTAGAGCTCATAATCCAATGACAATTAAATGTCATAACAACAGTCCAGCAAATAAGAGTTTCTTTCAGACCTCAAATTAATATTTTCAGCAATCAGACCTGTCATGTTATCACCTACGGGTTAAATGAAGCCAACATCTGCTTTGTCTTGAGCATTAGGCATAAAATTTTGAAATTGAAAAGAGAGATCAACATCGGAATGATTGGGAACTTATTATGCATTTTATAAAATACTCCCTTTCAAACTACCAAAAAATCCACACAGATACTACATTGAAAACACACAGTGCACTGAACTCTAAACTTAAGTTGCATTTTCAGCTTTTGGAAAAGATACACTTTCTAAAAACCTAACTACCTAGGACTTAAAGCATTCATGAAAATTTCAAGAATTTCTATAGTTGACACTGAGATTGAAAATTACCTGAAAGTGAACGATTGTAGACTTCACAGATCTTGTATTATAAAAAAAATCATAAAATTTGCCTCCTTTTTCAGGATGTTTGCACACCTATACATGAGATGACATTATATAAAGGTTATTAGAATCATAAAACCAAATCAACAGCAAGCCCAATGCAATATAGAATTCTACCATTTCAGTATAAAAAGACTACCTTTTCTAGTTCATCCCGAGATTGAGGTATATTTTCATAGTTCTTGTACTGTTCCAAACGTGTTTCTCGATATTTTTGCCTTGTAAAGTTCAGCCTTTCCCAGGGTATTCCCTGGATGTCTCTTCCTCTTCTAGCATCTGCTGCGCTTGTATCAACTGGCCTCGTAATCTAACAAGCAGGAGATAAAGGATATATCAATTGTCTATGTAAAACAATGAATCAAACACCGCCATGGTAAAACAATCTTTAGATAAAATAGGAGCAAACAAACATCAATATAAAATTTCTTCAATGGAGCCACAATATTAGGAGTGATAACTAGACTATACATTTTGATCAACAACAAATATAGTAGCAAGAAAGATGCACAAGTTAGAACCCAAGTTCCATTTTCATCAAATGCCTAGATAGAGAGAGTTTAAGGAGTCATCTGAAACTCACTGCCTCGTAATCATCTTCCGAATCCGAATCTGCATCGCCTCTACCTTGATTTTGATAATCATATCCTATCTCCTCGTAATCAGCCATTTCTTGATCATCCATCATAAAATCATCGTCATCGGCCATGTCCCTGGCCATCAGTCTCTTCGCTGTACCAAAATTCCTACAGGCTATAATTTTCATTATATTAGAACAATCATATTTACTTATACAATGCACATCTCTCTGCCTTCTGCCCTGAATATGAATAACAAAGGGGTTCAAGATTTAGAATAACAACAATACAGGAATCAAAAGAAACCCATCTCGTCAGGATAAATACAAAAAAGAATCTAGGAATCGTCCCAAAGATAATTAATCTACAACAAGGGGGAGAAATCTGTCCATTTACACATACTCTGTTCAACAATTTCTGTGGGCTTCCAGCAGAAGGATATTTTGGAATAGCTGGAAAAAAGGGCAAATACACTAGAATAATAAAAGTGTCAGACACCGACTAAGTGATTTAAGCCTTTGAGGAGTACCGCTAGAAATGGACACAGAATACTTGAAAAACAGAGTGTCGAATCAAGCATATTCTTAATAATTTGAAGTCTCTAGGCTACCATGATGACTGAAGCTGAAGAGAAAAAAAATAAGTTGTCACCGCTCATCTTCCAAGCCATGCTGCATAGAACATCTAGTAAGTCTCCAGTCTCACTAATCGTTTTCAGTTTTTAACTTAATTAAGTGCATCTACTCCTGACCTTAAGGCAAAACAAAGTCTTTCAGAAGCCACTTCCCGGTGAATTTGGCATAATTGAGCAGCAACGTATAAGTCAGTCATGTGGAGAAAAAGAAAACAAAAGCATTAAATTTGACTTATGAGCACCATGATTAAGTATCAAAACCATTAAGGTTAATGCTCCACACAGGCAAAGCCTTACAGTATTTCTCATCCCAAAGGCCCCGTTAAGTGGTTAGCACTCCAATTTTTATACTGCAGATCACCCTATGAACTACTGAAAGTACAGCGAAAATCAAAATTTGATTTTCAGTGGGGTTGGTACCAGTTGGCTGTCCCGTAACGTTTATAGTGGCTGCGTACACGTTCATTCGGGTATCGTGCCCCATAACCAACCTAAGGTGTTACCAATTACCAACCTAACGAATAAAGGTGTTACCAATTCCCCTAGAAAAAATTATTCAGACCACCCCACCTCGTACTCCCCTGGGTCCCTATACATGGGTGGGAAGAGGCATTCGTGTTGTGCCGCCTAGTAGGGAGTTCATACCCTACACACTATGCCCTACCCTAAAACTTTGGGTTAATTTGCAACCTTATAGCCCTATATGTATTGTTTCACATGTTGTACCTCCTTGGGTTTTACATGCAGTAAATTGGACCTTGCCAACCCATCTAAACCACAAAATCCTCTCCACAGGCAAGAAGGCAGAATTCAAACATGACCAATTCCCTTTATAAGTCATCCCACATATAGCAAGGAGATTTCCTGCAGTGTGCAGCAATGTATGTTTCGCCTTATGGGCTACACAAGTAAAAGGGCATGCCACAGGCTCCAACCAGACTTAAATTAAGTAAACATGTGTCAAGCAACTGCTGCAACCCATTTATTTCCAATTTATTTTCTTGTACAATACATCAAACACACATTGCACCACCCACCACCACACCCAACAAAAGAAATAGAAAGACAATTATTAAAGTGAAACCTACCTCCATCAGAAGCCCACTGATTCCCCTATCCGCAAATGTAAACCTCTAAATAAAAACCTAGATCTTCTAAGAAGAGTTTAAAAAACAAAAAGAGGCAAATCCGCAAAATCCCTCCTTACCTTTACAAACCCCAACTCTGTGACCCTCTAAAAATGTTCATTCAAAACACAAGAACAAAGCAAGCCCAACTCATCTGCCACAAAATCCTCACACACCCTTCTTTAAACATTTCTGATTAAGATAACTAACCCTAACCCGAAAACCCTTACAGAGAAATCCCCCAACCCAATCAATCTAATTGAACATACCCACCAACCAAACAAAATCCAACATACCAGCCATGAAACAACAACCCTCAAGGCCCTCTAGGGTCTCCTTGAGAATGGGATATACACAGTAAACATATCCACTCACCTCTGCTAATGCTATGAGTGTGGCCAATATCCGCCCGCTCCTTTCTTGTACAGTTTTCACACCCCGTCCCAAAAGGAAATATACAATTTATATATGCACAGGATTTATCTTTCTAGAAGCCCCAACCGACCTAACACCTTGCTTTTACAAGTGCAAATTTGCTACCCTTATTCAATTTTTTAACAGAGATGACCTTTGTCCGATTCGCTGAAAGAAAACGCCACCCGCTTCTTTACTTGATCCACCCTCACCGAACACTCTACCTTCTCATTAAATAGTCACAATGTGTGATGGTGACTGAATTGGTCTATTGTAGATCTACATTGTGTAAAAGTATGGCATATTTGCAATATATATTATGTCATATATGCAATGTAACGCATACCGAACATTCCACATTGGTAGCTAAACCTCCATAAAGTTCTCGAGAGACTGACAACGTCTGGTAGGAGATATACAATGTGTATACATGATATATATATACATATATGTTATTAGCGTGTTATCTTGGTTGTATATGCCTAAATTGCAGCAACTCTCGCCTCATGGACAGGTTTTTTCTTTGGAAAGTCTTATCTGTGAAGACAACGTGGATTGTATGCAAATCAAAAGGTTGACGTCATTTAATAATTTTAATGTTTTAAGTGTTTAAAGTGATGTCAAGTCTACTTTGAGGGGCGTGTTTAGCTAAACATGTATGTGTCTGTACGGGGATTAGGACAGAATGGGCCGTCGGGTTGGCCGCCAGATTCGAACGCGCAAAATCCATATTTTAAATGCTTGGTGTTGGAGGAATGAATGTCAATCACTTCCGGTAAATATATCTAAATATCGATATGGATTTTAAATGTGAAAATTCCATAATATTGGTTGTAATTTTATTAATTTCTATGGAAGTATAGTGTGCACCTAGTTTCCTTTTTCTATTGTACATGTTTAAATCAATCGATAGCATTAGTGTTTCTTCACATAAGTATGTTTTTTTAATGTTTTAAAATTTTATAATTTAAATTCAAATTAAATTATTGGTTGTTGGAAAATGAAGAACCATCGCCAAAAATTTAAACATTAATTTAAATTAAACACTAAATTATTAGTTATAGGGAAATTTGATAAACTATGGTCAAAAATTTATACATTAATTTAAATGTTTTTTAATTTATATTTTTATTATTTTTAATAAAATTAAGACACTTTCAATTTTAAAAAAATTATTGGTTGTATAATTTATAGTATTTATATTTTTAATTATATTATTTATAAAATAAAATATGAAATTAAATAATATTATTTTTTTATTTTAAGGAGGAAATTAATTTTAAATGTTATTAATCAATTGTTAAGTTGATCCAAAACCGTGTGGTGACTATAACCTGTTAAATAAAAAAATTGAAATGCATCATCATACATCTTGAGGGTTAAGGTGACCCGTCCTAATGTTTCACTCGTCCCGATGCATTCGAAAATGGTCCCAAGACTATCATCCTTAGAACATCCTAGGGATTTAAGGCTATAGTCTCGAAGACAAGCATCTTATGGTGTCGTCTGGAACATCCAGACGTCCTTAAGATGCTGTGGGATATCTAAGGCATCCCCATGATATCTCAAGGATGCCTAGACGTCTTAGGGATGGTCAAGACACCCTTAGATTCCTTAGGGCTTATGGGGATGGGTTAGGATGTGTCTTATCACCATGAATGGATCTTTTAGTTCGATTGGTATGATAGTAGAGAATTTGAAAGTTTAAATTTCAAAGGTTTAAATTTTTATGGTATATTAGGCTTCAATAATTAGTTTTTCATAAAGGTTGTTTTATATGGTTTATGGTTAAAAGGATGTTGATTTTAAGGATATAAGATAAATTGACTAGAAGAGGAGGAAGTAGGATTGTTTGGGCTTCTCTTGAATGAACCCTTTAGTTTAGATAACAACAGGGATGACGAGGGCACTTTTTCATGATGTTGCAAATGAGGATGTTGATTATTAGTCATTGACTTATTAGACATTCAATGTTTCATTGTCTAGTGCTTCACTTCTAGAGTTTTTATTTTTGGGTTTGGCATTTTGTAAATGTAATTGGAACGTGAACTAATCAATGAATTTAAAATCCTCTTAATCTATGGTCTTCATTTTATTACTTGATGGATGTTGATGTTTATTATATTATATATTTATAAATTATATTTAGAATTTATTTATTTTTATTGCATAGGGAAACCTTTATAAATTTTAACTCGTTGGATAAAGATAAAGTCAACAAGACATCCGATCGGGTTAAGATAAAGTCAACGAGACATCCGATCGGGTTAAGATAAAGTCAACGAGACATCCGATCGGGTTAAGATAAAGTCAACGAGACATCCGATCGTTCAGGTACTGGAACCAAGATAGCCCATCAATAAGCACTCACTCTGAGTAAAGACAAAGTCAACAAGACATCCAATCGTTCAGGTACTGGAACCAGGATAGCCCATCAACAAGCACTCACTCGGCCGCTACCAACTAGCCCCTACCTTTTAAGTAAAATTGTAGGGTAAAACATGGGTTTTTGAAAGGGGCCTCAGTCTCCTTATATCAAGGTTTAAACTTGGGTCTCCTAGAGGAAAACCCAAAGACATACAACTATGATATCCCTTACAGAACAATTTTACTTAAAAATTTTAATTTTAAGCTTAAATATATATTTTTATATATCCTCTCGAAATTCTCTTGTTATTCTTGAGCAAAATCCCCATAAATCCTAGAGATGTGTTCCAATGTATCGTTATCCTTCCATCCTGGAGATGTAAAGAAATATAGGTTTATACATACTTTTTACACTTAATTATATGTTTATTTTATTATCATAACTCACATTTATTTTCCTTTATTTATTTTAAAAACTAATTAACAACTTTCTATAAAAATTATAAGACAAAATCTCATGCCGATAAGCTCAGCTCTCCCTATATGAGAGGTCATGGTGGAACGAGGATGCCCAGCCCATAGAGGTTTCTCGCACTAACCAAATAAAAAAAAATGCATAGGATAAAATCAATTAATAAGAAAAAAACTTCCACAATAGCATCCAATAAAAAGTAAAAACTAGTGACACATCAAATAAAAAGAAAAGCTCCCTCCCATAGGAACTAAAAGCAAATTAACCTATGATAACCCTCAAATTGTCTCATTCACATAAATATTTTACAAAGATACTAAAAATAAAATAATGTAACTTGTTCAAATCATCTAAAGGAAAATAATATATTAAACAAAACATAATAACAACAAAGAAAAGTAAATACCATTGACAATATATTCAAGTCATTAAAAATCAATGAGAACCCAAAGATTTAAGTGTGAAAAACCTTCTAGGAAAAGAAAACACATAAGAAAGAGTTATAGTTGTTGAAATAGGTGTAATCTAATCTTTGTCTCCAAAGGCCAAACGTGAGGAAGAAGTGTTTATGAGCACTATGAATGTAACCTATGAACAAATGTACATGTAAGCCTATAGGCATTCTTCATGTAAAGCATTTGGGCATCATTTATGTAAGCCTATGAGCACAATGGAATGTTGATTCTAAGGATATAAGACAAATTGATGAAGGGAGGAGGAAGTATGATTGTTTTGTTGGAAGTTAAAAGGGTAAAATGGTAAAAATTTGTTTTACCACTGTAAGCTTTGGACCTTACCCTTTTACCTCCTTGGACGACAACTGAGTCAGCAGGATTGGACGACATGGACGGCAGGGAGTTTGACTCCTAATTCTATTTTTCCTTTCCTCCCTATTTTCCTTCCTCCCTAATATTTCTCCTAAGCTTTCGAGCTTATGGTTATTAATCTATGTATTTAAGCATTGTAATCTTTCGAACCTAATGTTAATGAATATCAGTGTGATTATTATTTGTGCTCCTAAATTTCTAAGTGTTATATCTGGTATCAGAGTTGCATGTGTCTAAGGCTTCAAGGCTAGGCACGGATCTCGAGGAGGTCTAGGAGGCCCGTAGAGGCAAGGTCGAGAGGGCCCATAGCACGTGAACCGAGGTGAGGTCGAGAGGAGGCCCATAGAGAGCATGTGGATCGAGGAGCTAACCAGAGGTGGACACATGGCGAGCAGACAATGAGGCGGACACGTGGACCAGAGGAGAGCTGACTAGATAGGTGACATGGCAGACAGGCGATGTGGCAGGTGACGTGGTGGACAAAGGGGCAACTGGCGACGTGGCACGAGGATATTGGCTCGGCTAGAAGGCAAAAGGGTGGTCACTGATTACCCGAAGGCAATCGAGAAGCTTAGTGCTTCTTTGTGCTTATAAAGCACTATTTCCCCTTCGCACAGCGGATGTGGGATAAAAACTTATAATTTTTTTTATGTTTCATGCGGCCATGACGGAATAAAGGAGGCAAGCCTCCCTTGCCTTCTCGTCAGGCCACGCAGCTCGACTGGCTCGAGGAGCCAGCCTTAAGCCGCTCGCCCCCTAGCAGATCGTGGGTTCGAAACCCGGCGGCGACGAAGCTGTTAAATTTTTTTTTGTTAAAAACTTGCCCCGAATGCTTAAGAAATTATAGTGTATAGTGCTTGAGTCCTATCGGTGGTGGAAGCCGAGTTGGCAAGGAAGCTTTGCTTGGAAAGAGGAGTCGCGGGTTCGACTCCTGCGGAGGATAATGTTTTTTTAAAAATTTTTTTCTAAAGTTTATTATTATATATATTAAAAAAATATAACTTTATATTATATTTAATAAAATTAAATAATAATTGTTTTTAAATTTTTTATAAAGCAATTATATTTTTTTTATTAAATACAAATATAGATATGTTTTTTTATATATAATAAAATAGAAGAAAAAGAACATTGCCTAAGAGGCAATTTATGTAAGAGGACTCAAAAGTGAAAATATTGTGTAAAAGACCTAAAGGGCTTTAGAAATTTCTTTCTAAAAGTCTGAAAGAGGCAAAACATTGAAGACTAGGAATTTGTAAAAGAGACACATTGAAGGGCAAAATTCATGATTCGCTCCACAAGATGTTATCATGCACTTTGTGCACTTTTGGTAAGAGAGAATGCTGAAAGCTTTGATGAAAAAGTATGAGCTTATGGGCTTCATACTGTGTTTAGTCAGTTGCAAAACGTAGTAATATCACATCAGAGACATCCGGACTCAGGGTACGAGGCAGACTCTGAAGACAATTCATTTGGGAGTGGATTTGAGCAATCCGAATCCATAGAAATTGCACCTCAAGAATCTGAATATACTCATTATAGTAATTCAGTGGAAATCCTAGAACCAGAATCACCAGAGATAATATTGATCAGTGATGATGAAGAAGAAGTAGCAGACAATTTCGTGACTCAAGAAATAGCAGCACCACAGCAAGAGGAACAAGCCATCAGTGATAGAGTGAATCAAGTCATATTTGACTCTTCTTCTTTCTTCCTTCTATCTTCTTCTTTCTTCTTCTTTCTTCCTTCTTTCTTCTTCCTTCTTTGAAAAAGCGGAGTGCTTTATTGTAACCGAGAAATAAAAAGAGTGTTTTAGTAACTATGGCCTCACATAACAATCTACCAATTCCAGAGTTCAACGGGTATGACTACGAGTATTGGTCTATCAAAATGAAGACCTTGCTCATAGGAAAAGGTTTGTGGGACATAGTGGAAGAGGGTTACACCGAACCCACAGACTGGACAACATTAAGTGTCGCAGATAAGAAAACAAAGAAAGAAGCGCAAAAGAGCAACTCCTTTGCTCTTTATCATCTCCAAGCAGCATTGGAGAAAAGTATATTCCCTAGAATAGCCGCTTGTATAACTGCACAAGATGCGTGGAAAGCTTTGAAAGACGGATTCCAGGGAAGTGATCAAGTGAAGCAAGTGAGGCTTCAAACACTGAAACGAGATTTTGAAAATCTCAAAATGAAAGAAGACGAAAAATTTGGTGACTACTATGTCAGAGTCAAGGCAGTAGTTGATAAAATGGTTACTCTTGGCGAAGAAATTAAGCCTGAAACAATTGTAAAGAAAGTGTTACGAACACTTCTTCAAATATGGAATCACATAGCCATAATCATAGAAGAGTCAAAAGATCTTTCCACTTTAACATTTGATGCATTAATTGGGTCGTTAATGTCTCATGAAGAGAGATTACAGGAATCTCCTTCAACCAACTATGGAGGCGATGATAAAGCCTTCACATCCAATGAAAATGTTGGAAGAGGACGTGGAAGAGGTCAAGGTAGAGGCCAGCGAAGAGGTAGAGGCAGAGGCAACTACAGAGGAGGCAATCAGAATAGAGGAGGCAACTCCAACAGAGGAGGCAATCAGAACAGAGGTGGAAACCAAAATCGAGGAGGAAATCCAGGACGAAGTGGAAATCAAGGACGAGGAAGTGACAAGTCCAAAACAACTTGTTTTAACTGTGGCAAGCCAGGTCACTTTGCTCGTGACTGCTGGTCAAAATATTCTCAAGGCAGCAGTAGTCAATATGGAAATTATGGAGAAGAAGATGATACCTCTAATATTTTTCTATCATATGGACAATCAGAACATAATCTAAATGACACATGGATTCTGGATACTGGTTGCTCAAACCATATGAGTGGCAAAGAAAATCTATTTGCTACTCTAGATTCCACTTACAAATCCCAAATCAAATTAGGGGATGATAAAGCTTTGCAAGTCGAAGGCATTGGAGCCATGGAGGTTCCAACAAAAGAAGGACTAAAGAAAGTGAATGACATCTACTACACTCCAAAGCTCCAACACAATCTGCTAAGCATTGGGCAAATGATGGAGAATAATTACAAACTTGTTTTTGATGAAGGAAAATGTATCATTCTTGATAAAAACAATTGTAATCGTGTCATCACACAGGTTCCTATGACCAAGAATCGGTTATTCCCTCTCAAATTTGGCGAGCCAGGGGGAGCTCAACTTGCAAATGTAGCTATAGCAAATCCAAGTGTGCTTTGGCACTTGCGATATGGTCACCTTAATTTCGCTAGCTTGAAACTATTAACTTCTCAAGCTATGGTGACAGGACTTCCCAAAATCAACAAACAAAAGGAGGTCTGTGAAGGATGTGCTTTGGGAAAGCACTCAAGGTCTAAGTTTCCAAAAGGACAAGCGTGGAGAGCCAGCTATCCACTTCAGTTAGTGCATTCGGACATCTGTGGTCCAATGCAGACAAAGAGTATAGGAAACAATTCCTATTTTCTCACTTTCATAGATGATTTCTCTAGAATGTGTTGGATTTATTTCCTGAAACATAAAGATGAAGCTTTTGATTGCTTCATAGATTTCAGAAACAATGTAGAGAAACAAAGTGAGTATTTTGTAAAATGTCTTAGAACAGATCGAGGAGGTGAGTACTCCTCAAAAGAATTCTTGAAATATTGTAAAGCAAGTGGGATCAAAAGGCAATTCACTACTGCCTATACCCCACAACAGAATGGTGTGGCAGAGAGAAAGAACCGCACCATAGTTGAGATGGCGAGAACGATGCTTCAGACTAAGCATCTAACTAATATGTACTGGGTCGATGTTGTAAGAACCAGTGTATATATTCTAAATAGAAGTCCAACTTCTAGTTTAGATGGAATCACTCCTTATGAGGGGTGGTATGGAAAGAAACCCAATGTAAAGCATTTCAAAGTTTTTGGTTCTTTAGCATATGCACACATTCCTGATGAGAAGAGGAAAAAGCTTGATCCCAAAAGTCAAGCTTGTATATTTGTAGGGTATTGTGAGTCTACGAAAGCCTATAGACTCTACAATCCCAAGTCTCATAAGATTATTCTTTCAAGGGATGTAATTTTTGATGAAGGGGGAGAATGGGGTCATCAAAGAATTTTTGTTGATGATGGATCCCAAGATGTAAATTCTTCACAGGTACAACAGGTACAATAGGTGTCTCCCAAGAAAAGCAAAGGCACACCACCCCTTCCAAGCCCAAGCAGGAGTACTTCGAGTACATCTGATGCCACTCCAAGTCCTTCTCCATAGAGATCAGTAAGTTCTTCACCGATGGACATTGACAGTGACTCTCCATCAAGAGGCAAAATAACTTTACAACATCATCCATCCTTTCAAATGTTGGATCAAAATTTCCAGAGAAGATTCACTAGAAGCCAAGCTAGTGAAATGAATACAATTTTGCAGCAACTTGAAAATTTGCAATTGTATGGGGATGATGACTCCCAAGATCCTAAGGGAGATGTAGTCAATTATGCTTTATTGGCTAGTGCACAACTAGAACCATCTAGCTACGAGAAGGCTTGTACTCAAAAAGTATGGCAAGAAGCCATGAAAGAGGAAATAACCTCTATAAAAAATAATGATACATGGGAGCTTGTAAAGCTTCCAAAAGGAAAAAAATGTGTTGGATGTAAATGGGTCTACAAGACCAAATACAATGTTGATGGAAGCATTGAGAGGCACAAGGCGAGATTAGTAGCAAAAGGTTTTACTCAAAAATTTGGCATTGACTATGAGGAAACCTTTGCTCCTGTTGCACGACAAGAGACAATCAGATCGGTTCTTTCCTTAGCTGCCCATAAAGGATGGAACATTCAACACATGGATGTGAAAAGTGCTTTTCTGAATGGATACTTGACAGAGGAGGTTTATGTTCAACAACCTCAAGGCTTTCAAGAACAAGGAAAGGAGAACCTTGTTTATAAATTGAAAAAAGCACTTTATGGCCTCAAGCAAGCACCAAGAGCTTGGTACTCACGCATTGATGGCTATTTCAATGAGTATGGATTCACTAGAAGCAAAAGTGAACCAACTCTGTACTACCTAAAGCATGGTGTAGACATTCTCATAGTTTGTTTGTATGTGGATGATCTAATATTTATGGGTAGTAACACTAAAATGAATATGGAGTTCAAAAACTCCATGATGAAGCAGTTTGAGATGAAAGATCTCGGTTTAATGCGATACTTCCTAGGCATGGAAGTGCATCAATCAAATAAGGGGATCTTCATATGTCAACATAAGTATGCTCGAGACATGATCAAGAAATTTGCCATGGAGCAGTGCAAATCAGTTGCAACTCCAACTGGACATGGAATCCAATTGAGCAAGGACGACGGAGCACCAAAGGTTGACATGACCACTTACAGGAGCATGGTTGGGAGTCTGATGTTTCTCACCAACACAAGGCCCGATATTCAATATGTTGTTTCTCTAGTTTCAAGGTTTATGGCAAGTCCATCTGAGCTGCATCTACAAGCAACTAAAATAATCTTAAGATATGTAAAAGGTACATTGGATTTTGGAATCCATTACCACAAATGTAATTCTATGAAATTAGTTGGCTTCAGTGATAGTGATTGGGGCAGCAATATAGATGATAGGAAATCTACATCAGGGAACTATTTTAGTCTAGGGTCAGGACTAATAACTTGGAGTTCCAAGAAACAAACTGTTGTAGCATTGTCATCTACTGAGGCTGAGTATATAGCCATCACACATGCTAGTACTCAAGCCCTATGGTTGAGAAAAATCCTTGAAGAGATTGGAGAAAGTCAAAGTGGTCCAACTCGATTGTATTGTGATAACATAAGTGCCATTCAATTGGCATACAATCCAATCCACCATAGCAGATCAAAGCATTTTGATATGAAGTATCACTTCATCCGAGACATGGTGGAGCAACAGATAGTTGAGCTTAAATATTGCAGCACTTTGGATAACATTGCAGATATCTTCACCAAAGGCATGGCTAAAGCTCAATATATAAAGCTGAGAGACTGTATAGTCAGTCCTCTCAACTTTAAGGGGGAGAATGTTGGAAGTTAAAAGGGTAAAATGGTAAAAATTTGTTTTACCACTGTAAGCTTTGGACCTTACCCTTTTACCTCCTTGGACGACAACTGAGTCAGCAGGATTGGACGGCATGGACGGCAGGGAGTTTGACTCCTAATTCTATTTTTCCTTTCCTCCCTATTTTCCTTCCTCCCTAATATTTCTCCTAAGCTTTCTAGGTTATGGTTATTAATCTATGTATTTAAGCATTGTAATATTTCGAACCTAATGTTAATGAATATCAGTGTGATTATTATTTGTGCTCCTAAATTTCTAAGTGCTATATGTTTGGGCTTCACCTATATAACACTTTTATTTGAGATAAAAATGATGTTGTAGGTACTTATACAAATATTATACAAGATGTTGCATGATGATTAGTCATTGACTCATAAAACATTCATGTTTCATTGCCTAGTGCTTCTCTTTTAGTGTTACTATTTTGGGCTTTGGTATTTTGTATATGTAATTAGAATGTGAACTAATCAATAAATTCAAAATTGTCATTACCTATGGTCTTAATTTTATTATTTGATGGATGTTTGATATTCTTTATATTACATATCCATAAATTTTACTTAAAATTTTCAATTTTAAGCTTAAAAATATATATATATATATATATAGAGAGAGAGAGAGAGAGAGAGAGATATGTTCTCCAAAATTTCTCTTGTCATTCCAAATTTTGGAACAAAATCCCTATAATCCTAGAGATGTGTCCCAATATTTTGTCATCCTGCCATCTTGGAGACGTAAGAAAACATAGATTTATAATAACTTTTACACTTAGTTATATGTATATTTTATTATTGTAACTCACTTTTATTTATTTTAATTTAAAAACTAATTAACAACTTCCTATAAAAATCAGAAGACAAAATCATTTTAATTAAAAACAAACTTCCACAATAGCATCTAATAAAATGTAAAAGCTTCTAACACATTGACTAAAAAGAAAAACTCCCTCCCATAAGAACTAAAAGCAAATTGATCCATGGTAGCAATTGCCTTAATCACATAAATTATTTAACAAAAAAAATACTAAAAATAAATTGATATAGCTTGTTCAAATCATTACAAGAAAAATAATATGTTAAACAATACATAACAACAACACAGAAAAGTAAATAACCATTGACAATAAATTTAATCCATTAAAAACCAACAAGAACCCAAAGATTTAAGTGGGGAAAACCCTCTAGGGAAAGAAAACCCACAAGTAGGGTTATGCGTAAGGAGTCGGCCCCAAAATGTATTTATAAAAATTTGGTGAATCAGTTTCAAAATCCAGGTGAATAGTGTCCAAACACATGTAGAAGGTTCACTATTATTAGGGGTAATGTTGGAAATTTAAACTTAAAATGGTCAAATTATTATAAAATTGGGGCGAATCGACCAAAAAAAAAATTCACCCAATTTTTTTTGGCTAATGGGCCCTGGTCAAGGGTCCCAAATATTAGCCAATTCCAAAATTTGAAAATCTTAATTTTAGCCAATTTGGCGATAAATAGCCACTGTGCATAATCCTACCCACAAGAAATAGATGCAACTATTGAAATGTGTGTAATCTAATCTTATCTCTAAAGGCCAAAGATGTGGAATAAGTGCTTATGAGCCTATTAGTGTAGCCTATGAACAAGTGTACCTGTAAAGCTACAGGTATTCTTCATGTTAAGCCTTTGGGCATCATTTATGTAAGCCTACGAGCACAATGAGATGTTGATCCTAAGGATACAAGATAAAGTGATGAGGAGGAGGAGGAAGTAGGATTGTTTGGTCTTCTCCATAAGAGCCCCTTAGTGTAGATAACAATGACGATGACGGTAACAATTCAAATATTATATATTATGTTGCAAATAAGGATGTTGATAAATAAAGTCATTGACTCATTAGACATTTAATGTTTCATTTCCTAGTGCTTTACTTTTAATATTACTAATTTTGGGCCTTGGTATTTTGTACATGCGATTGGTTTTAGGATTTAATTTCATACATCATATTATCCTCCATTATGTTTAATTAACTTTTAGAAAGTTTCTTGTTCGATTTTCCTGTTATCCTATTAGTTTAACTACTTTATGAGATTTTTTTCCTATGGGATTCTCATCATGTATGAAATACAATGTACTTGCAATGAATGTAATCAATGAGATATCAATAAAGTATTATGTTTCATACTCAGTTACCAACATGTGGTATCATAGCGTCAATACAAACGTTCTTAAGCCAAGCAAATATAGAGTTTTTTGAATGCATGCTATGAGAGAAATTGTTAAGGTGAGATGGATAAGCACATCTTTTTAGAAGCAATATTTTTAAATATTAGTGATAAACATTTTTGAAAATTCTCATGGAGACCCAAAAACAACGAGTGATTTTATTAGTGACAAACATTTATGGAAGATCTCATGGAGATCCAGAAACAAGAAGCATTTTGTATCAATTAAAAGTGAAGGCATTGTTGTCAAGTTAATTTAACCATTACATGTGGATTTTTGTGTTGCCTAACCAAGAAAGGTTATTCAGAAAACAAGTTGATTATATTTGATATTTGCTTGCAAAGAAAAGACAAACCCCAAAAAATGGGTATTTTAAAAGTATTTTTATGTTTTCTTGGAGAGAAAACATAAACCTAAAGATAATATAGGTAGTTTGGTCAAGAAAAAAATATTTTTCACTTAAGCATGAATGTGCATAGAAGACAAGCCATAATGTATGCAATAAAATGTTTCCTTTTAAATGGGAAGTGCAATAAGACATGTACTTTCGAGTGGGAACATATATGCTATTTGGAAGCGTCTTAGTGGGAACGTGTATGTTGTTTTTGAAGAGCTTGTGTGGGAACCTGTATGTTGTTTAGAAGTGCCTATGTGCAACCAGAGAAGAAGTAAGGATTTTTCTAGGTTCAAATTCCTTAACCAGAAGCATCTATGTATAGCCAAAAAGAGCTAAGGAACTCCCTTGGTTCAAATCTCTTTATTATTTTTTTAAATATTTAAAAGTATACTTTAGATTTTTTTTTTTAATTCTATAGTTGAAACATTTAAACTATAGAACAATATATCTTGTATTGAAAGAAAAAAAATCTTCTATAGTTGAAAGGTTCTTCTATAATTGAGAAAATTTTAAACCATACTTGCATTAAAAGATTAAATAGGGAATTGTAAAGAAACATCTATAATGACCATTCCTAAACTATTTCTCTCTAAGTCACAACTATTAAAAGGCCCAAACTTCATTCCATGGAAAAATAAAATGAGAACTATCCTTGTAGTAGAAATACTATGGGATATTGTATCAAGAGATGAGATAATTCGTGAAGAACCAGTTGCACAAAGAGACTATGATGAGAAAGATCACAGGATACAATTAATCATATTATTAGGAATAATTGATGAAATACAACCTCATATTAGTGAAGTAAATACATCAAAAGAGGTTTGTGATTTCCTATGCACTATTTTTTAGGGTAGAAATCAAGCAACTCTTCATCATTTACAATATCAATTCTATACATTATAAATGCAAGACAATTAAAGTCTAGAACATTTTCGTGAAAATATTATAGAATTATAGGTAAAATTAAACACCTTGGGAGAAAGAATTGATGATAATTTGTTAGTATCAATTGTATTGTGGGCTCTAATAGAACCATATAGAATATTGGTAACCTCTTTGCAAGTTTCTAACTATAGAGTATCATTTGAAGAGCTAATCAACATCCTTCAACAACATGAACTAGAAAATCAATTAAGATATGATGCTTCAAACAATGCTCTCATTTCTAGGAAGAGATACCAAAGAAATACCAAGGGTCCTACTACTTCATACTCATATTCTTCATAAAACCAACCAAAATGGAGAAGATATTATCATATATGTGAGAAATAAGGTCATGATACTATATTTTACAAATATAATGCTTTGAATAAGTGGAATCAATCACAAATTCCTTCTCAAACAAGGTAACAAGAACAATACCAATATAAAAATTCTAATAATTCACCGAGAATAAATCAAACGTATAGATCAACTTCTCCATCACAAGGGTGTGTGTCACAAAAAGAACCTGAGTCAAATCATGTTGAAGAACCAAAAGTAACATATAAGGTACTGATGACACACACTAAGGACTAAATTAGGGATACTAACTGGTATATTTATTTTGGAGCAAGTAACCATATGATTAATAATGTATATTGGTTTGACACTCTTCAAGAAATAGATGGTTGGTCACTAAAAATGGCAAATGATACAAGCTATCAAATAAAAGGAATAGAGACTGTTTCCTTGAAGTTACCTTTTGTAGAGTGCATAATAGAAAAAGTGTTGTATGTACCAAGACTTACCAATATTTTACTTTCAATTTCTTAAATGATGGATAAAGAAGTCACTATTGCTTTTCAAATTGTTAATGGATACAAAAGATATTTTATCTCAAGGCAAGGAAAATTAGAAGCTATTGCATACTACAAAAATGGATCCTTTGTTTTAGATTTCATTACACCTCCACATCAACTTCAAGAAGTACAATATCATTTCAAAATCATAACTATATATCAATAAGGAAAAACACAAAGAGGGATAAAGCATATGAAACTATATATAAAGTTCTAATGGCTAAAAAGACAAGGAAGAAAATGTTAAAT
Source organism: Wollemia nobilis (assembly GCA_028583015.1). NCBI lineage: Eukaryota > Viridiplantae > Streptophyta > Pinopsida > Araucariales > Araucariaceae > Wollemia > Wollemia nobilis. Next base: position 3,742,483 of record JAQPPZ010002068.1, read on the forward strand.
CAAAATAGTTCAGAGGAAAGAAAAGAGAAACAAGATGAAGATCCAGTACTTGACACACAAGAAGATGATTATCAAGATGAATATACATTGCTTAAGTCCTAGATACACATTATTTCCAAAAGAGCTAATGGTCCAAAACATTTACAATCAATTTTCAAAGAGATGATTGATGACACTTTCACAACTGTTAAGACTTATATAAGTCTTCATCTTACTAAAGAAATTGACTATAATAAGAAAGTTGTTATAATTCCCACTGATATAGTCATATACATGTCACTTCTCACCTTGAATATATTTAAAGAGAAGAATACAAAACAAGAATAAATTATCTACTAGATAAAGAACAAGCCCTTGATGGAAAATGCCATGTGTGATACAAGTGATCTTATCAAACATAAAAAATTCATTATAATACAAACAACATCCAAAAGGACTTTAGTTGTGACACTAGCAATATGGAAGTTGTTCAAGAATATATCAATGTTGTAGAAATAAGTTATGTAAGCAATGTTAAAGAGCATATTGTATAGAGATTGTGATGAAGAGCATATAACAATAATTGACTTCAAAATAATGCAAAAAATGGGATACAATAGAATAGGTTTAGGAAGAAATGAACAAAGAGTTGAAAAATCTATACGACCTAGTTTTTGGTCAAAATTTGAAGGTCTTGGTTATTTGGGACAAGAAAAAAAAAATTATACCAATTGTTGACACAACACAATATATATCTCCAATAAGAAGTTGTAAATATTGTGGAAAATATGTACATCCAAAAAATGTTGGAACATTCCTCATAGAAAATACCAACTTCAAAGAAATTATAAAAAAGTCATTTAAATTGTGGGCAGGTGAATTTCATCGAATCGAATACAAAAATAGATGTTTAATGGATACTATAAAATAAAACTTGGTATGTTGATCTAGATGCAATCTATAGAGACAACCCAAAGAACATAACAATTCTAATAAAACAAATATTTTATTTCAACAAAGCCAGTGCTAGAGCAAGAGCCAAAGATAGAAACAATGCCAAAGCCTGAGGCAGAGCCAACTTGTCATTTTTCCATAATCTTAACTCCAAATTTAGGGGGGTAGTTATTCCATTATTTGAAATCTCAAATAATGTTATTGGGGGATGTTAGGATATAATTTCATATATAATATTATCCTCCATTTTTTAATTAAATTTTGAGAAGTTTATAGTTAGGTTTTCCCATTATCTTATTACTTTAACGACTTCTATAGGATTCTCATGTATGAAATACAATGTACTTGCATTGAATGTAATCAATGAGATATATTATGTTTTATACTTTATTCCCAAGAATTGGAATGTGAAGTGAACAATGAATTCAAAATCCTTGTTACTTATGGTCTTAATTTTATTGTTTGATGGATGTTTGATGTTCATTATATTACATATCTATAAATTTTACTTAAATTTTTTAATTTTAAGCTTATATAGATAGATAGAGATATTTATATGGCCTCCCAAAGTTGTTCTCTTGTCATTCCAATTTTTAGGTAAAATCTCTATAATCCTAGAGATGTGTCTCAATGTATCGTCATCCTGCCATCTTGGAGATGGTAGGAAACATAAGTTTATAATAACTTTTTACACTTAATTATATTTTTATTTTATCATCATTACTCTCTTTTATTAAAAAAAATCCACAATAGCATCCAATAAAAAGTAAAAGTTTCTAACATATCAAAAAAAATCTCCCTCCCATAAGAACTAAAAGCAAATTGATCCATGGCATCCCTTAGATTGCCTCACTCACATAAATATTTTAACAAAAAATACTAAAAATAAATAATATGCCTTGCTTAAATCATCCAAAGGAAAATAATATTGTTGAAAAATACATAATAACAACATAGAAAAGTAAATAACCATTGATAATAATTTCAATCCATTAAAAAATAACAAGAACCCAAAGATTTAAATGGAGAAAACCCTCTAGGGAAAGAAAACCCACAAGAAAGAGTTGAAACTATTGAAATATGTGTAATCTAATCTTATCTCCAAGACAAAAATATGGAAGAAGTGCTTATGAGCACTATTAGTGTAGCCTATGAACAAGTATATATGTAAGCCTACAACCATTCTTCATGTAAAGCCTTTGGGAACCCTTCACATTTCACTCTTAATAATATTGGTTAATTCACAATCTTGATTAAAGGGTATAATTTGTTATTATATTACTATAATTTATCCTAAAATTCAACTTATGTCGGCTTGATGTTAACTACTAATTGGGATTTTGGTATCAAGATAAATACCCCCCAATGAGTAATCCATTGTATTAGTTTGTGAACATGTAAAATATTGTGGGATGTCTATGGACACCCACCCTCTCTCTCTCTCTCTCTCTCTCTCTCTCTCTCTCTCTCTCTCTCTCTCTCTCTTTGAGATAGGATAATTATTTTACCCTTTATACCTTTGGTATACTACACATTCAACCATAAATTACTTGATATCCTCTTTCATTTATTTCCAAGAAAAGGATTCCTTCACTTGTGGATAGGTTTTAATAAACCTATAATTCCTTGTCGATAGTAAAGCAAGTAATTCCTAAAGGATGTTCTTCTTGATATTGAAAGACTAAAGGGGACAAATACAATTGTTCTTTTTGATAATATTATCAACATATGAGAATAAGGGACTAGGTGGGTTACCAACCTCCATATCATGAATCAAATGAACAATCTCATGATTTGAATGACACTCTTGAAATTGGGAGAGCCATCGACGTAGAGGACTAGAGATAGCATTAGCAACAACAAAGTCTTCGTATTTTATAAGAAAGAGCATTCACTACCATATTCTCCTTTTATTTCTTGTATTCAATGGCAAAGCCATACCCCAACAACTTGGTCAACTATTTATTTTACTTCAGGTAAGAGAGATGTTATTCCAATTAATTATCAATAATATTATAGTCTATTAAAAAGGTGATGGCCTAGCATATAAGGCTTTCAATTATTCATCATATGCAAGATTACTAACATCTCTTTCTCATAAGTGGAATGATCTAGATTCTCGCTAAAAAGTTGTTTACTTTCAAAAGCTAAAGAGTGTTTGTCTTGCATAAAAATAGCCCCAATATCTATTCCTAAATCAGCACACTCAATAACAAACAACTTGTTGAAGTTGAAAGTGGCTAAAATAGGCATGGTGCACATAGCCTATTTTAAGGCATTAAAGGCCATAGAAGCCTAATCAAACTAAACAAAGGTATCCTTATTAGTGAGAGTTGTTAGGGCAACTTCAATTGTTCCATAATTCTAGATAAATTTCCTAAAATACCATGTAAGACCTTAAAAAATGTTGAAGACTCTTAAGGGATTTAGGCAAGGATTAGTCTTTCATGGCCTTGATCTTGTTAGGATCAAGTTGGACACCTTCATGAGATATAATGTGACCCAAGTATTCCATTTTAGACACCTCAAAGGAGCACTTGGACCACTTAACATATAGTTAGTACTTCTATAAAAGGTGAAGCACTTCTTTGACATAAACCAAATGGGTTGTCCAAGACTTACCAGGATATCATAAAAAGACCAATATAAATCTATGAAGAAGAGTTGAAAAATATTTTTTATTAAGCTTTGAAAAGTGGAAAGGGACATTAATAAGACCAAATGGAATGACTAGGAACTCATAATAACCCCATTTATGTAAAGAAATTATGGGAGTATCCTATCAAGTGGTATTAGCTCAACCGGTTAAATTCCTCAACATTTCAAGGAGGAGACCTAGGTTCAAATCTTGCCAAATGATACATGGATAATATCCAAACTTTGTTGCAACACCACTATGTGGTGATGATGTATTATGGATGGGGTCCGTTTCAATCCCATATAACCCATTAAAAAAATTATGGGAGTATCCTCTTCTCTAACCCTAATTTGATAAAGCCTAGAATGCAAGTCAAGCTTGATAAAAAATATTTGCACCATGTAGTTCATTCAAACAATCATCAATACTAGGAATAGGAAACTTATATTTGACTATAATCTTATTGAGTGGGAATAATCAAATCATATAAGCAAATAATTATCCTTGTTCTTAACCATGATTACCAGAGATGAATAAGGATTGGTACTAGGATGAATAATATCCTACTCCACAACTTCTCTATTTTGGACTTATGGGATTGGGGATAATGGTAAGGATATTGGGTGATTAACCATATATAACAAGGTGGGTGGCATGATCATGAATCCCGTTAAGTGGAAAACCCCTAGGTTTACTAAAGAATAAAACATATTTATTAGCCAAAGACTACATATCATAAGGAAGATCTACATATAATTGCTCAATGACCCTTATTTTCATTCAACAAACCTAGACAAATAAGCCTTTGTTACCTTCTTCAATATTTTTTCCATTAGGTGAGATCTAAAAACCTTGGAAGGAGGAGGTTATATCCCTGAAAGATAAATAATCTTACGATTTTGTATTCCTTGTACTCATAGTTTGTAGGTTCAAAGTAATACAACCATTGAGCTCTTAGAGTGGCATTTGCATTCCTTAAATACATTGCATAAAGATTGTCATCCTAGGGACAGGGACCCATTTATATGTAGACATTAGCAACATGATGCACACTCTAAGCTTTAACCACATCAACAAATATCTCATAAAGTTTATCTTGGTCTAAATTATTCATATGTAACCCTAAGACTTTGATCATCTTCGTATAGATGAAATTGTGAGTACTATATAAACCAATTAACACATTGACCTATTGTCTTTTGATGAAGCTTTGAACCTTAATAATGTGATGGGCTTATTGTCCCATGATGATAGATGTATGAGGGCCATAATATTAGTATTTTGTCAAGGTTATTAGTTTATATTGATACCTCTTGTTGGGATAAGATAAAAAATCCTCCTTTAGGACTTATTCCTTCTCCACTTCCATCTAGAAGTTATTTTGCTCCTCATAAGCCAAATCCCAAGGATGGTGGTTATTAATGTAAGATCAATGAAGATTGAAATCACACTGTTATAGTGATTGAGACAACTAAAGATTATTTTTGGAAGCATGAGAGAAATGCTTAGCATCATGAAGGGTATACGATTCATGCATATCAAATTCCCACCTGATATCATCCTTGAGGTTATTATAAAATAGCAAAATTACCATGACTAAATTGAAATGATATGTATATGTGAGGAGTCCCATGAACTCAGTATAATAATTGTCCATCATATCGGTTTATTTTGTCTGCATTAATCAAACATTGTAATAGGTAGAGGGGCCCTTATCAAACTTGAACAAGAACATCTTCTTAAACTTTAGCCATGAAAAATGAGAGCCATGATGCCTCAGCTCCCAAAGAAGCCATTGATGAGCATGGTTCCTATATTAGAAGTAGCCAAAGTGATCTTATCATTCTTACAAACTTGATGCAAGAATATGAGGTAATCCATCTTGGATATCCAACCATAGGGATAATTGCCCTAAAATTATGGGATATCAATTCTAGCAATCATAACATCATGACGACAATTAATAAAAATTGTAGCACCACATGTAATGGAACCAATATTAGTAGCAAACTCTAATTTAAGTTCACCCATATACTTCGAGGAGATCCCATGGTGAAGTGGGGATGCATGTGAGTAATATAGGATCAACCAATATCTTGTGTAAAAGGAAAGTACTGGAAGAATATTAGACCTTGACCATGGTTGTATATTGCTAGTGCCCTAGATCTTGATGTAAAAGAGCCTTGGATCTTACCCATGAGGCAATCATTGGAAATGTCTTAAATCTTGATACTAGAAATTCAAGACATGTGGAGGGTCATCCAATGGAATCTCAAAATTGTTAGAGTATATCTTAAGTTGTTACTAGGATATTTAGGATAGTTTGTATGGATGAGATCAACTCAATTGTTATAATTCGATGGCTCACATTGTACACCTTTGCTATTTAGGCAAGGTTCCTCTCATATAATAATAAGAAGTTTTTATTCTCTACATGGTATCAGAGCGGGATTTCCATTCCCTGTAAGTTTGAGGGGGAAGTTTCCTCCCTCATTTTTTCCCCCTCCTTTTCTACATTTATATTTTTCCTTTTGATTCAAACATTTGAGTATGCTATAAACTTACCAGTTTAAACCAATCTAGTTTATCAGAAAGGATATTTGCATTTTAATGAAAGAAAATAGTTTTTTGGTTTGTTTTGCACTCATGTTGGGTTCTAGTTGCAGAGTTTGTTGGTAGTTTACGAATTTTATTCATAGTTATCTATAGTTTTTTTATGTTCTTTGAGATGATGGTTCATGTGAGTTGTAGTTAGAATATAGACACCATACTGGCACTGTATGTTCAGTTATATTAAGGAGGATGTCATAGTGGATGATGCAGTCATGCCATTTTTCATGGAGATAGTTGTGTAGTGGATCATGGGTTCCATTGCTACTCGAAATAGAATAAGGGTTTTGATATGTTTTTCGTTGTTTGTGAAAGCTGCTATGCTCATGACTTCTTGCCTTCTATAATGGAACTCTGACTGGTCGAGAGAATCATCTAAAATTTATAGTTGCTCATCAATCGCTCCATTTGATGGTAGTTGTGCTATTTAGTGGCACCTATTTGTATCTCCTATGTTGGCTCCATATTGTTTTATGTGGAGGAGACAACATTGATGCCACTGTAATGTTGTTCTTTTTTCTCAGGTATTTGACCAGTAGCCAACAAACAGTTTGTAATACTTTTTCAAAATTTTAGCTGCATAGCTCAAATCAACAATTGCAACTATTAATGTGGCATATTTGAATGTTTGATTTGTTTATTTTTTCATCATCTTTCTCTTTTGATGAAGGGCTTGGTGGGATAAAACCTTAGAATTCTGCACCCCCTAGCCACTATGCATCCTTGCCATCTATCTGCACCCATGATCCCATGGTTGGCCTCTGTTTGTTGTTTCTCTGTTGGATATTTTTACTGTTTTAGATCCAGCGATGTATGTTTTTAGTGCTTTCAATGTCAAGTTTTTTGGTTCTCAAATTTAGACAAAGAAAAAGTGTGCAGTACATCCTCGTACCACCTCAATTCCACATAGCATCGGCTATCACGTGACCCACCAACTACGATCCAACAAAAATGTGAATCTACAGTTAGTCAGACCCTCATTTTTTAATGTGGACCAGTTCACCCCAACCACCAGTTCACTCTAGGGGAGATTTGTTCACCAGTTTTTTGACATCATTTCGACGATATTGAGATACTTGATGTGGTGGGAGGACATTACCGTTGCTAAGATTTTGTGTCTACCTAGAGTTGGGATGGTGTATACCAAGTGTCCACCAGTACAGACAGTACTGTGAAGCAGATCCTCATTCTGATTCTAAACAATAGATGGATCTCAAGTACGCAAAGCAACTAGTTTAAGAGCGATGGATTTGGAGGTAGTGGGCGTGCCACCTGGACACCTGGTGGTGTACATGGGCAAGGAGGTTCATGATGGGAGTGGTGCATGATAAAATACAAACAAAAATTATCCAATGTGATCATCTCCTGAATCTTTCATAATGTTAACTGCTCATCGAAGGAGTAGTGTCTTTGAAAAGATATAATGAATATGGAGTTTAACGTGGAAGACGATGAGTTGGTGTGTTGACGCATGATGTGGTGCAATTATTGGCAAACTCGTTGTTGTAGTTGTCACAGATTTGGTTCTCCAAATTTTTTTTGTAGTTTGAATCCGTAGAATGTGAGAATGGCCTACTATTGCAGATAATTTTTTGTCGACTACACAAAAGGATCCTACAGTTCCTTTACCAGCTCGTCACGTGGTTAGAATGAGTGAAAATGGTCGACAATCCTAGCCACTCAATAATTATCATGCTCCATGTGAGGCGTATCATATTGTTTATCTTTATATGTTGGACATGTTTAAATCTTGTTGTTCATACATGTGGTAGCGTGGAATGGATGTCCAGTGAAAATGGAGAAGATTATTGTTTTTCCTGCAGATGAATGCCACATTGACACTCGATCATAAGGGTGTTTATAGTTGTCAAAAAGGTTTTTTTGAGCTGAATATATTAGTGGTGTCCAATTTCCATTTTAGGTAGTTCAATATGTATTTTTAGGTAGTTCAATATATATTTTTAGGTCTCAAACATGTTGTATCATGGAGTGCACTCTTGGCTAAACCTGACACTCCCATAGCATTTTTTGCGAGGTTTTGTGTGGCTGCTATGGACTACATTTATAAAGTTTCTTTTTGCCTTTTTTAGTTGTTTGTCCACATATTTTGGACCTTGTTATCAGTCCATTGTGTTCATATAGGTGGACATCACATATTTGTGCTTATGGTGTCAATTTTGGACTACCCTTACAATTATGGTGCTTTTTTTCCATCCTATCTTCTCACTCTTCTTTTGTGACTTTGGTTTAAAGGGGTTTTTCTATGGTGAATTTTTCATCGTTCAACAACTACATTGATGCCATTTCATTTTGAATCCCCTTGTTTAGATATTTTTCCACACAATTTTGGATCTTGTTATTAGCCCATTGTGTTCGTATATGTGGACACCACATATTTGTGCTTGTGGGGTCAATTTTGGACTACCCTTGCAATTGTGGTGCTTCTTTCTCCATCCTATCTTCTCACTCTCCTTTTTGTGAGACACTTTGTCTTAAGAAGGTTTTCTTTGATGATTTTTTCATGGTTTGCAACCTTGTTCATTGTCACAGGCACTATATTTCATGTTGCTCCCCATACCTTCTTGGAGTGAGAAGACATGCAGTTCGACGACGAGGTATCTATACATTTTGGAACATCACATGGATCCTTTGCAGGCCCTTCTTGATGGAATTTTTCCTAGGAGGGTTGAAGAGGACATCTTCCTCTCCATCCTCCTTCCACATCTTCCTTCTTCTTCTTCTTTCTCTTCTAGCAAATGGTTTTTTCATCATCTCCCTAACAAAGGTTTTATGGATATATTGTATACGAGTACCTTATTAGACCTTGTTTTTGGGACTCATCTGTGGATATACCACTTGTTTGATTTTATTGTTTTAACTACCTCTTAGTACCACTTAAGGGGGTGTTAGAGTATATCTTAAGTTGTTACTAGGATATTTAGGATAGTTTGTATGGTTGAGATCAACTTAGTTGTTATGATCCAATGGCTCACATTTTACACCTTTGATATTAAGCAGGGTTCCTCTCATAGAATAATAAGAAGTTTTTATTCTTTACAAAAACACTTCTTATTATCATTCTATTGCACATAGTATGGATTTGTTTCAATGTTATGGAGAGTCTTGGAGTAGTCGTATTGAGCCAAACTAATCTTACAAATTTGTTCATTTGATTTCTAGTGCCATAAAACAAATACTTACGAAGACTAGATGGAAGATCTGAAGGAGGGTCGAGAAGGAAATGATGATCCATAGGAGGAGTAGGAGGGGTACTCATGATGTCAAGGATAAAAAAAATGATGAGGTAAAATTTATTGATGTACCTTGATATATTACGGTGCTTGCTTGGGTCGTATGGTAGATGTTTATTTTGACTTATACAAACATTATTATGTAGTGCAAAGACATAGAATCATTCCTAACTAGAGGAAGTTTAGGATTCACACATACATTGCTAATCGATAACGAACCCAAATATTTTGTTGATCACTTACAAAAAAGTATTATTAATGATATATCTTATTTTTATTAGCTCAACAAGATGATTTGAATGAGATAGGTCTCCCACAAGAGTCTAGTTTCTTATGACATTCTTTTTTCTAGTTTGGGAAATGTGAATGGTTTCACCTAAATCACAATATCGTAAAAGAAAATTGTGTTGGAAGATGGAAGTAGACAAATATTTGATAGAAACTATCCAATTGAAAAATGTATAACTAGTTTTAAAGAGGTTCTAGAACATCTTTCACTCCTCTATAGCTTTTTTACATCATCACAAGGAGCCAGGATTATTACTTTGACATCACTATTGATAAAACCACTTCTAAAACTAGCAAAAGCAATAGTAAATCTCAAAATCCAGTAAAAAAGGCATGTACCATAATAGAATTCATATTCCATAATAGTAATTTACAATTGTAAGTAATGGATCTAGGTTTTAACTCTTTGGCAATATTAACCACTTAGAGAGGGCAAAGTCTCTTATCTATTTAGAGAAGATGAAGTATGAATGATGAAAGAAATGCCACATAACTCATATATTTATAACCTAAACATTTAAAAAACCCTAACACAAATGCTCAAGGACCAACTAACCTAATATAAGGGATGAACTAATAATAGTAAAGAATCTAACATAGATATATTAAAGTCATTACAATATAGCTTATTGTAGTTTACTTTGAGTTTGAAGATATTGCAAAGGCTGATGATCCATATGAATAATGGTTTATTTCCCCATTAGATAGTGCTTCCATTACTTTATGGCTTACATTGAGGTATATAAATCCTTGTCATAAGTGTGAAATCACTCATAGTGATAGCAAAATAGTTTTTCCTTTGCAAAAGCATAACACCCATAATATAATTAGATGCATCGGTCTCCACCTAAAATGTTTGTTGTAAGTTAGACAATGCCAACATAGGTGCATTGCTAATTTTATGTTTTAATTCTTTAAATGCTTGGGCATGTATGTTAGATTAATATTCCATTAACTTGGGATGCTTACCATTTACTCCACTAGGTAAAAGAGTATTTACATTTATCTTTTACTATCTAGATATTTATTCTTCTATCCTAGGTTAATCTCTAAATATCCTAGGTTAGTGGTTTGGTTAGATTTCTCTACCTAGGTTAGTGGTTAGCATCACGCAACTCCCTACTCTATTGTTAGAGGGTAGTTAGCGCTATTTCCTAATGTTGTTAGTTAGTCTATTTATTTAATCATAGACTTTCTATTGTAATAGTTAGTTGATTAATTGATCATTGTTTTTTCGCTCACTCACTTGATCATATTGGTATCATCGCAGTCGGGTGGCCTAATATGAACTTCGCTCGTTCCACCCGACTTGGACCTGACACGGTCTTTGAGGGTCTTGTTGGCCCTCAATACCTACACAAATATCGAGGTGGCTCCCAAGCAGCAGGGCCCGCAGGCCCATATCACCAGGCGACCACGAGAGAGGGCCCGCAGGCCCACATCATCGGGTGACCACGGGAGCATGCCCGTAGACCCCGATAGATCTGATAGCATTATGTTTTCTGACCTGTCGAGCCTGACAGGAGGCCAACGCCCATAGCATAGGGCCCGAATCCCAAGGGCAGGAGGCCCTCTGATTATCGACAGCTGCTAGTGCTGCCCTTGATGGGTCTAGTACCCAGTCGGGAGGGTAGGCATGCCATCCCAGGCAGACATAGGACCCAAACCCAAGGGTAGGAGCGCCCTCGGGTCTGACCAACACTGACAGGGGACATCCCTGTCAGGGGATCTAACACCTTCGATCCTCGATGACCACGATCGGTGGCCCAAATCTAATGACCGAGATCTGTGAGGGCAGGCGTGCCCTCTGATCCCTGACGATCGGATCAGAGACCCTACACCTGCGGATAAACTCTCGAGCATAAATCTTGAGGACAATCGCAACTGGGACCCACGAGCGCTCAGGCACATATATTGAGGCATTGAATCAACCCACTCATCTAGCGACACATGGCGGCTAGATGCGACCTCGAGCACAGATCTTGAGGTGGTGACGTGGCACTGCTACTAGACTGGACCTGGACTGGACACGTGGCACTGCCACTGGACCTTGACTGGACACGTGGCACTGCCACTAGACTAGACATGTGGCAAGCGCCACCTGGATAGGACACCTAGACAAACGTGACACTTGGCAGACTAACCACGTGTCATTGGACCTGATAAGGATGACACCAAACCTGACGAGGATGACACGTGGCGGACAAGCCACGTGTCTCGACGCTGATAGTTCACGTGACTGGCAACAAAACTAGCCACGCGGGGGACTGACTGCCCGTAGGCAGTCACAAGCGCTTTAAGTGCATTTGCTCTTTTAAAGAGCAAAATATGCCCCACGACATCAATGTGGGACAAAAGTCCCCATTTTTTTTAAAAGCCATGGGGCGGGCGAAGCCTTCAATATGAAGGCAATGCCCTCCCCCTCTCGTCGGGCTAGCTAGCCCGACTGGAGAGCAGGCCAGCGCTAAGGCGCTGCCCGACGGGAGGTCGGGAGTTCGACTCCCATCGGGGGGGAGGGGGGCATATAAAATTTTGCTCCATGGAGCAATAAAAAGGAGACCCCAAAAGTAATTCAATTTTAATTTTTTTTTATTTTTCAAGTTTATTTTTTTTAAGTTATTTTTTTATCAAAATGCCTTTAAAACTAAAATAATTTTTACTATTTATAGATTTTACTTATATTAATTAGAGAAATCACATAAACTTAAAATATAAAAAAAAAAGGGTTATATTTTTTTTTTTTTTGCAAATTTACAAATTTTAGAGTGCTTTTGTTTTCTCACAAACAAGGAGATATAAGACATATAAGAGCCTCATTTTTTTGCAAATAAGAAAACCCTAAACTCTTCTCAACCTTGTTAATTTAGCATACAATAAAGGTTCAAACATGAATTCTTTTTTGCCAAATTGTAATACAAGGAGACCCAATTTTTTTTGTAAAATTCAAAGGCAAAGTGTGCATTTGTTTTCTCCAAGGAGGGATATAAGACATAAAATTGCACATTTTTTTTGCAAAAATTTAAGAAGTAATTGTAACCTTTGGTCCATCAAAAACTCAGTCGTGTGTCGACTAGTTCAGGAAGCCTTCCAAATGCGGGTCGTGTGTCGACTTGTCTTGGAAGGAGTGCTCAAAATTGTTAATTTTGCAAAATACAGGGGAGAAGACAACATTGTACTTCTTTTGCAAAATTGGAAAACAGAGTAAGAGACCTAAAAATATCATTTTTTTTGCACAACACAAAACACACATTTTGTTGCAAAAATTAAAAGGTGCATTTTCGATTTTACTCGACACCTTTATTGGCAAATTAGGTGCATTTTCGGTTACATCCGACACCTAGGTGATAAGAATTTTATGGGCATTCTTGTTTGATTATTGCATTATTTCTTTTGCAATTATTATTCATAGAATCAAGAACACACTAAACCCCAAAATTTCACAAATTTGTGTAAATCCTTGCATAGATTTACAGCCAAAATTATTTGATATTTCTCTCCTAAATCAACAAAACCCCTAATTCACTCTTATTTGTTTGGCTTAATTTCCTCAAACTTTTCATCCTTCTTGAAGGGAGTTAAGGCATGTGCCATTAAATATCTGTTTGAGTGAATTATACTTTGGTACTCTTTTAGGGTAATTAAAAGAAAGAACAAGTTTTTTGAAAATAAGGAACCTTAAAAGTTGCAATCCTTTGCACTAAGGGGGGATAATTCCTTTCTTCCTTCAAACATCGATTTTGATAAGAGGGAAATAAAACTTGTAAAGGCAATCCGAAAAGTCCAAGTCATCCAAATTAAAACTTTTCTTTTAGACTTCATAATAGCAATCATGCTTGAAGTACTTACAATAAGAAAGGACAAATTGGTGAACTTTTTTGATCAAATTGCCTAGAAAGCATAGTTTTGCACAATTTGTAAAAATGAAAACCATGACACCATTCAGTGTTGGTTTCAAAACAAGCAAAACTAAAATGGCAAAGACACATCATAGAAGCCATCTTTCTAGTGAAGTGTCTCATAATGATTCTGTTTTTGGTTCAAAGATAACACAAGGAGTGCTCATTGCTAAAATAGTTTTGTAGAGGGAGAACACATGTGTCCCTTGGGAAACAACACCATATTCTCTTTCTCCTCTTTTAGGCTTCATAAATAGCATAAGTTTTTTGTTTGAATACCTTGCAATAAGGGGTGCTTGTACCTCTTTTAGGCTTCATAAATAGCAAATTCTAGGTGTTTGAAGTACTTGTAACAAGAGGAGCAACTTTTTGTGATGTAAAATTGTCTAGGAGGCAATATTTGTAAAAACCTTCACAACACTCTTGAGTTGCATATTTTTTGCAATTGAGGGGGGATATCCATTTCTTTCTTCACTCATTTTTGTAATTAGGGAAGATGACTTATAAGGGTGCATTTTTTGGCTTTGACCGACACCTTAGTCACACTTCCTTCAGAAATTAATTACACTATGTTTTGCAACAAGAAGGGGGGAACTTACAAGGGTGTATTTTCGGCAGCGACCGACACCTTAGCTACCTTATCTTTTGCAAATTCATATTGTAAATGAATGAACCTTGTATGAAGTGATCTATTCTACTATACCTAGCGATTGCAGTGGTTGGTTACCCATGCAAATCGGTTGGATGATGTGATTACCATAAGGACATTCGTTGGCATGAAGACATAGTGAGGAATGACCCGCTTTTTGCTTAGGAGCAGCCAAAGCACTGTGACAGAGCAAAGAACCAGTAGATCAACATCTTCTTCACTGTATTGGGGCAGTTATATACTTTTCTCAAATATTGTTGTATTAGAGGGATATGTATGTATTACCCAAATAATGTAATAAGGGGGGATGTTAGAGTAATATTCCATTAACTTGGGATACTTACCATTTACTTCACTAGGTAAAAGAGTATTTACATTTATCTTTTACTATCTAGATATTTATTCTTCTATCCTAGGTTAATCTCTAAATATCCTAGGTTAGTGGTTTGGTTAGACTTCTCTACCTAGGTTAGTGGTTAGCATCACGCAACTCCCTACTCTATTGTTAGAGGGTAGTTAGCGCTATTTCCTAATGCTATTAGTTAGTCTATTTATTTAATCATAGACTTTCTATTGTAATAGTTAGTTGATTAATTGATCATTGTTTTTCCACTCACTCACTTGATCACAATGTACTTTCTTGAAAATATTTTTTTTGCTCTTGGAAGATAAGGCATGCAAAGGAGAAAAAATGATTAAAACGTGAGGAATGAATTTCCTCAAAAACTATATTTCTCTAACAAAAATCCTAACTCCAATGACATTAGTGAGAGTAGCAAATTTGGTTGGATCATTCTTTAATTCTCCTCCACCTATAATAAAACCAATATATACCAAAGTCTTCTTGACAAATTGACATTTCTTTAATTTTGCCTTAAGTTGATTTTTTCCAATAAATCTAACACCTTCCTTAAATGGTTATTATGTTCATCCCATGTCTCATTGAAAATCATATTATCATCCAAATACATGATAACAAATGAGTCTATATATGGATGAAAATTGACGTCCATGACCCTAATGAATGCATCAAGAGCTTTGAATAGGCTAAAAGGAAAAATCTAACCATTAATATAGACCTTGCTTTTTCTTAAAGGTTTTATTCCAAGTTTCCTCCTTTTCCATATGGATTTTGTGGTAACCAAATTTCAAATCCAACTTTGTGAGAAAAATTACCTTTCATAATTGATAAAAAATATCATCTATTTGAAGCAATGGATAATGATTCTTTTTTATTCTTTTGGTTAGTGCTTGGTAATTTATGCACATCTACATGATGTCATATTTCTTGGGCATCAAAAAAATGGGTAAGATGCAACAAGATGAACTTGGTCTAATGATTCCTTGGCCTAACAACTGAATTTACCTCTTGATCTTGTCATTCTCCATGTATGATCTACAATACAACACCAAATTTGAGAGATGGATTTTGGCTACAAATGAATCCCATGTTCAAATATTCTTTTTAGTTAGAGTCTTAAATAGGTTCTTCAAATGCTAACTTGAAGTATTGAAATAACTATTTAATTTGTCCTCTCTATTAAAGAGTATAATTGGAATTTGTGCTCTCAACTTTAAAATCTTCTACTTCCTTCTTGGTTTTGAAAAATAATAGCACACACTTTTTATTGGTATTGGCCAAACTCTTTGATTGATTAGATGAAATAATTGTGATGGGTGACTTTCCTTTCTAAGCCTTTACGATATATCGTTCCCTCCTTTGGTCAAGAGATAATTTTGCTCTTTTCACGTGAAAACAATAATCCTTACTCACAAATATAAGCCACCTAAACTAAACTCACAAACATCCAATGGTAGAACATAACATAACATAGTATCTCATCAACAAAATAAAATTTGCAAACTTTATTTTACAATACAAACTTTTATTTCAAGAACATTAGGAACCCGACCAAGAGGATAAGGCTTAAGATGAGGAAGAGTGCTCAGACCAAGTTTTTTTACTATTTTTTATAAATCAAACATTTCTATGAACCAAAATCCATCAACACATTGGCCTTGGCCTTTTTCACATATGCTCTAAAAATAAATAAAATTTCCATATTTTCTTCATTGTCATTATCATCTTCTTCATTCTTGCTGATTTTTCTTTGAAAATAATTTATTTGAGAAGAGAGTCATACAAACAATATTCTTTTCTAAATCGGACTCATAATTCACCTCTTTTTCTTTAGTAGTCATGGTCGTAATATTCTTCTCTTTTTTATTTAAAAAATATTCATATATCTTTAGGTACAACTTCCAACAAGTAGCCTCTTCGTGGCCATCTAAATCACAATGAGTACAATGCTTTCTTCTTTGGTCATGGTGGAAGTAGTTATCTTTTTTTTGGTATTGTTTGTTTCATTTTATTTTGTACAACTTACTTGGTCTTTCTCCTTACTTGGCTTGTGGGGTGAGATAAGCTCCATTTTTATAATGCTCACCAATGGCATGAGATCTTATGTTAGTCTCTTTTAAGGCCTTCATGTCATCTCTATATAAGGCTAAAGTCCATCAAGATATTTTGCAACTACCTTTTTATTATTCAAAAATTTTATCATCAATACAATTAGTTTGTTTTTAAATTTTAGTGGTATATTCTTCAACTTTTTTCCCTTCCCTTTGTCGCAAGAATTATCTTTTTTAATTCTTTTTAGAAGCATACCCAAGAGAATAAAATTATTCCATCATGATCTCATTCATTTGTAATATTTTTTTTATGGATGGATCTCCAATATTTTTCAAGGCTTCAATATAGCTTCTCCATCATATTAATGTATATTCATATATTTTAAGCATGCACAAACAAATTTTATGCATCCTTATATTCACGAACATCAAAGAACACCTCCAATTTCTTAAATCAATGCTCCAGTTGTTTTGTATTTTAGTTTTCCTCAAAAGAATGAATTTTAGACTTGGCCTCTATCTTAAATGCTAGTGGAGTGAGAGGTATATAAGAGAATTATAAACCTTCCTCTATCTCAATATGCTCATCCTCCTCTTTTCTAATAGTTGTTATTCTTTGACGCAAGAAGAACTTGTTTCATATTTTCTTAAAGAATAATCTACGCTTTTTGCAATTGTCTTTAATCACAATTTCCATGATTTGGTTTCATGTTTTGGATCCACAGATAAGAACCATCTTTTCCTTTATTTTGCGTAAAATACATATGCATACAATCTGAAGACAACTGCTCTTATACTTTTTCAACAATATAAGAATATAATGGGTAGATTCATTAACATTGAAAGAGTTGATAAAATATTGGATTAATTGTTTCAAATTTAAATCATTATGTATTCCATGGAGGAATGATCCTTGTTGGAATTTAAACCTATTTCTAGAAATAAATAGAATCAATACATCCATTCAAATCTTATATGGAAAACATAAAAATCACAAAAGAGAATTATAATGGGCACCCGTAGACAACATAAATAATCACTATATTATTTGTAGATAAAAATCACAACCCTCTTATACAATGGATGAAGTAGTGGGTCTTAAAAGTGTAATCTAATTCATGGCCAAGGTTGACATTGTATGATGTAATATTGGATAGGTATAAGGGCATTCATTGTACAATATATTAAATTTATTATAATATTTTATTATACAAGCCCTATAGGCTACGATTAACCTTGTTATGTTTAAACCCCCCCTATAAAAATCTAATTAACATTAAAACCTTTCTTGTTATGTTGTATTAAGCTAAAGATCATTTATGTATTTGGGGTTTTGATATTAGCATAAATACCCCCACCACTCATTTTATTATTAGAGTGTTGTGATTCATCTACATGGTTATGCTATGGTGGGATGAAGCAATGTTTAAAGGATCATATATGTATCAATTTCTTCAAAAAGTGATATATTGTTGGCTTTCAAGGTAGATTATCCCAGGTCCCAATATTCTAGATCTTGAGTAGTCTCGAATATAAGAGCAATCAATATATTATATGGTCAAAATAATTAACAATAATATTAATAAAAATGACAATAATATGAATATAAATGCCCAAATTCATTCATGCAATAACATGAAGAAAACTTATAATATAATTTCTTAAAATATACATACAAGCTTCAATATTAATGCTTGAATATAATCTTCAATTTTGCATATTTCATGGAGCTTTATCTCCATTATATAACCTTAGAAAGGTGACTCTTCAATACTTGACTATTGCACTCCTCACATATCCGGGAGTTGTAATATTTTCTATTCCATACATAAGACAAACCTCTCATGTCCTTTTGGCTTTTCATCTTGCCACTTGTATACATGACTCTTGACTGTCTATCTACCTGCACACTTTACTCTATGACACTTGCACACTTCTACATATAGAATCTATTACATGACACTTTTGCACTTTCTCACATCACACACTTGCACACATAATTACATAACACTTGTACACTTTCTCAGATTACATACTTGCACATATAACTACATGACACTTGTGAACATCATGCACATAAAAAATTACCTAAAGGAGAAATATAAATAACACTTCTAAACTATAGACTTTAACTCTATTCTAATATTTACATTGTACCATAGGTATCATCGGGGTACATTAGCATGTACCAAATAATGTAATATTCTCCAACAAATATTTTAAGGGACAAATAAATATTTGAAATTCCAAATATTTTAATAACAAATTTAAAGCAAATGATTAAACTGAATACAAGCTCAAAATTTTCAAGAGATAATAGAAATCAATGGAATTGACTAGGATATAATTACTTTATAATTTTCACAATGTATTGAAAAATGAGGGTTTATATTGGTCCTCAAAATCTAGGAAGATATGGCTTAAAAAAGAGGATAAAGATACCAAATTCTTTTGATGCTACATCCAAAACAAATTTATCTTTTTGCATAAAAAATACTCTATATGAAAGAAATATTGAAAAATAAGAAGATATTAGGAAGAAAGCTACTAATTATTGTTTTTTAATATGTTATATGTGACTTCTATTGGGGGCCACTCCCATCAAAATACCAAAATATTACATTTGTTGTTAGGTCAATCAAACCATATCTAACATCCCTTTTTATCATAATTTTTTTTTTTTTATTAAATATATTCTTCAACTTCCTTGAAGTGTTATGTTTCCAAAATCAACTCCTTGACACCATTTTTATTAAGAGATAAAATCCCACTTGGCCAATTGTCTTTGAAATTTTGAAATTCACCAAGATGAAGATCAACACCATGGTTGGCTAAATTCTCTTCTACCTGATTTCCTTCTTGATTAATATGCTCACATTTCCAATAGATTGCCTCTACTAATTGAAGTAGGGAAAAATGGTGCACCAAATGATGATAAACAATATGTGTATCTATGTCCTATTGCGTATGAGCATCAAACGGAAGCATGCAAGTAAGATGGAAAAGATGGCAAGTAACAAGAAATAATGCAAAATAAATTGACTTCTTATTAATTGGGCAGATCAAATCCAGGTTACAAAATGTCCCCTTTGAGGGCTCAAATAGATGATACAAATGTTTACAAATCGGGTGCCCAAGGATCAAAATCCTTCAAGTAACTTGGGTGCACATCCAATGTCTTTCCTCGTACCCACAATCGAAGTGGGCGGGCCTACGTTGCCGCCACTTGTATCTTTGATCTTGAGGTCTTGCGCTCCTTCCTAATGCGCTGTAAAACCTACACCTGCACACAAGGAAACCAGAAATGTCAAATAGCAAGTGCGTATGATGTAAAACATGCAATCCCCACAGGCAAGAAAAGAGCATATATGGCGCGCCTATATCAAATGAACTCCAAATGCTATGAAATTATAGAGATAAGTAGAATAGGAGGTTTTGGGAAGATATCACCCAAAATCGCATCGAAATTGTGTCCGTTGGTGCCTCGTTATTGCAATGACCGTGCGCAACCTGCAAAACACAAAGCAAACAATTTTTGGCCCTACACATATCCAAAACACATGAAAATTGGATAGAATACATAAAATGATATTTTAAGAAAACCCATTTGATCATATTTGCAAAATCAGTGACAATTTAGGTGTTTCTCTAGATGACCATCGGAGACTTGCATGAGACCCTACAAAACACTAAAAATGCAATATCTCGGCCAATATAGCTCAGAATGACCTGAAATTTGGACTGCAACATAATATGATAGCATGTAGAAAATAACCAATTAAAAATAGTAACAAAATAATGCACATATTTATATTCATCATAGGGTGGGACGAATAGGACTGTCATAAATTGGGGGGCACCCGGGGTGGGACGCCCACCGTTTTTGCCTAAATTTTACCACCAATTCCACTGAGGATTGATGCAAAACACTATGGGATGTATTTTTATCAAATTTGGTGAGGGAATTCACTCATATGGTTCGGTTATGTGACAAATTGCGCCTCCTAGTTCACTCGCGAACCTCCTTCGCTAGGTAGAGATTCCGAGGGAAAAATGGGCACAAAAGGTGAGAGGAAATCTTAGCAGCACTCCGTTGCATAAACCTAAAACTCCTATATATCTTTTGTGTGGAAAAATACATCCACTTTATAGCCCAAGGAGGCTTCATGGGTCAAAGGGCATGCGAGGGCATGCAGGGCAAGAGGCGCCACTTGGCCACCGAGGCGACATGCATTGGAGGGGGAAGAGAATCTCCCAAATTGGCCTCATTCATTGAGCATGTCATAAGATCTGTTGTGTGCCCTGACTTATGGGCAATAATAGCTAGGAATATGATCGTTACTGGGTGCCATTGGCCCAGGTTTGACTTTTTACTGATCAAACCTGCTATTCGCCCCACCCTGGGATGAATACTGCTATTCGCTCCAGGGTGGGACGAATAGAATTTGTATTCATCCCAGGGTGGGACGAATAGAAACAGGGTGTTCAAAAGGTCCCAAAAGTGGCCTGAAACCTTCCAAAACCTTGCACTGAGTGGTTAGGACCACTATATACCTGTTGAGGGCTGCCCTAGGGGCCTTGGTATGTCATTTAGTCATTGCTTATGGTAGCATAATCGGATTGACCAGATTTTAGTGTCTACAGATGCCCCTTTTTGGGATGCATTGTGTGCAACACATCGTCAAGCAAAAATAGATGACTAAAATGTTCAATTATTAGGGTTACTCAATAACCTAACCAACTTTAGATGCCCCAATCCTAGAAAGAGCATGTGTTCTTGAATCCTTGCTTCTGACGAGCTAAGGAACTTGCTTGAGCTTGGACATTGTTCTATCATGAAGAGGCAAGGCCTATGAATCCTTCATGCTTCTAAAATGCCAAGTGACTAAATTTAGAATTTTGTGCTTGTTTGCTACCCCAAGCAGGGGCGTGATTGTCTTTGTCAATGATTCATTGAATGAACGCAATTTGCATGATTGAGTGTGTGCTTGTTGATTTTGATTTGAGTATGACTACCCCCTCAAGCGACGAGTCAATGAGGGAATGACTCATGAGAAAAGTGACGAGTCACTTGACCCAGATGACTTTTGTTGAGGTTGCCTTTAGTTGTATCCATTGAAAAATGACATAGTTTTGAAAGGATTCTGATGATGTTAGGGAGGTTTCCTGGAGGCAAAAAGTTGAAAACTTCATTCTCGTGGGGTGGTCCGGCCACAATGGCCTTCTTGGGGAGTGAAATAGTAACTTTCCTATGCATCCATGAGACGTTGCATTCCATATTGACCCTGAATGAATTCCATCAGATTTGACTTATTTTTGGTGGGTTGTTGGACCCTTTTCTTTGATGCCTCTTGGAGGAAAGGAATGAAAAACCTCATTCCCGTGGGGTGGTCCGGCCATACTGGCCTTCTTAGGGATTGAAGTAAGGTTCTTTCCAAGCATCCAAGAGTGCTATTATTTGTCTTTTGGCTGAGACAAAAATTTTGACCAAAATAGAGCTGTTTTGGTGCATTTTAAGTTGTTTTACCTTATAGATTTTGTATTCATCCTAGGGTGGAACGAATACAAATTTTGTATTCATCCCAGGGTGGGACGAATGGAAAAAAGTGTGTTCATCCCACCCTGGGATGAATAGAACTATTGTAGGCCTATATAAACCTCAAATGCAAGTTTTGGGTTCATTATTTCATGTTTTCTCTGGCGATTTGAGAGGTGAGGAAGAAGAGGGTTATTTTTCTAAAGCGAAGCACTGTCGAAATCACCCTACGGCCACCATGAGTTAGCAAACCGAGGCATCCAGTGGAGGAGCCGGTGCGAGATGGGTATGCGGTGACTCACCTCCCTCATTATTTTGCTCTTAAAATTGCAATGTTGCTTTGTTGTTTATTGGCTTTGGTTAAAATAAGTAATTAAACCTAAATTTAATCGGAATGTACCAGATTTTTACCTTATTTGACCTTTGGCAATTAAACCTAATGTAGATAAAATATACCAAATTTTTTTGAGTTTTGTAGTTTATTTTTAAACATATCACATTACGGGATAGGGAATGAAACCCTAGGGTAGATGTAATATGTTAAATTTTGAATTTTTGTATTTTGTTTTAAAACATATCACATCATGGGATAGGGAATGAAACCCTAGGGTAGATGTAACATGTTGTATTTTATTTTTATATTTTTTTTAAACATATCACATCACGGGATAGGGAATGAAACCCTAGGGTAGATGTAACATTTGTATTTTTTTTTTTTTTTTTTTTTAAACATATCACATTACGAGATAGGGAATGAAACCCTAGGGTAGATGTAATATGTTGTATTTGTTGATTTTTGTATTTTGTTTTTGTGGAATTAAATTGTTGTAATGATTGAGGTGTGCATTTGTTTTTGGGCCTTTTGGAGGCCTTTGTGAGGCATAATGAATGTCGTTTTATTGTTGTTTCTTATTGATTCTTATTGTTCTACCAGGTGGTGAAGAGTCGGTATCGCACACCGAAGCTCTTCCAGACCACCCGAGATGCCTTGATTGAGGCTGACTGGGAGTGGCTTGATGCCATGGGGCTCAAGTAGGTTACTCGGTTGGAGCCTGTGATAGGTGACCGAGCCTACTTGACTACTCTTATTAGCCTGTGGGACTCGTGCACCAACACCTTCCACCTACCCATGGGGGAGATGATGGTGACGCTAGAGGACATCTATCAAATTTTGCGGATTTCGATAGAGGGGCGACCTATTCACTCGATGCACCATGACCAAAGAGGTGTAGTGCTGATGAGGTACTTTGGGGAGGATGCGGATGCGGTAGAGCTAGACTACTAGAATGGAGGGATACTGGTGGGGTTTTGGTATGAGGAGAAGGTATTGGGGGTGAGGCATGTGCTACTGATGACCCTCATCTCCAATATGCTTCTCCCAGATTCTTCAGGAGCTAGGTTCCCTTGGAACCTGCTAGAGCTGGTGTACGCCCTGGTGGGGTGCACCAAGGAGGAGCCTCTGGTGATGGCTTGGGGGACGACCCTATTGGCATAGTTGTATGATGAGTTGTACAAGATCCGTTGTCATCGGTGGAAGGGCTTGGGGTGTAGCTTCTTATTGTAGTGTTGGGGATGGTAGCACATAGTTGTGGAGCGGCCACATGGACTGCCATGGATGACTCGGGTGTAGCTGGAAGATCGAGAGATAGGATACACTATCCTATGGCAGAGGGTGGAGGAGGTAGGGTAGAGTCGATGCCATGTAGGTGATGTGGACCATTATGCTGATGCATTCTCATGGCTGGCACCAGGGTAGGTGGTATGGCGACCGTATAGGGACTATCTAGACTGGGAGGATGCTGGAGAGAAGCTCCAACGGGTGAGGTGAGGTAGATGGCTGATTTCTCAACATGGTACCAAGTGAGAGTACTTCCCATTTGCTAGGGTTACATGATAGTTTGGACTACGACAGGGGTTGCTCAGGGAGCCAGTAGTATATCGACACCACGAGGATGAGAGGACATTAGGCTGGCCAGTGGTGGAGGAGGTGGGAGAGGAGGCAGACCCTATAGTGGATGTTCCTAATGTGGATGATGTCGAGACTACAATGGAGTATGACTCATGGTGGGTGATGCGCCAGTGGTGAGGTGCAGGGGCTCTCAGAGGTGAGGTAGCTAGGGTCATGGATGAGGTGATGGAGGATGCTCCAAAGGAGGACCAGGTAGAGGTGGATGAGCCACATGGGCAGCACCAATAGGAAAATGAGCAGGTGGACCTATTAGACCTAGGGGATCAGGGTGATGAGGGGGAGGCTGAGGGCCAGGGGGCACAGGGATAGTAGGGTATCCAGGATACCCAGGGTGATAGATACCTGGAGCTACAAGTTGAGATGGTTAGGGTCAGATAGGAGAGGGATCTCCTTTAGAGCACAAGTGCAGGAGGATCAGGTCGAGATATCATCCCTATGGGCATAGGTGAGAGCATAGGGTCCTAGGTAGGAGGGGTCTAGCATTGGGGAGGCAGAGAGGCTACGGGTAGAGGTGCTCCGGCTATAGTCAATGGTGGAGACATACCAATTACGAGGATAGCAGAGATGGGCTTATGTGGATAGACTAGAGATGGAGGTGGTGCACCTTGGAGGGCATCTTCCTAATGATGGGGAGACTAGTGGCTCACATTGGACTCGATAGAGCGAGATGGTGCAATCATCTTCTAGGCGGAGGACTGACAGGGCTGGTGGTAGCAGGCCTTGGGGGATCACAGCGGATCCGAACTACGGGAGGTAGTGCGAGTCACAACACTGGTCCTACGTGACCATGGTGATGGGTACTGTTGAGACTCTTTTTGGTTTTTGATATTGGTGAGGTCTAGGGACCCACTTTATTGTAGCCCACGAGAATTTTTGGAAACTATGATGTATATTTTTGCCCCATATATATATGAGATTTTGTTATGGTCATCATATGTCTCGTTTATTATTTTATGATATGAATGCAATGTATGTATGTGATTTATGATGGTATGTTAACTGCTTATGATGGATGTAGGTGGATATTGTTATGTGGTTTGTTGTAGTACTGATGGATATTGTACCATGTATGCATATGTATGCTTCTATGATGTAATGCAATTGTGATTGATGTTTATTATGTATGCATATGGATATTTCTATGTTATGATTTGTGGCTATGTATTTGCGTGGATGCACAATGAGATGGATGACTTGAGTGCTTTGATGTAATGAACTATGACTAATGATTTGACCCACTATGTTAGCACCATAGACTGTATAAAATGCATTAATTCTTTTTTTGTTTGTTTTTGTACTATTTTTGTGTAATGGATATATGGAAATGTATTATTGCAATGTGATAGAATGGAATAAGTGACATGAGATGTTAGAGAATGTAGATGAGGTTTTCTTGAGACTCAAACACTCTAGCTAACCTGATCAAAGGTTGTCTACTGACTATGCAAGATTTTTTGACAAGGTATGAATCTGCTAGGATGACCAAGATACTTCATATCCCTGTGTGTGCAAGTGAGTTCATTCCTGTGAGATGCATAAATATACCGCCATTTCCAGATAGGCTATCCACCAAACCTAGAATGAGGATCACCCTATGAATATCATGATCCTAGGTTTGTACTTGGTTGGATTAGACCACTAGGTAGTATAGGCTACCAAAAGCTAGCTCATCCACATGCAAACATTGGTTTGCACACACGCCAAAGGCTAATGTGATAGACATATCATCATGCGGGAGGCTACCACCATTGACAGATAGGCTATCCACCAAACCTGTAATGAGGATCACCTGATGGTTGTCCAAATGCTGAGAATTCTAGGGATTCAAGTTCAACTCCCTTATTTTCTTCAATTTTATTGGGATACTTGCTCATGTGTAGTGATGAAAATCATTGTTTATTTTGTATTTTGTTTTCTTTGAGCAAGGGATGTGGGAAGTGGTGATAACCACTATTTATTTTGCTTTTGATTTTTGCTTTTTGTGGGATTTTGCTTTTGAAATTTTGGGGTTTCTTGGGAATTGGGATTTTTGATAGTGGTGAAAACCACTGTTTATTTTGAGGAATTGGGTAGGGAAGAGCTTGTCCTTTTGCCAATTCTCAGCATTCTTGAACCATTCGCACAGGGGGATGAGCAGGATAACCTTTTCGCTTAAGGTAACCTAGACCACTTCGTGGGTTTCATATTTCCTTGCATAAAACTTGGATTTATTAGTGTGAAAATGTGTTGGGATTTGTTGTATACAAGGTATAATCTAAGCATGACTCTACCTCCTAAAAATCATGATAGATTTCTACAAAATCTGAAAAGAAAACTAGAGACAACTGAGTGATTGAAAACCCTAAGGACATTCTAGAACAAATGACTATGTGATGGTAACAGACACTACTATGACTAGTGTGAAATGTAAGTGGATATGATAGGTGATAATGGAATGATGCGGATACTGACTTTGACATGATTGTTTTGGAATAATGCATAATGTACAGTCTTAGTGCTAGACACGTATGAGCAACTCTAAAATGCAAAGTGCCATAATGAGTATGCCTAATGCAGATGACTTTGATAATGCAATGAGATGTGATGTAATGAAATGCAATATGATATTTTTGTATTTTTGTTTTGATTGATATATACATGTGACCAATGCGCTTATTGGGGCCATTGGGTAATTTGGGGTGACCAAAGGGCTTATGGATGCCTTTGGGGATTTTTGAGGTGACCTAGATGGTTATAGATCGCCTAGGAGCATTTTGGGTTGACCAAGTGGGTTAAAGGCACCCTTGGAGCATTTTGGGTTGACCAAGCGGGTTAAAGGCACCCTTGGAGCATTTTGGGGTGACCTAGATGGTTATAGACCACCTAGGAGCATTTTAGGTTGACCAAGCAGGTTAAAGGCACCCTTGGAGCATTTTGGGGTGACCTAGATGGTTATAGACCGCCTAGGAGCATTTTAGGTTGACCAAGCAGGTTAAAGGCACCCTTGGAGCATTTTGGGGTGACCTAGATGGTTATAGACCATCTAGGAGCAATTTTAGGTTGACCAAATGGGTTAAAGGCACTCTTGGAGCATTTTGGGGTGACCTAGATGGTTATAGACCACCTAGGAGCATTTTAGGTTGACCAAGCGGGTTAAAGGTACCCTTGGAGCATTTTGGGGTGACCTAGACGGTTATAGACCACCTAGGAGCATTTTAGGTTGACCAAGTGGGTTAAAGGCACCCTTGGAGCATTTTGGGGTGACCTAGACGATTATAGACCGCCTAGGAGCATTTTAGGTTGAGCCACAACACTCTAAGCATGGAAAGGCTGCAAGTGAAGGATGTTCAAGGGTTCGGATCACTGTAAGTGAAGGATGTTCAAGGGTTCAGGATCCTCGATGCCTTCAAGGGAGGCTAGGCGATAATTTTTGGGTCCAATATGACTAGTAATGACATAAGGACCTAACCAGTTTGCCGCAAACTTGTCCCTTAGATGGGGCAAAAAATTAGAATTTTGTTGGTTCTCTTTCAGAACAAGGTCACCAACCTGAAAGTCTCTAAGATGGACTTTCATATTGTAGGCTCTTTTAAGTCACTCTTGATAAACACGTAGGTGCTCGAGAGCATTAATACGATGTTCATCAAGCAACGTAAGTTGATCTAGGTGAGCCTACCGCACGGTGTCATCATCGATGAACTCCTGCATGGATATGCATAACGATGGGATCTCCAGCTCTAAAGGTATGACTACCTCAACACCATACACTAGTGAAAATGGGGTGGCCCTAGTGGGCATCCGAATGCTAGTGTGGTAGGCCCATAGAGCAAGGGGTATTTGCGTGTGCCAATCGATGTGATTCTCTTTGAAGGTTTTCTTGAGAATGGCAATCAATGTCTTGTTGGAAGCCTCTGCTTACCCATTTGCTTGTGGATAGTAGGGCATCAAAAAGCTATGCTAGATATTATACTTTGTTATTAAAGCATACACATATTTATTCTTAAATGACGTCCCATTATCCGAGATGATCTTGGATGGAATACCAAAATGACAAATGATATTATGCAAAATGAACTCCATGATGCGGGGTCCTATTGTAGTGGTAAGGGGAATCGCTTCCACCCACTTTGTAAAATACTTGGTAGTTGTAATGATAAACGTGTGATGGCCCGAGGATGCGGGGGAGATTTTATCGATTAAATCCAACCCCCATTGCAAAAATGGCCAAGCCGATTGGATCGATTGTAAGGCTTGGGAAGGTACGTGTGTCAAGTTAGCATGGTGTTGACACTTCATGCACTTCCGCACATATGCGCAAAAATCTTACTCTAACGTTGGCCAATAGTAGCCCATGCGAATAATATGCTTTGTGATGGCCATACCGTTGAAATGGCAGTTGCATGTACCATCGTGCGCTTGGGCGATTGCCCAAGTCGAATCTTGATGCTCTAAGCAGCGAAGGAGGATCCCTTCATAGCTCTAATGATACAGAATATCTCCTAGCAAGATATATTTTGTCACCTTCCATTTAAACATTCTTTTAGTGACGTGTGACAATCCAGGAGGGAGATTACCCAACTTTAGATATTCCCTGATTTGTGTGGACCAGTCCTGTTGAGGGGAAGCCTCGATTGCATGAATTGCCTATCCCTCTTGAAATTCATCCTGAGAAAATGCTGAGTGGGAAAGAACTTGTAAGAATAGCATTGTACTGCTATAAAAAGGGGCTTGAGGGAACAAAGTCCCCCAATCGACATGATTCAAGCGCTCATGAAGGTGCGAGAATCTCTCTTGATGAGGTTCAATTTGAATCAAGTGGACTTCTGGTGTGGCCTGAGTATCCTCACGCTCAACCATAGACTGTGAGAGCATTTTGACCTGAATGGTTGTCATCTCATCAGTGGGGTTCTATGAGATCAAAGACCCTAGGGAGGCCATCGTATCCACAAAATGATTAGATGATCGAGGGAGCACCTCGATGTCATACCATTCAAAATTTACCAGGAATTTATCCACAAGGGCTTTGTAGGCTTGCAAAACTGGGCACTTGCACTGGTAGATCCCTTTGACCTAGTTAACAATGAGCAAGGAGTCACCAAAGATGTTAAGCTTGGTGATTTTCATGGTGATAGTTGTTTGAAGACCTATGAGCAAGGCTTCGTACTCGACATTGTTGTTGGTGCACAGGAAATCGAGTTTAAATGACAGGGGTATGGGAGCCCCATGTGATGTGAAAAACATGATCCCTGTGCCACCTCCTTGCTCGCATTTGGAGCCATCAAAGAACAGAGTCATATCGGCCTGTGACTCAGGCTCATCAAAATTAGGTGATTTCGAGATTTGGAAGACTCCATCATCGAGAAGCTCCATGCTTAGAGGCTGATCATCCTGGAGAGGAGCCTCTACGAGTTGATCGACGATGACCTGACCCTTGATTGATTTTTGTCCAATGAATTCTAGGTCAAACTCCATCAACAACATGATCCATTTTACCGTGTGATTGTTATGATAAGTGTGACTCATCATGTATCGCAATGGATTATCTTTAGACACAACATACGTGGTATGGCTAAGCATGTAATGTCGTAGCTTCTTGGTGGTGAAAACCATTGCTAGGCATAACTTCTCAATGTATGCATACTTGATCTCATAGCTGAACAGGGTGTGGTTGAGATAGTAAGTAGCTTGTTCCTTATGCAGTTCATTATTTTGAGCTAACATGGAGCCCAATGCAACCTCAGTGGTTGAGATATATAAGCGGAATGACACTCATGGTCGAGGTGGAGCCAACACTGGTGGTGAAGCCAGGTACTATTTTATTGTATCAAAGGCCTCCTAGCACTCATCATCCCAATGGAATGTGACCCCCTTGTGCAATAACTTGTTCATGGGTCGACACTTGTCCGACAATTGCGCTATGAAGCATTTGATGGACGCGATCTTGCCCTGTAGACTTTGAAGCTACTTGATGGTAGTTAGGGGAGGCATCTCGAGGATGGCCTTGAACTTGTTAGGGTCTACTTTGATGCCTCGTTTAGAAACTATGAATCCCAAGAGCTTTCCAGATGTGATGCCGAATATGCACTTCTTGGGGTTCAGTCTCACATTATGCTCGATAAGGCGATCGAGGACTTTATGCAAAACATCAAGATGCTCATGGCGTAACAAATATTTAGCTAGTAAGTCATCCATGTAATCTTCCAAAATATTATGCATGTAGTCATGGAAGATGTATGTCATGGCACGCTGGTAGGTGGCACCGACATTTTTAAGGCCAAAGGGCATGACCTTATAGAAAAATGTTCCCTAGGGTGTTGTGAACACTATTTTGAGCTAGTCCTTTGGGTTGATACGAATCTGATTGTACCCTATGATATTTTTATTTGTCTTTTGAAATCTCTTTGAGTTTCTTTTTCTCTTTGTCCATGCTTTGATGACCTTCCTCTCCTTTTTCCATTTCCACCAACACTCTCATCTTCATCAATCTATTTTTTTTCCATATTGTTCATAATGAGACTTATCTTCTAAAATGCAAGGAATAGCCTCATTAACACTTTCTTCTTTATGTTGCCCTAAAAATCATAATGTGCAAAAATGACCCTCTATAGTCATCATTTTTTTATATTTACCTAAAAACCATAATTTTCCTTGTATATCCTCCATTTGATTTTCTTTATTGTGTTGCTCTTGAAGCCCTAAAGTGCAAGTACTCTACAATACTTTCATTTTTATTGTAAGGAGAAGGATTTATGCTACTTAAGGAAAGTGAAGATGATTTACTTGGATTAAGCTTTACCTCCTTCACCTCATTCACTTTAAAATTCTCCTCTCCATATTCCTTTTCTTTAGATTTTGCCTTCCTATATTCCTTTGCACTTTAAGCTCCTATATTTGAACTTATGCATTGTACTTCCTCGTCCCTCATGCCATTTTTTCTTCTAATTGTTTATTCAAGTGAACTATAATGGCATTTGCCATCTGATAATGTAGAGGTGTGTTTCTTATCACTTTCTTAGGAGTGGAAAATCCTTGATTTGATCTAAATTCTCTTATGATTTGATCTCCTTGTTTCATATTGAAGTTACCCTCATGCCCATAATTTTACATCTCTTTTTCCATTATTTTCACTTTGCAGTCTCATTCTATATGTCTAGTTCCATGACATTTGCAACATTAGAATGCAATATTTTCATAATACACTTGTTTATCTCATTATCTTGATTCAAATTTAATCCTTATGGACTATGGTAAAGGTTTAAAATATCCATGGCAATACATATTTAAGTGTATACAACATACCTTCTCTCCTTAGTAGTTGGTCCCTCTCGATGAATTCACTTAGAATATTACCAATATTATTCAAAACCTCCTTATTGATGAGTTGATAAGGAAGTCCAAAAAGCCTAATCCACATTGGAAGTGTTTTAATAGTCTTTGTATCCACAAAAATTTTACTCCATCGTATTAAATATAATGCATCTTCACCCCTAAACCAAGGGCCTGCATACTGTTGGAATATATTACATTATTTGGTTCCTTACTAATGTACCATCATGGGTACATATTTAGATTAGGAGTTTATTAGGACTTAAGTACTTTATTAATGCAATGTAATAAATGCACAAGTGTTAGAATGTGCAATGATGTAAATGTGCATGTAGTCCACATGTACATAAGTCCTTAGAATAGAATAGTGAGGTGTCATAGGAATATTGAAGGCAAAGAGTTGCATCTCATTATAAATAGGCCTTCATAGAGTAGAAAAGTGAGAGGATTTTGGAGTGCATAGGTTGAGTAGTAGTAGATACAATGTAGATCCATTTTTGCAAATATGGAGAGGTTGTGACCTCCATTGATGAGCATTGTATATTTTCGTGAGCTTTCTTATATGAGCATTTCTTGAGTATTGTATCAAGTTTTCTATCATATTTTCATGCATATTAGTTAGCCATTATCATAGTTATAACATTGCATGCTTATTTCCATACTTGTGGTTGCATTTCCTTTAAGTTTAAAGCTTCAAAAGCTAACAGTGGTATTAGAGCACTAGGTAGATCAATAGGAAATAGTGAGAGCCACAAGAGTGATTGAGAGGAGATTGTAAATCTCATTTTCAGATTTTTGAAATTATATTTTGGCTAGAGTTTTTCCATAGAGTTGCAGAAAAACTTGTGAAGACTAGAACTCAACATTGCATCCACTAGATTGGCAATCCAACTAGTGAAGATTATTTTCTATAGATTTATAGAAATTTCTATTATCATTGCCTAATACTTTGTTGCAGAAGAAAGGAGATTCAAATAGAGTTGGGAAGCTTCCTACAAGATCTAGGAAGAATATCATCTTTGAATCAATCTAGTACCTGAAGCAACAAGTTGGAGATTGAAGATTTGGAGGCCTAAGGAGAAAGGTTCCATTGAAATATTTACAGATTGAAGACTCCTAGTTGAAATATTGAGGAGAGATCTAGTGGCCAAGGAAGCCACATTGAAGATTGTAAATCTAGGAAGGAGGTCCTAGAAAGAAGACCCCATTGAAGGAAGAAGAGACTCAAGGAGAAGAGTCCTAGTGAAGATTGGAGATTGGTGATCTCCATTGAAGATTGAAAACTTCACATTGAAGAAGAGGTCCATAGAAGGCCCTATTGAAGAACTTCCATAGTGGAAGATTGAGGATAGAGAAGGACTAACAAAAGTCCTATTGCAGATTTTAGTAGCATCAAATTTAGAGATCAAGGAGACAAAATTTTATAAAATTTAGGAGATCCAAGGAGGAGATCTCATTGAAAAACTTTCATAGTTGAATATTGAAGAGATCAAGGAAGGTCTCATTGAAGTTTTGAGAAGCTGCAAGATTAAAGACCTTGGAGAGGTCTCAAGGAGAAACAAGGAGAAGGCTTGGTGAGCCTCATTGAAGGAGTTCCTAGAAGAACTCATTGGAGAAATTTACTACCAAGGAGAAGCTCCTGATAGTAAAGAAATTGGGACAATTATCGCCATCCGACAACAAGCCCAAAGGAGAAATATTTGGCAAGAAGTTTGTCAAATTTTGAAGTAGTTTGGAGAAGATCTCAAGACTTTCATAATCTTGAGAAGAAGGCCATTAGATAGGCCAAGATTGAAGTCAGATTTTGACAAGAGAAAGGAGATAGAGAAACCACCAAATATAAGATATTTAGGGATTGTTATTGAAGGGTTATTGAGGAATATCTCAGCTACGATTTGGAGGAGTTTCCTACCAAATTTTTGAGATTCAAGGATAGTGTTTTGGTGAAGGTTTTGACTACTTTACAATATGAAATTTTTAGATTTGAGGACAGCGAGAAAGAAATAATTTGGGCAGCATTAGTAGCTGCTAAGGTTCAGATTTCAGAAGTGCATTCTGAAGGAGTACAGTTTCAGGAAGCATATTAGTGGAGTGTTAAAGTTGCAAAAAGGTGAGCCAAAGAGTTATTTTTAGACATCCTAGAAGAGTTGCAATATCATCTACAAAAGGTAGCAATTTAGGTGACTTAAATCACCATCATATTCATCATCTACAGAGGTGAAAAGGTATGCAACAAAGGTGCAAAAGGTTCATTAGTTGAACTTTTATATTTGGTTTCTTATTAAAGTTTATTGAGCACCAGTTTCAA
This sequence comes from Wollemia nobilis, assembly GCA_028583015.1. Classification (NCBI taxonomy): domain Eukaryota; kingdom Viridiplantae; phylum Streptophyta; class Pinopsida; order Araucariales; family Araucariaceae; genus Wollemia; species Wollemia nobilis. The sequence goes on from JAQPPZ010002068.1 coordinate 3,776,278, forward strand.
GATTAAAGGTTGCATAAATAGGTTTATATTTGAAGTCTTCAAGGGAGTGCAAAAGTTATTGTCTACAAGGTTCAAACCTGCATAGAAAAATAGAAGTTAGATATATTTTGAGAGAAAGAAAAATATCAACATTCTATTGACTATTCTAAGCAAGAGAAGACTCTAAAAATTTGCATATTCTATAGTGCAAAAAATTATTGAAAAGCTTGGATTATTGAGTGCAAAAGTAACCAAGCAAGAAAGGTATTGCCAAGGGTTTGAAGGTAATATTGACTTCAATTCAAATCAGCCTACAAAGGAAGTTGAAGCCTACATTTCAAGAAGTCAAGAGACTTAGTTTAAGAGCACAGGGGGGCAAACGTCTATACCATCATATTCTACGTTTGCATAGCACCTCATTAGAGCCATTCAAAAGAGCTCTAAAAGTGAAGTATCTCCAAGGAAAGGGAGATAGTTTTAGTAGCATCAACCTGCATCAATCACCCAAGCGTTAGCAGATATTGTTCTCAGATAAAAGACAATAAGAAAGGTGAAAGAAATAGGTAGAAGGTATAGCTACAACAAGGACATCAAGTTGAATACATCTAGCATCAAAGTAGCCTTTGGAGAAGGTAAAAGAAGGTACACCCGGTAGCCTTTGGTGAAGGCAAAGCGAGGAACACTTGATAGTTGGAAGCCTTTGGTGAAGGCATCCCATGTTAAACTCAAGCATCATAGGGTTCTATCCATGCATTGGAAGTAGCATCATTGGCACCAAGAGTAAGCATTGTTTTACCCATGCAACTTGCACCAAAGCAAGTATTACATTCGATATATAACATGGAAGTCATTACAGTTGGTAAAGCAAACTCAAGGATTTGCAAGGAGGAGATACATCAAAGTTACAATGCATATCCTTCAAGTTCAACTCAGATTCAAGGAGTTACCCATCACTGAAGCCACCATGTACATCTGGTTGGCATTATTTAGGAGCATTGGAAGATAACCATATCTTCCAGAGAAGCGTTGAGAGAATAAACATAATTTCTCTTCAAGTGAAGCGGTTGGAGAATATCAATTATTGAAGTGTTAGAATAGCAACAAAGTCTGTAGTGAATGAGCATTAAGCTAGCAAGGCAAAAATATTTGTATAGCCCAAGGGAGTTAGGGCAAAGTGGTGAAGGAATTGCACCATGTGGAAGAAGGCATCTCATGCACATAGTAGAAAGTTGCCACTACATCAAAGATACCTCAAGCATTCAATGTTAGAAGTATACCTGGATGAAGCATCATTCGTATAATGCTCTTGTAGAAGTGTTAGGTCAGAGGCATTGAAGGTAATAGATAACCCATTTAATGCCACTTGTTATTCGATGTTGGGAAGGTGTAGTATAAGCATTTGAAAGGAGTTAGGCAAAGCAAGTGCCACTTGGAACCATCCTTCCTACATCATGTTCTAATCTTGTAGGAACACACTTTAAAAGAAGTGATTATGTACTGCTCAAAGGAGGACATCAATTCAAAGATAATAGAATGAAATTAAGGTAGCATTAAAGAGTCTATAGCACATGGATATCGAGGAGTGATAAAGCATTTTTAGTTCACCTATAGAAGAAGAAGTGCATAGGCAGAAACATCAACATTGAAGGGCAAGCTCACCAATTGAATTGGAGTGCACAAGTCAGTACATAAGATTTCAAAGAGAAGCACACTCGATGGTTGAAGAAGAGAGAGCATAGGGCTGCAAGTGAACATTGGAAAAGATATGTAGTTCATTGATCAAGGAGTGAAAACTTTACGCAACGTCTTGTAGTTGGCAAGGAGTCAACTGTCATCAATTTGCAGGAGTTCAAGTCGATTACAGAGAACTTGCAAGACCGAGCTTAGTATTGGAAAGGTAAGAATTATTCATATCCATTTTAAGTTTATTAAGGTTGAAATCAGCTAAACCTTATACTCTAGAGAAATTGAATGATAGGAGTAATAAGGTGTTAAATCTCTAGAAAAGTATTTTGATTATCTTGAGAAGGAAGTAGAAAATAGAAGCATTAAAATATTTATTATTATTGCTTCAACTATTTGCAAATCTTAAACAAGGAGACATAAGGATTAGTGAAACTTAATTTGCAAATACATAGTTTTTTAACTAGGGAGATATAAGGAATTCTACACCAAATTAAAATCAAAGAAGTATAGAAACTTTTTCATAGCATTGATTAAAGGATTGGAAAATATTGTTGATATTTGTCTCATACTCATCCTACTACAAGATAACTTCATTAAATTTGAAAGTGCATAGTTCAATAGGAGAAATAAGGTAAAATAAGAGTTGATTATTATCATTACAAAAATAACTAAAAAGGTGAACTAACAACTACTAAGCACTTTATCAAGCATATAGCTTATCACTAGGGAGACATAAGGAGTTCTACAAAACCTAAGTCTTGAAAAGTTTTATCAAGATAGTTCACATTCTCTAAACTAGGGAGTTACAAGGAAACATACTAGGACCATCATGACAACAAACAAATTCATCCTTACAGAATCTCAACTACTTAAAGGTCCGAACTACTTCTCATGGAAAAACAAAGTAAGGGCAATCTTGATATTTGAAAAGCTTTGGGAAATTGTCAAAGGAATAGCCACTAAACCTAATTCAGGTGATACAGAGATTCAGAAGTTTGAAGAAAGTGATGCAAAAGCATTAATGATAATAAATTTTGCCATCACATATGAAATACAACCTTACATTAGCTCAGCAGGAACATCTACAGAAGCTTGGAAAATATTAGAGAAAATATTTGAAGGGAAAAATAAAGCTACTATCTTAAATCTTCAAACTCAATTACATTCCTTGAAAATGAACAATGGTGAAAGTGTAGAACTATTCCTAAGGAAGGTAGCAGATATTAAAGGGAAATTATTAACCTTAGGAGAAGAGGTAAAAGATACATTTCTTGTTCAAGTAACCATGAGAGGACTTCCTGATAGCTACAAGCATCTAGTTACATATTTACAAGTCCTAAGTAAAGATACTTCCTTTGATGAGTTAGTCAATATTCTTCAAGAATATGAGGTGGAAAATATAGTTAAAGATGAAATGACTAACAATGCATTGGTCTCAAAGGACAATCCATAGGGAAATATTGCATCATCCTCAAAAGGATGAAGACCTTGTAATAATCGATATTGTCATGTATGCAGGAAGAAAGGACATAGCACTAACTACTGCAGATTCAATCCTAGAAATCAGAATCAGGGGAATTAGACAAATTATGGAAACCAAAAAAATAGGGTATTCCAACCAAGGTAGTATCAACCACAAAAGCAATAGTTTCAGCATCCACATACTTCTCAGAATCAATACCCTCAATTGGAATATCATGGAGGGAATCAGAAAGGACACTTAGCACAAAGGATTCAAGAAATAGAAGAACTAGAAGAATCAATAGATGAACATGAAGTTAAAGCTCTTTCAGCAAGAGTAACATATCATGAAGACACTAACTATTTGTTTGAACAAGACTCAGACAAGTAGAGAAGGAGGATACAAAATCTAGAACCAAAATCAAGATTCTTATTGAAGACTAAAGTCTTCAAAAACCAAACAATGTAATACAAGGGGGTGTTGGAATATATTACATTATTTGGTTCCTTACTAATGTACCATCATGGGTACATATTTAGATTAGGAGTTTATTAGGACTTAAGTACTTTATTAATGCAATGTAATAAATGCACAAGTGTTAGAATGTGCAATGATGTAAATGTGCATGTAGTCCACATGTACATAAGTCCTTAGAATAGAATAGTGAGGTGTCATAGGAATATTGAAGGCAAAGAGTTGCATCTCATTATAAATAGGCCTTCATAGAGTAGAAAAGTGAGAGGATTTTGGAGTGCATAGGTAGAGTAGTAGTAGATACAATGTAGATCCATTTTTGCAAAATGGAGAGGTTGTGACCTCCATTGATGAGCATTGTATATTTTCGTGAGCTTTCTTATATGAGCATTTCTTGAGTATTGTATCAAGTTTTCTATCATATTTTCATGCATATTAGTTAGCCATTATCATAGTTATAACATTGCATGCTTATTTCCATACTTGTGGTTGCATTTCCTTTAAGTTTAAAGCTTCAAAAGCTAACAACATCCATTATTTTATCCCTTATTTATGAACTGGATAAGATAATGAGAAAAAATCCTTATAGAAGAAAAGTCATGGAGTAATTCAATCCCCACTTCTACTTGATCCAATTTTGAATCTCATAAAAACTTGGTCAATATCCATGAAACTTACATATTAACCCTCTAGTTTTAAAAACTATTATATCATGCTCAATCATCTCATCTTTGATAATCACTTCTAGTGTAGTTTCTGCTACCCGGAGAGGGTTTACCGTAAATTTACTTTTCTTCTTATCACTAACTAGGGCATCCATACTTTCAACTAAGGCATCCTTACTTTCAACTAGGGCATATTAACTTTCAATAAGGGCTTTAAAAAAAACGTTCTTGCCATATTTTTTTTGGTTACATAGGAGAGTTGGTCACAACCACACTATTTTTAGTAACTAACAAGTGTAGGGTTCAAACCATAGGGGCTACTTCCACCAAACCTATTCCGCTTCGTTATTATTGACCCGACGTGAATGGGGTCACGGATTGCTCGAGATTTGTACCGTCATCGTCGATCTGGCGCACACTTAGAGATTCAATTTAGACTACTACCTTTGCAAATAGGTTGCCCCCAAGGATTGAACCTGGGTGTCTTCTTGGTAAATACTTGGCCAGACAAGCACTTACCAATCCACCTAGCCCCCGGGTGCAAAAGGGCTTATGGTAGCCAGTGTGATTTGAACCGGAGTTGAATGGATCCACGGTATGGATCATAGACCTCAACTTGTAGCCTCACACCAACTCGACTACTCACTCACCCTTAAATTTATTGCCATGTTATTTTATACATTAAAAAGAGATACCATCACTCTAAAAATAAAATATTGTATTGTATTGTAAACTGAATTTGTAATACAATAAGCCCCTTTGTAGGGTGCTTCACAATAGAAATGCTCAAAGGGGGTGATCCCCTTTTACAATAAAAAATGGTGTTGTATTTTTCTTCATGCTTCAATCAATATTGGGGGTAGGATTGTTGTGACCACCATGATGGATGACATTTCAAATCTCGAACCTGCACACATGCAAAAAGACAAGGGGTTTAGTAGCACCTGTCAAAATAAATATGATGAAGCGACTAATGTAAAATAAAAATAGAAAATGATTATTGCATACATGAGTCACGATTTGGTCATCATAACATTCACATTCCCTCCCTCCCTTTTTTGCTTCGTGAAGTAATGATGCATTTACAGGCCTTTTGAGGATTTTGGAGGGAAGGATAGGTGGCAAGCCAGGGTTTCCAAGTGGTAGGGATTGGGCAACCACCTATCTTGGGCAGTTGCAGTGAGTCACCAAGAGTGTCTCACTTAACTAGGGAGATGTGGCAAGTGGGTAGGTGCAAGTGGAGTGAAGTGTGGAGTGAGGTGTGAGATGTGGCAAGTGGGTAGGTGGAAGTGGAGTGAGGTGTGAGATGTGGCAAGTGGGTAGGTGGAAGTGGAGTGATGTATGGAGTGAGGTGTGAGATGTGGCAAGTGGCAGATGGAAGTGGAGTGATGTGTGGAGTGAGGTGTGAGATGTGGCAAGGGAAAGTGTCAAGAGGAGAAATAGGGTATCCTAGGGGGATATTTCTCAGATTTAATGAAATCCAAAAAAATAGGATAATATGAAGAATTAATATGCCTATGTCAAACTTTAGATACATTATTATTATGCAGATTTAGAATGTGCTATGTAAATGGATAATGTGTGGGAATCTTATGTCTAAGTCAAACTTTAGACACATTATTATTATGCAGATTTGTGTGGTGGGATGCACATGCCTAGATTTTGGTGTCTATAGTTACATAGATATTTTTCGCATGAATTATTTAGTTTTTAGGTTTCTCCTATGATCTAGAACATGAAGTGATACTTGCTCTTTGATTGCACTTTGCTTTCTACTTCCTATTTCTTGCTCACACTTCCTACTTGCTCCTAGCTCATGCTCACTCTTGGCTTGCACTAAAACAATTAATTATTTGAAAAATACCTTTGCATAATTTTTTTTATCCATTTTAAGTATATTTGAGAGAGGGTACATTCTTTATTAAAAGATACCTTATGTGATGTATCTTAACTTCTATAGAATTCTTATCACCATCTGTATACCTTATTTGAAAGCCTTTATGTCGTGGTTACTATTTTAGTGACAATTTGTTCCCCCTCATTTGATTAGTGAAAATATTATATTTATATATAGAGAGAGAGGGATCAATAAACCACCACGGTAACATCTCCTTCATCATGAGTTCGATTTGTGTTGTCCACCCTTATAACCTCCAAAACACACCATCTTTTACACCATCGAGTTGCTTACAATGCACGCTAGTAATCAATATAACGAGTCCCCAAAAACTCGACCCTGGATCGCCACGTCCAACTAGATGTTTTAACCATCAAGCCAAGCTTTGTAGACAAATAAATATATATATTAACATGTATATAATAATATAGAGAGTGTGTGGCCCCTATTGAAGTAACAATGGGTGGCACAACTAGGGGCTACACTATAAATATATTGAAGTAACAACCAATAACACAACTAGGGGCCACTCTTTATATATTGAATTAACAACTAGTGGTACAACTAAGTGGCTATTAAATGGTATGAGTTCACCCAGTTAAATATTTTAATATTGAAGGAGAAGGCTTAAATTCAAATTTTGTTAAATAATACATAAATAATGTCTAAGGCTTTTTATAATACCATTATATAATGATGAGACAATGCATGTAAGAACGTATCAATCCCTTATCCCTTATAATCAATTGAAAAATAAATAAATATATATATATATATATATGAAAATTAGCAGTCCCTCCTTGTGATTTGAACCCTGCCTCAATCCCTTGTAATCAATTGAAAAATAAATATGATTGATAGATGGGAAAATTAACAACCCCTATGGTTTGAACCCTGCTCTTGTCAGTTTTCGAACCCTGCACTTGTCAGTTTTCTTATAATCAATTGAAAAATAAATATGATTGATATAAATGGGAAACTTAGCAGCCATGTGATTTGAACCCTGGATAAATTCCTTATACTCAATTGAAAAATAAATATAATTGATAGATGAGAAAATTAGCAGCCCCTGTGGTTTGAACCTTCCACCTGTCACTTACTAAAAATAGTGTGGTTGTGATCAACTAAACCCTGCACTTGTCAGTTACTAAAAATAATGTGGTTGTAACCAACTCCGAAAAAAATTATAAATAAAAAAATAAAGACCAACTACTTTTCTATGGAACCGAATAAAATATAGATAAGAAAATAAAGACCAACTACTTTTCTATGTAACCGAAAAAATAAGAAGAAAGATATAGATGGAAAAATAAAGACCACGTACTTTGCTAGTTTCACTAAGGCAAAAACTCCTCCACTGTAATAGGAAAACACATGTATAAATTTTCCCACCTACTTTGCTAGTTTCACAAGGCAAAAATTTCTCCGCGTAATAGGAAAACACATGTATAAATTACTTTCTAGATGATTTCACATCTAAAATTTTCGAATATCCGAAAAAAATATATTGTTGATATGGACAGGAAAACAAAGACCCTCTACTTTGCCTTGAGAAGCAAAATTTCCCCATAGAAAAACATATGTATGAATTATTTTCTAAATGATTTGACATTTAAAAATCATTTAATGTCACATTCACATGGGCCTTTCTTACAGCGTTAAACCACCGACAACTTTAACAACTTTTATTCCAAAGTGTGTCAATGAGTGACATGGGCGTAAACTTCAATCAACGTCATCAGTAATTTGACTTTTTTAGCACAAGTTTTACCACATTTAGCTGTTTTCATTTCAATTCTTACGAAAGTGACGGACTTTGTCCTTTATTTCACATATCACATCAATGGGACTTCAAGAATAAATTGACATTTTATCATTGTTTACTAATTTTTCGCGGTAGTTGTTGTTTTTATAACAATCATTAAACCCACTAAAGTCATGCTTATGCTTATGAGATTGAAATAGATTTGGTTAATATTATATTAAAATATTTAATTATTATAATAGATTAGTAATAATAATTTGATATTAAAATATTTTAATATTAAATTATTTAATTATTATAATATGTTATTAAAAAATATTTTTATATTAAAATATTTTAATATTAATATAATGTTTTTCAAATCAGAAAGTTTTTTATTTTATTATTGAAAATAATGTTAACTTTATATTAATATTATTATCAATTCACCTACTCTACTCACCTACTCATAGAAGTAATGTAAATAAATAATAATAGTTGTTTGTATCATTATTGGTATAAAAGAATATGTAAAAGAAGAATCAAAATAGTTAAGTCCTAATATAATTATATTTTAACTAGGAATTACAATAACTTTTAAGATCATAAGACCATTATGTATTAGATATAGGTAGGCACTATGAAAGCTTGTCAAAATGAGCTAGACACAAATAAGAGAATAAAGCATTGGATAGAGCCATGACACACAATACTGGAAAAAATATTAAGCATGTGGATTTTGTCCTACAAGCATGTCAATCATCTTAGTAGGATGATCAACCAACTTTGATTGACTCATACTGGGGCTACCACTCAATTGAATAGCAAAAAAAATTCTCATATTGAAAATAGCAACAATAATGGTAATGGTCGAGTGTGAATATTCTACAACTCTACGCTAATAGCATAGATCTAGTCTTGAAGCAGTTGAACCTCCCACCAATATTTTATATTAGAGTATTGTTATTTTGTTTCTACCCTCGAAGATGAGCAATATGCACTAAAAATTCATTCATGAGAGCAAACAAAGGAAAGCCTAAAAGGGAGTTGAACTTGTAAACATTTTATGACATCTTCACTTCCAAATAAATTGGATGGTGCATAATCTACAAACATTCTAGACCAAATAAGTCTATGAGTTGAGACAAGCTAAAAAAAGTAAGTTTTCAGCTAGTAGGATGATTGAAGTGGGAAAATACCAAAAAGAATACATAATCCCAAAGACATCTCACAATCTTACAATATTAGAAGACATGAACAACAATCTTGAGTTGAGAGTAAAACTAAGAATTGATAGAGCAGATGCAAAGTTTAGATAGGAAGGTAGCAATAAGGATTTTCTTATGTATCAATTTCTAAGCAAGGACTTGTGTTGTGCTTCTAGTGGTGTTTTCAAAAATTGGTTGATAAGGTAAAACCAATTATTCTCTAAAAATAATAGGTTATACTTCTCATTGAGTTTTTCTGAGAGAAAATCTAGAAATGAAAAGCTAATAAAAGAATCTTGGCTCATAATCGCTAGACCTAGTGGTTATAACTCCACTTCCAATCCTTCTAGATGTTAGTGGTGTTGATGCCCATCTTGACACAAACCTTGTATGAACCGGATGCTCATAAACAAATGTAGTTATTCCTATAGGTTTTAGTTTTTGATGAGTATATGATATAGGAAATGCAACCACAAGATGTAAGATAAGCAATCTAAGATGATTGTACGATAATGGCACTATAATATGCAGGAAAATAAAAAGATAAACTTTTGCAATAACTCAGAAATATACCATTAATAAAATATCACAAAAATAGTACAATGTAGTATAATGGAGGACATGAACACTCCATAAATTATTTTAAGGAACTACATTGTACTCCTCTACCAATCTATACTATGCACTCTCTATATTCTCTACTACATTGAATTCACTCTCTATAAGGCCTATATATAGGAAGAAAGGTTCCTTGGCCCTTACTCTACCTATGACACATGTACATGTGGACTACATGCACATTTACATCATTGCACATTGACACTTGTGCATTTATTACAATACTTGAAGTAACTACCTAACTTTACTCTAAAGTAAAATTCTACTCTAGTTATGTACCCAAAGTGGTATATTAGCATGTACCCAATAATGTAATATACTCTAACATCCCCTTGTATTACATTATTCAATATGGATCTTCGTCTTGGTTCTAGAATTTGAGCTCTTCTCTCCTGCTTCCTTCATTGTCTTCTTTGTATGAATTTGGATGAGTATCTTCATCTTGTTCAGGTTCTTATTTTGCTTCTGTCTTCATGTTGTCTCTTCATGTCTTTTTCATTCCACTAGTTTTTATTGTTTCAAAGTATTTGGAAGAGTCTTTGATCTTGTATTTTCTAGATATCCTTGATGTATTAGAGATATTATAATCTTGCAAGTCATACGTGGATCAAAATTGCTTCCTTTTCTATTCATCAATTTTTTATATGGCCTATTTCCTTGATCTTCAAAAATGTCAAGCTTGAACTCATTGTTAGTGGATGCTTCTGAAATAAGAACTTGGAAGAAATAATCTAATCTAAATGTTGGAAATTTTGAGTAGTTAAGTTGTCATTGATGTTAAAAGTCAGGTCATCTCAGTACAAAGAAATTGACAAAATATGGATTAAAATATTTATATTTTAAGCCCAAGAGATTTGGTTTAAAGCTTCACATGGTTGGTCAAAATATTGTCTAAATACCCCGAAGGAAGGAAATACCTAGGCCCAAAGGAAATAATATTATAATATTAAAGTGATCAAGAGAAAGCCTAAGGTGAAGAAAGGAAATATTCAGGCCCAAAGGAAATAATATTATAATATTTATTATGATAATATTAAAGTGTTAAGAGGAAGCCCAAGATTAATTATAAAATAATTATAATATTTATTTTATAATAATTTTATAAACCTAAGAAGGTTTGGCGCCAAGAATAAAATTTAAATATCTAATTTCCGCGGACATCCAAGCAAGGAGGAAAAATGGTATTTATACCATAAGGTTTTGAAGGCAAAAGGTAAGTCTCTGAATGCACATGCGAAGGATTAATAAAATTATTTGATGCAAATTTCATGAGCAAAGAAAGACGAAGGCTTTTATTTTTAAAAGCTAAAGGAGAACAGTGGACGCATAAAGGGACAAGGGTGCATATCCCTATTACCAACCACACGGTTGGCCTAGTGACAAGGCTTGGTAGTGTAAGGCTTTAGCAGATAGCATATCTCGTGTTTGATTCCCAACGGTAGTAGAGGGACGTGTTTTGTTTCAAACGGTTTTGGTACCAACAAAAGGTACAAAGGGTAGTGGACGCATTTTTGTTTCAAGTGAGTGCTTAGCTCATGCGGGGGTTAAGCCACGGCTAAGGTGTAGGAGGTAGGCGCAGTAGGGGTTCATTTCCCGTGGAGATAGCGTGTAAGGTATTTATTTTTATTTTAATAAAACTGCCACCTAAGGTTCTAAGTTGCATGGTATGCGCTAACGTGGGAGGTATAAGGTGTTAAAAATAATTTTTAATTTTTGCTATAAAAAGGGTTTTGATTATTTTGGATTTTGAAGATTGTCAAAGTGCCTTGGAATATTATTTTGAAAGGTGGTTATATTTCTGTTGGAAATGCATTTATGATAAATGGAGATATAAGGGAATACTTTTTATTATTCCATGCATTTAATTATTTGAAGGAAGTTAAAGTGAATTATTGGAGTAATAAGAATTCTTTCTAGTTTTTGTTTTGAATATGTTAAGTGGGAGTTAAAAGGTGTATGAGGAATTTTGAATGTATATATATTTTGCTAAAACATTTTGGAAGGAATACTTTGTGGATATTTTGAAATAGATTATTGCTATCTAACCTTTTGAGTGGCACAAGGAGGATTGATTGTGAAACATATTTTGAAGATATATCTCCATCAGAACAAGCAAGAGGTATGGGCATTTTTCTCTTCATTTGATGTGTGTTATTGAGCAAGGTTTTCTGAAATATAAGGTGGAGTGAAAAGGACTATTTTGGTAGAACATTGTTGGAAAGTTTTGAGGTTGAGTTATTTTTGATGAGTTAGGGTTTGAGATCTACATTTAAGCATCTTTGTTGAAATGAGATGAAACACATATACTAGGGTTTGTGAGTGAATTGTGTTTGCATTGATTGAGTGAAACTTCTTGAGCATTGGTTTGGAGTGATATTGAAAGTGGATGTGCAAACATTAGAAATCAAATTTATGAAAGTGACAAACTTAATGATTGAGTAGAACCTATTGATTTATTGATAGAGTACATCATTCTCCATATGTTCCAAAGGTAAAATGAATTCTAAATAAAATACGTCTAAACTGCTTCAAGTTAAAGGAATTACTTTGAAGATTAGACAAAGTAATTGATAGCATTGTGTGCAAGATTTGAGATTGATTGAGCATATCTTGTGAGATGTATTGAGCAAATATTTGAGCATATTTGAGGTAACTCTTGGTGAAGATTTAAGAGCAGATTGAGAAAGTTCTTGAGAGGACTTGAAGGCAGATTTAGGAAAGTCTTGGTGAAGACTTGAGATTAGGTTGAGCAAGTTCTTGAGAGGACTTGAAGGCATATTTAAGGTAAGTCTTGGTGAAGACTTGAGAGTAGATTGAGCAAGTTCTTGAGAGGACTTGAAGGCAGACTAGAAGTAAGTCTTTGTGAAGACTTGACAATAGAGTTGATTGATTGATTTGTTCAAGCTTTGTGTTAAGGCTTGGGGTAAATCTAAGTAGAGTTGATTGATTGATTTGTTCAAGCTTTGTGTTAAGGCTTGGGGAAAATCTAAGTAGAGTTGATTGATTGATTTGTTCAAGATTTGTGTTAAGGCTTGGGGTAAATCTAAGCAGAGTTGATTTGTGATTGGATCAAGCTTTGTGTTAAGGCTTGAGGACAAATTTAATATAGATATTTGTGAGTAAATTTATACTACATTTGGGACAGAGTATGGTGCAGATCTGAGACAGATTTGAGAGCAAGATTTTAATGTGATAGAACAGAGGACAATAGTCTCTAGTGGATAAAGATCCATTACCCAGGGTAGTGAGGACAAAGGTCTTCTATGGAGAGAGATCCACAAGCCAAAGTAGTGGGGGCAAAAATCTTCTAGAAGATCATTAGCCAGAGCAGTGGGGAAAGAGTTCTCCTATGGATAGAGTTCCACAAACTTGAGCATTAGGGGATTGGTGTCTCCTTTGGACAAAGGTCCATAAACATTGTAATAGGGAAGTGGTTCCCAAGAGATTTGTTTGAGGAAATTTTAGTGGAAATATTTTCTTTGTGAAGTAGCCCACATTGGGTGAACCACGTTAAATCATGTCTCTCATGTGTGTGATGACTTGTGGAATGTTTACTACTTTGATATATTTTTTTGGTAAGTAAAAATTATATTAAAAGCGAATTTTGAAAGGACCCCAAAACCTTTTTACAACATGTCAACCGACAAAACCAAAGGTTAAGAACAATAAATTTGAAGAAACCTGCCCAGCGAAAAATAGACAGTTTGAAAAAACCCATCCAACGGGAAAAGACAATTTTGAAAAATCTCGCCTAGTGGGAAACCACAAATCCTGCCTAGCAGGAAACCACCAATTTTGAAAAATCTCGTCCAGCGAGAAACCACCAGTTCTGAAAAATCTTGCCCAATGGGAAGCAACCGAAAACCACCAGGTTGGAAATCCCACCCAGCGAGAAAACCAGTAGATTGGAAAATCCTGCCCAATAGGAAACCACCAATTTTAAAAAATCCTACCCAACGAGAAACCACCAGTTTTGAAAAATCCTACCTAACGAAAAAACATGTAGGATGATTAATTTAAAAATCTCGCCTAGCGGGAAGTAGTTGAAAACCACCAGATTGGAAATCTTGCCCAGCGGGAAAACCAAAAGATTTAAAAATCCCGCCCAGTAGGAAAACCAATAAAAAAATGAGATTGAAAAATCCTACCCACCGGGATTGGAAATCCTGCCCAGCAGGAAAACCAAAAGATTTAAAAATCTCGTCTAGTGAGAAATCCTGTCCCGCCCAATAGGAAAACCAACAAAAAATAGGATTGAAAAATCCCACCCAGCGAGAAAACTAGTAGGAATGGAAAATCTCGTCCAGTAGGAGAACTAGCAGAAGAACAAGTTTGGGAAACTGTAGCACTGGAATCCGGCCAATAGGAGTATGAGGAAGCTAGAAGGATCCATGGAAAACAAACGCAAGCACAAAGAAAGGATCCCAGAATCCACAAAGGACTAGAGACCCACCATCCTTACTCATGAACAGTTCCAAGGAAGAGAAACTGGGACTGAGAACAACTCAAGAACAAGAAAATGCCCCCCTAAGGCCAAGAACAAGCTCTAAGAGTCCACTAAGAAGTAAGACCAAAAATTAGAATCCCTCGAACAAAAATTGAAACAAAAACCTACGAAGCCTAGGCAGAAAGCAGTAGCAGACACAAAGATGGGATCCATGAAAACCTAAACTGAGGGATCCAGGGGTTTGCATGCATAGATCACCGATCCCCTCCAAGATTGAGACATGCAACATAAAACCCAAAGCACCCCAAAAAAAAGGACCAAGAATCCCCATCCTTGCACACGAACAACTTCAGGGAACTAGGGCTGGGGCTGGGAACAACTCAATCATAAGAAGAGGCCCCCCTAAGTCCATGCAAATGCTCAAAATGTCCACCAAGCAACAAATCTAGCAAAAATAAGCCTTTGAATAGGAAAACGAACATGGTCCCACCCAAAGGGATGAGACCACCAACAACCAATGGCATCCTAGAGAGGAAACATGAGCAAAGAGGAAATTGGCCCCCCTAGACCAACCTCGATGAAGAGAGAACCTCATGGGATGCACCAGGAAGCAAACGAGAACCCAACCTACAACCACCACAGACCGAGAAATCCCTGGGAACCGGATCCCAGTAACAACCTGCAAAAAAACCCTAGGGAAAATCCTAAGGGAGATCAAGGACAAGATCCCAAGAACATGCAGGAAACCCTAGAGGATCCCTAGGAAGCACCAGGCCCAATATTCAAACGAGGAAACCCCAAAACTACTGGGAAAGGAGCAAAAAGTGGACAAGGATCTCCCCCCAAGGAGATCATCTGCTACAAACCATTCCTAGAGTGGGATGACCTAGGATGAATCAGAGACTGGGTAAGAACCAGGGAAAGCGGAGCATGGAGAGGGATCAGGTCCCTCCCCCTCCCATCCCTCCACCCCGTGAGCCTCATTTACTACTTTGATATTTCTAATGCTATTGATTGGATTAAAAAGTAAAAATTTTTATCTTAAACTGTTCACCCCCTCTCGGTATAAGTGTATGTTCTTCACTGAATATTAGTATCTCCTCAAATATTTTATAATACTTGTCTTTGTAGTAATAGGAGTAAGATGAATGATATTTTTATCCATAATATTTATAGGGATGGAAACTCTAACAATTTACCTTCTCATTGCTAAATTAGTTGCAATAGGAGCATAGTAAAAGTGTTCCAATTCTTTTGTTGTCTGTTTTAGGAAGATCATGTTTATCTATTTTCTTGATGAAATAGTTAAACCATGTGTGTAGAATTGAAACTACTCCATATTTACTTCTTTCATAAATATGTATGAGGTCTTTTTCATCGATATTATTTTCTACCTATTGAATATGATCTTCAATATCTTCATTAGTATAATTATGGTCAACTCCCTTTACTATCTCACTAGAAGATGTTCTTGAAGAAATTACTTTCAACAAACTATTAGTTTGTGAGTTTTTAGAAATCCTTTTGAGTCTTATTGATTCTTCTTTTTCATTTGCACCTTCCTTCTTATCCATTGAATTCTTTGAATCGTCAATCATGTTTTTTAAACCATTTTGGTATTTTTCTTTCTCATTTTCTAATTACATTATTTGATGTGTTCTTTGGAGTAGACATCCTTATAACTCCTTAGTGTTATAAATATATTGAGAATAGTTTTGATAGAATCTTTTAAGTAGTCTTTCTTATGACTCCCTAGTTTAGAGTATGTGAACTAATTTGATAAAACCTTTCTAAGACTTAGGTTTTGTAGGATTAAACATGTCTCCTTAATGACTAGAGTATGATATAATATTGATAAAGTGCTTAGGTACTATTAGTTCACCTTTTGATTTGATTTTGTAATGTTTTGGGAATGATAATAATAAACTCCTATTCATCTTATTTCTCCTATTGAACTATGCACTTATCAATTTGATGAGGTTCTTTATGGTTGGATTTCTTTTGTATCTTTAGTATGAATATGAGACAAGTATACACAATAATTTCCAACTATTTAAAGCAATCAATGAACTTATTTCTTTAACCTTAACTTCAATAGATCAATTTTGTAAATTCTAATTGTCTAAGGTTTTGATGTAGTATACCTTATATCTCCATATTTTAGAACTTTAGAAAACAATAAAATTTGTAAAATATTTTTTAATTATCTAAAGTACAAAACCTTTTTTTATCTTAATTAATTTATTGCAAATATTTGATATAGTGTTTCTTGAACTAATTTTTAAGGTTATGCACTCTTTGATTTTTCTTTCTAAGGTTTTTGATTCTATAATGCAATATGACTTATACCTTATATGTATAATCTATCTTATACCTCCTCGTATAATTTAATAAAAGCAATAATTTAGTGTAAATATAACTTTGAATTTTATGTGTTGATTGGTGTTGGGCTTGACATCGATGTGTAAAATATGAGCGTTGGAATTTCTACATCTTCTCCACGACTATTCAATGCTCTTTCTCTGAACGGTGCTCTTCTAGGATGTCTCTTACTCCTCTTAACGCACTTTGACTATTGTGCTCAAGTCTCACTGGAGATGTGCTTTTTTCTCTCTCTACGCAGTCTTTCTAGTGGTGTCTATTAATATGCACTCTCTGAACCAAGTACCAAGTGGCACTTTGGCATTTCTCAATACCTCTCCTTAGGTGGTGGTGCCCTATTATTAACCCTGCAAGATGTAACTCCATGCGGTGCAAGTCTGAAAGATGTTAGCTAAGGTATTGAGCATTGAAGATGCTCCTTTTATGAGCTTTGAGGTAATAATGTGGGCATTACTCCTCTTGAGTGCTCGTTGATGTCTCTTGCAAGCATTAGAATAGTTGATACCTCTTATTTCTTGTGTGCCAAGTGGCACAAGATGCCTTAATCCTTTAGGGCAAATGTAGGCACTCTTTTGCATGCACTCAAGCTACTAAAACATATCTTATTCCCTTGATGCCCTTTCAATTTTATTGCAAGTTGTATCAAACATTTTCTAGCATGCATCTAACTCATTATTGCTCTTCAATGTAAGGTGCTTCTTCCTCTTCGATGGTGGCTCCTTCTTGGTGGTAGTGGCACTTGCTACATTGGATGGTAGTTGGCTTCAATGTGGATGATTCATCCAAGCTCTTCCTACGTATGCTTGGGTAACCTTTGATGGTAATCCTCTTCTTGCACTTTTATTTTTACCACGTATGTTAAGTAGTCTTTGTGTTTTCCTCCTTACTTGCACTACTTGTAATGGTGTTATCTTACATAGATTTCATGAACTGATGTAAATTTGTTCCTTGTGCACTTCGTAGGTGTTGAATTTGGTTGCGTTGGTGTTGAGTTGGGTGTCTTTTGACACCTATAATGGAAGGTATTGAGACCTTGGATGGATCTATATTGAATCATCAAAGCTACTTCTTTAGACTATGTAAACCACCCACTTTAATGGCTAAAATATAGTCAATGTAGTCTCATTTCTAGTGCACCTTTGTCTTGATGATACGATCCTTTTAGACTGTAATAGGCTCACTATAGTAGTGTCCTTAGACACTAGCTTCTACACTTGATTTCCTAAATAGAATAAGATGTAATTATGTAAATAAATCTACCAAATACTTAAGACTTTTACGGTCTCTTTTGAAGCTTTCTTTCTTCTTTGATAAGGTGGTTCTCTTCTCTAGTCTTTGGAGGTTCTATTGCTCTTTTGGTGGCTTCTCCTTGACATAAAATGTTGCAGGTCTTATGTGCTCAATAGTGTCTCTAGAAACTTCACTCTTACCCTATTTTGTGCACTAAAAATTCCTTCTTGATAAACTCTTAATGCACTTTAAAACCTTAAGGGTAACCAATATAATGCACTAATGATAACTTCAACTTAATGCACTTAAGAATAGCTAGAATAGTGCAATAGTAATCTCACCTTATTTCTCCTTCAAAGTAATTTGTAAGATGCACTAATAATAACTCTCAAATGCACTATAATCTCTATAACTCTAAATTAAGAGTAATGTCTTATTTGCTTTAACTAGATAATAGGAATATGATATTTTCTTTCTTTCAAAATATATCTAACTCCTATTTTGATGTGCAGGTTTTATCCTTATAAGAAACTACGTTCTGCACTCCCTTGAATACTTTAATATGCAACCTTATCTCTACAAATTTTAAACCCTAATAAGGTGCCTAATGGAACTTGATAACGAACCAAATAATTAAAGTTCAACTAATGAACCTTCTTGCACCCAAGTTGCTTACCTTAATGATCTATGTAGATGAAGGATTGTGAGGTGATTAGATTCACCTTATTGTTACCTTTTACTGGATGAACTTACAACTCTTCTAGGCTGTCCAAAACAACTCTCTAGCTCACCTATTTGTAGCTTTTAACCCTCTCTAAGTTGCTACCCTGAAACTATAATTTGGTGGCTTCAACTTTCCTTTAGAATGCACTCTATAAATTTGAAGTTTCGTAGCTAGTAATGCTATCCTAATTACTTCCCTTTTGTAGTCAATTATTTCACTAAAATATTATCCTTGAACCTCAAAATTTTGGTAGGGAACTCCTCCAAATCATAGCAAATATTTTCCTTCAAGAAACCTTCAATTTTATGTTGTAGAAACTAGCTGATATATTTTCTCTAAATGAGCCTTCTAGCCTTCAAAGGTGATCTTCAAACCTCTTAGGTTTGGAAGTAATATCTCACTCATTTCTCCTTGTCAAACTCTGAATTCAATCTAGGTCTTCTTCTCAAGAATATGAAAGTCTTGAGGTCTTCACCAATCTCCTCCAAAATTTGGTAAACTCCTTACCAAATCTATATCTATTTGGGTTTGTTGTCGGATGGCAAAAATTGTCCCAAAAATATTCCTTTATCATGAACTTCTCCTTGGTGGTAAATCTCTCCAATGATTTCTCCTAGGAACTCCTTCAATGTCCTTCTTTGAATCTCCTTCAATGAAGCTCTCCAAGCCTTCTCCTTTAGTTTCCTCGAGACCTCTTCTCTAGGGTATTCACTCTCATAGATTCTCTGGTCTTTCTTAATAAGACATTTATTTCAACCTTTTACTATGGAAGTGTTGCAATTAGATCTTCCTCTTAGATATTTGAAATCTACTACTTTTGGAATAGGAACTAGACCTTTGCTAGTCCTTATCAATCTTCAACCTTTCAAGACTAGAAATTCTTCAATGAGACCTTATTTGGGTCTTCTCTTCAACTTTTTATGGAGATCTCCCATTTCCAATCTTTTTAGGACTATTTTGCTTGAGTCTCTTCCTTATTTAATGGGGTTTTATTTCTAGGACCTTATCCTTGATTTGTAGTCTTCAATATTTAATGGAGATCACCAACCACCAAAATTATCCTATTCTCTTTTATGGAGTCTCTTCAAACTGCAATAAGTCTCCTCTAGCCTTTTTTTCTTCTTCTGCAATCTACAGGTTTTCAATCTCTAGCAATAGGACCTTTTCGTCAGGCCTCCAAATATTTGATTTTTTATTTTTTGCTTCTGGTTTTGGATTAATTCTAAAGAAAATATTCTTCCTATATTTATGTAGGAAGCTTCCCAACTTTATTTGAATCTTATTTTTCTACAACAAAGTATTAGGACTGTAATGGAAGAAACTCTAAATCTAGAGATAATAAATCTTCACTAGTTGATTTGTCAATCTAGTGAAATTAATGTTGAGTCCTAGTCTTCACGAGTTTTCCTACAACTTTGTGGAAAGACTCTAGCAAATGTAATTTTTAGAAATTCTAAAAATGAGATTTCTATTCTCCTCTCAATCTCTCTTGTGGCTCTCTCTCTAGTTCCTATCAATCTACCATAGCTTTGATACCATTGTTAGCTTTTGATGAGTATATGATATAGGAAATGCAACCACAAGATGTAAGATAAGTAATCTAAGATGATTGTATGATAATGGCACTATAATATGTAGGAAAATAAAGAGATAAACTTCTACAATAACTCAAAAATATGCCATTAATGAAAGCTCACAAAAATAGTACAATGGAGTATAATGAAGGACATGAACACTCCATAAACTGTTTTAAGGAACTACATTGTACTCCTCTACCAATCTATACTATGTACTCTCTATATTCTCTATAAGGCCTATATATAGGAATAAAGGTTCCTTGGCCCTTACTCTACCTATGACACATGTACATGTGGACTACATTCACATTTACATTATTGCACATTAACACTTGTGCACTTATTATAATACTTGAAGTAACTACCTAAATTTACTCTAAAGTAAAATCCTACTCTATTTATGTACCCAAGGTGGTACATTAGCATGTACCTAATAATGTAATATACTCTAAAAATAGGACGAAGAAAGGGAGAAGTAGAATTTTATAATCTACCAAGACAACCAACTCCAAACTTTGTGATGCTAGATATCTCTGAGAATTGAATATATTTTCCTACAAGAGATAACCTCTCAAGTTGCTATGGAGGGATAAATGAATACTATCAACCAAAACAAGTATGTTCCACAAAAGGCTCAAGTAACTAATTAAAAAAATGCTTAAAGAAGTCATGCTTTTAAGATATATGAGGAGTAGCAAATTTCCAAGCCTACTGATTCTTTTTAGAGCAACTAAACTTATGATATCAAAGAATCTAGAACTTTATAGTTTATCCTCATAAGGCACCTTTTCCCAATATCCTTTGTGACTTTCCATGCATATATGAAATTTGACCTAGAACTTCCAAGGATAATTACCAACTATTGATCTTGCAAATTATTTAGAATCTAAACATCTTACCTAAGCAATAGGATCATGGATTCCTAGGTCTTCCCTATCCTTAGGCAAGATGTAAAGTTTTCATGGGATGGTCACGATAGATTTTTGGTCATCCCATTTAGACCAAAATAAGTTTCTTATAATCTTGTTGGAAAATTCTTGATGAATTTTTATTAAACACTAATGAATATTTATACATGTTTACATACCATGGATGGCCAACACCATAGGATCAAACCCATGTGTTGCAGGTAAGAATATAAGAGCATATTAAATGCTCGGAGATGGCTAATTCCACTTATTTATTTATTTATAATAATGTAATAATATCCCAATAAATCTTGACAAACTTGTCATAAGCAACATTGAATATAATCCAATAAACAAAGTAGTAGGAATGAGTGGCAATGAAATTTTTTTTGACCATATGAACTTTCCCAATGAGTGAAGGGAACTGATAGACCAAGATTCAATCTTTTTAAATTTTTTTTTAAGAATCCAATACCACATTTCAACAAGAGAGACATCTAAACCAAAGGGGATGCCAAGTTAACATATAAAGAAGCCTTTGCTAAATCTTTCATAACCTTAGATTGTGTAGGATTAAAAGAAGTGTAAATCACATTTATTTTAGGGTTTCTAATCAAATATATTCATACATCACAAAAAGAGCTAAAGGAATTGTCTTGTAGTAGAGATCTCATCACTTTTTTTTTGGAGGAACAAAAGTGAGTCATTAACAAAATAAGAGCCTAAGATAGAACCAATACTAGGGAAATATATTTCATGAATTAAGTTGTACTGGTAGGATCAATGTAAAAGGTAACTCAATGCATCAATAGTGATAACATATAATAAATAAGTGATTAGGCAACCCTATTTTATAGAACTTTGAAGAGTCATCAGAGAAGAGAACATGTTATTAATGTGGATCTAAGGTAATGCAACTTTGAAGAGCATTTAGATTATCTCACAAAAATGATGCTCAAACCTAAGCTATTTTTGCATATCGAGGATAAATTTCCATTTGAACCAATCATAGACCTTATAAGAAAACATCAAATTTTACTGACCAAAATATTCATCCCACTTGGCGATCTCCTAAGCAAACATCAAATTATCTAAGACATGCCTTCACTTGAGAAACCTTGTTTGCTCCTATTTGACAATAGCTTGGATAAGAAAGTCCAACTTCAAGTCAAGAGCTTTAACTGTAAGAGACATCAAATATTGTGATGGATCCCTAACCAAAAACTTTATCTCTATTAGAGGTCTTAGGGAGATGATTAATAAGGCCTTTGTTAATAAGAAATATAAAGGACCTCTTTCTCTCAACTTCTATATACAACACAAAGAGATCATTCCTAAGAAATAAAAATGGGCTTTGAAAATCTCAATAGGAAGGCCATAAATTCTTCAAGCCTTTTCATAATTCATATTTTGGAGGGCTTATTTTAGGTCCTCTAAGGCAATATCTTTTTCCAATTTGTTCTTTTGTAGGTATTGATGACTTTGATAATGTCGTGCCCAACCTACAACCAAATTGTTTTAAGTTATTTTTTAAGTGGATATTCAATATTCAAATGTTTGAAAATGCTTATCAATATCCTCCCAAAAATATGGAAACATTATATGTGTAGAGGACTATGTCTAATATAAAACCATTGTTGTACTTTTAATGCTATTCAATTTTTTTCTATAACTATCAACTTTCTTTGCCTTTGAACTATAATATATAGTTGATGTCTCAACTTTCAAAATTTGTATATATATATATATATGGATTGCTATGTTAGAGAAGTGAGATTTTCTCTTATGTCGAGAGGAGAAGAAGGCTCCACTTCTTTCCATTAGAGTGTATCATCTAAAAGCATGACTTTTCTCAAGACCATTTTGTATATAAAAGTGAGAGAATATTATTTTGACATTTAATCTAATATTTGTCCAACTAAATGGTGATTGCATTTTATTGGTTGGTTTTGTATTTTTAATTATTTTAAACTATAGAAATAGGACCTACTTAAGATTACATTGTAATTGAGAAGCATATCAACAAATAAATACAAACATGAATAGTCCTACCAAACTGGAAAACGTAACTAAACAATAAAAATAATGTAACAATTTTATATTAAAATATAAATACAAAGATATCAAATAGGAGGAGTTGAACAAGTTAATGTGTTAAGTTTAAAGGTGGAGACTAGGGTCCAAATCTTGGCAAGTGATGTATGCATAATTGTCAAGATGTATTAATATTGTAGTCATGGTGTAATATATAAGGCATGTTTTAATCCCATATAACCAATTAGTGTAGATACACGCACATATACATAAAAATTTATGACCCAAACAACAATTCAATAGAAGGTTTATCAAATAGCATTAGCTCAACCAATTAATTTCCTTGACTTTTAAGGAGGAGATATAGGTTTGAATATTTCCCAACAATACATTCATAGTTTCCAAGTTGTAATACCACTATATGGTCATGATGTAATATGGATGAGGCCCTTTCCAATCCTATATAACTAATTAAAAAACAATTTAATGGAAGGTTTGAAGCTTATTTATTAATTTGTCCCTTTTACATAAACATATACACTTTAACAAAAATTTGGATCATCTCATGATTGAAAGAGAATGTGAAATAGTGATTGTCTATTTTCCTTGGGCATTAGAGTCCATGATGACATGCCATTGTCTATTCACATGGTATCTTTAAGGGTTGTTGTAAGGTTTCTACAATTATTCATTTTGCTCCATTCTCAATTCTACTCCTATTGTGGGGGAAATACTATAACTTTTTCTCTAAATGATTCTATTTTAGTTGAAAAACATGCCTATCTTCCTCTGGTGTCTATTTCCACCAGTGTCAATGTTGTTATGGCCCCACAACCTACATGCTCCTCATCCATGATGTAACCTCCTTTTTGTTACTTATGCCCGTTTCTACATCTTTTTCCCTTACAACCATTGCATTAATATTTGTGCTCAAGGTGAACCTCTCTATATAAACATCCCTTACTATGACCAATTTATCCTTTATTCTTTGACCACTCTCCTTCAAGTTTGTATAGTCTATATCAAAAGTTGTGCACTAGGATTTTGCTATTAACCCATCTTAGGTTTAATCCACTCGTTTTACCTAACTCTATTATGGCTTCGATTAAGACAGAGCAAGTGGTTCCCTAATTTTTATCTCCCTTCAACACATCACATAAAGCTAGCCTAGAGGATGCCATGTGAAAGGGTTCGAGAAATTGTAAATAAAAGTTAAGACAACATAGTTGATCAATGATGGATGTAATTATTTATGACATGTAACATTGTGTAAAATCATTTAATTCTTATTCTTGAGTCACAATGTTTATATAACATATATAAAAATATTGTTATTATATTTTTTTGAGGGGTTTGTGTAGCATGAGTATTATAAGTGAGTATAGGCCAAATAGGAAATAAAGAGATGGGTAGTAGATAATATGATATGAATAGGAAATGGCTATATCACAATCCAATTTGCTCATAAGGGTTGGCTCAAGCAATGTCATAATATGGAGCCTAGATTATCTATGAGTATGTTTCTTATTTGTATCACCCTTGGGTTTCACTCAAAAGGCCCTTAAAGGGATAAATATCCACTTTGGGTGGAGTTATCTATCCTCAATTTGGTGTTTTGAACTTGGATAAAGGAGATAATAAACATGTTTTAGAGGGTAATCAAGTCTAAAATAAAAAAGTGGGTTCACTAGCTTTAAAATCAACATAAGGGCTCGTGTAGAATTAGATCTTAACATCAAAATAACTAAGAAAACTTGTCTCATGGAGAATGGTTTTGATTATACCAAAAAGGTGGTATATTCCAAATTGTTAAATGTATGTTTTTCTTTTAGATATGTAGGCCACGTGATTAAGAGCTATTCATAATTAAAATAGAGATAGAATAGAATTATGAAGCATACTAATAACCCTCAAAGTCCAACTAAGAAGGGCTTCTAAGATTATTGAGTCATATGGGGACTATTTACCTTTAGGTAAAGTAGTGCATAAAATATACCTTTTAATCCCATTGGGAGTGGTTAATTAGGCCCTTATTCCCCTTGTTACCAACAAGAAGTAAAATAATGACTAAGACTCTTTGAAATAAATGGATGAAAGGATGTTAAGTGAAAATATAACACAAGATAAACATCCATGAGTTTCTATAAATAGTATAAAATGAGAAAGCCTCAAGACATAAGCCATGTTCCTCAATAATTCCTCTTAGGAAAATCTAAAAGGATAATATTTAACTCTTAAATTCCAAACAAGCTATGGTGAATAGGGGTTGGAGAGATGTTAGAAAGAAGTGTAAAGAATGCGATTTGGCCTCGTTGAAAAAGAAAGAGCAAGTTTAGGAAATAAAAACTATACAAGTGATGATGAGTCCTATGTAGTGGTTGCAACATAGTCTAAATGAGAATCTCATGGCGTTAAGCTCACCATTTATCTAAAAGGGATTAAGATTCTAACTTATAAATTATTGATACCAATAATGCATGAGGCTTTAGAAATGAAGCCTTATAATCAAGACAAATGAATCACTCATTATTTTTCTATATTGTCAAGGATATAACCATGGTAGAATGTAAACATGGAATGCAAGAAACTAGAGATTGCTTAAAGCCTTATGTTATAATACTGCAATAAATAAAATAATTTAGAATACATTTAGATCTAACCTTGAAATCTATTTAGAAAGGTCTTATTTTTGTCACTTCTCATATTGAAGGTAAGTGAGACACTATCCATGGACTTTCTAATTTGATAGAGCATCAAGTTTTTGGGTGTGGAGAAGATTCAAATCATTTTTATGCCTAGTTCATAGTCTTCCTAAAAATTAGGGTGTTAGGGTCTTATGTAGTATACAACCCAAATAATATGATTGGTCAAACCAACTTATGGGATTGAATGAGTTGCAATCATTCATTGATAAAGTAGAGCAATGGGAATGTTTTCATTATAACAAAGTTTAAATAGAAATTTTTTTATCTCATTATAGATGTCTCCCTCTATTTTGATGAATTTAGTGTATGAGCA
Organism: Wollemia nobilis; assembly: GCA_028583015.1. NCBI lineage: Eukaryota > Viridiplantae > Streptophyta > Pinopsida > Araucariales > Araucariaceae > Wollemia > Wollemia nobilis. The sequence continues at coordinate 3,802,331 of JAQPPZ010002068.1, forward strand.
TATTGTCATAACATGCTTAAAGTGTTTGATGTGTTGCATTCCCCTCTTCATAGTGTTTAATGAGTTATTTTTCCATTTTAATTATGAAAAGTAGAGATGGTTTAAATGGTCTAATTGTAGAAAGGGGAATAAATTGAAAATAAGAAGATTAGACTACTTTGCATATCCAATAACTTAATGACTCACCCTTTTAAAAGACATAATTTTTTTTTCTTTTTATGGTTGTGGGACTTTTTTCTCTAATCATAGTCCATTAATGGTTAAAATTATAATCAATGGGCATCTATAAAGTTTTTTAGATATCTACTACAAAATAAATATTTTACTTTTAGATAGGTCAAATTGTGTTCAACCTTTACAAGATTGTTGTCATAATTATCCTAGGCTAGCATGAATGACAAATGAATAAATAGGTGGATTGTTGCCATCACTAGATGTATTACCTTTCTCTAGACTAATGGAAAGAATAACATAATAGATAGGATATGTAAGGAGAAGTACTTTAGATCATAATTTGAAGTAACCATGAAGAATATCAATATTTTCCTTACCATAGAGAAAGTGTAAAAATAGGTAGTTATACATGAAGTATACTTGCATGTTTTTGAAATAATCAAGGATAGAGGGGGTATAGCTATAGCTAATAATTTTTGGGAGACATCCATATTTATAATAAGTTTCTTAATGATTGATTCTTTATGGTTAAAATGTCTCATTATGCTCAAGGTATTTGAAGGATTGATAATAAAAAATTCAGCCTTCATCATGGGATGGTTCCTTCTTGCATCATGGCATAAGTTTTCCTACTTCTTTTGATTGGTGGAATTATTCTATTATGCCTGATGACCATCCCCTTGTTTGTTGTATGGAGTGTAATAATAACATCTTATTCAAGAAAGGGATAATAATATTTTTTACGTACGGTGTATTTCTCTTCAATCCTAGAAGAGTTGGTCTTCTTTGTGTACCTCTAGCAATAGTAACAATGATGAGTCTCTAGTGACAATACAATTATGTTGCCTAAGGCAAGAAAATATGATTTTTTTTTGGTCTTGATGTCTATTTTGTGTTTCTTTGTAGGACTTGTTGTCCCCCCTTTAAGGTATGCCAATGGAAAGTGTGTCATAAGTTCAACAAGCATGATCATAGTTACGATTAATTTGAAGAGTAGGGAGGAGGTAACCTAGTAATGTTTTAAAGCACTACGGTCCATTCAACATGTTTGTCCTAGTTGGTGTGTATGAGATTGAAAGTTTTGAAGCTTACTTCATTCTTGAAAGCCATGGGATTAAGGTATAATGGATTTTTTGCATGAGCTAGCTCATTTGGATTAAAACAATGGTGCCCTACTACTTCTTGAATGTTATGGATACCCAATATGGTGTCACCATTTTATTTGTTAGAAACCTTCCAATTAAAGTATGCACATTCCAATAGATACTACATTAATTAATAGAAATGCATGATTTGAAATGACAATATTGCAATATAGAATGGAATTGCAACAAATTGTATTACTCAAAAGAAATAGAATCACAGAATCAAAGATCGTAGGCCTCTTCACAAGGAAACCTCCTTGAAAGCTCTATTACAATTTTAGAAAAAGGACTTGATACATTCCATCTTCACCCTTACCTTTATAATGACTTATATCAACCCTAACCCTAATGCAAAAGGGTCATATTCATATGTAAGTGGGGACATGAGCTAGTAACTCCTAATAAAGAAATTTTTACATCTTTATAACTCTTCTTAAAATAAGTAACAATACATCATATGACCCATATGTCTAGGAACCTAAGATGCCTATGCATTTTACTAGATATTTACATAATAATATTAGGATAGGGTCCTAACACTATTGCAAAATCTACTTTTAATCCTTTTCTGCTCATCTATTGAGGGAGGCTTGAGCTTGGATGTAGGATATGGTGTGACTTCATGACGAGGATTGCACAACAAAGGGATATGGGTATAGATGCTAATGAATTTTGGTAATGGGTTATCAATGTTGATGGTTGATTTGACTATCTCACTTATTTTCTCTATCTTGAGAGCAACCAATCTTTCATTCTAACCTACTTGCATAAGGGAAAAGCTTTAGAAATTTTTCTATGGTTATGTTGTGATTGCTCTTATGAATCATGATGTGAGAGGGGTTCCAAATGATAAAGTGTGTTTCAAATTAATTCTTGAGGTCTTATTATAAGTTATCTATATCATTTATTGTTTTACCTTATCTCGTTTTGCTTTTCCATCTCAAACACAATCGACTTTACATCTTAGCCTGCACATCAATAGGGAGGGCTTGAGCGGCTCTAATGTAGTAATGTTATGATTGCTTTCATAGGTAGATCTTAGAGGGGATTTTCAAGTGTGGATGCAATTAGTAGTCATGCCTTGACCTCAATTAAGATTTATTCCACCAAATTGTTATTTGTATGAGCATTTTATTTATTTATTATATTAGATCTCAAAACATTGCAACTTTATCTAATACTAGGAAAGAAATTATTCTTATCAAGGATCATGTTGTAGCTCTTTGACAAAATTTGTATCTACTTTGACAAAATTTGTATCTACTTTCAGTTGTTCTTCTTTTTTCTAGAAGTGTGCCCCTATAGAACCTATATTAATTTAAAAAAAATGTATTATTTTGTTGTTTTGAGGGAAATAACCCCAATAGAAGCCACATATAATTTATTTAAAACGTAGTTTTTTTTTTTAATTTAATGACAAGATTTCCAATTTAATAGCCTTTAAAATAGATTATTGACTATCTTATCCTTTTTATGGTATTATATTTAACAAATAAAAAATAAATTAAACTAAATCTTTAATAAAAGATTGTTAAAAATATTTCAATTAAATTTGTTGAATTCACTATAACTTCTTTTTTAGGTATACGCACAAGAATTTTAGTACTCAACTATGTAGGGATAGATTCTTGAATATCTTATCCTCTGTAATGGTATTTAATTTAATGAATAAAAAAAATTAAACTAAAGTTTTAATAAAATATTGTTAAAAATATTTCAATTTAATTTGTTGAATTCACTATAACTTATATTTTAGGTGTACATATAAAAATTTTAGTACTCAACTATGTAGAACTAATAAAGCATAATTTTATCACATAAATAAGTATAAAACTGATATTGTGGTGTGGGTGAGTGTGTGAGGGGGTGGATGTGTGTCTCCCTGGTGGAGTTGTTGTAACAAGTTGGGGGATTCCTGGTCAAAACCCCCACTTCTTAATATTACCAAAAAAAAAAAAAAAATTTAACTAAATAGTTATTTTTTATTGATTTTGATTATATGGGACTGAAATAGGTTTTATATTACTACATCATGAACACATAAGGGTATTAAAACAATAACAATCTGGCTATTATGCATGTATTACTTAATACGATTTAAATCTAGGTTTCTTCCTTGAAAGTTAAGAAATTTAATTGATTGAAAAATGACATTTGATTAAATAAAATAATTATTATTTTAACTCCTTAAATTCATATTAATTAATAAAAATATTTCATAAAAATTATTACATAATATATTATAATAGAATAGCACTTTTACCCTTACAATTTATTTTATAATGTTATTTATTTACTCAACTTACGACTACTACTGTGTCACTTAATGTATTAAATTAAAGTAAACTTCCAAATAAAAAGTAAATGAATGTAACTTAAACCAAAGTTATAAAAAAATAATTGTTAAAAATATTTCAATATAATTTACAATCTAATTTAGATAAACTAATTTTCAATCTAATGGTGTAAATAAACATAAAAATAAACTTTAACATTAAATATGCTATTGTAGATATATGGTTTAGGAGATTTAGCTTCAATGCATATCTTATTTTACACATGTATTCTCATTAAATAAGACTGGGAGGAATATCATCCAACTTGTAAATAATATTTGTTTTAATATAAGTTTTTCAATTTCTTTTTGAGAAACATAAAAATAAAATAGTTATAATTTTATCCCCTTTAAATACAAAAATATTCCTTTAAAATTTATTAAATAATATATTATAATAAAATAATACGTTTAAAAAATAGTGAACATAACATAAACCAAACCTTTAAGAAAAGATTGTTAAAATATTTTAATTTAATTTGTTGAATAATTTTTTTTTTTTTTTTGGTAAACTTACAATTTTTTTTGGTTACTCAACTATGTAGGGATTATTAAAACATAATTTTATCATGTAAATAAGTGTAAAAATAAATTAACATAACATAAATCAAAAGTTAAAAAAAAAAAATTGTTAAAAACATTTTGATGTGTAATTTATTAAATTTAATTTAAGTGTACACATAAAAATTTTAGTATTTTACATGGAGTAATAAAACATTATTTTATTATGTAAATAAGTATTAAAATATATTTTAACATTAAATAAATAATTATTACTTTAACTATTTAAATGCATATTATTTGATAAAATTTAATCTTCTATAATTTATGAAATAATATAATTAATAAAAAAATTAAGTGGTATTAACTTAATGATTTAGATTCCTCAATATTTAAAAAGAAGATACCAAAGATTCAAATCTTGCCAAGTAATACATAGATAATATCTAAGTTTTGTTGTAATACCGTTATGTGGTGATGATGTAATACGGATGGGACCCGTCTCAATCTCATATAACCAATATATATAGTTAGTTGAAAAGTGACTTTTATTACTTAACAAAATAAAATATATTGATAACAAAAAAAACATCCAAAACCATGAACAGGGCTTGGGTCTTAAACAAGGCAAGGATTTTGAACATAAAACCAACTGTAACAAGGCATAAATGTCTAAACCTTAATGAGAAACAAAACCTAGCTTAAGTCCGATGAGTGGGTGAGGAAAGCAAGAATTTAGCCACTAGTAGGGGGTATTTGTCGAATGATCCAACAAAGTCTGTAAGTGCTCTACGTTAAGAACCACCTTGTTGGCTTGGACCTAATCTACAACATCACATTAGAGTAAATCATAACTTTTCCATAAACAAAGAAGTCTCTGTAAACATTTTATTAGCAAATATAACACTATTACAATATATAATATTATATATTTACAATTTATTTTATTTTATATATACTATTACAATTTAAATAACACTTTTTAAAAAAGAAATTGTTGTCTTGGTGAGCTATGTTAGGGTTTCTTTCTCGAGCTTTCCATGGCCTCCAACCTCGGTGGCCCAACGGTTTGCGCTGGTGTTGTAGGGGAGATGATTCCTGTTAATAGCACTTTTAGGGTATCCCCAAAAATAACTTTTTCTAAAAAAATTCACGATAAGGGTTCATCTCTTAATGATGTTTTTCCTTTCCAATTTACTGAATTTGCATGTAGTCGGTTAGAGTCGCACACTTTGGTCGTGGATTTTATCAGGTGTATCTCTACTGAGTTGTTACTAAGGGCTTTGATCTCTTTGGCATGGGCCTCCCATGACATTACTGTTAAACTGGTACAAAGTCTTACCAGAGGTTTTTTGTCTTTTCTATTTTGTTGATCCTGCACATGTCATAGCTCTTTATCAACACAATCCCTGGAATTTATAGAGCTCTTTACCCATTCTCTCATCATGGATCCATGATTTTACTATCTCTACAGATAAACTCCCCAAATTTCAAGTATGGGTGGAGTTCCTCAGTCTTCCCCTCTCTTTTTGGGATGGTTTGGACCAAAATATTAGTGTGCTTGGTCTTGGTCTGAAATTCACTTAAGTGAATGAGATGCGCCCTCAAGACCTCAACCAAAAGTTTAGATTAATTGAAAATAGGGGTCTTTGAATCAACCTCAAGAGAAGATCAGTTTTTATGTGCCTAGTTAATCTAACTATCAGGGGATTAAAAACTAGAGTAAGAGATGCAAAAGGGTTAGAAAATTAAACTAAAAGTGGTAGGGATTTAGCAACATCAAAAGACATAAGTTGTTCTATTAGATTAAACAACCTAAAAGAACAACTTACTTTTCTTATGCTATTAAAACAATTAAACATGAAGAACTTTGAGCATTGCTAAGTCATTCCAAAACTATAACGGTAAATCTAGGTAGAAATCCATAATGTAAAATAACTATAACAGAATTATCCATTCCTAGATTTAACAAAAATGCTTAACTACTCAGTAAGACATACATACATGTTCAACATAAGAAATGAGCAAGAGTTCATACAACAATCCAATCTTCATTCAAAATATGTATAGTACTCAATCAATACAACTATACCAATTGTAAACACCAAAGAGCCGACCATTAGAATGACTTATATTCTAGTATATATAGATATTTACAATGTGTTCAGTTTTCTAAGAATGATCATTGTTAAAGCATATTGTAGGATTTAGGGTAGGCATGAAGAGTGGCTTCGAGTATGTTTGGTTGACATGTATGATGAAAATTTGATCCTAAGATTGTTTTGTGTACTACATCATTGGATTATAACCATCAGGATATGGTCCATTCTTTTCTATTAAGCATAACCAATTGAGTAGGGGTAGGTGTGCAATGTAGAGGGCTTCAGTCATTGAGATCTTTTGACAATGATAATTCTCGATGGCTACTCGACACATGTGAGCCTATTGATTAGGATGATTCTATATTACTCATATATAGGTTGGCGGTATGGAAAATGTATCACTTATTATCGAGTGGTTGTCATGACCAAGTATAGCTTCCTTCGACCTTCTCATCATTTTGGGCTTCTAAAATTATTCTTGCTAGATATCGGGTGACTTTTTCACTTCTAATAATGTTAGTATGAATATTTTGATAGTCATCTACTTGTTGCTCTTTCAGTTACCTTAGCCTAAATTGCATCCGACTCTACATTTCTACTTGTTGTGGGATTTTGCATTTTGCATCTCTCTACAATCTTTTAGTCTGCTTTATCTGCTATAGGGACTTCATCTAGAGCTGCTCTATTGTACTTTGAGTTTCTACATGTTGGTTATTGGATCATTATCTTAGTAAAATACCTATGTGGTCTAAACTATACCACATGGTGGATGTAGTTAATGAAATTTACCTACACTTGGGCATGTGGTTCTCACTGAACCTAATTTTTTTTTCAATGCTCGTCCAACCCGACAAGTATGTGTAGATGTAGATTTGTCAAAGTATGTACCCAATTCCATCACCATTCAAGTGGGGGAGGCCACCATTTCTTAGCTGGTGGTTTCCATTAATATCTTGAACAACTGTTTCTATTGCCAAGCACCCACTCAGAAGGTGAAGGATTGTCCTCATATGCCACATCCCAAGTCAAAGTCAACTTTCATGCCCACCCCTAGGGCAACCACTCAACCTAAGGTGGATGGTTGGACCACTATGGGCCATCACAAAAATCTATGTTCTCATGTTGTTTCAACTCCATAGATGATGGTTTTTTCTAATACATAGACGACGGTTGTCACACCCTCATAGCCTTCAAATCCATAGTCGATGGTAATCACAAGCTCGATGCCTTCAATTCCATAAAAAACTATTTTCTTGTTCCATAGTCCTCACCCATGAAGGGCATAACACCAGATGTAGAGCCATCATCGATGGAATTGGTGGTTCCTATAGAGGAAGTAAAATATGAAGATACCTCCCCTTCTGTGTGGTTTTGACCTTCTCACAATCCTTGATAGGGGAAAGTAAATGGGGGCAGTCTACCCAGAAATAATTTCACCCATCTGAACCGTGGTGGGTGAGTGCCAAATCCAAAAGTTTCAACAGCTTTGGGGCATTAGCATTGCTTGAATAAAAGTAGAACGATAGAGTCTCAATGGAGTAACCAATCTTTACATTTGATATTGGGGGTCATAAGTCTACTTGAAAATATTTACTTACATAGGTGCCTAATGAAACCAAGCACTCTACGAGTTAAATATTTCCAGGGTTACCATTTTATAATTTAGGACTTTTTTGCTCTAGTTTATTTTCAATTTCTCAGTTCTACAGTGTAAGTGATAGATCTCTTCGTCATTTTTTCATCATTTGTTTTTATTTTCTCGGGCCCTTTTGGCCCTAATTTAGTTTTTTTTGTATTGGATTTGGGATATGTTTCCATACCACCCATTTTTTTTTATGAATTTATACTCTTATTATTTTTTTAATAAAATTAAGTCACTTAAAATAACACTTTTATATTTACAATTTATTTTATAATATCATTTAATTATTCTAATATATAACTACTCTAAACATATTAAGTTAGCTTAAATATCTAAATGTTTAAAAACATAAAGACTCAATTATTTGTAAAAATCAATTTAAGAAAATAATAAAAAAGTGAGATTAGTGATTTTATTTTATTTTTACAAGAAAAAAATCATAATTTTATTTCAAGAATGAAAGAAAATTACACTTCTTAGGTGCCTTGGCACAAAAAAAAACCCAAATAAAGCCATATTACTGAGATTCAAAATATAATTATAGTCAAGCAGATTATAGAGGAAACCCCATCTTCAAAACAACATGAGGATAATAAGGATAAATATCCTTATATATCAATATATAATCATCAAAATAACCTCCATGTCCATAACTTGAATAGAAACTAGCAAAAAATAAACCAACAAAAAGAAGAAAACAACAGAAAGAAAAGAAATAGTTAAAATATGCCATAAATCTCTAATAAAAGAAACAAACCCACAATAAAAATGTAGAGCTAGCATAGAAACTAGGAGTATGATATGTGGGTTAAAGAAGAAACTCCATCCTTGATCTCTTCCATTTGCAAGAAATATTTTGGAACCTACTTACCTTCTTTTGATAACCTATCTACCTCCTAATTTAATTCCCTATAAACATGAGAAAGAGATATTTTATAAAATGGAAATAACCTCTAGAAGTTCATATCCCATTGGTTTGAGCAGATTGTTTTATAATTGAGTAGATCCATTCATCCAATTGATGACCAGAGTAGAATCTCCAAAAAATTATAATGTTTTCACATTTCTCTCTGAAGCACACTTCATTAGCAATCTCAACACCTGAAACTCATAAAAATTGTTGGAACCTATCCCAAGACCTACTTTATATTTGATATAGTAGGTATTCAAGAAGTACAAAATGCCTCTTGTGCTACTAAAACTCGACTGTTTTTTATTGACCCCATAAAAAACTCCATGCTTGACTTTTCAATGAAAAATTATCTACTTGTCAAGGTTTCTTATGTTTGCAAGGCCCTTCATTGATTGAGACCAAAATTCCTCACCTGAAATATGACATGAAACGAGGGTATTAACTTCCCTTAAAAAATAGTTGCATTTCATGCCATCCATATACCCCAACATATAAGACATGGTAAAGAAAAAAACTATTTTAGCTCTTTTTTCAAAAACCATTGTCTTAAGCATACCTCCACTATTTCTCCTTCTCAAATATTTTGAACTCCAATTATTTGTTCAACTTCTAACCAAACCTATTGAGAAAAAGGGCATTTGATTAACAAATGTGTGATATTTTCCTCCTATGACTGACAACATACAAATACTTGGACCTTGTCTGCTTCTCCTCTATAAAACTTCCCAAGTCAAAGCCTTATTTCTCAAAGCTAACCACATGAAAATAATTGTCTTGTTTGGGTAGATAATTTTCAAATCTACTTCCACCACCAAGCAGGCCCTTGAGGATCAAGATCAAAATTTGATTTGTAGCCAAGTCTTGTCATATATTGACCCAAAAATTTGTTGTATGCCCAAGCAATAGTATTTGGTTTAGCTCTCAACTTGATATGATTCTTATTAAGACTATCAATGTAAGCCTTCCATAAAAAAACTTGCTCGTCGAAAAGACCTAAGACCTGAGCCTGCTTCCAACCTTGGATCTAATTACCAAAAGAATTTTATTCCCCACCTGATGAAGAAAGGAAAAAATCTTGTCTTGTAAAGAACCTATCCTAGCTTCCAGCAACAATTGTTTTCTCAACAACTCAAAATAGAATCAACTCCCATTCTAACTTGTTCACCATTGCCTAATTTCCAAGCCAAATATTTTCTAATCATAGGCAATGCCTTCCATTGAATGAAAATATTTTTTATGCTTTTCTATGGACTTTTGATCCAATCCATAAAGGTCCTTGGATGAATATACTTATGTTCAATAATATTCTTCCATAATCCTTCTCTGGTTAGAATCCTCCACAAGCTATTTGCTACCAAAGAAGAACAAAAAAGATGGATATTTTTAAGTCCCCAACCACCTTCCTCCTTTGGCCTAGCAATACTCTACCACTTAACTAAAGGAATGCCTTCATATTTCTTGCATCCAGTCCAAAGAAATTTGAAGCAATATTTTGAGAATGAAGGTCAAGGAGTACCAAAATATATGAATTACCTTGAGAACAGACTTGACAAGTGTTAATATCCCACCAATAGACAACCATCTATTACACCAATGATTAATCCAAAATTTGATATCTCTGAAAGCCATCCCCAATCTCTCTTCCTATAACTATTTGGCTTCAGTAAAAAACCCAAATACTTAAAGCCTTCTTAGAAATATAGGAAATTAAAATGAAAAAATTTGATTAGACCCTATTTAGTCTCCTACTCTAGACCATTAAAGTGAACAGAGGATTTTTGAAAAATTATCTTCATGCCGATAGCAATACTATAAGTGTCCAAGACATCCTTCAACTTTCTAGCTTCCCTTAAACTACCATTTGTGAACAACAATATATCATCAACCAATAATAAATGAGATAAATAAAGGACCCCCACTTTGATCTTGGACATGGGTCTTACTCTCTTTGCATCTAAAATAACTATACTCAATCCTTCAACAACCAAAAATAAAAGTAAAGTATATAAATAACATCCATGTCTCAGTCCTCTCGAGGGTCTAAAGAATTTGGGAGCTGATCCATTGATATGAACAAAAAAAAGACACAAAATAAATGCATTTAATAATCCACTTTACTACTAGATAGCTAAAACCCACATGTAAGAGCATTAATATGAGATACAACCAGCTAGTTCTATCATAAGCTTTAGATAGATCTAGTTTAAGGACCATTGTAGGAAGATACTTAGTTTTAATAGAGTGAAGGCCCTCTTGTACAACTCCTATGGCTTCAAAAATATGTCTACTTGCTATAAACCTAAATTGCTTATGGAAAATAACTTTAGAGAAAATATTTTTCAATCTAACAACCAAAATCTTTGTAATGATTTTATAGATACAGTTACAAAACTAAATAGGTCTAAATTCATCAAAGGTTTCAGGCTTCTCCTTTTTGGGAATCAAAGCTAAAAAGTGGAGTTAAAAGCTCCCAAAATCTGATCACTCAACTTAACTTCCTCCATTACTCTGAGAAGATCCTCCTCACAAAGATCATAGAAAACTAGGAAAAACTCCACAAGCCATCCATTAGGCCCCAATATTTTATGTTTTTTTGAAAGAAGTTATAACAAATTTTAGTTCTTCCTTTGTGACTTCCTTCATAAGTAATTGATCATCCTCCTCTGTCAAAAAACTAGAAAAGAAAGTAGTTAACTGTAAAATTTCCCCAATATTGACTCTATCAGGTTCTTTATATATAGAATAAAAATGTTTTAATCCTAAATCTACTAACTCAGAGAAATTCCTTACAAGGACCCCTTCATTCTACATCTCCTAGATTCATAATTTCTCAACTCATATTCCCTTTTCCTAGAATGTAACAAATATTTGCAAGAGAAGAATATCTCCAAACCATCCCCTGAAACATATACCTCCCTAGAAGATTTACTTGACTGGTCAGAAAGACTTCCCCCAATGGCAAAAATATTTAGATCACAATCCCTATTCAATGTGTTTGAGGTTTCCAACCCATTATCCAATTCCCTAGAAAAATACTTATCCCTAGGACTTCTCTTTGGAGATTCATAAGGAAGTGTACACAATTATTTATTACCTAATTGTATGTTCTCCACATATATTGAACAATAATTGTCATAAGGCTTATATGATTGACCAATAAACTTAATAGTATTGAATTCCAATCTTTTCATAATTTTATTTGACTGTCTCCTTCTCTAACAATTTGTGAATAGTGAAATTGAGACAAATCTAGGTCCAAACTTTCCTCCTCCTTCTCTAGAGTTATAATTCCAAGTTCAACAACATCATTTTTACTTGTTTATGCCGAATCAGGGAGCACTACTAAGTTCTAAAAAATAGGTTTCTCTTTATTGTTGTTAGCTGACTTGAAATCCCCACTAGTCATTTATTTTATCCTCTATACTTTATGTGTAAAAGATTGAGAACATTCCTTAGCAATATGTCCATAAAATTTACAACAAACACATATAAAAGGAATATTCAAATAGTCTAGAATTTTATTATGAATTGTATTCCCCACAACTATCTCCCTACAATTCGGTAAGTCTTCATTAATATCCATCTCAACCAAAACCTGAGCTACAAGCCAAAAAACATTAGATTTGAAAGAAAAATCTATATCCAAGGTTTTACCTAATGAATCTTCAATCTTTTTCAAATCTCTTTCTGACCATAACTCCATTGGCAAACCTAGAAGTTTCACCTAGATTGAGATTCTCTTAGCAACTTCAGTCCTAGGATAAAAGTAAGTTGTCCAAGCCTTCAAAGCCAAAAAATAAAACCCCCAATACCAATGACCTCCCAAAAAATTTTGTGCATCTTCCTTAGATTGAAAAAGGAAACCTATCCATCCTCTAGCAAGTAAGTGAAAAATCGATCCATATCCTAAAATTGGGACCTATACCTTATGCGACCACTCATTTATTGTATTATCAATTATTTGACATCCATAAAACTTTCCAATAAGGACCTTCATTGAAAAATCTAAAACTTGATCCATCCTCAAGTTTTCCCCAAGTACCATTTTGATCTTTGACCTCCTATTTTTAACCATTTTGTGTGTCTTACACACTTTAGTAACCAAAGTTGTAGTTCGTGCTGATTAATAATTTAGACCTACTCCACTTAGGGCCTCTAGATCAAGAATTTTACCAATAAAACTAATAACAAGCAAAGGAAACTCTGTCAGATCAAGTGAGTCTGGGTTGTTTGGAGTCTGCTCAAGTTTTTCTTCCCTGCAATAAAATGCTTGTTCATTCATTAGACCCATCACTTGAGTAGAGTGTTTGGAGATACCTGAGAGTGAGAAGTCAATAGGAAAACTGAATTGGTCTGAACCTACTGACATAGACTCCCCTTTATCCACTAAATTTTGATGACCTGCAATATTATTCTAATCGCTCAAAAAACCCAAGGACCCATAGTTCTCAACTTCTAAGTCTTGTCCAGAGATGTGATCCTTGGCCCTTGGAGTTGAAAAGATGCACTACTCCTCAAAGGGGTCCTCTGATAAGTCCAAATATTCCTCGTCATTCTCCATCAAAACAAGAAACCAATTTCCCAAACTATACTACCATTTTAAAAATACCAAATTAAAATTAAAGTTAATATTTTCCTTTTACAAACCTTAGCTTTGCTACATGTACTTCATGATTTCGATTGATAAACTTCTTCAAGCAACCATTTACATGCACAAAAACATTCCTCCTTGTCAAAGTAACTCCTTTCACCTTTTGCATGTTATGATTCTAGAAAGAAAGTTGTCCAACCTTCATTTTCTTCACATGAACAGATCTAAGTGTACTTTAGTTTTAAAAAATGTTGTTTCTTGTATCATTATTTAAAGATATCAGTCATGAACTAGATCCACCTTCATTTTATTCACATGAATAGATTTGAGCACATTCTAGTTTCAAGAAAGATAGAATGTCACTTCTTGTGTTTTTATTTATTTATTTTCTATGTGCTTTACTTTGCAATCCCTATCTTTGTTGCGTGCACTCCGTAATTCCAACCAACAAAATTCTTTAAACTATTGTTCACATGCACAAAAATATTCCTCCTTAGCAAAGTAACTCCTTTCACCCCTTTGATTTAATTTTTTAGTGCTTCACTTTATAAACCCTAGCTTCACTCCACAATTCGACTTTCATCAAAATTGTAGATGGGTCTTCAACTATCATCAGACGACGATGACAAATCAACCATAGGTTTTTGCATCGGTAGCCATTTTCAAAAGGTCCAATAGTTTCTTCCTAGGGACCTAGAGGAGAATGGTCTGACTTACTTCAACTTTTCAAACTTCCTTATTCCACTTCGTTCTTCTGTTCACCTGTCCCCTCCACTAGTTGAGTTCCTTATCACTCCAAAAGAAATTAAATCACACTTGTAAAAATTAAAACGTACTTGTAGAAATTAAATCACACTTGCAAAAAATAAATCTAATCTCAAGTTAGTTATTTACGTAACCAAGAATTTATTTATTTATAAATATTCTTCCAATTGTTATGGTGTCTCTTTAAATTTTATTGTATAATTTTTATAGTGAGAATACATTGTATTTTTTATTTAAAATTTTAATGCTTAAAATTTTAGAATTTAGAATATAAATTTGAAGTTTAAATTTAGAGTGGTAAAGTTATATATTATATTTTAATAAATAAAGTTTGGTTAAATAAATATATATTAAATAAATAACATTCTTTATAAAAATAATTTTATATATACTATGTTCTTATAAACATTAATAAATATTTAAATTTCTATGTATTTATTTATTTTTTCTAGAGAATAAGGGGTTGTACTCGAGTTCCTCACCTTTGAAAAATCACAACTATCTCCTTTAAAGCTTGAGAGTTTACAAACAAATTTAATTCTCATCTCAATTAAGTTGTTAGAGCTAGATGCCTCATCATTTTTCATAAAATGTTTGAATTCTTGATTTTTATTTTCTGGTTCTTCCTTAATTTTATGCAAGAGTACAAATATTCTAGAATTCGACATCCTTCTTAACATTTTTCTGTAGCAACTTTCACAAAACCAAAACTCCACCTCTAATATCTATGCATTGCATCTTAGTAAAGTAATATTAAGAAACATTGCACTATCATAGTCTGCTTTAGCAAATTTGGATTGCTAGTTTCCTTCATGTAGCATTAGTGCAACCACAACAATTGTAATAAATATTTTATATGAAAACACATTAATGCTATAAAATAAAGAAAATATTACCAATGAAAAATGTTAAATTAAATCTTAATCATTATTTGATTCAGGAAATCAACATTTTCTTGTTAGCTTCAGCCAAACTTGTTGCATCAACCATGGAAAATAGAATTTAACTTCACAATCCTCAATTAAAAATCCTATGTTGGCTAGTGTATCGACACATTTTTTTCCTTCCCTTAATTTATATATAAACCTAATTTCTTCAAACTCTATAGCAAGATATTGTATTTATGCAATTATCTCTTGTATATTCCATGGAACTTTTGCTTTCCTCAAAATTGCATTTATTACTATTAATAAGTCACCTTCTATCGATATCCATACTATGTTCCATTTCATTTGTTTATCTTTTTTAATCCTTACAAAGTTGCCCAAACTTCAACATCATTATTTGTCTTAAATCCACTATTGAAAGCATAATGAGACAAAATATTTCCTCTATTATTTCTAATTATTCCTTAGTTCATGTTCCTTTCTCTATGTTTGCTCTTGCTTCCCTCAATCTCACTTGATAATTTGAAGATTTTCCTCTTTTTACCTTGTTTGTATTAGAAGGTCTTTATTCTCTTCTTTAATATTCTTTTATAACATTCTTTTTCATTAGACTTATCCTCTTTTGGCCCCACTACAAAATTTTTTGACTTGTTTAGCTCATTTTTTGTAATATTCTTATTAATGATAGAGGTTTTTTTTTTTAATAAGCTATGTGTGGCTTCTATTGGGGGTCACTCCCATTACAAAAACAAAACATTACATTGTTATCATTACATTTATAACAAGTTAATTAAAGTGTATCCAACTTTGTCTTTCTATCATAGATATTCTTCATTTGCCTTTCTATCAAAGATATTATCCATCTTCCTCAAACTACTATGTTTCCACAATCAACTCCTTTTATATCAAATATATTTCGAAATTTAATTCTATAAAGATGAAATTCAACATTGCAAATGGTTAAAATATTTGATGCCCAACTTTTATATATAAATATACTATCTATAACAACCTCACAATTTCTTAATACTTTTTTTAGGGTTCTTATTCATTCCCCTAATATTCCAAGATATTATTTTCATTGTTATTTTTGTTTTTATTTGTGGGTTTAGCCCAACTTTGGGTTAACGCTTGTGATATTTGCATTTATTTTCCTAATCAATATCCATCTAGGTTTATTTTTCTCTTTGTTTTTGCTTCTTGGGTCTTCCTCTCTTTTTTCATTCTCAACAATACTTTCATCTTTATCAATCTCTTTAATCTTCTCATACTGCTCATAGTAAGATGTATGATTTACCTTGTTCTAAAGGATTTGAAGTGCAAGAAATAATCTCAAAAATATAATCTTCTTTATGTTGCCTTGGAAACCCTAAAGTGCAAGGATGCTCTTTTGTAGCAATTACCTTCTTATTCTGCCCTAAAAACCCTAAATTGTTATGGGTTTCCTCCAACCTCATTTCTCTATTATGCTGCTCTTGATACCTTAAAGTGCAAGGGATAACATCTTCAACAATTTCACTTTTATTACCTGGAGAGGATTCTATACTACTTGAGGAAAATGAAGATGATTTTCCTGGAATGAGCTTGACCTCTTTTGCCATCTTTATTTTAGGATTTATCTCCACATCTTCTTTAGCACCTTTAATTCAATCTGAACTTGCCAAAAGGTATTGTAGGCAAACTTTATTTACCTCTTCAATTGGAGTGGAATATCCTTAATTTGATCTAGCTTTTATATGATTCCCTTGCTTCATATTAAAGTTTATCTCATGGCTAGATTTTTTATCTCTTTCTTCATAGTTTTCACTTTGTAAACTCTTGTCATGTGTCCAATCTCATAATAATTATGGCAAAAAAATGCGATATTTTCATAATCTTCTTGTTGATTACGTTCTCTTGATTCATATTTAAGCTTAATGGATTATGGTAAAGGTTTTGAAATATCCATAGCAACACATATTTAGGTATATATAACATGGTTTCACTCCTTAGTTGTTAGTCATTCCTTGATGAATTCCCTTAGGGTATTTCCAATATTTTTCAAAACATCATTATTTATAAGCTAATATGGATGTCCAAAAAGCCTATCCCACATCGAAAGCCTCTTAATAGTTTTTTTCTCAATAGAAAAGTTTTCATTCCATGGTATCAAATAAAGTATATCTCTTCCCCTAAACCATGGATCACCAACCATTATTTATCCCCAATTTTTGAATTAGAAAAGATAATGAGGAAAAACCTTTAGGAAGAAAAGTCATAGTATAATTTTTTTGGTAGATTGAAAAATAGATTTTGAAAGGGCCCCAAAACCTTATTACAACAGATGCAACATTACAACCATAAGAACATTAAAAAATCCATAGGGACAGTCCCAAAAGGATGATCCCAGCTACCAGGGGCAGGTGAACCAAGGGAGAAAAATTGACAAAAACAAAAACCAGAGAACAAGGCTCAATAGAGAAGGAAATCATCATTCAGTGATTTCCACGTGATCACTAGGGATGCCACCTTCATTCTTGAAAATTCATAGTATAATTTGAATTCAATCCCCATTTCTACTTAATCCAATTTTGAATCTCCAAAAACCCTAGCTATGATCTATGAAATTTACATATTAATCCTCTACTTTTGAGAACCATTATATCATGCTCAATCATCTCATCCTTGATACTTCTGGTATAACATCTGTTACATGGATTGAACTTACCATGTATTTGCTCTTCTTCTTATCTCCAACCTGGACCTCCATACTTCCAACTAGGGCATCCTGACTTCCCATTAGGGCTTTCAAATATGACTTTCCTTCCATATTAGCTAATGGGGCTTGCTCTTGACATACACTCCCTTTTGGTTCACACTCTCTCTCAAATCACACTCGCTCTCAAATTACACTCTCTCCTACCTCATACTTGCTCCCAACTTGCACTCTCTCCTGGATCACAATTGCCCTTATCTCTTCTTTTTCCTAGCGTTCCTCCAATTCAACAATTTTTTGGAAATAATGTTCCACATATTTGTGGTAAGGGTTTGAAGCATTGATGTATTTTAGATGAACTTGTTGCTCTTATGCCATGACTGAATCCAAACTCGCACTCCCTCTTAGCTCACACTCATTCTTAGCTTGTACTCTCCTACCTCGTGCTCGCTTGCGGCTTGCACTCCCACCACATCCAATCATATTTCATAGAGGTATTAACATCTAATGTTGCATTTCCTTTACTAGTTTTCTTCTCCTAAATGGTGCATGGTACTTCAAGAGAATCTTCAAAATTTTATAAGACACATTCCTTATGTTCATAAGGAATGTACCTTCCTAGAGTAGGATCATATTGAATAGAAGGTTCCTTATTAATATTTTGAATCTCTTATATTGTGTCCTCTAAGCTTTGATATTATTTTACTTCATAGGCTAAAGCCTCAAAACAATTGATATTTCTTCCAATATCCTTTCTTACTGGTCTCCATTATTTATTTGCTTTTATTTGTTTAGAGTTATTTTTTGGAAGTTGAAAACCATCACGATCCATGTTCATTTGTAACTTTCTCTTGCGATTTTCTACATATGTTTCTGTTGGACTCTTCTTAGGGAATGATCTCTCAATATGCCCCGCCTCATGACATCTTCTACATATAAAAGATATATTTCATAATCCATGGTTTGGATCCATAACTTACCCCCATACTTAAGAATGATTAATTTTGATAAAGGTTTACTTATATCAATCATGATAAATATCCAACCATAAATAGCCAAGAATCCATCTTTTGTAGTTTTTGAAATCTCAAGGAATTTTCCTAGAGTGTTGCTTATTGCCTTAAAGTATCCATTTCCAAAAATTCAATGGGCAACCCATACATCCTAACCTAGATTAGTCCTAGGGATAGATTTACATTTTGAGTACAAAGCCTCCATACCAGCGGATAAGGAAGAGTCTTGCTCTTCCGAAAAACTAAGGACCTCATTTTAGAATTCAATCTCTTTCCTCCTTGGAACAAAAAATGGCTAGAAAGAAACCATTGGGAAAAAAGGATATACTCACTCTTAGAGATTTCAACTTCTATGAATCTATTTTCTCAAGGCCAAAGCCTGTGGTCAAAACCCATTAAATTTACCAAAAACTATCGTATCCTTGAGCAACGAGGATCACCTCTCTATGAGGCCCTCACTAGCCTCTACTACTAAGGATGAATCTAAGGATTTAGTTGTAAATCGATCCATGAGAAGGAAACTATAACTTCAAATCTATTGAAATTACCATAATATCCTATAGTGATTATAATATTTGATTAAAAAACCTATAATAATTTGCATGCAAAATTTCTAAGATAAATAAGAGGAAAAGGAAACTTAGGTGAAAAATTCTATGCCCACACAATATGTCTTATCTTACTGATGCCTTATCCCTTGATTGTTCCTCCCATCATTTAAACCTTGGTTGACATATATCTACAATTTTGTTTTGCGCAACTTGAAAAATCATCATCGTCCTTGTTCTAGACGGTTGATTTCACAAGGTCGTATCTCCCTCAATATTGATCGGATTCCTTCATATGACACTCATTTTAAAGCTCTTCAAATTTTGCACAAATTGGTCCAAGAATCATCTGAATCAAACACTCCTTCGTAAAGATATGAATCCTAAAAGATGAGATATCTTTTAGAAACAAATGCCCTAATATTGCCATAGTTTCAAATGATCGTCTCCACATGTTCATCTCTCCCTCAATACTGATTGAATTCTTTTGAATAACTATTCATTTCAAAACTTTTCAAAATTTGTACAAAATAACATAAAAATCGTGTGAATTGGACAACTCTATGCAAATATATAACTCCTAAAAGATTATTCGTTTTTGAAAAACATTATCTTAACTCTATCAACTCCTATTTTAAATATTTTAAATATCAAATAACATGAATACAATCAATTAAATTCAACTTTTATCTTTATAATTATATGTAATTAAACCATTCATTTTAATATGTTTTTTTGTAAGCGAAAAACCCCTTGCGGGGTCGCATTGGTCTGAGAGACCACGAACAGGGGGTTCTACACTGTCAAAGTCACCCGGGCGTCGCACCCGACCCTACCTGCACCAACACATTTGAATATGTTTTAAATTATTCATAACAATTTCCATATAATATTGACGTAAAAAAAAACTTTTGTATTTTATAAAAAAATTATCTAAAAAATCTGATGAGAATTAATCTTATTGTATTGCTGTTATATTTTTAAATTTTAATTTTAATTTTAATTATTCTTATTATAAATATAAGATGGATTACAAAAACCAGAATCGTGGTTGTAGACAAAAGACATGGACCTTGCCAATCCATTCTACTTTGGCACAATTTCCTCCACTTGATAGGAAAACAAATAATACTGATACTTTTAGATGATATGACACATCATCTAATGTCACATTCACATGGACGCACTTAAAGCATTGAGACAAACAACTTTAACAAATTTCACTCAGGTGTTCAAGGTACTTCATGAAAAAATTTAAGGGACATTTTAATGTTACGTTGGCATTTTATTTTAACTTTTAACGTTTTTTTACTATTTTTTATAAAAGTGTGATTTTTAGGACACCTTAACCTTATATCATTGGTGTTAAAGCTTTTTAACACTACGTTAAACAAAAATGTGATCCTTAATTAATTTGTTGTATTTTTATCTGTAACCCTTAATTATACTACAATTATATTTGTACCCTAAAAATGTGACCCTTAGCGGTTGTATTAACCCAATTATACTACCCGTTTTTAAGTGGTCAAAGAATATAAAGTAAACTTCAATCAACCTCGCCAATGATTTGACATTCCGTGAAGCAAGCTTTATCACTTTTGTTTCTTATTAGTCTGTCCTAAGTATGGAGGAGACTAAAGGATCAAGTTTTCTAAAATTCCAGATAAGTGTGAAGTTCCGTAGAAGGAATCAATTCACTAGTCATAAGTTTTAAGAATAACTCAAAGCGATCTTTATTATTTTTGATGATGTGTGGTTATACAATATATTTTATGTTTGTATTTGGAATTGTATATTATGTATTTTAATAAAGATAAATGTGTAAATTAATTATTTTCTAGGATTTAATTAAGATTTGAATTTTATAAGTAAATTTTAATATTTATTTATATATTAGAAAAAATTATTAGAATATGGACCTTCATACTTAAATGAAGATTTAAATTTTAGGGTAAATTTTGATATTTATCTATGATTTAAAATAAATGGTTATGGTGAAAAGTATAATATAAGTATTTAAAGAGAAATTTTTTTGGATGAATCTTAATAATTTGTTTTGTATAGGAAACCTCTATAAGCTCTAAACGATTGGATAAATATGAAGTCAATGAGATTCCTCACCATTGACAGAATCAAACTAGAACAACCTATAACCAATCACTCAACTCCTACCAACCAACCTATCTATTTTAGGTTAAAATTTTAAGGTGCTTGTAAAAGGATCTTGATCCTTTATGTAATAGTTTGAACTTGGATCTCTTAAATGAGAACCCAAAGATATACCACTACGATATCTTAATGAGACCCCTCACCATTAAAGGAATCAAACTAAAACAACCCATCACCAAGCACTCAACTCTACCAACTAACCTATCCATTTTAGGTTAAAATTTTTATGTGCTTTTAAAAGGGTCTTAATCCTTAATGTAATAGTATGAACTTGGATCTCCTAAATGAGAACCCAAAGATATACCACTACGATATCCCAATAGGATTAAATTTTTTAAAATAAAGTGCGCTACCAACCAACCTATCCATTTTAAATTAAAATTTTAATGTGCTTTTAAAAGGGTCTTAATCCTTTATGTAATGGTTTGAACTTGGATCTCCTAAATGAGAACCCAAAGATATACCACTATGATATCCCATTAGGATTAATTTTTTTTAAATAAAGTGCCCTACCAACCAACCTATCCCTTTTAAATTAAAATTTTAATGTGCTTTTAAAAGGGTCTTAATCCCTTAAGTAATGGTTTGAACTTGGGTATTAAATTTTTTAAAATAAAGTGAATATTTTTTAAAAGGGTCAAATCTCTTGTGCAATGGTTTGAACATGGGTCTCTTGGATGAGAACCCAAAGCCATACCACTATGTTGCAAGGTGGACGTTAATATTTTTATGCCTATGGTGTTGTACTAATTAATTGGGAACACAAAATTTTTATTCATACATTAAGTTACATATTTTATGCACATAATGTTAAAATAACTAGCTAGAAGAGAAATTCAACTCATCCACCAAGCTTCCAATTTTATAGGTAAACAATAACATTTATCTACATGTTTTGGAGCAAGTAGTGGAAAATAAGAGTTTCATAACTTAAACCAAAGTTTTAAAAGATAAACTTTAAAATCTCATTAAAATTATGTTGTTTAGGATGGTTAAAATGTGATCTTCAACTAAGAGATTAAGATTAAAAACTTATCAAATGATATAATATTACAATATAGTTTGTTGAAATATTTTTAATGACATGGTGATGATGTAATATAGGTGAGACTCCTCATATAATTAATTAATAAAAATTAAATGCTAAATTAGAAAATAAATTAAGAAAGAATATATATGTGTGTTTGTTATGTGGATTTAATGGGAGTTATTTTTATTAAAATAACAAAAGACTACATTATTGTTAGGCCATTTAAACCATGCCGAGTTTCTCTTCTTATTAAATATATTCTTCTTTTGTTTTTCATCAAAGATATTCTTTATATTTTTCAAACAATTTTTTGACATCATTTTTATTAAGCGATAAATCTCACTTGTCCAATTACCTTGTAAAATTAAAGTTTTGTCAAGACAAAGATTAGCATCATGATTGACTAAACTATAACCTACTTGATTTTTTTATCAATGTTCAAACATCTAAAATCATACTACCTTGGAGTTAAATCATGCTACAATTGAGCTAGAAACTTTTTCATTTTTATCCACTTTGCAACTATGAGTAGCCAAACTCCACCATAAAAAACAAATCGCTGACTATCATACAACTCGAGGAGCCCAAATCAAAGCTTACCTTTACTGGCTTAGAGTTGGAGATCAAATTTCTAAAGAAGCTTCTCAAATCTCCAAAAATATCAAATGCATCAGGGAAGGTCAACATGTTTGATCAGAACTCCCTAATATCCCACAAGCATTTGTTTAGCATTATCAATTATTTTTCAAGGCCCAACCTTCGTCACCTAAACAAGATCTTGCTCTACAACAATATGCAATTGTGGTCCTTGTAGGCTCTCCACTTCATAGCAGGTCTTATGTGACCAACTGCTCACTAAAATATGAACTACAAGAAGCTATCTTCTCCATGGCCAATGATAAAGCCCCTGGTTATGATGGCTTTCGTTGTGGATTTTACAAATCCTTATAAGATATTGTTGGCCAGGATTTGTTTCAAGTCTATTATAAGCATTCTATACCAATGTGGTAGGCAATATCATCAAGGGTAATATTAAATTCATACCTAAAACTAAATATCTAAAGGAAATCTATAATGGAGGCTTATTACCTTATTGAATGTTTCTTACAAAATCATTGCTAAGGCTTTGGCAATGTATCTATAAAACCTGCTTTCGCTAAATGTTCATCCTAAATAGACATGGTTCATAAAAATAAGTATATTATAGATAACATAATTGATGTATGAGAAGGTATGCAACAGGCTCAAACCTCTCGGTAAAAAGCCTTGTTTATTAGAATTTGTTTTTTGAAAGCTTATGATCGCATCAAGTTGGCCTTTCATCGTTGTAATACTACAAGCTTTGGGATTTTTGCCAACCTTCATTCACTATGTCAAGATGCTTTTTGTAGATGCCTTTGCTTGTTTTACTATAAATGGTAAACAACCCTCCTCATTTGGTCTCTTCTGGTCTATTCAATAGGTTATCCACTTTCTCCAACACTTTATATGTTGGTTGCTAAGGAATTTGGGTATTTACTTGCCCATGCAATTTCTCAAGTTTAGGTTAAGGGTATTTCCCTCCCCTACACTACTTAGTAGCTAGTTAATGACCAATTTGTACATGACTCCTTCCTCACTTTATTGGAGGAAGAAATAAGTATCAAACAAAAATTACAATGCTTGGACACATTTTGCCTAGCATATGGCTCCAAAATTCAATGAATAAAGATGCAATATCAATGTTAATCCTTCTTCCCTAAGCCTTCTTGGATTAATCAATTTGGTTGGAAATGGATTGTCCTTAGTGAAATGTTCAAGTTTATCAGAATCCCCTTTGCCTTTCACTCTTCTTCCTCCACTCTTTGGCAATTTATAATTGCTAGAGTTGATAAGTTACAATAATGGATTTTGAAATTTTTGTCTTTACGAAGCAAATTTCAAGTTTTCTCTAAGGTACTCATTGTAATCCATGTGTACTACTCTTGTTGGGCTCCCTCCAAAGCTTCCTACCATAATATTGAAAAAAAAAAAAATTATGGGCTTTCTCCAAGGGAAAGGCTTTTATTGTATCACTTGAAAATTTTGTTGACTTCCATGTGACTCTAAAGGTCTTGGATTCTTGGACATCCATCACAAGGGGCTTGTCCTCTATGCAAAATGGGTCATTCGAGCATTGGAAGGCAAAAAATCCTAGAAATTTTTGCTTCATCATTGCATTGCTTTAGGCACTCCATATGGTTGGCAGACCTAGAAGGAGCTTGGAATTTAGACCATCCTTTAGACTAAATTAGTCAAGGTATCTATCCAACTTTAGGAAACCTTTGTGGCTAAAAGTATTTGGAAATTATGGGAAGCCATTAGACCTTAACTAATTTAGAATGGGAATGGATTAAGTACTAGACTTTCAATTAACCAATAATCTTTGTGGTGGTCATTTGTAATCACTCATCGGGACTGACCTCTTGCCAAGGTCTCATGGATTTATGTTTTAAAATTCTTTCATTGAGATATTGGAGTGGTTTCATACTTCTTTCCTAGAGTGATAATAAATTGGCTTTTCTGGTTTGAAGCCAAAGCCAAATTTAGATTGGTTAATCAAGATATTGAATCCTTCCAAGAGGTTGTGATTATGTCCCTCCATAAATACTCCATAAAATTAGGATTATAACCTCTTGGCCCTAGTGGACAGACTAGAAATAATTCTTAAATACCCCATTTTGCAGGTGTATCCTCTATTAGGGTCTCCTCTTTGTAAGAGATTGGTTTATTTAGGGATCGCCAACCCATGATGCCCACACTGTTGTCAATGTGAAAACATCAAACATCTATTTTGGTTTTGCCCTAGACTTTAAATTCCATGGACATGGATTTATGATTTCTTCAAGCCTGTCAGACCTAAGCCTCTCTATTAGCCATGATTTTTCTAGGAGATTAGCACAACATGCCAACCAAATACACCCAACTATGACATACTTTTAGAGTGGATATTTTATTTGATATTTGGAAAGATAAAAATGTAGTTATTTTTTCTAGAGCATATGTTGACACCCATTTGTCATTGACTATTAAAGCTAAAATTTATTTCAATGTGCTTTTATAGTTCCATGTACAGGTGAACAAGGTGGTCTTAGAGGTATCTCATTTATAGACTCTTATGAACCATTAGGTTAACACCCCATGCATTGTGGCACACATATTGCCAACCTCTTCATATAGGAGTCAGTATCACAGTAACCATAATCAAGTTTTATAAGCTCCCCACTATAGTCCTCAACATAGAGTTGGAGATTGGAATCACTTGCGACCTCGTTCTTCTTAGCCTTATGATTGAGAATCCTTAAGCCTAACTGTATCAAAATATCATAGGTCCCAATATAAGTAAGCCATAATATTATAGGTCAAAATATGAATAATCAAAAGTAGAATTATATATATGAAAATATATATCGAGGCCAAAAAAATAATGAGATAACATTCACTTATAACATCAAATATGAATGTATAATGGTAAAAATCATTCATGTACATGCATGAAGAATACTTACAATAAAATTGCTCAAAATTTGTATACAAAATTTATTATCAATGCTTGCTATGTGGTGATCTCTACAGATTGTTTTCCCTTACATTGTATGGATCTTTGTCTCCATAATATAGACATAGTAATATGACTCTTCAATACTTATCTATTGCACTCCTCACATATTTTGGAGATGCAACCTTTCATATTCTTGACCTTCAGATTTTCATCTTACCACTTGTATACTAGACTCTTCACTCTCTTCTTGCATGCATACTTTAACTCTATGACAATTGCACACTTCTACATGACTCTTACTCTCCTACATGCACTCCTATTAAAAGACACTTGTAGACATCTCCACATTAAATATTTTTATACTTACATACATGACACTTGTGCACATTATCTCAATACGCACTTACACTTACTTATATGATACTTGTGCATATCCTGCATATTTCACTCTTGTATGACACTTGTGCATATCCTACACATAGACACTTACATAAAAAGAAAATATAAATCACTCATCTAAATTATAGACACAAACCCTAATCTATTACATATTTTCATTTGTACCATAAAGGTACCATGGGGGTACATTTGCATGTACCAAATAATGTAATATTTTCCAACAAAAAACTTGGAATATCAAAAAATTATCAACTAGTTATGAACATCATGCAAGATGCTTTATTGGATATGCTAAAAGAATAAAGCAAAAAATAAAGCACGTGCATGTGCATGCTTTAATTTCTAAATTAAAACATGTGCACATGCATAGGATAATTTGGGATAATTACTCGGAGCAACTTATACATTACAACTACCACTATGACTAGTCAACTATAAAAAACTCCTAATTTTTAGGAGTGGAAAAAGGAGTAATTTTTTTGGAGTTAGATAATGAATAAATCCTCCTAAAATATGATTTCCCAATATTTGAGGAATATTTAATTAATAAAATACTAATTAAATCCTCATTTAATAAAATGTACCAAAAATAGAGGAAATTATTCCCTAAAATGTAGGATATGGCTCGACAATGCTTGGAATTCTCTAAACAAACATGTTGTGAAGCATTTAGACATCAAATTTTCTTCAAGAACAATGTGTAGTTGAAGCATATGTAGTACTAGAAAGAATCCAAAAATAAATAACAAATCCTATTGATGCTAAGGATTATGAATGTGGAGTTGATGATGCTTGAGCTCCGTCAAATCCTTCTTCGTTGATTTTAAAGGAGAAAAACCCAACACTATTGCAAGAGGGTAGAAACCTAAACAAAGACAATAGAACATGGGTATAATGGTTGAAGGAGAAGAGAAGTGGGAAGGAAAATAAGGAACAATAAATTTTGATCTCCTCTGAAATTGAGGCAAGAGTATATTTGAATATTCTTGATAAAATCTATGAAAGAGATTTAGAATAGACTTAATAATACTCTAATAGAAAAGTTCATTAGCTCAAGACCAACAGAGTATCATATCAAAAATATTGAGGCTAATTATTGCAAAGTTAAAGGGCATATGGAATTCTCCTTTCTGCCAAAATGTTTTTTTCCTAAGAATGAGGAAGATTGTCATAGGGCTCTTCTAAGAGGCCCATGGTTTATGGGTAGATTTGGCCTATATCTCAAGAAATGGGCTCTTGGCTTTAACCCTAACACAAAGAGGATAGATGTGGCCCTAGTATGGGTAAGGCTCCCTATTTTACCTCTAGAATTTTAGGAGGGAGTTTTTGAAAGCATAGCAAACTCCTTTGGGTGCTTTCTCATGGTGGATTTTGTTACCAAAGAAATAAAAAGGGTATTTTTTGCTAGAATGTGTTTCATGGTTGAATCAAGATAGAAACTACATAAGAAAATCAAATTGATCTTGTTGTGACCACTTCACAATGACCCCAAGATTGGGGACCCATTGAATTTTTGAAGCTTTTGATGCTTGTTTTTGAAGTGTTGACATCATTCAATTGGTTGTTATTTTGTTTTGTTGATCTTCTTTTGAAAATCTCAAGATTTGATAATTGTGATTTTAAATGTTTTAATTTAAAAAAAAAAACTTTAATTTTAATGTTTAAATTAAATCATTTAAAGTTATTAAATTAAATATTTTAGAGCATAATTTTAATGTTTTAAATCATTCATTTTAAAATTCTAATTAAAATATTTAAATTTCATTTTGATTGTTTTTGTTTCAAAGTGTAATATAAATGTTTTAATTAAAATATTTAAAGTATATAATTTTAATATTTTAAAACATTCATTTTAAAGTTTAATTACAATATTTAAAGTTTATTTTGAATATTTTTATTTCAAAGTGTATTGTAAATGTTTTTTTTTTAATATTTAAAGTACATTATTATAAAAAGTTTTGTGTTGATTTGGTAGGTTTTCAATATGATGTAGAATAGAATGAACGAACAAAAGAGCGGAAATCAAAGATAATGATATGGTTATAAAATCCATTTTAAATTGTAGAACATAATGATCGAACATAATGTTAAATTATAGGCCATTGAAAACCAACAAAAGGGGTTAGATAGATTGAAAAGATAAGATCGGAAGAGAAGATATATTGGAGAATTGAAGAACATATTTGTTGCATTGAAGGACGCCATCCATTGTTACAGAGTTTAGGTTTTTTGAAGTCTAATTTTTTAATTGAAATATCAATCACATTTGACCTTATTGTTTTATTTAATAACAATTGCGCATGCGGATGGTGATTTTAATAAATAATTTAATATGTCATTCATTTCATTACCCTAGAAGATTGCATCTATTTTACAATTGATAGTGCAAATGCAGATCACACTAGAGTAAGTTAAGATTTTCAGGAAATTCTTTTCTATAAATGCAAGGTTGACAAAGTTTATTTTAGTAATCTATTTGTTTGTTCCAATTTTTTGCACATTTTATTTTTATTTTCCTAACCCTAATATTTTTTATTTTATTTTATTTCATTTCACGTATAAATCAAAACCCTAAATTTTAATATAAAATTTTCAATCTTATATTAGGTTCAATGTTATTTCATTTATTAAACTCTCGATATTTCATATTCTAAAATCAACATTAGAGTTAAAAGAAGAGCGAGCAGGCGGGAAGTGATGAACTAGGGTTTCTGGAGCTAGGGAAAATCTAGGGCATCAGGTGGGTTGCCGAAGTGTTTTTCTGGTTACTGTGGATCTGAAGGCAAGTTTGCTGCCCCAGGAGGGTCCAATGGGGACTCCTCCGGATCCTCTTACAGGGAGAAATAGCTCTTATGCAGATTTGTTAAAAGATAAATCTCCATCCAATACTGACGAAGCACAAAGAACTGCACTTAAAATGCTCTTTACGGATGCTGGAAAGAGATCAACAACTCAACGAGTTAATGGATGCCTTCCACAGTCCGAATCAAGGCCCAAGATTGTCATTGAGCCAAGGATGGTCGAAGAAACAGTCTTATACAGAGCCAATCACGATCTGATCTGTAAATTCATGGGTATTCGCCCTACCCTGAATTTTTTGCATTCTTGGGTCCGACAAAACTGGGAGCCTCATGGTGAGTACTCTTTATGGTTTATTAGCAATGGGTATTTTATTGTTAGTTTTTCTTCTCTGGCCGATAGAAATAGGGCTTTCGAATCCAGAAAAGAGGAATCATGGTCCGACAGGATTATTTGTTCAACCCTGGAGAGTGGGATTCGATCCTCGAATTGAACCCATTGTTGTCCCGATTTGGATCCGTTTGTATGCACTTCCAATGGAGTTTTGGAGTGAGCAGGTTTTGGAAATTATCGATAATTCCCTTGGAAGACATTTGGGTGTCTCCAAAGACACAATAGAAGGAAACACAACTGTTTATGCAAGAATATGTGTGGAAATGGATCTTAGCCAGCCTCTACCGACAGAGGTGGAACTTGAACTGGCAGGACTATCTTGGATTCAACAGCTGGATTATGAGGCTCTGCCCTTCAGATAGAGAGTTTGCCACAAATACGGGCATTTGGCCCGATTTTTCCCAAATAATATGAACACAAAAATGGAGGCTCCGCTAGGAATGTCAAATCTTCCTAAGGAGGGTAAGTCAACAATAAACAAAGAACCAACCAATACTTCTCAGGGTAAAGAAGCTCAGAGAGATGGTTTTGAACAGCCCAAAAGAAGGAGAAGGCAAAAGAAAAAATATGGTAAAGAGCAAACCCAACTCAAGCCCGCCAATAGGTATGAGATATTTAAGACACTAGTGGACCAAGAGGATCAATTCATGGAAGGAGTGGATGGGAATAGTGAAAATAATAACATCCACGTTCAAGCTCCTCTTTCATCTCCCCCCGTCATAGAACAGGTAATTGAGTACACTGAGTTACCGCAGTCAGAGAGTGCAGGGGCATTGATAGTGCATAACCAAGAGCGACCAATAATTAAGGATGTCGGCATGGGAATAGCAAAAAAGAACGAGAGAAAGGCCAACTTTAGGGATAACTCGGGTGGAAAAGAGATCAAAAAATAGCAACTCTCAAGGAGTGGGTAGAAAATCAAATAAGGAATTGCTAGCAGTTCAAGGAGACAAAGCCGATCACCTGGAGGATCGGTGAGGCCAATAGATTCTTACTGCTCTCAAGGTAACCAATGATTATACAATCATGGAATGTTAGGGGTTTAAATAGTAGAACCCATCAATCTGTTGTTCGAAGACTCTTAGAAAAATGTAAAACAGATTTTTTGCTTATTCAGGAGACAAAAATGTCGTTAGATCTTATGTGTAAAACAATTAACAGAATTTGGAGGGGTGTTGGTCATATGGAAGTGGCTGCCCAAGGTGCCTCAGGGGGGATTGTTACTCTTTGGAACTCTCTTGAATGGACTGCAATAGAACATATAGCTTGGAGGGGTGTTCTCACATCACATTTTAGGAATAATGTCACAGTTGAACATGTTTTAATCACAAATTTTTATGGGGCTCAAAACCTTGATGGTCAGAGGCTTCAATGGAAAGTTGTGCATAACATGAGAATCTCAAGGGAAGATTTAGACTGGATTATTGTTGGGGATTTTAATGCTAAATTATCTTCTAGAGATCAGGAAGGGGGAACCCCAATTTTGGACCCAGGGGATCGACTTATGATTGCCCAAGTCCAGGCTTTTCACTTAGTGGATATTAAATGCCACTGGAACCAACTATACTTGGACTAATAAGAGGAGGGAGCCACATAGCGGGGAAGGTAAAGTTAGACCATTTTTTGGTTTCGGAGGAGGCATTTGTAAAATGGAATACAAAATTTCAGATTTTGGAGGGTCCAGTTTCAGATCACTTTCCCATTTTGTTGGAAGGAGGGATTAAGACAGGGAAACATCACAAACCTTTTAAATTTGAGAATTTTTGGTTACAAAAAGAGGAACTTCGAAAGAAAATTCCACAGTGGTGGGAAGAAGGTCGCCCAGCATATGGGACAACAATGTTTAGATTCCACAAACAACTTCATTATGTCAAAGCTCAACTGAAACATTGGAGGCGAGCTAACAAGACAGACTTCGAGGTCCAAAGAGCTCCTTTGGTGGCCGGATGGGATGAGGTTCAAAAACACTTTAGGGAAGGAACAATTACGAGAGCGGCTCAAAGCCGAGGATGATGCCTTGCGTAAAGCGGTTGAGGACATTGACAACCAAGAGGAGACCTACTGGAAACAGAGAGCAAGAACCACTTGGTTATTAGAAGGTGATAGAAATACCAAATTTTTCCATCGAACTGCCTGTGCTAGGAGACAGATGAATAACATGGAAGCTCTTCAAGATGAGAACGGACACTCCTTTGATACACTTCCTGGTATGCATTCCCATTCAATGGATTATTTTTCTAAACTATTTAAGGAAAGTATGGTGCAAGATGAAGAGGCTCAAAACGACGTTATTGTTGTCATACCTTCCATTATCTCTGAAGAAGAAAATCAGACCCTTCTTAAACCCATTGATAGAGAGGAGCTGAAGAATGTGGTCTTTGGAATGAGCACCGAAAAAACTCCAGGTCCAGATGGCTTTCCAATTGAGTTTTTTCAGGCCTTTTGGGATAACTTGGAGGAGGATGTAATGGCTGTTATAGAGGAGTCCAGAGGTAGTAAAAGAATGCTTAAAGCATTAAATCATACTTTCATTACTTTAATTCCAAAAGGGGAGGAGGGGGTACATATTTCAGATTATAGACCTATTGCCTTATGCAATGTGATATATAAAATAATCACAAAGGTAATGGTTGAGCGGCTAAAACCTCTTTTACATAACATTATCTCCTCCGAGCAAGGGGGTTTTGTAGAGGGTAGGCAGATCTTGGATGGGGTGGTTCTAGCTCGGGAGGCAATCCATACAATGCAAACATCGGTAATAAAGGAATGTTCATAAAATTAGATATGTCAAAGGCTTATGATAGGGTGGAGTGGAGTTTCTTGTCAAAGATGATGGCAGCCTTTGGTTTCTCTCAGGATTGGATAGAATGGGTCATGAGTTGTGTTTCTACTCCGACTTACTCAGTGTTAATCAAGGGTCTTCCCTCGCAACCATTTGGAGCCACTCGAGGCCTTCGTCAAGGGGATCCTTGCTCTCCCTATATTTTCCTCATTTTGGCTGAAGGATTAGGTAGACTTTTCTTGAGGAGAAGACAACAAGGTTTGCTAACAGGTATCAAGGTGGGTGAGGAAGTTTTGACTCACCTACAGTTTGTGGATGATACAGGATTGGTGGGAGTGGCCAGCTTCAGGGAAGCAAGAATGATCAAAGATACTCTTAATGTCTACCTTAGGGCTTCAAACCAAGTCATCAATGATAAAAAATCCAAAGTGGTCTTTCTCAATCTTGATCAAAGGCTTCAGAGACGAGTTCTAGAGATCTTGGGATTCACAAGGACTTCTCTCCCGAGTGGTTTACTTGGGGGTCCCTTTGCATTTTAAAAAACTAAAAATAGATATCTGGAGGAATCTTTTGGATTGTATCAAGGATAGAATGAATCATTGGTCTCACAAATGGTTAAGCTATGGGGGTAGATTAACTTTTTTATAGTCGGTCATTCAGGCCATGCCAATTTATAAATTCTCTATCCTGGCTGCCCCACATACTATATGGAAAGAGTTGGACAAGATGGCTAGAAAATTTTTATGGGAAGGAGTAAAAGGAGAGAGGAAATGGGCCTTAGTTGGTTGGGACAAAGTAACCCAACCCAAGGTAAAAGGAGGTTTGGGACTGAGAAGATCCAAGATAAATAATAAAGCTTTGGCTGGAAAGCTTTATTGGAGGTGGATTTCCCAACCAACTTCCTTATTCAGTAGAATCCTAACTAGTAAATATTTGGGACATGTTAACCCAAATGAGGTGGGTCATTTCCCTTTGGATGGTACTGGATCCTTAGTGTGGTAGGCTCTCAAGTTAGGATCTCAGGTAGTAAAAGATCGATTATTTTGGAAAGTGGGGAGAGGGGAGAAGGCACGATTTTGGACAGATTCATGGGATCAATACCCACCTATCATTGTTGAATTTCCTGAATTGCAACCAATAAAAACAGCCATAGAAACCAAGGGATGGGTCCAAATTGAAAGTTATTTCACCACTAGTCAGCTGGGGGAGTATAAGTTTAAGCAGTTTAAGAAGTTGGATGAGTGGCCAATTTCAATCCCTCCGGATTTGGCACCCATCATGACTAAAATCTTGACAGAAAGATTTCTCACAGGTAGAGACGAGGAGGATGAATTAGCTTGGGGCTATGGGAGCCTTGGTGTCTACACAGTGAAGGACGGATATGACAAGATCCTTCCAGAGCCTCCCCCTCATACATATCAGGTTGAGGATTGGAGAAAGATTTGGCACTCCAAGGGTTGGCTGAAAGTAAACTTTTTTGCCTGGTAGTTCATGCACAATGGAATTCTCACTTTTGATAATCTCAGATGTAGAGGAATCATCGGTCCATCTCAATGTGTCTTATGCTACAAGAGCGAGGAAACAACTGATCACTTGATGTTTGAGTGCCCTTTCACGCGCCAGATTTGGAAGAGATGGTTTTTATATTATAAAATTCAAGTTAATGGTGACTTGAATCGGATTAATATCTGGGAAAGATGGAAGAGGGGTAGATTTAAATCTAAAGCTCTTCGTATTGGTTGGGAGCTTGGATTAAACTTCATTTGGTGGCAAGTGTGGTTGGAGAGAAATGCTAGAATTTTTAGAGAAACTTTTTCCTCGTTAGATGGAGTTTGGCAAGGTCATCTGGAGCAAAGTCACAGAAACTGTGGCCGTCTATGCTAAAGAGGAAACTCAGGTTGTTATTGGGGCAATGGAAGAGGGAGTTGAAGTGCAAGAGGGACAGGGCAGAGCTAGTTGGAAACCACCCCCAGAAGGTTGGATTAAAATTAATACTGATGGAGCTGCAAAAGGCAATCCGGGTAGAGCCAAAATTGGAGTGGTTTGCCGGAATCATGTTGGAACAGTGCTCTATTGGGAACTGCAAGGCTTGGGAAGAGCCACAAACAATGAAGCAGAAGCCATAGCTATCAAATCTGCTTCTATTTGGGCAGTTAAACAGGGCCACAGGAGGATAATTCTTGAATCGGATTCTCAAATAATGGTTGGAGCTCTAGATTGCATGAGGAACTTTGCCTTGAAAGCATGGAGGTTGAGGATTCTTGTCACTCAAATTAAGGAATTATGGAGGGAATTAGATGATGTGATTCCAGTTTATGTGAGTAGAGATTTAAACAAAGCGGTCGACTTCCTGGCTAAGATGGGTGCTGAGAAGGAGGTAGGGGTTCAGTTGCACAGTGACATGGCTATTGAGGATGAGGCGATTAGGCAGGGTCTTGAAAGGTCCCTGAGCTAATGATCAAAGAAAAAGCTAAGGGAGGGAAGGTGTCGCGATATCGCGACATGTTGCTTCGTCGCGGCCAAGGGAGGAAAGGTGTCGCGATTTCGTGACATGTTGCACCGTCGTGGCCAAGGGTGGAAAGGTGTCGCGATTTCATGACATGTTGCACCGTCGCGGTCACTGGAGGTAAGGTGTCATGATATCGTGACATGTTGCTTCATCACGGCCAAGGGAGGAAAGGTGTCACGATATCGTGACATGTTGCACCGTCATGGCCAAGGGAGGAAAGGTGTCATGATATCGCGACATGTTGCTTCGTCATGGCCAAGGGAGGAAAGGTGTCGTGATTTCGTGACATGTTGCTTCGTCACGGCCAAGGGAGGAAAGGTGTCACGATTTCGTGACATGTTGCTTCATCGCGGTCAATGGAGGAAAGGTGTTGCGATTTCGTGACATGTTGCTTCATCGCGGCCAAGGGAGGAAAGGTGTCGTGATATCGTGACATGTTGCATCATCGCGGCCAAAGGAGAAAAAGTGTCGTGATATCGTGACATGTTGCATCGTCGCGGCCAAAGGAGGAAAAGTGTCGCGATATCGCGACATGTTGCATCGTTGCGACCAAGAGAGAAAAAGTGTCATGATATCACGACATGTTTCATCATCGCGGCCAAGAGAGAAAAGTGTCGCGATATCATGACATGTTTCATCATCGCGGCCAAAGGAGAAAAAGTGTCGCGATTTCGCGACAAGTTGCTTCATCACGGCCAAAGGAGAAAAATGTCGCGATATCGCGACATGTTGCTTCATCACGACCGAAAGAGAAAAAGTGTCGCGATTTCATGACATGTTGCAACATCACGGCCAAGAGAGGAAAAGTGTCACGATATCGTGACATGTTGCTTCATCGCGGCCGAAAGAGAAAAAGTGTCACGATTTCGTGACATGTTGCTTCGTCACGGTCGAAAGAGAAAAAGTGTCACGATTTCGCGACATGTTGCAACATCGCGGCCAAGTGAGAAAAAGTGTCACGATATCGTGACATGTTGCTTCATCACGGCCAAAGGAGGAAAAGGTGTCGCGATTTCGTGACATGTTGCAACGCCGCTGCCCAAGGAGAAAAAGTGTCGCGATATCACGACATGTTGCTTCGTCACGGCCAAAGGAGGAAAAAGTGTCGCGATATCGCGACAGGATGCAACGTCACGGCCAGAAGAGGAAAAAGTGTCGCGATATCGCGACATGTTGCATTTTCGCGGCCAAAGGAGAAAAGTGTCGCGATATCGCGACAAGTTGCATCAACAGACCAAACCGATCCCCCTGTTAGCTAGTTAGTGGTTCAAGAGATTTGGCTCCATTGCAAATCTTCTTTTACTATTGTAAGCATGTGTTCTCTCTGATTTCAGTTGGGAAGTGTCTCTTCCCAAATTGTAATTGATCTTTGTTTTAATACAAGTTTTTTCAAAATTTTCAAAAAAAAAAATCAACATTAGAGTTTAATTAATTAAATGGAAAATAAAAATCCTAAGTTCATGCAAAGTTTCAATTTGATATTAGGGTAAATATTATTTCACTTATTAAACTCTCATAATTTCATATTCTGAAATAAACATTAGAGTTTAATTAATTAAAATTTTCAAATAATTATAAAGTTCCAGCATTAATTATTTGAATAATTTAATTAAATCATTTTCGTAAGGGTTAATTCAAAATTTGTATTTCATAAAGTTTATTGACAATATTTGATTTTAATCTTACATGGGGAATTAATTTCATGAACAATCAATAGCATAACACAATAAAATAGACCCCTTCTTAACAGTTGCTTGCAAATCACTAAGGTATTCTAAGCATTTATTTTAACATATTTTCATGACATAAACACATTAAGTGAAAGGAACCTTGGAGAAATTTATATTTCTTTGCAAGAGAGGGTTTTCTAACCAAAATCCTAACTGTGAGTGTGATTTCGCAACTCGGTGAAATTATACCTCAACATAATTGGTACTAGAAGGAGGGCCTAAAAGGTAATATTTTTAAATTTTTAGCATTTGAAGTTGTTCTAATTAGTTATTTAAAAAAAGAAAATTATGATTTATGCTACATTAATATTAATCTATCATAAATTCGAAAATTAGGTTATGATTTAATTTTTGTGAATTTTTTATACGTAGCCTTGCATATTAAAACTGGTTCAATGGTAGAAAATGATTTACCCCATTATAAGCATGATGGAAAGATTACAACTAAGGAACATATTCAGGCATATAAAAACATTATGTTTCACTTTCAAATTATGAATGAAGATGTTATTTTTAGGATGTTTCCATACACATTGGATGAAGTTGCTCATGATTGATTTATTAATTTACCTGCAGGTTCTACCACATCTTGGGATCAACTAGAAGCAACATTTCTAGAACATTTTGGAGAATTGGTTGACACGAATATGATATCAAATTAGTTTTCCTCTATCTGTAAAAAACCTGATGAATCCATGAGTCAATTTAATGATAGATACTGAAATAGAAACACATTTGATCATTTCAGAAGAAGTTATTCAAATATACTTGGAAGCTTTAAACCCTTTTATGGTTAAGTTTATAGAAAAGCTTCTTAAAGATTTATCCTTGTATAATGTCTATGGTGGGGCAATAGCTGTAGAGCAATGGTGGATTTCTAAAGGGGTTGATATGGTTAAGTTATCATTACTTAATCTTAAAGTTTCAAATCAGATACCACCTATAAGTCATGATACACATTTTTGTTTCATGTTAGATTATTCTTCAGGAGTTATGGAGTCCAACCAATGCCAATCATCTAATCTGGCACCATCGAATGAAATTGAATATCCTAGTTTTTCAACCACTTTCGATATTGTCCAAGAGGAAGTGCAAATTTCAAAGCCAATATTCATCAATGAGGATTGTGGTAACCAAGCTTATCCAAGTGTAGAAATGCATGAGTCTTCAGATATTGGAATTCTAGATCTAACTAGCTTTGAAACATATGATAGAATAGAATCTTCCATAGAGTTGAATGAAACAATTAAAGCTCTAGAATTGAAAGGTTCTAGAGGTAATTTCATTATGATTGATCATAAAAGTTTATTACTTGAGGAAGATGAATTTTTTATTGAAGATAAATTTTTTGAAAGTGATGAAAGTGAATTTGAAAAGTATTCGATTATTGAATTTACAGAGTGTGAAGAAGTGGTTGAACATCACTCCCTAATTTTAGAAGATGATTATTGTTGGTGGAATAAATGGGAGGATTTTACCCCTTTTCTAATAAAGTACTCGCTTCACCTAAAATGCAGGACAAGGTACAAAGGTTAGTTCTATAGCTTAAAAGAAACATTGATCAAGTACAAGGACAAATGCACTACGATGCATATCTTGATAAGTTTATAAATCATCTTCATGGAATAAATATTGAAGATACTAAAAGTGATATTCTTTTAGATAGTAGAAGGGTCCTAGAGTGGACTAGTTTTGAAAAATATGATAAATCAGGACCTTCCATAAATTTGGATAAATTTATTGAAAATGATGATAAAAACCTTTAGTATCATCAAAATAATGATCAAGAAGAAATGAAGGAAGAGATACAATCTCATCAAATGTTTTAGGAAGATGATTATTATAATGGTTGGGGAAGATATGAGGAATTATTTATTTCTCACTATCCTACTGATGAATTTTCCATTTCACTTGATATGCAGGATGTTGAAACCTCTATCTTGTGTGAAGATTTGGCAATTTCTATCCAACTGGAAAATGACGGGTCAATTTCAAAAATGGAGAAGGTTCCAAGATTTGATCATTTTGAACATGAGTTTGTGGAACATCTTGTTGAAATAGAAAAAGAAAAATGGTAAATATTTCTTATGATTCATCTATTTTAGATGAAGAAGAGGTAAAATCTTTTCTTTCATTCTCGAATACTAAAGATGTGAGTGAAAATTTTCATGATTTTATTGAATATTTAAACGAAGAAAATTCATGTGTGGCTAACAAAGAATTAGAATCTTCTATTCATCCTAAAGAAACTATTATTGTGTTTGATCAACAAGATTTATGGTTTGAAAAATATGAACATATTCTTGATTGGATGCCTAATTTTGGTGTTTTTGAAAAATAGGTCATGGATGAAAGTAAGGGGATACGAGATGATGATGATGATATAGATAGTAAATAAAATGAAAATATTACAATGGATCACCAAGTAATGGTAAATGAAAGTATACAAAAGGTAGAATCTTATCCATTATTTCTAAACATTCAAAAATCAGGTAAAATTTTGTATAATCATTTATTGGATTCAGATGTTATTTATAATAAAATGCCATTGGATATTGATGAAGAACTAGAATGGATTTCTATTCATACCACAAATAAAATTGCTTTGTTAAATGAAAGAAAAGTAGATATGCTTGAGTTGTTGAACCAAATTCATCAACAACTAACAATTCAATCTAGGATACAAAACTATAATGATTCTTATTTTATAAATATCCTAGATTCTTGCAAATTGTTGCATGACTATGATTGGCCTAAGGACATAGATGATGATTTTGTTTTAAAATTTTTAGAAGTAGCCTCTTATTTGAAATAAGTCCTATATGCTCATGAAAATGAAAACTTAAGTCAAAGTGAAAAATCGGATTTTGAAAATTACATCTTATTGAATAAGCAAAAGATAGTTGAAAATTATGGATTCAATTGTAAATTTAATGCATCAAATTCTAAACATGGAATTGTTTATAAACTTGAATCAAATTGGTGGGATGAGAAAGGCAAAGTGAAATTTGTTATATTGTTTGGCCTGATTTTCTTTTGGTTGGAGTTGTATAAGATTTGGCATGCATATAACAATATATGTCTTTTACAGTGTGTCAATCGTGTGTGGGATCCAGGGAAGTGATAGCACAAATTTGGCATCATCTTGTACATAGTGTATATTTTTGTAAATATATTTTTGTGTTTTTGTTTTTTTTGTACCTAATTTGTTGTTTTGTGAAATTTTGTTATTTGCTTTTGTTGATGGTTATTGGTGAATTTTTGTTGTGTTTCTATTTTGATTTGCAATAAAATTGGCTTATGCCAAATTTTAGATTTTAGTTCAGGTTATCATTTTTTTTGTTTAAAGTTTTGTAGTATTTTATGTTATTTCTTGATTGAGGTAGTTGTTATATGGACACTAAACATTTGATGATTTCATTTGGTATTTGTTCTTGGGTCATTCAAGACAAAATTGCTTATTTTGAAAGCATGCAAAACTTGAAAAAAAAAGAAAGTGAGATGTTTAATGTATATCTTTATGAATTTGGATTAAGATAGTAAAATTTGAAACACTAAAATCATTTTGCAAAAGCTCCACAAATACTGCAACACATTAAAAGAATATTCCTTGAAATCTTGAAATATGAAGTTATTAGTTTTGCAAGTGAAGGTGAAAATCCAATGAACTCAATTTTTAACCTTACTTGATCTCTAACCCAAGTGGTAGGTGAATTTTGTAAAAACAATATAAAGCTTGAATAAAACACAAGCAAAGCAAATGCAATGAAAAGTAAAGCCAAATTAGTCATCACAGTATAGATAACCTTCAATGGGGCTATAGACGCCTGACTGGCAGTGGAGCTAGGTCCAGACTCAAATAAAAAATGCAGAATGCAAAATTCACCTAGTATTTAGGAGTTTCAGATAATTCCTATCGGGGCTATAAACGCCTGGTCAACAGTAGAGCAATATATTGAAAATAGCAATGCAAAGGTGCACTTTAAAGAGTAATTTTTTTATAGCCTAATTACAAAACTGATAATGGAAATCTGGATAATATCAAAAAAATAAATGAATCGTAGAGCACACACCGAGCAGAATCAAATGTTTCAGCTGTTTCAATTTGAACTTATCTTTTCACATTCTTTGAATATTATTAGTGCTCATTTGTTTGATTTTTTGGGTTTTGTTGGTTTTAAGGTTGGGTTCTTAAGTCCGAAATGTTTAGGAATATTTTCCAGCAGAGTCGCCATTTGTTGTGACCACTTAACAACGACCCCAAGATTGGGGACCTACTGAATTTTTGAATCCTTTGATGCTTGTTTTTGAAGCGTTGACATCATTAAATTGGTTGTTATTTTTTTTTGTTGATCTTCTTTTGAAAATCTCAAGATTTGATGATTTTAAATGTTTTAATTTAAAAAAAAAAAAACTCTTAATTTTAATGTTTAAAATAATTCATTTAAAGTCATTAAATAAAATACTTTAGAGTATAATTTTAATGTTTTAAATCATTCATTTTAAAAGTTTAATTAACATACTTAAAGTTAATTTTGAATGTTTTTATTTCAAAGTGTATTGTAAATGTTTTAATTAAAATATTTAAAGTATATAATTTTAATGTTTTAAAACATTCATTTTAAAGTTTAATTAAAATATTTAAAGTTCATTTTGAATATTTTTATTTCAAAGTGTATTGTAAATATTTTAATTAAAATATTTAAAGTACATTTTTGTAAAAAGTTTTGTGTTGATTGCAGGTTTTCAACATAATGTAGAACGGAATGAACGAACAAAGGAGTGGAAAGCAAAGAGAATAATATGGTTATAAAATTTGTTTTAAATTGTAGAACGGAATTCTAAATTATAAATAAACAATTGGAAACCAAGAAAAGGGGTCGATAGATTAGAAAGATAAGATCGGGAAAGAAAATATTGTTAGCATTTAAACCTTACGATCCATTTCAACTGTGTGGTCGGCAAGGGGTTGACGGCAAGGAGGTTGATGACAGTAGAAGAGAAATAGTTTCGAAACTCTCTTCATCCCCTATTTTTTTGTTTTTGTTGTTAATAGCTTTTTCTTAAAGCTATATAAAGTTGTAAGTTTTATTTTCATGATTAACGTGAATTATCTACATTCATTTGGTATCAGAGCGGACAAATAGGGTTATGTTTTTTCTAGCATTTGATAGGCTTGCGGATTGAGGAGCGGCCTCAAGCATGCATCCCAAGGAGGTCCCGCAAGCATGCATCCCAAGGAGCAGCCTCAGGAACGCATATCGAGGAGGGCCCATAGGCATGCATCCCGAGGAGCTGAGGAGTAGCCCGTAAAGGACCTGTGCATGTGGGCTGGAAGCACGATTCCTAAGGAGGACACATGGTGGACAATAGAGCTGACCTGGCAGACACGTGACAACAAGCCACTAGACTAGAGGTGGACACGTGGTGGATGGAGTTGAGGACAAGTGGTGATATGACTAGGTAGAAGCACGCAGATCGATGAAGTTGATTAGGTGCAGGCTGACTGGGTGCATGCATAACGATATAGAGTTGGTAGT
Organism: Wollemia nobilis; assembly: GCA_028583015.1. Taxonomy (NCBI): domain Eukaryota; kingdom Viridiplantae; phylum Streptophyta; class Pinopsida; order Araucariales; family Araucariaceae; genus Wollemia; species Wollemia nobilis. The sequence goes on from JAQPPZ010002068.1 coordinate 3,844,513, forward strand.
AACGAAGCTGACATGGCGATAGGAGACATGTGGAGCTGATGTGGCGATAAGAGACACGTGGAGTTGACGTGACGACACGTGACAAGACAAAGCTGACGTGGTGACGGGTGTCGAGGGGGCAAACATGGCACAGGCTGATTGGTCGGAGTGGACAACAAAAGGGAAGTGGATGATTATCCGAAGGTAATCAATATTCTATCCGCATAATATATGTTTTAAACACCAAATTGGCAACTCCCTCGTGCATGTGGAATTATAAATTGCAAAGCTTTTTAAAAGATTTTATTTTTTTTCCTCTCTGCCTATGGAGGATAGAATAAAGCACGTCTCATGCTTATTCCCCACCACCGATAGTGGTAGCCAGGGTGGTTCGGGGGTAGGAGCTAAGGGCCCTCTCCACTCGCAAGGTCGCGAGGTCAAATCCTCGCGAACGCTTTAAAAAGAGGTAATTTTTTTTATTTACATTTATTTTTGAAAGTTTTTTTTATTTTATTTAATAATTTAAAGATAAATTTTGTTTTAAATCATTTTTTATAATTTGATTTCGATACAATTTTTTTTATTATTATATAAAAATATTTTTAAACTTTATTTAAAAAAAAAAAACTTATTTATTTTGCAACATTTAAAAAAAAAGGAGGACATTTCCTAAGAGGAAATAATTGTAATGGCCTAAGAGGCTTTAAGAGTGGAAATTTTTTGTAATAGCCTAAGAGGCTTTAAGGGGGGATATTTGTGCATCTACAAGGAATATTTTTTGTAATCATTCATGATAAGGTCAACCGGATGCTATCTTGCCCTTTGTTCTCTTTTAGTAAGAGAAAACCCCAAATCCTTTGATGAAAAAGTTTGAACGTATGGATTGAATACTGTATTTAGTAAACTACAAAATGTTGTAATAACCCATCAAAGAGCACCAGATGCAGGATATGATGTTGATTCAGAAGACAATTTCTTTGGTAGCATATTTGAGGAGTCAGAATCTATAGGAGTTGCACCACAGGATCCAGAGAATACTCATCAAAGTAACAGTGACTCAGTTGAAATACTGGAGCCAAAACCGTATTCACCCGAAATCATTCTTATTAGTGATGATGATGATTCAGTTGCTGACAACTTTGTCAATCCAGTGATAGGAGAACCTCATCAGGAAGAACATGATATCTACGAGAGAGTAGATCAAGTTAAATTTGATTTAAATCTATAATTCTTTCTTTGAAAAGCATGGTGCTTTGATTGTAATTGAGAAATAAAAAATGTATTTTTAGTTTATTTCCAAAATCTATGGCATCCAATAATAATCTACCCATTCCATAATTTAATGGGTTTGATTATGAGTATTGGTCCATAAAGATGAGGAACCTACTCATAGGCAAGGGACTATGGGATATAGTCGAAGAAGGTTACACAGAACCTTCAGATTGGACCACTTTGAGTGTAGGTGATAAGAAGACAAAGAAAGATGCGCAAAAGAGAAATTTCTCTACTCTCTATCATCTCCAAGCAACATTGGAGAAAAGCATATTCTCGAGGATTACCTCTTGTTTAACTACCCAAGATGCATAAAAAACCTTGAAATAAGGTTTCCAAGGAAGTGATCAGGTGAAACAAGTAAGGCTTCAAACCTTGAAACGAGATTTTAAGAATCTCAAAATGAATGAAGATGAGAAAGTTGGAGACTACCATGTAAGAGTCAAAACAATTGTCAACAAGATGGAAATTATTGGCGAGGAAGTCAAACCTAAAGTGGTTGTGAAGAAAGTGTTGAGAACACTTCTTCATAAATGGAACCACATTGCTATCATCATTGAAAAATTAAAAGACCTTCCCACTCTAACTTTTGATGCACTAATCGATTCATTAATGTTTCATGAAGAGAGATTACAAGGGTCTACTTCAACAAGCTATGGAGGCGATGATAAAGCTTTCTCATCCAATGAGGGTGCAAGAAGAGGACAAGGAAGAGGCCAAGGCATAGGATAAAGAAGAGGCAGAGGAAGAAGCAACTCAAGAGGAGGAAATCCCAGTAAAGGTGGTAATTAAAGTAGAGGTAGCAATCAAGGCAGAGGTGGAAATAAAGATTGGAATGGCAATCAAGGAAGAGGAGGTGACAAAGCAAAGAAAGATTGTTTCAATTGTGGCAAGCCCGGTTATTTTTCTCAAGACTGTTGGTCCAAGACTTCTGAAGGACGCAGCAGTCAATATGGCAACTATGATGAAGAGGAAGGAACATCAAATCTGTTTCTTTCTTATGGAAAATCAGATCAAAATTTGAATGAAACTTGGATTTTGGATACTGGTTGTTCCAATCACATGAGTGGCAAAGAAGAGCTCTTTGCTACAATGGATTCCACCTACAAATCCTGAATCAAGTTGAGAGATGATAAAGCTTTGCAAGTTGAAGGTATTGGATCCATGGAGGTTCTAACAAAAGAAGACATCAAAAAGGTAAGTGACATCTATTACACTCCCAAACTCCAACATAATTTGCTTAGTGTTGGACAAATGATGGAGAAAAATTATAGACTTGTTTTTTATGAAGGAAAATGTGTAATTTTTGATAAGAACAATTGTAATAGAGTCATTACACAAGTACCTATGACTAAGAATAGGTTGTTTCCCCTTAAGTTTTGGGAACCAAGGGGAGCTCAACTTGCTAGTATTGCTATAGCAAATCCAAGTGTGCTTTGGCACTTGAGATATGGTCACCTAAATCCTGCAAGCTTGAAATTGTTAACTCCTCAAGCTATGGTATGTGGACTTCCCAAAATTGTTGAACACAAGGAGGTCTGTGAAGGATGTGCTCTGGGAAAGCACTCAAGATCCAAGTTACCAAAAGGACAAGCGTGGAGGGCCAGTCATCCACTCCAATTAGTGCATTCGAACATTTGTGGTTCAATGCAGACAAAAAACATAGGTAATAATTCCTATTTTCTCAATTTTATAGATGATTTCTCTAGGATGTGTTGGATCTATTTATTTAAAACCAAATATGAAGCTTTTGATTGCTTCATAGATTTCAAGAATAATTTAGAGAAACAAAGTGAGTTCATTGTAAAATATCTAAGGACAGATCAAGGAGGAGAGTTATGTTCAAAGGCATTTCTAAAATATTGTAAAGAATGTGGGATAAAGAGGTAACTCACCACTGCCTATACACCAAAATATAATGGTGTGGTAGAAAGAAAGAACCGCACCATAGTAGAAATGACAAGATCGATGCTTCAAACTAAGCATCTCAATAACATGTATTGGGCCGATGTTGTTAGAACTAGTGTTTACATTTTGAATAGGAGTCCTACTTCTGGATGGGGTCACTCCTTATGAAGGATGGTATGGTAAAAATCCAAATGTAAAACACTTTAAGGTTTTTGTTTCTCTTGCATATGCCCATATTCTTGATGAGAAAAGAAAGAAACTTGAGCCCAAGATTCAAGCATGTATTTTTGTAGGATATTGTGAGTCTACCAAGGCATATAGACTCTACAATACCAAAACACATAAAATTGTACTTTCCAAATACAATAGGTGCATCAAGGGGAGAATGGGGTTATCAAAAAGTCTTTGTTGATGATGAATCTCATGATGCAAGTTCTTCTCAAGTACAATAGGTGCAGCCCAAAAAGAGCAAACAACCTCCTCCTCCAAGCCCAAGTATGAGTACTACTTCGAGTACATCAACAGCTACTCCAAGTACTTCTCCACAACGATCAGTAAGTTATTCACCTATGGATATTGATTCTCCATAAAGAGGTAAAAGAACACTACAACATCATCCATATTTTCAAATGTTGGATAAGAATCTCCAGAAAAGATACACTACAAGTCAAGCTAGTGAAATGAATGCAGTTTTACAAAAACTTGAAAATATGCATATGTATGGTGATGATGATTCCCAAGATCCTAAGAGAGATGTAGTCAATTATGCTTTAATGACTAGTGCACAACTAGAGCCATCTAGTTATGAGAAAGCATGCACTCATGATGTATGGCAGCAAGACATAGAAGAGGAAATCACCTCTATAAAAAATAATGATACTTGGGAACTTGTGAAGCTTCCTAAGGGTAAAAATGGTCATGAAACCGTTTATCCTGACCATCCTAAACATAACCAAGGTTGGAATGAGAATCCTCTTGGAGAGTGTGGATGAGAGTTTGCAATGATGAATCCTTGGCTAGATTCTCACAAAGGTGATGAACCCATTGTGGAAGAGGATTGGAGATAACATGTAACATGGTATGATTTCATGGAGATGATACAAGGCATTGACCACCACATTATATTTACCTTTATTATAAGAGATGCCATAGTCATACCCCAACAATTTGGAGACCCATTCTTGTTGTTCTAGAGTAGCCACCCTTTGTTCTAAAAAAAATTTAGACTCTAATGATCAGTTTTAATGGAAGAATTTCGACCAATGAGATATGGATGCCAATGGGTGACTCCATGTAAAATGGCCAGTATTTCCTTCTCATAGTTGGACTTGCCCAAATTTTGAGGAGAAAGTGCCCTGATAGTGAAATACAATGGTCGACCCTCCCGCATTAAAACTATCCCAATGCCCGTGCCTGAAGCATCACTCTTAATGACAAAGGGTTTAGAAAATTTTAGCATTGCCAAAACAGAGGTGGTGGTCATAGCCAACTTGAAATCAACAAAAGCCTTCTTGGTCAAATCAGTCCACATGAAAGAATTTTTCCTCAACATGGCTATCAAGGGAGTTGCTATCTTGCCATAATTTTTTACAAATTTTCTATAACATCATGTGGGACCCAGGAATCCATGAAGTCCCTTCAATGTATGAGGTTTAGGCCAATCTTGAACTATTTGGATTTTTTTAGGATCAACCTGAACTCCCTCCTTAGTGATTAAGTGTGCCAAATATTCAACCTCCTGCTAGCCAAAGGAGCATTTTGATTGCTTTGCTTAAAGCTGATGATCATACAAAAGTTTGAGGGTTACATTTAAATGGTGAAGATGATATTTTTTGTGCAACTATAGATTAATAAATCATCAAAAAATACTAAAATGAATTTGCAAAGATGAGGATGAAAGACCAAACTCATCAAAATATGGAAAGTGGAAGGGACATTGGTCAACCCAAAAGGCATAACCAAAAAATCATAATGCCCTTCATGAGTGCAAAATATTATTTTTGGGAATATCCTCATTATTAATGTAGATTTGGTGATAGCCCGACTACAAATCCAACTTGGAAAAATACTCTTGCTAAATCATGCACTAAAATTTTGAGTTGGATTTCCTCCTGCTCGATTGATTGGTCTATATTATCCGTTCCTTGAGGATCCTCCTCATCCTCAAAAGATTTTGTAGTGGGAACTTCATCCATATTGAGCAAGTAAAATTTTTGTTGCATACCTATGCCCTTTAGAATATTTTTCATCACAATTGTAACATAATTCTTGTGCCTTTTTGTTCTCCATATCCTCATGACTCAATATTTTTATAGGTGGTGATCTAGTAGTGGTGCTTGGTAATGGTTTGGCCAAAAAATATGGCTTATATTGAGGAAATTTAGAAGTGGGACCGAGGACCTAGAATTTATCTTCTGCCAATTTGACCAATTGTATGGCTTGTGGTAGTGAACTAGGTTGCAACAACTTAACCTTAGCCCTAATGTCATCCTTTAGTCCACTCACAAAACAAATTTGGAAAGAGTCAACATGTAAACTCGTGGTTCTATTAGCAAGTTTTTCAAATTGAGTTTAGTATTCTCGCACGATTGAGATATGTCTAAATTTGAGAAGGGCTCTTGTAAAATATTTAAACTTGGGAGGACCAGAATGAGTGAGTAGGCATTGCCCAAAGTCAGACCAAGAAAGATCAGGTTCCGCTTTTCTAAGCCATAAAAACCAATGAAGTGCATCTGATTCAAAATTAAAAGAAGTAATGGTCAACCATAGGAAATGATCAATATTATGAAGAGTGAAATATTGGTTGACCTTAAAAATCCACCCCTTAGGATCATTTCCATCAAACTTGGGAAAGTCTAATTTTGGCAATCTCATTCCATTATGAGTTGTTATAATTTATTGTTGGTTGCTTGTACCAATTTCTTTGTGGTCTTGGTTACTTGTGAAACCAGGAGAGGTATGATTGTCTAATTCAATATTCATTTTCATTGTGAAAGGGAGATTTCAATTATAGTTTGCTAGATACTTAAGAGTTGTGATTGTATTGACTGTAGGGTTTGGTCAAATGAATTCCATACTTTGGTGCTCCCAGCTTCCACTATAGCTTGAATGTCCTTGTCTAATGCTTGTTGTCGAGTATCCTTAGCCATGTTTAGAGGGTGGTAACCTTTTAGAGGACTTACTAAAAATAGATTTTTTTTGTTTTGTTTGGGAATTAGGTTGAAACACTTATTTTAGGATACGGACCACTTCGATGGTCGCTCGATCTAAGCGCTCAATAAGGAGATATACTCGCTTCTTTGACTTTTTGTGATCTCTTGGTTTAGTGCAAGTCGATGTTGGAGCAATTTCTTCAACTTTGACTTAAAAATTCACAGGTGGGTCTTTGAGGGTCTTTGGTGTAAAATAATAAGCTACTTCTAGTCCTAAAATTTTGGGTCAAATTTATTGACCATAGGGAAGTTATAGCCTTAGCAAGAAAAATAAAAAATTGCCAATTTTAGGAAATCAATGCAAATTTTAACCAAGAGCTGCCAATGACAATTTTGCTTGAACTCGAATGTAGAGTTATCTACTAAATTTTGGAGTCAATCTGAGCTTTGAGTGAAGAGATATCCTTTTTTGAGTAAAATTTCAATGTTTTTACAAGTCTACTAGTGTGGTCGGTTTTTTCTCTGGAGGTTTGGATTAAAAATTGAGTTTTGTGTTGAACACCCTTTTTTGATAATTTATTCTAACCACTATGACCATTAACTAATTCCTAACACTATTTGGTCCACTATTTGAGTCTGACTCAATCACAACTATTCCCTATCTAATTTGTTCTCATTGTCATAGGTAACTATTTTGACTATCACAGGTAACTAATATCTTAATAACCTTGTAATGACAATTATTGATGAAAATTCCAGACTATAAGTAACTTTGACCCCCTGTTGTCCTTATTTTAGTCTCTGTAGTTTTTGTCTGCCTGATATACTCTTTTATGATTTTGTATTATTTGTTTTGCATGCAAAAATTTTGGAATATGGATGTCTTCTTTGTATGCTCAACTTCTATGAAGGATATGGTAACAGGTTCAATTTTTTTTTTTGTAAGTTGAACAAAGATAGAAATACTTGGAGAACAAACTTTGTTTGTAGGTTTAAACAAAACCGAGATATGCTAGGCAAAGGTGTAAGTAATACCTAATATTTTAGGCTACTACTCAAGGAGGATTCCATACATACCCTTGAGCACACTATCTATCTCTCTGATAGTATAGGAGGGTAGTCTTTCGGGATGCTATGTCCTATGCACTATGGACAATACAAGGCCAAAAAAATTTCTTAGGGATAAAATTTTGTTTAATCTTAGATGATCTCCCAATATACCAAAAGATACATGGGAGATCAAATATGTGTGCAAGTGTTGTTTGAGGCCTGGGTATTGGAGCCTGATCGCCCCTCACTTCACTAGATGTTGTATGGGCTATCTAGCTTAGCCAATAATGACAACTCCACAATATTTTAAAACCCCTAACATAAGGTTTCTAACCTACTCAAATACTGTAAAAGGGTTGCATTTTTTTTTGGTTTTTTTCTATATATATAGTTTTTTGAAAATAAGGAAAACTAGAAAATGAAAAACTAAACACATAATAGTATACCTAATAGTCGAATTAGCAGAAACCATCATAGTCGCAGTAGAACACAACCCTAGAAAGTGCTCTGATACCACTTGTTAAGAACCTACTATTAAAATAAACACTCTCACACAAATACTTAAAAATAAACATATATGCTCACAACACACTTGGAAATAAAATGCACAATACAAAAGTAAATTGCATAAAAGGAACAATCTCATAATAGCACTAAATCGCAAGCCTCTTTGAGGGGGTAACCTCCTTCAATACTTCATTCAATTATGCAAAAATATACATACAATATTGTCCCTCGTAGTTTTAATGAAATCCTCTAGCACCTAACTCCCAAGGTTGGCTTACATGCAAAATGCCACCTGGACTAGAATCTTCTACATACAATCAGTTACATTCTTGAAAAATGGTTACATAGAAGGACACCATTTGGCATAGGCGCTTCTTAATACAAAACTATAGTAAAATATTACAAAATTCTATCATGGGTACTACCCACATTCCACAAGGACTATTACATCAAGTGTTAGGATGGGGTCCTAACACTCTATCTATTATGGAGGTAGAGATAGATGCCCTAGCAAGGTAGGTGGTAAGCTTACAAGATGCACTAGTAGTTATGGCAATGAAGAAAGACCACATGGTAGGACAAATTATAGTGATGTAGTAGACTATCCAATGTTTGACTATAGGGCAAGCTATAGTGACGACAAGGGCCACAAAAATAGAGGTGGTATCCCAAATGGCTCAGGTTCAGGCAAAGACAAAGTGGATGACGTACTACCAAATGGAATACTATGCAATAATCCTACTAAATTGTTGTTTCTTGTTGTTATGAAACATTATTTCTTATTAACATAAATCATTCACCACATACTGAAATAACAAATCATCCATCCACACCTAATTATCCAAAGTAACAATCTAAATAATGAGATAGATATAGATATACCCTTAAGGTAGGGTAACTCTAGTAATACTCCTTAATAAAGGAATAAATCCACAATATCTATTGAGATGAAAAATCACTATATGGGCAATGATGATTATAAGAGAATACTTAATATGAATAATGACTACAATAATGACAATATCCCTTCTTCATATACCCATATTCTAATGCTACTTTGGGGAGCCAACTATTGAACCCTCATCCCACTCATTTTTTCAATTGGTCATATGGCATTAAAATAAGCCCCACCGATGTTACATCATCACCATGTAGTGGTATTACAACAACTTGGATATTATCCATGTATCACTTTTCAAGATTTAAACATGGGCCTTCTTCATAAATATTTAGGAATCTAACCAATTGAGCTAATGTCATTTGATACTATCATCCCACTCTTTATTATAATATACTATAATAATATAATCAATCTTTAATTATGTGTGGCCCATGCCAAATATCCATAATACACATAAAATATATTATCATATCCTAGATGTAGTCGAATACACTCATTTTTCATGACATGGTTGTTCCATAGGTCAATCAAGATGCCATAACTAGTAGGAAGAGGAGAAGAAGCATCAAGAGCGCTAGACATGGTCTCTCGGAGATAGCTGACCCAACCAATTTTGGGTTGTTTGTATTCATTTTTTATATACCATGATGACATGATGTACAACAAACTCAATATATATACACAATTGCATATATATATATATATATATATCAACCTTTGGGATTCAAGATTTGGTGTATTTGATGTTATTTTTTAAGATGACTAATTGCTCGATGACTATTAGTTTATTATGATGATGATTATTTTAGATGTTGTAGATTATGTTTAATGTGTGGATGATTAGATAAGGTAATGTGATGGTTAATGTTGTGATGCATGATTGATGCAATATTAATATTAATGATTAAATGATGGCATAATAGTTAGTTCTCAAAGTTTGTGATGAATAAATAGATATAGATGCATGATTAACAAGTGATGTACCCAAGAGGGCACATGTATAACTCCAAGAGATATTGTTATAGTACAACTATATACAAATATGTATATATTTAAAATTTCCTAAGCGGACTCAGTTGACTTGCCCATAAGAACTTTAACTTAGATACAAGATGTTTGTATAGATATGTATAACTATATATAAAGATTTGCACCAATGGACTTTATTTAACTTTCCCACGAGGATTTTAGTTAGCTTTGAGATATACCCAAGGCTAATTAAGTTAGCTTGCTATGATACAAAATATGTACTATATACAAATATGTACAAATAAATATAAGAGTTTCCTTCAAACAAATGTCTAAAGGACTTTTGCTTGGCTTGGAGGACTTTTGATTCAACTTTGATTTACCTTTAAACAAATGTCTAAAGGACTTCTACTTTGATTGATTTACCTCATAGATAAATTTCATAGAGGACCTTTGATTGATTATTGTGACAACCAACTATGCCCATAATTGGGGGGAAGGATCCATTATCAATAAATTATCCCATGCATAGTGATGCATGGTAATAAAAGATTATATGATTGATCTTTCTATCAAACCTGCAAACCTTGCAGTATTCATCATGCAACAAGAGATTAAAGAGATATAATATTAGAGAGATAAGAATTTTCTTTCCATCAACACCTATGAACCTCACGATATTCATCATTCAAAAAGAGATTGAATATTAGAGATAGAAGAATATATAAATATGTAGGTAGACTAGATGAGAGATATTTTGAGATAGATTGATGTTGTACAAACCGTGATTGATTTACCAAATAGAATCGAAAGGGTCTGCTTGCATTAGTTACCTAGTAAAAGGAGAATAAACTATCCTAATTAGGCTCATCATTTGCATGTAATCATGGATCCTTGACTTGATATGCAATAGATAGTCTAGGCAGATAAAGGCACATGCATGTAGGTAGATGCAAGCAAGAAATAATAAACAAAAATAAAAGCAAACAAACAACTAATTTAGATATAATAGTGTTTAAGATGCATTATATTCATTGGCTCTTTGAGTTCTTTGGTGAGGTGATAAGAACTTGAATCATACTTGGTAGTTATGATGTATGGACCTAGCCAATTAGGCTCAAATTTACCTTTGAGCTTAGTTTTGGCATTGGTATTTTTTTATTCTCTTTGAAGACGATCACCAACTTCAAAGGATCGAGATTGTTCCTTCTTGTTATAGGCATGTTTAAGACTTTGTTGGTAGACCCATAGGTTTTATACGATATGAATCCAATTTTCGTCAAACAATTCCAACTGATTAAGACAGGTAAGATGGTATTCATCTCCTATAGATGTGTCCTACAACAAAATGCACAAGGCACCTCTAGCTCAAAGAGAAATACTGCTTCAGTTTTATAGACCAAAGCGTAGCATGTCACACTAATGGGAGTTTTGATACTAGTGTAATATGCCCATAAGACTAGATACAACTAGAGATGCCAGTCTCTACCTATTTTGTTGATGAGCTTCTTAAGGATTTTGATAAGAGTTTTGTTAGAAGCTTCTTATCCATATATCCTTTTTTCTTAGAAGCATTAATCATAATTTGTGAATCCACTCTTGAATATATTTCCATCCTTTTCAATAAGACTATCAACCTAGCCTTTAATAACTTATATTTTAAATTCCATGTGATTTTAAGAGACATGAATTTTACCTTCATCCTAAATTTTTTTTATCTCCGTTCATTTTTTTCCAAAATTTTAATTCTAATAATATTAATTAGTATAATTATAAGTTCTATATATATATTTAATCAATTATATGGGACTAAAACAAACCCCACTTATATTACATCGTGATCACATACTCATATTACAACAACTTGGCAATTATGCATGTATTGTTTAGCAAGTTTCAGACATAAGTCTCCCCTTTGAAAGTTGAGAAATATAGTTGATTGAGCTAATGTTATTTGATACTTTGGGGTTCACCCATGAAATTTAAAGCCTAGTTGATGATATGAAATTATTAACCTCTAACCAATTACCCTAAATCTCATGGGCAATTATAAATTCTATGTTATGGATAAGTATTACCATATTTATATTTAATTTTTATTAACTATTAACTATTAACTATTAACTAATTATCTATTTTCTCTAGCAAACAATTATTTAATTTTAGTTAATCATTATGTTTTCTTTTTATTACTTCAACCATGTGAGAAGATGTGTTGAGGTAGCATGGGCATCCACATGATTCAATTACAAGTTCTACATAGTCGTGCCTATTAGATAGCCTTACACATACACCTTGGGCATGTTACTAGAGTCAAACATATTAATTATTTATAATTAGTTTTATACAAACAAATATTTATTGTGATTTTTTTTAATGGGATTGATACGGACCCACTCGTATTACATCATCGCTACATAGTGGTATTACGACAGAGCTTGGATATTATCTATATATCGCTTGGGTACTACTACAGAGCAAATGGCTAAAATATTTACTAGTCTATTTTTCATATCTATAAATATGTTATCTATAACAAACTCTAAATTTCTTAATGCCTTTTTTAGGGGTCTTATTCGTGGCCCTAATATACCAAGATATTATGTTCATTATAAATTTTTATTTTTATTTTAGAGTTAAGTCTCATTTCTTGTCACCACTTGCGATATTTGCTTTTGATTTCCCATATCAATATCCCTTTCAGTTTATTTTTTCTCTTTGTTTTTGTTTCTTTTGTCTTCCTCTTTTTTTAACATTCTCATCAACACATTCATTTTATCAATATCTTTAAGCTTTTTACATTACTTATGGTGATACTTGTCATCTATAGGTTTGTCTTGCTTTGAAGGATCTGAAGTGAATGAAGTAACCTCAAAAGCACTTTCTTCTTTATGTTGTCTTAAAAACCCTTAAGTGTAAGGATGGTGCTCCATGTTAATTACCTTCTTATGTTGTTCTAAAAATCTAAATTGCTATGTATTTCCTCCATCTTCATAATAACATGTTGCTATGGAAACCCTAAAGGGTAAGGGATAACCTCTACACTACTTTCATTCATATTGCAAGAAGATGATTCTATAATAAAGGAAAATGAAGACGATTTTCGTGGAATGAACTTGATCTCTTATGTTGTCTTTGTTTTAAAAATTTCCTCTACATTTCCCCTTTCACCTTTAATTCCTTTTGAATTTGAGTTTACATATTGTATTTCCTTCCATTGTATCTTTCTTTGTTTCTTCTAATGGTTAATTTGAGTGAACTGTGATGACCTTTGTTATATGATGTTTTAGATAGGCTTTCTTTGGGTCTTATTTTGGAGTGGGATATCCTAATCTAACTTCCATTATAATATCATTTACTTTTTTCATCTTGAAGTTTACCTCATGACTATTTTTTGTTATCTCTTTCTTCATAGTTTTAACTTTGCAATGTCTTGCCTTTGTCCAGTCTCATAATAATTGTGGTATTTGAATGTAATGTATTTATAATTATTTTTTAATTTTTTTTATATTGAACATTGTTTACAAATATTTACAAATATCAGCGCTCGTTCGAGCAAACACAAGAGGAATCGACCTCACAACCACATGGATGATAATAACTAGGCAACTACCATTACACCAAATGCCATTCGGTTTTATTTTTTGATTTCATTCTCTTGATTCAAATTTAATCTTAATGGATTGTGGCAAATATTTTGAAACATCCATAGCAATATACATTGAGTATACATAACATACTTTTGCTCCTTAGTAGTTAGTCCTTGATATGGTATTTTCAATATTCTTTAAAACATCCTTACTCATAAATTCATATGAAAGTAAAAAAAACCCTAACCCACACAAAAAACTTTTTAATATTTTATGTTTAGATAGAAAAATTCTCACTTCATGGTCTTAAATATAAAGCATCTCTCTCCCTAAACCACATACCACCACCCATTAAAACATGGGCCACCACCTATTAATTTCCTCGATTTCTTACCTATAAAAGATAAGGAGGAAAAAACCTTTAGAAATACAAGTCAAAGATCATGACTTCCACTTGATCCAATCTTGAATCTCCAAAAACCCTAACCAATATCTTTCGAACTTACATATAAACCCTCTACTTATAAGAACTATTATATCATGCTCGATCATCTTATCCTTTATAATTATTTCTAGTGTAACATTTGTTCTCTTTATCAAACTTGCTATATATCTTGGGTATCCATAATTTGAGATAGGTGTCTTGTCTTCCCATTAGAACTTTCAAATATAACTTTCCTTCTATAATACTTAGTGAAGCTTGCTCTTAACCCACACTTGCTTTTAAACTTACTCTTAACTTACACTAACTTCTTGCTCACATTCATTGAATTAAATTTCAAAATGTCATTGACAATTTAAAAATTTTAAATTTTAAATTTAGATTTAAAATATTTATGTTTCGTATACTTTAAAAAATGGTCAACAAAAAGCTATGGAATTTTGATATAACCCTTCTAAGAGAACTATGAAAGTTTCTATTAGCAAAACAACCTTCTCCTTTTATATAGATAAAGGTAATAATACGGGAAAATTGTTTGATAAAGACAATGTAATGGTTAGGGCTTTGGAGAGACCCAAATTCAAACCTCATTTGACATGAGGGGACTGAGACCTTTCATAAAAACATAAATTTAAACTCATTGAAATAAATGATTACGACTCTGGCTTTTCCTTGGGAAGGTCCAAGGTTCAAACCACGATGCCCAAAATTCAAACAACATTTGGTGCGAGGGTACTAGGACCCTCATCAAAACCTGTGTAAACTTAAATATAAATTCGTTGAAATAAATGGTTAGGACTTTGACTTTTCTTTGGAAGGTTCAACGTTCAAACCATGGCACATGGTAGTCATCGAGTGTTTGTTGGTTGGCTACCCTCGTTCATTGTCCTAGGGGTTGAAGGTCCCATTGAATTGACTTAATCTAATCCAATGGGTTAAGGTTTATAGGGACAACACCTACTAGTAGTACCGATTCCCTTGTATATTAAAAAAACCATCACCCAATGGTATTACGGATTCCCATATGTATTTAGAAAAACCATATGAAAAACCCCCAAACACAAATATTTAGAAAAAATAAAAAATAAAGTTAAAAAAGCAAGACCTATTTTTTTTTTTTTTTGAGTAATACTTCTTATACACATCCACCATGTCCCAAGCCTCTTCTTAAGAACAACTGTATGATTTTTTTTAATTAATTAAAAAAAGAAAAAAAAAAACTTGCCCTTTTAAGAATAACTGTATGAGTTCTTAAGAACAACTGTATGAGTTCTCATAAACCATGACCAAGGGTTCTACATTGTCAAACTCACCCAGAGTCTCACCCGATTATGACCGTGGAGTCGCACCCAATTTTGATCGCAATAATATTATCAACTGGATTTTGGGTACCCGATGTGCACTTGATATGAGTGTATGGTGGTTGTGTGTTAAATTCCCTATTGAAATGAAAGATTTTAATTACATCCGCGAGACCCAAATATGGTCTATGGGACCTCAAATATGGAAGGACAATTACTCAAATCATATCATATGATCTTTAATATCTTTGAGAAGGTTGTTCCTTCTCCTACTGATTTGTGTTAGCAATTCCCCAATTTTTTTTTATTTTACTGTCTTCAAATAAATTTGTCATAAACTCGTTTCCAAGTGTTTCTTTGTATTTGTCACGGATATCTGAAAAACTTGGGCATTTATAGATGAAGTGTTCCTCTGTCTCTATCGCCCCTGTGTTGCATAGAGTACATATCCTTTCTTCCCATTGTTCTTTGGGCGTTGTCCATCTCCCTATTTCACATCTAAGCCTATGAGAGCTAGTCCTTATCTGAGCAATGAGTATTTTTTCCTTCCACTTGATTTTAGCGCCTATATACGTTTTTTCCTTGTGGTCATACGTTGGGTTAAAATTTGCAATATAATATTGTCTTTTCCTGCTTGCATTTTTCCATATTCCACTTCTGAACTTTTCATTCACATAATTTTTTATGTCTTTGTTGACATTTGGGCATTCATTTATGTTGATTTCCCAACGTTTCATCCATTTCTGATTTTGTTTCATCCATGTATTCTTTCGCCTATGCAACTCTTCATCCCTAGCTGCCCTAGGCCATCTATCATTTGTTATGTTTTCTGTTTTTTTCAAGTAACATAACAACTTGGTCATAGCAATTGCTTCTAAAGGGAACATTCTAGTTTCAGCTAGAATAATTTCATAAGGGGTTGTGGCCTTAATTTTGAGAAAGTTTATGATTAGATATTTTTGAATCCTTTCTATTTGCCTCCATTTTGCATTTCTTGTGCCACTAGCCCACACCTTGCAACCATACAACAAAACCGATGTAACAAGTAGGCCAAATAAGACCTTGGTGGTCTTCCAGTCCCACAACTCGGCATTCCTACACCTATTTTGAAGTGCATATAGTGCTCTCCAACCACTTTGAGTTCTTTTCATCCTACATGTATTCCAATTAAGTTTGTCATGAAAGTCTATGCCTAGGTATTTGTATTCTACTACTACATCAAGCGGTTCTCCTACAAACTAAAATTTGAGTTGTTGCTTCTTTTTTGCTGAAAAAATCATAATTTTTGTTTTGCTTGTGTTCACCTGCATCCCAACTTCTTTACAAAAGAGTTCTAGAGCTTGAAGGCGATCTTCTAGATCTTTGGCTATTTTGGCCACAAGAATTACATCATCTGCATACATGAGGAGTTTTACCACATATTTGGCTAAATGCACACCCTCTCCCCCAAATTTGTTTATCCATTCTTCTAACTTGTCAATGTACAACCCAAATAAGGTCGGAGATAGAAGGCAACCTTGTTTGACACCTATGTCACTACCAAAACATTCAGATAACCCTTCCTATATTCTGATTCTAGCCTTTACATGCTCATATAGTTTGTGAACTGCTGCCCTATAGTGAATTGGAACCTCTAGCTCTTCCATTCTGCTCCATAATTTTTTCCTTGGCACTGTGTCAAATGCCTTTTTGAAGTCTACAAAAGAACAAAAAGCCTTCTCTTTTTTGTCCCATATTTTTTCCACTATGTTTAAGCGTGATACAATGATCAATAGTTGAGTGCTTGGGCATAAAACCCGCTTGCCCCTTTGCTCTCTTTCCCTTTTCTTCTGCCCATATGTTGATCCTATGCTCTATCATAGTCCCAAACAACTTTGCAAAGAGAGGGTTGATCATGATAGTTTGATAGTTTGAGGGATTATTTGCATCTCCACTTTTAAACAAAGAAATGGTCAAGCTAGTTGTCCACTCAGTAGGGAAGCCATTTTGTATGACCTCATTGAAAATTTCTTTGATTTGCGGTGCCAAGATATCTACCCCCAATTTTATATGATATGCTTAAAGATTGTCTATGTCACGGGCTTTACCAGTTGCTAACTTTTTTATCCCTTGAATAATGTCTTCAATTGTGAAAAGTTCTTTCTTGACAATGATAGTAGGGGGTGTCTCCTGTTGGTTACTACGTCGATACAGTTGTTTTGAATACTCCAACCACTGATTAACTGTTATGTTATTTTCAGTTTGCATCATTTTCACGCTTAGTTCCTTCCAAAATTTCGTTGGTTCATGCTTCCCTAAGTAAATCAATTCTTTCCTCCTTGTTCTAGTGTATTTTTTTTTTTTGCCCTTACCAGTTTCTCATATGCTTTTTTGTTTGCTCTTGTTTTACCCGTTGGTTCCTTTAGTAATCTTCGCATTTTTTTGCAATCTTCATCGAACCATGGGTTGGTTGGAAGCTATTCCTTTATTTCTTTTTAGGTTTAGCTCTCTTGAATTTGTTTAGATCTTCTTGAATAACGTGCATTAACCATTCACTCTTACTGTAATCTCTACTACTATGATGTAGTTCTTCCCTTTCCTATAACTTGTTATTGAATACTGCTCTAAAATTCTACCGATTTTCATCTGTTAAGAGAATGTTTCCCTTGTGAGGATATTTATTTTGATTGCCTTGCAAGTGTTTTTCCCTTGGTTTGTCTCGATGCATTCGAAGTTTCATAATAATTGGATTGTGATCTGACTTAAGTTCCATTGGAGAATCTTCCACTTCTTGCTCCTCTATTTTTGGTATGTAATTATGTGAGCATATTACATAGTCTATTACACTTTGTCCCTTATATGTTTTGCATGTATACTTTCATGAATTTTTCCATTTGTTCATCCCATTGCAAATAATCAAATTGTATATGCTGCAAAGACCTAACAACTCTTCTCCATATTGCATGATAGCCCCATGCTCATCTTCTGAAGTCCTCGGTCCACTCGTTGATTTTCCTCTTCTGGCATCCAAAGAGGATTAATCTCAATATCTTCGTTACCTTCTAGAATGTTCGCTTGCTTATTTGTTGTCCTTGCATTGAAATCTCCAATTAATATAATCTCCCCCATCTTACTGTATATTGAAATGTCTCTTTTTAGGGAGGAGTATGGGTCTTCTCTGTTAAGGTCATGTTTCTTATAGAATTTAGAATTCTTGGGAGCAAAATAACATGTTGCTATGCTAATAACTGACTTATTTTCGAGGATCTACTGTTTATTTTCATCTTGTTTTTCAATTTTAATGACCCTATCCCATTCCTCTTTTATTAAAACCATAATACCCTCATGCCCTTTGCCATTTTCTGCTGCTTTATTCCATATTGTTATTTTTTTGTATCCCACAAATTATGGAGTCCTACATCCATCGTGTTCATGTGTTTCTGTCAATATGATTATATCTTTGTCTCTAGCAATGTGCCCTAACCCGGGTCCTCTTCTCCAAGGAAAACCTCTACAGTTCCAACTTACCATTATAAGATGTTCCTGGGCGGGCCATACTCCCTATTTTTTTTAGATTTGTTTAGATGTGATGTATGCCTTTCCATTTCTTAAATATGCCTGTTTCCTTTCCTTCCTTGCTGCCCTCATCTTTTCCTATTCCTTATTTCTTTCTTCCTGTTGTAAAAATGTTAGGTCATTATCTAAATAAAATTGTGACCCTCTCAGCATTCCTCTGTTTTTAAGTAACCTTATTTTATCTTCGTAACTTGGGTTTTAGAAAGAATCATAATTGGGAAAGCCTACCCAATGATCGTAAGAATTTCTTACACTAACCAAATTAAAAAAAACTTCTACTTAATAAAAATATAAAATTCCTTAAAATTTATAAAAATACCTTGACACGAAATACAGTCCAAACAGCTGGTGAAACTTGATGGTGTGAATCGAGAGTAAATCATCTTCGTTGGCGTGGCCTGGTATCTGTTCAAAGTTCAAACCATTTAAAACATATAAACTACAAGCAGGTTAAGCCTCAAAGTTCAAACCATTTAAAACATACAAACTACAAGCAGGTTAAGTCACCCAACCTGAAACATCGCATTCATCTCAGCTCATTCAATTTTTTAAATTTTTTATAAAGAATAGTTAGGTGGGTTGCTTAGGTTTTATGGACGAAGTTTTATTGTAGTTGTTTCAGTTCGACACTCTAAATTATCAAGATCTAGTTAATTTTGTTTTTATTGATCTATTTGTTAAAATTTTAAAATTAAATTCACTGTTCTAAAACTACCATGAAAGTCAACTCCTTGTTCAGAAACCATTACCTGCCCTCCAAATTCTATATATTCGTGATCCACTTCCATGGCCATTAAAAAATTTTCAGTGCCACTTGGCACGTTCATCACCATCCGTTAATCTATTTTAACCAATAAATTAACACTGCGCCTATCTGGTGGCAGACGGCCTTACCACGTCAGCATCCATGCTGAAATCATTAAACCCAGACGGCCTTACTTCTTCAGCATCGATCCTGAACTTAATAAACCCCGCCGGCATTATTCAATTGGAGTCCAAGGTATCGAAATCATAACATCGTTCACACGAAGTTCAAAGCCTTGGAAATTCGCTCTGCGAACCCTAGCAATTATGATTCTTGTATATTCGATCCGAATTCCTGCTCAGAAGCTTGAATTTCGAGGGTTGAATTTGGCGTTTGTTCACCTGTAATTTTTTATTTTTGTTTTTATTTTTATATTTGTGGCGATGCTACTGCGGAGGGTTTGGAATTCTTTTCGGAAGCATTCTTCTTCGTCGCAATATGAGGAGGACTCGGAGTGGGAGGGGGACTCCCCCGCTGAGAAATTGAGCGCTGATGTGTTTTATTTGATAGGGAGGCGGCTCGGTGCCAAAGATTGTGCCAGGGCCGCTTTGGTGTGCCGGACGTGGCGGGATTCTGTGGATGACGAGAGACTTTGGAAAAAATTTATGCAGGAAGAGTACGGGGAGATGTGGCCGGCCACGCTTTTCGCCGAGACTTTCTTGCGGGACGGTCCTCGGCTAAGGTGAGGTGCTCTGCAGTCCGTACGCCATTTTTTTGGGGTGCTTTTGTTGCGTTTGTTTTTGTTTTACTGGAGTAGACTATTCTGGAAGCGAATGGCACTCGTCGGGCAGGTGCGGGCAGGCCTTTTTCTTTTGAAAATAACAAAATTTTAAAGGTTTCGATTTTGAAGAAATAGATTTTATATTTCAGGCTGTAAAAATCACAATTGAAATCAACGCATTTGAAAATTTAAAAATCTCAATTATCCTTTAAATTTAAAACTGCCTGAACGCTGCCCGAGGGTAAAGTTTGCTCTATATTTAGTCAATCTGAATTTCGAAGAGGTTACTTAATTCAGATCAACATTTTATTACATTTTAATTGAATTATAATAACTACTCTGACTAACATTGCGAGGCTAACTTTTATTTATTTATTTTTAAATTAAGGTAAATATAGTTTTTTTTTTAATTACCCGTATTTTTTTTAATTGAGACAGACTAGGCCAAGCTGAGTATAATGGGCCACCTTTTCCATGATTCCAACTTGGCTTTCTGAGAGGAAAGTTCAAAGACATATGTCCCAATTTCAAAAGGAATTCGGTGTTTGAAAAGGAATTTCCATGTAAATTTTGCGTTTGAAAACGAATTTCAGGATAACCTTGGAAGGAGCTTCTGGCCACTTTATTGTTGGTTTTTTTGCTTTAATGTATATGCTAGCACGATATTGTAGTTATTTTCTGTAATATATGCCTGGAACTTGGACTATGTATATATATTTTGTTTGCTTGCTTGTTTGGTTATTAATTGTGAAATCTGTTTTCGAAAAGGAATCTTGATAAGGAATCTTGATTAGCTTTATATGAAAATGTGCAAATCTTGTTACTCTTCACTTTTCATGGAGATGTTTTATTTTTTATTTTTTTAATTTGATAAGTTATATGTGGTTTTTATTGGGGATACTAGGTTAATTTAACCGTTTCCAAACAAAATTTCCATGAGTTTCCTAAATCCTTCTTCATCTACTTGAGTTGCTACTTTTCTTTATCAAATCCTTGATATCATTTTTATCGAGATAGAATCTGCCTTGGCCAGTTATCTCCTAGAATTTGAATTTCATCAAGCTAGAGATTGATATTGTTATTAGCTAAATTACACCCTATTTCCTTCTTTATAGACATGCTGTCATTTTCAAGATAATACAGCCATCGATAATTGATGGAGCTTAAGATAGTGCTATTGTTTTCAATTGGTTATATGGGATTGAAACGGCCCCACCTGTATTACATCATCACCACATAGGGGTATTATAACAATGCTTGGATATTATCCATGTACTGCTTGGCAAGATTTGAACCTTGGTCTCCTCTTTAAATATTGAGGAATCTTACTGGTTGAGCTAATGTGAGCTAGTGCCACTTGATAAGATAGTGCTATTGTTGAATTGATCTCCACATTCTTTTTTTCTAAAACATTAATAATATCATGTATATAAGCCTCAATTGAAATATATCTCCATCCTTTTTTAATGTCAATCTTGATCCTTGTAAGAAGTGACATAGCCTCTTCATGGTTGTATGTGAGGAAGTTATAATGATGAAGAGGCTATGTCGTATGTTGTTGTTATTGTTGTTCTTTATCCCTTTAGATTTGAGATTGCCAAACATTGTGTATTTGAAAATGCACATTTTCGTTGTGGTTGTTGTTGGAAGGGATGGCCCTTTTGTGATCACCTTAGTTATCAAATTCGTCGAATTTTTAAGATAAAATTCGAAATTCAGCGACTTTTAAATTCTGGCAAATAAATTCTCCGGACAAACGTTAAATTCGGCATGGAATTTTTTTTGGCAGAAAACAGGTTTGATATTTATGAATTCTCCTGTTTCTGGTTCTACATGCAACCATCTTCAGTTTATAATTGGCATAGGGTAAGTCGTTTTATTTATTTATTCTGAGTCGACCTGTTAGTTTTTAAAACTTAGTTTTTAAAATTGTTTTAATGGTGGATGTTTGAAGTTGCAAGGCAGTGTAAACTGTCAGACATAAGTACGACATGGAAGAAAGGTGCAAGCGGATCGGCATCGACATTACAAGGGCGAAAAAAGGAGCCATATGAATTTACGGTCACGAACCGTTGCTCAAAGTGTGGTGTGGAGCATCTTAATTTGTTCGAATGAAAATCTGTATGTAAAACCAATTGCTGCGGGTCAAACGGTGTATTTCGTGTATCGCTTCACATTTGTCGCTGTAGACTTTATTAACTGCAAATGATTCAGAATGCAGGACCTCGAATCCCCATACATATACATATTTTTTCACCTAAGTCTCGTAAAAAACCCATGTATAAATAATATTTAATATTAATTAAAAAATAAAACAAGTTTTTGGATACCCAAAACTAAACCGTAATTACCTTTTAAAAATAAAATAAGGTTAAGGTGACAAATTTGATCCACAAATCTAGTGACATCAAACTTCAAGCCTGTAGCACCTAGGTTTGAAAAGATTATGATTGATGCAAACCTACATAGTAAATGCCACAATTAGTAAAGAAACATATCAATCGCAAACTTATACCGATTCTTGTTACACTAAATTAGTAAATGAATATAACTCCGGGTAATTGGATTGATAGAGGAACAACCCAAACTAATTGGGTGTTGTAACTAACCGAATGACACTAATTAGACATTGGTTATGGCTGTGACAGGAATTACATGTGTCCCTATAAATTGATACCGCATCGATGGCCTCTTGGCACATTACTTTGCATCCAACTACAAAAAAAATAGGATATATGTACATTTATAATATATCGAATTTTATGTCGAATTTTATTCCGAATTTTTGAACATGTCGAATTTATTTCGAACTTCAAGAGTGTCGAATTCGAACACGAACTCAAACTTGATAACTAAGGTGATCACTATAATGTGAAATTTTGTATGAAGTCGTTTAATTGTTGTTAATGTTGGGGCTTGTAGGTGATTTCTTGCTGTCTTCTCTTATTATAAAACACATGTTCTTAAAAGAGTTAAGTTGGATAACCTTGGAAAATTTTTTCCTTTTTTTTTCTCATGATGTTTAGTTTTTATTGCCTTAAATTTGAAAATTGTTCGCAATGTACATCTCTAAAACAAATAAACATCCTTTTTTTAAAATTGATGGTGACCAAGTTGGTTCATCCTAAATTTCTTTTGCCAAGGTTAAACAATCATCCAATATGTGCCTCTATGTATTATGTATAGTAATATTTAAACATTGGGAGCTCAGATATGCTTTACGTGCCTGCTGTAACATGATTGTTATTGGCAGTTTTAATTTGTTGTGTTTCATTATTGTGTGATGTTTCCGTTCACAAATTATGACTCTTACAGCACTGCAGTTTCTAAGAAAAGATATTTTTCAAAAGAGTATGGAGGATCACAAATGTCTTAATCTTATATCAGCTTTTTGTGCTCTATTGATAACATTGCTTGAGAAATGAAATGTAGGATATGGATCATCATTATTGTTTGAGCAAAGAGAACTATTATTGCAATTTTTTATGTCCTGATGAAAATAAGTGTTGGTACTGTTCAGGTTTATTGTTCCTAACACATTTCCTCACTTACCACTCCGGCTAATATATAGGCAGCGGGAACAATTGCAGGGATCTGTCATTGTAGATGGTGAGGATATAGAACTTGCTACCGTCTTTAATTTGTTGCTTTTGAGTGGAGCAAGATTTTCCCAACTGGATTTGCTGTTATGCTAAATGGAAAGTGATTGGTTGATTATAGAAGTGGTTTCTTTTTAACTGTCAAATTTTTGATCTTTCAATGTGACAATTGGGTCAAGTCTAATTCTGTCATAGATTGTCTTTGCTATGATGGTGGTGATTTGAAAATGTGTCTTATGGAAAATTTGCGATTTGTACAAACAAATAGGAGATAACTTTTGCAGAGCCTGTGTTAAATTTTGATAGATAAGGAATGGTAAACATGGAAGACTTTGTTTCCATGAAGACTCATGAGTCTTTATTCACACTTAAGATAAGATAATTCCATTAATGTCCACACATGGCCAAGGTTGGCCAATGGGACTCAATGAAAATAGCTGTTACATTGCACTGTAGTAAACAAAAAGTACTATGAAAATAAGCTAAATGAGAGTAAAGAATCTAGTCTAAACTACACTGAAGTGGAATAACCGTATGGCATAAAATTACAACCTCGAGACCCAAATGGATAAAACCTAACATGATAAAAGTAATGATGAAGAGAGAGCCAAAAGTCAAGGTAAAACAATAGAAAGGAGCTCCAGTGGATTCCAGTGCCAACATTAACCTGCAGTTGGATGTAAAGTAGAAGCACAGTTGTCATTATCACTAACTATCCCAAAAGGGCCAAACACAGGATCTAATGATGCTCCTAGGAGAATGGCTAGGACTAAGAGGGCCTGGTTGGATAATTCTGGGAGGACATGGATTTCAACAATGCAGCAGGAAATAATAATAATAGTATGGAAATCAACGTTATGTCGTGCCTAGTTGGCTGCAACCATCTTAATGTTGTCCTGCCTTCTACTAGGATTATTTAAGAGTTCACTTTTAAGCAGCTTGAAATTTCCATAGTTATACTCCACAAAACCTTATTCTAGGATTTTAGTTAGAGGATGATAATGGTAATCAAGAAAATGGATACACATCTTGGTTGCTTGGAAATGATGAAGGCCTTCATTTGACCTTAGTTGGATTCTTTCCTCCATTCCTTTGATATATATCTTAGTTTATTGGGAATTTATTTATTGCTTTAGTATGGACATACAATTGAAACCCTTTCTGCAGCCTCTGTTCTAATGAATGTAGTTATGCCTATTTGGGGAAAAATTAGAAAACAATGGTTTGATTACTATGAAATTGTTTGGAAAGAATAAAATGCATACTATAAAGCAGAATGCTGGCTAATTGAATCTGCATATACTTTATTGCTAAAGCATTATTTTTTAAAAGTTAATGGTCTACAAGTTTGCATTCAAAAGTCTATAATGGCGTAGAGTAGAATTATCGTGTTGACCTTCATCAATTGAACAAGAGATGTGTATGAAGTTTATAAAACTGGTTCTATACATGACCCAAATATGTGACATGCCACATGCAGATAACATGCCCCATCATAAAGGATCTTTGAATAATTCTATATTACATTATATTTAATATGCTGACGACAAGAAGCATGTAAGTTGTAGCAATGTTCAATGTTATGGTTTGGCTATTTGTCATGATGAAGATCTGGAATTGAAGAAATAAACAAAGCTTGTAACTAAGCATAGTGATATTTAAAACTGTTTCTATGATCCAAAAAGTTTTGAAATAGAGCAGGAAGAGCAAGAGGTACTGCTAATTAGATTAAAGAGGGGAACTAGAGTGGCAATGGTGAAAGTTAAATGAAGAGATTATGATTGCAAATGATCTAAAACTCCCACTAATGAAATTTTAATCAGATCCTTTCACAAAATACTCTTGTAAGATAAGCATACAGCATAGACAGTCCATAAAGAGCTGGATTTATTATCAATGAAGCTTGAAATTTATCGTATATGCAACAATATGCTGCTTTGTGAAATTAGCGTTTACTTCTAGCTCAAACTTGGTAGTTTCCAAGCATAGGAAACCACACGAACTTTGCAAATCCCATACAGTGAAGATAAATGCATATTAACTACTGATATACCAAATGACACGGATTCAATATGAGAAACCTTCATAAGGATGAAAACCCATAGATAAATCAATGAAGCTTCACATTTCTTGCAAAATAGATAATATACAAGATCTATTTGCCATCAACTTGGCCCTTGCTGAGATGTACAACTGCTATGCATTATTTACAGCCTTCGATAATGTCTCTTAAGTGGTTTTCTTGCTCCTTTTTCTTGAAATGATTGTTCCAGTGTTCTTGGATTCAAAAGCTTCCCTCTTTTTTACTTGCTAATGCCAAGATGCTTCGTCTAGTTCCCTTCTCTTCCAAATTTAGGATTAAGTGATGTTTCTTGGTTATTGAGGTTCCTTAAATGTGTAGAGATGCAGAGGTGATGTGTATGTACAGAGGCGATATTTTATGCTTCCCCTTATACATATTCCTTTGGACAGTTGTTCATTTTCAGTTTTGGACACCATGCCTATGCCCCTTCAATCCATAGACTGCAAGCTTCTTGGTTAGATTTTGTTATATATATATATATATGGTTTTGAAGGTCGAGATGGATGTCTTTTGGGCTCAAATTTGGGATGCACATGGGCTATGATGTCAAGGAGCTTCAGTATTAATTTTGGCTTATCCAAAGCTCATGCGGAAGAGAAATATAGACTAGCAGGCTGACTTTTTCCATTTTGAAGGGTCAAACATATGTATTTTGGGCAGAAAATTATACCAGTGATAGTTCTTTGAGTCATATTTCAGCTGAAAATGAGTCAATCAATTTGTACTACATTTGGTTGTCTAAAATATGACTCACTGGTCTGAACTGTTCCTCACTTTGTTGTGGGGATCAAATAATGGAATTTGAAGCTAAAATTACTTTTAAGCATTCCTTTGATGTCAACAAACTTCCTGTAAAATTTTGTTCAATGCCTACTTTGCTTGGAGGAGTGATGGCCAAAAGACGATCATACCCCGTTTTGGATGTATTTAGGGTCACCATTGGTTGGCTGTTCTTTCTTGATTCCAGCTTGTTAAGTTTTCAAGTGACCTGTCATAAATCTCCTATAGATTGCATCTTCCCATCAGACGGCTTTTGGTCCCTCAAAAACTCATTTGATGGAGATGAGAGATTTTCTGTTTCTACCATTTTTAAACCCCTTCGTTATGAAAGTGGTTTCCTACTGCTCTATGCAAGTGGCTTTGACATTCCAATCTGCTGTGTATTCTCTTCCAAACGGATCATAGCTGATTTACTGCAAGCTTTTTCATTGTTGAATAATCATAGTCAAATTGATTTTCCTACTGCTCTATGCTAGTGGCTTTGACATTCCAATCTGCTGTGTATTCTCTTCCAAATGGATCACAGCTGAATTACTGCAAGCTTTTTCATTGTTGAATCTAATCATAGTCAAATTGATTCCACCGCAGCTGACTACATTGTTTGCTATGCATAGTTTGGGGTAGGTTTGCTTACACATGCCATAATGTTGTTAGTTGATTCTATAATGGCATGTACACTGATAGGTTTTCCTTTCTCTGTGTTAGAGGTTTCCTCTTCCTCAAAGGAAGTTTCCTTCTATGTTTCCAACATCAAGACAACTCCTACAATGCTGATCATAGAGGCTTGCTGTTTGATTGCTTGACTCATGAGTTGATGGTACCCCCTTTAATGATCAATATTGGTTGATGAATGGCCACTATAAGCTAATCTTCTATGAAAAGTGCATCCTACTTGTTCCTGTGTCTTCTTCTTGCATGAGTGATGACAAGTGGCTACAATGCATCACAAATACTAATATAGTAATATCAAACGGCAAACTCTTCAGCCCTATTACATGAAGATGAATGATGTATGAGCTCTTACCCAAAAACATGAGATTTTGATGCTCGTGCTCCCTTTTTGGTTTCTTTGGTGACTTCTTGCCTTAGGTTCAAGTGCTTGCTTGGACATCAACTGCCTACTTTTTTGGATCAATCAAACTTCAAGCTTTTGATTCCATTTAACTACATTAATGTGGCTATTGCTTGCAAGTGAATAACTATTTGCTTGCCCTATTTGTGTGATGGTTCTTGTGTGGATGCCAAATTTAAATAAGAATGTCATGGCTGCCATGCTTTTCAAACAAACACTTTTTTCTCTTTGAAAAAATAGAAGAGATTATTTGCATATCTCTTTGCTTGAATGGATTGATTTTCCTTCTTTGACTTCTTATTCAGAACAGTTCATCTCTCTTTCGAGATGCTTTTTATATCTAAATCCTCTTTATGGTTGACAACGTCAATGCATTTTCTTGATTTTAGTTGTTTTTGATATACATGGATGAATATGGCTGTCCCTTTCTTGATGATCGAAGTGTAAATTCGAATCCAAGTGGAAAATATGCCGTTCTCCTTCACTCTTGTGCTCCAGATGCTCAATCTCCTTGCTGTTTTGTTTCCAATAGCTTGAAATATATTATCGAATCTCATTCTTAGTTGCTCGGGCGCACTTTCCTCATGATACAGTGTGAGTCGTGTTACATACTATTGATGATGGAGGATTTGCACACATACGTACGTGCCCTTGATCTCGGTGGTGGTCATACTCCATTTTCTATGAGTGATCCAACCATAAACCAATTTCAATGACTTTGGCTTGGCACAATGGGAATTATGTCCAACTTTTGCTTTCCCCTTTTGAGTGTCTCCTTCCACTTGGTTACGTCACTCTTTCTACATATGCTAGCTCTATGATTCTTCTTTCCACATTTTTGGAAGTATTGTCATCAAGTAACGCCCTATAACATTTTTAGAACATTTAACCAACACTTAAACAAATTGTGCTTCATACTTGGAAATTAAAATGTATTTTAAATGTTTATGACCTTACCTTACTTGTTCTGAATTTTGAACAGCCAAGATTCCTTTTCCGACGACACCGCCGCGTATCAACCAATTTTATTTTAATTCTCACAGTTTCATCTATTTCAATGAACAACTCGGTGCATGTCATGTGGTTTGAACAACCAGAATCGATATATCATACATTTGCCCTAGACCGGAGTCAAGATTGGATGACCTAGAATTGCTCTTCGATCAACCTCTAGAGAAGGTCGACTCCTTGAAAATGAGAAAGAGAAAAAGGAAGAGAGAGAGAGAAGGGTTAGAAGGATTGGTTGAAATGTGGTCGGAGCTTAGCTAACAACATTATTTTTAGTTGCATGAGCATAGACCACTCAACACGAGCAGAGCCTAATAGACTATTCAATTGAGCTATGAGGAACCTAGAGTAAGCACATATACTACAACAATCCCGACACTCTAATCAAAAGAAGCCAAATAGTCTTAAGCCTAACAAAATTTACTTCAACTATTAATTGAAATAAGCCAAACAACTTAAAACCTAACAGAGTTTCCCCCAATCAAAGCATTTGGCACTATCGAACGTTTTACAACATCCAACATCTCAACTACTCTGATAAAAATAAGCCAAACAACTTCAAGCCTAACAGAATTCACTTCAACTTTTAATTGAAATAATGATAATCCAAACAGCATGAAGCCTAACAAAATTTACTCCTACCACAACATGAATGAAAATACTGAATGTGTATAGATCACAAAAATTAACAGTTCTTCATCTTACAATTGAGGTAAGTCAAACAAATTTGCATTGCAATTGAGGAGTGTAAACATACAACCTACGATAGGCAAACATGGAAATATCCAACCCTTAAAAATGAGGAGTGTTGCTCCTTTTATAGCTTTCACTAGGTTAAAATAAAGCTAACTACTATATACAATCATTGGCCAAATTGATCAGGCATGATCTTGGGCTGAGCTGGCACCACTTGGCCTCTTCAACTTACTTTGCATGTCTTCTGTCAAACGGTTGCAAATTTTTGGATCAACAATTATGCTTCATGGAGGTGGTTATTGCTTTCCCGCTCTGACAGATGCTACGTGGTGTAATCGTTCATCTTTGGAGCGCCAAGTGTCCTTCACGCGGAAATTTTTGAGTCCATGGCATTGCTGTTGCTTCTTCTTGCCTTTTAGGCTTCCTTCTTGCTTGATACAAGTATGCCGGACCATTTTGAAGCTGATCTGATTCCTTGTGTTGAAGATGTCTGGTCCGGGCTGCCATTTTGCCTTGCTTATCTTTTTGGACTTCCTTTTTTATTGCTTGCATTGTGCCAGAGATTTGGAACGCCTTTGCTGACGTCAGCAATGAAAAATTCTGACACACTTCCTCTCTTAGCTTGGTCTCTGGACTTGAAAGGTAGAAAGCTATGGACTACTTCTCGCCTTTTTTCTTTACACTTGTCTGAACTTTTTTGAAAGCTATGAATTTAGCTCAAAATTCCCCTTTAGGTTGGATTTGCCTAGTGTAGTGAAATTTCACTACAGTTTGGCGACTCACAGGGGACTTCTGCTTGCAGGTAGTGAAATTTCACTACAGTTTGGTGACTCACAGGGCACTTCTGCTTGCAGGAGGCAAAGGACGCACAAACAAAAACCTTGTCTATTGGGCACGGAGTCTATGGGGCCATATCCTGGAATTTTGGGGCTTAAGGGGCCAAAAGATAAACCTTGCTTGAAGGGCAACTTTGTTCGGAGGTTATGAAATGCAGAGTAGGGGAGCCTCCTTATATAGACCTCTTCGACTAGGAAAGTCATTGAAGTCGCTTATCTAATCAACCCTCTTTTTCTTCCAATCTTCTCTAACAAGCTTATGGGAGATGATTTTTCAACGCAACCGAATCAACAAATGCAAGATTATCCACCTTTTCTTGGCTGTCTTGTTGATTCTTGGACCTCCTGATACATGCAGACCTCATGTATATCAACTGTTTGGTGTATTTTATCAAAATATTGGTTCATGTGAGCGCTATACCATTGCCTGCTCTAGCCAATGGGTATGCAATACTTAGCTTTTATCAGTTTTATTTACATGCTGCTTATTTACAATATGATACATGATCTTTGACACACTTGTGTGTGCCAGATACTCAATTATTGGAATTTGTAATGTCTGGACCAAAATGACCCGAACATTTGTCGCCCTCCTGTTTGTTCTCTAGAACATGTGACTTGTTGTAGTTGGAGGCGATGGTTGGTTGGCCTCAGAATGTGACGAGTTCCCATTATTGCATTGTAATCAAGCATGGAAGACTCATCTTCCATCAATGACTCTTCTATTTGCTCCTTTGGTTCATCCGGATGTTTTGCGATATTAATGCTTTGCTCTTCATGAGTTCCCAAGCCTGTGTGTATTATTACGTTGAAATCAAGCATTGAAACTCATCTTTAGCTCGTGACTCTATCAGCTGGCACAAGTCTTCCAAATGCTCTTCTATCTCCACTTGAATGTATTTTGAGGCATCTTCAACCAGATTAAAACCTTGCTCTTCATACCTCTATGTGGTAGGGGTTGAGCTTCTCCGCATAAATCCGGACCTTCTTCCCCTAGTAGGGAATTACCATGTGAGTGCAATCCAATGATAGATACCCCTCAAGCTTTGTTGTGAACTCCTTGGACAAACATAATCCAAATAGTGGTAGAAGGTCCACCACTATTGCCTCATGGATTACCAAGATAGAACCTTGTGCAACAGAATTGGAATATCTTTTATAGCTCCCACCGTTCGGACTGGTGTTTCCTCTAGCTACAACACACATGAACTAGTCTGGGTGTATTCCATGCCCATCTCATCACAAACAGCCTTTGGCATGACTGTTGTGGCAACTTTGGAATCCACAGTGCAATTGTGGATGATCTAACCCTCGAGGCATAAGGACATATAAAAGGACGAAGGCTTGAACTTATCTATGCCAAGAGTTGGTTGATTTTGCGGCAGATTGAAGTCTGTGGCAATGAGTCCACCTGATGATGAACTTTTGAGAGTTTCTTTTAACAAATCAATTTGTTTGGGAATCAACAAAGCATCATACATACTGACTCTTGAGGGAGTCTTCTTCAATTCTTCCACAATGTTGAATTCAGATGCTTCCAGCAACTTCTACTTTTGGACGAGTTGTCTGAACCTCCTTTGATACTGTTGCGCAACTTCTTCCCTTTGTTTCCTAGTCACTGAAGGATACCACAACTTTCTCAATGCTTTCTCCCTGGGCTCTTCTTGGTTGGCGTTTGGTGCTTCCAAATTTTGGTTAGTGTTTGGTGCTTTCGGCCTTTGGTTGACTTTGGGTGCTTCAGGCTGGGCGTGTTCCCTAGGTTGCTCCTTTTTCTGTTGCTTTCGGGCTATGGGGCACTTTCCAGGTCATTCATCTTTCGAGGATCTGATTGCAAAGGTCTCTTCTCGGATCTGGTCAATATGTAGACCGGATCAGAAATTGAAGGCTCTTCAACAACTAGATTTTGCTGCGGATCCATTAGCATGCCTACAAGCTCGTTTGATTGCCTTTTTTCTTTCTGGGCTGTGGCCAACTAACATTTATGCTGATAAACCATGCAAGTGTTACCATTATGAGGATCATTGCATGCTAAACACCAATAGTCATCCCGAGCAGTGGATGTTTCCTCTTCTTGACCTCCAACAATAGCAACTTACTTTTCGACGACATTGCTAGTCAAAGCCCCTTGATATTTTGAGATGTAGGGGTATCCTCTTGGCTGATATCCGTTGAATCTCCTCTTAGCATATTCCTATGTTGGAATTTCGTTCCACTTTAATTCCTCCTCTTCTTCTTAGCATTCTCTCGTTCCATTATTGTGAGCTTATTTGTCAGATTTCTGGCCGCAACTTTTAGCTCCTCCATCTTTTTATTCTTTCAGCTCTAAGGCAAGCAGGGTTGGCATTGTAATTGCCAGACTAGTATGTTGAGGATATGATTTGGGTGTAGGCAAGGTTGTCAATGAAGTGTTTGATGGAGCCAGAAGTAAAGTTTGTTGGCCTAGCTGCTATATTGCAGGGAAATATGCTATTATGACTTTGCGAGGAAGCTTACCAACTAAGATGAGTGCATTTCCGCTTCAACGACCACTTGGAAGATTTGAGGAAATCTCATCTCATTGGATTGCTGGATTTGAAGACCTAAGTTTGGAGTAAAAGCATGAAGGTAGTAGATGTAGGCTTGGGCATGTGATGGCCTTATATCCTAAGGAATTCTTCTCCAAGTCTTACTAAACTAGATGTTGAAATCCATGATGTTTTCTTGAGGATGCCTTTGAATGGAGGTGAACTGGGTGAGAAGAGAAAAGGGATCCCCTAAATCATTGAATTCTAGGATAAAGGGTTCAACAATTTCGGCCCAAGCACTAATGCTACCTTCCTCTAATGAATGATTCCGAGCTAAAACCTTACCCCTGAAAGATAAGGCCGATAATCTCACCATTATATCCTCATGAACAATGTTATGAATAGTAGCTAAAGCAGTTATATCTTGGCAATGTTCATTGGCCGTTTTTTCACTACCATCATAGGAGGACAAGGCTTTCAATGCAAACTAAGGAATATCATGGAGAATTGGAAGATTAAGGGGTCCGACACTATTCCATCCAGGATATATGCATCCAACCATAGCTCCAGATGGGGAGCTAGCAGGTTATTGCGGAGATATGGCTTGTAAAGGAGTGGAGCTTTGAATAGAGAATGCACTGATAGGGAAAAGTGACTTACCTTTCCTGCATGTCCTAATAGCTAATAGTTCAACGAATTGCATTGGGTCTTTCAACTTCTTTGCTTCTGATCTTGTTATCATGCAATTTTGGAGCTATGTTCTTCCAGTGGGGTTGTCAATCTCAGGTTCTTTCAACAATGGAGTCTCTAGGTGAATGAATACTATCCGCTTTGTGAGACCAATTCACCAAAATCTTGATCATCCATAAGTGCGGGCATACCGAATGCTCTTATGCACATGGTGGCTCTGACTTCTGATTAGGTAATCGTTGCTCTTCTCTCTCACCAGTGATTCCTAGTAGGATAAATTGGATTGGTTTGTTCCCACTGGGCATGCCACTCTTGATACTTCTATCCACCTAGGTATGAAATGTGCGCCCTAGATCAGAGACAAGATTGGATGACCCATAATTACTCTTGGATCAACCTTCAAAGAAGGTCGACTCCTTGAAAATGGGAAAGAGAAAAGGGATGAGAGAGAGAACGGTTGGAGGGATTGGTTGAACTGTGGCCGGAGCTCATCTAACAACAATATTTTCAGCTGCATGAGCATAAACAACTCAACACAAGCAAAGCCAACAAACTATTCAATTGAGCTATGAGGAACCAGAAATAAGCATAAATAAGCATGGTGGCTCTGACTTCTAATTAGGTAATCGTTGTTCTTCTCTCTCACCAGTGATTCCTAGTGGGACAAATTGGATTGGTTTGTTCCCACTGGGCATGCCACTCTTGATCCTCCTATCCACCTAGGTATGAAATGTGCGCCCTAGATCGGAGACAAGATTGGATGACCCATGATTACTCTTGGATCAACCTTCAAAGAAGATCGACTCCTTGAAAATGGGAAAGAGAAAAGGGATGAGAGAGAGAAGGGCTGGAGGGATTGGTTGAACTGTGGCCGGAGCTCATCTAACAACAATATTTTCAGGTGCATGAGCATAAACCACTCAACACAAGCAAAGCCAACAAACTATTCAATTGAGCTATGAGGAACCATAAATAAGCATAAATAAGCATGGTGGCTCTGACTTCTGATTAGGTAATCGTTGCTCTTCTCTCTCACCAGTGATTCCTAGTGGGACAAATTGGATTGGTTTGTTCCCACTGGGCATGCCACTCTTGATCCTCCTATCCACCTAGGTATGAAATGTGCGCCCTAGATCGGAGTCAAGATTGGATGACCCATAAATACTCTTGGATCAACCTTCAAAGAAGGTCGACTCCTTGAAAATGAGAAAGAGAAAAGGGATGAGAGAGAGAAGGGTTGGAGGGATTGGTTGAACTGTGGTCGGAGCTCATCTAACAACAATATTTTCAGCTGCATGAGCATAGACCACTCAACACAAGCAAAGCCAACAAACTATTCAATTGAGCTATGAGGAACCAGAAATAAGCATAGATACTACAACAATCCCGACACTCTGATCAAAAGAAGCCAAACAATCTTAAGCCTAACAAAATTTACTTCAACTATTAATTGAAATCAACCAAACAACTTAAAACCTAACAAAATTTCCCCCAATCAAAGCATCTGACACTGCTGAAAGTATTACAGAATCCAACATCTCAAGCACTTTGATAAAAGTAAGCCAAACAACTTCAAGCTTAACAAAATTCACTTTAACTATTAATTGAAATAATCCAAACAACATGAAGCCTAACAGGATTTACTCCTACCATAGCGTGAATGAAAATGCTGAATGTGTATATATCACAAAAATTAATAGTTCTTCATACTACAATTGAGGTGAGTCAAACAAATTTGTATTGCAATTGAGTGGCGTAAACATACAACCTATGATAGCAAACACTAAAATATTTGACCCTTACAAATGAGGAGCATTGCCCCTTTTATAGCTTTTGCTAGGTTAAAATAAAGCTAACTACTATATACAATCATTGGCCAAAATTGATTAGGCATGATCTTGGGCTAAGCTAACACCACTTGGCCTTTTCAGCTTACTGTGCACGTCTTCTATCAAATGGTTGCAATTTGTTGGATCATCAATTATGCTTCATGCTCACTTTTAATTAAACAATTTAAGAGGGCATCAATTGGGTAGCCGAAGAGATTTCTGGCTGTTGTGGAATTGAAGACAAGATTGTTGCCCTAGGAGGACCCAATGGGGACACCTCTGGATCCTCTTTTAGAGAGACATAGTTCTTTTGCAGATTTGTTAAAGGATAAATCTCCACCAGAGACTGAAGAAGCACAAAAAATTGCATTAAAAATGCTCTTTATGGGTCCTAGAAATAGAGCAACATCTCAACGAGTTAATAGATTCTTGTCACAATCAGAATCAAGACCAAAGATTATCATTGAGCAAAGGATGGTAGAAGAAACAGTTTTATATAGAGCCAATCATGATTTGATCTGTAAATTCATGGGTATTTGCCCTACCCTAAATTTTTTGCATTCTTGGGTCCGATAAAACTGGGAGCCTCTTGGTGAGTATTCTTTGTGGTTTATTAGCAATGGATATTTTATTTTTAGTTTTTCTTCACTTGCCGATAGAAATAGGGCTTTTGAATCAGAAAAGAGGAATCATGGTCCAACAGGATTATTTGTTCAACCCTGGAGAGTGGGATTTGATCCTCGAATTGAACCCACTGTTGTCCCGGTTTGGATCCGTTTGTATGCACTTCCAATGGAGTTTTGGAGTGAGTAGGTATTGGAAATTATCGGCAATTCCCTTGGAAGACATTTGGGTGTTTCCAAAGACACAATGGAAGGAAACACAACCGTTTATGCTAGATTATGCGTGGAAATGGATCTTAGCCAGCCTTTGCCGGCAGAGGTTGAACTTGAACTTGCAGGACTATCTTGGATTCAACAACTGGATTATGAGGCATTGCCCTTCAGGTGCAGAGTTTGCCACAAATATGGGCATTTGGCCCGATCCTGCCCAAACAATATGAACATAAAAATGGAGGCTCCTCTAGGAATGTCAAATCTTCCTAAGGAGGGCAACTCAACAATCAATAAAGAAACAACCAACATTTCTCAGGGCAAAGAAGCACAAGGAGATGGTTTTGAACAACCCAAAAGAAGGAGAAGGCAAAAGAAAAAAAATGGTAAAGAGCAAACCCAACTCAAGCCCTCCAATAGGTATGAGATCTTCAAGACACTAGTGGACCAGGAAGAAGAACAATTCATGGAAGGAGTGGATGGGAATAATGAAAACAATAACAGCCATGTTCAAACCCCTCTTTCATCTCCTCCCATCCTAAAGCAGGTAATTGAGTGCAGTGAGTTACCACAATCAGAGATTGCAGAGGCATTGATAGTGCATAAACAAGAGCAACCGATAATTAAGGATGTCATCATGGGTATAGCAAAAAAAGAACGAGAGAAAGGCCAACTCTAGGGATAACTCGGGTGGAAAAGAGATAAAAAAATATCAGCTCTCAAGGAGTGGGTAGAAAATCAAATAAGGAATTGATAGCAGTTCAAGGAGACAAACTGATCACTGGAGGATCGGTGAGGCGAATAGATTTTTACTCCTCTCAAGGAAACCAATGATTGTACAATCATGGAATATGAGGGGTTTAAACAATAGAACCCATCAATTTGCTGTTCGAAGACTCTTAGAAAAATGTAAAACAAATTTTTTGCTTATCCAGGAGACAAAAATGTCGTTGGATCTTATGTGTAAAATAGTAAATAGACTTTGGAGGGGTGCTGGTCATATGGAAGTGGCTGCACAAAGGGCCTCAGGGGGGATAGTTATTTGTTGGAACTCTCTTGAATGGACGACAATAGAACATATAGCTTGGAGGGGTGTCCTCACATCACATTTTAGGAACAATGTGACAATCGAGCAGATTTTAATCACAAATTTTTATGGGGCTCAAAACCTAGTGGTCAGATGCATCAATGGAAAGCGATGCATAACATGAGAGTCTCAAGGTAGGAGTTAGACTGGATTGTTGCTGGGAATTTTAATGCTAAATTATCCTTTAGAGATCAGGAAGGGGGAACCCCAATTTTGGACCCAAGAGATCGACTTATGATTGCCCAAGTCCATGCTTTACACTTGGTGGATATTAAATGCCCTGGAACCAACTATACTTGGACTAATAAGAGGAGGGAGCCACATAGCAGGAAGGTGAAGTTAGATCGTTTTTTGGTTTCGGAGGAGGCATTTGTGAAATGAAATATAAAATTTCAGATTTTGGAGGGTCCATTTTCAGATCACTTTCCCATTTTGGGGGGAACAAGACAGTGCAACATCACAAACCATTCAAATTTGAAAACTTTTGGTTACAAAAAGAGGAACTTCGAAAGAAAATTCCACAGTGGTGGGAAGAGGGCTGCCCAACATATGGGACAACAATGTTTAGATTCTACAAGCAGCTTCATTATGTCAAGGATCAACTGAAACAATGGAGGCGAGCTAACAAGATAGACTTCCAGGTCCAAAGATCTCCATTGGTGGCCAGATGGAATGAGGTTCAAAAACACTTCAGGGAAGGAACAATTACAGAGCAACTCAAAGAAGAGGATGATGCATTGCGTAAAGCGGTTGAGGACATTGACAACCAAGAGGAGATCTACTAGAAACAGAGAGCAATAACCACTTGGTTATTAGAAGGTGATGAAAATACCAAATTTTTCCATCGGGCTGCCTGTGCTAGGAGACAGACAAACAACATGGAAGCTCTTCAAGATGAGAATGGACACTCCTTTGATACAATTCCAAGTATGCATTTCCATTCAATGGATATTTTTTCTAAACTATTTAAAGGAAGTATGGTGCAAGATGAAGAGTCTCAAAATGAAGTTCTTGCTATCATACCCTCCGTTATCTTTGAAGAAGAAAATCAGGCCCTACTTAAACCCATTGATAGAGAGGAACCGAAGAAATGTGTCTTTGGAATGAGCACCGAGAAAACACTAGGTCTAGATGGCTTTCCAATTGAGTTTTTTCAGGCCTTTTCGGACAACTTGGAGGAGGATGTAATGGCTGTTATAGAGGAGTCCAAAGGTAGTAAAAGAATGCTTAATGTAATGTCCCCCCATGTTCTGATATTTTAATATTTGGGACACTATACTGTTTCTTAAAATCAAAAAATACAACTACAAGAAACAGGAAATAACTAACAATTTTATTTTTCAATTTTCTTTCAAAATAGGGTTCAGATTACAATATTTTAAAAATATAATCTTTCCACAATATGTTTGCAAACCCTTGAAATATACTAAATCAACAAATACCAAAGTACCTCTGAAATCGTTGAAGCACCAAAGCGTGAATCCTGTGTGAATTCACCAACAGAGAACTGGGGTTTCGTCCAGCTTCAAAAATCTGAGGGGTTTCGTCCTCAGCCACACCGTTGGGGTTTTCGTCCCTTCGGAGAAGAAGTCTCAGCCACTGGCCTCAAACTCTAGAGGAAATAACTAAAATCCAGAATATCTAAAATGAGACCAAGTCACTGAATAAATAGGCTCCTCCTTGGCAAACTCTCTTTTTCGCGCTCAATGTGGGATAAACATATTTCTTTCCCTTTAATTATAATATAAAGTTTTAACTTTATAAAATGAATTTAATAATTCACTTAATAAAGCCAAGCTTTGCGCTTTAAAAACTCTGCCTTATGAAATTTCGATTGACCAACTGAAACCTGTTCTGGATACCCATTTCGTTGTAGAACAACATCCCCCTGTCCGCTCGACAAGAAACCCTAAAACCCGACACTACTAAAAATAGCAATTCCAACATCCTAGCTCCGTTTGACCCCGAACGACCACCAAAACTGAGCTCTAAGAATCCAAAAGCTGTCTCAAATATCTCCAAAGGCTCTCATCCATATGATATAGCCTACGGGAACCCGTGTATAGGCTAGTCTCTATGTGCTCCCACTAGCTGATTAGAAGGGGACATTACACTTAAGCATTAAATCATACTTTTATTGCCTTAATTCCAAAAGGGGAGGAGGGGGTGCATATTTTAGATTATAGACCTATTGCCTTATGCAATGTCATATATAAAATAATCACAAAGGTAATGGCTGAGCGGCTAAAACCTCTTCTACATGGCATTATCTCCTCAAAGCAAGGGGGTTTTGTAGAGGGCAGACATATCTTGGATGGTGTGGTTCTAGCTCAGGAGGCAATCCATTCAATGCAAAAAATTGGTAATAGGGGAATGTTCATAAAATTGGATATGTCAAAGGCTTATGATAGGGTGGAGTGGTGCTTCTTGTCAAAGATGATGGCAGCATTTGGTTTCTCTCAGGATTGGATAGAATGGGTCATGAGTTGGGTTTCTACTCCAAGATACTCAGTGTTAATCAAGGGCCTTCCCTCGAAACCGTTTGGAGCTACTCGGGGCCTTCGTCAAGGAGATCCTTGTTCCCCCTATATTTTTCTCATATTGGTTGAAGGTTTGGGGAGACTCATCTTGAGGAGAAGACAACAAGGTTTGCTAACAGGTATCAAGGTGGGTGAGGAAGTTTTGACTCACCTACAGTTTGTGGATGACACAGGATTTGTGGGAGTGGCCAACTTCAGGGAAGCAAGAGTGATTAGAGATACTCTAAATGTCTACCTTAGGGTTACAAACCAAGTCATCAATGATAAAAAATCCAAAGTGGTCTTTTTCAATCTTGATCAAAGGCTTCAGGACAGAATTTTAGAGATCTTGGGATTCATGAGGACTTCTCTCCCAATGGTATACTTGGGGTTCCCTTTGCATTTTAAAAAACTGAAAATAGATATCTGGAGAAATATTTTGGATTGTATTAAAGAAATAATTAATCATTGGTCTCACAAATGGTTAAGCTATGGGGGTAGATTAACTTTTTTGCAGTCAGTCATTCAGGCCATGCCAATTTATAAATTTTCTATCCTTGCTGCCCCACATACCATATGGAAAGAGTTGGACAAGGTGGCTAGAAAATTCTTATGGGGAGGAGTAAAAGGAGAGAGGAAATGGGCCTTAGTAGGTTGGGAGAAAGTAAGGCAACCCAAGGTAAAAGGAGGCTTGGGATTGAGGAGATCAAAGTTAAATAATGAAGCTTTGGCTGGAAAGCTTTACTGGAGGTGGATTTCCCAACCAACTTCTTTATTCAGTAGAGTTTTAACTAGTAAATATTTGGGACAAGTAAACCCAAATGAGGTGGGTCATTTCTCTTTGGATGGTAATGGGTCCTTAGTGTGGCAGACTCTAAATTTAGGATCTCAGGTAGTGAAAGATGGATTATTTTGGAAAGTGGGAAGAGGGGAGAAGGTACGATTTTGGACAGATTCATGGGATCAATACCCACCTATCATTGTTGAATTCTCAGAACTGCAAGCAATAAAAACAGCCATGGAAACCAGGGGTTGGGTCTAAATTGAAAGTTATTTCAACACTAGTTAGTCAGTTGGGGGATTATAATTTTAAGAAGTTTGAGAAGTTGGATGAGTGGCCAATTTCAATCCCTTCGGAATTGACACCCATCATGACTAAAATCTTGGCAGAAAGATTTTTCATAGGTAGAGATGAGGAGGATGAATTAGCTTGGGTCTATGGGAGCCTTGGTGTCTACACGATGAAGGATGGATATGATAAGATCCTTCCAGAGCCTCCTCCTCATGCATATCAGGTTGAGTTGGAGAAAGATTTGGCAGTCCAAGGGTTGGCCGAAAGTAAACTTTTTTGCCTGGCAATTCATGCATAATGGAATTCTTACTCTTGATAATCTCAGACGTAGGGGAATCATTGGTCCATATCAATGTGTTTTATGCTACAAGAGTGAGGAAAAATCTGACCACTTGATGTTTGAGTGCAAGAGGGGCAGGATAGAGGTAGTTGGAAACCACCCCTAGAAGGTTGGATTAAAATTATTACTGATGGAGCTGCAAAAAGCAATCCTGGTAGAGTTGGAATTGGAGTGGTTTGCAGGAATCATGTTGGGATAGTGCTCTATTGGGAACTGCAAGGCCTGGGAAGGGCCACGAACAATGAAGCGAAAGCCTTAGCTATCAAATCTGCTTCTATTTGGGCAGTAAAACAAGGTTATAGGAGGATAATCCTAGAATCAGATTCTCAAATAATGGCAGGAGCTCTGGAGTGCATGAGGAACTTTGCTTTGAAGACATGGAGGTTGAGGATTCTTGTCACTCAAATTAAGGAATTGTGGAGGGAATTAGATGATGTGATTCCAGTTTATGTGAGTAGAGATTTAAATAAAGTGGCAGACTTCCTAGCTAAGATGGGTACCGAGAAGGAGGTAGGGGTTCAGTGGCACAATGACATGGCTATTGAGGATGAGACAATTAGGCAAGGTTGGTGAGCAAATCCGGTGTTTAGCTAATTTGGACAACCATTGCAAAAATATGGTTTAGAAGATTTGGCTCCAATGTAGATCTTCTTTTACGGTTGTAAACAGGTGAACAACCATTGTAGAAATATGGTTTAGGAGATTTGGCTCCAATGCAAATCTTCTTTTACTGTTGTAAACATGTGTTCTCTTTGGCTAAGGCTGGGAGAAGTCTCATCCCAACTTGTAAATGATCTTGTTTTAATATAAGTTTTTCAATTTATTTTTCAAAAAAAAAAAAACAATTACCCTTCATTGAGGTAGCTGACGCTTTCTAGCTCTGAAAGATGCTACATGGTGTAATCACTCATCTCTGGAGTGCTAGGTGTCCTTGACATGGAGATTTTTGAGTCCGGGGTGTTGCTATTGTGTCTTCTTGCCTTTTGCGCTCGCTTTTTGCCTAATACAAGTATGTCGGACCATTTTGAAGCTGATCTGATTCCTTGCGTTGAAGATGTCTGGTTTGGGTTGCCATTTTGCCTTGCTTACCTTTTTGGACTTCCTTTTTTGTTGTTTGCATTGTGCCGGAATTTTTCATTGCTGACGTTAGCAATGAAAAGTTCTGGTACACTTCTTCTGTTTTGGCACACTTCCTCTTCTTAGCTTGGTCTCCGGACTTGAAAGGTAGAAAGCTATTGACTGCTTCCTGCCATTTTACTTTACAGTTGTTCGGACTTTTTTGAAAGCTATGAATTTAGCTCAAAATTCCCCTTTAGGCTGTATTTGCCTAGTGTAGTGAAATTTCACTACAGTTACAACTCCAAAACATATTGTCTTTTTGTTTCTCATCTTGGTGTTGAGAATAATGTACCCTTTTCCCTTGCATCTGACTTTGTTACTACACACTCTTTCTCTTTGGCCACACCATGACATTAAATATGACTCATGTCATAACTTCCTCCACAGCCACACCCACCATGGTTTCTACTTCGTCTTCTTCTACTTCTTGAAGAAGATGACTGCTTCCCCTTATATTTTGGGGTTTTAAAGATGAGCTTGCTACCAGCCATGTCAACACTTATATGCTTGCTGCAAAAGCCTTCTGTAAATCTTGCACTAATGGGTTCACACGATCCTCATAGGAAGCCAATGATTGAAGTAACTTTTCAAAAGGTATCTTCTTAGGAACTTTGTTCTCAAGGACAACAAAGATCATGCCATTCCACATGGGAGTCAAAAGATCTCAAGACCTTATAACACAACTCACTACAAAGTATCTTTGCCATGGCATCTTAATTGATTTACTAAATCATGAACTCCAAAAGCTTGTTCAGGAATAGATTCCTTTTCCTTCATTGCCAAATTCTCAAAATATTTTCTCAAAGTCTGTAGCATTACCAATTTGACCTAATTAATACCTAAAGTCCCTTTGTAAAATCTCCCATGCCTCCTTTGAATTATTTTCTAAAGCAAATTGAGGAAATATAGAAACATCCAATGCATTTTAAATAAAGTATTAATGCTACTGTGACTTTCTCTTGTCATTTTTGTAAGCTGTCAAATCTTCTTCCGAGAGAAAAGCTGAATTTTTTTGTTTCACATACCCTAATTATACTGTTTCCCAAACATCCTTGAAAGGCAGTAGAGTTTTAAGCTTAATAAACCAATAATCAAAATGTTCATCATTAAATTGAGGGCCATTCATATTTGAAGTGTTTGTTAAAACCATCATGGAATTACTATCCTTTAAATCAAACTTTCCAAGTTAACACAAACCTAGCTCTGATACCAAGTGAAAGGGTTGGATGAGCTATAGGGCTTAGCTTTATCCCTGCATTTTGATTGCAAAAGAAGATGAACAAACCAAAAAAAAACAACACATGACCTCACTGTATAATAGGATTTTATTTATTGGCACTTCAATGTATTTCAGTATACATCCAGCTCTTTACAAAAACTTGCATTACAGTGGAAATAAGGTGCCAGATAATTTAGCCAATCGCAGTATCGATTCTGTCTTAGCAAAATTCAAATTTTAGAAGACAACTTGCTGTGGGAGATTCTTATCTCTTGATCAAAATAATACCAAGGTTTTGATAGAGGAAAAACAATGGTTCAAGTGAGATGGAAAACATTTTTTAGAGAAAGGCAAGCTAAAAATGCTTCATGAAAATGTTGCTTGGATAGGTTCTAATTGACCTAATAGAAAATGTAATCTTTTGATATTTTATGCAAATGGTCTCCAATACAAGCCACATATAGCTTATTTTAAAAAAAGACAAAGATTGCATTACAATGGAATCAATAAAAGATATATAAAAACTACAAGATAAGTTTAAAAACATGATATGCAAACCTTATGCTACTGATCAAAACACTTATGATCTTAAGGTATTATGACATGCAAACTTTATCTTAATAAATATGGAGCAAAACATAAACAAAACATGTTGCAATGATCCAGATTGCTCAAATTGTTTTGGCTTATTCTCTTAAACAGTGCAACCAATTTTGGCATCTATAGGCTTCTTGGAAAGTTGTAAAAGTCTACATTATGGTGGTGCAAAAATCATGTCCATGTCCTATGTTTTGTAATTTTTTTTCAGTGCATCTTTCTTAATAATATCTTACCAACTTGGAGAAGTATGGCATTAAATTCCCAGGCCAGCATAACCTTGTGTAAGAGTATCAACTCTTCTAGTTGAATCGGTTTCTATTGGTCTTCAAAGTTGCCTTCACGATGCAACAAAGAAGTGCACATCACTTTCAGACTTTGGCTTCCATCTTTCCTTGTCTTGAGGGTGTTTTGTAGAATGATCCACTTCTAGACTTCCTACCAATGAAGGGGAAAATGACTTGGCATGCCTTGAGTACTTCTATTGTCAGCCATGCTCTGATCTTCCCATTGTCGTTAGTGTTTACCTTTTGGAACAAGAGTTTTATTGTGACCTTTACACCCATGCCACCAACTTTGACCCAATTTCGTATGGGCAACAATGCCAAATTTAGTGTGGGGGAGTGTTCTAGTTACAAAAACAAATGTACAATGCAAGACACAACAACAATTCCATATTATACAAAGGAAAAGGATAAAATAGAAAGAACTCACAGATAGATGCAACCATAGCTGAGAGAATCGGAATCGACAAGGCAAAAGAGTCAGCAAAAATTGGGATTTGGCAAAAAAAAACCGAAGAAAATGTTTCATTAAAAAAAGATTTTTTCATGCTATCACATGAATTAACATTATGAAAATCAAGCATTAGTACTGTAAGTGATACA
Organism: Wollemia nobilis; assembly: GCA_028583015.1. Classification (NCBI taxonomy): domain Eukaryota; kingdom Viridiplantae; phylum Streptophyta; class Pinopsida; order Araucariales; family Araucariaceae; genus Wollemia; species Wollemia nobilis. The sequence continues at coordinate 3,889,435 of JAQPPZ010002068.1, forward strand.
AACTTAAATTACACATGAAAGTGGCAAGTGATACAAGTTTAAAGCCTCAAACTACACATGAAAGTGATAAAACACATCTTAAATAAGGAAATTTTAATGCGTCCAAAATTCAAATATTCTTGTTTTGCTTATAATACTAAAAAGGTGCAAATTACAAGATGTGTCGTGAGTCATGACAAATACAATGCCCCAAGATCTTTGAATGCCTTTGCCCTTTGCCCTAGCAGAAGCTCTAGTCTCTCTTTGTTGCTGTGACCGTGCCTCTTCTTGTGTCTTGGCTGCCATCTCCTCCGCTAGGTTTTCAAAGTTTTCAAAATCATCCATGGAGAAGAGAGGCTCTTGTTGTTGCTCCTACTACGGCTCTGTGATCCATTCATATGATAGATTAGTATCATCTAGGTCAAAGGCTTTGGTACTTGTTCCTATATTTTTTTATGGTGGAGGCTAAGGTTGTAATGAACAAGCACAAGATCATTTAACTTTTCTTGTGTAAGCCCATTGCGCTTTTTGGAGTGTATGTGTTCAAACATACTCTAATTATGCTCCCAACATAAAACATTGCATGGTTGAGATAAAACTTTGATGGTGAAGCGCTGTAGATTGGGTGTATATGCACCAAAGTCCTCCCACCATAAATCTAGAAACAACTAAGAAAACGAAAATTTAATAATTCACATGTAAAATTGTAAGTTGAGATTATTTTTGAAAACAAAATCAAAAGACAAAATAAAGAATAATTCGATGAGGGTTACCTGGCCTCATAGTTGACCTTGATCAAATGTACTGCAAGGATGGTAAAAGGATGCTTCAACATTCCTTATAAGACTGTGTCTCAGATTGTACCTTTTTGTGCATTTCCTCATCAGGGAACGTGCAGTCAACGCATTGTCAAAGGCACCTTATAGTCGGCCTGGAGTGTATCAACATAAAAAAAATTGGGGTTGAGGTAGTGCCCTTTTGCATGAAGGGGGATATGGAGCTTAGATGTCCATCGCTTGTCAATGATATCCCAAATGGGACCATAGTTTATGTGGGAATGTCCATCAAATGAGGCAATTGCCTGTTTTGCCCTATTCATAGCCTCACATACGTATGCCATTGCTGATTTTCTCCATCAACAAGATGGAGAACCCTCACCAAAGGCTCTAACACCTAAAAAATGGGAAAAAAAAATTTAAATAAAAATATTTTACCATAAAAGATTCGCAAATGGAAAAATAATTTAAATTAAAAAAATAAATAATAAAATAAATTAAAAAACTTAGTCTTGTACCTTGATGGTCTCATTCATGGCTATCCAGAAGGGCTCCTTAAACAAATATTCATATACCTTTGAGATATCCTTCACATTCCAATGATCTATCATACATCTGAGATATCCTAGTTGACCATACAACACACACACACATGAAGTATGTGATTTGATAATCATCTGACAACAATCATGCTTACAGCAAGGTAGGGCATACAAGGTATCATAGGAGAAGTTGGTGAATGACAACTATTGCACCCCCTCTAGCCAGTGTACACCTATAACATCAAACGTATCGAAATACGTCACACGCTCCTTTTTTACATCAAAATGCATCATACAACACAACTATGTGGAACTTATATAGATTTTTGTGCTCATACAGACCTACTCATTTATCTGCCTATATAGTAGGAGGAAGGGGCTTTGAAAGGTCCATTTTGATACGTGCTAATGGATGAACGCGCAAGCTAACATACCTGTCCTTGTTCTTACACAAGATGACACAACCTAGTTGTTCAGCTATCAACTGGAGAAAGGGCAAGGAAGCAAGGTTTAGGTGTAGGGACTTTATTCACATTGGATATTTAGATCTTGAAGGATATTTAGGATGGAATCGAAAGTTCAAGGCTTGTACGTAGTGAATCTGTCTGTATATCACTGAGTTTCTGGACTAGAGCACTGCTTGGGATGCTTTGGTTGTGTTAAACATACATGACATATTTATTTCCAAGACCCTTGACAAACTCTGATTTAGTCAAGAATTTTCTAGTTCACCTTAGCCCTATTGAAAACTCTTGTACTAATGGGATTCTATGGAGGAAATTTAACGCAACTAATCTCAGTTGACAATTATTTTTGTGAATTTTGCATTATTTTATAAGTTTCTTATTTGCTGAGTTTTTGCTATATTATAGACTAAGCCTTTGCCAAATTTGAGGTTGACTATTATAATGAAAACTAGCCAGTATAAGCACTTCATTCTGTAACTGGCTTTACTGGCAATTTACAGCATAGGATATATTTGATAGCAGTCCACAACCTCCAACTGATGTGACAAGTTGACTTGTGTTTGAGGCCATAATGTTGGGTAGTGTAACTGATTAACCATACAACTTGACACATTTGCATATCCGAAATAGCCTGAAATACATGATAATGTCGTATTTGTTCACATTGGATATTTAGATCTTGAAGGATCTTTAGGATGGAATCGAAAGTTCAAGGCTTGTACTTAGTGAATCTGTCTGTATATCACTGAGTTCTGTACTAGAGCACTGCTTGGGATGCTTTGGTTGTGTTAAACATACATGACATATTTATTTCCAAGACCCCTGACAAACTCTGATTTAGTCAAGAATTTTCTAGTTCACCTTAGCCTTATTGAAAACTCTTGCACTAATGGGATGCTATGGAGGAAATTTAACGCAACTAATCTCAATTGACAATTATTTTTGTGAATTTTGCATTATTTTATAAGTTTCTTATTTGCTGAGTTTTTGCTATGTTATAGACTAAGCCGTTGCCGAATTTGAGGTTGACTATTATAATGAAAATTAGCCAATATAAGCACTTCATTCTATAACTGGCTTTACTGGCAATTTACAGCATAGGATAGATTCGATAGCAGGCCACAGCCTCCAACTGATGTGACAAGTTGACTTGTGTTTGAGGCCATAATGTTGGGTAGTGTAACTGATTAACCATACAACTTGACACATTTGCATATCCGAAATAGCCTGAAATACATGATATTGTCGTATTTGTTCAATTAAAATGGAAATTTACAATGTGGTTATATGGAAGCAACATTGATGCTTACCTCAAAAGGGTCTGCATTACATAAAAAATGCACAAAATTAGAATTGGATAATAGAAGACACATACCAATTAGAAGTGTCTTTATTTAGCTTTTATTCAATGAAGTACACAACCTCAGACAAGTATCAGAGTATCTCTCAAGACATCAATCCTATGTCAAAAGTGGAGGGATTCTATGGCACAAGGAATTAAAGCTTTATAAATTTGTTAATGTATTTAGCAAGCCGTATGGAAGTGTTGAGTGGTATTTTCACCCGGTTGTGAAAGTACACTCTCCTTTAGGATTTGGGTTCCAAATCCCCTCTTGCAAAGAAGTTAAACAAACAACTTCTCCAAGGTCTCCGTTGTATTAGCATTTGCATATGTGTATTAGTAATCTCAAATAAAGATATTCAATTTAAATGCTTGGAACACCTTAGTGATTGCAAGTAACTGTAAACAAGGGGCAATGTTGGTTTATTTCACCATGAAACTTTAGTGATTGTTCATTGTTTTTTTTGGATTTTGAAAATTTTTAAATGTTTATTTTAATGCCTGAAAATTTAAAATAAGTTAAAATTTCTGGAAAAAATAAAATGCAGAAAAATGAAAATGAAATGCAGAAAACTGAAAATAAAATGCATTCAGTATGATGCTATCCTATTTCGACAAAACCGAAGATGTGAGGTTTTCATGCATGCAACCTAACCTATTGGACCTGCAAAACAAGCACAATCCGGATAAGCTAAGTGCTGGCTCCTAGGGTTTTAAATGAGGTTTTTCAGATTTAAACATTCGCATGAAGCAACCAAGAAAACTTGCATAAACTCCATTTACAAGCCTAAAATCTGAAAAGGGGAAAAATAGACATTTAATCTTGCATGCAGAAAATGACTCCTCCTTTCTTGTCCATAAGATGCAACTTTCTGAAATTTTCTGTATTAAAAATTTGTCATTTTACAATAACAAAAATTTTTGGTTTTCCCAAACCAGTCCATGGAAGAAAAACGACTCAAACAGGTCCAGAATGGCCCTCTTGCCTTCAACTCTGCAACTCTGCTCGCAGCAATTTCCAACCCCTTATGGCCTCTTTGAATGGCGTATTTAAACTTCTGAAAAATTGTTTCTCCTTCCATGACGGTTCGTTTCATTTTCCAATGGCTGTTCGTTTCACCTTCCCTGACTGTTCATTTCTATTTTGTGGCCCTTCATTTCATTTTCTCCACATGGGCTTGCGTCCATTTCCTTCCGTGTGTAACGACCATCTTAAATGATTTCAAATCATTAAATATTCCTTATGTAACGCTTTGTCTTATTCATTGGATTTTGTCCTTATGTCCACGTCACTATGCAGTCTGTTACCTTGGCAAAATGGAACATGTCGCGATATCGCGACACTTCTTCCTCTTTGCTCTCCTTTTTTCTTTTAAAAATCAACATGTCACGATATCGCGACACTTTTCTTCTCATTTGGCCGCGAAATGCAACATGTCGCGATATCGCGACACTTTTTCAATCAACATTCCGATATTTTTCTCTTTTGGCCGCGAACATGCAACATGTCGCGATATCGCGACACTTTTTCTCTTTTGGCCACGACAATGCAACATGTCGCGATATCGCGACACTTTTTCTCTTTTGGCCGCGACAATGCAACATGTCGCGATATCGCGACACTTTTTCTCTTTTGGCCGCGACAATGCAACATGTCGCGATATCGCGACACTTTTTCTCTTTTGGCCGTGACGATGCAACATGTCGCGATATCGCGACACTTTTTCTCTTTTGGCCGCGACGATGCAACATGTCACGATATCGCGACACTTTTTCTCTTTTGCCCATGAACATGTCGCGATATCACACTTTTTGGCAACATGTCGCGATATCGCGACACTTTTTCTCTTTTGCCACGATATGCAACATGTCGCGATATCGCGACACTTTTTCTCTTTTGCGCAACATGTCGCGATATCACACCTTTTCTCTTTTGGCCACGATAAATGCAACATGTCGCGATATCGCGACACTTTTTCTCCTTGTGGTGTTTTGCTTTTTCTTTGATCTTTAGCATATGGGCCACTTCGGTCTTCTTGGAAAACATGCAAAAAAGGTGGGTCCCCAATTTTGGGGTACGTTGTGGAGCAGCCACAACAAATGGTGACTCTGTTGGGAAATGCTCTCGAGCATTTCGGTGAGAACTCAACCTGAAAACACATAGACTCAAATACAAGCGTCAGCAAATATCCCAAGAATGAAACTAGACGAGAAATACATGAAGCATTAGAATTATTAAGCATCAGCTCGGTGTGTGCAATGTGCTTCATTCCCTATCGTTTGAAACTCGTTCAACTTTCCATTGTCAGTTTCACTTATGATTCGTATGCAAGGCTATGAATGATTTGTGCAGGATTTGATGTATGACAACTATGTTAGAGATATAACAACCTGCTTTGCAAAGGCTCAGACTTTCTAGTATCATGAACAAACATATTAAAACTGTCAAACCCTCTTAGGACCAAATATATGTATACTTGAATTAATTTACTAGATCCCAAAGTTGGTTATGTGCCACTACCATCTTGAACCCATGTGCAAGTGTAAGTGAAATCGAAGCTTTGGGGAATAGGATTCCCAACCTAAGCGAGATGGGAATTTAACCCTATCCTTACTACTATGATCTGGAGTTCATTACCTCATCTTGAACAAAATGATTTAACCTGTTATGGATGAAACTGTCAGGCTAGCTTGTCCGTTTGAGCAGTCAGTGGTCTTGCTTTTAGACAAGACGTGTTGCCACGCATGAGCATACTCCACTGCCAGCCAGGCGTCTATAGCCCCGGTGGAGATTAACCCCATAATCCATGATTTGGCTCTACTTTTGATTTCTTGGACCTTGGGGATGACTACCCATCCTTGCAAGGGACATGTAGTACGATCCTTCCAATCCAATATTAATGATGAAAAAATAGAATGAAAAATATTTTCTTTGGAATTTCAAGTTCTTGAGTGGGCAAAATAGAAGCTTTGGGGAATCGGATTCTCAACCTAAGCGAGATGAGAATTAGACCCTATCCTTACTACTCCATGAAGGTCAAATCAGAGCTTTGGGGAGTTGGATCCTCAACCTAAGTTCGATGAGGATTTAACCCTATCCTTACTACTATGATTTTAGGCTTTAAGCACTATGGGAGTGGTAAAAACCACTGTTTTAAGGATTATGTTGCATAATAGGACAGACACGAAATACTCCTTTCGCCTCACCTTTTCTTCCAAGTATGGTTTTGACCATTTTGCTCAAGATCCTCTTTAATATGTGTAGAACGTGCTTGGTTCAAGATAGTTCGGGCATCAGTTCCCAACCTTAGGATCCTTTTAATATATGTTATGTAATAACCCTAAGAGGATTCGACACCTTTTCAATGATTGTATATGAAATGAAGATGCAACTGAGATGAAATGTATATGCAATGTGGAATGTAACATGAGATATGAATGCATTGCTCCTTTTGAAATGCGGATGGAGTATACCACCTACTTTGCCATAATTTATAAAACTGACAACTTCATGCATCACAAGTTCCAAACGATATTCTTTAATGTGTTTGCGATATTCGTGGAGCTTTATGCAATACAATTCCGATGTTTCATATTCTCCTAGTCTTAGTCAACATTCATAAGGACCTAAGTTGACATCTCGCTTTTTTTTTTTTTTTTTTTTTAAAACAAACCAAAAGTGTCCAAAGGACCAACACACAAAACTTAAAACCAAAGTGAGATCCAATCCAAAACCAAAACACGAAAACCAAAAGTATATACAAATGTACAATATAATGCAAGATGGTGCAAAAGTTTGGATTATCATTTTCCCGGATCCCAAACCTGATTGGAATTCTTTAAAAGACGTATGACGTGATACGCATACCAAGTTTTGTAGGAATCCAACAAAAACAAGATCAAACCAAACAAAGAAACAAACTTCCACTTGCCCCTCTCACCATACCAATTTGATTTAGTTTCATTAATAATCCTATGGTGGAGTTTCAAGTTTTCAAATTGATTAGACAATGATTGATATTCAATTCCTTTATGTCTATTCTTTAAGATGTCCATTCCGCACTTTGATTCATGGTGTAGAAATAAGCTTTCATTTTCATTCAATAAAGCCATAACATTAATAATATTTGAATCAAACCATTCATTAGGCAAACCTTCATTCGAATTTTGCATGGTGAAACCAAAAAGGTGAGATTTTACCTTTGGCATGTTTTCATTTGACCTTACTTGAAGAGGATTTGAAAATTCCTCTTTTCTCTCATGACATTCATCATCATGTAGCACTTGTTCTTTCTCCATGACTCGTTTATCAAAGGCACCAAACTTAGGTACCCAATTGAAAATATGTCCATCCCTTTCAAACCATAAGTCTTGTCTATCTAGGGGTGGGTTAACTAACACATTTCCATGATCAATCACTTGGGTTGTTTTGGGTAACGTGAGATTTTCAATTGGATCATCAATGATATCAAACCCAAATGATTTAGGTTTTGTAATTTTCTCATTTTGAAATGGCATAATCATTGTAGCACAAGTAAGTGGATCAAGATTTTCAATTTCTTTTCCTTCAAAGGAATCTAAAGCAAATGACTCTCTTTCTTGATTCATGGTTGTAGAATCCTTATCATGTTCCAAAATTTGATGAGATTCGAATTCCTCTTCCAAAACTTTCTCAAATTGTACAGGATTTATAGTATCCTCATGTGAGGAAGCAATTGAGTTATCCTGCATATTAATTGACACAACAAGTTTATTAGAAGATTTAGATTGATAATATTCTTCCCATTTCTTCCATGAATCATAGTAATCATCCTCCAAGTTCAAGTTGTGACGCTCAAGTACTTCTTCTTCATCTTCTGATTCATCAACATGTTTCTCACCCCATTCATCTTCACCTTCCTCATTCTCACTCTCTTGACGATATAGAGTTTCCACCACCAAAATGTTGTCCTCTCCTTGTTGATGTTGGGGTGGACCCTTATTTGGCACAAGTTCCAAATCATCCACTTGAGCTTGGAGACAATGGGTATACCTAGCAATTTTGGGACAATTCCTTTCATTATGCTCCTTTGTATTATGCAATCTACACCCCTTTTCCCACGCAAAATCAGAAATATTAAGAATGGAACTAGAGTGACTTGGTCCTGTAGAAGTATCTATCTGATTAGCAATAGGGGAAGGCACACCCCCATTGTTTGGCTTCGTATTCCACTTGTCTCCCTCTATTGTTGAAATTTCGATTTGGGTGAGGGGCATGGGATTCATACTTCTATTTTTGAACCAAATCATTACTCAATTTGTGAACTATCTTTTTGAGCTCTTCAACCTCTGAATAAATCTCTTTTGGTTGAGCTATGTTATTGCTAGTTCCAATAGGATTTGCGTAATTGGTGAGATCTTGACTTAACATTTGAGTTGGATTTTGAGCCACTTGATTTGCGTAGGGATTCACACTTTGAATCAGAATTGGATTGGGTGCGTAAGCGGGTGTTGATGAATATGGTTGTTGATAAGGCAAAGCATTTATGCCTGATATTTGTGGTGCCATGATCTGATTCATCATAGGAGCTTGACCATATGGACCATATTGTCCTACCATAGGCATCTGGGAAAACCCATAACCCTGTGGTGTCATTTGTTGTTCAATGGTCATAGCTTCATTGTAGGCTAGAGCAAGCATGGTAACTTGAGGATTTCGCCTTGCAAACATTGCCGTCATAGGATCCAATGCCCCAAAATATATTTGCAAAGCTACTGCGGGATCAATGGCAAAATGCCGAATTGCTCTATTATAGCACTTCTGAAATCTCTGATTAAAAGTTTGGATTGGCTCACCCTGGCCTCTTTTGCATGTAATGAACTGATTATAGATGATTGTGGGATCTAATGGTGACCTGAATTGGTTGACAAAAGCATCCTCCATTTTTGTCCATGACGTAATGGAACCGATAGGTAAGCAAATATACCATTCGTAAGCCACTTGGTCTAGGCTCATGGGGAAGAGTCTACAAGCCACATCTTCATGTTGAACTTGCAATCTTATCAAAACATCCCTATAGGCCTGAATATGTTCTTCTGCGGTCCTTGGGCCATCCGGTTTGTATTTGGGCAAAAATCTCTCTATATTCTTAGGGATCTCGTGAATATCCCCTGCAATATTCAAAGGAATGTTATGGGCTCCGTACCAAGGAGGTGGTGGAGGTTGGGCCATTTGATTCAAAATCGATGATGATAACCCTACAAGAACCATGGAAATGGTACTGATAATTGGTACACTAGTGGCAAATGACACCACCGGTGCAAGTCCGCTAGATGCGCCTGAAACAGAAGGATCTTCTGTAACAAGAATATCTGGTGGGACCACAATTTGCTCGGTTTTATTCCTTGGATTCCTATGAGTGAGTGAGAGGCTTTGGAATATGGTTTCCTCGGTTGTTTTGGACCTAGTTGCGATGCGATGCGGTGGGTCCAACTTGTAAATGAAACTACCCTACAAAACCTGACAAAACTCTCAATACCTCAAAGAAAACCTGCGACACACAGAAAATCCTGCAATTAATGAAATTCAAAGAATAACTTCAAAATCAATTTGTTAGTCATGAATGAAAGAAGGAACCATGACAAAGCAATATTCTAAAAATGTAAGTTTCTGATTCACCAGATCGCATATGCGCAAGTGAAGAGCATACTCCTAGTGTTGTAGGCTTTATGATTCACAAGATCGCATTACACGCAAGTGAAGAGCATAATACCGACAACAAATACATTTTAGACAAAAAATAATTCCTTACAAATAAGCATGAAATTGACTAGAAAATATCAAACATGTAACGTATTAATAATCATGTTAGCATCAACCAAGAGATGTATCCATTAAAATCAAATGAAAGTAATTGCATGGAGACAACCTCGTTAGTCAAGACCAAAATTTTTCAAAATCAAATCAAAACACATTATTCTTGTATGAACAATCAAAAGCGTTAGAACAATGCATAGCAATTCATGTCCTCCTTTTAACACTACAAGGTTGTATTGTTAAAAGAGGGCTAAAGATAATAATCAATAGGGCATGAAATATTCAAAATTTAAATCCCTATAGCATTTAAATCACTCCGAAATAAAACAATTCAAGCCCTCCTTCTAGCGCCAATCTGTTGAGTGGTATTTTCACCCGATTGTGAAAGTACACTCTCCTTTAGGATTTGGGTTCCAAATCCCCTCTTGCAAAGAAGTTAAATAAACAACTTCTCCAAGGTCTCCGTTGTATTAGCATTTGCATATGTGTATTAGTAATCTCAAATAAAGATATTCAATTTAAATGCTTGGAACACCTTAGTGATTGCAAGTAACTGTAAACAAGGGGCAATGTTGGTTTATTTCACCATGAAACTTTAGTGATTGTTCATTGTTTTTTGGATTTTGAAAATTTTTAAATGTTTATTTTAATGCCTGAAAATTTAAAATAAGTTAAAATTTCTGGAAAAAATAAAATGCAGAAAAATGAAAATGAAATGCAGAAAACTGAAAATAAAATGCATTCAGTATGATGCTATCCTATTTCGACAAAACCGAAGATGTGAGGTTTTCATGCATGCAACCTAACCTATTGGACCTGCAAAACAAGCACAATCCGGATAAGCTAAGTGCTGGCTCCTAGGGTTTTAAATGAGGTTTTTCAGATTTAAACATTCGCATGAAGCAACCAAGAAAACTTGCATAAACTCCATTTACAAGCCTAAAATCTGAAAAGGGGAAAAATAGACATTTAATCTTGCATGCAGAAAATGACTCCTCCTTTCTTGTCCATAAGATGCAACTTTCTGAAATTTTCTGTATTAAAAATTTGTCATTTTACAATAACAAAAATTTCTGGTTTTCCCAAACCAGTCCATGGAAGAAAAACGACTCAAACAAGTCCAGAATGGCCCTCTTGCCTTCAACTCGCAACTCGCTCGCAACAATTTCCAACCCCTTCAGCCTCTTTGAAAGGCGTATTTAAACTTCTGAAAAATTGTTTCTCCTTCCATGACGTTCGTTTCATTTTCCAATGGTTGTTCGTTTCACCTTCCCTTGTCATCTTTTTTGGTTTCAAAAAAAAAAAAATTTTTCTATTTTGTGGCCCTTCGTTTCATTTTCTCCACATGGGCTTGCGTCCGTTTCCCTCCGTGTGTAACGACCATCTTAAATGATTTCAAATCATTAAAGATTCCTTATGTAACGCTTTGTCTTATTCATTGGATTTTGTCCTTATGTCCACGTCACTATGCAGGTCCGTTACCTTGGCAAAAATGGAACATGTCGCGATATCGCGACACTTTTCTTCTTTGCTTTCTCTTTTGCTTTTAATCACGAAAATGTAACATGTCGCGATATCGCGACACTTTTTCTCTTTTGGCCACGAAATGCAACATGTCGCGATATCGCGACACTTTTTCTCTTTTGGCCGCGACAATGCAACATGTCGCGATATCGTGACACTTTTTCTCTTTTGGCCGCGACAATGCAACATGTCGCGATATCGCGACACTTTTTCTCTTTTGGCCGCGACAATGCAACATGTCGCGATATCGTGACACTTTTTCTCTTTTGGCCGCGAAGATGCAACATGTCGCGATATCGCGACACTTTTTCTCTTTTGGCCGCGACGATGCAACATGTCGCGATATCGCGACACTTTTTCTCCTTGTGGTGTTTTGCTTTTTTCTTTGATCTTTAGCATATGGGCCACTTCGGTCTTCTTGGAACACATGCAAAAAAGGTGGGTCCCCAATTTTGGGGTACGTTGTGGAGCAGCCACAACAGGAAGTTTCATTAAATTTTTAAAACAAATTTCACTCATTCTTGATTTCCTCCTTCATGATATGAAAGGTGGAGGGATTCTCAGGCACAAGGAGTTAAAGCTTTATTAATTTGTCAATGCATTTAGCAAGCCGTATGAATATCTTAATTTTTTTTAATAGATTGGAAGCAACAATAAAGTTTGCTTAAAATTAATTTTTGCCCTAGAATATGGTTGATCTTGTCTATAAAAATTTAAAATCAGCGCTATTTTTTGCACTTACATATAATTCTAGGTACACAAGTTAGCTTTCAACAAGGTTTTATGGGTGCACGGGTGCATGGGTATGTAGGGTATGGGTATTGGGTATCAAGCACAGAACTCCATATTTGAGGTATGCAGGGGTGAGGGTATAGGGTACATAAGGTTCATGTTAAAAGTACCTGTCTTGTCAAAATGTACTTTTGTCTCATTGGTCTAACCTGTGCATTATTAGACTGCACTATGCATACCCAAGCACCTGGTATGATTACATGTATTTGGTACGAGCCTGAAAAATGGATGGGTACACACACCTAGACAGCATTGGCTTTTGGGAATGAAGAATAATTTGCATATGAAAAATGTCATACAATCTAGACATAATAAAAAAAGCAAGTAAAAAATATCAGATATTATATAAATATATAAGTCTTGTTATTTGAAAATTATCAAATAGAATGCTACAGTATGAATTCACAAAAAATATTAGAAAATGGTAACATTTGTTACTTTTTGTAGTATTAATTGTTTGAATTGTAGGATGTGCTTCTACTTCTCAGTGAAGAAGCAACTGGAATATGTTAATCATTTTTTTCTGCTTTATTCATTGACATTGAATGTTCTAGGGGGAATAGGCTACTGTAAGTTTGGGTGGAGCCAAAATTCTGAACCATCAGGTAGATCAGCCACATTTCTGGTATGCTATCTAGTCTTCTTTAAATAATACTATTCAAGTGATCTGGTATGCTATCTAGTCTTCTTTAAATAATACTATTCAAGTGATATGCACACGAAGTTTTACACTTTGAAAGATTTGTTATAACATGGAGATCATGCTGATATTTGTACAATTCTATTATGTAAGGCTATACAAAGAATTTCAAGTGAATAGAAGTGCAAATTAAGCTAGCTTATTATTTGAGTTTGGGTCATTTGCAAACATTGGGACTTACGTTATGCTTGGCTTCATGCTTATGAACAATACAAGAATCCTTATAAAAGAGGCTAGAATTTTGTTGTCTTATTTTTTGACAGATTGAGAATTTTGCAAAATATGGAACTTGATTTATGCTTTGCTTCATTTTGAAGTCTAACTGTTCTTATGGGCTTATTTGCTATTTTATGGACATTTTTCTTACATGCATAGCTGGCTATCTTAGAAGAAGGTTCCACTGTTTTGTTATTATTGAGTTTATTTAAAACTCTAGTTTTTATTGTAGATACATTATTTTTTTGTGTGTTATAATATGTACATTATTGTTTTTATAAATGGGGTTTTGTAGATTAATTGGGAGCTTCATCTGTGAAGGACGAGATTGTCCTAATTGAAAGAAAAATTCTTGGCCACACATATTGTGATTTAAAGGCTTAGAATTGATTTTACTTTGGTCATCCTTTTATGGAAGGAATTGATAACATGTGAAGATTTTAGGCTTACTAGTTAACTGACATTCGAATTTGTATAGTTGATAAATACACGTAGTTGTCTCATTATAGTAAGGGATATGGCTTTTGTAGCAAGCAAAATATATGGTGGAAATATGTTGTATGTGTTACCATGTAATACATACTAATAGTTTATCAACTTCAAATCTAATAATCCATGTAATCAATACTAATAGTTTATAATAATGAATTTAGCATCTTTCTTGAAATTTTCCTATAGCAATCTTCACAATGCCAAAACTTCACCTCAACGATGGGAAGAGTAATGAAGGGCTATGACTTCAACAAAGAAGGAAACTAGCAATTCAGATTTGGTAAAGCAGACTATGATAGTGTAATGTTTTGGAAATATTACTCTACTAAGATGCAAGGCATAGATAGTAGAGGTGAAGTTTTGGCATTGTGAAGGTTGCTATAGGAAAATTTCAAGAAAGATGCTAAATTCTAGAGTAATATATATGTGATTGAAATGGGCCCCATCCCTATTACGTCGTGACCACTTAGTGGTATTACAACAATATTTTTAATGATTATGCATGTATCTCATGGCATGATTGAAACCTATGTGTCCTTGAAAGTTGAGGTATTTGACCAGTTGGGCTCATGCCATTTAATATGTACAAATGTATTATTATTTAATGTGAATCTTTTAGTTTAAGATATTCTAAGATCGAATATGTTGATACATTTGAAAGCAATCGAGTGAGGACAAATATCACTTAAGGGTTAGGATCTTCAAATAATTTGATATACTTGGTGTTTACCTACCTTATGGGCTTATTTATATCTTGTAATAAATAATAATCATGGAGGTGGCTCATCCTTTACAAAAATTTACATAAGTTCTTTAATTACATTATCTTTGAAGGCTAACATGTTGAAATTTTTGAAAATCGTACACTAGCTAGGATTGGAACCTAAAATCTTGTGACAAGTACACTACTTGCTCTACCATTGAGCTAGAGGCTCTTTCTGGGTTGAGCACTTTTTAGTGTGTGGACTGGCCTCCAACAATCCCCCTCAAGCCACATAGATGAATGAAATTCTATTAATGCTCGTGAATAATCAAATTAGGTCAACGCGACTTAAAAGGTACAAACTGCTACAACACACTATAGGAGCCAAAGAAATGGATTTGAAAGTTTGTAAAAATATAACTTATAACTAATCAAGACCAAACCAAAGTAATTAAAATTCTAATACACAATCCCAATGGTTGGTTTGAGGGGAAAACCTTGAGCATTAAGAGAATATGATCCACATTGTGAAGCCTTGGATGATGGCATAGAAGACAACTCCTTAGACCAACATGTGGCATCAAGCGAGTTATGAAAAGGAGTGGTACAACTAAATAGGGCACCAAATATGTGACTGCCCTACTGCCCTATGTGGGAAGGAAGGATTTTGATACTTTTTGAGTTGATTGTGTTGCAAAGATGGTGACACTAGGAAATGGTTGATTGGGCAATAAGGCGTAAGCAAAAAGGGTTGACTGGTAAAGGCTGAGTGAATGACTACTTGGACCAGAGATCAAAATAAAGATGTATATTGTTGAGGCTTTTGTCACTGATACATGGGGTATTGAACTTGCCACAAACAAAACAACAAACAAAGCGCTATGGCAAAACACATTATGTAGAATGTAGTGATTGGATGCATACTCATAGAATAGAACACAAGTGGATTTCAATGAAATACATAGGTCTTACATTACGAGAGAATATTACAATGAATATTTATAGAAGGGAGAGATATATTGAGGCATGGGTTGAATTCTTGAGATGGGGTGCGAGATGGCGCAAGCCAAATCTCTTTGGAGAGATGTGGTGACGTAGGTCGTATTCCTGGGGAGGAATTTAATGGCGTAGGTCATATCCTTGTGTAGAGATATGTTGATGCAATTAGTGTCTTTCGTGTACGAATGCAATTGTAGATCTCACTGGTGAGATCTAAACTGGTGCTAAGTGCTTGATGGCTACTTCTCCTGTTTCCCACTTTTGCACAGTTCTCGAGTGTTTTGAACAATGCTTCTTATGCACGTGGTAACGTAATAGAAATAGACAATGTTGGGTGGTGAAGTGATTTGTGTTCCAATGATGGTTGATGGTACAATTTTCTAGTCTTATCCACCAACGTCTCAGTTTGAGGTGTTGATAATGTTGAATTTACAAAAAGTTTGATGCCGTTTGTAGCATGGTGGAGAGTTTCCGAACAATGGAGATTGAATGATAGGGTTTAGAGGCCAACAAGTTTGCAATCAACACACTTGAACAATATCAACTTGATCATTTGTACAAACAACAGTATATGAGACGACAGGTTGAACTTAGTTTGCAATCTTATCTTCAATTGACAACATCAACTAAGAACATAACGACAAGTCTTCTAGACGACAATTTCTCTCAACATGACAATGATTATCATCAACAACTCCTAACTGCATTCTACAACTCTGGACTACAACCTTCAACCTGCAACTCCTGACTACGTCTCTCAACCTGCAACCACAATACATTGACAATGCACAAGCCTAACAATCTAGCATACTCTCATCATCACACAGATATCCAACACACATGGAGAATGAATATATTGCATTGATAGTCTTCTTGTACGACAATGTCATTATAGATCACAACACTTGTATACAAAACTCACAAGCTGCTCTCGTATGCACTCACATATATGCTCTCGTCTCTTGTCTATATCTGTTGTATGCAATAGTGAGGGGGTGTCCTTTTATAACTTAGTCTTGGCCCTTGCCATCAACAACTTCCAGGACACCTACGCGTATAACTACTTCCCCCTTCTGATGCACATTAGACTCATATACTGACTATTATTTGTAACATATTAAAATTATGACGACATTTACATGGTAGTTGCATTTCATTTACAATTCAATGACATTTGACTAATTATTTAACTTTCATTTACATTGCAAATTTGACCAAAACTTAGTGCATATTGCACTCAAAACCTTCTGCACACAATGTTACTTTTGTTTTGTCCTGAAGTAGCATTTACACCATCTCTACAAATGTTGACAGTTGGCAGCTTGGCATCGATAACTGGACACCTCAGAATGGTTAGAGCACATCCTATGGTTTTTGAAGAGACTTATATGTGTGGATTAGGTCATTGGTGAAGAATTTATGGCCTCCATAAGTGGATCCAATGCAAGATGTTGAAGGATGGTGTTCACTAACAACTGGTGCTACCTCCAACATTGAAGGATGGTGCTAGCATTGTCAACTATTATTGGTACCCATATTGAAGGCTGACAATGATGTGAGTATTGGCACCAACATCGAATAATGATAACGGCATCGGTAGCCGGTGCTAGTGCCAACACTAAAGGCTGGTGCTGCCTTTGGTGTTGGATCCAATGCTAAAGAATGGTGCTGATGTGGGTGCTAGTGTCAACACTAAAGGCTAGTGCTGAAGTTGGTGCTGGTGCCACCATTGGATGATAGCGCCTATGTGAGCATCTAGTGTTGGCAACAATGTTGAAGGTTGGTGGCAAATGCCTCCTCCAATGTATGCATGGGGCTACCCTCTGTGCTTAGATCTGAATATTTGATATCATGTAGCACCAAAAGTACTAATAGTTATATATTGAAGAACTGGCAGCCACAAAAAACAAAGAGCTTAAGTGGAAATAAGAGGCCAACTCTAGTCTTTAATGGAATGGAAAGCAACAAATGTGTCGTTGTTGCCTACTATCCTACAATAATGAACATAATATTTGATAATGCTCTTAGAAGAATGACTAAGAATGAGTAGGCCTATTTGGATAATCCTAGGAGGGCACAATGCTCAACCCCCTAAAACTATTCCACAATCCATTTTTGGTGAACTCATAGAAGAGGACAAGAAACTACTAACATGTGTTTGCTTAGACCTCTTGAATTGTAAACGAGGAGAGCTTGGTATCTTGTGCTTAATAGCGATAGTCCCATGTAGCTTCGTGCAAGGATGGTGTTGAAACATAAGTAGCTACTCACCACATAGGGGAACTGTTGGTTACGAATCTGCCATGAGGAAAGGATTTTTGGTTAATGCGCCCAGATTCGCACACCAGCATGAAAGGCCGGAAGGAAGAGATGCCTTCAGAGCCAATCTCCGGAGAAGGCCGGCTCCTTTTTGGGGGGGGTGATTTAAGCTAAAGGGAACAGGAAAGAAATAAAGGAACGGAAAGAGACAAATGTACAGAAAGAGATACAAATATGTCCAAAGGTTGGTGGGGGGGAACTAACGATGCGGGAACACACCAATCACCGCTACTTACGCATACAAACACGAGAGCATGACAAGGAGCGCAAAACCTAGGCGTACTTCCGATACACCGGCGGCGTATGCACGGCTTCAATAGCTCCCTAGCAAACATTCCCTACAAGGAACTAACGGCGGGGGATCGTATCAATCACCGAGATACATACAACGACGGGGGTAGAAAGTAAACCTAGAGATGCCGAGCCGGTATATGTGTTAGGTAGAGAGTTTAACCGCACGGCTTCAATGGCTCCCTAGCAAACATTCCCTACAAGGAACTAACGGCGGGGGATCGCATCAATCACCGGATACGGGCCAGCAACGTCACACACAAGCGATGGAACTGCTACCAAATTTATAATGAATGCTTTAAATAATGAAGTACGGAAGGTGCTTTAAGCAAGCAATGCTAGAGGAACATGATCGCCAAATGCCAAAGTGAATTAACGAGCGGCGACACGGGTGGGCCTAAGGCATATAATGAAAGACAGAATAAAAGAATAAAGATAGTAGAACGAGAACCGGGCATACAGATTGTATTTATAAGCGAAGTACGATTACGATAAGCACGGTAGTTCCCTAACAAACATTCCCCTTCCACCCTTTACAATGAATTTCGAGATGGGCTTTTATAGCCCGAGTCCCACTGTTACATTAATGGGCACGAGTCCCGATCAAACATGAGTGACGAAGCGGCGAAAGAGCTGCAAATGCTGACCTTTTGTCGGGCTGAGGCTGTACCCGCGGCATGGTCTTCCTGGAAATTGGACGGCTACGTGGCGGAGTCTTTGGGTAATTCTTCAAGTCGGCGGGGTTGCTAGTAGGCTGGAGCGGGTGAAACCTCGGATCAGCTTTGAATGTGGCTATTAACGCGAGCGGTGCGGGCAGCCCATGCTTATCCCTTTTGGTCGGCGGTCTTGGTTCAAATCCCGAAGGCTGGACACTTGTGCGATGATGGGTTATGCCGTGTGACACATGCACTGCCTTAGAGGGCATTCTATCCATCTTTGCTTGGGATCGGGGCTCCTTGGGATGCGTGCAAAAATCGGTGCGGTCGGGGAAGGCCTTCAAGCCTTGGTCAAATTCCGGGTTTGTTCCCCTACGTACACTGTCAAGGGCGCATTCCCGCTCCGTTGAGAAGTCGAAGCTGCGCACGGGCGAACAGCGGTGTCTGCCGCCATATGGACCTGCTCCGGCATTTTACCTTTTTCTGCATTGACTGTCGATCTGCCGAGTGCAAGGTGCGCCCAGGAGGTGGGGCGAAGTGCGAACTTCGCACCAAAGCGGGCGAAGTCTGCTCGCACCAAGCGGGCGAAGTGCGCACTCGCACCAAAGCCGGGCGAAGTGCGAACTTCGCACCAAAGGCAGCCAGGCGAGTGCGAACCGCACCCGGACTTAGCCAATTTCAGATAGACCTGCTGGAAAGCTGGAAAATCAAGCTGGGGAACTCCATGGAAAAAAGGGGGAGAGAAAGAGAATGGGAAAGAAAAGGAAAGGGAGAGAAGCGAGAAAAACGGAAGGAGGAAAAGAAGAGCGACAACTGTTACAAAACAACATTGAAGACATTGCACCCCGTGCAAAAATGTGACAACATTTATGGCGGCTCGCGGGGTGTCGAGCTCGCCTCGGCGCAAAGAATCCATGCCTTCATCCTTTGGGTGCAGAGGAACTTGCCTCCCCTGCCTTTTACTGCTCTAACTGTTCTCCTTGCGGCAAGCTGTTCTTGATTCATCTTTGTCGGTCGCCTCATCGGTATCTCCTTACGAAAGGTCTCCATTTCACGCTACGCCTCGCACATGCGTGTGTATGCCTCTGGGGCTGAGCGCCGGGCTTCCGCTCGATTGGCTTGCGGTCAGCTATGTCTTCTAATGCTCCGTGAAAAGCAGCGACCGCGTGCAGGTCGATGGTGAGGTATCTTTTCTCTAACTCCTGAAAATAGGAGCGGATCCTGGAATATCTGGACACCATCTGAGTGACCTGACTGTCTTGAATTGGCTCTGTCCAGCTATCAATTTCAGCTGTATCTGCTTCAAAGGACTGCCAATTCCTCTTTACCCGATCTAGGGTAAGGAGCTCGCCATTCTCAACAAAACCTGGACACCCAAGTTCTGTAAGAGCGTGAAAGGGGGCCAGACAGATATCTTTTTCATGCCCGAATGCATCAAGCATTCGTCTGGCCCCTCTCACCTCTTCAACTTTTCTAAAATATTTGTGCAAGGTCACCCTTGCACCTGCCCTTTCTGCAGCGAATGAGGACACGGGGGAAAAAAGGACGCCGTCGCGCTCGCGCTCCTGAAGGTTTATCGCCAGGTCCAGCCATTGCTTTGCCTGGCGCTCGGCCTCCTCTACCACAGGCTTTCCCTGGGCAGAAACTTCTTGAATCCTGGATGCGAAGTCCAGGACTGCCATCGCCTTAAAGGTATGGGGCTTGCATTCCCTCAGCAAACCAGCCCTCATTTCCTTAACTTTTGCCTTTGAAAAGACAGCCGCTTGAGATGTTTTTTCTGCAAGCTGCGACTGTGCCTGCTTCAAAGACTCCTGGAGCGAGAAATCTGCTCAGAGGCTGCTTTCTTTTCGGTTGCGGCTCTGTTCTTTGAGAAGCGGCTAGGCTGGGCTTTGAATTCATCGGTTTCTCGCCGCGCCGCTTCCGGCTGCTCGGTGGACCTAGATAGGTCCTCTTCAAGTTGCCTTACTTTGTCTGCAACGCAAAAGTTCTTCCTGCTCCTCCAGGACTCTTGACAAAGAGATTGTCGACTTTGCGCATGATCGTACGAATCTCATCTCTGTTTATCAATGTCATCAAAGCTTTTCTCCTTTGTATGGAGCACGTAGTCCGCCTTAGTCATTTCTCGGAGAGGCTTCTTCACTATTGGGATTATTTTCTCCGTTGTAATCACTCTCCTTCCGAAATCATACTTTGCGCGTTTTGCCGGGGCGGCTATCTCTTCATGTCTCCTCCGCTTCAGGTCTTGGCGGAAAGAGACTGAATACTCTACGGCTCTCGTTGCCAGGGGCAAGTCATCTGAGTTCTGGAGGTCGTCCATAAAATCTGGTTCCCCCAGCTTAGGGATCTGCTGAGACGTCTCTCCTGCGGGGATGGGATCAGGAGGAACCGGACAGACCTTGGAAGAATCGGTCGCTTGTGGGGGCGGCCGGGAAACGGAAATGGGAGAGGCTGAGATTGTGAGGGTTTGAAGCGGCTGAGGCGGAGGATGTGATGGTGAATGGACAGCCTCGGCACTAACCTCGGGCGAAGGGTTTGGAGTTGTGCTCGGAGAAAGAGAGACGTTAGGGTTACGAGCAAGGCGGGTCGAAAGAATGGGGACCGCTAGAAGGGCGCGGAGACGGGGGAGGAGGATGTGGTCATGGCTCGCCCGGATTGAGCGGGGAGCGAGTAGAAGTAGAGCCGGGTGAGACAAGAGAGACAGGGGACAGCAAACGTACTGCGGGCTCCGCCTGAGCCGATGCGGGTGAATGTCTTCTCTTATTGTCTCGGCGGGCGGCTTGGGACTGCCCAAAGGCTGCCTCTGCGGCGGCGGGGACGCGGCTGCGGCTCTGCGGCCGGCTCTTGCACTATCAGGCTAGGTCGCCTGATTTTCTCAACTCTCCTCCGCTTCTTTTCTTCTGGAACAACTGTCGGATCAGGGGAAGGAGACGAAGCAGGTGCAGCAGGCGCTGATGCCCCCACGGTAAACTTGTACCGGGGTTTGACTTGCAGAAGGTCTGCCGCAACCGGTCTGCGTTCTGGCGGTGCTGGTGCTTTTCTTGCCCGAGGAAGTGCCTCTGGCGCTGCCTCGGCTAACTTTTCGCCTTTTCGGGCGCCGCCTTAGGAGCTACGAGCTGCATTGGATCGGCTCGGGTACTTGCTGGGCCGGCGGCGCGATTGCCGAAGTGTACAAGCTTGTTTGGGAGGAGACCCACTTTTATAATCCTCAAAGGGGCCTCGGGGAACGTAACCTTGATATGCGAACGGCCGCCGGTTGTCATGATCCTTGGTCATAGAGAACCGAGAAGTCGTCATCTACGGCCGGGTTTCTCCTTGTGGATTTATCGTCTTTGTGTGCGGCATCTCATTTTCCGGCATTCAATAATCTTTTCTTTAGACCGGTTAAGGCACTGCAATCTTGGACAGAAATTTTTTGAACCATGGAGATGAGAAGTGATGGTCCCGGTTTCTCTTGGGGTCATATGTCACCTCCTCGCGATGAGAAATCCTGCCAAGGGGAGAAGCTTCCATTAATTCAATCTCCCGAGTCAAGGTCCACATGGACCACGTCGCATCTATCTTCGGTTATGTCCCGGGGGCACGGATGTGCAAACTTTCCCCTTATCCCATGAGGGTCATACTTCCAGTAGCTGTGGCGACAAAACCGAGGCCAATCCGGGACAGCGCTTGCCCTAGGTAGACATGTTGTCCTACCTCAATAATCTCAACATTGGCCCAGGAAAGAGGATATTGAAAAATCTGTCCTCTTTTCTTCCCTAGGCCGAACTCTTCTTCCACATAGTCCATCTGTCGGGCAACTTCCATCCCGAACAGATGCTCTGAGCACCAATAGGGCAGCAAATAGGGTTTGCCCTTGAATCCGTAGATTCCGATCACAATCCCTAGCGTCGGTCGAAACGTCCCCGAGCTTCGATTTATCAAAGCACTCGTCATTTCTCTCGGGGGACGGGGGATTTCACTTTCGGTGAAGGCGACATGACGAATCCCGAGAAAGTTGAAGTTGAACTTGTAGTAGGACCCTTTCCGGTATAAGTCATCCGTCCGATTATAGACGGGTGGGGTTCTCCCTTCTCGTTAACCTTCTTCAGGTTCAGGATCGGCATTTGGGGGTGCAGATGGTACAAGCAGAGCCAGACCAGAACAGAACTGAAACGAAAATTGGTTGACTGGCGCTTCTGGATCTTCAACAGACTGGAATGAATGGCGTAAGCCAGCCAGTCTGCCCAGTCGAAAGAGATGGGGCGTTTTCCGCTCCGCTGCGCCGCTGGTTCGTAAGATTCTCCACACAGGAGGCATTACGCGGCGCCGGGTGGTACGGGTGTACCCGGCTCATCGGAGTCGCGGCCGAGGATCCATGCCAAGATGGTATATAGATACTTGCTACGAAATTTTACCAAAGGCATGGGGCCGGTCGGCCATTGTCCGAGCTGAGACGGGGCGCTCGGCTACGAATTGAGGAAATCCCTCATTCGCTTGGTGTGCGTGAAACGTCCCGCTTGTTCGCCCAAATTGATTTTTACGAGGATGGTCTTGGAGTCGTACTCCGGCCACAGGGCAAAGGCGGCTGCACGGTCTCCTGCGCGGTGCGAACAAGGGTTTGCCGCTGGAGCTGCAGATTTGCCGGGAAGGCTGGTTTATAGTGTACGACAATTAAGTCTATCGGCTCCGGGCATTGGTGGACGGGAGGGCACATGAATACGAAGAGGTTTGATTTGTACGCCGCTCCAAAATGATGGGAGGGCGAAACCTTGTCGACCCGACTCTCCACATTCGCTCTCGGCTGAGTTAGGCTCATGGAAAACGAGCCGTCCACATATCTCGCCAGGTAATTCACCGGAGGTGGTGGGGATTGCCCACGCTTTACCTTCTTCGTCCGGGCCTTTGACTTTTTCTGTGGCGGAGGATCGCCTTTGAAAACTCCGGCCGCGGCAAATCCCACGGTTCGCTTGCTGCCATTGGATCTGTGCTCGACACGGGCATTTTTCCCTTGTCCATCTCTCCGAGTCGGCAATAATGACGGGTTCGAGTCATGCCGCAACAAATTTCGCTATCGAGAAGAATAATTAGCCTTTGTCAGAGGAATAATCTACGCAATCCGGAATGTTGGCATGATTCGACCCCCTTTTCTAGATAAAAACAGCGTCATTTATGCAACGCTGGAGGTGTAGGTCGGCTGAGTTAAAACCCTTGGTGGCCGCGCGGGAGAACGTTTAGGAAAAGACGCGCCCGGCAGCCGTCCCTTGCTTTTTTAGTTGCGTTTTCGCTTGAAAAACGCGCAATCATTAACTCAGCGTTGGGGACTGCACCATGGTTGACGTTGCTGCCACCACTTGGGCACGCTGATCAAGACAAAACCTTCGGTGCGGAAACCCACATTAAAACAAGTGCAAACGCGCCCTGGGCCCAGCTTGGGGTTTTTGAAATTTTTTTTTTTTTTATTATTCTTTAAACCGCGTCCCAATACGGGCCCGGAAAACTAGGCGCGGCCGGACTTCGCCCGAAGTTGGGCACGGCCCGACCTCGCCGGCGAAGTCGGACTTCGCCCGAATTTCGGGCGAAGTACGAACTTCGCACCAAAACTGGGCGAAGTACGAACTTCGCACCAAAACTGCTCGAAGTGCGAACTTCGCGCGAAGCGCGTGCTTGAACTGTTCTACCTCTGTTTTTAGTTGCGCCCAAGGTTTGGGCGCGATACGGGTCTTTCCGCCTTTGATCTTTAGATGGACTTCGCACGGGCGGTGGCCGCTTTGTTCGGACTTCGGCCGAAACTTGAGCGAAGTGCGAACTTCGCGAAGTTCGCACTTCGCCCAAGTTTTGACGCGCCGCGCGCCTCGCACGGGCGCTGGCCGAAGTCGGACTTCGGTGCGAAGTTCGTACTTCGCACAAACTTTGCGCGAAGTTCGTACTTCGCACGAAGGGTTGCGCAGTGCGAACTTTAGTCTGCTTCAGCTTGCTGGGACAAACTTCGCAATTCGGCTGGGCCGAAGTCCGGCGTCGCTGCGAAGTCGGACTTCGGTCAACACTTAGTCGATTTCTGCTCTTTTTTCTCCTTTCTTTTTCTGCATAGCCGAACTTCGCCCCTCTGCGGGGCAGCGATAGACTTCGTTGCGAAGTCTGTCTTTCTCTCCCATGCCGCATTTAAGCTCAAAGAAGGAAAAATAAGCTGAAAGCTAAAACTGGAAACTATACATGCGGGGAAAAATAAAAACACAAGGCAAAATTTTTACGGGGAAGGGCCACTCGGGCGCCTTCAACGGCGATAAAGCTTCAAGTGGAACCCGTTGACGGGGGATGGGGAGGAGGCCGACCCTCCATATCCGAAAGTATGTAGGCATTGAGCCGATTCACCGGGCAATCGATAAGGGCCCTCCCCAGAGAGCATCAAATTTTCCATGATTACCCGGTTTTGCCTTGTATGAGTCCCACTTCAACACCAGGTCCCCGACTTTGAAAACTCGGGCAGTGGTGCCTTTGGCAAACCAGCCTTTAGTGGCTGCAATGTGATCGGCGAAGGCCTGGTATGCACTTTCTCTGTCTTCTTCCAAGCTGCGGGAGTTGGCACAACTTTGTCGTCTACCGGGTCTCCGCTGCTCCTGTCTTCGTCAATCATCCACGGGGCGGGGATTTCAATGTGTGATGGCATAACGGCTTGCTTGCCATAGACGAGCGCGTAGGGGGACGTCTTGAGGGATTTCTTGAACGCAACTACTGTCCGCCCATAGCGCCCGGTTCGGGAGCAAGTGCCAAGTCCGCTTATTTTTTTCAATGGTCCTCAGGAGAATTTTCGGGAGGTTCTTGTTAGTAGACTCGGCAAGGCCATTCCCCTGCGGGTAGTAATTAGAAGACATCTTGTGATAGATGCCAAGGCCGGTGGTGTACTCCGTGAGTACGGCGCCTACAAATCCCGGACCGTTATGCTGTCACAATCGACTACGGAACCCCGAAGCGGGTAATCGGGCTCTCAATGAACACGATGACCGTTTCTTGGTCGGCGTTCTTGGTCGGGATCGCCTCCGTCCACCGTGTGAAATAGTCGATGGCTGTGAGAATAAACTTGTGGCCGGCGGAGGAGTTAGGAGAAATCACCCCAATGAAGTCCGGACCCCATTCTTTGGAACGGAGCTTCGGCTTGAATCGATTGAAGGGGCGGGGGTGCTTTTACGTTTCGGCCGGCATACCTCGGCATTGATCACACTTGGCACAGACCGCATACGCGTCTGCGAACAGAGTGGGCCAATAGTATCCAGCCCTTATTATTTTTAAGGCCGTTGGCCTTGAAGAATGGTGACCCCCGAGGCATCCCAGAATGAAATTCTCCGAGGACCCTAGGCTGGTCAGATTTTAAGACGCACCGCAACAGGATGCCGTCAATGTTTTTAAAGTAAAGCCCCTCGGGGCGAAGAGTGTACTTAAGTGCACCTAGCCGAAATCTCCTTCGTTGTGAGGCGTTCAGGTGATCGGGACATCTTCCGGTGCAGAAGTATCTCACCAGTTCATCTGTCCAATCACTCCCCTCCGATAAGGAGTTGGTTAGGTAGACGCGTGTCGTTGTGTCCTCCCACTTACGAGGCGGAGATGCCGGCTACGGCGCTTCGGGCCAATTCACGACACAAGGCTCGGCCTATGATAAGCTTGGTGGGCCGTACTTCGATGTCAAACTCCTGGATCTTGGCAATCCATCCCGCTCTCTTGTGACCCGGTTCCCCTTGCAAGATGAAACTGCGAACATCGGGATGAATCACAAAGACAGTGGTCTTACTTTGGGAGACAAAGTGCCTGAGCTTTCGAAGGGACTTCATGACCGCATGGACCTGCCGCTCTATAAAATTGTACTTCTCTTCGTGTGGCAGAATCACTTGGCTTAGGAACGCAATGGGGCGCTCCTCACCGTCGTCTCCCTTATGAGTCAGGACTGCAGCGTAACTTTCGGGTTCTCCCACTTGCATACGGGATGAAGTCCTTGGAGTAGTCCGGGTTTGTCAACACCGGAGCTTGCGCAATTCGAGCCTTGATTTCCTCGAAAGCTTGCTCTCTCTCATCGGTCCATTCGTAAGGTGTATCTTTCTTCAACAATTCGGCCATAGGCTTGATCACCTGTGCGAAGTCCGGAATGAACTTCCGCACGAAGTTAATACGACCGAAGAAGGACTGCAGACCTTTTTTATCAGTGGGGGCTGGCAAGCGAACGAGGGCTTGTGCTCTGTCAGGGTCAATGGCGAGGCCTTCCTCGGAGATGACATGTCCCAGCAACTTTCCTTCCTTTACCGCGAAGACAGACTTCTTCGGGTTTATAGAGATGCCGAATTCTCGACAACTTTCAAATATCTGCCGCAGGTGCGAAACATGATCTTCTCGTCGGTGAGAGAAAACGGTCATGTCATCAAGATAGATGACAATAATCTTGTTGAGCAGCTCTCGGAAGGCCGGGTCCATGGCCCTTTGGAACGTGGCACCGGCATTGGATAAACCAAACGGCATGCGGCGATAGGCGAACGTCCCCCACTTGGTGGTAAACGCCGTCTTATCCTTGGTCTTCGTCTTTAACCCAAATCCGGTTGTAGCCGGAAAATCCATCTAAAAGTGAAAATCTCTGGGCTCCAGCAACGATATGCAAAATTTGGTCGATTTGGGGAAGCGGATAGTGGTCCCGGAGGGAAACCTGATTTAGGTTTCTGAAGTCGACACAGAGACGTATGTCGCCATTCTTTTTCCTCACGGGCACCGAGTTCGCGACCCGGGATGAATGTTTGATGGGGTAGATGATCTTGGCCTCCGGCATCTTCAAGAGCTCGGTCTTCATCATGGCCTCAACCTTTGGATTTACGGCCCTTTGCTTTTGTCGGAACGGCTTGGCGCCATCCTCTAGCTCGATGGTATCTTTGGATGACAGATCTGTCATACCCCCTCAAATCTTCGTAGCACCAGGCCACGATGTCGGGGAACTCCTGGCACAGTGATCTAATCTGCACCCGCTCCTCCGACGTGCGATCTGTTCCGACCTTGATGGTTTTATCAGGTTCGAGCTCCGGAGTCGGCATCTTGCCTCGGGTCTACTTTGATCTGTGGGATATGGCTCTGTCATTCCGATCAAAGAGACTTTCTAATGTAATCAGTCCTTTTGGGACGTGATTATTCCGTAACTGTATCAACCCCTCATATTGCTCGTCATCAGGGTCTCTACCTTCGATTACACACACTTCGTTAACCAGGAATGTGACGATCTCCTCGTCACGGCTGAATACACTGCGGAAGGTATCCCTATCGAGCACGAAGGCACTGTAAATGGTGCGGACCGGCTTCGGTTTACGGACGACGTCTTCGGCCGGAACGTGCATGGCTCCAACGAGGCGCGAGAATATCCGCGTGCTTGTTTCTCTCACGCGATATTGCCTTAACGTTCAATGAGTCAAACGATTCCATCAGGTCCCAGACCCGATTGCGGTACGCTCTAAGATAGTGATGCTTAGACGCGCATTTATTCGTAACTTGATGACACACTAACTATGAATCTCCGAAAATTTGGAGATGCTTGATTCCGAGCCTTTCCGCCTTTCGCGAGACCTAAGCACGGGGCTTCGTATTCCGCCGAATTGTTAGTACGGCTCCGGGCCGGCTGTAGGCATAGTCCCTACGGACTCCGGTTGGAGAAACCGGGAGGACCCCTGCACCGGCGCCATTCTTGCAACGGGCGCCGTCAAAGAAAAGCTTCCACAGCTCTTCGGGTGCAGGTCCTACCTCCTTCGCAACGGACACGTCAAGCTCCTCGGGCTGCTTAATGGAATAACAGCCCTGCTCTGTCCCGATTACGGCATTAAAATCCCGCAACGAGAACTCGTCTTCTAGGCGTAGCACTTCGAGAGCTTGCTCGGTCAGTTCTACTGTCACCAGTTCTTCTTCTGACAACTGGACCATGCAGTCCATCTCTCCGCCGGGTATCTTGTCTACTAGAAAAGGAGAAGGCTTCTCATTGAAAATTTTCAGTCTCCTTCCTTTGAAAGGCACTTCCATGTGCGAGTAGTCTAGAGACAGGTACCCGCCCAACCCGCGGTGAACTCCCGAGAGAGACACATGCCGAAGTAAGGCTCCGGGTCAACAATCACGACCTCTTGGATGACCACAATGTCGAGAGCTTTGTGCGGCCGGATAGGGATGTCCTTTATGACACCAAGCTTGTCTTGACGGGGGTGCCGTCTAATTGCGGCACACCTTGGCTGCTCCGTGTGTATTCCATCCCGATCTCATCGCGAGACGGCCTTCGGCATCACGGTCGAGGAAGCACCGGGAATCCACCATGCGGTTGTGAACTATGTGCCCTTGCATCCGCAAAGACGAGATAAAAGGGTGGCGGTCTGTTCTTCCCGGTGGTGGAGGCTGTCAAAGGTTGAACCGGGACAGCGAGGCTGCATCGCTTGCCGTTCTTCATGTTTTTTAGTGATTCTTGCGACGAGATCTACGGCACGGAAGCGAGAAGGGCATCGTACATGCGATTACGGCGGGAGTCTTCTTTAACTCGTCTACAATCGTCGTAGCCCGAGGTACTAGCTCCTTCTGTTGGTTTAGCTGGTTCATACTTGGTCCGGTACTGTTGGGTGGCCTCAACTCGCTGTCTCTTGGTCAGAGACGGGTACCTCAGCTTCTCCTGGGCTTGTTCTTTGGTTTCGGCTGGGGGCTGAAGTACAGGGAGCTTAGCGGGAGTTGGGGCCTTTCTTTGGAGGCTTAGGCTGGAACAGCGGCGGTCTTTCTTTGGAGAAGGTTTAGCGGGAGCTTTATCTTTGGATGCCTTCTCCTGAGGCTGTGTAAGGCCACAGCCGCTTGTACGGTGGCAGCCCATTGGGCTGCGGTCTTTCTCTTCTCGTGTATACCTGCAAAGGTTTAGCCGTGTCCGCGGCTTTCTTTTCTTCCTTGGCGGGCGTCACTGGGTTCTCTTATGGCAGGGCAAAATTGGCCTCACCGTCCAAGATCATGTACAGCTCATCATCTTCTATAGTCTTTGCCGGCCAAGGTCCGGATGTAGTGCTTTGGTGCAAAGTGCAATCTTCCTCCGAATGCGGGTCATTGCAAGTAGTGCACCGGTTGACATGGTCGGGGAGGACCGGGTGGGTCATCTATAGCGGCATTTCTCGGAGGCGGACGCCTCTGCGGTTGGTTTTATGGGGCTTTATCTTTTGTCAATGCCGGCGGCGCATACGGCCTTCTAGGAGCAAAGTCCATTTGGGCACTGCTTCTTTTTCATAGTTGTCATGTCATTCGACATGGCATGATATCCGGAGGCCAAAGCCCGCACTTCTTGTAGAATCGTGTTACGGATCTTTCTTGTCGGGAGGCGGCAAGCTGTGCCGGTGGAGGCAAAGCGGCCAATGGAGGAGGGTTAGAATAAGACGCATACTGCGGGGAGCAGGAAGCGCTGGAAAATGCGGAGCGGGAGGAGGCGGATGAGGGTAATGCAGCTGAGGCGGGCCGTATTGAGTTACGACCGGCGCCGGATTCCACTTGCGGTGGGGCTGCTGCCACTGAAGTAGACGGCACACCACCGAAGCGAGAAGGATCTGCGATCTAGGGAAGTCGGGATGAATCGGCTCCTGCACTCTGGACGGAAGCCTGCCAATGGAGATAATGTCGGCTTCGACTTGCTGGGCAGCTTCGTACGGTGCAGGGAACTCGTCAATTCGGGCAATCTTCGGCGGCGGGCATATGTACGAGTTGAAGGACCTCGGATAGTAGTGAGCAGCCATGCCGGTTGAAGGCCGAAGTTCGCGAGGTACCCGTTTCCAGGATCTCGCAAACCTAATGTTAAAATCGGACACCTCCTCTTGAGGATGCCTGCGGATTGCTTGGAGCCGATGCGGTAGAGAGGTAGGATCAGCGGACTCGTTGCATCCTTTTACGAGCCTCCTGGCAAGGCTGGGGCCAACCGGTGATGGATCCCTACGCGGCGATCTCCACCGGTAGAGAAGCTTTCCCCTCGGGGAAAGGGCCGCGAGACGGGTCTTCACACTTTCATCGGTGATGGTATGCGGTGCGGCCAGGGCAAGGATGTCCTGGATGTGCTCGTACGCCGTCTTACCGTAGCCGTCGTATGTGGGAATAGACTTTAAAGCGGCGGGGGGCACGGCTTGGCGACCGATCGGGGCCAAAGGCCCTGTGGGAGTCCACCGCCGGGAAGAGATCATCGTCATTCGGGTGTTGATCGGCCATTTCTTCTTCTTCTCCGCCGTCGGTTGTGTACTCGGTATCGGTACTTTCCGAGGATACAAGATTTTCCTCTTCCTCGGCCTCTTCTACTTCGTACTCCCCTCGGCTCTTCGCCCCGCCGCCCTGCCGTCGAAATGAGCTCGCGGATCGGCCCGGCTGGGTATCTCGCCTCGGCGTGGATGTCTAGTTCGTAGAACTCGGGCGGGCTTCTCGGATTTCTTGTTCGCCACCTTCTCGTGTGCATGAAGGTGGCAGGACCGGTCTTCTAGACTCGAGAGGATTTGTTCGTGCGAGTCGCCGGGTGTTCGATTTGGAACGGCAATGAAGCGAACACCGGTGCTTCGATTACGTCGGGGGTGAGAAACTTCCTTGTCTCACCAAGAGCTCGGGAAGCTATCGGCGCCGGGTGAAGGCGATCGAGAAAATCTCTCGTCGGATGTGGGACCCGTGTTCCGCCGGCGTGGCGAGAGCTGTTGCGCTAGGTGGAAACTGGATGGGCACTCTTTCTTTAAATCGTGGGACAAGCGTCCCACCGGGCGTGCCAGAGAAACTGTTGGTTACGAATCTGCCATGAGGAAAGGATTTTTGGTTAATGCGCCCAGATTCGCCCACCAGCATGAAAGGCCGGAAGGAAGAGATGCCTTAGAGCCAATCTCCGGAGAAGGCCGGCTCCTTTTTGGGGGGGGGATTTAAGCTAAAGGGAACAGGAAAGAAATAAAGGAACAGAAAGAGACAAATGTACAGAAAGAGATACAAATATGTCCAAAGGTTGGTGGGGGGGAACTAACAGTACGGGAACACACCAATCACCGCTACTACTGCATACAAACACGGAGCATGACAAGGAGCTGCAAAACCTAGGCGTACTTCCGATACACCGGCGGCGTATGCACGGCTTCAATAGCTCCCTAGCAAACATTCCCTACAAGGAACTAACGGCGGGGGATCGTATCAATCACCGAGATACATACAACGACGGGGGTAGAAAGTAAACCTAGAGATGCCGAGCCGGGTATATGTGTTAGGTAGAGAGTTTAACCGCACGGCTTCAATGGCTCCCTAGCAAACATTCCCTACAAGGAACTAACGGCGGGGGATCGCATCAATCACCGGATACGGGCCGACAACGTCACACACAAGCGATGGAACTGCTACCAAATTTATAATGAATGCTTTAAATAATGAAGTACGGAAGGTGCTTTAAGCAAGCAATGCTAGAGGAACATGATCGCCAAATGCCAAAGTGAATTAACGAGCGGCGACACGGGTGGGCCTAAGGCATATAATGAAAGACAGAATAAAAGAATAAAGATAGTAGAAACGAGAACCAGGCATACAGATTGTATTTATAAGCGAAGTACGATTCCGATAAGCACGGTAGTTCCCTAACAAACATTCCCCTTCCACCCTTTACAATGAATTTCGAGATGGGCTTTTATAGCCCGAGTCCCACTGTTACATTAATGGGCACGAGTCCCGATCAAACATGAGTGACGAAGCGGCGAAAGAGGCTGCAAATGCTGACCTTTTGTCGGGCTGAGGCTGTACCCGCGACATGGTCTTCCTGGAAATTGGACAGCTACGTGGCGGAGTCTTTGGGTAATTCTTCAAGTCGGCGGGGTTGCTAGTAGGCTGGAGCGGGTGAAACCTCGGATCAGCTTTGAATGTGGCTATTAACGCGGGCGGTGCGGGCAGCCCATGCTTATCCCTTTTGGTCGGCGGTCTTGGTTCAAATCCCGAAGGCTGGACACTTGTCGATGATGGGTTATGCCGTGTGACACATGCACTGCCTTAGAGGGCATTCTATCCATCTTTGCTTGGGATCGGGGCTCCTTGGGATGCGTGCAAAAATCGGTGCGGTCGGGGAAGGCCTTCAAGCCTTGGTCAAATTCCGGGTTTGTTCCCCTACGTACACACTGTCAAGGGCGCATTCCCGCTCCGTTGAGAAGTCGAACTGCGCACAGGCGAACACTGGTGTCTGCCGCCATATGGACCTGCTCCGGCATTTTACCTTTTTTCTGCATTGACCTGTCAGTCTGCCAGTGCAAGGTGCGCCCAGGAGGTGGGGCGAAGTGCGAACTTCGCACCAAAACTGGGCGAATCTGCTCGCCCGCGGGCGAAGTGCGCCTCGCCGCGGGCGAAGTGCGCACTTCGCACCAAAACTGGGCGAAGTGCGAACTTCGCACCCAGACTTAGCCAATTTCAGATAGACCTGCTTGGAAAGCTGGAAAATCAAGCGGGGAACTCCATGGAAAAAAGGGGGAGAGAAAGAGAATGGGAAAGAAAAGGAAAGGGAGAGAAGCGAGAAAAACGGAAGGAGGAAAAGAAGAGCAGCACTGTTACAAAACAACATTGAAGACATTGCACCCCGTGCAAAAATGTGACAACAGGAACATGGTCATACTGGTTTGCCATATTTGTTTTTGGAATATTCTAACCTTTAATTAATGCTTATGCACCTAATGAAAAAAATAGGGTGAAAAAAGGAAATGATTAATCAAGTGATCATCAATCTCTCTAAGAGTATTCGACACCTATCAATGATTGCTTCCTTAAGGTACAAAGCCAATCACCTTGGGTTTGGATAGTAGAAAAATTTCGCAAGAGACTCACCTAACACTTTGTACAGGCAATAATATTTCCTTAGGATCTCAAGATAGATTGGGCACTTGAGGATGAAATACTCGGTTTCCACCTTTTGGTCAAAGCAAAAGCAACATAACCTATTCTCTTTAGAAATATGATGGTCTATTTCTTCTTGCAATTGATGAGAGTGAACCTTGAACTGTTCACATGGAATCTTGAGGCCATAGTCCAGTGTTGTTGGATATAATAAGGGCAAGTGATAATTTCATTCTCAATTTGCAAATAAAGCTTAGCATAGAATTCTAGCTTAGGACTAAGAGGCTATGGTGAAGAGGTCCAAGCTATTTGGATATATTATTGATAAATGCTCTCACTAACTTCTTGTTTAACCATTTTCTTACTAGGTAGAAGATGTAGGTGGACATTTAGAGAGCGTTTGAAGGGAGATAGCTGATATATGGAGATGCTAATTGACTTTAGAAGTGAGGTAAATTCTACATATTAGCCCCGACACCGTCCAATAATGTTGTTGGAACGAAGAACAAATTGGTAAATATGGGTATCTCTCTCAATTTAATGCTTGATCACAAAAGGATCCGAGTCAATTTTGGTAGAATATGGTTTGAATGATGCTTGCAAGGTGAAGGAAATGGGCAGCAAACTTGGATTGGACAATGAATTGTGGAATTGTTCTCTTGTATTTGACTATTTGCCGAAGTAAAATAGTCTAGACCATCTCCAACACACCCCTAGCTCCATCTCCAAACCTTAGATTCTTAGAGGATTATAGGTTGGAATTGAAGCTGAAATTATTGGTGCCCCAAAATAGATAGAGAATCATATCCCTTGCAAAGTTGCAATTATTAAGCAAGCTTGAGATTAAGGGAAGGGCTTGTAAACTAAACTCCTGAATATGTGTAAGTTGTAACAATCTCAATTGACTTTACCTTGTAGAAGAAATGAAATTGCAAAGGAGCACTTTTGGAGGTGTTGAAGATCATCACCTTGATTTTTCCCAATCTTGTCTTGATGCGTGGTCCCATGGTTTGAGGTTTGCACTGACTTTCATTTAAGATGCGTGCTCAATATGATATGCATATCTCACCCTAATGATGCACCAAATACACACTATATAAATCAATGAGACATGAGTACAGTTTAACAATGCATAGGTACTTTTAACATGCACCCTGAGTACCCTATATACTCACACCCTTGTACCCTTGCTCCCTCTCACACGTCCCCAAAATTTGGGGGTCTACATTGGGTAACTCTTACCTGCACCTTGTGTACCCACTCACTTGTGCACCCATACAACCTTGATTTTGCCATGGTTGACTGCTAGTTGTTATAGATCATAAAATCTGGCAAGTTCATCATCTTTGCAAGTTCTTGGATGTATTAGCAAGGATAACTGTATCTTCTACAAAAAGTAATACAACAACCAAGATGTGATGTAAGAGGCCACCATCATCAACAATCATGTGTTGACAAATAAATTTCTCAAGCTCATCAATGTAGGTTCCAAAGAGTGTGGGAGAAAGAGTGCAGGTTTGTTTGAATTTAACAGTGCTTAGAACCATAGTTATGAAAATCCTAAGTTAATCTCCATCTGCTCTGATTTTTTCTGATTTAATTGGGTTGCCAATTCAAATTGCATCGGAATCCCGATTTTTGAAAAAATGGGCAATTTTTCCCAATTTTTTTCCAAAAAATTGTGATATGCATAAAAAAAAGTTTTTTTCAATGAAAATTTGCATTTTCTTAATTTTTTTCCCTCAATTTTTTGCCGATTTTTCCCTTTTTTTTTGCCAATTCCTGATTTTTCCCAATTCTTTTTCCATGCCAATTTCGATTTGATTCCGATTTTCTCAACTATGCTCTAAACATCCCCTATGGGTCCAAAGGTTGTTAAAAAATGATAAAAGACGACCTCATAGAATCTCATGATAGCAGTGATAAAGATCTTTAAGATGCTAACGTCATGGAGCCTCTCAAATAATAAGTGCATGGCAACAATGTCAAAGGCCTTCTTAAAGTATAAAAAGCAACAAAAGTTCAAAAAACAACAAAAGACTTTGGAAGATCGTTGATGAGGCTCCACAATAATTCCCCGAAGGGTAAAAACATGGTTATTTGTTTGGTGGTCTTGCTTGAAATCAGCTTGACCTCTTTCTCTGAGCTTGCTTTGCTCCAATTTTTCAACGAGTTTCATGTCCAAAGCAATGGCTTAAAGCTTAGCAAATGTGTATATGATCATGGGTAAGCTTCCTGGTTTGAGCACACATTTAGAATCAAGTGGGATTGATTAGCATGAAGGAAAAAAAATTACTGATGGTGGTGAAGTATAGTATTGGACAACTCTTGTTACAAAATCTAGAGAAAACAATAAAACATTATGCATGATGTAATGTAAATCTGTTATATAGGAATTAAATAAAAGCATTAAAAAGAGCTCATGACGTCTCTTGAAATCAACTAGCCCATGATATCTGCAATGCTTATCAAGCTGAAGATGAAGGTTAGGTAGTGTTGGATTTGGTAAGCTAGGTAGTTGAGATGCAGGGAGGCAACTCCAACTTAATAAGAATTAATACATGTTGGGTGATTGAATCCATCAATTGTGAGGCACGACCTTGGGAATTGTTAATCATTGGTGGCTGCCTATATAATACTGTGGTATCAATAGGTAGTGACGTTGTCTCTAATAAGGTACGAGTTTGTAGCTCCCATAATTGTTCATTAGGAACTTGATCTAAGTGGGCTTCTGTACCTTTGCATGCTCACCCATACAACATATGTATCTTAGAGGTGAGACATGTAGCTCAGTCTCTACTACAACATAGTACAGGAAAGAAGATCATCATGAGTGTGGCTAGTCACATGCAACAACTGTTCAAACAAATTTGCCACTCATGTATATTCAATTCCTTTTGACGCATCTAGATTTTTCAATCTCAAAAGAATGGAAATATGCTTAAACTTTTCTAGTTCTGCTGATTCCTAATTTTGTTGTTCCCTTGAATAAGGAACACCCTCACCCTATGTAACAACTATCTGGTCTCGACTTTCACTCTCATGAAGTGTCTGCTGTTGCTTGGCCTCTTGAAGAGGCTCCATTGCTGGATCCTCAGGCTTAGGATTTCCACTTGCCTATTGCACATCCATCCTTGTAGTAATTATAAACTGAGGTACACCCTTAGTCATGACATCATTGAAAGCATGTTGTGGTGTTAAGCTCAACCTAACATCATCTAGACTATCTCCAGCCATCCTATTGGCTTCTACCTTAATTGACACTGGTCAGCCATTATCACTATATTGGTGAGCTAAAACTGACAGCATGCAAGTCTTACTATGTTCTTGTGTGGATGAATAGGGTGGTCAAATCAAAGGTATTACAGATGGTCGATCTCCACTTGACTCTCGACTCATTTGTCTACTTTATGGATACAAAGTATCAAAAATGTCTAGAAGGCACAATAACCTCAGCCATTGAATGAATAGGGAGTGGATCACTTTCTAGTGAGGAGGGTAACTTCTCAAGATGTGCTTGAAGCGGTGATTACACTACAAGGGCTGCGTAAAAGTTTAAAACTACGAGGCTTCTTGTCAACATCAACAAGATTCTTCTACTTGATCTCATGGACTAAGTCCTCCTTTGAAAAGTCCTTTTGGTGTAGCTTCTTCGTCCTACAATGTGTTCCACTCACTACACCACTTGGACACTACTGACATTGCACATTAGGCATGACTTGTATCCAACATAAAATTTTAGGCGTCACATTAATAATCAATCCTGATTTCCACCATGCAGTCACCTTAAATTTTGTATCCATGCTGCATCAAGCATTGGTGGTATAGCATGTTGAATCGTGAAATTCTTGTAGTTGCATTGCAAAAACATATGCGTGTGCTCATACAAGTGGGCCAATCATGTGGGACTCGATCATCACTCCCTACATATTTGGAGTAAACTAGGTACATATATTTAAGGCTTGTGACTCTCTTGAAAGGCTTGACATAACAATATTGAGCACACACTTATACATTGCGTTTCTCAATATTTGCAACTTTGGACATTTATTTCCATGTGCCAATAACTTCAACACTTTGTCCTTTATCAAGGAATTGGTGTCATAATATAGCTGAATGAATTCCTTGTGTTCCTTTTGATTGAATTCCTGCTTTTTGAGTGGACAACTTTGTGGGGCAGGCACTCCAAACACACGTACAAAATATTTTGGTCTGAAGGACATGTAAGAAGCAAGGGCCCACCACGAATTTGGTGTTCCTACTATTTTGGTTGTAAAGCTCTAGCATTTCAACCAAAAAGTCTTGGAAAGGCTCCTGTTTGAATATTGAAACTTGAAGAGCATAGAACATTGATGCTCTTCATAGTGCTCCCTTCAATTTGTAATTACATGCGACTCTTACCAATCACGACATTGGTCAAGTAATAACATCTTCCAAGTGATGCTGACAAGTTTCATCTTAGCTTTTGGCTTATCACTATTTCCACCTTTTGTTGCTTTGCTTCCTTTTGAAATGTGGAAGATAGTAGTGTGTAGTCTGTTGTTTATTCCTAATACGAGCCTGCCTTGCTCTAAGATTGTTTTGCTCCAATGTTTCAGCAATTTTCATGTCCAGAACAGTGCCTTAAAGCTTAGCAAATGTGTGCTTGACCATGATAATTTTATGTTTTATAGGAACAAAGTTCTCTTTAGATTTGTGGATGGGGTGGATGATATGTTGTGACTAAGAGGGAGGGAAGCCAAAGCAAACAAACTTGTTGAATAACTCTGAAATGGGATGGGTGATCAATTCAAAATCATATTTTAGAAATTTAGTTTGAAATCTCCTGCAATCATTAGCTTTGCTGTTGGGGGGAGGGAGGGGAAGGGGGTAGATATGGATAGTGAATTACTCCAGGATACCATACAAGGAGGGGAAGGGGGTAGATATGGATAGTGAATTACTGCAGGATACCATACAAGGAATTATCATGAGGGACCTAGGTATTGGGATCAATGCATGAATGTGGGGGTGACAAGGAGGGAGAGTTAAAAATGGAATTTCAATTTTTTATTGTAAAAGCATGATCACTTGTTGGTTTAAGCATCATCCATAAGTAGCTAGTGTTGGAATCAATGCATTTTTTTGAAATAAATTTCCATTGTGAAGGTATCTTTTGGAAATTTTTATTTGTACTACTGAACAGTTTGTGTTTATCACCAAGTGAATGATGATTATCAGATTCATTTGCTAGTGGATAATTTGCTCTATGCTTTGTTTATGTTATTTCTTCCAGCAAGATCATGGATTTCAATGCTTCTTACTTTCTTTGTTATTTACCCTGCAATGCTCATTCCATCACTACATTTCTGTCCTGTATTATCCATCACTTTTGTCAAGTCTAAACCTTTCTCTAAATGTTGGCACTTGGGTCCACTGGAGCTCCTTTCTATCTCTGGTGTACCTCAACTTCTAGCTCTCTCCTAATCTCTTCTTTTAGTATGTTAGTGTTTATCCATTCTGGGTAACCCTCAACGCTGTAATTTTATGCCATACAGTTGTTCCATTTAAAATAGTTTACACTAGATTGTTTACTTTAGCTTATTTTCCTAGTTCTTTGTGGTTACTACAATGCATTGCAATTTGTAACAGCTATTTTCAATGAGTCCCATTGGCCTACTTTGGCCATTTGTGGACGTTAATAGAATTATCTTATCTTATTTAATTTTAGAATTGTGCATAAACCTTTCGTAGTAGGATCATGCATGAGTTCTCAAGAAAACTTCTTTTGCATGAGATTCTTAAAATAACTATTAAAAATTGGAAATACTCTAAGCCATGAGGCCTTGTTTCCCTAAAAAGTAAAAACATAGTTATTTCATCATGACCTACATCAGTAGTTGTTTCCCTAAAAAGTAAAAACATAGTTATTTCATCATGACCTACATCAGTAGCTTTTTTTTTTTAATTAGTTGTATGGGATTGAAACAAGCCCCACCCATATTACATCATGACCATAGTGGTATTACAACAACTTGGCTATTATACATGTATCTCTTGGCCAGATTCGAACCTAGGTCTTCTCCTTAAAAACCGAGGACTTTAACTGATTTAGCTAATGCCATTTGATAGATCTACATCAGTATCTTTCTAAACCTCAAATATTGCATTGAAGAATGAGGAAATAAATGGCTATTGTTGCAACCCATTGCTACTAGGATTATTTTGTGTATCCAACTCTTTGAAAATGGCAAGAGATATTGAAGTAGTAGATGTGTCACTGGTTGAGCCCTTTGGTCAAATCAAGTAATGTTGGGGGTAAATTACTATAGGTTTTATCGTAGATCTGTCAATATTTTGAATCCCACATTGTTTCACATTTTCGAGTACATGATTTCTTAGGTGCTCTAATTATTTTGAAACACATACTTGGTCTATGGTTTAAATCTTAGAAGACAGCGATAAAAGTTGGGTGTCTTTGAGCAACAAAACATGTTTGCAAATTAGGATGACATATTCATTAGAAAAAGGTTCTTCAATAATCTATGGTTCCCTTTAAAATGATGGGCTTTAGTTACTTTGTCTTCTACGTGGTGATGCTATCTTTTATGTTGCCTACTTATTTTCTTGCTTTCATAGTCTCCATGCAAGTACTTACGTTTCTTCAAAGCTTTTAGCCGCAAAACTTTCTATATATAATTTTGTCATCCATAGGCATTTTTGCAATGAGGACGTCAAGTAAAATATTCATTTCATTTGACAATTTTTTTAGGAATATAAAGGGCTTATTTCAAAACATAAAGAGGATATGCTTAGTTACAAAATAAAAACGTCTATATGGTTCTAATATTTAATGAGAGTGTGCATATTTGTCTTTTGGGCATCCTATTAAACTGAACTTCTCAACTTTCAATTATTATAGGAATATTAAGTGTTCTTAGAAAAAAGAATCTTTAGAAATAACCATAGGCTATTGAGCTTTATTCAACATTCTGTATACTAGTTTAACTCTTGGAGACATTTTTTGCCATTCCCTTTCTCCATTTTGCTATGATGTAAATACCATTAGTTTATTTGTGTTGCTAACTGGGATGTTGGTTGTAGGAGTTTGCAAATATTGAGTCTCCAATGTATTCAAGGCTAAGACATTTTTTCTCAACAGTTTATGGCAGGCAAGCAAAAAATGTTCTGAGAATCCCTGGTGCTTTAAAAATCTACTAGCTGAAAAATCATAACTAAGCTATATGTTGACATTTTTTGCCTCTTGACATATGGTGTCAGGTTGCAGGTAAAGCCATCAACACAACCTATTGTGATTTCCACTCCCATATCTCATTGTGATGGTGAGTCGTTCTCTTTTTTTGTTATCCCTTTGTTAATTGCCATTCTCTCTCCAAGTAGGATGTTTTCCTCACTCTCCATTTTCCTTTTCCACAATCTGCAATTTGAGTAGCATGTGTAAATGTAATTGCCTAAGATGTGCTTTTGTATATGCTAGGTGTTATTATTATTTTTAAATTCCATTTCTGTTTGGAGATTGGATTTGAAAGTGTAAAAGCAATATTTGATAGGATAAAATAAGTAGAATGATAGTAGCATGAAAAGTTTATAATAAAATTTCAACAGAATTATGAATGTCCTTATTTGCAATTGGCTCTGTGCTATCTCATTTCCCATTGGAACTGAGGACAAAGAATTAAAATTAAGCCAAGTGCTTGTTTTATTATGAGCCATTATAGTTTGTTGACTTCAATTTTTAAGGGGTTTCGTTTCTGTGAAAGACCGATACTTACGTAGATTTCAATAATTTTTCAGTTCTTAATTTAAAGAAATTTTAAACTTATATATTGTATTGTCTTGTTTCCTTTATTGATTTCTAAATGACATGCAAGGTTTTACACTTCTTATGTGTGGGAAATTTGTATTGTTTCTCTTTCCCTTTAAAATATGGATGAGTCGAAGCTTTTGTATTATGATTAGAATGCATGGCTATGTTGGGAGTTGGAAGCCAATTGAATTAAAGCAGCACCATTAAATAAATAGCAATTTTGAAAGCATCTAAGGTAGGCAAGGTATAGGAATGGTAGATGACCAAATATCCAACACAAATAATAAATACATTCAAGCCATCATTCGGCCAGTGAAGCAATGTCGGCCAAAAAGTTAAACGTCGGCCAAAAGGTTCACTTCGCCCCGAAGTTCATGTCGGCCAAAAAAGTTCAACTTCGGCCCCGAAGTCCAAAGTCGGCCAGCGAAGCTCATGTCGGCCGCGAACCTCAAAGTCGGCCAAAATGCCTAAGTCGGCCGCGAAGCTTAACTTCGGCCCCGAAGTGCAATGTCGGCCGCGAAGCTTAACTTCGGCCCCGAAGTGCAATGTCGGCCGCGAACCTCAAGTCGGCCAACGAAGCAATGTCAGCCCCGAAGTTCATGTCGGCCAAAAAGTTAAACGTCGGCGAAAAGGTTCACTTCGCCCCCGAAGCTCCATGTCGCCCTGAGGTTCATGTCGGCCGCGAAGCTCAATGTCGGCCGCGAATCCCAACGTCGGCCAGAATTCCAACGTCGGCCGCGAATCCCAATGTCGGCCAAAATGCCTATGTCGGCCAAAAACTCAAGTCGGCCAAGTCGGCCAAAAATCCAGCGAACTGCCAGTTCGGGCCAATTTCTCAGCGAAGCTCTTCGAAACTTTTTCTGACAACGGTGCTATTTTCGAGGGGCACACGTTCCAAGGTCGGGTATTTGTCCAAGGCATTTGTGTGGCACATAAATGCAGTTTTTCTCACCCGAAAGACCCGGTATCCAGTTATGGTAATAGGATGGGAAGTATCAATTGCAGAAGATGGCCAGCGCAACTTTTGGAGCCACTTGAGCATTCTCCGGAGTAACCTAGGACAGGTCTGCGGCTCA
This sequence comes from Wollemia nobilis, assembly GCA_028583015.1. NCBI lineage: Eukaryota > Viridiplantae > Streptophyta > Pinopsida > Araucariales > Araucariaceae > Wollemia > Wollemia nobilis. The sequence goes on from JAQPPZ010002068.1 coordinate 3,931,726, forward strand.
TAAATGTGAATTTCCCCGCTTAACGCGGCCCTGTATCTAGTAATGGTAATTGGATAAGAAGGCTCAATTGTAAAAAGTAGGCTAGCATCATTATCAAATCCACCCTAGCATTCTTGTAAATCGGGTTCATTAATGACACAGAGGGCTGGGTCCTCTATAAAAACCCACGCATTGTAATGAAAAAGGGGGGAACATTTGCTTGAAAACTGCTGTATCTTGATTTTTGCAATTGATATTAAGAACTTTGGGCTCCATTTCTCTCTTGTATGCTGTCTTCTGTGATTATTTCTGCTATTCTGTTTCTTCATTTGCATACTGTAATTCTGCATCCTGGATTTAGGTGTGTGATTGGGGACAGAACCCTGGAATTGTCTTGGAGGATACATAGGGGAGAAAACGCTGCGTTAGTTTCCTTGTATGCTGCCTATGGTTAGTGTTTCTGCTACATTCATGTATTTTCCCAACTGCTGTAATTCTGAAATCTAGACTTAGGCATAGGAAGATAGGTGGATCGTGGAGCTCTTCCAGAGGATACATAGGGAAGCTAACGTGGTGTTCATTTTTATTTTATTCTTTGTATTTATTGCTGCCACTTCAAGGTATTAGTTAGTGATCGTGCTGCTGGTTCTTCCCCTTTAAATCAGTTATTTCCATTTCTTTCCGTTTTTTATCTCTTTCCTGCACCCTCACTCTTTTAATCTCTTTCCAGCACTCTTATATTTTTATTTCTTTCCTGCACTCTTATCTTAAAGCCCCTAGTAGTTTAGTACAGGAGCCGACCTTCTCCGGAGATTGGCACGGAGGGCATCTCTTCCCTCCGGCCTTTCAAGGTTGGTCTAGGTCTAGGGTGCATAGACATACAAAATCCTTTCCTGTGGCAGATTTGTGACCAACAAATACTTTGCATAGTGGTAGGAAGTAATTTTGAAAAGACAAAATTCTGAAGGGAAAGATTTAATATAATTATTAGTCAAAATTTTAATAGAAAGAAAGAAAAGTAAACTCTATTGGTGTCCATGAATAACCAAAATAGGTCAACGAGACTCGAAAGAGATGATCTGTTACAATAAATTGCAGAAGCCAGAGAAAGGTGGCTTAAGAAATAAAGAAAATATATCTTGTAACTAAATAAGGCCAAATCAAACTGAAATAAACTAATGTCCAAAACTTAATTGTATTAGTTTGTTTGGACCCAAAAGGGACAAACCCTAAACATGTGAGAAGAGAAGATATTGTATGATATCAGAAGTACAAATAGCTATATAGTGAAGAATTAGCAGCTAAGGAAGAAAGATTTCAAGTGGGGAAAGAAGGCTTACTCCAGTCTGGAAGCAAAGTGGTAAGGGAACCGCCATCATCGTCAACTATCCTAAAAGAACCAACACAAGGTGTATTGATGCTCCTAGGAGAATGGACCTGGCTGGATAATATTGGAGAGGTGTACGTATCAACCATGAAGAATTCTCGTCCTATTCATGGCCAATGAACTCACAAATTAGCATAGGAAGTTGGTAATGTGTGTCTACTTGGACCTCCTAGATTATAGGTGTAGAGGTTGATACCCTAAGTTATCGGTTCATTTTGGATTCGGTTTCGGGTTTGAAGAACCTGGTTCGTTGATATGTTAAATTTTATTTTGTCTTGGGTTCGTTTTGGGTTCGGCCGTACAAAAATTAATAAAAAATATATATTATTTTAATTTAATAAAAAACATAATATTATTATTATTATTATTATTTTTTGATTTGGTTAGTGTGAAAAAACTTTACGACCAACGTACAGGGCTGAGCAAGCTTCCCTAACCATGAGCCCTCCTAAAGCCAAGAGCTATCCTTATCAATAGGGAATTTAACACACAACCACCACACACCCACCCCCTCGGACCCTCGCCCACGCTACGGTTTGAATATAAAAAACATATTTTAATTTAATAAAAAACATATATTAATTTAATTTATTAATAAAAATAATATATATATATATATATATATATATATATATATATATATATATATATATTTTGGTAGGTAAAGTAAAATTTATTTACTTACGGGTTGAAGGGACCCGCCCCTATTTACAAGAAGATCATCTCGCATTCAAAATGCAGGTCAAAAACACCAATTTACAATAGTTCATCTGCATTCGTAATGCAGGGCAAAAACACCAACACCACGAGTCGGAAACCAACAAAAACTAACGGCCGAGCTAAACCAAAACAAACTGATCGATGATGTCGAAGAGACACCTTTTAGGTGGTTAGAACCACTTGGTAAAATTTGGCCACTGATGGTTGGCCTTTATGAATATTCTAACGAGCGTTAGAGAAGAGGCACCCTCCTGCTTGGCAGAGCTAAGTGTTTGATCTTTTGTCATTATCCAGGTTGCCTTTCTCGATGACTTCCGTGGGAAAGTTGTCTTCCCAAATGGTGAGGGAGCTCTCTTTGATTGCTCTGTTTGCCAAGGTGTCGGCCACTTGATTGGCCTCCCTGAACACATGCTTGATTTGGGATTGCTCGCTGTTGCAAAGGCCTAGCTGGCATTCCTGGATAATGTTCTCTATATTTTTCCCACCCTTGCTATTTCTTTGGATGAGTTTGACAATGATCTCCGAGTCCCCTTCGTAGATGACAAGGGCTGCCAGGTTTTTGGAAATGTCAATACATCTCCAAAGGGCCCTGGCTTCCGCGAAGTTGTTGGTCTGGGACCCCAGATTTTCAACAAAGGCCTTAAGGATTTTGCCACTATGATCTCTCAAGACCCGTCCTCCTCCCGCTTTGCTTGGGTTCCCTATGGAGGCACCATCGAAGTTAGCCTTGAGCCAACCTTGGGGGGGAGGGACCCAAGTGACCTGAGATCTGTATTTTCTGGGTTTCTGAGACTTACTGCGATCTTGGGGAATCTTGAGGGTGGAACAGAGCAATTCTTCAATCCCTGGAGTAGGGCTGGCCTGACAAGGGATGAGTCCAGAATTTTCGGTGGCGTAAGCAAGAGCTCTGGCAGCTACGGCTTCGCGGGTTCTGGGGCCTTTGTTGAAAACTCGCCTGTTGCGCTCCAGCCAGAGTTGCCAGAAGATGTGATGGATGAGGACTTCCCACAAAAAGCTTAGCCTAGGATGCTTGAAGGGCTTAGGCCATTGGCATCTAACCCGAAAGCTTTGGGTGGCTAGGGAGAAAACACTTATGGAGTAGGGGCAATCCATCAAGATGTGGTGAACAGATTCCCAGGCTTGGAGGCATAGGAAACATCTATTCGGCACCATGATCCCTCGCCGCATGAGATTGTCCCCAGTAAGGATTTTGTTGTGGATGGCCGTACAGCAAAAGTGCGCGATTTTGGGAATGAGGGATTTGATCCACACCTTGTTAGCGACCACCTTCTCGCAGCTAGGGGTGCCTTGGGAACCCATCTTCTCAATAAGCTGGGCCGCGGTCTTGACAGAGAAATTCCCGTCATTGGTGCCTTTCCAACACCGCTCATCTCTCCTATTGACACGGGGAAGGAAAGTTGATCGTTGGATCTCCTGAATCCCTTTCACGGCTTCCCTGATGGGTTCATTTCTTATTCTAAAATTGATCTTCTTCCACTCCTGGGCTTCCGGGCTGGAGGAAATGAAGTCTGCAACCCTAAGCCCGAATCTGTTGTCGATCAAATGCCTGGTAGGGATCAAAACCGGATTGTTGATGAAGGGGAATTCCCGACCCAGGTATCTTCCCATAAGTTGATGTTGGCCCCATTCCCTAGCTTCCAGGAAGACCCTTCGAGGATGATGTTATGGGTATGAGTGATGGATTTCCAGAAATGGGAACCGTTGCATGGAGGAGGTGCTTGGAGGAAGGCCTGGTGTTGAAGGTACTTTCTTTTCACGATGTTTACCCATTCAATATTGGACTTAGTCACTACTCTCCAAGCCTGCTTGGCTAGGAGAGCTAGGTTGGCAACTGAGATTTGGCGTAGACCAAGACCTCTCTGATCTTTGGGCGAGCAAACTTTATCCCAAGTTACTAGGTGGAGCTTTCTTGAGGCCTTCGATCCAGACCAAAGGAATTGCTTTTGAATTTTTTCAATGGCTTCTCCCACCGAGGCCGGGATTTTGAACACAGACATGAAATATGTGGGGATGCTCTGCAAGACGGATTTGACCGAAGTTGCCTTCCCTGCACTGGTGAGCAGGGCCCCCAATAAAAATATATATTTAATTTACTAATAAAATCATATTTTAATTTAATAAAAAACATATATTAATTTAATTTACTAATAAAAACATATATTAATTTAATAAAAAACATTGATATTCCGTCAGTATTTTGGGCAGTATTAAATTTTTAGGGAGTTTAATAATTACCCCTATATCTACCTTGACTCCATGTGTAGCCGATTCTAAACCAAAATTATTAAACGCATAAATTACCAAAATTATTAAACGCATAAATTACCAAAATTATGAGAACACACCCTGAGTTGCCCAATAGTGATCCGAAGACTATGCATTGTGTGTTGCTGAAGGTATTGTGGAGGAACTATTTTGCCCTCCTGAATCTATAAGAAGTGCTCATGGTAGAAAGATAGCTTGGGGGAAAGAGGGGCAACAAGAGAGATCCATGTGCATCTGGTGTACTAGAGACTAACATCCTTCCGAATCTCATGGAGCATCCTCTCCTTACTAAGCCGAGAGGGGGGAGAACCCCCAAAGAATAAGGCAGGAGCCTGTCTATCATTATCTGAATGCTAGCCAGGAGAACAGAAACCTGAAAATACCAGCACCTTCGGCCTCCTCGAGAACTCGAAGAGAGTTCCATTGAGGAGCGAAGGGCGAGGTAAGGGTACCGCCTGCAACCCTCAGGGGTATCTCCGAAAGTACGGATCCTGTGAAGATAACCGATAATCAAGAAGATAATCTCAAGCTGGAGAGGAGAAGCCCCAAACTCTGCCAGAATAATAGAGCGGGGAACTGTGCCCTTGCAGCGAATGAATCATTGAAGAAAGAGTGTCTCGACTCGTTCAACCCATGACCACTCAGTCGGGCCAAGGCTAGGACCCCAAACCACTGACCATAAGTAATAGTTGGCTTGACCAAGGCATCAAAAATCCTCATCTTCACAGGTATATCCTGAAAATGTGCTTTGAAGCAATTCCTCTCTAGCAAAGACAGAGCTGCATATCCCTTACACACTCGGACCTGGGTGGTGGGTTTCATACTAAAAGTGGGACCAGTGAAAATAACCCCCAAGTAACATAAGAGGTGGTGATCTGGACCTCCCGACCTTGGAAAGAGAAGTGGAGATGAGATAGAGCCTCTTTGGTAGTATTGAATACCATAACCTTGGTCTTAGAAAGATTCACCGTCAGCTGTCTTGAGTCACAAAAAGCGGCAAGCTTGTCCAGATGGCGTTGAAGTCCCTCAGGAGAAGAGGCCAAAAGAACATCATCAGCAAAGAGGAGAATAGAAATCAGCACATAGTGAAGAAGGTAACCATCCTTTGCATGAGCGTTCTCCTTAATAAAAGTCTCAAGCTCATCGATAAAGATCCCAAAAAGTGTCGGGGAAAGGGGGCACCCCTGTTTTACTTCTATGGTGCTAAGAATACTGTGTGAAAGCCCTTGAGGGGAGCAAAACTGACCTTTCACAGTCTCATATAACCGTGTAACCGCTGTCAAAAGTTGCCCAGAGATGCCAATTGATCGTAGTCTCTCAAGAAGTAAATGTCGAGGCACCGTGTCGAAGGCTTTCCTGAAGTCAACAAAGCAACAATAAACCTTCGAGGACCTTGAATGCGCCTCCTCAATAATAGCTCTAGGGACTAGAATGTGATCTGTGTTCTGTTGATCTTGCTGAAAACCAGCTTGGCCAAGAGCCCTGAAACCCCCCTCCCCCAACCTTCGGGAGAGAAGCACATCCAATGTTGTGGCATAGAGCTTGGAAAAGATATGTCCAATCATGATAGTCCTGTAGTTATTGGGTTCATGGGGATCACCTGCCATATGAATGGGTTGAATGATATGCTGAGTCCAGGAATCAAGAAACCCAGAACAGACAGAGAGATTGAAGAGATCAATGAGGGGCCCAACAAGAGGGTCAATACCATGCTTCAAAAATTCTGCCTGTAACCCATCCAAATCTGCTACTTTGCTGTTACAGAGTTTCCAGATAGCCTGCTTGACAAGACCAGTAGAAAAGAGGTGGCACGAAGAAGGGGGAGAGGGAATAGTAATAGGAGGTTGATTTGGTATGGTATAGAGGGAAGAGGCATGAATGGTCCAAGAGGAAAGATCGATCCCATGAGTAATCGGACCACGGGGGAGGATAATGCACCAAAAGGATTTAGGAGATTGTTGAAGGGAGTGTATAAGATCGAGTTGATGCTGAGAGAGGAAGAGACGCTTCTTCTTTCGAAGAAGCATCCTGTAGTCTTTGTGAGAAATGGTATAGAGTTGGGAAGGATTTCGAATGGCATATTTCAACCTTCGGTGGGCAGACTTACATTCCTCATCATACCAGATGTTCATGGGGCAATGACCGGGGGGACGAGGACGAGGGGGAGGACGAATAGTGTGGGGGTACGAGTCCAAAGGAGCCTTCCAAATAGTTTGGACCAAGCAAGCAGAACGATTGGAAACATCGGGAAGAGAAGACACCTTGGGGAGAACATGACGCAACTGGTTCATGTAGGTAAAGGAATAATAATAGTCAAACTCTATAATGACTCGAGGGGCTGAAGGGGAGGGAGGAGGGGGAGGAGAGGAGTAACAAGAAGGGAAACAGTGGATAATGTAAGAGAAAGAACTGAATGATCGGTAAGGGGGGAGGGTGATCAGAGACGTTGAATCGGGAAATGAATGGAATGAGGGTGGTAGAGGAAATAGCATAGTTGACGACACTGGCTCCACCACTATGAGGAAAGCAAGTAAACCCATTGGAATCTGGAAAACAAGATATACCATTGAGAAGAACTAGCCTGTTGGATTCACCCAACTCAATAAGATGCTTACCGTAAGCAGTCACTTGTGTGTCGTTGGAGGTTCGAGCAAAACCAAGGTCCTCAAGATCCAATTCCCGAGTCTGCATCTCATCGGTTGTGAGGTCATGAAGAGAAACCTGCATAGGTCCGGTCCGAGCATTGAAATATCCTAGTAGGAGTATGTCCCCTGAAGCCGAGTATCTAGTAATGTCCTCATAAATATCCTGGAAAGGGTCCCCGCCCGTGTGAATAGCAAAATTGGACGTGGTGGGGGGAAAGGAACAGGTGACAATATAGATATCCCAAAGAGGTGGGTGATGATGGATTTTAATCCATAAAAACTTAGTGGGGGTCAGTTGAAACCAGGGATAGCTAACCCTGGAGCCTATCCCTGATAAGAGTAGCAACACCTCCTGATCTTCGAACCCCCCCAGAGCGTCGAGTGAGTTGCCGACAACTAGACCACTAAAAGTAACCAGAGATAACTGGAAGGGCTCGCTCAGGACTCTCGTGTGTCTCACAGATAAGAATGATGTCATGTCTGCCAATCACATCAAGAAAGGACCCTGGGGCAAGAGCACAAGGTTTGTTGAAAGATATAGAGACACCGTGAGAAATAAACCACCACAAAAGGAGAAAGAAACCGAAGCTAAAATTTGTTAAAAGAGGTGGCAATAGGCAAAGATCGACTAGTGAGGAGAGCTTGCCAAGGAGGCAAAATGACGAACAATGTGATCAGTTGGAAATCTTACAAGAACGAAATGATCAACAACGTGAACAATTGGAAGGATCACAGGAGCAAAATACTGAATGATGTGATCAGTTGGAAGGATCATTGGGGCAAAGTGTTGAACGACGTAATCAGTTGGCAGATGGACAGGAAAGAATTGTAGAACAAATTGATCAATAGGAAGGAGACAAAGAAGCATAATTGGGAGGAAATGGAGAAACATAGTCTAACCTGTAGGAACAACCAAATATAGAACATGAAGAACAAACTAATGAAGGATTGTAGACACATGTCATGATCGAAATACCCACTTTTGTTTTAACTGATGAAGAAGGAGATGAAAGTGAGAGTCAGGTGGATGAGTTATTTGGGAAAGTAATGCAGATTTTGGATAATACACGATTGCATTTTCGGATGGACTATTGCAAGGCATATAATGAAATGGACAAAGTAATGCAATAGGTTAAGAAGGAAGGAAGAATAAAGAAACTCGCTGAAATTTATGAGAAACAACCTTGGGAGTTACTAGTTGGTGAAGTAACTAGCATGATTGGATTGAAGGAGTTAGCAGAAGGAACAAAGACCAATTACAGGCTATCCTTGAGAGTGTATATAAATACAGATCTCTCATGGCATTGTCCATTGGACACAGTAGATGTGGAATACAGGAAAGCACCACTATTCAATAGGTTTAATTTTTTGACACACTCGATAGATTGGTTAACGGATGGGTTGGAAAGAATTCACCAATCCAAGGAAGAATGAGCAAAAAGAGGAGATTGAAGCCGCAAGAAAAGAAATGGAAGCCATGGAGGAAGAAATTGAAATGATAAAAAGGGAAGCAAAAGTAATGCAAAAAGAGACTAAGATAGAAATAGCCAGCCTAAAGCAGAGTTACAAAGAGCAGCTGAAGGACAAAGAAGAGCATCTAAGGTCAAAAATGACCAGCAAGAAGAAGAAGACAAACAACTGAAGGATAAAGACGAATAGTTGAAAGGCAAGGACATTCGGCTGAAGGTTAAAGATAAGGAGATTGTTGAATTGAAGGGAGACATGGCAAGATATAATGGGATTGTCATGGACCATGGGCTTGGTACTTGCCTCTTGGCAATTCCATGAATCAATCTACTAGTAGTTTCATAGGGAATAAACTCCAAATTGCTTCATCCATTTGCCCATTGGCCTTCCATATCATAAGACGGATTTTCCAGCGTCTAACTGTTGACAATTCTGTCACATTGCCTAGAGGGGTAGTGAAAATCAAAAATTTTTGTAAAGTGTTTCTTTTTGTTTCATGAATTTGTTCCCTTGTTTTTAGAAAAAACATTTTTAAGTATTGCAGCAATTTTGGCTTTCATTGCCATCCCCCTTGTACATAGAATGGGATATACAAGAGCTTCGCTGCGAGCAAGCTAGGTTTAGGAGCTTCGCGAGAAAAAAGGACAGCTTCGCCAAGAAAGAAAAGCGGGGAAGTCCAGATCGCGGTCCGAGGTTACTAAGGCATGAAGAGAGCTTCGCACGCGAAGCAGCCCAAACAGTTGCTTCGGGCGAAAACCTTGCGAAGCGCGATTTGAAAAAATTCAAGTATTGAAGAACTGCTTCGCTAAGAATTCAGCGAAGCATCCACTTCGGACCTCTCTACTAGCGAACCATTTCTACTTCGCCCGAGGTTGTCGCGAAGCATCTACTTCGGATAGCTTTTGTGCGAAGTGCTTTCAACCGAAGCAGTAGAGGCCCGTGAAAAAGCAGAATAGTGTTCTAAGGCAAGAATGCACTTCGGCCGAAAAACTCCCGAACCGCAGTTTTGAAGAAGGTTCGCAGCGAAGCATTTTGACGACCCATCAGCGAAGCATCCACTTCGGGCGGGGAATCTCGCGAAGCGGCCTTTAACACACCTTTCCGGCGAAGCAATGAAAGATTGAGAGCCCTGTTTCAAGAAGAGATATACGCTTCGGCATTTAGCATCCGCGAAGCCATTTTGAGAAGCTCCTTCGCGCGAAGTGCATGACCAAGGAAGATAGACCCGCTTCGGCTCACATCCATTGCGAAGCAGGGTCGCGAACTGAAAATTGGCGAAGCGCTTTAGGGGTACGCACTCCAAGGCCGGGTATTTTTCCGAGGCAATCGAGTGCTTCATAAATGAATTTTTACGTGCCGAAAGACTCGGGGCTCATTTTTGGCAACCTGAAAAGAAATATCAGTATGAGAAGGAGAGCCCGGCGGACATGGCGGCCACTCGAGCTCCGCACCCGGAGAAGCCTAGGACGAGTCAGGCGGCTCATAAATGCGAATTTCCCCGGCTGACCCGGTCATAGCTGCTAATTGTAGAAAAGGATTTGAGAGCTCAGTCACGGGAGTAGCGGGAGCCGACTTCTCTGGTTTTCGAGGATGTACTCCTCGATTTTGTGCATTGATGGCTCAGAGGGTCGGGTCCTCTATAAAAACCCACGTATTGTAATGAAAAAAGGGGGGAACTTTCTGCTAGAAAGCTGCTGTAACTTGATTTCCTGCAATTAATACTAAGAGCTTCGGGCCTCATTTCTCTCTTGTATGCTGCCTTCTGTGATTATTTTTGTTATCTCATTTCTTCATTTGCATATTGTAATTCTGAATTCTGGATTTAGGTGTGTGATTGGGGATAGAACCCTGGAATTTTCCCGAAGGATACATAGGGGAGAGAACGCTGTGATAGTTTTCTTGTATGCCGCCTGTGGATAGTGTTTACGCTATATTCACTTATTTCCTAACCGCCGTAATTCTGAAATCTGGATTTCGACGTAAGGGGAGGGTAATCCTGGAACTCGTCCAGAGGATACATAGGAAGGCTAGTACTGCGTTCATTTTATTTTATTCTTGGTATTTATTGCTGCTATTTCGAGTTGTTAGCCAGTAATCGTGTTGCTGGTTCTTTCCCTCTTAAATCCATTGACATTCTTTCCCTTACTCTGTTTATTTCTTTCCTGCACCCTTACTATTTTTATCTCTTTCCTGCACTCTTAGCTCAAAACACCAAGTAGTTTAGTAAAGGAGCCGGCCTTTCTCCGGAGATTGGCACGGGGGGCATCTCTTCCCCTCGGCCTTTCAATGTTGGTCCAGGTCTAGGGCGCGTACACTTCCCAAAATCCTTTCTTGTGGCAGATTTGATGACCAACAGTTTCTGGCACGCCCGGTGGGACCCGGTCAGTCTCACCTTGTGAGTGGTAGTGAGAACCGATGCTTGTCTCATTGCCAAAAGACTCTAGCATCTGGCGACTCTGTTCAACCTGAGAATCTTAAAGTCGTAAGAGACCGGTACTAAAGTATCCGTGCCTTCATGCAAACAAGATGGAGAGTTAGGAATAGTGGAGAGGAGACTGAGTTCTTTGAACTCGATATTGACGCCTTCGGGGAACGTTCCAGGTTGGTCACCCCTGAGTCAGCTATTACGTGGAACATCCTCGCAAGAGGCTGCTCTTGACGAACAAGGGCTAACTTCGGATAGCACAGCAGCTAGCCTTCCTCCCAATCCTCCCAACTCGCCAAATCATCCAAGTGCCTCCGTTCCAATTAGTCATCCGGTTAGCAATCAACGAGGAACTTCGGGAATTCCTGTTTCTCGGAATCCAGGCGCGAACATGGCACACCAGCAACAACAACAACAACAAATGCAGCAGCAGCAGCAGCAACCGCCGCCCAGATTGTTCCCGGCGTGGAATTCTTCCGGACCATTAAATCTAGCGGGACAAGGGCAAGTTCCGCCTGCTGCTATGAAGAAAATCCCAACGTTTGATGGAACGGGGAAGGCGCTCTGGAACATATCCGGGACATTGTTTCTTTGGCGGCGATTCACGACATCACGGAGGAGAGAGTTATGGTAAAGCTTCGGTTCTGTCTCTTAGAGGGAAGCTCCTCTCTGAGTACAGATCCCTACCACCCGGCACTATAACGGGATGGGACCAGTTAGCCGGACAATTAATGAGAAGCTTCAATGAGTCCGCCGATCCATCCTCTCTTTTGCATCAGTTCACAACGATCCAGAGACATCCGCAAGAAGAGATTGCTGATTTCAATGTTAGGTTCGCTCGAACCTGGCAAAGGATACCAGTTGGGCTCCGGCCAACTAGCGAAGCTGCGGCGTACTATTACCTTAGGGCTTTTAACCCTGACATCAGTGTAATGGTAAGGTATTCGAATATTAACACCTTCCCCGAACTGTATGAATTAGCCCAGAAAGCGGAAATGGATTTAATAGCCGTGGGTAAACTTCCTCAAAGGATGTCGATGCCCATACTTCCAGATTTCCCCCAACCCCAGTATACAAATGCGGCCGCTTCGCAAATCTCCGCAACCCCTGCGTATCCGATCTCATCTTGGAACCCGAACCCCATTGTGTCTCAGATCACTACTCCACAAATACATTTTCCCACATTCTCGGCATCACAGCCCACTGTCCCTTCGGCATTTCCTGTATTGCCAGCGCCACCTCAACACCCTGCCCTACCTCCAATACCGACGATGGCTCCATTGCCACCTATCCCCAAAGCTGAGGATATGCAGGCTAAAATACTACAGGAAGTTCAGTCCCTGAACTCCACAGTCTGAGACCTTGTCTAACGACATGACCATCATGAAAAAGAAGCAGGCGCAGCAAGAGTTTCTACCAAGAAGGTCTTATCCTCCACCAGCGCTTACTAAAGATCAAGCGGTACAGCAAGGGAGATCATTGGCAAGGAATGCCGTGATTGACGAAGCTCCAAGCACTTCCGACTACATACATTGGTGCTCCACGTGTAATGACCCTCATGAAGAAAATACCTGCATGCTGCACCAACATTACGTACAAACGCTGGCGGGTAGTAGCCATGGTGGTCAAGTCAACATTATCAGGCAAATGGATCAGAACCTGGTAATTGGCGAAGAAGAGCAAGTTTCAGTCCTTACCAGAGAAGGAAAAAGGCCAATGGAGGTAGATGTTGTTCAAATGGCCCCCTTAAAGGTGTATGCTCGCCGCGAGAAGGGACAACAACCTTCCCAGGCCCCGAACGAAGCTCCTCACCCTGCATTAGTAAAAGAGAAGGCCCAACAGGCCCCTGCAAATCCACCTCAGGTGGAAACCAAAGAGCAGGCTAGAGAAAAGCTTAAGCTCCCTTCGCTGACCAAACGACAAAGGGTCGAAGCCACGGAGCAGTATCGCACGAAGTATGAGGCAAAAAGGGAACCTGAGGTGCACAACTCCCTAGTATACAACATCGTAGATGAGCTGAAGAAAACTCCGGCCAAAATTAGTTTGTACGATGCATTACAGCTACCGGACAAGTGGACTTGCTGCGGGAATCCTTGAAGACAACTAAGGCAAGAAAGTCGAGCACCGCTCGCCCTAGTGCAAACCTTATCCACGTCCATTACGGGGAAGAACAGGCCACCTCCGTTCTACTGTCTCTACAAATGGAAGGGTATGTTGTCCACAAGCTGTATGATCGATTCCGGGGCCGCAACGACAGTCATGCCCAAAGCAGTGTGCGAGGAAATAGGAATGGAGTACACGCGAAGCAGCCACGGCGTGCTCCAACTGGATGGTACTCCTGTAAAGACTGTCGGTGTAATTAAAGATATACCTATCCGACTGCACAAAATGCCCCAGATTACGGTTATACAGGAGGTGGTAGTCGTCGACCTGGAGCCATATTTTAGTATGTGCCTGTCAAGGGAATTTACAGCGAAGTTAGGAGGATACCTATCCATGGATTACTCACATTTAGAGATTCCATTCAAAGGGAAGAAGGTTAAAATCTACAATGAGAAACCTTCTACATTCCTCGTACAGAAGATGTCTGAGGAGGAAAGCAGTGATCCCATACATGCAATAGCGGAAGGGATAGAGCAGGTGGACCTGGTTGAAGAATCCCTTGCACAGTTGAATTGCGAAGATGAGTTTTCATTGGCAGATTTCAATGCCATGATAGAAACAGAAATGGGATGCTATGCTATCACCAAACCAGAGAAACACACCAAGCCAGAGAATAAGATATGTGCCCAAGGAGAACTATGGAGATTGTTCTTTGATGGCGCCCGATGCAAAAATGGCGCTGGGGCAGGAATACTTTTAGTATCACCGTCAGGGGAACAAAGAGATTATTGCTACCGTTTGGCTTGGAGCTGCACCAACAACGCAGCGAGTACGAAGCCTTGTGCCTAGGACTAAAGAAAGCAGAAAAGTTAGGCATAAAACATCTCCAAGTCTTCGGAGATTCGGAATTGGTATGCAATCAGGTCACCAACAAGTGCATTTCAAAAAAGCACTATCTCAAAGCATACCGTAACAGGGTATGGGACTTGTTTGACCAATTCGAATCGCTCAATCTGCAGTCCATTCCACGTGAGAAGAACAGACATGCCGATGTCTTGGCGTCCATCGCAGCTAGATATTCTCCAGCTGACGACATGGTGCACAAACCCAAAGCTGTGAGGATGATTTACAGGCCCTCTGTACCAGACAAAGATATGCATTGGCAAATTTTTGACAATGATGAACAGATTGTGAATTTCTTGATCCAAGAAGCAGCTACGGTTGAAAGAAGAAGCCCGGATGATGAGGAATATGAAGGGCTAGTTCAGTTGAAGAACAACCACGTCCCAAAGGGGTTAATTACTTTGGAAAGCCTTTTCGATCAAAATGATCGAGCAGTTTCCCATAGGATCAAAGTCAACGCGAAGCAGTATCAGGATTTGGAGCTCGAATCTGGGAAAGTGATAAAAGTCGGAACAGATTGTACTTCGGCAGAGCTAGAACAGATCCGATCTTTGTGCAGAAGGTATCCTGACATAGTGGCATGGTCTTATCAAGACCTAAAGGGATACGATCGGCAATTGATTCAGCATACAATTGAGTTGCAGGAGGGGATCAAACCTTTCCGGCAGAAGCAAAGGCCTGTTAATCCAAAGATCGAAGTCATGATGAAAGCTGAGCTCCTGAAGATGCTTGAGGCGAAGATAATTTACCCCATAAAGCATTCCTCTTGGGTAGCGAATCTAGTCCCCGTTAGGAAGAAAAATGGAGATATACGACTATGTGTAGATTTTCGCAACCTAAATCAGGCTTCGCTCAAAGATCATTACCCTCTCCTGCAGATTGATCAAATCTTACACTCAGTGGCTGGGGCCCAACGCTTCTCCCTACTTGATGGTTTCTCAGGATATAACCAGATCTGGGTTAGGGATGAAGATCAACACAAAACGGCATTCACTACCAAGTGGGGAACATTCGCTTATCAGCGAATGCCATTCGGCCTTTCAAATGCAAGAGCCACTTTTCAGAGGGCTATGGATTTAGCTTTCAGTGAACTATTGAATAAGGTCATCATCATCTATTTGGATGACATGATCGTCTTCTCTCGAAGGAGGGAAGATCATCCTTTGCATTTACGACGAGATATTCGAAAAATGCCGAGAATTTGGCATTTCAATTAACCAAAAAAGTCCATATTCGCAGTCAATGAGGGAAAATTACTGGGACATGTGATATCAGAGAAGGGTCTCGCCGTAGATCCTGACAGAGCTGAGGCTCTCTTGAAGCTCCCACTCCCGGCGAATAAGAAGGGACTACAATCTTTTTTCGGCCAGATTAATTTCGTAAGGAAGTTCGTTCCAGATTTCGCCCAAGTCATTAAGCCGATGTCTGAGCTCTTGAAGAAGGACGCTGAATTTATCTGGACGGATGAAAGGAAAGGGGCATTTGAAGAGATCAAGGCCCGAATCGCTCAGGCACCAATCTGACTAACCCCGACTACAGTAGGGATTTCATCCTATATGCTATAGGAGAACCCGAGAGTTATGCTGCGGTCCTGACACAAAAGGGGAAGATGGCGAAGAGCGCCCCATCGCGTTTCTAAGCCAGGTAATACAGCCCCATGAAGAGAAGTACAACTTCATAGAAAGACAGGTGCATGCCGTTATGAAATCCCTAAGGAAATTCAAGCACTTCATTTCTCAAAGTCGGGTTACAGTATTCGTCATTCATCCCGATGTACGCAACTTCGTTATCCAAGGAGAGTTGGGTAGCAAAAGAGCTGGTTGGGTCAACAAAATACAGGAGTTTGACATTGAGATTAGACCCACAAAATTGGTTCGCGGTCGCGCGCTATGTCAGGAGCTTGCGAAGAGCGTAGCGGCCAAAGTAACAGCTTGTCAGTGGGATGACTTGGCAGCGGAAGGGTGCTTCGCAAATCAAGAAGAAGACGAGAAGGACTGGGTCAGTGAGATAGTTGAATATTTCAACACTGGGAGATGTCCTCAACATTTGAATGCTTCGCAGTGAAGGCGCTTCAGGATACGATCCCTCCGTTACATCTTAGGCCCCGAAGGCCTATTCTTCGGGGAATATTGATGGTGTTCTTCTCGGATGCATAAAAGAGGATGATAAGAAAAGAGTCCTAGGTGAATTCCATTCGGGTTTATCCAGGGGCCACTTCGCGGGAAGAACAACGACTTTGAAAATAATTAAGGCAGGTTACTATTGGCCTACGCTCTTCGCCGATGCCTTTGCGGTCTGTCGAAGATGTGAGCAATGTCAGAAGTTCGCCGGCCGAAGCAGAAGTGCTCCTATGCCCCTCCAACCAATACAGGTAGAAACGCCCTTCCAACAATGGGGGTTGGATTTCATAGGAGTTATATCGCCGAACTCCTCCGCAGGACATAAGTTCATCCTGACTGCAACCGACTATTTCACTAGATGGGCCGAAGCAGTACCCACGAGACACGCCGACCAGGAAACCGTCATTACATTCCTAGAAGGCTTGATTACCCGGTTCGGCATCCCGGAAGCAATAGTAACGGATAATGGTCCTGGGTGCATGGGCGCCAAGATCAATGAATTCATCTACAAATATGGGATGTACCACAAGGTCACCTCCAATTATTATCCACAGGGTAACGGATTGGCAGAATCAACGAATAAAACTCTGTTAAGGGTGCTGAGGAAGCTCATAGATAAGAACAGAAGAACTTGGCACCTCCTCCTAGATCGAGCCCTGTGGGCTGATCGGATTTCTGTCAAAAAGTCAATCAAAACGTCGCCTTACGCCCTGGTGTATGGCAAGGAGGCTATCTTACCAACTCATATAGAGATTCCTGCATTGCGGCTGTTGAATGAAGAAGAAGAATTTAGTCCCATGGAGAATAGACTAGCTCAGCTACTACAGTTGGAGGAAGACCGTGATAAGGCCTACCAGAGCTTCGCAAAGCATGCCCAGATCACCCGAGATTGGTTCAAGAAAAAGTCCTCCGCCCGCACATTCAGAGTGGGAGACCTAGTATGGAAGTGGGACTCTTGGAAAGCTAAGCCTGGGAATCATGATAAATTAGACGCTTTCTGGGATGGACCATTCGAGATTTTGAAGGTGAATTCAGCCAATTCCTTTATCCTCAAAGATACAGCTGGCCAGACTTTGCCGATTTCTGTCAACGGTCTTCATTTGAAGGCTTTCCATCGCTAAAACAAACAAAAAAAAAAAAAAATTCCAAATTTTCCTACTTTTGTATGTAAGATCTTTTATTTGCACTTGTATATACCCTGTTTCAAGACTTCCAAGAGGCTAAGCTTCACACTACCACAGCAATGAGCTCCAGCTTCGCTAAGCCTAGCAGAACCTCCTTCGGGAACTTTACGAGCGAAGTGGCTGATGCAAGATGGTTCGCAGCGAAGCGCTTTGGCTTAGAAAGAATCCTCGAAGGACTAAACAACATCGGAACGAAGGCTGAAACCAGAATGTGGGGTCTCACCAGCAACTAGTACTAAGGGATGGCTCATAATGTGCAAAGTCCAAGAGAGGAAGCTAAAATGAGCAGCCTCGCCCAGCAGCAAGCTTCGCTGAAGAAGCAAATACCAGAACCTCTCCAAAACCTCCAATCGCCTAAG
Source organism: Wollemia nobilis (assembly GCA_028583015.1). Taxonomy (NCBI): domain Eukaryota; kingdom Viridiplantae; phylum Streptophyta; class Pinopsida; order Araucariales; family Araucariaceae; genus Wollemia; species Wollemia nobilis. The sequence goes on from JAQPPZ010002068.1 coordinate 3,949,304, forward strand.
GCGTGAGAAGTACTTCGCAAAAGGGAGACCGAGCGAAGCAGTTTTCGAAGGAGATTTAGCGAACCGTTTTTCAAAAGAAACAAGCTTCGGGGGTTAATCTTCCGCGAAGCAAGCAGTGACGCGGTGAGGTAAAACCACTTCGGGCCCGAAGTATAAAAATCGGTGGATCTCTGGAGGTTCGCCGCGAAGTGTCTTTAGCGCCAGCATCAGCTTCGCCAAATCAATAAGGCGCGAGGCGGGGAGCATTTAAAACGTGTTTCGAAAGACGTGCCGACGGCAACCTAGGAAAACGTTCGGGGCAGGGGATATTAATGCAAAGGTGGCGGGGCATATCCCGAGAGAATTCAGTTATGAGAAAAGCTCTCGCCCAGGTACGAGGTGGCAGGAGGTTAGATTTCCAATGCTGGGCAAAATCCTCGAAGCGCATGGACCCGCGTGCAACGCCGCCGTGAAGCCAATAAAAAAGCAAAACGACCTCCTCCGTCCGATTTATGAATTTAATTTTGGCAGGCGCCATAAATAGTGGTAGTTGCCTTTTAGAGCTATAAAACTCAAGCCTTAGCAGTAAAAGGGGTGTTCGCCTACTGATTAATGCAAATTTAAGAGCCCTAGCCGGTAGCCTGCATTTCTCCCGTTCTTCGCGTCGAAATTCTCTGCGTCGAAGACTCTGCTGCCGCCGAAATTAAGAATGGGGAAGAAAAGTTCTAAGGAGAAGAGGAAAGAGCCTGAGGTAGCTGGCCCAGAGAGGAAGCATAGACCCAAGAGGGTCGACCTCAACCTCCGCCCTGAAAAGCAAGCTGTAGAGGAAAGGGAAGATTCGGAAGAAGAGCAACCTGTAGAACCACCGATTGATGGGTGGGAGAAGATAAGGGACACCGAACTTTCCAAGAGCGTGGCCGAGCTCCGGTACACCATCGAGTTCATGAAAAGCCGACTCTCCGCGGAGAACAAGAGAGCCGCTGCTTATTATTCGCAAATATACTGGTATCTGACCCCGCCCGCGCACCATTGTCCCGAATTGGTCTACGCCATCGCGCAAAACTATCAACCATCCACCAGACAAGTCTTTGGACGCCGCGAGAAATAAATTGTTCACAATTTTAAAAGAGGATGTACAAGGAGCTTTCGCGCCACGGCAAGGGCCGCCCAAGGGTTATTACATTCGCAATGTTATTCTGAGCGAACAAATGGAGAGGTTTACCACCTCCAGTTATATTATAAAATTTCTGAGTGAGAACCTCAAGGACGGACTTCCTTCAGGCAGGCTGCCTCAAATGCCTCGCCCCCTGAAGGATTTCAAGAGCACAGACATTTTCTCTATCATTGCGTGGGTCGCGGGCCTGTCTACCGATGCTTCTGTGCACCCCTGGCAAGTGTCGCTGGCCGAATGTATTTCACGAGGGGAGTTTTATGCCCCAGACGCGTCAAGGCCGAACACTAACCCGGTCTTCTTCGACTGGGCGGAATGGGTGGCCCGGACCTTGCATACGCGGCTAGTCAGCATGAAGAATTCTGGGACGGGTCAGTATTTTGGACCTTGCTCTTTCCTGGTTTGGCTCTTTTTCTATCATGTCCAGAAGCATTTCCCCCATATCGCCATTACTTCAAGCGGCAAGGACGGAACTCCTCTGCCAGTATATCAGTGGACTCCCCTCCTGGCGAGGACGGAGTCATATTATGCTTTCAATCAGCAGTTTCTAGGACCTGCCATTCAGCTGTTGCAGGGTTCTTGCCCTCGGGTGCCCATTAGCCTTAGAGATAAGGTGGTTAAGGAGGAAAAGGGGGACGTTTTCCAATTGACGCAGGGGCTTGTGGTTCGCCTGTTTGGATTTACAGGGAAACCCTTCCTACTACCTGTTTACCCCTCTGAATATCAGTTCGCGCTGGAGGTCGCTCGGCAGAGCGACGCAACAAATGTCATTTATGGCCACGGCCGAAAATGGGCACCCACATGCGATTTCCCGTTCAAAATGGGAGTCATTGAGGTTTTTGCCCTCAAACAACATGTATACTTGGAGGATAAGCTTGCCGACTTCGGTTTGCTGCAGATTCCTCAACGGTGGTGCTACGACCCCTTGGGGGTGATGAGGGATCATCTCCGATTTAAAAACTTTCATGTCTGCCCTCACCCGGAGATAGTAGAGCAGCGGAATAACCCCAATGGGAGAGATTTGGAGTGGCACCTGGAAAGAATGAAGACATTACCTCCATGGCATGAGTTTTACACCATGGAGGTCGAATATGATCCGGTTCGGCACCCCTTCCCAGGCCCAGACTCCACCTTTTGGAAAAAAATGAAGGATGATTTAAGGGGAGAATTGAAGGATTGGGGTGAAGAGCAATTGAAGGAATGGTGGATGATGAGAGTCCATCGTCAAAAGCAGAAATCATATGGGCTCTTGGAGACAGATAGAGATTTTGCAATTTTCTACGAAGCCAACGCTGGGTCTTGGAAGCCCATCTCCTTCGCTGACTTCGTTCCCCCCAGTGCCCCAGGTTCGGGCGAAAGCCCAAAGAGAGTTGACGATGCTTCTGAGCAAGAGGAAGAAGAGGAGGCAGCGGCGACACCACAAGAGTTGCCTCAGGAACCTGTTGGAGGTCATGACACGAGTGCCGTGGGGTCAGCGCAGCAATTAGAAAAGGAAGAGAAAAGGAAAAGAAAGAAATTGGAGCAGGTCCAAGTGCCTCCCACTCATCCGAAGCGGCCGCGTACCAGACCTCCAGGTGCTTCTAGCGAACGGCCTATGATAGGCTCAGCCGAGGTGAGTGTTGAAGGAACAGCGTCGCAAAGGGCCGAGGTAGTTTCGGAGGTAGACGTCATCAATGTGGAGGAACTCCTCCAAAAGGAAGGGGGCCTTGAAGAAGAAGTCGTAGAGGTCGGAAGTACAGAGGCTGAAAAGGAACGTGAGCCGACCACGCAGGAAGCTACCACTTCTGCTCTATCGGGAGAGCACGCAGGTACGCATTCCTCACCCTTTACCCTGGTCTCCCAAGTCATGTCTACAACGGTCCCGGCCGAAGGTCCCCATCAGTCTCCCCCTCTCTCAGATAAATCTCCCCTGGAAATTCAGTCACCCCATCGCATGGTACCCTTCGCCACCACGAATTTGCCTCGCGATCCCGCCAGTCTCACAAACATCTCCACCCCTTTCGGGTCGTCAAGCCGGGACAAGTCCATGGATACCACTTCGCTCACCCACGCCACCATCCCCTTGGTATTTGGTCAGGGCGAAGGTAATGTTCCAACTCCAAACCCCGACTCCCACTCCCTTGTCACGCATGGCGTTGTTTCTCTCGCCGAAACTCCCACCACACCTGTCGCCGAACCCACTGGCGAGGCATCCCCCGTGCATTCATTATACTTGTTCACCCCCTTGGCTGGAGACCCAGCCTCATTTGAAACAGAATTGGCTATGATCAAAGAACGTCCTCTAGCAGAAAAGCTGATCCGAGCCCGGCAGAACACTGACAAGATGCTGAAGGAGGCAAGGAAAAAGAGAGGGCGCTCTCTAGCAAAAGTAGAAAAATGCGTTGTATTTGACTTAAAAGGCGGAAAGCTGCACAAAGTGAAGAAGGTTCCCAAGGTCCAAAAACCCCTGGACGAGATGACCCCTGCTGATTACGACTATCAAGAGAAGGTCAAGGACCTGGAGCACTTGGATGTGGATAATGAATCCGAGTCTATGCATGTGAGAATAGAAACATTCCGCGCACATGCTAATATCGCCAATCAGCGCCGGTACGAAGCAGAGAGCGCCAACATTAAGTTGGAGGAAGATCTAGCCAGGACCCGCTCTAAGCTAGAAGATGTAGAGAAGCAGTGCGAGCAGATGAGAAAAGAATTAGACACCTTGAAACAACAGGTAGATCAACTGCAGGGTACAGCTGAGAATCAGAGCAAGATACAGGCCGAATCTGAGCTAAAGGCCAAAGAGTTTGAAAGCAGAATCTTGCAGATGCAGCAGCAGTTGTATGAGAAGGAGAGCCTAGAGCTGTTTGATAGAGGCAGAATTAAAGAAATCCGCTCGCACCTGCTTAAAAACTTTAGATCTCGGGCCTCCAGTGCCCTGTCAATTTTGTCTTATATCACCGAAGCCCAGTATGCCGCTGCCCAAAAGGGACCAATAGTGGATGAAATTATACAAGAAATTAGAAGCCGACTCAAATTGGCTTTTGAAGTTCAAAGTATCAAATATCAGGACTTGCAGGTCGCCGCTATGAGTCGGACAGCCAGAGATTGGTCCACAGCCCAAGCTACAGTCCACGCCTTCTTCTCCAAAGTGAGGAAAGCTCAGAAGGCAAAGGACCTCATGGACGTGTTTGAACAGGAGCAGCGCACATCACTGGGGTATTTTCAAGATCTCTCAGCATTAGGTTTCCCAAGTTTCACTGATGATGATGGGAACCTTTTGACAAAAGAAGAACTCAAACCGGCTTGGCTCAACTTTGAGAGTGATGTCTCAGAGATAGACGAATGGGAGGAGCCAATCACAGAAGGGCAAGTCACGGATTTTATTCTTAGACATTGCAAAATCGCGGCCTGCCTAAATGATTTGAGCACAAGAGCCAAACATGCCGACATAGGGCAGATTGATCGGTTCCATGTTCTGGTCAAAGCACTGCAAGACCGGGAGCCATTCCAGAAAGGTGCCTGGGCTCACGTTCGCCGAACCATGGAACGCATCCGTGATCGCCTTCCCCCACCGCCGCAACAAGAAACCACGCCGGAAGAAGAGGAAGAAGAAGAAGAAGAAGAAGAAGAGGTAGCTGCAGAAGCACCCCCAGAAAGACAAAGAGGAGAAGGGTCTGGAGGCAACTCTGGCCCAACGGATTAAGGCTGAGGGTTCTTGCACCGAGGCGAGCTCGTTGCCCCGCGAGCCGCCAAGAATGTTGACAATTCTGTCACATTGCCTAGAGGGGTAGTGAAAATCAAAATTTTTTGTAAAGTGTTTCTTTTTGTTTCATGAATTTGTTCCCTTGTTTTTAGAAAAAACATTTTTAAGTATTGCAGCAATTTTGGCTTTCATTGCCATTCCCCTTGTACATAGAATGGGATATACAAGAGCTTCGCTACTGAGCAAGCTAGGTTTAGGAGCTTCGCGAGAAAAAGAAGGACAGCTTCGCCAAGAAAGAAAAGCAGGAAAGTCCAGACCGTGGTCCGAAGTTGCTAAGGCATGAAGAGAGCTTCGCACCTGAAGCAGCACAAACGGTCGCTTCGGGCGAAAACCTTGCGGAGCGCGATTTGAAAAAATTCAAGTATTGAAGAACTGCTTCGCTAAGAATTCAGCGAAGCATCCACTTCGGACCTCTCTACTAGCGAACCATTTCTACTTCGCCCGGGGATGTCGCGAAGCATCTACTTCGGATAGCTTTTGTGCGAAGTGCTTTCAACCGAAGCAGTAGAGGCCCGTGAAAAAGCAGAATAGTGTTCTAAGGCAAGAATGCACTTCGGCCGAAAAACTCCCGAACCGCAGTTTTGAAGAAGGTTCGCGGCGAAGCATTTTGACAGCCCATCAGCGAAGCATCCACTTCGGGCGGGGAATCTCGCGAAGCGGCCTTTAACACACCTTTCCAGCGAAGCAATGAAAGATTGAGAGCCCTGTTTTGAGAAGGGATATACGCCGGCATTTAGCATCCGCGAAGCCATTTTGAGAAGCTCCTTCGCGCGAAGTGCATGACCAAGGAAGATAGACCCGCTTCGGCTCACATCCATTGCGAAGCAGGGTCGCGAACTGAAAATTGGCGAAGCGCTTTAGGGGTACGCACTCCAAGGCCGGGTATTTTTCCGAGGCAATCGAGTGCTTCATAAATGAATTTTTACGTGCCGAAAGACTCGGGGCTCATTTTTGGCAACCTGAAAAGAAATATCAGTATGAGAAGGAGAGCCCGGCGGACATGGCGGCCACTCGAGCTCCGCACCCGGAGAAGCCTAGGACGAGTCAGGCGGCTCATAAATGCGAATTTCCCCGGCTGACCCGGTCACAACTGCTAATTGTAGAAAAGGATTTGAGAGCTCAGTCACGGGAGTAGCGGGAGCCGACTTCTCTGGTTTTCGAGGATGTACTCCTCGATTTTGTGCATTGATGGCTCAGAGGGTCGGGTCCTCTATAAAAACCCACGTATTGTAATGAAAAAAGGGGGGGAACTTTCTGCTAGAAAGCTGCTGTAACTTGATTTCCTGCAATTAATACTAAGAGCTTCGGGCCTCATTTCTCTCTTGTATGCTGCCTTCTGTGATTATTTCTGTTATCTCATTTCTTCATTTGCATATTGTAATTCTGAATTCTGGATTTAGGTGTGTGATTGGGGATAGAACCCTGGAATTTTCCCGAAGGATACATAGGGGAGAGAACGCTGTGATAGTTTTCTTGTATGCCGCCTGTGGATAGTGTTTCTGCTATATTCACTTATTTCCTAACCGCCGTAATTCTGAAATCTGGATTTCGACGTAAGGGGAGGGTAATCCTGGAACTCGTCCAGAGGATACATAGGAAGGCTAGTACTGCGTTCATTTTATTTTATTCTTGGTATTTATTGCTGCTATTTCGAGTTGTTAGCCAGTAATCGTGCTGCTGGTTCTTTCCCTCTTAAATCCATTGACATTCTTTCCCTTACTCTGTTTATTTCTTTCCTGCACCCTTACTATTTTTATCTCTTTCCTGCACTCTTAGCTCAAAACACCAAGTAGTTTAGTAAAGGAGCCGGCCTTTCTCCGGAGATTGGCACGGGGGCCATCTCTTCCCCTCGGCCTTTCAATGTTGGTCCAGGTCTAGGGCGCGTACACTTCCCAAAATCCTTTCCTGTGGCAGATTTGATGACCAACACTAACCAGGTCCTTTGTTCCACCAACATGAAACATGAGACACTTGTGCATCATGAAAAAATTGGGCCTAAGAAATGGTTTCCTCCGTATCACACTCTCGTCATACTTATCATCGGATGCACCACATTGTAGTTGCTCTTAAGACAAACTCCTGTTTTGTGCACCATGAAATGTGCCATCTTGTAGATGCTCTGATGTTAGAGTCCCATCTTGCTCACCATCAAGCACACCAACTTACAATTGCTTTGAAATCATGTTATGCGCACTATTAGACATGCCGTCTCGGATATGCTTTGATGTTGGACTCCCATTCTGCTTATCATCAAATACACTTATCCACAGTTGCTTCAATGTTGAATTCTCATCATGCGCACTATCTAACGCACAACTCGCTTCAACCATTGTCATCCTTTCTTGTTAAACCAAGTTTCTCCTTCGTCAGTCTTGTCACTTTGTTCTATCCCAACTTCACTGTTCGTCAGACTATCTTTGCCTGGGAAAACTTGTTGGTCTGCGTGCATGTCTTCTTTGTGCATTGCATCATTATGCGTGCCTTCCTCACACCTTTTGTCACAAAAACCTTCATTAACATGACCTCTATCCTCACGGACAACTTTGTTGGTTGTGTGCACATCTTTGTGACTTTGTTTGGTTGCATGGACTCTTGCGTACACTTGTTTGCCTGTGCACATATCTTTGCTTGCACAAACTTGTTTGTTTGCACGCACATTCATTGGCACAGGCTTGTTTGGTTGTGCATTCCTCCTAGACTCACTTGACACATCAAGGAGATTGACAAACAATTCTGGATCATCTTTTGTTGCAAACAACAATCTTCTCTCCTCCTTAGGGGGCAATAGCATATTGAGACTATATCATGTGTTCCCATTGTTGTCTTTGCATACCTTCTCAAGCAATATGCTCTTCACAACTCCATGTCACCAAATTTGAACCAACTTTGGATAGGCAATGACAACAGAATTTAGAAATAGATTACAAAACACTACAGTATAATTGCTTTATAAATATAAACAAAGGTACACAATGGGAACAACTTACATATACATATGGATATGTTTTAAATAAAATTTGATTAGCACTAGATTCTTATTCAAAAGATAAACAATAGCAACAAAAACAAAGAATCTAATGTAAAAGAAAGCAATAAAATAGAGTATGATTTTTAGTAATGAAAGTAAAGAAATTAGAACACTATCATCAAACTACTGTACAAATAGAAATAATGCAATGTGAGTAAAGATTTCTAAAGAAAACAAAGGAATATTTGCTACCTTGTGTAATGAAAGACAAAATCCTAGCAAATATTTCCAAGATAAACTTTATAAATCAAATAAGTAGATACTGTAGAAATGGAATACAACATATTGCAATACAATTCAAATACGACTAAATGAAGAAAATATACAATGTGAATAACTTACAATTACAATGCATACACTACCACACAACATCTATCAAATTGCCCAACATAGTAGTCTAGACGGCCCGACGCAGCATTCAGACTACCTAACAAAGCAGTTTAGACGACCCGACACAACATTCAAACGACCGGGCACAACATCTCAGACTGCTTGACATAGTAGTTTAGACAACTTGATACAACACTTCAATACCATGCCAACCTTGATACCCACGTACCATACCAACCTTTCCTTCCATGCCAACAACACAAATGAATGAGGGAAGGGTCTTATTTATACAACTAAGGAGGTAGTGTTGAGCAAGGTGCAGCAACAGTATTGTCATTGTTGTCAACACAGTCAGACAGATCGGTTGATGCAGTGGACAGGAGTTTCAGACAGATCGGTTGATGCAGTGGACAGGAGTTAAGAGGTTCTTCAGAGTATGTACAGTGATTTTCCAAAAGATCGAAGTGGCCCATATGCTAAAAATCAAAAGAAAATCACAAGGAAGAAAACTGTCGCGATATCGCGACATGTTGAGCAAGGAAGAAAAGTATCGCGATATCGCGACATGTTGAGCAAGGAAGAAAAACTGTCGCGATATCGCGACATGTTGAGCAAGAAAGAAAAACTGTCGCGATTTCGCGACATGTTCGAAGAGAAAGCGCAAGCAAGAAAAACTGTCGCGATTTCGCGACATGTTCGAAGAGAAAGCGCAAGCAAGAAAAACTGTCGCGATTTCGCGACATGTTCGAAGAGAAAGCGCAAGCAAGAAAAACTGTCGCGATTTCGCGACATGTTGGAAGAGAAAAAGGCAAGTAGAAAAAGTGTCGCGATTTCATGACATATTGCAAGAGAGATAGTACGGAAGAAAAAGTGTCGCGATTTCGTGACATATTGGAAGAAAGAGAAAGAGCAGGAAAAAGTGTCGCGATTTCGCGACATATTGGAAGAAAGAGAAAGAGGAGAGAGAAAAAGTGTCACGATTTCGCGACATGTTGTATTTGCAAAGAAAGAGAAAGAGGAGAGAAAAAAGTGTCGCGATATCGTGACATGTTTCATTTTCGCGATCCAAAGGAAGAGAAAATGAAGGAAGAAAAAGTGTCGCGATATCGCGACATATTGGTCAAGCGAAGAGAAAATGCAAGGAAGAAAAGTGTCACGATTTCGCGACATATTAAGCGAAGAGAAAATGCAAGGAAGAAAAAGTGTCGCGATATCGCGACATACTGGTCCAAAGCGAAGAGAAAGAGAAGGAAGAAAAGTGTCCGTCGACATAATAAGAAAGAACAAACGAGCAAGGAAGGAAGAAAAGAAAAAGTGTCGCGATATCACGACATGTCGCATTTCGCGGTAAAGGAAGAGAGAGAGAAGAAGGAAAAGTGTCGCGATATCGCGACATGTCGCATTTTCACGACTTGAAAAGAGAAGGAAGGAGAGAAGGAAAAGTGTCGCGATATCGTCGACATGTCGCATTTTCATGACTCAAAAGAGGAGGAAGGCAGAGAAGGAAAAGTGTCGCGATATCGCGACATGTCGTTCGACTTGAAAAGAGAAAGAGCAAAGGAAAAAGTGTCGCGATATCGCGACATGTCGCATTTTCGCGACTAAAGGAGGAGAGAGAAAGTAAGAAGGCAGAAGTGTCGCGATATCGCGACAAAAGTAAAGAGGAAGAGTACGGAGGCGAAAGTGTCATGATATCGCGACATGTGTTTTTGTGGGTACAAGCCAAGAAAAGAAGCAAGGAGGCGAAAGTGTCGCGATATCGCGACATGTGTTTTTTTCGTGGGCGAAAGCCGAGAAGAGGACAAAGAGGCAGAAGTGTCGCGATTTCACGATAGGTCGCTTTGGTGCGAGCTAAGAAGAGAACCCAACCGAAATAAGATATGTGACAGTTAACTGAAGTTATACGGCAGTTACAGGGGCCGTTGCAGAAGAAAATCATGCAGCTAAAATAAGAAGAGTTAACTGAAGTCGATACGACGATTACAGGTGCGATTACAGAGAAAAATCATGCAGCTAAAATAAGAACAGTGAACTGAAGTCAGAACGACAGTTACAGGGCCAGTTACGGGTTGCATGCAAAAATATGGAAGTTAAAAATAGAGTCAGAACTTTGTTATAAAAGGAGGTCTGCGTGGAGAATTAAAGTGCCGCTGAAAAAGAGTGAAAGCGCTCGGGATTAAAGCGAGGCGGATTTAATCTTGTGAAGAGAGCAAGAGGAGAGCGAGCAGGGTGTGTGTTGTGTGAAGAGTGGGCAATGTTGAGAAAGCAATAGACCAGTCAGGGTCTTGTAAAAGTGAAGGCATCTTTATGTCAATCTTCTAGTTTCAGAACAGAAGTCCAAGTTGGTGCTTGGCATCAGGGGTTGGTGCTCCTTCTAGTTGGTGTTGGTAAATCAGGGGTTGGTGCTCCTTCCGGTTGGTGCTGGTAAATCAGGGGTTGGTGCTCCTTTCTATTGGTGCAGATAAATCAGGGGTTGGTGCTCCTTTCTGTTGGTGCAGATAAATCGGGGGTTGGTGCTCCTTCTAGTGGGTGATGGTAAATTGATTGTAAAATTGGTATTTTGCAAAGGCTGGATTTGGATGGGAGTCCAAACAGGTCAATTTTGAGGAGTAGCCAAATCTGGTGAACCTCGGTACATCTTGTGTTGTGTGATGCTCTTTTGGTATATTTGCTTTATTGAGTTTTAAGCTTTCATTGTTTAGGCATTAAGAATTGAAGATTTAAGTTTTTAAGAGCTACACTGATTCACCCCCCTCTCGGTGTCATTGTGAGACTAACAATTGGTATCGAGCCGAGCTTCCCTTATCAGGCTAAATCAGCTAGGGTTGATCTTGGATTAGTATGCAATGGGTAAGAAGAATAGATCCTCCTCAAATAAGGCATCTCGGTCAGTTTCAGTTCTGTGGAAGAGAAAATTGAACTAGAAAAGATAGGAGTGAATTCTGAAGTATGTGATGAAAACCTTGAGGGTGAAGTATATCTAGAAGGTGAGTTGATCGCTGCACTTGAAGAGTTGAATATAGAAAAGAAAAAGAACAAAAGACTGTCCAAGAAGTTGGAAGAATATGGGGATAAGATTGAAGATCTCTTCTTACAAATTCATAAAGCCAAGAAAATAGAAGAAGCCTTGAAGTCACACCTGGATGATAAAGTCGATGTATGTAGCAAACGTGAAGAGGAATCTAACAAAGTTATTAGTGATCTAAAGTTGCAAGAAGAAGAGTCCAAAAGGATTGAAGAAACTCTCAGGTCACAAGATCAATAAGAAAGAGATTGTTTGTTGCAAACAAGAAGAGGAGATTGTTTTATTGAAGAAACAACTAGAAGAGGCCAATACAAATCTCAAATTTGAGAAAAGCACAGAGTTGCTAGATGAAATGATAAGGCAACAAAGAAGCCCCATGTCTAAGCTTGGTCTTGGATGTAAAGCTGAACAACCTTCATCTTCCAAATATGCAGAGAAGAAGAAGTTCACTGTTGAAGGATCGAAGCAAGAAAAGTCTGAAGCTGAATCTTCAAAAGGAAGAAAATATCAAAGGAGATCTACAACAAAGCAACCACAACAAAAGAGGTTCTATCACTCTCACTCTATTCATAATAATGCTTTTAATGGCTATTGTTTTAGATGCAACCATTATGGTCACAAGGCAATTTATTGTGGATTGAATAATAGATCAAAGAGTTATGATGATAGAAATACATCTGCTTTTCCGATTGAACACCATGTGCAATGTTTTAAATGTAATGGTCATGGGCACATAGCAAGGTTTTGTCCAAGAACTTTTGTATCTAATCTAAGGCAAGACAGCAGATTTCATCAGACACAAAGAATGAAACACAGACAGGGAAGAAATCATGTGCATCAAAGAAAGGAAAATAATCATCCATCAAGGATGCACAAGAGACAACCACCCAAGAGAAATGTTCAAGTTCACGAAAAGGTTCAAAATAGGGATGCGGTTGAAAAACTCAAGCCCAAGTTCAAGAAAGGTTGGAGAAAGAAAGAAGAGAGGAAATCGTGTCTCCTTGGAGTGAAGGAGATTACTCCTCTATTGCACTAAGCGACTCCGGGTAGCACATCCTCGGGGGGAGCAATCTTAAAGTTTTATTTTAATGCTCCTATGTTGTTTGGTTATCCGAGGATGAAAGGCAAGTAGTCGGGGGGAGTTGTCGTATAGTTGTCAAAATGTGTTTCAGTTCATGTAGTTGTTTGTGGAGGTAATAAGCAGGAGCATGAGACGTTGGCTTGATAGAGCCGGTTTTTTTATTATTGTGAAATCTCTCTGGTGATGGCGGTTACAAATAGTAGATAGTGTCAAATTGATGTGCTTCAGTAGAACAACATGGTGAACAACTAGGTTTTTGATGCGGCAGCTGATAGGCGTTATCTGAGATAGAACATACAGCACAGGTCGTAGTGTCATGGAAGCATAAGCTAGCAGGTGCTGGTTTTGAAGCCTGTAACATTCCCAATCTGTAGATAACACAGAATCTGTGTTGTGAGTACGTCTCGATTCATCTACCAATATCGAGGGAGGACTATGGTAAAGCTCTTCATGATCATTATGAAAATTACTGCCAACGTGTAGCTGGGAAGGCGTGCGTTTCTTAACCAAAAATACAACACATCGTTTGGTATAAGAGAGCATTAATTTTCTCTAAAGAAGTAGCCGTTATCAAAGAGATGCTAGAGTCAAAGCAAACAATAGCACTAGCACCCAGTTCGTCAAGAGTGCCAAGTGGCACATGCAAGGCAGAGACGTTGAGAGAATAGCGCCCAGGTGGTGAAGCGCCAAGGAGGACAAGATGCCTATGCACCTAAGAAAGTCTTGCATTATTTGAGGAATGCGAGATATTGCCCGAGGAATCCCTTGATCGCAGCGAGGAGAAATGCTCCCTGGAATCGCGTGAAGAACGTTCGCCTAAGACATTGAGTAGCCCTGACATATGCCCTAGCAAGAAGCAGAATACTGAGTGTTGATGACTGCGCGCAGATTGAGGTTCCAACGCTAGAGGTAACGGTCCACTGTCAATACCTGCGCAGGCGATGAAAACATCCATGGCAGCCGTTAGAAACCAGAGACATTGAACTGCACAACGGATGCGAGGCAAAGTCGTTAGTCACTTTTGATTTGGGAGTAACTTTTGCGCAGCTGAGAGTTGCGTGTTGATCAAACTATGCTAAAAAGTTCACAATGGAGGATTGTAAGCCAGTTAGCACTCCCATGACGACAGGTTGCAAGTTGAGCAAGGATGTGTAGATGACGAGAAGAGTACCAGTGGAGGTGCATTCTATCTTGGAGACGGAGTTGGTCGCGTGGAACGAGTAAGAAAGAAGAGTCAGTCTCCTTATTCACAGCGAGAGGGAGAATATATTGTAGCGACAACGTGTTGTACGTAGGAGAAAGTTGCGGAAGGTGAGGTTAAGTTGGATTTCGTTCCAACAACAGAGCAAGTAGCGGATATCTTCTCAAAACCGTTGCCCAAGGAAGTCATTGAGTACATTCGCAATAAATTGGGAGTGGTCAATTTGTTTATCTTTTTGCTCATGTTTGTAATTTTTGCTAACTGTAATAATTTGTGCTTGAGAATGTTGTGCATGGACTCAGGGGGAGTCTGCAGTAGCCCTTTGGTATTATTGTCAAAGGGGGAGAAGAATTACAGGAAATTGCACGTGTGTTGCCAACAATTCCAAAGGGGAGATTGTTGAGCAAGGTGCAGCAACAGTATTGTCATTGTTGTCAACACAGTCAGACAGATCGGTTGATGCAGGAGTTTCAGACAGATCGGTTGATGCAGTGGATAGGAGTTAAGAGGTTCTTCAGAGTATGTACAGTGATTTTCCAAAAGATCGAAGTGGCCCATATGCTAAAAATCAAAAGAAAATCACAAGGAAGAAAAGCTGTCGCGATATCGCGACATGTTGAGCAAGGAAGAAAAACTGTCGCGATATCGCGACATGTTGAGCAAGGAAGAAAAACTGTCGTGATATCGCGACATGTTGAGAAGAAGAAAAACTATCGTGATTTCGCGACATGTTCGAAGAGAAAGCGCAAGCAAGATAAACTGTCGTGATTTCGCGACATGTTCGAAGAGAAAGCGCAAGCAAGAAAAACTGTCGCGATTTCACGACATATTCGAAGAGAAAGCGCAAGCAGGAAAAAGTGTCACGATTTCGCGACATGTTGGAAGAGAAAAAGGCAAGTAGAAAAAGTGTCGCGATTTCGTGACATATTGGAAGAGAGATAGTACGGAAGAAAAAGTGTCACGATTTCGTGACATGTTGGAAGAGAAAGAGGCAAGTAGAAAAAGTGTCGCGATTTCGTGACATTGTAAGAGAGAGTAAGAAAGAAAATGTGTCACGATTTCATGACATATAGAAGAGAAAAAAAGAAAAAGTGTCGCGATTTCGTGACATGTTCAGAGAGAAAATGCAAGGAAGAAAAAGTGTCACGATTTCGTGACATGTTAGAAGAGAAAATGCAAGGAAGAAAAAGTGTCGCGATATCGCGACATGTTCGCATTTTCATGGTCCAAAGCGAAGAGAAAAAGCAAGGAAGAAAAAGTGTCACGATATCACGACATGTAGCATTTTCGAGATCCAAAGCGAAGAGAGAGAGCAAGGAAGAAAAAGTGTCATGATATCGCGACATGTAGCATTTTCGCGATCCAAAGCGAAGAGAGAGAGAGAAGAAGGAAAAGTGTCACGATATCTGCACATGTCGCATTTTCGCGACTCGAAAAGAGAGGAAGCAAGAAGGAAAAGTGTCGTGATATCGTGACATGTCGCATTTTCATGACTTGAAAAGAGCGAGGAAGGAAGAGAAGGAAAAGTGTCGCGATATCGTGACATGTCGCATTTTCATGACTGAAAAGAGCAGGAAGGAAGAGAAGGAAAAGTGTCGCGATATCACGACATGTCGCATTTTCGCGACTTGAAAAGAGAAGGAAGGAGGAAAAGTGTCGCGATATCGCGACATGTCGCATTCTCACGACTAAAGGAGGAGAGAGAAAGTAAGAAGGCAGAAGTGTCGTGATATCACGACAAAAGTAAAGAGGAAGAGTAAGGAGGCGAAAGTGTCGCGATATCGTGACATGTTGTGTTTTCGCGGGTACAAGCCAAGAAAAGAAGCAAGGAGGTGAAAGTGTCGCGATATCGCGACATGTGTTTTCGCGGGCGAAAGCCGAGAAGAGGACAAAGAGGCAGAAGTGTCACGATTTCGCGACAGGTCGCTTTGGCGCGAGCTAAGAAGAGAACCCAGCCGAAATAAGATATGTGACAGTTAACTGAAGTTATACGGCAGTTACAGGGGCCGTTGCAGAAGAAAATCATGCAGCTAAAATAAGAAGAGTTAACTGAAGTCGGTACGACGATTACGAGTGCGATTACGGAGAAAAATCATGCGGCTAAAATAAGAACGGTGAACGAAGTCGGAACGACGATTACTGAGGCCAATTACGGGTTGCATGCAAAAATATGGAAGTTAAAAATAGAGTCAGAACTTTGTTATAAAAGGAGGTCTACGTGGAGAATTAAAGTGCCGCTGAAAAAGAGTGAAAGCGCTCGGGATTAAAGCGAGGCGGATTTAATCTTGCGAAGAGAGCAAGAGGAGAGCGAGCAGGGTGTGTGTTGTGTGAAGAGTGGGCGATGTTGAGAAAGCAATAGACCAGTCAGGGTCTTGTAAAAGTGAAGGCATCTTTATGTCAATCTTCTAGTTTCAGAACAGAAGTCCAAGTTGGTGCTTGGCATCAGGGGTTGGTGCTCCTTCCAGTTGGTGCTTGGTAAATCGGGGGTTGGTGCTCCTTCCGTTGGTCTGTAAATCGGGGTTGGTGCTCCTTTCTGTTGGTGCAGATAAATCGGGGGTTGGTGCTCCTTTCTGTTGGTGCGAGATAAATCGGGGGTTGGTGCTCCTTTACGTTGGTGCAGATAAATCAGGGGTTGGTGCTCCTTCCAGTGGGTGCTGGTAAATTGATTGTAAAATTGTTATTTTGCAAAGGCTGGATTTGGATGGGAGTCCAAACAGTCAATTTTGAGGAGTAGCCAAAGCTGGTGAACCTCGGTACATCTTGTGTTGTGTGATGCTCTTTTGGTATATTTGCTTTATTGAGTTTTAAGCTTTCATTGTTTAGGCATTAAGAATTGAAGATTTAAGTTTTTAAGAGCTACACTGATTCACCCCCCCTCTCAGTGTCATTGTGAGACTAACAGGTAGTTGCATCCTCCAACTTACTAACTACCCAACACCTCATCATTTATTAAATTACATTTGACATGCATTTGACTTACATTTATATTTCATTTCATGACTCACTTTATGACTTATCCGTACATAACTAATACTTCACTTAACATTACACATTGTCACATACAATATTACATCATGACTTTATAACATCAAATATATCAAAACTATATCAAAACTCTTAATGTGCATGTACTTGACTTCCAACTTATTCAATTTGCCTGCTCACATCTATCCCCTTCTCTAGACTTGTTCGTGTCCTCGACAATAGATGAGCTGAACATTGGGGATAGAAGCATTGAACATCGTACTTGAATCTTTTGTCATGCTCCTACTTTCTTCTATTCCAGACATCTTTTGCAACTAACTTCACTTCAACCTGTCGCCAACAACACATTTTTCTCCAATTGCTTCTTCCACTTTTTGCAGCACCATCAACATTTTGGTTTAATGCCTATGCAAAAGGGTGGATAGAAGCTAGTTGGGAATTAGCAAAGAACAATGCAACTAGGATCCATTTTGGTTTAATGTTGGGCATCTGTGTGGTTTTGTGGACTTCCTTGCCCTCGTCGAATGGAAGGTGTCGAAGCAGCAGGTCGAAGCTCGCTAACACCTGTGGGCAAGGGCTAAGTCCTTGGTGTGAAGAGGATGCTTGTCATTTAGAAAGAGCAAGACAACAATGGAGACAAGAAAGAGCAACAAAGCATAAGAGGGGTAAATGTTACAAAAGAGATAAATGACTGATGGATAGATGCAACTTGTGTGATTTTACTTGAATGACGTTATGGATTGATGTTGTTGACAGTCACAGCTTGGGGTATATCACCTTTGATCAATGGTGGAAAAATGATCTTTTTGGGATCGTCAAACACCACCATTGACTTAACAGGCCTAAACATGTTAGGGTTTGTTGAGGCATCATCCAAAATCCTTATGAAATCTATAGACAAACACCACTTAAACTAGGTACTTTGTCACGTCGATTTGTTTGGTCGAAGCACCCCATGACATATGTCATTAGGTGTGCCACGTCGCATTCATACAAAAAGTTTAGGATTTAAGAGATTTTTGTGTGTCGTTTTGCGTAAATGGACAAACATGAACACATGAAATCATGAGAAAGGAGAAAAGCTCTCAAATGAGGTAGGCCAGCGTTTAGACCAATTATTTAGAAGTCATCCTACCCAAGGTCTAACAAAGTTAGTTCATCCTTGTCCTATGTAGGGAGGGTGGAGCTCTCCATTGTTTACAATGTAAATGTCAGTGCTCTTTTTTAGAATACATATTGTCCTTTCCTGAGGACCACATGTGACACTGGAAAGGATACCAATGCAGGAGTCCGTGGGAAAAAGAAAGAGCCTTATGCCATAGCCGAAGGAAAATAAATATGCAATAAAAGGAAAAACGCTGAAAACATGAAACTTTGACACAATTGATACCACTGTCAGTGCAAAATAGACAAAATCTGAGGTAAACAAAGTAGAAAAATAGAGTAAGGTGCAAAATAACAAAAAAACATGTACCTAATACTTACATAGTATGTCTCCCAAATATTTTGATGGATTAAATTGGAATGATATACTCCATACAACCCGCTCTAGCAATTACCTTATATAAGGGAGGCATGACATGCAAAAGATTTGGACACAGTCAAGATTAAATTAGCATGGTGCTCCATGGTAGTGACGACATTGCATATAATTTGTCTGACATAATAAATATGAGCATGATGGCCCTTTGTAGTGGAAGCATGGCAAGCAAATGATTTGACATAATAAAATGAAATGAACATGATGCCCCATGGTAGTGAAATGGTGGCATGCAAATATAATGACATAATAAATATGGAATGAGTGTGATGCCCGACGATAGTAAGAGTGTGGTATTCTAATGATTTGACATAATAAAGATGGAATGAGCATGATACCCCACAGTGGTGGAAGCATGGCATGCAAATCTTGTTTACACAATAAATAGTAGATGAGCATGATGGCCCACGGTAGTGAAAGCATGATATGCAAATGTTTTTGACACAATGAAGATGAGATGAGCGTTATGCCACAATTTTGAAAGCATGGCATGCCAAGGATTTTGATACATAAGAGTTTTGATAAGCCTGATGTCCCATAGTAGGCAAGCATGACATGTGGTAATTTGACATAAGATATTCAAGAAGCATGATGCAGCACAATAGTCATTCACTATATTTTGGCAAATAGAAAATGTAACAAGTATATGCCCCACAGTTGGTGGGCATGGCATACTGGATAATTTTGTCACAGAAAATGTTGTAAGTATGGTGCCCCATGGTAGGTAGGTGATGAGTGTCGTTTAATTCATCATTTGATCATTATTTATCAATCCGGGCAGGTGTCCTAAGGCTGTTTACGATAGTCAATTCAAGCAGGTGTAAGACACTCCATTCAGAAAATGGCTTTATTGGTAGAACAGTTAGTGTTTGCTGGGGGTTCTTCTGTCACTCTAAACCCTATAACTTGAAAGGAAACTAAATTATGCTTGCTGAAATAAAACTACAGAAATGAAATGACAGTGAAAGAAACCTATTTACTCTTGCTGAATCTGAAAATGCACTCAAAAACTGAAGTAAAATTGCTGAAATGAAAGTTGCTGAAATTAGAATTGCAGAAAATAAACTTAACTATCTTGCAAAATAAAAGAACAGATCTAGAAATAAACTCAGAAATGAAAATGTAACTACAAATTCTGAAGCTGGAAATAAGTTCAGCAAAATAAGAAAATGCAGAAAAAATGACAGGTTTCCTGCTATTCTGCTGCAGACAGAATTAAACAAGAAAACCTGATATGAACCTTCTTCTGCTCCTGGGAGTGGCCCTTGCTCCCTGGTTCAGAAGAAGGTGAAGAAGTAGCTCTGGTGTTCTACCTAATCACTCCTTCAATCATAAAATAAAATTGATAAAAACTGCACTTTTTATTGATTTAAAAACATGCAGAAAAATTCTGCATATTATTGCTACAGAAATCTGATTTCACAATATTCAGAATTACACTAATTGCAATCCTAATTCTTCCTACATAGCTCAACCCATATGGGAGCCAGTTATTTATATTAAAAACAGCTAAATCAGATGTGGAATGATTCAAATTCAGGCATTTTAGGAATGCTGTTAAAACTGCATTCCTAAAATGCAGAATATGGTTACATATGAAATCTATTCATTGCACACTTGCTAGAGGTCTTCTGCGTTGAAAAAGATGCATAACAGATTTACATAGCTATCCCTATCATTCGCCTGCAATTTGCTGTCTTTCCTGAGCTGTTTTGGTCAAAACTGTGCATTTCCTGTTATTCCGGAGCAGTCCTGTTATTCCGGAGCAGAATCCCTGTTTTTTCCCAGCAGCGCCAGAATGACTGTTTTCAACACTGTTTGTGGTTCTTTGGCCGAGCATTGGGTGGACCAGACTTATAAGTCTTTCAATAACCTAGTCACACGCTTTCCTAAGTTGAATTTGACCAAATCCCAAGCCTTGCAAATCTGGCTGGAATTTGTCCAAGTCAAAACAGTCAAAAACAGTTTTGCATAGCTTGCAGTTTTGACCTATTTTTAGTGCTATTTTCTGCATTTGACAACTTCAGAGTGCATGATATGAATGATATATATTCCACACGTGATTGCACTAACATATTTCACAATAAATCATTATTTATCAACAAAACTTATGCAGAAAATACAGAAAATTAGTAAAAACAGAATATTATGCTTCTAAACAGTCAAATATGTAAATAGTAGTAAATATTGCATTTCATCAGCAAAATTAACATTAAAACATATCAAAAAGGTCTACTAAGGATGTCCAAAATAATAAAAAATGAGGCAATATTTGGCCTCATCATCCCCCCAACTTATTCTGATGCATGTCCTCATGCATTCATGTGAGGCTACAATAGAACGAGAGATCCTTGTCCATAACTCTTTCTTGGTAGCTGAACTTTGGACCAGGAATCTTGTAAAACCCTCTGATTTCTTTTATTCCTTAGAATCAGAATCTGAATAATCTCACCAAGATCACTGCGAGGTGGATTTAGGTTCTCGTTGATTCTAGCAGTTACGTGATTCTACGAGGTTATCTCTGCTACTCTCCTCTTGACCTTCTTGGTCAAATGATGTTTTATCCTTTTGAAGTCTTGCAGACCTTCGTAAGGTTTGAACAGGAGATTTTATTTTTCCTATTTTGGGCATTTTCTGAACAGCTTCTCCTGGTTCTGCCTCATCAGAGCTATTGGACTGCAACACAGTTACATCTGCTGAAAATGATACTTTTCTACGTTTTTTAGCAGAGTCTATTTTAGCATGCTTTTTTCTTTGCCTTCTAGTTCTAGAAGAGGGAGGTCCCTATGGAGAGGATGAACCTGCTTCTTGGACAGACTCTGTTTCAACCACTGGCTCAGACCTAGGGCTTTCAACTTGTTCTACAGACTTAGGGCTTTCAACTTCTTCTGCTTCATCTGCAAATGCAGGGCTTCTAGTTTCGTCCCATGGAGCAAAGAATCTGTCAAAGCTTTGTAAATTACCCCTAAAGTGATGTTTACAAATTATTTTTATCAAACCATGATGCCTAGGGGTTCCTTTTCCTTCTTGATATTTCTTGGCCATAGTTTTTAAATCTTCATAAAAATACAGGGGAAAATTAACTTGGAATTCAGGGTTTGTGTGGCCATATCTCAAATAAATTAAAATCTTCATATGATGCCCCGATAAAACAGCGTACTGACCTTCACAAGTGATAAATCTAATCATCCATTCAGCTACTTCATCCCAAGGAGATTCCAGACTTTCCCTTTTAACTCCTTTACAAACATTTTTGCTCATGACATATTCAATCGGTTTATCGTTTTATGCCCTAAACTGGTTGGCCAATTCACTTAAGGTATTTCTAGCTATTTTCCCAAGATTAATTCCTTGCAAAGGAAATTCGAGTAATTTGGCTCAAAATGTCTGGAGTTACCTGGATTGTCATGCCATTGATGTTGATTCTGTTGTTTCTGAAGGTTCGTGCAAATTCTGCAGCCAACCCTTCGGAGTTCCCATCAAATTTCTGCAGAAACGGCATCAAACCAGCATCGGTGAAAATCTGCAGCAGCATGGAATTTTCTAGTATGAAACTGGCATTTTCTGGTTCGCTCCTGTTCTTCCTACCGCCCATTTTTCCTTGTTCTATTTGCAACTATGTTTCGAAAGCGCTGGAATGACAGTCTTAGCATGCATGCATTGGAATGACAGTTCTATCGTACATGCATTGGAATAATAATTTGTGTGCCGGAACAGAGCATGTAAAACCGACTTGTTAATTCATTATTTTAAAAACCGGTGGAATATGCTGACAACGCGAAAAAAAATTAATGCCAATGCAGATTTCACGATTACGGTTTGCTGAGTTGGCATTCATGCATTTGATGTGAATTTTTCAAGGCAAACAAAATCTGTTTTCGGTGTGCTTTGAAGCGTGTGCCATGATTACGCGTATCGCGAAATTATGATATCTAAATATCATAAATTTCAAAAATCACGTGTTCCACAATCGTTTGCCACGTGCCCCTGCATGAATTTTTTTAAGAAACGTCAACTTATTCCGATGCACTGCGCACATGTCGTTATTTTGTCGTTTCGGAGCATATCTGTCAATTCTCATTCCGGAGCACAACTGTCATTACCCATTCCAGAGCACAACTATTACGGAGCTTTTGCTATTTCGAAGCAGTGGTTATTCGGAAGCAAACTTCATTCTGAAGCATATGTCATTCCGGAGCATATGTCATTCCCCCCCTTTTCATTGACTAATTTAGACATCCCCAATTTAAACCTTATGAATGCTTTAAATGCTAATCAAGTGAATCTATACATTATGTACTTTAACTATTTACAATATTTAAAATGTAAAGAAACACATACCTGTCTTGACTACCTTTCTACATTTCATACAATTGATTAGCTTTGTTGTTTGTCTGCTGACAAGTGCAGTAATGTAATCCTGAAAAACACAAACAAAATGGGTGATGGCAATGACAACAGTGGTGAATGACAATGGCGGAAAATGTATGGTGATGGAATGAATAGTGATGAAATGGATGGTGATGGAATGGGACTTAGTAAACATGCCAGATAACTGGTTTTCATGTAAACTAAATGTTTTTTTTTTTTTTTTTTTTTTTTTTTTTTTTTGACAAAAACTATACTACTGCTGCTTTAGTGGAAGAAGGGAATTCTTCCATTAAATGCACATCCAAGTGCTCTATTTGTTTTAAAAATTCATTTTTAGTTAGTGGCTTATGGTAAATCCGGAGACGATGTCCATTAACCACTAACTTCCTTCGCGAATCATCAATTGGTGAGAGACGAACTGCTCCATTCGAGAAAACCTCTTCAATCTGGTATGGTCCAAGCCACCTTGTTTGCAACTTCCCAGGAAAATCTTCATAACGGGAGTCAAACAGTAATGCCCAATCCCCTTGCTGGAATTTTCGTTCTTGGATATGCTTATCATGCCAGATTTTACGTTGTGCTTGAATTATCTCGTTATGATGCAAAGCGTCTCTTCGTATTTCATCCAATGCATTGAGTTGCGGGATCCGGTCCTTTTGTGCCTGTGACAAATCAATACCAACTTCCAAAGCAATTCGAAGAGTTAGTAATTCAAATTCAATGGGCAAAAGGGGTTTTTTACCATAAACCAATTCAAAAGGGGTAAATCCCGTAGTGGATTTCCAAGTAGTGTTATAAGCCCAAATTGCTTCAGGTAACCTTTCTACCCAATTCCTTCTATGAACTGCTACAGTTTTGGTCAATATTTTCTCTAATTCCCTATTTGTCACTTCAACTTGACCATTGGCCTGTGGATGATAAGGAGAGGACTTCCTGTGCTTGATTTCATATAATTTTACAAAGGCTTCAACAACCTTTGAAATAAACTGAGGTCCTTGATCAGAAGTAATAGACTGTGGGGCTCCAAATCGTAGAAAAATCTGTGAATACAGAAAATCAGCTACTTTGTCTTCTCGGGCATGCTTAAAGGCACGGGCTTCTGCCCATTTGGTTACATAATCAACACATACTAGGATGTGCACCTTCCCTTGGGAGGGTGGATCAATAGGTCCTACAAAATCTAACCCCCACCTCTCAAACGGTTCTACACCTAATTGAGGCTGTAAAGGCATTTCATTTTTGAAAGTAGGCTTACCCATTCTTTGACATGCATCACAATTTCTAATATACCTTTTTACATCTTTATGCAATGATGGCCAGTAGTAACCAGTACCCAAAATCTTTCGAATGGTATGTTTTATTGAATAATGCCCTCCTGAAGGTTCATCATGACGGGCTCTCAAGATGTCATATATCTCATCCTTACGAACACCCCTGCGTAAAACATGATCAGGACTGCATTTAAACAATATTCCTTTTATCCATTCAAAAGAAGAGCTTTGCTTGATTAACTGTTTTTTTTGTTTTGAGGTAAAATGAAGTGGAATCTTCCCTGTAGCTAAATAATTAGCTATATCCGCAAACCATGGAGTTTGAACAGAGACGACAAACAATTTTTCATCAGGGAATGCGTCTTCAACTAGTTCTTCAGTTTCTGCATTTGGCAATCTTGACAAGAAATCTGCCACTACATTAGCCTTTCCTGGTCTATTTACTATAGTAATATCAAATTCCTGCAGTAAAATCAACCAGCGAATAATTCGTGCACTAACCAAAGGCTTATTCATCAAATATTTGATAGCGACATGATCTGTATGGATGAATACAGGGTATCCTGTGATATAGTGTCGAAACTTGTTAATGGCATATACTATAGCTAAGAATTCCTTTTCGGTTGTAGTGTAATTCTTTTCAGCTCCTGTCAAGTTTTTGCTAATATAATAAATGGCATAGTGTTGTCCATTTTCAATCTGCCCTAGTGCGGCTCCAATAGCAGTATTGGAGGCATCAGCCTGAATATGAAAGGGCAGCCCCCAGTTAGGTCCTCTTAGTACTGGCGGACTGGTTAGCTTTTCTTTCAAAGCTTCAAAGGACTTGTGGCAATCATCAGACCATACAAATTCAGAATCTTTCATTAATAATGCAAACATTGGATTAGCAATGGTACTGAAATCAATAATGAATCTGCGATAAAAGCCAATATGTCCTAAGAAACTATGGACATCGGTTTGAGATTTCGGAGGAGGAAGACTCTTGATGACCTCTACTTTCTTAGGATCAACCTTAATACCGTGAGCAGAGATATGATGTCCTAAAACAATTCCTTCCTCCATCATCAAGAAACATTTTTCAGGATTAAGAGATAAATGATATGCTTCACAGCGTATTAGAACCTTTTCAAGTTGCTTTAATGTATACTCAAATGTGTCACCAAACACTGTGAAATCATCCATGTAAATCTCTACACTCTCATTGGTTAAATCAGAAAAGATGGCCAAGACAGCTCGTTGAAATGTTGCTTGGTGCATTACATAATCCAAAGGGTAATACTCTATAAGCAAATGTCCCCCAAGGACATGTGAAAGTTGTTTTTTCCTGGTCTTTTGGTGCCACTTGGATCTGGTTATACCCACTAAAACCATCCAGAAAACAGAAATATTTCTTACCAGCAAGAGTGTCCAGCACTTGGTCTATAAAGGGTAATGGAAAGTGGTCCTTGTGTGTGACTTTGTTTAATTCCCTGTAATCCACACACACTCGCATCTTTCCATTCTTCTTAGGCACAATAACTAATGGAGAAACCCATTGATTTTCTGAAATTGGATAAATGAATCCTACTTCCAACAATTTTTCAATTTCTTCTTTAACAATGTCTTTTAAAGCAGGATTCAGACGTCTCTGCGGTTGTCTAACTGGTTTGACATCCTCAGTGTATATCCTATGTGTGCATACATCAGGGTGGATTCCAACCATATCCGTATAATTCCAAGCAAAAGCTTGAACATGTTTCTGCAAAACAGCAAATAGTTTGGCTTCTTGATCGTCAGTCAACCAAGCTGTTAACATTTACAGGTTTTCCTGGTTGAATTTCAATTTGCTTGACTTCGGGATAAACAGAGTTAACATGTTCATATTTTCTGATCAAAGCATTTAAAGGACAATGATGTGGTTGCGAGATCATGAAATACTCTTGATTACGAGTTAAATGCAATACACGATGGAAGCATTGGCATAGGACAGGTGAAAGAAGTCAAAAGATGATGATGCCACCCATGTGGCAATGTAAAGGAACTTTCATGAAGTGGAATAGATGGTAAATGTTCAGCAACTTGTTCATCATCTTTCCATAATAGGCGATTGACCAGAACTTGATCATCCCTGAGGCCTTCTTCATGCAATGTATTCACCAAAACTGTTTCATGTTCAAAAATTTCTCTCTCTGGTGAATTCAATTCTTCAATGTGTTCCTGTACTACAATGGTGGCAAGGGTAACAAGAGGCTCTTGTTCTTCATCGGACTCGGGATACCATAAGCTGTCCAGAAAATTTAGATGATGGTTTAGCGGGTGGATACAAAGAAATTTTCTTAAGATCTACTCCATTTGAAATAGTCATTTCTCCTGATCTACGAGTCTATGAAAGCGGTTGCGGTAGCAAGCCGGGGTCGTCCCGGGATGATAGGATAGCCATTAGTTGTACTCCTAGGTTGTAATACTAGGAAATCTACGGGGTATTCCCAAGAAGATACTTCAATGGGAACATCCTCCAAAAGTCCTTCTGGTTTGGCAACTGACCTATCTGCCATTTCCAAAACTGTAGCTGTAGGACTCAAATCAGTGAGCTGCAATTTCTGCATAATATCTTTGGTCATGACATTAATTGCAGCTCCTAAATCAATAAGTACATTGGGAATTTGAACCAATCCTACAGTAATGGTGATTACTGGGACTTCCTGGATCACCATATTTGGGAGGTACTAATTTCCCAGAGAGAAGATCAGCCAACTTTCCATCCACTTGTACGGTTTGTGGAAAGGCTTTCTTCTTCTTGCCGGGTTTCCTTATGCATAAATCCTGAATGGTTTTCTTAATCAATGGTACATCCTTGATTGCACTGCAATGAGAGGAAGTGAGATTGACATTTTCTTTAATTATGTGATTAACTCTGATTCAGGGGTAGTGATGGGATGATCAAACCTTTCAGGAAATGGTAAATCTGATGTGACACGTTCAGATTTTCTTTGTAAGTTTTCTGCATTCCTTTGCTCTGATTGTATTTTTTCTGGACTTGAAATTTCTGGAATTTCTTCAACTGTAGGTGGAGCAGGGTCAGGTAAGACCTTCCCTGAGCGTAATTGGATGTTACCACAGTCAAGTACATGAACTGCAGCAGTATCTTCGAGACTCGGCCTCATAAACGGGGGCTGCTTGTCGACATTATTGGGGTTAGTCACGAGGCTGAAGCTGGGAGTGGAGGTTGTCTTACTGGTTGTGCTTGTTGATGTTGTGTTCTTCCCTGAAAATTTGGATTAGGAGCTGGTAGCAAATTTTGAGTTTGGCCTTGATACCTTTGTTGTCCTTGATGGGACTGATATTGCTGGCTTTGATAAGGTTGATATTGTTGTGGTGGAAATGGCTGTCCTTGATATTGCTTGTCCCCATCTTTGTCCTTGTTGTGTCCATTGTGGAGGCATGGTATGCCAAGGTGGGTTCATCCATCCAGATTGTGACCAATCTGGAGGAGCTGTCCAAGGTTGGTTCCAAGGTTGTGCAAAAGCTTCTGCCTGTCCCCATGGCATATTCATATTCCAAGGAGATTGTCCCCAGTTTGGAAATCTAGGAGCATTGGGATATTGTGCATAACCACCACCAGGTCTTTGCCCAATAGCATTGAGTTCTTACGCTTGGGTGCCCAAAGCAGATTTTAGATGAGGCAACAAAGGGCATTTATCACGTTGAATGTTCCTTGGAACAAATTCCACAAATAGAAGTTTTGTTTAGGGGGCAATCCTGCAAGGCATGCTTACTCCTACACCTTGGGCAATAAATTGCTAAAGGTGGTGTAGAATTATTTCTTGTGTTTTTCTCACCTAATGCGGTATTAAGTTGAACAAGGATATCGGTTTTTAAATTGGCCATTTCCTCCATCAACTCTTTCATACCATTATTGCCAAGATTCTTTTTCTTTCTTCGGTGATGTGTACGGGAATAATTTTTGCATAACTCCACAATCTCATCAAGGTCAAGTTGATCTATGTCTCCTTTTCCCATTAAATCTAACACTTCCCTAGATTCATCCTGTAATCCTCTTAAGAGAATAGGCTTTAAGAAATCAGGCTCTACTGACACCACACCTCTTTTGGACAAAGGCAAAGCGATCAAGATAATCTTCTAAACTCTCATCCTCTTCTTGCTTGATCCTAAACAACTCATCTTTCCTGTTTCTTACTCTACAATAATCCCGATATTTATTTAAGAATGCGGTCTCCATCTCATCCCGAGGTAGTAATTGAGTTAGGTTCAAGATTGCTCATGAACCATCGGAGAACAGCGTCCTTAAGTGTAGAAGGAAACAACTTCAATTTCTGATTATCATTTATGTAGTCATAAGTCGACATAACACTTTGAATTCAAACAGAAATTGATCGGGATCTTACTGCAACAGTTCCCCTAAAGATTGGCAATATAGATGGGGAGATTGTTTTCATGGGGGCATCTAGAAGTGGATCCAACCGAATAGGATATTCAAAAGTTTTAGGAGCATCATCAGGATCAACATATCCTCCTGCTGCTGCTGCTGCAGCCATAGTTGTCTTCTTTCTAAAGGATGCTGGAAATAGTTTAGTCAGAGGGGAGTGTTTAGCAGCTAGTGCTTCAAAAAGCTCCTTTTCTAATTTTGCCAACAATTCTTCTGATGAAGAAGGTATGTCTGGCTTTTCCTCAGTGATGTCAAATGAAGGCAATTCTTCATCAGACCGAGTAGGTCTCTTTGGTGGCTCAGAGCCACTCCGGATAAACCTCCCTCTGTCGTCTCTCAGCCTATGCATTCATGCACATTTACTAAACAGACTGTAGAATTTGCAAGAACTGTTTTCTGTATCCAGCCTACAGTTCTTGACCTACTTAGATTTGACTAACAACACCATGATCCCCGACAACGGCGCCAAAAATGATGAGTGTCGTTTAATTCATCATTTGATCATTATTTATCAATCCGGGCAGGTGTCCTAAGGCTGTTTACGATAGTCAATTCAAGCAGGTGTAAGACACTCCATTCAGAAAATGGCTTTATTGGTAGAACAGTTAGTGTTTCTTGGGGGTTCTTCTGTCACTCTAAACCCTATAACTTGAAAGGAAACTAAATTATGCTTGCTGAAATAAAACTACGAGAAATGAAATGACGAGTGAAAGAAACCTATTTACTCTTCTTGAATCCGAAAATGCACTCAAAAACTGAAGTAAAATTGCTGAAATGAAAGTTGCTGAAATTAGAATTGCGAGAAAATAAACTTAACTATCTTGCAAAATAAAAGAACAGATCTAGAAATAAACTCAGAAATGAAAATGTAACTACAAATTCTAAAGCTGGAAATAAGTTCAGCAAAATAAGAAAATGCAGAAAAAATGACAGGTTTCCTGCTATTCTGCTGCAGACAGAATTAAACAAGAAAACCTGATATGAACCTTCTTCTGCTCCTGGGAGTGGCCCTTGCTCCCTGGTTCAGAAGAAGGTGAAGAAGTAGCTCTGGTGTTCTACCTAATCACTCCTTCAATCATAAAATAAAATTGATAAAAACTGCACTTTTTATTGATTTAAAAACATGCAGAAAAATTCTGCATATTATTGCTACAGAAATCTGATTTCACAATATTCAGAATTACACTAATTGCAATCCTAATTCTTCCTACATAGCTCAACCCAGATGGGAGCCAGTTATTTATATTAAAAACAGCTAAATCAGATGTGGAATGATTCAAATTCAGGCATTTTAGGAATGCTTGTTAAAACTGCATTCCTAAAATGCAGAATATGGTTACATATGAAATCTATTCATTGCACACTTGCTAGAGGTCTTCTGCGTTGAAAAAGATGCATAACAGATTTACATAGCTATCCCTATCATTCGCATGCAATTTGCTGTCTTTCCTGAGTTGTTTTGGTCAAAGCTGTGCATTTCTGTTATTCGGAGCGATCCTGTTATTCGGAGCGAGAATCCCTGTTTTTTCCAGAGCAGCGCCAGAATGACTGTTTTCAACACTGTTTGCGGTTCTTTGGCCGAGCATTGGGTGGACCAGACTTATAAGTCTTTCAATAACCTGGTCACACGCTTTCCTAAGTTGAATTTGACCAAATCCCAAGCCTTGCAAATATGGCTGGAATTTGTCCAAGTCAAAACAGTCAAAAACAGTTTTGCACAGCTTGCAGTTTTGACCTGTTTTTAGTGCTATTTTCTGCATTTGACAACTTCAGAGTGCATGATATGAATGATATATATTCCACACGTGATTGCACTTAACATATTTCACAATAAATCATTATTTATCAACAAAACTTATGCGAGAAAATACAGAAAATTAGTAAAAACAGAATATTATGCTTCTAAACAGTCAAATATGTAAATAGTAGTAAATATTGCATTTCATCAGCAAAATTAACATTAAAACATATCAAAAAGGTCTACTAAGGATGTCCAAAATAATAAAAAATGAGGCAATATTTGGCCTCATCAGTAGGCATGGCATAGTAGATAATTTTGATACATTTTGGAAAAAACATGTTGCACCTCGATAGGGAAGCAAGGCATGCTGATGATTTTGATTCATAAAGGGCATAAAGAACATGATGCCTTACGGTAGTAAGAATATGACATGCAAAATATTTTGACATACAAAGTATTTTAGATAAGCATGATACTCTATGGTAGTGAAAGTATGACATGCATGAAAGTTTTCAGTACTTCTGAATTTTGACCAAAAGTATAATAGCTCATGAAATATGAAAGAAAATTTGATATCTGTAGATGATCCAAATGGATCCATGACAGGTCACTTAGAAGCATGACAAGATGGTTTCAAGGATGAGCGACTAAGTGATGGTGACCCAGCAAGCTTCTAAAACACGCTAGAGTCATCTTTTTGGCTATAACTCCTCAAAAAAAGTCAAATTGCAATGAAATATCAGAGGGAGGTCCCTGACATCAAGGAGAATGCTCAATATTATTTTGAGCTCAAAATACATCATCTAGCCCAAAAAAATATAGGATGGAACAGTCAAGACCAGTAAGTAACATTTTAGGCATAAGTCAACCAAAACAAGTCCAATCTGAGTGATTCTTTTTTCAAATGAAAGAAGACTCAAAGGGCCATGCGTAGTATAAATTTCATGCCAAAATACACCTGTTAGACCAGCTGAAATGGTAAAATTTAGCCTGCTAAACAGTCCTATTTTCTCTCTCCTTAGAGATCCAAGTAAGACAAAATTTATACTGAAGGTTCCTTTCATCATTGTCTATGTTCCCACCAAATTTCAAATCTAAAGTCATCTGTTTGGACCTTCAAAAGACCAAAAAACAGTTCAACCAATCAGCTGGCTGGGAATTGAGTGATTTTGTCAGGATCATATGCTCTGATACCAATTGTTAGGATCAAATACTCCATTAATGAAATTCCTATTATATCAAACACTGCAGAAGCATACAAATTCATTCACACACTTTTTTCATTCCATTCATACATATCACAACAAACAAAATCTTTGCACAATACAAAATCCTATGTTCAATCTAGGTGAAACTGCACGACTCAACTATTCAATTGAATTAATAATCATTATGGTAGATTTGCTTCCATTCAATTCTATACAATATTCTACACTACATCACATAGGCTCTTCACTCCATACAATCTATTCGATGCATAGATTGGATGATCCACCCAAGTGAGGATGGATGGGTAATTCAACTGGTGGGGATACACCGATATATAGAATCATGAGAACGCTAATAAAATTTTTGCAAGTTATTCTTTTCTATTTTTAGAGCTTTCTTTTTTAGTTTTGCAATTACTTATCTATTTTCCAATTGCCTTTCTAACTTTATAATTTCTTTTCTTATTTTCTCCAACTCTTTGCATGTGCTTTTCCACATTAAGCATTACTTTTTCCAACATTCTCCCCCTTAATGCTTAATGTTCTAATTTTCAATTTCTTGAAGAAAACTCTCTCTTCAACTTGCACATACACCTTCACTGCTGCCCATACACATTCACGTATCTTCAAAGTTCAAACACATTCACATATTTTTGAACAACTTTCTTGATTACTACTCGTCCAACTTTCTTTGGTGAATAACTTTTTTGATGTACTATCCAATTGTTGACTTCTTTTATTCTTCAACATAGCTATGATCCCATGACTCGACCATAAGTGTCCTTCTGGTAACCGTCTCATCCTACCAGACTGCTTGATAACCAGTTGCTGCAACCGCCAAGTGTAATGGATTAGATCACTGCTTATGAGGTTCACTCTGTTCTTTCCCCACCAAATCTTCATCTTTCTCCTCTCATGTGTGGGACCTTACTTCTACCACACAACATTAATCCACATATTCTCATCATTTCCCCTCTTTTTTTTGGGGATGCTCCTATTGCTTATCTTCTTCAATCTCACTAGTTCAACTCTCATACCCTGTTAGAGATATGGACTAGCTAGGACTTGAATCTAGGACCACCATGCATTGAAGTTGGTCTACTGATGAGCTTCTAGCCCCTCCTTGAACCAACCTACGATTCAGATGTAGGATTGCTGCTATTCATTGCTCTAACATTTACCTTAAGTCACTCTACTGGTGCTTGGGACTCCTTGCTTTAACTCTGCCTTCTTGCTAAAACACTTTTCTTCAGTTTCATTCCTTCAGCTCTCATACCTTGTTAAAGGTATAGCCAGCTAGGGCTCAAATCTAGGACCTCCATCTGTTGAGGTTGCTCCACCAATGATCTTCTGGCTCCTCCTTGAACAAACATGTGATTCGAATGTAGGAGTGCTGCTACTCATTGGTTCAACACCCCCCCTAAGCCACTCTATGGGTGCTTGGGGCTCCTAGCTTCAGCATTGCTCTCAGCTTCAACCGTGGCCCTTAACTTACACTGGTCTCTAGCTTCAACACCTGCATTGGCATTACTATACAATTGAATTTCTGAACTCTTTCTTTAACTTTTGGTTGTGGCTTACTACTTCAACACTCCCCCTTAAATCACACTGCTAGTTCTTGGGTCTCTTAGCTTCAACTCTGCTTTTAACACTGGCTCTTAACTTCAACTCTGGCTTTGAGCATCAACATTGGCTTTGAGCTTCAAGTGTGGCTCATCGCTTGCACTGGCTCTGATACCAATTGCGATGATCAAACATGCTATAGTTTCTCTGCATCAAATGGTCTGATAATCAAATTGTTCGGATCAAATATTCCAGAAATTAAATTGTGTTGCAATATTGCCTTGCAGGGGAAAATCACCGAGTCATTTTATGTGGCAACATATGCTGGTGATATTTTAAGGAACTGCATTCCAATTAAACTGTTTATGCATTTTTAATGGCATTTGATCTTTTATAAACATCAAATAATAGGGATAATGACCAGCTATTTTAGTCAGCATTTGTGTATGCATCATACTTTGTTTTTGAACTCTTAAGAAATGTTGTTTATTGAATTATTCTAATATATTCTTTGTTTCAATATATTGTTTCAGATACGCAATCTGCCAAAGCAGCTAGACGACAACTTCGAGAAGCAATATATCAAGTGTTGTTTGATATGAATGTATCCACAGTATGTGCAATTGATCAGGTATATCAACATGTTAGCATTATTGTTCAAGTGTTGCCAAAGACTATGTTTCAGATATTCTCATTCAAGCAAATTAGCAGTACAGGTTGTGCTTGATACATGTAACTAGTAATAAAACTATAATAGTTTATCTGCCAACTCCAAATGAACAATGAATAAATCATCCCCTATAATTGGAAACAAGAAATGAAAATTTGGAGAAAATCACATGAGCACAGCTTCCCTTTTCGCGTACCTTGATTATTATAATACATTGATGTGACATTTTCCCCTGTGCTTGAAGATGATTGCAATTCACCATTCATCATACGTATGCTGGTTACCGTTTTTACCTATGCTACAAAATATATACTCAGAATTTATGTGAAAATATATTTTGATACAAAAGATGTGGGAAGAATGGCCATATATCTAAAAGGGTAGCTTGTGGAGCAACATACTTACGCAAACTTAATATAGCTAGATATTTTGAACTTACTAAGGGAAATGACTGTAAAACATAACAAAATAACTAAGGTGTTTACAATATGTTGTAATCACAGGAAGAATATGTCCTTAAATGCATAATACATCATTACATTACATTGCAGGAATATGTTGTTTTGACACATACCATGCCCTTCTTCCTGGAAAGGTTTGTCCCCATATGTAGACGACAGGAATATAGGTGTGCAGAGAGGAAGTCTGGATAGCAGGTCATAACTCAAACAATCGTAAATGCTGCAATACTTTTCTGAAGTACAGCAGCTTAAAAAATATAGATATTAATTGTGACTGGAAAATAGAGTTGAATCATTGAAATTGCGGTTGCATTTTGCTATTTGGCCATTCAAACCTCACACATCCCCAAAATGTGTAAAATTTGAGCTAGGGACCCAAACCTAAGATGACTAGATACATTGAGTGGAAATGACCTTAAAACATAGCACACTTACCCTGCTATTATAACAATACATTATGACCACATGCCAAAATATGAGCTTTAATATGATATACCTTATTACATTAATTCACAGAAATATGTCGCCTTGGTACACAACTTGTCCTTTTTATTGGAAAACTTTTTCCCCAGATTTAGAGGATCTGAACATAGATGCATGCAGAGAATGTCTGGATGGCAAGTTGTATTGCAATCGCTAAGAATTCATAAATGCTGCAATATTTGTTAAAAGCATAGTGTACAGTAACTTAAAAAGTATGGAAAGACATTGTTTAATCCAAAAATAGAGACAAATGATTGAATTTGTAAGCATTTCCTGTTATTTGTCCATTTGAAAATTTGAACATCTCATATCCCCAAAATGTGTGAAATTTGAGCTGGGGATTGTCTGTGCAAGTGCAACATGTTGGAATCATAAAGTTTAGACGGAGAAGCTATGAGCTAAACCCACTCTGATGGCAGATGATATTATGGACAGGGTTTGTAACCCAAAACTTCGTCACTCGAGTGATGTTCTTTTTCTTTTTAATTTCCCAACAATATGCCTTAAAATGCTTGTGATACGGTAGTTTGGGTAAGTATAAGCATTTTAAGGGTTGCTATTCCATGCACAATTCCCTTTATTCTCCCCTTTTTTCTCATAGGGTTCTTTCCAATAACAACCATAGCTCTTGATGCAAGCTCCTTTGATAGCTTCAATAAAGTACTGGATGAGGGCTTACCTCTCAATGATTTGTATGTTATTTCCTTCATCGTTCTGCGCTTCAATCTCTTCTTGGTTATGAATTTAGTTGTCATTTCAAGTCTACATGCAAACAGAAAAAAGTTACCCAATTTACATAGAAAAAAAAAAAGAAAACGATTCAAAGCATTGTGATTCTTGTGAGACAATATAGAGTGTTTGTGACCAAATGTATAAGGTGTATTAGTCAAAGTAATTTTCCAGTGGCTTGGAGAGATGTCATAATAGACAGGTACATGAAATTTAATGAAAGCAGTTTCGAGAAATAAGGTGAATTGAGAAAAGCATTTGAGATACAATTCAATCTGTTGAGAGATGATAATGCAACAGTTGCTCAATGTTGGCTTTTTAGCCAGATTATCACAGGTCCCAATATCTAGGATCTTGAGTAGTCTCAAATATAAGAGCAATCACTATATTAAATGGCCAAAATAATGAACATAACATTCATGAAAATAACAATAATATGAATAAAATGGCCAATATCATTCATGCAATAACATGAAGAAAACTTATAGTATAATTGCTCAAAATATGCATACAAGCTTCAATATTATTAATGCTTGAATGTTATCTGAGATACTTTGATAATACATTACATGGAGCTTTGTCTCCATAATATAACTTTAGAAAGGTGACTTTTGGACTCTTTGTCTATTGCTCTCCTCACATATCCGGGAGATGCATCTTTTCCTATTCCATGCATAAGACAAGCCTCTCATGTCTTTTGGCTTCTCATCTTGCCACTTGTATACATAACTCTTGACTATCTATTTGCACAATTTATTCCTTCGACACTTGCACACTCCTATTTGCACACTTGCACACTTGACTATATGACACTTTGCACGCTTCTACATACACACACTCTATAACATGACACTTGTGCATATTCTCACACTTGTGCATATCCTACACATAGACACATACATAAAGGGAAATATAAATCACACTCCTAAACTATAGACTCACACCCTAATCTATTACATATTTACAATTGTACCATAAAGGTACCATGGGGGTACATTAGCATGTACCAAATAATGTAATATTCTCCAACATTGAAATCTATAACAAAATGAATGGAAATTGTTAGATAGTTAGGACTATGCTTGACAGTTTGAAGAGGTCTATAACTGATTTGTAGAAAGCTCTAATAGGGAGATGAAGGAAGTGCTGGTTTATATGACTGATTATAAATATAAGAAAAAGCTAAACTTGGTGTTACTTACATTCCACCATGAAGTCCTAGAGAAAGCATTGATCTGCAAAGTGAGGGTAAGACATATGCATGTATGGAGCATAATATCTTACATATGGTGGAGACGGCATAGTGTCCTTGCGGAAAGGCATGCTGTGTATTAAGAGTTTAAGAAAAATATAAAAATATGTATATATGTTGTATGAATTGTCATATGGAAGGAGATACAAATCTTAACTGCCCTAATAATAAATTCTGTTAGATTTGCAGGAAGATGGGCCATTTGAATGATGAGTTCTCCTCAAACTTGAAAACCAGGGACTGGCAGGTGCTTTTGACCTGACACTAAAGAGGCCATTAGAGGTGGATCTTGCAGTATTAGGCAAGGAACTTAAAAATACAATCAGTAAATGGAAGAAGTCCTATCACTTATCATGTAAGTTATAGGCCCATGATCTAGAGTGGCAAGTGCAGCGAATGGGGTGATTTGCACGTGTCTGCTTGAATAGGAATAGTTACTATTTCTTACTGTTACTGTGCAAATGTGTGGAAAAGGAAGCCATAAGGACAATAATTATCCAAAACATTGAGCTCCAAATATGATGAAGAGGGAGAGGGAAGAAATACAATGGTTGTCATAACAGAACAATCAAATGGAGGATGCAACTTGTTAATACAAAGGCTTTTCTCACGTGGAGAAAATCAGCTAAAGTTGGTTCTGTACTAAGGATATTTGACCTCATGCGTACTATCAACCCTCATCCATTTGATCTTTTATGCAACAGGATGGTTATTTTGCACTTGTTCATAGTTGTTTGGCTTCTAGACGGACATACATATTGTAGGGCATAGTCTAGAACAAGTGAAGTTGCTTATGTTTATGGAAGCTGTGAGGTAATGAATGACTATTTAGTATTTTTTATCACATTTTAGGACCATGTCTCTTCTGACAGCTGCAAGTGTCGTAGAAATGATAATGGAGCAGTGAGGGTATTATAATATACACTCTTCTCGAATTGACTTCTCCAAGATGAGGAGTTTGGAAAGAAGAATAGTTGTTGACCCAACCTCTTATTACCAGGTTTGTGCTTGTATTTATTATTAAAAGATGATGGAAAAGCACATCATCACCTCTATGTCATTGATAGTAGATGGCCTTGCAGGGTTGGAATCTATTTTCTTGACTCATGTGCCATCAAACACAGGGAACTTCATCCTTTCCTGAACATTTGCCATTAATGTGGAGTTCTTGAGCCATTTCACTGACAAGGTTTGTGTGATAAATGGTGGGTAGCAGTTGTTGTAGGAGTTTGGTGATTGATTGGAGACCAGAATTTTATGTTCTTTTTCATGAAAGCTGTGTCAGATGTAGCACATTCTAGGGTAATGCTGGCCAAAATTCATGTTTGTGGCAAAATCATGCTTGTGCAGCACTAATAGTGCAATTGATGTCTCCATGGAATCTCAGCAAGTCACATAGGATGGTATCCTTGCCATGAGGTGTAAAAAGTGAGATGAAAATTTTCTCATCTAAGGTGATTGGATTCCTCTAGGTCAACTCAATTTACTTTTAAGAGGAGAAATTCTACATTGAATGTGCTGGAGAAGACTGATGTGGGGAGTCAAAATATTAGTTGTACTTAGCTATGGTTTTTCTCAATGCATACATTAAACTGGATGCCTTCAATTGTTGGTGCTCCTTTACAATCATTAAACTTATCATAGTCCATGTTTGACATGCTCAAGGATGCAATGAGCAATTCTAGAAAAAATTCTACATTAAACGTGTTATAGACAAGTAGTGTGGGGAATGAAAATATTAATTGTTGCATTTAATGGTGGTCTTTCTTAATGTGGACTGGTTACCGCAACATTGGTGCTGTCCTTTACTATTATACAACTTAGTCCATGTGTGACATACTTGAGGATGCCATGAGCAAATGAAGGATTGAATTGCAAGCTCTTCAATAATATCTGTTTTTGACCAATATGCTGCCATTCTTTTTCATCTTGTTTGCTTGTGTACAATTAGGCCAGAATTGTTTTTATTGGTAGTCTGGATTTCTATGTCTATGGGAATTTCTGAAAGGCAACCTCTTATTAATAGATCATGTTTAGTACTTGGGACATAAAAGATAAAGGTGATATTTTAGGTCACAGCAAAGCCATTATCTTTGTGCATTTGAAACCTTTATTATTTGCATATTTTTTCTATCCCCTTGCTCATTCATTTTACCTAGAAGGCTTTGATCTTGGTTGGGTGGATCTTGGATCTTATTATTGTATTCAACATGCATTTAAAAGTAGCCCATGAGGTTTAGAGCAATTGATGAGGAATGAGGAGTTTAACACCCTTAACAAAGGTTAAAATTTCATGGGTGAAGCTGTAACATTTATCAAATGATAGGAGCACACGGTTAAATACGGATACTTTCAAGGCAAAGACCAGTGTTCATATCTTGTCAAGTAAGATAGGCATAAGATGTTGTAATACTGTAGTAACACGGTCATGACTTAATATTGGTGTGGCCTATTGCAATCCCGTATAACCAATTTAATTATAAAAAAAAAAAAATTACAGTTAAAAGTCATCTATATTTTGGGTAAAACTTATGTCAAGGTGTAATAAAATAACCCATTGGTAATGGAAAAATTTACTTGGGTCAGTTTCTTAGTGATGTTAAAATTGATTCAATAATAATTTCGAGTCTGAATCAACTGACCAGAGGTTAAGAAAATTGTATAAACTTGGAGTGGAGTTTCACACACTATCAAACCAAAATCCATAGCCATGGCATTGTTATGATGACATAAATGTCACATAGCTGAATTTATTCTGTCATTGCAAAACAAGTTAGTTAAATTTTTTCATCATGTTCCATCTTGTAGAACAATTCCAGCATCTTTAGTTGTTGGAGTGAAGCTTATTCTTGTGGATAAAATATGTAAAAACAAGATTCTCATGCTATCTTTGAGTCTTCATGCATAAACACTCTTCTGCAAGTAATCTTCTGATGCATCAACTATGTTGCTTCCCTTTTATCTTGGGTTTTAAGATTTCTATGCTTTGGAAGCATTGTGTGTTGTTTGTATGCTCAGTAAGCATTGTGTGTCCAATTTCAATTTGCAAAAGGCATAGTTACCAAATCATATTTTCTTTTTGATCATGCATTTTTCTTTCTTTGTATCTTCTCATTTTCAAATATTGCAGGCTGTTTTAGCACTATTTGCTGCAAGACAAACTTCAGGAATAGTTGTCAATATTGGTTTTCAGGTCACTTCTATAGTTCCAAGTAAGTTCCATTGATCTTTGAGTTTTCTTATAAAACCAAAATTTGGATTGTGCACTTATTCCTTTGATGGTTCTCAAACAAAAGAAATCCATTGTTGTAGAAGTTTCGAGAAGGATAACCCAATGTAAGAATTTTATAATCTTGGATTTCAGTAGGGAAACATAAGCATAACTTATGTCTTCAAGTTTTATATATCAATTGAATACAGTTTATCTTAAAGACTTGGCAGCTAAGTCAAAAATTGGCTTTATGTTAGCTTCAGATGAATATATTAATGTACCTTCATACATAGTTGGATGCCTAGTGCTAAAAAATATTATTGTTCATGCATTAGGCATTGGATGCCTCATGTTAGGAGAGGAAGGGGACTTTTTTTTCCTTGACACAATTTCTTGCTAAGGGATTTTGATGGTTATCTGTGAGTGTTAAGGACAAAATTAATCATTACCTCCATATGTGAAGGGGTGTGCCTGCCTCTTTATGCCTACTGGGGGTACATATATCTTACACACCGCAGTGTACTTGACATTCCACCATTTATATTTTGTTTATCAGATTCTATTTAGATTTTCCAGTTATGTTGTGCATCTGCACCATTTATGGAAAAGTGCTTAAATTGAAGCATTAAGAGGAGGTTATTAAGTTTTGCTTCTTAACGAGAAATTTCACAAGTGGCGAACTATCAACTGAAGCATTTTGTTCCTCGCATCACATGTGGCCTGTTTCTTGATCTTTGATGAACGTTCACCTCATTGTTCACTCTATCCAAAAGATTAGCATTTTTGCTAGAGAAATAAATTTGGATTTTTTGACAGTAATTCCAATACTTAGAAACAAATGAAACTTCGTTGTAGATTCGGAAGTATTGTATATGTTTTAGTGGGAGAAGTATAGGAATTTTGCTTAATGCCTTGATTCGTCCCAGCTGTTCAACTTTGCAGTATAATTCGTCTTTGGTAAGATCCTGACTGGATAGGATGATGAGATGTCTTTGCGGCATCTTTCAATCTGTCAAAGAAAGCCTGGGAGAAGTACTTCTGCTTGAGTTTTTCTCATTCTGCATGCGTTGTCATGGATATCTTACATTTCTTCATATGGTCTTTTACGTGAATTATTATTATTGTTCCATTTATCACCTATGTGAAATTTCTATGGAACATACATAGCGTTTCCTTCTAGTGTTATCTGTATTAAAAAAAAGGATGTTTTGTTCAAGTGATTTCAGTCTATGTATGGGATGTATTGAATATAATCAGAGTTGGACTTGAATTGGATTTACCTTTTCAGTGCATTTGCCACATAATTCTC
The DNA here is from genome assembly GCA_028583015.1 of Wollemia nobilis. Lineage (NCBI taxonomy): Eukaryota > Viridiplantae > Streptophyta > Pinopsida > Araucariales > Araucariaceae > Wollemia > Wollemia nobilis. The sequence goes on from JAQPPZ010002068.1 coordinate 3,990,084, forward strand.
TTTTAAATTTTATAAGAGAAAACACTTAATACATATTGCTCCTCTCCTTGGACCCCCATCATTTGTTTGTCTGGCCTAAGATTCTTTGATTCTTTACCACTTCAAGATAGAGCTATTTGTATGGGAAAGTTATTGGTAGCCAACTTTTTGACCTACTACTAATTTGTTCCTTGGTGGTATACCTTTTAAAAAGATTCATTAATATGCGATGAAACGTATTACGCTCTGTTACGAAAATCGGATCAGAATCGCGATTCGAAACGGAAAATCGCGATTTTGACAAAATCTGATTAAAATCGGATCAGAATTGGCATTTTTTGAAAAAATCGGCAAAAAATCGGAATTGCAATTTTCTGGCGAAAAAATCGCCCGCGTCTGCATGCGTAGAGGAAAAGGTATGAATAGTGTTTTTTTATAATTTACTCTCACACATTTTTCTTCCTCCAAGTTTGAGAGAGAGGTCTGCCTACCTGCTACCACACCAAAGTAAACCCTAAAACGCATCCAAACAATGGATTTTGAATCCGGTAGTCACCGATGTAAATTTTCCTAACCCTAGATAACCGCTGCCCTATATTTCTAAATAAAATCAGATCTAATCGGATCAGAATTGGCATTTTTGAAAAAATCGGCAAAAAATCAGAATCGCGATTTTCTGGCGAAAAAATCGCCCACAGCTGCACGTGTAGAGGAAAAGGCATAAATAGTGTTTTTTTTATAGTTTTCTCTCATTTTTCTTCCTCCAAGCTTGAGAGAGAGGTCTGCCTACTTACCCTGCATACTTAACCTGGTTTGCATAACTTAGGATCTCAACTGCATACTTACCCTGCCCAAGGACTATCTCCCTTAGTCTTTGCCAAACCTCCAAACCCAAGAAGTAATGCATTACGCCAATGTCCATTCATCTCAAACTCAGCTGCCATATTTGCTTTGCGCCCTGCAATGAGCTTCTCTGCACTTGTAAGAAACAAGTCATCTATATATAACACCAAAATGAGTAGATCAGTCCCAACAAATATGTGATATATATTAGGATCTGCATCACTTTTGGCGAAGCCCACACTCTGCAAGTATCCACCTATCCTGGAATACCATGCTCTCGGTGCCTGTTTGAGTCCATATAAGGCTTTCTTCAGCCTACAAACATGGGACTCCTTCCCATTTACCTCAAAGCCTTGAGGCTGCTGTATGTACACTTCTTCCTCAATGATCCCTATAAGGAAAGCTGTCTTCACATCCATTTGGTGAATCTGCCATCCCATAGATGAAACTAAAGACATAACTGCTCTAATGGAAGTGTATTTGGCGACTGGAGCAAAAGTCTCATCATAGTCCACTCCCTCTTTCTGGGAGATCCCACTAGCCACAAACCTTGCCTTGAACTTCTCGATGCTACAATCTGCAGCATGCTTAATTTTGTAGAGCCACCTGGAACTCACAACTGACTTCCCCTCCGGTCTTGGCACTATGTCCCAAACATCATTCTTCATGATGGAGGTGTACTCCTCCACCATGGCATCCCGCCAAACCTGCTGGTTTGTTGCCTCCTGAAAACTGGAAGGCTCTGAATTTATGATGTTACTCATCAATGCCATGTAGTTTGAAAACTTCCTTAGAGGTCTTCTCTCCCTAATCATGCTGCTAGGAGCCTCAACATATTCCTGAGCATCCCTCAATGTCTGTAGCCATTGTTTGGCTTTTGTCTGGCACATTATTCAGAACAAACCCATGTTCAAATCCCGCTAACCTCCCATTGTTAACACAACTCAAAAGAGACAGAATGAATTCATCCAGATGACAAATGGGGCCTACATAACTCTCGTCCAATTACAGGAAACAGTCAAAGCATTGGCCCACGATACATCCCAACAGATTTCCACCACAAGCAGTTTAAAGCTTGAGAAGAAACAGATTTCAGTTTAACATGATAACTTCATTTTCTCTGTAGAGAAACAAGAAGAATGAAAAACCCTCACTCAGCATCGGGTTGGGAGGCTGTCCTCACAAGCCCGTCAAATGCACAAATCAAACTGGCACTTGATTAAACATCTGTGATACCATAAACAATTCATCACTATGTGGTGAAACGTATAAAATGTGCGGCTGTATATATCACATATAACATACAGTGAATAGCTGAATGCCTGAAAATAGAATATCTCTATTGGCAGTTTAACATAGACTCAAATATGATATGCAGTTAGTCTGATCATACCTGCATTCCTGAATTATTCCAATACTTTTATTAGGTTTCCAACCTTGATAAAAGCATTGTGACCTTGAGATTCAAGGACGAGGGACATGGGATGAGGGATATTTAGGGTGAGCCTCTTCAATCTCAGGGGATGTTTCAAGAACCCCTCCCAAATACATGAAAAGGTAATAGGAATCTTAAATAGCTAAAACTTAATTTTTTTTTTTATTACTATGTTCTTTGGGGACGCCTTCCCCATGCCTATATACCTACACGAGTACATGTCCCCATGGCATGGAGATGGTTCGCAGTCCGACTTCGCTGCGAAGTCGGGTTGCGCACCCAACACTTAGAAAAATTTGGGGTTACTTTGTTTGCTTTTTCTCTCCCAAACTCCCGACATCGCCCAATTCAAAGAGCGACGCCCGACTTTGCTGCGAAGTCGGGCAATTTTCTGCCTTGGTCAGACTTTTAGCAGCGCAAAATTTTGCTTCTTTTCTCACACTTAGCCCTTTTCGGATTCAAAAGCTGAAAACTGAATAACTAAAAGAAATATTTACATTCTGAAATAAACTGAACTGTAGGAAATAAATAAGAAAAGCATGTACAAGGAAGGACCTCTCGGCAACCTTCAGTGGTGATAGGCCTTCAGGTGGAAGCCATTAACAGGGATTGGGAGAAGCTGCCCCTCCATGTCCCTGAGCACGAACGTGTTGAATTGGTTTACCCGAGCGATCTGATAGGGGCCTTCCCAGAAGGCATCAAATTTGTCATGGTTGCCCGACTTCGCTTTGAGTGAATCCCACTTGAGCACTAAGTCCCCGATTTTGAAAACTCGGGTGGTGGTCCCTTTTGCAAACCAGCTACGAGTTGCCTCGGCATGTTTGGTAAAGGCACGATATGCCTTCTCCCTTTCCTCTTCTAGTTGCAACGATTGACAAAGTCGACATCCTTGGATCCCCGTCGCCTTTCTCTTCATCTAACAACAAGAGTGCGGGCATTTCTATGTGGGTAGGCAGAACTGCCTCCTTGCCGTATACAAGCGCGTAGGGGGACGTCTTGATAGATTTCTTGAAAGATATGCGATCCGCCCATAACGCCCGGTCCAGAAGTAGGTGCCACGACCTCTTGTTCCTTTCTATTGTCTTTTTTATAATCTTCAACAGATTCTTGTTAGTGGACTCGGCCAGGCCATTCCCCTACGGATAGTAGTTTGAGGACATCTTGTGGTAGATGCCGTATTTGCTGGTGAACTCCGTGAGTACAGCGCCTGCGAACCCTGGACCGTTGTCTGTAACTATTGCCTCTGGGATCCCGAAACGGGTGATGAGACTCTCCAGGAAGCCAATGACTGTTTCCTGGTCTGCATGCTTAGTAGGAATCGCCTCAGCCCACCGAGTGAAATAATCAGTGGTTGTAAGGATGAACTTATGTCCCGTCGAAGAGTTGGGCGTGATGGTCCCGACGAAGTCCAGACCCCACTGCTGAAACGGAGTCTCGGCTTGAATTGGTTGGAGGGGCAAGGGTGCCTTCCTATTTCTGCCGGCGAACCTTTGACATTTTTCACATTTTACACAGACTGCATGTGCGTCTGTGAAGAGGGTGGGCCAATAATAGCCGGCTCTGATAATCTTCAAGGCCGTAGGCCTTCCTGAATGATGTCCCCCGGGCATCCCAGAGTGGAACTCTCCGAGAACCTTTGGCTTGTCTGATTCCTTGACGCATCGCAACAGGATGCCGTCAATATTTTTAAAATACAGCCCCTCGGGGCGCAGTACATATTTCAAGGCATTCAGCCTAAACCTCCTTCTTTGTGAGGCGTTGAGATGATCTGGACATCTCCTGTGCTAAAATACCACACCAGGTCATTCGTCCAGTCACTCTCCTCCGATAAGGAGTTGGCAAGGTTAATTTCCGTCATTGGATCCTCCCACTGACAGGCAGAGATTTCAGCTGCAGCACTTCGGGCCAACTCTTGGCACAGAGCCCGACCTCGGATTAGCTTCGTTGGCCGTACCTCTATGTCAAACTCTTGGATTTTAGCTATCCATCCTGCCCTCTTGTGACCTGGCTCCCCTTGGATAATGAAATTTCTGACATCCGGATGTATCACAAAGATAGTTATCCGGCTCTGGGAGACAAAGTGCTTGAACTTTTTGAGAGATCTCATGACTGCGTGCACTTGCCGCTCAATAAAATTGTACTTTTCTTCGTGCGGCTGAATCACCTGGCTTAGGAACGCTATGGGGCGCTCCTCGCCATCTTCTCCCTTCTGAGTCAGGACTGCGGCGTAGCTCTCGGGCTCTCCCACCGCGTACAGGATGAAATCCTTGGAGTAGTCTGGATTTATTAATACTGGAGCTTGCGCGATTCTGGCCTTGATTTCTTCGAAGGCTTGCTTTCTTTCGTCAGTCCACAAGAATTCAGCATTCTTTTTTAGGAGCTCGGCCATGGGCTTGATCACTTGTGCGAAGTCCGGTACAAACTTCCTCACGAAGTTGATTTGGCCAAAAAATGATTGTAGCCCCTTCTTGTCAACTGGGATGGATAAGCGAAGAAGAGCTTACGCTCTGTCGGGATCAACTGCAAGGCCCTTCTCGGAAATAACATGTCCTAGCAGCTTGCCTTCCTTTACCGCGAAGACTGACTTCTTCGGGTTGATGGAAATGCCGAACTCACGACATCTCTCAAATATTTGCCGCAAGTGGGAGGCATGGTCCTCTCTCTTATGTGAAAACACAGTCATGTCGTCCAAATAGATGACAATGACCTTGTTGAGCAGCTCCCGAACGCCAAGTCCATAGCCCTTTGAAATGTAGCGCCGGCGTTAGAAAGGCCGAAGGGCATGCGGCGATATGCAAACGTTCCCCATTTGGTGGTGAACGTTGTCTTGTGCTTGATCTTCGTCCTTCACCCATATTTGGTTATATCCGAGAGAACCCGTCCAAGAGAGAGAACCTGCGAGCTCCGGCAACTACGTGGAGGATTTGATCAATTTGGGGAAGCGGATAATGATCCTTCGGTGAAGCTCGATTGAGGTTTACGAAATCCACGTAGAGGCGGATGTCTCCATTCTTTTTTCTCACGGGGGACCAGATTTGCGACCCAAGATGAGTGCTTGATGGGGTAGATGATCTTGGCCTCCAGCATCTTCAAGAGTTCCGCTTTCATCATGGCTTCAATTTTCGGGTTCACCGCCCTTTGCTTCTGTCGGAAAGGCTTTGCATTATCTTCCAGCTCTATAGTATCCTGGATCATCTCTTTGTCATACCCCTTCAAGTCTTGGTAGCACCGGGCCACAATATCTGGGAACTCTTCGCATAAAGATCTGATCTGCTCTAGCTCCTTTTCAATGCAATCTGCCCTGACCTTGATCACTTTTCCAGGTTCCAGTTCCAGGTCCATGTCCTGCTTGGGGTCCACTTTGATTCTATGGGATATGGCTCTATCGTTCTGATCAAAGAGACTCTCCAGAGTAATCAGTCCTTTCGGGACATGATTATTTTTAACTGTATCAACCCCTCGTATTGCTCGTCATCAGGGTCTCTACCTTCGATTGTACTCGCTTCGTTTATCAAAAAGGTGACGATATCCTCGTCACAGTCGAACACCTGCCAGTGGGTGTCTTTATCAGGCACAGAAGGCCTGTAGATGGTACGAACCGGCTTCGGCTTACGGACAGTGTCATCAGCCGGGACGTACACGGCTCCAACGAGACGCGAGAATGTCGGCATGCTTATTCTTCTCACGAGATATGGCTTTGACATTCAAAGAGTCGAATGACTCCATCAGATCCCAGACACGGTTACGGTACGCCTTGAGGTAATGCTTCTTGGAGGCGCACTTATTCGTAATCTGGTTGCACACCAGCTCTGAGTCGCCAAAGATCTGCAAATGTTTTATCCCCAGTCTCTCCGCCTTTCTCAAACCCAAACACAAAGCCTCATACTCCGCCGCGTTGTTAGTGCAACTCCAAGCCAGCCTGTAAGTGTAGTCTTTTTGGATCCCGGATGGGGAAACCAGAAGTACACCTGCACCGGCGCCATTCTTGCATCGGGCGCCATCAAAGTACAACTTCCATAGCTTTTCGGGGCAGGTCCAACATCTTTCTTTACTGACTGGTCAAGTCTTTCAGGCTGGGTGACGGAGTAACAACCTTGCTCGGTCTCAATCATGGCATTGAAGTCTAGCAAGGAGAACTCATCCTCCACTTGTAACAACTCGAGGGCCTCTTATGCCATATCCACCTCTACCAGTTCTTCGGTTGTCAGCTGAACCATGCCGCTCTGCTGCTCTTCCCCAGGTATCTTCTCTACCAGAAATGTGGAAGGCTTTTCATTATAGATCTTCAATCTTCTTCCTTTGAAGGGCACTTCCATATGTGAATAATCCAGAGACAGATATCCACCCGGTTTCGCAATGAACTCCCTAGAGAGACACATGCCGAAGTAGGGTTCCAAGTCAACCACAACGACCTCTTGGATGACCACTATGTCGAGGGCTTTATGCAGTCGGATCGGGATATCTTTGATGACACCAATTGTCTTGACAGGAGTGTCGTCTAGCTGCAGCACACCTTGGCTGCTCCTTGTATATTCCATACCAATCTCCTCGCAGACGGCCCTCGGCATGACAGTAGTGGAAGCACCAGAATCCACCATGCAGTTGTGTACTATATAGCCCTCCATTCGCAAAGACAGATAGAAAGGTGGCGGCCTGTTTTTCCCGATAGCGAGATCTTGTCAAGGGCTGAGCTAACACGGCGAGGCTGCGTCGGCTTTCCATCTTTCACGCTCTTCAAGGATTCCTGCAACAGGTCTACTTGCCCTGGGAGCAGAAGAGCCTCGTACATACTTATCTTTGCCGGGGTCTTTTTGAGCTCATCAACTATATTGTAGGTTGAAGTGTCGGCTCCCTCTATCTCTTTCGTTGGCTCATACCTGGTTCGGTATTGCTGCGTGGCTTCGACTCTCTGTCTCTTCGTCAGCGATGGATACCTCAGCTTCTCTTGAGCTTGTTCTTTTGTTTCGGCTAGAGGTTGGGCTGCGGGAGCCTTCATCGCGGGAGCCTTGAGCGTCGGGAACCTCTCTTTGGCTGTAGGAGGTAAAGGTGACTTGTCAGGTGGTAGCCCAGCAGGCTGCGTCCTCTCCCTTCTGGCGTATACTTTCAACGGCTTCGTTTGGGCCGTGGCAGCCTCAATGGGCCTTTTGCCTTCCTTGGTCAAGAGTGACACAGGATCTTCTGGGACTGCAAAGTTGCCTTCATCGTCCAGGATCATGTATGCTTCGTCCTCCATGGCGCTGCCCGCAAGGGTTTGAAGATAATGCTGATGCAGCATGCAACCCTCCTCTCCATGTGGATCGTTGCATGTGGAGCACCAGTTAACCTGGTCAGAAGTGCCAGGTTGAACCTCATTGGCAGCATTCCTTGTCGGGGGCCTTTGCGCTTGCGCAACTTGATCTTTTGTTAGCGTCGGGGGAGGATATGGTCTCCTCGGAAGAAACTCCATCTGGGCTTGCTTCTTCTTCATTATTGTCATATCATTGGAAATAGTATGATAACCAGAGGCCAGAGCCCGTACCTCCTGAAGGATTTTATTACGAATGTCATTATCGGCAAGCGCCGGTCGGGCCGGCGGAGGTATTGCGGCTAATGGTGGAGGTGCGAGAATACGCCGCGTAATGAGGGGGAGGCGGGAGTGCGGGATATTGCGGAGGTGGAGGTGGCGGATTAGGATAATGGATGCGAGGCTGACCATAGGGGTTTATAACCGTGTTGGATTCCATGGCTGCTGGGAGTGCGATTTGTGAGGATGGCATTACACCGAGACGCCGATGGGTATTGTGATTGAGGGAAATCGGGGGTAAATGGGAGGCTGCATTCTATGTGGAAGTCTGCCTATAGAGATTATGTCTAATTCTGCTTGTTGGGCAGCTTCATATAGGGCGGGGAAAGTGTCGACCCGGGCTATCTTGAGAAGTAGGCAAATATCCGAATTGAAAGACCTCGGGTAATAGTGCACAGCTTGTCCCGCCGGAGGTCGCGGTTCGCGAGGTACTCTCTTCCGAGGACCTCGCAAACCTCACGTTGAAGTCCGATATCTCCTCTTGCGGGTGGCGTTGAATACTCTGGAGCCGGTGCGGCAATGAGGAGGGATCGGCGGACTCGTTGCATCCCTTTACGAGCATGCCTGCTAACTGGGGCCATCCCGTGATAGCTCCTTATGGCAAAGATCTCCACCAGTAGAGAAGCTTCCCTCTCAGAGAAAGGGCCAATAGACGGGTCTTAACACTCTCACTCGTGATAGAGTGCAGTGCAGCCAAGGCCAGAATGTCTTGGATGTGCTCGTATGTTGTTTTCCCAGAGCCATCGTAAGTAGGAATGGACTTCAAGGCAGCGGGGGGCACAGCCTCTTGTCCAACTAGAGCCAAGGGCCCTGTGGAGTCAACTGCTGGGAAGAGGTCGTCATCATTTTGTTGGGCAGCCATGTCTTCTTCCTCTTCGGTCGTATACTCGGTATCAGTGTTGTCCGAAGTTGTAGGCTGTTCTTCAATTTCGGCCTCTCCGACTTCAGCTTCTTCGATCTCGGCTTCTTCAATCTCGGCTTCGAGTTCGTTTAGGTGAGCTTGGTAGTCAGCCAGCCTTACGCGCTCTCCGGGAGCGTTGATGTCGATTTCGTAGAGATCAGGCTGGTTTCCCGGGTTCCTTGCTCTCCACCTTCTTGTATGCATGAAGGCGCTTGGACCGGTCTCACGGACTCGGAGAATATTCGGGTACTTGCGAGTCGCCGGGTGTTACGATTTGACGGCAATGAAGCGAACACCAATGCTTCGATTCTGTTTTGGGGTGGGAAACTCCCGTGTCCCACCGGGCGTGCCAGAGAAACTGTTGGTTACGAATCTGCCACTAGGATAGGATTTAGTGTAATGCGCCCTAGATTCGCCCAGCAGATTGAAAGGCCGGAAGGAAGGAATGCCTTCCGTGCCAATCTCCGGAGGAGGCCGGCTTCCTATGTTTTCTCAATTGTTTATAAGCTCAGAGTGCAGGAAAGAAATTAGAAATGCAGAAAGAAATGTAAATGTGTTTGTTATGGGTGGGGAGGATAAGCAGCACAACAACAACCAATCACCACTACTAACAACAATTAAACACAAAATACGTTGCAGAAACTATCAATGCCATTCATCCTATGTATCCTCTACCTTTGCATTCCAGGGAATACTTAACTATTAAATACCGATATCCAGAAAGCAGAATAACAGTAAGCAATAACATAAGCAACATGAGGCAGAAATGCTAAGTAAAGGCAGCATACAAGATGAGAACAGTCAATAGAGCCAAGTGTATTTTGTAATTAGAAGCAAACGCACGGCTACAGCGGTTCCCTAGCAATATATCCCCCTTCCACACTTTTACAATGATATTGCCGAGCTATTTATAGCGTAAATTTCCCCCCATTACATCGTTGGGCACGGGATCCCAGGACACGACAATAACTGAAAAAGCTGACAAAGCTGACAAAAGCGGCAAAAAGCGGCTGATGTTGACCTCTGCCGGCATGGAACGTGCTTGCAGTAAGGTCCACCTGAAAGATTGGCAGCTACGTGGCGGTGTGGGGATGATGCTCCGAGTCAGCTTGATTGAGGGCAGCTTAAGTACAATAATTCAGTTCACGCTCGCACACCTCCCGTCACATCTCGACTCGAATCCCGAGGTTGGACACCTGTCAGAATCTGATAAGGGGAAAAATCTGCCTTAGGAGCTCGTATTTCCTTTCTTGCCCGACTTCGGAGCTCGTATATTAGGGTCCCGAGGTAGATTCTCATCACTACTTGATTCTTCCAACCACCCTCCATTCCTTGGTTGTTCGGGTACCTCTCTAACATCCCTCCACAGAATATCAGTTGCTTGCTCTCTACTTATTCGATATTCGCTATTGGCAGCCAAATTCTGACGTGGTTCCCTCATCCCGTCTTGTTCTGGCGATCTCCGTAGTCTTCGAGGACGTCTGTTTAATGGTGAAGCGGTTCTTGAAGAATCTTTGGTATTTAGGAGAATTCTCAGTGTTGTTGGAGATGAACTACCGGAGTCTGAGGAAAATGCATTGTTTCCCAAGGGTCCTTCTGTATTACCTTCGATACCTCCTCTTAGTTCTCTTTGTTGCCTCTCCAGTCCCTGTTCTAGCAGTCTTCTATTCCTTTGCCTTTTGGAATGTCTTAGGTGAATTACCTGGGGTGTTGAGAGTGAATTGTTTGAAGCCACGGAGAATAAACTACTTTCTGTAGAATTGCCATCCGCGCTTCCTCTAAATTCCTCTTGTTGCCTTTCCGCCCATTCGGCTCTTCGTGCTTCTTGGCGTTCATGCATCCGTTGCATGGTTCCATCCAACTCCTGAATTACTTGTTCTCGCAATTGCGCATTATACTGTCTTAGGGTCTCATACTCCTGTAATCTCTGCGTTTCCCAAGCCATTTGTTGCAGAACTCGTGGTCCTTGATCTTCTTCTTCTTCCACTTCTGGTTCTTGTTCTTGTAAAGCGACATTCGTGAGGGTTTGAAGTCGCTCCTCTGCTTCGCTATTTGGAAATCGAACATGGACTTGTAATCGTCTTCGCTCTCCCTCTCGAGGTTCTAACTCCCTTTGCTCGATCACAGGTTCTCCTTCCACTCCAAATAGCCATTCCAGGTTTGTTGGTTCGTCCTCTCGAACAACATTACTTGGCTCACCATGTTCGTAGGATCGTATACCTGGTCGTGATTCTTCTATTGCTTTTCCAAAAGTGTCTTCAAAGGTTTCTAAGTTGATTACATTCACCTGTGCTTGTGCCTTATACACCTTCAACTTAGAACCATTCACAACATCGGGGCAAATTGTACCATCCAACTTCTTTAATCGGACAACCCCATTGTCTAGTACCTCTTCCACTTGGAAGGGTCCGAGCCATAAAGTTTTCAACTTTCCTGGCTTAATTTCTCTTTTCCCATTATACTTGAGCACTAATTCGCCAGCCTTCAAATCCATCTTCCTGAGATGTTTATCGTGCCAATACTTACGTCTTTGTTGAGCTATCTTCGTTGCCCATTGTGCCATCACCCTTTTCTCTCCTAGCTGCACCAATGCTGCGAGTCTCTCTTCCATACTATCTTCATCATTCAGGCGGTTGTCTACTGCTATCCTCAAACTAGGTACCAAAAATTCAACAGGTACCACCGCCTCTTGCCCATACATTAGTTGAAAGGGTGTATGATTCGTAGTTGGTTTGAAGGTGGTCCTGTATGCCCACAGAACCGCTGGCAAGCGCTCCTCCCAATCAGCTCCTTCTACACCGCATGTCTTGTACATGATTGAAACCAAGACCTTATTCGTTGCCTCCGCTTGCCCATTCGCCCTGGGGTAATACGGACTTGACAAGGAATGAAAGATCCTGAATTCTGTCGTCAGATTCTGAATAATCTCGTTAACAAAATGGCCTCCTCGGTCGCTTGTCAGTTGAAGAGGTATTCCAAACCGTGTGATAACCTGCTCATACAAAAATCGAGTCGTGCTCCTTGCAGAGTTATCAGGTAAGGCTCTCGCTTCTACCCATTTCGTTAGATATTTCGTCGCCACTACAATATATCGACACTTCCTCTTACGACTGGTTCGCAAAGGGCCCACAAAATCTAAACCCCATCTCTCGAAAAGTTCTTGAGGTTGCGATGGATGTAATGGCATGAAGTCTCGTTTTAACGGCTTCCCCGTTCTTTGACACGTATCACATGCCTTGACATAATCTTTGGCATCGTGATAGAGGGTAGGCCACCATAGACCTGCCAACAACACTTTCCTAGCTGTTGCATCTGGCCCCATATGGCCTCCTGCCAACCCCTCATGTGCCTCCTTCAATGTTTGTTGCACTTCATCCTCCATTACGCATCTTCGCAAAATGTGGTCCTCTCCCATTTTGTATAGCAAACCTGCAATTAATGTAAAAGGTGTCGCTTTCGTAATCACTTTTCTTTGTTCGGCTGTCGTCATCTCCTTTGGCAGCTCTCCTGTCGATAAGTATTCCCCGATGTGCTTATACCATGCTGGTATCGCGCTTATCGTGAATAGTTGTGCGTCAGGGAATTCATCTTGTATCCCTCCCTCTACAGGTTCTCCGGAGCGAATCCTCGATAGCTGGTCCGCTATTACGTGTTTCTTCCCAGGTCTTACTACCACCCTAAACACGAACTCCTGCAGAGTGACGAGCCATCTACTTACTCGTCCATAGATCGTCGGTTTATTGATCAAGTACAATAGCGCCTGATGATCTACATAAAAAGCAAAAGGGTTCGCCAACAAGTAGTGCTTGTACTTTTGTACTGCATACACCATCCCTAGTGCTTCTCGCTCTGTTGTACTATAATTCTTCTCTACCCTGGACAATAACCGACTTGCAAAGTATATGGGCTGATCTAACCCAAACTGTCCTTCTTGAGCCAACGCGCAACCAATTGCGAAGTTTGAGGCATCCACATGAACATGGAATTCTTTCTCCCAGTCTGGATAAACTAGGATAGGCGCCTTGACTAAGTGCGCCTTTAAGCCTTCAAAAGCCTCTTGGTGCTCCTCCGCCCACTTGAAAGGAACACCCTTGCGCGTAAGAGCATCTAGCGGATGAGAAGTTTGTGCATAATTTTTGATAAACCTTCTGTAGTATCCCACCGTCCCTAAGAAGGTTTTTACTGAACTCACATCGTGTGGTTCTTCCATTAGCAGTATCACTCGTATCTTATCAGGGTCAGGTTTCAAACCTTCTTGGCATACAATATGCCCTAGCAGCTTCCCATATGGCACCATCAATACACATTTGCCTGGATTTAATGATATCCGAGCTCTCCTACACAAGCTCATACATTCGTCCAATGCCTTCAAGTGCTCTTGTGTCTTACCATATAGGGACCAATCGTCTAGAAAGGCTTTGAAATTGCCCATGGACATTTTATCAAAGATGTACAAGATGATCCTTTGGAACGTAGCTGGTGCATTGCACAATCCAAATGGCATGCGGTTATAAGCATATATCCCATTCTCCACTATAAAAGTGGTCTTCAACTTATCCTCTTCCGCAATACTGATTTGGTTATACCCCGAGAATCCATCCAAAAACGAGTAAATCTCGTGGCCAACTACTTCCTCCAAGATGGAGTCTGTGAATGGGATTGGAAAGGGATCTTTAATAGTTACGGCATTGAGGCTCCGAAAGTCCACACAAATCCGGATCTTATTTGCCTCCCTCTTCAAGGTAATCACAATTGGTGACACCCATTCACTCGTCGTAACTTTGAATATTATGCCTGCATCCAACATCTTCTCAATTTCGGCATTCACCAGAGCTGCATATTTTGGATTCATCCTATATGGTCGCCTCCTTACTGGTTGTGCGCCTTCAATCAGGGGAATCTTATGTACACATAGTTCTGGTGGTACTCCCTTCAGATCCTTGTATGTCCAAGCAAAGACATCCTTATATTCTACAAAAATTTTGAATGTCGTTGCTTTTAGTACTGGATCCCAATCATCTCCGCATTTGATCATCTTCTCTTCGCCTTCTCCCAAATTCACCTGAATCATTCTAGGTCCTTCATATTTGATGGACTCAGGTTCTTCAACTGCTTTCAAAACATCAATGGGGTGAGTTGGCTTGTCTTCAATGACTGCATCCCCCATCGTGTATTCAGCGAAATTTTTGGGAAACGTCCACTTCTCTCGTTCTTTGTCCTTTTCTGTTGTTGTCTTCTTTTTACTGCCTTCTCCGCTTTTGGGCTCCTTCTCTTCTTCTTGGACTTCATTTCCTGCACTGATGCAAAAACATTGGGGAGAAAATATTTCATAATCTTCCAATTGCCAGTGGAGTAAGCCTTTATCTTCGTCATTCTCATCCTCCGTGCATTCTTCCAATTGCAACACTCCTTCATCTGGTTCATATCCGGTTTCTTCATCTGAGGAAGAATTCTCCGATTCGTCCGAAGTTGCAATATCCTGGCTTATTGCCTGGTTTTTAAGATTAATCATGTACTTATGCTGGCCTTTCTTGAAGGTCAGGTGCTCCTTCTCCCAATTGTGGTTTACTTTTGCTGTCCTTAACCACCCACGCCCAAGCAATGCATCATACGCAGGTTTCTGCATAGCTATTACAACAAAGTCCAAAACAAAGTCTTGTTCCGCTATGCGCACCTTTTGGCTCATCAATACTCCTATTGTTTCGATGCCGTATTGATCAGCTCCATATAATTTGAAATTTGGAGATCGTAGTAAAGGTTGGCCAATACTCCGCCATGTCCTTTCTGGCATTACATTTACACTTGATCCTCCATCCACGATTACTTGATTCAGCTTATGGTCCAATATCTCCATGTGAACTGTTGACAAGTTTTGTCACATTGCTTCTGAAGGGGTAGTGAAATTTGATTATGTTGATTTTCTTGATATAGTTTTCCTTATTTTTGTTGATAGTAGTGTTGCAGCAATTTTGGCTGTCATTTTTTGGATCCCCCTTGTAAATAACTGAATTTGAAAGAGCTTCGCCCATAATATAGCAAGAAAAAGGAGCTTCGCAAACAGCAGGCAGGAAAAAACATAGGTGCAAGCCAAATTTTCTAAGGCACAGAAAGAGCTTCGCAAGCGAAGCTCCCACAAGACTAGCTTCGGGCCGAAGTTTTGCGAAGCATACAATGTAAAGTAAAATGCCAAAACAAATTCTTAAGTGTGGAAAAACACTTCGCAGAAATGCTAGCGAAGCACCTGCTTCGGCCGTCCTTTTTGGCGAACCACTCCTCAGGAAAATCTACTTCGCTCAAAATCTTCCCGAAGCACCTGCTTCGGGCGACTCAAGTGCGAAGCTTCCCCCCCCAAGGCTGGTTGTCCCTGAAAATTTTCTAAGGCATGGAGGAGCTTCGCTTGAATTTTCCCCGAAAGGCTGTTTTTGAAACGGTTCGCGGCGAAGCAATTTTGTAGGTCCACTTCGGCTGAATTTTGTGCGAAGCTCCCTCAGTAGAAGCCTAACTGTATGCCCAAAATTTTCTAAGGCAAAATTCTACTTCGGCCAAAATTCCCCGAACGGCCACTTTGAAAGAAGGTTCGCAGCGAAGCTTTTTTGAATGTCCCTTCGCTGCGAAGCACCAATACAAAGAAGTCTATCCCGCTTCGGCTCTCATCCATGGCGAAGCAGCTCCCCGAACTAAAATTCAGCGAAGTTCTCCAGGGCACACACCCCAAGGCTGGGTATTTCTTCGAGGCAATTGAGTGGTTCATAAATGCATCTTTACTTGCCCGAAAGACCCGGGACTCATTTTCAGCAATGGAAAAGGAAAGGTCAGCCGCAGGAGGAAAACCCGATGGACCCGGCAGCCACTCGAGCATTGCACCCAGAGATTGAGGACGAGTCAGGCGGCCCATTAATGAGAGTTTCCCCGGCTAATGCGGTCGTAATTGCTAAATATAGAAACGGATGTGAGAGCTCAATCACGGGAGGAGCGAAGGCAGATTTTCCAGTTTTTCGAGGGCGTACTGCTAGGTTTTGTGCAATGATGGCTCAGAGGGTCGGGTCCTCTATAAAAACCCATGAATTGTAATGAAAAAAGGGGGGAACTTTTGCTAGAAAGCTGCTGTAACTTGATTTCTGCAATTGATATTAAGAACTTTGGGGCTCATTTCTCTCTTGTATGCTGCCTTCTGTGATTATTTCTGCTATTCTGTCTTTGATTGTATACTGTAATTCTGAATCCTGAATTTAGGTGTGTAATTAGGGACAGAACCCTGGAATTCTCTTGAAGGATACATAGGGGAGAAAATGTCATGTTAATTTTCTTGTATGCTGCCTGTGGATAGTGTTTCTGCTATATTTACATATTCCCTATTCGCTGTAATTCTGAAATCTGGATTTAGGCGTAGGGGAGTAGGTGAATCCTGGAACTCGTCCAGAGGATACATAGGAAAGTTAGCGTGGTGTTCATTTATGTGTTATCCTTTGTATTTATTGTTGCTACTTCAAGGTATTAGTTAGTGATCGTGTTGCTGGTTCTTTCCCTAACCAATTATTTACATTTCTACCCTACTCCTTTTATTTCTTTCCTGCACTCTCATCTTAGAAAAACAGTAGTTTAGTAAAGGAGCCGGCCTTTCTCCGGAGATTGGCACGGAGGGCATCTCTTCCCCTCGGCCTTTCAATGTTGGTCCAGGTCTAGGGCGCGTATAATTGCCAAAATCCTTTCCTGTGGCAGATTTGTGACCAACAGTTTTTGGCACGCCCGGTGGGACCCGGTCCGTCTCACCTTGTGAGTGGTAGTGAGAGCCGATGCTTATCTCATTACCAAACAGACTCTAGCATCTGGCGACTCTGCTTAACCTGGAAATCTCAAAGTCGTTGAGACCGATACCAAAGTATCCGTGCCTTCATGCAAACAAGATATCGAGTTAGGAATAGTGGAGAAGGAACTGAGTTCTTTGAACTCGACATTGATGCTTTCGGAGAGCACCCTAGGCTGATAACACCCGAACAACTGTTACGAAGAGCGCCTTCGCAAGAAGCTGTATTTGATGAAGAGGGCCTGACTTCCGACAGCACAACAACTAGTCTTCCTCCTAATCCTCCTAATTCCCCCGATCATCCAAGCGCTTCCGCTTCAGTCAGTCACCCACAAGGGACTTCGGGAATCCCTATCTTTTCGACTCCAAGCGCAGGCATGGCACACCAACAACAGCAGCTGCCGCCACAACAACAACAACCCAGGTTGTTCCCGGCATGGAACTCTTCCGGACCATTAAACCTGGCGGGACAAGGACAGGTTCCACCTGCTGCGATGAAGAAGATTCCTACCTTCGATGGTACGGGGAAGACAGCTCTGGAACACATTCAAGACATAGTTTCTCTGGCGGCAATACACAACATCACCGAAGGAGTGATGGTGAAGCTTCTGGTTCTATCCCTCCGAGGAAAGCTCCTTTATTGGTATAGATCGCTTCCGCCTGGCACCATAACAAGTTGGGACCAGTTAGCTGGACAACTGATGAGAGGTTTCAACGAGTCTGCTGACCCTTCCTCCCTCTTGCATCAATTTACGACAATTCAGAGACACCCGCAGGAGGAAATTGCAGACTTCAATGTGAGGTTCGCTCGGACTTGGCAAAGAGTACCTACTGGACTTCGGCCAACCAGCGAGGCTGCAACATACTACTACCTTAGGGCCCTCAATCCAGATATCAGTGTGATGGTAAGGTATTCGAATGTGAATACTTTCCCTGAGCTCTATGAATTAGCCCAGAAAGCGGAAATGGACCTGATAGCCGTAGGAAAGCTTCCCCAAAGGATGTCGATGCCTATATTCCCGGAGTTTCCGCAGACACAATGCCTGAATGCAGCTACGTCGCAAGCCTCCATAACCCCTGTATATCCCCTCTCATCATGGAATCCTAACCCCGTTGTAACCCAAATCGTTACTCCACAAGTGCATTTCCCCGCATATTCAACGCCACAGCCTACCGTTCCTGCGTTACCGGCACCACCTCAATACCCCGCTTTGCCCCCAATACCTACGATGGCTCCATTGCCGCAGGCCCCCAAAGCTGAAGATATGCAGGCTAAAATATTACAGGAAGTTCAGTCTTTGAACTCTACTGTACAGACTTTGTCCAACGATATGATTATCATGAAGAAGAAACAAGCACAACAAGAATTTCTTCCAAGGAGGTCTTACCCACCGCCAACGCTCACCAAAGATCAAGTGGTGCAGGCAGGAAGATCTTCGGCAAGAAATGTTGTGATCGATGAAGGAACAAGCACTTCTGACCATGTGCATTGGTGTTCTACATGCAATGACCCACATGAGGAAAACACCTGTATGTTGCATCAACATTTTGTGCAGACGCTGTCAGGAAACAACCCCAGCGGACAAGTCAACATGATAAGACAAACAGATCAGAACCCGGTCGTGGACGAAGAAGAGCAAGTTTCGATGCTTACTAGGGAGGGAAAAAGACCAATGGAAGTGGATGCAGCTCAAATGGCTCCCTTGAAGGTATATACCCGCCGCGAAAAGGAGCAGCAACCTGCTAAAGCCCCAGACAAAGTTTCACATCCAGCGCCAGCAAAAGAGAAGACCCAGCAAGTCTCCGCAGCCCCGCCTCAGGCCGAAACTAAAGAGCAGGCAAGGGAAAAGCTTAAGTTCCCTTCGCTAACCAAGCGGCAAAGAGTTGAAGCCACGGAGCAATATCACACAAAGTACGAAGCTAAAAAAGGGCCCGAAGTGCATACCCCCATAAGGTATAATATCGTGGATGAGCTAAAAAAGACCCCTGCCAAGATTAGTTTATATGATGCTTTACAGCTACCAGGACAGGTAGACCTGTTGCAGGAGTCTTTGAAGTCCGCGAAAGCTGGGCAATCAATGCCGCCCGCCATAGTGCAAACTCTGTCTACGTCCATAACAGGAAAGAACAGACCTCCCCCGTTTTACTTGTCATTACAAATGGAAGGTCACATTGTCCATAACTGTATGATTGATTCAGGGGCAGCAACGACGGTCATGCCTAAAGCGGTCTGCGAAGAAATAGGGATGGAGTATACAAGAAGCAGCCATGGCGTACTCCAACTGGATGGCACTCCTGTAAAGACCGTCGGGGTAATCAAAGATATACCCATCCGACTACACAAAGTGCCCCAAATTGTGGTGATACAGGAAGTGGTAGTAGTAGATCTAGAACCCTATTTTAGCATGTGTCTTTCGAGGGAATTCACAGCGAAGCTAGGGGGATACCTGTCCATGGACTATTCACATTTGGAGGTCCCATTCAAGGGGAAGAAGGTCAAGATTTACAACGAGAAACCTTCCACGTTTCTCGTACAGAAAATGACCGAAGAAGAATGCAATGATCTCGTCCATGCGATAACAGAAGAAATTGAACGAGTGGACTTAGTAGAGGAGTCCCTTGCACAACTAAGTTCTGAAGATGAATTTTCATTGACAGACTTTAATGCTATGATAGAGACAGAAATAGGGTGTTACACCATTGCAAAGCCAGAGAAACACATTAAGTCAGAAGATAAAGTACCTGCCCAAGGAGAATTATGGCAATTATTCTTTGATGGTGCCCGGTGCAAAAACGGAGCTGGGGCAGGGATCCTTCTAGTGTCACCATCCGGAGAACAGAAAGAATATTGCTATAGATTAGTTTGGAGCTGCACCAACAATGCAGCAGAATATGAAGCCCTATGCCTAGGACTGAAAAAAGCGGAAAAGCTAGGCATAAAACACCTCAAAATTTTTGGAGATTCAGAACTGGTATGCAATCAGGTCACCAACAAATGCATCTCCAAGAAGCATTACCTTAAAGCCTACCGCAACAGAGTATGGGACCTGCTTGAACAGTTTGAGTCACTCAACCTGCAGTCCATCCCGCGAGAGAAAAATAGACACGCTGATGTCTTGGCCTCCATCGCGGCTAGATATTCCCCAACCGACGACATGGTGCACAAGCCGAAGGCCGTGAGGATGATTTATAGGCCCTCTGTGCCGGATAAGGACATGCATTGGCAAGTTTTTGACAATGATGAACAGATCATCAATTTCTTGGTCCAAGAAGCGACCATTGTTGAAGGAAGGAGTACAGAAGAGCGAGGAGTATGAAGGACTGGTCCAATTAAAAAACAACAATGTCCCTAGAGGACTAATCACTCTAGAGAGCCTGTTCGATCAGAATGACAGAGTAGTTTCTCACGAATCAAAGTTGACGCTAGGCAATATCAAGATTTAGAACTTGAATCCGGGAAGGTGATAAAAGTTGGAACGGATTGTACCATGGCTGAGTTAGAACAAATCAGGTCTCTATGCAGGAAGTATCCAGATATAGTAGCCTGGTCTTACCAAGACCTAAAGGGCTATGACCGAAGGTTGGTTCAACACACCATCGAGCTACAAGAAGGGGTAAAACCTTTCAGACAGAGGCAAAGGCCGGTCAACCCAAAGATCGAAGCTCTGATGAAAGCTGAACTTCTGAAAATGCTTGAAGCAAAGATCATCTATCCCATAAAGCATTCTTCTTGGGTAGCAAACTTAGTTCCTGTCAGGAAGAAAAATGGGGATATTCGGCTATGTGTGGACTTCCGCAACTTAAATCAGGCTTCACTCAAAGACCACTATCCCCTCCCGCAGATTGATCAAATCTTGCACTCAGTAGCTGGAGCCCAGCGTTTCTCCCTACTCGATGGTTTTTCAGGATATAACCAGATTTGGGTT
This sequence comes from Wollemia nobilis, assembly GCA_028583015.1. Classification (NCBI taxonomy): domain Eukaryota; kingdom Viridiplantae; phylum Streptophyta; class Pinopsida; order Araucariales; family Araucariaceae; genus Wollemia; species Wollemia nobilis. Next base: position 4,010,535 of record JAQPPZ010002068.1, read on the forward strand.
AGAGATGAAGACCAGCACAAAACAGCCTTTACTACTAAGTGGGGGACGTTCGCTTACCAGCGGATGCCGTTTGGCCTTTCGAACGCAGGAGCTACCTTCCAGAGAGCTATGGACTTAGCATTTGGAGAACTGCTGAACAAGGTTATCGTCATCTATTTGGATGACATGACCGTCTTTTCCCGAAAAAGAGAGGATCATCCCTCGCACTTGCAGCAAATATTTGAAAAATGTCGAGAATTTGGCATCTCAATCAATCCTAAGAAGTCCATCTTTGCAGTGAATGAAGGAAGACTGTTGGGGCACCTTATATCGGAAAAGGGGCTCGCGATAGACCTTGACCGGGCTGAGGCTCTCCTAAAACTTCCATTACCAATGAATAAGAAGGGGCTGCAGTCCTTCTTCGGGCAAATTAATTTCGTGAGGAAGTTTGTACCAGACTTCGCCCAAATCATCAAGCCGATGTCCCAACTTTTAAAGAAAGATGCCGAATTTGTCTGGACTGATGAAAGAAGGGAAGCATTTGAAGAAATCAAGGCCCGAATCGCTCAGGCACCCGTCCTGACTAACCCTGACTACAGTAGGGATTTCATCCTATACGCTGTAGGAGAACCCGAAAGTTATGCCGCAGTCCTGACGCAAAAAGGAGAAGATGGCGAAGAGCGCCCCATTGCGTTTCTAAGCCAGGTAATACACCCCCACGAGGAGAAATACAACTTCATAGAAAGACAGGTGCATGCTGTCATGAAGTCCCTAAGGAAATTCAAACATTTCGTCTCCCAAAGTCGGGTTACAGTGTTCGTCATCCATCCTGATGTACGCAACTTCATTATCCAAGGAGAGTTGGGCAGCAAAAGGGCTGGTTGGGTCAACAAAATACAGGAATTTGACATTGAAATCAGACCCACAAAGTTGGTTCGCGGTCGCGCGCTATGCCAAGAGCTTGCGAAGAGTGTAGCAGCCGAAGTAACAGCTTGTCAGTGGGATGACTTGGCGGCAGAAGAGAGCTTCGCAAACCGAGACGAGGATGAAAAAGACTGGGTCAATGAAATAGTAGAATATTTCAGCACTGGGATATGTCCTTCGCATTTAAATACTTCGCAGCGAAGACACTTCAGGCTGAAAGCCCTTCGCTTTGTCTTACGCCCCGAGGGCCTGTTCTACCGAAATATTGATGGAGTTCTTCTGAAGTGTATAAGGGAGGATGATAAGAAATGGGTCCTTGGTGAATTCCATTCAGGTTTATCAGGGGGCCACTCTGCAGGAAGGACAACTGCTTTAAAGATAATCAGGGCGGGCTACTACTGGCCCTCGCTCTTTGCCGATGCCTTCGCGGTTTGCAGAAAGTGTGAACAGTGTCAGAAGTTTGTCGGGCGAAGCAAAAATGCTCCCATGCCCCTCCAGCCAATACAAGTGGAAGCACCATTTCAACAGTGGGGATTGGACTTCATAGGGGTCATCTCGCCGAACTCTTCTGCAGGACATAAATTCATCCTGACCGCGACCGATTACTTCACCAGATGGGCCGAAGCAGTGCCCACCAAACAAGCTGATCAAGAAACGGTAGTCACTTTCCTAGAAGGCTTGATCACCCGGTTCGGCATCCCCGAAGCAATAGTAACAGATAATGGCCCCGGATTCATAGGCGCCAGAATTAATGAGTTCACTTGCAAATATGGGATATACCGCAAGGTCAGCTCCAATTACTATCCCCAGGGTAATGGATTAGCAGAATCAACAAATAAGACCCTGCTGAGGTTGCTGAGAAAGCTCATAGACAAAAACAAAAGGACTTGGCATCTTCTCTTAGATCAAGCCTTATGGGCTGATCGAATATCTATTAAGAAGTCGATCAAAACCTCACCGTATGCTTTGGTGTATGGTAAAGAGGCTGTCCTACCAACCCATATAAAAATTCCTGCGTTGAAAATGTTAAGTGATGAAGAAGCAGAATCCGGTCCTATGGAAGTTAGGCTAGCCCAATTATTGCAATTAGAGGAAGAACGGGATAAAGCATATCAGAACTTCGCAAAGCATGCCCAGGTCACCCGAAACTGGTTCAAGAAGAAGTCCTCCGTCCGAACATTTAAAGTGGGAGACTTGGTCTGGAAATGGAATTCATGGAAGGTTAAGCCAGGTAATCATGATAAACTGGATGCGTTTTGGGAAGGGCCGTTCGAGATTGCCAAAGTAAATTCAGCTAACTCCTTTATCCTCAAGGACGCGACTGGTCAGACTCTGCCAATTCCCGTAAACGGTCTTCACTTGAAGACCTTCTATCATTAAAAGTTTTCTGGAAAATCTTAATCCTTGTATATACTGTTGTTTATACTTGTACAAACTTTGTTTTAAGAGTCTCTAGAATTAAGCATGTAGTTAGATATAGATTGCATTCTCACGTCATTGTGAAAATGAAGTTTTGCCTCGTGACTAAGGTTCAGCTCTGCCGAATCAAGAGTAAAATCTCCTTCGGAATTTTTCCACACGAAGTAGCCGGCGTAGGTCGGTTCGCTGCGAAGCGCTTTCAAATACAACAAGGAATGACTATTCATCTCATCCTAAATGAGAAAGATCAACTCTGAAGAGGCAAAAGGAATATTTCTCCAAAGTATAAAGGCATGGAAAATGCTTCGCAAAAGGAAACTGTGCAAAGCAACTTCAAAGGGAAAATTTTGCGAACCACTTCTTTGAGACAAAGGAACGCGCTTCGCTCCTAAGGTATCCTAAGCCCCACTTCGGGGCTAATCTTGCGCGAAGCGCCCGGTAAGACAACGATGTAGCCTAGATCCCGTAAAAAGGCAGCTTCGGGTCCGAAGCATAGAAGACCAAGGGAAAGTTTAAGGTTCGTTGCGAAGCACTTTGCGCCAAAATCAGCTTCGCCAAGTCGTAGAGCGCAAAACGAGAAGCATTTAAAATGCGCCTTGAAACGTGTGCCAACTACAATCTAGGAAACCGTCCAAGACGTGGGGGTTTAATGCAAAGGTGGCGGAGCGCATCCCAAGAGAATGTCGTTATGATTAAAAGTTGTGCCCAGGTACGAGGTGGCAGGGGAATTAGATTTTCAAAGCCGGGCCAGGTCCTCGAAGTACATAGACCCGCGTGCAACCCCGCCGCAAAGCCAATGAAGAAGCAAAGCAATCCCTTCCGCCTGATTTTCGAATTTAATTTTGGTAGTTGCCATTAATGATGGTGGCTATAACCTTCGGCTATAAATCCCGAGCTTCACCAGTAAATAAGTTGTTTATCTGCCGTCAAGCAAGACTGTAAGAAACTTAGCCAGAGCTCTACGATATTCCCATTTTCTGCATTAAAATTCTGCTCCTTAAAAACGAAATGGGGAAGAAGAATTCTAAAGAAAAAAGGAAAGAGCCCGAGGTAGTGACTCCAGAAAAGGCAAAAAGGGGCAAGGAAGAAAAGAAGCATAGGCCCAAGAAGGTTGATTTAAACCTGCGCCCTGAGAAGCAGCCCATAGAAGAAGGGGAGGAATCAGAGGATGAGCAACTTCCAGAACCTCCCATTGATGGGTGGGAGAAGATAAGAGACACCGAACTTTCAAAAAGCATCGCAGAACTGCGATACACTATCGACTACATGAAGAGTCGATTATCTGCAGAAAATAAGAGGGCTGCCGCATACTACTCGCAGATATACTGGTATCTGACTCCACCAACTCACCACTGTCCTGAATTAATCTGCGCGATAGCCCAGAATTACCAGCCGTCCACCAGACAAGTTCTGGACGCTGCGGGTAATAAGTTATTTTCGATTTTTAAGGAAGATGTGCAAGTAGCTTTCGCTCCTTTGCAAGGGCCACCCAAGGGGTATTTAGTGCGCAATGTTCTATTGAATGAACAAATGGACAGATTTAACGCCTCCAGCCACATTGTGAAATTTTTGAAGGAAAGTCTTAAGGATGGGTTACCTTCAGGCAAGCTACCACAGATGCCTCGCCTTCTGCAAGACTTCAAGAGCACAGATATCTTTTCCATTATTGCATGGGTCGCGGGTCTGTCTACAGACGCCGACGTTTATCCCTGGCAAGTGTCCCTGGCCGAATGCATTTCCCGAGGAGAGTTCTACGCTCCAGACCCCTCAAGGCCAAACACGAACCCGGTTTTCTTTGACTGGGCAGAATGGGTAGCGCGGACCTTGCACACGCGGCTGGCGAGTTTGAAGAATGCCGGGACAGGCCAATATTTTGGGCCGTGCTCTTTCCTAATCTGGCTCTTTTTCTGTCACACCCACAGGCATTTTCCTCATATTGCCATTACTCAGAGTGGCAAAGACGGAGCCCCGCTGCCGGTGTACCAGTGGACCCCCCTCCTAGCCAGGACGGGGTCGTATTATGTGTTCAATCAGCAATTTTTAGGACCTGCTCTTCAGCTATTGCAGGGTTCTTGCCCTCGAGTACCCGTGGACCTTAGGGACAAAGTGGTCAATGAGCGGAAAGGGGATGTTTTTCAGTTGACTCAGGGCCTTGTCATCCGTCTGTTTGGATTCACGGGGAAACCCTTCATTTTGCCTGTATATCCTTCTGAATACCAATTCGCTTTAGAGGTCGCTCGCCAGAGCGACATGACGAATGTAGTTTACGGCCATGGCCGAAAGTGGGCCCCGACTTGCGATTTCCCTTTCAAAATGGGGGTCGTAGAGGTCTTCGCCATGAAACAATACGTATTTTTAGATGATAAACTTGCTGACTTCGGGTTGCTGCAACTTCCGCAGCGGTGGTGCTATGACCCCTTGGGGGTGATGAGAGATCATTTGAGGTTTAAAAATTTTCATATATGTCCTCAACCAGAGATAATAAAGCAGAGGAATAACCCTACTGGCAGAGATTTAGAGTGGCATTTGGAAAGAATGAAGACATTGCCACCATGGCACGAATTCTACACTATGGAAGTTGAATATGATCCTGCTAGACACCCTTTCCCGAGCGCAGACGCTGCTTTCTGGAGAAGAATGAAGGACGATTTGAGAGGGGAGATAAAGAATTGGCGCGAGCCACAACTCAAAGAATGGTGGATAATGAGAGTCCATCGACGTAAGCAGAAATCATACGGACTCTTGGAGATGGACAAAGATTTCGCCATTTATTATGAAGCGAATGTCGGATCATGGCAACCTCTCGCGTTTGCTGATTTTATTCCTCCCAGTCCCCCAGGTTCGGGCGACAGCCCCAGGAGAGTGACCGATGATTCTGAACAAGAAGAGGAAGATGAAGTTGTAGTAACATCTCAGGAGCCGCTCAAGGAGCCTGTGGGAGGTTCCGAAGTTGAGGTCAAAAGGCCATCGCAGCAACAAGGGAAAGAGGATGCAAAGAAAAGAAAGAGACCTGGACAGGTCCAAATGCCTCCTCCTCACCCGAAGCGGCCCCGCACCAAACCCTCCGGCGCTTCTAATGAACAATCTGCAGCAGGCTCAGCGGAAGCCAATGCGGAAAAAACAGCATCTCAACAGACCGAGGGAAGTGTTGAAATAGATGTCATTGATGTGGAGGAATTCCTACAGGAGGCGGGAGACGTTGGAGAAAGGGTTGAAAATGTTGAAAATGTAGGAACCGTGGGAAGCAGCGAACCCAATACGCAGGAATTTGCCACTTCTGCTCTGCCGTTAGAGCACGCAGGTACGCATTCTTCTTCTCCTGCTCCCGTTTCCCAACTTGTGTCAACTCTAGTCCCGGCCGAAGGTCCCTCTGAGCCTTCTCCAAAAGTTGCTTATCCAGTTGTACAGTCACCCCAACATGAAGTTTCTCTAGCTATTACGGATGTGTCGCATGGTTCCGCCGGTCCCGTAGGTGTTTCCGCCCAGTCCGAGTCATCAGGCCGGGACGTGTTCGCAGCCGCCGCTTCGCTCACCCATACCACCATCCCGTTGGTACTTGGCCAGACTAAAGGCAACACTTCGTCCCCAAATCCCGACCCCCACCTCGCATCCACACATACCATAGCTTCACCATCCACTACACCCACCACTGAGCCCACTGGCGACACGTCACCGATTCAGTCTTTGTACCTGCTTACCCCTTCGGCTGTCAACCCAGCCTTATTAGAAAATGAATTAACCATGATCAAGGAGAGCCCTCTAGCGAAGAAGTTGATCCGAGCCCGCCAAAATACTGATAATATGCTCAAGGAGGCGAGGAGAAAGAGGGGGCGTTCATTGGCAAGACAAGAGAAGTGCGCGGTCATTGATCTGAAGAATGGGAAATTGCACAAGGTCAAGAAGATTCCCAAGGTTCAGAAACCCTTGGACGAAATGACCTCTGCAGATTATGAGTATCAGGAGAAGGTCAAGGACCTAGAACATATAGACATTGATAATGAATCAGAATCAATGCATGTGAGAATAGAGACCTTCCGCGCACATGCCCAAATCGCCAACCAGCGCCGCTGTGAGGCGGAGAATGCCAATGTCAAGCTGGAGGAGGATCTAGCTAGGATACGCTCTCAGCTGGAGGATGCTCTGAGGCAATGTGAGCAATTAAAGGATGATAGGGATGCCTTAAAACAACAGATAGAACAACTGCAAAGTAAAGTAGGAGATCATAGCAAGACCCAGGCCGAGGCTGAATTGAAGGCCAAGGAGTTTGAGGACCGGATCTTGCAGATGCAACTGCAGTTGTACGAAAAGGAGAGCTTGGAACTGTTCGACAGGAACAGGATTAAGGATATCCGCTCTCATTTGCTCAGGAATTTCAGATCTCGGGCCTCTAGTGCCCTCTCAATATTATCATATATTACAGAAGCCCAGAACGCTGCTTCTCAAAAGGGGCCAATAGTGGACGAAATTATCCAGGAGATTAGAAGCCGGCTCGGCTTAGCTTTTGAAGTGCAGAGCATAAAGTACCAAGACTTGCAAGTCGCAGCTATGAGTCGGATGGCCCGAGATTGGTCCACCGCCCAGGCCACGGTCCGCGCCTTCTTCTCCAAGGTGAGAAAGGCACAGAAGGCGAAGCAACTTCTGGATATATTTGAACAGGAGCAGCGTACCTCTCTGGGGTATTTTCAAAATCTTTCAGAACTGGGTTTCCCGAGTTTCACTGACGATGACGGGAACCTTTTGACAAAAGAAGAATTGAAACCTGCCTGGCTCAGCTTTGAGAGCGATGTCTCTGAGATTGATCAGTGGAAAGAGCCAGTTACGGAAGGCCAGGTCACAGATTTTATTTTGAGATATTGTAGGATCGCGGCGTGCTTAAATGACTTGAGCACTAGGGCCAAATCTGCTGACATTGGGCAGATTGACAGGTTCCATGTCCTGGTTAAGGCATTGCAAGACCGAGAGCCTTTCCAGAAAGGTGCGTGGGCTCATATTCGCCGAACCATGGAGAGGATCCGTGACCGCCTTCCACCGCCGCCGTTGGAGCAGATACCTGGCGAAGGAGATGGAAAAGGATTAGAAGCAGTTGATGAGGTGCCCCCGGAATCAGAAAAACAACGAGGAGAAGGGTCTGGAGGTGACTCTGGCCCAATGGATGAAAGCTAGAGGGTTCTCACACCGAGGCGAGCTCGTTGCCCCGCGAGCCGCCAAGAATGTTGACAAGTTTTGTCACATTGCTTCTGAAGGGGTAGTGAAATTTGATTATGTTGATTTTCTTGATATAGTTTTCCTTATTTTTGTTGATAGTAGTGTTACAGCAATTTTGGCTGTCATTTTTTGAATCCCCCTTGTAAATAACTGAATTTGAAAGAGCTTCGCCCATAATATAGCAAGAAAAAGGAGCTTCGCAAACAACTGGCAGGAAAAAACATAGGTGCAAGCCAAATTTTCTAAGGCACAGAAAGAGCTTCGCAAGCGAAGCTCCCACAAGACTAGCTTCGGGCCGAAGTTTTGCGAAGCATACAATGTAAAGTAAAATGCCAAAACAAATTCCTAAGTGTGGAAAAACACTTCGCAGAAATGCTAGCGAAGCACCTGCTTCGGCCGTCCCTTTTGGCGAACCACTCCTCAGGAAAATCTACTTCGCTCAAAATCTTCCCGAAGCACCTGCTTCGGGCGACTCAAGTGCGAAGCTTCCCCCTCCGAAGGCTGGTTGTCCCTGAAAATTTTCTAAGGCATGGAGGAGCTTCGCTTGAATTTTCCCAGGTTTTGTGAAGCAATTTTGTAAGTCCACTTCGGCTGAATTTTGTGCGAAGCTCCCTCAGTAGAAGCCTACGTTGCCTTATGCCAAAATTTTCTAAGGCAAAATTCTACTTCAGCCAATTTTCCCCGAACGGCCATTTTGAAAGAAGGTTCGCAGCGAAGCTGTTTCTGGATGTCCCTTCGCTGCGAAGCACCAATACAAAGAAGTCTATCCCGCTTCGGCTCTCATCCATGGCGAAGCAGCTCCCCGAACTAAAATTCAGCGAAGTTCTCCAGGGCACACACCCCAAGGTTGGGTATTTCTTCGAGGCAATTGAGTGGTTCATAAATGCATCTTTACTTGCCCGAAAGACCCGGGACTCATTTTCAGCAATGGAAAAGGAAAGGTCAGCCGCAGGAGGAAAACCCGATGGACCCGGCAGCCACTCGAGCATTGCACCCAGAGATTGAGGACGAGTCAGGCGGCCCATTAATGAGAGTTTCCCCGGCTAATGCGGTCGTAATTGCTAAATATAGAAACGGATGTGAGAGCTCAGTCACGGGAGGAGCGAAGGCAGATTTTCCAGTTTTTCGAGGGCGTACTGCTAGGTTTTGTGCAATGATGGCTCAGAGGGCCGGGTCCTCTATAAAAACCCATGAATTGTAATGAAAAAAGGGGGGAACTTTTGCTAGAAAGCTGCTGTAACTTGATTCCTGCAATTGATATTAAAGACTTTGGGCTCATTTCTCTCTTGTATGCTGCCTTCTGTGATTATTTCTGCTATTCTGTCTTTAATTGTATACTGTAATTCTGAATCCTGAATTTAGGTGTGTAATTGGGGACAGAACCCTGGAATTCTCCTCGGAGGATACATAGGGGAGAAAATGCCATGTTAATGTTCTTGTATGCTGCCTGTGGATAGTGTTTCTGCTATATTCACTATGTTTCCTATTCGCTGTAATTCTGAAATCTGGATTTAGGCGTAGGGGAGTAGGTGAATCCTGGAACTCGTCCAGAGGATACATAGGAAAGTTAGTGTGGTATTCATTTATGTGTTATCCTTTGTATTTATTGCTGCTACTTCAAGGTATTAGTTAGTGATCGTGCTGTTGGTTCTTTCCTCACCAAATTATTCCTACTCTTTTATTTCTTACTCTTACTCTTTTTATCTCTTTCCTGCACTCTTATCTTTAAAAAATCAGTAGTTTAGTAAAGGAGCCGGCCTTTCTCCGGAGATTGGCACGGAGGGCATCTCTTCCCTCCGGCCTTTCAATGTTGGTCCAGGTCTAGGGCGCGTATACTTGCCAAAATCCTTTCCTGTGGCAGATTTGTGACCAACAAGAACCAAGGCTGGTTTTTTTCCTACTTCAATCATTAGTATCGTTGGATCAATAAATTGTTCTTGCTTGATGTTGGCTACCTGTCGGGCTTCCTCCCTCTTCTTTGCTTTCATTACTTCCCCGATCGTAGCATACAATTCAAGTACTATATTGAATAAACTTGATACTTTCACCTCCAAAGTTGTATTCAGCACCTATGTCACCAAGCCTTCAACTGATGCTTGTTTGTCTGTTACGATCTCCACCTTCTTTAGAGATTTTTCTAGAATCAACCTTTCTTGCTTTTCTTTATCTAGCTCTGTCTTAATCAGTCCTTGAGCTTCCTGCCATCGCTCTTTCTCCTTGGCAGGATTTGGGTACTGCTCTATTTTCCTAGCCTGTGCTCTAGTTACTGCTAAGACTTCATTATCTTTTTCTACCTCTGTACTTACTTCTCCAATGTCAATCCAATTGACATTTTGCATTCCACTTGAACTTGCCTTATTTGGGCAATTCACCTCCTTGTGGTTCCTTGGTCCACACCATCTACACATTTGGGTAGCATTGCTACCACCAGTATTACCTGTATTTTGGGGCTTGGGGCAATTCTTCGCAAAGTGGCCCCATTCTTGACAATTCCGACACTGGATGATTGGTCTTCCTTCGGAATCATATTGTAGACGACTCTGTCCGCCTTGTCTTCCTCCTTGGCGATTATTCCTAAATCCGCCGCTCGTTGCACCTTGTCCATTCCTTGAAGTATCTGGTTGATCTCCTTGTTGGACTGTCAAAGTTTGATGCCTTGCTCCCTTCAAATTGAACGGACAATCAGCTACTGGATGTCCTACTATATCACATATATTGCAATACGCATTCTTTGGACAATTGACGTTCGTATGTCCTTCCGCTTTGCAGTCCGAACACCAAATATCTTTTCGGTCTTTTCATACTTCTCCTTTAACTTCTTTCATGATCTTATCAAATTCTTTTCTAAAGGAGTGTATTGCACTTTGGACTTTATCGTCTGTATCACTATCGAAATCATCATTTTGTGGATGTCCTCCGATTCCTGCAGTTGTTTGTTTAGCTTCAATTTCAAAGTTCTTTGCCTTTTCGAGTGCTTCTGCGTACGTGGAAGATGGTACTGCTTTCATTTTCTTCCTATATTTATGCAACAGTCCATCCAAAAACCAGTATTTCACCATTCCATCTGCAAGTGGCATCTACATTTTATCAGCCAATTGTTTCAATCTCCGATTGTAGCTTTTGATGTCTTCTTTTGGTTTTTGTTTTGTTGCAAAAATATTTGTAATAATTTCCGTATCATCCCTCAATGGCCGAAATTCTTCTATGAATGCATCTCTCAAAGTGGTCCATTGTGTAAATGGTTGGGTATTATGTCTTTTCAAATACCAATCCATAGCCATTCCCCGTAAGGTGGCCAGGAACAATTGTAACCATTCAACCTCTTGTGATACTCCATTTGCTCCCCAAATGGTAATGCAAGTTCCTATGTAGCATGTCGGGTCTTCTTTCCCTTCCACGGTGAAGGGTGGGCATTTTTGTTTGCTTGCTCTGTTGGCAACATTTGCCATTGGGACTGTCCCACTCGGCGTTCCACTTGGTGACGATTGTTGTGGAGTTCTATTCCACTCTCTTTCTGTTGTAGGGGGTGCAAAATCTCGGTCAAGTACGTGCTCAAATAGCCTTCTACCTGACTCACGTACGTCACTACTTCGCAACCTTCTTCGTGAATATATGAGGTGCGGCTCTAGTCTTCCTCCCCAAGAACCCACACGTGGTTGCTCTGGTACAGGGCTTCTCTCTTTTGTACCTATTGGCCAACTCCTCTTCGCTAGTTCAAGTGTTACCATCCACTCCTCATTTCCAATGTTAGGTACTTTTGCTATTTGATTTTGTTCTTCATTCTCTGTTGTCACCAACAATGTCTCCCACCTTTCTTGCTCTGCACTTGGATTCTCGTCTTCCAAGGGGTTCCACACTCTTTCCACCTCCGGTTGTGAAACTTCGTCTTGAATCCTTTGATTCGCCAGTCGTGCACTGCGTCGCAATGGTATCTGATTCCTTCCTCGTTTGCCTTGTGGCCTGGAGTCTGTCATTCACCTCTTCGCCTTGTCACGTATGCTTCTTGACCCAAAGTTGATTTAGGCAATGACGCCAAATGTAGACAGGGGTGAGTGCTTTCCTGAGACGAGGGAATGACAGGAGTTTAGGAAGGAAGGGACTGACAAACTTGATTGTACAACATGGTGTCAATCTGCAATGATTAGCCTCAGACTGGTAAATCGCTATAGACATCTAATCCAAACAGTTAAACCAGTCTAGACGGGTAAGTGTCAGACATGTGCCATTCTAGACAGGTAGGGTCAAATGGGTAGGGTCCTAGACGAGTTTCCCTCAGACATGTAGCTCTAGTCAGACGGGTAGAGCTCTCAGACGGGTAGCACACAGGGCTAGACGGGTATGCAGTGACTAGGGCCTAGACGAATAGGCCTAGACGTGTGACGGATAGGCCTAGACGGGTAGGCCTGGACGGGTTCTGCAACTCGCACTTCTTTACTCCATGATCGCTCTTTCCTGCAACTGCACAACACAAACACAACACCAACCTGCACCAGTCTATCTCATACCATACATCGATTGAATACCTGTAACACAAGACAATGCAATCACACCGAAATCCACACAATACTTGGAACAATTTTGCTTGCTGTATTCAGTCACAATGGATCTGCATATATGGATAGCCATCTACAAAAATGAGTAGGAGGGGGTATTTATAAGGCAAGCCCTGGTGGTTACTACAACCAATCCAGGCTCAACCATCCCAACTACCCCTACGTTAGCAGTTAACCAATCAGTCCTAAGACATAACTAACCAGTCCCAGATTGATTAACAAGTTTGGTTTAACACATACCATACCATACATCGATTGAATACCTGCAACACAAGACAATGCAATTGCATCGAAATCCACACAATACTTGGAACAATTCTGCCTAAAATGAGTAGGAGGGGATATTTATAAGGCAATCCCTGGCGGTTACTGCAACCAATCCAGGCTCAACCGTCCCAACTACCCCTACGTTAGCACTTAACTAATCAGTCTTAAGACATAACAAACCAGTCCCAAATTGATTAACAAGTCTAGCTTAACAACTAGTCTTAGACTAATTAACAAGTCTAACTAATTATGATGGCTAAATTTGTCATTTTGTGCTATGTTATTAATCAGTCTGTATTACATTGTGACGACTGATTTTACATTGCAAAAACATTATCAAAATTGCTACTGTAGACATTTCGTCAAACAGTTCGGGATGTCATTTATTCTTCGAACTGCTGTCTATAGACAGAATGTATGACAACCATCTTTCTCATGAAATTGATCCTAAGAAGCTGCTTGAGACCTTCAAGCAGTTATGTCATTGTGTTGACTCCTCTCACATTAGTAAGTTAGAAGCAGAGCTTGCTCCCTTGAGCATGGATAATTTTGGCACAATAGAGAAATATATTGATCACTTTAAGAAACTTTTATGAAGGATTGCTAGAGGGGTGATGAGAAGAACTAGAAACAAGAGGTTGACTATCTTCATATGGTTTGCAACAATGTTTCCGAAGAATATGAGGTGGAGCTATTTTCATTGAAATGCCTTCAAAGGTACTTCCCTAAAACTTCCCAAGCTAGAAGATGTGTTTCAATACCTTCTTCACCAGTAGGCTTGACGAATAAGTTGAATGAGTAACTCTCTTTCCATTTAGGCTCACGCATAGGAAGTATTTAAGAAAGATTATGAGAAGTTTTAAAAGGAATAAAAACAGGTAGAGAAGAAATCCAAAAAGTCCTTCAAAAATCTTATTTGTCAATATTGCAAGAAGGAAGGACAACCATCTTTCTCATGAAATTGATCCTAAGAAGCTGCTTGAGACCTTCAAGCAGTTATGTCATTGTGTTGACTCCTCTCACATTAGTAAGTTAGAAGCAGAGCTTGCTTCCTTGAGCATGGATAATTTTGGCACAATAGAGAAATATATTGATCACTTTAAGAAACTTTTATGAAGGATTGCTAGAGGGGTGATGAGAAGAACTAGAAACAAGAGGTTGACTATCTTCATATGGTTTGCAACAATGTTTCCGAAGAATATGAGGTGGTAGCTATTTTCATTGAAATGCCTTCAAAGGTACTTCCCTAAAACTTCCCAAGCTAGAAGATGTGTTTCAATACCTTCTTCACCAGTAGGCTTGACAAATAAGTTGAATGAATAACTCTCTTTCCATTGAGGCTCACGCATAGGAAGTATTTAAGAAAGATTATGAGAAGTTTTAAAAGGAATAAAAACAGGTAGAGAAGAAATCCAAAAAGTCCTTCAAAAATCTTATTTATCAATATTGCAAGAAGGAAGGACATGAAGGCAAAATTTTGTTTTTAGTGGATGTAAAAGTTAGAAGCAACAAAGACTCTGAGTGATGATGCTTCTTTTTTTTAATATGTAGTTGAGATCTCATAGGCTTATGTTGCATGGACCTCCACAACTTGGGAGGAATGGATTGCTGATTCAGGGGCTACTCAGTATATGACGGAAACTCGTCACCTTTTGACAAACTATAGTAGGCAACATTGTGGTGAGCATGCCCTTATTGATGATGGCTCTTCTTTGAAGGTGGCTGGTTGTGGAGAGGCAATTCTTGGTTCCTCATCTCTCAGGGATGTTCTTCATGTACTGGGTTTGAGGCCTATTCTTCTTTCATTTATCGCATCACTCATTCTAACAAAAAGGTGGAGTTTTGGCCTGATAGATGTTTGATTAAGGACATCGGTGATGTTTTAAAGATCAGAATATTGTGATGAGTCTGATCAAATGTACAAGCTCAGTAAGCCTTCTTCATTTTTTCTTTCTTTAAGGAAAATGACTTTGGTGATGAGATGGTTGAGGCCCATGACATTAGTAGAATTTGATATGGGTACTTTCACTTCAGTTCCTGGAGACATATGACTCAACTTCAATTGGCAGCACTTGAGTTCCCTATGCAACCTGCTATTCTACCCACAGGCAAACACATTGCTTCTGATTGTTGCGATGTTGCTCCTCTGTCTACGGGCAAGAACACTAATGGTTGCTATGAGATTGCTCCGCTGCCCACATGCAAGAGCATTGATGGTTGTTGTGAATTGGCCTTTCTAACCAACTACAAGCACATTGATGGTTATGAGTAGGCTTATGCATAAGATAGTCCACACAAGGTATGCCTTGTTCCAACAGGGTTCTCTTAGATGCAGGAGTATGATTGTTCAGAGATTATTGCTCCTGTTACTTGGATGGGCTTTGTTTGGGTAATTTTCTCTATTGCTGCCTCCTATGGATGTGATTTAATTCAGATTGGTGAGTAGCATATTCTTCCTCATGGGGAAGTTTAGGAGAAGATCTACATGTGATAGTCATCTAGTCTTGAGCTTGATGGACAGAGTGTGGTTATTGCCTTTTATGTTGATGATCTTCTCATCATGAGGCTCACCATCATTGATACAACATATGGAGTTACGATTCATGCTCATTAGATGTTTGGTCCAGTTCATATATCTTTAGTAGAGCAGCTAGCAGGTATCATGACCAAGTTCATGACAAAGGAGGTCCTTGTTTGAGTGCTAAAGCATATAGGTGTTGAAAAGGAGGTGTTCTTTGTGTAGAAGAGTTCGATAGCGGCTATTTTGACCACAGTCATGCTTGAGAAGCTCGAACAAGTGCTAGAGCACATTGGAGTAGGAAAGTGCCCCTTAAGGGAGGATGACAAATAAGGGTCTCTCTCCATATCCCCCATTCAGCTTAAGGGGGGATGTTGAAATTTATGTGGTGTTTAATCTTCACTTAAGGACACGACCGACCATTTTGTATTGAGTTTATTTGTATAGCCTTATGGGCCATTGTACACCTTATAGAGTTTAATGTATATTTTAATAATAAATCTCGAGGTCAGTTCTTTAACCTTCACCTAAGGTCACTTGTAATTTGGGTATTTACACCCTTTAAAACCATTCACATGGTCATCAGTGTGATATAGATTCTTTCCTTTAGTGATTGTATCTAGGGACACCCTTCATATTGTGCTTATCTATGATATATCTTTTCTGTCTCAATAATGTGTTGATTCCATTCATTTCTGGACACTATTCTGAAATTTTACAAATTAGCCCTTTATTATTTTGTTTATTAAAAAAAAAAATCAATAATGTAACATCCTAAAATACAACCTTAGAGGCATTAGGAATAGAAATAAATAGACTAAAGAAAGAGAAAACTCATAAAACACCCCACCAATTGCTTAAAAAATGTAAAAACCCTCTTTCTCAAATCTTTCTTCAAGTTGTGAAATCTTCAAGAAACATGATGGAATCCGTTAAATGCTCTTTGAAATCCGTTAAGGAGCTTCTATTATGTCTTCAGCATTCTCCAAGTAGGAGGTGGAAAGGAAAAAAAAAATGAAAAAAGGAACATTTGCACTTTTTTATGCCATTTATACCCCATCCATGATTTCTTTATTTTTAGTTGGTTATATGGGATTGAACCCATATTACATAATCACCATATTATCACGGTATTTGAGAAAACTACATAGTGGTATTACAATTGACAATTATGCATATGTTGCTTGGCAAGATTGGAAGTTAAATCTCGTCATTAAGAGCCTATGTTTTTAACTACTTGAGCTCATGCCTTTGATCTCCTATTTGAAGTACCCAGGTCTTCATCATCAGGCCCACTTAAGTTTCACATTTCCCCTTCCCTTATTTCTGTGCTACTTTTGGCAATTTTTTCACGAGTAATTGTGAGTTTTTTGGTGAGAAAATGGATGATTACTCACCAAAACACGCCAGCGATTTTTTGAGTGATTTCCTTACCTGGCATAAAACTTGATGATTTGAATGAGTTATTGCGATCTCCTGGTGATTTTTGAAGCACTGTAACAAAACCTATTAAAAGCAGTGCATATCTTGCTTGACAAGTTTTGAACTTGGGTCTTTACTTCGAGAGTCCAATTTTCAAACCACATGATTTCTGAGAAAAGTTCTTGAACATCAACACCAAATTATTGTTGAGCAAGGTGCAGCGACAGTATTGTCATTGTTGTCAACACAGTCAGATAGATCGGTTGATGCAGTGGACAGGAGTTCAGAGGTTATTCAGAGTATGTACAGTGATGTTAAATGCTTATGAGGATGTTTTTGATGTTTGGGTGAAGTTGTTACAGGTTGTTTGTGCAAATTTGCAAAAGTTGAAAAAATCGTCAGAAAGTTGTCAAAGCAGCAAAATAGTCAAAAAGTTGCAAAAGTCGCCACGGGCACAGTTGGACAGGATGGATCAGTTTGGAACATGCCAGCATGTCAGGAAATAGTCCATAACAGCATTGGAGATGTCAGCATAGTGTTTGGATTGATCGGTGATGTTTCCGGTATCTTGGCGGATGATTTGGCAAGTGGTTGTACAAGCTGAAAAAGTGCAGGTTTTGTCAGAAGCACTGCGAACAAACCGTAAGGATTTATGCAGCAAAATTTGAACTGGAGGTGGTCGTTATCTTCAAGAACATGTGTTCCAAATTTCAACGAAAACGGAGAAACGAGGCGAATTTTACAAGCGTTGCAAGACTGTCACAAAAACGCTCTTTTTGGAAAAAGTGTGTCAGTAGCTGTTTTTGTGGAAGTGGTACAGGCGAACCGTAAGGAGTTAGGTAGTGAGTTTTGGTTTGGACATATTCAGTGTTGCAAATATTCTACGTTTCAAATTTCAGAGAAAACCGAGTTACGAGGTGAGAGTTATGATTTTTGCAAAAACGTTACAGGTCTCTTTTATGTCAATTTGTGCCACTTGTGCAAAATCCTTTAGTTGGCCGTTTCGACCTTGAAGAGTCGCCAGAGTTTCAGTTTCAGTGTTGTTACACCTTCAAGGCATCAAATAGATCATCTTTTGTTTTTGGTTTGAGTTGTCACGTGGCTCCGAAGTATGAGAATGAGTAAGGTGTCAATTCTTTGCATGTGACGTGTTTGACGAAATGCCTTCTCAATATAAACAAAATATGGACTAGGTTGAAAATATAAAAAGGGAGTTACAATTGACAAGTGGCATAGGAGAATATTGTGTCATAAAGGAGTTACATAAAGAAGGAGTTACAATTGACAAGTGGCATATGAGAATATGAAAGAAGGAGTTACAATTGATAGGTGGCATGTGAGAATATGGAATTTACAAAAGGAGTTACAATTGATAGGTAGCATGTGAGAATATGGAAGTTACAAAAGGAGTTACAAAGAGAAAAGATAGTTATAAAAGGAGTGTTGCTTGGAGAATTTTAGTTGGGGATTTTATTTTGTGAAGTGAGAAGAGTGTGTGGAGAAAAATAAAGAGTGAAAATCCGTGTTTTTGGGAAAAAGGTGAAAAATGTCACTTTAGTATTTTGGGCATAACTTTCTCATACGATATCAGTTTTGGCTGAAATTTTGAGAGGAGGTCATAGACAGAGTTCTGCACAATACCCAGAAAGCGTTTAGCATTTGACAGAACGAGCTAAGAGAACGGTCAATTTTTTGTGAGAAGAGAAGATTCATATATGTCATTTTATTATCAATATCAAAATCAAGTGGGTGCTTGGTAGAGGGGTTGGTGCTCCTTTCTGTTGGTGCAGATAAATCAGGGGTTGGTGCTCCTTTCTGTTGGTGCGGATAAATCAGGGGTTGGTGCTCCTTCCAGTGGGTGCTGGTAAATTGATTGTAAAGTTGGTGCTTTGCAAAGGCTGGATTTGGATGGGAGTCCAAACAGTCATTTTGAGGATGTAGCCAAATCGGTGAACCTCGGTACATCTTGTGTTGTGTGATGTTCTCTTGTTATACTTGCTTTATTTGGTTTTAAGTTTTCATTGTTTCGGCTTTAAGAGTTGAAGATTTAAGTTTTAAAGAGCTACACTGATTCACCCCCCTCTCAGTGTCATTGTGAGACTAACAATTGGTATCAGAGCGAGGTTCCTGAACAAGCTTAACCGGCTAGGGTGATCTTGGAAGTGACACAATGGCAGGTGGTGAAGGCTTCTCATCAAACAAAGCACCATTGTTTGATGAAACTAATTACGCATTTTGGAGACTCAGGATGCAGACATATCTTTGTGCTTTGGGATACGACATTTGGGATTCAGTAGATAGTGGATACACAATACCCACCACTTCTCCAACCGATGTTGTCGGTAAGAAACTGTTTGAGAATGACTCAAAAGCAAAGAATGCTATCATGTGCGGATTAGTGGATAGTGAACTGGTAAAGATTATGAGTTGTAAAATGGCAAAAGAAATATGGGACAAACTGAGGAGCATTCATGAAGGAGACGTTAAGATCAAGGAGGCCAAGTTACAAACACATCGAGCTCAGTTCGAAGTATTAAAGATGAATGACGATGAGAACATAGAGGCATATATGCTGAGAGTTAATGAAGTCATTAATGCGATTAGAGGACTCGACGAGGAAATCAAAGATTCTATCATCGTGAAAAAGGTATTAAGATCTCTTCCCCAAAGATTTGATTCTAAAGTTTCAGCTATAGAAGAAGCTAAAGATCTAAATTCTTTTAGTATGGATGAGATGCATGGTTCTTTGACTGCATATGAGATGAGAATAGGAAAATCTAAACCCACATACAGAGAAGCTACTTTTAAAGCCCATAAAAATATGAAAGCAAAACAAGAATCCGAGGAAGAAGAGACATCAGATGAAATGGAAGCAAACTTTGTTCGAAAACTAAAAAGGGGAAAAGGAAAATACAGAGGAAAGTTACCATTTAAATGTTTCAACTGTGGAGGCATTGGGCATTTTGCAGCTAAATGTCCACTTAATGAGAAGAACAAAAGTGATGAAGGATCGCACCAAGAAAGAAGTGACTGGAAGAAAAAAACAAATTTTAGAAAAGGCAACTTCAAGAAGAAAAGTTTCATCTCCAAGAATGTCAGTTCATCAGAAGACAGCTCCAGTGAGGATTCTGAAAAGGAAACAAGTGAAGCTCTTTTCATGGCACTCAAAGAAGAAAAAATAGAAAAAGAACAGGAATGTGATGAAGAAGAAATTGATGCAGAAGTAAATTTGGAAGAGGAACTAATTGCAGCTCTGGATGAATTGAAGATAGAAAGAAAAAAGAATAAGAAAATTTCAAGAAAGCTTGAGGATGCAAATGAAATCATAACCAGTTTGAAAGTACAGATAGAAGAATCCAAGAAAATATCTGAAGATCTCGAAGTGCAAATAACCATGAAAATAGATTATTGCAGCAAGCTAGAAGAAGAGATTGTTGGTTTAAGGATGCAGATAGAAGAGATGAATCGTAAAATTAGTTGTTATCACAAACGTGAAGAAAGTTCTATGAAGTTGGATAAGATCATAAATAACCAAAAGACTACAGGCATCAAATTTGGTTTGGGTTTTGACGAAGGAGAATCATCAAATGGATCAAAGGCCATAAATGAAGAATCCATAAAGAATGAAGATAAGAAACAAGTTGATCAAGAAAAAATGACTCATGCAAAAGAAAGCAATAATGCAAGGCACGAAAGGAGAATTGACAATGATGGATTCACCAATGTCACACATCAAAGAAGAAGAAGATTTATGGCTCCTACGACAACATGGCAAAGACCATCACCCAGGTTCAATCATCTCTTTTCTCGGTTACTATTTTAAATGCAATGGTTATGGACATAAGATTTCAGATTGCAAGTATAATGTAGGACCAAGGAATTTTACCAGTAGAAATGTTTTTTCACCTTTGATGGATTATGCAAGTAGAATGTTATAACTGTCATAATTTTGGGCACATTGCAAGAAATTGTCGAAGTACATTTGCATCAAATCAATTTCAGGGAAGAAAATTTCAACCAAATGGAATGAGACAAAATAGAAAATTTCTCGAAAAACATGCACAAGCTACTGAAAAAGAAAAGTCAAAACAAGAGCCCAAAACTGTAATCAAACCAGAGTGGAAAGAAAAAGAGCGACCTAAGGAAGAAAAGGAATCCCTGATCGTACAAACAACATTTAAAGCACAGAATAAATCTGCACCATGGATACTTGATAGTGGATGCTCCAGTCATATGACAAGTGACAAACAAAAATTTGAGAAGTTACAACAATATGAAGGTGGTTCAGTAAAATTTGGAAATAATGATGGAGCTAAGATAGTTGGCAAAGGTTCAGTTAAGATCAGTGACAGAAAAATCAAGTCAAAAGAAGTCTTGTTTGTGGTTGGTCTGAAGCATAACTTGTTGAGCGTAAGTCAGATTTGTGATAGAGGTCATGAAGTGATTTTTAAGAAGCAGGGTTGTGAAGTCAGAAAAGCAAATAGTGGAAAGTTGATAGCAACTGGATCGAGGACATCCGGCAACCTATACACTCTCTCAGAGACTTCAGAAGGAGCTTGCTTGATTGGACAGGAAGAAGAAAATTGGTTGTGGCACAAGAGGCTCGGTCATATCAGTTTTGACAATCTAGTAAAAATCAGCTCAAAAAAGGCAGTGAGAGATATTCCCACCATTGGCAAACCATCAAATAGCATTTGTGCTTCATGCCAAAAGGGGAAGCAAACTAGAGTCTCATTTAAAACAAAAGAGTACTACACAAGCAAACCTTTGGAACTAGTACATACTGATTTATGTGGACCCATGAGAACGCAAAGCATAAATGGTGACAAATATTTTATGTTGTGTATAGATGACTATTCCAGGATGACATGGGTACTATTTTTGAAGCATAAATCAGAAGCTTTTGAGATGTTCAAGGTTTTCAAAAACCAAGTTGAGAATCAAACAGGAAAAAGGATTAAATGTTTAAGATCGGATAGAGGAGGAGAGTTCATTTCAGAGGATTTTACAGAGTATTGTGAAAAATATGGTATTAGGAGACAATTTTCAGCAGCCAGGACACCTCAGCAGAATGGTGTGGTAGAAAGAAAGAACAGGACGATGCAGGAAATGGCATGGACTATGTTGACTGAGAGCAAAGTAGCAGACATGATTTTGGAAAGAGGCAGTCCATACTGCGGTATACATCCAAAATAGGTGCATGTTGAGGACGCATGAAAGCAAAACTCCTTATGAGTTGTGGTTCGGTAAAAAGGCAACAACAAGATACTTTAAAGTTTTTGGCAGCAAGTGTTACATCAAAAGAACTGAAGAAAACCTTGGTAAGTTTGAAGATAGAGCGGATGAAGGTATTTTTCTTGGCTATTCGTCAAAAAGCAAAGCTTACAAATGCTACAACAAGAGGCTAAGGAAAATTGTGGATAGTGTCGATGTTAAAGTTGATGAAGGTAGGGAACGAGTAATTAGCTATGAAGAGAACTACCCAATTTATGAAGAGGTTATTGAAGGAGATGAGGAAAAGGAAACGGAAAAGAAACAAAAAATTGACTCAGATGATTCAAACAGTGATTCAGAAGTGGAAGAAAATAAGAAATTCAAAACAGGCAAATTGGCAGAAAGATCATCCTAGAGAGCAAATAATTGGAGACCCCACAGTTGGTGTTCAGACAAGAAGAAGAGTAGTAAGCAACTACTCTCTATTATCCAACATTGAACCCAAAAATGTTGCTAACGCAAGCAAAGATGAAAGTTGGATGAAGGCAATAAATGAAGAATTAGATCAGATCGAGAAAAACAAAACTTGGGAGTTAGTACCAAGACCTGCAAATAAAAATATAATCGGTACTAAATGGGTCTTTCGAAACAAATTGAATGAAGACGGACAGGTAGTCAGGAATAAAGCAAGATTGGTATGTAAAGGCTATGCACAAGTTGAAGGTATTGACTTTGAGGAAACCTTTGCACCTGTGGCTAGACTAGAGGCAATTAGAATGTTTTTGGCTTTAGCAGTTTACAAGAATTTCAAAGTTTATCAAATGGATGTGAAATCAGCATTTTTGAATGGGAAACTTGAAGAAGAGGTTTATATTGAGCAGCCAGATGGTTTCCAACTTGGTGATGATCCCAACTTGGTTTGCAAGTTGAAGAAAGCATTATATGGCTTAAAACAGGCACCCCGAGCATGGTATGCAAGGCTAGACAACTATCTTACTCAACAAGGGTTCAAGAAAGGTATGGTGGATAGTAATTTGTATGTCAAAATAGAAAATGGCCATCTTATTGTTCTTGTTGTATACGTAGATGATATCATATTTGGCAAGCAGCAAAGATGAGTCGTGTAAAGATTTAGCAAATAAGATGCAGAAAGAATTTGAAATGTCAATGATTGGTGAACTTTCGTATTTCCTCGGGTTGCAAGTTAATCAAAATGAGAAGGGCATATTTATTTCTCAAATTAAATATGTGAAAGAGATGTTAAAAAGTTCACAATGGAGGATTGTAAGCCAGTTAGCACTCCCATGACGACAAGTTGCAAGTTGAGCAAGGATGACAAATCTCCACATGTTGATCAAACCATGTACAGATCTATGATTGGGAGCTTATCGTACTTGACAGCTACCAGACCAGATATTTTGTAGGCAGTATGCATGGTAGCACGATTTCAGGCTAGTCCCAAGGAGACTCATGTGACAAGAAGTGAAGAGGATTCTTCGGTACCTCAAGGGTACTATGGAGTATGGGTTATGGTATCCGAAAGGTAAGGACTTCACCCTTATTGCGTATTTAGATGCATATTGGGCAGGATGTGTAGATGACGAAAGAGTAACAGTGGAGGTGCATTCTATCTTGGAGACAAAGTTGGTCGCGTGGCATAGTAAGAAACAAGAGTCAGTCTCCTTATCCACAGCAGAGGCAGAATATATTACAGTGACAACGTGTTGTACGCAGGTATTATGGATGAAACAAACCCTGAAAGATCTTGGTATTAACTTTAGTGAGCCAATTTCAGTTAAGTGTGATAACACCAGTGCCATTAACATCTCAAAGAATCTGGTTATGCATTCTCGCACAAAACATATTGCTATCCGGTATCACTTTTTGAAGGAGAAAGTTGCGGAAGGTGAGGTTAAGTTGGATTTTGTTCCAACAACAGAGCAAGTAGCGGATATCTTCACAAAACCATTGCCCAAGGAAGTCTTTGAGTACCTTCGCAATAAATTGGGAGTGGTCACGCTTCCCAAGAATTGACTAGCTATCGGGACCACATTCTCAGGGGGAGCATTTGTGTATTTGTTTATCTTTTTGCTCATGTTTGTGATTTTTGCTAAGTGTAATAATTTTTGCCTGAGAATGTTGTGCATGGACTCAGGGGGAGTTTGCAGCAGCCCTTTGGTATTGTTGTCAAAGGGGGAGAAGAGTTACAGGAAATTGCACGTGTGTTGCCAACAATTCCAAAGGGGGAGATTGTTGAGCAAGGTGCAGCGACAATATTGTCATTGTTGTCAACACAGTCAGATAGATCGGTTGATGCAGTGGACAGGAGTTCAGAGGTTATTCAGAGTATGTACAATGATGTTAAATGCTTATGAGGATGTTTTTGATGTTTGGGTGAAGTTGTTACAGGTTGTTTGTGCAAATTTGCAAAAGTTGAAAAAATCGTCAGAAAGTTGTCAAAGCAGCAAAATAGTCAAAAAGTTGCAAAAGTCGCCACGGGCATAGTTGGATAGGATGGATCAGTTTGGAACATGCCAACATGTCAGGAAATAGTCCAGAACAGCATTGGAGATGTCAGCACAGTGTTTGGATTGATCGGTGATGTTTCCGGTATCTTGGCGGATGATTTGGCAAGTGGTTGTACAGGCTGAAAAAGTGCAGGTTTTGTCAGAAGCACTGCGAACAAACCGTAAGGATTTATGTAGAAAAATTTGAACTGGAGGTGGTCATTATCTTCAAGAACATGTGTTCCAAATTTCAATGAAAACGGAGAAACGAGGCGAATTTTACAAGCGTTGCAAGACTGTCACAAAAATGCTCTTTTTGGAAAAAGTGTGTCAGTAGCAGTTTTTGTGGAAGTGGTACAGGCGAACCGTAAGGAGTTAGGTAGTGAGTTTTGGTTTGGACATAGTCAGTGTTGCAAATATTCTACGTTTCAAATTTCAGAGAAAACCGAGTTACGAGGTGAGAGTTATGATTTTTGCAAAAACGTTACAGGTCTCTTTTATGTCAATTTGTGCCACTTGTGCAAAATCCTTTAGTTGGCCGTTTCGACCTTGAAGAGTCGCCAGAGTTTCAGTTTCAGTGTTGTTACACCTTCAAGGCATCAAATAGATCATCTTTTGTTTTTGGTTTGAGTTGTCACGTGGCTCCGAAGTATGAGTATGAGTAAGGTGTCACATTGTTTGCATGTGAAGTGTTTGACGAAATGTCTTCTCAATATAAACAAAAGGACTAGGTTGAAAATATAAAAAGGGAGTTACAATTGACAAGTGGCATAGGAGAATATTGTGTCATAAAGGAGTTACATAAAGAAGGAGTTACAATTGACAAGTGGCATATGAGAATAGTGATAAAGGAGTTACAATTGATAGGTGGCATGTGAGAATATGGAATTTACAAAAGGAGTTACAATTGATAGGTAGCATGTGAGAATATGGAAGTTACAAAAGGAGTTACAAAGAGAAAAGATAGTTATAAAAGGAGTGTTGCTTGGAGAATTTTTGTTGGGGATTTTATTTTGTGAAGTGAGAAGAGTGTGTGGAGAAAAATAAAGAGTGAAAATCCGTGTTTTTGGGAAAAAGGTGAAAAATGTCACTTTAGTATTTTGGGCATAACTTTCTCATACGATATCAGTTTTGGCTGAAATTTTGAGAGGAGGTCATAGACAGAGTTCTGCACAATACCCAGAAAGCGTTTAGCATTTGACAGAACGAGCTAAGAGAACGGTCAATTTTTTGTGAGAAGAGAAGATTCATATATGTCATTTTATTATCAATATCAAAATCAAGTGGGTGCTTGGTAGAGGGGTTGGTGCTCCTTTCTGTTGGTGCAGATAAATCAGGGGTTGGTGCTCCTTTCTGTTGGTGCAGATAAATCGGGGTTGGTGCTCCTTCCAGTGGGTGCTGGTAAATTGATTGTAAAGTTGGTGCTTTGCAAAGGCTGGATTTGGATGGGAGTCCAAACAGTCATTTTGAGGATGTAGCCAAATCGGTGAACCTCGGTACATCTTGTGTTGTGTGATGTTCTCTTGTTATACTTGCTTTATTTGGTTTTAAGTTTTCATTGTTTCGGCTTTAAGAGTTGAAGATTTAAGTTTTAAAGAGCTACACTGATTCACCCCCCTCTCAGTGTCATTGTGAGACTAACAATTATGACCTTTTATGCCTTACATAAAAAGATATTTACTATAAAGAAGACAAGATTTGTGAAATTATCAGTACATTGCCTTCTACCAGTCATTCTTTTCTTGGAATAAATTCAAAGCCACTATTTTATGAACAAGTTACAGAATTCCAGATTAGGCATCTCATAATGTCAGATCAAAATCTCAGATTGAAGATGATTCTTGCTTATCAAAATGCAAGATACATTTAGTGATATAAAGGAATAATGAGAGTTAACGTCCTTGGATATAATTCCCAAGTGCTCAAGCAATCAAGAAGGAATTGTGGTTTGTTTTTGTTCTAGGCAACATGTCTATGTATTTGCACTTAATTTTTTCAAGTTATTTTATTTGCACTATAATTTTCAAGGTATTTGAGAAGATATTGTAGTTGAATTTTGTTTTAGACATTATAGTTATGTTTGTTGTTTGTTTTTACAGTTCTGCATGGTAAAGTAATGCGCAATGTGGGAGTGGAAGTTGTGGGCCAAGGAGCTTTACGGCTCACTGGTTATCTTAGTGAATTGATGCGTTCAAATGGAATTGATTTTAATTCTATGTACATAGTACGGACTCTTAAGGAGGTAAGCTTATACTTAATTTTAAGTAGCAATTTATGGAAGTGAATGCTTGTGTTGTTGAATGCCACATTGTAATAGGAAAAGATTGTATAAGAAAGGAAACTATCAGAACAAATTAGGAGTATTTCACATCAAATATTCTACTTATATAGACTAGCAAAAATTTCAAATTATCATCCCATTAAGTACAAATTATTGTGGAATTTGCAAGCAATGTTACATGTCAGGAGTAAATTAGAACATGTAGCATCCACATAGCATAATACTAAATATTTTACTGTTTTTCATGTCATTGTGCTAGTTGGTATGAATGATTAGATTGTGTCTTCCCCTTTGTTATTGATTTCTATTTAGTACTGATTGTTTCTGGTGTGACAAGTGCACTAGTGAATGAGTGACATCATGTTGTTGTTCTTATTTTCATTTTGCCACTCGTATATAAGTGGGTCTTGTTTCTTTCCCTTTTGTTAGTTGCAACTTCGCATTGAATGTCGTTGGTGGTTAATTGAAAATCCAATTTGATGAGAAAAAAAAAATAAAAGAAGAAGAAGATAAAAAAACTGGTTTAAATTCCTGTCACCAATAGTGATCACCTTTCTTGAATGTAAGGTGCTCCTTAGCCATCCACATCGAGTAATGCATCATAAGCTGGTTTTGCATTGCTATTATCATGAAATCCAAGGTAAAGTCTTGGTCTGCTATTCGTACCTTTTGATTTGTCAGTACACCTTTTGTTTCTATTTTGTACTGATCAGCTCCATACAACCAAAAATTTGGGGACCGTAATGATGGTGCCCCAATGCTTTTCCATGTCTTTTTCCGGCATTACATTGACGCTCGACCCTCCATCTACGATTACCTGAGTTAGCTTATGATCCAATATCTCCATGTGGACCAAAGTTGGTTTCTTTCTTGCTTCAATCATCAATATTGTGGGGTCGATAAATTGCTCTTGCTTTATGGTGGCAACTTCTTGTACTTCTTCTGCTTTCTTGGTCTTCATCATTTCGCCTACTGTGGCATATAGTTCTAGTAGTGCACCAAGCAGATTGGACATTTTTACTTCTATTGTCGTACTTAGTACTTGTGTTGCCAAACGTTCCATTGATGACTACTTGCTTAATATTACCTCAGGCTTTTTCAAGGTTTTCTCCTAGAGCAATCTTCCTTGCTTGTCTTTCTTGAGCTCTTCCTTCACCATGTCATGGACTTCCTACCATCGCTCCTTTTCTTTGGTAGGTTTGGGTACTGCTCAATCTTCCTAGCTTGAGCTCTCATTACCACTAGCCCTTGCTTCTCGTTTTCTTGATGGTCACTCACTTCTCCAATGTCAATTAAATTGACATTCTGCGTTGCATTGGTACTTGCTTTTTTGGGGCAATTTGCCTCCTTGTGGTTACCCTGTCCACACCATCTACACATCTGAGTGGTATTGTTCCCATTTGAATTCCCTCTAGTTTGTTGTTTGGGGCATTTTTTTGCAAAATGTCCCCATTCTTGGCAATTCCGGCATTGTATGATCGGTCTTCCATCCGAACCATACTGTAATCAACTTTGACCTCCTTGCCTTCCTCCCTCGAAGTTATTTCTATAGCCACCACCTGTTGCGCCTTGTCCATTCCTTGAAGTATTTATTTGTTCTTCTTGTTGCACCGTCATGGTTTGGTGCCTTGCTCCCTTCAAGTTAAATGGACAATCCGAGACTGGATGTCCTACTATATCGCATATATTACAATACACGTTTTTAGGACAGTTGACATTTGTGTGTCCTTTTGTCTTACAGTTCGAGCACCAAATGTCTTTTCGATCCTTCCGTGTTTCCCCTTTCACTTCTTTCATTATTTTGTCGAACTCCTTATTGAAAGAATAGATAGCATATTGTGACTTGTCATCGGTGTTGCTATCTGATTCTTCATTTCTAGGATGTCCCACAATTCCGGCCGTTGTTTGCTTTGCTTCACTCTCGAAGTTCTTTGCTTTCTTTAGTGCTTCTACATATGTGGAAGATGGTACAACCTTCATCTTCTTCCTATATTTAGGTAGTAGCCCATCAATAAACCATCTTTTTACCAATCCATCAACAGGTGGCATCTACATTTTATCAGCTAACTGTTTTAGTCTTCTATTATAGTTTTTGACATCTTCCTCCGACTTTTGCTTTGTGGCATAGATTTCTGTTATGATTTCAATGTCGTTTCGAAATGGTCGGAATTCATTTGCAAAAGGTTGCGTATTTTCTCTCTTTAAGTACTAGTCAATTGCCATTCCTCGCAATGTAGCAGGAAACAATTGCAACCATTCATTGGGTTGCGTTACTCCATTCGCTTTCCATATCGTGGTGCAAGTACCAACATGTCTTGCTAGGTCTTCTTTTCCCTCTTTAGTAAAGGGCTATTTGCGACATTTGCCATTAGGTCCCGTTCGACCTCTTCGTCACTTGATGATGGTTCTTGCGGAATTCTATCCCTCTCTTTCGATTGTCGATGGTCCGACTTCTTGTTCTTGCTCTAGCGCCTCACTTCCAAATAGTCTTTGCCCTAGTTCTCGTGTGTCAACACTTCGCCACCTTCTTCAAGAATAAATGATATGCGGTTCTAGTCTTCCCTCCCAATTGCCCACGCGTGGTTGCTCTGGTGCCAAACTCCTGTCTTCCGCACCCGTTGGTAAACTCCTTTCCGTTGGCTCAGGTGTTGTCATCTACGTTTCATTTCTTTGTGCGCTTGCTATTGTAGCCTCTTCCGTTATGTGAATATTTTCCTTGACTATTTGGTCTTGCACCTCATTCTCTACTGTCAACAACGTCTGCCGCCTTTCTCTTTTGGCTATCGAGCTCTCGTCGTCAAAGGGATTTCACACCCTCTCCAATCTTGCACTTCTCACCGGTTGCTCTGCAGTTTGTGTTTGATTTTGCTGTCATCGTCCTTGCAACCTTAAATCTGTCATTCACCTCTTTGTTTTTCATGCTCGCTTCTTCATAGCGACCTAAACTTTGCTTTAGGCAGTGACACCAAATGTAAACAGCGATGAGAATTTCCCGAGATGAGGGAATGACAGTTAGTGGAAGGAGAAATGGCATTGATTCATAAAATAGTGCATCTATGACGGCATGACTCTAATGATGACAACACAACTTAGATGGCAGTGATTTGACAGTGACCAGAATGATGGCCAATCTTCAAACGGTAGCTCCACATGACGACATCTGACATGACGACATGGTAGTTCTTACTGATGTCGGCAGTTGGGTTGAGGGTGCTGGTCTTGTATGTCGACAATCTAATATCGGTGCTAAATCTTCTATGATGATGTCGGTTGTTGGATGTTTGCAATTTTTGCTCGCTCGTCTGAAGATTCCTTGAATCCGATCTCTATCTAAGCGGTTCTACTTGCAACACTTACAACATGGAAACACGAATCTAACATAACACCAACATCATACAAAGACACAATTTGGCAACAAGTGAATGATCTTGCATTATCAATGGCATGTCATACAATTACAGTTAGTGATTGCAACAATGCCACGCCCAACCTTACGTTGTTATAGACTGGCGTCTCTCTCTCATAGATAGACTTGCTTACAATGGAATGTCTAGATTGAATTGTAAGGGGTCTATTTATACCCTAGCCTTGGTAGTTACCAAAACCACTTCAGGGTGACATGACAAAAACTACCAGGATTTCCTATCTTAAACAACCTTAATCAAGTCAATAATTAACATAATTGTTAATATTTTACAATGGCAGTTGTATTTGCATTTCGTTTGATTTTCCTTTAGACCACATTTCCATTACATTTCATTTTATTGCAAAATATGTAGACCTTTTTACAAACACTTACTTTTTCTTGGTGTTACTATCTACACTGGTGTCACAAGTTGCTCCACCTCATCTTGCACACACTCCATGTTGACAATTACTTCACTACTTGCACGAATGTTCTCCTTAGCTCAAACACATTTGCTTGTTACACCTCATTTGCGCTTTGCCATCTGATGTTAAAAACAACATTTCCACCTTTCTTGTTATTCGTCTAAACTTAACTCCTCCTGAGGGTTCCAAACTTGTTCAACTTCTAGCGCTTGTATCTTTCCACCAACAAGTTCTGTTAGTATTCTTCCGTCATCGTCATCAGCAACATGCATGTTGTACTTATGTTCAACAAGTCTACATTCTTCTCATTCTTGTTGTTGTGCAATCTTCACACTCCTACGTGTCTGCTGATCTCTTGGTCTTCCATATCCACTTCTCCCACATCCTTGTGGTAAATTATCTGTCATTCACCCTCTAAGCTTCACGCAATGCTGGTTCAAACTTCAACCAACAACGACGCCAAATGTAGCAGAGTGGTGGTATTCCACCCTTGGAGGAACAATTTGGATTGACAAATAATTGTTCACAACTTGCAAAGATGTAGTTGTACGACTTGCATCATCTCATTATCTTTGACAACCTTGCTCAATGCTTTAGATGGCCTAGACTGAGAATCAGACGGCCTTAGACGGCTGGCACTAACCAAACGACTTGGCACTCACCAAGGCGCCTTGCCTTCAGTCTTGATGGCCTAAAACATGCAATCGAATGGCCTGGTAACTACTGAGATGACCTTGTATGAACAGAATTGGGGAAAAAACACAAGATAACAAGGTTTGATTCTAAATTTACTGCAACAATCAATCAATAGAAACACTTACAAATATCACAAATGAACAATAGCGAAATGATAAACAAGTATGAACAAGATATTGCATTAATGATAAGCCTGTATGGTCAATTGCATAGGCATCTCCTTGCATACACAACATCTACTCCTATGCAGAATATCTCCAATGCAGTCCACAATATCTCCTCTTGGCATATACAATGCAATGTTTGTGTGTGTGAATGTACAATGTACAATCTATCCAATGTATGTGTTTACCTACTTAAATGAATGAGGGGATCTATTTAAACTAGGGGGCAGGTAGTTACAGGCAACTACCACCCCCAACACCTCACTTCTAATTTGTCTTGCATTTCATTTCATTTCCCTCTTAACTACAAGACAACTAGGTGATAACTACCCTTGCATGATTTTATCCGCAAATAGCTTCTACTTGACTCATTATTACATTTTTCCATGCAAATATTACAATGTTATAATTTATTCAAAATACAAAACTTTAGTATATGCATAATTGGCTTCCACGCATATTTTACTTTCAACTCTTTCATTTCCTATGCTAAGGTGGCACGTTAGAACTAATGCCTACATGATGTTCTAAGGCCAAGACTAGGGATAGGGGTAGTTCCTAAGGGTGTTGAAGTCTTATTCTTACTTCAAGGCATACCTTGCCCCTTTCTTGGGGGCCACAAGCCAAGAATAGATCTAGAAAGAGTTACCTTGGACATTTTCCTTGTATATACAAAGTATTTTTGTCACACTTCCTTGTTCTTAATTTTGTTTTTGTTGAGTGGGAAGAGTTGTTTGTACAACAACTCTTTCCTTTAGCTGGGACGAAAGGTGACTTCCCTTGTTTCACGGTATTGTGGAAGAAACGTCTACTACAGATGTTTCGGATTGGAGAAGTGGCAATTCTTGTGGCACATTCTAGCTGCTTCATTTTTTATGTACTTCTTTTTAGGCCATATGTGCTTTATTGCTGCCCACAAATTGACCGTGTGCTCCGTGCATGATTTTCTTGTGGGTTGGTTTTCCCACTATTGTCGATGACATTGCATTAGAATGTGTTTGGAATCTCACTGATCAAATAATCATGTCACCAACCAAAATTGGTGTCAACAATGATACCAAAAAATGTAGTTTGGGTGAGTTTTCAAGTCATGCAATACTAATATCATACCACACTATACAATAATGTAGTAAATAATACTCAATAAAATACTATGCAATAAAAATGAAGACAACACTAGACGATCACTCATTACACAATGAAGTGTACAATATGTAATCAACATAGATTAAGGCATGCATCATTATCATTCCCAACAAGTCCCCAATACAATTCGGGTAATGGCCTTGGTTGAGGTACATCGATTATGCTCCAGACCAAATGACAAGGCGTATATATAATCCCATGGGTAGAGTGTCCTTGTGTGCAGTCAATGTACCTATCCAACTACTTGCATGGTAACAAAATGTACATCGATTATGCTCTAGACCAAATGACAAGGCGTATATATAATCCCATGGGTAGAGTGTCCTTGTGTGCAGTCAATGTACCTATCCAACTACTTGCACGGTAACAAAATTAATATACCTATCAACACAAATATATTTAACAGATGCCATTATTAGATCTTCTATTCTCATTTGTATTATATAGAATAATTATTATATATATATATATATATATATATATATATATATATAGAGAGAGAGAGAGAGAGAGAGAGAGAGAGAGAGAAATACGTTCAACTATGTACAACTCATGACTCATAGGTACGGCGGACTAACATGTGGATCAATTTATCTGCCTCCACTATGTTCCAAGTGTTAGAATATATTACATCATTTGGTTATGTTAGATTACTTTAGGGGAAATGTATCTAGTTGTTTCATACAATGTAGTAAATGCACAAGTGTCAATGTGCAAGTTGTAAATGTGCAAGGTGTCTCTTGTACAGCTAGGTAGAGTGTTGGCCAAGGAATCCATCTTCCTATATAAAGGGCCTCATATCTCTACTCGAATGTATCACTCTCTATTCATGTAATAAGATGCTTTATTATTCTGGTCTCTGTCTCATGGTATAATGGAATGTTGCTAAAGCTATCAGTGGTATCAAAGCCACGGTAGATCTAGCCATGGTGGATTGATAGGAAAACCACCATTGTCATTAAGCCTAAGATTTTTGTCAACCCAACACACCTTTGGACCAGCCATAATAAAAACTCTCAAAAGGATCTAGGTGGTAGAATGAGTCATAGCAGAATCCAGAAAAAGCCACAATGATTTTAGATAGGAATAAGGAGATCAGAGGAGTTGCAGACTTTGTGCATCTCAAGGAAGCTACAACTTCTACAAAAGCTTTCAAAAAAGGTAAGCAACTTTGGTGTGACTAGATTCATTGATTGGATTACTTATCAGATTCATTAAGCCACCTTATTTGGATTAAAAGTTGCAAAAAGGAAAGCTACATTAAAAGTCTTCAAAAGTGCAAAAAGAGAAAATTTCCTTTTAAGGTTCATTTGCACTTTAGTTTGGAGCTGAATAGATTACAATATCACAACTATCTATCAACTACCTACTTTGGAAAGAAAAAGAAGACTAGTTCCTACAACTTTATTTGTAGTGAAATTGCAGAATAAATCTTGAAGGTTCATTTCAGACTAATCTTGATTAGTTGCAGTAAATTGATTAAGTGCATTAATAAGTTATTTTGAGAATTGATTGGAGTGATAAGGTGAGATTGTTAGTGCATTAAAAGTGAAATATTAGTGGGTTCATTTGCACTACTATATTACTCTCAAAAAGCTTAGTGTTTGTGTTCTTGAGAAGGGCACAAAATCATATTAGCATCAAGTGTCTAAAGACACCATTAGTGCACCAAAATCTGCAACTTTTAGTGGCCAAAGGAAGCCACCAAAATCAGCTCAATCCTCCAAGTTTTGGAGAAGAAAATAGCCACAAAAAATCAGAAGTAGCAAAAGGAGTGCAAAAAGGTGCAAAAGGGGTGTTTTTATATCCCAAAATTATTACATATTGTTGCACCATTCTAAGTTGTTTTATGCAGGTGATAAGGTAGAATTTGAGGTGCCACAAAGGCACATTATACAAGGTTAAAACAGCTGGACACTAGCACACTCCGAGCGTAGAAAAGGAGCCTCCCAAAAGGCTCACATCTTCTCCATTCTAGATAGCCGAACCTGCAAGCCTTCAAGGGACAACACAACAAAAGAACAACATCATATTTGAGAGCAATATTATCTACAAAGAAGGAAATACATAACAGGTTCAAAAAGGGAGAAAAGAAGGCATCAAAACCAACGTGGAAAGGAGGACAAAATCAGCACGTTGAAGGTAAAAAGAATAGGTGCTAAATCCAAGGTTTCAAGCTTGGAGAAAAACATCCACCAATAGGAGCACCAAGATCAGCTACAAAACCGCCATTGGAAGCTCCATAGAATCAAGGGACATCACAACTAGCACCATCCAATGTCCTCATCGAAGCACCTACAAAAGAAAGAAGTTGCTTGCTCTCCAAGAAACATAGCAAGCAAAAGAATAAGCATACGAAAGGGAATAGGAGGTATATCATTCATCTTGGAGCGTTATAACAAAGAGTTACATGTAAAGTGCCACTTGGCACAAACCTCCTAAGGTGCCATCTTCATTCATAATGTCCAAGAAACAAAGGATTACTTCAAGCGCTCAGCCAAGGGAAGTTACAAAGAATAAAGAAGAGGTTACATTCATATGAGCGCCACTTGTCCAAATTTGGAAGATTCTAGGAGCACCCATCTTGGAGAGGAAGTCAAGCACTCACCAAGAAGACTGTAACGTCTCATACGTTACATATAGGAGCAAGACAAGTGCTTAGTAACTCCCATCTACTCCTCAAGTGCCTATGAAGTGTAACTATTGCACCACTTGTCATATTTGCAAAGATTCTTGCTCCATTTAAAGGGTTCAATGACCAAGGGAGTTTGAAGCACGCATATCCATTCAAAGCACTTCACAGGGTCTGAATTACAACATGGAGGAAAGTGAAAGAGCATTTAAAGCTCTAGTCAAAAGGAGCCAAAAAGTCATAGAATTTGGGCGTCATTCTTCAAGCTCCAAAACCAAGAGAAATCCAAGGCTATCCATTGGTTGAAGCGCCCAAGGCAAAATATGTTGGCATTACTATTATTCATGCCCAAATACTATGCCAAAAATTGTGGACATCAACGTTGCAAGGTAAGGAATAATTCCCATTATAGTTTGATTTCATTCTTGGGAGTTATAAGGATTATATACTAAGGTTGAAACTTAGAGAAATCAAACACATTGAAAGAAAAATTAAAAGGGAATTAAGATATCAAATTAATTAAATATTTGCAATATTAAATATTGGAGTAATAAGGGTTACTACTGGAAAAATCAAATTTATAATATTTGCAAATATTATTGTGTTCTAATTTTCTATATTTGGGAGCTATAAGGGTTACAACACCAAATTAGGTTATTTGAAAATTAGAAACACTAAAATCAAATCCTAAGGGATATTAAAGGGGTTTATTAAAGCATTTCTAAGGTTGGAATTAAGCAAAATATTTGTCTCAAAAATTCACAAAAAGGGACAAAGGGAAATCCAACATTAAACCTCTTCAATCTAGAAAAGTGCATAGTTCAATAGGAGTAATAAGGAGAACTATAGGTTGATTTTGGGATTCTCAAAACTTTACAAAATCAATCCAAAATTGAACTATATTTCACAAAAGCACTTTCACATTTCCAAAATCACTAGGGAGACATAAGGTATTCCACAAATCCTGATAATAACAACATCATGGATTATTGGTATATAGATTCAGGTGCAAGTAAGCATATGACAGGAAACATACATTGGTTCAATTCTTTGAAGAAGATAAATGAAAATCCAATTGCTGTAGAAGATAGCAAAACATATGAAGTAAAAGGAATTGGAAATATTCCAGTAAATCTTAAGGATGGAAGAGGTATAATAAAAAATGTATTGTATGTTCCAGGATTAACTACTAATCTTATTTCTATTTCTCAACTCATGGATCAAGACTTAACTGTTGAGTTCAAGGTTCTCACTGGTAGAAAACAATGTCACATCTCTAGATAAGGAAGAATGATAGCATCAAGATCATATAAAAATGGTCTATTTGTCCTAGACACTGCTATTCACTCAGCTCTTTCAGTCAATGCTTCAAAACTATGGCACAAATGACTAGGACATACCAGTGAGACATCAATGAAGGAATTATTCAGATATCAAATGGTAGAAGGACTACCCAACTTATCTCCAAAAACTACTGTATGTCCAGAATGCTTAGCAGGAAAACAACATAGAATTCCTTTCAAACTTCATCAACACAGAGCTCAACATCCTCTAGAAATAATATATACAGATTTATGTGGACCAATGAAAGTTGATAGTGTTGGAGGACATAAATACTTTCAATTATTTGTTTATGATCACACTAGAAAAATGTGGGTATATTTCATGAAGTACAAATCAGAAGCATTCAGTCATTTCAAACAATTCAAACTTCAAGTGGAAAAATAATCAGGGAAGACCATAAAAGCACTTCATTCAGATAGAGGAGGAGAATTTGTTTCCAAAGAATTTGACTCATTTCTTGAAGAGAATGGAATTAAAAGACAACTTACTACAACATATTCACCTCAACAAAATGGAATTGCAGAAAGAAGAAATAGATCAATAATGGAAATGGTAATATGTATGTTAAAAGAAGCACAACTTGATCACAAATACTAGGCTGAAGTAGTACAAACAGTAGTCTACATACAAAACAGACTACCAACAAGAGTACTCAAGCATATTACACTAGAAGAAGCATGGTCAGGACAAAAGCCCAACATAGAAAAACTAAATATCTTCGGATGCAAAGCCTACATGCATGTTCTAAAACAAAAGAGGACTAAACTAGATGACAAAACTATGACAGAGATATTTGTTGGTTATGACAATGAATCTACA
The DNA here is from genome assembly GCA_028583015.1 of Wollemia nobilis. Lineage (NCBI taxonomy): Eukaryota > Viridiplantae > Streptophyta > Pinopsida > Araucariales > Araucariaceae > Wollemia > Wollemia nobilis. Next base: position 4,047,456 of record JAQPPZ010002068.1, read on the forward strand.
AGATATAGAATACTAGATCCATCTACAAAGAAAGTCTACATTAGTAGAGATGTGATCTTTGATGAAAAGGTCAAAATCAACATAGATGAATCTAGTGGTGACACAAAAGTCCTCCTAAATCTATCTGAAGAAGACATAATGAGTGTAGAGTCAGAATCAGAATCTCAAGAACAAGATACGAAAGCATCAACAATACTGCCTAGAAAAGAACCAATATGGCTCAGAGATACTCTCAGAGAATCAAATCTAGAAATAATTCTAGATCTTACCTCTACAAGACCTCAAACTCGTAGCATGACCAAAATGAACAGAGGAATGCTAAGTAACACAATAGAACCAACATCAACTTCTCAAGCACTGAAAGACTCACACTGGAAAGCAGCTATGGAATCTGAATATGCATCACTCAAAAAGAATAAGACATGGGATCTAGTAAACCTACCTCTAGGAAAGAAAATAGTGGGATGCAAGTGGGTTTACAAAATCAAATACAAAGCAGATGGAACACTTGACAAATACAAAGCTCGACTAGTAGCCAAAGGATATACTCAGACAGAGGGAATTGACTATGAAGAAACATTCGCACCAATAGCTCGAATGACTACTATCCGAACAGTTTACGTGCTAGCAGCACATCAGGGGTGGAAACTTCATCAGATGGATGTAAAAAGTGCATTCCTTAATGGTGACTTAGAAGAAGAATTCTATATGACACAACTTGAAGGCTTTGTCATTCAAGGACAGGAAAGTAAGGTATGCAAATTAAATAAATCTCTATATGGCTTGAAACAAGCTCCTAGAGCATGGAATATAAAGATCAATAATCACCTATTACATCATGATTTCAAAAGGAGTTCATCAGATCCCAGTCTATATACCAAGAAAATTGGAAATGATATCTTGATCCTCATAGTATATGTTGATGACATAGTGATTACTGGAAGTTTAGAAAAGTTAATAAGTGACATCAAAAAGGATCTAGAAAAGGTATTTGAAATGATAGATCTAGGACTAATGAACTACTGCCTTGGTCTAGAGATTTATCAAGGAAAGGACAAAATAGTTATCACTCAATCAAAATATGCAAAAGCTCTTCTTGAAAAATACAGAATGACAAAGTGTAAGCCCAAAGATACACCAATGGAACAAGGGATTCCAACTATCCAAAACTATTAAAAAACCATTAGTTTCAGCAACGATGTATCATCAATTGATTGGAAGTCTTCTATACTTAACAAACAACTGACCAAACATAGCATTTGTAGTAAATTATATTTCATGGTTCATGCAAGAACCAAGAGAAAGTCATTGGAAAGCTACAAAAAGAATATTACAATATATCAAGAAGACTACAGACTATGGATTAACTTATATGAAGGATGTCAAAGAATTTTGTCTGCAGGGATACTCAGATTCAGATTATGTTGGATCTATTGATGATAGGAAATCTACCTCTTAGGTTATGTCTTCTATCTCGGATCAAGACCCATATCTTGGCACAGCAAGAAATAACATACAGTAGCACAATCATCAACTGAAGTAGAATATCAAGCAACAAGAGATACAACTTGTGAAGCTCTATGGTTACAATACATACTATCTGACATGGGAATCAAATGAACTCCCACTATGATATTCTATGATAATCAAGGAGTACTAAATCTGATCAAGAATCCAATCATACATGAAAGAACAAAGCATATTGAAGCTCAATGTCATTTCATCAGGGAATATTTTTAGAACAAGCATATCATCCTCAAGTATGTTCCTACAGAAGATCAGTTGGCAGACATCTTTACAAAAGCACTTGGAAAAATCAAGTTTCAAACATTCAGAGATCATCTATGTGATTCAAGAGAACTTCATACCAAATAATGTAATACAGGGGGGTGTTAGAATATATTACATCATTTGGTTATGTTAGATTACTTTAGGGGAAGTTATCTAGTTGTTTCATACAATGTAGTAAATGCACAAGTGTCAATGTGCAAGTTGTAAATGTGCAAGGTGTCTCTTGTACAACTAGGTAGAGTGTTGGCCAAGGAATCCATCTTCCTATATAAAGGGCCTCATATCTCTACTTGAATGTATCACTCTCTATTCATGTAATAATATGCTTTATTGTTCTGGTCTCTGTCTCGTGGTATAATGGAATGTTGCTAAAGCTATCACCGAGACCTATACTTCAATATATATGGGGTTATGGAGTTGTGTATTGATCAAGTGGGTGGAGTTTTTACTTTCCCTTAGGGTTATTAGATAAGGTATTGTATGTAGGGTATGGATACCATTGTACTAGTACTGTTCCATTGTAATTGGTTTGGGCTCTCACATTGAGAGATATTGTGGAGTGGTTGCTTCTTTAAAGAATATATTATGGCGTTGCCCTAGATTAAGGGCATTTTTCTGAAATAAATCTCTTGCATGGTGAATCTGTTTTACATTTCTGCATACTGAAGAGATATTTCTGTTATTTGCTACATTATTGCTTTGATGGATATGACTGCCACATAAAAGGTAATTAGCTTATCCACATGGTTTGTTCTTATAGGAATATTTTATATTTTTTAATCTCAGTGGTTGAATTGGATGCCATTTGAGAGCTGCATATGTACTCACTACTTACACAGCAACTGTTTAAAAGAACAAAACTCTAATAAATTTCAATTGTCAAAACTTGCAGAACTTGTGCTATGTAGCCGAAGATTATTGTGCAGAACTATCAAAAAATACAGAAGCATCCTTTAAAATTGGTAATGAAGGAGTGTTTACTTTATCACGTGAGCGTTTTCAAACAGCAGAGATCCTTTTCCAGCCTCAGCTTGGTGGAATGTAAGAACCTCTCTTCATTTTATTTCTGGTGTATATGATCTAGAAAAAATAATTGGGTTAGTTGTTAATACCATAGTGTTGAATTTGTGAATGGGTCTATCATTGTGTTGCTGTGGTTTGTTTATCTTGGTAAAAGCTTTGCCAAGCCAAGCTAAAGTTCATCACTTTCAGATAATGTGATGTTTGCATTAAATATTCTATGACATGAAGCATGGTGAATAGAAAGACAACATTATAGTTTTATACAATTTTTTTCTTAAGTTGGTAGTCTTAATTCACTCACCTGTGAAGAGACAATAATGAATATATATTTTCATGATGGCCATTCTTTGCTTATGTTAATTTAGAACAGGATTTGTATGACTAATCATTATTAAAATTGCCAAACCTAAGTATCATTTTATGCAGGAAAATATTGAAACATGATATTATTAAAAATTTATAAGTAGAAAAAGCTGTTTAAAAGTTTGGAAATGCAAGTCTAGAAGTCCAACTACATAATACGATTTGCAATCTAGAAAAAACCATTAAATTGATCTCCTAGATATCAGCATCATCTCTACACTAAAGGTCTACATTGAGGTCCTCAAGCAGTCAAGGAACATCAGAACATGTAGAGGTGGGCCTTCTTGTGCAGTTATACTTCCATTCCATGATTTAATTTTCCTTGCTCTCCTAGTAATGACATATGAGCAAGAAAAACCAAGAATATATCCAAGTCAAGTTGCTTTCAGACATATATGAATAACATCTCAAATCTTAGATGGCCCTTTTGGATATCTCTCACTTTTGTGTGATTAAATTTACAACTTTGAATGTATATACAGCAGCTCTTATTCCTTCTTTGCTGCCAATTTGTTGGATTAAACTGAATCTACAACAGAGGTATATACTTTAGTTCCTCTCAGCTGATTAAGAGTTGACCATGTTTGGAAGGAAGTCAAGCTAGAAATCTCAAATTACTTGTCTCTAAGTGAAAAAGAAAAGAAATTCAAAATCTATAAGTTAGAACTCAATTTTGATCTTAGTATTAATAAATGCATCACATACCTGTCATGGCAGTCAAATATCGAGAGACTAGCAGTGCTCGACTAATTGGCCATGGTAGTGCCACCATAAGATGAGATCCAGGCTCTTCTTGTTGAAGTGCTTCAAGTTCCCTATAAGATATTTTGCCTTTCAATCAGTGTTCCACTACATAAATGCCAGCTTCAACCTTCGATTACGCACTGTATGTACGTGTATCAGAATGTAAATGGTTATAGTTGCTAAAAATGCTAAATATAAGTGTAAAGGCACCATGAACTGCTGCTAAATCTCATACATAAACCACATAAACTGTTATGCATCCACATTGATTACAAAGCAACTGCTTATATCCCTTATCATTTTGTTCCAAATATTGCTGAAATAAAATCATCGTGCTTCAGTTTGTAGTGCAACTCACAAAATTGTATAAAGGTTGTATGAGTGTTGGTAGCTTATCTACTGTGTGAAACAAAATATGCAAAATATATCCAGAAAGATCATGACATTATGTTTCAGATATGTTCCATGGAGTTCTCTGTTGGTGGGGACAGGGAAATGTGGAGACATGAAAAGGGGACAGCTAGGAGGCACTTCCAAATTTTGCCAAAATTGGAACAATATAGAGGGTGTCTCTATTAAAAAACTTAATACTATAAAAAATATTATAAAAATAAAAAATACATATAAAAGTATTCAAAACACACAAATCTGAAGTAATCATTGATTTTCTCATTAGTAATGATAACCGAAATGAATTTAAAATGATCCAAGGCATTGTGGAGCAATTGTAATTGGAAGCAATCCTATGAGCACAAACCAAGTTCAAATCCCTACATTATGATGGACGCTCCCATGATAATGCAGCAAGTGATAATATGGTTTGTTGTCATGCCATGATAAGATGGTTTGTTGAAATAATGATGGAGTGGGCCTGTGTCAACCCCACATAACCAATTAAAAAGAATGAAATTACAATGATACATTATGGTTCATAATACAAAGTTTATGCTTTGGTTATATTAAGTTAGAAGTTTTACAGCTTCTACATCACACAATAACAAACAATAAAAAAACTACAAAAAATTCCAGACAGCTTGCTAAATTATTCTCAGGTGGCTTTAGGTGGGCATATGTATATTTATTTATTTATTTATTTAAGGGATGCAAAAGCGTTCCTTGGGGGCCACAAATGGGTAAGGATGGATACAGTGAAGACGTTCCTCTATCATGCCTTTTAAGAGGGGATGGCTAGGGGATGTTTCCTGTGTTTCCCATCCCCAACTCTACTTGGATGTGTTCTTGTGGGTATGGAGGGTTGGGGAGGTGTGCCTGTGGACCATACATAAATTCAGATAAATGACCCTTAAAATCTTGAGCTATGCATTTTCTTTTTTCTTTAACTGTACTTGTTCCTCGTTTTTTAAATCATAAGTATTTTCTGATCTTTCCAAAGCGGTCAAGAGGGCTCCAGAACCTCAAAGAATGCTCTAGCACTAGCATAGACTTTGTAGTCTATGGTAGTAAAATTAGAATGGCTTATTCTAGTTCTTTTAGGCTTCTTACTAGCATCCTTCTATCTTTTGATTCTTCTTGAGTAATGCAATTGGCATGTGAACACTTACCTCCCCATTTGCTTCATGGAATTGGATATGGTTTTTGAAAGGTTTTCTTTTAGTGTAAAGTTTAGCAAACCGAGGTTTCTAATGGGAACATGAACCCTTATGGTCTTAAGCCCCCTGCTATGTTATAAGCAAATCTACTTTTTGGTGTTGGAATCAATACCATACCCAGATCATGGCATAAAGATAGAAGGAAACGAAAATAAAGGGGTGTGTGCCCTTTGGCAGCCATCACTTGTGATAAATAACTGATCATACACGTATACAATGGACTGGTGGAAGAAGTGGATAATTACCTCTAATAATTACATGAACCCTTGTCCAATTTATTATTAAAGCCAAAGTCCAAGGTTAACTTTAAAATTCTAACTTTACAAGGTGAACTATAGGCGTGTAGTCTCAAACAATAAACCCCATCTCACACTATACAATGTTAATCCATAGTCTTGCACAAACACAATACATCGTATAATGTCAGCATTGGCTAATGACTGAAGATTACACATTTCAACACTTGCCTCGGTCTAAACTAAGGGGCCAAGGAGAGAAGACATTAATGATCTTCCTTCCATAGTGGAAGCTGCCCACAACAGCTCAATCCTGCAATTTGGTAAAAAGTCACTTCGGGCATGACCTTGGTCAGAATATCTACAAGCTGATCCATTAAAAAAAGGAGCTTAGAATCCATTAGAATGCTATTGCTGCACAGTTTCATTCCCTATATGGAAGAACATAGCTGAAACAACCATACTGGTGCATAGAGCTCGAAAACTTGTGCAATCTGAAAAAAAAAAAGCTAATTTCGCTTCCATATATAGAAGATATGGCCTTCGGAAGTTTGCCCTCCAAACAACCCCAGGGCAACATTTTTTGAAAAAAGAACCAAAGTGGGGGAGTGACTAAAAAATGTTGAACTTGGGCCCCTATATTTTTTTCATGAAGATTCTAAAAATTCTGACTGTTTTGTCTAGTCCCTCATGATTGGTCTTGACAATGAACATCAGCCAATCCTCCTTTTTCTGAGCTTTGTGAGAGTTGTAGAAACCAAGAAACAACTCTTCTTTGGACTCAAAACCTGGAGTTTTGTGCAGTATATCAATTTCATGCAAAAATGTTAGCATCAGGGATGATTTAATATTGTTCAACACCAACTTCAATCCATTGAATGCCAAGTAATTTCCCTCTCTTCTATAGTATCCTGGAGCCAAGAAATTCGAAATATTGAAGGATTTTTTTAGAAAATTCTGAAAGACAAGCTAGAGTATTTGAAGAACACATTAAAATCTGATCCAAATACTTGCTCCATAGTTGCTTCTTTTGGAAACACTACTCCCTGTTGGCATTTTTGCCACATTAAATTTTGACAAATTTTTGCCTAAGTGTGAAGCGCACTTCGCCAACGAAATCATCTTCTTGGAGTTTTAAATCAGCGAAACGCATGCAAAAGTGTTGGCATTTTTGCGGGCCCTAAAAGAGGATGATAAATTGGATGAAATGATCTTTAGATATTTCATTGTTGTAGATCTTTTCGTAAGCTTTCCGACAATATATTATAATAGGCGATCGGATTAGCGGATCAAAAGTTATGGCCCCGGGAAGCTATACCACCAAGGATAGCTTCAAGCACAAAGGATGCTTTCGCTCCACAAATCCCTTTCACTCCACCTATGGTGCGAAAATCCCTTTCGCTCCACAAATCCCTTTCGCTCCACCTCTGGTGCAAAAATCTCTTTCACTCCACCTCTAGAGCAAAAATTGGCCAGAGTGCAAGGAAAGTTTCTAAGGCAAGGAAGAGGACACTTTCGCTCCAGTCGCTCCACTAGTGGAGCGAAAATCAAGCAAGGCGCAACATAAGACAAGTATGAGGCTAAAGTGCAAGGGAAAGTCAACATCTTGGTCGAAAGGATTGTCGCTCCACTAATGGAGCGAAAGCCTCCGTCGCTCCACCCAAGGAGCGACACTCAAGGGAAAGTCAAAGGGCCCGGTCAAACTTGTCGTCGCTCCACCAGTGGAACGAATCTTCCAGTCGCTCCACCAGTGGAGCAAAATTCTCCGTCGCTCCATACAGTGAGTGACATCCAAAATGAAGGTGCAAATTGTCTAAGTACAAGGCCAAAGGTGTTTTTCGCTCCACTTGTGGAGCAAAAGCTGGCCAGAGTACAAAAAAGTTTCTAAGGCAAGGAAGATGACACTTTCGCTCCACTTATGGAGCAAAAGTTGCTCCAGTTATGGAACGAAACTCCAGGTGGACCCCAAACACAGCGAAAGTTGTCTTGAACCATCATGGACTGCCCGGAATCGTCATAAACTGCCCAAAACCGTCATGGACTGCCAAACCGACCCCGAAGCTGCGCTCTGAGCCGTCCGATCATGGTGGATCATCGAAACCTTCTGCATTCAAGACTAAGTTATCTGCAAGATCAAGTCGAATTTATGATGATTAAGTCGGTTTTGGATCAAATCTATCTAAGTGGTTGGGGATTAATGTTTTGAGGGGCAGAGGCCTCTATAAAAGCTGCATTTTTCTCTGTAACTAAGGATGGACAATCTCTACTAAAAAAGCAGCTGTATAATTTGAAATCTGCTTCCAAAATATAGGCTTTTGGTTCTGGTTTTGAGTATTTTGTCTCTGTGTATGACTTCTATCATGTTATTTCTGTTAAGTTAGTCTCTTTATCATACGGCTTGAATTCTGTTTCCTGGATTTAGCTATTAGTAGAGGATTAATTCTGGAGTACCCTTGGAGTTTATGCAATTTAGAAGGTTTAATATTGGTTTATGTTAAACGTCTATTGTTTTGATTGTTGTTGGTTCAAGTGTTAGGTTGTGTATCGTGCTTCCTATCCATCACCTCATATTTCAGGCTTTTAGCCTTTACCCATTCCTTTCAGTAATTTCCCTCTCTTTCAACATCTTCCTAACCCTTATCTCAAAAAACCCCATTTTTATTTTTGGAACCAGCCCTACTGGTGGATTGTCACGGAGGACATTTCTTTCCTTTGGACATTCAATGCTTGGCAACGGGTCTAGGGCGCTGCAGACTTGGAAATTCTGCGTTTAGGCCGATTCGATTGCCAACACTCCTCTAGAGCCTGCTAACAGAAATGAGGTGAATCAAATGTCAAATAATGAACGGGAATAACCTATCTGAGAACACTTGTTCTGCATCAACTACTTTGAACAATGAATCCTTTGAAGTGACACCACAAGATAGTTGCAAACCAAGCTCCAAAAGTGCAAACTAATGTTTTCAGAAAACATTCGAAAAGACAATCCTTGTCCCATAAACCTCACTCCATAGCCACCGCTATGGAAAACATAATTCCTCTAGAGTCATTGTTGCAAGATATCAAGAACCGAGTTTCTAAATCTATTAATGGAGGTTCAAAGCTCCTCTGATACCATGTAGAATTTCATGGTAAGGCCTTGACACTTTATACCATATTGGAATATGCATTAATATTCAATCAATAGATTACTTAGATAACTGCATAAAGATAAGATATTCTTATTATTGTCCACAAATGGCCAAAGTAGGCCAATGGGACTTATTGAAAAGAACTTTTACAAATTACAATGCATAGTTGAGAAAATCAGAATCGGCAAAAAATTGGGGAAAGAATTGGCAAAAAAAAAAATGAAGAAAACGAAAATTTTCAGTGAAAAAATGTTTTTTTCATGCATATTACAATGAATTAACATTATGCAAATCAATAATTGCAATAAAAGCAATAATTCATGTCAAGACATCATACAAGGCTCAAGCTTTAAGTACACATGAAAGTGACAAAACACATCTTGTATTGCTTATAATATGAAAAGGTACAAAGTTACAAAGTAACAAGAAGGAAAAAAAGGTTTCTTTTTTTATATGCCTGCACATAGATACAAGTAACAACAAAGTTACAATCACTTGAAAAAAAGGAAAAAAACCTAAACCTTAAACCAAATGGCTAGGGTTTAGGGTTTAAAATTGAAACATTGACAGCTGAAAAATGGTCTTGCATACATAGTTATCAGGAAACAATATTTACTTAAAAAAAGGAGGAAAGAAAAACCTAAACCCAAAAACCTAGGGCCTAGACTAGGGTTTAGGTTTTGAACTTCAAGTTCAAAGTTTCAAATTCAAACATTAACAGCTGAAAAATGGGCTTGCATACATAGTTACCAAGCAGCAATATTTATTTAAAAAGAGGAGGAAAAAAAACAAAACCCTAAATTCAAAACCCTAGGGCCTAGGGTTTAAACTTCAAAGTTCAAAGTTTCAAACATTAACAGCTGAAAAATGGGCTTACATACATAGTTATCAGGCACAATATTTGCTTAAAAAGAGGATTTTGGGTTTAGGGCTTACACTTTAAACTTTTAAGTTCAAACATTAACAGTTGAAAAATGGGCTTGCATAAAAAAACCGTAAATTACCGTAGCCTAAAAAAAAAAAAAAAATGTAGTTTTTTTTGAAAAAATCGGCAAAAAATCTTTGCATTGCTGAGAGTTTGCCAATTGCATTGGCATTTAAAAAAATGGCAAAAAATCGGGATTCTGCAGATTTTTTGCAGATTTTCTCAACTATGCACTGTAGTAACCAAAAAATGCCACGAAAATAAGCTAAACTAGAGTAAAGAATCTAGTGTAAACTACTCTAAAGTGGAACAATTGTATGGCATAAAATTACAGCCTCAAGGGTTACCCAAAATGGATAAACCCTAACATGCTAAAAGTAATGATTAAGAGAGAGCTAGAAGTTGAGGTACAATAGAGATAGAAAGGAGCTGCAATGAATCTAAGTGCCAACATTAGTCTATAGTGGGGTGGAAAGTAGAAGCACAGTCGTCTTCACCATCCCAAAAGGGCCAACATAGGATCTAATTATGCTCCCAAGAAATGGTCAGGACTAAGAGGGGCTAGTTGGATCCTAGGACATGGAGTTCGACCCCTCAAGACTCTTCGAGCATCAATGGTTGTTTAAACAGTAGAAGAGGACAAGAAACTGCTAAGTTGCTTCTATCTACAACTTCTCGGTATGTGAAGGGTGGTCAAAACCTGATGCCAAAGAATTGCAGTCTTGTCCTGTCATAAGTGAGAAGAAAGAACTGAAGCCCTAGTAGCCACTCTTGTATGCAAACAAGGGCACATGGATTTGTCATAAACATTTTAGATAGTTTTAGCTTCAAATGAGCACTTATTACTCTCGATTGCAAAGACGGAGTGAAAGAATGAGGTGATTAATCAAGTAGTATTTTATCTCCCTTGTAATAACTAACGCCAAAGAGTGATAGCTTCCCTGAGGTAAAGAACCAAGCATCTTTAGTCAGGATAGCTGAAAAAAGTGGCAAGCGATCCACCTAAGTCTCTATTCAAGCAATAGTACCTCCCTCAAATCTCATAATAAACAAAACACCCAAAGATGAAATGTTCTTGAGTCTCCACCTCTCAAATAGAGCAAAGACAACATACCCTCTCCTCTTGAGGAATATGGTGGTTCGTCTCCACCTGCAACTGATGTGAGCATAATCTGAGCTAACCAAGAGGAATCCTTAGGCTATGCATCCAATGCCACTCGACATAATTAGGACGAGTAATAAAGCCATTCTCAATCCTCATGAAATGTTAAGCATAGAAGCTCAACTTAAGACTAAGAGATTGAGATGCAGCGACCTAAGTGATCTGAATATATTGTCGATAAACATCATCTCTGACTGCTTGATTAATCATCATCTTTATGGGGAAGAAGGTTGGGAGGAGCATTTAAAGCATATTTGAATGGAGATAATTGATCTATGGAGATGCCAACTATTCGAAGAAGAGAAATAAAATTCGAGTATCGTCCATGATGACGACCAAAAGAACCCCTAGAGGTAATGCATTTGAAGAGCAAAGCGCCAAATATGGGTATCTCTCTTGGCCTGAGGTGTAGTCACCCATGGATCTAAGGCGATAAAGTTGAAAAATAATTGTGAATATGCTCTCAAGAAGGCAAAGAGGATGAGCGCCAAACTCCACCTAAACAATACATTGGGGAATTGTTCATTTACCTTAGATAAGCAAAATAGTTTGGACCCACTCAGTGTGAGCACAATAAACACACCCTAGACTTGGGACCTCAATTCTTAGATCTACAAAGGACTGCGGGTTCAAATTATGTAATCAAAGAGGTATCTTTGTAGGTGTGTCTTGGAAGCATTGGTGTTCCAAGACAAATATAGATGCGTATCCCTTGCAAAGACATGACTGTGAAGCTGGCTAAAGATTGAGGGAATGACCTATAAATTCAACCCCCAAGTATAAGTAGTGGTGATCTCAATGGGCTCACCCTTATAGAAGAACTGAAACTTAGATAGGGTAGTCTTTGATGTGTTGAAGATCATCTCCTCAATCTTGCTAAGATCGATTGTCAGTTGTTTTAAGTCTTAAAATTGAGCAAGAGCATCCAACTATCTTTGCAAACCCTTAGGAGTGCAAGTGAGAAGAACAACACCATCTGCAACATGCAATATATCTATCAAGAAATGATGTAGAAGACAATCATCGTCAACATGTGTGTTTTGATGAATAAAATTTTCAAGCTCATCAATGTAGATCCCAAAGAGTGAAGGAGAAAGAGGACAACCTTGTTTGATGTCAATGGTGCTTTGGACATCCTTTGAGAAACCAAAAGTTGTTTGAAAATGGTCAGCAACCACCTCATATAGTCTCTTGGCGGCGGTGATAAAGAGCTTCGAGATGTCGGTGCCATGTAATCTTTGAAATAAAAGATGCTTGGGAACAATGTCAAAGGCGTTTATAAAGTCCACAAAACAACAAAATACTTTAGAAGGCCGTTGGCAAGCCTCCTCAACAATAGCCTTGAGAGTGAAAACATGATCACAAGTCTGATGATCCCTCCTAAACCCAGCCTAACCTCTTGCTCTAATCTTGCCCTGATACAAGACTTTTGAGAGTTTCGTATTCAAAATTGTTGCATAGAGCTCAGCAAATGTATGCTCAATCATGATAGTTTTGCAGTTATTCGGATCTAAATAGTCCCTAGATTTGTGGATGGGGTAAATAATATGTTGTGACCAGGAGGCAGGGAACCCAAAACAAACAACCTCATTGAATAATTCTGCAATGGGATAGCCTAAGAGCTTCAGCACCATACTTTATAACTCAGCCTGAAATCCATCAAAATCAAAAGGCTTGCTAGTGCTTAATTTATGTATAGCTCTTTTGATGTTCCCTGAAGAGAAGAGGTGACATGATGGGTCGGAGGAGTGGAGGGGGAAGAGATATCTATGATAGGCTGCCCTAGGATATCATATAAGGAATTAGCATGGGAGACCCAAGACTTGTCATTGATGCACATGGGATGGGACTTCCTATGAAGAAGAGTGTGCCAATAGGCTCTGGGAGAGTGATGAAGAGCATCTAGAAGCTTACAACACATGGAGATAAGAGCAAAATGGAGCTTCTGATGCATGGACGTGCATTCCACATCATACCAACAATTCATGGGGCACCCCATCATTACTGATAAACAAACGATCATCACCGATTCAATGAATCAAAGGAAAACTTAAATACTTAACAGGCTTTTTATTAAGTTTTAGTTACAATGTTATCTTTACAAGTTGAATTATGGACCTATAGGCTCATACAATAAACCCCAACTCATACTATACAATGCTAGCCCATAGGCTTGCACAAATACAATTTGTCATACAATGTTGCCCTTGGTTAATGAGGGAAGATACACATTTCAACATGTGTCACACATGTTATAATTTATTCATATTGGTATCAACCCAAAGCCGTGGACATTTCACTAAATTGCATGTATGTATAATTGAACTTTGGGATTTTGCTAAACATGAAAAAATACATGTTTCATGGTCTTTTATACAACTTTAAATATTACAAACATCCCTTGCATGCATGTCCCATATAGTTTTTGCATCCAACCAAGAAACATTTAACTTTTATAGCTACAGATATAGATATGTTTTATGAACAACATTGTCAATTTTTATGATAGTGATTGTACTGATGTACATGCTTGTGTGGCCACATACATAGAAGTAACAAAGCTCAATTTATAATTTAAAATCCTATAATATGCACTCTTTACAAATTAGCATGCTGCCAAATGGCTGAAAATATATTTTATCCACCTGTAGCATTGTTTAAATTTGAGTGAGTGCAGTATGAATTCATTGTTTAGGTGGTATATTCATCGAACATTATGACAGGTAGATGAATAAAATACCAATCTCTTGTCATCATACTATCTGAATTTTAAAAAGATGCCATCAAACATCATTCGTGCACCACATTTGAATGCTGTTAAAACTTTGGGTTATTAGTCTCTTCTTATCCAAACTGAAGAGAGTTGAAAACAATTAAGTGCTCTCAGATAGTCGAATAGTCTAAGAAAATAATGCTGTGTGGGGATAATCTTTTCAAGACACACATATACACATTAGGTGCACAAATTTTCCCCCAAAAGAAAGAACAGCCGATGTATAAGTGCTAATTGAAAGTCATGTATGAGGTTTGAGGATTCTGCTACACTGTTAGTTTGTGTACACACATTTGCTTGTGTAGTTGAATCTCATTGACTCGTTAGTAAGTTATTCATTGCGGTGAATGCATCTCCATCAGATATACATTGGCAATTTTTCAACCATTTTCTACACCAAATTTTGTGTCTCAGGTTGTTATTTGTTCTGTAGATGCAAGTTGTTTTAAGTTAGGACTATGTATTTGGTGTATCTTTATTTGGCTTTTATAACAAGTTCTATGGTGTAATTTTTGTTTGCCAATAACATAGGTGTTCATCTTATGGGAATAAACTTTTGATGTATTTTCATTCAGCATATGCCTATATTTCTTTTTTTTACTTAATATTTGAAGAAGCTAACTACACATTTGTTTCCGACTTGGTTGGAGATAGACGGGCAATGAGTTTGCATCGAGCAGTTGCTCTCTGCATTGATCATTGTCATGCTTACGAAGTGGACAACACTGCAGATGAAGGATGGTTTAAGACTGTTGTCTTGGCAGGGGGATCAGCATGTTTGCCTGGCCTGGCTGGTATGCCACTTTAATTGTTTTTTTATGCATTTCCTATCTCATTCTCTTCTAATGGGACATAAATTAAGACAGAAGGAAGTAGAATGGAAGGAAATAATAAATCAGATAGCAGTTGATGATTTTTAATCTGCTTCATGGTCAGTCTCCATTGTTGCTATCAAAATGGAAAGAAATTTCAGTATAGTTGCATCAGAATTTCTATATTTTATTTTGAGAGAGATTGAGTCTAATGTAACTTGGTTCCATGTCTTCTGCAACATGTTTATGACAGCTATAATTAGGACAAAATGCAGGTATGTTTCTGGGTCTTAGACAAAATCTGCTAAAGACATAAAGCCAATCATTCTAAAATTCGGCCATTTCTTTGGTTGATTACAGTACACTGGACAAACCATCCGTCGCAGCTAGTTCTTTAGCTTCTTGTGCTATAGGTCAGAAGATATACCAGCACAGTGGATAACAGTTCCCAAAAAAGAAAACGTCAGATGTCATTTTTCAATAGTTTTGGGTGAAAATCTTTCAGAGTGAACAATGTCATTCTAAGTTCTTGTCAGAAATATTAAGTGTTCTAATTAATAATTGTGGTTTCCAAAAAGGTTGCTTCACAAGCACAATACCTTAAATAGCCATTAGTTGAAATACTCATATACTTCCAACCATTCTTAGAAAATAAGTATCTTGATACATCTATATTAGACTTCTTACTGTCACAAGCTTGCTTCTTGATCTACTAATGTTCTCTGGAATGGATACTTCTCTGTGAAAAAACGTCCTTAATAGGAGTCTCTCCTTATGATTTGGTGCATTTTATATGTACTTAAAGTTGCTTCATCTATGTGATCTTGTTATGCCGGAGTCCTTTCCAGGAATTGTGATTAATTGCTATCTGAGTACATAAAAATTTTAAATTACTCATATACAGGTTTCCATGGGGTGCCAACATTTCAGTAAACCAGGCTTTTTGCTTCTTTGTCTTGGCATGCATATTTAGAAAACAAAATCTCTATAATATATATAGGGAATAATGCAATTGGGAACTCCATTTATGACTGTATAACTGAAAACCAATCCCATTTAGTGTGTTCAAAATGGCATCCTGTTTTTGATGAAACATGCCTATGCAGAATTCACTAACAATTAAGGAGTACATAGCCTTATAGATATTGACACCGCTGAGCCCATTTATGTACAAAGTTGATCATCTATCTTTGAAACGAAGATCAAGTAAAGGTAATTCCTTCTCAAGAAAGCTTCCAAAGTTAAATCTTTAGCGGTAAATACTATTAAAAGCTTTGACTCTGTGTGGGACATTTGTCAAAGAAATTGATAGGAGTGAAAAGACAATACATATTACAGGACTATGATAGAGAAATGTAAAAGGAAAGGCATTGATCAATAGAAGCAATGAATGACCAGGAAATTAAGATAGACCCTAAATAATTATTGAAACCATATCCTTGATGCCACAAAGCCTCTTACCACGAGGGAAAGACTGCATATTCTTCTTTAAAACTAGATTTCATATTATCACAGTGGTGTGTCTGAAATAGGCTGGCTCAATCATAGCAATGTAATTGTTGCACATGGATAATAATTATGCCAGAGGAAATTGTGTTGAATTTGACCAGAACAAAATGTTAGGTAAGACAAAAGAATTACAGAAATGACATGCCATGACAGGTAATAAAAAACATTCCTTTTTCATAGAGTAAAATCCGTATGTACCCAGACAAAAAACGTCGTACCTGAAACATAGCCATATGAGGTATGCAGGTGCAAAATGCACCATTTGCCGCACTGACGATGCACCAGATGTGTATGGGTGCACCAGTACATTGATTGGTTTCACAGCACTCACCCTCCATGAAAACTCTCACAAAAGTGATTGCAAAATAATATTATAATTGAAATAATATAAATGAGATTCCTGAAAATTACGATAACGAACACTTCAATCTTTACAAACTTGTTACTTAACGTAATCTCTGTTCTGCTTATAACATTTTTCGATGAGGGCAAGTGTTGATGAAGATGAATGAATGAATGAAAGATTTTAATTACGTCCGTGAGACCCAAATATGGTCTATGGGACCTCAAATATGGAAGTACAATTACTCAAATCATATCATATGATCTTTAATATCTTTGAGAAGGTTGTTCCTTCTCTTGCTGATTTGTGTTAGCAATTCTCCAACTTTTTTATTTTACTGTCTTCAAATAAATCTGTCATAAACTTGTTCCCAAGTGTTTCTTTGTATTTGTCACGGATATCTGAAAAACTCGGGCATTTATAGATGAAGTGTTCCTCTGTCTCTACTGCCTCTGTGCTACATAGAGTACATATCCTTTCTTCCCATTGTTCTTTGTGCGTTGTCCATCTCCCTGTTTCACATCTAAGCCTATGAGAGCTAGTCCTTATCTGAGCAATGAGTATTTTTTCCTTCCACTTGATTTCAGCGCCTATATACGCTTTTTCCTTGTGGTCATACGTTGGGTTAAAATTTGCAATATAATATTTTCTTTTCCTGCTTGCATTTTTCCACATTCCACTTTTGAACTTTTCATTCACATAATATTTTATGTCTTTGTTGACATTTGGGCATTCATTTATGTTGATTTCCCAACGTTTCATCCATTTCTGATTTTGTTTCATCCATGTATTCTTTCGCCTATGCAACTCTTCGTTCTTAGCTGCCCTAGGCCATCTATCATTTGTCATGTTTTCTGTTTTTTTCAAGTAATATAACAACTTGGTCATAGCAATTTCTTCTAAAGGGAACATTCCAGTTTCAGCTAGAATAATTTCATAAGGGGTTGTGGCCTTAATTTTGAGAAAGTTTGTGATTAGATATTTTTGAATCCTTTCTATTTGCCTCCATTTTGCATTTGTTGTGCCACTAGCCCACACATCGCAACCATACAACAAAACCGGTGTAACAAGTAGGCCAAATAAGACCTTGGTGGTCTTCCAGTCCCACAACTCGGCATTCCTACACCTGTTTTGAAGTGCATATAGTGCTCTCCAGCCAATTTGAGTTCTTTTCATCCTACATGTATTCCAATTAAGTTTGTCATGAAAGTCTATGCCCAGTTATTTGTATTCTCCTACTACATCAAGCGGTTCTCCTGCAAACTGAAATTTGAGTTGTTGCTTCTTCTTTTTTGCTGAAAAAATCATAATTTTTGTTTTGCTCGTGTTCACATGCATCCCAACTTCTTTACAAAAGAGTTCTAGAGCTTGAAGGTGATCTTCTAGATCTTTGGCTGTTTTGGCCACAAGAATTACATCATCTGCATACATGAGGAGTTTTACCACATATTTGGCTAAATGCACACCCTCTCCCCCAAATTTGTTTATCCATTCTTCTAACTTGTCAATGTACAGCCCAAATAAGGTCGGAGATAGAGGGCAACCTTGTTTGACACCTATGTCACTACCAAAACATTTAGATAACCCTTCCTGTGTTCTGATTCTAGCCTTTACATGTTCATATAGTCTGTGAATTGCTACCCTGTAGTGAATTGGAACCTCTAGCTCTTCCATTCTACTCCATAATTTTTTCCTTGGCACTGTGTCAAATGCCTTTTTGAAGTCTACAAAACAGCAAAAAGCCTCCTCTTTTTTGTCCCATATTTTTTCCACTATGTGTTTGAGCGTGATACAGTGATCAATAGTTGAATAGTAACTTAACACAATAGACTTCACATTACTTTTGAATGTGAGGAGTTTTACATGTATGTAATGCGCAATGTACATATATATAATGCATCCCATTTGCCTTTATTGTGATAAGCTATAAATTGTTAACAAATCAGCAAGGGATCAATCATACAGATTTGGGAAGGTTCTCATGCAGGAAGACAGAGGCAACATGTTCTACTTTTGCTTCCATGTTGCCTAATAAATCTTGGATTGTATTGCCTGGTTGTTAATACTAATATGCACTTCAACCATATATTTCTTTGGATTTTAAATCATTTTTTTTAAATGTTTAATGTTAGGTATCTTGTGTTTTTATGTTTGGTATTTAGTTTTTTTTTTTTGGTTAAATAAAAATTAAAAAAAAAGAGGTAGATCTTGCTAGGATAAAATTGGCTAATTTTTAATTGATTTTCTAAACTTAAAAGATAAACTATCCCAGTTTTTTTTAAATGGGTTATATGGTACTGAAAGGGTCCCCACCTATATAACATTGTGGCCACATAGTGGTATCACCATAGCTTGGCAATTATGCATAAATTACTTGTCAAGATTCGAACCTTGGTCTCCTCCTTGAAAGTCAAGGAATTTAACCAGTTAAGCTAATCCCATTTGATTAACTATCCAAGTTTTTATGTTTAATCTTTTTGAAATAAACTTAGATTTAAAAAAAAAAAAAAATCATTGTATTAAATTGATTTATTTTGTAAATTTTAGTTATTTTAAATTATATATGTGATGATTGGAAAGTAGCAACAAGTGTGAGCAAATAGCAAGCTTGAGCTTGAGAGTTCTTGCTCTACACCTGTAGATGAATTCAAAGAACAAAAGACTTTTATGAGGAAAAGTGGATAGCAAGGAAGGAAAGTCATTTATGGTAGCCCTAGTTGGAAGAAATGATGTCCCACTTGAAGTAAGGATGCCCTAGTTGAGCAAAAAAAAGGAAAAATTAATCTATGTTAGTCCCTATCCAAGCGATAGATGTTTCAACAGAAGTGATTATCAAGGATGAGATGACAAAGCATGGTATAATAGATCCTAAAGGAAGAGGGTTAATATGTAAGTTCAATGGAAACTGGTCAACCTATTCAGAGATTCAAAAGTGGATTCAACAAAAGTGGGGATTGATTTCATATTATTCAATAACTTTCATAGTATTCATGGACTTCTTCAGCTTTGATACTTCGGCCTCGACTGCTAGGAGAGATTAGTTTTTGGGGGGTTCTTGCAGCTTCCTCCTCCTGGGCTGCTCCCTCCCCCCCCTCCCTCTCTCCCTGTTCTTCTTGGCATGCATTTCACTCTTCTAGACTACAACCCTTCCTCCCTCCTCTTCTCTCTCTTATTTTTTTTCCCTTTCTCTTTATCCCGATTGTCGGGTTTCGTCTTGTTTATTTCTTAGTTATTTTCTTTGTTGGCCTTTTAGCCTTCTAGTTGGCAGTCATTATTGTACTTCTTATAGTCCCTTGGGTCTTTTTTGGCCCACCGTGGACATTAATAATAATAATTATATATATATATATATATATATATATATATATATATATATATATATATATATATATGTTGTTTTCTCCAGTTTAGAGGTCAGGGATAAAATAATGGGTGGGTCCATGGTTTAGGGTGCCTTGTATTTAAGACTGTGGAGTGAATATTGAGATTCTCTGAGATTGTAACTTGTAAAAGGCTTCTAGTGTGGATCGGGCATGGATCAGGCTTTTTGGACTTCCAATCAACTTATCGACAAGGAGGTTTTGAAGAATATTGGTGATATTCTAGGGGATCTCATCCAAGATAGCCCATCTATTAAGGAGTGAAAGCATGGTTGAGCCATGTGTTGCCATGGTTATTTCAAAACCCTTACCAGAATGCATTAAGATTAAATCTTGATGTTATCAACAAGTGGATTATGAAAAGATGGCATTCGATGTCACAATTATTATGAGACCAGACATATGACAAAATATTACAAAGTGAAAACAACAGAGAAAGAGATGAAAAGTTTTGGTTATGAGACAAAACTGAAATATGAAGCAAGGGAATCATATTATAGTAGAAGCTGGACAAGATCAAGGATATTCCACTGCAAAAAAAATGGCAAAGAAAGCCCCTCTACCTCATTACATGGCGAAGGTTGCTAAGGTTTATTCGGAGCAAACATTAGAAAAAATTAGGGGATTAAGTGTTTAAAAGGTTTACTCATTATTTAGCTGAAGATGCTGAAAGAATGGACAGAGCTTTATTAAGCATCTTGTGCCTCAGGAAGTTGGAGGAATTTTGGAAAAACACCTAAATGTTTTGAAGACTTCCAATGTCGTTTTAGATGCTAGTGGCTTGGTCGTTGGTTTATTGTTAATCAGTTAGGTAGGGTAGTAAAAGAGTCAAAATAAATTAAAACAAAGGTGACTATTTCATAGCCTAAGATATTTGGCCATAATTATTTGAAATAAATTACAAATCATAGAATTTTGTTGTTATTTCAACCACTCACAGGGTTAGTTTCTGGACAATGTAGATGGCATTTGGTATTTGATAACCAAAAATTACAATAAAAATGCCTACATACTATACAAAGCTCGTTTTTCCCCTCTCCTTCTAGTGGGTTTGCTCAAGACAGATCTTCTAAAATAGAATAGCAATTTCCTCCCAAGTTTTTTGTTTCAATCTCTACATTATTTTCAGAAGTTTGTTTGGGAGGGACTCCAGGGAGCTCCAGATAAGTTTCTAAGGCGGCTGCTTATGGTTTTCTTTGTGTTCTTCCTGATAGATATTCACTGCATGCAGAAGTCCAGCAAGTTATAAGGATCTTAGTTGCACCTCCATGGACAGTGTTAGAGTTGTGGTTCAACAAGGTAGTAAATAACGTGGAAAATAACCATCTGATTTGCACACATTAGACAAGCATCATTCAGCTGTTAGTGTAATTTCAATTAAATCTTACACTTAGACCATAACTAGGTGGGCCTGGTCTCGGCGTTGTTCTGCCGCAATTTCGCGACATGTCGCGATTTCGCGACTTATTGTCGGGGGGCGGCCGTTGTTAGGTTTGGTGTCGCGATTTCGCGACATGTCGCGTTTTCGCGACATGTTGTCTTCTGACTTCTTTGCTGTCGGTTGGGATGTCTTCTCTCCCTCTTGTAACTGTTATTTGTTTTAATACAAGTTTTTTTCATTTTTTTCAAAAAAACTAGGTGGGCCTGGTCTCCCAACAGCATGGACTACTTGCTATGGATATTACTCTGGCACCATCTGCGTAGGTCTCATGACATTCTTAGAACTCAATGTGACTTTAACAAACCCTTTGTTTTAATTTAATCAATATACTAAATTCCAACATAACTTCTGTTGAGAAAAACAGCTGCATCACAATATTCATTGATGTAATAGGTTATATACAAGAGAGGGCATATGCTGTTAGTATTACACTTGGACCATAACTAGGTGGGCCTGGACTCCCAACAACATGGACTACTTGCTATGGATATTATTGTTAGGAAGTGAAGTCACTATGAAGTACAGACAGTAGAAAAGAGGACTGCAGTAGGCCAGACGTCTGACCAGTTAGACGTCTAGGTAAGACGTCTAGGCAACAGGCCAGACGTCTGACTTGCTAGACGTCTATGCAGCAGGCCAGACATTTGGGTTGCCAGACGTCTAGGATGGCAGACGTCTGGGTAGGCCAGACATCTGGGCCAGACGTCTAGGCTGGCCGTCTGACCTGCTAGACGTCTAGGCAGCATGCCAGACATCTGGGCTGCCAAACGTCTAGGCTAGACGTTTGGGCCAGCAGACGTCTGTCAGCCTAGACGTCTAGGCTTCCAGACGTCTAAACAAGTAGACGTCCAAATAGACGTCTAAACGCAGAAGACGAACAGGTTCAGGCGCCTTCCTTGGGAGCGAAAACAAACAACTTCAGTTTGCATCTTCCTTCTACTCTACAAAAGGGATGTGATCCTTGCATATGTGATGTTGTTAAAAACGTTGAAAAACGTGAATGTAAAGTTTGCTGAAAATAATAAAAGGAGAAGTTGCCATTGCCCCGTGGTTTTTCCTACACATTGTAGGTTTCCACGTAAATCTTTGTGTCACTTGTGTTGTCTTTGTTTTTCTGTTATTGTGCTTCTATTTGCAGGTATAAAATATGAAGTCTTTCCTAACATCTGGTATTAGAGCTCAAGGTTTTGTGCGAGGGGGAGCTGCAAGAATGACAGGTGTAACCAAGTTCGAGATTGAGAAATTTGATGGCAGGAACTTCACTCTATGGAAGATGAAGGTGGAGGATTTGTTGGTTCAGAATGACCAAGCTCAAGCCTTGAAAGGGGTCACGAGTAAACCGAGCAACATGAAAGATGAGGAGTGGGCAACGCTTAACAGGAAGGCGGTTTCTACAATCCGTCTCTGCCTAGCGGACTCCGTCTTGTTCAATATAACTGAAGAGAAGACCGCGGAAGCCCTTTGGCAAAAGCTTGAAAAGTTGTATGAAACAAAATCAGCAACAAATAATGTTTTTCTAAAAAAGCAGCTTTATAGCTTGAGGATGAAAGAAAGTTCATCCGTTGTAGATCATTTGAATGAGTTTAATACTCTTATCAGTAAATTGGTTTCAGTTAATGTGAAGATGGAGGATGAAGATAGAGATATCACCTTACTTTGTTCCCTCCCGGACATTTGGGATCCGATGGTAATGACCATCAGTAATTCATCATCAAGAACTCTCAAATTTGATGATGTGGTAGCCGCTTTGTTGGCAGAAGAGTTGAGGCGAAAAACGTCTCTGGAACCCTCAACCAATGAAGCCCTATCTGTGAGAGGTCGATCTTTCGAGGGGAGTAAACAAGGTAGAAAACAGTCTAGATCTAAGTCTAAAGGACGTAAGCAGAAAGGGAAGTGCTGGCATTGTGGGAAGCTAGGACACTCAAAGAAGGACTGTTGGCAATTAAAGAATGGTGAAAAGCAAAATCAGCCATCAGCTGAGGCCAGTGCAGCAGATTCAGGAGAGACGACAACATGTGAAGCCTTTTGTATCAGTAATAGCAGATTTGTTTTATATACCGGGGTTTTGGACTCAGGTGCATCTTTCAACATATCTCCCCACAGAGACTGGTTTGACAAATATCAACCATACTGTGGTGGAAAGGTCTATTTGGGTGATGATCACCCTTTAGAAATTGTGGGAAGAGGGGATATAAGGATTAGGCTGGATGATGGTAGAGAAAGGATGTTGTGTGATGTGCGACATGTGCCCGTTATGAGGAAGAATTTGCTCTCAATCAAAATGATGGATAAGCTAGGGTATTCAGTCACTTTCAGTAACAACTACTGCAAGATTACCAAAGGATCTCTTGTAGTAGCAAAGGGAGAATCTTATGGGACCTTATACCATTTATGCGGTGATACGGTGTCAAACCATACAGCAGAAACAACTTCTGTTCAGGATGCATTAATGCTATGGCATCAACGCCTAGGCCATATGAGTGAAAAAGGCCTGAAAATTCTGCACGACAGAGGTATGCTTTATGGGATTAAGTCTTGTAATTTAGACTTATGTGAGCATTGTAATTTTGGTAAACAAAAAAGGGTTCGGTTTATAGCAAGTCCTGATATATATACATTCGGATATATTTGGACCTGTCCCCACTTAGTTCTTGAATGGCGCCATCTATTTTCTGACTTTTATAGATGATTATTCCAGGAGAGTGTGGGTTTATTTTTTGAAGAAGTCGGAAGCTTTGCAGAAATTTAAAGAGTTCAAAGCACAGGTAGAGAAGAGTTTGGGCAAGTCGATTGTATGTCTCAAGTCAGATAATGGGGTTGAATATGGCTCCAAGGAATTTGATAAATTTTGTATGCAAGAAGGTATTAAACACCAGAAGACTGTACCATACACTCCACAACAAAATGGTGTGGCTGAGCGGATGAATCGCACAATCATGGAATGTGCAAGAAGCATGCTTAGCGCAGCCATGTTGGAGAAAAATTTTTGGGCAGAGGCTGTTAATACAACTATTTACCTTATTAACAGGTCACCTACAACTGCGTTGGATGGACAGATTTCGGAGGAGGTTTGGTGTTGTAAGCCAATTGATTACTCTCATCTGCGTACCTTTGGCTGTGATGTGTTTGCCCATGTACCCAAAGAAAAAAGGTCCAAGCTTGACCCGAAGTCAAGCAAATGTGTTTTTCTCGGCTATGGAGATATAGTGAAGGTTTATAGATTGTGGGATCCTACTGCCCACAAGGTAATTATTATCCGGGATGTAATTGTTGATGAAAAATCCATGCAAAGGAAGGAGGTACAGCAAAATCCTTCTGTTGCACCTGTTGAAGTAGAATTGAGTGAAAATCAGCATGCTGAAGTCTTTGATCAGCATGCAGAACAACAAGTAGAGCAGCCACAACGGTCACAAGACCAAGAGCCACAATTGACAGATCATTGGGTTAGAAGATCTACACGTCCACAAAAGTGTCCGGAAAGATATTCTCATGTGTATCAGTCCTCTTTTGCTTTGTTAACTAATGATGGTGAACCTAGTTCATATTAGGAAGCTAGAGAGTCTGAAAATGCAGAAAAGTAGAGGAAATCCATGGAGGAGGAAATCGAGGCACTTCGCAAGAATAAAACGTGGGAACTTGTGGATCTCCCACCTGGAAGAAAGACTGTTGGAAACAAATGGGTGTACAAAGTGAAGAAGAACAACGATGGGCTGTTGAAACGCAATAAAGCTTGCTTGGTGGCAAAAGGATATGTGCAGAAGTCAGGTATTGAATTTAATGAAATTTTCTCTCCAGTTGTGAAGATGACTACTATTAGAGTTCTACTTGCACTTGCAGCTGTACAGGATTTAGAACTGGAGCAGCTTGATGTAAAGATTGCTTTCTTGCATGGTGATCTCGAGGAAGAGATATATATGGATCAGCCTGAGGGCTATGAGGAAAGAGGCAAAGAGCATTTGGTTTGCAGACTGAAGAAATCTCTGTACGGGTTGAAACAGGCACCAAGGATGTGGTACAAGAAATTTGACACCTTCATGAAGAGCCAAGGTTTCAGCAGGAGTGAAGTTGACCATTGTGCATACTATAAGAGGTTTGATGATGGCAGTTTTATTATTTTGTCGTTGTATGTTGATGATATGCTGGTTGCAGGCCCCAACATGAAGAAAATCATTGATCTTCAGGCTTAGTCATCTAGGACATTTGAAATGAAGGATTTAGGAGCAGCAAACCAAATTTTAGGGATGAAGATACATAGGGACAAAAAAGGAAGAAAGATCTGGTTAAGTCAAAAGTCATATATAGAGAAGATTCTGCAACTCTTCAATTTGCAGAATGCAAAACCAGTTAGTACCCCACTTCTTTCATACTTAAAGTTGTCTTCCAATTAGTGTCCTA
Source organism: Wollemia nobilis (assembly GCA_028583015.1). NCBI lineage: Eukaryota > Viridiplantae > Streptophyta > Pinopsida > Araucariales > Araucariaceae > Wollemia > Wollemia nobilis. Next base: position 4,073,094 of record JAQPPZ010002068.1, read on the forward strand.
GAACGGAAGCAAAGAAGACAAACATGTCTCATGTACCGTATTCATCAGTAGTAGGAAGCCTCATGTATGCCATGGTGAGCACCAAACCGGATATTGCCCAAGCAGTGGGAGTAGTCATCCGGTACATGGAAAATCTTGGTAAGGAGCATTGGAATGTGGTGAAGTGGATATTTAGATATTTAAGAGACACTTCAGATGTTGCCATTTACTTTGGATCGGCAAATTTTCAAGTTACAGGTTTTGTGGATTCTGATTATGGTGGAGATAGAGATGGGAGAAAATCCACTACAGGATATACCTTCATTCTTGCTGGTGGAGGGATAAGTTGGGCTTGTAAGTTGCAGTTTGTTGTGGCTTTATAAACCACTGAAGCAGAATATATTGTAGCGACTCATACCAGCAAAGAGGCAATTTGGCTAGAGCGATTGTTGGGTGACTTCAAGGTAATGCAAGAGAAAATTACGCTGCATTGTGATAGCCAGAGTGCTATTTACCTAGTGAAGAATCCAACATTCCATGATCGCACGAAACACATTGATGTCAAGTACCACTTTATCAAAAATGTGGTGGAAGAAGGTAGGATCCTGTTGCAGAAAATTGACATTGAAGTGAATCCTGCAGATATGCTTACAAAGGCGGTTAGGGTAGAGAAGTTTGAGTGGTGCATAACTTCTCTGGGCTTGCTGAAAAAGTAACAAGGGCAGCGTTGGGCAACTGACAGTGAATAAAAATCTTTGGCAGAAGAATTCCTGAATACTGAATTCAAGTGGGATAATGTTAGGAAGTGAAGTCACTATGCAGTATAGGTTGCAGAAAAGAGGACTGCAACAGGCCAGACGTCTGACCAGTTAGACGTCTAGGTCAAACGTCTAGGCAACAGGCCAGGTGTCTGACCTGCTAAATGTCTAGGCCAGATGTCTAGGTAGCAGGCCAGACGTCTGGGCTGCTAGACGTCTAGGCTGGCAGACGTCTAGGTCAGACTTCCAGGCTAGACGTCTGGGCTGGCAGACGTCCAAGCCAGACGTCTAGGCCGACAGACGTTTGGGCTGCCAAACGTCTAAACTGGCAGGCGTCTTAACAAGTAAACGTCTAAACACGGAAGAGGAACAGGTTTAGGCACCTTCCTTGGGAGCGGAAACGAACAGTTTTTGGAGGCTTCCGTTGGGAGAGGAAACGAAAGTTTGCGTTTTCCTTCTACTCTATAAAAGGGATGTGATCCCTTGCATATGTGATGTTGTTGAAAACGTTGAGAAACATGAATGTAAAATTTGCTGAAAATAATAAAAGGAGAAGTTGCCATTGCCCCGTGGTTTTTCCTGCACATTGTAGGTTTCCACATAAATCTTTGTGTCACTTGTGTTGCTGTCTTTGTTTTTTTGCAGGTATAAAATCTGAAGTCTTTCCTAACAACTACTATGTCACCATCTGTGTATAGGTCTCATGACATTCTTAGAACTTAATGTGACTTTAACAAACCCTTTGTTTTAATTTAATCAATAATACTAAATTTTAACATAACTTCTGTTGAGAAAAACAGCTGCAGCACAATTTTCATTGATGTAATAGGTTATATACAAGAGAGGGCATATGCCATTACTAACCATCTTGGTTGCAACTACCTACAACTACCTATTCCTGATGTCAAAACTTCATAACATTTCCTCCATTATTACATCAATTTAGATGTAGACATAACAATTTTAAGGACTAGATGATGAACTTGGATACACACAATAGTTCATGCACCACTCCAAAAATGATGGATTATGACACACACTATCCTTGACTGAACATGGACACACTCGATTGTTCACTATATGAACATGGATAAAGACAAACACAATTATCCATGGTTTACACATACAAATAGAGACACACACCACTATCCAACACCAAGGTTGTAGACAGGGACAAATACAACCTTCTACAACACCTTTGTGATTAGGGACATACTCAACCAATCATAGGTACATCTTTAGCTTGTGAATACACACACAAGTATTCACAAGTGCATTCTTTGTTTCAATCTGAATAAACATATTCACCTTCACTATCCTCAAGAGGAGGATCTTCATTATCACTTTCACTATCATCAGTAACCACTATTGCCTTGTCTTTCTTTAATTTCCCTCCTAAGAGATCCTTTGCTCGTTGAACATAATTCATTATAACATGAATGCTTTGTTTGCAATAAAATTACATGAATCTATTCTTTGACATTTGCTTTGCCTTTGAGGAAGACTGACTAGATCTGGAGATAACATTAAACTTTTTCTTCATCAATAATGTAGTTTCTTTTGTAAGTGAATCTTGTTTCTTGATTCAGTTTTCTTCATCAATAAATGAAAAAAATAATATCTTCTAGTTAGGGATTAATCTTGTTCAATGTGAATACCATACTAGCATAACTTGTAGGCATGTTGATCAGCCAAACAACTTAGGCATCACCATTGTCCATCATATCACTAATCCCTGCAAGCTGATTCAAAAGAGAAGAAAATTTGCTTGTGTTGAACTACATTTTCACGTTTTTGCATCTTCAATCCAAACAATTTTTGCTTAAGAACCATCTTCACACTTGATGCTTGTGATCCGTATAAAGTTTTGAGTCCATCTCAAACTTCTTTTGCGGTCTTTGAGAGGTCTATGTGATGTATATAGGCATCATAGAGCCCAAGTCCAATGAGAAGCATTGCTTTTTGGATATTTCGTAGTCCATTCAGCTGCTTCATCAACATCCATCGGCTTTGGCAAATCAATGACATCCAAAAATCCTTTTCTATTAACACTAGTTGGAGTTTGACTTTCCATGTATGAAAGTCTCGTTCTTTGAACTTCACAATAAGATTTGTTTTCGCCATATGTGCTTCAAATGCTTCGCCCCCGCCCCCCTTAGTTAAAAACTTAAAACAGGTTATTAGTATTATGTGCAAAATGAAATTTTCAACGAGTATATACATGCCTATACTCGTAACACGAATGCCAAGCAAAACTTGATGCTAATTTTATTTTCAAAGTAAAAAAATGGGAGATATTGGATGTCTTTTTAAAACTTTCAACTTCACGTGGTTGGGAAACTTTTTAAGCCATCAAGTTCCAACTTTTAAATCATCAACATTCCTATTATCACTTGTGCCAACAATCACATCAACAGTCAAACCAACCAAAATATACGCATGTCAATCGTTCTCCACAAACAAGCATAGATGGCAAAAACCATCCTATTACATCTCTTTAATTTTCTTTGTGAAGGAAGTGTAGATAAACAACTCTATGGCTGTTCCCACAATGAATGTGGGATATGAATTGTATTTTCAAATAAAAAAGCATGTACCAGTTGTACAGCAAGAGCGTTGGTCAAAACATCTGATCAAACTAGAGTTGAACAACTATGCATGCAAATTAAAACCATATCTTCCTCGTTTAAATTTGGATCGAACAGTGTATTTTAGCTAGGATTTTACACATTGACTTTGGTTGGATGGTGCGTAAATTATAATCCTCTAGAAGCTGCATGCGTTCAGATCACGCACAACACTAAGAAACTACAGGTGCATTGGTGAATGTTTTTTTCTTTAATTTGTGGCACAACCCTTTGGCCGACAACACTTTACTGGAACTTAATTTTAAGATGCCCCATTCATTGATTAGATGACAAGTTTACAATAGATGACCCTCGTGCATCTTCAAACGACCTTATTGCTAGACGGACCAATCAACAGACGGTAGGGTCAAGCTTCACTTCAAATGACCCTTTTTTGGATGGTAATTCCTTATGGCTCTTCTAGATGACAAGTTATGTGATGGCACCAATATCTTTAGACGACAACTTTAGACAACAACTATAGATGGCAACTTCATACGACAACTTTCTAGACGACAAGTTTCATCAGACAACCCTACATGCATGTTTCTTTTAGATGACCCACTCTTTAGACGACACCATGTTCTTGTGCATTTAAAATTGCTTCTCTCTAGCGCAACTCCAAACAACAAGCTCCGAATCTCATTCAAATCATCTTGTGCACAGCTTCAGACAACACAAACTCTATACCAAATGACAACAGTAATATCGTGATTGAAACTCCTCTTACACGAACACTCAAACGACTTCAACTTCAAGTGTTTGCAGATCCTTTCCAAGAAACAAAAAGAACGTTTGAAAACCTACAAACACAAACAAAAACAATCAAGAGTCTTCTACAATCGATTTGTTGAAGTCTTCTCCTTGCAAGCTCTTGCATTGTCAAATCGGGCACAACAATTCTCACGTATCCTGCTTTAATACCAAATGTTGAGAAAAAAAAGTTGCAACACATTATCCATTGATATAATAGGTTATAGACAAGAGAGGGCCTATGTCGTTAGTAACCGTCTTGGTTACAACTACCTAATCCAAATATTAAAAATTCATAACATGTATCTGATCCTTAGGTTGTATGGTCGTCCCAGACCTTAGCTATTAACCTTATTGTTATATTGTGGGTTCATCAAACACTATTTGGGATGATCGGGTTGTTTATAGGGGCAGCCGAAATGGTGGTCATTCATCCTAGAGGCATGTAATTTCTAAGTATACTATTTTTGTGAAAGTTTGTGTAGCGCTTCCATTTCATAATAGGCAGTGGATGGTTTAAGGGTGATATGGTTGGAAATGTGGTTGATCCTATTTGTGCACATTCTAGTAACTGCTGTTTATATATATATATATATATATATATATATATATATATATATATATTCTTCTCTTGCGGGCCATCAGGTAACTTAATTGTTTTCCAGATCTGCAGTATTTATTCTTGTCTGGCTTATTAATAACCATTTTTCAACTCATTTGTCTGTTGCTGTGATTTCAAGTTTTAACTCAAAAGATCTGCAGAAGCCATGCGGTTTAATTGAAGCTTTGATTTAGTTCACAGGGAATAACCATTTTCCAGTCCATTTGTCTGTTTCTGTGGCTTTAAGCTTTAACTCAAAGAATATGTAGAAGCCATGAGCTTTGACTTAGTCTACAGGGAGTCAACAGTCAATAAAAATATCAATGGCATCAATTTTTTCTTTCATTGTGTTAACAACCTGTTTGGAGACAGTATGCAGTTCTTGTGTGTATTGCACATTCAAGTGGTGTATCCATTAGCAACGTAGCATGCTACATTCTATTGTTCTTTGTACAGGTCATGCTTTACTGAGACAATGAGTAGCTACAAGTACTCTGCTCTAAGCCATAGCTACATGTCTCAGATGTCAGTTTGATGCATAGCTTTTACTTTGTGGTGGTGTTGCCAAAGGGCCTTGTTCTATGCTGTGGGATCTGCATTTTATCAAGCTTGGTTACCAGCCATACATTCTTAATGCCTTCAACTGAGTCCTCAGTAAGCAATTTGTCAAGCATTATTGTGTGTAGGTGGGTAGCAGGCTTGAAACTTGGCATTAAACCTTGCATGTCATTTAAAATTTGGTTGATGTTTATATATTATAAGCACCTTTCATTTGACATTTTTAAATTGAAAGTGTCTATATTTTGACGTCTCAATTTCAACATTGCAAGTCAAGATTATTTTTATTAATTATAATTATAAAAGTAAAAATCTTAAACTTTATTAACAAAATTATTTTATAAATTTAAATATATATTAATAATAGCAAAAACTAGTATAGGCTAAGAAACTAGCCTAAAATGGAAACTCAAACTAAGTGTAAGATTTAATAATTTGATTTATAAAATAAAAAATATATTTAAAAAATTTCAACTAGCCTAAAATGGAAACTCAATCTAAGTGTAAGATATAATAATTTAATTTAAAAAATAGAAATAAATAAAAAAATTCTCTATCTTGAACAAAATGTATGCAAAGCTAAGAGAAAAATAAATTTAAAAAGTTCTCTTTATCTTGGACAGGATACATGCAAAATGAAAACTAAACTTATGCATCAGATATGATAATTTAAGTTTTAAAAATACAAACAATACTTTCTTGGTGCTACTACCTAGTTGTAGTTATCTTTGTTTTCACCTTCGCTACTCACTTTTATTGGTAATTCCTCTATGCCTCTCGAATAGAACTGAAGAAATCTCCACCTTCAAATATGAAAACAAATGCAACTGAGATCATTCTTCATATATGGTAAAAATACAAGTGGAGATGAAAAATAAAACTTTATAGAAACAAAATTAAAATCTATACATTATAATCTGCTTGCAGATTAAATTGATTGTAGACTTGCAGATAGGATTTGCATAATCAGCAATACCAGCTTACTAGCCTAAAATGGAAACTCAATCTAAGTGTAAGTGTTGCCACATTTTGCACGGGGTGCCATGTTTTCAAATTTTGTAAGTAAGCTGCTCTTCCTTCCCTCCTTCTCCTTTTCCCTTTCTCTATTTTTTTTTCCCTTTCTTCCTTTCCTGCAGTTTCATTCCTCCCTTTTTCCCCTTGTACTTCCCCCAGTCAAGTTCCCAAAATTGATCAAGTGTTCCCTGAAAAATTCTAAGTGTCAGGGCGCAACCCGACTTCGCAGTGAAGTCGGGGTGCGCCCTCAAGTTGGAGCGCACTAGGGAATGCGAAGTGCGAAAGTAGACAGGAGATGATCAGAATTTGGCTAAGTGTCAGAGCGCAACCCGACTTCGTAGCGAAGTCGAGGTGCGCTCTTCCTCCTGTGCGCACTTGGGAAAGCAGTGTTCAAAAATCAGCTAAGTGTTGGAGAGCAACCCGACTTCGCAGCGAAGTCGGGGTGCACTCCCCTTTTTGTGCGCAGTCCGAACAACGGCCAAATCAACTTAAGTACCGGTGCGCAACCCGACTTCGCAGCGAAGTCGGGCTGTGCCCTTTGACCGGTGCGCAGTTGGGCAAGATTCACCAAGACCCAGAAATTGGCTAAGGCACGAAGGCCCTCCCCAATTGCACTGTTTCCCACCTGTGCTACCCAATAACGCTCTGATCCCGAGTGAAGTTGGATAAACGGCCTTTCAAGGCAGACATGTGTCACTCATAAGAATTCGACAAGTGTCCAACTTCGGGATTCGAGCCGAGATGTGACGGGATAAAGGACAAGCATGGACCGCACTACCTATGCCAGCTGCCCCTATTTAAGCTGATGTAAAGTTCCATCTACCACAGCTACCTGCATTCTCGCTGATTAGAAGTTTCACCCAATGCGCTGCCACGTAGCTGTACAGCTTTCAGGGAGACCTTGCTGCAAGTACAGTCCTCGCCTACAGGAGTCAACATCAGCAGCTCTTCTGCCGCTTTTGTCAGCTATTGTCTAGTCTGGGACTTTGTGCCCGTAATTGTAATCGGGGGGAACTTGGGCTATAAATAGCCACACCATTTCATTGTAAAAGGGTGGAAGGGGAATATACTGCTAGGGAACCATTGTAGCTATACGTTTGCTTCTGAATGCAAGACACATACTTGGCTCTGCTTACTGTCATCATCTTGTATGCTGCCTCTCCTTGTCATTTCTGCCTCATGTTTCTTATTTCATTGCTTACTGTTGTACTGAACTCTGGACTCCGGTATTTGATGATTAAGTATTCCTGGAATGCATAGATAGAGGATACATAGGATGCATGATAGTTGTAGTTTCATTATGTGTTCTGTATAGGACTGCTGTTAGTAGTGGTGATTGATCGTTGTCGTGCTGCTTATTCCCCCCACCCAACTCCAATCACATTTGGATTCTCTTTCCGCAATTTATCTCTTTCCTGCACTCTTAGCTTAAACACTAAAAACCCACAAGAAGCTGGCCTTCTCCGGAGATTGGCACGGAAGGCATTCCTTCCTTCCGGCATTTCAATCTGGTGGGCGAATCTGGGGCGCATTATACCAAATCCTTTCCTCATGGAAGATTTGGAACCAACAGTTTCTCTGGCACGCCCGACGGGACCTGGAAGTTTCCCACCCCAAGACAGAATCGAAGCACTGGTGTTTGCTTCATTGCTATTAAAAATCAGAACACCTGGCGACTCTGCACGCACCTGAATATTCTCTGAGTCCGTGAAGACCGGTCCGAGCGCCTTCATGCATACAAGGAGGTGGAGAGCAAGGAATCTGGGAAACCAACCTGATTTTTCGAAATTGACATTGCCGCTCCAGGTGAGCGCATCAGGCTGGCTGACCACCAAACTCGCGTAGAAGAGCCTGAAACCGAAATCGAAGAGGCCGAGGCTGAAGAGCAATCTACATCCTCGGAAGGCACCGATACCGAGTACACTACCGGGGGAGAAGAAGACATGGCTGCCCAGCAGAATGATGATGATCTCTTCCCGGCGGTAGACTCTACGGGGCCCTTGGTCCTAGTCCGACAGTAAGCTGTGCCCCTCGCTGCCTTAAAGTCCATCCCTACATACAATGGCTACGGCAAGACGGCGTAAGAACACATCCAGGACATTCTGGCCCTGGCTGCGCTACATTCCATCACTGACGAGAGTGTGAAGACCCGTCTGCTGGCCCTTTCCCTAAGGGGAAAGCTTCTCTACTGGTGGAGATCACTGCTAGAGGGATCTATCATGGGGTGGCGCCAGCTGGCTGGCAGACTCGTAAAAGGATGCAACGAGTCTGCTGATCCCTCTTCTTTGTTACATCAGTTCCAAAGCATCCAGCGACACCCCCAAGAGGAGGTGTCGGACTTCAACATCAGGTTTGCGAGGTCTTGGAAACGAGTACCTCGCGAACTTCGACCTTCAGCAGGTCAGGCTGCACACTACTACCTGAGGTCTTTCAACTCAAAAATCTGCCTACTGCTGAAGATATCCCGAATCGACTCATTCCCTGCCCTGTACGAGGCTGCCCAGCAAGCTGAAATGGATATCATCTCCATAGGCAGGCTCCCGCATAGGGTACAACCACCCATTTATCCTGAATTTCCTCAATCCCAGTATCCATCGGCTTCTGGTGTGATGCCGTCGACTTCAGGACAACAACCCCAGTAGCAATGGAATTCGGCGCCAGTCGTAAACCTTTACGGCCCGCCACAAATACATTATCCTAACCTGCCTCCTCCTCCGCATTATCCAACACTCCTAGCTCCCCCTCAGTATGCGCAGTACTCTACACCTCCTCCATTGGCTGCATTACCTCCGCCAGCCCAATTGCCGCCTACAGACAATGACATTCAGAACAAAATTCTGCAAGAGGTACGGGCTCTGGCATCTGGATATCATACCATGTCAAATGACATGACTATACTGAAGAAGAAACAGGCCCAGATGGACCTTGTCCCAAGGAGGCCATATCCTCCTCCGGCACTAAAAAAAGATCAAGCCACAGAGCGGCGAGATCAGAGGCGTCCTCTTGCAAGAAATGCTGCCATCGAGGACCAACTTGGCACTTCTGACCAGGTTAACTGGTGCTCAACGTGCAACGACCCGCATTCAGAAGAAGATTGCACACTGCACCAACATTACCTCCAGACTCTGGCGGGCAGTGCCATAGAGGACGAAGAACTTTACATGATCCTGGACGATGAAGGCAACTTCGCCATCCCAGAGGAAGATCTGGTGTTACCCCCTGCCAAGGAAGACAAAAAGTCTGCTGAAGCTGCTGCAAAGCCATTGAAGGTATACGCCAGAAGAGACAAGGCGCAACCTGCTGGGCTACCACCTGACAAGAGGCTGTGGCCTCACACGGCCAAAGAGAAATTGCCTGCAGTCAAGCCTCCCGTAGCAAAAGCTCCCGCGGCGAAAGCTCCCGCAGCTCAGCCTCCAGCTGAAACCAAAGAACAAGCTCAGGAGAAGCTGAGATACCCGTCTCTGACAAAGAGACAGAGAGTCGAGGCCACGCAGCAATACCGCACCAAGTATGAGCCTGCGAAAGAAACGGAAGGAGCTAGCACTTCAGGCTACAGCATAGTGGATGAGCTAAAAAGGACCCCCGCAAGGATAAGCATGTATGATGCTCTTACGCTCCCAGGGCAAGTTGATCTGCTGCAGGAATCTTTGAAGAGCATGAAATATGGCAAACAGATACAGCCTGCTGTTCTGGTTCAACCCCTGACAGTCTCAGCCACTGGGAAGAACAGACCACCTCCCTTTTATTTGTCATTACAGATGCAAGGGTATATCGTACACAACTGGTGGATTCTGGTGCCTCCACGACTGTTATGCCGAGAGCCGTCTGCGACGAAATCGGGATGGAGTATACAAGGAGCAGCCAAGGCGTGCTGCAACTAGACGACACCCCTGTCAAGACAGTCGGTGTCATCAAAGACATCTCGATCCGGTTGCACAAAGCTCTCGACATAGTGGTCATTCAAGAAGTCGTGGTTGTCGACTTGGAACCCTACTTTGGCATGTGTCTCTCCAGGGAGTTCATTGCAAAGCTGGGTGGGTATCTATCTCTGGATTACTCGCATATGGAAGTGCCCTTCAAAGGAAGGAGACTAAAGATCTACAACGAGAAGCCTTCCACATTTCTAGTAGAGAAGACACCCGGAGAAGAGTCGCAGGATTGCATGGTTTAGCTGATAGCAGAAGAACTAGTGATGGTAGACATGACGGAGCAAGCTCGTGAGCTGTTGCAAATGGACGATGAGTTCTTGCTTGATTTTAACGCCATGATCGAGACTGAGCAAGGCTGCTACATCGTCATTCAGCCTACTAGGCTTGACCAATCAGCCAAGAAAGAAGTAGGACCTGCACTAGAAAAGCTTTGGAAGCTTTTCTTTGATGGCGCCCGATGCAAAAATGGTGCCGGTGCAGGCGTACTCTTGGTTTCCCCGACCGGGATCCAGAAGGACTACACCTACAGGCTGGCTTGGAGCTGTACCAACAACGTGGTGGAATACGAAGCCCTGTGCTTGGGTTTGAAAAAAGCGGAGAGGCTGGGGATAAAACATCTACAAATCTTTGGCGACTCAGAGCTGGTGTGCAACTAGATTACGAACAAGTGCGCCTCCAAGAAGCACTACCTCAAGGCGTACCGTAATCGGGTCTGGGACCTGATGGAGTCATTCGACTCATTGAATGTCAAAGCCATATCACGTGAGAAAAACAAGCACGCTGACATTCTAGCGTCTGTTGGAGCTAGGTATGTTCCGGCTGATGACACTGTCCAGAAGCCGAAGCTGGTTCGTACCATCTACAGGCCTTCTGTGCCTGATAAAGACACCCACTTGCAGGTGTTTGACTGTGACGAGGAAATCGTCAAATTTTTGGTTACCGAAGCATGTTCAATCGAAGGTAGAGACCTTGATGACGAGCAATATGAGGGGTTGATACAGTAAAAAAATAATCATGTCCCAAAAGGACTGATTACACTAGAAATTCTCTTTGATCAAAATGACAGAGCAATATCACACAGGATCAAAGTAGACCCCAAGCAGTACGTCGACCTGGAGCTTGAACCTAGAAAGACAATTAAGGTCGAAGCGGACTCCAAAGAGAAACTCGAGCAGATCAGATCATTATGCTGGGAGTTCCCCGACATAGTAGCTTGGTGCTACCAGGACTTGAAGGGGTATGACAGACAGATTATCCAGCATACTATTGAGCTAGAAGATGGTGCAAAACCATTCCGGCAGAAGCAGAGGGCTGTAAATCCGAAGAACGAAGCCATGATGAAAGCCGAGCTCTTGAAAATGTTGGAAGCCAAGATAATCTACCCCATCAAGCATTCATCCTGGGTTGCGAATCTGGTCCCTGTGAGGAAGAAGAACGGAGACATTCGTCTCTGCGTAGATTTCAGAAATCTTAACCAAGCCTCACTGAAAGACCATTATCCGCTTCCCCAGATCGATCAGATCCTCCACATAGTTGCTGGAGCGTAGAGATTCTCCCTCCTAGATGGCTTTTCTGGGTACAACCAGATCTGGGTCAAAGATGACGACCAACATAAGACAACGTTCACCATCAAATGGGGAACGTTCACCTATCAGCGCATGCCCTTCGGCTTATCCAATGCTGGCGCCACCTTCCGAGAGCTGCTTAACAAGATCATTGTCATCTACTTGGATGACATGACTGTATTCTCTCACAAGAGAGAGGATCATTCTTCCCACCTGCGGCAGATATTTGAGAGATGTCGTGAATTCGGCATTTCCATTAACCCGAAGAAATCAATCTTCGCGGTAAGAGAAGGTAAGCTGCTGGGGCATGTCATCTCCGAGAAAGGCCTTGCAGTGGATCCTGACAGGGCCGAAGCCCTTCTCCGATTGCCCGCCCTAGTCGACAAGAAGGGGCTACAGTCCTTCTTCGGCCAGATCAATTTTGTGAGGAAGTTCATACCGGACTTTGCACAAGTGATCAAACCCATGGCCGAACTGCTGAAAAAGAATGCCGAATTCCTGTGGACTGACGAGAGGAGGCAGGCCTTCGAGGACTTCACCCTGTACACGGTGGGAGAACCCAAGAGTTACGCCGCAGTCCTGACTAAGAAGGGAGACGATGGCGAAGAGCGCTCCATAGCGTTCTTAAGCTAGGTGATTCAGCCACACGAGGAAAAGTACAATTTTATTGAGCGACATGTTCACGCAGTCATTAAGTCTCTCCGAAAGTTTAGGCACTTCGTCTCCCAGAGCCGAAAAACTGTCTTCGTGATTCACCCGGACGTCCGGAACTTCATCATACAAGGGGAACCGGGTCACAAGATGGATTGCCAAGATCCAGGAGTTCGACATCGAGGTACGGCCAACAAAGCAGATCAGAGGCCGAGCCTTGTGCCAGGAGCTGGCCCGAAGCGCTGCAGCCGAGATATCTGCCTGTAAGTGGGAAGATCCGACAGCAACTACCAACCTAGCCAACTCCTTACCAGAGGAGAGTGACTGGACAAATGACCTGGTGAGGTATTTCTGCATCGAGAGATGTCCAGACCACCTAAATGCCTCACAAAGAAGGAGGTTTCGGCTAAATTCCTTGAAATACACTCTTCGCCCCGAGGGGATTTACTTCAAGAACATTGACGGCATCCTTGTTGTGGTGCGTCAAGAAAACCGACCAACCCAGGGTCCTCGGAGAGTTTCACTCCGGGATGCCTGGGGGACACCATTCTGGAAGGCCTACGGCCTTGAAAATAATTAGAGTTGGGTACTGTTGGCCCACTCTCTTCACAGACGCACATGCGGTCTGTGTAAAATGTGATAAATGCCAGAGATTTGCTGGCGGAAACAGAAAAGCACCCCTGCCCCTCCAACCAATTCAGGCCAAGACTCCGTTTCAGCAATGGGGTCTGGACTTCATCGGGGTCATTACGCCTAACTCTGTAGCGGGGCACAAGTTTATTCTTACCGCCACCGATTACTTCACCCGGTGGGCAGAGGCGATCCCCACCAAAAATGCGGATCAGGAGACGGTCATTAGGTTCCTCGAGAGCCTCATCACCCGTTTCGGGATCCCGAAGTCAATAGTGACAAACAACGGTCTAGGGTTCGCAGGCGCTGTAGTCACAGAGTGCACCAGCAAGTACGACATCTATCACAAGATGTCTTCTAACTACTACCCGCAGGGGAATGGCCTGGACGAGTCCACCAACAAGAATCTACTGAAGATCATTAGAAGGACAGTAGACAAGAACAAGAGGACTTGGCACCTACTCCTGAATCGGGCGCTGTGGGTGGATAGAATATCCTTCAAGAAGTCTATCAAGACATCCCCCTATGCGCTCATATATGGCAAAGAGGCAGTCTTGCCAAACCACATAGAAATTCCCGCCCTCTGGATGTTGGATGAAGAGAGATGCAGCGGGGATCCAGTGGACGCCAGACTGTGCCAGCTGCTGCAGTTAGAGGAAGACAAAGACAAAGCATACCAGGCCTTCACTAAGCACGCTGAAGCGACCCAAGGCTGGTTTGCAAAAGGCACCACCGCCAGAGTCTTCAAAATCGGGCACCTGGTGCTGAAGTGGGACTCACTGAAGGCAAAGCCGGGCAATCACGACAAATTTGATGCCCTCTGGGAAGGGCCCTATCAAATTGCTCGGGTGAATCAGTTCAATGCATTCGTGCTCCGGGACATGGAGGGACAGCTTCTCCCCATTCCCGTCAATGGGTTCCACCTCAAAATTTATCACCGCTGAAGGCACCCAATGGGTCCTTTGTACAGTTTTCCTTTCTGCATTTTAGTTTTTCAGAATGTACATATTCAGCATTCAGTTTTTTAGTTTTCAAGAGCCCAAGTAGAACTTAAAGCAAACCCCGACTTCGCAGCGAAGTCGGGTATCGCTCCTTGGATCGTGCGAAGTTTGAGAGAAAGCAGCCGACGAAAGGGGCAAGAATTTGGCTAAGTCTGGGTGCGCAACCCGACTTCGCAGCGAAGTCGGGTTGCGCACCGTCTTGGGAGCGCAGTCGGGGAGCAGGAAGCAAAAAATGACAAAGTGTCAAATCAGACTGCGCAACTTTTAGGGGCGAAGTCTGACTGCGCAGTCAAACATGGGCGAAGTCGGAGTGCGCTCATTTTTTGGGCAAAGTCCGAGTGCGCCCTCAATTTTGGGCGCAACCTGAATAACCCATCACGGAAAACATGAAAAATTCTAAGTGTGGGCCCATAGCGCAGTACGACACAGTGCGAAGTTGGGTCGCGCCCAGTTTTAAAATCATGGGCCAAAAATTTTTCCTTGAAAGGTGTGCCCAGGCGGCGGCTATGACGTCATCAAAAGCACGGAGTCCGAAGATTGTTTAATGATTGCACGACTTTCAAGAACGACGTCATTAAGAAAGCAAGGCGCATTTGGACCAACTGCAACTAGGGTGCGCTTTTCAAAATTAAACCCATGCACGACCGCCAAAATATTATAACGCTTTCACCAACTTCGAGTTAACCACCTTAACTCCCTCCCTTGCGCCATTAATGCTGCAATCCTTGCCTAGAAAAAGGGCCCCGACGTACTCAGAAAATTCAGATTATCGAGCTGACTTCGAGACTACAAAGCGCAGAACTGAGAAATCAGAAGCCGTAATTCTCTGTCACTGCCAATTCTAACAGAGAAAATGGACAAGGGGAAAGTGTTCGTATAGGCGTAGTCCAGTGACGTAGAACCTGAAGCTGAGGAGCAGACTGAATCAAGCGCTCATGAGAGCGACGTGCCGCAGGAGCAGAAAAGGAAAACCCGGACGAAGAGAAGTTGAGGGCAAATTCCACCGCCATCCGTCAATCACCTGGCCGGGTACAAAGACGACTCTTTCTCCATCAGCCTCACCAAACTTCGCCTGAATATTGCAAAGTGGGTAGACAAGGTTTCGCCCTCACACCATGTCGGGGCTGCGTATAAACCGAACCTGTACTGGTTTTTGTGCCCTCCTACTCACCGGTGCCCGGAGCTGATTGAATCAATCACAAAATATTACAAGCCAGCTGCCCGGCAAGTCTGCGACAAGGGAAGAGTGCTTTTCACACTCTTCAGGGAGAGCGTCCAGCCAGCGTTCGCCCCAGGGCTTCAGTATGAACCCGACGCGATTGTCAGAAGGATTAATCTGGATGAACAGGGGGCGATTCACGTGGACCAAGCGGATGAGAGAATTCCTCAACTAAGAGTCGAAGACTCACTGGCGATCGGACGATGGTCGACAGCCCCATACCCCCGGACGAGTTCGAGAACAAATACATATACATCATCCTGGCCTGGGTACTCTGCTGCGATTTTGACAAAGTGGTACGCCCGTACCAGCTGGCGCTGGCAGAATGTATCCTGCATGGGGAGTTTTACGATTCCATTGCACAAAAGAGCAGGAAGCGCCCTATTTTCTTCGATTGGGCAAACTGGCTGGCGTACGCCATTCATTCGAACTTGGTCAAGCTGCAGCAGAAGCAGACAATGGATTTCCGGTTCTGCTCCTTCCTCACATGGCTGTGCCTGTGTAATGTCCCCATTCTTGGTCACTTTAGCACTGTGGTTGACCCTAGCTCTCTTGGAGTCCGTCAAACGTGTTAGATAGGATTTTTGATGATGGCATTGAGCTCAGGTGGTCTAGAGGACCCCGATGACACTTTTCGAGGTTGTACCCAGCTTCTAGTTTGATCTCCAATATTCTTGGAGAGAGCGTCTATTTATAGCAAGTCACCCAATTAGGTCCGTTCATCATTATTCATCATCGGTATCACTCCTGTGCAGTCAGTTTTCGATTCGGATGCTTTCTGACCGTTTCCGTAATTTGGGTGTTAATACGAGCTATATTTAATTATTTTCTTCTAAGGTTACCATTTTAATTAAATAATTTAATGGGCACCTAAGTGTTATAGCTCGTTGGAAAGGGAATTAAATTTTTTAAATCATAGACGCTTTATTTTGGAGTCTTGCACATTAGATATCTATATTTTAAATTGAAAAGGGGTTTTTTGGAGCAAAAAGGAGTTTTAATTATAAAGTGACTTTCTAAGGTGACTTTATGTTTTATCCCACATTGAACCCACAGGAGGAAAATTCTCAATGAGGAGTCTATTTATTGATTTCTTGCTCTCATATTGATATAGGCTTGGATATATTTTATTTGGCTTCTCTTGGAGAGAAAACTTGCAGGGCATTTTGCAAGGGTTTGAGCTTGTTTGGAGACGAAATCCTCCGGCAGGAACATCATCTTTGGAGTTGAAAGATACTCTCAGGGTGATTTTGAGCATCTTCAGCATAGAGGGTGCATAGAGCTTCATTGTTTTCAGAAATCAGTGGGTTTTTGGAAGTGATTGTGGTATTATTTGTTGATATTATATTATATTCACTTTCCAGCATAGGCTGTACCATTTTCGGCCTCTATATTTCAGATTTTGTGGCATCTTCAGTTAGGGTTTGATATTCCAGGGTTTGCACAATCACTTTCTATGCATAGCGACCATATTGAGGAGACTTTCCCGGGATTTAGTGTTTAGATTGTGGTTTTTCAGGCTGGTTGTACAACTCCAGCACTTGGCCGTACCTGTGCTTGCCTAGCGTGGGTTTAGATAATTCAGTCTCTTGCATTTTGGTTAGTTTGTTGTGTGTAGCAGGGGCGCCCAACTCCATTATATCATTTTGTATCAATTTCATGGTGGAAAAAGCGATGTAATAGAAGATATCAATGAAAATCAAATTTCTGGGTTGGTGATAACCAGTGTTATCTTCTGTCAACTTCAAAAAATTGTATCTTCCGGGTATGATCGTAATTTGACATTTCCTTTGGTAGAAGTTTAGATAAAGGTGTTATCTTGTTATTTCCAAGTTTATAGAAATTTTCTTCTATTTGTTTAAAAGTTGTTCAAGTGCAAAGTTAGGGGTTTTGAAACTGTTAAAACTCAGAAAATATAAATAAATAAATAAATACGTAAAAACCCAAAAATAGTGCAAATCATCAAAACTCGGTCTGAGGAGGGTCATTACAGTGGTATCAAAGCACAGCCTATTTTGCCATCCTGTTGGGTAACTCAGAGAATTGAAATTTCAGTTATGTAGCATGGCATCAAATAGTGAAGAAGAGTTGGTCAATAGATTTTTTTATGCAAGGGTTAAGCTTGGGCACCTATCTCAGCCCAAGGATGTTCTTCTCAGCACTTTGAGAGAAGTGGAGGATTGTCTACACATGGTAAATCAGTCACCTTCTAAGGTGATACAAACAACTATAGCTCCTATAGTGACTTCCTTAAAACAACATGAATGGTTGAGATATATAGATAAGGAGGTAAGACTCATGGTCACTTCTTGCTTGAGTGAAATTTTGAGAATTTCAGCTCCTAAAGCTCCTTATGATGATAACACTTTGAGGAAGATAATGCAGCGATTAGTTGATAGTTTCAGAAATTTGGGAAAGGTCAAAAGATCTCATTTTGCTAGGAGAGTTACTATACTTGAGACTTTTGCAAGAACTAGATTGGGTAACATCATGTTAGACTGATGATTTGATTTACCAAATGTTTCATCATTTTATTGCTACAGCTAGATGAAAACATACTGATAACGTTATTGCAGCCATGAGAGATATTATGGTTTTGATCATCAATGAAAGTCAAAATTCCTCAGCCACTTTGGACTATGTTAGTGGCTGTTTGGAGGCGATATTTGGTTGCTTCACCTGTTGCTCATGAATTGGTTGATAGTGTTGTGAGACGATGTGAGAAGAAGTTGAGGTCATTTTTGGACAGCGAAGAAAATGGAAAGGAAGAGGAGATCAAAACAGAAAATTTGTGTGAAGACAATGACACTTTTTATGTGGTATGTATGAATGAGTCTCAGATTGGTTCATTTGACTTGCATGCACCTAATGAAAACAGTATACCAGCAACATTTGATATGGTTGTGGAACAAATTATTGAAGACTCCATGGTTAGTAATTGTTTTGATGACAAAAGTGTTGAAGGCGCTAATAGTATTGCAAGAAAAGAGCATGATGGGATTGTTTCAAATTTCAAGGCAGCCCCTGTTTATGAGTTCACAAATGATTTTTTAGATGCTAAACATGTTGAACATAAAACAAATTTTCAATTAGTATATGATACAATTTCATCATCACATTCTAGTAATGAAGACACATGTGGATTTGGGTTTGGTGATGAGGCTAGGAATTGCCTCATCCATGAACACTTTTTGATACATTTTAACTATTTGACTTACCCTTTTTACTATGATTTTATGTTAATTATGGGAAAAATGCATTATATAATGATGTTTGCATATTCTGAAATGACAAAGTGCATATACTCTTTTTACTTGTTTTTACTGCAATTTCACCTGTTTTTCAGTTAATTAATCAGTAGTATTATAGCAATTCAGACTTTGTTTGAATATCTGATGCTTGGTAATATGGTGTTCCTTTGTTTAAACTAATTCAAATGGAAAAGGGCGCCAAGAATTTGTCCACTGTAGCTGACTGTGCAGGAAAATAGGCTGTAACCGTGACAGTTCCAGCCAGTTGTACATATCCAGCAGGGCTTGGAATTAGTCACTCCAGCACATGCCACCGATGCAGAAGGATGTGAAAAAGAGAGAAACACATAGAACAAAGGTCACCTCGGTTTCGAGGGGGGAAAGGGGGAGGAAGGAGAGGGAGGGAGAAGGAAGGATGCAGAAGGGTGTGCAAGAGAGGGGAGAAGTCAACACGTTACTCCCTACGCGTTTGGACCACAAATCAGCAACAAACGGTCACCTGCCTGTTGTTCCGGAGCAGTGCAGGAATAAGCGGCGCAGGAATAGGGAATAGCGCAGGAACAACTGAAAGTGGTCAAAAAGCGATAAATCAGTGGAGGAAATTATTGGAAATTGACTAGGAGGTTGTCCCAACTTATCTTAACATGATTTCCTCAACAAATGCAGCAAAAAAATAATTAATGGATAAAGTTTTGACAAAGTAAATTCCTGTAGTCTAGGAAACAGTTATGTAATCAGTTGTAAATCCCTACAAAGAGAAAAGCATATCGGATTAGATTATAAATAATAAATCTCCCATATGGTCGAGAAATAGAAGGGAGTAAATCGGTGGAGGAAATTATTGGAAATTGACAGGAGGTTGTCCCAACTCATCTTAACGTGATTTCCTCAACAAATGCAGCCCAACAATAATGAATGGATAAAGTTTTGACAAAGTAAATTCCTGCAGTCTAGGAAACAGTTATGTAATCAGTTGTAAATCCCTACAAAGCAGTAACCAAGCATATCAGTATTATATTATAAATAATAAAGCTCCCATATGGTCGAGCATATAGATATATAGACATATAGATAGATAGGCAATAGAATACCGAAATTAGCATAGAGTAAAGTTTTCTTGTAGCAGAACAGTAATTTGCAGGTTTTTCCTGCATTACTGTAATGCATTTTCAGATTGAATAAAAAGGTGCAATCTTCAGTTTTCAATTGGCATGTTGAGGTTGATGATTAACAGCTAGATTCTCTTAGCATAACTCCTCACCTTCTTCTGGTTCTGGAAGCAAGGGCCACTTGCAAGCCGGAGGAAGGCGCTTCTGACAGAATTTCTTGTTGAATTCTTGTCTGCAGCGAGTTAGCGAAATTCTGCCGTTTTCATTTCTTTAGTAGTTTTCAATACAGTTTTCAGCAGTGGACAGCATTTTCTGTATTTACAGCAATTCCCAGATATTTTGTCATTTTGCAGTTTTACAGTAATTGTTGATTCAATTTTGCATTACACAACAATTTCCAGATATCTTGTCATTTTGCAATTTGGCAGTTTTTGTTGATTCAATGATTGCAGTAGTTGAAATTCTATTTTGACATTCTCCAGTTGATTTACTTTCATGCAAGAGTGTGTGTGTTTTAAATTCTGCACTTTACTTTTCTGTCATTTCAATTTAGCAACATTTCATTTTCTGTCATTTCCAGATTTTGCAATTTCATTTCCTGCAATTTTGTTTTTGCAAAAGTAAATAGGAGTTAATTTCAATTCTTAGGAGTTAAAGGTCACAACAAAACCCCCAAATGCTAACTGATCCACCAATAAAACCTGTTCTTGGATAAACTGAACTTGCAACCGTGACACTTCCTATCGTATACAGCCTCCGGACACCGCCCTGGATTGACACACATAATGATTAAATGATGAATGATCAACGACCCTCATCATTTTTGGCGCCGTTGTTCGGGGAACAATCGGTGTTGTTAGGAAAAGTGACACAGGTCAAGAATTGTGTTACAATTTTTGAAATATTGTATTTCAGTTTATTTATTGAATAGGCATGAATGCATAGGCCAAGAGACGAAAGAGGGAGGTTTATCAGAACTAGTTCTGAACCACCAAGGCGTTCTTCACGATCAGATGAAGAATTGCCAGAGCAAGAAATACCTTCTTCACCAACTGAAGCTTTGGACAGATTAGAACAAGAACTTTTGGCAGCACTTTCTGCTAAACATTCCCTTAAGACTGAACCATCCACATCAAACTCAAAGAAAATAACTATGGCAGCACCACCACCACCACTAGGTGGGTATGTTGATGATCCTCCTAGGACTTTTGAATATCCCATACGGTTGGATCCAGCTCTAGATGCTCCCATGAAAACTATTTCTCCATCCATATTGCCAATTTTTAGGGGAACTGTTTCAGAAGATCCTGATCAATTTTTGTTTGAATTCAAAGTGTTATGTCAGACTTATGACTACATAAATGATAATCAAAAATTGAAATTGTTTCCTTCTACGCTTAAGGATGCTTCTCTCCGATGGTTTATGAGTAATCTTGAACCTAATTCAATCCGTACTTGGGATGACATGGAGACCGCATTCTTACATAAATATCGGGATTACTGTAGAGTACGAAACAAAAAAGATGAGTTGTTTCGGATCAAGCAAGAAGAAGATGAGAGTTTAGAGGATTACCTTGATCGCTTTGCCTTTGTCCAAAAGAGATGTGGTCCTGTAGAACCTGATTTCTTAAAGCCTATCTTCTTAAGAGGATTGCAGGATGAATCTAGGGAAGTGTTAGATTTAATGGGAAAAGGAGACATAGATCAACTTGACCTTGAAGATATTGTGGAGTTATGTAGAAACTATTCCCGTACTCACCATCGGAGAAAGAAACGGAATTCTGGCAATAATGACATAAAGGAGTTGATGGAGGAAATGGCTAATTTAAAAATCGATATCCTTGTTCAACTTAATTCTGCATTAGGTGAGAGAAACATAAAATCCAATTCTACACCACCTTTGGCAATTTATTGCCCGAGATGCAGGAATAAGCATGCCTTGCAGGATTGCCCTTTAAACAAAACTTCTATTTGTGGAATTTGTTCCAAGGAACATTCAACAGATAGATGTCCTTTGTTGCCTCATCTAAAATCTGTCTTAGGCACCCAAACAGAAGAACTTAATGCTATTGGGAAGAGATCCGGTGGTGGCTATACACAATATCCCAATGCTCCTCGGTTTCCAAACTGGGGACAATCTCCTTGGAATATGAACATGCCATGGGGACATGCAGAAGTCCCTGCACAACCTTGGAACCAACCTTGGACAGCTCCTCCAGATTGGTCACATCCTGGATGGATGAACCCACCTTGGAATGCAACTCATCCATAGTGGACACAACAAGGACAAATATGGGGACAACAATATCCACCATATCAAGGACAACAAAGGTATCAAGGGCAAGCTCAAAACTTGCTGCCAGCTCCTAATCCAAATTTTTAGGGAAGAACACAACATCAACAAACGCAACCAGTGAAACAACCTCCACTCCCAGCTCAACCTGTGACTAACCCAAATAATACCAGGACAAACAACCCCTGTTTATGAGGCTGAGTCTGAATATTCTACTGCAGTTCATGTACTTGACTCGTAGTAACATCCAGCTGCGTTCGGGGAAGGTTTTACCCGAACCTGTTCCACCCACCATTGAAGAAATAAGTGAGAAACAAGAACCTCCAAATCAGGAGACAATGCAACAAAAACAAAAAGAGGAAGTAACAGAAAAAATGCAAGAATCTTCTCCAGTAGCATTACCATACCCTGAAAGGTTTGATCATATTGATACTGCCCCTGAATCAGAATTAGTGACAGAACTTAAAAAGATGTCAATTTCTCTCCCTTTGTTGCAGGCAATAAGGGATGTGCCTTCACTCAAAAAAACTATTCAGGAGTTATGTATCAAGAAACCTGGTAAAAAGAAGGCCTTTCCTAAAACCATTCAGGTAGAAGGAAAATTAGCTGATTTATTGTCCGGGAAACTAGTTCCTCCCAAATATAGTGACCCCGGTAGTCCAATAATTACAATTACTATTGGATTAATGCAAATTCCTAATGTGCTAATTGATCTTGGAGCTGCAATTAATGTTATGACTAAGGACACAATGCAAAAATTGCAGCTCAAGAATCTCAGTCCTACTACCACAGTTTTGGAAATGGCAGATAGGTCCGTTGCTAAACCTGAAGGTATCCTAGAAGATGTAGCCATTGAAGTCTCTTCTTGGGAATATCCTGTAGACTTCTTAGTGTTGCAGCCTAGAAAATCAGTCAATGGATACCCTATCATTCTAGGACGACCTTGGTTGGCTACTGCAACTGCTTTTATAGACTACAGGTCAGGGGAAATGACCATTTCTAATGGTGTTGACCTAAAGAAAATTTATTTGTATCCACCAACTCAACCTTCAACTAAATTTTTTGGACAAATTTGGTATCCTGAATCTGATGAAGAACAAGAAACCATTGCCACTTTGGCTACAGTTGTAGTAAAAGAACATATTGAGGAAATCACTACACCTGAGAGAGAAATATTCGAGAATGAAACTGTCCTAATTGAAACATTACAATCGGAAGGACTAACTGATGATCAAACTCTTGTTCATCGGTTGTTGTGGCAAGAAGAGGAACAAAATTCAGAACTTCTGTCATCCATGCCTAATCAGGAAAGATCATTCATTCTACCACATGGATGGCATCATCATCTCCTTAACACCTTCAAATGTCCTCTGATTCCACCAGGTATCATTTCTGAGATAGATTCTAGAGTATTTCATACTCTACAGCCACATCATTGTCCATTAAATGCATTAATCAGTAACTATGAAGCAGCTAGTTCTATCTATCCAGGGATCAAACAAATTGAAATCCAGCCAGGTAAATTTTTGAACATTAATAGTTGGCTAACTGAGGACCAGGAAACCAAATTATTTGTAGTCTTACAAAGACATGTTCAAGCTTTTGCATGGAACTATAAAGACATGATAGGCATTCATCCTGAGGTATGTACACATAGGATATACACAGAAAATGTAAAACCAGTAAGGCAACCTCAGAGACGCTTGAATCCTGCTCTAAAGGAAATTGTGAAAGAGGAAATTGAAAAACTCTTAGATGTTGGATTCATTTATCCAATTTCAGACAGTAAATGGGTTTCACCACTGGTCATTGTTCCAAAGAAAAATGGTAAAATGAGAGTATGTGTGGATTATAGGGAGTTAAATAAGGCCACACATAAGGATCATTTCCCATTACCATTCATAGACCAAGTATTGGATACCCTTGCTTGGAAAGAAATTTTTCTGTTTTCTTGATGGTTTCAATGGGTATAACCAGATACAAGTTGCGCCAGAAGACCAAGAAAAGACTACCTTTACATGTCCTTGGGGAACCTTTGCTTATAGTGGTTTTACCCTTTGGTTTATGTAATGCTCCAGACAACATTTCAGAGAGTCTGTTTTAGCAATTTTTTCTGATTTAACCAATGAAAGTGTTGAAATTTATATGGATGATTTCACGGTGTTTGGAAATAGTTTTGAATATGCATTAGAACAACTTGAAAAAGTGTTGATTCGCTGTGAAACATACCACCTCTCTCGAATCCTGAGAAATGCTTCTTAATGATGGAGGAAGGAATTGTCCTTGGACATCATATCTCTTCTTATGGAATCAAGGTTGATCCTAAGAAGGTTGAAGT
The DNA here is from genome assembly GCA_028583015.1 of Wollemia nobilis. Lineage (NCBI taxonomy): Eukaryota > Viridiplantae > Streptophyta > Pinopsida > Araucariales > Araucariaceae > Wollemia > Wollemia nobilis. Next base: position 4,097,370 of record JAQPPZ010002068.1, read on the forward strand.
CATCAAAAACCTCCCTCCTCCACAAACTCAAACTGATGTACGCAGTTTCTTAGGGCACATTGGTTTTTATCGCAGATTCATTGCTAACTTCAGTACTATAGCAAATCCTATGTTTGCTCTACTCATGAAGGATTCTGAATTTGTTTGGTCTTCTGAATGTCAAACTTCTTTTGAAGACTTAAAGGAAAAGTTAACCACTCCACTTGTATTAAGAGGTCCTAATTGGGAGTTACCTTTTCATATTCAAACTGATGCTTCCAATATTGCTATTGGAGCTGTGTTAGGACAGATTGAAAATGGGGAACATTATGCTATTTACTATATCAGTAAAAACTTGACAGGAGCTGAGAAAAACTACACTACCACTGAAAAAGAATTCTTGGTTGTAATCTATGCTATTAACAAATTTCGACACTATATCACAGGGTACCAAGTATTCATCCATACGGATCATACTGCAATCAAATATTTGATGAATAAACCATTGGTTAGTGCAAGAATTATTCGTTGGTTGATTCTGTTGCAGGAATTTGATGTTACCATAGTAAACAAGCCTGGGAAATCTAATGTAGTTGCAGATTTCTTGTCAAGAATACCAAATGCAGATACAGGGGAAGTTGTGGAAGATACCTTTCCAGATGAAAAGTTGTTTGTTGTCTCTGTACAATCTCCATGGTTTGCAGACATAGCTAATTACTTAGCTACAGGGAAGATTCCTCTTCACTTTACCCCCAAACAAAAGAAACAGTTAATCAAGCAAAGTTCTTCTTTTCAATGGATAGAGGGCTTACTTTTTAAATGCAGTCCTGATCATGTTTTACGTAGGTGTATCCGCCAGGATGAAGTATATGATATCCTACGGGCATGCCATGATGAACCATCAGGAGGGCATTATTCAATCAAAAGCACTATTCGCAAAATCTTGGGAACCGGATACTATTGGCCATCTTTGCATAAAGATGTAAAGAGGTACATTAGACATTGTGATGCCTGCCAGAGAATGGGAAAACCTACCTTTACTAATGAAATGCCATTACAACCTCAAATAGGAACAGAACCATTTGAAATATGGGGTTTAGATTTTGTAGGACCCATTAATCCTCCTTCCCAAGGCAAAGTGCATATCTTGGTATGTACTGATTATGTTACCAAATGGGTAGAAGCTCGTGCCTTTAAACATGCTAGAGAAGAAAAAGTTGCTGATTTTCTGTATTCACAGATTTTTCTGCGTTTTGGAGCCCCACAATCTATCACCACAGATCACGGACCCCAATTTACTTCCAAAGTTATTGAAGCCTTCACTCACCTTTATCAAGTCAAACACAGAAAATCCTCACCTTATCATCCACAAGCCAATGGCCAAGTTGAAGTGACCAATAGGGAATTAGAACGAATTCTGACCAAAACCGTAGCAGTTCATAAAAGAAATTGGCTGGACAAATTACCAGAAGCTATTTGGGCTTATAATACCACTTGGAAATCTACCACTGGATTTACGCCCTATGAATTGGTCTATGGAAAAAAACCGCTTTTGCCTATTGAGTTTGAATTACTAACTCTTCGAACTGCTTTGGAAGTAGGTATTGATCTGTCACAGGCACAAGAAGATCGTATTCTGCAACTTGATGCATTGGATGAACTGCGCATGGATGCACTACATCAGACGGAGATAATCCAAGCACAGCGGAAGATGTGGCATGATAGTCACATAAAGCAACAGAAATTTTAGCAAGGTGACTGGGCCTTGTTGTTTGATTCACAATACAAGGATTTCCCTGGAAAGTTGCAGACCAGATGGCTTGGACCTTACCAAATTGAGGAAGTGTTTGACAATGGAGTTGTTCGTCTTACACCTATTGATGACTCACAACGCAAGTTGGTGGTGAATGGACATCGTCTTCGTATGTACCACAAACCATACAACAGGGCAGAATTTCTCAAGCAAGTGGAAAGTTTGGATGTACACATTTGGGAAGAAAACACTTCTTCCATACCAAATTCAGCAGATTGACACAAGATTTTGATTTAAAAAAATAAAAATAATAAATAATAATTCAGGAAGTGAAAACCTCTTTGAGGCACTCCTGAGTTGGGTTTACATGAAAACCGGTTTTTCGGCATGTTTACCTAGTTGGTTTCACTATCATTGTTCGGTCTTGTCTCATGACCGTGGTTTTGTCTATTTTCAGATTGCACCTACCTAAGTTCAAAGATTGATTAGCTGGAAATCTCAGCAGGAGCACCTCGAAATGTAGATAAAATGGTTATAACAGGTATGTGTCTTTTTCATTCTCTGAATAATGTAAATCATTAGTATATAGTGTATATATCCTTGATTAGTATAAAAGCATGTAAAAAGGGGGAATCAAACATGGAAAGTCCTTGTCAGTAATGCCTCTGCCTAATTCTGCTCTAGAATGAAAAAATAGAAGTGCGCTGGAATAGGGAAGCGCAGGAATAACCTGTTATATTCCAAAGCGCAGGAATAATCCATAAAGCGCAGGAATAAACTGTTTATATCCCAGAGCGCAGGAATGATTTAACAAGCGCAGGAATAAACTGTTTATATTCCAGAGCGCAGGAATGATTGATTAAGCGCAGGAATAAATCACTAAGCGCAGGAATGAAATTATGTGTAAAAACTATTTATGACACGTGGCCTGCGGTGAGTTAATTGGTTTAGAAGGAAAAAGATAGGTCACCGACTCACGGTTGCATGTGACAGCTGGCGTCCATAACAAAAATGAGCGAAGTTACGGGTGGTAACTTCACATGCGCTGCCACGTCATTATGCTGCAAGTTCCGAAGCAGTTCCTGCGCTGCTATTATTCCTGCTACGACGATTGAAACCCTAAACCAGACGCACGCTCGTACTGTCCACCAATTTACAGAAACTACAGAACAGAAGGCAAGAAATTACGCCATGGGGGGAAAGAAAATCAGAGCCGAACCTAAAAATATTAGCTACCTGGAAAGTGACCCTGCATCCCTGCAAATATTCATTGATGGAGGATTTTTGCCGTTCCTGCAAAAATTTGATGGCTATTCCGAGGGCTTGGCGGTAGAATTCGCACGCACCTTCCGCAACAATCGAGTGCACATTAACGGGATGACTATCCAGGTAACTCCCGAAATACTTAGCCAAATCACTGAATTACCTCTTCAGGGCTTGCAGATTGTAAAAACTGGGAGAAATATTTTAAATGACCTAGTTAATCAGTTTAAGGAAGAAGGGGATGGAGAAATTGAGTTCTTAATGCATAGAAATGTTTGTAAGGGGGTAAAAAGACCTAGTTTACCAGTCCCTTGGAACGAAGTTGCAATGTGGGTTATGAGGTACATCACTTGTGATGGCCAATTTCCTGTTGTATCTGGCCCACACCTTCGTATCCTCAACCATCTGCGCCATGGAGCAGTTAAACCAGAATGTAGGGTTAATATGCCCTTATATCTTTATCAGGAGTTAAAGGCTATGGCCATCAAATACCAAGCAGGGAAGGGAAGCCCTAAGCACCATGGGCTCATCAAACTGATTTGCCAGTATCACTTTAGGGGCAACCCTAGAAATTTTGACCGCTTCTTTGCCCCTTGGGCAGAAACAAATGACCCTAATCCTGCATCAGAGGAAGAAGAAGCAGAGGAAGAATCTGCAGGAAACCCTAGTCCAAAACCCTCTGAAATCAGAATTTCTCCTTCTCCAGATGGTCCCCCATCTTCACGAACTCGAAAACAACAAGCGTCCACATCTGGTTCTCAGTCAAAAAGAAAAAGGGTAACATTTGCAGATACGGTACAATCCAGCGGGGAAATTGGAAGTGCAAGTGAACATGCACCTGCTCCGGAATCTGCTCCTGAAACAATAGCAACATCTGCAGTTGCTCCAGAACATCCAAAACCTGCACCTGCTAAGAAGTATCCAGGGTCTACAGGGTTAAGAAGGTCTGCTAGACTTCAGAAAACTAAAACCCTGCCAGAAGAACTAATAGATATCACAGACCCAAATGAAGGAGAAATCAGAACAGAGGATGCACAGGAACCAAATGTTGAAATAGAAATGACAGACACAGGGATACAGACAATGGAACTGGATACAACTATGGATGAAACTTCAATAAGCCCTGTATGTCCATTAGTTGATTATACTGACTCTGATCTTGAGGAGCCACTAAAATTTGATTCTAAACCAGTTGAGGATGATGTGCATGTTTTAATGCATGATGATTCTGAGCAGTATTCTGAGTCTGAGTCTGAAGAGGAAATCGATATCCACACTCAATTGCATGCTGCAAAGAGTGTTATTAAAACCCAGACCCATTGGATTGAGCAAGTTGAAGAGACCATAAAACAAAAGGATCAACAAATTGATCTACTTCAGCAAAAAATTCAAGATTTGCAGAACCAGTTGTCTCAACTGGAATATCAATCTACGAGTTACCAGAAGCATCACCTGATGAATGGGCCCAGATTCTCTTAGATTTAGCTGAACATTCTGAGCCAAACATAGCACCTGCACAGAGATCACCTGACAGAGAGGAAGCAGGAATGGCAATATTTGATGATGAGAGTCCATCAAGAATTCTGCTGACAAATGATACTGCACTTCAGCAGGAAACACAGACACCTTCTGTAGAGGAACAAGAGGCTGCAGCACAAGATCAGGTATCCACACTCTCTCCTCTCATTGCTATTACAACAGAACAAGGAACACAAACAGATTTTCCTGTTGTAATACCAACTGTGGAAGTTGGTGTACAAGTGAATATAGTGGCACAAATGCAACCTATTGTAAGACCCCCAGACACAGTGCCTTTAACTAGGTACAATGAAGACCTGGCATATTGGATGACTCAGTGTCACCAGTTAGAGGGCAAGGTTGCCACTTTAAACTCTGAAGCAGCCAAAGTAGCAGAGAAGGAAACAGAGGTGAATAGGTTAAAAACACAGGTGCAGGATGTATGTCAGATTGCAGAATATGCAATACAGTGTAGAAGACCACCTAGGTTTTATAGCCTCCTACTCAAGGAGAGATACCTTCGCTGGCAAATCATGAGACTTGCTTCTGAGCTGCCTCATCAGTTGAACACTCCTGAAGAATTCATAGAGGCATTTATGCAGAGTCCAGTAGAGCAACAAAACCTGTTATGTGAGTTATTTTTGCATAATTTCTTTTTGCCAACAGAAAGTATGTTTCTGCCTCACATTTATACAGGTGACTTACAACTTAGAGCCTTCATGTCCACTCTGCAAAATCAGATTTACTGGGACACAGAAAAGAAGTTCACTAAGGAATTGGAATCACAGGCTGTTTTACTTATCAGACCTGCTCCTCTGAATCACAGGGATTGTACAAATGTTCATTATACCTTCATGAGGGATATCAGAATGAAACAGATCTATCTAGGGAACCTTCAGAAATGTATAATCCAGTTTCAAAATTTTTGTGCAGATTTCTTTGATGATGTTGTGGCAGCTTGTAAAAATAGATGGGGTGAGTTATCTATCTCTCTATAGAAAAGAGAGCCAATTTCTCCCACTAATTTGTTGTGGTCAAGGAGAAGGGCAGAGGGCATTGTCCAAATTATATCAAAAATCAAGGAGCTTTGGATAGGTCTGAGATATAGGATGCCCATAATTATTACTCCTGTCCCCTACTTCTTTGATATTGACCCACAACCTGATATGCACTTCCAAAAGTGGTTTCAGTCCATCAAAGCGATCAGCGGATTCTATAAAATTGGTGGCGCATTACTCAAATTTCATGAAAGATGTCTAGACCTGGATCTCGTGTGCCGTTGTCATTGTACAAAATGCATGAGGGCATGCATTACCATAAGTTGGGGGGAATGATGAGGCCAGGAATTGCCTCATCCATGAACACTCTTTGATACATTTTAACTATTTGACTTACCCTTTTTACTATGATTTTATGTTAATTATGGGAAAAATGCATTATATAATGATGTTTGCATATTCTGAAATGACAAAGTGCATATACTCTGTTTTACTATTTTTACTGCAATTTCACCTATTTTTTAGTTAATTAATCAGTAGTATTATAGCAATTCAGACCTTGTTTGAATATCTGATGCTTGGTAATATTGTGTTCCTTTGGTTAAACTAATTCAAATGGAAAAGGGCACCAAGAATTTGTCCACTGTAGCTGACTGTGCAGGAAAATAGGTTGTAATTGTGATAGTTCCAGCCAGCTGTACATATACAGCAGGGCTTGGAATTAGTCACTCTAGCACATGCCACCGATGCAGAAGGGTGTGCAAGAGAGAGGAGAAGTCAACACGTTACTCCCTACGCGTTTGGACCACAGATCAGCAACAAACGGTCACCTGCCTGTTGTTCCAGAGTAGTGCAAGAATAAGCGACGCAGGAATAGGGAATAGCGCAGGAACAACTGAAAGTGGTCAAAAAGCGATAAACCGATGGAGGAAATTATTGGAAATTGACCAGGAGGTTGTCCCAACTCATCTTAACGTGATTTCCTCAACAAATGCAGCCCAACAATAATGAATGGATAAAGTTTTGACAAAGTAAATTCCTGTAGTCTAGGAAACAGTTATGTAATCAGTTGTAAATCCCTACAAAGCAGTAACCAAGCATATCAGTATTATATTATAAATAATAAAGCTCCCAGATGGTCGAGCATATAGACATATAGATAGATAGGCAATAGAATACCGAAATTAGCATAGAGTAAAGTTTTTCTGTAGCAGAACAATAATTTGCAGGTTTTTCCTGCATTACTGTAATGCATTTTCAGATTGAATAAAAAGGTGCAATCTTCAGTTTTCAATTGGCATGTTGAGGTTGATGATTAACAGCTAGATTCTCTTAGCATAACTCCTCACCTTCTTCTGGTTCTGGAAGCAAGGGCCACTTGCAGGCCAGAGGAAGGCAGTTTCTGACAGAATTTCTTGTTGAATTCTTGTTGCAGCAGGTTAGCAGAATTCTGCCAGTTTTCATTTCTTTAGTAGTTTTCAATACAGTTTTCAGCAGTGGACAACATTTTCTGTATTTACAGCAATTCCCAGATATTTTGTCATTTTGCAGTTTTACAGTAATTGTTGATTCAATTTTGCATTACACAACAATTTCCAGATATCTTGTCATTTTGCAATTTGGCAGTTTTTGTTGATTCAGTATTGCAGTAGTTGAAATTCTATTTTGACATTCTCCAGTTGATTTACTTTCATGCAAGAGTGTGTGTGTTTTAAATTCTGCACTTTACTTTTCTGTCATTTCAATTTAGCAACATTTCATTTTCTGTCATTTCCAGATTTTGCAATTTCATTTCCTGCAATTTTGTTTCTGCAAAAGTAAATAGGAGTTAATTTCAATTCTTAGGAGTTAAAGGTCACAACAAAACCCCCAAATGCTAACTGATCCACCAATAAAACCTGTTCTTGGATAAACTGAACCTGCAACTGTGACACTTCCTATCGTATACAACCTCTGGACACCGCCCTGGATTGACACACATAATGATTAAATGATGAATGATCAACGACCCTCATCATTTGGTATCTCAGCTGAACCTAATGTAATAAATGTTCCGAATCGCTTCATTTTCTTTGGTGATTTACAGAGTGAACTACATACAGAGACAAACGTGCATGGTAGGAAAAAAGAACCTGTTGGGGCAGAATTAAGAAATCAGCTCTTCAGTCCTTGGGATCCGGGTGTGTTGGCACCTAAATTTGATGAAGACCTTGGGTGGGGTGATTACAAAATTTTTGATAACCCACTCTTTGATATGGGTGAAGTTGTGACATTTGATAACCCACTTTATGAGGTGGACTTTCATGATACACACGAGAGGGATGCTTCGCTTGGCACTTGTGATGAACTTGTGGATTATTTTGACAACAATTTTTCATTTGATGAGCGAAGTGTTTCATTTCATGAAACATACAGAGACGACATGCAGAGAAGACATGGTGTGGAGTATGCATTTGAGCATAATGTTGGTATGGAGCTTGCTGCAATTTTCAGACCAGCAACTAAAGGTAGACAATTTGATCATGTGTTGGCCTATAATCCCTTGCATAGAGGTATGATGCTTTGTTCTTCATCCATACAAGATTGTTTTAATCAAATGAGGCATCATAAGAAGGGTGAAGGAATACATGCATATCATCACATAAGAATTTGGGATCTAGGTGCTCCATTCAGTTTTTGGGCATGGAATAAAAGTTGTCTTCCTTGCACGAGTCTTTATTTGCAGAACAAAACAGTAGTTGTCCTCTCATCTTGTTATGACATTGATGATGTTTTGGATCAACTTTTTATGATGTGTGATGTTACTCTTGGAAATACCTTGAATCATATGCATGTGCTTCTAGACATGAAGGATGATGGGAGAAGGATACCTTGAAGGATTGTTGATCAATGGAGTGGGAGGTTTACTGCTGTAGACTCCTTGAGCAGCCATGTTACAACTCCATTTGTGTTCATACAAGTGGATTGGAGAGAGATCCCGAACCAGGACTGGAGGTTTGCAGACTTGTTGACTTATTGGGAGGTAATTTCAGCTTGGGATGTGTTTAGATTTTATATTTTGACCGTCTTTTTCCATATTTTTGGCATATGTACTCCTTATACAATGCTGATTTATCAAAAATCAGATTATGAGATGATTTCAGTCTTGGACAGTGGTATGTTACCACATATTCAGACTGTTCAGTTTGTTGGAGAGGTTATTTATTGGTTTTCTTTGAAAGCAACAAGTGTTGCAGCTGACCTGTTTCATTATTGGATGGTTATATGGGCATTTCGAGAGTGTGTTAGTTGTCATTTCATATTGAAGATTGATATATTTTCTGATGAGACTCTCATAATTTCTGCTGAGTGGGAGTGTTTGAATCCATGGGATGATTTTTTGGACACTTGGAGTTTAAGTGTCACTAGGGTGTTTCCAGCTTTGGGCAGCGGAAGCATTCCCAGGATGGTCATTTTCAGAGTTGACATTGTCGCCCTATTCTATATCAGCCACTTTTCAAGGGCTAACCGACATTATTATGGAGTCACCATGGCGAGTTATACTGAGTATAATGCTTATTTGTTGAGCAGTATACGTTTTCAGGGGTTCGAGATCATGTTGGATGGTTGGTCTACTGCAGTTTATCAGTTTTTTTGTTGCTGCCCTCACTTTCCAGTGATGAGTTTATTGAAATCTGTCTCTGAGAAAATAGTTTTTTATCCATACTTGGCTGGTGGGCAGCCGGTTGTGAGTGATTCTTCAGGAATCATGCAGTTAATTTTATGCTCAACATGGTTGTTTGGTGATCATTGTGGTCTCTTCTTGATGCTGGTAGTTATTATGCCAAAGGATACCTTGATGATTGTAGATGGAAGTAGTACCTGGAATCAACCGAGTTATACCCGATGGATTGAGAGAATGTTTGGGTTGGTTTCTCAATTTCATTTTTGGTTGGGTGTTCATGCACTTAACTATGGAGACGTTACTAGCACTCATGGTAGGGACTTTGTGCCAGGGGTCGGAGATTTGGGTGTTAGTTTCTGCCCCAACATTTTTGTGTTGAGTATGGTGACATTAGATGATGGTCAATTGCAGATTTCTTACCAGCAGTTTGTGGGAAACTTTTGGGGTATTGAGCGGATAGTCTATTTCTCTACTTGGGTGATTGATGATTACTGTAGATTTTCCATATTGCTGGCAATAATGCTTTCAGGTGATGCTTTGATGATGACAGTGGATTGGTGTGCTTGGGATTGCTCAATAGACACTAGGAGGTTTAGTATAAATGAGAGGATACTAGCTCCTGATTGCAAAGTCACTTTCAAGGTATTGTTATTGCTTCTCATGATTGCCTCTTGACCGAGTCTTCTTCATTACTATGGGGACTTCATGATGAGATATGTGAACTTCGTTCTCCTATTGAGTAGATTTTCTTTCTTTTGGCCCATGGTGGAGACTAGTAGTGAGATACCTGATGATATTCTTGCTAATATGACTTGGCAAGAGATATTTCATTCCAACATAGACAGGCATATCAGTTTTAGATTGGAGGGTGAGCATATTATGGAGCTGCAGTTTAGTCTTGAGCTAATTGAGCACAGTGGATTTCCTGTTGTGATCAGAGTGATGCAGCGTCAGCATGGTGGTTTCTTTCTAAGGAGGACATGGGACCTTGGGATAACAGTTGGTTCCAAACTGGTTCAGACTGTTGATTTTGATGTTGTGCTGGTATTGCTTGAGGACAAGCAATCTTTGGGAAGGGAGGACTGTAATGTCCCCATCTTTGGTCACTTTAGCATTGTGGTTGACCCTAGCTCTCTTGGAGTCCGTCAAACGTGTCAGAGGGATTTCTGATGATGGCATTGAGCTCAGGTGGTCTAGAGGACCCCAATGACACTTTTCGAGGTTGTACCCAGCTTCTAGTTTGATCTCCAATATTATTGGAGAGAGCGTCTATTTATAGCAAGTCACCCAGTTAGGTCCGTTCATCATTATTCATCGTCGGTATCACTCCTATGCAGTCAGTTTTCGATTCCGATGCTTTCCGACCGTTTCCGTAATTTGGGTGTTAATACGAGCTATATTTAATTATTTTCTTCTAAGGTTGTCATTTTAATTAAATAATTTAATGGGCACCTAAGTGTTATAGCTCGTTGGAAAGGGAATTAAAATTTTTAAATCATAGATGCTTTATTTTGGAGCCTTGCACATCAGATATCTATATTTTTAATTAAAAAGGGGTTTTTGGAGCAAAAAGGAGTTTTAATTATAAAGTGACTTTCTAAGGTGACTTATGTTTTATCCCACATTGAACCCACAGGAGGAAAATTCTCAATGAGGAGTCTGTTTATTGATTGCTTGCTCTCATATTGATATAGGTTTGGATATATTTATTTGGCTTCTCTTGGAGAGAAAACTTGCAGGGCATTTTGCAAGGGTTTGAGCTTGTTTGGAGACGAAATCCTCCGGCAGGAACATCATCTTCGGAGTTGAAAGATACTCTCAGGGTGATTTTGAGTATCTTTAGCACAGAGGGTGCATAGAGCTTCATTGTTTTCAGAAATCAGTGGGTTTTTGGAGGTGATTGTGGTATTATTTGTTGATATTATATTATATTCACTCTCCAACATAGGCCGTACCATTTTGGGCCTCTATATTTCAGAGTTTGTGGCATCTTCAGTTAGGGTTTGATATTCTAGGGTTTGCACAATCACTTTCTATGCATAGCGACCATATTGAGGAGACTTTCCCGGGATTTAGTGTTCAGATTGTGGTTTTTTAGGCTGGTCGTACAACTCCAGCACTTGGCCGTACCTGTGCTTGCCTAGCGTGGATTTAGATAATTCAGTCTCTTGCATTTTGGTTAGTTTGTTGTGTAGCAGGGGCACCCAACTTCATTATATCATTTTGTATCAATTTCATGGTGGAGAAAGCGATGTAATAGAAGATATCAATGAAAATCAAATTTCTGGGTTGGTGATAACCAGTGTTATCTTCTGTCAACTTCAAAAAATCGTATCTTCCGGGTATGATCGTAATTTGACATTTCCTTTGGTAGAAGTTTAGATAAAGGTGTTATCTTGTTATTTCCAAGTTTATAGAAATTTTCTTCTATTTGTTTAAAAGTTGTTCAAGTGCAAAGTTAGGGGTTTTGAAACTGTTAAAACTCAAAAAATACAAAGAAACCAAAAAATACGAAAAAAACCCAAAAATAGTGCAAATCATCAAAACTCGGTTTGAGGAGGGTCTTTACAGCCTATACCACATGCACTATCGGATGAAAGTTCCTGACTTGAAGAGGCTGAACGAAAAAGGAGAGCCTTTGCCCGTGTACGAGTGGACCGAGATCCTGTACAGAAAAGGGTCATTCTATGAGTTCAATTTTAAATTTTTGTGCATGGTCCTAGGGCTGTTCAATCGTAAGGCATCCCGCCCGCCAGAGGTCATGACAAGATATCTGAGGAAGCACGAGTACGGGGATACCTTCTGGCTGACTCAGGGCATCGTGGTCAGAATCTACGGATTCAAGGGGAAGCCGTTCCTGCTGCCCTACTTCTGCACTAGCCACCAGTTCGAGACGGAGATTGCGCGACAGATGGACTATGTCGAAGAAGAGTTCGGCCAGGGCAAAAAGAAGGGCCATATCTTTCAGTATCCTGTAAGTTGGGCGAATACCCAAGTGCACGAGATCGGAAGCACGTCTACCTCGAATGGGAACTCATTGACATGGGTCTAATAATGCTTCCTCAGCGCTGGAAATACGACTTAATTGGGGTCAGAGGCAAATTCGCGCATATCTGCCCTCGAGCAGAGATTATGCAGGAAAGGGGCAACAGAACAGGCGCAGACCTGGAATGGCTTATCGAGCAGATGCAATCATGGCCTCCATGGCATGATTTTTACTGCGAAGAGGTGATGTATGACCTAGAGCGAGACCCGGATCATCGGTTAGATTCTGCAGGATTCAAAAAATTCCTCGCCAAGGTGGCACCCCTCAACTGGCAAAAGGACAAAGTCGTCGAATGCTGGAAGATGAGATGCCGCACGTAGCACGACAAATCCAACCGAAAAACGCTGGCCGTTGATGATGAGTTTTCGGCCCTATATGATCAATACGCTGACACATGGCGGCATTTCGAATTTCGAAATTGCGTTCCCCGAGGCGCAAGGAAAAGATATACAAGGAGGTCCCCCTCTCAGCAAATGCCTACTTCCGCGACTTCCAGTGCAACTCCGACAAACAATCAAACGGGCCCAATGCAGCCTCCACCTCCTAAAGCATTACCCGAAAGGGCGCAAGGGTCAAAGAGATCAACTCCTGAGGTGGCCCCCCAGGCAGAAAAAGCGCCCGCACTGCCAGCTAGGAAACCGGTTGCGGCAGGCATCCTTCCAGCTAGACCCAGGTACAAGTTTACCGTGGGGACATCACTGCCTATCGCCCCAACCTCATCTCCTTCCTTTGAACCAGCCACAACACCAGAAGAAAAGAAAAGGAAGAGAGGTGAAAAGGCCAAGCAGCCTAAGGAACCTGTACAGCAGTCGGCCGCAGTGTAGACAAGGACAGCAGCACCAGAAATCGTCTCGCTGGACAGCCCTAAGGCGGAAGCAGAAACTCGGGCTGCAAGCGTCCCTCAAACAACGGCTCAGGCGGAGCCCGCAGGTACGTCCACTTCCCCGCTCCCCCAAGTCCTAGTCGGCCCTGCCATAATGCCGTCCCTCATTTCATCAGGGCAAGCCGTAGCTGCGTCTTCTTCTTCCCAGACTATCCAACCATCCAGCAGCCCCCATTCTTTCGACCAGTTCGCCTAGGACCCTAACGCCTTCCAGTCTCTTAGCCAAACCCTGGAACCCTCTCCTGCGACCAGTATCGAAGTTGCTCGTACATCGCCACGCCACTCACCTCATCCGTTCAAAACCCCGCCAACGCCATCTACTCAGCCGCTCGCTTCCCCTAGGACCCGGTCGCCCTCAAAAGCGGCCACTCCTTCTGGAATCCCTCCTGCTTCGCTGTTTGCAAGAAAAATGCCGCAACAGGACCAGATGCTGGAAGACCTCGACTTCATGCATATCGGAGATGACCAGCCTCTGGCAGCAAGAGCCGCAGGGGGTTCCGCCTCTTTCCTTCAAGGCGTCAAGCGCAGAAGGGCCGAGGAAATAGCTGCCCCAGTGAAGCGCACCAAGTACGACTTGGACAGGAGAGTGCTCAGAACTGAGAAGCTGGTTCCAAAAGTAAAGAAGCCTCTCCGGGAGATGACCGAGGAGGACTATGAGCACCAAGTCAAGGAGAAGAGCTTTGATGACATCGAGGAATACGAGATCAATGGTATTCGTCGCAGAACTAATAATCTCCTAGTCAAGAGGCTTGAGACCCTGGAGGCGCTGTTTCAACTGCAGAATAGCGCAAGACAGCTAGAAGAAGATCTGGCTAGGGCCACCGCGCAGCTAGGGTCTGCACAGCGAGAGATAGACGAACTGAAAGCCCAGCTGGCCGCCTCTCAGCAGGAGGCCGCAGCGCAAAAACAGACAGCCGAACAGCTTTTAGAGGAGAAAATGGCAGCGCTGGAGCAGGTTTCTCAGCTCCAGGATTCGTTGAAACAAGCGTAGTCGCAGCTTGAAGAGAAAACATCACAGACAACGGCCTTTTCAAAGAACAGAGTTAAGGAGATGCGGGCTAGTCTGTTGCAAGGATGCAAGCCCAACATTGTTAAATCTATATCGGTCTTGGATTTCGCGTCCAGAATTGAAGAAGTATCTGCCCAGGGAAAGCCTGTGGTAGAGGAGGCCGAACACCAGGCAAGGCAATGGCTAGACCTGGCTATGAAACTAACATAACAAAGAGAAAACAATTAAATCTCTTGGATTGTTGCAGCCCTTGCATATCCATGACCATCAATATGAGCGAAAAGGCCTCCGATTTCCCCCGATGTCCCAACTTGCCTCAGAGTGGGCAGATGCAAGGGTAACCTTGCATGTTTATTTTGATAAGACAGAGAAGATAAGGACTGCCAGGAAGATGCTGGACACATTAGAACATGAAATGAGCATTTGCCTGGCCCCCTTTCACACTCTGTCCGAACACGGGTGCCCGAGCTTCGTCAAGGATGGCGAGTTTCTGACTCTAGAGCAGGTAAAGCAGAATTGGCTGTCTTTCAAGGCAGACAGCAGAAATTGATAGCTGGGCGAAGCCAGTCCAGGAAGCTCAGGTCACCCAGATGGTGTCAAGATACTGCAAAATCAACTCCTCCCTTAAGGAGTTGGGAAAAAGATATAACACCATCGACCTGCATGCAGTTGCTGCATTCCACGCAGCACTAAAAGAGGTCAGCGACCTAGGGCCCTTCCAAGCAGCAGTCTAGGACCAAGCCAAGGCTGCATATGAACGCATTCGCGAGTAGGAGGCCGACAGTGAAGAACCTTCAGGTTCAGGAGGAGAAACGGGAGAGGCAACTGCCGAAAGTGAACCTGAAGAAGAACAGTTGCCCGGAAGGAAGCCGTCAGAGCAGCGGAAAGTAGGGGAAGGAAGTTCCTCTGCGCCCAAAGGATGAAGGCCTGGTTCTTTGCGTCGAGGCGAGCTCGACACCCCGCAAGCCGCCAGGAATGTTGCCACATGTTGCACGGGGTGCCATGTTTTCAAATTTTGTAAGTAAGCTGCTCTTCCTTCCCTCCTCCTTTTCCCTTTCTCCATTTTTTTCCCTTTCGCCCTTTCCTGCAGTTTCATTCCTCCCTTTTTTCCATTGTACTTCCCCCAGTCAAGTTCCCAAAACTGGGCAAGTGTTCCCTGAAAAATTCTAAGTGTCAGGGCGCAACCCAACTTCGCAGCAGTCAGGGTGCGCCCTCAAGTTGGAGCGCACTAGGGAATGCGACGTGCGAAAGCAGACAGGAGATGATCAGAATTTGGCTAAGTGTCAGAGCGCAACCCGACTTCGCAGTGAAGTCGGGGTGCTGCGCTCTTCCTCCTGTGCGCACTTGGGAAAGCAGTGTTCGAAAATCAGCTAAGTGTTGGAGCACAACCCGACTTCGCAGAAAAGTCGGGGTGCGGTCCCCTTTTTGAGCGCAGTCCGAACAACAGCCAAATCAGCTTAAGTACCGATGCGCAACCCGACTTCGCAGCGAAGTCGGGCTGCGCCCTTTGATCAGTGCGCAGTTGGGCAAGATTCACCAAGACCCAGAAATTGGCTAAGGCACGAAGGCCCTCCCCCACTGCGTTGTTTCCCACCTGCGCTACCCAAAAGCACTCTGATCTCGGGCGAAGTTGGATAAACAGCCTTTCAAGGCAGACATGTGTCACTCATCAGAATTCGACAAGTGTCCAACTTCGGGATTCGAGCCGAGATGTGACGGGATAAAGGACAAGCATGGACCGCACTACCTACGCCAGCTGCCCCTATTTAAGCTGATGTAAAGTTCCATCTACCACAGCTACCCGCATTCCCGCTGATTAGAAGTTTCACCCAACGCACTGCCATGTAGCTATACAGCTTTCAAGGAGACCTTGCTACAGGTACAGTCCTCGCCGACAGGAGTCAACATCAGCAACTCTTTTGCCGCTTTTGTCAGCTATTGTCCGGTCTGGGACTTTGTGCCCGTAATTGTAATCGGGGGGAACTTGGGCTATAAATAGCCACACCATTTCATTGTAAAAGGGTGGAAGGGGAATATACTGCTAGGGAACCATTGTAGCTATACGTTTGCTTTTGAATGCAAGACACATACTTGGCTCTGCTTACTGTCATCATCTTGTATGCTGCCTCTCCTTGTCATTTCTGCCTCATGTTTCTTATTTCATTGCTTACTGTTGTACTGAACTCTGGACTCCGGTATTTGATGATTAAGTATTCCCGGAATGCATAGATAGAGGATACATAGGATGCATGATAGCTGTAGTTTCATTATGTGTTCTGTATAGGACTGTTGTTAGTAGTGGTGATTGATCGTTGTCGTGCTGCTTATTCCCCCCACCCAACTCCAATCACATTTGGATTCTCTTTCCGCAATTTATCTCTTTCTTGCACTCTTAGCTTAAACACTAAAAACCCACAGGAAGCCGGCCTTCTTCGGAGATTGGCACGGAAGGCATTCCTTCCTTCCGGCCTTTCAATCTGGTGGGCGAATCTGGGGCTCATTATACCAAATTCTTTCCTCGTGGCAGATTCGTGACCAACAGTAAGATATAATAATTTAATTTAAAAAATAGAAATAAATAAAAAAATTCTCTATCTTGAACAAAATGTATGCAAAGCTAAGAGAAAAATAAATTTAAAAAGTTCTCTTTATCTTGAACAGGATACATGCACAATGAAAACTAAACTTATGCATGAGATATGATAATTTAAGTTTTAAAAATACAAACAATACTTTCCTGGTGCTACTACCTAGTTGTAGTTATCTTTGTTTTCACCTACGCTACTCACTTTTATTGGTAATTCCTCTATGCCTCTCGAATAGAACTGAAGAAATCTCCACCTTCAAATATGAAAACAAATGCAATTGAGATCACTCTTCATATATGGTAAAAATACAAGTGGAGATGAAAAATAAAACTTTATAGAAACAAAATTAAAATCTATACATTATAATCATATGGTAAAAATACAAGTGGAGATGAAAAATAAAACTTTATAGAAACAAAATTGAAATCTATACATTATAATCTGCTTGCAGATTAAATTGATTGTAGACTTGCAGATAGGATTTGCATAATCAGCAATACCAGCTTAAAAGATGGCACATTAACTTTGAAAGTGATCATAGATTTGTAGATCGCAAATTCGTAACAAATTGTACTTGTAGATTCCGATTCCAAAGTACTCCTCATGGCACTCACAACACTACTTGAGTTGAATGTGTGCTGAGAAATGAAATATTATTAATGTCCATGGTGGGCCAAAATAAGACCCACGGGACTATAAGAAGGACAATAATGACTGCCAGCTAGCAGGCTAAAAAGCCCAACAAAGAAAAGAACTAAGATAAATACAAGATGAGGGAGGAGGAAGCAGCCCAGGGGGGGCAAGCTCCAAGAACCCGCCAGAGACTAATCTCTCCCAACAGTCGAGGCTGAAGTACCGGAGCTGAAGAAGTCCATGATATGTCTCTGCCCATATAAAAAACTATAAAAACCATCTTACATGTTTATGTTTATATATATATGAATGACGTGTCACTTGAAACAATAAACGTATGGATAACAAGGAGATATAAGAAGAGGATGTATTATATGACTTGTAGGAAAATCTAAAAGTTTATCATGATGTGTTTAATTTTTATGACCGTCATTTGATAGATAAATGTGCCAATGACAGGCATTTACCTATCAAATTTCAAGCCTGGGTGGTTGTCAGAACAGGTACTATAAAAGTTATTCCAATGCCTACTGTGAGTGATACTGCAGAGGGAGGAGTGCAGGACTGTGTCAATGTACTTGTGGAGTAGTAGCCTGAGATAAGCATGCTTTTGTTTTTCCTTTTTTTAACAGCTGAAGTAATAGAACAAATTGGAGTAAAGTAAATAAAATAACTGGACCATTGAGTAGGTATTAAGGGTTAAGTTAAGAGGTAAAAGTGAATTTTTGGTTACAGCCAAGCCGGCATGTCTCTTGGGTGTATGAGACCCCTTATGTGACAAAGGGAAAGTTTTCACTTTACCTTATTAGTTTGATTGTGTACCTCTTGGACTTCAACCTTTGACAATTTGCCTCCTCAAGGCTTTACAATTTGCCTAAGCCCAAGGGCATTTTTTTTTTTGTTGTTTGTTTTTTTAAAAGGGCATGCTAGACCAAGACTATATAGGTTGAATTGTGAGCTAATGATTGTCTGACCTGTTGAAAATAGCTTGATTGGATCTGAATGGACCTCAATGAAGGGGGCCATTTCAATATGTGTAGATGGAATAGATAATCGATAAGGTTGCTTTTATTAGGAATTATTACATCATGGTTATAGTTTATTTAAATGTATAAATAATTGGGTGGTTGAGTGATTGAGGAAATCACTCATGTAGGGAGAATTGGTTGAGGTTGGTACTCATATAGTCTATCTTAAGTCAAGTAGTTGAGTTGGGTCAAAGTGGTTTGTTACAACAATAGTCTATATTTGGACTATTTGTTGAACCTAATATTTGTCAACTCTATTGTATAAATATGTTTATGTGATTAATAGAATTTGTTCAGCCCCATGGTTGTTCCAAGAGTGTTATGAGAGCAAGTTACAAGGAGAGCCATCTCTTCTTCCTGATCCACTATGTATAAATAGATTTTTTATTTTTATTTTAAGGCGAAGGATATGGTATTGCAGTCCAAATTTAAGTTTTATTCTGCTGAGTATTCATCACTTGGATACATATGAAAGTCAGTGGTATATCAGAGAAGTCTCTTTGGGGCATCAGCACCCAACAAAAATTACAGTAAGTGCCACATTAAAGCATCAAAAAGATTATAAAACAGATATTGTACCTTATTGCTGTCAAATTTCTGCTACGAGATGAGGCGTGATGGTGTATCAACAATATTCAGCTATGACGTCAGAATTTCTGAGATTTCAGAGCTGAAATGGATCGTTAGCAATATTCGGTTGAAATCATCACATTCTTGTACTTGAGCAATGATGGAAGTGGCTTTCTCAATGGATACTGCAATGTGGAATAGCTGAACAAAGAAATATTTTGGAGCAGATTCTGAGGATAAAACCTTCCTAAAAGTTGTACTCCACTTACACGGAGACATTTGCAATGTTTGGTGTCAGAATAAGCAGCATTCAAAATGTGCTAGGCTTATTTACATTTGCATTTAGAGCAGCAAGAATGAAGACGAGCTATGTTGGATCTGCCAAGTCCAGCTAATGGAGCAATAAGAAAAAAAAAACAAACGCTGCACACATTGCACCCATAGTTGCATTACAAATATAGCTGGAAGTTGCAAATATAGTGCTTTAGTTTTGACATTGCAAATATATCTGGAAGTTGCAAATATAGTACTTTAGTTTTGACGTTGCAAATATAGTACTTTAGTTTTGACATTGCAAATATAGCTGGAAGTTGCATTGCAACTGGAAGTCATTTCACAGCTTCAGATTTGGAATATGTGGAAGACAAGATTGTTTGAAGTGGTATGCAGCTGTATGCACGTCATGGACCATTTCTCTTTGGTGATTTAATTTTTTTTTTAATTAAATGTTTTTGTGACCTGCACATGCCATTTTAGTCATAACTTCTTCGTAAGACCTCAAATTACAGTGTCATCAGAACCCTTGGATTCTTGATTCAAAGAGCTTCGAAACAAGTAGTCGCATGACTATAATTGTAGTCATATCAATGGAGAATTGTTTTATCCCAATGTTGATTAATATGTAGGAAGGGTAATTTATTAATTTTTTATTTAAAAAAATGAGTATAAAAATAAAATTTAATAAGCGTTGCAATTTTTAATGTATGAAGTGCATGATCAATGGTATCCGATACTCCTCATTATTGTGCAAGTGGAGAGTTCACATTGAGGGCGAAGAAATTTTAATTTTTCCAATATGTAATTTGCTCAAATGCTCTGATATATAGCATTTAATGTAATCTTGAGGACGGTACTCGGTAAGCACCAGGCAACCTAAGATCAACCATGTTGATTTTGTAGTAGTAAGGACCATCCAACTACTGTGTTGATCACGTTGACAAGTGAAGGCCCATGCCGCACTTGAGGTGGATAGATGAGTATGTCCCTATTCACAAAAGAGGATGTAAATCAATAAGGCTCAGTCTGACTGATTGTTTGTGACTGGTTGTGTGTGTCCCTAGCCAATTGTGTTGTAGGACCGTGGATAGTTGAATTTGTCCCCATCCTTGGTTATTAGTTCAGCAAGGCCATACCCATTGAGGTGAACAAATGAGTGTGTCCCTGTTCATGATGATGTAAGTCATGGACCACAATGTGTGTCACAGTACATGAACCTTTGAGTACTTAATGAACTATGAGTATGTCTTGGTACATCAAGTGATTGGTGATGAATTGACTTAGTGTTCATCTCAGTCAAGATAAGTATGTGTGCCCTTGTTTAGAGCATGATGTAATAAAGGGGGGAATGTTAGGAATTATTACATCATGGTTAAAAGTTTATAAATAATTGGGTGGTTGAGTGATTCAAGAAATCACTCACATTGGGAGAATTGGTTGAGATTGGTAGTGGTACTCATAGTCTATCTCAAATCAAGCAGTTGACTTAGATCAAAGTGGTTTGTTACAACAATAGTCTATATTTGGACTATATATTGAACCTAACATTGGTCAACTCTATTGTATAAATATGTTTATGTGATCAGTATAATTTGTTCAGCCTCATGGTTTTTCCAACAACTTTATACCCTTTCAATATTTGGACCTTTTGCTGAATATTGCTTCTCCAGTTGTTTTGTTGTGCACTTCTTCTTTTTTGACTGATATTGTACTTGATGATGCACTGATAAGTTGTACTACTGCATGAATTCCAAGTTGCTAGGCCTGTTATGAGGCCTGTGTTTTCCGGAAGCTTGTGGAGTGGTCAGGGATGCTTGTGAAGCCTGTGTCAGTCAGGCCACTGTGTGTGGAGATAATTGATCTTGAGTAGCCTATGACATGAATGTTGTGAATGAAGTTGTATGGAGGCCACTGTGTGCAGGGCGCATCTGCAAGGGACTTGTTTAAATGATTTCTGTTGAACTGTTTAGCGGCAGTATTTTGTTGCTGATTTTTCTGATGCAGCATCAACTTGAAATTTATTTCCAGTATAGTGGTGACTATTTCCAGTGTCTCTGGAGAGTTTGAGTTGTCCCAGCCTGGAATAATGTTATGTATTATGAATTGAAATAGGAAGGTTATAAATACTTAACTGAAGAAGGATCAACCAACAATAGCCACATCTTGGACTTTTACCTGAAGAAGGAAAACAGAATAGAACTGTGGTATGATCTAAGTGATATTATTTGATTTTAACTGCCAGAGCAAACAGGAATCAGGATCACCATACCGTGCACAAAATATTACAACAGCAACATTTTATGTCCTTTAAGAGTAAATCCAATGTGGCACTGCCGCTATATTTACAACGCTATGTTAGAAGGCTAAAAGAACAGTTCAGAAAGAGCTGAATAGTAGTTACAGAAGGAACTCAGTTCTCATTAGCTACACTGTAGAAAATTGCATGTATTTATGCTAGAAGAAACTTTTTCAAGAAGCCTTTCTTCTAGTTCTTTGTATATGGTTAGAAGTAGATTGAAGAATTGTGAAGGCAAAAGATATTTTTTCTTGGAAATCCAATGCAGTTGCAGAAGGAGTTTGGTTCCCATTAGCTACACCGTAAAACATTGCATGTATTTATGCTAGAAGAAACTTTTTCAAGAAGCCTTTCTTCTAGTTCATATATGGTTAGAATTAGATTGAAGAATTGTGAAGACAAAAGATATTTTTCCTTGGAAATTTTGGATGAAGGGCAAGAAAAACTAACAATGTTGAAGGAACAGAGAGACCATAAGCTATTTAGTTGCTGTATGCAAATGAGTGTAAATCATCAAAATCTTCATTGAGGGAAAACAGGAAAATTCTGAGAAAATTTTCTCCAAGATGTGTTGGAAAAGATTAAATGAACTTATAAATTGAAATACCTCATATCATGCCAAGATAAATCAATTTTTATTACATTGTTCCTTGTTTAAAATTGCTTAACAAGTTTATTTAACTTTGAGAGAAATTTACAAAAAGGCTTACAAGATATGCCTGTTCTTCTGCATTAGTTTGCAGCGCTGTAAATTTTTGCTTTACAATAAAAGCAAGTACAGTGAAAAATACATCTTGAAGACTGGCATCACAAGTAACTGAAACATACTGTTAGACAGAACTGTAGGCAAAATTCTGGACTGTAACTGGTAAAACCTGTTATTGATAGAATTCTCATGCAAAAAGGTTACTATAAAAATCCAACTTGGAGGGTATGGAGCCAGCAGTATTGAAAATTGATTGCGAATGATATGGAACCTGAGAGTTATTTTGTCCTTTTGCCTATTTAATTCTGGGTGCAATATTTGTGAGTAGATTAAATTTCTGCCTTATGAATCAAGACACATCAGGGCTGTGTGTGTCCTGTATGAAATTCAATTTTTGGCTTTGTTTCTGTAACCTTAGAAAACTAATATCATGATATCTGGATGGTGTTGCTAACGCTACATGACAGTCAAAGATAGGGCAGCGCTTTATTATTGTTCGTATAAAGAAGGATCATCCTCCAAAGCATTTATGTAATTTAAGTATGCATGATGCTTGCAGCCAGCCATAGACAACTTTTAATAATGTATTTTTTAAATCCCTTCAGAAAGGTTAGAGAAAGAACTGCATCGAGCACTGCCAAGTTCAATATCAAATGGCATTAAAGTGCTTCCACCTCCTTATGGAGCCAATTCTGCTTGGTTTGGAGCAAAGATTGTCAGCAATGTAAGTCAGTGCTGGGCAAAGTTTTTAGGACTTAACATTATGCATATACTTTTTAGTATTTTGATGTATCAAGCAAACTGCTATATTATTATTAAAAAATTTCTCGTAATGTTACTGATGTTCATCACTCTCACAATCTTATATTTGTAATGAATGGCACAGATGAGTACTTTCCCTCAGGTCTGGTGCATAACAAAGAAACAATTTCGAAAAAATCCAGGTTCTATCCATGCCATGGCTCTTGATGATGAATAAGCTATTTTGGCTTTTGGTAACAAGTCTGAGGCACGTATCGATGAAGAAAGTTGTGATTCTGTATACAACAAATGTACAAGTCAATTTCTCACTTGTGGGTGTATAATCAGTTGTGCTTATATTGTGGCAAGCTCATGCGTAACGCATTATTACAAGTGATGTAAATAACTAAACCTTCAAAAATAAGACATCTCTTCTCAGAGCATGTCCAATATGTAAGTGATATACCTGCATATTTCATGTAGCATTAATAAGAACTTCTGTGTGTAAAGAGCCCATGAGAGTATTCAAAGCTGCCCCTTTTGCATGATAACGAGTTCAAGATATTATATTAGTTCTTGTTTCACTAGAGAGAGTCTACATCGAAGAAGACGTGTAAATTTTATGAAGTTTTATTTTGAATTCCTTAGAGCATATAATTGTATATTTGGTCTGCTTTCTGGTCTATGTTCATCGTTTCAATCAAAAATGTTATGGAGTTTCTTAATTATTGGGCAATAAAAGAATATGCCCTCTCTCTGTTATGGAAAATTGTAAATGGTGCCGGTTAGTTATAAAGTTGGTTACATCCGTTCATAATGCATACCTCCTTTATTACGTGTACAAAAACATCTATTACATCAATGAAGTTATACGGCAGCCAATCTGTGTTTATATCATTTGGTATCAAAGCAACATCTTTCTGGAGGTGAGACCAGGGTTGCAGAGGGGGAGTGGACCATTCCAGGTTTGGAGACTATCCTAGTCAATGCAAAAAGTGGAGTCAGTGTTCATGCTGAGCAAGCAACTGAAGATCTTGTTGATTTAAAGGTTGTGGTCATTTGTAATTGCGAAGAGGTATTGTTTTTATTTATGTTTTGCAGGATCCAGCTCTCTGAGACCAAGGTGGGTCAGTGTAGAGAAAGTTTTGTTTGCAGGTGAAGAGATCTATGAAGAAGATGTTGAAAACATTGAAGGGAGACAACAAAAAGTGAACAAGGGTTGTGTGACGATGACTGCTACGTCCAGTCGGAGAAGTGCCGACAATAGCAAAGGCCAT
Source organism: Wollemia nobilis (assembly GCA_028583015.1). Taxonomy (NCBI): domain Eukaryota; kingdom Viridiplantae; phylum Streptophyta; class Pinopsida; order Araucariales; family Araucariaceae; genus Wollemia; species Wollemia nobilis. The sequence continues at coordinate 4,121,598 of JAQPPZ010002068.1, forward strand.
CTCACTATTGTCACAAAGATAGGCTCATCTACCTATATTAATAAAGACGTGCACTTGCTATCTAAGCGATGCGAAGTTGAATGCAGATAAAGATTTGGCATTTAAGCGATGTGAACCTGCATGCCGACAAAGACTGGCCATTTAAGCAAGGTGCATTGTCAGTCATTGCACACTTATCTGTCAAAGAAAGTCATAAAAATTAAACACATCATGATAAACGTTTAGATATTTGAATTATACGTCATATATACATCCAGTTCTTATATCTCTGTTATCCACACGACTATTGTTTTAACTTACTCGCCATACTTATATATATATGTTTTTAGTTTATTGTTCTGTTACCACAAATTCAACTATAGTAGATTAGTGTTGTGAGTAGTATGACGTGTACTTTGGAATTGGAATCTACAAGTACAATTTGTTATGAATTTGTGATCTGTGAATCTATGATCTCTAACAAAGTTAATGTGTGATCTCTTGTCAAGTAAATCCTATCTGCAAGACTGCAACCAATCTAATCCACAACCAGATTTTAATTTTGTTTCTTTAAAATTATATTTTTCATCTCCAATTTACTTGTATTTTTATCATATATGAAGACCATTCTCAGTTGTATTTGTTTTCATATTTGGAGGTGAAGATTTTTTTGGTGCTAAGCTAGAGACATAGAGGAAGTACCAATAAATGCAAGTAACAAAGGTGAAAGTAAAGATAAACCACCACAAAGGGTTGTAGCATCAGGTAAAGAATTATTTGTATATTTTAATATCTTATTTTTAAAATATGAATTATCAAATCTCATGCATAATTTTAGTTTTTGATGCATGTGTCCTGTTCAAGATAGAGAGTTTTTTTATTTATTATTATTATCAAAATTTTTGCTAGTTTTCTGTTTGCTTTGTACACATTCTATTCAATATAGATAAAAGTTTTTAATTTATTTTTTATTTTAGATCAGATATTTATATCTTACACTTAGTTTGAGTTTTTGATTTAGATATTTTGAATTTTTTAAAATTTATTTCTCATTTTTAATTCAAATTATCAAATCACCCAGGTGTTGTAGGTGAGTTGGAGAGGAGAGGCAATCCTCCAAGGGAGGTCTCAGGTTCGAATCTCCACCCTACCTAAAAGTTGAATTGGGTTCCCAAAATCCAATTGATAATTCAAACCAAGGCGGCCCTGCAAGGGGTTTTTCGTTTAAAAAAAAAAAAATCAAATTATCAAATTTTACACCTAGTTTGAGTTTTCATCTTAGGCTAATTTTTTAGCATGTACTAGTTTTTACTATTATAATTATATATTTAAATTTATGTAAGAATTTTGGTAATAATGTTTAATGTTTTCAAATTTATATTTATAATTTAGATAATAATCTTAACTTGCAATGTTGAAATTGAAACATAAAATAAAGATGTTATTAGTTTAAAAACATCAAATAAAATTGACCCAAATATTATAAAATGCAAGGTTAAATATCAAATTTCAAGCATGGCCCCAATAGAGAGTTTGGACGTCTAATGTGGACCATCTAATCAAAGAGGTGGTTGTCTAGACCTTGTCAAAAACCATCTATAACAATTACCTTGCATTCTTGCATGGAAAACAATTACCTAGGGCACATTGGCACAATGCAAATCGTCATAAAGGTCAACTATTGTCTAGTTGCCAAGGGTGGGTCATTTGTAGGCCGTCTAGAAGGAGACCCAACCATCTACAAGAGGAGGCCAAGTTTGGGCCTATTGCCAATGAGAGCCTTGTAAATATGAAGAAGACTTTGTTGTTCTATAGGGAACTTGACGTTCGACCTTCAATGTCGTATAAAATTTGGTTGATGTTCATATGTCATATGTTATAAGCACCTTGCTTTTGATGTTTTTAAATAAAAAATGTCTTTATTTTTATGTCTTAAACATTATAAATATTTAAAAATAAATTTTAAATATTATTAAATAAATTTAAATATATTATTATAATAGCATAAACTACTGCAAATAAAAATAATAACAAAAATTTATTTAAGAATATAATAAAAATAAGTTTAAGAATATCAACTAATTTAAAATGGAAAATCTAAATGTAAGATATAATAACTAACTAAAAAACAAAAAAAAACTTATCTATAGAATGTATGCAAAGTAAAAAGAGAATTAGCTTAAAATTTGATTTAAAAAGTAAACAAAAAGAATTGAATTTTAAATTTCTTTTTATCTTGAACAAGATTCATGGAAAATAAAAGCTAAAATTATTCATGAAATTTGATAATTTGAGTTTATAAGAAAAAAATTCAAAAATACCAACAATATTTAATGCTACAACCTTTGTTATGGTTATCTTTGTTTTCACCTTTGCTATTTGCTTTTATTGGTCATTCCTCTATGCCTCTTATAGCACTGAAAAAATCTCCAACTCTAAATATGAAAACAAATGCAACTACACAAGTAAATAGGAAATGAAAAATAGACATTATCATCTCATTGGGGATTAGATTGGTTGAAAACTTGCAAATAGGATTTGCATAATCAGCAATTTCAACTTAACAAGAGATTGGACATTAACTTTGTAAAGAGTTTATAGTTTTGTAGACCAAAAATTCATAACAAATTGTACCTGTAAATTTCAATTTCAAAGTACACCTTATATATATATTACCAACACTCATCTACTCTAGTTGAATGTGTGGTGGAGAACAATAAACTAAAATTCATCTTACATGTTTATATATATATATATATATATATGATGTGTAGTTGGTAAATCTAAACATTTATCATGACATGTTTAATATTTATGTGGTTGTCGTTTGACAAATAAATGTGCCAATGATGGGAACAAAGGGATGACAAGAAGTTGAAGAGTGTCAATGAGATAATGCTCTCAAATGAAGGACAAGTTAGACACTATTGTTGTGTAGGTGTTGAAAAGTGAAGATTAATGTTGAAATGGAGGCACAAATTTCCATCTCAGAGAAAAGCAATAGTTTGGTGGTGCCACCCTTTGATATCTAAGGCTTTTTTTTAAATAAGTGTCTCCATACAAGATTGAAGGCTTGTATGTTTCATTAAAGGAGTTGCCTATATACATTTGAACTAAGATGTTAGTCTTTTCAAAAAGAGAGAGAGAGGGGACTAGACAATTGTGACATCATTTTGTTGTTGCATGAGACATTTGTGAAAAGGCGTGAATGTTGGCATAAGAATGTAGAAGGAATTTAACAAAGAATGCCCAATGATTGTTGATATGCATGGATAAAGATCCGAGCTAGTATTCTTCACATGCACTTGTCCATTGCTATCCTAATTCTATAAGACGTTGAAAGGTGAAGTGATGTTTTCGTTGGATGATAAAAAGTTGCCATAGTGAAAGCAAACCCTAAAGGTTGTTGCATATGAACCATTGGATCCGAAATATCAATGACAAAAGATTAGCGAAATTCCTTTCCAAACCTTAATCCACAATTGATGTGAGTAGTTGTATCAAACAAATCAACGGTGGTGATTATTTCCTGACATCATTGTAGTTTATGTTTCATTTGTGTCGTTAGATTTTTTAGAGAGTGCCATTATATTTATGAAGGAAAATCATCTTCTTTTTCCCATATGCATTGTGGGAAAGAAAATATTCACTTTTTGAAAGAAGTGTTAAATGAAAACAAAATTGAAAATGGAGAAGTGAATTAAACTAACTAATGGTATTGGAAGTTTGAGAAGTTTTGTAGAGTACATACTTATTTTTCCCCTTCAAAGTTGCATTGTTTTTTTTTTGGTGAGTAAAGGCTTATATATATATTCATTGGAAAGCTTTTTCATTTTTTTTTCCTGCAAGTAGAGTCTTATATATAATATTTTTCAATCCTAACTCAACAAACATAAATTTTTTCAATTTTTTAAGATTTGACATGGTTGTTAATGTTCCAAATGTGATAATAATTTTTAGTTTTTTGGACATTTGACATGATTGCTAATGTCCCTAAAGTGTTATTGCTTTCTTTGCGATTGTTCAAGGAAAACAACTATTCCGCTTGGAAATAAAGTTGAATATTCACCTTGAGTTCAAGGATATGTGGGACATGGTCTTAGGAACCACTCGAAGACATGCCATTAATCCCAACAAAAAGAAGTTTGACAAGGTCGACCAAAAATCATAACTAATCATAATGTTCAATGTATCTAATAGATACGATTGTATGTTTCTAATGCTATTACAACCAAAGATGTGTTAGAGTATATTACATTATTGGGTACATGCTAATGTACCACCTTGGGTACATTACTAGAGTAGGAGTTTACTTTAGAGTAAAGTTATGTAGTTACTTTAGCATGTAATAAATGCACAAGTGTTAGAATGTGCAATGATGTAAATGTGCATGTAGTCCACATGTACATGAGTCATAGGATAGAGTCAAAGGTAGAGTGAGGGCCAAGGAACTTATTTTCCTATATATAGGCCTTATAGTGATTGAACGACAAAAGGAGAGGATATAGAGATAGTATAGATTGGTAGTGTGGTACAATGTAGCTCTTCAAAAACAGTTGGAGTGTTCATGTCCTCCATTATACTGCATTGTACTATTTTCGTAAGCTTTCATTAATGACATATTTCTGAGTTATTTCAGAAGTTTCTCCTATTATTTTTTTGCATATTATAGTGTCATTATCATATAGATATCATAGTTTGCTTTTCGTTCATTTTGTGGTTGCATTTCCTATATCATATACTCATCAAAATCTAACAAGGGTATCAGAGCACATAGTAGATCGATAGGAAATAGGGAGAGACATAAGTGATATTGAGAGAAATCCAAAATTTCCATTTACAAAATTTTTGAGATTGCATTTGGATGGTCTTTCCACAAGGTTGCAAAAAAACTTGTGACTAGGACTCAACATTAATTCCACTAGATTGACAAATCAACTAGTGAAAATTGATCGTCTCTAGATTTAGAGTTTCTTCCATTACAATACTAATACTTTGTTGCAGGAAAGGAGATTCAAAGAAAGTTGGGAAGCTTCCTACAAAGAGCTAGGAAGAATATGTTCTTTTGAATCAATCCAACACTAGAAGCAAAAAACGGAAGAACAAAGATTTTGAGGCCTAAAGAAAAGGTCCCATTGCTAGAGATTGCAAACCTGTAGAGTGTAGAAGAAGAGAAGGCCATAGGAGCCTTATTGCAGATTCAAGAAAAGACTCCAAAGAAGAGTCCATGAGATTGGAGATTAGTGATCTTCGTTGAAGATTGAAGACTGCAAATAGTAGATTGAAGAGACTCCAGAGAAGAGTCCAAGAGAAGATTGGAGGTTGGTGATCTCCATTGAATATTGCAAATAGCAGATTGAAGAGACTCCAAAAAAGAGTCCCGGTGAAGATAGGAGATTGGTGATCTTTGTTGAAGATTGAAGACTTCACCCTGAAGAAGTTGAAGAGAAGACCCATAGAAGGTCTCATTGAAGAACTTCCAGTATTTGAAGACCGAAGATTTAGAAGGACTAGTAGAGTGTAATATCCTCAAATTACCCAACCAAAAACCAACCATTACACCCATTTTTTTTTTTTACTTATATTTTTGAGTCATTTATATAGTTTCCTTTGAGCAAGTAGTCATATGAGTTTCCAAGGCTTTGCACCACACAGGAATCAACTTGATCAGAGTCTATCCTTGTGCATGGGAGTGGTTAGTGTCCCATAATGATCAGCAAGAATTTTCCAGTCTGCTTCAACCAGAACACACATTTCCCTTATTGTTTAACCTCATGTTAAACTTGTTTCAACCATAGGTGTCCTTCAACCTAACCTTAAGCACATGCCTTATTGATTACTCATTGTTTACCAATAAGGTAATCTTTTAGGTGCAATGCTTAACCAACTAACCATACTACATATGGTTTGTTAAGGGAATCATCCAACAGATTCTCATAGGCATATTGTTGCCTACCACTATATCTCAATGAATACTACTTTTTAGATCTCTCATTTATGTATTCTTTGATATGTTTATGTTCATTCTATGTTTCCACATTTTTACTTATAGAAAGTAAAGATTTAATTAGCCATTTATAAACAAAACATCCACTTGGGAATTCAAGTAACATATTAGATCATGCAAACCACTTGTTTTTTCAAGAACATGAAACTTCAAAGAGATTACATTGTTCATATCCAATACAATGAGATACTTGGGAGTTTTTCTTTTGATACTTCCATCAATAAATTATAAACTCCTACAAGCTATTACATTATTTTTTCCGCAAGAAAGTTTTTTATGTTACAACAATAGTCTCAAAGTTGAATACAACATCAACTTCCTCTAATCTTCAACTCTCTTTCAGGTTCAAGTAGGTACTTCAGGTACTGGTTGTCTCAGTTCCACAAGTACTAAGTGAATGGTTACTCGGGATCAGGACAATTCAATTTATGAACATGCATAACTAATCACATAATGCCTTGCAACAGTAATTCATAGAATGCAAAACAATTTTCTAGCAAACACCTTAAGTGTTTGTAAATAAACAATCATTCAACTCAATTCAAGAGTAGAAAATCCCATACTTTCCTAAGAATGAAACTTTTCCCATTCCTTTCATCCCATATCCTATCACACTGGAAACATGCTCTTGAATCTATACTAACGACATCCATTGACATGGCCACGGAGAACCCCCATAAGTTCCCAAGAAATGCAACCCAGTTACCCTTTCTCCCACATTAGATTATGCCATCATAATATTCCCTTCCTCATTTTAGCATGCATGATTGCATATACATGATTTCATTTGTTCAATGCATTGTAATCACAACATTGCAAATATGTTATTCTTTTCTTCCTCTAGGTTATAAAAAATTTAAGATAAAAGCACCCAGAAATAACATTTAAAAAAACTTGTACACAACTCAAAATCACTATATCAAAGGAGAACATTCATCATAACAACCAAAACCTTCTATGATTAGGCTATTCTATTTTTTCCTTGTACACATATAATCAAACCTATAATAGCCTACACCATTTAGAACAAGTCAATCTAAGTTTCCATTGTAGATTTAACTTCTTCATTGAGACATAACATTAGATTCCATCAAACAAGTTTGAGTCATAACATTATTGTACTCGGCTAGGGATATTTATAACCCCTTAAATGTTTCAAGCCCTATTCAATAGATGAATATGGTTCAAATACAAATTTTCCTATGTTGGACTTTAACTATTAGCTAAAGTCTTAATCTGAGTCTTTTTAGGATAATTATCTAATATTTATTTTTAGACCCTTTTATATTTATTTCAATATAAATTTAAGACCCAAAGTTGTTATTGTGAGATAACTTATTAATCCAAAGCCATAAATCCTAGATCTATGGTTTTTATCCATAAACCCTATCGTATTTGCCAAAATACCACTACACTTCATTTCACCATCCATACTTATGTCTAGCTTTAACTTTTCAAAATTTCATTTAAATGAAAGTAACATTGTAACATTATAATTAGGGAATTCCTCTCTATCGTTTAAATGTCACAAGGAATGGCCTACGTTAGGCGCTAGCGCCTTAGCCTAACGACTAAGTGCTTAGTCCGTCATTCGAGGCGTTTGCCTCTTTGGACACCATAGGAGTCTTGGACCCTAGACCCATGCTCTTCATGAAACAAAAATCACGCCCTATGTGCATTTCATCGTGTATGAGTTATTCAAAAACAAAAACCCTAAGCGTCTAATCAGATTGAGACACATGGCGTGATCTAAGTAGCTGACATGTTTCATCGATGGTTATTATGGATGCTTTGAAGACATTAGAGAAATAACCCTAAATTAATTTATCAAATATCAAACGTCGTCTCAGGCTTTCGCAAAGCAATGTCTGCGCTTCTCACCAAATGCGATATGCATCGCTCCTGTGCACATCGAAGAGGACCATGGGTCCTGAAGTACGTCCAGTGAACACATCGTTTCACCTTTGGAGGACGACGTCCAGGAATAATTGTTGATATTCTTCGTAGACGCCAGACTATAACTCCTTTTTGAGGGCTCAAGGACGTCTACGTTTTTCATGACACATCTTCTAAATGGCAAACGATGCTACATAACCTCAAGTTTCACATTCAAAACACCATACTCAAAACGTAAACCAAAACGACCTTCACATCTGCAAGTAGAGGGGTATTTGTCTTACGTCTCACAACAAGACCGTTTGATCTACGCATTGGTCACCACCGACTACTGGTCCATGCAGTACATGCGAAGCATGTCCTCTAACACCTGATTGAATCTCTCAGTATGTACATCTGTCTTAGGATGATATGCAAAACTTATAGAAGTACCAATTTCTCGATGGAGAGCTTGCCAGAACTCTGACATAAACCTTGAGTCTCTATCCAAGATGACCATTTCTAAAAATCCATATAATATGAAGATGTCCCTAGCAAACTTGTTAGCAACAACTACTGCATCATCAGTAGTACTACCAGGAATGAAGTGTGTGACTTTGGTCAATTTGTCCACTATTACCATTATGGCATCATGTTGATACCTAGTCTTTGGTAATCCCACAATAAAGTCCATAGATATCACTTGTCATTTTTCTGTGGGCACATCATGAGGATATAGCAGACCAGTAAGATGCTTATGTTCTGCTTTCACCTTTTGACATTCTAGACACTTAGCCATAAAATTAGTAATATCTCTCTTCATTCCAAGCCAATAAAATATTTTCTTCATATTCTCCCTCATCTTAGCTCCTTCAGGATGAGCAGAATAAGGAGATCTACGAGCTTCTCTCATGATAAGTCTACGCAAATCATTTGTTTCCGAAATCACAACCCACTTTTTGAAAGAAGCCATCTTTGAAGCCAAAATCTTGAGCTATCTTTGGATCCTTCCTTATTTTCTCTTGCACTTCCCTACAATATGGATCTTGAAGTTGAGCTCTTTTAACCTGGTCCATCAGGTCTACATGACTTCTAGTTAAAGTAGTGATATGCCTTCTTCTACTTAGTGCATCTGCCACCTTATTCTCTTTACCCTTTATGTATTCTATCCCAAAGTCATACTCTGCTAAAAATTCAATCCACCTCCTTTGACGTGCATTTAGCAAAGGTTGAGTGAAGATATACTTCAGACTTTGGTGATCTGTTCTTAGTTCAAAGGGTCTTCCTAGCAAATAATGCCACCAAAATTTCAAGGCGTGCACAACTGTGACCAATTCTAAGTCATGTGTGGCGTAGTTTCCTTCATGCTTCTTTAGTTTCCTGGACTCATAAGCCACCACTGCTCTATCTTGTGATAAAACACCACCTAGACCTTCTAAGGAAGCATCGGTATAGACTAAAAAGTCACCTTGAGGATTTGGAATCTTTAATATGGGAGCAGTAGTCAATATTTGTTTTAGCAATTGGAAAGCAGTTTCACATTTGTCCATCCATTTGAACGACTTCCCTTTTCTTTGAAGATTGGTTATAGGACAAGCTATTTTGGCATAATATTTCGCAAACCTCCTATAATATCCAGATAGACCCATAAATATTCAAACCTCTGTTACATTTGTAGGGGTTGGCCAATCTAAAATAGCTTCAATCTTCTTAGGGTCAACTGCAATTCCATCTACAGAAATGACATGTCCCAAGTAATGTACTTGTGACACATAAAATTCACATTTTGACAAATTTCCATATAGCTGATTTTCCCTCAACACCCTTAGTACTATCCTTAGATGTTTGTCATGCTCCTCCTTGTTGTGAGAATAGACCAAGATATCATCTAAAAACACCAAGACAAACCTGTCCAACTGCTCTCTAAACACACTATTCATTAATTTCATAAAGGCAGCGGGTGCATTTGTTAACCCAAATGGTAAAACTGTGAACTCATAGTGTTTGTATCGAGTTTTAAATGTTGTCTTATGTGTATCCTCTTCTTTGATTCTCAACTGATGGTAACCAGACTTCAATTCTATCTTTGAGAAAATAGTAGCCCCTTTCAGTTGATCAAACAAATCCTCTATCCATGGTAAAGGATATTTGTTTTTAATTGTTGCTTTATTCAACATCCTATAATCGATGCATAATCTCAAGGATCCATCCTTCTTGATAAACAAAACTGGTGCACCCCAAGGAGACACACTTGGCTTAATTAGCCCTTTATCCAACAACTCTTGTAGTTGCACTTTCAGCTCTTGCATCTCTATAGGGTTCATCCTATATGGTGCTCTATGTATAGGTTTTGTACCGGGTAATAGATCGATAGTAAAATCAAATTCTCGCTTAGGGGGTATTTTCAGCAATTCAGATGTAAAGACATCCTTGAACTCTTGAAGGATGGGAAATTTCTCAAATATTTCATCCTTTTTATCATCCTTAACCTCCTTTACTTTGACCACATACACCATCCCTCTTTTCCTAATCACCTTCTTAAGTTGCATAGCAGAGATTAATATGGGTTCGAACATCTTTTGCTCACTGTACAACCTAATTCTCTTCTCTTTATCATCAGTGAATTCGACCCATCTCTCCTAAAAGTTGATCAAGGCCTTGAGGTCCTTCAACCAATCAACCCCTAGAATTATGTCGAAGGCATGTAATGGAGCTACATAGAGTTTCCAAGTGATAGAATTTGTGGGTAGGGATATTTCTATCAAGGGGTAATATTGGTCTACAGAGTAGGTCTGTCCAGACCCATACTCGAATTTCCACCCTTTTTCCAAAGACTTTGGATTCTCTGGCATGTCCCTGACCAAGCTACTAGAGATAAAACTATCAGTAGCACCATTGTCTATCAAAACTCTAACATTTTTATCAAAAACCTTACCTTGTAAAAGCATAGGGATTGCTTGTCCATCAAGATTCTAATTTCTAGTAGTAGCATAAATCTTGTGTCCTTTATCGCTTACCTTCTGGTTAGCTCCTATACGACGTGGACAATTTCTTGCATAGTGAGGACCCCCACACTCATAGCACCCAACCTTCGAATTCTGAGTCGAACCTTGAACTGATTTTTCCTTACCTTTAGTAGGAGTTGGTTCTACTTGATTCATGGGTTTGGCCTTCTTCGCATTAGTAGAGTTTCTATCCTTAGACTGAAACTTCTTAAATATTTTTGTCGACCCATCATTTCTCTTACCAAACTTAAACCCTTCTTTATTATTTTGAGTTGGCTCATTATTCCACTTCCTTTTCTATGGATTTTGGTAGTTCTTCCTAGGTCCTTGGATGGGATTGTTGCTCTTTTTGTGATTATACTCTACTTGACAAGCCAGATCATATGCAACTTCTAAATTGGTGGGTTTGAACATGTTGATAGAGATCCTGAGTTGATGATCTAACCCTGAAAGGAATTGATGCACCTTCATTTTATCATCATTTTTGTAGGCCGGAATGTACTTGAGAAGTCTAGTGAAGTTCCTATAGTATACATCCACTGACTGCTCTCTTTGCCTTAGCTGAGTGAACTCATCTAGCTTCCTGGCGTAATATTGCTCAGTAAGAAATCTCTTTCTAAAAGCCTTTTCAAACACCTCCCATTCGCAATGGATTATATTTATCTTTTTGTCCTTGCAGTAAGTTTCCCACCATTCCAATCTAGCTTTAGTCAATAGTCCAGTGATGAAGACTATCTTTGTGGTTGAAGAGTAATTTCTCATGGAAAAGTATATTGCTAACTCATTCAACCATGATTCGATAGAATCTCCACTTTCCTTTCCTAAAAATTTTCTAACCTTAACATGCTTTAGGTCTTTTTCCAATTCAACATTGATTCGTGCCTTAGCTACCTGATCAGGATCATTTGGTTCCTCCACTGCTGCCTCAGTAGGAACTTTTGGTGCCCTATCATTTCTCCTAATCTCATCTCTAAGGGCCTCCAATAGATTATTTTGTTGCATCATCTACTCTCGATAGGTGGACATTTCACCCTGCATATTTTGAACCATATTTGTGAGATTTTCCACACCATCGGGGTTCCCTGAGTTTTCTCCAACATGACCCTCTCCAAGGTTTTCAATGCTAGCTAACCGAGTCCTTCGAGGAGGCATCTTTGACCCACTTCCTAGCTTGGGTGGCATATTCCCTGGTTTTAAGAAATGCATTAGTTCGTAATATTACACCAGAGTCTTTTCCTAATATGCACTTACTCTCATCTAGCTAGTTAAGTTTCTTGATGGTTTAACTAAGTTTGCTAAAGTTTTTCATCAACCTTCACCTTTCTATATGATGACTTAAGTTGAATATAAACACCATGACTAAATAAGGAAGAGTCTTGGTTTAGAGCTTCAAATGGCAAGTACGATCCCCAAAAGAGCATCAAGTACACCACTTAAAACCCACGTTAGTGGAGGGTTCGTCTAGCTCTTCCAATCTGATTCACCAGGGGTTCAACATGGGGGGCAAGACTTGCTCATTTTCCACATCCGTACCATTTCTCTTTCCTTACTTGCATGTGTTTGTTTTAGAGTCATCAAGATTGAGAGTTATGCGCCTATCTAACCTAGGCTCTGATACCAACTATAATAACCCCAAATTACCCAACCAAAAACCAACCATTACACCCATTTTTTTTTTACTTACATTTTTATGAGAGTCATTTATATAGTTTCCATTGAGCAAGTAGTCACATGAGTTTCCAAGGCTTTGCACCACACAAGAATCAACTTGATCAGAGTCTATCCATGTGCATGGGAGTGGCCAGTGTCCCATAATGATCAACGAGAATTTTCTAGTTTGTTTCAACCAGAACGCACATTTCCCTTATTGTTTAACCCCATGTTAAACTTGTTTCAACCATAGGTGTCTTTCAACCTAACCTTAAGCGTGTGCCTTGTTGATTACTCATTGTTTTCCAATAAGGTAATCTTTTAGGTGCAATGCTTAACCAACTAACCATACTACATATGGTTTGTTAAGGGAATCATCCAACAGATTCTCATAGGCATATTGTTGCCTACCACTATATCTCATTGACTACTACTCTTTAGATCTCTCATTTATGTATTCTTTGATATGTTTATGTTCATTCTATGTTTCCACATTTTTACTTATAGAAAGTAAAGATCTAATTTAGCCATTTATAAACAAAGCATCCACTTGAGAATTCAAGTAACATATTAGATCATGTAAACAACTTGTTTTTTTTTCAAGAACATAAAACTTCAAAGAGATTACATTGTTCATATCCAATACAATCAGATACTTGGGAGTTACACTTTTGATACTTCCATCAATAAATCATAAACTCCTACAAGCTATTACATTATTTCTTCTGCAAGAAAGCTTTTTATGTTACAACAATAGTCTCATAAAGTTGAATACAACATCAACTTCCTCTAATCTTCAACTCTCTTTCAGGTTCAGCAGGTACTTCAGGTACTAGTTGTCTCAGTTCCACCAGTACTAAGTGAATGGTTACTCGGGATCAGGACAATCCAATTTATGAACATGCATAACTAATCACATAATGCCATGCAACAGTAATCCATAGAATGCAAAATAATTTTCTAACAAACACCTTACGCATTTGTAAATAAACATGCATTCAACTCAATTCAAGAGTAGGAAATCCCATACTTTCCTAAGAATGAAAATTTTCCCATTCCTTTCATCCCATATCCCATCACACAGGAAACATGCTCTTGAATCTATACTAACTGCATCCATTGACATGGCCATGGAGAACCCCCATAAGTTCCCGAGAAATGCAACCCAGTTACCCTTTCTCCCACATTAGATTATGCCATCATAATATTTCATTCCTCATTTTAGCATGCATGATTGCATATACATGATTCTATTTGTTCAATGCATTGTAATCACAACATTGCAAATATGCTATTCTTTTCTTCTTCTAGGTTATCAAAACTTTAAGATAAAAGCACCCAGAAATAGCATTTAAAACAAACTTGTACACAACTCAAAATCACAATATCAAAGGAGAACATTCTTTCATTCAACCCCTTAAGTGTGACCACAATCCTTAAGAGCCTTTTTTTTTTCTTTTTAAGATACTAGCATCTTACTTAGTTTGTCAAAGAGCATTCATCATAACAACCAAAACCTTCTATGAATAGGCTGATCATATAATCAAACCTATAATATGTCTACACTATTTAGAACAAGTCAATCTAAGTTTCCACTATAGATTTAACTTCTTCATTGAGACATATAGCATTAGATTCCATCAAAAAAGTTTGAGTCATAACATTATTGTACTAGGCTAGGGATATTTATAACCCCTTAAATATTTCAAGCCCTATTCAATAGATGGATATGGTTCAAATACAAATTTTCCTTTGTTGGACTTTAACTATTAGCTAAAGTCTTAATCTGAGTCTTTTTTAGGATAATTATCTAATATTACTATTTAGACCTTTTTACCCTTTTATATTTATTTCAATATAAATTTAAGACCCAAAGTTGTTATCGTGAGATAACTTATTAATCCAAACCATAAATCCTAGATCTATGGTTTTTATCCATAAACCCTGTCATATTTGCCAAAATACCACTACACTTTATTTCATCCATCCATACCTACGTCTAGCTTTAACTTTTCATATTTTCATTAAATGAAAGTAACATTGTAACATTATAATTAGGGAATTCCTCCCTATCATTTAAATGTCACAAGGGAGGGCCTACGTTAGGCGCTAGCGCCTTAGCCTAATGGCTAAGAGCTTAGCGCGTCATTCGAGGTGTTTGCCTCCTTGGACCCCGTAGGAGTCTTGGACCCTAGACCCATGCTCTTCGTGAAACAAAAATCATGCCCTACATGTGTTTCATCATGTATGGGTTATTCAAAAACAAAAACCCTAAGCATCTAATCATATTGAGACACATGGCATGATCTAAGTAACTGACGGGTTTCATCAATGATTATTATGGATGTTTTAAGACATTAGGGAAATAACCCTAAATTAATTTATAAAAAATTAAACGCCATCTCGGGCTTTTGCAGAGCAATGTCTGTGCTTCTCACCAAACATGATCTGCATCGCATAGATAATTTGATGACCTAAGGCTTATTGGAGGGCTCCTACGCACATCGAAGAGGACCATGGGCTTCGATGTACGCCCAGTGAACACATCGTTTCACCTTCGAAGGATGACATCCGAGATTAATCATTGATATTCTTCACAGATGTTGGACTATAACTCCATTTTGAGGGCTCAAGGATGTCTACGTTTTTCATGACACATCTTCTAGATGGTAAACGATGCTACATAACCTCAAGTTTCACATTCAAAACACAATACTCAAAATGTAAACCAAAATGACCTTCACATCTGCAAGTAGAGGGGTATCCATCCTACGTCTCACAACAAGACCATTTGATCTATGCATTGGTCACCACCGGCTACCCAGATCGTTCTTCATCTAACACAAAGACCCTATAAGGAGTCTTGAGCGCTCTTACTGAAGGTAAACCTACGCTCAAGATCATATAGCAAGGCTTCATCTATAGAAAGCTTGAGATCATTCTTTCTCTAATAAATTCAAGGGTCTTTTTTTTTTTTAAAGCTTCTAAACATTTCATATAAGGATACGTTAGCCACTATTCTAGACATGCATAAACTTCTACTTTACCCATACAAGCTCAACAACAAGCCATGCTAGCTTACGTAAATTTCTTAGAGAGTGATCTATCAAGTTTGAGACCTACAACTTACTCAAAAGGGCTTTTTCTATATATTGCTAATACAAGCAAGATTTCCAAGGGAAGAACCTCACAAATTGCAGATCAATAACTTTCCTACACATAGATCTTTTCTTTATACCACATTAAAACCTTTAACCTTAGCAACAAGAATGGCTATTACTATCTCATTAACTCAATCACCAAACAAGCATACTCATCATTCATACTATAGTTGGGATCTTCACCCTAACCTGAATTTTTTGCAGACTTTCTCCGATCCAAGCTCCGAAAAGTCTTCCAATACTTCGACTTACACGCAACTCTTTTTTTTTTTAGAAAAGCAATGAGGTGAAGAAAACTATGGCAAATCACAAGGCCCATCTAGTTTCTGATCCGAGCAAAGCCCGGAGAGCATACTCCCTAGGAACCTCTAGATTTCCAATGCCAACTTGCGAAGAATGCGAGATTTCTGGTTTCTGATCCAACTCAGTTGGAGAGCATAATCCTTGATCTCACTCTACAAATATCACTATCTCTTTGCCTTCCCAAATGCCTCTATTTATAATGGAACTCACCCTCCCCCCATAACCATTTTTTTATTATTAAAAATTGTTGGAGATGAGCCCATCATAAATGCTATCTAGAAATTGGAGTTATCTTTGACTTTGTGCCCGGGGTGGTCCAATCACAATCAAACACATACCAACTCTTCAACTAATCTTTACTTCATTTCTAAGAAACTAATTAATTATCCTAGTTAATCACAATTAGCTTGTAACTAATCTAGGGATAAAATAGCACTAGATTTAATGCCTCTTCAATGTTGTCCATTAATCAAGCTTAACACAAGTTAAAGACCATGGTTAACCAAATAAACCAATCTTAACAACTAATTTCCCAACTAACTAAGGAGACAAAGAAATATTCCAAATAAATGCTTTAAATGCCACTAAAAATTCATGTTTAGCATCAAACTCTCCTAATTTAGCAAAGCATACTAACCATTTCTATTTCATAATCACCTCTATGAAATCAAACCTTAAGCTATATAATGCAAACACAAAGTAGGGGGTAAAAATTGGGATGTTACACAAAGATCCAGTTCCAAATACCAGTAGTAGCAGATTTTAGATATCCAAGAGGGAGATCTTATTGCCAACACTTCCACAGTAGAAGGTTGAAGGAAAGGTCTCATTGGGAATACTAGAGAAGCTGCAAGAGTGAAGACCCAAGAGTAAAGGTCTCAAGGAGAAATAAGGAGAAGGCTTGGTGAGCCTCATTGAAGGAGATTTGAAGAAGGCCATTAAAGGAGTTCCTAGAAGAACTCATTGGAAAAATTTACCACCAAGGAGAAGTTCATGATAAAGGAAGAACTTGGGACAATTATTGCCATCTGATAACAAGCCCAAACAGAGATAGATTTGGCAAGAAGTTTGCCAAATTTTAAAGGAGATTGGTGAAGACCTCAAGAATTTTAGATTCTTGAGAAGGTCTAAATTGAAGTTAGAATTTGACAAGGAGAATGAAGGAGAAAGGATATAGAGGAGCCAGACATTACTACCAAACTTGAGAGGTTTGAATATTGCCATTTGAAAGCTAGAAGGCTCATTCGGAGAAAGGAGATCTACTAGTTTTTATAGCAAAAAATTGAAGGTTCCTTGAAGGAAAATCTCATCTACGATTCGGAGGAGTTCCCTACCAAAATTTTGAGATTCAAAGATAGCATTTCAATAAAGAGATTGATTGCTTTACAATGAATTTTTTTAGATTTGAGGACAACTATAAAGTAGCAATCTGGGCAACATCAGTAGTTGCTGAGTTTCAGATTTCCAGGATACATCATGAAGGAGAATTGAAGTCACCTACTTCAATTTCAAGGCAACAAGTTAGAAGGGTTTCAAAGATGCAAATAGGTGAGATAGAGAGTTGTTTCGAACAACCAAGAAGAGTTGCAAGTTCATCTAGTAAAAGACAACAATAAGGTGAATCTAATCACCTTGCAATCCTTCATCTACTCAGATCATTAAGGTAAGAAACTTGGGTGCAAAAGGTTCATAGTTGAACTTTAAATTTTCGGTTTATTAAGATTCGTTAAGCACCATATTAGAATTTAAAAAGTTGCAAAGAGAAGGTTGCATATTATAGTCTTCAAGGAAGTGCAGAAGATAGTTTTTTTTAAGGTTAATATCTACACATTAAAATAGGATATTAGATATATTTCGACAGAAATAAAATATCATCTTCCTATTGTTTGATTGAAACGAAGAAGAGATCACTTTTAAGTTAAAGTTGTAGAGATTATAGTGCATTCAAGAGTTATTATTAGTGCATCTTACAAGTTACTTTGGAGGAGCAATAAGGTGAGATTACTAATGCACTATTCTAATTATTCTTAAGTACACTAAATTGGAGGAGCAATAAGGTGAGATTACTAATGCACTATTCTAACTATTCTTAAGTACACTAAATTGGAGATATTATTAGTGCTTTATATTGGTTACCCTTAAGATCTTTAATGTGCATTAAGATCTTATCAAAGAAGGAAGTTTTAGTGCACAAAATAGGGTAAGATCAAAGTTTTTAGAGACACTATTTGGTGCACAAAACCTGCAGCTTATTGTGGCATAAAGAAGTCATCAAATAGGGTGTTATTCCTCTAGGGAGTGGAGAAGAAAGTCATCATTGAAACCAGGAAAAGGAGACTAGGAAGTCTCAGATTTTAGGTGCATATTACAGGTTTTTATTCGAGCACCAAACTTGTCTTCTATTACTTCAAGTGGAGACAAAGGGTAAGTTAATTAAGGACACTACAAAAACTAGCATCCTATCTACAAGCGGTCACCATTAGCACTAGAAAAAGTGCTTAAAGAAGAGCCATTCCAAAAGGGCTCAACATCAGCCATTAGCAAAGGAAAGCACAACTCAAGGTGCTTGAGCAAAGAGCCATCCATAGGGCTCGAAATCCGCCTCATCAAGGTGTTAGAAGACATCGACATTTGTCATCGAATCTAGTGCCTAAGGCAATGTTAACCTACAATTTAAAAAGGGCCTACGTAAGGTGAATATCATCCTACATAAAACATAGCACCAAGGATAGCATATTGTAGTGAAGTATAAGGTGAAAGCAAGGTGCATTACCAAGGGTCCAACTCGAATGAATCACCAACCGAGATGCATATCGATAGCCACCATAGAACCTCCATTGCAGTGCTTGAGAACCTCCATAGTTGGATCCAACTTCATAGCATCACCTTCAAAAATGTTGGAGACAAGATACAATAAGGCATTCACTGGCAAGAAATAGATGTTGAGTAAGAGACATTGAGGAAACCCTACATGCACAAGATTGGAGTGACACTTGCAAGTTTCTACCAAGGGATATTGTGCCACTTGGCACAAAGGTGAAAGAGCATCTCCATATTCATAATGCCAACACTCAAGTGAAAGGGAACTCAAACAAAGTAACATCTTTCATCATAATTCCAATGCTCAAGAAGAGCATCTTCAATTCTCATCAATGCCCAGGAGTTACATTCAAACTTGCACCACATAGCATAATGCTTCTCAAGAGATCAAGAGTCTTGAGAAATGCCTAGTACCACTTGACACTTGTTTAAAGAAAAGAGAAGCATATTTATAGCCACCAAAAGTAAGAGTGCATACAGAGAGAGGGAAGCACATCCTGAGCTAGCATTGAATGCAGAGAATTCAAGACACATTTAAGTGGGATTAAGAGAGAATCAAATACGCGATCGAGAGAGGATTAAATGAAAAATTAAGGCAAAATTTTAGGTACTTAGCTAAGGATCAATGAAGGGCCAAAGGCACATTCAGGAGACATCTAACAACTCACTGCCATCACTGCCATATGTTCGTTGTCGAGGAAATACAACACCCACGATTAAGGAGAGACTGCGTCAATTATCTCACACATTCAACATTCATAAAGGTAAAGTCTCACATTGATTAAATTTGCTTTCATTAAGGAGTAATAAGGTGTATAATATAAGGTTGAGTTCATATAGCATTTACGTTGGAGATACAAGCAAAATCAACCTTTAATACATTGGAAAGAAAATCAAAGGAGTTTATCCTTAATAGTATTTCAAAGCACATTAGTTGAAATACAATTATCTCAATATTTGCAATTAAATATCATAGGAGATATAAGGGTTTCTACTTAGTAAACCAAATTATTATTATTACAAATATTATCAATTTCTAAAATTCCAAATTAGGGAGATATAAGGAGTGCTACATCAAACTTTAATTAATTGGAATTTAGAAAATTGAACCATTGAATTTAAGGATAGAGAAGCAATATTATTGCTTGCTTAATAGAGTTGGAATTTATTGCTTACACTTGTCTCATAATTACATTAAAGGAACAAAATAAATCCAACCATAGAGAACTCCATCAAATTGAAAAGTTCATAGTTCAATAGGATAAATAAGGTAAAATAGGAGTTGATTATTATTATTCTTGAAACATTATAAATGTCAACTCAAAAGGTGAATTATGACTTGCTAAACACTTTACTAAGATTAGAGTATATTCTAATCACTAGGGAGACATAAGGAATCCTACAAAACCTAAGTCTTGAAAAAGGATTTTATTAAGTATGTTCATATATTTTAAAAATTAGGGAGTCATAAGGTAGTCTACTACAAAGGATCTATCAAAAGTGTTCTTAAATACTAAAGATCTAAAAGAATCCTATCATATACTACAATGGAAAAATAACAAGAGGGATATTTCATTGCAATGCACACTACAAGAGGACTCAAGATCAAAATCCATCCAATATACCATATCAAAGATGCAAAATCACTTCAAACTCAAATAAATTCACAGGTCAAAATGAAAAGGACATTTGGTATATTGATTATGGTGCAAGTCATCACATGACATGAAATCTACAATGGTTTGATTGTCTTGAAATCACTAACAATTATCGGTTGACAATTTCAGATGGAAAATTCTATCACATACATGGATATGGATGTGTAACACCTAGTAAATCATTCCCAAATTTTCTACTACATAATGTAATGTATGTTCCTGCACTATCATCTAATCTTATTTCAATAGCAAATATAGTAGAGAGCAAAATAATAATTGATTTCAGACACATAAATGGAGTTAATATGTGTCACATTATAAATTAAGATGAAACTGAAGCTACTGGATCAATCCATAGAAATATATATGCTCTAGATTCTATCAAAAATTCATAAGATATTGTTGTGTTTCAAAACAATACTAATGCATTTTCTGAGGAACAAATTGGTGATAATGAAGAACCTATATATCATAAAAGTAGAATAAGAAATAGAAGGTTCAAAATTAAAAGAATGAGAGAACAACAAAACTATGCACTAGGCCATCTAAAAGCTAAATAAGTAGAAAAACCAGAACAAGATACTCATCTAGATTCAGACAAAGAAGACAATGAAAGAAGCAAGAGAAACGAACTCAAATTCCAGAACCAAGACAAAGATCCATATTGAAGACTATTTAAATAATGTAATACAAGGGTGTGTTAGAGTATATTACATTATTGGGTACATGCTAATGTACCACCTTGGGTATATTACTAGAGTAGGAGTTTACTTTAGAGTAAAGTTATGTAGTTACTTCAGCATGTAATAAATGCACAAGTGTTAGAATGTATAATGATGTAAATGTGCATGTAGTCCAAATGTACATGAGTCATAGGATAGAGTGAAAGGTAGAGTGAGGACCAAGGAAATTATCTTCCTAAATATAGGCCTTATAGTAAGTGAAGGAGAGGATGAGAGAATATAAAGAGTGCATAGTATAGATTGGTATTGTGGTATAATGTAGCTCTTTAGAAATAGCTTATGGAGTGTTCATGTCCTCCATTATACTGCATTGTACTATTTTCATAAGCTTTCATTAATGGCATATTTATGAGTTATTACAAAAGTTTCTCTTATTATTTTCTTGCATATTATAGTGCCATTATCATATAGATATCATAGTTTTCTTATCTTACATCTTGTGGTTGCATTTCCTATATTATATACTCAACAAACTCAATGGTGTTTGAATCTAAAAATATAAACTAGATTCTACACAGAAATTTATTTGCATTATCTAAAGATGAAGAGTGGTAAGAAATTTTAAGGTTTTTTGAGAACTTTGAGTTGTGAGTCTTGCTTCAATGATTATGCAAAACTATGAGTGATGATGTAATTGTGCCAATTGTTTTGTGAGCTTTGCAACCAACGTTCATTATTTTGGTAACAACCCTGAACATTACCATTAAAAGTCTAACTTTTAAGACTTGAAATTTTGCTTCAACAGGAAGAACCAATATGTGAAACAAAATATGATTATGAACAAGCACCATAAAAACAAGAAGCCTATGCATACAAAGAAAGGTGGTGTACCCTCCCAACAAGCACCACCAATAACAAAAAGGGCATAGTTAGTAGTAACAAGAAGAAAAAAGGAAATTTTCACATTCCAATGTAACATGCTTGTTAGTGGGAAATTGGGGCATGTGCTTAAGGAGTGTAAGTACAACATTTTCTATAAGGTTCTTCAAACAAGAGCTATAAGCACACATTAGGAGACAAACATAAGGGTCCTTAATGGTAGAGGCAGAATGTACCTCAACACCAACATGACAATGCAGTTGAGGATACCGATTCTAAAGGAGAAGATTTTATCTATTCAACACAATCTTCTAATTTAGTCTAACAATATATCCTAATTTGATATGTTAATTTGAGGGTTACCAAACATATGACATGTTAGAAGGAATATTTTGTGTCACTTGACCATTCTTATTGTGGATAGGTTACTCTTGGTGATAATTTGGCATACACCATTTCTAGTGTCAATGATGTTTCTTTTATTTTTGGTTCACATACTTGTCACCTAACTAATATTCTTTACGTACTTTATCCCATGAAGAACTTAGTTTATGAATCGGTTACATTATCATAAGTTGAAGATTGAATTTGATAGAATAAACGACAAGAAGTTGTCTCATTCAAAACAACCAAAGGTTTGATAGTTCTTGTGCTCATTTTGTAGGCATAGGCAAGATGTTTTAGCTTGTGGTTATATTAAGATACAACCAAGCTTTGGTAATAAATGAGGATGCCACTTGTTGGCATAAACAACTTGGACTATCAAATTTGGCTACCTAAAAGCACTCTATAATGATGTTATGGTGAGAGGTCTTCCCTTAAAAATACGATGACATTTGTACAAGTTGCCTAACATGAGATCAACAACGAGTTTGATTTAGATCCAACAATCATTGATCAATTGGTCCACTTAACTTGGTTTACACTGATCTATGTAGATCCATGGATATGAGTTTTAGTGGTTGTAAATATTTTCAATTGTTTGTTGATGATTATACACAACAAATGTGGGTGTATTATTTGAAGATAAAGGATGAATCTTTTTATTTTTCAAAGAATTTAAAGCTCATGTGGAGAACTTTACTGGTCATAAAATCTAAGTACTCTGGTCAAATCAAGGAAGGAGTATACCGATCGCAATTATTTGCTTTCCTAAAGTAGAATGGTATTTGACATACCTATATGATTTAAAAAATGGCATTGTAGAGGCATAATTCTACTTATTGGGAGATGCTACAAAGTATGCTAAGTGATATAAAATTAGAGCCAACATTTTGGGAAAAAGTTGTTCATGCGAGGTTTGAGGGCTTGGTTCAACTGTCAAAACGCTTTTGTAGGAGCGCAGATACCAGGGTTCCAATCCCTCGGGTCCCATAGAACTGGTGGGCGTGTCACATCAGCATAGTCGGCTATGTAGAAGGTTTACCTGATACAATGATAGGTTATAGTGGTGACAAGGAGCAAGATTCGAACCCACGAAAAGGCATAGATAATTGTAACAAGTTACCGATTCCTCTAGTATAATAAAATAAAATTTGTTCATGCAACAATTTATTTGTTGAACCATGGATCCACAGTTGCATTGAATGGTGTCACATTAGGAGAAACATGGATAGGTGTTAAGCCCATAGTGTCTCATATTTGAGTGTTTTGATTCACAATATTTATGCATGTTTTGAAATATAAGCAAATGAAATTTGAAGAGAATTCTAATAGATGCATCTTCATTGGATATAATGATAAGTCGAAGATATATCATTTAAGGATCCTAACGCCAAGAAGTATATCAATAAAAATATCATGCTTGATGAGAAGAATGAGTGTAACTCTTCTAAGCAACATGTTTGAGACAAAGCAGATGTTCTTTTATTTGATGATGAAACCTTTGAGAGATATTGAAGAGCTTGATGATGATGATGATGACTTTGATGGAGATGATCCTGCAAATGATAGAGTTGAATAACTAGGACCATCTAAACTATCTTCTTCAAGTACCACTCATAGGATCAAGTGGTATCATAGTACATTTCATTATGTAAACTTAGATGGTGTCCCAAACACATTGACTAGAGGGCTAAGAACTTGCAAGAGAGTTTGCAATGAGTTCAACCTAGATATTAAGAGTATAGTTGTGCATAAGTTTAAATCTTGAAAGGTTTAGTAAGCTCTTGCATCAAAATAGTGGAAGAATGTCATGGATGTCAAATATTAAACTTTGATAAAGAACAAGATATGGCAACTCATTGAATTTCCACAAGGAAATAAAGCCATTAGTTGTAAGTGGGTTTTCAAAATCAAATATAAATTTGATGTTAACAAATACAAGGTAAGGCTTGTTGCAAAGGGCTATGCACAAAAGGAAGGCATTGAATATGACAAGAACTTTGCTTCAATAATATATACCATTCCAATGGTGTTCGTAGTGGTAACTCAATTTGGATGGAAGTTGCATCATATAGATGCAAAGAGTGTTTTCCCTAATTATGACCTCATTGAAGAAGTATACATGATGCAGCTAGAGGGACTAGTCATACTTGGATAGGAGAAGAAGGGTATACAGGCTTATCGATTATCTCAATGAGGTGAAGTAGGATCCCAAATCCTAGTATGTCAAGATCGATGAGCATATTGTGCAACATGGATTTCATCACAATTCTTATGATCCAAACATATACCTCAAATAACAATGGGGAAGGTTGTGATCATAATTATGTATGTTGAAGACTTGGTAATCATTGGAAGTTTATAAATGTTAATTGTAAGGACAAAAAATGATTTTGAGAAATCGTTTGACATGAGTGATCTTGGGATTATGCATTATTATCTTGGCTTGGAGGTATGGTAGACAATAAATCACATTTTCATGTCATAGGTGATTTATGTGAAGACATTACTTGAGATGTTTCAGATGACAAATTGCAATCCCATGCCTATCTTGATGGAGGTTAGGTTGTAACTATGTCAAAATAATCCATTATCACAAGTAAATATAATTTTCTTTTATCAATTGATTGAGATTCTTATTTATCTCACCTATACCATATTGGATATCTATTATGTTGTTGGCTATCTTTTGTGATTCATGCAAGAACCAATGGTGTGCTATAAAAGAAGAATGATCAATTCTTCTTGACATGATTCATGGATGTAAACTATGTAGGATCCATTGATGATAGGAGATCAATATCTGAATATGTATTTTTTTGTGTCTACTCCAATATCTTGGGAAAGTAAGAAATAACATATTGTTTGATCTTCTACTAAGGTATGATAAGACCATATGGTTGTGTCGCACTTTTTCAGGGATTAACGTTTCGTAGAAGCAACTGTTGATCTTGATATATGATAATTAAGGATTTCTAATGCATGTTCACAATATAATTGTTTATGAGTACACAAATCCAACTAAGGTTTAATGCAACTTCATTCACAAACATATTCAAAGAATAAAATATAACTTCTACTCTAGATCAACATGCAAACATTTTCACAAAGTCTCTTATGATGGACCAATGGGATGCTAGATGAGTTTTTCATTAAAATAAATCATGTATATGCAAAAAAGGTGACAAAACATGGTTGGTCTAGTAACTATTTTACCAAAAATCTGATAATGACTACCTAAATATATATTATGTAATCTTAAAATTCCCCCTTATCATGTCATATTCCAAATAGGGATAGGAACACTGATAGCTAGAATGGGATAAACACAACCCAAATATCTTCTATAACCTGATACATATACATATTTCACCACAAATACATTAAGATCTAGGACTAGGATGCACACAATAGTCCATGCCATACATTAGTTGTGAATAGGGATAAACTCAATTACTCACCTCAGTGGGAATGATCTCACTAAACTCTTAATCAAGGATAGGTACAAACACATCTATCCTTGATTTTACATCATAAGTGGGTATGAACACACACTATCATCTTCACAATTGCAAAGAGGTACACGCACATGTCCACAACACCTTTATGACTAAGGACACATAACCAATCATAGGTTTAACACTTCTCTTTGTGAATAAAGATAGCTAAAAATATAACACCTAGAGAAATATGTAATCAAAATGACAAAATACATCACATAATCAATGCAAAGAGAAAAAAATGAAATAAATAGTTTCTATATTTGTTCATATTTGGAGATTCATATTTACATCAAGGTTACAAGATATCCCTATGAGGGATTAACTGTTTTAATACATTACAATCAATAATTCCAATGATATGCGTCTTCAGTAGATCTTTAGAATCCCCACAAACTGATTATAGGAGGGATTATATCGATGACCTCCGCTTTAGGATGCTATTGAAGATGATCTTGAAGATAGTATGCTCTTGATAAGGCCTGAACCTGCACACAAGGAAACCTACAAAACATCAATAGCAAGAGTCAAGCCTCTCAAGATGAGGCCATTTCATGATTATTGCAAAATATGAAGGAAATACATAAATAAATGACAATATGCATAAAAATATTGAAACTAAAGCATAAAGAATGCATAAAACTGAAGATAAATGCTTCTAATCTAGGTCAAAAAATGAATGAAATACATAAAATGTAAAATCTACGGACTAAGACAAGGGAAAAGATCACTTAGACCATAGTCACTATCAAAATGAGTGATGGACTTTGTTATCCGCTATCAAAAATAGCGACTGCGAGACAAAGGATCTATTCTCAAAAACTCGGGCATGATGATAATCAATTTTGATGTTGAATTGATGTTCAAGGATTGCTTGTGTCTTGGAACATAGTTTGGTGAGGAAATTAGCTTCTATCCATGGTAATTTGATGCTTGAATAGGTGGATGTTGGCTCCTCAAGCTTCAATGGTTTCAATTGATGAATTGGTAGATGACATTGCACAATTGGGCAGCACTTCATTGCACCTCGGAAGGATGTCAATTCACTCGTTAGTTCGGTAGAGCTTCGCTATGGCAAATGCACATCAATTTCTCCAGAATTTGTTTGTAAATTTGGGGCCTTAAATAGAATCCTAAATTCTCCTCCTAGCTTCTCCAAGAAGCTAAGAACCAGATTATATTAGGCTAGGGCCATTGAGAGGAAGCTTCTAGACACTTCAAATTTGTCAATCGTTCAAGACTTTGTTAAATTCCAATGGAATTACTCAGCTCTATTAGTATGAGTTTGTTATAGACTCAATCACTATCAACAAGCGTGGCTATGAACATAACTGCTTTGATTGACGACAGCGCAGGTTGTCGGTCGTCGATCGTCGTCATTGATGACATCAGTGGCGATGGCTGCATAAGACTAGGCAACCCTAATTGAGTGTTAAAACCATTGTTGGGTCTTAGAAAGGTTCAATATCAGTCATATGTCCTAAAGAGATATCCATATGAGTAGCCTTCTCAACATGACACATTTTAGGTGTCTACAGATACCCCTTTTTGGGATGTGTTATGGGAAAACACAACACTGAGCAAAAACATACAACCTAAAGCCACATTGCAGGTTTTTTGATGTTTATTGATCTGGCCAACTTTAGATAACCCAATCATGAAAAGAGCACACATCTCTAAATCATTACTTCCAACGGAATAGAAGGCTTAATTGGATTAAAACTTTGATGAATGTTGAAAGGCAACTAGATCACGTTGTTTGCAATACAAAGGATCGATATTCAAATTGGCAAAGGTTTAATTCAATATATTTGCTTTTTCCCCAGTAAAATGGTAATCTTATGGTAGTTGGTGGCAATGATTCATTGATGAACGCAATTAACATGATTAAGTATTCAATTGTTGATTTTGATTATGAATGTTATGATTATGACTACCCCTCAAGCGACGAGTCGATGAGGAAAATGGCAAGTGATGAAAGCAATGAGTCGCTTGAACTAGATGACTAATCTAGAAAGTTCAATATGATTATTTTTGTTGTAGGGCAGGTCCTATTACAGTTGTGATTTCAACCATGAATAGTAATTGTACATCTCTATCCTATAGAGAAGTCTGGCCACAATGGCCTTATTAGGGAATCAAGATGATAACAATTCAATTTAAGCATGTGATGAATTACTATGTTCGATGATTTGATAAAATTTCATAGAAGAAATGAAATGAAAGCCTCGTTCCCATGGAGCAGTCTAACCACATGGTCTTCTTGGGGAGTGAAGTGAAAATATTTCAATTTGTCGATGAATAATTTGGTTCAAATGGCCTTATGGTAATTTACTTATCTTGCCAAATTACATGGAGTGCAAGTCGCTACAACCACCAAGTGTATAGGGTAAATAACTGGATATGAGGCGCACTTAAAATTCTATTTTATTTTATTTTATTGTAAATTGTGTGATTTTTTATGATTATAGTTTAGTGGATATGCATTAATATCCATTATGAAACTCCTTATGGTGAGTAAATGAGTGCATTTATGACTATTTCTTGGCTATCTTTAAAGTCAGCAATGAATATTTACAAAACTCGTAGTCGCTATCGACGTCAACGGGTGGGGCTGACCTGGTCTGTGATCGCTCTCAAGGTGGGCGGTGACCAAAATTGTAAAATATAAATGGTATTTTTAGTGTTTTGCAAATTTATTATTTCCAGCTGGTAGTTGAGGAAGAGTGAGCTCTAAAGGAGGAGAAGTAAAATTTGATACGAAACGTTGCTAAAATTTGGATAACCCACCATGGCGGATCAAACCGAGGCTTCAACGAGCGGTGGAGCCAGAGATCCTAAGGTACCTCTCCATATAATCCTCATGATTGATGCATTTAAAATGAAACTCATTAAGTAATGAGTTAAATGAACCTCATTAAATTTCCAAGAATGAACCTCACTCCTTAATTTAGGTGTATCTTAGGTTAGTTTAATGGGGGGTTGGGAAAAAATTTGATTGTATTTTTAAGGCCAAATGGCATAACCTTATAACAAAATGTTCCCCATGGAGTGGTAAATGTTGTTTTATGTTGATCTTTGGGTTTGAATCGAATCTGATTATATCCATAAAAATCATCCATGAGTGATAACATCTCATGACCAGCAGTGGTGTCTACAAGAGCATCGATGTTTGGCAATGGAAGTGAATCATTGGGTTTTGCCTTGTTGAGGTCTCAAAAATCCATGCAAATGCAGATTCTTCCATCAAGTTTTCCTATGGGTACTGTTGGTCATGAATCTGCCACAAGAAAGGATTTTGTATGCGTATACGCCCTAGACCCGACCAACATTGAAAGGCCAAGAGAAAGAAACGTCTCCCAAGCCAATCTCAAGAGAGGGCTGGTTCCCGTACTAATATAAGCTTGGTTTCATATAAAAGTTGCAGGAAAGAAATTGTAAAAATGCAGAAAGAAATGGGAAATAATCAAAAAGAGATGGGAAATATGGCCACAAGCCGAATTTGTAAAATCGGGGACAGACAGATCAACAACATGAATCTATTTCAAGCATATAAACAACATATAACAAGAGATAGTAACATAGTCCACTTACAACCTTGTGCAGACAACTTCCTAGGATCACATTCCAGAACTCACTTTCTCACCAGCAACATTCAAACTCAGATGCAGAATTTAAATCTCATAGCAGATGAGAAACATGAGCATAATGAGAAATGCATAAAAGAGAAGGAAATCACACACAAAATTCCTTGCAAAATCTGAAGTCAAATCTCTTATTCATGCAGAGAACTTGATAAGTTTTCTTGCGGCCTGTCTCCCCCCTTTTCTTCTTGAGATATACAATGATATTTATAGAGGGCTTGCCTCTCTGTAGTATTTTAGAACATTAAAATAGAATTTTATGGGATCCAGCAAACAAGCACTGAAAGACATGAAGCAGACTTTCATGGAATCTAGCAAACAAGCACTAGGAAAAAAGAACAATCTCGTGAAATCTGCCTATCTATAGCATTTAAAATATAAAATAGGATGTCATGGAATCCAGCAAATAAGCATTTAAAACAAAAAGCAGACTTTCCCGGGACTCACAAAATGAGTGCTAGAAAAAAACAATTCCCGAAATTTGCCTCGAAGAAATCGCAGACCGAACTGGGACCCACGTGTCTTCATTAGTCGTGAAAATGCGACAAGTCGCGAAAATGTGACATGTCGCGATTTCACGACGTTTTTTTGCCTTCTGCATTATCTTCCCTGTGTCTGCGCGATTTCGCGACAAGTCGCGAAAATGCGACATGTCGCGATTTCGCGACATTTTTCTGCCTCTTGCTTTCTTTTCTGCTTTCTACGCGATTTCGCAACATCTTTCTGCCTTTTGCTTCATTTTCCCTGCAATTGCGCAATTTTGCGACAAGTCGCGAAAATGGGACATGTCGCGATTTCGTGACATGTTTCTGGCTTCTGCTTTCCTGCCACCATCGAATCGCGAAAACGTGACAAGTCATGAAAATGCGACATGTCACGATTTCGCGACATCTGTCTTCTACTTCATTTTCTCTACAACTGCGCGATTTCGCGACAAGTTGCGAAAATGCGACATGTTGCGATTTCGCGACGCGTTTCTGGCTTCTTGTCCTTTTGCTGCCTTGAACCACGAAAACGCGACATGTCGCAATTTCGCTATATCCTCCTTTCGCTGGGCCTCTTCGCTGCTCTTCATCATGAAAATGCGACAGGTCGCGATTTCGCGACGTCCTGTATTTGTCTGCATGTTTTCTGCTTCTCCGCGAAAACGCTACAAGTCGCAAAAATGCGACACGTCGCGATTTCGCGACGTTTTCTTGCACTCAATTTCCATCTTCTTGCACACCCGCGATTTCGCGACAAGTCGAGAAAATGCGACATGTCGCGATTTTGCGACAATTCCCTGCTTGTCTTCTCTCTCCTCTTGGACCCGCGATAATGTGACATGCGCGATATCACGACATTTTTTGGACTTAGCTGTTTTCTTTGTCGGGCATCGCGAAAACATGACATGCACGATATCGCGACAATTTTAATCTTCAACTTGATCTTTTGCCTTGTGTAGTGATTTTGCAACACGTCGCAATATCACAACATATTTTGCGTTGACCACTCTTCTTGTTGTCGTTGACCAGGATTTCATGACACGTCACGAAAATGCGACATGTTTTTGCCTTCTGCTTCATTGTCGCCTCCATGTCACGATATCGCGACATTCTTGTTGAGCTCTCCCTTCTGCCACTGTCGGTCGCGAAATCGCGACAACTTTCGGTCAACACTGCATTTGCTCTACTTTGACCGCGATACGGCAACACGTCGCGATATCACGACCGTTTTGGTCCGTGGTCGCTTTTGCTTGTTTTGGTCGCGATTTCGCGACAACTTTGAACTTACTTGCTCTAGCACAAATATTTGCAGGAAAACATAGAGGAGTGAGTAACACTTGCATGCATGGTAACAACAAAAAATAATGTGGCAAAAATGCCAAAATTCTTGGTAGCTCGCGGGGTATTTAGCTCATCTGAATGCAAAGATCTTAGGCCTTAATCCATTGAGCAACAGAGTCAAGAAGCTAGATGAACAAAATCAGTAAGTGCGGGTGGATGCTGGACATTTCTATAGACTATTGTAACAAGATTTACCGATGCTGGGCGTTTAGAACAAGACTTTTTAACAGGAATCTGAGAAATAGCAGAACTGTCTTTATGATGAATGATAACCGTAGATGTACAGGCCGTGAAGCGAAAATGACGAATAATGGAATGATGGAAAATGGAGGGGTGGAAGCAGTTGATACAGCAACTGAAGAGGGGGCTACTGTACCACCAGCTGCGGGGATGGAGAAAAACAGAGAATGAAATGGAAAAAACGGTGTGAACTGCGAATGAGGACTGAAGAGACAAAGGATTAGATGAAAAGGGAAATGAAGATATGGGAATATCAGAGGGGGAAATAGAAACAACAGTAGTGGCTTAATTACGGACAGTGGAAGAGAAGAAGCATGAAAGAGGACGGGAATGAAAATAGGGAAATGGAAGAAAGAAATGGATAGAAGCCACTATCTGCTGGGACGGAAAAGAAAGAAAGAAATAACATAACTACTGTTTTTTTTTATCTTTATGAAATGTAGGCTTTCAGATGAAAGCCATTTACTGAAATAGGAAGTGGATTACCTTCCAAATCCTCAAGGTAGAATGAATTTGCTGCACTTGCACTGGTAATACGGAATGGGCCCTCCCACAGAGCGTCAAATTTCTTGTGCATCCCTGGCTTGGCATTCCTTTCATTCCATTTCAGGACTAAATCACCCACCTTGAGTGTACGATCAGTGGAATTTTTATGAAACCATTTTGACAGTGCCTGTGAATGCTTAGCAAACTCTTCATAGGCCAAAGAACGTTGTTCTTCCAACTACAACAACTGAGCCAACCGCATATCCATGGAACCCATATTTGCATCATCATCCAAAAATTCCTTTAACTGTTGTAAGATAGGTAGTTCCAAATGAACAGGCAGCCTTGCCTCCTTTTCGTATACCAGGGCATATGGTGAAGTCTTGATAGACTTCTTGATTGAAATTCTATCTGCCCATAAGGCTTGATTCAGCAGAAGGTGCCACGATCTCTTATTGTCTCCCAAGGATCTCTTCAAAATCCGTAGCAAGTTTTTGTTTGTAGACTCTGCCAAGCCATTCCCCTGGGGGTAATAGTTAGAAGAAGTCTTCAGGTAAATACCATACTTGTTTGCAAATTCAGCTAGCTCAGCTCCAATGAAGGGAGTTTCGTTGTCTGTGATAATGGCGTCGAGAATGCCAAAACGCGTGATCAGTCCTTCGATGAAAGAGATCACCACATCCTGATTTGCAACCTTGGTTGGAATGGCCTCGGACCATCTTGTAAAGTAATCTATAGCTGTCAAGATGTACCTATGTCCAGCTGAAGAGTTTGGATCAATGATTCCAATGAAGTCCAGTCCCCACTGCTGAAAAGGTGATTCAACTTGAATTGGATGCAGGGGCAATGATGCATTTCTAAGCCTCCCTGTATACTTTTGGCACTTGTCACAAGCTTGAGAAACCTTGAATGTATCTTTGAACAAAGTTGGCCAATAATACCCAGCTCGAATGATTTTTAAGGCCATAGGTCT
Organism: Wollemia nobilis; assembly: GCA_028583015.1. NCBI lineage: Eukaryota > Viridiplantae > Streptophyta > Pinopsida > Araucariales > Araucariaceae > Wollemia > Wollemia nobilis. The sequence goes on from JAQPPZ010002068.1 coordinate 4,154,671, forward strand.
ACCTGCATAGTGTCCTCTCGACATTCCAGAATGAAACTCGTCTAGGAGTCTAGCCTTCTCAGATTTCTTAATGCATCTTAAAAGAACTCTGTCAATGTTTTTGAAAAATAATCCCTCGGGCAACAATGCATACCTGAGAGCTTGCAAGCGAAACCTTCTCCGTTCTGAAGCATTTAACTGTGAAGGACATCTGCCAGTTGTGAAATAATTAACCAAGTCATCAGCCCAATCTTGACCTCGTGCAATGATATTCACCAGATTTTGGTCTCCAAAAGGATCCTCCGCTTGATAACCAACTATCTCAGAAGCCGTAGTCTTTGCTAATTGCTGGCATAAGGCCTTACCTCGCACCAGCTTGGTCGGATGGATCTCAACATCGAATTCTTGAATTTTGGTGGCCCAACCGGCACGTTTATCACCCATCTCGCCCTGAATGATGAAATTCCTTACATCGGGGTGTATAACATAGACGACTATCTTACTTTGAGATATAAAGTGCTTGAATTTTTTAAGAGACTTCATGACAACATATACCTGCTTTTCAATGAAATTGTATCTTCCCTCATGAGGTAAGATAACCTGACTAAGGAAAGCAATGGGCCTTTCATTCCCATCATCTCCTTTCTGTGTGAGTACTGCAGCATAGCTTTCATCTTCTCCAACTGCATACAGAATGAAATCTTTAGAATAATCAGGATTAATCAATACAGGGGCTTGCGCAATTCTATTTTTAATTTCTCGAAACGCATCCTTCCTCTGAGTTGTCCACCTGAACTCTGCATTTTTCTTCAACAACTCAGTCATGGGCTTGACTACTTGGGCGAAGTCAAAAATAAATTTTCTGATAAAATTAATCTGCCCAAAGAAAGACTGCAACTCTTTCTTATTGGCAGGGAGTGATAATTTCTTCAAAGCTTCGGCTCTCGATGGATCAATTGCCAAACCGCCTTCTGAGATGATATGTCCCAAGAGTTTTCCTTCTTTTACAGCAAAAATAGACTTCTTTGGGTTAATGGAAATACCAAACTCCCGACATTTCTCAAATATCTGCCTCAAATGAGAACAATGTTCTTCTCGTTTGTGCGAAAAGACAGTCATATCATCAAGATAAATAACAATGATCTTATTCAGAAGTTCCTCGAATGCAATGTCCATAGCCCTTTGGAATGTGGCCCCAGCATTGGATAATCCGAAGGGCATACGTTGATATGCAAAAGTACCCCACTTCGTTGTAAACGTAGTCTTATACTGGTCCTCATCCCTGACCCAAATTTGATTATAACCAGAGAAACCATCTAGCAGAGAAAAGCGCTGAGCCCCAGCTACAACGTGCAGGATCTGATCAATGCGAGGCAAGGGGTAGTGATCCTTCAGAGATGATCGGTTCAAATTTTGAAAATCTACACACATCCGTATATCTCCATTTTTCTTACGAACTGGAACCAGATTTGCAACCCAAGTCGAGTGCTTAACTGGATATATGATCTTGGCCTCCAACATTTTTACTAGTTCGGCCTTCATGAGAGTCTCAATCTTTGGGTTTACTGGTCACTGCTTTTGCCTGAAGGGTTTGACTCCTTCTTCCAACTCGATAGTGTGCTGAATGATCTGCTTATCATATCCCCTCAGATCTTCATAACTCCAGGCCACAATGTCAGAAAACTCCTGACACAATTGTCTGATCTCTTGCAATTCTGTAGGGGTAGAATCAGTTCCAATCTTGATTACCTTACCAGCCTCCAACTGTAGCTCCATATATTCTTTCTTGTCGATCTCAATTAGATGCTTCTTGGACCGATCATTCTGATCGAACAAGCTTTCTAGAGTGACGAGACCCTTCGAAATATGATTATTCCACAACTGAATCAGACCGTCGGTCTCTTCATGCTCCAAGGTTCTTCCTTTGATGGTGGCAGTTTCTTGAATCAAAAAGTTAATTATTTGCTCATCGCTCTCGAAGACTTGCCAGAAGGTGTCCTTGTCTGGGATAGAAGGCCTGTACACCATTCTTACTATTTTTGGTTTCTTCACCACCTGCTCAATCGGAGAAAAATTTGTGCCAAGAGATGCTAGAAGATCAGCATGCTTGTTCAGCTCCCATGAAATGGCTTGAATACTGAGAGCTGTGAAAGACTCAAATAGGTCCCAAACTTGGTTGCGGTATGCTTTGAGATAATGTTGTTTAGAGATACACCTGTTCGTCACTTGATTTACAATCAACTCAGAGTCACCAAAAATCTGCAACTGTGCAATACCCAATTTTTTTGCCTTTTTCAGGCCTAGGCATAACGCTTCGTATTCAACAGCATTGTTAGTACAATTCCAGGTCAAACGATATGAGTACGCTTTTTGTAAGCCAGAGGGAGAAATAAGAACAATACCTGCTCCTGCACCATTTTTGCATCTTGCCCCATCAAAATATAACTTCCATAATTGATCGGGGGCAGAACTCTGATCATCTAGATTAAGGGGTACCTTCATTGTGACCTCTTCGGGATTTGTGATAGAATAACAACCGATTTCAGTCTCCAGCATGGCATTGAAATTAAGCATTGAAAACTCATCCTCCAACTGAAGTTCATTCAAAACTTCATTCATCAAATCAGGGCCTTCTAACTCTTCAGTTAGCATGTTGACAGACTGTAGGGACTTTTTTGCTTCATCTAACCTTTCAATATGAAAAGAGGAGGGCTTTTCATTATGAATCCAGATTTTCCTTCCTTTAAAAGGGATCTCCAAGTGAGAATAATCCAGCGAAAGGTAGCCTCCCAGTTTAGCAGTAAATTCTCTTGATAAGCACATACTGAAGTAAGGTTCTAGATCAACCACAACTATTTCTTGAATGACTGTAATCTGAGGCATACTGTGTAAAACAATCGAAACATCCTTGATTACACCCATTGTTTTCACAGGAGTCCCATCCAACTGCAAGACACCAGGGCTACTTTGTGTGTATTCCATACCCATGACTTCACAAACTGCCTTTGGCATGATAGTTGTTGCAGCACCAGAGTCAATCATGCAGTTATGCACAATCCAACCCTCCATCCTAAGTGACAGATAAAATGGGGGTGGTCTATTTTTGCCAGTGATTGAAGTAGATAATGCTTGAGCAAAAATAGTCTGGGTAGGATTCTTCTCACTATCTATCACAGACTTCAATGACTCTTGCAACAAATCAACCTGCCCAGGTAACTGCAATGCATCATAGAGACTAACCTTAGCTGGAGTCTTCTTCAATTCTTCAACAATGTTGTATGTGACTGCAACAGGTTCCTTCTTTTCAACAGGAGGTTCATATCTGCTCCGATATTGCTGGGTAGCTTCTACCCTCAATATTTTAGTCAATGATGGATATTTGAGCTTTTCTCTGACTTGTTCCTCTGTTTCAGTTCTTGCTTGTGAGGTTGAAGCTTTTTCTTGTACTCTGTCCTTCACTTGTGATGGAACAGGATCTTTCAGTAAAACAGGCACATCTGGCTTTGGCATTAACGTAGGAGCTTTCATTTTTTTCTTTGGATCAGCTGGTACTTGTAATGGTTTTATCTCAGAAGGATTTATTGTAATAGGCTTCTTTCCAGTTCTAGTGAGAACTGAGACTTGTTCTTCAGATGGAACCATAAAATTATGATCTACTTTCGAGATCATGTTGATCTGCCCTCCAGAAGAACTTGCGGCCAATGTCTACACATAATTCAAATAAACCATGCAAGTCTCTTCACTGTGTGGATCGTTACATGTCGAGCACCAGTATGTTCTTTCTGCAGGGTCAGCTTCCTCGTTTATTAACACAGTCGGGTTCTTCTCAGCCGCTTTTTCTCTAGTGATCAACGGAGGTTGAAATCTCCTAGGTTGGAACTCTCTTTCGGCCTATTTTCTTTCAATGAGTGTGATCTTATTTCCCATTGCTCTTATAGCTGAATTAGCAGATTTTACCTCTTGTAAAAGCAGTGTAAAAGGATCAGGGTTTGAAGGTGCAGGAGGTGCCGATAAAGGTAGAGGCGCTGGTGGCGCGGGTAATGCTGGAAATGAAGAGGAAGCAGGGAATGACGGAATGCTGGGTACAGGAAACTAGGGAACGGTTGGAATGGGTGCAATATGAGGTACACTTGAGCTCCAAGATGGAATAGGATACATGGAAGGCGTAGGTTGTGGAAACGAACCAGAATATAAATGCTGAGGGATATCAGGTAAGATAGGCATTGTTACCTTTGAAGGAAGTCTACCTATGGCGATCAAGTCTGCCTCCGCCTTCTGCGCTTGTTCAAACAGCTCCGGTAATGTCATCACGTTGGACTGTCGAACCGCCAAACCAATGTCAGTGTTGAAAGCTCTGAGGTAATAAAACGCAGCTTGCTCATGAGTGGGCCGAAGACCTTCAGGAACTCTCTGCCAGCTTCTGGTAAATCGGATATTGAAATCTGCTATTGCCTCCTGCGGATGCCTCTGAATTGCGTTAAACTGATGCAGTAATGAAAATGGGTCAACCTATTCATGAAAATTCTTAATTAATAGCTCTCCTAGCTGATCCCACAACGCAATAGTGCCTGGTTGCAGAGATCGATACCAGTACAACAATTTTCCTCTCAGGGACAAGACTAATAACTTCACCATCACATCTTCGGCTGTTATATCATGAATAACTGCCAAAGAGGCTACATCATGAATATGCTCATATGCAGTTTTACCAGTACCATCATAGGTTGGCAAGGCTTTCAAAGCAGCCTGAGGGACTGGATTTTGAGCCTGTAAATTTAAGGCTCCTGAACTATTCCATGTTGAGAACTGCTTGGGTGGAGGGTATTGGGCCATTAGGATTTGGATCTGTGGCTGAGGAGGTGGAAAACTAGTAGCAGTACGTAGCAGTACCAGGACGTTGTGAGGATTTTGCAGAGGATGCAAATGATGGGGAAACCAACCTGGGGTGTTCACCTATTTTTGTGTTGTCAAGTTCAAAAAATTCAACAAGATTTTCAACTTTCTTAGACTTTGATCTCATGATCATGAAGTACAGCTTTCACTGTATCCACGTTCAGAGATTTCTGGGTAATGTAGAGCTGCCAAATACTTTAATTATATAGCATGAAGGCTTTTAATAAAGGGTGCCTACGATCAAGAAATCTAGATCTTTAGCTCAACAGAGTCACCAGATGAACTTACAATCTCCGCTTTGAAGTCAAGACAGTTCATCAAAATCTTGATTCTTTCGGGTGTGAAAATATGGGACTTTAAATCAGTCCCACCGGGCATGCCAAAAATTGTTGGTCACGAATCTGCCATAGGAAAGGATTTTGTATGCGTATACGCCCTAGACCCGGCCAACATTGAAAGGCCGAGAGAAAGAAACGTCTCCCGAGCCAATCTCCAGAGAGGGCTAGTTCCCGTACTAATCTAAGCTTGGTTTCAGATAAAAGTTGCAGGAAAGAAATTGTAAAAATGCAGAAAGAAATGGGAAATAATCAGAAAGAGATGGGAAATATGGCCATAGGCCGAATTTGTAAAATCGAGGACAGACAGATCAACAGCAGGAATCTATTTCAAGCATATAAACAACATATAACAAGAGATAGTAACATAGTCCACTTACAACCTTGTGCAGACAACTTCCCAGGATCACATTCCAGAACTCACTTTCTCACCAGCAACATTCAAACTCAGATGCAGAATTTAAATCTCACAGCAGATGAGAAACATGAGCATAACGAGAAATGCATAAAAGAGAAGGAAATCACACACAAAATTCCTTGCAAAATCTGAAGTCAAATCTCTTATTCATGCAGAGAACTTGATAAGTTTTCTCGCGGCCTGTCTCCCCTTTTTCTTGAGATATACAATGATATTTATAGAGGACTTGCCTCTCTGCAGTATTTTAGAACATTAAAATAGACTTTTATGGGATCCAGCAAACAAGCACTGAAAGACATGAAGCAGACTTTCATGGAATCCAGCAAACAAGCACTGGGAAAAAAGAACAATCCCATGAAATCTGCCTATCTGTAGCATTTAAAATATAAAATAGGCTGTCATGGAATCCAACAAATAAGCATTTAAAACAAAAAGCAGACTTTCCCGGGACCCACCAAATGAGTGCTAAAAAAAACAATTCCCGAAATTTGCCTCGGAGAAATCGTAGACCGAACTGGGACCCACATGTCTTCATTAGTCACGAAAACGTGACAAGTCACGAAAATGTGACATGTCACGATTTCGCGACGTTTTTCTGCCTTTTGCATTATCTTCCTTGTGTCTGCGCGATTTCGCGATATTTTTCTGCCTCTTGCTTTCTTTTCTGCTTTTTGCGTGATTTCGTGACAAGTCGTGAAAATACGACATGTCGTGATTTCGCGACATCTTTCTGCCTTCTGCTTCATTTTCCCTGCAACTGCGCGATTTCGCGACAAGTCGTGAAAATGCGACATGTCACGATTTCGCGATGTGTTTTTGGCTTCTGCTTTCCTATCACCACCGAATCGCAAAAACGTGACAAGTCGCGAAAATGCGACATGTCGCGATTTCACGACATCTTTCTGTCTTCTGCTTCATTTTCCCTGCAACTACGCGATTTTGCGACAAGTCGCGAAAATGCGACATGTCGCGATTTCGTGACGTGTTTCTGGCTTCTTGTCCTTTTGCTGCCTTGAACCGCAAAAACGCGATATGTTGTGATTTCGCTATATCCTCCTTTCGCTGGGCCTCTTCGCTGCTCTTCGTCGTGAAAATGCGACAGGTCGCGATTTCGCGACGTCCTATATTTGTCTGCATGTTTTCTGCTTCTTCTTCGCAAAAACGTGACAAGTCACGAAAATGCGACACGTCGCGATTTCACGACGTTTTCTTGCACTCCAGCTTCCATCTTCATGCACTCCGCGATTTCGCGACAAGTCGCGAAAATGCGACATGTCGCGATTTCGTGACAATTCCCTGCTTGTCTTCTCTCTCCTCTTGGACCCGCGATAATGTGACATGCGCGATATCGCAACATTTTTTGGACTTAGCTGTTTTCTTTGCCGGGCATCGCGAAAACATGACATGCGCGATATCGCGACAATTTTAATCTTCAACTTGATCCTTTGCCTTGCATAGCAATTTTGCAACACGTCGCGATATCGCGACATATTTTGCGTTGACCACTCTTCTTGCTGCCGTTGACCATGATTTCATGACATGTCGCGAAAATGCGACATGTTTTTGCCTTCTGCTTCATTGTCGCCTCCACATCGCGATATCGCGACATTCTTGCTGAGCTCTCCCTTCTGCCACTGTCGGTCGTGAAATCGCGACAACTTTCGGTCAACACTGCCTTTGCTCTGCTTTGACCGTGATACGGCGACATGTCGTGATATCACGACCGTTTTGGTCCGTGGTCGCTTTTGCTTGTTTTGGTCGCAATTTCGCGACGTCGCGATTTTGCGATAACTTTGAACTTACTTGCTCTAGCACAAATACTTGCAGGAAAACACAGAGGAGTGAGTAACACTTGCATGCATGGTAACAACAAAAAAAAATGTGGCAAAAATTCCAACAGGTACCATGTTTGATACCCATTTTGGATAGCCGATGGGAATGATAAATTCTACACCCAAAAGTTTTTGCAATTCATCTTTGACCATCAGAGTGATGGTTGGATGCATTTTCCTAAGTTTTTGCTTGATCGGTTTTTTGGTAGGGTCCAATGAAATATTATGAGTGATCAACTTTGGATATAGACCTGGCATAACTTTATACATCCAATCTAAGAGCTTAGGTATCTCTTTCAATAGAGGGATGAGGACGACTCATTCGTCGGGAGATAAGCTTTCTATCAATTTTAATTTCTTTGGATTCGTGGGATCTGTGCTGATATCCACTTTGAAAGTCTCCTCTATTTATATATGTGACATCTCCTCAAGTTGATGAGGCATAGGGATCAAATGGATGTCATGAGATGGGTTCAAAGGATCTACCACATTAGGATCAATCTTAGCATGATAAACATCATGAGCACAACTTGGTGCAAAATTAAATGGTTGTAACATTTTTTCGTTAGGGAATAAATCCTCAGGCTCAAGGGGTAAATTGGTGCAATCTAAATCAATGGCCTCGAGATTGAGGTGCAAAGGTTTTGAAGGATCATATGGATTGCAGAGTGGAGTGGTCAAATCAATGGATATCATTTTTATAGACATAAGGTAATCTCCAAGACCATGTGGGTAGGACTCGCTAATTCTTGGTTGTCTTCCAAGCTCCATATGTGGTTCGGGAGGTATGGGAATCTCTAGATCTGCTTTGGGAATAGATAATAAAATAGGATCTTTTAGAGGAAGCAATTATCTTAGATTAAGAGGATCGAGGAAGACTCTATGATAGATTTTATCTATATCTATAGGTTGTCTTACTGGGTCAACCTCTCTCGACGGGTTGTTGATATGATGTAAGTGTCGCGGACCTAAACAGGCCATTTCAATTTCATCTTCATACTCATCATCCTCCGAGATGTACTCACTTTCATCCTCCTCATAATTGTTTGATTTAGACTCCTCTAAAGAGATGTTTGGATGATAAACTAGACGAGGCTCTATGGTGACCATAGTCACTAGCCAATCACCTCTTCATGAACGCGAAGGGTTGGGGTCATAAGGATTCCAGTCGATGTCGTCCCCAAATCCTAGACTTAAGTGGTTTAAGGATATGACTAACAACTCATCATGACTACAGATGGAATATCCTAGACCAAACTTATCAGTGGGTAGTTGATACTGCGACTAAATAGGAGTTCTGAACCCTTACTCGAATAAGCCTAGGCCATTACCATGCCAATGAAAAAGTTCAAAGTATTTGAGGGTGAACTTAGGATTGGATAGGTAATGGAAATTCATTGTGAAAGGTTCATTGTCATAATAATCAATAGGTAAACGGTCTGCAACTTGATCCAACCCACTATAGATAAATTTGATTTGATTTGGTGGTACCCCCAGTGGTACCACCGTCCCGATAGGTAATGGGGTAACTCTAGGTCTTTCCAAATCTTGTACAAACTCAATGATCGGTGTGAATATCATATTTTACACAAGATATTCTGCTAATCCATGATTAACTAAATGGATTGTAACCTACGGTGCAGATGATATCGTTGATGATGTAAGTGAAGTGGGTTGAGGTATCTCCTCTACTAGATCTTGTGAATCATCTTCCTCTATGGGAGTTAGAATCTCTATGGTTGCTATATTAGGGATAACCCTAGGCTCTTCTTCTATTAAGGGTGCCTTAAGCTTCTGCTTAGCCTTCGATTTGGATGATGTTGAAATTTTGTCAGAAGTGACAGTTAACCTAGGGATTAGCAATGATGTCGATGTAAAGGGGTCGACCCGCACTGACTTTGAATTCCTATTTGGACATCTGATTGGTGATGTGGGTTTTATATCCAGATGTGTAGATGGAAAGATGAAATCTCTCGATAAATCAACCTAATTGGCATATTTAAAAGGTTCTTCGTTGAATGGGACTACGTGAACCTATCCCTCATGGACATATTTTATGCATTGATACAAAATTTAAGGGACACATTGCATATCCTTGATCCAAGGATACCCTAGTAAGATATTATAATGTATGACGCATTCCAAGACATGGCACATGACTGAAATGGTTTTGATCCCTACCTAAATAGGTAGACCTATAGTGCCTACTGTAGAACATAACACATCGTTAAATGCTCGTAGAGTAAAGGTCAAGGCAACTATGTGTGACTTGGAAAGGCTTAGGTGTCCTAGGGCCTTAGTTGTGATAATGTTAATTGATGAGTCCATGTCGATCAACACTCGCTTAAAGGGTATACGATTAACACAAGAGATAATATGTAGCGGAGGGTCCGCTATGGCAGTCTAAAATTTCTTGATCTCATGATCATAGAATGTGATCACTGGCTCTTTGCATTGTTGTATATGCCCCACAAAGTTTGTAAAAGTATCTGGGTTTTGGGGTTGGATCTCTATATATCTAATAATATTTATTAAAGTCTCCCTATGCCTAGGGGACTGTTGAATGAGCTCATATATAGGCAACTTAGCTGAGGTCGTCTGTAGAATTTAGTGAGTCTATTTTGATGGTGATCACCGGTCTCATCAGTGGGCTTGGCAGTTGATTTTGAGCTGGTCTCTGTTGAGGTGTATTTGGGATACGGATAGGTGGTTGATTGTATCTTCTATTTCTTGTGATAATGTTGACCATGGCAACAAATACTTACATGGGAGGATCTATATGAACTTGGTTGACCTGACTTGCTTGATTTCTTGAGCTCATGGTTAGGCAAGGAAATCTTAAAGGTTCCCATTTGTTGACTATTAGGTGCCAAAGGGTTATCAATTTATAAATGATCCCTGTCTATCATGTTCTGTACTACGAATTTTGAATCTATGGCACACTTCAATATCATGACCCTTCTATTGGTGATAAGGATAATATTGATCTTCCTTGTACCCCTTTGGTTTGGGGTGGTTAGGATCTAACAAATGGACCTCAAGCAATTTAAGTTCCTTAGCCTCACATAGTCGATTGAATTGGACGCCAAGGACTCAGGCAATGACGTGAATTGGCGAGGTGGACGATGTTGTTTGTCTTTGCCCTGATTTTTAGTGTGGTGGTTATTGTAATGCACTGGAGGAGTTTGAGCCTAATAATTTGGTTGTTGCTGCAACCTCTCCGCTTTTGGAATATTTAAAACAACCTGATTCATAGGCATGGGTTTTGCCTGATGATAGTTGTTTATTTGGTTTTTATTTCAATCATTTTTATGAAGTTTCATATCTCCCTCTTGGACCTTTATGTCTTCAATAACTTTGGCTTGCGCCAAAGCCTCCTCGAATGTTGAATATTGTTGCAACTGAAGAAGCAACAAAATATGTCTAGTACAACTCTTTGTGAACATTCGAGTGAGTTCAGATACGAGGATGGTGAATGGAATTTTGGACATAATATTCGGCCATCGGTTCTTGTAGTCCATAACCAACTCATCATCGTATTGACATAGACTTGACAAGTCGAAAATGTTTGCTTTCTTCTTGATTCCAAAGGAGAAACGTTCAAGGAAAGCATTCACTAGCTATTCAAAGCTAGTGATACTGTGCCTTGGAAGTTAGTTGTACCATTCAAGGGCAACACCTGAAAGGGTAATCACGAAAGTTTGCAATAACAAGGCATCATCATATTGCAATTGGAAACACAAGTTCATAAAACTTGTAACGTGTTTCCGTGCATCCTCATCTCCCTTAAATTTATCCAGTTTGAGTATCTCGAAGTGTTCGGGATACGCTGAACTTGAAACCAAAGAAGAAAGGGGTTGGTTATATATTTTGCTCAAATTTGGTTTTTGATAAGACGTTGCTTGTTTCTCGAGCGATTTAATCTACTTGGTAAGCACTTTATATGCTTGAGATGAAATTATTTCATCCTCTCGAAGAAGTCTTCGAGGAGCAAGCGATGGTAGGTTTCTATGGGAACGAGTTGGTCGATTGTAGTCATCGACCAAGTCCATAGAGGATGGTTCAAGATACTGCTACTCTTGATCATCTCATTTTGATTCCTCATATTGATCATGATCTAATGGATTAGGTTCTAGACATTGTTGTTGCCTAGAAGTATGTTGTGAAGTTTTGTGAGGATGCGTGTTAGGTTTCCTAGCAAGCAACTCATGGTGAGATGTAGTACATCTTGTATTATACCACTGCCTATATTCACTAGGTGGAGGTAGTTCTACTTGAGCTAATTTGTTTAATCATTCTTCTTGTTCCTTTTGCTCAAGGATTTGTTGTTATTTGAGGTTGTGCTCATACAAACATTGGCGATGCAACCCTTGTCATTTCATGTGTTCTTCCTCTAAATGCTCACACTCATTACGCAGGTCCTCCAATTGGGCTTGGAGTAGATGTTCTCTCTGAAGTGCATAAGACCTATGTAACCGGTCTAATCGATCTATTGTATAAGGTCTTTAACTGCGTAGCTTAGTGCAAGTGGATTTAGTAATTTCTATTCTGATCGAAGGTTCAGATATCCTTTTACCTCTGTCTATCGAGGCAACATTAACATTATGTTCAACTCTATGATCAGTGCCCTCATGTGTGGATGGGGTAGTTGAATTACGTGGGTGCTTTGAGCACTCACCTTGGGCATACGTATGTCACACTATATTTTTGCTACACACATTCTCTAAACAAGAATGGGCAGTAGAAGAGGCCTTATGGGTTGACCTTCCAGCACCTTGATATAAGAAATCAAGTTGATGGGTCTTCCATGGTTTGTCGAGAGGCATACCTCTTTCACCAATACTACGGTATGATAGACAAAACCCTCCATGCTCAAAAGGATGGTTCAAGATACTGCTACTCTTGATCATCTCATTTTGATTCCTCATATTGATCATGATCTAATGGATTAGGTTCTAGACGTTGTTGTTGCCTAGAAGTATGTTGTGAAGTTTTGTGAGGATGCGTGTTAGGTTTCCTAGCAAGCAACTCATGGTGAGATGTAGTACATCTTGTATTATACCACTGCCTATATTCATTAGGTGGAGGTAGTTCTACTTGAGCTAATTTGTTTAATCATTCTTCTTGTTCCTTTCGCTCAAGGATTTGTTGTTATTTGATGTTGTGCTCATACAAACATTGGCGATGCAACCCTTGTCATTTCACGTGTTCTTCCTCTAAATGCTCACACTCATTACGTAGGTCCTCCAATTGGGCTTGGAGTAGATGTTCTCTCTGAAGTGCATAAGACCTATGTAACCGGTCTAATCGATCTATTGTATAAGGTCTTTAACTGCATAGCTTAGTGCAAGTGGATTTAGTAATTTCTATTCTGATCGAAGGTTCAGATATCCTTTTACCTCTGTCTATCGAGGCAACATTAACATTATGTTCAACTCTATGATCAGTGCCCTCATGTGTGGATGGGGCAGTTGAATTACGTGGGTGCTTTGAGCACTCACCTTGGGCATACGTATGTCACACTATATTTTTGCTACACACATTCTCTAAACAAGAATGGGCAGTAGAAGAGGCCTTATGGGTTGACCTTCCAGCACCTTGATCTAAGAAATCAAGCTGATGGGTCTTCCATGGTTGGTCGAGAGGCATACCTCTTTCACCAATACTACGGTATGATAGACAAAACCCTCCATGCTCAAAAGGATTTGGCACTACGATGGGTATGCGAATGGATATAATTTCTCTACCTCACCCCTTATTGGGCAGATTTTATCTCTTAGTGTGATGAGATGAATTAGGTCTGTAAATACCCTAGTATGGATCATGATAAGATCTAGCATTAGTTCTTATAGGTAGGGTTTCTTGATGAGATTCCTGTGAGTAGTGTTGTCTCCTCTGAGACTACCTAAATGTCGTTTAGATAGGTGTATTACCCCTAGGGCGGTTTCTGCTCTCTAGTGCATCGGTTATCGCCTCAATCGTAGGCTGAGCATGACTTCGTGTGGTGACCATTTATTTTGAAGTTATCTCGTATGTGTTTTAGAATCAAACAAAGTATACAAATGTTTCTCTTTTAAGGATTATTTGTGTGTCCTAAAAACTTGTCTTGTGTGTTATGATGTGTTGGAAAACTGATTTTGCTCTTATCGTGTTTGAAAATTGTTGATGATACTCTTAAATTGTTAAATATTTTCACATGTATACTCACAATGACAAACCCGATGATGAAGTCCAGGTTGTCATACCCACCGAGATATGGATATGAAACCCATACCCAGTCAAGGAGCACAGGTCCTATCGATCATCATCCAATCCATCGTGGGCAGCGATACACTCTCAAAAGAGAAGTGTGTGCTATTTTCCATGGCTTCGATGGTTCTTGGATCGGCATTGGCCACGAATGGGTTTGAAAAACTCTCAATATGTAAGCCAACCAAGTGGTAATGACATCCACTATTGGTCTTGATCAATTGGTTGGATGTGAGAGCCCAATGCAACTAATGTTTAATCTTGGAATGTGAGGTGTGTGGTGTTCATTTTACTTTAAGCAAAATTACGATGCATCAAACAACATACCATGATATTTCACCTATATGCATGAAAATGACATTTTATGTTTAAGAAATAATGCATATAAATGACGTTTAATATTTAGAAAATGCAAATACAAATTAGAATGACACAACCTTTAATCATACTCTAAGCATGCAGACCTACACACAGTTCTGACAGTGACTGCCTCTATGAAAAGTGATGCATAGTTGTGGTTATTATACATAGGCGTAGCCAAAATCTTAGCCGCTAGCTTTTGGGGTGGTTAACAACAAAATCCATTATTCCCAGCAACGGCTAATAGCAAACAAAGAAAAACCTATAAAATTTACCTTAATATTTTTTTATGTTTGCTAATTAATGGTAATTGAAATATTTTCAATCATACACACCAGAATAAGGGATTTAGTGCTACTTACAGGTGTAGCCTAAGTTTGGAGACGTTGCTACACTTTGATCTCTATGTTATTCTCGTAGCCATTGAGTCCAAATGATCATATTTTTGAATCTTGAAAAAATAAAAGAAAAAAAGAGAAAAAAAATAAGAAAAAAAATTTATAGAGACAAAAGAAAAGAGAGAAAGAAAGAGAAATTTTGCAGCAAAAGGCATGTTCCACAAAATTGGGATATATGAGGACAAGCATCAATTTTAGCATGGAGGAGGAACAATGAAGTCAATACTTCATTTCCATCAATAAGGAGTTAATGATGACATAAGAAGGCTCTTATTACTCATATGGAAAGAAAGGGTGCATCATTATTGCAACCTTCAGTAGAAAATATGGTGTTTTTATACAAAAATTGACATGTTTTTTATAGAATAAGGATTGTTCTTATCCAAATAAGAATGAGAGACATTATCTCTCATTACAACCTCATGAGATACATTCTATCTCATTGAAGCCCTTGAAAAAAAGAGATAGAAGTTGGTTGAAAACCAGAAATGGCAACCTCTTTTGATGAAAAAAAGAAAAAAAAAAAGATGAAAAAAAAAGAAAAGAAAGATGAAAAAATGAAAAAAAAATGAATAATTTGGTAGTGAAAACCTTATCGGAGGCGTTGCTGAATTGGCTTACATGAAAACTAGTTTTCCAAGGGAGCATGCCTCTTTTTGAACATCTGATGTTTTTAAGCGGTTGAAAGGATAAAGCAAGGAGGAGGAGATATACGAATAGCCTTCTACAACTATCCTCACAATTCCCTACTACCAGGAGACGCAACTCACAAGAAAACCCCTGCTGATGTAGCCTGCACTGTCCTAAAATAGACCTAGTCAGTTGCATAATATTAGGCAGATCAAATGTAAAATAGCAATAGGATATTTTGTGCATGTAAAATAGGAATTAGACATTATAAATAATAGCTCCCTAATTGGTTGAGCTAGGAGAATAGCAATTAGGAAAATAAGAGTTAGCAGCAGTAGATTCAGATTGTAACAGAGTGCAGCAACAAAAAAGTGTAATGTTGTTTCTGGAATAAATAAAAGTGTAATTTTTTATTATCTCTGTTATGCATAAGTGTGTGACATCTAGCAAGTAAGAGGAGTTCTTATACCTTCTTCTAGAAAAGGAAGCAAGGGCCACTTCCAGGCCTAGGAGAAGGATTGACAAGACAAGTTTTCTTTTGATTTCTATTGCAGTAGAGTTTGGCTGAATATCTGTCAATTTCATCTTTGTTTCACACTAACTTTTGTTGCAGTTTCATGATCTATTTCCATGTTTAGAATAAACTTGTAGATTTCCTAAATGTGTGTTCATTGATAGATTAAGTTACTGTTCCATGTTTCAGCAAGTTGCAGTATTGTTTCAATTTCTTTACTTTCAGCAACTTTTACCAGTTTTCTACATTTTTCCTTTTTGTTGTCAACTACTGTGACAAAATATTGAAAACTTTCTGAAACAAAACACTGATATATGATAACTTGTGAGTTTATTTCAAGAAATTTCCCTTCTGCAAAAGTAATTAAATTTAAATTCTGCAATTGTATTTAGATTTTAGTTTCTGCAATTTAGAATCAGGTTTCCATTTTTACAAGTAAATTAGTTTATTTTATGCAAGATAGGATTAAATGGTGATCTAAAACCCCCACATAATCTATTCTACCAATAAAACCTGTTGCTCCCAAATGAACTAAACTACAATTCTTCTTAAGTCTTCTCTTGTAAATAGCCTTGGACACCGCCCTAGATTGACAAATCATTGAGATTAAATGATTCTATTAATGATACACATCAAATTGGTTGGATGTGAGAGCCCAACGCAAATGATGTTTAATCTTGGAATGTGAGGTGTGTGGTGTTCATTTTACTTTAAGCAAAAGTACGATGCATCAAACAACATGGCATGATATTTCACCTATATGAATGAAAATGATATTTTATGTTTAAGAATAATGCATATAGATGACGTTTTAGATTTAGAAAATGCAAATGCAAATTAGAATGACACAACCTTTGATCAAACTCTAAGCATGCAGACCTACACACAGTTCTGACAGTGACCGCCTCTGTGAAAAGTGATGCACAGTTGTGGCTGTTATACATAGGCGTAGCCAGAATCTTAGTCGCTGGCTTTTGGGGTGGCTAACAGCAAAATCCATTATTCCCAGCAGTGGCTAATAGCAAACAAAGAAAAACCTATAAAATTTGCCTTAATATTTTTTTTATGTTTGCTAATTAATGGTAATTAAAATATTTTCAATCATACACAACATGATAAGGGTTTAAGTGCTACTTATAGGTGTAGCCTAAGTTTGGAGACGTTGCTACACTCTGATATCTACGTTATTCCCATAGCCAATGATGATCAGGGTGGCGATGTTGTTAGATGCTAGAGTTGATGGTAGCTACGGCTATTAGCTATTGTTGCTCAAAGTGGTTGTACCTGCAATGAAGAAAAAACAACAAAAACACAATTAGCAACTAAAAATGGAGTCCCACACATGATCACCACTAAAAGATAGCTAAAAATATAACACCTAAAGTAATATGTAATCAAAATGACAAAATACATCACATAACCAATGCAAAGAGAAAGAAATGAAATAGTTGGTGCCCATATTTATTCATATTTGAAGATTCATCTTTACATCAAGGAACAAAATATCCCTCTGAGGAATTCAACTATTTTGATACATATTACAATCAATAATTCCAATGATAGGTGTCTTTAGTAGATCTTTAGAATCCCCACAAATTGATTATTGGAGGAATTATCTCGATGACCTCTGCTTTAGGATGCTAATGAAGATGATCTTGAAGATAGTATGCTCTTGATAAAGCTTGAACTTGCACACAAGAAAACCTACAAAACATCAATATCAAGAGTCAAGCCTCTCAAGATGAGGTCATTTCATGATTATTGCAAGATATAAAGGAAATACGTAAATAAATGACAAGATGCATGGAAATATTGAAAATAAAGTAGAAAGAATACGTATAACTGAAGATAAATGCTTCTAATCTAGGTCATAAAATGAATGAAATATAGAAAATGTAAAATCTATGGACTAAGACAAGGAAAAATATCATTCAAACCATAGCCACTATTAAAATGAGCGGTGGGCTCTGTTAGCCACTATTAAAATCGACGACAGTGCTTGTGGGTCATTGTCAAAAACAACAATCGTGGGACATAGGATCTATTCTCCAAAACCTGAGCATGATGATAATCAATTTTGATGTCGAATTGATGCTCAAGGATTGCTTGTGTCTTGGAACACATTTTGGTGATGAAATTAGCTTCTATCTATGGCAATTTTTTGTTTGAACAGGTGGATGACTCCTCAAGCTTCAATGGTTTCACTTGATGAATTGGAAGATGATATTGTGCAACTAGGCAACACTTTGTTGCACCTCAAAGGGATGTCAATTCGGTAGAGCTCCACTATGGAAAATGCACATGATTTTCTCCAGACTTTGCTTGTAAATTTGGGCCTTAAATAGACTCCCAAATTCTCCTAGATTCTCCAAGAAGCCAAGAACCAAATTTTGTTAGGTTGGGGCTATTTAGAGGAAGCTTCTAGATGCTTCGAATTTTCCATCCATTAAAGACTTCATTAGATTCCAATGAAATTACTCAGCTCTGTTAGCGTGAGTTTGTTACAAACTCAACCACTATCAATAAGCGTGGCTATGGACATAGTTGCTTTGATCATCGATAGCACCGTTTGTTGCTATTGATGACATCAGTGGAGATGGTTGCATAGGACTAGGCTACCCTAATTGAGTGGTTAAACCCATTGTTGGGTCTTGGAAAGGTCCAAGATCAGTCATATGGCCTAAAGAGGTGTCCATATGAGTATCCTCCTCAACATCTATAGCATCCATTCACAATATTATATGTTAATAGATACACACAACTATCCACAAAATAAGAGCCTCCACTTTTCTCAAATAAAGCACTAACTCTAGCAGACATTGTATCCTAACTATAATTTACAAAATAGATCAAAACTGGGTAAAATCCTATTTCATACACTATTTAAAAATATGTTTGCATAGCTCGAAAAGATATTTTTGATGATTTTATATAAGCCTATATTCACATAAAAATATTGCACCACCAAAAAAAGAAATGACTCATAGTACCTCCCAATCTACAATCCAAATGCTTTAATTTATTTTGGATTTGGAGATGAGAATATAAAAGTGCATTTTATAGTTCTCTTAATACACGAGAGATAAGTAATTTAAATAAACAAATCTCTTCACTCATTTAAAAAATTACACATTTCACACATCCCATCACTTGTGATTTCCATCATGTGCTCTAATGTAAATTCAAACCTTTACCAATCAATGCATTAAATGAAGACTAAAACATACACCCACTATACATGCAAGGTAATAAATTTACTTTTCCTTGGGCTGTTCAAACTTGTGGCTAGGCGAGAGTATTCAAATTTTAATTTTTTATCCTGCTTTTTCCTTTTTCCTGCTGTGCGGGTTGTTGGCTAGGCAGGACGATCTTTTTTCCTGCTTCGAGCGCATTTTTATGCTATTTTCCTAAAGTATTTCCTTAAACCTTTCCTAAAGAATTTCATTAAGCCTTTCCTTAGGCATTTCCTTTGTCCTTTCCTCTGGCATTTTCGGTGGCCTTTCCTGCGACCTTGCTTGTGGTCTAGTGACCTGTTGTAATAAGGTTTTGGGGCCCTTTCAAAACCCCCTTTAATGAATTTTTAACTTATAAAAAAAAATTGATTTCCCTTCAACAACGTTAAACCTCTCAACACCATGAAATCATATTAAATTTTGATCATGGATCATTGTAATTTGATGGCTTGTATTATCTTATAAAAAAAAAAATTACTTTCCCTTCAACAACGTTAAACCTCTGACAACACTATGAAATCATCTTAACTTTTGATCATGGATCATTGTAATTTGATGGCTTGTATTATCTTGTCCCTTGATCATTCATATTGGACGAATCTCCAATTATTCACATTATATGTTATTCTTCTATCTCAGTCATTCTATGTATGATGCTTCCAACAACATTATTGTGTCACAATGAAACTTATCATTGAACATATTAGTCTTGTCTTTGAATAATATCAATAGGTCTCAAAAACTTGTAAACCAATGAACATCTCAGTAATTTTGAACAAAGTCACTTCTTTCTCATGCTTGCATTGTGTCGTATAATTTTTTATATAACTATATTGCATCTTTCCTCGAAATAATGGCTTTGATTTCTATTTTGCAAAACATTTATTACTTTTTGCAAAATATTTATTACGTAATGTTGGTGCGGGCAGGGCTGGGTGCGACCCCCGGGTGACTTTGACGGTGTAGAATCCCCTATTCATGGTCTCTTAGACCAAGGCGGCCCCGTAAGGGGTTTTTCGCCTAAAAAAAAAAATATATTTATTACTAAAAATTAACAACACAATTGAGGTGGTGGTGAATATATTGGCCAACGGTCTTAGAGAGCATGGCCTTTCTATTGTTGCATGTAGTATTTGAACCTATGGTGGATTTCATGGTGTTCTTATTTTAGTCCATTATCTCCAAGAATTGCCTCATCACTAGCAACATGAATGGATCTAATTAACCTCCTTTACATGCATCTTTTGCTTTAGGTCTTCAATAGATCTAAAACTCACTCTTTTGAAAATCAAACCCACATGTTACTCCCTCTAAACATTGTGCTCTCTTGTAAGGCTATGTAATCAAATAAATAGAAGTCACTTGCCTCAAAGTCTTTAAATCTCCAGTAACTAAAGAGTTTCACTTGTGGTTGTGGTACATTTATTGCCATTGCTACTATCCAATATTTATGCACAAAAGCACATTCTCTGATGTTCTCCAATGGTGATAGGGATCTCTCTATGTTCAACAATAAACAATATCTCCACATCAATGCTATGCAGAAGGACTTCTTTTAATACTCAACATCAAAAGAATTTTTTTTCTCGTGAGCCTCTCCACTCTTTGGTTGCATCATACTAATCATTTTGACTTTACTCCAAATGTGCAAAACCTCACAATATTTCATTGAACTTTTCTTCACTCTAATGAACATCTCTCTTTTGCATAGATTTTTATGGGGATGCATTGATGATTGCACTTTGTTGTCTCATTATTTATATACCTATATTGCATTGTTTCTTGAAAGAATGACTTTGCTTTCTATTTTGTAAAACATTTGTTACAAAAAATCAATGATGCATATGAAGGTGGTGGTGATTGGGTTGGCCAATGGTCTTAAAAAGCATGGTCTTGCCATTTTTGGATGTAGTAATTGAACCTATGGTGGATTCTATGACATCCTAATTTTGGTCCATTATCTCCAAGAATTGCATCATCATTAGAAACATGAATGGATCTACTTAACCTTCTCATCTACATGCATCATCTTCTACTTTAGGTCTTAAATAGTTCTTGAACACACTCTTTTGGCAATTAAACCAACATGTTACTTCATCTAAATGTTGTGCTCTTTTGTAAATATTTTTAATTATATAGATAGGCATCACTGTGAGACAAGAAAAGTCTCCCCAAGATCGAAGAATGCTCCACAAGATCAATCACACAAAAGAGAAAAACCCATAACACAAAAATTAAGTGGTAAAACCCTACTTCAAATGAAGAAGGGAAACATCCATTATGAAGCTCACTATATTACTCAATGATTCAACAATACAAGAATGCTTCAATGTTATGCAACAATATGCATCAACATAAACTACAACACAAGTCAATATGACAAGATATGATAAGATATAATAATATGCAGTAGAATACACCCCTATTTAAAGAGAAGTCTTTCTACTACAACCCTAAATCTTATCACAATCTAATATTATCATAATCTATCAAATATTAGAAAGTGCTTTAGTTACTTTCTAATTTAATCACAATCTAATCTTTGAGATATGTGATAAGTGGCATCTATCAAATATTAAAAAGTTCTTAGTTGCTTTCTAATCTTATCACAATCTAATCTTTGAGATGTGTGATAATTGACATCTATCAAATATTATAAAGTTATTAGTTACTTTCTAATATTTGCTAGAAAAGAGGAAATAACTTTTTCCCACAAATTAAATATTCCTAGCACCCTTATTTTATTTATTAATTGGGTGGGAATATTTTTACATAAAATAGAATTATTTTCTAATTCAAATATTATTCTTTAGACTTTATATTTTAGTCTAAGAATAATTTACACAATGTTGCATTACATATTCCAACACTCCCCCTTAATGCAATATTGGGAAAAGGAATTATGAGACAAAGAAACATTCTCCCCCTAAAGATACAAACGAGGATGAGAATCAAATGAGTAATATAGTTACAATGAGCTTCTATGACCAAGAATGGTCTACAATAAGGCACCAATACAAAATGGGCCAAAATGATATAGCAAGCCCCCAACGGAGTAGCTTCAAATACAAGCAACTTACAAAGCCATCCATCAACCACAAGTGGTTACAAATGATAAGAAGAAAACATCACAAGGGTGTCTTCAGTAAGCCTGCAAAATCTCAAATGGTAGTACCTGCAAGCTACAAGCAGCTCAACATAAGATCAGTTAGATACATCATCATAAATATATTCACCACAATATATATGAATATCCAAAGATGATAACAAAACTGATCTAAAAAATAGTGAACTATAAGTCATCACAAAAAGATGCCAAGCCATACTTATAGTCACGTGCTATATAGTTGATCAAAAAATATCATGTACAAAGTTGCATAAAGCAAACAAGGAGTACCATGATAATGCAAACTCTAAAGTACCATGTACAAAAGTAGCACAAGGCTAACAAAAAAAAGTACCATGTACAAGAGTTGCATAAGGTATATGAAAATAATAAAGTGTGCACATCGGTTGCATAAAGCTAACCATAAAATATCATGTACAAAAGTAGCATAAATTCTAACAAGAAAGTACCATGATAAACCAATTGCATAATTCCAACTACATAAAAAAATATGTACAAAGTTGCACAAGGCAACAAAAAAGTACCATGTAAAAGAGTCGCATAGAGCAATTCCATCATATACCATAATTGCACAATGCCATCTACAAAGTAACATGTACAAAAGTTGCACAAGGCAAACAAGAAAGTACCATGTTCAAAAGAGATGCAAAAAGCAATTATACCACCAAATATCAACTCATATATATAGCACAAAAAACCTCATAAGGATGAAGTTGTCATCACACAAGTGTAACTACACTTCATTCCCCCTTGATGACAACTTCACCAAACCAAGTGAGTCCCTCAACTTACAAAACTGCTCCTTGGGAAGAGGTTTGGTGAATAAATCAACATAATTAAAAGATGATGGGCAATAATCCAATTGAATAGTCCCATCCAATACCTTATCTTTGATAAAATTGGTTTGGATTTCAACATGCTTTGTCCTTTGATGCATTATAGGATTTTTAGCCAAGGCAATAGTTGATTGATCATCATGAAAGATAATCATGAACTACTATAACCATCTTGCAATAAACAACTATAACCATATTGCAATTGAATAAACCAAGATCAAGTTGCAATAGATTAACTTGCAATAAGAAGGTAACTAACCATAACAATCATCTTGCAACAAAATAAACTAAATTGAATTGAACCATAAAACATTTGTTAAATGTTAGATGGTCAATAAGTTAGTAAGTTAGTGTTCATTTTAATGTTTTTCTATAGCCTAATGAATTGCCAATTCATCTCACCCAAGGTCAACCAAGCTACCCAAAAGGGTACAGGTACGAGGACCCGAAAATGACTTGCTACCGATAGAGCGGATTATTTTGGATTCAATAGGTGTTTAGCAAATATAAACTGTGTTGCAAGATAAAGTAAATTTTAATTAAATACTAAAGTTGTGGTTAGGAAGTTGATTCATTTTTAACCTTCTTGATTAATATGAAAATTAGTAAATTGCAAGTTAGTTTGTTAGTAGATTTTTTAGTAGCAAGTTAGTAGTTAGATTAGTTGAGATACAAAATGTAAGAAAGATGAACAAGAGATAGTGGAGACATAAATCAAAACACAAATACACTCTCTCTCTCTCTCTCTCTCTCTCTCTCTCTCTCACTTTCATTCTCTTTTACTTTCATAATGAGAGATACAAGTTACATTAATTTACAGTATGCTTCAAGCAAATACTAGAGAGAGATTAGAAGAAATTAATAAAAATAGGGGAAGAGAGTGAAAACGTTGATCCGAAATTGCCTTGTATACTCCAAAACATACTTGGATAGCCTTGCAAAACAAACAAACTCATAAGCAACCATTGTTAATGTGAGACAAAAAAATATTGCATTTTAAGGAGAATAATAATAATTTTTAATACAAAAAATTGCTTAAAAAAATGCAATTAAATTAATAAAATTTATTTTATTAATAAAAAAATGGCATGAAAAAGTTTAAAGATTTTTATAAAGCAATTATTTTCAAAAAAACAAAAATGTTATATATATATAGCCGACTGTTTTTTTTTAAATAAATAAAAAAATGACTATATATGGAAATAGGGGTTTTTGGGTCTTTCGGACGCAACCATGGGGTCCGTTTGGCTCCAAAAACCTTTCTAGCAAAAGCTTAATGCCATTTTTTTTTATAGATTTAAAATGAAAATACTATTTGCAAAAGATCTAACAACTAGATCTAAAAACATAATAAATCTATAAACCCTAATGGTATATTTGCAAAATAAGTTTACATAAAATACCCAAATATCAAATGCATGCAAAAAAAAATACCTTAATGGGTTTTTCAACTCAAAATATTGAAGACACTTGATGGAGATCCCAACCGCTCTGATACCAAATGTGAGACAAGCAAAGTCTCCTCAAGATTGAAGAATGTTCTACAAGATCAATCACACACAAAAGAGAAAAACCCACAACACCAAAATTAAGTGGCAAAACCCTACTTCAAATGAAGAAGAGAAACATCGACTATGAAGCTCACTATATCACTCAATGATTCAACAATACAAGAATGCTTCAATGTTATGCAACAATATGTATCAACATAAACTACAACACAAGTCAATATGACAAGATATGATAAGATATAATAACATGTAGTAGAAAACACCCCTATTTAAAGAGAAGTTTTTCTACTACAACCCTAAATCTCATCACAATCTAATATTATCACAATCTATCAAATATTAGAAAGTGCTTTAGTTACTTTCTAATTTAATCACAATCTAATCTTTGAGATATGTGATAAGTGGCATCTATCAAATATTAGAAAGTTCTTAGTTACTTTCTAATCTTATCACAATCTAATCTTTGAGATGTGTGATAAGTGACATCTATCAAATATTAGAAAGTTATTAGTTACTTTCTAATATTTTCTAGAAAAGAAAAAATATTTTTTTCTCACAAATTAAATATTCCTAGCACCCTTATTTTATTTATTAATTGGGTGGGAATATTTTTACATAAAATATAATTATTTTTTAATTCAAATATTATTTTTTAGACTTTATATTTTAGTCTAAGAATAATTTACACAATGTTGCATTACATATTCCAACAATCACTTGCCTTAATGTCTTTAAAGCTCCATCAACTAAATATTTTCACTCGCAGTTGTGGTAAGGTGGTTGCCATTGTTGCTCACCAATATTTATGCATAAAAATACATTATTTGATGGTGATAAGGGTCTCTCTACATTCAAAAATAAACAATATCTCTATATCAGTGCTACGTAGGAGGACTTCTCTATATCATCAATATTAAAAGCATGTTTTTCCTCATGGGCATCTCCACTCTTTAGCTCTATCACACAAATATTTCTCTGAATTTAATCCTATAGTGTAAAAACTTGCAATCTTGTATTAAATTTTCCTTCACTTCAATAAACATCTCTCTTTTGCATAGATCTTTATGGGGATGCATTTATGCTCTTTTCTCTAAATTATTCTAATTGTGGCATGCTTCCTCGCTATTGCTAAAGGTTTTTGTACCTCAAACATACCATTTTTTTTCACTATAGCAATATGCACTTTGTTCCATATTCAAACAATTTAAAATGTCTTCTTTAGGGTATGGTGTCTCATGATTGCACTCTTTCAACTACACCTTTACACTTAATGGCATGCCATGTAAGTTTCAAATGACAATCTCCCTTTTATATGATGCTTAAATGAACTCAATATGGTACAACTTCCCTATCAGATAATCCTCATTACCTCCATGCTAGATGACCCTTGCCTCCATGTTGGATGACCTTTTGCATTGATATACACAACACTTGTTTATTGTTCCTTACTATCTTGGGATGTCGTAGTCTCATCTTGTATGTTGAGAAAAAACATATTCTTCTTGGATGCTTTTTCTCCTTATAATGATCATACAAACACTTGAGTTGAATGATTTCTACACTTCTCTATAATCAATTTCAAATGCATCTTCATACAATACAAAACATCCAAGGACATGACATCTCTCATTCACGTTCTCAAAATGAACATCGAAGATACCACATGATTATCCAGTTGGATCTTGGACAAGTTTTTCATTAAATAAAATTATGCATATGTACAAATAAGGTAACAAATGGTGGTTGGTCTAGTAATGGTTTTACCAACTATTCGATCATAATTACATAAGTATATACATGATGCAATATTTCTCTAACATTTTTCATGTGTAATGTTTGATTTTTTTTGAGATTTTCTTGTTTATAATTTATTTTAATATTGATATAATAGGGGAGGAGATGTTATTGAAATTGTAATGGTTCTAGGTAGTTACAAATTTTAGCCATTCATTCATAATGGATACATTCATTCTTGCATGTACAAAAACATCTAGTACATTAATGAAGTTTTATTGTAACCAATCTACATTCACATCACTCACACTCACTCTTAAAAGATATCAATAATGCAAGTGTTCTACAATAAAATTTCCTTCGAAAGGTGATTAATTTTGGCTAAGAGATGTGGAGCATCCAACATATAAACTCTCATTATATTAAAAAATTATTAATAATAGTTATGGATGAGCCATTTTGATAATTGCCAACCTTGTGTATAAAAAGAAAGGATAAAAAAAAGAGAGAGTGGTATACATATAAATATAAGAGAAAAGAGGAAGGTAGGCATAGAGGTACAAATGAGAGGTTACATAAAAATACACAATGCTAGTGCTTTGGGAAGAGAGAGAAGAGAGATCATATTGTGAATCCTATGCATATCAAAACCATTGTAAAGGAATTGCCGCATAGGCATATTGTTAATGCAAGATATTCATTCTCCTTTTGTGTGTTGGAATCTTTTATGATGTATTTTTTTAGATTTTTAAATATGCATGTTGTCAAGACACTGTATACACGTAAAAGGATGAATGTAGGAGTAGCAATGTTGATGAACATTGTAGGCACTAACCGACATGTGATTTATATACTAGGAGGATATCATTGTGTTAGGTGCAATTATCATTTAATAATTATAGATTACAAACTAGTTGTTTGTCATCATCTAAACCATCATTGTATGTTCATTATTAGTTGGACTATCATTTTATAGAATTCTAAAGTATGTGGATCTTCTAAGTATTGTTACATTATAAGTTGCCATGTGTACCGTTTGAGTGTCATCATGTTGGGGATTCATCTAAGTTTTGTCGTGAAGGGAGTCATCGAGACTTGAGAAGCATCATGCAAATTTGTCATCATGAAGTTTATCTTCGTGAAGTATGTCATCTAGGATATTATTTTCATGCCTAATGTCATTCTAAGAAAAGAATGTGGGTGTAGTTCAGGTGAAGAATTGTCATGCAAACAATAAATAAATCTACAAAGACAAGAATGACATTCAAGAACGTTATAGCACCATTGTGAAATCTCAGTCTTGTTGAAGCTATGATAATTTGTGTTGCTAGGGGAGGTTGTTTTTTAGTTGATTCCATATACCTAGACTACATCATTTGGATCAAAGAAGAATTTTATTTTTATAGGTCCACAATACATGTTGGAGAAGATATGACACAATGATAAAGAGAAAGACCATATGGTCTTGTGCCCTAACCAATGAACATAACTAAAATGTTAAGAGGAATCACAATTAGGTTAGATGCAATTGAGACTACCTAAAGGAGAGGTGTTCATCTTGAGGAGATTAGTGACAGTGATGAAGAACATAATCTTTATGCTAGGAAGGGGGTGAACAATATAAGACAAATTTTTAATTTTATTTCCAAAACAGTATTAATCAATATAATCAATGGCAATATCAATAGCAATAACCAAAGCAATGCACAAATCATCACAAACAATAGAGACACATATTTAACCTGGTTCACCCAAAGATGGCTATCTCCATTAAGAAGATATTTCTTCTAAATATTTCTCAAATAATCTCATGGGAATCCTTTCCAATTACAATGTTTATGGACCTTTGTCCAAAGGAGATGA
Source organism: Wollemia nobilis (assembly GCA_028583015.1). Lineage (NCBI taxonomy): Eukaryota > Viridiplantae > Streptophyta > Pinopsida > Araucariales > Araucariaceae > Wollemia > Wollemia nobilis. The sequence goes on from JAQPPZ010002068.1 coordinate 4,182,583, forward strand.
TGATCCCCTAAATCTGGTTTATGGATATCTATCCACAAGAGAACTCCTTCTCCTCTGCTTTGGCTGGTGATCCTTTGGAAGACATTGCCTCCACTACACTGACTGTGGATCTCTCTCCACTTGAAGACTCTTGTCCTCACTCATAAGACCTGTCCTCAATGTCCTGGTTGATGGATCTCTATCCACTGGAGTCTCTGTCCTCTCTGCTCTATCATTGCCAAAGCTCTATCTCAATACTGTACTAAACACAGTCCAGTAAGTCTAGCATAGTTTTGCTCAATAGGTTCAATCAGAACCTTCTCAAATTTTCTCAATAGGTCCACTTAGAACCTTCTCAAGTCTTCTCAATAGGTCCACTCAGAACCTGCTCAAATCTGCTCAACGGGTCCACTCAGAACCTACTCAAATCTGCTCAACAGGTCCACTTGGTGTTTGAGCTTGACTCTGCTTTTTTTGCTTCCTATTTCCCTTGTTCTTCTTTAGAACTAATTCCTGTTATGGTGAATTATGACTTAGTGCATTGATAGTCCTTTCCAAGGTCTTTGAATTTTTCTCAAACTTGTGTAGCTTGTCCTTAGAACCTTTTACTTCTATCCTTAGTGAAACTATCTCATGCTCTAATATTTCACACTCTAGATATTTTGTTTTTAATTTTTCGGCCATACCTTCTTCAATTTTTCTTATCTCTTCAACTTTGATTTTGAATTTAATGAGTTCCTATATAAACCTTGTTTTTTCTTTCTCATCTTCTTGAGCTTGAAACCTTAATCCTAAGTTCTCCCTTTTTAATTCTCCAAGAGTAATCATAAGCCTTTCACATTCTATCTCTTTTACCTATCATACCTTCTTCAACTCTTCTTGATTTTTCAACCTTATCTCTCAAGTCAGAGATATCGTATAGAAACTTTGTCTTACATTTCTCATCTTCTTGTATTTGATCCTTCAATTCTAAATTCTCTCTTTTCAATTCAATAAGCTCCTTAAGAGTGATTTTTTATTTTTCTTTTTCTGAAGCATCTTCTTTTTCTTCTATTACTGAAAGTAGAGTTTCTTCTTCATACTTGTTTTGATTGTCCCTGTTATCCTTTATTGAACCAATCTCTAGGATTTCATTTCCAAGAATATCATCTTCATCTTCACTGCTACTAAATCCATTACAATATCTTGCATCATGGCCAAGTTGACCAAAAACAAAACATTCTTGTGGACAATAAGTTGAATGGTGACCTGTGTTCCCACATCCGGTACAAAACTTTATCAATCTGGATATTTCTCCATTACTTGATTCATCTCTTGAATCTATTTCAATTTGTCCTCCCAACACAACAATATTAAACTCATATTCCTTTTCTTTCATGACCATAGGTGTTCTTTTCTTCTTGTATTTCATGCTTATACTCTTGCATTTCTTTTCCATTTGTGTTCTTGTAGGATCTTCCTTCAAGTTGTTAAACTTCTATCGAAGGAATCGACTTTGTTGCCAATTCAAGAACACAAGCTTATACTGAGAGAGGGGGGTGAATAGTATAATACCACTTTTTACTTTTCTTTCCAAAACAGTATTAATCAATATAATCAATGGCAATATCAATAGCAATAACCAAAGCAATGCACTAATCATCACACATAATAGAGACACAGATTTAACGTGGTTCACCCAAAGATGGCTACCTCCACGAAGAAAATATTTCTTCTAAATATTTCTCAAATAATCTCTTGGGAATCCTTCCCAATTACAATGTTTATGGACCTCTATCAAAAGGATATGTTGATCCCCTAAATCTAGTTTGTGGATCTCTATCCACAAGAGAACTCCTCCTCTGCTCTAGCTAGTGATCCTTTGGAAGACACTGCCTCCACTACACTGATTGTGGATATCCCTCCACTTAAATACTCTTATCCTCACTCAGAAGACCTATCCTCAATGTCCTGGTTGATGGATCTCTATCCACTAGAGTCTTTGTACTCTCTGCTCTATCACCGCCAAAGCTCTATCTCAATACTATACTAAACACAGTCTGGTTGGTCTAGCATAGTTTTGCTCAATAGGTTCACTCAAAACCTTATCAAATTTTCTCAACAAGTCCACTTATAACCTTCTCAAATCTTCTCAACAGGTCCACTCAGAACCTGCTCAAATCTGCTCAATAGGTCCACTCAGAACCTGCTCAAATCTACTCAACAGGTCCACTCATAACCTGCTCAAATATGCTCAACAAGTCCACTCAGAACTTGCTTAAATCTGCTCAATAGGTCCACTCAGAACCTGTTCAAATCTGCTCAACAAGTCCACTCAAAACCTGCTCAAATCTGCTCAACAGGTCCACTCAAAACCTGCACAACTCTGCTCAACAGGTCCACACAGAACCTATTCAAATTTTCTCAATAGGTCCACATAGAACCTGTCCAAATCTGCTAAAAAATCTCACACAGAACTTATCCAAATCTGCTCAACAAGCTCACACACAACCTATCCAAATATGTTCAACAACATCACACAAAACTTGTCCAAATATGCTCAATAAGTCCTCTTTAGGACTTTCTCAAATCTGCATTGTAAGCTCACACATAATCAGTCCACAAGCTTTCTCAAATACTTGCCTCAAATCATTTTAACAAGTCCACACATAGCTTTTCCAATCTCATAGAAGCATAAAGAGAATTGTTAGAGACTCAATATGTTCTATACTTAATACTCAAAAACTTTCTCAACTCAATCTCATAGAAGCATAAAGAGAATTGTTAGAGACTTAATATGTTCTATATTCAATTCTCAATCACTTTATCAACTCAATATCATAGAAGCATAAAGAGAATTTTTAGAGACTCAATATATTCTATACTCAATGCTCAATCTCAACTCAAATCAGAATATAGAATAGTTTGTTTCATGCAAATTGAACAACCACTTCACATCCACTTGACTAGGCTCAATCAACTCTACTCAACCAATCACCTCAAGGAACAACCCTTTCTAACAAACCCTAGTCCAAGCATATATAATCCAACTCAAAATGTTTCCAACAATGCCCAACACAAATCTCAGATAACAATGATACTCATGTTCTTTTCTAACTCAAGTTCAAATTCTTTGCATAACCAATTGGCTTCAACAACAATGCTAATAAAATATTCTTCATCTAACAATGATACTCATGTTTTTTTTCTCAAACCCTAACTCGGGTTTTTCACTAAATGGCTTCAACAACAATGCTCATAAAGACAAGGTTTAATCACAACACTTAATTCATAAAACCTTGAAGCATTAACTCAAAGCACTTCACTCAACCAATGGTCTAAACAATAATGCTTATCAAACAAGGTTTAATCACAACTCTCAATCTAGAAAAACTTGAAGCATTAACTCAACCTTTTTTGAAAAGGAAACCCTAATAAATTCCTTTTCACTCCAAACTTAATTTTCAATCAAGCCAATCACCTAAATCAACAAAGAACAATTTTACCCATACTTTTTCTTGAAGAGTAGTTGTCTTTGCAAATCTGCCACACTCAAAATTACTTCTTTGACAAACTCAATAAGGGTTAGAGGATATTTTTTTCTCAATAAATCACAACACAAAATAATATCAACCAAAACACACCTTATCACTTCATATATTAATTAATACTCAATATCTTTCCAAAAATAATCTCCTTGGCAAATATCTCTTTCACAATAATATCAACTCTATTAAAGTCCTCAAATATCCAAAATTTATTATTTAAGACTTTAATTAAAATAAACCCTAAACTCATTATGCCTCCTAACTTTATTTCCAATTAATAATTCTTAGCTAGCAATTTTCTAAATAATAAAAACCTTTTAACTTCCACTTTGCTAAAAGTAAATAATCATCAACCTAGGCAATATTATGAAATGCTCAACAAAAATATTACCTCTGCCTTGGAGGGGATTCGAACCCCTAACTCTGCCCATGACCTATGCCTTAGTCATGGCTCTATTGCCACATGAGCTAAGCGCTCCCTTGGAGCATTGAGAGCACCACGTGCTCTAAGTTCCTTATGCTTCAAGCGAAAACACAAATGTGTGCATCACCTTGGTGTTCCCAACACCAACCAAATTGTGTCTTGTCAGGATTCAAACGTAGCTCAATGTTACCACAAAAACTTAACCAATGTCTCCTTGCTACTACACCATGCTTCCCAGCTGGATTGAGGGTTTCAATTCACTCTGGTTTATTTCGATCGTCGTCCTTCAAATATGTTCGTTGTTTCTCACGAGCTCAACCACCAATTCGTATGCCTTTTCTTTTTTCGAGCAAGGATGAATCAATCAATGTATTTTAGGCATTATATATAGTGCCCTTTGTCTTCCATGCAATCACGTCGACGCATCGATTTAATTCGATGTCGGCTTGGTTGATTAGGTTATAAGGTATTTAAATTTAATTAAAATTAAATTTAAATATTATAAATTAAATCAAACCAACCTTAGGCTTTAACTTAATTAAACCTTGGGGCCTTATCTTATTGCACAACCTTGTAACGAATATTTATTTATAAAATTTAAATTCCTTGTGAATTTAAATAATTTATAAAATGAATATTGGACCTCCTTTTTAACCTTTGCACTAACCCTTCTTGCATTTTTAAGAACCAATCACTTAACCTGTGCTCCCAATAATATTAAAATATTACGGAGCCTTTTTTCCTTTAACTTTTGCATTGTTGAAGCTTTTTCTTGGATGATAGTGACAACCTTTGACGACTTTATTTATTGCCGAATTCCTTGATATGATTGATAACTCTATCAGATGACATCAATGACAACTTTGACTTAGAGGACTTAAAATGTCCAACAAGTTAAGAGGAAGAGACTGGTCACCTAGAAGCTCGATATGAAGAGCAAGGAGAAGAACTGTAGTAGGATTTTATTTGGGAAATCTCTAGCATTCGAAGTAAGCCAAATATGGATACTCCCAAATTTAATGGAAGTTTAAGTCCTAAGCAATTGATAGATTGGATAAATAACATGGAGAGATTATTTCACTATGAATCTATGGAGGATTCAAAGTGGGTCAATTTTGCATGCACAAGGCAAAAGGGACATACTTCAATTAGATGGGACCATGTCCAAACCGAGAGACAAAAAAAGGGGAAGGATAAAATATGAACTTGGGACTAGTTTGTATCCAAATTAAAACCTAATTTTATGTGTTGATTATCAAAATGGATTGTTTAGAAGGCTTCAAAACCTCAAGAAAAAGGATCTAGGAGTGAAAAAATATAAAAAGGAATACTATAAATTGATCATAAGAGCAAGCTATATTGAATATGATGAGGAGATAGTAGCAAGTACATAAATGGACTAAGGTTGTCCATACAAGATGCAATTGATGTTCAAATTAGAATGGTTGAAGATGTATATCAATATGCACTCAAGGCAGAATAGAAGTTGACCCTCAAGCAAAAAAATAACTCTAGATGGAGAAGAAAATATTTGAGAGGAAGAGGGTAGTACCATGGAGGAAGAGGGTAAAAAGCTTGTAATGTAGGTAAAAACTTCTCACAAATGAATAAATTTAACCATACTACCCAAGAAAAGGGTGAATCATTAAGAGAATGAGATGGATTTGGTAGAGGGTGGGGATGTGGTTTTTTTGGCAAGTGTTTATAGAATTTTAGAAGAAGGACATGGAGTCTCTAAGTGCCTGTAAGCACAATAGACCAATGGACATGGAAAGGAATACCATAATCATACTACACAAGTACATGAAGAAAGTATTACCTCATAAAAGTACATGAAGGAACCAAAACAAGGAGATTCACTTATGATAAAAAGGATGTTAAAACCAGCCAAGGAGGTGCATGAAGTTGAGAAAAAGAGATCCTATTTAGGATGATTTTTAAATCAAGAGGTAAATGTTTCAAGATGATTGTAGATAGTAGAAGCACAAACAACTTAGTGTCAACAAATATGGTAGAGAAACTTGGTTTGAAGAGAATTGAGCATTCGAATCCTTACAAAGTGTCATGGTTATAAAATGGACATCAAATTTTGGTAACTAAACAATGTATGGTGAATTTTTAGATTGGTTCTTATAAGGATGCAATTCTATGTGACATCATGTCAATGGATGCATGTCATATTTTGTTAGGTAGACCATGGCAATTTGATAGGAAAGTAGTACATGATGGTATAATGAACACTTATTCAATTATCAAGGATTGTAAAAGTTATACATTGAGTCTATTGAAGGACAAAAGAGAAGAGGTGGAAAATATTTTTAAAGTTTGTCTAACCTCAGGAAAATAATTCTTGAAGGGATTGAAGGAGGAAGTGTGCTTTGCCTTCATTACCAAACCTACAAAATTTGGGGCAGCCAATAAAGTGAATTAAATTTCTCATGAAATATTTGATATGTTGGAGGAATTTGCATATATTCTCTCCAAGGAGTTGTCAAATATATTACCACCTATGTGAAGCATTAGTCATAACATGGAATTAATACCCAGAGAAACTGTACCAAATAAGGAAACCTATAGGATGACACCCATGGAAAATGAAGAGATGAAGAGACAAATCCAAGAGCTACTAGAAAAGGGGATAGAGCTTGAGCCCATGTGTAGTACCATTTATACTAGCACCCAAGAAAGTTGGAGAATGGCATATGTGCACAAACTCTCAGGCTATCAATAAGATCACAATAAAATATAGGTTTTCAATACCTCTTATGGATGACTTGATGGGTTGCTTAAGTGAAGAGAAATACTTCATACAAATAGATTTGAAGAATGGGTATCATCAAATCCAAATCAGAGAAGGAGGTGAGTGGAAGACTGCATTCAAGTCCAAATAGGGATTGTATGAATGATTAGTTATGCCATTTGGGTTGACGAATGCACCCAACACTTTTTATGTGATTGATGGATGAAGTATTGAAGCCTTTTTTTTGGTAAGTTTGTGGTGATTTACTTAGATGATATTTTGGTGCTTATCAAGACAAATGAAGAACATATAATGCACTTGAGGTGAGTTCTAAAAAATTTGAAAGAGGAGCAATTGTTGGTTAACTAGAAGAAATGTAGTTTTATGAAGAAATTGGTATATTTGGGATTTGGAATTTTCAAGTATGGTTTATGGATGGATCTAGAGAAGATAAAGGCTATCGTGAAGTGGCAATCTCCAAAAATTATATTTCAGACAAGAATCTTCCATGGTTTGGCAAGTTTTTACATGAATTTTATTAGAAATCTTAGTATAATTTGTGCTCTAATTACATATAAAATGAGTGGTAGGCATGAATTCAAAGGGATGAGTGTAGCAGAAAAGAGATTTTAAATTTTGAAGGAAAAATTCATGGAGCAACCAATTTTAGCATTGCTAGACTTCAACAAGGTTTTACAAGTAGATTGTCATGCTAGTAAAACAACCATTGGAGGAGATTTAGGCCAAGAATTTAATCCTGTTGCTTATTTTAGAAAAAATTTAATGAAGCCAAGAGAAAATATTTGGTTTATGATCAAGAGTTTTATGCTATTGTGCAAATACCTAAGAAATAGTTTGTGTTCTTTACAAATCATCATGATTTGTATTTCATTAAAAAATAGGGAAAATTAAACCAAATACATATGAAATAGGTGGAGTATCTTCAAAGTTACTTTTTTTTTTTAAGCATAGAAGTCGTAATTCAAATCGGGTAGCCAACACCTTAAGTAGATAAAGTTTGTTGATGAATATAATGAGGACTGAAGTTGTAGGTTTTGATACCATGAAAGAACTTTATGTTGATTATTTGGATTTCAAAGAAGCTTGGACAATGTGCAATAACCCTACTACAAGTAATAGAACACCATGGTTGGATTATTTTATTCAAGAGAGATTATTATTCAAGGGACAACAATTATGCATACCATGAAGCTCAATGAGAGAGAACTTGATTAGAGAAAAACATAGTGGATGACTTGATAAACATTTCAAAGTGGATAAAACTATGGGATAACTTTTTGAAAGTTATTATTGGCCATGAATGAGTGTAGATGTAAGAATATTTGTGTAGGGTTGTCAAGTTTATCAACATGCAAAGGGGAGAAGCCAAAATATTGGGTTGTATCATCCATTACCAATACTAAAAAGGCCATGGGAAGACATAAGTATGGACTTTGTTCTTGGATTACCTCAAACACAAAGAGGTAATGATTAAATTTTTGTTTTTTTTGATAGATTTTCAAATATGGCACTGTTAGATCCTCAAAATCCAACTTAAGAATGACCCCTAATTTTAAATTTTGAAGAGTCTTGTAAATTCCTAGGTTTAGGTGTTTTTGATTGAGTCAAAATAAAATGGCTATCAAGTTTTTGAAACAAAGGTAGTTAAACACACTTCCAGGTGTTCCTTTGTTATGGTTGCATCCAAAAGTCCCTTGCAGTTCTTTGTCTTAGTCAAAATATGTTTGTTCTCAAAAGGGTCCTCAAGATTTTATTCTTTTACAAGGTCATTACTTCATGAGTCCTAGTCCTTCAATGTCAAATTTTTAGTCCCTAAGGTCATTGCCAAAAGATCCCCAAACATCATCATCCATCCATAATTCCCCCATGGTCCCTAAGGTCCCTTTGAAAAATTTCATAATCATATCCCTCCATAAATTTACCTCAAGGGCTAAGGCCCGTCAAATATTTTTCCATTCCCTAATAGTCATAGGTTATTCGTACATCATTTCCCCCACAAAAATTCCATGCCTAAAATATGGGTCCCCTAGACATAAAAATTCTCCCATTTACTAAGGTCTAAATTCACCACTTCCAAATAATTAAAATTATCTAAGGTCTTGTTTAAATAAAAAGAGTGGAGAGGTTAAGCGCCTTATCCATTTTAGAGCAAAATACTCTACCATTGCAATTTTATTGGAACAAGAGAGGTGAGTGCTACTCTTTCATTGGCTAGAAAATACACTAACCAAAGCAAGAGAAGTTGAGCGCTTTAATTTGATTAGATCAAGAGTCTTTAATGTTGTAGCAGAGAGCTCAAGTGATTTACTCTCATTACAACGAGGTACTTCACCGCTGAAATTTCATTAGGAGAAGAATGTATTATCTTTTTCCTAAAGTTTTAAGGATCTTCCATGTTATAAATAGACTATATTACATCATTTGGATCACGTAAATGTACCTTTCTTGGTACATACTTAGGACATTAGATTACTTTAGGGGGAAGTTATCTAGTTACTTCATGCAATGTCATAACTGCACAAGTGTCAAAGTGCAAGTTATTCCTTGCACATCTAGGTAGAGTTTTGGCCAAGGAACTTATTTCCTATATAAAGGGCCATAGACATAGAGCAAGATAGAGCAGTAGGAAGTAGTGTAGACCAGTGTGGTATGATGTAGCAGTGTGATGTAATGTGATGGGTGTAATATGCTTAATACTCATTCTTGAGAAGTAGCTATATTCATGGAGTGTTCATTTCATCCATAGCTACTTTTGTAAACATATCCATAATTTCTATTTATAGTATATTTTTAGTCACCTCGTAGGTTTACTTTATTTTATATTATTCTGCATCTTGTGATTGCTATATCCCATTACATGATGCATCAAAAGCTAACAGTGGCATCATAGCCATGGTAGATCAATAGGAAAACCACCATTATCATTGACCCTAAGTTTTTGATAACCTAACGTGTCATTGGACCAGTCATTGTCAAAAATTCTTAGAAGAGTCTAGGTGGTAGAATTAAGGAGAGCCACAAGTAAGGACTAAAAGAAATCTTAGCTTTTAGAATATTGAGATTACATATGGCTAGAGTCTTTCCACAAAGTTTCAAGGGAAAATTTTTGAAGACTAGGACTCAACACTTGATCCACTAGTTTGATGAATCAACTAGTGAAGCTCATCTAAGAGATATGGAGAAACTAACCCGAAGGTTATTTTATTGTAGGGAATTAATTCTTAGATTATTGAGACACCTCCTACAATAGAAAGTTAGGAGATTTCAACTTCGTTGTCTAAAGGTTGTAGTACCTTTATAGTGTAGAGATTAGTTTTTGCAAGAGAAGAACACTACAAAAGATAAAAATTATGGTGAAGTTGAGAAACAGGAGATATCCATTTCTAGATTTGAAACTTCACAAGAAGAAAATACCATAGAAGCCTTGATCTAGAAGAAAATTCCATAGAAACCTTGATCCAAAAGAAAAGGCCATAGAAGCCTTGATCTAGAAGAAAATGCCATAGAAGCCTTGATCCAGAAGAAAAGGACACAAAAGCCTTGGTACTAAATAAAATGCCACAAAAACCTTGAATAAAAAGCCATAGAAGCCTTGATCATGAAGAAGACTCCAGAAGAGAATATCTAATTCAGAAGCAGATTTCAATACTAAAATTTTCTTGCAGGAACTGGGAAATTCAGTGAGTTGGAAAAGCTTCCTACAAAAAGGTTAGAAAGAGTATCTTCTTCAGAATCAATCTAGCACCTGAAGCAAAAGAGATAAGGATAAAATCTCATTGATGAAGAAGGACTAGGAGAGTCCTGCTCGAATATAGAGGCAGCATAATTAGAGATCTAGGATAAGATCTCACCACCATTATTTTCAAAAGTAGAAGGTTGAAGATAAGATCTCAAGGAAGACCAAAAAAGTTGCAAGACCTAGGACTCAACATTTGATCCACTAGTTTAATGAATCAACTAGTGAAGCTCATCTAAGAGATCTGGAGAAACTAACCTGAAGGTTCTTTTATTGTAGGGAATTAATTCTTAGATTATTGGAACACCTCCTACAATAGAAATCTAGGAGATTTAAACTTCATTGTCTGAAGGTTGGAGTACCTTTATAGTGCAGAGATTAGTTGTTGCAAGAGAAAACACTACATAAGATAAGAATTATGGTGAAGTTGGGAAACATGAGATATCCATTGCTATATTTGAAACTTCACAAGAAGAAAATGCCATGGAAGCCTTGATATAGAATAAAATGCCATAGAAACCTTGATCCAAAATAAAATGTCGTAGAAGCCTAGATCCAAAAGAAAATGCCATAGAAGCCTTGATCGAGAATAAAATGCCACAAAAGCCTTGGTACTCAAGAAAATGCTACAGAAACCTTGAAGAAAAAGCCACAGAAACCTTGATCATGAAGAAGACTCCAGAAGAGAGTATCTAATTTAGAAGCAGATTTCAATACTAAAATTTTGTTGTAGGAACAGAGAAATTCAGTGAATTGGGAAAGCTTCCTACAAAAATTTTAGGAAGAGTTTCTTCTTCAGAATCAATCTAGCACCTAAAGCAAAAGAGATAAGGATAAAATTGCATTGATGAAGAAAGACTAGGAGAGTCCTGCTCAAATATAGAAGCAGCATAATCAAATATCTAGGAGAAGATCTCACCACCAATATTTTCAGAAGTAGAAGGTTGAAGATAAGATCTCAAGGAAGACCAAAAAAATTGAAAGACCTTGGAGAGACCTCTACGAGCATCCAGTAAAAGGATTGGAGAGCCTTACTAAAGAAATAATAAAAGGAGTTCCAAGGAGAACTTATTTGAGAAAATCACTATTGGAGATAGTGAAATATTTGGGATGATTATCACCATACAAAAACAAGCCCAAGAAGAAGAATTTGGCAAGGAGTTCCAAATCTCAGATGACCTCAAGACATTCAAAATCTTAAGAAAAAGATCTAGATTGAAGTTAGAATTTGACAAGAAGTTTGAAGGATAATTCAGGTAGAAGCCTACTAAATCTAGGATATTTGAAGATTACCTCTCATAGTAAGAAGACACCACTTCAAAATCAAAGATCTCTTATAATCTAAAACAAAATGAGGAGACTACAAGAGGAGAACAAACTACCAAAATCCTTGGCTCATGAAAGAGAGTTAGAGACCATATTTAGGTTAAGATGAAGCTTTTCAAGGTAGCCTACAGATAGCTACAAGATCTTACTCATGGTAGCAACTTGGTGATCTTAGACACCAACATCTACATCCTCTACAGAAGTGGCAAAAAGGGATTTTAGAAAAAAGGTAAGCATCTATTGGTGCAAGTAAATTCATTAAGTGGATTACTTTTCATATTTGTTTAAGCACCTTGATTGGAGTAAAGTTGCAAAAAGGAGAGTTGAATTAAGAGTCTTCAAATGTGCAAAAAGAAAGGATTATTTAAGGTTCATTTGCACTTTAGGAGTTGATTAGATTTCAGAATCTCAAACTATCTATCATCTACTTTAGAAAGAAAAAGAAGAATGGCTCCTATTACCTTGCTTATAATTGAAGATTCATTTCAGATTATTCTTAATTAGTTGTAGTAAATTGATTAAGTGCATTATTTTTTAGAGTTGATTGGAGTGATAAGGTGAAATTGTTAGTGCAGTAGAATTAAAATATTATTATATTCATTTTCACTATTATATTACTCTCAAATATTATTGTTTGTGTTCATTAGAAGGGCACAAAAATATAAATTTTCAAAGTGTCTAAAGACACTATTAGCCACTGAGATTTGAAACTTTGAAGTGGCCTAAGGAAGCCACAAAATCATCTCAATTATCCAAGCATTGGAGAAGAAAGTAACTACCATAAGATTATCAAAATAAGCCTTGAAAGAGATTTGGTGAGTCTCAAGTTCAAAGCACAAGAAATAGTGCAAAAAAATAGCTTCTATCATGTGGTTACAAGCTTGGATTCATTTATAAAATATCCAAGCAAACAGGGGAAGGTGTATAATCAAGAGATAACCTCAAAACCCCTATATTGCACTCAATATTCTACCTCAAAACTAGAAATTCGGATTTACAAAGAGGAGTGCAAAATAAGGTGCAATAAGGACATCTTGTATAAAAACTATTTTACATTATATTGCACTATTCTAATATGGTTATATCAGGAGAGAAGGTAGATTTAAATGTACCTCAAAGGCACCACACTTGCTGGAAAAACCAGTCAAAAGCGGTCGTATGCTAGCAACCATCCAAACCTAGCTCAAGGAGCCATTCAAAGGGCTCATTCACCTCACATCCTAGACAGTCGAACCTAAAAGATACACATACAAGAGTAAGGGAGAAACATTGTCATTCAAGAGCAATAGCATCTATGAAAGGAGGATGAAAAATAAATAGAATGGAAAAAAAAATTGAAGCATCATTTGAGTGTTACTTACTCCATATACGCTCACTGAAAGCGGTGCTCAAGGCCTCCATACTGTTGCTCCATATCCCAGTAGAAAACTATGCAGGTGAATGAAAGAAAAGGTGGGGACTTACGAAGCTAAAAGTATCTCCAAGGGTTCGTTCGAACCAGCAATAGAGACTACGTCCATGCAGAGAATAAAGTGACATTTGTTACTCAAGAAAAACCCTAACGCTCAAATCAAGAGAGTGCTCATATTCAAGGAGGAGTTACACAAACAGGCTGGTGCATTGATTGTATGGTCAAAGAGGAAGACTAAGCATTTTTCTTAATAACATAACACTATTACATTATAAGAATGTAGACAAATGTTTTGTTGGCACTGAACTCTACTAAAGCGCTTGAAGGTAAATGGTCGTGCTACTTGGAACATCAGAGAATAATCTTCTCCATTTTTAGGACGTCAACAACCAAATTCAGAAAAAAGAATTCTTCATCTTTGAATTTACTATCTTGTCATCTACACGAAAAGGGCCGAGTTGCAGCATGTCAAGAAGGTGTTAGAGCCTTTAATTCTCAAGGCAACCGAATTCAAGGGAGGAACCTAAAATACACCATATTTAGAACACATTAAACTCAAAAGTTATTCCATTGGAGGGTATAGTCACAACATCCACGATATCTACATAAATTCTGCAGTCCAAGCTTCTCTAAAATCAACATCGAACATTGCATGGATAAAGGTAAAATTATTTCCATTTATATGTGTTTTTTCCTTGGAGTTACAAGGTTTAAATCAAAGGAATTTATTTACATTGAAAGCCATACATCAAGGGGAATATTTTATCAAATGAATCAAATATTTGCAATATAAAACCTAGGAGTAATAAGGGTTTCTACTTGGATAAATATTGAATATTTGCAAATATTATTGTGATCTAATTTATCCAAAGATTAGGGAGTCATAAGGGCTACTACATAAAATCAATTAATTAGAAAATTAGATACACTTAACCTAATTCCAAAAGGGTTATTTATAAAGAGAGTTTTACCATAGGTTGGATATTCATAATATTATTGTCTCGATCCTTTCAAAAGAGACAAAATTATAACCTATTTAAAATTTGCAAACAATGCTTAGTTCAATAGGATCAATAAGGGATAATAGGAATTGATTTTGATATTCTACAAAACTTTACAAAATCAATCAAATATTGAACTATATTTCTACGAAAGCACTATATCTTATCTATAGTGTACTAGGGAGTCATAAGGTATTCTACAAAACTTGGTAATATTAGTATCTATCATAGATTATCAAGTTACAAAATATAAGCTTTCCTCATAACTTAAAATCCTAAGGAGTATATAATCACATTACTTGGGATACATAAGGAAGTCTACAAAACAAGGATTAATAAAGCTTTTATCAAATCAAGCTTATATTTCTTCAATCAGGAATCACATATCCTAACATAGAGAGTCATAAGGTAGAAAACGAAGAAAATCCTATCTTAATTATTCTACCTATTCAAATGGAAAAATGAATGTCCTATAATGAATGTGGAATTTGCTCCAATAAAAAATATTCTACAAAACACGAAAACATGTGGTATATTGACTTAGGTGCAAGTCATCATATGATAGGAAATATACAATGGTTCGACTGTCTTGAAGATGCTAAAGACTACAAACTAAGAATTGCAGATAGTCAAACCTATTCTATACATAGTTATGGATGTGTAACACCTAGAAGATCATTTCCAAATATTCTACTACAAAATATATTGTATGTTCCTGAACTAACATTCAATCTCATCTCAATAAGCAAGTTAGTAGAAGACAACTATATGATCAAATTTAGATATATGGATGGAATCAATACATGTCTCATTATGAAATAGGGAGAAATAAAAGCAACAAGATCAATCCATGAAAATACATATATCCTGGATTCAATGAAAAACCCACAAAATATTATGATGTTTCATAATGATGGTAACATATTTTCGAAGGAACGGATTCAAGAAAATGAATTACTAGTACATCACAAAGGTAAGCATAGAAGAATAAAAATCTGAGAGGACAAGTGCACCATGCTCTACCCAATCATAAACATTCAAAACCAAATGAAGACACTCACAAAGAGAACAATAAAAGTGGCTGGATAGAAGACAAGGATGATGAACCTGAAAAAGTCGAAGATCATCAAATGGAATAAGATCCACATTAAAGACTTAAGTCTGCAATATCCTAATGTAATACCGAGGGGTGTTAGAAATAGACTATACTACATAATTTGGATCATGTAAATGTACCATTATTGGTACATACTTAGTATATTAGATTAGTTTAGGGGGAACTTATCTAGTTACTTCATGCAATGTAATAACTACACAAGTGTCAAAGCGCAAGTTGTATGTGTGCAAGTTGTCCCTTGCACATCTAGGTAGAGTGTTGGTCAAGGAACTTATTTCCTATATAAAGGGCCATAGACATAGAGCAATATAGAGCAATAGGAAGTAGTGTATACCAGTGTGGTATGATGTAGCAGTGTGATGTAATGTGATGGGGTGTAATATGCTCAATACCCATTCTTGAGCAGTAGCTATATTCATGGAGTGTTCATTTCCTCCATAGCTACTTTTGTAAACATCTCCATCATTTCTATTTATAGTATATTTTCAGTCATCTCGTAGATTTACTTTATTTCATATTATTCTACATTGATTGCTATCTCCCGTTACATGTTGCATCAAAAGCTAACATTCCAACACCTAGGCGTCCATTTTCTCTCTTCCACCTTAACCTTGTGTATTAAAATTCAAATATCTTGGTTTCCATAAGGAAAATACTTCGATCAACTAAAAGTTCCCCTCCCTAAGGTTTCATTCATAATAAAAGGAGTAGGGAACCTAAAAGGCTTTAATACCATTAGAGTTGGATTTTCAACCTTAAAAGTTTCATTGGGCCATGAAAAGTGAAAGTTGTAATAAAATGGGGGACTCTACTACTTTTGGTGTTTAAAAGGAAGTGAGTGCTTTGATATTTTAAAGAGAAGGAAGCCTTGAGTGCTCTAATTTGATTAGAGACAGAGCATAAACGTTAATATTAAATTGGAGAATTAAAGGACCTTGATCACTTTAATTTAAATTAGAGCAGGGGTTTAGCCTTTGTAACCTAATTGGAGCATGATGCCCCACTGCTACAGTCCTATTGATCAAAGATTATATCACCCTTTTCGTAAGGTTAGAAGATCCTAAATACATAAAATAATTCCCCCTTGGCCTTAAAAAATAATACTAGCCCTTAAGATTTTACCTTTGGAAATACCCATCTCATGTAATGACAAAAGTCAAAGATATTTGCACTCCCCTTGAAGTCATGTTTTTCTAATTCTAAAAGCTCATTTACCATCATTAGGTCTTTCATACATTCCTCTCCTCCCCTATGTAATCCATAAAGTATATTACCTTGGAGAGACCCTTATAAAGTGTCTCCCTCATGCAAGTCCTAAGGTCTCTCATTACATAGACTTGAATTTCCCCCTTTTCGCTCTAACTCCATGCACTAAGGTTTAATATCTACACTCCTATGGAATTAAAATAGTTATGCCACTCACTAATATTTTATTCAAAAGATAACGAGCAAAGACCTCGAGTGCTACATTCTCATTAGAGTGGAAGGCTCCACCACTTTAATTCCATTGGAGAGAACAATTGAGCGCTACAATTCAATTGGCTACAAAATACAAGGAGCAGACTCGAGTGGGTCAGAATGGCCGCTCTACTCTCATTGCCCAAAAATTATATTGCTTACCTTTGAAAGGGCCCTTGTATCCCATGAAGAACATATGATCTTTTTCCTAAGGTAAAACTAGAAAATATGAGCGCTACATCCCTATTGGAGCAGGAGGCTCCATTGCTTTAATTTCATTGGAGTAGATAGTGGAGTGCTTTACTCTTATTGGCTATCAAATGAATGACCCTAATGTTATCTAAGAGGAAGAAATCAATGTATTGGACCCAAGAAAGCATGCTCAAGCATTGTGTCTTTAATGGATGATAGATGAAAGACTCTAATGGTAGTGCTAGTAGAAACATATGGCCCAGATTCATCCAACAAGGATTTGTGCCCCAACATGATGTTGTAAGTTCATTTATTTTGAATTTATATTATTTACAACTAACACCTCAATTTTGTTTATTTTAAAATGGATAGCTAAAGTGTTTTCCAAATGAATCAATGGAGTGGGTTCAAGCAGGAGAGATAGGTCATTGTATTCTTATTGGCCAACCAAATTGGCACGAGTTGATTAAGTATCTATAAGTAAACAAATTTGATGGAAAATGAATATGACAAAAATAACTTTTCAAGAAATAAGTACATAAAATTGATTTGGCACACCTGTTTAAAAGGAAATGTCATCTGATAGATTTGATGATGAATCAAATTTGAACATGTCGTGGCACACTAAACAAGGATTCTCCCTTATCAATAAAAGAGTATAAATTCTATATTGTAACCGTTAATACAATTGTGGATGGAAAATGTGGTGAAACACAACTGGTCAACCAAAGGATGTGGTTTAAGGTAATTAAAAGTGGTACATGCAAAATTCACTATAAATACTTGCATGAATGGTTTGAAGTTCACTTATAGTTGAGCACTAAAGCTACAACAAAGATACCTAAGCTAGTGGATTTCAGAGAGCTACTAAAACTATAACAATGGCATTTGTAAGCAATTCTTGTATCATTCCCATGGATGTTAAGACCCAAATCGAAAAAATAGTAGAAGCCCAACCTTACCAGTCACTAAAAGGGAAGTCTATTGGAAGAGATCCTAAATAATTCATAGCAAAATCTAGCTTGAGTGGAGAGATTACACAACAACAACAGGAAGAACCGGAGACTAAAACCATTTATAGATATGATACCATGCAAGAGGACAACCAATGACATGCAACATTGATGAAGGGATTGTTCAAGAGAGTGAAAAAAGTCCAATTCAAGGATAGCCCTATCTGCAACAGATGGACAAGTAATTTGGGGAAAATAATATGCCCTAGAGTTTACTATTCTTTGGACCTATTGTCTTGGTTGGCACTCATGTACTCTTCAAGAACTAGGACAATAAGAAACCACACTAATCAGGTACCCTTTCATATTACGCCTAACAAAATTATAAAAGTCTTTCAATTGAGAGCATCTTGATGAGTATCATCAATTATTCATCATTTAGTCATTATACTTTTCAATCCAAGACGATGTCCAATGGTTGTATACGATAGGAAAGGTAAGTAGTTTAAGGATCAATTCATTTAGGAAATGGCTTTATTAATGAAACAGTTACCGTTTGGGGGTTTGATGTCACCTCTAAATCCTATAAACTAAAATTGACTCCTATTTACCACCCTTACAGAGGTGAAATTGCAGGAATTGAAACTTTGCAGGAAAAGTAATCTATCTAAATTTGTAGAATTTAAAATGATAGAAATGAAATGATGTAGAAATGGAAATAGCATAAATGAAACTTGCAGAATTGAAAATCACACTTTGCATAAAGGAGAACCTAATTACAGTAATAGAATTCAAAGGATAGTAATCAAATGTTGCAAAACTGGAACATCAAGAAATTCTCTGATGCAAATTGGAAATGCCAAAATATGAGAATATTGTGGAAACAAAAAAAATTGTATGTAAGATGCATGAATCTACCCTATGTGATCAGCTGAAATGCACTAATGATTACTAAACATCATATAAAATCTAACACAACTAGTAACATGTAATAAAAAAATTTAGGTTCCTGCTAATCTGTTGCAGCAAGAAATAAGCAGAAAACCTGTCAATGTCGTCCCTTCTTCTGGGCCTGAAAGTGGCCCTTGCTCCCTGAACCAGAAGAAGGTGGAAAGAACTTGTTTTAAACTATCTAAACCTTACACATTCATTCATAATGCCAACATAATGGAGAAATTGCACCTTTATTGACTCTGCAATAGCATTACAGCAGTGCAGGAGAAAGCCTGCAAAATATTGCTCTACTACAAAAACTTACAATGCCACAATACTAGAATTCCTCTATACCTCTATCTATCTCCTATATGCTCAAAAAAATGGGAGCTAAGTTATTTATACTATTCTATTACAATGCTGATATGGTCTGTTGCTGCTTTTCAAGGATTTTACAATAGTTTTCAGAATTGTCTTCCTAGAATGCAGGAAACTGTTCTACTACAACTTATCCATTTATTTTTTTGGGAAGCATCCATTGGGAGAAATATGCTGGAAAAGGTAAAACAACCCCTTATATAGTTGCAATCAACCTTGTCTCGCTATTTGCCACCTTTTTTACTTGTTTGTGGATTATTTTGACCAAAATTGTTCTTGCTCCACTCATTCTGGAGCTGCTCCAGAATATCAGGCAGTGTAATAGTTCTAGCACTTATCCATGCATCAGATGTATAGGAAAGTGGTTTTGACTGACTAAAAAGTATCCCTTTGTTCCCAGAAGATCTATTCCACAATTGGTGTGTGTTGGAGCTGACCAATTCCATGCCATGCTATTCATGCATAACTGGCTAGAATTTGTATGGTCAAATTCTATTTCTTGCACAGTCAGATTATTTTGAACAGGTTTTGGTGCCTTTTTGGTCATTTGAAATAATTATACGATAGGGAAAGTAAATGAAATGATTTTAGAACTGAAGACATATCAACACCTATTATTACAACTTCAAATAAATTCTAATTTGCTTAGAGAATTCAGCTAAAACATGTTAGAAATGCAGAAAAATAGTCAAAATAGAATATATGCTCTTCAACATTTAAAACATGTAAATACTAATACATAATGCATTCTATCACCATAATTAGCATTAAAACATAACATAAGGTGTTTCAAAGAGTTTATAAGTTATCAAAAATAGTCCATGGATGAGGCAATTCCTAGCCTCATCACCTCTACTCTATTGCTGGATAAAAAGGTAATTTCTATACAAGCCAAATACATTCTCAAAACTTCTTTTTATACTAAGTTGTTTGAATACAATCAACAAATATCTAGTAAATTACCAGTCTGTAAATCTACTCTTCATCATTGGGCCAAAGACTATGTAGATATGATTAATGTAGTACTCGAAAGCAAAAATTTGAAATGGATAAGCCAGAAGGTTATGTTTTTGATCGTTCAATATAATAAAATAATATATATTCCAATGTAAAAGTGAGATATTATCATAAGTGATAACATCAATGCATAATTAACGAAATTATAGAAGGCCATTAAAGAAAATAGAGAAATAATACCCACTTTCTTGTATTATTCTTTCTTAATTAATTTGATAATAGGACATATAAAACCATCCTTGGTTATGCAATTGGGACGAATAGAGGCTGCAGATGTCCATGATAGGCTCCCCTGCATCCATGAAGGCTAGTCCAATAACACTTACTTTTTTGGAATATTTCTCCCAATCATATACAAGAGACTGTGGTTATCATCCTGGGAAAATTAATGCTAGTGTGGATAATTTTTTGCATCATAGAAAACTAGGGAATTTATTTTTTGTAGAAGAGTTCACCTACATTAGAGTATTTGGAGCCAAGCTTCCATCAAAGGCACTGTCAAATTTTTTTCCAATGTCCATCGTTGTTTTAGAAATCACTAGGCAGATTTTAGAAGTAAAAATGAGGGCAGTTAGGAAAAATGGAAATATTCCCTAGCTAGAGATACCTTGCATATTGGGACATTATGTTTACAAAGGTTACCTCAGCTTTTTTAGAGCAATGTGGGATATGGATTACTATGGGTTCTCTGAAATCACTTGGAGGTCTTATGACCCTGTTGAAAATTATCATGAATCAATAAAGAAGTTAAGCTTTGCCAAGGTCATTCATAGGATAAATGACTTTGAAGATGCGATGCAAAGGATCATAAAAAGAAACAAATCACTATATTTGGTGTGGAACATGAGGGATAGACCTCATACATGAATAGAAATGGTGAGCAATTATCCTAATGATTTGAGAGTATTGAGGAGTGCTATAGTGGAATCAAGTACCCCAATAATTCTTATCATCCTGTAGAAGACCTACAAGATCCTATCCTATAAATCATAGACCAAAAGCCCAAGTAAGTAGATGTATTGGTGGAGATGACCGAGGTGACAAAATAAAAAATAGAAGACCCCATAGTTGCACAGTCTTTTGAAAGCACTACCTTGGAGATAATCAAAGACAAAGAGATAGTTACCTCTTACTCTACACATATTCAAGCCACTCCTATAGAGCTCTCTAAATCAATGGTGACCCCAAACTTAAAGGCTTGATCTCATTGTAAAAAAACCTTAAGTGGTCCCCATGAGTATAGTCATAAATAGGAAGGAGCATAGAATATCTTCACTTGTCCTTAAAAAATAGGCAAGAGGTAGGAGGGTTGACAAATTTTCTTAGGAGGCACCAAATTAAAATCTTTTCTCCTCCAAGTTCTCCAAAACATAAGAATCTCAGGCTAGAGATGACACCTTCTTCAGATACCCCTAAAAGTCTCACCATTGTATGAATAGAAGAAGAAGCTATACAATTTACACCAGATGAAGGTAAATTCAAGATATGGAGGAAGACATGGATCCTAATGCAGAGCAATAAATTGTTGAAGATCTTGTAGATCAAAATGCTCATGATGAATTTACTGCCACCATCAAAATACCCCTACCTAGAGGTGTGAAAGAGGCTCAAATTGACCTGGAAAGAAGACTGATACAAGCCACAGGGGATCCAGTAACCATTTTAAAGTAAGAGGTGGTGGCACATGTCTAGATTACTCTTGTAGTAGAGAAACAAGTCAGTGAATTGAAAGCCAAAGTAGCAATATTTGATCAACTACAGGCATAATTAGTCAACCTTAAGAAATAACTATCCAATTCACAGGTCACGGTCTCAACACTAGAGCCTTAGGTCATAATTAAACATATTGACTACTTTGAATCTCTAGTAAAATACAAAAAAAAAGATATGAGAAGTAAAATTCAAAGTGAGCTAGAAGACCTAAAAGAAATATTTTGCAATATCCATATTATCAAGGAATCTGCAGATAAACTGGATAGATTTTGGAACAAGGGAAATAGAGAGTGAATGTTGTATATCCCACATTCCAACAATTCAAAAAATATTATGACTAGATAAGTGTCATACAAATAACTTTAGAATATGGCACCCTTATTATATATACAGAATAATTTATCAAGATATCAATGTTTTTGAGAGATAGCCCCAAATGGTAGAAATAGGAAAAAGAGGTGGCCACATGGGAAGAAGAGGTGAATGAAGAGCTAAACATAGCAAAATTTACCCTCCAAGAATACCTACATGTATTTGATGTTGAGGATATGACATTGAATAGGATCCAAGAGTTTAACTATGTTTCACATAATGAATCATATCTATCTAGACAGTTCAATTTCATAGCAAATACAATAGAACGCCTGTGTATTTTCTCCAAGGAAAACAAAGAAATGATTTAGGAATAAAAAATTAAAAGCATGCAAGATTTGAACATGTTGACACTCACCATGACCTTTTCTAAAGAATAATGGAAGATCATTGACCAAGCCATAGGAGATCTCTAAAAGCACAAGAATCAAGGAAAAGGTATTGAGGAAAGAAAATTTTGATTATCCGCACCAACTCCCTCACAGGAAAATACAACAAAAAAGGGGAAATCTCATAACAAGACAAAATTGAAGAAGCTAATTAGGATGACGTTGGGCCCACCACAAAAGAGGGCAATGAGCCAATGGGAGAAGACACAGACCTGGGGACAATTCAACCATGAGATCTAAGTAGAATACAATTGTATCCCATTTTGAAAGTCTAAAATCTATAAGAGACCAATTACCTTTTCTATAAAAATATAAAGAAAACTATTTTTGTATTGTGGCAAACCT
This sequence comes from Wollemia nobilis, assembly GCA_028583015.1. Lineage (NCBI taxonomy): Eukaryota > Viridiplantae > Streptophyta > Pinopsida > Araucariales > Araucariaceae > Wollemia > Wollemia nobilis. Next base: position 4,205,615 of record JAQPPZ010002068.1, read on the forward strand.
AGACAATCAAGGGAAAAAAATAAGGATAGGTGGAGGGCCCAAATGAAAGCAATTATAACAGACCCAAAGCTATAAGAAGGATTGCTATAGTATTAAAATAATCAATCTTTTTGCATAGCAATTCTTGCTAGAGGTATACTTGAGTGCCCTTATCTTTACTATTGTATTTCCTTTTGTGTCTTTTCACTTTGCCACCCCTTATTCCTCCCATTTCTATACAGGTATTGATAGGGAAGTATTCAAGAACTGAGATCATTTCTAGTTAGTAATTCAGAGGTTTGGAGGTCTTACTATTACCAAATTGGAAAGGGAGGATGAAGAATTCTTGTTACATAATATGAATGAGAGTTCTTATTGTATTAATCTAAAAATATCTTTAAGGAAATTCAAGCTAGCTCTCATTGTAAAACTCGTTGATAATAATAAAATTCCAAGTTTCTTCCCTTATCAATTCTCTGTGTTCAGTCTTGTTTGTTGTTTCATTTACATATTACATTATTTGAATACTTAATTGATGCTTTCTTTCATTGATAACAAATTATGTTTATTGCATCATTTGAATGAATATATCTCCTTTATTTTTCTTTTTGTCACATGAATGTGTCTAAATCTTGCTACAATAGCCCAAGGATAAGGCATCGATCACATACTAAGGCACATTTACAGAGTTATGTGAATCTTTATTAATGATCATTAAATTTTACATTTTCTTTATTGGAATGAACACGATTATATAAAATAATATTATAAGCTCACTTTTGGGGTATCCTAACCTAATTTGGTCTATTTAGAGTCAATGTGATAGTTTTTCCCAAATCAAAGAGGCAGATCCACCAGGTTCTGCAATACTTATTGGAATCATAAATTCTTGTAACGTGACACATTCTTAAGGATACAATATATTTCTCCAATAGATTAAGGCACCATTATTGGGAACTCAATATTTACAAGTAAAAATCCATAAGGCTGACCTTAGAATTTTATTTGTGATCATCTTTTACCAACAATAGTCAACCAACAGGTTATGGCACCAATACGAGGAATGAATTATTATTTTTTAAAGATTATATTTCTATGAATCTACTTCCCAATGATAATTAAAAATTTTACCAAAAAATAGTCAACCAACAATTTTGGCACCAGAGATAACTGGAATTTTTATTTCTTTTTTAATCTTTCATAGTTTTCCATGTACTGTATATACCATAGTCGTGGGTTATATTGATTTTTTAGTTTCTTTTCTTTTACCACATTACCCATCCCTTAAAGAGTATAACATCTTGTGAGGATGAGAGTGAAAGGTCAAGTAATCTTGACTAGAGAACTCTATTCTTTCTACACATTCTATGTTGGCGACTCCGACTGGCTAATACCTAGAAATCAAGAAAGAAGAAGCAGATTGTCGTGCCATCGACAAGAACCGCTCAAGAGTTGCTTCTAAAATTTTCAAACCCAGAGGTATTTTTTGGACTCGTACTTCTAGTCCCTCATCAAAAAGTCTTATTTCTAGAGAAAATTTAGATTCTACTCTTGTAGATAATAATTTTGTTGTTACTCCCCCTGCTATTATTACTGTAAATCTTGTTAAAACTACCCCAGTAGTAAACATGGCCAACCCACAACCTAATTTACATCAATGGAGAACCAATAGGTACCTCCCTTTTGTCTTACCTCTTGTATTACATCCCTTACCTAGGAAATCCCATAAATACCTACCAAAATTCCAAGGGAATAACGTTGTCTCTAGGGAGGACCATATTAGAGATTTCTTATATGCTATGGATAATCTTGAAGTGAATGAGGAAGATATAGTTCTTAGGCTATTATTATAAACATTGGAAAAATATGTTAGGGAATGGTTTAATTGTATTACAACTAGCACTATTCAAAACTTTCATCAAATACAAGAAATCTTTCTTAAGAAATATGGTGGGAGGAAGAATTAACAATCCCTTTTGACAGAATTGGCTACCATGAAAAATAAAGATAATAAGTTCATAAGTGATTTTAATAGAAGATTTATCAAGATTCAAGAATAAAATCCCTATTGGGTTAAGACCAAATGATGTGCAATCTATCTGTTTTTATAAGAATGCATTTCCAAGGGAATTTAATTATGAGTTAAGACAAGAATAGGTAGCTACTATTGATTTATGTATGGAAAAAGCCATTGAAATTGAAAGGAATATGATAGACAGTGGTAAGATGAAGCCTTATTCATTAGAGCTAAATTAGTCAAACAAGAAACCCAAAAATGTAGGATTCAATTTATTAAGGAAAACTGAGCAAGATCCAATGGAAAAATTTACTAATCAGATGATTGATATGTTTAACACAATGAATAACAGATTAGCAAGAATAGAGAGAGGAAAAGAGAATAATGGAGAATCTTCACACTCTCAAGGTGAAAAACAATAGGGAGATAATAGACCTCCATTTAGAAGGAATTTCAATAGGGGTTGGAATAATAACCACAACTCATATGAAGGTAATAGAAATAGGAACAACAAAAATGACTGGAAAAAGAGAGAAATTGAGAAATATGTAGATGTTATCCCAAATCCCATTCCTTCTATTAATGTAACAACAATTTTTTTGTTTTATTGCTCTACTTGTGATGCTCCACATAATTTAGTTGATTGTGGAATTTACTTAAGTATGCATAATAATGTCAATCTTGATGATGAATTTAAAAAAAATATAAGAATAAATGTTTGTTGGACTCAAGAAGATGAGTCTAGAGAAAATTTATTTGAAGAAAATATGGATTTATATGCTGCAAATCATCATCCTAAGATTCTAGTTGTTGATAATGTAAAGATCATGCAAAAGTCACAAGATTCCAGATATGAAAGAATGAAGCAAGGAAAATTAATCCCAACAACAGAAGAGATAGAGGAATTGGAAAGAATTCATGCTATAAATATGAGAAATAGAACAGTGCCAAGAAAGGAAAAAACATCTACTAGTGAGAATAAAGGGCAGATAGGCCCAAATAAATTTACCTATAAAGATTATCAAAAAAATAAAAAAAAGGTTATTCTTGAAGTAGTTGAAGTGAGTGAAGAACTACAAAAAGAGGAATATACCAAGACATTAGATGTCAAGAAAATTGAGTTTGATGTTGGTTCAGAGATAACCAGACAAAAGGTCAACATAACCTTTGGTGAATTAATGATAGTCCTGAAATACAGAGATCAGGTCTGCAAAGCCTTTGGGTTGATAGAATAGATAAGAAATCAGTCATGTAATGCCATTAGACCAAGCTAGATACCCATGAGACTAGAACACCTTCTTCAGTCAGGCCTTTTTATGTGTCCCTCAGGTATAAATCAGAATTAGGGGATCAATATGTAATTCACAATTGTATGCTTGATAGTGGTGCTTCGCACAATATTATGCCTAAATAGTAGATCAGCTAGGAATTATTTGCACAAGAGACTCTCCTCTTATTTTAGTAATGGATAGTAGACAGATACCATGTGTAGGAATAATAACTAGTTTGTTGGTATTCTTAGACCAATATCCAAAGAAAGGTATTGTGATGGATGTGGTAGTTGTGGATGTAGACCCTTTCTTCTCTTTGCTTTTGAGTAGACACTGGGATGAACAATTAGGTGGATCTATCCAACTAGATTGGTCATATGCTACCATCCCATTATAGAAGAAAGGAAAATGCTACTCTTAGGAGAGAACCATTTAACAAGTATTTTGTGGAATTGAGAAAATTTGATGATACTATGATTAATTTGGTTAACTCTATTGAAGAGAAGGAAATGGGAGTATACTCAGTTTGGCATACTCCATTCCTAATGGAAGTTCCTGATGCTAAAGATATGGATCCAAAAATAAGAGAAAAGGTTGATGTAGAATCTACTAGGATTCTAACTTCAAAAATGTGGACCATGACTTTTGATGGGGCTAAATCACAGTCTAGGGCTAGTGCAAGAATAAATTTAATAGATATTAAGGGTAACTACTTAGGTATCCCTTATAGGCTTGAATTTCCTTGCACCAATAATGTGGTTGAATATGAAGCTTTATTGTTAGGACTCAGAAAATCCAAAGAGTTAGGGATAAACTACTTGACTATTAGTGGAGATGCAGAATTAATCATTCAATAGGTTAAAGGAAAATACCAGGCCAAGCATCCAAGATTGAAATAGTATAGACAAGCAGTGCTAGAAGAGATAGATAAGTTTTTGGTATTTAATTTATCTTATATTTTGAGAGAAAAGAATCATGTTGTAGATTTGTTGGCAATAAATGCATCTAGTGCAGACTATCCAATATAGATACAAAGTATATGGAAAGGTTTCCTACTATTTTTATCTATAAGCCATATGTACCAGATAATGTAGTCTACCTTCAAGTATTTTAGGATGATATAGACATCAAAGACTTCATGACTCTTCAAAACCAATTTGTTGATGTAATATGTGAGGAAGAAGATGAAGAGAAATTAAAAGATGTCATTGGAGAACTAGTTGAAGTTATTCAACTGAAAACAAATAGAATTCCTAAGGGGTTTGTTTCTCTAGAAAGCTTGTTTGATGACTTTGATAAAGCTTACAAACCACTCTTCCAAGAATCTGAAGCAGATGATGTCAATATTGGAACAGAGGAAGAGCCTAAACTTGTCAAGATAAATAAAGCTTTATTAGGAAGGAAAGAGAACAATATATCAACTTTCTAAAAAAGAATAAAGAAATTTTTGCATGGAGCTATGAAGATTTGAGGATATTCAACATTGATGTTATGACTCATATTATACCTCTACAAGAAGATGCAAAGAATTTTAGGTAAAAGCAAAGAAAATTTAACCCCACATTACATCCAGTAATGCAAAAATAAGTACAAAAATTATTGGATGCCAAAATAATTAGAAAAGTGAGATTTTCTTCCTAGATAGCAAATTTAGTACCAATCAAGAAGAAAAATGGAGATATCAGACTCTGTGTTGATTTCAAAAATTTAAACAAGAGCTCACTTAAAGATAACTATCCACTCCCCAACATGGAACAATTTTTGCAAGTAGTGGTAGGATCATCAATAATGTCTCTACTAGATGGATTTTTAGGGTATAATCAAATATTGGTTAATCTAGAGGATAGGTATAAGACTGCTTTCACTACACCTTGGGGAACCTTTGAATATCTCAGGATACCATTTGGGCTAATGAATGTAGGTGCAACATTTTAGAGGGCTATGGATTTTGCATTCAAAGGTCTCATGTTTGAAATTGTTATTGTATACCTTGATGATATAACAATATTTTCTAAGAATCCTAGAAGATCATTTTGAACACTTAGCTACTGTGTTTGCTAGATGTAAAGAATATGGAATATCTCTAAATCCAAAGAAGTGTGTTTTTGAGGCAACTCAAGGGAAATTATTAGGGCATGTGGTATCAAAATAAGGGATTAGCATTGACCCTCAAAGAACTAAAGCAATAGCTAAAATCCCACCTCCTAAAAATCTGAAAGGAGTTAGATCTTTCTTTGGAAAGATTAACTTTGTAAGGAGGTTTGTCCCCAATTTTGTTGAAATTGCAAAGCCCATTAATGATATGATTAAAAAATATGGAGATATAATATGGACAGAGGAGAATATCAAAGCCTTTCAAAGTATTAAAGATGCCATCACTACAACCCCTGTATTAAACTACCCTAACTACTCCAAAGACTTCAATATATACTCTTTTGCATCAGAGCACACTATTGTTGTAGTTCTATCTTAGAAAGATAATGAAAATAATGAAATACCTATAGATTTTATGAGCATAGGACTGAAGGGAGCTCAACTAAAATATTCCATGATAGAGAAACATGCTTACACTCTAATAAGAGCATTGGAGTATTTTAAAAGTATATTTGGGTCAAGCAAAGTTATAGCCTATATTCCTTACATAGTTATAAAAGATGTCCTTACTTAGTATGAACCAACAGGTAGTCCTGTGAGATGGATGGTGAAACTATCTACAGTATGATGTAGAGTTCAAAGAAGTTCAAATTATCAGAGGATAGGGTTTAGAAAAATACTTGGCTAATAGAGAAGGGGAAGATATGAACAATACTATCACAGTTGATGAAATGCATGAAATTAGAAGAATTGATAATGTTGAGTGCAAATGGTATGATGACATATTAATGTATCTTCAGACATTATCTTTCCCAAGAGGTATATCATAGAACAAGATGAGATTTGTCAAGCAGCAAGCCCAAAGATACTATGTGCAAGAAGGTAAACTATATTGGAGACATCCAGATGGCATATTATTGCTCTATCTATTTGAAAAAGAAATCCATCAAGTATTGAAAGAATATCATTCTAGATTTTGTGGTGGTCATTTTGCACCAAAGGCCACTGCCAATAAAATAATGAGAGTTGGTTATTATTGGCCCACACTTTTTAAATATGTTCACCAATTGGTAAGAAGTTATCATAGTTGCTAGGTTTTTGTAGGTAAGAAACATTTAGCAGCTATGCCTCTAAATCCTGTGGTCATTGAAGCACCATTTACACAATGGGGAATTGACCTTATTGGTGAAATAAATCCAAACTCTTCAAGAGGTCATAGGTGGATCATAACAACTACTGACTATTTCACTAAGTGGGTGGAAGCAGCTCCTCTCAAGAAGTCAACCATAGAGGTTGTAATTAAATTCTTAGAAGAAAATATATTAACAAGATTTGGGATCCCCAAGAAGATAGTTACAGACAATGGCAACTACTTCACCTCATTTGAAATGATAGAATTTTGTGCCAAATATAGTATAGAGCTTTCACATGTTGTAAATTATTATCCTCAAGGAAATGGTCTGGTTGAATCTTCAAATAAAAATCTGATTACCAGGATCAAGAGATCACTAGGTAAGAACAAAAGAAGTTGGGATAGTGAACTAAAATTTGCTTTATGGGTAGATAGGTTATCTATCAAGAGAAACACAAGAAAGTCCCCATATGAAATGGTGTTTGGTGAAAAAGCTCTATTGCCTCCTTAGATAGAGATAAATGCTTTATCTCTACTTCTTCAAGATCATGAAAATCCAGATGCATTGCAAAGAATATTAGATCAGATTGCACAATTACAAGAAGGTAGAAAGGAAGCCTTGAACAAAATGATAAAACAAACATAGAAAACAATGCAATTATTCAATAAGAAAGCTAGAGGTAAACCATTCATGGAAGGAGATATAGTGATATACTAGGACCCCAAGAATGATAAGCATGGTGAAAAAGGAAAATTAGAGCCCAAATGGCTTGGGCCATATCAAATAGTTTAGATTGTTGGACAACACACTTATAGACTACAAAATTTGGAAGGAGAACAAATGTAGATTCCAATAAATGGCCAACATCTGAAATTGTATCAACCCTATTTTGGGGTTAGAAGAGAGTGAAGTTGTATCTCTTTCTTATCATAAAAAAAAATATTATGTCATAAGTCCTCCTTTCTATTTTTAGGTGATTAGGTAGAGGAATGTCTTTTTATGTTTTCAAAGCAACCTATTGCAACAATTTTTCTTTTAGTTTTTCATTTTTTAGTCTTAGGTGATTAGGTAGGAAAAAGTTGTTTTTGTCTTTGTCTTTTTAGTTTGTTTTAGGTGATTTTAGGGAAAGTCTAAACCAGAGATTCTAGGGTTCTCAAGTGCTTCAAGTTTTCATCACTTGTCCCAATCGGAGCCTGTGTTGGATCCTCAAAATCCAACTTAAGAGTGACCCCTAATTTCAAATTTTGAAGGGTCTTGTAAAGTCCTAGGTTTAGGTTGTTTTTGTTGAGTCAAAATAAAATGGCTATCAAGTTTTTGAAATAAGGCTAGTCAAAAACACTTCAAAGTGTTCCTTTGTTATGGTCATGTCCAGAAGTCCCTTGAAGTTCTTTGTCTCAGTCAAAGTATGTCTATTCTCAAAAGGGTCCTCAAGGTTTTATTATTTTACAAGGTCATTACTTCATGAGTCTTAGTCCTTCAATGTTAAATTTTTAGTCCCTAAGATCATCGCCAAAAGATTCCCCCATGGTCCCTAAGGTCCCTTTGAGATATTTTATAATCATCTCCCTCCATCAATTTACCTCAAGATCTAAGGCCCATCAATAACTTTCCATTTCCTGAAAGCCATAGGTCATTTGTACATCTTTTCCCCCATAAAAATTTTGCACCTAAAAGATAGGTCCCCGAGACATAAAATTTCTCCCATTTACTAAGGTCTAAAGTCACCACTCTCAAATAATTAAAATTCTCTAAGGTCTTGTTTAAAGAAAAATAGGGAGAGGTTGAGCGCCTTATCCATTTTAGAGTGGAAGACTCTACCATTGTAATTTCATTGGAACAAGATAGGTGAGTGTTGCTCTTTCATTGGCTAGACAATACACTAGCCAAAGCGGAAGAAGTCAAGCACTTTAATTTGATTGGAGCGAGTATTAAATGTTGTAGTGGAGAACTTGAGCATTGGAGCGAGCTACTCCACCACTGAAATTTCATTGGGAGAAGAATGGATTACCTTTTTTTCTAAAGTTATAAGGTTCTTCAACACCTAGGCATTCATTTTTCCTCTTCCATCTTAATCTCGTGTATCAAAATTCTAATACCTTGGTTTCCATAAGGAAAATACTCCACTCAACTAAAATTCCCCCACCCCTAAGATCTCATTCATAATAAAAGGATTGGGGAGCCTAAAACACTTTGATACCATTGGAGTGGGATTTTTAGCTGCTAAAGTTTCATTAGGCCAAGCAAAATGAAAGTTGTGATAAAATGTGGGACTCTACCACTTTTGGTGTTTAAAAGGAAGTTATTGCTTTGATATTTTAAAGAGTGGGAAGCCTTGAACACTCTAATTTGATTGGATCAAGAGCATAAGTTCTAACATTTAATTGGAGTACTGTTAGCTTTTGATATAATATGCAAAGAGAGATAACAATCACGAGATGTAGAATAATATGAAAGAAAGTAAATCTGCAAGATGAATAAGATATGCAATAAACAGTTTTGATATAAATGAATACAATGTAGCTATGGAGAAAGTGAGCACTCCATTAATAATGCTATTGGACTACATTGCACCCATCACCACTAGATGGTGCTTCATACAAAATTGTACTACCCATGAAGATGCTCTAAGCTACCATGTCATCGACTCTCCCTATTTAATATCTATCTAACAATAAGGCCTTCCTTATATAGGTAAAATAAGATACTTGACCAACACTCTATCTAGCTATACAAGTGATACCTTGCACATTTACAACTTGCACATTGACACTTGTGCATTTATTACATTGCATGAAGTAACTAGATAACTTCCCCCTAAAGTAATCTAATGTCCTAAGTATGTACCTTGGAAGATACATTTACATAACCCAAATGTTGGAATATAATCTATTTCTAACACCCCCCTGTATTACATTATTTGGGTACTAAAGACTTTTAGTCTTCAATATGGATCTTCTTCTTCTTCATCCTGAAATTTGTATTTTTCCTCTGTATTATTTGTGTTTAGGTTTAGTAGGTAATATGTGTCTTCATATGACACAGAGAAAGCTAGAGCTAAGGCTTCTTATTTCACTTTGCATTGTATTCATCCTTTATCGCCTTTGTCTTCTTCTTCATCTCTAGCTTTGCCTTTGATTCTGGTTTTTGTGATCTTACAAGAGGTTGAGCTACTACTTGGTTCTTGTGAAGATGATTCTCCGTTCCTGTATTTAATCTATACATAAGTTTTTGAGCAACCACTTAAGGCATCATGATAATATTTTGAGTTAGTAGAACAGGAAGTGCTGATGCTGCATGAGGATTAAAAAAACTTTTCTAGATATGATTCATCAAGTTCTAACTTCTTTTTGAGTAATTTTGTCAATCCTTTTTGTTCTTTATTTTTTGCCTTGTAGTTTTTGTATGTGAGAAGTGCCATGTATAATATACTTGCAAGGTCTAAGGAAAGTAAAATATCACTTTTTCTATTGTTAATTGCTTAATTGATATGAGTTTTAAGATAGCATTCCATAATATCAAAATTATCTTCTAAAGCTTCACTATGGATTACTTTTGAATCTAGATCTAACCTTCCTTCCCATTTCTTGAGTAGATTCATGATCTCAAGTTGTTATGGCAATGGTTTTTTTCTTTTTGAAGCACTTATTAGTAGACGTAGATATCCTTATATAGCTCCCTAGTCTTAGGATATGTGCTCCTAATTGAAGTATATAAGTTTGATTTGATGAAACCTTTAGTAATATTTTAGATTTGTAGGCTTCCTTATGTCTCCCTAGTAATGAGAGTATGAACACCTAATTTTATATTTTGAAGAAATCTTATATCTTCCCAACTTGACAACCTTTGATCAAGTTTTGTAGAATGCCTTATGACTCCCTAATTTTTTTGGAGTATAATATAGTGCTTTTGTAAAATAAAGTTCAATTTTATGATTGATTTTGTACAGTCAAAAATCAACTCTTCTAAAATATTATTTCTCCTAATTGAACTAAGCACTTTTCCAATTTTGAATAGGTTTTAATGTTGGATTCCTTTTTTTTCCTTTTTGAGAAATTTAGAGACAAAAAAAGTATAAATTTCCAAATTTTTAAAAAATATATTTTATAACCCTTAGGTTTTAATTTCTAATTTCCAAAGACCTAGTTTGATGTTGTAACCCTTATCACTCCCATATTTGGAAAATTAGAAAATTAATAATATTTTCAAAATATTAAAGAGATTAATCCAAGTTGAATTCCTTATTTCTCCTAGGTTGAGATGTAAATATTATTTTAATTTGGTAAGTTATCCCTTATAGCTTTTGCTTTCATAAAACTAATTTTGTACCTTAGTTTATAACCCTTATATCTCCAAATTTGAAAGCAATAATAAAGTGGGATTTAAACCTTACCTTTTTTATGCTAATCTCCTCACTGTTCAGTAATTCCTTCAGCTGATCATAACAATGATGTTAAGGTTTCCTTGGGCACTAGAATAAATGGAGATGCTCGTCTTCAATGCTAGAACGTATACGTTGCTGAAATTGGAAGATTTGACCTTTAAGACCTAGAGACTTAAATGATCCTTCTACCTTCCTTCCACACTGTGCTTGACTAGCTTTGACTGTGTTTCTCTCTACTATGATATTTGGACTTCGAGCACATTTTATTGGAGGAGTAAACTCGAGCCTTGTGACATGTGTCACATCCGTTACGTATGAACGTTCCTTCTCCATAACTCTTTTTTTTTCAATGTCGTTGGTCACTTTGTAACACCTACTCACTCGTGTGGGACTTGAGGAGAATAAAAATTATCACCATGTATGCTTGAGCATTGAGAGACGAATTTCTTGTAAACTTATGCTTGAGTGTTGAGAGTCGACGTTCTTGTAACGTATGCACCTTAGAATATTGATGCCAAGTGGCATTCACGCTTTCTACATGTAGTCCTTCACCGTAACACCTTCCAAGGAGATTATTATAACTCTTTAATCCCTTTCATCTGTCATTCCTTTGCTTTGCTATATTTCTTGATCAGAAAGCAAACTTATATTCTATAGGTGGATTGATGAGGCGCTATGGAGCTTGAATAGCGATTCCGATGCTTCCTTTGGTGGACAATCTTCACCAAGTTTTGAATGTAGCTCCTTTGTTATTTATATTCTATGCCTACAATGTATTAATACATGTGCATATTTATAGTATATGTTGGACATTTTGAGTAGATGAGTTTTCATTGATGTCAAGGGTGAGTGGTCATTGATGTCAAGCTTTCAGCACCAGTCAGTGGCAGTTTCAGTAGGCAACATTAGTTTCATGTTCCCCAGACAATGCAAAAGGAGAGTCCATTTCCAGTTGATCAGATCCGGTTCTAGGAGATCAAGATAAGGTCCAAGGTGCAAATAAGAAGCCCAAGAAAATAATATTATAATATTTCTTTATAATATTATATAGGGAATTTTAAATTAATTATAAATTAATTAATATAATTTTATTATAAATTAATTTATTAATTAATTTACTTAAGTTATAAGTTATTTAAATTAATTATTAATTAATTTTAGTATTAGTTATATATTAATTTATGATTATTTTAATAACCCTAAGGTGGGTTATTAAAGTTGAAATTTGAAATTTGAAATTTTGAATTCGACCATCGAGTGCCGACGTAGGGAGTCATATATCCAAGTGTGTATAAAAGGGACTCCTCCACCTTAGCCTAAAGTCTAATGTGCATTCGAATTAATCCTATGACATGAAAAAGCATGCAAATCATATACACACGAAAGAGGGTTTCAATAGGTTTAAAAGTTCTAAGTGGCAAGCAAAAGAATAACACCCACAGAGGAAGGTGCCTTGGTCGCCAAGTGTGGGTAGCGTAGTTGGCAACCGCAACGAAAGCAAATTGCAAGGAGTAGTGATCAGTGGAGTTTCTAATCCGTGTGAGTGCTTTTTGGTAAAGTCAATGATGGACAAAGGTTGTTAAGAGGAAGGAAGCTTCCCTTCCTTCTTGTGGGCACCTATATCCCACGTTGTAGGTACCAAAATACTAAGGCGCTTTGCGGTTGGGAGACAGAGGATTGAAACCCACCAAACCTCCTTTTAGGGAAAAGACAAAGGTATGCATTATTGTTTGGCACCAAAATTTTTGGAGAAGTTAATTTGAGCCCTAAAGTTTAAAATAATTTTATTTTATAAAGTTTAAGGGGAGTTATAAGGTGTTAATTCTTTGATGTGCTTAATTTTTGTAAGGGGAATTTAAGTGGTAAAGTTTTATATCATTGTTATTTGTGAGTGGTTAGAAAGTTAGAGGGAGTTATAAGGTTTAAAATTTGGATTAAATTTTATTGTACCTTTTGATCAAGAAGAATATCCTTGTGAATACTTTTGAGATAAAATTGTTGTTATCTAAACTTGAATTGAAACAAGAAGGTTTGGCTATTTTGAGACATATTTTGAAGAAACTTCTTCATAAATCAAAAAGGTATGGGCACATCTTTCTAGTAAGTGTTTGTTGAGTGTTGTGAATGCTAAGTTGGAGTGAAAAGGATTGGTTGGTAAGCATTGTTGAGTGTGTTTTGAATTAATGCTTCAAGGTTTTCTAGAATAGAGGTTAAAGAGAGTAACCTTGTTTGATAAGCATTGTTGTTGAAGTGATTGGTTGAGTGAAGAACTTGAACTAGGATTTGCAAAGATCATGAGTATCATTGTTATGTGAGATTACTTGATAAGCATTGTTATTGAAGTGATTGGTTGAGTGAAGAACTTGAACTAGGGTTTGCAAAGATCATGAGTATCATTGTTATGTGAGATTTCTTGATAAGCATTGTTGTTGAAGTGATTGGTTGAGTGAAGAACTTGAAATAGGGTTTGCAAAGATCATGAGTATCATTGTTATGTGAGATTACTTGATAAGCATTGTTGTTGAAGTGACTAGTTGAGTGAAGAACTTGAACTAGGGTTTGCAAAGATTATGAGTATCATTGTTATGTGAGATTGTTTGATAAGAATTGTTGGAAATAAGTGAGTGAGTGTTCATATGCTTGGAGTAGGGTTTGTGAGCAAGGATTATTTCATTGAGTGATTGGTTGAGTAAAGTTGATTGAACCTAGTCAAGTGGAAGTGTTGAAATGATAGTTCTAGTTCTATGAAACAAATTATTCTATATTTTGATTTATTTTTGAGAAAGAGATTGAGCATTGTTGTAAGTGTGAAACATATTGAGTCTCTAACAATTCTCTATATGTTTTTGTGGTAAAAAGAGATATTGAAAGTGATTGAGCATTGTGGTGAGTGTGAAGCATATTGAGTCTCTAACAATTCTCTATATGTTTATGTGAGATTGGACAAGTTCTAGTGAGGACTTGTTGAGAAAATTTGAGGTAAGTTCTAGAGAGGACTTGTGGACAGATTTGTGTGAGCTTTTATGGAAGCTTACAATACAGAGTTTGAGGATAGAGATTATTGAGCAGATTGGACAAGTTATAGTAAGGACTTGTTGAGCATATTGGACAAGTTCTAGAGAGGACTTGTGGACAGTTTAGTGTGAGCTTTTGTGGAAGCTTACAAAGTAGATTTGAGACAAGTCTTTGAGAAGGCTTGTGAGTAGAGTTGATTGATTTATTTGTTCAAACCTTGAGTTAAGGTTTAGGGTAGATCCAACAGAGTTGATTTGTGATTGAGTCAAGCTTTGTGTTAAGGCTTGAGAACAGGTATTGATGATAGATTTGTGCTAGACCGAAGAACTGTATTTAGTGCAGATTTGAGGACATAATTTGGTATAAATTTGAGGATAGATTTGTGCCAGACCAGATACAGAGATTGAAAAATTTTTGCTAGATCGAAGGACTGTTTTTAGTGCATATTTGAGGATAGAGTTTGGTGCATATTTGAGGACAATTTTGTTCCAGACCAGAGACAAATATTGAGTAGATTTGTGCTAGACCGAAGGACTATGTTTAGTGCAGATTTGAGACATAGCAAATAACAAGCTTTGGAGGTGACAGAGTATAGAGGAAGGCAATATCTAGTGGATAGAGATCCATTATCCAGGGCAGTGAGGACATGAGTCTTTAGTGCATAGAGATCCATTAGCCAGTGCAGTGGAGGTAGTAGTTCTTCTAGAAGATCACCAACTAGAGCTAAGGAGAAAGGAGTTTCCTTGTGGATAGAGATCCATGAACTTGATTAGGGGATTGGTGTTTCCTTTGGATATAGGTCTATAAAAATTTTAATAGGGAAAGGACTCCCAAGAGATTGATTAAGAAAATTTTAGTGAGATATTTTCTCCGTGGAGTAGCCCACATTGGGTGAACCACATTAAATTGGTGTCTCTATTGTGTGTGGTTATTTGTGTATTGCTTTGAACACTGCTATTGATATTGCTATCTATACATGGCATTATATTGATTGGAAATAAAAGTAAAAAGTGGTCTTATACTGTTCACCCCCCTCTTGGTATAAGCTTGTGTTCTTCAGTGTAGATGTTATCCATTTCATGTTGATAGATGTAGATGCCTTATAGATGTTGTTCGTCCCACATTGATATATGTGGATGATGTCTGTCTCACATTGGTAGAAGTATATGCCTTCTCTTTGCAGTGCAAATGTTGTTCATCCTACATTGTTTTCTGTCTCATGTTGATATATGTGTACTCTTTTATCTACGTAGATGTAGCATTTACGATAACCTCTTGTGGGCTTTGTTTTGCAGGTTCATCCATACAAGATGAGCCCTTTGAGTGGCTCTTATTTCTTGGGATGAAGAGTGCTTAATTCGTCCTTTCTTGGCTACTTTTTTCTATTGATATTGTGCCTTTTGAAGACACATTTAAATTTGATCTTGGGCTGTAAAAAAATATATTAAAGTAGTGCAATAAAATGTACTATAGATTGTACATAAACCTCCTTCTTTTGCACTTTTATTTCAGATCTGAAATTTTGGTTTTATGGCATATTTTTCACCTACAATACAAGGGTTTTGAGGTTGTCTTTTATGAGTAGACACCTTCCTCTTTTTTCTTAGACACTTTTATAATAAATCCAAGCTTAGACAACAGTAGATAGAAGCTTTTTAGTTTATGCAATTTTTTACATTTTCTTTTCTTGCATCCAATATTGTAATGCTTTGGATTTGAGACTCACCGAGTCTCAATATTTGAAGCTTCTATTGATCTTTTTGGTTAGTTGTGTTCTTCTCCAAGTTTTGGAGTATTCTAATCTTTTTGTATGGCTTCTTTCAGCCAATACGAGTTGCAGATTTGTGTGCTTCAATAGTGTCTTTAGACACTTGATACAAATAAGATTTTGTGCCCTTTAAGAACACAAAACTAATTTATTTTGAGAGTAGTATAATAGTACAAATAAATCTAATATACTTTCTTTTCAATGCACTAACAATTTCACCTTATCACTCCAATCAACTCTCAAGATAATGCACTTAATCAATCTATTGCAACTAATCAAGAATAATCTAAAATGAATCTTCAAGAGTTATTCTACAAATTCACTACAACCAATATTGTAGGACTTAGTCTTCTTTTCTATTTCCAAAGTATATGATAGGTAGTTGATAGATATAATTCAAAAATCTAATCAACTTCTAATTAATGTGCAAATGAACCTTAAAAATAACCTTTTCCTTTTTGCACTTTTGAAGACTGTAATCTACTTTTTCTTCATTCAACTTTAATCCAGATAAGGAACTCTAATGAATCCGATAAGTAGTCTAATTAATGAGTTAGTTAGCAAAATTAGTTGCATACCTTTTTTATAACCTTTTGTAGCTCCTTTTTTTCTTCTATAGAGGATGTGGATCTTGGTGTCTAAGATCACCAAGTTGTTGCTTCGAGTAGGATTTTGCAACTCTTTGTAGTTTGTTTTGAACAACTCCTTCTTCACAAAATGATGGTCTCAAACTTTCTTTCATGAGCCTAAGATTTGGTGGCTTGTTCTCCTCTTGTAATATCCTCCTTATGCTATATATTTGGAGAAGTCTCTATCTCTAAAGTGGTGCCTTCTTGTTGTGAGAGGCAATATTCAAATCTCCTAGATTTGATGAGCTTCTTCTGTCTTCAAGTCTTCTTGTCGAATTTTGACTTTAAGTAGGATATTCTTCTCAATATTTTGAATTTCTTGAGATCTTTCACTGGACTCTTCTTCATGGATTTGGCACTCCTTGCCAAATTCTCCTTCTCTTGGGCTTGTTGTCGAATGGTGACAATTGTCCCAAGTCCTTCACTATCAAGGGCTTCTCCTTAGTGAAATATCCTTTGATGATTTCTTTAGTAAGGCTTTCCTAGGATTTTTTGAATTCTCGGTGAGACCTTCCCAAGGCCTTTGATCTTGTAGCTTTCCCTTGAGACCTCTTCAACCTTCTACTCCTAGAAGTTTTGGTGGTGTGATCTACTCTTAGATATTTGATTTTGCTGCTTCTGGATTCAAGCAGGACTCTCTTAGTCCTTCTTCTTCTTCCAATTCTGGAATTCCTTCAATGAGATCTTCTCTTGATCTATTTTGCTTTAGGTGTTGAATTAATTCTGAAGAAGATACTCTTCCTAACTTTCTTTTATGAAGTTTTCCAATTCACTTAATCTTCTTTCCTTACAACAAAAATATTAGTACTAAAATCTTAATATGCTTCTTAATCAGATATTCCTTTCAAATTCTTCTTTAGTATCAAGGCTTTTGTGTCCTATTTTAGTATCAAGGCTTTTGTTGCATTTTTAATATTAAGGCTTCTATGGCATTTTCAGTATCAATAATTTTGTGGCTTCTACTTCATGGTTTCTATGGCATTTTCTGTATCAAGGCTTTTGTGGCATTTTCAGTATCAATACTTCTGTAGCTTCTACTTCAAGGCTTCTATGGATTTTCCTTCAAGGTTGAGATGGCATTTTTGTATCAATACTTCTATGGCTTGTTATTCAAGGCTACTATGGTCTTTTGTGTCAAGTCTTCTATGGCATGTTCTTCAATATTTAATGGAGATATTTAGTCTCCTAGATTCACCACATCTCTTATTGATAAGTCTTATTTTACAGTGTTATTCTCTTGCACAAGGAACTAATCTCTGCACTATGAGGGTATGTTAATATTTGGATAATGAATTTTGAGTCTCTTAGCTTTCTTTCATAGGAGGAGTACCAATCCTCTGATAATTAGTTATCTACAACAAAAGAAACTTTGGGCAACATTTAGAAAATTTTAGATATCATGGATCTTCACTAGATGATCTATCAATCTAGTGGATTGAATGTTGAGTCCTAGTCTTCATGAGTTTTTTCTATAACTCTGTGGAAAGACTCTAGTCAAGTGCAATCTCAATATTTTTTGGAACTAAAATTTATTTCAGTCTTCACTTGTGACTCTCCCTGATTCTATCACCTAGATTCTTCTAAGATATTTTTACAGTGACTGGTCCAATGGTGTGTCAAGTTGACAAAACACTTAGGCTCAATAATGATGATGATTTTCCTATAGACTTACACAAACTAGATCTATTGTAGCTCTGATACCATTGTTAGCTTTTGATATAATATGTAAAGGGAGATAAAAATCACGAGATGCAGAATAAAATTTGCTAGATGACTGAGATATGCAATAAACAAAAATGATATAAATGAATACAATGTAGCTATGGAGGAAGTGAACACTCCATTAATAATGCTACTGGACTACATTACACCCATCACCACTAATGGCGATCCACACAAAACTATACTACCTACAAATATGCTCTAAGCTATTGTGTTACCGACTCTCCCTATTCTATATCTATCTAACAATGAGGTCTTCCTTATATAGGTAAAATAGGATACTTGACCAACACTCTACCTAGTTGTACAAGTGACACCTTGCACATTTACAACTTGCACATCAACACTTGTGCATTTATTACATTGCATGAAGTAACTAGATAACTTCCCCCTAAAGTAATCTAATGTCCTAAGTATGTTCCTTGGAGGATATATTTACATAATCTAAATGATGGAATATAATCTATTTCTAATAAGTATAAAAGGACCTTGACCACTTTAATTTTATTTAGAGCGAGGGTCTGATTGCTATAACTTGATTGGAGCATGACACCCTACTGTTGCAGTCCTATTGGCCAAATATTATATCACCTTTTCCTAAGATTCAAAGATCGTAAATACGCAAAAAAAATTCTCCCAAGCCTTAAAAAATTAGGACTGTCCCATAAGATTTTACCTTTGGAAATACTCATCTCATGTATGACAAAAGTCAAAGATATTTGCACTCCCCTTGAAGTCATTTTTTCCTAATTCTAAAAGCCCATTTACCATCATTAGGTCTTTAATACATTCCTCTCCCCCTCTGTAGTCCATAATGTCTATTACCTAGGAGAGACCCCCAAAAAGTGTGCCCCTCATTCAAGTCCTAAGGTCCCTCAGTACATAGACTTGAATTTCTCCCTTTCCACTCTAATTCCATGCATTAAGGTTTAATATCTCTACTCCCATAGAATTAAAATAATTAAGCCACTCACTAAGTCTTTATTTAAAAATATAACAAGCAGGGGCCTCAAGCACTGTACTCTCATTGGAGTAGGAGGCTCCACCACTTTAATTCCGAAAACAACTGAGTGCTACAATTCTATTAGCTACAAAATACAAAGAGCGAACTTGAGTTGGTCAGAATAGTTGCTCTACTCTCATTGGCCAAAAATTATATTGAATACCTTTGAAAGGGCCCTTGTATCCCATGAAGAACATATGATATTTTTCCTAAGGTAAAAGCAAAAAATATGAGTGCTACAACCCTATTGGAGTGGCAGGCTCCACCAATTTAATTTTACTGGAGCATACAATTGAGTGCTTTACTCTTATTTGCTATCAAATGAATGGACCTTATGTCACCTAAGAGAAATAAATCAATACAAAAAATCTAAGGAGACATGCTCAGGCATTGCATCTTGATTGGATGAAAGGCAAATAACTCCAATAGAAACGCTAATTTGGAAACATATGGCCCAGATCCATCCAACAAGGATTTATACCCTACATGAGGCTGTAAGTTTATTTATTTTGAATTTATATTATTTACAACTAACACCTCAATTTTTTTGTTTAAAATGGATGGCTAAATTGTTTTCCAAACGAATCAATGGAGAGGGTTTGAGTGGGAGAGCTAGGGCAATGTATTCTTATTGGCCAACCAAGTTGACATGGGTTGATTAAGTATCTACAAGCAAACAAATCTAATAGAAAGGGAATACAACAAAAATACCTTTTCAAAAAATAAGCACATCAAATTGATTTGGCATACCTGTTTAAATTGAAGTGACATCTGAAAGAGATTCAATGATAAATCAAATTTGAACATGTCATGGCACACTAAACAAGGATTCCTCATCGCTAATAAAAGAGTTTAAACGACATATTGCAACCATTAATATAGTTATGGATGGAAAATGTGGTGAAACACAACTGGTCAACCAAAGGACATGGTTGAAGGTGATTAAAAGTGGTGCATGTGAAAGTCACTATAAATACTTACATGAATGGCTTTAAGTTCACTTACAGTCAAGCATTGAAGCTACAACAAAGCTACCTGAGCTAGTGGATTTCAGAGAGCTACTAAAATTGTAACAATGGCATCTGCAAGCACTTCTCGCATCATCCCCATGGATGTTTAGACCCAAATAAAAAAATTAGTAGAAGCACAACCTTACCAATCACTAAAAGGAAAGTTTATTGGAAGATATTGATGGTTGTCATTAAGCACATCATTAAATCTCAAAGATCTTATCAATCCAGGGTGGTTTCCAAGGCTATCTACGATAAAAGGCTAGGGCAGAGTACAATTCAGGCATTCAGATTTCAAACATTTATTAGGTGAGACAGATTTGGTTTAGCCTTTTGGTGTCACACTAAACCTAATCTACAAAATGGAAACTTGCAAAAACTAAAAACTAATTCTAAGTTGCAATAATTGAAATCTAACTACAATTGCAAGAATTAGAATTGCTAAATTGAAAGTCTAATCTACTTTTGTAGAATTAAAATAACAAAATTTAAATTGCTAAATTTAAATGTTGCTGAAATGAGATCCTAAGTTACATTTACAGAATTGAAACCTAGTTACTCTTGCATAATTGAAATTATGCTTGTAAATGAAACTTATGCTAAAACACCTGTGAATATTTTGCCACAAAAGGTCGTCAAGCTTCTACTATAGGAATTGATAGCAAAATGAAATATGTTGAAAATAAAAAGTTGCTAAAACAAAAAAGCAGGGAAAAAATGAAAGCAAAGGAAAAATGCTTAATATAATTTTTCAGCTGACACACACACAAATGTTGTACACAAACATAATAGAAAACATAAAGAACATTATACAAACTTAAAATAAGAAAATTAAACTTGATAAGTAATCTGTTAATTTTGTTGCAGCAAAATTACAGATTAAAACCTGCCATAAAAATCCTCCTTCTAGATCTGAAAGTGGGCCCATACTTCTTGATCCAGAAGGAGGTGAAAATCACTCCTTAACTAATTAACACTCAGAATAGAAAATGATAAAATAACTGCACTTTTTTAATGATAAAACATGCTGAAAACTGTTACAGAAAATTACTGTATAATCCTAATTGCTGTTATTGAAAACTCTCCTCTATTCTAAGTCCTAACTGGCTCAACCAAGGAGGGAGATGTGTTATTTATATAAATATTTACAACATATCCCATGCTCAAATTAGCCTATGTGCTACTTTATAGTGATTTGCCAATAATTTTGGATCTGAAATAAATACAAATCTAGACAGTTTGTGTTGCAGTAGTAGTCATTGGCCCTTAGAAAGCATCTTCAGTGGTGGGAGTACATGGGAGGAGTCTAGAATATCTCACACATCTTTCTCCACTTTAGAATATGCCATTTTTATCTTGCAAACAACTTCATTATCCTAAAATAGGATCAAAATTGATCTTTTCCATGAATGGTGGCTTTGGATGGCAAGGACGACAAAGTCAAATGGGAGATATTTTTCTTTAACCTTTTCAACCTTCTTTCCCTTTTTCCATCGTTAAAAATCAGTCAGCAAGTCAAAAAGCACTTTCTATTATCATTCTGAATATAAGTGGCTCATTCCGAAGAGACTGTATTTCTCATTCTGAAGATGTTCACTCATTTTGAAGAGACTGTATTTCTCATTTCGAAGATGGCTGCTCATTTCGAAGATCTTCAGAATGAACAACTGTGTGCTCTTCAAGTGATTTCATCTGCATTTCTTAGGTGGGTTAGCTCTCAAGATCAGATTGCAATAGCCTTCATCTCTCTCCATGTGTGAATTCCATGCCTTGTCATTCATTGGTAGCTTACTAAAATTTACATGGTAAATTACTACATTTTCCAACTCTGCTGCACAATTGTAAAATATTAGCATTTATTACAAATTCAAACAAATTAAAACATGGAAAAATTATTCAAATATCAACATGAAGGAGTACATCAAGTTGCTCCTGAATTTATACACTTTATTCACCAAGTAACCATGCTGAAATAGTGCAACAGTGCTGCACAATTGTCCCTGCTCTATTATACCCTGTTGTTGCCTATTTAGACCATGTGGGAATGCTTCTAAATATGTCAGATGTCTTTTGTAGTCCTAAATTCATTCCATCCATATCCTCATGCTTTGCTTGACAACTTCAAGGTGTTCTTATAAAGTGACAGCTTGCTGATTTTTATATGGCTATTTTTTTCAGATTTTCAGATTTATGATAGTCCTAAAATTTTGGCTTCAATGTGGATTTGAAACAAGTTGAAGGGTAGAAAAACATTCAAAAACCATTGAGAAGTTAATGGATATCAGCATACCACATTTGGTTAATTGAAATGCATGTTTTTACTTTTTACTTAATCAAACAAAATCAATCATAAAATGTTGAAAATAGTCAAAAACAGAGATATAGTATTCCTAACATAAAATCATACAAACACTTAACAAATAGTATATTTTAGTCAACTATTTGGCAATTAACTTATCATATGGTAGTCAAACATTGTACAATAATGAGACACTTTTGGGCCTCATCATCCCCCCTAACTTGAACTGATGCATGCTCTCATGCATCTTAGGATGCCATAGTAATATGCATATTTTATTCTTTTGAACAACATCCTTTGCTACCTGCTAACTGAGAAATTCCTCCTTACTGCATTATATCAAGTATTTTGCAATTAAGCACATGTATGACTCTTTTTCTGTCTTTCAAGTTTTAGTGTTGCAAGGTACCTCTTAAAGGCTTGATATCATATGATTCATCTTGCAATGGTCTTATTGAGGAACCATATTTGGCAGATGCACTACTACTGATGGAATTTTCTGTTCTTAACAACATTTCAGCTTGAATGTTTATTTCTGTTGTTTGCACCTTTTGAACAAAATTGATAATTTTTTTGGATTTGAATGCTTGAGGGATGTACTTGCTTGTGGTAGAGCCTTATGAACCTCAATATTTGATGTACCCTACTTTTTTTGCTATTCTGTAGCATTTTCAGCAATTTTGGTACAATTTTTGCTCATTCTAAAGATATCCTGCTCATTCCGAAGATATGACTGTTCATTTCAAAGATGACTGTTCATTCCGAAGATGCATCAAAAAATGTAGAAATGACTTCTTATGCAAAATTTAGCTACAGATTCTATTATGGTCCCATATCTAGAGTGTATAAGCCTTCCATAACATCAAAAATCCCTTCTTCATCCTTTTGTTTAGATGTTATTCTTTGTTTTGTATGTTGTTGTTTTATTACAATAGTACTAAAATAGAACCTTCAGGTGCATTTTGCTGATTATCCTCCTTCAATTTATCATACAATTATGAGATATAAACTTGCAGTTCTCCTTCTGAAACTTTTCCTACAAATTGAAATAGAATTGCTGCCATGTTTGTCCCAAAATCAGGTTTTTGCACTGTTTTGGAATTTCCATGCAATTAAGGGCATAAGGGGGTGTTTCTTGACATCTTGAACATGTTCCATTTTAAAATTACCAATATTGTATGAATAGTTTATGCCAAATACCGATTATCATACACTAAATGCTAAATATTTACTAAGAATTAAATGCAAGAAACACATACCTTACTATCCTGAAAATTGGTCATGCAACAAGCTGCGTTTGATGATTGTTAGTAGGCTATCTAAAAACATAAACATAACACATGTGCAGTGTGAGATTTGTACAATGGTGGATAGATCAACAAGGCAATGCATGCCAAAAAATCGGTTTTCATGCAAGCCAACTCAGTAGCGCCTCCAAGAAGGTTTTCACTACTGAATTATTCATTTTTTTTCATCATTTTTTTTTCTTTCCTTTTTTTTTCATCTCTTTTTTTTTTCATTTTTTCATCAGAAGAGGCTACCATTTTTGGTTTTCAACCAAATTTTGTCCCTTTTTTTTCATCTCACTTTTATTTGGATAAGACCAATCCTTATTCTACAAAAACATGTCAATTGTTGTATGAAAACACCATCTCTTTCTGTTGAAAACTGCAACATTGATGCAACCTTCCTTTCTAGATGAGCAGTAAGAATCTTCTTACATCATAATTGCCTCCTTATCACTGAAAATGAAGTATTGGCTCCATTGTTCCTCTTCCTTGCTAAAATTGATGCTTGTCCTCATGTATCCCCATTTTGTGGGACATGCCTTTGTTGCAATTTTTTTTCTCTTTTTTTCAATTTTTCTTGTCTTGCTTGTACCCAAGAAGGAAGTTCACAAACAAGACTATTCTTCTTTTTGCTTTTCTTGTATTTTTTTTTTGTCAAACTTTTTATCATCACTCTGAATCTGATATTGAAGAGAAATTTTTTTCCATTATGTGTACATCCAATGGAATTTCCTTCAAGAACTCCTCCTTAGTTAATGGTGCATGGTATACCCAAATGCAATGTCCATTCACCACTAACATCCACCATGAATTACCAATGGGAGAAAGAAGCATTGCTCCATATCTGAAAACTTCTTCAATCAAGTGTTGTCCATGCCTCCTAGTTTGCAAAATCTTATCAATCTGTACTTGAAACAATTAAATACGAATTCCAAAATATGTTAAGTGCTTACATCAAGATAAAATATTGATATACCCTTGTAATTCCATGTAATGGGATTGAAATATTGTTTCAAAATAACAACAATTTTGCTTTTTTTTTATAAGTCAACCAACTAATAATGTTCAAGAATTTTCTTGGCTGCACTTCAATTTTTTTCATTCCTATGAGGACAAAATTTACCCCTTTGTAATTTCTTACTAAGGAGTTCAATGGAAGTAAATTTTCTATGTGCATTTTTTCTAGTTTTTCTCCTTTATCCAAGGCTAATTTCTGTGTGTTTGGACTAAAGGTTTTCTGTGTATATCCATTGATTTTTGTCTCTTCAAGCTCAAGTAAGTTCTTGTTTGAGCATAGTTGGATGTTGCTGCAGTCAATAACATTTCCTATAGGTTTTTTCTTTTTACCAGATTTAGCTACATAGACAGGGGTTGCCTATCCGATATTATTTAGATTGATCATAGGTTGGGCTAAAAAAGACATATTTTTGGTTTGCACAATAATACAAGAAGTGTACAACTTTAGCAGATCAAATACTTGTCAGGTAGGATCACCTCTAATGAGATTAACTATTGTCGATGTAGGCTAAGAATTGTTAGGTTGAGATTTAGTGCGATAAAACCCTAACAGTATTTAAACAATAATGGCAAAACTCTAGGATCACTATTAAGTTGTAAACTTCTATTTTGATTGTGCAAAAGTTTTGTGATTTTTTTTAACTAACTCAGCTTACATAGACAGGGGTTACTTGTCCTGTATTATTTATATTGACCATAGGTTGGGCTGGAGGTAGTGGTTTTACTTGCTTTGTTTGTTGTTGTTGGGATCTCCCTTGAGAAGAATTTAGACAAGGCAACAAATTTTGCATCTTTGAGTGGTGGAAGTAAATGGCATTTATCAATGATATGTCCTTGTGAACAAATGCTACAAGTAGCTGATATGATTGTTTTATTCAAGGGATAGTCTTGTATATCTGCCATGATGTCTTCCCAACATCTAGTACAAATTTGTTTATACTACCCTAATGATATGGATATAAAAAGGGCAGTACTAGCAGATGGCTCTTCTAATTTTTTTTAAGAGATCTTATGTTTTATGATAATGAGGATGATGAATCCTTTTAATTTTTATCAAGAATTTCAAACATAGGCAATTTAACCCCCAAGTGTGAATATCACCTCCCTATGGTTGCTTGTTTTCTAAATGGACTAAAATGCAACTATCAATAATTATTATTTATACCAGCTATTACATTCAGATTTTACTCTAAACTTCATAACTTAGCACAATAATAATTATTTGATTGCTTTTACCCTCTAACAACACCATGATCCCTAGCAACGATGCCAAAATGATGTGTTGTCGTTAAGCACATCATTAAATCTCAAATATCTTATCAATCTTGGATGATGTCTAAGGTTGTCTACGATAGAAGGCTAGGGTAGAGTACAATTTAGGCATTCAGATTTCAAGCATTTATTAGGTGAGACAGATTTGGTTTAGCCTTTTGGTGTCACTCTAAACCTAATTTGTAGAATGGAAACTTACAGGAACTAAAAACTAATTTTAAGTTGCAAGAATTGAAATCTAAATCCAATTGCAGGAATTAGAATTGCTAAATTGAAAGTCTAATCTACTTTTGCAGAATTAAAATAATAAAATTTAAATTGTTGAATTTAAATGTTGCTGAAATGAAATCCTAAGTTACATTTGCAGAATTGAAACCTAGTTACTCTTGCATAATTGAAATGATGCTTGTAAATGAAACTTATGCTAAAACACCTATCAATAGTTTGCCACAAAAGGTCATCAAGCTTCTGCTACAGGAATTGATAGCAAAATGAAATATGCTAAAAATGAAAAGTTGCTAAAACAGAAAAGCAAGGAAAACATGGAAAGCAAATGAAAAATGCTTAATATAATTTTTCAGCTGACACACACACAAATGATGTACACAAAAATAATAAAAAACATAAAAAACATTATACAAACTTAAAATAAGAAAAGTAAACTTGATAAGTAATCTGTTAATTATGCTACAGCAAAATTATAGATTAAAACCTGCCATAAAAAGCCTCATTCTAGATCTGAAAGTGGGCCCATACTTCCTGATCCAAAAGGATGTGAAAATCACTCCTTAACTAATTAACACTCAGAACAACAAAATGATAAAATAACTGCACTTTTATTGATGATAAAACATGCTAAAAATTGTTACAAAAAATTACTGTACAGTCCTAATTGCTGCTATTGAAAACTCTCCTCTATTCTAATTCCTAACTAGATCAACTAAGGAGGGAGTTGTATTATTTATATAAACATTTACAACATATCCCATGCTCAAATTAGCCTATGTGCTACTTTATAATGATTTGCCAATAATTTTGGATCTGAAATAAATGTAAATCTGGACAGTTTGTGTTGCAGTAGTAGTCATTGGCCCTTAGAAAGCATCTTCAGTGGTGGAAGTACATGGGAGGAGTCTAGAAATATCTCACACATCTTTCTCCACTTTATAATATGCCATTTTTATCTTACAAAAAACTTCATATTATGCTACAGTTATTTCTGGGTTTATCCTAAAAAAAGATCAAAATTGATCTTTTCCATGAATGGTGGCTTTAGACGGCAATGACGACAAAGTCAGATGGGAGATATTTTCCTTTAACCTTTTCAACCTTCTTTCCCTTTTTCCATCATCATAAATCAGTCAACAAGTCAAAAAGCACTTTCTGTTCTCATTTCGAAGATAAGTGGCTCATTTCGAAGAGACTGTATTTCTCATTCCGAAGATGTCCGCTCATTCTAAAGAGACTGTATTTCTCATTTCGAAGATGTCTACTCATTCCGAAGATCTTCAAAATGAACAACTGTGTGCTCTTCAAGTGATTTCATCTGCATTTCTCAAGTGGGTTAGCTCTCAGGATCAGATTGCAATAGCCTTCATCTCTCTCCATGTGTGAATTCCATGCCTTGCCATTTATTGGTAGCTTGTTAGAATTTACATGGTAAATTACTGCATTTTCCAACTTTGTTGCATAGTTGTAAAATATTGGCATTTTTTGCAAATTCAAACAAATTAGAACATGGAAAAATTATTCAAATATCAACATGAAGGAGTACATCGAGTTGCTACTGAATTTATACACTTCATTCACCAAATAACCATTCTGAAATAGTGCAACAGTGCTGCACAATTGTCCCTGCTCTATTATACCCTGTTGTTGCCTATTTAGACCATATGGGAATGCTTCTAAATAGGTCAGATGTCTTCTGTAGTCCTTCTAAACTCATTCCATCCATATCCTCATGTTTTTCTTGACAACTTCAAGGTGTTCCTATAAAGTGACAGCTTGCTGATTTTTATATGGCTGTTTTTTTTTAGATTTTCAGATTTATGATAGTCCTAAAATTTTGGCTTCAATGTGGATTTGAAATAAGTTGAAGGGAAAAAAAACATTCAAAAACCATTGAGAATTTAATGGATATCAGCATACCACATTTGGTTAGTTGAAATGCATGTTTTTACTTGCTACTTAATCAAACAAAATCAGCCATAAAATGCTGAAAATAGTCAAAAACAGAGATATAGTATTCCTAACATAAAATCATGCAAACACTTAACAAATAGCATATTTTAGTCAACTATTTGGAAATTAACTTATCATATGGTAGTCAAACATTGTGTAATAATGAGGCATTTTTGGGCCTCATCAGAGATCCCAAAGAATTCATACCAAAATTTGACCCGAGTGGAGAGATTACACCACAATAATAGGAAGAACTGAAGAATACAATCATTTATAGGTATGATCCCATACAAGAGGACAACTAGTGACATGTAGAATTGATGAAGGGATTGTTCAAGAGAGTGCAAAGAGTCTAGTTCAAGGATAACCCTGTCTGTAATAGATGGATGAGTAATTTGGAGAAATTAATATGCCCTAGAGTTTACTATTCTTCAAACCCGTTGTCTTGGTTGGCACTTGCGTATGACTCAAGAACTAGGTTTTTATAAGTTACCACACTAATCAAGTAGCCTTTCAGACTACACCTAAAAAAATCAAAAAAGTCCTTTAGCTGATCACCTTTATTCTATTATTGGATAAAAAGGTAATTTCTATACAAGCCAAATACATGCTCGACACTACTTTTTATACTAGGTTGTTTGAATACAATTATTAAATCCCTTGTAAATTCCCTATCCGCATATCTACTCTTTGTCATTAGGCTAAAGACTATGTAGATATGATTAATGCAGTATTGGGAAGCAAAAATTTGGAATGGATAAGCCAGGAGGTTATGTTTTTGGCCATTCAATGCAAAAAATAAGACAAATGCCAATGTACAAGTGGGATTATCATAAGTGATAACATCAATGCAGAATTAATGGAATTGTAGAAGGTCATTAAAGAAAATAAAAAAATAATGCCCACCTTCTTGTATTATTCTTTCTTAATTCATTTGATAATAGGACATATGGAATTGTCCTTGGCTATGCAATTAGGAGTAATAGAGGCCACATATGTCCAGGATAGGGTCCCTTGCATCCACGAAGGCTAGTCTAGTTATGCTTACTTTTTTTGGAATAATTCTCCCAATCATATACGAGACTCTGTGGTTGTCATCTTGGGAGAATTGATTCCAGTGTGGTTAATTTTTTGCATCAAAGGAAACTAGGGTATTTTTTTTTGTAGAAGAGTTCACCTACATTAGAGTATTTGGAACCAAGATTTCATCAAAGGCACTACCAAAAGTTTACCCAACATCCATCGTTGTTTTAGAAATCACTAGGCAGATTTTAGTAGTAAAAATGAGGGCAGTTAGGCAAAGGCAAAGATTCCCTAGCTAGATATGCTTTGCATATTGGGATATTATGTTTATAAATGTTACCTTAGCTTTCTAAGAGTTGTGGGATATGTATTACTATGGGTTCTCTAAAATCACTTGGAGGTCTTATAACCTTGCCAAAAATTATCATGAATCAATAAAGAAGTTAAGCTTTACCCAGGTCATTCATAGAAAATATGACTTTGAAAATGTTATGCAAAGGGCCATCAAGAGAAAGAAATCACTATATTTGGTGTGGAAGATGAGGGATAGACCTCATACATGAATAGAAATGGTGGGAAATTATCCTAATAATTTAAGAGTATTGAAGGGTGCTATAGTGGAATCAGGTACCCCAATAATTATTATCATCCTCTAGAAGACCTACAAGACCCTATGCTAGAAATCATATACCAAGAGCCTGAGCAAGTAGAAGTATTGGTGGAGATGACCGAGGTGAAAAAAGCAAAAATATAAGACCTCCAAATTGCACAGTATTTTGAAAGCACTACCTTGGAAACAATCAAAGACAAAGAGATAGTTACCTCTTTCTCTACACAAATTTAGGCCATTCCTACAAAGCTCTCTAAATCAATGGTGACCCTAAAATAAGGGCTTGAGCTTGCTATAAACAACATCAGGTGTTATCCAAGAGTATAATCATAGACAAGAAGAAGCGCATAATATATTCATTTGTCCTTAAAAATATTAAAGAGGTAGGAGGGTTGACAAATTTACTTAGGGTGAACCAAATTAAAATTCCTTCTCCTCAAAGTTCTCAAAAACATAAGAAGCATAGGATAGAGATGACACCTTCTTTAGATACCCCTAAAAGTATCACCATGGTACGAACGTAAGATGAAGCTATACAATTTACACCAGATGAAGAAAGAAAAATTCAAGATATGGAGGAAGACAGGGATCCTAATCTAGGGTAATACATTGTTGAAGAGCCTACAGAGTTAAATTCTCACGATGAATTTGCTACCACCATCAAAATACCCCTACCTAGAGGTGTGAAAGAGGCTCGGATTGACCTAGAAAGAGGAGTGATACAAGCCATAGGGGATCCAGTCACCATGTTAAAGTTAGAGGTGGTGGAACATGCCCAAATTACTCTTGTAGTAGAGAAACAAGTTAGTGAATTGAAAGCCAAAGTAGCAAGAGTTGATTAGCTATAGGCAAAATTAGAAAACCTTGAGCAATGACTATCTAATTCATAGGTCATAGTCTCATCACTAAAGCCTCAGGTCATAATTAAACATATTGACTGCTTGATTTTCTAAACAAATACAAAAAAGAGATGAGAAACAAAATTCAAAGTGAGATAGAAGACTTGAAAGAAATATTTTGCAATATCCATATGATCAAGGAATCTGCAGATAAACTGAGATAAATTTTTCAATAGGAAAAAAAAAGAGTGAATGTTGTATATCCCACATTCCAGCAATCCAAAAAATATTATGACCAAATAAGTGTTGAACAAATAACATTTGAAGATGGCACTCTTATTTTTTCTGCAAATTTTTTATAAAGATATCAATATTTCTAAGAGATAGCCCCAAATGGAAGAAATGGGTAAAAGAGGTTTCACATGGGAAGAAGATATGACTGAAGAGTTGAAAATAGCATAATTTACCCTCCAATAATACCTACACATCTCTGATTTTAAGGATCTAATATTGAATAGGATCCAAGACTTTAACTGTGATCTAGCCAGATAGTTCAATTTCATAACAGAGACAATAGAATACCGGTGTATTTTCTCCAAGGCAAACAAAGAAATAATTTAGGAACAAAAAATTAAAATCATGCAAGATTTGAACATGTTGACATTCACCATGACCTTTTCTAAATAAACATGGGAGATCATTGACCAGGTCATGGGAGACCTCCAAATGCACAAGAATAAAGGGAAAGGCATTGAGAAAATAAAATTTAGATCATCCACACCAACTCCCTCATAGGAAAATACAATAGAAAAGGAGAAAACTTAGAACAAGATAAAATTAAAGAAGCTATTCAAGATGATGTTGGGCCCACCACATAAGGGGTAATGAGTCAATGGGAGAAGACATAGACCCAAGGATAGATCAGCCATGAGATCTAACTAGAATACAGTTATACCTCAATTTGAAAGTTCAAAATATGCAAGAGATGAATTACCTTTTTCTATATTTAAGATAAATATGACTATTGTTATACTGTGCAACACCCAACTAATCAAGGGCAAAAAATAAGGACATGTGGAGGACCCAGATCAAAGTAGTTATAACAAATCCAAGGTACCCAAATCTATAATAAGGAATGCTACAGTCATAAAAAGGGTCAAACTTTTTGCATAGCAATTCTTGCTAGAGGTATACTTGAGTGTCCTTATCTTTACTATTGTATATCCTTTTGTGTCTTTTCTCTCCACCATCCCTTATTACTCCCATATCTATGTAGGTCTTGATAGGAAGTATTCAGGAACTGAGATTATTTCTAGCCACTGAATCAGGGGTTTGTAGACCTTATGATTACTAGATTGAAACGGTAGGGTGAAGAATTCTTGTTACATCATTTGAACAAGAGTTCTTATTGTATTAATCTAAAAAGAGCTTTAAGGCAATTCAAGCCAACTCTCATTGTAAAACTCATTGATATTAATACAATTCCAAGCTTCTTCCCTTATCAATTCTTTGTGTTTAGTCTTGTTTGTTGTCTCATTTACATATTACATTATTTGAATGTGTAATTGATGCTTTCTTTCATTGATAATCAATTATATTTGTTACATAATTTGAATGAATATAGGTGGCTCAATATCTTCTTTATTTTTTGTCACATGAATATGTCTAAATTCTTGCTATAATAGCCCAAGGATAAGGCATCGATCACATACTAAGGCACATTTATAGAGTTATGTAAATCTTGGTCAATGAACATTAAATTTTACATTTTCTTTATCTGGATGAACATGAGTATATAAAATAATATTATAAACTCACTTTTGGGGTATCCTAACACAATTTGGTCTATTTAGAGTTTGTGTGATAGTCTTTCCTAAATTAAAGAGGTAAATTCACCAAAGTCTGCAATACTGATTGGAATAAAAAATTCTTGTAGTGTGACACATTCTTAAGTACACAAGATATTTCTCCAACAAGCACATTCCATACCTTTTAGTAAAATAAAATGTGCTATTCATATTACTAATTTATTCTTTATATAAGTTATAAGACTACATGATTTATCGAAAAACATTGTATTGGATAGAGATACGAAGTTTTTAGATCACTTTTACCAAAATTTGTGGAAGACATTGGACACAAAACTGAGTTTTAGCTCAAATTATCACCCACAAATGGATAGACAAGCCAAAGTTGTAAACAAAAGCCTTGGAAATTTATTGAGGTGTTTAGTTGGTAAGAAGCCATAGATATGAAACACTATCTTGGCACAAGCATAATTTACATATAACAATTCGATCAATAGAAGTACAACCAAAGCCTATTCCAAATTGTGTATGGAATCCATTAAAGAGGAGTGGATGAGTTAAGAAGTACAACTAATTTGTAGATACCAAGTGTTGTAGCAAAGGACTTTTCTAATTACATGCATGAATTACATTAGGAGGTGAAATATGGTTTGGAGAAGAGTGTTTTGAGATACAAGCAACATGTTGATCTCAAGCATAGGACTAAAGAATTTTAGATTGGCAACTTGGTTTTAGCATATTTGTAGAAGGAAATATTCCTGAAATACGTTTACAATAAGATAAATTGGAAAAATATTGGACCTTGTAAGGTCTTGGGGAATTTTGTGGCTAATTCCTATTAAATTGAAATCTCTAAAGGAATAGACATCTCACCAATTTTTAATGTGGTTTATTTGTACCCATATTATGACAAACCAATATATAGTAATGAAGAAATTACTTTTGATTTTCTAATGAAAGAATGGATACAACAGATGCCAAAGAAGGAACAAGATGAAATTGAGGCAATAATAGACTCTAGAGTAGCCAAAAGGACAAGAGGCAAAGAATATTATGAGTATTTGGTCAAGTGGAAACATCAGAGAACTAAAGAAGCAACATGGATGAATGTTTTTGATATAGCTAAGTATGGAGTCTTATTTATGGATTTCCAGTCATGTTTATGATTTTTGCTAATGAATCATTTTCTCTTATCCGACATGTATGATGTGAGAGCATCTAGCATGTAAACTCTTGTTATATTAAAGCTAATTAATAATGGTTATGGACAAGCCATTTTGATAACTCCCAACCTTATGTATAAAAATAAATAATAAGAAGAGAGAGCAATGTGCATAGAAATAGAAGAGAAAGAGGAAGGTAAACATAGAGGGATAAATGAGAGAGGTTGTGTGAAAACATACAAGGGCAATGCTTTGAGAGAGAGAGAGAGAGAGAGAGAGAGAGAGAGAGAGAGAGAGAGAGATCATATTGTGAATATTGTGCATATATCAAAACCATTATTTGTAAATATATTGTCATACATGCAAATTATTAATGCAAGATATTCATTCTCCTTTTGTGTGTTGGAATCATGTGTGATATTGTAGTTAATTAGATGTTTAAATATGCATGATGTCAAGATATTGTAGTGCAGGTAAAAGAACACATGCAAGAGTTGTGTTGACAACTGTTGCAGATGATAATCAACATATGAGTCACAAACTAGGAGGATGTCATTATGCTAGGGTGCAATTATCATCTAAGACTTGTAAACTATAGAATGCTTGTTTTGTTGTCATCTAAACCATTATCGCATGCTTGTTGTCAACTATATTTTTATCTTATAAAATATCAAAGTCAAAAATCATGTAAGTTTCATCACATTAGGAGCCATCATGTGGGAGGTCATTTGACTGGTATCATGGTGGGAGTCATCTAAGTGTTGTCATGAAGGAAGTTTTCGAGAATTGAGAAGCATAATGCAAATTTTTCATCATGCAGTTTGTAATTATGAAGTTTCCCATTATGAAGCATGTCATCTAGGAGATTTTTGTCATGCTTAATTTTGTTTGAATAGGAGAACATGGGTGTAGTTCAGGTAAAAAATTATCATGCAAACAATTAACAAAGCTACAAAGACAAGAATAAAATTTAATAATTTTATAACACCATCATGAAATCTTAGTCCCATTGAATTCGATATAGTTCTTGTTGTTAGGGGAGGTTGTTTTTTAGTTCATTCTCTCCACCTAGATTGCATCACTTAGAGGTACTATTTTCATCAAAATGTATTCACTTTCATGTAATAATAGCCCTTATAAAATATAATTGATTTTTGGTTTAGATATCGCAACTTAGAGGTATTGGTTCAATTAAATTTCATTTAGTACATGCAACTAGCCTTGTTTGCTTTATTGAGGTTTAATCACTAACCTAATTCATTGGTACTTACCCTGACATTTTTAAGGGCCACAACTCAATAGACCTCCATGAGTGTATAAGTAAGCACTTTTGCTTTCCTTGGACACTTTGATCAATAGATGGTCCATGTCATGTTCATGTTAGCTTTCATATGTCTTCAAGGGAGTTAATGATGACTAGTATTAATTGATAGACCATAAATTGAGAGATTGTGCACATTATTGATGTAATGTCTAATTTTGACTATTGTGGTCAAATAATATAATTATGAATAGTGATTCCAACTTAGGATAATCTAATAAGGAAATGGTTGACCAAAATATTGTGATATTATTTTGAGGTTGAATATAAGAAAGGGAAGGAAAATGTGATTATAAATGATGTTTCTTGCAAATATGAATATTTTATAGTTGTTCATGGTATTCTAGCCCCTGGCCTCTTTGGATTTCTCATATTCATGAGGAATGACTTTTTTACATTGATAATTCTCACCTTGTTCATAATGTTGAGGTAGATACATCACGTAACAAATCATTCTCTTCATCTAATGAGATTTTGAGAAAGAAGAATAAATTTTTTTTCATTAAGTCATCCAAGGTCAAGGACAAAATCCTTCAAGAGTTGCATGTGTCACTTTTATAATTCACTTTAGGTTTCTCAAAACATACTAGTGGCTGAAGCATTCCTTTTCTTGGAAGGGAGTGAAAGCTAATACCAATAGTTAATTATAGAATGGGATATATGCCAAAGAAATAATGTTAAAATGGTTGAACCTCAATGTTTGTTGCAGCCCCTCCAAAGTCTAGATTGCTAGTGGGAGCATACAACTATGGATTTCATTGGAGGAGTTCCTAAATATGAAGGTAAAACTATGATTTTTTTTTGTGGTGGATTGCTTCTTCAAGTATGCATATTTTTGTTCTTTCCAACCAACAACATGGAAAAGGTATACCTTAACCATTTTTAAATTACTTGGTATGCTAAAGTTTATTGTGTGTGATTGTGATCTCATATTAGCTATCAATATCTAAAAGGATTTATTTAGACTTAGTGGCCCACTTTAACATGACCACGCCTTATCATATTTAGACAATAATTATGAATAAATTCTTAGGTACATATTTCGAATGTGTTACCTAAAAGAAGAAATATATGTGGGTTAAGTAACTTCACTTAACAAAGTGATGGGATAACACTTGTTATAATTTTTCTCCTGAGGTATCCCCATTTGAGGAAGTGTGTGTTCAAAAGCTCCCATCTTTGATAGATTACCTTCTTGATCCTTCCTACGTTACTCAAGTTGATACTCTCCATTGACAAAGATAATTTATTCTTAGGTTCCTTAAGAATACTCTTTGTTAGGCTCAAAAATGTATGAAGTAGCAATTGGATTTACATCACTCATAGTGGAAATTTGAGGTTAGTGATATGGTTTTCTTAAGACTCTAACCATAAAAGTATTATTCTATCAAGATGAAGATCAATCAAAAGGTAGCACCTAGATTTTATCATACATATAAGATATTTTACCACATTGGGGATATGGCATACTATTTTGAGCTTCCTCCTACATCAAATCCCACCTTATTTCTCATGTTTCTTGTCTTAAATAGGTACTCAATCAAATTGTGTATTCCTAAACAAAGCTTCTAGAATTGGATGGACATATTGAATTGGATCCTAAAGTGGTATTATAGTCTAGGGTGCATAATTTGAGGATGCAATAGGTGCAAGAGATACTAATTAAGTTGTAGGATCTTCCACTAGAATACATAACTTGGGAACAAGAAAACATTCTTAAAAAATGTTCCAACTTTGATTACAAATATTTATGAAGGGAAAGGTCATTAGCGCCCCTGATATAGCCATGTCAGGTCTCCTTATTTATTTGTCCCAGACCTATAGTTGAGGATAAGTCATTCCTTGAGCAATAGGCCTAGAGTTTGTAAATATAGAAGTTTATATATGGGAAGAGATATGTGGTAATTGGACCAGCATTGCATTAATCTTGCTTTTATTCCTTTTGTGCATAAATGAGACTTTGAATTTTCTAAGTTATTAGTATTTAGTTCAATGATTTGATTTTGAAAATATTGAAATCATGTTGAATATTCTATTGTTCATTCTTCTATTATGTTTCTATTGTGAATTCTTGGTAATTACTACAAAAATTATTGTTTTTAGAAGTTATTTCATTACAATACAATTCAATAAATATTATTGATACCAATAGTGGAGTTGAATGTTGTAAATTTCATCTTTTACAAGTCACAACCCAATGAAAATGTACCAAAGCAAAGCTTTTTGGATGTGTTACACAAAATTAATCTTGTGATTTTATCTAATATTTTATGTTTTTATCTACTTAATATCAAGTCCAATTCACATTATATTTATGGGCTTTTGTAGATATTGATCAAGGGTATCCATTCAATTTCCATAACATAAAAATTGCAAGGATTATTAACTTGATTAGAAGTAAAAATATAACACCATTGACCATACAATTGAGGTATTATCCATGCTATTATGATTTCTAACAATAAGATGAAATTGTCAAATGTGCTAATATTTTTGTAGGTTATATTTCTCAATGGAATGATGAGTTTATTACTCTTTTGTTACTACTTGGTTCAACCCATATTCAATAACACAATTAGAAATTTATATATTTAACTAACTATGATAGTCTATTTAGATACATTAATAAAGGTATGTTGAAGTGGTGTGTGTGTTTTTATGTATATATAATGTAAACTTAATTCAAGTTGCATACATTTTTTGCATGATTAATTTTATACATGCCCATGTGCAAAAGGTGTGTTTGTAGTGATTGTCGAAGATTGAAATATAGATAATGTTGATTTTCATTTACTAAGATGTTTGTAGGTTAAGTCAAAATTACTCATACCTCTACTTGATATTGATGGGAATGCTTTTAAAATAAAATATCTTATTTTTTTTGCCAATGAGGCCTCAGTTCAATGGTTGAGACATATGGATGGTGCATCACACACCATGGTTCAAATATTAGCAACACCAAAAGGGTTATATAGCTTAATGTGACTAGTGACACCTAATGTGGGGTATATTATAACTGGTTTGAGGATCCAATAATTTTTTTTTATTAAAAAACAAAAATTAAAAAAAAACATCTCTTGTTTTTTATGAAGTTTTGAAATTCTAATTATAGAATTTAAATTAGTTTATCTAGCATGATTAATATTTTACATATGCATGTGGAAAATATGTTTTTATAGTGAGTGTGGAATATAGAAATGTAGATAATGTTGATTGCTATTTACTATGATGTAATTAGGTCAAGTCAAAGTTACTCATACCTCAACTTGATATTGATGGAAATAATTTTAAAATAAGATCTCTGATTTTTTAGAAAGTTTTGAAATTCTAATTAGTTGATGATTTAAGTTAATTAACTTGAAATTCTTACAAAATTATATTTTCAATAAAAATAAATTTAAATTTTCATTAGTTTCACATATAACTTAAATATTTTGTTCAAGGAGAAATCCAAAATAACTACATATTTAATGACTTTAGGTTTGATGTGCATGTGTTATAAAGCTTGAAAGCATGTTAGATATGAATTGACATTGAAGATCCCAAGAACTAGTTAGATCTTATTTCTTTGAGGGTTGTACCTAATAAAATTTCATTAGACACAAATAACTTGTGTTATTTCTTTAAATGATGTAATCTACTAAAAAATATATTTCTAGTTATTATCTATAGATTATGATATGATTATTTGAATTATCTCTTTTAATTCATGTAAATTTTGAGATCAATTAGTCATATATTAAATTATAGAAATTGATATGAAAATTCAATTGGTTTTTGCCATAATTCAGTATTGGACGTTATAGAACTTGCTCAACTTTAACTATACTAATTTATAGATCTTGAAACCTATAATTTAATTTATAAAAAAAGCACACAAAATTAGTGTATGCAAAAGCTACATAACCTTTTAAATTTTATCCTTCATAATGGATTAAACAAAGGCTTATATCATTTTAACTTATCTTAGACAAATAAATCTTAAAATTTGGTTTCATTTGATATTAATAGTTTCTTGATATTATTGTAGGCATACACATAAGGATCATTTGTTGATATATTCATGCATTACTTAAATTAATTTTTATTTTTATGTAGACCACAAAAATTATATTCATATCATATTCCTAAATATGTATAGAATGAAAGTTTCCTTGAATAGAATCATTATTATTTATTAGAAAATATTTAAATTCTAGTATGGCATTAAACATGTATTTGTTTAAGTTCAAATTTATTTTATTAACCATATTTTGTATGTTTATTTTGATTTTCCTCACATGATTCCACGAGTGACCTCCTTTCTTTCATTTACAAGTCTTGCATGATGACTTTATATATATGTTGTGTCATAATAATTACTTTCTTAATTTAATACAAATGAGAGGATGTGAATGGTTTGGATAGATGTAGTAATAGTGGGATTAACAATAGGATGCATCATCATTATAGATGTAGTAATTGTTGATGTGGTTATTGTCATGGCCTACATGATGGATTAAGAAAGAGTTGAGATGGGAAAGGTAATTATAGAATTTGCACTCATGGATGATATAGAAGTGGCAAGAATGGAATTTACAAAAATGGAAGTTTCAAGAAGGATGGATCCTAGAAGCAAGTATTGAATAGATAGAGGTGCTTGGAAGTGGATTAATGATTATAAAAAAATGATCATTGAAGTGACCATTGTTGTAGAAGTAACAACCATATTTGCGTCAAATTGTTGTGTTAGGGTTACACTTTCAATGAATTCAAATATTGTGGAAGGGGTAACATCTAATGCCTTCACTGTTAAGTTATTCACCATTCAAAAGGCTACTAGAATTCAACTCTTTATAAATTTTGATTAAGAAAGTTAGTTTTTATTCTTGTGTGGTTGTAACTAGTTTGGTCTTATGCTTCTTTTATGAGGAGACATTTGTTGCATATAGGACAGAATTTTCCTTCTATGTGTTAGGGTCTATGGTAGTACTAGATTGATGCATACTATACAAATATTGGTGTAATTTCCCCTACTAGGATTCCCATGGTTCTTGATGTGCTATTCCTCTTTGTCAGGTTGTTGCATTAACAATCTAAAAAAATTGGCATAGGATCAATTTTGATAGCCAATGGACCGAAGCCAATCCCAATCACTACCTATTAATATGCCATCAAGGAAAATATTAATAGATCATCCATAACTTGTATTAATAGGCCAATTAAATATGTTTTTATATCATAAACCATGTAATTGATACCCCTAATTAAGCTTTTGAGAGACATAGTGGGTACTAGGACTAGGTACCCTAATATTTAACTAGTAGAGTTTGTTGATGGATAGTATATCGATGTTATTACATATGTGATTGGAATAAATTTTGTGCAAGTAGCTATGGTTGTGGGCTATGGATGAGTAGACGATTGGGAATCTAATACCCCTTTTAGCTTCTTGATATTGTAAAATTCAATCCTTATACGGGGCTTTCCTTGAATTAAAATATCTATAACAATTATGACTTGAATTTTAACTTATATAAGCGTTGGTAGAGGTGTCATTGGTGTAATTGTAATATTTTATTGGACTATTGAGGAAGGATAAATAAACTTTAGACGATTCTTTTAATAGCTTCTCCTTCCTCCTCATATTATGACCCTATTGCTAATAGTTGAGAGGGATGGTTATTCTATATGGCATTGAACTTGTAGTCCATTAGGAATTCAAATACCTATATAAAATTGTTTTTGATTTATACCCCTAGTCCTACACTAAGTGAGCATATTATTCTCATTACCATTTTTTTAATTTGTGATTCAATTATGGTTAATCTTGTGTGATTCAAATGTCATATGTAAACTTCTTATAAAACAAGAACTGGGGAAATTTAGATGCTAGCTTTTGTTTATGTCCTTATATCTATGGTGTGTCCTCAATCTCACAAATATGTCCTCTTTGGATAGGTTATTATATTTTCAAATTCTAGTTTGACATCGTGATTGTATAATGTCTCAAATTTACAAAGGTATAGTTTGTCAATGAACTTTATTCTAAATCATAGGACCATATATCCTCTAGTTTATGAAGCTCCATATTTATGATCCTCTCCTACAAATTATTATGGTACTCCTTGTCCCTTTATTATTAGTTTCATGCAACTAAAATCAAGTTCATAATATACCTCTTTCTTTTTATTGATATGATAGGAATGATCAATGTAATTAAGTTCATATGCATATTTATAAGTAAATATATGATCAAGTACAAATAGTGGAAGGAGAAAAAACTTAGTTAAAAATTGGTATATTGAATAAATAGCTTTTTGCTACATATATTATAATAGTAACTTTCTTAATCCCATTCAACATATAAACTCATGGTTCATCACTAGACTCATGTTTGGAATTATTAATTGGTAAGTACTGGAATCTTATTTCTCTCACTCAACATCATGTAATTACCCTAATGAGTTTCTTCATTAGGGGACCAAAACTCTCCATATTCTTCTTATAGAAATTGATGATATTCGACATTTTCCATTTGGTCTCTTTATTTTATTGTTATTCTAGTGTATAGCAAAAGTGAGATTTGTTTCTAGTTATTCATAAGCCTCTATAATGTATGGATATACTCACTCTAATTCAATTATGATGATGTGGTTATTGTATGGGACCTTCATATTGTTATAACTATTAACTATCTACATTATTTTTCGTTAAACAAGTAAAGCATATACACATCTTTCAATGCTCATATTAAAGAAACAATTCATTCCATGTAATTTCCTAATGATGGAAATCACATGTATCATCACTATGTGAGTGGTTTTAACCACCCAACCAACTTTGACCTTATTACCTAATAATAATGTAATAATTCTTCCAACATTCTCCCCTTATTACATCATGATCCAAACATGGGTAAGGATAATAACTAAACACTTAACCATGGATAGGGACATACTCAGATATCCATGAATTTTTAGCCCAACTATATAGGGACACACATACTATCCAAATATCAAATTTTTAAATAAGGATACATGCTGCTATTCACATAATTGTGATTGGAGATACACAAACTATCCATACATCAAATTTGTGAACAAGGACACACTACCATTAACAACACCTATGATTGGGAACATATGCAACCAATCATGAATGCTTGGATAGGGACATATACTATCCATACATTAAGTTGTGAATAGGGACATACACTACCATTCACAACACCTATAGGCTATGATTGGGGATATACACAACCAATCACAAACAACTAGTTGAACTAATTTATATTATCTTGTGAATGGAGACAAATACAACCATTCAAAAATATATTTGTGAATAGGGATACACTCTACTATTCACAAGCACATATCTTGTATTTTTTAGAAGAGATACTTCTCCTCTCTTTCCTGGTGGGAAGGCTTATTTTCATGTGTTGCAATATTGCTTTCTTCATTATTTTCATTTGTAACCAT
Source organism: Wollemia nobilis (assembly GCA_028583015.1). Lineage (NCBI taxonomy): Eukaryota > Viridiplantae > Streptophyta > Pinopsida > Araucariales > Araucariaceae > Wollemia > Wollemia nobilis. The sequence continues at coordinate 4,247,919 of JAQPPZ010002068.1, forward strand.
CGCATTGTTTGGTTTTAATTTTCCATATATCAGTTCCTTGGCTCATTGGATGCAGTTATTTATTATATGTCCTCTTTTTTTGTAATAGAATCACATAAATCTGTCTGTGGATGAAGAACCCTTACTATATTATTTCTTCTTTATAAATAATATCCTTTCTTCATTCATTGAGTCATTTCTCTTAACTCTATTTGCTTTATCAATCAAAGTTGAGACTACATATTCTAAGGTAGGATTAATTTTTTCAATGTGAACACAATATTGGCATAACTAGAAGGTATGTTATTTTAAAAAATAGATTTTGCATCATCAATTTATATCTTGACATTAATTCTAGGTAGTTGATTCATCAAAGAGAGGAACTTATTGATGTGTTGGATGATATCACCACCTTCCTTCATATTTAATACAAATAAATTCTACTTGAGTGTTATCTCTACACTTGACAATTGTGAACCAAAAATATATATTGAGACTCCAAAACTTCTTTTGTAGTCCTTAAGAGATCTATGTGATGTATATATGCATTTGAGAGCCCAAGTCCAATCATTGCTATTGCTCTTCAATTCATTGCAGTCCACTTGGTTACCTCTTCAAGGGTTTGTGATATAAATGCAGTTTTATTCACAACATAACAAAGGTCATTTTTAATTAGAAGTAGTTGAAGCTTCACTTGCCATGTATGAAAATCTCATCCATTAAAATTTTTAATCATCATTGTTTTATCCATGAGTCCCTATATTTCCTCCCCTTAATAAAAACAATCTATACATGTGTCAAGTACTACCAATAATGTACCTTTATAACTCAATTTTACATTAATAAAATGACATTACTTACTAACAACAAAAAACACTTCTAACTTTAGTTAGATCAATATATATAATAATTTTGAAATAATAGATTTCTCTCTCATATAAAACTAATATGACTTGACTTAATAAAAATTATAATGTATTGGAGTCTACAACAAATGACTACTTGACTAAATAATAATATTCATTATACTTCTAGATCCCACCCAACTTACATAACACTAAAAAACAAAAAAATAGAAGTATAGATTTTGTCAAGCTTAATTTATGTTGATGGTCATGATGACTTGCTTTGAATACCATGCATAATGGAATGTTGCATTATAAAATGCAAAAAAAAATTCAACACCTTTGGGAAATATTTTGAGTGGTTCAAATCATGGGGTTGGTAGAACAATTTTTATGAAGCCTCCTTGATGTAATAACATGACCATTAGTCCTAGATTTGAGTAAAATTGATGGTGTTGGGGAGACTCATGCACCCAAATGTACACCCATTACACGACCCAAATTTTACATATTATATGAATAATAATGGACCGTTAGAAGGTGTTCTATAATTCTTTTTCTAACATGTGGAAACTCAGAAAATACAAATAAAAAATGGTTGTTTTGGTTGTTTGTATATTGTGATGCAAGGTGTACTTCTAAATGGACTATTCTCCACTGGTATAGGAAGCAATAGCCACAATAGCAATCATTGCCTCAACATTTTGTGGATTCATTTGCTCCTTTATTTTGTACAATGGCTTAGATCCTATAAAATAGATCAATAGATCCCCATTAGTTGTTGGGCTTCATATAAATTTCACCAACAGTCGATAATCATCAATTCATTGAAGGGAACATCCAAGACATTGAACAATGGTATCAATTTTAAAATGTAATTTAAAATTACTCACTTGACTTTCTCTTCTCTTATCAAGGAAAATATTAGCTCTTGTTTTATCTAGAACAATGCATAAAAAACCACCTTCAATGGAATCAAGTATCTATAAGCTTAAGGAAGCATAGATCAATGTAGAAATCAAAGGTTACAATACCCACAACAAGGTTAATAATGGTGGTAGAAAAAGAGATCCAAATGACTAGAGTGCCTATGAAATTTGATGAGAGAGCTCATTCATGAATCCTTTATCTCAAGCATCCAAAATTTTTAAAATTTTTCTATAGCCCTACGTAGTTTTTGAATTCCACTTCCAAAATCAAAAAATAAAAGCTCACTCCAAACATTCTTCTTCTCTTATATTCTTTACCCTCAACTCGCTTTGATACCAATTATTATAACTATCTGCATTGATTTTCATTAAACGAGTATAGTATATATACATATTTTGTTGTCCAAATTAGTGCAACAATACATTCTATGTGATTTTCAAATGATATAAATCACATGTATCATCACTATGAGAATGGTTTTAACCACCCAAATAACTTTGATCTTATTACCTAATAATGATGTAATAATTCTTCCAACACATATTAGTGTAATTGTTTGATATTTCTTACTTTATTGAAAATTACTTCATATGTTCTCTTTAAAATAACATATCAAAAAATAGGGAAATATGTACTACACTAAATTTTTGACAACCATCTCTAGATGTGAGTGTACAATCATCATTAAATCCTTCTATCATCTTATTGTGTTGAAAGGGATTTCATGCATCTCTATTAGACCACTAAATATTCATGTGTATATAAGGTTTAGGTTCTTGCATATGGATTTAGCTATAACAAATACCATTGCTCCAAAATCCATAGTGGAATTATGTAACAAGAATCCCTTAACACTAAGGGTTATGTCTAATAAAGGTGGAGTCATTTCCCTTGGATTTTGATTTTTATCTTTAATGATAGCCCTCATGCTTGACGTTATGTCATGTGTCACTATATTTGATTTATTTGTTGTTGTAGAATCCTTAGCAATAATAGCCTTTGTGGGCAACTGAAAATTTCCTTTTTTTAATACTTCTTGCAATAGATCAATTGTTCAATTAAAATAAGAGCTTCAAAAATATTTACCTTTATTAGATAATATTTAGGTCTTTTATGATGTTAAATTCTATTGGCTAAGAAAATTTTCATCCTTCTACATGTACCTATGTTACTATGTTATTACTTTTTGCTTGCTCTCATATCATTAAAGGAAACCATTACTTTAATAATGGACTTTATTTGGCCTTTGATGATTCTACCATCTCTACAAATATTTCACCGATAATTTTCTCTATTTTAGCCTCTTTCTCTTTTGGAGATTGTTAAGCTTGGTTACAACTTTATGGGATAGCAACCAAAATTAGAATAACAAGTTCTTTGGAAATCTCTTTCCTATAGGGTTTAGCTTATGGAGCAGGATCTATCCTTATTTAATCTTATGTGCCTCTTCTTAGTATAGTTGAGTTGGATTTCTCATTGGTCATAGCTATTTTTGATCCTTCATAGATTTCTTCCTAGATCTTATGAAGTTCTATTTTATGTAATACTCCATCACACTTGAAGAAATATAAGGAGCAGCCTAATTAAGCCCAAAATTTGAGGATGAAATCCTAATAATGGGATGTCCCTTAGGTACTTATAAAAAAAATAATAATTAGAGGTGAAAAATAGGGGTTTTTGAAAGGGTCCCAACCCTTTATAGAAGGAACTAAATCCATTTAGAAAATCCCAAGGACAACAAAATACAACAAACTTAGAAGATACAATACAAGAAACAACTAAAAATCTAGTATGAAAGTTACAACTTAGAGAGACTAAATTCAAATCAATAGGTTGGATGATCCTAATTGATTTGCTTCATTTTGGATAAGATAACAATAACTTCCATGTCTTCATCCTTCTTTGTTTCAAAATCAAGAGGTTGAATAATCCTAATTACTCTGCTTCATTTTGTATAGGATAACAATAATTTTTATGTCTTCATCCTTATTTATCTAAACCACTGGAAGATACAACATAAAAACAACACAAAAAACAACAAAAAGTTTCGTACAAAAATTACAACTTAGAGAAACTCCATTCAAGATCAAGAGGGTGGATGATCATGATTGCTCTACTTAATTTTGGATAGGATAACAACAACTTCCATGCATCCTTCTTCTTTATCTGAAACACTAGAATATACAACAAAAAAATAATATAAGAAGCAACAAAAAATTCAGTATGAAAGTTATAGCTCAGATAAAATCTATTCAAAATCAAGAGGTTGGATAATTTTGATTGCTCTATGTCATTTTGGATAGGATAACAACTTCCATGTCTTCATATTCTTCTTTTTTATTTGACCCACTAGAAGATACAACATAAAAAAAACATAGGAAACAACAAAAAAATAGTACGAAAGTTACAACTCAAAGAAACTATATTCAAATTATCTAAACCACTATCTTCATATACTCCCAAGTGTACTTCATCCTCTTCTCATTGAATTTCCACATTACCAGAGTTGAATTGATTATCCAAGCCTAAAGTTGAAAGCACATGAAATGGATATAAATCCACCCATATGTCTCCTTCAGAGTTGTTTACTTCTAGATTAGCCAAATAATCAATAACTTTATTCCCTTCCCTAAAAGTATGTATTATTTTAACCTCTTGAAAATATTGAAGCAATATTTTACTATCCCTTATGATTCCTTCCATGGTCCAACTTGGTTGATCCTTTCCAAGTAAATTTTTAATGATGTTAAGAGAATCCCTCTTCAGTACTATAGTAGGAATGTCAAGCTGAGCTAGGGTCTTGATACTAGTTATCATCATCTTAGCTTCAACCACATGACTAGTTTGCATCCCATAATTCTCTGAGTAAGCTCCTATCATATCCCCTTTTAAATTTCTTATCACACCACCTCCCTCAGATTTTCTTAGGTTACCTTTAGAGGTCCCATCAAAGTTAAGTTTTTCCCACCCCTCCTTAGGTGTCTTCCATCTAATATTCTTTCATATTCCCTTCCTTCACTTATGGCCATATCCTATATTTACTTCTAATTTCCAATTATTAGCTATCTCTTTCTCTATTCCCTACTCAACCCCTTCCTCATGCTTACTTATTGATAGGTTCTCCTGTATCACATTCTTAATTCTAAAAAATATAAATTTCTCATCCCTGTAACCATCTCTAAAAATCATGTTATTGCGCTCCAACTAGATACCCCAACAGAAATGATCTAGGAATATATTCCATAAATGAGTCTGGAAATTTTGAAGGGGGTGTGCCATTGTTCAACAAAACTAAGGATAGATTGAGGGGCCACCCAAGAACATTCAAAGGCTTGAAGCATCAAATGAAAAACCTTCCTTGAGAAAGAACAATGAATAAAGAGGTGTGAAACCGATTCTTCATCAGCTTTGCACAAAGGACACATGTTTAAAAAATAGAATCCTCTTCTTCTGAAATTATTAATTGTTATAATTATGTTTTGAAATAATAAGAAATAATAGAACTTTAGGATTTAAGTATTTCATACAAACTCTATTTATTGGGAATTTTGGAAGTTTTTCATCCCTTATCAGCAAATAATCTGACCTAGCTGAGTAAAATCCTGTTGAAGTAGGGGTCCAAATGAGGGTGTCTTGAGTGGGGCTTATAGGGATGTAATAAGAGAGGAGAAGTATTTTGACAAAATATACTTGGTGTTGAGTTTCCTGATCAATGATAGGAATAGAGATATCTTTCCATATTCTCAATAGTCCTTCTCCTTCTAAATAATCACTAATATAAATACCAAATTTTAACTTCAAGGGTTCTATGATCTGTATTCATTACCTACAAGCACAAAGGGGCTTGTCAACTATCCAAGTGTCCTCCCAAAACAAGATGGAATTGTTGATCCCTAATTTCTATTTTAATCCTTTCAATAATAGAGGCCTTGTTTTAATTAATCCATTCTAGAAAGTTGAACTAGAAGGTGGATTTTCACATCTAAATAAGGGGTTGAAGGATTCTAAATACTTAGCTTTGATGATCTTGACCTAGGATGTTTCACTTTCTTTGATTAACCTCCAACCAAGTTTGGTCATAAGAGCTTCATTAAATTTTTGCATTCTCTTGATGCCTAACCCTCCTTCTCTCTTAGGACTACACACTTTATTCCAAGCCACTAGGGGAAGTCTTTGATGTTCCTCAACCCCTGACCACAAGAAATATCTTTGAATTTTCTCAAGAATATTATAAAATTTTGAGGGGATTTTAAACATGGAGAGGTAATACATTGGTAAGGACTAAAGAGTATATTTCAAGAGTTGCACTGTACCTACTTAATATAGGAGAGTCCCCTTCTACCCTACTAATTTGCATTAAAATATTTCTATCACTACATTTCATAGGTCATCTCTAACTCTTCCTTTAAATAGTGGTAATCTCAAATGACTTGAGGGAAAGTTCGCAATTTCACAACCAATTATCCTAGCAATTCCGTTATATCTAGAAGTTAAAGTGTTGATAAAAAAATAGTTTGCTCTTGTTAAAGTTGATGCTTTGATTTGATGTTTGTTCATACTCAAACGTTTTTAACCTCCTAATAATTATTGGTAATTCTAAGTTCAAGCATGAGTTCTTTGTCTCTTTGTAATTTATGGGTGTGGGTCACGCATACCATTGTAAGTGTAGCAATATTTTTTATTCATATTTATTGCTTGACTTATCACATTACAAGATGTTGGATTTGTAATATTGTTTACGAAATTCAATCAATATTATTGCCACAGCATAATTTTTTTATCATTCTTAAAAAAGGCATGTGATATTATTACAAATTACTATGAAAAATATAATTATCTCCCTATATTTCACTAATTATGAACCCATTTATATATATATATATATATATATATATATATATATATATATATATATATATATATATATAATTACTAAACTCAAACTATTGCATTGTCTTTGCATCCACTCAATTTATCAAATGTATCATTAAAGATATCAGTTGTAATGCAGGACATTGGATCTACTACAATGTCACTACCTAAAGTAAATGATACCTATGGAGGAGGTGGAAATTTTGGATATTGAGAGGTAGATTTTGCACATCCATGAATTATATTTATTGGAAGAAGATATGGGGTCTAGGTGGCATCTTATAGACTTGCACCAAAATTTACACCATGCAAATTGCTTCTTGATATACTTTCAAAAAGTTTTGTGGTTTGCTTGGCTGATTCCATTTCTATATCTAATGTCTTTCATGTAATTTACAAAAATATTATAATTATATTGTATTGATAACTCTAGAAATTAAATTATAGGTTTAGAGAAATAGTCAATTAAAGTTATGGATGTCCTTTGAATGATGCCTTGTAATTGTGTTGAATTATAATATTAAAGAGTATTTGTCTAAAAAATCTCCAATACTTTTCATGAATGTATCTATGAGCATAGCCTAATTTGTGATAAAATATTATAGGCTCTTATACCACATCATTGGATTCTCCCAAAATAAAAATGCTAGCAAGCATACAATAATGTCCTTGTCCTGGATATTATGGACTACCATGATGGCATTCAAATATTATAATTTCTTATATGTTATTTTTATCTTCCATTATGCTATGAATGGGTAAGAATTTCATTGCTATGATGGAAATATAAATATAATGTATTTGATTCAATGGATATTGATTATCCCATGGTACATGATTTGTTTGAGCTAGCACTAATAAAGGCTAGGTCATATTTAATCCAAATCTTGGAGAAAAAAACAATCTTGGAATTTTCCTATGATGAGAAATATTTATGCTGATTTGGTTTTGCCTTTTCAAATGAAGATCTAATTCATAAAATATCATTAAAACCTTATCTTGTCTAGTTTTCAACCAAGTAAGCATGTAACAAAGGTTTCACGTGGAGTCACGATAAGTTTAAATTCCTTTAATTTATGATTTTGAAAGCAAATGTGTGTCCCATCAAGCATACTAAAATTTGTTTTATCTATCCACTTAAGGTCATTATTTTATTCTATATAATATGGTTGGATGGCTTGAACTTCACTAGACCAACCTACAAAGATGTTTAACTCCATGATGTAATTTACTTTTATGGGGATAATTTTTAGAGAAATTTTAAATAAGTTTTTAAATAGATTTTGAATCGATCTAATAAAATTATCATTGATGAAGATGTTAAAATAACCATAGTTTCAATATCAAGGAATTAATTCAACCATTTACAAATACATTTAATTATATAAAAATATTAATAAGGAGTGGAGAGAGAATAACCATGGTTATTAACTCAACTGTTTCATAAGGTAAGAGATCATATATAAGATAATTTCATTGAGCATGATGCATAGTTACATTCATTAAATAGTTTATTTGTAGTTATAATTAGACTATAAAAGTAAAATCATAATAATAATAATTTGAAGACTAGAAAAAATACTATAGCCTCAGGTCATATGTAGCTCTTTTTAGTTTTATACATGATGAATCAAGAATTTTTGACACTAAAATCAATGGATAATATGTAAAAAAAATTGGGTTTAGATCATGCATTAATAGAATCAATTGCCTGAATAGTTGAGTAGCCTATTTTGGCTCTAGGTTATTGATTTTTCATTTTAATTGTTTAGCATGATCTGATATTGATGTTCTATTTTTCAATGAGTAATATCATGGATCAACAAATCTAATAGATCATTTCATTACTTTAATGAATCTAATAGAGAGGATATGAAATGAAAAATGAGAAGTTTATTGTTATTTTGTGGACTTTAAAATGGCTTTTTACATAGTACCTAGAGGTAAATTATGGAAAATAATGGAATATCTTGGCATAACAAAAAACTACAAAGTAGTTGTACACAAATTTTATGAGTAGGTGGTAACAAAAATTAAAACTCTAGAAAGGATCATCAAAGTATTTTGGAAGTGATATCAGGGTGAAATAGGGATGTCCATTATCAACTACTTTATTTGACCTTTATATTGACAAACTGGAGTAATGTGTGGAAAGGATGGGAGGAGATGGAATATAATTGGCTACTTATGTAGCGAAACTTCTCCTTTATGTTGATGACCTCATCTTGATTGGTAATACACTTGAAAGTTTAAAATAACATATAAAAGTTTTAGATAATTTTTGTAAAGAAGTTGGGATGCAAGTAAACACTAATAATACTAAAATTATGGTCTTCTCTACTCGAAGAGAGAAAACATAGTAATCTATTTTATTTAAAAAAAATCCTTCATAATAAAATACAAAGACCTTGGGTTAAATTTCCAAAGCAAACTCAATTTGAAAATATGCAGGATGAAACAAATACAAGCAAGATGGAAGGCACTCTACTCGTTTTAAAATAGGGATAAAAAAGTATATTTGTGGGATTGGAAGTCCATTAGGATTATTATTTATTCCAATGGTGTTATATGGGTATGAGGTTGAAGAACACAAGCTTATACTGAGATGGGGGGTGAGCAGTTTAGCGCCCACTTTTTACTTTCTTACCAAACCAATATCAATTAGTGTTCTTAAATTGCAATAACTAAATATAGCAGTGTGCATTAATAACATAGATAGCAATAGTAATAAAGTGCACAAATAACCACATGCAATTGAGACACAATATTTAACATGGTTCTCCAATGTGGGGTAGTCCACAAGAAATTCTCCTTATAATATTTCATAAAGAAATAGGGATCCTTATCCCAATATAAATGATTACTTTGATCTGCTCAAATCTAGGTTGTCCTGATCTGCTCAGGTGGGCTCCACTAATATGCTCAACTAGGCTCTCCAATGATCTACTCAGTTAGGCTATCCACCAATCTGCTCAGTTAGGCTATCCACTGATCTACTCAGCTAGGCTCTCCACTGATCTGCTCAGCTAGTCTATCCATTGATCTTCTCATCTAGGCTATCCACTGATCTGCTCAGCTAGGCTATCCACTTATCTACTTAGCTAGGCTATCCACTGATATTCTCATCTAGGCTATCCAATAATATGCTCAGCTAGGCAACTAGTGTTGATGTGTTTTTTGTTTATATCCTATCTTTTTCACTTCTCACAAATCTGCCTCAACGCCTTCTCACAAGGCTCAAACAATCCTAGTCAAATGCTATCACAAATCTATTCTCCAATCCTTCACAAAAGTCTCAAACAATCCTACTCAAATTATGTCCCAAATCTGTCCACAAATTTGTCCCAAAAAGCCTTCTCAAAGGCTCAACCAATCATGCACAAAAGTTGTCTCAAATCTATCCAAAAATTTTGTCCCAAAAGCCTTCTCAAAGGCTCAACCAATCATGCACAAAATCTGTCTCAAATCTGTCTAGAAATTTTTTTCTAAAAGCATTCCCAAAGGTTCAACTAATTACTCTCAAGTAGCACTCAAATCTCAACCACAAATCAATGAAGGCAAGGCTCAATGATGAACTCAACAATGGATAACAAATGAATGATGACAATACTCAACAATGTGCTCAACAATGAATGGCAATGTACTCTTCAATGGATGACAATAATGATCCACAATGATCTCAACAATGTATGATAAATTATCTCTCAAATAGATGACAACAATGCTCAACAATGTACTCTCAAATGGATGACAACAATGCTCAACAAGCTAATCTCAAATGGATGGCAAATGGTCTCTCAAATGGAAACCTCTCCAAGAAATAACAATGAGGACTTCAACCAACCAAGGACAATCTCCACAAGTGATAACAATAGGTTCTCAATAATATATTCCTCATGCAATGTCAATAAGCTCTCAAGAAACAAGCACAACTTCCTCAAGCAAAGAGCTCTCAAATAGCCAACAATTATCTCCTCAAATGAAAGACAAATGTATCCACAAGTGACTAGCAAATTATCTCCTCAATGGTCTCAAATAGTGGAAATGTACTCTTCAAGTAATCAACAATAATCTCCTCAAAGCAATAGCGAAAACCTCCTCAATAATGGCAATACTCTCAATGAACTTCACTAAAGCAATCATGGAACTCAAGTATCAATTTTATCCATAAAATTGATTTTCTAATCCATCCACTTCCTCTCAATAGCCAAGGCACATAATCAAGCAATTTGTCTTCAACTTCAAACCCTAACTCATGTGCATGTCTTCTAACTCAAGGTAGCAATTAACTAGGTCTCAAGTTTTCTAGTTTAATTTCATAATTAAATCATGCACTAGGACATATAACAAGTTCAACACTTTTCAACCTTATAACTCCCTAATTTCATTAACACATACAACAAGCACCTATGCTTTTATTTTTAATTCCACATATTATAACTCCACATACAACAATCACAATTATTTATTTCCACACCTTATATCTCCCTAATCACACACAGCAATAACAAATATTTAATTCTACACCTTATAACTCCCTAAGCACATTAACACATACAACAAGCATTTATTTCCCTAAACTCCTTATGACTCCCTAGTTATCACAAAAATAATTTTAATGCACCAAAAATTTGGTAATAAAAAATATTACCATGCGTTGGAGATAAATACCTTTATTCAAAATTTGCTGCCTTCACAACCTTTGAAATCGATAATTCCTTTGCCAAAAATCAATGTGCCTTCACACCTTCGAAATCGTCAATGCCTTGCCAAAAATAAATGCACCTTCACACCTTTGTGGGAGTCAAACTTTGTTCCTCTTGCCTAGCATTGTGAGGAACTTACCACGTGGGCATCAGCCCACATTGGGATTTTAATCACAAACACCCAACTTTAACCTGTGCTCAAATCTGAAACTCGATTTTACTATCTTAGCAAAACACTTTTCCCTTGGCGGGATTCGAATTGCGAACCTACCTTGTGTAAAGTTCATGCGCTACCAACTGTGCTATAGGCTTCTGTGTGACATCACTTTCCCATGTTGTGTACTTGACCTTGCTCTCAAATAAAAATTTATTTATCCTTCTTTCTTTGTTGCTTTCCTTTCAATGACTCTCTCTCATGCGCTATCTCAAGTTTTCAATAAACAAAGGATTTTACATTTTATTTATATGCACCTCCATGCCTTCGAATGAAATCAGTGAATATTTATTTATCTCCTCAACCTTTGCACATCGGTGGATAATGTAATACAACCTTAGACCTTAGAATTATTAAATAAAAATTTAATAATTCACCTTTTAACTTTGAATTGGGATATCTCCTTCATTATTTTGAATTTTGTCATGAAACTTGTTGCACCCAGGTTTTATTGGAGTTCCTTTTCATTCATAATAATTTGGATAAGTCTTAGCATAGTGGTTTTAATGAAAAATCATTTCCAATGGTTTTAATGAAAACCCTTTCCATTGGTTTTAATAAAAAACCCTTGCCGCTGGTTTTAATAAAAACCTTTACCATTGGTTTTAATAAAAACCATTAATATAATATTTAAAAAATTAAATATTATATGCCTCTTGTGCCACAAAACCCTGTATATATCCTTGCTCTCCAAAATATCATAAATGATTATTTATGAAGTGCTTTTGCCTCCAAAACTCAATGTGATCCATGTGACATCAATGACAACACAAAATAACTCAAATTGCCAACAGAGGTGTGGGCTAGCAATACATCAAGTTTTAAATTAAGACAAATAGAAAGAATTCAAAAGTAGATAATTACAAATAATATTAGAATTAAAGCATCATTCCATATGATATTTTACTTGCTAAAATAGGGAATTTTCTAATATAAACAAAAGCTATGGTAAGACTATTAGGGATCCTAAACAAAATAGAAAGAGTTGAAGATAGTAGGTTACCAAAATAGAAGAAACACTTATTAGAAGAAAAGACACATGGATGAAACAAAATAATAAATGGATCCATATCTCTACATTTTGGATCCATTTTGGCTATCCAACCATGAGGATCATGACCCTCAAAAGTGGGCATATCAATGCATGGAAAATTATTAGGGCCTCTCGGTTGGTGATAACCCATATCCCTCTCCTGATCTTGGTTATACCGTTGTCTATGATAGCGATCCCTGTAATTATCCGAATTGCCTCCTTGCTTTTCCCAATCGTCATCCTGAGTGTCATTTTATTCATTCCTTTGGGCATGGGAGTGATTGTGGGGATTAGTATTGGGATTACGCTGGTTTTGTGCACTCACTAGAGTTTTTAGGTTTGCACTCATTTATTGCATACCATCTATTAAGAGTCGAAGAGCTTCATCATTGGAAATGATCGAGTTACTTGAATTTCCTTGTGTGATGTTGTCGTGAGTTGGGGAGGGTTAGTAGCCATAGTGTCTACCAGTGGATGATGTGGATTATAACTGCCAATTTTGAAAGAAGGATAATTTTTTTTACCTGGGCTTCGATTAGGTCTTCTTGCACTTGTATTGGGAATCTCTGAACTTGATAGTCGATCGTCAGGTCCCTTGGTCCAACTTCTACTCATGCACTATTTAAACTTTCCAGATTAGCAATCCTTGAACGTCCAATTTGTAAAAAAGTTGGTTGAATTCGGTAGCAAAATTGGATTTCGCTTCAACTGTCGCTCCCACTGCGATGCGGAGTGTAGTGCACACTAACCCTTGACTTTCAGATTTTAGTGTAACTTATCTGGATTCGACTGACAGCGAGGACTGGTGACAGGCGACAGAATGGGACGAAACGACCGAAGGATCAAGACGCGAGGAATTCAGACTAACCACGACACACGAACAAAATGAAACATGAAAGGAACCACGATGCGTGGACAGAATGAGATACAAAATGCGACAGAATAGGACACGAGCAAACAAAATAGATGCGAGACACAACAAAACACGAGACGCGATAGAATAGGACATGAACTGATAGAACAGACGCGAGACACAACAGAACACAAGACGTGATAGAACAGGATACGAGCGGACGGAACAGACGCCAGACGAGTGGACGAAAGAGACGTGATTAGACGAAACTGAAGGACTTGTTACGCACGAAGGAGCTCCCAACATGTGACCACAGTCACGACGTATAGGGTGTGATGCCGAATATTTAAACCCTTTCGCAAATGAAACACTGCCAATGTGGGATAAATAGCAAAACCCACGAAGGAAAAAAAAATTTAACTGACGTCAGCATCGAAAATAAAATAAAAACCTTATGTTTTTTGTTGGAAATATGAAAAAATTGTGAATTTGATTGGCCAACGGCATCGTGAGGAATTGTAGGGTATTTTCGCCGGATTTTCAAATGCTCGTGACTGTTAAATATTATAGGGGCCGCCTGCAAGCTGAGTGCTGCCTGTGGATGGCTGCGGACTATAGCGTGCTGCCAAGGGACGTTGGCTGTAGTGGAGACACAGCTGCTAAATACTGTAGCGTGCTACCAGTGGCTCTCAATGGATGTTGGCTACAATGGAATCGCAGCTGCAGCGTGCTATCAATGACGCCTGCGAAGGTGTGCTTCAAGATCAATATTTGAAATCTGATACCACTTGCAGAGAGACAAGTACGGGGTCTCTCTGGTTAACCAACAAAAATAAATTTAATTCAAAAAAATAATGCCCGAACGATTCACAGTGACTCTCAATAGTTCAAAGAATGAAATGAAATAATGAATCAAATCTTAGTAAGAATATAGTGCCACTAGGAGGGCAGATCCCGCCGTGAAGGCTAATGCGAATTGCAATAAAAAATAAAAAAACACGATGATTTAATTTAATTAAACTATCTAATATATATATGAATTGTTAACTCTTGGAATACCTAGCTGACGGCTAGGTTTGGTGTGTAACAAATAATGCCAAGTGGATGTGTTTAGGATGAAACAGAAATATGACATATTTCCAAGCAACCATCTAGTCAAATTTAGGTAGTAGGCACTTTTGAAGATAATCCACAATTAACCTTTTGCTTGATTAACAAATTGATTTATCCATGGATGTTAATCTATAGATTTTCCAACCTATTAGGTATATGATTAGTAAGATTATGATATTGTAATGACATCATTGCATCCAATCAAATTAGAAAGTTTGTAGAATGAAGGAAAGCCTAGGTTGTTAAGCATTTGGTTATATAAATTATTTAATGATGATATTTCCAGTAAGTATTTATGGTATTTTCATATTTTAAAGATACTTTTATAGTCTAGGCTACTTGATCCATCATTTATGAATATTTAAGGGCTCCATGGAGATTCTAGAACAACAAAAAATAGTAGTATCCAACTTGAAATGACAAGTATTGGAAAAGGACTCCAAATTTAGCATGAATGGACCAAAAGAGAAGCACATTATATAAGTTTTTTTGGACAAAAATAGAGTTTGAAGTATAGATCTAGTAACAAAATAGATATTCCAAAAATTCAATTAAAAAATACATCATTTTTATTCTAAAAAAATGTATTTTACTACTTCTAATGTTTTAATATTTTTGTATAGGAAGAACATAATAAATAAGTGCTATAACACCTTATACACCTATTCCTAAATACTTTGTTGCTACTCTTTAATTTCTACATTTAGTCAGACTAACAAACTACTTTTTAATTTATTTTTGCAATGGTGTATGGTGCTTGGCAAAGTTCTCTTGTATGGATATTTATATTTTGATTGATAATTAAGTTAAATACTATGATTATTTCTAAACTCTATACATTCTAGTCCTTTGTAGTATATACATTGACTAATATTATGGATGGTTGAATGGTAGATATATGGATTGTAGTTTTTTGAGGATGTCTTTATGATCATTAGTTTTGATCATTTGAAATTTATTTGATGATATTATTTAATGAGAATTTTTATAACCCTTTTAGCCTCAAGCAATAAAACTATTGGAGGTTTTACATTATTTGACCCCATTGTAAATATTTAGTTTAAAGTGTGAGTTTGGTTTTATGAATATAGTATATTTCTAGTTTATAGGAGTGTACAAGTGTCATGTCATTAAGTGTGTGAAGTGTCTAGTTAGGAAGTGAAGAGTCTTTGAGTGACGTGTCTAGTTTAGAAATAGGGAGTTACATACAATAATGAGATACTTTATCCTTATGTAATATGTGGGATTTTTATGTAAGAAAGAATATGAAGAGTCAAGTTCTCCCATAGTTTGAGGAGAGAAAAACCAAGAGTCATCTAATGTGAAATATCTCATGTTTCTTTATATCGAGACAAAGCAATGTAATCTGTAACTCAAATAAGCTTTGCTTTATGCATAGCTTGAGTTTTGATCAATAAATATTTTTGAGTGATTTTATGATATTGATGTTCATGGATGTATATTGATGATTATTTGATATTGATGATATATTGTGAATGATATATTTGTGATTCTAGGAAGTGAATCCTATGAGATTATCCTTCATATTTGATAATAATGGTATCAGAACCACTATGTTATAGATAAATAAGAAGAGACTTGGTGGTTACAAAGTATTTTTCTTATGGCAATACAAAGAAGAAGAGACTTGGTGGGTACTAGACTTTTTTATTACGTCCAAATTTGAAGGAAGATTCTCTATTAGGAAGCACAAGCTTGGAGAATTGGAGGATAAAGGAGTGAAGAGAATGATTGTTGGAGATATTTGTTGGAATATTCTAGGAGGAAGTTTGATTGGAGATAAATTTTCTAGAAGAGGAGAACATATTCTAGAGAACATTTTTTGGAGGAGAATTTATGGAGAATTATGAAGGTCGTGGAGCTTTTGAGAAATCTATCATGTTGTAGTTTGAACTGCAAATTAGAAATGCGAGTATAGACATGAAGATCGATGTGTGGAGAGACTCTAGAGCCATAGAAACTAGAGCCATGAGTAGAAATTCAAAATGCAACTAAGAAATATTGAAATCATTGTTGAAGGTGAAACGTTATATGCACTTGATTACTTCTTAGTAATGTGCCTACACTTCAACAATAGTTGTGTTTTAGAGAATACGTTCGCATTAGAGGAGAACAAGGAGAGCGCTAAAATAAGCTAAGATTAATTTTTGAATTATTAAATCTTGGACGCATATATTTCTAGATATTATTAAATTGAAAAGTAATTTATTTTAGGAGTTATAAGAAGTGAACTAATTAATTTAAAGTGGAGAGATAAGAAGAATTAATTTGAAATTTGAAATTATTGAATGATTGAGAGCTATTAGTGTAATTAATTAATTAATTAATTAGTTAATTGAATGATTAGTTAATTGAATGATTTAATGATTGAAGAGAATTTAATTGAAAGGAGGAAATTAAATTTGAAGAATTAATTTGATAAATTGATGATTGAATTCATTGAAAGAATAAATTATTTGAATAAAGAAGAATTTGTTGAATTATTGGAAGAAATTAATTTGATTGGAGAATTGATTTTATAGAATTAATTATTGAAGGAGAAATTAATGAAATATTGAAAACATATTTTGAAAATTTGAATTATTTATTAATTGGGATATATAAGAAGAATTGATGAAATACATTTGATGATTGAAGAATTGAAAATTTTAACTGTTACTTGAAAGGGAGGTATAATAAAAAAATTTGAAATTTAGTATTGATTGAGAAAATGATTTTAAGAAAACAATCAACATGACAACTAAAAGAAGAAAATAGGTATTTAATGTCCATCATCAAAACATAGTGTAATTAAAGAAAAGACATCAAGAAATCAATTGCAATAAAAAAATTCAAACAACGAAATAACAAAATTGATGAACATCTATAATTTATTTATAAAAAGAAAATATAGAATGTCTTTGATACTTCAACATTACCTACATTGTCTTATAAAAAATTCTAATAGCAATTATGAGCATCATATTGCAATAGATATCAATATATGGAAAAATGCATACAAGGAAATGATTATTCTAAATGATATCAAGACAAAAAAAAAAGAATCAAAGAATAAATATTTAATGAAAGATGCATGTTGTAATACTAATGATCTTCAAAAGAAGGATGATAATTCAAAATATGGAAATAATATACATCGCATGGAAAAATGTAATCATTGTAATAGATTTGGACACAAGGAAGAAAAATGTTGGAATATTTATCCTTGTAAATTTTGTGGAAGAACTAATCATCCTCAAGAACATTGTTGGCACAAAGAAAACAATCATAATGATAAATGAAAAAAAATTAATGATGGCATTGGACAAGCTTCTTGAGAGAATTATATTTAGAACAATTCCAGAAGCATTTAGAGGCATAATGTGAGCAATAAAGGAATGGACTAAAAATACACAATACTAGAACTGCAAGCAACATCAAAACCAGAACCAATGAATGAAGATAAAATTACAAGAATTAGAGATTAAATATTGGATATCTTTATACCAAATAATGTAATATAGGGGGGGTGGTAAAATGACTAGTTGTTGCAACTATGGTAATGGGTCCTTTGTTATTCAAATTTCTGAAGGCGAAAAGGATTTAATTCAAATTTTTGGAAGGCGGGAGGATGGTCTCATGACCAGTTCTGTTCCACAAGGCACTTTCACTTCTGAGGATACTATCAAATCCTCTATTTTTCATATTTCTGAAGGTGGGAAGGATTTTATTCAAAATTTTGGAGGATGGGAGGAAGGTTTTAAGACCAGTTTTGTTCTGCATGGCACTGCCACTTCTGAGGATACTATTAAATCCTTTTCCTTTGGGAGGAAGGATGATCATAACTTTTTTTTTGCTCCACCTGATTCTGCTGTCTCCAAGGATTCTGTCAAAGCTTCTCCTTCGGCAGGCTTCGTTGCTCCTACGTCCACCCCTTCCATTCCTTCTCCTAAGGTGGGCCAAGCTAATTCTTCGTCTAGCAAGGTCACTTCCTTTTGGGGGGATGACATTCCACCTTCCCCTAAACCTTCCTTCGCTAATGTTTTGGGCTCTTCTTCTTCCTCTGTTGACCCTTCACCACCACCTTTTGAAGTCTTTGGGAATAGAGTTAAGATCCCTGAATGTGTGGTGAATAAATTCTTAGCCAAGGAATCCTTTTCTCTGGTTGGGAAAGTGGTTGGAGGAAATCCCAACCTTGACACTATTAAGTGTTGGGCCTTTTCTAGATGGAAAGTTAGAGGGTCCCTACAAATTGTTGGCCTATCTAATGCTTTTTTTGGCATTCGCCTGAATGCCAAAGAAGATTCCATTCAAATTATTCTAGAGGACCTTGGTTCCTTGGGTCCAAAAGTGTTTTTTTGATGAAGTGGACTCCTGGTTTTGACCCAGCAACTCAAAGCATCAATCTAGCTCCTATCTGGGTTAGACTTCCAAATATCCCCTGGCATCTTTGGTGGGAATCTATCATCAAAGTTGTTGCTTCGACTATTGGAAATTTGCTTCTTATTGATAGGGTCATGTTGTCTAGATTGAGGATGCACGCTGCTCGCTTTTGTGTCAATGCTAATATTGATTCTGCTCTTCCTACCTTTTTTGAGCTGGAACATGGGACCTTTCTCCATAAGCAAGCTATTGAATATGAGAACAAACCTCCCTTCTGTATTGAATGTTAGACTCAAGGGCATCTTCATGCTTAGTGCCCTTCACTCAAGAAACATACAGTCAATGTTGAGCCAATTCAGGATACTCAAATCACTGGCAAAGGAAAGGAACTTCATACACCTTTCAAAAAGGATAAAAGAAGATTTCATCCTTCCAAAGGAATCACTTTCAAGCCCATCAAGGATCAAAAAATTTAGGATGAACGAGGCAGATCTTCTTTTAGCAAGTCTCCAAATGATAAAGGGAAAAATGCTTCCTCTATGATTGCTCATAATGAGGTTAGTCTTTTTGCACTTCCTAATCAATTTCAAATTCTAAGAGATTTAGATCCTGAGATTGTTGTTGACAAAATCAATAATCTTGATCCTGAGTCAATTCCCTCTTTGGATCCAATGGAAGTCCAGCAAGAACCATTCTCTGAACCCTCGAATGATAATCCCTCATCCCCAAACTGAATGATAATCCCTCATCCCTGGTTGATTTTAATGAAGACCAACCTCTAGTTGATGAGGTTTCCATCCCTTCCTCCTTTTTTGAACCATCTAGTCCTGTGGTTCAAAAAATATCTGCTAACAATTTCAGCCCAAAAATGACCAGAAGCCAAAAGAAATCTCCCATTGATTGTGGAGTTGAAAAAAAGTGAGGAAGGCCCTCTAATTATGATCAATGGAAGTAGGGTGTAAATGAAGATATTGCTAATGGAGTACAAAAGACTCTATTTTCTGCTGGTATTAACCTTTCCAAGGAAGAATCAAAGTGCACCAAACCTCCCCAACCACATGGAAAGGGAGGCAAATGAACCTCTAAATATTCAAAATGAAGATCCTCTCATGGAATGTGAGAGGCCTTAATGGTCTAGCTAAACAGAGGTTAGTTAAATCATTAAGGAAGGAAATCAGACCTACCATTTTTGTGATCCAAGAAACCAAGGTTAGAGAGCCTCAGGACAAAAATATCTACAATTATATTTGGAAGAATTGTGAATTTACTACTTGCAATGCCAAAGGTGTGTTAGGAGGCCTGTTGTGCTTATGGAACCCAAATATTGTAGAAGGAAATCTTATCCATTCCAATGATGAGATGATGAGCATTCTCTTTTTTGACAAAGACAATAACTCACCCTGGGTTCTCACTAATATCTATGCACCCAATTCCATAAATGGGAGGGCTCGCATGTGGAATATCTTATCTTCTATCAGAAGCACCTTTCCTAATCTCCCATGGATCCTCACGGGTGACTTCAATACCTCTTTTTTTCCCTCTGACAAGAAGGGAGGGGTTGGCTCTTTTTCCAAAAGTATGGAGGATTTTTAGGAGTTTATCAATGATCACAATCTGATGGATGTAAATTTAAAAGGCAATCAATTTACCTGGTCAAATAGAAGGTGTGGGTCTCACCTAATTCAAGTCAAACTTGATAGGGTTTTATTTTCTTAGGAAGCTCTTGCCATTTTGGGTGATGCAAATCTTCAATATCTTCTCAATATTGGCTCCGACCATAGTCCTATCCTTTTAGATACCAACAACCCCAAAATTTTCAAAACTCCTTTCAGGTTTGAAGCCATGTGGATGTTACATCCTGATTTTAAAGAGAGGATAAACCAGTGGTGGCAATCTGATGTTCAAGGAACTCCTTCCTTTGTTTTAGCCCAGAAACTCAAGACCATCAAAGAAAATATAAAAATATGGAATAGAGATATATTTGGAAATCTCTTCCAGAACAAACAGGATATCAAGAATAGGCTAGCTATAATTGAAAAAGAGAGCCAGGAAAGAGGAGATTATTCTGCTGAGGTGAGAAGTGAAGAGAGGAATTTATTAGCTCAATATCACAATATCCTTCAATGTGAGGAAACATTTTGGAGACAGAAATCTCATGATATTTGGCTAAAAAAAGGAGATTCCAATACAAATTTCTTTCATGTTTCTACTATGAGACACCGAAGCAACAACAGGATCAAAGAAATTCATAGCCAGGATGGAAGGATCATTAATGATATCAAGGAAATCAGATCTGAAGGGATAGCTCACTTCATGCAATTGCTCCAGGAGGATTGCAGACCTAATTCTCATGCTGCCATGGATTTCTTCCTTCAGTTTATTCCTCATATTATCTTTGATAACATTAATAGTAAACTCAATGTTGTTCTTTTTGATGAGGAAATTAGAGTTGCTTTGTTCTCAATGAAACCTGACAAAGCCCCTGGTCCTGATGGCTTCCCTCCAAGATTTTTTCAAGCCTTTTGGGATTTAGTTGGTAAGGATGTTTGTAATGCCATAAAAGAAATTCAAATTTCTAAAATTATTCCCAGAGGCTTCAATTCCACCTTTATTGTGCTCATACCAAAACATCTGAATGCAAGTAATTTTAATGAATTCAGGCCGATTAGCCTCTGCAATGTTATATACAAAATTTTAACAAAAGCCATTACTATCCACTTGAGGGAGGTGATGCCTTTAATCATTAATCAGTTTCAAGGAAGTTCTGTCAGAGGAAGATCCATCTTGGATGGCATCATTTCAGTTCATGAAGCAATTCATTCTATATCCTCCAATAAACGAGTTGCCTTCCTTCTTAAACTTGACATGAACAAAGCTTATGACAGACTCAATTGGGATTTTCTTCTAGCCATCCTGAACAAGTTTGGCTTTCATCCTGATTGGATTTCCTTAATCAAAGGATGTATTTCTTCAGCCTAGTTTTCTTGTCCTCATTAATGGCTCTCCTGCAGGATACTTTTAGAGCAGTAGGGGTTTAAGGCAGGGAGATCCTCTATCTCCTCTTCTTTTCATTATTGTTGTTGAGGCTTTAGGCAGATCAATCATGGCAAAAAAAAATGCAGGTCTAATTTTTGGACTTCAGGTTACCTCTCAATGTAATCCCATCACTCACCAACAATTTTTTGATGATACCCTATTGTCTACCTTTGCCTCCATCAATGAGGCCAAAATCATCAAGTGCATTCTCCTCTTGTATGAAGAAGTTGTTGGCCAAAGGATAAACTTTCAAAAAAGTAAATTATATTTTCTTAATACTCCTATAAGAAGACAGAATATCATTGCCAATATCCTTGAATGTTCCATAGCCCATCTTCCTTCATACTATCTAGGCTTACCTCTTTTCATTGGAAATGTCAAAGAAAGCCTATGGGATAATGTCATTGAAAGACTGCAAAAAAAGCTATCTACTTGGAGAGGTAATATTTTGTCTCAAGCAGGTAAAATCACTCTCACCATGGCTTGTCTCCAAAGCATTCTAGTTTATTTCCTTTCTCTATTCAAAGCTCCTGTAAATGTTTATCAAAAAATAGAAAAAATCCAAAAACATTTTCTTTGGACAGGATCGGAAAATAGACACAGATTTCATTTAGTTGCTTGGGATAAAGTTTGCAAACCCAAATAATAGGGAGGGTTAGGGCTTATAAGGATCCATCTTCTCAACCTTTCTCTTCTTGCTAAGAAATCCTGGTGACTCATTTCCAATGACAATGCTGATTGGGTTAAGATTATGAGAAGGAAATATCTTCAGACCTCTGAATTCCTTTTCGATGAGGTTCCTTCTACTGGGTCCGCCTTTTGGAAATCCATTTGTATGGCTCACCCCATTTTAAAAAAGGGATTAAGATGGCAATTTGGAAATGGAAAATCCATTTTCCTTTGGGAAGACAAATGGCTTGGTGATCGTCCTCTAATCCAGATTCCTATGCTTCAAAGGATAATCAACATTACTAAACACCTGGTTGGACCGTTAGTGGTTGATTACATTTCTTCAATAAATGAAACCTTGAGCTGGAAAAGACTTGATTTCCTTGATTATGAGGCTGATATTTCATGTTTGCAAGATCAATTATCTTCAATAAAAATTCTAGCAGGAGATTCTTTAGATCATCCAATTTGGGAACCCACTGATTCTGGAGAATTCTCAGTTAAATCAGCTTATTTTTTGTCCATCAATACTATTGAAACTCCTATTCCCTTTAAGATGGTTTGGACCAAAACTCTGACTCCCAAAATTACCTCTTTCTCTTGGATTTGCATTCAGGATCGTATCCTTACAATAGAAAACCTTATAAAAAGGGGTATTCTTCTTCCTAACAGATGTTACCTGTGTCTGTCTGATTGGGAGTCTACTTCTCACCTATTTCTATTCTGTTCCTTTTCAAGAATGGTGATTAGCAATATTTTCCTCAAATTTCATTTAGTTTGGGCCTATCCTCCTTCCATTGTCGAATTGTTCCTCCAGTGGCCAAATCCTTTCAAGAATCCTGTGCTCGCAAGATTATGGAAATTTTGTTTACAGCATTACCTTTGGCAAATTTGGCTTGAACGTAATAGAAGAGTATTCAACCAAAAAGCCTTGGATGCTGACCTCATTGCCAATAAGATCATCCTGTATGCAAAGGAAAATGTCATCGTAGCCCCTTTTGATCCTTTTCCATGTCTGCATTTTGAGAAAGCTATCCTTAAGTCATGTCATGTTGAATTAGACACTTCAAGACCAGTTAATCCTTCATCTTCTAGGACCAACATCAAGTGGCATCCTCCTCCGGTAGGGTGGGTTAAGCTCAAATTTTATGGAGCTGCTAAAGGTAATGCTGGAGCTGGAGGAATTTTTCGTGATCATCTTGGCAATTCCATTTTTTCTTACTTTGAACCTTTGGGTGTTCTTTCCAATCATTCAGCTGAAGCCAAGGCTTTATGGAGAGGCCTCCAATTCATCAAAAATATTCCAGGGAAGATCATTGTGGAAGGAGATTCTTTAAACATAATCAATTATCTAAAAACTTCAAAACCTAGCAGTTGGAGGATTAGAACCATAATGGAAGAGAGCAAACAAATCCTACTATAGCAAAATGACACCATTGTTCAACATGCCTTCAGGGAAGCCAATTTTGTTGTTGACATATTGGCTAACATTAGAGTGAATGCCCATGGTTTGCTGATGTGGACCGACATTCTTCCTCCTAAAGTTGTTGAGCTCATCAAGCATGATAAAAATATTGGTAATCATGATGAATCTTGAGCATTGTGTTCAATTTTTTGTTCGATGCTTCCTCATGCATGTGAAGCCTTGGGTTTATTCCCTCATAATTAAGAAATATTTTAATTCCATATTGATGATATTTTCACATTACTTGCGTTGTCTTGCATTGGATTATGTTCACATGACCCTTTTTGATATAATTTTAGGTTATCCACCACCTCTTTTTCCTATTTGTGCTTATTTTTTGATAACCGATTCTTTTTTGAATCCCAATGCTAAGCCCAACATGATTTTTAATCATACCTTCCTCGTGCCTTTTGATTTTTGCCATCTGGATTTTTTGAGAATCATCTGTTACCATTTTTCATTTTGCATTGTTCTGAGATTTAATTTGGTGAACTTTCCAATCCTTTACGTTTCCTGTGCCAGCTCCACCTGTTGGCTCCATTTTTTGAGCATCCCCAAGAGTCAACCTTCTCTATGGATTTTGAATCTCCCAATTACCTATTGCAATTTTTGACACCAAAAAATCCTCCTAGTTACCACCTACAACCAATCCCCTTCCTCTGTGAAGGTTTTTCCCTTTTTGAGGCATCCTTACTGGTTTCCTTGCTGGCTCTAGAGCTGCACTACCACTTTCCATTTATACTTCCCTATGCATGCTATGTTTACTCATCATCCTTTCTCCAAGTGGCTTTACCTATTTTTTTTGGCATTCCCCTTTTTCCTCCACTTCGTTGCTCTCTAATTTTAATCATGAAAGAAGGAAAACCTGTGTTCATCGAGCCTGAGATGTTTGAAATGGAAGCTATTGCTAATGACATATTTAAGGAAAAATGTGGGCTTATTATCTTTTTCAAGATGTTTTCTAGCATTGATGGGGAGGTGACTAAAGCTTTTGCTACCTCCTAGGACAATGGCATAGTTACCATTCATGGCATGGAGTTTTAGATCACTATGGAGTTGTTGGGAAAACTGACGGGGAAAAATATTGATGGTAAGGTAATCAGGAGAAACAAGCACAATTGGGACGCAGAGTTAGCTCACTTTGAGAAGAACTCGGTGATCCACAAGCTGCATAAGAAAGGTTTGTATCGCCACCACCTCTCTACACCTTGGAAGGAAATCCTTAAACCCATTATGTAGTATTTAACTTCTGATAATCCTGAGTCTCAGCTTTTTTGTTTCCATTTAGCCTTCATTAACCATTTTCATGAAGCTAAAATGATGAATATCCCAACCTCACTTTATTGGTCCATGGATTATGCAATAACCTCCACCCGTACCAAAAAGGAAGAGGGTTTGCCCTGTCACCAGGGACTTTTTAGAATCCTTTATAGGTTTCTCCTCCTGAAGTTTCCCAAAGGAAATATCCCTGCCCTAGATTTAGATGAAGAAAACTCTTCTTCGATGCCCAACCCTAAAGCCTCTAAACCAAAGAGAAAAGACAAGAGTGATAGACCTCATTCTGGATCCAATATCAAGAAAAAGGTTAAGATTGAAAAAACACTTGTTCATTGTTCCCAGAGACTCAAATTCAAGGAAGTTGTTGAAACCCCTCCTTCCACTTCTGAGAAGCCCTTGAAGGATCTTTCCAACTCCCCTGATATTGTTGAAAAATACCTCCACAAGCTTGCTGTCCATGCCACTTTTGTTACCATTAATCATTTGGAGACTACTCATATGGCCATTGGTGTTGAGCAAGGTGCAGAGAAAGCAGTGCAAAAGTATTGTAATTGTTGTCAACACAGACAGATTGATGCAGTTGATGCAGTTCAGAGATCAGTCAGATCAAGTGCAGAAAATTTCAAGAAAAACAGAGGGGACCCAGATTCAAAAAGTTGCAGAAAAAGACAAGGAAGAAAACTGTCGCGATATCGCGACATGTTTTCTGTCGCGATATCGCGACAAAAATGAGGAGAGAGAAAGTGCATTGAAAAATGTCGCGATTTCGCGACATATCCGAGGAAAGAGAAAGTGCAAAGAAAAATGTCGCGATTTCGCGACATATCGGAGGAGAGAGAAAGTGCATTGAAAAATGTCGCGATTTCGCGACATATCGGAGGAGAGAGAATGTGCAAGGAAAAATGTCGCGATTTCGCGACATGCTGGAAGGAAAGAAGCCAAATCGAGAAACTGTCGCGATTTCGCGACAAGTTTGAAGCAAAGGCACCAAGGATGAAAAATGTCGCGATTTCGCGACACATCGGAGGAGAGAGAAAGTTGATGAAGAAGTTGTAGCGATTTCGCTACATGTCTGAGTTTCGCCAGCATAAGCAAAGAAAAAGCACCAAGTGAGAAAAGCGTAGCGATTTCGCTACAAGCTTGAGACACTAAGAACAAAAGTGCAGCGATTTTGATACAGCTTCGAGTTGCAAGGTGAAAAGTAGTAGCGATTTCGCTACATGGTCAAAGTGCAAGGCAAAAAGACGTAGCGATAGCGCTACAAGTTTAAAATACAAAGTGTAAGAATGTAGCGATTTCGCTACAAGTCCCAGATGCAAGGCGAAGAATTGTAGCGATATCGCTACCAGTTCAAAAATGCAAGTGCAAGAGTTGTAGCGACTTCGCTACAGGTTTAAAATGCAACGTGCGTAGGTGTAGCGATTTCGCTACAGGTTGAAAGTGCATAGTGTGAAGGTGTAGCGATATCGCTACAAGTTCTAAATGCAAAGTGGAAAGGTGTAGCGATGTCGCTACACGTCGGAGTTTTGCTAGATGCAGCAATGAAAAACGGTAAGTCTGAGAAGTGTAGCGATTTCGCTACCACACGAAGAAAGAGTTGTACGGAGATCGAAAGTGTCGCGATATCGCGACAACTTCAAAGATGACGTCAGCAAAACCAAAATTGTCGCGATATCGCGACAGGGTGAACAAGAAGCCTCATTGGAAGCAAAAAGTGTCACGATTTCGTGACAACTTTGATGATGACGTCAGCAAAGCCGAAAGTGTCACGATTTCGCGACATGTTCCATTTTCGCGGTTGCTGGCAAAGAAGAGTGTACGGAAGCCGAAAGTGTCACGATTTCGAGACACCAGGAAGGATGACGTCAGCAAAATGAAAAACGTCACGATTTCGCGACATCAGGAATGATGACATCAGCAAAAACCAAATATGTCGCGATATCGTGACATGTTTTATTTTATTGTGGGTGAAAGCGATGCAAAGTGCAGAGAAGAAAATTGTCACGATTTCATGACATGTAAGATTTTCACGGTCAACAGGCCAGACAAAGTCAACTAAGGAGAAATGTCACGATATCGCGACAGGCAACGGCCTGGCATGAAAAAGGCCAAAGAAGCATGCATTGTGACAAGTGTCCAATAGCGCCAGTTACAGTAAAGTTAACTAGAGTAAGGTCGACAGTTCCAGGTGACAGGTGTCAGGGCAAGACTAGAGGAAATACTACTGCTATTAACGAGAGTGACAAGAGAGTTATGAAGACAGTGCATTTAAGACGCGAACGGCTGTTGCAGAGCCGTGATGCAGCATGGCCAGCTAAGGTAGCAGTTACAAAAAGTAGCTACTGAGCAATGCATTGAATGTTAAACGGCTGTTGCAGGGCCGTAACAAAGCATGATCGGGAAAGGTGGCGGACTCACGGGAAGCTACGTTGTATCGAGAACCGATTGCGGTGACATTGGTCGATTGCGTATATCAAAAGGTATAGTTGATCATAGGAGATAAAAGATACACAATTTTTAACGAGAGAAGAAAGAAGAACATCGAGAGAGCCGAGGTACGCAGAAAGCTTGTCAGGATACCAGTCAGAATGTGCAGAGAAAAAGGCTGTCAGAATGAGTCGAAAAGAAAGCGGCTAAAAGGCGGATCGGGTCAGAGAAGGATTAATGCTTTGATCGTAGCCGAAGGTACATGAAAAGTTGGAGGGAAAGTTAAACCGTTTGAAATTGAGCCATTCGAAGAAATCAAGTATATAAGGATCGAACTGGCATAGTGAGAAGGTTACTATGACTGTGTTTTCATTGTGCATTTAAAAGGTCTCAGTGAGTAAGGGTGTTGTAAGCAAACAACCTTAGATCAAAACCTGCAATTCTATTGAATATTCAAGAGAAAGGTTTTAGATTAGATCAGAAGATATTGAGTCTCTAACAATTCTCTCTATGCTTCTGTGAGATTTTTGTATGTGTTGTAGACCAGTGAGGGTCTTGTATAAGAGAAGGCATTTTATATGTCATCAGTTTTATTAGAAATTGAAATCCAAGTGGGTGCTTGGTAAAAGGAGTTGGTGCTCCTATCTGTTGCAGCAGATAAATCAGGGGTTGGTGCTCCTTCCAGTGGGTGCTGGTAAACCGTTTGTAAAGATTGAATCCTTGCAAAGACTGGATTTGGATTGTAGTCCAAACAGTCATTTTTGAGGAGTAGCCACATTGGTGAACCTCGTTAAATCCTTTGTTGTGTGATGCTCTTGTGCTATGTTTACTGTATTTGATTTTTAAGCATGCAGTATTAAGTTTTAAGAGTAGCAGATTTAAATTTTAAAATAGTTACACTGATTCACCCCCCCTCTCAGTGTCATTGTGAGAATATCAATTGGTATCAGAGCCAGGCACCTGCACAAGCTTAATCAGCTAAGGTGTTCTTGGGAGATATACAATGGCCGGTGGTGAAGGTTTTTCTTCTAACAAAGCTCCTCTGTTCGATGGAACAAACTATTCTTTCTGGAGGCTCAGAATGCAGACCTATCTCTGTGCATTGGGTTATGACATTTGGGAATCTGTTGAAAATGGATACACCACTCCCACTGTTCCTCCAACAGATGTTGCTGAAAAGAAAAAGTTTGAGAACAACTCGAAAGCCAATAATGCTATTATGTGTGGATTGGTCGACAGTGAGTTGATACGCATCATGAACTGCAAATCTGCTAAAGACATATGGGACAAAGCGCAAAGCATTCATGAAGGAGACATCAAAATCAAGGAAGCTAAGTTGCAAACACATCGTGCCCAGTTCGAAGCATTAAAGATGACCGATGATGAGAACATAGAAGCTTACATGCTGAGAGTAAATGGAATCATCAATGCAATAAGAGGACTCGGGGAAGAAATGGAAGATGCGAGTTGTTGTGAAGAAGGTATCGAGAACTCTCAACAAAAGGTTTGATGCAAAGGTTTACGCCATAGAAGAAGCAAAAGATTTAAATTTTTTTAGTATGGATGAAATGCATGGTTCTCTAACGACATATGAAATGAGGATTGGACAAACTAAGCCCTCGACGGAGAAGCGACCTTCCAAGCACGAGAAAAATGTAAAATCTAAACAAGAGTCGGAGGAAGAAGAATCTGCGAGATGAAAATGAAGCAAACTTTGTTAGGAAATTAGTAAAGGGAAAAGGAAAGTACAGAGGTAAGTTGCCGTTCAAATGTTTTAACTGTGGAGGCATCGGGCACTTTGCAGCAAAATGCCCAATGAAGGAGAAAAATAAAAATGATGAAGGAACACATCCAGAAAGAAATGTCTGGAAAAAGAAACCACATTTTAGAAAAAGGAACTTCAAGAAGAAAAGTTTCATTTCTCAGAACATTGATTCTTCTGAAGACAGTTCCAGTGAGGACTCTGAAGAAGAAACTGGTGAAGCCTTGTTCATGGCCTTCGAAGAACAAAGAACTGAAGAAACCCAGGAGTGTGAAGAAAAATTAGACGATGAGGCCGAGGTAGATCTGGAAGGTGAGTTGGTGGCTGCTCTTGAAGAGTTAAGTGCGAAAGGAAAAGAAATAAAAAGATTACAAGAAAATTTGAGGAGGCGGCAATGTAATAATCAGTTTGAAAGTACAAACTGAAGAGCATAAGAAAAAGTCTGAAGATTTTGAAGCACAGCTAATCGTGAAAATAAATGAGTGCAACAAGCTAGAAGAAGATATAGTTGGATTAAGGTTGCAGCTAGAAGGGATGAATCAGAAAACTGAGTTGTCATCAAAAATTTGAAGACAGTTCTGAGAAATTGAATAAAATGTTGAATAATCAAAGGCCCACAGGTATCAAGTTTGGTTTGGGCTTTGATGAAGGAGAAACCTCAAAGAACTCAAAGGCTGTAACTGTAGAACCAATAAAGATTAAAGACAAGATTAAAGTTGACCAAAATAAGCCGTATCATGCAAAAGAAAACAACAAGTCCAAGCTTGAAAGGAGTGCTGCAAATGATAGATTCATCAAAGTCACTCATCAAAGAAGAAGAAGACCCAGGGCTCCTACCTCCACCTGGCAACAACCACTTCCCAGGTACACTCGTTCCTTTTCTGGTTATTGTTTTAAGTGCAATGCATATGGTCATAAAATTTCAAGTTGTAGATATAATGTAGAACAAAGAAATTTTACTAGTAGAAATATTTTTTCTCCCTTGATAGATTATTTTGTAGAATGTTATAACTGCCATAACTTCGGTCATATTGCAAGGAATTGTCGTAGCTCTCTTGCAGGAAATAAATACCAAGAAAGAAAATATCACTCAGCTGGATCAAAACAGTACAGAAAATTGCCCGAAAAACTGTCACAAGCCAATGAAAGGGAGAAAGTAAAACAAGTGACCAGACCTTCTATTAAATCTCAGTGGAAAGAAAAGGAACAACCAATGAAAGACAAGGAATCTTTGATTGTTCAAACAGCTCTCAAAGCACAGAATAAATCTGCTCCTTGGATTCTGGACAGTGGTTGCTCCAGTCACATGACAGGAGACAAACAGAAGTTTGATAAGCTACAGACATATGAAGGTGGTTCTGTAAAATTCGGAAACAATGATGGAGCAAAGATAGTGGGTAAAGGATCAGTTAAGTTAAGTGACGGTAAAATCAACTCTAAGGAAGTTCTTTTTGTGGTAGGACTGA
Organism: Wollemia nobilis; assembly: GCA_028583015.1. Classification (NCBI taxonomy): domain Eukaryota; kingdom Viridiplantae; phylum Streptophyta; class Pinopsida; order Araucariales; family Araucariaceae; genus Wollemia; species Wollemia nobilis. The sequence goes on from JAQPPZ010002068.1 coordinate 4,278,950, forward strand.
AACATAACCTACTGAGTGTAAGTCAGATTTGTGACAGAGGTCATGAAGTAATTTTCAAGAAGGAGGGCTGTGAAGTAAGAAAGACAAGAAATGGAAAGTTAATAGCCACTGGACTGAGAACTTCTGGAAATTTGTATACTCTCTCGGAGACTTCAGAAGGAGCCTGCTTGGTTGGTCAAGAAGAAGAAAACTGGCTGTGGCATAAGAGACTCGGTCACATAAGCTTTGATAATCTGGTAAAGATCAGCTCTAAAAGAGCAGTAAGAGACATCCCCACAATTAGTAAACCATCAAACAACATTTGTGATTCATGCCAAAAGGGGAAGCAAACCAGATCTACCTTCAAAGCAAAAGAATATTTCACTAGCAAGCCATTAGAACTGATTCACACTGATTTGTGTGGACCCATGAGGACAGAAAGCATAAATGGATACAAATATTTTATGCTGTGTATTGATGATTTTTCCAGAATGACATGGGTACTCTTTTTGAAACAGAAGTCAGAAGCCTTTGAGATGTTTAAAACCTTCAAAAATCTTGTTGAGAATCAATCTGGAAAAAGAATTAAATGTTTGAGATCTGATAGAGGAGGAGAGTTTATCTCAAATGAGTTTGCTGAATTCTGTGAAAAACATGGAATAAGAAGACAGTTCTCAGCAGCAAGAACACCTCAGCAGAATGGAGTAGTTGAAAGAAAGAACAGAACTGTACAGGAAATGGCAAGGACCATGTTAACAGAGAGCAAAATTGCTGACAGGTTCTGGAAAGAGGCAGTCCATACTGCAGTCTATATTCAGAATAGGTGTATGTTGAGGCCGCATGAAAGCAAAACACCATATGAACTGTGGTTTGGCAAAAAGGCTACAGCAAAATACTTCAAAGTGTTTGGCAGCAAGTGTTACATTAAGAGAACTGAAAGCAATCTTGGCAAGTTTGAAGACAGAGCTGATGAAGGAATATTCCTTGGGTACTCAACTAAAAGCAAAGCCTATACATGCTACAACAAAAGACTTAAGAAAATAGTGGAGAGTGCAGATGTGAAGGTTGATGAAGGCAGAAAACAAGAAACCACCAAAAGTGAAAATTACCCAACCTATGAAGAATTTATTGAAGAAGATGAAGATCAAGAAAAAGAAGAGAGACAGAAATCAGATTCAGAGGACTTAGAAAGAGATGAAAATAGAAAATACAGAACAGGCAGTTGGCAGAAAAATCATCCCAAAGAACGGATTATTGGGGACCCTACAGTTGGCATTCAGACAAGAAGAAGAGTAGTAAATAACTATTCTCTGTTATCCAGTATTGAGCCCAAAAATATTATTGAAGCAAGCACGGATGAAAGCTGGATGGAGGCGGTAAATGAAGAACTAGATCAAATTGAGAAAAACAAAACCTGGGAATTAGTACCAAGGCCTGAAAATAAAAACATAATTGGTACTAAATGGATATTTAGAAACAAACTGAATGAATATGGACGGGTTGTAAGGAATAAAGCAAGATTGGTCCGTAAGGGATATGCCCAAGTTGAGGGGATTGATTTTGAAGAGACTTTTGCACCCGTGGCCAGACTTGAAGCAATAAGACTATTTTTGGCTTTAGTTGTTCATAAGAATTTCAAGGTTTATCAGATGGATGTAAAATCAGCATTTCTGAATGGAAATCTTGAAGAAGAAGTATATATTGAACAGCTCGATGGTTTTCAACTTTGTGATAATCCTAACTTTGTTTGCAAGCTGAAGAAAGCATTGTATGGCTTGAAACAAGCACCTAGAGCTTGGTATGCAAGAGTGGACAACTATCTCACTAAGCAAGGATTCAAGAAAGGTATGGTGGATAGCAATTTATATGTGAAAACTGAAAATGGCAATTTCATTGTTCTAGTTGTTTATGTAGATGATATAATTTTTGGGAGTAGCAATGATGAATCATGCAAAGACATAGCAAACAAAATGCGAAAAGAGTTTGAAATGTCTATGATAGGTGAACTTTCATATTTCCTTGGATTACAAGTTAATCAAACTGAAAAGGGGATCTTTATTTCTCAAATTAAATATGTGAAAGAAATGCTGAAAAAGTTCACTATGGAAGATAGTAAGCCAGTGAGCACCCCCATGACAACAAGCTGCAAGTTGAGCAAGGATGATAAATCTCCGGATGTTGATCAAACAATGTACAGATCAATGATTGGGAGCTTGTTGTATTTGACGACAACCAGACCGGATATCTTACAAGTTGTTTGCATGGTTGCAAGATTTCAGGCTAGTCCAAAAGAGACTCATGTAACAGTTGTGAAAAGGATCTTTAGGTACCTCAAGGGTACTATGGAGTATGGGCTGTGGTATCCAAAAGGAAAAGACTTCACTCTCTTTGCATATTCCGATGCGATTGGGCAGGATGCATTGATGACAGAAAAAGTACAAGTGGAGGAGCATTCTTCCTTGGAGATAAATTGGTAGCATGGCACAAGTAAGAAGCAAGAATCAGTCTCTCTATCCACAGTCGAGGCAGAATACATTGCAGCAACAACATGCTGCACACAAATACTATGGATGAGACAAACATTGAAAGATCTAGGAATTCACTTCAATGAGCCCATTTCAGTCAAATGTGACAACACTAGTGCAATCAACATTTCAAAGAATCCGGTAATGCATTCCCGCACCAAACATATTGCAATCCGGTATCACTTCTTGAAGGATAAGGTTGCGAGAAGGAGAGGTCGGATTGGAATTTGTTCCCACTACAGAGCAAGTAGCAGACATATTCACCAAACCTTTACCAAAGGAAGTATTTGAATACCTTCGGAAGAAGTTGGGAGTAGTCACACTTCCCAAGCACTGACTAGCTATGGGAAATACATTCTCAGGGGGAGCATTCAAGTTATTTATGCCTGAGAATGTTGTGCATAGACTCAGGGGGAGTCTGCGGCAGCCCTTTGGCATTATTGGCAAAGGGGGAGAAGAATTTGAGCAAGGCTACAAAGTGTTGCCAACAATTCCAAAGGGGGAGATTGTTGAGCAAGGTGCAGAGAAAGCAATGCAAAAGTATTGTAATTGTTGTCAACACAGACAGATTGATGCAGTTGATGCAGTTCAGAGATCAGTCAGATCAAGTGCAAAAAATTTCAAGAAAAACAGAGGGGACCCAGATTCAAAAAGTTGCAGAAAAAGACAAGGAAGAAAACTGTCGCGATATCGCGACATGTTTCCTGTCGCGATTTCGCGACAAAAATGAGGAGAGAGAAAGTGCATTGAAAAATGTCACGATTTCGCGACATATCCGAGGAAAGAGAAAGTGCAAAGAAAAATGTCGCGATTTCGCGACATATCGGAGGAGAGAGAAAGTGCATTGAAAAATGTCGTGATTTCGCGACATATCGGAGGAGAGAGAATGTGCAAGGAAAAATGTCACGATTTCGCGACATGCTGGAAGGAAAGAAGCCAAATCGAGAAACTGTCGCGATTTCGCGACAAGTTTGAAGCAAAGGCACCAAGGATGAAAAATGTCGCGATTTCGCGACACATCGGAGGAGAGAGAAAGTTGATGAAGAAGTTGTAGCGATTTCGCTACATGTCTGAGTTTCGCCAGCATAAGCAAAGAAAAAGCACCAAGTGAGAAAAGCGTAGCGATTTCGCTACAAGCTTGAGACACTAAGAACAAAAGTGCAGCGATTTTGATACAGCTTCGAGTTGCAAGGTGAAAAGTAGTAGCGATTTCGCTACATGGTCAAAGTGCAAGGCAGAAAGACGTAGCGATAGCGCTACAAGTTTAAAATACAAAGTGTAAGAATGTAGCGATTTCGCTACAAGTCCCAGATGCAAGGCGAAGAATTGTAGCGATATCGCTACCAGTTCAAAAATGCAAGTGCAAGAGTTGTAGCGACTTCGCTACAGGTTTAAAATGCAACGTGCGTAGGTGTAGCGATTTCGCTACAGGTTGAAAGTGCATAGTGTGAAGGTGTAGCGATATCGCTACAAGTTCTAAATGCAAAGTGGAAAGGTGTAGCGATGTCGCTACACGTCGGAGTTTCGCTAGATGCAGCAATGAAAAACGGTAAGTCTGAGAAGTGTAGCGATTTCGCTACCACACGAAGAAAGAGTTGTACGGAGATCGGAAGTGTCGCGATATCGCGACAACTTCAAAGATGACGTCAGCAAAACCAAAATTGTCGCGATATCGCGACAGGGTGAACAAGAAGCCGTTGGAAGACGAAAGTGTCACGATTTCGTGACAACTTAGAGGATGACGTCAGCAAAGTCGAAATGTGTCACGATTTCGCGACATGTTCCATTTTCGCGGTTGCTGGCAAAGAAGAGTGTACGAAAGCCGAAAGTGTCACGATTTCGAGACACCAGGAAGGATGACGTCAGCAAAATGAAAAACGTCACGATTTCACGACATCAGGAATGATGACATCAGCAAAAACCAAATATGTCGCGATATCGCGACATGTTTTATTTTCGCGGGTGAAAGCGATGCAAAGTGCAGAGAAGCGAAAATTGTCGCGATTTCGCGACATGTAAGATTTTCGCGGTCAACAGGCCAGACAAAGTCAACTAAGGAGAAATGTCGCGATATCGCGACAGGCAACGGCCTGGCATGAAAAAGGCCAAAGAAGCATGCATTGTGACAAGTGTCCAATAGCGCCAGTTACAGTAAAGTTAACTAGAGTAAGGTCGACAGTTCCAGGTGACGAGTGTCAGGGCAAGACTAGAGGAAATACTACTGCTATTAACGAGAGTGACAAGAGAGTTATGAAGACAGTGCATTTAAGACGCGAACGAGCATTGTAGAGCCGTGATGCAGCATGGCCAGCTAAGGTAGCAGTTACAAAAAGTAGCTACTGAGCAATGCATTGAATGTTAAACGGCTGTTGCAGGGCCGTAACAAAGCATGACTGGGAAAGGTGGCAGACTCACAGGGAAGCTACGTTGTATCGAGAACTGATTGCAGTGACATTGGTCAGTTGCGTATATCAAAAGGTATAGTTGATCATAGGAGATAAAAGATACACAGTTTTTAACAGAGAAGAAAGAAGAACATCAGAGAGCCGAGGTACGCAGAAAGCCTGTCAGGATACCAGTCAGAATGTGCAGAGAAAAAGGCTGTCAGAATGTCAGAATGAGTCAGAAAGAAAGCGGCTAAAAGGCGGATCGGGTCAGAGAAGGATTAATGCTTTGATCGTAGCCGAAGGTACATGAAAAGTTGGAGGGAAAGTTAAACCGTTTGAAATTGAGCCGTTCGAAGAAATCAAGTATATAAGGATCGAACTGGCATAGTGAGAAGGTTACTTGTGATTGTGTTTTCATTGTGCATTTAAAAGGTCTCAGTGAGTAAGGGTGCTGTAAGCAAACAACCTTAGATCAAAACCTGCAATTCTATTGAATATTCAAGAGAAAGGTTTTAGATTAGATCAGAAGATATTGAGTCTCTAACAATTCTCTCTATGCTTCTGTGAGATTTTTGTATGTGTTGTAGACCAGTGAGGGTCTTGTATAAGAGAAGGCATTTTATATGTCATCAGTTTTATTAGAAATTGAAATCCAAGTGGGTGCTTGGTAAAAGGAGTTGGTGCTCCTATCTTTCACAGCAGATAAATCAGGGGTTGGTGCTCCTTCCAGTGGGTCTTTGGTAAACCGTTTGTAAAGATTGAATCCTTGCAAAGACTGGATTTGGATTGTAGTCCAAACAGTCATTTTTGAGGAGTAGCCACATTGGTGAACCTCGTTAAATCCTTTGTTGTGTGATGCTCTTGTGCTATGTTTACTGTATTTGATTTTTAAGCATGCAGTATTAAGTTTTAAGAGTAGCAGATTTAAATTTTAAAATAGTTACACTGATTCACCCCCCCTCTCAGTGTCATTGTGAGAATATCAATTGGGAAAGAAATTTTGAAGCTCAAGGAACAACTTCAAGCACTCATCCTTATGTTTTTATGTGATGCTTTTGAGGATATTCCAACAATTTCTATTGTTGAGGTATCTTATGATGTTAATGTTGATGCTAAGGATGATTACATGGTGGAAATCATGAAGGAATCCTGTGTTGAAGCCCCAAAGGATGCACCAAATAATGATGTGAAGGATGCCTTTATGGAGGCTACATTTGCCTCACCAATGTAGACTGATGTACCCTTTTAATCTCTCTTCTTCATCTATTGTTCCTTCCTCTTGGAGGATTTTGTCCTCTCTAGTTTTGCTGCTAGAATTTTTCTCTTTTTGCTCCTTCCTGTGTAAGTATTTAGTCTTTTTTAGTTTTTTTGGCTGAATGCCTTTTAGTTATGGTTATTCCTTATGTTTCCTCTGAAGGTTCTCCTTTTTATTTTGTTGTTGTAAAAGGCGTTGGGGCACCTTTCAAATCCCCCCTTTTAATAAAAATATTAACTTACCCAAAAAAATGTAATATAGGGGTGTTGAAGGTATTATATTATTTGACCCCATTGTAAATATTTAGTTTAGAGTACGAGTTTAATTTTATGAATGCAGTATGTGTCTAGTTTCTAGGAGTGTGCAAGTGTCATGTAATTAAGTGTGTGAGGTGTATAGTTAGGAAGTAAAGAGTCTTTGAGTGATGTGTCTAGTTTAGAAGTAGGGAGTTACATGCAATCATGAGATTTTTTTTGTTATATAATATGTGGCTCTTTTATGTAAGAAAGAAGATGAAGATTCAAGCTCTCTCATGAATTTGAGGAGAGAAAAATCCAAGAGTCATGTAATGTGAAAGGTCTCATGTATTTTTATATTGAGACAAAGCAATGTAATCTGTAAATCAAATAAGTTTTACTTTATGCATAGCTTGAGATTTGATCAATAAATATTTCTAAGTGATTTTCCTTATATTGATGTTCATGGATGTATATTGATGATATATTATGAAAGATATATATATGACTCTGGGAAGTGAATCCTATGAGATTATCCTTCATAATTGCTAACAAAAACATCATGGATTCATCTCTCTTTGATGTTTGACCTAAAAAAAATTTGGCCTTCCAATTATATCATTTGCCTAAGGTTAATCAATACTAGAAAAATAAATAGTATATTTTTTAGTGTGTCTAGTTCGCAAATATTATAATTTATGTGTATACTCTAAAATCTAGAAATAACTCCACTCTATATTTTGTGGTGACTCCATCGAGGAATAAGCTTGTTCTTTTGAATATTTCACACCAAGCAATACCCTTAACCTATTGAATTGGAAGATGAAGTCAGAAACATACATCCCATAGGTTTACCTCAATCTATACCACTTGGTAGTGAGGTCACTTTGGTAGTTTGGTGGAAAGAAGATGTTTTTTAGAATTTGAGTTAATTATTTCTAATTCATAGTGGCATTATGGCTCTGTCTTTCTACAGTGATAACTTTTTCTAAACCTGTGAGTTTGAGTGTAGAAAATGTAGCTTCTTCATCCTCCAAAATTTTAGGATAAGCAAACCAAGTTTGCATATCCAAAATCCATGTAGATAAGACATCGGGATCTCTAGATCCATAATACATATTAACCTCATATTTGGCTTTGTTTGCATGATTATGGTGGATTTTAAGTTCACCAGGATTAAATTGCACAACAATGTCTCTTACTTTTTTAGCCAAAATGTCTACTGCTTTGGTGAGGTTTTCCATGTTTGTTCAAAGGTCATGAGCCATTTGGTAACTCGTGTATGCCAGACTAAGAGGAATGCAAAATGGTCTTGCAAAAAAAACTTAATCTAGGCTTTAGAAATTTGACAATGTTCCTAATGTAGAAAATGCCTAGATTCTCCAAATTTTGCTCTCCAAAATTACAAAAATTAGGGCTATTTTAGTGCTTTTACAAAATGGACTTCAATTTTGCAATTACAAAAAGTGCACTAAAAATGCTGAAATTTTAGCCCTTACAATGCAAAATTTGTGTTAGGAGGAAAATATTAACAATCTGCTAAAAATTTACAATACAATGCAAAACATTTTGTCGAAAACGGAGCAAAAATGAAGAAGATATCAACTTTCAAAGTGTGGTTCTCCTTCTTTGAAGTTTTGGCACCAAATTTCAAATTTTGGGAATATTCCCTCCAATTCAAATTTTCTTGCTTTTGGAATTCCCGCCAAATTTATTCTCGGTGCCAAAATAAAAAATTTGATTTTTTTAATTATTTTCTGCCCCGGTCAACTGGGTAGCTGGGGCTGGCAACTGCCCAGTGATCTGATTGGTCAGTCAATGAACGACACAAGTCCACCACACAAAAAACTGCGCTACCATGTGGTAGTAGCCCTACGCTCAACCAATGGGCACTTCTCGCATGTGAACGCGGTCAATGTCACGATTCTTTTAAGCATGTGAGAGAACTTTTGAAATGCTTTATGCCCTTCACAAGGTAAATGTGGGATTATCCCATGTAATTTTATTTTACAAACTTGCTTCCTATCCTCCCGAGACTTGCCGTAATTAACTAGGCGCCGCAAAATTTAATCCACCACCCGAAAAAATCTTTTGCCCCCCGAAAAATTCTTTATTGTCATCCATCGAAAGTTCCTCCATCGAGAATTATGTCGCCCGTCAAAAGTTTTAAAAACCTTAGAAAAATTTTAAATTTATCTCCCTAGAAATCTCCTCCTCATTGGGAAATTTGTTTGACGCTGAAAAATGCAAAAATGAGTCGGAACACGTCTATGATTGTAGTCTATTGTTTCACTAGGTTTTTTGACTACATTGGGAGTGGTTTCATTGGGTTGGCCCAATGGAGATTTTGGGCTCGACCTGGAGTTGTTTGAAATCCGCAATGGACTATTGTCAGCCCTATTTTTGACTCTGGTGTGCGGCAGTGTCAGGCTTCAACAACATTGCAGTTGACACCCTGACAAAGGTTGTTGTCGATCGCTACGATCGATGAGCCATGGCCATAGTGGCAGAGGCTATCGGTTGTCGATGGCGATGCTCAAAATTGGCTGGAGGTTAGCCTATTACTAGGCTAGTGTCGATCTTGGTGGTGTCGTCGATTGCTGGTGGTCATCGAGGGTGGTCGTTAGGGTGGCGACCATCGGTAGTAGGTTTCAGATGCTTGTTGGGTGGTCGGTGCTTGTTGTTGGTCGTCAACTGCTTGGGTGGCCGATGCCTGCCCCCAACTTGGCTGATGTTGTCAAGTGGCATTTAGGCCAAGATCAAGGCCTATACAGCCCCCTTTTTTTTTTGAACTATCACTCAAAAAATTTTACCCTTTTTTTTTAATAAAATATTAATATTTTATAAGAAAAACTCTTTCATGCAAAAAGAAGAACTTTTGTCAAGATAAACTTAACTCCTTTTTTAATGCAAATTTGAAGCTCCAATTTGAACTCCACTTGAACTGTTGAGATTAACTCAACTTCTGCTTCAAGGAAAACTTCAACCTCTCTTCAAGGCAGATAAGTGGTGCAGGGATAATTTCTACCCTCTTTCACTTCAGCTTCACCTAGTGTTGTGGGTGACTTCAAGTCAACTCCCACTCAACACCTTCCTAATATCTGATGCACTAACACTTCTCACTAGTCACCTAGCAGTGAAGTGGCAATTCGCCTTCTCTCTTGCAAAAAACAATCATTGGCTCTGATTTCCAATGATGTAGGATCAAAGTATGAAGCTATTTTATTTCATCAATAGGAAATACGTAGGATGTTACGTGGTTAAGTGGTTACAACAATATGGCCAACCACTTAACTACTAGTTAAAAAAATACTAACTAGGGATGTCCATTAACTGCTAGAGGATAAAGGAGATCTCTAACAGTTAAAAACCATATAACAAATGCTAACAACTATGTCTTATGTGGGTATACTATGCCTCACGTGCATACAAAGTGAAAAATAAATAAGACATATTAATAATAATGAATATAACTTAGGCTTAAATAAATAAGCCTAAGTATCCTCAACAGAGTCACAAGTGGCGATCAAGCTCCTTGGAGGTAGAGCTATATGGCTTCATGTAGGAAGAGTAGGATACCCTAGAGGTATTGGGTCTACATCACCTGGTGAAGATACCTTGGGTTGAGATAGACTAGGCACTACTTACAGCGCTAGTAGAAATATGGTATCCAAAATCATTGACCTTCCAATTACTAATAGGGGATATTACGGTCACATTGAAGTATGTGTGACACATATTATGATGAGTGTCATTGTATATCATCATTAAATCTCAAGGATATATCAATCTGGGGTGTTATCCAAGGCTATTTACGATAGAAATCAGGAATAAGGCTACAATTTAGCCCACTTTGGAGCAGCAGGATTTATTGGTGGAATAGATTATGTTGGGGGTTTTTAGATCACTTTTACTTTTAAATTGCATGAAATAAACTAATATTATTGCAATAATGGAAATCTATTCTTTAAGTTACAAGAATAAAATTCTAATTGCAACTACAAAATTAAAATCTAGCTATCTTTACAGAAATGGAAAAGTTGTTCTTAATTACAATTGCAAAAAGGAAACCTAAGTACTTATGCAGAAACAAAACTTCTAAATGGAAATAGATCCTTTCAAGGTTCTGTTCCAGAAGGTTGTCAGGCTTCTAGGCAGTAACTGACAATAAAAAGGAAAACATAGGAAATTTGTAGAAATTGTTGAAATGGAAATAAGACTATAATCTGCTGAAACATGTAACTAAACTAACAATGATCATACTCTGTAAATATTGCAAAAAAGGAAAGAATTCATATAACTAGAAATTATGTCAGTATGCAATAAAAGATAAAACAGACAAACATTTAATTAATTCTGCTGCAGTAGGAATCATAATAAAACCTATCCTATTAGCCCTCCTCCTAGGCCTGAAAGTGGCTAGCTTCACTTTCCAGAAGAAGGTATGAATTATATAACTAACTAAACCTTAAACACACTCATAAAGTGACAGAGAATATGGAAGAACTGCACTTTATTATTCTAGAAAAAGCATTACAGTGCTGTTACAAAACTACTGAACTGAAAACTGCTAATATCTATTCTCCAGCTAATGCTACGTACTATTTTCTACTTATCAGCTCAACAAAATAGGGAGCTATATTTTATATTATAAAAATATATTTACATATGAAAATATGCTATTCCCATCTTGCAATATCTTCTGCCTATTATGCTGCAACTATTTTTGGAACTGTTACAGGATATTTGTAGGTGCATAAAGTGGTTTTTCCATGAGTTGAGTCTTTTGTCGGCAAGGAACGGTGGGGTTAGTTGTAGAAGACCTCCCCTAACATTCCTCAACCTTCATATACCTTTTCAACCACCTTGAAACCGCACAAATTCAATTGAAGATATTTTCCCCTGTTATTCTGAAGATAAGTGAATTCTTCTCATTTTGAATATCTTTGGAATAACTAGTTGTAGGTGTTTTCAGGTTATTTTGGATGCTCCCTTCAGGTAGATCATTTATTTCAGCTCCTAGGAAGTGGTTATAATTACCTTCAATCTTCTCCATGTGCAAATTCCATACTTTACAATTCATTGGCAACTGGTTGGAATTTGCATTGCAAAAACCTATTTCTACTGCACAATAATAGTATTTTTGCACTGTTTGCTAAATTTAGACAAATCATTGCTTGAAAAACATAAAAACAAAGATACTAAAGTGTTGCTATCAAACCCATGCACATTCTTCATTAACAAGCCATGATAAAGTAGTACAAAACTATACAAAAACTATAAAAATTAGAGTATAATATCCCTAACACATCAATCATGCAAACAGTTAATACATAGCATATTAAATCAACTTAACTAGCATATAAGATATATCACAAGATTTTTTAGGAATTTTTAATTGTTCAAAACATGCTATGATCGAGGTATTTCCAAGCCTCATCATTTTCCCCCCAACTTATGTTAATGCATGTCCTCATGCATTATGTTGGGCTATGGATTCACATATGTCCATAGGCAAATTCCAGGTCTTGTAGAACAATTTAGTGCCTATGTAATATCATCTAGTTTCTTGAAGCTTCTTGAGCCATTCTACAAACTGGTCGTTTGGTTGGGGATCCTCTTCAAAATAAAATGGAACTGAAGAAATGATGGTTGGAGGTCTAAATTTTAGACCTACCCATTGATGCTTCATGGTTAGGATAGTTTGTACTACTCCTTTTTCTCTTCTCTGAGACCATTCTAAGTTGATAGGGGAGATAGGCTCTCTCTTCTACAAATACATAGATAACTCTGGCCATCTATCTCTATAGGTTTATAAGGCAGGCATAAAGTTATGTGCACAGAAATTTTGGAAACTATTCAAACAGTCCCTCATACTGTTTAAATACATCCTCTTAGTATCTACCCTATTCATCATCTTGAAGTGTTGGTTGGTGGTACTTGGATGATTTGGTTGTACTACTCTGACCAATAATTCAACTTCCAATTCAACTCCCTTGTTCTGTTTCTTCTCTTGACTCCAATAAAGTTGATTTTGCAAGGTAGACCTCAAGGCTCTTAACTGAACATCTCCCATGAAAATTTACCTCCTCCAGAATAAAGAAACTGTGTAAAAATAGCTCACATAGCAAATTTTTCTGCTCCTCAGGACTGTTGAGGTAAGCTTCCAAGAAATCTTTAGCAGTTTCCAATTTGTAAGGGAGACCTGAACTGATTCTCATGACCTGCCACCTAAGATATTTTTCTTTCAGGATGAGGCTATAGAACCTAGCTGGTCATCTGAATTGGACCAAGTATTCTACAATCTGGCAGAGATCAGTCACCTGCTCTTTTAGTTTATTAATTTTTGTATCTTTTTCTTCTAACTATTTCTCTATCAATTTTAATTCTTCAACTTGGGTTGCAAGTTTCCTTAGTCTATTGTTCGAAAACCATTTCATCTATTGTTTTTGTTTCAATTGCTTGTTCTTGTTCAAGAAATTCTGGTAAATTTTCCATGGTTGTATCTAAAAATACAGTGTCCTGTTGTATTTCAGTAACCTCAGGGCTACCTTTCCTGGTTTCCTCTTTAGCCATACTCTCTATTATTTCTTTTTGATGGAGTCTTCCAGACCGCTGAGTCCCTGTTACAATTTTTTTCCTTTTCCCTATTTTCTTGTGGTACCAGGGCCTATAGAAACATTTTCAAGTTTTGATGAGAGTTCCTCTTCCCCTCATTCTGTTTCCTCCCCTGTATTGCTGGGAATTTTACTTTGCTCTCTCTCATGGTCTTTCAAAACAGTGATGTTCTCAAAAAATCAGACCTTCTTATGTTTTTATTTCCTACTGCTAGTCCCAACTCCTTTTTTTTTGTGTTTCTAAGTTTGTGAAGATGAGGGTTCTTGGGAGATGTTCTCTACTTCTACAGTAACATTCTCTATTTCCTCATTTTCTCCTTTGTCCTCATCATGAACCACTTCATTTCAAACAGAGAAAAATCTATCAAAAATCCTAAGGTTTCCTCTAAAATGATGTTTATAGATCAGTTTGATGAGGCCATGGTGACGAGGGCTTCCTTTTCCCTCCTGATAGCATTTGGACATGCTTTGTAGTTCCTGGTGCAGGTATAATGGAAAGTTTACTCTAACCTCAGGCTATTGTCTACCATGCCTAAGATGGTTTAGGATTTTGAAGTGATGCCCAGACAAAATGACATATTGTCCCTCACAGGTTAGAAATTTAATGACCCATATGGCCACTTCATCCCAGGGTTCTTGCAGACTGGTTCTCTTTACCCCCTTACATATGTTATTATTTATCAAATATTCAGGTTCCCTATCATATTTTTCTACAAATTGATTGACTATGTTTGCCAATGTATGCCTACCAGTCCTAGAAATCTGAAGACCTTGTAATGGAATCTTAGTAATCTGACTTAATATTTTAGAGGTTACATTGATTACCATGCCATTGATGTGTGCTCAATAATTTTTGAATGTGCGAGCAAATTCAATGGCCAAATCCTTAGATCATCTTCGAATTTTTCCAGGAAAGGCATAAGTCCTCCATATTCAAAAATTTGTAGCACCTCTGGACTCTCCTGGAGGTATCTAGTATCTGTTGGCTCCATCTTAGTTTTTCACCCCATTTTTCCTCCTATTATTGTTCTACTGCGACTACACCGATATCACACCTTACTCTGCTATCACACCTGTTTGTTTGGCTGTTGGTTTTTGCAAAATACAGGATTTATTTGGAGCTTGTTACCTTCATATACCTTCGTCTACCTTGGAAAAGAACAATAGTTCCAACTTTTACCTCATAATCATGTTGCACGACAAACATGTCTTCAAAAGGAAATATGATGCACCTTTATATTTCTATTTTGAACACCTAGTCGTCAATGATTGGCCAATTGTTCATGTTGTCAGAGCCACCTTGCCTTGTATAGTGAACCTACCCTATACGATAATCTAGCACACACTTGGTTATCAACAAAAAAATTTGTCTGCTTATGGTTAGTTGTCATTTTCGAGGATAATACAATAAACACCATGTTTTTTCAAAAAAAAACCTTACCTACACCTGTCAACCATCACATGTGGTCAAAACTATACCTTATATCTCTCCTTAGATGCCACGTGGAACAAATTCTGTTGACTTCATGCATCCTTTTTTTTCAAAATTCACCTTTGTTTGTATTTCGAAGATAATTGCTCATTTCGAAGACAACTACCCATTCCGAAGATAAGTGTTCATTCTGAAGAAAACTCCTCATTCTGAAGATAAGTAGACTTCACTAATCCTAAGATGAACAAACTTTTCTTATTTCAAAGATGAACGAGTTTTACCATTCTAGAGATGAACAGACTTTGTTATTCTGAAGGCATTCCTAAATAGCTTTTGGCACTCTCGTTCTAAATATCAGGCAGAAACTAAAATCCTCCCTCTTCTCAAGACATGTTTGAATATGCCAAATATTATGAACATATTTATACTAATGGTTAATATTTATATACTATATACAAATTATTTACAATGAGAAAAGTGCAAGAAATATATATACCTGTTAAAACAATTTAATTGCAAGTTTTGAAGGCTGGCTGCTTCTGATGATGTTCTACTAAGGTTTTCTACAACACTTCAAAACACGTGCAGTTGGTGAGTTTTTACAATGGTGATACAGAGTGTTTCCAAGGCTATGCATGCCAAAAAACTATTTTTCATGCATACCAATTCAGTAGCCCCTCAGAGGTTTTCACTTCTGAATTATTCATTTTTTTCTCTTTTTTTCTTATTTTTCACCTCTCCTTTTCTCTCTTTTTTTTATATTTTTTGCCTCTCATTTTCTTTATTTTTTTATTTGTTTACCTCTTCTTTTTCTCTCTTTTTTTTATTTTTTTCTATTTTCTTGCAACTCCATTGTCATGTTGAGTCTGCTAAAATGGAAGAGGGAATTTCTTCCATTTGTGGTACATCCAAACTATCAAGCTACTGCAAAAATTCTTCCTTAGTTAGTGGTGTATGGTAAACCCGAATGCGATGCCCATTCACTACCAACTTCCTTCGTGATTCATCGATAGGAGAGATATGAACAACTCCATTATCAAATACCTCCTCAATCAGATAAGATCCAAGCCACCTAGTCCGTAGCTTTCCAAGGAAATCCTCATAATGAGAATCAAACAGCAAGGTCTAATCTCCTTGCTGAAACTTCATATGTTGAATGTGACTGTCATGTCATAGCTTCCTTTGTTCTTGAATTACTCCAATGTAGTGTATTGCATCCATCCAAAGTTCATCCAATGCATTCAACTGTAAAACTTTGTCCATTTGTGCCTGAGACAAATCAATTCCAATTTCCAAATCTGTTCGCAATGTTAGTAGCTCAAATTCAATAGGTAAGAGAGGCTTTTTACCAAAAACCAGTTCATAAGGTGTAAAACTAGTAGTGGATTTCCAGGTATTATTGTAATCCCAGACTACTTTAGGTAGTTTATGTAGCCAATTATTCCTATGAAAAGCTACTGTTTTAGTCAAAATTCGTTCTAACTCCCTGTTTGTGACTTCGACCTGACCATTTTCCTGTGGGTGATAAGGTGATGACTTTCTATGTTTGATTTCATATAAATTTGTGAAAGCTTCAATAACTTTAGATGTAAATTGGGGTCCTTGGTTTGTGGTAATAGACCGTAGAGCTCCAAATCTCTGAAAAATATGGGTATACAATAAATCGACAACCTTCTCTTCACAAGCATGTTTCAAAGCATGCACCTCTACCCACTTTTTTAGGTAATTAGTGCATACCATAATATGCACCTTTCCTTAATAAGGTGGGTCAATAGGTCCCACAAAATCAAGCCCCCACCTCTCAAATGGTTCTAAAACCATTTGAGGTTGTAGTGGCATTTCATTTGTGTGAGTGGGTTTCCCCATTCTTTGGCATGCATCACAATATCTGATGTACTTTTATACATCCTTGTGAAGAGATGGCCAATAATACCCTATTCCTAAAAAATTTCTAATTGTGCTTTTTACAGAATAATATCCACCAGAGGGTTCATCATGACAATATCGAAGGATATCATAGACTTCATCCTTTTGGATGCATCTGCATAATACATGGTCAAGACTGCATTTAAAAAGTATACCTTTAATCTATGAAAAATAAGAGCTCTGCTTTATCAATTTTTTCTTCTATTTTGAAGTGAAATGTAGAAGAACTTTTCCTGTGACAAAATAGTTGGCTATATCTGCAAACCATGGTGATTGGATAGATATAGCTAATAACTTTTCATCAAGAAAAGTATCCTCAACCAATTACCCTTCCTCTGTGCTCTACAACTTGGATAAAAAATTTGCTACAACATTAGATTTTCCTAGTTTTTTTATTATTGTGATATCAAATTCTTGCAGCAATAGTAACCAATGAATAATTCTTGCACTAACCATAGGTTTATTCATCAAATATTTAATGGTTGTGTGATCTGTATGAATGAATATTTGATAACCTGTGATGTAATGTCTAAATTTATTTATAGCATAAATTATTTCCAAGAATTCCTTTTTAGTAGTGGTATAATTTGTCTCTACTCTTGTCAAATTATTGCTAATGTAGTAGATGGCATAATATTCACCATTATCAATTTGCTCTAGTGCTGCTCTAATTGCAGTATTGAAAGCATAAGTTTAGATATGAAATGGTAATGTCCAGTTGGTTCCTCTTAACATAGGTGGAGTTACTAATTTTTATTTCAGAGCTTCAAATTATTCCTGATACTTTGAAGCCTAGGAGAATTCAAAATCCTTAGTCAATAGGGCAAACATAGGATTGGATATTGTGCTAAATGTGGAAATAAACATATGATAAAAACCAATGTGTCCAAGGAAACTTCTGACATCAGTTTGAGTTTTAGGAGGGAGAATATTCTTGATTATTTCTACTTTATTTGGATCAACTTGGATCCCTTGAGGAGAGATGTGATGACCAAGAACAATTCCTTCCTCCATCATCATAAAATATTTTTTAGGATTCAAAGATAACTGGTATGTTTCACAACGAGTTAAAACTTTATCAAGATGTTCTAATGTAAAATCAAAAGTTTTACCACATACTGTGAAGTCATTTATATAGATTTCAAAATTGTCGGTAGTCATATCAAAAAATATTGCTAAAATTGCTCGCTGGAATGTTGTTGGAGCATTACACAAGCCAAAAGGTAAGACCCTATAGGCAAATGTTCCCCAAGGATATGTAAAAGTTTTTTTCTCCTGATCTTTAGGTGCAACCTGAATTTGATTATATCCACTGAATCCATCAAGAAAACAAAAGTATTTCTTTCCAGCAAGAGTATCTAATACTTGATCTATGAATGGTAATAGAAAATGATCTTTGTATGTTACTTTATTCAATTCCCTATAGTCTACACATACTCTCATTTTTTATTCTTCTTTGTAACTATAACCAATGGAGAGACCCATCAGCTATCAGAAATTGGATAAATGAATCCTACCTCTAAAAGTTTTTCAATCTCTTCTTTGACAATATCTCTCAAGGCTGTATTCAGTCTTTGTTGGGGATGCCTCACTGATTTAAAATATTCAATATAGATTTTGTGAGTGCATACATGAGGGTGGATTCTAGACATATCTTTGTAATCCCAAGAAAAAGCATGGATATGCTTCTACAAAACAACTAATAGTTTTGCCTCTTCCTCATTAGTAAGCTAGCTATTGATATTCAAAAATTTTCCTGGCTCAACTTTTATCTATTTTGTCCTTGGAAGGACAAAATTTACTCCTTTATGTTGAGTTATTAAGGAGTTGAGTGGACAATGGTGAGATTGGAGGAAATAAAGAATTCTTGTCTCATTGATTTTTGATGGAAGCATATTTTGTATGGAACACTAAGAATAAGGGAGAAGGTGATGATGCCACCCATGTGGTAATGAAATAGATGTTTCTTGTAATGGTGTATATGGATTGCTTTTAGAACTTTGACCTTCCTCTCTTCCTAACAACTGATGGATATTTATTTCTTCATCCCCTATTCCTTTCTCATGCAAAGCTGTTACCAAAATAATTTCATTTTCCAAATTTTCCCTGTCATGGAAGTCTATCTTCTTTGTATGTTCTTTTACTATCACAGTGGCTAGTGTGGAGATGACATCTTCTTGTTCTTCATCTGAATCAGGGAACCATAACTAACCTGTAAAATTTCTTGAAGGTCTTGCAAGAGGATACAGAGAAATTTGTTTTAAGTCAATACCATTTGAGATGGTCATTTTTCCTAGTCTGCAGTCTATGAAGGTTGTTGCAGTTGCAAGCCAAGGTATTCCTAGAATAATGGAATAACCATGTGCTAAATTCCTTGGCTGTAAAACCAAAAAAAATATAGGGTACTTCCAATAGGAAACTTCTATAGGGACATCTTCAATGATACCTTTAGGTTTTGTAACTAACCTATCAACCATTTCTAGTACTATAAAGGTGGGACTTAGATGTTTGAGCTGTAATTATTCCATTATATCCTTGGTCATGATATTTATTGTAGTTCCTAATTCAACTAGGATATTTGATATTGGTACTGAGCTTATGGCAACTATGATAACTGGACTCCCTAGGTCACTGTACTTTGGAGGTGTCAATTTCCTTGACAAAAGATCAACTCTCTTCCCTTCAACCTGAACAATTTTAGGGAATGCCTTCTTTTTTCTCCCTAATATTCTAAAGCAAAAATATTGGATAGTTTTTTTAATCAAAGGCACATCCTTAATATCTTGTAATAAGTGAATTGATATGGTTAACTTACTAAGTTCCTTGACCAGGTCTGATTCAGAATTTTTTGCTATGGTGTTGAATCTCTCAGGGTATGGAATTATCCTTCATGGAGGTAAATGTTCTGCTTATGGTTCTATTTTCTCTACTTATTTTTCTATTATTTGTTTGAATCTGCTAGGTTCCAAAGGTTATTGCATTTCATTTTCTTTGATTTCAGTCAAAATAGGTTTAGGTAAGACTTTTCTTGAACGAAGTTGGATATTACTGCAATCAAGAACATGTATTTTAGTATTTTCTTTAGCTTCAGCCACATAGATAGGGGATGCCTGTCTTATGTTTTTTGGATTGGTCATTGTTTAGGCTAGTAGTTGAGGTTGTTTCACCTATTTTTTTTGTGGTTGATTTGGTTTCTCTTGAAAATTTTGATTTGGTGCAGGCAACAAATTTTGTGTTTGACCCTGATTTCTTTGTTGCCTTGGATAAGACTGGTATTGCTTTCACCACAGTTGTTGATTTTACATCCAGGATGGATTATTCTGATTCTGATTCCAAGGTGAACTATTCTGATTCCATAATGGGTTATTCTGGTTCTGATTTTAGAATGGATTACTCCAACCTGTTTGTGGTCATTCTTGAAAATTTGTCCCTTGAGAATAATTCCAAGGATGTTGGGGTGGTTCTTATTGACCCCAAGGCATATTCCAAGGGTTATACCCCAAATTTGTAATAAAATTAGGATTTTGATACTAAGAGAAATTCTCCCTTTTTTGGTCCAACATAATTGAGTTCTCTAGTCTGAGTTTCTAGAACATTTTTGAGTTGTGGTAGCAAATGGCATTTATCAGTCAAATGCCCTTTTGAACAAATACTACATATGGATGAGATGGATGTTTTTTTTAAATGATATTCTTGCAAAGCATGTTTATTTTTGCATCTTGGGCAATAAATGGCTAGAGGTTCTTTTGTTTTTGCTTTAGCAATAATTTCCCCTAGAGTTGTGTGTAATTGCGCCAAAATATAAGTTTTGAAATTTGCAAATTCCTCTATTAGGTCTTTTACATCGGTGTTTTTTGCACTCCTCTTCTTCCTTATTTTCTTAGTGCAAGAATAATTTCTAAAGAGATCCACAATATCTTCATTGTTAAGAGTATTTACTTCTCCATTTACCATTAAATATAATACTTCCCTAGATTCATCTTGTAGTCCTCTTAAAAATATAGTTTTGCATAATTTTGGTTCTACAAGTCCACATCTCCTTTGAACAAATGCAAATCTATCAGGATAATTTTCTAAATTTTCATCATCTTCTTACTTGATTCTAAACAACTCATATTTCTTATTCCTCATATGACAATACTCCTAATATTTGTCCCAAAACACAGTTTCCATTTGATCCCTCATGAACCAGCGTAATGTTGTGTCCTTGAGTGTTGAAGGAAAAACCTTCAGTTTTTTATTGTCATTTACATAGTCATAGGTTTGACACACTACTTTCAATTCAAACAAGAACTGATCAGGATCTTCAGATGCAACACCTCGAAAGGTTGGAAGCACTGAAGGTGATATGGTCTTCATGGGAGATTTCTATGTTGGAATCAAACGAATAGGATATTCAAATGTTCTAGAGGGTTGGGGCACATCCTAATCATCTTCTTGATCATGGAAATGGCCATCCTGGACATCCCCATCTGGATTACCTCTTTCTATCGTAGTGTTCTATTCTTTAGGAACAGTAAATCCTATCCAAATTTCTTTTTCAAGATGTCCTAGACTCTCTGTTGAAGATGAGACTGGTGATTTTTCTTTCTCTAGATAATGATGATGAAGTTGATGATTGTTGTTTCAGTATTTCTGGTAATTCAAACATAGGTGATTCACCTCTTAAGCATGAATATCTTCTTCCTGGAACAATCCAGGGATCACTTTGGATAAATCTACTTTTTTCATCCCTAGGCCTACTCATTCATGCTTACTCCTTAATGACATAAATTGTAAGTCAATAATTGTTACTTAAATAGCTATTATGTTCATATTTTACCCTGAATTTTCATAGATTAGCATAATTAACAGCTACTGGACTGTTCTTTCTTCTAACAACACCATTTATTCCCTGAAAATGGTGCCAAAATGATGAGTGTCATTGTATCTCATCATTAAATCTCAAGGATATATCAATTTGGGGTGGTGTCCAAGGCTATTTACGATAGAAATCAGGAATAGAGCTACAATTTAACCCACTTTGGAGCAGCAGGTCTTATTGGTGGAACAAATTGTGATGGGGGTTTTAGATCACTTTTACTTCTAAATTGCATGAAATAAACTAATCTAATTGCAAGAATGGAAATATATTCTTTAATTTACAGGAATAAAAGTCTGATTGCAACTATAGAATTGAAATCTAGCTATCTTTGCAGAAATAGAAAAGTTGTTCTTAATTACAATTGTAGAAAGGAAACATAAGTACTTATGTAGAAACAAAATTGTTGAATGGAAATAGATCCTATCAGGGTTCTGTTCCAGAAGGTTTTCAGGTTTCTAGGTAGTAACTGAAAGCAAAAAGGAAAACATAGGAAATTGCAAGAAATTATTGAAATGGAAATAAGACCGTAATTTTCTAAAACATGTAACTAAACTAAAAATGATCATATTCTGTAAAATATTGCAAAACAAGAAAGAATTCATATAATTGGAAATGATGTCAGTATGCAATAAAATATAAAATAGATAAACATTCAATTAATTATGCTACAACAGGAATAAAAAAAAAGCATGTCCTATTAGCCCTCCTCCTAGGCCTGAAAGTGGCTAGCTTCCCTTTCTATAAGAAGGTATGAATTCTATAACTAACTAAACCTTACACACACTCATAAAGTGATAGAGAATATGGAAGAACTGCACTTTATTATTCCAGAAAAAGCATTACAATGCTATTACAAAACTACTGAACTGAAAATTGCTAATATCCATTCTCCAACTAATGTTATGTACTATTTTCTACTTATCAACTCAACCAAATAGGAAGCTATCTTTTATATTATAAAAATATATTTACATACGAAAATATGCTATTCCTATCTTGCAATATCTTCTACCTATTATGTTGCAACTACTTTTGGAACTGTTACAGGATATTTGTAAGTGCATAAAGTGGTTTTTCCATGATTTGAGTCTTCTGTCAGCAAGGAACAGTGGGGTCAGTTGTAGAAGACCTCCCCTAACATTCCTCAACCTTCAGGTACCTTTTCAACCACCTTGAAACTGCACAAAGTCAACCGAAAATATTTTCCCCTGTTATTTCGAAGATAAGTGAATTCTGCTCATTCTGAAGATAAGCAAATTCTGCTTATTTCGAAGATCTTTGGAATAACTAGTTGTAGGTGTTTTCAGGTTGTTTTGGATGCTCCCTTCAGGTAGATCATTTATTTCAGCTCCCAAGAAGTGGTTATAATTACCTTCAATCTTCTCCATGTGTAAATTTCATGCTTTTCCATTCATTGGCAGTTGGTTGGAGTTTACACAAAAACTTATTTTTGCTGCACAGTAACAGTCCTTTTGCATTGTTTGCTAAATTTAGATAAATCATTGCTTGAAAAACATAAAAACAAAGATACTAAAGTGTTGCTATCAAACCCATGCACATTCTTCATTAACAATCCATGATAAAGTAGTACAAAACTGTACAAAAATTATAAAAATCAGAGTATAATATCCCTAACATATCAATCATGCAAACAGTATATACATAGCATATTAAATAAACTTAACTAGCATATAAGATATATCATGAGTTTTTAGGAAGTTTTAATTGTTCAAAAAACATGCTATGATCAAGGCATTTCCAAGCCTCATCATCTTGCACATCCCCATTAGGGGGAGAGTATTTTACAGATCATGAGGATAGCAGGCCATGCTATAAATATTATCCAAAGGATGGGCCCACTAGGTGCAAGAGAGCTTGATCATGATCGATGGGTTATTAGGTTGCTACATGTCTAATGCTTTTATGATCATGCTTTGTGGTATGGTGGTGAGTTGTTGGTATACCACACGATTTGGTGGTACCTACCATGGATATTGGTGAGGTTAGTGGTAGACATGCAAGACCAATGAGTATAATTTACATGGGGTTCATATGTGCTAGCTCGTTTAGATAGGATATTGTACACTATCATGTGCAAACAACATACATGGATGGTCTGTACGACCTTGCTCTAGGTGTGGTTCTGGAAGCACATAACAGTTTAGAGATCATATGAAATTTTAGAGTCATTTCCCAATCCAAAGTGATCAATAATATATAGATGGGCCAAGATCTATGAGCGATCTAGAGGACATACATTGGTATCCTTCCACTAATGAGGTGAGTGATAGATAATCTACAGGAGCACAAGATCATATGGTGATTGTGGTATCTACATCCTAGGTGGATATAGTATGTAAAGGAGTTATCTAGGGTGAGGAGGATCAAGTGGATCTCTATGAAGAAGGGATATTTAGAGTTCTTCTTATTCGATCAATTCTAGCGGTATTTTGGTATCTTTCAAGAGATCCCAAACTTACGAGACTACTAGTACAAGGGAGTATGGAGGGACTCTTCAAGATTCAAAGGGGATCCTAATGTGGGGATATTGGTGAAGTAGGACCTGGATGACCCACTCAATGTGGATCTAGGGGTGAATGACATTGGGGTGGCTCTCGAGTACTAAATATGGTACAAGGGTATCATGCCCCCTAGAATCTCCCCACCAGCATCAATGTAGAGGCACTATATTATGGATTGATAGATGCAACTAGCACTATGATATGCCACTCGATGGTCCACAAAGGAGCAATGGCAGGTATATGGGGCCCCACAATAGAGATAGGTGTGTGTTCAAGTAGAGATAGTGGCAGTTTCCACCACCACTGCTTGGACTAGGGAGGTAAGAGCAACAAGAGTTACCCCTATGATGATCATAGTAGGGCTGAGTAGAGTGCTCAAAGAGACCTCTACATTAATAATAGTTAGCCCAAGAAATATTGTGATTTAGGAGGACCTAGGGAGAGGGATAGAGGTACTGCAGGCTTATAAAGCAACCCTACAAAGGGAGATGTACCTACTCTAAGAGGGTAGCACCAAGAGGATCGAGGGTCTATGGATTACCTTGGGCATATAGATATAGAGTGAGATGTGACATGCCTAGAGGCAGATCACCTTAGGGGAGATGTGATTCAGCTAGACCAAGAGTGGTAACAAGCTCAGGAAGAGGGGATGATTATTGTGATTAACAACCAATAGGATGAGGGGATCCACCTACTATAATTGAATATGGAGAGGGCAAGAGAGAAGCTAGAGGTTATCGTGTAAAGGGTGACCTTCTACTAGATGATGTACTTCTAGGTAGTTCTAATAGAGCAACGAGTGCCACCACCTTCGTACCTTCAAAAATTGAGTCAATATCAATCCTAATCATGGACGGTCTCACGATATGTGAACATGCCCCCACCATGACCACCTCTAATGGGTGGAGCAGAGGAGACAAGCTACCAAAGCCAAGGATAGGATCAGTTTGACATGCCAATTTTAGTGTGGTGTGTTGGGTTTGTATTGTGGCACATCGATCAGGTAAACCTATATACCTTGCTGCTTTGACCTTGAGTAATATCATGTTGCTTTTGTGAAATGTGTGTGCTTATATATAAACATATATATATATATATATATATATATATATAACATGCCCCCACCATGACCACCTCTAATGGGTGGAGCAGAGGAGACAAGCTACCAAAGCCAAGGATAGGATCAGTTTGACATGCCAATTTTAGTGTGGTGTGTTGGGTTTGTATTGTGGCACATCGATCGGGTAAACCTATGTACCTCACTTGCTTTGACCTTGAGTAATATCATGTTGCTTTTGTGAAATGTTTGTGCTTTTATATATATATATATATATATATATATATATATATATATATATATATATATATATATTTATTTATATATATGTTTTTTGTGTTTTTGTATTTTTTTAATTATACATGAATGAGCACAATATAATCTAACTATGGCGTGAACTAACCTAAGATGCAAATGTATCAATACAATGAATTTGATGTGAGGCATGAAATGCATGGATAGAATAAGAGAAAGAATAAAAGAAAAGCAAGGAAAGACACTTCTCTAGCTAAAATCATACCCCATAAATATGGACTACAATATCGACACAAATATAAATTATGACCCATATGGACGAGGCATGATTCCAAAAAAAAAAAAAGAGAAATAAAAAAGAATGAAGAATAATAAAAGAACAAAGAAGAAGAATAAGAGAAGGAAAAGGTCAACTAGGGATATTGAAATATGGTGTTTGAGTCAGTGTAGACCGTACCTAGATTTGTGTGACCAAATAACATAGATCAAGAAAAAAGAAAAGAGTGGAGCAAAACCCTACAGTGATATATACTCACAAATGATTAAGATGGAGGCTACCCTTCATATGTGGCCATGAAGTGATCATGTAAGAGTGCTATGCTCTCAAGTGATGGTCAAGCATGAAGTGGTACCCGCTATGGGTGTAGTGATCACTAATATGACCAAATAGAAAGATATACCCACTAGGATGTATGCTCATAAATGATCGATATGGAGGCCATGAAGCTATCATATATGAGGTGTGTTGTGTGTGAATGATATACCAAAGCAATTACTACCTGATAGGGGTGTGGTGTGTGCAAGAATATTTATGAACAAAGAAAATGGATCAAAATAAGAGGTGAGTGTGTGCGTTTACCTTAAATTTTTAATGGGTAAGCAATGTGCATAAGATATTCAATGGTCGTGTGAACACCATTTATGATATTCATTTAGTATACACCTTATCCCATGAGGATCACTTAGTCATCAAAGAATCAAGGATAAAAAGTGTGGAAGCAAAGAATGGACAGATAGAAGAACATATATCCTTGTCTTGATAAAAGAAAGAAAGGAAAACATGCAAAGGACAAGGATATATAAAAAAAAACTATATCCCTTCACTTGGAGAGATAGAGGTAATGAAAAATTTCAAGATCAAGGGATATAAGAGAAGAATTAAGAAGAGAAGATGGCTAAATTCAATGATGAAGATACATGGGAATGGGCCCTAGATTAGGGATTTCATAGGCATCACAGTCCTAGTGTGAGTGCAATGCATGTGAGCTGTGACGTAACTCAACGTCATCACTTTCCATTATCATGAATTTCCCAAGAATATATATGATCAAGTAGTCATGCAAGTATGAACAAGCAACAATGTGATTGTATGACAAGAAAAATGCAAGTGGAAAAAAATGTTAGGCAAAACATGTAAGATATGATAGACAGTCATGCAGTATAAATCAAGTAAACTGGATGCAATATGCAAACTAAACTAGATGAAAATATAAAGTCATACATAGTATTATTTATTTATTTTTATTTTTTAAAATTAATTAATGTTTAAAGTCTTTGAAGTTAGCACAAATTCTGATTGTGTCACCTATTTTAACAAAAAGGAAGTTAGTTCAAGGAACTGACCCATCTAATAAATGGCTATGATGTAGGATACTTTCATTATTCCCATCACAAAGAGGAGCATCCACAACATGTTCTCTAGGAGTCGTTGTACAAAAGTCATGGAAAACTCAAACTGTGCCATCATTTTTTATGAAAGGAGGAGAGATTCCCAAATTTGTAAGGTCTCTATGAGACAAAGGAACATGGTCCTCTTGAGAACAAGAAGAAATTCCATGCACAACACAAGGTACAAACCCATCAAAGCATGAGATACTCTATAGGATATCTGTTTGATGCAAATCATAAGGGGTATCCCCTTTAGAATACTCCTTTGGGGTCACATCTAGCTTAGGATGCACCAAAGTCACCATATTGCAAAACAAGATATATGAGGGGTAAGGGGGACCCTCATCCTCATCACATCACTCCAAGCCTTGGTGATCCAAATATTCAGTATAAGTAATAAGGTGATTGTAGACATGCACATTGAGATATTTTTGTTTGTTGAACCAGTTTTGATATTATGTGTTATATTGTAAATGCATGCAAAGTGTTTGATGAAATGCACGTTTATATATTTAATAATGTCGTAAAGTGTAATTTAATATTGTACGTAAATAATAAAGTCATGTAAATTCATTTATGTCGGCTAAATAATTTATTTCGTCCTATAGTGCAAATGAAATGTAATGCAAAGCAAATGCACATGAAATGTAATTTGAGGGTAGTTGCAAGGTAGTTGGAAACATAACTACTTGGTGGGTGTATAAATAAACCCCCCCCTCATTCATTCAGGATGTTCATGGGTTGAAGGATTGATGCACGGTTCGTTCACCATAGAAGAGGTGCAGACAGTAAGGAGATAATGCAGGGTGATTGATGCAGCCATGGAGATTAATCAGCCTAGGGTTTGCAGGTTGTATTGTAATTCTAGGACTGAAATGTTGTATCATACATGCCATTATTAATATAAACTATTGTATTTTTTGTATCTACCATTGTTGTTGTTATTTCAGTTATTGTTGTTGTTATTATTATTACTATTGCAGATTTTTGTGTATTATTATTGCTATACTACAATGCTTGCAGATATGTAATTTATTACATGGAAATGGAATTGTTGGAAATATGTAAAATCTCTTTCATTATCAAATGGTAAAGGTTGGTTTTTAATGGGTATGTAACCTATGCCACATTGCCCAAGACAAATCTCAACATTCAAATGCTCTTGAATACCTTTCTTTTGGGGCCCCAAACCTTTACCTATATATCCCATACTAGATAGAATTTGATTGGAGAGTGGGTAATCATTGGACAAGTAACAATGGGTAAAATAACACTCTACAAGACAGAGGTTGCTTCCACAAATCTTTTCTTCAAAGGTTGTTCTTGCAAAGATAAAGGTGCACGTGCCAATGTGTACAACTTCACCCTTCTTACGAGGTAAACCCATAGTCCTTGGTGAAGGTGGTAGCTTGGCAAGATCCAAAAGAGGCTCTTGAAAAAATAGATTAACTTGATCCTATGATGAAATATTAATTATTGGTTTCTCACTCACTTTAAGATTTTAAATTTGTTTAGTTATATGATATAAGGAAATGGATGGGCATAAATTAAGATTGGATTGAGCTTGCTCAATCATCAAACAATATTCAAATGGATGAGGGTCACCCAAAATAGTGATAAGTTGATTTTTAAGTTTAAATTTCATATATTTATGAAGAGTGGAAGGGGCAACCCTCATTGTATGAATCTAATGACATCCAAGAATAAGATTAAAATATGCAAGGCAAGACACCACATAGAACATGGTATCTAAGATCTTATGTTTGACCCTAATGGAGAGAGATACAATACTGCAAGCCTCTTGGGACTTATTGTTGAAAGCTTTAATGATAATGTTAGATTTGGTTAAGTCTTCCTCTTTTAATCCAAAATTTTAGAAAAAATGATAAGTGCATAAATTAAGGGAAGAACCATTGTCAATCAAGATTCTCTTGACAAATATTTCCCCAATGAATGTTGTGATGTAGAGGGAGGAATCCCCTCGTAAGTCTGAGGAAGGTATATCGTCATTCAAAAATGTGATGTGATGTATCCTAAGAGAACCTACAACATTAACCACAACACTAGGAAAAATGTTTGAAGGAACAGATTATTGTCTAAGGAGCTCCAACAAGGCTTCCCTATGAATAGGAGAAGTTTGCAAAAGCTCTAAGAGGTAGATCTTAGCTGGGATACTAGATAGTTGTTGTTTAACTTCAAAGAAGACTTTAGGTTGTGGCTTCAACTCTAAACGTGGTTTTTCTACCCTTGTGCTCCTTCTTTGTGTACTCTTCAAAAGTAAGGGAGGTTTTGAAGGTTGGTTGGATGAACAACTCATCTCCTGTTGAGATTGTTGATTTGGTTGAATCTATGGTTGTTGCTATCATACCAACCATGTTATCATAGGGAGGGACACATTTTGATATGACACTTGATTAGTTGTTTTTTACCCATGATTAGGTAGGGGATCTTGGAATATTCCATGTCTTGATTTGTTGTGGGTGCTTGTTGAGTAGGAGGTTGATTTTTTGTTGAAGAATTGAGTTGAGAACCTTCTATAACAAGGTGACCTTCATAAATTAAGTCCTAAACCACATGTTTCAACCTATTACAAGAGTTTATCAAGTGCCCCTCTACCCTATGGTACTCACAATGTTGACCAATTTTATACCAATTAGTTGTGGTATCAGGTTGCCTTATAGGTGGCAACTCAATCATGTTAGCTTCTAGAAGTTGTTTTAGGACCACTATCATGGGTATGTTGAGTCTTGTAAAATTTATTTTTGGGATTTTTTGAGGTTTTCTAAGCACCATATTTTGTAGAGTGTTGACAACATTGTTAACATGCCTACTATCCTTACACCATCACCAACCACATGCTTGTTCTTATAGTTTTTTTTAGTGGTCCTATCCTCTTTTGCATTAAGTTGACCTCTTCTAATAAGGGCTTGCTCTACCCTTATTGCTAGATCTATTGCTTGGTAATAATATGTGATAGTTGTTATTTCCAATGCATAATATATTTGTTCTTGTAAATTACCAATAAATATCTCGAGCATATCTCAAGGAGGTAAGGTATATCTCAAGCGTCCAACTAGACAAAATTCTGAAAAAAATTCATCTTTGCCTTGTTTTAACATATAGACATATTTCATAGTCACATTCTTTTCAATATAAGCTCCAAAATGTTGAAAAAATATTTTAGTTGTCTCTTTAAAATTTCTCAAAGAATGATTAGGCAATTGATAATACCACTATAATGTCATACCACCAATACTCTTAGGGAACGTATTTAGTAACAACATGTCATCATATATGATATCAGGGTATGTTGTCCTGAACATCCTTAAATGCTCAATTGGATATTTTGTTCCCTTATAGATAGGCAATATCAACATTAGAAAATTATTGGGGTAGGTACTAGTGACAATGATAAGGTCTAAGGGTTGATCGCACATTTCTCTGTAGTTTTAGGTGAAACTAGGAGGTTGAATCATATCAACTCTGGAAACCAATTGTTTCATCATATTAGTTAAAATTTGCATTTTAGAATTATTGTTGTGTAATGCCCCTAGGTTCCCTAAGGGAGGGGTATAGGTAGGTTTTTTAAAGGGAACTTGGCCTATGTTGGAGGTATTGACACTATTATAGTATGGGTTGTGATATATGGGTATTTTATTGTGGAGGATAACTAAAAACTGGTGGAATAGAAGCATTAATGTTGAGATAAGCAGAATGAGGAGGAAATTGAACATGATCTTGATATGCACTATTGGTTGGAGGGGCTTGTAGAAAATTTCCAATGTTGGTGGTCATAGTAGTGGCATCTGTTTGTTGATGTAATGGATTAGCATGATGTAAATATTCAAATAAAGGGTTATCATAAATATTTCTAGGAGAAATGGCTAGAGGAGGAGTCTCACCCCTTTAAAGCTGAGCTTCCTGCTCCATAGCTTTGTGTAAAAATATCCTATGGTATTTCATGAAACCCCAAACATGATCAAATGATGGAAAAATGAAGCTACCATTGGGCCCCTTAAGGGATCATAGTTTGTATCAGTTTCCATATGTTCTTACTCTCTTGTATCAAGATTAGGATTCTCCCTATCAACATGATCATTTTCTTAAGGAATTTGATTAGATTATAAACACCTTTACTAACTCCTAAGGAATGGAGCCATTAGGAGAAATGAAATGATAGAGGAGAAAACTAAAGAAAGACACACAAGAATATTCTTAATATTTTTTAAATGTTTTCTATTCTAAACAAATAAAATTAATGGTCTTATTTAAAATTTTAAGATAAAATCAAAGGAAGAGGCTTCCTATATTGGTCACTAAGATGTGTTTTCATGTCATATTCATCAAATATGTAGAGAAAAATAAATTGCATACCGCGTACAATTCTCGATTGGATTCATTGGGAGCTAAGGTGACCATGGTAGATGTTATATTATCTGCACTCGATGGACAAGGGAAGGGTTCACCAAGAACAATTTTAGGGCTTGCTCCAAGTCTAGGGTGGAAATATTTAATGGTTTAAATTAAGCAATCACTTATGTTTGGCATCTGTAAACTAAACTATGAAAAATAAAAGAGTGATGCAAGATACACAAGATGCATGAAGACAATATATAACCCTAGTATGATTTTTTGATTCAATGATGTCTAACCCTAAGTTGCAAGAAATGAGATATTTTCTTTAAGCAAGGGCACATGTGAAATGCATGAACAAGACTAAGTCCTAGATGCACACTATATGCTCTTATTCTTTCAAATTCCCAAAAGGGATATGATTAAATGCTTTTCCTTTTATTTCTATCCTAAGTTTGAATAGAAATGAACAAAAGCAATCAACAAACATGTTGTAGATATGCTAGAGCACTTACTTGAATTGATGTTTGATCCAATATTTATCTTGTGTCCAAAAATATCCCACAACTTAAACTTACAAAGATAGCTTTACAAAACCCTAGAAAATATTATCAGTGTTAAGGGGCCTACCTAGGCCGCTGTGTAGCAGATCTTGGGAACACAATATTCAAGCCCCCTAGGTCCTTTTAGTTGACCTTTAAAAATCAAGAGTGAATTTTGACCTTTTTTTAAAATTGACAAACATATTACAATGAAACATAACAGTGCAAAAAATAAAATGTAAACAATAGTACTATATTCTAGATGCAACATACAAAAACAAACCTAGGGTTTGGGAGTGAATCTTGCCCCCAGACTTTATGCAACAAAAATCATACCCTATATGAGGTATCTATGATCTTGAACCTATCAAAATTATACCCTATAAATACGAGGTACGATTTCATGATAAGTCAAAGAAAATAGCAAATCAATGTGAAATAAGTAAAAACAAGAATGCAATTAACAATCTAGGAATGAAAAAATACACAAAACAACATGGTGGTAGTGAAAGAGGCAAACAAAAGTATGAATACCTTCACAAGATGGTTGACTCCTCCTCAAGGCTCCAACACTTGTCCACCAAGGGTAGCAAATCAACAATGTAGCAAAATAACACTAGAAGAAACTTGCCAAAGAGCTTACAATTTTTCCTTAACTTGCTAGATAGAGTGTTTGTTATTGCTTGCAAAATGTTGGATCTCTTATTATTATCTATTATCTATGAAAAGAATATCCAAAATACTCTATTTATATGGTATTTTAAACACAAATGGGTGGGTAAAATCTAAGGGAGAATCAACCTTAAAGAAGTTGGATTTTCTAAGAGAAAACTAACTTACCAAAATCGTGCCCTATGAGGGTCGATCACAATTTTAGAAAAACTAGGAAGAAAATAGGGAAGAGGGGACAAGAGAGGCCCAAACTTGCACTTGGGTAAATTTTAGGGTCTTTCTAAGGTTTTAGGGAAAATGAATCACTTAGGTGGGTTAATTTTCCATGTCTACAATAAGACTAGACACATAGCAAGATATTGTAAAGTGAAAATGATAGAGTAATAAAAATTTGGACATCAGACCAAGATTAAGTACAAAGATCATACTATAATAGAAGTTGAATTAGAGCAAGAATTTTCTACTCCTAAAAAAGTGGTAAAGAAAGACTCATTGCATCATAAAATGGCAAATACCATCATGATTCATTAGGATCAACCATTAGAATAATTAAATAAAAATACAAGGGATGAGGAACTACTATATACAAGTTCAAACTTGGAAGGAATCAAAAGTGCAAATGAATATTTGAGGAAAATTTTAAAACAAATAAGGTGAAAAGGTCAATTTTAGTTCAAACATCCTCATTTTCCTCGAGCAGTATAAAATCCTCTTCTTGGAATAAAAATTATAGTGTAGAGTTTATGCCTTGCGCTCTACGGTTTCAAGAGCAACATAATAAATAAAGGAGTATGGAGTATATTCATAAAAATTTAGGTTTTTTAGCAAAACATAAGTAAGTATTATGGAGGATAGTTCTTGCACTTTAGGATTTCTAAGGTAGCATAAATAATAAAGTGTTTCTAATACCTTACACTTCAAATTCTTTAGGACAACATAAAACTAGAGATGATAAGTGTTATTATGAAAAATATGGAAAACTGAAGAGATTGATGAGGATGAAAGTGTTAGTGGGAATGAGCAGAGTGATGGTGAGCAAAAGGCAGGTAGAGGTGAGCAAATGTGCGGTGATCGAGTCATCATCTAGCAGGAGGCATAGGGACGAGAGCAAAAGTGATCACTCAAGGGGTGAAGCATCGATGAATGGGAAGCAGAGAGGTAAGAATAGAAACCCTGGGACCAGCTCATGATTTCAAGATGAATCCAACTCCCACTAGGTAGAGGATGAACCAGTAAATGAAAATAATCTAGGTACGAGAGGAGATAGGAAAGAAGTACATAGAGGTAAAGATCCACCAAATAAAAATAAAATAGTTGGCAAGAAGACCAATCAATCTTCTTTCGTAGAAGCGCTTCAAGGAAAACCTAAACCTAGGTCCTCAATGGTGAACACCTTCATAATCCAAGGTTGCAATGTCCTCTATCCTGAGCAAGTCATAACGAAATATGCTAACCGAGACTCATTTCCTTGGTAGGGAAATTTATTGGAGGGAGACTGAACATGGACTCACTTACACATTGGGCGGCGCTCAAGTAGAAAACTAGGGGGTGCTTAGAGCTGTCAGCCATGTCCAAAGGGTTCTTCATGGTCCACCTCAATACACAGGAAGACATTGACTGAATCTTATCATGAGGCCCACGGTTTTTTGGGAGGAGAAGTCTCTTCCTCTGGAATTAGGGAGAATACTTTGATCCAAAGTCATAGAGCATAAACTACGCCCCATTTGGGTGTAGCTCCCGAACTTGCCACCACATTTCTTCTACAAATATGCACTCCATGTGATAGCCCGAGCAATAGGATAACTGGTAGCCATTGATCTAGCAACTCATGCATGGACTCGCTTTACGAAAGCTCACATATGCATCAATTTCAATATGGAAATGCAACTCCCTAGCCAAGTTAACCTAATGTACAAAAACTATAGACGAAGTTAGCCACTAGAGTATGAAAATAAATCTGCTTTTTACTTTGAATGTCAACTACAAGGGCAGCTTTCATCTTAGTGCCTAAATCACAAAAACACGTAGACATAGTCACAGATTATGACCTACCTAGTCCTAGGCAAAAATTAGAAAACGAAGGTTGGAATGAGATAGAACCATAACCATAAGGGCAAGCAACAGGATTTTTCCCCTCCAAGCGGTGACAAACAAAAGGCAAGTAATTTGTTCACCATCTCCAACAAATTTGATTTACTTAGAAATTTTGGTCATAATGATAAAGTCCAATTTGAGGAAATCCCCTATGAGGAAACCCCTAATCCTAATCCTATAATTCAACTGGATGCTATTGATTCCATCCCTTAGAAAAACTCCCTCCCATCCCCACCTCGATGCCCTTCCCAAATTCCTATCAATCATTGTGACTCCCCGAATCCCCCCAAGACACCTCCAACCCCCCATTCCCCCACCATCGTCCTCCCCTCCCAGCAATCTTTGGTACACCCTGATCCCCATCTATGTCCCCCAAATCCAATGTTGGCAACGATTATTCTTTCCAAGAGTCCCAAGAACCATGGAGCCCAAAACAGACTCAAATTTTTAGAAAGACCCAGATTTATGTGGGAGGTGACAAAAATAAGGGAAGGCCCTTAGGGTTAAATCTAAAAAACATATATGCAATTGAAGATATAGCCAATGGCACTCAAAAAACTATGTTCTAGGAGCTAGGGATAAAAAACAAGAAAGAAACTAAGAGATCCAAATGTAGCGACCCCACGGCACACGCGCTGCTCTTACTCTAATTGTAAATGTGTTTAACCCCAAAAATGAAATGAAAGACCATGAAAAAGCATATAACACGAAATTAACAAAGATATGTCTCTTTATTTGTATTGAAACTCAATTACATGTCGGTCCCTCTTAGGGATACCTATTTTGATACAATGAGGTTACAAGTGGGTAAAATGTCCCCTCACAAAGGGGTGGTGCGCTATCACAAGCTCCCCGGTTCTACACACGAAAATGTATGAGGGCTTACAGATGCATCCTTATCCAATTCTATTCCCTAGAGGGATCCCTTTTTGCTCTCGTATGTTGCAGGATCTATTTGATGAACTTGTGGCCCTATAATAAATGAAACAACAACACACGCTTAGATGTCTGAGAATGCCTCCCTAGATGAGGTTGTTAGTAATTAATATATCAAATGAAATCAAGTGCAAATTAAACCTATGCTATGAATTTGAATGAATGAAATGATGCTATGCTAATGATATACTAAACAAAATAATGAAATTAATGTATAAAACCATAAGCTAGTCCTGCGGGCCACTGTCCAATATAGCGTCCGCTAAAGCGAATCTTGACCTCTTTGCTTCAAGTCTATGGATCGAAGCTTGTATCCAATTTTGAAATGATGGTTTCTTTGCTCGATATGTTGAATGCCTTGTATGTGGCAACCCTCAAGTGGACTCTCCCTCTCTTTGATAAAAATTTTGTCTTGTATCAAGGTTGTCCCAAAAAAATGTATATGTGGTGCCCTTAGGCTTACAAATTTTAAAGTGTGTGAAACCCTAGGTCTATGCCCAAGCCCTAGGACTGAATCCCTCATGTGTAATGAAGGTTAGCATGAGAATATTTTTGTCTTTTCTATGTTTAAAAACCAGTTAATTGAAATCTAATTACAAACTTGAGTCTCCTATACAAACTGGTTGTTAGCAAGATAAGCTTTATCTTTGTCTATATTTGAAGGCCAGTTAACTAAATTCTAAATGCAAACTCAAGTCTCCTATGTGAACTGGACGTGAAATGGAATGTATAGTTACTCTTGTTCACCTTTATTGCATACAGACTGCCACTTCCACCCATCTTTGAGCATATTTGTTGGCAAAAATCTTTTTGTGGCTTAGTTGTTGTAGTTTGTAGTGGTTAATATCTGGTTGTTGTCATCTACAGCAGCTAAGGTCTAGTTGCTCTAAGCTTGAGTGCCTAAGGTCTGGCCACTCTAGTCTTGAGCGGCTAGGCTTGGATGGGCTTAAAATGCCCCAGATGAGTGGTGAGAACCACTTTTGATGCTTGGAAGGCCCAATATTATGTCATATGATCTTATGAATGTGCCTATGTGGGTAGCTCCCCTAAACATGACATATTTTAGGTGTCTACAGATACCCCTTTTTGCAATGCGCTGTGTGGAAAACACAATGCTGAGCAAAAACATAGACTGATCTATATTTAGGGTGTATGGTGATCAGTGGTCTAATCAACGCTGAATGGCCCAATCATGCAAGATGGCCCACACCCTTCGAATCATTGCCTCAACATTCGGAGGACTTAGCTCAGTGGATTATACATGTTAAAGTGCACTCATTCCTCAAAATCAATCGAGTAGCTTCAACTGCTATAATAGTTCTGACCGATAGGAGAGCTACAATTGAAAATATTATGTCTGCTTACGTTCTTAGTAAACAAGGGAAATTATACGATTGTTATATGCAATGATTTATAGGATGAACATAATTTTGTTATGATTGAGTGATATTTTGTTGATTTTGATTATGATTATTTTGAATATTTGAACTACCTCTTCACTCAACGAATTGGTGAAGAAATGATAATGAATGAAGTGATAAGTTGCTTGACCAATATGACTAATCTGGTTCCTTTCTAGCATTTGTTCCTTCGATGGGTGAACCCCCATCCAAGTGTGATTCTAATAATTTATGATAACCATCCAAGTGTGATTCTAATCATTTATGATAACCATCCATCCTTATCCTAAGGAGCGGTCCAACCATCAATAGCCTTCTTAGGGAGTTAGGATGAGTGATTCTATTTATGCTCATATTGTATCACTTTTGCTTAGTATTTTTCATGTCACAAGGGAATGAGGATGATCATATCGTATCCATGGAGCAGTCCGACAATCTTGGTCTTTTTTGGGTTTGAAGTGATACATCGTGATTCTAAAATGAATGTTTTTTCCCCAAGTAGCCTTATGGTGAATTACCCGTCTTACTGAATTACATGGAGTGCAAGTCACTATAATCGCTAAGTCAATAGAGTAAGTGACTAGATATGAGGCTTACTTGAGAATTTTTTTTATGTGATTTTTATGTTATTTTGGTCATTATGATGACTAGAAGTCTTCAAAATGTACTTATCTGAATGTTTTTGTTGCTTCTCATGGAGGGGTTGTAGTTGTTTTTATCTAGGATATCCATCGTTGTTAGGTCCAACGGCCACCAAAGGCCTCTTCCTAGTCACTCTTGTCCCGAGAAACCAAGCGATATGGGCTGCTAACATCAGCAGCGGTTGAGGTAATATAAAATTAAATCATAGGGTTTTGTATTTTCACTTTTTCAATTGTCAATTTTCTTTCTTGGGCTTTGAGGTGAAAGTGACTCTTGCAATTTGGGGTGTTTCTGCGACTTGGGATATCATGGCTGCATAGGGCGAAGCATCTTTGGTTGGAGGAGTCAGAGCTTCTCGATTACGCCCTCAACCCTTAACCTTGCTTGTTTATATTAGTTTTTTTTTGGGTAAAATTGAACCACATTAAGTAATCAGTAATTGAACCTCATTAATATTATTGGCAACAAATAAAAACTCATAGCTAGGCTTAGTTTAGGTTTTTATGTGGTGGTCTTGTCCCCATTTTGTCCTTTTGCTTTTGTTATATTTTTTTTGGTATTTTCTGGCATAGGGTTGACGTGTTTGCCTCATCACCCGTCGGCCGCTATCAATCAAAGTGGCCAGGAAGGCTTGCAACTTGGTTGCTATTGTTGCTAGTGGTCAGTTTGAATCCCAATGGTCAAAAAATTTTACCATTGGGGCTTGGTCGCTATCAGCTTCAGCGACTGATTTCTGGTTGCTATAGGCGATAGCGGCCAAGAACACTTAGTGAATTTTTTTTATTTTTTTGAAATTTTTTGGGTTGATTTATTGATTTTTTTTTAATTTTGACTTGTTTTATTAGGTGCAACTATGTTTCTGCCTAGACTTAGGAAATCCCATAATTATTTGCATCGTTTTCATGTTTATTGTGCATTATGCCTTAGATGCATTGTAGTTATGATTTATTTTCTTTTTCTTAGATTCTTACTACTCGGGCCCGGGACCCGAGGCTCATGAATACACTTTTGCCCCTCTTGCATGGCGATGATTGGGCTTGGTTCAAATCCTGCGGGCTACAATATGCCACTAGACTGCCCACCATTATGGCAGATCATGCCTACCTTATGACTTTGGTCCATCAATGGGACCTTCTGACCAATACCTTCCACTTTCCCATCAACGAGATGACCATCACACTGGAAGATGTGTATAGAATCTTCCAAATCCCCTTTGATGGAGTGGCCAATGTCTCTTCTACCACTAACGATCAAGTTGCTATTTTTTCTTGGGTTTTTGAAGGGTGATTTGCAGAGGCTCTCAAGGACACCAAATCTAGGGGAGTGTCCATCTCATAGTGGTATTATGAGGGTGTCTTCTCTACGAGGCATGCAGTGTTGCTGATGATCATAAGCAATACCTTTATTCTAGATTGCTTAGGTTTTAGGTTTCCATGGAACCTCTTGGCGATGGTAAATGACCTGTTGGATAGTGAAGATCCTATCATCTATGCATGGGGTAGTTCTTTGTTGGCTCAATGCTAGATGAGTAGTACCACATCTGTCGGTGAGGTCACATCAGCATCACTTGTAGCTTGCTTCTACAGGTTTGGGGATGGGAGCACATCCAAGTAGATCACCCCAGAGGGATTCCTATTGAGATTATAGTTATGGAGGAGCATATGCAGTGCTATACCGCTAGATGGGATTGAGAGCATGAGTTGTGCAAGATTCGTCATCATGCGGGGGATCTTTCTCATTATACTGCCACTTTCACTGGGTTGCAAGTCGAGGATGGTATGTGATGCCCATATCATGAGTGCCCGACGTGGGATGATCCGACTAGTTTTACTTCTAGGACACGACATGAGTGGTGGCTCCTTATTCATAAGGTTTTCATCCGAGAGTATTTCTTCTACTCTCGGGTTCTTCATTAGTACGGGCTACAGCAAGACGTACCTCTTGTTCCATTTTCATACAGGCACCTCATAGTAGAGAAGGACCTACCTCGTGGTAGATTATAGAGCTCTCAGATGAGTAGGATGCCCTAGAAGTTGACCCAATATTCATTGGGGGTGTTACAAAGGCCTACACTCAGTTGTGGGGGGATTGGATGTGGTATGGTACCGGCAGCCTAGATAGTAAGGATGATGGTGGGGATGATGGCGTAGATCTGACAGGACATAGATTCTAAGCCAGGACTGAGGTATGGGGCTAGCTAGTAGAGCAGGTGGTAGTGGAGAAGTAGGAGGCTCCTAAATAGGATGAAGAGGAGTTGGATCTCGAGGAGAGATATTATCCTCTCAGAGCATAGTTGCATGAGGTCAAGGTCGAGATCTAGTCGACCCAAATCTAGGTGTAGCAGTGAGATGCTACTATAGCATAGTGGTATACCACCATAGAGTAGCTCACGATGTAGATATAGGCTTTGTAGGCTACTGTCGGGGGGTGGTACTACTAGGATGCAATTTTTTGTTCCTCCTACACCATAGGGGGATCTAGAGACAAATCTAAGGGCAGAGGTTCTATGCCTGCAGTTATTGTTGGATAAGTATGAGGGGTGAATTCAAGAGTATGTTGGTCACATTATCGCTCTCCAGATGTAGCTTAAGAGGTATGGTATTGTCCCTAAGGAGGCACCAGGTGCAGGTGGTTCACAAGTCAATGGGTGATCCACCTCTAGGCAGTCTTCTATACATCTTAGCCAGAGGACCTGGACTCAAACAAAGAGGACAGCAGGTTCATACCATTCAACTTGTGACACCATCATAGGGGGAGGTGGCACTGGGGGAGGTGATTTCGGGGGCTCAACCCCTGTATTTGATTTATGATGGCACTTTTGATTCATTTTTGAGATCGACTTGACCTACCTGACTATAGCCTATGGGTATTTTTGTACCTTTATGGACCTGATACAAACATTTATATGATATCTTTGCTTTATGACTCATTATGTGTATCATTTATTGCTTATGTTTTTGTCTTATTTTATTTTATGATGTGATGGATGATGGTATTGTGATGAATTGATACATGTATATGTTAGGTGATAGATTATATTTATGATGATGTGGATTTGATATGGGTACTTATGTATGTGTTTATGTATATGCTTTCATGATTTAATTATTGTGGCATTATGTGATGTATTTCGAGTTGATTTGATGATGGGTTTGTGATCCTTTGTATGGATGAATGCAACGATGTGATCTTTGATGTGAATGAATGGTTTATGACCTATGTATTGATGAATGCAAATGATTTGATATTTGATGTGAATGGATGATTTATGACCTACGTATTTATGAATGAAATGCAAATGATTTGATCTTTGATGTAAATGGATGATTTATGACCTACGTATTTATGAATGAATGCAATGATTTGATCTTTGATGTAAATGGATGATTTATGACCTACGTATTTATGAATGAAATGTTTTTGTTAAATGCATGTTTAATTTTGTTTTAATTTATACATCTAACTCATGCCATGATATGGTGAATTTCGTATGTAATTTAATGTGAATGAACTTGTATGTTTCAATTACTTAAAACATAATGGATGCCTATGCCATGATTTTGACAATTTAACGGGTGATACCACAGAAAGTATAACAACCATGAATCATTCTACTCATAAGAATTAATTATTTAAATCCTTCATATGTGCAATGTAATGGTGTGGAATGTATGCATTTTCTAGATAAGCATCTGTAATTTAAGAGATGTAAAATAGTTAGTGGTCGTTTAGACATCATTTTTTACATATATTCGGTATCTATTTTAATATTATTTTATTAATACCCCCTAATTTACAAAAGCTTATAAAGAAAGTTGATGATGTGTTTGATGATATGAATTTTTTCTATGGTAGAAATTTTTTTGTGGGTTTTTCCTGAGACTTCAAACACTCTAGTTACCCTATCAACAATTATGTACTGGTCATACAAGATTTTTGTAAAGCAAGACTTTCACTCTATACCCGGATATTCATTCTCTCTATGTGTAAAAATGAATATATTTTTGATATAATTCAAACATTTCTTCTGATGTCAAGCAGGATTCTTTTAGCCCATTTCTAAGATCAGGGATTCTCAAATGTTTTATCTCATCCTTATGTTGGACTTAGTTGGACTATACCACTAGGCAGTTTTGAATTACCTAAGTTAGCTCATCCACATTCAAACATTGGTCTATACAAATGCTACGAGATTTTGTGATAGCCATATCGTCATGCGTAAGGATTTCTCCTTCCAGTTTTGTGCAATGCTAAGAATTCCAGGGATTCAAGTTCTATTCCCTTTTTTTCTTCATTCTTTTGGGATACTTGCTTATACTTAGTGATGAAAATCACTATTTATTTTGACTAGTTTTCTTATTTTCTTTTGAGCAAGGGATTCTTGTAGTGATGATAATAACTATTTATTTTGCTTTTTTTCTTTTCATATTTTAAACTATGACTTTGGGCATTGATGTTTGACTTTTGAATAATTTGAACTTTCGATTTTGAGATTTAAATTTGGCT
The DNA here is from genome assembly GCA_028583015.1 of Wollemia nobilis. Lineage (NCBI taxonomy): Eukaryota > Viridiplantae > Streptophyta > Pinopsida > Araucariales > Araucariaceae > Wollemia > Wollemia nobilis. The sequence continues at coordinate 4,320,818 of JAQPPZ010002068.1, forward strand.
TTATTCCGGGGTTTTTCTTATTTTTATGAAATCAAGGAATGTATGCAATGATGATAATCACTCACTTCTAGGTAAGGCAAAACTTGTCCTTTTGCCAATTCTTATCACCCTTAAACCGGTTGCACAGGGGGATAAGGAAGGAAGTTCATTTTTGCTTTTGGTAACCTAGAACACTTTGTAGTTTTCATCTTTCTCTTGTATCAACTAGGATTTTAGTGTTTCAACTAGTGACGGGATCCTGAATATCCAAGGTACTACAACTAGACCTTGCTCTTCTACTAATCAAAATGGTTTTCTAAAAAATTTGATAAGACCACTAGACATGGTTGAAATAATAGGAAACCTTTTCATATTTCGTATAGCAACATTATTTGGTTGTGTTGAGAAACACAATTACACATGTGGATGTATGGATGAGGATAACTTGTATATTGTGATTGAAATACAAATTGTGGTATCGTTTGTAAAATTATGATCATGACATATGTGAATGCAATGGATATGTATGGATATGCAATTATGTGAATGTAAGATGCAAACGTTTTGTATTTTTGCTTTTTCTTTGTTTTTTATTCGACCAAAGTTTTTTTTTTTTTTAAATGCGTTTGGAGCTTTTTGTATTTTGATATTGACCAAGTGGATTGGATACCCTTGGAGCCTTTTTGTGAATTGAATTTGACTTGAACAAAGGGCTTTAATATGCCTTTGGATCTCTTTTTCTATTTTGATTTTGACCAATCGGATTGGATACCCTTGGAGCCTTTTTTTGTGATTTGGTTTTGACTTGACCAAAGGGCTTTAAAATGCCTTTGGAGATTTTTTCTATTTTTATTTTGACCAGGCAGATTGGATATCCTTGGAGCATGATTTGATTTGAATGTTTTTATTTTATGACATATTTGAATGTTTTTTATTTTATGATATATTTGAATTTTTTTGATTTTATGATATATTTGAATGTTTTTTATTTTATGTATGAAATGCCTTTAGATAAATGATATTGAGAGGTTCAGTCTCTTCAACACCATCCAAATATGTTAGGCGGTATGCTCTAGGCTTGACTCTCTCTAAAATTATGTAGGGGCCTATCCAGTTTGCCATAAATTTGTCTCGTAAATACAACGATAGGTTTGAGTTCTGCTAATTTTCTTTGAGTACTAGATCCCTAACTTTGAATTCTCTCAAATGGACTTTATTAGTATATCCTTGTGCAAGGTGATTCTGATAAACACGAAGATGATCCAAGGCATTGACCCGTCATTCATCTAGAAGCATTAACTGATCCAGGTGGTTTTGCCACACTGTGTCATTATCTATGAAGTCTTTTAATGCTATGCGCAAGTTTGGTATTTCTAGTTCTAGGGGCATGATGGCCTCGATGCCATATACAAGAGAAATGATGTTGCCTTAGTGGGCATCCGTACACTAGTCCTATATGCCCATAGTGCCAGAGGCAACTGCAAATTCTAGTCCCTATGATTATCTACTACTATTTTCCTCAATATGGAGACTATTATTTTGTTTGAGGCTTCTACTTGCACATTTGCTTACGAATAATAAGGCATTGAAAAACTGTGATGAATATGGTATTTGTTCATTAAAGCATGCACATTTTTGTTCTTGAAAGATCATCCATTATTCAATATAATATTTGAAGGGACCTCAAATCAACTTATGATATTGTGGAGTATAAACTCTGCAATCCTTGGTCCAGTTATCGATGTTAAAGGGATTGCTTCGACCCATTTGGTGAAATACTCAATGGCCGTTATGATGAACATGTGTCAGCTCGAATATGGGGGAGATATCTTCCCAATCAAGTCTAATCCCCATTTTGAGAAGGGCCATGCTGCCTGGATGGGTTGCAAGGCTTGCGATGGCAAGTGAGTGAGATTTACATGATATTGACACTTTATGCATTTCTTGACATACTCACAACATTATTTTTTCATAGTGGGCCAATAATAACCCATTCTCAAAATGCGTTTAACGATGGCCATGCCACTGAAGTGACCGCCACATGTATCGTCATGAGCTTGCAAAATTTCCCAAGATGCTTCCTGGTGCTCAAGACAACGAAGAAGAATTCCATCGTAACCTCATCTATAAATGATATCTCTTAGTAAAATGTATCTAGTCACCTTTTGCTTCAATATTCATTTTTTATCCTGCGACAGGCCCTACGGTACTATTCCAAGCTTCAAGAAATACCACAATTCAAAAATCCAATCTTGATAAGCTACTGCTTTTATGGATAAAACTGTGTACTCTCATTGCGATCTAGCACTTGTGAACATTGATTGGGAAGCAATCCTGTGATGAATGGTTGTCCCAAGGGGTTGTATGCAAGAAAGATCTGACTTTGAATGACCAATCCTAATTTGGCTCGGTTTAGATCATGTTGAATGACTCTAGGTTGTCAATAACCTCACGTTGTATCATGAAAAATGTGAGCACTTTCACATGAACGGTTGTGAAATCAGTGGACATATTTTAAGGGATTAAGGATCCCAAAGATGCCATGGTGTCTGCAAATATATTTGACGTACGAGGGATTGCCTCGATGTCATACCATTCTAACCGAGATAGGCAAGGTTATGCATAAGCATAAAATATCGTAAATTGGCTCTATTTAATTTTTTTTTTAATTTGAAAAGGCTAATTTTGGATCCTTTCACTAGGGCCCATTCGCCCGAAATTTATGGGGTGGAAGTTTTTTTGGGGTAAATTCACCCATTGTTGATAATCATGAACCTAACTTTATTTTAATTCGTCGACCTCAAATTATATATGATTTTGATTTTCCTACCCAATTCGCCTTCAAATTATAAATGATTTTATATTTTCTGCCCAAATCGCCTTCAAATTATAAATGATTTTATTTTTCTTTCCCAAATCGCCTCATATACTACCCGTATATATACTGTATTGGGTATCGATAAACATACATCAAAAATACTCTAACTCAAAAATAGCTCTAAAACAACAAAAAACTTGAGAAGGTTGCAAAGGAGTGTCTATCAAAATAAATTGATCGGTTATAGAGGAGTGCCGATCGGTGCAATACGATCGGTTGTAGAGTGGTGTCTATCAGTATAATATGATCGATTGTAGAGTTGTGTCTATCGATGTAAGCCAATCGATTGTAGATTTTTCTATAGGCATAATTTGATTGGTTTATACCTATAGCTGCTCATCATGCGTATAGCCGCTCGTCATGCCTGTAGCCGATTGACATTCCTACAATCGATCATCATGCCTGTAGCTGATCATCATGCCTTCAGCCACTTGAAATTCCTACAACTGCTTAGTATACCTGCATCCAATCGTCATGCCTGCATTCGATCGTCATACCTGTAGCCTATCATTATGCCTATAATTGATCGACATTGTTGTAGCTGCTCATCATATCTATAATCGATCGACATTCCTACAGTCGATCGTCATGCCTACAATCGATCATCATGCCTACAGTCGATTGTCATGCCTATAGCCTATCATCATACCTATAGCTAATCATCATTTTTGCAGTCACTAATTATGTCTATAATCGATTGGCATTCCTACAATCGATCGTCATTCCTACAATCGATCGTCATACCTGTAGTTGATCGACATACCTATAGTCGATCATCATATCTACAATCGATCATCATGCATGCAACGATCATCATGCCTACAACCAATCAATATACCTATAGCCGATTGTCATACCTGTAGCCACTCGTCATGCCTATAACCGATCATCATACCTACAATCGATCGATATTCTTGTAGCCGATTGACATACCTACAGTCGATCAATATATCTGTAGTCGATCAAAATTCCTATAGTCGATCGGCATTCCTGTAGTCGATCAAAATTCTTGTAGTTGATCGATCAGTATACCTACAACCACTCGGCATACCTATAGCTGATCGTCATGCCTGCATCCGATCATTATACCTGCAGCCTATCATCATGCCTACAATTGATCATCATTATTGTAGCCGCTCATAAAATCTGTAATCGATCAGTATTCCTACAACTGATCATCATGCCTGTAGTAGATCATCATGCCTTAAATCGATCAACATACCTAAAGCTAATTGTCATGTCGGCAACTGATCGATATTACTATAGCCGATTGTCATACCTATAGTCGATCATCATACCTGCAACCAATTGGCATACCTATAGTTGATCGTCATACCTGTAGCCAATCATCATACCTATAATCGATCGGTATTCCCGCAACTGATCGACATTCCTATAGTCAATCGGCATACCTATAGCTAATTTGCATTCCTATAGCTGATCAACATTCCTATAGTCGATCGTCATGCCTGTAGTCGATCGTCATGCTATCGGTCGTCATGTCGGCCTAAAATATTTCATATCGGCCTCCATATTTTAAGTATATTGTACATTTTTTAGATTTTTCAAATCGATATTCATAGCCCCCAACACAAAATTTGCCACGGTTTGAAATTTTTTGGAAACAAATTAATAAAATTCACCACAGTTTGAAATTTTTTGAAAATAAATAAATGCAATTGGTCATGTATACTTCTACAAATATCATTGGGATTCCAAGATAATTTGCCTTGATTTTATAAATAGATTTTGGGGTCGACCCCTTATGCATAACCCTGGGGCTAGGTACATGTCAACAAGCTTCTTGTAATATTTCAGGAGTGGACACTTGCATTGGAACAATCCTTTAACTTGATTCACTATGAGAAAGGAGTCACCAAAGATACTCAATTTTTTAATGCCCATTGAAACTGTTTTTTGGAGTCCCAAGATCAAGGCTTCATACTCAGTGTTATTGTTTGTGAAAGGGAAGTCTAATTTGAATGATAAGGGTAATGGAGCACCCTATGGTGTAATAAATACTTACCCTGCTCTGCCCCCTTGTTCACACTTTGAACCATCGATGAATAACACCATTTCTCTTTGTTTCTCAGGTTCTGACGGGTCTGATAAGGTGAAGACTACATCATAAGGCAATTCTATAGTGAGAGGCCTAATATCCTTAAGAGGTTCCTATGCTAACTGATCTGCTATGACTTGTCCCTTGATGTACTTTTGGCTTATGAATTCTAGGTCAAACTCTGTCAATAGCATGATCCACTTTGTGGTACGTGTGTTGTGATATGTCTTGTTCATCATGTACTACAAAGGATTCTGTTTTGATATAACGTAAGTCGTATGGCTCAACATGTAGTGTCACAAATTTTGAGTTGCAAAGACCACTTCTAAGCACAAATTTTCTACATATGCATATCCTATCTCATAGCTTACCAATGTGTGACTAATGTAATATACGGCTTGCTCTTTATCTTGCATGTTCTTTTGGGCTAGCATGGTGCCCAAAGCAAAATCAGTAGTCGATATCTATAGCAAAAATGGTACGTCTGGCCTTGGTGGAGCTAGCACTGGTGGTGTTACTAGGTATGTTTTGATCTCTGCAAAGTCTTGTTGGCAATATTTATCCCATTGAAATAGGACATATTTGCGTAGTAACCAATTCATGGGTCGAAACTTGTCTGACAATTATGCGATGAACCATTTGATGGATGCTACATTGCCTTGTAGGCTTCTTAATTCCATAATGTTGGTAGGGGCAGCCATCTCCATTATGGCTTCCACTTTTTCTAGATCAACTTCAATGCCTCTCATGGAAACAATGAACCCTAAGAGCTTTCCAAAAGTTATGCCAAACACGCATTTATTAGGATTCAATCTAACATTGTGCTCTATGAGGTGATCGAAAACTTTTGTAAGGACCTCGGTGTGTTATTACTGTATTAATGATTTGGCCAGAAAGTCATCCATGTAGTCTTCTAATATTATGTGCATGTAATCATGGAATATGTATGTCATGGCCGGCTGATATGTGGCACCAGTGTTCTTGAGACCAAATGGCATTACTTTGTAACAAAATATTCCCCATGGAGTAGTGAAAGCATTTTTATGTTGATCCTTAGGTTTAATTCGGATCTGGTTGTATTCAAAAAAACCATCCATTAGGGAGAGCATCTATGTTTGGAAACGAGAATGAATCCTTCGAAGTTGCCCTATTTAATTCCCTAAAATCTATGTAAATGCAGACTCTTCCATCTGGTTTTCCTATGGGCACCATATTCGACACCCACTCAAGATAGTCGATAGGAACTATGAAAACTGCATCCATTAGTTTTTGCAACTCGTTCTTTACCATCAAAGCAATGGTGGGATGCATCTTCCTCAATTTTTGCTTGACTAAATTATTTAGGGGATCCAATGAAAGGTTTTGAATAACTAACTTTGGATCAATCCCAAGCATATCCTTGTAATTCCAAGCAAATAAATTTAGCCTCTCTTTAAGGAGAGGAATTAGGATGGTTTGTTCCTCTGGAGACAGACTCTCTCTAAACTTGACTTTCTTTGGTTGAGTAGGATCATTGCTAATGTCCACTTTGAAAGTCGCTTCTATAGACATACGTGACCCATCCTCCAATTGGTGGGGCATGGGTATCAAGTGAATTTCATTGACGGGATTTATAGGTCCTACTGACTCAGGATCCAAACCAGCATGGAACACATCATATGCACAGCCTGATGCAAAATGGAATGGTTGTGACATATCTTCATTAGGAAAAATATCTTCAAGCTCTATTGGTGATTTAGCGTGATTCCAATCAATAGCATACATGTTGAGATACAAAGGTTTAGTGGGATCTATTGGGTTATGGAGTGGAGTGGTCAAATTAATGGAGATTGTATTTATGGATGGGATGAAATCTCTAGGACCACATGGGTGAAATATTATCTTTGAGGTTTCCCTTCCATGCTTACAATGAGGCTCTGGAGGAATGGGAATATTTGGATCTGGTCCATGAGCTAGTCGGATAATAGGATCATTAGGCTCTAAGAGCTCCCTGAATGTAGGCGGAGGGGGATTGACCATGCAATGAATGACATTCAAGTTAACTGGTCTCCACAAAAATTGTAAGCTAGGATCTATGGCACGAAGTACTACTTCTCTTTCCACCAACATATTGACTTGTTGTAAATTTCAAGGCCCAAGATAGGCCATTTCAGTCTTGTCCTCAAAATCCTCATCACTTATCCATAAGCCATTAGCGTTAGTATGCAGTCCCAAGGTGAGGGGCTCATGTCTTGGCCATAAGTAAGCCATCTCTATTTCATCCTCATATTCTTCATCACTTATGAAGAATCCATTTGCATTAGTATTTTGTCCCAGGTCATGGGTCCATTGTCTTGCCCCTAAGTAGGATCTCTCTGTAGATTCCTTTGAATCGTAGTCACTTTCATTCGATATGTATCCACTCTCATGGTGTTCAAACCAGGTAAATCTTTGTAAATAGCAAGGCTCATGATAGGCCAAGCCCTCTTGTGCTTTATCATCACTTGCCACATATGCATTTTCTTCTTGCTCATCATCCCATGAGTTGTAGCCTATTGGGGTGACATCATTTGTGGATCTTGGCTGATAAGTCTCGGGAGGTGGTATGCTTACCATATCCACTTATTTTTTGCTTAGATATCTTGCACTTGGTGGATGATAAGGAATAAAATTGATGTCTTCTCCTAACCCCAAGGTTAATCTATCTAATATTATTGCTAGAGGGTCATCTCAACCTCTAATGTGATATCCTAACCCAAATATGTTATATGGGAGTTGGTATTATGGCTCGAATGGCTACCTATACCCCTACTCATATATACAAAGGCCATAACCATGCCAATGGCAACGCTTAAAATAGGTCAGAGCAAACTCGGGATTAGAGAGGTAGCGAACATTAACAGTGAATAGCTCATCATTGTCCTCGTCTATATCTATATATTTATGGGTGCAATCTAGGTCAACATAGATGAATTTTGTCTAGTTGTGAGGGATTCCAAGTGGAACCACTGTTCCCACTGGTGGTCTTAGATATTTCGGTCGTCCCATGTCCTGTGCAGATTTTATGATAGGTGTAAAAGTTATATTTTACACAAGATACTGTCCTATCCCTATGCTTGCCAAGTGTATAGTTGCATGTGAGGTGGATGACCCCACGGATGACACTGGAGAAGCGGGATGGTAGTCATCGTCTTCGACTAGGTCTTGGCGATCTCCTTCCTCCATGGGATTTGGACTCTTTTCAATAGCTATGGTTAGTGTTTCCTTGAGTTTGTTTTTCTCAACTATAGGTGCCTTTAACTTCTGATCATTCTTTGGTTTAGGTATTGATGGTTTACTAGAAGCATTATTTGCTTTGTGTGCAATATGAGGTGTTGATGTGGATGGGTCCTTTTGTGCCCCTTTGTCTTTGTTATCCAGTTTAATATTTGGATATGAAGCTCCTACCGACAAGTGGGCCGAAGGAATCATAAATTCTCCTAGAAAATCCACCTTGTGAATGTACTTGAATGTCTCTTCATCGACCAGAACCATGTAGACGTTGTTATCATGCACATACTTGACACATTGGTGTAAGATCGAAGGAACACATCTCATGTCCCTTATCCAAGGTCTCCCTAGGAGGATGTTGTATTGCATGGCCCCTTCCAATACATGACACATCACGGGGATGGTCTTATACCCCACCTTGATAGGTAGGACTATCATTCCCACAATATTGCATAAAGCATCATTGAAAGCTCTTAATGTATAGGCTCCAAAAATGATATTGGACTTGGGAATTTTAAGGTGTTCTACTGTTGTTTTTGTGATGATGTTGATTTATGAACTTGTATCGATCAAGACCCGCTTAAATGGAAAATCATTAACTGATGCCATGATGTGCAGTGGAGGGTCTAGTAAGGCAGTAGATACTGTCTTAATCTCATAATCATATAATCAGATTATAGGTTCCTAGCATTATTGTACTTGTCCCACAAAATGGGTGAATGCATTTGGATCTTGCGGTTGGAGCTCTATTGACCTTAAAATCTCCATAAATATCTCCTTGTGCTTTGGGGATTATTGTATGAGCTCATAAATGGATAGCTTAGTCGAAGTTATTTGTAAGTTTTTCTCAAGTCTACTTCGGATGGTTACCACAGGTTAGGTTGGTGGACCTGGAAGGTTGTCTTACCCCTACCTCTACCTAGGTGTATCTGGGATGTTGATGGGAGTTTCGAGATATTTTGGTTGACCATACCATCTAGTCTCGGTTGCTATATTGACAATTTCAACCATCACAACACACCCATGGATAGGTGTATCAATTTGGATATGATTGAATTGTGTACCTTGCCCTCTAGGGACCTCATGGTTTGGTAGCAGGTTTTTGTAGATGCCCATATCTCTGTTGTCATGGGCTAGTGGGTTGTCCACTTGAATTTCTCCCACCTAAATAATATTTTGCACCTCATATTTGAATCCAAAACAAACTTTGATATTATGCCTCGGTATCCTGTGATACGGGTAGAATTGATCTTCCCTATATCCTTTTGGCTTCGGATGGTTGGGATCTATAAGAGGTATATTAGGAAATTTGATCTTTCCCGCATCGCTCAATTTATTGAAGATTGATTGCATTGATTATGTCAATGGTGTAAAATAACGAGGGGGTTTGCGTTCTTTGTTTTGACCTTGATTGTTCTTTGGATCATAGTTGGCTGGTGGGGGTTGTGCTTGATAATTCTAGGGCTATTTCATAGCCCCATCCTTAGGTGTAGCTAATACCACTTGATTAACTGGGGTAGGATTTTCCTGCTATTACTTATATTTGCCATTCTTGTCATTTTTGCTCCACTCCTGCTTGGTTCAGATTTTCATGGTTCCCTCATCTACTTTGATGTCCTCAATGAGTTTGGCTTGTGCCAAAGGTTCCTCAAATGAGGGGTATTTTTGTATTTTTAGCAAGAGGGAAATGTGTTTGGAACAACTCTTGGTGAACATCCGAACGATTTATTATGTGGGAACGGAGAATGATAATTTTGCCATGATTTTCCTCCATCTATTCCTGTAATCCATTACTGGATCGTCATCATAATATTTTAGATTGGCTAGGTCTGAAAGGTTCACTCTCCTCTTAGCGCAAAAGGAGAAACTCTTTAGAAAAGCATTCACTAGTTGTTCAAAGTTGGATATGCTATGCTTGGGAAATTGGTTAAACCATTGGGTGGCTACGCCCAAAAATTTCATGATGAATGTCCTTATCATAAGAGCATCATTATCTTTGAGATGAAAACATGCGTTGATGAAATTTGTGACATGCTCTTGTGCATCTTCTTCACCTTTAAACTTCTCTAGCAAAGGCATCTCAAAGTTCTTAGGATAGGGAGGGCTAGGAACTGATGGACACAATGGTTGATTATGTATTTTGTTCAATTTTTGTTGGCTCCTAGCAGCCTCTTGTTTCTCAAAGGCTTTCATCTTCTCAGCAAGCTCTCAAAATGCCTTTGAAACGAGGATTTCCTCCTCTTGCAGACCCCCCCATGGTGGCGGTGGAGGTAACACTCTATCCATTTGATTGGCTCTATTTTCTTCCCTTCTATAAGGGGATTCAAAGTGTGCCTGATCTGGATCTATTAAGTTTACCCTTTCCTCCTTAGTTGGGTTCCTCTCATTATTTGTAGGGCGACTTTCTTGTCTAATGCGCTCCTCTCTTGGTGAGTTAGCACGTTGATCTCTTTGCTGGTCACTTCCACTTGTTTTTTGGTTGCTACGAGCTATCTGCTCAGCTTACTCTCTTAAATTTTTCTCATGTTGGTGCAATGACCGTTCTCTTTATTTATAATTTTCAAGAGCATCCACAAGCTCTCGCTCTTTGCACAAGGTGTTCTCTAACTATTGTATGTGGTTTACTTATGCAGTCATAGGGGACTCATGCTTATCTGAACCTGTCCTAGTCGTTTTGATTCATAGATCTCTCTTAGAGTTTTCTACTATTTTCTCGCTCTCGCTAGCCAATGTGACTTTTTTAGTATATTGTTGAGTGTCTCTATGATCAGATTTTTTGTGTTTGCTGTGGGATCATCTTGAGGTACCCTATTTTGAGAAGTGGGCTTAGAATTCATGGTTCATGAGCTTCCAAATATGAAATTCTCTATGGCTATGGTTCTAGTAAGTGGCCTCAGATGCAACCAATCCAACTCGTCCAATTGTCTTGTTCTCCATGGTTGATCCTACGGGGTGCCATTCACTCCAATGATGTCATAGTCTAACGGAATCCTTCCTCTTGTTTGAAGGATATCTTCTATTTGATTTCTATGACTGGATATGTTTCTAGTTTCTTTCCCCTTAGTGGGTTGATCTATTCTAAGTTTTTCATGTGAATGTTGAGATGTTTCGACTCTCGTGTGCCCTTTTGGTGATGAGGGTTTCATAGTCCTTTCTACCCTCCATGAGGATGGAGAAGGGGAAACCTCATTGCCTCTATGTGAAGAATGGGGTCTAGAACCCTCTTTATGTCTATGTGAGGAGGAAGCTCTCGAAGCTTCCTCATGTCTCTGAGAAGTTTCAGTGTGTTTAGAGGAAGCCTTTGAGGTTTCCTCATGTCTCCTTTGATAGTCGTGAGGCCTCTTGGTGTTTATGATATGTAGCTCCATGTTGTGGTTCCCTATGTGGGGTTTCTTAAGGAGATCCCCCAAGGGTTGATTTATCACCCCTTAGACTCGTAAAACTATGTCTTACGGTCTTCCAAGTAGGTCTTTCAATGTTACTACGACTTCACCTAAGGGTATGTGTTGTTTCGGACCCTCCCTCGGTGTCAGACCGGGGATGTCTACTTCTTGTTTTAACCATCATTTTGGAATTTAGATTTTTGTGTTGCACTTTAAATATGATCAAACAATATCACACAAATGTTTATCTTGATTATAGATTTAAGTGTACCCTAACTGTTTGATGTATTTTTATGTTTTCTTATTTCTTGCTTCTTGTTTTGTATTTGGAATGAGGAGACTCATCCATAGTTATAATCAAGAGTACCCATGCCAAACATGATTTCCCAAAAGATACTAGGGTACACCACCAAAATCCTAGTGAGGGGTTCACCTGGCTCTTCCACTTTGAACCAATGAATGTTCCAATAGTGGGAGACAATTTGAATACAAGTATCTTAGTACCACTATTAAGAAGTTCTTCAATCCATTTCTAGGATAATCAAGGGGGCAAACCGGTGGAAGGAGATGAATTCCAATGTCATCGGACTAAATTGAGGGTTGGTGATGAAATCCAACTCCCCAATGTTTAAAATAATTATGCATGTGTGATTCATTTTAAGATTGCATCAATAAGAATGAATCATATAGCAGCAATGAACTTTCCCTATATGCCTAATACGAGATGCATTTCAATCTTCAGAAATATGCATGAACTACTATGGAATTAATGTGTGCACTCTATCGGGTGCAAGTATGGTCTTTATAAAGGCCTCAAAACAAGCAAACCAACCATATAGTGTCTAGCACGTTGTATTCTAGGGTGAACTTTACAGATACTTTACAGATAGAAGTCTTTTTTCCTAGCAACGCCTAGTGGAAATCTAAGAGAAGATGTAATATATGCAAACGCCCAATTCTTTCTTCTTTTATTCTTTCAATTTCCAAATATAAATGTGCTTTAAGTTCACTATATTAGCCACACAAAAGTAGATAGAAATTTGTAAAATATTAGAGAAGCTATACCAACCTTTGATCCAACTCAAAGTTGGTGTTTTGATCTCTACTGCACTCCAATGTTGGCCACTGTCGACCAAAGCGACTGGTTACTAGCAGCTATTAGCAGGAGCAGCTACGGCTCTATTGGTCGTTGTGTCTCATATCAAATGTAGACCATAGCGTCTAAGCCTGCACACAAAATTAAGTTAGTATGCAGTCAAAAAATGAAAATTCAATGGATTTCCCACCATGATCGCCATCTGTAGCGACCTCGGGGTGCAAGCGTCGCTCTTACTCTACTTGTAAATGTGTTTAAACCCAAAAATAAAATGAAAGACCATAGAAAAGCATATAACATGAAAGTAACAAAGATATTTCTCTTTATTTGTATTGAAACCTAGTTGCATGTCGATCCCTCTAATAGATACCCATTTTGATACAATGAGGTTACAAGTGGGTAAAATATCCCCTTACAAAGGGGTGGTGCACTATCACAAGCTCCCTGGTTCTGTACTCAGAAATGTATGAGGGTCTACAAATGCCTCCTTATCCAGGTTTGTTCCCTAGAGGGATCCCTTTTTGCTCTTGTATGTTGCAGGTTCTGTCTGATGAACCTGTGGCCTTGTAAGCATTGAAACAACAACACATGCTTAGATGTCTGAGAATGCCTCCTAGGATGAGGTTTTTAGTAATAAATATATCAAATGAAATAAAGTGCAAATTAAACCTATGCTATGAAGTTGAATAAATGAAATGATGTTATGCTAATGATATACTAAACATAATAATAAAACTAATGTATAAAACCATAAGCTAGGTTTGTGAGCCACTGTCCAAGACAACAATTGCTAAAGTGAATCTTGCCCTCTTTGCTTCAAGGCTATGGATTGAAGCTTGTATCTGATGTTGAAATGATGGTTGCTTTGCTCGATATGTTGAATATCCTATATGTGGAAAACCCTCAAGTGGACTCTCCCTCTCTTTGATCAAAATTTCATCCTGTATCAAGATTGTCCCAAAAAATGTATATCTAGTGCTCTCAGGCTTGCACCTTTTAAAGTGTGTGAAACCCTAGGTCTATGCCCAAGCCCTAGGACTGAATCCCTCATGCGTAGTGAAGGTTAGCATGATAAGTTTTTTGTTTTTTCTATGTTTAAAGACCAGTTAACTGAAATCTAACTACAAACTTGAGTCTTCTATGCAAATTGATCGTTAGAAGGATTATCTTTTTCTTTGTCTATATTTGAAGGCCATTTAACTAAATTCTAAATGCAAACTCAAGTCTCCTATGTGAACTAGCCGTGAAATAGAATGTACAGTTACTCTTGTTCACATTTATTACATGCAGACAGCCACTTCCACCTGTGATTGAGCATATTTATAGAAAAAATGTTTTTTATGGCTTAGCCATTGTCGTTTATAGTAGCTAAGATTTGTTCATTATTTTCTACAGTGGCTAAGGTCTGACCGCTCTAATCTTGAGCAACTAAGGTTTGGCCACTCTAGTCTTGAGCGGCTAGGCTTGGATGGGCTTAAAATTCCCTAGATGAGTGGTGAGAACCACTTTTGATGCTTGGAAGGCCCAAGATTATGTCATATGATCTTATGAATGTGCCTATGTGGGTAGCTTCCCTAAACATGACACGTTTTATGTGTCTACACCAAAATCCCCACGTAGAAAGGCAAAGAGGGTAGAAAACCATCCAAAAGTTCCAAATGAAAGTCCTCTCTTGGAACGCGAGAGGACTAAATGGGGTAGCCAAACAAAAACTGGCTGCTACCATGCATAAGGAAATAAATCCTACTATTTTCCTCATCCAAGAAACCAAATTAGGTGAGAACGTTTCACCAAGAGTTGCCAAAACCATTTGGAGGAAGTGTGATTTTGTTTACACCCCAACATAGGGTACCTTAGGAAGACTTATTTTCCTTTGGGATCCAGCAAAAGTTGAAGGATGAGTTATTTCAGGCGATGGGTACCTGGCCAACATCCTCTTTCATGACTATAACACCCAACTCTCCTAGGTTTTAACCAACGTGTATTCTCCCAACACCCTGTAGGATAGAATAATCCTATGGAATAGCCTATCCCAGATGATACAAGCATTCAATGGCATCCCCTGGATCATAGCAGGGGACTTAAATACTCCCATGCATCCTTATGAGAAGAGAGGTAGTAATGTCATTACTTCAAGAGCCACAGATGACTTTTCTCACTTTGTAGACTCAAGCAAACTTATATATGTCCAACTAAAATAGTCCCAGTTCACTTGGAGCAACAAAAGGGTAGGTAGAGATATTTTTCAAGAGAGACTAGACCATTTTCTACTATTCCAAGAAGTACTCTCCCTTTTTGGGGATGCTAGTCTTTAGGCACTCCAAAAAATTGGGTCTGATCACAACCCCCTAATGTTTGAAACAACCAAAAAATTCTAGTTCAAAATCCCTTTTTTATTTGAATGTATGTGCACCCAACACCCAGATATCAAAAATAAAATTGCTGAGTGGTGGGAGGAAAAATTCCCTGGGACTGTCATAAACCAGGTAATGCAAAAACTTTGATCAATCAAGGGCAATTTGAGGGTTTGGAATAAATATACTTTCAAGAACATCTTTGAAAATAAAAATATCATCAAAAATAGACTTAACCAGATTGAGTATAGGTTCCAATAGGGACAGGGGGATGACAATCTTAGAGCAGAGGAGAGGATTTTTCTTGCAGAATACCATAACACTACAAAAGGAATAAATGTTCTGGTGCTAGAAATAAAGACATTTGTGGCTTAAGGAAGGAGATTCCAACTCCATTTTTTTTCACATCTCCACCCTTAGGCATAGAGGAGCCAACAGGATAAATACCCTCACCTAGCAAGACAATTCCTGCACCTTTGATATCCACCAAATCCAGGATGAAGTTGTTAACCATTTTAAAACCCTCCTCGGTGTCCCCTCATCCCTCCCCAACCAGGCTATGGACACCCTCCTTGATAACATTTCCAAATCCATCCCTGAGGCCATGAATACCCATCTTCTCAGCCCTCTCATCCCTAAAGAGATCCACCAAGCCCTCTTTTCCATACGCCCAAAAAAATCTCTAGGTCCTAATGGGTTTTCTCCCAAGTTCTTCCAAACCTACTGGGACATCATGGGGCTTGACCTTTGCCTACCCATTTCTAAAATTCAAGCTACTAGATTCATTCCGAGGGATGTAAAATCCTCTTTCCTAGATCTCATTCCCAAGGGGTCCAATTCCCAATCCTGTTGAGTTTTAATTTTATCCAATTGTGAAATTACACTCTCCCTTAGGATTTTGATCCCAAAATACCCTCTTGCAAAGAATTTAAACAAAACAACTTCTCCAAGGTCTCCACTATATTAGCATTTGCACATGTGTATTAGTAATCTCAATAAAGATATATCAATTAATGCTAGGAACACATTAGTGTTTGCAAGTAACTGTTAACAAGGGGCATGTGTTGGTTCAATTTACCATGCTATATTAATGAATTTTCATAAACCTTAAATAAAAGTAAATGTGAATTGACCCTCATATGACCATGATGTAGCCTTAATTCCTTTTATCTTGAATGTTTTTAGGTAGATTTTATCTTCCTTGATTAAGTGGATTTTAAACAAGTTTTATCTTGCATTAAATCCTACTTTAAGCATGAAATAGAAGATTAAATCTATCTATGAAAGTGAATTCAAAATGATAAAAATATCCATTAAATGTAGCTTTATCATGAAGATAAAGAAAACCTTTGATGTAATTAATAAATTGTCCCTCTTTGATGAAATTAATTTTCATAAAAAGAAACAATTTATTGCTTTGAAATCATGACCTTAAAATGTCATCATAAATTATCCCTCTTTTATGAAATCAGAATTTTCATAAAGAGACATAATTTAATGCTTTAAAGAACTAGCCTTTGATGTAATGATAAATTACCTCTCTTCAATGAAATCAGAATTTTCATGAAGAAAGGTGCATTTATTGCTCCGAAAATAATGGCTTATGAAATGCCATAAAATTCACTCTTCTTCAATGAAATTGAAATTTTCATGAAGAAAAGTTCATTTATTGCTTGCACATAAAAACATAAAGCAAAACAATTTGATTTACCTCCAAACTATGAAAATTTTAAATTTTCGAAATTATAAAAACCCTTAAAAATAGTAGTTTTAAAAAAAAAAATTATAAAATCGAAATGACCTTGGAACGAGTCCGAATCTGTTGCGTATGGAAGATTGTATGTCATGCTTCACACTCATTTTATTTTTTTTTTAATTCTTATTTTAATGCCTGAAAATTAAAATAAACTCTGTAAAATAAAAGTTGAAAACTGAAAAATAAAAATCTGAAATGAATTAAATGCTGAAAATACAGACATGCAAAGCTTTATCAGTTTGATAGCATCCTATCCTGCAAAAACGAAGATGTGAGAAACTCATACATGCAACCTAGCCTATTCAACCTGCATTTGCACAATCGAAATAAACTAAGTGCTAGCTCCTAAGGTACAGAAATAAATTTCAGATTTTGAACATTCGCATGAAGTAACCAAAAAGATGCATAAAACTTCATTTATAAATTCAAAAACTGAAAGGGAAAGATAAACGATTGAATCTAGCATGCAAAAAAATTTCTCCCTCTTTCTTGCTAACAAGGTCTAAATTTCTGAAAAAAAATTTGCATTGAAAAATATTTACATTCTGGCAGCATTTTGGTTCTTTGCAAAAAAAAAAACCAACCCCTTTTTCCCCATTTGATGGGGTATTTAAAATTTCACAATAACCCCTTCGTTTCATTTTCCAACCCCCTTCGCTTTTCATCTCCTTCGTGTCTTTTCGTTTTGCAAAATTCTTTGGCTTGGCTTGCATGCGTAACAGTCACTTTTCTTCCCTCAATAATAGGTTATAATAAATCTCAGTCACTTTTCTTCCCTCAATAATAGGTTATAATAAATCTCCTTATGGCCACATATATTTGATTATAATGATGGCCTTGCTCCTTTTAATTTAGAATTTCATTTATTTTACCATGCCAAATCACATAAGGCCCACCTATTTAATTAAATAATCCACATTATATAACATTAGTCATTCTGGCCCATCTCAAGAGAACACCTTGTCAAAACATTTGTTCAAAACATTATCGTATGTTACACACCCTCTACGTCGTTGTTTAATAATGTTGATTTTCAGGTGCTAAATATAGTCAATAACGCCCACTGGCTATGTCTGCTCCGTGTGGGTCCACTGTTGCTGCTGTACATACCGTGTCACCGATCGAGTTACTCCCTTCGTGGCATCCTGTACTTCCTGGTTGATGTGTGACCGCCCACGAAACAGTCAGCACCCATTGTATTTGTCGCTTCCACATCAATCGGCCCGATGCTTATTCCGTCGGCCTCGACATTGCATTGCACAGCCCTACTGTTATTCGTAACCAGATGCATTGTGTTTCTCCATCAATACCCATCTTCTTCGTTTCTAAATTTATGTTGTTCTAACCGCCACCAATCCACGATACTATGCTACTCTGGCAGTTATGTATTCCTTTTTGACATTAACCGATGTTATGTTTCCACTGCGGGAATTATGCTCTGTACATCCTCATACCAACAAAGATATCCATATTCACCGGGCCTCAATCCACCTCATTGTCGTTCTCTAACTTACCGTGAAGCTCTCTACCTCACCATCAATGGTCAAACCTTCACCTGCATCATACTCATGGATTCTCGGTGTACGTCCATGTCATTGTAAAAACTTGTCTTCATGTGCGTCCTCACCCTGATGTTTTCTGATTGTTATTTTTCTGCATTGGTGGTTTGGCCAGCATAAATGTCCATGGCATTTTCGTTGAATCCTAACTACTTTTGATGTCACCTGTGCTTAATGTCGTTACTTCGAATCTCGGCCCATCACATAAATTCCTGCTATGCTATCATTCACCATGGTAAGATTATATGTCATGGTCATTTCTACCCAACTTAGTCATGATATATTCATTCCATTTAGGCAGGACCACATGGGTTCCACGTCGCCTCTCCCCCATGTCATTGTTATTCGTTCAATGCAGAGGTAATCGTTTGTCGTCATAGGCTATCATTTATGCCTAGGGTTTCTAACGTGTTCATTGATGCTTTATGGTGTCACTAAGTTCGTCGATAGTACCGTGCTTCTTGTTGTACATCTACATTTCTACGTCAACTCTGTAGTGTTTGAAGTCCTTCTTTCGGTGTCCGTCGTGTCTAACCCAAGCTTTTATACATTCGATGTCCACGTATTACTTCATCTAACGGTAAGCCTGTTACGTCTGTTTTTATCACCAACCGGGCCTCTAGAATGACACGTCCGCAGTTATCAACCTGCTATAATATTGGCCCAATGGAGCAGACATGGCCCTGGCATCATCATGGTTTTCTCATCATGCCGCACACTACACGCTTCCTACCTATTGGTTGCCACTACCTATTGTCGAATGATGTGCCAACGTCATCAAGGATAGCTTCATCACTAGTCATTGTTGGTACGACAATGTGGATCCGGACCCACTATTTTTCAGATTAACGATGTGACTATTCATTCTGGTCTACGATGTCAAACTACAGCATCACCCTTTATGAGCCAGCACCATGTCATGTCCACTGTGTATGCCATCATGGCCTCTAAAATTGCCACCATTGTCTCCACCGTGAACATACCGCATCATCATCGATGTCTCGATGTCGAACTCCACCATGCCAGATGTACCATTTGAAAATGTTCTAACGTGGTTGTCATCTATGTGGCTTGCCACGTTGAGGTGTTCGGCATCCAAATCTATCGAGAATACTACCTTAGAATCGTCTATTGTGGGCCCTCGGAATGCTCATCTGATATATCCACGATGGCGTCTGAGAAGGCTCCATCTGCATCAGTAAACTTACCTCCATACGTACATGGTGTATGCCTTATGGATGGGAAACCTCTCCTCGATCACCGTAAACTTCCGAGGCTTCATATCACTGCTCGCCAGATCACACTATCAAACCCTGCTCACCGACGTTGAAACCAAATCCTCCTTATCTTGGTGTCGTTCGCAATGATGTCGACTGCGTGGTATGTTTCGATGTTCTTATGGGTCCTGGCATTCCCAATCACCCATATTAACCATATTCGTCCAATGTGTCCATCGCTCCATGCTGATTCTCCACTGCATTATGTGTGGTCGTTCATTGCGTCGATGAATCTCGCGCCTAAAGTGCCAACTCAATCTGTATTATTCTCCAATGTCCATGCTGGACCTCCTAGTATGCAGCCGCTTCGTTAATGCGTCGGGTTATTCCTCTTGTGGGCCCATCCTAGCTGCATGCTATCGCTGGAGAAGCCACGTCGTCCGTCGTAGGATCCACATCTGCACAAAGAAACACACGCGTTAGTCATCCAATTGCACATAAAGCTACGAGAGACCAAATGCTTGAATATAAAGTTTAAAAAGGAAGAGGGTCTTTTATTTTAATTTCACCTCCTTATACATATTATATAAACCTAAGTTTATTTTTATTTTCTTATTTTTTATTTTTTATCACTAAAGCTCTTAGCATATATATATATAATCGTTTTATTGTACATTTTCCTTTTTTTATTTGCATGTGACAAATAATAATAATATAATTTTATATTATATTTTTTTATATTATTTTATTTTAATACATATTATTATTATATATGTAAAACATATATAATAATAATATATATGTTTTATTGCATTTGGGGTGCAGCACAACGGTTTGGGCTTTGGCTCTTCTTCGGGAGGTCCAAGGTTCAAACCGTGGCATGGGTAAGTGTGTGAGGGGGTGGGTGTGTGTCTCCCTGGTGGAGTTGCTGTAAGGAGTCATAACAGGTTGAGGGATTCTTGGTCAAAAACCCTATTTCTTAATATTACCAAAATATATATATATATATATATATATATATATATATATATGTTTTATTATTATTTCTAAATTTTTATTTTAAACTTTTATATGAATACAAAAGTTTAGTTTTTATTTTTATTTTAAAGAAAGCAATTTTAAATGGTTAACAACTAAAAGGTAAAACCAAAAGGAAGCTATAGCTAACCATTTAACAAAAGACACAATTTTAAACCTGTCACACAAATTCAAAACACAACATACTCAAACGAAGAGACACCACCCAATAGAA
Organism: Wollemia nobilis; assembly: GCA_028583015.1. Taxonomy (NCBI): domain Eukaryota; kingdom Viridiplantae; phylum Streptophyta; class Pinopsida; order Araucariales; family Araucariaceae; genus Wollemia; species Wollemia nobilis. The sequence continues at coordinate 4,341,600 of JAQPPZ010002068.1, forward strand.
GGTATCATCGCTAACTAGAAAACCCACTCATTCGAGAAGACTAGGAGGATACTTAGCACCACATAAGCAAACGATATAACCATCGAGGCTACGATGCCAACTCAAGAGGAAGAATATATCCCAAAATAGCACCTAAGGGGCACAAAATCCTCCAACAACAAAAAATTAAAATGTGGGTCCCCAATTTTGGGGCATGTTGTGGAGCAACCACAACAAATGGTGACTCTACTGGGAAATGCTCCTGAGCATTTCGATAAGAACTCAATCTAAAATGGACACACACAAAATCAACGAAATAAAAATCATTTAGCAACGTCTCGAGAAGGTGGGGCTAAACAGCTTCAGCATGAAAACAACTAATTCATCTGCCTTTGCTCAATGTGTGCAAAAGTGATTCATTCCTGTATTTCTGAAAATCCTTTAGATTCCATCATCCCTTTCTACATTAGGTAATTGAGGTATTGCTTATAACAAAACAGCTATAGACATAGCCCCACTGCCAGTCAGGCGTCTATAGCCTCGGTGGAGATTATCTAACTCACCCTTGTGTTTGTTCAACACTTTGCAAAGCCTTTCCTTTTACCCGAGCTATATCTAGATAGAGCCCTACTACCGATCAGGCATCCATAGACCTGGTAGAGTTTATCTAGATCTTGTGATTGATTTGATCAAGCTTTTCGATGCTCGTTCTCTCTTTTTTTCTCTTTCTTTTTTTTTCTCTTATTTTTTTTCTTTTTTTTTTATTATTTTTCTTTCTTTTTCTTTTTTTCATATATAAAATTTTTCCTTTTCAAAATACAAACCTTGTAAAGCTTCAAGCATCAAGATAGCCTACAAGTGAAGCATTTTAGATATTTGCCTAGGATTGCAAATCAGGATAACTTCATCCTTTCTAATTTCAGAAACACCATTTAACATGTATGAGTTCCATGTGCAGCTTTGGCTAATCTTTCATTTTTCCACTTTCCACCTTTTTGGTCCCCAAAATCTGAGCATAATCACCAAATAACTCATCCCCATTTTCTTGAGTTCATCATTTTTCAGATTGGGTACTCCAACCTACTAAGCAAAGCAACCTCCAAAAATAGGGCCAAAGTTTCGATTTTTTTTTTCGGGTTCATCAGATTTCATATCAGGTACTCCAACCTACTAAACAAAGAAACTTCAAAACATGCCAGAGACCATAAGTTAGCGATCACGAAACATCACCTCAAACAAGGGAACAACCCAACACATAAAACTCAAAACACAAACCAAAACTATATACAAATATACAATATGGTACATGATGGAGCAAATCTTGAACTATCACTTCTCCGGATCCCAAACATGATTAGCACATTTCAAAAGACATATAACATGATACTCAAACCAAATTTTATAAAAATCCAGCGAAAACAAGATTAGGCCAAACAATACAACAATTTTCATCTTGCATCTCTCACCCCACCAATTTGATTTAGTGTTATTAGTGATCCCATGGGTGAGATTCAAATCATTAAATTGATTGGACAACATTTGATTTTCACTTCTTTCTTGTCTATTCTTTAAGATGTCAATTTCATAACTCAATTCATGATTTAGAATTAGGCTTTCTTCTTTAAATATGAGATTTTGCAAACAAGAGCCTATTTCTAAATATTCAAATCCAAATCATTATTCATGTTTTTAGACCAATCAAATTTATGCAAAAATTTGCAAGCCTCTAGGATATTTACTAAATGGAAATCATTATAAGTTTTTATCCTAGATTCCATACTTATTTTTTGATGAATTTGATTCAACAATTCAAGTGTATCAACTTATTTTTCATTCATCAAGGCAAAATTATTAAAGGTGTGCGTAAAAATCAATTCTTGTTCTTTATTCACTTTCAATGGCATTTCATCATAAACATCATTTGAATTCAACGAGTAATCATACAAGTCTTCACATGAAGCTTGGATGTTTGGACACAAAAGGTTAGAGTTTACCTTTTGCACTTTTTCATTTACCCACACTTGTTGAGGATTTGCAATTTCTTCTTTTACCTCATGTTCTTTATCTTCTTCATTGATTACATATTCCTCAAACATACCAAAATTAGGCAGCCAATTAAAAACATTTCCATCCTTTTCAACCCTTAAATCTTGTTGGTCAAGGTGTGTGTCAAGTAGCCCATCTTAATGATAAATCACTTGATTTACTTCAAGTAAATCAACCTCTTTATCATTTGGTTCCAATTCCTTGTTCACTATCCATGGTATCTCTTCATTTGCATCCTCAAAACAATAATACATATTTGTATCCAAATTTTCAATATCCTAAAATAAAATAGAAGATTTTACCTCTTCCTCACCCAAACTAGATGAGTCACCATTTCTCCCCTTTCTATTTCAACAACATTTTCAATGAATTTATGTTCAACATGATCAAATTTTGTAACCTTCTCCAATATTGGGAATATAAGATCTTCATATGATGTAGAAGTTTCAACCTCCTGCATATTAAGTGGAATAGAATTTTCATCAATAGGAGTGAGAAAATAACACATCTTCATATCTTCCCCAACCATTGTAAAAATTGTCATCCAAATTCGTAGGATAAAATTCTATGGTATCTGTGACATGATTTTTGGATTCATCCATAAATTCTTTTTCTTCTTTGTCCTTGGTAGTAGGATCGTTATCATCTTCCAAAATTTGATGAGATTCCAATCCTTCTTCCAAAATATTCTCAAATTGTGCAGGAGTTGTAATATTTTCCTATGATAAAGCGATTGTGTTATCATGCATATCAACTGACACAAAGGGTTCATTAGAAGGTTTAGAGTGAGCATATTCATCCAATTTCTTCCAAGAATCATAATGATCATCTTCCAAAATCAAGTTGTGATGCTCAACTATTTCCTCAACATCTTCCAATTCGTCAACGTGTTTCTCATAAAATTCACCTTCACCTTCCTTAGATGGTTCAACGATTTCCAAAAGTAGGCTACTCTTTGTATTCAAGTCTGTAAGATTATCACAATCCACCCTTGTAACCCATGATTCAATTTCATCATAATTTGGAGGGTGAGGGATTTCTTGATCATCAGTTTCAAGCATTTCATCCAAAGTGTCTTCCAAGAACCAGTGGTGAAATTCTATTACGTCTTCAAATTCATTTATTGATTCTCTTCCAATTTCACCTTCAATCACTTCATTCACTTCTATGGTAGGTTATGTCCTATCATATATCCCAACACTAATCATATTTAGGACACCCTTATCTTAATATTCACACTTCTAGAAATGAATCCATCTCTAGACAATCCTCATTAGTGGGTGTTGGCTTGGCAACTTGCATCTCCTCTTAGACTATATTTAAGATGGTCATAAAATTTAGACATTTAAAATCATCTCCTTTATCATTCACCTTAGGTATCATTGGATTGGAGGGTGCTATATTCAATGGTTGGATGGTTGAAGTGGAGGGTGCTATATTAGCATTTGCACATGTGTATTAGTAATCTCAATAAAGATATATCAATTAATGCTAGGAACACCTTAGTGATTGCAAGTAACTGTTAACAAGGGGCATGTGTTGGTTCATTTTACCATGCTATATTAATGATTGTTCATAAAATTTAAATAAAAGTAAATGTGAATTGGCCCTCATATGACCACGATGTAGCCTTAATTCCTTTTATCTTGAATACTTTTAGGTAGATTTTATCTTCCTTGATTAAGTGGATTTTAAACAAGTTTTATCTTGCATTAAATCCTACTTTAAGCATGAAATAGAATATTAAATCTATCTATGAAAGTGAATTCAAAATTATGAAAAGATTCATTAAATGTAGCTTCTATCATGAAGATAAAGGAAACCTTTGATGTAATTAATAAATTGTCCCTCTTTGATGAAATTAATTTTCATAAAAAGAAATAATTTATTTCTTTGAAATCATGACCTTAAAATGTCATCATAAATTAACCCTCTTTTATGAAATTAGAATTTTCATAAAGATACATAATTTAATGCTTTAAAAAACTAGTCTTTGATGTAATGATAAATTACCTCTCTTCAATGAAATCGGAATTTTCATGAAGAAAGGTGCATTTATTGCTCCAAAAATAATGGCTTATGAAATGCCATAAAATTCACTCTCCTTCAATGAAATTGAAATTTTCATGAAGGAAAGCTCATTTATTGCTTGCACATAAAAACATAAAGCAGAACAATCTGATTTGCCTCCAAACTGTGAAAATTTTAAATTTTCGAAATTATAAAAACCCTTAAAAATAGTAGTTTTCAAAAATATTTATAAAATCGAAATGACCTCGAAATGAGTCCAAATATATTGCATATGGAAGATTGTATGTCATGCTTCGCACTCATGTAATTATTTTTATAATTTTATTATTTTTTTTAATTTTTATTTTAACGCATAAAACTTAAAGTAAACTCTGTAAAATAAAATTTGAAAACAGAAAAATAAAAATCTGAAATGAATTAAATGCTGAAAACGCAGACATGCAAAGCTTTATCAGTTTGATAGCACCTCGTCCTGCAAAACCGAAGATGTGATAAACTCATACATGCAACCTAGCCTATTCAACCTGCATTTGCACAATCAAAAAAAAACTAAGTGGTAGCTCCTAAGGTATAGAAATAAATTTCAAATTTCGAACATTCGCATGAAGTAACCAAAAAGATGCATAACACTTCATTTATAAATTCGAAAACTGAAAGGGAAAGATAAACGAATGAATCTAACATGCAGAAAAATTTCTCCCTCTTTCCTGCTAACGAGGTCTAAACTGCTAACGAAGTCTAAATTTTTGAAAAAATCTTTGCATTAAAAAATTTTTACATTCCGATAGCATTTTGGTTCTTTGCCAAAAAAAAAAAAAACCAACCCCTTTTTCTCCATTTGATGGGGTATTTAAAATTTCAGAATAACCCCTTCGTTTCATTTTCCAACCTTTTTTTTTCACTTTCTTCCCTTCGATTTTCATCTCCTTCATCTCTTTTCGTTTTGCAGAATTCTTTGGCTTGGCTTGCATGCGTAACAGTCACTTTTATTCCCTCAATAATAGGTTATAATAAATCTTCTTATGGCCACGTATATTTTTTTTATAATGATGGCCTTGTTCCTTTTAATTTAGAATTTCATTTATTTTACCATGCCAAATCACACAAGGCCCACCTATTTAATTAAATAATCCACATTATATAACATTAGTCATTCTGGCCCATCTAAAGAGAACACCTTGTCAAAACATTTGTTCAAAACATTACCATATGTTACGCACCCTCTGCGTCGCTGTTTAATAATGTTGATTGTTAGGTGCTAAATATAGTCAATAACACCCACTGGCTATGCCTGCTCCGCGTGGGTCCACTGTCGTTGTTGTACATGTCGCATCATCGATTGGGTTACTCACTTCGTGGCATCCCGTACTTCATGGTTGATGTGTGACCGCCCATGAAACAGTCAGCACCCACTAACTGCTTTCGACGTCACCTGTGCTTAATGTCGTTACTTTGAATCTCGGCCCATCACATAAATTCTCGTTGTGCTATCATTCGCCATGGTAAGATTGTATGTCATGGTCATTTCTACCCAACTTAGTCACGATATATTCATTCCATTTAGGCAGGACCACATGGGTTCCACATCGTCGCTCCTCCATGTCGTTGTTATTCGTTCAATGCAAAGGTATTCGTTTGTCATTGCAGGCTATCATTTGCGCTCGGGGTTTCTAACTTGTTCATCGATGTTTTATGGTGTCACTAAGTTTGTCAATAGTAGCGCACTTCTCGTTGTGCATCCACATTTTTGCGTTAACTCTATAGTGTTTGAATTCCTTCTTCCAGTGTCTGTTGTGTCTAACCCAAGCTTTTATACATTTGATGTCCACGTTTTACTTCATCTGACGGTAAGCCTGTTACATCTGTTTTTATCACCAATTGGACCTCTAGAATGACACATTCATAGCTATCAACCTGCTATAATATTGGCCCAATGAAGCATACATGGCCTTGGTAGCATCATGGTTTTCTCAACATACCGCACAGCGTGCTTCCTACCTGTTGGTTACCGCTACCTATTGTCGAATGATTTTCCAACGTCGCTAAGGATAGCTTTGTCACTAGTCGTTGTTGGTACGTTGTGGAGCAGCCATAACAAGTCCTTGTTCGATTACCGCCCCATCATCTTTTGCAACGTCATTTACAAAATCCTATCCAGAACCATGGCTAATAGACTGACCAACATTCTCCCATCCATCATTGACCCCTGCCAAGGAGTCATCACTATCCATGAACTCATCCATTCGATCCAAAACTCCAACAAGTTATCATTCTTCCTTAAGCTTGATATAAACAATGCCTTTGATAGAGTGGACTGAGAGTTTCTGACTAGAATCCTCCTCAAGATTGAGTTTCATGAGAATTGGGTCATGCTGATTTCAAATTACATCTCCTCTCCCTAGTTCTCCATCCTGGTCAATGGTTCAGTAGCAGGGTACTTCCCTAGTTCCAGAGGATTGATATAAGGGAACCCCCTTTCCCCCATCCTATTCATCATATTGGTTGAAAGCCTAGGAAGAGCTATCAAATTTTCTTGCTCAAGAAGATTGATTTATGCTATCAAGGCTGCTTTCAACCTCCAACCCTTGACCCATCAATAGTTTGTGGATGACACCCTGCTAGCCACATCAGCTTTCATATCTGAAGCCAAGGTCATCAAGTCTATCCTTAATCTGTATGAGGAAGTTGTTGTCCAGAAAGTAAATTACAGCAAAAACAAGCTCTACTTCATCAACATCCCTACAAGGCGGTAAGTAAAAATTATAGGTATTTTGGGTTGCACAATCACCAATCTCTCAACCACCTATCTTGGGCTCCCAATGTTTCAAGGGATACCAGCCAAGACCAAACATTGTCACTAAGAGAATACACAAGAATTTGGTAGGGTGGAAAGGGGTCCTCTCACAAGCAGGTAAAGCCACCTTAGTTAAGTCTATTCTCTAAAGTATCTCAACATTTTTTCTTTCTGTTTTCAAAATCCCAAATGTTGTGGAAGAAAGCATAGAAAAACTCCAGAAGCACTTTCTATGGGCAAGGATGGATAATCAACGAAAGTTTCATCTAATGGCCTGGTACAAAGTCTACACCCTGAAAGACAAAGGCGGGCTCAGCTTGCGCAAAATCAGCCTCATGAACCAGGTCCTCCTAGCCAAGCAGGCATGGAAGGTGGCCACCAATGCCAATTTATATTGGCTCTCTATAATCCAAAGGAAATACCTTCAACAGCACTCTTTCATGGATGACGGTACTCCTAGCATTAGGTCCCACTTTTGGCGATCAATTTCCCAAACGAAGCACCTTATTCAATAGGGAACAAGGTGGTTACTTGTTAATGGAGTGGAAATCAACTTTTGGCATGACCCATAGGCTAGGGATGAGCCTCTCATTAAAGACCCCACAAATTTTGTCCCAGATAGCAAATTTGGTCCTAGAGTCACTGATTTTATAACAACCACTCAAGACAGCCGTAGATGGAAGGTAATCCAGTTTAGAATCAAAAATGTTGTTTTAGATAGAGCCAAGTTTGCCCTCCAATATGTTCCTAGGGTGAATTTCATCCCCCAGATCTAGACGACTGACAAGCTCTATTGGAAAGGCACCAGTGATGGGCAGTTCTTTGTGAAGTCAGCCTACCAACTAGTTGACATCCCTCCCAAGTGACCTAGCTCCACCAACAACCCCACCATTTCTAGGTCCATTTGGCTTAAGCATTTGGTTCTAAAAATTGCTTACTTTTGTTGGCTCATGGTCCACAACAAAATTTTAACCATAGATAACCCGATCAAGAGGGGCGTCATCGTCCCTAATAGATGTTACCTCTGCACCCAGGCCTGGGATTCCACTCAACACTTATTCATCGATTGCTCCTTCTTCATTGAGTTTTTTTCCTCCTTGAGAAGCAGGTTCCAAGTAAACTGGGTCTGGCCCAAGTCCATCCTTGACTTGGTCACCTAGTGGCCCAATGTCTTTAGTAACTCAAGACTCAGGTTTCTCTTAAAATCCTTACTACACCATGTATTCTGGCAAATTTGGCTAGAGTGGAACAACCACGCCTTCAAAGATAAGCCCAGGAACCCTGAAGCTGTCACTACCAAAACCTTGAATTTTTCTTTAAAAATGCTAACATCATCCCATGCATAGACTCCCCTTCTTGCAGAAGGGAGTCCTCAATGATCAAGAGCCTAGGGATATCCACTGAGTGTCCAAGACCTCAGAATCCCCCCAACTCTTGGAGTAACGTCAAATGGATTCCCCTCCCAGGTTGGCTCAAGGTCAATTTTGACGGGTCCTCCAAAGGTAATCCAGGAGACGTGGGGGACGGAGGAGTCATCAGGGACCATATGGGCAACATCATTTTTGCGTTCATAGAAAATATCAGGATTCAAACTAACTACATGGAAGCTTGGGCTCTTTGGAGATGTATTCAAGTTAGAAAATCCATGGCCAATCCAATCATCTTCAAGGGCAATTCACTCATTATGATTAACCATATCATCAGCAATAGTAATGGGGGTTGGAACATCCACACCATAATTCAATATTGTCAGGCTTCCCTCCAGCAGCATCTCCAAACTGTGACCAGTCATGTGTTCAAAGAAGCAAATAAGGTGGCAGATCTCTTGACCAACATAGGGACCAATCAAGCCAACCTGATCATTTGGGAAGATGTCTTCCCCTAGGAAGTCAGCACAACAGCCAATCATGATGCAAGGTGCATTCGTAAGAACTAGCACTAGCTTCCACAGTGGTGTTTCATTAATACCTAAGGTTTTTTTCATCACCATAACAAATCTAAGGAATGTCACGAAAGGTAGCTCTAGAAGCCACAAAGGTATTCCTTCAATACCATAAAGGTGTTCTCTTAACACCACGATTATTGGAAACTCACTAATATCCATAATTTCTCGATGTGTAGCCAACATGACCACTCGTGTAGTCTGCATAGCCTATATTAATCTGACCAGTCACCCTCCACCGCCTCCACTCCAATCGTGCCCCTGTCCTATCCTCCTCATTTTCCCCCTCCTCGTAGAGACCACTCACCACCCCCATCATTTTCCACCCATACCTGCTTCTTACGCCTTCTTCTCCACTCATACCCCTCGTCCTTCTGGTCTGGTTGTCTCTCCTCATTCTCTGTTACCACTGCTCTTCATGGTTGTTACTTCTATTTTCTCTTTGAAATATTTGGAGTGATAGCCTATAAGAATTACATTAAGTTTAGACTTTTTAGCTAGAGCCCTATGTTTTCTTTATGCATTCGCTTGAGGACCTTCCCTCTGCTAGGTAGTAGACATCGGTGTAGTCCGTCCAATCCCAGCTCCCCATTGTGATGACCATCATGGAGCCCACAAACCTCCAGCTTGAGGTAAGGATCGAAGCTTTACTCGAAGCCAAGAAATTCACCCATTTCTTCAATCTTTTCATCAGCATGGATGAATAAGTGACCAAGGATATTATCAGCACATGGAATGAAGGCAAATTTTAGGTTTGTGGCCTTCGGTTTGAGGTAAGTGTTGACTCCGTTACTAAATATTTTGGTTTAGCTCCTAGTGGTAGAAGTGTTCGAAGGGATAGGCATAACTTCAAGGAAGAGTTAGAGCACTTCATCGATAAGGGGAAATACTTGGAGTGGGAGAAGGGGGGTGTGTTGTGCTTGTCTCTCCCTAGGCCTTAGGACGCTGATGTCATCCGCATAGTTGTTAGTTTGAATCCTGATATTTTCTATGAAGATCAAAATTATGTTGCCCATATGGTCCCTGATGACTCCTCCGACCCCCACGTCTCCTAGATTACCTTTGGAGAACCCATCAAAATTGGCCTTGAGCCAACCTTGAAGGGGAATCCATTTGACTTTACTCCTGGAGCTAGGGATATTCTAAGGTCTTGGACACTCAGTGGATATCCCCAGGCTCTTGATCATTGAGGACTCCCTTTCGCAAGAAGGGGAGTTTGTGCACGGGATGATGTTAGCATTTTTCAAAGAAAAAGTCAAGATTTTGTTAGCGACAGCTTAAGGGTTCCTAGGCTTATCTTTGAAGGTGCGGTTGTTCCACTCCAGCCAAATTTTCTAGAAGACATGGTGTAGTAAGGCTTTTTAGAGAAACCTAAGTCTTGTATTACTGAAGATGTTGGGCCACTGGGTGATCAAGTTAGGTACGGACTTGGGTCAGGCCTAGTTTACTTGGAACCTGCTTGTCAGGGAGGAAAAAACCTCAATGGAGAAGGGGAAATCGATGAATAAGTGTTGAGTGGACTCCCAGGCCTGGGTGCAGAGGTAAAATCTATTAGGTACAATGACGCCCCTCTTGATCAGGTTGTCTGTGGTTAAAATTATGTTGTGGATCATGAGCCAACAAAAGTGAGCGATTTTTAGAACCAGATGCTTAAGCTAAATGGACCTAGTAATGGTGGGATTGTTGGTGGAGCTAGATCTCTTAGGAGGGATGTCAACCAGCTGGTAGACTGACTTCACAGAGAACCGCCCGTCACTGGTGCCTTTCCAATAGAACTTTCCAGTTGTCTGGATCTGGGGGATGAAATTCACCTTGAGAATAGACTGGAGGGAAAACTTGGCTCTATCTAACATAATATTTCTAACTCTGAATTGGATTACCTTCCATCTACGGTTGTCTTATCTGCACAACCCATATCAATCTGACCAGTCACCCCCCATCGCATTTGCTCCCATCATGCCCCATCCCCTCCTCCTTGTTTTCTCCCTCCCTGTAAATACCACTCAACACGCCCATCATTTTCCACCCATGCTTGCTTCTTACACCTTCTTCTCCACTTGCACCCCCTCGTCCTTCTGGTCTAGTTGTCTCCCCCCCTCATTCTTTTTTATCACTGCTCTTCATGGCCATTACTTCTATTTTCTCTTCAAAATCTTTGGAGTGATAGCCTGTCATAATTACATTAAGTTTAGACTTTTTATCTAGAGCCCTATATTTTCTTTGTGCATTCGCTTGAGGACCTTCCCTCTACTAGGCAGTATATATCGTTATATTTCGTCTGATCCCAGCTCCCCATCATGATGACCATCATGGAGCCCATAAAACTCCAGCTTGTGGCAGGGATCGAAGCTTTACTCAAAGCCAATAAATTCACCGATTTCTTCAAGCTTTTCATCGGTATGGATGAATAAGTGACCAGGGATTTTGTCAGCACATGGAACGAAGGCAAAGTTCAGGTTCGTGGCCTTCGATTTGAGGTAAGTGTCCACTCCATTGCTGAAGTTTTTGGTTTAGCTCCTGGTGGTAGAAGTGTTCGAAGGGATAGGCATAACTTCAAAGAAGAGTTAGAGCACTTCCCCGATAAGGGGAAAGACTTGGAGTGGGAGAAGGGGGTGTGTTGTGCTCATCTCTCCCCAGGCCTTGGGATGCTGACATCGTCCCTATCATCCAATTAATCACTGTAGACAATCCCAATCTCCCCTTGTGTGCTTACCACCTTGATTTTATGAACCACCTTTGTGATGTCAAACAAATTAATTTCTCCAACTTCCTTTTTTAGTCCATCAGCATCACCATTCCCAATATCAAAATAAGCATATCCTACAATCTCCCTCACCACCAGGGCTTGTTCCTTGTCCTTTATAAACACACCCTTTCACACAACATATCTTGTAGCATCCTCAATCGCTCTCCTAGCCTCAAGCCCTCCTCTACATCCCTTTGTAACGATAAGGAAATCCTCCCCCCCACTCCTCCACTTCCACAGATACCCCTTCATAGTTTGTTTCCCTCACTGGTTCCCCCGATATCTTCCACCTCCACTCACTACAGTGGCAAGAAGACCTCCTCACCTTCCACTCCCAATATCTCTACTCCAACTGATTGTGGTACCCTTGGCTAGCCCTTGAGAAGCAAATAGAAATCAGTCCACCCCTCTCAGAAAAGCAAGAAATCATGTTGACTGCAGACAAATAAAATGAGTGCTCCATGATAGATTCCTGAGGTCATCATCGATGAGGATGAAGAGGTATCCATAAATGCTGAATATATGCTACACATAGCCACGCTCACTCACATCAACATAACTATGGACCTGTTGGCATTTTTGCCACATTTATTGTTATTATTAATTATTAATGCTTAAATTGTTGGCCCAAAGCAGTTTTGTGAGTTTCAAGGAGGTTTTTCCGATTTTCGAATATTAAATGCTGCCCCGAATTAAATGCTTTGCGGATTTTCAATGCGGTCAAGGTCGAAGAGCACCCAGGCCACCAAAATTAAAGATTTTCTTGGTTCGAAACTGCTGGTCGTGGATCAGTTTAACGGTTTTTCATGCACATGTTTAAAAAACAAATTTAATGAAGGTGGTTCTTCGAAGCTGACATGTACATTGCATTCAATTTTGTGGGTCTCCAAGGCTACAATTAAGGGGATCGTGTGCATAATTTCCAATGCATAATTGTAGATCACAAGGAAGTCGGTTTCAAATATTTAATGCTGCAAAGAGGACGGCCCTCTATAAAAACCAATGTAAGCTTCATTTGAAAGGGTGGTTGGAAAATTCTCTGCTAGAGACTGGAAGTTCGTTTGCAGGAATAAAGGATTGGCTTCTACTTTTCAAGCGTTTGCATTGGTGATTTCCTTTCTGTTCATGTTGCATTTCTAATAGCATTTGTATGTCTTCATGGCTGTTACTTTTAAATTCTGCATACTGGATTTGAATATTTCCGTAAGAGTATAAATTCCTGGAATGTGATTTTGGAGGGTTTTTCTGTATGCATCGTGCGGAAGTTAAGTTAGTAACTTTTATTGCTTGTTGTTGCTGCACTTGAAGTTTCCTGCTGCTATTTTCTGATCCCATAACTTCGGCCTGTGGCCATATTTCCCATTTCTTTCTGTAACCTTTTTTTAATTTATTTCCAGTAACCTTTATCTTACACCAAGTTTAGAATAGTGAAGGGAACCAGCCCACTCTTGGGAGCCATTTCTTGCTTCCAGCCTTTCAATGTTTGCCGGGTCTAGGGCGCACTTGTAAAATCCTTTCCTGTGGCAGATTTTGGACCAACAGTTTTTGGCACGCCCGGTGGGACAGACTTCTTCTGTCTCAAAATATCCATAAGTTTTATTGTTTAACACCCGGAGGTCTCAAGATTTGATGAGCTGTCTTGGCCTCATAGCGGAGATTTGTAAGTTCATCTGGCGACTTTGCTGAGTTGAAGATCCGAATTTCTTGATCGTGGATGCCTGCCTTTTTCAAGTTAAAAGAATGTTCATCTAGCGACTCTGACTTAATGGCGATAGTCGTGATCCCGCAGACCACTGCCACAAAGGCGAGGGCTTTTCCTAGATGGGATGATCCTGGCCCTCTGAATCTCCAAATCCGGCATGAGATTCCCAAAGGTGCCTTGAAGGCCCTAGCAAAATATGATGGTACCAAAGGCATGGCTCTGGAGCATGTTGAAGACATTGCTACTTTGTCAATGATCCATGTCATAAATCACGAGGATATCATGATCAGACTTCTGGTTCAGTATTTGGAAGGAAGGGCGTTGTAGTGGTACATATTGCTCAGGCGTCAAAGCATCAGCTCATGGGATGATCTAGCGGGAGCACTAATCAAAATATTTGATGAAGATCCCTTTTACAGTTCTTTGGATCTCTATCAGTTTTTAATGTACATCAAGAGAGCACCTCAAGAGAGCATCACGGACTTCAATGTCCGATTCTTGAGAAGCTGGAAGAGAATTCCAGAAAATATCCGACCATCACCCACCCAAGCCCACCTCTTCTATGTTCGAGCTTTCCATTCTGACATAGGCCTCCTCTTGCTGCAATCAGGTGAACAAAGGTTCCCACAAATCTTTGAAGAAGCAGTGCGAGCGGAACAACTTTTGCTCTTATCAAGAAAATTACCGTGGGGAGAAACTCCATTACTTTCTCCGGTAGTTGCTGCTCTTGTCTATCCTATGTAGTCTTTTTCATGTCAGATCCCTTATACTGAGCAGAAACCTGAGATGCAGTTGTGTGGAGCTCAAGGGACAGATATCATCCAAAGCCAAGGATTGGAATATACAAGAACTTTCCTGGCAATGAACAATATGGTTGCTTGCAGTTTTCATAAGGAGATGGATCCAGAGGATATAAGCGAAGAAGAAGAAGAGATTCAAGTTCAAGAACCTGAGCACCAAGAAGGCATAGCTGTGCACGACATGCAAGCATTTAGTCAGAACCTGTTAAATATGTCAGATCAACAGGTAGAGTCTGAAGAGATCCTGAAGAAAGGACTGTTGCTGGCCAATTCCTATGCTCGGATCCAGAAGTTGGAGGAACCTGTTCTCAGTTCACAATCAGAGCACTCTTCAATATGGTGGGGTTTCTTTTCTGCATTATTTGTAAATTGTGTCGGTACTGGTATACAGCATGATAACTTGCCAGTGTCTGAAACATGGAGAACTTCAGGAAGAAGCCAGCCCAATTTCAAGGACCGACTTAAGTATGATCAGATCTGGTCAGGACATTGCAGATTTACCGGATAACCCTCTGAGACTAGGTGTCTGGTGGCGACATGCCAATCATGTCGTGAACTATTGTATATAATATTTAAAAAAAAAATAGAAAGAGTAGGAAAAAAAAAAAAAAAAAGGTATTTTTTTTATTTATTCATCTCGGCTCTTGTTGCCTGCGAGCCGTAGATGCTTGTTTTTCCTTTATTTTTCTCCTCCCAGCAGTTGGTGGCTTTCTAGCAATTTCTTCTTTCTCCTCTCCTTTTCTTCCTTTCCCTTCTTCATCTTCCTTCTTTTACTTATTTTTCTTCTGCAGTCAAAAAAAAAAAGGCCACGGCTGTTGTTTCTTTTCCCCATTCCTATTATTCCCGTTCCTTCTTATCCCTTTCTTCTAAGTTCGATCATTTTACGCATTTATTTACAGTTTAGTTCATTTTCATTCCACACTTTTCATACTTCCATTTCCATTCCATTAGTTCATTTACTTTCATTCCATATCCATTGCAGCCGGTAGTACAGCAGCATTCTGTTACTGACTATCGCATTATTTTTCTTCATTTCATCCATTTCATCATATTACCATTCCATTTGCATTTCACCGCCTGCGCATCCGTGGGATCTCATTCCATTCATTTCCATTCCATGTTCAGTTCAGCCAAATGCAGATTTCTTTAACTTTCAATCATTCAGCAAAAGTTTCTATTGCAGCAGTTCACTGAGATGTACCACAGCAGCTGACTTTAAGTTTTCTTGACTCTGAGCCCAATGGATTCAGGCCTGGATTCTTGCATACAGCGAGCTGTATACCCCGTGAGCCACCAAGAATGTTGGCATTTTTGCCACATTTATTGTTATTATTAATTATTAATGCTTAAATTGTTGGCCCAAAGCGGTTTTGTGAGTTTCGAGGAGGTTTTTCCGATTTTCGAAGATTAAATGCTGCCCCGAATTAAATGCTTTGCGGATTTTCAATGCGGTCAAGGTCGAAGAGCACCTAGTGCCACCAAAATTAAAGATTTTCTTGGTTCGAAACTCGCTGGTCGTGGATCGGTTTAACGGTTTTTCATGCACATGTTTAAAAAACAAATTTAATGAAGGTGGTTCTTCGAGTCGACATGTACATTGCATTCAATTTTGTGGGTCTCCAAGGCTGCAATTAAGGGGATCGTGTGCATAATTTCCAATGCATAATTGTAGATCACAAGGAAGTTGGTTTCAAATATTTAATGCTGCAAAGAGGACGGCCCTCTATAAAAACCAATGTAAGCTTCATTTGAAAGGGTGGTTGGAAAATTCTCTGCTAGAGACTGGAAGTTCATTTGCAGGAATAAAGGATTGGCTTCTACTTTTCAAGCGTTTGCATTGGTGATTTCATTTCTGTTCATGTTGCATTTCTAATAGCATTTGTATGTCTTCATGGTTGTTACATTTAAATTCTGCATACTGGATTTGAATATTGCCGTAAGAGTATAAATTCTTGGAATGTGATTTTGGAGGGTTTTTCTGTATGCATCGTGCGGAAGTTAAGTTAGTAACTTTTATTGCTTGTCGTTGTCGCACTTGAAGTTTCCTGCTGCTATTTTCTGATCCCATAACTTCGGCCTGTGGCCATATTTCCCATTTCTTTCTGTAACCTTTTTTTAATTTCTTTCCAGTAACCTTTATCTTACACCAAGTTTAGAATAGTGAAGGGAACCAGCCCACTCTAGAGATTGGTCTGGGAGCCATTTCTTGCTTCCAGCCTTTCAATGTTGGCCGGGTCTAGGGCGCACTTGTAAAATCCTTTCCTGTGGCAGATTTTGGACCAACAGGACCTCCTAAAGTCAGCAGCCAATATCATTAGGGAGGCCGACACTAGCCTAACCAAAACCATCAATGAATTTTAGGATCTCCCTAGCGTGCTCTAGGTACTCCTCAGCCCTAACCAGAAAGAGGTTGATCACCAGGATGGGAAAGGGGCATCATAGTAGCCATGGAAAGGTAGTTTCAAACTGGTGGATTGTTGGTGATTGTATTATCGTCTGTTTAGCTCTGTACTGGTTGACTGCTTTTTTTTTTTACCTTGAAAGGAAGGGGTGGACCCTTAGACTATGTGTCGAAAACTGGTTTATTTTTGTAATATTGACACTGTTTATGCCCTATGTAACAGGTATGGGTCCCTTCAACCCGATCAGTAAATAAAACTTTCTTTACCTACCAAAAAAAAGTGTTAGTGGGAATGGAAAAAGGAGAGGGAAACCCTCAAAACAAGAAAAATGAGAAAAAAACTCAAAGGGATATTGATTTGAAAAATATAGATGATAAGTCTCATTATGAATAATATGAAAAAATTGAAGAGATTGATGAGGATTAATGTGTTAATGGCAATGGAAAAAATTAAGACCCTCAAAGTAAGAACAAAGAGAAAAGGAAACTCATATGGATATTAATTTGGGAAACCATAAACAAATATCACAAGTTTTAATTAGTAATGGAGCTAAGCCCACAAATAATAATAAAAGTGACGATGAAAATGGTATCTTGGAATATTAGAGGCATAAAAAAGACCCCTAAAAAGGATTTATTAGGGAATTAATAGGTTATATTCTAGAGTGTATTTTAGTAGAATAAGCAAAAACAAGTAGTGAGGAATAGAAGGATGCTTTCAAAATAAATTAGAAGATGGGGGATTATCTAGTAGTTTCTACTATAGGAGCTTCATGAGGTATTGCAACAATACCAAACAAAGTCAAATGGGATGAATAATTATTAGAAGCAAAAATTAGGGTTGCTAGTATTTTTGTACGAAAGAGGAAAATATCAAGGTCATAGTTATAAATGTATATACTCCAGCTACAATTACTCCTATGGAAGATGTGGAAAGTACCTCAATTTAGTTATTTCAAATTCAATGATGATTTATAATTGTGGTATTTGGATTTTTTGGGGGACTTCAACATACTTCTATCTCCTTTGAAAAGGAAGGGTGGTACTTTGGGTTGGTCTAAACCAATGGAGGATTTTGCTTCATTCATCATATTAAATGGAGTTTGGAATGTTGTTCCTTTAACCTTTCAATATGCATGGCATAATAGACATAGGAGGTAAACTCATTTAACAAAAAAATAAAAAATATTTTTGTTATTTAAAACAAAGTTGCAAATAGAGTATATAATCTCTTCAAACATTTTTTGTGAATAGGAACAAATCACTAACCCATTCTCTTGAGATTTGATATACTCATTAAAGGTCATCCAAATCTATTTTTATCAAATCAGTAACCCATTCTCTTGAGATGTGATAAACTAAATAATGCTCATCCAAAGTCATTTCGATAAAATAATTAATTCATTCTCTTGAAATGTGATATGCTCAATAATGGTCATCCAAAGCCATTTTTCAATCAGTGTGGTTTAAAATCTCTAATTACTTCTAGATGGTTATGTTATGCTAGGATGAAGCAAGGTTTGAAAGATCATGTATATATGTTTGTTCAAGAAATGAAAGATCTAAAGGGAAAAAGATGTTTGGAATATAAGATACTTTGGTAACATATTTAAAACAAAATAAGAAACTAGATATAAGCTCAACAATTCACAAGAAATAGTAGAAATCGATGAAATGGACCAAGATGCTTATATGCAATAAAATAAATTACTTTTCTTATTATCATTATATATTAAAATGTTAGGAATTTATTATATCATATAATATAGTTAGAGTTAGGTATTTGGAAGTTGTACCCAAATAGGTAGTTGATAGTTCATTATTCAAACCAACCATCTATACTTGCATTGTATATATACACAATTTTGATCAATACAAACTAATCCAGCTAACAATAATTATTCAGCAATATTCAAAAATATACAACATGCATCGACAAATAAATTCCACAATAAAAATCCACACAAGAAAATACAGATTGATAATACCCTTGAGGTAGGGCAACATCGTACAATGCTCCTTATTGGAAGGAAGCCACTCCAAAAGATATCTATCTCCACAAGCCAAGACTCCTACAAAGAATACTTTATATGACTTCTACAATTGTGGGTACATCTATCTTTATACAAGAATGTGATGGTTTACCTTCCATGAGTTACAAGGTCACCCATGTGGTGGTTCACCTTCCATGAGTTACAAAGTGCATAATATTATAATATGACACTATATTATATATTATTATAATTTTATGTGTGACACATGCCATAATATAATATTATATTATATCCCCACATGCATATACTTAGGTACCTAACACCAACACCATATTTGTCGAACTTGTGGTGTTAGAGATATCATCATTCATACAGCATGCAAAAGAAAATATCAAGTTTATGAGGTGTTGCTTAGAGGAAGATATTTTGAAGATTTATTACTGCATGAGATTGAATAAAGGTTTTGTATGAGAATTTAGACATCGGTTGGAGATAGTAGTGTAATAAGCATAGATATTGTTTACAAGCATGGAGGCAATAATGAAAAATAATATGGAATTAGTGTCATAAAAATTCATTTGTATTGTTTTATTGTAAATAAATATGTACACAGGAGAAGGCCAAGTTCTTTATTTTATTTTATTTTTAGTTTTGCAAGAGAACTTAGAGTTATAGTTTTTTGTTGATTGCATGCAAGTAATAGACTCTATGAGTCAATCAATCTGTCTAAAGAGTTTAATTCAAAGTACGCATTGTCTGGAGAATTGCAATGGAGAGAGTTTTTAGCAATCATCCTTTTTGTATCTTGCTATCCTTATTCATGTTGGAGATGCATAGGAGTGAAGCAATATTAATCGTGCGTGGTTGCTATCTAGAGATTGTGTTGTCATAAAATTGGGTCATCTAGAGAAGAGTTGTTGCTTAGAGCTACTATCTAGAAATGTCATTTGGAGCTATTAGCTAGATATATCATCTATATTTATCATATAGATTTGTCATATAAAGAAGAGATACCACTTGGAGATGTCATATAATAAAAAGCTATCATCTAGAGTTATTGCTTGGAGAAGAGTTATCATATGGAAAAGAGTTATTTTCTAAAGACTTTGGTTTCATCACATAGCGTGTAATCGGGAAGAGCCATCTAGAGTTGTCATCACAATATATTGTCATCTAAGCTTAAATTTCAAAACTATTGTCTAAAAAATATTATCTAAAATGAACTTTGACCTTGTCTATTCATCAAGTCATCTAGCAACAAGATTTTTTGAAGATACACGAGGTCATCTATTATGAATTTTTCCATCTAACCAATACATAGTCCATCTAAAATTTAACTTCCAATGAAGTGTTGTTGGCTAAAGTCTTCTGTCATGTATTTAAAAAATAAATAAGTTTAAAAAAACACTTGGTACCTACCGTTTACGAGGAGGAAAGTATTGTGCATGATTTTTTACATGTAAAGAATATGCAATCCAAAAAAAGGAGACACCAATATATTTTAATATAAATAAAAAATTTCATAATACATGCTTTGTGCGAAGGTTATTTGAACCTTTACAAACTATTTTTATTTTTATCATTATTAAATGTAAGTGACAAGATGGTGATTTAGCATATTTTTTTATTACCTTGGAACATTGACAAAATATTCCTTGAATATTCAAGGTAGAACACTAACCTTGTTAAACCATATCACCAATGTTTTTCATGACATGTCTATTTTGGAGGAAGACAAACATTTTGTAATTGGTCATTAAGGGATGAGGCATATCATAGTTGTTTAATTATACTTATAAACATTTTGTAGGAGAGACCATAATACGAATAGAAACATTTGTTAAGATACTAACATAGCAAGTGAATTATATAGATGACAAAGAAGTGATGGTGAACTGAATAGGTGGCATAGACAATTCAAAGACAATGTATAGATGAAACATTTTGACAACCAATAGTTTGTTATAATAGATAGCTACAAGGGCTAGCATCAATTAAATAGATCATTTATTAGTTATACACCAGAGCCACTCGATTTACCATATTAATAGAAAATATTAGTTTTGTGACCTATCATTCATATATGTGAATTTGGAGTAGAGACGCAAAATTTTTGGAAGTGCATCCATCTTGTTCAAGCGTATTTCATCTAGAGATAATTGATTATCATGCACTTTATATTGAAAATTATGGAAATTTATCCCACATGCAAGTGAGATTGTATATTGCAGATTTTATATTGTATTTACTTTACACAATGTTTTGATGTCTAGTAGTGGATGTCGATTGCTCGACACAAAGACCCTTGTGGAGAGAAAATTAAATATTTTTGTCTAATTTCCTATAGCTAAACATATATATTTATACTCACCATAAAGCATTTTTGATCTTGATGCAACCATTCCATTGAAGAATTATGTTGAGAACTTTTGAAGACCACATGTTCAAAAATATTATCTAGCTTGATGAGGGTCATACGGTTGTCCCAACTGTGATCCTTTTTGAAGATTGAATTCAACTCCATTGTTTACTTGAAGTGGAGACCCTACATTTTGAATATAATAGAGTGTTTTCTTATTCAAAAATGCTCTTGTTAATGGTTGTATGTCCCTTTTCACAATTGAAGTATTGTACCTATGATAGGTTGAGTGTGTCCCTAATCCTAGAGGTTTGTATACATATGAGTGTGTCCATGTTTGCAACTGTGTAGATGGATAGTGTGTGTGTCCCTATCCACTTATGATATAAAATATTGGATAGTTGTGTTTGTCCTTATCCTTAACTTAGTCCAATTGGTGAGCCTTACTAAGGTGAGCAGTTGAGTTTCTCTCTATTCACAATGATGTAAATCATTGACTAATGTGTATATCCTAGTCTGTGATCCTTTTGAACTTTTTGAGTTGTTGATTCTTATCCATATTTAAGTATGATGTAATAATGGAGGATTATTAGAAATTTATTACATCATGTAATATAGTTAAAGTTAGGTATTCAGGAGCTATACTCAAATAAGTGGCTGATAGTTCATTATTCAAACAAATCACCTACACCTTCATTACATATGTACACAATTTTGATTTATACAATCTAATACAACACCCTGTTGGTCCAACATAAATAAGGAGTCATATTGGGTCTATATATCTAGGGAGAGATGGATTAAGGGGAAAAAATACCAATTTTTGTATGCTATATCTCAAATAGATTTATCAATATTTTGGCCTCTATGGATCCATGTGCCAAGGGTGCCCTCTTGCTCCTTCTTTATATATTTTGATAGTTGAAGGGTTTGTCTATATTTTAGCAAATATTGTCTCTAAGGGGATGGTTAAATGAATTACCCTTCCAAGAACCTCACAATAGTTGGTTAATAGGGACTTTACAAACGACTCTTTTCTCACTCTCATTGAAGAGAAAGATAACATAGAACATACCCTTCAATGTTTAAATATGTTATGTGTCTTCAAGGTCCAATATCCAATGAAAAAAGACTAAATGTAATAAATAATCATTCTTGCCAAAGCCAATTCAATTAAATTGTTATCACTGGAAATGAAAACAGCACGAAGAAACATTTATGTTCTTGGGTATTTCCTTTGCCTTCCAGTCCTCATCCTCCACATTGTGGCAATACATCTTGGATAAAGTAGAACACAAGTTATACAAGTGGCTCTCTAAGCCTCTTTCTTTAGCCAATAAATTTTAAGTCTGTTCTAAGATGTTGGTTGCCACTCATGTCTATTATTCCTCGTGTTGGACCCCCTCCAAAGCCTCCTTTCAAAAACTAGAGAAACTCCTTCATGACTTTTTGTGGGCTTCTTCAGAACAAAGAAAATATTTTCATAGAGTATCTTAGGAGTTTTGATGTATTCCAAGGCAAGAGATAGCCATTTGCACCAAATGGATCATCAAAGCCATGTAGGGAAATGAGGCCTGGAAAATCCTGCTACAAAATTGTATTCCTTTAGGCACCCCTTAGGCGGGAAAGCTTGGAAAAGGCTTAGGCTATCCTCACTTCTAGTTATGATAGTGTTTGTCCAGATTTAGGGAACTTTGTAACCAAAAGCATCTAGAAGGCTTGGGAGGCTATTAAGACACGACTTTAGTGGAATGAAAATAGGTTACACAATGGGTTGTACATCAACCTTCAACCATTTTGGTGGTCCCCATTATCAAGTACCAATATCAGCCTCTAGCAAAAATCCCTTGAATGCCTTACATTTTTTACAAATGTATAAATTTTGTTACGTTGTTTTGGACCTTTTCTCTAGTTGCACCAAAAATTAGATCTTTTTACCAAAATCCAAATCCCAATTCAATCTCCTCGATAAATATAGAGAGACCTTCTAAGCAGTCAAGTATGTGGTCCCCTACAATATGCTCCACAAAATTGGGATCATGTGGATGTGTCCATGGTGGAAATATTGGAAATGGCACTTTGATACACCCTTTAGAAACTATAAACCCTGTAATGGGTACTCATGGATTACCCCTTATTTACCCATGGTACTCATGGATTTCCCAATCATCGGAGCCACCCTCCCATAAGATATTGAAAGCAAGATATTATTCGGTCATATCGAGGTTCCCACAACCCTAAACCAAGCAAAGGTTTAGGTAGCTCTTCACATCACCACCACTCTCAGGATAAAACCAGAGGATGGATTTTTGCTTTACCTCCTTCCCCTCAAGTGTAAGGATGGGGATCCAAGGGTTGCCCCCCTCTTTCTTTGGTTGGGATCCAACAATTTCTCAAATGGTAGAGGACACTCCAAGTCACCAGGCAAAGTGCCATCCTGATGACCAGTTGAGTCAGACAAAGATACCCTCTTCTGTTGGTGTTGTTTTTCTTGCTCTCTAAGTTTTAGTGCATCCTACTTCCTTTGTGGTTGTATTTTTGTTTTTTTGTTTAATCTCCAAGATCATGTATAGGATGATGGGGGAAATTTTAGCTTGAATTTTTGGGGTGTGCTCTCGTACCACTCACCTTTTTGTGATTAGTGTATTTATTATTATTTTAATAATATAATTCACTTTTCAATAAAATATATATACATGTATATATTTCAACTTTAAATAGAATAATTATTGAGGAAGAAGATATTAGTAAGGAAGCATTTACTTATTTCAAAGGTATTTTATCAAAAGTTAGGCAAGACAAGAAGGCTCAAGGTAAGATATTGCAAAATATTCTACCCATTATCACAAGGACAAAACAAAAGCTTGATGAGCAAGACGTAATGGAGGATATATAGGAAGCATTTTTTTCTTCCCATCCTAATAAGGCTTGTAAGCCCGATGAATTTTCAATAATTTACTTTCAAAAAATTTGGGATTTGTTGAAGAGTGATATGTTGGTCATAGTTGGAGAGGCCAAAAAAATAAAGCTAAAAAAAGTGAGATTAATGCCACCTTTATCAAATTGGTTTCCAAAAAAGAAAGACAAAATATTTTAATAATTTTCGTCCAATAAAATTATAATATGATTTAAAATATAATTTCAAAAATTATGGCAAATAGATGGAAAAGCATTCTAGATTGTGTTATCTTAAAGGAATAAGGGAGTTTTGTTCATGGAAAATAAATTCTTGATGCTATAGTAATTACATAAGTTCATACATTCTCTTTATTCCATGAAAATAATCAAGTATACTCGTAAACCTAAATATGAACAAAGCATATGATAGGATTTGTTGGAGTTTTCTACATGATATTGTCAAATTTTGGTTTTGTTCAAGGTTGGTGTGAATGGATTAGATGTTGTTATAGTACTCTAAAATATTCTATTATTATCAATGGATGTCTTTTTGGATACTTTGAATCAGGGTTATGTGTAACGAATCGAAACCGAAATATATTTATAAAAATGGGGTGAATTAGTTTTGAAATCAATGCAAATCGTGTCCAAACTCATGTAGGAGGCATGGCGAATTACCTTTTTTCCACCAAAAATTATAAAATTATGGTAAAGTTTTTAGTCATGACAACTGACGCCAAATATTATAAATGATATACTATTGAATACAAAAATAACACAAATTCGATAGATTTACGACTAACAATAGCTATGCATTGATGATAAAATCGTGACTATAGAAAGGTACATTGTGTTGATAAAATCATGATGATTAGTTGCAACATAATATCGATTGACGATAGGTTATAGTATCATGTTGATTGATGATAGGTTGTAGATAATGTCGATTGATAATAGGTTGCAGTATCATGATAAATGATGATAGGTTTCTATCTCATGTTGAGTGATGATAGGTTGCAGTCTCATGTTGGGTGATGATAAGTTGTAGTATAATGTCGATTGACGATAAGTTGCAATCTCATATCGAGTGATGATAGGTTGCAATATAATATCGATTGATGATAGGTTGCATTGTAATATCTATTGACGATAGGTTGTAGTATAATGCTAATTGATGATAGGTTACAGTATAATGTCAATTGATGATCGATAGCTTTACCTATTACATATCCAATTAAATGATGCCATGTGTCAAACCCACATTAAATTAGGCATGCAAGTGCCTATAAAAAAACATGCACAGTTATTTTTTAATATTTTTTAGCATAAAGCACATCAAAGTAAATCAGATTATACCATACGCCTTCCAAATCACCCTACGCCATGGTCCCTCCAACCTTACCCAATTTTTTAACGAACATAGCAATGGCAAGCTCTTCTTCCCCTATTCCTCAAAAAAATCAAAAACATTGTTTTCCCCCATATTTTTGAATTGTTAACCACACCCAAATATGACATGTCATGGATAAAAAACTTTGGTCTTCTAGGTTTAGTGTCAATGTTGCAGTTACACCGACAAAAATTTATCACAAAAAATTGACTCATACAACAATGATGCGTCAATTTTCAAACTCACAATCAACAACAAGCTCCTTTCTTTCATACTCAAATCCTTAGATGTCTAGAGATTGACTGATTTGCCACACAAGGATCCAAATTTTCTTTTAACTGATGATGACAAGGCATACCTAAAGATAAAGTATGAAGTCTCTACAATTTTTTTGATAGATATAACTCTCCATAATTATAGTCTTGTTTCTAGTTGAAATTCCTAATTTCTCAAGTTAATACTTTTTTTTGTAGTTTCATCTTCTAAGTCCAAAATGGGCTAGACGGTTGTACCTGTTTAGAACAAGTTTCTTAGATTTTATATCATATTCTTCCAAGAACGACTTGTTCTACAAGGAAGAATGATCAATATACCATTTTGGGCATTGGCATATTTGGTTCAGTGCCTTACCCACTCGAAATGCGACTGGTGTACCTATGTTTCCAACTGCATCAAGACAGGTCTCCACAACATCCAAACCAACACTTCTAACTATGCCTCCACATGAAATTACATACTTTATTTTTTTATGAATCTTATTATAATGTACAGAATACCGAGGTACCGATCTCTCTCCACTCAAACCTAGCTTCTATTGGCATGTCACTCGCACAAGTGCAGGTAAAATTGATTTTTTAACAAAGTAATAATATTTATATTAAAATACTTTTTCCTTTTTTAATTTGTACTTAAATGCATAAAAGAGCATCCACTTCTTCTAAAAAAGGAATGTTGCAATTAGGAGACTTATACCAGAAGCGACTGGATATTCCAACACAGTCAAAATCAACACTATTAACTAGAAGACCAAAATGTTTGAGGTCTCCTACTTCTCCTGTTTTGCATCAATCTCTTGCACGTAATGTGCAAATTGATATTGAAGAAGTTATTTAGGCCACACCTACAATACGTAAGCTTACGGTTTCAAGATTCAGTTCAAATAATTCATTTAATGAAAACTATAGTTACTTTTATTGATTTTTTACAATGTTTTCATAGCAATGTCGCATGAAGTTGCCTTTACAAGTCGAATATGTCCAACATGTCGAATATTCATTAGGTAAGTGTAATTAACTTTAATTAATATCTATTTAGTTACTGAAAATTTTATTGCATCACTTTTTACAAAAAATTTAACAAAAATTTATTGTAATATTTTTTAGGTGCACCATTGCAATTTATCCAAAGATCACAATATATGATTCCTTTTCCACCTCCACCATAGCAACCAGTTATGAGAGGCCAACAAATGCATGAGAAATAATTCCTTTCTTTAAGAATACGAGGAGCACCAAGCCAAACTTTGTCAAATTTTTTAAATCTTTCTTTTGGCAATATTTCAAGTCTTTAGGGAATTTCAACATTAGATAATCCTCCACTTGATGAGGATTACAGGGCAACATTCCTAGGTATTTTAAGGCAACTGATGTGCTTCAAGATCCTAATAAAGAAACACAACCAGCTGAGGAAGTAGTTGTCACTCCCCAAACCTCATCCCCTCTAGATCATTTCAGTGACCCTCGTCCCCTCATAGAGGATGAGAAGGTTAATTTTTCTAAAGATATTTTATTGTCAACAATTGTGAAACAACCATCAAAGATATGGTGCTTCAAGAAATTTAAAAATTAGAGATTGGGAATATCGGGTGAAATTTTTGATCAAAGAGATAAATGTCTGATATAAAAAAAAAAAAATTCAAAAAGAGATGACATTTTTTATTGGTTGAAAATGAACCAAAAAAGCTTGATGCCTTGCTACATCAAGCTAATTTTAGCTCAATGAAGGCCACCTACTTGTACAACGATGAGATTTTAGATATTACGTTGAATAGGTTAGAGAACATTAATGTTGAGACCTAGGCATATTATAACCAGTGGGCTTCTAACAAGAAAAAAGTTGAATTTTTTGAGGCTACAAAGGATGTAGCTGAGATAAGTCATCTTAATTTTTTTTGTTCTCTTTTTTTCATACAATTGTCAACTAAAATATCTTATGTTGTAACTTTTGCGGTCCAATTTTGATAACTTATAGCAGGAGGTGAAAGGCCAACAAGTTTATTTAAACATGGTAAAAAAAATTGCAAGGAACTATAAAATTGAAAGAAAAATTACAAAAATCGATTAAAGAGAACAATGCTTTCATGAGGATCATAAAGGGACATAATTTAGATCCTAAGATTTTTCTTAAGTAGAAGGAGAAAGAAATGTTACCAACGGTACAAGAAATCTAGCGAAAGAAGAGAGGGCATTGATAGGGATTTTGGAGTCAGCAGAGGAATGCCTAATCAGGATCGGTGCACTAAAAGGGTAAACTATTGATCAAGGACATGAGGGAAAACACCCTCAAACTCAAGGAGAGCTTGAAATTGCCTCAAACCTCCAATATCAAGTTTAAAATAGTGAACACGATTCACTAATTGACTGCAAATTTTGTTGTATTACAGTCAACAATTTTGTACAATGTTCCTGGTGCTTTCAGCGACGTAAAAGGTTTAAAATGATTGTGGCATGGTGGTTATAGGGGTGGACTGCGCAAAGATCTGTGTGGTGGCTTCTGGGGCGGACACGTAGAATACTATGGCAGCCATAAAAAGTTGGATAGCCTACCCGGATTCGTGGAGGCTATCGATTCCACCATGTAAATTCAAAAAAAAAAAAAAAATTTGTACAATGTAATCAAATCTTTTCAAATTAATATAAAAAACATTTTCATAATTTGTGTCCTATATTTTTTAATTATTATTTTCACATATACTTGTGTACTCGTTTAAGTTTGATGATAATGCACTTATGTTTACTATTGGATTTCAAGTTTACAAAATATATATTTGCTATTGGTTTAAAGTTGACTGCCCGATATAGTATAGTTATTTACAAAATAGTTACAGCTAGGGGGACATTAAATGTACATTAAACAAATATATAAAACTCATTTGAGCCATATAGCACTTTCTACAATACATACAGGATATTCTTTAATACAAATATTTACAAAGGGTACATGCATGCATGGGTTTAAATTTATTCAAAGCCAGCAATTATTTACAATGTTCAATCAAGAAAAACAAGGCTATGATATAAAACATAAAATTTTATGAACGTAGATAGATTATTCAATAACAAAGATATGATATATAAATTTGAATTTTATGAACAAGGCTATGATACAAAACATTAAATTTTATGAACATAGACAAATAATTCAATGACCAGAAAGCCAATACAATTCAATGACAGATAATTCAAACTATTTTTTAAAACTTTTAATAAACCAGAAATTCAATTTTGATAACCTAATAGACAACATATGATAACAAATAATGTCAAATATATCAATTTTTTTTAATGTTTGAAATATTATAGTGGAGGTAGTTGAAACACACTTCTCATCTTGTCCAAAATTACTTGTATGCATAGCAAATATTTGTGTCTCCTCAATTTGATCGCTGCAAGTATCATTATCCTCATTATCATGAGTATTAGTGATACCTCTTCTATCTGTTAGAGATTTCCAATATGTCAAAGCTTTGACATAAGGATACTTGTCTAGCTCATTAAATGACATATTCTCAAACAATTTTCTAAATTTGTGTCCAACCTATTATGAATCTTACACTTCACGAAAGATAGTGCACTAAAAACCCTTTCATCTTCCACAAATTCCAAAATCATTATTTGACATCATCAATATAAACTAAAATATTCGTTGACCATATATTGTAAGACACTACTTGAATACAATTTTTTCCACAAACGTATAATGGAACCTAGCTCATGAGGGTTACTCAAATGCAACATTTAACCAACCATTTGTTGAGTGGTAATTTTTCCCAATTGCAAAACCACACTCACGGTTAGGATTTTGATTAGAAAACCCTCTCTTGCAAAGAAATAAGCATTTCTCCAAGGTTCCTTTACTTAATGTGTGTATGTATGATTGTGAACGTGTGTCAAATAAGTACTTGGAATACCTTAGTGCTCTGCAAAATAATTGTTAACAAGGGGCATTTGCTTGTGTTACTTTATTATGTTATGTTATTATTGTTCATGAAACTTAAAAGAAGAGAAAATGTGATTGCTTCTATCCACGCCTTCTTTTTTCGATCCATGGAGGGACACAATTTTCTCGATGACGTGACCCTAGCTCTTCGACTGGCCCATCCACTCATTTTTGGCTATCCTTCTTCACTAGTTGTCCAATTCTGCCCTTGGGTTTGACGAATATGCATCGAAGTCGATGTCATGTCATCATCCACGGCTTGGATTCCATCGATACCATGTGTAGCTATATTTTCACATCATCATCCACATCAATCAGGTCAAATTTCGTATCGTGGTATTTATTTAGTATCTTCCCTAATTTCGTGCTAAGTAATCTAGTGACAATCTCGTCCTGAAACACAGCCCTATGGGCGCCACCACCATGTTGTAGCCATGTTCGTAGACGAATATCAAGGACGTTGCTATAATTAACACGATAACCTCTTAGTTACAAATTAATCGTCTTCTAATTGTGTGGTGGTAATGGGAGAAATCTGCAGTGTCGAATTTAGTATCTTTGCTCAACCTTACTACCAATATCCTCCACACTTCACACAAGGCAATTTCCTAGAATATTACGTGTATCCCCATCTCTCTTGTAGTGTTGGCATAGGTGATTCGTGTCCTAGGTGGTGGTGAAAATATTTCGCTGGTGGTCCACGTATTAGTTACAGTCCCGATCAACCGCTAGATCTCGCATTATCAACACGTTACTCTACCTCCGCCTCGTCATATTCCTTTTGCCCACAGACACAGTGCCACCTCACCATGTGATCCCATCATCCTGCAATATTTCTCCAGTCCATGTCATCGGTTCTATCTCATCGTAAGGCCACATCAAATTGGTCACATAGCTCGTCCAGATCATCGTCTGACCACGTCGTGATATAAGTGATCTGTGCATAAAACTATCTGTTGGTCTTCAATACAAGTATTTCCCACTTGTTTCCCTACACGAAGTCCAAGTACCTGCGAACATTAAAAATCAACATTTTACATATTTTAAATAAGAATTTAAAACAATAATATAAAATTTAAATATATACATGCAAAACAAACCTAAACCTAACTATATAACAAACTTAAACTTAAAACGAGAAGCAAAACAAAAGCGACACACGAATTAAAACTTTTCAAGCAAAGAAATAAATAAAACTAAATTAGAACGTTTTTTTAATATTATTATTATTTTTTTAATTTTTTATCAATTAAATTAGATATGTGAGAACTAATTAAATTCAAACATTTGAATCTACAAAACCAAAAATAAAATCTAATTCACAATATAATTAAGAAAAAACTACAAATCATAATTCTAACCCAAAACTTAAAGCATTAAAACAAAACTACAAAATACCAAACACACTAAAGCAAACCAAAAAGAAACTTATAAAAAATGATCACTCAAAGATAACCAAAATTCCTAAAACCAAACTTTTAAGGTGGGTCCCCAAATTTGGGGCTAGTTGTGGAATGGCCACAGTAAATGGTGACTCTGCTGGGAAATGCTCCTAAGCATTTCGGGTGAAGAACCTAGTTCTAGAAAACAAACAAACCAAGGTTCAAAAAAATAAACCATCTAGCAACCTCGAAGAAGGTGGGTAGATAACTTCAAATGAAACTACATGAACAATTGCTTTAGCTAAGTGTGTGAAGGTGTTTTCATTCTGGCATTCTTGACACTATTCAAAATCCGTCACATGATTCACATTTAGGCTATACAAAATATTACTCATAAGAGTGTGTCTTTGCATTGCTCCACAACCAATCAGGCATTTATAGCCCCGGTGGAGATGGCCTTGCTCAACCAGGTGTTAGATTAACTTTGCATTTGCTTCTTTTATAGACATTGCTCCACTATCAACCAGGAGTTTATAACCCTGGTGGAGATGTCCTAAGCCATTTGATTGATTTGGTTTTTCCCTATTTTTTTTATCATCATTGCATTGCTTTACAAACTTCACCTGCCACCTGGGTTAGAGATCAAGTAAGGTTAAATATTGATTATTCAAGCTATTTTTGCCTTAATTTGCAAACCAATTAACTTCATTTTCCAAGATTCCAAGAATACCTATTAATATGATGTGTTCATGTGTAGCTTTAGCAAAAGGATTCATTGTTTCAAAATTTTCTATCTTAGTCTCAAAATCCAAGAATGTTAACAAACAATTGTATCCCTTTTTCTTTGATCCACATAATAGGCAATTCATCCTTGATGACAAAGGAGCACAAAAACCGTCAAGAGGTCAAACATTAGCAGCTACCCCAAAACACAACCTTCTAGTGCCAAAAATGTTGAGTGGTAATTTTTCCCAATCGCAAAACCACACCCATGGTTAGGATTTTTATTAGAAAACCCTCTTGCAAAGAAATAAACATTTCTCGAATGTTCTTTTACTTAATGTGTGTATGTATGATTGTGAGCATGTGTCAAATAAGTACTTGGAATACCTTAGTGCTCTGCAAAATAATTGTTAACAAGGGGCATGTGTTGGTGTTACTTTATTATGCTATGTTATTATTGTTCATGAAACTTAAAAGAAGAGAAAATGTGATTGGCCCTCATATGACCATGATGTAGAAGCGAAATTCATTTTATCTTGAAGTGTTTAGATAGATTTTATCTTTCTTTGTTAAGCAAGTTTTAACCAATTTTATCCTTTTATTAAACCTTGCTTTAAGCATGAAATAAAAGATTAAAATCTACCTCTAAAATGTGAATCTAAAAATGATGAGTGGATTCATTTTATGTTGCTTTGAGCATGAAAGAAAGTAAAAGTGAATGAACAACTTTAAAATGTAGTAGCCTTTGAACTACTTTATAAATTAGCCCCCCTTTGATGAAATGGTAACTTTCATAAAGGGAAATTAATCTATAAATTTAAATGCAATGGCCTTGGAAATGCCATCTAAATTATCCCCTATTTATGAAATTGTAATTTTCATAAAGAGGAATTAATTTATTGCTTGAAAATGAAAACAAAACTCAAAATGTGAAATTATGCAAAACTGAAACTACGAAATTCCTTTTAAAACTGCAAACTTTAAATAATTTTGGAATTTCAAAAATGCTTCAAAATAAAACTAAAACTACTCTAAATGAAACTTTAGAGCTTATTCTTTGAATCCGTGTAACTCTTTTTTGGGTTTTTTATTTTTTTATATTTTTTTATTTATTTTGAAAATCTAAAGAAAATGAAAAAGGTAGGTTTAGAAAATAAAAATAAAATAAATGTTGCAACTTAGAAATCTCCATAAACCCTGCAAATATTAGTATCTTGCACGAAAACCCGCATTAAGGTGATCCATATTCATGCAATAAAACCTTCAAACAGGTGTGCTCTTTTGAGCGAAAATACAATACATTGTAAAATAACAAATAGATTAACCATAAGCATGCATAAAATCTGCAAAAATTTCAATATATTGACAGATAACAGATTTTCAATTAGCTCAACAAATATAGAATACAAACTCCCATTTGGCATTAATGGTGAAACTACAATCCAGCGAGGTGAAAGGAAAATCTTCAAAACCAGTCGAGTGCCAACATCTCTGTCTTCATTTCTGCAACCATGCCCAAAAAATTTCTAACCCCTTCTTCTGTGCACTCGATGGGCTTTTAAACAAAATATGGTTCAGCTTCTTCCCTCTGGTTCCTAACGTTTTCTTTTTATTTTGTTTCAGTTTCTAAAATGCTCCCTTTCCAAATGCATGCTCAGCTTTCAAAATCGATCGATCGCTTCTTTCTTCCGTTTCTATTTTTCAACACATCTTTTCCCTCTTTTTTTCATTTGAAATCTCATACCTAGAATCTGTGATTGTATGTTTCATTGTGTGTCATAATAGCATAGGGAACGACCACTCATTACCTCCCTATCACAAAAATTAAAATCCCTTTTAGAGAAATATTACCTTCTTTTAAATAAAGGTCACGCCAAGGAAATGTGGCTACTCACCTACTGCCATCATTTTCTTGTCACCTGCATGATTGTATACGTTCTAGCTAACCATCCTCCACATACTCGTCCACTTCGTAACGCTTCTCTCGATGCTTCGAGAAGCTCGTAACGTTACCATGCACGCAATCCTTTTGCCAACTGGCGATAACTTTATATTGCTTTGGCCCAAGCATCTTTTGCTACCTCCATAGCAGCAAGTGTCTCCAATCAAGCTCAACATCCCAACTGGTCCCCTTACCGCATCAATCCAATGTCTCCATGTTGTCCTATCTGACCCGGCCACTGCACTCTCACTCTCACGTCGCCGCTGCCAAATCTTTCTAAGGTCGAGCGCGCTGGTTATTCCAAGTTGATGTCATGCCAACGTCTGCCCTTGGGTTTCCCGAATGTGAATCCAAGTTGATGTCATGTCAACGTCCATGGCTTGGAGTCCGTCGATACCATGCGTAACTAGATTTTCACATCATCATCCACATCAATCAGGTCAAATATCATGTCGTGGTAATTGTCTAGTATCTTTCCTAAATTCATGTTGAGTAATCTAGTGACAGTCTCACCCCAAAACACACAACCCTATGGGCGCCACCACCACATCGTAGCCACGTTCGTAGATGAATATCAAGGGCGTCGCTATAATTAACACGATAATCTCTTGGTTACAAATTAATCCTCTTCTAATTATGTGGCGGTAATGGGGAAATCTGCGGTGTTGGATTTAGTATCTCTGCTTAACCTTACTACCATTCCCCTCCACACTTCACGCAAGGCAATTTTCCAGAACACTACGCGTATCCCCATCTCTCTCACAGTTTTGGCATAGGTGAACTGCGTCCTATGTGGCGATGAAAATCTTCCGCTGGTGGTCCACATATTAGTTTCAGTCCCGATCAGCCGCTAGATCCCACATTATCAGCACGTTACTCTGCCTCTGCCTCATCATATTTCGTCTGCCCACGAACACGGTGCCACCTCACCATGTGAGCCGATTATCCTGCAATTTTTCTCCAGTCCATGTCATCGGTTCTATCTCACCGCAAGGCCACGTCAGGTTGGTCACGTAGCTCGTCCAAATCATCGCCTAGCCACATCGTGATATGAGCGATCTGTGCGTAAAATTATTTTTCGGTCTTCATTACGGGTATTGTTATGTCGGTATTCAATACGGGTATCTCCCGCTTGTTCCCCGCACGAAGTCCAAGTACCTGCGAACATTAAAAATCAACATTTTACATATTTTAAATAAGAATTTAAAACAATAATATAAAATCTAAATATATAAATGGAAAACAAACCTAAACCTAACTATATAACAGACTTAAACTTAAAAAGAAAAGCAAAACAAAAGCGACACACACGAATTAAAACTTTTCAAGCAAACAAATAAATAAAGCTAAAGTAAAACATTTTTTTTTAATATTATTATTTATTTATTTATTATCAATTAAATTAGACATGTGAGAACTAATTAAATTCAAACATTTGAATCTACCAAACCAAAATTAAAATCTAATTAACAATTTAATTAAGAAAAAACTAAAAATCATAATTCTAACCCAAAACTTAAAGCATTCAAACAAAACTACCTAATTTACCAAACATACTAAAGCAAACCAAAAAGAAACTTATCAAAAATGATCACTCAAAGATAACCAAAATTCTTAAAACCAAAATTTTAAGGTGGGTCCCCAAATTTTGGGCTAGTTGTGGAATGGCTACAACACCATTGTCAATCCAAAATGGCTTGATTGTTTTCTCAAAAGTTCTTTTTTGAGAATACCATTGACTTCCACGCTTCTGGTGAAATGTTTAACAAGTGTGTCCATATATTTTAAAAACAATTCACTTGTAGTATTGTAGTCAGTACAAGGATTCCAAAACATGAGTTTAAAAACATCCATGGCCTCAAACAACTCATCTCTTTGAAAATGATTTCTTATTTCCCTTGTCAATGTTTTTGCTATTTTTTTTGCTATTTTTCTCAATTTAATCTTTGTATTGTGTAAAGCTACATCAAATTTATTGTGTGTTATGGGCATTTGTTCAGCATCGTCTATAACTATATGTGATATTTTTTTTTTTACATGGTGGAATAGGTAGCCGCCATGAATCCGAGCAGGTTGTCCGATGTTTGTTAAAGTTTTCCAACTATCAAACAAAGGATCTATAAATTTTTCCACATACAAGGATAACCTATCAATATGCATATATATTTACTCATCCTAATAAAATCGACAACATAAATGGATCTTTTTTGTGCATGTTTAATCAAAGTATTCATTTCTTACAACATTGGAAGAATACCACACAGTGTGAAGTGTTTCTAAGTCAGTCATACGATATAGCAAATCTTTTGCCTTATCAATTACCCTATGATTTGCATACATAAACCCTGCTAAAGAATGATATTCTATAAAAACTCTATATGCAGGTTGAAACAATGAAATCCACCTAGTATCTATATCTTTCAACAATTTTCTACCTTAAGTATTTACTAATGCAAATTGTTGAAACTCTACAAACTTGTTTGGATTGCAAGAAAAACAAGCTTGTATTTCACGAACGAGTTCTTCCACTCAACATTTTCAAATGAGCTCACAGTGTTGTATACAAGATTCATTTTGTGAGCCATGTAATGAATGGAGATCAAATACGGGGTAACTAATGTCTGAAGTCAAACACAAAGACCATTCATGTGTCCTTGCATTGTAGTAGCACCATCAACTCCAACACATTAACTTTGTGGTTATTTCTATATCATCCATTCCTGCAATATGCTTTAAACTAATAACAACAACATTGTAATTATTTTCCGTATTACAATTTTTCACCATCTTATGTAGTGCTAGTAAATGAGGGTGCTTTAAATGATTTTAAAATGTGTAAACATACATGCGAATCCAAGATGTGTTGTCAATAGCAGTTACCTCATCAATTAAAAGTGAAATGAATTTGGCATGTTTTATTTTCTCTCTCAGGTCCTCCTCAACCAATGATGGGTATTTTACCATGTCCCAACCACTTTGATCTGACCAATGGGCACTAGAAAGGTTCTACACATCAGCTAGTTGAAATAGGTGTTTATTATCAATAAAATCAAACATAGGTCTACCCTTTTTAAGAATAATCAATACAACAACAAACTGTAAACTTTTTGAAGCTAAAGTGGTGTTATGAATTTTTTGAAATTGAACTTAAATCGTTCCACCTTTCTCAACAAGATTTTGTTGTTGTTTCATTTCTTTTTCATATTCTTGTGCATATTTAACATGTACATATTATGATGCATCCTTCTACCTAATTATTTTCTTAGTTGTTCCATCACTATTTTATTGTCAATAAACTTTCCCACAATGTTTTTCTATTGCATCTAACTTAAGTTACATCTTATGATCTTTTCCCAATTTTCAACTACAAATGATGCATCTAAATTGTGTTGGTATGTCATTACTGTTCTCTAGATGCACTGGCTCAATAAAGGAATATGTTGATGGTCATTCAAGATTAAATGTCCTTCCAATAGTCCACCTGGTTAACTTTCTATGTTTAAATTTTTTACTAGAAGATTCCCTAGAAGTTTGAATTTTATTTGAATGATCGTTTTGTTTTTTGGTTGGTGTGTCTGTTTAAAGAATCTCTTCAACTAGTTGTTGCATGTCATTGTAAACTAAATTTTCATGTGGAGGCATGTCATCCTCAAGAATATCTTCAAGTGGAGGTATCAGGGTCAATAGTGTTTTTTGCATTAATAGGTGTTCTACATCATTTTTTGTAATAACTTACAAAAATTAACTATTTAGTAGGTAAAATACGTTTGTACCTTGAATTTATGTAGATATAGATGGCCCATTTGATTTCGATATATGGCTAAAATATTTTAGGATATTCTTTTCAATAGAAGGTTGGCCTCCCTTCTTTCCACTTTTAGTAGGTGTCGTACCTGTAAAGAAAAACTTTTTGACATTAGAAAATGAAAATGGCTACATTGTGAAAATTATACAAGCGGTATAAGGCAATTCATGGTTTACTACCGATATTAGGATGTTTATTTCTTCCACCGCTCATCAACTCTAATTGATATTTTTTTGTTGCACCGTTATTTTCTATGGAATGTTTGTGTCTATTTTTGCCAACGATTGATAATCATGCCGACAGATTGTCTTCTGCAAGTGACCAACACTTTTATCGATAGATTTAACCTCTACAACTAATCGACATAAGCTGATAAACTAATTGCTACAAGCGATCAACTTTTATGGCAATAGATTTTTTTTGCAACTGATAGACTTTCTTCTGCAACCGATTGACACTAATGCCAATTGACTAATATCTGCAACCGATTGACACTAATGTCAATTGACTAATATCTGCAACCGATTGACGCTTCATCCAATAGATTGATTTCTGTAACCAATCGATGCTTAAACTAATAGACCAATATTTGCAATCGATCAACGTGTCTACTAATTGACTGATCTCTACAACCAATCAATGCTTCAACCGATAGACTAATCTCTACAACTAATCGATGTGTCTATGGATAGATTGATCTCAATAAACGATTGACACTTTTGTCGATAGATTGATCTCTACAAATAATCAACGCTTCTATCGATAGACTGCCCTGCAACCAATCGACTCTTCGTCTAATAGACTGATCTTTGAAATCGATCGACTCTTCATCCTATAGACTCTTATCTCTCTTTCTTTCGATAGACTTAATCTGTACAATCGATTGTCTAGTTTTTTGTAACCGATTGTATCAGGTTTTTAAGTAT
Source organism: Wollemia nobilis (assembly GCA_028583015.1). Lineage (NCBI taxonomy): Eukaryota > Viridiplantae > Streptophyta > Pinopsida > Araucariales > Araucariaceae > Wollemia > Wollemia nobilis. Next base: position 4,379,678 of record JAQPPZ010002068.1, read on the forward strand.
CATTTTTTGTTGTTGTAGGTCATTTTTTGATGTAGGAGTATCACTGTCATGATAGGTCATTTTTCATTGTTACAAGTGGTTTTTTGCTGCTACAAGTTGTTTTTCAAGGAGAATAATTGTTTTAGATGTATGAGTATCGATGTCTTGTTAAGTTATATAGTGGTTGTATAATAGGCAATTTTTTTGGGATAAATAAAATTATTTATAATTTGAAGGCCAAAACATCCATGATTTAGGCGAGAGTGTTGACGATTTAAAATAAAAACGCTGAAACTATTATCAGCATGCGGCAAGCCAACCCCAAAAAAAATTGCACCCAAAAAATTTGGGCAAATGGACCTCGATCAAAGGTTCACATATTCGTCAATTTCAAATTTCAAAAATCCTAATTTTCGTGAATAAATGATGATTCGTCATTATGCATAACCCTACTTTGAATCATCACATGGAATCCACTTAGTTGACCCACTATCTCCTTATCTATTTATTATTCTTCCTAAGACATTGAGGAGAGCCTTCTCAATAGCAAAAATAGAAGGAAAAATCAAAGGTATTCATGTTCTAACAAATGGTCCGTTTGAATTGTTGGTGGTATTACATTATTTGGTACCTTGAGTACCATTGTAAATATTTAGATTAGGAGTGTGTTTATTATTTATTTCAATAGTATGTGTCAAGATGTGAAGTGTGTTTATGTGTCATGTAATCAAGTGTGAGTTATGAGTGAAAGGTGTCGTGCGCAAGTGTAAGTTATAAGTAAAAGGGGTCATTTGAGTAAGTGGAGAGTTGTGTGAGGTGCCATGTGAGTAAGTGAAGAGTTGTGTGAGGTGTCATGTGTGTAAGTGAGAGTTATGTGTGAGTGTGATGTAATCATGAGAGACTTTATCATTATGTGTGAAAGGAATGTGAAAATTTATCCTGTGACGAGCAAAGTTATTTAAGATTATACGTTGATGACAAAGCTCTATACAATGTTTCAGAATGAGGATCAATACTTATCAGTAAAGCTTTTTATTTTGTGCAATATTGGTGTTATTATTGAATGATATTATATGTGTTTGATTATACAATCTTGGGAAATATAAACCTGTGATATTTGGTCTCACTTTGCTAATAGTAGTATCAAAGCCACTTTAGTAAGCTCTATCCAAGGTGGAGAAAGAAGAAGATATTATGGAAGGAGACTAGAGAACAAGTGGAGAATAGCTAGCACCAGAGTTTGGTGTGAATTTGGAAGAGTGAGAAGAAGAAGATTGGAGAAGAGGAAGAATAACGTTTGAGAAATGAAATGAAATGAAATTTTAATAATGTTCACGGTGGGAAAAAATAAGACCCAAGGGACTATAAGAAGGACAATAATGATTGTCAACTAGCAGGCTAAAAAGCCCAACAAAGAAATGAACTAAGATAAATACAAGACAAAACCCAACAATTGGGTCAAAGAGAATGGGAAAAGAAAAGGGAGAGCAAAGGGGGAAGGGTTGCAGTCCAGAAGAGAGGAGTGCACACCAAGAACGAAGAGAGAGGAGGAAGGAGGGAGCAACCCAAGAGGGGCAAGTTCCAAGAACCCCCAGAAACTATTCTCTCCTAACAATCGAGGTTGAAGTATTGGAGCTAAATAAGTCCATGATGTCTCTAACCAATGCAAGTTCAGAACCCTAACAAATTGTGGGTGTGTTGTCTAGTGACCCTACTTGTGTCTGAACTGGATGATGTGGGAGGTTTATGTCCGATGTCACCTGGTCCATCAGAGTTAGTGAAGTATGTTGTGATGAGCCGATGTTGAGGGTGAGATCCATCTAGAAAACTTTTATATCGTCAAATTCGAGTTATCTCAATAAGAAAGAGTGTGAGACACCACTGGTTCAGGTATCTAAAGAAGGTAGATACAGATTGAGAGTTGTCCCTGAAAAGGCAATGAAATCTACCCCAAATCTTATAATAAATAGGACAACAAAAAATAAAGTGATGAAGGGTTCTTCACCCAAGGGGCAAAACAAGCAAATCCGCTCCTTCGTTGGAAGATGGTAATCTGACTCAATCCAAAGTTGGTGAGTACCACCCTAAGTTGCCCAATAGTGATCCGAAGACTATGCATTATGTGTTGCTAAAGGTATTGTGGAGGAACTATTCTGCCCTCTTGTATGTATAAGTACTCATGGTAGAAAGACAACTTGGGGGAAAGAGGGCAACAAGAGAGATCCAAGTGCATCTGGTATATTGGAGACTAACATCCTTTCGGATCTCATGGAGCATCCTCTCCTTACTAAGCTAGTTAGGGAATGAGAGAGCATGAGTAGTAGAATATTGGAGAATGATTGAAGGAGCAATTTAAAAGAGAACATGAAAGAACGAGAGCTACTAGAGTTCAAGGAGAGATCATGAATTTGGAAGCAACTGATTGGAGAATGTTTGAATTATTTGTAGAGGAAGGTGTGAGTTGAAGTCACGACTGGAATAGCAAAACGTATTCATGAAATAGAGAGTTTGGAGGGACATTAGACGAAGTAGCAGAACATATTCATGAGAGTTTGGATATGAAGCAATGGAACGTGTAGAAGATTGGAACCTAAGCGCAGTAAGATTGAGACATGAAGGACATCAAAAGATTTGAACCTAAGCCCAAAAAGAGTGAAGTTGTAGGAACGTCGAGCGTTTGGAACCTGGGTGAGCACAGAAGGATTGAGGAGCATCAGTCTGTTTTTTGAAAGCAAACAAATCAAACAACATTGAAGCTGCAACAAAAATAGTGGCACAGAAGTAATGCTCAAAACGATGTTGCAAAAGGAAGATTTGGAACACAAGAATTTTGCATAGCATTTCTCGAATGCCATAATGTAATTAACGCAACATATGAATTGAGAAGTAAATGGTGCACCTTATTGAGGTTTTGACTTTATAATTATTAAGGAAGAAAGATGCATTTGATTAAAGTGAAGTATTTGGGTGCATTGTTTATTTGAAGGGAATATTATATTAGTTTTTCAGGAGTTATAAGGTTTTTTCATTAAAGGAACAAAGTGTTGGGAGATATAACATATTTAAAAGGAAATTAAAGAATGAATTAAATGGGAGTTATAAGAAAATGAAATCAATTTGAAAGTGGAATTTAATTAAGGTTTGGAGAAGGAAATTTAAATTGAGAATTAGGGAGATATAAGAGGATTTAGTAATATTGAAATTGAAATTAGAAATTGAGATTGATTGATTTAAGTTGAATGAAATATTAGAATTTGAAGAAGAATATTATAAATTGAAATTGAAGGGAATTGAAAGTTTTTTAACATCGGAAGAAATTTAAAAATGGCGACTAAGAAAAGAAATCAGAAAACAAGCATTCAAAGAACTACTGAAGGCAGAACGGTGTTATGAGTGAAAGGTGTTGTGTGCAAGTTATGAGTGAAAGGTGTCATGGAAGTGAAGACTTGTGTGAGGTGTCGTGTGTAAGTGAGAGTTATGTGTGAGTAAGATGTAATCATGAGACTTTGTCATTATGTAAGAAAGGAACGTGAAGAGTTCATCGTGAGGAGAGCAAAGCTCAAGAGTCAAGAGTATTGAAGAGTCTTATGTAAGGTTGTATATTGATGGCAAAGCTTTATGCAATGTATTAGAATGAGAATCAATACTTATCAATAAAGCTTCTTTATTTTGTGAGATATTGATGTTATTATTGATATGTGTTTGATTATATGATCCTGGGAAATATAGACCTGTGATATTTGGGCTCACTTTGCTAACATGAATCTCATCTCCAATTTATTGATGATACTTTTCTTTTGGGTCACCCTTCAGTCCATGAAACCAATGGGAACCTTGTTGGACAATTACTTAATAATTCAAAATCGAAGATTTTTTTCTTTAATATTGCTTTAGATTTACAATTAATTATTGTATAGATTTGTGGTTATAAAGTTGGAAATTGCTAACTAATATAGTTAATTCCCTTTATCTGATAAAGGAAAGAAGGATCTCTATGATTCAATTTTGGATATAATGAAATCTAGTTCGGCAAGTTGGAAAAGTAAGTTCTTAACCTTGGATGGAAGATCATAAATTCCATTATAATATATCCTTATATATGTCACTTTCAATGTTGCCAACAAGTATAGCATTCAAATTTAATAAATTCAAAGAGATTTTCTTCAAAAAGAATGTGAAGAAAAATTTAGTTTGTCTCTTTGTAATTGGGTAAGGGTTTGCAAAGGAAATAATATTGTAGGGACAAGGTTGCAAAATTACAAGCTTTAGGGACAAAATCTGGTTGGAGATTATTCAAAGATCAAGGAAAGAGTTGGACAAGAATGTTTGCTTCAAAATATATAGGTTCTATTGAAGCAACAAAATTATTTAAAAAACAAACCCTACCTAGAGTATAACATGGAACTTCATATCAAATAATTTACAACTAATCAAGAAACATATTAGATGTTCAGTTAATCAAGGGGTTTTACAAAATTTTGGTTTGATGTTTCATTGAAGCCTTCTCTTATTTTTAATCCAAAATGCCAATTGTTGGCTCGAGCATGTTTAGCTTGTAAAAGTCCAAAGGCCAAACATTATATTATTGCAAGAGTCTTATGTAAGGTTGTATATTATTCCAAATATGGACTTCTAATAGCAACCTGGTTCAAGGAGAGGACCTCAAACAAATAGCAGATTAGATTCATAAGATCTTCAAGAGTTCTATTTGTCTATTTCAATGCGAAAGGATGAGTTATTTTAAAATCTACTGAAATATGGTGAATACTCATTCAAGTTGAGATAAAAGAATTTAGAGCAATCAAAATTTTCCACTCCCAATGATTTTCCTTAGAAGAATGTTTTGTCACTTGAGGCTCTCCCTAAGGACTAACATTGATTTGGTTAGAAATCCAAAGCAAGATTCTTATAGGTGAGTCTAAAAAGAAGAGGATAGCATGGACCTTTTAGGTGTGCCTCATGTAAGAAAGATATAGAAACATCTTACCATTTACTTCTTCATAATCTCTTTGCTTACACCAATTGGGTTGCTTCTTCAAAAATATAAGAATATATTGAATAGCTCCATCAACATTCAAAGAGTAGATGAAATTTTTAGTTAATTGTTTCAAAGCTAAAGCATTATGCATTCTATAGAGGATTGGATTTTCCATTATTTGTGGGAACTTATGGCTTGAAAGGAATAATAGAATATTTAAAAACAAATCTCAAAATCAAGCCCATATTTGGAATCATATTGTTGCTTCATATTGAATGTTTACAGACATGGTGCTCATCATGTGTTCTCAAGTGCAAAAAAAGGTGCTAACCTCTTGGTTACAAAATTTGAATATACGTGGAAAGGTCATCTATAAAAATGGAGTTAACACAAAAGTTCTACTTCGATCTATATGGTATAATGGAAATGTCCAAAAGTTTGTTGTATCAAAATTATTTTTGATGGTGCTTCCAAAAGAAATCTAGGAAAATCTTCCTCACTTCCTCGTAATCATATGGAACTTCAACTAACAACTATGCAAACACCAGTGCATTCCTTAGAGGGATCAAAATCACCATTAAAAGAGGATGGAAATATATTTCAATTAAGGGGGATTTACAAATGTTGTAAAGAAAAATGGATATGGAGATTTAATAACAAATAACATTATTTCTTATGTTTGACAAATATTGTTGGAGGCATTAATTTCGAAATGTTTGCATATCTATAAAGAAGGAAATCAATTAACAAAAAATCTAGCCAATTGTAGTGTTGATCTTTGTCTTCTTGAAATTCTAATCAATTGACCAAGTGATTCTATCTCAGTGAAAATGATGTCGAGTAGATTGCAAAAACATAATAGTTTAAGGAAGATAACAAATGCCTTTGATAGAAAGGCAAATTAAAAATATCTTTCATAAAATGGCAAGTTGGATATATTTTAATTGACTTGACAACAATGCCTTGTTTTGTTATTTTGATGGGAGTGGTCCCCAATAAAACCCACACATAGCTTATTAAAGCAAATATTAAATATAAAAGTTAACAAATACTAGGATCTTAACAAGTTAAATATTTCAGCTTTCATGGCAAAGACTAGAGTTCAAATCCTACGAAAATGTTATATTGATCTTTGTCTTCTTGAAATTCTAATCAATTAACCAAGTGATTCTATCTCAATGAAAATGATGTCGAGTAGATTGCAAAAACATGATAGTTTAAGGAAGATAACAAATGTCTTTAATAGAAAGGGAAATTAAAAATATCTTTCATAAAATGGCAAGTTGGATATATTTTAATTGACTTGACAACAATGCCTTGTTTTGTTATTTTGATGGGAGTGGTCCCCAATAAAACCCACACATAGCTTATTAAAAAAAATATTAAATATAAAAGTTAACAAATGGTAGGATCCTAACAAGTTAAATATTTCAACTTTCATGGCAAAGACTAGAGTACAAATCCTACGAAAATGTTATATACATGATTGGCAAAATGATATTATAATATTATGATAACACGGGCATGATGTAATAAGGCTATAGTTCATCTCAATTTTATATATATAACACACAACACAAATGTCATGAGTTCAAGTGGTTAAAGATGAACTTTCAACAAAGACACCTAGCACATGGGCGTCACAGTAGCTATAGTTTGTTGTCATACTATAGTGTGTTTTGTTATAATACCCCATGACCTCTAGCTTCAGTATTTCAACAAACTATATAGTAGTACTATAAATAGCAATTGTGCATGTATTGTCTTGTAAGATTTGAACCTAGATCTCAACATTTGGAGCCCATGTTTTTAACCACTTGAGCTTATGTGCTTATGTTATTTGATGCCTAACATCTTTTTATATTGAATGTTTTTGAAAAACCCTAAATTGGCTTTTCGCATCTCATTGTCATTTTACCATGGATTCGAAAGTTTTCTCTAATACATCTTTATCATTGATTTAGAAAAAAAATCACTTTAACCACTATATCATTAATGCTTCTTAGACACATTGAAATTTTATTAGGATTTTAAATTTAATTTTACAACCCTTATTAAAAAAGTACTAAAGCATTATTTCCTCTTACATTAAACAGATCTAAAATACAAAATACAAAATACAAAATACAAAATACAAAACACTATGTAGCAAGAAACAGATCCATTTTCTTAAAAAGTTCATTTTGCATTTTATGTATATCATTATAAGAAAGATGATCATCTACAGTCTTTGCAAGGTACTATGCGTAGACCAAAATGTTTACATTTCAGCTAAGGTCATATTTACAAAATTTCAACATCTCTTACTATTGAGTATTTACCAAGATTCTTTTCCAAGTTGCGGGAATGACAAGTTTAGTGCTATTAATATTGAGTATTTACCAAGATTCTTTTCCAAAGCAAGCCTTTGGCATGTTTCAACTAACTTCGTGCATTAACTGATAATTTGTGTTCACATGCACATGTCAATAAACTGATTGTGATAATTTGTGTTCACATGCACATGTCAATCAAATGATTGTTGTCAATCAGTTTATGATAATAAAGATCAATGATATAATATGAAATTATCATTTTTATAAAGATGAATTAGATAATATGAAATTATCATTGTTAGCATTTTAGGCTTATAAGAGGCCAACAAAGATCAATCATCCCTTCTTCCTTTAAAAATGAGTAATAAAAATCCACGTATTCAGAGAAGTTTAACATCAAAATAAAATAGAAAGTCTAATCATTTTAGCACAATGTGATGACAATATGTAAGATCTGGTTGAATGAATGGCATTTATGTTGACAAATATTCTCAAAAAAATAGGCATAGGTATGCTCTTTCCTATTTGTGATGTAAATAAAATAAAATAAAAAATTGGGCTCAAGGACTGTGTTGAATTTACTGCTTAGATCAATAGTCAGATGACTCTAAATATTTTAATTTAGTTAGCACGACTAAAAAAATTGTTGTGATATGCTCCCAGGGCCTGGAGCAATCAACAGTCATGAAGGAATTTACATCATAGACCAACATTTTAATCCACTGGCTGAACCTTCAACATTTATCAAATGTCATGAACTCGAGTAGCTAAAATTGTGGGGTTTCAAGATTAAAACCCAGATTCAGATCTTGTACGGGGTGGGTAAAAATACAAGTTTTTTAAAATACACTGATAACGTGGTCATTTGTAATATAGGTGGGGCCTATTTCAATCTCATATAAGCACCTAAAACAGTTGTCAGGGCACATTGAAAAACTTTTAAGACCACATTATGATGCAGCCAGTAATCTCCCCGACAAGATATTTTCCGGCACCAGAAATTGTGGATTATAGCACCATAAATGAGCAAACGACCTCGGAAGTTCGTCCCCAAGGTGTTCCACAAGGTAATTCTGAGCCCAACTTCGTTGGTTTGAGAGTCATACCCTTATTGGGTATTTCTTGGGCCGTATTCCCCATGAATCTGTCCTCAAGAATTGGATTGAGCAATACTGGCATCCTTATAGAATCCAGGTCGACCATGTGCAAAACCTTTCCAAAGGTTTTTTTCCATTTTCACTTTGGTAGCCAAGAGCAGACCCAAAAAGTCCTGACCAAAGGCCCAAGCCATGTTAATAGCTCTTTGCTCATTTTCCAGCCATGGAACCAGGACTTCACGGTTTCCAACATTGTTTCTCTTGTTGTGCCTGTCTAGGTGGAATTCCCAAACCTCCCTACTGCATGTTGGCCTTTTTTTTAAGAGTATGGTTTCTACCCTTGGAGAGTTTGTGTGTGATGAACCCACTCGTTTTATGTCGGTTCGTGCGACAAAGAGAATGTGTGTCAGAATAGACCTTGCCAAAATACTGAAGGAGTACATTGATATCCAAGTAGGCGCCACCCGCATTCACCAGCGCGTGGTGTATATTAACCTTCCTAACACTTGCTACAGGTACCAGTTGACTTCCCATTGAATTAAGGATTTCCCCTTGATGGCAGAAAAATTCAAGGCTAAGGCGATAGCAGCGGCTGCAGCTGCAGCACCAGCCCCAATACCCCGACCCCTCCCCTAAGGGTGGCCAGGGTGAATGGTCTGAGGTATCCCACAAAAAAGGGAAAGCCAGGACCACAAATGTTGGGCAACCTGCGGTGAGCTATGTTCAGGCACTTGTTGTTAAGCCTCCCCTGCAAATTCAGGTATCTGGTTCAGCCCCTGCTTCGTCTAGCACACCAGTCATTGATACAAAGTTCCAGGACGAGGGTAATCTCCCTCTTGTGTCGTCGGGTATTCAACAACTGGAGGCGGTTGAAAAAGGTCACTCTCGAGGTTCAGGCCGCCGGTCTCATAGCCCTCCTCGAGGTGATCATCATGCTCATATGGACAAAATAGGGCAAACAAATTTCCCTTTCAAGCATTTGGAAGCCTTTATGAGTAACTCTTTTCAAACGTTGTCGGATAATGTTGGCGAGGCCAGTGGAGGTATGCAACTCGATTCGTTTTAATGATTTTTTTCTCTTGAAATGTAAGAGGACTGACGGACCCAACCCGACATTATATGGTCCGTGATGAGGTTATTACTTGTTCCCGCATTTATGGTCGCCCTGATTTTGTTTGTCTCCAAGAAGTTAAAGCTGCAAATTTATCCTTACAGTCTGCATGCTCTCTCTTGTGGCCTAGAAGCCAGATGTATGCTACCAATCATCCTCATGGCAGCGGAGGCGCTGTCATTCTGTTAAATGGCAGTTGGAAAGGTAATTTTGTCACTTGGGGAACTGATCCCTCCCATCATGCGGTTTGGATTTTGCTTGAAGTAGGTGATTTGTCCTTTGGGATTATTAACATTTATGCCTCCAACGAGGTACAGGACAGATGTGCCCTTTGGAAATGGTGCGCTTTATCCTTACCCTCTGCAGTTTGGCTTATGTGTGGAGATTTTAATATGGTTGACAAAGTGGTTCAGCATCCCAACAGGTGGGCCGCTGGAGAGACAGGCATGGTACTTTATGAAAAACAAATTGGGTGTTTTTGACCCTAATGCGTGTTTTTCAGCAGGACAATTTTCTGAACACCTTTGGTTCACGTGGTTCAATTTTCAATCTGGCCCAGCAAGAGTGTTAAAAAGACTTGACAGACCTATGTTGTCAGATCAACAAGAATTCTCTTTCTCCCGACGACTCTCTTATGTTCCTTTTGTTGAAACTATCCCTCGAATGGTGTCTTCTTACCACATGCCTATCATGTTTACGGTTAATGTGTCTTCCCTTCCTCAGAGGCTTTTTAAAACCCAGTTTTTTTTCAAAGTCTTCTTCCTTCAACATGATGCTATGGTCTGTCATATCCAGAGGGTTTGGAATCTTGCTCCTAGACCCAATGGAGATTATGGTTGGATTAAGTGGTGGAATGATGTCATGTTCCGCACCACTGCATTGCTTAGAAGCCTAGGGAAAAAGTTGCTCAGCTTCGCCGGTGTTCCAACACAGCTTTAAAAGATGAGCTTGCAAAGCTTCTCTTAAACTTGAAGCATGTCCTTTTGACTCCATCCAATCACACATTGCTCAAATCCGGCATGAGCTTAAAGTGGCTGAACTTTATGAAGCTAAAGGAGCTTAGATCAAAGCCATACTATGTCATGCAATGCAATGCTACAAAGATGTTACCCCTATCTGCATCTCTTCTGTTCAAAGGGATGACTGTGAGAGATTGCTATCTGTTCAGGACTTAGTTGATGCTCTTTCTCAAATGGCAGATGCTAAGGCACCTGGACTGGATGGATTCCCTTGCGAATTTTACAAAACATGTTGGGATTTTGTTGGCTCTGACCTTCACAGAGTTTATCTTGAAGCCATGAGGACAGGTTCCCTTGGTGCTCTAATTAATAAGGGGAACATCAAGTTCATACCCAAATCAGGAGATCCAGAAATCATTACCAATTGGAGGCCCATTACTCTGTTAAATGTCAGCTATAAAATTATTGCAAAAGCCTTAGCCTTGTGGATTCGGCCTCTACTTCCACTCATTGTTAGGCCTGAGCAGACTGGCTTCATTCAAAACCGATATATTTTGGACAATGTACTGGCAGTTTGGGAAGGAATGGAATGGGCTCGTCTGTCAAATCAAAATGCCCTCTTCCTTAAACTTGATTTTGAAAAATCTTATGACAGGATTGAATGGATGTTTATTCTCTCCATGCTGGAAGCTCTTGGCTTTGGTCCTCACTTTATCTTTACTATCAAGATGCTTTTCCAAGATGCTTCAGCAGTGCTTTCCCTCAATAATTTTCAAACCGAGCTCCTTTAGCTTCACAAAGTTCAGCCACTTTAAGCTCATGCTAGATTTGAGCAATGTGTGATTGGATGGAGGAGTCAAAAGGACATGCTTCAAGTCTAAGAGAAGCCTTTGCAAGCTCATCTCTTAAAGCTGTGTTGGAACGCCGAAGAAGTTGAGCAACTTTTTTCCCTAGGCTTCTAAGCAATGCAGTGGTGCGGAAAATGGCATCATTCCACCACTTAATCCAACCATAATCTCCATTGGGTCTAGGAGCAAGATTCCAAACCCTCTGGATATGACAGACCATAGCATCATGTTGAAGGAAGGAGGTATTGAGAAAAAAATTGGGTTTTAAAAAGCCTCTGAGGAAGGGAAGAAACATTAACCGTAAACATGATAGGCATGTGGTCAGAAGACACCATTCTAGGAATAGTTTCAACAAAAGGAACAGAAGAGAGTCGTCGGGAGAAAGAGAATTCTCGCTGATCCAACAACATAGCTCTGTCAAGTCTTTTTAACACTCTTGTTGGGCCAGATTGAAAATTGGACCACGTGAACCAAAGGTGTTTAGAAAATTGTTCCTGCTGAAAAACACGCATTAGGGTCAAAAACACCCAATTTGTTTTCATAAAGTACCATGTCTGTCTCTCTCCAACAGCCCACCTGTTGGGATGTTGACCCACTTTGTCAGAGGCTTTTTCTACCATATTAAAATCTCCACACATAAGCCAAACTGCAGAGGGTAAGGACAAAGCGCACCATTTCCAAAGGGCACATCTGTCCTGTACCTCGTTGGAGGCATAAATGTTAATAATCCCAAAGGACAAATCACCTACTTCAAGCAAAATCCAAACTGCATGATGGGAGGGATCAGTTCCCCAAGTGACAAAATTACCTTTCCAACTGCCATTTAACAGAATGACAATCCCTCCGCTGCCATAAGGATGATTGATAGCATACATCTGGCTTCTAGGCCACAAGAGAGAGCATGCAGACTGTAAGGATAAATTTGCAGCTTTAACTTCTTGGAGACAAACAAAATCAGGGCGACCATAAAGGCGGGAACAAGTAATAACCTCATCACGGACCATATAACGTCGGGTTGGGTCCGTCAGTCCTCTTACATTTCAAGAGAAAAAAATCATTAAAACGAATCGAGTTGCATACCTCCACTGGCCTCGCCAGCATTATCCAACAACGTTTGAAAAGAGTTACTCGTAAAGGCTTCCAAATACTTGAAAGGGAAATTTGTTTGCCTTCTTTTGTCCATATGAGCATGATGCTCACCTCAATGAGGGCTACGGGACCGCCGGCCTGAACCTCGAGAGTGAGCTTTTTCAACCGCCTACGGTTGTTGAATACCCGACAACACAAGAGGGAGATTACCCTCGTCCTGGAACTCTGTATCCTTAGTTATCAAGTTCAACTTCGTGTTCGAGTTTGACACTCTTAAAATTCGAAATAAATTCAACATTTTCAAAAATTTGAAATAAAATTCGACATAAAATTCGATATATTATAAATGTATATATACTACCTTTTTTTTTTTGGGGCGCCCACATGTAATTCCCAGTGTCTAATTAATGTCATTCTCTTAGTTACAACACCCAATTAGTTTGGGTTGTTCCTCTATCAATCCAATTAGCCAGAGTTATATTCATTTACTAATTTACTCAGACAAGAATCGGTATAAATATGCGATTCATATGTTTCTTTACTAATTGTGGCATTTACTGGGTGGGTTTGCGCCAATCATAATCTTTTCAAACCTAGGTGCTGTACAGGATTGGATTTTGGAGTCATTAGATTTGTGAATCAAATTTATCACCTAAACCTTATTTTATTTTTAAAAGGTAATAACCATTGGATATCCAAACTACCAATACATTAATTTTTTTAATTAATATTAAATATTATTTATATATAATAATTAAGGTTGTGGTTTTTTTTACGAGACTAAGGTGAAAAAATATGTATATGTATGGGGATTCGAGGTCCTGCATTCTGGATCATTTGCAGTTAATAAAGTCTACAGCGACAAATGTGACCTGACCGGGTTGTTTTAACGAGCGATACACGAAATACATTGTTTGACCCGCGCATGTAGAACCAGAAAAAGGAGAATTCATAAATATCAAACCTGTTTTTGCTAATTTTTTTCCATGCCGAATTTAAGGTTAGTTCGGCGAATTTATTCGCCAGGGTTTTAAATTCGTCGAATTTATCTCAAAAATTCGACGAATTTGATAACTAAGTTTGTATCAATGATTGGTGTGGTAGACGAAGCAGGGGCTGATCCAGATACCTGAATTTGCAGGGGAGGCTTAACAACAAGTGCCTGAACATAGCTCACCACAAGTTGCCCAACATTTGTGGTCTTGCCTTTCCCTTTTTTGTGGGATACCTAAGACCATTCACCCTGGCCACCCTTAGGGGGAGGGGTCAAGGTATTGGGGGTTGGTGTTGCAGCTGCAGCCGTTGTTGCCGCCTTAGCCTTGAATTTATTTGCAATCAAGAGGCAATCCTTAATTCGGTGGGAAGCTGACTGGCACCTGTAGCAAGTGTTAGGAAGGTTAATATACACCATGCGCTGGTGAATGCAGGTGGCGCCTACTTGGATATCAATGTACTCCTTCAGTGTTTTGGCAAGGTCTATTTTGACACACATTCTCTTTGTTGGACGAACCGACATAAAACGAGTGGGTTCATCACACACAAACTCTCCAAGGGTAGAAACCATACTCTTCAAAAAAAGGCCAACAGGCAGTTGGGAGGTCTGGGAATTCCACCCAGACAGGCACAACAAGAGAAACAGTGTTGGAAACCGTGAAGTCCCGGTTCCAAGGCTGGAAAATGAGCAAAGAGCTATTAACATAGCTTGGGCCTTTGATCAGGACCTTTTGGGTCTGCTCTTGGCTACCAAAGTGAAAATGGAAAAATCCTTTGGAAAGGTTTTGCACATGGTCAACCTGGATTCCATAACGACGCCAGTATTGGTCAGTCCAATTCTCGAGGACATATTCAGGAGGAATACGGCCCAAGCAATACCCAATAAGGGTATGACTCTCAAACCAGGCACAAGCCTCGTTAAATTCATGCAAGGGAATAACAAAGTCGGGCTCAGAATTACCTCGTGGAACACCTTGGGGACGAACTTCCGAGGTCGTTTGCTAATTGCTTGTATTTAATTTCATGCTTTAAATTTGGCTCTCTCAATTGTATGATGTTGATATTATTTGCTAAACAAAGTTGTCCCTTGTTTTACATAAAATATGATAATCATAATCCTGGACCAGAAAAATTGAATCAGAAAACAAAAGCCGATAGACACAAATATGGAGAGCAATAACAGGATTCATGTGCAATGTTGATATCCCTCACTAACAAGAAATAGCCATGCTTGCAATAATTTGCAAATTCTTTATATGCAACCAAAATAACAAATATATAAGCAGAAACTTCATCCTTGAGCGAAAGGAGAACAGACTTCTTTGCTAAACATGTTAAAACCTTAAAGGTCCTTCATCGCATTTCTGAATTGATAGTTACACTCAACTGCAAGATACACTTGTATTTTGCCCTCTACCTGGTTATGCATGGTATCACCTTGTTGCCTTTCCCTTAGAATGCAAATAAACTGATATAGACACAACCCTGCAAGCAAGCACGACAAAATTTAGTCTTTCATAAGCAACAACCAATTTTTGCTGACAAATGACACATCTTAAGTTACACTTAAGTGGAAATGTAAAAACCCATGTAACATGTTACTTACGTAGAACCAAGGACAAATGGAAGAGATAAGTGAAACCCAAAGAGAAACATAGATATGACTGCTGTGAGAAGCATTGCAACGGAGGTGGAATAGACCTGTCAACATTAATTATATGTTAGCTACAGCAGCTGAAATCACCCACATGGATAAAGCAATTAGTTGAAATTGAGAAAATGTACCTTCACAATATTATCTGCATACTTCATTACCATCGATACTGCAATTCCACTGCAGACAACAAATAATCAAATGCAACCATATCACTAAACGTGTAGAAATAATTTCCTTGAACATCCATTCTGCCCAATTTGATATATTAAACATGCTAAGAGCTCAGGAACGATTTAACATACCTAAGAGCATGGTTGATTATCATGCATACAGTAATGAATGTATAGCCATGGAAAAATCCACTGCAAAACATACAATGTAACTTCAAATGGGGTATATTATGGTTGTCTTCAAATCAATTGGAATAACAGAGAAATGATCCTAACATTAGGTGGTCAAACATCTATGACAGATCCATCACTTTCATAGAAAAGCAAGCACTAACTCTCAAGGCATATTAACATCTGTAGAATAATGGTAGAGTTTTCATGTGGCAGGGCACATAAGACAATGCCATACTTGTTCATAATCGCATCATAATCCTGTGTCAGCATAGCTCCAACATTGAAAATCATGCCAAATATATATAACCAGAAATTCTGGACATTGATATTTCTGGAAGGTCGCCTTTTAATGATCAGCTGTTAAAATAGTAGTAGACATTAGTCAGGTCAACTTTTACGCTTGAAACAAAAATTAAATGAGAAGTTCATTTCTACGGCTTCCAAATTTAGGGGAACTAAAGGGTCGTAATAGGGCTACAGCTCAACCTCATTGTACATTAAAACCAGATGCAAGATATAAAGACTTGTATCTCTTTGATATCTATAATACATTAATATGTCATAAAGTTAATGGGACACACATTTAATGCTTACAACACAACATGCTACACATTTGTGTCGAGTTGGATCACTATAATTTGTCTCTACCATAATACAGAAAATTCCAACATGCTCTATAAGTGTAAAGTTTGTGGCATACCTCAGTGTAAACACCAGCAAAGCCACTCAATAGTGCCATCACCTGTATAAACTCAATGTCATCTAATGTAAAATAGACACAAAATAGAACTGTACCAAATGTAAGAAGACAGCACTGCACTTGAACCCTGTTGACTATTCATGCATATCATAAAGAAAACTAAATATCAAAACAAATAAAATCAACTTACAATAGCCATGATCCATCCTTGAAGTGGAGTTTCTAAAACGCGATCAGATCTGCAGCAAGCGCTTGCACTGTTAGAAATGGTGTTATTTTAGCTTCTATGTCACACATATGTAATTAACTCTAGGCAGGTCTATATCAACTTTTTAAATCTTTGCACTTCCTACTTGAAGTCAAGAAAATGACTCTATTTGCACAACCCCTGTAAAGCCTCAAAATGTCTCAAAATCCTAGTACTCGTCATCACTATACACCAGAACAATAGACCCCCAATAAATACATACATTCTTTTTTTTTTAAGTCAAACTCATTAAGCATGGAAAAGGGAAAAAAGAAATCAATTTGTGCATTAGAAAGACAAAGAAGCATCTGACAGGAAAAAGAGTGCAAAGAACTAAAATGCACATACGGCAGAATAATAAGCTAATGTATATATCTTATCCCAGAGTGCTTAAGAACCTGAGAAATGCTTAAAACTGAAGGAAAACAAATTTATAAATAAGATATCTGAAAGTGGGAACCACTCCCAGACAAATCTTGCTGTATCCAAAATTAAAATCCAAAGATAGAGAAAACAATAAACTTACGATGAGGTTAGCTCCGCAGTAGTGCATCCAACACACAATAGAATATAAGCTGACCATTGAATCTCAGTTAACCTGCCGGACATAGATCATTAAGGACAATTAAAGAAGAGCTATAATGTTTCATTGCAGAGAATTATCGTATTTTCACAGGTACCTCCAAATCACAGTATTTCGAAGTTACAAAGATTTAAAAGAGCTAGTGACAAATACGGCCACTCTTAGTCCATAAAATGTTTTCAAGTATAATGGCGCTTTCGGTAACCTTATGTAACAATGAAACAGATGCAAAATTTTATTAAAGCATGCTAAAGTTGCATCTACATAATCAAGACAGATGATTAACGAGATTTATCCAACTAGTTAACAGTGAATATATACCTCTGATGCTCTATACTCAACTAGCAAAGTTAAACAGCCATTATAAAGTTTTATAAATTTGTGCAAAGACATCCCATGGACTCCTGAATCAATGTATTTGCACTAAAAGGCATAAATGAACAGAAAAGCACATTTGCTGTCAAACAAAATATGCATACAAGATGAAGATTGTAATAATAATTAAAAAATGAAGCATGCAAAGAGAAGCAATTTTACTTTGCTTGAAAAAATTTCAACGAACCACTAAACAAAATAATAGTAAAACATGTAAATATGGTGCTGAATGAGAGGAAATCTAGATAGCTATGACATAAATGTATATTGTTTACACAGAGAGGAAAATATATATTTTTCATAATACTTTCAAACTAAGAAAACCACCAAATGTTATGTAGCAGAATAGGATATTGAAAATATAAGCATCTAGCAAACAAGCAATGGAATGAGCTTGTACCACTACAATTCATAAACCCATCAAGATCTTAAATTACGAAAAGGAAGGAAATGAACCTTAGAAGGAAAGGAACTCTATGAATGATAACACTGTAATAAGAACAAAAAGGAACTTTGAAGCTATACCAAACATTAGGAAATGTGCTCAAGGAACAAAATTGTGTTATTGTCCACAAATGACCAAAGTCTGCAAAGGACAACCTTTCAAACCACCAGCAAAAGAATCTCAAGAAAATAAAAATCACTTGATTAAGACAAAAAAGATGCCTACAGACAAAACAACTAACGTGGTCAACAAAAAAGGAAAAGCAATGGTCACATACATCTGTAGCAGCACAATCTCTAGAATCCTCAAGCACTTATTAGTCCTGAGTGCAACATCTGAAGGAATTGCACTTGTGCTTGCGACAAGCAAAAAGTCAACCACGTGAAAACACAAATATCTCAATGTAGCTGTGAAGGCAAAGACTCGAAGAGAAATTTTTCTAAATTGTATCAAGGCCAGTGTCATTAAATTGCATAGATCAGGATTTCCTAAGTCTATATTCTATTTAACCCTCCCTGCCATATAAAAACTGAAAAGCAGAAGACAAAACATAGTCTGTACGATATCCAGAAGACAGCATATGAAGTCTGGGACCTAATTACATATGTGGGTTGAGTACCCCACAATAAGGCCTGAATGAGCACAAAATGTAAATACACACATTAGACGGGTTCAAGTGTCTATATGTGGAATGTTGCCCCACAAAAATGTGATCAATGTCTGTCTCAATTTTAAGATGGAGATTGCGCAATTATCTTCTAAATTTTGTTAATCCTCTAAAATCAATGCTTGGAGGGCATCATTACATCCACAAAATTGGTATTGATGCACCTTCCCATACTTTCCCAGAACTGGCACCGAGTTACAGGACAGTCAGAAGGACCTGCCCAACCTTTTGGAGTCATCCTCTAGACCTCAAATTTCAACACATTACCTTTACCTTCAATGGAAGGGAGATGCACGCTTCCTGAATTTTTCCTGAACTGGCACCAAGTTACAGGACAGTCAGAAGGGACTGCACAATATTTGGAATCACCCTACAGACCTCACAATTCGACACATTACCTTTACCTTCAATGGAAGAGAGAGGAACAAATGGTAATTTTACCTTTCCTTTGTATTTCATGTTCTTTTTCATTTTTTTACTTTTCTTATTGCATGGTTAGACTCAAGTGTGTGCATTATTGCACCTGGTGTGCCACAAGTGTGCCAACCTCCACCGAGGGTGTCTCGAGTGCAGGAAGGAAGTGCATTTTACACCCATATCCCAGTACCAAGTATGAGTGTGCCTCGGGTGACATCCAAAAATTGCTGGGTACATGCAGCCAGACAACATAGAACATAGCAAATGAGAAAACCTTAAATGAGGGTCAATGCACCTTGCCATGGATGTGCCAACCCATACAGAGTGTGTCTCAACTGCAGGAATGGGGTGCAATTTACACCCACATCCCAGCACCAAGTATTAGCGTGCCTTGGATGACAGCTAAAAATCGCTGGGTACATGCAGCCAGACAACATAGAAGATAGCAAATAAGAGAACTTTATTTAACTCTAAATTGTACCCAGGTGTTGTAGGTGAGTTGGAGAGGAGACGGCAATCCTCCAAGGGAGGTCCCAGGTTCGAATCTCCACCATACCAAAAAATTGAATTGGGTACCCAAAATCCAATTGATAATGTTGGTGTGGGCAGGGCCGGGCGCAACTCCCGGGTGACTTTGACGGTGTAGAACCCCCGGTCGTGGTCTCTCAGACCAAGGCGGCCCTGCAAGGGGTTTTTCGCTTTAAAAAAAAAAAAAAAATTGCAAAATGATATCACAATTCATTAATACAGTGTGATATCAGTCCCATTCATGCACCATAAAAACAAGGCAGTGCAAAGACTCCATCCAATAAAATATCGAAGTTCAAGACATAACGCAACTTTCAAACTCTCAACATCTGCAATAATAATTGTATTTATCATATTCAATAGAGCAACTCAGCATAAAGATACGAAACAGTGCCTATGAATCTTAATGAAATTTTACCCAACCCTTGGGTGGAACATCTCCAAATGACAACTGTTAATAAAGGGATGTATCTCTAAATGTTTGTGGATCAAAGCTTAGCCTGAACATTGCCCAAATGTGGAATAAGAATGGGAGATTCTAAAAGTAATCCTAAGATCAGCATAAATCACATTGAGATAGCCTTGAGAGTGATGTTACCCTTCATGGCAATTACAAATTATTGGTAGGGGCTTCAAAATCCCTATTTTTTTTCATTTCGCACTTCAGTTACTGACAGACGATAACTACGATTTCCAATGTAGCGAATAACTGTGGCCATAGATTTTAACAATAGATCAAAATACAATGTTAGATATTAAAAAAACAAACAAGGCACCAGAACAATGCATATTAAGAAGTCCCCTGGTCCAACAAAAACGATCAATAGAGAATGGATTAAGAACGAAGTCTGATGCCAGAAAACAGAAAACTATATGAACAAACTACGCAGAAAGATTAGTTATTAATGTTCAGAACATGAATGCTAGTTTTGCCAAAAACTATTAAGATGAGGAGGAAAAAACAGAAATGTAATTGCAAAAACTGTTAGGATCCCTGTAGGAAAGCATAGCACTGACAGAATATTTTGAAGCATAGAAAGTCAAGAGAGAAGAACAATGCCCCATTCAGGGTGCAACAAAGTGCTTACTTTCTCCTTAAAATAATACGATATAATATCCCTGTGCTGATGATGTTCAAGTTCTTCAAGATTTGATAACTTGGTGCATCCACATAGATGAAGATATAATACTGCACACATAGTAACATAAACTTATCAGCATTTCCAAGATAAAACCAACATACTAGTATACAAAGTATTCGCTAAACTCAGGAAAGGAATTTTGAAAATTATATGAAAAAACAAGAAGGCACTCATAGCATTGTTCAAAAGGTGAATAATTCCTTGTACATTGACAATAGTAAACATTGATCTCAAGTAAGAATTATCAACATAGCATTTCGTGAATCTATTCAGTAAAATTTCAAACAAAAATCCACAAGGAAAAATGTTCTAGTAGAAGCTAATTAAAATTATCATAGTCCACCCTGCTAAGAAGGTCAGTTCTAGTGAAAGTGTCCATAGAGATGCTCATCGGCTCCTCACCAATATTGAAATCTAAAATTTGATGAACTGCCAAGAGAAATCCCACTATTGCTGAAGCTGGTGGCTTAAAATGAGAAATGTTCTGTGCATTTGTTGTAGGCTTCCCAGATGACTCCAATAGTAAGGCAGAGGTCATTCAAGCTGTACACGGCCTGAAGCTTGCATGAAGCAAGAGACGAATCTTTAGAAGTTGAAGGCAATTCCATGATCAGTATCCAGGCATTGAAGAACTCAAGAATAAATAATTGCAAAATGCAAAGTATTCTTGAGGAGGCTTCCCCCATTCTTCACCAATTCAAACAAATTCCATTCCCATTCTTTCAAAAAGGCTAACAGGCAGATCCATGTCTTTTATTCATCTAGTGCTCTCTAGATTAGAAGATTAGCCATTCTGATGGGGGTCTACGAATCGCTCACAACAGATTCTAAATTCTCATTCATTACACTTGGAAAAATTTACAATAATGGCAGCAGTCTGCCAAATAAACTCCTTTATCCTGAAAGATAGTTTATTATTTTTTTTTCTATTAAAGCATCTTCCGCCCAGGAAGAAAAACAGCCTAAACTGGTCCAGAATGGCCCTCTTGCCTTCACGTCTGCAACTATGTCTCAGCAGTTTTCCAACCCTTGTGCATGCCTTCGCTTCCCCTTTTAAAATCTCTGGCATGGCTCTCCATTTCCCTTTTCTAACCCTTCGTTTCATTTCCCGTGCCCCTTCGTTGTCTTGGCTTTCGAAATGCATTTCTTTCCGACCCTTGATCCTCGTCTGCTTTCACTGCACCTCGGTGCCACGTGCTGTTCAGTGCTGCCACTGTAGGCTCTATCCGCCTGTCAACCAATGATGACGTTCGGTATACCACCGCTCCGTAATTTCCTCTGTAACGGCCCCTGTAACTGCTTGCGCTTTCTTTTCTTTTGTTTGGTCGCGAAAATGCGACATGTCGCGATATCGCGACACTTTTGGCTTCTCTGCCTTCCTACCCTCTTCGAGTCGCGAAAATGCGACATGTCGCGATATCGCGACACTTTTGGCTTCTCTGCCTTCCTACCCTCTTCGAGTCGCGAAAATGCGACATGTTGCGATATCGCGACACTTTTGGCTTCTCTGCCTTCCTACCCTCTTCGAGTCGCGAAAATGCGACATGTCGCGATATCGCGACACTTTTGGCTTCTCCGCCTTCCTGCCCTCTTCGAGTCGCGAAAATGCGACATGTCGTGATATCGCGACACTTTTGGCTTCTCTACCTTCCTGCCCTCTTCAAGTCGCGAAAATGCGAGATGTCGCGATATCGCTACACTTCTCTCCCTTGCGCCTTCTCTCGTCCTTGGGTCGCGAAAATGCAACATGTCGCGATATCACGACACTTCTCCTCCCTTGCGCCTTCTCTCGTCCTTGGGTCGCGAAAATGCGACATGTCGCGATATCGCGACACCTTTTCTCCCTTGCGCCTTCTCTCGTCCTTGGGTCGCGAAAATGCGACATGTCGCGATATCGCGACACTTTTCTCCTTTGCGCTTTCTCTCGTCCTTTGGTCGCGATATCGCGACATCTTTCCTTTCCGGCTCTTCTTTCTCCTTTTCGGTAGTGAAATCGCGACATCTGTCCTTTCTGCCTTCTCCTCGCCTCTCGGGTCGCGAAATCGCGACAGTTTCCTTCCTTGCTTTCTTTCTGCTCCTTCGGTCGTGATTTCGCGACATGTCGCGAACTCGCGACATTTTCTTCTCTGGCCTTTCCTGTCTTCTTTCTGTTGCAATGTCGCGAAATCGCAACATTTTTGCTCCGAGCCTTTCCTGTCTCCTTTCGGTCGCAATTTCACGACATGTCGCGAAATCGCAACATTTTTGCTCCGCGCCTTTCCTGTCTTCTTTCGGTCGCGATTTCGCGACATGTCGCGAAATCGCAACATTTTTGCTCCTCACCTTCTCTCTCCTTCTTGAGTCGCGAAACGCGACATGTCGCGATTTCGCGACATTTTTCTCTGTTGCGATATCGCGACATCAAGGCAAACACTTAGAAATTTTTTTGTCGATGCAAGATTGCTCTGCTACCACTGGATGCTCCTGCATCACATTCCCTCGCTCAAAATGACCTTCCTAATTTATGCCCTCCTAATGAAGGGTTCCACAGGGACACCTCCTTGGGCCTCAATACTTGAGCGTACAAATGCCCAAGGGGACAGAGATAAGGGGACATTGTGGGGATGTCCCCTAGAAGCATCAAGAGGTATGCCTGGGGAAGAAACCTAGACTAAACATTACTCTTCTTGTGCTGCTGAATTCCTGTGACAATGGCATCCTCCATTGCACCTTGAGCATGACAAAATTATCTTCTAATTGTGAAAGATGCTGCAGTCAACAGCACTCAAAGGCATTATAGACAAGGGTTGGTGTTTGACGACATTTCAAACAAGGTCAACGCTCGACAAGGTTTCAGGTATAGCTGGCAAAGAGCTGCTCGAGCAAGTTTCAAAGTTATCCATTTTAGATCAAGGCATGAGTCACATTACCTTGTATATTCTCTACCATTCTCCCATACCTCTTAAGGGAAGAAGCAGGGTCACGTATATAGGTTTGTCCTTTGCTCTGACCTTCTCCGTGATTGCACAAGCTAAAGCCCAATGCCATAAGTCATACAACGAATGCTGATTCAAAGTTTTCCAATTCTGCAGAGGTCAACAACATATTCCTCCAGACATTTGTTCAACAGCAGCAGACCAGTAGATGTCTAGATGAACTTGCAGGCTCTGTAGTCTAATCAACAGAATTGTTTCATGTTAGATCCTCCTTTTGCAAGCTGTAAACAGCAGAATTTCAGATGACTGTTGTTCCCTCCTCCATTTGCAGGCACTATAGTCTAATCAACAGAATTTTTTCATGTTAGATCCTCCTTTTGCAAGCTGTAAATAGCAGAATTTCAGATGACTGTTGTTCCCTCCTCCATTTGCAGGCTCTAAACGACGACACATTACAACAGATGAATCAGAAATCAACCAGGCGTAGGGCTACAGTATATGAATCCATTCGGAATGGCAGAAGGCAGAGCTGGAGAAGCAAACCATTTGTTTGGATGCTAAGGCTATTTTCCCTCCTGCGCTCTTTTTTTTTCTTTTTTAACTGCATCAATATCTCTGGTGCCATTTTTCAACACTTGTGTAGTATGTTGTCTGGTGTTGTAGTTGTGGCTGGTGTAAGTCACAGATAGGGATAGGTGAGGACATTTTTAATACAGTAAGCTAGCTAGGAGCCTAGATGTGATGGTTAGACTCTGTTTGCATGAGTTGATGGTAATTGAGAGAAAGTGTGCTGTTGGTGAAGGTAACTCTGCTGGAGTTTAGATTACTTTACCTGTTACTCATAGCTCGGATTCAAGATCCAATTGCCAGTAGTGTGTCAACTGGCTTTTCATCAATTATGCAACAGTAATTTGTCGTTTTTGCTTTTGGCGACCCCTTTTGTTGCCATATAGCAATGTAATATCATCACATTTTAGTGACGTTCAATTGCCCCACAAAACGACAAGAAATTGCCGCCATAAAACGGAAGGGCGCCACTTCATGGTGGCCGAATCCCTTTTGCATCAAGGGCCCTGCCATTCATCCAATGCGTGGCAATAGGATCTTGGTGACAGAAAGTCGTTGCTGGTACAAACGTTGCGGACGCGGATCAGCCAGCAATTTTCCTACGATGGGGACTCCAACGTGGGGCCTTACGTAAGCCCGCAGTCTTCTATTTTCCGACGGACTGAAGTTTGCCTCAACATGATCTCATCACCTGTGTCGAGAAAGTTGGAAGGGATCAACATGGGCAATTGGCTCGAGGTTGGCAGAGCCACACGTCTTGCATTCCACATTGACGAAATTGTTAACATGGAAATTTTTCAGTCGACTCTACGCGTGAAAGAAAGGTGTTAACTAAAGGAGGTGCTCATAAAGAGTTTTCGATGAAGCTAGGAAAGAGCAGCAAGCGACGCTGCAATTTCACAATTAAACTTTGTAAGGGTGGAAACTAGACCAATCAAACCACATAAAAGTCCTTTGCCCAACCGGTGGTGGTGCCACGTGGTAATCAACAACAGTTGGGTTTGATCGAAGGGCAATTTGGTTTGGCAAGGAGGCAGATAGCGTTCCTGTAGGCTAAGTGTTTTATCCCACATACATGGAGCGAAACACACCATTGCGGTTTAAAAACCACTTCTTAACCATTCTCTATCGACCACTTGCGTGATCAGTCTTGCTTGCAAACGCCAACACTTGATGTTGTGGGATTACCACGTGGGTTACCGCATTTCAGTGCGTTTACCTTGTTGACCTCGGTTGCCATGTTTGCACTATTCGTTAGACCTCCGTTGACTAGCGCGCTTTGACTGCAAGATCAGTGCTCTTGACTAGCGTGCATTGACTGCAAGAGCTTTGCAGAGCACCGAGTGCGCTAAGGGGATAAGTTATTTTTCTTTAAAGGTGCAAATTCAAACTTTCTAACCTTTGGAGAAGAATTTGCAAGGGTCAAAATATTTTTTTTAATAATTTAATTAAGGTATTTTTCCTTACCTAATTAATTTACTTAACTTGTGCATTCTTTTTTACTTACCTTTTCACTAAATTCCTTGTGAAATTGGTAATTTTTCAAGCATTTGTAAATTGCATAACATCATTTTTGTAATTGGTTATAAATTAATTAAGGTATTTTTCCTTACCTAATTAATTTGCTTAACTTGTGCATTCAATTTTACTTACCTTTTCACTAAATTCCTTGTGAAATTGGTAATTTTTCAAGCATTTGTAAATTGCATAAGATCATTTTTGTAATTGCTTGAACAAAAGCACAAATTTTGTAACCCCTTATAGGCTTATTGTAAAGACCTTTTTGGCCCTTAGTTTTCAGCCTTTGTTAAAAGTCCTGGCTTATACCCGTTCACAAATGGCACTAGATTTAACGAAACAGATGACCACTTTAGTTGTTGTAGTTAGTATATTGGCCGACAAAGTAAATGATATAGTAGTCTCAAGTGGCCCTAATGACATCAAAATCAATGACCTTCGCGCAAGAACAAAATGTGAGGTCAAGATTTATGACGGTTCACGAGATCCCAAGGTCTTAAACAGTTGGATACTTGATATGGATACTTGGTTTGCATATAGCCAAATCTCTGAAGATGAAAGAGTCCCATTTGCAAAATTGAAACTTTCTAGTATAGCCAAGGTTTTGATAACTGATCACCAGCATATTCAAAATCCCATTGAAAATTGGGATCAACTGGTAAAGGCATTGAAGGATACCTTTTATCCTTCAAATTATGGCGAAGACCTCATCTACAAATGGCTTTGCTTAAAGCAAGGATACAACATGAGTGTCCAAGATTACATTTACTAGTTTAATAAGTTGAGAATCTTAACTAGCGTGGAGGATTCAGCTAATGGACTCATTATCAAATTTAAGAGTGGTTTGTAGGAATCAATATTCAGGGAGTTGAAATATACCCCCATCACCACTTTGGATACAATGTACAATTAAGCACAATTGGCGGAGGAAAAGCTTGGTAGTCAATAGAGAGGAGCTCGATCTTCAGGCCCTTCCAAGTTGTTGAATCAGCAACAACAAGTGAAGAGAATTTCTTCTTCCTTTTCTTCTCCTTTTCCCTTTTCATCTACTTCCTCTTCTTCTTTTTCTAAAAGGCCTTCTTCTATTTCTAACTCCCAAAAAGTTTGTACTCTTTGTAAGAAGAAAAGGCATCTTAGGTTTCAATTTTTTCAGTTACAAAAGATGAAGAAGAATTCATTGGTTGTAAAGTCTTCAAATGAGGACCCAAAAGATGGTCCCATTGAGACTATAGGGGAAGATAGAACATGTAAGGAGTTAAAGAGTAAATTCAATAATGTAACTCTCATGAATCACAACTCTTCTCTAGGTGACCATGACAAATTATTTATCACAAGGGCTCACCTCAGTCATGAATATTCAATACATCATCAACTACTCGTAGAAAAATCTAATTGCGAGGTCTGTTGTTGAAAATTTGAAGTTGCCTTTGAGTCCTCATCCTCATCCATATTCTCTTGGATGGAAGGATAGTGGGACCACTTCTGACATCACACACACCTGCATGGTTTCATTTGCTTTTGGTCCTAAGTTTGTGGACAAGGTAACATGTGATGTCACTCCAATGGACTGTTGTGGATTATTGCTTGGAAAACCCTATCAATATGATAAGAAAGCCACTTATGATGCCTATAAGAACGCTTACACTTTGCAATTAGGTAATAAGGCATAACTAATTAAGTGCACTCAGCAAACAAACAACTTGGTTTTAAGCAAGGTTCCACAAGCCTAGGGGACGGGTTTTGGGATGGCGAGGGATGGCAAGCCGATTTTAGGGGACGAGTGGGAGGACGACAAGTACAATATTATTAAAAAAATTTGAAATTTAAAATAATTTTATTACATAACAAAAATGAAATTAATTTATTCGATGAAATTAAAAAAAAAAATCCTAAATTTCAAACTTATGCATAATTATCAATTTATTATAATTTATTAGATAATTAATTTATAATATAAATAATTCATAATAATTCGATTAAAAAATAATAATCATTTATAACCATTTTTATTTTTTATTTTTTTAAGAATACATTCACATTAAAAAAACTATAATAAAATTATAAAAATGAAAATGGACCACACATATGAGTCACATATAATAACAGTTTATCTGAAAATATGACAAACATGCAAGAGTATACCCCCATTCTTTTCTTTTTTATTTTAAAACAGAAAGAAAATTTAATATTATTAAACATGAGACGCCTAGCCGTGGGGGGCAGTTGGGCGTCTCTGGGGACGGTTGGGGGATGCCTAGGCATCCCCCAAGAGTCCCCATGGACAGCTAGGCGTCCCCAAGGACGTCACTTGTGAGGGGACATACCGGGGACAGCCCCCTGCAGGCCCCTACCATCCTGGGGATGGCCCCCCCACCATCCCCCAAAAGGGGATGGCGGGGAAACGTCCCCAATGTCGTCCCCTTGTTTTGGGGACAGCAGGGACGAGGGGACGTGTCCCTGTGGAACCCTAGTTTTAAGTTATAGACAAGCATGCAAAGCTGTAAATCAAGCACAGGATTGGGCACACATCTTCATCAAGCCACAAAATGAAGAAATTCAAGCACCACTTCCCAAATCATATTCACATGTCTTTAAGGAACCTTCCACACTTCCTCCTATTCAAGATATCAATCATAGCATAGAGCTTGTCCTAGTGCTTCTCTTCCTAATGCACCCATGTATAGACAATCAGTGCTTCAAATGGAAGAAGTTAAAAAGCAAATTCATGAACTATTGTCTAAAGGATTTATTAAACCAAGTACCTCTCCTTGTGCTTCACCAATCTTGCTTGTGCTCAAGAAAGATGGTACTTGGCGGCTATGTATTGATTTTAGGGCCTTGAATAAAATCACCATCAAGAACCAAGTATCCACTTCCCAGAATTGATGATCTGTTGGATCAACTACAAGGGGCTAAGTTCTTTTCAAAGATTGATCTCAAAAGTGGGTACCATCAGGTCTAGGTACAGGCAGAAGACACATGGAAAACAACATTTAAGACTAAATTAGGCCTATTTTTATGGCTTGTTATGCCCTTTGGTCTTACAAATGCTCCAGCTACATTCATGAGGCTAATGAATGAGGTGTCCAGGGACAGCCTGAACAGATTTGTGATTAGTTATCTTGATGACATTCTTGTTTATTCCCCTACTTGGAAGGCCCATTGAGATCACCTAGAACAGGTTCTCAAAACCCTTCAAGAGAACCAATTGTACACCAACCTTCCGAAATGTTCCTTTGCTCAATCCTCCATCTCTATATTTGCTTTATCATTAATGACCAAGGCATCAAAGTGGATCCTACCAAGGTTGAAGTCCTTCTCCATTGGTCAACTCCTTATACCATCACTAAGTTAAGGAGTTTTCTTGGACTTTTTAATTTCTATTGCAAATTCATTCCTAAATTTTCCACTATTACAGCCCCATTGTATCATTTGACTAAAGCCAAAGTTATGTTTCAATGGACAACGGATCATGCTTGCACCTTTGATACATTGAAACGCAAACTGTGTACAGCCCCTGTCCTTGTTCTTCCTGACCTTTCTCAGCCCTTTGAGATAGAGACAGATGCCTCACAGTTTGCCCCTGGAGCAATATTGAAGCAAAATGGTCATCCAGTGGCCTATCATTCCGAGACATTCTCAGCTGCCAAATAGAACTACTCCACCTATGACAAAGAGTTGTATGCCTTGGTACAAACCATCAAGTGTTGAAACATTACCTTCTGGATAAAGAGACTATTGTACATATAGATCACATGCCCCTTAAGTTTCTACAATCACAAAACAAGATTGAAGAAACTCGTCACATGAAGTGGGCAGCCTATTTGCAGCAGTTTCACTTAGTGATCAAGTACAAGAAGGGGACTAGCAACACGGTAGCAGATTGTTTGAGTCAACCTCCAGCAACTTCAGCTTTGACAATTGTTACTACTTCCCATATTGGTTTCCAAACTTGGCCTGCACAATATGCTCTTGATTCATATTTTGGCAAAGTTTACCAACACCTTTTACATCCTTCTTCTTCCAATCTAAGTCCTTTTCAGGATTTTCATTTAAAGGATGGTTTGTTGTATAAGTTGGATAAACTTTGTGTACCTGAAGAGCATTGGTTGTCTCTTCTCAAAGAAACCCATTCTACACTCTATGGTGGATCCACCCTTTGGGAAACACAAGACTCTTCATCACTTGCAGCGGTTTTTCTATTGGCCTCACATGCAGCATGATGTCTTGCGGTTTTTGAGGCAGTGTGCTGTTTGTTGCCGCTCCAAGCCAGGAAATAGGAAGTTGGGTCTCAGTGTTCCATTGCCCATTCCTTCTCGTCCTTGGGAAAGCATTTCCATGGACTTGTTGAGTGGTTTTCCAATGACAGTTCAGCAACATGATTGTGTATTTGTGGTTGTGGATCGATTTAGTAAAATGGCTAAGTTTATTCCGTGCCAAAAAGCCCAGTTCTGCACCTAACTTAGCACAACTTTTCTTTGAGACAGTATGGCGTTCCTTTGGTCTACCTACCAGCATTGTATCTGACAGAGATTCCCATTTTGTGGGTCATTTTTGGCGATTATTGTGGAATATTTTAGGAGTTTCTCTTAACTTATCCACAGCCTTTCACCCACAATCAAACAGGTAGACTGAAGCGGTTAATCGTACTTTTGTTCAGAGTTTGAGGATTTATCAT
Source organism: Wollemia nobilis (assembly GCA_028583015.1). Taxonomy (NCBI): domain Eukaryota; kingdom Viridiplantae; phylum Streptophyta; class Pinopsida; order Araucariales; family Araucariaceae; genus Wollemia; species Wollemia nobilis. Next base: position 4,409,830 of record JAQPPZ010002068.1, read on the forward strand.
CACACTTCTCCAACTAAGTGGGATTTGAGCCTCACTCACATAGAGCATGCCTACAATAGAGCAGTTCACACTTCCACAAGACACTCTCCTTTTGAGGTTTGTCTTGGTTTTCAGCCTTTGGCACCCTATGAGTTGCCTCTATCCTTGCCCTCTCCAACTATTGTTCACATTCAAAAGAAGCAAGTTAAGGCAACATCATTCATTCAGCACTTGCAAAGTCTTCTATTAAAGGTGGTTCAAATCTTGCAAAAGACTCAACAGCAACACGTGTTCCTCATCCTTTTCATGTTGGAGACAAAGTTTGGAACTACTTGGATAAAGGACGTTTTTTCAGAGAAGACACATAGTAAGATCAAGCCATTCCACTATGGGCCTTACACCATTCTTCAACGGGTGTCCGCGAATGCCTTTCAACTTGACCTTCCAGCTCATCTTGGCATTCATGATGTCGTCAATGTGGATCTTCTAAAGCCGTATCATGATTCTACTTTGGAGACCGATCCTATCATCAGCCATCCGGCAAATGTGGTACCTGATGTCTAGCTTCCACTAGATTTAGACCAAGTGTTTGATACAAAGACTAGTTAGACTCGACAAGGTTCTTCCACTTCATACCTTGTTGCCCGTAGAGATCAGCTTCCACACCAAGCTCGTTGGATATCACACCATCAAATGTCCCGTGATTTTCCATCCCTTTTACAAGCATTGGAGTCCAATGCTTCTATGGTGGGGAGGGATGATGAGGACCACTTTTGAAAGTTGTAATAGACTAGGATTTAGTTTTATTAGTTTAATTATTCCTAACTCTAAGTTAGATTTTAATTGCAAATAATCTTCAAAATTGTAAGTCAACAAATGAAGATGTCCACAAAGGAAGATGTCGACATAGATATTTGTTTTCAATGTTAGCTTATGCATAGATAATTTGTTGGCTTAGTCAAAGCTCATTTGTTAGCATCTTCTATACTTGGAAGTTTATAGTTGTAATGGTGCTATTTAAGTACCCTTTGTCAATAAAATCTCTAGCTTCTTTTTTATCCACATCAATCCCCTTTGTTGTCCCCTCCTTCAAAATTTGGGAGTCCTCTAGCCCTCCCTTTTTTGCATCTTGTGCCCACTAAAAGATGACTCAATAATAATCCTAATGAATTGGATGTTATTTATCAGGTCTTAGTTTTATTAGTTTAATTATTCCTAACACTAAGTTAGATTTTAATTGCGAATAATCTTCAAAATTGTAAGTCGACAAATGAAGATGTCCACAAAGGAAGATGTCAACATAGATATTTGTTTTCAATCTGTTAGCTTATGCATAGATAATTTGTTAGCTTAGTCATAGCTCATTTGTTAGCATCTTCTATACGTGGAAGATTATAGTTGTAATGGTGCTATTTAAGTACCCTTTGTCAATAAAATCTCTAGCTTCTTTTTTATCCACATCAATCCCCTTTGTTGTCCCCTCCTTCAAAATTTGGGAGTGTCCTCTAGCCCTCCCTTTTTTGCATCTTGTGCCCACTAAAAGAGGACTCAATAATAATCCTAATTAATTGGATGTTATTTATGAGGTCTTACTACTTCTCATAGATATTACTCACTTGTTAGCTGTCACATAAGATCATTATTTAGCAGAGGCCACGTTAACATTTCCACATAAGCAGGCAAGCATTATACCTCATGACTTGATCTTCACCACATTTCACTTTTACATGTTTTAGCCTGCTCTGAAAGTATTTTCTATATGTTATAGGCCCCAAGGCAAAAGCAAATCCAAAATCAATGGTAACTCTAGCCCCCAAAATTACTGAGAGTTGGTGACTCACAAAAATCTGAAGCAGGTCGTTGTTATGAAGTATGATAGGTGCTTCAAGTAGTGAAACCAAAGTATCTTGACTCTTGACTAGCCTAAGACTCTGCTCAAACCTGGGCTCGGACTTGAAGAAAACAAAGACACGGCAATGACTCACCAAATAAGGAAGAATATTAAATATAGCAGATTTTTTTAAAAACAAATGCAATTTGCTAATGCTGAGTGAGAGCAAACTGGTAAGAGACAAAAAGTGAAAGGAGAGTAGAATTAGTGTTTAGATATTGCTTTTAAGTTTTTAGTGATTTTAGTTTTTAAGTGTTTGGTTTTTCATTTTCTATATTTTAATCTTTATTCTTTTTTCAAGGTACATGAAATTCCCTCGCATCCCTCTATGACTTTAATGAAGTGACTCATAAGTCGCTACAAGTAACAACCACGACTCGCAAATCACAGCAAATTGGCCCATATAGCCCACACTACTCCACTCAGATCATGACTTAGGGAGTACTCACATGACTCACGCAAGTCTCAATAATATGGGTGAAATGTCTCCTTGATGACAACATTCAGACTTCTCACATAGGCATAAAATTCTAGAAGATTTATTGCACACTAAGCTCCACGAAGATACATGAACACAAGATCCAAAAAAAGAGAACTCCAAGGAGTTCATTTACATCCACAATCCAAGGTCAGAAATCCAAACAAACTTGAGAGAAACTTGAGGAGTTTACCAAGATGACAGACAAAATAGACAAGTGTGTTACTCATATGGTTACACTAGAAACCATAATATACAAATGTAATATCCATCATCGAGGTGCAGGAAGTTGCAAGACGATTAGTGGGCTGAATAGTGCAAAAGGTTCAGCAGATATAGGAAGCCAGTTCATTTTAGGGGGCATGGTGGTGAGGCAACATTGAACAATATTTGACCACATTCCTGCTTATCGTGTATTTGCAAGATATCATGGTAACACTTGATTTGAAGTGGTAAAAGAACAAGCACAGGTGTCAAGCTACTTATAGTTCATTCCATCTGTATAAGTGTACCAAATCTGAGGACCAATGCTGCTGCAATTAATGTCAGTTGAGCCACGACACCAACTCCTTTGAAGCTCATATAAATCATACCTAGAGGTTTTCTATGTTTAAATTTCATGATTTGCTCTGAATTTCACAGGTGTCAAGCCACATAAAGCTCAAACCATTTGTGCAAGGGTACCAAATATGAGGACCAATGCTGCTGCTGCAATCAATGTCAGTTGTGCCACGACAACAAATGGGATCCAAAAAAAAGAGAATTCTAAGGAGTTCTTTTACATCCACAATCCAAGGTCAGAAATCCAAACAAACTTGAGAGAAACTTGAGGAGTTTACCAAGATGACAGACAAAATGGACAAGTGTGTACTCATATGGTTACACCAGAAACCATAATATACAAATGTAATATCCATCGTATAGGTGCAGGCAGTTGCAAGAGGATTAGTGGGCCTCTTTCCCCCAAGCTGTCTTTCTACCATGAGCACTTCTTACAGATACAAGAGGGCAGAATAGGTCCTCCACAATACCTTCAGCAGCACACAATGCAGAGTCTTCCGATCACTATTGGGCAACTCAAGGTGTGTTCTCACCAACTCCGGATTGAGTCAGATCACCGTCCTTCAACGGAGGAGCGGATTTGCTTGTTTTGCCCCTTAGGTGAAGTTGAAACCCTTCATCACTTTATTTTTTGTTGTCTCATTTATTATGAGATCCGGGGTAGATTCCATTGCCTTTTCAGGGACAACTCTCGATCTATTTCTACCTTCTTCAGATACCCGGACCAGCGGTGTCTCGCACTCTTTCTTAGGGAGATAACTCAGCTTCGACGACATAAAAGTTCTCCTCCAGATGGATCTCACCCTCCTCAACATCGGCTCATCACAACATACTTCACTAGCTTCGACGGACCAAGTGACTCCAGACAGAAACGCCCTATATCATCCACTTCGGACGGAAGCAAGGTCACTAGACAGCACACCCACAATTTGTCAGGGTTTTGAACTAGCGCTGGTCAGAGACATATCATGGACTTCTTCAGCTCCAATACTTCGGCCTCGATTATTAGGAGAAATTAGTTTCTGGGGGGTTCTTGGAGCTTGCCCCTCCTGGGCTGCTCCCTCCCCCCTCCTTCTCTCTCTCTGTTCTTCTTGGCATGCATTCCTCTCTTCTGGACTGCAGCCCTCCCCCCTCTGCTCTCCCTTTTCTTTTCCCTTTCTCTTTGGCCCGGTTGTCGGGTTTTGTCTTGTATTTATCTTAGTTCTTTTCTTTGTTGGGCTTTTTAGCCTGCTAGCTGGCAGTCATTATTGTCCTTCTTATAGTCCCTTGGGTCTTATTTTGGCCCACCACGGACATTAATAATATTTCATTTCATTTCTGGAGCTCCAATAAATCATGCCTAGTAGTTTTTATATTTCAATTTCATATTTTGATATGAATTTCAAGTGTGTTTACTATTTACCAACACGACATAGTGAAATGGGCATTTTGAGAGCCTGGAAAGCTGTTAGACATTATAACCACATTTAAAACACTTGTTTGTAGTTTGCTAGTTTGATCATAGAATGATACAGGTGGTGGTCATGTAGAAACAGTACATAGAAAACACATTTATTTGTTTATGGTTTGTTCCTAGGGTTTCCCAGGCCTGGTTTTTTTCTTTCAGGTAAAGTGGTGAGCAACTGTAGTGAATCCTTTGGAGCTCCAATAAATCATGCCTAGTAGTTTTTATATTTCAATTTCATATTTTGATATGAATTTCAAGTGTGTTTACTATTTACCAACACGACATAGTGAAATGGGCATTTTGAGAGCCTGGAAAGCTGTTAGACATTATAACCACATTTAAAACACTTGTTTGTAGTTTGCTAGTTTGATCATAGAATGATACAGGTGGTGGTCATGTAGAAACAGTACATAGAAAACACATTTATTTGTTTATGGTTTGTTCCTAGGGTTTCCCAGGCCTGGTTTTTTTCTTTCAGGTAAAGTGGTGAGCAACTGTAGTGAATCCTTTGGAGCTCCAATAAATCATGCCTAGTAGTTTTTATATTTCAATTTCATATTTTGATATGAATTTCAAGTGTGTTTACTATTTACCAACACGACATAGTGAAATGGCCATTTTGAGAGCCTGGAAAGCTGTTAGACATTATAACCACATTTAAAACACTTGTTTGTAGTTTGCTAGTTTGATCATAGAATGATACAGGTGGTGGTCATGTAGAAACAGTACATAGAAAACACATTTATTTGTTTATGGTTTGTTCCTAGGGTTTCCCAGGCCTGGTTTTTTTCTTTCAGGTAAAGTGGTGAGCAACTGTAGTGAATCCTTTGGAGCTCCAATAAATCATGCCTAGTAGTTTTTATATTTCAATTTCATATTTTGATATGAATTTCAAGTGTGTTTACTATTTACCAACACGACATAGTGAAATGGCCATTTTGAGAGCCTGGAAAGCTGTTAGACATTATAACCACATTTAAAACACTTGTTTGTAGTTTGCTAGTTTGATCATAGAATGATACAGGTGGTGGTCATGTAGAAACAGTACATAGAAAACACATTTATTTGTTTATGGTTTGTTCCTAGGGTTTCCCAGGCCTGGTTTTTTTCTTTCAGGTAAAGTGGTGAGCAACTGTAGTGAATCCTTTGGAGCTCCAATAAATCATGCCTAGTAGTTTTTATATTTCAATTTCATATTTTGATATGAATTTCAAGTGTGTTTACTATTTACCAACACGACATAGTGAAATGGCCATTTCGAGAGCCTGGAAAGCTGTTAGACATTATAACCACATTTAAAACACTTGTTTGTAGTTTGCTAGTTTGATCATAGAATGATACAGGTGGTGGTCATGTAGAAACAGTACATAGAAAACACATTTATTTGTTTATGGTTTGTTCCTAGGGTTTCCCAGGCCTGGTTTTTTTCTTTCAGGTAAAGTGGTGAGCAACTGTAGTGAATCCTTTGGAGCTCCAATAAATCATGCCTAGTAGTTTTTATATTTCAATTTCATATTTTGATATGAATTTCAAGTGTGTTTACTATTTACCAACACGACATAGTGAAATGGCCATTTTGAGAGCCTGGAAAGCTGTTAGACATTATAACCACATTTAAAACACTTGTTTGTAGTTTGCTAGTTTGATCATAGAATGATACAGGTGGTGGTCATGTAGAAACAGTACATAGAAAACACATTTATTTGTTTATGGTTTGTTCCTAGGGTTTCCCAGGCCTGGTTTTTTTCTTTCAGGTAAAGTGGTGAGCAACTGTAGTGAATCCTTTGGAGCTCCAATAAATCATGCCTAGTAGTTTTTATATTTCAATTTCATATTTTGATATGAATTTCAAGTGTGTTTACTATTTACCAACACGACATAGTGAAATGGGCATTTTGAGAGCCTGGAAAGCTGTTAGACATTATAACCACATTTCAAACACTTATTTGTAGTTTGCTAGTTTGATCATAGAATGATACAGGTGGTGGTCATGTAGAAACAGTACATAGAAAACACATTTATTTGTTTATGGTTTGTTCCTAGGGTTTCCCAGGCCTGGTTTTTTTCTTTCAGGTGAAGTGGTGAGCAACTGTAGTGAACCCCTTTTATCTAGCAAATTTGACAGAGTCCAAAAAAAAAAAAAAAAAAACAAAGTAGCCCAACTGAAAACTGGAAATTTAGTTAGCAGATAATGGAAGAAAAATTATATGTATTTCTTACAAAGTACCTAGTGAAGTAAATGTCAGAAAATGAAAATATAATATTAGAGTTGATAATCAAAAGGCATTAGCTCAACCAGTTATATTCCTCGACTTTTAAGGAGGAGAGACAGCTTCAAATCTTGCCAATCGATAAATACATAATTATGAAGCTGTTGCAATACCACTATGTGGTCAAGATGTAATACAGGTGGGACCTGTTTCAATCCCATATAACCGATTAAAAATAAATGTATTAGAGTTGATAAAACATTATAAAGGATATACTTCCTATAAAATTGGCAACAGCAGTCCAGTAATATTTATCTGAGCTGAATGATTTGCTCCCTATGAAATTCCTGTCCTCATGATTAATCAAAGAATCCCCTTCCCCAAATTGAATATTAATATTAAGGCACAGCATATAACTCTATTGTCTATTACTATTACTATATTTTTTAAATTGGTCATGTGGGATTGAAATGGGCCCTAACTATATCACATCATGACCATTATATCACAGTATTTGAACAAACCACGTAGTGGTACCACAATAACATTTTTGGCAATTATGCATATATTTTTTTAAATTGGTCATGTGGGATTGGAAAGGGCCCTACCTATATCACATCATGACCATTATCTCACAGTATTTGAACAAACCACGTAGTGGTATTACAATAACATTTTTGGCAAATATGCATATATTGCCTGGCAAGATTTTGAACCCAAGCCTCTGACTTGAAGACCCATGTTTTTAACCACTTGAGCTTATGCCATTTGATTATTATTATTATTATTATTATACAATTTTGGGCCTGATCTTCTCATGCTTAGGCATTAATGCATGGATATAAGAATTGAAGTTCACAATATTGTAAATACTAGAAATTGTTTCTTGATGGTAAACTTTTGATTCCCAAGATACATCCAATTCAATGCCCAGAGATTAATGGCCCCTCAACTATTTCAATCCCAACTTCAAAGTTCCCCCACCACACATTAAATTAACGGTAATAAAGCACTATAGGCAGAATTCCAAAGTTCCCCGCTATCCATTAGAACGAAATATATAGTAGTACAGAGTCACAGACCACATGTAAATCATTATTACTGCTCTAAAGTAACTATCTACCACACATCAATCAAAATCCTTTTTATGCCTCTATAAATATTTATCTGATGGGGAAGTCATCATGAAGGACTTGAAGCTCTATGGTATCTACAAGCAAATATAAAAGCAATTTCCAAGAGATGGTTGCCATGAGATGCATTAGGATTGAAAATAACAACATATAGCATAAACTCTCTATGAATGTGATCAATGAGATACAAAATTACATGTTATCTGATGCTGGTTGAAAAATACTATAAATTAGTGATTATAACTGTTTTCCCCCTATGAACATCAAGTGATGTCTGCCAAGAGGTAAGCCTCATATTTGGTCATGCAACCAATTAGAGTCTTGAGGTAAAATCCATAATCAATGTATACAGGTCTAAATGAAGACCCTATAATCCAACCATGCATATACTATAATGCTTTCACGGGTAACATATTTATGTTTTCTTCTTGTCTCCACTGTACACATTGCAGGTATAAGGAAGGCAGTCTGCAAAATAAACCTATAATAAAATCTGTGTTAATGGGTTCCCATTATCTATTTGGAATGGGCAAAGGCTACAACGGCACTAAACTACTCAAAAATTTTATACTATTACTCCAACTTCCTCTGACAAATATTGCGTGAAGCAAAAAAGTCTGCACAACTGTACCCTCCAAAAAAATGTATTTCTTATGCTATAATAGCTCTTGAAGAAGCAAGTGTGATCACCTGCAGTTGAGGAAGGGCATTCTGTTAAAGCCTTCCTTCTGAATTCAGAATTAGGTAGAAGGTATGAGGAGTAAAAAAGAAACACCTCATAATATATGCTCAAAGTCTTATGGTGTCTTTGAGTTCTAAGCATAGCAGCAACAAACTTGGCATATTCCGTTAATATCCCTAAACTTGGCATATTTCGTTAATATCCCTAAACTTGGCATATTCCCTTAATATCACTACTTTCCATTCTTGTATGATTAAAATATAGTTCAGGTGGTCAAAGAACCTAAAACCACATTATCCATACCCTTCTTCCATTACATTTCATAGTCAAAAACTTATAATTTGCTTACAAATCTCTTTTCAATAACAAATACCTCAACTTTTGGTGGTTCCCACAATAATGAATTGTTATCCCAATAAATATTGTTTAAATATTTTGGAACAGACATAAGGATTGACATTTTTTTACCATGGATAAAACCTTCTATGTAGCAGTCAACTTTCTGCATTCAAAAATGATCGACTTAAGTTTTGCATGACAACCCTTATAACAGTGCCTAATGCATCACATTCCACAGGAAAGAACAATAAGAAAATGAACTTACAAGGCTACATCAAACATCCTTCATACCTTGAAATGTGACTTCTGCTACCTGTGTCTATTTCAGCCAAAAGAAAAATTTATAGGATCGATGACAATGCCTTCAAAGCCCTTAATAAATTTTCTATGTTACTTGCACAGCCCATGAAACTCTATCAATAGTGTCACCTTCATTATAGTGAGCCAGTCACAAAGAGATTAAATCATAGTCAAGTCATCAGCTCTGTTTTTGTCATTAAGGTACCCTTGAGACACAAATTCAATGTTTGGAAATTCATACTTTGATTACTTCGCAAAAAGAGAGTCAACTCATAAAAGTTATAACACACTTTCCAAGTTATTCAAACAAGGTCAAGAATAGCTTGTACTTCCTGCAGTTTAGCAACTCTAAGATTTAGTGGAAATCAAAATCATAACCTTGTACCCATGGATGTGCAAAACAGACTTGGTACCATATGAACCATATCCAATGATGCTTTTACAAATTATCCATCTCATCATCAAGTAACTTGGGACATGCTGGGACATGCATAGTAAGGAATGATTCCTTTTATCCATTTCTGGCAGTTAATTGTCAAAGATCTCAATCATGTGGCTGTTTCTAGTGGTCCTAAGATTACATCCAATGGACCATTTCTTTTTGTAGCTAGAACAAATTGCTTGTAAGAGTAAATCAGCAATGATGGCAAGTTCTGCCACTCTATCTTTGGATTATCCACTTTGCAGCAATAAGACAGGAATTGAAATGATTTGAATCCAACTTTGCTGCTAAAGGAGCTTTGCCATCATATCCTACCGTAAACAGACTCCCAAGTAATATGTCACGGTGTCATGTAACGTCAGGGCCATGAAGTATTCTCCTTGGGTGTAAGCCTTGAAGTTATGATAAAATGCAGTCACAAATAGGTTTATTGTTATTTGGGTTAGTTATTCTAATGCTACCAAATGCTCTGATATTTGCCCCCACACACACAAGGGCCTTCTTATTTTATTAAAATACAATTCCGACATCCAATTATCATCAGCATAAATGTATAAGAATGAAACCATTGCTGGCATATGCCTAAGAGAAAGGTGGTTCTATTTCTATTGTTATGCTCCTATCCAAAAAGAGAGTTGGCATGAATGTATTAGGAATCTGTTGTTACTTCAAGTCTGTGACACTAAGGTTTCAGTCAGATTACAAAAAAGGCATTCAGGCCAAAACACAAACTGTTAAATGTTCAAAAATATTTGAAAATTTGAACTCAATCTGAATTTCCACATGAGATCTTAGAATTAATAAAAAGAAAACAAAGAACAACACTGAAACAATTGTGAAATCCTTGAAACAAAGACACTATTCATATCACATAATTTAAACGTATCTTTCCTAAGGGATGGATGCAAGCTGAAGTCTAAGACTTCAAGAGTAACTTGGCGAAGGACATAGACTTACAGCCTACCTGCAACAAAACATTCCAAAATAGCACATGTTGCTCTAAGGCTTAGAAGAAAATTGAAACTATTACTTTCATTTTTGCAAATTTGATATTTGCTTGTGAGATAAGCAATTTTACATTGACACTTTTTCCTGTAAAATTTCTTACTCTAATAATTATGTATTCTATGTCAACCATACAACATTTAACCCCCAATGATATTCTAATTCAAAATTAAGCTCCCCTAACTCATTCTCTTCGTTGATGGCCATAAACATTGGCATTCCTTCTCAACTGCAAATATTAACATCTCATTTAGACATCTTCACATGTTTAGGACATTGTATACATCCATATATAATTGTTTTTTGTCTTTTTGTTTTTCTTATTTTTTAAATCCTCTGGTGGAGAACTGGTCAATGAAGAAGCCTAGTTAACTGTCATAGGTTGAAAGATTTAAGAAACCAAAGCCTCTATTTTATACATATTTCTAATACAACCGCCATGGATGTTCGGTGATTCATCCTTTCATTGCCCATAAGCTGGTTGATTGGTTAAAGCTGTCAACCCAGACTCAACTGGCCGTGATTGATTATACAGACGACAAAGGAATGGATCTGGCACAGAATGTTATAGAGCCATTGTCATGTCTGATTTGGGTAGAGAACATTGAATCATATGGCCATGTGAACCTAGCAAGTGGAGAAAGAACTCAATTTGAGGTTTAATATGGCCCTATAACATAAGATAATTCTATTAATTTGCAATTGGTATAGTATCTAAGGATATGATATTGTATTGTATATGGTATAATATACTTAGCATGGGCCACATATAACCCAAAGTTTATTGTATTGGAATAATATATTAAAATAATGAGTTTGATAAGGGTTTAGGAGTCGGGAATGATTAGGGTTATACCCTCCCCAAGGTAGCATTAGACAATGAATATACAAAAAAGAGATCTTTCATTGTAATCAAGAATCAATCATATCAATCATTGCTTTAAACTTGTCTTTGCCCACGAAGTGGCTTAGGAGACTTTGCCCTCTCGAAGTGGCATATCTTGTGGAGTTATTCCTTCCTTCAGGAGTATCAGCGGCACTGCCCTACCTTAAGGGTATTATCTACCATTGTCTCAATGTGGATCATTATTTTTGGATGATTTATTTTATATTTCAGTACATTTGTGGATTAATTATATTTATGAGGAATAAAGTCTTATACACCAGTGTTCCACAAATGGCCAAAGAAGGCGAATGGCACTCGACAGTAAAAAGTTGTTACAAATATTTGTCATTATAAAGAAAGGATTAACAAACTAAACTCGAGTAAATAAACTAGAGTGAACTGCATTAAAGTACCATTTCTGACTATTATTCTTCATATTGTAGGTCCAGGGAACTTGAAAATTAAGATGCAGCTTGCTCACTAATCCATAATCACAATCTACAATGGGCTATAACTTATATCATTGCATTGCATAGTACTCCAGTAACAAGGTCATGTTACATTAGAAACATAAAGCAGTTAGTTTATGAAGAATGATGTAATTTAAATTACATATTTTGTGCTTCTCTTTTCTTATCCTACAGAAGCAAAGTTGTAAAGAACTTAGCAACTCCGGAAAAATATTTTAGATATATAACCATACCTGTAGTAAATTTTTTATGAGATATAATGCAGCCGGTATGGGATAGACTTTGACCTCTTCCCAAGTGGTACTAAGTCTGTTAAATTAACAAAAAAAATGAAAGAATCACGATCAGATGCAAAATGTGCATAAAGCTTGATCATACTGAGTCACTCTAACAAAATACAATCAACAAAGTTTTGGGAAAACACAACAGTCAAATAATTGTTATTGATCATAATGATCCGAAGTCTGCATGGTTAACAAAGAACCTACCTATTCCATCTCTATGCAGAAATAAGAAAATTTAAATGGCTGGCTAAGAAATAGGTAAAACAATTACATTAATCAAATTTGGGTGTGTATTAACAGCCCTCCCAAGATCTATAATTATAGTTATCTATTACATGAAGAAAGTGAGATGGAACAGAATATTCATGACACATGTACAAAGAAACTATCTACAAGAAACTACATGCAATAAAGAATATTCACGATTGAATGCACAAAATTATAAGAATAAAATAATCTTCATTAAAATCCATGGTAATGTATGTCATCTCCAAATGCATATAGGCCTGAATCACATATAATAAGCAATAGACTTGTGGATAAGGAAACCTGATTGGAGTTGGCACAAGAACTAGAACCAGGGACAGAGTTTGCTGATGATGAAGAACTTAGCTCTGCAGAAGAGTTTGGTGCCACTATGAACTTAAGACTCCTGATCCAAGAAATCCGAAAGTCTTTTGGTACAAGAACAATAAAGGCAACTTTACCCATCTTGGACTCCATAGTGAATTCAGAAGGTCATGTTACATCTGTCAAAAGGGAAACAATCCAGTTTCTACTCACCTTGCTCTGACTCCAACTTTGGTGCTTATACCTACATTTTTATTTGTTCCTTTTCCTATAAATTCTCAAATTTCTGTTTGCAGGGATTTAACAGAAATCCCCACACAGTGCTAGCCCCATCTAAACCTCCACCCCAAAAGCTTAAATCCATTTGAACACCCTCTAAACTTGACAATTTGTTGTCAAAATGTGTCACTTAATTACATCTCATAGGAGATCAAATGACTCCAGTGTTGTCAGGAATATGTTGACATAATAATTAGAAGTCGTGCATATCTAGACTAGGAAATGGGTCAGTGGTTTTGCAGAATGCCTATCAGGAATATTAGAGTCAACTAAAGGGCTTTGTTCAAGGTCACTTTGATATTCAGGAAGACATGGCAGCAATATCACACTTGGAAATTGAAGAATTTCCTTACCACCCAATAAATAAGATAACTAAACTGAACATCCATGTTAACAAATGCTAATTTTGTAGCAGAAATGGAAGCAAATGACAAACAAAGATTTATGTGTTTCTTTTAACATTCATGGTGAACCAACATGTAGTTTTTGAGAATTCTCAGAAGCTTACCAACCTTAAATCAAATTATTTCAGTGCTCAAACATCTAACCATAAAAAAGCTTTTTTGTAATTGGAGTGTTTTCATGGCTCCAGTTATAAACAAATAAGTTGCTGCAAATAGAAACAGGATGAACAGTTTCAAGCCAACATAAATCCAGATAATGGTTAAGAGTTGCAGATCTACCTTAACTATTGAGCCAATGCCAAAGAAATCATCCAGAGATTGATGTATATCTCCAGAAATAGCAACCGTGATATCATTATAAAAGTCATTGGATGATCTCACCTCTTTATTTCTACCTGTATTTATTTTTGCATTTGGCACAAGACATGAAATTTGTGTCTACAGGACCATACACAAAACTAACTTTTCTACATTTGAAGAACACCTTGTCAACCTTATTCTTCCTGATATATCAATAGATTGCTTGTCAATAAATAAATAGGCCTCCTGCTGGTAGATAATATTAAACCGTTACTCAATGTTAATAAAGAAGTCCTGTCAATATACAGTTATTAAGTACTTATAGAGGCATAATGTAAGCTATACGGTTTCTCACTGCTTCCATGGCTGTATAGGTAGCCTTTTCTCTCATGGCGGTTAGAGCCATAAAATGTGATTATATTCTACATAATTAATACAAATATTTCAATGAACTGGTTGTTTTCATCTTCATAGGATGCATGTTCCTCTATTTCTATGTCATTTTTTAGGGTATTCTAAACAGTTTGCAATGCTGCACTAAGTTCATATGGATTAGGAAGGTATCTGACTCAATAATCGGCTTGACTTTATGTTGTTTATTGTCATGTATGCATTGGTTAATGTACAAGTATATAATCGATTGTAAGGAGGTACTCTGAACTTTGAAATCTATTTATTGAGATAGGCAAGTTTCAAGAAAATGATGTTAAGGCTCTACGATGTCCTAGTAAATGGCTAAATTTTTTTTATATAATGGATCACAATGTGTCTTTCCAGAGTGACTTGAAAAAACTAGTGCTGTACTGGGCAGCATTTTCTCACGTGGTGCCATATCCTCTATGCAATTAAAAGTTCGCACCCCCTTCCTCTTACTTTGTCAGGAAGGCACCTATTGCTTCTGCTGCCTTTCCAAGGTACTGGATGTGTACACAATGGTAAGTACCACGATAATGAAAATGAAAAAGAAATTCTACTCACAGGACAAAAAAGAAAATGAAAAAGAAATTCTACTAATGTCCAAAAATGAGCAAAACAGGTCAATCGGATTCCAAAAGTCAACTAGGCATATAGTGAAGAATTAACAGCCAAGATACGATAAGATAATTTTATCAATGTCCACAAATGGCCAAAGTAGCCTAACGGGAATCATTGAAAAGAGTTGTTACAATGCACTTTAGTAACCAAAAAGTACTACAAAACTAAGCTCAACTAGAGTAAAGAAACTAGCATAAACTAGAAGAGGAACAATTGTATGCAATAATATTACGGCCTCGAGGGTTAGCCAAAATGGATTAAACCTAACATGCTAAAAGTAATGATGAAGAAAGAGCCAACAATCAAAATTAAAAGAGAGATAGAAAGGATCTCTAGTGAATCCAAGCACCAACACTAATCTGTAGTGGGATGTAAAGTGGAAGCATAATCATTGTCACCAACTATCCCCAAAGGTCCAACAAAGGATCTAATGATGCTCCCAAGAGAATGGCCAGCACTAAAGGGGCTTGGTTGGATAATCTTTGGAGGACATGCAATAGAACCATGGTCGTGGAACCAGTAGAGGAAGATAAGAAACTCGTAAGTTTCGTCTATTTGCAACTCTGTAAGTGAGGGGTGGCTGAGAACCAACATCAAAGAACTATAGTCCTGTCCCGCCACATGTAAGAAAAATAAAGAACCAGAACCCGAGCAACCAATCTTGTATGAAAACAACAGCACACAGATCTATCATACACATTTTGGATAGTTGTAGCTTCAAATAAATGCTTGTCACTCTCAACTGCATAGATAGAGTGATAGAATGAGGTGATTAGTTGAGTAGTAGTCAATCTACCCTATAATAATTGACGTTGAATATTGATAGCTTCCCTAAGGTACAAAGCAAAGAATCTTTGGTCAAGATAGCTAAAAAATGTGGCAAGCAATCCCCCTGAGTCTCTATACAAGCAATAGTACCTACTTTGAATGTCATAATAAACAAGATGCTTGAAGATGAAACGTTCTTCGGTCTCCACCTCTCAAAGAGAGCAAAGACAACATATCCTATCTTCTTGAGGAATATGGCAGTTTGTCTCCACTTGGAACTAATATGAGTACACTCTCAGCTGGCCAAGAGGAATCCCAAGGCTATGTGTCCAAAGTTGTTGAACATAATTATGATGAGTACCAATGCCATTCTCAATCCTCATGAAATGTTAATGTAGAAGGCCAACTTAGAACTAAGAGGCTAAGATGCAGCATTTCAAGTGATCTAAGGAGCAAAGCACCAAATATGGATATCTCTCTTGGCCTAAGGTGCACTCACCCATGGATCTAAGGCAATGAGGCCGAAAATAATTCTGAAGATGCTCTCAAGGCAAAGAGGATGAGCACCAAACTCAGTCTGAACAACACATTGCAGGAGGATAATTTTACCTTAGATAAATCATCGAAGCAAAATTGTTTGGACCCTTTCAATGCGAGACCAATCAACACACCCTAGACTTAGACCCCAAATCTCAGATCCATGAAGGATTGTGGGTCTGATGATGAAATCAAAGGAGTGCATCTTTGTAGATATGTCTTTCAAGTGCTGCTAGAAACATTGGCATTCCAAGACTGAGAGATGCATATCCCTTGCAAAGTTGTGACTGTGAAGATGGGCAAAGATTAAGGGAAAGACCTCTAAACACCCAAGTAGGTGTACACAAGAGTGATCTCAATTGACTCACCTGTATAGAAGAACTAAAACATAGATAAAGTATTTTTTGATGTGTTGAAGATCATCATCTTAGTCTTACTAAGGTTGACAGCTAGCTGTTTTAAGTCACAGAAGCAAGCATGAACATATAGATGTATTTGCAGGCCCTTAGGAGTGTGGGCAAGAAGAACTACGTCGTCTACAAAGCAATATAGTTATCAAGATATGATCTAAAAGGCAACCATCATCAACATGTGTGTTTTGACAAATAAATTCTTCAAGACCATCAATGTAGATCCCAAAGAGTGAAGGAGAAAAAGGACATCCTTGTTTGACACCAATGGTGCTCTAAACATCCTCCAAGAAACCAAAACCTGTCCAAAAACGAACAAGAATTACCTCATATAGTCTCTTGATGGCAGTCATAAAGAGCTCGAAGATGTTGTCATCTAATCTCTGAAATAAAAGATGCCTAGGAATGGTGTCTACAGCCTTTCTAAAGTCCACAAAACAACAGAATACTTTAGAAAACTGTCAATGAGCCTCCTCAATAATAGCCCTAACAGTGAAAACATGATCAATAGTCTAATGATCACTTCTAAAACTAGCCTGCCCTCCTGCTCCAAGCTTTCCCTGATTTAGTAGTTCTGAGAGTTCCATATTCAGAACCATTGCATAAAGCTTCGCAAATGTGTGCCCAATCATGATAGTTTTGTACTTATTTGGATCTGAATGGTCCCAATATTTGTGGATGGGGTGGATAATATGTTGTGACCACGAGGAAGGCAAGCCAAAATAAACAACCCATAGTTACCGTATCTGACAATTCTCTTGCTTGGATACTCGTATCCACGTATAAGATACGGATACAATACTTCTTGGATACCGTATCCAGATGTACCCAAACACATGGGTACCATATCCAGACATATCCAAACACACAAGTATGGTATCTAGACGTATCCCAATATAGCCTGAGTGGACCTAACGATGAAAGCTTAGGTACTCTAGATAGGAGGTCCAAGGTTACGTCATGTATGCCCCTAAGAAGATAGCACAACAAAAGTGCCTCTTCCCACACATAGTGGATCTGAGGAGTACGAGGTGGTTTGATATGCATAATGCTCCTAGACCTTAAAAGTTATTTTAATTTTTTAACATAAAACATGAATACCACATCTAGATATATCCGAATACATGCCCCTATTTCATCTATATCTAATATATCCTAGAATCCCCTATGTACATCTAATGTTGTATTCACAACAAGAGATCAAGAAAAGAATATGCAATTTTTTAAAAAATAAATAAATAATTAAAAAATCAATGACAATCATCTTCTTAGTTAATGAAAATATCCTATTCAAAACTTGTGTGTAAACATTTTTGTGTTATATCTTTTTTCTTTTCATATATAAAACATATATGCTTTTTATAATGTCATATCCAGCCATATCCATATTAGGTGGTCTTGAAAATTTACCATATCCGTATCTGATACCGTACCCTTATCAGATATCATATCTGTTTCCATGCAACATAGCTGCAGGAATATATCCATTGCAGAGAATGAGAAACAGACTCAAACATGACCAAGATGGAGGACGGTAGACAAGTTCTCAATGTTAGGGTACAATTTTATGATAGAAGATGGTCGTTTTGTATGCTAAAGTCGTACCATATCTTTCAATATTCACAACCATTGACATATAAATCATTGTTAGTTATGACTCCTAATGTTTCTATTATTGAATTCTAATCTTATCCTAAAGCTGTACACCACAAATTATTGTGTATGATGTATGTAGGAGAATAGGAACAACCACAATATTAATGAAAGTTCAATAATGCTATGTTATACATATTCCTCTGCTTTAAATTGAGCATCCAATTAAACAGTTTAAAATACATTAGATGCATTGTTTAAAATATCAAGGTCGATGTTATCTTCCAACTAAAACTCATGTCTGCCAGAGATTCAAGCTGTAACTCAGGATGTGCCTCATGTTGTAATTCAAGCAAATTAAGGTCTATGATCTATGTTGGAGGAAGCTTTGAAGAACTCTGGACAGGAATGAAATCTGAATCCAACTTGACACTAGCCCGTTTAGGAGGAAGACTAACTAGCTCAGATGGAGCAGTAGGTCCCATAGAGTGTTAGGCAGTAGTGACAGAATTAAAAGCAGGAAACATAAGAATCACAAGGGATAATGCCAGCCAAAAACGCATCTCATGTAAAGAAGTCTGGGTATCCTGGATATCATATTAGCAAATAGGCAGATTCCTGAGTACCTTATGATGAACACTGAGTGAGGTGGATTTTTCCATTTATGAATGAGGAAGCAAAAGGACACAAGTTCACTGAAGAAGTCAACGTGACTGAAACTACTGCTGTCTAAGACGAAAGTAACTACTGTTTGCAAAATCACTTCCTTCCTTTAATGCTGTAATTAATTAAAAGCCTTTAGGAAGATGTTGGTGGCTTTAATATACATTCTTTTCTATTTCTCCTAGTGGTCTAATTTCTGTTTATAATAATCATATCTCATCTGGGCTTCCTTGTACCTGTGTTGTATGCTAATTGCCTCTGAAGAGAATATGCTGTCTGCAACGTTGCGTGTAATGTGGCCTCCACTGCATCTTATTCTTACAGGAAGAGTTTTTTATATGTGGAAGAACAAACTTGTATGGATTCTTCTCTGATCAACAATGATGTTAAAGCTTGTCATATGATAGGTGATAGGTTTTGTCATTTGCCATTGTTTTTCCTCGGGTTCCTCAAATTCTTTTCAGTTTGATGGACCAGACTCTTGGCAATCATTATTTGATGCACTGGAACAAGGGTTAAGACCACAATAGGATCATAAGAGGATAATATTTTATAGTTACAATCTGTTAAATGTCATCAATGACACATAAATCTACCTAGAGTCCACATTGGGCTCAAGAAGCAGAATCTTAAAAGTGGATAGTCCTGCAAGTGCAGATTGATTTCCAGCTTGGGCTTCTATTCAACATCCAGCCCTTTCTTGAGTGTCTCCCATATGGGCCACTCTACGTTGGGTCCTCTATGATTTATGATGAAGCATATAAAAAAGAATTAGATTTAGACCAACCATATAAAGGATGTGGGTATCTGTCTAGAAGTAGACTAATATTATATCGACTTTGGTGGCAGCTTATGAAGGCCCTTATTAAGAACAAAACAAGAGCATGAATTCTTTCATCTCACATCTTTAATAATCATAAGAGTACATCTATATATGGGCATGAGGAGCCTACTAACTAATATACAAATAACCAGATTTTCTAACTACTAACTCTCAATCAGAACTATCAATCAGAATAACAAACTATCAATCAAAATAGAGGAACTCCTAGTCACTCATAGTAGACTTACTCATCAACGAATCTTATCATAACTTAGGTGAAACTAAGTGGATGAGGTGATAAAAACAATAATAATATCCTCCCCCTTAAAATGACAACTTAGACTAGTCTATATATAGAAATAGAAACCTCCAAGGGACATTACATCTCCAACACTCCCCCTTAATGACAATTGGGGAATAGATACTCAAAGAAGATATCTGAGTCTACAGTAGTGACCATAAACCAAAGGCCTTATAAAAATATTTCCAAGTTGCTTGTCAATCTGTCAATACTGAAGTTCAATCTGATCCTGTTGGATAAGATTCCTGATGTAGTGGTGGTGAATCTCAATGTACCTTGTCCTACTATGGAACCCTCAGTTTTAAATCATAGGTGTCATATTATCGTTATCGCAATACATTATATTAAGTCCCATATGAAACTATATAAGATCCTTAAAAACCTTTTGAAGCCAGACTGCTTAACAAATTGTAAATGTAGTTGCAGTATACTCGGCTTCTACAGAAATTAAATGAAATATTATCAATGTCCACGGTGGGCAAAAGAAGACCCAAGGGACTATAAAAAGGACAACAATAACTGCCCTAAAGGTTCACTTCCTGTTATCCACAGGACCTGCCCAATTTGAATCTATGTAACCAATCAACTGAAACTCATCTATCAGAGGGTACATTGGACCATAGCCTCTAGTGCTGCTGATATACTGTAGAATCCTCTTGGCTACACGAGATGTGTCTCACAGGAATCAACCACAAATCTAGAAACAAGACTCACTGCAAAGTGATGTCTAGTGGTGGTTAGATACAACAAACCCCCAATGAACGTATGATACATAGTGGGATCAACTGCTTTTCTGTCATTAACCTTGGACAACTTTTATCCAATTTTTGTGGAGATCAGGTAACAGTGCTTACACCTGAACATCTGAAGTAGATCTGATGCATACTTGGATTGAGACACAAATATTTCATCCCCTAAAAACATCAACTCCAATAATGCATTTGTCCTAAATTTGCCATCACAAACTCGGAATTTATGACCATCTTAAACTCATCCATCTGCTGGGAACTATTTCCTATGTACATGAGATTGTCTACATAAAGAACCACAATCAAAATTTGCTCACCTTGGGTCTCGATGTAGAAGTTAGGATTTGATGCACTTTGAATAAAACTACACTTGATCTTGGAATTCCATGCCTGTGGTACTTGCTTCAGATGAGATAGTGCTTTTTCAACCTGTACACATACTCCTTCCGCAGGAACTCAATGTCTGAAAGTTTCCCAGCAAACCCCTCTTCCTCAGTATATCTGTTCAGGAATGCTGACTTAACATCCCTCTAATATACACCCATCACTGTTGTGCTGCCAAGTCTTGATGATGTCCACTTGAGCAACTAGCAAAGGTATATGTGCAGTCTATTCCTTCCTGCTGAGAATATCCCTTTATTATTAGTCTTACTTTGCAACTCTCAACTGAGCCAACTTCTTTATACATAGTCATTAGGACCCACTTAATAGCAACTACTTCCATACCTGTGGTCAGAGATCTGACTTAATGTGGGAGAGTAAAGCCAAGTTCACTAGATTTTGAGATCAAGTGATCCTGCTCTTGAAGTTCTGACCAAGCATCAATTTAAGGGGATGATTCCTCTCTATAAAATCCATCCTCTTATTTCCAACTGGAGACTGGAAGTCTTGAAAATCTCCGATTGATCATAATCTTTTGATGATTGTACTTCAATTATCTCTTTATCTTTGCTCAAACTTTTTTCTTTGCCATACTTTTCCCCTTCATCGAAGATCATGTCAACTACTGATGATGCTCTTCGCCTTCAGGTTGAATGATCTATAAGCCTTTGTCTCATAGGATTATCAATCAAAGATGCACATAAGTGATTTTGCATCCAACTTCCTCCTTTTCTTTTGTGGAGCATAGGCAACACTCCCAAACACTTTTAAGTGTGTCACACTTGGCTTGAACTCAATCCAAGCTTCCTAAGGAGTTTATTTCCCATTAGTTTGATCAGGGCCCATCCTCATTGAATAATTCTGCGGAGTCTAATGATCACTTCTAAAACCAGCCTGCCTCTCACTCCAAGCTTGCCCTGATCTAGTAATTCTAAGAGTTTCATATTCAGAACCGTGGCATAAAGTTTAGCAAATGTGTGCGCAATCATGATAATTCTGTACCTATTCAGATCTAAATAGTCCTCGGATTTCTGGATGCAATGGATAATAAGCTATGACGGGAATGAACGGACACCAGTAAAAACAACCTCATTGAACAATTCTGCAATGGAATAGCCAATAGCTTCAACAACATATTTGAGGAACTTAGCGTATCCCTCAAAATCGGCAGCCTTGCTAGTGCATAGTTTTACGAATAGTTTTTTTCATATCCCCTGAAGAGAAGAGGTGACATGATGTGTGTGTGTGTAACGATGGAATGCCCTGGGATATCATATAAAGATTTAGCATGGGAGACCCAAGACTTGTTATTCATGCACATGGGAGGGGGTTTCCAAGGAAGAAGAGTGCACCATGAGGCTTTTGGAGAGTGATGATGACCATCTAGAAGCTCACAACATGTAGCAGCAAGAAACTCTAGTTTCTTACATCGAATGAGACATTAATATTCCCTCCAGGTGGAACATATAGCTGTGGGCTCAAGGATAAAGGAAAAATAGAGCTCTCAATGCATGGATTTACATTCATCTTCATACCAACGATTCAAGGGGCAAGCACCAATGTGACGGACAGACTTTGGCTGAGGAAAAGCATGGGGAAAGTTACCAAGCATTGCATCAAATAAGCAGCCAAGGAAGAAATCAAATGGACAAAGATGAACAACTCTAGTCTCCGATGGAATCCAAAGTGGTAATGAAGCAGCCATCATCATCAACCATCGTAAGAGAACCAACAAAGGATCTGATAACGCTCCTGGAAGAATGGTCAAGACTCAGCAGGCATGGTTGGATAATATTGACAGGGCAGAAAGCTTGACCCCCAAAAACTCTCCTACCATCCATGGCCAATGAAATCATAGAAGACGAAAAACCAACAATGTGCGTCTGCATGGACCTCCTAGATTGTAAGTGAGGAGATGTCGCTACCCTATGCCAAAAAACAACAGTCCTATCTAGCCTTGTGAGAGAAGAGAAGGGTGTCAAAACCCTGGTAGCTACTTGCTCAGGAGGGCATGGTTGCACAAATTTAAAATCACTGTTTTGGAATGTTGTAACCTTCACAGACACCTACAACCCCCAACAATAGGAACAGGATGAAAAAGCAAGTGATAAATTGAGTAATCATTGATCTCTCTCAGAGCATGCGATGCCTATGAATAATTGCTTCCCTAAGGTACAAATTCAAGTACCTCTGGTTCAATAACAGAAAAATATGGCAAAATACCCACTTGACTCTCTGTACAAGCAATAATATCTCCCTTGGATCTCAAAAAAAATGGTGAACTTAAAGATGAAAAGCTCTGCAGTTTCCACCTCCTGCAGAAAGCAACTAATGCAATCAAACTCTAAATTGTCCAAGAGGGATTCTAAGGCAGTGTGTCCAATATTTGGATAGAATTAGAGAAATTGATAATACCATCCTCAATCTGCAAAAAAAAACTCACTGTATATTACTAAGTTTAGAATGAAGAGGTTGGGGTGGACAGCTCCAAGTAACTTGGACATATTGTCAATAATGTCTTTTCTAATAGCTTGGTTAATCACCTTCTTACCAGGTCAAAAATGGGAAGCAGAATTTACAGAGTATTTCAAGGGAGGCAGTCAGTCTATGGAGCTGTCAATTGACTCAAGAAGCAAGCAAATCTCTCACAATGTGATCTATTACTGCTCAAGAGGGCAAACTCATTCTGAAGAACAAGGGGCCAAATATAGGTTTTTCTCTCGATTTAATGCCCGAACATCCATTGGTTTGAGTCTATGAAGATGAAAGGTAATTTTGGAGATGTTCTCAAGGAAAAGGGAATCGGCAGCAAACTCAACTTGGACAATGAAACTGTTCTCTCGCATTGGACCATCCATGGAGGTAAAATAGTCTAGACCCTCTCGATATGAGCTCAATCAGCACACCCAAAGATCAGCCCCAAAACCTCAGTTCCATAGAGGAACATAGGCTTAATAATGCAATCATAAAGGTATATCTTTGTAAGTATTTCCTAGAAGGGAAGCTGAAAACACTGTTGTTCGATAACAGCGAGAGAAGCATATCTCTTGCAAAATTACGACAATGAAACCAGGCTAAGATTAAGGAAAGAGCCTGTAAACTGAACTCCCAAATATATGTAAGTTGTAGCAATCTCAATCAGCTTTCCATTGTAGATCTGAAACTTGGAAAAAGTACCTTTGGAGGTGTTGAAGATCATCACCTTAGTTTTGGCAAGGTTGTAAGCTAGTTATTGTAGATCGCAAAAGCCAACAAGAGCACTCAGTTGGCTTTAAAAGCCCTCGGGTGTATGAGCAAGGAGAACTACATCATCTGAAAAGTCTTATAGCACTCAAGATGTCATGTGAGAGGCAACCATCCTCAACATGGATGCAATAACGAATAGATTCCTCAAATTCATTAATGTATATCCCAAAGAGCATAGGTGAAAGAAGACAGCCCTATTTAACTCCAATAGTGCTTTGAACATGCTCTAAGAATCCAGAGGTCGTCTGGAAACAACCACTAACAGCCTCCTAGTTTTTTAGGATAGCAATGATAGAGAGCTCTAAGATGTCAGTGTCATGGAGCTTCTAAGACAACAAATTCCAGGGAACAATGTCAAAGGCCCTCCTAAAGTCCACAAATTAACAAAAGACTAGAAATGAAATGAAATATTATTAATGTCCACGGTGGGCCAAAATAAGACCCAAGGGACTATAAGAAGGACAATAATGACTGCCAGCTAGCAGGCTAAAAAGCCCAACAAAGAAAAGAACTAAGATAAATACAAGACCAAACCCGACAACCGGACTGAAGAGAAAGGGAAAAGAAAAGGGAGAGCAGAGGGGGGGAGGGCTGTAGTCCAAAAGACAGGAGTGCGCGCCAAGAAGAACGGAGAGAGAGAAGGAGGGAGGAGGGAGCAGCCCAGGAGGGGCAAGCTCCAAGGACCCCCCAGAAACTAAACTCTCCTAACAGTCGAGGCCGAAGTACTGGAGCTTAAGATGTCCCTGATATGTCTCTGACCAACGCTAGTTCGGAACCCTGACAAACTATGTGTGCGTTGTTTAGTGACCCTGCTTCCATCCGAAGAGGATGATGTGGGGTGTTTCCGTCCGGAGTCACCTAGTCCATCGGAACTAGTGAAGTATGTTGTGATGAGCCAATGTCGAGGAGGGTGAGATCCGTTTGGAGGAGAACTTTTATGTCGTCAAAATTGAGTTATCTCCCTAATAAAGAGTGCGAGACACCGCTGGTCCGGGTACTGAAGAAGGTAGAAACAGATTGAGAGTTGTCCCTGAAAAGGCAATGGAATCTACCCTAGATTTCATAATAAATGGGACAACAAAAAATAAAGTGATGAAGGGTTTCAACTTCACCCAAGGCGCAAAACAAGCAAATCTGCTCCTCCCTCAGAAGATGGTGATCGGACTCAATCCGGAGTTGGTGAGAACACACCCTGAGTTGCCCAATGGTGATCCAAAGACTATGCATTGTGTACTGTTGAAGATATTGTGGAGGAACTATTTTGCCCTCCTGTATCTGTAAGAAGTGCTCATGCTAGAAAGACAGCTTGGGGGAAAGAGGGGCAACAAGAGAGATCCCAGTGCATCTGGTGTACTGGAGACTAACATCCTTCCCGATCTCGTGGAGCATCCTCTCCTTACTAAGCCGAGAGGGGGGGATAACACCCAAAGAATAAGGGGGGAGCCTGTCTATCTATATCAGAATTCTGGCCAGGAGGACAGAAACCTGCAAATACCAGCTCCTCCGGCCTATCTGTATAGAAGATTATTGACAAACCTCCTTAATGGTAGCCTGGACAGTAACACATGGTCAGTAGTATGCTGCTCACTCATGAAAACAGCCTTCCCTCTCGCTCTAAGCTTGCTTTGCTCCAATTTTTCAGTGAGTTTCATGACATAGGCATGCAAGATAAAGTAATAACATCAAGAAATACCCAATTTCTTCGATTATGGGTAATTTAAGGCTCCTATAATATTGAAAACTGGAAATGTTTTGAATTTCATCTTCGCAAATCAAATGTGAAAGGCACAAGTTTCAAATCTGTGGAAATATGAAATGAAAGATTTTAATTACGTCTGTGAGACCCAAATATGGTCTATGGGACCTCAAATATGGAAGTACAATTACTCAAATCATATCATATGATCTTTAATATCTTTGAGAAGGTTGTTCCTTCTCCTGCTGATTTGTGTTAACATATATGAAGATTCATATATGTTAAAGAGGTTGATAGAGTGGCAGCATCCAAGCTACTGACAGAACAGATCCCATTGTCCGCAGCTAACCTGAACACAGTAAAGGTCGAATCTAGAAAAGGTCCATAAATTTCAAATTTGTGGCAATATGAAGACTCGTATATGTTATGGAGGCTAAGCTAGTGGAAGCATCCAAGCTACTCTGACAGAACAGATACCACTGTCTGCAGTTAAGCCAAACACAGTAAAGGTCAAATCTAGAAAAGGGCCATAGTATTTTTCTATATGGATATCCATACACAAAACAGCACTTAGAGCTCCCAGCCATGCAAGTGATTAAGACATTAGATGTATGTGTTAACTGTGCACCACCAAAATAAACATAACTTTAAGAAATTACCAGTCAAACAGGCCTGTCAATATTACTTGTTATCCTCTGTGATGCCTTCTCTTTCCCATATTCGCATGAGAGCAACCAATGATAATGAACACTTCAATGCCTCTACCTACAAAATATAATAACAGTTTCAACATAAATACGCCATTTAACATCTTTGCAGACATAATGAATGCCAAACTATAAATGATTTATTTTCTTTCTTTCTCATTTTTTTTTTGTTTCTTTTTATTTTATTTTTTTGGGGGGGCTATGAATCAAAAAGAAGAATCATGAAACTAGAAGCAAACAGTAGAAGTGAAGTCAAAAGTAGTTAGAATAAAATATCACATTATATGCCCACCAAGAAATTTGCTGTTGTGACACTGTAGTCATACTTCCCAGCTCGTTTTGACCATGCAATAAGTATTCCTTGTGAACTAGTAAGCACTGTCAATGCAATTGTCACTAGTGACCTGAATGTTCATACACAGAACAGACTAGGTCAATCATAAAAAATAAAAAGAGTGATTATTAAAATTTAAAACTGTATGATCGGTGGCACTATTAATTTAAAGTGCTTACTTGCGCTTCCATTCTGATCCTTCTTGGATGCCAATTTTTGGCTTATCTACAATAGCTGCGGAAAAATGTACAAATATATGAATATGTAATACAGCTCTAGTTACAAACTCCTTTATCCCTTAATATCAAAGAAAATGTCAGATATATACAAAAGGCTTAGTGACATCTAAGAATTTCTTTTGAAGTTCAAACCAGGAAAATATACCACTAGATCCAGGCTTAGGATGTGGATCTTCAATATCTGTTGTGTTTTCTTCCTTATCCTGAGATAGCAAATTCAAGCATCAGGAAATTCACTTGTTGTGTACAACTTCTCTATGCCTAAAACAAAATATCTTTGGTACAGCAATTGGTTGGCACCTATTATAGCAACATTCTCAGAATTCCAAATCACAGAAGCAAAAGGGAAAATATAACTAACTAAAACCTGGAATTCTATACGAGCTTTAGATTTAGAAGAAATGGCTCCTTTCAACAAAGCAAATCTCCACACAGTTTTACATTTCCAGAGTCCAAGGAAAACTAATTACCATTCACAGTTTTCCACCATACCATACAGACAGTACATTCAGACCATAGTCACTGGAAGACATGGGATATGGATAGAGGGATGAAGAGGAGACAGGGAAACATTTGGCAAGGTACAACGATACATGAATAAGGGTAAAGTGAGACATACACACACACCCAGGAGCTGTAGATATATGTGCTTCTGGTGATCATGATTCAAACAAATACCACATATATCATGATCATCTCAAATCAGTAGAAAACTCACTTTCCAATACATCCATCACACCATATTATCAAGCACAAGCCACCATGAACATCTTAGATTAGTAAAGAAAACATACTTTCCATATACCCACCACAAGATATTGTCAAAAACATAAGTCTCCCTGTTTGAACCCCATCCTAACATTATTGTGTATTGACCCCCTTCCTAACATTTTTGGAAGGGAATGAAGAGGGATATTCAAACGTTTGTGGAAGAATTGATACGTGTCACTGGATGAAATGAGAAACTATTTGCACCCCAGGTACACTTCAGCCTCTCCCAATCCCAAAACAAGTATGGACAGATTTTTCTATGGATTTCATTGAACGGCTGCCAAAATCCGGAGGAAAATCAGTCATTCTAGTGATAGTGGATCATCTCACGAAGTATGCTCATTTTTGTTCCTTAGCCCATTCCTACACAACCTCCGCAGTCACCCAAATTTTCTTGGACTCCATCTTTCGCCTTCATGGTATGCTTAAATCTATTGTTTCATCCAAATTTTCTTGGACCCTACTTTCACCTGTCACTTTTGGCAGGAACTGTTTAAGTTGCAAGGCACTCACCTCAAAATGAGTTCAGCTTAGCACCCTCAAACTGATGGCCAAACAAAGATTGTTAACAAATGCCTGAATACATGCCTTCGTTGTTTTGTATCATAACATCCTACACAATGGGCTAAATGGCTTCCTCTAGTCGAATGGTGGTATAATACCTCATATCACATAGCCACTAACACCATTGGAAGCAGTATATGGTCACCCTCCACCAACACCTTCCTCCTACATTCTAGGAAGCTCCAAAGTTCAGGTCGTAGATACACCACTCTTCATCAGCATGCAGCACTCCTCCAACAACTTAAGGAGAATCTAGAATTGGCCCAGAACTGTATGTGTTAGCAAGCTGATCAACACCATTCTGAGCGCAACTTTGAGGTAGGGGATATGGTCTTCCTCTATCTGCAACCCTACAAACAATTGTCACTACAGCTGCGTGGGCGCCAAAAACTCATAGCAAAATTCTATAGTCCCTACCAAGTGTTACAACAAATTGGTTCCACTGCCTGCAAATTGGGCCTTCCACCCACTTCCAAGATCCACCCAGTTTTTCATGTCTCTTCATTGAAGAAGGTCATCAGCAGCAAAGTACAGGTTCAATCAACATTACCTAAACTGGACGAAGAAAGATCCATCATTCTAGAGCCTAAAAAAAATTTGGAAAATGCCCTGCACCCTTTGCAACCATATCATCACTAATGTCCTTGTGCAATGGCATGGACTACAACCGGAAGATGACACATGGGAGTCACTCCATCAGCTACAGCAGTAATTTCCTCATCTTAAATTTTGAGGACAAAGCTTTTTAAAGGTGAATGGCATATTAGGACCCCATCCTAACATTATTATGTAATAACCCCTTTCCTAACATTAAAACCCCATCCTAATGTTATTATGTAAATGCATTGCAATGTGCATGTGGCACTTGAGACGCCTAAACAAATGGGGCCATTTAATGTAACCGTTATTAAGAATGTAAGTGTTTCTTTAGTAGAAGATTCTAGCTCAAGTCCCCACTTGCATGTGAATCCGACCCTTGAGCATTAGGGTTAGGGTTGAGAGGAGTCTTTAAAAAGGCAAGGGGTATAGATGGATGTATCTCTTTTCGCATATTGTATTGAAGTTCTGTTTCTAAGGAGGACGCCCCCTCGAAGAGGCCAGCAATTCTACATTGTGATTTTGTTTTGATCAACATAAGCCTTTGTAGCGAAAATCCGTAAAAAAATCGTGACTCTTGTCGAAAAATCGCGATTCCGAGAAGATCCGATCAAAATTGCATCGAAATCGGCAGTTTTGAAAAAATCGACGATTTTTTCAAAAAAAACGGAATCGTGATTTTTTTGAAAAATCGCGATTTTCTAGCAAAAAAATCGCCCGCGGCAACATGCGTAGAGGAAACAGGATAAATACTGTTTTTTTTATTTTTTCTCATTTTTCTTCCTCAAACGTTGAGAGAAAGGTCTGCCTACCTGCTACCACACTAAGGAAAACCCTAAAATACACCAATACACCGGATGGTTTCGAAGTTTGAAGGAATCTGGTAGTCACCAACAACCACCAACAGCGGATTGTTTTGGAGTTTGAAGGATCCCGGCAGCTACCAACAACCACCGAAGCAGTGAATTGGAGCTAAGAGGAAGCTGTTTTCATGGGTCAAGTGAAGGTTTCCAAAATGTTGATGAAGAGGAAAATTTAGTTGAGGTTTCAGACAGGGAACACGCGAGGGACGCTGCCCCTCAACCCCGCAAGGACCACTGTCCCTTGACCCTGCAAGGGAGCTCCCACCCCTTGACCCCCGACACAGGTGGCGATGGGCATTGCCCGTCATGTTCATGATGTTGATGAAAGGGCGTACGCTGATAATATGGCTAATTGCTCAAAGTGAAGTGCCTATTCAGAGAATGCTGATCATGTTGATGTTACAACTGCTTGCAGCCAGTGGAGTGCACAATCGGAAAACAAGATGGTGTGAGCAGCAGTTTGAAGTGCAGGTTGTTGCCAAAGATGTATGGAACAGGAGGAAACAGATGGAGCGCGACAAGTGATTATGTTACATTATTCAGTACTTCTATTCCTAGTGTTTAGCTCTTGTCGTCAAGGACGCCAACCAATTTAGAGGAGGGGATACAAGATGTGTTTTGTCACTTTCGTGTGTAGTAGTTTAAACTTTAAAACTTTAATACTTTGGCTTTAAACTTGTAGCACTTGCCATTTCATGTGTAGTTTGAGCTTCTCTCACTTAGAGTATTAATATTTGATTTGCATAGTGTTAATTCATTGTTATATGCATGAAAAAAAGAAAATTCAAAAAAAAAATTGCCTTTTCTTTGGTTTTTCTTTTTACTGATTCTTTTGCCAATTTTAAACCCGATTCCCGATACAATCCGATTTTTTCCCAAGACGATTCGGATTCGATTCCGATTTTCTCAACTATGGTATAAGCTACTGCATTATTTCGTATTGCAATATTTCTGTTTTCATTTCCATTAACCCTGTAATTTATTGCAATATTTGTGTGAATGTCCATAATTTAATTAGAAGGTTCCTAACACTCCCTTAGGAAGTCTACATTTTATTTTATATTTTTTTTTCTTTTTTTCCATCTCAGGGATTTAGGAAGTCCCTGTAAGGACCCGTTTCATTATCACAGAAACAAAAAGACCTTAATGCAAAAAGATAGATGTGCAGGTAAATGAAACCAGGACATCAAAGGGGTCAAAATTTTGGCAATAACCTTTATTTCAATAAAGAATCATTATTCCAAATTCAGCTTTTAAAACATATATATATATATATACATATACATCTATACATCTATACATCGTATGATACAGAAAATGGCAAAAAGTAAATGAAAATCCCAATCTACTACTATGTTCCATGAAGGGACAATATCAGGGACGACATAAGTCCAAGACATGGGACTATGTCCAGGACAATGCGACGTGTTTTGGTGATGCCACCAGGAAAACCAGGATGCAACTCTGAGATGGCCCCCAAAGTCCCCCATTGTAAAAGGGTAAAATATTATTTTAGGTCGAAGGAACACACACGCTATACCCCCAGGATCCAACTTGCGTCCAACTTGCCTATTCCCACGAGGCCTCAGAAGACTAACTTTCGAACACTTGAACCACGCTATTTGAATGTACATTCAGTCACGGTTTAGTGGCAAGATGCAGCAATTGCCATGATGATGGCCTCAGTTTAAGCCCTGCTAACCATGTTGCCTGTGTTAAAGCAGACAACGATGGTTGCAAGTCCCAAGCAAATTTGGCAGAGTAGAAGGACCTCAGACATGGTTTCTGAGCCTAAAAGTGTTATGAGCTCGATGGTGAATTACCCATTCACTACACTCATGGTAAGTGAGTGTGAAAATTTACTTAGCAAACAAAAGTTTAAACACTCTATTTGAAAGCAATCAGATACACCTCACTGAAAAGGGAACTACCGTCCAGGCTCCATATAGAAATACCATACTAGAGAAAGACCCTCCAACAACACTGTAAGCATGCAAAAAGTTCGCTCTCTGGGTAAAGGAAAACCTCCTCAGCCATGTTCAGCCTGAGAGGGCATGATGGTGAAGGTTTGGGTAATTCAAATAAGAGGTCCAAGGTTCGAATCCTAAAAGGTAGGGTACGGTATGTACGTTCTTAGATGGATAGCACAACTTGAATGCCTCCCTGCATAATGGACCCAGGAACTACAGTGTGGTCTGATATGCACAATTCTCCTTAAAAGTATTACTTGCCTAAAACCCTCGATCTATACCTTACAACCCACAACAAGGGTTCTGGCTGAAAGTCGTCACTTGGTTTCAAAATCAAGCAAAATGCATGCTCAGTGTAGAATTCAATGATTCTGCAACGAATATGATCTAAAGCTATCGCAGCTTGGATCTCTTTGATTCCGAAGCTACTTTAAATATCTGAAAACAGACTGACCCCACAAAGACTTTTGCATAGAAAACCCAAAAACTCAATTGCCCAACGAAGACACTTAACAATGATCACCCACTAAGCATTCTACATTAAAAACTAGGGGGCGAAAGAAAGAAAAAAAAAAAGACTTAACACCCAACATGTGATCTGAACGCGAAAAACTTAGAATACACTGAGAATTTTTCAGTGAAGAATAATGGAAGTTAATGCCCAATATGAATTTTTGCAGTAAAATATTAGAAAATGGTGACAAACATAAGAATTTGAGTAGATTAAGGCATCAAGGCACCTGATCTTTGATCTTCCTGTACTCCATTGTATCCAGACAAGGATTTGAGGAGCTGGATCTTCAGAGCACTCCAATGCCTCAGCTTCGGATATAGCGTGTTTATACTGCCACTGCCCTTTCTACATCACGGAGCTGCCACTTTTGATTTTTAATTTAAAATTATTAAATTTGTTATATTTGTTTTTGGATATCATAATTAAAAACACTAATGTCTAATAAAGCATTTCCTGGAGCAAAGTTTTAGAGAAGAATAAGAATAAAACTTAAATTTAAAGAGTTGGTTCTAAGATTCCTGGGTTTTGTCGTAGTGTTGAGTGGGGCAGTTTCTCTTTATGAAAGGAAGAAAAATAGTCATCGAATACATGAAATGATGAAAGATTTTAATTACGTCCGCGAGACCCAAATATGGTCTATGGAACTTCAAATATGGAAGTACAATTACTCAAATCATATCATATGATCTTTAATATCTTTGAGAAGGTTGTTCTTTCTCCTACTGATTTGTGTTAGCAATTCTCCAACTTTTTTTATTTTAATGTCTTCAAATAAATTTGCCATTAACTCGTTCTCAAGTATTTCTTTATATTTGTCACAAATATCTGAAAAACTCGAGCATTTATAGATGAAATGTTCCTCTGTCTCTACTGCCCCTGTGTTGCATAGAGTACATATCCTTTCTTCCCATTGTTCTTTGGGCGTTGTCCATCTCCCTGTCTCAAATCTAAGCCTATGAGAGCTAGTCCTTATCTGAGCAATGAGTATTTTTTCCTTCCACTTGATTTCAGTGCCTATATACGCTTTTTCCTTGTGGTCATACGTTGGGTTAAAATTTGCAATATAATATTGTCTTTTCCTACTTGCATTTTTCCACATTTCACTTCTCAACTTTTCATTCACGTAATTGTGTATGTCTTTGTTGACATTTGGGCATTCATTTATGTTGATTTCCCAACGTTTCATCCATTTCTGATTTTGTTTCATTCATTTCTGATTTTGTTTCATCCATGTATTTTTTCGCCTATGCAACTCTTCGTCCCTACCTGCCTTAGGCCATCTATCATTTGTCATGTTTTCTGTTTTTTTCAAGTAACATAACAACTTGGTCATAGCAATTGCTTCTAAAGGGAACATTCAAGTTTCAGCTAGAATAATTTCATAAGGGGTTGTGGCCTTAATTTTGAGAAAGTTTGTGATTAGATATTTTTGAATCTTTTCTATTTGCCTCCATTTTGCATTTGTTGTGCCATTAGCCCACACCTCGCAACCATACAACAGAACCGGTGTAACAAGTAGGCCAAATAAGACCTTGGTGGTCTTCCAGTCCCACAACTCGACATTCCTACACCTGTTTTGAAGTGCATATAGTGCTCCCCAACCACTTTGAGTTCTTTTCATCCTACATGTATTCCAATTAAGTTTGTCATGAAAGTGTATGCCTGGGTATTTGTATTCTACTACTACATCAAGGGGTTCTCCTGCAAACTGAAATTTGAGTTGTTGCTTCTTCTTTTTTTTTGAAAAAATCATAATTTTTGTTTTGCTCGTGTTCACCTGCATCCCAACTTCTTTACAAAGAGTTTTAGAGTTTGAAGGTGATCTTCTAGATCTTTGGCTGTTTTGGCCACAAGAATTACATCATCTGCATACATGAGGAGTTTTACCACATATTTGGCTAAATGCACATCCTCTCCCCCAAATTTGTTTATCCATTATTCTAACTTGTCAATGCACAGCCCAAATAAGGTCGAAGATAGAGGGCAACCTTGTTTGACACCTATGTCACTACCAAAACATTCAGATAACCCTTCCTGTGTTCTGATTCTAGCCTTTACATGCTCATATAGTTTGTGAACTGTGTTCTGATTCTAGCCTTTACATGCTCATATAGTCTGTGAACCGTGCTGCCTGTAGTGAATTGGAACCTCTAGCTCTTCCATTCTGCTCCATAATTTTTTCCTTGGCACTGTGTCAAATGTCTTTTTGAAGTCTACAAACAACAAAAAGCCTCCTTTTTTTTGTCCCATATTTTTCCACTTTCCCTTTTCTTCTGCCCATATGTTGATCCTACGCTCTATC
This sequence comes from Wollemia nobilis, assembly GCA_028583015.1. Lineage (NCBI taxonomy): Eukaryota > Viridiplantae > Streptophyta > Pinopsida > Araucariales > Araucariaceae > Wollemia > Wollemia nobilis. Next base: position 4,444,553 of record JAQPPZ010002068.1, read on the forward strand.
ATATTGCCAAACAACTTTGCAAAGAAAATTATTTTAATTTAAAAAATTTATTGTATATTTAATGGTTTAATTTGAATTGATCAAATTTTTAATGATTGATAAAAATAGTAAAGTAAAGAAACAAAACATAAAAAATACAACTTTGCAAAGAAAATTATCTTAATTTAAAAAATTTATTGTATATTAAATGGTTTAATTTGAATTGATCAAATTTTTAATGATTGATAAAAATATTAAAGTAAAGAAACAAAACATCAAAAATACAGTAATAATTTGTTAAATTAAAAAAAAAAAATACCTAAAAAAACTACTTTGAAAGGGTTTTAAAGGAAAATAACGTGGTTATAAAAATAAATTGGGATATTATATTTATAAATATTGAATGAAGATTTGAATAAACATTAAAATACAATTAGCTTATATCTAAAAATATCGAGAGTTAATTCTGAGGGCGACGCCTCGGGATTGATAACTCTCGACGTTTTTAGATATATATTCTTTATATCTAAGCTAGTTTATTAAACAGTTGCAATGGTTGGTTAGTCGGTTGTTTTAGTTTAAATATTTTAAATGTTTGCAAGGGTTGGTTAGTCGGCTGTTTTAGTTTAAATATTTTAAATGTTGTTGTTAATGTCGATTTTTTTAATAAAAAAAAAATGTTTACGACGTGACATTTATGACCTTTTTGCCTCCCACCCTCGTCTGCCATTGTAGGAACGACTCTCGACGTAATAAAAAAAAAATGTTTACGGCATGACATGTATGACCTCTTTGCCTCCCACCCCCTGTCTGCCATTGTAAGAACACCTCTCGAACTAATAATAGTTACTTTAAATTTAAAAATAAAAATAAAATTTTGATACATAAGGAATTGGTAATTGCCTTTCTTTTTTGAATAATTGGTCACAGGGTAAAATCACATTGCCTCCTATTGCAACGTCAAATCATGGAGCTACCACTATAACCTCTACCTCGCCTCCGTAAACACGATACGAAGTGAGGGAGACCTCCGATGGCTCTGGGTTGGTACCATCGTCATAAAGCTCGCGCACACTCAACGGATTTTAGTCAAACTACTACTTTACCCTAAAGTGGGCATGCCCACGTGGTTTGAACTTAGGTCTCCTACTGGTAAGTGCCCAACGTCTTACCAATCCACCTAGGCCTCGCGGACCAAAAAAAACACTTAAAACTTTAATTTAAAGGGTTTTAAAGGAAATTTATAAATATTGAATTACGTTGAATTTTTTAACAAGGATTGTATTCGGGTCTTTGATCTTTGATAGTTATAATTCTCTTTTTTAGAGCTTGAGAGTTTACAAACAGATTCAATTTTCATCTCAATTGAATTCTTATAGTTAAATACTTATATCATTTTCATAAAATGTTTAAATTTTTATATTTTTTTATTTTTTGTATGAATACAAATAAATTTAGTATTTTTTTTTATATTTTCCTACAACAACCTTTACAATACTAAAACTCCATTTCTACTATTTATATAGTGTAATATTTTCAAAACATAGCATTATCATAGTTTACTTTATCAGATCTGGATTGCTAGTTTCCTTTCTGAAGCATAAGTGCAACCACAAAAAATTGTAATAAATAGTTTATATGAAAACACATTAACCTTACAAAATAAAGCAAACATTACCAATAAAAACATTAAAGTAAATCTTAATGGCTATCTGATTCAAGCAATCAATGTTTTCTTGTCAACTTCAAACTTAATGTTTTTTATAACCATAAAAAAGATAATATAACTTCATGATCCTCAATTAAAACCCTTATATTGGCTAGCCTTTCACACATTTGTTTTCTTCCCTTAATGTATGTGTAAACCTAATATCTTCAACCTCTATAGCAAGGTCTTGAATTTCCACAACTATCTCTTGTATGTTCCATGAAGCCTTTGCTTTCCTCAAAATTGCATATTACTATTTTTTACTTGAATCACCTTTCATCCATACTTTGTTCCATTTCATTTGCTTGCATATTCTTAACCCTTCCAAAGTTGTCCAACCTTCAACTTCATTATTTATCTTAAATACACTATTTAAAGCATAATGAGACAAAATGTATCCTCTATTGTTTATAATTATTCCTCCTCCTAGTTCTGGATTTCTTTTAGATGCTCCAAAAAATTCAACTTGACCAACTCCACATCTAGTGGTTTCCACTTTATATTTTTGTCTTCTTTTTGTTTTGCCTATACCTAACATCTTAATTCAATTTGATGACTAAACTCCATCTATCAATGCTCTTTGCTTCCAAATTAAGGATTGGGTAAGTTGATAGGGTTGGTTTAGACTCCTCTATGGCTAAACAAATCTTCATTTTCATTACCTCTAAACTGCTTTCATTTATTTTAAATATTCTTCTATTCCTTTCTAGCAATATAGTCCAAAGTATTGTATGTTGTAATATATCCTAAATTGTTTATAAAGCTTCACTTTTAAAAGTGTTCATCTATTGCTTTAATCATTCTTTAATTCTTCCATTCATCACCATGCATTTACCAAACATATTAAGAATCCATTTCCATAGATTCTAGACTATTGAGCAATGTCCCAAGAGATGGTCTATACTCTCCTCCTCCCTTTTACAAAGAATACATTGTAAGGGGCCATGAAAACCCCTTTTCATAAGGTTATCTATAGATAAACTTCTTCTATGACCTGCTAGCCAAACAAATATTTTGACTTTAGGAATGCTCTAGCTATCCCAAATATCTCTCCATATTCTTGTGATATTTCTATTTTGTCGATGCTTTACATTATATCCACTTCTTGTTGTGTATTCTTTTAAGCTATTCAACTCCCAAATTAACTTATCCTTGGCTCCCCTTGGAATTATCATTGTTGTTATATTTCTGCTCAACTGTCTCCTAGCATCAATGTCTTATGTACTTGTAAAAGAATGTTCTTTCTGTTTGCATCTTCCTTCCTAGTCCTTGTACATAATGTTTGAAACCTTATCACCATAATTATCTTGAAATAATATCATCTATGGTTTCAAAATTGGATTGAGATTGAGTGGTTTTTTATCACACCAAGTATCCATCCAAATATAAATATTTTCTCCAATTTCCACCACTCATCTTAGACCTTTAATTACTAGATCATTAGTTTTTTTTAATCGTTCCATAGAGCAAAACCATTTGGAAGTGAGAATGCGGTAAATAATAAGCATGGTCATTGGGCTCAACATACTTAGAAGAATTCTTTCCCATTGTCTTTGACTCTATTTGTACAATCTCCAAATTACTTTTCTCCTAAGAGCGAAGTTTGCATCTATAAGAATTCTTAAACCGGGACCTCCCCTACTTTTATCATCACATAACTTGCTCCACTTCACCAAAGGAAATTTTCTTTTATCATGTAAACCTAACCATAAAAAGGATTGTAGAATATAAATTAAACTTTTTCTATCGATTTTGATATAGTATAAAGGACATATAATAATTTGGAATGGCTTGTAAGACTAATTTAATTAGTTGCACTTTTCTTGCTAATGATAACTACTATCTTTATGTGTTGGTAGTTTATTTTCAAATTTACTTATAACTATATTCCACAATTCTATCCTCATTCTTCCTTCAAATAAGGGTATCTCTAGATAATTTGTTGGTAAATTTACCTCCTCCATTTGAATTAACATGCATATCCTTACTTTGATTCTAGTTGGGATGTTTAGGAAGTAAATTTTAGATTTTGCCCTATTAACTTTCGGTCCTAACACTCTTTCATACTCCTTTAATAAGTCATTCAAAGCTTTGGCCTCATTTATCCTTATCCTCCCAAAAAAGGTTGTATCATCTTAAACTATCGATGAGCGATGTTGTTTATGTTATTACTAGCCTTAAGAAAACTTATTGACCCATCTTTATTAGCCTTCTTCAAGTTCCTACCCAAAACCTCTGCCATAATAATGAACAAATATGGTGATAGAGGATCTCCTTGTCTAAGACCTCTCTTGGCTTTAAATGATTTTGTTACTAACCCATTGACCAACACTAAATATGAAACTATATAGACATGTTTAATCCATCTAACCCATTTCTTACCAAATCCAAACTTTTGTAATATTGTAAAAAGAAAATATCATTTAACCCTATCATAGGATTTACTCATATCAAGTTTTAAGATCATTGCTCTCTCTCTCTCTCTCTCTCTCTCTCTCTCTCTCTCTCTTTTTCTAATAGAGGTCTTAATCAATTCAACATAACTTTGAAGATAATCTTATATATCGTATTACATAGGCTTATGGGTCTAAATGAATCAAACAATTTTGCATCCTAATTTTTTGGAATTAGGATATGATATGTTGTATTTTATTTATAAAGAATATATTGTTTTACCCTAGACTATTCCACTACTACCAATAAAGAATCCTTCAGTATATCCCAATTAAGTTGATAGAATGTTGTTGAGAGCCCATCTGGATCTAGGGATTTATCCTTATCAAACAAGAAAAGAGCTAAATGAACCTCCATAGTAACAGATTCCATTAGTTTCCTATTGTCTTAATTTTTTATAACTGAAGATACTTCTTGTAATTTATTATCATTAAGAACTTCAAACTTCTTTGAACCTAGAATATTTTGTTAAAAAAATCTTCTCTTTCTAATTTCACTATGGTCTTCAATCCAAACCCCTTCTATTGATTTAATTATACTAAATTTGGATGTTGATCTCTGTATTATTTTTATCGTATGAAAAACTTTGTATGTTTATCTCCTTTTAACCAAATTTATCTCAATTTTAATCTCTAAAATTTCTCTTCCTTACTCAAAATATTATGATATTCACTAAGCAAATCTCTTTCCTCTTGAGCTTGGATTATTATGATTACCTTTTCAGAATTTTGAAAGTTTATCTTTTGAGTATTTTTTTATTATTCTTTCTTCTCAAAACTATTTTCAGAAGTGTTTTTATTCTATTATTTTAATCTAGATGTCATTGATTTAATTTATTTAGGAAGTGTATACAACCCACTATTTCTTGAAGAATTCCACATTTGTGCTATCATATCAAAAAATTGAGGATGGTCTTCCCACATCTGCTCATATTTAAAATATGATATTTTTTAATTCACTTACCACCATTTTAACTCTTATTGTCTAGTGATTTGAACCAATCCTTGTCAAGGTATTAATTTTAGCACAAGTCTCTTCATCTAGCCAATGATATGAGAGTATGCATCTGTCTAATTTTTTTGCTATTAGGTTATGGCCTCTCCTGTTGTTGGTCCATGTATAGTTGTCTTCTTCAAACTCAACTTCCCATAGATTATTATTTTGAATAAACACTAAGAAAAATCTCATACTTTGTGTTAATTTTTTAATTCCTCAAAAAATGTTATCCAACTTGGTTATGACATTGAAATCTCCTATGATCATGAATCGGGTTTATTGGTATTTACTTCTCATAAAGGCTTCAATACCACTCCATACTTCTAATCTGGCTAACTGAGTTGTAGGTCCTGTTGTGGCTAATCCACAACACACCCCAAAATTGGGGACCCACCTTTTTTGCAGGTTTTCAGAGAAAATCTCAGTGACCCAGATGCTAAAAATGAAGAAAAGGGGCAAAATGCACAAGTGTAGAAAGTGTCGCGAAATCGTGACATGTCGCGAAATCGCGACACGTTGCGCCGTCGCGGCCAAAAAAGAAAAGTGTCACGATATCGCGACATGTCGCTCCGTCGCTGCTGAAGAATAGAAAAGTGTCGCGATATCGCGACATGTTGCTCCGTCACGGCCCAGAGAGGAGAGAGAAAGGCAGAAGGAAAAATTGTAGCGAAATCGCGACATGTTGCTCCGTCGCGGCCCAGAGAGGAGAGAGAAAGGCAGAAGGAAAAACTGTAGCGAAATCGCGACGTGTCGCAAAATCGCGGTCAACGTGGTCAACGGCAGCAGGTGGGCGGAAATGTCGCGAAATCGCGACGTGTTTGATTTTCGCGGCATGAAAGCGGGCAGGAGCCACAAGGTAGAAAATGGTCGCGATTTCGCGACGTGTTTTGGCAAAGTGTACGGATGATGAAAATGGTCGCGATTTCGCGACGTGTTTTGGCAAAGTGTACGGATGATGAAAATGGTCGCGATTTCGCGACGTGTTTTGGCAAAGTGTACGGATGATGAAAATGGTCGCGATTTCGCGACGTGTTTCGGCAAAGTGTACGGATGATGAAAATGGTCGCGATTTCACGACGTGTTTTGGCAAAGTGTACGGATGATGAAAATGGTCGCGATTTCGCGACAGGGTGCGGTCGAAGCGTACGGAGAACAAAAGTGTCGCGATTTCGCGACATGTCGCGTTTTTGCTGTGAAACCAAAGGAGCAAGGCTGCATGCTATTTTTGGTCATGATTTTTGAGGAACCGTTATGAAACTGCAAGAAACGCTGAACACGTGGTGCAAAGGCAGGAGGATCATTGTAACGCTACGGATCGATCGTTATATTTAGCAGAGAAAGTCAAACGTTTCGAGATCAGAAGGTCAAAAGCATCAAAGAAGCGGGAAGATGAAACGAAGCGTTAAGGGAAGGAAACGAAGCGTCATAGAGGGGAACCAAGAGCCGCAGCAGAAAGTTTAAAAGCCGAAGCAAGTTGTGGATACAGGGGCTAGAAATTGTAAACAAAAAAGCATTATTTTATTGAATAAAGGAGTTATTTGGTGGGAGTAACTTTTGTGTGTGAAACCAAAAGGAGATTGAAGGCTAAGACTACTATTTTACTGTATATCTTTCCTTTGCATTATTTTGTTTTGTATCTATTTGTTTACACCGTAATGTGGGTTGCGATAGGTGAATGACAAAACAATGCAAATCATTTATTTCCTTAGAGTCTAGCATCTGATTTGATTTGACTGTGTTTATTACAGGTCTGTTAGGTCAGGTTGTTTTAGAGCTTCATCTCATAACTTGGGGTTTTGCAGGGAGGAGATTGCTAACCAGATTAACATCCTTCTTTGGTTTTCCAGCTGATTCGAATAAGAACATTTCTGATTCAATTTTTGATATATTTTAATCTCATTTAGAAGCTAATGTTAAAATAGCAGAACAATTAAAATAAAAGATAAAATGAACCAATTAACACTAAAATAAACCGCATGTTAATTTCATTAATGTCAGAACATAAAAGGATTTTTCTTTCTTTTGTTACATGATTGGTTACTTTAACAAATTAGGGTTACAAAGTTTGTTGTGAATCAACAAAGGCCCCTTGTTAACAGTTACTTGCAGGATCTAAGCTATTCTGGGATATATTCATTTATTTGCATTAAGTTGAAATTGGTTTTATGCATATAGAGATCTGTTCACAAGAAGCTTGGAGAAATAAAAAATAATAATAACATATTTCTTTGCAAGAAAGAGTCTTCTGGTTTGAGACTCCAGTTGTGTGTTCATTTTGTAATGGGACAAAAATTCACTCAACATTTTGGCGCTAGAAGGAGGGCCTTCTTTATTGCTTTGTGATTTTTGATTTGTTCTAACAATTAATGTGGGTAGTTTTGTTTCCACTTATTGTGCTTGCAGGTATAACAGTTGGATACTGTATTTTGCAAGCAAGTTGAGAGAAGTCTTTTGGGTTTTAGAGTTTCCAAGCTGGCCCAACCTGAGTACATTGCTACTAGGTCTAAAACCACAGGGGAAACTATTTTCCAAAGCCTTTCTCCCACTGCTAGGAGGCCAAAAAACAAAACATTAGAAATCGAAATACCACCCAGTATACTTGAGTTAGGGATTTCTTTAGACTCAAGTACATCCAGCGGGCCTGAACCTTTAAGTTCAAGTGCGACAGTAACACCCGTGATATCTGTCTCCACAGTTCCAAGCGTTCCAATTGTTCCCATAGGGTTAACACCTTTGAATAATATGGCCCAACAACAACAACAACAACAACAGCCACCTGCCCTCTGGTACGGTGCGCAAAGTTCCCCTTTAGATATTCCAAGGGCAGTCCATGACTTGCCTAGAAACATTGAAAGGGGATTACCCAAATTCTTGCACGATGGTCCCACAACAACAGAAGATCATGTCCAAATCTACAAAGATTACATGTTTAGGCAAGGGGTTACTCACGAGGATGTTGCTTGCCGAGTTTTCCCTGCTAGTCTAGACCCCACGGCCAATGAATGGTATCGAAATCTTCCAGCAGGGTCCATCACTTCATGGGCCCAATTAGAAACCGCATTCATAAGCCAATTTAGAATGTTATTGGATCCCTCCATAATCTACAATTTGTTCGTATCATGCAAAATATTACCCAATGAACCCATACGAACATTCAACCAGAGGTTCCAAAAACTATACACGAATTGACTCGTCACTTTGCGGTAGATCCTGCGGTCGCTTTGCAATTATATTTCGGAGCCTTAGATCCTTTAACGTCTTTGTTGACTAGAAGGAATCCTCAGGTTACGACGCTTCCTTTGGCCTATGCAGAGACAATGACTCTCGAGCAACAGATGAACTTGCCGGGAGCGGGATTGTCTCGGTTGACTCGGGATGGGACAATATGGCCCATATAGTCAATTTGCCATGATGAACCGGTTAATGGCACCACGAGGTTCCTATGATGAACAATTTCCAAACACCCACCCAAGTGGCGCCATTTCCAAGTTATCCGAATGCCTCCGTGCAAACGCGAGGATTAATTCAAAATAGCCCGATGGGTTTGCCCGGGTTCGGCATGGGCAATAATTTGTTGACCTTGTCGGGGTTTGCTCCGATTAGCACGCCAAGCCCAACGACCTATCCAACAATCACTCCTATTCAAAGTGTGAATCCAGGGTGGAATCCTCCTGCCCAGACCCAAGCTATTCAAAGTGTGAATCCAGGATGGAATCCACCGCCTGGACCCAAGCCATTGTACCTATTCCAGAGGTGGCTAATGCAACAAACACAAGCTGGACCCGGAATTACGAGTGCCTCAACCACAAGGGTCTGAATCCGCCATAGAAAACATGAAGGAAACCTTGGCCAAAGTTTTGGTCACGGTGGGAAATGTCAATAAAAAAGTGGACCAAGCCATGGGTCATAGCCGGCCTCATAACCATAGAGGAAAAGGAACATACAACACGCAGCCGAATAATGGGCGAGTACCCAACCCCGTAGCCAATCAGGCAGATGTCTCGAAAGATTTTGGAGAATCGGGACCTTGTGACAACGATTGTATGCACTGTGGCCACGGGAAGCATGAGTCTATATTGATAGAGGTTATACATTCCCAAGAAAGTGAAGAAGAGGAGGATGTGGAATTTTTTGGAAACGAAGATGAAGAAACATTGGAAGTTCATGCCAACAAACGTTTTGGGAAAGGAAATCACAAGTATTACACTAGGAGTTCTAAGGAGCCCAAAACTTCCTCTACTCCTCCAAACAACCAATTACTTCCTCCTGATTTCGAAGGAGATGTCAATCCCCCTCCTCCATCCATGGTGGAAAAGTCTAAGATGGTGCAAAATATGTCAAATTCAGAAAAACCCACTTATGACTTGGTGGAAGACATGAAGAAAACTAAGGCCAATGTCTCAATGTATGACATGTCCCGATTATTAGGCCAAGAAGTAAGTCCACCAAAAAGATTAGATCCATCTGCCCAAGTTCATGAAGCTAAAAGTGCTGAGTCCCGATTGGTTTTACAAAAGGAAAAACGAGATATACCTCCTTTTCTGATAACCATTAGAATTGCAGGTAAAAACCTGCACAATTGTTTAATAGATTCAGGGGCCTCGGCTACCATCATGCCCTTAGAAATCTGTAAAAAATTGGGATTTACACCAAAACCTTCTAGAAGCAGGGTGGTGCAGCTGGATAGATCAACCATGGAGGCAGTGGGAGAATTGGGTGATGTTCTTATTCAAGTCAATTCAGAACCCAGGGTTCAACATCACATAGACATATTGGTCCTCGACATTCCTATCAAGTATGGCATGGTTTTGGGAAGAGATTGGAGTAAAAACCTGAATGGTTACATTGTGACAGATTCTTCACATATGTGGTTGCCGTGGAGGGGAGTGGCCAACCAAATTCGGATTGATAGTGAGCCTAGGCTCAAGGAGATGATCACGGAGTACAACAAACCGAATGAGATCCAATACATTGAGGCGGAGCTGGGAGCATATTGTTTGTACATAGAAACACCTGAAAGCTCCCAAAATGAAAATATTGGGTGCAGCATTACTGAAGGACATCGGGACATTTGGATGTTAAGATTTGATGGATCCAAGTCCAGACAAGGAGCGAGGAGCCGATGTTGAATTGTCATGTTCGGATAAGGAGCCTATGTTCGTTGCATATAGATCTGCAGTTCCTCGCCACCAACAACATGGCAGAATATGAGGCCTTGATTCTCGGACTTCAATTGGCCCTTCGAAAGAAAGTTAAGTGTATCAAGGTCCTTGGTGATTCGAAACTGGTGGTAAAACAAGTGAAGGGACAATACGTATGCAAAGATAAACGGCTCAGACTTTACAGAACCAGGGTTAGAGATTTAATGGATGAGTTTGACGCCTTTAACATATCTTTGATCTCTAGAAAGGGCAATCGTCTGGAAGATTCTCTAGCCGTAGCTGCGAGTATGTTGAAACTAGTGGACCATAAGAAATGCAAGAAATTCTCCATAGAACTGGTCCCTTGCCCCTCGATACCAGATAATGTCACGAATTTCCAAGTGTTTGATAGTGACAGGCACATATTCAATTTTGTCACTAATTACGGTATATTTGAAAAGCAGGTTATAGATGAAGATGAAAGGGATCTAGAGGAGGAATATTTGGAAGAAAAAGCTATTGGAAAATGCAATAAGATGCCAGATGAGATGGCTTCATTAGAAAAAACTTTCGATATCGGATATCAACCAAGAGAGGGTAAAAAGGTTCCACCTCCCAGAGAAGCCTGTGATTTGGTTAACATTGGAAGTGCAGAAAACCCTCGAGAAGTATTTATAGCAAAAGCATGTACCAAGCGGGGAGAAGGATTCCATCGCCAATGCATTAAAAGAATACATAGACTGCATAGCTTGGAGTTATAAGGAGTTGAAAACCTATGATCGGAATGTCATAATGCACACGATTCCATTGAAGCCGGATTCCAAACCCTTCGAGGCAAAGACAAAGGCAAGTTAATCCATTATTAGAACCCTTGATAGAGAAAGAGGTGAAGCGACTGTTAGAAGCTAAGATCATCTTTCTTGTTAGGCATTCCACATGGGTTGCTAACCTGGTCCCCGTGAGGAAAAAGAGTGGAGAAATAAGGTTGTGTATCGATTTTAGAAATCTTAATAAAGCCTCCCAAAAGGACAACTACCCGTTACCCACCATTGATGAAATACTCCAAAAGGTAAACGGGTCGGAGATGATGTCATTCCTGGATGGTTATTCGGGATATAATCAGGTCCTTATCCATCCTAGTGATAGGATGAAAACTGCTTTCACCACAAAGTGGGGCACCTTTGCATACAGGAGAATGCCTTTCGGACTATTGAACGCAGGTGCCACCTTCCAACGAGCTATGGACTTTGCTTTTAAGGGACTCATAGGTAAGTGCATCATCGTCTATGTAGATGACATTCCTGTCTTTTCTAAGAACAGGGAAAACCACGTCAGGGATCTTAAGAAAGTTTTTCAAAGATGCAGGGAGCATGGCATTTCTCTCAACCCAAAGAAGTGCATTTTCGGGGTGACAGAAGGGAAGTTATTGGGGCATATAATATCTAAGGATGGAATCTCCATTGACCCTGAGAGAATAGAAGCCATACAGCAGATTCCTTGTCCCAACAGCAAGAAGGGGTTGAGATCATTTTTTGGGAAGATCAATTTCGTCAGAAAATTTATTGCAGATTTTGCAGAGATAGCAAAACCTTTGAACGACATGTTAAAGAAAGAGGTCCAGATCAAGTGGACAGATGAAAATAGAGATGCTTTTAAAAACATCAAGGACGCGATTTCTAAAGCCCCGATTTTAGTGAGTCCCGATTATACGAAGCCTTTCTATATCTACACATTTGCTTCAGATCACTCCTTTGCGAGTGTTTTAACTCAGAAGAGTGAAGGCAACATTGAAAATCCTATTGCCTTCCTGAGTAGTCCTCTCAAAGATGCGAAACTGAGATACTCTATCTTGGACAAGCAAATGTATGCTCTGGTTAAAACTGTGAAAAAATTCAGGCATTACATAGTCCACAGTAGGGTCTTTGCTATCGTCCCGGATCCTACAGTCAAAGCCATGTTCATACGGAATGAATTAGGTGAAAGACGTGGTAAGTGGGTTTCAACTTTGTAGGAATTTGATCTTGAGATTCAGTCGATGAAGATAGTGCGGGGACAAGGGTTGGTTAAGGCAATAGCAGAAAAGGATCTCACGATTTCATGTCAACATTACGAAGTCACGGATATTACCAAAGATGAGTGGTATACAGATGTGGTGTATTTTCTTTTAAATGGTAAATGTCCAACGCATTTGAATTCTACTCAACGAAGAGCCTTGCGCTTGAAGTCTGCTAATTTCCTAATTAGATCTGGCACGTTATACAAGAGAAACCATGAAGGTATTTACCTTCGTTGTGTTGATCAGAAAGAAGCAGTGCGAATCCTCGAGGAATTTCATGGTAAACATGGGACAGGACATGGGTCCGCTAATGCCACAACCCACCAAATCCTTAGAGCCAGTTTTTATTGGCCTCGACTGTTCAAAGATGCCCATACTCATGTGAGGTCATGTCATACATGTCGGATCGCAGCCAATAGAGACAGGGAACGCTTCCATGCCTTTACAATCCGTAATTGAGTCTAGACCTTTTGCGCAATGGGGCCTGGATTTTGTTGGGATTATCAGTCCCAATTCATCCGATTCCCACAAATACATTTTGACAACTACGGATTATTGCACAAGGTGGACTGAAGCTATCCCCACAAAGAATGCTACGTCGGAGGTTGTTATTAAATTCCTAGAGGATAATATTGTCACTCGGTTTGGGATGCCTAACTCAATTGTAAGTGATAATGGTTCAGCTTTTTCTTCTTTGGAATTTGCTAATTGGGCATTTGACGATGGTGTGAGTTTAAAATTCTCTTCCAATTATTATCCGCAAGGTAATGGATTGGCCGAATCATCTAACAAGAATTTGTTAAATGTCATAAAAAAATTGTTGGAAAGAAATCCGAGGGACTGGCATAACAAGCTTAAGTTGGCTCTTTGGGCTGACAGAATCAAAGTCAAAGAAGCAATAGGAACATCTCCTTACCATCTGGTTTATGGACAAGATCCCATTTTTCCTACAAATCTCAGGTTACAAACGCTGCATTTCATGAAAGATTATTGCGGAACTGATGATAAACTTGAGTCTAGACTAACACAATTAATGCATCTGGATGAAAAAAGGGATGAGGCTATGCTTCATTTTAGTAAACACCGGGATGTAGTAAAGAGATGGTTTGACAAAAAGTCTAGAGCCAAGGCCTTTAAAATATCAGATCTAGTGCTGTTATGGGACAAAAGACATGAGAAGAAAGGGGATCATGATAAGTTTGACTACTTATGGTTGGGTCCGTACCAAGTTTCAGAAGTCCTAGGGGAAAACAGTTTTAGACTAAGAACCTTGGATGGAAAGGATTTGGCATTACCTGTCAATGGGTTGCACTTGAAACACTACTTCCAGGCTTGAGGCAGTTGGGTTTTGTATTATATGTAATTATGTTGTGCTTTGTTTCTTTTGTGTGCAGATTTGATATTTAAGTTGTGTGTTCTTGACATGTTTAGGTTTGTATTAATGTTGTGCTTTGTTTCTTTTGTGTGCAGGTTGGACGTTTAGGTGGTGTGTTTGTTTGACATGTTTTCATTGTCTTATACAAAAAAAAAAAAATGGAATAAAATTTTGAAATGGTAACACATGCCTAAGATCGGGAGAAGATGAAGCATTGGAATTATGTTGTAAAAGCTCCACATATAACACAAACAGGTTAAATAATATCGTTTGGGGCTTGTGATGCATGAAGTAGTCAGTTTTACAAATTATGGTAATACTTCATCTGCAATTCAAAGGGCAATGCATTCATAGTACATCTCACTTTGCATATTCATGCCATCTTAGTTACATATGCATTTCAGATACAAATCATTAAAGTGTGTTAAATCCTCTTAGGGTTATACTATAACATAAATAAAGAAAAATCCTAAGGTTGGAAACTGAGCCCCGAGATATCTAGAACCAAGCACAGTTTGTACACATTAAAAAAGATCTTGGGCAAAATGATCAAAACCTTGCTTGGAGGAAAAGGGTCAAGCGAAAGGAATATTTCATGTCTATCCTATTATGCAACATGATCCTTAAAACAGTGGTTTTTACCACTTCCATTAAGCTTAAAGCCTAAAATCAGAGTAGTAAGGATAGGGTTAAGTCCTCATCGAACTTAGGTTGAGGATCCAACTCCCCAAAGCTTTGATTTGACCTACATGGAGTAGTAAGGATAGGGCATAATTCTCATCTCGCCTAGGTTGAGAATCTAATTCCCCAAAGCTCCTATGTCTCATTTCATGATAAAACTTGGATTGGAAGGATCGTACTACTTGTCCTCTGCAAAGGATGGGTAGTCATCCCCAAGGTTCAAGTAATAAAATTAATATTCTCCATTTTCATCTAAGACTTGGATTGGAAGGATCGTACTACATGTCCCTAGCAAGGATGGGTAGTCATCCCCAAGATCCAAGAAGTAAAATTAACTTTTTCCCATCTCATCTTTATATTGGATTGAAAGGATCGTACTACTTGTCCTCTGCAAAGGATGGGTAGTCATCCCCAAGGTCCAAAGAAATGAAGTTAAGTCATGGATTATGGGGTTAGGTATGCCCATGCATGACAACATGTCTTGTCTAAAAAACAAGACCACTGACTGTTCAAAGGGTTAGACTAGCATGACCATTTCTTCCATAATTGGTTAAATCATTTTGCTCAAAGTGAGGTAATGAATTCCAAATCAGAGTAGTAAGAATAGGGTTAAACTCCCATCTCGATTAAGTTGGGAGTCTGATTTCCCAAAGCTCTGATTTCACTTTCACTTACACATGGGTTCAAGATAGTAGTGACTCATAACCAACTTTGGGATCTAATAAAACAATTCATTATACACATGGTTGATCCTAAGAGGGTTTGACAATCTTGAATATTTGTGTATGATATTAGAAGGTCTATGCATTTGTAAAAGCAAAATCTCTAAGCATATTCATTAGGTTTCACAAATCATTTACAATCTCACACATGCATGCATGTAAAACCGACAATGGAATGTTGATCAAGTCCAAGCGATAAGGAATGAAAACAAATAGCACACACCGAGCTAATACTAATGATTCCGATGTTTCATGTACTCTTGATCTATCGGTATTTGTTTATCTTTTATGTGCTAACGCCTGTATCTAAGCTCGTATATTTCAGGTTGGGTTCTCACAAAAATGCTCTGGAGCATTTGACAGCAGAGTCACCATTTGTTGTGGCTAATCCACAACACACCCCAAAATTGGGGACCCACCTTTTTTGCAGGTTTTCAAAGAAAATCTCAGTGACCCAAATGCTAAAAATGAAGAAAAGGGGCAAAATGCACAAGTGTAGAAAGTGTCGCGAAATCGCGACACGTTGCGCCGTCGCGGCCAAAAATAGAAAAGTGTCGCGATATCGCGACATGTCGCTCCGTCGCTGCTGAAGAATAAAAAATTGTAGCGAAATCGTGACATGTTGCTCCGTCACGGCCTAGAGAGGAGAGAGAAAGGCAGAATGAAAAATTGTAGCGAAATCACGACATGTTGCTCCGTCGCGGCCTAGAGAGGAGAGAGAAAGGCGAAGGAAAAAGCGTAGCGAAATCGTGACGTGTCGCAAAATCGCGGTCAACGTGGTCAACGGCAGCAGGTGGGCGGAAATGTCGCGAAATCGTGACGTGTTTGATTTTCGCGGCATGAAAGCGGGCAGGAGCCACAAGGTAGAAAATGGTCGCGATTTCGCGACGTGTTTTGGCAAAGTGTACGGATGATGAAAATGGTCGCGATTTCGCGACGTGTTTCGGCAAAGTGTACGGATGATGAAAATGGTCACGATTTCGCGACGTGTTTCGGCAAAGTGTACGGATGATGAAAATGGTCGCGATTTCACGACATGTTTTGGCAAAGTGTATGGATGATGAAAATGGTCGCGATTTCGCGACGTGTTTTGGCAAAGTGTACGGATGATGAAAATGGTCGCGATTTCGCGACGTGTTTTGGCAAAGTGTACGGATGATGAAAATGGTCGCGATTTCGCGACAGGGTGCGGCCGAAGCGTACGGAGAACAAAAGTGTCGCGATATCGCGACATGTCGCGTTTTCACTGTGAAACCAAAGGAGCAAGGCTGCATGCTATTTTTGGTCACGATTTTCGAGGAACCGTTATGAAACTGCAAGAAACGCTGAACACGTGGCGCAAAGGCAAGAGGATCATTGTAACGCTGCGGATCGACTGTTACATTTAGCAGAGAAAGTCAAACGTTTCAGATAGAAGGTCAAAAGCATCAAAGAAGCGGGAAGATGAAACGAAGCGTTAAGGGAAGGAAACGAAGCGTCACAGAGGGGAACCAAGAGCCGCAGCAGAAATTTTAAAAGCCGAAGCAAGTTGTGGATACAGGGGCTGGAAATTGTAAACAGAAAAGCATTATTTTATTGAATAAAGGAGTTATTTGGCGAGAGTAACTTTTGTGTGTGAAACCAAAAGGAGATTGAAGGCTAAGACTACTGTTTTCTCTGTATATCTTTCCTTTGCATTATTTTGTTTTGTATCTATTTGTTTACACCGTAATGTGGGTTGCGATAGGTGAATGACAAAACAATGCAAATCATTTATTTCCTTAGAGTCTAGCATCTGATTTGATTCGACTGTGTTTATTACAAGTCTGTTAGGTCAGGTTGTTTTAGAGCTTCATCTCATAACTTGGGGTTTTGCGGGGAGGAGATTGCTAACCGGATTAACATCCTTCTTTGGTTTTCTAGCTGATTAGAATAAGAACATTTTTGATTCAATTTTTGATATATTTTAATCTCATTTAGAAGCTAATGTTAAAATAGCAGAACAATTAAAATAAAAGATAAAATGAACCAATTAACACTAAAATAAACCGCATGTTAATTTCATTAATGTCAGAACATAAAAGGATTTTTCTTTCTTTTGTTACATGATTGGTTACTTTAACAAATTAGGGTTACAAAGTTTGCTGTGAATCAACAAAGGCCCCTTGTTAATAGTTACTTGCAGGATCTGAACTATTCTGGGAGATATTCATTTATTTGCATTAAGTTGAAATTGGTTTTATGCATATAGAGATCTGTTCACAAGAAGCTTGGAGAAATAAAAAAATAATAATAACATATTTCTTTGCAAGAAAGAGTCTTCTGGTTTGAGACTCCAGTTGTGTGTTCATTTTGTAATGGGACAAAAATTCACTCAACAGGTCCATAGACATTTATAAGGATGAAACAAATGTTTGTAAAATAACATGTGACTAAAGAGGCTATCCAATTCCTAGTTTTATTAATGGTTACACAAGAGGTTCTAATAAGATTCTAACATGTTAGAATTTCCCCTACTGCTCCTTCAGATAGCATCCCATTCACATCTTGCCCATACTACTTTCATAGTTTTGGAAACTTCTTCCTTTGCCATTTTAGTTTCTTGGATACAAATAATATCAAGTTTATTATTTAAACATAGGTCCATAATACACCTCTGCTTTGAGGGGGCATTAGCACCCCTTATATTCCATGAGATGGTAATCATGTCTCATTAGGGGCTACTAGCCCTGCTTGTGAATTATCAATATCATTTTGTTGTTTGGTAAAGATAACTTCAACCAACTTAGTTTGTGTTCCTTTCTCTATATTTAGTCTTGCTTCCTTGAATATCACTTGATAATTTGAGGGTTTTCCTCTTTTTGCCTTGCCTGTATCAGTAGGTCTTATTATTTTATTCCTGAATATTCTCTCACAACTTTCTTTTTCATTAGACTTATCCTCTCCTAGCTCTACTATGAAAGTGTTTGACTTGTCCTGTTCATTTTTTGGTATTTTCATATTAATGGTAGAGGTATTAACATCTAACACTGCATTTTCTCTACCATTTTTGTTCTCTTGAATGGTGCAAAGCACCTCAAGAGAATCTTCAAAATTTGATGAGACACATTCCTTAGGTTCATCAAAAATGCTTGTCCTTAAATCATAATCATACTGATTAGATGATTCCTTGTTGATATTTTGAACTTGTTGTACTGTGTCCTCTAGGCTCTGATTTGCTTTTTCTTCTTAGTCTAAAGCCTTAAAAGAATTGATAGTTTTTCTAATATCCTCTTTTATTGGTCTCTATTTTTTATTTACTTTCATCTATCTAGACCTATTTTTTGGAAGTTGAAAACCATCCTCATTTGTATCCATTTGTAAGTTTCTCTTGTGGTTTTCTACATATGTTTCTGTTAGATTCTTCTTAGGGCATGATCTTTCAATATGCCTCACCTCATGATATTTTCTACATCTAAAAGATATGTTTTCATAATTTATGGTTTGGATCCACAAATTACCCCCATACTTAAGAATTATTGATTCCGACAAAGGTTTACTTATATCAATCATGACCAATAATTGAGCACGAATAGCCAAGCATCTATCTTTGTAGTTTCTAAAATCTCAAGGAATTTTTTTATAGGGTTGCCTATTGCATTAAAGGTTTATATTTTTCCAAATTTAATGGGTAATCCATACATCCTAACCCAAACTGGTACTAGGGATAGATTTACATTTTCAAGCACAAAGCCTTCATACCAATGGGTAAGGAAGAGTCCTGCTCTTCCTATAAACCAAGAAACCCCTTTTAGGATTCTATCTCTTTTCTCCTTGAAACAAAAAATGGCTAGGAAAAATCCTTTGGGAAGAAAGGTTAGAATCACTCTTGGAGACTTATAACTCCTATCCATTCATTTTCTCAAGGTTGAAGCCCTTGGCCAAGATTCATTAAATTTACCAAAAATGATGACATTGAAATTTCATATTATTTATAAAATATTATTAAAAATTATGATAATTTTTTAATTTGTTATATTAATATTGTTATTTTTAAATCATTTTTAAATTTTATCTATATTGGTAGTGATTTGAGAAATCATAGCTCAACAGCCAAGGATATCTACAATACTTGAAATTTGATCTTAATGAAATGATATGTTTCCGCAATTAACATTAAAATATTTTTTATTAAAAGATTGGACCCCTATTGGTCAATTATCTTTTAAAACGTGTATTTTATAAATATAAAAATCAATACCACAATTGGTTATGTTTTATTTGTTTACAAATATATTGAAATATATATATTTAAAATATACAATAACAACCAAAGCATACAGTTGGAGGCACATCAAGGGCCACCCTCCCTATGAATAGCAAGAAGAGCCCAAAGCCTTTAGCATTGCGGTGTCCCAACAAGGATAATATATTAATAATTTTGAGATACTTTTTTTTGGTATAAGGTAGAGGTGGTTATAAGGTCCACAAACCTTTTACAAAGTCAAAATGGGCTGGTTCTAGCATCAAGCCCGTATAATCAAAATACAAAATGGATCTTTCTAAGACCCACATTAAGCCATACTTAGAGTCCACAGTCCTATACTTGTCACTTGACTATTCAGGATAAAACAAAAACCAAACAACACCTAGCACTTACTAATACCACTAGGTTGTTATACTGTACACTTGTCACCTCCCGTGCCTCAAGAAATGGGATGCCTTTTCTCGCCTAATTCCATCTCGTCGGATTACTCATCATCAACCCCTCTGATCTCCTGATGCTCTAACAAGTTTGATCTTAGCTCTTCTCTAGAAGCCAACACCAATAGTTCTTGAGGGAAGTTATCCTTCCAAATTTGCATCTCCCCAACAGAAACTGCAATATTTGCCATTAGATCCGTCGCTTGGTTCCCTTCTCTAAAGGTGTGTTGGATTCGGGCATTAACCAAATGAGATTTATGAATATTTGCTTCTAGGATAAGCTCCAAGATGGTCTAGCTGGGGTCTTTATCCTCCTTAATTGCCTTGATTATATTAAGTGAATCCCCTTCAAAGATAACTTCCTTATAACCCTCAAGTCTGGCAATTCTCATTGCTCGCATGCGAGCTCGGGCTTCTGCAAAATGATTTGTTTGAGTTCCCAAAGGCTCTGCAAAGGCAAGGACCACTTTTCCTTCCTCATTTCTCAAAACTCCTGCTCCTGCAGCCCCCGGATTTAATAATTTTGAGATACTAC
Source organism: Wollemia nobilis (assembly GCA_028583015.1). Taxonomy (NCBI): domain Eukaryota; kingdom Viridiplantae; phylum Streptophyta; class Pinopsida; order Araucariales; family Araucariaceae; genus Wollemia; species Wollemia nobilis. The sequence continues at coordinate 4,464,862 of JAQPPZ010002068.1, forward strand.
CTTTAATAATAGTTAATAAAAATTAATTAAATCTATCTTGATGTTCAAGTTTAACAATGGAAATAAATGAAAAATCAATCATTTTAACTAGTTGCTTTAAATGTTAATAAGTTAACATTATAAAATAATATTTAAAGGGTTAATGCTTATAAAGAAATACTATGAACTTTATAGAAAAGAAAGGTTCATTTTCTAATTAAAATAAGTTCATTTCTTTTAATTATTATAAGCAGTGAAGAGTAGGAAATGGTGAGGGTAATTATAAGTTAGTTGGAAGAATCAAGAATGTTTCCTTGTTCTGGGTACTAAGACAAAACAAAGAAAAATGAATACGTAGAGGAAGGCGAAGAGTTTTGAAAAGGTACATAAGGTACATGGTGGGAAGGATTTAACCAAGGCAAGCAGAGCCTTGGATTATAAGCAAAGGAAGGACATCTTCATTCAAATACTCTTATTAAGCAAACTTTGAATCAATAAGGTATGCTACATGCTTGTCATTGCTCTATAGAATCAAAACCTACACTTAAGTTTACTTTACGGTGATTATTTAGAGAATTTTGTGTAATTATTTAAATAATGTTTGTATTTGGAGGTTTATGCCCGTTCTCTTCTCTTTGAAAATGATTTGAGCTAATGGAGTTTTAGCGATTCTGGTTTTATACCAGGTACCCAACTTGGACGCTTGGCCTTGTTTTGCTTCTTGTTTTCATGTGTTCTCCATATTTTCTTTAATGTATGTTTTGACTGCCACCTTCCTAACTGTTTAACCAGAGTAGCCAGTTTTACTAGTTGCTAAATTAACTGAATAACTGCATGTGTTTTATGTATAGTGGTAATTTTATTTGATTGGTTAAAACCATAAGATAGTCTGTTTTTTATATTGGAACAAGAGCGTTTGCTTGTCTTCCATGGCTGCCCTCGAAGCTAATTTAGAACATAATACTTTCGAGATATTTTAGGTAGATACGTCGGTCTTCCTTTTCGAAACGTATTTTTGATTTCTACCTTATTATAGCTGCTTGTGGGGGTACCATAATGCTTAGGAGTGTAAGCCTAAAGGTTTGGCTGCTTTATACTCTTATTTTGCTTTGAGTTTTAATCAATGTTCATGGGCATATCCTTAATGGAACTTTGAATCCCTTATTTAATGCTTGATGTACGTTTTTGTTCTACTTGTGTTCTCCTTCACGACTAGGTGCTTAAATAGCTTAGACGCTTCTTGAAACATTAGACAGGTGGTGCCTTGAGAGTTATGTTTTTTATGGGTGTTGGTTTAGATTATTTCAATTCTCATTCATCCCTTATGATGATTATGACTTGTAACATCCAAATGATGTTATTCAACGCTCAACAATAGGCGTTACTTTCTCTTTGAGAACTTCTTTCTTGAGCATACGTTAAGGAATATATGGATGCCTTGTTTGGATGTTCCAAGTGGTATTGGGCTCTAAATTGCAAGTGGCACTCCAATTTCATGCATGTAAGACTCCCTTCAATGTATCTTATTCCTTGTATACTTATTTCCAATGGACACCCTTTATCTCTTGTCTTGAACGCTTTCTTTCTAAGTGAATGGTGATGTTGTGAGGTTGGCTCTAGCTATGGTGATTCAAGAGCATTGTAATAGTGGTTCTACAGCGCTCCAATGGTGGCTTTAAGTGCTTCATTTCAGCTGGTGATTCGTCCAAGCTATAGCTTGGGTAATGCGCCTTTATTTTCACCTTATAATTTGCTTCTTGCATTGTGTTTTCCTTAGTGCTATCTTCTCTACATTGATATGCAATAAATGATGAGCTCCTTATATATAGCTTGATGTTGTAGGTAAATGTTGCTATAGGCACTGGATTTGGTGGCAGACATGGTATCTTTAGACACCTTGAAACTTGGCTAATGTGAGCCCTTCATTGGCTCTCTTCCTTAGCCTAAAATCTTCTCCTTTACTTTGTTAAAATGGTCGCTTTGTATATATGCTTTGCAAGTTGTTGTAGTGTCTTTGAGACACTGTAGATTTGTCCTATTTTTCTACGTAAGACAAGAATATTATGGTTAAAGAATCTAATGCAAAATGCATTGCAATAGTTAGAATAGAATACCTTAAATTCACACTTATAATTGAGATATTTAAATCTTCTTTTGCGAGCTTTCTTTCTTCCTTGATGAGGCGGCTTCTTTGCACTACTCCTTGGTGGTAAGTGATGATTTGATGTTGTATTCCTTTCTAGACAACTCTCTCCCCTGCTTGATTAACTTAGCAATAATAAATACAAGCTCTTAATCATGCAACTTAACTTTGCACTAATTTGCACCCTTAACTTGAATACTTAATCCACCTATAATAACTAGTATAGTGCAATAGCAATTTCTCCTTATTGCTCATGTAAGCGAACTCTTTAAAAGTAACTTGAAATATGCACTATAATATATGCAACTACCACTTACGGATAATGTCTTCTTTGCTTTAATTAGAAGGTAGGATGTTGATATTTTTCTTTCTTTCGAAATATATCTAACTCCTTTTGTGTGCAGGTTATAACCCTTGTAAAAACTACCTTCTGCGCTCCCTTGAAGACTTTAATATGCAACTTTATTCTTGCAACTTTTAAACTCAAATATGGTGCTTAATGAAATTTAAAAATGAACCGAATAAGTAATGTTTAATTAATGAATCTTTTGCCCCAAAGTTGCTTACCTGGAGATGATGGTTGTCTTAGCAATTTGAATCACCTAACTGATGTCGTGTAATGGATGAAATCATAAGTCTTCCTTGTTGTTTGAAACAACTCTTTAGCTCACCTATTTTTAGCTTTGAAACCCTCTAAATTATTGCCCTAAAACTGTAGTTTGATGTTGATCTAGCACGCACTCAAAGGATTTAGATTAGACTACTACCTTTGCAATAGGTATGCCCCTAAGGTTTAAACCTAGATCTCCTTTTATCTTTGTTTTAATAACACCATCTCCACTAACTTTCTTAGACTTTCTTTAAAATTATTATTAAAATTAAATTTGAGAGATTGAACTTTAGACATTTCTATTTTACTATAATTCAACACAAATCCCTTATGCTAACTCTTTAATTATTGTCTTGACAGAAACATTACAATGGAAAAAGTCATTGGGCTCTTTTAACAAATATCCAAGTTCAATTCATGAGAAGAGTGGCCCCTAATACCCTGTTTTTCAACCTCTTAACAATTGTTTTTTTGAATAACCCTTATCTATATATTCAATACTTATAACCATGAGGCCAGTACTTTTTTCCACATTTCATACTTTTCATAATTAATAACATACATATGAAAGTTAAAATAATACAATAATAATAACAATATTAAGGGAGATACAACCCTGTGAAGTCAAAAATTTGGAACAAGGGCAACGATAATTTTTCAAGTCGCAAAAAATAAAATTGCAAATATTTGCCAGTTAGGGTTTGAATGATGGGAAGAGCAAAGAAGGGCTAGTTCTTCAACAAGACAAGACATTCTATCTAGAATTTATGGAGGTTAAGATTCTCTTGAGGTGAATCTTCCTCATCAATTAACAACTCATGTCCCATAGGTCGTGAAGTGCGAAGGATTAGGGTTTTTTTTCTAAAAAATATCTCATATTTTAGGAGCCATATCTTTGCGAAGAGTTATCCGATTCAACCGATTCTTGAACCAATGTGTGCAAAATTTGAATAGCTTTAAAATGGGTGGTCATATGTAAAAATACAAGCAATATTGAGGGTGACCATGTGAAGTCAACCATTTGGAACAAGGGTAGTGATGATTTTTCAAGTTCCGAAAAATGAAATTGCAAATATTTTCCAGCTAGGGTTTGAATGATGGAACGAGAAATGAAGGGCTAGGACTTCAGCAAGGCAAGACATTCTATTTGGACAAACAATTTTTCAGCCAAGTTTTTTTCCCTTTCTTTATCTTAGAAATTGTGCATGAAAAATTTATAAAGTTTTTATCAAATATTATATTTGCTATAGGACATTTAGATAAATTTCAATAGATTTTGAATTTAAGTTTCCTTTCCATGGATCGATTTATAGTTAAATCCTTAGAATCATCTCTAGTGGTAGAGGTTAGTGAGCGCACCTCAAAGAGATCCTCATTGCTCTAAAATAGGATAGTTTTTGGTAAATTTAATGGGTATTGGCCAAGGGCTTCAACCTTGAGAAAATGGATTGATAGGAGTTGGAAATCTCCATGAATGATTCTATTATATCTTTCCAAAGGTTTCTTCCTAGCCACTTTTTCTTCTAGGGAAGAAAGAGAAATAATCCTAAAAGGGGGTCCTTGGTTTATGGGAAGAGCATGACTCTTCCTTACCCATTGGTATGAAGGCTTTTCACCTAAAAATGTAAATCTATCCCTAGTACTAGTTTGGGTTAGGATGTTTGGGTTGCCCATTGAATTTTAGGAAATATATACCTTCAAGGAAATAGGCAACACTCTAGGAGAATTTCTTGAGATTTCAAATACAACAAAAGATGGATTTTTGGCTATTTATGCTCGAATATTGGTCATGATTGATATAATTAAAGCTTTACCAAAATCAATCATTTTTAAGTATGAGGATAAGATGTGGATCCAAACTATACATTATATAAAAATATAGTTTAGATGTAGAAGATGTCATGAGGTGGAACATATTGAGAGATCATGCCCTAAGAAGAGCCCAACAAAATCATTTGTATAAAACCACAAGAGAAACTTAGAAATGGTTATGGATGATGATGGTTTTCAACTTCCAAAAAATAGATCTAGAAAAATACTAGAAAATAATCAGTGGAGACCAATGAGGAAGGATATTGGAAGAAATACCAACTCCTTTGAGGCTTTAATGAAGAAAATGTAGATCAAAACTTAGAGGATAGAGTACAACAATTTCAACATATTAACAAGGAACCATTTATTCAGAATGATCCTAATTTTAAGGAAGAATATTCTCGATGAACCCAAGGAATGTGTCTCATCAGATTTTGAAGACTCTCTTGAAGTACAAAATGTAATTTTAGAAGTTAATACCTCTGCCATTAAATAGGAAATACCAAAAAATGAGCAAGACAAGTCAAAAGCTTCTATAATAAATCCAGGAGAGGATAAATATGATGAAAAACAAAAGTGTGAAAGAATATTGAGGAATAGAATAATAATATCTACTCCTGATATAGGCAAGGAAAAAGGAGGAAAACCCTTAAATTATCAAGCAACATCCAAGGAAGCAACAACAAATATAGACAAAGGAACACAAATTAATTTGGTTGAACTTCTCTTTACCAAACAACAAATTGATATTGGTAATACACATGAGGGGCCAAAAGCCCCTAATGAGACATGATTATCATCTTTTGGAATATAAGGGGCGTTAATGCCCCCTCAAAGGAGAGGTGTATTAGGGACCTATGTTTAAGTAATAAACCTCATATTCTCTGTATCAAAGAAACTAAAATGACAAAAGAAGAAGTTTCAAAAACTATGAAAGTAGTTGGGAAAGATGTGAATGAGATGCTATGGATTCCGAAGGAGCGACAGGGAAAATTCTAACTTGTTGAAATTATTCTAGAACCTCTTGTGTAACTATTCATAAAACTAGGCATTAGACAACCTCTTTAGTCACTTGCTACTTTGTAGATATTCGTTTCATCCTTATCAATATATCTATGGTCCTACAACTCAGTCAAGTAGATTAGAATTTTGGAGTGGGATCAAAGCCTTTATGAGAAGTAAAGACCAAAAAACCCGATTCATGATCATTGGAGATTTTAATGTCATAACCAAGCTGGATGAAAAATTTAGGGGAATTAGGAAATTGACACAAAGTATGAAATATTTCTTAGCTTTTATGAGTTTGAAGAAGATAACTATACTTGGACCAACAACAGGAGAGGCTAGAACCTAATAGCAGAAAAATTAGATAGATGTATTCTCTTAGATCATTGGCTAGATGAAGGAACTTGTGGTAAAATTAATACCTTAACAAGGATTGGTTCAGATCACTGGCTAATAAGAGTTAAAATGGTGGTAAGTGAATTCAAAAAAAGATCATATTTTAAATACGAGCAGATGTGGGAAGACCATCCTCAATTTGTTGATATGATAGCTCAAATGTGGAATTCTTTAGGTAATGATGGGTTGTATGCTCTTCCAAACCAAATTAAAGATCTGACATATAGATTAAAAGAATGGAACAAAAACACCTTTAGAAATATTTTTGAGAAAATAGAACTAAAAGATAAACTTTCAAAATTCTAAAAAGGTGATGATAATAATCCAAGCTCAGAGGAAAGGGAGTTGCTTAGTGAATATCATAATATTTTGAGTAAGGAAGAGAAATTATGGAGATTAAATTCAAGATAGACTTGGTTAAAAGAAGGTGATAAAAATACAAAGTTTTTCATAGGATGGCTATAGTACAAAGATTAACTTATAGAATTAGTAGAATTAAATAAATATAAGGGTTTTGGATTGAAGATCAAAATGAAATTAGAAAAGAGGTAAATTCGTTTTATCAAAATATTCTAGGTTCAGAGGAGACTGTAGTTCTTAATGATAAACTTCTTCAAGATGTTCCTTCAGTTATAATGAATGAATATAATAGGAAATTGATGGAGCCTATTACTCTAGAAGAAGTTAATTTAGCTCTTTTCTCTTTTAATAAGGATAAATCCCCAGGTCTAGATGGGCTCTCTACAAATTTTTACCAACATAATTGGGATATAGTGAAGGATTATTTATTGGTGGCATTGGAATAGTCTAGGGTAAAACAATACACACCTTATAAAATAAATGCAACATATCTTACCCTAATTCCAAAAAAGAAGGATGTTGAATTGTTTGATTTTTTTAGACCCATAAGCCTATGTAATATGGCATATAAGATTATTTCCAAAATGATGGCGAATAGATTAAGGCCATCGTTAGAAAAAAATATTTTAGAAGAGCAAGGAGGATTTATGAAAGGGAGACAAATTGTGGATGGGATCTTAGTAGCTCATGAAGTTATACATTCAACAACTTCAAGAAAAGAGAAAGTAATAATCTTAAAACTTGATATGAGTAAAGCCTATGATAGGGTTAAATGGGATTTTATTTTTACAGTTTTAGATAAGTTTGGTTTTGGAAAGAAATGGGTTAGATGGATTAAAGCTTGTGTCTCTAAAATTTCTTATTCAGTGTTAGTCAATGGGTTAGTGACATAATATTTTAAAGCCAAGAGAGGCCTTAGACAAGGAGATCTTCTATCTCCTTATTTCTTCATTATTATGGCAGAATTTTTGAGTAGGAACTTAAAAAGGCTTACAAATATGGGCTTATAAGTGGACTCAAGGTTTGTAATAACATCGATAACATCACCCATCAACAGTTTGTAGATGATACAACCCTTTTTGGAAGGACAAGGATAAATGAGGCCAAATATTTGAATAACTTTTTAAAAGACTACAAAAGAGCTTCAGGAAAAAAAGTTAATAGGACTAAATCCAAAATTTACTTAACAATCTTGCTAATATCAAAGCAAGCATTTACAGGTTGTTACAAATGGAGGAGGCAAATTTGCCAATGACTTATCTTAGGATACCTTTATTTGGGGGGAGAATGAGGATAGATTTATGAAATCCTGTTATTAGTAAAGTTCAAAATAAACTTCCAACTTGGAAATGTAGATGGTTATCATTAGGAGGAAGAGTGTAGTTAATTAAGTTTGTTTTACAAGCCATTCCAACATATTATATGTCTTTGTATTCTATGCCAAAATCAGTTGAAAAAAGTTTAATCTATATAATGCGATCCTTTTGATGGTCAGGTTTACATGATAAAATGAAATTTCCTTTGGTGAAATGGAGAAAGTTGTGTAATAATAAAACTAGGGGAGGTCTTGGTTTAAGAGTTCTTAAGAAATGCAAACTTAGATCTTAGGGGAAAAGTTATCTGGAGATTGTACAAAGAGAGTCAAAGATAATGGGCAAGAATTCTTCTAAGTATGTTGATCCAATGACCCAAGTTTAATATTTATTGCATTCTCTCTACCAAATGGTTCTGCTCTTTGGAATGGTTTAAACAAGTCTATTAATCTTATGATTAAAGGTTTAGTATGGGTGGTGGAAACTAGAGAAAAAAATTCTATTTGGATGGATACTTGGTGTGATAAATAATCACTCAATTTAGATCCAATTTTGAAACCTTAGATGAGATTGCTTCAAGAAAAATATGGTGATAGAGTTTCAAACATTTTGTATAAATATCGAGAAGGAAGATACAAATGGAAAGAAGATTTTTTAACAAGTATACAAGACATTAGTTCTACGAGTCAATTGAGTATAAAGATAACAACTGTGATTATTTCAATGGGAGCCAAGGATAAATTGATTTTGGAGTTGAATAGCTCAGAAGAATACACAACAATAAGTGGATATAATGTTCAACACCAACAAAATAATAATATCACTAAAATATGGAGAGATATTTGGGATAGTCCAAGCATTCCTAAAGTTAAAATGTTTGTTTGGCTAGTAGGTCATAGACGAATTTTATCTAGGGATAACCTTATGAAAATGAGTTTCATGTCCCTTCTCAATGTGTTTTCTATAATAAGGAGGAGAGTATAAACCATCTCTTAGGGCATTGTAGTATAGAATCTATGGCAATGGATTCTTAATATGTTTGGTAAATACATGGTGATGAATAGCAAAATTGAAGATTGGTTAAAGCAATGGTAGAGCACTTATAAAAGTGAGGCTTTATAGACAATATATGATATATCAAAAGATATAATATTTTGGATTATATGGTTAAAAAGGAAAAGAAGATTTTTTAAAGGAAAGGAAAACGGTGTAGAGGTAATAAAAAAGAAGATATGTTTAGACATAGAGGAGTCTAAACCAACCCTATCAACTCACCCAGTACCTAATTTGGAAGCAAACAACCTTGATAGATGGAGTCAAGGCATTAAATGGAATTATGATGTTGGGTACAAGAGAAGCAAAACGAAGGCAAAGAATATAAAGTAGAAACCACCAGATGTGGAGTGGGTTAAATTAAATTTTGATGGAGCATCTAAAGGAAATCCAGGACCAGCAAGAGGAGGAGGAATAATTAGAAATAATAGAGGAGATATTTTATCTTATTATGCTTTCAATAGTGGATTTAAGACAAATAATGAAGCTGAAGCTTGGGCAACTTTAAAAGGGTTAAAATTATGTAAACAAATGAAATGGAATAGAGTATGGATGGAAGGTGATTCTCTCATAGTAATTAATTAATACAATTTTGAGGAAAGCAAAGGCTCCATGGAACATACAATAGATAATTGTGGAAATTCAAGAACTTGCTCAAGAGTTTGAAGAAATTAGGTTTACACATATATTAAGGGAAGGAAACAAATGTGCAAATAAGCTAGCCAATAGAGGGGTTTTGATTGAGGATTGTGAAGTTAAATTCTCCTTTCCATGGTTAGAGGAAGTAGAAAGTTTAGTTGAAGTTGACAAAAAAATGTTGATTGCCTGAATCAATTTATGATTGAGATTTAATTTAATGTTTTCCATTGGTATTATCTACTTTATTTTGTAACAATAATGTGCTTTATTTTAGACTAGTTATTATAATTATTATGGTTGCACTTGTGTTTCAGGAAGAAAACTAGCACTCTAGATTTGGTAAAGCTGACTATGATAGTACGATATTTTGAAAATATTACTCTACTAAGATGCAAGACATATATAATAGAGGTGAAGTTTTGGCATTGTAAAGGTTGTTATAGAAAAATGTTTAGAAAGTTGCTAAATTATTGATTAATTGTATTCATACAAAAATTTAAATAGATCCAGAAAATAAAATCAAGAATTCAAACATTTTATGTAAAATGATGTAGGTTTCTAGTTATAGCATCTCAATTGAGATGAGAAGTATATCTATTTGTAAACTCTCAAGTCTAAAGAAGAGATATATAATTTGTCAAAGGTGAGGAAGCTGAATATAACCTCTTATTATCCATCAAAAAACAATAATAATATTATTTTAATTTAAAAAAAAAACTTAGGTGTTTGATCTTTGATTTTCTTATATTACATTCTATCCAAATTAGGATTTGGGTAGTTAGATCTTTGGCTTTTATGCCTTACAACACCTTAATGCATGAGCTTGTTTTAACATACAATGTTGTTGAGTGCTATTGTCCTTTCTAAACTGCAAACGTGTATTAACATTATAAGGCATTATTTTATTTCAGAAATTATAAAACTATTTTTTTAACCGAGAGAATAGAAATAATAAACATATATTAAAACATTTATTGGAGCAAAGTTTTAGAAAATAATATTAACAAAATTGTAATCTAAAGAGTTTTAGAGCATAAACTTCTATCAACAAAAAGCGATGCTAGAGGAAAGAAACACGTAAATATAAGTTAGTTGTAGGGAAAATCGAATTTTCTAAAATTTATTATAGTAGTATGATAAATAATTATGTTTATCAATGAACTTGGTCTTTGTATTATGACTTCTGGTTATTAATCACTTAAGAGGAGGAGGTATTAAAGTGGAACAAAATTCCATAACATAGGAATATGCCACTAGGAAATAAACAACTTGCAATGAGAACAACATCACATGAACCGGTTAGAAAGCAAGAGGGCCAACTACCCCCCACACACATGTCGTGACTCGATGTTAATAGGGGTGAGGAATCCCACATAAGCGGGACCAAGGGCTTGCACCTTTAAGCCTGCTACCCCATTGGCAAAGAGTTTGGCAAGTGTTGGGGCTCATAAACCACTCAAGTCCCACAACCGGGTCAATGTGGGATTATTAACACACACACACACACACACACACACACACACACACTACAATAGAGGAGGTATTAAAGTGGAATGGAATTCCATCATGGGAATATGCCACTGGAAATAAACAGCTTGTATGGGAACAACATCACATGAACCGGTTAGAAAGCAAGAGGGCCAACTACCCCCCACACACATGCCGCGACTCGATGTTAATAGGGGTGAGGAATCCCACATAAGTGGGACCAAGGACTTGCACCTTTAAGCATGCTACCCCATTGGCAAAGAGTTTGGCAAGTGTTGGGGCTCATAAACCACTCAAGTCCCACAATCGGGTCAATGTGGGATTATTAACACACACACACACACTACACTAAGTAGAGGAGGTATTAATGTGGAACGAAATTCCATCATGGGAATATGCCACTAGGAAATAAACAACTTGTATGGGAACAACATCACATGAACCAGTTAGAAAGCAAGAGGGCTAACTACCCCCCACACACATGTCGTGACTCGATGTTAATAGGGGTGAGGAATCCCACATAAGTGGGACCAAGGGCTTGCACCTTTTAAGCCTACTACCCCATTGGCAAAGAGTTTGGCAAGTTTTGGGGCTCATAAACCACTCAAGTCCCACAACCGGATCAATGTGGGATTATTAACGCACACACACACACTACACTAACTAAGTAGAAGAGGTATTAAAGTGGAACGAAATTCCATCATAGGAATATGCCACTAGAAATAAACAACTTGTATAGGAACAACATCACATGAACCGATTAGAAAGCAAGAGGGCCAACTACCCCCCACACACATGTCGTGACTCGATGTTAATAGGGGTGAGGAGTCCCACATAAGTGGGACCAAGGACTTCCACCTTTAAGCCTGCTACCCCATTGGCAAAGAGTTTGGCAAGTGTTGGGGCTCATAAACCACTCAAGTCCCACAACCAGGTCAATGTGGGATTATTAACGCACACACACACTAACTAAGTAGAGGAGGTATTAAAGTGGAACGAAATTCCATCATAGGAATATGCCACTGGAAATAAACAACTTGTATAAGAACAACATCACATGAACCGGTTAGAAAGCAAGAGGGCCAACTACCCCCCACACACATGTCGTGACTCAATGTTAATAGGGGTGAGGAATCCCACATAAGTGGGACCAAGGGCTTGCACCTTTAAGCCTGCTACCCCATTGGCAAAGAGTTTGGCAAGTGTTGGGGCTCATAAACCACTCAAGTCCCACAACTAGGTCAATGTGGGATTATTAACACACACACACTACACTAACTAAGTAGAAGAGGTATTAAAGTGGAATGAAATTCCATCATAGGAATATGCCACTAGAAATAAACAACTTGTATGGGAACAACATCACATGAACCGGTTAGAAAGCAAGAGGGCCAACTACCCCCCACACACATGTCGCGACTCGATGTTAATAGGGGTGAGGAATCCCACATAAGTGGGACCAAGGACTTGCACCTTTAAGCCTGCTACCCCATTGGCAAAGAGTATGGCAAGTGTTGGGGCTCATAAACCACTCAAGTCCCACAACCGGATCAATGTGGGATTATTAATGCACACACACACACTAACAAAGTAGAGGAGGTATTAAAGTGGAATGGAATTCCATCATAGGAATATGCCACTAGGAAATAAACAGCTTGCATAATAACAACATCACATGAATCGGTTAGAAAGCAAGAGGGCCAACTACCTCCCACACACATGCCGTGACTCGATGTTAATAGGGGTGAGGAATCCCACATAAGTGGGACCAAGGGCTTGCACCTTTAAGCCTGCTACCCCATTGGCAAAGAGTATGGCAAGTGTTGGGGCTCATAAACCACTCAAGTCCCACAACCGGATCAATGTGGGATTATTAACGCACACACACACACACACTACAGTAGAAGAGGTATTAAAGTGGAACGAAATTCCATCATGGGAATATGCCACTAGAAAATAAACAACTTGTATAATGGGAACAACATCACATGAACCGGTTAGAAAGCAAGAGGGACAACTACCCCCCACACACATGCTGTGACTCGATGTTAATAGGGGTGAGGAATCCCACATAAGTGGGACCAAGGACTTGCACCTTTAAGCCTACTAACCCATTGGCAAAGAGTATGGCAAGTGTTGGGGCTCATAAACCACTCAAGTCCCACAACTGGATCAATGTGGGATTATTAACGCACACACTGCACTAACAAGTAGAGGAGGTATTAATATGGAACAAAATTCCTCATGGAAATATGCCACTAGGAAATAAATAGCTTGTATAAGAACAACGTCACATGAACCGATTAGAAAGCAAGAGGGCCAACTACCACCCACACACATGTCGTGACTCAATTTTAATAGGGGTGAGGAATTCCACATAAGTGGGATCAAGAACTTGGACATTTAAGCCTGCTACCCCATTGGCAAAGAGTATGGCAAGTGTTGGGGCTCATAAAACACTCAAGTCCCACAACTGGATCAATGTGGTATTATTAACGCACACACACACACACTACAGTAGAGGAGGTATTAATGTGGAACGGAATTCCTCATGGGAATATGCCACTAGGAAATAAACAACTTGTATAAGAACAACATCACATGAACCATTTAGAAAGCAAGAGGGCTAACTACCCCCCACACACATGCCGTGACTCGATGTTAATAGAGGTGAGGAATCCCACATAAGTGGGACTAAGGACTTGCACCTTTAAGCTTGCTACCCGATTGGCAAAGAGTATGGCAAGTGTTGGGGCTCATAAACCACTCAAGTACCACAATTGAATCAATGTGGGATTATTAATGCACACACACACTACAGTAGAGGAGGTATTAATGTGGAAGGGAATTCCTCATGGGAATATGCCACTAGGAAATAAACATCTTGTATAAGAACAACATCACATGAACCGGTTATAAAGCAAGAGGGCCAACTACTACCCACACATGTCATGACTCGATTTTAATAGGGGTGAGGAATCCCACATAAGTGGGACCAAGGACTTGCATCTTTAAGCCTGCTACCCCATTGGCAAAGAGTATGGCAAGTGTTGGGGCTCATAAACCACTCAAGTCCCACAACTAGATCAATGTGGGATTATTAACGCATACACACACTACAGTAGAGGAGGTATTAATGTGGAACGAAATTCCTCATGGGAATATGCCACTAGGAAATAAACAACTTGTATAAGAACAATCTCACATGAACCGGTTAGAAAGCAAGAGGGCCAACTACCCCCCACACATATGCCGTGACTCGATGTTAATAGGGGTGAGGAATCCCACATAAGTGGGACCAAGGACTTGCACCTTTAAGCATGCTACCCCATTAGAAAAGAGTATGGCAAGTGTTGGGGCTCATAAACCATTCAAGTCCCACAATTGGATCAATATGGGATTATTAACGCACACACACACTACAGTAGAAGAGGTATTAATGTGGAACCAAATTCCTCATGGGAATATGCCACTAGGAAATAAACATCTTGTATAAGAACAACGTCACATGAACCGGTTAGAAAGCAAGAGGGCCAACTACCCCCCACACACATGTCGTTACTCGATGTTAATAGGGGTTAGGAATACAACATAAGTGGGACCAAGGACTTGCACCTTTAAGCCTGCTACCCCATTGGCAAAGAGTATGGCAAGTGTTGGGGCTCATAAGCCACTCGAGTCCCACAACTGGATCAACGTGGGATTATTAATGCACACATAAACTACATTAGAGGAGGTATTAATGTAGAATGGAATTCCTCATGGGAATATGCCACTAGGAAATAAATAGCTTGTATAAGAACAACATCACATGAACCGACTAGAAAGCAAGAGGGCCAACTACCCCCCACACACATGTCGTGACTCGATGTTAATAGGGGTGAGGAATCCCACATAAGTGGGACCAAGGACTTGCACCTTTAAGCCTGCTACCCCATTGGCAAAGAGTATGGCAAGTGTTGGGGCTTATAAACCACTCAAGTCCCACAACTGGATCAATGTGATGTTATTATATTTATGAAGATTTGAACTTAGTTTTTGAATTTTGACTTAATGATATTAATTTTTTAAAGAGATAGTTAGTTAGGAGTATTTTTATTATGTTGTATTAGTGGGTTAGGGACTTGTTGACAATTTTGTCACATTTCTTAAGGGGTATAAAAAGAAACAAGTTTTGTATAGTGTTGTGTAAAGATTTTGCTTTGTTATTTTTATTTTGAAAAGTTGTAGCAATTTTGGCTTCCAATGCCACCCATTTGTACATAAAGTAGAAAAAAAAGAACTTCGCTGCCAAACAAGCTAGACAAAAGAGCTTCGTCGAAGGAAAATACAAATAGCTTCGCACCCGAAGCATTTCCAGCAGCTACTTCGGGCGAAAGTTGAGTGAAGCGGTGTTCAAAGGAAAAGAGAGCTTCGCACCCGAAGCATTTTCAATACTACTTCGGGTGGAGTTTTTTGTGAAGTAATATCATCGAAGTAAAATACAAGGATAGCAATAGAAGAACTTCGAGCCTGAAGCGCTTCAAGAAGCTACTTCGGGCAAGATTTCTGTGAAGCATTGTGCCGAAGAGAAATACAAAGGAGAAGGAAGAAAACTACTTCGCATCCAAAGTATTTCCATCAGTCACTTCGGACAGAAAATCAGCGAAGCGAAACTCAAGGAGCATTGAAAATGCTTCGCCAAGAAGTTGTCGAAGCACTCACTTCGGGCCCCTCCATCAGCAAACCACTTTTTTGCCAAAAGTTCATTGCGAAGCATTTTCTTTGGCTAATTTTTGAAGACAATTGCTTCAGCCTAAACCTTCCCGAACCATAGTTTTGAAAAAGGATCGCAGCGAAGCATTTCTCGAAGGCATCAGCGAAGTAATTTAATCAGCGAAGCGACAAAGAGGAAGAGACCCATTTTGCGAAGTAAATATGCTTCGACACTCCCCAACCCCAAAGCAGTTTTGTGAAGCTCAGTTTTGCGAAGTATAATCCAAGGAGGAGTTTTGCTTCGGCCCAGAACCATTGCGAAGCGAAGTAGTGAATGAGAACTTAGCGAAGCGCTTCACGAGCACGCGTTCCAAGCTGGGTATTTTCCTGAGGTGATCAAGTGCCTCATAAATGCAATTTTTGTGCCCAGCAAGCTCGCTACTCATTTTTGGCAATCAAAAATGAAGTATCAAGCCATGATGGAGAGCCCGACGAACATGGCGGCCACTTGAGCACCACACCCGAAGACCAAGGACGTCTAGAAGGCTCATCAATGCACCTTTCCATGGTTGACCCGGTTGTAGTTGCCAGTTTTGGTAATAGATTTGAAAGCTTGGTCACGAGAGCCTCGGGGAGCCGATTCTCACAGCTCGAGGGCATACTCTTCTTCGCTATGTAATTATGATTCAAAGGCCCGGGTCCTCTATAAAAACCCAGGCATTGTAATGGAAAATGGGGGGGAACTATCTGCTAGAAAGCTGCTATAGCTTGATGTCCTGCGATTAATACTAAGAGTTTTGAGCTCAATTCTTCTCTTTTATGCTGCCTTCTGGGCTTGATTCTTTTGTCTTTCCTCGTTTGTATGTTGGATGCTAAATCCTACGTCTGGTGTGTGATCGGGGACTATGCCCTGAAACTCGTTGTGAAGGATACATAGGAGTTGAAAGACGTCGTATTGGATTTCTTTTATGCTGCCTTCTGTGCTTGATTCTTTTGTCTTTCCTTGTTTGTATGTTGGATGCTGAATCCTGCGTCCGATGTGCGATTGGGGAATGTACCCTGAAACTCGCCTGAAGGATACATAGGAAAATTTATATTGCGTTCCTTTCGTTTATCTTTGGTGTTCTTTGCTTCTATTCAAGTTGCTAGCTGGTGATCGTGCTTTCTATTCTCTCCCACCCTTTATATCACTGATTTCTCTAACCCTAACTCCTTTTATCTCTTTCCTGCACTCTTGTCTTCAAACACCCAAGTAGTTTAGCATAGGAGCCGGCCTTTCTCCGGAGATTGGTATGAGGGGCATCTCTTCCCTTCGGCCTTTCAATGTTGGTCCAGGTCTAGGGCGCATACATTTACTCAAAATCCTTTCCTAGGCAGATTTGATGACCAAAAGGACTATAAAAATATATATGAGAGATATGATATGATATTTTTAATTTTTTTTAAATTATTAAATTATTAAAAATTATAATTTGTGTGTATTTATAAAATATAAAAGTATTTTAAATGATATTAATATATTTTTTAATTTGTTTAGTATGATAAACCCTTACAATCAACATATAGGGTTGAACAGTCTCTTTTCGACCATGATCCTTCAGTAAATCCAAGAGCTATGTTTATAAATAGGGAATTTAACACACAACCACCACACACCCATCCCTTCACACACTCGCCCATGTTGCGGTTTGAACCTTGGACCTCCCGAAGAAGAGCCAAAGCGTGAACTGTTACGTTGTCCCACTGGGACATTAAACAATATTAATATTAGAGAGAAAGAAGATATGAACAAATAACTTAAGGGTTCTCGTCTTAAAGATATAAATTAAAATAAAATAGACATTGCAATTGGTAGATTTTGAAGATATAAACTTAAATAAAATGCAACCACAAGTATGGAAATAAGTGCAATGTTTTTTTTTTTGTTTTTTTTGAATTTACATGGTGGAATCGGTAGCCGCCATGAATCCGGGAAGGCTGTCCGACTTTTATGGCCGCCACAGTATTTTGCGTTGTCCTTAGAAGTCGCCACATAGATCTTCGTGCAGTCCTCCCTATAACCACCATGCCACAATCATTTTAAACCTTTTATGCTGCTGAAAGCACCAGGAAAGGGACAAGCGTTCAGTCCAACGAAGCCCGAGATTTGAACCTTGGACCTCTGCCCTCCTTATGGGGTTTGGATGAACCAATTGGTCTACACCTCGGACCTAATAAGCATGCAATGTTATAAGTATGATAATGGCTAAATAACATGCATGAAAATATGATAAAAAGTTTTGAAAGTACTAAAAAAAAAACCATTAATGAAAGCTCACGAAAATATACAATGTTATTCAATGGAGGTCACTACCTCTCCATTTTATAAAAATGATCTACATTGTATCTACTACTATTCTACCTATGCACTCCAAAATCCTCTCTTTCTTCTACTCTAAGAAGGATTTTCTATAATGAGACACAACTCGTTGCCTTCCATATTCCTACGACACCTCACTATTATATTCTAAGTACTCATGTATATGTGGACTACATGCACATTTACATCATTGCACATTCTAACACTTATGCATTTATTACATTGCTTTAAGCAAATACTTAAATCCTTATAAACTCCTAATCTAAATATGTACCCATGATGGTACATTAGTAAGAACCAAATAATGTAATATATTCCAACACTTCTTCCTCTCTAATATTAATATCGCTTAAAATATTCTTTAATATATATATATATAAGATATGTGTGGTTTTTATTGGGGTCACTTGCATCAAAAATAACAATTTATTACATTTACTACTAGGTTAATTAAACCATATCCAACTTGTCTTTCTACCAAAATATTCTTCATCTTCCTCAAACTACCATGTTTTTGTAATCCACTCCTTGGTATCACTTTCATCAAGAAAGAAGATCTACCCTAGCTAGTTGCCTTCTAAAATTTGAATTTTACCAAGAAAAAAATCAACACCATTATCATATGGGATGAGCTCAACCGGTTAAACACCTTGACTTTCAAGGTGGATACCTTTGTTAGAATCTTATTAAGTGATACATGCATAGTTACTATAATATTAGAGCATAGTCACTAGGTAATATGAGCAGGCCTCGTTTCAATCCTATATAACCAATTTTCTAATAAAAGAATATCATCATTGCAATTCACTAACTTACCTCTTGTTGTATTTATTCCCCATAAATATTATGAAACAAATTAAAGAATTATAGCAATAGTAGTAGCAATTCAATAATGCGTAAATATCATATTACCCAATGATAATAATAACTCAGATCCAATTGCCAAAAATCAAATATGCAATAATCAAATCCCATATTCAAATCAATTCAAATTCTTACCCATTTGGAGAGGGTGAAGTTGTTTGAAATTTGAGGTAATTTGAGGCAGTTTATGTTGTCATTGATGTCACATGGATCACATTGAGTTTTGTTGGCCAAAATATTTCATAAATAAGCATTTATGATATTTTGGAAAGCATGGCTATTTATAGGGTTTTTGTGAAAACCAAGACAGTCAAAATAAAAGGATTTATTTAAAACCATGAATGGCAGATTTGAAATGGGTTTTTCTTAAAACCCAGGTTGGCTTTTTGTTTCATCGAAAAAAATGCCCCGGTGAAGGAGATAATTAATTTTAAATATTTAAGTTTAAATTTTAATCATTTAAAATTAAAATTAAAATTAATATTTTATTATTGCCGACATCAAAAAGGAGGAGGCAAATAATATTAAGTCATAGCCGACATCAAAATAAAAAGGTGGGCATATATAAATATGCCA
The DNA here is from genome assembly GCA_028583015.1 of Wollemia nobilis. NCBI lineage: Eukaryota > Viridiplantae > Streptophyta > Pinopsida > Araucariales > Araucariaceae > Wollemia > Wollemia nobilis. Next base: position 4,484,154 of record JAQPPZ010002068.1, read on the forward strand.
CTAAACTTTTTATTTTCTCTAAGTCCTCAACGAAGATAATCCGTTTGAAGCACTAAGGGAGCAAAAGTGTCGTATTCGTTTGAAAACCAACGAAGAGAAGAGGGAACAAAGGTAAGGGAGGTTCCTTACCTATCATCGTAGGTGCTTATGGCCTAGCGAAAATAGGAATGTGCGTAAGGTATTTAAGTGCCAATAGATTCGAAGTTTGAATCCCACCGGCACTGGTTTTTACAAGGTAAAAAGGGAGAACCTTTTGCGCACGTGGTTTTTGAGGGTAAGTTTGGAGGAAGCAAGAAGGAGGTCTTGCACTCTTGGTTTCTATGTGAACGGTTGGCTCACGTGGTTGGTAGCACTGCGGTTTGAGTGGTTCAGGGGCAACGACATGGAATCGAATCCTACTGAGGTTAAAGGCAAGTTATTAATTTTTCCAAATATTTTATTTTTCTAAGGTTGCCCTAGGAGAGATAAGGTTTGTGGTGCATGTTGTGAAAAGGAAATATGTCTGGTGATTTACCTTTTAGAAGTTTATCATATTATATATCGTTGGAAAGCTTATTTCAAGGGCTATTTGATTATTTTGTTTAGAAGGAGAAATAAGGTGTATATAAAGAGATAATTCTATTTTTGTAAAAGGGTTCAAGTAAAGGTTGTTTTATTCTTTTCAAAGTGTGTTGAGTGTGGCAGATTTTACAAAGGGGTTTCTTCATCTTGATAAAATGTATGGGCACATTATCCTATTGATTGTTTATGGTGGTTGATTTATGAAATATAATTGGAGGGAAAAATATTGTTTGTGCTTTCCTTTTTGAAAGTGGTTGATTGAATGCTTCAAGGTTTTTTGAATTGAGAGTTGTGTTTAAACCTTGTTTTATAAGCATAGTTTTTGAAGCCCATTGGTTGTGAAAGAACTTGAGTTAGAAAAGAACATGAGTATCATTGTTATGTGAGATTTGTAATTGAGCATTGTTGGAAATATTTGAGTTGGTTGATACATACTTGGACTAGGGTTGTGTGAGGAAGAATTATCCCCTGTGGTGATTAGTTGAGATTGAGTTTAGAACATATTGAGTCTCTAACAATTCTCTTTATGGTTCTATAATACTTGGGTTGAGTTGAGTTGAATAAGCCTAGTCAAGTAATGTGTGAAGTGATTGTTCAAGTCTTATGAAATAAACTATTCCATTATTCTGATTTGATTTGAGTTGAGATTGAGATTAGAACATATTGAGTCTCTAACAATTCTCTTTATGCTTCTATGAGTTGCATTGAGTTGAGTTGAGATCATTGTGGATCATTGTTGTCATCCATTGAAGAGTACATTACCATTCATTGTTGAGTTCGTATTTGATATTTGTCTTGATAGATTTGTAGATGAGATTTGAGTGCTACTTGAGCATGATTGATTGAGCCTTTGAGAAGGTATTTGTGGAAAATTTTGATAAAGCTTTGTGGACAGTTTTGGAGCAGAGATTTATGGGTAGATTTGTGCATAGTTTTGGGATAGTTTTGGGACATATTTGTGGATATATTTGGGACAGTTTTGGGTAAGTTCTTGGTGAGCTTGCTATAGCAGATTTGGAAAAGTTCCTAGTGAGTTTGTTATTCAGTTTGGACAAGTTCTGTGTGAGCTTGTTATTCAGATTTGGATAAATTCTATGTGAGCTTGTTATTCAGTTTTGGACAAGTTCTATGTGATCTTGTTATTTAGATTTAGACAAGTTATGTGTGAGCTTGTTATTAAGCTTTGGACAAGTTCTATTGGAGCTTGTTATTCAAATTTGGACAAAATCAGTGTGAACTTGTTATTGCCTAGCTTTGAGCATATCAAAGAAATCATTGTATGGGATATTTCTATGGAAATATTATAAGGAGATCAACTTGTGGAGTACCCCTCATTGGGGGAACCACATTAAATCTTGTGTCTCAATTGTGTGTGGTGACTTGTGCTCTTGCTTACTATTGCTATCTGAGTTATTAATGCACACTGCTATATTTGGTTATTGTAATTAAGGACATTAATTGATATTGATTTTGAAAGAAAGTAAAAAGTGGTCTTATACTGTTCACTTCCCCTCTCAGTATAAGCTTGTGTTCTTCAATTAGTATCAGAGCGGGTTCCTTCGGAAAGACTAACAACTTGAGGGCAGATTCTATAAGAACACAGATGGCTTCACATAATGGATCATCTACAAATAAAGCTCCATTGTTTGATAGTAACAATTATGCTTTCTGGAGCATGAGGATGAATAACTACTTGATATCTCAAGGATATGAGGTATGACAAATGGTTGAAAAAGAGTATAGGATTGAAGGCATTGAGTTAGGGGGAGCAGCCTCCAAAAAGAGTATTGAGTTAGGAGGAACAACCTCCATAGAGAGTATTGAATCAGGGGAAGCAGCTTTGATTTTCAGAGTTGGTTTTTGTAGTGATTGTGGTGATTTGCATTAGAGGTGTTGCCATCAATGACAAAGGGGATATTGTTGGAAATTTGAGGTAATTTGAGGCAATTTATGTTGTGATTGATGTCACATGGATCACATTGAGTTTTGGTGGCCAAAATATTTCATAAATAAACATTTATGATATTTTGGAAAGCAAGGCTATTTACAAGGTTTTTGTGAAAAGGCAGGCAAAATAAAAGGATTTATTTAAAACCATGGATGGCAGATTTGAAATGGGTTTTTCTTAAAACCCAGGTTGGCTTTTAATTTCGTCAAAAAAGGTGCCCCAGTGAAGGAGATAATTAATTTTAAATATTTAAGTTTAAATTTTAATCATTTAAAATTAAAATTAAAATTAAAATTAAAATTAAAATTAAAATTGAAATTAATATTTTATTATTGCCGACATCAAGAAGGAGGAGGCAAATAATATTAAGTCATAGCCGACATCAAAAGAAAAATATGGGCATATACAAATATGCCACTAAAATTTTTATTTTCTATAAGTCCTCAACGAAGATAATCCGTTCAAAGCGCTAAGGGAGCGAAGTGTCGTATTCGTTTGAAAACCGGCGAAGAGAAGAGGGACAAAGGTAAGGGAGGTTCATTACCTATCATCGTAGGTGCTTGTATCCTAGCAGTAAGAGGAAGGCGTGTAAGGTGTTTAAGTGCCAGCAGATCCAAAGTTCGAATCTCTCCGACACTGGTTTTTGCAAGGTAAAAAGGGAGAACCTTTTGCGCACGTGGTTTTTGAGGGCAAGTTTGGAGGAAGAAAAAAGGAGGTCTTGTGCTCTTGGTTTATATGTGAGTGGTTGGCTCACATGGTTGTTGGCACCACGGTTTGAGTGGTGCAGGGGCTGGGACATGTGATCGAATCCTGCTGAGGTTAAAGGCAAGTTATTAATTTTTCCAAATATTTTATTTTTCTAAGGTTGACCTAGGAGAGATAAGGTTCGTGGTGCATCTTGTGAAAAGGAAATATTTTTGGTGATTTTTATTTTATAAGTATATCATATTATATATCGTTGGAAAGCTTATTTCGAGGGCTATTTGATTATTTTGTTTAGAAGGAGAAATAAGGTGTACATAAAGAGCTATTTCTATTTTTCTAAAAGGATTTAAGTAAAGGTTGTCTTGTTCTTTTCAAAGTGTGTTGAGTGTGGAGGATTTTCCAAAGGGGTTTCTTCATCTTCATAAAAGGTATGGGCACATTCTCCCATTGATTGTTTATGGTGGTTGATTTCTGAAATATAAGTGAAAGGAAAATGATTGTTTGTGGTTTCCTTTTCGAAAGTGGTTTATTGAATGCTTCAAGGTTTTTTGAATTGAGAGTTGTGTTTAAACCTTGTTTTATAAGCATAGTTGTTGAAGCCCATTGGTTGTGAAAGAACTTGAGTTAGAAAAGAACACGAGTATCATTGTTATGTGAGATTTGTAATTGAGCATTATTGGAAACATTTGAGTTGGTTGATACATACTTGGACTAGGGTTGTGTGAGAAATAATTGTTTCTTATGATGATTAGTTGAGATTGAGTTTAGAACATATTGAGTCTCTAACAATTCTCTTTATGGTTCTATAAGACTTGGGTTGAGTTGAGTTGAATAAGCCTAGTCAAATGATGTGTGAAGTTATTGTTCTAGTCCTATGAAACAAACTATTTCATTATTCTGATTTGAGTTGAGTTGAGATTGAGATTAGAACATATTGAGTCTCTAACAATTCTCTTTATGCTTCTATGAGTTGACTTGAGTTGAGTTGAGATCATTGTGGATCATTGTTGTCATCCATTGAAGAGTACATTGCCATTCATTGTTGAGTTCATCTTTGAGCTTTGCCTTGATAGATTTGTGGATGATATTTGAGTGCTACTTGAGCATGATTGATTGAGCCTTTGAGAAGGTATTTGTGGAGCGAGTTTGAGAAAGCTTTGTGGACAGTTTTGGGGCAGATTTATGGACAGATTTGTGGATAGTTTTGGGATAGATTTGTGGACAGATTTGGGACAATTTTGGGTAAGTTCTTGGTGAGCTTGCTATAGCAGATTTGGAAAAGTTCCTAGTGAGCTTATTATTCAGTTTTGGATATTCTAACATTACAAGTGCCAAGTGCCAAAGACGACATAATGACAAGTGCCAAATACGGCATAATGCACATTATAATATTCTAACATTACCCCTTAATGTACACTAACCTAACTATAAAAAAAAAAGTCAACGTTAGATAACATTCCCCCTTAATTTTGACTTCTCTAAAAGAACCCTATCATCCTCCTTTATTACATGATTTGGTCTAGGCTCGTGCTCTTTGCACTTGGCTCTCCAACTATAAATAATGCTAGATCAATAGTGTATACATCTTAGTCTATTGCCTCAGGGTTAGCCACTTCCATGGGTTTGTTGTCTCTAGGTCAGTCGTCTAAGTGCCTCTGGTTCATCCTGGGTACCTCAAGGTCAACCACTTCTGGGTCTGTTACCTCTGCAGGTCATACTCTAGATATGTTGCCTCTCGTAGGTCATTAACTAGGTTCACCATGAATATCATCCCCTCTCATGGTGAAACATAATTTAGAAGGTGTCGGTTTTTGCCAAAAATGTACCTTAATACAAAATAAATACAAGCCATGAAATACAATAAAAAATGAGCCATAAAATCCAAATGTGGAGGAGAAGAAGAAAGAAGAGAATAGAATCTTCTGAAGTGTCTTTGTCCGTAGTCTTCAGAAGTTGATCCGAAAAAGTCCTTGGATAGAGTCTATGGTGTCTATGTCTATAGTCCCTAGAGTAAGTGTCCTTATGGTAATAACCTCATCTTATCGTAATTCATGGGTAACCGAGTCGTTGCATCCGCTAAGTGTGATAGAGGAGAATACTAGATACTAGGTTCACTTACATAGAGTGTCGGGTTCAACCGAAAATGTACTCTAGAATACAATAATATTTGAGGCTAAAAAATACAAATGAAATAGTCTCAAAATTACAATTGGACACCACCAATGTGTCCGTATCAAAAAAATATTTTTGATGACTATAAATACCCCTATGTTCCACTCTCAATGGGGCTTTCAACTTGTGGAAAGAACAACATCATATGGATTATCATATTTTGAATTTGAAAAACAATTAATGGCCATGTTGGCCTTCGACTCCAATTCTACTCTCCATGTGGAAAAGCATTAAAAAATGGTCTGAGACGACCACATTTTCGTAGGCAGTTCGCTTTTCACTAAAAAACAATATTATGCCCATACAAATTTTAAAAAGTGATCCCTCCACTTTTAAAAAAATAATGTCCCTTTAATAAAGTGCAAATTCAAAAACATGCCCCTTATAATAGAGATATTTTCTTATTAAATTAAATGCCCCTCACGTTGATTTTGAAAAAAAAGGCTTGTTTAATCTTTATATGAGTGGAGTGGCCATTGTTCGCCACTAAATGCTCGTCAAAATTAAAGTTAACAACGACAACTAAGGTTGACGGACACACTAAGCATCCTGTCATTGCAACTGTGTGTTCCCCTCATCAACATCCTTTCCCACATAAGAAACCATTAAAATTCAAACCACACTAAAAAACACCACATGGACGGTAGAGGACCACTTCACACGTACACCTACTGCATGTCAGTTCAAATGAAACAAAGTGAAAACACATCACATTAAAAATCGCCCATCTCCTTTCGTTGTGGACAGACAGTTTCGTAGATCACCATACTCATGTGCTTTCTTCAACGGGCACAACAAACAACAGAACACAAAGGAAGATGGGGCCATGTAATAAATCCCACACATCACCTTCGAGGGAAAGGGAAATTTACCTTTCAATCACGACCACACCACCTTGAGACTGCATCATCACCATTCGTTGCTCCTTTGAGGATCTTTCATACTACAGACGTCGACTCCTCATTGCATAGATTTATGATCTAGTTAAAAAACAATTCAACCTATGTGCACTTCTCCACTCATCCACGTGTAGAAAAATGGCTTCTCATCCATCTTGGCATCCCAAAGGCATGAAAAAATGCACCGATGCTCTCTCTGCAATCTGGTTTCATATCTTACTCCAGGATAATGATGCTTAGAATCTTCATCCTCCAGCAGGATTTGATGGCAGCAACAACGAGCAAACTCCTTCAGATCTGAGAGCAAATGTGTAATTTTAAGAAAAAAAAGGGGCCGTGCATCTACAGGCTTCACATGGATGGGAAATATTTTCAAAATACGGTGAGACATCCATCGTGGAGATTGTCTTCCATGGATTTCAGATCTCCACCGCAAATTTCCTGCACAGTCGTTTTCTCACACATCTAAAAAAATATTAAAAAAATAGTAATATTGATTACAAGGTTAGAGAGATGCGAACAAAATAGCTTCCTTCGCTCCGAGTAAAAACATGCACCCTCCTTCACCGATGCCATTATGCTGGTTGATTTTAATCTGGAACCGCATTGTGATTCTTTGCAAATCATTAGACACGTCAATGGTCGAGTGCACTTTCATCTATAGTTACTTGCTGGTGTACCAAACATATAAAAAAATTCATGCACAGGTCGTAAAACATGCTTTAGAGTCTTAGCTCATTCCTTCTATGCTGCCTGTTACGGGGATTGTCCAAGCGAGTTGCATATGCCTACATAGCAACTTTGTGATGAGTGCGACAGAAGATCAGCGCATATCACAGGGATGCACTCCTACACAAAAAAAATAATCTCTCTGAAACATAAAATAGGTTTCATCTTCTGCTAGAAGCACTGCTCCTTGTAACATAATGTCCATGCATGCATCATGCATCATCACGTAATGAAATTTGATGTTGATAGGGCGTGTATGATCCGCCTCTCGGTACAACAATGCATCACCCGCTTTGTTCATGTTCATGTGGAATATAGTATACATGGCATGTTTACAAAAATAGCCCCATGATCTCACCTAAAAGAGATAACAGACTGGAATCCACCATGAAAAGATAATGGAGCGATCGATCGCACTGCTACGATAAATCTAAAAAGTTGATTTTCTTAAGCTTTATATCATGGGATTGCCATCGTTGCTCCCACAAATCATGTCAAACAATAGTAGAGGTTTGAAAGCTCGTGCGGTCACTTCATCCTGTAAAAAAAAATACGTCCTTCTATACGTGCATTGAGATGGGGGAGAGCATCGAAAAATCATTGTAAAAAAATGCATCTCTAAACTTGGAGTTGGAAAATGCATCACATGTCTGACTCAATTTCATCGAGGAATAAACTCACAGTCAATTTGTCTCGATCTGCGCCCCTCTGATCATCATGAACTGGTTCGACAAGTCGCCAACGCTGTCACCATTATTAGCATTCCCCATAGCCACCCGAGATGCCACGATAGAAGGAGGAGCCATGGCTAGATTTGAATAATATGGCTGAAGAAGATGTTTCTGCTCCAAGGAAATCATGAGGGGCACACTTGACTAGTGCTATCATATGGAGAACACAACGGGGGCCAAAAAATAAAGATAAAATAGATAATCGATAGAAAATTTCAAACATAGTAGTTTCAGATTTCAAACAACGACATCATGCTATGCATCTCAAACTAAATAACAACACCAACAACAACACGACTTTTCGTTGCATGAAATCTTGAACATCGATATCGATTGATCTACGTCCAGCGCCAAGTTGGACTCCAATTCCTGGATCGGGAAACATGGCGCATGCAACATAAAGCATATGGCATAGAAACAATCATCGCAACTTTCAATAGGAGGAGATCATTTACAGTTAGAAAAAAAAATATTAAAAAAAAATATATGTGGCCATATTCCGCATCGTTGCATCGTAATATTTTTTTAGTGTCCTCTAAATGCCTGCATCTAAGTCACGATATTCACTCTCATCGTGTCAAAAAAACCAGAGATGGCGGCCCAAATTATGTGGGCACCATCGTAAATAATGCAATCACTATACATAAGTGGGACCAAGTACTTGCACATTTAAGCCTACTACCCCATTGGCAAAGAGTATGGCAAGTGTTGGGGCTCATAAACCACTTGTTGTGGCTGATCCACAACACACCCCAAAATTGGGGACCCACCTTTTTGCATGCTTTCAAAGAAGACCGCAGTGACCCAGATGCTAAAAATCAAGGAAAAAAGCAAAATTTCACAAAAATGAAAAAGTGTCGCGATATCGCGACATGTTGCTCCGTCGCGGCTAGAAATGAAAAGTTGTCACGATATCGCGACATGTTGCTCCGTCGCGGCCAGAAATGAAAAGTTGTCGCGATATCGCGACATGTTGCTCTGTCGTTGCCAAGAAATGAAAGTTGTCGCGATATCGCGACATGTTGCTCCGTCACTGCCAAGAAATGAAAGTTGTCGCGATTTCGCGACGTGTTGCGTTGTTGCTGCCAAGAAATGAAAGTTGTCACGATTTCATGACGTGTTGCTCTGTCATTGCTTAGAAAATGAAAGTTGTCGCGATTTTGCGACGTGTTGCTCGTCTATTCGTTGAGAAAAGAGAAAGTTGTCGTGATATCGTGACATGTTGACTCTGTCGCTCATAAAGAGAAAAATAAAGTTGTCATGATATCGTGACATGTCATGCTCTCATGAAATCTGCTGAGAAAAGAAAAGTTGTCACAATTTCGTGACATGTTGCTCTGTCGCTGCTGAGAAAAATAGTGTCGCGATATCGCGACATGTCGCTCCATCGCGGCCAGAAATGAAAAAATGTCGCGATATCGCGACAAGTCGCATTTTCATGGCTCCAAGCAACGAAATGGTACAGAAGGAAAATATGTCATGATTTCATGACATGTCGCGTCTTTGCGGCCAAATACAGCAGGAGCAGTCTGAAAGAGAAAAGCATCATGATTTCGTGACAAAAAATAGCCAAGGTGTACGGAGCGAAAAAAATGTCGCGATTTCGTGACAGAAAGCAGTGAGAGAGTGCCAAACGAAAAGGTGTCACGATTTCGTGACATGTCACATTTTTGCGGCCAGGTACAACAAAACACAGAGAAATGAGAAAAGCGTCACGATTTCACGACAGGTTGCACCCACACGGCCCGATAGCATAAAAATGTCACGATTTCATGACATGTATCATTTTCGCTATGCATGAAGGCTGACAAGGCTGCATACAAGAAAATGTCATGATTTCATGACATGTCTCATTTTCGCTATGCATGGTGGCGGACAAGGCTGTTGGCCAAAAATGTCACGATTTCGTGACATGTCTCATTTTCGCGGTGAGAGGAAACAGAGTTGCATGCATAAAAATGTCGTGATATCGTGACATGCTATTTTTTGTCATGATTTACAAGGGGGCAGTTACGAAACATGCAGAGAAGCATGGAACACATGGCATACAGGTGTAAGGGTTACATAAGCGTTACAGTTCACAGAGAATATCAAACGTTTCGACATCGAACATAAAGTCAAAAGCAACGAAAAGGCGGGGAATATGAAACGATGTAATCTGGGAAATGAAATGAAGCACCACAGGGCAAAATAGAGAACCGCACTAGAACGTTTAAAAGCGGAAGCACAGGACAGGTACGGGGGTCGAAAATCGTCGCTGCTGGCAGAGTTGCAGTGCCGAAGGCGAGAAGCCATTATGGGCCTGCTTTTGGAGTGTTTTTCTTCCCCTTTTTTTGGTTTTGAGAAAACTAGAGATTTTTGTCATTGTAAATTGATAAATTCTTAATACAGAAAATTCAGAGAGTTTGCATCTCATTGACAAGAAAGGAGTCATTTTCTGCATGCAAGATTTAATGTTTTATTTTCCCCTTTCAGATTTCTAGGCTTATAGGTGAAGTTTAATGCAAGTGCTCTTGGTTGCTTCATGCGAATGTCTAAATCTGAAAATCACAGTGAAAACCCTAGAAACCAGCACCTAGCTTATCTGGATTGTGCATGTTTGCAGGTTCAATAGGTTAGGTTGTATGCAGAAAACCTCATTATCTTCGGTTTTGTCAGATAGGATTGTAGCCCCTGAATGTAGTTTAGTTTCATTTTTCTTTGCATTTTATTTATATCTTTTCTGCACTTTTATTTCTAGAAAGTTTAACTGTTTATTTTAATTTACAGTCATTAAAATAAACAACTTGAAAATATATCGAAACTGAAAATAAAATGATTTCATTGCCAAGATCAAATCACATTTGCTTTATTCGGGTTCAATGAACAATCATTAAAGTTTCACAGTAAAATAAACTACAGTGCCCCTTGTTTTCGATTACTTGCAATCACTAAGGTGTTCCAAGCACTTTTATTGAATATCTTTATTTGAGATTATTTAAAATGCTAACATAGCGGAACCTTGGAGAAATTATTTATTAAATTTCTTTGCAAGAGAGGATTTAGAACCCAAATCCTATCGGAGAGTGTGTTTTCACAATCGGGTGAAAATACCACTCAACAAATTGGCGCTAGAAGGAGGGCATGAATGGGTTTATTTTAGTGTGATTTAAATGCTATAGGGATTTAAATTTTGAATATTTCATGCCCTATTGGTTATTATCTTTAGCCCTCTTTTAACAATACAACCTTGTACTGTTAAAAGGAGGACATGAATTGCTATGCACTGTTCTAACGCTTTGATTGTTCATACAGGAATAATGTGATTTGATTTGATTTAAAAAATAATAATAAATAAATAAATAAATAAAAAAAAAAAAAGAATTTTTGGGTATTAAAGTTATATTCTTTAAGATTCACTAATGGCTATGTTTACACCGTGGATGACAGGTAGCCCATTGAACATACCAGGAGTTCAACATTATTTTCCCGTTGGTTTTGAGAGATGTCTTCCTCGATTTTTGTCTAATGGGACAAATACTGCAGAAGAACATATTCAAGCATTCAAATTTGTTGTGAATCACTTAACAATTTGGTATGATGATGTTGCTTGTAAAATGTTCCCTTACACCTTGGACAAAGTGGCATATGATTGGTTTACAAGTCTGCCTTTAGGGTCTATCACTTCTTGGGCTCAACTAGAGGCAACATTTCTTAATCAATTCAACAAAAAGCGAGTTGACCCAATCCTCATGTACAATCAGTTGGTCTATATTAGAAAAGGACCAAGTGAAAATGTGAAGTCATTTTCTGAAAGGTTCTTTGGATTATATACTCAATTAGTGACATTTTATGTTCTTCAAGAAGAAGTGGCTCTCCAAATATACATCAATGCTCTTGACCCACTCATTTCCACATATTTGCGAGGGATGCCTCAAATTACATCTTTGTCACAAGCCTATACTCAAGCAATGGCAATTGAGCAACAATTGAGTTGTCAAAATTATGGTGTGGGTTTTGGATCATATAATCTTCAATCATTTAATACCTCCCTTACCCACCCAATGATTTATCCACCTCAACCAAGTTCAAGTGTGAATCAATTTCAGAATCAACAATCATTCCCAAGCTTCAATCAATTTCAAAATCCTCAACCTACTATGCAAGATCAACCATCTTTCTTAAGTATGAATCAACTTCAAAATACTCATCTTGATTCAAAAGATGTTTCTAAAATCAATTTCAATGATTTTCATAAGAATATGATTTTAGGCAAGGGAGGAGTACTAGATCCAACTAGTATGGAAACATGTGACAGATTGGAAACCCTTGACTCACCAAAAGATGAATTCTATGAGGATGAATCTGATTCGGATGACACATTGGATGACATTGTTGAAAGTAATGGCCCAAAAAATTCACACCTTCCAAATTATGTTAAACGTGAATCATGGGTTACACATGTGGATTATGATAACCTTATCAATTTGAATACAAGCAATAACCCAATTTTGGAAGTAATTGAACCATCTAAGGAAGGAGAAGATAAATTTGATGAGAAACATGTTGATGAATTAAAAGATGATGAAGAAATAGTTGAGCATCACAATTTGATTTTGAAAGATGATCATTATGATTCTTGGGAAGAGTATGCTCACTCCAAACCTTCCGATGAAATTTGTGTGCCTATTGATATGCGAGGATAATACAATTGCCCTTTCATATGAGGATATTACAAGTCCTGTACAATCTGAGAATGTTTTGGAAGAAGGGTTGGAATCTCATCAAAGGTTGGAGAAGGATAATGATTCTACTACCATGGATGAAGAAGGAGAATCAATTGTTTTTGTTCCCCTTGAGGGGCAAGAAATCGAAAATCTTGATCCACCTATTGTTTCTACAATGTCTATGCCATCTCAAAATGATGAAATTACAAAACCTAAGTGGTGTGGGTTGGATGCTATTGATGATCCTAATGAAAATATGGATTTTGAGGCAACTCAAGCCATTGATCATGGAAAGGTGTCACGTGACACATATCTTGAAAAATTAGGCTCTTGTTTTGAAAAAGATGGACGCATGTTTGATTGGGTGCCTAACTTTGGTGTTTTTGAACAGGTGTTGGATGATGAAGAAGACAATGAAGAAAAAGAAAAAGCTACTAACACTCATCAAGTTGTGGTAAATTCTAATCATGATGGGTTGAGTAGGGATGACAAGGTGAAATCTCTACCTTTGGTAGTAGCTACAAATATTTCAAGTGACAGGTTACATGATGTCCCTTTGGATGCTAACATCATTAATGAGGAAATGCCAAATTTTGTTGATGCTTGTCAAGTTTGGAATGATTTTGATTGCTTTAAAATCCTGGAAAATGATTTGAATTCAAGACTTTTAGAAATAGGCTCTTGTTTGCAACATCTCACATTTGAAAAGGAAAGCCTACTTCTAAATCATGAATGGAATGATGAAACTTGCACTTTAAAGAATAGACAAGATAAAATTGAATACCAACCATTGTCTAATCAATGTGATTTGAATCTCACCTATGATGTTGGTAATAGAACTAAATCAAATTGGTATGGTGAGCATGGCAAGTTGAAATTTGTTGCATTGCTTGGTTTGATCTTATTATTGTTGGATTCCTACAAAATTTGGCATGTGTATTGTGTCATATGTTTTTTGAATTGTTCTAATCATGTTTGGGATCCAGGAAAGTGATAATCCAAGCTTTGCATCATCTTGTATTATATTGTACATTTGTATATAGATTTTGGTTTTTGGGTTTTGGTTTGTGTTTTCAAATTTTCATTTTTGGATTGCAGTTTGGTTTTGGATTGAATAAGTTTTAATTTAAAGTTATGTGTTGGTCCTATGGACATGTTTGGTTTTTATAAATATATATAAAAAAAAAAAAAGGAAGAAAATTTGAGATGTCAACTTATGCCTAAGATCAAGAGAATATGAAACATTGGAATTGTGTTGTAGAAGCTCCACAAGTAACACAAACATTTTAAATAATATCATTTGAATCTTGTGATGCATGAAGTTGTCAGTTTTGCACATTATGGTAAAGTAGATGATATATTCCAAAAGAAGCAGTGCATTCACATCTCATGTCACATTCCACATTGCATATACATGTCATCTCAAGTTACATTTTCATTTCATGTGCAATCATTGAGAAGGTGTCGAATCCTCTTAGGGTTATTCTATAACATAAAACATATAAAAAATCCTAAGGTTGGGAACTGATGCCCGAACTATCTTGAACCAAGCACATTCCATGCACATTAAAAAGAATCTTGAGCAAAATGGTCAAAACCATACTTGGATGAAAAGGTGAGGTGAAAAGAATATTTCATGTCTGTCCTATCATGCAACATAATCCTTAAAACAGTGGTTTTTACCACTTCCATCAAGCTTAAAGTCTAAAACCAGAGTAGTAAGGATAGGATTAAATCCTCATCGAACTTAGGTTGAGGATCCAACTCCCCAAAGCTCTGATTTGACCTACATGGAGTAGTAAGGATAGGACATAATTCTCATCTCGCTTAGGTTGAGAATCCGATTCCCCAAAGCTTCCATTTTTCCCATTTCATCATAAAGCTTGGATTGGAAGGATCGTACTACATGTCCTCTGCAAAGGATGGGTAGTCATCCCAAAGGTCCAAGAAATAAAATTAATATTTCCCATTTTCATCTAAATCTTGGATTGGAAGGATCGTACTACATGTCCTCTGCAAAGGATGGGTAGTCATCCCCAAGGTCCAAGAAATAAAAAATAATATTTCCCATTTCATCTTAATATTGGATTGGAGGGATCATACTACATGTCCCTAGCAAGGATGGGTAGTCATCCCAAAGGTCCAAGAAATAAAAGAAAAGAATGAATGGAAGCCAAGTCATGGATTATGGGGTTAAGTATGCTCATGCGTGGCAACATGTCTTGTCTAAAAGCAAGACCACTGATTGCTCATATGGATAGACTAGCATAACCATTTCATCCATAACAGGTTAAATCATTTTGTTCAAGATGAGGTAATGAACTCCAAATCAGAATAGTAAGGATAGGGTTAAATTCCCATCTCGCTTAGGTTGGGAATCCTATTCCCCAAAGTTCTGATTTCACTCACACTTGCACATGGGTTCAAGATGGTAGTGACACATAACCAACTTTGGGATCTAATAAATTAATTCAGTATACATATATTTATTTGGTCTTAAGAGGGTTTGACAGTTTTGATATGTTTGTTCATGATATTAGAAGGTTTGAGCCTTTATAAAGCAGGTTGTTATATCTCTAGCATCTTCATCATGCATCAAATCCTGCACAAATCATTCATAGCCTTGCATACAAATCATAAGTGAAACTGACAATGGAATGTTGATCAAGTTCAAGCGATAGGGAATGAAACACATTGCACACACCGAGCTGATACTTAATGATTCTGATGTTTCATGTATTTCGATCTATGGGTATTTGTTTATACTTCTCATGTGCTAATGCAGGTTTCCAAGCTTATATACTTCCAGGTTGGGTTCTCACCAAAATGCTCGGGAGCATTTGACAATAGAGTCGCCATTTGTTGTGGCTGATCCACAACACACCCCAAAATTGGGGACCCACCTTTTTTGCATGCTTTCAAAGAAGACTGCAGTGGCCCAGATGCTAAAAATCAAGGAAAAAGCAAAATTTCACAAAAAGAAAAAGTTGTCGCGATATCGCGACATGTTGCTCCATCGCGGCTAGAAATGAAAAGTTGTCGCGATATCGCGACATGTTGCTCCATCGCTGCAAGAAATGAAAAGTTGTCACGATATCGTGACATGTTGCTTTGTCGCTACCAAAAATGAAAAGTTGTCACGATATCGTGACATGTTGCTCTATCGCTGCCAAAATGAAAGTTGTCACGATTTCGTGATGTGTTGCTGTCGCTGCCAAGAAATGAAAATTGTCACGATTTCGCGACGTGTTGCTTCGTCAGCTAGAAAATAAAGTTGTCACGATTTCGCGACATGTTGGTCTCTGAGAAAAGAAAATGTCACGATATCATGACATGTTGCTCTGTCGTGCTAAGAAAAATAAAGTGTCACGATATCGCGACATGTGGTCAGCGAGAAAAGAAAATGTCGATATCACGACATGTGGTCAGCGAGAAAAATAAAGTGTCGCGATATCGCGACATGGCACGGCGACGAAATGAAAAAACATCGCGATATCGCGACAAGACACGTTTTCGCGGCTCCAAGCAGTGAAATGGTACGAAAGGAAAATATGTCACGATTTCGCGACATGTCATGAAAGAGCAAAGAGAAAAGCGTCACGATTTTCACGACAAAATAGAATGTACGAGAAAAAAGCGTCACGATTTCGTGACGAAGCGAGAGAGCAAAAAAAAGTGTCACGATTTCACGACATGAAGGAAAACGATTTCGGAAGAAGAAGAAAAATGTCACGATTCTTGACATGAAAAGAAAAAAAATGTCATGATTTTCTGACATGTTCTATTTTTTCTTTGCATGATGGCGGACAAGGTGTTGTTGGGAAAAATGTCATGATTTCGTGACATGTCTAATTTTCGCTATGCAAGTAGAAGAGCAGAGTTGCATGCAGAAAAATGTCACGATATCGTGACATGCTATTTTTTGTCACGATTTACAAGGGGCAGTTATGAAACATGCAGAGAAGCGCGGAACACGTGGCATACAGGTGTAAGGGTTACAGAAGCGTTACAGTTCATAGAGAATATCAAACGTTTCGACATCGAACATAAAGTCAAAAGCAAACGAAAAGGTGGGGAATACGAAACGATGCAATCTGGGAAATGAAACGAAGCACCAGGAAGGAGAAGCAGAGAACCGCACCAGAACGTTTAAAAGCAGAAGCACAGATTGGTACGGGGGTCGGAAACCGCTGCGGGCAGAGTTGCAGTGCCGAAGGCGAGAAGCCATTCTGGGCCTGCTTTGGAGTGTTTTTCTTCCCCTTTTTCTGGTTTTGAGAAAACTAGAGATTTCTGTCATTGTAAATTGATAAATTCTTAATACAGAAAATTCAGAGTGTTTGCATCTCATTGACAAGAAAGAAGGAGTCATTTTCTGCATGCAAGATTTAATGTTTTATTTTCCCCTTTCAGATTTCTAGGCTTATAGGTGAAGTTTAATGCAAGTGCTCTTGGTTGCTTCATGCGAATGTCTAAATCTGAAAATCACAGTGAAAACCCCAGAAACCAGCACCTAGCTTATCTGGATTGTGCATGTTTGCAGGTTCAATAGGTTAGGTTGTATGCAGAAAACCTCATTATCTTCGGTTTTGTCAGATAGGATTGCAGCCCCTGAATGTAGTTTAGTTTCATTTTTCTTTGCATTTTATTTATATCTTTTCTGCACTTTTATTTCCAGAAAGTTTAACTGTTTATTTTAATTTACAGTCATTAAAATAAACAACTTGAAAATATACCGAAATTGAAAATAAAATGATTTTCATCGCCAAGATCAAATCACATTTGCTTTATTCGGGTTCAACGAACAATCATTAAAGTTTCATAGTAAAATAAACCAACATTGCCCCTTGTTTTCAGTTACTTGCAACCACTAAGGTGTTCCAAGCACTTTTATTGAATATCTTTATTTGAGATTATTTAAAATGCTAACATAGCGGAACCTTGGAGAAATTATTTATTAAATTTCTTTGCAAGAGAGGATTTAGAACCCAAATCCTATCGGAGAGTGTGTTTTCACAATCGGGTGAAAATACCACTCAACACCACTCAAGTCCCACAACTGGATCAATGTGGGATTATTAACGCACACACGCACTACAGTAGAGAAGGTATTAATATAGAACAAAATTCCTCATGGAAATATGCCACTAGGAAATAAACAACTTGTATGAGAACAACGTCACATGAACCGATTAGAAAGCAAGAGGGCCAACTACCACCCACACACATGTCGTGACTCGATTTTAATAGGGGTGAGGAATCCCACATAAGTGGGATCAAGAACTTGCACATTTAAGCCTGCTACCCCATTGGCAAAGAGTATGGCAAGTGTTGGGGCTCATAAAACACTCAAGTCCCACAACTGGATCAATGTGGTATTATTAACGCACACACACACACTACAGTAGAGGAGGTATTAATGTGGAACGGAATTCCTCATGGGAATATGCCACTAGGAAATAAACAACTTGTATAAGAACAACATCACATGAACCGATAAGAAAGCGATTGGCAAAGAGTATGGCAAGTGTTGGGGCTCATAAACCACTCAAGTCCCACAATTGAATCAATGTGGGATTATTAATGCACACACACACTACAGTAGAGGAGGTATTAATGTGGAAGGGATTTCCTCATGGGAATATGCCACTAGGAAATAAACATCTTGTATAAGAACAACATCACATGAACCGGTTAGAAAGCAAGAGGGCCAACTACTCTCCACACACATGTCATGACTCGATGTTAATAGGGGTGAGGAATCCCACATAAGTGGGACCAAGGACTTGCATCTTTAAGCCTGCTACCTCATTGGCAAATAGTATGGCAAGTGTTGGGGCTCATAAACCACTCAAGTCCCACAAGCTGGATCAATGTGGGATTATTAATGCATACACACACTACAGTAGAGGAGGTATTAATGTGGAACGGAATTCCTCATGGGAATATGCCACTAGGAAATAAACAACTTATATAAGAACAATATCACATGAACCGGTTAGAAAGCAAGAGGGCCAACTACCCCCCACACACATGTCGTGACTCGATGTTAATAGGGGTGAGGAATCCCACATAAGTGGGACCAAGGACTTGCACCTTTAAACATGATACCCCATTGGAAAATAGTATGGCAAGTGTTAGGGCTCATAAACCATTCAAGTCCCACAATTGGATCAATATGGGATTATTAATGCACACACACACTACAGTAGAGGAGGTATTAATGTGGAACCAAATTCCTCATGGGAATATGCCACTAGGAAATAAACATCTTGTATAAGAACAACGTCACATGAACCGGTTAGAAATCAAGAGGGCCAACTACCCCCCACACACATTTCGTTACTCGATGTTAATAGGGGTGAGGAATCCCACATAAGTGGGACCAAGGACTTGCACCTTTAAGCCTGCTACCCCATTGGCAAAGAGTATGGCAAGTGTTGGGGCTCATAAGCCACTCGAGTCCCACAACTGGATCAACGTGGGATTATTAATGCACACATAAACTATAGTAGAGGAGGTATTAATGTAGAATGGAATTCATCATGGGAATATGCCACTAGGAAATAAATAGCTTGTATAAGAACAACATCACATGAACCGACTAGAAAGCAAGAGGGCCAACTACCCCCCAGACACATGTCGTGACTCGATGTTAATAGGGGTGAGGAATCCCACATAAGTGGGACCAAGGATTTGTAACTTTAAGCCTGCTACCCCATTTGCAAAGAGTATGGCAAGTGTTGGGGCTCATAAACCACTCAAGTCCCACAACTAGATCAATGTGATGTTATTATATTTATGAAGATTTGAACTTAGTTTTTGAATTTTGACTTAATGATATTAATTTTTTAAAGAGATAGTTAGGAGTATTTTTATTATGTTGTATTAGTGGGTTAGGGACTTGTTGACAATTTTGTCACATTTCTTAAGGGGTATAAAAAGAAACAAGTTTTGTATAGTGTTGTGTAAAGTTTTTGCTTTGTTATTTTTATTTTGAAAAGTTGCAGCAATTTTGGCTTCCAATGCCACCCATTTGTACATAAAGTAGAAAAGAAAGAACTTCGCTGCCAAACAAGCTAGAGAAAAGAGCTTCGTCGAAGGAAAATACAAATAGCTTCGCACCCGAAGCATTTCCAGCAGCTACTTTGGGCGAAAGTTGAGCGAAGTGGTGTTCAGAGGAAAAGAGAGCTTTGCACCCGAAGCATTTTCAATACTACTTCGGGTGGAGTTTTTTGCGAAGTAATATCACCGAAGTAAAATACAAGGATAGCAATAGAAGAACTTCGGGCTCGAAGCGCTTCAAGCGGCTACTTCGGGCAAGATTTCTACGAAGCGTGTGTCGAAGAGAAATACAAAGGAGAAGGCAAGAAAACTACTTCGCATCTGAAGTATTTCCATCAGTCACTTCGACCAGAAAATCAGCGAAGCGAAACTCAAGGAGCATTGAAAATGCTTCGCCAGGAAGTTGCCGAAGCACTCACTTTGGGCCCCTCCATCGGTGAACCAATTTTTTGCCAAAAGTTCATTGCGAAGCATTTGCTTCGGCTAATTTTTGAAGACAATTGCTTCGGCCGAAACCTTCTTGAACCACAGTTTTGAAAAAGGATCGTAGCGAAGCATTTCTTGAAGGCATCAGTGAAGTAATTTAATCAGCGAAGCGACAAAGAGGAAGAGACCCATTTTGCGAAGTAAATATGCTTCGACACTCCCCAACCCCGAAGCAGTTTTGTGAAGTATAATCCAAGGAGGAGTTTTGCTTCGGCCCAGAACCATTGCGAAGCGAAGTAGTGAATGAGAACTTAGTGAAGCGCTTCACAGGCATGCGTTCTAAGCTGAGTATTTTCCCGAGGCGATCAAGTGCCTCATAAATGCAATTTTTTCGTGCCCAGCAAGCCCGCTGCTCATTTTTGGCAATCAAAAACGAAGTATCAAGCCATGATGGAGAGCTCGGCTAACATGGCGGCCACTCGAGCACCGCACCCGAAGACCAAGGACGTCTAGAAGGCTCATCAATGCACCTTTCTATGGTTGACGCGGTTGCAGTTGCCAGTTTTGGTAACAAATTTAAAAGCTCGATCACGAGAGCCTCGGGGAGCCAATTCTCAGGGCTCGAGGGCATACTCTTCTTCACTATGTAATTATGATTCAAAGGCCCGGGTCCTCTATAAAAACCCAAGCATTGTAATGGAAAATGGGGGGAACTATATGCTAGAAAGTTGTTGTAGCTTGATGTCCTGCGATTAATACTAAGAGTTTTGAGCTCAATTCTTCTCTTTTATGCTGCCTTTTGGGCTTGATTCTTTTGTCTTTCCTTGTTTGTATGTTGGATGCTGAATCCTGCGTCCAATGTGTGATTGGAGACTGTGCCCTAAAACTTGTTGTGAATGATACATAGGAGTTGAAAGACGTCGTATTGGATTTCTTTTATGCTGCCTTCTGTGCTTGATTTTTTTGTCTTTCCTTGTTTGTATGTTGGATGTTGAATCCTGCGTCCGATGTGCGATCGGGGAATGTACCCTGAAACTCGCCTGAAGGATACATAGGAAAATTTATATTGCGTTCCTTCCGTTTATCTTTGGTGTTCTTTGCTTTTATTCAAGTTGCTAGCTGGTGATCATGCTTCCTGTTCTCTCCCACCTTACATCACCGATTTCTCTAACCCTAACTCCTTTTATCTCTTTCCTGCACTCTTGTCTTCAAACACCCAAGTAGTTTAGCATAGGATTCGGCCTTTCTCCGAAGATTGGTATAAGGGGCATCTCTTCCCTTTGGCATTTCAATGTTGGTTCAGGTCTAGGGCACATACATTTACTCAAAATCCTTTCCTAGGAAGATTTGATGACCAAGAAGACTATAAAAATATATATGAGAGATATGATATAATATTTTTAAATTTTTTTAAAATTATTAAATTATTAAAAATTATAATTTGTGCGTATTTATAAAATATAAAAGTATTTTAAATGATATTAATATATATTTTTAATTTGTTTAGTATGATAAACCCTTACAATCAACATATAGGGTTGAACAGTCTCTTTTCGACCATGATCCTTCGTAAATCCAAGAGCTATGTTTATAAATAGGGAATTTAATACACAACCCACCACACACCCATCCCTTCACACACTCGCCCATGTTGCGGTTTGAACCTTGGACCTCCTGAAGAAGAGCCAAAGCCTGAACTATTACGTTGTCGCCCTGGGACATTAAACAATATTAATATTAGAGAGAAAGAAGATATGAACAAATAACTTAAGGGTTCTCGTCTTGAAGATATAAATTAAAATAAAATAGACATTGCGATGAGAGTTTTTAATATGAGAACCCTCAAGATTATTTGTTCATATTTATTGGTAGATTTTGAAGCTATAAACTTAAATAAAATGCAACCACAAGTATGGAAATAAGCATGCAATGTTTTTTTTTTTGTTTTTTTTTGAATTTACATGGTGGAATCGGTAGCTGCCACGAATCCGGGCAGGCTATCTAGATTTTATGGCCGCCACAACATTTTGCGTTGTTCGCCTTAGAAGCCGCCACACAGATCTTCATGCAGTACCCCCTATAACCACCATGCCACAATCATTTTAAACCTTTTATGCCGCTGAAAGCACCAAGAAAGGGACAAGCGTTCAGTCCGACAAAGCTCGAGATTTGAACCTTGGACCTCCGCCCCCTTATGGGGTTTGGATGAACCAATTGGTCTACACCTCGGACCTAATAAGCATGCAATGTTATAACTATGATAATGGCTAATTAACATGAATGAAAATATGATAAAAAGTTTTGAAAGTACTAAAAAAAAACCATTAATGAAAGCTCACGAAAATATACAATGTTATTCAATGGAGGTCACTACCTCTCCATTTTATAAAAATGATCTACATTGTATCTACTACTATTCTACCTATGCACTCCAAAATCCTCTCTTTCTTCTACTCTAAGAAGGCCTATTTATAATGAGACACAACTCTTTGCCTTCCATATTCCTATGACACCTCACTATTCTATTCTAAGGACTCATGTATATGTGGACTACATGCACATTTACATCATTGCACATTCTAACACTTATGCATTTATTACATTGCTTTAAGCAAATACTTAAATCCTTATAAACTCCTAATCTAAATATGTACCCATGATGGTACATTAGTAAGAACCAAATAATGTAATATATTCCAACACTTCTTCCTCTCTAATATTAATATCGCTTAAAATATTCTTTAATATATATATATATATATATATATATATATATAAGATATGTGTGGTTTTTATTGGGGTCACTTGCATCAAAAATAACAATTTATTACATTTACTACTAGGTTAATTAAACCATATCCAACTTGTCTTTCTACCAAAATATTCATCATCTTCCTCAAACTACCATGTTTTTGTAATCCACTCCTTGGTATCACTTTCATCAAGAAAGAAGATCTACCCTAGCTAGTTGCCTTCTAAAATTTGAATTTTACCAAGAAAACAATCAACACCATTATCATATGGGATGAGCTCAACCGGTTAAACACCTTGACTTTCAAGGTGGATACCTTTGTTAGAATCTTATTAAGTGATACATGCATAGTTACTATAATATTAGAGCATAGTCACTATGTAATATGAGCAGGCCTCGTTTCAATCCTATATAACCAATTTTCTAATAAAAGAATATCATCATTGCAATTCACTAACTTACCTCTTGTTGTATTTATTCCCCATAAATATTATGAAACAAATTAAAGAATTATAGCAATAGTAGTAGCAATTCAATAATGCATAAATATCATATTACCCAATGATAATAATAACTCAGATCCAATTGCCAAAAATCAAATATGCAATAATCAAATCCCATATTCAAATCAATTCAAATTCTTACCCATTTGGAGAGGGTGAAGTTGTTTGAAATTTGAGGCAGTTTATGTTGTCATTGATGTCACATGGATCACATTGAGTTTTGTTGGCCAAAATATTTCATAAATAAGCATTTATGATATTTTGGAAAGCATGGCTATTTATAGGGTTTTTGTGAAAACCAAGATAGTCAAAATAAAAGGATTTATTTAAAACCATGAATGGCAGATTTGAAATGGGTTTTTCTTAAAACCCAGGTTGGCTTTTTGTTTCATAGAAAAAGGTGCCCCGGTGAAGGAGATAATTAATTTTAAATATTTAAGTTTAAATTTTAATCATTTAAAATTAAAATTAAAATTAATATTTTATTATTGCCGACGTCAAGAAGGAGGAGGCAAATAATATTAAGTCATAGCCGACGTCAAAATAAAAATGTGGGCATATATAAATATGCCACTAAACTTTTTATTTTCTATAAGTCCTCAACGAAGATAATCCGTTTGAAGCACTAAGGGAGTAGAAGTGTCGTATTCATTTGAAAACCAACGAAGAGAAGAGGGAACAAAGGTAAGGGAGGTTCCTTACCTATCATCGTAGGTGCTTATGGCCTAGCAAAAAGAGGAAGGTGCGTAAGGTATTTAAGTGCCAACAGATCTGAAGTTCGAATCCCATCGACACTGGTTTTTACAAGGTAAAACGGGAGAACCTTTTGCGCACATGGTTTTTGAGGGCAAGTTCGGAGGAAGCAAGAAGGAGGTCTTGCACTCTTGGTTTCTATGTGAACGGTTGGCTCACGTGGTTGGTAGCACCATGGTTTGAGTGGTGCAGGGGCAGCGGCATGGGATCGAATCCTGCTGATGTTAAAGGCAAGTTATTAATTTTTCCAAATATTTTATTTTTCTAAGGCAAGTTATGCAAGGCGATCCTGAGGCAAATAAGACTATCAGGAAATTAGTTGAGATCAATGCAAGAGCAATGAATTGTATTTTGAGTGGGCTTCGTGAGATAGATTTTGCAAAAGTTATGGTATGTACTTAAACTAATGTAATTTGGACCAAGTTGCGAAATACTTATGAAGGAGATTCCAAGGTAAAGTTGGCAAAACTACAAACTCATAGAAAAAGATTTGAGGAATTGAAAATGGAAGATTATGAAGATATTGTAAAGTTTTTACTTCGAGTTGATGAAATCACTAACACCATGAGAGGCCTAGGTTTTGAGATGAAATAATCAGAAGTTACTTAAAAGGTTTTGAGATCACTTCCCATGAAATATGATTCTAAGGTTTCAGAAATAGAAGAGACAATGGATATCAACAAGCTAACAATGGAAGAATTGCAAGGTACTTTCACAGCTTATGAGATGAGGGTAAGTAAGCATCAGGTTCCAATAAAAGAGCTTGCATTCAAGGCTTCAAAAAAGAGAAAGAGAAAGTTTTAGAAATAAGTAGAGTTCTAGATAATGATGAGGAAGCTAACTTCATCAAAAGGAATAAGGACTCAAGGAATTTTAGGGATATAAGGAAAGTCAGATGCTACAAGTGTGGTGATCTTGGTCACTATGCATACAAGTGTCCACATGAACAAAATAATGATGATAAAAAATAGGGTCACAGAAGAAAAGAAGATGGAAAGTATAAGCATGGCAAAGATGACAGATTCAAGCAAAACAGGTATGAGAAGAAGAAATTTTTTTGTAAGGCAAAGAAATTTTACTATATTGTAGAAGCAAGTGATAGCTCAGATCATAGTGATAGAGACAAATCAAATAATGAAAAGGAAGAACATTTATTTCTAGGAATAGAAGGTGAAAGAGAACAATTATTTGTGTGTGGTCAAAGAGATCACAGATCAAGATATTGCAATGGTTTCGATGATAGTGAAGATGAGATGACACATCAAGGAAATAGGCATGGTCAAAGAAATCTTGAGATTTTGTTTGCTATAGAAGATTATAATGATCTTAGTGACAGTGAATATGAAGAAGGGTTTTTATATGGGATAAGAGAAGTAGAAGAAGAACATTCACTCCAAACAGAAGAAGTTAAACAAGAGGATAATATCTCAGTTGATCTAAAGGAAGACTTCAATGTTATCCATGAGAAACTACAAGAGGTTAAGAAAAATCTAAAAGAATTGAGATGTTCCATACGTGAGAATTTTGATCCATCACATGACTCAAAAGGTCAAGATATTTTCACTAAGAAGGAAACATGTATTTCAGAGGCTATAGATATGGATGCCAATTTGCTACTTGACACAAATGAAGAGAAAGAAGAGGAAGATTTCAAAGCACCAAAGGTCTCATGTTTTAGGTTTGGAGAATCACACTCAAAAGGAAAGGAAGTTTTAAAAGATGAAAGTAAGGAAGCACCTAATATTTGTGAGGAAAGTTCCAAAGTTCCTATGGCTCCAAATATTCAGTTTGGTTCTTGTTTTGAGATAGGTGAATCAAGTTCAAAAGAAAAATAAATTCTTGAAGAGAAAAACAAGGAAGAAACTAAGGAAGAAGTTTTAGATACTACAAATAAGGTTCAAGGATACAATGCACAAGTTGAAAATGATCATAAGGATAATGGTCAAGAAAGGTATGAAGAACCAGGGCATGAACAAAGGGCTTTTCAAGGACATTGTTTTTCTTGTAATGGATTTGGACACATGGCTATACACTACAGGGTCTATGGATCAAAGAAGTTTGATTTTGCTAGAAGAAACTTCAAAGGAAGAAGGTATGGTTTTCAGGGACATTGCTTCTCATGTAACATGATTGGTCATAAATATTTTCAGTGCAAAGGAAATGAGCAACATGGTTTTGGTTTTAGAGCTACACAATTCAGAAGTCATAATGGTCATGAAAATAGAGCTTCACAATATAGGGTTCAAGAAAGGAATGGATATGGAAATTATTTTAAGAATGAATTCAAGACATGGGCACCATCCAAAGACACATATCAAGTGTTTCAACTGCAATAAATTTGGTCATATTTCAAAATAGTGTAGGACTCAATTCCAAACAGGTTCAAGGCAAGAAGGTCAAAAAGGTTATAGATAAGAAGATCAAGTAACTCATCAAGAGAAGGATATCAAAAAAACATGGAAGGAAGTTGATAGAGGAAAGAAACAAAGTGATATGGGAGTAAAAGTACTCCCACCCCAAAATTAATCACCTCAAGAGAGAAGGGGGTGACGAGGTTAAGCTTAAGATTCATATCTTTTAGCCCCATAGGTGTCCCTTTTGCCATTGATGTCAAATGGGGAGAGATTTGGTAAGGGGGAGAACATTGAGTTAGGGGGAGCAGCCTCCAAAAATAGTATTGAGTTAGGAGGAACAACCTCCATAGAGAGTATTGAATCAGGGGAAGCAACTTTGATTCTTAGAGTTGGTTTTTGTAGTGATTGTGATGATTTGCATTAGAGGTGTTGCCATCAATGACAAAGGGGATATTGTTGGAAATTTGAGGTAATTTGAGGCAATTTATGTTGTGATTGATGTCACATGGATCACATTGAGTTTTGGTGGCCAAAATATTTCATAAATAAACATTTATGATATTTTGGAAAGCAAGGCTATTTACAGGGTTTTTGTGAAAATGCAGGCAAAATAAAAGGATTTATTTAAAACCATGGATGGCAGATTTGAAATGGGTTTTTCTTAAAACCTAGGTTGGCTTTTAATTTCATCAAAAAAGGTGCCTCGATGAAGGAGATAATTAATTTTAAATATTTAAGTTTAAATTTTAATAATTTAAAATTAAAATTAAAATTAAAATTAAAATTAAAATTAAAATTAAAATTTTATTATTGCCGACATCAAGAAGGAGGAGGCAAATAATATTAAGTCATAGCCGACATCAAAAGAAAAATATGGGCAGGGCGTCGAGCACAGGCCCTGACAGGGCCCTTCCTCCCAGTTCAGGGTGCAAAAGGGCCTCCCCTGGACCCAGCTGGACTGTAGAAAGCCCCAAGAATGCCAAACCAGAGAACTCGGAGCCCACTGTGATCAGCTCTGAGTCAGATGATGCGTTGCAGAAGCTAGCACTCCATGGCCTCCTGGATACTGTGGTCAGTGCTCTCAACACAGCTGCCCAAGCTGCATCTCATGCCGCCAAGGTGTTGTCTAAGCTCCGTCGCAAGCTGGAGGAAAGCGCTGTCAAGGGCCAGCGGCAGACTGAGTGGGCCGAGGACGGATCAGGGCCCAGTTAGCTTGGCCCCTGGCATTCGCCGTTTTCAATGTGTCTTGTTTTTGGGTTTGTTTTTTTGGAGATTATCGACTGCGAAGTTTATTCGGGCACTTTTGTTTTTTGTAGTTTCCAGGGCCCCAAGACGGGGACGTTATTTTTGTTTTATGTTTCCAGGGCCCCGGGATGGGGACGTTATTTTTGGTTTTAAAGTTTCACTGCTTCGGCCACTACTGTAATTAAGGTTTTGGGATCCTATTTAAAAAACCCGTTGTAAATATACTGTTACCTATAAAAAAAAAAAGAAAAATATGGGCATATACAAATATGCCACTAAATTTTTTATTTTCTATAAGTCCTCAACGAAGATAATCCGTTCAAAGTGCTAAGGGAGCAGAAGTGTCGTATTCGTTTGAAAACCAGCGAAGAGAAGAGGGACAAAGGTAAGGGAGGTTCATTACCTATCATCGTAGGCGCTTGTATCCTAGCAGTAAGAGGAAGGCGTGTAAGGTGTTTAAGTGCCAACAGATCCAAAGTTTGAATCTCTCCGACACTGGTTTTTGCAAGGTAAAAAGGGAGAATATTTTGCGCACGTGGTTTTTGAGGGCAAGTTTGGAGGAAGAAAAAAGGAGGTCTTGTGCTCTTGGTTTATATGTGAGCGGTTGGCTCATGTGGTTGTTGGCACCACGGTTTGAGTGGTGCAGGGGCTGGGACATGTGATTGAATCCTGCTGAGGTTAAAGGCAAGTTATTAATTTTTCCAAATATTTTATTTTTCTAAGGTTGACCTAGGAGAGATAAGGTTTGTGGTGCATCTTGTGAAAAGGAAATATTTTTGGTGATTTTTCTTTTATAAGTATATCATATTATATTTCGTTGGAAAGCTTATTTCGAGGGCTATTTGATTATTTTGTTTAGAAGGAGAAATAAGGTGTACATAAAGAGCTATTTCTATTTTTGTAAAAGGATTCAAGTAAAGGTTGTTTTGTTCTTTTCAAAGTGTGTTGAGTGTGGAGGATTTTCCAAAGGGGTTTCTTCATCTTCATAAAAGGTATGGGCACATTCTCCCATTGATTGTTTATGGTGTTTGATTTTTAAAATATAATTGAAAGGAAAATGATTGTTTGTGGTTTCCTTTTCGAAAGTGGTTTATTGAATGCTTCAAGGTTTTCTGAATTGAGAGTTTTGTTTAAACCTTGTTTTATAAGCATAGTTGTTGAAGCCCATTGGTTGTGAAAGAACTAGAGTTAGAAAAGAACACGAGTATCATTGTTATGTGAGATTTGTAATTGAGCATTATTGGAAACATTTGAGTTGGTTGATACATACTTGGACTAGGGTTGTGTGAGAAATAATTGTTTCTTATGGTGATTAGTTGAGATTGAGTTTAGAACATATTGAGTTTCTAACAATTCTCTTTATGGTTCTATAAGACTTGGGTTGAGTTGAGTTGAATAAGCCTAGTCAAATGATGTGTGAAGTTATTGTTCAAGTCCTATGAAACAAAATATTTCATTATTATGATTTGAGTTGAGTTGAGATTGAGATTAGAACATATTGAGTCTCTAACAATTCTCTTTATGCTTCTATGAGTTGACTTGAGTTGAGTTGAGATCATTGTGGATCATTGTTGTCATCCATTGAAGAGTACATTGCCATTCATTGTTGAGTTCATCTTTGAGCTTTGCCTTGATAGATTTGTGGATGATATTTGAGTGCTACTTGAGCATGATTGATTGAGCCTTTGAGAAGGTATTTGTGGACAATTTTGAGAAAGCTTTGTGGACAGTTTTGGGGCAGATTTATGGACAGATTTGTGGATAGTTTTGGGATAGATTTGTGGACAGATTTGGGACAATTTTGGGTAAGTTCTTGGTGAGCTTGCTATAGCAGATTTGGAAAAGTTCCTAGTGAGCTTATTATTCAGTTTTGGATAAGTTATGTGTTAGCTTGTTATTCAGATTTGGACAAGTTATGTGTGAGCTTGTTATTCAATTTTGGACAAGTACTGTGTGAGCTTGTTATTCAGATTTCGACAAGTTCTATGTAAGCTTGCTATTCAGATTTGGACAAGTTTTATGTGAGGTTGTTATTCAGATTTGGACAAGTTCTTTGTGAACTTGTTATTGCCTAGCTTTGAGCATATCAAAAAAATCATTGTATTGGATATTTTTGTGTGAAATATTATAAGGAGATTAGCTTGTGGAGTACCCCACATCGGGGGAAAAACGTTAAATCTTGTGTCTCAATTTTGTGTGGTGACTTGTGCTCTTGCTTACTACTGCTATCCGAGTTATTAATGCACACTACTATATTTGGTTATTGCAATTAAGGACATTAATTGATATTATTTTGAAAGAAAGTAAAAAGTGGTCTTATACTGTTCACCCCCCTCTCAGTATAAGTTTGTGTTCTTCAAAACTCTCATACCTACTTAGAGAGGGCGAAGTCTCATATGTGTTGGAAATGGAAAAATAAGAGATATAGTATTTATACAAAAGAGTACAATACATAGGCATAAGCCTATATGAAAAACATGACACTTGTCAAGGAACATGACAAGTGTCAAAGAAGACATAGTGCACATTATAATATTCTAACATTCCCCCTTAATGTGCACTATCCTAACTATAAAAAAAATAAGTCAACATTAGATAACATTCCCCCTTAATGTTGACTTCTCTAAAAGAACCCTATCATCCTACTTTATTACATGATTTGGTCTAGGCTCATGCTCTTTGCACTTGGCTTTCCAACTATAAATAATGCTAGATCAACGGTGTATACATCTCGGTCTATTGCCTCAGGGTTAGCCACTTCCATGGGTTTGTTGTCTCTAGGTCAGTCGTCTAAGTGCCTCTGGTTCATCCTGGGTACCTCAGGGTCAACCACTTCTGGGTCTGTTACCTCTGCAGGTCATCCTCTAGATATGTTGCCTCTCGTAGGTCATTAACTATGTTCACCATGAATATCATCCCCTCTCACGGTGAAACATAATTTAGAAGGTGTCGGTATTTGCCAAAAATGTACCTTAATACAAAATAAATACGAGCCATGAAATACAATAAAAAATGAGCCATAAAATCAAAATGTGGAGGATAAAAGAAAGAACAGAATAGAATCTTCTGAAGTGTCTTCGTTCGTAGTCTTCAAAAGTTGATCCAAAAAAAGACCTTGGATAGAGTCTATGGTGTCTATGTCTATAGTCCCTAGAGTAAGTGTCCGTATGGTAATAACCTCATCTTATCATAATTCATGGGTAACCAGTCGTTGCATCCGCTAAGTGTGATAGAGGAGAATACTAGATACTAGGTTCACTTACATAGAGTGTCGGGTTCAATCGAAAATGTACTCTAGAATACAATAATATTTGAGGCTAAAAAATACAAATGAAATAGTCTTAAAATTACAATTGGACACCACCAATGTGTTCGTATCAACAAAATATTTTGGACGACTATAAATACCCCTATGTTCCACTCTCAATGGGGCTTTCAACTTGTGGAAAGAACAACATCATATGGATTATCATATTTTGAATTTGAAAAACAATTAATGGCCATGTTGGCCTTCGACTCCAATTCTACTCTCCATGTGGAAAAGCATTAAAAAATGCTCTGAGACGACCACCTTTTCGTAGGCAGTTCACTTTTCACTAAAAAACAATATTATGCCCATACAAATTTTAAAAAGTGATCCCTCCACTTTTTAAAAAACAATGTCCCTTTAATAAAGTGCAAATTCAAAAACATGCCCCTTATAATAGAGAGATTTTATTATTAAATTAAATGCCCCTCACGTTGATTTTGAAAAAAAAGGCTTGTTTAATCTTTATATGAGTGGAGTGGCCATTGTTTGCCACTAAATGCTCATCAACATTAAAGTTAACAATGACAACTAAGGTTGACGGACACACTAAGCATCCTGTCATTGCAACTATGTGTTCCCATCATCAACATCCTTTGCCACATAAGAAACCATTAAAATTCAAACCACACTAGAAAACACCACATGGACGACGAAGGACCACTTCACACGTACACCTACTGCATGTCAGTTCAAATGAAATAAAGTGAAAACACATCACATTAAAAATTGCCCATCTCCTTTCGTTGTGGACAGACAGTTTCGTAGATCACCATACTCACGTGCTTTCTTCAACGGGCACAACGAACAACAATACACAAAGGAAGATGGGGCCATGTCATAAATCCCACACATCACCTTCGAGGGAAAGGGAAATTTACATTTTGATCACGACCACACCACCTTGAGACTGCATCATCACCATCCGTTGCTCCTTTGAGGATCTTTCGTACTACAGATTTCGACTCCTCATTGCGTAGATTTATGATCTAGTTAAAAAATAATTCAACCTATGTGCACTTCTCCACTCATCCACGTGTAGCAAAATGGCTTCTCGTCCATCTTGGCATCCCAAAGGCATGAAAAAATGCATCGATGCTCTCTCTGCAATCTGGTTTCATATCTTACTCCAGGATAACGACACTTAGAATCTTCATCCTCTAACAGGATTTGATGGCAGCAACAACGAGCAAACTACTTCAGAGCTGAAAGCAAATGTGTAATTTTAAGCAAAAAAAGGGGCCGTGCATCTACAGGCTTCACATGGATGGGAAATATTTTCAAAATATGGTGAGTCATCCATCGTGGAGATTGTCTTCCATGGATTTCAGATCTCCATCGCAAATTTCCTGCATAGTCGTTTCCTCACACCTCTGAAAAAATATTTAAAAAATAGTAATATGGATTACAAGGTTAGAGAGATGTGAACAAAATAGCTTCCTTCGCTCCGAGTAAAAACATGCACCCTCCTTCACAGATGCCATTATGCTGGTTGATTTTATCTGGAACCGCATTGTGATTCTTTGCAAATCATTAGACACGTCAATGGTCGAGTGCACTTTCATCTATAGTTACTTTCTGGTGTACCAAACATATAAAAAAATTCATGCACAGGTCGTAAAACATGCTTTAGAGTCTTAGCTCATTCCTTCTATGCTGCCTGTTATGGGGATTGTCTAGGTGAGTTGCATATGCCTGCATAGCAACTTTGTGATGAGTGCGACAGAAGATCAGCGCATATCACAGGGACACACGCCTACACAAAAAAAATAATCTCTCTGAAACATAAAATAGGTTTCATCTTCTGCTAGAAGCACTGCTCCTCCTTGCAACATGATGTCCATGCATGCATCATGCATCATCGCGTAATGAAATTTGATGTTGACAGGGCGTGTACGATCTGCCTCTCGGTACAACAATGCATCACCCACTTTGTTCATGTTCATGTGGAATATAGTATACATGGCATGTTTACAAAAATAGCCCCATGATCTCACCTAAAAGAGATAACAGACTGGAATCCACCGTGAAAAGATAATGGAGCGATCGATCATGCTGCTACGATAAATCTAAAAAGTTGATTTTCTTAAGCTTTATATCATGGGATTGCCATCGTTGCTCCCACCAATCATGTCAAACAATAGTAGAGGTCTGAAAGCTCATGCGGTCACTTCATCCTGTAAAAAAAAATACGTCCTTCTATACATGCATCGAGATGGGGGAGAGCATCAAAAATTCATTGTAAAAAAATGCATCTCTAAACTTGGAGTTGGAAAATGCATCACATGTCTCACTCGATTTCATTGAGGAATAAACTCCCAGTCAATTTGTCTCGATCTGTGCCCCTCTGATCATCATGAATTGGTTCAACAAGTCGCCAATGCTGTCACCATTATTGGCATTCCCCATAGCCACGTGAGATACCACGATAGAAGGAGGAGCCATGGCTAGATTTGAATAATATGGCTGAAGAAGATGTTTCTGCTCCAAGGAAAGCACGAGGGGCACACTTGAATGGTGCGATCATATGGAGAACACAACGGGGGCCAAAAAATAGAGATAAAATAGATAATCGATAGAAAATTTCAAACATAGTAGTTTCAGATTTCAAACAATGACATCATGCTATGCATCTCAAACTAAATAACAACACCAACAACAACGAGACTTTCCATTTCATGAAATCTTGAACATCGATATCGATTGATCTACGTCCAGCGCCAAGTTGGACTCCAATTCCTGGATCGGGAAACATGGCGCATGCGACATAAAGCATATGGCATAGAAACAATCATCGCAACTTTTAATAGGAGTAGATCATTTACAGTCAGAATAAAAATCTTAAAAAAATATATATGTGGCCATATTCCGCATCGTTGCATCGTAATATTTTTGTAGTGTCCTCTAAATGCCTGCATCTAAGTCACGATATTCACTCTCATCGTGTCAAAAAAACCAGAGATGGCGGCCCAAATTATGTGGGCACCATCATAAATAATGCAATCACTATACATAAGTGGGACCAAGTACTTGCACCTTTAAGCCTACTACCCCATTGGCAAAGAGTATGGCAAGTGTTGGGGCTCATAAACCACTCAAGTCCCACAACTGGATCAATGTGGGATTTTTAACACACACACGCACTACAGTAGAGGAGGTATTAATATAGAACAAAATTCCTCATGGAAATATGCCACTAGGAAATAAACAGCTTGTATAAGAACAACGTCACATTAACCGATTAGAAAGCAAGAGGGCCAACTACCACCCACACACATGTCGTGACTCGATTTTAATAGGGGTGAGGAATCCCACATAAGTGGGATCAAGAACTTGCACATTTAAGCCTACTACCCCATTGGCAAAGAGTATGGCAAGTGTTGGGGCTCATGAAACACTCAAGTCCCACAACTGGATCAATGTGGTATTATTAACGCACACACACACACACTACAGTAGAGGAGGTATTAATGTGGAATGAAATTCCTCATGGGAATATGCCACTAGGAAATAAATAGCTTGTATAAGAACATCACATGAACCGGTTAGAAAGCAAGAGGGCTAACTACCCCCCACACACATGTCGTGACTCGATGTTAATAGGGGTGAGGAATCCCACATAAGTGGGACTAAGGACTTGCACCTTTAAGCCTGCTACCCCATTGGCAAAGAGTATGGCAAGTGTTGGGGCTCATAAACCACTCAAGTCCCACAACTGGATCAATGTGGGATTATTAATGCACACACACACTACAGTAGAGGAGGTATTAATGTGGAATGCAATTCCTCATGGGAATACGCCACTAGGAAATAAACAACTTGTATAAGAACAATATCACATGAATCGGCTAGAAAGCAAGAGGGCCAACTACCCCCCCACACACATGTCGTGACTCAATGTTAATAGGGGTGAGGAATCCCACATAAGTGGGACCAAGGACTTGCACCTTTAAGCATGCTACCCCATTAGAAAAGAGTATGGCAAGTGTTGAGGCTCATAAACCATTCAAGTCCCACAATTGGATCAATATGGGATTATTAATGCACACACACACTACAGTAGAGGAGGTATTAATGTGGAACCAAATTCCTCATGGAAATATGCCACTAGGAAATAAACATCTTGTATAAGAACAACATCACATGAACCGGTCAGAAAGCAAGAGGGCCAACTACCCCCCACACACATTTCGTTACTCGATGTTAATAGGGGTGAGGAATCCCACATAAGTGGGACCAAGGACTTGCACCTTTAAGCCTGCTACCCCATTGGCAAAGAGTATGGCAAGTGTTGGGGCTCATAAGCCACTCGAGTCCCACAACTGGATCAACGTGGGATTATTAATGCACATATAAACTACAATAGAGGAGGTATTAATGTAGAATGGAATTCATCATGGGAATATGCCACTAGGAAATAAATAGCTTGTATAAGAACAACATCACATGAACCGACTAGAAAGCAAGAGGGCCAACTACCCCCCACACACATGTCGTGACTCGATGTTAATAGGGGTGAGGAATCCCACTTAAGTGGGACCAAGGACTTGCACCTTTAAGCCTGCTACCCCATTGGCAAAGAGTATGGCAAGTGTTGGGGCTCATAAACCACTCAAGTCCCACAACTCGATCAATGTGATGTTATTATATTTATGAATATTTGAACTTAGTTTTTGAATTTTGACTTAATGATATTAATTTTTTAAAGAGATAGTTAGTTAGGAGTATTTTTATTATGTTGTATTAGTGGGTTAGGGACTTGTTGACAATTTTGTCACATTTCTTAAGGGGTATAAAAAGAAACAAGTTTTGTATAGTGTTGTGTAAAGTTTTTGCTTTGTTATTTTTATTTTGAAAAGTTGCAACAATTTTGGTTTCCAATGCCACCCATTTGTACATAAAGTAGAAAAGAAAGAACTTCGCTACCAAACAAGCTAGACAAAAGAGCTTCATCGAAGGAAAATACAAATAGCTTTGCACCCGAAGCATTTCCAGCAGCTACATCGGGCGAAAGTTGAGCGAAGCGGTGTTCAGAGGAAAAGAGAGCTTCGCACCCGAAGCATTTTCAATACTACTTTAGGTGGAGTTTTTTGCGAAGTAAAATACAAGGATAGCAATAGAAGAACTTCGGGCCCGAAGCGCTTCAAGCAGCTACTTCGGGCAAGATTTCTGCAAAGCAGTGTGCCGAAGTGAAATACAAAGGAGAAGGCAAGAAAACTACTTCGCATCCGAAGTATTTCCATCAGTCACTTCGACCAGAAAATCAGCGAAGCAAAACTCAAGGAGCATTGAAAATGCTTTGCCAGGAAGTTGCCAAAGCACTCACTTTGGGCCCCTCCATCAACGAACCACCTTTTTTCCAAAAGTTCATTGCGAAGCATTTGCTTCGACTAATTTTTGAAGACAATTGCTTCGGCCGAAACCTTCCCGAACCACAGTTTTGAAAAAGGATCGTAGCGAAGCATTTCTCGAAGGCATCAGTGAAGTAATTTAATCAACGAAGTGACAAAGAGGAAGAGACCCATTTTGCGAAGTAAATATGCTTCGGCACTCCCCAACACCGAAGCAGTTTTGCGAAGCTCAGTTTTGCGAAGTATAATCCAAGGAGTTTTGCTTCGGTCCAGAACCATTGCGAAGTGAAGTAGTGAATGATAACTTAGCGAAGCGCTTCACGGGCATGCATTCCAAGTCGAGTATTTTCCCGAGGCAATCAAGTGCCTCATAAATGCAATTTTTCATGGCCAACAAGCCTGCTGCTCATTTTTGGCAATCAAAAACGAAGTAGCAAGCCATGATGGAGATCCCGACAAACATGGCGGCCACTCGAGCACCGCACCTGGAGACCAAGGACGTCTAGAAGGCTCATCAATGCACCTTTCCATGGTTGACCCGATTGCAGTTGCCAGTTTTGGTAACAGATTTGAAAGCTCGGTCACGAGAGCCTCGGGGAGCCAATTCTCAGGGCTCGAGGGCGTACTCTTCTTCACTATGTAATTATGATTCAAAGGCCCGGGTCCTCTATAAAAACCCAGGAATTGTAATGGAAAATGGGGGGAACTATCTGCTAGAAAGCTGCTGTAGCTTGATGTCCTACGATTAATACTAAGAGTTTTGAGCTCAATTCTTCTCTTTTATGCTGCCTTCTGGGCTTGATTCTTTTGTCTTTCCTCGTTTGTATGTTGGATGCTGAATCCTGCGTCTGATGTGTGATTGGGGATTGTGCCTTGAAACTCGTTGTGAAGGATACATAAGAGTTGAAAGACGTCGTATTGGATTTCTTTTATGCTACCTTCTGTGCTTGATTCTTTTGTCTTTCCTTATTTGTATGTTGGATGCTGAATCCTGCGTTCGATGTGCGATCGGGGAATGTACCCTAAAACTCGCCTAAAGGATACATAGGAAAATCAATATTGTGTTCCTTCCATTTATCTTTGGTGTTCTTTGCTTTTATTCAAGTTGCTAGCTGGTGATCGTGCTTCCTATTCTCTCCCACCTTACATCATCGATTTCTCTAACCCTAACTCCTTTTATCTCTTTCCTGCACTCTTGTCTTCAAACACCCAAGTAGTTTAGCATAGGAGTTGGCCTTTCTCTGGAGATTGGCACGAGGGGCATCTCTTCCCTTCGGCCTTTCAATGTTGGTCCAGGTCTAGGGCGCATACATTTACTCAAAATCCTTTCCTAGGCAGATTTGATGACCAACGGGACTATAAAAATATATATGAGAGATATGATATGATATTTTTAATTTTTTTTTAAATGATTAAATTATTAAAAATTATAATTTGTGTGTATTTATAAAATATAAAAGTATTTTAAATGATATTAATATATTTTTTAATTTGTTTAGTAAGATAAACCCTTACAATCAACATATAGGGTCGAACAGTCTCTTTTCGACCATGATCCTTCGTAAAGCCAAGAGCTATGTTTATAAATAGGGAATTTAACACACAACCCACCACACACCCATCCCTTCACACACTCGCCCATGTTGCGGTTTGAACTTTGGACCTCTTGAAGAAGAGCCAAAGCCTGAATTGTTACGTTGTCCCCCTGGGACATTAAACAATATTAATATTAGAGAGAAAGAAGATATGAACAAATAACTTAAGGGTTCTCGTCTTAAAGATATAAATTAAAATAAAATAGACATTGCGATGAGAGTTTTTAATATGAGAACCCTCAAGATTATTTGTTCATATTTATTGGTAGATTTTGAAGCTATAAACTTAAATAAAATGCAACCACAAGTATGGAAATAAGCATGCAATGTTTTTTTTTTTGTTTTTTTTTGAATTTACATGGTGGAATCTGTAGCTGCCACGAATCCGGGCAGGTTGTCTAGCTTTTATGGCCACCACAGCATTTTGCGTTGTTCGCCTTAGAAGCCGCCACACAGATCTTCGCGCAGTACCCCCTATAACCACCATGCCACAATCATTTTAAACCTTTTATGCCGCTGAAAGCACCAGGAAAGGGACAAGCGTTCAGTCCGACGAAGCTCGAGATTTGAACCTTGG
Organism: Wollemia nobilis; assembly: GCA_028583015.1. Lineage (NCBI taxonomy): Eukaryota > Viridiplantae > Streptophyta > Pinopsida > Araucariales > Araucariaceae > Wollemia > Wollemia nobilis. The sequence continues at coordinate 4,522,530 of JAQPPZ010002068.1, forward strand.
ACCTCCGCCCCCCTTATGGGGTTTGGATGAACCAATTGGTCTAAACCTCGGACCTAATAAGCATGCAATGTTATAACTATGATAATGGCTAATTAACATGCATGAAAATATGATAAAAAGTTTTGAAAGTACTAAAAAAAAAACCATTAATGAAAGCTCACGAAAATATACAATGTTATTCAATGGAGGTCACTACCTCTCCATTTTATAAAAGTGATCTACACTTTATCTACTACTATTTTACGTATGCACTCCAAAATCCTCTCTTTCTTCTACTCTAAGAAGGACTTTCTATAATGAGACACAACTCTTTGCCTTCCATATTCCTACGACACCTCACTATTCTATTCTAAGTACTCATGTATATGTGGACTACATGCACATTTACATCATTGCACATTCTAACACATGCATTTATTACATTGCTTTAAGCAAATACTTAAATCCTTATAAACTCCTAATCTAAATATGTACCCATGATGGTACATTAGTAAGAACCAAATAATGTAATATATTCCAACACTTCTTCCTCTCTAATATTAATATCGCTTAAAATATTCTTTAATATATATATATATATAAGATATGTGTGGTTTTTATTGGGGTCACTTGCATCAAAAATAACAATTTATTACATTTACTACTAGGTTAATTAAACCATATCCAACTTGTCTTTCTACCAAAATATTCTTCATCTTCCTCAAACTACCATGTTTTTGTAATCCACTCCTTGGTATCACTTTCATCAAGAAAGAAGATCTACCCTAGCTAGTTGCCTTCTAAAATTTGAATTTTACCAAGAAAACAATCAACACCATTATCATATGGGATGAGCTCAACCGGTTAAACACCTTGACTTTCAAGGTGGATACCTTTGTTACAATCTTATTAAGTGATACATGCATAGTTACTATAATATTAGAGCATAGTCACTATGTAATATGAGCAGGCCTCGTTTCAATCCTATATAATCAATTTTCTAATAAAAGAATATCATCATTGCAATTCACTAACTTACCTCTTGTTGTATTTATTCCCCATAAATATTATGAAACAAATTAAAGAATTATAGCAATAGTAGTAGCAATTCAATAATGCGTAAATATCATATTACCCAATGATAATAATAACTCAGATCCAATTGCCAAAAATCAAATATGCAATAATCAAATCCCATATTCAAATCAATTCAAATCCTTACCCATTTGGAGAGGGTGAAGTTGTTTGAAATTTGAGGCAGTTTATGTTGTCATTGATGTCACATGGATCACGTTGAGTTTTGTTGGCCAAAATATTTCATAAATAAGCATTTATGATATTTTGGAAAGCATGGCTATTTATAGGGTTTTTGTGAAAACCAAGACAGTCAAAATAAAAGGATTTATTTAAAACCATGAATGGCAGATTTGAAATGGGTTTTTCTTAAAACCCAGGTTGGCTTTTTGTTTCATCGAAAAAGGTGCCCCGATGAAGGAGATAATTAATTTTAAATATTTAAGTTTAAATTTTAATCATTTAAAATTAAAATTGAAATTAATATTTTATTATTGCCGACGTCAAGAAGGAGGAGACAAATAATATTAAGTCATAGCCGACGTCAAAATAAAAAGGTGGGCATATATAAATATGCCACTAAACTTTTTATTTTCTATAAGTCCTCAACGAAGATAATCCGTTTGAAGCACTAAGGGAGCAGAAGTGTCGTATTCATTTGAGTCTCTAACAATTCTCTTTATGCTTCTATGAGTTGCGTTGAGTTGAGTTGAGATCATTGTGGATCATTGTTGTCATCCATTGAAGAGTACATTACCATTCATTGTTGAGGTCGTATTTGATATTTGTCTTGATAGATTTGTAGATGAGACTGGAGTGCTACTTGAGCATGATTGATTGAGCCTTTGAGAAGGTATTTGTGGACAATTTTGATAAAGCTTTGTGGACAGTTTTGGAGTAGAGATTTATGGGCAGATTTGTGCACAGTTTTGGGATAGTTTTGGGACATATTTGTGGATATATTTGGGATAGTTTTGGGTAAGTTCTTGGTGAGCTTGCTATAGCAGTTTTGGAAAAGTTCCTAGTGAGTTTGTTATTCAGTTTCGACAAGTTCTGTGTGAGCTTGTTATTCAGATTAGGATAAGTTCTGTGTGATCTTGTTATTCAGTTTTGGACAAGTTCTATGTGATCTTGTAATTTAGATTTAGACAAGTTCTGTGTGAGCTTGTTATTAAGCTTTGGACAAGTTCCATGTGAGCTTGTTATTCAGATTTGGACAAAATCTGTGTGAACTTGTTATTGCTTAGCTTTGAGCATATCAAAGAAATCATTGTATGGGATATTTTTGTGTGAAATATTCTAAGGAGATCAACTTGTGGAGTACCCCACATTGGGGGAACCACATTAAATCTTGTGTCTCAATTGTGTGTGGTGACTTGTGCTCTTGCTTACTATTGCTATCTGAGTTATTAATGCACACTGCTATATTTGGTTATTGTAATTAAGGACATTAATTGATATTGATTTTGAAAGAAAGTAAAAAGTGGTCTTATACTGTTCACTTTCCCTCTCAGTATAAGCTTGTGTTCTTCAATTAGTATCAGAGCGGGTTCCTTCAAAAAGACTAACAACTTGAGGGTAGATTCTATAAGAACACAGATGGCTTCACATAATGGATCATCTACAAATAAGGCTCCATTGTTTGATGGTAACAATTATGCTTTCTAGAGCATGAGGATGAATAACTACTTGATATCACAAGGATATGAGGTATGGCAAATGGTTGAAAAAGAGTATAGGATTGAAGGCGATCCTGAGGCAAATAAGACTATCAGGAAATTAGTTGAGATCAATGCAAGAGCAATGAATTGTATTTTGAGCGGGCTTCGTGAGATAGATTTTGCAAAAGTCATGGTATGTACTTAAACTAATGAAATTTGGACCAAGTTGCGAAATACTTATGAAGGAGATTCCAAGGTAAAGTTGGCAAAACTACAAACTCATAGAAAAAGATTTGAGGAATTGAAAATGGAAGATTATGAAGATATTGCAAAGTTTTTACTTCGAGTTGATGAAATCACTAACACCATGAAAGGCCTAGGTTTTGAGATGAAATAATCAGAAGTTACTTAAAAGGATTTGAGATCACTTCCCATGAAATATGATTCTAAGGTTTCAAAAATAGAAGAGACAATGGATATCAACAAGCTAACAATGGAAGAATTGCAAGGTACTTTCACAGCTTATGAGATGAGGGTAAGTAAGCATTAGGTTCCAATAAAAGAGCTTGCATTCAAGGCTTCAAAAAAGAGAAAGAGAAAGTTTCAGAAATAAGTAGAGTTCTAGATAACGATGAGGAAGCTAACTTCATCAAAAGGAATAAGGACTCAAGGAATTTTAGGGATATAAGGAAAGTCAGATGCTACAAGTGTGGTGATCTTGGTCACTATGCATACAAGTGTCCACATGAACAAAATAATGATGATAAAAAATAGGGTCATAGAAGAAAAGAAGATGGAAAGTATAAGCATGGCAAAGATGACAGATTCAAGCAAAACAGGTATGAGAAGAAGAAATTTTTTTGTAAGGCAAAGAAATCTTACTATATTGTAGAAGCAAGTGATAGCTCAGATCATAGTGATAGAGACAAATCAAATAATGAAAAGGAAGAACATTTATTTATAGCAATAGAAGGTGAAAGAGAACAATTATTTGTGTGTGGTCAAAGAGATCACAGATCAAGATATTGCAATGGTTTCAGTGATAGTGAAGATGAGATGACACATCAAGGAAATAGGCATGGTCAAAGAAATCTTGAGATTTTGTTTGCTATAGAAGATTATAATGATCTTAGTGACAGTGAATATGAAGAAGGGTTTTTATATGGGATAAGAGAAGTAGAAGAAGAACATTCACTCCAAACAGAAGAAGTTAAACAAGAGGATAATATCTCAGTTGATCTAAAGGAAGACTTCAATGTTATCCATGAGCAACTACAAGAGGTTAAGAAAAATCTAAAAGAATTAAGATGTTCCATACGTGAGAAGTTTGATCCATCACATGACTCAAAAGGTCAAGATATTTTCACTAAGAAGGAAACATGTATTTCGTAGGCTATAGATATGGATGCCAATTTGCTACTTGACACAAATGAAGAGAAAGAAGAGGAAGATTTCAAAGCACCAAAGGTCTCATGTTTTAGGTTTGGAGAATCACACTCAAAAGGAAAGGAAGTTTTAAAATATGAAAGTAAGGAAGCACGTAATATTTGTGAGGAAATTTCCAAAGTTCCTATGGCTCCAAATATTCAGTTTGGTTCTTGTTTTGAGATAGGTGAATCAAGTTCAAAAGAAAAATAAATTCTTGAAGAGAAAAACAAGGAAGAAACTAAGGAAGAAGTTTTAGATACTACAAATAAGGTTCAAGGATGCAATGCACAAGTTGAAAATGATCATAAGGATAATGGTCAAGAAAGGTATGAAGAACCAGGGCATGAACAAAGGGCTTTTCAAGGACATTGTTTTTCTTGTAATGGATTTGGACACAGGGCTATACACTACAAGGTCTATGGATCAAAGAAGTTTGATTTTGCTAGAAGAAAATTCAAAGGAAGAAGGTATGGTTTTCAGGGACATTGCTTCTCATGTAACATGATTGGTCATAAATATTTTCAGTGCAAAGGAAATGAGCAACATGGTTTTGGTTTTAGAGCTACACAATTCAGAAGTCATAATGGTCCTGAAAATAGAGCTTCACAATATAGGGTTCAGGAAAGGAATGGATATGGAAATTATTTTAAGAATGAATTCAAGACATGGGCACCATCCAAAGACACATATAAAGTGTTTCAATTGCAATAAATTTGGGCATATTTCAAAATAGTGTAGGACTCAATTCCAAACAGGTTCAAGGTAAGAAGGTAAAAAAGGTTCTAGATAAGAAGATCAAGTAAATCATCAAGAGAAGGATATCAAAAAAAAATGGAAGGAAGTTGATAGAGGAAAGAAACAAAGTGAGATGGGAATAAAAGTACTCCCACCCCAAAATTAATCACCTCAAGAGAGAAGGGGGTGACGGGGCTAAGCTTAAGAGTCATATCTTTTAGCCCCATAGGTGTCCATTTTGCCATTGATGTCAAAGGGGGAGAGATTTGGTAAGGGGGAGAGCATTGAGTTAGGGGGAGCAGCCTCCAAAAAGAGTATTGAATTAGGAGGAACAACCTCCATAGAGAGTATTGAATCAGGGGAAGCAACTTTGATTCTCAGAGTTGGTTTTTGTAGTGATTGTGGTGATTTGCATTAGAGGTGTTGCCATCAATGACAAAGGGGATATTGTTGGAAATTTGAGGTAATTTGAGGCAATTTATGTTGTGATTGATGTCACATGGATCACATTGAGTTTTGGTGGCCAAAATATTTCATAAATAAACATTTATGATATTTTGGAAAGCAAGGCTATTTACAGGGTTTTTGTGAAAAGGCAGGCAAAATAAAAGGATTTATTTAAAACCATGGATGGCAGATTTGAAATGGGTTTTTCTTAAAACCCAGGTTGGATTTTAATTTCATCAAAAAAGGTGCCCTGGTGAAGGAGATAATTAATTTTAAATATTTAAGTTTAAATTTTAATCATTTAAAATTAAAATTAAAATTAAAATTGAAATTAATATTTTATTATTTCCGACATCAAGAAGGAGGAGGCAAATAATATTAAGTCATAGCCGACATCAAAAGAAAAATATGGGCATATACAAATATGCCACTAAAATTTTTATTTTCTATAAGTCCTCAACGAAGATAATCCGTTCAAAGCACTAAGGGAGCAGAAGTGTCGTATTCGTTTGAAAACCAGCGAAGAGAAGAGGTACAAAGGTAAGGGAGGTTCATTACCTATCATCGTAGGTGCTTGTATCCTAGAAGTAAGAGGAAGGCGTGTAAGGTGTTTAAGTGCCAGCAGATCCAAAGTTCGAATCTCTCCGACACTGGTTTTTGCAAGGTAAAAAGGGAGAACCTTTTGCGCACGTGGTTTTTGAGGGCAAGTTTGGAGGAAGAAAAAAGGAGGTCTTGTGCTCTTGGTTTATATGTGAGCGGTTGGCTCACGTGGTTGTTGGCACCATGGTTTGAGTGGTGCAGGGGCTGGGACATGTGATCGAATCCTACTGAGGTTAAAGGCAAGTTATTGATTTTTCCAAATATTTTATTTTTCTAAGGTTGACCTAGGAGAGATAAGGTTTGTGGTGCATCTTGTGAAAAAGAAATATTTTTGGTGATTTTTCTTTTATAAGTATATCATATTATATATCATTGGAAAGCTTATTTCGAGGGCTATTTGATTATTTTGTTTAGAAGGAGAAATAAGGTGTACATAAAGAGCTATTTCTATTTTTGTAAAAGGATTCAAGTAAAGGTTGTTTTGTTCTTTTCAAAGTGTGTTGAGTGTGGAGGATTTTCCAAAGGGGTTTCTTCATCTTCATAAAAGGTATGGGCACATTCCCCCATTGATTGTTTATGGTGGTTGATTTCTAAAATATAATTGAAAGGAAAATGATTGTTTGTGGTTTCCTTTTCGAAAGTAGTTTATTGAATGCTTCAAGGTTTTCTGAATTGAGAGTTGTGTTTAAACCTTGTTTTATAAGCATAGTTGTTGAAGCCCATTGGTTGTGAAATAACTTGAGTTAGAAAAGAACACGAGTATCATTGTTATGTGAGATTTGTAATTGAGCATTATTGGAAACATTTGAGTTAGTTGATACATACTTGGACTAGGGTTGTGTGAGAAATAATTGTTTCTTATGGTGATTAGTTGAGATTGAGTTTAGAACATATTGAGTCTCTAACAATTTTCTTTATGGTTCTATAAGACTTGGGTTGAGTTGAGTTGAATAAGCCTAGTCAAATGATGTGTGAAGTTATTGTTCAAGTCCTATGAAACAAAATATTTCATTATTATGATTTGAGTTGAGTTGAGATTGAGATTAGAACATATTGAGTCTCTAACAATTCTCTTTATGATTCTATGAGTTGCATTGAGTTGAGTTGAGATCATTGTGGATCATTGTTGTCATCCATTGAAGAGTACATTGCCATTCATTGTTGAGTTCATCTTTGAGCTTTGCCTTGATATATTTATGGATGATATTTGAGTGCTACTTGAGCATGATTGATTGAGCCTTTGAGATGGTATTTGTTGATAGTTTTGAGAAAGCTTTGTGGACAGTTTTGGGGTAGATTTATGGATAGATTTGTGGATAGTTTTGGGATATATTTGTGGACAGATTTGGGACAATTTTGGGTAAGTTCTTGGTGAGCTTGCTATAGCATATTTGGAAAAGTTCCTAGTGAGCTTATTATTCAGTTTTGGATAGGTTATGTATGAGCTTGTTATTCAGATTTGGACAAGTTCTATGTGAGCTTGTTATTCAATTTTGGACAAGTTCTGTGTGATATTGTTATTCAGATTTCGAAAAGTTCTGTGTGAGCTTGTTATTTAGATTTGGACAAGTTTTATGTGAGCTTGTTATTCAGATTTGGACAAGTTCTTTGTGAACTTGTTATTGCCTAGCTTTGAGCATATCAAAGAAATCATTGTATTGGATATTTTTGTGTGAAATATTATAAGGAGATTAGCTTGTGGAGTACCCCACATCGGGGGAACAACGTTAAATCTTGTGTCTCAATTTTGTGTGGTGACTTGTGCTCTTGCTTACTACTGCTATCTGAGTTATTAATGCACACTACTATATTTGGTTACTGCAATTAAGAACATTAATTGATATTATTTTGAAAGAAAGTAAAAAGTGGTCTTATACTGTTCACCCCCCCTCTTAGTATAAGTTTGTGTTCTTAAAAAGTCTCATACCTACTTAGAGAGGGCGAAGTCTCATATGTGTTGGAAATGGAAAAATATGAGATATAGTATTTATACAAAAGAGTACAATACATAGGCATAAGCCTATATGAAAAACATGACACTTGTCAAGGAACATGACAAGTGCCAAAGACGGCATAATGCACATTATAATATTCTAACATTACCCCTTAATGTACACTAACTTAACTATAAAAAAAAAAGTCAACATTAGATAACATTCCCCCTTAATGTTGACTTCTCTAAAAGAACCCTATCATCCTACTTTATTACATGATTTGGTCTAGGCTCGTGCTCTTTGCACTTAGCTTTTCAACTATAAATAATGCTAGATCAACAGTGTAAACATCTCAGTCTATTGCCTCAGGGTTAGCCACTTCCATGGCTTTGTTGTCTCTAGGTCAGTCGTCTAAGTGCCTTTGGTTCATCTTGGGTACCTCAGGGTCAACCACTTCTGGGTCTGTTACCTCTGCAGGTCATCCTCTAGATATGTTGTCTCTCGTAGGTCATTAACTAGCTTCACTAAGAATATCGTCCCCTCTCATGGTGAAACATAATTTAGGAGGTGTCGATATTTGCCAAAAATGTACCTTAATACAAAATAAATACAAGCCATGAAATACAATAAAAAATGAGCCATAAAATCAAAATGTGGAGGAGAAAAAGAAAGAACAGAATAGAATCTTCTGAAGTGTCTTCGTCCATAGTCTTCAGAAGTTGATCCAAAAAAAGTCCTTGGATAGAGTCTATGGTGTCTATGTCTATAGTCCCTAGAGTAAGTGTCCTTATGGTAATAACCTCATCTTATCGTAATTCATGGGTAACCAGTTGCTGCATCCGCTAAGTGTGATAGAGGAGAATACTAGATACTAGGTTCACCTACATAGAGTGTCGGGTTCAACCGAAAATGTACTCTAGAATAAAATAATATTTGAGGCTAAAAAATACAAATGAAATAGTCTTAAAATTACAATTGGACACCACCAATGTGTCCGTATCAAAAAAATATTTTGGATGACTATAAATAACCCTATGTTCCACTCTCAATGGGGCTTTCAACTTGTGGAAACAACAACATCATATGGATTATCATATTTTGAATTTGAAAAACAATTAATGGCCATGTTGGCCTTTGAATCCAATTCTACTCTCCATGTGGAAAAGCATTAAAAAATGGTCTGAGACGACCACATTTTCGTAGGCAGTTCGCTTTTCACTAAAAAACAATATTATGCCCATACAAATTTTAAAAAGTGATTCCTCCACTTTTTAAAAAACAATGTCCCTTTAATAAAGTGCAAATTCAAAAACATGCCCCTTATAATAGAGAGATTTTCTTATTAAATTAAATGCCCCTCACGTTGATTTTGAAAAAAAAGGCTTGTTTAATCTTTATATGAGTGGAGTGGCCATTGTTCGCCACTAAATGCTCATCAACATTAAAGTTAACAACGACAACTAAGGTTGACGAACACACTAAGCATCCTGTCATTGCAACTGTGTGTTCCCCTCATCAACATCCTTTGCCACAAAAGAAACCATTAAAATTCAAACCACACTAAAAACACCACATGGACGACAGAGGACCACTTCACACGTACACCTACTGCATGCCAGTTCAAATGAAACAAAGTGAAACCACATCACATTAAAAATTGCCCATCTCCTTTCATTGTGGACAGACAATTTTGTAGATCACCATACTCACGTGCTTTCTTCAACGGGCACAATGAACAACAGTACACAAAGGAATATGGGGCCATGTAATAAATCCCACACATCACCTTCGAGGGAAAATGAAATTTACCTTTCGATCACGACCACACCACCTTGAGACTGCATCATCACCATCCGCTGCTCCTTTGAGGATATTTTGTACTACAGATGTCGACTCCTCATTGCGTAGATTTATGATCTAGTTAAAAAATAATTCAACCTATGTGCACTTCTCCACTCATCCACGTGTAGCAAAATGGCTTCTCGTCCATCTTGGCATCCCAAAGGCATGAAAAAATGCACCGATGCTCTCTCTGCAATCTGGTTTCATATCTTACTCCAGGATAATGACACTTAGAATCTTCATCCTCCAGCAGGATTTGATGGTAGCAACAACGAGCAAACTACTTCAGAGCTGAGAGAAAATGTGTAATTTTAAGCAAAAAAAGGGGCCACGCATCTACAGGCTTCACATGGATGGGAAATATTTTCAAAATACGATGAGTCATCCATCGTGGAGATTGTCTTCCATGGATTTCAGATCTCCACCACAAATTTCCTGCACAGTCGTTTCCTCACACCTCTGAAAAAATATTTAAAAGTAATATTGATTACAAGATTAGAGAGATGCGAACAAAATAGCTTCCTTCACTCCGAGTAAAAACATGCACCCTCCTTCACCGATGCCATTATGCTGGTTGATTTTAATCTGGAACCACATTGTGATTCTTTGCAAATCATTAGACACGTCAATGGTTGAGTGCACTTTCATCTATAGTTACTTTCTGGTGTACCAAACATATTAAAAAATTCATGCACAGGTCGTAAAACATGCTTTAGAGTCTTAGCTCATTCCTTCTATGCTGCCTGTTATGGGGATTGTCCAGGCGAGTTGCATATGCCTGCATAGCAACTTTATGATGAGTGCGATAGAAGATCAGCGCATATCATAGGGACGCACGCCTACACAAAAAAAATAATCTCTCTGAAACATAAAATAGGTTTCATCTTCTGCTAGAAGCACTGCTCCTCCTTGCAACATGATGTCCATGCATGCATCATGCATCATCGCGTAATGAAATTTGATGTTGACAAGGCGTGTACGATCCGCCTCTCGGTATAACAATGCATCACCCACTTTGTTCATGTTCATGTGGAATATAGTATACATGGCATGTTTACAAAAATAGCCCCATGATCTCACCTAAAAGAGATAACAGACTGAAATCCACCGTGAAAAGATAATGGAGCGATCGATCGTGCTGCTACGATAAATATAAAAAGTTGATTTTCTTAAGCTTTATATCATGGGATTGCCATCGTTGCTCCCACCAATCATGTCAAACAATAGTAGAGGTCTGAAAGCTCGTGCGGTCACTTCATCCTGTAAAAAAAATACGTCCTTCTATACGTGCATCGAGATGCGGGAGAGCATCAAAAAATCATTGTAAAAAAATGCATCTCTAAACTTGGAGTTGGAAAATGCATCACATGTCTGACTCGATTTCATTGAGGAATAAACTCACAGTCAATTTGTCTCGATTTGCGCCCCTCTGATCATCATGAACTGGTTCGACAAGCCGCCAACGCTGTCACCATTATTGGCATTCCCCATAGCCACCCGAGATGCCATGATAGAAGGAGAAGCCATGGCTAGATTTGAAAAATATGGCTGAAGAAGATGTTTCTGCTCCAAGGAAAACACGAGGGGCACACTTGAATGGTGCGATCATATGGAGAACACAACGAGGGCCAAAAAATAGAGATAAAATAGATAATCGATAGAAAATTTCAAACATAGTAGTTTCAGATTTCAAACAACGACATCATGCAATGCATCTCAAACTAAATAACAACACCAAAAACAACGCGACTTTCCATTGCATGAAATATTGAACATTGATATCGATTGATCTACGTCTAGCGCCAAGTTGGACTCCAATTCTTGGATCGGGAAACATGGCGCATGTGATATCAAGCATATGGCATAGAAATAATCATTGCAACTTTCAACAGGAGTAGATCATTTACAGTCAGAAAAAAAATCTTAAAAAATAATATATGTGGCCATATTTCGCATCGTTGCATCGTAATATTTTTTTAGTGTCCTCTAAATGCCTGCATCTAAGTCATGATATTCACTCTCATCGTGTCAAAAAAACCAGAGATGGCAGCCCAAATTATGTGGGCACCATCGTAAATAATGCAATCACTATACATAAGTGGGACCAAGTACTTGCACCTTTAAGCCTACTACCCCATTGGCAAAGAGTATGGCAAGTGTTGGGGCTCATAAACCACTCAAGTCCCACAACTGGATCAATGTGGGATTATTAACACACACACGCACTACAGTAGAGGAGGTATTAATATAGAACAAAATTCCTCATGGAAATATGCCACTAGAAAATAAACAGCTTGTATAAGAACAATGTCACATGAACCGATTAGAAAGCAAGAGGGCCAACTACCACCCACACACATGTCGTGACTCGATTTTAATAGGGGTGAGGAATCCCACATAAGTGGGATCAAGAACTTGCACATTTAAGCCTGCTACCCCATTGGAAAAGAGTATGGCAAGTGTTGGGGCTCATGAAACACTCAAGTCCCACAACTGGATCAATGTGGTATTATTAACGCACACACACACACTACAGTAGAGGAGGTATTAATGTGGAACGAAATTCCTCATGGGAATATGCCACTAGGAAATAAACAACTTGTATAAGAACAACATCACATGAACCAGTTAGAAAGCAAGAGGGCTAACTACCCCCCACACACATGCTGTAACTCGATGTTAATAGGGGTGAGGAATCCCACATAAGTGGGACTAAGGACTTGCACCTTTAAGCCTGCTACCCGATTGGCAAAGAGTATGGCAAGTGTTGGGGCTCATAAACCACTCAAGTCCCACAATTGAATTAATGTGGGATTATTAATGCACACACACACTATAGTAGAGGAGGTATTAATGTGGAAGGGAATTCCTCATGGGAATATGCCACTAGGAAATAAACATCTTGTATAAGAACAACATCACATGAATCGGTTAGAAAGCAAGAGGGCCAACTACTCCCCACACACATGTCATGACTCGATGTTAATAGGGGTGAGGAATCCCACATAAGTGGGACCAAGGACTTGTATCTTTAAGCTTGCTACCTCATTGGCAAATAGTATGGCAAGTGTTGGGGCTCATAAACCACTCAAGTCCCACAACTAGATCAATGTGGGATTATTAACGCACACACACACTACAGTAGAGGAGGTATTAATGTGGAACGAAATTCCTCATGGGAATATGCCACTAGGAAATAAACAACTTGTATAAGAACAACATCACATGAACCGATTAGAAAGCAAGAGGGCCAACTACCCCCCACACACATGCCGTGACTCGATGTTAATAGGGGTGAGGAATCCCATATAAGTGGGACCAAGGACTTGCACCTTTAAGCATGCTACCCCATTGGAAAAGAGTATGGCAAGTGTTGGGGCTCATAAACCATTCAAGTCCCACAATTGGATCAAGATGGGATTATTAACGCACACACACACTACAGTAGAGGAGGTATTAATGTGGAACCAAATTCCTCATGGGAATATGCCACTAGGAAATAAACATCTTGTATAAGAACAACGTCACATGAACTGGTCAGAAAGCAAGAGGGCCAACTACCCCCCACACACATTTCTTTACTCGATGTTAATAGAGGTGAGGAATCCCACATAAGTGGGACCAAGGACTTGCACCTTTAATCCTGCTACCCCATTGGCAAAGAGTATGGCAAGTGTTGGGGCTCATAAGCCACTTGAGTCCCACAACTGGATCAATGTGGGATTATTAATGCACACATAAACTACAGTAGAGGAATTATTAATGTAGAATGGAATTCATCATGGGAATATGCCACTAGGAAATAAATAGCTTGTATAAGAACAACATCACATGAACCGACTAGAAAGCAAGAGGGCCAACTACCCCCCACACACATGTCGTGACTCGATGTTAATAGGGGTGAGGAATCCCACATAAGTGGGACCAAGGACTTGCACCTTTAAGCCTGCTACCCCATTGGCAAAGAGTATGGCAAGTGTTGGGGCTCATAAACCACTCAAGTCCCACAACTGGATCATTGTGATGTTATTATATTTATGAAGATTTGAACTTAGTTTTTGAATTTTGACTTAATGATATTAATTTTTTAAAGAGATAGTTAGTTAGGAGTATTTTTATTATGTTGTATTAGTGGGTTAGGGACTTTTTGACAATTTTTTCACATTTCTTAAGGGGTATAATAAGAAACAAGTTTTGTATAGTGTTGTGTAAAGTTTTTGCTTTGTTATTTTTATTTTGAAAAGTTGCAACAATTTTGGCTTCCAATGCCACCCATTTGTACATAAAGTAGAAAAGAAAGAACTTCGCAACCAAAAAAGCTAGACAAAAGAGCTTCGTCGAAGGAAAATACAAATAGCTTCGCACCCGAAGCATTTCCAGCAGCTACTTCGGGCGAAAGTTGAGCGAAGCGGTGTTCAGAGGAAAAGAGAGCTTTGCACCCGAAGCATTTTCAATACTACTTCGGGTGGAGTTTTTTGCGAAGTAATATCACCGAAGTAAAATACAAGGATAGCAATAGAAGAACTTTGGGCCTGAAGCACTTCATGCAGCTACTTCGGGCAAGATTTCTACGAAGCAGTGTGCCAAAGAGAAATACAAAGGAGAAGGCAAGAAAACTACTTCGCATCCGAAGTATTTCCATCAGTCACTTTGACCAGAAAATCAACGAAGCGGAACTCAAGGAGCATTGAAAATGCTTTGCCAGGAAGTTGCCGAAGCACTCACTTCGGGCCCCTCCATCAGCGAACCACATTTTTGCCAAAAGTTCATTGCGAGGCATTTGCTTCGGCTAATTTTTGAAGACAATTGCTTCGGCCGAAACCTTCCCGAACCACAGTTTTGAAAAAGGATCGCAGCGAAGCATTTCTCGAAGGCATCAACGAAGTAATTTAATCAATGAAGCAGCAAAGAGGAAGAGACAGTTTCGTAGATCACCATACTCACGTGCTTTCTTCAACGGGCACAACGAAAAACAATACACAAAGGAAGATGGGGCCATGTAATAAATCCCACACATCACCTTTGAGGGAAAGGGAAATTTACCTTTTGATCACGACCACACCACCTTGAGACTGCATCATCACCATCCGCTGCTCCTTTGAGGATATTTCGTACTACAGATGTCGTATTCTCATTACATAGATTTATGATCTAGTTAAAAAACAATTCAACCTATGTGCACTTCTCCACTCGTCCACGTGTAGCAAAATGGCTTCTCGTCCATCTTGGCATCCCAAAGGCATGAAAAAATGCACCGATGCTCTCTCTACAATTTGGTTTCATATCTTACTCCAAGATAATGACACTTAGAATCTTCATCCTCCAACAGGATTTGATGGCAGCAACAACGAGCAAACTACTTCAGAGCTGAGAGCAAATGTGTAATTTTATGCAAAAAAAAGGGGTTGCGCATCTACAGGCTTCACATGGATGGGAAATATTTTCAAAACACGGTGAGTCATCCATCGTGGAGATTGTCTTCCATGGATTTCAGATCTCCACCACAAATTTCCTGCACAGTCGCTTCCTCACACCTCTAAAAAAATATTTAAAAAATAGTAATATTGATTACAAGGTTAGAGAGATGCGAACAAAATAGCTTCCTTCACTCCGAGTAAAAACATGCACCCTCCTTCATCGATGCCATTATGCTAGTTGATTTTAATCTGGAACCGCATTGTGATTCTTTGCAAATCATTAGACACGTCAATGGTCGAGTGAACTTTCATCCATAGTTACTTGCTGGTGTACCAAACATATAAAAAATTCATGCACAGGTCGTAAAACATGCTTTAGAGTCTTAGCTCATTCCTTCTGTGCTGCCTGTTACGGGGATTGTCTAGGCGAGTTGCATATGCCTGCATAGCAACTTTGTGATGAGTGCAACAGAAGATCAGCGCATATCACAGGGATGCACTCCTACACAAAAAAAATAATCTCTCTGAAACATAAAATAGGTTTCATCTTCTGCTAGAAGCACTGCTCCTCCTTGCAACATGATGTCCATGCATGCATCATGCATCATCGCGTAATGAAATTTGATGTTGACAGGGCGTGTACGATCCGCCTCTTAGTACAACAATGCATCACCCTCTTTGTTCATGTTCATGTGGAATATAGGATACATGGCATGTTTACAAAAATAGCCCCATGATCTCACCTAAAAGAGATAATAGACTCGAATCCACCATGAAGAGATAATGGAGCGATCGATCATGCTGCTACGATAAATCTAAAAAGTTGATTTTCTTAAGATTTATATCATGGGATTTATACCAATCACGTCAAACAATAGTAGAGGTCTGAAAGCTCATGCGGTCACTTGATCTTGTAAAAAAAAATGCGTCCTTCTATATGTGCATCGAGAGGGGGGAGAGCATCGAAAAATCATCGTAAAAAAATGCATCGCTAAACTTGGAGTTGGAAAATGCATCACATGTTTGACTCGATTTCATCGAGGAATAAACTCACAGTCAATTTGTCTCGATCTACGCCCCTCTGATCGTCATGAACTCGTTCAACAAACCGCCAACGCTGTCACCATTATTGGCATTCCCCGTAGCCACCTGAGATGCCACCATAGAAGGAGGAGCCATGGCTAGATTTGAATAATATGGCTGAAGAAGATGTTTCTGCTCCAAGGAAAGCACGAGGGGCACACTTGACTGGTGCGATCATATGGAGAACACAGCGGGGGCAAAAAAATAGAGATAAAATAGATAATCGATAGCAAATTTCAAACAACAACATCATGCTATGCATCTCAAACTAAATCACAACACCAACAACAACGCGACTTTCCGTTGCATGAAATCTTGAACATCGATATCGATTGATCTACGTCCAGCGCCAAGTTGGACTCCAATTCTTGGGTCGAGAAACATGGCGCATGCGACATCAAGCATATGGCATAGAAAAAATCATCACAGCTTTCAACAGGAGTAGATCATTTACAGTCAGAAAAAAAATCTTAAAAAAAAATATATGTGGCCATATTCCGCATCGTTGCATCATAATATTTTTTTAGTGTACTCTAAACGCCTGCATCTAAGTCACGATCTTTACTCTCATCATGTCAAAAAAACCAGACATGGCGGCCCAAATTATGTAGGCACCATCGTAAATAATGCAATCACTATAGATGTGCACAATGCTCACCAGTTGAAATGTTAGTCTATCATCAAATTGTCTCGTTGCAGGGTACAACTATGGCGGCAGATTTTTCGTCAACGGGGCATAGTGAAAAATTAGAATTTTTTTGAACCCAATAGAATCCTCCATACGCACAGCAATTTTAGGCGTCGTGTGTATTCATTTTCTCTAAAGGTAGCATAAAACAATGAACACTGATTTGGAAAATTTTTATGCAGATCTTGCAGTCCACAAGATTGATTGCCATGGAAACCTCTTACAAATCTCTCCAAGTTTGACCGAAAGATCGACGGGTTGAAACCTCTTCTATTTACACCATCGAATTAAATGCCCATTAATATACATGGAAGGAAGACAACATATCATAAGACACCATGATGGCCTTAGAAAGCATCCACTCAAGCTTGTCACTGCAAACCCTTACAAATCAGGTCTGAATAGCGAAGGAGACGTAATTCTACTCTGAGGATTTTTTCTTTGTTTTTCTACTACCATCCGTCACCATAGAATATTTCTTCGAACAATGCAAGCCCAAGCTCTCTTGGCTCCTCTGTTTACCAAGGTGGTCGACAATGAGTTCATGGAAGATGTCTTGTATCTCTCCAAAAATAATCCTCCTGCTGCTAACAGCCGACGCCATCGAGCCCGTGGTCCCCCGGAGTTCCACTCGAAAACCACCATGGGCATCGAGGAAAACCACTTGGATAACCTGACCATCCTTGTAGGGGTCGACTTCTTCAACGACCTAGAAAAATGAATTTGTTAGAAAAAATTACATCAAGCTCAGAACGCGCTATCAATGCGGTA
Source organism: Wollemia nobilis (assembly GCA_028583015.1). NCBI lineage: Eukaryota > Viridiplantae > Streptophyta > Pinopsida > Araucariales > Araucariaceae > Wollemia > Wollemia nobilis. The sequence goes on from JAQPPZ010002068.1 coordinate 4,540,189, forward strand.
TGAAACTAAATGGTGCGGGAAGTAGGATCGTTTTTATATTGAATCGCTTTTTGATTGTAAGGTAGAAAACCCACAATAGACTTAATTTATATATTTGTTCGATGATGCCTTATTATCATATGTGGATTGCATTTATATACCTAGTCTAATAGTTGTAAGAGTGAAGGGTTGTGACCCTAGAATATAATGAATAAATAATATAAGTAATTAGGACATGTTAGGAGAGTCCTAACATGCCACCCCCATAAAGGAGCTTTGTCCTCAAAGCTGGAAATTTGGAAATTGTTCCTGGATATCTTGAAAATTTTCCCACGTTGCGTCTTCTAAAGGTAGACCTTTCCAATGGATTAAAACTTTCGTGATATCGCGAGTACGAAGGTGACGAGAGCGGCGATCCAAGATAGCTTCTGGCTCGACTAAAAGTACTCCATCATCGAAGAATTCAGGGAGAGTGGGTTGTGTCGTGTTATGGGCTCCCACTGCGAGCTTAAGGCAACATACATGAAATACAGGGTGAAGTTTGGAAGAGGGAGGAAGCTCTAGTTTGTAAGCAACGGTCCCAATATGTTGGAGAACTTTATACGACCCATAAAATTTGGGTGCTAACTTCTAAGAACCTTTTTGTTTAAGAGAGGATTGACGGTAAGGTTGGAGACGTAAGAAAACCATATCACCTTCGTGGAAACTACGTTCACTTCTATGTTGATCGACTTGTTGCTTCATGCGATGCTGGGCGGTGTGTAGGTTCTCTTTTAGGATCCGTAGTATGTCATCTCTATTAGCAAGTTTCGTTTCCACCGCATGGACTTTTGTAGTCCCTGGAATATAGGAAGTGAGGGATGGTGGTGTTTGACCATATAGTGCTTCATAAGGAGTCATTTTTATGGACGTATGGTATGAAGTGTTATACCACCATTCCGCTAGTGAAAGCCACTTTACCCAATGGAGTGGTTGAGTAGAAACAAAACATCGAAGGTATGTTTCCAAGCATTTATTTACAACTTCTGTTTGGCCATCGGTTTGAGGATGGTAAGCGGAGCTCATACGAAGTTGAGTACCTTGTAATTTGAACAATTCCTTCCAAAAGGTGCTAGTGAAAGTTGGGTCACGGTCACTAACAATTGTGGAGGGCATACCATGTAATTTAAAGATGTTATCTAGGAAGAGGTGGGCTATAGTGCTAGCGGTATAAGGATGAGCCACGAGACAAAAATGGGCATATTTAGATAACCGATCAACGACTACAAAAATGGTTGTTTTTCCTCCAAATTTTGGTAATCCTTCAATAAAGTCCATAGAAATATCTGCCCATGTTTTGGTGGGTATAGGAAGAGGTTGAAGTAATCCTGGAATAGCGAGGGTCTCCCACTTTTGTCTTTGGCAAACTTCACATTCTTTTACAAAGTTTTTGATGTAATTTTTCATTCCCACCCAATAGAAGGAGGTAGTGGCTCTTTTATAGGTTTTTAAGAACCCTGAGTGGCCTGCAGTGGGTGAGGTATGTAACTCATGAAGAAGTTTTTCACGATAAGTTGAATTGGGGGTGAGGACCATCCTCCCTTTGTATCTTAATATATTGTCCTTCCAAGTGTATGGAGTTTTGCTACTAGGATTATGTTGAAGTTGTTGAATTAAGGCGTGGATAGTAGGATCATTTATCCATTTTTCATGCACCTCATCTACCCATTTAGGAATAAGGGAGGAAAGAGCATGGACTTGAGGCATACCTTCAAATTTTCTAGAAAGTGCATCGGCTGCCATGTTGTCCTTTCCATTTTTATATGTAATTTCATAATCATAGCCAAGAAGTTTAGTAACCCATTTTTGTTGTTCCGAGGTATTAGTCCTTTGTTCCAAAAAATACTTCAAGATATGATGGTCAGTGCGTATAATGAAATGTTGGCCACTAAGGTAAGGCCTCCAATGTTGAATAGCATGGACAATCGCCAACATCTCTTTTTCATACGTAGAGTGAGCTAAATTCTTAGGAGAAAATGCTTTGCTTATAAAAGCTAAAGGCCTTTCATCCTGCATGAGTATGACTCCCATTCCTATTCTTGAAGCGTCACTTTCAATGACGAATGATTTAGAAAAGTTGGGCATGGCTAGAATAGGGGTGGTACACATTACAGTTTTCAAGGTGATAAAGGCCTCATCCGCTTTAGACGACCATTTGAAAGCATTTTTCTTAAGTAATGCTGTTAGAGGAGCAGCAATTTTACCATAATTTTGGACAAATTTTCTATAATATCCCGTTAGTCCAAGAAACCCATGTAGAGATTTTAAGGTTTTTGGAATAGGCCAATTTTTCACCTCCTCGATTTTGGAAGGATCTACCATAACTCCTTCCTTTGAGACAATATGCCCTAAGCATTCAATTTCTTGTTTTCCAAGGGAACACTTTGATCTTTTTGCATAAAGTTGATTTTCCTCCAAGATTTGGAACGCTTGTCTAACATGGTCCAAATGTTCTTCCCATGTTTTTCTATAAATCAAAATGTCATCAAAGAAAACTAATATAAATTTACGAAGAAAAGGGTGAAATACCTTATTCATTAGACTTTGAAAGGTAGAAGGAGCATTGGTCAGGCCAAATGTCATCATCAAGAATTCGTAGTGCCCTTCGTGAGTGCGAAAGGCCGTCTTAGGAATATCCTTTTCATTGAATCGTATTTGGTGGTAGCCTGACCGTAAGTCTAACTTGGAAAAATAAGCTGCCCTATGGAGTTCATCTAATAGCTTGTCTATGACCGGAATAGGAAATTTATCTTTGATGGTCATTTTATTAAGTGCTAGAAAATCGACACATAAACGCCACGAGCCATCATTTTTTCTAAAAATAATTGGAGAGGAGTAAGGGCTTTTGCTAGGTCTAATGACTCCTGCCTTAAGAAGCTATTGAACTAATTTCTCTATTTTGGTCTTTTGGAGATATGAATAACGATAAGGTCTAATATTAGGAGGGTGATGCCCTGGAAATAGTGGAATGGTGTGATCGTGACTACGTTGTGGAGGTAGTCCTTTTGGTTCATTGAATATTGCCTTATGGTGGTCTAAAATCTTTTGTAACTCTGGTGTCTCGTCTTCTTTGTGACTAGGTTGAATTGAAAATAATTGGGCGACCATTCCTTTATTTCCTCTTCGGATAATTTTCTCCATTCTATGCGAGCTGACAATTTGGGAAGGTCCTGATTTCAGGCCTTGGATAATATAGGTTTGGTTCTTTGCTCTGAATTTCATCCATAGTTCATCAAATTCCCATTGGACTACGCCCAAAGTTCGTAACCATTGTACGCCTAGTACAATGTCGCACCCACCTAGGGGTAGGACGTACATGTCGCTTTTCATGTTATAAACCCCCATAGTTAGTTTGATATTTCTGCATTTTCCTTTGCATGCAATTTTTTTGCCGTTTCCAATCATCACTTCGAAGTTATTGCAAGGGTATATAAAACAATTTGCTTGTTTAGCCACCTTTGGATCGATAAAATTGTGTGTGCTACCATAATCTAGGAGCACGATAAGGTTTTGTTTCTTAAAATACCCTTTAACTCGCATTGTTTGAGGGGTAGAAAATCCGGCAAGGGCGTTGAAGGAAACCTTTGGTGTATTTTCTTCGTCACTTTCAAGTGTGTTGGATAATACCTCTACTTCGAGTTTAGGTTCCTCTTCAATAGAATTCCCTTCCTCTGTGGCATCTAGAATATATAATTTTCGTGAGGCACATTTATGATTTTTGTCAAATTTCTCATCGCAATGGTAGCAAAGACCCTTAGCTTGTCTTTCCTTCATTTCCTCGAAACTCAGATGCTTAATTGGTAGAGCACGGTTAATTTTGGGGGCTGTGTAGGAGTTTTGGGTTCGTCCATTTTGCATTGGTTTGGGGTTGGTATAAGTGTTTGATGGTTTCCCCCAAGTTGGTTTTGTGAACCGATTTCGTGCCTTGATTTTGTCCTTTGCTAATTTCGCCAAGCCGATGGTCTCTAACATGTTTGTGGGGTTATACATTTGCACCTCTATTCAAATTTCTTCTTTTAATCCGCTGACAAAACATTCTTGAAAGAAGGCAACATCTAATCCGGATGTTCGATTAGCTAGCCTTTCAAATTCTGCTTGGTATTCGCTTATCGAAGTGGTTTGGCATAATTTAGTGAGGGCCCCTGTAAAGCTTTGAAACTTGCTAGGGCCGAATCGCACTAATAGATTATGTGTAAAGGTTGACCACATCGGAGTGCCATTAGTTTTCTCGAACCATTGGTACCATTGGATGGCATCGTTTTCCAAGTGGAAGGAGGTGATATGCACTTTTTGCATTTCCAGAATTTGATTTAGTGAGAAATATTGCTCTGCTCGGTAGATCCAGTTTGTAGGGTCTCCTCCTTCAAATTTTGGGAAGTCTAATTTGGTCGTCCGTGGTAGAATGGAAGTTTGTGGACCTCCTAACATTGCTCGGTTTGATGACCCGTGGTTGGGTGAATTTGCATGTGTTGTCGCCTGATTTTGACTGATGGCATCAAGTTTAACATCCATTGCAAATATTTTCTCGAAGAGTTCTCTTGTGGTCCAGGTATTCTCCTCTCTTTCCTGTTGAACTTCTTCAGCGAGCTTTTCGTGTTTCTCATGAATGGAATCTAGTGATCGTCGTCCTTCAGACATTGCGGTTGGTGTAGGTAAGGATCAATATGACTTGGTACAGGTGAGCAAAATATAAAAAAATAAAAAATAATTTTAATTTTTTTTTTTCCTTTGTGTTTCGGACATCGAAAACCTTGATGCTGCGTTGAAGATTTTAGCTTTTTCAAAACAACCACTGGTCACCACGCTAAAGCTCAAGCAATTTAGGTGTAAGACAACTTAATTCATACCTTAGGAGAAGGTTTAATTTTTTGTGAGGATTTTAACACGGATTCGTGAAGCGTGAATGCTGTTTGCGTCCTCGCGAATGTGGACTGGCTGAAATGTGCGGTGGGAAAAATTTTTAATGGTGAATTTGCTCCTTAATCTAGCTCTGATCCGGATGGTATGAAACTAAATGGTGCGGGAAGCAAGATCATTTTTATATTGAATCGCTTTTTGATTGTAAGGTAGAAAACCCACAATAGACTTAATTTATATATTTGTTCAATGATGCCTTATTATCATATGTGGATTGCATTTATATACCTAGTCTAATAGTTGTAAGAGTGAAGGGTTGTGACCCTAGAATATAATGAATAAATAATATAAGTATTTAGGACATGTTAGGAGGGTCCTAACATAATCCCTCAGACAATAAGTGAAAAACTCAAAAATAGTTTTGTTGTAACCAAAACACCTTCATAGGGCTGTACACGCAGGAACACATGTTGTTGAGCGGTCCATTAGGGGTCAGTAGTGGGAGATCCGTAACATCAACAACATTCCATTGGCAGTACTCAGATCTGAGACTTCTCCTTCGCTGTAAAAATTTGAAAAATAGCTTCACAAGGAGGTTATATAACATAAACCATAAGATTACTTGGATCTGGGCCACCTGATGGAGATCCATAAGCATACAACCTACAAACAGAACTTTGTAGCCACCAATAAAATGGAATAAAAAATTCAGTTTCCCATTTTCATTTCTCGATCTGCAGACGAAAACCTCCCCTAAATCATATTAAAAAAAAATTCAGCCATTGATTTTCTCAAAAAAACTTTTTGGTTTCTGATCTATCATTGATGAAGAGCATACTCCTTCAGCATGAGAAAAAAATGGAAGAAAAAATGAAGGGGGGGTTTCCATGACCCCCCTCAAGCTCATAAGGGCAGGAGAGCGACTGTGCTCTAATACCAATAGTTGGGAATGGGAAAAGATGAGATATAGTATTGATACAAAAGAGTACAATATATAGGCATAAGCCTATATGAAAAACATGACACTTGTCAAGGAACATGACAAGTGTCAAAGAAGGCATAGTGCACATTATAATATTCTAACAATATGTGCAGTAGATGTGATTAAGATTCAATTATGAAATATGATCTTAAGCACCACCTAACTCTTTATATTTATAGATTAAATCAATCATTAACCCTAAACCCAATGCTTAAGGGCCAACTTTATAAACATAGGTCCTGAGCTAATAAAAATAAATATAGTTGACATGGCTATATTAGAGTCGTTACATAACTTCCCCCTCATAAAGTTTTGTCCTCAAAGTGGAAAAGATTAGAAAATGCTCTCAGGATCCCATGAAGCATTTTTTTCTAAAAGGTCCTACCACTTGAGGAGGAACCTTGAATTTATCGAGACCAAATATGACAAAATCTATATTGTAACACTAGTTTAGGATTGAGAGTGATTCAACCTTCTTCATTGAGTATTGAAAGCTTTGTTTGGGACTGCACCTTCTGGCCAATAACTTGTTTGAGACAAGATATATGAAAGATAAGATGGATAAAAGAAGGTGGTGGAAGCTCAAACTAATATGTCACTTCACTAATGTTGAAAATCACCTTGTAGGGCCTATAAAATCAAGGATCCAACTTGTGACAAGAATTTATCTTTAAGGGCAATTACCTGTAGGATTGTAGGCCCAAAAATACCATATCTCCTATGGTAAATTATCGTTCAAAATAGTGTGAATCTTGTTGTTGCTTCAGGTGGTTTTGGTGATGGGTAAAATTATCTTTAAGAAGCTAAATAACAAGTCATTGTTTTAACAAATCATCTACTTGGGAAACCTTGGAGGATCTTAGAACATAATCTGTCATTGATGAAGTTTTTTGACCATACAATGCTTCAAATGGGGATATTTTGAGGGATGAATGATATTGTACCACCATTCAACTAATGAGATACTACTTGTCTTGATCATACCAACAATGGTAAGTACCCACAAATTTATCAACAATATATGTCTAACCATTCGACTGAGGGTGATAAGAAGAGGATATACTCAACTTGGTACCATTAAGACAAAATAATTATTTCCAAAAGTTATTATGAAGTCAACATCATGATCACTCATAATGGTTTTGGGTATACCATTTAATTTAAAAATAAAATCAAGAGATACAATGACTACCTTACTTGTTGAATAGAGATGTATTGCACAAAAATGAGCATATTTTGAAAGGTGATCTATTAAAAGATCACCATTTTGCCCTTAAATTTGGTGATCAATGATGGACAAGGGTTACAACAATCCAAGAGATTTAACTTTTTTCCCTTTGTTATGTTGATACACCTCACACTTGGCTACAAATATCTTAATATCTACTTTTAATCCTTTCCAAGAAAATATTACTTCACCTATTAGTATATTTTCAAGAATCTCGAAGGTCCAACTAAACGAGATGCATGCAATTCTTAGAGAGCATTTAAATTAATAGCCAATAATCGAAGAAGATAATTGTGATCTTTTTTATGAATCAACCCACTAGTATATGAGAAACAACAATGCAATGATGAGTCTACCTTCATTTTCTAAATGATCCATGCAGTCTTCGGGTTAGAAAGCTAGTCTCTCCAAAGTTAAGAAAGCCATTGTGGAAAAGGACTAGTGATGGCATTGAAAATAATAACATCCTCATATTTGCGAGACAAAGCATCAACCACCACATTATCCTTACCTTTTTTGTATCAAATAACAAAATTGTACCCTAAGAGTTTGGTCATCTATTTATTATATTTACGGTATGAGAGACACTGCTTTAAGAAATGCTTAAGGCTACTATGATCAGTCTTGATGATGAAGTGATGCGTCAACAAACAAGGCCTCTATTTCTCTACAATATTAAGAACAACTAATATTTACTTCTCATAAGTAGACTGTCCCAAATTCTTGCTCAAAAGTTGCTTTCTTTCAATGGACAATGGGTGTCCATCTTGCATCAAAATAACTCCAATACCTATGCTGAAAGAATCACACTCGATGACAAAAGGTTTGATAAAATTAGGAGTGGCCAAAATAAGAGTGATACACGTAGACTATTTAAGGGCTTGGAAGGATTGAGAAGAAACTTTAGATCAAACAAAAGTATCCTTTTCATGAGATCAATGAGAGAAGCATAATATTACTTGTTAGAGTATATTAGATCACTGGGATCATATAAATTTACCACCTTTGATACATAACTAGAGTAGGAGTTTACTTTAGAGTAAAGTTGGTTAGTTACTTCAAGTATTGTAATAAATGAACAAGTGTCAATGTGCAAGTTGTAAATGTACAAGGAGTCCACTTGTACATCAGATAGATAGGTAGAGTAAGGGCCAAGGAATCTATCTTCCTATATAAAGGCCTCATAGTGAGTGTTTTCCATGCAATAGTAAATATAGAGAGTGTGCGGTATAGTTTGGTAGTATGGTACAATGCAGTCCTTTCATATTTGTTCATGGAGTGTTTATGTCCTCCATTAAATAACATTATACTATTTTCATCACTTTCATTAATGGCATATTTTTGAGTTATTTACAAATGTTCATCTTATTATTTTCCTAAATATTATTGTACTATTAGTTTATAATCATCTTAGATTAGTTATCTTTCATCTTGTGGTTGTATTTTCTATACTATCGTTCCATCAAAAGCTAACATTACCATAGTTGTGGATAATTTTTTGTAGTAGAATGGGAGTTCTAAAAGTTCATGGAGTTGTTTAAGGGATTTTGGAAATGATCACTATTGCATAGCTTTGGTTTTATTAGGGTTACCTTGACTCTTTCCCAAGTTACTATATCCCAAGTATTCTACCTCCTAGACCCCAACGAAAAATTTGGACCTCTTGACAAAAGGTTTTCCACTTTGTAATAAGTGAAAAAATTTGTCAACATGAACTAGATAATCCTCCCAGGACTTGCTATAAATTAAGATATTATCAAAGAAAACCAACACAAATTTGTGAAAAAAGAACAAAAGACATAGTTCATAAGACTTTGGAAAATCGAAGGAGCATTAGTGAGACCAAAAGGTATGACTAAGAACTCATAATGACCCTCATGTGCATGAAAATAAATCTTGGAAATATCCTCTTCCCTAACCCATCCTCTTACCTAACCCTAATTTGATGAAACCCATAATTCAAGTCTAATTTTGTAAAGTATTCAACACCATGCAGTGCATTCAAGAAATCATATATAACAAGGATAAAAAACTTATATTTTATAATGATCATATTGAGAGGACAAAAATTAAGACACATATGCCATGAATTATCTTTGCGGTATACCATCGCCACTGGAGAGGATTATGGACTAAAGATTAGATAGATGATTCCTTACTCCAACATTTCTTGAACCAAATTCTTTGTTTATGATTTTTGGGGTTGGGATAGTGGTATGGTAAGAACACACATTAGGGGTTTGACTTCTTGGTACAAGGTGGATGGCATGATCATGTGTGCACTTAGGAGGAAGATCAGTGGGTTCACTAAAGACCTCCTCATAGATATCCATAATATTATATCAATACAAAGGAAATGCTAGAAGAAGCAACTTTGAAGACTAAACCTTCATGCAATTGACTTGGGTAAAGATTTCACAACCACCTTTATTTTATATATTTTTCATGCTATGTAAACTAATCACCTTGAATGGAGGGGGTTGGATTCCTTAGAGACAAATGAATTTCATTCTTCATCCACTTGACATATAATTTTTGTAGATTAATACTAACATCACCAAGTTAAGATAGTCGTTATATTCCCAATATGGCATCTAAACTACCTATGTCCATGGCAAAAATATTGCTCGAATAAGTATAATCCCCCATTTGTATGTTAACATTAGCCATTTGACCTACACATTGAGTGGTACCTCCATTTGTAATTATGACTTTGTTGTCTTACTATCTATAAAGTTATGTGTGCTACTTGAATCAATCAACACATTGATGTGATGTTGTTTAATAAATTCTTATATCTTGATAGTATGATGAGCTTGGAGCCCCATAAGAGCATGAGAAAAAAAATCCATGATATCATCTTCATGTTCCACCTCATATACTTTTGTTAGTTGCTCTTGTTGCAATAAATCTTCATATTGATATATTGTTGTGTCTTCACCTTCCACTTGAAAGTTATGATATTCTTCACAGGTCTAATATCAAGGATGGTGAGAACAACATTTGAAGCAAAAAATCCTTGGGAACTCTCGTTATTATGGTAAGGACGATGAGATTTGAAATAACTTCTATGTCAGGGACTAGAATCTTGAAGCTTTTGTTCTATTGCCAAAGCTATACATTGAGCATCATTGAGAGTATAAAGATCAAGCATGTCAACTTTCCACTAAAATTTTATCCTCAAGGCTATGGAAAAAGTATGAGACCACCATCGCTAGATTCAATTGGTGGGTGTAGGTAATTCAACTAGTGGAGTAGGTGAGAAGATTTATGAACTTGAAGTAATACTCCATTGTTCTTATTTTCTTTGTTTGCATAATATGGACCACATATGATGTGGAAGACCCTTTGTTAAATCTTCAAATAAATCATTCTTTGACGTCAAACCAAAAAAGTGGACCCCATGTTGGTGAAGTTGCTATAACAATTATTTATGAGCTTGGATTCCCAACTTAGAAGTTGTTAATGGGACATGACCTACTTTAGGAACATTGTGTAGGTGGATAAGGCTATCCATCTTGGCTAGACACCCTTATGGGTCGATGCCTTCAAAGGTGGGCTTGTTGATGTGAGGAACATGAACTTCATGAGGCTAGTCAAGGAAATTAGAAGCATATCCTATTGTGGAATCCAAATCAAAATTATGGACCTAGGTCATAAGCACCATAACAGAAGAAGAACCTTGAGTGGCATAAGAAGTTGAGTGACTTCCATAGGAAGTTTGAGGACCATAACTAGGTGGCAATTGTGGAAGAACACTAGTATTTAGTTCCTGACAAATGATCAAAGGTTGTTGTTCCATATTTTGTTGTGATTCTTGGACAAGTAGAGGTATAGCAACAAATATTTTTAGAACTCTTTGGATGTTATTCGAGGACATGATAATGGACAATAATTGTTTGGTCTTGATTATCCAAAAATTTAACAATAGAAGTAATCATTTGTTCTTGATGCAAAATATATATACACAAATATGGGTCAATAGTACTAGAAATAGGATTACCAATTGGAGGGGTAGCAAGAGGAGTGACAAGGGGAGGGCTATTGGGAGGATGAGAGAAAGAACTCGAGGTATTTGGAGGAGGAAAATCCATGGTGTTTAAGGAAGAAAGAAAATTTTGTTCAAAACTGTTGATATTTAGGAGAGTGTTATGATGCTTACTAAGATTTTTGGGTTGTTTATTTTTGCTTATTACACACATCTTCTAAGTGAATAGTTTATTACAATCAACCATTGACTCTTGCCCAACTAATAGTGGAACATGTTCATGCATACACTAGGGGCACTTGCAAAACCCTAAAAAAACTTGGAGTACCATTGAAAAAGTGTTGTCAAAAAATACCTCTAACTTTTAACAACTTGAAGAGATGATTACAAAGAGATATGTCTCTAGCAAGGGTCCTGGGATACTCAAATTCCAATTTTTTTTTGCTAAAGATACCATTTTTTACTATCTCAAACAAACGATCGTAATGGTATAGGTCTCTCACAAGGATTCGACGACACTCGATACTTTATTTTTTTAAATAGGTTTAGGGAAAGGAAGTAACAACAATGAACTCATAATATTCTAGAAGATAATTGTATGAAAAATGAACAAAAAAGTTATAAAAAATTATCAAAAAATAGGTAGTAGTAATGTTTGATTGAAATTCTAGAATTTTTCATGTGTCATTTGATAGAACTTTGTACCCCATAGGGAGCCAAGATCAATGCACTAATAATATTTTTTATAAAACAACTTCAGGAATTATAGCAACAGTAGTAGTAAACCAATAATACACAAATATCATTACCCAATGATAATAACAATTTAGATCCAATTACTAAAAAATAAAATATATAATAATCAAATCCTAAATTCAAAATCAATGCAATTCCTTATCCACTTAGAGAGGGAAAGTCTCATAGCCACTTGGAGAGGGTGAAGTCTCATATTCGTAGTAAACACGACTAAGATTAAAAATGAAAGATGATCTCAACTACCATCTAACTCTTCCTATTTATAGATTAAATCAATCATTAACCCTAATCCTAATGCTCAAGGGCTGACTGTCTAAACCTAGGACCCAAGCTAATAAAAATAAAGATAATCGACATGGCTATATTGGAGCCATTACAACAGAGGTATTAACATTTCCAAGATACTACCTCTAACAATAGTTGATGGAAATTAAAAGTAATGCTAAATTTGATCTAATCCTTGCATCCATTTTTCTCTATAGCATTATGAATAAATTGTGAATCCTCAATTAAAATATATCTCTATCATTTTTCAATGGAAATCTTGACCTCTATAAGAAGTGCCCTACTGTCTATGTGGTTTTTAGTTGAACCACATGATTTTGTGTGTGTGAGAAGAATTTTATCTTCATTATTCCGAATACCATCTTTGCTAACTTTCCCTATATTTCTTTTAGAAGCAACATCCAAATTAATTTTGATAAACCCAACCTCATGACATTTATTTTTTACCATAAATCAACGAAGATCCTTTATATTAATTCCATAATCATAGATATTGTAACCAAAAGGTTAGTACCTCTTTTCTACACTTGAGATTTCCCATGATGATCATAGGGCTTATAAACACTATGCAAGAGAGGTAACTATATGGTTAAAAACTTTGGGAAGACTCAGTTATTTGTTTAAAAAAAATCTATTATTCCTTTTAATCCATAATATCAACAACTAACATTAAAATAAGTACTCCATAGAATGCATAATGCATTAGCTTTGAAATGATTAGTCAAAATTTTTATCAACTATTTTAATGTTGATGAAATGACTCAATATAATCTGATAATTTTGAAAAAGTAACCCCAACTAAAAGCAAAGGGATAATAAAGAAGTAAATGATTTAGTTTTTCTAGATCTTCCTTACATAAGGCACACTTAAAATGTTTGTGATATCCTCTTCTCTATAGTGTCTCATCTACAAAGATTTTGCTTTAGACTACTAACCAAATAAATCTTGAGGCCTTAGGGAAGGCCTTAAATGACCAAACATTCTTCCAATAGAAATATTTGAGAGTCTAAAATTATAATTACTTTCGAGCCTTATACCCTAATTTGATTAAGTATCCATTATTTTTTATACAATCTAAACTAACTCATCCTTTCGCATGAAAATAGACAAATAAAACTCTCGAAACATCTTTTGAAACTCTTTTGCTATTTGTTTGATGTCCTCTCATTTAACTAGGTTGTTAATAGAAATCCATAATCTAGATTAAAATAAGAGGATAAGGCTTCAACCAAGCATCAAACCAAAAAATTGTAAAACCTCCCTCTTTGGTTAACCACCTAATATTTTCCTAATAAATTGTAAACAATCTCATTTGGAGTTCCATGTTGTCAAGACCCTAGGCCACCCCTAGGTAAGGTTTGCTTCTTGAATAATTTTATAGCATCAATTAAATCTACATATATTTTCAAGTAACATTTTTTCTCAACTCTTTCATTTATTTTAAATTATCTGCAACAAAGTTTTGACCCTAATGCCAAAATCATAAGTTTGCATTTACACATGCGTACGCCCCTAATATCTTCCTTTGCAAACCATTTCCTACCTACAAAGAGGAAACCTAATTTTTCCTCATTCAATTTCTAATAAACATCTCTTTAAATTTTACCAAATTTGGATGTTATACCTCCTTGAAATCTTGAAAGTGACGTCATATATATAGAGATAGATTGGTACATAGTGCCTATGAATTGTATATTTCCAAACATGGTTAGGAATTTATATTTATAGCTTGGAAAATAAGATTTTTGTTATATCCAAAGTTGATTCCTGTAGCTCCTTATTTTCTCTATTCAATAGAGAAATGCCTATATATGTTGAAGATAATTTTCTAACTTTAAGCCATAAGATATCCACAATCATTTGTTGTAAATCTATGAAATTGTTAATGAAAAAATCCTAGATTTTATAGTATGAACCAATTGTCTAATGATATTATCATAGTATAATAATATTGATTTGCACTACATGGAATCAATGATTGATGGATGACCCAAAGGAAAAGTATCATCATTACCTTTGAAAGGCTCTCCCTAATGCCATAACAAGAATAACAAAAAGATTTAAAAAACTAGTAGGTCACTATGAAAAATACTATAGGATGATTTAAAATATTTAGCAAAAGATCCAAAAATCAAAATAAAATATTTTGGAGTGTTATAACGACATTTAATTCATTCACACTATCTTGGACAAAACTAAAATTTCTAGGAATATAATGTAGAAAACTATAGCAAACCCTGTCATATGGTTTATTCATATCTCATTCTACAAGCATACATGTTTTTTTCCTATAATGCAGTAAATGAGTGACCACTTATGCAATGATTATACCATCAAGAATTTTTTTATCATGAATAGGACCATCTTGTTCTTTTGAGATAACATAAGTTACAATGTTTTTCAATATATTTGCCACAAGCTTTGAAGTTATCTTAAATTTATATTACAAAGGTTTATTGGACTGAATTATGAAAATAATTATATCTCCTTTCTTGGGAACCAATGCAATCAATGTGACACATTGATCTCACTTATTGTCTTCTTTTTTTTAGGGTCTTCAATTGTAACCAATTTTTGTCTAGGCTTTTCAATTACAACCAACATATCAAATCTTCAAATATTCCTAAGATTCTTAAAAGCATATTTGAATAAATTTATCAAGGTCAAGTGCCTTAATAAGGTGCAAAGAGAAATTTGCCCCTATAACTCCTCTATAGAGATATTCCTCATCAAGCTTTTATTTTGTCCTTATATGATAATTGATGAAATATTTTGCAAAAGCTTACTCTAAGGCTCTTATATTGCCCAACTCTTGACATAATCTCTTTGAAATAATTAATTGATACCTTCCTAGTATTTTTCTTCCTCAATACTTCTTCCATCGTGAATGAAAAATATATTATTTAACAAATACATAAATTTATATCGGTTGTAGCGTAAAATTTTTGGTATTTCTATCCCCTTCCTTAAGACATCTCTTCATAGATTTTTTAGACTAATATAACTCTTTCTTTTCAATATATTATGATATTCTAAACATAATTGTTTTTCTTGCATATGAGTATCTTGGTCCATTCCATTGATTTTGATTGCCCTTATTGACCTTCAAACTAATTTCACATTTATTATAAATATAATAAAAATAAAATAAATTCCAAATATTCATTTGCCCTTCTAGATATTTCATTTTTTGAATAAGCTTGTATATTCATGATCTCAAACCTTCATCCCACCATAGCATAACAACTTGGAAGAAATTAGGATCTTAGAGCCATATAGACTAAAATTAAAACGGATTTAGATGACCATTATTAAGTAGATCACATCTCAAGAGAATAAGTTTGTGATTTGACCTTGCACAAAATAAAATGTTTGAAGAGATTGTATACTCCATTTATGACCATGTATAATATAATCAAATTCTATATGATCTTTTTATTATATGAGTTTTCTTAACGTGTTTATCATCCTATGTATATTGAAATCTTAAAGGAATGACATCCCAAAGGCTATTTGAATTGATAAATAAAGCAAACTCCCTCATTAATTTATGTCATCTAGGATTACCACCCTTCTTCTAAAAAGGAGATAAAATTATGTTGAAGTCCCCTAACAATCCATAGTCATAACTATGAATCATAATTGAATTTGACATAAATAAATTGAGATCCTTTCAATATCTATCATGAAGAGTTTGTTAGATAATTTTACATTATTTGTGTGATAATTCAAGAGATAGGAAGACAAAGATATGTGCTAGTCTCTGAAGCACCAAGAGTTTCTTGAGACACCAAGAGACATATCAATGTATATATTTGTATAATGTAGATGTATTGTTGAATGTAAGAATAAACAATCTCTTTTCCATGCTTGACCCATCATTGGAATCAAAGCAAGTTATCACAAAGGGAAAGCTCAAGCATATGAGATCACCACTACTACCTATAATTCATTTTTCCCTTTCTCTCTTCTCCACCTTTCTTTATTATTCCATCCAACCAATGCATTAAAACCAAGAAATATTAACCGAAATTGATTCTAGGGATCTCCATCGATATTTATGTATTTTTCACCAATGGCTGGGAAAGAAAACATTACTTGTAACTTTTAACAAGAGTCAACTTTTGAAAAAAATCCACAAGAGTCAAGCACATCATTTCCTCTCTTATTTTCTTTAACTTTGACTCTTTCTAAACTACTATGGACAAAATCAACTCTTTATCAAATAGCTCGTGTTTGTTATTCTTCTTCCCTAGCTCCTAGTCTTATTTTATTAGTCAATATTTATTGTGAAGCGAAAATACAACACTAAAGAAAATATAAAGTAAAAAAATTTCAATGAACAAGAGATTGCACAAAATATGATTTTATTCAATAAATGGGGGGGAGCTGAGAAACTCCTTTGTTACAATTGATCCATTCAAATGAATTATTTTGATACAATAATTACAGATGCTAGGGTTCTCCGAAACCCTAGCTACAAAATAGGTAGTGTCTCCAATGTATCTTGCTTCCAATAGGGTGAGTGGGCTTCTGGTTATCCGTAATTGGGCCACTCTAGCTTCAACAACTACTCAACAATCCTTGATGAATGCTACCTAATCCTGCACACACATCAAACATAAAGTCGTTAGCAAACAAAATGAGGGTTCCACGATGTGAACCCTCAAAAGTGTAAACCAAAAACCCTAGATCTAAGTAAATAGGACATGCAAAATCAAATAACAACAAATAAAACACATATAATACTTACTTTGTTGTTCTGTTTCTCCGTCGTAGATTGATGGTAGGATGCCCTGGCAGCACTTCATGATCTTGTGTGGCAAACTCTGTTCTATGGTTGAAGGGACGATAAACACTATGTTGCACCTATAGAATGCAACAGGTGTGCTACTGCGCTTGTGGGATGAGGCAGGAACTCAAATGCATCTACAGATTAGAGCTAAATCTGTACAAGCAGATCGGTGGGATGTAAGGACTCGGTGGATAAACGACAATGGCAAAGGAAATGGGATACGAAGGTGGCTGGAATCTGAAAATCCTAGGGCAAGCTAGGATTTTGAAGAAGGATAAACTAGGGCACAATCCACTCACAAGAAATAAGATTTTAGCAATGTTAGGCCTCACAAGTAAATCAAAGCTCCAACATTCAAGTTTTTAAGGATTCAGGGTTGAGCATTGAGAATTCTCCTATTTATTATCAAGCCTAGGGTTTTCTTAGGATTTTAGCTTAACACTTTTGATCATGTGACTAATATTAAAGTGGATCCAAAGGCTAATATTAAACTTTAGGTGTGACACGGATTAAAGAAGATGGACGACTGAGATTATATTGGATCAGACGGTTGAGGTTAACTTGGCTTATAAATATATATTTTATAATAAATATATATTAATATAATATAAAATATTATATTTAAATATAAATAATATAAAATAAATATAAATGAGTCAAATAGGGGTCAAAAAATGGTGGGAAAAGGCTAAAGTGGGCCATTGGATAGCGGGAAAGGCATGGAATGGCCAATTGAATGGTGGGAAAGGGGATGATGGACAAGTGGGTGGTAGAATGACCAGGATGAATGACAAGTGGCTAGGATTTGGTGTCTACAGATGCCCCTTTTTGTACCATATTGCGTGAAACATAATATGGTGCAAAAATACGAGACACCTGGTTGGGCTTTGGGCGCAGAAGCAACTTCTCTCTCTCTCGTTGGATTTTTGAGCACTAATGTTGAAGATAAAAGAATAAAGAATTTTGGAATTTGCGTAGCTTACCCCCTTAATTGGCGAATGAGATTACGAACGAATCTCACGAGCCAATTAAAAAAAATTGTGCATATGATGAATGCTATGATACCGTTTTTGCCCCAACAGTGCGAAGGGGGGTTGGTGTAAAATATGATATGAATGATGTAAAATGTGATATGATGTGGATGATATGAATGATGTAAAATGTGATATGATGTGGACGATATGAATGATGTAAAATGTGATACCATTTTTTGTCCCAACGGTGAGAAGGGGGTTGTGTCAAATGTAGATGTCCTGATCATGTAAGGTGTATGCCGTCATGGGAAAATCATAATCAAATTTTGGTTGCTCCAAATTTGAGGTTATTCTATGTTGTTGGAGCATTTTACCTTTTCGACGTCATTGATATGCGAAACGATGATGCAAAGGAAAAGGAATCAACCTTGGATGTACCGCTAGTGACTGTTTGAATAATTCCCATAATTGGAACCAATCATCCTAGCTAGTACCTATCTCGAAGGTGTTAAGGAGATTTTGAATGATGAAATTTGAGTTGTGTCCATGTTTTAAGCCCCACAAACTAGGCCATCAATGACAACGGTTGTGCAAATTTCTCTTGGCAATGTTTCACTCTAAAGATGAGGAAATACCAAATATTATTATGATTTTGAGCAAGGAGATAAGTGATGATGATGATGATCAAGTGTTCTTATGGTAATTCATTCATCTTATCTAATTGCATGGATGCTAATCGCTGCAATCACCAAGTATATAGAATAAACCACTATATACAAGATTCACTTGTAAATTTGACACGTGTTGGAAGAACTGATGGTGGATTATGATAATGGAAGAATGCTGATGGAAGAATGTGATAGAAGAAATGTGATGATGTCACCAAAGTTGGAGTCGATTTGTAAATGTTAGAGCTTTTAGTGGTTGATTTTGCACTTTTTTGAACAAAAACAATTGATTCAATGGTCAAATCAACTCCAATTATACCAAAAATTCATGGAATGATGAAGAATATGGAGTAGAGTAAATGAGTATCAATTTTGTGAAAAATTGGAATCATTTGATGTGTTTTGTAACTTGATTTGTGTATTTTACAAATTTGCATCATATTCAAAAAATATGTGTGCAAAACGATTTTTGTTTTCACAAAATGTGATTTTATGATATGCATGATGCGTGGATGAAATTTGGTGAGATTTTGAGAGGGAAAGCTACTAGTTTGGTCTCGTTTATCTTAATGTTATTTTGGTGCCAAGCACCCAGCTGTGCCTGTGGTATCTTGCAGGTGCTTGACTGTTCTTGGGTGCGCTTGCGGCACGTAGGCGCTAGAATGCACTTGAGTGTGCTAGCTACAGCTATAAATAGCTTGCAGGGCAAAATTTGCAGCCCATTTGTGTGCTTGAGAGTTTATGAATCTGCGCCTGAGGAGTGGAGTGCATTGGTGAGGAAAATGAGGTTGGTGGAAATCTGCATGAGAACTATGGCCACAGAGGGAGCGAATATTGCTGGTGGAGCCGAGGCACGATTTTCCCCGGTAAATTTGAAAAACACTTTTTCTTTTGTGCAAAAGTTTTGAAGTTTTTTTTTGAAATGAAACTAATGTAAAATATTTGTTACTACAGTTGAGGGATTTAGAGTCTCGACATCGGTTCTCTCCTCTTATTCCCAGGATGAGGAAGAAGCTTACATAGGTTGATTGAAATATTTTGAGGGAGGTTGGCTTGGAGGGAGTGGTTCGGTTGGATGTGGTGAGGGCGGACGATGTGTATCTCTCATCGTTGATAGAGAGATGAGACTCTGATAGAGGGACATTCCAACTGTCAACTGGGAGGGCTACTGTCACCCTTGAGGATGTATACCGCATCCTCAAGGTGCCAGTGGAGGGAGAGAAGGTGACGATTGGGAATGATAAGAATGTGGAGATGATGAATATGTTTGGTGAACGATGGCGGGAGGTGAGGATGGGGGATGGGGGTATATGTTATTTGAGCATATACAAGGCTAAGGATTTGGATGCACTCCCAACCTTGATCATGTTTGTGTTAGTGAACATAGTTCTCCCTAATAGTATGGGGTGTAGGTTCCCTTGGAACCTATTGGGATTGGTGAGTGACCTACTCACCGATCCAAGGGCATATGCATGGGCTCCTGCATTACTGGCATAGTTATACCAAGAGCTATACAAGGTGACACAGAGAGGGAGGAAGGGGATTGGATGTAGCTTCCTTCTTCAGTGTTGGGCTTGGGAGCATTTTAGAGTAGCACGACCAGAGGGGTTACCTTGCCAGGCATGGTAGAAGGGCGAGCCTTATGTTAGGAGATGGGCAGTGGCAGAGAAGGTGCAACCAAGCTGGGAGGAGCACACCAGCTAGTGGTATAGGGATATATGGATAGGTTTAACTCTAGCTCAGGTGATATGGAGGCCATGACGAGGAGTCATGTGGGAGGGTGATGAGGAGCAACTATGGTGGGTGAGGTAGGCATGATGGTTGGTTGGGAGGAGAGACAAGGAGGTGGAGTACTTTCAATACTCATGGATGTTGAGGCAATTTGGTTTACCTCAGGGTATGCTGGATGAGCTAGTATTATACTGGCATCGATGGGATGAGGCAGGGCTTCCATGTGTAGAGCCATGGAGAGTTCAGATAGAGGATGATGAGCAACTAGAGGTTCTAGATGTAGATGATGTTGGGATGACTCTTGAGTATGCAACATGGTTTGGTATCCAACCAGTATGGGTGCCAAAGGTGGTGATGGGTGGGGATGTGGCAGCTACGAATTTGAGGATGACTCCAAAGAGGATGAGGTCTCAACAATCGATGAGTTAGAGGCGATTGAGGAAAGTAGCCTAGTAGAATCTCGAGGTAGAGGTAGCGTAGGATGAGGGGGAAGATGATGAGAAGATGGGTGAGATCTCTGAGGTGGCTAGGCTATAGGCTAAGGTGGAGCAGCTCCACGAGGAGCGAGATACTATGTTGGAGGCTCACAGGGAGTCATTGGCAAGAAAATATGGGGTCATAGCTGGGTTGCGGGCTACTATAGCTCGAATGGAGGTAGAGCGGCCGATGAACAGGGCTGGTGATAAAGAGACGATCACGAGGCTTTGGGTAAAGATTTTGGCAAGAGAACGTCAATATCATATTGACTTGCGACAACTACATGCTAGTGAGACATATGCACACTCCTTAGAGGATTTGTGCATGGCTAATCATATTCCTTTGCCAGATCCTCAATCGTCCTATAGGACTGAGTCATTGAGGCACATGACATCTAGGCAAAGTTCTAGGTCTAGGGCTCCTACTAGGTCTCAGGGGTCCTCTCATAGACATTAGCTTAGTGCTTAGATGCACTTTTGTATATGAGCCTTGGTGCTCCATTGTAGCCTTTTTGGCACTCATTGTACATATGATATTTTTGATATATATATATATACATGGCTTTTATGTTTGTGTTATATTTTGTGTGAATGTTTTTATGTGTATGCAATGCATGTTTTATGAATGTTTTATGGATGGTTAATGCAAGCTAATTATGATGTGTATGCATAGTGCTTATATGGATGATTAATGTAAGATAATCATGATGTGTATGCGTAGTGCTTATATGGATGATTAATGCAAGAGAAATGGCATATATAAGAATAATGAATGCAAACTATATGAGAGGAATGCATGATGTTCGAATTATCATTTATAGTTCAAAATTTTGTTGGCCATTTTTGTTCATTTTTTTGCAATCGGGGGCATCAAACTTGATGGCATTATGTGGGTTTATCCATGATGAAGACATGGAAGAAGATATGGATGTGATAGCGTAGCTATATTTCATTTCATTATTAGGCTATATTGTTATTCATTATTTAGCATGTTTCTAATCTCGCTTATTAGCTCCGTAACTGACGGGCTAATCTAAGCTCTATGTATGCTATATATTTCATCAATGATAATCAATTATTGTTTCGCTTCTCACATGGTATCAGAGCCTATGTTGAAGGCTCAATTTTTGAGGTCCTAATTTCTTGGACTTGGACACGAAGGTCGAGGGCTGATTGTTGTGTCTCAGGACCCGCAAATAGCCATCAGGCTGACGGGACTGGACACAGGACGCAGATCTATCTCTTGGACCTGACAAGATTCGACAAGACTAAGTGGCAGACATGGACTAAGAGGGCGGAGGACTGTAGATCTGGCGATCTGAGTGGTGGTCTGACCTAGACATCGATGCGGACACTGACCTAATAGGACACGTGGAATTCTACCACTAGACGGACCGACTCGGACGTGACCGAGACATCTGACGGGACATAGGCTCAAAAATTTGAGAAACAAAGGTGAACAAGGGTGGTGCCCTCCCCAAGCGTGGCAGCCGAAGCAACCCCACGCGGGCAAGACTCCACCGCCCTCTCGGGCAGTGTCTCCCCGAGAGGAGACACTTCAATAGGGAAGTGTCTGCGCTTATAAACCTCCATACAGTTGACCTCCCCATGCATGTGGGATTAAACTTTCAATTTTCTCACTGCACACCTGCGCGACGTCAACCTGACTAAAGAGCCAAGTTTGGTTTGTTCCTAGACGATCAAAGTTGCAGCCGCTCAAAGGAGAGACATCACTGCGACGAGCGATTTGCCGTCGAAGGAAGCACCAATATGCCTTTGATATTTTGAAGAAGCACGACGGACGTCTGATGCATTCTGGCGATCGGATGCATTTTGGATGTTTTTAAGCCGAGATCGTGCTTGCCACCAAAATTTGTTGCAGTCGTCGCTTGGACAACAAAAGGTGTTAAAGGCCATTGGATCTGCAACAGATTTTTTATCTTCGTTGCATTATTAGAAGAGGAAATCCAGCGCGGCCGGGAGGAAAGGCTCAAGGAGCCTTGTCAAATACAAGGGCCTCCCCTGATCTGAGTGGATCAGCCCGCTAGCCCACTTGGTCATGGGTTGAGCGGTAGGGCTCAAGGAGCCCCGAGGTCGCGAGGTCAAAACCCATCGACCCCCCCCGACGTACCATAGGTAATTTTTTTTAATTATTTTTTTCATAGTTTTCTTTTAATAATTTATTTTTTTTTAATTTAATTATTTTTTCTATTTCAAATATTTTTTTTGAATGTAGAAATGATAATTAAATGCTTAATTAAATTTTTATAAGAGGAATTGTTTAAAAGGGCTTGTGAAAATATTTTTTTTTAAAACTTAAGGGGAGGCCTATTTATTTCAAAAATCAAAGGGGGAAAGTGAGTAATTTTTTCAGCATTGAAAAAGGCAATTTGGCATTATTGTAAAGGTGCATTTTTGGCAGTGCCCGACACCTATGGGTTTATTTCTATGGGCACTTTTATGATGTATGTATTTTTCATTCCTTTATGCACTACTTCATTAAAGTTAAAAATCAACATCACTCCCTAAGTCCCCGGAATAAATACAACCTATCTGTGCAATTTATTGCACTACAACGTTCGGTATTTGTGATACCTCTGGCCAACACTTACAGGTAATGCTGTCGTGATTGCGCTATTGTATTTGCCGCCTAATATAGCTGCCAAAACGATGTCTGAGCTTGTTCTCTATCAATCATCGAGGAGGAATAAGTACGCCATTTTTTCTTTTTTTACTCCATCCACTACCCTAATCGTTCTTATATTTAGACGTAAATCTTGATGAAAGTACTGATATCCGAAGTGTTTAGGGGAAGTTACGCCCCATGCATGAGGATTGACAACTTTCTATGGTAGGTGTCATCAACGAGACGATTCCCTTTTAGTACCACCTAAGTATCACATATCGTATAATATTTGAAATTACCTATAGTCTCCCTCACGTAAGGGCGGGTAATTTCTCTAATTTTTCAAAATACCTATAGTCTCCCTCATGTAAGGGCGGGTATTTTGTACGGTATAATGGCCTAGAATTAAGGTATAAAGAAAGGGGGACCATTTGGTGATATAAGGAACCTTCACTATGTCTACAAAATTAATGACTGATGCTCATTAGTTATTGAAAGGTCCTAACTATACACCATGGAAAAATAAGATGAAGACAATTCTAGAAATGGATGCCTTATGGGATGTTGTATCTGGAGCAACAACAAGACCTTCATCTGCTACTGGAGCTACAGCTCCCTCTGCTGATTAGAAAGCCTGTGAAAAGAAAGACAACACAGCCAAAATGCTCATCTTGCTTGCTGTTTCTGATGAAGTTCAACCCCATATTACTGACTGTGAACATAGTAAAGAGGCATGGGATGCCCTTAAAACTATCTATGAGGGAAAGAATGATTCCACTATTCTATTTATTCAATCTCAAATACACAGTCTAAGCATGAAGCAGGGAGAGACAGTTGAACTCTTTCTTTACAAAGTGTCTGAGTTGAAAGTCAAATTGAGTTCTTTGGGAGAAACTGTTGACGATAAGCTCCTTACTTCAGTGGTATTGAGAGCTTTACCTGATTCTTACAGGGTGTTGATCACCTCACTTCAGGTGTCACAGATAAAAGTTACCTTTGTTGAGTTGGTCAATTTGCTTCAAGAAGAGGAGGTTCACCAATTTCAAAGAGATGATTCTTCTAATTCTGCCTTATACACCAACAGACAGGGTTCTAAGAAGAAGGGTCATGTTCAGAAAGGAGGTAACTCTCACAAGGATTCCAAGGGAAAACAACCTCAACAAACAAAGAGATATTGCAAAATTTATCACAAAGACAACCATGACACAAATAGGTGTTGGAGTAAGAACAAGCAACCTAAGAACAAGGGCCAAAACAAACCACAAAACAAAAACAAGCAACCCCAGGTGAATTTTGTTTTTGAAGAATCTGACTCGGATTCTGAATGGGCACACAAGGTGCTCATGACTATCACAGCCTCCAAGTAGAAGGATCCTATCTGGTATGTCGATTCTGGCGCTAGTAAGCACAACTGGTGACAAATCATGGTTTGAAACATATAAGGCCAAGGAGGGCAAACGTGTCACTATTGCCGATGATAAAA
The DNA here is from genome assembly GCA_028583015.1 of Wollemia nobilis. Lineage (NCBI taxonomy): Eukaryota > Viridiplantae > Streptophyta > Pinopsida > Araucariales > Araucariaceae > Wollemia > Wollemia nobilis. The sequence goes on from JAQPPZ010002068.1 coordinate 4,565,057, forward strand.
ACTACAAGATTCAGGGAGAAGGTACTGTTTTCATCAATCTTCTTGATGGCAAGTGTCAGATTGAGAAGGTCCTCTATGTTCCAAGATTGGCAAACAACTTATTTTTAGTCACACAAATTCTGGATAAAGATATGGTTGTAATTTTTCGTGTTGAGGGGGGCAAGAAGTGTTGTTCAATCACCAGGAGAGGTAAGCACATTGCAACCACTTCATATAAGCATGGCTTATTTTCCCTAAATACCATCTCTTCTCCAGATGTAGCCATGCTTGTATCTACAAAGGAGGCAACTTCCCTGTGGCACAAGAGATATGGACATATAAGTTCTGGTTACTTACTTGAGTTAAGTAAGTATGATATGGTAAAGGTTCTTCCTTCCATTTCTACCACATTGCCAGTTTGCTCTGACTGCTTGGCAGGAAAGCAACATAGAGTACCTTTCGAGAGAACCTCTACAAGAGCAAAGAAACCTCTGGAGTTGGTTCACACCGATCTATGCGATCCTTTAACACCCAAAAATTGTGGGGGTAAGAGGTATTTTTAGTTATTCATGGATGATTACTCACGAAAGATGTGGGTATTATTTCTTCAACTAAAATCTGAAGCATTTGGCTTCTTTCAGCAATTCAAGAAATCTGTTGAAAAGGAGTCAAGGAATTCTATAAAGACCCTCCGCTCAGATCGAGGGTGGAAGTTCACCTCTAAAGAATTTTTTGCATTCTTATCTGAAAATGGGATCACACGACAGTTGACTACTGCTTATACTCCTCAACAAAATGGAGTGGCTGAAATAAGGAATCGTTTTGTCATGGAAATGGTTCATTGCATGCTCACAGGAGCTAGAATTGGGCAACAGTATTGGGCATAAGCTGTCACCACAATAGTATATCTGTTGAATAGGGCACCCACAAAGTCCCTACAAGGAATGACTCCACAAGAAGCATGGAGTGGTAGGAAACCTTCCATCTCTCATCTACTCATTTTTGGTTGTAAAGCATTCATGCACATACCGAAATAAAAGAGGAAGAAGCTAGATGAGAAAACATTGAAGTGCATTTTTCTTGGGTATGATGAGCACTCTAAGGGTTATCGATTGATTGATACCTTAACCAAGAATATTCACATCAGTAGAGATGTTGTTTTTGATGAGGCTTTCACATAACAAAGCACATTAGATGTATACCTAGATATTATGGAATCTAAAGTTGAGAAGTCTCCTTCATTACCAAAAATTGGAGGACCTTATTCATATTCTTCATCACCATAGAAGAAGAATCCAAAATGGTATACAAGTACAATAAGAGACTCCAAGTTATCCACTCCACCAAATTTGACTTTGGATAGACCTCGTACTCGCATTATTGCTCGACAAGAAAGAGCATCAGAAGATACTACTGAGGTTGACGATCTTTGCCAATATTTTGAGGAACTCTCTGTAGATCCAGATAGAGAAACAGAGGATATGGATATAGATGATGACAGGGTATTTATGTCCTCAATGAATGAAATTGAACCTGCTTCAGTACAAGATGCCCTTAGTGAGCCACAATGGAAGACTGCTATGGATGCTGAGTACATGTCTCTGAAAAAGAGCAAAACATGGAAGCTTGTCAATCTGACACAAGGAAAGAAGCCCATAGGATGCAAATGGGTTTACAAAGTCAAGTGCAAGGCAGATGGGACAATTTATAAGCATAAGGCCTGTCTTGTTGCAAAGGGCTATGCTCAAAAGGAAGGCATTGACTATGAGGAAACGTTTGCACCTACTACTCGGATGACCACCATTCGAGTGGTCAATATCCAGTTAAGCGTCTATAGCCCCGGTGGAGATGCACTCCATAGTCCAATGATATGATCTTTAGGCCTTGGGGATGGCTACATAAATTTCTAAGGGAAATGTAGTATGATCCTTACAGCTTTAGGGATCTATGGTGTGTGCATAGAAATTTTTAACTTTGGATAGAGCTTTGGGGAATCGGATTCTCAACCGAAGTGTGATGAGAATGTGACCCTATCCTTACTACTCTATATTTTGTGTTTATATTTGGAGAGCAACTATGATAGTGGTGAAAACCATTGTTTTTTATTTTGGACTATGTTGCATGATAGGACAAGCGAGGAATACCCTTTTCACTTCAAGGTGCCACCCAAGTATGGTGTTATCCCTCTTTGACTCAAAATGTTTTTAAGATGTGAAGAAGTGTGGTTGGTGCAAGATTATTTTTGGAATCAATGGACAAAACTCAAGATTTTCTTAATGTGAAAAAGTGCTTTTGGTCCTAAGAAGAACTCGACATGTATTTTAAAGTTTTCTTAAAATACTAGGGGTGGTTGAGTGACCGAAAACACCTAGGAATTTGTGAATATGGCTTGTATGTAAGGAAATTTGGCTTTGTAAAATTGTGAGGATGACATTGTGAAGATGCCCCTGATTAAGGCAACATGATATTTGTTGGGCCCATTAAGATCTTGAATAAATGATCCCTATATGAAATATGGAATGTGGATGTTAATGCAATATATGAAATGCAATATGTGATGTGGGTGAATACATTATTTTGAATGAAATATAAATGCAAGTGAAATGTGATGTTATGAATGAAATGTATGCAAATGTTTTTTTTTTGGTATTAGCCATGTATACATATACATATATAGTAATCACAGTAAGCATGAAACACTTTCAAGTGTATGATGTTCATTGGCTCGGGTTTTTCTACTCCCCCTAGCCTAGTAATCTTATGACCAAAGGGATTGGTGCATTTGGAGCGTTTTGGAATTGACATGTGACCAAAGGGATTAGGACCTTTGGGGATTTTTGAAAATTAAAATGTGACCAAAGGGATTAAGTACCTTTGGGGATTTTTGAATTTGATGTGTGGCCAAAGGGATTAGGTACCTTTGGGAATTTTTGAAATTAAAATGTGACCAAAGGGATTAAGTACCTTTGGGGCTTTTTGAAATTGAGATGTGACCAAAGGGATTAGGTACCTTTGGGGCTTTTTGAAATTGATGTGTGACCAAAGGGATTAGGTACCTTTGGGGCTTTTTGAAATTGAAATGTGACCAAAGGGATTAAGTACCTTTGGGGCTTTTTGAAATTGAGATGTGACCAAAGGGATTAGGTACCTTTGGGGCTTTTTAAAATTGAAATGTGACCAAAGTGATTAGAACCTTTGGGGCTTTTTGAAATTGATGTGTGACCAAAGTTATTAGGTACCTTTGGGGCTTTTTTGAAATTGATGTATGACCAAAGGGATTAGGTACCTTTGGGGATTTTTGAAATTGATGTGTGACCAAAGGGATTAGGAACCTTTGGGGCTTTTTAAAATTGATGTGTGACCAAAGGGATTAGGTACCTTTGGGGATTTTTGAAATTGATATGTGACCAAAGGGATTAGGAACCTTTGGGGCTTTTTGAAATTGATGTGTGACCAAAGGGATTAGGTACCTTTGGGCCTTTTTGAAATTGATATGTGACCAAAGGGATTAGGAACCTTTGGGGCTTTTGATTTAGAGAATGAAATGATTATGGATGAAAGTGAATGTGATTGTGATGAAGCCATGTTAATGATGAAATGGCTAACGTTAAGCCATGTAAATGATGAAATGACTAAGGTTAAGCCATGTTAATGATGAAATGGCTAAGGTTAAGCCATGTTAATGATTAAATGGCTAAGGTTAAGCCATGTTAATGATGAAATGGCTAAGGTTAAGCCATATTAGTGATGAATGGTTGTTAATGAAGCCATGTTAATGATAAATGGTTGTTGAGTAGCCATGTAAATGATAAAATGGCTAAGGTTAAGCCATGTTAATGATTAAATGGCTAAGGTTAAGCCATGTTAATGATTAAATGGCTAATATTAAGCCATGTAAATGATGAAATGGCTAAGGTTAAGCCATGTTAATGATGAATGGTTGTTAATGAAGCCATGTTAATGATGAATGGTTGTTGTGTAGCCATGTTAATGATGAATGGATGTGATGAAGCCATGTTAATGATGAATGGTTGTTATGAAGCCATGTTAATGATGGAATGGCTAAGATGAAGCCATGTTAATGATGGAATGGTTGAGATGAAGACATGTTAATGATGGAATGGATGAGATGAAGCAATGTGAATGATGGAATGGATGTTGTGTAGCAATGTTAATGATGGAATTATTGTTGTGATGAAGCCATGGAAGGCATGGAATGAATTTGATGATGAGGTTGGCGAAGAAATGATTGTGAATGAAAAAGAGGATATGATGTATGAGGACTATATATGGGTGGACTCATAGAAATGGAATGGGTTGAAGGAGGTATGGGAATGGAAACCACAAAAGATTGTGGGCTTTGGGTAATGAAGATGGGCTGAGTGGAAATTGGTTGAATAGAATTGGAAGGGTTGGCTACTGAAGTAGCGGGTATGTTTGTGGTATTTTCCATTAAATTATTTTGATTTAATATCTTTGTTTGATTTTGATTTAGAACCATAAAATAATTAAATCAAAATGCAATTTTAGGATTGTCAACTTAAATATCCAAAATTGAAAATAAAGCTAATGAATTTAGAAATAAAGAAAATAATCAATCCTAAGTTTTACCTTGTGTGGATTACCTTATTCATTGATTATCTCTTTTTAATGTAAATTCCTTTTAGAAATGACAATTTTGTGTGTTTGTTGTATCCTAATCTTGTTTAATGAAAATAAAGGTGAAAGATTATGGTTGGATGGGACAACGAGATTCTTGTTGGTGGTGAATCAAAAAATTTTCTCGGGGGTGTTCCTAAGGTGTCTAATGGTAGAGATTTTGGTGGATGGAGATGAATGCCACCATCACCAAACCTCAAGCAACAACCGGTGATGAAATCCAGTTACTACTGTTTAGAATGCATCATGCTTATGTGTGATTAATTTTAAATTTTCTATTTTTTATTGTGGAAAAACATTGTTAAAGGTAACAGATTTCACAAATCTAAATTAGAATCCAACACATAAATGCAAATTTCTTCTAAAGAGTGTGAAGTACACTTCTTAAAACCCCCTGCCAAAATTACAACCGGAGGGTTCGTCCACCTCTCTGCCAAAGGAGTCACCCTAGGGCAGGAATAATTTTTGCATTTAAGTATTGTTCCTACTTAGATAAGTAAAATAAGAAACCCTTAACTCCTAAGATGCAAATTCTAATTAATGCTTTTTACTTTCAAATGCAAATAAAAAGATGCAGGAATTATTTGAATTTGCAATTTTTTTCAAAACAAAAAACTCAAAATATGAATGAAATGAATGCACAGATGCCCTAGATGTAATTTAAAATGATCTATTTTCCATATTTCTTAATATTTATTCTTTTTAAGTTTGAAATCTAAAAATAAGCAGTGAAGTGATGAAATACGTAAAACACGAATTGGAACAGACTGACTGCAAGGCTTACTGGGAAGCCTAAGCTCTAATCCAAATTACTGCCAGTGTAGCTGAGCACCTGCGTAAATGCATATGGGCACCTATGTAGGCACAATAGAGTACTTGTGGGGATTAAAAGGTGCCACGGAGCACCTGTGCACCTTTTGCAACTGCCACAAGACCTTATAAAAACCCTAACTGGTGATTTCGACTGGTTTTTCACTCCAAAAAATCCTATAAAATGGAACAACATAATAAAATTAGTACAACAAAGTAAATCAGAAAATAGAACCCTTGTGGGGTCCCACCGTGATCGCAATTTGTGAAGCAAAAATATGACACTAAAGCAAATATAAAGTAAAACAATTTCAATGAACAAGAGATTGCACAAAATATGATTTTATTCAATAAATGGGGGGAGCTGAGAAAATCCTTTGTTACAATTGATCCGTTCAAAGGAATTATTTTGAATTATTTTGATCCGTTCAATTGATCATTTATTACAGGTAGTGTCTCCAATGTATCTTGCTTCCAACAGGGTGAGTGGGCTTTTGGTTATCCATAATCGGGCCACTCTAGCTTCAACAACTACTCAACAATCCTTGATGAATGCTACCTGATCCTGCACACACATCAAACATAAATTCGTTAGCAAAAAAAATGAGGGTTCCATGGTGTGAACCCTCAGAAGTGCAAACCAAAAACCCTAGATCTAAGTAAATATGACATGTAGAGTCAAATAACAAAAAATAAAACACATATAATACTTACTTTGCTATTATGTTGCTCCGTTGCAGATTTATGGCAGGGTGCCCTAGCAGAACCCTATGATCTTGTGTGGAAAACTCTGGTCTGTGGCTGAAGGTACGACATGCACTGTGTTGCACTTGCAAAATGTAGTAGGTGCACTGCTGTGCCTATGGGATGAGGCAGGCGCTCTATTGCGCTTGCAGATTAGGGCTAAATCTACAAAAGCATATCGATGGGATGCGAAGGGCTTGGTAGATGAAAAATAATGGTGACAACAAAAATGGGATACGAAGGTGGTTGGAATCCAAAAATCCTAGGGCAAGCTAGGGTTTTGGGGGAAGGATAAGCTAGGGCACAATCTACTCACAAGAAATAAGCTTTCAGCAAGGTTAGGCCTCATAAGTAAATCAAAGCTCCAACGTTCAATTTTTTCAGGATTCAAGGGTTGAGCATTGAGAATGCTCCTATTTAATATCAAGCCTAGGGTTTTCTTAGGTTTTTAGCTTAACACTTTTGATTGTGTGGCTAATATTAAAATGGATCCAAAGGTTGATATTAAACTTTAGGTGTGACACGAATTAAGGAAGATGGACGACTGAGATTAGATTGGATCGGACGGTTGAGGTTAATTTGGCTTATAAATATATTAAAATATAATATAAAATATTATATTTAAATATAAATAATATAAAATAAATATAAATGAGTCAAATAGGGATCGAAAAATGGTAGGTAAAGGCTAAAGTGGGCCATTGGATTTCAGGAAAGGTATGGAATGGCCATTTGAATGGCGGGAAAGGGGATGATGGACAAGTGGGTGGTAGAATGACCAGGATGAATGACAAGTGGCCAGGATTTGGTGTCCACTTATCTTTGATTTACATGGTAGATCTGCTCCAAAGCAAGGGTTTGCTTTCCTTATTTTCTTTCTAATTATTGAGACCAAATCTTTGAATTGCACAAGAGAGAGCTTATTCTTCTTCTTCTATGTCCATATTCTACAAGGGTACCATTCGTTGGCTTCAAATATTTAATAATTTATTTATGTATTATAACTATAGCACCTCGAGCAAGCCCAAATTGAGCTTTCCTCTCTCATAAATGTCAAGGCCAAGAATGATTATTTACCACCACAACTTTATCCAATGGCTCATTCTCCCCCAAATAAAAATAGCACAAAAAATATCCTCTACTTGAAATCTAGATTTTTGAGGCAAAATTTGAAAAAAATTGGATTAACTAAAACTCCAAGTTGGACATCCCACCACAACATGAGTATTTCTAATTTGTTTTGTTGCCTCTTCTTCTTCACACTGAGATAAACTATCCCAGTAATACCACTCCTCCACTTCCTGTCAAAGAAAAACCATGGACAACCCTCCTTATGTCAGCCTAAGCATAGGCATTTGAGAGGCAATGTGTTTTGAGGTAGTTTTCAATGGTGGAGTGTACATGTCAGAATACCTGTGTAACAAGTAAGGTTAGTGGCCAGGCAAAAAGAGGTTAGTCAAGTGAATATCTCTTTCTTTGGAAGGCAATTAAGTTGGAATAAGAGAGATACCAACATTAAGGAAGTTGCAACTAACTTAGTGTAAGGTTTACTTGTGAAAGCATTAATAACATGGGGTCTCAAGTTCAAGTCCCTAACTTTTTTTTTTTAAAATTGAAATTTTAAAAAGCAAATAAATTTTAATTTAAAAAAAAGAGAGAGAAGAGGCAAAAATAAAAGTAAAAATGTCAAATTTGAAAAAGTTAAAAAAAGAGAGAAGAGTGAAAAAAAAATCAAGCATCAAGTAAACAAGTTGCTTACTTGAAACAAATTATATATATTTTTAATAAAAGATATATTTTTGGTGGTGATCGACTCCAAGATTTTTTAAGCAATTTGTTTTAAAAAAATCACATTTTTTAAACATGTGCTTAAGCATACTTACAACGTTCAGTATAAATAACACCTTTGGCTTGCATTTATAAGTAAAGTTATTGTATTATGTTGTTGTATCTATAGCCTATTAAAGATTCCATCACAACGTTTGGGCATCGACTCTTTAAATCCTCGAGGAGGTATAAGGATATCATTTTTTTTAAATTTTACTCAATTTTCTACCTTATTCATCGCTATCATTAAACATATGTCCTAAAATTGAGAAATTCAAAACATCTAGAAAGTTACACCCACTTATAAGGATTTCTCTTTAAACAGATGTCATTGATAAGACAAATCCCTTTCCATACTACCTTGTTACCTCGTATCATTCTCTTTCATGTACCTTAAGGTCTCTCTCACATACAATTGTGTATATTGAGAGGACTAGCTTCTTTCATATACCTAAGGGTATATAGGAAGGGTGGGTATATAGAAAGTTTTGATATATCATATTAGTGGTATATTAAAGGGGAACCATTTGGAAGTCATAAAGAACCCTCACCATGGAACATCAAAATTCTTTCTTACAAAATCACAACTACTCAAAGGCCCAAATTTTGGATCATGGAAGACCAAGATGAGGACCATCTTAGTGGTTGAGAAACTGTAGGACATTATCACCGAAAAAATCACTCACCCCAAAGAGGATTAAGAGGCAAAACAATAGTTTGATAAAGAATATGCCAAAGCACTAATGATTATCACGATTCACCCTTGCCACAACAAATGTCATCACATATTTATGAAGTACAAACATACAAGGAGGAATGGGATACACTTTCGAGCATTGATGAAGGGAATAATAAATTGGAAATTCTTCATCTTCAATCTCAACTCCACACACTAAGAGTTCAAGATGGAGAAAAAATTGAAGAATTTCTTCATAGGGTTTCACATTTTAAAGTAATATTAAATGCTATGGGAGAAATAGTGGAATATAGTCTCATAGTACCTATCATACTTAGAGCCCTACTAGATCGTTTTTTAGTGTTTATTACTTCTTTGTAAGTATCAAACAGGAAGGTTTCCTTTGATAAATTGGTGAACATGCTTCAACAAGAAGGAGCAACCAATCACTTGAGGGAACAATTAATGAATAATGCACTCACTTTCATAAAGAGTAGAAGGGTCCTTCCTCTTCTTTATTATCATTATAGAAACAACCTCAAAGACAAAGGAGGCACTATCATATCTGTGAAATAGGACATGATACCAAGTGTTATCGATATAACTCCATGACTCAAGAAGGTTAATTTCATAAACCTTCTCAAAAAAGAATTAGCTCAAACCATATTCCAAGCAAAAACAAGGGCATGTTGCACTTGAAGAACAAGAATATGCTTTCGAACATGACTTCAAGCTAACACACAAGGTATGAATATCCAAGGTAGTGACAAAAACAAAGCATGAAATTTAGTATATTGATTCAGGTGCTAGCAAACACATGACTGGAAACAAGATGTGGTTTGACTCTTTAGAATCCAAAGATGGGAAATTAGTTACTATTATTGATGATAAGACATATCATGTTAAAGGAGTACGAAATATTCCTATCAATATGACTAATGACAAATGCATGATTGAAAATGTACTATGATTAGAAAATAACTTGTTATCTATATCACAACTTCTAGATCGAGATATGGCAATCGAATTTTGGGTTGATGATGAAAATAGATGTTTCATCATAAAATATGGTAAGTTTGTAGCAACTTGTTCTTATAAGAATTGTTTGTCTTCCCTCGATATCATATCATCTTCTAATGTTGCACTGTCCATTGCTACAATATATGCTACCTTCCTTTGGCATAGGAGATATGGACATATGAGTTCTTAATACTTACTCCAACCAAGTAAGCATTATATGGTGGCAAGTTTCCCCCACCTTTCATCCATAATGCTAGTATGCTCAGGTTGTTTAGTAGGAAAGCAACACCAATTACCTTTTGAGCTTAACACTCGTAGAGCAAGAGGACCATTGAATGTCATACACACAAATATATGAAGACTCATGCCAATCAATTACGATGGAATAGGTACTTTTAGTTGTTTGTTGATGAATACTTATAGAATATATGGGTATATTTCCTACCACTCAAGTTATATACCCTCATGAATTGCTAACACTTCAAGAAGCTTGCTGAAATAGAAAATGGACGTTATATTCAAGTCATTTGCTCAAATTTATGGGGGAATATACATCCAACATTTTTTAAAGTTTCTTACACAAAACGAGATCAAGCAATAGCTTATTGTCGTATACACTTTCATAAAAAAATGGGGTTGTTGAAAGAAGAAACCCTTCCATCATGGAAATGGTTTATCGCATGCTCATAAGAGTTGGTCTAAAGCAATAGTATTGGGATGAAGTTATCTCTAGTAAAGTGTATGCTCAAAATGGAGCACCAACAAAGGCACTTCATGGGATTACACCTAAATAAGCTTCGTCTAGGAGGAAGCCATCAATTGTGCATCTCAAAATTTTTGGAAGTAAGGCATACATGCATGTGCCAAAATAAAGGAGGACCAAGTTGGATGCAAAAAAATTACCTTGCATATTTCTTGGATATAATGAGACATCAAAATATTATCAACTAATAGACGCAATCACCGAGAAAGTGCATATAAGTAAGGATGTGGTGTTTGACGAAGAATTTGAAAATAAGACAAATGCTAAAGATCCTAAGGAGTCTTAAGATGCCAAATATCCAATTGTGAGTGTTGAGTTAAGTAAAGAAGTTCCAATAGTTGAGTTAGATGAGGAAGATCATGAAGAAGTTTCAAAATTTTCGAATGAACTGGTAGTAGTTGCTCCATCACAACAAAGAAATACTCCAAAATTATTCACTAATATCATCAGAGATGTAAAACTTGATGCACCACCTAACCTCACTTCCACACGATCACATACTCGTAGTAGTACACAACAATAAGTAAATATGGGCTTGGTGACTTCGATGATAGAAGGTTCAAAATCAACATTAGTGATCAACATCAGGTGGGCTAAGTACAATTGTGTGTCATTGGGTGCCACTCATACCCAACCTTCTAATCACTTTGTGGGTTCTCAAATAGAAGTACTTATTTATAATGGTGATTTTACATTTCTACAATCTAGTCCTTACCCATATTAGAAGGGTTATCCCTATCCTTACATATTTACCAGACTTTAATTTTGTCCAAGGATTTTACAATCCATATGCAATATCTCCATAAGTAACTGTTGGACCATTAACAATAATGTATCCTCATGCACAAGTAACACAAAGTGTGTTTGGCTACCCTACCTCACCTAGATATACTATGAAGGGACCACATGGTGTATAATATAGTAGTCTTGAATTGATGACAACAACAACTTCCTCATCACAATATGTAAATGGAGCATCAAGCCTAAATGTTGCTTATAATTCAAGAGGAGCACCCAAGAGCTAAAGCCAAGAGCCAAATCCAATCCAATGGACATATGGTTGCAAGAAATTCCTAGGAAAACCAAATAATGTATTAAGGGTGAGATGTTAGATAATTATTACATTATTTGTATGATAATTGAAGATATAGAAAGACAAAGAGACATGTTGGTCTCTAAATCACCAAGAGACATCTCAATGTATATCATTGTACAACACAAACGTATTGTTGAATGTATGAATACACAATCTCTTTTCCATGTTTGACCCATTAGAGTCATTATAGTTAGAGCATATACATTTATAAATCCAAGTTTGATATTTTTTCCTTTCCTAATAAAAATACTAGTAATCCATTTTTTGGCTCTTGACAATTGTCCATCCTATTTGTATTTGTCACATATTATTGTAATAAATATTGAAGGTCTTATGGTATCCCCTATCTTCCAAATCGTTTGATTACATCCTTACATTCCTGACTACTTTTTTTTTGTTTCTTATATTAAAACATACTTAAGAACAAAACAACCTACTAATTCACTAATAAATCTTTCTTAGATACCCTATTTTTACCCATAATATTCCAAGCTACCATTTTATCATCATTTTTTATTCTTATTTACGGGATTAGCCCCACTTCTTATTAACACTTGTGATATTTGTTTATGGTGTCGCAAATCAATATCTCTACAAGTTTCCTTTTCTCTTTGTTTTTGCTTTGAGGGTCTTCCTCTTCTTTTTTGATCCCCACCAACATTTTCATCCTCATTAATCCTTTTTATTTTCTAGATTGATCACAATGATACTCATTGTCTATATGTTTTTGCTAGAAAGGGTAGCTAAAGTGTAACAAATATCCTCAAAAACATTTTCCTCTTTATATTTCCTTGAAAACCCTAAAGTGTAAAGATCATCCTCCATAGTACTCACTTTATTATGTTGCCTTAAAAGCCCTAAATTGTAACAAAAATAATCCATACTCCTTTCTTTATTATGCTACTCTTGAAACCCTATAGTACAAGGGATAAGCTTTATACTACTTTCATTTTTTATTATAAAGAGAGGATTTTATACTACGTGAGGAAGATGAAGATAGTTTATCTACATTATACTTGGCCTCTTCTACATTCTTTGTTTTAAAATTTACCTCCACATTTTTCTTCATACATTTATTTCCTTCAAATTTGAACTTTCACATTGTACTTTCTCATTTCTTGTATATTTCTTTATTTATTGTAATGGTTGATCAAGGTGAACCATGAAGGCTATTTTCATTTAATTAAGAGGGTCTTTATTTGCCACTTTTTTGGGGAGTGGAAAATCCTTTGTCTATCCCAACTTCTACTACAGTATGATCTCTTGTTTCATCTTAAAGTTTATCTCATGATCAAAATTTTCCTTTTCTTTCTCCATCATTTTCACTTTATAATCTCTTATCATGTCTCTAGTCTCATAATGTTTATAACATCAAGATGAAATATCTTTATAATCTACATGTTTATCACATTATATTTATTCAAATTTAATCTTAATCTATTTTGTCAAAGATTTTGAAATATCCACGACAACACATATTCAAATATATAAAGCATGCTTTCACTCTTTAGTAGTTGATCCAAAATGAACTCCCTAAGAGTATTATCAATATTTTGCAAAACCTTCTTATTGATAAGCTTGTACTAAAGTCCAAAAAAACTAACTTGCACTAGAATCCTTTTAATAGTTTCCATATCCATAGGAAAATTCTCACTCCATGGTTTTAAATATGGACCATCTCTCCTCCTAAAACATGGGCCATCAATGATTATTTTATCCATGATTTCTCAATTGAATAAGATGATGAGGAAATATCCTTTTTTAAGAAAAGTCACAAAACAATTTAAATTCAATCCCCACTTTCATTTGATTCAATTTTGAATTCAAAAAACTTGGCTAGTATTCATAGAAATTACATGTTAACCCTATGCTTTTAAGAACCATTAAATCATGCTTGAGTATCTCACCCTTGAGAATCACTTTTGGTGTAATATTTATTGATTGGATAGAGATTACCATAGATTCACTCTTCCTCTTGTCACAGACATCCATACTTCCAACTAGGGCATCCTTACTTCTAGTTAAGGCTTTCATAAATGACTTTCCTTCCATGCTACAAAACTTTTCCTTATAAGGATCCTTTATTGTTTGAATTTCCCCTAAGATTTGAAACAAGAAAATGCAAGACCCCCTTATTGCTTGCACTTGCTCTTTGCTCTTCCCAAATATCTAAAAAACGAAAAGGTAAGGCACACTCCCTACTTGCACTCACTTCAACCTCGTCGAATAGTTGTTATATTACTTGCCTACTACCTATCATTTATTAAAATATTACAATAATGGTAAATAATAATTTACTTATAAGTAATCAAGTGGTTGTAGCTCAATGGGTTAGATTCCTCAATATTTAAAGAGGAGACCAAGGTTCAAATCTTGCCAAGTGATATATGGATAATATCCAAGCTTTGTTGTAATACCACTATATGGTGATGATGTAATACAAGTGAGGCCCTTTTCAATCCTATATAACCAATTGAAAAAATAATTACTTGTGAGTAGCTAAAAGTTGAGTTTTTAATCAAAATATTTAAGTTCAAATCTTAAGAGATAATATACTATATCCACTTATTTCAATATATTATATTGTTAGTCAATCACAATATAAAATTGAAGTTAATTAATATATTTTTGAAGGTAAAACATATTATATATCATAAATTTTTAATTGGTTATATGGGATTAGGATGGGACCCACCCGTATTGCATTATGACCATATAAGGAAATTGTAGTAGTTTGTCAATTATATATGTATAGCTTGATAAGATTTGAACTTGGATCTCCTCCTTGAAAAAAATCGAGATGTTTAACTAGTTGAGCTCATGCTATTTAATTAGAATGTTAAGGTTCATCCATGAGACTAAAACCTTCGTTTATGGTATTAAATTTTTTACTTCTAACCAATCACTCTAAACCCCATGGACATAAATATCATTTTTATTTATTTATTTTAATTAATTATATGGGGTTGAAACATTGCCTAACTACATTACATTGTGACCACATAGTGGTATTAAATAACATGGCAACTATGCATGTATCGTTTAACAAAATTAATTATATGGGATTGAAACATGCCCTAACTATATTACATTGTGACCACACAATGGTACTAAAATATCGTGGCAACTATGCATGTATTGTTTAGCAAATTTCAAACCTAGGTCTTCTCTTTGAAAGTCAAGGTATTTAACCAATTAAGCTCATGTCTTTTGATTTATATGTTAAAGTTTATTCATAAGATTTGAACCTTAATTCATGATGTGAAACTCTTCACTCCAAACCAACTATTCTAAACCTCATGGAAAAGACGTTAAGGTTCACCCTTAAGATTTGAATCTTAGTCTATGAAACTCTTTACTCCCAACTTATTGCTCTAAAGCCCATGGATGACATAAATATTATCATTATTAATAATATTAAAATTTAAAATAAATTTATTATAAAACTCATACTAGTTAGACCGAGATGATTTAGTGGTTGCACATATTCATTATTTATATATATATATATATATATATATATATATATATTTGTCAATTTTTGGTGCTTGCTATAGCATATGGGTATGCCAAGATATTTGTTGGGGAGCTTATCGATCTAAAATTGTAAAACATTTTTCAAATTTTTGTGCATCCTACCATAGGAATTTAGAAAGAAAATATAAATTGTATCCACGTTGAATCTTTGAACTAAGGTTTTGGAGTACTTGTCGAGTATAATAGTATATCCTTGTGCTTATCTTAGTGTGGCTATGTCATATAAGATGGTGTCATCCATGAACTAGTTATGTGTAAGCCTCGATAAAAGAAGTGATCTTTAGTCCTTCAATGAGATTGACCAATTTGGATGTTGAGATTAATATTATACATAGAGGAGGAGATGTAATCGCCTTGTCTTAAACTTCATTAGGATTGAGAACCTTGTTAAGGATAAATATTAAGAACTAATAAGTTGTAATATAATTGTGTGTCCATTTTCTCTGCTAAAGCTAAAGCATACAAGAACCTCATTCAAAATGGTTTAGTCCATGTGATCATAAGTTTTCTTGACATCAAGTTTGAAAACCATGACTAGCTCTTTCCTCTACTTAATCGAGTAAATCAACTCATAAGATACCAACACTCAATCCAATATTTTTTCACCATCAATGAAACCTCTTTGTCTAGGAAATATAATCTTGTTTAGGATTAACTTTAAACTCTCCTCCATAATCATTGTTAATAATTTAAGTATGATGTATACCTCTTTGTCTATGATATATAATCTTGTTTAGGATTAACTTTAAACTCTCCTCCATAATCATTGTTAATAATTTAATAATGATGTCGTACAAAGAGATAGGAAGGAAATGTCCAAAGGTTTAAAGGTTGCCAAGGATAACACATTAGAATATTCAATACTCATTTTCTAAAATCTAAATCATTACTAAATATATAAGAACTATAAGAAAAACTTAATACTATCTTCATATAATAGAGTTCAAACCAAAACCAAATAATGCACTTATTATTATCATCTATCATCGTTACCAAGCATATAATTGTATACATCATCGGTACCTATTTTGTATATTTTGGTTTTGGAGTACTTGTCGAGTAGAATAGTATATACCTATTTTGTACCTAACGAGTGCAATATAGGTATTGTTCTAATTCTTAAAAATATTTTGAGACTTTTAGCTTTCATTGAGGGCTAACAAGATATCTTTTATCATAATCTGTCAAAAATGTTGAAAGAAACTTGATAGAAATCCTTTAGGCCCTAAGGATTTGTCTTTGTTCATAAAAAAACAATGCATTGCATGCTTTTCAACATAAACTATGTTCCTATCTATTGAACATAATCTACAATTTCAATATAAACTATGTTTCATAAATAAAAATAATAATTCTCAAAATTTACCCACAAAAGGTTTGAATTAAAAAACACTTTATGAGATAAACGTTAAATGAATGATCAATTAAGCTCATTAGTTAAATCTTTTACTTTTGGACCAACTTGTATTATGCCATGATCACATCAACTTGATAACTATGCATGTCTTTCTTGGCTAGATTCAAACCTAGGTCTCTTCTTTAAAATTTGAGAAATTTAACAAATTGAACTCATACCACTTGATTTGACATAAATTTCATTTGTATCAATTATTAATAAAATTAAATCATAAAACCTACAATTAATTAAAATATTTATATTTTCATGTTGTATTTTTCAAAATTAAATATGGGAATTTTTTGTCTCATCATTTCCTTAACTTCATCTATCATTTGCCTCAATCCAAACCCAATCCTTTTGCCTTTTCTTCAGCACATCCTCTTCGTCTACGTATATCTTAATTTACATCCTCTTCGTCTACTTATGTCTTAATTTCAAAGTTTTCCAAGACTCACATATCCTCTTCATTTACTTAAGTCTTAATTTCAAAGCTTTCTAAGACTCCCCTATCCTCTTCATTTACTTAAGTCTCAATTTCAAAGCTTTCTAAGACTCCCATCTCGCATTAAGTCTAAGATTCTAAGACTTTCTTTAGAAACAAAAACAATCCAAATGTCTTCTTTCTCTTTTCAATATTAGTTTTCCATGTTAAGTTAAGATGGTCCAATTAAACCTTCATATTTTAACAGTTTGCCATTCTTTTTCACTTGATTCTGATGGGTCAACCAAATTTTCAATCGATATCTTCACTTTTGCCATTCTTTTTCACTTGATTCTCATGTGTAAACCAAATTTTCAATCAATATCTTCACTTCTTTGTACTTCGTCCTCAAAAGTTACAATATTGTTCTTTATTTAAATTAAATTCACATATAAATTCAATGCACTTCTTACTTGCTTCTTAGTTATTAGTATAAGATATTAAATTTTTAAGACAACTGTTATCTGATTTGTATGCACTAGATTTGCTTATCAAAATATTAATTTTGTGAAATAGACATTGCTATTACTAGAATTTTTTTTTTCTAGGATGTTTTTATTTATTTAGCCACATGTTTAAGGTGAGCTGACATAGTGATGGGGGACCAAATTTTGCTCACGCTAAATTCTCAATTCTCATTCATTACACTTGGAAAATTTTACAATAATGGCAGCAGTCTGCCAAATAATCTCCTTTATCCCAAAGGATGGTTTATTTCTTTTTTTTTCTAGTACAACATCTTTCGCCCAGGAAGAAAACAGCCTAAACAGGTCCAGAATGGCCCTCTTGCCTTCACGTCTGCAACTATGTCTCAGCAGTTCTTCGACCATTGTGTATGCCTTCGCTTCCCCTTTTAAAATCTCTGGCGTGACTCTTCGTTTCCCTTTTTTGACCCTTCGTTTCATTTTTCGTGCCTCTTCGTTGTCTTGGATTTCGAAACGCCTTTCTTTCCGACTCTTGATCTTTGTCTGCTTTCACTGCACCTTGGTGCCACGTGATGTTCAGTGCTGCCATTGTAGACTCTGTCCGCCTGTCAACCAATGATGACATTCGGTATACCACCGCTCGGTAATTTCCTCTATAACGGTCCCTGTAACCGCCTGCCCTTTTCGAGTCGCGAAAATGCGACATGTCGCGATATTGCGACACTTTTGGCTTCTCTGCCTTCCTGCCCTTTTTGAGTCGCGAAAATGCGACATGTCGTGATATCACGACACTTGCTTTTCTGCCTTCCTGCCCTTTTCAAGTCGTGAAAATGCGACATGTCGTGATATCGCGACACTTTTGCTTTTCTGCCTTCCTGCCCTTCTCGAGTCGCGAAAATGTGACATGTCGCGATATCACAACACTTTTGCTTTTCTGCCTTCCTGCCCTTCTCGAGTCGCGAAAATGCGACATGTCGCGATATTGCAACACTTTTCCTCCCTTGCGCCTTTTCTCGTCCCTTGGTAGCAAAAATGCGACATGTCGCGATATCGCGACACTTTTTCTCTCTTGAGCCTTCTCTCGCCTCTTGGTCACGAAAATGCCACATGTCGCGATATCGCGACACTTTTTCTCCTTTGCGCTTTCTCTCGTCTTTTGGTCACGATAATGCGACATGTCGCGATATCGCGACATCTTTCCTTTCCAGCTCTTCTTTCTCCTTTTCGGTCGTGAAATCGCGACATGTCACGATATCGCGACATCTTTCCTTTCTGCCTCCTCGCCTCTTGGGTCGCGAAATCGCGATAGCTTTGCTCTCTGCTTTCTCTCTCTGTTTTGGATCATGAAATCGCGACATGTCGCGATATTGCGACATTTTCCTTCCTTGCTTTCTTTCTGCTCCTTCAGTCGCGATTTCGCGACATTTTCTTCTCTGGCCTTTCCTGTCTTCTTTTGGTCACGATTTCGCGACATGTCGTGAAATCGTAACATTTTTGCTTCGCTCCTTCTCTCTCCTTGAGTCGCAAAAACGCGACATGTCGCGATATCGCGACACTTTTCTCTTTTGCGCCTTCTCTCGTCTTTTGGTCGCGAAAATACGACATGTCATGATATCGCAACACTTTTTCTTCTTTCGCGATATCACGACATGTTTTCTACTTTGCGGTATTTTGTCTTTCGTTGGATGCTCCTGCATCAGACAACCAAGGTGGATTGAGAAGTGACCTTCACTTCGGTACTGTTCTGTCACCTTCTTTTTAACTAGGGCTGTACAAGCTCTCCAAGCTTCAGTAAAATCTGGGTCTGCAGGGTACAAACCCTTAAGTTCTTCAAACTCCACAACTTCCACTCTCATTGTTGTCAACAAACTCTTTTCATCCATCTCCTTCAATGGCTTCAACTTGTGGTGCACTCCACCTTTCGTCAAAGAGTAAGTATTTGCGTGCCCATCATACACCGCACGTCTATCAAATTGCCATGGCCTTCCCAACAACACATGGCAAGCATCCATAGGCAAAACATCACACAGGACCTCATCCTGGTATCTCCCAATATTGAACTTGACTAAGGATTGTTCACTGACCAATGCCCTATGGTCCTTCTGCAACCACGCAATCCGGTATGGATGCGGGTGTCTCCTCCTCTCTAGCTGTAACTTAGTAACCATTTCTTCAGAGACCAAGTTATCAGTACTACCATTATCTATAATAACATTACAGACTTTACCTGAACATTTGCACCTTGTGCGGAACAGGCTCCTCCTTTGGTCTGGTCCTTTCTCCTCATTCAACAAGGTTCTTCTTGTGACCATAACTTCTCCTCTCTCTGCCTCCTCAGAATGTTCTGATTCAACACCTTCATCTGCTACAGCAGCTCTAGCATGATCCTCAGGTCTCCTATTCATCCTCTCTTGGTGTTGGGGACACTCATATGCTCGATGTCCCTCTTCTCCACAATGGAAACAGGTTCCACGAAATCCTCCTCTTCCATATCTACCTCTTCCTCTTTGGTAGTTGTTTTGACCACGGGATCTGTAATCATTATCTCCCTTATGATCCTGACTACTGCTAGCTTCTTCTTTCTTCTCATCTCGTCCTCTATCTATTCTTCCACCAGTTCTTTCTCTATGACTTCTTCCTTTCTACTTACCCTCAAACTTTCTGTTCAGCTTCTCTTCAACTTTTAGAGCAAACTGGTAAGCATCCTCAATGGTGCTCATCCTAACCAAACTCAACTCTTCTTGAATACTGGTTCTCAACCCATTAATGTAACGGGCCACCTTCTCCCTGTTAGCCTCCGAATGGCCGCTTCGATTGAGATTTGGTAAAACTCCTTTGTATATTCTTTGACAGATTTATTTGACTGTCTCAAACTCTGTATTTTTCTCAACAGGTCCAATTCGTAATCTATAGGAATAAACTGTCTCTTCAACTTCTCTACCATTCGATCCCATCTAGTTATCTTTTCCTTTCCACTTCTATTTCTTTCTAGTTGCACTTCTTTCCACCATATGCAAGCATGGCCTTTCAACTTCGTTTTTGCAAACTTGATCCGATCTGGATCTACAACCTCCTCATACTCAAAATATTCCTCCATATCATTGATCCAATCAATCAACTCCTCGGGATTGAGACTCCCAGAATACGTGGAGACATCAAACTTTGACTTCTTCCCGATCCGAGATATGGCCTTAATTAATCTGGCTTCTATAGGATCCGTTGCTTCTTCTTCAACCGATGGATCATCAACCTCCCAAGCTTCATCTTCACTACGGTCTTCTCTCCTTGGCTCAACCCCTCTTCGCAACTCCTCTTGCGGGGCTTGCACTTGCCTCTGCAAAGCTCTGAAATCTTCTTCAGGTACCACATTTCTTCCACCACCACGGTTTCTTCGTGGAGGCATTCTTCCTCGCTCTCTTCTCACAACCCTTCCACAGATCTTGGTGCAAACTGCCTCACTTTCGGCGATCTGCTCACACACTCAGGAACTCCCGCTTTGATACCACTTGATGGGGGACCAAATTTTGCTCACGCTAAATTCTCAATTCTCATTCATTACACTTGGAAAAATTTACAATAATGGCAGTAGTCTGCCAAATAATCTCCTTTATCCTGAAGGATGGTTTATTTCTTTTTTTTTCTAGTACAACATCTTCCGCCCATGAAGAAAAATAGCCTAAACAGGTCCAGAATGGCCCTCTTGCCTTCACGTCTACAACTATGTCTCAGCAGTTCTCCGACCATTGTGCATGCCTTCGCTTCCCCTTTTAAAATCTCTTCCGTGACTCTCCGTTTCCCTTTTCTGACCCTTCGTTTCATTTTCCGTGCCTCTTCGTTGTCTTGGCTTTCGAAACGCCTTTCTTTCCGACTCTTGATCTTCGTCTGCTTTCACTGCACCTTGGTGCCACGTGCTGTTTAGTGCTGCCACTGTAGACTCTGTCCGCTTGTCAACCAATGATGACGTTCGGTATACCACCGCTCGATAATTTCCTCTGTAACGGTCCCTGTAACCGCCTGCCCTTTTCCTTTTCTTTGGTCGCGAAAATGCGACATGTCGCGATATCGCGACACTTTTGGCTTCTCTGCCTTCCTGCCCTTTTCGAGTCGCGAAAATGCGACATGTCGCGATATCGCGACACTTTTGCTTTTCTGCCTTCCTGCCCTTTTCGAGTCGCGAAAATGCGACATGTCGCGATATCGCGACACTTCTGCATTTCTGCCTTCCTGCCCTTCTCAAGTCGCGAAAATGCGACATGTCGCGATATCGCGACACTTTTGCTTTTCTGCCTTCCTGCCCTTCTCGAGTCGCGAAAATGCGACATGTCGCGATATCGCGACACTTTTCCTCCCTTGTGCTTTTTCTCGTCCCTTGGTCGCGAAAATGCGACATGTCGCGACACTTTTTCTCTCTTGAGCCTTCTCTCGCCTCTTGGTCGCGAAAATGCGACCTGTCGCGATATCGCGACACTTTTTCTCCTTTGCGCTTTCTCTCGTCCTTTGGTCGTGATAATGTGACATGTCGCGATATCGCGACATCTTTCCTTTCCGGCTCTTCTTTCTCCTTTTCGGTCGCGAAATCGCGACATGTCGCGATATCGCGACATCTTTCCTTTCTGCCTCCTCCTCGCCTCTCGGGTTGCGAAATCGCGACAGCTTTGCTCTCTGCTTTCTCTCTTTGTTTCGGGTCGCGAAATCGCGACAGTTTCCTTCTTTGCTTTCTTTCTGCTCCTTCGGTCGCGATTTCGCGACATGTCGCAAAATCGCGACATTTTCTTCTCTGGCCTTTCTTGTCTTCTTTCGATCGCAATTTCGCGACATGTCGTGAAATCGCGACATTTTTGTTCCGCGCCTTCTCTCTCCTTCTTGAGTCGCGAAAACGCGACATGTCACGATATCGCGACACTTTTCTCTTTTGCGCCTTCTCTCTTCTTCTGGTCGCGAAAATGCGACATGTCGCGATATCGCGACACTTTTTCTTCTTTGCCGACATGTTGCGATATTGCGACATGTTTTCTACTTTGCGGTATTTTGCCTTTCGTTGGATGCTCTTGCATCACATAGTAAAAAAAAAATTGAAAGTGTAATAAAGATTTTGATGCCTTTATAAAGTTTGAACCTCCAAAATTCATTATCTAATACTACAAAGCCAAATTGCAATCAACCCCTAGTTCCAATGATATTTAACTAAGGTAATTAGACATTCTTATTTGCTTTAGTTTTTATCTTGGAGACTCCTTTAATGCAATTTAGCTCACAACTACTCTTTTCTCCCTAGTGTCTTCTTCAAAATTAAAAATAGATTTTAATTCTCTTTTGAAAGTGTTAAATCATCCTAAAAATTGATGAAATCTTCTTTAAACAACAATAAGTCCATAAAAAAAAAAATTATTTAATTTAGACTTTACAAGAAATTTACAGATGAATTTTCCTTCTTGACTGTGTGTGATGATTAATGCTGTAGAGCTGTTATATTTAATCCACTAACATAAAACATTAACAAGAATATTGTTTTATTTGCCCTCTTAGTTATTTTGCTTCTTTTGTTGCCCTGGATTGGTTTAGTTATTTTGCTTCTTTTGTTGCCTTTAATTTGTTTCAGTTGATGCTGTTCCCATACAAACTGTTTATTTGCAGTGGCATACTTCTATGTTGGAATTTCTTTCCACTTTAATACCTCTTCTTCTTCTAACTTCTAGACTTGATGGAGAAGTGGGCCTTGGTACCTTTCTGGCCTTTTTATCGCATCCATCACTTGTGCTTCTGCAACATCTCCAACAAAACCATGGGATGAAATATTCTTGGATATGCTCTTCTTTACCATCTCTTTCCATTTTACCATCTCTTTCCATTTTGAAGATGAATCAGAGGTACCCTTTTGGAATGGAGGGCGTGGGTCTTGAAAAACATACATTTAAATAGCTCCAAAATTATCAGATATTGTTTTCTCTGACCATTTTTTTGGTTAGTTGGAGGTGGAACACCATCTTCCTCTCCATTAGATCTTTTGCCTTTCTAAAACAAAACTCTGATATTATCCTAGTCTCAAAGCTATTTCCTTGACTCTATGGTCATTGTAGTCCTAGGCCCAGAGCTATTCCTTGATTCCATGGTCATTGTAGTCCTACGCCCAGAGCTATTCCTTGATTCCATGGTCATTGTTGCGATTATAAGTTTTTTTTGGTGCTCACATGCAAAATCACTAGAAACTACTTATGTCATCTAGAACTAGGATTATCAGCATGAGGTGCTCATCTAGGACTACTTTTGTACACGTATAATATTGGGAGCGGTGGTATATTTGATCACCTGGAATTGATCCTCAAATGATAGGAGTGAAATATCAGTTACGAAGCCACTTGGGGCTCTTCCATTGGCTTTTCACAACTCCTTTATTCCCCTCGTAAGAGATGCATTACAAATCCAAGCTGGATGCACTCAGATCATGTCACACCAGATGGGACCAATGGTATAAGACTGGTAAAAGATTTGAAAAAATAAAAATAAAATTGACCAACATGAAACTGCTTAGGCAAGAAAATTGGATTCATGTTATGTCACAGCAAGGTCAGCTCATCTCTCAGACAAATGAGACCCCTCTTACCTGATATTACTATTTTAATAATGTACCCCTATGGCTTTGGAATCGGTAAATTGAGATTCTTGACAATCCGTCTGAGCCACAAGTACAAGAGATCTCTACACATGTTCAGTATAAATAAAAACTTCCAAAATTACATTGTGCATTGAACCAAAAGCCACTGTACTCTGCACTACAGTAATAATAGTTCATATCAACTTAAACTACCACAACTGCTTATGCTGAACCTAAAGCCACTGTACCTTACATTACATTAATCATCAGTACATATCAATTGATAGGTAACCATATGCTTCCATACATTGTAGGATGCAGTTATACAACTTGAAATCAAACGAGACCAACTCACTTTCAAATACAAGAGCTCATGATGATAAAAGGTCCTAAGACATACACTTGCAAACACACAAGCCCCCCAAAATATAAAATCTTGATTTTGATAGGGCACTGCAAATAAGAAATATCTTTGCCAGGAACTATTCATCATTCTCCCCCATTTTGTACTTGTAATCGCTAGTCAAAACTTAGTTTCTTAAAAGTTCCTAGGCAATATTTCCTGGCTGTCCCTCAATTCTCTTCGAGGAAGAACAATTGATCATTTCTAGCCACCAAACAGGGCAGTTTTATTAAGACATCAAACTGACAACGGTCTCCAAACCCAACATTTACTTAACAGCCTTTGATAAAGCATTAAAACTAGAAGAGAAACTTCAAATACAATCTAA
The DNA here is from genome assembly GCA_028583015.1 of Wollemia nobilis. Classification (NCBI taxonomy): domain Eukaryota; kingdom Viridiplantae; phylum Streptophyta; class Pinopsida; order Araucariales; family Araucariaceae; genus Wollemia; species Wollemia nobilis. The sequence continues at coordinate 4,589,796 of JAQPPZ010002068.1, forward strand.
AAACAGGCATTTTTCTATCCTCCATTTCTTTCTTTCTAAAGATTTTAAAATGCAAATTTAGGATACTATCATCTTTTGTGATTCCTTAGTTCAGGTAAACAAGAAAGATAGGTAGTCAGATGCCATTAAATTCAAACATATATATATACCATAGACCACACTACTACAGATTTTGGAGTATTCAGAGAGCTGTATCTATTGCAAAGAAAGAACAACATCTCCAGGCATTATTATTATAAATGACCCAGTTGCAGAAGTAAAATAATAAAATTGAACTCCCAGGATAAGCCAGACCATGCCTAATTTAATACAAACAATGGAATTGGACATAGCCAGCTTCTACAATTACATAATACTAAGAACCTGTGCATATTTACATCTATTTGCATTCAGAAAGACTCAAGAAGCTAAGAATCAGTTGGATTACCCTTAACTAATAACATATAACCCTATTAAGGTCAAAAGAAAACATATTCTGAACAGATTCATCTATCAGCCTGATAGATAAGTAAAAAAGCAACCATCTCTACTTAGTCATGACTCACAATAGACCTATAAATTCAGTTTTTCTACATTAATAGTCAACGTCCAATGCTATCAAATGATTACATAGAATGGTAATTTCACTAACTATATGCATTGACAATTTAAAGATTCCCTGTTCAATCCCCCACAATAATGTCAAAAAGACTCAACGATAACATAAAACTAAGCAAAATCTTTGATGCAACCAAAATGGACAAATGGGGCAAACAATAGCATATCCCTGTTATAAATATGATCTAGAGAAACCAAATATGACTGTGTATTTTCATAATAGATCACAAGAGGTTGCCACCTTGGGGATGCTACATGTATACAGGTCAGTAACTATACTTTGATTTAGAAATTTTCCCACCCATTGTATACATGGTAAGGTCACTGTCCACTTCTTTCTTAAAACCAAAAATACAATTAAGAGATCTTGAAATGTATATTTTATGATGGCATTGAAAATGCTAAAAGCAAAGGGAAAATCTCACTGGCTATATTTCAAAAGAGAACTGTTCACAACGACAGACCAAATGAACAAATAAAACCTCCGGAGTTCCTGCTCATCTGCTGTTTGCAACACAGTATTGCACTTCAGCCACGAGGTTCCCTTGTACACTAGCATAAAAATAGATACACTTTTAACTCGATCAATCATGAGGATAGAGGACCAAACCTTTTTCTTAAGCAAAACAAATCCTCCTATTCCCTTTCTCTCAACAAATTATTAATCATCTTCAACAAAGGTAAAGTGCCCTTTGCCATAATCTCTAACCTAGATACATTGGAGGCATGGGCAAACAATGCCAGCCCAAAGACCAAAAGGTCAGGAAGAAACAACCTTGAGGACAGAAATCCATGCCAATGATAGGGTTCCAAATCAAAGAATGCATTAAAGAACCTCCGTGTACCTTTCAGATCTAGCTTGAGCAGAATATCCATACCAAAGCAGAAAAACTCTCTCTGCCTTCTCCTATCCATGGGCCACACATTCTTCCAAACCTCAGCAGAGAGCTCATGCCCTATAAGCCTTTTTTCAGAGCCAAGATATTTAACAACTGAGCTAGCTAAGATAGGAGCTGCAGCCAATGTTCTGGCCACCATATATCCAGTGGACGGGTGCACCATTCCTGCAGTGCCTCCAATGCCCACAACTCTCTGAGGGATCACAGGCAATGGACCTCCCATAGGAATATAACATCTCTCATCCTCTTCAATTCTCTTCACATTGATATCCAAATGCCTCAACCTGGCCACTATTCTCTTTTGTATCTCCTCCATGGACACCCCAGGCCTAGCAACAAGAGAGGTCTCCTCCAGAAAAATTCTAGTGGGGGAAAAAGGCATTGCATACAGGAAAGTGGGTGTCCTCTCATTGTTACCCCGGAGAATTGGGTCATTCCTGAGATGATCATCCCTCCAATCCATGAACACCATCTTGTCCACATCAAAGGGATGCCCATCCACCTCAGCAAAAATCCCATAAGCCACCTGGTACCCAGGGTCATAAGGCTTGTCATACTCAACCAAACACCTAGAAAACCCTGTGGCATCCAGCACAACAGATGCTTGCAGGGCCACCCCATCACTGCACAGGACCATGGACCTTGGCCCCTCATGGACCACCTGCCTGACTTTGGACCTATGGAATTGAACATCATTGGCAATACATTTCTTCATCATCTTGGATTTAAGCTGCCTTCTGTTGACCCTTCCATAGGGCCTATCAAGCAACTTCTTGGTGTTGTCGTCCACATAGACAACAGCCCCTGACCATGTTGTATCCAGGCAGTCCAGGAGATCGAGGGCCTCAAACTCATCCACCCACACTCCATAATTATTGGGCCAGATGTTTTGTGGAGATGGGTCTATGCAGCACACCTTCATGCCTGCTTCTGAAACTTGCTGGGCAACTGCAAGGCCTGCTGGGCCTCCACCCACAACCACCAAGTCCATGGGAACTTGCTTGGATGGATCATACAGGGGCAGCTCAAATTGAAGGCTTTCCTGCTTCTTGACCTCTGGGACAAGTTCCAACAGGGTACTGCTGCTTGCTCTAACCACCATACATGTTTTGGGTCTGGTTTGCAGGAACAGTGGTCTGGTCCCAGAGGTTCTAAACTTGATTTTCGTATAAGAATTCTGTTGGTTAATTTTACAGGGATAGCTGGAACATACCTTTCGGAAGTTCAGAGTACATGAAGAATGCAGCCCGTTGTGTACTCTGACAATGGTATCCATCGCCAACCGCTGCAGCAATGATATATGCTAGAGACCCTGCATTATCCTATCACCAAATGTTGAAGCCTGTAAGAGGAAGAACTAAAAAGGTAGAATCTCCTACTCTATCTATTCTGAAGTCCTATTGCAGGGGCGAGTCATGGAATTCAATTCAATTATTGTTTTGATCGGGTTGAAGAGATGACGTGTGTCTTTCTATATGAAGTTGGGTGGCGGATTCTAATCCATTGGATTTCCAACATAGGGGCCTACCGTCATAGGACAGGCAGACAGGATTAACGTGGAACATAGATATGCGTCGCCCGTATCTAATTTGTAATTTATTGTGCTCTTTCGAATTTTGATTTGGTTGAGTCTCAACTTTCCACGTAGTACAAGTTGATGTATCTTGCAGGAATAACGTGCAAATTTCAATTTATTGTTTTTTAGTATTATCGTGTGCTCACTCCGGATGACCCTATGGTAGTGCAGTTTATGCTTACACGTCTCCTTGAAAAATTATATGGTTTCATGTGATATCTTGAAAATGTGGAGAAACCATGCTTATATTTTTATTATTTTGCTTCCAGAGAAGATTCGAACGGTACATTGAACTAGACAAGAAATATCAGCACAAAAAAATTAAAGGGTTTGCGGCAAAGGATTTTTGCAGAGCAAGGAGGGTTTGCGACGGAGTATTCACGGGGATACTGGAAGCAGAGCACGGGGATACTGAAGCAGAGCCGATAGAACGGAGAAGATTTGAACTGTACCTCTTGAACCAGACAAGAAATATTAGCACAAAAAAATTAAAGGGTTTGCGGCAAAGGGTTTTTGCAGAGCAAGGAGGGTTTGGCGGAGTATTGTATTAAACATCTATTTCATTGGGTAAGCATATTTTCTTTTTGTCCTCTTTCGATTTATAAAACAATTTAAGTAGGTAGGAGAAATACATTCGTATAGGGGTTTGTGACAGAAGGTTTTATTATCAACAAGGGTTTGCAACAGAGGGTTTGCATAGCAAGGAGGGTTTTATTACACATTTATTTCATCGGATCAATAGTACAGAGGGTTCGGCTATAAAGGGTTTGAAAATGGAAGAAGGGAAGCAACAATTGCAAGAACCAATATATGTCGATGAGAAACGATATTGGAGGATATTAAGGCGTCGACAAGCTCGAGCAAGGGCAACAACAATGAAAAGGGCATATCAAAAAATAAAAATAAAAAATATTCTACCACATAAACAGGTGGAGAATAAGGAACAATCAAAGGCAAATCACCAAAATGAGTTTTCGGATGAGGAAGAAACTTACGGTCCCACAACTACACCACTCATGTGGGCACCAAGACTTTATGTGCAAGAGCTAATGAAGATGAAAGAGAAACTTGAAAGCATCGAAAGGAGGGAGAAATTAAGAGAAACTAAATCAGATGAGGTTATAAACACCATTCGGAGGCTGGAAAAGGAAAACAACCAACTCAAGGAGCAAGTGTCAAAGCTACAAAACCTTGCAAACATGGGTCAACGTGAATGGCATGTCCTCAAACAAACCATCCATCCCCCAATCAATGATGCAATAGAGGTGGAAAAAACAAATGCAAATCAAATAAAAGAGGTACGAGAAAACACTCCAAAACATTGAAACAAGAGAAAATGAGCTACGAAATGAATTAGCAAAGGCAAAGACATGGTCTCAAGTAGTAAAAGAACCAGTCAATCAACAAAAAGAGTTGATAGAGAAGCAAGTAAAAATTCAAATAACGAGAAGAGAAATAAAGACATGAGAAGTTACAAATATAATCATCAAAGGGTTGAAAGATTATGGAGACAGGGAAGACACAAATCGTTTAACCAGGGACTTCTTGTCAGATCGATTACAATGGAAGGGTCAGATAAAAAAAGTAAGCAGAATTGGCGAGTGAGAGAAGGAGGCGAGAGAGACATATTCGGGTCACATTGATGAGCTACGAGGATAAAATAAGGTTATTTAAAAACAGAGGCATCCTTGAGAGGGTCACAATTTTATTTAGATGATGACCTAACATTTTTACGACAGGAAGAAATAAATAAGGAATGGGAAAAGGTGAGGGCAACAAGGAATGAAGGGAAACAGACATATTTAAGAAATGGAAAGGCATACATCACATCTAAACAAATCCAAAACAAATAGGGAGTATGGCCCGCTCGGGAACATCTTACAATGGTAAGTTGGAACTGTAGAGGTTTCCCTTGGAGAAGAGGACCCGGGTTAGGGCCCATTGCTAGAGACAAAGATATAATCATATTGACAGAAACACATGAACACGATGGATGTAGGACTCCAGAATTTGTGGGATACAAAAAAATAGCAATATGGAATAAAGCAGCATAAAATGGCAAAGGGCATGGGGGTATTACGGTTTTAATAAAAGAGGAATGGGATAGGGTCATTAAAATTGAAAAACAAAATGAAAACAAACAGTACATCCGGATAAAGATCCTAGAAAATAAGTCGAGTTATTAGCATAGCGGCATGTTATTTTGCTCCCAAGAATTCTAAATTCTATAAGAAACATGACCTTACCCATACTCCTCCCTAAAAAGAGACATTTCAATATACAGTAAGTTGGGGGAGATTATATTAATTGGAGATTTCAATGCAAGGACATCGAATAAGCAAGCTAACATTCTAGAAGGTAACGAAGATATTGAGATTAATCCTCTTTGGATGCCAGAAGAGGAAAATCAACAATGGGCCAGGACTTCAAAAGATGAGCATGGGGCTATCACGCAATATGGAGAAGAGTTGTTAGGTCTCTACAACATATACAATTTGATTATTTGCAATGGGATGAACAAATGGAAAAATTCAGGAAAGTATACATGCAAAACATATAAGGGACAAAGTGTAATAGACTATATAATATGCTCACAGAATTACATACCAAAAATAGAGGAGCTAGAAGTGGAAGATTCTCCAGTGGAACTTAAGTTAGATCACAACCCAATTGTTATGAAACTTCGAATGCATAAAGACAAACCAAGGGAAAAACACTTGCAAGGCAATCAAAATAAATATCCTCACAAGGGAAACATTCTCTTAACAAATGAAAATCGACAGAATTTTAGACCAGTATTAAATAATAAGTTACAAGAAAGGGAAGAACTACATCACAGTAGTAGAGATTACAGTAAGAGTGAATGGTTAATGCACGTTATTCAAGAAGCTCTAAACAAATGCAAGAGAGCTAAACCTAAAAAGAAAGAAAGGAATAACTTCCCAACCAACCCATGGTTCGATGAAGATCGCAAAAAAATGCGAAGATTACTAAAGGAACCAACGGGTAAAACAAGAGAAAACAAAAAAGCATATGAGAAACTGGTAAGGGCAAAAAAAGAAGAATACACTATAACAAGGAGGAAAGAATTGATTTATTTAGGGAAGCATGAACCAAAGAAATTTTGGAAGGAACTAAGTGTGAAAAGGATGTAAATTGAAAATAACATAACAGTTAATCAGTGGTTGGAGTATTCAAAACAATTGTATCAGCGTAGTAACCAGCAGGAGACACCCCCTACTATCATTGTCAAGAAAGAACTTTTCACAATTGAAGACATTATTCAAGGGATAAAAAAGTTAGCAACTGGTAAAGCCCGTGACATAGACAATCTTCAAGCAGAGCATATAAAATGGGGGGTAGATATCTTGGCACGACAAATCAAAGAAATTTTCAATGAGGTCATACAAAATGGCTTCCCCTGCGAGTGGACAACTAGCTTGACCATTCCTTTGTTTAAAAGTGGAGATGTAAATAATCTCTCAAACTATCGAACTATCATGATCAACCCTCTCTTTGCAAAGTTGTTTGGGAGTATGATAGAGCGTAGGATCAGCATATGGGCAAAAGAAAAGGGAAAGAGAGCAAAGGGGCAAGCGGGTTTTAGGCCCAAGCACTCAACTATTGATCAACGTATCACGCTCGGACACATAGTGGAAAAAATATGGGACAAAAAGAGGAGGCTTTTTGTTGTTTTGTAGACTTCAAAAAGGCATTTGACACGGTGCCAAGGAAAAAATTATGGAGCGAGAATGGAAGAGCTAGAGGTTCCAATTCACTACGGGGCAACGAGTTCACGAGACTATATGAGCATGTAAAGGCTAGAATCAGAACACAGGAAGGGTTATCTGAATGTTTTGGTAGTGACATAGATGTCAAACAAGGTTGCCCTCTATCTCCGACCTTATTTGGGTTGTACATTGACAAGTTAGAAAAATGGATAAACAACAAAGGGGGAGAGGGTGTGCATTTAGCCAAATATGTGGTAAAACTCCTCATGTATGTAGATGATGTAATTCTTGTGGCCAAAACAGCCAAAGATCTAGAAGATCACCTTCAAGCTCTAGAACTATTTTGTAAAGAAGTTGGGATGCAGGTGAACACGAGCAAAACAAAAATTATGATTTTTTCAGCAAAAATGAAGAAGCAACAACTCAAATTTCGGTTTGCGGGAGAACCGCTTGATGTAGTAGTAGAATACAAATACATGGGCATAGACTTTCATGACAAACTTAATTGGAATACATGTAGGATGAAAAGAACTCAAAGTGGTTGGAGAGCACTATATGCACTTCAAAACAGGTGTAGGAATGCCGAGTTGTGGGACTGGAAGACCACCAAGGTCTTATTTGGCCTACTTGTTACACCGGTTCTATTGTATGGTTGCGAGGTGTGGGCTAGTGGCACAAAAAATACAAAATGGAGGCAAATAGAAAGGATTCAAAAATATCTAATCACAAACTTTCTCAAAATTAAGGCCACAACCCCTTATGAAATTATTCTAGATGAAACTGGAATGTTCCCTTTAGAAGCAATTGCTATGACAAAGCTGTTATGTTACTTGAAAAAAATAGAAAACATGACAAATGATAGATGGCCTAGGGCAGCGAGGGACGAAGAGTTGCATAGGTGAAAGAATATGTGGATGAAAAAAAATCAGAAATGGATGAAACGTTGGGAAATCAACATAAATGAATGCCCAAATTTCAACAAAGACAATAAATTATGTGAATGAAAAGTTCAGAAGTGGAATGTGGAAAAATGCAAGCAGGAAAAGACAATATTATATTGCAAATTTTAACCCAACGTATGACCACAAGGAAAAAAGCGTATATAGGCGCTGAAATCAAGTGGAAGGAAAAAATACTCATTGCTTAGATAAGGACTAGCTCTCATAGGCTTAGATGTGAAACAGGGAGATGGACAACACCCAAAAAACAATGGAAAGAAAGGATATGTACTCTATGCAGCACAGGGGCAGTAGAGACAGGAGGAACACTTCATCTATAAATGCTCGAGTTTTTCAGATATCCGTGACAAATACAAAGAAACACTTGGGAACGAGTTTATGACAGATTTATTTGAAGACAGTAAAATAAAAAAAGTTGGAGAATTGCTAACACAAATCAGCGGGAGAAGGAACAACTTTCTCAAAGATATTAAAGATCATATGATATGATTGGAGTAATTGTACTTCCATATTTGAGGTCCCATAGACCATATTTGGGTCTCGCGGACGTAATTAAGATCTTTCATTCATTCATTTCATTCATTCATATTTATCGGATTAAGTTAAATATATTATTATATTTTAAAATAAATAAAAATTTATATTTCATGATTTTTTTTTTTTGCTTATGAGTTCACAACAATTAGTTGAAAGTGAGAATTTTCCTTTATTTTTTCTCAATATTTTTTATCAAAATGATTAAGTTTTTTTTATCAAATGATATTAACTTAATCCGTATATTCCCCAATATTCAATGAGAAACTTTATCCAAGCTTGAATCTTAATAGGTCATATATAAATAATATCTAAGTTGTAATACCAATACATAATGACCATGTAATAAGATGAAACCCAATCCTATATAACCAATTCAAAAAATAAAAATATTTTTTATTATTTGTATATTTGTAATTTAAATATAAATACAAAATTATGTTTGCACTTCAAAACTTATTTGTAAAATGATCATAATATAACTATATTATAATTCATTTTAAAACTCTTTTAAAATACATATCATCCTATAAAATTGTTTAAAAACATTGTATTGTATTCTAAAACATATAAATAGCATTCCTTATCATTAAAGATGTTGGACTTTTATATCAAATAATACAAGTTTAACTAATTAAATTCCTATTCACAACACTCCTAAAAAATGCTTTGTTGGGATTTTGTTGCAATGCTTTGAGTAGGGTTTGAAATTGTGTTCTACATGTTTATAGCTACATGTGAGGGCTCTTCTAGGGCCCTTCCATTGTCCCCTTCTCCCAAGCGGTCCTTTGTAGACATAGTGAGGGAGAGACAAGAAGCTAAGGATGAATCTTTGAGAAGTGATGCTTTAAAATCCATATTCTCTGTTGTTGTCACCAAGAAGCCAATGGATAAAGGTTTCCAGTCTAGAGTTAATGGTTGTCTTCCTAGGCTGTTCATCATCCCAAGCTTGTTATTGAACAATCTTTGGTGGCTAAAAATATTTTGTACAAGAGTAACCATGATCTAATTTGCAAATTTATTGGCATGAGAGCATCTCTAGGGTTTATGACCTCTTGGGTTCGAAAGAATTGGGAGCCTTTAGGGGATATTTCAATATTCCTCATCAGTAATGGATACTATATAGTAAGTTTCTATTCAAGGGCAGATAGGGGTAAAGCTTTTGAAACAAGGAAGTGAAGCTATGAAGTAGTAAGTCTTTTTGTGCAACCTTGGAAGCTAGGATTTGATCCACGAATGGAACCCACTGCAGTGGTTGTTTGGGTTCAATTATATGCTCTACCAATTGAATATTGGTGTAAACCAAATTTTTGAGAGATTGGAAAATTTATTAGGATGCTATCTAGGAGTAGCTAGAGATACGATGATGGGAGCTTTAGCCATTTATGCTCGAATCTATGTCGAAATGGATCTTAATCACCTGCTACCAATTGAAATAGAAATATATATAGGATATTTAACCTAGATCTAGAAAGTAGACTATAAAGCGATCCCTTTTGATGAAAGATTTATCATAAGCACAAACATCTTACTTGTTTTTTATCTAAGACTATCCAAAAGGAGTCCATCCCATCGAAGGCTAATGACAATGATGACAAGATGCCTGAGAAGAAGGCAAAAGCTCAACCCACAACCTTAAGCCAAAAATACATCAAAAGAGGGTTTTAAAGCACCTAAGAGAAAGAAGAATCAAAAGAAGAAGACAATGCGATCAAACCTGACAAAAGAGAGAAACCTAAATAGGTTGAAATTCTTAATACCCTAATGAACATGGAAAATGAGATAGTTGTAATGGAGGGACCTCAAAGGGAAAAAATTCCCTCCAAAAATGTAGAAGAAGTAGTCTAACAGAGGAAAACTCAACTAGCATTGGAGACCAATACAACTAGCTCCAAACCATATTGCCATAACAACATCTAGATAATCTCAAGCTTGCTATAGTCTTGGCTAATAGGGATGTCTCAATGAAAGACAGAGGTAAGTTTAATCTTAAAACTCAACAAGCAAAGAAAATATTCAAAAACACCCAAGCCAAGAGTGTGGGAAGAAAATCAAACAAGGAGCAACTAGCAATGGAAGGTGACCAATTACTAAATTAGGGGAGAGTAAAGCAGATTGATATTTATTGGGTTCCATTTTCCTAATGATAGTACAATCATGGAATATTAGAGGCTTAAACAACAAGTATCATCAAATTGTTGCTCATAGTTTTATTGAAAATCATTATTCATATTTCATTCTCCTTAAAGAGATGAAATCTTCATTATAAGTGATGGATAGAACAACCAAGAAAATATGGAGATAGGCAAAGCATATGGTTGTATCATCAGGGGGTATATTGACTTTATGGAACCTTCTAAACTGGACATCAATTTATCATGTTATAGGATAGGGGGTTCTCACATATCTCTTTAAGAGTAAGAGTTTAGGGGAGCTTTTGTTGATTTCAAATTTCTATGGTTCAATTTTTTTTGGGAAGCAACACCTTCAATGGGTAGTTTTTCAAGCAAGTAGGATAGAAAAGGAAGAGGTGAATTGGATAGTGGTGGACAACTTCAATGCTAAGCTTTCAACTAGGGATCAGGAAGGGGCCTGCCCATATTTGGATTAGAGGGACAAATTTATGATCTTTAAAGTATATTAGCTCAATTTGATTGATGTCTAGTATGCGGGGCCTTCTTATACTTACAAAAATAAACAAGAGGGGTTGGCAAACAAGAAGGTAAAGTTGGATAGATTCTTGGTGTATGAAGAGGCTTTTTTGTGATGGTCACTCCGGTTGGAAAATACTCAATTGTAATGAATCAAACCACTTTTCAATTCTCTTGGAATGGAATATTGACCATAAATATTTCTGTAGACCATTTTGGTTTGAGAATTTCTGGTTGGAAAAGGAGGAGAATGGGAATAAAATCCTAGTTTGGTAGGAGGAGGGGCACCTTCTCCATAGGAAAAAATTGTTTGGAATCTTTAAATAAATCCAACATATTAAAGTCCAACTCAAAATATAGAAAATAAATAATAAATCAGACTTTTAGCTTTAGCAGGTTTTGTTGGTTGCTAGGATGATGAGCTCACCACACTCTTCTAGATTGAAACAAGCACAAAATATTTACAATAGGAAGATGAGTTGGTTAGAAAAGAGATAGAGTATATAAACAAATAGGAGATCAATTGGAAATAAAGAGCCAAAAATTCTTGGCTTCTAAAGGGGGACTGAAACACTAAGTTCTTCCACCACTTGGCCTCAGTAAGAAGACACTCCAAAACATTGCATAGCCTAAAATACCTTTATGGCAATGTGATGGACATTATACCAGGTATGCAACAAGCTGCAAATATTTACTTTGAAATGTTGAGCAAGGTGCAGCAAAAGTATTGCAAAAGTATTGTCATTGTTGTCAACATAGACAGATTGATGCAGTTGATGCAGTTCAGAGGTCAGTCAGAACAAGTACAGTGAATTTCCAAGAAGAAAGAAGTGGCCCAGATTCAAAAATTTGCAGAAAAAGACAAGTAAGAAAACTGTCGCGATATCGCGACATGTTTTCTGTCGCGATTTCGCGACAAAAATGAGGAGAGAGAAGGTGCAACCGAAAATGTCATGATTTCATGACAAAAATGAGGAGAGAGAAGGCGAAAATGTCGCGATTTCACGACAAAAATGAGGAGAGAGAAGGTGCAGCCGAAAATGTCGTGATTTCATGACAAAAATGAGGAGAGAGAAGGCGCAGCCAAAAATGTCGCGATTTCGCGACATATCGGAGGAGAGAGAAAAAGCTAGAGAAACTGTCGCGATTTCGCGACATGCTGGAAGGAAAGAAGCAAAGTTGAAAAACTGTCGCGATTTCGCGACATGTTTGGAGTAAAGGCGCCAAGGATGAAAAGTGTCGCGATTTCATGACAAGTTTGAAAGAAAAGCACTAAGGGCGAAAAGTGTCGCGATATCGCGACACGTCGGGTTTTCGCGACCCGAAGAGGAGAGAGAATGTACGGCAACAAAAGTGTAGCGATTTCGCTACATGTTGAAGTTTCGGAAGCAGAGAGAAGGCTAAGCAAAGGTGTAGCGATTTCGCTACAAGTCAAAGTTCCAAAGAAAAGGACAAAGGTGTAGCGATTTCGCTACAAGTCAAAGTTTCGAAGCAAAGTTGGAAGCGCAAGGCACAAAGTTGTAGCGATTTCGCTACATGTAGGATTTTCGGAGGCCGAAGGAAAGAGAAAGTACAAAGGGAAAAAGTTGTAGCGATTTCGCTACATGCTAGTTTTTCAAAAGAAAAGTGTAAGTCAAAAAGTTGTAGCGATTTCGCTACATGTATTGATTTCGCTAGTGCATGAAGTGAGAAATGTACGGATGCGAAAGATGTCACGATTTCATGACATGTTGCATTTTCGTGGGCGAAAAGCAAAGAACAGCGCTAAGGCAGAAAAGCGTCGTGATTTTGTGACATGTTCCGATTTCGCTGAGGCTTTGCGAGAAAATGTGTACGAGCGAGAAAAGTGTCACGATTTCGCTGATCGTGTTCCATTTTGGGTGCAAGGAAGTAGAGTGAGGAAAGCAAATGTGTCACGATTTCGTGACATGTCCCATTTTCCGGGAGAGAAAGAGCTCGATGGGGAAAGGGTAATTTCGTGACATGTCTCATTTTCGCGGGTAGGAGACAGAAAAGAGCTAGAGGCAGCAAAATGCGTCGTGATTTCGTGACATGTTCTATTTTCGCGGGTGCATGCCGAGATAAGGTCTAGGAGGCGAAAAACGTCGCGATATCATGACAAGTCAGGTTTTCACGGTCAATAGTCCAGAAAAAGTCAAATGGGCAGAAATGTCGTGATATCATGACAGGTAATAGTTTGGCGGGTAAAAGCCGAAGAAGCATGCACAATGATAGGTGTCGAAAAAGTGTAAAGGAAAATCATGCGACCAGTTACGTAAGAGTTAACTGGAGTCAGATCTGTAGTTACACAGTGACAGGTGTTGGGGAAAGCATAGAGGAAATTCATGTAGCCAACCATGTAAAAGTTAACTGGAGTTACAAGGGGAAGTTACGGAACAGCGTATTAAAGAAAAGAATGGCTGTTGTAGGGCCGTGATCTTTGCATGGCTGGCAAAAGTGCAGAATTACAGATAATCCCGATAAACAAGAAATCCTCTCGGTGGTTGCGTGTGTCAGACATGGAAGTTGCGGGCAGAAAAGAAAGTTCGACGCAGAATTGAAAAGAGTGCCATCAGAAAGTGTAAAGGTGCCGAGAGGGCAGTTACGTAGAGGTTAAAAGAAAAGAATGACGAGCATCGAAACGCGCAAAAAGGCTGTCAGGTTGCACAGAAAAAGCTGTCAGTATGAGCAGAGTAGACTGTCAGAATAAGTCAAAAAGAAGCGGCTAAAAGACAGAGCGCGTCAGAGAGGGTTTGACAGATTGAACGGAGCTTAGAATGCATGGAAAAATGGAGGGAAAAATAGAGCCATTTTTTGAAATAGCCGTTCGATTGAACCGAGTATAAAGAATCGAACAGGCGCAGTAAGTGAGGTTACTGCAACCGTGTTTTATCTTGAAAAACCAAAAAGGCGTGGTTGGGTAAGAGTGTTGTATGAATAACAGCTACAGAACTGAAACCTGGATATTATTCTTGAAAATCAAAAGAGAGGTTTTAGATTGTAATAGAAGATATTGAGTTTCTAACAATCCTCTTTATGCTTCTATGAGATTGATTTGAATGAGCAATAGACCAGTGAGGGTCTTGTAGAAGAGAAGGCATTTTTATGTCTAACTATTATTCAAAATAAAAATCCAAGTTGGTGCTTGGTAAAAGGGGTTGGTGCTCCTATCTGTTGTAGCAGATAAATCAGGGGTTGGTGCTCCTTCCAGTGGGTGTTGGTAAACTATTTGTAAAGATTGAATCCTTGCAAAGGCTGGATTTGGATTGTAGTCCAAACAGTCATTATTTGAGGAGTAGCCACATCGGTGAACCTCGTTAAATCTTGTGTTGTGTGATGCTCTTGTGTTATACTTGCTATATCTATTTTTAAGCTTGCATTTTAAGTTTAAGAGTTGCAGATTCAAATTTTAAATAGTTACACTGATTCACCCCCCCTCTCAGTGTCATTGTGAGAATATCAATTGGTATCAGAGCAAGGTACCTGAACAAGCTTAATCAGCTAAGGTGATCTTGGAAGATACACAATGGCCGGTGGTGAAGGATTTTCTTCCAACAAAGCTCCTTTGTTCGATGGAACAAATTACTCCTTTTGGAGACTCAGGATGCAGACATATCTGTGTGCATTGGGATATGACATTTGGGAATCTGTTGAAAATGGATACACAATACCCTCTGCTCCTCCATCAGATGCGGCTGAGAAGAAAAAGTTTGAGAACAACTCTAAAGCTAAGAATGCTATTATGTGTGGGTTAGTAGACAGTGAATTGATAAGGATCATGAGCTGTAAATCGACAAAAGACATATGGGACAAACTGCAGAGCATTCATGAAGGAGATGGCAAGATCAAGGAAGCCAAGCTGCAAACACATCGAGCCCAGTTCGAAGCATTAAAGATGAATGATGATGAGAACATAGAGGCCTATATGCTGAGAGTAAATGGAATCATAAATGCTATCAGAGGACTCGGTGAGGAAATAGAAGATGCAGTTGTTGTGAAGAAGGTATTAAGAACTCTCCATAAAAGATTTGATGCTAAAGTTTCTGCCATAGAAGAAGCTAAAGATTTAAATTTTTTTAGTATGGATGAAATGCATGGTTCTTTAACAACATATGAAATGAGAATAGGACAAACTAAGCCCTCAGACAGAGAAGCGGCTTTTCAAGCTCAGAAAAATATAAGAGCTAAACAAGAATCTGAGGAAGAAGAATCTGCAGATGAAACTGAAGCAAACTTTGTTAGGAAACTAATAAAGGGAAAAGGAAAGTACAGAGGTAAGCTACCGTTCAAGTGCTTCAACTGTGGAGGCATCGGGCACTTTGCAGCAAAATGCCCAATGAATGAGAAAAACAAAAGTGATGAAGGGACACACCAAGAAAGAAGTGTCTGGAAGAAGAAACCACATTTTAGAAAGAGGAACTTCAAGAAGAAAAGTTTCATTTCCAAGAATGTTGACTCTTCTGAAGACGGCTCCAGTGAGGACTACGAAGAAGAAACTGGTGAAGCCTTGTTCATGGCTTTTGAAGAAGAAAGAACGGAGGAAACCCAGGAGTGTGAGGAAAAATTAGAGGATGAGGCTGAGGTAGATCTGGAAGGTGAGTTGGTTGTTGCACTTGAAGAATTAAGTACAGAAAGGAAAAAGAATAAAAATATTTCAAGAAAATTTGAAGATGCCAATGAATTAATAATCAGTTTGAAAGTACAGACTGAAGAATTTAAGAAAAAGTCTAAAGATTTTGAAGCACAACTAACCGTGAAAATAAATGAGTGCAATAAGCTAGAAGAAGACATAGTTGGATTAAGGATGCAGCTAGAAGAGATGAATCGGAAATTGAGTTGTCATCATAAATTTGAAGACAGTTCTGCAAAGTTGAATAAAATGTTAAATAATCAAAGGCCTACAGGCATCAAATTTGGTTTGGGCTTTGATGAAGGAGAATCCTCAAAGGATTCAAAGGCTATAACTATAGAACCAATAAAGAATAAAGATAAGATCCGGGTTGATCAAGAAAAACCGTATCATGCAAAAGAAAACCATAAGGCCAAGCATGAAAGAAGTACTGCCAATGATGGATTTACCAAAGTCACATATCAAAGAAGAAGAAGACCCATGGCTCCTACTACAACATGGCAACAACCATTACCCAGGTACACTCGTTCCTTTTCTGGTTATTGTTTTAAATGCAATGCATATGGTCATAAAATTTCAAATTGTAGATATAATGTAGAACAAAGGAATTTCACTAGTAGAAATATTTTTTCACCTTTGATAGATTATCTTTGTAGAATGTTATAACTGTCATAACTTCGGACATATTGCAAGAAATTGTCGTAGCTCTTTTGCAGGAAATAAATACCAGGGAAGAAAGTTTCAACCAACTGGATTGAAACAAAACAGAAAATTTCTCGAAAAACAGGCTCAGGCCAATGAAAGGGAGAAGGCAAAACAAGTGACCAGATCTGCTGTCAAATCACAGTGGAAAGAAAAGGAACAACCTAAGAAAGATAAGGAATCCTTGATCGTTCAAACAGCCCTCAAAGCCCAGAACAAATCTGCACCATGGATTCCGGATAGTGGATGCTCCAGTCATATGACAGGAGATAAACAGAAGTTTGATAAGTTACAGACTTACGAAGGTGGTTCCGTAAAATTTGGAAACAATGATGGAGCCAAGATAGTGGGTAAAGGATCAGTTAAGTTAAGTGACAGAAAAATCAACTCTAAAGAAGTCCTTTTTGTGGTGGGTCTGAAGCATAACTTACTGAGTGTAAGTCAAATTTGTGACAGAGGTCATGAAGTAATTTTCAAGAAGCAGGGCTGTGAAGTAAGAAAGACAAAAAATGGAAAGTTAATAGCCACCGGACTGAGAACTTCTGGAAATCTGTATACTCTCTCAGAGACTTCAGAAGGAGCTTGCTTGGTTGGACAGGAAGAAGAAAATTGGTTGTGGCACAAGAGACTCGGTCATATAAGCTTTGACAATCTGGTAAAAATCAGCACAAAAAGGGCAGTAAGAGATATACCCACTATTGGTAAACCTTCGAATAGTATTTGTGAGTCATGCCAAAAGGGGAAGCAAACCAGAGCCACTTTCAAAGCAAAAGAGTACTTCACAAGCAAGCCGTTAGAACTAATTCACACTGATTTATGTGGACCCATGAGAACAGAAAGCATAAATGGATACAAATATTTTATGCTTGTGTATAGATGACTATTCAAGAATGACATGGGTACTATTTTTGAAACTTAAATCAGAAGCCTTTGAGATGTTCAAAACTTTCAAAAATCTTGTTGAGAATCAATCGGGAAAAAGAATTAAATGTTTAAGATCAGATAGAGGAGGAGAGTTCATTTCAGATGAGTTTGCAGAATACTGTGAAAAACATGGGATTAGAAGACAGTTTTCGGCAGCAAGAACACCTCAGCAGAATGGAGTAGTAGAAAGAAAGAACAAAACTGTGCAGGAAATGGCACGGACCATGTTGACAGAGAGCAAAATTGCTGACAGGTTTTGGAAAGAGGCAGTTCATACTACAGTTTACATCCAGAATAGGTGCATGTTGAGGCCGCATGAAAGCAAAACACCTTATGAACTGTGGTTTGGCAAAAAGGCTACAACAAAATACTTCAAAGTGTTTGGCAGCAAGTGTTACATTAAAAGAATTGAAGACAATCTTGGCAAGTTTGAAGATAGAGCTGATGAAGGTATTTTTCTTGGTTACTCAACAAAAAGCAAAGCTTACACATGCTACAACAAAAGACTAAAGAAAATTGTGGAGAGTGCGGATGTTAAGGTTGATGAAGGTAGGAAACAAGAAATCAGCAATAATGAAAACTACCCGACTTATGAAGAATTTATTGAAGAAGATGAAGATCAAGAAAAAGAAGAGAGACAGAAATCAGATTCAGATGATTTAGAAATAGAAGAAAACAGGAAATTCAAAACAGGAAGCTGGCAGAAAAATCATCCCAGAGAGCAGATTATTGGGGACCCCACAGTTGGCATTCAAACAAGAAGAAGAGTAGTAAACAACTACTCTCTGTTATCCAGCATTGAGCCCAAAAATATTATTGAAGCAAGCACAGATGAAAGCTGGATGGAGGCAGTTAATGAAGAACTAGATCAAATTGAGAAAAACAAAACCTGGGAATTAGTACCAAGGCACGAAAATAAAAACATAATCGGTACTAAATGGATATTTCGAAACAAAGCTGAATGAAGACGGACAAGGTTGTAAGGAATAAAGCAAGATTGGTCTGTAAAGGATATGCTCAAGTTGAGGGGATTGATTTTGAAGAAACTTTTGCACCAGTGGCCAGACTTGAAGCAATCAGACTATTTTTGGCTTTAGCAGTTCATAGGAATTTCAAAGTTTATCGGATGGATGTGAAATCAGCATTTCTAAATGGAAATCTTGAAGAAGAAGTGTATATTGAACAGCTTGATGGTTTTCAACTCTGTGATAATCCTAACTTTGTTTGCAAGCTGAAGAAAGCCTTGTATGGCTTGAAACAAGCACCTAGAGCTTGGTATGCAAGATTAGACAACTATCTCACTAAGCAAGGATTCAAGAAAGGTATGGTGGATAGCAATTTATATATCAAAACTGAAAATGGCAATTTCATTGTCCTTGTTGTTTATGTAGATGATATAATATTTGGGAGCAACAATGATGAATCATGCAAAGACATAGCAAATAAAATGCAGAAAGAATTTGAAATGTCTATGATTGGTGAACTTTCATATTTCCTCGGACTACAAGTTAATCAAACTGAAAAAGGGATTTTTATTTCTCAAATTAAATATGTGAAAGAAATGCTGAAAAAGTTCACAATGGAGGATAGTAAGCCTGTTAGCACTCCCATGACAACAGGCTGCAAGTTGAGCAAGGATGACAAATCTCCAGATGTTGATCAAACAATGTACAGATCTATGATTGGGAGCCTGCTGTATTTGACAGCCACCGGACCGGATATCTTACAAGCGGTTTGCATGGTTGCAAGATTTCGAAGCTAGTCCCAAAGAGACTCATGTGACAAGTGTGAAAAGGATTTTTAGGTACCTCAAGGGTACTATGGAGTATGGGCTATGGTATCCAAAAGGAAAAGACTTCACTCTTTTTGCATATTCTGATGCAGATTGGGCCGGATGTATTGATGACAGAAAGAGTACCAGTGGAGGAGCATTTTATCTTGGAGATAAGCTGGTAGCATGGCACAACAAGAAACAAGAATCAGTCTCTCTATCCACAGCAGAGGCAGAATACATTGCAGCAACAACATGCTGTACACGGATATTATGGATGAGACAAACACTGAAAGATCTTGGCATTCACTTCAATGAGCCAATTTCGGTTAAATGTGATAACACTAGTGCAATCAACATCTCAAAGAATCCGGTTATGCATTCCCGCACCAAACATATTGCAATCCGGTATCACTTTTTGAAAGATAAAGTTGCAGAAGGAGAGGTCAAATTGGAGTTTGTTCCAACCACAGAGCAAGTAGCAGATATATTCACTAAACCATTGCCCAAGGAAGTTTTTGAGTACCTTCGGAGTAAACTGGGAGTGGTCACACTACCCAAGCACTGACTAGCTATAGGGAACACATTCTCAGGGGGAGCATTAAATCATTTATGCCTGAGAATGTTGTGCATAGACTCAGGGGAGTCCGTAGCGACCCTTTGGTATTATTGGCAAAGGGGGAGAAAACGAAATTGAAATGCAAGGAAATTGCACATGTGTTGCCAACAATTCCAAAGGGGGAGATTGTTGAGCAAGGTGCAGCAAAAGTATTGCAAAAGTATTGTCATTGTTGTCAACACAGACAGATTGATGCAGTTCAGAGGTCAGTCAGAACAAGTACAGTGAATTTCCAAGAAGAAAGAAGTGGCCCAGATTCAAAAATTTGCAGAAAAAGACAAGTAAGAAAACTGTCGCGATATCGCGACAAAAATGAGGAGAGAGAAGGCACAGCCGAAAATGTCACGATTTCACGACAAAAATGAGGAGAGAGAAGGTGCAGCCGAAAATGTCATGATTTCGTGACAAAAATGAGGAGAGAGAAGGCGCAGCCAAAAATGTCACGATTTCACGACATATCGGAGGAGAGAGAAAAAGCTAGAGAAACTGTCACGATTTCGTGACATGCTGGAAGGAAAGAAGCAAAGTTGAAAAACTGTCACGATTTCGTGACATGTTTGGAGTAAAGGCGCCAAGGATGAAAAGTGTCACGATTTCATGACAGATTCGGAAGAAAAGCACTAAGGGCGAAAAGTGTCACGATATCGCGACACGTCGGGTTTTCGCGACCCGAAGAGGAGAGAGAACGTACGACAACAAAAGTGTAGCGATTTCGCTACATGTTGAAGTTTCGCAAGAGAGAAGAAGCAAAGCTGAAAGGTGTAGCGATTTCGCTACAAGTCGAAGTTACAAAGCAAGAAGTGCAAGGCACAAAGGTGTAGCGATTTCGCTACAAGTCAAAGTTTCGCGGGTCGAAGCAAAGTTGGAAGCGCAAGGCACAAAGTTGTAGCGATTTCGCTACATGTAGGATTTTCGGAGGTCGAAGGAAAGAGAAAGTACAAAGGGAAAAAGTTGTAGCGATTTCGCTACATGTTAGTTTTTGGAGACAACAAAGAGAAAAGTGCCAAGTCGAAAAGTTGTAGCGATTTCGCTACATGTCTTGATTTCGCTAGTGCATGAAGTGAGAAATGTACGGATGCGAAAGATGTCACGATTTCGTGACATGTTGCATTTTCACGGGTGAAAAGCAAAGAACAGCGCTAAGGCAGAAAAGCGTCGCGATTTCGTGACATGTTTCGATTTCGCTGAGGCTTGCGGAGAAAAGTGTACGAAAAAAGTGTCACGATTTCGTGACATGTTCCATTTTCGCGGGTGCAAGGAAGTAGAGTGGAAAGCAAAAGTGTCACGATTTCGTGACATGTCCTCAGAAAAAGAATCACGACATGTCTCATTTTCACGGGTAGGAGACAGAAAAGAGCTAGAGGCAGCAAAATGCGTCGCGATTTTGTGACATGTTCTATTTTCGTGGGTGCATGCCGAGATAAGGTCTAGGAGGTGAAAAACGTCATGATATCGCGACAGGTCAGGTTTTCGTGGTCAACAGTCCAAAAAAAGTCAAATGGGCAGAAATGTCGCGATATCGCGACAGGTAATAGTTTGGCGGGTAAAAGCCGAAGAAGCATGCACAGTGACAGGTGTCGAAAAAGTGCAAAGGAAAATCATGCAGCCAGTTACGTAAGAGTTAACTGGAGTCAGATCTGTAGTTACAAGTGACAGGTGTTGGGGAAAGCATAGAGGAAATTCATGCAGCAGTTAACTGGAGTTACAAGGGGAAGTTACGGAACAGCGTATTAAAGAAAAGAACGGTTGTTGCAGGGCCGTGATGCTGCATGGCTGGCAAAAGTGCAAAATTATAGATAATCTCGATAAACAAGAAATCCTCTCGGTGGTTGCGTGTGTCAGACATGGAAGTTGCGGGCAGAAAAGAAAGTTCGACGCAGAATTGAAAAGAGTGCCATCAGAAAGTGTAAAGGTGCCGAGAGGGCAGTTACGTAGAGGTTAAAAGAAAAGAATGACAGAGCATCGAAACGCGCAAAAATGCTGTCAGGTTGCACAGAAAAAGCTGTCAGTATGAGCAGAGTAGACTGTCAGAATAAGTCAGAAAGAAGCGGCTAAAAGACAGAGCGCGTCAGAGAGGGTTTGACAGATTGAACGGAGCTTAGAATGCATGGAAAAATGGAGGGAAAAATAGAGCCATTTTTTGAAATAGTCGTTCGATTGAACCGAGTATAAAGAATCGAACAGGCGCAGTAAGTGAGGTTACTGCAACCGTGTTTTATCTTGAAAAACCAAAAAGGCGTGGTTGGGTAAGAGTGTTGTATGAATAACAACTACGTAACTGAAACCTGGATATTATTCTTGAAAATCAAAAGAGAGGTTTTAGATTGTAATAGAAGATATTGAGTTTCTAACAATCCTCTTTATGCTTCTATGAGATTGATTTGAATGAGCAATAGACCAGTGAGGGTCTTGTAGAAGAGAAGGCATTTTTATGTCTAACTATTATTCAAAATAAAAATCCAAGTTGGTGCTTGGTAAAAGGGGTTGGTGCTCCTATCTGTTGTAGCGAGATAAATCGGGGGTTGGTGCTCCTTCCAGTGGGTGCTTGGTAAACTATTTGTAAATATTGAATCCTTGCAAAGGCTGGATTTGGATTGTAGTCCAAACAGTCATTATTTGAGGAGTAGCCACATCGGTGAACCTCGTTAAATCTTGTGTTGTGTGATGCTCTTGTGTTATACTTGCTATATCTATTTTTAAGCTTGCATTTTAAGTTTAAGAGTTGCAGATTCAAATTTTAAATAGTTACACTGATTCACCCCCCCTCTCAGTGTCATTGTGAGAATATCATGAAAATATTTTCTCAGATTTTTTCCATCCTAATATTGCAATGCAACAAGAGATACTTAATTATATCCCACAAATTATAACAACTGAACAAAACTAGGCACTCTTTGAAACTATGGATCTAGAGGAGGTGAGACACAATTTTTAACATGAGAACCAAAAAGTCCCCAGGCTTTGATGGGTTCCTGATTGAATTTTTCTTGGCTTTTTAGGATGGTATAAAAGAGGATGTAACACAAGCAGTGGAGGAATATCGTGCAAATAAAAGCATTTTATAGGCTATGAACCATACTTTCCTTGCTTTGATTCCTAAAGTGGGAGAGGCTTCCAACCTTAGAGACTTCCACACGGTTACTCTTTACAATGTCTTCTACTAGATCATTACCAAACTAATGGATGAGAGGTTTAAGAGGTAACTATAGAGTATTATCTCTCTTGAGGAAGGAGCATTTGCAGAGGGCCAACAAATTCTAGATGGAGTAATCTTAGCACAAGAAGCAGTTCACACATTGCATAAAAAAGGTTGAAGAGGTATGTTTATCAAATTAGACATGTCTAAGGCCTATGATAAAGTCCCTTGGAGATTTTTGGATTGGATGTTACAAAAATTTGATTTTTGTTAGGGCTGGAGAGAGTGGATCATGAGTTGTGCCTCTTCAACCTCCTCAGTCCTCGTCAAAGGTACTCCCTCAAATCCCTTTTAGACCTCTAGAGGAATTTGGCAAGGAGATCTTATATCCCCATACTCTTTATTATTATTGCTAAAGGATTGGAAAATTTTCTTCAAAGGAACAAACAAGGAGTTATCTCAATAGTTCAAGTGGGAGATATGAATCTGACCCATTTGCAATTTGTGAATGACATAAGGTTGTTGGGGTGGCTAATGTTAGGGAGGCAAGAGCACTCAAAACTACCTCAAATACATATCTAGAAGCCATATGACAAGAAGTGAATGCAACTATGTCCAAGGTAGTGTTCTTTAATATAGAAAGGGGGATCCAAGATCAAATTCTAAACATCTTAGGCTTCTCTCAAGGCTCCCTCCCAATGGACTACCTAGGGTTTCCTCTCTATTATAATAATTTGAAGGTGGTTGAATGGAAAACACTAGTGTACAGAATTGGTATGAAGTTAAATCATTGGATGCATTGTTGGATTTCTTTTGGAGGAAGAGTGGTTTTTATTTATTTTTATGGTTCAAGCAATGCTAGTTTATAAGTTCTCTATATTTTCTATCTAATTGGAATCCTGAAGGATCTGGACTCACTTGTGCAAAAATTCCTTTGGGATGGCCCAAGGATGGGTAAGCAATGGGCTCTAGTAAGTTGGGATAAAATTTGTTAGCCTAAAATAAGAAGAGGATTAGGAATTCAAAAAGCAACATTAAATAACCAAGCTCTAATAGGCAACCTTTATTGGAGATGGATTTCCAATCAAGAAGCATTGTTTAGCAAAGTCATTACTAGTAAGTATCTGGGTAACATTCCCCATAAGGAAGTAGGTCCCATCCCTATGAGCAACCAAGGTTCTTTTATTTGGAAGGTGCTAAAATTAGGAGAAAAAGTGGTAAAACCAAAACTATTTTGGAAAGTGGGTAGAGGGTATAAGGCAAATTTTTGGACTGATTCTTGGGACCAATACCCTAATTTTAGAATTTCTAGAGCTGCAGACCCTTCAACAGAGCCTTGAGGCTAGAGGCTAGATCAAGACAACATGCTATCTACATACAAGGCAAATTGCGACCTTCTCTCTTATGCAACTAAAGTGGTGAGAACAATGGTTAATCCCAATCTCTCCAAATTTGGTGCCACTATTAGAGAGGATATTAAAGCAACAACACCTTACAAGATAGGAGGAAGAGGACAAGATAGCTTAGGGTCATGGAAAGTTAGGCATCTATACAGTTTGGAAAGGTTCTAATTAATTGATCCTTCCCCCACTATTATTGATGGATGTTCCATGGGATAGAGTATGGTTGGAAAAGGGATATATAAAAATCAATTTCTTTTCCTAGCAAGTTATGCATTGAAGCTTCCTCACCTATGATAACTTAAAAAATATAGGTTTTCGTAACCTCTCTAAATGTATCATGTGAAATTTCTTAGAGAAGACAATATACCATTTGCTCTTCTAGTGTGACTTTGCCCTAAAGTTCTGGATCTGATGGGTTGATCTCTTTAAGGCCTGTATCAACCTACAATTAACACTTACCAATATATGGTAGATTTGGAAATGAAGAAGGTTAAAAAATAAATCATTTTAGTTGGTCTAGTATTAGGGTTTGAGATTTATCTGGTGGCACATATGGCTAGAAAGAAATGCCAAAATTTTTAGAGAGGAATACACTCTGATTGAGCTAGTTTGACTAAAAAATAATAAACAAGGTTATAGAAACAGTAAAAGGTCATATGGAGGAGGAAAAAAACCAGGAGGGAGAGAATATTTCCATGAGGTAAAATCATAAGCCTTGGCAACCCCCACCCTTAGGCTAGGAAAAAATCAACACAAATAGAGCAACCAAGGATAACCTAGGGGTAACAAGCACTGGTTTCCTCAGAAGATATTACAAAGGGAAGGTCCTTCATTGGTAATTGGAAGGTCTAGCAATGATGATAAATAATGAAGTAGAGACTTTGGAAATCAAATGAGGCTCTCTCAATGCTTGGAAAAATGGAGTTTGAAATATCATAATGGAGTTTGCCTCATAAATGTTTTTGGGGTCACTAGATGAGATTAGGAATTTTAGACCAAGTGCGTGGAGAATCAAGAACATAGTGAGTCAAACCAGAGCCATTTGGAAGTAATTCGAGGATGTTGTTTCGGTTCATGTAGGTAGGGGAAATAATTTTATGGATGAATTTTTGGCTAAAAATGGTAGTGAGCATATTATTGGTTACTTGTTGAAATCTTATTAGAATAGGGATACTATAGATTGGATGGAGGTGAACCAACAAGTTTTATTACTAGCCAGTAGGGATCTAGGCCATAAAGTGTGTCAGACCATGGTAGATGACTATGATGATTAGCCTCTATTCTGACATCATGTTGCTTCTTATAACGTTCTTAATTCCAAATTGGGATAACCCCTAAAGTCATGGAAAGAGGGAGAAGCTAATCTGGGCTCTCTAGAATAGTATTAACCAAATTGTATTCAGGATGGGAGTTTTTACTCTTTGGATTGCATAAGAAATTTGTGGTCCAAGAAGATGTTAGAGTTAGTTTTATTAGGATCTTGGGGCTGGCCAAAAGTGGTAGGCCAATTATTGTAACTTTGGACCTATCTTCTTAATAAGATTTTCATATTTTTCAAAAAAAAATTAACTAAGTTCATCTACTTTGAAAGAAGAATTAATTTTGTATCTTATCAAATGATATATACATATTTATTAAGTTATTACAATACTACTATGTAATCACAATATAATATAGGTGAAACCAATTTCAATTCTATAAAAAAATAAACTTATATATATATATATATATATATATATATATATATATATATAAGTTTATTTATTTTTTATATATATATATTCTATAAAGAACAAGGAGTTGTACTTGGGCCCCCCACCCTTGAAAAATCATAAATTTCTCCTTTATAGCTTGAGAGTTTACAAACAAATTTAATTTTCATCTCAATTGAGTTGCTATAGCTAGATACCTACATTAATTTACATAAAATGTTTGAATTCTTGACTTTTATTTTTTGTGTGAATACAAATATTATAGAATTCAACATCCTTCTTTGCATTCTCTACAATAGCCTTCACAATACCAAAAATCCACCTCTATTGAATTGAATATTTGTAGAGTTATATCTTCAAAACATTGCACTATCATAGTCCACTTTACCATATTTGGATTGCTAGTTTCCTTCCTGAAGCATAAGTGCAACCAAAAAAATTGTAATAAATAGTTTATATGAAAATAGATTAATGTTATAAAATAAAGCAAATACTATCAATGGAAAATATTAAAGTAAATCTCAATCTTATTTGAATCAAGCAGTCAACATTTTATTGTCAGATTCGACTAAACTTACTACTTCCTCTAACCAAGGAAAAGATAACCAACTTCATGATCCTCAATTAAAACCCCTATATTGGCTAGCCTATATGCATAATTTTTCCTTCCCTTAATGTATGTGTAAACTTGATTTATTCAAAATATATAGCAAGGTATTGTGTTTTCATGATTATCTCTTGTATGTTCCATGGAACCTTTACTTTCCTTAAAATTGTATTTATTACTAGGAGTGAATTGCCTTCCATCCATAATTTGTTACTTTTCATTTGTTTGCATATGTTTAACCCTTCAAAAGCCACCCAAGCTTCAACTTCATTATTTGTATTAAATACACTATTGAAAACATAATGAGATAAAATATCTCCTCTATTATTTCTAATTATTCCTCATCTTGATGGTCTTAGATTTCCTTTAGATGCTCCATTAAAGTTCAATTTTACCAACTCCGCATCTAGTGGTTTCTACTTTATATTATTAGCCTTCTTTTTGTTTCTAATTTACCCAACATCATAATTCCATTTGAGACTCCATCTATCAAGGCTCTCTGCTTCCAGATTAAGGATTGGGTGCATTGATAGGGTTGGTTTAGACTCCTCTATGGATAAAAATTTTTATTACCTCTAAATTGCTTTTCTTTCCTTTAAATATTATTCTATTTATTTCTAGCCATACAATCCAAAGTATTGTATCTTTTGATATATCCTAGATTATCTATAAAGCCTCACTTTTAAAAGTGCTTTGTCATTGCTTTAACCATTATTTAATTCTACCATTCATCACCATGTATTTACCAAACATATTAAGAATCCATTGACATAGTTTCCAGACTATTGAGCAATGTCCCAAGAGATGATCTATACTATCCTCCTTTTTACAAAGAACACGTTGTGAAGGGCCATGAAAACCCTTTTTCATAAGGTTATCCCAAGATAAAAATTTCCAAATTCTTCTATGACCTACTAGCCAAACAAACATTTTGATTTTAGGAATGCTTGGGCTATCCCAAATATCTCTCCATATTCTTGTGATATTCCTATTATGTTGGTGCTTTACATTATATCCTCTTCTTATTGTGTATTATTCTGAGCTATTCAACTTCCAAATTAACTTATCATTGGCTCCTCTCAAAAAAATCATTGTTGTTATCTTTCTACTCAATTGCCTCTTAGCATCAATGTCTTGTATACTTGTAAAATATATTTTTTTCATTTGTATCTTCCTTCCTGATCCCTGTACAAAATGTTTGAAACTCTATCACCATATTTATATTGAAGTAATCTCATCAATGGTTTCAAAATTAGATCTACATCGAGTGGTTTTTTATCACACCAAGTATCCATCCAAATAGAAAATTTTTCTCCAATTCCCACTACCCATATTAGACCTTTAGTCACTAGATAAATTGATTTATTAAAATTATTCCATAGTGCTAAACCATTTAGTAGTGAGATTACAATAAATATTAAGCTTGTGTCATTGAGATCAACATATTTACTTAGAAGAACTCTTGCCAATTGTTGATAAGGCCCAAAAATGTCTCATTATTGCACAATGTTTGACTACCATATGATAAGTTAATTTTAAAATAGTTGACTAAAATATACTATTTGTTAAGTGTTTACATGATTTTATGTTAGGAATACTATATCTCTGTTTTTGACTATTTTCAGCTTTTTGTGACTGATTTTGCTTGATTAAGTAGCAAGTAAGAACATGCATTTCAATTAACCAAATGTGGTATGCTAATATCCATTAACTTCTCAATGGTTTTTGAATGTTTTTCTACCCTTCAACTTATTTCAAATCCACATTGAAGACAAAAATTTAAGACTGTCATAAATTTGAAAATCTGGAAAAAACAGCCATATAAAAATCAGCAAGCTATCACTTTATAGGAACACCTTGAAGTTGTCAAGCAAAGCATGAGGATATGGATGGAATGAGTTAAGAAGGACTACAGAAGACATTTGACCTATTTAGAAGCATTCCCACATGGTCTAAATATGCAACAACAGGGTATAATAGAGCAGGGACAATTGTGCAGCATTGTTGCACTATTTCAACATGGTTACTTGGTGAATGAAGTGTATAAATTTAGTAGCAACTTGATGTACTCCTTAATGTTGATATTTGAATAATTTTTCCATGTTATAATTTGTTTGAATTTGCAAGAAATGCCAATATTTTACAATTGTGCAGTAGAACTGGAAAATGCAGTAATTTACCATGTAAATTCCAGCAAGCTACCAATGAATGGCAAGGCATGAAATTCACATCCAAGGAAGAATGAATACTATTGCAATCTGATCCTGAGGGCTAATACACCTTAGAAATGCAGCCAAAACCATTTGGAGTCAACATAGTTGGTCATTCTAAAGATCTTTGGAATGAACACAATGTCTTCGGAATGAGAATTGTAGTATCTTCGGAATGAGCCACTTATCTTCGGAATGAAAACAGAATGTACTTTTTGACTTGTTGACTAAATTTTTGCGGTGGAAAATGGGATAAGAAGGTTGATAAAGTTAAGGGAAAATATCTCCCATCTGATTTTGCCGTCCTTGCCGTCCAAAGCCACCATTCATGGAAAAGATCAATTTTGATCCTCTTCTAGGATAAACCCAGAAAAATTGTAGCATAATAGAAAGTTGTTTGCAAGATAGGAATGGCATATTCTGAAGTGGAGAATGATGTGTGAGATATTTCTAGACTCCTCCCACGTACTCCCACCACTGAAGATGCTTTCTAAGGGCCAATGACTACTACTGCAACACAAACTGTCCAGATTTGCATTTATTTCAGATCTAGAATTATTGGCAAATCATCGTAAAGTAGCACATAGGCTGATTTGAGCATGGGATATGTTGTAAAAATTTATATAAATAACATATCTCCATACTTGGTTGAGCTAGTTAGGAATTAGGATAGAGGAGAGTTTTCAATTGCAGCAATTAGGACTGTACAGTAATTTTTTGTAATAGTTTTCAACATGTTTTGTCATCAATAAAAGTGCAGCTATTTTATCATTTTATGTTCTGAGTGTTAATTAGTTAAGGAGTGCTTTTCACCTCCTTCTAGATCAGGAAGTATGGGCCCACTTTTAGATCTAGAAGGAGGGATTTTATGGCAGGTTTTAATCTATAATTTTGCTACAACAGAATTAATAGATTGCTTGCCAGATTTCATTTTCTTGTTTTTATTTTGTATTATGTGATTTATGTTTGCTATTATGTTTGTGTACAACATTTGTGTGTATGTCAGCTGAAAAATTATATTAAGCATTTTTTCTTTACTTTCCATGTTTTCCCTGCTTTCTATTTTAACAACTTTTCATTTTCAGCATATTTCATTTTGCTGTCAATTCCTGTAGCAGAAGCTTGACGACCTTTTGTGGCAGGACATTGACAGGTGTTTTTAGCATAAGTTTCATTTACAAACATCATTTCAATTATGCAAGAGTAATTAGGTTTCAATTCAGCAAATGTAACTTAGGATTTCAATTTAGCAATTTCAATTCTGTTATTTCAATTCTGCAAAAGTAGATTAGATTTCAATTTAGCAATTTCAATTCATGCAATTGTAGTTAATTGTTAAATTCTACAATTTAGATTTAGTTTTCAATTTCTGTAATTTATTTCAATTTCCATTCTTCAGACTAGGTTTAGTGTGACACCAAAAGGCTAAACCAAAATCTGCTTCACCAATAATTCTTGAAATTTGAATGCCTAAATTGTACTTTGCCCTAGCCTTCTATCGTAGACAGCCTTGGACACCACCCCGAATTGATAAATCATTGGGATTAAATGATGAGACTCAACGACACTCATCATTTTGGTGCCGTTGTCGGGGATCATGGTGTTGTTAGAGGGTAAAAGCAGTCAAATAATTATTATTGTGCTAACATAGAAGTTTAGAGTAAAATTTGAATGAATAGTTGGTATAAATAATAATTATTGATAGTTGCATTTCAGTCCATTTAGAAAACAAGCAACCATAGGGAGGTGATCTTCACACTTGGGGGTTAAATTGCCTATGTTTGAAATTCTTGATAAAAATAGAAATAATTCATCATCCTCATTATCAAGAAATATAAGATCTTTTAAAAAAGAAGAGCCATCTGCTAGTACTACCCTTTTTATATCCATATCATCAGGGTAGTATAAACAAATTTGTACTAGGTGTTGGAAAGATATCATGGTAGATATACAAGACTATCCCTTGAACAAAATAGCCATATCAACTACCAGTAGCATTTGTTCACGAGGGACATATCATTGATGAATGTCATTTACTTCCATAACTTAGAGATGCAAAATTTGTTGCCTAGTCTGAATTCTTCTCAAAGAGAGATCCCAACAACAATAAACAGGGCAAGTAAATCAACCACCACCTTCAACCCAACCTGTGGCCAATATACAGGACAGGCAACCCCTATCTATGTAAGCTAAAAAAAAAAAATCACAAAAAACTTTTGCACAATCAAAATAGGAGTTTACAACTTAATGATGATCCTAGAGTTTTCCATTATTACTTAAATATTGTTAGGATTTTACCGTGCTAAACCACAACCTAGCAATTCTTAGCCTACATAGACAATAGTTGATCTCATTAGAGGTGATCCTACCTGACAAGTAGTTGATTTGCTAAAGCTATACACTTCTTGTATTATTGTGCAAACCAAAAATATTTTTTTTTTAGCCCAACCTGTGATCAGTCTGAATAATACATGATAGGCAACCCCTGTCTATGTAGCTGAATTTGGTATATAAAAAAAAAAAACCTGCAGAAAATGTTATTGACTGCAGCAACATCCAACTGTACTAAAAAAAGAACTTACTTGAGCTTGAAGAGACAAAAATCAATGGAGATACACAAAAAAACTTTAGTCCAAACACACAGAAATTAGCCTTGGATAAAGGAGAAAAACTAGAAAAACTACACATAGAAAATTTACTTCCATTTTACAAAGGGGTAAATTCTGTCCTCCTAGGAATGAAACAAATTGAAGTGCAGCCAAGAAAATTCTTGAACATTATTAGCTGGCTGACTTATAAACAAAAAGCAAAATTGTTGCTATTTTGAAACAATATTTCAATCCCTTTACATGGAATTACAAGGGTATATCAAGATTTTATCTTGATGTAAGCACTTAACATCTTTTTGGAATTGGTATTTAATTGTTTCAAGAATAGATTGACAAGATTTTGCAGACTAGGAGCCATGGACAACACTTGATTGAAGAAGTTTTTAGATATGGAGTAGTGCTTCTTTCTCCCATTGGTAATTCATGGAGGATGTTAGTGGTGAATGGACATTGCCTTCGGGTATACCATGCACCATTAAATAAGAAGGAGTTCTTGAAGGAGATTCCATTGGATGTACACATAATGGAAGATAATTTCTCTTCAATATCAGATTCAGAGTGATGATAAAAAGTCTGACAAAAAGAAAAAAAAAGGAAAAAATACAAGAAAAGCAAAAATAAGAATAGTCTTGTTTGTGAACTTCCTTTTTGGGTACAAGCAAGACAAGAAAATTTGAAAAAAAAAGAAAAGAGAAAAAAATTTGCAGCAAAGGCATGTCCCACAAAATGGGGATACATGAGGACAAGCATCAATTTCAGCAAGAAAGAGGAACAATGGAGCCAATACTTCATTTCCATCAATGTTGCAGGTTTCAACAGAAAGACATGGTGTTTTCACACAAAAATTGACATGTTTTTGCAGAATAAGGATTGGTCTTATCCAAATAAGAGTGAGATATGTTCTCTCTCATTGAAGCACTTGAAAAAAAAAAAAAAAGACAGAAGTTGGTTGAAAACCAGAAATGACAACCTCTTCTGATGAAAAAATGAAAAAAAAGAGATGAAAAAAAAAATGAAAAAAAAATAAAAAAAATGAATAATTCAGTAGTGAGAACCTTCTTGGAGGCGCTACTGAGTTGGCCTGCATGAAAACCAATTTTTCGGCATGCATTGCCTTGTTGATCTACCCATCATTGTTCTACCATTGTACAAATCTCACACTGCACATGTGTTATGTTTGTTTATGTTTTCGGATAGCCTTGCTAACAATCATCAAAAGCGACTTGTAAGGTGCATGACCAATTTTCGGGACGATAAGGTATGTGTTTCTTGCATTTAATTCATAGTAAACATTTAGCATTTAGTGTATGATAGTCGGTATTTGGTATAAACTATTCATACAATAGTGACAAGTTGAAAAAAAGGAACATGTTCAAGATGTCAAGAAACACCCCCTTATGGTTCTATTTTAGTACTACTGGAATAAAACAGCAACATACAAAACAAAGAATAGCATCTAAAAAAAAATATGAAGAAGAGATTTTTGATGTTATGGATGGCTTATACACTCTAGATATGGACCCACAATAGAATCTATAGCTAAATTTTGCATAGGAGGTCATTTCTGTATTTTTTGAAATCTTCAAATGCAATCTCTTCGGAATGAACAGACATCTTCGGAATGAGAAATGCAGTCTCTTCGGAATGAACAGACATCTTTGGAATGAGAAATGCAGTCTCTTCGGAATGAACAGACATCTTCGAAATGAGAAATGCAGTCTCTTCGAAATGAACAAACATCTTTGGAATGAGAAATGTAGTCTCTTCGAAATGAACAAACATCTTCGGAATGAGAATACAGTCTCTTCGAAATGAGCAGGATATCTTCGAAATGAGCAGAAACTATACCAGAATTGCTGAAAATGCTACAGAATAGCAAAAAGAGTAGGGTACATCAAATATTGTGGTTTATAAGGCTCTACAACAAGTAAGTACATCCCTCAAGCATTTCAAAAAAATAAAAAAAATAATAATAATTTTGTTCAAAAGGTGCAAACAAAAAAAAAAAGCATTCAGGCTGAAATGTTGTTAAGAACAGAAAATTCCATCAGTAGTAGTGCATTTTCCAAATACGGTTCCACAATAAGACTATTGCAAGATGAATCATATGATATGAAGCCTTTAAGAGGTACCTTGTAGCACTAAAACTTGTAGAAAAATAGAAAAATAGTCATACATGTGCTTAATTGCAAAATACTTGATATAGTGCAGCAAGGAGGAATTTATCAGTTAGTAGATAACAAAGGATGTTGTTCACAAGAATAAAACCTACATATTACTATGGCCTACTAAGATGCATGAGGGCATGCATTAGTTCAAGTTGGGGGGGGATGATGAGGCCCAAAAATACCTCATTATTGCACAATGTTTGACTACCATATGATAAGTTAATTGCCAAATAGTTGACTAAAATATACTATTTGTTAAGTGTTTACATGATTTTATGTTAGGAATACTATATCTCCGTTTTTGACTATTTTCAGCATTTTGTGACTGATTTTTCTTGATTAAGTAGCAAGTAAGAACATACATTTCAATTAACCAAATGTGGTATGCTGATATCCATTAACTTCTCAATGGTTTTTGAATGTTTTCCTACCCTTAAACTTGTTTCAAATCCACATTGAAGACAAAAGTTTAGGACTGTCATAAATCTGAAAATCTGGAAAAAACAACCATATAAAAATCAACAAGTTGTCACTTTATAGGAACACCTTGAAGTTGTCAAGCAAAGCATGAGGATATGGATGGAATGAGTTAAAAAGGACTACAGAAGACATCTGACCTATTTATAAGCATTCCCACATGGTCTAAATATGCAGCAACAGGGTATAATAGAGCAGGGACAATTGTGCAGCATTGTTGCACTATTTTAGCATGGTTACTTGGTGAATGAAGTGTATAAATTCAGTAGCAACTTGATGTACTCCTTCATGTTGATATTTGAATAATTTTTCCATGTTATAATTTGTTTGAATTTTCAAAAAATGCCAATATTTTACAACTGTGCAGCAGAACTGGAAAATGCAGTAATTTACCATGTAAATTCCAACAAGCTACCAATGAATGGCAAGGCATGAAATTCACATCCAAGGAAGAATGAAGACTATTGCAATCTGATCCTGAGGGCTAATCCACCTTAGAAATGTAGCCAAAACCATTTGGAGTCAACACAGTTGGTCATTCTAAAGATCTTCGGAATGAACACAATGTCTTCGAAATGAGAATTGTAGTATCTTCGAAATGAGCCACTTATCTTCAAAATGAAAACAAAATGTACTTTTTCACTTGTTGACTAAATTTTGACGATGGAAAATGGGATAAGAAGTTTGATAAAGTTAAGGGAAAATATCTCCCATCTGATTTTGCCGTTCTTGCCGTCCAAAGCCACCATTCATGGAAAAGATCAATTTTAATCCTCTTCTAGGATAAACCCAGAAAAACTATAGCATAATAGAAAGTTGTTTGCAAGATAGGAATGGCATATTCTGAAGTGGAGAATGATGTGTGAGATATTTCTAGACTCCTCCCACATACTCCCACCACTAAAGATGCTTTCTAAGGGCCAATGACTACTACTGCAACACAAACTATCCAGATTTGCATTTATTTCAGATCCAAAATTATTGGCAAATCACTGTAAAGCAGCACATAGGCTGATTTGAACATGGGATATGTTGTAAATATTTATATAAATAACATAGCTCCCTCCTTGGTTGAGCCGATTAGGAATTAGGATAGAGGAGAGTTTTCAATTGCAGCAATTAGAATTTGTACGAGTAATTTTCTGTAACAGTTTTCAGCATGTTTTGTTATCAATAAAAGTGCAGCTATTTTATCATTTTATGTTCTGAGTGTTAATTAGTTAAGGAGTGCTTTTCACCTCCTTCTAGATCAGGAAGTATGGGTCCACTTTCAGATCTAGAAGGAGGGATTTTATGGCAGGTTTTAATCTGTAATTTTGCTGCAGAAGAATTAATAGATTGCTTACCAGATTCCATTTTCTTGTTTTTATTTTGTATTATGTGATTTATGTTTGCTATTATGTTTGTGTACAACATTTGTGTGTATGTCAGCTGAAAAATTATATTAAGCATTTTTCTTTTACTTTCCATGTTTTCCCTGCTTTCTATTTTAACAACTTTTCATTTTCAGCATATTTCATTTTGCTGTCAATTCCTATAGCAGAAGCTTGACGACCTTTTATGGCAGGACATTGATAGGTGTTTTTAGCATAAGTTTCATTTACAAGCATAATTTCAATTATGCAAGAGTAATTAGGTTTCAATTTAGCAAATGTAACTTAGGATTTCAATTTAGCAATTTCAATTCTGTTATTTCAATTCTGCAAAAGTAGATTAGATTTCAATTTAGCAATTTCAATTCATGCAATTGTAGTTAATTGTTAAATTTTGCAATTTAGATTTAGTTTTCAATTTCTGTAATTTATTTCAGTTTCCATTCTTCAGACTAGGTTTAGTGTGACACCAAAAGGCAAAACCAAAATCTGCTTCACCAATAATGCTTGAAATTTGAATGCCTGAATTGTACTCTGCCCTAGCCTTCTATCGTAGACAGCCTTGGAAACCACCCCGGATTGATAAATCATTGAGATTAAATGATGAGACTCAACGACACTCATCAATTGTCTTTGACTATTTGTACAATCTGCAAATTACTTTTCCCCTAAGAGCTAAGTTTGCATATATAAGAATTCTTAAACCAAGATATCCCCTAGTTTTATCATCACACACCTTGCTCCATTTCACCAAATAAAATTTCCTTTTGTCATGTAATCCTGACCACAAAATGATTGCATAACATAGATTAAACTTTTTCTATTAATTTTGTATGGTATACAAGGACATATAATATGTTGGAATGACTTGTAAGATTGATTTAATTAGCTACACTCATCTTGCTCATGATAATCATCCACATTTCCATGATGGAAGTTTATTCTGAACTTTACTTATAATTAGATTCCATAATTTTATCCTCATTATCCCCACACATAAGTGCACCCCTAGATAAGTTGTTGGTAAATTTCCCTCCTCAATTTGAAGTAACTTGCATATCCCTGCTTTAATTCTAGTTGGGGTGTTTAGGAAGTAAAATTTGGATTTTTCCTAATTAAACTTTTATATTTAATCATAAAATTTAAAAATATCATCATAAATACTACTACCTCAACTTAGCTCAAATATTAGACCCTTTCACCCAGTAGGTTTTAATTGAGCCTTGTCCCCATATTGTCTAAGTGAAGGCAATTAGGCTTCTTATTTTTTGAGTTAAGCCATTTTATTTAGATAGAATGGACTAAAATTCACACATCATTGTCTTGAAAATATAGGTGTTTGGATTTTTTTATAATCTAGTGTTGATGTATATTAATTTTTTTTTTAATTATTTTTTAAGTCATTTTCTTTATATAGAATTGATTAAAATATACACATCATTATCTTGAAAATATGGGCGTTTGGATTTTCTTATAATCTAGTGTTGATGTATTTTTTTTTTGCTTCAAAAAAAGGGGTTGTACTTGGGTCCCCACCCTTAACAAATTACATCTCTCTTATTTAGAGCTTGAGAGTTTACAAATATATACACTTCTCATCTCAATTGATATGCTATAGTTAGAAACCTACATCATTTTACATAAAATGTCTAAATTCTTGATTTTTATTTTTTGGATCTTTTCAAATCTCTGTATGAATACAATTACCCTAGAATTTAACATCTTTCTTGAAATTTTTCTATAGAACCCTTCACAATGCCAAAACCTCACCTCTAGTATCTATGCCTTACATCTTAGTAGAGTAATATTTCCAAAACATCGCACTAACATAGTTCGCTTTACAAAATCTAGATTGCTAGTTTCCTTCCTTAAACACAAGTGCAACCACACAAATTATAATAAATAGTCTAAATGAACACACATTATTGTTACAAAATAAAATAGATATTACCAATTAAAAACATTAAATATTAATCATTAATTGATTTAGGCAATCAACAATTTTTGTCAGCTTCAACTAAACCTTCTACTTCCTCTAACCATGGAAAAGAGATGTTAACTTCACAATCCTTAATCAAAATTCCTATGCTGGCTAGCTTATTTGCACATTTACTTCCTTCCCTTAATATATGTGTAAACCTGATTTATTCAAACTCTTCAGAAAGATCATGAATTTCCACAATTATCTCTTGTATGTTCCATGGAGCCTTTACTTTCCTCAAAATTGCATTTATTACTATGAGAGAATCACCTTCCATCCAAACTCTATTCCATTTCATTTGTTTACATAATTTTAACCCTTCTAAAGATGCCCAAACTTCAGCTTCATTATTTGTCTTAAATCCACAATTGAAAGCATAATGAGACAAAATATCTCCTCTATTATTTCTAATTATTCCTCCTCCTCTTGCTGGTCCTGGATTTCCTTTAGATGCTCCATCAAAATTCAATTTAACCCACTCCACATTTGTTGGTTTCCACTTTATATTATTTACCTAATTTTTTCTTATCTTGTATCCAACATCATAATTCCATTTAATGACTTGATTCCATCTATCAAGACTCTCTACTTCTAAATTAGGAATTGGGTGAGTTGGTAGGGTTGGTTTAGACTCCTCTATGGATAAACATATCTTCTTTTTCATTACCTCTAAACTATTTTCCTTTCCTTTCTAGCCAATAGTCGAAAGTATTGTATCTTTTGATATATCCCATATTGTCTGTAAAGACTCACTTTTATAAGTGCTCTACCATTGCTTTAACCAATCTTCAATTCTACTATTCATCACCATGCATTTACCAAACATATTAAGAATCCATTGCCATAGATTCTTGACTATTGAGCAATGTCCCAAGAGATGGTCAATACTCTCCTCCTCCTTATTACAGAAAAAACATTTAGAGGGGACATGAAAA
Source organism: Wollemia nobilis (assembly GCA_028583015.1). NCBI lineage: Eukaryota > Viridiplantae > Streptophyta > Pinopsida > Araucariales > Araucariaceae > Wollemia > Wollemia nobilis. The sequence continues at coordinate 4,628,000 of JAQPPZ010002068.1, forward strand.
CCCCTTTTCATAAGGTTATCCTAGGATAAAATTCTTATATGACCTATTAGCCAAACAAATATTTTGACTTTAGGAATTCTTGGGGTATTCCAAATATCTCTCCAAATTCTAGTGATATTATTATTATGTTGGTGTTGAACATTATATCCACTTCTTGTTGTGTATTCTCCTGAGCTATTCAACTCCCAAATCAACTTATCCTTGGTACCCCTCGAAATAATTACAGTTGTTATCTTTCTACTCAATTTTCTCCTAGCACCAATGTCTTGTATTCTTGCAAACAAATCTTCTTTTCATTTGTATCTTCCTTCTCGATCCTTGTACAAAATATTTGAAACCCTATCATTGTATTTGTCTTGAAGCAATCTCATCTAAGGTTTCAAATCTAGATCTAAATTGAGAGGTTTTTATCACACAATGTATCCATCCAAATAGAAATTTTTTCTCCAGTTCCCACCACCCATATTAAACCTTTAATCATAAGATCAATAGATTTTTTAAAACCATTCCAAAGAGAACCATTTGGAAGAGAGAGAATGTAGTAAATATTAAACTTGGGTCATTGGGATCAACATCCTTACTTAGAAGAATTCTTGTCCATTGTCTTTGAATCTCTTTGTACAATATCCAAATAACTTTTCCCCTAAGAGCTAAGTTTGCATTTGTAAGAGCTCTTAAACCAAGACCTCCCCTAGTTTTGTCATCACACAACTTGCTCCATTTCACCAAAGAAAATTTCCTTTTATCATGTAAACCTGACCATAAAAAAGATTGCATAATAAAGATTAAATTTTTTTCAACTGATTTTGGCATAGAATACAAAGACATATATGTTGGAATGGTTTGTAAGACTGACTTAATTAACTGCACTCTTCCTGCTAATGATAACCATTTACCTTTCCAAGCTAGAAGTTTATTTTAAACTTTACTAATAACTGGATTCCATAAAATTATCCTCATTCTCCCCTCAAAAAATGCATCCCTAGATAAGTTGTTGGTAAATTTACCTCCTTCCTTTGAAGCAACCTACAAAATTCTTACTTTGATATTAGCAGGAGTGTTAAGAAAGTAAATTTTGGATTTCGTCCTATTAATTTTTTGCCCCGAAGCTCTTTCGTACTCTTTTAAAAAGTTATTCAAAGCTCTGGCCTCATTTATCCTTGCCCTTCCAAAAAGGGTTGTATCATCTACAAATTATTGATGGTTGATGTTATCGATGTTATTACTAACCTTAAGTCCACTTATAAACCCATCTTTGTAAGCCTTATTTAAGTTCCTACTCAAATTTTTTTCCATAATAATGAACAAATAAGGAGATAGAGATCTCCTTGTCTAAGGACTCTCTTGGATTTAAAATATTTTATCACTAACCCATTGACCAACACTGAATAAGAAACTATAGCGACAATGTTGATGTATTCATATACGATATTAAAGTATTTCTAGAGTTTAACTACTATGCAAACTTATTATTTATCAATGTATTGATGTAGAAATTTACAATTAAAATTATGAACATAAAACATATTATTTTCTTATAATTTAGTTTTTTCAATGAGTTTATAATTTAGTATTTTTACAAACAAATATTTTAAGAATAATATAAAGTTTTGTTGTCAATATAATTTATGTATAAAAGTATAAGTCTTGTTTGTAACACAACAATACAAATCTCTATAATCATGAAAACGATAATATTATATCATAGTGTATAATACATAGATTACCTTACAAGATAAAAGAGGGTTTATGATATAATAGAATAATACAAAACAAGCACAATGTTGGTTGTGATCAAAAGTGAAATATAACTTAACATCCCCTTGATTTGAATGGGACCATGTAAAGAAGATCTTATTGAAAAATACTCCTTAATAGAAGCTCTTACATGCTAATATACCTTTGTAAATTATTGAAAGTGGTCTTTAACATGATCTTTATAAAGATAACTTGATCTATAAAAACCACATCTTTAAACCAAATTGGCCTAAGAGTGAAGTTACCAAATATAATGCACCCAAATTCTAATATGATGGGTCTTTTAATATTACATTAGGTTGCAATCTAACTAAATAGTACTTGTCATAAAATAGACTATATGGGCAATGAAGATCCAACTACTCAAAAAATACTTGCATTACTCAAGATATTTTTCAATTAGAACCATACTAAAGTTTCCTACCTTCATCGAAGACAAATAAAGTATGTTAGTTATTAGAAATATAAGAAATGGGTTTAAAGATAAGAGAAAAATAATATCTCAAAGTAGACTTTCATTCATTTAAAACATTAGACAAAGTCATATTTGAGTATACATATATAAGAATAGAAGCCCTTACATTCTAATTAAAGCATATGCAAAAAATATATTGAAGTAGCAAAAAATTTGCTTAGCAATCTTCTAATGACTTCCATTAGATGTAGTGCAAAGAATGATAGCAAAAGCAATGTTTAGTCAAATATGAGTGATATAGAGAAGATTATTTGCCAAATATTGGTCACTAGTAGCATCCACCAAGGGAGAAGAACAATTGGCTTCAATATTCACCCTTGAAGCAAATGGGGTGTGATTCAACCTATAATTTTTGAATCATAAGTTATTGCACAAAATCCAAAACATATTGAGGAAAAAAAAAAGATATTCTAATAATACTAAACAATTTAAATGCCCAAAAAATAAAGAACTAGGCCCAAGTCTATCATCTCAAATGACTTTTGAATTTGCGATTTAATATCTACAATCATCAAATATGATCTATCATCAATTTAAAGCAAAATAATAAGGGACTAACCATCACAATGTTTGATGTAAACATCATGCTCAACTTCAAATAGAGAAGCCATAACTAAGGACACATGTGTGAATATTCTCATAACAAGCTTGACATGCTTGCTTAATCAAACAAATTCTTTATGAGAATGCGAGACAAGAACATGAGTCCATCCTACACAAAGGCTAGTTGTTTCTTTGTAGACGTCTTCTCGAAAGTCTTCAAGAAGAAATTCATTTTTTATTATTGAAATATTTAATATTTTACTTATTTATATTGCCTACATTGTACATTATATTATATTGTATTTAGCCATAGGCCCATGCAACACCTTGTAAGGTGATTCATATGATGTTGTATTACCTAGTTCTATTTTTATCTGATATTTATTGGGATATGTATCAATGTATTAACAAAGTATTTATACTCCATATCATAATAATTTTTAGATCAATTGGAGGTCAAATCTCATTGTTATTGAAGAAGATATATGGTGTGTAAGAACAAGTTCCTCATTTTTCATGTTTATCTTTTGCTTTTGTTATCTCTTTGGATACTCTATGTAATGTGTTGATTCTATTCCTTCCTCTATAAGTAGTTTTAATTTCTTATGGTATTTGATCCATATGAATTTATAGTAGGTCAATTGGGAGCATGAAATATTGACCTCAAGGAAGAACGATCAATTTAAGTTGACCTTATAAGCATCCAAAATAAACTAACATCATATTTGGACATAACTCCTTAGAATGAAGTCATATTTTAAAGAAATTAAAGAGGTAGATTCCTAGCATCAAGAAGAATGCTCACAATTAGTTTAGGCTCAAAATTAATTGTGAGAATAGGTAACTTGAGCATACTAAAAAAACTCTTAATAATTATTGAATTGAAATAATATTTTTATTTGTGCATTTTTTGAATGCTAATATTTATCATCTATTTTTTCTAAATAAAAAGGGGTTGTACTTAGATCCCTCACCTTTAATATTTATCATCTTTTATATTCAATGCTCTCGTGATTAATGTCTTTATGTATACCTTCATTCATTATTGAATTATGATGGGAAAATTATTCTAAATAAAATTTCACATGAGTGTGTTTTTTGTAAACCTACTACACAAGATAACCACTTATTTTCTTGAGATAAAAAAAATTGTAATGACAAAGATATTTAATGTCTAAGCTCAAAATTCCACTAAACCGTGTTACATTAATTATCTAGATACTCATTAAAAATATTTAAAAACATTATATATTGTGTGATCAATTAACATTAGTATTTTTTAATTAGTTATGTGGTACCTATATTACATCATGATCATTTAGTGGTATTAAAACAATTTAGAAATTATGTTGTATGGCTCGAAAAGATTCAAACCCGGGTCTCCTCCTTGAAAGTTGAGGAATATAATAGGTTGAGCTAATGCCATTTGATGATTAGAATTAGTGTTATTCACCTATCCCTTCCATTTTATAAGTCTGGGGATGGAAATATGCCAATAAGTTTTATTCATAATTCTTTTAATTGATATAAAACAATTAACAATGACCCTATGAAGTCAGACATCCAAAACAAGGGCAGTGCCAATTTTTGAAATCACAAAAAACAAAATTGTAGATATCTATAAGCTAGGGTTTGGATGATGGAAGGAGTAATGTAGGGCTAGCGTTTCAATGAGGCAAGACATTTTGTTTGGGCATATAAATTTTCAACTAAGTTTCTTTTTTCCCTTCTTTTTCTTAGAAATTTTACATGCAAGTTATTTTAGGTTTTTTTCATAAATTATATTTTCTATAGGATATTCTAGTAATTTTTAGTATATTTTGAGTTTTAGTTTCCTTCCCATGGATCGATTTACAACTAAATCCTTAGAATCATCTCTAGTAGTAGAGGTTAGTGAGAACCTCACAGAGGGTCGATCCTTGTATCTCAAAGATATGGTAGCTTTTGGTAAATTTAATGGGTCTTGGCTAAGGGATTCATACTTCAGAAAAAATATTGATAAGAGTTAAAAGTCTCTAGAAGTGATCCTATCCTTTCTTCCCAAAGGTTTCTTCCTAACCATTTTTTGTTCTAAGAAGGAAATAGTTAGAATCCTAAAAGGGGGTCCTTGGTTTATGGGAATAGCAAGACTCTTCCTTACATGTTGGTATGAAGGTTTTGCACCTGAAAATGTAAATCTATCCCTAGTACCAATCTAGGTTAGGATGTATGGATTGACCATTGAATTTTAGGAAATAGAAACCTTTAAGACAATATGAAATGCTTTGGGAGAATTCCTAGATATTTCAGAAACTACAAAAGACATATTCATGTCTATTTATGCTCAGATATCGGTCATGATTGATATAAGTAAACCTTTACTAGAATCAATCATTCTTAAGTATGGGGGTAAGTTGTGGACCCAAATCATAGATTATAAAAATATATATTTTAGATGTAGAATATGTCATGAGGTGGAGCATATTGAAAGATCATGCCCTAAGAAGAGTTCAACAAAAACATATGTAGAAAACCTCAAGAGAAACTTACAAATGGATATGGATGAGGATGGTTTTCAACTTCCAAAAAATAGGTCTAGATAAAGAAAAGTAAATAAATAATGGAGACCAATAAGGAAGGATATTGGAAGAAATACCAATTTTTTTGAGGCTTTATCCTATGAAGAAAAAGTAGATCAAAGCTTAGAGGACACAATACAACAGGTTCAAAATATTAAGAAGGAATTATCTATTTAGTATGATTCTAATTTAAGGATGAACATTCTCGATGAACCTAAGTAATGTATCTCATCATATTTGGAAGACTCTCTTGAAGTACCATGCACCACTCAAGATAAGAAAATTGGTAGAGAAAATGCAATGTTAGATGTTAATACCTCTACCATTAAATAGGAAATACAAAAAATGAGCAGGACAAGTCAAAAGCTTTTGTAGTAGAGCCAAGAGAGGATAAGTATAATGAAAAAGAAAGTTGTAAAAGAATATCAAAGAAAATAATACCTAATCTTGATACAGGCAAGGAAAAAATATAAAAACCTTGAAATTATCAAGCGAGATACAAGGAAGCAAGAGCAAATATAGAGAAAGGAACACAAACTAAGTTGGTTGAACTTCTCTTTACCAAACAACAAAATAATATTGGTAATTTGCAGGTGGTGCTAGTAGGCTCTAATGACACATGATTAACATATCATGGAATATAATGGGTGTTAATGCCTCCTCAAATGAAAGGTGTATTAGGGACCTCTATTTAAGTTATAAGCCTGATATTCTTTGCATTCAAGAAACTAAAATGACAAAGGAAGAAATTTTCAAAACTATGAAAGCATTATGGACAAGATGTGAATGGGATGTTGTGGATTCTAAAGGATCTATAAGGAGTATTCTAACATGTTGGAATCCAATTAGAACCTCCTATGTAACCATTCATAAAACTAGGCATTGTATAGCCTCTTTAGTCACATGTTACTTTACAAATATTTATTTCATCCTTATCAATGTCTATGGACCTACAACTCAGTCAAGAAGATTAGAAGTATGGAGTGGGGTTGAAGCCTTTATGAGAAGTAAAGACCAAGAAATCCAATTCATGATCATAGGATATTTCAATGCCATAACCTAATGGTTTTTGAAGCCTTACTATTAATGTAAATATCATAGGATAATATTCATAGGATTAAATAAATGATAGCCACAATATAATGTGATTAAATAATAATGTAACAAAGATAATACGAGACTACTAATATGTAAATATCAAGGCTAACTATATATAAAATATCATTTATTAATAAGCAACAATTATGAATGTAATAGCCTAAATCATACAATATAAAAATACTTACAATATTAGTTGCTCAAATATATGCAATCTGTATTACTCATCTTTTTGTTACAAATGTATCATAAAACTCATACAATGATAATCACAATGATATCTATGTAGACAATGTAGGCTATATAAGATATATATATTATGTCCTTCTATGCCCCTCTATGGAGTAATATATAGCCATTGTAGGATTACTCTTTGGTTACTTGACTCTTCCTTTCCTTATGCCAAGTCTCATGAATATTGGCTTCTCTACTTGACACTTGCATACACATGACTTTATCTTGTATGCACACTTGTACATGACTCTTCACATAACACTTATTAATCTAAGAACACATGTTCACACTTACATATGAGACACTTGTGCACATTTATACATATAACACTTGCACACTTATTTACATGACACTTTTGCATTTCCTACATATTATTAATTACATTACATAAAATATTTACTCACACTCTAATCTAAGACATAACCCTATTCTAATATTTATAAGGTTGTACAAATGTGGTACATTAGCATGTACCAAATAATGTAATATTCAACATAACGAAGCTAGATGAAACATTTGGGGGAATTAGGAAATTAACACAAAGTATGAGAGATTTCTTAAATTTTATTCATTATAATAATCTATGTGAGGTTAAGTTTGAAGAAGACAACTATATATGGATTAACAATAGGAGAGGCCATGAACTAATAGAAAAATAATTAGATAGATGCATACTCTCATATCATTGGCTATATGAAGGGACTTATGCTAAAATTAATACCTTGAAAATGATTGGTTCAGATCACTGGCCAATAAGAGTTAAAATGGTGGTAAGTGAATTAAAAAATATCATATTTTAAATATGAGTAAATATTGTAAGATCATCCTCAATTTTTTTATATGATAGCACAATTGTGGGATTCTTTAGTAAATGGTGGGTTGTATACACTTCCTAATCAAATTAAATCAATGACATCTAGATTAAAAGAATGGAACAAGAACACTTTTGGAAATATTTTTGAGAAGAAAGAACTAAAAGATAAACTTTCAAAATTCCAAAAAGGTGATCATAATAATCCAAGATTAGAGGAAAGGGATTTGCTTAGTAAATATCATAATAATTTGAGTAAGGAAGATAAGTTTTGGAGATTAAAATTGAGACAAACTTGAATAAAAGGAGATTAAAATACAATTTTTTTCATAGGATGACAATAGTATAGAGATCAACATCCAAAATTAGTAGAATTAAATCAGTAGAAGGGGTTTGGATTGAAGACTAGAGTGAAATTAGAAAGGAGGTAAGGTTTTTTTACCATAATATTCTAGGATCAGAGGAGTTTGAAGTTCTTAATGATAATCTATTGCAAGAAGTACCTTTAGTTGTAACATATGAAGATAATAGGAAACTAATAAAGCCTATTACTCTGGAAGAAGTTTATTTAGCTCTTTTCTCTAGACATAAGGATAAATCCTCAGGTCTGGATGGGCTCTTTGTGACATTCTATCAACATAATTGAGATATAGTGAAGGATTATTTATAGGTGGTAGGGGAACAATCCAAGGTAAAACAATATATTCCTTATAAATTAAATGCAACATATCTTATCCTAATTCCAAAAAATATGAATGCAAAATTATTTAATTCATTCAGTCCCATAAGCCTATGCAATATGGAATATAAGATTATCTCCAAAGTGATGGTGAATCAATTAAGACCTATATTAGATAAAATTATCTTAGAAGAGCAAGAAGGATTTGTGAAATGGAGATAAATTCTAGATGGAATCATAGTAGCTCATGAAGTTATGCATTCAACAAATTCAAGAAAAGAGAGCAATGATATTAAAACTTGATATGAGTAAAGCCTATGATAGGGTTAAATAGGATTTTATTTTTACAATATTATAAAATTTTGGATTTGGTAAGAAATGGGTCAAATGGATTAAAGCTTGTGTCTCTACAGTTTTATATTCAGTGCTAGTCAATGGGTTAGTAACAAAATCGTTTAAAGCCAAGAGAGTTCTTAAATAGGGATATCTTTTATCACCATATTTGTTCATTTTTATGGCAAGGGTTTTGGGTAGGAACTCGAATAAGGCTAATAAAATTGGCTAATAAGTGATCTTAAGTCTAGTAATAACATCGACAACCTCACCCATTAATATTTTGTAGATGATACAACCCTTTTTTTTGGGGCAAGGATAAATGATGCCAAAGCTTTGTATATCTTATTAAAGGAATATGAAACAACATTATAACAAAAATTTAATAATACAAAATCCAAAATTTACTTCCTAAAGACCCCATCTAGAATAAAAGTAGGGATATGCAGGTTACTTCAAATGGAGGAGGTAAATTTACTAGTAACTTATCTAGGGATGACCTTATTTGAAGGGAGAATGAGGATAGAATTATGGAATCCAATTATAAGTAAAGACCAAAATAAAATATTGACATGGAAAGGTAGATGGCTATTTTTAGTAGAAAGAGTGCAACCAATTAAATATGTCTTACAAGCCATTCCAACTTATTATACGTCCTTGTATACTATGCCAAATCGATTGAAAAAGTTTGATCTATATTATGTGGTCCTTTTGTGGTTAAGTTTACATGATAAAATGGAATTTCCTTTGGTGAAATGGAGCAAGTTGTGTGGTGATAAAACTAGGGGAGGTGTTGGTTTAAAAGTTCTTATGAATACAAACTTTGCTCTTAGGGGAAAAGTAATTTAGAGATTGTACAAAAAGAATCAAATAAAATGGGCAAGAATTATTTTAAGTATGTTGAGTCCAATGACCAAAGCTTAATATTTACCGCAGTCACGCTTCCAAACGGTTCTACTCTATGGAATGGTTAAAAAAAATCTATTGATATAGTGATAAAATATCTAATATGGGTAGTGGGAACTAGAGAAAATATTTCTATTTGGATGGATACTTGGTGTGATAAAAAACCACTCAATCTAGATCTAGTTTTGAAACCATGGATGAGATTACTTCAAGATAAATATGGTGATAGGGTTTTGAACATTATGTACAAGGATCAAGAAGAAAGATACAAATGGAAAGAAGATTTTTAACAAGTATACAAGACATTTATGCTAGGAGGAAATTGAGAAAAAATATAACAACAATGACTATTCTGAAGGGAGCCAAGGATAATCTAATTTAGAAGTTAAATGAATCAAGAGAATACACAACAAGAAGTGGATATAATGTAAAACACCAACAAAATAGGAATATCATAAGAATATGGAGATATATTTGGGATAGCTCAAGCATTTCTAAAGTTAATGTTTGTTTGGATAATAGGTCATAGAAGAATTTATCATGAGATAAAATTATGAAAATGGGTTTTCATTGCCCCTCACGATGTGTTCTTTGTAAAAGGGAGGAGGAGAGTATAAACCATCTCTTGGGATATCACTTGATAGTATAGAATCTATGGCAATGGATTCTTAATATATTTGGTAAACGCATGGTGATGAATGGTAGAATTGAAGAATGGTTAAAGCAAGGGTAGAGAATTTTTAAAAGTGAGGCTAACCGACAATCTAGGATATATCAAAAGATACAATACTTGGATTTTTTGGCTAAAAAGGAATAGAATAATATTTAAAGGAAAGGAAAGTAGTCTAGAGGTAATGAAAAAGAAGATTTTTTTAGCCATAGAGGAGTCTAAACCAAATTTTATCAACTCACCCAATCCCTTATTTGGAAGTAGAGAGCATTAATCGATGGAGTCAAGTCATCAAGTAGAATTATGATGTTGGGTACAAGAGAAACAAAAAGAAGGTAAAAGATATAAAGTGGAAACCACTAGATGTCGAGTTGGTTAAATTGAATTTTTATGGAGACCCTAAAAGAAATCTAGGACCATCAAGAGGAGGAATAATTAGAAATAATAGAGGGGAGATTTTATCTCATTAAGCTTTCAATAGTGGATTTAATACAAATAATGAAGCCAAATCTTGGGTAGCTTTGGAAGAGTTAAAAATATGTAAAAAAATGAAAAGGAACATAGTATGGATGGAAGGCGATTCACTCATAGTAATAAATGCAATTTTGAGGAAAGCAAAGGCTCCATGGAACATACAAGAGATAATTGTGGAAATTCAAGACCTTGCCATAGAGTTTGAAGAAATCGGATTTACACATACATTAAGGGAAGGAGACAAATGTACAAATAGGCTATCCAATAGAGGGATTTTAATTGAGTACCGTGAAGTTAAATTCTCCTTTCCATGGTTAGAGGAAGTAGTAAGTTTAGTTGAAGTTAACAAGAAAATATTGACTACCTAAATCAAATAATGATTAAGATTTACTTTAATGTTTTTCATTGGTAATATTTGCTTTATTTTATAACATTAACGTGCTTTCATATAAACTATTTATTACAATTTTTGTGGTTGCACTTATGCTTCATAAAGGAAACTAGCAATCTAGATATAGTAAAACAAACTATGATAGTGCGAAGTTTTAGAAATATTACTCTACTAAGATGCAATGCATAGATAGAAGAGGTGAAATTTTAGTATTGTGAAGGTTGTTATAGGAAAATGTCAAGAAGGATGTTGAATTCTAGATTTTTTGTATTCACACATAAAATTGAAGAAGATACAACAAATGAAAATCAAGAATTCAGACATGTTATGAAAAATGATGTAGATATCTAGCTATAGCAACTCAATTGAGATGATAATTGAATTTATTTGTAAATTCTCAAGCTCTAAATGAAAGAGTTGTGACTTGTCAAGGGTTGGGGACCCAAGTACAACCCATTGTTCTCTAGCAAAATAATAATAATTAACAACAATGAATATTCCATTACAAGAACCTCTCATTATTTATAAATAGTACTATATAAACTTTTTAAAAATGTAAAACTTATTTTTTTTAAGCTAAATATTTTTTCATCAACTATAGGATAAAAATAGTATTTCATAATTAAGTTAATAATAAGATGAAACATATATGAAAACAAACATAACTTGGGAGTGAGCCATATTCTTATTTTAGAAATCAAGCAAGTGTTGTGAGTGTAAGCAAGAAGAAAGTGCTAGAAAGGAGTAAGCCTCACCTTTTATTATTCTAAATATTTGGTGAAATTCAAAAAGTAAAGGATTATTATGAGGAAATATTGGGTAGCATATGAGGAAATTTATCTTTAAAAGTCCTAACTAGAAGTAAGGATGACTTAGATGGAAGTATGAATGACCTAGTTGTGGATAAGATGAAGGTAAAATCTATGTGAAACCCTATACAAGTAGCTGATGTTACACTCAAAGTAATTATGAAGGATGGGATGGTCAAACATCACTTAATATTTTTTAATAATAGAGGGTTAATATGTGAGTTCATTAACCACATTTTTTCAGAGATTCAAAATTGGATAAAGTGGAAGTGGAGATTAAATTCAAATTACTTCATGTCTTTTCTTTTAAAAGTTTTTTTCATTATCTTCTCTAGTTTAAAACTTAGGGGATAAATAATGGGAGTAGCCCATGGTTGTTTGAACTTGCAATATTTTACAAGTAAGTAACAAATCATACATTCACCACCATCAAATAAAAAAGGATTAAAGAGCAAGTTGAAGATAGTAGTAATAAACAAAAGGAGAGAGAGAGAGAGAGAGAGAGAGAGAGAGAGAGAGAGAGAGAGAGAGAGAGAGAGAGAGAGAGAGCCTATTTATAATCATACTAAATCCCTAATGAGAGGTTAACCCGAGGTCGACATAAACTTAACCTTGAGGTTGACCTTACAATAAAATGATAATAAATTACCCTTTAAGCAAAGTTATAGGTAAATATTTACCATCCATAATGGATGCTCTAGTGGACCTCCACTTTACCATCTTCATCCTCTTATTCATCATGAGAAATCTTGTGTCTAGCCCTCAAGAATTCTATCTCCATATTTTTTATCCTTGTAATGCAATTCTTATTGGAGTGTATTTTCCTTTTACAATACTCGCAAGTGTTTGACTTCTTTGAAACCTTACCCTTGTATTTAGGCAATTGAGCCTTAGATTGTATTGATTTCAAGCCTCTTGGATAAGTTTGTGTATGAGAAAGAGCTCCATGATTCTTCATTACATCTTCATAATGGATTAAAACTTGAAAATTCCTTCAAGAGAGATGGGTTGTAGATCCTTAATGGTCATAGTATTCACATAAATTACCAAGCAAATTATATGAAAATAAGGAGAAATACTGGAAGTAATAGATTTGACATACTCTTCTCCACTATTTACATTGCATTTTACCTTAACTAAATTAAATTTTAGATCTTTGAAGTGCGATATGTAGTGTTCATAGTTACTGAAATGTAAAATTAGGATTAGAGAGCTATATTTATATTTTGTTAACTTCACTAACAATTACTTTTTCATAGAGATATTTCAAAGTGGATCATGCCTCAATAGGATCAATTTTCTCTCTAACGTGGAAAAGTACATTTGGTTCCAAGAGCTTTGTCCCTTCTCTTACTGAGTTCATATCATGTAGACCTTATTTTGATTCATTATTGAAGATGAGCAAAAATTATTATTTCTAAGTAATCCTTTCATTTAAATTGACCAAGTGCTATAATTTTTCCTATTGAGGTGAGTAATATACCCTAAGGAATCTCTTTTGCATAAAAACCTAAAATAGATATGTAATAGATCCATAAACGGATGTCACTACTACATAGAGCTCGTAAAATGAAAATATCTAAAAAAATGGGCTCTAAATAATTTTGTATGCAAAAGTTATGGCTTCCAAAATATTTGGTATATTAGCACTAAGATTAAAAAAAAATCAAATGCCAAACCTTAAAAAAAATCATTGAATCAAAAACTGCCACTTGGCATCATGGGATTGGATCTTGTGCCATCAACTGACAAATCTAAGGTCAACAAGTGATGTGATATGATTGGCTAGAGTTCGTCATATTATATATAATAAAAAATAAATTTGAAAGGGGTTGAAGTCAATGGATCTTGAACCCTAGACCTTGCCCAAGAGAACGGGTAATCTTACATTATAGGCACACCTTGAGATGGAAATCATAGTTGCCTTCAAGAAAAGCCAAGTTATTTTACCCTTTGCCAAAAATTGAAGTGTTGGGTTTCAAAATATTACCAAGCGAAAACGAAGGGCCACCCTAACCATTGTACCATACCACTTGGCATGGAGATTAAGGTAAAAAAATTGAACAACTAGTAAAGTTAACTACGTACAACAAACTTTGGCCTATTAATGCGTAACAACACTTATTACCCTTTTAGAAAAGCCTTTTGATGGATTTGAACCTATATCGTACTTTGACCAAACAAGGCAACCAGTCGTTGCACCACATGCATAGATTAGAGATAGTAAATATAGATAAATATGAAGAACAATATGGATCTTCTAATATTGCTACAAAATGATTCTCAAGGATCGAGTTGATAATATATGACTCCTAAAGCAAAAATTAAACCACTATACCATAGATCTGCTTTGTTTCTTCAACACAAGGTACTTCATTTTGTGGGTCAAGGATTGTGCACACATCAAATTATTCATCTCTAATGGGATATGCCCTCTGAAGAGTTTACATTAAAAGGAAACCTTCTCAAGAATGGAAACTACAACCATGTCCTACTTCCAAAGTGCTTTACCACTATGTTGCTCTCTTTAGCAGTGGGGAAGGGCAGTCCAAGCACAAGAAGACCTATATAGAGAAAAATAAATACATGGGGATTCATCAAACCATGATCTAGGTGAGTTGAGAAAAGTGCAAGTCATTCCACCCTTGATCTACATGTAGACAGGAAGTAAGACAACATATTGGAATACCAAAAGAGGATAAAAAGGAGGCATGCACGTGGATGTATGCACTCATGCACATGATGAAAAGTCAAAAGGCTTGCACACATGTGGACATGCATGCATTCAAAAAATAGAGTGAAAGTGCTTGGAGCTCTTTTTTGAATTTGAAAATTCAAAAAATTGAAAACAACATATTGTTACCTTCAAAGAAATCCTTCCTTTTTTTAAGAGTAAAGTAACTTTGTCCTTCATTCTCATACCATATTTAAATTTGTAATATTTTCAAGAAACATATCAAAACATACATTCACCACCGTCAAGTTTAGAAAGGATTTAAGAGCAATTTGAAGATAGTAATAATAAATGAAAGGAGAGAGAGAGAGAGACGACAAGAAGTGTAACATATGTTCCTATAGGCACTCTAACATATCATATTTCATTCACACTTATGATACAAATAGATCCTCATTGAGGGGTGTTTATAGTGATACCAAGTCTCCTATGAGAGGTTAACCTCAAGCTGACATAATCTTAACCTTAAGGTTAATATTACAATATAATAATAATAAATTACCCTTTAAGCAAGATTATCCATAAAGCTGGATTCACCAAAACCATTAAGGGTAAAATATGAAAGGGGTCTTTAGGATTACATAAATTAAGAATGCCCGTAGGCTTACATTAATAAAGAATTCTAGTAGGCTTGCATAACCACTTGCTCATAGGCTACATTAGTAGTGCTCATAAACACTTCTTTAAAATTTTGACC
Source organism: Wollemia nobilis (assembly GCA_028583015.1). Lineage (NCBI taxonomy): Eukaryota > Viridiplantae > Streptophyta > Pinopsida > Araucariales > Araucariaceae > Wollemia > Wollemia nobilis. The sequence goes on from JAQPPZ010002068.1 coordinate 4,643,170, forward strand.
TTGATCTAAATAAGATCAAATTACACAAATTTTAACTTTGGTTTGAAAAGAAAGATATATTATATTTAAAACCATTAAGTGATAATCTTATAGAGACTGATAAGAACATCTACTAACCTAAGTATTAACTTAATTATATTATTTTCTTTTACCTAAGTATATTATTTTCCTTTTCTCCTCTGTACTACATGAAGCTTCTACAAACCATGATTAAATTTAGTTTGTTAGATTGTTAGCATCTAACATAGCTTATTAGTTTTTTATAATCTCTAGCTAGGTGGTAGATAAGATAGTTATAACTTAGTTATAAGTTATAACTATCTTCTCTAATTATAGAGAAGTTTAGCTAGTTTGTTGATGTTTTTTTGACGTGTTTATTTAAGCACTTCTATAAATGAAATTTATAGCTTGGATTTAATTCCACATTAGTTGATAGTAAAACTTATATCAGTGGCGTTGGGTTCATGTTGGCTTTTGTTCTGCTCATGTTAACGCATATTGTTTTATCCATAATATTTTGGAAGCCGAGTTTGATTGGCAGGCTATCGTCTGCACTAGTTGATTAGTAGTTGTAAGGAAGTGTTGGCAGTTTGGTTTGCTTTATTTACATGCAAACAAAAGAACTCATCTCCTTTTTATTTAGGAAGACAGTTTTCAATGGCACACCTTCAACCTATACGTTTTTCAACTGCAATCGGATTTGCCATAGACCAATTTTGTCGATTCTCCTTGTGACATTTCAACCTAGACGTTGCTCATGTATTAAACACCCTCCTTCATTGTGTGCCAAACTCCTGCATGTATTTCAATCTACCTTGAGCAATCATATTTTCTTGTAGAGTTAAAGACTTATATCGAGAGCATTCACATAAAAATGTTTTGATACGGGTCAAGTAGTTTGTTCTAATTTTTTTGAATAAAAAATAATAATTTAATTTAAATTCTCAATGCTCCTTACACCAATAACATGAAAAAGTTGCTTTTTAGTGACATGCGACGGGTTTCAAGTTTATCGACGAGACAACAGGCAGTCGAGATTTTTCGAAGAAATAGTAAAATAATTTGTTTTTTTTACGAGGTAAAACTCCATTGATTTCCCGATGATGAATGCTTTTCTTAATGAATTGAATTTATGTTTGACGAAGGCAACATTGATAATCCTCGATGATGCAAAGGTGCATTTTTGGCCACGTTTGACTTCTTGAGGACTTCAATTATTTTTTTCGGGCATGTTCTGGTGACAGTCAATGCGAAGATTTCGTTACAGTGAATTTTGCCTAATTTTCTATTCGCAACACTCAAATCAGGACCATGTCAGAGAGTTTGAAATCATCACTGTCGAAAAACTTTGCTAAAGCCTCCAATTTAAAGGTTAAAACGGGTATTTTTGTTTGTGCTAAAGTAAAAACCTTAGTCGAACTAAATAATTAATTCAATTTCAATTAATTATTTAAATTAAGTTAAGTAATAATTAATTAATTAATTATTTGATTAGTTAATTTTTTTAGTTCAATTTAATTAATTAATTTTCTTTTGTTTGGGAATTTTATTATTAGTTTATTAAATTATTTAATTATTTTTGCATTTCAATTTTTGCTTTCAAACCAAAAATAATACAAAGAGTTTTGTTTTAAATAAACTCATGTTTTTCCACTCTTTTATGGATTGAGGTACTAACTTAAGAAAATTGTTTTGCTTTGTATTTGTCAACAAGCCGAACTAAGGGGTCAATTAAGACTAGTTGTCTTTTCTTGAACCACATTGGTCATAGTATTCCCTTGTAATTAGGCACACCTAGCTTATACCCATTCAAAAATGGCATCATATTTAGCAGAGTAGATGGTCGTATTAGCCAATATAGTTGGTATTTTGTCCAATAAGGTCAATGATATAATAGTTCAAAATACCCTGGATGTGAAGGTCTACAATAATAATATTCATGCTAAGACTAAATGTGAAGTCAAACCATATGATGGTTCTAGAAATCTAGATGTCCTAAATAGTTGGATATTGGACATGGAGACATGGTTCTCCTACACTGAGATTCTTGTTGAAGAGAAGGTTCCCTTTGCGAAACTCAAACTCTCTAGGTTAGCAAATATTTTGATCATGAAACCAGAAGAAGGCCAAAATACAATCGAAATTTGGGATGGCTTAATCAATATTTTGAAGTAAAATTTTTATCCTTCAAACTATGAGCAATATCTCCATGTAAAATGGCTTAAAATAAGGTAAAGTAACAACATGTTTGTGCAGGATTACATAGTACATTTCAACAAGCTGTAGATTTTGCTTGATATGAAAGATGTAGATAAAGCACTCATCACCAAATTTAAGAGTGGCTAATAGGCACATGTGTATAGGGAATTAAAATAAAATCTCTTAGCCACCCTTTATGCCACATTCAACCATGCATAACTTGGAGAGGAGAAATTGGCTACTCCATTGAGAAGATCTCAATCTACTAGTACTTCCAAGGCACCAAATCAAAAGGTGAAGAAGTCTTCTTATTTCTTGTCCTTTTCTTCTTCTCCTCCTCCTTCTTATTCTTCTTCTTCTTCTCCTCCTCCTCCTCCTCCTCCTCCTTCTTCTTCTCCTTCTTCTTCTCCTCCTCATTTTTCTCTACTTTCTTTCAATAACAAGAAATTTTGTAATCGTTGTTTTAGGAGAGGACATGTGGAATCTGATTGCTTTAGGAAGAAGAAGAATCTCAAGGTGATGAACAAAAATATGTTCTCATTTATATTATAGGAGAAGATAAAGAATATGAAAAGCTCAAGGAAAAACTAAGCAATGTAATCCTGATGTCTCATCACTTGTCTAATAGTGACCGTGGTAATATTTTTGTCATGAGAGCTCACCTTACCCATAATTATTTTATGGATTGTATCATCGACAATGAATCACAAAAGAATTTGATTGCAAGATCCATTTTTGATAATTTGTTGCTATCTATGGAACCACATCCTCATCTATACTCACTTGGATGAAAGGATAATGATTCTACCTTCTACATCATATAGACTTGCATGGTGTACTTTGTACTTGGTCCACATTTTGTGGATAACATCATCTACAATGTGATTCCAATGGATTATTGTGGTATACTTGTTGGCAATCTCTATAAATATGATAGGAGGACTTAATATGATGCTTTTAATAATGTATACACCTTGTAAAATGAAATCAAGACGTTTATCATTAATTGTGTCAAGAATACCACACTTCTACTTCACTCCACTCAGCCACAAAAGATTGAATTAATCTTTAGTAGGCCACATAACACACCAAAACCAACTACAACCACCTCCTAATCACAAGGAGATGATTTCCCCTTCGCCACCAGCACCTCCTCTTACTGCTCCTCCTATTATACCTCATCCTAGTATTGATATTGAGTGACCATATTCCTTGCAACCTCCTTAAGCCAAGCAAGTTCCTATTTTGTAGTAGACTTTGCAGACTAAGTTCCAAGCCATTGATCCTCATCGATTTTATTTCCAATTTGGCAATAGAGTTATGACTAAACATTTCATTCTAGAATAGACATCGATTGACATCATTGACCTTGTCCTAGCCTACAATGAAGTTGTATCTCATGTTGGCTTTTTAAGCCTTAGTAACACAAAAATATCATAGGTCCCAATATAAAATAACCACAATATTAAAGGTTAAAATAATAATATAAGAGTAGAATAATATATGAGAAAATTAATATGTATATCAAGGCCAATATAATAAATAAAATAACATTCACTTATATAATCAAATATGAATGTAAATGGCCTAAGTCATTCATGAACTATGCATGAAGAAAACTTACAATATTAATTGCTTAAAATATGTATAGAAGTCCTTTTTGCAAATAGTAGTTCAAAGGTGTTTATGCATTTTTCTTTTCATCAATTTAGCATAAAAGAATTTGCATAAGGTATGGAGAAATCCTCAAATTTCTTTACCTTTTGAGCTAAGAATGGATTTCGATTTGTCTCATACACAAAGCTCTTACAAGACATCTAGTCATAGCCTTAACCTGTCTATCTTGGCCAGTGTTGATAGATTTATGACAAAGAAAATCTTAGCCTATATATCGCTCAAAATAAGCTCTCATTATTTACATTTTCCTAACATAGATCTCATTTTTTTCAAGCATCATTTCCAAATCTTAATTAACATAGATTTCTTTTCAAAGTGCAAATTCCATTTCAATCAGTTAAAAAATGTTATTTTTTCATTATTTTCATATCTTAGTTTTTTTTTCACACTTCATATTCTAAAAGTTAAATCAACCCCACACATGTGCATGTCCCTCACACATTGGTTCAGTTGGAATTCATCACCAACCACCAATTGAGACCAATGATGTTGACTTCCATTTCCAATCGTTGGCTCACCCCTTAGACACCAGAGAAGCCCCCACACGTAGTTTTCTAGACTTCACTAAAAAACTACCTACCCTTGAGATATCCTCGAGGTAAGTTAGGATAGACACCCTTGCTCACCAAGCTATACATAATTTGTGAGTGTGCAACTATTGTTATTGACTAAGCCTAATCGAGGGTGAAGCGAAAACCAAATAGTCTATGTAGGCCTTAGATAGCGTCATCTCTTTCATAAGAGGTTTCATATTCTCTCTTTTTGGTTACTCCAAACCATATCTATCATTAGACATTATTTACCCATTGTTGCATAGTTACTCCTTTCATACCTTTGGGTATTGTAGGAAAACATGCATTGACATACCTTCATAGAATACATCCATCACCCATCCTTCATTTATATTAATATTTGTCTAATCACAATATACAAGAATATTACAAAATCTAACAAGTTAGAAAAATAACAAAGAAATCACTCACCAACTATACAACTAGTCAACATCATAACCACAACATCACCCACAAACATGCTCAAAAACTTGCTTGTGGTTTATTGGTTTGATTAGTTGATTTTTTGTTGAACAAATTGTTATAAGAACACCAAAAATAGACTCATACATAGTCCAAAACCTTCTTGTATCTATTCTCCCATATTTTTTTCTTTGCTACCTATTTTGTACATAACCATACGAACAAGTGCAAACATTTTTATTGTATGAATAGGTAAATTTAAATTTTTTGTCACATAGGTAGACCCAATCACCTTAACAACAAAAAAATACACTCAAACTGTTATATACTCCTTTGTTTCTTTCCCTATAAAACTTGGTTCCATAGCCATGGAGGTCTCTCGTATTAGGGTTATGCATAAGGGGTCAGCCTCAAAATGTATTTATAAAAATTTGGCAAATCATTTTTGAAATCTAGGTGAATAATTTCCAAACGCATGTAGAAGGTTCACTATTATTAGGGGTAATTTTATAAATTTAAACTTAAAATGGTTAAATTATTATAAAATTGGGGCAAATCAACCCAAAAAAAATTGCACCTAGAAATTTTTGGCTAATGGGCCCTAGTCAAGGGTCCCAAATATTAGCCAATTCCAAATTTTAAAAATCCTAATTTTAGCCAATTTGGCTATAAATAACCTTTATGCATAACCCTATCTCCCATGATCCCTTCTTCTCCAACCAATCCATCAAGGCACTGAGAGGAAACAACCTCCACATATTCTTGGAATTCATTTTCCTTTGCATAGTTCATACTTGCCTAACATGTTCTATGGTAGGATTTCATCCCATGATCATGGTCTATTTCATAAAGCTAATCATATTTCCTCCCATGAGCCCTCATAAGAGTACCACTCTCTCCTCGTACCAATTCATCATGAGAGGGCCATGTCCTCCACCTATCCTCCTGTCACCTTGTTTTTCATCCCAAACACCCCAACTGATCTGCATTTTGCAACTCCATTTCCCTATTTTCCACTTCCTTCACCATATCCATACCCATATCCTTATTCATATCAATATACACCTACTCCTTCTATCATATATGCCAACCCCACCCTGAAAACCTCAACTTCTCCTTTAGTTTCTATGCCTCATATCTTAGAATACCTCCACAATCTTGAGTTGTGGTTGCACAACTGTAGGTGTCATAATCCCACACATAATTTTTCCATGAGCATTACTGCAATCACTCCACCCCAATTGGCTCTTCACCCTCAATGGTGGGGTTATCCATAATTTGGGTAAGAAATCGCCCAACACCATCTATCCAACCTCATGCGAACCCTCAACATCCTCTTCGTCCACTTCATACCATGACTCCCATCTCCAAACATTTAGCAAATATATTCTAGAAGTTACATTAAGTAGAAAAATTACCTTACTAAGGTTCCACCAGACAATCCCAATTGACCTAAACCAAAAGGGTATAATGAGCACTAGTTTTGTGTCTACCATTGTTAGCAAGGGTATGACAAAAATTATTGTTGTTTCATCAAGCACTTGATCTATAATCTAATTAATCAAGAGGAAATACAACTAAACAATCTTATTTCATCCTCCAACCCAAATATTGGCATATCCCAAGGTTTATCCCTCCAACACAGACCACCACAACCACCAACCTACATTATGGCATCTCTAATTGCCTCTCAACAAGTTCATCATGTCAATAGCCACACCTTTTATCAACGTGATGGCAGTTGCCTCAACTTGCCTACTGACAATCCACAACTTTCCAGGTGACATCCCCCAACTACATAACTCTTTTTGCACCATCTAGGCATCATCTATATTATTTATAACTTTTCTCTAGTTCCTCCTTCCTCCTATTTTGCAACCTTCTCTTCTCTCTCTTTCATAAGTTCCATATCATTGTTGTATGATCATGCACAAGTGGATACGTACCCATGATTGGTTGTTTTTCCTCTTCTTTATCTTTCTCATCTTCTCTTTATGCTTTTCTCCCTCCCCTTTTTTTCATCATTATTTCCACACCTTCAAATTGATTTCATGATTGGGGGAGGTTTTCCTCTTTCAAATCACCTTTTTTTTTGGGAAAGTTGTTACTCCTCCCAATAAAGTTCATAAAATGGGGAGTTCACTCCCTTTCAAAAAAAATTTCACAAAATTAAAGGAGTTCACCTCCTCTCAAGCAATCTTTCATGGTCAGGGAAGTACACTCTTTTCCAACCAATTTTACATTTGGGGGAGCTAATTCTCTCTCTGCACCAATTCTCTCACCTCTCATTTGCTCAATATGGTGCTACTCAACATCTCAACCATGAATTTATTGCTAGGTTAAAAGGTTGCTCCCTTTGCATCAACCTCAACAAATCAATCATCAGGCTTAAAGGTTGCTCCCTTTGATTCACCATCACAAATTTTCCTTACAAAAGGAACCAAATTACTTTAGACATTACTCCCACCAATAAGCAATTTACTTTTCATACCCTTTGCATAGATATCACTCAAACCAACAATTTACTCAAACAATTAAAATTCTAGGTCTAAAGGGTGTGCCTTTCACCTCACTTTTACAAATCAATTGCAAGTTTTTTAAGGTTGCATCCTTTTGCCTCACCATCAATTATTTATTGCTATATACACAATCACATCCTATAATTTGATTCTAAATTTCAATTTCCTTTCATTATATTTCAAAGGATTAAAATTCCTTTGATTCCAAATTTCAATTTCCTTTCATTATGATTCAAAGGCCTATAATCCATTTGATTCCAAATTTCAATTTCTTTCCATTACATTTCAAAGGCACAAAACCCCTTTGGTCAAATTCTAATTTCAGTTCAAAGGCTCCAAATGCAGAAAACTCCTTTGGTCAAATTTCAATTTCAATTTAAAGGCTCCAAAGGCTCAAAAACCCCTTTGGTCAAATTTCCAATTTTAGCTCAAAGGCTCCAATGATACAAAATGCCTTCAGTCAAATTTCAAATTTCAGTGCAAAGGATCAAAAACCCCTTTGGTCAAATTTCAATTTTAGTTCAAAGGCTCCAAAGGCACAAAATTCTTTCGATCAAATTTACTTTCAATAGAATAGGTGTTTCAAATCAATTTCATGTTTGGGGGAGAGTTCATCCTCCTTATGACCAAACCAATTTTGTATCTAAGGGAGTTGGCATTCCCTAAAATTTCCTCACTTCTCATTCATTCATGTTAATATTGCTAAGCATCTCAATCAAACAAATCAACTACTAGGTTCAAAGGTTGTGCTCGTTGTCTCGCTCTCAATCAAATTACTCGTAAGGTTTAAAGGTTGTGCCATTTGGCTTGCCATCACTAATCATTGCTTCAAATAGCAATCTTTCAAAATTTTCTTTGCATAATCATTGCTTCAAATATAAATTTATCATTCACATAATCATTGCTTCAAATAGCAATTTTTCATTCATATAATCATTGCTTCAAATAGTAATCTTTCAAAATTTTATTTGCATAACCATTGCTTCATATAGCAATTTTTCATTCACATAATAATTGCTTCAAATAGCAATCTTTCATCTGCTTAATCATTGCTTCAAATAGAAATTTTTCATTGGCATAATCATTGATTCAAATAGAAATTTGTCATTGGCATAATCATTGCTTCAAATAGAAAATTCTCCTTTCATGATTTCATATTTTCTAATTCTTTCGTACTCTCCTCACTCTCTATTTTTCTTTTTATGTCCCTTCTCTTCTTTCTATCTTCTTAGATCCCATATCGATGTTATATGATCATGCATGAGTGGTTATATACCTTTGATTGGTCCCTTTCATTCTCCCCTACCTTTCTTCTTCTTATCTTCATTTCTCTCATTTCCTCTTTCAATCATTGTATCAACAGCCTAAAATTTTCATTCTAAGATACCTTATATATATTAATATTTATTTATCTTTATATCTCCGAATTTCCATTTTACTAAGAAACAAGAATCTCCATAACTATAATAATTATGTTCAGCACACCAATATCTACTTCACATAATTATTTTAATATGAAAGTACTAGGTGTTACACCCTCTCAAGCTATTACCCTCATCAGCCACAAGAGATAGCTTACATCTCTTTTCATTTCATTGAAAGAAGCGACTAATCCCTACTCTCCACTCAGATCCTTTAGCGTGAGATAACTTAGTGCATTGAGGGTATTCCTAACCCTTACATAATTTGAAGAGTTAATCCATTCATCCAATAACTCTACTTATCCTCATATAGAAATTATCTATTTCCAAGAGTGGTTCTATCCACATACCTCTAATGATCTCGTGAAGATCAAAAAACTTATTCATTAAAGAAAACTATTAATCTATTCATGATCATTCTATCTAATAAGGCTACAATAGAGTAATATCACAACATAAATGGACCAAGCTCTAAATTAAGCAAGTTTCCTTAACACATCCCAACGTGTACATGCAGGTCCCAACAACTCAAAATTGGAATAACCCATTAACTTAAAATTAAGTTTTACTTCTCATTTGGCAAGGTTTAAGAGTATGATTAAAGAATTAAAATTTGATCATCTATAAGATTCAACCCATGATCCAATCAATAATATCACAGAGCATGAGAGAATTATCTAAAGCTTATATTTAATTTTAGATCAACACTTCATTAAGTAGTGACAAGCTACCCTCACTGCCACGATATTACAACAATATTGTGAATCGATGTTGGTCATCAACTAAACCAATCCTATCAATTAATAAGATTCATTTATCCACTAAAGAGAAGTTCAAATAAAAATTTATATTGTTGATAGTTCTAGCAAGGTAACCATTACATATCTTTATCTTCCACAAAGGAATGGGATTCCTTAGTTGTGGAACATATCCAACACTATGCAACCCAACATGAGTCATACATATCTATCTCAATATTATTGACCCCATGTGAATAAAAAATTTCTCCCAATAACTCTCCTTCAACCTAGCCCACTGGAAGACATCCTTCCTCTTTCGCACATTGATGCTAGCCACCAAGAAATATTACCTCTTCTTGGGGATCAGAGATGGCTCCAAAACATTGGTTTTAGCAACCATTAACCATGGTATAATTACAACCACCATATAAGATACACCCATTTCATCTAGTATCCTTCCATATGAATGCATTATGCTACTTTTCAACATTTTAGTTTTAGTAAAAAGAAAGAACATCATAGCCATTGGTTTCATTTCTCTTAGGAACAAAAAATCATTTATCCAAGCATCACATTTCACACAAAATCAACATAATAATTTTTTTCCTATAGAATAACCTCTACAACAACCATTCATTTCATAACTTCTATCAACAAGAAGAAGCACATATTTCACATTCACATACACACATACAAGCTAGCACTCAACAACCAGTTTACATCAACCCAAAATAGCTTATCCCTAAACCCACTGTGGCACATTCTATACATCGATGGGTCCATAACTATCACTAGATCAAACTGGACAGTCGTTTCCCCATTTGCTTATGGTATACACTCTAACTTGGGTCACCCATCATTTAAGGTACAAATATAAATTCATTCTACTATCCCCATCAATATGGGTAAATTAAATCAACACAACAATACATAGAAACACTAGTATATTTCTATCCAAACAATTCATTCATTGTTTAAAGCAAGTAACACAACAGTATAACATATTATTTCAGTTCATGCTATTTTACTTCTACCCAAATAATTCATTCGTTTGTTTAAGATAAAGAAACACAACAATATAACATATTGTTTCAGCTCACACTGGTTTACTTCTATCCAAACCGTTCATTCATTTGTTTAAGATAAATAAACACAACAATATAATATAACTTCAACATAATAAAAGCAAAATATTTTCCAAAAGGAACTTGGTTACTCCTGCAACATTTTTGAGCTTCACTTCCTTGCTAACCTCCTTTGTTCGTTCTCATCTCCCTGCTATGCTTCCCTCCATCCTATTCCTTTTCTTTTCCCTTTTTTTTGGGTCCTCCTCCCCCAATATCTCCACTACTGCCCATTTACTTCACCACTCCTCTATCATCAATGAAAACATCCACCAACCACAAGATCCGAATGAGCTACACACTCCAAACATCTTTTAAAAAAATTGAAGTTCCCTTTCAACTAGATTTATAACTATTACTCTAAGATGTATCTCCACACATAGGTTTGTTGGATTCTTTTTTTCAGTGTCATTTTTTAAATCTATGAAAATACATTATGTTCCCTTTTTCACATAATAGGATTAAATAAAAGAATTTCATTTCTTTTATATTTAAAAATTCATAAACGTCTTTCTTTTGTAATTTATCAACTATAATAATTTAAATATTAGCACTCCTTACTAGTACTAATGCCATTTCAAATGAACTCTTTCATAAGGAAGAAATATGATATAAGAAGAAATCTATCTAGCTTAATATATCTTTTCTTATGCAATTTATGATATGCATCTTCATGAAAGAGGGGCATTCATTTATGTTGCCTCCTCAAATATCTGGTCAATTTACCCATCACATCATTTTCCCAAGGCAATCTGTTCTCGGTGACTATTTTTTTTGCCACCATGAAGAAGTATGTTCCTAAAAAAGTGCACTTCATTAGCAACATCATATTCATATAAAAATGTAAGTTTTTCACAGAACCAAACATGGAATTATCCTACCTCCCACATTAAGATTTACACCTCGTATTTTCAAAAATAAACAAGTATCTGAATACTAAAATTGAAATAACCCATCATTTCATTCATAAACCATATAAAAAATATAAATCCATAAAAAATATAAACCAAAGTGTGGGTCATGACATCATCCCCCCTTAAGCTTAACATAGTCCCTTGTGTTTAAAATGGTATAACAAAAATAGTTTTTATACAACAATTTCAAATAGAAAAGAAAAGTGTTTTTGTATATCTGTTACTTTCTCCCTAGTAGCATTTCTTTTAGAATTGCGATCCAATTGGACCTTAAATTTCTCCAAGCTTCCTTTCCTCATTGATTTAGATAAAAAATCAAGGATTCTTACTGGTTGAACCTCTATAGCTTTTGGGTTCATAATTTGCAATTTAGAAAGATCCCACACATGTTCAAGATTAGCAACATACTTTTTAAGCAAAGAAATATGAAAGGTGTTGTGAATCTTGGATAGATTGGGTGGTAAGGCAAGTCGATATGCTACAAGACTAATCTTCTCTATGATTTTAAAGGGTCCCACAAAGCGAGGATCTAGATTTGTGGACTTAATTGCACTCTTTCTTGACTTTACCCTCAGAAACACTCTATCACCCACATCAAACTCTTCTATTGATATCTTAAGATTTGCATAGCTTTTATGATGGTTTGTGGCTTCCTTCAACCTCTCTTAGATCACCCTCAACTGTTGCTCCAATTATTTGACCATGTCTGGTCCAAGTATAGTCTGATCTTCTAGATTATCCCATGACAATAGTGTTCTACATTTTCTACCATATAAAGCTTCGAACATTACCATACCTATGGTCGAATGATGATCGTTATTGTAGGTAAATTATACCATATGTAAGTAATCCTCCCAATGGGTTTTCTAATCTATACAGTACATGCAAAGCATATCCTCTAGCATATAATTCACTCTTTCAATTTGTCCATTAGTTTCTAGATTGTAAAGTAGAATTGATGTTCAATATAGTACCACTGGCATGATGCAAGGATTACCAAAACTTAAATATAAATTTTGGATCTCTATCTGATATAATTACCCTTGAAAACCCATGAATCCAGAATATCTCTTTGGAAAATATGTTAGCCACAATTATAGCATCATCCTTGGTGTTCCCAGGTATAAAATGTGTAACCTTGGTCAAATTTTTGACCACTACTAGGATTGCGTCATGCTGGAACCTATTCTTAGGCAGTACTACTATGAAATCCAATGAAATCATTTACCATTTTTGCATAGGCACATCATGTGGATACAACAATCTAGCAAGATGTTTGTGTTATGCTTTTACCTTTTGGCACTTGAGGCATTAAGGAAAAAACTTTGTTATGTCTCTCTTCATTCCTGGTCAAAAGTATGTCTTTTTCATATTCTCCCTCATCTTTACCCCTCTTGGATGAGCAAAATATGGAGATCTATGTGTTTCATTGTGTTTCATTCATAATCATCTTTCTTGAATTTCCAGACTTAGGAATTACTATCTTGTTCTTAAAGCATAAGAAATTATCTTTGACATCAAGTCCTTGTTTTCATCAGGTTTCCTTTCCATCCCTTTCAAAATTTGGTTGTAATATGCATCCTAATTTTGTATTTCCTTCACTTTTTCTATTAAGTCGACGTGGATGCGAGACAAAACTGCTATATGTCTTCTCCTACTCAATGCATCAATGACTTTATTCTCTTTTCTATTTATATACTTAATGCCAAAATTATATTTTATGAGGAATTCCATACACCTTATTTTTCTAGCATTGAGTAAAGGTTGAGTGAATATATATTGCAAACTCTGATGGTCTATCCTTAGCTCAAAGGATCTCTCGACCAGATAATATCACCAAATTTTGAGATTAAACACTATGGATGCCAACTCTAAGTCATGCGTTGCATAATTAATCTCATAGATTTTCAATTTCCTAAATCCATTGTCTACCACTGTTTCCTCCTATAATAGCACTCCTCAAAACCCTTCTAATGATGCATTAGTACAAATAGAGAATCTTCCCTTACGATCGGGTATCTTTAGTATAGGAAGCATAGTAAGCTTTTTCTTAAGTAGTTCAAAAGCTACCTCACATTTATCTGTCCATATAAACTCTTTTCCTTTCCTCTAAAGGTTAGTTATTGGGGAGGTAATCTTGGCGTAATCCTTCACATATCATCTATAGTAACCGGTCAAGCCCATGAAACTTTGAAATTATATCACATTTTTTGGCGACGACCAATTCAAAATAGCCTCTATTTTTTGGGATCTACTGTGATCCCTCTTTCTAAAACAATGTATCCTAAATATTGTACTTTTGATACATAATATTCACACTTTGATAAATTCCCATATAACTAATTTTTTCTTAGCAGCTCTAGCACAACCATGAGGTTCTTGTCATGCTCTGACTTGTTTCTGGAATATATCAGAAGATCATCCAAAAATACCAAAACAAATCTATCCAAGTTATTCCTGAAGATGTTATTCATCAAATTCATAAATGTTGGTGGAGCATTTATTAAACCATAAGGCAAGACAACAAAATCATAATGTCCATAACGAGTTTTAAAGGTTGTCTTGTGAGTATCCTCCCCACAGATTCTCATTTGGTGATATCATGATTTCAAATTAATCTTTGAAAAACTATGGCATCTTTGAGTTGATCGAAGAGATATTTGATTCTCGGTAGAGGATATCTATTCTTGATAGTTGCCTTGTTCAACATTCTATAATATATGTATAATCTCAAGGAACCATACTTCTTTACAAAGTGCACCCCAAGGTGATACATTTGGTTTGATCAATCCTTTCTCCAGTAACCCTTGCAATTGCACCTTCAACTCTTGCATTTCTATAGGATTCCTTCTATAAGGAGCTCTACGGATGGGTTTTGTTATAGGTTGATGCTCAATAGTAAATTCAAATCCCCATTTAGGGGGTAATCCAGGTAAATACTTTGGAAAGACATCCCTAAATTCCTAAAGAATTGGGTGTTTCTCAAACATCTCTTCCTTCTTTTAATTATCAATTTCATTTATCTTAACTACATAGACCATTCCTCCTTTCTTTATGGTCTTCTTAAGTTGCATTTCTGACAAGATTTGAGGTTGAAAAGTCCCTTGTAGGCTATACACCCTTCACACAACACCCCTATATTATGTATACTCAATCCATCTATCCTAAAATTTGAGTACCGCCTTATGTGCTTGCAACCAATCCATTCCTAGGATTATGTGAAAGGTATGCAAAGGCACTACATACAAACGTCCTACCATTGTTCCACTAGGTAAGGTGATTTCTACCATAGGGTAACATTGATTAACGAAGTAGGCTTATCCTGAACCATACTCAACCTTCCACCCATGAGATAAGATTTTTGGTCTTTATAGGATACCTTTAGCTAAACTAGAGGAAATAAAACTATCTGTAGCACTGCTATCAATCAAAATATTAATATTCCTATCAAAAATATTACCTCTTATCAAAAGTGGTGTGGCTTGACCATCAATATTCTAGTTTCCTATAGATGCATACATCTTGTGTGTCGGCTCTTTAGGTGCACTTTCTTTATACATTGGTTATTTTCCCTTTGAACTCATTCTTACTCTTTGTGGGAAAATATCGACATAATGCAGTCCTCTACAAAGATAACATCCCTCTTTT
The DNA here is from genome assembly GCA_028583015.1 of Wollemia nobilis. Classification (NCBI taxonomy): domain Eukaryota; kingdom Viridiplantae; phylum Streptophyta; class Pinopsida; order Araucariales; family Araucariaceae; genus Wollemia; species Wollemia nobilis. The sequence goes on from JAQPPZ010002068.1 coordinate 4,658,386, forward strand.
GGTACCGGATGTTATTTCTATTTTTGCCCATCTTTTGATTTATCTGCATGTGAAAATTTAATCTATCCCTGTGATGTCTATTGTTTCCTTGTCACAATTGTTGGAAGTACGATTCCTTCCTTGAAATATCTTTCTGAACTTCCCTTATTTCCAGTTGTCTATTCTATCATGCTTAGAGGAATATTTGTTTGTCTATTCTTTTTCCACTTAACAAAACCTACGCTATTCCTTTTCCTTAATGCTTCCCTATCCTGCTTGTCTAATCCTTCATAGTAAAAATAGAGTTTGAAATATGTTTCAGCTTTCCTAGCCAAATCATAGGCCTTTTGAAGAGTAGCAGGTTCCCTCATATCTACTTCTTGCCCTATTCTAGGGTCCGCTCCTAGAATAAATTTGTGAATATTTATTTTATCATTATAAGCAGACACATATTTCAGCAACGTGATAAATATTTGATAGTACTTTTCCACTGTTCTAGTTCCCTGTTAAATTTTAGTGAACTCCTCAAAATTTTGGGAATAGAAATATTCTATGAGAAACCTATATTTGAAAGCTTTAGCAAATTCATCCCATTTTAGATCGACTACTGCTGCTAGTTTTTGATATGAACTAAGAGTTTACCACAAATCCAAACCATCTCCTTGCAAGCGCAATGTGGCATAGGATGTCTAAGTACTCGAGGAAAAATTCTTCATATTGCAATAGGTTTCTATTTCCTTCAACCATACCTCGGCCTTATCACCATATTCCTCTCCATTAAACTTGGAATATTTCAAATGTTTCATATCTTTGCCCAATTCACCTTCAATTCAAATCTTGGCCAGTCATGCCTTAGTAAGGGTTTCATCTTCCTGTCTCCTATTGGAGTTCCTAGCCTATGTTTACCTATTCAAAATTGCATCCAATAAATTTTCTGTGTATCTACCTATTCCTTAAGTAGAGCCACTATCTCAGTGATGTTTTTCCTTTCATTACTAGGGTTCTCTGCATCCACATCTGGGGTTCTATTCTCTACATTAGTTTGATGTGTTTGCCTTGTCTATGGGCTAGAACTTCCTCTTCTTCTCTTTGGTGGAATTGTCCCTGGATGCACATAAAAGAGAGTAGAAATTTATTAGCAATTAGTCCTTCAAATTTATCCTCCCAAAACTAAATATTTACCCAATCATCTCAAGCCATTCGGGTTGATTTACTTCTAACAGATATTCTATTGGCAAGATTTAACTTCTTCATAAGTATATTTACTATTACATATTCAAATAAGTTTTGTGTAGTGATCCTATCCCACTACGAACCATGCTCTGATACCAAATGTAACAACCGCCTAAAATTTCCATTCTAAGACCCTTTATATATAAAAAAGAAAAATTTATTTATATTTCTCTCTTAATTTCCATTTTACTAAGAAACAAGAATATCCATAACTAGAATAATTATGTTCAATACACCAATCTCTACTTCACATAATTATTTTAATGTGAAAGTACTAGGTGTTACACCCTCTCAAGCTATTACCCTCATCGGCCACATGAGATAGCTTACATCTCTTTTCATTCCATCGAAAAGAAGTGACTAATCCCTGCTCTCCACGCAGATCCTCTAGCATGAGAGCACTTAGTGCATTGAGTGTATTTCTAACTCTTACATCATTTGAAGAGTTAGCCCATTCATCCAAGAACTCTACTTGTCCTCATATAAAAATTATCTATTCCAAGAGTGGTTCTATCCACATACCTCTAATGATCTCGTGAAGATCTAAAAACTTATTCATTAAATAAAACTATTAATCTATTAATGATCATTCTATATAATAAGGCTACAATAGAGTAATGTCACAATTTAAATGAAACAAGCTCTAAATTAAGCAAGTTTTCTTAACACGTCCCAACATGTACACAAGGTCCCAACAACTCAAAACCAAAATAACCCACTAACTTAAAATTAAGTTTTACTTCTCCTTTGGCAAGGGTAAAGAGTTCGATTAAAGAATTAAAATTAGATCATCTATAAAAGTCAACCCATGATCCAATCAATAATCTCATAGAGCATAAGAGATGTATCTAAAGCTTATATTTAATTTTTGAACAACACTTCATTAAACAGTGACAAGCTGCCATCGTTGCCATGAGATTACAACAAGATTATGAATCGATCTAAGCTCTAGAAATGTTGGTCATCAATTAAACCAATCCTATCAATTAATAAGATTCATTGCTCCACTAAAGAGAAGTTCAACTCAAAATTTACATTGCTGACAATTTTGGTGAGGTAACCATTACATATCTTTATCTTCCACAAAGGAATGAGACTCCACAACTTGGTATGTATCCATCACTATGCATCCCAACATGAGTCACACATCTCTGGCTCAGAATTCTTGACCCCATGTGAACAAAAATTTTCTCTTGGTAACTCTCCTTCAACCTATCTTTCTGGAAGGCATCCTTCCTCTTCTGCACATCGATGCTAGCCACCAAGAAAGATTATCTATTCTTGGGGATCAGAGATGGCTCCAAATTTTAGAAACCATTAACCATGGAGGATACATCCATTTCATCTAGTATCCTTCCTTATGAATTCAATATGCTACTTTTTAACATTTTAGTTTTAGTAAAAAGAAAGAACATCATAGCCATTGATTTCATTTCTCTTAGGAACGAAAAATCATTTATCCAAGCATCACATTTTACACAACATCAACAGAATAATTTTTTTTCTATATAATAACCTCTACAACAATCATTCATTTCATATCTCCTATCAATGGGAAGGAGCACGTCTTTCACATTCATAGACACACATACAAGCTAGCACTCAACAACCAATTTACATCAACCCAAAATAGCTTGTCCTTAAACCCATTGTGGCACATTCTATACGTCCATGGGTCCATAACTATCACTAGATTAGATTGGGCAGTTGTTTCCTCATTTACTTATGGTATAAAATCTAACTTGGATCACCCATAATTTAAGGTACAAACAACAATTCATTCCACTATCCCCACCAATATGGGTAAATCAAATCAACACAACAATACATAGAAACACCAATATACTTCTACCCAAACAATTCATTCATTTTTTAAATCATGTAACATAGCAGTATAACATATTGTTTCAAATCATGTTGGTTTAATTCTACCCAAATAATTCATTCATTTGTTTAAGACAAAGAAATGCAATAATATAACATATTATTTTAGCTCGCACTGGTTTACTTCTACCCAAATCATTCATTCATTTCTTTAAGATAAAAAAACACAACAATATAGCATAACTTCAACATAAGGCAAGAAAAATATTTTCCAAAAGGAACCTAGTTACTCCTGCAACCTTGTCAAGCTCCACTTCCTTGCTTACCTCCTTTGTTCATTCTCGTCTCCCCGCTATGCTTCCCTCCATCCTAATTCCTTTTCTTTTCCTTTTTTTCGGGTCTTCCTCCCCAATATATCCACTACTACCCATTTAATTCACCAATCCTCTATAATTAATGAAAACATCCACCAACCACAAGATCTGAATGAGCCACATACTCCAAACATATTTTTTAGACTGAAGTTCCCTTCTAGATGGAGTTATAATTATTACTCTAAGATGTATCTCCACACATAGGTTCGTTGGATTTATTTTTTAGTGTCATTTTTTAAATCTATGAAAACCCAGTATGTTCTCTTTTTTACATAATAGAATTAAATAAAATAATTTCATTTCTTCTATCTTTAAAAATTCATAAACATCTTTCCCAAACATTTATTGCAATTTATCAACTATAATAATTTAAATATTAGCACTCCTTACTAGTACTAATACCATATCAAATGAACTCTTTTGTAATAAATAAATATGTTATAAGAAGAAATCTAACTTAATATATATTTTCTTATATAATTTATGATATGCATCTTCATGAAAGAGGGGCATTCATCTGTAGGCAACAAATCCACCTCCCATAATAAGAGAAAGTGATCCATGGATTTGCACAGTTTTGTTGAGTTTTGCTCAGTTTTGATTAAAGTGTATGAGTGTCAAAATGTACAAGCAGAGAGCAAAACATACAAGGTTGCACATGTACGATGTGAAATGAAATGAAATTAAGTTGGAATGTGCATTTGGGGTTAATTTGATAAAAATCGAATTAGACCTTAATAAACCTTGTAAAAATATTTGTTTTGGAAATCCGTTGGGAATGGTAGTTGTAAATGATGCGATGCTTTAGAAACCACTTTGGAATGGTCTAGGCATGCATTATATTTCCCCCCTTATTCATTTTTTGTTGTTCATTCATGTTCATTAATTGTTTACTATTGAAGTATTAATATAGAATTCATGGAGTATAGATTGTGGAGTAGAATAATTGTTCATTATTGAGATGGTAATGAATGATGGAATTATACTAATAATATTAATATGATATTCATTTTCCTCATTTCCTTGTCCTTGTGAATTTTCCCATATGTTTTGGTTGTTGCAGGTTGTGTAGTTATTATTGGCACATAACTTGGTATGTATATGGATGGAATTGCATTGTGAATAATCTTGGTTAACCTAAAAAATTGGTGTGAAGCATGGAATGGAATATAAGATGAGTTACAATCGTATTTTAATGTTTTCCAATAGTTGTATGATTTTTGGAATCGTCCATGGTAAATATAATTCATTGCTAGTGAATTAGGGTTTGCATGTTATGGAGAATTGGAGTAATTGAGGCATAGAAACTTCCCAAAATATATCTTGGAAGGATTGATGATGCAAGGTGATAGATCTAAATATTATTTGCAGCAAGGTTTTGTACAAACCATACAAGCATAGTGCCAAATCATACAAATTGTTCGCTTCCCCGATTTGGTAATAAAAGTTGCAACCAATTATACCAAATAAGAAAATAATGCTAGTTTGAGGAAATCAATTACAAAAATAATTGATTTAACTTAAAAAACTATTCCAGTTAGTTGGCTAAGTACTAAATCATGCCAGATACAAGATTTTATGATTTGGATCATACAATTGTACAATTTGATGATCGTACAAGTTGTATTGGCAAGTTGAACTAGTGTACGATGAAGATCGTACATGCTATACGACTTGTGCAAGTTGGGGTTGAGATATTGTCAATCATTTCCATAGCTTCTCAACTACCTCCCCATTAGGAATACTACATCACTATCATCTACATTTGGCACCATTACCTTATCAAACTTTGGTATTTTTGTTAAAATGGGTCAAAAAGTGTTGCAATCAAGAAGATCGTACAAGTGATAAACTTGAGTACATAAATTGGAGATGAATGATAGACACAAGTTTGCAAAGGCATAGGAGACAGGATTAAGGGAGGAAATCCCAGTTAGGATTTCTTAAGAACGGTGTTGAACATAATACATATGAACCAATGATAGAGTAAGTATGGACATTTGACGAAGCAGAGATTGAGAGGTTGGATACACTATTGATTGATATGGAATACGAGGAACAAGAAGCACAAAAATTTGATATGATAATTGAGATAAGATAAGGTGTTAATGAGGGAACTATACGAGAGTGAAGGAAGTAGACGATAATACCTAATAAAGTGGAAGATTGGTTGTAAAGAAGTGGAGTGGATGGGAGTTAGACACTAGAGTAACAACACATGAGGTCTCAAGAGGAAGAAATAAGACCATGACCTACACACCAACGAAGGAGGTCATGGAGTGAAGATGCATGGGAGATGAGTAGACGACTGTTCGATGAATATAATATTCCTTGAGTAGATAATTTTAATGAGGACCAGCAAAGTGAGTCAACTATAAGGTGGAATCAATCAAGGATTCTAGGTGATACTTCGTCAAGTGGAGAAGAAGAAACACCACCAATGACCCATGTAGACAATCATGCAGGGAAACAAAGATGCCCACCATTTATGAAAAAAGGCAAAGAAGACCCAACAAGGCACATCGAGGTATGTATACCATTTAGAGAGCAAATGGTGTAGACCAACCAGATGAATGGTTACGATTATTTCCTACCACATTACGAGGACTGGTTATAGATTGGTACCTAAAAAGATAAAGCACACCAAACTTCTAGGCATGAAATATAATGAAATATGAATTCATTGAGGAGTTTCACCCCTTGAAGGATGATAAAAATATCATCACTAAAATTTGCACTACTAAGTAGAAATTTTACAAGGATTTGAAGTCATACAACCATCGAATGTAGCAACTGGTGGATAAGATGCAAATACCTCTAGAAAATGTGCTATTAAAATGATGGTTTGTAGATGGGTTAGTACCCAGATACAAGAAGAAGATGAAGGCAGTACCATAAGCTACATACAAAGAAGCCTTAAAAGATGCAAATAATTTCAAGTATGAGGTTAAAAAAACAATCGTGGGGATGATAACATGTAATACGTGATGAGTCAGAGAGTGAGGAAGATGATACAATTCAACAGATAGTACAGACATTTTAGAGGTAATCTGATAAATTAATTAAAGAGGCAAAAGGGAAAGTCAAGCAAGATCAAAAGGGCATATGGTGTACATATTGTAAGATTGAAGGGCACACAAAAGTGACTTGTCCTTGCAATAATTATTGCCACATTTACGACATGCTTGTACAATAAGTGATACAATGTCCATTTAATGCAAAGGTGCACCCACAAGTTCTCTCTATCCAAGAACAGGAGAAGAAATCAAAACCTTAGGTGAGTGGCTACCAAGCCACCAATGGTGGTTATAGGAATAACCGTAGAGGGGGAAGACAGTATCAAGGCAACCAATAAGGAGGATAGTGTCACTTATAGTATGATTTAAAGGGGAGATCAATCATACAATGTCATAATTTCTAGGAATGGGGGCACTTTGCGAGGAACTATCCTTTACCCCAAAATAGGAGATACAACAAATAAAAACTACACACATGTGTAGATGGTGTGGTCCAAGGAACCACAAGGAAGTGAATTATCCAAATTAAGTGAGTTCCAATAACCTACAGAACGTAAATTGTTTGGACATAGAGGTACCTCCAGTTAGTAAGAAGACCAAAGAAGTGCTAGTCGTAACAAGGAACCAGGCTAGGAAAGACAAGTACCTAAAACCTACCAAAGAAAAGAAGCGATGGCAAGTGGCAAAGAAGGTACTTGATGAAGAAGCAAAGAAGGCAAAACAATGGAGAATAGTAAAAGAAAAAGAGCTAAAAACACCATTAGAAGATACAGTGGTTGTGCAAAATTTGGTAGCACAAGTTTTAAATACAACTGTTGAATTTAAGATGGCAAGCTTACTAGAGGCCATCCCATTATTGCATAAAGATAAGGCAGAAGACTTGGAACCTCATAAGGTGATGGAGATATAAAGCTAGCCAATAAAAGAAGAGAAACAAAAGAATTATTTCATGGACCTCACCATATTGATGATTGATGTTGGGAAGAAACTCGCATTGGTCCATATGCAAATCTTAGGGCACATATTGATGCAAGTCATAGTAGATGGAGGATCTAGTATTATTGTGCTACCTGAGAAGACTTGGCAAGAACTTGGTGCTCCATCCTTATGGGAACCTAGCTTTCGGTTATATGGTTCTAACCAATATAGAATATAGACAAAGGGTGTCTTAACCACCCAACAAGTCAAAATAGTTGACCAAGAGTTTATCTTGGATTTTGTTGTGATTATAATGCAAAATCCAGCATATGATGCTTTGTTGGGGAGAGGATGGTTAAGAATAGCCAAAGTTAATCATAACTAGGGAAAATATCAGATCACTTTTAAGAAATGACAACATAAATATATGATCAATAAATAACTAAAGGATTAGTAAGGATATGACCACAACTGATGAGTCAAGCAGTTCTTATGGTGATGAAGGTTACGAACCTAATGAAGGAATGATGTACCTAGAATATTGTAGCAAAGATGAAACTCGATCTGATAGAAGACTACTCCATTGTAAAATGAAGGAGTATGAGGTTTTTCAGCCCATCTGCCTCTATATTAACACAAAGGAGACCACTAAAAAATAAGATGAGATGAAGGCTAGCTCAAAACCTCAGAAAGAGGAAGAAGAGAAATGATCATTTCCGAAGAGCTTTGCAGAATACATAGTAGGATATATTAAAATTGATGCGAGACTAGTGCATCCTATGAATTTGGAAAAGGCAACAATGGAACCTACAAATATTAAGTATGAAGGACCTCGAATGGTTGATGTAAACCTGGGAACATAAGTATATCCTAGGATGATTCACTGTGGTGATGACTAGGACCCAGTACTGAAAGCAACAACTTTTAAGATATTATTAGAGTACAAGGATGTCTTTGCATGGATGTATAATCCACAAGATTATGCTAATACCCTGGGTACATCCAGTAAGAAGAAGACCATATATGATGAATCCTAAGTATGCAACATTGGTAACATAAAATTTGAAAAGATGTTGGAGGCAAACATCATTTTCGAAGTCACTACCAGTGAATGGGTTTCACCTATTATGGTCACCATGAAGACGAAAGTGGATAAAATCCAAATATGCGTAGACTTCAAAAGTCTAAACGTAGTGATAATTAAAGATCCATTCCCTATTTCATTCATAGACTCCATTCTGGAAGACGTCGCAAGACATGAAATCTATTCATTCTTGGATGGGTTTTCTAGGTATAACCAAATAAGCATCATTGAGGAGGATAAATTGAATATCACATTCATAGTGGAAAATGGAATCTATGCATATAATTGAATGCCATTTGGGCTATGTAATGCCCCTACTACATTTTAGTGCATTATTCTATACATCTTTGATCAACTAGCCATAAGAAATTTTAAGGCATTCTTGGATGATTCGTCCATCCATGGAAAGATCAAAGATCATTTACTTGGTCTCAACGAGTGCATGAGTAGGTGTAGGAGTGCAAAAATCTCCCTAAATCCAGCAAAGTGTTTTCTGATGGTACCGTAAGGGAAACAATTGGGATATACAATGTGCAACAAAGGGTTGAAGACCGATCCTAATAAAATCTATGTCATACTACACATGGAGGAGCCATATGATGTGAGTTATTTAAAAACATTCCTGTGATCTAAAGGATACTATCGAAGGTTTATCAAGAATTATGTGCACATGTCCTACCCACTAGATTATTTAACCAAGAAGAATATTCCCTTCATATGGATGGAGGAGCACCAAGGAGCCTTTGAGGAGTTAAATTCTAAGCCAGTCAGTAGCCCCATTTTGGTGTTCCTAAATTGGGATAAATAATTCCATGTCCATATTGATGCCTCAAACTTTATAGTTGGATGTGCATTGGCAAAGGAAGGATAGTTTAGGTTAGATCAACATCTATTTTTTGCAAGCTACCTATTATCAAGGGTGGAGATAAAATATAGTACAACAAAGTGAGAGGCTCTAAGGATGGTATATGCTATACAAAACTTTAGGAATTACCTATTGGAAAAACCTTTTACCTTATATATGGACCATCAGCCTTTGTTATACTTGATAAATAATCCAATTATACAAGGATGAGTCAGTATATGGCTTGTCACCTTATAGGAGTTTGTATTTTGAGTAGTGGTGCAACCTGGTAAGAAGTATGTAATTGCAAATCAGCTATATTGAATACGATCAGGAAAAATCGATAGGAACAAGGATTCCAGATGAATTACCTAATGCCCAATTATTTGCAATAATTTTTTTTTCCATCATGATACAATTTGATTGGAAAATACCTATCCATAGGGAAGTTGCCACAATAGTTGACGATAATAGAGAAAAAAAAGGTGATCATAAATTCAACACATTTCTAGCTGGTAGCAGGATTTCTATAAAAATTAGGAATGGATGGTATCTTGAGAAGATGTGTAACGGATAAAGAAATTAAAGTCACATTGAAGGAAGCTCATGAAGGATTGGTAGGAGGACAAATGGGGCCCAATGCCACTGCTCAAAAGTACTCTTAGTAGGATTATGGTGGCCCACAATGTATAATGATGCAAAGGAATACATGAAAGCATGTGATTTTTACGGGAGAGTAGGAAAGCCAATGTGAAGAGACTTTATGCCATTACACCCATCACAACACCAAGAACTATTTGAGAGGTGGAGTTTGGACTTTGTTGGACCACTGATAACAACTCATAGGAGGAAGTTTCAGTATATCATGGTAGCCACTGAATACCTAACAAAATGGGTTGAGGCACGAGCACTACCATATAACTCGATAAAAAGTATAGTACGATATTTGTATGAGCAAGTAATTACAAGATTCAGAATTCCACTATAAATAATGAGTGATCGAGGAGGTCACTTTGTGAATGAGATCATCAAAACACTAACAACTAAATTTAGAAATTAGCACTCCTTGTCTAGTCCATATTACCCAAGAGCCAATAGCTAGGTGAAAGTGACTAATAAGGTATTAGTGTCACCATTATATAAAACATGTGGAATAGAAGGAGAAGATTGGGAGGAAAGGTTACCATCTGTTCTTTGGGCATATTGAACTATCTTTAAGCCAACGATAGACCATACTTCATTTTAGCTAATGTATGGTCAGGAGGCAATAGTGCTAGAAACATTCTTGGTACCAAGCCTACAGATAGTGATGGAGCATCGCTTAAGGGACCAAGAGAGTATGGAAGAGTGAATAACAACACTAATTAAGTTGTATGATAGAATATTCATGGCACAATGGATGATTGAAGTGGCCCAAAAGAGAAGAAAGTTGTGGCATGACAAGCATCTTCAAAAATTAAATCTCAAGCAGGGCGACTTAGTTCTAAAGTTTGATGGAAAATGAGAAATCAAGCCAAGTAAGTTAAAAACCTTGTGGCTTGGTCCCTTTTGAGTTGTAGAAGTAAGGGACAATGGAGTAGTTAAATTACAAAACTTGAATGGGAAAAAAGTACCAGATACTATAAATGGTTCAAAGTTAAAACCATACAAAGTACATGTAGACACCTAAAATGTGTCATGTCGAGGCGACTACTCATATGGGACATGCTAGAAGACCATATGGAATAACTTGGACAGATACCAAGGTATATTAGTGGTTGTTACCACTCAATTTGGACACCTTTGCCTAGTCAGTGGTAGCCACTGCTAACACCCACGGTTAGAAGAGTTGATCGCAACTGTCAACTACGGTTAGGCCTCAAAGTCATATGGCCTTTGTATGATTTAAATTTGGTTCAAATGACCAATTGGCTATGGATTGGAGTGGTTTTATTGAGTAATTTTCCAGATCCTTCCATCCAACAAGCTCAACCACCCAATATTGTTCTTGGCTTCCTCATGAAGCAACCCCTAGCCCTTGGCAAGTGCTCTAAAACCCCCCTCAAAATGGGAGAAAATATGTAGACGAATCTCGAGGTGAAATGCTGTGAAGCCTTGTCGAATTGCATACTCACTTACATGCATTGAGAGGAACACTTTTGTTGTCCAATTGGATATCACTTGCTATGGAGGTCCTATAAGGCTAGGAGATTCAAGAAATGTGAATTCATGCAATCTGTGCACCAACTGAGCAATTCAACCACCAAATCTATCAAAGGACACAGTGATGACCCTTGATCATCAATTTCTTAAGGAGAATTAAATATTGGACACCAAATTAGGAGGGCAAAAATATTTCAAGCTCATCTGTGGCTATCTGTCATGATGAATAGTGCTCACTGCGCATCAGACCCATGGTCAGGTTGTCATCTTCAATTTCCTTGTTTTTTAGTTGTAGGATTTGTTTAATTGCATTAGATTAGGCATATATCATGTTAATTTTCTTTAGTAGAGACTTTGACTAGTGAAATTAGAACTTTTTGTCATTTCCATTCACTTTTGCAATTATGGCACTAATGGTTCATGCTTCCATGCTTTCAATTTCATAATTAATTCAATAGATAGCTAGATCTACGTTTGCTTATATGTTTGTATCAATATTTTTAGGTTTAATATAATTTTAGTATGTTTCTTGCATTTTCTTGATTTCATGCTAGTTATACTACCTTTTATGCAAATACCTCCTAAAAGCCTCATCAAGAGAGGCCTCCTTTGTTTCTAATTGCTTCTTGTTGTTTATTGCATGTAGGAGTAACAATGTTTTGAGATGCAAGGCATAAAATGACTCTAAACATGGAGAAGAAGGTCATCGACACCTTCGAGTAGTTCATGTCCATTTAGAAATTTTGGGTATTGCACCTACCCCATTGGGGCTTTCAAATTGTGTTAATTGTATCAACATTTGGGTGACCCTAATAGGGGCATGATTGTAATCGAGATTTGATTCAAGATTAATAAAAGAAGCATTCATTTTCTTTTCATATGCAATCTTGTCTTTCATTTCTTGCTTTAATGTTTGATTTCAATTAATGCATTAGTTAGGTGTATACTTTTTAGATCAGTACATAAGGCAATCATGGTAGAACCTCCGTATTTCATGCCACAAATCATTGACCTCTATGATTTTTTTATGATAGGTGCTCATCGCGGTTGAAAACCGTGATCAAAAGTTTTTATCGCAATTAACACCCACAGGTAATATTAGTCACCATGCCACAGAGCCATGGTCATAATCTAACAAACTAGACAGTAGAGGAGTAAAGCTCAATTAGATGTGGACCTGAGGTAGGTGCCACTATCATCTTCTGTTTCTATTTTTACTCTCTATAAATTTCTAGAATGTAAAAATGTTAGACTAATTAGGGAAGACAACAAAATTAGCAATATGCATGAGTCCTTAGGTATTTCTCTTTTTAGGTCTTTACTAGGCATTGCTAGGAATAGTGGACCTCTGAGTGCAGTCCGCCCTAGTCTCCAGTGTTCTAGAACCTCTTTTATGCTCTGTTTTCTTGCTTGAGGCCTGATCAGTGGCCATACCATCGTTAGTATGCATTGTCAAAATATCATGTAAAACTAATCATGCATGCTTTATTATTTTGAAACGTTCCTTTTACTACCTTGCATATAGAAATGAATCGTTTGAATGTTGTATTATGCATCTTTCTTTCATGTAAATTAAAAGGAACCCCACACACCACAATTCACATTAAATGCTAGTGATTTGGAAGTCACATCCAACCACTAGTAGGGTTTCAATTATGGTGGCAGTGATTTCCATCCGTTGGCCCAACTCCCACGTACCTTATGTTCTAGACCAATACTGGACCCAAGAACCATTCGTATCCTAGAAAATTTGCATGCACTTCTCTTCGGAGGGTATAACGCTGACTGGGTGAGATTAGGTGAGGGTCTGGTAGGACCTGTTCTCCCTACCTGGGTGTGGACCTCATCACCACATTTTAGGGGGATTACACGACCTAGATTTCGTCACGAGGTTGTCGAGCTATGAGCATACAAGTGAAAGCCTTTTAACAATTGAGAAAATCATCAACCTATTGCAAACACGACAAGAGTTAATTTACTAATACAACACATTTGCAAAACACATACATTTTTTTAAGGTTCATTTTAAAACTATAAAAAAAGATAATCATCATTGTATTCTTTACGTGTTAATAAAAGTTAAATCTAGACATAGGATACACATAATGGTGCAAAAACGGAGAGGCCAATCCGGGCATAGACCTAAGACCAAAGCCCAAGATCCACCTAATGCACAACACGATGTAGAACGCCCTCAATCATAGAATCCTCCTAGATGTCGTTCAACAAGTATTAGAGGGGATAATTCCACATGAGGGGATTCCATTAAGAATATCCTTATTAGAGGAAGTACTAGACACCCCTCTAGACACAAATCAGAGCATGGGACTTCCTCGCATGGGGATTCTGCACATGGTAGTATTTACCATGACCGCATTCCATGTGCATCCAGGGGTTCTGCTAAAGAATATGTCATTAAGGGATCTAGATCGGTACCCCTTCGACTTGTAGCTAAGGGAGGCTCATGATCTCCACCATCTGAGTATAGATAGGATCGAGATCTGCTCATTCATGGGCAAGTAGATGGGATCACTTCTAAGTGTAGGTCCATGCATAATATTTATAGGGGTGAACCTTGTAAGTTCACCATAGATATTTCAAAAGTGGGAGCTAATGGTATGCCACATCATGAGCCTTGGCGTAGCAGACAGTTAGACGGTCTATACAGAGTCCTAGGGCAGCTAGGATATAAGCCTATGCTTGCACCCTCTCGACCTATGAGTGAGTGTAGTGGAAGCACCATTAGGACCACCCGAGAACCTGAAGAGTGCTCCAAGCATTCTCGTGACATGCGTGCTCCTGCATCTCATGTAGGCACAAAGTATAGGAGACAACCTAACATGAATATCATATTTATAGACAAAGGCAAGAGTGTGGTAAATTATTCCATTGGAGGACATACCATAAAGTCACTCAAACAGAGTGCACACACGAGAGGCCTAAGACAAGTGATCATATTGATAGGTCTCATAGACTGGTGTCATAATAGATATGACAGATTCTCCAAGACCAATTAGAGGATATTTGTGCAGATAAAAAGCACCTAAAAAATGAGAACTCTCAAAGGCAGAGGTTCATAAGACAAAAATTATATCAACAACACATGCGTGAATAATGCATCCTTTATCATAAGGAACGTGTAGAGAGAGAGGGTCTATTGGCTAGCACTAGTTTACCTCCTCGTAGTGAGATCAAGGAGCATATCGATAGATGAGTGGCTTCACAGCCTAAGTTATACCCTAAGTACATAGACACACATACTCATTGTATGAATCAGCATAGAGATTGACGTCCAACATTTGAACAACATGAGCATAGGTAGTATGAGGAAGTGGGAGAGGAATTAGAACAAGAATATCCAAAAATCTCCCAATTCAAGGAGGAGTATGAGCCTAGTCCACCACCTCGATAGAGGAAGAATCTACCTCTGAAGGTGCCTCCAAGGCAATATCGAGAAGAAGAGTTCCTTTTCTAGTAGGCCTATAAGGCCTTAGCAGAGAAGGTCCAAGCCATAGAGAAGCAAGGAATGGCTTATAAAAATCCTACCTTGAAAAAAATCCATAATGAACCTTTATGCATGTCAGTGCCTATTCCGACATATCCTAAGCATTTCAAGATGCCTAGACTGGAAAAGTTCCAAGGAGAGGAAGACACACAGGAGCATGCAACGAGTTTCCTGGATATGTACTTTTAGATTGAGAGTAACGATGCTTTGATCTTGTGCACCTTCATTACGATCCTCTTAGGCCCAGCTCGAGAGTGGTTCAACCAATTAAATAGGCACAACATCACTAGTTTCAAACAACTAGCCGATGCATTTCTTGAACGCTTCTCCTTCGCATCAAGAAAAAGGTAAACTTATCTAACCTGGCTGATTTAATGCAACATGAAGATGAGCCAGTGATGGATTATGGAAAATGATGGAGGAAAATTATGGTAAAGTTGTCATTATCCATCCCATCCTCTGAATTAAATTGAATGTTCACAAAGATTTGCGCCAGACACATTTTATTGTTGCCACAGTTGTAGCAGTACCAGACATTCGAAGAGGCTTTGGTTCAAGCCAATATCATAGAGGAAATTAAGTTACATGAGAGTAACTTGAAGCTCGGGAATAAGGAGTGGTACAAGAAAAGTACTAAGAAACAATAGGTCCAACCAACCCATGTTAATCAGGTGGTGTTGAACCTACAAAAATGGGATAAGGTGAAGAACACAAGCTTATACTGAGAGGGGGGTGAACAGTATAAGACTTAACCAATTAATAATTTTAAATTTAGATAGTAGAAGCATCAACACAACATTAATCAAGATGCATTATTCATTATGATAAAGGATAAATGATGCATTATTCACTCTCTCTCTACACGTTCCTTATGATAAAGGATGCATTATTCACGCATGCATTGTTGATATAATTTTTGTCTTATGAACCTCTGCCTTTGAGAGTTCTCATTTTTGAGGTGCTTTTTATCTGCACAAATATCCTCTAATTGGTATTGGAGAATCTATCATATCTATTATGACACCAGTCTATGAGACCTATCAATATGATCACTTGTCTTAGGCCTCTCGTGTGTGCACTCTGTTTGAGTTACTTTATGGGTATGTCCTCCAATGGAATAATTTACCACACTCTTGCCTTTTTCTATAAATATGATATTCATGTTAGGTTGTCTCCCATACTCTGTGCCTACATGAGATGCAGGAGCACGCATGTCACAAGAATGCTTGGAGCACTCTCCAGGTTCTCGGGTGGTCCTAATGGTGCTTCCACTACACTCACTCATAGGTTGAGAGGGTGCAGGGAGAGGCTTATATCCTAGCTGCCCTAGGACTCTGTCTAGACTGTCTAACTGTCTGCTACGTCAAGGCTCATGATGTAGCATACCATTAGCTCCCACTTTTGAAATATCTATGGTGAACTTACAAGGTTCACCCCTATAAATATTATGCATGGGCCTACGCTTAGAAGTGATCCCATCTACTTGCCCATGAATGAGCGGATTTCGATCCTATCTATACTAAGATGTTGGAGATCATGAGCCTCCCTTAGCTACAAGTCGAAGGGGTACCGATCTGGATCCCTCAATGACATATTCTTCAACAGAACCCCTGGATGCATATGGAATGCGGTCATGGTAAATACTACCATGTGCATAAGCCCCATGCGAGGAAGTCCCATGCTATAATTTGTGTCTAGAGGGGTGTCTAGTACTTCCTCTAATAAGGATATTCTTAATGGAATCCCCTCGTGTGGAATTATCCCCTCTAATACTTGTTGAACAACATCTAGGAGGATTCTGTGATTGAGGGCGTTCTACATCGTGTTGTGCATTAGGTGGATCTTGGGCTTTGATCTCAGGTCTATGCCCGGGTTGGGTACTTGAGCAAAGGCAATGTACCCAAAATACCCAAAATTGCCAACAATCTCCCCATTTTTCATTGATGGAAAACCTTTACTGAAAACATTTCTCAAGAGCCAAAACTGAAACCAACTGTGCTAACAACTGACCAACTATGCCCACAACTGAGAATCTTCCTTTGAAGTTTTGCTCCCCCTGACTTGAAGCTTTCCTCCTCACTTTGAAGCTCTCCCCCTTACTCATATCTCTCCCCCTTTGTCATCAATGGCAAAGGGCCACCTTTGGGGCTCGAGACTAAGAAGGAGCCTCTTGGCTTAGTCCCTCCCCCACCTCCTAATGAGGTGATTAATTTTGGGGTGGGAGTACAACTCCCAATTTCTCCCTTAGATACTCAAACGTATCTCTTGGAAGAGGTTTGGTGAAGATATCTGCAATCTGCTCTTTAGTAGGCACATACTCTAGCTTGACTTGCTTGTCTTGCACTTTCTCCCTTAGAAAGTGATAATTGATGGAAATATGCTTTGTCCTTGAGTGCATTACTGGATTTTTGGAAATACTTATGGCACTTGTATTATCACAAAATATGGATATGGGTTGTTCATGCCTGACTTTGAAATCCTCCAAGGTGGTTTTCATCCATAAAACTCTGTGTACACCCAGCCACTGCTGCTATGTATTCAGCCTCTGTTGTAGATAAGGAAACTGAAGGTTGTTTCTTACTTAACCAAGAAACCAAACTCTTTCCCAGAAAGAATGCTCTAGCACTAGTGCTTTTCCTGTCATTAATAATGCTTGCCCAATCTGCATCTGTATAAGCTGTGAGGGTGAAATCATCACCTTTGGGATACCAAAGCCCAAAGTCCATAGTGCCCTTCAGATATCTGAATATCCTCTTAACTGCTATAACATGAGAATATTTTGGAGCTGCCTGAAATCTTGCTACTAACCCAACTGCCTGCATGATATCTGGTCTGGTAGCTGTAACATATAATAAACTGCCAATCATTGATCTGTACAACCTCTGATCTACCGCTGGAGATTCATCATCTTTACTCATCTTGCACCCTGTAATCATTGGAGTACATATTGGTTTGTTGTCCATCATCCCAAATTTCTTCAAAATTTCTTTGATATACTTTCCTTGAGAGAGAAATACACCATATTTTGATTGAGCAATCTGAAGACCTAAAAAGAATGACAGCTCTCCAATCATAGACATCTCAAATTCCTTCTGCATGGTGTTAGCAAAAACTTTGCACATTTGAGTATTATTTCCCCCAAAAATAATATCATCAACATAGACAACCATAATCAACATATCATCATCTTCATTCTTAATATACAAATTGCTATCTGCCACACCTTTCCTGAAGCCTTACTCATGAAGATAACTGTCAAGTCTTGAGTACCAAGCCCTCGGTGCTTGCTTTAACCCATACAAGGCCTTTTTCAGTTTACACACATAGTCTGAGTGTTCTGAGAGAGACACTCCTTCTAGCTATTCTATGTAGACTTCTTCTACCAACACCCCATTTAGAAAAGATGACTTTACATCCATTTGATATGCCTTGAATGATTTGAAGCTTGAAAGGGCCAAAAACATTATGATAGCTTCAAGACGTGCAACAGGAGCAAACGTCTCTTCGAAATCAACACCTTCTACTTGAGCATAACCTTTGCAGACTAACCTAGCTTTGTTTCTGACAATTTTTCCATCCTCATTGAGTTTATTTCTGAATATCCATTTTGTGCCAATGACATTCTTGTCCTTAGGTCTTGGAACCAAATCCCAAGTTTCACTTTTCTTGATTTGATTTAGCTCTTCATCCATTGCTTTTACCCAAAACTTATTTGCACATGCTTCACTGAAATATTTTGGCTCAATCTGAGATAATAATGAAACATTTGTAGAATCATGTGAAGGAATGACTCTTCTTCTTATTTGCCTGCTATTTGGATCACCAATGATCAAATATTTGGGATGATGTTTCTGAACATATCGTGAAGGATTTTTGGGAAGTAGTTGTTGTCTTTCCTCTTCTTCATCTGAAACCTCTTTGAATTCTTCTTGACAAATTTCATCATTGAGTTCCTTGACTGGTTCTCTTATCCCTGTCTTTTCATCAACTGTTACATTTATGCTCTCTACAACTATATGAGTTCTTTTGTTGAAGCATTTGTAGGCCTTGCTTCTGCTGGAATATCCAAGAAAGATTCCCTCATCACACCTAGGATCAAACTTACCCAAATTTTGATCTTCCCTTTTGATGAAGCACTTACTCCCAAACACTTTGAAGTATTTTACTGTAGCTGGTCTTCCTTTCCACAACTCATAAGGAGTTTTATGATGATTGACTCTAAGTTTGTCCCTGGTGATAATGTAGACTATTGTACTGACTGCCTCTTTCCAAAATCCATCTGAAAGATTTGACTCATTTAACATAGCTCTAGCCATATTTTCAATAGTTCTATTTTTCCTTTCAACTACTCCATTTTGTTGAGGGGTTCTTGCTGCTGAATATTATCTTTTGATTCCTTGTTGCTCACAGTATTCTAAAAATTCATTTGAAGTGAACTCTCCTCCTCTATTTGATCTTAAGCATTTGATTCTCTTTTCAGTCTCATTTTCAATCATTTCTTTGAAAGCTTTAAATTTTTCAAAAGCTTTAGATTTTTCCTTGAGAAAAGTAACCCAAGTCATTATAGAATAATCATCTATAAACAACATGAAGTAGCTTTCTCCCTGAATGCTCTGAGTTCTGGTAGGGCCACATAAATCAGTATGAATAATATCCAATGGTTTTGAAGAGGTATACCCTTTTGATTTGAAACTGGTTCTGGTTTGTTTTCCATGTTGACAAGGACCGCAAACGATGTTATGGGGCTTTTTTATTTTGGGCAAGTCTCTAACTGCTTCCTTGTTACTAATATTGACAAGATTATCAAATCTCAAATGCCCCAATATTTTATGCCATAACCAACTCTCATCTTCTTGAGTTAGAAAACACTTTTCCTTTTTTATCTCACTTAGCATGTAAATATTGTTTGGAGTCCTTATAGCACTCGCAATGAGTTTTCCATTTTTTTCTTTACTTATCTCACATCTATCTGAAAAGAAAGATACTATGTGCCCTTGATCACAAAGTTGACTCACACTTAGAATATTATGTCTTAGGCCTTCTACATAAAGCACATTTTCTATTTTGGATTTCCCATCCAAACTAAGAGTCCCTTTACCACAAATTTTGGCTGACCTGTTATCTCCAAAACTGACTGTTCCTCTATTTGTTTCTTTTAAGACCAAAAACTTTTCCTTCTCACCAGTCATATGTTTTGAACAACCACTATCAAGATACCATTGTTCTACTTTGTCTTGAGCATGAAAAGCAGTTTGAACTATCATTGACTTAGATTTGATCTCATTTCTATTTTTAGTGAACTCAAGGCTAGATCTATCCAAACTGCACATCCTTGCTATATGCCCAAATTTCTTGCACTTGTAACACATGACATTTTTATTCATAAGAGGTGCAAGAGAGTTAACATTTTCCTTACTATGGCTCTTTAAAGACTTATTGCAATGCATAGCTTTGTGACCAAATTTCTTGCAGGAAAAACAATAGCCATGGAAAGTATTATGTAACCTGTTTTGAAGCCTTGGATGATTGTTCTTCTTATGACCAACTGGAATCCATCGCTCTTTAGGATGAAGATTGATCTTGCTCGAAGACCCTATTTCATGAATGGTGATACCATCCTTCTTTTGCTTTTCACATGGAGTATTATGTTTGAGAGCCAACTGTTCCAACTTCACTCTAAGAGACATAACCTCTTCTTCTAGTTTCTCGCAATCAGCTTCCTTTCCTTTTAGAGCCTCTGTCAGATCCTGTTCAACCTTCTTCCCTTCTTCAGCTAGAATTTTGAAGTCTATAACACTTTGAGATAATTCTAATCTTGTTATCTCTTCTTCCTAACATTGATGCTTGAGAATAGAATTCTCTTCCCTGAATTTCTCAAGCTTTCTCAAAGCCAAGAAGAATTCACCTTTGAGATTGAACTCAACCTCTTCATCTCTTTCTGAATATGTATGTTCCTCTGATAGATCCTTCTCCAAGCTATTAGGCTCTTTCTGGAGATACCCGCTCTGATACCAATTGAAGAACACAAGCTTATACTGAGAGGGGGGGTGAACAGTATAAGACTTAACCAATTAATAATTTTAACTTTAGATAGCAGAAGCATCGACACAACATTAATCAAGACAGAAAGCATCACACATTGAAGACCCATTTTTAACGTGGTTCACCCAAAAATGGTTGGGCTACATCCACAAAAAATTTTCTCTAAAAGTTATCTCAAAGTTCTTAGGAAATCCTTCCCAATTACAATGTTTATGAGCCTCGGCCCAAAGGAGATACCTTCCCCCAATCAGAATTTATAAGCCTCTACTCAAAGGAGATACCTTCCCCTCTGCTCTATAAATGATCCCTCAGAAGATCAACTGCCTCTACCTCTTGCTAGCACGTGGAACTCCTTTCCATCGAAGACCTCCTATCCTCAATGCTTAGCCTAAGAGACCTCTACCTTCTATGATCACATCCACAGTAGCTCAGCAACCAAATCTATCCTCAGGTTCTTCTCAAAGAACCAGAGCACCTCTATCCTCATACAGCAGCACTTAGAACAATTCACCATGACTCTTCGCTCACTCTGCACACTTCAACATCATCTCACCACTTCTGCACTCTCTGCGCTCTTTCGGTTGCATCTCACACACTTCGACGCACAACCAACGACCATACACTTGCTCTTCAACTCTCCAAATAGCCCTCCTTTTATAACAAAATTTTCATGATGAAAAATTTAATCTTAGTCGATTGTTATACCAAATGCAAACCCTAATCTTCATCGGCTACAAGCCCTAATCTTCGTTGGCTAATATTTGACTTTATCGGCTTCACTGCCTCTGTAACTCTTTTGAGCTTCTACCATGAAAATACAACATGTCACGATATCATGACACTTTTCGCTTTCTTAACCTCTTCTCAACTTGCACCCACGAAAGCAAAAAATGTCATGAAATTGTGACACTTTTGCTTCCTTGCACTCTTCTCTGTTTGCACTAGTGAAAACAAAACATGTCATGAAATCATGACACTTTCACTGCCTTGTGCTTTTCTATGCCTTACGCCTATGAAAATAGAACATGTCACGAAATCGTGACACTTTCACCTTTGAGCTCTTCCTCCTTGAATTTGTCATGAAATCACGATGCTTCTTCTTCCATGCTCTTTCGTTTTTCTTCTGTCACGAAATCATGACTCTTCTCCTGTTGAAGACCTGCTTTCTGTTTCTGTCGCAAAATTGTGACACTTTCTCCAACCGTATGCTACCATCTCAATCTGTCATGAAATCATGACACTTTTTGCATCCGTAAGCTTTCTCTTCAACCTGTCACGAAATCGTGACATTTCTTACTTCAAAACCTTTCCTTTGCTACATGTCATGAAATCACGATAGTTCTTGCTTGGAACATTTTCATCTGCAGCATGTCGCAAAATCGTGACAGTTCTCACTTCGAACTCTGCAGCATGTAGCAAAATCGTGACAGTTCTCACTTTGAACTCTGTAGCATGTCATGAAATCGTGACACTTTTTGTGTTACTTTCTCTCTCTTCGAACTTGTCATGAAATCGTGACAATTCATACTACAGACTCTCTCTTCTGCATTATGTTGTGAAATCATGACACTTTTTCTTTCGGACTCTCTCTCCTGCAACATGTCGCAAAATCATGACACTTTTTCGTTCATACAACCTTCCTTGTAATATGTCATGAAATCGCAACATTTTTGACTTCATACATTCTCTCTCCTCTTTGAGTCATGAAACTGCGACATGTCGCGATATCGCGAGACTTTTCTAACTTGCTTTCTCTCTCCTGCTTAAGTCGCGAAAATGCGACATGTTGCGATATCGCGACACTTTTATAAACTTACGTTCTTTCGAACCTGTCAGCTCGGGGTTTGCAAAAGACCTTTGAAACTGTCATGCCGTAACCTTCATAAAAACAAATTATTTGACATCAAATCAAATTCCTTCAAAAGCTTCTTGACATCAATGACAACTTATGTACTTGAGCAAAGGCAATGTACCCAAAATACCCAAAATTGCCAACATAAGGGGCAACAAAAATGAAACTATCAAGCCCAACCTCATCCTACGCAATATGAGCAGTGCAACAATAATAAAAGGGGTAAAAATAAGGAATAGCACCCACCTCACATATTCACTCACTTATTAGAGTCGTTGGATTTGATTTTTTATCAATTATGTGAGGCTAAGGCTATACACTAACCCAAGGTTAATTTAATGTACCCTAATCATACTAAGCCTAAAGGCTATAAGGACGATCAATATTACATCTTTAATCAATCGAAAGGCCATGACTTTGAGGTATGTTGGTATTTCAAACATCTTATGCAAAATATGTTCAAAATAGGTACGTTTCTTGTCAAAAACCCACAAGTGACTGACAATCAAAATATGGGGATTTACAAAAATCCTCTAACAAATCATGAGGCACCAAAGAATAATGTTGGCCAATCAACCAAGTATGCATCGAACCACCAACCTAGGGGTTCATTAGAATGGTCAATGTTATCATAAGAAATGTGAGGTATGAATGACCAAATCAACCTTTGACACCCATTAGATTCCAAGATGTACCTCCTCCAAGGCCATCCCAGCATGTGTTAGGCCCACCAACTAGACCAGTGGTGACCATCAAAAGTAGGTTAGTCCAAAACCTACAGACAACTCTAGCAAAGTTGTTAATTTATGAGCTAATTCAGTAGTCTCCTAAGCATAGGGAGATGCTTATGGACATCCTAAGGTCCATATAAGTGCAACCTCAGGATCCCTAAGTGTTTACACACTTCATGGAGCATGTGCAATAGTGCCAGGAATCGATCATATACTTTCATGATCATAAAGTCAAAATGATTTCCACTGTTATAGCAGACCCACCATTGCATATTATTGCATGTGTGAATCACAAACTATTCAAGCAGGTTTTGATTGACACGGGGTCATCAATAAATATTATAACTACCAAGGCATTAACTCACTTGAAGTTTCCCAAGATGCATATCATCCCTTCTACCTTCATGTTGAGAGCTTTCAATGATGCATTATGATCAACGGTCGGTACTATAGTTTTACCTATCCAGGTAGGACTGAAGACCATCCTGGTGATGTGTCACATAATCGAAGGTGATATGCAATATAACATACTTCTAGGTAGGCCTTGGATCAGAGAAATGTGTTGCATCCCTTCTATTCTACATCAATGTATCAAATACATTCATGAGGGATAGGTTCACATGGTGCCTTCATATGAAGAACCCTTTAAATACGTGAATCTAGTAGATTTATCGATAAATCTACTAAATACTATGCAAATTCCCAAGAGGTAAAATTAAAGAAAAGTGACCATAAATACTATGGAGCCACCCGACAAATACTATGCAAACATCTTGGTGGAGACTGACCCAGAACACATTCCAAGAGCTAACTTGGACAATCAAAGTCATGAAGCTACCAACAATATTGGTATACACATCTAGAGTCTAGACACAACTATAGACATAAAATCAGAAGTTGCTTTTGAGGACGTGCATGCATTATCCATCATCAAAAGTAATGGATCAAACTATGATTCTGGAACATATGACACTGAGTTATCCTCAAACAATGAACAATCCAAGGATGAAACCAATTTGGTCTAATTGGGTCTTGCACTTTTGCATCATATTTTACCTTTGGAATCAATAAGTATGAGCGAAGAGCCCTTCGATGACGATGATGACTATCAAGAGATAGCCTACATGGGGCTTCATTTGGAGCATCACCTGATTCCATTAGGTAGAGGTGAGGGTCTTTATTACGACAGTGAAGATGAATATGAAACAGATAGAGCCTATTTAGGACCTCCCTAATCGAGTCATTGTAATGTGCTAAACTGTTGAGGAGATGTACATAGGGATCAATCTCCATCCTCGCCTTAGGGGAATATCATCGAATCTTAATGTGATTTATCACATGGTATTTTCTAATCCACCAATGTACATGGAGCTCCTTAAGCCCAATGATCCCATCTGATAGTCTATCCATGGACCAGATTCGAAGATCCCCATACCCCCAGAACCACATCTCGGGGATGGAAGTTTTGCTAATGTTGAGTCATGTGCACGTGGTCCTGGAGACATGATCCATTCCATAAATATGATCTCCATTGATTTGACCACTCCGATCCACAATCTAGCTGATCCTTCCATGCCATTGTGTCTTAATGTAGATGATATTGATTGGGACCATGCTGATTCACCTCTAGATCTTGAAGATTTCTTCCCTAATGAAGACATGCTGCAACCTTTCCATTTTGCACCAGGCTATGCACATGATGTCTATTATGTTGAGGATGCTTCCTATGAGAAACCTATAAACCTAGCAAATGATATCCACTTAATCCCTACACCTCATCAGCTTGAGGAGGGATCCCATATGTCAGTAGAGGAAACCTTTGAAGTGGATATCAGTAATGATCCCACTAATCCTAAGAAGGTTAAATTTGGAGAAATTTTGACTCCTGATGAGTGTGCCAACCTCATACCTCTACTAAAAGAGAGACGTAATCTCTTTTCTTGGACTTATAAGGACATGTCGGGTCTAGATCTGAAATTGGTTACACATAACCTTTCAATAGATCTATCAAAGAAACTAGTTAAGCAAAAACTCAGGAAGATGCATCCAATAGTAGCCTTAATGGTTAAGGATGAATTGCAAAAGCTACTAGATGTAGAGTTTATCATTTCCATCGACTATCCGGAATGGGTATCAAACATGGTTCCTGTAGGAAAACCTGATGGAAGGATCCACATCTGTATGTATTTTAGAGACCTAAATAGGGCAACACAAAAGAATTCATTTATGTTGCCAAACATAGATGCTCTCATAGATGCAACTACGGGTCATGAGATGCTCTCCTTAATGGGCAGTTTTTCTGGTTACAACCAAATTCAGATTAAGCCTGAAGACCAGCATAAAATTGCATTCATAATGCCATGGAGGACATTTTGTTACAAGGTTATGCCATTTGGCCTTAAGAATGTTGGTGCTACATATCAACGGGTTATGCCATATATATTTCATGACTACATGCATAATATCTTAGAAGATTATATCAATGACTTGTTGGCAAAGTCATTGCTACGTGAAGAGCATGCTGAGGTCCTGAGAAAAGTCTTCGATCATCTGATAGAGCATAATGTCAGGTTAAATCCTAAGAAGTGCATATTTGGCATAACTTCAGGAAAGCTCTTAGGATTCATCATTTCAAAATGAGGCATCGAAGTTGATCCAACAAAGGTCAAGGCTATTTTAGAAATGCGTCCCCCCATGAACATCAAAGAATTAAGAATCCTACAGGGCAAAGTAGCATCCATAAAGTGATTTATCATAAAATTATCAAATAAATATCAACCCATGAATTAACTGCTACACAAGGGGGTCTCATTCAACTAGGATGAGGACTTGTTGGTCACGAATCTGCCACAGGAAAGGATTTTATGCTAAATGCACCCTAGACCCGACCAACATTGAAAGGCTGGGAGAAAGAAATGTCTCCCAGACCAATCTCCAGAGAGGGCTGGTTCCCTTACTAAATCTAAGCTTGATTAAGACTAAAGTTGTAGGAAAGGAATTATAAATGTGCAGAGAAAGAAATAAAGGGAAATATAGCCGTAGGCTGAATTTATCGGATCGGGAAAGATTAGTAGCGAGAATCTAACTTCAAGTACGCAGTAACAACATATAATAATAGAATATCAACGTAATTCACTTACAACCTTGCGCAGAAAACCTCCAAGATCGCATTCCAGAACTCACTTCCTCACTAGCAATATTCAAACTCGGATGCAGAATTGAAATCAAGTAGCAGATTAGAAAGACGAGCTTAAATTAGGAATGCATATGACAGAAGGAAAAATCACACAAACAGACGCTTGAAAAATTAGAGGCCAAATATCTTTCATTCATGCAAAGAACTTGAAAGCTTTCAAGCAAAAGTCTCTCAAACTCTCGATCCCTCTTTCTGAGATCTACATTGATTTATATAGAAGTCTTGCTTCTTTACAACATTAAAAATATGCAACGAACTTCCTCGAGATCTACAAAATGTGCAACAGAAACAAGGAAATGATCCCCTTAAACCAGCCTCGGAGAAACCAGAAATTGAATGAAATAAGGAGTCGATCGTCTTCATTAAATGGTCGTTCTTGAAACATGCTTGAACCATTAGAAAAATCATGAACAGCAGCTTTGGATAATGGAAATCTTTAATTCTGGTGGCTTGGACACGTTCTTCTACCTTGCTCGCATTGGAAAGCAGCAAAACATTTAATTCTGGAGTGCTTTTAATCCTTGGAAATCGCAAAACTTCATCGGGCCGTTTGAACTACTTTCTGGCATGAAACTGTAATAGGTCACGAAAACGCGACATGTCACGAAATCACGACATATCTAGCTCCTTAGTTTCCTTCACCACCTTAGCTCACGAAAACGCAATGCGTCATGAAATCATGACGTTCCATACTATTATGCTCTTTCTTCGCTCTATTTTCATGAAAATGTGACAAGGCACGATTTCATGACGTTCTTCATCCATGTTATTCTCTTCGCTGCTTCAAACCGCAAAAACATGACAAGGCACGATTTCGCTACACCTTTCTCTCTTTTGGCTGTGTCTCACTTATACGTCATGAAAACAAGACAAGTCACGCTTTCACTACGTTCTTCCATCGACATCTTTGTTTTATCTCCAGGTCACGAAAACCAAACAAGTCACGAAATCGCTACACTATCTTCTCGCTGCTCAATCTTCTCTTCTAAGTCATGAAAATCTGACATGTCACGATTTCACGACAATTTTCATCCACCCTATACGGTCCTGCTTCTAACCTGCGAAAACATGACACTCTTGCCTCAAGTGGTTCGTTAATCTCCATCATGTCGCGAAATCATGACAGGTTCTATCTCCTTGGACTTTACTGCTCTTGACCACGAAAATTCATCATGTCACGAAATCATGACATTCCATACAATTTGGCTGCCTCTTTGCTTCCTCTTCACGAAAACGCGACATGTCACGAAATCGCTACAATTCTTTGCACTTGGTCCTTTCGCCCCAATATGTCATGAAATCACGACGTTTCCATGTTGCTGGACTTCATCTCCACAAATGTCATGAAATCGCGACGCCTTTCATGCCTTATGCTTTCTGTTTCCACTTTGCCGCGACCATGCAACACGTCGCGATTTCGTGACGTCTTTCGCCTTTTGTGCCTTGTTCATTATTCTGTCGTGATATCGCTACAAAGTTTATTGTCATCACCCTTTGCTTAGTTATGTCGCGATTTCGTGACCTTTTCTCTTACTATACTCCATGGCCATTGTAAGTCGCGAAAATGCGACATGTCGCGATTTCGTGACAATTTTGCTGCGCTACCTCCGTTGACCATTTTGACCATGATTTTGGAACACGTCGCGAAATCGTGACAACTTTGCTGCTTAGCCCTTTTCTGCCTTTTGCACCGTGAAACTGTGACAGGTCACGATTTCGTGACACCTTTGCTTTTGACTTCTCTCTCCTCAATAGACCCGCGATAACGCGACATGTCGCGATATCGCGATGGTTTTGAAACTGTGCTCTCCATGCTGCTTTTTGTCGTGATATCGCGACAGTCTTCGGACTTAGCTTTTTTTTGCATCAAAACCCTGTAAAGGAGTGAGAACTTCAACATCTTATGCATGAATAATCAACAATCAAAATAATGTGGCAAAAATGCCAACATTCTTGGCGGCTCGCGGGGTATACAATTCTGCTTGTATGCACGAATCCAGGCCTGAATCCATTGGGCAACAGAGTCAAGAAAAACTGAGAACAGAAAGCTGGTTGATGGGGTACATCTCGGCGGACTGCTGCAACAACTCTTGTTGAATGACTGAAAACTCAAGGAATCTGTATTTGGCTTAGCTGACCAGGTGTTGTAAAAGAATCTCCATGAAAGCACCAGGGGTTGCAAAATGGAAATGAATGAAATAAGTGGAGTGAGGACTATGGAATGGAAATGGTAAATGATGGAATGGTGGAGTGGGGGGAGTGATACGGTAGATACAGTAACAGAGTGCTTCTGTGCTACCAGCTGCTATGAAAGGGAAATGGAAGTGAATGGAATAATGGAATGGAAGTGGAAGAGATGACAAATGTGGGATGAACTGTGGATAAATGCTAAAACAACAATGAAATTAGAAGAAAAGGAAAAGAAGAAACGGGAATATCAAGAAGGGAAAAAGAAACAACAACAGTGGCTTGATTACTTGCAGAAGAAAAAGGAGTAGGAGAAGAAGGGAATAAAGAGGGGAAGGGAAGAAATAGAGAGGAAGCCACTAACTACTGGGAAGGAAGAAGAAAAAAGAAAGAAATACGTACCTGCGGGCTCGCATGCAAAAAGAGCCGAAGTTGACAGAGGAAAACAATACTTTTTTTTTTCTGTTTTCTTTTTGCTTTTTTTTTTTTTTACTATATACAAAAGTTTACGACATGATTGGCATGTCGCCACCACAAACCCAGTCTCAAGGGGTTATCCGGTGAATCTGTAGTGTCCGAACCAAATCTGATTGTATTTTAGTTGATCTTCAGTTTTTGGAACAGAGGACCTAGACATCATTCTTGCTGACTCTGGCTTGCTCACCATCTGCTTGAGACAGTGGTGTCTGGAGCTGCACTTGTTCATTACTGGATTCAGAATCAATTCAGGTTCAACCCCAAGTTTTTCCATTGCATTATTTGTACAGGTCGCTCCATCAAAGTACAACGTCCAGAATTGATCAGGCACAGAGTCTTGATCAGGAAGCATCTTCAGTTCAACCTCTTCAGGCTGCTTTGTAATGGAATAACAACCAATTTCGGTCTCAAGCATGGCATTGAAATCAAGCATGGAAAACCCATCTTCCAACTAAAGCTCATCTACCAAAACCTCATTCATCAAATCAGAACCCTCTAACTCTTCGGTTAGCATGTTGACGATTGCATGGTCTTTCCTGCTTCATCCAACCTTTCAATATGAAAAGAGGAAGGTTTTTCATTATGAATCCGGAGTCTCTTTCCTTTGAAAGGGATCTCCAAGTGGGAATAATCCAGTGCAAGGTAACCTCCCAACTTTGCAGTAAACTCTCTGGATAAGCACATACTGAAATACGGTTCTAGATCGACCACAACTATCTCCTGAATGACTGTAATCTGAGGCATAGTGTGTAAAACAATCGGGACATCCTTGATTACACCCACCATTTTCATAGGAGTACCATCTAACTGCAAGACTCCAGGGCTACTTCATGTGTATTCCATACCCATAACTTCGCAAACTGCCTTTGGCATGACAGTTGTAGCGGCTCCAGAGTCGATCATGCAGTTATGCACGATCCAACCCTCTATTTGCAGTGATAGATAAAACGGGGGTGGTCTATTTTTACCAGTGATAGAAGTGGTTAAAGCTTGAGCATAAATTGTCTGGGTAGGACCTTTCTCACTATCCTTCATAGATTTCAAATATTCTTGCAATAAATCTACCTGCCCAGGCAATTGCAATGCATCGTAAAGACTAACCTTAGCTGGGGTCTTCTTCAGTTCTTCGACAATGTTGTATGCAACCGCAACAGATTCCTTCTTTTCAATGGGGTGATCATATCTGCTCCGATACTGCTGAGTGGCTTCTACTCTCAGCCTCTTCGTCAATGAAGGGTACTTCAACTTTTCTCTAGCTTGCTCCTCTGCTTCTGATCTTGCCTGTGCAGTTGCGGCCTTTTCTTGTACTCTGTGTGGAACAGGATCTTTCGATAAAACAGGTGCATCTAGCTTTGAAACTGGCACAGGAGTTTTCACTTGTTTTCTTCAAATCAGCTGGCACTTTTAATGGCTCTAACTCAGCAAGATCTATTGTAACAGGCTTCTTTCCAGTCCTTGTGAGAACCGAAACTTGCTCTTCCGATGGAACCATTAAGCTATGGCCTACCTCAGAGATCATATTGACTTGCCCTCCCGAAGAACTAGCAGCCAATGTCTGCACATAATTCAAATGAACCATGCAAGTGTCTTCTCCATGTGGATCATTGCATGTCGAACACCAATATGTTCTTTCAGCAAGGACTGCATCTTCATTTGCCAAAACAGATCGAGTTCTTCTCGGGTGCTTTGCTTGTTGAAGCAGCTTGTTCTCTAGTAATCGGCGGGGGTTGAAATCTCCTAGGCTGGAAATCTCGCTCAGCTTGCTTCCTTTCAATAAGCGTGATCTTATTACCCATTGCTCTTATTGCAGAATTGGCAGATTTTACCTCTTGCAAGAGTGTCGTATAAGGATCAGGATTTACAGGCGTAGGAGGTGCTGGTAAGGGCAAAGGTGCTGGTGGTGCCGGTAATGCTGGGAATGAAGTGGAAGTAGGGAATGGCAGAATGTTGGGTGCAGGCAACTGGGGATTTGCTGAAGTAGAGAGCTGAGGAACTGGGATAGGTGCAATTTGAGGTGCATTGGAATTCCATGATGGAACAGGGTACATAGAAGACATAGATTGCGAAAAAGAACTAGGATATAAATGTTGTGGAATATCAGGTAAAATGGGCATTGCTACCTTTGGGGGAAGCCTATCGATTGCAATCAAGTCCGCCTCCACCTTTTGTGCTTGCTCGAACAGTTTCGGGAAGGTCATCACATTGGACCTGCTCGATCGCCAAGCCAATGTCTGTATTGAATGCTCGAAGGTAGTAGAACGTAGCTTGCTCAGGGGTAGGGCGAAGTCCTTCAGGCACTCGCTGCCAGCTTCTGGTGAAACGAACATTGAAATCTGCTATTGCCTCCTGTGGGTGCCTCTGGATTGCGTTAAACTGATGCAACAATGAAAATGGGTCAGCCTGTTCATGAAAATTCTTCACTAACAATTCTCCTAGCTGATCCCAGGATGCAATAGTGCCTGGTTGCAGAGATCGATACCAAGTACAACAATTTTCCTCTCAAGGATAACACTAATAACTTCACCATCACATCTTCGTCTGTTATATCATGAATGGCTGCCAGAGAAGCTACATCATGAATATGTTCGTATGCAGTCTTTCCCGTACCATCATAGGTTGGCAAGGCTTTCAAAGCAGCCTGGGGAACTGGATTTTGAGCCTACAAATTCAAGGCCCCTGAGCTGTTCCATGCTGAAAACTGTCGGGGTGGAGGATACTGGGCCATTGGGACTAGTGTATGTAATTGAGAAGATGGAAAACTAGTAACAATACCAGGGATTTGTGTGGATATGGCAGATGATGCAAGCGATGGGGAAACCAACCTAGAGTGTTCACCTCTTTTTGTGCTGTCAAGTTCAAAAAACTCAACAAGATCTTCAACTTTTTTGGACTTTGATCTCGTGATCATGAAGTACAGCTTTCACTGGCATCCACGTTCAGAGATTTTTGGGTACTGTAGAGTCACCAAATGTTCTAACTATACGGCATGAAGGCGAACATTAAACCCTCAATACTATGGGATCTTTCTGAGACAGAAATAGTCTGTCCCACCGGGCGTGCCAAAAATTGTTGGTCACGAATCTGCCACAGGAAAGGATTTTCTATGTCTATGCACCCTAGACCCGGCCAACATTGAAAGGCCGGGAGAAAGAAATGTCTCCCGGACCAATCTCCAGAGAGGGCTGGTTCCCTTACTAAATCTAAGCTTGATTAAGACTAAAGTTACGGGAAAGGAATTATAAATGTGCAGAAAGAAATGGGAAATATAGCCATAGGCCAAATTTATATGATCGGGAAAGAAATTAGCAAGAATATAACCTCAAGTACGATTAACAACATATAATAGAAGATATCAACGTAATTCACTTACGACCTTGCATAGAAAACCTCCAAGATCGCATTCCAGAACTCACTTCCTCACTAGCAATATTCAAACTCGGATGCAGAATTGAAATCAAGCGAGCAGATAAGAAATACGAGCGTAAATTAGGAATGCATGAAATACGAAGGAAAAATCACACAGAGAGTTGCTTGCAAAACCAGAGGCCAAATATCTTTCATTCATGCAAAGAACTTGAAAGCTTTCAGCAAAAGTCTCTCTCTCTCGATCCCTCTTTCTGAGATCTACATTGATTTATATAGAAGTCTTGCTTCTTTACAACATTAAAAATATGCAACGAACTTCCTCGAGATCTACAAAATGTGCAACGAAACAAGGAAATGATCCCCTTAAACCAGCCTCGGAGAAACCAAAAATTGAATGAAACAAGGAGTCGATCGTCTTCATTAAATGGTCGTTCTTGAAACATGCTTGAACCGTTAGAAAAATCATGAACAACAGCTTTGGATAATGGAAATCTTTAATTCTGGTGGCTTGGACACGTTCTTCTACCTTGCTCGCATTGGAAAGCAGCAAAACATTTAATTCTGGAGTGCTTTTAATCCTTGGAAATCGCAAAACTTCATCGGGCCATTTGAACTGCTTTCTGGTGCAAAACTGTAATAGGTCGCAAAAACGTGACATGTCGTGAAATCGTGACGTATTTCTGCTCCTTAGTCTCCTTCGCCACCTTAGCTCACAAAAATGCGACGCATCATGAAATCATGATGTTCCATACTATTATGCTCTTTCTCCACTCTGTTTCCATGAAAATGTGACAAGGCGCGATTTCACGACGTTCTTCATCCATGTTGTTCTCTTCGCTACTTCGAACCATGAAAATATGACAAGGCATGATTTCGCTACACCTTTCTCTCTTTTGGTTGTGTCTCACTTATACGTCGTGAAAACAAGACAAGTCGCGCTTTCGCTACGTTCTTCCATCGACATCTTTGTTTTATCTCTGGGTCACGAAAACCAAACAAGTCGCGAAATCGCTACACTATCTTCTCGCTGCTCAATCTTCTCTTCTATGTCATGAAAATCCGACATGTCACGATTTCGTGACAATTTTCATCCACCCTGTACGGTCCTGCTTCTAACCTGCGAAAACATGACACTCTTGCCTCAAGTGGTTCTTTAATCTCCATCATGTCGCAAAATCGACAAGTTCTATCTCCTTGGACTTTACTACTCTTCGACCGCAAAAATTCATCATGTCGCGAAATCGTGACATTCCGTACAATCTGGCTGCCTCCTTGCTTCCTCTTCATGAAAACGCGACATGTCATGAAATCGCTACAATTCTTTGCACTTGGTCCTTCCGCCCCAATATGTCGTGAAATCGTGACGTTTCCATGTTGCTGGACTTCATCTCCACAAATGTCGCGAAATCGCGATGCCTTTCATGCCTTATGCTTTCTGTTTCCACTTTGCCGCGACCACGCAACACGTCGCGATTTCGCGACGTCTTTCACCTTTTGTGCCTTGTTCAATATTCTGTCGTGATATCGCTACGAAGTTTATTGTCAACACCCTTTGCTTAGTTATGTCACGATTTCGTGACCTTTTCTCTTACTATACTCCATGGCCATTGTAAGTCGCGAAAACGCGACATGTCGCGATTTCGCGACAATTTTACTGTGCTACCTCCATTGACCATTTTGACCGCGATTTTGGAACACGTCGCGAAATCGTGACAACTTTGCTGCTTAGCCCTTTTCTGCCTTTTGCGTCGCAAAACTGTGATAGGTCACGATTTCGCGACACCTTTGCTTTTGACTTCTCTCTCCTCAACAGACCCGCGATAACGCGACATGTCACGATATCGTGACGGTTTTGAAACTGTGCTCTCCATGTTGCTTTTTGTCGCGATATCGCGATAGTCTTCGGACTTAGCTTTTTTTTGCATCAAAACCTGTAAAGGAGTGAGAACTTCAACATCTTATGCATGAATAATCAACAATCAAAATAATGTGGCAAAAATGCCAACGAGACTATCGAGCAGCCTTTGCTGAGATTAAGTAATACCTAGTGATGTCGTCAATGCTAGCTCCACCAAGGCCAGATGTTCCATTCTTGTTGTATATATCAGTGACTGACTTTCCATTGGAAACTATGTTAGCCCAAAAGAATGTGCAAGACAAAGAACAAGCTAGATATTACATTAGCCGAACCTTGGTAAGTTATGAGCTAGGATATGCATACGTGGAAAAGCTATGTTTAGCAGTAGTGTTCGCTACAAAGAAATTATGACACTTTATGTTAATTCAGATGATGTATGTCATATCAAAACAAAATCCTTTATAGTATATGATGAGTAAGACATATCATAATACATGTACTACGAAGTGGATCATGCTATTGACAAAATTTGATTTGGAATTCATAAGCCAAAAGTCCATTAAGGGACAGGTCATAGTTGATCAACTGGCTAAGGCACCTCTCAAAAATAGTAGGCCCCTCACCATAGAGCTTCTTTATTATGCAGTATTTGCCTTATTAGAAGCACCCAAACCTGAGGAACCAGATAACAAAGTCGATATGACCTTGTTCTTTGATGGTTTGAAGTGTGAACAAGGGGGTGGTGCAGGAATAGTGTTGTTCATGCCAGAAGGATCTCTAATGCCCTTGTCGTTCAAGTTGGATTTTCCTTGCACTAACAATAATGTTGAATATGAAGCCCTAATTTTGGGTCTCCAAATAGTTGTTGCCATGAAGATCAAAAGGCTAAATATCTTTGGCAATTCCCTTCTCATTGTTAACCAAGTTAAAGTATTATTTCAATATCGATGTCTGATATTGAAAGCTTACTAGGATCTTGTTGACATTTATCTAGCTTAACTAGAATGATATGATATTGAGGCAATCCCTCGTTTTTCCAATAGATTTGCAGACACAATGGCATCTTTAATCCCTCAGAATATGTCTACCGATTTCACTACCATCCATGTAAAAAATTTGTCACACTTTGTTGTGTAGCATGAAGCATTGGATAACAAAGAGTAAATCAACATGATTCATGTAGAACCAAACCATGAATGGTTTTAGAGAGCCAGAGACTTTCTCAAGAGAGCATCCTGGGAGTCATTGATCTCGTAGGATCC
Source organism: Wollemia nobilis (assembly GCA_028583015.1). NCBI lineage: Eukaryota > Viridiplantae > Streptophyta > Pinopsida > Araucariales > Araucariaceae > Wollemia > Wollemia nobilis. The sequence goes on from JAQPPZ010002068.1 coordinate 4,694,277, forward strand.
TATGGGGAGTGGTACTACCATTTACCACAAGGTTGTTTCCCAGTCTACATTGGCAAATATGGAACCGTAGGGGAACATGTTGTCTTGTCAGTCAAATTCAAAGCTTATCATAACTGGACGTCACAGATACATGAATTTCTTAGACTTGGTGTAATACCTCAAGGATTTTTGCATGTTGTGAAGCACACATTTAAACAGAAAGTGATAAAGTATGTCTTGTTAGTAGACATCCTATATCATAGAAGCTATGATGAAGTTCTCCTTCATTGTCTTGAGCCCATCTTGGGAAATTTTGCAAGCTTACGATGGTACACGTGATGGCCATTTCAACGGCATGGCTATCGTCAAACGCATCCTTCGCATGGGTTATTATTGGCCCACTATGGAGAAGGATTACAATGTGTATGTCAGGAAATGTGTTAAATGTCAGTATCATGCTAATATTACGCACTTGCCATCATAGGCCTTACAACCCATTCAAGCGGCTTGACCATTTTATTAGTGGGGATTTGATCTCATTGGTAATATCTCTCATTTGTCATTGGGTTGGCATACATTCATTATTATGGCTACTGAGTATTTTACTAAATGGGTGGAAGCCATTCCCTTAACAACGAAAATTGGAGCACGTATTGCTAAGTTCATACTCACTACTATCATAAGTCATTTTGGGATACCATCCAAGATAGTCTTGGATAATGGAACGTCATTAAAAAAAAAACTATGAGAGCTTTGAAGTCTAAGTATAGAATCAAATACAACTTTGCGACTCTATATTACCTGCAAACAAACGGGTAAGATGAAGCTTCAAATAAGACAGTGGGTACAAGAGCACCATAAATATTGGCACATCCAGCTACCCCTTGCATTATGGGCTTATAGGATTCGGACACCCATCAGGGCAACTCCATTTTCACTAGTATATGGTGCTGAGGTCATTATGTCCTTAGAGTTGGATATTCCAATGATGTGTGTCATATTGAAATAGTTCATTGATGACGACACTGCATGGTAATCTTGCCTAGATCAATTGACACTACTTGATGAATGTCGCATGAATGCCCTTGAGCACCTCTGTTTTTATCAAGAGAACTTAAAATGAGCCTACAATAAAAAAGCCCATCTGAGAGACTTTGAATTTGGTGATCTTGTGCTAAAAGAGAACCAACAGAACTCGAATTTTCCACCAGAACTATGAGATAAATTTACGACTAACTGGTTAGGTCCTTATATGATCTCTGAGAAGATTGGACCTGGGACATATTTCTTGACATCGCTGGAAGGAATTGAAGAGTATGAACCTCTCAACATCCTTCATATTAAAGCATTTTATGCCTAAAACCATCAAAAGGCTCCAAAGGCATCTGTAAGCCCTTTGGTCATTCAGTAAAGGCTCCAAAGGCATCTGTAAGCCCTTTGGTCAATTTTTAAAAAAAGGGTCCAAAGACATCTATAAGCCCTTTGGTCAATTCCAAAAAGCTCCAAAGGTATCATAAGCCCTTTGGTCAATTCATAAAATGCTCCAAAGGAATATAAAACCCTTTGGTCAAATCAAAATTTCAAAAATCCATAAAAATTTAAAAAAAATAATAAAATTCTAAAAACATTGCATTTTCGCATTTCATTTGCATCATGCATTTCATTTTCCACATGCATTTCATTTTTGCATTGCATTTAGGCATATCCATCCGCAACACTTGCATTAGGATGAATTGTGTTTACAATATTACAAACGACACCACGTTTGTGTTTCAATTATGCATCTATGCATTATCTTTTTCATCCATTTATCACCCTTGTGATTAATTGTGTTTTTCAACACAACCCATTTTGTTTCTATGAAGAATATACTAGGGCTTTCTATTCATTCAACCATACCTAATGGTCTTCTCAGGAGTTTAGTAGAAAGCATGCTTTGCTTTTGTATATGAGGTCTAGTTTTGATAGCACTTAGCATATCAAAATCCTATCACTAATCAAATGTATTTAAACAATCCTACTTAGGGTAAGGAAGGAATAAAACTACAAAAGTGGTTTGGGTCACCTTAGGTGAAAGGTTTTGTTACTTGCTTATTTTGTGAGGCACAATGGTCTAGAGTAGTGGTCATTGGCAAAAGGACAAGCTTGCCCCCTACCCAAATAAATTCCTTGCTTACAAATGAAGGAGAAATATCCCAGAATGATATCCCTGAAATATATCCCAAAGTGAAATTTCCAAAGTTAAATCCTCAAAAGTCAAATCAAATCAAGATCAAGTTTTATCAAAGAAATCCTATCAATATCAAATCCCTTGCTCAAAGAAAAAAAAAAGAAATGTACAAAAATAAACAGTGGTTTTTATCACTTAAATATAAGTACAAAATAAACAATAATTTTTGTCACTATATATGAGCAAGTATCCCAATAAAATGAAGAAAATAAGGGGGTGAGCTTGAATCCCTAGAATTATCAATGCTTGAAAGCCATAGAGTGATCCTCAATCTCAGCAATGGGCTAAAAGAATCCCGCCTGTCATTGAAGGGGTAGTTCTAAGCAATTTACAAGTGAGCTAGCTTTAGGTGGCCTAGATTGCCTAGTGGTCTAGTCTAACTGAATCCAAACCTAGGATGAGGTGCATATTTGAGGATCCCCAATCTTAGCAATGGGCTGAAAGAATCCTACCTAACATCGGGGTATGATTATGTTTTACCTAATATATTCATTTGCACACACAGGGGTAATGAATAGCTTGGTCTTTCATAGCGAAAAAATTATTTTTTAGAAGTCTATTATGGTCATTATAAAACTTTTTATTATACAACTAGGGTGTTTGTGTTTCACGAAAAACCTCAAAAATTCCCAAAAAGCAACAACCAACTTCCAATGCAATCATCAAATATCAAATTTCTCTTTATAAGATTTTGTTTATTAAAGACTGTTCATAATATAGGTTAGATACCAAATGGATGTTAGAAATGATATTTAAATGGCCACTAACTATGTTACGCATATTCTTTTAACTTGCAAGAGATTATGAATAAAAACAATACATCATTGCATCTCACATATGGGTGTCTAATTGATTAATTCTTATAATAAGATACAGCAATTACAATCCATGATTGTTATACATTCAGTGGTATCATCCATTATATTGATAAATCCATATTACATTCATACATTATGTTTTAGTGATTAAAGCATACATTTTCATTTCCATATATCATCATAGAAAAATTATGCAATACATACAAGGCATAAACTATGTCATAGCAGCATAAATTAAATGCATACAAGTGAAGCAAAATATACATGCTTTTAACATCAAAATATGGCATTCATATGCCTCCATCATAAGTAGTGCATCTACATACATAACTCATAACATCTAATCATCTATAGCATAAGATATATAGTGCATGTCATCCATACATCACATCATATAGCATTAAATCAATATAAGCATTGCATCCATGTACATGACATAAACATAAAACACCAAAAATAAAGTACACATGTAACGAGATGAATTGTCAAATTAGATATATATATATGTGTGTGTGTGTGTCAAATTTACATCATAGCAGGGCACATCAAAATACCCACAGGCTATAGCTGTGTAGGTCCTCAGACCTTACACTAAAATGGTACAAGTGGTAAAATGTGTGCCATGCCAATATGCTAGCTCTAGCCTGCACCCTCTAATCCCCCTTCATCGGAGCTCTCTTCGCCTCTCTCATCCACATCCCTAGGGGCCTACTCTAGAACCTACTGTGGGTCTTGTTGTGGATCCTATGCTTAGTTTGGACCAATTGTACTCAATGCATGCGAGGTAGTCCTTCGTCTAGATCGAGCACTAGACTGCCCTATCTCCCTGGTCCTGGTCCTACTTCGATGTGACCCTGTAGTAGTTGTCCTCTCTGAAACCTGCCCACCTAGTAGTCTAATAACACCCTTCAACTAGGCGTTGTGAGCTACATCTTTTGTATGTTGATCATTACCCTCCTCCATGAGGGTACGTTGTTGTTAGTCAAAAAGTGACTAACTACAAAAAATGGTTGATGCACCTTTTTTGCATATTTTCAAAGACCGAAGTAGCCCATATGCTAAAGAACAAAGAAAAAGCAAAATACACTAAGGAAGAAAAGTTTCACGATTTCGCGACATGTCGAGTTTTCGCAAAAAATAGCAAAGAGGGAAAGTAGAGGAAAAAGTCACGATTTCGCGATGTTTTCCATTTTTGCCAAGTCCATCAATAAAAGGGTAGAAGTCAAGGAGAATGTCATGATTTTGCTACATGGCTTATTTTCGCCAGAAGAGTAGCAAAACTCCTAAAGAGACTAAAAGTGTTGTGACATGTCCCTTTTTCGTGGCCAAAAGCAACAAGAGAGAGCAAGGAGGCGGAAGTGTCACGATTTCACGACATGTGTTTTTGTTGTCAAAACCAAGACAAAGAGCTAAGGAGGCGGAAGTGTCGCGATTTCACGACATGGTCAATTTTTGCGGTGCAAAAAGAAGAATCAGGTTGAAGACATAGAAATGTCACGATTTCGTGACATGTTGCATTTTCGCGACTCAAGAAGGGCAGACAAGTAGAGAAACAAGAGTGTCGTGATTTTGCGACATGTCTGGTTTTCGCTAAAGAAAAAAGTAAAGAAGGCTTCACAAAGGTAGAATGTCATGATTTCGCGACATACACGTTGTAGAGAAACAGAGTATATTTTTGGCAACTAGGGCATGCACTGACATCATGTGCTGATTTTTGAAGAATGGTCAGTTGATTATAACATGGCAGGTCCACTGGATGATTGCAAAATAATAGGCTCATCTGAATTTAGCCAAAAGTAAATCTATCTAATCTACGAGAAATTTTTTGTATATTCTTAGAAACTGCAGATAATTACTTGTAATTGATTGAGGAAATTAAATGTACATAGTAGATAGAAGATACTCTTTTTAGGGTATAAATAAGAGTGATTCGATCATGAAAAAGGTCGGCTCTTGGATGTTTACAGACTTGATGTACATGTTATTGGATTACAAGCAATAAGAGATATTCTTCCTCTGGCTTCTGAAATTCTGTATGTGAGTGTATGTATCTGGTTTTTGACTTTTATTCATTTTAAGTTTTATAATGTATCTGTTCTGAAATCTAAACTATGCATGTATAAACCTTATCTCTAGAGTTGAATATTAAAGATATTTACATATATTTAGACGAACATTTAAAATCGCACTCAAGAATTCATGTTTTCTATAGGAAGATATAAAGAAACTCTGAAGATAGTAATCTGCATCATCATTTTTTAGTTGTTGTCTAAGCTGTATTGTGAGAAAAGTTCTAGCTTCGACTATATTTCCCTTATCTCTTGATTCCCTTTCCTCTAAAAAACTCAAAGGAACCAGCCTTCTCTGGAGATTAGACAGATGATCTCAAGCAAGGTCTGTCTATTCAATGTTGGCTAAGTTTAAGGCGCAACACTATTAACCGAAGGCAGATTTTGTTCCAATAGTTTTTGACACGCCCGGTGGGACTAGTAAATCCCATAGTATTATATAAGTTTTGGTGTTTTAATTTAGAGCCTTTTGTTTGAAAATATCAAGGAAAAACTACCTGACGACTCCGTTGCAATAAAATTTAGACCATAAAAGAAAGACCTTGTCTAATTTTTTTTGGATATATAGCCATATGATAACCAGATCCCGAGCTAGAAACTCCGAAGAACCCATCGAGTTATTTGAGCTACATCTCGGAAGCCTAAAGGCACACCCTATGCTAGCCGCACGATCAAATCCACCTGGCACCATTAACACCTCTTTAACACTCATTGTAGGAGCATCTGCAAGCAATCCTATAGTAGTTGCAACTCCTTTAGCAACCATGGCAACTGCCCCTGTCTTAGCACATCTTGTGTGGAATCAAACTGGTCCTTTGAACTTGGGAGCACAAAACCAAATTCCACAAGCTGCACTAAAAGCATTGTCGACTTTTGATGGAACAGGTAAAATAGTAGATGAGCACTATTTAGATGTATCATCGCTAGCATCTGTTTACAATATCACTCAGGAAGATGTAATGGTCAGATTACTGGTCATATCTTTGAAAGGAAAGATGCTCTATTGGTACAGATCACTTTCTTCTAGATCCATTACTTCTTGGGCAGTGCTTGTCGGTAATTTGGTCGATGAATTTAATATACATGCAGATCCTTTCACATTGTTGAATCAATTCACTGTCATTGAGAGGCATCCACAAGAAGAAATCCAATATTTCAACATCAGATTTACCAGAACTCGTGATAGAGTACCTCAGGGCATAAAACCCACAAAAGAACAAGCTATATGCTATTATTTAAGGGCTTTTGATTTGGATCTCAGTATGATAATAAGGCAATCCCACGTAACCACTTTTCTTGAGATCTATCTAGAGGCAACAAAGGTCGAAGCTAATCTCATCGCTACAAAGAAATATCCATCAAAGAGTCTATTGCCAATTATACCTAAACTTTCCCAAACATCAATTTATAAACTACCTATACTTCCATCAACGCAAGCTCTCCTAGCTATAGCCGCACCTCCTACACTCCTTGCATTACCAGCCCCACCCCTTGCATCAGCTCCCCCGAATGACCAGTACACGACCATAATTGATACAATGAAAAAATTGTCAAATGAAATGGCATCTATGAAAAGAGGGAAGCTGATGTGAATCTCCAAGCAAGAAGATTTCCACAGATACAAAAATATGGTGCTACAACGAGTGGTAGAGGGCAAGATAGAAAAAATATTGTGTATGCTAATGAGACATGAGATAATGGAGAATCCACTAATTTTGATTACTGGTGTACCACTTGCAACGATCCTCATGGAGAAGAATCATGCATGATTAATCAACATCATGTGCAAGTGGTTATTAATGAGAGATCCAAAGAAATCAGCAAGGGACAAGTGAAAATAATCAGAGAAGTCCACCATAATTTGGCAATGCCATCTATGGAAAAAGTCTCAGTCCTGACAAGATCATGAAAAAATTCATTACAAGTCGACCCTAAGGAACTCCAACCACTAAGTTTTCCTCCTGCCCCCAGGGCAACTCCGTAGAAAAACCAGTCTAATGAGAAAGGACGTTCTGACCCTCCTCAGGCTTCTGCGACTACACCAAGAAAATAATTTCCTCCTAGAAAAGAGAGTGAGACTCAAGTGCAAGCGAAGGAAAGACTCATATTTCCTTCATTGACAAAAAGACAAAGACCAGAAGCCACACAGGCCTATAGAGATAGATATGACACATCGACTAGTGGAAAGGAGAAAAGTTTTGAGGTATCCCCAGCTGCAACCCTTTCGTTCAATATTGCAGAATAAATGAAGAGGACTTCTTCCAAAATAAGCATGTATGATGCAATATAAATTCCTGGTCAGATTGACCTCCAAGAATCCCTAAATTTAAAGAATGATACCTCCTTCTCAAATGTTATACAATAAAATTTTATGTCAACCTATGGGAAAAATAGACCGCCCCCATTCTATCTATCTTTGCAAATGGAGGGGTGGATATTTCACAATTGCATGATTGATTCAGGGGCCGCAACTATGGTGATGCCAAAATCCGTATGTGACATAATGGGGATGGAATATACTCGGATTCATCCTGGTGTGTTGCAATTATATGGTACTCCAGTAAAATCTGTCGAGGTGATCAAATATATCCTTATTCAACTCCATAGAATACCAGAAGTAGTCGTCATACAAGAGGTAGTCGTTGTAGACTTAGAACCATATTTCGGTATGTGTTTATCCAGAGAGTTCACGACCAAAATGGGCGGTTATCTGTCTCTAGATTATTCTCATTTGGAGGTACCTTTCAAAGGTAAAAGATTCAAGATCTACAATGAAAAACCATCTACTTTTCATGTAGAAATACTAGAGGAAATAGCCACCGTCAACATGATGTCTGAGGAATTAGAAAATAGCGATTTAATGGAAGAAAACCTAGAGGAACTCCAATCTGAGGATCAGTTTTCAATGAAGAACTTCAATGCTATGGTAGAGACAGAAATGGGAAGCTATTCCATTGAGAAACCAAAAAATCTTCCTATTTTTGTCCCTAAAACAGGTGATTCGGCCAACCAGTTATGGAAATTGTACTTTGATGGGTCAAGGTGCAAAAATGGAGTAGGAGCTGGAATTGTTCTGATTTCACCTATTGGAAAAGAAAAAGTCTTTTCATATAGGTTGACATGGAGTTGCACCAATAACGTAGCTGAATGTGAAGCTTTGTGTTTGGGACTTAGGAAAGCTAAAAAATTGGGTGCTAAATAGTTGCTGATCTATGGAGATTCAGAGCTAATTGTTAAACAAGTTACTGGCAAAGGCATTTGTAAGCAACATTACCTAAAGGCTTACAAAAACAAAGTGTTGGATCTATTGGAAAATTTTGAAGCACTAAACATGAAATCCATTTCCAGAGAGAAGAACACACATGCAGACCTGTTAGCGTCAGTAGGATCCAATTTTTGCCTAGTCAGTAATGCTATTTATAAGTCTAAAATAGTAAGACTTATATACAGGCCTTATGTGCCCGACAAGGACATTTTTTGGCAAGTATTTGAGAATGATGAGCAGATCCTAGATTTTTTGATTTATGAGATGAATTGCTCTACAGATAGAGCGTTATAAGAAGAGGATGAAGAGAGCCTTATTCAACTAAAAAAAATCATATCCCCAGGGGACTGACACCCTGGAGAGCCTTTTTGACAATAGCGACAGAGTTGTAGGTCGAAGGATCAAGGTAGATGAACACCGATATAAAGAAGTAGAACTAGAACCGGGCAAGATGATCAAAGTAGGGACCGATTGTATAGAAGTAGAACTAGAGCAAATAAAACGGTTATGTAGAGAGTATTTGGATATAATAGCCTGGACTTATAGTGATCTAAAAGTGTATAGGAAAGAGGTCATTCAGCATACCATCGAACTAGAGGAAGGACCTAAAACTTTTAGGCAGAAGTAGAGGCCTGTGAATCCTAAAATTGAAGTCTTAATGAAACATGAGTTGTTAAAACTCCTACAGGCTAAGATAGTATACCCAATCAAGCACTCTACCTGGGTGGCAAATTTGTTCCCAGTTCGTAAGAAAAATAGAGAAATAAGACTATGCGTTGATTTTAGAAATTTGAATAGAGCCTCTTTAAAAGATCACTATCCTTTACCCCAGATTGACCCAATCCTTCATACTGTGGCATGAGCAGAAAGGTTTTCTCTGTTAGATGGCTTCTCTGGTTACAATCAAGTTTGGGTGAGAAATGAAGATCAATATAAGACTGCATTCACCACTAAGTGAGGAACATTTGCATACCAAAGGATGCCCTTTGGATTATCTAATGCAGGAGCAACTTTTCAAAGAGCCATGGATATAGATTTTGGGGAGCTTGCAAAAAAAATTATTATCGTCTATTTAGATGACATGACTGTATTTTCTCACAACAAAAAAGACCATGCCACTCATCTGCGACAAGTATTTGAGAAATGTAGAGAAATTGGAATATCATTAAATCTTAAAAAGTCTATTTTTGTTGTGGAAGAAGGAATACTCCTTGGGCATGTTATTTCTAAAGTTGGGCTTTCAATTGACCCTGATAGAGTGAAGGCACTTCTTGAGTTGTCGCTTCCATTTAACAAGAAAGGTTTGCAGTCCTTCTTTGGGAAAATAAATTTCATCAAAAAATTCATTGCAAACTTTGCCCATACAGTTAAACCAATGACTAAATTATTGAAAAAGGATGCTCCTTTCAAATGGACAGAGCCAAGGAAAGAAGCTTTCCAAAAAATTCTAGAAGCCATCGCTCAAGCTCCTGTTCTAGTTAACCCTGACTATTCTCGAGGTTTCATACTATATGCTATCAGAGAACAAGATAGTTATGCTACAGTTCTCACTCAAAAAGGAGTGGATGATGAAGAAAGACCCATAGCCTTTCTGAGTTCCACCATGCACAAACATGAGGAAAGGTACAGCTTCATAGAAAAACAAGTATATGCAATTATGAAATCCTTGAATAAGCTAAAAAACTTCTTATCCCGAGTCGGATGATGGTTTATGTTATTCATCCCGATGTAAGGAACTTCATAATTCAAGGAGAACTGGGTGAAAAAAGAGTCGGATGGGTGACTCGCATCCAAGAGTATGATGTAGAAATGCGTCCTACTAAAATAGTCAGAGGGAGAGCTTTGTGCCAGGAATTGGCCAAGCAAGCTACAAGTGGATATGGGGAGAGCCACCCCGTCATGGCAAACACTAAGAAACATTAAGACAGAGTAAGTTCAGGTTGGATCGATGACTTTGTAAGGTACTTTCATACTAGGTCATGCCTTGAAGATATGAATGCTTCCTAGAGAAGGAGATTCAAAACCCAAGAATTAAAATATACCCTTCAAACAGAAGGGTTGTACAGGGTTAATATCGATGGTGTATTATTGAAATGCATTCCCGATAATGAAAATCAGAAAGTGCTAGATGAATTTCATGGGGGTCTCTCAGGGGGACATTATGCAGGCCAAACCACAGCTTTGAAGATCCTTAGAGCTAGATGTTATTGGCCTTCCATATTCCTAGATGCATACAAAGTGACCCAGAGGTGTGAACAGTGTCAAAGGTATGTGGGGAGGAACAGGAATGCGCCTATGCCCTTAAAATATATTCAAGTCGAGGAACCATTCTAGCAGTGGGGGTTGGATTTCGTATGTATAATAGAGTCAAATTCATCATCAGGCCACAAATACATTCTCACTGCCACGGACTACTTCACTAAGTGGGCAGAAGCAGTACCCACAAAGAAAGCTGATTCGGAAGTGGTGATAGAATTTGTTGAGAGTCTAATCACAAGGTTTGGCATACCAGACTCTTTGATTACAGACAACGGATCTCCTTTCACTAGTGCAAATATGATCGAATTTTCTAGTCGATATGGAATTTACCTGAAGACTTCCTCTAATTATTACCCACAAGGTAATGGATTAGCTGAGTCTACTAATAAGAATATTTTAAGAATCTTGAAAATAATATTAGAGGATAATAAGAAGAACTGGCACTCACTCCTAAATCAGGCCCTATGGATCGACAAAATTTCAATCAAGAAATCAATCAATACATCACCATATTCTTTGGTTTATGACAAAGAGGTTGTTTTTTCGATTCATATGGAGATACCCACATTGAAATTTCTAAACCAAGTTAATGAAGATGAAGTCCATCCAATGGATGCCCCATTGATGCAAATTTTGTAGCTAGAAGATTCTAGGGAACAGGCCTACAATCATCATCAAAAACATATGTTGAAAACAGCCGGGTGGTTTGATAAGAAAACCATTTTTAGGAAATTCAAAATAGGTGACTTGGTGTTAAAATGGAACATCAAGAAAGAAAAACCAGGACATCATGACAAGTTTGACTTGTTCTGGGAGGGGCCATTTTAAATTATTTCAGAAAAGCAATTCAATGCCTTCCAGTTAAAAGATCAAGATGGATGGGTTCTACCCATCATGGTGAATGCATTTCACCTAAAACTATATTTCTAGTAAAAGGGACAGATCACCATTATATGTATAGTAGATTATAAGTTTTTAGTTTTGTAAATATTTCCTTTTCGCGGCCTAATAAGAATCGTTTTTTGGGACTATCAGAGTCCAAAATTTTGAATAAAATATGGAGGGAAAAGTTCGCCCTTGTTATTTTGCATTTTCAAATCTAGAGCTGTCGTGTGGTCGCCTGAGAGTCGGCAAGAGGGAATGAGTAAACGAATGTTTTGAAATATATTATGTGTGCTTCTCAAAATATTTTTAAAGATCTGTTGTTGAATGTTTCTAAGCAACCACGTGCCCGGGGTTCAGTGGAAGAAGATAATTAATCTGTCAGGTAGCATCTTTTTCGGCATGGGATAATTCCCAGTCCCCAAGTGGGTTTTTAATGAGCCAGCGAGCATTTTTAGAAGTTTCCTAAGGAATATGGAGAGAATGAAAACCAAATAAATGTGGACGAATCAAATCGACCAACTGTCATTTAAAGCATTAATTTGCATGTCCTCTCAAGCTACATAAAATTAAATTCAAGGATTTGGAAAGGCATTTCGCCATTTGCAAACTTGTTGAAAACTCCTGAAGAAGAAAAAGAAGTGAGAAGCTATCTCTATAACACTTGAAAAGGAAGAAATATTGCTAGCCACATTTATACCACCACACTATAGCATAGTGAGGAAGGAGTTGTGAACCAATCATAAGAAGTTCAAAGTCTGTGTACCTGATAATTCATAATGGCCCCTAAGAAGGCAAAGAACCAGGTAGCATCTACCTCATCACCCTCGACTACTTCGGTAGTAAAAATAAGGGAGGATAACGATGCTAGTTTTATTGATAGAGACTCTTGAATTACATATACAATAATTACATGGAAGGACCCAGAGGAGATTCGAAGCAATATAAAGAACCGGGTAGTGACTGGGGTTTCTGCATCTTCTCCTTCAATGTTTGCATACCATTCTTTCTTGTACTGGTATGTATATATTCCTGTTCATCCCTACCCATAATTGGTAAGGGCAATTGCAAATTTCTATGATGAAAAGGAGAGAAAGGTTAGAGATTTTTTAGGGAAGGTTATATTTTCTCTATCCAAAGATGCTTTTGTTTCTGCCTTTGCTATGGGCCATGTCCCTTTCTTAGAACCTAAGAATTTTGACCCCTTAGAACAGGCTACATATTTTGTCTTGTCCAAAAAAGTGAAGGGTTTCCTAGCCACTCAGATAAAAGATCTTCCAAAAGGGGTAAATCCACAAGGACCCCCAATTGACATGGCAACTTTTAAAAATCCTGAACTATATTCCATCCTGGCCATGATTGCTAGACTAAAAAATTATGAAAAGGTTTAGAAGTTGCAGGTGGCTATAGTAGAATGTTTTTCAAACCCTAGAATGTATGATTCGGTTGTTATGAGCAGGAGTGTGAAACCTATTTTCTTTGACTGGCCTGAGTTTTTAAGTGCATAAATTCATGAGGGTTTGACGGCATTGAAGGCTGGAACCCAGTTTTCATTCAGATACACTTCATATTTGGTGTGGTTATTCTTTTACTTTATGTCTCAAGAGTTAGCTTTCATTTCAAAAAATTATAAGAATGAGAAGGGAGAAATCTTACCAGTGTATGAATGGACCAATGTGTTATACAAATCCGAGTCATATTATGATTTCAATAGGGAATTTTTGGGCCCTATGCTAAAAATCATGTATGGACAAATAACAAGATTGACCCCCAAAGCAAAAAAGGTATTGCAAACCAAGTTTGCATAGGAGGGGGATTGGTTTATTCTAACACAAGGATTATGCATCAGATTGTATGGGTTTACAGACAAACCCTTTTACTTCCTCATTATGTGACTGACAGAGTCTTTGCCTTAGAATATGTTAGGCAAACAGAAAACATTAATGTCAAATTTGGGACTGGAATTGGGAAAACCGGTACCTGTAATATACCTTTTAGTTTTTAAGGAATTACTATTTCAAGAAAGGGGCAAAATGAACAGATAGCAAAGTATTTGAGAAAATTGGGGCTTATTGAGATTTCGCAAAAATGGAAATATGATCTCATGAACAGATTTTCTGAGAGACAATCCATTTTGAATAAAACATAGATTAAATAATTTCATGTTAAAGTCAGAGATGATGTTGAAGAAAATAGAAATAACATAGAAGATGAACCCCTAGAGTGACACATAGAAAATATGGAGACTTTGCCTCCTTGGCATGATTTTTATGAAGTAATTGTTTAGTTTGACCTAGAAAATATAAAAGCTCATCAATTGATGGAGGGTAAAATCACCAGGATTCAGAAGAATAGGCCAGACTGGGATGTGGCTAAAATTCAGAAATGGTGGGTAATGAGAGTCCAAACAAATTCAATTTCATCGAGATACCCCACCAAAAATGACAATTTGTTCGAACCTCAGTATAATGAAAACCATGACTCCTGGGGAGGAATTTTCCTTGTTAGAATCCCTCCAAGCATAGGAGGTAGTCATTCTTCTACTCCCAAAGTATCTCAGCAACCTGAAGTATCCCATCCACATGAGGAATCCTAGCATCCCAAAGCTGGTAAAGGAAAATAAATTGTAGAGTCTCATAATCTTCCCCTTGTTCAGACCAAACCTAGGACATCTAGGAAAAGATCAATAGAAGAGGTTTTTACTGAAGAGCAAGGAAAGACTTATAGTTCGAAGGCTATCCAGATGATGTTGAAAATGGGTTATGATGGAAAAATGCTGGGCAAAGAAGGATAGCGAAGAGTTGAACCTATTCTAGTAACAAAAAGAGAGAAACATCTAGCACTTGGGGTAGATACTCTGACGTCAAGACATCATTCCTCAAGAATTGTAAAATTCGTTCCACCTTCGGACTCGGGTACAGAATTTGATGAACCTGTAGCAGAAAGAATGAGAAAATTGAAAATTATGGTTGATAGAAGAAAAGACAAGAATATTATTCAAACTTCTTCTAGTGATCAAGAGCCTCAAGATACAAAAGACAACTCAGGGAAAAGGACTCAAGAAGTTGAACAAGACCATATGACTGAAGAAAACACTGATGTAGATGCTCAGGAAGTTGAGCATGTAAATTCACAGAAGGAAGTCTCACGCAACCCACCCAGTTCGGCTCAAGAGAGCCAAAATAGTGAAAATAAAAAACAAATTTTGGTTAAAAAAGAAATCTTGATGGTAGGACAGCAACAGGAGAAATAGATTATAAACTTGGACAAAAGTGATGAGGGAAATAAAACTCCTGATAAAGACAAAGCACATAGTGAAGAAATGATCATCAGTGAACATGAAGAAGAACAAGAACACCAAAAAAAAATCCAGTCGAAAACAGGTATGTTTTCTTTACTTTCTTCTTCTCATTCTCCTACTCATTCCCATTGTAATTCTCCCTCCTTTTCTAAAATCAACAAAAGTATAATGTTCTTGTCAAAAAATTACCTTGTTCTCCCAGAAATGGCAACATATTTCTAGAATCTGCTAAATGTTGGATTCGTAGTTGCTCCCATTCCTTTTCTCCCCAACATTGACATCCCGGCGGCTGGAGTTACAACTTCTCAAGGGACTGAGCCACACTCCACCATGGCCAAAATTGAAAATCTAGAAAAAGTAAGCAGGAATGCTTTAGATTGGTGGACTTCACATTCAGCTGAGGATTCTAATGCACCGGCTACTATAAGAGAAATCATTGCTTTAGACCCGACTAGTATGCGAGAGGAAGAAGTTGAAGTTAAATCCTATTACTAGGAAATCAAAGGGAGAAATGATTGTGGAAGATTACCAAGCAGAAGAGATAAATGAAGATATATCTCAACTGCCTATGCAAGATGAGGAAAGCCCAAGCACATTTTGGGACCATATACTTATAGGGAAGACATTATCAGGAAATGTTTTTAAAGGAAAAGGAGAAGAGGAAGACTGTGGTGAAAGAACAAAAAATAGCAGAGAAGGCTCTTACTCTAGAAGCTAAAAAATGGAAGGGTAAATTTAGTGCTGCTTCCAGTGAAGTGGCAAAATGTAAAGAAAATTTGAGTGTAGCAGAAGCTCAGATTCAGGCGTTGAATACATAGATACAGCAGCTGCAACAATAGTTGGTAGAACAACAAAACGCTCCTTCCATATTTTCAAAGGATAAAGTAAAGAAAATGAGGAAAGAATTGTTAAAATATTTTTTATCTTTAGTATTAGAGGCTAGACCTTTATTATTGTATTTAGCTAAAGTAAAGGAAACTACTAAAGTAGTAAAACTGGAATTTGGAGCTGCTGAAGCATTTTTATTGAAAAGAGAATATGCGACTACTAAAATTCAGATTTTGTCAGAAAAGATGCCAGGAAGCATGGAAGCCAAGCTCAGAAGCGAAGCCTGGTCTCAAGCTAAAATTGCAGTAAAGAACTTTAGAAAGTTTAAATTGATAGCACGGGGAAATAAGTTTCTGCAGGAGCTTAAATATGAAGTGAAAGGGTTGCTCCAAAACCTTGATTTGGCTATCCATAATGGGCTTCCTTACCTCTGGGATGATGGTTCAAAAGTGTTAAAGGAAGAGGTCCTTTCAGCATCAATAAAATATTTTTTTGAGGATGAAATAAACATAGACGGCTGGCAGGAACCTATAGAAGAAACACAGGTCATGGAGATGATCCATAGGCTGACACAATTAAAGCCTGTTTACAAGAACTAATTTTAAGGCAAAAGATCATTTCTTATGATAAAGTGGAGGAGTTGTAGTATGTATATCAACTTTTCATTGATTCTTCTGATTTAGAAGATGAAGACTGGAACCGAGTTTGTAAAACTTATCAAGAGGTAATTACAACAATGGACAAAATCAGAAGATCTAAACATCAGGGTCAGAAACTAGCAGCCAGAGTTGGGACCAGATCTCAGAATTGAATCTTTTATGTTCCTCAAAAAAAATTGAAGTCACTAAGCGATAGAAAAAATTTCTAATAATGTAAAGATCACTTATATTCCAAAGTGCATTCTTTTTCTTTTATCTTTGCTTTTTCACTTGAAATTTTACTTTTCGCAACTGTGTTGGTGACTCCGTTTCCCAATGGATGAAGGCCTGGTTTCTATTTATTTTTACGAGCAAAAAATCCCTCGAAAGGTGCCAAGAATGTTAGTCAAAAAGTTACTAACTACAAAAAATGGTTGATGCACCTTTTTTGCATATTTTCAAAGAAGACCGAAGTAGCCCATATGCTAAAGAACGAAGAAAAACCAAAATACACTAAGGAAGAAAAGTGTCGCAATTTCGCGACATGTCGAGTTTTCACGACGAAAAACAACAAAGAGGGAAAGCAAAGGAAAAAGTCATGATTTCGCGACGTTGCCCATTTTTGCCAAGTCCATCAATAAAAGGGTAGAAGTCAAGGAGAATGTCATGATTTTGCGACATGGCTTATTTTTGCCAAAAGAATAGCAAAACTACTAAAGAGACGAAGTGTCACAATTTCATGACATGTCCCTTTTTCGCGGCCAAAAGCAACAAGAGAGAGCAAGGAGGCAGCAGTGTCATGATTTCGCAACATGTCGCTTTGTTGTCAAAACCAAGACAAAGAGCTAAGGAGGCAAAAGTGTCGTGATTTCACGACATGGTCAATTTTTGCGATGCAAAAAGAAGAATCAGGATGAAGACATAGAAATGTCACGATTTTGCAACATGTTGCATTTTCACAACTCAAGAAGGGTAGACAAGCAGAGAAACAAGAGTATCACGATTTCGCGACATGTCTGGTTTTCGCTAAAGAAAAAAGTAAAGAAGGCTTCACAAAGGTAGAATGTCACGATTTCGCAACATACACGTTGTAGAGAAACAAAGTATATTTTTGGCAACTGGGGCATGCACTGACATCATGTGCTGATTTTTGAAGAATGGTCAGTTGATTATAACATGGAAGGTCCACTGGATGATTGCAGAATAACAGGCTCATCTGAATTTATCCAGAAGTAAATCTATCTAATCTACGAGAAATTCATTGTATATTCTTAGAAACTGCAGATAATTACTTGTAATTGATTGAGGAAATTAAATGTACATAGTAGAAGATACTCTTTTTAGGGTATAAATAGGAGTGAGTCGATCATGAAAAAGGTCGGCTCTTGGACGTTTACAAACTTGATGTACATGTTACTGAATTACAAGCAATAAGAGATATTCTTCCTTTGGCTTCTGAAATTCTATATGCGAGTGTATGTATCTGGTTTTTAACTTTTATTCATTTTAAGTTTTATAATGTATCTTTTCTAAAATTTGAACTGTGCATGTATAAACCTTATCTCTAGAGTTGAATATTATAGATATTTACATATATTTAGATGAAAATTTAAAATCTCACTCAAGAATTCATGTTTTCTATAGGAAGATATAAAGAAACTCTAAAGATAGTAATCTGCATCATCATTTTTTAGTTGTTGTCTAATCTGTACTATGAGAAAAGTTCTAGCTTCGACTATATTTCCCTTATCTCTTGTTTCCCTTTCCTCTAAAAACTCAAAGGAACCAGCCTTCTCTAGAGATTAGACAGATGATCTCAAGCAAGGTCTATCTATTCAATGTTGGCAAAGTCTAAGGCACAACACTGTTAACCGAAGGTAGATTTTGTTCCAACAGTAGCCTCCTAATATTTGCCATCGGCTCAAAACCTGCAATCCCTCGAGTAGATGGTACTGTAGGAGGTGCCATGATAGCCTATGTAGGTGAGGGAGATACCCTCGCCACCCTAATTAGGTCTTGCTTAGCAGTCACTACATCTAGTATCACCTGTAGAAGATCATGCTAGCAAGTGATCTTCTCAATCTCAATGTCTATTGTAGCCATCTATGCCAAGAGATTTGCCCTCTCCTCCTCGTAGCTACTCCACTAGCTCTAGCCATCTTCGGACTTCCTGCTCACGCCTCCCTGTGGAAAATTCTTGTACCTGGCTCTGATGCCATGTAATAATTCGAAACAGATTGTATTATTCAGCAGCTCATTAAATAATACAGAGTAGCCGAGAATAGAACACCGGCGTAACCAAAGTTGTTACAGAACTGAATATGTTACGCAGTTGTAACAGTAGTCCTGAATAATCACATACAGCCAAAGTAGTACGCTAACATCCCCCTTTATTACATTATTTGGGTAATGTAATAACTAATAGCTATACTAGACTACTAACATACCCTTGCATTATTTTGGAATACAAAGTGAGCTGCGAAACAATTCAAATTTGACACGTCCAAGTGCCTTAGTGAAAATGTATGCAACTTGAGCATCGGTGGGAATGTGCTGAAGCTGAATTCGGTGCTTTGGAACTTCGTCTCGAATGAAATGACATTGTGTGTCAATGTGCTTTGTTCTTTCATGATGGACTGGATTCTTGACGAGGTTCAGAACACCCTGATTGTCGCAAAACAAGTGTATTGGAGATTTTGCTGGATGGCCCATACTTGTCAGAATGTGACGTAACCATATCACTTCGCACACAGCTTCACGTGTGGTGCGATATTCTGCCTCTGTTGATGAAATAGCAACCACCTGTTGCTTCTTGCTGTGCCAAGAGACAGGACCGGATCCCAGATGAAAAATGTATCCAGAAGTTGAATTGCGATCATCAAATGATCCGGCATAGTCGGAGTCCGTGTATCCTTGCAAGAAGAATTTGTTGTTCCTCTTGTATTCTAGGCCATATTCCATAGTACCACGGACATAGTGAAGAACACGTTTTGCTGCTTTCCAATGAGTGGTCTTAGGCTCCTGCATGAACCTCGAAAGATAGTTGACAGCAAATACGAGATCTGGCCTAGTATTGGTCAGATATATGAGACTCCCAATCAACTGTCGATAGAGAGTACCATCTACCTGAGGTGAATCATCATATCGCGATAACTGAAGTCCATTCTCCATTGGAGTTGCCATTGGCTTGCAGTCAGTCATGCGATATTTATCCAGCAATGTCTTGGCATATTTTTTCTGAGACACTTTGATGGAGTGCTCCTTCTGGCTGAATTCTAGACCAAGACAGTAATGGAGAAGTCCGAGATCTGTCATCTCAAAATATTTGCACAAGTTTCTTTTGATAGTAGAGATCATTGTTTCTGAACTCCCTGTAATGAGCAGATCATCCACATAGAGTACAAGAAACACTATCTCAGAACCCTGTTTCTTGAAATAGAGGTTTGCATCTGACGGACATCTCTTAAATCCATGCTTGCATAAGGTGATTGTCCATTTTTATATACCAAGCTCGAGGAGCTTGTTTCGGACTCATACAAGGATTTGACCAATTTGCAAACTTTCTGCTTGTTGGCCTTCCACTTCAAATCCTTCAGGCTGAGTCATATAGACTTCTTCTTGGAGATCACCATTAATAAAGGCACTTTTGACATCCATTTGGTGGACTTTCCACCCATATTGTGCTGCCATAGCACACATAACCCGAATTGTGGTCATCCGAGCAGTAGGTGCAAAATTTTCCTCATAGTCGATGCCTTCCTTTTGAGCATAGCCCTTTGCAACAAGCCGGGCCTTATGCTTATCAATTTTTCCATCTGCCTTGTACTTGACTTTATATACCCATTTGCAGCCAATAGGTTTCTTTCCATGCGGCAGATCAACAAGCTTCCAAGTTTTATTTTTCATCAGAGACTCATACTCTGTATCCATAGCGGCCTTCCACTGAGGCTCACTAAGAGCATCTTGCACTGATGTAGGTTCAAGACTATCTATGGTAGACATGAACGCTCTGTCATCATCAATATCCATATCCTCTACTTTTGTACTTGGAGTCACGGAAAGTTCCTCAAAAGATTGACAAAGATCATCAACCTCACCAGTTTCTCGGGCTTCTCTTTCCTTTTGAGCCATACTCCGTGTACGAGGTCTATCCAAATTCAAATTGGGAGGAGTGGATAAATTTGCGTCTCTAATTGTATTTGTACACCATTTAGGATTCTTCTTCGGTGGAGTTGAAGAAGATGTAGAAGGACCTCTTGTCTATGTTGACGAAGGAATCTTCTCTTCCTTAGTTTCCACAATATCTTGGTGTACTTTAGATGTGCTCTGTGATGTGAAAGCTTCATCAAAGACAACATCTCTGCTGATATGAATTTTATTTGTCAAAGGATCTATCAACCGATATCCTTTAGAGTGCTCAAAATAACCAAGAAAAATACATCTCAGTGTTTTCTCATCTAGCTTCTTCCTTTTCTCTTTCGGTATGTGCATGAAAGCTTGACACCCGAAAATACATAGATGATATATGGAGGGTTTTCGACCACTCCATGCTTCCTATGGAGTCATTCCTTTTAGGGCCTTTGTGGGTGCCCTATTCAACAGATACACTGCAGTGGTGATAGCTTCTGCCCAATATTGTTGCCCAAGAGTAGCTCCTATGAGCATACAACGAACCATTTCCATGATAGAACGGTTCCTTCTCTCAGCAACTCCATTTTGCTGAGGAGTATAGGCAGTTGTTAACTGTCTCTTGATTCCATGCTTATCTAGGAATGCTAAAAATTCATTAGAGGTAAACTCTCCCCCTTGATCTGAGCGAAGAGTTTTAATAGAAGCTCCTGACTCCTCAATGGATTTCTTGAACTGCTGGAAGAATGCGAAAGCTTCAGATTTCAGTTGGAGAAAGAAAACCCACATCTTTCGTGAGTAGTCATCTACAAATAACTGAAAATACCTCTTCCCTCCAACACTGTTGGGTGTGAAAGGATCGCACAAATCGGTATGAATTAACTCCAAAGGTTTTCGTGCTCTTGTAGAGCTCTTCTCAAATGGTACTCTATGCTACTTTCCTGCCAAGCAGTCAGAGCACACTGGCAATGTGGCAGAAAGGGAAGGAAGACCCTTTACCATCTCATACTTGCTGAGCTCAAGTAAGTAGCCAGAACTAAGATGCCCATATCTCTTGTGCCATAGGGAAGTTGCCTCCTTGGTAGAGACAAGTCATGGCAAAATGTGGAGTAGAGATAGCATCTAGTGCAAATAAGTCGTGCTTATATGAAGTCGTTGCAATCCGCTTACCCTTCCCGGTAATAGTACAACACTTCTTTCCATTCTCAACACGAAAGTTGACAACCATATTTCTGTCCAGGATTTGTGTCACTGACAACAAATTGTTGGCCAATCCTGGAACATAGAGGACTTTGTCAATCTGACACTTGCCATCAGGAAGAGTGACTGAAACTGTATCCTCTCCCCGAACCCTATAGGTTTTATCATCAGCAATGGTGATAGGTTTGCCCTCCTTGGCCACAAATGATTCAAACCACGATCTGTCGCCAGTCATATGTTTGCTAGCTCCAGAATCGACATACCAAATAGGATCCCTCTGAGTGGAATCTGTGGTAGTGATGAGCACCTTGTGTGCCCATTCAGAATCTGAGTTAGATTCTTCAACAGCAACATTCAATTGGGGTTGCTTGTTTTTATTTTGTGGTTTGTTTTGGCCTTTCTGCTTGTTCTTATGCCAACACTGTTGGTGTCATGGTTGTATTTCTCACAGATCTTGCACCACATCTTCTTCTGTTGAGGTTGTTTGCATTTTCCTTTCGTATCTTGTTGAGAATTTCCTCCTTTCTGAAAGTTGCCTCCTTTTTGCCCATTACCTTTCTTCCTAGAACCCTGCTCGTTGGTGTATAGGGCTGTATTGGAAGAATCATCCTTGTGAAGTTGGCGTGCCTCCTGTTGTTGAAGCAGATTGACCAACTCGATGTAGGTAATTTTTCGTTGAGACACCTGGATGGAGGTTATCAACATATCAAATGAAGAAGGTAAAGCTCTCATCACAAGTGAAATGAGAAGCTTTTCGTCCATAGTATCTCCTAGAGAACTCAATTTCTCTTTCAACTCAGACACTCTGCACAGAAAGAGTTCAACTGTTTCACCCTGTCTCAAACTCAGGTTATGAAGTTGTTGTTGAAGATGAAGAATGGTGGATTCATTCTTCCCCTCATAGATGGTTCTAAGGGCATCCCATTCCTCTTTACCACTTGCTTTGTCAGCTATATGAGGTTGCACTTCATCCGAAACGAACAAACAAAATGAGCACCTTTGCTCTACCTGTCTTTCTTGTCAAAAGCTATCTAATCTGTCGAAGGACCTGTGGATCTCGTCGTTGATGAAGGCCTTGTTGCTACTCCAAGTAACAATATCCCACAAATCTTCCATTTGGATAATAGCCTTCATCTTATGTTTCCATGGTGTATAATTTGGACCTTTCAATAACTGATGCGGATCAGTCATCAACTTTGCAACAGCGGCCATAGTGAAGGTTCCTTATATCACCAAATTGGTCTCCCTTTCGATATACCTTTTGCTAGGCCAATATACCGTACAAAATACCCGCCCTTACGTGAGGGAAACTATAGGTATTTAGAAAGATCAACAAAAATCACCCGCCCTTACGTGAGGGAGACTATAGGTGAGTTTTAGAGATCATACGATACGTGGAACATAAGCGGTACTGAAAGGGAATCGCCTTGTTGATGGCACCTACCATAGAAGATTCTTCTCATGCGTGGGGCGTAACTTCCCCTAAACACTATGAAGAATACTTCTTCAGGATTTACGCCTAAACACAAGTGCGATAAAGGGTAGTGGATGGAGTAAAAAAATGCAAAAATGGCGTACTTATTCCTCCCCGACGATTTATAGAGAACAAGCTCAGACGTCATTGTAGTAGCTATATTAGGCGGCGGATACAAGTAACCAAATCACGACAGCTTTACACCGTAAGTGCCGGCGTAGGTATCACAAATACCGAACGCTGCAGTGCAATAAAATTGCACGGATGGGTTTTATATTTCGGGGACTTAGGGAGTGTTTTGATTTTAAGTTTTTAATGTTATAGTGCAAAAATGAAATATGCAACATACAACATAAAAAACTGCCCACAAGAATAACCCACAAGGTGTCGGTCACAGCCGAAAATGCACCTTTTACAATTTGCCAAATTGCTATTTTTCGAAAAATTACTCACTATCCCCCTTTGATTTTTGAAAAAATATCCCCCCTTAAAAGGCTTTCTTTAACAAAGCATTTTTAATAATTATTATATTTAAAATTAAAATAAATAATTTTAATTTATATAGTTTTAAAACTTATAAAAAATAAATTAAAATTAAAATTTTAATTTATAAAGTTAAAAAACTATTAAAAAAATTAAAATTAAAAATTTTAATTAAAAATTAATAATTAAAAAATAACTTTGAAAAAAAAATTATACCTTGGAAGGTGTCGGCAGGATTTGAACCCCCGACCGGCAAGCTCCCTAAGCCTTACCGCACAACTCACGACCACGTGAGCCAGCGGGCTGATCCGAGAGGATCAGTCAACCTCCTCCCTTTTCAAATCGGCCTGCCCGTCCTCCAACTTCCCCAGCCTCCTCTGCAACTCGCGGCTACTGTCGCGTTTTTTAAAAAAACGCAGTCCCCGTTCGCGTCGGATCTCCGTCGCAGTTTTTGCTTCGTCCTCCGCAGGCTTCCGATTTTTTTTTTCTCGAAAAATTTCACTCCGTAGGTCTCCGGATTTTTTTTCTTTCCGAAAAAATTTCCTTCCGCAGGTTTCCGGTTTTTTTTTCTTTCCCTCCGTAGGTTTCCGGTTTTTTTTCGAAAAAATTTCCTTCCGCAGGTGAGGGGGGGGGTTATACCCGGGGGAGCAAACGGGAATTTCAAACTATGCATTCCCGTCGGGGGGGGAGGGGCCCTCGGGGAGCGCGACGCGTAATTTGCATCACGCGGGGGGAGGGGAGGAGGGGGGGGTCCCTTGCACGCACAGAAGACTTTCGCGCGTCGCACAGTGGCCCTACCTGCGTGCGGGGCCATGCGCGACAGGGACATGGCACGCGTCGAAACACGCGCGCTCGGCCCTTGCAGCCTGCACGCGTTTCCCGCGGTGGGGCTACGACGTTCGCGCGTCGCGCTGGGACTGGGCTGCACGTACGCGACTGCATTCATCACAGCCTCGGAGTCCTGTGTGCTGTGGCTAGCCTGCGTAGACGCTCTCGCGTTGCTGGACGCATCTTCGTCTGCGTCTGCATCCAAAGCAGGGACGCCGCAGGCTGGGTCCTGGGGCAGCGGTTTACCAAGTCGATTCGCCAATAATTTTTTTTTTTTTTAAATTCGCTTCCACCTTCGGACTGCCTGCTCACGCCTCCCTGCGGAAAATTCCTGTACCTGGCTCTGATGCCATGTAATAATTTGAAACAGATTGTATTATTCAGCAGCTCATTAAATAATACAGAGTAGCCGGGAATAGAACACCGGCGTAACCAAAGTTGTTATAGAACTGAATATGTTATGCAGTTGTAACAGTAGTCCTGAATAATCACATACAGCCAAAGTAGTACGCTAACATATTGTAGCCATCTATGCCAAGATATTTGCCCTCTCCTCCTCGTAGCTACTCCACTAGCTCTAGCCATGAGATAGCTTCACCTCTAGAGTGACAATAGTGATGTCCCTATGTAGGAGTCAGGTGTGAAGTGTCCCAATCTAATTTTGGAGGCTGGAAACATGTGCCCTCAGCTATCCAACCTTGATGTTAGGAGGTGTCTTGTCCTACTCAAATACCTCCTCCTCTACCTCTACCTGTGGGCCCTCCTTTGTAGCAGCCTCTGCATCCCATGGGCCCTCGATCCTCTAACGGACCCTACATCCATAAGGGTCCATCTTTGAGCCCTCTACGCCCTATGTTGCAAATTCATCTACTAGTTGGCCTAGAGGTCCCTCATCGTGCCACCATAGGCTAGTCCACCATGCATGATAGTCAGCAGTAGTTCTTGCGTCTGCCAGGCCCGACTCATGAAAATCATCGTCATCATCCTCTAGTGGAGCCACCTGGGGTCAGGTTAGGTCCCTCTCTAGGACCAGGTGTCTATAGATAGTGGGCACCTCTTGGACATCCTATTGAATCCCAAAATGCCTTAGGATATGATAGAAGTACTGATACCCACGTATATTGGTCTTACAACTAATAACCCACCTGTCTTTACATACCTTACGTAGGTATATGTCTGCCTATGGCCAATCAGGGCACCCATGTATGGTCACCACTCTATCTGCTCAAGATGAAGCTATGAAAGTCTAGTGATGCAATGGTATAGGTCTCCTACATGAGACCTACTCCTAAACCCCTCCTGCTCTTGAGGCCAGTAGGTTGTATAACACTAACGAGCCACATTGATATCAGTGATCCCTAGAGGTAAATCTATAGGGTGCTCTATCTGAATATGTTGCCAGCTCCAAATTTGAATAAGTAGGCTGTAGTCGATGCCCACTCTACTATGGCATGTAATATGGTACAACTCGTGATAGAGTTGTGTTAGAAGGGTGCTCCCCCATGCCATAATGAGAGATCACTCGGTCGAGCTGACCATAACCTCCCTGGTCCTAGCCAGGAGGTTCTATGGAAACCTCATGCCTGATGAATTTGGGAGGATTATTTGCATAATCAAGTGCATAAACATGACCTCTCACTATGAAAATAATCTAGCCTAGTACCACTCCTCTATGAGGACGTCCCCATGGTCAATGTGGCCCTGAACCTCGATGCTCTGTCTGCCAAAGGTCGCATCAAACATGGCCTTCCTCACCATGGTAGGATAGGAGGTGATGGCCTTACCATCAATAGGTAGGCAAAAGATGCGATAGACATCCTCTAGAGTAAAGTCATTTCACCCATCGAAAGGTGAAATGTATTGGTTCGCACATCCTAACAATGGGCCAATGCAGTCATGTATGTCTGGTCATATTTGATAGTGGGGAGGTCCAATATGTACCGAAACCCCATGAAAACAAACCAATTCCGCTCCACGTTAGTGAGAGTGCAACGTAAGTTCCAAAGGATATCAGTCTCCCTCGCTTTGTTCATCAAGGTTTGAGTGAAAGCAATCAAATAAATAAGAAAAAAAAAGTAAAAATGACTAAAAAATGGCAAAAAAATTAGAAAATCTCATGAAAATGTAAAAACATGATCAAAAATTTCAAAAAATCAAATAAAAGCACTTCAAAATTGTAATAAAATGCATTAATTCCCAAAATATTCAAATAAAAATGGAAAAAAATGAAAAACAATTCTAAGGGCATCGCGTCACGGGTCAGAACTGCGATCGATGAGGCAGTCAAAAATGTGATCATTGGAATTTAAATCCCATCGCGGCTAACAGTCACGGTCGCCAATTTACCAATTGGGAACCGCGTCTACCACCCACGGCTAGGGAACATGACCTTTTCAGAGTCATTTCCCTCCCAAAATAAATCCCAAAAATTAAAACCCTCCTCTCTAACTTAACCTATGCTAAACCTAACTAGGGTGAGGTTCGTTACTCATAGTTTAATGTGGTTCGTTTAACCCATTGCTTAGTGTGGTTAATTTTAATCCAGTAATTTGCAAGTGAGGTCTCAGTTTGTGTGCTACCTTGGACGCATCGGCTCTCCCATTGGTCGAAGCTTTCGGTTGGTCGGTCATCGGTGTGGTATAAGAGAATCAGTAAGGTTTGCGGTAGCGTTTCGTGTCAAAATTCACTTTTTACCTCTCAGAGCTCTCACTTTTATCGTTAGTTTTAGGTAAATAATGAATATTTTCAAAGAGTAAAAACCTTATATATTTTTTGAGTTTAGTTTGGACCGCGTCTAACAACCACGATCCCTGAATTAGGGTTTTCCACCCGTGGGTCTGAGCTGCAGCCAAGGAAATTGAACTTTTTAACCACTTTTGACAGACACGGTCAACAAAGTGCAATAAATGCTCTCAATTCCCACTATGGAGAGCTGTAAAATAATAAATTAAAAATACCTACCAGACCGGATAATTCAAAATCTTCAAAATTAATAAAAAAATCAAATAACATTAAAATCCAAATGCACCTCATATTTAGTTATTTACCCTATACAATTGGTGGTTGTAGGGACTTGCAATTCATGCAATCTGACAAGATGATTAAATTACCATAAGGATATTTGGGGCAAATTGGTCATTGCTAAATTGTATGCTTCATTTCAATCCCTAAGAAGGCCCAGGCGGTCAGACTGCTCCAAGGGAATGAGATATTCATCGCAATTCTCCTATGATATTTTTATTAGATCATCGACAATATGATTCAATATAAGCCTAATTAGAATTGTTACCATTTTTATTCCCTAAGAAGGCATTCATGGCTGGACCACTCCATGGGATAGAAATAGACAATTATTATTAACAATTGCAATCATAGCTGATTAGGCCTTGCCAATAATTTAAATGCTAAATATTAATTTTTTCAAGATCTTTCATAGTGGTCAAGCGACCTCGTTGCTTCATTTAATTATCATTACCCTCATTGACTCGTCGCTTGAGGGGGTAGTCATAATATCAAATCATAATCAAAGTCAATAGAAGATCCCTTGATCGTAGATCCCTAGATCTTGTCAAAATTGTGTTTATGTTACGAATCATTGCCAACGACTATCATAAGCTTACCCTTTGCTAGGGCAAAAATCAAATGTGATAGTTAAGTTAGTAACTCTCCTCCTTTAGGAATCTATATGGTGTGAAAGCCTATAGTAGCCCTGAGTTGACCGATCGACACTGGAGCTTGCCAAAGCTTTTTCAAATTTAAGTCTTTCATCTAATTGGAAGCAATGATTCTAGGATGTGCATCCTCTTTGTAGGACTCGGGTATCTAATATTGATCAGACCAATGATCATCATCCAACATACGACATCATTTTAGGATGTTTATTTTTATTCACCATTGTTTGATCTCACAACGCATCTCAAAAGGGGCATCTGTAGACACCTAAAATATGTCATGTCGAGGCAACTACTCATATGGGACATGCTAGAAGACCATATGGAAGACCTTGGACAAATACCAAGGTATAGCAGTGGTTTTTACCACTCAATTTGGGCACCTTTGCCTAGTCAATGATAGTCGTTGCTGACACCCATGATTAGCAGAGTTGACCGCGCCTGTCAGCCACAGTTAGGCCTCAAGTCAGTTGGTCTTTGACTGATTCAAAGTTGGTTCAAATGGCCAATTGGTTGCGGATTGGAGCGATTTGAGTGAGGAAGGTTTCGGATACTTCCATCCAACAAGCTTAACCACCCAATATTGTTCTTGGCTTCCTCATGAAGCCACCCCTAGCCCTTGGCAAGTGCTATAAAACCCCCCTCCAAATGGGAGAAAATATATAGATGAATCTCGAGTTGAAATGCAATGAAGCCCTATCGAATTGCATACTCACTTACATGCTTTGATAGGTGATGAGGCTTGGAAATACCTCTATCATGATATGTTTTGAACCATTGAAACTGCCTAAAAACTCTGTGAAATATCTCTTATGTTGATTAAGTTGATTTAATATGCTATATATCAGATATTTGCATGATTGTTGTGTTTAGAGATATTATGCCTTATTTTTACAGTTTTTGTATAGTTTTGTGTTAATTTAGCATAATATGTTAAATTATGAGCATGCATGGATAATCAGCAACATTTTTATATCTTTTTATATAATTTTTTATGCAATGTTTAATCTGAATCTACAAGATATTGCCAAAGAACTATAATTGTGTAGTAAAAAATAGGATTTCAATATAAATTCCAGCCAGTTGCCAATAAATGGCAAGGCATGGAATTTATCAATGGAGGCAGAAGAAGTTAATTGGAACCACCTTATGGGAGTTATAATTGAAGACCTTCCTGAAAAAAGCAACTTGAAACAGGCATTTTGAAAGCATTCTGAATTCAAGGAACACCTACAACAGTTATATTTCGAAGATCTTTTGACTTTTGTGATTTCTCAACAGTTGGAAAAGCACTTTTTGGATTGAGGAGAGATAGGAAAATATCTCACAGTTGTCTCCTTCCTCCCTTGCTGACCAGAAGACCCCATTCAAGGAAAAGATCAATTGCTGCAACTACTTTCCTGAATTATCTACAAGATAACTGCAGCATAATAGGCAAATATGTTGGAAGATAAGAATGGCATATTTTTATGCACGTAAATAGGCTTTAATTAATTATAAAAAAGGTAGCTCCCATGTTGGTAGAGCTACGTACATAGGGTTTTTAATAGAATAAATTATATAGCAGTTTAATTTCAAATCTGTAATCTGCAGCAGTAGATTTGTAAATGATGATTTTAGAATAAAAGTGTAATTTTTTATATTTTTTGTGTCATATGAGTGTGTGTGAAGTTTAGTGAGTAAAATGAGTTTCACACCTTCTTCTGGAGAAAGAAGCTGGCCACTTCCATGCCTAGGAGAAGGACAAACCAAACAGGTTTTCCTCTCATTCTTGTTGCAACAGAGTTAGTTGATTATTTGTCTATTTTATTTTTATTGCAGACTAATATTTCTTGTTTAGCATAAACCTGCAATTTCTTTCAAAATTTGATCTTTTCATTACTATTTTTATTTTCAATAGATTATAAGTTTTACTTTTGCATGTTTTCATTTCAAGCATTTAATTTGCATTTACTGTATTCTTTTCCTTTTGTTGTCAACCCCTATTTAGAATATTGACAACCTTCTGAAACAGAAGTATTGACAAATTCAAAAATTTCATTCTTGCAATAGATAATTAGATTTCATTTTTTGTAGACTTAATTAGATTTCCATTTCTTCCATTAGATTAATTTGTTTTATGCAGTCCAAAAGTAAAGATGACCTGAAAATCCCCACATAATTTGTTTTTCCAATAAAACCTGTTGCTCCTAAATGAAATAAAACTACAACCCTGCTTAAAGTCTTCTCTCGTAAATTACCTTGGACACCACCCTAGATTGATAAATCATTGATATCAAATGATGTGATTAACGAAATGCATCAAGAGGAACACTTTTACTACCAAATTGGAGATCACTTGCTATGAAGGTCCTAGGAGGCTAGGAGATTCAAGAAACGTAAATTCGTGCAATCCATGCACCAACTAAGCAATTCAACCACCAAAATTGTCAAAGGACATAGTGGCGACATTTGATCATCAATTCCTCAAGGATAATTGAATATTTAACATCAAATTAGGAGGGCAAAAACATTTCAAGCTCAGCCATGACTATCAGCCACGGTGAACAGTGCTCACCACGCATCAGACCCACGGTCAGGTTGTCATCTTCAATTTCCTTGTTTTCTAGTTGTAGGATTTGTTTAATTGCATTAGATTAGGCATATATCATGTTAATTTGCTTTAGTAGATACTTTGACCGGTGCAATTAGAGCTTTTAGTCATTTTCCTTCACTTTTGCAATTATGGCACTAATGGTTCTTTTCATGCTTCCATGCTTTCAATTTCATAATTAATTCAATAGATAGATAAATATGTTTTTACTTATATGTTTGTAACAATATTTTTAGGTTTACTATAAGTTTTGTATGTTTCTTTCATTTTCTTGATTTCATGCTAGTTATACTACCTTTTATGCAAATACCTCCTAAAAGCCTCATCAAGATAGGCCTCCTTTGTTTCTAATTGCTTCTTGTTGTTTATTGCACGCTGGACTAATAGGTTTTTGAGATGCAAGGTAGAAAATACCTCTAAACATGGATAAGAAGGTCATCGACACCTTGGAGCAGTTCATGTCCATTTAGAAAGTCTGCATATTGCACCTATCCTGTTGGGGCTTTAAAATTGTTTTAATTGTATCAACATTTGGGTGACCCTAAGAGGGGCATGATTGTAACTGAGATTTTATTCAATATTAATAAAATAAGCATTCATTTTCTTATCATATGTAATCTTGTATTTCATTTCTTGATTTAATGTTTGATTTCAATTAATGCATTAGTTAGGTGTATGCTTTTAGATTGATACAGTACAATGTCCATTTATCATCGTAGAAGAAGTCGAACGAAGACAGCAAGCCCAGTTCGATGACCAGCAAAGTAGAATTTAATTTCCACTACAGGAGGACCTTGATATGGGACTTATATGCCTATTCACAAAAGGGGAGGAGATAGGACCAATTATTGAATATGAAGAATTGGTACCTCAAACCGGTGAGAGAAGGAGGACATGAGTCCATGTAATATTTGTAGATGGGATTGGAAGGCTTGAGGAAGAATATGAAAGAGGTATTTCTCCAAGGGAAAGAAGGAATCCAAAGAATCAAGGGATGGTGTATCCATAGTTGGAGTATAGTGAATTACCCCAACCATCAAAAAACCAAAGAATAATGAGAATAACAGTCTGATATGTAGATAGGATGGATAAATTTGATATGAAATCTTTAGAAGAGATAGGAGGTGATACCATGGAATAAAAACTCATCGAACTCTATCCATTGGCTCAGATAAGATGATTGCAACAAAGGATGTGACACAATATCCAACAGTTGCAAGAGTATGAAATATTGCAAGGTCACACTACAAGAATATGAGAATTAACTATCCAAGACTTGGATGATACAATGCAAACGATGGAGGAGCAAAGAGTAGTGAGGTCACAGGAAGTAGAAGGCAAGAGGAAAGAACATGAGACGACACCACAAGTGAGTAGTTCATGACATGCTGGTGCAAGTACGAGTAAAGGAGAAAACTCACAGACGCTCAATGACCCATCATTAGTAGAAGAAGATGACATTATAGCTTGATGAGATATTGAAGAAGGCATTCCACCACCTAGACCATAAGACAATATTCATGAGGATTCAAGTGAATCTAGTGATGGAGGGTCGCCTTGGCTAGTAAGAGAAGAAAGTTCTAATAGTGGTGATGATGACTTATTATAACTACTGATACGTCATGTACGGCTTGACCTTGAGACCTACATAATCGCTTATCGATATTTAAGGCAATAAATGAGAGAAGTGCGGAGACTCCAAATATTAATGTCCTTACCAGTAACTTGGTCAGAATAGAGAGATGACAACCATAACGATTCCAGTTCTGAATTTGATTTCTTGGAATCATATAGGGAGACTCTGGAAAATGTATCTTTACAATGATGTTGGGAGCAAAGGTAATTGACACGTCGACTATTATGTGTGTATTGGAGAGTGAGAGTACTACAACAATTATCACCTATAACAAAAGGAAATGAAGGTCGCTTGGCCAATATAGAATTTGTGGATATATAACCCTAGTAAGAAATTAGTAAGAACCCCCAAGATAGTAGTCAGGCCATGGAGGGGGAGTACATCCACTAAATACTGGGAGGGGTAGAGGATATTTTCCACCTAGAGGATATAGAGAATGAGGAAGGATTAGACCCCCTACTCCTAGATAGCCAAGAGATACACCAGTATTCTGCTTGAATTGGACCAGGAAAATGCAAGGTATCTTATGGTTGAGAGGGATTGTACCCAACCTAAGAGGAATACAACCATGGGGACAACCTCCACTAACATGATATGGATCAAGAAGAGTGGAAACCAAAAGAGAGTGGTGCCAAGAAAGGGAAGTCCCATGGAATGTTCATAGAGGTCCTATATTAAGAGGATGCAGCTGGGAAAGACCTATGCAAGGAAGAGCTCTTATCGATAGAGGAAGAGTATGCTTTGCTAATGAAAAGAGTTAAGGACTACAAAGAACTCGTTCATCAAGCTTAGAAGCTGATTTGATACAAGGATATAGGCATAGAATTCAATCCAATGATAATGAATCAGTGAGTGCAACCCTACTTCATAGTCAATCAACAAAATAATGAGAAGAAGTATTGCCAAGAGGGAGTCATGCACACTATAATTACATGATTTCAAACTGTACCACAACAATCAAAGAGAAGGAGATCGAACAGAGTGTCAGTTGGTACATAATGATGTGATCACCCATAATGTAGAATTTGGAAACCCAACTTTCGATTCAACAGATGACATCATACAAGTGAATGTCACTATACAATTCCTACGACGATAAGCATCAAAATAGTTATTGAAAAAAATAGAAAAATATCTTAATTGTAAAAATCCTTCAGGACGTAATTAAGATGGAAGGGGTTGAAAATTGGAAACAACAACCCCTTCTGGGAAAGATAGAAAAATATCTTAATTATGAAAATCCTTCGGGATGTAATTAAGACGGAGCGCGGTTGAAAACGGTAAACGACGACCCCCTCTGGGAAAAAAAAAGAAAATAAAAAGAAATAAAAGAGGCAATAAAAGGACAAAATAAGGAAAAAGACAAAATTGCATGCACCAAGGTGACGAGTTGTCAATCATCAACATGCAAAGGAGCTAAGGTGGAAGAATTTAGGAATTAATATGTTAGGCTTTGAAAAAATATATAAAGCAAGCGTCATGAAGAAATTCCCTTTCCTGCTCGTAGATCGTACAAGGCAACATTGGAATTTCAAAGAATTGAAGGTAAAAAGGGTGCAACTAAAGAAATTTTCTATATGGGTAGTGGAAATTCACTAAATTACTCCATTATTTCATGACCCATTTTAATTATGCACCATAGGGATTTTTATTTTTAGAAAAGCAACCCGTTTGGAGAAAGAAGCTACCAAATTAGGGTTTTTTAATTTAAAGAAAACAAGTTTTTTTTAAATCAAGTTGTAGGTAAAGCAAAATAATTGTACAAGCAAGGGTTGGAGGAAATGAAGTGCCAAGTAAACCCTTAGTGTATAAAATTAGAGCTAGGGTTTGAATTTCCAAGAATAGAGAAATGGAAAGTTGCATGGAGATAAAATAAGCAAACCCTAGAGCAGGAATTTGCCATAAAAAGCATGGAAATGATTTTTTAAATTTTCATGTGTGAAGAAGTGTGAAGGGATGGTCATACAAAACTACCATACTATAGGAAAAATATATTTTGGAAGAAGCTTGCACCAAAGGAAGGAGAAATTGCATGTTTTGCCCTAAAATTACATTAAACAAGGAAATTGAAGGATTTTGGCAAATGGGTTTTATAGATTTCACACTTGGGGAAAAAATATGTGGGTTTTTTGCCAAGTGATGATTTTAAAGTTTGTATGTACAATTTGGAGCAATCATGGTATGATTCTGAGACGTATTGTATGGATTTGAGGCTCTTGAAGATCCATTTTGTGGAGTTTTGAGGACTATGTATGAAATATTTTATAGTGGTACGAACCCTGGTGAGGTTGTACATAAGGAAGGTGCCATTGTATGATTTGACATCAGTTGGTACAATTTTAGATTACAGATGTACAATTTGAAGTGCTAGTTATGTGATTTTTTGCAAGTGTACAAAATCGGGTGTGATTGAACAGATAAGGCTAGAGTTTTATGATCTAGACGGGGTTGTACGATTTGAAAGTGTACATGTACAATTTAGTTGAGGCCTTGTATGATCCTGATAGTTTTTGTACATTTTGGATGCATTCATATGAACTTTTGTAACAATTTTATGTAGTATTATCCTAAATTATCGAATCAAAGGAAAGGTGTGCAAATGAGGGTTTTACTCAGCGATGGTAGAAGTATGAGCTCACGATGAGAATCTCGAGCTCATTTTGATCGCATTGCGGTATCTAGGGCTGATATATCACCAGGACCATTGCACCAGAGAGAATCATGACCCAGAATATCTCCCCCAATTTACCTCATTCATAACCAATGACATCGATTTCAATCACCTAGGAGGTATGGTAATCATCCTTGGAGAGTGAGAGGCTAAAGGCCATGGAGGGATCGAAGTTACTGTCATGGTGGTAGGAAAATATCACCACTACAATATAGGAGGGAATAAATGGAACCACCTCAGGCACCCAAAAGAGAACTTCACAGTGAATTTCATCGAGAAAATACTTCAAAAGAACAAGAGGATCTACCCAGCGAAGTAGAGGAGGAGCAAGTGGACATCAAGGATGTCACTTTTGGGCATCCTATGAGAGAATTTTGCAAAAAGTGATGGGCAAATGTTGATGATAGGCATCCATTGAAGGAGGTGCTAAAGAAGGTTGGAGTGAGTATTTTTGAATAGATCCCACCACAAGATAAGGTATTCTTCAATGAATACTTATTGTAGATTCTCTAGTCATACGAACCTACTGAGAACCGCACAATTGTACAAGTGGGTAACAAATATGTTAAGGTGGAGTTCATGGTAGAGGTATTTTGATAGAAATTCAGATTGCCCATGAAAGGATATCCAATTGTGAAAATAATAGTTGATCCCATTGAGATGCACAGGATGATCATGATACTCACATCTATCAAGTCACCTGTGGACACTAAGATTTTTGGTATTGGCACTCATGGGATTAAAAATAATAATTTAAATATGGATGAGTTTGCTTGCACGATAAATTTGTTATGGCCCAATTGTTTGGAGAATCATGAGCTTCGAATATGCCAATATGGATGGCACAATATGTGGAAGCTGATTACAAGGGCATGAAGTACAATTGGGGAGCATACTTGCAGGAATGGATGCAAAAATCACTGACAGTGAGGAGGAAGATGTTCACCATGACCTTTCATGCCATTGCACTATTATTGGATGCAGTGTCAGGAATGGTAATTCACTTTCCTAGGATGACTCAACCAAGGTAAATAGTACTTGGTCAGCCTACCATACTACAATGGGTAAATATTGTACCTTTATCGAAAGCCACTCCAAATAAAAATAAGACTAAGAAGAGTATAAAGTAACCAACATCATCGATGCAGGATGAGTTTGAGACTACATCTGATGAAGACATCCATCCAAAGATAAAGAGAAGGATACAGTTGGACATGATATTATAACAATAGGTCTAAGTCCACAAGCTACGAGAACAACCTAGCTCTTTTGAAGATGAGGAGAAATTAGAGCAGCAATCTAGCCCTATACGGATTCAAACACTATGACAAAGGGAGAAACAGACAAAGTCTGTATAGAAAGTACAACCCAAGTTAGAACTATACAAAGGGTACTTTGATTCGAAGGGGTTATACCTACTAAATTTAAATATACCAGGTCTGGAAGGAATGGGAAAAATAATGGGTTCCCAAAAATTACTCTAGACCTCTGATTTTGAACTTCTAGATTCATCCATGTACTTGACCAGAATGACAATAGTACCACTAGTTTCAAAAGCAATTGTCATGCTGGAGTTGCCATTGGAAGAACCTAAGAATACAAAGAAAATAAAAATTATGAAAGGTGGTCATAGCTAGTGGGAGCAGATAAATGCATAGGTACCATAGGAAGAGCCTGCTCCTGACCAGCCAGTTGCAACTCAAAGGAGAGTGCACCCAAACTTGCAAGAAGGGTTGACACAAGTGGAATAGGACTTTCCTAAGTTGTAGGAGGAAGTCCAAGTACCAATGGAAAATCAGTAGTCTAAAAAAGAAATTATTAATGTCAAAGAGATGCAATCACTGGTAAAAGAAGAGACGAGTAAGGTGGTAGCACATAGTCTGCCACCAAAGGAAACATCAACCAGCATGACTAAAGAAGTCTAAGAAAGTTCTCATCCACAAGGAGAAGAAGAAGGACATACCCCACCACACGATAACATGGAGGAGCTTTGTACAAGCTTCCTAGTGGTAAGCAAAAGATTTTTCAAAAGCAATTGGTTACTCTTGCAACCTTTCCAAGTTCCACTTCCTTTCTAACCTCCTTAATTCGTTCTCATCTCTCCTCTATGCTTCCCTTCATCCTAATTCCTTTTATTTTTTTTTGGGTCCTCCTCCCCCAATATCTCCACTACTTCCCATTTACTTCACCACTCCTTTATCATCAATGAAAACGTTCACCAACCGCAATATCCAAACAAGCCACACACTCCAAACATATTTTTAAAACTAAATTACCCTTCTAGTTGGAGTTATAACTATTACTCTAAGATGTATCTCCACACATAGGTTCGTTGGATTCCTTTTTTAGTGTCATTTTTTAAATCTACGAAAATCCATTATGTTCCCTTTTTCACATAATAGAATTAAATAATATAATTTCATTTCTTCTATCTTTAAAAAGTCATAAACGTCTTTCTCAAACATTTATTGCAATTTATCAACTATAATAATTTAAATATTAGCACTCCTTACTAGTACTAATGCCATTTCAAATGAACTATTTCATAAGGAAGAAATATGATATAAGAAGAAATCTATCTAACTTAATAGATATTTTCTTATGCAATTTATGATATGCATCTTCATGAAAGAGGGGCATTCATCCATGTTGCCTCCTCAAATATTCGGTCAATTTACCCATCACATCATTTTCCCAAGGTAATTTGTTCTCGGTGACTATTTCTTTCTACCACCATGAAGAGGTTTGTTCCTGCAAAAGTGCACTTCATTAGTAGCATCATATTCATATATAAAATGCAGGTTTTTCATAGAACCAAACATGGAATTATCCTACATCCCACATTAATATTTACATCTCATATTTTCAATAATAAACAAGTATTTGAATACTAAAACTGAAATAGTCCATCATTTCATTCATAAACCATATAGCAAACAAAAATCCATCAAAATAAAATTCTACCAAATGGTGGGTCATGACAATCACCGTATATTCTTTTTCTCTCTCAATTCTATTCTTTTGCAAACATTTGCGCTTCTTTCTCATGATTATATCTCATTCAATTCATTCATTGCATTCATGTATAAACACAATAAAACTCCTAGAGTACTAATTTGGTTACTTTTTGGATGTGTGAATATGTGTTAACCACTCCTAATTTGCATTATTAATCAATGATATGTTCATTGCATGTGTTTTTCCATAGTCATTTTTTTGTGTCGCATAATCATGCATATCATTATGTTGCATTGCTCTTTTTCATGTTATCACTAGTTTGTACATAGGCATTAAATAGCTCGCATACATCAAAACAAAACAAAAACCACAAAAACATAAACAAGAAGAGGTAAACATACACTAGTTAGCACCACTATAGTGATGTTCAATCATATTCTTAGATTGCTTTGTAATGGAAATCTCTTCTGTTATTCACCCATTTTTAGTTGATCAAGTGAACCTTTATCAAACATCATCGAATGCTAAAGCACTTTAAGGCTCCCCCTAGCTGACTTGAGTTCTATCTTGGACCAATCACAATACCTAAACATTAAACACAATTTTAGGTATAGGTAGGACAACACCTTGAGTACTCTTGCCACAAAATGAATGTTATCTCACTCATCCTATAATTTGCATGATCCAACCCTGAGGATCCACAAAAGGACAAGATGCAAAAAAAACAAAAAAAAGAGAAGCAAAGAAAAAAGATCACCAAAAGAATTAAAAGAAAGAACAAAAGAGCACTACCAAACAACTTGAATCCTTCGTATCCTCTCGTATTTTATATGTCTCCATCAAGACTATAGACATCTGGCTAGTAATGGAGCAACGTTGATGGATCATGGGGTTAATCTCCATTGGGACTATAGATGCCTATCTGGCAGTGGAGTATACCTTTCAAGTGATGACATGTTTGTCACATTAGCGACATTATTTTGCATAAAGCATTATGCACTTGTGGATGAGCTAGTTTATACTCGTTAATTTTACAATTGGTTAGTACAACCATATTCAAAATAGAAAATGAACATCACTACACACACTGGTTCATGATAGGTTTAATCCTAATTAGGATGGCCAAGATATCTACTAAAAATTGGTTGACAATTAGATGATTTTGATTACTCACACTATGATGTTTGAATTTCTAGAAATTTTTCTACACATCCAAAGTCACTTGGAAATGGAACTAAACAACATCACCGCTAGTTTTACCTAACAACAATGTTATCTTTGTATCATTAGTACACTATACAATTCACAAGTCATTAGTCTCATCATACCCGTCTGATGTATATCCACTCTATAATTTGAATAGTCTACCTATATCTATTATTAGCTAAGCATTCATCCTACACATTGCATGTTTGCTTATTTCATATTAGGTTAATATGTCTATGAGACTATTACTCTTCCTTGATTAACTCAACCATTTGATATTATTCATACCAATGCATACATCCCAAAGACTAACTACACAAGCACACATCATATGTACATACAATATATTTTCCAAATACATACATTGTCGTATCTAAACATCAACAAATAATAATGGAATACTATATTTCATATACCATGTATCACATTAAAATACACCACTACATGGTCATATCTACAACTATCCATCATATACAATAAATACACATCACATCATCAAAACAATCATTTTGAATGCCCATCATAGATATCATATATTAAAATGATGTGTACATAATCAAAATTACCCATAGGCTACATCACCTACCACACTATACATATCATCCTCATCCCATACACCGACATACAGAATTTGTGGTATATCTATCACTCCAAATCAAAGAATGTTAGCCCTGCTACCCACTAGGAGTCTCCCCACTCCCCTCATTCACCCTTAAAGCCTCTTCATTGCTCTTTTACGTACCCTCTCCACTTTGTACATGGGTGGATCCCTCTGCTTATGATGTTGCAACCTCCATAACTAGAGGTACCCTTGGAACAACTAATTGTGTGCTTCTCTAGCTTTGCCACGCATGCAAATGAGCCTGAGATCCTAACTACAATAAAATCAGCAAGCCCTATCTCACAAAATCCAACACCAAAATAGTTGTCTAGGTCTTCTCTCAAACATAGAGTCTTGACATCATCTTGTTCTCATTATAGGTACTCAATCCTAGCACCCTATGCCCTCAACTATCCCACTTTCTCTCATATCTTGGACATCTCTACTATGGTTGCATATTGCACACTCTACAATATTTGTACCATTTTTGTAACACTATCTAGTGTTGCTATCACTATATCTTGCTCTCTCTACAGCTCCTCTCCCTTAATAAGAGATCTCTCTTGCTTTGCATTCATCACATATAATCACCTATATCATTCCTCCCTCTCTACTTGAGTCTTCTCCTAATCATCGATCAATGATGACAACCTCCCCTCAAAATCCTCTATCCCTATTATCACTACATCTCTCTTTGCTACAATCCCTATCCTCTCAAAGGTCCACACAACCTCTCTATTAACCATGTATACCTCTACCTATCTCAACCTCACTCATAGCATTTATGCCTCATGTGTTGCCTCCATCAACTTTATCACCTCTATATCCAGGAGGTCATCAACATCACTCTACCATAACCCCTCATCAAATACACTCTCATTTATCTCTCTAGGAGCTTTTTATGATACATCTCTTACACTTGTCTCTATTGTTGTTCCATATGGACCCACTCCACTATCTATCCAATAACGCACTCGTCACCTAATAGATGAATCCTTCGAGTCTCCTCCTCATCCCTACCAAAATCTATCATAGTCTCTAGACCACCTACTAGTTTCCATGAGCTACCAACTACTATCATAGCTCCTCTTACAACCCACTCTAATCTGCCAGCTATTGTTGTCTCTACATCACATGCACCATCCACCACTCCTACTCTAGGCTCCCATATTTAGGTTGCTCACCATACCTCATACTCTAGCATGGTCCCTCCATCATCCACTTTTGGTAGGATAATATCTTCATCCAATCCTACATCAAAGGGGTCCACTCATGGCATCTACCCATGAACTCCCTTGATCCTCCATATCACCATTGACAAGTCAGACAACCTCTATTACAACTAAACTATCACAACACCCACAAAAATAAAAAGAACTCTAGTTGGGTCTATACTGATAAAAAACCCATCTGCCTTGCCTGACTTGAATGAGCTCCTCCACATCTTCTACCTACATTGATGCTCCTCTCCATGGATACCAAGTAATGTCCTATAGAACCAATCTCCCAAACTTCCCTCGATAATATAGATCATTACCCTCATTCAACCTCTTCACCTGCCCTTCCATATCCATTTGCCACCTCAAGGAATATGGTACATCCTCATCCATTAAGTGTTATGCTTGATATGGTAACCCTATTGGCCTCATCACAATAATATATTCACATACCCAATATTGTACCAACAAACTACAACTCAACCCAGTTTGTTGAGTCATCCTCACTTTATGCAACTCCAACAACGTGGGCACCTTTACAAATTTTATGTCCCTCTACACCACATCACATATGATGCAAATCTTATTCTAGGGGAATCTCACCCTTGAAGATTCTGACAACATACAGTTATCTATTAAGTCCATCGCTAAAGTGTGTCTCAATAACAAAGATTGGATCTTCCAATAATATTCATACAAAACACCCCCATCATACTTTACTACTCACCACCCACTATTGAATGATCTTTGCAATGTCACCTCTCTCTGTAACTTCCTTGTCACATCCATAATTGTAATTTCCTCCACGGGTGCCCTATAAATCCTATATACATCCTCAAGAGTGATAGTCATTTCCCCTATCGATAAATGAAAGGTATTCATATT
This sequence comes from Wollemia nobilis, assembly GCA_028583015.1. Lineage (NCBI taxonomy): Eukaryota > Viridiplantae > Streptophyta > Pinopsida > Araucariales > Araucariaceae > Wollemia > Wollemia nobilis. The sequence goes on from JAQPPZ010002068.1 coordinate 4,736,097, forward strand.
TGGATCCCAACACTTACATAACATCAACGGATATGAATGGTCATAGTGTGTAACATTCCCAGTCTACTCACTTGGTTGTACCATTAGAAAAACAAACATTTTCACAGTTTTTTTTTGCCCTATAGTTGGAGAGCTTTTAGATTCATAGCAAATAGTTCACATGCAAAATTTTATTATCTTTTATTAAAACTAGTACAGTCATATTAAACCACCTTTGGATCTATGGCTACTACAGACAACCACCAAAGTGAAGGAGATAATCCAAATCCCATAGTTAGTGTCAATTTATGGAAATGATTCATCCCATTCATGCCTTTGATTCCTAACATGAGGGTCATTCCATGACAGGGGTTATCCTCTAGGGCCCATAACACCTATAGTGTGGAAGCTTGCTTCCCTATTCCTTTCATACTAAACCTTCGACTATTTAGTCGACCTGTTCTTTTGCTTGTATAAAGGAATTAGCATACATATGCCTCAGTGACTAACTTATTGTTCCCTTATCCAAAGTCAGTTAGTGTCACATCAATTCCTTGACCTTGGACTTCATCATGCATGTTCTTTTAACTCATAAATATTTATCCCATACCAAACTTTATGGCTTAACCAGCTAAGCTAAAAGGACATGGGACTTATCACAGTACTATTTGAGTAGCAACTTGGATACGGCATCCCATACCACCCATCGTACCAATATTGACTGAGTCACATTATTTTTTGACCTATTATGTCAGTATTCAATTGGACTCAAAACTTGTTGCATGCATATCTGCACCTCAACATCTTTGGGTGTTTAATGAACATCCTTCACTCTCGATTCTAAATGTCATGATAAACTAAATATTTAATCATTATTTCTAATTGCTTATTTTCTAAGCTTCAGGTATTCATATCTATGTGTTACCCAAAGATTAACTTTTAGATCTAACCTTAAAGCTCCCCACTAAGAAGTATTTCCTTGAAAGGTTTAATTTGAGTAGACCTAAGTTTTGAAAACATGTCATTACTTTTATCCTAAAATAAATCATACCATATATTGGTAATTAACAAATTAGCTCTCACCCCTTTTATAAGAGGTATATTAGCAATAAAACATCATCATATATAATGCATATAACCTTACAAACATGTAAAGTACTTCCATTGTTTTCATTTACCAAAAAAAGGTTTATTTCATCTAAACATATTCTAATAAAAAACCAAAGCATACGGCCAATATTCCCCACACAAAATCCTTGATTTCCTTGAATAGCTTTAAGCGTTCAAAGGAAGCACTTGCAAAGTCATATGAAGTATAAAAAATACAAGGCAACAAACATCGCACCCTGGAAATGAAATTTCCAAATATAAAACATTCAATCTTACTCAAGCTAACTGCAGCTTTACTCATGACATAATACGTAATTACTTTAAGGGCATGCACTTACCATTTTGGTTCATACATTTCCACTGAAGCTTAAATTTTATGGAGTTGATTTCACCCCTGGGTATCCTACACTTACGTTTTTAGCAAGCTAAAACTCTATTCCAATGGGTGTCCAAGTTTAGCGATAGTAAACCATAGTGCGGGATATTCTTTATTTTATACTTTTTCTGCCAATTAATAAGCCCAAAACGATATGGGCGACAAAAAAAAAAGGTTTTTGCACCAGAATCATCATAAATTTTTATTTGGTGGTATGTTTTTGAGTCTATCATTTGAACCAGCATACCCATGACTTTAATATATAACAAAATGAAAAGCACCCGAGACTACTCTTTTAATTTGATTAACTCTTTAAAATCAAACAATGTTCTCCTCTATTCACCATAACCATATGCCTCATTCTAATAATTATAGTGTAGGTATAGAGTGAGAGATGCCAATACGACCTTCGCTGCCCCACCAGATCTAGCTTGGCATTTACCATTCTCTTTTTGTTTTAAAGGATAGATTGCAGTATTTCAAATTACATCGTTCTTGGGTAACAAACCAGAAAATTCATTCTTTTGCAATGCATAACATTTTAATTGCTTCTTCAGACATAATCCCTTCAAATGAAATTTTTAGTTATTAGTACGTATTAGTCCATTCCTTTGGTGAACCACCATAACTCTATTCCAAAAATACATATTGTTGTATTACAAATTTTTAGTTTATTCATTAAAGAGTAAACGTTTCAACATAACCAAACTGTTTTTTGCTCTAACATGTAAACAATTGATGTCATAAATTCTATAGAGTTTCTCCATAATACATTTTACACTGAGTTGAGAACAACTCTAATAAGTTTTCTTTGTTATATAATATTCTTAACTCAGATACACTAAAAGGACCACAATTTTTCCCTGAATACTTATGTCTACCATCAAAATCAGAAGTATGGTTTGATCTCCAAACTTATCCTCCTGAAATACAACAAAAGTATCCCTAGTCTATATAAAAAAATTTCACCCGAGTGTTGTAGGTGAGTTGGAGAGGAGAGGGCAATCCTCCAAGGGAGGTCCCAGGTTCAAATCTCCACCCTACCAAAAAGCTGAATTGGGTATCTAAAATCCAATTGATAATGTTGGTGCGGGCAGGGTCGGGTGCGACCCTCGGGTGACTTTGACGGTGTAGAACCCCTGTTTGTGGTCTCTCAGACCAAGGCGGCTCCGCAAGGGGTTTTTCGCTTAATATATATATATATATATATATATATATATATATATATATATATATATATATATATATATATATATATGTATATATATATATATATATATTGTCCTTTACCACACAACTCTACTATCAGGTTTCCATTAGAATGAACATTTAACTAGTATGGTTTGTTTTCCCTTGGTGGTTATCACAGGATTTTGTTTGGCTGCTTGTAAACTCGGCAAGACTCTATTGTAAACAACCTAGATGTTCCTCCAAAATTTGAGCATCTTAGGGTTTTCTTTCCAAATAGGATCAGATATCGGCTCCTTAGAATGTAAATGCAATTCTAAATGTAAAGATATTATATCAACATGCAAGCACTACCCAAATTTTCCACATAATACTTTGAGAATACTCATGCATGAAACTCATATATGCCATCCATATTTTGACAAGACGTCTAGCTTCTTCATCCAAAGAAAGCACAAAAGCAGATAAAACATCCAAAACATTTATCACAAAGATAATACGGAAACACACATAATGTTTATCCTTTTTACATTCAACAGGATTTTTCCATTCTTTCAATGCATGCCTAGACAAAATTTATTTCTCACTTTATTTAATTAAATATTATTAATCAAAATTAGAAGCAATCTACCTGGTCTACCATGCAATGCTACTCCCATCGGAGTGCTCACCAGTGCTACCAGCGTAACTCCTCTTCTCTTAAATTTCACCAGCGCTCCTTTTTTCAAAACACCAAGTTGTTATCTCTGCCAATTCACCCCCTTGTTTTCACTCTCCTGGCATTGTCAAAAAACCAACACCCCCACTCCCAAGTAAAAATAATTATGCCTTCCCCTTCTCTTTTGATCAAGAGTTATGGAGGGATTTTTTGAGTCATAGGTGCACCATACATTTAGCACGTATGTGGTTAATCCGACATCCAACACACTCTCAAATCAACCAAAACATAAGCTTATTCCCTAAGTTCACATATTTGCTCCTAGTTTAATTTAAAACATTTGTGCAAATCCATTAAAATATTGTTTTCACGCATATCTAATGAAACTTGCAAGCAACAAGATAATAAGAATTCACTTCCCTTATTTTTCTTGTACCATGCCCTCATGGATTCACCATCCATAATATTTTATTTTATCTATATTTAATTCTAACCTTTAATTATATGCATAAACAAAAAAAAGTGGCTCCCATCATCATCGCCACATTATTATATGCAATCACTCAACAAACAACTTTCATACAATCACACAACAACCAAACATTCATATGTTCTACATGATATGCAAAGTGTGTGAGCATCTATGTACTGCAATCCAAATCATCACTTATCTCTTACCTTTTTTGTCGAATTGCTTTTATTTTTTGACAACTTTGAACCTAGTCCTGCATCCACAGTAGCTATCAGTAGTACCACATTTCACAAGAAAAGGAAGATTTATCAATTTTATTTTACAACCAATCATTGTGTGAGGTGGGTTGTTACATCCTCCCCCACTTTGGATAAACACAGTCCCTATGTTTGATTACATATTTAAATAGCAACTACTTTAAAACAAAGTTATCTATAGTTATCAAGCAGTCAAAAAAATTATTGTTTCCATTTTACATAAAATATCCCAATTATCATAGATTCACAATTACTTATATTTGGGCATAGAACCAAATCACAAAATATGTCATCTTTCATTCAATCAAATATCCATGAGTAAATCAAAACATATTTCAACATATGTTCAAAACTACTTTACTCAGAAATACATAACATATTCTAGCTACTCTACTTAGTAATTCAAACATACAGAAACTGCTCCACTCCAAGCCCGGTATCATTCATATATATATATATATATATATCATCTTCAATTCAAATAAAAGTTCATGAAAAGGTCTATATTTACTCAAATAAATAAGGAGATTGTTGCTGCATATCTACCACATCTTCCCACGCGATGCTTTTGTCTAAGTAGAGATCCCATTGGACTCAGCCTTACTCTATGCTTCTATTCCTTAGATTCTTGGTTCTAAAACCAAGTATGTCAACAATTCGAACTTCAATATTTAGTGGATTGATCATCTACAATTTTGGAAGCATCTAAAACATGAGTAGGATCATAAATGTACTTTCTAAAGAGGGACACATGAAAGACATTGTGAATTTTGGATAAGCTTGGCAGTAGAGCTAGTTTGTACACAACGGGGCTTATCTTAGCTACAATCTCAAATGGACCCACATATCTAGAGTCAAGCTTGGAAGATTTTATGGATATTTTAACTGGCTTCACCCTTAAGAATACTCTATCTCCCACAATATACTCCCTCGATGTTCTTTTGAGGTCCATATAGCTCTTTTGGTGGTTTGCAACCTCTTTCAGCTTATGTTAAATTCTCTTTAATTGTTATTCCATTCCTTTTACCATTTTTGATTCGATCACTACTCAATATTTCAAATTATCCCAAGATAAGGGAATTCTCCACCATATCCCATATAGGGCTTTGAAAGGTGCCATACATAGTGATGTGTGGTAATTGTTGTCATATGCAAATTCCACTAGGTATAAGTAGTCTTCCCACTTTATGTGTTGATCCATGCAGTATATTCTTAACATATCTTCAAGCACTTGATTCGCCCTCTCAATCTATCCATTTGTCTCAGGGTGGTAAGCAGTATTAATATTTAGTTTGGTCCCTAATGCTTGATGCAATACTTTCTAAAATTTAGAAGTAAAATGAGAATATCTATCAAATATTATAACTTCTAGAAAACCGTGTAGCTTTACCACTTCCCTGGCAAACTTACTCGTTACTACAGGTGCATCATCATGCATACTGCCTGGTATAAAATGTGTGACTTTTGTTAATTTATCCATAATTACTAAAATTGCATCATGCTTGAATCTTATTTTAGGCAATCTCATTATAAAATCCATTGATACTACTTGCTACTTTTGTGCAGGTATCTCATGTGGGTACAAATTTCCAACTGGATGCAGATTTTTTACTTATACTCTTTGGAATTCCAAATATTTTGCCACATAGTTGGTGATATATTTTTCATTCCTAGTCAGAAATAGATTTTTCTTCATATTTTTGTGCATTTTTACCCCTCCTAGGTGCACTGAATAGGGAGTATTGTGCACCTCCTTAAGGATTGTTTCTCTCAATACTCCTGAATTAAGAACTACCAACCTATTCTTAAAAAATAATAGGTCACCCATGTAAACATATTCCACATCCCCTCTAGGTTTCTACCCAAACTGACCAATACAAGATTGACAAAATTCATCTTTTTCTTGTCATATTCTAATTTGATCAACAGATCATATTGGTATTTTGTCATTGTAGTAATACGCCCTCTTCTACTCAGAGCATCGATGACCTTATTCTCCTTACCCTTAATGTACTCAATGTCAAAATTGTACTCTGCTAAAAATTCTATCCAGCGTCATTGTCTAGCATTCAATAAAGGTTGGGTAAATATATACCTTAGACTCTGATGATCTGTATTTAACTCAAATGGTTTTCCCAATAAATAATGTCACCAAATTTTTAGATCATGCACCACCTTTGCCAACTCTAAATCATGAGTGGTGTAGTTAACCTCATGCCTCTAAATTTTTCTATACTCATAGGTAATAACCGCATCGTCTTTGGTCAAAACCCCACCTAACCCTTCAATTGATGCGTTCGTACAAACTGTAAACTACTTATTTGGATCCATAAATTGTAATATTGGTACAGTTATCAACCTTTCTTTCAAAACCTAAAAAGCCTCTTCACATTGCTATGTCCATTTGAAAACCTTTTCCTTTCCTTTGAAGGTTTGTAATGGGTTGGGCAATTCTTGAAAACCCTCTAACAAATCGTCTATAATATCATGCAATCCCCATAAAACTTCACACCAGGTGTTGGCAAATCCATAATTGCTTCTATTTTCTTGGGATCTACTGCAATCCCTTTAGCAAAAATAATATATCCTAGATATTGTACTTGTGGAGCATAAAAGTCACACTTGGATAGTTTTCCATATAATCGATTCCTTCTCAAAATCTCAAGCATAGTTCTCATATGTTGATCATGTTCCACCTTATTATTGGAATAGATCAATATGTCATCCAAAAATACGAGCACAAACTGATCCAACTACTCTCTAAAAATGCTATTCATGAGATTTATGAATGCGACCGGGGCATTGGTTATCCCAAAAGATAAAGCAGTAAATTCAAAATATCCATATCTTGTTCTAAATGATGTTTTATAAGTGTCTTCCTCTCATATTCTTAATTGATGATAAATAGATCTTAAGTCAATCTTTGAAAATATGGTTGCTCCTTTCAATTGATCAAATAAATCATCAATTCTTGGTAACAATTACCTATTTTTGATAGTAACCTTGTTCAACATCCGATAATCTATACACATTCTCAAGGTACCATCTTTCTTTTTAACAAATAAAATAGGATCTCCCCAAGGTGACACACTTGGCTTGATTATCCCTTTTTCCAAAAAATCTTGAAGTTATATTTTAATCTATTGCATCTCTATGGAATTCATTCTATACGGTGCCCTTGTAATATGATGGGGACTGAAAAATTACGTACAACAAAAATCAAATTTTCACTCTATATTTTCAATTTTAAAATTACGTAAACAACAACAGCCCGCAGGCTTTACAATAATTGGCGCACAGGCCTAGATTTCTAACACTATTGTAGATCTCTCACTCTGCAAATCTGGAAGGAAAAACACTTAAGCCGGTCCGAGTGGTCTCTGCCTCGACTTAGCAACCCGACTGTACAACTTGCACTGTAGTTATCCAACTCTGCAACTGTCGTTTTCCCCCCTTGTGCATGCCATCGCTTCTCCTTTTATACTTTTGCATGACTCTTCATCTTCCATCTGGCGACCCTTCGATTCATTTCTGCCACGACTGTTCGTTTCGTCTCCCCGTGTCGCTTCGTCATCATATATTCAACACGTGTCCCTTTCCAACTCTTCGTCTTCACCTTGTCTTTCAGGTCACGAAATCGTGACATGTCGTGAAATCGTGACATCTTTGCCCTCCGTACGCTCTTCTGCTTTTGGGTCACAAAATCATGACCTGTCACAAAATTGCGACATCTTCGCTCCCCTGCTCGTCCTTTTCTCTTTCGGTCGCGATATCGTGACATTTTTCTTCCTCGCCTCCTTTCTCTCCTTCGGGTCACAAAAATGTGACATGTCATGAAATAATGACATCTCCTCTCTACTTCCTCTCGCTTCTTTGGGTCGTGAAAATGCAACATGTCATGAAATCGTGACATCTTCCTCTTTCGCTTTCTTTCGCTCCTTCGAGTCATGAAATCGTGACATTTTGGCTCCCTTGCCTTCTCTTCTTCATCGGGTCACGAAAATGTGACATGTCACGAAATCGTGACATATTTCATCCTCTGGCTCCCTCGCTCGCCAGCTGGTCGCGAAATCATGACATCTTCCTCCTCGGGCTCCTTCGCTTGCCCTCTGGTCGCGAAAATGCGACATGTCACGAAATCGTGACATCTTTCTTCTTTGGCTCCTTCTTCACCTTTTGGTTGTGAAATTGCGACCTGTCACAAAATTGCGATATTTCTTTCTCCTGGCTCTCTCTCTCCTTGGCGGGTCGTGAAACTGCGACATGTCACGAAATCACGACATCTTCTCCTCTTCGCCTTCTGCGGGTCGCAAAACTATGACATGTCATGAAATCGCAACATCTTCTTCTTTCGCTCTTCATTTCTGCTTTCGGGTCGCGAAATCGCGACATCTTTTCCTCCTTGCACCTTTTCTCGTCCTTTGGCCGCAAAAATGTGACCTATCGCGATATCGCGACGTTTTTCTCCTTTGGCTCCTTTTCTCACCATCTCGTCATAAAAATGCGACCTGTCGCAATATCGTGACACTTTTCTCCCAAGGCTCCTCTCTCCTCTTTGTGTCGCGATATCGTGACACTTTTTTTGTCGTGATATCACAACAGTTTTCCCTGCAACCTTCTCTCTGCTCTTTGTGTCATGATATCACGACACTTTTTCTGTCGTGATATCGCGATAGTTTTTCCTGTAGTCTTCTCTCTCCTCTTTGTGTCGCGATTTCGTGACATGTCGTGAAATCGTGACATCTTCCTTATCCAATTTTTTGAAAATGGCTCTACTGCCAGTGGATGCTCCTGCATCAGACACCCGGGGTTGGGGGAGAAGTGATCTTCTCTTCTTTTTTGTTTTTCCTCATGCATTTCGTGCAGCTTCTCTCATAGGGATTTCGCTTGCCTCCGCAAATCATTTTTGAGTAGCTTCTCTTCCAGGGCTTGCACTTGCCTCTACAAAGATCTGAACGCCTGTAACCGCAAATCTTTAGATCTCATTTCTCTCTCTTCTCTCAGAACCCTTCACCACAGATCTTGGCGCAAACTGCCTCATGTCCGACGAATCTGCTTGCGCGCTCAGAATCTTCTAGCTCTGATACCACTTGATGGGGACTAAAAAATTACGTACAACAAAAATCAAATTTTCACTCTATATTTTCAATTTTAAAATTACATAAACAACAATAGCCTGCAGGCTTTACAACATCTGGTGCACAGACCCAAATTTCTAACACTCTGTTGCAGATCTCTCACTCTGCAACTCTAAAAGTAAAAACACTCAAGTCGGTCCGAGTGGCCTCTGCCTCGACTCAGCAACCCGACTATGCAACTCGCACTATAGTTATCCAACTCTGCAACTACTGTTTTCCCCCCCTCATGCATGCCATCGCTTCTCCTTTTATACTTTCGTGTGACTCTTCGTCTTCCATCTAGTGACCATTCGATTCATTTATGTCATGACTGTTCATTTCGTCTCCCCATGTCGCTTCGTCGTTAGATATTCGACACATGTCCCTTTCTGACTCTTCATCTTCACCTTGTCTTTCGGGTTGCAAAATCGTGACATCTTTGCCCTTCGTACGCTCTTCTGCTTTCAGGTCATGAAATCATGACCTGTCATGAAATTGCGACATCTTTGCTCCCCTGCTCGTCCTTTTCTCTTTCGGTCATGATATCGTGACATTTTTCTTCCTCGCCTCCTTTCTCTCCTTCGGGTCATGAAAATGCAACATGTCATGAAATCGCGACATCTTCTCCTGTCTACTTCCTCTCGCTTCTTCGGGTCGTGAAAATGCAACATGTCGCAAAATCGTGACATCTTCCTCTTCCACTTTCTTTCGCTCCTTCAAGTCATGAAATCATGACATTTCGGCTCCCTTACCTTCTCTTCTTCATCGGGTCATGAAAATGCGACATGTCGCAAAATCGTGACATCTTTCGTCCTCTGGCTCCCTCGCTCGCCAGTTGGTCCTAAAATCACGACATGTCACAAAATCACTACATCTTCCTCCTCGGGCTCCTTCGCTTGCCCTCTGGTCGTGAAAATGCGACATGTCACGAAATCGCGACATCTTTCTTCCTTGGCTCCTTCTTCGCCTTCTGGTCGTGAAACTGCGACCTGTCATGAAATCGCGACATTTCTTTCTCCTGGATTTCTCTCTCCTTGGCGGGTCGTGAAACTGTGACATGTCACAAAATTGTGACATCTTCTCTACGCCTTCTGCGGGTCACGAAATTGTGACATGTCATGAAATCGTGACATCTTCTTCTTTCGCTCTTCATTTATGCTTTCGGGTCGTGAAATCATGACATGTCGTGAAATCGCGACATCTTTTCCTCCTTGCACCTTTTCTCATCCTTTGGCCACGAAAATGCGACCTGTCACGATATCGCGACGTTTTTCTCCTCTGGCTCCTTTTCTCACCATCTCATCACGAAAATGCGACCTGTCGCGATATCGCGACACTTTTCTCCCAAGGCTCCTCTCTCCTCTTTGTGTCGTGATATCGTGACACTTTTTCTGTCACGATATCGCGACAGTTTTCCCTGCAGCCTTCTCTCTGCTCTTTATGTCACGATATCACGACACTTTTTCTGTCGCGATATCGCAACAGTTTTTCCTGTAGTCTTCTCTCTCCTCTTTGTGTCATGATTTTACGACATGTCGCGAAATCGTGACATCTTCCTTCCTTAGCCAATTTTTCAAAAATGGCTCTGCTGCCAGTGGATGCTCCTGCATCATAATAGGTGTTGCTTCAGGCAATAATTCAATAGAGAAATCAAATTCTCTCTGCGAAGGTAATCCTAGAAGGTCCTCCAGAAATACATCCTTGAATTCTCCCAACACAGGATATTTTTGGAAGAGGTCGATTTCCTTTTTAGATTCCTCTTTCTTATTCATATTAACTATGAAGATCATTCCCCTCTTCTTAATAACTTTCTTTATCTGCATTGCAGACAATAAATGTGGTTTAACTTCACCCCGACCACAAAAAATCCTAACTCTTTGCTTGGATTCATTCATGAAATCCACCCATCTCTCTTCAAAATTTAGAAAATCCTTATGCACCTTTAACTAATCAACTCCTAAAATAATATCAAATGTATGCAAAGGTGCCACATATAGATACCAATTAGTCTTCCCTTGTGGCAAAGTGATGTGAGGGTCAAACATGCATTGGTTAACATGGTAGGTTTACCCTAATCCATACTCTACCTTCCAACCATTGGCCAAAAATCCAGTTCTAATAGGTAAATCCCTCACTAATCTAGATGGTATAAAGCTATCAGCTAACCCACTATCAATCAAAATTTTACTTTTTTGTCAAAAAAATTCCATTCATTAAGAAAGGAATAATTTGACCATTGAGTTCAAAACTGCCTGTGGTCGCAAAGATCATGTGGCTAGCTTATTCTAGGGATTTTGGAGGTATCTCAACTCTAATAGGGCATTTATTGGCATAATTATCTCCTTAAGATACATAGCAACCGTTTGGTGGAGCTCTATTTCCTCTATAATTATCTTATTTTTTTTCAAAGGCACAATTTCCCTAGTCCTTTCTTGACCTCCTGGTTTCTAGTCCTGTCTTTTGGAAAACTCCTTAACATCTCTCTTGAACCTACCACCTTGATAATTAGGTTTATTTTTTCCATCTTGCTTATTCTTATCTCCTCCTTTGGATTTCTTATTTTGATCTTTCTCCCACCTCATTAAGCCAATACTTTTTCGCTTTCTGAGTTCATATTTTTCCTTTTTGGATAGCTTTTGATAATTAAAATATCTTTCTTATTTCCTGATTAGCTTCCTCTTTTCTTGCCAAATCAAATGCAGTACGCATATTGACAGGATTGTGCATGTTTACCACAATCCCACCCAAAAAAACATAAAAAATATACACACATAAAAAAATGTGTCACCAAACTATTGGTTTGAAAATTTGCCTAAGGTAAGATTGTGATAGACCTTGACCAACGTTGAATGACCTAGAAGTTGTGAGGCTTCAATGATCAATATTTTAAGTAGGCCAGTTCCTATGAAGTTCTAAGTGTTCCTAAAATATGGGTGGAAAGGAAGCTAAAATAAGAAAAATAGAGTTGAATCTAGAACTTAAAATGGCGTAGATTAAGCCATATCAAGATACAAGTATTGTAAAATACTATGCAATTAAGAAAATTAGTAAACTGTCTAATAGACCAACCAATTTTTACTAATCACAGGACATTCGTTTATATCATGTGCAATTATTCTGATTACAAACTCCAAAACTAGGAATGAATCATGAACATAAATCTAGAAAGCAAAATTAATACCATGAGCATTCAACAAACTAAAATTAGAAATAAGTAATCATTCATACATACATGTCTTATAGCTAAGTTGAACCAGAGGCCAAAAAAAAATCCCTTTGAATTTTTCAATATGCAATATGCTCAATACATGCAAATTATAAAATCTTAAGAGCCGACCTTTTTTCCATTTTACATTATAGTATTTATAGCCTTTTACAATACATTCAGTTATCTAGGCATCATTGTCTTAGATATGGATTGTCATTATATCAAAATATTCATTGGTCTATTAAGCTACTTTGAGGTATGCTTGTTTTGAGAACCTGGTTGTGGCTTGTTGACCTGCTTCATCTTGAATCGTATTGACCTTGTTTGCATCTGGTTTGTTGATTCTTTTATGATATTTCAATTGAGTCACCCTGAACATCAACATGATCACCTTGGTGGAGATTTCATTTTTAATATTGTCTAACAAGCATTCTTGACTTATAGGTAGTATGGGATGATTATCATCCATATACTAATAAACTAGTGTCTAATATCAAGTTGGATCTACTTTTGTTGATCACTGGTCATCAGGTGCATAACACGGTTGTTGACGGATGATGAAATTTTGATATCCTTGTTGACTTAATTTAGGTATAAAATGTTTGGTAGCCTCGGGACTTTGACATTTTTCTTTGTTTCACCTTTCGCCTTCACAATGGACTTTTGGGACTTCCACTAGATCCATCCAGGTACAAATTTTTTGGTAACCTCAGAACTTAGCCAATTTTCTTCTTTTGCTCTCCTACTATGTGATGACTTTTGGTACCTCCACTAGCTCCATCCAGGTACAAAATATTTGGCAGCCTCAACACTTAGCCAATTTTCTTGTTTTGCTTTTCGACTGCATGATGAACTTTTGATACCTCCACTAGCTTCATTTGGGTACAAAAGTTTTGGTAGCCTCAACACTTAGCCGATTTTCTTCTTTTGCTCTCCAGCTGTATGATGAACTTTTGGTACCTCCACTGGCTTCGTCTAGGTACAAAATTTTTAGCCCTCATCACTTAGCCAATTTTATTCTTTTGCTCTCTAGTTGTATGATGAACTTTTGGTACCTTCATTGGCTCTGTACAGGCATAAAATTTCTAGAAAGCTCAGCACTTAGCCAATTTTATTTTTTTTGCTCTTTGATTATAGGATGGACTTTTGGTATCCATATAGACTCCATCCGGGTACAAAATTTTTGGAAACCTCAGGACTTAACCATTTTTCCTTGTTTCACCTTTCGGTTCCATGATGGACTTTTGGTACCTCCACCAGCTATGTCCTTAGCATACCTAGGCCAAAAGTGTTTGGCTCCTTATTTATTCTATTATTGGCATCTAAAATTCTCTTCCTTGTATATTTTATTGAAGTGCATGTGGATAATGCTTAAAAAATACCCACATTCTTGGCAACTCATAGGGGATTTATGCTTGTGGAAAATAAAGAACTCGAATATTTGTCTTCTAGACTTAGCACTTTCTAAGGAAAGGGAAAGGGAAGAAGGGGCTAGAATATAAATAGGAGGAAATACAGCCAGTAATTACTACAAGATAAATGAGGGTGGTGGGTGATGGAATGGAAAGTGCACGCGCAAAAAGAAAGCAAGAAATGGAGGAAGGGATAGGGATGGAAAATCATGGGGATAAGAAAAAATGATATGGACTAGTATTTACAAGAGATGGAAGAAGAAGTAAACATACCCTCAAAAAAAGGAATTTGTGGCACAATTTACAATGGAGTGTTAGAAGAAATGATATTTCAAAATAAAACATGAAACAAAAGGGAAGGCAGTTTTGGAAGGATCCCATCAAAATGATACAAAAAATTACTTGGTTCATGGGACACATCCAAAAGTTGCACTTCCATGAATATACTCCATTGTAGCTAACAACTACTTTAATAACAAAAAAATTTCCATGAACATTCTACATCCTTGCACCTTCTTTTCTTCCTCACACAATCCATTAAAAACCTCTTCTACTAATAACATTTCATGATGTGAGTCTTCTTTTGTGCCTCTAAGATCATTTTCATTTCAAGAATATTTTATTTCAATTTAGGCTACATATGAAGCCTTAAATAGATCAGATTCCCAAATGATGGCTCCACCAGCTGGCATCTCTTGATTGAGTGCTTTTCTTGAGAAGTTTGACCTTTCGTGAACTATTTATTCATGTTTTTTATTTTATGTCAACTAAGATCCTTCTATTTTTATGGCTTTGTGTTCGGTTGACATCATTTCCCTATATGGTATGATATATTATCATGCTCACAAGTTGCAACAAACTTAATCCATACCACAACAAGTTTTCAGGTGCATCCTTTGCAAATTCCATATTGTTCTACTCTTGTCCATTGGGCTACGAAGTTGTATATATGGAAGGTAGATAGAAAGTGCATTTGAAAAAGAATTTTTACGATAAGCAAAATATTTTCTAAATTCAAATTTCCAATTTATTCAGCCAAACTTCTGATTTGATCAGATTAAATTTCATTGCTGGAGTGATCCCCTTTTCTTATATTTTTTTTTTTATGTACAATATGACGTAATATACTTGGCATCTATGAGATTTTTGTATTCTATCTAGCATGGCCATAATCAGATTGCTTATTTATTTTTGGTTACGTGCACAAAATTGTGGTATGCCTGCCATATTTGGCTTGGGAGGCTTTTTATAGATTATCTTGTGAATCTGTAATGCCTAGACCACATGATGTCGAATTTGAGTTTTTCTCTATGTTTAATTTTCCACAGCTCATGGTTGTTGTTGAACCTGGTTAAAATCTATTCTGAATCTAATTTCTATTGTGAAAATCTTGTATTTGGCTCTTGAGTGGACAACAAATCATTTTGTCCTATTCTTGTGGCCCCCTAGCTAGATAGTAGTTTTTTTATGTTTGTGGCAAGGATTTCCTTATCCAAAGCTTCATTGGGTTTTATTATATTTTGCTTATTTTCTTCTTTTGTGGTTGTATTTTGAGTTGCTACCCAGAGATAATGAACATTAGAATCTTTTAAATTCAATTAGGGTGTAAACCCAACTACTAAATCATTGTGGGGTATCTGGTTGAAGGACAAATAATATATTCCAGACTGAATTGACCTTGCATTTGATGAGTCACTTGATTCTAACCTTATATTGCATACGAGTTTCTTAATTAAGCTTGTCTTTTGTTCTCTATAACCTTCAATGCATAAAGGGTGAAGACCTTGGCTTAGTATCTTGATATTTTTTTTGGTATTGATAAAAAATGGAGTTGAAGTATCTCGACCCTTTACATAGAGATCAAAATATGTATAGGAAAAACAATAGAAGATCATACAAATGCAATATAGCCCTATCTTATTAAAACAAACAAACCCAGGCTAAACCTGATGATGGAGAAGATAAAATAATATCCCTTTTACTATCCTTCTATTTAACATGGCTTATGTAGTGGTCAATGCTTTACATAACTGATAAAGAAATTGTTGACAACAATGTAATTTAGTGTTCTCAAATCCTTCATCGCATGATCCCATAAGTATTCTGCTTTGTTTTGCCCTCTTTATCTGCTAGCTTCATTATCAATTCTTATAATCTCTTCCAATTCCATGGGGGTGTATGACCAGACCTTGAAATTCTCAAATATAACTACCATATTTACCATTTTATCGACAACTTTGTTTCCCTCTCTATAAATATGTTTAACTTGACTTTCTTCTAGGTTTCCCAAAATAGTCCTCGCATCTGTAATTATTTGGAAAATGCTAGAATTATTTAACTCCCATTTTTTAAGTAAAGTTATAATATTCTTGGAATCCCCCTCAAGAACAATTCTCCTAAAACCTAAATTCACTGCAATTCGAAGCCTTGTAAGCATCACCCCTGCTTTAGCTTGGTGATTTGTGGTAATTCTTAGATCCTCAACATATGCAACCACTACCTAACATTTTTCATTCCTAATGAGGCCCCCACCACCAACATGACTCGGGTTACCTTTTGCAGCCCCATCGAAGTTAATTTTTACCCAGTCTTTGTGAGGACATTCCCATATAGTATCTAGTCTCATATTATTGGTTTTTTTCATATTCAAGATATATTTTTTCTCTAGAGAGGATCATTGCAAGATTTTTCTGGCTGACAATGTTTTTAATACAATCCTCCAATAGGGTTTTTTTATCCTGGCATAAACCCCGATTATTCCTCTAGTCTTATTTTTGAACACTCGTCTATTTCTTTCTAACCAAATCCCCCAACAAATACGTGGAATACATTTTTGCAAAAAAATACTACTTCCTAAGTGCCATTTTTCCCAAATCCTGATTAGAGAATATAGAATCATCCAAGAAACATTAACTTCTCTCAATAACATATATAGGATATCACAAAAAAATCTATAAGTTCCAAACAGGTGGTCCAGGCCTCATCCTCTTTGTTACATAAGACACAAATAGTTGGAACCACAATCCCTCTTTTGAATATATTATCTTTCATGAGGATCTTATTGATAATGATAGTCTATAATAAGATAGCAACCTTAGGTATGATGGTTAGCTTCCAAATTCTTTTAAGCTCAAGTTTATCTAAGGTTACTTCACCCAAGACTCTATATCCATCCTTCACCAAGTACTGGCCTTGTTGGTTTCTTCCCCTAATTATATGATCCTCCTTTGAACCTCTGCCTAAATAATAATTCCTTAAAAAAATTGTAGATCTTATCCCCTGGGCCTTGCATATCTTCTTGCAGGATTTTTCACTCCTAAAAATCACCCACCCTATGAATGTAACTATTAATTTTTTTACCGTAGGTTCTGGTTAAATACTCTATAATATATTTGAACTTGCTATAGTTTTCTAAATGCTCCTCTTGAATCCAAGGGTCTTTCTAAAATTCAATTTTGTCCCCCATACCTAATCTCCATTTTAGACCTTTCCATAGAACTCTCCTACAATTGATAATATTTTACAAAAAAATAGATCCACGTGGAGGATTAGAAAAACTCATAAAGTGGTTTCTGTCCTCCAAGTATTTATTTTGGATAATGTTATCCCATTTCCCTAATGCTCCAATGCAAATCCTCCAACCATGTTTAGCTATAAGAGCTCTATTTAGATCTCTCAACTTCCTCAATCCAAGACCCTCATTTTGTAAAGGCTAGTAGCAATTATCCCAGGCTATCAAATGTATACATTTTTTGCATTTAGTGCCATCTCATAAGAATTTTTTTTGTAGTCTTTCTAAAGTCTCTTCCACTTTCTTTTACATCCTTAGGAAATACATGAAATAAATAGGAAGGCTTTGAAGCATGTGTTTTATGAGTTTTACTTTCCCTGTAGAGGATAACGGAGATCCCTTCCAACTTTGAAGTTTCCTATTAAAATGATCAATAATCGGATTCCAAGGTTCATCTTTCATTTTGACTATAAACAAATATAAACTAAGATAGGTGATAGGGAACTTTTCCTCCTTACACCCCAACACTTTAATTATTTGATCTCTTATACTTTCCTCCATGTTTAAAAATATAATCCTGCTTTTTTCATTATTTAATTTTTGGCCTGTAGTTTTTTCATATGAATCAAGGACTTTTTTAAACTCCAAATCTTCTTCCTTTGTGGCTTCCCCAAGCAAGAAATTTTAAGAACACAAGCTTATACTGAGAGGGGGGGGTGAACAGTATAAGACCACTTTTTACTTTTCTTTTCAATTCAATATTATGCAGTGTATAGATAGCAGTATCAATAGTAGTAATCAAAGTAATGCACAAAACACCATCCACAAAAGTGACACAACAATTTACGTGGTTCACCCAATGCGGGCTACTCCACGTAGAAAATATTTTTCTTAAACTTTCTCAAATAATATCTTGGGAATCCTTCCCAATTATAATGTTTATGGACCTCTATCCAAAGGAGATGTTGATCCCCTAAATCTCAAGTTCATGGATCTCTTCCATAGGAGAACTCTTTCCCCTTCTACTCTGGCTAGTGATCTTCTAGAAGACTTTGTCTCTCTGTTGCACTAACTTGTGGATCTCTCTTCACTTGAAGACTCCTCACTTAGATATGTCTTCAATTGTCCTAGTTGTTGGATCTCTATCCACTAAGACTCTGTCCTCTATACTCTATCACCTCCAAATCTCTGTCAATAGGTTCACTCAGAACCTCTTCAAATATGCTCAATAGGCTCACTCAAAACCTGCTCAAATCTACTTATTAGGCTCACTCAAAAGCTGCTCAAATATGCTCAATAGGATCACTCAGAACTTGCTCAAATCTTCTCAATAGGCTCACTCAGAACCTACTCAAATATGCTCAATAGGCTCACTCATAACCTGCTCAAATCTGCTCAACAAGCTCACTCAAAACTTGTCCAAATCTGCTCAACAAGCTCACTCAGAACTTGTCCAAATCTGCTCAATAAGTCCTCTCTAGGACTTGCTCAAATCTGCATAGCAAGCTTTCACAAAAGCTTACTCAAAATCAGTCCACAAGCCTTCTCAAAGACTTACCTCAAATCAGCTCAATAAAATCTCAACTCAATCTCATATAAGCATAAAGATAATTGTTAGAGACTCAATATGTTCTATACTCAAATCCCAATCTCAACTCAAATCAATCTCAACTCAGCAATCTCATAGAAGCATAAAGATAATTGTTAGAGACTCAATATGTTCTATACTCAAATCCCAATCTCAACTCAAATCAATATCAACTCAGCAATCTCATAGAAGCATAAAGAGAATTGTTAGAGACTCAATATGTTCTATACTCAAATCCAATTTCTTTCTCAACTCAATTCAAATTATAATATAGAATAGTTTGTTTTATGGAACTTGAACAACCACTTCACACAATCTCTTGACTAGGCTCAAAGAACTCTACTCAACCAATCACCACAAGGAACAACTCTTTCTCACAAACCCTAGTCTAAGCATGAATCAACCAACTCAAAATGTCTTCAACAATACTCAACAACTCTTACATAACAATGATACTCATGTTCTTTTCAGCTCAAGTTCAAGTTCTTTGCACAACAACTCACTCCAACAACAATGCTTATAAAACAAGGTTTTAATCACAACTTTCAAACCAGAAAACCTTGAAGCATTAAACCAACTATTTTTGAATAGGAAACCACAATCAATCCTTTTCACTCCAATGATATTTCAGAAATCAACCACCCAAATAAAATCAATGGAGAATATTGCTCATACCTTTTTTATGCCTTATTTGTTGTCCACAAAATATGTCTCACTCAACACACTTTCTTTTTCAACTCTCAACAAGGGTTAGAGTGATAACACAACAAAAATATCCAAGTAACACCTTATTACTCCTACTTTATTTTAACATCCACCAAAGTTCTTTTATTCAAGAAATAAACCCTCAATAGAATGGATCAAACTTACTTTTGGAAACTCCTTGACAAAACCTAAAATATCTTCTTACACAACCCTTATTTCTCCTTCTAAGCAAGTTAATTAAATAGCTCTTGAAAAATTCTTTCCAATGATATATAATATGCTACCCTTCCAAAATTAAAAGGAATAGTAATTTCAAAATTTTCTAAAACAACTCATAAGCCTTATTTCTCCTCAAAGCTTTTCTTACAAATATTAAAATAAAAATTTAACTAATCTTTTTCTTCTCAGTGGGATTTGATCCCTTGTCACTGTCCAAGCACCACTCTAACCATGGCACCACTAACCACATGAGCCAACCGCTCACATGAAATGGTGAGCGCAGCCACTATGCTTTCCTTCCTCCAAACGTGCCCTAGAAGACATGTGTGCCAAAAGGTGTACTTCCTTTCCACTTCATAAAAACTGACACCGATGGGATTCAAACTTCGGATATCCTGGCACTTAACAACTTGACTGTCTCCTTCTTGTCACTAGGCCACAAGCGCCTATGGTGTATGGGAAGGGTCCTCCCTTCCTTCTATTTCTCCCTTTCTTTGCAGGTTTCGATTGCTCTAAAATATCTTTTCTCTTTGTTCGAACGAAACTCACACACATTCGAATTATTGCCAAATGAATTTTTGGCAATGGTATTTATACATATTGCCTTGACTTTTCATATGTCGGCCCTTAATCAAATTTGATGACGTCGGTGGGAATTTCCACTTTGGAAATTTAAATTTTAATTTTAAAATATTAAAATTTAAAACTTAAACTTCAAAGTTGAATAACTTTGTCACCGGGACTCCTTTTTTGATGAAACGAAAAGCCAACCTAGGTTTTAAGGAAAACCCATTTCAAATTTTCCATCCATGGTTTTAAATAAAACCTTTTGCTAAGATTCCCTTGAAGCTCATTTTTGGAACCAAATGCCATGCATCTCTTCTTGAACCTTTGATCAAAAACCTTTTCTTCTACACAAACATAGTGTTAGCTTACATAGATCCTTTTGACATCAATGACAACTCTTAGCTTAGGAACTCAAAATGTCCAAAAATCTCCCCCTTTGTCATTGATGGCAACCCATATCCTTTTATTGAAATCTAACCTTCTTTAATGCTCCCCCTGGCTCAAAGCTTTCTCAAATATCAAATATCTCCCCATATAAAAACTTTCCTTAATATGCACAAATCTCTACCCATTTGTCATCAATGGCAAAGGGTCACCTTTGGGGCTCGGGGCTAAGAATGAGCCTCTTAGTTTAGCCCCTCCCCCACCTCCACATGAGGTGGTTAATTTTGGGGTGGGAGTATTTCTACTCCCCAAAAGCACTACTCTTTACTTTTATCTTTCTCTCTTCCTTTCTGAGTTTTCTGAATCCTCTTATTGTTTCTTTCCAAGTCATCATCCCTGGTTCTATCATCACTTATGTTCTTGTTCATGTTCCTGTGCATATTTTTGTTCTCATCCATGTTCCTGTTCCTGTTCATACCTACTTATGGAATATTTTCTCTACACCATATTACTATGTGTCCATAATTATTCCACTTATAACACTTAATTTTAATATTCCTTAGAGGTGCAAATATCTTAGGATACCTCCTAGTGAAGCCATATCCTCTTCTACCATGAACCCTACATTTATTTCTTTATGACCATACTCATTGTATGAGTAGCAATACCCATGGAAAAGTTGTCCTTTCCCATATTATTGTCTTTCGTATGACCTGCACTGTGAAGCCATGTGCCTAAACCTGTGACATGAGAAGCATCTCCCATTGAATCTTCCTTGCCTAGACCTCATTGGTATCATGTTCTGATTGTTGTTTCGTATGTATCTTCTTTGTGCATTATTCCTATTTTTGACCTCTTTATTGTCCAACTCATCCTCGGATGTCTTATTTCAACTTACACTTTCATTTTCTGAAGTATCTTCTTCTGAAATTCCTTCTTCTTCAAGACTAGAAGCAGACTTTTCTTCCCATTTCTTTTGAGCCTGTTTGGAACCAAGACCTGTCTTATTTGTTGTTCCTCTTTGTATCTTGATTATTTTGTCTATACTCTTTGCATTGTTCACATATTTGTACAACTTTTTCTTGGAATCCTCTAAATCTTCCTTTAGCAATGCCACTTCTTGTGTTAACTTTTCACACTCCAAAATCTTTGCTTCTAACTTATCCTTGAACTTACTTGCCTTAGCCTTTGACTTTTCTAAGTCCTCTATGAGCAATAATCTTTCTTCATCACATTCTTGAAACTGACTTTCAAGCTTAGAGTGTTGCTTTCTTACCTTCTTTATTGTGTCAAGGTCATAGATAAGTTCTCCCTTGAGATCATAACCATTCTCTATTGAGTAATCCTCTATTTGTTTTCCTGTGTCCTTATCATTACTTCATTTTGGCTTGTCTTCAATAGGATCACTTACTTCATCCTCTAAATCCATTAGAAGATTCTCATCTGGTCTTTCAAGTGCATCTTCAAAACCATCATCGCTAAAAATATAGCCATCCCTAGTGCAATCATATTCAAGATTTGCAAATTTACCACATCTAAAACATTTGAGAATAACTGGAGTCTTCTTTTCTCTCTAACCATAAATAGGACTTCATCTCTATCATTGTCTGAAAAACTAGCATCACTATCTATTGAGTACTTACTTGCATTATCTGCATAGTAACTTTTATTTTGTCTTTGGAAGAACTTCTTTCCTTGTTTTTTTTGTCCATCCTTGCCTTTCTTCCGGTACTTGTGTCTTTCTAGTTCCCTATACCTGTGATCCTATGTTTCTTCATCACTATTGTACTTTGGATCTTTGCACTTTGTTGCATAGTGTCCATACTTTCCATAATTGAAGCACTTAATAGATCTTATATCTATGGATATTTCAGAACCTTTATCTCTTCTACCATAGTTAGCTTCTTCATCACTAGATGACTCACTTCTTGATTCTATCTTTTTACCCTTTTTCTTTTAGTCCACTTGAATGCCTCTTTTGGAGAAATAGGATCTTTTGTTCTTATCTCAAAAGTAGTAAGCATGCCAAGTGTAGACACCTAAAACATGTCATGTCGATGGTGACTACTCATATGGGCACCTTCTTGCAGACCATATGGAAGACCTTTGGACAAATCCAAGGTATAGCAGTGGTTTTTACCACTCATTTGGGCTCCTTGGCCTATTTAGTGCTAACCGTGACTGACACCTACGGTTAGCAAAATCTTGCATGCTAACCATGGCTGACACCTATAGTTAGTAAAACGCTTGCATGCTAACTACAATTGACACCTACAGTTAGCACTGTAACAAACTCGGGTGACCAAAGTCGAGTAAAATCAGTTGCAACGACCGAATTACAATGGTTTTCAAAGCGGTTTGGGTTGGGAAGCATCCAAAAGCTTCCTCCCAACTGCCAAATCTTGTTCTTGGCTTCTCCATGAAGCTAGAGCAAGGATTTTGGGAGTCTACTTAAGACCCCAATTTTAGAGAGCAAATATCCTGAAGAATAGCTCAATTGCACATAGCGGAGCCCTATCGGATTGGAGAGCAATTTCATATCCCCTTGAGGAGTAACGAAGTGTTGTCCAATTAATCAATGACAATTGTGCATGCAAAAATGGAGATCTCAAGAGCTTGAGGAGCAAGCTTGACAATTGACACACCTCCATTGCTAATTCCATTGAATTCAACCACCAATCTATTCCAAAAAACACAGGCGACCCTTGACCATCAATTCCTTGGAGGATTTGAGAGTTTCTGGCCTTGGTTGCAAGAGAAAGGATACTTTCATCTTAACCATGGCTATCAGCCATGGTTAACAGTGCCAACCACACCTCAGACCTACGGCTAGGGTTTTGATGCTTTCTTTCCTCCATTTTAGCATTAGATTTCCATTTCTAGCCATGCATTTAGCTTAATCTCACATAGATCCACATTTTAGCAGATATTTGACCATTCAATTTAGGATTTAGAGGTAGATTTACTTCATTTCCTTGCATTTGTTAATCTAGATTAGTTTCATGCAATTCAAGTTTTCTAATGGTTAATTAGGATGTTTCTTAGCTAGATTCATGCTTCTTTACATGCTATATTACAATTTCCTCATTTCTTGCATAGATTGATAGTTTTACATGCTTTCTTGATTTTATGCCATTCATTATGCAAGATTCCTTTCAAAGCCTCATCAAGAGAGGCCTCCTTTGTTACTAATTGCTTCTTGTTGTTTCTTGATCACAGGGAACAGGATTTGAAGGAGAGATAAAGCATCCAATTCCTTCCTCAACGTGAAGAAGAGGGTCATCGACACCCTAGAGCAGTTCATGTCACCCTGAGGGGCATTTTGATCACACCTACCCTTGATAGGGATTAGACACTATTGTAATTGATGTATCAAATGGGTATCCCTAAGAGGGATGAATCTGTAATTTGACTCCATTGAAATTAATAAAGGATTCCTTGTATTCATGTTATTTCTTGTTATCAATTTATGCATGCCTATTTGTGTATCTTTCTTCAATTGCAATAGTTAGATCGGGTGTGAGCCTTTTTGGTGGTTACAGAAGGCGATCATGATGGAAACCCCAAAAATTTCATGATCACTGATGTTTTTCTCTATTTTTTTGTTGCAGGTGCTAACCACGATTCACACCTATGGTTCACAGTGCTAACCATAGTTCACACCTACGGTTCACAGTGCTAACCATGGTTCACACCTGCGGTTCACAATCGTAGTCGTGCCTGACAGACGCGGTCAACAGAGAATAGAAAAAAAAAAATCAGACATCACCAACAGACTTGGACCTGAGGTAGGGGCATTTTCTCCTCTCTATATTTTTTTGTCTATGTTTTTACAAAAGCAAAATGCAATAGATGGATGCTAATAAAAAAACATAGCAAAAAGTAAATGGGAAAATCCTAGATGTTTTTTTAGTTTTCCACTAGTCGCTGCTAGGAATAGCGGATCTCTGATTGTAGTCCACCCTAGTCTCCAACGGTCTAGGATATTGATTGTTTAGAGTTTGCATGTATGAGGTCCAATTAGTGGCCATTTTCATCATAGATAGTTGCATTCTCTCGAATATCATCTAGCATAATCGTGCATTCTCTTAAAAGCAAATGTTCTTTTGAAAAGCATGTAGGAGAATCATGTGAATGTTATTTTATGCATTTTATTTTCATGCAAAGTAAAAAGAACCCCACACACCACATTTCATTTAAACATCAATGGCGTTGGGCTCTCACATCCAACCCATTTGATTGAGACCAACAGTGGATGTCATTACCACTTGGTTGGCTCATTTGAAATTGTATTATCGGGACCCGCTCATGGCCAAGGCCGACCCAAGAACTATCCTATCCATGCAAAATAGCACGCACTCATCTTCGAAAGGGTGTATCGCTATGCACGGTGTGCTGGGTGAGGGTTGGTAGTACCTATGCTACCTCGTTGAGTATGGACTTCACTACCATATTCGGCTTGTGCGAGTATATAGGTGAAAACCTTTGAACAAATTGAGTATAACATCAACTTATGAAAAACACGATAAGAGTTCCAGAGTATATTCACAACAAATCAAACACACTAAACCAGTTTTAGGACACACATTTAATCCTTAAAAGAGATAATCATATTGTCTACTTTGTGTGTTGTATTATTATTTGGGTAATTAACATAAGATCCTTGATCTAGGGCCAAACCCTAACCCTAATCAACATAAGATCCTTGATCTGGTTTAAAAACTACTTTTTGATTCTGCATCCAATGGATCAAGAATCATGCAAATCAGAGCTATAACGAAGATTTTATTTTGGTTTTATGATTACTCTATTTTCGACCTCGAAAACTGAGAAAAACTGCACTAAAACGGTCATAAAATGGTCTAGACAACTCCAAAAATTGCCAAATTTGTTTTGTTGTCTTAGTTTTACCCTTGTGCACCTCTCATAGAAATTTTGGGTCCTAACTCTTCATGGTTCAAAATATCCCAAAAATTCCTAAAAGTGAGAATTTCTCCATGAGCCCCGGTTGGCCAATTATTTCAAAAATACAAAATTTTGACCCGAAAATCATATTTTTGAGTTATAGCTCATTGTGATCAGCTCATCGCACTGATCATTTTGATATATAACACTTTTAACCTTTTTTCGGAAGCCAAAAAAAAAATTATATGGTCGAGGGACCTCCCATGGTGAGCAAGACCTCCAATCTAGAGAGGGAATCAGGTTCCATAACCACTGAACATAGTCAAATCAGTCCAGAGGACATGGCCATCCCTGAATGGCATCCTAGGTCTTATCATAGCATCAATACCATCCATAGGGGGTCAAACCTTCGTGATATCCCCATTAGGGAAGCACCCATAGGTCCTACAGGAAACCTTCCTGACTGGAATACCTTGCTAGAATTCTATATAAGGAATAATCCACCCACTGAGGAGCCTAGTAGTTCAATCCCACATGTTCCCATACTAGCTTGCTCTATACATCAATCAGAAAGTGATCATGAACATACACCATGGCCTAGCTTGGGTGAGCAAACCACCCCATCGGGCCGAGCAAGCCTTCCCCCTACTCCTCGTAGGGAGCATTCTGGGCAACCTGAATATACGGGGATTAATTTTGAGCCTGAGTATGCATCATTTCTCATTGATGAGGGAGAGGACCCAAGTCATCCTCCTACTCCTCGAGAAGAGTACGTGGGGCACCCACATTGCGGCTCTACATCGTCAAATTATACAGAGCCCACTCATAACTCAAAATATCAGGTCAATGAAACCTTTAAGGAGCATGGAAAACAAGTACTAGATCCTACTAGGGGGAAAAGACATGATAAACCCATACGTAATTCAAATACAAGGGTACATAGCCCCCATACAACTGAACAATGGGATCATACACATCAAGCACTGAAGCCACAACTTGACCAACAACATACGGATCAACTCGAGTTGGATCAACAACAATTAAATCAACAATGGGTGGACTCGCCACGAGCACACCTACGAAGGTTGTATCAATGAAAGATACAAGAACGACAAAGGATACAACAAGAGCAAGTGCAAAATGCATTGCATAAAGTGGTGCTTACGCCTAGCACCCAGAGGATGCAACAACGCATAAGACGCCCAGTGCAATCTCAAAATCTTTCACCATGGCCATGCAAAAATCATGTTCAACATCATAGGCTGTTATCTGGGTATCATCATGAGCCGCATATTCCTCAATAGTACCAAGATAAATACGATGAGGAATCATATGCAGAGTCCCAGTGGGAACCTCAAGAAGAAGTAGATGACTACCCTGAATCTAATTACGATGAGGTACCTAATGATTATACTTATCGTCCACCTCAACATCAAAAGCGACCTCCTCTACCTAATCGAGGGCAACGAGATGAAGATCATATCATTTCATCAAGGGCATACAAAATGCTAGTTGATCAGATAAATGCATGCAAAAAGCAAAATCAAAGATTGGTTTATCAAAAACCCATGCTAAAACAGCTTAGAAATCAACCTTTGCATCCCTCAGTGTCATCACCGACGTACCCATCGAATTTCAAGATGCCTCAACTTGAAAAGTTCAAATATGATGAAGATGCACAAGAGCACATGACAAGCTTCATCCATATGTGCTTTTATTTTCAAGACAATGACCCCTTGATGTTGAGAACCTTCATGACAACATTAGCTGGGGATGCTTTAGAATGGTATAATCATTTACCACATCATAGCATATACACCTTTGAGCAATTGGTTGATGCATTCTTGCAATATTTTGCCTTTAGTGCTAAGGAAACGACAAACTTGACTGACTTGGTTAGCTTGCATCAACTTGATGATGAGCCAGTCATTGAGTATGGCAATAAATGGAGGAAGGTGATGTCAAAGTTACCTTTCACCTTACCCACAATAGAGCTCATTCGAATGTTTACGAGAAGTTGTTCAAAACATATCTCACTTCTCTTGCAATTACAATAGTATCAAACATTCGAGGAGGCCTTAGCACAGGCCCAGGTCATTGAAGACATCAAGATACAGGAGGGTGATATTCAACTCCATAAAGAGGAATGGCCAAACAAGAACATTATAGGTGGCAACACACAATATAAGGTGACCCCAGTCAATCAAGTTGTTTTGAGTATCCCTGAATCCTCAAACCAGGGTGCACCACCTCTACCAGTGCAACATAATTACCAAGCTCAGCCTCCTCTACCCAAAATCATATGCAAAAGAATCAGATACAAGGCCAACAACGTCGACACCACAATGACAATATACTAATTTTCCAGAGACATTAGCATCGCTCTTTGATCGATTATATGAGGCACGAAGAATCAATCTTCCAGAGATACGTCCGTTGAAACCTAATAAGCGTAGATCAAAGGTGCATAGAGAAAATCTGTATTGTGTTTACCATCGACAAAGGGGTCATGACATCCAGACATGTCATCCCTTTAGAGATTTAGTGCAAGATATGATCGAGAGGCAAGAACTTTCGATAGGAGTCTTCCAAGACCCCGTACACAAAGTAAACACAATGCTTGCCAATCAAGTTGAGCAACCTAATCAGGTGCACATTAATCAACCTCCCCAAGAGTTTGTGGGAATGATCAGTGTTGTAACAGAGAAATAAGAATGTCTGAATCGATCTATGCAACCTGTGGTATCATCTAATGTTTCACCTATGCTTGTCTCATCTCAGTGGGATATTGGCATTACGCATAATTGCACATCACAACAGGGGGAATCAGTTTCTACTACTCTTCCTAGCCAAGCCAATCATGGTGCATCACACACAATGCACATTGGGGGTCTTCAAGGTGTCACACCTTCCCCATCATCCACATCACGATCAATGATGCAAAGTGAGGGTTCTAAAGGTATCACACCTTCCTCACTTTTATTGAGTGGCACACACACTGGGGGTGCTTAGGTTGCATACTTTCCCCTTTTAAAAACATAAAAATAAGAAAAAAATATAAAACACCAAAATTTAAAAAAAACATTCAAAACATTTAAATTTCAAAAACGATTGAAAATTTTAAAATTTCAAAAACATTCAAAATATTTAAATTTCAAAAACAATTGAAAAATCATAAATTCAAATATCAGAACATCAAAAAAATATGGCAAACTTCAAAATCCATACACATGCACAAAAAGCTCCAAAGGCATCATAAGCCCTTTGGTCAACTCACAAAAGGCACCAAGGATTTTTGACAAATTGCTTGGTCAACCCAAAGGCCCCGAGGGTTTGCTTAAAATCACTCGGTCATCCTAAAATGCTCCAAGCTCTCTTCTGAGTAGTTTGGTCAATAAAAAGGCTCCAAAGGCATTTGTAAGCCCTTTGGTCAATCCAAAAAGGCCTCGAGGGTTGCGTAAAACCGCTCGGTCATCCCAAAAGGCTCCAAGGGTTCTTAAGAATTGCTTGGTCATCCCTAAAAGCTCCAAAGGTGCTCATAATCTCTTTGGTCAACCCAAAAGCTCCAAGGGTTCTCAAAACTGCTTGGTCAATATTAAAAGGCTCCAAGGTTTCTCAAAACTGCTCGGTCAATCCTAAAAGGCTCCAAAGGCATCTGTAAGCCCTTTGGTCGAACCAAAATGTTAAAATCCATAAAAATCAAAATGCAATAAAATCTAAAAATATTGTAAAATATCAAAAATCCAAAAACATTTGCATTTTGTATTATGCATTTTCATTCGCATTCACACATGCATTCACTGCATCACATTGCATGTAGGCATATCTCATCCGTTGCATTCCGTAGTAGAATAGATTGTGTTCATCAGTCTTACGAATGACACCACGTTTGTGTTCCAATCATGCACCACTGCATTTATCATAATCCATATTTCATGTGAGTAATTGTGTTTTTCAACACAACCAAATTGTTGCTATGAAGCGTATACTAGGGTTTTTCGGTCATTCAACCATACCTAGTGGTCTGCTCAAGAGTTGATAGAAAGCTTACTTTGCTTTTGTAGCTGAGGTCCAGTTAGTATAGCCCTTAGCATATCAGAATTCTATCACTAATCAACAAATTAAACAATCCTAATAAGGACTAGGGGAAGATGAAAGCCATGAAGCAGGACCAGGTATCCTGAGGTGAAAGGAATTATTCTTGCTTATCCCCCTCTGTAGACGGTTCAGGAAATGTTGGCAATTGGCAAAAGGACAGGTTAGTTCCCTATTCAGAATCCCTTGCTTACGATAAAATGAGCAATATCCCAAAGTGATATCCCACATCAATCCTCATGATTGATACCCTAGATCGATATCATAGATCGACATCCCAGATTGATATCCCATATTGATATCATAGATCGATATCCTAGATCGATATTCCAGAAATGGTTCCCACCAAAGCAAATCCCCGAGGGAAGTTTTTGAAGAAAATTATCAAATGTAAATGCCAAAAAGTGAAGATCAAATGAAGATAAAAAAATAGGCTCAAGTGAAGATCAAATGAAGATCAGAAAATAGGCTCAAGTGAAGATCAAATGAAGATCACAAATCAAGTTAAATCAAGATCAAATGAAGATAAAAAAAAATCAAAGTTCGAGTGGAGATCAAATGAAGATCAAAAATCCAGTTCAAAGAGAAATTGAATGAAGATCCAGAGATAGTTCAGAGCCAAAAAGGAATCTACTCCCTTGCTTCACTACATATATGAGCAAGTATCCCAAAATTGAAGGATAGAAAGGAATGAGCCTGAATCCCTGGAATTTTCGGCACTACTATACCTTACGCACGATGATATGTCTGATATACTTACATTTTGCTTGTATGCAGACCAATGTTTGAATGTGGAAGAGCTAGCTTCAGGTGTCCTGCATTGCTTAGTGGCTTAGTCCAACTAAAATCTAAACCTGGGATTGGATAAGACATTTGTGGAGCCCCTATCTTAGCAATGGGCTGAAAGAATCCTGCCTGACATCGGGGAACACTCGTGTCTTATCTTAATATATTCATTTGCACACACAAGGATAATGAACAGTTAGGGCCTATCCTAGCAAAAGCCTTGTATCTCAAAAGTCTAGTATGGTCAGTATACAACTTTTGAGCAGTTCACTAGGGTGCTTGAGTCTCATGGAAAACCCTCAAAAATTCCCAAATAGCAACAAAATACCAAATATCACAAGCCATCAAAAATAAAGTCATTCAATCATCAAATTGCAAAGTATCGAATTCGTGATACATCATTACACTGAGCACAAAGTTTTCAAGATATAGGATAGATACCGGATGGATATCAAAAATGATATTTAGACGACCACTGACTATATTGTGCATCTCTTTCAAATTGCAAAAAGGAATATAGAATGACATATAATATCATTCGCCTCATACCGTTCCATATCATTGCATCTCATACATGGGTGATTAATTGATTAAATTCTTGTAGTGAGGATTTTCAATTACATTCATGATTTTTATACATTCTGTGGTGTCGTCCATTAGATTGTTAAACCCATATTGCATTCATTCCTTATGATTTAAGTGATTAAAGCATACAGGTTCATTTACATTAGATCATCATCATGTAAATAATGCATTACATGCATTGCATTCACCATGTCATAACATCATAAATTAGATGCATACAATTAAATCAAATTGAACATGCATTTAACATCAAAGTTTGCATTCATATGCATACATCATAGTAGTCCATCTACATATATAGATCACAATATCTAGTCATACACCCATCATCTAGCTAGTGCATGTCATCCATACATCACATCATATAGCATCAAATCAACATAACAAATAAGCATTGCATCCACGTGCATCTCATAAACATAAAATCAAAACAAAAACATTTGCAAGCATCAACTAGGGTATTATCAGTATCAATCCCCAAAAGCTCCAAAGAAATCCAAATATTTGGTCTTTTTATTCAATTCATCAATGCACACATTTTCTCACCATAAGGATTTTCAAAATGGACAATTAAAGCATATCTATAGGTCCAAAATTTCAAAAATTTCAAAATTAACAAAAAAAATTAAATAATTAAAAAGCCAAATGTGCCTCGTATTCAGTCATTTACCCTATACACTTGGCGGTTGTAGCGACTTGCACTCCATGCAATCCGACAAGATGAGTAAATTACCATAAGGATATTTGGGGAAAATTCATCATCGTGGAAGTGCTATGCTTCATTTCAATCCCTAAGAAGGCCCAGATGGCCGGACTGCTCCAAGGGAATGAGATATTCATCGTAATTCCCCTTTGACATTTTCAGTGAATCATCGACAATATGATTCAACACAAGCATAATTGACATTGTTATCATTTTGATTCCTTAAGAAGGCCTTCATGGCTGGACCGCTCCATGGGATAGAAATATACAATTACTATTAATAGTTGCAATCATAGCTGATTAGGCCTTGCCAAAAATTCAAGTGCTAAAGTCTTCAATTGTTCAAATTATTCATGTTGGTCAAGCGACCTCGTCGCTTCATTTAATTGTCATTACCCTCATCGACTCGTCGCTTGAGGGGGTAGTCATAACAACATTCATAATAAAAATCAACATTTAAATGCTCAATCATTGCTAAGTGCATTCATTCAAGAATCATTGTCAAAGACAATCATGCACCATCCTTGCTTGGGGCAAATAAGCAAAATATCAAGATCAAATTCAAGCAAACTGGGCAGCTAGTCTCCTAATTTAGGATTAGACTTAAGCTTGTCTCCTAATTGCCGCTAAGGCTAGGATTAGACTTAAGCTTGTCTCCTAATTGCCGCTAAGGCTAGGATTTGACTTAAGCTTGTCTCCTAATTGCCGCTAAGGCTAGGATTTGACTTAAGCTTGTCTCCTAATTGCCACCAAGGCTAGGATTTTGACTTAAGCTTTCCAGAATCAAGTCCTTCAACTCATCGAAGGTAATGATTCAATGATGCATGCTCTTTTCATGATTGGGGCAGTTAATGTTGATCAGACTAATGATCATCATGCAACCTTTGACATCATTTTAGGAGGTCTATTTTTGCTCACGCATTGTTCGATCTCACAACACATCGCAAAAGGGGCATCTGTAGACACCTAAAACGCGTCATGTCGATGGCGACTACTCATATGGGACATGCTAGAAGACCATATGGAAGACCTTTGGACAAATCCAAGGTATAGCAGTGGTTTTTACCACTCAATTGGGCATCTTTGCCTAGTCAGTTCTAGCTGCGACTGACACCTGTGGTTAGAAGTGCAAAGACACCTGCAATGCCAACTGGGGACCATGGCTAACACCTACGGTTAGAAAAATCTTGCATGCTAGCCATAATTGAGACCTATGGTTAGCACTGTAACAAACTCGGGTGACCAGAGCCGAGTCAAATCAGTTGCAATGGCCATTTGCGATGGTTTTCAAAGCGGTTCGGGCTCGGAAGCATCCAGAAGCTTCCTCCCAACTGCAAAATCTTGTTCTTGGCTTCTCCATGAAGCTAGAGCAAGGATTTTGGGAGTCTACTTAAGACCCCAATTTCAGAGAGCAAAAATAATGAAGAATAGCTCAATTGCATAGCGGAGCCCTATCGGATTGGAGAGCAATTTCACATCCCCTTGAGGAGTAACGAAGTGTTGTCCAATTGACCAAAGACAACTGTGCATGCATCAATGGAGATCTCAAGAGCTTGAGGAGCAAGCTTGACAATTGACATACTTCCATTGCTAATTCCACTTAATTCAACCACCAATTCATGTTCCAAGACACAAGCGACCCTTGATCATCAATTCCTTGGAGGATTTGAGAGTTTTTGGCCTTGGTTTCAAGAGAAAGGATACTTTCATCTTAACCATGGCTATCAGCCATGGTTAACAGTGCCAACCGCACCTCAGACCTATGGCTAGGTTTTGATGCTCTCTTTCCTCCATTTTAGCATTAGATTTCTATTTCTAGTCATGCATTTAGCTTAATCTAGCATAGATCCACATTTTAGCAGACATTTGACCATTTAATTTAGGATTTAGAGGTAGATTTACTTCATTTCCTTGCATTTGTTAATCTAGACTAGTTTCATGCTTTTCAAGTTACTAATTCTTAATTAGATTGTTTCATAGATAGATCTATGCTTCTTTTACATGCTTTATTACAATTTCCTCATTTCTTGCATAGATTGATAGTTTTACATGCTTTCTTGATTTTATGTCATTCATTATGCAAGATTCCTTCAAAAGCCTCATCAAGAGAGGCCTCCTTTGTTACTAATTGCTTCTTGTTGTTTCTTGATCACAGGGAACATGATTTGAAGGAGAGATAAAGCATCCAATTCCTTCCTCAACGCGAAGAAGAGGGTCATCGACACCCTAGAGCAGTTCGTGTCACCCTGAGGGGAATTTTGATCACACCTACCCTTGATAGGGATTAGACACTATTGTAATTGATGTATCAAATGGGTATCCCTAAGAGGGATGAATCTGTAATTTGACTCCATTGAAATTAATAAAGGATTCCTTGTATTCATGTTATTTCTTGTTATCAATTTATGCATGCCTATTTGTGTATCTTTCTTCAATTGCAATAGTTAGATCGGGTGTGAGCCTTTTTGGTGGTTACACCAAGAAAAGAATTATTTGTCAAAGAATCACTATCAATTGATGTTTCTATAGCAAAAACCTTTTCACTATACCTTTTTGAAAGAGTTTTCAAGATCTTATCATAAGCATCAGATTCATCAACCTTCATTCCAAGACCTCTCATCTCATGTACAAGCTCATCAATCTTACTGAGATAATCATGAAAATTTTCATCATCTCTCATTCTTAAGTTCTCAAATTCTCCTTTGATATTTCTAATCTTAGCTTTCCTGACACCTCTATCACCCTTATATATGTCATGCAGTAGATCCCACATATCTTTTGTTGTTTTACAATCCATAACATTCATAGATTATGATCTACCCAATCCTTTTATAATTACATTCATAGCTCTTGAATTTGCATGCATTAGAAGCTTACCTTCCTTATCTATAGGAGGATTGAATATAGAATCATATCCAAGTTCCACTACATCCCAAACTTCATTTCCAAGTGCCATCAGGTGAAATATCATCAGCATACACCAATACAAGAAGTCACTTCCATTAAATACTGGTACTGCATTATTTAATGATCCATCCTTTTGATCCATTGTGTTCTTAGAGTGCTTTTCCTTCAAGTTTTCAAACTTTTCTAAAGGAACCCGCTCTGATACCAATTGAAGAACACAAGCTTATACTGAGAGGGGGGGTGAACAGTATAAAACCACTTTTTAATTTTCTTTTCAATTCAATATTATGCAGTGTATAGATAGCAGTATCAATAGCAATAATCAAATCAATGCACAAAACACCATCCACAAAAGTGACACAACAATTTATGTGGTTCACCCAATGCGGGCTACTCCATGGAGAAAATATTTTGCTAAAACTTTCTCAATCAATCTCTTGGGAATCCTTCTCAATTACAATGTTTATGGCCTCTATCCAAAGGATATGTTGATCCCCTAAATCTCAAGTTCGTGGATCTCTTCCACAGGAAAACTCTTTCCCCTTCTACTTTGGCTAGTGATATTCTAGAATACTCTGTCTCTTTGCTGCATTTACTTTTGGATCTCTCTCCACTTGAAGACTCCTCACTCATATCTATCTTCAATTGTATTGGTTGTTGGATCTCTATCCACTAAGACTTTGTCCTCTATACTCTATCACCTCCAAAGCTCTGTCAATAGGTTCACTTAGAACCTCTTAAAATATTCTCAATAGGCTCACTTATAACTTGCTCAAATCTACTCAATAGGCTCACTCAGAACCTACTCAAATCTGCTCAATAGGCTCACTCATAACCTGCTCAATAGGCTCACTCATAACTTGCTCAAATATGCTCAACAAGCTCACTCAGAACTTGTCCAAATCTTCTCAACAAGCTCACTCAGAACTTGTCCAAATTTGCTCAATAGTTCCTCTCTAGGACTTTCTCATAATCTGCATAGAAATCTTTCACAAAAGCTTACTCAAAATCAGTCCACAAGCCTTTTCAAAGACTTACCTCAAATCATCTCAATAAAATCTCAACTCAATCTCATAGAAGCATAAAGAGAATTATTATAGACTCAATATGTTCTATACTCAAATCCCAATCTCAACTCAAATCAATCTCAATTCAGTAATCTCAACTCAACAATCTCATAGAAGCATAAAGAGAATTGTTAGAGACTCAATATGTTCTATACTCAAATCCAATTTCTTTCTCAACTCAATTCAAATCATAATATAGAATAGTTTGTTTTATGGAACTTTAACAACCACTTCATACAATCTCTTGACTAGGCTCAAACAAATCCTCTTAACCAATCACCACAAGGAACAACTCTTTCCAACAAACCCTAGTCCAAGCATGAATCAAACAACTCAAAATGTCTTCAACAATACTCAACAACAACTCTTACATAACAATGATACTCATGTTCTTTTCAGCTCAAGTTCAAGTTCTTTGCACAATAGCTCACTCCAACAACAATGCTTATAAAACAAGGTTTTAATCACAACTTTCAAACCAAAAAAAATTGAAGCATTAAACCAACTATTTTTGAATAGGAAACCACAATCAATCCTTTTCACTCCAATGATATTTCAGAAATCAACCACCCAGATAAAATCAATGGAGAATATTGCTCTTACATTTTTGATGCCTTATTTGTTGTCCACAAAATCTGTCTCACTCAACACACTTTATTTTTCAACTCTCAACAAGGGTTAGAGTAATAACACAACTAAAATATCCAAGTAATACCTTATTACTCCTACTTTATTTTAACATCCACCAAAGTTCTTTTATGCAAGAAATAAACCCTCAATAGAATGGATCAAACTTACTTTTGGAAACTCCTTGAAAAAACCTGAAATATCTTCTTACACAACCCTTATTTCTCCTTCTAAGAAATTTAATTAAATAGCTCTTGAAAAATTCTTTCCAACGATATATAATATGCCACCCTTTCAAAATTAAAAGGAATAGTAATTTCAGAATTTTCTAAAACAACTCATAAGCCTTATTTCTCCTCAAAGCTTTTCTTACAAATATTAAAATAAAAATTTAACTTACCTTTTTCTTCTCAGTGGGATTCGATCCCCTGTCACTGTCCAAGCACCACTCTAACCGTGACGCCACTAACCACGTGAGCCAACCGCTCACATGAAATGGTGAGTGCAGCCACTATGCTTTCCTTCCTCCAAACGTGCCCCAGAAGACATGTGTGCCAAAAGGTGTACTTCCTTTCCACTTCACAAAAACTAGCATCGACGAGATTCGAAATTTGGATCTCTTAGCGCTCAACAACTTGACTGCCTCCTTCTTGCCACTAGGCCACAAGCGCCTACAATGTATGGGAAGGGTCCTCCCTTCCTTCTATTTCTTCTTTTCTTCATTGGTTTTGATTGCGCTAAAATATATTTTCTCTTTGTTCGAACGAAACTCACACACATTTGAATTATTGCCAAATGAATTTTTTGCAATGGTGTTTATACATATTGCCTTGAATTTTCATACGTCGGCCCTTAATCGAATTTTATGACGTAGGCAAGAATTTCCTCTTTGGAAATTTAAATTTAAATTTTAAAATATTAAAATTTAAAACTTAAACTTCAAAGTTGAATAACTTTGTCATCGGGACTCCTTTTTCGATGAAACGAAAAGCCAACATGGCTTTTAAGAAAAACCCATTTCAAATCTGCCATCCATGGTTTTAAATAAAACCTTTTGCTAAGCTTCCCTTGAAGCTCCTTTTTGGAACCAAATGTCATGCATCCCTTCTTGAACCTTTGATCAAAAACCTTTTCTTCTACACAAACATAGTGTTAGCTTACATAGATCCTTTTGACATCAATGACAAATCTTATCTTAGGAACTCAAAATGTCCAATAAAAATATCATCCACAAATTGTTGATGGGACAAAGCTTCACCAATGGATGAATGTTTTACACCTTTTATATTACCATCCTTTCTTTTTATTTTCAAATTTTCTCCCAGGGCATCTGCCATAATTATAAATATATATGGAGACAACAGATCTCCCTTCCTCTAGTAGAAGGAAATAACCTAGCAGACTATTCATTGATCAGGATCAAAAAGTGGGGTTTAGAAATACACATAACAATCCATGACCTCCATTTTTACTGAAACCCATGCACTCCATTATTTTATCTAAGAAAGACCAAGAAACCCTGTCATAGACTTTGTTCTTGTCCATCTTAAGGAACATGCCTAACCCTTTCCTCCTTTGATGATTTTTCAAGCACATGGGATTAGCATTTGATCTTTCTCCTGAGTCATACATCCTTTTGTCTATCTTAGAAAATATTGAGATAAAAAAATCCAAATAATGGGGGTACGCCAACTACCATTATATCTTGAATAACGACCAAATCTAGATGCCCACATATCATCATTAGAAAATTGTGTAGTGCCCCCACCCTTTTCAATGGTACTCCATTAAAATATAACAAACCTAATTTTTGTATATCTGTATTCAATCCTAGATTTCTACATACTTCTAATGGCATAATTGAAAGCTAAGCCTTTGGATCCACTACATAATTATGAAGTACACACTTCTCCAAGAAGAGAGATAAATAAAATGGAGAGGAATGACTCTTTGATATATTTGAAAGGGAGCCTCTTGTAAGTGCATAATTGACCTCTAACTATTTCCTAACATAAATATCAATCAAGTTCACTTTTTCGGATACCAATAATTCTTCCCTTAAACTTTTTGGTATTGGATAAAGGCTTTTGAATAAGCTGTGAAATTGCTCCACTATTTATACTCTTTGTTTTGGATTCATAGCCAAAAATTAAAGCCTTTTATGGGATTCAATCCTTTTAGTATTCAAGAATTTTACTTCTGGAACTAATAATTGGACATTTGTTTGAACTCTACTATCTCTACCTTGAGTTTTTGGGGACAAGGCATGGTCACTACTTCAATATTCTAACTTTTTTGCTATAATATCTACCTTTTCCCAATATATTTTCTCTATATTGCATTGCAATCTATCACATTATCTATCAATAGGGAAATTTACATATAGTATAATTATATTTCCTATATATGGATTTTACTAGGTGAAATAGGCTTGGCTGAGGCTAGAGTCTCCTTCTCCTTTTTGAAGTTATCACTCTATTTTGTATCCTTTTCAATATTCAATGTTGTGATTTTAGTAGGCATGAATTTATCCTGCTGATGTAATTGTTGATATGTGATCCCAACAGTAGATCTGGGTTGTGGGAGTTGTCTCTCCATATTTTTGATATCTTTAGTTAGCTTTTGAATCATCTCTCTCAGTTCCATTTTAGTTTGTAGTTGATTCCCCTGAGAAATGGAAGCAATATTGTTTCCAAGAGTCTATGTTGGGTAGGACTCAACTTCTGTGAAGAATAGATTTATGGAAAATCCAAGAGGATACATACAATTTCTAGGAGGGATTTTGCCTGATAGGATCAATGTATTCTGAGCATGGATAGCTTCCTTAAAAATTTGCAAAAATCTTGTTTCTTTAGATTGTTGAAATAGGATGCTTAGATTAGAATGGAAGGTGCGAATATAATATAGATATGCTTGAGCAGGAGATGGCTAGAATTCTTGGGGGATTCTATTCCAAGTCCTTTTGAAATGAACATTAAAGTCAAAAATACTCTCATAAGGGGCTTTCTTGATAAATGAGAAATTAGTAAGCAATAATAAAGGATCTAAAAAGTCATCAAAATCATTTATAAGGGCCTTTGCTAGATCATTCTATGTATAGATACTTCCATTTTCTAGAGATCTATACCACAACACATTTTCTTTGAAAGAAAAAACTAACAATATAGTCATTACATCTTCAAACTCAATATTATAAATACTAGCCAAGGATGTTATGTCCTGACAATGTTCAAATGTAGTTTTTCCTTTGCCTTCATAGTTGGGTAAGGTTTTTAGGACAACCTTAGGTATTTAATGAAGGATTAGTATATTGAGAGGGCATGTATCATTCCAAGGTGGGCAATACTGTTGAACCATATATCCTTGGTGTGGCATTGATCTCTTAATATTTTTGGGTTTGATACGGGAGTTGCCAAATGAGCATAATTTCTCCACTAATGAGGTCAAGACTACCCATAAAATCTTGAGTCCTCCAAGATAAGTGGGATATAATTTACGTTTTAAAAGGTAACCTAACCTAAATTTGGATTACATCCGCTATAGAGTTGTCTAACCTAAATTTAGGGTTTAAAAGGTAATTGAAGAGAAAATTACAAAATATAGTATCACCAAATTTTGATTTATATTAAAAATAAATGGGTAATGGGATTGTGTCCCATCAAGCATGCCAAAAACTATTGGTCTAAATATTTACCTAAAGTAATGATGTGTGCCCATAGACCTTGACCAACATTGAAGGACCTAGAATTTGTGAGGCTTCAATGGTTAATCTTTAGAGGAGGCTAGTTCCTATGAAGTTCTAACTAAGTGTTCCTAAAATATGGGGAAAAGGGTGCTAAAAGAAGAAAAATAGAGTTGAAGCTAGAACTTAAAGTGGTGCATATTAAGCCACATCAAGACACAAGTATTGTAAAATAATATGCAATTAAGAAAATGATTAAACTGCCTAACAAACCAACAAGTTTTTCCTAATCACAGGACATTCATTTATACCATGTGAAGGTATTCTGATTACAAATTCCAGAACTAGGAATGAATCATGAGCATAAATCTAGAAAGCATAATTAATACCATGAGCATTCAACAAGCTAAAATTAGAAATAAGTAATCATTCATACATACATGTCCTGTAACCAAGTTGAACTAGAGGCCAAACAACAATCCCTTTATATTTCTCAATATGCAATATGATCAATACATGCAAATTGTAAAATCTTAAGAGATGACCTTTTTTACATTCTATATTCTAGTATTTAGAACCTTTTACAATGCATTCAGTTATCTAGGCATATTTACCTTAGATATGGATTATCGTTATGTTAGAATATTTGTTAGTCTATTAAGCTACTTGGAGGTATGCTTGTTCTGACCACCTGGTTGTGGCTTGTTGACCTGCTTCATCTTGAATCAGGTCATATTGACCTTGTTGTTTGCATCTAGTTCATTGATTTTTGTTTTTTTAGTTGAGCCACCTTGAACATCAGCATGATCGCCTTGGTGGAGATTTCATTGTTAATATTGTTTGACAAGCGATCTTGTCTTGTAGGAAATATGGGATGACTTTCATCCATATATTGATAAACTAGTGTCGGATATCAAGTTGGATCTACTTTTATTGATCGATGATCATCGAGTGCATAACATGGCTACTGGTGGGTGAGGAACTTTTGATATCCTTGCTGACTTCTTCTAGATGCAAAATTTTTGATAGCCTCAAGACAACCATTTTCTTTGTTTCACATTTTGGCTCCGCGATGGAGTTTTGGTACCTTTACTAACTTCGTTCGGGTGTAAAATTTTCAACAACCTCAACACTTAGCCAATTTTTATATTTTACATTTCGATTGTGTGACAAAATTTTGGTACCTCCACTAACTTCGTTCGGGTACAAAAGTTTTGGTAGCCTTAGTACTTAGCCAATTTTTTTCTTTTGCTCTTCGACTACATGATGGACTTTTGGTACCTCCACTAGCTCTATCTGGGTACAAAATTTTTGGTAGCCTCAACTCTTACCCAATTTAGTTCTTTTTCTCTCTAACTATGCGACAGACTTTTGGTACCTCCACTTGCTCGATCTAGGTACAAAATTTTTGATAACCTTAACACTTAGCCAGTTTTCTTCTTTTGTTCTCTAGCTGCACGACAAAATTTTGGTACCTCCAATGGCTTTTTCAGGTACAAAATTTTTGGCAGCCTCTGCATTTAGCCAATTTTCTTCTTTTGCTCTTCGACTACATGATGAAATTTTGGTATCCTTATAGGCTTCATTCGAGTACAAAAGTTTTGGTAGCCTGAGGACTTAGCCATTTTTCTTTGTTTCACATTTTGGATCTATAAGAAACTTTTAGTACCTCCACTAGATTCATCCTTAGTATACCTAGGCCAAAAGTGCCCGACTTCCTCTTGATTTTGTTGTTGGGGCCTGAAATATCCTTCCTTGCACCTTTTATCGAAGTGCATGTGGGTAATGCTTAAAAATACCCACACAAACAAAACAAACAAATAGAAACAAACACATGTAGGCATGCAAGTCCCAAACCCATTTGTCGTTTATCCCATACAACTCTAATTGGCCTAACATTCTTCTATAATTTCACTTCACTAAAAATAGAGCCCTAGGGTTCATTTTATTTTCAAAATCCAAAAGCAAGGGATAAATTCAACTAACTTCCATTGCACTCCCTCCAAGTCAAGTTGTGTTCCTGATTCAATAGCACTCCGCTTCACAAATTCACTCTCACCACTCTCTTCCTCTCAATTCTCCTTAATCGCATGGTGCAAATGAGGAGAGTGCCTTGCAATAACACCTTTATAGGTGCACACCACCAAATCATATGGACATGTGTGCTAAGATCGGCTTACACCCCTCCATACAATTTGACAAAATGCTCCCAAATTTTGTGATGCACCCTAAAATTTTAATCTTTATAGATTTCTCACATCATCTTTGACATATCTCAATCATCGACCACTTTATCAAGCAATTCATAGTTGTTTTTAGCTTCTCCACCCGTCGATTCATTGCTTGAGGGGGTAGACATCACATACAAAATTTACCTTGCACATGATCAATAATCAAAAAATCAACCTTAGAAATTGTATTTATCCAAGAACTTTAGCTAAGACTATCACAAGACCTCATTTGTTGGGGAAAACAAAAGCAAAAAAAAAATCTCAATCAAAACTCCAATTCAAAATAAATATTTGGTACACCCATGTCTGAGGTTGTATGGTTACTCATAAATTTCATTCCTCAAAGTGGTAGGTGTAAGACCACTTATGATAGAAGCATCATGATGAAACCTACTAAGAACTGGATGGTTTACAAAATCAAATAAAGCTCATCAATTTTTTGAAGGTAAAGTTCAAGGATACTCGTTCCTTCCAAAAATTGGGGTATCTTACATTGATCATAGCAAAGAGACAATTTTGTGTCTCCTTCCTCAAAATAATTATTACAGCTCAACTAAATGCCACAATCAATCATGATCAATCATGGGTCCATCATAATCTTCCATCATCAATTCATCTTCTTCAAAATCAAACCACCAATCTGGTGTCATAATTTTTTGCACTTCACCATGTTTTCACACAATGCAGTACAAAAAGGGGTAAATGTAGACACCTAAAAATCTCACATTGTCCCATATCCCATGCTAACAATAAAATAATTTGCATAAATACCTTTAATTTTGCATTATTTTCTGAAATATATTATTCATCACCTTAAGCCCCCTTGGCCACTTAACCCCTTTCCTACGCCTAGTTCCTGGTCACCATACGACCACCCCTTAGATCCAATCTAGGGACACATTATCCAGTCTACTCTTTGACTAGTCTACCTTCCACCTAAGCCTAGCTCACCCTAGCCTAACCTTGGTTAACTCTTAACCTTGGTCAAATTCCACATCATAGTCAAACCCAAACCCATGGTCAACCTAACCTAGGGTTAACCTCACCCTAGCCTAGCTTCCATATAATCCTAGCTTCCACCTCACCATTAGTTAATCTTAAACCCATGGTCAACCTAACCATGGTTAACATTAACCCTTGCTCTGCACATATTCCTATGCACATTCAATTTCATAAATGATATTTTAAGACCTTTTATATTAAGGCATTCAAATAATTGAAAGCATGGATGAGTCATCCTCCACCATGCCCATTTATTTCATGTGTATAGGTGAGGACTCATCTCACCCAAATCCATTCATGAGGTATGGCACCCTATGCCACCTTAATGGACACCTCAACCCCCCAAACCTTGGAAAATTCTATAATAGAATGTGATTTCCTCCATCTTTATGAATCACTCATTCACATATTCATACTCTGCAAAACTATCACTAGGACACTATATACACTCAACCATCACTCACCATCAACCACCTTGAATGCCCATATATGCATATTGGCATCCCCACTTATCTTATAAATAGCTCCCTATTGTAATCACAGAAGACTAGCCGACATGGGAAGAAGCTCCAATAGCACCAACCAAACCTTTGCAACACAAATTTTCTCTATTTTTCCAACACATAGCCATTCATATGGATAAGTATAATTCAAAATGATTGAACTGAGGGGTAAGAACCAGTTTAGAGACCTAAACCAATCTAGAAACCTTGCAACAGACCACCAAGCCAAGTAAGCAACTCCTTTTTACTATTTTCTATCACTTTTGGTAACTTTTTGCATGCAATAGGCGAGTTTCATTTAGTCTTTTGTCTTCTATCATGAGAGGTCTTATTGAGATAGGCCCCAAAATATTACTAACAATTTTTGTAGGGTTGTGTAGGTTTAGAGGACCTTTGCAACTAATAGTGGTCCATGAGCAGTAAGTCTGCTCCCTTTGAGGGCACTACGGAAGACCCTTAGTGATATTGAAATTGTTCACTAGAAAAGGGCTCCCTCCTCGGTAGACCCATTTTGTTGTCCATAGGGTAATCTTGTAAAAATGACCAATCTTGTAACCCTTTTACTTGTTAATGAAAACATCA
Source organism: Wollemia nobilis (assembly GCA_028583015.1). Classification (NCBI taxonomy): domain Eukaryota; kingdom Viridiplantae; phylum Streptophyta; class Pinopsida; order Araucariales; family Araucariaceae; genus Wollemia; species Wollemia nobilis. The sequence goes on from JAQPPZ010002068.1 coordinate 4,780,523, forward strand.
TGTTTTCTACAGTGTTCAAATCTAAAAATAAATATTGTTAGAAACATAAATTGGTTATGATAAAAAATTGCATTGGCATGGTAGAAGAATAAGTACATGCATGAACAACAACATAAGATATTGATAGTTACAACCAACTTCTAAACTTCTCATAACCCTCGTAAATGTAAAATTATACGTCATCATGATGTAATATTCACAACATTCTCCCCTCATTACATCAATGCTTAATCAAAGTACATTCAAAAGTCTCAAATTTTATCAAATTTCACATGTGCAAGAGACTTTATCAAAATATCTACATGTTGCTCCTTAGTTGGAAAAAATTGGAGCTACATGTCATGTTCAAGAACATTTTCATAGATGAAATGACACTAAATTTTAATGTGTTTTGTGCACCCATGAAAAACTAGATTGTGAACATGCTTTAGAACTCCTTAGTTGCCACAACTTAAGATCATCAGTTGATTTTGTGAGATGCTCTTTTTTATAAGATGTAACATAACCATATCATCTAATAGACAACTCCTCCTATAGCACAATATTTAGCCTCGAAGGAAGAACAAACAACAATATGTTGCTTCTTACTTACTAAAGAAATTAGATTTGATCTTAGAAATAATACATATCTAGAAGTGGATATCTTATCATTAATGGATCCTGTATAATCTACATTTTTGAAACCCATAAAGAAGGATTTATCATTCTTATTGTACTCTAGACCATACTTAGTCATACCATGAATATACCTGAGTACCTAGTTTATTATTTTCAATGACATGCCCTTGGTTCTTATATGAACTATGAAATATAGCTAATAACACAATTGATATTTTACTTGATGTATGTTAGATAAATTAGACTTACATTCAACTAGAGATAAAGAGTTCCATTCACTTGTGGAGAAGGATCATTTTAGGATAGTTGTAATCTTATCTCTGTTGGAGTAGCCATGGGCTTACAATTTATCATCTAAAATATCTCGAGAAATGTCCTAGCATACTTTATTTATAACATGAAGTCACAATTCTTAGTTTTGCACACCTCTAAGCCAAAACAATAATGCATTAGCCTAAGATCAATCATGATGAACACATGCTTCAATGCTTTATTGGTCTTTTCAATTAACTTCACTAAACTCCTAATGAGGACCAAGTCATAAACATACACGATTATGATCATGATCTCTCTTCCTTTCCTTTTGAAGCATAGGTTTATATCATAAGGATTGTGATGGAATTCATGTCACAAAATATGCTCATCAATCTTCACATATAAGGTTCTAAAAGCTTGCTTTAGTCCATAAAGATGTTTGAGGAGCCTATATACCTTCTTCTCCTGATTGGGTATGATGAATCCCTCTAGCCATGTCATGTAGAGTTCTTCATTGAGCTCACCATTGAGAAATGCACTCTTCACATCCATTTTATGCAACTTCCATCCGAACTATACAACGTTATGAAAACCATATGAATTGATGGTAATTTTGCTAGATTATCTCTCAGGTCCAAAATCAAGGATCAAATATTAATCGCAATATAATGTTATCAACTATATATACAATATCAATGACTCACATTCATGAAATAACAATAAAATTACTCAATAAAAAAACTCGCAATATTATTTATAAATCATCAAATATACAAGATCTTTGTTACAATTTGAATACAATACATGGAGCTTTATCTCCATGATATAACCTTAGAATACAGATCTTCAATAATTAACTATTTATTTCCTCACATATCTAGGAGATTCATCCTTTCCTATTCCTCACATATGACAAAACTCTCATGACTCTTGATTTTACATCTTGCCACATATCATGTGTCTCTTCACTTGTATACTTGACACCTACACATATGACTCTTGACTTACTTACATGAAACTTTGCACACTTTGATACTTGCACACTTTATTACATAACACTTGAACTCTTCTCACACATTGACACATACATTAGAGGAAATATAAATCACACTCCCTAATCTAATATTTACAAATGTACAAAGGTACCATGAAGATACTTTATCATCTACCAAATAATGTAATATATCTAACGTGAATGGTCTTGATATTTGTTGTTGGTGTAAAATTTTCATCATAATATATTCCTTCCTTCTATGTATAGCCCTTTGTAAGAAGTCTTTGTATTTGTCAATGCTCCCATCAACTTTGTAGTTGGTCTTGAATACCCACTTGCAACCAGTGGATTTCTTGTCGAGTGGAAGATCAACAAGTTGCCATATCTTGTTTTTCATTAATGCTTGATACTAGACATTCATGGTGTTCTTCCACTCTAATGTATGAGCTTTACAAATTGTTGAAGGTTTGTATATTTACACCACTGTGCTCATAAAGGCTAGTTGACCTCATTTCAAACTTGACTCCAAATCTTGGTTCAAAATTGAATGTGTTTTGAAGATAATCTAGGTTTCCATCATGCTTAGTACTAAAATACCACTTAGGTCTATGAGTGGTACTTGAAGTGGATGGTCCTAATTCAATATATACCTTAATATCATCTTTATCAAAATCAACATCCACTCTCTTAGATGCTTCCTCATCATAATAATCATCAAAAAGAAACAAGTGCTTTATCAACAATGCATGGCTTACAAGAAGAGGTAGATTTTTTATTCTCATTAAAAACAACATCTTGACTGATATAGACTTTATTGTTTTAGTATCCATGAAACTATATCCCTTTGACTCACTACTATATCCAATAAAGATACGTCGCTTAGATTTTTCCTCCAACTTCATCTACTTCTACTTTAGAATGTGCATGAGTGTACTACATGCAAGTACTTAAATATGTTACACAATAGGTTTGTTACATATACATACCTTTTTAGATGTGATACCATTCAATGGAAGTTTGGATGCATGGTTGAAAAAGTAGGCCATAGGACAAACAACTTATATCCAAAATGCTTGCTCCAAATAGTCTTCTCTCAACATGCATTATATTGTATTCTAAATAGAATAATTTTACTAGTTTGCAACTCCACTTTGTTGAGGTCTATAGATAGTTGTCAATAGTTATTGGATGCCATGTTGCTTGATAAAAATAGAGAATTGATATATTGGTGTACTCACCCCTTTGATTTGAGTAGAGGGTACAAATTGGATGACCAAAATTTTTCTTTGTTTGACTCGATAATATCTTCTTTCATGGACTAAAAATACTTGTGTCTAGGACAACATGCATGCATAAACTTTGAGAGGTTTCTTATGCTCTACAACAAGTAGGTCACCTTCGCAACATCAAAACTCTAACACCAAAATGTTAAAAAAGTAGATTTATTATGATATAAAATTACATTTTATATAATAAAAAAAATAAGTACATAATCATAACATAACAAATCAAGAGTTACAACCAACTTCTCAACTTTCTATAAGCCTCATAATCATAACATAATACATCATCATGATGCAATGTTCATAATCAATATCCCAAATTTTAACAAAAAGTTGGGCTAATTCTACAAATAAGAATAAAAGTGATGATGAAAATGGTATCATGGAGTATTATGGGTATGAATAAGATTCCTAAAAAATATTTATTAAATAATTCATAAGTTTTTATGGTATTGAATTTAATTTACTATAACATATAGAATTAAGTAGCGGGAAATGTAAAGATGCATTCTAAAATATTTGGAAGATGGAGGATTGTATGAGTTTTTTCTATAGAAGCTTTTAGAGGTATTGCAACAATCTAAAAAAAAATGTAAATGGGATGGATAATTGCTACAAGAAAAAAGTATTTGGGTTGTTGGTATATTTTGTAGAAAATAGGAAATAATAAAGTAGGTCATAAATGTATATGCTCCAATTATAGCTACTCCTCATGAAATATGTTGAAAGGACCTTAACATATTTTTGTCAAATATAACAATAATTCATAATTATAATATGTTTATTCTTGTTTGGACTTCAACATAGTTCTATCTCCTTCAAGAAATAAATGTTCTACTCTTAGATCGTCTAAATGTAGAATTTTGCTTCATTTTTTAGACACCAAATTTTAGTCATTTGCACTCAAATTTCTACAAATTTACCAAAATCCCCAAATTGCCACAAAACCATCACCGATTGCCCAAATTCACTCAAATCCTCCCAAAATTCTAATTCTCCATCTAATTCATCCAAATTTCTTCAAATTCTCTCGTTTTCCTTCTAATTTCCCATTTGTCAAATTCCTCCCAATTCCTCTAATTTCTAGCAAATTCCTCTAAATCCCTCCCTAATCCTTCTAATTCCTCCTAAATTATTCTAATTTACCTTTCTTCCCCTCTAGCTAGCTCAATTTCCCTCTAACTCCTCTTAATTTCCCTAAATTCTTCTAAATCCCCTCTAAGCTTCTCTAATTCTATCTCAATTTCATTTATTTCTTTTAGTTCTTCTAAGGTCTCCCTAGGTCTTCTAGTTTCCTTTAAATTTCCTTTTCCCCTTAAATTCTTCTAAATTTTCCCTAATCTCTTTCTCTAATTTCCCCCTACTTCGTTTAATTCTCTTGATTCCTCTTATCCTCTCCCTAATATCCTAACTTCCACCTAATTTCTCTCATTTATTCCTCTCAATTCCCTCAAAATTCCCATAATCCATCTTATCCATCTAATCCCCCTAATCAAGCCTCTCATTAGCCCCTAACCCCATTTTAAGCCCTCATCCAAATCCCTAGGAGATATGCACTCTAATTTAAAAATTATAATCAAATCCCTAGGTTTCCCCAAATCCCCACCTAAATCCCCTTAGGATTCCCCTCATTCAATTCACTTTGTCCCCCATTCCTTTTCCCTCCAAAATGGATGAATTAAAATTTGCACAAAAAGCTCCAAGTCAAAGCAATATAATATGTACAATAAATTGGTTCATCCTTCCCATCCATCTTGGAAATTTTTGCAAATTTTAAATTATAGCCACACCCTCCAAGGCACACATGCCCCTATGCACATTTCACATCCTCCTAGGCCAATTTATGGTACTTGGGTGGGTGAGGATTCACCCCACCCAAGGCTAATAAATATGGAGGGTGCACATTCCTCCATGTATCCTCCCTAATATTTTCCTTGGATTTCCCCCATGCCACTTGGTGCCAAGTCACCTTCATCTCACCTCCATGTCACCCCCTTTTCCTTCACCAAAATTCTATAAGTACCCTCCCATTTTCATGAAAGACACATTGGCCCTTATCCAAATATTGCCAAATTTCTTCTATGACTCAAGTATGCATGCTCTATTTTTAAATATTGTTATTGTTGTTATATGCTTAATACATGTGCTACTAATAATTTCATGTTTACCTACGTGGAGGACTCAAAGGGTTAAAATAAATTCAAACCGATGTCACTACAAACCCACCAACCTTCGCTTGTGGCATGGGAAAATGAAAACACCATAGTAATTTTATAAAAGGGATCATCCCCTTTTGGACATATTTCGTTAGTAAAAACATCCTACAAAGGGTTATACTTGTATATAAAAAGACTCTTTTTACTTTAATACAATATTTCAATTTTATTGCAATGGTGTATTTTCTATGTCTACACATTTATCAATTCAAATGGCCTTTGAGATGTTATTCCTTCAAGATTTCAACATACATGGGGTCATTGGATAAACTCATATGACAAATATATTGGATATATATTTGCTCTCCAATACAAGCTATAAATAAAGTATGTAATCTCTTTAGACATTTTATTTTGAGTTGGAATAGGTCACAAACTTAGTCTCTTGATATGTTATTTACTCAATAATGGTCATCTAAAACCATTTTGATTTCACTCTATGTAGGTTAAAGACCCTGATTTCTTTTAAAGTTATGTTATGGTGGGATGAAGCAGAGTTTGAAGGATTTTATATGTATTGGTTTGTTCGAAAGCTGAAATAACTAAAGAGGCAAATGAAGATATATAATTACAAATCTTTTGGTAGCATATTTAAAGCAAAGAACAATATTTTTTTTTTGTTGGAGAACAAGGGTTTGTACTCGGGTCCCCCACCCTTTATAAATCACAACTCTCTTCTTTACAGCTTGACAGTTTATAAACAGATTCAATTTTCATCTTAATTGATGTGCTATAGCTAGATACTTACATCATTTTCATAAAATCCTTGAATTCTTGATTTACATTTTTTGGATTTTCTTTAATTTTTTTATGAATAAAAATATTCTTGAATTCAACATCCTTCTTGAAATTTTCCTACAATAGCCTTCACAATACAAAAAATCCACCTTTATTATCTATGCATTGCATCTTACTAGAGTAATATTTCCAAAATGTTGCACTATCATGGTCCGCTTTACCATATCTCGATTTCTAGTTTCCTTCCTGAAACATAAGTGCAACCACAAAAATTAAATAGTTTATATGAAAATGAATTAATATTATAAAACAAAGCAAATATTACTAATGGAAAACATTAATGTAAATCTTGATCATTATTTGATTTAGGCAATCAACATTTTCCTTTCAACTTCAACTAAACTTACTACTAACCATGGAAAATATAATTTAAATTCATGTTCCTCAATTAAGAGCCCCCTATTGGCTAGCCTATCTACAAATTTGTTTCCTTCCCTTAACATAAGTGTAAACCTAATTTCTTCAAAATCTATAGCAAGGTCTTCAATTTCTTGTTTCCTTCCCTTAACATAAGTGTAAACCTAATTTCTTCAAAATCTATAGCAAGGTCTTCAATTTCTACAATTGTCTCGTGTATGTTCCATGGAACCTTTGCTTTCTTCAAAATTGAAAGCGTAATGAGACAAAAACTATTGAAAGCGTAATGAGAAAAAAAATCTCCTCTAATATTTCTATTTATTCCTCCTCTTGTTGGTCCTAGATTTCCTTTAGATGCTCCATCAAAATTCAATTTGACCAACTCCACATCCGGTGGTTTCTACTTTATATTTTTTTTTCCTTTTGTTTCTCTTGTACCCAACATCATAATTCCATTTGATGGCTTGATTCCTTCTATCAAGGATCTCTACTTCCAAATTAGGTATTGGGTGAGTTGATAGGATTGGTTTAGACTCCTCTAAGACTAAATAAGTCTTTCTTTTCATTACCTCTAGACTGATTTTCTTTCCTTTAATATTTTTCTATTTCTTTCTAGCCATACAGTCTAAAGTACTGTATCTTTTGATATATCCCAGATTATCTGTAAAGCATCACTTTTAAAAGTACTTTGCCATTGCTTTAATCGTTCTTCAATTATGTCATTCATCACCATGCATTTACCAAATATATGAAGAATCCATTGCCATAGATTCTAAACTATTGAGCAGTGTCCCAAGAGATGTTCTATACTCTCCTCCTCCTTTTTACAAAGAACACATTATGAGGGGCCATGAAAATCCCCTTTCATAAGGTTATCCTAGGATTAAATTCTTCTATGACCTACTAGAAAAACAAATATTTTGACTTAAGGAATGCTCAAGCTATCCTAAATAGCTCTCCATATTCTTGTGATATTTCTTATTTTTTGTGTTTTATATTATATCCACTTCTTGGTGTGTATTCTCCTGATCTATTCAACTCCCAAATCAACTTAACTTTAGCTCCCCTCAAAATAGTCATTGTCATTGTATTTCTGCTCAATTGCATCCTAGCATCAATATCTTGTATGCTTGTAAAAATAATTTATTTTCATTTGTATCTTCCTTCCTGATCCTTGTACATAAAGTTTGAAACCTTGAAATCATATTTATCTTGAAGTAATCTCATTTATGGTTTTAGAATTAGATCTAGATTGAGTAGTTTTTTATCACACCAAGTATCCATCCAAATAGAAAATTTTTCTCTAGTTTCCACCACCCATATTAGACCTTTAATCACTAGATCAATTGATTTTTTTAAAACATTCTATAGAGCATAACCATTTGGTAGTGAGAATGCAATAAATATCAAGCCAGGGTCATTGGGCTCAACATATTTGACTCTCTTTGTACAATATCCAAATTACTTTTACCCTAAGACCCAAGTTTGCATTCGTAAGAAGTCTTAAACTAAGACCTCCCTTAGTTTTATTGTCACACACCTTACTCCATTTCACCAAAGGAAATTTCCTTTTATCATTTAATCTTGACTACGAAAAAGACTGCATAATATAAATTAAACTTTTTCTATCGATTTTGGCATAGTATACAAGGACATATAATATGTTGGAATGGCCTCTAAGATTGATTTAATTAGCTGCACTCTTCCTGCTAATGATAACCATCTACTTTTCCATGTTGGTAGTTTATTCTAAACTTTACTTTTAACTAGATTCCATAATTCTACCCTAGTTCTCCTCTTAAATAAGGGCATCCCTAGATAAGTTGTTGGAAAATTTACCTTCTCCATTTGAAGTAACTTGCATATCACTACTTTGATTCTAGTTGGATGTTTAGGAAGTAAATTTTGGATTGTGTGCTATTTACGTTTTGCCTTGATGCTCTATCATATTCCTTTAGTAATATATTCAAAGCTCTAGCCTCTTTTAGCCTTGCCCTCCCAAAAGGGTTGTATCATCTACAAATTATTGATGGGTGATGTTGAGGTTATTAATAGCCTTAAGTTCACTTATAAACCCATATTTTTTAGCCTTATTCAAGTTCTTAACCAAAACCTCTACCATAATAATGAATAAATATGGTGATAGAGTATCTCCTTGTCTAAGACCTATCTTGGCTTTAAATGATTCTGTTACTAACCCATTGACCAACACTGAATATGAAATTTTAGAGACACAAGCTTTAATCCATTTGATCCATTTCTTACCAAATATAAACTTTTCTAATACTGCAAAGAGAAAATCCCATTTAATGCTATCATAGGCTTTACTCATATCAAGTTTTAGAATTATTGCTCTCTATTTTCTTGAAGTTGTTGAATGCATAACTTCATGAGCTTCTACAATTTTGTCTAGAATCTATCTCCCTTTCACAAATCCTCAGTGCTATTTTGAAATAATTTTATCTAACATCGGTCTTAACCGATTTACCATGCAAATGAAAGAAATGAAATCCAAATTTTAAAAATTTATAAGAGATAATATAAATTAATGAAATGTACCAGGATACTTATATGTAAAAAAATTACTTTCTAATTATCATAATGTATTGAAAAAGGAGTCATATTGGTCCCAAAAATGTAGAAATATATGACTTATGGAAGAGGATAGAAATACCAAATTCTTTCATGTTATAGCCAGAATAGATTTTTCTTTTCATGGTATTAAAATATTTCAACTCTGGATGAAAATATTGAGGAAGAAGAAGATACCAAGAAGGAAGTAATTAATTATTTTAAACATATTCTATTAAATGTTGGGAAAGATAAAAAGGCTTAAGTTAATATTTTATAAAATGTAAGGTTGACGAATAAGATACCTATAGAGGAGTTGTATGAGTTAGTTTTCTCTTTCCACGCTAACAAGGCACTTGACCCTCTATATTTTTCTTTCAAAAATTTTGGGGTTTGTTGAAAAGTGAAATGTTGGCTACAGTTGAAGAGGCCAAGAAAAAGAAGGATAAGTGAAATCAATGTTGTCTTTATTGTATTGGTTCCCAAAAAATGCAAGATAATATTTTCATGATTTTTGTCTAATAGGCCCATATAATATGATTTAACAAGATCATTTCAAAATTTATGGTAAATTGATTCAAAAACATTCTAGATGGTGTTATTTCAAAGGAACAAGGTGGTTTTGTTTATGGTAAACAAATTCTTGATGGTATAATCAGTGCATACAAGGCTATACACTTTCTTCATTTAGTGAAAAATCCAATCATGCTTGTGATATTACATATGAACAAAACATATGTCTTCTATGTGATATTTGTTAGCAAATAGGTCCAAATCCCATAGATATATTTTTCCAAGAATTGTATAATCACTTGCAAATAATCTTATTCAATCACAACTCCAATATTGCACAAAATAAAAGTTTTATTGATAATAAAAATTGTTTATATAAGACTTGTATTTTATTATGTGCGAGCATGATACAGGAATAACTGTAGCAATGAGTGCAAGTGTGAGCACAATTCGGGAGTAAGTGCAACAGCAAGTGTAAGTGTAATCTGGGAGTAAGTATGAGCGTGATCTGGGAGTAAGTGCAGTAGTGAGTGTGAGCGTGATCTGGAAGTAAGTGCAGTAGCAAGTGCAAACATGAGCTGAGAGTAAGTACAGCAGCAAGTGCAAGCATGATCTAGGAGTAAGTGCAACAACAAGTGTGAGTAAGTGCAATCGTAAGTGAGTGTGAGTGAGTGCAGCCAAAAGGGAGCGCAAGTGCAAGTAAGGAGTAAGTATAGCAACGAGTGTGAGCGTGAACTGGGAGTGAGTGTGCAAACCTGAAGCCAATGAGATCATATTGGGAGTGTGAACCAAGAGGAAGTGCGAGCTGAGATTCAGTCATGGTAGAAGAGTGGTAGGCTCATTCAGAGTGCATCAATGCTTTAAATCCTTACCATGAATGTGTGGAAAATTGTTGAAGCCAAGGAACACTGAGAAAAATAAGAGACAAGGGAAATTGTGAGATGAGAGGGAGTACAATTTGGGAGTGAGTGAGATATAGGAGAGAGTGCTAACTAAAAGGAAGTGTAAACTAATATGGAGTGCAAGCCAAGATTCAATCATGGTGAAAGAGCGGTAGGTTCATCTAGAGTGCATAAATGCTTCAAATCCTTACCACGAATGTGTGGAACATTGTTTCTAAAAAAATTTTGAAGCAAAGGAACACCAAGAAAAAGAAGAGACATAAAAAATTGTGAGCCAGGAGGGAGTGCAAGCTAGGAGAAAGTGTGAGGTAAGAGAGAGTAGAAGCAAGAGTGAGTGCAAGTAGAGAGGGAGTGTGAACTAAGAGGGAGTGCAAGCCAAGAGTAATCCCCATTAGCTATTGTGGAAGGAAAGTTATTTTTGAAAGCCCTAATGGAAAGTCAGGATGCCCTATCTAGAATTCAAAATGCCCTTGTTTGAAGTATGAAGGCCCAAGCTGGAGAGAAGCGAAAGAGTGAATACATGGTAAGTTCGATCTGAGTAGCAAATGGTACACCATAAGTAAGTTTGAAGGATGAGATGATTGAGAATGATATAATGGTTCGTAAAAGTAAAGGGCTAATATGTAAGTTCCATAGATCGTGGTCAGGGTTTTTGGAGATTCAAAATTGGATCAAGTGGAAGTGGGGATTGAGTTCAAATTATTCTATGACTTTTCTTCCTAAAGGTTTTTTTCTCATCATCTTTTCCAGTTCAAAAATTAGGGATAAAATAATGGTTGGTGGACCATGGTTTATGGGAAGAGATTCACTTTATTTGAGACCATGGAAAAAAATTCAGTTGAGAAAGAAACTATTAAGAAGCTTCCAGTGTGGGTTAGGCTTTTTGGACTTCCATATCAGCTTATAAATAAGGATGTTTTGAAAAATTTTGGAAATACCCTAGGGGAATTCATCAAGGAAGGACCAACAACTAAGGAGTGAAAGCATGCTATATATACTCAAATATGTGTTGCTATGGATATTTTAAAACCAATGCCACAATCCATTAAGATTAAATCCGAATCAAGAGAATGGGATCAACAAGTGGATTATGAAAATATTGTATTCCATTACTTATGATATTGGACACATGGTAAGAGTTTGCAAAGTAAAAACTATGAAGAAAGAGACAAAAAAATCTAGCCATGAGATAAACTTCAAGACAAAGTGAGGAAATCATTCAATAATAGAAGCTAGATTAGATCAAGGATATTCCACTCCAAAAGAAGAAGCAAAGAAATCTTATCGACAATATTAATTGGTAAGTTTAGAAGGAATTAAGGTGCAAAAGAAGATGTGGAGATAAAACCTGAAAGATAAATAATGCAACACTACAAACAATTCTTTGAACAAAATAGAATGCAAGATAACACAAGTTTGCACAACAGAATAAATTCTTTATTGATGGGGGGAGCCTAGAAACTCCATTGTTACAAGCTTGGATCCTTGAATCCTTTTTGATACAATGATACAACAATTTAGGGTTCTCCAAAACCCTAAGAAGCAAGGTTGTGGTGTCTTCAATCGCATCTTGATCCCAACAAGGTTGAGTGGGCTTTTTGGATATCCAAGGTTGGGCCACTCCAGATGCTGATGTAATGCTCTTGATCTGCACACAATGACATAAAAAATAGTTAGTAGTATATGAGAGGGCTCCACAATGTGAGGCCCTCTATAAGCAATAATAAAAATACTAAGTGTTGTAAATAAAATGGATAGAAACAGAAACACATGCAATGAAATAAATTAATTTAGGGTTGATCTGTTTTACCTTTTTGTTGTCTTCTTATGTGTGATGTTTGATGCAAGTAGTTGGTGCGGTGATGCCCTAGCATCACTCAGAGGCTAGGAGGACTTCAGGAATAGGAGCATAAAATTATCGTGGGTACCTAATAATTATAGGAAACACCCGTAGGCACCTAGGGTTGATGAAGAGGTGCCCGTGGGCACCTGGCGATAGATGGGGAATTCTACAAAAATAGATCAGACAAGGGCATAGGTTGTACTGGTGGATATGGTGAGCGAGGGAGGTGAAATATGACAAATGGAATGGGGTTAGGGCACAAAAGGCTATATGGTGGCCTTAGGGCACTTAGGGAAGTTAGGGTTTTGAATCAGGGATTCAAGGCAATCAAGAACTCAGGGAATCCAGGGACTCAAGGTTCACAAAAGACTCAGGAAATTAGGGATTGAGCCATAAAAATGGATCCTATTTATAATCTAACCTAGGGCATGCTAGGGTTTCAACGACACTAATCATGTGGCTGAGATTAAAGCACATCCAAGGGTTGATAATAAATCTAGGGTGTGGCACGAATTGATGTAAATGGATGGTCGAGATTAAATTGAAATTGGATGGCTAGGATTAATTCACTTAAATAAATACATATTTATTAAATATATATTAAAATATAATATAAAATATTATATTTAAATATATAATAAAATATTATATAAAATATTATATTTAAATATATATAAAATAAATATATATAAATAAATGTGAATAATGATCAAAAATGGTGGAAAAATAGGAATAGTGGGCAAATTGGCTAGGATTAGGTGGTGGAAATGGTGGGAAGGCAAATGGCTAGGATTTGGTGTCTACAGATGCCCCTTTTTGTATTGTATTGCATGAAACACAATGCAGTGCAAAAACACGAGACACCTATTTTGGCCAGGTGCAGAAGCAACTTCTCTCTCTTGTTGGAATACGAGCTTGAAGACAAAAGAATAAAAGAATTTGAAGTTTTGCGTAGCTTACCCCCTCAATTGGTGAATGATATTATGGATGAATCTCACAAGCCAATTGAAAAATCTGTGCAAATGAATGATGGATGATGTGATACCATTTTTGCCCCAACGGTGGGAAGGGGGTTGGTGTAAAATGTGATATCATTTTTACCCCAATGGTGGGAAGGGGGTTGGTGGAAAATGTGATATGATGTGTCTATTTTTACCCCAACAGATGAAGGATTTTGTGCAAATGTGAGGTGATGAGGATGATATGAATGATGTAAAATTTGAAACCATTTTTGCCCCAACGGTGGGAAGGGATTTTTGCCAAGTGTAGATGCCATGATCATGTAAGATGTATCCCGTTGTGGGAAAGTCATAACCAAAAATGGTTGTCCCCAAATTTGGGGTGATTCGATGTTGTTGAAACACTTTGCCTTGTTGGCGCCATTGATATGCAAAATGATGATGCAAAAGAAAAAGAATCAACCTTGGATGGCCTACTAGTGACTGTGGAAAATTCTTCGCATAATTCCCAAAATGGAACCAATCATCCTAGCTAGTACCTATCTCTAAGGTGTTAAGGAGATTGTAAATGATGAAATTTGAGTTTTGTCCATGTTTTAAGCCCCACGAACTAGGCCATCAATGATAGCGGTTGTGCAAATTGTTATTGGCAGTTTTTCACTCTAAAGATGAGGAAATACCAAATATAATTGTAATTTTGATCAAGGAGATAAGTGATGATGATCATGATCAAGTGTCCTTATTGTAAGTTATTCATCTTACTGAATTGCATGGACCCAAATTGTTACAATCGCCAAGTGTGTAGAATAACCCACTAGATACAAGATTCACTTGCATGTTATGTAAACTTGGCAAATATGGAATTGATGATGTGAAATGATGTGAAATTGATGTATGAATGATGATATGAATGGTGATGGCTAATTTGTGAATATTTAGGCTATTTTAGGCATATTTGGAATTAATTTTTTGAATTATGGTCAATGTGATCACAAATGATATTTATGCATCCAAATCAGTTATAATCTTCACAAAACCTAATAAAATGATTGAATGCACTGGTGAGTGAAATTTGGAGAGATTTGGTTGGGGGTAACTACTGTTTTGCATTGATTTGGCTTTTGTCCATTCTGACACAAAATGCCTACGGGTGCCTATAGTCTGCAGAAATACCCGCAGGTGCTTTAGTGCATCAAGAAACACCCATGGGCATCTCTAAGTGCTTGAAGTAGCTATAAATAGCTTGTTGGGCAAGATTCAAGCTCATTTGTGCATCTGCAGAGTTTGAGAAGCTACGTATGAGGAGTGAAGGGTGAGTGAAGAGTGAAGTGAGGTGAAGTGTTTGGAGCATAGAAGCTATGGCGGTGGAGGGAGCTGGTGTGGAGGCCGGGGTTGCTTCTGGGGCATGGATTGATGAGGTAAGGCGTTGCTTTATTATGTATTGTGCAAAGTTTTTATTTTTTTTTGAATTATTAACAAATGTTTTGTGTTGTGTTGTAGCTTAGATTTTTGGAGGCTCGACACCATTTTTTACCTTTCATTCCTAGAATGAGGAAGGCGATTATGGGGGATGAGTGGGAGTTTCTTAGGGAGGTGGGGCTAGCAGAGGTAGCCCGACTGGATGTGGTTAGGGTGGATGAGGGATACCTCTCTACCCTGGAAAAGAGGTGGGATGCAAATAGGGGGGCATTCCAGATCCCTATGGGTGAGGTTACTGTGACCTTGGAGGATGTGTATCGCATCCTCAAGATGCCGATGGAGGATCTCCAGGTTGAGGTTGGCCTCAATCTGAAATATAAAGATAAAGAGGATGTTTGGGGATGCCTGGGAGGGGATGAAGGTGGAGAGCAGAGGGATCCCCTATTTTTCCATGTATGTGGACAAGGAGTTAGATCCCCTCTAGGCTTTGGTGATGTTTGTGTTGGCCAACATTGTGGCCCCGAACAACATTGGGTGCAAGTTCCCTTGGAACCTGATAGGGGTGGTGAATGATATGCTCACCATGAGGCAGGTGTATGCATGGGCTCCCACCTTATTGGTGTAGGTGTACCGAGATATTTATGAGGTGACGAGATGGGGGTGAAAGGGATTGGGGTGCAGCCTATTGCTGCAATGCTAGGGATGGGAGCACTTCAGAGTTGCTCGACCAAAGGGCCTACCTATGAAATAGTTTGGTAGGGAGCAGCCCTACGCTAGATGATGGGCTTTGGCAGAGGAGGTGTAGTCAAGTCATCCCATGAGGACGAGTTAGTGGTACAGGGATTTATGGGTAGGATTGACATCTATCCAAGTGGTATGGAGGCCATGGCTGGGTGCCCAATGGACTAGGGATGGGGAGCATCTACGATGAGTGTGGCAGGGTAGGTGGATCATTGGGAGGCACAGGAGTGAGGTGGAGTACTTTTAGTTTACCTAAGTACTCTACCAATTTGGGCTGAGGTAGGATATCCTTGATGAGCTAGTGCGATACAGGGGACATAAGGAGGAGTTCAAGCTACCTTACACAGAGTTGTGGAGGGTGGTATTGGAGGACAATGAGGATATGGACATCCTAGATGTGGAGGATGTGAGGATAACCATAGAGTATGATGTATGGTTTGCGATGCAGCCATCGTGGGTACCACCTCAAGGAACAGCTGATAGGGGTGGCGATCGAGAGGATATGGATGAGGATACCCAGGGGACTCAAGATGTAGGTACCCAAAAGACATAGGATGAGGGGACCCAAGATGCCCACAAGAGACAATGAAACCTTCACTCTGACATTCAAATATGGAAGGTGAAGGGTGCAATGCAGCAAGTTCCTGAGGTTGGGGGAGATGACACATATGGAGAGGATATGGGGGAGGTTCTAGATGTACCCCCAAGCTGGAGTGAGGAGTAGGTATAGTTGGAGTAGCAGGTGGCAAAGTGGGATGCAAGGATTGTGGCTCTCTAGATAGAGCTAGTTGAGTGAGAGTAGCGACACGAGGTTGACATACGATGCCTTCCCTCTTGACATAGATATATTGAGGCATTGGAGGATAGGTTGATGGAACATCATATTCCACTTTTAGATCCTCCAACCTCATCTGTATCTAAGGGTGCTAGGCATAGTCAGTCTAGGTCTAGGGCTCCTACTAGGTCTGAGGCTCCTGCTAGGTCACAGACTCCTGCTAGGTCACAGGGGTCTTCTTGGAGGATGTAGCTAGTGCTTAGATGCACTTTTTGTATATGAGCCTTGGTGCTCCATTGTATGTA
Source organism: Wollemia nobilis (assembly GCA_028583015.1). NCBI lineage: Eukaryota > Viridiplantae > Streptophyta > Pinopsida > Araucariales > Araucariaceae > Wollemia > Wollemia nobilis. The sequence goes on from JAQPPZ010002068.1 coordinate 4,797,072, forward strand.
GCCTTTTGGCATTCATTGATATATATACATGGCTTTTACCTTTTGTGTTATATATTTGTGTGAATGCTTTTGTGGAATGATTTTGTTGAATGCATGTTTATGTTTATGATTAATGCATATGAGATGTTATGGATGACTAATGCAAGATGGAATGTATGGATGATTAATGAAATATGGCATGTATGGATGATTAATGCTAATGATCATTTATGGCTTAGATATTTTCTTTGGTTGTTTCCTAGCATTGTTGTTTAATCAAGGGCACCAAACATGGTGGCAAGTGGGGTGGATGACTCATGAAGTGACATGGATGTTGACATGGAAGAAGATATGGATGTTGATATGGAAGAAGATATGGATTTTGATATGGAAGAAGATATGGATGTTTAAGAATTCCTGTTTTGTAGAGACTCAAACATCCTAGTGGCATCAAACAAACTCACTAAAACTGCCTAATCCTTCTAGGACCAAATGTGTGTGTAGTGGCTTCATTTATCGAATCAAGAACAAGGTAATGACCCTAGACAATCAAGAACCAGTATGTGTGCAAGTGAGTTTAATAACTCATATTAAGTAAATTGGGAAAACCTGTTATGAATGAAACTAAGAAGCTAGCTTGTCTGTATGAGTGGTCAGAGGTCTCTTTTAAAAGAGACATGTCTCCATGCATGAGCGTACTCCATTGCCATTCAAGCATCTATAGCTCCGATGGAGGCTAACTGCATAGTCTATTATTTTTATTTTTAATATTTAAGTTTTGGGGATGACTACCTAACCATATGATTGAAAATGCAGTACGATCCTAACAACCCAATTGGTTAGTGTTGTGTTATTTAAAAGGTTTAGAGCTTTGGAGAATTAGATTCTCAACCTAAGTTTGATGAGAATTGTACCCTATCCTTACTACTCTATCTTTTGAATTTGGGAGCAATTGTGATAGTGGTTCAAACCACTATTCTTATGGACTATGTTGCATTATGGGACTAGCAAGGATGACCCTTTTCACCTCAAGGTTCAGACCAAGTATGGTGTTATCCCTTTTTGACACAAGATGTTTTTAAGATGTGAAAATTGTGCTTGGTTCAAGAATATTTTTGGAATCAATTCCCTTGACTCAATATTTTCTTAGTGAATATGTGCAATGGTCCTAAGAATAACTTGACATGTTGTTTAGAGGTTTCTTAAAACACTAGGAGTGGTTGAGTGATCGAAAACACCTAGGAATTTTGTGAATGTGGCTTGTGTAGATGACAATTTGAATTTTGTGGAATGGTGTAGATGACTTTGTGAAGGTGCCCCTGATTAAGGCAACATGACTTTTGTAGGACCAATTAAGACCTTGAACTGAATAAATGATCCCTAAATATGAAATGCAAAATGTGGATGTGAATGCAATGTATGGCATGCAACTTTGTGAAATGTGACATGCAATATGAAATGTGGGTGAATGCATTGTTTTTGGAATGTTGAATGCAAGTGAAATGCAAATGTTATGAATGAATTGTGAAATGTAAGGTGTAACATGCAATATGTAAAATGAAATGCAATGTTATGAATGACATGTATGCAAATTTTTTTGTGTATTAGCCATGTATATATAATAATCAAATCATGCATAGAATGCTCTCAAGTGTATAACATTAAGTGGTTCGGATTCTTCCTCTCCCTCTAGACTAGCAAGCCTATAAGTATCGTTACCCACTCTTTGTGTGACTATGTATGGACCTAACCAATTAGCCATGAATTTATCACAAAGATGTAGTAATGCATTGGTGTTTTGTTGGTTCTCTTTAAGGACAAGATCTCCTACTTGGAATTCACGTAGATGAACTTTAGCATTGTAAGCACGTTTGAGGCGGTCTTGATAAACTCGTAAATTCTCTAAAGCATTGACTCACCTCTCATCAAGAAGTGTGAGTTGGTCAAGATGTGCTTGTCTAGCAGTGTCGTCATCTATGAATTCCTGCAAAGAAATTCTCAAGGGATCTCGATCTCAAGAGGCATGATTGCTTCGGCTCCATAGACCAATGAAAATGGTGTTGTCCCTGTAGGCATGTGGATGCTTGTTTGATAAGCCCATAATGCCAAGGGAAATTGTGTATGCCAATATCTATGATTTTATTTGATAAGTTTCTTGAGAATAGCAATTAAGGTCTTGTTGGAAGCTTCAGCTTGTCCATTTTCTTGTGGGTAATAAGGAGTCGAGAAACTATGTTGAATATTATATTTCTCACAAAGTGCTCGAACATCCTTGTTCTTGAAAGACTTGCCATTGTCTGAAATGATTTTTGAGGGGATACCAAAATGATAAATGATATGATGGAGTATAAACTCCACAATCCTAGGTCCTATCGTGCTAGTTAGAGGAATTGCTCAAGCCACTTTGTGAAGTATTCAATGGTTGTAATGATGAAAGTATGTTGTCCCGAGGAAGGAGGTGAAATTTTTTCAATTAGATCTAGGCCCCATTGTGAAAAGGGCCAAAGGTTTTGAATAGGCTATAAATCTTGTGATGGTACATGAGTTAGATTAGCATGTTCTTGGCACTTTTTGCAATGTTTAACATAGGTGCAACAATCACGTTCCATTATGGACCAATAATAACCCATGCATAGAATACACTTTGCAATGGCCATTCCACTAAAATGACCACCACAAGTACCATCATGGGCTTCATCTATGGCTCTTTGGACCTCACTAACCTCGATACAACAAAGGAGGACTCCATCATAACCACGCTTACACAACACATCCCCTAATAGAACGAAACAAGCTACCTTTTTCTTGAAAGTGCACTTGGCAGTTCGAGACATGTCAAATGGGAGTGTTCCAAACTTGAGAAAGGCTACTATTTGGCTCGACCAAGGCTCATATGAATCCGATTGGATAAAACAAATATCCTTTTCATCTTTTGAATCAGCATGGGAAATTGCAGATTTAGAGACAGTTGAAATGATAAGGGGTTGTACCTCTCCAAAGGAGTCTTTTGGAATCAATGATCCAAGAGAGACCATTGCATCTGCAAATCTATTAGTCGATCGTGGCAAGCTATTGATTTCATACCAATCAAACTTAGAGAGAAACTTCATTGCTACTTCATGATAAAGCTTAATGGTAGGCTCTTTGCATTGGTATTCTCCGTTTATTTGCTTTACAACAAGTTGAGAATCACCAAATATCCTAATATGCTTAATGCTCATAGCTATAGCTAATTGAAGACCTAAGATTAAGGCTTCATAATCTACAGTGTTGTTTGTGCATTGGAAGTCTAGTTTGAATGACAAGGGGATATGTACCCCTTGTGAAGTGTAAAATATGACTCTAGCACCTTGACCTTTCATGAATTTAGAGCCATCAAAGAATAGTGTGATATCGATTTCTTCCTCCAAAATGACATCTTCTTCTTGTTCAATGATAGCAAATACTGAATCATCTAGGATCTCAATAATCAAGGGATGATCACTAGGTAGTGGAGCTTCCGCAAGTTGATCGGCTATTACCTAACCTTTAATGGATTTTTTGATAATGAATTCCAGGTTGAATTTAGTGAGTAACATTATCCATTTAGCGGTGCGGGTATTATTGTAAGTGCGAGACATCATGTAACGTAGAGGATTTTCTCTAGCTATGACGTAAGTTGTGTGGCTAAGCATATAATGTCAAAGTTTCTTAGTGGCAAAAACCACTGCTAAGTATAATTTTTTGAGCTTACCAATGTTCAACTAATGTAGTAGATAACTTGCTCTCAATTTTGTTCATTCTTCCTGTGCAAGCATTGTCCCTAATGCTAAGTCTGTTGATGAGATGTAAAGATAAAATGGGACTCCTAGATGAGGAGGAGCTAAGACTTATGGAGAAGCTACGTATTTCTTAATATCATTGAAGGATTTTTGACATTCATCTATCCAAGAAAATGGCACCCCCTTTTGTAGTAGGTGATTGAATGGCCTACATTTGTTAGAAATTTGCGTAGTAAAATGATGGATTGATTGGATATTTCCTTGTAAACTACGTAATTCCTTTAAGTTAGTTGGGGGAGGCATCTCTAGGATATCCTTGACCTTGTTAGGGTCCACCTCAATGCCTCATTCAACCTTACATTATGCTCTAGGAGTCGGTCAAAAACTTTCTCTAATACACCAATATGTTCTTGTTGAGTTTTGGATTTAGCCAAGAGATAATCCACATAGTCTTCGATAATCTTATGCATGTAGTCATGGAAAATGTATGTCATGGCCCATTGGTAAGTGGCACCTACATTTTTGAGGCCAAAGGGCATCACCTTGTAACAAAAAGTTCCCCAAGGTGTAGTGAATGTTGTTTTTTGTTGGTCATCAGGATTTATTTGAATCTGGTTGTATCCTAAAAAATCGTCCATGAGTGAAAGCATTTCATGGCCAATGTAGGTATCAACAATAGTATAGATGTTTGGGAGAGGTAAGTCATCCTTAGGACATGCTTTGTTAAGATCTCAAAAATTGGTGCATACGCGTATCACCCTGTTAGGCTTATGAATGGGTACCATGTTTGAGATCCACTCAAGATAATCGATAGGAACTATGAAGTTCACATCTAAGAGTTTTTGAAGCTCTATTTTTACCAAGAGGGCCACGGTAGGATGCATTCTCCTAGGATTTTGTTTGATCGGCTTAGCATCATATTGTAAGGTGATATTGTGGACCACTAGACTAGGGTTAGGATAGGGCATGTCCTTGTATGACCATGCAAATATATCATTTTTCCTCTTGAGGAGAGCAATAAATTACTCTTATTCATCGGGTGATAAGCTTTTGCCAAGCTTGAAAATTTGGGGATTGTCTTTATCTGAAGTAAGGTCCACGTCGATAGTATCTTCAATAGACATGTGGGAACCTTCCTCAAGCTGATGGGGTGTAGGGATCAGATGAATATCATCTAAGATGTCATCAAACTCTTCTGACTTATCCTCATTTAAATTTTCTTGGAAAACCTTAAGATCCGAAGGTGAAGGTGACGGTGAAGGTGGAGGGGATGGAGGAATGTAGTTGGCAAAAGCCCTTAACAATTCCTCGGATAGGACAAATTTGAAAAAGGTTGGAGGTGAGGAAATCCGATCCATATCAATAAGGCTTATGTCAATTGGAATTGGTTTAGCCATATCGTATGGATTACGGAGTGGGGTGAATAAATCAACAGGATTCATGTTGACTTATGGGCAAGGTGGACAAGGTTGGATGGAATGGATGTAATCGGTACTAAGAGATTGGTTAACCTAAGCAGTAGTAAGCAACACAAAACATGTTTTATTAAATGGTGTATTTACATATGTAATGCAAATAAAGTAAACATATTTTTTATTTTTTTGATTGATTTTTTATTTTATTTTGTAGTGGTGATAACCACTATTTTGAATTATGTACATATGTTACAAATTGGCTTATGGAATGGCTTAATGGAATGGAGGTGGTGGTTCACCGGTATGGAAAACTCACTCTTGTGGAATAAGAAAGCAAAATATGGGCTCATGGATGGGAAACATGTTGAGATAAAACTCATCTTGTTCAGTGTAGGGAATGATGGGCTTTGATTCTTCTTCAGATTCATCTGAAATAATTGACATAAGTTCAAATTATATGTAGATTTCCTCATCAAAATTATCGATATGGAGGGATTTTTCTCTTGAATTGATGTTAAGCCTTTGGAAGGCTTGTTCAAAAGAAGAGATGGTAGTAAGTGGGTGGAAACCTAGACCTAAGCGGTCATGCACCTCTTGATATGGAACATCGATAGTTTGATGCATGCCTTATTCATGCAATCCTAGGCCATGGCCTTGCCAATTGACAATGTGGAAGTATCAAGATGGAAATCTTGACATGTTTGAAATATTGGGAAGTTTTGGTTCTTTGGGTTCTTCTATGGGTGTTGGAATTTATGAAGATTCAATTCCTCCATATACAAAGTTAATACTATTTGGAGTTGAACCCATATTGTAAACTGCTCCTATTGCTAAAGGTTGCTCATGTGGGCAATCGAAGTCCTTAGCACTAGGGATGTGAGGGGTGTGATGGTGATTTCATCAACCATGTATTCACCAATACCAGGATTGGTGAGATGGACTTCGACTTGGAATGATATGGGAGGATTATGGTCAGGAGATGCATTGGGAAAGGGTGGAAATGGAGGTATCTCATAATCTATCAATTCGACTTGTGAGATATTATGTGAAGATGATGGATTGGATTGGGAAGGTTGTGGGATGGTTGATGATGAAGTGGAATGATGTTGATGATATGTATGGACCATAACCACATGTGCATGTAGTCATTAATGATGATGATGAGGGTATGGTGGTTGATTGAGGCTTGTAATGGGGAGCTCTTCAGGTTTGGGATCCTTTGATGAAGATGTTGGTGGAGTGGTGGATGGATTGGATGATGGTGATAAAAAAATATGGGTGGAAGGGAGCATGGACTCATAAGGATTTGAGATCATATTGCAATACTTAAATGGTTTGGCATCTGTTGGTATGCAATGTACCTGTCCCTCATGAACATATTTCAAGCATTGATGTAAAATGGAGGGAACACATATCATTTCCCTCATCCAAGGTCTTCCAAGGAGTACAATGTATGCCATGGATCCTTCCAAGATGTCGAACATTGTGTGCAATGTTTTAGACCCTACTTCGACGGGTAAAATAATAGCTCCAACTGTGGAACACAAAGCATCGTTGAATGCTTTGAGGGTGAAGGATGATTTTGTGATGTGAGATGGAGGAAGGTTCAAATTATGGAGAGTGGATGTGGTGATAATGTTAATAGAGGAATCGATATCAATAAGGACTCTCTTGAAAGGTTTATTTTTAATTAGAGTCATGATATGCAATGGAGGGTCTACTGATCCTGATGAGATTGGTTTAATCTCAAAGTCATAGAATGTTATGGAAGGCTCCATGCATGTTTGAATGCTCCCCACAAAGTTATTGAAGGTATTAGGATCTTGCGATTGCAATTCGATGGATTTTAAAATTTCCATTAATGCCTCCCGATGTGGGGGAGATTGTTGGATTATCTCATATATTGACAATTTGGTGGATGCTATTTTCAAACTTGTGGTTAATCGGCTACTCAATGAGATTACTGGACGGGGTGGATGATTGATGGGTGGATTTAATGGATTTGATTGACTAGGTATATGAATGGGTGATGGCGGATTAGAGGACACTTGGATGGGTAGCAATGTAGAATTTTGTGAGATACTTGCTTGAGGTTGTTGCCTTTGTTGATTATTCCATTGACCTCTAGTGACCACATGAATGGCCCCTACAAACCCTTGGTATTGTTGAATATGGTTGACTTGGTTAGGGGGAGTTTTAGTGTTTGCTCCCTCTATGTTTGATTGCACCTCCTTGTGGTGAGGAAGTGGTGTCTAAAATATACCAAGGTCTTGGTTTTGTTAAACAAGGGGACTATTAACTTTAATTGCCCCCAAGTTAATGAGGTCTTGGACTACTTTTTTTAAAGATATTGAAATTGTTGATATCATACATGTTTTTCCTATGATAGGGGCAAAATAAGTATTCTCGGTAATTTTTACTATACTTGGTGGGATCATCCGGTCTAATTTCAGGCAAAGCAAGTTTTTTTGTCTCATATAACCTTCTAAACAAAGAGGCATATGATTAATCTAGTGGGCTGTATTGATGATTCTGTCGGAAAAATTATCATCGGGGATGATTTTCCACAAGTGGTACTGTGTTTTGAACTTTTAGAGCTTGTGTTTTTGATGGGACCACATGATAGGAAATTTATTGTGGTACTTGTTGCACAGGTTGTTGTTGTTGAGCCATTACCGACTAGCTCATGACCACTTGATTGACTTGATTGGATTGGGTGGTTGGGGTAGCCTGTGTTGATTTTTGTTGGCCTAAATAATTAATTTTGTATTGGCCCTTATTTTGCCATTCTTTCTTCTTGGGCTTAATGATGCCTTCTTGGATTTTTATATCCTCAATGACACTAGCCTGAGCTAAATCTTCTTCAAAAGTTTGATAAGTTCTTAATTGGAGCATCCAAGAGATGGGTTTTAAGCAACTCTTGGTGAATAGCTTAATTAGCTCATCCATTGGTAGGGTGAATGGCAATTTTGTGATGATAACCCTCCAACGATTTCCAAAATCATAGATAGATTCATCATCATGTTGTCTTAAGGCATATACCTCAGATAATGAGATCATCTTTTTGACATTTAGTATGAAGCGGTCAAATAATTGCTCAATCAACTGGTCGAAAGTATAAGTACTATGGCTTGGCAATTGATTGTACCATTCTATGGCATCCCCTCCTAATGTTTGAGAAAATTTTCAAAGCATGAGAGCATTATCATCTTGAATTCTGAAGCATGCATGAACAAATGTGCTCACATGTTCTTTGGGATCCTCAGTTCCCTTGAATTTGTCAAACTTGGGTATCGTAAAGTCTATAGGATATGGCAGGGTTGGTATCGAAGTATGAATTGGTTTTTTTATCAATTGGTGTAAGGTTGGTTTTTTACTTGAAAATCCAAGAGTGAATTGCATCAATTGATCTATTTGTTTTTGCATGGCCTCAATTCGAGGGTCTTCCTTAGGAATGTGAAAACCCTAAATTACCTGATGGGTTTGTGGTGGCATGGAAATATGTTGTGGAGTGACTAAATGATGAGGATATTGGTATTGATGATGAGGTGAGTTGGATGGAATATGATGAATGGGGGATTTTTGATGAAAATAGGGGAAATTATAGAATGATGTTGATGTATGAAAGGTATGGCTAGGCTGGCCAATGGGGATAGGATGGGTAATGGTATGATTTTATGGAAGAATCGGGATAGAGACCATAGAAGACTGAGATGCCCATGATGGATCCTGGTTGACAAGGGGAGTCTGAGTAGAGTTATGTAAAGGCATAGGGTTAACTTGTACTTGTTTTTGAGTGTATTGATGTTGTCTAAGCAATTTGTTCAGGTGTTGAGTGTATTGATGTTGACAAGGGAAGTTTGACTCCTCTTGGGTCATGGCCATATGATAGGATGTGGAATATGATGAACCTCTAGATAAATCTTCCTGTGTCATATTCATGGTATCTACCACTGAAGTTGTGGGGAAGGTGGATGAAGGTTCCATTAATTTTTCTTGACTTATTGCTTTCTTTTGATTTCGAGTTAATACCATAAGCAAAGTAAATCAAGATGCAAATTAGAATACCAAATGTAACACAAAAACTGGAATGCTTAAGGAAATAAACAAACAATGCTAAGGCTCAACCAATGTGGCTTACCTCATTCATTAATTATCTCCTTTTAATGTGTGTTCATTTTATGTGCCAATTTTGTGTGTTTTTATTTTCTAATCTTTCTTAATGAAACAAAGGTGAAAAACTATGGTTGAGGTAGGGCAACAAGATTCTTTTTGGTGATGAAATTCAAGTTTGCTTTAGGGTATTCCTAGGGTTTCTAAGGGCAAATATTGGTGGATGGAGATGAATGCCACCGTCACCAATCTCAAGCAATGGTTGGTGATGAAATCCAACCACTATTATTTTACATGAATCATGTTGTGTGTGGATTTTTTTAAGGTTTATGTTTTTTATAATGTATAAACAATGTCAAAAACAATTAATTTCGTAAACCTAAATTAGAAGCCAACAAAATATTACCATTTTTTTCAAAGAGTGTGAAGTACACCGCTTAAAACCCCTTGTCTAAATAACAACTGGATGGTTCCTCCACCCCTCTGCATGGAATCACCCAACTGACAGGGATACTTTTGGTAAACTATTATTGTTCCAACTTAGATATACAAAATAAAATATCTTTAACCCTAACATGCAACACTAAATTATGCAATTTTAGTTCAAATGCAGACAAAATGCAGTAGTTTTACACCCAAAAAAAACCTAATCTAAATGTGTAAATGAATGCAGCTCTAAACATGCAAACTAATATGTGTTCATTTTCCAAATTTCTTAATGATGATTCATTTTATCATTTAAAATATGAAAAACACATAATATATTCAAAATACGTAAAACAAAAAGCTAGGGTTTTAAATAGTAGACTTATTGGAAAGCTTATGTTTTTGCTCCTAACTCTCCGTAAACACCTCTGGGTGCTTTTGAACGTTGTTGAAATGCTCATGGGAACTTCTGGATGGCTTGAAATGCCTTTGCACATTTTTATATTGCATGCAAACGTCGTTGGGCACTTTGCACACCTTCTATAAACTTTTGCAGACTTCAAAAACCCTAGATCCAGCGAACTGCAAAATTTGCACTTCTAAAAAACCTACAAGATGACAGAAAATAGAAAATGAATTAGTAAAAAATATCATAAATAGAAACCCTTAGGGGTTCCCACCATGATCACCATTTGAAATATGCAAAATGCAACACTACAAACAATGCTTTGAACAAAATAGAATCCAAGATAACACAAGTTTGCACAAGCGAATAAATTCTTTATTAACGGGGTGAGCCTAGAAACTCCATTGTTACAAGCTTGAATACTTGAATCCTTTTTTATATAATGATACAATAATTTAGGGTTCTCTGAAACCCTAAGAAGCAATATTGTGGTGTCTTCAATCGCATCTTGATCCCAACAAGGTTGAGGGGGCTTTTTGGATATCCAAGGTTGGGCCACTCTAGATGCTGATGTAATGTTCCTGATCTACACACAATGACATAGAAAATAGTTAGTGGTATATGAGAGGGCTCCACAACATGAGACCCTCTATAAGACATAATAAAAATACTAAGTGTTGTAAATAAAATAGACAGAAACAAAAATACATGCAATGAAATAAATAAATTTAGGGTTGATATGTTTTACCTTTTTGTTGTCTTTTGATGTGTGATGTCTGATGTAGGTGTCTGGTGTGATGATGCCCTAGCGTCACCCGGAGGCTAGGGGGTCTTCAAGAATGAGAGCGTAAAATGCTTGTGGGAACCTGATGACTACAAGAAACACCCGTGGACACCTAGGATTGATGAAGAGGCACTTGTGGGTGTTTGGCAACTGATGGGAAATTCTACAAAAGTAGATCGGGTGAGGGTGCAGGTTATGACGATGGATATGGCAAGAAATGGAGGTGCAAAGCAACGAATGGAATGGGGTTAGGGCACAAAAGGCTATATGGTGGCCTTAGGGCACTTAGGAAATTTAGGGTTTTTGAATCAGGGATTCAGGGAAATCAGGAACTTAAGGAGTCCAAGGACTCAAGGTTCGCAAAAGACTCGGGAACTCAAGCATTGAGCCATCAAAATAGCTCCTATTTATAATCTAACCTAGGGCATGCTAGCATTTCAACAACACTAATCGTGTGGTTGGGATTAAAGCACATCCAAGGGTTGATAGTAAATCTAGGGTGTGGCACGGATTGATGTAAACGGATGGTCAGTATTAAATTGAAATTGGATGGTTGGGATTAATTCACTTAAATAAATACATATTTATTAAATATATATTAAAATATAATATAGATTAAAGCACATCCAAGGGTTGATAGTAAATCTAGGGTGTGGCACAGATTGATGTAAAAGGATGGTCGATATTAAATTGAAATTGGATGGTTGGGATTAATTCACTTAAATAAATACATATTTATTAAATATATATTAAAATATAATATAGATTAAAGCACATCCAAGGGTTGATAGTAAATCTAGGGTGTGGCACGGATTGATGTAAACGGATGGTCAGTATTAAATTGAAATTGGATGGTTGGGATTAATTCACTTAAATAAATACATATTTAATAAATATATATTAAAATATAATATAAAATATTATATTTAAATATATATAAAATAAATATATATAAATAAATGTGAATAATAATCGAAAATGATGGGAAAATAGGAATAGTGGGCAAATTGGCTAGGATTAGGTGGTGGAAATGGTGGGAAGGCAAATATGGAAGGCGAATGGCTAGGATTTGGTGTCTACAAAACCCAAAAGAAAGACAACAAAAAAGGTCAAGTTTATTCCAGGTAAATCATCTTCATTTTCCTTAAGTAGTATAGAATCCTCTTTAGGTAATAAAAGTGAAAGTGGTGAAGATGTTATCCCTTGCACTTTAAGGTTTCAAGAGCAGAATAATATAGAAATGAGATTGGAGGAAACCCATAACAATTTAGGGTTTTTAGGGTAGAATAAGAAGGTAATTGCTACGGAAGAGCATCCTTGCACTTTAGGGTCTCCAGGGAAATATAAAGAAGAGTGTATTTTTTAGGTTATTCCTTGCACTTCAGATCCTTCAAAACAAGGTAAACCTAAATATGATAAGTCTTACTATGAGCAATGTGAAAAGATTGAAGAGATTGATGAAGATGAAAGTATTTTTGAGAATAAAAAAAAAGAGGAAGACCCAAGAGGCAAAAACAAAAAAAAAAAGAAACACAAAGGGATTTGTTGTGGCTGATCCACAACACACCCCAAAATTGGGGACCCACCTTTTTTGCATGCTTTCAAAGAAAATATCGGTGACCCAAATGCTAAAAATCAAGAAAAGGGGGCAAAATTGCACAAGGATGAAAAGTGTCACGATATCGCGACATGTCGCGCCATCGCTGCCAAAAAATGAAAAGTGTCACGAAATCACGACATGTTGCTCCGTCGCGGCCGAAAACGAAAAAGCGTAGCGAAATCACGACATGTTGCTCCGTCACGGCCGAAAATGAAAAAGTGTCACGAAATCACGACATGTTGCTCCATCGCGGTCAAAAGAGGAGAGAGAAAGACAAAGTGAAAAAGTGTTGCGAAATCGTGACATGTTGCTCCGTCGCAGCCGAAAGAGGAAAGAGAAAGACAAAGTGAAAAAGTGTCGCGAAATCGTGACATGTTGCTCCGTCGCGGCCGAAGGAGGAAAGAGAAAGACAGGAAATAGCAAAGGTGTACGGAAGAAAAAAAATGTCATGATTTCGCGACAGGTTGCAGCCCGGCTGTACAGAACGAAAAATGCGTAGCGATATCGCGACAAAAATCAGCAAAGGGGCACGAAGCAAAAAGGCATAGCGATTTCGCGCAACTTTTGGAGGAAGCGTCCCAAAAAGCAAAAACGTCACGAAATCGCAACAGAAAGCAGCGAAGGGGGTATGGAGCGAAAAAACGTCGCGATATCACGACAGGTCGCGGTTTCGCAGCCCCAAAGCAGCGAAGCAGTATGAAAGTGAAAAACGTCACGATTTCACGATAGGTTGCGGCAAAAGGCATACCAAGTGAGAAGGCGTCGCGATTTCGAGACAGAAAGCCGTAGAATAGCTCCAAACAAAAAAACGTCACGATTTTGCGACAGGTTGCGATCGAGAGTGTATGAAATAGAAAAGCGTCACGATTTCGTGACATGTCACGTTTTTGCTAGGCAAGAAGGCAAGAAGGCTGTTGGCCAAAAAACGTCGCGATTTCGCTACCTGTCTCATTTTTGCTATGCTGGCAGAGGAACAAGCTGCATGCATAAAGACGTCATGATTTACATGGGGCCGTTATGAAACATGTTGGAAACACGAAACACGTGGCATACAGGTGTCAGAGTTGCAGAAGCGTTACATGTAACAGAAAATTTTGAACGTTTCGGCATCGAGCATGAATCAAAAGCAACGAAAAGGCGGGGAATTTGAAACGACGCATTATGGGAGGTGAAACGAAGCGACGCAGGGTGAACCGAAGAGCCGTATCAGTTAGTATAAAATTGGAAGCACAGATCGATACTGGGGTTGGAAATTGCTGCTAGCGAGTTGCGAGACAAGGGTTGCATGCCATTCTGGGCTCGCACTTGGAGCAATTTCCTTCATTTGTTCTGGATTTGTTAAACCTGGAACATTTTGTCATTGTAATCGATATATCATTTTAATACAGAAATACAGAGAGTTGGCATCTCATTGATGAGAAAGAAGGAGTCATTTTTGCATGCATGATTTAATGTTTTATCTTTCCCTTTCAGATTTCTAGGCTTTTAGGTGAAGTTTAATGCAAGTGTTCTTGGTTGCTTCATGCGAATGTCTAAATCTGAAATTACATTAAAAACCCCAGAAACCCGCACCTAGCTTATCTGGATTGTGCGAATTTGCAGGTTCAATAGGTTAGGTTGCATGCAGAAACCTCATTATCTTTGGTTTTGTCAATCAGGATGGTCGCACTCTGGACGTAGTTTAGTTTCATTTTCTTATTTGCATTTCTTTTATTTTCAAACCCTTATTTTATTTTCTGCATTTTAATCACCGTCATTTAAATAAATAACTGAAAATCCATCAAAGTCTAGGATCAAATAGATTCATTACTCAGATTTATTCACTTTGAGTCCATGGCAAATTCAAATTAAATTAAACCACAGTGCCCCTTGTTAACATCCACTTGCAACCCTAAGGTATTCCTAGCATTTAAATTGAACAACATCATTGGTAAACAAAGAACTAGCATAATAGGAACCTTGGAGAAATTATTCTGTCATAATTTCTTTGCAAGCAGAGGATTTTGGGACTCAGATCCTACCGGAGAGTGTGCTTTCACAATTGGGTGAAAACACCACTCACCAGATTGGCGCTAGAAGGAGGGCCTGAATTGGTTTACTTTATTTTGATTTTCATACATGAGTAATATCTTTTTGATTTAATTTTGAAATCATCTCTTAAATCTCACAGAAAGCTAAACTGCAGCTTTTGTTTTTCTTTTGGTTGCGGGTTTTCTTTGAAATAATCGAGGGTTTCATCAGGCAGGTTGGACCCACCGCGTCGTATTGCGACCAGGTCCCAAACAACCGGGGAAACCATTTTTCATGACCTTACGCTCACTGGTACTCCCAAGAATAAAACCAAGCAAGTCGTAAGCTTACCAGTCACAAAAGCCCTTTTTTCTCCGGGGAACATCGAGTGGACCTACACCGGTGATATCGGTTGCCACTAGTGTTCCTATTGTCGATAATATTTCCACTGCTCTTGTAGGATTGTCTTCATCGATTTTGAGTCAAATGGCTCAACCTCCAGCGGCTCCTTGGTATGGAGCTAATAATATTCCTTTGAACATTGCGGGGGATATCCATGAAATCCCCAAGAACATTGAAATGTTTTTGCCTAAGTACAAACCAGATGGCCCAAGAACATCAGAAGAACATATCCAAGCCTATAGGGATGTTTTAATTAGGCTGCAAGTCCAGCATGAGGATGTGGCTTGCAGACTTTTCCCCATGAGCTTAGATCCAATAGCATATGAATGGTATATATGCTTGCCTACTGGTTCAATCACTTCATGGACGCAAATGGAGAACGCCTTTGTTAATCAATTTAGGTCACCCTTGGATCCCGCAACCATTTACAATCAGTTTATTACATGCAAAAGGGGCCAGGGTGAACCTATCAGAACATTTAATCAGAAATTCCAAAAGTGCTATAATAGAGCAGTTCGACATTTTGCCATCGATCCCGTAGTGGCTTTGTAGATATATTTTGGGGCATTGGACCCCATGACAGCCATGTTTGCAAGGCAAAATCCTCAAGTCACCACGCTAGCTCTAGCCTATAATGAAGCCATGACCATCGAGCAACAAATGACACCACAGGGCTATGGGTTTCCCCAGATGCCTATGATGGGACAGTATGCTCCATATGGTCAAGCTCCCTTGGCAAATCAGATCATGGCACCACAAATGCCAAGCATGAACGCCTTCCCATATCAACAACCGTATCCACCAGCACCTGCGTATGCACCCATTCCAATCCAACCAATTACATCCATTCCACCTATTCTCGCATTTTTGCAGAATAGTCAATCGACTATGCAAGGAACCAGCCAAGTTAATTCTCAAGCTATAGTTCCTTTCCCAAATCCAACTCCGATTCAGAGTGTCAATCCATACGGGAATCAAATTCCTCAAAACCCGACCCAAATGTTGAATCAAGACCCCACCAATTACGCAAATCCAACGGGGGTTAACAACAATGTGATTCCACCGAAGGAGATTTATTCAGAGGTCGAAGAGCTCAAGAAAATAGTTCATAAACTGAGCAATGACATGGTTCAGAAGCAGAAGTATGAATCCCATGCCCCTCACTCAAATCAAAATTTTAACAATAGAGGGAGACATTGGAACACAAAGCCAAACAATGGGGGAGTACCCGCTCCCATTGCTAATCAACTAGATACTTCTACAGGACCTAGTCAATCCAATTCCCTTTTGAATCTTTCAGATTTGGCATGGGAAAGAGGGTGTAGGTTGCACAACACAAAAGAACACAATGAGAGGAATTGTCCTGAAATTGCTAGATACACTCATTGTCTTCAGGCACAAGTTGATGATTTGGAGCTGGTATCAAATGAGGGTCCATCGCAACATCAAGATGATAACATTATGGTGATGGAAAGCTGTATATCATCAAGAAGGTGAGAGTGAGGAAGAAGAAGACGAAATTTTGGAACAGGAGGTGCAAGCTTTTCGAGATTTTAGAAAGGGGAATCATGGATACCATTTGAGAAGTAAATCTAAAGCCCCTAAAACCTCATCAACACCTCCAAACAACTCTATTCTTCCTCCGGATACTAAGGCAAATAATAATCCTCCTCCTCCACTCAGAAGAGAAATGTCTAATGACGTGTAGACAGTCAAATTCGAAAAACCAAACTATGACATAGTGGAGGATCTAAAGAAGTCCAAATCTAGCCTTTCGTTCTTGGACGCGGCTAGATTGCCTAGCCAAAAGGAGGCATTGATAAAAGCTCTAGACTCACCTGATCAAATGTGGAAGGGAAAAGGAGTTGAGTCCCATCTGATTTTACGAAAGGAGAGACGGGATGTCCCGCCATTCTTATTGACTCTAAGAATTGCGGGTAAGAATTTGCATAACTGTTTGGTGGACACGGGTGCCACGAGCAACCTCATGCCTTCGAAGATATGTCAAATGCTGGGTCTGCAACCTGTTTCATCCAAATGCAAGGTCCTGCAATTGGACCGATCAGAGGTAAATGTGGTAGGGACCCTATATGATGTCAAAATTCAATTAAATTCTGAACCCAGGGTCCAGCAGGTTGTCGACATTCTGGTTGTTAATATCCCAAGTAGATATGGAATGCTACTTGCGAGGGATTGGATGAAAACTCTGAATGGCTATTTTTCAACAGATTGCTCACATATGTGGCTACCCTGGAAAGGAATTGCAAATCAAATCGAGTGGAAAATGAACCGAGGCTTAAAGAAATCATAACAGAATTTAACAAGCCGAATGAAGTTCAGTTTTTGAGCTAGAACTGGGGGTTTATGCACTTGATGTTGAGGAAGCTACTTGAAGAGCCTAAAAAGGAAACATGTCATGGTGGCTCTTCTGAGGAAAATGATTGCACATGGTTGCTCAGGTTTGATGGATCAAAATCTAGACAGGGAGCAGGAGCTGGAGTCGAGCTCACTGGTCCAGGAGGTAAACCATTATTGGCTGCTTACAGATTGCAATTTCCTTGCACGAACAATGTGGCAGAATACGAAGCATTGATCTTTGGTTTACGTCTAGCATTGAGCAAGCAAGTTAAATGCTTGAAGGTTTTGGGAGATTCCGAAGTTGGTAGTCAAGCGAGATCAAAGGACGAGTATACATGTCGTGACAGGAGACTGAGCCTTTATAGAACTAGGGTTATGGACCTCATTGAGGAATTCGACGCATTCAATATAGCCCTTATTTCTAGAAAAGGAAATCGAATAGCAGACTCTCTTGCAGTTGTCGCGGGCATGTTAAACCCGGTTGATATAAAAAGGTGTAAAAAGTTCTCCATTGAATTGGTTCCTTGTCCATCAATACCCGACAATGTCAAGAATTTCCAGGTTTTTGAAAATGACAGACACATCTTCAAATTTGTCACGAACTCGGGTATTTTTGAAAATCAGGTGATTGATGAGGAGCAAAGGTGGCAAGATGAAACAGAAAACGAGAGTGAAACCGCATGTCAATCCAACAAAGTACCTAAAGACATGGTTTCATTAGAGAAAATGTTCGACGTGGGATACAAGACCAAAAATGGAAAAAGGGTCCCACTCCCCAAAGATGCATGTGATTCAATTAATCTAGGGAGTGCAGACAATCCAAAGGAGGTGTACATTGCAAAGGCATGTACAGATGAAGAAAGGAGCAACATAATACTAGGCATTGAAGCATTACATAGATTGCATTGCTTGGAATTACAATGAGCTGAAAACATACAACCAAGACATTATCACACATACCATCCCTTTGAAGCCAGACTCCAAGCCTTTTAGGCAAAGACAGCGAGTTGTTAACCCGCTATTGGAGCCTTTGATCGAAAAGGAGGTTAAAATATTATTGGAAGCGAAAATCATTTTTCCTGTTAGGCACTCAACTTGGGTTGCTAACCTCGTTCTAGTAAGAAAAAAGAGTGGAGAGATTAGGCTGTGCATAGATTTTCGAAATCTTAATAAAGCCTCTCAAAAGGATAATTATCCATTGCCATCAATCGATGAAATTCTACAAACGGTAAATGGATCTGAAATGATGTCCTTTCTTGATGGGTATTCTGGATACAACCAAATTCTTATACATCCAAATGACGGGATGAAAACAGCCTTCACCACCAAGTGGGGGACATTTGCATATAAGAGAATGCCATTTGGACTGTTAAATGCTGGTGCAACATTTCAACGCGCCATGGACTATGCATTCAAAGGGCTTATAGGCAAATGTATCATCGTGTACGTGGATGATATTCCAGTATTCTCAAAAAAGAGAGAAGACCATGTCAAAGATTTGAAGAAAGTGCTCCAAAGATGCAGAGAACATGGAATTTCCTTAAATCCCAAAAAGTGCATTTTCGGAGTAACAGAAGGAAAGTTGCTTGGTCACATCATTTCAAAAGAGGGCATATCCATCGACCCAGAAAGGATACAAGCTATCCAAAACTTACCTCTCCCGGGTAGTAAAAAAGAATTGAGATCTTTCTTTGGGCAGGTTAATTTTGTGAGGAAGTTTATCTCTAGCTTTGCTGAGATAGCCAAACCTCTGAACAAGATGCTCAAGAAGGATGTGGATGTAAAATGGAACGAGGAAAGTAGAGTGGCCTTTCAGAACATCAAAGATGCCATTTCCAGAGCCCCGGTCCTCATAAGTCCAGACTATTCCAAACCTTTCTATATTTATGCTTTCGCATCAGAACACTCTTTCGCGAGTGTCTTAACCCAAAAAGGCGAGGATAGTGTAGAAAAACCCATAGCATTTTTAAGTGCCCCCCTAAAAGATGCTCAATTAAGGTATTCAATCCTTGATAAGCAAATGTACGCACTTTTTAAAACGGTGAAAAAATTTAGGCATTACATTGTGCACGGTAGAGTTATTGCCATCGTGCCTGACCCTGTTGTTAAGACCATGTTTTTACAGAATGAACT
The DNA here is from genome assembly GCA_028583015.1 of Wollemia nobilis. Taxonomy (NCBI): domain Eukaryota; kingdom Viridiplantae; phylum Streptophyta; class Pinopsida; order Araucariales; family Araucariaceae; genus Wollemia; species Wollemia nobilis. Next base: position 4,816,459 of record JAQPPZ010002068.1, read on the forward strand.
AGGTGAGAAAAGAGGGAAATGGATTTCCACCATCCAAGAATTTGATCTCGAAATCCAACCTATGAAACTAGTTCGAGGACAGGGACTGGTGAAGGCGATCGTCGAAAATAATCCACAAATAACATGCCAATACTCGAATACAGAATACATTGCTAAGGATGACTGGTATGTTGATATTGTGCAATTTTTATTGAATGGTAAGTGTCCTTCTAATCTGAATTCAACCCAGAGAAGAGCTTTAAGGCTTAAGTCTGTCAATTATCTGATGAAATCTGGTGTTCTTTACAGGAAGAATCATGAAGGGATCTACCTGAGGTGCCTGAACAAAGAAGAAGCTGCCAGGGTGTTGCAAGAATTTCACGGGAAACATGGAACTGGTCATGGTGCGGCAAATGCTACAACGCATCAAATCCTGAGAGCAGGATACTACTGGCCCCACATTTTCAAAGATGCACATGCCCATGTACGATCTTGTCATATCTGTCAAGTGGCTGCCAATAGAGAAAGAAATGCAGCCATGCCATTACAACTCTGTAGTTGAAATGAGACCATTTGCACGAGTGGGGACTATATTTCATTGGGGTTATTAACCCAAATTCTTTTGATTCTCATAAATTCATATTGACGACTACAGACTACTGTACAAGGTGGACAGAAGCGATTCCTACTAAACATGCCACCACGAGACGTTGTAATAAAATTCCTTGAGGACCAAATTATAACAAGATTCGGAATGCCCGATTCTATTGTCAGTGACAATGGTAAAGCTTTTATTTCTACGCAATTTGCAGATTGGGCATATGACAACAAAGTGAGCTTAAAATTTGCATCCAATTATTATCCTCAAGGAAATGGTTTGGCCGAATCTTCAAATAAAAATTTGTTGAACACCATTAAGAAGTTGTTTGGAAAAGAACCCTCAGGATTGGCACAGCCAATTGAAGTTTGCCCTTTGGGCAGATAGGACCCGAGTAAAAGAATCCATAGGGAATACTCCCTATCATTTGGTCTATGGGCAAGACCCGATATTTCCTACAAATTTGAAGTTGTAGACCTTGCATTTCATACAAGAGTACTTGGGGACGAGATGATCAAGTTGAAGCCGAGGTTAAGTCATTTGTTGCACCTTGATGAAAAGAGAGAAGAAGCCATGAATCACATGAATAAACACCGGGAAGTTATCAAGAGATGGTTTGACAGAAGGGCTAAAATTAAGTCCTTTAGAATTTCAGATTTGGTATTACTATGGGACAAAAGACATGAGGAAAAAGGGAATCATCAAAAGTTTGATTGTCTTTGGTTAGGCCCCTATCAGATTTCAGAAATTCTCGAAAAAAATACCTTTAGGCTAAAAACTTTAGAAGGGAAAGATTTTATGCTACCGGTTAATGGGCAGATTTTAAAGCATTATTTTAGCCCTTAGGTTGTGGGATTTTGATGTTATTCTTTTCGGTTTTGGTGGAGTTTTTCAGATGTTGTTTTCATTTTTTAGGATTGTTAGTCTAGTTAGGATTTTGGTTGTGGGTTTGATTTCAATTGACAATTTTTGTTTATTTTTTATAAAAAAAAAAAGAAAAAGAATAAAATTGAGATGTCAACTTATGCTTAGGACTAGGAGAATATGAAATATTGGAATTGTCTTGTAAAAGCTCCACAAGTCACACAAACATTTTAAGTTATATCGTTTGAAACTTGTGATGCATGAAGTAGTCAGTTTTGTATGGCAAATAATTTCATTTGCAATTCAAAGATAATGCATTCATGTTACATCTCACTTTACATATACATTCCATCTTAGTTGCATATGCATCTTAGGTACAAATCATTAAAGTATGTCAAATCCTCTTAGGGTTGTGTTATAACATAAATGTAAGAAAAATCCTAAGGTTGGAAGTTGAGTCTTGAGATATCTAGAACCAAGCACGTCTTATACATTAAAAAGGATCTTGAGCAAAATGATCAAAACCTAACTTGGAAGAAAAGGTTGGGCGAAAGAGGTTTTTCATGTCTATCCTATTATGCAACATGATCCTTAAAACAGTGGTTTTGACCACTTCCATAAAGCTTAAAGCCTAAAATCAGAGTAGTAAGGATAGGGTTAAATCCTCATCAAACTTAGGTTGAGGATCCAATTCCCCAAAGCTTTGATTTGACCTACATGGAGTAGTAAGGATAGGGCATAAATTCTCATCTCGCTTAGGTTGAGAATCTGATTCCCCAAAGCTCCTATGTCTCATTTCATAATAAATCTTGGATTGGAAGGATCGTACTACTTGTCCTCTGCAAAGGATGGGTAGTCATCCCCAAGGTCTAAGCAATAAATTAATATTTTCCATTTACATCTAAAGTTTGGATTGGAAGGATCGTACTACATGTCCCTAGCAAGGATGGGTAGTCATCCCTAAGGTCCAAGAAGTAAAAAATAAATTTTTCCCATCTCATATTTATTTTGGATTGGAAGGATCGTACTACTTGTCCTCTGCAAAGGATGGGTAGTCATCCCCAAGGTCCAAAGAAATGAAGATAAGTTTTGGATTGTGGGGTTAGATATGCCCATGCATGGCAACATGTCTTGTCTAAAAAACAAGACCATTGATTGTCCAAAGGGTTAGACTAGCATGACCATTTCTTCCATAATTGGTTAAATTATTTTGCTCAAAGTGAGGTAATGAATTCTAAATCAGAATAGTAAGGATAGGGTTAAACTCTCATCTCGGTTGGTTGGGAGTCTGATTCCCCAAAGTTCCGATTTCACATTCACTTGCACATGGGTTCAAGATAGTAGGGACTCATAACCAACTTTGGGATATAATAAAACAATTCATTAGTGGATCCTAAGGGGGTTTGGCAATCTTGAATGTTTGTACATGATACTAGAAGAAAGACTATGCCTTTTATAAAAGCAAAATCTCCTAGCATATTCATTAGGTTACACAAATCATTCACAATCTCACATGCATTCATGTAAAGCTGACAATGGAATGTTGATCAATTTCAAACGATAGGGAATGAAATTCATTGCACACACTCGAGCTAATACTTGATGATTCTGATGATTCATGTACTTTTGATCTTTGGGCATTTGTTTATATTGCTTATGTGCTAACACATGTTTTCGAGTTTGTATATGTTTCAGGTTGGGTTCTCACTAAAATGCTCAAGAGCATTTGACAGTAGAGTCGCCATTTGTTGTGGCTGATCCACAACACACCCCAAAATTGGGGACCCACCTTTTTGCAGGCTTTCAAAGAAAATCTCAGTGACCCAGATGCTAAAAATCAAGAAAAAGGGGCAAAATTGCACAAGGAAGAAAAGTGTCGCGATATCGCGACATGTCGCGCCATCGCTGCCGAAAAATGAAAAGTGTCACGAAATCGTGACATGTTGCTCCGTCGCGGCCGAAAACAGAAAAGCGTAGCGAAATCGTGACATGTTGCTCCGTCACGGCCGAAAATGAAAAAGTGTCACGAAATCGTGACATGTTGCTCCGTCACGATCGCAAGAGGAGAGAGAAAGACAAAGTGAAAAAGTGTCACGAAATCACGACATGTTGCTCCGTTGCGGTCGAAAGAGGAAAGAGAAAGACAAAGTGAAAAAGTGTCACGAAATCGCGACATGTTGCTCCGTCGCGGCCGAAGGAGGAAAGAGAAAGACAAGATATAGCAAAGGTGTACGGAAGAGAAAATTGTTGCGATTTCGCGATAGGTTGCAACCCGGTTGTACGGAACAAAAAAGGCGTAGCGAAATCGCGACAAAAATCGACACAAGGGTCACGAAGCAAAAATGGTAGCAAATATCGTGCAACTTTTGAGGAAGCGTGCCCAGAAACAAAAACGTCGCGAAATCACGACGAGAAGCGACGAAGGGGCATGGAGTGAAAAATGTCGCGAAATCGCGACAGTCACGGTTGCCCCAAAGTAGCGAAGCAGTATGAAAGTGAAAAACGTCACGATTTTGTGACAAAAAGCCGTAGGATAGCTCCGAACGAAAAAACATCATGATTTTGCAACAGGTTATGACCAAGAGTGTACGAAACAGAAAAGCGTCGTGATTTCGTGACATGTCACGTTTTCACTGGGCAAGAAGGCAAGAAGGCTGTTGGCCGAAAAACGTCGTGATTTCGCTACCTGTCTCATTTTCGTTGTGCTGGCAGAGGAACAAGCTGCATGCATAAAGACGTCGCGATTTACATGGGGCCATTACGAAACATGCTGGAAATGCAGAACACGTGGCATACAGGTGTCAGAGTTGCAGAAGCGTTACATGTAACAGAAAATTTTGAACGTTTCGGCATCGAGCATGAATCAAAAGCAACGAAAAGGCGAGGAATTTGAAACGACGCATTCTGGGAGGTGAAACGAAGCGACGCAGGGTGAACCGAAGAGCCGTATCAGTTAGTATAAAATCAAAAGCGTAGATCGATACAGGGGTTGGAAATTGCTGCTAGCAGAGTTGCAGAGACAAGGGTTGCATGCCATTTTGGGCCTGCACTTGGAGCAATTTCCTTCATTTGTTCTGGATTTGTTAAACCTGGAACATTATGTCATTGTAATTGATATATCATTTTAATACAGAAATACAGAGAGTTGGCATCTCATTGATGAGAAAGAAGGAGTCATTTTTGCATGCATGATTTAATGTTTTATCTTTCCCTTTTAGATTTCTAGGCTTTTAGGTGAAGTTTAATGCAAGTGTTCTTGGTTGCTTCATGCGAATGTCTAAATCTGAAATTACATTAAAAACCCTAGAAACCCGCACCTAGCTTATCTGGATTGTGCGAATTTGCAGGTTCAATAGGTTAGGTTGCATGCAGAAACCTCATTATCTTCGGTTTTGTCAATCAGGATGGTCGCACTCTGGAAGTAGTTTAGTTTCACTTTCATTTGCATTTCTTTTATTTTCAAACCCTTATTTTATTTTCTGCATTTTAATCACTCGTCATTTAAATAAATAACCGAAAATCCATCAAAGTCCAGGATCAAATAGATTCATTACTCAAGTTTATTCACTTTGAGTCCATGGCAAATTCAAATTAAATTAAACCACAGTGCCCCTTGTTAACATCCACTTGCAACCCTAAGGTATTCCTAGCATTTAAATTGAACAACATCATTGGTAAACAAAGAACTAGCATAATAGGAACCTTGGAGAAATTATTCTGTCATAATTTCTTTGCAAGCAGAGGATTTTGGGACTCAGATCCTACCGGAGAGTGTGCTTTCACAATTGGGTGAAAACACCACTCAACAGGATTAATATGGGAAAACAAAAGCAAATATCACAAGTATTAACAAGAAGTGGGGCTAAACCCACAAATAAAATAAAAAATAACAATGAAAATATCTTGGAATATTAGGGGAATGAATAAGAACCCTAAAAAAGGTATTAAGAAATTGTGAGGTTGTTATAGACAAGATATTTTTTGATATAGAAGCTAGGCAAGAAATATTTTAGCCATTTGCAATGTTGAATTTCATCTTGATATAATTTAAATTTTTTAGGGCTTTTGATATAAAAGGAGTTGATTGTGGAACTTAGCAGTTTGAGGAAGATGAAGAATATTTTTGATAGAAGGGTAAATGAAGAATTTCTCCAAGAGAGACAAAGTTGGATATGCTTTAATTAACTTGTTAGAAATGTAATGAGAGCAATTTTATTTTTGTAATGAGAGTGGCCCCTATTAGAAGCCACACATGGCTTATTAAAAAAAAATGTTCATATAAAATCATTCTCCTTTGATTACATTGCATAGATTTTTATCATCAGTATATAACCTTACATTAGACTTTTCAATACTCCTAACTTTTTCTCTCCTCAAACTCATGGAAGATGCAACATTTCACATGCCTTTCTTACATAATGACAAAGTCTCTCATGATTACATAACTTTTTGCTTTTAATCTTGACATGTCACACATGACACTCTCATTCATGGCTCTTCACTTACACACATGACACCTTTCACTCATAACTCATACTTGCACACATGACACCTTTTACTCATAACTCACACTTGATTACATAACACATAAACACATTTCACACCTTGTCACCTACTATTTAGATAAATAATAAACACACTCCTAATCTAAATATTTACAATGGTACTCAAGGTACCAAATAATGTAACACCGCTAACACCCCTCGTATTACATTATTTTGTGTGAAGGCTTTTACCTTAAATATTTGACTCTTGTCCGCATACTTCTAATGTTAACTCTGATATTCCTTCATGTTTGGGCATTGAATATGTTCCTATCGCATGATGTATATCATTCGTGTAAGTCATCATAGTAATATATTCAATGAATATTTGAATCATATGTTGAATGCACCAATATATCATTTTATTTAGTTTTTGAAATATTGTTTGTACATTCTTTGTCTACACCCAAATGTGTTTCTTGAAGAATATTATTTGTTATCATATGCCATAAATCATTTGTGTCGCAACTAATATCCTTCATTTTAGGTTTGTTTTCCAAACTCTTAATCAATTCTTCTTGTATTTGGTTCTTGTATTTATAGATTTTAAAAGTAAGCAATGCCATATATATTATCATACCTATATCAATAGGTAGTATAATAGCATCCTTAGAATTTTCTTTTGCTTCAACAAATTTTGAATGTAGATAATTGCCAAATGTTGTGAACTTTTCATCTTTAGCTTCTTTGAGAATTAAAGATAGTCTCTTCTTTAATTTTACTGGAATATCTCTTTGTTTATCAAAATTCTCTATCAGATGTATGTAAACTTTTAGTTTTTTAACATCTCTTCCATATCCTCTAAAAATAAATTTTGAATAATTTCTTCAATGATCAATTTCACAAAGCAATTTTCCTTTAATTATCTTTCAATTATTTTTGTAGATTCTCTCTATTGCTCCCAAATTAATAATTAAATTCCTTAAAATCAATTTAAATCTCAATTTCATAATCTTCTTATTTCTCCTTCAAATTCTCATTCAATCTTCTAAACTCAATTTCTTCTTCTTTTAAAAAATATATATGAACCAATTTTCAAATTTCAAATTTCTTCTTATGTCTCCCAAAGTTTTGATTCCACAATTTTAATTATTCAAATTCAAATAGCCAATTTCATTTCATTTCCTTGTAACCCCCTATTAATTCATTCTTTTTTAAAATTTATTTTACTCCCAAATTTGTTCCTTTTAATTAACAATACCTTATAACTCCTAAAATCTTAAAAAATCAAATATTTCCTTCAAATAAATAATGTGCCCTAAGGTTTCATAAATCAAATTCACCCTCCTTTTAATATTTTAAAAATAAAATAGTTACCTCAGTATGACATCACATCTCAATTTGAATTTAGGGTATCCAAGAAATATTATGTGAAATACTCTTGTTCCAAGCAATGTCTCAGATGTTATGTTTTTCAACTTCAATGTTGTATGATTATCATGTTGTCTTTTGCAAGATTTATCTGCATTCACTTAAGATTTTAATGCTTGACACTCCTTTGACCTTAATTTCACTACGCTCAAGTTCCAATATTTTAATCTTTGACTTCAATCTGCTCAGGTTATAAGCTTTCAACATTTGACTCCAATCTACTTAGGTTCTAGGCTTTCAACATTCGTCTCCAATCTGCTCAGGTTCCAGGCATTCATTCGACTCTGGCTTTCAGCGTTCCTCCAAAATTGTTATTCCAAGACACTCCAATATCATGGCTTACTTCTTCCTTTCCAATTGAAGAACATAAGCTTATACTGAGAGGGGGGTGAATAGTATAAGACCACTTTTTACTTTTTCTCTCAAACCAATATATCCAATGTAAAGATAGCAATATCAATAGCAGTAATCAAAGCAATGTACACAACACCACACACAATAGAGACACCACAATTTATGTGGTTCACCCAATGCAGGCTACTCCACGAAGAAAATATTTTACTAAAACTTTATCAGTTAATCTCTTGGGAACCCTTTCCCGATTACAATGTTTATGGACCTCTATCCAAAGGAGATGTTGATCCCCTAAATTTTATTTGTGGATATCTATCCATAGGAGAAATCCTCTGCTCTGGTTGGTGATCCTCTATAATACTATTGCCTCCACTGCACTGGCTTGTGGATGTCCTCCACTGAAGACTCTTTTCCCCACTCAGAAGACCTGTCCTCACTACCCTAGCTGATGGATCTCTATCCACTGGAGACTACTGTCCTCTTCGCTTTGTCACCTCCAAAGCTATGTTTCAATTCTATACTAAACACAGTCCAGTTAGTCTAGCACAGCTCTGCTCAACTCTTGTACTAAACATAGTCCAATCGATCTAGCACAAGTTTGCTCAACAAGATCACTCAAATTTTTACTAAACATAGTTCATTCGGTCTAGCACAAATCTGCTCAAATATTGTACTAAACATAGTACAGTCGGTCTAGCATAAGTCCACTAAAATTTGCACTAAACATAGTCCAGTCTATCTAGCACAAATCTGCTCAATAGGTCCACTTAGAACCTACTCAAATCTGCTCAACAGGTCCACTCAGAACCTGCTCAAATCTGCTCAACAGGTCCACTCAAAACTTGCTCAAATCTTCTCAATAGGCCCACTCAAAACTTGCTCAAATCTGCTCAACATGTCCACTCAAAACCTGCTCAAATCTGCTCAACAAGCTCACACAAAACTTGTCCAAATCTTCTCAATAAGTCCTCATAGGACTTAACCAAATCTGTATTGTAAGCTTTCCACAAAAGCTCACACAAAATCAGTCCACAAGTCTTCTCAAAGATGTACCTCAAATATGCTTAACAAGTCCATATAGAACTTGTCCAATCTCATAGAAACATAAAGAGAGTTGTTAGAGACTCAATATGTTCTATATTCAAAGCTCAATCACTTTCTCAACTCAATATCAATCTCATAGAAGCATAAAGAGAATTTTTAGAGACTCAATATGTTCTATACTCAAAAATCAATCACTTTCTCAACTCAAATCAATATCATAGAAGCATAAAGAGAATTTTTAGAGACTCAATATGTTCTATACTAAAAACTCAATCACTTTCTCAACTCAATCTCATAGAAGCATAAAGAGAATTGTTATAGACTTGATATGTTCTATTCTCACAACTCAAATCATAATATAGAATAGTTTGTTTCATGGAACTTGACCAATCACTTCATACATCCACTTGAACTCAAATCAGAATATAGAATAGTTTGTTTCATGGAACTTGAACAATCACTTCATACATCCACTTGACTAGGTTCAATCAACTCTACTCATCCAATCACTCAAGAACCAACTCTTGCTCACAAACCCTAGTCCAAGCATGTATCATCCAACTCAAAATGTTTCCAATAATGCTCAGTAAAAAATCTCACATAATAATGATACTCGTGATCTTTTCAAACCCTAGTTCAAGTTCTTTGCATAACAACTCACTTCAACAACCATGCTCATAAATCAAGATTCTAATCACAACTCTTAATTCAAAAAACCTTGAAGCATTAACTCAAAACACTTCACTCAACCAATGGTCTCAACAACAATGCTTATCAAACAAGGTTTTAATCACAACTCTCAATTTCAGAAAACCTTGAAGCATTAACTCATACACTTTTGAAAATGAAACCCTAATCAAATTCTTTTCACTCCAAACTTAATTTTCAATAAATTCAATCAACCAACACAACCAAAGAAGAATTTTCTCATACCTTTTTGCTTGACAAGGAGTTGATCTCACAAATCTACCACACTCACAAATTTCTCTTTTCCAATATCAATAAGGGTTAGAAGACTTTAATAATAACACAATGCAAAATTATGACCCAAAATACACCTTATTACTCCAACTCAAAAATAACATTCACCATAGTCTTCTTTTAATAGAAAAACCCTTATACAAAAATAATGCTCAAAAGTCTTAATAAGAATTTAATCAAGACTTTACTAAAACTCCTTAGTACTCCTAAAATAATAAATCTCAAATGCCAATCCCTCCAAAATAATCCTCAACAATTATTCACCATAAACTTTATGCCTTAATGTATATTCAAAAATAATTATCAATTATTCACCTTTATTCCTCAACATTAGGCAACTAATAAAAATTAAAATAAAAAAATTGTACCTCATCTTTGGAGGGAATCGAACCCTCACTCTGCCCATGCACCAAGCGCCTTAACCGCAGCCTCAATCGCTGCACGAGCTACCAAGATCATTCGCTATCAACAAAGTACCACGTGCTTCTAATATGCACGTTCTCCCTTTGCCTTGGCCAAAAACCACATGTGCCTTGGACGCTTCCAATCAACACTGCCTCGAACGCAGTTGTTGTGTTTTGAACATAGGTTCTACAGCAAACTAACGCCTTTGCACTTGCCCACTCGCCACTAGGCCATGCTTCCTAGTTGGACTTTAACACTTAGCACTTATTTTCTTAAATGAATCACTGTCCACACAAATCAAATCTCACGAGCTCTATTTCCTTTTTGCATATCAAACATTAAAATTGAGAGCAAGGGTAAATAAAACTTAGGACTTTGGGCATATTTATATGCTCCTCCATTGCATTAACGACGTCAACGCTCACCATGCTTCCTTCCATGATGTCGGTGGTAAAGGCTTCGAATGCCTTTAATTTAAACCCAACCTTTGGGTTTAATCAACATTAAACTTTGCGCTTTGAAATATTTTTCCTTTCAAAACCCAACCTTAGGGTTTATAAAAATAATTAATTGACCTTTGTAAACCCAATAATATTATAATTAAAATTATAATAATTTATTTAGGTTTTTCACCAACTTGGTTAAAAAGTATAATAAAGATTATAATATTATATTCTTCCACTGCTTCGGATACATCTGCTTCCAAAGGAGAAATGAGACCATTTTTTGACCCATTATTTTGGGTGTAAAATAAATATATTTTAACCCATTATAACTTCCATTAAAATTTACACTCAAACTGAAGAAGAGCTATCACTGGCATCTTGACATCAATGACAACTTTGACTTAGGGACTCAAAATGTCCAACAATCTCCCTCTTTGTCATTGATGGCAACCCATATTATTTTTACTAAAATTTTGACCTTTCTTTTTATTATGCTCCCCCTGGGACATTACTCCCCCTAGCTCAATGCTCTCTCAAATATCAAATCTCTCTCCATTACACAAATATGTCACCCTTTGACATCAATGGCAAAGGGTCACCTTTGGGGCTTGGGGTTAAGATTGAGCCTCTTAGCTTAGCCCCTCCCCATATCCTTTTGAGGTGGTTAATTCTAGGGTGGGAGTATTTTCTATTCCCCAAAAGCAGTATTCTTTATCTTCATCCTTTTCTCTTCTTTTCTAAATTTTTTTATTCCTCTAACTGTTTCTATATATGTCATCATTCCTGTTCCTATCATCATTCCTGTTCTTGTTCCTGTTCCTGTTCCTATTTTTGTTCTTGTTCCTGTTCCTATTCCTGTTCCTATTTACATCCATATTGAAGAACACAATCTTATATTGAGAGGGGGGGTGAACAGTATAAGACCATTTTTTCCTTTTATTTACAAAATAGTATTAATCAATATAATCAATGGCAATATCAATAGCAATAACCAAAGCAATACATAAATCATCACACACAATAGAGACACAAATTTTAACGTGGTTCATCCAATGTGGGCTACCTCCACAGAGAAAATATTTCTTCTAAATATTGATCAAATAATCTCATGGGAATCCTTCTTAATTACAATGTTTATGGACCTCTTTCCAAAGGAGATGTTGATCCCCTAATCTCAAGTTCATGGATCTCTTCCACAGGAGAACACTTTCCCCTTTAGCTCTAGCTAGTGATCTTCTAGAAGACTTTGTCTCTTTGTTGCACTGAATGGTGGATCTCTCTCCACTTGAAGACTCCTCACTCAGATATATCTTCAATTGTCTTGGTTGTTGGATCTCTATCCACTGATACTCTGTCCTCTATACTCTGTCACCTCCAAAGCTTTGTCTCAATACTGTACTAAACACATTCCAATCAGTCTAGCACAGTCCTGCTCAATCTCTTGCACTAAACATAATACATTTGATCTAGTACAATTCTGGTCAATAGGTCCACACAGAACCTTCTTGAATCTGCTCAATAGGTCCACACAAAACCTACTAAAATTTTCTCAATAGGTCCACATAGAACCTACTCAAATATGCTCAATAGGTCCACACAGAACCTGCTCAAATCTACTCAACATGTCCACACAAAACCTGCTCAAATCTGCTCAATAGATCCACATAGAACCTGCTCAAATTTGCTCAATAGATCCATAGAACCTGCTCAAATCTGCTCAACAAGCTCACTCAGAACTTGTCCAAATTTTCTCAACAAGCTCACTCAGAACTTGTCCAAATTTGGTCAACAAGCTCACTCAGAACTTGTCCAAATCTGCTCAACAAGATCACTCAGAACTTGTTCAAATCTGCTCAACAAGCTCACTCAGAACTTGTCCAAATCTGCTCAATAATTCCTCTCTAGGACTTGCTCTCTGCATAGCAAGCTTCCACAAAAGCTTACTTAAAACAGTCCACAAGCCTTCTCAAAGACTTGTCTCAAATCTGCTTAACAAGCTCACATAGAACTTGTCCAATTTCATAGAATCATAAAGAGAATTGTTAGAGACTCAATATGTTCTATACTTAATGCTCAATCAATATCTCAATTCTATATCATAGAAGCATAAAGAGAATTGTTAGAGACTCAATATGTTCTATACTCAAATTCCAATCTCAACTCAAATCAATCTCATAGAAGCATAAAGAGAATTGTTAGAGACTCAATATGTTCTATTCTCAAATCTCAAAATCAACTCAAATCAATATTATAGAAGCATAGAGAGAATTTTTAGACTCAATATGTTCTATTCTCAAATCTCAATCTCAACTCAAATCCAGAATATAGAATAGTTTGTTTCATGGAACTTGAACAACCACATGCATCCACTTGACTAGGCTCAATCAACTCTACTCAACCAAACACCTCAAGGAACAACCCTTTCTCACAAACCCTAGTCCAAGCATGTATCAACTAACTCAAAATATTTCCAATAATGCTCAACCACAAATCTCACATAACAATGATACTCATGTTCTTTTCTAACTCAAGTTCAAGTTCTTTGCACAACCAATGGGCTTCAACAACAATGCTTATAAAACAAGGTTTAATAACAACTCTCAATCCAAAAAACCTTGAAGCATTTAACCAATCACTTTTGAAAAGGAAACCACAATCAATCATTTTCTCTCCAATGATATTTTATAATCAACCACCATAATCAATCAATAGGAGAATGTACCCATACCTTTTATGAAGATGAAGAAGCCTCTTTGGAAATCTACCACAATCATAATATTCTTTTTCCAATCCTCACAAGGGTTAGAAGATCACAAAATAATCAACATTACTCCACTTCACAATAATATTCACCAAGGCTTTTAATTATAAAACCTTCTTAAGAATTAATGCACAACTTTATTATCACTCCTAAAACCACTTGTACCATAAAATAAAATAAATCAAAACATTGCATAACCTTGTCACTCCAAAAACTACTTATACCATAAAATAACTCAAATATTTTATATCCTTCTTTTCAACACTTTTGCACTAAAAAAAATAATCACAAAGCCTACTTAGGCAATATCCCACATTAATAAAATATCAAACCTTAGCCATATGCAAAAATTAAATCCACTATACTCTCCGTGAAAATCAACGCTTAACACAACCTTAGCAAATTTAAAATATTTCATGCACCCAAAAATTTTGGTGATCGAATTATGGCATACCTTGCAAAATGGCTTCGGGTGGTTTCGACCCCGCGTTCCTCCTCATCGTGCGCCTTAGCGCATTCTCCGCCCACCGTGTGGGCTAGGCATCCCATGTGGAGGCTTTAAGTCTTTAAGACTTATATTTTTGTCCTCGCCACCTATGCCTTGAAACTTGCTCCCTTGTTCCACGTGTTGTGTGCATACGAAATCGGAAGGGAGGAATCGACGATTGCGAAGGAGGGAATAATCGAATGCGGAAAATATTTCTTGTCACCTACTTGGTTGATAAAATCAACCCCTTTAAATATTTGAACCTTTGCATGATAAAATATATGACGTCGGCGGACATGGCGGGAAAACTCTTTTAATTAATTTTAAAATTTTAATTTTAATTTTAAATAAATTAAAATTTAAACTAAACCTTTAAAATTAAATTTCTCCATCACCGGGGCACATTTTTCGATGAAACGAAAAGCCAACTTGGGTTTTAAGAAAAACCCATTTCAAATCTGCCATCCATGGTTTTAAATAAAACCTTTCCTTGCCTTCCTTGGTTTTCATAAAAACCTTTTGCTAAGCTTCCCTTGAAGCTCCTTTTGGAACCAAATTCCATGCATCCCTTATTGAACCTTTGATCAAAGCCTTTGCTTCTCATGAGGCTCTTTGTGTAGCAAAATCACAGTGCTTACTTACATAGGTCCTTTTGACATCAATGAAAAATTTTAGCTTAGGGACTCAAAATGTCTAACACATATTCTTGTTCCTGTTGTTGTTGCTATTCCTGTTCCTTTTCATGTTCATGTTCATGTTCATGTTCATGTTCATGTTCATGTTCATGTTCATGTTCATGTTCATGTTCATGTTCATGTTCATGTTCATGTTCATGTTCATGTTCATGTTCATGTTCATGTTCATGTTCATGTTCATACATGTTTCTGGAATGTCCGATCTACACTATTTTGTTGTGTGACCATCATTATTGCACTTAGAACACTTAATTTTATTATTCCTTGGAGGTGCAAATATATTAGGATTTCTCCTAGTGAAGCCATATCTTCTTCTGTCATGAATATTAGGATTTCTCCTAGTGAAGCCATATCTTCTTCTGTCATGAACCCTGCAATTCATTGCCCTGTGACCAAACTGATTACATGAGTAGCAATACCTATGAAAAGGTTGTCTATTCCCATATTCCTATCTTTCATATGTCCTACACTATGAAGCCATGTGCCCAAACCTGTGACATGAAAAACATATTCCATTGAAGCTTCCTTGTCTTGAACTTATTGGTCTCCTATTCTGATTGATGTTCCATCTGTATCTTCTTTGTGCATTGTTCATGTCTCCGTTGAACTCTCTATTGTTTAACTCTTCCTTTGATGTCTAACTTTCTTTTACACTATCTTCTTTTGAAGTATCTTCATCTAAAGTTTCCTCTTCAAAACTTGAATTAAACTCTCCTTCCTGTTTCTTTTGAGCCTTCTCAAATCCAATACATGTATGACTTGATGTAGGCTTTTGTGTCTTGATGAACTTATCCAAGTTCTTTGAGCTATTTTTTAATCCCTTCATCTTGATATTGGAGTCCTCTAAGTCTTCTTTTAGTAGTGTCACTTCTTGTGCTAACTTCTCACATTCCAAGATCTTTGCTTCTAACTTGTCCTTGAACCTGTTTGCCTTAGCTTTGAATTTTTCTAAATCCTCTATGAGTAGTCTTCTTTCTTCATCATATTCCTGTAACTAAATCTCAAGCTTAGAGTTCTATTTTCTTACCTTTTTTATTGTGTCAAGGGCATAGATAAGTTCTCCCTTGAGATCATATCCATTCTCTTCTGAATATTCTTCTATTTGTTTGCCTTTGTCCACATCATTACTTTCTTTTGGCTTATCTCCCTTAGGATCACTCACTTCTTCTTCTAATGCCATTAGAATATTTTTATCTGGTCTTTCATGTGCATCCTCATACTCATCATCACTAAAACTATAACCATTCCTTGTAAAATCATCTTCAATATGTCCAAAGTTACTACATCTAAAACACTTGAGAATAACTGGAGTTTTTTTCTTAACTGGTTCTTTTTCTACAATCATAAATAGGACTTCATCTCTATCATTATCTGAAGAACTAGAATCACTATCATTTGAGAACTTACTTGCATTATCCGCATAGTAGCTCCTCTTTTGTCTTTGGAAGAACTTATTTCCTTCTCTATTTTGTCCATCCTTGCTTTTCTTTTGATGCCTATATCTTTTCGATTCCTTGTACCTGTGATCATGTTTTTCTTCACCATTGTTGTTCTTTGGTTCTTTACAATCTGTTGCAAAATGTCCATACTTTCCATAATTGAATCACTTAAAAAATCTTAGATCTATGGGTCTTATGGAACCTTTATCTCTTCTACCATAATTGGCTTCTTCATCATTAGAAGACTCATTGCTTGATTATGGTTTCTTACCCTTTTTTTCCTTGTTCGCTTTGAATGCAACCTCCTTTGGAGGTATAGGATATTTTTTTCTTATACCAAAGGTTGTAAGCATGCCAAGCAAAGAATTTCTTGTCAGACAATCACTATAAATTGATGTTTCTATAGCAAAGACCTTTTCATTGTACCTTTTTGGAAGAGTTCTCAAGATCTTATCACAAGCATTAGATTCATCGACCTTCATTCCAAGTCCTCTCATCTCATGTACAAGTTCATCAATCTTACTGAGATAGTCACGAATGTTTTCATCATCCCACATTCTTAAGTTTTCAAATTCTCCTTTGAGATTTTTGATCTTAGCTTTCTTGACACCTTTATCTCCTTCATATATGTTATGCAGTAGTTCCCACATTTCTTTTGCTATTTTACAATCCATAACCTTCATAAATTCTAATCTATGCAACCCTTTTATAATTGCATTCATAGCTCTTGAATTTTCATGCATTAGAAGCTTACCTTCCTTATCTATAGGAGGATTTATTGTTGGATTATATCCAATTTCCATTGCATCCCAAACTTCATTGCCAAGTGCCATCAAGTGAAATCTCATCAGCATACACCAATACAAGAAGTAACTTTCATCAAAGACTAGTGTTGTATTATATGAGGACCCATCCCTTTGATCCTTTTGATCCATTGTGTTATTGATCGATTTTTCTTCAAGCTATCAAACTCTTCTAAAGGAACTCGCTCTAATACCAATTGAAGAACACAAGCTTATACTAAGAAGGGGGGTGAACATTATAAGACCACTTTTTAATTTTTCTCTCAAACCAATATATGCAATGTAAAGATAGCAATATCAATAGTAGTAATCAAAGCAATGTACACAACACCACACACAATAGAGACACCACAATTTACGTGGTTCACCCAATGCGGGCTACTCCACGAAGAAAATATTTTACTAAAACTTTCTCAGTTAATCTCTTGGGAATCCTTTCTCGATTACAATGTTTATGGACCTTTGTCCAAAGAAGATGTTGATCCCCTAAATCTGGCTTGTGGATCTCTATCCATAGGAGAACTCCTCCTCTGCACTGGCTGGTGATCCTCTAGAAGACTACTACCTCCACTACACTGGCTTGTGGATCTCTCTCCACTGAAGACTCTTGTCCCCACTCAAAATACCTATCCTCACTGTCTTGGTTGATGGATATCTATCCACTAGAGACTATTGTCCTCTCTACTTTATCACCTTCAAAGCTCTGTTTCAATTATGAACTAAACATAGTCTAGTCGATCTAGCACAAATCTGCTCAACTCTTGTACTAAACACAATCCAGTCGGTCTAGCACAAGTCTGCTCAATAATCTCTCTCAAATTTATACTAAACATAGTTCATTCGGTCTAGCACAAATCTGCTCAAATCTTGTACTAAACATAGTCCAATCGGTCTAGCACAATTCCACTCAAATCTGCACTAAAAACAGTCCAGTCGATCTAGCACAAATCTGCTCAATAGGTCCACTTAGAACCTGCTCAAATTTGCTCAACAGGTCCACTCAGAACCTGCTCAAATCTGCTCAACGGGTTTACTCAGAACCTGCTCAAATCTGCTCAACAAGCTCACATAGAACTTGTCCAAATCTTCTCAATAAGTCCTCTATAGGACTTAGCCAAATCTGTATTGTAATCTTTCCACAAAATCAATCCACAAGTCTTCTCAAATACTTACCTCAAATCTGCTTAACAAGTCCACACAAAACTTGTCCAATATTATAGAAACATAAAGAGAATTGTGAGAGACTCAATATGTTTTATACTCAAATCTCAATCACTTTATCAACTCAATATCAATCTCATAGAAGCATAAAGAGAATCGTTAGAGACTCAATATGTTCTATACTCAAAACTCAATCACTTTCTCAAATCAAATCAATCTCATAGAAGCGTAAAGAGAATTGTTAGAGACTCAATATATTCTATAATCAAAACTTAATCACTTTCTCAACTCAATCTCATAGAAGCATAAAGAGAATTGTTAGAGACTCGATATGTTCTATTCTCACAACTAAAATCATAATATAGAATAGTTTTTTTCATGGAACTTGAATAATCACTTCATACATCCACTTGACTAGGTTCAATCAACTCTACTCATCCAATCACTCAAGAACCAACTCTTTCTCACAAACCCTAGTCCAAGCATGTATCATCCAACTCAAAATGTTTCCAACAATTCTCAACAACAAATCTCACATAACAATGATACTCATGATCTTTTCAAACCCTAGTTCAAGTTCTTTGCATAACAACTCACTTCAACAACCATGCTCATAAATCAAGATTCTAATCACAACTCTTAATTCAGAAAACCTTGAAGCATTAACTCAAAACACTTCACTCAACCAATGGTCTCAACAACAATGCTTATAAAACAAGGTTTTAATCACAACTCTCAATTTCAAAAAACCTTGAAGCATTAACTCATACACTTTCAAAAAGGAAACCCTAATCATATCCTTTTCACTCCAAACTTAATTTTCAAGAAAGCCAATCAACCAACACAACCAAAGAAGAATTTACTCATACCTTTTTGCTTGACAAGGAGTTGATCTCACAAATCTGCCACACTCACAAATTTCTCTTTTCCAATCTCAATAAGGGTTAGAAGACTTTAATAATAACACTATGCAAAATGATGACCCAAAATACACCTTATTACTCCAACTCAAAAATAACATTCACCATAGTATTCTTTTAATAGAAAAACCCTTATACAAAAATAATGCTCAAAAGTCTTAATAAGAATTTAATCAAGACTTTACTAAAACTCCTTATTACTCCTAAAATAATAAATCTCAAATACCAATCCCTCCAAAATAATCCTCAACAATCATTCACCATAAACTTTATGCCTTAATGTATATTCAAAAATAATAATCAATTATTCACCCTTATTCCTCCAACATTAGGCAACTAATAAAAATTAAAATCAAAAAATTGTACCTCGTCTTCGGAGGGAATCGAACCCTCACTCTGCCCACGTGCCAAGCACCTTAATCATGACCTCAATCGCCGCACGAGCTACCAAGCTCGTTCACTATCAACAAAGCACCACGTGCTTCTAATACGCACGTTTTCCCTTTGCCTTGGCCAAAACCACATGCTCCTTGGGTGCTTCCAATCAACACTACATTGAACGTAGTCATCACGTTTTGAACATAGGACCTGTAGCAAACTAATGCCTTTGCACTTGCCCACTCGCCACTAGGCCATGTTGCCTGGTGGGCTTCAACACTCAGCACTTGTTTTCTTAAACGAATCGTTGTCCACGAAAATCAAATCTCACGAGCTCTATTTCCTCTTCGCATGCCAAACATTAAAATAGAGAGCAAGGGTAAATAAAACTTAGGACTTTGGGCATATTTATATGCTCCTCCATTGCATTAACAACATCGTCGCTCACCATGCTTCCTTCCATGACGTCGATGGTAAAGGCTTCGAATGCCTTTAATTTAAACCCAACCTTTGGGTTTAATCAACATTAAACTTTACGCTTTGAAATATTTTTCCTTTCAAAACCCAACCTTAGGGTTTATAAAAATAATTAATTGACCTTTGTAAACCCAATAATATTATAATTAAAATTATAATAATTTATTTGGGTTTTTCACCAACTTGGTTAAATATTATAATATTATATTCTTCCACTACTTCGGATACATCTACTTCCAAAGGAGAAATGAAACCATTTTTTGATCCATTCTTTTGGGTGTAAAATAAAGATATTTTAACCCATTATAACTTCCATTAAACTTTGCACTTGAACTAAAGAAGAGTTATCACTGGCATCTTGACATCAATGACAACTTTGACTTAGGGACTCAAAATGTCCAACACCAATGTATCTCCACTCAACTACTATCAACCTTACACTCTCAAATTTAGTATTTTTGCATATTCTCTCATATTCTTCTTCCTCTCCTTCAAATCTACACATTCATCAATCTACTACTTCCAACCTTATGCTCTTGACTTCCTCAACTCTTGTAGCTTTGCATGTTCTCTCAATGTTATCTAAATTTCTCCTTCAAACTTTATTAACTCCAATAGATCCTCATATTCTCTTAGTGTTATACTTCTACCTCCAATATTTTTCTTCTCATTCCAAATTTTCTTTCTTCCTTCAATCTTCTTCTTCTCACTCCTCCAAATTCACACATGATTCTGGTGCTATTTATTCTCCAATCTCCCTTAAATCTCTTCTCTAACCCTTAATAGGGCTTACTAAAATGGCTCTGATACCATCGTTAGCAAATGGACCCAAATATCTTAGGTCTATATTTTTCAATATCGTATAATCACTTGCAAATAATCTCATTCAATCACACTATGCACAAAATAAAAGCTTTATTGATAACAAAAATTCTTCATACAAAATCATCCCTCTTCTTCAATTACATTGCATAGAGATTTATCATCAATATATAACCTTACATAAGACTCTTCAACACTCCTAACTTTTGCTCTCCTCAAACTCATGAGAGATGCAACCTTCCACATGCCTTTATTAAATTATGACAAAGTCTCTCATTATTACATAACTCCCTATTCCTAATCTTGACACATCACACATGACTCTTCACTTACACACGACACCTCTTGCTCATGAGTCTTCTCTTACACACATGACACCTTTAACTCATAACTTGCACTTTATTACATGAAACATAAATACACTTCATACATTGACACCTACTATTGACATACATAATAAACACACTCCTAATCTAAATATTTACAATAGTACCCAAGGCACAAAATAATGTAATACTGCTAACATTATTCTTATTTTTTTAATCAAAGTTGGTGTGAATGGATTAGATGTTAATATTGCACTCCCAAATATTCTATTTTGATCAATGGATCCCCCACTTCTTTTGGAGGCATTGTGAATAGTTCTCTTAAAGGCAAAAATATAAGGAAAAGCTAAAGGTATTCAAATTGCAATAAATGACCCCTTATCTCATATATAATTTGTTGACAATATTCTTATTTTGGGTGATCACTTACTTTTGTTAAAAGGAAAATATTTATTTAGTTAACAAAAAGTATAAAACTCTCTAATCAGAGAGATCAAAGTGAACAAAGTATTCTAAAAATAGAACATGAAGACAAATAAGAACCTCATTATTGGAGTCCTCATCATCCTCACATACCATCCCTACCCTTCTGCTTCTTTATGATTTAGCGACAATAACCAGGGGCTATATTTATTTCCTGATTCGCTAGTGTGTCGGCATCTTTGTTGAATTCCCACCTTACGTGTTGATAGGATATTTTACCAATTATCCTACCTAGTTGTCTAATCCTATATTGAATAATATTCAATTGTAAAGATCTAAAATCTTTATTTTTGGCAAGAGTTGTTATTATTAGTTTAGAATCCTTGTAAACTGTGACCTGAGTGATTCCTTGCTTTGCCACCAATTTTAAGTCGATTTCACATCCAATAGCCTCTGCCACATTGTTAGACATTGTTCCCAAGTTGGTCATGTATTTCAGTAGGGTCTCACGCGGTCCTATAACAATTAGTCCCCCTATTTTTGCTTGACCGGGGTTGGACTTGGAGGCACCATCAAAGAAGAGTGCCAAAAAACATATGTCAAGCAAAAAATTGTTTGCTCTGCATCCTCCTTGTGTCAGGAAAGCTTGGAGATTAAGTTGGTAGATCATTCTTCTTTCTATGGGTGACATATCTTCTTCATATTTTTGTTGATAGAAACTAGATTTGACATTTAGGACTAATTCTTATTTTATCCTTCGTATTAGAGTTTTATTGTCTTTACCTTTGCCTTCAAAAATCCTCTGGTTTATGTCCAACCAGATGTGCTAGATGACAAAATATGGTATAGAGCTCCACAGATATTTGAGGAGGGACTTACCTACCAGTTTATATTTATATTATTTGTTCCACTTGGTGAAACTGGTGTCTATGGTTAACCTTCCAGAGTAGGAAATGCCAAGAATTTTGGTTTTTCCTAACCAAATTGAAATTACATTTGGATATTCAAACAAAATATGAAAAATTATTTCATTGTTTTTCCTACATCTATAACAAACATGAGGCCTTACTATACTCCTCTTTTGTATATTATTACCTATTAAGATTTTATTTTGAGAGGCTAGCCAACTAAATACTTGTAGTTTAGTTGTGCTCTATTTTTTCCACAATAACGATAGTTTTTTTTGGCAGGCCCAATCTACTGATGTTGGACTCCTTGATGCAATGAGTATTCCTCATTACTACTAATGCTATCCCAAATAAGTTTGTCTGGCATTGTGGGATGAAGATACCTAATACTCTCCATGTGGGACTTAAAATAATCTTGATCTCCTTGAAGCTGAGATGGAATGGGAGGGGGGATCCATTTCAAAGTTTTTGAGGTCCAATAAAACAAGTCACCTAATTTAAGTATTCTTTGGCTTTCCAAGTGATTCTACAATTTGATTGGAGTTCTCTCTCTTAATGGTGGATTTCCTAGGATCGGATCCTCCCATAGATTAATTGAATTACCATCTCCAAATAGCCAAGAAATTCTATCCTCTATTATGCTCTTTGCTACCACTATATGTTTCTAAACCAACAAGGCTATGAGAATTTTTTCTGTGTTTGAGCATTTGAATACATGTTTGATTATTTACATACTTACTGACTAGGATGCACTGCCATGATCGATTGTGTTTAAGCATGTTCTAGAGAAGTTTTGCTCCTAGTTATTTCGAAACTATCTCCATTTTTTTGATTCCCAGTCCTCCTTGAATTTTATTTTTGGTGATTATCTCCTAATTGACCAAGTGGGACTTTTTTCTTTCTGATTGCCTACCTCCTTGCCATAGGAAGTTGTGTCTGATTCCATATGACTTTTACACAATAAACTTTGGAGCATGATATACTAATAGTTGTAGACTGGAAGAGAAGCTAACACTTATTTGATCAATACTGCCCTTCCTACAATACTGAGCCAACTATTACTGTAACTTTGTATCCTCCTAAGCATCTTGTCTAATATTGGGGTCCAACAGTCTAAGACTTTAAGGTGGAAGCTCATGGGCACTCCTAGATATCTAAAGTATTTTTTTGTGCCAGACCGAAATCCTAGAATAGTGCAAAAGAGTTTGACTCTTATTGTTGCAACATTTTGTGTATAGAACTGACTCTTTTGAGTGTTTATATGAGCCCCGAAGCTTGTGTGAACCAATCCAGGTATTTCTTGAATTGTCTAACATTTTTCTTGGTGGCTTCACCTAGAAGAATAATATCATTTGCAAATTGGGCATGTGTTACAGCTTTACATCATGTTGTAGCCTCTATCTCTATCATTTTTCTTTCTCTTCGAAGATGGTTAATTAATCCTCCAAGAGTCTAAGCTAAAATTATGTAAAGGTAGGGTGATAGTGGACACCCTTGTCTAATTCACCTTGTAGCTTGAAAAAAATATGTTGGTTCTCCATTTATTAATTGGGATATCCATGGGTTTTTTATGCATGCTTCGATTCTCTTAATGACCTCATGTAGGAATCCAAACTTTTGTTGGACCTGTTCTACAAATTATATATTAACTCGATCAAAGGCCTTTGCCATATCAAGTTTTATAACAATTTGTTTTCTTTTTTATTTTCTACTACTGTGGAGGGCTTCATGCGTTGTTATGATATTATCATATATTTTTTTCTAGGCTTGAATCCCCCTTGCTCTTCTAATATTAGTTTGTCAAGTTTCTTCTTTATTCTATTGGCCAACAATTTGGTAATAATTTTATAGGAAGAGTTACATAGAAAAATTGGTCTAAATATAGAGAAATTAGTGGTATTTTTCTTTAAGAATCAGTGCTAGAAAGGTGGAGTTAATGGCTCCAAGAATCTTACCTTTCACTTTAACATCCTCAATCATGCATAGCAAATCTTCTTCGATGATGTGTAAGTATTGTTGGTAAAAGTTGTTTGTGAATCCATCAGGTCCAGGAGCTTTGTCCTTTGGTAGAGTTGTTATAATCTCCTTAAGTTCCTCCATAGTGACTGGTTGACTAAGATCCTATTTGTCTTACAAAATTAAAATTGTTGGTATATGTTGCAGTAGTATTCCTTGAGAATGAGGGTTACCATTTTCTCTAGAGAGAAGAGCTGAATAATGTTGATTAGAAAGTTCCTTAATTTTCCCATGTCTGTATAAGTTGTTTCTTCATGCTTTATCTCCTTAATTGTATTCCTTTGGTAGTATTGCATGGTTTTCAGATGCAAATATTTGGTGTTTCTATCCCCCTTGCTTATCCAAACCATTCGATATCGAAACCTCCAATGTGTTTCTTCTTCAGTGCTTAATTTATTGAGCTTATGAATCAGGTCATTTCTTGCATCTACTTGCCATAGTTGAGGAGGATGATCCCAAATTTCTATTTCTAACTGCTCTAGTTGTTGCATCAACTGCTTCTTGTTTGGTTTGACTCACACTTTTTTTGCCAACCATTCTTTTATCACATGCTTCAATTTTTGAATTTTTCTTTTCCACTTTTCTTAGGGGTTGGTAGATTGGAACTATTGATTCCAAGTGCTTTTCATAAATTCACTAAAATTTTATTCTGCCACCCATTTAGAGTTGTATTTATAAGGAATTTTTTGGTTTTGTAGGCTTTGGGCGCTATCCAAGAGAGTTGGCTTATGATCTGAGATAGAGTTCTGAATATTATGACTGGAAGTGAGTGGAAAGTGTGTTAGGAGATTTTCACTGATAAAAAATCTATATAATATTTTGGCAATATAGTTTGGCCTTGCTCTTCTATTGATCCAAGTGTACTTTCATTTGGTCAGTTGAATCTCTTATAAGCTTTCATCTACTAAGTTTTGTCATGCTTCTCTTTTCTAGATAGGATGATTTAGACCATAAAAATTTATTACTACTACAGTAGTTCCATCTGGTAAGACAAATTTTGTACCTATCCAACTATTATTCTTATGTTGTAAGCTACAAACTAATTTTTGTGTGTTTTAAGCCAAAGCTAGTCCCCCTGAAGTTTCCACAAAATCAACAATTATTAGTTTTTATTGTGCCTATATCTTCTTCCATTCTGTAGTTAGTGTTGCCTCTACTATTTTTGTTTCCTAAATACAAACTATTGTTGGCTTTTGCTCCTGTATTAGAACTTTGAGATAATTTTTTCAGAGGACTTCCCAGTCTCCAACAGTTCCATGATATAATCTTCATTTTTTGGATTGCTTTTTATTTTTTATGAAGCTCTCCTCAATTATGACTTGTGTTTTGGATTGTAAGTCTTTCTATGCTTACTCATTTCTGAGTTGTTGGTTTGATTTTCTTCCCTTAGCTACAGATCGTGTGGTTTGCAAGCCCTCAAGAATCACTATTTCCTCCACTTGTGTTTCTTCTACCTCTTCCTCTGAGTTCTCATTAGTTTCTTCTCTGGTTGTGTTATCTGGTGTATCTCCTAAGATATCTGGTGACTTGTTAGCTTCAGTTGTAGGTATCTTCTCTTTATCTTTAGGATACGTAACATCTAGAGAGGTGATTTTCTTTTCTCCTTCACTAAGACTTGCAAATTTATTTTTGTGCTAGAAGTTTTTTTGATCCTGTGGTTGAGGTTGTTGATTCTTGCTTCTTGATCTGCATGGTCTCCTTTTGACTTCCTAGAATCCTAGTTCTTTTTTTTTGTTTCATGTGCTTGTTTAATTGGGTAATTTTAGGAGAAATATCCATGCTCATGGAATATTATACACTTGAATAGTAATGTTCATAGTCCAAGGGTTGGCTATGTATCCAATCAAACACCTTTATTCCAATATTATTAGACAAACCCTTTTTCATATTGACTTGCACATAAATGTGTGCACATATAGCATTATTGGCCTTTGGAGGAGCTCAGTCAATGAACGTTCCAATAGCATTCCATATTAATTCCATTGAAGGTTTGTTCCATAGGTACAGTGGTAGAAATGGCAACCTCATCCAAACAAAAACTTCTTTAGGTTCCTTCTCTTGAGGATCAAATGTCATGCTCCACAAGGTCATGTAGAGTGGGTTGGATCCCAAAAACCAAGGACCTCCATGAAATATAGTGCTCTTGTCCTCCACAGAGGTAAATGTAACAACAAAGCATCCCTTACCTATCATCATGAATTATAAGAGGATACTTTACCCTCCCAATGTGTGTTAATCCATTTTTGTATTGTGATTAGACTAGGCCATATTCCCACATATTTACATGCAAGGTCTTGGGTGGAAAGCGTGAGCAAAGGCTATTGGATGAAGGTTGGAGGCACCTCAATCACAGGAGACTCATCTACCTTGGGCACAAAGGTACCATTGTTAGAGCAAGCATGTGGTTTTGGATGGGGTGATTTCCTCTCTTTAAGCACTTGATGTATATGATCTAGATTCTCCTCATCAAAGGGAAACTGTTGTGAAAACATGGAGAAGGCCTCATTGCTTACTTGTTTGAAAAGTGAGGTTGCAGTCATCATTGCAACCAACAGACTACCATAAATCACTTCCCAAATAAGAGATCCATATTTTTAAAGACCTACCCAATGAAATATTTTCAAAGCTAAATCCAAAGAAGTACCATACCTAAACTGATACTCATGATCTCTCCTAGAAAAATTGATCGATGCTAGGGTTTTTGTCTTCCCTCAAATTCATTCCTCCTCTGGCAAATAAAATATTTTTCTAGAAAAATGAATTACCTTCACTTGTGTTTTTTTTTCTCTGTGCTACACTTTGCAAACCTTAACTTTACTATGTGCACTCCACTATTCTAGCCAAACAAACTTCTTCAAACTATTGTTCACATGCACAGAAAAATTATAGATGGATATTCAACTGTCACCATGGCCGTGCACATAGTCTCATATTAGCTATCCCACCAAACCCTTATCATGAGGCTTTGTTCGGGTGACCACTTACTTAATGATGCCACATAATTTAAAATGAAATTATCATACTATAATAAGGCTACTAAATAGATGATTAATACTACAAAAACCAAAATATTTTTTCTTAACATTGTCTTATATTTACAATAGATTATTGTGGATATTTTAGGGTTTAAATTTGAAATAAATCATCAACATATTTGGATATTATTTTTTTTAATAAAGGAAAGAAGAAGGAGCTTTGGTACCCAATTTTGGTTTGAACAAAATCTTATTTAGCAATTTGAAAAGGTAAGATCTAAACTATGGTTATAAGGCTATAATTCATAAAGACAACATTGCAACTCCCTATATATATGATGTCACTTTCAAGATTACCAATAAGTATAGCATTTATATTTGTTAAAACTAAAAGAGATTTATTTTGAAAAGCATGTGATAAAAAGTTTAGGGTTCCTCTTTATGAGAGGGATATAATTTGCAAAGGAAAGAACATGGGAGGGGCGAGATGAAAAATTGTAAACTTATGAGCTTGGCATTAGGGGTAAAATTTGCCTAGAGATTATTCAAAGGTTTAGGAAAAAGTTGGACAAAACTATTACTTTGAAAATATATAGGTTCTCTTAATGTAATAAAATTGTAAAAGAAATAAACCCTACCTGAAGGACCAACATGGATTTTTATATTAGATTGTTTACCATTGATCAAGAAACATGTTAGATAGTGGGGGATTCTATAAATTTTTGGTCTAATGATTTTTTGATGCCTTATTCTCTTATTTTTTATCTAAAGTCACAACCATTGGCTTGGGTCGGCATAGCTCATAAAGATTCAAAGGTCAAAGATTATATTAATGTAGCAATAACTCTTGATTATGGATTTCTATTAGTAACCTAACTGAAGAAGAGGAATTCAAACTAACAATAAATGAGATTTAAAAATGCTTTAAGAGTTATATTTACATATTTTTATGCAAAATGATGAGTTGGTTTAGAATCTATCAAGCAATGGTAGATACTCAATCAAATTGGGATATGAGGATTTAGAGAAATTAGAATTTTCAACTTTGAGTGATGTCCCTTGGAAGAATGTTTGGTCATTAGAGGTCCTCCCTAATACCTCAACTTTCATTTGGTTAGTAGGCCAAAGCAATATTCTTACAAGAGATATTTTGCAAAAAAGATGATACTATGGACCTTTTAAGTGTGCCTTGTGTGAGAAGTATTTGGAAACATCACATCATTTACTTATTATTGTCCCTTTGCTTACACCATTTGGGGTCGCTTTTTTAAAATATGAGAATATACTAGGTAGCTCCATTAACATTGAAAGAGTTGATGAAATTCTAGATTAATTGTTACAAAGCTAAAGCATTATGTGTCCTATAGAAGATTGGATCTATCATTAGTTGTTGAAATTTATGACTTGAAAGGAATAAAATAATTTTTAAAAATAAATCTCAGAGTCATGCTAAAGTTTCAAATTGTATAACTACAAGCTTAATGAAGTGGTAAGGGCTTTGGCTTCTCTTTGAGAAGTCCAAGGTTCAAATCCCACTCAGTATGAGGGGACTAAGACCCCTCATAAAAACCTGTGTAAACTCATTGAAAGAAAAGGTTTCAAATTGTACTATTACCTTTGTAAAATGTTTGTAAACATGGTGCTCATCATGGAAAGTCTTGAGTGCAAAAAGAGAGGTGCTTTCTCTTTGTTATTGTTGGAATTCACAATATTTTATAGAAATGAACAAAGGTAAGTTATCCACTCAAATATTATATAGAAAACATTAAAGGATGAAAGAAAGGAAAAGAGACACAAAGATTTGGGGGAACTCGTAGGCACTATAAATAATCACTAAATTATTAATAAATAAGATTCACAACATCTCAATAAAAAAATGCAAAAATGTAGAAAAGCAACAAGTGTAAAATCAAAGAAAAATAGAGAAGAAGAAACACATTACACAAGAATTTATCATGGGAAACCCTTTCGGGAAAAAACCTAGCAAGAATATTTTCTTATTGTATAAACTTGATTGTCTCCAATACAATAATATCCTTATCCATGTTTTGCTTGCTTTCGCTTGCGATTACATTGCTTGCACATTTCACCCCCAAAACCCTAATTCAAATGTTGTTTTATATACTAACAACACAAGAAGGAAAATTATAATACCATAGGTGCAAACCCATGGGCTGACTATACATTAATCTAAAACTAACCATATGGATCTAAAAAATAGCTTAAACCCCCCAAAAAAATTCCCCAGGAGCTACCACCCTCGTACCTCTGCTTGAGGCTAGCCCGACCCTAAACTCTAACAAGTATAGGGGTAGAGTATCCAATCCTCTCAAATTTAACCCCACCTAAATAACATGGAAAATATTCAACACAATTTTGACATTCTCCCACTTGTTGAATACTTTCCATAGGGGCTAAAAATTGCCATTGTCAACTATCAAGGGCAACCATGCCCATAAATATTCTACACCAAGAAAAAATATGAACAGGTACAACCTTTGTTAACGAATCAACAATATTCTTCTCTGTATCAACTTTCTCCAACATCACTCGGTTCTCTTCAACCATCTCTCTCACAAAATGGTACTTGATGTCAATATGTTTTGATCAATCATGAAAACCAGGATTATTTGCCAAAAATATTGCACTCTGACTATCACTGTAAATTCTCATAGCTTTTTTCTTAAGACAACTGTTGAACACAACATGTAATCTCCCCTTATCAACAGTAGGAGAAATAAGGACTTGCTAGCCTAGTCATGGGGGTCCCCTAGGCTAAATAGAATGGTGTGGGACTCAATTTGGCAAAGATTTCACTATTTTAATCCATGGCAGAGATTCAGTTTTGGTTCAAGAGATCAGTTTTACCTTGGCAAAAGATATTTTACCAATTACGGGGCTTAATTCTATTAACTACAAGTGTTGACCAAGGCAGATGGTCGCTAGGAAAGGGGACCATGTTTAAAAAGTGACTCGACTAGGACATGGGGGTGGGCGTGGCCCCTTTACATGTATTAAAAGATATCATTTGAATTTTAAAAAACCCAAGGTAAATGTGGCGTCCAAACCCTAATTCGACCTCACCTCATTTTTTCACGTTGCGTGTCATTTTGCATATGGAGATTTTATGTTTTTTGTGAAGAGTTGCAAAGATTTTCGTCAAAGAATCTACATGGCTTGTTGGGAGTGGATTTCTTAGCAGGATTATTAGTTTTAGATGTGTGAGACCATCTCTAGCTGATCAGGGATTGAATTTCTCATCACAAAGAGATTATCTAAGCTTGACAGAGGTAGACAATGGTTTACCAAATTTTAAAATTCATCTGGGTTGATGAACTGACCATCTGGGTTATATTTTTTTTGTTATACTTCATCTGGGTCAATGCTATTTTGATTGATTTTGGAGTGACAGATACAATACTAGAGAAGGTTGTACAACATATGGGTGCCTAGGTAATCGTGTCATTTTCTCACAACAGGGAAATATCCCATAAAATTATTTTGGGTAATTTACCAATCTCTTTGGCTCACCAGTTGATCATTTTAGTGGCATTTTAAAGGCATTTAGAGTGAGGCATGAATTTTAAGGTAAGGTCGAACCCTTCAGTAGCCATACATCTTGCCTATAGCTACCTCGAGATGAGTGTAGCAATTAATTAGGCTTGGATTCACATTTTTGAAGGTTTCATTTTGGGTGACTTCATTGGGAGAGACAACTACACTTTACGGGAAAGGAATCAGAGTTTCAATGATCAAGTTACGAGCAAATGAACATTTGAGCTGTGTAATTTCTAGTTTGTCATGCAAATACATACCTGTAATTTTAGGTCAAAAAATTAAATAAATAAATATCCTTATTACAAATTTATCGTTTGTTCAAATGTTTGTTTTCTTATTGCATTATGAATGAAATTCAAGTCAATGTCTCAAACTAAACAAGCAAAATCAATCATTTCATTGCAAACCCAAAAAAGCACAAACCAAAATAACTCAGAATCAGCAAGTGGGGGTGTTCATTATAGTGGTATCAGAGCCACTTAGTCCTACCAACCTATGAAACCCACATTTCACGAGTGAGAGGGACAAACAAGCTTTTGAGAGGGAGAAGAAAAATGCAAAATAAGACTATTTGAATTAGCAGCATAGGCAGAAGTAGTGGTCCAAACCTCCTTCGTATCAGAGAGTAATTGACATATTGGGAATATCCATAAGTTCATTTGCCAAACCATCTATTACCATAGGGGATAAAAATTTACAAGATGAAATAGAGAGGAAAATAACTAAGGATATAAAACAAACGTAGCATAATATGCAGCATAATTTGGAATAATTAATGGGTTTGATGATACAACAGGTACATGGGATCAATATTTTGGTTAATGCATAAGGTCCACAGATTGAACAAATTAATGCAGGATAGAAAATGGGAAATGAGGAATCAATAGTTAACAGGGTGGTCACTCATATAAGGACAGAGAGAGCTAATAGCTCTAGACCATTTATGCCCAAATTTTTACCACGTCTTGAACCTCCAGTGGCCCCAGTAGCAGCCCCAACAGAAGAAGAACCAAAACTTTTTATGGTAGATTAGTATCAATAGTACATGTATGAGTGGGAGACACTTGGTCCTGATTTTTAGAATCTCATGTCATTTAGGGACTTCGTGGACACTTGTAACAGGCAAACTCCTAAAAATAGGGGAAGGCTTGTTCACAGGGGACAGTTTCAGCAGGGATAATTCCAACAAGGACAGGGATATCCTATACAGTCTACATCTCAGGGACACCCAAAAATA
This sequence comes from Wollemia nobilis, assembly GCA_028583015.1. Taxonomy (NCBI): domain Eukaryota; kingdom Viridiplantae; phylum Streptophyta; class Pinopsida; order Araucariales; family Araucariaceae; genus Wollemia; species Wollemia nobilis. Next base: position 4,848,431 of record JAQPPZ010002068.1, read on the forward strand.
CAAAGGGGAATAGGAAAAATTCACATACCCTTCTTTGATGCATCAGGAAAAATGATAGCTAAGGCCTAGGTCCAAAAAATAGATACTTATTTTTAGTTGAACCCAATGACAGAAGACAAGGCCATTAAATTTTGTACTCTGCATTTGGAAGGTGTTGCCCATGATTGGTGGCATCACGGTATGCACTCTTTAGGACATGACAGGGTGGATACTTATGCTGAGTTCATTGAGAGACTTATGCAGAGATTTGATAGGAAGGAACAAGAATTGGAATTCAAGGAGTTGACACAATTGAGATAATGGGGTTCAATGGACTCCTACATAACTAAATTCCAAAGGTTATCAATGATGGTCACAGATATGTCAGAGAGACGTTTGGTGGTTTTATTCATGTATGGGTTATTAGAACCTTTGAGAGGTTGGGTCAAAGCATTCAACCCAACTACCTTGCATGATGCCATTAGACAAGCTAGGGACATGGAAGTTACTTCATACAAGTCTAAGAGTCAATACAAAGGAAAGGATTTCAAAAAAAAGAAGGAACAAAAACCAATCAAAAAGGACACTGACCAGCAAAAGGGTATGTTTAAAAAGTTAGATCCAAACACCCTTCATGAACTTCGAAAGAAGGGGTTATGTTCTACTTGCAAAAATTCATAGACTCCTGGGCATAAATGTGAGTTTAAGGGTAAGTTACAACTGATGGAATATCATTCAGATGATGAAACTAATTCTAAAAATTTTGATCAACAATCCAAAAATTAGGATAGTGAGGATAACATGCCTTAGAAGACTGAGATACCACCCAGGATCAAGCAGGGAAGGACAATAACACTCTAGCTCATCTTCATAGTGTTCAGGGAGCCCAATATTTGAGAATACGAAGTGTTCTTAAGGGGTAGCGTATGGTAACATTGATTGATATAGGTGCCACACACAACTTCATCAATGAGGGATTGGTAGCCAGAAGGGGATTAGAGACATTTGAAGTGGATGAGTTCAAAGTAATGATTGTCGATGGTTTCTCTATTACCTACACCAGGAAGGTACCACATTTATAGATTACTTTGGGAAACTATGAGGTATGTGATGATTTATTTGTGGTTAGCACAAAGATTTTGGATGTAGTGTTGGATATTTAGTGGTTACAGACATTGGGTGAAGATACCTTCAATTTTAAGAAAATTGAGTTGAAGTTTGAGGCGAATGGTCGACAGGTGGTGTTACGAGGGATGTCAACAAGAGAACCTCGTGTTGTCTCTTTCAAACATATGGAGAGGTTTAGGAGGCATAATCAGATAGAGTGGGCAACCCACTATGTTTTTTTACCTGCACTTACAGAGGAGGAGCACAAGACATATCATCCGGACATCCAAGCAATACTCAATAAATACAATAAGGTATTTAGTGATATGCCACCAGGACAACCACCAAACAGGGGTATAGAGCACATTATTGAGCTTGAGGAAGGAGCTAAAACTATCATTACCACTCCTTATCGACATCCAAAATATCATAAGGATGAGATAGAGAGAGCAATCAAGGAATTAATTAAGATGGGACACATACGCCAAGCAAAATCCCATTTGCATCCTCTATTTTTTTATAAAGAATAAGGATGGGTCCATGCATATGTGTATTGATTACTAGGTTCTCAATAAAAATACCACCAAAAATCAATACCCAATTCCTCGAATAGATGAATTGATTGATGAGTTACATGGTGTCAGATACTTCACCAAAATAGACCTAAGATCAGGATACCATCAAATAAGGATTTGGGAATCAGATGTGGAAAAGATAGCTTTTCGATGTCATTATGGCCATTTTGAGTTTTTAGTCATGCCCTTTGGGTTGACTAATGCCCCAACAACATTTTAATCTTTAATGAACAGGGTTTTTAGCAAGCAGCTCCAAAAAAATAGTGTTAGCCTTCTTTGATGATATTTTGGTCTCCAGTAGATCATGAAGAGCGCCTGGTACACCTTGAAGAGGTTCTTAGTATTCTGGAGTCAGAGTCTCTTTATGCTAAAGAGACTAAATGTGAATTTGGGATGATCGAATTATTGTATATGGTCATATCATCAATGCACAGGGAGTTACAGTAGACCCAAAGAAAATTTGGGCAATCATTGAATGGCCAACACCCACAAACCTAACACAACTCAAGGGATTCTTCGGTTTGTGTGGATTTTATCGTAGGTTTATCAAAGGTTTTTCACAGTTGATGACACCTTTGATAGATTTAACAAAGAAGGGAGCATTCCAATGGTAAAAAAGGGCACAACAGGAGTTTGACAGGTTTAAGCAGGTTATGAGCAGTTGTCCAATTTTGGCTTTACCTAATTTCACCAAACCATTTGAGGTGGAGTGCGATGCATCAAGAGAGGGCATTGGAGTAGTGTTGATGTATAATAAGCATCCAATAGCCTTCAATAGTATGAATTTGAGGGGAGGAGAGGAGTTATTCAGTGTATGACCGAGAGATGCTAGCCATTATGCATGCGTTGGCAAAATTCAAGCAATATTTGGTGGGTAGGAAATTTATTGTAAAAACTGACCATAACAACCTTAGATATTTCATGAACCAGAAGGATTTGAATGATAGGCAGATAAAATGGGTCAATAAAATACATGCTTATGACTTTGACATTGAATATGTCAAAGGAAATAAGAACATAGTAGCAGATGCACTGTCCAGACACCCACATTTATATTCATTAACAGAGATTTCAAAAGATTGGAGGCCTAAGCTTATGGAAGACTATGCCAAGTATGAGTTTTATCGTACATTATTGGATAGTACACACGATGATGATAGATATATTTTTAGGGATGATGTGATTTATTACATAGGGAGAATTTGGATTCCTACAAATTCCAAATTCAAGAGGTAAATATTCAGGCTTTTACATGGTGCACCAATGATTGGTCACCCTGGCTACTATAAGACTTACAAGCTGATCTGTGAGAGGTTTTATTGGAGAGTACTCAAGGATGAGGTTTTGCAGTACTTTGAGGTTCTGTGTACCAACAGAACAAGCATGAGTATACTTTTCCAACAAGGTTACTACAACCACTTCCCATTCCTTCACAAAAATGGGAAAGTATATCTATGGATTTCATTACAGGACTTTCCAAGGCACAAGGAAAGGATTATTTTTTTGTGGTGGTAGATAGAATTACCAATTTTACCCATTTATTTGCTATCACCACAAGATTTTCAACAGCATAAGTGGCTAAAATTTTTTCAGGGAAGTTTTCAGATTGCATGGCCTACCTAAGTCCACAGTCAATGATAGAGACAATAAGTTTATGAGCTATTTTATTAGGAGTTATTCATATTGTGTGGGACAGAGTTGACACCCAACACAAGTTATCATCCTCAAACATATGGTCAGACTGAAATTGTCAATAAATGGATAGAAGGATATTTGAGGAATTATGTGTCGGGGCAACAAAATGCATGGGTTAGGTGGGTACATCTGAGTGAGTACTGCTATAATTCATCCTATCACATGCCAAACAAAATGTCCCCATTCATGGCCTTGTATGGGTATGAAGCTCCTAGCTTCATGAATTTGGTGTTAGGTGACAATCGGGTTTCCTGAGCCAAAGATCTTCTACAAGAGACACAGGATATCATGTGTTCATTGCAAGAGAACATCAGATAGGCATAGGAGTAACAAAAAAAATATGTTGATCAGAAGAGAATTAAACGTACATTTGAGGTAGGAGATATGGTCTATCTGAGACTGCAACCATTCAAACAGTCATCACTGAAGAGGAGTGGAGCTGAGAAGCTCAAACCTCGGTTTTATGGCCCATTTCGAGTCTCTCGACGAGTGGGTGAGGTAGCTTATGAGTTGGAGTTACCAGAGAGCAACAGGATACACAATGCGTTCCATGTGTCATGCCTCAAGAAGGCCTTGGGACACAATGTCACACCCTCAGTAGATTTACCACCTCTAGATGAAGAAGGCAAGTTGGTACTAATTCCAAAGGCAGTGATTGACCAACATGAATGTACCCTCAGGAGGAGAACCATTAAGGAATATTTAATCAAGTGGAAATATTTACCTAAGGAAGATGCCACATGGGAGGGAGAGTCAATATTGCAGACTCCAGGTTTCCAATTGCTTGGGGACAAGCAATTTCAGGAAGGGAAGACTGTAATATCCCCTTCTCAATAGTAGGATAAATAAGGACCTATTAGCCTAGTCATGGGGGTCCCCTAGGCTAAACAGAATGGTGTGGGACTCAATTTGACGAAGATTTCACTATTTTAATCCATGGCAAAGATTCTGTTTTGGTTGAGGAGGTCAGTTTTACCTTGGCACAAGATATTTTACCAATTGCAAGGCTTAATTCTATCAACTACAAGTGTTGACCAAGGCAAATGGTCGCTAGGAAAGGGGAACATGTTATAATGATGAATTATAATGTTAAGTTATAACTTAAAGTTATAACTTAAAAGGTAAAAAGTGACTCGACTAGGACATGGGGGTGGGTGTGGCCCCTTTACATGTATTAAAAGACATCATTTGAATTTTAAAACTGCTTTTTACCTCAATATTGTGTTCATCGATTCTATAACTCCATTTTGTTGTGGAGTATACGGAGTTGTTATTTGCCTTTCTATTCCATAGTACTTGTAAAACTGCTCAAATTCATTAGAGAAATACTCACCACCATTATCACTTCTCAAAACCTTTATCTTTTTCTCTGTCTGATTTTCTAAAAGAGCCTTGAACTCTTTAAATTTTTTTGAAAACATCATAAATATATCATAAAAATAAACCCAGGTCTTTCTTGAGAAGACGTCTATAAATGTAACAAAATAGATAGATTTACCTAATGATGGTACTTTTGCAGGTCCAAACACATCATTGTGAACTAGGTACAAATTTCATTCAGATCTTGTAGCATTACTGGGAAACTTGACTTAGGTTTGCTTTCCAAAAACATAGTGCTCACAAAAATCAAAATGTAATGGGCAGTAAAAAATTCCTTCAACCATACCTTATATTTTTAATGTTCGAAGTCCATTCTCACCAATGTGTCCCATGTATTGATGCCACAACATTGTCTTCACTACATGAATACTTGGAGATTTTTCTACCATATTAATTTCCTCTACAATTGAAGAGTTATTGCAATCAATACTTACAATGCTAGCCTCAAGTTTGAACAGAGTTCCTGTATGAACTCCCCTTGCCAACACTAAGCCTCCATGAATCATCTTACAATTTTCCTTATTGAATATCATAGTCACACCCATGTCATTAATCATACTAATAGATATCAAATTCCTTACCAAACCTGAAATATGCAGCACACCAAGAAGGGTTTTAATTCTTCCATCTTTTAACCTCAACTCGTGTTAGAATCATTGAGTTGTCATTGATGTCAAGGCACATATTTGTGTAGACACCAAAATCCAGCCACTTATACCTTCCTGCCAACCACGTGTCAGTCATCCATCCTTCCCGCCATTATTTGGCCCAAATCCACACTTTCCCACCATTATTTGGCCCAATTTCACTTTTCCCGCCATTTTTCATCCCCAAATTTATTTAAATTAATATTTATATATATATTTTAATATTTTAATATATTTTAATATATATATAAACAAAGTTTAAGTGATTTAATCCGAGCCGTCCATCCTTCATTTAATCTCATCCGTCCATCCATCTTAATCCGTTTCACAACCTAGATTTATTCTCTACCCTTGGATCCACTTTAATCTTAGCCACACGTTCAAAGTGTCGTTAAAACCCTAAAGTGTGCCCTAAGAGTAGATTATAAATTGAGTCACCTTGATGGCTCAAACCCTATCTATCTCTTTGGCTAAACCTACTTATCTTCCCTATCTAAGTTTGGAGTTGGCTATTGCTGTTAATCCTGAGTCTTCTGAGTCTTCTACGACCCTAAGTCTGAACTAAACCCTTTCGCCGCATCCATCACCGCCGCCTGGTCTCGTCGTGTTAACAGGAAAAGGTATAGATTCATCTAAAGCAAGTAATCTTTCTTTATGTATTAATATGTTGTTGAATTTTGCATTCTGTTTATTTTTATTTCATAAATCTAGGGTTTTAGATCGTTTCTGAGGGCTCACACAGTGGAGCCCTCTTATTAGTTTCTAACTCTTTGATAATTTTAATGTGTGCAGGATTCTAGTGGTAGATCCGATTTGTTGATAGCAGCTGCTTAAGCTGGAGTGGTCCGAGCCAAAGGATACAATGAAGCCCACTCATTCTGTTGAGGTTAAGGATACATTCTTCGGAGACGCCACCACATTGTGCCAGCTAGGGTTTCGGAGAACCCTAGCACAAATTGTAACTTTGTATCACGAAAAGGGTTACAGGCCCTGTTGTACTTAAAAGGAGTTTCTAAACTCCATTGATCTATCTATGACCTCATTCAACAATCTCCCCCGCATAGAGAGGCATTAATGGAAATATTAAAGTCAATCGAGCTTCAAACTCAAGATACTAATGCCTTCAACAACTTTGTGAGGAGTATTCAAACATACATGGAGCCCTCCATCACTTTCTATGATTTTGAAATCAAACCTTTGTCAACAGAAAGTATAGATCCTCCACTGCATATCATGGCCAAGATCGATCACAAGCCATTCAAGAGAGTCTTAATTGACACCGGTTCCTCAATCAATATCATTACAACATCGGCGTTGAGTAATCTAGAGTTGTCGCCATCCCTTATCACCAAGTCGAATTTTACTCTTAAAGCATTCAATGATGCTTTATCTTCCACGGTTGGCACGATTATCTTGCCCATTGAGGTAGGGGCCCGAACTTTGCATACCTTGTTTCACATATTGGAAGGGTCCATGGCATACAATGTATTGCTTGGACGGCCTTGGCTTAGGGAGATGAGATGTGTCCCTTCTATACTGCATCAATGTCTGAAGTATGTATATGAGGGACAGGTTCATTGTGTACCTGTTGACACTGAACCCTTCAAACATTGCAACTATGCCTCAAATCCTTATGATATTGTGTTGCCATCCACTCATATTTTCTTGACCCCATCTACTTCTTCTATACCATCTTCTTCTAAAGCTCCCATTCTTGAGGAGCTACCCATCATATCGCAACCATCTTCCTCTTCCGCTATTCCATCTCATTCACCACTTTCTTCATCTCCTAATCTTCCTTCTTCTTCATCAGTGACCACATGCACATGTGGCCATGACCAATCATATCTTTCCACGTCATTACCCCCTTCTTCTACACCTTCTTCAACATCACCTATTATTCCTCCATCTTCCCAACCATCACCGGTGATGTTTCACAAGTCAGTGAAGCATCAACCCAACAAAATCCTTCCAATTCTTCTATCCCACATTTTTCCATTCCATCATCTATTCCATCTCCCTCCCAAGTCAAGGTCCATCTAACTGATGCAGGTATTGGTGAGTATGCCATCCAAGATGTCCACATCACACAGTTCAATGTGCAAACAGTTAAAGATTTTGGTCGTCCACATGACCAACATTTATCCATTGGATCGGTTTATAACATGGGTTCTATGCCAAATTCCATTAATTTTGTATATGGGGGAATAGATTCATCTTCTAGTTCTACCACCATACCATAACCCAAGCATCCAGTCCCTGCCAATATCGAAAGGATGGAGGGTTTTCCCTCTCGCTATTTCCACGGACATAATTGGCAGCAATTTGGCCTAGGTCGATACGAGCAAGGGGTAACCGAACGCATCGGTATGCCATACCGAGACCCACTGAGCGTTTTGGTCTAGGCTACCAACCACTTCCATCCCTTTCTTCTTTTGAACAAGCTTTTCAAAGCATTAATCTTAATTCAGAAGAAGAAATCCTCCACCCAGACGAATCCGAAGATGAAGCCTATGAAGAATTTGACGTCATGTCAAATGGTGATGAATCTGAAGAAGAGTCGGTGCCCATTGTTCCCCTCACTGAACAAGACGAGTTTTATCTCCAATTGTTCCCTCTCCAAGAGGCCATCTTTCGCTTGCTTCTTCCACAAGAACGAGGTGAACCACCCCCTCCGCCACATCCATAAGCCATAATCCAAACCTGTATTATATGTATATACTAAAATAGTGGTTTTCACCACTACAAAAAAATATATATATATCAAAATATATAAAAATACTTTATTGCTTTATGTATGTGTGTAATAGTGGTTTTCACCACTACAAAAAAAAAAAAAACTCAAACTAAAAAAAAAAAAAAAACTGAAAAACTATGTTGTTTTGCATTTCAGGTCTTCCGAGGTCTTCACCGGTTTTCCCTTCCATTCCGCCCATCCTTTCTTCCATAAGTCGACAATTAATTTTGAAGACTTATTCACCCCGCTCCATAATCCATATGATCCGGATAAGCCAATCCCGATCAACCCAAACCTGATTGACATGGATCGGATTTCATCTCCTCCATCTATTTCAGAGTTCATCCTTTTCGAGGAATTGTTAAGGGCTTCCGCCAACTACATTCCTCCTTCACCTCCACATTCACCTTCATCTTCTAAGCCATAGGTCTTCAATGAATTTTGAAGACTTATTCACCCCGCTCCATAATCCATATGATCCGGATAAGCCAATCCCGATCAACCCAAACCTGATTGACATGGATCGGATTTCATCTCCTCCATCTATTTCGGAGTTCATCCTTTTCGAGGAATTGTTAAGGGCTTCCGCCAACTACATTACTCCTTCACCTCCACATTCACCTTCATCTTCTAAGCCGAGAGGTCTTCCGAGCGAGATATAGACGAGAGCAAGGCGTAAGAGCTCGATGACATTTTAGATGACATAAATCGATCCCTACTCCCCATCGGCTTGAGGAAGGTTCCCACATGTCTATTGAAGAAACTATTGATGTAGACCTTAGTCCGGACCAAGATGGCACCCAAATTGTGAAGTGGCTAAAAGTCTATCATCAGAGGAACAAGAGCAAATGATTGCTCTACTTAAGCGAAAGAAGGAGATATTTGCATGGTCTTACAAAGACATGCTAGGCCTAGACCCTAATTTGGTTGTCCATAACCTCACCTTACAAAAATATGCTAAACCTGTCAAACAGAAACTTAGGAAAATGCATCCTACCGTGGCCCTCATAGTTAAATCGGAGATTCAAAAACTTCTGGATGTTAAATTTGTCATCCCGATTGATTATCCTGAGTGGCTTTCTAACATGGTACCCGTTCGCAAGCCTAACGGGGGAATACGTGTTTGCACCGATTTTTGAGATCTAAATAAAGCGTGTCCTAAGGATGACTTTCCTCTTCCAAACATTGATACTCTTGTCGACACTGTCGTTGGTCATGAAATGCTTTCGTTCATGGATGGATTTTCAGGATACAACCAGATTCGAATAAACCCTGAAGATCAACACAAAATAGCATTTACCACACCTTGGGGAACTTTTTGTTACAGGGTGATGCCCTTTGGCCTTAAGAACGTAGGTGCAACCTATCAACGAGCCATGACTTATATTTTCCATGATTATATGCATAAGATTATCGAAGATTATGTGGATGATTTATTGGCAAAATCTAAAACTCGACAAGAGCATTTTGATGTATTGGAAAAAGTTTTTGATAGACTTCTAGAGCATAAAGTAAGGTTGAACCCTAAGAAATGTGTCTTTGGTGTTACCTCAGGCAAACTCCTAGGTTTTATTATCTCTAAACGAGGTATTGAGGTGGACCCAAACAAGGTCAAAGCCATTATGGAAATGTGTCCCCCAACTAATTTGAAGGAGTTGCGTAGTTTGCAAGGAAAGATTAATTTAATCCGTCACTTTATTGCATAACTTTCTGATAAATGTAGGCCATTTTGCCACCTACTACAAAAGGGGGTACAATTTTCATGGACATATAAGTGTCAAAAAGCCTTTGATGACATCAAGCAGTACTTAGCGTCTCCGCCAGTCTTAGCTCTGCATCGTCCAGGGGTCCCTTTCAATCTTTATATCTCAGCAATGGACTTTGCCTTAGGGACAATGCTTGCACAAAAGAATGAACAAAATCGTGAGCAAGTCTGTCTATTATATTAGTCGAACATTGGTAAGCTATGAAACCCGATATGCTTATGTGGAAAAGTTGTGCTTAGCAGTGGTTTTTGCCACTAAGAAACTTCGTCATTATATGCTTAGCCATACAACATATGTCATAGCTAGAGAAAACCCTTTGCGTTATATGATGTCTCGCACTTATAATAACACTCGTACCGCTAAATGGATAATGTTGCTTACCGAATTTGATCTTGAATTCATTAGCCAAAAATCCGTTAAAGGTCAAGTTATAGCCGATCAACTTGCGGAAGCTCCACTACCTAGTGATCATCCTTTGATTATTGAGCTCCCAGATGATTCGGTATTTGCTATCACTGAACAAGAAGAGGACATCATTTCGGAGGAAGATGTTGACATCACGCTATTCTTTGATGGCTCTAAGTGCGTGAAAGGTCAAGGCGCTGGAGTTGTGTTTCATACACCTCAAGGGATTCCCATCCCTTTATCATTCAAACTAGACTTCCAATGCACCAATAATACAGCAGAGTATGAAGCCTTAATTTTAGGTCTTCAATCAGCCATAGCTATGAGCATTAAGCGTATTCGGATATTTGGGGATTCTCAACTCGTGGTTAAACAAATTACGGGAGAATACCAAGCCAAAGAACCTACCATTAAGCTTTATCATGATGTAGCAATGAAGTTGCTCTCTAAGTTTGATTGGTATGAGATCACTAGTTTGCCTCATTCGACTAATAGATTTGCGGATGCCATGGCCTCTCTTGGATCATTGATTCCAAAGGACTCCCTTGGAGAGGTACAACCCCTAATCATTTCCACAATCTCTAAGTCTGCAATTGTCCGTGTTGAGTCTAAGGATGAAAAAGATGTTTGCTTTATCCATTTGGATCCATATGAGCCTTGGTCTAGTGAGATAGTAGCCTTCCTCAAGTTTGGAACACTCCCATCTGATTTGTCTCGAACTGCCCGTCATTGTTTTAAGCAAAAGGTAGCTCGTTTTGTTCTTTTGGGGGATGTGTTGTATAAACATGGATATGATGGAGTACTCCTTCGCTGTCTAGAAGCAGGTGAAACACATAGAGCTATTGCTAAAGCCCATGATGGTACTTGTGGTGGTCATTTTAGTGGAATGGCCATTGCAAAGCGTATTTTATGTATGGGGTATTATTGGCCCACTATGGAACAAAATTGTTGCAAATATGTTAAACAATGTAAAAAGTGTCAAGAACACGCTAATTTAACCCATATACCATCACAAGTTTTACAGCCCATCCAAAGCCTTTGGCCCTTCTCACAATGGGGTCTCGATTTAATTGGCAAGATTTCACCTGCCTCTTCGGGACGACATACTTTCATCATTACGACCACTTGAATACTTCACAAAGTGGGTTGAAGCTATTCCTCTAGCCGATCTGACAGGTCCTAGAATTGTGGAGTTTATACTTCACCATATCATTGTCGTTTTGGTATTCCCTCTAAAATTATTTCTGATAACGGCAAGTCTTTTAAGAATAAGGATGTTCGAGCTCTTTGCAAAAAGTATAATATCCAACATAGTTTCTCAACTCCTTACTACCCACAAGCCAATGGACAAGCTGAAGCTTCCAATAAGACCATAATTGCTATTCTTAAGAAACTTGTTAAAGAAAATCATAAAGATTGGCATACACAAATCCCCTTAGCATTATGGGCTTACAGAACAAGCATCGAGAACTCCCATTGGGGCAACGCCATTTTCTTTGGTCTATGGAGCTGAAGCAATCATGCCTCTTGAGCTCGAGATCCCTTCCTTGTGAATTTCTTTGCAGGAATTTATCGATGATGATATTGCTAGACAAGCACGTCTTGATCAACTCACACTCATAGATGAAAAATGAATCAATGCTTTAGAGCATTTGCGAGTTTATCAAGACCGATTGAAACGTGCTTACAATGCCAAAGTTCATCTAAGAGAATTTCAAGTAGGAGATCTTGTCCTTAAAGAGAATCAACAAAACACCAATGCATTGCCGCATCTTCGAGATAAATTCGTGGCTAATTGGTTAGGTCCATATATGGTCACTGAAAGAGTGGGTAATGGAACTTATAGACTTGCCAATTTAGAGGGAGAGGAAGAACCCGAACCACTTAATGTTATACACTTGAGGGCATTCTACGCATAGTTTGAATTTTATATGTACATATATACATGGCTTGTACAACAAAAAAAAAAAAAAAAAAAAACAAATAAAATAAAAAGAATTTGCATTTCATTGTTAGTTGCATTGCATTTCATGTGCATACATCTCATTGAAAACCATAACATTTCATTTTCAGCCATAGTTGCATATCATGTTAGAGACCATTCTATCTTTTGGATATAAAATTTGGTCAAGCAAAAGTCATGTTGCCTTAATCAGGGGCACCTTCATAAAATCCATCAAACCGAATTGTCATTCGTACACCCATTTTCCATTTGCACATATTTACATTGCCAAAATGCTTTCAGTCACTCAGCCATTCCTAGTGTTTTAAGCAAACTTCGAAATGCATGTCAAAGTTCTCTAGGGCCATATCACAAATTACACTAAATAAAATATTGAGTATTGGGAAATGATTTCAAAAGCAATCTTGAACCTATCACATTTTCACATCTTAAAAACATCTTGTGTCAAAGAGAGATAACACCATCCTTGGGTTGTGCCTTAAAGTGAAAAGGGTAATCCTCGTTTGTCCTATCATGCAAACATAGTCCATAAAATAGTGGTTCTTACCACTATCACAAGCAATCACAAAATATAAATATAAACAGAGTAGTAAGGATACGGTAAAATTCTCATCATACTTCGGTTGAGAATCCGATTCCCCAAAGCTCTAAAGAAATGAACATTTTTCACACACCACTGATCCCAAATAAGTTGTAAGGATCGTACTACTTGTCCAATCAGACGGATAGGTAGTCATCCCCAAGGCTTACAAAGGTCAAAAACAACATTGACTATGGAGTTAACCTTCACCGGGGCTATAGACGCTTGGTGGCGGTGGAGTATACTCATTGCGTGGCGACATGTCTCTCCTCAAAAAGAGACCTCCGAATGCTCATACGGACAAACTAGCTTCGGGGTCTTCTCCATAACGGGGTTACCTAATTTATGCAAGATGAGGTTAATGAACACACTTGCACACACACGGGTTTTTGATTGCCTAGAGTCACTACCATGCTTCGGATTTGGTTAATGAACTCGCATGCACACACATTTGGTCCTAGTTGAATTAGGCGGTGTTAGTAAGTTTGTTTGATACCACTAGCATGTTTGAGTCTTTGTAAAACAGTCTTCCATATCAACCTCCATATCACCCTCCATATCTTCTTCCATATTCATGTCATTCCATACGTCATCCATTCACAAGCCACCAAGTTCGGTGCCCCTGATTAAACAATTATGATAACAGTTCGCTAAATCTAACTATCTAAAAGTATGAGTGCTTCTTAGTGCATATTTCATTTACTTAGTCTCGCATTAATCATCTATAAGTTTGCATTCCATTCCATCACATATGCATCAAAAACATTAAAACATATAAAAACATGCATCACAAAAACATAAGCATTCACACAAAAGAGAGTAAAACACCAAATAAATAAAAGCCATGTATATATATATGTATAAAGGTCAAAAATGTACAGTGAATGCCAAAAGGCTACAATATACAATAGAGCACCAAGGCTCATAAAGAGTGCATCTAAGCACTAAGCTAACCATCAAAAGAGGACCCCAGAGACCTAGTAGCCCTAGACCTAGTGGTGTGCCTAGACTCACTACGCCTAGAGACAGAGGAGGATGGAGGATCAGGCAACACAATGTGATGCCTAAACAATGTGTCCTCCAGAGCCTCAATGTAACGAGTCCTAGACCTAAGCCTAGCTATGTCTATCCCGTACCGTCGCTCCCGCTCCGCCATAGCCGAGAGGTACCCCTCATCCGCCCGAACTACCTCCAACCGGGCTGCCTCCGCTAGCCCCACTGCATCCAATATCTCCCAGTTTGCCTAGGACAACGACCTCATCATCCCCGAAATGATAGGGGAGAATCGATGTCGTGCCTCTAACACCCTAAGCTGCAAAACAACAAAACAAAAATTTGTTACAAATTTTTTCGAAAAAAAAAAAAAACACATAATAAGTACTTGCTTAAATGAACAAATACCTCAGCTGGCTGCACTGGCGCGTCCACTCCCATCTCTGCCATAGCTCCCGCGTGCTTCACTTTCCCACACAACCTTTCACTCCACTTCACTCCACTCCCTCAAACGCACTTCTCTTAAAGCTCGAACGCACAAATGAGCGAAATTCTCGCTGAAACTGTTTAAATAGCTGATTTTGGCGCCCTGAAATGCAGTAGGGCATTTCATGGCGGATTCAAATGCAGTCCTGCGTCTGCAGAGCGCCTAAACACCGACGGGCGTCTACGCCAACCACAAACGCAGACCGGCGTTTGGTGTCAGTATTGAATAAAGGAACAAAACTTACAAAATTGAAGCTTACCTCCTCCAAATTTCATCAAATTGCATTCATCCATTCTTCTTATCATAATAAAACATTTTGTGAAGGTTACAACAGTTTTGGACACAAATTTTTTCATTTCTCTCAAAAAGCGCATCATTCATCATTGTTTTACAAATTGAGTTAAAAATATTCAAAACCTTCACAAAATTAACCACATTCATCAATTCTTCTGATCTATCGTCAATTTCATTCATTCTTCTTTCATCATGCATATTTTTGCCAAATCAAATTAAAGTAAACCTCGTATCTAGTGGTATATTCTATCACCTTGGCGATTGCGGCGATTTGCATCCATGCAATTCGGTAAGAGGATTAAACCACCATAAGGACACTTACCATTTATCATCATCAATTATTTCACTGTTTGAAAATTGGAAATCAAATTTGGATATTCTACTGTTCAAGTGACCTCATACCAAGATTAATTTGCTCAACAGTTGTCATTGATGGCCTAGTTCATGGGACCTTAAACATGGATAATCTTTCATATCGTCATTATTTTAAGTCTTGCTAGAGATTGTGGCTACCTAGGTTGATTGGTTCCAACCCGAGGAATTATCCATACAGTCACTAGGAGCATCTCTGAGTTCTGGACTCTTTCATGCATCTTTCATCTCTGCATATCAATGGCGCCAACAAGGCAATTTCATCAACGAGTATGGATTCACACACGGGAGTTGGGGCATCGGTTATCAATTTCTAATTTTCCTATAGTGGAATTCATCTTACATGATCATGGAATTTACGAGTTTGGCAAAAATCCCTTTATAACCGTTGGGGCGAGAAAACGGTCCATCTTTCACATCACTCATATCGTCTTCAATCATATTCTTTTACGGTTTGTACACCAACCCCTTTTCTGTTGGGACATAAACAGATGGTGCATGCACCAACCCTTTTTTTCACCGTTGGGGCAAAAACGGTTCATTATCTTCCGAATTTCTTCCAATTGGCTTGTGAGAACCATTCTCGCTCGCCAATTGAGGGGGTAAGCTAAAAAATTTTAAATATTCTTTTATTCTTTGGTCTTCAAAGTTGTGCTTTAGTCTTGAGAGAGAGTTGCGTCTGATCCAGCTTTTCAGGTGTCTTAAGTTTTTGTGCTACATTGTGTCTTCACACAAAGCAGCTCAAAAAGGGGCATCTGTAGACACCAAAATCCAGCCACTTATACCTTCCTGCCAGCCACGTGTCAGTCATCCATCCTTCCCGCCATTATTTGGCCCAAATCCACACTTTCCCACCATTATTTGGCCCAATTTCACTTTTCCCACCATTTTTCATCCCCAAATTTATTTAAATTAATATTTATATATATATTTTAATATATATATAAATAAAGTTTAAGTGATTTAATCTGAGTCGTCCATCCTTCATTTAATCTCATCCATCCATCCATCTTAATCCGTTTCACAACCTAGATTTATTCTCTACCCTTGGATCCACTTTAATCTTAGCCACACGTTCAAAGTGTCGTTAAAACCCTAAAGTGTGCCCTAAGAGTAGATTATAAATTGAGTCACCTTAATGGCTCAAACCCTATCTATCTCTTCGGCTAAACCTACTTATCTTCCCTATCTAAGTCTGGAGTTGGCTATTGATGTTAATCCTGAGTCTTCTGAGTCTTCTACGACCCTAAGTCTGAACTAAACCCTTTCGCCGCATCCATCGCCGCCACCTGGTCTCGCCGCGTTAACAGGAAAAGGTATAGATTCGTCTAAAGCAAGTAATCTTTCTTTATGTATTAATCTGTTGTTGAATTTTGCATTCTGTTTATTTTTATTTCATAAATCTAGGGTTTTAGACTGTTTATGAGGGCTCACACAGTGGAGCCCTCTTATTAGTTTCTAACTCTTTGATAATTTTAATGTGTGCAGGATTCTAGTGGTAGATCCGATTTGTTGATAGCAGCTGCTTAAGGCTGGAGTGGTCCGAGCCAAAGGATACAACGAAGCCCACTCATTCTGTTGAGGTTAAGGATACATTCTTCGGAGACGCCACCACATTGTGCTAGCTAGGGTTTCGGAGAACCCTAGCACAAATTGTAACTTTGTATCACGAAAAGGGTTACAGGCCCTGTTGTACTTAAAAGGAGTTTCTAAACTCCATTAATTAATAAAAATCATTCATTTTGTACAACTGTTATGCATTCCTTTATTGTGATTTCTTTATTTCTGTTTGGCGTTGTATCTTTAATCTACAATTTGCAAGGGTGATTTAATATTGTCATTGATGTCAAGGCAGATATCTTCAAAGGTGATTTTATGTGCTTTAATATTTAAATATTAAAGTAGAAGGTTATATTTAAATTAAAATATTTAAATATATAAAATTTTAAATATTATAATCTGCATAGGCCGACCTCCTTGAGCGCACCATACAAAAGTGAAATTAAATTTTAAATTTTAAATGCATGGGCTGACCTCCTTTGATGCAAATGACAAAAGGAAAGCATATTAATAAGAGACCATTAATTCACTTTGGATATGGCAACCAGTTTAAATATCCTTCGAGAGGAGAGTGAGCAACGAGTAGAATACAAGGGAGGACGTCCCGGAGAGGAGCGTGATTTCGATGGTGTAGTAGCGATCCAAAGGAGGCTTTAAATATTTGATTGTGCCACTTTGATCTCAATCGAGTGGTTAGCCCAATCGGTTGCCTAGCCCACTTTAGGGCACTATGGTGCAGAAGGTCCAAAGTTTGAATCCCCTTTATCACTTTTTACTGTACTATTGAAGTGCAAGGTTTGGAAGGTTTAAATATTTATTGTGGCACTTTAATATTAACCGTTGGGTTAGCCCAACTGGTTTCCTAGCCCGTGTTAGGGGGCTACAGTGTAGAAGGTTCAAAGGTTGAAGCCCCTTGACATCTATTTTGTTGTGGTTTTTTTTTTAGATAGTGCGATGAAGGATCCATATATTTTATTGTGGCCCTTTGGTTTCAACCATTGGGTTAGCTCAGTTTGTCATGAGCTTGTGTTAGGACACTGCGCTACTAGAGGTTAGAAGGTCGAATCTCATCTACAACTTGCTAAGTTTTGTTGTGCAAGGTAAGGGTAAAGTTTTTAATTAAATTTAATAAAAGGGAGATATAAGGAGTCGTGTTGTTATTATAAATTTTTATTTTGTAAGTTATTAAAAGAAGATATAAGGAGTCAGTTTGTTGTTTATAAATTTTTACTTTGCAAGTTTTAAAAGGGACATATAAGGAGTTATTTTAAATTAAGCCAGTAGAGTTTTCTCTTCCTCCTCTAAGGATCCCATCTTTGTAGCCAACAAAGCTATTTCCTTTGTTGTCGAGAATTTTCAACTCTTCCCTTGTCCCAAACCACTTATTCTAGATTAGATTCTATTATGTTCCCTTCTTTAAAAATTACCTGCAACTCTAGTTCTAGTTTACCAACCTCCCATCCCAAAGTGGGTGCCCATTGGATTCCTCTCCCAAGTGAGTGGCTGAAACTTAATTTTGATGGTGC
This sequence comes from Wollemia nobilis, assembly GCA_028583015.1. NCBI lineage: Eukaryota > Viridiplantae > Streptophyta > Pinopsida > Araucariales > Araucariaceae > Wollemia > Wollemia nobilis. The sequence goes on from JAQPPZ010002068.1 coordinate 4,866,497, forward strand.
CTCCAAAGGAAACCTAGGGGATATTGGTGCAAGTGGCCTAGTCAGAGATAGCAGTGGTCAAGTTATTATGGCTTATGCTAAGTATATGGGGTACCAAAAAAATCATTTTGCTGAAGGTCATGCATCGTGGAGAGGGCTAGATATTCTCAAGGATTATAAAGGCAACCTTTTTATTGAGGGATATTCTTTGAACATTATAAATGCTCTTAAAAACAATAGGGTGTCCTCTTGGAATGTTAGAACTATTGTTCAGGAAGCTAAGAAGTTATCCCAAAATTTCAATGATATCTCTATCAACCATGTGTATTGTGAAGCTAACAAACCTGTAGATATTCTTGCCAATTGGGGAGTTACCCATAAATCTCTGTCCATTTGGAAAGAAAGATTTCCCCAAGAAGTTTTAAATACTACTAATAATGATTTGGTTTGAAAGTTATGGTCACAGGTTTTGGTGGGTTAACTTCTCCAATGCTGACTCTACCCTTTTCAGCATGATGTGTTTCTTTAGTTTCAATTCTTATGGTGGAAGTTTTCTTGTTAGCATGACTCTCTACCTTGCTATCAGTGCTGGCATTTGGTTCTTCCATTTCCCTTTCATAAAGTATGCAATGTCCCAATATAGCACCTATCATTGGGTTTACCTTGTGGTTGTCTTCTCCAAGCATGTCAAGTCCTTGAGTAGGTCTAGGTTGTGCAGTTGGATGTTATCAAACAATGTCGATATGTGTCAAGTCTTGAGACGCATAATTTTATGTCTTGTAAATTTTGAGATTCATTATTTTAGTCATTTGGCACTCCCAATCCTTTCCTAGCCCTATCATGTGCAAATTTTGTCATGTGCCATGTCTATTTTTTTCGGTGTCGGTTCCCTATGGAGAATTATTACATGGTTTGCCAATCACACCAACTCAGCTTTTGAAAAGGGCATCTATTGTACCAAAAAATTATACATTTACATACTTTGTTTATGTAAGTCCATTTTTGTCTAGTTTTATTTGTTGTTGTGTGTCTTAGGTAGTAAGAAGCTTCTATGGTCTTCCTTTCTCCTCAGTCTTACCAATATGGCCCTACTTGAGCCATCTACCCTTTAGCTTAATCCCCTGTCTCACACATTTTTAGAAGCTCATGGTCTCATTCTGTTTCTAAGCAAATTCAAAGGGACTAAGCAAGATATCATTAAAGCCTTTATCATTTCATGGAATAATGGTTATGTTATTGTGTGTAACCTCCATTTCAGAGTTATTGTTAAGGTGATGGTTGAGGTGACAAAGATACTGGTGAAAGGGTGAGCGGTGCGAAGAGATTGTCATAATTGGGAACTTGAGCTCCAAGGTTTCCCAAATCATTCAAATATTTTCAAGTGGAAGGGTGTTGTTGTTGATCGTGAGTCACTACCTATGCCCTGGCCCATGGTGTCTATTATAGTTTTTATGGATATTTTGTGAGCTTCCCTTGCATGGGTTTTTGCCATAGCTCCTTTATAGGTTTTTTATATAGTTACTTATCTTAAGCAACCCCTGGGTGGGTATTTCTCAAATTGCATTTTTTATTTTCTGATGTCAAGCGTCCATCCAACCTTCTCTACTATTGTTTGGACCTTTTTCTTCAGGTTGTTGTTGGCCAATATGCAGGTCTGTGTCATCTTATGCTATTGGTTTAGCTACCAGTTTATGTACTTGGTTTTGGGGCCCATTTAAACCCCACACTTAATCAATTTTACCTATAAAAAAAATGTTGTTAAAAGGAGTGATAAGGATATTAAGTTTTTGAATTGAAGTTTAGATTAAGAAGCAAAAAGGAAAATTATAGATCATATTTGTAAGCAAATTTGTGATCATATTTGGGAGTAGATGAGCAGTGTTTGGAGAAAATTTGAGCAGTGTTTATGAGCAGATATAAGTAGTGTTTGAAGTTGATATGAGCAATGTCTGGAGTAGATTTGAGCAGTGTTTATGAGCAGGTTTTGGAGCAGATTTGAGCAGTATTTATGAGCAGGTTTTGGAGATGACTTGAGCAAGTGGATTGGTGTCTCCTGTGGGTTGGTGCCCATGAACTTGAGCAAGGGGATTGGTGTCTCCTGTGGGTTTGTGCCCACGAACTTGAGCAAGGGGATTGGTGTCTCCTGTGGGTTGGTGTCCACGAACTTGAGCAAGGGGATTGGTGTCTCCTATGGATTGGTGTCCATGAACTTGTATAGGGGATTGGTGTCTCCTATGGATTGGTATCCATAAACTTGTATAGGGGATTGGTGTCTCCTATGGGTTGGTGTCCATAAAATTTATTGAAGAAAAATATAAGCAATATTTTACCATGGTTTTCTCCTAAGAGGGTGTTTCCACGTAAAATATTTGTCTCTTATGTGTGTGGTGATTTGTGCATTGTTTCATTATTTCATTGATATTATTTGAAGTTATTACTTTGGAAAGAAAAGAGAAAAGTTTTATCTTATACTATTCACCCCCTCTCAATATAAGCTTGTGTTCTTCAATTGGTATCAGAGTAGGTTCCTTCATGAAAGCCTAACAGCTTGAAGGAAGATCTTAAAAGAACACACATGGCCATGGAGGTGAAAGAAAATACTCCTATTGTTGAAATCAAAGAGAGAAATCTAGAAAATTAAGAGGAAGCCATAGTGGACATAGAAGAGGAACTTGTTGTTGCTCTTGAAGAATTGAAAAGGCTTAGAAAGAAAAACTCAAGATTGAAGATTCAAGTACAAGAGGATGAGGAGACAAAGGCAAAGCTTTTACAAGATCTCATCAACTTAAAAGTGAAAATTGAAGAGGCAAAGTGAATTGAAGAAGGTATGACTAAGAAGTTAAAGGCAAAAGAGTTGGAATGTGAAAAACTAGAACATGAGGTTGTCTCTCTAAGGAAGGAAGTGGAAAAATCTAATGATAAGCTACAAAAAATATTAGGTTTGAGAAAAGCACAAAAATATTGGATGATATTATCAAAGCACAGAGATCTTTGATTATAAATATTGGACTTGGTTTTGAAGAAGGTCAAAAGAAACAAAAGGGGGAGTCAAGCTCAAAAGGAAGAGAGGCATCAAATAAAATAAGTAAAGAAGAGCCTAAGACCTATGCTAATGTATTGAGAAGTGGAAGCATCAAGAAGGAAGAAAACAAAGAATCATCATGGACCGAAGTCAATCACAGAAACAATAATGAGAGAACCATGCGACCATATCCTCCAAGGCAATCAAACAGGTTTCAATATTTCTTCCATGGTTATTGTTTTTCATGTAACAAATTTGGTCATAAAGTTATACATTGCATGGTCCATGCTAAAAATGATTTTGGCTTCACCAAGAGAAATTTCAATTCATTTGCACCTCTCATGGATTACAATATCATTTGTTACAAATGTGATAATTTTGGGCATAAAGCTAAATGGTGTAGAACAATGTTCCCTAAACTTACAAAATCAAGCAAGAAGGAGGAAGGTCAAATTGTTCAAAAGGATATGTCCTCCAAAGTTTGGAAAAAGAAAATGGAACAAGAAAAGGAGAAGTCTATGTTGGTACAAATGGCTCTTCATGTGCAAAATGAAGGAAATTAGTGGTACATTGATAGTGGTTGTTCAAGCCATATGACAGGTGACAAAAGCAAATTTCTCTCTCTCAAGGAAATAAATGGAGGCACAGTGAAATTTGGTGATAATGCTTCTACCAAAATTATTGGAAAGGGAACCTTGAGCCTGGATAATGGAAGATCAAGGATAGAGAATGTGTTATATGTTGAAGGGTTGAAGCACAATCTACTAAGTGTAAGTCAACTATGTGATCAAGGGCACACACTCACATTTCACCCAAATGGATGTGAGATCAGGAAATCCAAGATAGGAAAGCTTATTGCAGATGCCAGTAGAACTGCAAACAATCTCTACATGTTGAGCAAAATTAAGGGAGAAAAATACTTTTTATCACAAGAAGATGAGAGTTGGTTATGGCATAGGAGAATGGGCCACCTGAACTTTGACAACATAGTAAAAATAAGCAACAAACAGGTAGTCAGATATTTACCCAAGATAGCAAAACCCCCAAGCATGATTTGTGCACAATGCCAACATGGTAAGCAAACAAGATCAAGTTTCAAATCAAAGGAATTCTCTTCATCCAAGCCTCTGGAGCTAATTCACACTGATCTATGTGGCCCTACAAGGACAAAGAGTTTACAAGGTGAGAATTATTTCATGTTGTTTATTGATGATTATTCTAGAATGACTTGGGTAACATTCTTGAGAGAAAAATCAGAAGCATTTGAAAGGTTCAAGGCATTCAAGGCACTTGTAGAAAATGAAACAGGTAAAAATATCAAGTGTCTAAGATCAGACAGAGGAGGTGAATTCACTTCAAATGAATTTGTAGAATTCTATGAACAACATGGAATCAAGAGATAATACTCAGCAACAAGAACTCCACAATAGAATGGAGTAGTTGAAAGGAAGAATATAACTATTCAAGGCATGTCTAGGGCCATGCTAAATGAGTCTAAGCTTTATGATGCTTTTTGGAGAGAGGTGATTCATACAACTATTTATATCATCAATAGAGCTCAAGTAAGAGTAAATCACCACAAAAATCTGTATGAGCTTTGGAAGGGAAGACCAGCTACTATGAAGTACTTCAAAATATTTGGAAGAAAATGCTACATTAGACGAGAAGAAAAATATTTGGGCAAGTTTGATTCTAGGTGTGATGAGGGTATCTTCCTTGGATACTCTTCAAAGAGCAAAGCCTATAGATGCTACAATAAAAGATCACATAAAATTGTGGAAAGTGCAAATGTAAGAGTTGATGAAGAAATAGATCTAAGAGAACCAACTCAAGAGATTGTGTATCAAGAAGGAGAAAGTTGCAAAGATGAAGAAACTGAAGAAGATGAGAATCAGAGGACACCCTCAAGAACACCCCCAATATACCATCTAAAACACCATCCAGATATGTGCAAAAGAACCATCCAAAAGATCTGATTATTGGGAATCTAGATGAAAGACAAACAAGGAGGAAAATAATAGGTACAGGTGAACATGCCAACTTCTCTTTACTATCTAAAGTTGAGCCAAATAATTTCAATGAAGCAAGTGAAGATAAATATTGGATTAAGGCAATGGAAGAGGAGTTAGATAAAATAGAGAAGAGTGAGACTTGGGAACTTGTCCCACATCCAAAAGATAAGAATGTAATTGGCACCAAATGGGTCTACAAAAATAAGTTGAATGAAGATGGTCAGGTTGTCAGAAACAAAGCAAGACTTGTATGCAAAGGCTATGCACAAGTTGAGGGAATTGATTTTGAAGAGACATTTGCTCCTGTTGCTCATCTTGAGGCCATAAGAATGTTCTTGGCCTTTTCAAGTTTCAAAAACTTCAAAGTGTACCAAATGGATGTAAAATCAACATTTCTTAATGGTTACTTAGAGGAAGAGGTCTACATTGAGCAACCAGATGGTTTCAACCTGACAGACAAGCCAGACTATGTATGCAAATTGAAAAAGGCTCTCTATGGACTAAAGCAAGCCCCTAGGGCTTGGTACTCAAGGTTGGATAAATATCTCCAAGAACAAGGTTTCAAAAAAGGTATAGCTGATAGCAACCTGTACATCAAGAATGAAGGAAATGACTTGTTAATTATAGTAGTCTATGTGGATGACATCATTTTTGAAGGTAGTAATGACAAGATGTGTCAGAAATTTGCAAAATATATGCAAAGTGAATTTGAGATGTCAATGCTTGGTGAGCTATCCTTATTTCTTGGTTTGCAAATTTCATAGTCAGATAAAGGTATATTTCTCTCTCAAACCAAGTATGTAAAAGAAATGTTGAAAAAATTCAGGATGGAGGATTGCAATCCTATGAGTACCCCCATGATTACAGGATGTAAGTTAAGTAAATATGATGAGTCTCCTGAGGCTAATCAAACTTTGTATAGATCCATGATTGGAAGTTTACTATATGTCACAGCTACAAGGCCGGATATAATGCAGGCAGTCGGATTAGTGGCAAGATTCCAAGTTGCACCAAAGGAAACACATGTACAAGCAGTAAAAAGAATCTTCAAGTATTTGAAAGGAACTATGGATTTTGGACTGTGGTATCCCAGATGTGATAATTTCACTCTCACTGCATATACAGATGTGGATTGGGCAGGTAGTGTGGATGACAGGAAAAGCACAAGTGGAGGAGCATTTTTTCTTGGAGACTGTTTGGTCTCTTGGCTAAGTAAGAAACAAGCATCAGTGTCCTTATCTACTACAGAGGTGGAGTACATTGCAGTAGTTGCTTGTTGCACACAGGTTTTATGGATGAAATAAACCTTAAGTAATTTCAAAGTAGAGCATGATCATCCTATCTCCATACTTTGTGATAATACAAGTGCCATCAATATTTCGAAGAATCTGGTGATGCATTCAAGGACCAAGCACATTTCGATCAAGTATCACTTTTTGAGAGAGCAAGTGACTGATCAACAAGTCAAGTTGGAATACATTGCTACAAAGGAACAAATTGCTGATATCTTTACCAAGCCACTTCCAAAGGAGACATTTGAGTATCTCAAAAGTAAGTTGGGAGTAATTTCACTCCCATATCATCATTGATTGTCTCAATAAGAGCAGGGAGTAAGGGGGCATTGTCAAGTGTCTTATCTTACAGCCCTGAGGAGCCTTTGCCATTGATGTCAAAGGGGGAGAATTTTAGTAAGGGGAGCAGCTTGTGATCCTGTTTCAGTAAAGGATAGTTTCTTTGTAGGGTTGCCATCAATGACAAAGGGGGAGATTGTTAGAATTATTGAGTTGTCATTGATGTCAAAGGTAGATATCTTCAAGGGTGATTTAATGTAGTTGTCATTGATGTCAAGGAAGATATCTTCAAAGGTGATTTTATATGCTTTAATATTTAAATGAAATATTTAAATATTAAAGTGGAAGGTTTATATTTAAATCAAAATATTTAAATATATAAAAGTTTAAATATTATAATCTGCATAGGCCGACCTCCTTGAGCGCACCATACAAAAGTGAAATTAAATTCAAATATTTAAATGCATGGGCTGACCTCCTTGGGCGCAAATGACAAAAGGGAAGCATATTAATATGAGGCCATTAATTCACTTTGGAGATGGTAAGCAATTCGAATATCCTTCGAGAGGAGAGCGAGCAACAAGTAGAAGACAAGGGAGGACGTTGGAGAGGAGCACAAGTTCGACAGTGTAGTAGCGATCCAAAGGAGGCTTTAAATATTTGATTGTGCCACTTTGATCTCAATCGGGTGGTTAGCCCAGTCGGTTGCCTAGCCCGCATTAGGGCGCTACGGTGTAGAAGGTCCGAAGTTCGAATCCCCTCGATGACTTTTTGTTGTGCGACTGAAGTGCAAGGTATGGAAGGTTTAAATATTTGATTGTGCCACTTTAATATCAACCGTTGGGTTAGCCCAGTCGGTTGCCTAGTCCATGTTAGGGCGCTATGGTGTAGAAGGTTTGAAGGTCGAATCCCCTCGATGCCTATTTTATTGTGGTTTTGTTGTTTGAGATAGCGCGATGAAGGATCCATATATTTTATTGTGCCCCTTTGGTTTCATCTTTTGGGTTAGCTCAGTTGGTCACGAGCCCGTGTTAGGGCGCTACGCTACTAGAGGTCAGAAGGTCAAATCTCATTTGCAGCTTGCTAAGTTTTGTTGTGCAAGGTAAGGGTAAAGTTTTTAATTAAATTTGATAAAAGGGAGATATAAGGAGTCATGTTGTTATTATAAAGTTTTATTTTGCAAGTTATTAAAAGGAGATATAAGGAGTCAGTTTGTTGTTTATAAAGTTTTACTTTGCAAGTTTTAAAAGGGAGATATAAGGAGTTATTTTAAATTAAGCTTTATTGTGAATGTTGTTAAAAGGAGTGATAAGGATATTAAGTGTTTGACTTGAAGTTTAGATTAAGAAGCAAAAAGAAAAATTATAGATCATATTTGTAAGCAGATTTGTGATCAGATTTGGGAGTAGATGAGCAATGTTTGGGAGCAAATTTGAGCAGTGTTTGTGAGCAGGTTTTGGAGTAGATTTGAGCAATATTTGTGAGTATGTTTGGAGCAGATTTGAGTAGTGTTTGTGAGCAAGTTTTGGAGCATATTTGAGCAGTGTTTATGAGCAGGTTTTGGAGTAGACTTGAGCAAGGGGATTGGTGTCTCCCGTGGGTTGGTTCCCATAAACTTGAGCAAGGGGATTGGTGTCTCCTGTGGGTTGGTGCCCACAAACTTGAGAAAGGGGATTGGTGTCTCCTGTGGATTGGTGTCCATGAACTTGTATAGGGGATTGGTATCCACGAACTTGTATAGGGGATTGGTGTCTCCTGTGGGTTGGTGTCCACAAAATTTATTGAAGAAATATATAAGCAATATTTTTTCGTGGTTTTCTCTCGAGAGGGTGTTTCCACATAAAAATATTTGTCTCTTATGTGTGTGGTGATTTGTGCATTGTTTCATTATTTCATTGATATTATTTGAAGTTATTGCTTTGAAAAGAAAAGAGAAAATTTTTATCTTATATTGTTCACCCCCCTCTTAGTATAAGCTTGTGTTCTTCAACTTGACTCCTCCTTGACCTATTATTTTGTGTCAAATTTTCTCCCAAGAAGACTTCACCTCCATTTATCTTTTCATATTCATAATACCCCTCCCTATGAGGAGTCATATGAAAAAAAGCACCCAAGTCAATAAACCACAAGTTATGGTGTTCACTTGATCATGTTGCAACTATGAATAGATCCCCTAAATCTTTATTTTTGATCTTTGTTTTTGTAGATATTCCTTCATAATATGAACGACTATTATCAACCTTTTTAGATATGCAATCTCTTTTATAATGCCCTGTTTTACCACACTTCCAACATTTCCTTTTGTCTAAAACAATAGATCTTCCCCTAGATTTCGATTTCCTTTCTCTTGTTTTATTTTTGCTTCTTTCTTGAGAACGACCTCTCACAACCAAGACATCCTTATGATGATAATCCTTAGAAGATTTTAATCTCATTTCCTCAAAAATCAATGTTCCTACTATATCCTCTACTTTCAATGTAGAGGTAGTATTGGTGATAGCCATAACTAGGTTATCCCAGGAATCAAGTAATGAACAAAGTAAAGTAATACACTTTTCCTCTTCATCCATTTTTACATATACAAAGTTTAATTGACTTACCACAATGTTAAAAGTATTCATATGTTCAGCCTTAGAGTCACCATCATTCATACGAAGCGAATACAACTTCTTCCAGAGAAAGAGTTTATTTACCAACGACTTTGTTTGATACAACACTTCTAACTTTTCCCATAACAAATTTGTCGCGTTCTCTATCAATATATTAAACAATACTGAATCAGATAAGCACAATTTGATAGAGATCCTTGCCTTCCTATCAATATTTAGCCACTCCTCATTTGTCATTCCTATTGGTTTTACTTTCGAGACCGCAACCCATTGATCTCTATCCACCAACAGATCCTCCATCTTGAGTTTTCATAATTCATAGTTTTGTCCATTAAATTTTTTGATCCCTATCTATGTGCTTCTCATAATTTGTTAGGATCCTATCCTAACATTAATTAATAATCTTAATAATAATAATATATTATATCCTATGGTCATAATAATAAAATAATATAATAATAAATAATATAATAATTAATTATATTATTTATTATATTATTATAATATTAGGGTTAGGAAGCATTGCAACCTTTCACCTATAACCCTAGAGGGGTATAAAACATTGTAAGAACTTATCATTCAATCATCCATGAATATAAAATATAATATAATTTATTGAAGGGACTTCCCGACAATATCAAAAGGCGATTCTTTTAGATTTAGGTTATTTATTATTTATTTATCATTTTATGTGCTAGGAACCCTAGGTTCCTACCATCCGGTATCAGAGCCTTATGGATCCAACCATATTGGTCAAGGAAATTAAAAATGACATTGCAAAAATTAGAAGAATGATTGAACAAAAACAAAAAAAACAAATGGAACGTTCTGATCGTATTATACAATATTTAATGGAAATGCAAGAGGAGACCCTAGCCATGGAATCTCAAGTAGAGGAGGAAGAAACCATAGCCATGGAATCCCATGTAGAGGAGGAACCCATAGCCATGGAATCCCAGGTAGAGGAGGAGCCCATAGTCATTGAATCTCAGGTGGTATCCATTTCATCTTCCGGGAAGAAAGAAATAAATCAAAACCCTAGAAAAAAAATTTCTTTCGAAAAGGTAGAAGGCAAAGATTTTCAAATGGTATATAATGCATTTTTGGAAGGAGAAAATATAATAAACCCTAAAAAAGAAAAATGTTTTTTAAAAGAAGTGTATGAGGAAGAGAAGGATAGCTCCCACGGTGAAAAAATTACCAGCAACAATGCACAAAAATTAAGGTTTCCACGAGTGATCAGAAAAATTAAAAAATTTAAATTAATACTAGAGGAGTCCTCAGCTATTAATGAAGCCCATAGCATGAATGGGTACTCTTGCATCCGCCCTCCGCCTTGGCCTCCTCCTATGATAAAAAAAATGACACATATAATCTGGCTTGAAAATAATGGAAGCCAATGTCAGAGTTGTTGCTATTTTCTGCATCATCTGCATACATTTAGACTATATAGGATCCTACCATTGGTACCCGCTCAGCCTAAATATTTAACAACAGTACCTCAAAAATGCAATATCAATGCTTTCATGAATCCGTACGGATATGAAATTTCCATGCCTGAATATTTCCAGCTAGTGGTGATGAACATTATAGTCTCTCGCACACTCAACATTCCAATGCCAACTTTATCAAGAGCAATAGAGAGGTTGCGACCCAGCGATATGATTTACTTATTTGAACCATTACGTTCTTTGTTGCCAAATGCAATGGCCAAGAGTGACAAGGCCTCCATTCTACAAAATTCCATAGATTACATTGAAATTTTACAGCAACAACTAGCCATTCATTCCAAGAAATATGGATTTTGTAAAATAAAACATGGGGCAGTGATATTTTTGTAAAATGTGAAATTGATCAGCCTCTCTCACCCGACTGTGATAGATCTATTACCCTTTTATCATTAAGCAAAAACTATCGAGATGAAAATTTGACACTGCACTACAAAAGGTAAAGATGGCATCAATTATACTTTCCATCCATTATACTTGGTATCAAATTTGATGAAAACGTGTAAAGAAGGCAAAAATCTTACCAGTAGCGGCCTCCAAGTCCTGAGTACTATTTGTAAGCGATTCATACCAATTGGCACCCAACGCAATACCAATGGAGGAATTTAGATTTTGAGTTGCCTATTAGAATTACTTTAATAGTTATCACTTTCTATTTTATGAATGATAATAGAAGGGATTGTGTTGATTACGAACTTGCCTTCTGTTTCTTGAACTTTTGAACACCCGCACCATGAGAAAGTAGAATGTTGTGGATAGCAATGTAAGGTTCCATGGACGAGTTTCCTGCTGTGCAATTTCCAAAAGGAGTGGAGCATATTCAAGGAGCATGGATGCCCATATCATATCCTCAAATACCCTGTGTATTTGGCTCGTTTATAGTTATCCAATGCTTGAAACGGTCGTCGAATAGCTCAAAATATTTCTCTGCATAGTCTGCAAAATCATTCCTACAACATATCATCTCTTCGAATTTATCACTAATTCAACCATACCCATGATCATAAGCAATGGTGTATGGTGTGCTGTAGAAAAATAATTAAGTCTTACACAATCTGAGAATTCAACCGACCTCCATATTCGTCTTCCAGCACTTGTGGAAGATCAAAATGATTGATTGTTACAAACGGCTCGATCCCTATCATTCATAGTGAACAACAATCAATAAAATGCAAAGAAAAATCATTAGAAAAATATATATGCACTGCTATTTGATAATGGGTATCGCGTTTGAGAAGACAATTGATCAAGCTATTGTAATACTTCACTCATTCGGGATTGACAGGTCCTCGTCCTTCTGTGATTCCTCACCAGGAAACCAAGGTCAAATGAAGTAGAAAATTGCAGTGAAAACCCCAAAAAAAAAAAAAATCGAGTTACCTAGAATCAGGCGCGCCCAGGAGATTGAAAAGTGGTAGGCATCCACTCGAATTTATGCCATCATATCTACATCTCCCTGTATTTCATGAATTTATCCAAAGCAATTTCAAAATTCTCCAGGTAACTAAATTAAAAATTATTCATTCAACATTTCGGGTAACTAACAGATATATAAAAAAGGCCACGAACCTCGTATAGATGATACTGATCAATGGTGTAGCACCCTAAAATTGGCGCAGTGAAATTATAAAAATTACATTCACCTTAGTAAATAATTTAAAATTCAAATTTAACCTCCCAAACCGCCTGTTAACCGTCGGGGAATCCGTTTCCCCATTTTTCGCACCATTTTTAGAGGTTGTTTTGACCGTTTGACGATATCGTTGTCGATCAGACGATATCGCCCCAGATTTGATGATTTTGTCTAGACTAGGACGTCCAGACGATCTTGTCACAAAATTGAATTTGCATAGTTGGAATCTGTTCCAACGGGTCTCCAATCTGGGCAGAAGCGTGTCTGCACCGTTGGGACCCTCCCCCGTTGGAGATCTCCCAAATTGGGATGATCTCCAACCTCCTAACTACTCCCCCTAAGCCTATTTAACCTCTAGGATTTTCCCTCCCCAACCCCTGGCTAAAATTTTTTGCAAAGTGATTCCCTCTGCGTCAAAACATCCTAATCTTGCTTTTGCACTAGTCCCATAGCAATTTTGTTGCAGGTACATCACCGATTTTCGGTCGGAGCCGAGCATCCATCGTCGTCGACGAACCTTGTTCGATTGGAGGCGATCCCATCAAATGCGAGATGATTTTGTCTCGATGCGAGACGATCTCGATTGCGAGTCCACATCGAGGCAATCAGTGCCGGAGTTTGCTTTTCTCAACCTTTTCTTTGTCATTTTATGCTAAAAATTAGATCATTTACTCAGTGTTTATATTATTTTGCATTTGGAGTTCACCCATTTAGCTTAGATTGCACATTAAGTTCATGATTTGTTGTTAAAATACAAAAATTTGCTAGGATTGTTGTTTTAAACTATTGCTCAGTATTCATTTTATTATTTGGTGTAATTTGCCTCTATTAGCACAGTAGGACTTCTTATATACGAATTCGTCAGATCTCAGACGATTCTGTCAGATTGTAGACGATTCTGTCAGATTGCAGATGATTCTGTCAGATTGTAGGCAATTATGTCAAATTCCAAATGATCCAAACTGCTTCAAACGTCAGAATCTTCTTCAGACATCCGGATCAGGTATTTCCCATTTTTCTCCTATAAATTCTCTATTTTCTGCTGTTTTAATCTGTTTGTTGTATTCATGAAAGTTGCATTTTTATGTAGTTTAATTTAGATTCATTCGGCCAAACCTAGGACTTGAATGCTTAAGGTTAAAATGAACTCATCTAAACACATTCCAAAACCTAGGCGTGGAAACTGCCGCCAAATGTTTTTTGGTGAACCCACCATCCGTCGAAAAATCACCAAAATACACCTCCCTTGAGAGGCGGGACCTTCGCAAAGTCCTCTCAGTCGAGGTATCGCACCATCCTTTTCCCATCCTCCTTCCGGGCGCGGATCCTATAGCCTGAAGGTAGGGATGCGAAAAATTTGGAGCGATACATTTTGGTGAACCCGACGTGAATGCATCATAACCTTTTGAAAACAAAAACAAAAACAAAAAAATTAGAACAACTAAAACTTAGATGCATTTTAAAACATTTAAGGTTTAAAGTCATGTTTAGATGGTAGCTCCTAAAAAGAGGTTAGCAGTTACTATAAACGTAGAAAATCAATTGGCAGCTATAGAAGTTAATTCCGTTCTTAGTGTCCCTGAAACAAGTAGGAATCAATTCCTGTGGGACGAACTTGATAGGAGACTTAGTCTCATTTCATCTAGGTCCACACAACTTAAGCAAATTAAGAGGCTAGTCTTGGATAGAATCCTGGATCCTCATCAACTAGTTTTTTATCATGAACTTCGGAGAGCCTGCCATAGATGGTTAGCCTATAGGAGAGCTTTACTATCTTCAGAGTTGTTCACCTTCGAGGAATACCTCGAGAACGCAGCTATTGTGCACCAGTTCCTAGGTTGTGTAGAAGACCAAGAGGTTGTTCTTACAGATAAGGAAAGATGGAATAGAGTTTCGCGAGTTGTGCTATATCGAGAGTATTGCCATGAGCTTTACTTTTATCAACCAGCATCTGAAACAGACAATATCACCATAGCCCTTTTCATCAAATTTTTAAAAGAAAACTTTCAATTTGAAGAAGAACATTTCATGACCGCTGAACAACTCGAACCTATTAATGATATTCATAAGTTATTTATAGAAGACTAGCTCATTTACTTTCAGTATTATTATTTTGTGCATTTATTGTGTTATTTGTTGTCTTTATTATATTGTTTCAAAAAAAAAATTAAAAATCAAAAACTTAGCAAAAACTTAAACATTTCATTTTCAAATATTATAGTAGGTATATAATAAATATATACCTCTTAATTTGTTGCATATATATATATATAAATATATATATATATTTGTTGAAACCAAAACTTAGCACCATGCCTAAACTTAGGAATGGTAAAGAAACTTTAGGGGAAGGAGAAGATTGGTTACAAGATACAACTGAAAACCCAAATGTCCTTCTTGGAGATACAAATCCGAAAGGAGAAACCCTAGGTCAATCAGATGAAGACTTAGGTGAAGATAAGGAACAAGAAGCAAATGTTAAAGAGGATGGATCCTCATACCCTAGAGTAGCTCCAAATGGAGCTATTGCCTTTGACAATGCAGAGCATTTCAAGAGATTTCTCATGGAAAACATTGATGACCTTAATGTGGAAATTCGCCTTGATAAAGGGCAAATTAGTAAAACTCAAGCATGCAGACTAATCCCTTGTCTTTCATTGATCAAGAAAGTGACAAGGGTGGACCATCCAATACGGATATGGTCACTATAGCCCAAAGCATGTCAAAACAACAGGTTACCCAACCTCCTAAGGAACCTATTACTCAACCTAAAATCACTCCCGCACAAAAGAAAATTCCCTTCACTACTTTATTCCGCCAAACTATTGAGCAAAATGCTTTAAATAAACAGAAACCTAAAACAAAGCCAAATACAAATTTTCAACAATCCGAAATACAACATCATCCAACTTCAAAATTCCTCCATAATACTTTTCCTACCAATAATTTACACAACAGTAACATGGCATCTAATCTACATGTTCCTCCATCCTACGCCCATAACACTCATGTCAATGCCCTACCAAACCAATATGGAGGGCAAACTAGTAATTTGGAAGCTATGGTGAAACAATTGGCTTCATGTATGGACCAGATAGATCCCTACTATCCCTCATATAATTATCGAGAGATTTGTAGTCAACCCTTGGATCCCATAGTTGTAGCTCAACCATATCCTAAACATTTTCCCATGCCTGTTATGCCTATATATAAAGGAACCGAAGATCCCATAGAACATCTTCGCATGTTTAGGATAGCATGTCACGACATATCACATGACGACTTGCTATTACTAAAAATGTTCCCCAAAAGTTTAGGTGGGATGGCATTAGAGTGGTACTATCAGTTGCCCACTCATTCTTTGAGAAACTTTGAAGAAACAGCTGAATCATTTGTCCATCAATTTAGTGCCTACATCGAGAGGCATGTAACTATTAAAGACCTATATAATCTAAAACAAGATAAGGATGAGTGCTTTGCTGATTTCTTAGCTAGATGGAGGCAATTGACAGGAAAATTGCACTTTGTGCTGCCTTATAGGGAAATGTTAGACATTTTCATCAACAATTTACAAGAACAACTTTCTTATGAGCTATCAACAACTACTTTGACTACCTTTGATCAAGCTATAGATTTAGCTCGAAGAGTATAAGATGCCCTCATTAGGAGAGGCCAACTTAGGAAGAAGGATGACGAGAAAACATCCAAAAATCAATATAAAAACAAACAGGTTCTCGATGATGGAGTCACTGACAGCAGGAATGTTGCTAATATCAATGCAACAAAGACAACAAAAAAATTCATATTGAAACCTCCTGACAAGCCTCCTCAAGAATTCACTAGATTAAACCAACCTTTTTCAACTATTTTACCTCAACTGCTCGAAAGAGGTTTAATCCAATTACCAACTATCAGGGAACCTGACCCAACTATACCCGGATATAGAGTTGATTTGCATTGTGATTTCCATAGAGGACCTGGACATTCTACCAATGCTTGTAAGAGATTGAAACATAAAATACAAGATTTGATTGGCAATAATGAAATGGAAGTACAAGCCTTCCAACCTAAACAAAACCCTCCTAATAATACTCAAAATATTGTTCCCCAAAATCAAAATCAAAACGCCAATCAAACTTTAGACATATTTCAACACCCTTTACCAAGACATGGTAAAGAGGTAGCCAATCAAATCGAACATCATAATGTTCCCCCTCCTACCCGATATGTAGGAACCATTAGCGGACAATTACCTATTCAGGATCCTCAAATATTTGACACGACCTTATCCCTAGTTACGACCAGGCCCTTACATAATTTTCAAACTTCTGATTCTAGTGATATAGAATCAGATAGTGAAAGTGAACTAGATATTACTTCAAACCAATCGAATAGTTCTGAAAACGAATCAGACCCTATTCAACTTCGTCACGAGATGCTATGGTTCCAGAAGAACCATTTCCTAGAAGAGTCACTACTCGACCTTCTTCTAATATATTCCTTTCAAATGAACAAGCCATTAATGCTCAACCGAGACCAGTTCAACGTCTTCACTATAACATCGTAGGTACCATTGGAGTCGTTACTCGACAACAAGCTCAAAACTCTCAACAAGAACCAAACCAGAACGATGGATCAGCTCCATTCGTTCTAAAAAACCCTAATAAAGGGAATCATGCTCCTAATATCCAATCTAAACCCCCTTATAGCATTAATGAGCAATTGTCCAATACCACGGCCAAAATTTCCCTCTTAGATTTATTAAGATCCTCTCCCACCCATAGGGATGAGTTGATGCTTACATTGAGCCAAATGATGGTACCTCAAAACATTCAACCTGAAGCTATGGCCAATACTATCATCACTCGAGAGATTGATTGTATTGACTTTCGGGATAAAGATATCCCACAACACAGTTTACATAAGGACAATCCCTTATACATTACTGCTTTAATTGGAGATGTAGTCGTCAAACGAGTTTTGATTGATAATGGCTCATCTCTAAACATTTGCACCTTTGACTTCTACCAACGATTTGGATTTAGAAGTGATGAAATGAAGAAAAATGATATGATTATCAAAGCTTTTAATGACGAAACACAAGAAACATGTGGAGTCATTACCCTCCCATTGCAAGTTGGTCCTAGAACCCTAGAAACAACCGTGTTTATTGTACATTGCCCAACATCGTACAATATACTTTTGGGTCGCCCTTGGATCAACGCCATGCGAGCAGTCCCATCAACTTTACACCAATGTGTTAAATTTGAGTTTAAAAATCGGTTGGTCACTATTCATGGTGACCCTAGACCTTTGATATGTGTGCTTTGGCAGAACTAGTTGGAGTGCAATTTTGCCCAGCTCTGTCATCCACACATCCTAATTCTTCTTTTTCATCTAAAACTATAAAACATAAACCCATAACTTCACCTAGTTCCCCTCCATTAACCTCATCCTCCTATATAGATCAACAACCCTCTAAACAAATTATTCTAGAACCTCAAAAAGATTTTAAATCTACAACCAATCCTTCAACTATTATCCCTACAAATTCAAAACCTATAGACACATCCATCATATATTCCACATCTCAAGACATAGGTAATAAGCCTTCTACATCGTATGCCCTTTCTGATGAACTTTTACCAGATTTATCTACAACCTTAATATAAAAAAAAATGAATGCTTTTATGCAAGATTCAAACCTTTTAAATAAATTACCGCCATCTCCTTGTACTTTGGGCCTCCCACAACCTCTAGGAAGTACTTACCAAGTCGGGAGTTGTGCCTTCATTTATAAAGGATATGACTGGGGAAGAATCCCTCGGAATATCAAAACTCATCATGAGGGATACGCTCGGTGTTATTTTACCAATGATTATATTAAAGCTAAACCCATGATGCTTAAAATGGGATATAAAGGGAAAGGCTTGGGACCTTTCCAAAATGGCATGAAAGAACCTTTCGAGGTAGAACCGTGGCACACTTGCTTGTGGTGTGGGCCTATTTCCTAGTAAGGGTCAACCCTTTCCTTTTGAGGATGATGATCACCTCATATGCTATCAAGATTATTTGGATAGGCATGTTGATTTGCCTCTTAATCATCAGTCGTTTTCATGCAACATGCTATCCATAGCATACCCTGAAATGATTGCTGACCCCCATGAAGAGTTGGAAGGAGATATCTTCCATGATGTCTCTATTGAAGAGATGCTACACAACGGATTTTATTTTGATGGTTCGATACCAACTATAGCCCAACTTGAGGCCACTGATCCTCAGAATGAATTATCTAAATTAACCTTACAAGAATTACAAGAATTGGGTGTTTCACCCGCCCCACCTAATTTTGAAAGAGATCTACACATGGAGGTAAAAAATGTCATTAAAATTAATATTGGAACTGAGGACAATCCTCACATAATCAATATTGGATCAGAACTAAGTCAAGAAAAACAAGAACAATACATTGCATTCCTTAAAGAGTATGAAGATGTCTTTGCTTGGACATACGAAGATATGCCAGGTCTAGACCCTTTCGTAGTCATGCATCATCTAGTGGTCCATCCGGATGCTAAACCTGTTAAACAAAAACTTAGAAAAATGCATCCCAAAGTGGCTCTGCTAGTCAAATGGGAGTTAGAAAAACTCCTGAATGTTATCTTTATACAAGCTATTGATTATGTTGAATGGATCTCAAATGTAGTTCCAGTCACCAAGAAAGAAACTACCAAAGTTAGGGTTTGCACCGATTTTAGAGATATCAACGCTGCATGCCCTAAAGATGACTTTCCTCTTCCAAACATGGATCAAATTATTGACTTCACTGTCGAAAGTGGGATGATGTCCTTAATGGACGGATTCTCCGGTTATAATCAGATCAGGATAGCTCCTGAAGACCAGGCTAAAACAACCTTTATTACCCCCTAGGGGTACCTTTTCTCTGGAAAGTGATGCCATTTGGCTTAAAGAACGTCGGTGCAACTTATCAATGAGCTATGACCTACATTTTTCATGATATGATGCATGATATCCTACATGATTATGTAGATGATATTATAGCTCGCTCTCTTATTGAAGATCATCATTTGGATGATTTAAGAAAAGTCTTTAATCGATTACGAGAATATCTCATTCGATTAAATCCAACAAAATGCATATTCGGAGTTAAATCCGGAAAACTATTAGGGGTTTTAGTTTCTTTACATGGTATTGAAATTGACCCTCTCAAGATTGCGGCCATCACTGATATGCCCGCACCTACTAATATATCTAATTACGAAGTTTACAAGGTAAACTTCAAGCTATCCGTCGCTTCATTAATAGGCTGGCGGATAAAACTAGTCCCTTTCTTAAACTTCTTAAGAAGGATGTCCCTTTCAATTGGGACACAGAATGTAGAGAAGCTTTTGAACTTCTCAAACAATACCTCCTTAATCCGTCGGTGCTTTCACCGCCTAAATTCGATCGCCCATTTCTCCTCTATATTTTCGCTTCATATTCTGCCTTAGGAGCTATGTTAGCTCAACTTGATGATGAAAAACAAGAACGTGCTAATTATTATATTAGCCGAACCTTCATCAGTTATGAAACCCGCTATACAGCGTTAGAGAAGCTATGTCTAGCAGTCGTTTTTGCTACACAAAAATTACGACATTATATGCTTAGCCAAAAAACTTATGTCATTGCTAAATATGATCCCTTAAGATATCTCATGAGTCGACCTTATTTATCGGGTCGCACAACCAAGTGGGTTCTTGCTCTAAGCGAGTTTGATCTCACCTTCATAGGACAAAAGTCTGTTAAGGGTCAAATCATAGCAGATCAATTAGCTGCTGCACCCTTAGAGTCTACTCATCCCCTCATCATCGAGTTTCTAGATGAATGCCTTCAATTAGAGGCAAACCATCCTGAACAATGGTCCTTATACTTTGATGGAGCCCGATGCATGAGTGGGGCTGGTGCGGGTATTATTTTAATATCTCCACAAAAAAATCTTATTCCTCTGTCCTTCAAACTGACCTTTTCTTGCACCAACAATACTACTGAGTATGAGGCTCTAATCCTTGGATTACGAGCTGCCCTAGCGCTAAAAATTAAACACCTTTTAGTTTTTGGTGATTCCCAATTGGTTATAAACCAAATTAATGAAGTTTATCAAACCCAAGATGATAAACTGCGCCCATATAAGGCCTATGTTTTACAACTAATGTCCTTGTTTGATCAAGTTACTTTGGAAGCTATTCCTCGAACTAGCAACCGCGTCGCTGATGCTATGGCCGCAGCTGCATCTCTCCTGCCCTGGGAGTTAGATGACGAATATGCGACTATCATTATTCGTCGACTCCAGGAACCCGCTTCAAATAAGTCATGCTTAGAGCCTTTGGATGTGTTTCTAATCAATGAAACTACTCCTGAACCTTGGTACACGGACATATTTGATTTTCTCCAAAATGGGACTTTCCTTGACAATTCTAATAGAAACCAGCGTCGGTTATTACGTAGACGAGCAAGTCGATTTGTAATAATTGGTAATACTTTATATAGGAGATCTTTTGAAGGTATCCTATTAAGATGTTTTAACTTAGAAGAGTCTAAATCAGCCTTGAGTGAAGCCCACGATGGATCTTGTGGAGGACACTTTAGTGGTAGTGCCATTGCTAAAAAGCTCCTTCGGATAGGATACTTTTGGCCTACCATGGAAATGGATGCACATGAGTATGTGCGCCATTGCGACAAGTGTCAAAAACATGTTGACCTTGTCCATGCGCCTGCACAAGAGTTGCAGGCTATTTCATCTCCTTGGCCCTTTTCTAAATGGGGCTTGGATATTATTGGCAAAATCAATCCTGTGTCTTTTGATGGACACAAGTTCATCATAACTGCCACTGAGTATTTCACGAAGTGGGTCGAAGCCATGCCTTTAGCTTCTTGCACCGGCACACAAGTTTCTAAATTTATTTTTAATCAAATCATTTGCAGGTTCGAAATCCCTGCCAACCTCATCTCTGACAATGGAACTCCTTTCAAAAATAAAGATGTTAAAAAATTATGTCAAAAATACAAGATTCAACATCGTTGGTCCACTCCCTATTATCCTCAGGGTAATGGTCAAGCAAAAGCTTCTAACAAAACTTTAATCAAAATTCTCAAAAGATTAGTCAATAAAATTGGCCGTGACTAGCATATTCAATTATATCCAGCCTTGTGGGCCTATCGAACTAGTGTTCGAACTCCCACGGGAACTTCACCATTTGTTTTGGTGTATGGTGCTGAAGCAGTTTTTCCATTTGAATTGGAAGTTCCTTCTTTGGCTCTACTACTTCAAGACACCGAAGTAGGAGATGAATATCGTGCTGGCAGACTCAGTCAGCTGGAACTCCTAGATGAAAAACACATCAATGCTTTGGAGCATCTCCGTGCTTACCAAAACAAGCTTAAAAGATCATATGCTAAGAAAGTTCGTCATCGATCCTTTGAGATTGGCGACCTTGTTTTAAAAGAAAATCAAAAAAATACAAATGCAACCAAAGAACTTAAAGGTAAATTTGAGCCCAACTGGCTTGGACCATACATTATTACTGCAAAATTTGAATCAGGAGCATATAAATTATCTACCTTAGATGGTAAAGAACTTAAAGAACCCATGAATATTTTGCATCTTAAACGTTACTATGCATAAATTTGGTCATTTCATCCATGTATATATTTGTTCAAAACTACTATCTTGTATTTCTTTCAATTTACCCAAAAACACCAAAAACATTCATAAATCTCCAAAAATCTTCAAAAATTATCTATTGCATTTATTTAAAGCACTTGTTAAAATTTCTGCTCAAAATCAAAAATCAAATCAAAATCAAAATAAAAATCTAAAAACAACTATATGCTTGACTCTTTCGAAACCAAAACAATATACAGAAGAAAGAGAGAGTCAACATTCTCCAAACTTTCTCACAAATCATTTATATATATTTTCTTACAATTATTGCAGTTATATGTTTCAAATTATTTTTGGATAAATTAGCATTTATTTTGAATCCCTCACTTGCACACTCACAAAAATAAATATCTTGATTTTATCTGGCATGATTACTAATCTCTCTTATATCAAAGTCCACAAAATTCAATTAAATAAAGTTTGAGCATAGAGAATTGATCTTGTTATTTACTTAAACCAAACACATCTTTTCACAATAAAATGATTATATTTGTAATTTCCATGTTTTGCTACATAGTAGACGTGATTTCTTAAGCGAAAAGTTTCCCCTGCTATCCTATCATGCACATGGTCTAGAATCTTTGAGAATTGGCAAAAGGACAAGCTCACCCCTACCCATAATAAAAATCCCTTGCTCTACAGCTAATCCGAGCAAGTATCCCTAGCAAAGAAAAAGAAAAAGAGAAGAAAAATTCAAGAAAGAAGAGAAAAGAAAAATGTTATTTCAGCAATGTTCCAAGCATTATCAAGCAAAAGAAATACTAAAAGAAAAATAAGCAAAGTTCAAAAGAAAGCAAGAAAGCAATAAAATCCCTTTCCCTACCCTTTGAAAAGAAAAGAAGGGTTGATGAGCTTGAATCCCTGGAATTCTCAATTATTCGAAAGCGTGAGGTAAGCCCCATAACAGGTGGTTTGTGCCCAACCTCGCTTGGCCTTGGGTAACTCCTAGCGTGGTGATATGTCTGTCACATTAGTGACCTTCTTTTGTACAGACCTATGTCTGCTTATGGATTAGCTAGCTCTTGATAATCCGATCTACATAGTAGCCTAGTATGGTTATATGCATCTACATCATGGTTAATGAACACTTATTTGGTTTCTTCAAATCACTTGTATCATAGTATCTTGCTCACAACTGGTAAATGAACAATGCAATTGCACACACATTTGTATTTGAGAGATTTTGTGTATCATTATGATAAATCAAGATCAGAAATGAATGCACATATGCACATGGGATTCCTTATAAATCTAACTTTTGTCTTCAAAATACTTTGAAATATTATTTTTGCAACTTGTTTGGAATAATCAAGTACAATTATTTTTCACAAAGACAACTATAGAATTAGAAAAATAAAAAATTTCTTTCAAAATACACAAATCAAATAATATATATCTGATTGACTTTCGCGACGATGGTATAGTTTCAAAACCAAGATTGGAATTTTATGCCTAGTGCAAGTCCTCATTCTCATATTTTTTGTTCATCAAAAATCAACCATGCAATAAAACTATTTTTTTTTTTGGATTTTCGCGATGATGGTATAAGTCTATACCTACATATTCTATGCCTAGCGCAAACCATTGTAACAATTTTTATTCCCCATTTCTTCAAAATCATGAAAACCATGACTTAATTCATTATGTTACACAAATTTTGCTTTTCAAAAGCAAACACGTTATCATTATTTCATTTCATTATGTCAACCTTCAACTTTGCAATGATGGTATAATTCCTAAGGAATTATTCACAAATTTTATCACACTTAGGAATTTATGCCTAGCCAAAATCATTTTAAAATATTTCATGCATAATATTTTCATGGAAATCTGAAAACAAATCATCATCATCATCATCATCATCATTTGCATCATCACAACAAAGTCTTAAGACAGTCTCTTAAGCACTCTTTTACTTTTTCACAATATTTCTATACTGGGATTAGCTTGACGACCGAGTGAGCGGCGACTCCATGAAATGGTCTATAATAGCGACAATATCCTTTGAAATTATTGTTAAAAGTCCCATTTTATTTTATCAAATCATTGCATCACAAACAACCACTTTGTTACATCAGATTATTTCATTTACAATGTTATAGCATGACATTCAAATTAATATTTCCAACGACATAATTACATCCAATTATCAAATCAATCAATCAAAACATAAAAGCATCATAAACATCACAAAATACATAACATAATACAAGTCATATGATCAAAAATATCTTATATATATATCTCAACAATATATGTATATCATATCAAAAACAATTAAAAACATTTTAATTTTTTGCTTTTTCGCGTTTTTACCTCAAACGTTCGATTTGGGTAAAAACACGGAGGGGGCACCATAGTAAGCTGTCGTACGATTCGACCAAGAATCGTCGCCTAAAAATGGGAATAATTTTTTGCTTTCTCGTAGATCGAGAAGAACTCATTTTTAACGTATTTTCTTCGGAAAATTTGCTAAAGAGAGGGCAAAATGTAGCACCCTAAAATTGGCGCAGTGAAATTATAAAAATTACATTCACCTTAGTAAATAATTTAAAATTCAAATTTAACCTCCCAAACCGCCCGTTAACCGTCGGGAAATCCGTTTCCCCCTTTTTCGCACCATTTTTAGAGGTTGTTTTGACCGTTTGACGATATCGTCGTCGATCAGACGATATCGCCCGCATTTGACGATTTCGTCTAGACTAGGACGTCCAGACAATCTTATCGCAAAACTAAATTTGCATAGTTGGAATCTGTTCCAACGGGTCTCCAATCTGGGCAGAAGCGTGTCTGCGCCGTTGGGACCCTCCCCCGTTGGAGATCTCCCAAATTGGGATGATCTCCAACCTCCTAACTACTCCCCCTAAGCCTATTTAACCTCTAGGATTTTCCCTCCCCAACCCCTGGCTGAAATTTTCTGCAAAGTGATTCCCTCTGCGTCAAAACATCCTAATATTGCTTTTGCACTAGTCCCATAGCAATTTTGTTGCAGGTACATCACTAATTTTCAGTCGGAGCCAGCATCCATCGTCGTCGACGAACCTGTTCAGATCGGAGGCGATCCCGTCAAATGCGAGACGATTTTGTACTGATGCGAGACGATCTCGACTGCAGTCCACATCGAGGCAATCAGTGCCTGGAGTTTGCTTTTCTCAACCTTTTCTTTGTCATTTTATGCTACAAATTAGATCATTTACTTAGTGTTTATATTATTTTGCATTTGGAGTTCACCCATTTAGCTTAGATTGCACATTAAGTTCATGATTTGTTGTTAAAATACAAAAATTTGCTAGGATTGTTGTTTTAAACTATTGCTCAGTATTCATTTTATTATTTGGTGTAATTTGCCTCTGTTAGCATAGTAGGACTTCTTGTATTTTGCATTTGTTTTCTGTCTTGTAGGTCTCTGACGAATTCGTCAGATCTCAGATGATTCTGTTAGTCTCAGATGATTCTGTCAGATTGCAGACGATTCTGTCAGATTGCAGGCGATTCTGTCGAATTCCAGACGATCCAGACTGCTTCAAATGTCAGAATCTTCTTCAGACATCCGGATCAGGTATTCCCCATTTTCCTCTTGTAAATTCTCTGTTTTTTGCTATTTTAATCTGTTTGCTGTATTCATGAAAGTTGCATTTTCATGTAGTTTAATTTAGATTCATTCGGCCAAACCTAGGACTTGAATGCTTAAGGTTAAAACGAACTCATCTAAACACATTCCAAAACCTAGGCATGGAAACTGCCGCCAAATGTTTCCTGGTGAACCCACCATCCATCGAAAAATCACCAAAATACACCTCCCTTGAGAGGCGGGACCTTCGCAAAGTCCTCTCAGTCCAAGGTACCGCACCATCCTTTTCCCATCCTCCTTTCGGGTGCGGATCCTATAGCCTGAAGGTAGGGATGCGAAAAATTTGGAGCGATACAAATGGCAGTATCCCCGCTGTTTCCATATTCAATTTTCCCTACCATAATACAAAACTTCATATCATCCTAACATCATCCATATTCATGAGAACTGTGTTC
Organism: Wollemia nobilis; assembly: GCA_028583015.1. Lineage (NCBI taxonomy): Eukaryota > Viridiplantae > Streptophyta > Pinopsida > Araucariales > Araucariaceae > Wollemia > Wollemia nobilis. The sequence continues at coordinate 4,892,578 of JAQPPZ010002068.1, forward strand.
ACCATCATAACAATAGCAGATGAACTCAGCAAAATTTTAGCTCTTTGAGATCTGTTATGAGGTCATTGAATGGTTTCGATGGTTTAAAGTTACCAACAAGAGCAAGCCTCCAGATGCATTCAGGTCGGTCTTCTCTGCACAAAGGCAGATGTATCATGTCATCCAAAAAAATTATCAGGGAATTTAACACAACCAGAGAAGAAAATAAAACTAGGTGTTTGCGATGTGAAACTGTAACTGCAAGAGACAAAACCTTTTTGGATATCAGTTTTTATATAGAACAAAACAATTCTATTACAAGCTATCTCCGTAACTTCACCTCAACTGAGACTCTCAATGCTGAGGACAAGTTCTTCTGTGACAAGTACTGCAGTTGGCAAGAAGCACAAACGCGAATTAAAATCAATATTCCACCTCAAATTCTTGTTATCCACTTGAAATGTTTTAAATTTATCGAACAGCTCGAGTGATATAAAAAGCTTTCTTACTGTGTTGTATTTCCTATGGAGCTCAAGCTATGGAACACAACTGATAATGCTCCCAGTTCAGATGTGGAATATTCACTTTTTGCAGTTGTGGTTCATGTTGCAGTGGTCCAAATAATGGGCACTATGTTAGCCTTGTAAAAAGCCATAATCACTGGCTCTTTTTTGATGACGAGAATGTAGAAATTATTGACGAGTCTGTTGTGCAAACATTTTTTGGCTCGACAACAGAGTATACAAACAACATAGATCATGGTTATATCTTGTTTTATGAGAGTCTAGACTACAATATACTATGTAAGTGATATATAAAAGTGATATACTATGTAAGTGATATACAATATATCACTAATAAAATGCACTAGTGGCTGATCGAAAGGGGCTCGCACAAAGTGCAAACAACACTTATTGAAGCATATACCAAGTTACTTGCCCCGGAGCTTTCACGGAAAGACGTTTGGAGAATTACAAAATGGAGTTCCAAGTCAATTTCAGCTTTGAGGACAAAGCTATTTTCAAGAGGGGTGGAATGTTAGGATCCTATCCTAACATTAATTAATAATCTTAATAATAATAATATATTATATCCTATGGTCATAATAATAAAATAATATAATAATTAATTATATTATTTATTATATTATTATAAGATTAGGGTTAGGAAGCATTGCAACCTTTCACATATAACCTAGAGGGGTATAAAACATTGTAAGAACTTATCATTCAATCATCCATGAATATAAAATATAATATAATTTATTGAAGGGACTTCCCGACAATATCAAAAGGCGATTCTTTTAGATTTAGGTTATTTATTATTTATTTATCATTTTATGTGCTAGGAACCCTAGGTTCCTACCATAATTTTTCCTTCGCCTAGATTCTTTCACGCGTTGCTCCTACTCAAAAATCGATTTATCCTAGGGTTGAAACCCTTACTCTTCGAACAAAGCTAAAACCTAGCTTTAATACCAAATGAAGAGAAATAATACCTCAATAAACAAAATATAAAATAGCAGTAAGTGTAGAATAAAAGGAAAAATAGAGAAGAAGAAACACATTACACAAGCATTTATCTTGGGAAACTTTTTCAAGAAAAAATCCAACAAGAATATTTCCTTATTATATAAGCTTGACCGTCTCCAATAAAATAATATCCTTATCCATGTTTCACTTGCTCTTGTTTGCAATTACATTGCTTGTGCATTTCACCCCCAAAACCCTCGTTTAAGTGTTGATTTATATACCAACAATACAAGAAGGGGAATTACAATACCATGGACGCAAATCCATTGGCCAACTATACATTAATTCGAAACCATCCATATGGGTCTAAAAAATAACTTAAACCCCCTAAAAATATTCCCTAGGGGCTATCACCCTCGAACCCTCAAATAGGGATTGCTGATCCTGTACCCTTGCTTGGGGCCTAGCCTAGCCTCGAACCCCAATGAGTATAGTGGTAAAGTGTCCAGTCCTCTTAGAGTTAACCCCACCTAATAACATGGAAAATATTCAACACAATTCCAACAGAGTGGTGGGGGTTATTTATACCAATACCAAAATTCCAAATACATAAATGAAGTTAACCTTAAGCCAACATAACAAGAGATAATTTAAGGCTAATTATAAGTTTATAAGGTGGATTTAATCATAAGAAGGTTAACCACAACCCATAGGGCTTATGTAATAAAACATTATAATAATTTCAATACATTGTATAATGAATGCCATTAGGTCTATCTAATATTATACCATAAGTGTCAACCTTGGCCATGAATCAGATTTCACTTTCAACACCCCCTCATAATTTGAGCTAAGGGGCCAATGAGAGAAGATATTAGTAAAAGTAATCTCCCCATAATGGATGCTCTAGCGGGCCTTCGTATTTTGAGGTAAACTCATCTGGATCCCCCTCATCATTTGAAATATTTTGCTATAAAATACTTCTTTTACAAGAGTCTCCTTAGGCTAGACCATAGTCATCACTATCACTATCAAACACTTCCACACATATCCAAAAAATACTTCTTTTAGGACCTCAAATGAAGAAGAAAAGTCAAGATCACCACCTCCTTTAAAGATAAATTCCTTTAATCTTTCATGGTTGCATATAGTATAACTTAAAGGCGCAACTTTTTCTCTTATAATATACATCACCCTATTTAAATACTTTCTCTTGCCCTTGGGCCACATTATTTTATTCATTAACAAAGGCTTTGCAAGAATCTATTTAAAATAAGAGCTATAACAAACTTTTGAGAGTACCTAGACAAGAAATAGAAGAAGAAAGGGATCACAAAAGATTAGATCTTTATAAATAATCTAGATCAATCGCCCAAAGGGGGAAGATGGATTGACTAGAGCAACTCCTGAATCTTTTTCCTATAAGCCTCCAAAAGGCTCAAAATCTATTATAATTGTCACAAATCCAACTATGCATCCAAAAAATTAGAGCAAAGATTTTGATTACATAGAGTATGATGAATTTGCTCTTTCAAAACAAGGTAATAGGATTTGAGGATTATTCCACACAATTCACCCCCTAACACTAAAACATGTCTATAATTTCATGCCACTAATACATAGAGCTTGAAAAAATATGCAATATAAAAAAAGCCTAAACTAATGCCATTGATGCGTAGAGCTTGAAAAACTATGCAACCTAAAAAAATACCTCAAAATGCTTATGTATGCAAAAATCACAACCTTCAAACTTTTTGACCTAATAACCCCCCCAAAATACAAAACTTAAAACCTCAAACTTTAGAAAAATATCAATAAATCCTAATCTACCACTTAATAGCCACTCATATGTTGGTGATAACCACATATTTTATGCCACTTGGTTGCATTTGATTTATTGGAACCTTGTCACTCATAGTTTGATTGGCTAAAACAAAATATAAATATTAAAAAATGTATTCTCTGTATAGATTCCATCTTAGTTGATTGAATGATGTGTAAGTTAAGGTCATTTAAAAAAATAAAAGACTTTGGAGCTGGTTCAAATGCATGACCTTTGACTCTGATAATTTTGCCATTGTCCTTCTGTCATTATGCCAACTACCATTGATGTGAGGATGAAATGATCTTCTCCTTGAAGATAGCTCATCACAACAAAAGATGCAAAAAGCAAAATAGTTCTTTGCTCATGTCAAAGCAAAATGGAGGTAAAAAAGCAAACTCTTAACCTTGTTTTTCAGAGTCTTATGCTCTCCTTCATTAACCATTACTACTTTGATTGATATCAGGTTGAAAGGAAGCACCCCACCTTGATGAGTACATTCTCATAATTCTAAGCAAAAAATATGCACAATCCAAAGTGTAAGACAATAATATATCCATGGTGGCCATTACTACGAGTTAGTCTGAGAGTTGCATTTTATGCCTATATCCTCTTTGATCTGAGTTATAAAAAGTTAAAACCATAAAGAGCACAAATCCCTCATAATAAGGATACAAACCGAGCCTACCATATTTGCAATTTTAGCATGCCATTAATTCTGTAAAGTCAATGGCCTTCACAATGCAAATAAGCAATCGATTCAAGGGTTTGACTATGGTTCGTCTTATTGTGTTAGTGAAAATGAGGGAAAAAGAGATGATGCACTTTCAAAATTTGAAAATATTCCCTCGAAAACATCATTTAAAAAATGGTGTAACAGAGATGAAAAATTATATTTTTGCCAATGCCTCTTAAGTCATACCTAACTTGTGAAGCATTGAATGATAATTCATCCTTGAATTTGAAGGAAGAATTAGAGGCTCTAAGTTAACCTTCTATGTGACCAAGTGTTGCTAAGTTAACCTTCTGTTACATCATTTAAAAATGGTGTAACAGAGATGAAAAAATATATTTTTGCCAATGCCTCTTAAGTCATACCTGCTCTGATATGACGGTGGAATTTATAATATTTTCAAAAAATGAACAGAAGCAAGCCATCCTCTCAAATCTTATATAGAAAGTGTAAAAAGACAAAAGAAAGAAAAAGAAGCACAAAGATTTGGTGGCACCCGTAGGCACCATAAATAATTATTGCATCATTTGTAAATAACAACATTCACAACACTTTGATAAACAAAATGAAGAGTGTTAGGAGATATTTATACAAATACCAAAACCTACATAAATGAACATAACCTTCCGCTAACATAACAAGAGAGACTTTAAGGTTAATTATAAGTTTATAAGGTGGGTTTGATCATAACAATGTTAACCATGACCCATATACAATGTCAACCTTAGCCATGACTCAAATTACATTTTCAACAATTATAGGATTTTGAATATATGAAAGGTCATCTACAATAATAGAGTTAACATAAAGATCTGCTTTAGTTTATGGTAAAATGAAAATATCCAAAAATTAAATCTATCAAAATTAATTTTTATGATGTTTCCAAAGGAAATCCAATGAAAGTTGGTGGAGGTCAGACTTTCAAAATAATGAAGATAAAATTATCTTCACTAAAATCATATGGAATTTCAAGTAAAAACAACTCAGAAGTTAGGTCACTTCTTATAAGGAGTAATATTTCAATTAATAAAGGATAAGAATGTATTTTAATTTACGACGATTTACAAATTATCATTAATACTATCAACAAAAATGGATATAGGGATTGAATAATAATAATATTATTGTTGATGTTCACCAACTACTATTGGAAGTCGTCTTTTGAAAATATGAGTATATCTATAAAGAAGAAAACTAGTAGCAAATAAGCCAATTACAAAGTTAATCTTCATCTTAACACAATTGAAATTTAAAAATTAACTAGCCAAATGAGACTTTATCCCTTAATAGAAATAATGTGATAGTGTTGGTTGTGGAGAAATAATAATTTGAAGAATACGAAAAAAAACATATTCAATGGAAAGAGAAATAAATAAATAATATCTTAGATAAAAAGACAGGTTGTTGTGTGCAGTCCCTGTGGTTTGAACCTTGCGCTTGCCACTTACTAAAAATAGTGGTTGTACCAACACTCCTATGTAAAAAAAAAAAAAAAATAGGTTGGTTGTGGAGAAATGATAATTTGAAGAAGACAAAAAAAACATATTCAATAGAAAGAGAAATAAATAAATAATATCTTAGATAAACAAAACAAATTAAATAAGATTTAGTCAACTTAACAACAAATATAAAATTTTGTTATTTAGATGAAATAATCTCTAATAAAGCCAAACATGGCCTATAAAAAAACAATATTTCATTATTATACCATGTGTATTCATAAATAGTACTTGTACAAACTAAAAATTTAAAACACATCTTTATAAGTTAAATATTTTGCCATCATCTATAGGTAAAAATAATTAATTAAGATAAATTTGATTTAGCAATTTGTTTTTATGAGAACTTTTATAAATTACATCAACAACCAACCCACCTTCAAAAGGTTTGAACACAAAACCACTTAAGACACAACCATCATCTTAATCACTGCTTATCACCATTACCCAATTTATTTTACTTCGTTTATATGTGTATATACACTTGGTTTTACATTGTATTATGGGAAGAGCGAGCGACAGTGAGCAAACAAGCCGTTACAGTTCCAGTCAAATCATGTCAAGAAGAGCGAAGACGAAATAAATGATTTTTAGACGACGTTTGACCCTATAAAGCCAAGAAACCACCTTAAAGAAACCACATTAAAGGACATATTTAGAGCCAACACTAAGTAGGTAGTGGCAGGAGGGCGACGGTTCTACATTTGGGTCTTTCAACATTGATAGCAGGTCTCTCTTTTTACAACCCTTGCCAGATCAGGATCAAAATGCAGGAGGTAGGCCAATACCCATTTCATATCTTCCTGTAGATCAGTGTTTGCTTATATATATTTTTAAATTAAGACAAAATTATATTCTATTTCTCTGAGAAAATCTTGTTGGCTTTTTACTCTTTTCTTTATGAAGGGTTTAATTGGGCTGGAAATGGGATCAGGTTTTCCTGTAGCGGATGTTGGTTTATTGATTGATGCAATGCCCAATTCATTTGTAACAGGGTGGAGGAGTTGAGACTGAGGTCACTTGGGAGGACCAGCAGAATATCAATAAGTTTGGCAGGCTCAATAACAGGTTTCATGAGTTGGAGGATGAGATCAAGGCGAAAAGGGTAACATCTTAATTTTTTTTCTTTCTCATTATTGTTTGTGTGTATACTTAAGTTCAGAAGGTATTCATTTTCTGTTGCCAATCCCAAACAAGGGTATTGGCAGTGGGCTTGGAATCACCTTTGGAACCAGAGTTGCTTCTTTTTCTATTCTTTTCCTTATGCTTGAGTCATTCTAGTCGTCTTCTGCGGCTATTATTATTGTTATTTTAATTGTTTATATGGGTTGAAACGGTCTCTCCAAATTATCACTGTTGTCTTACCGTGGGACTTGAATTTTGTTAGGGGGGTCTTATGTCAGAGGAACGCATAAAATTTTAAGCGCGTGTCATAGAGAATTTTTAAGATTGGTTAAGCTGAATTTGGGCCCCTGCCATAAAAATCTTTAATCCATATTATAACTGAAAGAGCCCTCAACCAAACCTCAGATGCCATGTGGTCCTAAAATTTCTTTAGGTGATTTAATTCTCCAGCCCTTCCTCTTAAGCGGCCGCTGATGCTTTCCTGATTAGCAAGATGATTTTTAATCCTATGAGACTCCATGCTCCATGTTTTGAGATCATGTAGGCCCCCACATGGGACCCCTTTCTTAATGCGAATATGATTGTATCCCCTTTACCATTGCTTCACAATGCCTTGCGGTGGACAATTCCAGCCTATTATTCTTTTATGGGTTTAATTTAGCTTTTTTTTCTTTTTTTTCCCAGATTATCCAACATACCAAAATGGTTACTTTTATTTTGAAAAGCAATGTCCAACTCTTAAGTCAAAATTGTAAACTGGATCTGCTTGTTGTGGTGTAGTGGTAAATGCCCTGGGCGCTGGTAGAGGCCGACCCAGGTTCCATTCCCCTTGTCTCCATCCTGCAGATATATGGTATAATTAGGAATGTCCAATGTGCTGGTAGAGGCCGACAAGGCTCCATTCCTCTTATGCCCAACCTGTTGAAAGTGGCATCTCCAAAGGGGTGTTTTCCACTATAAATTAGTTTACCCAGGTGTTGTAGGTGAGTTGGAGAGGAGAGGGCAATCCTCCAAGGGAGGTCCCAGGTTCGAATCTCCACCCTACCAAAAAGCTGAATTGGGTATCCAAAATCCAATTGATAATGTTGGTGCGGGCAGGGCTGGGTGCGACTCCCGGATGACTTTGACGGTATAGAACCCCCTGTTCGTGGTCTCTCAGACCAAAGCGGCCCCGCAAGGGGTTTTTCGCTTAAAAAAAATAAAAATAAATTGTAAACTAGAGACCTTGACAAGGTACCCACTTTCGTAGCCACAATATTGGAAACAGATTTGCTATGGTGTAGTGATATCGGAATCTAGTGAGAGTCAAACTTGTAAGCTTGTAGTCATGGATAGGTAAAAACTTCAATAGTGTAGCCAGCATAGAACTTTTAATGATATGTAAAACCCTTTGACACGGTACTGACTCTATAACTCATACAGATCACTTAAATCTTAGCACAATTACCACATAATTACGGGGAAAATGTACATCATGAATTTAACTGCTACTTCATTGACTTTAAACAGTTGATGTCATGAACTGATGTTCAACGAGCAGATATTGTAAGGAAAAATTTGTGGATTACAATGCTTCATGAACCCTTGTTCAGTGAGCATCCAATGCAAGATAAACTTCGTAGATGACAAAAGTTAATGAAGCCATGTTCAATTGACATCCGTTGTAAGGTTAGCTTTATAGATGATGGTGACTGTGCTTCCCTAATTATGCATATTCTCTTATTGTTGCCCTTTTTGTATTATATGCTTCAAGGCAATACTACATAAACTTCAACTGGGGAGTGATCACTTGGAAACTCATCTGGAAATAGTAGGACCAAGCAGTATTGCTGCTCAACTTCAAGGGATACCATTCAAGGGGAATCCAGTTAGGAAACAATTTTTGAGAATCCCATTTGGAAACATGACTTCCAATTTACATTTCTGAACTTATATACATCCACCAATGTCAGAAATGAAATAAAAAATGGCCCTGGGAATTACTTATGGTTTGTGCAGACTTAAAAGATGACCATACTGTTACAAGTTTGGGATAGAAAAATTATATTGAAGATGGGCTTCTCTATGCATGACATAGCCAAGATGATAGTTATTTGCATTGGGGCATGTGCAAGCCTCCTCAACCTTATGTAAGGATGGGAGTATAGGTTCCTCATTTATTGTCATCATACAGAAGAAATTGCATCCAACTATGTTAAACAACCAATAATTCTCGTAGAATCCCTCCTCACTGGTCAACTATAGTTATAGGTCATAATATCTCAAATGTGACTCCCGCCCTTCACCATATAAATGAGGTAAAAAATTGAGCAGAAACTCAGGATTTGAAGGGGAAAAAATTTGAATCTCCCTCTTGTGGTATGAGTAAATTTCCCTTAGGTGGTGTGGGTACCAACTTGGGATAAAAAGAATCTGCACTTGCAGTATGTTTTCAGCTTGATGAAGATGCATTCTTCATAGACATGCTCACAGAAAAACTGCTTCCCAGAATGTACACACTACAAAACCTATTTATAGTTAATTTTCCCACTTTAGTTTGTGTGTTTTGGATATGAGATAAGTATTTTTTTTTTCTTTTTACATTTTTGCTATTACAAAAGGTACATTCAATCAACATGAACAGAAAATGGATTATTAAAAATTTCTATTGGACACAAAGGTCATTGAGTAGTATTGAAGCTCGACTATCTTTGAGTACTGTAATAACATATAATGTCGAAGATTATTACAAACCTTAGATCCTCAGTCATAGGCAGTTGAATCCTTCATTGTATCATGTTGAGTAGTATTTTCACCCGATTGTGAAAACACACTCTCCAATAGGATTTGGGTTCCAAATCCCCTCTTGCAAAGAAATTAAACAAGTAACTTCTCCAAGGTCTCCGCTATGTTAGCATTTTGCACAAATAATATTGTTCAATTTGAATGCTTGGAATACCTTAGTGATTGCAAGTAACCGTAAACAAGGGGCACAACTGGTTTATTTTATTTGACACTTCAATGATTGTTCGTTTGATCCGAATGAATTCGATGTGAATCAATATTAATGATAAAACTATTTTGTTTTCAGACTTTGGTAGATTTTCAATTGTTTATTTGAATGACTGTAATTAAAATAAAATTAAATTTCTTGTGAAATAAAAATGCAGAAAAATAAAGAAGTGAAAATAAAATGCAAAGAGAATGGAACTAAAATACATTCAGAATGCGGCAATCCTATTCGACAAAACCGAAGATATGAGGTTTTTTGCATACAACCTAACCTATTGAACCTGCAAACATGCACAATCCAGATAAGCTAAGTGCTGGTTTCTAGGGTTTTAACTACGGTTTCCAGATTTAGACATTCGCATGAAGCAACCAAGACAACTTGCATTAAACTCCATCTATAAGCCTAAAACCGAAAAGGGGAAAGATAAACATTCAATCTTGCATGCAGAGAATAACTCCTTCTTTCTTGCCAATGAGATGCAACTCTCTGTAATTTCTGTATTAAAAATATGTCAGTTTACAACAACAGAAGCTTCCAGTTTATCAAAACCAGAACAAATGAAGGAAAACGCTCCTAAGCAGGCCCAGAATGGCCTATCGCCTTCAGCTCTGCAACTCTGCTCGCAGCGGTTTCCAACCCCGATCTGTCATTCGCTTCGCTTTTAAACTTTCTATTATGGCCCTTTGCTTCGCATTGTGACGCTTTGTTTCATCTCCCCAAATCGCTTCATTTCATCTTCCCACCTCTTTGTTGTTTTGGCTTCTTGCTCGGGTGTGAAACGCTTGGTCTACTCTACTAACTGTAACCGTCGATCCTGAAGCGTTATCATAGCCTCTACGCCTCTGTGCCACGTGTTCAGCGCTTCCCTACATGTTCTATAATGGCCCCCTATAAATCATGACAAAAAATAGCATGTCACGATATCACGACATTTTTATGTATGCAACTTTGCTCCTCTACCTTGCATCGCGAAAATGAGACATGTCGCGATATCGTGACATTTTTTTTACTTGTTCTCTTCATGCATCACAAAAAATGAGACATGTCGTGATATCGCGACATTTTTCTCTTTCGGGCCGTGCAGATGCAACCTGTCGTGAAATCATGACGTTTTTCTCTTTCGGTCTGTGCAGATGCAACCTGTCACGAAATCATGATGTTTTTCTCTTTCGCTCTATCCCGCTGCACTTGTCCGCAAAAACATGACATGTCGCGAAATCGTGACACCCTTTCATTCTGCATCATCTTCTTGCTTTCTGTCGCGAAATCGTGACACTTTTCTTCTACATCCACTTTGGTTGCTTCAGGTCGCGAAACTCCGACATGTCGCGATATCGCGACATTTTCCTTGTTTGCCCTTCATCTTTTTCCTTTATCCTTCGAAAACACATGTCGCGACATCGCGACATTTTACACCTTGCCTTTTGACTGCTTTGACCACGATTTCATGACATGTCGCGATATCATGACATTTTTCACTTTATCTTTCTCTCTCCTCTATGAACCGTGATTTCATGACATGTCACGATATCGTGACATTTTTCACTTTGTCTTTCTCTCTCCTTAACCGCGATTTCATCTCATCTTAATATGTCACATCACGACATTTTCTTCATCTGCTGCATTCTGTTGCTCTTAGCCACGAAAACGCGACATGTCGCGACATCGCGATGCTCTTTCGTTCCACTGTACTTCGCTTGTCTGAGCCGCGAAACGTGACATGTCGCGATATCACGACATTTTTCTTTTTACTTTTGCTATTTTGAACCGCGAAAATGCAACATGTCGCGATATCGCGACACTTTCTTTTTCTGGACAACATTCGCGATATCGCACGATTTTTCATTTTGCGCGGGAGAGCAACATGTCGCGATATCGTGGCGACGTTTTTTCATTTTTGGCGCGCGACGAGAAGGCAACATGTCGCGATATCGACACACTTTTTCATTTTTCCCACTCTTCTTTTCTTTTCAACATGTCGCGATATCGCGACATTTTTCATTTTTTGTTTTTTTCTTTGATCTTTAGCATCTGGGCCACTGCAGTTTTCTTGGAAAGCATGTAAAAAATGTTGGGTCCCCAATTTTGGGGTGTGTTGTGGAGCAACCACAACAAATGGTGACTCTGTTGTCAAATGCTCCTGAGCATTTTGGTGAGAACCTAACCTGGAAGTATACAAACTCGAAAATAGGCGTTAGCACATAAGAAATATAAACAAATGCCAATAGATCAGAAATACATGAATCATCAAAATCATTAAGTATCAGCTCGGTGTGTGCAATGTGTTCCATTTTTATTGTTTGAAATTGATCCACATTCCATTGTCAGTTTTACATGAATGCATATGTGAGGTTGTGAAAGATTTGAGCAGCCTAATAAATGGGCTAGAGATATAACTATCTCGCTTTATAAAAGCTTTAAACCTTTTAATATCATATACAAACATTTAAAATTATCAAACCCTCTTAGGATCAACTATATGTATAATGAATTGATTTATTAGATCCCAAAGTTGGTTATGAGTCACTACTATCTTGAACCCATGTGCAAGTGAAAGTGAAATCAGAGTTTTGGGGAATCGGATTCCCAACCTAAGCGAGATGGGAATTTAACCCTATCCTTACTACTTTGATCTGGAATTCATTACCTCACTTTGAGCAAAATGATTTAACCAGTTATGGATGAAATTGTCAGGCTAGTCTGTCCGTTTGAGCAGTCAGTGGTCTTGCTTTTAGACAAGACATGTTGCCACGCATGAGCATACTCCACTGCCGGTCAGGCGTCTATAGCCCCGGTGAAGATTAACTCCATAATCAATTATTTGGCTTCATTCAATCATTTTTATTTATTTTTTATTTTCTTGGATCTTTGGGATGACTACCCATCCTTGCGAGGGACATGTAGTACGATCCTTCCAATCCAATATTAAGATGAAATGGGCAAAATTAATTTTACTTTTGGACCTTTGGGATGACTACCCATCCTTTGCGAAGGATATGTAGTACGATCCTTCCAATCCAATACTTATGATGAAATGGGAAAAAAAATGAAGCTTTGGGGAATCGGATTCTCAACCTAAGCGAGATGAGAATTATGCCCTATCCTTACTACTCCATGTAGGTCAAATCAGAGCTTTGGGGAATTGGATCCTCAACCTAAGTTCGATGAGGATTTAATCCTATCCTTACTACTCTAGTTTTAGACTTTAAGCTTGATGGAAGTGGTAAAAACCACTGTTTTAAGGATTATGTTGCATGATAGGATAGACACGGAATGCTCCTTTCGCTTGACCTTTCTTCCAAGTACGGTTTTGATCATTTTGCTCAAGATATTTTTTAATGTGCATAGAATGTGCTTGGTTTAAGATAGTTCGGGCATCGCTTCCCAACCTTAGGATTTTTCTCTTTTTTTTTATGTTATAGAATAACCCTAAGAGGATTTGACATGCTTTAATGATTTGTATCTGACATGCATATGCAACTAAGATGGCATGTATATGCAAAGTGGGATGTAATATGAATGCATTGCCTTTTGAATTGCAGATGGAGTATTGCCATAATCTGTAAAACCGGCTACTTCATGCGTCACAAGTTTCAAACGATATTATTTAAACTATTTGTGTTTCTTGTGGAGCTTTCTACCACACAATTCCAATGTTTCATATTTCCCTGATCTAAAGCATAAGTTAACATCTCAAAAAAAAAACAACTTTTTCATCATTTTTTTTTTTTATATATATAAACAAACCAAACATGTCAAATGAAATCAAACACACAACTTAAATCCTAACTAAACTAGCAATCCTAAAAAAAAAAACAAAATTTGAAAATCCATACCAAAACCGAAAAAATATAATACCAATTTCCTACGACTTAAGGGCTAAAATAGTGCTTTAAAACATGCCCATTAACTGGTAACGTCAGATCCTTCCCGTCTAAAGCTCTTAATCTGAAGGTATTTTTCCCTAGGATTTTCGAAACTTGATAAGGGCCTAACCAAAGACAATCAAATTTTTGATGATTCCCCTTTTCTTCATGTCTTTTATCCCATAGTAGGACCAAATCCGAAATTCTGAAGGACTTAATTTTAGCTCTTTTGTCAAACCATATTTTAACAACCTCTTGGTGTTTACTCATGTGAATCATGGCTTCCTCCCTTTTTTCATCGAGGTGCAGTAAATGACTTAGTCTGGCTTCAGTGTGGTTATCTGTTCCCAAGTATTCTTGCATGAAATGCAGGGTTTGCAGCTTCAAGTTTGCAGGAAAGATTGGGTCTTGTCCATAGACCAAATGATAGGGTGTATTTCCTATTGAGTCTTTTATTCTGGTCCTATCTGCCCAAAGAGCAAACTTTAACTGGTTGTGCCAATCTCGAGGGTTCTCTTCCAGTAATTTCTTAATGATATTCAACAAATTTTTGTTTGAGGATTCTGCCAAACCATTTCCTTGCGGGTAATAGTTAGATGCAAATTTTAAATTTACCCTATTGTCATATGCCCAATTTGCAAATTGAGTAGAGACAAAAGCTTTACCATTATCACTAACAATAGAATCGGGCATTCCGAATCTTGTTATGATGTGATCCTCGAGGAATTTTATTACAACATCTGTAGTGGCATGTTTTGTAGGAACTGCTTCTGTCCACCTTGTACAATAATCTGTAGCTGTTAGTATGAATTTATGGGAATCTAAAGAATTTGGGTTAATAACCCCAATGAAATCTAATCCCCATTGTGCGAATGGTCTCATCTGAACTACAGGTTGTAATGGCATGGCTGCGTTTCTTTCTCTGTTGGCAGCTACTTGACAAATGTGGCAAGATCGTACATGAGCATGTGCATCTTTAAAAATGTGAGGCCAATAGTATCCTGCTCTCAGGATTTGATGCGCTGTAGCATTTGCCGCACCATGGCCAGTTCCATATTTCCCATGAAATTCCTGCAGAACCTTGGCAACTTCTTCTTTATTCAGGCATCTCAAGTAAATCCCCTCGTGGTTTTTTCTGTAAAGAACACCAGATCTAATCAGATAATTAACAGATTTAAGTCTTAAAGCCCTTCTTTGAGTGGAATTCAAATTGGATGGGCACTTACCATTTAATAGAAAATGTACAATGTCAACATACCAGTCATCTTTAGAAATGTATTCTGCATTTGAATATTGGCATGTCGTTTGCGGATTATTCTCAGCAATCGTCTTCACAAGTCCCTGTCCTCGAACTAGTTTCATGGGTTGGATTTCAAGATCAAATTCTTGGATAGTAGAAATCCATTTACCTCTTTTCTCACCTAGCTCGTTCTGTAAAAACATAGTTTTGATAGCAGGGTCGGGCACAATGGCAAAAACTCTGCTGTGCACAATGTAATGTCAAAATTTTTTTACCGTTTTAAAGAGTGCGTACATCTGCTTATCGAGGATAGAATACCTCAATTGAGCATCTTTTAAAGGAGCACTTAAAAATGCTATGGGATTTTCTGCGCTATCCTCACCTTTTTGGGTCAAGACACTCGCAAAAGAGTGTTCCGATGCGAAAGCATAAATATAGAAAGGTTTAGCATAGTTTGGACTTATGAGGGCAGGGGCTCTGGAAATGGCATCCTTAATGTTTTGAAAGGCCACCCTACTTTCCTCGTTCCATCTGACATCTACATCCTTCTTGAGCATCTTGTTCAACGGTTTGGCTATCTCAGTGAAGCTTGAAATAAACTTCCTCACAAAATTAATTTGCCCGAAGAAAGATCTCAACTCCTTTTTACTACCCGGGAGAGGCAAGTTTTGGATAGCTTCTATCCTTTCTCGGGTCAATGGATATACCTTCTTTTGAAATGATGTGACCAAGTAGTCTTCCTTCTGTTACTCCAAAGATGCATTTTTTGGGATTTAAAGAAATTCCATGCTCTCTGCATCTTTGAAGAACCTTTTTCAAATCCTTGACATGGTCTTCTCTTTTCTTTGAAAATACTTGGAATATCATCCACATACACAATGATACACTTGCCTATAAGCCCATTGAATGCATAGTCCATGGCGCGTTGAAATGTTGCACCAGCATTTAACAATCCAAACGACATTCTTCCGTAGGCAAATGTCCCCCATTTGGTTGTGAAGGCTGTTTTCATCCTGTCATTGGGATGAATAAGAATTTGGTTATATCCAGAATATCCATCAAGAAAAGACATCATTTCAGATCCATTCATCTGTTTGTAAAATTTCATCAATGGATGGCAATGGATAGTTATCCTTTTGAGAGGCCTTGTTAAGATTTCGAAAATCTATACATAGCCTAATCTCTCCGCTCTTCTTTCTTACTTGGAACGAGGTTAGCAACCCAGGTTGAGTGCCTAACAGGAAAAATAATCTTTGCTTCCAATAATCTCTTGACCTCCTTTTCTATTAAGGGCTCCAATAGCGGGTTAACAACTCGTTGTCTTTGTCTCGAAAGGCTTGGAGTCCGGCTTTAGAGGGATGGTATGTGTAATGACGTTTTGGTTGTATGTTTTCAATTCGTTATAATTCCAAGCAATGCAATCCACGTAGTGTTTTAGTGCATGTATTATATTTTCTCTTTCTTCAGCTGTACATGCCTTTGCGATGTACACTTCCCGTGGATTGTCTGCACTCCCTAGATTAATTAGATCACATGCATCTTTGGGGAGTGGAACCTTTTTTTCTTTTCTGGCCTTGTATCCCATATCGAACATTTTCTCCAATGAAACTATGTCTTTAGGTATTTTGTTGGATTGACATGTAGTTTCACTTTCGTTTTCTCGCTTCTTCTTGCCATCTTTGCTCCTCATCAATCACCTGGTTTTCAAAAATACCCGAGTTCGTGACAAATTTGAATATGTGTCTGTCGTTTTCAAAAACTTGGAAATTCTTGACATTATCGGTATCGATGGACAAGGAACTAATTCGATAGAAAACTTTTTACACATTTTTATATCAACTGGATTTAACATGCCCACGACGATTGCAAGAGAATCTGCTATGCGATTTCCTTTTCTAGAAATAAGGGCTATATTGAAAGCGTCGAATTCCTCAATGAGGTCCATTACCCTAGTTCTATAAAGGCTCGGTCTCTTATCGTGGCATGTATATTGTCCTTTAATCTGTTTGACTACCAGTTCAGAATCTCCCAATACTTTCAAGCATTTAACCTTTTTGCTCAACGCCAATTGTAAACCAAAAATTAGTGCTTCATATTCTGCCATGTTGTTCGTGCAAGGAAATTGCAGTCTATAAGCAGCCAATAATGGTTTACTTCCCGGGCAAGTGAGCTCGACTCCGGCTCCTGCTCCCTGTTTGGATTTGGATCCATCAAACCTAAGCAACCATATGAAATTATTTCCCTCAAGAGAGCTACCATGAAATGTTTCCCTTTTAGGCTCTTCGGTAGCTTCTTCAACATCAAATGCATAAACCCCCAACTCTGGTTCAGAAAACTGAACTTCATTTGGCTTATTAAATTCTGTTATGATTTCCTTAAGCCTCGGTTCATTTTCTACTCTGATTTGATTCGCGATTCCTTTCCAGGGTAGCCACATATGTGAGCAATCGGTTGAAAAATAGCCGTTCAAAGTTTTCATCCAATCCCTTGCAAGTAGCATTCCATATCTACTTGGGATATTAACAACCAGAATGTCGACCACTTGTTGGACCCTGGGTTCAGAATTTAGTTGAATTTTGACATCATATAGGGTCCCTACCACATTTACCTCAGATCGGTCCAATTGCAAAACCTTGCATTTGGATGAAACAGGCTGTAGGCCTAGCATTTGACATATCTCTCAAGGCATGAGATTGCTCGTGGCACCCGTGTCTACCAAAAAATTATGCAAATTCTTACCAAGTAATTCTCGAGTCAATAAAAATGGCGGGACATCCCGTCTCTCCTTTCGTAAAATCAAATGAGACTCAACTTCCTTTCCCTTCCATACTTGATTAGGTGAGTCCAGAGCCTTTATCAATGCTTCTTTTTGGCCAGGCAACCTCGGCCGCCTCTAAAAATGAAAGGCTCGACTTAGATTTCCTTAAATCCTCCACTATGTCATATGTTGACCTCTCAAGTTTAACTATCTTTTGCGTGTCATTAGACGTTTCTCTTCTAAGTGGAGGAGGAGGATTATTATCCGCCTTAGTATCCGGAGGAAGGATAGAGTTGTTGGGTGGAGTTGATGATGTTTTAGGGGCTTTGAATTTACTTCTCAAATGATATCCGTGATTCCCCTTTCTAAACTCTCGAAAAGCTTGCACCTCCTGTTCCAAAATTTCATCTTCCTCTTCCTCACTCTCACCTTCTTGACGGTATAAAGTTTCCACCACCATAATGTTGTCATCTTGATGTTGGGGTGGACCATCATTTGGCACAAGTTCCAGGTCATCTACTTGGGCTTGGAGACAATGAGTGTATCTTGCGATTTCAGGACAATTCCTCTCATTGTGCTCCTTTGTATTGTGCAATCTGCACCCCTTTTCCCATGCAAAATCAAAAATATTCAGAAGGGAACTGGATTGACTGGGTCCTGTAGAAGTATCTAGTTGATTGGCAATAGGGGCAGGTATGCCTCCATTGTTTGGCTTCGTGTTCCAATGTCTCCCTCTATTGTTAAAATTTTGACTTGGGTGAGGGGCATGGGACTCATACTTTGTTTGTGAACCATGTCGTTACTCAGCTTGTGAACTATCTTCTTGAGCTCTTCAACCTCCGAATAAATCTCTTTCGGTGGAGCTACATTGTTGTTAGTTCCCGTGGGGTTTGCGTAATTGGTGAGATCTTGATTTAACATTTGCGTCGGGTTTTGAGGAACTTGATTCGTATATGGATTCACACTTTGTATCGGCATTGGATTTGGGAAAGGAACTATAGCCTGAGAATTAATTGGGCTGGCTCCTTGCATGGTCGGTTGATTATTCTGCAAAAATGCAAGAACGGGTGGAATGGATGTGATCGGTTGGATCGGAATGGGTGCATAGGCAGGTGCTTGGTGGATATGGTTGCTGATATGGGAAAGCGTTCATGTTTGGCATTTGTGGTGCCATGATTTGGTTGGTCATAGTAGCTTGGCCATATATACCACATTGCCCCATCATAGGCATTTGGGGAAACCCATAACCTTGTGGCGTCATTTGTTGCTCGATGGTCATAGCTTCGTTGTATGCTAAGGCGAGCGTGGTGACTTGAGGATTTCGTCTTGCAAACATTGCTGTCATGGGATCCAATGCCCCAAAATATATTTGCAAGGCCACTGCGGGATCTATGGCAAAATGCCGAACTGCTCTGTTATAGCATTTTTGGAATCTCTGATTAAAGGTTCTGATTGGCTCACCTTGGCCCCTTTTGCAAGTAATGAATTGATTGTAGATGGTTGCGGGATCCAAAGGTGACCTAAACTGATTGACAAAGGCGTTCTCCATTTGTGTCCATGAAGTGATCGAGCCAGTAGGTAGGCAAATATACCATTCATAGGCCACTGGGTCTAGGCTCATGGGAAAAAGTCTGCAAGCCACATCTTCATGTTGAACTTGCAATCTTATCAGAACGTCCCTATAGGCCTGGATATGCTCCTCTACGGTCCTTGGGCCATCTGGTTTATATTTGGGCAAGAATATTTCTATGTTCTTAGGGATTTCATGGATATCCCCTGCAATATTCAAAGGAATATTATTAGCTCCGTACCAAGGAGCTGCCGGAGGTTGGGCCATCTGATTTAAGATTGATGAGGATAACCCTACAAGCGCGGTGGAAATGGTACTGACAATAGGTACCACCGGTGTAGGTCCGTTCGGTGCTTTTGAAACAAAGAGGTCTTCTGTGACAAGGCTGTCTGATGGGTTCACAGCTTGCTTGGTTTTATTTCTTGGAGTCTTACAAGTGAGTGTAAGGTCATGAAATATGGTTTCCCCAATTGTTCTGGACCTAGTTGCGATCCGACGCGGTGGGTCCAGCTTGCCTGACGAAACTCCCGGTACCTCCAAGAGAATCTGCAACACAACAAAAACGCTGCAGTTATAACCGTTACTGAGATTGAAAGAATAACATTAAATCAAAACACATTATTTCTGTATGAACAATCAAACAGCGTTAGAACGATGTATATGAATTTCTTAACAAAATCGAATACAGTAAACCAGTTCAAGCCCTCCTTCTAGCGCCAATCTGTTGAGTAGTATTTTCACCCGATTGTGAAAACACACTCTCCAATAGGATTTGGGTTCCAAATCCCCTCTTGCAAAGAAATTAAACAAGTAACTTCTCCAAGGTCTCCGCTATGTTAGCATTTTGCACAAATAATATTGTTCAATTTGAATGCTTGGAATACCTTAGTGATTGCAAGTAACCGTAAACAAGGGGCACAACTGGTTTATTTTATTTGACACTTCAATGATTGTTCGTTTGATCCGAATGAATTCGATGTGAATCAATATTAATGATAAAACTATTTTGTTTTCAGACTTTGGTAGATTTTCAATTGTTTATTTGAATGATTGTAATTAAAATAAAATTAAATTTCCTGTGAAATAAAAATGCAGAAAAATAAAGAAGTGAAAATAAAATGCAAAGAGAATGGAACTAAAATACATTCAGAATGCGGCAATCCTATTCGACAAAACCGAAGATATGAGGTTTTCTGCATACAACCTAACCTATTGAACCTGCAAACATGCACAATCCAGATAAGCTAAGTGCTGGTTTCTAGGGTTTTAACTACGATTTCCAGATTTAGACATTCGCATGAAGCAACCAAGACAACTTGCATTAAACTCCATCTATAAGCCTAAAACCGGAAAGGGGGAAAGATAAACATTCAATCTTGCATGCAGAGAATAACTCCTTCTTTCTTGCCAATGAGATGCAACTCTCTGTAATTTCTGTATTAAAAATATGTCAGTTTACAACAACAGAAGCTTCCAGTTTATCAAAACCAGAACAAATGAAGGAAAACGCTCCTAAGCAGGCCCAGAATGGCCTATCGCCTTCAGCTCTGCAACTCTGCTCGCAGCGGTTTCCGACCCCTGTATCTGTCATTGGCTTCTGCTTTTAAGCTTTCTAGTATGGCCCTCTGTTTCACTCTGTGACGCTTCATTTCATTTCCCAGGTCTCCATCTCCCCAAATCGCTTCGTTTCGTCTTCCCGCCTCTTTGTTGTTTTGGCTTCTTGCTCGGGTGTGAAACGCTTGGTCTACTCTGCTAACTATAACCGTCGATCCTGAAGCGTTATCATAGCCTCTACGCCTCTGTGCCATGTGTTCAGCGCTTCCCTACACGTTCTGTAATGGCCCCCCATAAATCGTGACAAAAAATAGCATGTCGCGATATCGCGATGTTTTTATGTATGCAACTTTGCTCCTCTACCTGTATCGCGAAAATGAGACATGTCGCGATATCGCGACATTTTTCTGTCAACAGCCTTGTTCGTCTTCATGCATCGCGAAAATGAGACATGTCGCGATATCGCGACATTTTTCTCTTTCGGGCCGCAGATGCAACCTGTCGCGAAATCGCGACGTTTTTCTCTTTCGGGCTGTGCAGATGCAACCTGTCGTGAAATCGCGACGTTTTTCTCTTTCGGGCTGTGCAGATGCAACCTGTCGTGAAATCGCGACGTTTTTCTCTTTCGCTCTATCCCGCTGCACTTGTCCGCAAAAACGCGACATGTCGCGAAATCGCGACACCCTTTCATTCTGCATCATCTTCTTGCTTTCTGTCGCGAAATCGTGACACTTTTCTTCTACATCCACTTTGGTTGCTCTAGGTCGCGAAACTCCGACATGTCGCGATATCGCGACATATTTCCCTTGCTTAGCTTGTAGGTCGCCGCAAATCACGAAAATGAGACAGGTCGCGATTTCGCGACACTTTCTATCTTCATCTTCGTTGTCGTCGACAGATCGCGAAAATGCAACCTGTCGCGATTTCGCGACAATTTCTTTCCTTTATTCCTTTCTCACTTTCCTGCCGTGAAAACCTGACATGTCGCGATATCGCGACATTTTTTCTCCTTGCCCTGTTTTGACTGCTTTGACCGTGATTTCATGACATGTCACGATATCGCGACAATTCTAGCGCCTTATCTTTCTCTCTCCTCTATGAACCGCGATTTCATGACATGTCGCGATATCGCGACATTTTTCACTTTGTCTTTCTCTCTCCTCTTTAACCGCGATTTCATGACATGTCGCGAAACATGACATGTTCATCGCGACAATTTTTGTACTTGGTTGTTTTACCCATCAAACATTGGGAAAACACATGTCGCGATATCGCGACAACTTTGAGTCTTCAACTTAGTTCTGTTCTGCATCGCGAAAATGAGACATGTCGCGATATCGCGACATTTCTGGCATCTTGTTCTGTTTGACCGCTTTGACCGTGATTTCACAGCACGTCGCGAAATCGCGACATTTTCTCATCCTGCTGCATTCTGTTGCTCTTGGCCGCGAAAACGCGACATGTCGCGAAATCGCGACACTTTTCCGTTCCACTGTACTTCGCTTGTCTGAGCCGCGAAAACGTGACATGTCGCGATATCGCGACACTTTTCTTTTTTAGCCGTGACGGAGCAACATGTCGCGATATCGCGACAACTTTTCATTTCTGGCCGCGACGGAGCAACATGTCGTGATATCGCGACAATTTTTCATTTTCGGCCGCGACGGAGCAACATGTCGCGATATCGCGACAACTTTTCATTTCTGGCCGCGACGGAGCAACATGTCGCGATATCGCGACAACTTTCATTTTTGAGCCGCGATAGAGCAACATGTCGCGATATCGCGACAACTTTTCATTTCTTGCTTTCTTCTTTGCTCCTTTATATCTGGGCCACTGCAATCTTCTTGGAAAGTGTGCAAAAAAGGGGGTCCCCAATTTTGGGGTGTGTTGTGGAGCAACCACAACATATCATTAACCGATCAAATGGCAAATGACCAATCAAAGAATAAGAATCGAAAGTCAATCATCAAAGATTTAGTGCATCACAATTTTCTTAGTATAATGTTAGGCATCTATTTCAAGGTGTTTCTGTTGTATTAAGGCTGCCTTCTACTTGATTCAGCAATTTTGAACTGCACCTTTGGAACAACATTCATGTGAGATACTATTGCCTTCAAAATGCACACCAGAATTAATATAATAGGAGAAGTCTCATTAAATACATGTTTTAGGTATGTTATTGCAATTGATTCATTATTTAAAGGTTTACAACACCCTGGCTTATGTTTAAATATCCATGCACAAGTTTATATTCCGTCCATATTTTCATTGTGAGAATTTTATGTGCATGTTTATCAATACTTTGTGTGTGTCTTGACATGTTATGCATCACTTTATAGCCTGTATATTTTATTGAGATTCAATTCAAGTTGAATACAAGGTTAGCAATCATCACTTCGATCTGTTGTAAAAAATATTGTTTGACCTAATTGGCATTATTCTAGTTCAAAAGCATATTTCTGTAGGTGAAAACAACAATATTCATTGTTGTTAACATTTAACACACAGCTAAGACTTATTTGAAAGACATTGTAAAGGGTAAAAGGATAAAGTAGTTTTTAACGTCTGCGAGGCCATAGGCCATATGAGATGGATATTGTTTACCCAATATATGGTTATCCCCAACCATACTCCGGTTACTGAAGCATTGTGTACAACCCTACCCCCCACAGGATTCGAACCTTGGACCTCTATTCAGAGTTCGAAGTCTCCATCGTTAGGCTACTCAAGCTGTAGAAACTCATACCTGTAGCACGGCAGGAGTATTCCACTCTTGGAGGAACAATTTAAATGACAGATTTAATGATCAGCAATGACTGCAGTTATCTCAATATTCAACACTTCAGCCTGCCATTAGGAAAGTCTATCCTGTTCTAGACTGGTTTCCTTCAGTTACAAGCTTATCTCTCCACGCTGTACAACAACTCTATGTAGGGCAATCACATGCACTACACTCACATGTATGGCAGTTCACATCTACGATAGTTCATATGTACTGCACTTCATATGTATGACGGTTCACATGTACGACACTCCTTGTCGGCATGCTCAGACTGTGACTTTAACCCTGCATACAGAACTTGGAAAGAACAACAGATCTACCTATTGCAGCAATAAACCATGTCAACACATACAGGAAACATACAATAGCAATAGATGAAGGATAAATATGAGGAGATCTTGAATTAATAGTAGCCTGTATGATAGAATGCATACAACACTATTTTACGTATGCAGTACGATGCCTGTATAGTATATCTCCTTCCTTGTCAACAACATACTTTGGCCCACAAGACTTGCCCACAACCCCTACAAACAACAACAACATGAATGAATGAGGGAAGGGCCTTATTTATACAACTAAGAGGTAGTTGCATCTTTCAACTACCCAATGAAAGGAAGTTCGACAAATGTGGAACAGCTTCCTACTTAATCTTTAGAGGAAAGTCGTGCAAAACGGGCCTAGACTTTAAATTCCAGCAAGAAAATCCACTTATATCTCACACAACGCAGGAAGCAACATATACCTTGGGAAACCCTTTTGGGAAAAACCTAACAATCAAGGAGCACTCAATAATGTATTATTCAGTGATCAGCAATCTGCTTTTGCAATACAATTATAGAGTATCCACTTCTTCAGTCCCTTTTATTAGCAAGGCTGGAAATAGACCTGCAGTAACACAACTGTCCTGCAGTAACATTACTAACCTGCAGTAACACTGCTGAAATACCAGACTGCCTAATGCATTTTTTCTTTCCTTTATATATGCTCTTAACATAAGACATGAGACAGTCAGGATTTGCAAGGTGTATGACACCTATTCCCAACATTCTCCCACTTGTCATATACCTTGCAAGAGCAAAAGAGAATCACCAACAAAAGAGTGAACTAATTGGTAAAGGGCAGAAACGCCCATACCCTTGCAGCACCATCTAAAATTCTCAGTGCTCACAAGCTTGTCAAAGCATCTGCAATATTTATTGAAGTATCCACCTTCTCAAGCATAACCTTCCTATCCTCCACCATGTCACGAACAAAATGATACTGCACATCAATGTGCTTTGTTTGCGTGTGAAGCGTAGGGTTCTTTGCCAAAGCGATAGCACTTTGACTGTCACAGTTAATTTTTGCTACTCCCTGACTCAGTCCAACATCCGAACACAATTTTTGAAGCTAGACTGCCTTCTTACTGGCATAAGTAGCTGCCATATACTATGCCTATGTCGTGGATAAAGTGACTACAGCCTGCTGCTTGCTCATCCAAGTAATTACACCATCAAACATGCTAAACACATAGCTATTGGTTGACCTCCAGTTGTCAACATCTCCTACCCAATCTAAGTCCACAAATCCTTGTAAGTCTAGCAGCTTGTTTTGGAATTTCTTGGATGTCAAGGATCCCTAATAACAAATAGAGTAATTAGAAGTACCTTGAAGATATCTGAAAACCCTCTTCACTGCTGCCCAGTGATCCTTTCCAAGATTTGCCATAAACCGGCTCAAGACTCCCACTGCTTGGGCAATGTCTGGTCTGGTGCAGACCATAGCATACATGAGGCTCCCAACCGCACTAGCATAGGGTACATGACTCATGTCCTCCATTTCTCCAGGTGTAGGACATTGCTCAACAGAAATTTTTGTTTCCACAAAAATAGGAACACTCAATGGGTTGCAATTCTTCATGTTAAAACGTTGCATAAGAGTCAACATACTTTCTTTGACTTAACCAAAGTTTTCTGTTGGCTTTATCTCTTCTAATCTCCATCCCTAGGATAAACTTAGCAGCCTCTAAATCCTTCATTTCAAATTGTAGTGAAAGCTGAGATTTCAAGACCTTAATGATATCCTTATTGTTATCAATAGCAGCATGTCATCCACATACAAAGTGATAACAATAAAATGACCACCCTCTTGCTTATAATAAACACAGTGATCTGATTTGGATCTAACAAATCCCAACCTCAAAACATAAGAATCCAATTTCTTTTACCGCATTCTAAGAGACTGTTTAAGACCAATGTTACCGGTTCGTTTTGGGTTCGGGTTCAGGTTCGAAGAACCCGGTTCGCCGATATGGCAATTTTTTTTTTGTCTTGGATTCGTTTTGGGTTCGACCGTACAAAAATTAATAAATATATATAAATTTTGAAGTATAATTATAAATTTGTAAGTATTTATTTTTATTTAGTAAATATAATCTATAATTTATATTAAAAGTTAAAAAAAATTATAAACAAATACAAAAATAGCTTAAAAAACTAAAATAAAAGAATTACATTATTTACGTTTAAGTCTACAAATGAGACCTATCTAAATTAAATTATATATTATCATCGAAATATATTACATCATAATATTATAATTTTTTTTATCTTAATTTTAAATATTATAATTAACAATTTTTAATTTATTTATAAAATTCATAATAATTAAATAAATTATAATTTTATTAATGTAAGAATTAAATGTACATCCATTTATAAACAATCGCTAGTCTGCTTAAAGTCGACACAAAACGCTTCACTCTTATTTTCTCTCTCCCTCGTATTATTATTATAATTTTATTTTCGTAGCGTCTTCACTTTATAATATTCAAAGAGACATTTCTTTGTTCATTAAAAAAATAGAAAAAATATATATATATATATATATTTTTGTCGTTTGGTTTACTTCCATGATATGTTATTATATAAAGTCAACATATATCTTAATATAAAGAATTAATGATATTATTATAAATAAGAATTAAGCATTTAAAAAAAAATCAATATCTCGATAGGGAATGGTTACGTAAACGATTAAAAAATATATATATATATATATATATATATATATATATATATATATATATATATTTCCATCCTTTGGTTTACTTCCATGATACTTTATTATATAAAGTCAACATATATCTTATTATAAAAAAATAATGATCTTATTATAAATAAGAATTAAGCATTTAAAAAAAAATCAATATCCACGTGAGTATGGTCTACCAGCAAGGACGCCACTTGTATTATAGGTGATGTGACTCGGGTTCAATCCCCATGTGGATGTGTATAAGAAGTATTTACTAAAAAAAATCAATATGTCAGTAGGGAATGGTTATGTAAACGATTAAAAAATATATATATTTCTGTCGTTTGGTTTACTTCCACGATACTTTATTATATCAAGTCAACATATATCTTATTATAAAGAATTAATGAACTTATTATAAATAAGAATTAAGCATTTAAAAAAAAAATCAATATTTGGGTAGGGAATGGTCACGTAAACGATTAAATTTTATTAAATTTCACCAAGTGTCCAGAGAAAACCCAGCTCTGACGGAATGTTTCCTGTCAAATGATTTCCGAAGAGGCGAAGTGCTCGTAAACTGCGGCAAACGCAGGAATGGAGCCTTCTAGGTTATTGAAAGATAACCGAAGATTCCTTAAGCGAGGAAGGCTTTTTAATTGATAGGGGATGCCGAGAAAAGGAGAGATGGTACCTTGCAAAGCCAAGCTAGAGAGATTAAGAGAAACGACTCTCTGTCTGCGATGAGAACATTGGACACCTGCCCACTTGCAGAAGGAGACATTTGGAGTCCAGTTGTCTAACAAATGAAGAGGATCGACGGTGATTGCAGACTTGAAAGCCAAGAGAGCCTCTTCGTCCGTTGCATTGCTTGTGTGGGGATGGGAATGCAAATCATGGAAGGAGTGGGCAACAATAAGAAAGAGGACGGGAAGGAGAATGCGAAGGAAGAAAAGAGGGGAAAGGGTTATTGAGGCCATTCTCCAAGTGAAGTCGAACAGGACATTCTCCAATTGAGATCCCTTTGAGCGTGTGACAACAGCCATGAAATTCAGCTCACGTGTCGTCTATGAAAGGGTTTTTTCTATATTTTTTCTCTGGATTCTCCTAGGTCTCTTGTTCGTGGATTCTCCCCGGGTCCTTCTAGGGTTCGACCTGCACAAACCCAAACGATCCCGGTCCGCCCAGGCCGAACCCTGGGCGGACCCACAGGCGAACCGGACCAGGAACCGAACGGGGAAGGCCCGTACTCGTATCTGGGGGTCCAGGGGGGCCGAATCGGTAACACTGTTTAAGACCATAAAGAGATTTATTTTAACTTGCAAACTAAGTTTTCCTTGCCCTTTTCCACATAGTGTTCCGACTGTTTCATGTAGATCTCTTCCTCCAAGTCTCCATACAAGAAAGGTGTCTTTACATCCATTTACTCAAACTCAAGATTAAATGCAACAACAACAGATAAAAGGAATCTAATGGATGTAAGTTGTGCAACTGAAGAAAAGATCTCACCAAAATCTATTCCCTTCAATTGGGAATATCCTTTAGCAACCAACCTTGCTTTATACTTATCTACCTTGTCCTCAGAATTGAATTTCTTCTTGAAAACCCATTTGCAGCCAATAAGTTTCCTTCCCTTAGGCAATTGAACTAGGTCCCATGTGCCATTCTTCTTTAGAGCTGCCATCTCCTCATCAATGGCCATCTTCTAGTATTCACTGTCATTCGTCTCCATTGCCTCCTTCACAGTTCTAGCCTCATCAATGTTAGTAGATAAAGCAAAAATACAATTTAAACCAGGTGGGCTATACCTTTTTGGTTGTTGTGTTGGTCTTGTGGACCTCCTAACCCAATGGGGTTGAGGTTGAGGCTTTTGATCCTCATCGGACTTGTCATGACTATCCAAAAGATACTCTTCATTAGGCCCATCATGAGCATTATGCTCATCATCATCATCATGGACACCATCATCTCCATGTGCAATTTCTTTGCTTATTTTTGGTTCAAATTGCACAACTTGTTTTGATGTTTTACTTTGCTGCTTCTCCTTTGAAGAATCTTTGAGCTCCCTAAAGATCGCATCTCGGCTCCAAACAACCTTCTCTGTGACTAGATTCCAAAGCTTGTATCCTTTTATCCCATCGCTGTAGCCAATGAGGATACATTTCTCCGCTTTGTAATCAAGTTTTGATCTCTTTACCTTAGGCACATGCACATATGCCTCACAACCAAACACTCTAAGGTGTCTCAATGAGGGCTTTTTGCCTGTCCAAACCCCCATAGGGGTTTCATCAACAAGAGCTGATGTAGGAGACTTGTTAATCAGGTAACATGCTGTACTAACTGCTTCAGCCCAAAACTTTTGTTCTAGACCAGCACTGCTTAGCATACTCCTAGCCCTCTCCATCAGTGTCCTGTTCATCCTTTTGGCAACTCCATTTTGCTGAGGTGTATAAGGAGTTGAACAGGACACTGATTGAGAGGGCTAGGAGTATGCTAAGCAATGCTGGTCTAGAACAAAAGTTTTGGGCTGAAGCAGTTAGTACAGCATGTAAGACAACTCCTTACATGCTGAGGGGTACTAATTCCATGTTTTTAGCAAAAATTGTCAAATTCTTTGCTACAAAACTCTCCTCCATTGTCTGTTCTAAGAGACTTAATCTTTCTTCCTGTTTGGTTCTTAACAAAAACTTTGAACTCTTTGAACTTAGCAAACACTTCAAATTTTCTCCTTAGAAAATAAATCCATGTCATCTGTGAATGATCATCAATGAAAGATACATAATACAATGATTTAGATAATGAAGGTACATCAATTGGACTACATACATCACTATGCACTAAATCAAGTATATCCATGCATCTATGAGAGCTCGAGTAGAATTTAACTGATTTCTGTTTTCCAATAAGATAATGTTCACAAAACTTGAAATCGAAGGAAACATCATTTATCCCCTCAGCGAGGTTTTTACTCACCAAGGTGTGAAGACCTTTGTCACCATTGTGACCAAGCCTATAAGGCCACAACATAGTCTTACCCGCCGGTAAGTTGCTTTCTGGAACTGATGCATTGTTGCATGCAATCGTCTTAGCATCAAGACAAAATAGTGTCCCATCACATACTCCTTTAGCAAGCACTATTGATCCGTGAACCATAGTGACTTCTCCTTTGTTAAAGATCACTTGCACACCCAAGTCAATCAAACTACTCATAGAAATGAGGTTTTATGCCAAACCAAGAATATGCAAGACATTGGTCAAGGTCTTGATCATGCCATTTGAGAGTTGTAAAGAAACTCTATCTCTACTAGCAACCTTAAGGGACGAGTTGTCCCCCAAATACACACTACCACTATCATCGTCCTTGTACTCTATGAAGTACGCTCGATGTGGTGTCATATGGTATGATGCTCTTGAATCAATTAGCCAAACGCCATCCCTAATGTGAGTGGAAAAGGCAGCCATGAATGCATCTCCTGCATCCTCTCGAGAAGACTTAGAATTGGAATCCTCATTGGATTCATGCTTGTTCTTATGCTTCTTCTCCTTGCAATCTTTCTTCACATGCCCCTTCTTCCCCTAATTCCAACATTTGATCTTTGTTAGAGTGGGAGTCTTGGATCTTCCCTTGGACTTGGACCAGCCAGCTTTCTTCTTCCCCTTGTTCCTTTCTTTGGATCTGCCATGAACAACCAACACATCCTTGATGCCTTCCATGGTTTTCCTTTGCATCTATTCTGAAAGCAAGGTAGAGACTATCTCCTCCATCTTCAACTTGGTACTAGTGGAGCTGATAGCCATTACTATGTTGTCCTAAGAATAGGGTAACGAACATAGTAAAGTGATACACTGGTCCTCCTTGTCCATTTTTACTTTGATGGATCTTAGCTGCGAAATGATAATGTTGAATTTGTTCAAGTGTGCTGCTATGGAATCTCCATCCCCCATCCTTGGGGAATACAATTTTTTCCTCAGGAACAATTTGTTCACAAGGGATTTGGCTTGGTCGATTGAAGCCAACTAGTCTGACAAGATTTTTGTAGTAGGGCACTCACTTACATTCAAGAGCACGAAGTCAGCCAAGCATAACCGAATGAGGCTCCGCGCCTTCTAATCCATCACCATCTTGTCTTCATTCTTTATAGACACAGGTTCTTCCAGAAACAGCAGCCCATAGATCTTTGTCTATGAGCAGATCCTCCATTATAAGCTTCCATAGCTCAAAATTTGTATCGTTGAATTTTTCATTCTCCAATCATGATGTACTTGCCATCTTGAAAATAAAATCACTTCCCCTGTGCACAACTCCCACTCAAACCAAGATTAATAGCAAAAATCATTTTTCCTAACTAAGGATCTCAAAAGCTGGCCAAGCTCTGATACCAAATGAAAGGAAGTTAGACAAATGCAGAACAACTTCCTACTTAATCTTTAGAGGAAAGTAGTGCAAAACAGGCTTAAACTTTCAATTTGAGCAAGCAAAATCACTACCTCGCATAGGAAGCAACATATACCTTGGGAAACTCTTTAGGAAAAATCCCAACAATCAAGGAGCACTCAATAATGTATTATTCGGTAATCAGCAATTTGCTTTTTACAATACAATTACAAAGTATCCACTTCTTCAGTCCCTTTTATCAGCAAGGTTGGAAATAGACCTGCAGTAACACAGCTGTCCTATAGTAACACAACAATCAAGAAGCACTCAAGAATGTATTATTCAGTAATCAACAATCTGTTTTTTACAATATAATTACAGAGTATCCACTTCTTCAGTCCCTTTTATCAGCAAGGTTGTTTCCAGAAACAACAGCCCATAGATCTTTGTTTATGAGTAGATCCTCCATTTTAAGCTTCCATAGCTCAAAATTTGTATCGTTGAATT
The DNA here is from genome assembly GCA_028583015.1 of Wollemia nobilis. Taxonomy (NCBI): domain Eukaryota; kingdom Viridiplantae; phylum Streptophyta; class Pinopsida; order Araucariales; family Araucariaceae; genus Wollemia; species Wollemia nobilis. The sequence goes on from JAQPPZ010002068.1 coordinate 4,923,870, forward strand.
TTTCATTCTCCAATCATGATGTACTTGCCATCTTGAAAATAAAATCACTTCCCCTGTGCACAACTCCCACTCAAACCAAGATTAATAGCAAAAATCCTTTTTCCTAACCAAGGATCTCAAAAGCTGGCCAAGCTCTGATACCAAATGAAAGGAAGTTAGACAAATGCGGAACAACTTCCTATTTAATCTTTAGAGGAAAGTAGTGCAAAACAGGCTTAAAATTTCAATTCGAACAAGCAAAATCACATACCTCACATAGGAAGCATCATATACCTTGGGAAATTCTTTCGGAAAAAACCCAACAATCAAGGAGCATTCAATAATGTATTATTCAGTAATCAACAATTTGCTTTTTACAATACAATTACAGAGTATCCACTTCTTCAGTCCCTTTTATCAGCAAGGTTGGAAATAGACCTGCAGTAACACAGCTGTCCTACAGCAACACAGCAATCAAGAAGCACTCAATAATGTATTATTCAATAATCAACGATCTGCTTTTTACAGGTGTCACTGGAAATAGACCTGAAATAACATAGCTGTCCTGCAGTAACATAATTATGGTCAGTAACATTACTGTCCTGTCCGACAGTAACATTATTGCGGTCAGTAACATTATTGTCAGGAGAGCTGTGTTACTGCAGGTCTATCTCCAGCGTTATGTTACTGCAGGTCTATCTCCAGTGCTATGTTACTACAGGACAGCTGTGTTACTGCAGGTCTATTTCCAGCTGTGTTACTGGAGGACACCCGACACCTCATCATTTTATTAAATTACATTTGACATGCATGTGACTTACATTTACATTTCATTTCATGACTCACTTTATATGATTAGTGACCTGTCCATACATAACTAATACTTCACTTAACATTAAACATTGTCACATACAATTTACATTATGACTTTATAATTTTATTAAGTATACATACGCACATTTCGTCAAACACTTGTGTACAGACTACAAAATAACATGAAATGACAACACTTATTCACTAATTATGCAGACATGTCAATTTACCTGCCTACAATACCAAGTCTATTCAATGCTACTTCAGAGAAAAGAATGTATTCTGGGATGTTCTCTATCGTGGCAACAATTTTCAGTCATCAGACCAAGGCAGGCTATATCTGTTTATCAAATTACATTTTGAAGGAATGATAGCAGCAGCCTACTCACAAATGCAAGTTGAGAATTTAAAGGAAATGCACGTTGAGAATTTAAAGGTATAAGTATTATCTTAAAAGAATCACAATGTAATGGATTTTGGTCTTAATTTCAGTGGCCTTCTTAAGGATCAAACGAACTCCTCTGAACACTTTAAAAGCAGGCTTTTTCTGCTATCTTGCTCTCCAATATTCTCTTTCGCCTCCAGTGCACATGTTATATATGTCTCTTACTGAAAAGAATGGTGAAAATCAAGGAAGTTAAAGGTGGTCTTCACTGGCATCAAATTAAGGTAAGCCCCAATTAGCCAGTTCTTGTTTTCGTGCCATCTACTGCATTTAGATCCAATTGATGTATTTGAATGCCCCTAGGAGTCCCAGATTGTTACTTGTCCATTGAAAAGATCTATATAGAAAGCTTCCTAAGATATGGTCTACTTATTGGGAATATGAATGAGTTTACGTTCAATCACTTGAGTAGCCTATTTGACTGAGAACTTGGAGTGTAATAAATGATTCTTCCCCTTTATTGAAAAATCCAGGGCATTCAGCATATGCTAATGTTTGTGTATGCTTTCCTATGACATTCTTATGAGTTTGAGCTGAATGGACTGAATACTGTTCAGTCAAAATCTTTATTACTGATTGCCTTTACCATTCTTATAATTGTTGCAAAGAGTTTACACCCTGTCATTGTGTTTGGGTTTTGGGACTTATTGGAAAATTTTTATCTTTACATTTTGTCATTCAAATCTATCTTTACAATTCAGCATTCTGCTTTTTAGATTCTCTTTGCTCGTTAAAAATGGTTTCAATCCCTTGTTTGAATTTTTCAGAACATTCATAGCCGTTAAATCTGGGAGATGGCTGCATGGTCTTCTTTCATGTTGCTTCTATTCATGTCACTCTTATGGTTCTATCACTAAAGATTATGTATTAGGCACTGTATTGGAAGAATAGAGGTGGGTAATTGTTCTACTAAAAAGTTTGGAATGCTATTAGTAAAAGTTGGAGAGTGCACCCTGATAATGGGAAGGATGATAAATGGATGCAAAGGAGCCTTACATTCTGGCCGCCTCTCCCCCCCCCCAAGTTGGGGATAGTGAAATTAAATATTGACTGGGGCGCCTGGGCCCAACAGGTGCAGGAGATATTTTTCAGAGATGGTAATGGTCAGATGCTCTATGTGTATGCTCTTTGCCTTCCACCATCCACTTCAAATTGGCAGAGGCAGTTAGTCTGATTACAGGCCTGAGAGTGGCCATTGAGCAAGGTTTTGAGGAATTAATTGTTGAGTGGGGCTCAAAGATTGTAATTGAAGCCTTCTGAAAAGAAAAGTTTGTTAATTGCAGACTTAATACTCACATGGAAGAGTATTTGAACCTCAGGCATCGACTGAGAATCAAAGACTTCTCCCATGCGATTGCAAAAATAATAAGGTAGCCGATAATCTTTCTAACATGGCAACCGACTTGAATATGGTGTATAAATCCTTTCATTTCAATGATATGGAATTATGAGACGTGGTTGCAGATCTATTGTCTCAAGATGTAACCAACTTATGGAAGTAGAACTTTAAAGAGGCATGAGTGGGGCAGGTTTTCAGTGTCAGCATTGTGTTTTGATGTCTGTATATTGTCATTGATGTATTGGGCATTTGCTTTGCCTTGTTTTATTATGGTTAGACAGTTTAGCATAATGGGATCTAAGTATTGTCCTGTTTGTGTTTGTACTTCCGCCAATGGGCATCAGTGATGTACATCCTTTGTTTTGTCTCTAATGGGCGGGGCCCCCAACAGCAGCCCCTTTGAGTTCTAAAAAAGAAAAAGAAAATTATTATAATAAAGGAAAAAGAAAGATGGAGGGTGTGTGAACAAACTTGAGCAAAATAGTTTATTACTTTTCTCTTGAAACTGCATTTAATGCAAAAAATTGACTAATTTTGGCAGTTGACACTGCCTGATTATTTTTGCATCAGCAACAATCAGTGCTGTAGGAAAAACTAACAGTTAATGCAATCAGCTTCATCAAACATCATAAACAACACTGCTGGCTCCAATCAACCATCTAGTGCTGCTTCAGTATGCAACTATCGCTGTAGACAGTTTTTGTATTCTGTCAATCTGCAGCTCTTTTGGCCTGATGATTCTTTATTTGCTGATAATGGTGTTTAATATCTTTCTGGCAAGGCCATTATAGGTGCTCAGCAGCATGGTGTAGGTCTGCAGTGTCATCATTTATCCTGAATGTGATGTTTGAGTATGGTATCTGTTGGTCTACTTTGGAACATGTAAAGCATGATGGAAAATATATACATAACAAAATGCAAAACTTTGTAATAGAAAGATTTCAAATTGGGAGGCTTCTCTACTCTACTTTGCCATGGGGGTGAAAGATACTATAGTTCTAAACTTCTATCTGTGTTTTCATTTGGGGGTGAAAAATGCTACAGTTCTATTTGCATATTGTTCTAGAAAGTTGCCCCCTTCCTTTGGTATGCTATGATATTTACAACCTTTCAAATCAGAGAGCTTTTGTCACAAATGCTGTCAATGTCATCCACAATTGATCCCTCACTTTGTAGTCCTTCATACTGGATTTTCTCTTTGCATAACTAAAAAACAGACCTTGTTTCTTATATTTTTTTAATGGTCCTGTGTAAAAGAATTGTTCATGCTACATGAGGTTAGAGAAAATTCTATACTGATTTGGACATGCACACCCTTCAAAATTTTCGTTCAAATGACTTCCATTGACTCCAAATGAGAGACTTTTTTTTTTTTGACTCCCTTTTAATAAGCTTTCATTATTATTTTTTTAATGGTTATTGGGATTCAAATGGACCCCACCTGTATTACAGCCTGACTGCATTACCATGGTATTTCAACAAACTGCATAGTGATACCATAACAAAGCTTATTATCATGACACTCATGAGACTTGAACCCTCATATGCTCTTTATGAGCCAAACATTCTCACCAGTTGGACTTCAACTTCATGGGCTAAAATGTTAAGGTTCACCCATGGGAATAGAACCTTGGCTTACTATGTGAAACTCATTGGTCCCTGCCAGCTCTCATTATTTTTTTAATTGGTTATATGAGATTGAAATGGGCCCCATACATCATGATTGTCTTACCACGGAAATTACACATCATTTTGTAGGTTTGAACCCTGATCCTTGCCTTAAAAGTCTATGTATTTAACCATTTGAGCTCCTGCCATTTGATAAATAGGAAGGTTATGGGATTTGAACTTTGGTTAAGGGTGTGAAACTCCTCACTTCCCACGACCTTAAACCTGATTGGCAAATGTTAAGGTTCACTCATGATATTTTGAAATTCTTCCTTCCCCACCAGATGATCCAAACCATAGTTGAGAAAATCGGAATCGGGTAGTAAATCGGCTGGTTTAAAAATCGGCAAAGAATCGGAATCGGCAAAAAATCGGCATTTTTTATTGAAAAAACCGAAGAAAATGTAAATTTTCATTGAAAAAAAGCTTTTTCATGCATATCAGCGGCAAAATCGGGATTTTTTGCAGATTTTCTCAGCTATGATCCAAACCCAAATGGATAAACATGTTAAATTCACTGATGGGATTCGAACCTTGGTTTATGTGTGAAACTTCTCACTCCCCACCATTTGTCCTTACCCCATGGGCAAATGTTAAGATTCACCCATGAGATTTGAATCTTAGTTTAAAATGTGAAATTCCTCACTCCCCACTAGTTGCTCTAAACCCTATGGATTTATTAAAAAAAAAAATGTTAAAGGTTCACCCATAGGATTGGAACATTGGTATATGATGTGAAACTCCTCAGTCTTGGCCACTCGCCTCAAATTGCATAGACAAATGCAGAAATTTTTGTCCGTCAACTTTCATCTAATGGTTATAGGAGATTGAAACAGGCCTTACCTGTATTATATGATGACCACGTTACCGCTGTATTATAACAAAATTTTGGCAACTAAGCATATATTACTTAGCAAGATTTGAAACATGGTCTCTGCCTTGAAAGTAACCCTATTTAACCAGTTGAGCTCCTACCATTTGATCACCAGCTTTCGTTCTTTTTTTTTTCTTAATGGATTATATGGGATTGAAATGGGCCGTGCCTATATAACATCAAGACCACATAGTAGTATTGCAACTGCTTGGCAATTATGCATATATTGCTTGGCAATATTTAAAGCTTAGTGTCCTTTATGAAAGTTGAGGAATTTAACCGGTTGAGCTAATGCCATTTGGTCACCAGCTTTCATTCTTACTCTAGTGAGCGAAGCCTTTTTTTTTTTTCACTAGGACTTTTTGGTGCTGCCTATATTAATCATTAAAACACATGCTTAGATTCTTGTAACAAATTGTTTGGAGCTGTTCTACATTGCATTTTATCAACCACCAATCCTAATTGGTTTATATCCACCATTAATAGTTATGCTTGACCTCTTCTTATTCCTACTTTTCAAATAATACATCATTGTATTTTCATTTTGTCTATGATTGCTGATTAGTAATGAGAAAACCAATGATTAACTCAAATTTGTGCATTTTAAAATGTTTTTTCATTTGTAATTTATAATTTTTAAATTTTAAATTTTTTTAGTATTTTTATATAGTCATCCCCTTTCCCATCCCCTCTTTGTCAAAATTTTGGGAGTGTCTTCTAGCCATTCCCTTTTCACACCCACACATTTCCCTGTCCCCATCATAGGTTTAGACTCACTTTCATGGTCCTCAGCAGACAGACCATTCCTTTTGGCCACTGCATGAAGCTTGTACAAGAGATACGCTCTGTAGCCCTCTGTGCAGATAGCATTCTTATTTGGCCACTGCATGAATTTCATATGGTAGATGCCAGATTTCTGGAATGATGATACTGATATGGACCAAAGTGACAATAGTTTCGCATTTCCTTCTATTAAAGCATATACTGTCATGAATGATCCGGTGCACACTATTGTGCATTTTGACATTGCTGCTAGTTGTGTCCATTATGATCCCCCTCCTCTGGCCTCCCATGGAAGTCCTTCATAACACAGCATATAATTAGGTGTCAGACTCCAATTGTGCTAAGGCTAAAAGAGCATTGGTAAGTAGCATTTAAGACATGAAAATACAAACCGTCATATGCTGATATGTTGAATGTTATCATAATTGTTTGTTATCTTAGGTTTGTGACTAGCAGTTTGTAGATAACTGTCTGCCACTGTGCTGAGTTTCTTGCCACATTACACTTACCTTACAAACTTGACCAGTTAGGAATGTATTGAAGATCAACTCTAACTAAATCGAATGCGAATCTTGTTCAATTATTCAAACAGTTTCCTTTAGGAACAAGTCTTGTGTTGATGATTTGTTAGACTCAGATGCACTGTATGCCTTGCTGCTACTTGCATTGTCCTCGTATATTATTTATTTTTCATGATCCTGCTTATTATGCATTTCTGATTTTACACATATAAATGCAAACGTGGACAGGGTTTATTACTGCAACTGCTCTTCACTTTCATATTATGTGGAGTTGCATTTTTGTTGTATATGAAATGGACTAGTCTTTAAGGGTTATTTTACACAAGCGTGCCTGTTATTTTACGGCATAGCCAGAAATTGATTTGTGGCTTTTTTGTGAAATAGGAAATGACAGAAAACCTTGAAGATGCAAGCAATGAACTGATACTGGCCGATGAGGAAATTGTAAGATTTCAGCTTGGTGAAGTTTTTAGCCACATGCCAAAAGAAGAAGTTGAAAACAGATTAGAGACCTTGAAAGAGGAAAACACAAAAGAACTGGAGAAACTGGAGGAAGAAAAAGAATCAGTTTTGTCACAGATGGCAGAGCTAAAGAAGATTCTGTATGGAAAATTCAAGGATTCTATAAATTTGGAAGAGGATTAATGAACAATCTTCTGCAATTTTGATATCTAAGAATGACATTTTTCTTTCATCCCGAACTTCTTTGAGTTCATACATGAGAATTGGGCCCACAACTTACTTGTTCCCTACTTGGGCCATGTTGTAAGATTTGTATTATTTCGTTGCTAGTCTATTGTTCAGAATGCACTTTTATTGGATGCAAATAGAGTATCTTTTCTCAAGAGTAGGGGATTTCCAGTCTAATGGATACCTGTCGAGTGCAAATTGCAATTTGATTACAACCCTTAAACATTACCCAACTGACTATATTATAATGCCTTCCTTACTCTATATGGAGTTTGTCAGTCAGGGTTTGTAATTCTTTGTATGGTAGTTCAATTTTCTTTAGTTGTGATTAGTAGGTTATAGATACTTTTGAATCCTTGCTAATGCTAATGTTCATGCTTAAGGACAAATATCAATCATAACTTGAAGCCTCTTGTTTTATTGCCTTATATAATACCACTATGGAAAAGTTCTGTAGTAGGGATAAGGCTCTGCAACTCTTGTCAAACTGATATGTGACCATTTTTTAACCAACAGGAAGCATTACTGTTCTGTCTTTATTGTTATTAAATTTCTGTTTTCTTTAAGAGCATTTTGTCTTCCAGGGTTTCAAGTTATAAAATGAGTGTTAGTATTCCCTGCATTCTTTTGTAAGTTATTTTTAAAATGTAGCTAGTTATCGTTACACATTGGCTGTGTGTTAAGTTATTGGTCCTCATCTGGGGTCGAGTATGGAATTACAAGGGAGTTTGTTGATCTGATAATCACCTGTAGTCATTTGATAGACGATTTTCTAAGATGATCACTATAATGTTCGTCATCTGGGGGTCAAGTATGGAATTACAAGGGAGTTTGCTGATCTGATAATCACCTGTAGTCATTTGATAGACGATTTTCTAATATATGTTTTGTTATGCTTTGCTGCTACTGCTTATTATTATTGGGGTTGTAGAGCCTGTTTTTCCTTTGGGGGTCTGATCTCACACCTATACTATATTATAACTATGCGCAATGAATGTCGCCTGTTTCCTTCACAGAAGGCCACTAAAGACGATATATTTGGGATAGTCTGTCCTTGTAATTCCATCTATGTTAATATCCGAAAATTAAAAATGTGAAATTTTGAGGTGAAGATTTATTTTTAATGCATGGGATTTAATTTTGCCTGTGCCATGGAAAACTTCGAGTTACTATATTTACGAGTACCTTCCACAAGAAACAAGGAATCTGAATGGCACATAAATATTTTGTAATTGGTTATACGGGATCGAAAGGGACCTTTTATGTATTATATTATTTTAACAAATTACAATGTAATATTACAGCATACTGTGTTATTACTGTAACAATCAATTTTTTGGGTTACACAAGGGAATCGATGACACCTTTTACGGTGTAGGACATCGGATTGTCCTTGGACCCTGCCACTTGCCACTATAAACGCTAGCCTGATGGGTAATACAAAGTCAATGCGACCCCGACCCTCTAGAGACGGGGCAGCAGCCAACCGACAAACACTCAGGTGCTACCTTTTAGACTAATCCCTTCTGGGTACGTTGTGGTTGGAACCTAGATCTTTCCAAAGAAGGCCCAAAGCCCTTATCATTGCATTGCCCTTGCAAACATAATTGTTAGGGTAAAGTGCTGGTTTTTACGAGGGGTTTGGACTTGGGTCTCTTGGATGAAAACCCAAAAACTTACCATTACAATATCCCTCTTGTAACAAAATTGTCAAGGTAAAGTGCGGGTTTTTATGAGGTGTCCCGATTCCCTCGTACCAAGGTTTGAACTTGCGTCTCCTAGATGAAAATTCAAGGACTTACCACTACGGTATCCTTCCTAGGACAAAAAATGCTAGGGTAAAGCACAAGTTTTTATGAGGTGTTTGGACTTGGGTCTCTTGGATGAAAACCTAAGAACTTACCATTACCATATCCCTTTTGTAACAAAATTGTCAGGGTAATCTGGAGGAAAACCCAAGAACTTGCCACAACGGTATCCCTCTCAGGACACATGGGTTGCATTTTCGTGAAAACATTCATTAGAACGTGAGTATTTGAACTTGATTGCATTATCCGACATGCGCTTACTTCATAATGCATTGGATTCAATTTTAAGATTCAAACGAAATTGGTATGACGTGAAACTTCTTGTTTCCCACAACTTCTTGTAAACCTAACGGGCTTAGAACTTTTAAAGATTTTGGCAAAGCATAGAGAACATGATAGTGGACCCATACCTTGAGGTGTGCACATGGGCAGGGAACGAAAATTAAAGGGCTCTCATTTTTATTTGAATGGTAGTTTTCTTATAACACCCTTTTGAAAAACATTTTGCCCTTAATAAAGTTTACATCTCAGTTTTATATGTTTTTAAAGTGGATTGGTATATATTTTATAATACAATTGAAGGTCAAACACTCGTTATTGATACACATAAGACCTTTATGCAATGAATTTGAGCCTTTATTATGAAAGATGACCTATCTCAACCACTTGAGTTTACCATGAAGACTATTTTTAAATCGTAAAGTTACCATTTTGACAACCCTTGGTAGAGAAAATGGGGTGGGTTATGATCTTTAATATGGTTATACTTGATTGTTAGTCTATACATTGCTATAAGTTTAACCTCTACCTCCAAGTATCCTGATATGCCCATAAGATGACATGTTGAGACTCTGAATTATATCGTGGACTTTGTTGTTCCTAATGCTTGCTCAAAATCCATTGGACTAAATGGTTGGATGTGTTGAAAATCATGGACTAGGTAGGATTCAGATAAATTTTATGCCTAACAATTAACAATTAAAATATTAACATTATTATTAGAGTAGAGCCCTTAGAGAATACAAGGGTGGTCTTGGATCCATACTATGTTATTCAATCCAAGGATTATGGATACTCGATCCTTAGAACATGCATTATCATAAGTTTGATCTTTACCTCCAAGTGTTCTTTTAGTCTTACAAAGTTTTTAATTCATTGTATTGTGATGTATTTTATTTTATAGTGAAACTAAAACTATGTTGAATTGTCTCTATCACTTGAATTCACCATGACAAGACACCATTTTAACTAATAATATTACAATTTATTATTTTAATTTTAATTTTAAAATTATTTGTAAAATCAAGTGAATTATTTCTTACTAGACAAATATGCTTAATATATGTATATTTTGGTATTGATAAAAAAAAAGGGGTTGGATGGCCTCGACCCTTTACAAAGAGTTGGAAAGATATACAGGAAAAAAACAAGAGAAGATCTTTCAAATGCAAGATTGCCCTATCTTAGTAAAACAAACAAACCTGGGCTAAACCTGCTTATGAAAAAGCTGAAGAAATATCATCCTGCTATCCTCCTATTTGACAAGGCTTATGCAGTGCTCAATGCTTCACATACAAACGTGCTTAATATATGTGAATTATTTCTTACTAGACAAACATGCTTAATATAAATATATAACAAATTGAAGTGATAAATGTTAATAAGTTAAAATAAAATATTAATTCATAGTGAAATAAGGACAAGCTAAGGGGAAGCGAGTGTGAGCTAGTGGTAAGTGCGAGTTAAGAGCGAGTCTCACCAGATAGCATAGAAGGAAAGTCATATTTGAAAGCCCTAATTGGAAGTTAGGATGCTAGAGCTAGAAGTATGGATGAAGAAGTTAGAGATAAGAGGATGAGTGAATACATGGCAAGAAGTTAGAGATAAGAGGAGCAAATACATGGCAAGTTCAATCCAAAGAGCAAATGTTATACTAGAAGTGATTATCAAGGATGAGATAATCGAGCATGATATAATGGTTCTTAAAATTACAAGGTTAATATGTAAGTTCCATGGATACTAGTCAAGGTTTTTGGAGATTGAGTACAAAATAATGGAAGGTAGCCCATGGTTTTGGGGGAGAGATGCCCTTTATTAAGACCACAAAGTGATTTTTTTGGTAAAGACAAACTATAAAAAATATTTTGGTGTGGGTTAGGTTTTTTGGACTTCCATATCAACTCATTAATAAGGATGTTTTGAAGAACATTGGAAATACCCTAAGGGAATTCATCAAGGAGGGACCAACTACTAAGGATCGAAAGCATGCTATATATATATTAGGATATGTGTTGCTATCGATTTTTCAAATCCTTTGCCACATTCCATTAAGATTATATCTGAATCAAGAGAATGAGATCAACAAATGGATTATTAAAACATTGCATTTTGATTTCGTAATTGTTATGAGATTGGCCATATGGAAAGAGATTGCAAGTGAAAATAATGAAGAAAAAGATAAAATTTTGACCATGAGACAAACTTCAAGCTGAAGCAAGGAAACCATATTGTTATAGAAGCTAGATTGGATCAAGGATATTCCGCTCCAAACAAAGAGGCAAAGAAATCCTATCTATAACATCATACGGAAAGACCACCATAGTTCACTTGTATCAATCTTTAGACGAAACAAACAAGGATACAATGGATTAGAAAGTGCAATATGCAAGTTAAAATTCAAAAGGAATTAAAGGTGCAAAGGAAAATGTGGAGGAAAATTTTAAATTAAAGACAACAAAAGAGGTCAAGTTTATTTCACATAAATTGTCTTCATTTTTTTCAAGTAGTGTGGAATCCTCTCATAACAATAGAAATTAAAGTAGTGTAGAGGTTATCCCTTGCACTTTAGGGTTTCGAGAGTAGAATAATAAGGAAACAAGAATGGACAAAATCCATAGCAATTTAGGGTTTTTAGGGCAGCATAAGATTGTAATTACTATGGAGGAGCATCCTTGCACTCTAGGGTTTCTAGGGCAACATAAAGAAGAAAGTGTTTTTGAGGTTATTCCTTGCACTTTGAATCCTTCAAAGCAAGACAAACCTATAGATGATAAGTCTCACTATGAATAGTGTGAAAAAATCAAAGAGATCAATGAAGATGAAAGTGTTGGTGGGAATGTTAAAAAGAGAGGAAGACCCAAGAAACAAAAACAAAGAGAAAAACAAACCTAGAGGGATATTGATATGGAAAAACAAAAGCAAATATTGCAAGTGTTAACAAGAAGTGGGGTTAAACCCAAGAATAAAAAGTGATGATTAAAATGATATCTTGAAATATTAGGGGTATGAATAAGATCCCTAAAAATGAGATGTAAGAGAATTGACATGTTATGAACAACATATTTATAGATATGAAAACAAGGTAACAAACATTTCAACCATTTTTGGTGCATATTTTTTTTTAATAAGCTATGTGTGGCTTCTATCGGGGGCCATTCCCATTAGAAAAATAAAACAATACATTGCTCTCATTACGTTTCTAACAAGTTAGTTAAACCATACCTATCTTTGCTTTTCTATCAAAGATATTCTCCATATTCCTCAAATTGCTAAGTTTCCATAATCAACTTTTTTTTTCGAAGGAACTAACAAGAACAACCCTTACATGACACATAACTCCAACAGATAGAAGGAAAACAAACATAACAGTCAACCATCAAAGAGGAAATCAATTCAATTATTTTTCTTCTGTAGCAGAGGTTCTTCCTCCTGTAGAGTGGCAAGATCTGAGAATGCATTTTTGCACTTCAAGCTCCTGAGGTAATATCTAGTTGTACCACATTTTGTAGGATCTTCATTTAAAAAAAGCTGAATGTCCCCGATTGTTTCATAATTAATTTCAAGAACACCATCTTAGGTGCTAATATTTTCCATGGAACCGTCTTGATGGTCTTTAGTAACCATTTGGATTTTCGCAGTGATTTGATTCAATTTCTCCTTTTGATGTTGAGTATTTTGTTGCTCACATGATTCCTATTGGACGATTGGTGTGGTTGGAGGATGAGCTTCTTTCTTTTGAACTGGGACATTTGAAGGTTTCAAATCATTCACATTCAGGGCCTTCTCCACCAAGGAGGAAACAAAACATGATCGCATGTTTGGGCATCTCTTCTTCAGCAGGTGGCCACTAACAACCACAACATCTTAGGGAAAAGTTTTCATATTCAATATTTTGGAGCCATTCCCCTTTGCTTGAGGAGATAGTAATGGATTGAGGTCCAGGAACTGAAACATCCATCTAAACAACCAATCTTGCTTTACTCATTAATTTTACTGGACAAATTTTCCTCACTTTGGACATCCATATATTGGAATGCACCAATGGCATTACCGATTTTGGTGAATATCTTCTCTCCCAAAAACTCACAGGGAGAGCATAAAGATTCACCCAGACTAGGAAGCAATTAACTTATTCTATAAAAGGTTGAAACTAGGAGTCCAAGGTCTTATATAGAAACCCCTTTGTCCAAAAAACCAATTTTATCTATAATCCATTACCCTATCTTTATCTGCTAAATCAGAAAAGAAAACAATTTTTTTTGGGATAGGAGAGTTACTTGGAATTCTGTACTAGTCCACCAATATTTAATGTATCCTTTGAGCTCCTTCAGGCCTGGTCTTTTGCCCTTGAGTTTGCAAATAATTGTTCGGGCTTCACAATCAATCAGATCCAACCCAAATTCATCCTCTGAAATCCTGATAGAGGGCATGGGTTCATCCACCCCCGAACCCAAATATCCTTAAGAAATATTTCTTTTGATAGAAGAGACTTTCTCACAAACTGAAAAAACGTTCTACAACTCCTCCTTCAACGCTTGATTGCACCTAGGGTTTGCATCTCTTTTACGAATACTATAGCTAAATTTGTCGCTTTCTTCCATTGCTTGACTGCACCTAGGGTTTATACCCCTTTCGCGAAGAGTAGTGCCATCATCGTTACTGGCACTTTTTATTTGGTTCCCCATGGACTTCGCCCTTGTTTGGCTCTGCAACGCCGCGGGAGCCTTAATGCTCATGTCCATCGTCAACCTCGGTCCTGTTAGCAAAATTTAAATTTTAGAAGGCAATTGGATGAGTGAGATTTTAATATAGAGTTTTACATAATTATAACAATGCGAGAAAGATGACAAATATCTTTGATATAAAGACCAATAGAAAAAACATCTTTGATAAAAAGGAAGTTGAATATGGTTTAATTACCCTAATAACAATGTAATGTTTTTGTTATTTTAATGAGAGTTGCTTCAATTATTAATCAACCCACAAATTTAAAAAACATATACCATGTAAAATATAATATAAGACAAATCTACATTTTACTAAAATAGTGTTCTAGAAAATATAAAACTAAAAAGTAAAGTTTATTATGATAAAAAACGTTTATTTTTTATTTTAAATAGGAGTGGTTCTAATCATTAATCAACCCACAAATAATGAAAGATAATACACTATGCAAAATATAATATAAAATGAATCTACAATAAATTAATAAGATAATGTTATATAAAATATAAAACTAAAAAGTAAAGTTTATTCTAATAAAAACGTTGATTTTTTCTTATTGTAAAAGCAATTGGTTCTAAGGCAAATGCTATCTGCCTCATCAAGTGACATGTAATAAAAGCTATATTCAAAGCTTTAATTGGAAGTTAGGAAGTCCTAGCTGGAAGTATGGATGTCCAAGTTAGAAAGAAGAGGAAGAATGAATATATTACAAGTTTGATTCATGAAGTAGATGTTACACCGAAAGTGAATATTAAGGATGAGATGATTCAAACATGATATAATGGTTCTTAAAATTAGAGGGTTAACATGTAATTTCCATAGATAATGCTAGGATTAGATTCAAAATTGAATTAAGTGGAAGTGGGGATTGGATTCAAAATATTCCAAGATTTCACTTCTTAAAGGTTTTTTCATCATCTTTTCCAGGTAAGAAATAAGTGATAAAATAATGGATGGTAGCCCATGGTTTAGGGGAGAGGTGCCCTTTATTTAAGACTATGAAGTGAGATCTTTTTTATTGAGATAAAAACTATTAAAAAGGTTTTGGTATGGGTTAGGTTTTTTGGACTTTCATATTAACTTATTGATAAGGATGTTTAAAATAATATTAGAAATACCCTAGAAGAATTCATCAACGGGTATATATGCTTAAATATGTGTTGCTATGGGTATTTTAGAACCTTTGCCTCAATTTATTAAGATTACATTTGAATCATGGGAATGAGATTAACAAGTGGATTATAAAAACTTTGCATTTAGATACTCATGTTGTTTATAAGATTAGAAATATAGGAAGAGATTTTGGTCACAAGACAAACTTCAAGATAAAGTAAGAAAATCATAATATAGAAGCAAAATTAGGTAAGGATATTCCACTCTAAAAGAAGAGAAAAAAAAACAAAATTTAAATTTTATAGAAAGACATGAAGAATTTCTTTAATAAAAAAGTAATATAGTTTAATTACCTTGATAATAATATAATTAAATTAATTTAACATTTTATTATTTGAATAAAAATGGCTCTAATAGAAATCTCACATAGTTTATTAAAAATAAGTTGGTGTTCTAACCTATTATTATTATAATTTTTTTTTAAATTTTACTCTATCAAAACCTACGAGAGATAATAGTAATAATTTATTTTAAACAATAGAAATATACACAATTAAGAAATCTTTGTTTAATATTTTGTTGATATCATTATACTTTTTTTTTTTGGTAAGTAGATATTTTATATGCAAAATGGGTTTTTAAAGAGGATCCCAAAACCTTATAACATGAGAGGCGGCAACCCTTAGTAACAAAAGGAGCCCCTTGGGCTAGTACAGTAGAAACCATAGTAAACCTTACCAAAAAAAATATAGTAATGCCTAGGAGGGCTACATCAAAAACCTCAAACTAGAGGTAAAACATGCTAAAAAAACAACAAAAAGAAACAGATGCATCCATTCTGAAAACCCGAATATCCCCTCCCCACTCCCCGTGCCCTTCCGCCCAAGCCCGATCCTCTCTTCTTGCTTATGTGGAATCATTAGCGATATCCTGGCTGACGACCTTCTCCACGTCCGTCGAAAACAACTGCCGCCACACCACGAGACATGTGGACAATAATCCCTTATTTTCCAAGTGGTCGGCTAAACCATTGCCCTCCTTGTAGGTGTGCTTGACTTGGACCAGGTTCCTCCGGAGGAGGAGGTTCCTGGCCTCAAAAATGACATTGAAAACCTTCCACACTGGATCTTGGGAATTCATCATGTAGTTAATGATGTTTAGTGAGTCCCCTTCAACTACCAAGGGTCGGGGATCCTTTGAAATGAGCTCGAGTCCTCTTAGAAGTCCTTTAGCCTCCGCAACATGATTTTTTTGAAACCCCAAGTTTTCACAGAAATCCAGGACGAGCTGTCCATTATGGTCTCTAACTAATCCACCAGCAGCGGCCGCCCCTGGGTTGCCCCAAGAGGCCCCGTCAAAATTTAACTTCAACCATCCTTGAGGAGGCCTGACCCACCTGACGTCCTTCCTGGATAACTGCGGATCCTCCCTCTCCTTGATCTCCCTTGATAAATTCAAGGATTTGAACAAACCCTCTTCAAACACATGCTTGGGCCATGGGCTGGGGATAAGCTTGGAGTTCTCAATGGCAAAGGTGATGGCCCTGTGAGCGACTAAGGGAGGATCCCTGGGAGGATTACCAAAGACCCGACCATTGCGTTCCAACCATATCTACCACAAAAAATGGTGGAAGCAAGCATTCCATAGGAAACGAAGCTTGAGATTTTTAAAAGGATTAGGCCATTGGAAGAAAGCCTCCTTAATGGTATTTGGGGGAATCCATTGGATCTGAAAGGTAGAGAGGATGGAGCCAAGGACCGACCCAGTGAAAACGCAGTGTAGGAAAAGGTGGTCAGAGGAATCACATACAGACTCACACATATAGCACCTATTGAGAATAACAAACCCCCTCTTGTGAATATTGTCAATTATGAGAGCTTTATTCTGAAAGGCAATCTACGAGAAGAAATTTACCTTTGGGATCAAACATTTCCTCCAGACCACGTTGCAAGGAAAGTCTGATTTCAGCCCTTTGCATTGGAATTCATAGGCAAATTTGACAGAGAATCCACCATCATCGATTCCCCTCCAACTCATTCGATTCGGACCTATGCTGGTGGGTATGATGATGTCCTTAAGGATGAAGGACAAGAAGTAGGCCTCAGTATCTAGACCCTCCGCATCAATGACTTTCCACTGTAGGGATCCATTTATCCATTCAATGAAATTGGCCACCCTCTGCCCAAAGTTGTTATCAAGAAAAGTTTTAAGGTGAACCATCCCGGTCTACTCAAAGAGAGGATCCTCTAGGGCCCACCTATCCTTCCAAAAATATATGCTTCGGCCATTCCCAAGGATCCACTTGATGCCGTCTTGGATTAGCTGCCTCGATTGGACAATGACTTTCAGAAATCCGACCCCCCAGTGGGAATCCCATCCTCAAGAAAGGAAGTGTTAGTGAGGTATTTCCTCCTGAAAATTCTAACCCATTCTGCCAGTTCATCTGCTAGGATCCTCCAGGTGTGTTTGGAAATGAACGCTAGGTTCATCTTGGCCATTCTCCTGAACCCTAATCCTCCTTACTTCTTGCTTCTGCAAAGTTTGTCCCATGCCACCAAAGGAAACCTTAACTTGTCTTCATTGCATGACCAAAGAAAATTCCGTTGGGTCTGCTCAATCTTGTGAAGATCCAAGGTAGGAAATCTGAAAACAGACATGAAAAAGGTCGAAATCCCTTGGAGGTATGCCATAGTGAGGGTTGCCTTGGCAGATTGGGATAAGAACTTGCCTTTCCACGATGCCAACTTTTTGTGGATTCTCTCGAGCACCATGTTCCACATCTCTTATTTAGCACACCCGCAGAAGAGAGGGAGGCCAAGATAGGTAGTGGGGAGGGAGTCAATAGAGTACCCCAAGATCCTTGCAATCTTAACTTGACGCCTGAAAAAGGTGTTGAGAAAAAAGATCTTGCTTTTGATGTAGTTAACTTTTTGACTAGCAACACTCTCATAGAGTCCTAGAATTCGTTTGATGGATCTGGCTTGAGCTACTGATGCTATGGTGGACAGGAGCGTGTCATCCACAAACTGCTAATGGGTGATCTCCTCAATCATTGAGGTAGGGAGGATGTCAGTCACCTTCTTCCGTTGTTGGACATCCTTGAGGGCTCTTACCAAAGCTTTTGTGAGGATTATGAAAAGGATGGGGGACAGAGGATCCCCTTGATGCAAACCTCTTGAGCTATGAAAGAAACCGGCAGGAGAGCCATTGATTAAGACAGAGAACCAGGGGGAGGGAATGCAACCCTGGATGAGGTCAACCCACAGGGGATGGAAGCCAAAATTGAGGAGGATCTCTCGAAGGAAACCTCTGTCAACCCTATCGAAGGCCTTGTTCATATCAAGCTTGAGGAAAAGGGCAACCTTCTTGGTCATTGAGGCATAATGTAGGGTTTCATGGATCGAGATGACCCCATCCAGGATGTTCCTCGCTTTCATCAAACTGCCTTGAGACTGATCAATGATAAGAGGGAGAATGGGCTTTAGCCTGTTGGCCATAACCTTGGTCAACACTTTGTAGATGACGTTGCACAGGCTGATAGGCCTATAATCAGAGGTGGATTTGCAGTCAAAGGATTTTGGTATGAGGGCCAAGAAGGTGGAGTTGAAACTGCAAGGGACAACTTTGGTTGACTGGATATCTCTAATGGCCTCACAGACATCGTTCCCCACCACATCCCATAGGATTTGGAAAAACCTCGAAGAGAAACCATCTGGTACAGGGGCTTTATCAGGTTGCATTAAAAACAAGGCCTCCTTAATCTCATCATGGGAGAAAGGTTCCACCAGTCTGAGGTTCGCATCCTGAGGAACGCTACAACGAATATTTTATATGAGAGTATCTTGAGCTTGGCTGTCACCCTCCAAGGCACTTCCCAAGAGGTTCTAAAAAAAGGACACCGCTTCAGCCCTGATCTCAACTATGTCCTTGGTGGATGATCCATTGCTGCACACAATCTCCATGATCTTGTTGGATGCCCTATGCCGCATAGTGGAGGCGTGAAAGAACTTGGTGTTAGCATCACCTTCCTTGACCCACAGGTCTCTTGAATTCTTCCTCCAGAAGATTTCATCTCTAGCTAGGATGTTATGGAACTTTGCTAGGAGGTTCCTTTCCTCCTCCCTAGTGGGTCTGCTGTGGTCCCCAAATTTGATTCTCCTTTCCATCTCCTGAAGTTTCTCAGTAATGGCCTTTTTACTGGTGAAAAGGTTGCCAAAAACCTCCTTGTTCTAGATTTTCAAGTTTTCTTTGACCATATTCAGTTTTTGAGCCAGCCGAGAAGTGGCGGATCCTCCAAACTTTTGATGCCACCATGAGGACACTTGATCTTTGAAATCCTTGTGGAGAGTCCACATGGCTTCGAAATGGAAAGGAGTTTTGAAGGAGGGAGGCCTGCCAGTTTCAAGGAGGATGGGACTATGGTCTGATCCGATCCGAGGTAAGGCCAACAGGGTGGCATCGCAAAATAGAGGGATAGCTTCTTGAGAGATGAGGAACCTATCCATATTCACCTGGATGAGCTTGCTATCAATCCTCCTGTTGCTCCAAGTGAAAGAGGACCCCTTGAGCTTAACATCCATGACCTCAATGGTATTGACAAAACCTTTGAAATCCTCCATGCTTCTACTGAAAGAGTCATTACCTCCTTTCTTCTCAGATGGATGCAGCGGGCTATTGAAGTCTCCTGCTATGATCCATGGAAAGGTGTTGAATGTGGTCCTCATTTGTGTTACAGTTTCCTACATTTCGGCCCGCTTTATGGGGGAATTTGTAGCATAAATGTTGGACAAGATCCAATACTGATTGCTGGTCTTGGACTGAAACAAAATGTTTAGGATCCTGTTGGAGGATGACAAAAGCCTTCCTTCAACCAGGGTAGGGTACCAAAGGCACATGAGCCCACCTGATGTGCCTTGAGCTAGACTGATAAGGCACTCTCCTTTAGCCCAAATGGCCTTGGCAGACTTTCGGGAAGAGAGCTCATCGATTTTGGTTTCTTGCATAATGAAGATGGAAGGATTTATCCTTTTTCTTAGGTCAGCCACCAGTCGCTGCTTGGCTACCCCATTAAGGCCCCTCACATTCCATGAGAGGACCTTCATTTCAAGGGTTTATGATTTTTCTTGCATCCCTTCACCAACTGAAAGGGGGTTTTGGTTCCTTGCTTGTCATTCTGGTTGTCAAAATCGTCAGAGAAAAGCGTCAACTAGGTTCCATTTGCGATGTCCTCTGTCATTTTCTTGTTTCTCTTCTCATTGACAAAGGGTCTCCCTCTTTTCCTTTTGTTGCCATAGTCAATGGCCTATTTCTTGCTCCTGGTGTTTCTAGGGCTGATTATCCCAGAGACGGATGGGTCTTCTTTTTCAAATAAAGGAGCAAGGGGTACCTCACCCCTATTTGAGCGGTCTGGGGATTTCCTATTTCTCGTCAGGTACTCATCCATAAAAGAATTTGGAGCAACAATTTCGAGAAGGGTCTGTACCTGGGTAACTAGATCCTCTATGCTAGGATTGGTGTGAAGTGAGGATTTTGAGAGCACCTCCTGCTCCTTTTGGGCTGACATGGAGGCTTCTCCTCGCTCACGGTTTTGCTTGCCTTGATCTGGAACATCACTCTGACCTTCCTCCTGAGGTGCTTGGTGGGTGGGATTACGCATTATGTGTTTCGGGACTAGCACTGGCTCCTTGTTGAGAGGGAGAATACCCTGGTTCCTCTACATGCCCTTGTTCGGACCTGTCGCCTTTTGATTCTGGGCCCTCAAGACAGGGCACTGATTTAAGAGGTGACCTTGAGTGCGATGGCTTGTTTTTGTACTCGATGGGATTCCTCTTGATGATGTGTGATCCTCTATACAAGTTTATGAAAGTGGGTAACTCTATTTCCAGGTTAGCAGAGACACAGAAGCGGGCATGGACCATATTGGATCGGACCTTGGTGGAAGAATCAATGGCAACGAGCTCACCTATGGACCGAACTATCCCTCTGATGACATTTTCGTGCCAGCATTGGAAAGGGAGGTTGGGCAACCTAACCCACAGAGGAGCTACATTTATGTTTTGGGTTTCAGGGTTGAAATCCTCTCCCCACTTTCGAAGAAAAAGGCTCCTACGCCCTAGGAACCATGGTCCCA
This sequence comes from Wollemia nobilis, assembly GCA_028583015.1. Taxonomy (NCBI): domain Eukaryota; kingdom Viridiplantae; phylum Streptophyta; class Pinopsida; order Araucariales; family Araucariaceae; genus Wollemia; species Wollemia nobilis. The sequence goes on from JAQPPZ010002068.1 coordinate 4,945,037, forward strand.
CGACCAAGATGTTGCAACAGTCCTCCTGAGTGTTGAGCTTGATGGAAAAAAACCCCCTCGAGAGGGAAACAATTTCCATGTTACCGCTAGTATTCCACTTGGAAAAAGCCCATTTTTGAATGGTCTCCATGTCTGGTTGCCCTCCTATGAACTTGCCAATAAAAGTGAAACACTCAAGCTCCAGGTAGCTGTCCATTAGGTCTTCAGGGATGACCAAATCTGCTCCACAAGGAAGCAGTTCCTGGGTGGGTTTATTTTTTGGGGAACCTGGACTTATTACCTGGGCGTAGGATCCTTTTTGGTTTAGGTTTACCCCGCCTCTTGGTCCCTCCTTGTCAGGAGGGTATTTTCTGCTCTTGTCCTACCCATCCGCCTGGGCCCCTGCTGCATCGGGCCCTACCCCGTAATCACTGCCATGGCTTGTCCCTCTAGGACCCTCGCCTGACCATCCTGCATCCTTTCTGCCGCATCCTCTCAGTTTCTCTCCATCCGCCACTCACTCGCCTGCATTCTCGCTCTCCATCCTCTCTTTCAATTCTGAGAAGTCTACCGATATCATTATACTTCAATATTAAGAAATTGTTGTTTAATATTTTGTTCATATCATTATACTTCAATATTGACTTGAGTTTCTTCTTGGTTAGAGTATATATATTATATACTTTTTCCAAAGTAAATACTTTATGAAATTATGTTCTTTCTAATTTTATATTATCTTTTGTTTTTTAATTTAGCTTTACTATGTTATTTGTATTTAGTTTTAAATAGGTAAAATATTAAGGTACTCTTTAGCAACTAATTTTAAAATATTTTTGAATATTTATTTGGCTGCTTCGAGCAGGAAATAAACGAGGGGAAATATTTCATCTTCTTTTTCAATACTAATCCTCTTATACAGGCCATAATTACTCATATTGTTCGGTTTTAGATTGAAGCTCTTCCTTTAACTTATTTACGAATTCTTCTTTTTGTGGGTCCTCTGCCTCGAGGTATTTGGAATAATATTTTGGATAAATTTTCGGCTAAAGTATCTCATTGGATTATTAAGTGGATTTCTTTTTCTAGCAAAGTGATGCTTCTTAAGTCGGTGGTTCAAGCTCTATGTATTTATCGGTGTATGGTTCAGGCTGCTCCTCCTAGTTTTATTCATGAGCTTGAATCTTTGTCTAAAATATTTTTATGGGTTGGAAATTTGGAGTCTTAAAAATGGAGTCTGGTTAAGTGGGAGACTATTTGTAGACCGAAACAGGGTGGTGGTTTGGGTCTTCGTTTGACTTCTCTTTCTGGTCAGGCTTTGGTGGCCAAGCTTTATTGGATATGGTGCATTTCTCAAGACCATGCTTGGGCTAAAATTATTTCCTTTAAGTATATTAATGGGGTTGAGGGCTTTGAGATACCTAGATACAATTTTTTTGGTAAAGGCTCTTTGATCTGGAACACCCTTAAGAAGGGGGCGAATCTTGTTAAGCAAAGATTGTTCTAGATTTGTCTCAAAGGATCGAAGGCTCTTTTCTGGCATGATTCTTGGGATGGTTTCCCTATAATTTTATCTATGTTTTCTCATATTCAGGAGCTATGTAATTGTTTCTTGGCTGTTGGTTGGTACAGGGTGATGGATTATAAAGTTACCAAAAGAGTTGGGTAGGTGGAGCTAGTTCAGTGGGAAGATCCTAGGGATTGGTCGACAGGTGGTTTTGTTCAGGATAGAGAAGAGTTGGCTCGTATTTTGGCTACTAGGGAGTGATATTATTTATAAGATGATGATGTTTTGGCTTGGAGTCCAGATCCTAGAGGGGTTTTCTCGATGGCTTCTAGTTACCGTGTTTTAGATAGACAACATTTTGGGGATGAGGAGGTTCCTTGGTGGAAACAGATTTAAAAATAAGTTTTCCGGGCCCAAATGCAATTTCCATTTGTGGTTGGCTACTAGGAAAAAATGTCTTACCTAGGATAATATCCAAAATAGAGGTTTTTAGGGCCCTTCATTTTGTTTAATTTGTGAGAATAGTGATGAATCTTTAGGGTATTTTCTCTTACAGTGTTCGTTTGCACAAGAAATTTGGCATCTTTGGTGGAGGGTGTGGAAATATTCTTGTTCTCATGCCTCTTTTCTTGTTGAGTTCTGGAGGAGTTTAGGAAGACCTCCTGCTAAGGCTTTTTTCTTCAAGTTGCGTGGAGTATTGGGCCCTCATGTATTATATGGTAGATTTGGCTTGAAAGAAATCGAATAATTTTTCAAGGTACTGTTGGTCAAATATCTGCCTAAGATACAAACATACGTTTGTGCGCCCTAGATACGGCTAAAATTGAAAGTTCGGAGGAAAGATATGTCCTCCGTGCCAATATCCAAAGAGGGTTGGCTCCATTACTAATCCTACACTGGTTTAAGACTAGAGTTGCAGGAAAAATATTAGAAATAACGAAAATAAATGGGAAATTTAGCCACAGGACAAAGATGTAGGATTGGGGACATACCAACAGTAGGAATTCCAACTAAGTATTATAGCAACATAAAATAGAAAGGAGGTGAGAGAATCCACTTACAGTTCTTTGGATATAACTTTTAGAATCGCATTCCAGTACTCACATTTACACCAACAATGCTAAAATTCAAGTGCATAATTTAAAATTAACAACAGATAGCAAACATGAATATAATATAGAAATGCTTGAATAGAAAGAAATCACACAAAGAGACTACTTGCAAAATCATAAGCCACAAATTCTTCTATTTACGCAGAGAATTTGAATAATTTTTCTGCAGAATGTCTATCCTTCTTAATTACATTGAAATGATTAGTATTTATAGAGGATTCCACCTCTTTCATTAAATGCACAATACAACAAAATGTCTTCAGATCAGGAACCTCTATGAAGAAATCCCTCCTTGAAGTTCTTGAAAATCTTCCTTCTGAGACAACGATCTAGTTTTTAAGGGAAAATTCCTAGGAAATCATAACATTTGGGCGTCGATGCACAAAAAATAGCAAAAATGGTCGTTGACTTGATGCCTCCATTGCTCCTTGGAAATTCGCCCCTGTACATGATGTCTTGGAACTCATGAAAATATCCCTGTGATTTTAATGCTACAAATTCTTTGGCTTGTAATCCACAAATTTGGCTACTTCTTGCCCCAATCATTAAATTTACTTCATTCACATGTCTTGAGTGCATTTGAAAACCTTTGTTGTCATCGAAAGTAGAATTTGCTCGAAATTGAGCAATGAGCGAACACACATTTAATTCTTAGCATTTACTCCTTAATCACACTCCCTGGTGGAGAGGTCATCTCTTGTATTTATTTCCTTATCACAACAACAATCAATTTGGAAGAGATATGGGTGAAAGCGACTTATTACAATGCTTTGAGCCATCTTTTGTGTTGTCTCACCCTTGGAAGGGATGATTGAAAGTCTTCTTCTCTTTTAGAGCGAAAGCGCTTTTCATAAGACATCCTCCTTTTCTTAAAATATGCGTTCACCCCTAGAATGGGTGAAAGGCACTCTCGCCTTTCATCTTGGGCGAACGCAATTGTGACTTTTCAATGACCAATATTTTCACATTTGCCCCCCCAAAAAAAAAATATTTGACGTGTTGGGCCATTTTCCTATAGCTTCACCCCAAGGAGGGGCGAATGGGGCTTTTGCCCCTCTCCTGGGGTTAAAGCGCTTCCATTTTAATCTTCTCAATGCATGCCGAAGTGGGGTCCACACATTATATTTTGTATATATGCGTTCACCCAAAGGAAGGGTGAAAGGTGCGTTCACCTTTCTCTTGGGGTGAATGTAGATTTGAATTTTCAATGCGATCTTGGCACCTTGCTATGTTCCTTACTTTCGCTCGAACACACCAGTTTATTGTTCTTTCGCCCCAAAGAGGGGCGAATGGGACTTTTTCCCCTCTCTCGGGGCGAACGCACCTTTGAATGGTCAACTTATTGGTTAGGTGTGTCATTTTAGAATTTCAAATACGTTCACCCCAAAGTGGGACAAACGATGCTTTCGCCCCAAATTTGGGGTGAACACATTTCTTAATATCGCTATCATGTTTCATTCTTGGGCCCGCTTCAAACTTAACCTTTTAAATGTTTTTTCGCCCCCTAAAAGGGGTGAAAGGGACGTTCGCCCCTCTCGTGGGGTGAACACGCCTTGCCATTTAACACTCCCTTTCTACTTTTAAATTTCCACGTTCATCCCAGAATAAGGTGAACGGGCCTGCCGCCCATATTTTGAGGCGAACGTGATTTTAACCCTTAGTAAGGTCCCAACATTTTCTATGCACTTAGTCCTTGGGCACCATGTTTTGCAAATATCTTTAGCCAATTTTGACTGATGTCACAAACCAATTCTTTCAACCATTTCACCTCAAAACACCCATTATTTTCAAGCAAGAAACGTATGAAAAAAAAGAAGGAATTCAACACACAAAAAATAAACTGCAACATATTATATTGACCAAAATACTGCAAATATAGTATTAATATATTTTACTGCTTTTACATTAAAAAATTCATCAAAAATCCCAATGTGGCATATTATCAAAATTGTCAATATTTCTGGCGGCTCATGGGATATCCAGCTCGTACGATCCCAGGCCTTTATCCATTGGGCTACTTATTGGATCTTCTTACTAGCAACTTTGGTTGATGCTTCTGGTTTGGATGCTTCTTTCTGCATCTGCTCAACTATTACCTTTTTAGCTGCCTCTGCCTCTGTAGCTATCCGTAGTACTTCTGCTCACTCTGCTGCTGTCGCTGCTTGCTCCACTACTGCATGTTATATTGCGGATTGTTCTTCCTGCTCCTTTAAACTTTCATATGTGACTTCATAAACTATAATTGCATCTATCCAAGCATGCGTAGTGAGCATGGAGGGAACACTAAGTGGTTTGTAGATATACCGCAAGTGTTCAACATCCTCCAGGCTAAGAAATTTAGCTCATTGGGCCAATTCAAACAAGGACAACTCCATACGGATGAACTTCTTCATAAGTGGCAGCACCTGTTCCTCTGCGATGGGTTTTTCCCACTTATCAATTTTTGAAGTGTCCACAAAATTTTTCCAAGCCACTTCCAACTATTCCTGTGGCAGAGGCTCACCCCATTCATAAGTAAAATATAGAAAACCCATATTAATGAGATCATCAAAATGAAATATTGAAATAGTATGCTCGCGCTCCATTGTGTTGAGAAGCTTCCTACCTTCTCTCACCAGATCCAATTTTTGCAAGTAACTGCACAATGTGAATTTAGTGGCAGACCAGAATCAGTCCATCTCACTCATGGGGTGAATACGCATATTGGACTGAGCCAAGGCTTGAATTTTTATGGCCATCTCTAGATGAGGATCAAACATCTCCTCAATACTTTCTATTACTTTTTGGCTCAACTAGATATGAATCTGAGCCTCATAGAGATATTGCAGAAGCTGAACTGCTCTGGCTGCCAACTTCTCACAACTCTGAGCCAATCGAAGGCGAGTCTCATTAATCATTTTTAGAGAGAAGCCTGTAGCTTGTGTGACCTTCTATGCCTTCTGGTTCTGTATAGGCTCGAGCTATGCCATCAACAATTGCATCTGCTACTCTGTTGCATGATTTTTCTTTTAATGCACCCCTACCTACTGACACAAGTGCTCAATTTCCATCACCATCTTCTCCTACTGCGCTTTGCTTACTGCTAAGGCATCTTCAAGTTCGATAATTTTGTTTCGGTGTCATAATATCTTTGCTTATAATACTCGTCATGTAGATAAATAAAACTCATATCAACCTATATATTCTCAATTTTCTTAGTGGGATCATTCCTTGTCAGGTCCTCTATCATGATCTCATAAGCGTAATCGCTTGGTGTCATTTCTCCTCGTGGCTTCTGGACCAAGGGAATGATCTTGGTTGTATGAGCATCCATAGCAACCAGATCAAAAGCAAATTTCTTGAGAGGTCTAGATGGAGCAAGTGCCTCCTTCCTTCCATGGATATTCAACCACTGTGATGAATTGAGGTGTGCTCGATTAATTTTCTCTACATCGGGCTATTTGGACATCAACTCAGCTTCAGGCAGAACTTGTAACTCCAAAAATGGCATGAAAGGAATTAGAATATGTGAATGGTCTGGATCAAAGGAAGAAGAGGAGATAACTATGATAGGGGGACCGAAATAATGAAGTGGATGGAAGAACCTGGTTTGACTGCAGTTGTTTTTACTTTTTGAGGAGTTTGCGTACTTACAATGATAGTGGAAGTGGTGGCAGAAATAAAAGGAGAAGGGCATGAAAATGGGTTCGACCCTAACACAAATGAACTAAAAGAAAGGGAGGCCAAAGAAATGGGAAGAGAAGGAGCAGTAGTGACTTGCAGATGGAAAGAAGGGAGCAAAATGGATATGGAAGGTATACTAAATAGAGAGGTAAAAGAAGTAGGGACTGATGGAAATGAGCTGATAGTCACTATTTGCTCTAGAGAAGAAGAAGAGGGAAAGGGAGACATACCTTCAGGCGTGGGCGTTGTGTGACTTGGTGATGGAGGCAGCTGCATAATAAATTCTTCTTGTTGCTCCTCCTCTTCCACTTATAGGTTAACAAATTCAACCTACTGGTCCATCGATTGCTCATGAATCAATGGAAACTCTTGGACAATGCTATCTGAAGCAACCAACACCAATAGGGGCAAATTAGCAGTTGCTGTAGCAACTGTTACTGTGGAAACTGAAATAGTCAAAACTGTGATAGTGGATGAAGTAGTGCTAGTTCTTGGCCTCTTCATAGATTTTGAGAATGGAAGCGCCTCTCTAATGGTTTGCTTTTCCAATAAAGGTGCCTCATCTATATTTTGTTTCACCCACTAGGATCTTCGTTGAAACACGTACTGCTACTCTTCTTCCTCAGCTTCTAGGTGCTCTTCTCTTGCCACGCTTTTACCACTGTTAGACTTTTGAAAACTTTGAGGTACAACTTTGGTGAAAGCAATGGGTTGATAGATGTTTACAAATTCATCGTACGCCTCCGAAAATGCCTCATCCATCTTCAACCCGAAATAAGACATAATTTTCCCTCTATGGACCCGCATAATCCACCAGTTCATAATTTTCTCTTCGATCCATGTGGGCAATTGTTCCTTAATTTTTCCAAATAGGCCCGATGGAGGAATGTGATCTCTATGCACTCTCAGGTTATATTCGACCTCTTACTCATAAAAATCATGCCATAAAGGAAGTGACATCATATCTTCAACATGCCACTCTAAATTACGTCCATCAAAATTATTATGATTTACCTAGATGTCGGGCTGTAGACAACAATAAAAATTCTTGGCCCTAATTATTTTCCAAAAATTTCCCAATGGATCATATCTCCACTGTTGCGACAGTTCTATTAAGCCCAGGTCTTGTAGTGCCTCTGTGAGCAACCTGTTTTGCCCGACCTGGTTAATCTCTATACTGTTGAACTTGAACAACATGGTGCAAGTCGTTCTTTTGCTGCACCCTACTCCATACACATCATTGGTATAATGTGTTTGGCGCACCATATCCATGGTGAAAACATGCTCGATGGTAAAGTATGGGAGTAGTAATGGCTTACCTGTGAAGCCATAAGTTCTTACAACCACTCCTTCAGTTAGAAAAAATATGTCACCCTTTTCAGCTGTGACAACCACATCTTTCATTGCCCGTGTCACTCTCTTGCTTTTATCAACATATCAATTCAATCACGGGCCCCAAAAATAAGTGGTTAAAACTATAGTATGACTCCCTCCTTGACAAAGCAGAAGTCCACATATAAACAGGCAACAATTCATCCTTCTCATCAACTTGTTTTACTGCTATAAATGAAAAATGCTGGTGTAAGTGAAAGAAGAAATACCAAAAAAGAAAGGAGGTATGCCTGAATGAAGTATCCTCTCCAGTATTCAACTTCTCTAGCTAAACATGCATTTTACGATATATGAAATCGACTCGATCAAATAAATCGGATTCGTGTCCCTTCTCATGGCCCTTGAAGCATAAAACTCTGCTTGAGATATACATTGCACCAGCGTCACTTGCCACTTGTGAACTATAGAAATACCACCAACCCATGCCAACATCGAAAACAAGTCTAGGCTCTTGAATTTGGATAAAGGATTTGGTAGATTCGACATTTTCCCTAGCTATGGTTCTTTAATTAGTTGTGTCTCCATGAACTGACGCATTGTCACTATATAAATATACATTTCTTCTTGCTCATTTATGTGCAAATTCTTGAAAATAAATCGGATGGGGGCTTTAACCCACATGCAAAGCTTCCCTCACTTGAACAATGGAGATAGATAAAAGTATCTTCTCATTGGCTTTTCGAACAACCCTAGTAGCTGGATTATAAAATATGGTAATTAATTTTACTAGCTCTAGGAAAGAGTGTATGGGCGTACACAAATACCAAAATAACTATGCATAGAATGATCAGTTAGAGGGCTCTTTGTCATCAACCCTTGATCTACGAAAAATTCCACATCTTGTCAAAGCTTCACCATGCCCTTGTTGATGATCACACAATCTCTAACCTCTGCCATGGTGTCAGAGTACGAGTCCAAATCCACATTGTCATTTTTGTGGGCCTTCTTGGATTTTGACCTACCTTCTGCTTTTCTTTTTGACTATTTGGGCTTTGCAACTTATTTAACTTCTTTAATTTTCTTACCCATTCTATCAACTTCATCAATCTCGAAGATGCTCTGTAATTTCTACAACCAAAAGCTCGAAAACGCACCAACAATTTTCTTAAAAATAATTTTAACTTCTGAGCGAATTTACTTGTGCTCTATTTATAGAGCATGCATCAACCACCAGAGTGAATGTAGTAAAATTTCTTGGTGGATTCGGGAGGGTGCGCGCCTCATTTCCCTCAATAAACACTTAACGATAACTAAAAGTTATTTGCTACAAAATAACTTTTGAAAAGCATACCCTTCTTACTACATTACTCCTTCGAAAAACATGCCCTGGCTATCAAAACTATCTTGAAAAAATAAATTCGCCACCTGAGGACCAATGAGCGCTTCTGCTTTCACCGATGTGAGATTTTGCTCCTTGGGAACACCAAATCGCCTCCCAACGCAAATCTAGGCATACATTTTAAATTAGCTGCTTCAAAATGAGTCATTAATGTGCATGCACATTTCCCAAAATATGCCACGTGTCAGAGGGTGAAATCACTTTGAGAGGACGCTCTTAAAAATTTGATAAAACTTAAAAATAATTGTTCTCCTTAAAAAGCATTGGAGGGGGAAAAACACTTTTAGCGCATGCTCGATCTCTTCTCCTTTCACTTCAAAAATCTCTTTCACTTGCTTGTTCTAATTCGTGGTAAAGTCTACCTTTTAAAACATTACAAACCTTTTCTCTTTCGCCCATATTTAGGAAAAACATAGATTTTATAAATAAAAACTCCCTTGATTTTAGGAATTTTCTCTTTTTGATTTTTCTAAATCAAATTTTAAAAATTTAATCTTTGCGTTTTAACCGAAATATTTAAAATAAAACCTTGCTTTTCCCTGCAGTGTCATTTCATTTTTAATTTTATCAAAGCCCCATCGAAAAATTTTACATGCATATGTTTTAAAAAACTGCAGTGTGCCCCCCTTTCATATTAAAAAAAAAAACTTATATGTTGTTTGAACCCTATGAGAGGCAAACAGAATTTTTACCCCTCACATGGGGCAAAAGCGTCGTTGATCGACTTTGACTTTGTGATTGCGTTCAGGGCTTTGATTAGCCTTGGGACATATATGTATTCACCTTTATGAGAGGTGAATGAGGCTTTCACCCTTCACTTTCAACGAAAGTACTTTCAAAACCTTTTTCATATAACTTTTCTTGTCTTTGAATACGTTCGCCCCACTAGGAGGCGAATGGAGTTTTCACCCTTTCCTTGGGGCAAAAGCACTTTTAGTTTGTTGCATTCCACCATTTCAAAGTCAAGCCCTGTGCTTTGATTTTTTAGTTAAGGCACTTTACCTATCAGTGCCAACACTTTTCCAGGTGTCTTTGAATGCGTTCTCTAGAACATTTTCTCATTTGACTTGAAGATTTGCAAAGTGAAACAAACTTTTAAACTTTGAATATTTTATACATGTTGAAACTTCTCCAACACAACCATTAATTCTATCCAAAATCATAACATGTCCTTAGGGAAACTGATTTTCCTCAAGTGAGCAGTTTTTAAGCAAATTTTTCTTTAAGGAAAGTCTGGAATCTTCTTGTAGAGTCGGTTTTGTACTTCCCTCTCTTTTATTTTTATTTTTATTTTTATAATTTATTTTATAAAGCAATATCAAAGAACAATAAAAATACTTGCAGATAGAAATATGTACATATTTACACAGTTGTACCTCCTGATTGTCTCATTGAAAATAGGCCTTCAGATGAATACCATTAACTAGAATTAGGAGATCCCAACCATCCATATCTCGAATATAATATGCATTTGATGAATTCACTGCAAAAACCTGAAATGGACCTTCCCATATCACATTGAACTTGTGGTGCTTCCCTATCTTGGCTTTGTTCTCGTTCCATTTGAGGACTAGATCGCCCACCTGAAACTTGCGCTTTGTTGTCTTCTTTCCAAACCACTTCTGCATAACTTTAGTGTGTTCGATGAAAGCTTGATATACCTTTTCTCTCTCCTCCTCCAGCTACAACAATTGAGCCAATCTCGCGCTCATTGGATCAAACTCATCATCTTCATCCTTGAACAACTACAATGTTTGGAGGATAGGTAGCTCGATGTGAGTGGGTAGAACCGCTTCTTTCCCATACACCAAGGAGTAAGGAGAGGCTTTAATAAATTTCTTTATTGATATCCAATCTGCCCATAGAGCTTGATTCAACAATAAGTGCCAACTTCTTTTATTGTTTCCTAGTGTCCTTTTTAATATTTGCAACAAGATTTATTTGTGGATTTAGAAAAACCATTTCCTTATGGGTAATAATTGGAGGACATCTTCAGATAAATCCCATATTTGTTCGTAAATTCGATGATATTGGTCCCAAAAAATATATTTTCGTTATCTGTTACAATTGCATCCGAAATAGCGAAACGGGTAATCAATCCCTCAAGGAAGAAGATGACTGTAACCTTATCTACGTTTTTGGTTGGAATGGCCTCTACCCACCTGGTGAAATAATCAGTCACTGTCAAGATATATTTGTGCTCAGCCAACGAATGAGGATCAATGAATCCTATGAAATATAAGCCCCACTACTGGAATGGTGCTTCCACTTGAATCGGGTGTAAGGGAAAAGACTCTTTCTTATTCCTACCAACATACCGTTGAAAATTTTCACAACTTTGACTTACCTTGTGTGCATATATAAAAAAATAGGCCAAAAATACCTAGCTCGGATGATATTCAAGGCCATAGGCCTTCCTGAATAATGCCCACCAGACAATTCGAAGTGAAATTCCTCTAAAATGTTTTGCTTATTTGACTCCTTTACATATTTGAGGAGTACTCCGTCTATATTATTATGGAACAACCCACTTGGAAACATGACATAATTAAGCACTTGCAGTCTGAATCTTCGACATTGTGAAGTATCAAGATGTGATGGAAATTTCCCAGATGTAAAGAATTTGACAAGGTCCTCTGTCCAGTCACGATCACCTATAGCTTGATTTGCAAAATTGCTTTCACTGATCTCCTCATCCTGTACTGAAGTCAATGATCCAAAAGCCATGCTTTTGGCCAGTTCTTGGCAGAGAGATCATCCATAAATCAACTTAGTCGATCAGATCTCCACATTATATTATTAAATCTTTGAGACCCAACCTGCTCTTTTTTCACCTAATTCTGCTTGAAGAATGAAATTTATGACATCTAGATGTATGATATAGATGATTGTTTTAATCTATGAAATGAATTGTGAAATTTCTTTAAGGATTTCATAACTACATACATTGGATGAAATTATACTTCTCTTGGTGTGGCGATATGACTTGAATCAATAAGGCAATCAAATTTTCATCTCCATATTCTTACTTTTGTGTGATAACAACGTAACTCTCCAGCTCATCGAATACATAAAGTATGAAGTCTTTTGAATATTTTGTATTAATCAGTACAGGCGCTTGGGTGATTCTCTCCTTGATTTTTCTTGAAATGCCTATCTTCATGCTTCTATCCACTTCAAGTTCACATTCTTCTTCAAAAGCTCAGTAATTGGCTTTAAAACCTAAGCGAAATCAACAATGAACTTCCGAATGAAATTAATCTGGCCAAAGAATGATTGTAGATATTTTTTGCTAGTCGACAAGGAAAATTTCAAAAGAGCTTTCGCTCTTGCAGGATCAATCGCCAGTCCTTATTGTGAGATCACATGACCTAAAAATTTTCCCTCTTTAATAGCAAAAAATAGACTTCTTCGGGTTAATGGAAATTCTAAATTCTCAGTATTTTTTGAACACTTGCCTCAAATAAGAGATGTGCTCTTCCCTGTAGTGTGAGAAAATAGTCATGTCGTCAAGGTAAATGAAAATAGCTCTATTCAACAACTCACCGAAAGAAATATTCATAGCTATCTGAAATGTAGCACCGACATTGGAAAGACCAAATGGCATTCTATGATAGGCAAAAGTGCCCTAATTTGTGTAAATGCCGTCTTGTGTTGGTCTTCATACTTCACCTAGATCTGATTATAACCATAGAAACCATCCAGTAATAAAAACCTCTGCGTTCCAGCAACCATGTGCAGATTTTGATCAATCTACGACAGGGGGTAGTGATATTTTAACGATGCTTGGTTCAGATTCTAAAAATCCACACACATGGATATCTCCATTTTTATTTCGATCTGGAACCAAGTTTGCCACCCATTTTGAGTGCTTAATCGGATAAATTATTTTTACCTCTAGCATTTTCAACAGCTTTGATTTGATGAGCACCTCATTTTTAGGATTAACAGGCTGTTGTTTTTGTGAAAAAGGTTTGACTCCCTCCTGCAGTTCAATAGTATGTTGGATTACATTTTTATCTTATCCTTTTAAATCATGATAACTCCATGCAACGATGTCGGGGAACTCATAACATAAATTTTTGATATCTTCGAGCTCTTCTGACGTACAGTCTATCCTGACTTTGATAATATTTTCAAGCTCTAACTACATTTCCTTGTATTCCTTCGCATCCAAATTGATCTTATGTTTGTCGACCCTATCGTTTTGAGCAAACAAAATTTCAAGAGAAATCAGTCCCCTAGAAATGTTATTATTCTTCAATTGAATCATTCCTTCCATTTCCTCCTCGACCAATGTTCTGTCTTCTGAACTTGCAACTTCCTTAATCAAAAAATTGATTATTGGTTCATCATTGTAGAACACTTGCCAATAAAGGTTTTTATTAGGAACTAAAGGTCTATAAATACCCTCACAATATTGGGTTTCATGACTACTTGCTCTACAGGAGAGAAATTAGCACCAAGAGAATCTAGGATATCGTTATGTTTGTTTTGATCTCGTAAAATCGCATGAATGTTTAGTGCTGTAAAGGATTCAAACAAATCCCATACCTTGTTTAGATAGGCCTTCAAGTAGTGCTGCTTTGACACACATTTTTTTGTAGTCTGGTTAACGATGAGCTTGAAATATCAAAAAAATTGTAGCTGTTTTATGCCTAAATTTTCAGCTTTCTTCAAACCAAGACACAACGCTTTGTATTCGGTAGCACTATTTGTACAGCTCCAAGTTAACCTGTATGAATAGGTTTTCTATAAACCTGTAGGAGAAATAAGAAAAATACCAACCCCTACACCATTTTTACACCTTGCACCATAGAACTACAAATTCCATAGCTAATCAAAGACGGGTTGTAGGGAACAGGGATCTTTTCTTCAGTCTGCTTAGGTTTAGCTATGGAATAAAAATCGATGTCGATTTTGACCATTGCATTGAAACCCATCAATGAAAAATATTTCTCAAGGTGAATCTCACAAAGCACTTCCTCCATCAAGTCCACTTCTTGTAATTCCTTTGTCATCATGTTGACTGCACCAGTGGACTTTTCTTCCTCTTCCAAATTTTCTATATGAAAATTGGATGGATTTTCATTATAGATGTGGATTCTCCTTCCTTTGAATGGGATCTCTAAATATGAATAGTCTAAGGAAAGGTATTCTCCTAGTTTTGCTATGAAATTCCTCGAGAGACACATGTTGAAGTATGGTTCTAAATCAACCACCACTACTTCTTGAATGACAGTGATTTGTGGCATGTTGTGTAGAATTATAGGGATGTCCTTGATTACTCCGACCATTTTAACCAGGGTCCCATACAAAGAACTTGAACTTGAGTTAGAAAAGAACATGAGTATCATTGTTACGTGAGATTTGTGGTTGAGCATTGTTGGAAATATTTTGAGTTGGTTGATACATGCTTGGAATAGGGTTTGTGAGAAAGGATTGTTCCTTGATGTGATTGGTTGAGTAGAGATGATTAAGCCTAGTCAAGTGGATGCATGTGGTTGTTCAAGTTCCATGAAACAAACTATTCTATATTATGATTTGAGTTGAGTATAGAACATATTGAGTCTCTAAAAATTCTCTTTATGCTTCTATGAGATTGATTTGAGTTAAGATTGAGCTTTGAGAATAGAACATATTAAGTCTCTAACAATTCTCTTTATGCTTCTATGATATTGATTTGAGTTGAGATTGAGCTTTGAGAATAGAACATATTGAGTATCTAACAATTATCTTTATGCTTCTATGAGATTGAGTTGAGAAAGTGATTAAGCATTGAGTGTAGAACATATTGAGTCTCTAACAATTATCTTTATGATTCTATGAGATTGAACAAGTTCTGTGTGGACTTGTTAATGTTATTTGAGGTAAGTCTTTGAGAAGGCTTGTGGATTAATTTTGTGTAAGCTTGCAATGCAGATTTGAGCAAGTCCTAGAGAGGACTTATTGAGGATATTTGGACAAGTTCTGAGTGAGCTTGTTGAGCAGATTTGGATAGGTTCTGAGTGGAACTTTTGAGTATATTTGAGCAAGTTATGAGTGGACCTATTGAGAAAATTTGAGAAGAATATGAGTGGACCTATTGAGCATATTTATATAGGTTTTGAGTGGACCTGTTGAGCAGATTTGAGCAGGTTCTGAGTGGACATGTTGAGAATATTTGAGCATGATATGAGTGGAACTGTTGAGAATATTTGAGCAGGTTTTGAGTGGACCTGTTGAGCAGATTTGAGTAGGTTTTGAGTGGAAATGTTGAGCATATTTGAGAAGGTTCTGAGTGAACCTATTGATAGAGCTTTGGAGGTGGCAGAGTATAGAGGAAAAAGTCTTAGTGGATAGATATCTATTAGCCAGTACAATTGAAAACAAATCTTCTGAGTGAGGAGTCTTCAAGTGGAGAGAGATCCACCAATCAGTCAGAGCAGAGAGACAAAGTCTTCTAGAAGATCACTATTCAGTTCTAAAGGGGAAAGATTTCTCCTGTGGAAGAGATATATGAACTCGAGATTTAGGGGATCAACATCTCCTTTGGATAGAGGACCATAAAAATTGTAATTGGGAAGGATTCCCAAAGGATTATTTGAGAAATATTTAGAAGAAATATTTTCTCTATGGAGGTAGCCCACATTGGGTGAACCACATTAAAATCTGTCTTTATTGTGTATGGTGTTTTGTGCATTGCTTTGATTACTGCTATTGATACTGCTATCTATACATTGCATAATATTGAATTGAAAAGAAAAGTAAAAAGTGGTCTTATACTGTTCACCCCCCCTCAGTATAATCTTGTGTTCTTCAATTGGTATCTGAGCGGGTTTCTTCAGAAGAGTTTGATAGCTTGAAGGAAAAGTGATATAAGAACACAATGGATAAAAATAATAAAAAATATGGGTCCTTCAATAATGCAGTACCCGTATTTGATGGAAGTGACTTCTTGTATTGGTGTGTGCTGATGAGATTTCACCTGATGGTACTTGGCAATGAAGTTTGGGATGCAATGGAATTTGTATATGATTCAATAGCCAATACTCCTATAGATAAGGAAGTAAGCTTCTAATGCATGCAAATTCAAGAGCTATGAATGCAATTATAAAAGGGTTGTGTAGATAAAAATCTATGAAGGTTATGGATTGTAAAACGACAAAAGATATGTGGGAACTGTTGCATACCATATATGAAGGAGATAAAGGTGTCAAAAAATATAAAATCAAAAATCTCAAATGAGAGTTTGAAAATTTAATAATGCGAGATTATGAAAACATTCGTGACTATCTCAACAAGATTGATGAACTTGTACATGAGATGAGAGGTCTTGGAATGAAGGTTGACGAGTCTGATGCTTGTGATAAGATCTTGATAACTCTTCCAAAAAGATATAGTGAAAAGGTTTTTGCTATAGAAACATCAATTGATAGTGATTCTTTGATAAGGAATTCTTTTCTTGGCATGCTTACTAATTTTGAGATAAGAACAAAATATCCTATTCCTTCGAAATAAGCTACATTCAAAGTGGACAAAAAGAAAAAAGGTAAGAAGACAAAATCAAGCAGTGAGTCTTCCAGTGATGAAGAAGCAAATTATGGCAGAAGAGATAAAGGTTCCAAAAGAACCATAGATTTAAGATATGTTAAGTGTTTTAACTGTGGAAAGTATGGACATTATGCAATATAGTGCAAAGAGCCAAAGAGCAACAATGATGAAGAAAAATAGGATCACAGGTACACGAAATCAGAAAAACATAGGTACCAAAAGAAAAGCAAGGATGGACAAAACAAACAAGGGAAGAAGTTCTTCCAAAGGCAAAAGAGAAGCTACTATGCGGATAATGCAAGTAAGTACTCAAATGATAGTGATGCTAGTTTTTAAGACAATGATAGAGATGAAGTCCTATTTATGGTTGAAGAGAAAGAACAAGTTAAGAGAAAGACTCCAGTTATTCTCAAGTGTTTTAGATGTGGTAGATTTGGACATCTTGAATATGATTGCACAAGGGATGATTATAGTTTTAGTGATGATGATTTTGAAGATGCACTTGATAGACCAGATGAAAATCTTCTAATGGAATTAGAAGATGAAGTGAGTGATCCTATAGAAGACAAGCCAAAATAAAGAAATGATATGGACAAAGGTAAAAAAATAGAGGATTATTCAGTAGAGAATGACTATGATCTCAAGGGAGAACTTATCTATTCCCTTGAAACAGTAAATAAGGTAAGAAAGCAATACTCTAAGCTTGAAAGTCAATTTCAAGAATGTGATGAAAAAATATTATAGCTCATAGAGGATTTAGAAAAGTCAGGCTAAGGCAAGCAATTTCAAGGATAAGTTAGAAGCAAAGATCTTGGAATGTGAAAAGTTAACACAAGAAGTGGCCCTACTAAAGTAAGTTTTAGAGGATTCTTAGAATAAGCTATACAAGTATGTAAACAGTGCAAAGAGTGTGGATAAAATAGTCAAGATACAAAGAAGAGCAACAAACAAGACATGTCTTGGTTCTAAACAGGTTCAAAAGAAAAAAGGAAGAAGAGTCTACTTCAAGTCCTAAAGAAAAATAAACTTTAGAAGAAGATACTTTATAAGAAGATAGTGTAAGTTGGAGTGAGACATTA
The DNA here is from genome assembly GCA_028583015.1 of Wollemia nobilis. Classification (NCBI taxonomy): domain Eukaryota; kingdom Viridiplantae; phylum Streptophyta; class Pinopsida; order Araucariales; family Araucariaceae; genus Wollemia; species Wollemia nobilis. The sequence continues at coordinate 4,962,638 of JAQPPZ010002068.1, forward strand.
GAGGATGAGTTGGACATCAGAGGATGAGTTGGACATCAAAGAGTTCAACAAATATAGGAACAATGCACAAAGAAGATATATATGGAATAACAATCATAACAGGAGACCAATAAGGTCAAGACAAGAAAGCTTCAATGGAATATGTTTTTCATGTCACAGGTTTGGGCACATGGATTCACAGTGTAGGACACATGAAATATAGGAATATGGAAAAGGACAACTTTTCCAAGGGTATTGCTACTCATGTAATGAGTTTGGTCACAAGGCAATGAATTGCAAGATTCATGATAGAAGAGGAGATGGCTTTACTAGGAGAAATCCTAAGACAGTTGCACCTCCAAGGAATAATAACATTAAGTGTTATAAGTGCAATAATGATGGTCACATAACAATATGGTGTAGAGAAAATATTCCAAAAATAGGCATGAATAGGAACAAGAATATGAACAAGAACATGAATATGAATAGGAACAAAGGCCATAATAGGAATAAGAACAAGGTTGAGACAATGATTTAGGAATAGGAACAAGTATGAGAACATGAACAAGAATAGGAACATGGATGAGAATAAGAACAGAAACAGGAACAAAAGTGATGACATGAACAGGGATGATGACTTGGAAAGAAACAGTAAGAGGATTCAGAAAACTCAAAAAAGAAGAGAGAAAGATAAAGGTAAAAATAGTTCTTTTGGGGAGTAGAAATACTCCCACCCCAGAATTAACCACCTCATGTGGAGGTGGGGGAGGGGCTAAGATAAGAGGCTCATTCTTAGCCCCATGCCCCAAATGTGACCCTTTGCCATTGATGTGAAAGTGGGAGAGATTTGTGTATATTGGGGAAGAGATTTGATATGGGGAGAGATTTGATATTTGAGAGAGCATTGAGCCAAGGGGAGCAAAAAGAAGGTCAGGTTTCAGTAAAAGGATATGGGTTTCCATCAATGAAAAAGGGGGAGATTGTTGGAAATTTTGAGTCCTCTAAGTCAAAGTTGTCATTGATGTCACCTAATAGATTTATCACTCATATCAAGGAATTCGACAAGAAATAAAGTCATCCAAGGTTGTCACTATCATCCAAGAAAAATCTTCAACAGTGCAAAAGTGAAAGTAAAAAGACTTCATAATATTTTAATATTATTGGAAGCACATATAAGCGATTGGTTCATAAAATCTTAAGATGGGTTATTGCCAAGGTTAAAAAGGAGGTTTAATAATTATTTAAATTCACAAGGAATTTAAATTTTATAAATAATATTCGTTACACCAAGGTTGTGCATTAAGACAAGGCTCCAAGGTTTAATTAAACTAAAACCTAAGGTTGGTCTAATTTAATTTATAATATTTAAATTTAAATTTAAATTTAAATATATTATAAATTAATCAACCAAGTCGACGTCGAATTAAATCAATGCGTCAACATGATTGCATGGAAGACAAAGGCATTATATATAATGCCCTAAAAGGCATTAATCAATTTTATCCTTGCTAATTCATTTGGAGTGCATGTGAATTAAGGCTCGTGTTTTAAAAGACTTTACGAATTGCGAAAGGGTTGAAGCAGGGAACTTTTGACTCATGGAGCACATAGGCCAACTTGCCCTAGTGATGTGTTGGATTGGCGAGACATAGGAGGTCCCACGTTCAATTAACTTGGAGGTTGCTTGCAATGTCAAAGCGCTCGAAGCGCATTTTGATTATTTCGAAAGGCGCAATTTCATGAGTTTGTTGATGCAGTTCGTGACTTCTTAGGCACGTGTGGGCATGTGGCCCAATGATGACTTGGCCGTAGTTAAGGCATTGGGAAGGAAGACGTTGAGGGATCGAATCCCTTCGAGAGGCAAGGCAAGTTAATTTTTATTAAAATAGCCTTAAGGGAGAAATAAGGGTTATGCTATGCCCTAGAAAATTGAGAGATTTTTGATGGTTTTATTTTTGGAAGGGTAGCATATTATATATCGTTGGAAATCATTTTTCAAGGGATATTTGATTAACTTTCTTAGAAGGAGAAATAAGGTGTGTGTAAAGAGATATTTCTATTTTTGTAAAAAGAGTTTAAAAGTGAGTTTGATTATTTTCAAAGGGGATTATTTCTTTCATGAGAGTACATGGTGAATTTTATTGAGTAGGAGTAATAAGGTGTTATTGGGATATTATTTTTATTATTGTGATATTACTCAAGTCCTCTAACCTCTTTCTGATTGAAAAGAAAATATTTGAAAGTGTGTTGATTTTGACAGATTTTGTGGACAACTCCTTGGCATCAAAAAGGTATGGGCAATATTCTCCATTGACTTGATTGGGTGATTGATTTCTGAAAATATCATTGGAGAGAAAAGGATTGATTGTGGTTTCCTTTTCAAAAGTGGTTGGTTTAATGCTTCAAGGTTTTCTAGATTGAGAGTTGTGATTAAAATTTGTTTTATAAGCATTGTTGTTGAAGCCAATTGGTTATGCAAAGAACTTGAACTTGAGTTATAAAAGAACATGAGTATCATTGTTATGCGATATTTGTGGTTGAGCATTGTTGGAAAAATTTTGAGTTGGTTGATACATTCTTGGACTAGGGTTTGTGAGAAAGGATTTTTCCTTGAGGTTATTGGTTGAGTAGAGTTTATTAAGCCTAGTCAAGTGGATGCATGTGGTTGTTCAAGTTCCATGAAGAAAACTATTCTATATTCTGATTTGAGTTGAGATTGAGCTTTGAGTATAGAACATATTGAGTCTCTAACAATTCTCTTTATGCTTCTATGAGATTTATTTGAGTTGCTATTGAGCTTTGAGAATAGAATATATTGAGTCTCTAACAATTCTCTTTATGCTTCTATGGGATTTATTTGAGTTGAGATTGAGCTTTGAGAATAGAACATATTGAGTCTTTAACAATTCTCTTTATGCTTCTATGAGATTGAGTTGAGAAAGTGATTAAGAATTGAGTGTAGAACATATTGAGTCTCTAACAATTCTCTTTATGATTCTATGAGATTGAACAAGTTCTGTGTGGACTTGTTAAGCTAATTTGAGGCAAGTATTTGAGAAGGCTTGTGGACTGATTTTGTGTAAGCTTTGTGGAAGCTTGCAATGCATATTTGAGCAAGTCCTAGAGAGGACTTGTTGAGCATATTTGGACAAGTTCTGAGTGAGCTTGTTGAACAGATTTGGACAAGTTTTGAGTGAGCTTGTTGAGCAGATTTGGACAGGTTCTGAGTGGACCTATTCAGAAAATTTGAGAAAGTTTTGAGTGGACCTGTTGAGAAGATTTGAGCAGGTTCTGAGTGGATCTATTGAGAAAATTTGGATAGGTTCTGAGTGGACCTATTGAGTAGATTTGAGCAGGTTATGAGTAGACATGTTGAGTATATTTGAGAAGGTTCTAAGTGGACATGTTGAGAATATCTGAGCAGGTTTTGAGTGGATCTGTTGAGAAGATTTGAGCAGGTTCTAAGTGGACTTGTTGAGCATATTTGATAAGGTTCTGAGTGAACCTATTGACAGAGCTTTGGAGGTGACAAAGTACAGAGGATAAAGTCTCAGTGGATAGAGATACAAAAGCCAAAATAATTGAAGACATATATTCTGAGTGAGGAGTCTTCAAGTGGAGAGAGATCCACCAGTCAGTGCAACAGAGAGAGAGAGTCTTCTAGAATATCACTAGCCAGTTCTAAAGGGAAAATAGTTCTCCTATGGAAGATATCCACGAACTTGAGATTTAGGGGATCAACATCTCCTTTGGATAGAGGTCCATAAACATTGTAATTGGGAAGGATTCCCAAAGGATTATTTGAGAAATATTTTCTCTGTGGAGGTAGCCCACATTGAATGAACCACATTAAAATATGTCTCTGTTGTGTATGGTGTTTTATGCATTACTTTTATTATTGCTATTGATACTACTATCTATACACTGCATAATATTGAATTGAAAATAAAAGTAAAAAGTGGTCTTATACTGTTCACCCCCATCTCAATATAATCTTGTGTTATTCATATTTCCTTTGTTCATATTCCCAGGGAATAGAATAGTGTGGTTGATTTCTTGGAAAAATGGGATTCTGAGTTTCAGTAAGACTGGAATGTTAGGGAATGGAATCAACTCCCATTATATTGTTCTTGTCATATTACTAATTTTCTTGCGATGGATATGCATTTGAGGTTGTTGTTTGTTGGGTGTCTTTTGGTCGGGTCCTCGGTGGTTTTGGGGGCCTCTTTCTTCTATCCCTTGTAAGGGTTATTGTTTTGGGATTCTTTGTTTCTTGTATGTTTTTATTGATTCAATAAATTTTTTCCAACAACAAAAAAAAAGTTGAATTATTCCATACACATAAAAAATGAAGGGCAAAAAATAAAACTTGAATTTTTATAAAGGATTTTTTTAATATCATATTTCTCTAAAGAATAAAATAATATTTGAAGGACCGTGAAGGTTACAATTTTTATCCTTGTTTATCATTTTACAAGGTGTTTGGTTGTGGGATGGAAACCTTGGTTTACAATGTAGAACTCCTAGCTTTTGTATCAAGATCACATAAGTAAAATTTTAGTTGATCATATAAGGTTGAAATGATCTTCATCCATATTTTTTAATTTAAACAAACTTAGTATATAGACGCTTCACAATTTTAGAAGAATAATAAAGTATAATATTTGAAGGGTTTGCTTATCATTTTACAAGGTGTTTGCTTGTGGGATTGAAACCTTGGTTTACAATGTAGAACTCCTAGCTTTTGTATCAAGATCGCATAAGTAAAATTTCAGTTGATCATATAAAGTTGAAATGATCTTCATCCATATTTTTTTTATTTAAACAAATTTAGTATATAGACACTTCCCAGTTTTAGAAGAATAATAAGGTATATGTGGTTACTATTGGGGGCCACTCCCATCAAAATAATAAAATATTACGTTTGCTATGAAGTCAGTTATATCATATCCAACTTGCCCTTTTTATTTATTTTTCTATCAAATATATTCTTCACCTTTCTCAAATTGCTATGTTTCTCCAATTGGCTCCATGACAACATTTTCATTAAGATGTAAAGTCTCACTCATTCAAATTTCTTCTAAAATATAAATTTCACTAAGACCAAGATCAACACCACAATTGGTTAAATTATCTGCTACCTGATTTTATTCTCTATAAATATCATATTTTCAAGAGATTACCTCCAACAATAGTTGATGAACATCAATAATAATAATATTTTTTTAATCTAATCCCCACGTTCATTTTTATTGATAACATTAGTAATAATTTTTGAATCCTCCTCAATTGAGATATATTTCCATTCTTTTTTAATTGTAATTTTGAGACTTGTAAGAAGTGCCCTAGCTTCAAGATTGTGCGAACACTTTGTCTAAGTGCCCAACGATAATGGAAGGTCAAAATAGAAGAGGGCCTTCATCTATTTCTACAGTTGGAATGGTAGCTTAGAATGTGAATACAATTGATGGACTCAATGGGAGACTATTTCTCTATTTTTTCCTTGGTATTGTCTTTGTATCATCTATTCTTTTAAGTAGTCTCAATAAAAAATTTCAATTGTATGTGCAGGACACAGGTGTGTAGTGGGTTGCACAATGGAAACCCTTACGCATAGTGGGTATAAAAAATAACAAATGAAGCTGGAAGCAGCAGTGGTGGTGAGTAAAGCAGTGACAAAATTATGCTTAGACCTAGTTTACGGGAGTAGCAGGCAGGGTGAATAACCAACGGGGGGTCAAAACCTAAAAAGGGAAAAAAAGAAAACCCAAAAAATAGGGTTTTCAATTATTTTCAACCCATAAATGGGTTTTTGAGTTAAAAAATTGAACAAACAGGAAAATGAACGAATGGACCAGGGTTTGGAGTGACTGGAGACAGACAGGGAGAGGCTAGCACAGGAATCGAAGTACGGTAGGGCCAGACTGAGGCCTTGGAAGGTACATCAATGGATGAGGCCTTGGATGAAGAGCTAAAGAATGGATTTATAGGAAGAAAAATCCAAGAACCTCTTGACAAAGCGGTCCTAGAGAAGGGGAAGTATGAATCAAAGGCAGACAACGATCAGGAGAATCGAGCCCTAAAAGTGGGATAGAAACAATATTGGGTCCAGGTGGTACAAGGTTATAAACCTGTTACTACTCTTCTTTTGTTGGTAAGCCACTTAAAATTAAGAGTTAAATATGGCATTCTCAACATTCCATCAAAGATAATTTTGAATATGAAGGCAGAAGGGAAACACAATTTGGTAGGAAAGTTTTTTGGAGCAAGTCTAGATATAGATACTATTAGAAGGTGGGCCTTTGCTACATGGAAACCAGTGGATTGCATGGATATTATGGTGCTCCCAAATGGGTTCTTCATGATCAAAATTACTAAGGTAAGTGATATGCAAAAAATTCTAGATGGAGGACCATGGTCGATGGGGAAGCGTAGATTGTTTCTCAAAAAATGGGATGTGGATTTTAATCCTCACACCCAAAGTCTCAACACAACTGCTATTTGGGTAATATTATCTCATCTTCCCTTTAAATATTGACACGATGAAGTTTTAATGGATATTACAAATGGTATTGGTACATTTGTTACCATTTATAGGGTAATTAGGCTGAAGTTCTATATGGTGTTTGCCCGAATTTGTGTTAATGTTGATCTGGATAGCAAGCTTCTGAAAACAATAGACCTAACATCCATAGTGGGTACCTGGAATCAAAGGTTGGAGTATGAAAATATTCTGCCCCTTTGTGATCTTTATAAAGGGAGAGGTCATATCTCAAGCTTATGCTCAAAGAAGAAGAAAGCTCCCAATAAGAAAGTCTAGTAGAGGAAGGAGTGTAAAGATGTAGAGCAGGATAAAGGCATGAATCTCATGGTGGATAATCAGAAGGAAGAAATCACCTCACACCATCTGGTTGTGGTGGCTGAGGAGGAACACATAGAAGATCCCTCTTATGGAGTTGTGGTAGTCCAAACTCCCTTGAAGCTGTGGAACCCCTTGAATTTGCAAATCATAACACTTTTGCTTGCTTGAGAGGAACTAAAGAGGACTAAATGGGAGACCCAACCGAAGTTATGGAATTTGTGGAGGAGACACAATGGGTGAATCATGAGGGGGTACAACAGGAGATTATAAAACCTTTAGAAGTGGATTTAGAGGTTAACCCTATTGACATGATTCTTACAAATTGAGATAGACAATATGAAGTTGGAAAAGCATTGAAGGAAGATAATCGGATCCTAAAAAATATAGAGGTGAAGCCTGTAGCTCCAATACAATAGGATTATTATTAAGAGGAGGTTCCAATGTGGTAGTCCAAACTCCCTTGAAGCTGTGGAACCCCTTGAATTTGCAAATCATAACACTTTTGCTTGCTTGAGAGGAACTAAAGAGGACTAAATGGGAGACCCAACCAAAGTTATGGAATTTGTGGAGGAGACACAATGGGTGAATCATGAGGGGGTACAATAGGAGATTCTAAAACCTTTAGAAGTGGATTTAGAGGTTAACCCTATTGACATGATTCTTACAAATTGAGATAGGCAATATGAAGTTGGAAAAGCATTGAAGGAAGATAATCGGATCCTAAAAAATATAGAGGTGAAGTCTGTAGCTCCAATACAGTAGGATTATGATTAAGAGGAGGTTCCAATGATGCCCTCAAGGGTGACTAGGAATCAAGCAAAGAGAACTCCCTTAGATGTTGGCAAGGAACACACTATAGGTAGACCCCCTTTAACAAAGGTAAGGAAAAGAGAAACAATAACAAAGATAGCCAAAGGAACACAAACCGTCATCAATATGGATGGGGGAGGGAAGAAATCGGCTAAATCTTAAAAATGAAGGTTTTTTCATGGAATGTACGGGGTCTCAATGAGACTAGAAGACATAGATCAGTACAATTGTTGAGAAGAGATAATCACCTAGACATTTTGCTATTACAAGAGACAAAGGTGGTAGAAGCAAACTTAGCAATGGTTAAATTAAGATTTGAAGAGGAGTAGACTTAGTTGCTCAACCCTCAATGAGCTCATCAGGGGGAATTATGTATATATGAAACTCAAATAAATTGGAAGGACAAAAAATTATCTCAAATGATAGATTTTGTGCTATATGTAGATACAAAATCGAATAACACCAAATAAATAAACTTAAATAAATGAACAATAAAGCAAAATAAACATATGTGATTGCACATAAATAAATTAAAATTTTATTATCGGGTGGATTTTTGATATTACAACCAAATATGCCCCAGATTGGGGTTATTACAAAGATTTATTACTCAATACAATAATCTCAATATGCCAGGGTTCTTCAAAACCCTAGCCAACAAATCAGAGTGGTGTCTTCACGCTTGATTGATCCCAATAAATTTGAGTGGGCTTCAAATATCCTTTAACTAGACCACTCCAACTTAAACAACTGCTCAATGCTTGTATATCTCCAAACCTGCATATAAAAAATGATGAAAGAGGATTAGTAGTAACTATGAGGGCTCCATTGTGTGAGACCCTCAAAAATCAATAAAAACCCTAAATACCAAATGATAAACTGCATGCAAATATGGAAATAATAAAATTAATACAACAATAGAAGATTTACCTTGTGAACTTGTCACTTTCTAATTGGTTGTTGTCATCGTTGCAGGAAACGGGTGCGTAGATGCCCTAGCAACACTCGAGGGTTCACTAGTTAGAAGAACTAGGGTTTGAGATACTCGCGGACACTCGATAGCAGTAGGAAGCACTCAAGTATCAAAGATGCTCGGTAATGAAGGGAAGACATCCAGAGGTGCTCTATGGTGGAGGGAAGTGCCCAAAGGTGCTCGACGATGACAAGGAACTCCCAGAGGCGCTCGAGAACTGAGATAAAAATTTGTAAAAGTAGACCTGGTGTAGAAAAATTGGAGGCAATGGATGCAAAGGCTACAATGAGCAAAAATGAAGGTGAGGATGCGAGGGACTCAGGAAAGCTCAGGATTCAGGGGAATGAATTGCTAAGGCTTAGACTTCAAAAAAACTTAGGGGTTGAGCCATCAAAATGACTCATATTTATAATCTTTCCTAGGGCACATTAGGGTTTCAACGACACAATTTTTATGGTCAAGATTAAAACGTGATGGAAGGTGGAGATTAAATATGGGTAGGTGACATGGATTAAGGTGGATGATTAGACCAATATGGATGGCTGAGATTAACTTACACATATATATAAATATTTATTATATATATAAATATAATATAAAATATTAATATTTTAATATATTAAACAAATATATATAAAATATGTAAATAATGGGTAAAAATAGTAGGAATACCTAGATGAGCGACAAGTGACTAGGATTTGGTGTCTACAGATGCTCCTTTTTGTATCGCATTACCTGAAACACAATGCGGTGTAAAAATACGAGACACCAGTTTTGGCTTGATGGTGAATTATCTTTGTTGAGATGTGGACATGAGCTTGGAGATAAAATAATTTTGATTGCGTAGCTTACCCTCAATTGGTGAATGAGTTTGCAAATATGAATGATGTAAAATAATAATGTGATTGTGGACGATATGAATGATGTAAATGTGATACCGTTTTTGCCCCAATGGTGAAAGAGGGTTGGTGGAAAATGCATGTGGACTCTATTTTTACCCTAATAGAGAAAGGGTTTTTTACCAAGTGTAGATGCCATGATCATGTAATATGTATCCCATTGTGGAAAAATCAAAACCAAATGTGATTACCCCAAATTTTGGGTGATTTGATGCTATTGAAGAATGTATATTTTGGCATCATTGATATGCAGACAAATGAAAAGGCAATAAAAGAGAAAGATTCAACCTTGGAGAGCCTGCTAGTTACTATCAGATAATTCCCACAATTGAAACCAATCACCCTAGCTATGTTGAGCAAGGTGCAGCGACAATATTGTCATTGTTGTCAACACACTCAGATGGACAGGTTGATGTAGTGGACAGTTGTTTGAAGGTTGTTCAGAGTATGTATAGTGTTTCTCAATGCTTATGAGGATGTTTTTGATGTTCGGGTGAAGTTGTTACAGGTTCGTGCAAATTTGCAAAAGTTGAAAAAATCGTCAAGAAGTTGTCAAAAATTTGCAAAAGTGATCACAAGCGCAGTTGGACAGGATGAATCAGTTTGGAACATGCCAGCATGTTAGGAAACATTCTAGAACAACGTTGGAAGTGTCAGCATAGTTTTTGGATTGATCAGTGACGTTTCCGGTATCTTGGCGGATGATTTGGCAAGTGGTTGTACATGTCAAAAAGGGCAGTTTTGTCAGAATCCCTACAAGAAAATCGAGAAGAATTTGATAGCTAAAATTTAACTAGAGGTTTTTGTTATCTTCAAGAACATATGTTCCAAATTTCCACAAAAATGGATAAACGAGGTGAATATTACAAGCGTTGCAAGACTATCACAAAAACGCTCCTTTTGGAAAAAGTGTGTCAGCAATAGTTTTCATGGAGGTGGTACAGGCAAACCGTAAGGAGTTATGTAGCAAGATTCGGACTGGGCGTATTCAGCATTGCAAAGATTCTATGTTTCAAATTTTAGAGAAAAAAAAATTACGAGGTGAGAGTTATGATTGTTGCAAAAATGGTATAGGTCACTTTTATGTCAATTTGTTCCACTTATGCAAAATCCTTTAGTTGGCCTTTTCGACCTTGCAGAGTCACCAGAGTTTTGGTTTCAGTGTTGTTACACCTTCAAGGCATAAAATAGAGCATCTTTAATTTTTGGTTTGATGTGTCACATGGCTCCGAAGTAAGAGAATGAGTAAGGTGTCAATTCTTTGCATGTGACGTGTTTGACGAATGCCTTCTCAAAAAAAAAAAAAGGAAGTTATATTGCTTTAAGAAGCTTCATTAAAAAAAATATTTTTAAAATTGAAAAGGGAAAAAAAATGCAAGTGTGTGCTTTTTAAGTGACAAGGTATTTTATTGAAAAGTGCGGACTTTATTTTGTGAAGAGAAAAGTGTGTGTGGAGAAAAATAAAGAGTGAAAATCCGTGATTTTTGGAGTGGTGAAAAACGTCACTCCAGTATTTTAGGCATAACTTTCTCACATGATATCCATTTTGGCTGAAATTTTGACAGGAGTTCACAAAAAAAGTTTTGCACAATACCTAATAAGAGTTTAGCAATTGACAAAACGAGCTAAGAGAAAAATCAGTTTTTTTTTTATGAGAAGAGAAGATTCAAATTCTGAGTAATGCAGAGAGAGGGATGTTATACTGGGTGAAATAGAAAGTTTTAGATTTTGAGCTTACATACCATAGAGGGTTCTAGTTTTAGTGAAGACATTAATATATGTCATTTATTATCAATATCAAAATCAAGTGGGTGCTTGGTAGAGGGGTTGGTGCTCCTTTATGTTGGTGTAGATAAATTAGGGGTTGGTGCTCATTTTTGTTGGTGCAGATAAATTAGGGGTTGGTGCTCCTTCCAGTGGGTGCTGGTAAATTGATTGTAAAGTTGGTGCTTTACAAAGGCTAGATTTGGATGGAAGTCCAAACAATCATTTTTGAAGATGTAGCCAAATCGATGAACCTCGATACATCTTGTGCTGTGTGATGTTCTCTTGTTATACTTGCTTTATTTGGTTGTTTTCATTGTTTTGTATTTGAGTGTTGAAGATTTAATTTTTAAAGATCTACACTGATTCACCCCCCCTCTCAGTGTCATTGTGAGACTAACAATTGGTATCAGAGCGAGGTTCCTGAACAGGCTTAACCAACTAGGGTGATCTTGAAAGTGACACAATGGCGAGTGGTGAAGGCTTCTCATCAAACAAAGCACCATTGTTTGATGAAACTAACTACCCATTTTGGAGACTCAGGATGCAGACATATCTTTGTGCTTTGGGATACTATATTTGGGATTCAGTAGATAGTGGATACACAATACCCACCACTTCTCCAATCGATGCTGTCGGTAAGAAATTGTTTGAGAATGACTCAAAAGCAAAGAATGGTATCATGTGTGGATTAGTGGATAAAAAATTGGTAAATATTATGGGTTGTAAAATGACAAAGAAAATATGGGACAAGCTGAAGAGCATTCATGAAGGAGACGTTAATATTAAGGAGGTCAAGTTACAAACACATCGAGCTCAGTTAGAAGTATAAAAGATGAATGATGATGAGAATATAGAGGCATATATTCTAAGAGTTAATAAAGTCATTAATGCGATTAGAGGACTTGGTGAGGAAATCAAAGATTCTATCATCGTAAAAAGGGTATTAAGATCCCTTCCCAAAATATTTGATTCTAAAGTTTCAGCTATAGAAGAAGCTAAAGATTTAAATTCTTTTAGTATGGATGAGATGCATGGTTATTTGACTGCATATGAGATGAGAATAGGAAAATCTAAACCCACAGACAGAGAAGCTACTTTTAAAGCCCATAAAAATATGAAAGTAAAACAAGAATCCAAGGAAGAAGAGACATCGGATGAAATGGAAGCAAACTTTGTTCCAAAAATAAAAAGGGGAAAAGGAAAATACAAAGGAAAGTTATCGTTTAAATATTTCAACTGTGGAGGCGTTGGGCATTTTGCAACTAAATGTCCACTTAATGAGAAGAACATAAGTGATGAAGGATCGCATAAAGAAAGAAGTGATTGGAAGAAAAAAACAAATTTCAGAAAAGGCAACTTCAAGAAGAAAAGTTTCATCTCCAAGAATGTCAGTTCATCAGAAGATAGCTCTAGTGAGGATTCTTAAAAGGAAATAGGTGAAGCTTTTTTCATGGCACTCAAAGAAGAAAAACCAGAAAAAGAACAGGAATGTGATGAAGAAGAAATTGACGCATAAGTGAATTTGGAAGAGGAACTAATTGCAGCTCTAGATGAATTGAAGATAGAAAGAAAAAATAATAAGAAAATTTCAAGAAAGCTTGAGGATGCAAATGAAATCATAACAAATTTGAAATTATAGATAGAAGAATCCAAGAAAATATTCGAAGATCTCGAAGTGCAAATAACCATGAAAATAGATTATTGCAACAAGCTAGAAGAAGAGATTGTTGGTTTAAGAATGCAACTAGAAGAGATGAATCAAAAAATTAGTTGTTATCACAAACATGAAGAAAGTTCTATGAAGCTGGATAAGATCATAAATAACCAAAAGACTACAGGCATAAAATTTGGTTTGGGTTTTGATGAAGAAGAATCGTCAAATGTATCAAAGGCCATAAATGAAGAATCCACAAAGAATGAAGAGAAGAAACAGGTTGATCAAGCAAAAATGAATCATGCAAAGGAAAGCAATAATGCAAGGCATGAAAGGAGAATTGAAAATGATGGCTTCACAAATGTCACACATCAAAGAAGAAGAAGATTTATGGCTCCTACGACAACATGGCAAAGACCACCACCCACGTTCAATCATCTCTTTTTTGGTTACTGTTTTAAATGCAATGGTTATGGACATAAGATCTTAGATTGCAAGTATAATGTAGGACCAAGGAATTTTACCAATAGAAATGTTTTTTCACCTTTGATGGATTATGTAGTAGAATGTTATAACTATCATAATTTTGGGCATATTGCAAGAAATTGTCAAAGTACATTTGCATCAAATCAATTTCAGGGAAGAAAATTTCAGCCAAATGGAATAAGACAAAATAGAAAATTTCCTAAAAAACATGCACAAGCTACTGAAAAAGAAAAGCTAAAACAAGACCCCAAAATTGTAATCAAACCTGAGTGGAAAGAAAAAGAGCGACCTGAGAAAGAAAAGGAATCCTTGATCGTACAATCGACATTTAAAGCGCAAAATAAATCTGCACCATGGATACTTGATAGTGGATGCTCTAGTAATATGACAAATGACAAACAAAAATTTGAGAAGTTTCAACAATATGAAGGTGGTTCAATAAAGTTTGGAAATAATGATGGAGCTAAGATAGTTGGCAGAGGTTCAATTAAGATTAGTGACAAAAAAATCAAGTCAAAAGAAGTCTTTTTTGTGGTTGGTTTGAAGCATAACTTGTTGAGCGTAAGTCAGATTTGTGATAGAGGTCATGAAGTGATCTTTAAGAAGCAAGGTTGTGAAGTCAAAAAGATAAACAATGGGAATTTGATAGCAACTGGATCAAGGACATCTAGAAACCTGTACACTCTCTCAAAGACTTCAGAAGGATCTTGCTTGATTGGACAGGAAGAAGAGAATTGGTTGTGGCACAAGAGGCTCGATCATATCAGTTTTGACAATATAGTAAAAATAAGCTCAAAAAAAGCAATGAGAGATATTCCCACCATTGGAAAACCATCAAATAGCATTTGTGCTTCATGTCAAAAGGGGAAGCAAACTAGAGTCTCATTTAAAACAAAAGAGTACTACACAAAAAAACCTTTGGAACTAGTACATACTAATTTATATGGACCCATGAGAACGCAAAGCATAAACAGTGACAAATATTTCATGTTGTGTATAGATGACTATTCCAGGATGACATGGGTACTATTTTTGAAGCATAAATCAGATGCTTTTGAGATGTTAAAGGTTTTCAAAAACCAAGTTGAGGATCAAACATGAAAAAGGATTAAATTTTTAAGGTCAGACAGAGGAGAGTTCATTTCAGAGGATTTCACAGAGTATTGTGAAAAATAGGGTATTAGGAGACAATTTTTAGCAGCCAGGACACCTCAGCAGAATGGTGTAGCAGAAAGAAAGAACATGACAGTGCAAGAAATGGCATGAACTATGTTGACTGAGAGCAAAGTAGTAGAATTTTTTTGGAAAGAGGAAGTCCATATTGCGGTATACATCCAAAATAGGTGCATGTTGAGGACGCATGAAAGCAAACTCCTTATGATTTGTGGTTCTGTAAAAAGGTAACAACAAGATACTTTAAAGTTTTTGGCAGCAAGTGTTACATCAAAAGAACTAAAGAAAACCTTGGTAAGTTTGAAGATAGAGCGGATGAAGGTATTTTTCTTGGCTATTCATCAAAAATCAAAGCTTACAAATGCTACAACAAGAGGCTAAGAAAAATTGTGGATAGTGTCGATGTTAAAGTTGATGAAGGAAGGGAACAAGGAATTAGCTATGAAGAGAACTACCCAATTTATGAAGAGGTCATTGAAGGATATGAGGAAAAGAAAACGGAAAAGAAACCAAAAATTGACTCAGAGGATTCAAACAATGATTCAGAAGTGGAGGAAAACAAGAAATTCAAAACAGGCAGCTGGTAGAAAGATCATCGTAAAGAGCAAATAATTGGAGACCCCATAGTTGGTGTTTAGACAAGAAGAAGATTAGTAACTACTATTTATTATCCAACATTGAGCCCAAAAATGTTGTTGATGCAAGAAAATATGAAAGTTGGATAAAGGAAATAAATGAAGAATTAGATCAGATCAAGAAAAACAAGACTTGGGAGTTAGTACCAAGACCCGCAAATAAAAATGTAATCGGTACTAAATGGGTCTTTCGAAACAAATTGAATGAATATGGACAGGTAGTCAGGAACAAAGCAAGATTGGTATGCAAAGGCTATACACAAGTTGAAGGTATTGACTTTGAGGAAACCTTTGCACCCATGGCCAGAATAGAGGCAATTAGAATGTTTCTGGATTTAGCAGTTTACACAAATTTCAAAGTTTATCAAATGGATGTGAAATCAGCATTTTTGAATGGGAGACTTGAAGAAGAGATTTATATTGAGCAGCCAGATGGTTTCCAGCTTGGTGATGATCCCAACTTGGTTTGCAAGTTGAAGAAAGCATTATATGGCTTAAAAGAGGCACCCCAAGCATGGTATGCAAGGCTAGACAATTATCTTACTCAACAAGGGTTCAAGACAGATATGATGGATAGTAATTTGTATGTCAAAATAGAAAATGGTCATCATATTGTTCTTGTTGTATACGTAGATGATACCATATTTGGTAGCAACAAAGATGAGTTGTGTAAAGATTTAGCAAATAAGATGCAGAAAGAATTTGAAATGTCAATGATTGGTGAACTTTCGTATTTCCTCGGATTGCAAGTTAATCAAAAGGAGAAGGGCATATTTATTTCTCAAATTAAATATGTGAAAGAGATGCTAAAAAAGTTCACAATAGAGTATTGTAATCCAGTTAGCACTCCCATGACGACAGGTTGCAAGTTGAGCAAGGATGAAAAATCTCCACATGTTGATCAAACTATGTATAGATCTATGATTGGGAGCTTAATGTACTTGATAGCTACTAGACCAAATATTTTGCAGGCAGTATGCATGGTAGAATGATTTCAGGCTAGTCCCAAGGAGACTCATGTGACAATAGTGAAGAGGATTCTTCGGTACCTCAAGGGTACTATGGAGTATGGGTTATGGTATCCGAAAGGTAAGGACTTCACCCTTATTGTGTATTCAGATGCAGATTGGGTAGGATGTGTAGATGACAAGAAGAGTACCAGTGGAGGTGCATTCTATCTTGGAGACAGGTTGGTCACGTGGCACAGTAAGAAACATGATTCAGTCTCCTTATCCATAGCAGAGGCAGAATACATTGCAGTGACAATGTGTTGTATGCAGGTGTTATGGATGAAAAAAACTCTGAAGGATCTTGGCATTAATTTTAGTGAGTGGATTTCAGTTAAGTGTGATAAAACCAGTGCCATTAACATCTCAAAGAATCTGGTTATGCATTCTCACACAAAACATATTGCTATCTGGTATCATTTTTTGAAGGAGAAAGTTGCAGAATTTGAGGTTAAGTTGGATTTTGTTCCAAAAATAGAGCAAGTAGCAGATATATTCACCAAAAAATTGCCCAAGGAAGTTTTTATGTACCTTTGCAAGAAATTGGGAGTGGTCACACTTCCCAAGAATTGACTAGCTATTGGGGCCATATTCTCAGGGGGAACATTTGTGTATTTGTTTATCTTTTTGCTCATGTTTGTGATTTTTTCTAAGTGTAATAATTTTTGCCTGAGAATGTTGTGCATGGAATCAGGGGGAGTTTGTAGTAGCCCTTTGGTATTGTTGTCAAAGGGGAGAAGAGTTACAAGAAATTGTGCGTATGTTGCCAAAAATTCCAAAGGGGGAGATTGTTGAGCAAGGTGCAGCAATAGTATTGTCATTGTTGTCAACACACTTAAATGGACATGTTTATGCAGTAGAAAGTTGTTCGAAGGTTATTCGGAGTATGTATAGTGATGTTCAATGCTTATGAGGATGTTTTTGATGTTCGGGTGAAGTTGTTACAGGTTGTTCGTGCAAATTTGCAAAAGTTGAAAAAATTGTCAAGAAGTTGTCAAAAAATTGTAAAAGTCATCACGGGCACAGTTGGATAGGATGGATCAGTTTGGAACATGCCAGCATGTCATGAAAAAATCTAGAACAGCGTTGGAGGTTTCAGCACAGTTTTTGGATTCATCGGTGACGTTTTTGGTATCTTGGCGGATGATTTGGCAAGTGGTTGTATAGGCCAAAAAGGGTAGTTTTGTCAGAAGCACTGCAAGAAAATCGAGAAGAATTTGATAGTGAAATTTGAACTGGAGGTGGTCGTTATATTCAAGAACATGTGTGATAAATTTCCATAAAAATGAAGAAACGAGGCGAATGTTACAAGTGTTGCAAGACTATCACAAAAACGCTTTTTTTGGAAAAAGTGTGTCAACAATAGTTTTTGTGGAGGTGGTACAGGCGAACCGTAAGGAGTTATACAGTGAGATTCAGAATGGATATAGTAAACATTACAAATATTCTACATTTAAAATTTAAAAGAAAATAAAGTTACGAGGTGAGAGTTATGATTGTTGCAAAAATGGTATAGGTCACTTTTATGTCAATTTGTTCCACTTGTGCAAAATCATCAGTTGCCCGTTTTGACCTTGCAGAGTCGCCAGAGTTTTAGTTTCAGTGTTGTTACACCTTCAAGGCATCAAATAGAGCATCTTTAGTTTTTGGTTTGAGGTGTCAAGTGGCTCCGAAGTAAGAGAACGAGTAAGGTGTCAATTCTTTGCATGTGACGTGTTTGACGAAATGCCTTCTCAAAATAAAAAAAGGAAGTTATATTGTTTTAAGAAGCTTCATTAAAAAAATATATTTTTAAAATTGAAAAGGGAAAAAGAATGCAAGTGTGTAGTTTTTAAGTGACAAGGGATTTTATTGAAAAGTGCGGACTTTATTTTGTGAAGAGAGAAGTGTGTGTGGAGAAAAATAAAGAGTGAAAATCTGTGTTTATTGGAGAGTGGTGAAAAACGTCACTTCAGTATTTTTGGCATAAATTTCTCACATGATATCCATTTTGGCTGAAATTTTTAGAGGAGTTTGCAGACAAAGTTCTACACAATACCCAGAAAGCGTTTAGAAATTGGTAAAACGAGCTAAGAGAACAATCAATTTTTTTTTGTGAGAAGAGAAGATTCAAATTCTAAGTAATGCAGAGAGAGGGATGTTATATTGGGTGAAATAGAAAGTTTTATATTTTGAGCTTACAGACCATAGAGGGTTTTGGTTTCAGTGAAGACATTCATATATGTCATTTTATTATCAATATCAAAATCAAGTGGGTGCTTGGTAGAGGGGTTGGTGCTCCTTTCTGTTGGTGCAGATAAATTAGGGGTTGGTGCTCCTTCCAGTGGGTGCTGGTAAATTTATTGTAAAGTTGATGCTTTGTAAAAGTTGGATTTGGATGGGAGTCAAAGCAATCATTTTTGGGGATGTAGCCAAATCGGTGAACCTCGGTACATCTTGTGTTGTGTGATGTTCTCTTGTTATACTTGCTTTATTTGGTTTTATATTTTCATTGTTTTGGCTTTGAGTGTTGAAGATTTAAGTTTTAAAGAGCTACACTGATTCACCCCCCCTCTCAGTGTCATTGTGAGACTAACAAGCTAGTGCCTATCTCTCTAATAACTGTCAAGGAAATGAGAAGTGATGAAATGTGATTTTATCCATGTTTCAAGCCCCACGAACTAGGCCATCAATGATAAATTTTGAGCAAATTGGTCTTGGCATAGTCTCACTCTAAAGGTGAAGTACCAAAAGTGATTATGATTTTGAGCAATGAGATATTGGAATATGAAAAATGGCCAAGTGTCCTTATGGTAGTTTATTCATCTTACCGAATTGCATGGATGCAAATCATTGCAATCACCAAGGGGATAGAATAAACCACTATATTAGAGGTTCACTTGTGTAGACACCTAAAACGTGTCATGTCGAAGGTGACTACTCATATGGACATGCTACAAGACCATATGGAGGATCTTAGACAGACTCCAAGATAGAGCAGTGGTTCTAACCATTTAATTTGGGCTCCTTGGCCTAATAAGTCTGAATCGTAGCCCAAAACTGTGATCTATAGTCTGAACCATGGCTAAGGCTTGAGGTTTACAGTATGAACCGCAGTTGCAACTTGCGATCTTAAATGAAGTTCAATTGGCCTTCATTCGAGACAAATTGGTTTGAATGACCATTTGTTCTAGAATAAGGCGATTACTGGACATAATATTCCAGAGGCTTCCATACCAACTATCATAACCATATCTTCTTGATCTTGGCTTATCCATGAAGTCACCCCTAACCTTGGGACATCCTATAAGTACCCCTAAGAATTAGGGCAAAACAAAGAGAGTGCATTTGGAGATCAAAGCAGTGAAGCCCTATCGAATTGTGGACTCACTTGAGTGCATAGAGAGAGCCTTGTTTCCATCCTCATTATCAATTTATCAAGCATCATGATGAATTAGGCCATGGATGCCCTAAGGACCTAGGAGAGCCAAGAAACGCTAATTCGGGTAAATGAAGGCCCTATTCAACGATTCAACCACCAAACTTGTTAGAAGGACACCGAAGGGGACCCTTGAACATCAATTGGACAAGGAGGTCAAGCCCACTGCCCTTGATTTTGAGGGTAAACTTACTTGAGTGCTAACTGTGGCTTTCAACCGCGGTTTACAGTGCAGACCGTGCATCAGTGCTACGGTTTGCAACAGAGGTATTTCCACCTTACTATTTTCATTTTTGCCCATCTAATTAGATTAGATTAGTCATTTGCATGGTTAAATTGTAGTTTTAGAGACTTCTAACCAACATAATTAGTGTTTTTGATAACTTGTTTTCATCATAGTATTTATTTTCATGTTATAACGCTTAATTTCAAGCAATTGATTCCATATATTGATAGTTGTACTCTTCATTTACATATTTCCATCAATATTGATAGTATTTGCATATGTTTAGCATAGTTTACGCATTTTCTTGATTCTATGTCATTATGCTATTTTCATGATATTTATCTTTAAAGGGCCTCATCATGAGAGGCTTACTATGCTTTTGATATTCTTGTGTTGTTTCTTGATCATAGGAAACAAGGTTTTAAGGAGCTACAACCATTCATTTCCTTCATCAACGCGAAGAAGAGGGTTCACTCCACCCTAGAGTAGTTTGTGTCACCTTAAGGGCTTGATAGTGCATTTCATTC
The DNA here is from genome assembly GCA_028583015.1 of Wollemia nobilis. Classification (NCBI taxonomy): domain Eukaryota; kingdom Viridiplantae; phylum Streptophyta; class Pinopsida; order Araucariales; family Araucariaceae; genus Wollemia; species Wollemia nobilis. Next base: position 4,983,054 of record JAQPPZ010002068.1, read on the forward strand.
CTAAGGGGAATTGAAATAATTGTAATTGCGTATCAAATAGAGTATCCCTAAGAGGGACTTACTTGTAATCAGACACTTATTTATTTTAATGGAATAATAGAGGCATTTCTTGTAATTTCCATTTGTTTTGTCCATTTATGTGTTTGGAATATCAATTTTACTTTGTTTATGCAATTACAACATTTTGGGTGCACGCATTTTTGGTTGTACAAAAGGCGATCACAATGGAACTCCACATAAATAGCATCTGAATTTGTGTTCTTGATTTTTGTGACTTGTAGGTACAGACCACAACTATCAGTTACAGGCCAACAATTGAACTGTAGATTCAACCCATGGGCAACAGTCAGAATCACAGACCAGACTTGCGATTTCTAGTTGATAGCACAAACAGTAAAAATCAGAGAGCCAATCATTGTAGGACCTAAGGTAGGCCCTATTTTCAACCCTCTATCATTTTTTTCCCTTTGTGTTTTTACAACATGTATAATTTCAAATGCAAATTAGGAAAAACCACTAAAAAAAGGGGAAATCAATCGTCCTAGTTTACTTTTGCATTTACTTCCATAGAAAGGTGCTGCTAGGAACAACTGAACTATGATTGCAGTTCGCCCTAGGCTATAGCATTCTTGATAGAGTGGTTTGTTTGGTTTGAATGTGTGAGGCCAAATTAGTGGCCAATTATCATCGTAATGTGCATTGTCTCAAAGAGCATCTAGATTAGTTTACATTTTTTGAATGTAAAACGTTCTTCATTTTGCATAGCATATAGAAAATAAGCATGTGTGCTATATGATGAATATATTTTATGTACAATAAAACAAACCACACACACAACTTGGCACTTAAATGCTAGTGAGTTGGTCTTGACATCCAACCACTAGTAGGGTTCATTGATGGTGGGCGTCATTTCCACCCGCTGGTCCAAATCCTACGTACCCATTGTAATTAGACAAATACCAAATCCAATAACCTTTCGTACCCTGGAAAATTTGCATGTATTCTCTTCAGAGGGTATAACGCTGACTGGGGGAAACTGGGTGAGGATATGGGAGGACCTGTGCTCCCTGACCGTGTGTGGGCTTCATTACCACACATTATAGGTTAGATTACGCGACTTGGAGTTCATAGCCAAGTTGTCGAGCTGCAAGCGTACAAGTGAAAGCCATTAAACTAAAAATAAAATCCAACAAGTTTTGCAAAACATGATAAGAGTTTCTACACTGATACAACAAATCATTAAAACAACATCAAACAGTTTAGGATTCACTTTAAAAACTTAATACGAGATAATTATCATTGTATACCTTGTTTTATTAATAATAAAAGGTACATCTAGATACTAGGCACACAATGGTGGATACACAGGGTGGTCTTCAAAGGTCTAAACCTAATGCTGATGACCAACCCCTAACCAGTTCACAGTAGCACGTGTCAATTCCTCACCCACATGAGCGAACCGAACATCATTCGACAAAAATTAGAGGAGATAACTCGACATGAGGGGAGTGCATAGAGCGTACCCTAGATAGAGGATATTTAGTACACTCCTCTAGGCATAAGATAGAATAGGGAGCCTCTCATCATGAGGGTGCTCCACTCAAAAGCCATTATCGAGACTGCACTACAAGCACGTCCACGGGATCGGTTGAAGAGTATGTTGTGCAGGGAACCATGTTGGTGCCCCTACATGCTATGTCCATAGGAGGATCTATACCTCCACCTTTTGAGTATAGAAGGACTAGAGATATGCCCATTCAGGGGCAGGTAGATAGGCCCGCTTTCAAGCATAGGTCTACCCATACTCCCATGCATGGTCCACCATGCAAGATCACCATTGATATATCAAAGGTGGGAGCTAATGGCACACCACCACATGAATGATGGTGGTCTAGATAGCTAGAGTTTCTAGGTAGTGTTTTGGAGTAGTTAGGCTACAAACCTTCGGCTCTGCCCACTCGTGCCCCGAGTGAGCATAGTGGGAGCATCGTTAGGACTACTAGAGAGCATGGAGAGGCTTCTAAGCGCCCTCATGTAACACACCCACTATCTGTGCATGGTGGTTTATAGTATAGGACACTATAGGATGCCAATGTCGTCTTCATAGACAGAGGCAAAGGCACATCACATCAGTCTGATGGGTACAGAACCCATAAGTTCGCTCATACAAATTAGGGATACTAGAGGTCTCCCACGACCGATCATATTGATAGATCACATCGACTGGTATCAGAGAAAAAATTCCAACTCCTCCAAGATCAATTGGAGGATGCTCACCTAGAGAGGTAATGCATTGAAGATGAAAATATTCAAGCACAAAGGCTCCTTAGATAGAGGCTATATGAGTAGCGCATGTGCGAAGAGCGTATCCTTACCCAGAAGGAGCGCGTGGAGTAGGAAGATAGGTTAGCTAGGGTTGGCCTATATCCTCATGATGAGCACATAGAGTGTGTACATAGGAAGGCTTTATCACAAGCCAATATGCATCAAGAGCATAGAGATGTTTGTACTCATGCTAGTGTCAAACAGAGGGAGCAACCACTGCTACTCAATGATCAGAGGTAGAGGTAGCATGAAGAAGAAGAGGGAGACAAATATGAGCAAGAATATCCTGAGAACTCTCGAGCTGAGGAGGAGGAAGAGCAACACCCTCCAGCTTGCACGAAAAAGACAATACCTCCTAAGCCACCTCCACGTCAACTTAGGGAGGAGGAATTTATATCTTCAAAAGCCTATAAGGCCTTAGCCAAGAAGGTCAAAGCCATCGAGAAACAAGACACAACTATTCAAAAGCCAACATTAAGGAAAATCCATAATGAGCCTTTGGATACTTTGATGCCTACTTTGGCTTACCCTGAGCATTTTGATATGCCTAGGTTAGACAAGTTTAAGGGTGATGAAGATGCACAAGAACATATCACGAGCTTTCTGGATGCTTGTTTTCATATAGCAAGCAACAATGCATTGTTGTTGTGTAATTTCATCATGACACTTTCCAGTCCAGCTCGGGAGTGGTTCAATCAGCTAAAAAAACATAGCATAACTAGTTTTAAGCAATTAGCTGATGCCTTTCTTGAACGCTATTCCTTTGGAATCAAGAAACACGCAAATATTTTTGATCTGGCTATGCTAGCTCAGCACGATGATGAACCTATTGAGTAGTATGGAAAGATATGGAGGAGACTAATGGTAAAGTTGCCATTCCCTATTCCTACCACAGAGTTAACATGAATATTTACAAAGAGTTGTGCTAAGAACATCTCATTACTACTACAGCTGTAGTAGTATCCTACATTTGAGGAGGCTTTAACGTAAGCTAAAGTGATTGAGGACATCAAGTTGCAGGAAGGCAACTTGAATCTCAAGAACAGGAGAGAGGGACAAAAGAAGAGTGCCACAAAACAACAAGGCAAGCAAGCCCATGTGAATCAAGTGGTGCTGAATCTCCAAAGAGAGGACACGGGGAAACATAAATAGAATTATCAGGCCCAACCTCCTCCTACCAAGTATGATAAGTGCAAAAAAAATTTTAGGGACAAGAAAAAATATCAATGCCCACCTCGCCAGTTCACACCATTGACGAAATTGTTGACATCGATCTTCCATCAACTGTGTGAGGCCAAGGTAATTATATTTCCCGAGTTCAAGCTGATAGACCCCAATCAACCCAAACAAAAGGGTACCAAGAAGATCTATTTTGCATTTTTATCGAATGAAAGCCCATGAAATTGAGGTATGCTAGACTTTCAAACACATGGTGCAAAATATGATTGACAAAGGTAAGCTTGTAGTTCCGCACAACCTACAGGCACCCGATAATCAGAATATGGGAATTTATAAAAACCCCTTTCCAAATCATGAGGCACCTCGCAACAACGTTGGCCAGATCAACCAGGTGCGAGTCGAACAACCTACCGAAGGGTTCATAGGTATGGCGAACGTTATCACTAGGCATGAGAGATATGAACAATAGAATCAACCTCGTGCTCCCATCCAAATACAAGCCATGCCGAATCAACGACCGATGAAAATATTCTAGGCCCACAAACAAGATCGGTGGTGACCATAAGGAGCAGGTTGGTTCAAAACCTATAGATAACTCCTATGAAGTTGTCGATGTATGAGCTAATATAACAGTACCCTAGGCACAGAGAGACTCTTATGGAAATTTTGAGGTCCATTGAAGTACAGTCCTAGGATGCACAAGAATTTACTAATTTTGTGGGACATGTACAATAGTGTTAGGAACCGATGATCCAATTTTATGATCACGAGATAAGGACGATTTCTACAACTACAAATGACCCACCATTTACATATAATCGTATGTGTTAATAACATGCCATTTAAAATGGTCTTGATCGATACCGGCTCATAGATCAACATAATAACGACCAAGGCACTAAGTCATTTAAAGCTGCCTAAATCACACATTGTGCCCACTACATTTACATTGAGAGTGTTTAAAGATGCACTATGTTTGACTATTGGTACAATTATCCTACCTATACAGGTAGGTATGAAGACCATCTCTGTGATGTGTCATGTGATAGAAGGGGCCATGCAATACAACATAATACTCTACAGGCCTTGGATTCATGAAATGCATTGCATTCCCTCGATATTGCATTAGTGTGTGAAGTACATTCACGAGGGACAGGTTCACATAGTGTCATCAAACGAATAACCTTTTAAGTTCATGAACCTAGCAGATTTGCCTACAGGTTTCATACTCCCATCAGTGCACCTGGACATTCGATCATCATCATCAGTAAAGAAGCCAGGAGGAAAACTAATGGTTATGTGCTCAACCAATGCCATCTGTGTCACACAAATTGGAGCACACCACTGCCACTTCCCTGAAACTATCTATATAAGTCATGCATCAGGATGAAGTGAAGTTGAAGTTGAAAATGGGTGAGAAAGAGGAGCATGAGGCCGAGTCAGTCGTTGAGGAAGTTCCCACTCCTATGGAAGTTGAGGAACCCCAAGACAAAGCTGAGGAGGTGCCTCACCTTGCCTCACCTACATTTTTAGTAAGATCATCTGTACCATGGGTGACAGTACATCTCACCAACACCAGATTAGGTGAGTACCTTGTGTAGAATGTAACCTTCAGACTGATTTTGGAGACTGTGCAAGAGATGGGCCGACCGTCCTCTCATCGTTATTCGGTTGGATCAGTGGTTCCATTGGGAGAGCCACCTAATTAGACTAATTTCATCTATGCAGGGCTAGATAAACTTCCAATGTGAGAGTCCATGGATGAAGATGACGACGAACCTTTCATGGTAAACGTTTGTTATCTATCCAACCCAGAGTATGCCATGCATATTTTTGAGCTATATTATTGGCATAGATACAAACTTGGTCTCTTTGAACAAGGACATAGGACTCCGCTAGAACCGTGTTATCAGTTAGTAACTGATAGGTTTGGTTTAGGGTTATAGATACGAGGGCAGGACGATTTTCTTGCAACATCCTTTGATTGTCTATACCTTAGTATGGCATATGATGTGGATTTTAGTCCATATCATCCTGATCCTTCCATTTTTTGGAGGAATCACCCGATGATATCAGTCGTCACTGCTACGCCACTCACAAATCATCATGAAGGGATCCTTGAACAGACTGAGACATAATCAAACCCCAGATATAACCCGTGATACCAAGCCCATGATGCAGTCGATGACACAGAAATATAGGGGCATAATCCCATTACTATATGGGATCTCGAGATAGGAGTTATTTGTAATGAAGATGGAGTGGAGTCCACATTCGATATGAGTGGACAAAGCTATGACACAGATGAGGAATCCTCAAACGACAATGAATATGGGAATGAAGTCGGGTGCCTATGTGAGGCCCTGGCAGGCGTGTCATTTATTACCTATTGAATCAATACAGGTTATCTAAGAGATCCTTCCCAACATTGATCATTCAGGGGAAGAAGCAGAGCTATATTTCTTGTTGATGTCACACTTGTGATATAATTATCTGATTTATCTAGATAGTGATTATTGTAATCAAATAGTCAAATTCATGGGGCCACACTTGCCAGAGTGCCCCCCAGTAGTAGGAGCAAATGATGGGTTATGGTTATCTGACATTGACAAAGAAGATGAGTTAGAGAGGGCCTACCTTGGTCCTCATTTACGTTACTATTATCAACCCATCAAAATAGATGAGGTCTATTGATAGTTACGTCTTGGTCCTCATCTGAGAGCAAGACGGTTAAACCTAGATCAAATTTATCGATTGGTTAATCCCCTTTCACCGATCTACATGGAAATATGAGAGCCAAATGATCCTATTTTGTAGTTAGTACATAGGGAGGATCCAATTGTTCATAGTCCTTATAGAGAAGACCCATTTATTCTTGTGCCATTAGATCCAGATCGTGGGTATGAGGACTATGTAGATTTTATAGAAGTTGGTCCGTGTGGTCCTGGAGATCAATTCCATTCCATAAACATGGTCTCCATTTATTTGACCACTCCACTCCGCAATCCAATAGATCCGTCCAAACCGTTGTATCTTAACAAAGATGCTATCGACTTGGATCAGGTTGATTCACCCGTTGAGCTTGAGGATTTTTTCCCTAATGAAGAAATGTTGCAACCTTTCCATTTTGTGCTAGGCTATGCATACAATGTCTATCATGCCAAAAATGCTTTCAACATGGAACCTATAAACCCGATTGATGACATCCATTTGATTCCTACACCTCACCAGCTCGAGAAGGGATTGCATATGTCAGTAGAGGAAACCTTTGAGGTGGATATCAATAATGATCCCGCCAATGCAAAGAAGGTTAAATTTGGAGAGAGTCTCACTCCAGATGAGCGGGCCACCCTCATCCCTCTATTGAAAGAGAGACCAAATTTGTTTGCTTGGACATACAAGGATATGCGAGGTCTAGACACAAAATTGGTCACGTATAACCTTTCACTAGATCTGACAAAGAAGTCGGTCAAGCAAAAGCTTAGAAATATGCACCCAAAAATAGCCTTAATGGTGAAATATGAGCTGCAAAAGCTATTGGATGTGGAACTTGTGATCTCCATAGATTATCCAGAATGGATGTCCAATATGGTACCCGTGGGAAAACCCGATGGAAGAATCTATATTTGCATGGGTTTTAGAGACCTAAATAAGGTAACACCCAAGGATTAATTTTTGTTACCCAATATTTATGATCTTGTAGATGCTAATGTAGGTCACGAGATGCTCTCTCTATTGGAAAGTTTTTTTGGTTACAACCAAATTTGTATTAAACCTGAATACCAACACAAACCTGTGTTTACAACACCATGGGGGACATTTTGCTACAAAATGATTCCATTCGGTCTTAAAAATGCTGGTGCCACATACCGGCGGGCCATGACATACATATTTCATGACTACATACATAAAATTCTAGAAGATTACATTGATGACTTACTAGCTAAGTCATTACTACGTGAAGAGCATGCAAAGGTCCTGAGTAAAGTCTTCGATCGCCTGATTGAGCATAATGTCAGGTTGAATCCTAAGAAGTGTGTATTTGGCGTCACTTATGGTAAACTCTTAAGATTCATTGTCTCTAAATGAGGCATCGAATTAGACCCAACGAAGGTCAAGGCCATCTTAGAAATGTGCTCTCCCTCCAATATTAAGGAATTACGGAGCCTTTAAGGCAAAGTAGCCTCGATAAAGCGATTTATCGCTCAACTATCAGATAAATATCGACCCATGAATCGAATTCTACATAAGGGAGTCCCATTCAATTGGGATGAGGATTGCAAGTTAGCCTTCGCTGAGATTAAGCAATACCTAGAAACACCCCTAGTTCTAGCTCCACAAAGGCCATATGTGCCTTTTCTGCTATATATATCGACAACCGACTTTGCATTGGAAACCATGTTAGCCCAAAAGAATGTGCAAGGAAAGGAACAAGACATATATTACATTAGACTAACCTTGGTGAGTTATGAGCTAGGATTTGCATATGTTGAAAAGTTGTGTTTAGCAGTGGTGTTCGCTACCAAGAAATTGCGACATTACATGCTAAGTCATACGACGTATGTTATATCAAAACAAAACCCTTTGCAGTATATGATGAGTAAAACATATCATAATACGTAATACAAAGTGGATCATGCTATTGACAAAATTTGATCTGGAATTCATAAGCTAGAAGTCCATTAAGGGATAAGTCATAGCTGATCAGTTAGCAGAGGAACCACTTTCAAATAGCAGACCTTTGATCATTAAGCTTCTAGACGATGCAGTCTTCGTCATATCTAAAGCTCCCAAACCCGAAGAACTAGAGAACAATACTGATATGACTCTATTCTTCAATGGTTCAAAATGTGAGCAAGGAGGTGGTGCCAGAATAGTGTTTTTCATGCCATAAGGAGCTCCAATGCCCTTGTCATTTAAGTTGGTTTTTTCATTCACCAACAACAATGCTGAATACGAATCCCTACTACTGGACCTCCACATAGTCGTTGCCATGAATATTAAGATATTGAATATCTTTGGCGACTCCTTGCTCATAGTAAATCAAGTTAAGGGGCTCTTTCAGTGTCAATATCCCATGCTAAAAGCCTATAAAGATCTAGTTGCCACATATTTGTCTAAATTTGAATGGTATGACATCGAGGCAATCCCTCAATCGTCAAACAGGTTTGCAGACACCATGGCATATTTGGGATCTTTATTTCCTTAGAATTCATCTATGGATTTCACTACCATCCATGTCAAGACGATATGGCATCCGATAGTAGTGCATGCAACCTATGATAACAAAGAATCGGTCAACATGATCAGTGTAGAACCAAAAGCTGAATAGTTCTGCAAAGCTGAAGAGTTTCTTAAGAAGGCATCTTGGGGGTCATTAACCTCTTAGAGTCCTATGGGGAGTTGTACTACCATTCACCACAAGGTTTTTTTTGAGTTTGCATTTGCAAAAGTAGATACACAAGGGGAGCAAGTCGTCTTAGTAGTTGGAGCTGAGATTTATCAAAATTGGATGTCGCAAATTAAAGATTTCCTGAAACATAGCATGATCCTTGAGGGATTATCACGTGTCATAAAATGCACATTTAAATAGAAAGCGATAAAATATATCTTACTAGGAGATATTTTGTACTGCATAAGCTATGATGGAGTTCTCCATTTTTTAGAAGCCCAAGAGTCATCTTGGGCGATATCACAAGCTCATGACGATACATGTGGTGGCCATTTCAGCGGCATGGCCATCATCAAGCGCATCCTTCGCATGGGTTATTATTGGACCACTCTAGAGAAGGATTGCAATGCGTATGTCAAGAAATGCATCAAATGTCAACATCATGCTAATCTTATGCACTTGCCATCATAGGCCTTACATCCCATCCAAGCGGCTTGGCAATTTTATTAGTGGGGATTAGATATTATAGGTAAGATCTCTCCTCTGTCATCGGGTTGGCATACATTTATTATCATGGTTACTGAGTATTTCACAAAGTGGGTGGAAGCAATACCCTTAACAATGACAACTAGAGCTCGTATAGCATATTTTATACTGGAGCATATCATAAGTCATTTTGGGATTCCATCCAAAATAATCTTGGATAATGGAATGTCCTTCAAGAAAAAAACTGTGAGAGCCTTGATGTCTAAGTATAGAATCAAGCACAATTTTGCAAATGCATACTATGCGCAAGCAAACGGGCAAGCTGAGGCCTCGAACAAGACTGTGGTAGCCATACTGAAAAATACAGTGCAAGAAAACTGTAAGGATTGGCACATCCAGTTTCCCCTTGTGTTATGGGCTTATAGGAATAGTATTCAGACGCCCACTAGAGTAACGTCATTTTCACTAGTATATGGCGCTAAGGCCATTATGCCCTTAGATTTGGAAATACCAACACTGCCATCACATTGAAAGAGTTCATCAATGACGACATCACATGATAATCTTACCTTGATCAACTGATGCTACTTGATGAACATCACGTAAATGCCCTAGAGCATTTCTACATTTATTAGGAGTGACTAAAACGTGCTTATAATGTCAAAGTCCATTAGAGAGACTTTGAAGTTGGGGATCTTGTGCTCAAAGAGAACTAGCATAACTCTAATTTGCCACCTAATATGAGGGAAAAATTTGTGGCTAATTGGCTAGGGCCCTATATCATATCTAAAAATATTGGTCTAGGTACTTATTGCCTAACGTTTCTAGGAGGTGTTGAAGAGCTTGAACCTCTCAACATCATCCATCTTAAGGCATTCTATGCTTGAGAGCGTAGTAAAAGGATCCAAGGGTTCTTAAGAATCACTTGGTCAAGTAAAAGCTCCAAAGGCATCAGTAAGCCCTTTGGTCAATCCCAAAAATGCTCCAAGGGTTCCCAAAACCGCTTGGTCATGTCAATCAAAGGCTTTGAGGGTTTACTTAAAAACCGCTCGGTTAATCCCAGAAAGGCACCATAGATTTTTGAAAAATTGGTTGGTCAACCCAAAAGGCTCTAAGGGTGTGCTTACAACCACTTGATCATCCTAAAAGGTTCCAAACATGCTCATAAGTAATTTGGTCAAGCAAAAATCTCCAAAGGCATCTATAAGCCCTTTGGTGAAACCTAAAAAGCTCTGAGGGTTTGCTTAAAACCGATCAGTCATCCTAAAAAGTCCCAAGGGTTCTTAAAAATTGCTTGGTCAATTAAAAGCTTCAAAGGCATTTCCTCGCTATTTGGTCATTCTTAAAAGCTCCAAAGGCATGTACTCACCGTTTGGTCAGATATGAGGCTCAAATCTCATAAAAATTGTAAAATCAACAAAATCAAAAAAAAAAAAATGGTAAAGCATAAAATCCAAAAACATTTGCTTTTGCTTTTTACATATTCATTTGCATTCACACATGCATTCACTACATTACATTGCATATAGGCATGCGTCATCCATTGCATTCTATAATAGAATGGTTCGTGTTTGTCAGTCTTACAAACTCTACCACATTTGTGTATAAATCATGCACCTCTGCATTTATCATAATCTGTTGCATACATACACAATGTTTGTTGCTATAAGATACTTAAGTATCTAAAAGTTTTTCGATCACTCAGCCGTACCTAGTGGGTCTCTCAGGTGCTATAGAAAGCTTGCTTTGCTTTTGCAGATGAGGTCAGTAGTTGGGATAGTGCTTGACATATCAGGATCCCATCACTAAGCAAAACATATAAAATCTTGTTAAGATAAGAGAGGATAAAAGCTGGGAAAGCAGTCCTAGGTCTCTAGAGAGATGTGTTTTATTACCTGCTTGTCTTGTAAATAGTTTAGTCTAGAGTGGTGAACCTTGGCAAAAGGATAAGAATTTCCCCTACTCATACATAGATACATAATTTAAATCTCAGATCGAAATTCAAAGTTCAAAGTTTACAATTCAAAGCTCAAATATTAAAATGACATAGTGAATCAAAAGCACTATATAAATCCCTTGCTCAAGAAAAACGAGAATAAACAGTGATTTTTATCACTCAAAGTAAAACATGAAAAATAGTGATTTTTATCACTACATATGAGAAAGTATCAAAAAAATGGGGTGAGAGCTTGAATCCTTGGATTGTTCACCATTCAAAAGCCATAGAGTGAACCCCAATTGCAGCAATAGGTTGAAAGAGTCCTGCCTGCTCCTAGAGTAGTAGTTCTGTTGGGTTATCCTTAACCCCAAAAATGGGTTGAAAGAGTCTTGCTTGCTTTTAGAGGGTTAGTCCTGATCAATTTACAATATAAGCTAGCTCTAGGTGCCTAGGCTTGTCTAGCATTATAGTCCAATCAAATTTAAAACAAGGATGATACGAACATATGAGGAACCCGATCTCACATATGGGTTGAAAGAGTCATGATTGACATTTGGGGTATGCCTATGATCTATATGAAAATACTCACATGCACACACAAGGATAATGAATAGTTAGGTCTTTCACATCAAAAGCCTCATACAACAGAAGCTTTGTACAATTAGTATGTGACATTTGAGAAGTCTACTAGGGTGTTTAAGTCTCATGGAAAACCTCAAAAATAATTCTCTAATAGCAACAGCATACCAAATATCGCAAGTCATCCAAAAATAAATCATGCCAATCATGAAAATTGCAAAATAACTCATGTTAATTGCAAAGTATCAAATTTAGGATACATCATTACAAGTAAACACAAAGTTTACAGGATATAGGATAGATACCGGATGGATATCAAAAATAATATTTAGACGACCACTGACTATATCATGCCTATCTAAAAATGCAAAAGAAATATCAAGTGACATATGATATCACCCATTTCATACCATTTCATATCATTGCATCTCATACATGGGTGTTTAAATGAGTAAATTATTGTAATGAGAATTTACAATTACATTTATGATTGTTATACATTTTGTGGTGTCATACATTAGATGGATAAACACGTATCACATTCATTCCTTATTTTTTAAGTTATTAAGGCATACAATTTCATTTAAATAAAATCATTACCATGTAAATGATGCATTACATCCATTGCATCAGCATATCGAAACATAGGCATAAATTAAATGCATGCAAAGAAAGCAAAATAAAATATGAATTTAAAGAAAACATTGCATCAATAAGCATCTATCATCAAATCACACATCTAAGCATCTAGATCACTGCATACCATCATCATAAAGTAAATAGCTATCTAGTGCATGTCATCCATACATCACATCATATAGCATCAAATTAACATAAGCATTGCATACATGTGCATCAAATAAACAAAAAAATCAAAACATATAAACAAGTACACATAATGAGCCATAAATGATCAAGTCATATCATATATAAATATGTGTCTCAAGAGTACATCAGGACAATACCAAAATTCCCGTAGGCTATAATCGTGTAGGTCCTAGAACTTACACCAAAAATGGTACATATGCAAAATATAGCCTAAAATCTAGTAAGAGCCCTAGCTTTGGCCTGCTCCCCCTGAACTGGAGCTCTCACTGCCTCCCTCAGCCTTATGACCTAGAGCCTGCTATGTAGTTAGATCTTGTTCCTACTATGCACCTTTTTGAGGGCCCTACGTACCACCTAACCTGAAGAGGCCTAGCACATGAGATACTGGTATATATATACAATTAGACCTCTGACTCGAGGTCGTACCCATCTCCCTATGACTCCTATGAGAGCTGCATCCATGTGTGCTAGAGGACCTATGTGTCCCCTCTGTCCTATGAGTCCTCTGGCTAGAGCTCACTGTGGACTATTCTGAAGTCTAGGACCTGGTCCTTTGGGACACTGTAGCATGTCTATCCTCAGGTACCTCTAAGCCCCTCAGTCTAATGAAGCCCTCCAACTAGGAGATGCAAGCTACCCTCGCATCGCAAAGGTATTTTTCCTCCTATATGAGGGAAGTGAGCCACCTAACCTCTGCCATTGGATCACCACCTCTTGGAAGTGTAGATTATGGTGTAGCGGGAGGTCCCATAATAATGTGGGAGGATGAATGATCCCCTTTGTATCTTGAGTATCTCTCTCTATAATGGCCTCACCCCGCTGTGCTAGTGCCACATTGTGTGCACTAGTAAGCTCACCAACCTGTGACTCTGCTGTATTAGCTCATGATGTGAGGACTGTAATATATGCTTGAGCCTCTACCAACTGTCTATCCCTATGAGCCAAATTTGCCATTAGAAGGGCGATAGTAGTATCCCGCTGCAGCTGCTATATCTGAAACCTACTAACCTAACTCTGTAAGTTGGCAACCTGAGCTAGGAGCTCCCCTACATTGCTATTAGGAGGCACCTCACCTTCCTATGATCCCTCCTCCTCCTTCACCTCTACCTACAGAGCCTCCTCTACAGTGGTATCTATACCCCATCCACCCTTGATCCTCTAGTGCATCCTGTGCCCATCAGGATCAGTCTCTACCTTTGCCTGGTCATCTACCTGACCTAGAGGCCCTCTCCCCTACCACTGTAGTAGGGACCACCATGTGTCATATGCTAGGGTGGTCCTAGGTGTGTCATCTACAATCTCCTCGAAGTCATCACCCTCATCACCCAGAGCTATAGGCTAGATCCATGGTAGATGTATCTCTAACATGAGATGCTGGTATACAAATGGAATCTTTAGAATGTCCTACACCAGTCCAAACTACCACAGGATGCATGAGAAGAAATGATACTCTCTAATCTCAACATTACGATCTAGTAGCCACATATCCCGATGAGCCTATCGTAGCCACTCGCCTGCCTTAGTCCAAGACAGGCACTCCCTATAGGGATGCCACTCAACGTCGTTTGGCCCGAGTGCTACAAATCATGTAATGTAATAATATATGTCTCCAACATGGGTCCTACTTCAGAACCCCTCCTCCTCTCATTGCCAACATGTGGTATAGCATTGATGTGCGACATCAATGGCTATGATATGGAGAGGTAGGTCCATAGGATTCTTAATCCGGATATGCTGCCAACCCCAAATCTGTAACAACATACTGCAACTAATACCTCGATGACTCTAGCTCGTAATCTGATATAACTCCCTATAGATCTGGCACAACAATGTCCTCCCCCAAGCTATGCATAGTGGTTGAGTAGTGGAACTCTGAATCACTCTCCAGACACTAGCCATGAGGTTCTAAGGAACCCTCATGCTCGAGGAGTCTAGAAGCACTACCTATACCATAAGAATCATGAAGATCATCATGTAAACTGAAAAAACATGCTTGTCCTACCAGTATCCAATGTGGATGCCTCCATGATCTATCTTCTCCTAGGCCTCCTTACACTGATCACCAAAGATAACATCGAAGATAGGCTCCTTCCTCTGAGAAGAGGAAGAGGTGATGGCCTTGCCATCTATAGGTATCCTAAAGATCTGATACACGTCCTCTAAATTCATAGTCATTTCACCTGTAGGCAGGTGAAAGGTGTTGGTCCGCACATTCCAGTGTCAGACCAACATAGTTAAATAGGTATGATCTACCCTAATAGTGGGTATATCCAATACATATCCAAATACAACGGCTCTAAACCATGCACGCTCACCATCAGTGAGCTGTTTGCAGAGAGTCTTAAGTAGATTGGTATCATGAGCCCTAGAGGTCAACCTATAAAATAAAAGCAGTATATAAGCTAAATTCTAGCTAAAAACAAGAAAAAATAGCTAAAAACGACTTTAAAAACATCAAAAACATCTAAAAATTTGATAAAAAGATAAAAACATGTCGCAAGGCATTCATAAAAATAAAAAAGATCAGTTAGGCAAGTCAAAAATGCATTAAATAACATTAATTGCCTAATTAAATTTAGAAAATGCAAAAAATTAATAAATTTTTTCTAAAGTTGGCAAACCGCGGGTCAACCTTACGGTCCACTTGCGGTCAAAATATGACCGTTATAATTTGAATGCAAACCGTAGCTGATAGCTACGGTCCCCGTTGACAATATTGTCACATTCCACCAAGGGGCAGAAAAATTGAAACTTTGTACAATATTTGTTTTCTTGAAAGTTTTCTTTTATAAGTTATAGCAATTTTGGTTTTCCCTATCGCCCCTTGGTGGACAAAATGAAAAGAAAAGAGTTTCGGGCCTGAAGTGCTTCAAATCATCACTTCGGGCGAGAAGTTTGTCGAGAAAGCAAAAGAAACACTTCGCACCCAAAGAATTCCTAGAAGCTACTTCGAGTGAAAATTTTACAAAGCGGCATCCAAGTAACTTCGCCGAAGAAGAAAAGATAGCTCGAATCAGCCAAGGCAAAGAAAATACTTCGGGCTTGAAGTATTTCTAAAATCCACTTCAGCTAGATTTCTCCCGAAGCAGCATAAGTCGAGAAAGTGCTTCGGAAAAAACTCCCCCAAACCACCATTCCAAAAGAAGATCGGCCCGAAGTGTTTGTCCCGACCCATCGTCGAAGCGGTTTTGCCAGTAAAGTAGCGAAGGATAGAAAGAGATCGACTTCGACACTCCACACCCCCGAAGTAGTGTTGCGAAGCAAAAATCAGTGAGGTGCTTCCAAGAACGCTTCCCGAGTTGGGAATTTTTCCTGAGGCAATCATAGAGCCTCATAAATGCATATTTTCTTGCCCGATAAGCCCGCTGCTCATTTTTGGCAATTGGATGCGAACTATCAGTCTGAGGAGAGCCCGGCTAGCATGACTGCCACTCGAGCACCGCACCTGCAATTCGAGGACACCCAAGTGGCTCATTTAATGCATCTTTCCCCAGTTGACTCGATCACCATTACCAATTTTGGTAGCAGATTTGAGAGGTCATCCGCAGCGGCAGCGAGGAGCTGTTTCTCAGGGCCCAAGGGCGTACTCTACCGATTTTGTAATAATGACTCAGAGGATCGGGTCCTCTATAAAAACCCAAGCTTTGCAATGTAAAAGGGGTGGAACTTTCTGCTAGAAAGCTACTGTAACTTGATGTCCTGCGTCTAATACTAAAGATCTTTTGTGCTCCATTTCTCTATTTTATGCTGCCTTCTGTGCTTAATTCTTTTGTCTATTTGCACTCGTATACTGAGACTCTAAATATTGAATCCGATGTGCGATTGGGAATTGTACCCTAAAATTCACCCTGAAGGATACATAGGAGAGGAAAAATGCTTTCTCATTTTCTTTTATGCTGCCTGGTGGATTGTGGTTTCTGTTATTCCCTCTTCTTAATCGCTCTTACTCTAAACCCTAAATTCCAGCGAGAGAGAGAGGAGAACCCTGCGAACCCGTTCAGAGGATACATAGGAAGTTCGACACTTCGTTTCTTTCGTCTGTTCTTGGTGTGTTTTGTTGCTATTCGAGTTGTTAGCAAGTAATCATGCTTCTTTTTCTCTCCCACCTTAAATCATCATCTTCTAACCCTTACTCTTTTTTATTTCTTTCTCTAGCCCTTATCCTTTTTTATTTCTTTCTCTAACCCGAACTCCTTTTATTTCTTTCCTGCACTCTTATCTCAAACCCCAAAAGTAGATTAGTATAGGATCCGACCTTTCTCCGGAGATTGGCATGAGGGGCATATCTTCCTATCGGCCTTTCAATGTTGGTCGTAGGTCCAGGGCGTGCAAACCCATCGAAAGTCCTTTCCTGTGTGGATTTGATGACGAACAGTTTTTGGCACGTCCGATGGGACGCAAGGTCCCATATTTGAGAAAATTTCTAGCCCATTTTCACCGGAGCCAGTAGTTCTAACAAGTTCCCGGTGTGACCCGATCAGTCTCACCTGACTAGTGGTAGTGAGATCTGATGCTCTCATTACCGGAAGACTTATAGCATCTGGCAACTCTGTTTAACTTGAAAATCTCCAAGTCGTAAAGACCAGTACCCAAATCTGTGCCTTCATGGCAAAAGTCCCCATGTTTTAAGGAAACCTAAGTTGGTGAATCTCTGGCTTGCCTCTATCCGATAAAATCACTTGGCAACTCTGACTGAGCTGAAGATCTAGATTTCTCGATCGTAGGCACCTTTTAAAGATAAAAGAAGACATCTCAAAGGAATCAAGGTTTGGTGAGCAGCCTTGACCTCGCAAGCAGAGAAAGAATGTTCATTTGGTGACTCTGATTTAGCGGCGATAATTGTGATCTCTGCAAACCACTGTTGTAATGGCAGGGATAAGTTTTCCCAGCTAGGATGATCGAGGCCCCTTGAATCTTCAAAGCTACCACAAGATTCCCGAGATTGCCTTGAAAGCATTGACAATATATGATGGCACCACGAGAATGGCCCGAGAACACCTTGAAGCTATTGCTGCTTTAGCGTTCCTCTATGACATAATCCATGAAGATGTCATGGTCCGACTTCTGGCTACGTCTCTGGAAGGAAGGCACTGTGATGGTATAGGCAGCTCGGGTCTAAAAGCGTCTGTTCATGGGATGACTTAGCGAGAGCACTATTCAAAACATTTGATGGCTCTCAGGATCCCTTCCAACTTCTGATGTACTTCTCCACCATCAAGAAAACACCCTTGGAGAGCGTCACGGACTTCAATGTTCGATTATCCAAAACTTGGAAGAAAGTTCCAGGAGAGATTCAACCAACGCCCGCCCAAGCTCACATCTACTATGTTCGAGATTTTCACCCAAACATAGGCCTCATCTTGCTGCGATCAGGCGAACAAAGATTCCCTTAGATTTTTGAGGAAGTAGTACGAGTGGAGTAGTTTCTATCGAGAAAGTGGCAGTGGGGAGAAGCCCCATCACTTTCTTTGATAATCGCTTCTCCTGTCTGCCCAACATGATATTCTTCATGACAGACTCCTCATACTGAGCAGAAGCCTGAGATGCAGTCATGTGGAGCTCGAGAGGCAGATCCCACCCAAGCCCAACCATGGAAATTCGCAAGCTTTGCCCCCACAACGAACAATATGGGTGCTCGCAATCTCCATCAGAGGACAGGCCAAGAAGAGAAACAAGTTCAAGAGGTAGCGCTTGAGAACGAAGAGGGAACGTTTTTGCACCCTTTTTGTATCCCAGGGCATGGCGTGCAGGTGTTCAGCCAGAATCTATCAAGCTTACCTCAAGAGACTGAGCTTGAAGAGATCATAGAAGTTTGCTCATTGTCAGAAGAGCCATGTTACGACATTAGGGAGGTGAAAGAACCTGTACCCAACCCACAGTTGATAGAATCTTCGGTATTTTGATTCCAGCCATCACTACAACCAGTACCCCAAGAGGGCCCGCATATGGCAAACTGCTTTGCCACATCCTGCATCAGTAGCGCAGGTACTGGCAAGAGCAGCAAACTATTGTATTGCTTCCTATTCGCAGCATGGAGAACTTCGAGGAGGAGCTTCCCGGACTTCAAGGATCAACTGAAATTCAATTTGATCTAGTCCGAGCATTGCAGATTCACTGGATAAATATCTGAAGCTGAGTTTGTGGTGGTGGCATGCCCTTTATGCCACAAGCCTGTGTGAATATTGTAAAAAGTTTGGCTATTAAATAAGATGCTGCTCAGAGATTTAGGTTGAGTTTTGCCTCGGCAGCTATGCTCAAAAAAAAAAAAAAATCTTTTGGGAACTTGGCTTGCGAAGTAGTGCATGCGAAGTGGTTCGCAGCAAAGTGCGATTGGCCGAGCAAGGTTTCGACTAAGGTATGAAAAGGTTCACCACAAAGTATGATAGCTCCAATTTCGGCTTTTCCAAACCCTAAGAAACATCCGCGTCCACCTGGCCCCATTGCCAACGGCCGAAGATGTAGCAAAAGCAATGGTGATAGGAGAGGAAGAAGCAGAAGCAGGAGAAGAGGAGGAAGAAGGACAAGCTATGGAAGCATCCCCAAAAAAGGAACAAGGAGAAGGGTCTGGAGGTGACTCTGGCCCAATGGATGAAAGCTGAGGGTTCTACCATCGAGACGAGCTCATTGCCCCGCGAGCCGCCAAGAATGTTGACACATTCCACCAAGGGGCAGAAAAATTGAAACTTTGTACAATATTTGTTTTCTTGAAAGTTTTCTTTTATAAGTTATAGCAATTTTGGTTTTCCCTATCGCCCCCTAGTGGAAAAAATGAAAAGAAAAGAGTTTCGGGCCCGAAGCGCTTCAAATCATCACTTCGGGCGAGAAGTTTGTCGAGAAAGCAAAAGAAACGCTTCATGCCCGAAGCATTCCCAGCAGCTACTTTGGGTGAAAATTTTGCAAAGCGGCATCCAAGTAACTTTGCCAAAGAAGAAAAGATAGCCCGAATCAGCTAAGGCAAAGAAAATACTTTGAGCTCGAAGTATTTCTAAAATCCACTTCAACCAGATTTCTCTCGAAGCAGCATAAGTCGAGAAAGTGCTTTGGCCAAAACTCCCCCGAACCACCGTTCCAAAAGAAGATCGGCCCGAATTGTTTGTCTCGACCCATCGTCGAAGTAGTTTTGCTAGCAAAGCAACGAAGGATAGAAAGAGATCGGCTTCGGCACTCCACACCCCTGAAGTAGTGTTGCGAAGCGGAAATCAACGAGGCACTTCTAGGAATGCTTCTCGAGTTGGGCATTTTTCCCGAGGCAATCATAGAGCCTCATAAATGCATATTTTCTTGTCCGATAAGCCCGCTGCTCATTTTTGGCAATTGGATGCGAAGTATCAGTCCGAGAGGGAGAGCTCAGCTAGCATGGCCGCCACTCAAGCACCGCACCTGCAATCCAAGGACACCTAGGTGGCTCATTTAATGCATCTTTCCCCGGTTGACTCGGTCACCATTACTAGTTTTGGTAGCCGATTTGAGAGGTCATCCGCAACGACAACGAGGAGCCGTTTCTTAGGGCCCGAGGGCGTACTCCGCCGATTTTGTAATAATGACTCAGAGGATCGGGTCCTCTATAAAAACCCAGGCTTTGCAATGTAAAAAGGGGGGGAACTTTCTGCTAGAAAGCTGTTGTAACTTGATGTCCTGCGTCTAATACTAAAGATCTTTTGTGCTCCATTTCTCTCTTTTATGCTGCCTTCTGTGCTTAATTCTTTTGTCTGTTTGCACTCGTATACTGAGACTCTAAATCTTGAATCCGGTGTGCGATTGGTAACTGTACCCTGAAATTCGCCTTGAAGGATACATAGGAGAGGAAAAACGCTTTGTCATTTTCTTTTATGCTGCCTGGTGGATTGTGGTTTCTATTATTCCCTCTTCTTAATCGTTGTTACTCTGAACCCTGAATTCCAGCGAGAAAGAGAGGAGAACCCTGCGAACCCATCCAGAGGATACATAGGAAGTTCGGCACTTCGTTTCTTTCGTCTGTTCTTGGTGTTTTTTGCTGCTATTCGAGTTGTTAGCGAGTAATCATGCTTCCTGTTCTCTCCCACCTTAAATCATCATCTTCTAACCCTTACTCTTTTTTATTTCTTTCTCTAACCCTTATCCTTTTTTATTTCTTTCTCTAACCCGAACTCCTTTTATTTCTTTCCTGCACTCTTATCTCAAACCCCAAAAGTAGATTAGTATAGGAGCCGACCTTTCTCCAAAGATTGGCACGAGGGGCATCTCTTCCTCTCGGCCTTTCAATGTTGGTCATAGGTCTAGGGCATGCAAACCCATCGAAAGTCCTTTCCTATGAGGATTTGATGACCAACAATCCCCAATCTGACAATTGGGAATCGTAGCTGCCAGCAACGGTCTATGAAGAATACCCATTTCGGGTACCTTCCTAGCCTTGCTTACTAAAAAAATTAAAAACCTAATTAACCTAATCTAGTGGGGTTCATTACCAACTATTTAGTGAGGTTCATTTACCGCATTACTTAATGTGGTTGATTTTAATTGGTATTGAACTATGAGGACTCGATTTCGAATTACCTTTCTTGCTCCACGACCTCTACTAGTCGATGACTGATTAGGATTTGCCATCGGGGTATCAAGTGCAGTATATGGAAGAGTTTTGGGTAGCATTCTAGATCAAGGAATATCTCCTATCTCTCAAAGCTCTCAATAATGTAGTTGCTTTCCAAAAAATAATGACAAATTCAAATGGGAATGGCTATTTAAAGGTTTTCCTAATTTTGATGGACCATAGCTAACACCTGCGGTCCCAAAATTAGGGTTTTCTGATCGTAGGCCCTAACTACGGTTCTCAAAATTTGAAAAATTTAACCACAGATTGTACTTGCAATTCGTAGCTAGCATTAAATGCACTAAAAACCCATCGTGGGAAGGTCTAAAAAGGTAAATTAATGAATCCCACTAGATCAAATTTCAAAAAGAGCAATCAGTATTGCAAATTTGGTGATGTTCAAAGCACCCAGATCCATCAATAAATCAAAATAAAAAACAAATCAAATAATTAAAAACCAAATATGCCTCGTATTCAGTAATTTACCCTATACACTTGGTGGTTGTAGCGACTTGCAATCCATGCAATCCAACAAGATGAGTAAATTACCATAAGGACATTTGGGACAAAAATTGTCATCGTTGATTTGATATGCTTCTTTTCAATCCCTAAGAAGGCCTTCGTGGCTGGACTTCTCCATGGGAATGAGGCATTTCATGTCATGTCTCCTATGACATCTTTTCAACAAATCATCGATAATTTGATTCAACACAAATCTAATTGGAGTTGCCTCATTTTGATTCCCTAAGATGGCTATTGTAGCCCGACTGCTCAATGGGATAGGAATGTGTAATTACTTTTAATAGTTGGAATCATAAGCTGAACTAGGCCTAGCCAAGGTATTAATTTTCTCAAATCTAAATTTTTTTAGATCATCCATGGTGGTCAAGTGACATCGTCGCTTTAATCATTGTCATTACCCTCATCGACTCGTCACTTGAAGGGGTAGTCATAATATCAATTCATAATCAAAATCATAAGAATATCCCAGAGATCGTAGATCCCTTGATCTTGTCAGAATTACATTTGTATTATGAATCATTGTCAACAACTATCATAAGCTTACCCCTTTGCTTGAGGCAAATAGCAAATATGATAATTTATTTGTATCTCTTCTCCTTTCAGTTATATAGGCCTAACTCCTATTGTAGCATCAAACGCTACCCGAATGCCTGATGGTAAGTGCAAGCTTTTCAAATATAATCCTTTCACCCAGTTGGAAGCAATGATTCTAGGATGCACGTCCTTTTGTTGGACCTGGGGCATATAATATTGATCTAACTAATGATCATCATAGAACCTTCGATATTGTTTTAGGAGGTCTATTTTTTCTTAGCATTGTTTGATCTCACAATGCATCTCAAAAGGAGCATCTGTAGACACCTAAAACACATCATGTCGAAGGCGAATACTCATATGGACATGCCATAAGACCATATGGAGGATCTTGGACATACTCCAAGATAGAGCAATGATTCTAACCACTCAATTTGGGCTCCTTGGCCTAATTAGTTTGAACCATAGCCTAGACCTATGGTCTATAGTCTGAACTGCGACTGAGGCCTACGGTTTACAATATGAACCACAACTGCAACTTGTGGTCTTAACTAAAGTTCAATTGGCATTCATCCGAGCAAAATTGATTTTAATGGCCATTTGTTCTAGAAGAAGGCAGTTAATGGATAGAAGATTCCAGAGGCTTCCATTCCAACTCTCCTAACCACCTCTTCTTGATCTTGGCTTCTCCATGAAGCCACCACTAGCCCTGGAACATCCTATAAGTACCCCTGAGAATTAGGGCAAAACAAAGAGAGTGCATTTGGATATCAAAGCAACGAAGCCCTATCGAATTATGGACTCACTTGAGTGCATAGAGAGAGCTTTGTTGCCATCCTCATTGTCAATTTGTCAAGAATCATGACGAATTAGGCCATGGATGCCCTAAGGACCTAGGAGAGCCAAGAAATGCTAATTCAAGCAAACGAAGACCCTATTAAATGATTCAACCACAAAACTTGTCAGAAGGACATCAAAGGTGACCCTTGAACATCAATTGGACAAGGAGGTCAAGCCCACTGCCCTTGATTTTGAGGGTAAACTTACTTGAGTGCTAACCGTCACTTTTAGTCATGATTTATAGTGCAGACCGTGCATCAGTGCTACGGTTTGCAATAGAGGTATTGCCACATTACTATTTTTATTTTTTCCCATCTAATTAGATTAGATTAGTCATTTGCATGGTTAAATTGTAGTTTTAGATACTTTTGACTAACATAATTAGTGCTTTTGCTATCTTGTTTTCATCATAGTAGTTTAGATGTTAATGATTTCTTTTCATATTATAATGCTTCATTTCAAGAAATTTATTCCATAGATTGATAGTTGTACTCTTCATTTACATATTTCCATCAATATTGATATTATTTGCATATGTTTAGCATAGTTTACGCATTTTCTTGATTCTATGTCATTATGCTATTTTCATGATATTTGTCTTTAAAGGGCGTCATCATGAGAGGCTTCCTATGATTTTGACATTCTTGTGTTGTTTTTTGATCGTAGGAAATAGGTTTTTAAGGAGCTACAACCATTCATTTCCTTCCTCAATACAAAGAAGAGATTTCTCTCCACCCTAGAGCAGTTCATGTCACCCTAAGGGCTTGATAGTGCATTTCATTCCCGAGGGGAATTGAAATAATTGTAATTGCGTATCAAATAGAGTATCCCTAAGAGGGACATTCTTGTAATCAGATACTTATTGATGTTAATGGAATAATAGAGGAATTTATTTTAATTTCCATTTGTTTTATCCATTTATGTGTTTGGAATATCAATTTTACTTTGTTTATGTAATTACAACATTTCGGGTGCACGCCTTTTTGGTCGTACAACTTGAAATTGTAGGTGAACTTGGAAAATGTGTAAATGTTATGATTTATGAACAAAAATGGTGTGATAATGAAGAATTGGATATGAGAATGATAAGTATGGTCATTTTGTGAAAATTTGAACCGTTTTTGAAGTATTTTGGATATTGATAAGCAATTTTGCGCCTTTTTGGTCACAAAAAATATTATGCATCCAAATCAGTTGGAACCTTCACAAAATATGTTATTATGATGAAATTGATGCAAGGATGCAATTTGGAATGATTTGGTGGAGGTAAGCTACCTTTTGGGATGGATTTTTATCTTTTGTTAATTTTAATGCTAGATGTCGACAAGCATTTATTGCTCGCACAAACGCCTACCAAAATTTGGCATGTTTCCAAATGCAGGTGGGCATTTCAGTGTGCTAGGAACACCCATGGGCATTTCAATGTGCCTGAAATAGCTATATAAGGCTATAGAGAGGAAACCATTCTCATTTGCACGTTCACAAATTCTAGAAGTTGCATCTGAGGGAGTGGAGTGGAGTGAGTGCTTGGTGAGCTGCGAAAGATGTGGTGGCGAAGGAAGAAAATGTGGGGGTCTAAGTAGGTGTGCACTTTTACAAGGTAAGTTCTTTTGATCTTATTTTATTTTTGTGTAAAAAATTTCATTTTTTTAAGTAATGTACATGTATTAACACTAATGTTTTTGTGTTGTGTTGCAACTAAATATTTTGGAGGCTAAACATCGGTTCCCACCTTCTTATCCCTAGGATGAGGAAGGCATTATAGATTGAGGATTGGGATTGGCTGGAGGTAGTGGGTATGGTGGGGGCAGCCCACATAGATGTGGTGAGGGATGATGAGGGGTACCTTTTAGCCTTGGCAAAGAGGTAGGATCCGAATAGGGGGATCTTTCAGCTCCCTACTAGAGAGATTACTATGATACTTGAGGATGTTTATCGCATCCTCAAGTTGCCAATGGAGGGCTTGCGTATTGAGGTTGGACACGATAAGAATGCAGAGTTGAGCCACATGTTTAGGGATAGATGGGATGCTATGGAGGTGATAGGTGGAGGGATTACTTACTTTTTCATGTATGTGGACAAGAATTTGGATGCCCTTCCCACTTTGGTGATGTTCATGTTGGCCAACATAGTGGCCCCAAACAGCATCAAATTTTAGTTCTCTTGGAACCTTATCGGGTTGGTGTGCAACATGCTCGCTACACCATGGGGACAAAACTAGAGGTACAGTCAGTAGTAGGTGGAGACAAGGATATAATTGTGAGGGTCTAGGTAGAGATAGTAGAGGGGCATCATTGGCAGAGGCCTGATGTACATCACCTTTAGGATAGGGAGGGATATGTCCAAGCTTTGGAGGATCAGTTAATGGAGCATGATATTGGACTTCCGAAATTTCCCTCCTCATCCATATCTGGGTCAACTAGACCTAGTGATTCTAGGCATAGTTCTAGGTGTAGGTATTCTTCAGGGTCATAGGGGTCCTCTCATAGGTGTTAGCTAGTGCTTAGATGCACTTTTTGTATATAAGCCTTGGTGCTCCATTGTATGTAGCCTTTAGGCACTCATTGTATATGTGATATTTATATATATACATGGATTTTACTTTTGTGTTATGCTTTTGTGTGAATGCATATGTATATGGATGATTAATGTAAGTGGTAATGTGTTATGGATAATTAAAGCAAGTGGTAATGCAAATGTCTTAATGATTATTTATAGTTTAGAATTTTCTTGGCCAATGTTTTAACATTGTTATTTAATCAGGGGCACAAAACTTGATGATATGTGGGGTGCAAGACTCGTGAATTGACATGGATGTTGTAATGGCAGAAGATATGGATGTTAATATGGAAGAATATATGGATGTTGATATTGAAAACTGACTATTTTGTAGAGACTCAAACATACTAATGGTATCAAACAAACTCACCAAAACTGCCTAATACTTCTAGGATCAAATGTGTGTGCAATGAATTCATTTACCAAATCATGAGCATGGTAATGACTCGAGGTAATCAAAAACCAATGTGTGTGCAAGTGAGTTCATTAACCCATCTTGATTAAATTGTGTGTGTGATCTATTATGGATGATACCAATAATTTAACTTGTTCGTATGTGTGGTTAAAGGTATATTTAAAAGAGATGAGCCACCATGCATGAGCGTACTCCACTACCAATCAAGCGTCTATAGCTTCGATGGAGATTAGCTCCATAATCCAAGAATTTTGATCTCTCAAGTTTTGGGTATGACTACTTAATCATCTTACTGTAATTTTAGTATGATTCTTACAACCCAATGATCAGTGTTGTGTGATGAAAGATTTAGATCTTTGGAGAATCGGATTCTCAACCTAAGTGTGATGAGAATTGTACCCTATCCTTACTACTCTATCTTTTGAATTTGGAAGCAACTGTGATAGTGGTGAAAAACACTATTTTTGTGGACTACGTTGCATGATGGGACAAGCGAGGATTACACTTTTCACTTCGAGTAGTATGGTGTTATCCCTCTTTGACACAAGATGCTTTTAAGATGTGAAATTGTGTTTGTTTCAAGAATGCTTTGAAATCAATTTCTAGAACTCAAGATTTTCTTAGTGAAGATGTGTAATGGTCCTAAAATGAACTTGAAATGTATTTGGAGTTTTCTTAAAACACTAGGATTGTTTGAGTGACCAAAAACACGTAGGAATTATAGGCATGTGGTTTTGAAAATGACACTTTGACTTTATGGAATGGTGTGGGTGTTGGTTTGAAGGTACCCCTGATTAAGGCAACATGACTTTATTGGACAAATTAAAACCTTGAATTGAATAAATGATCCCTAATATGAAATGTGAAATGTGGATGAAATGCAATTTGTGAAATGAAATGTGTGAATGCAATTGTCGTTAAATGAAATGTGTGCAAACATAGTGCAATGTTTTTGTGTATTAGCCATGTATATATACATATATAAATCTTATTAAGCACAAAATGATCTCAAGTGTATAGCATTAAGTGGTTTGGGTTCTTCCTCTCCCTCTCGACTGGAAGGTCTCTAAGTACTTTTACCCACTTTTTGAGTGACAATGCATGGACCCGACCAATTAGTCATAAATTTATCACAAAGATGTGACAATGCATTGGTGATTTATTGATTCTATTTAAGTACAAGAACTCCTACTTATAATTCATGTAAATGAACTTTAGAATTGTAAGCACGTTTTAGGTGGTCTTTATAAACTCGTAAATTCTCTAAAGCATTGACTGGCCTCTCATAAAGAAGTGTGATTTGGTCAATATGTGCTTGTCTAGCAGTGTCGTCATATATGAATTCCTGCAAAGAAATTTGCAAGGAGGGAATCTCAAGCTCAAGAGGTATGATTTCTTTGGCTCCATAGACCAATGAAAATGGTGTTGCCCTAGTAGGCATGTAGATGCTTGTTTGATAATCCCATAATGCCAAGGAAATTTTAGTATGCCAATCTCTATGATTTTCATTTACTAGTTTCTTAAGAATAGCAATTAAGGTCTTGTTGGTAGCTTCAACTTGTCCATTTGCTTGTGGGTAATAAGGAGTCGAGAAACTATGTTGGATGTTATATTTCTCGCAAAGTGCTCGAATATTCTTGTTCTTGAAAGACTTACCATTTTCAAAGATGATTTTCGAGGGAATACCAAAATGAAAAATGATATGGTGAAGTATAAATTCCACAATTCTAGGTCCTATCGTATGTTGTCCTAAGAAAGAAGATGAGATTTTTCCAATTAAATAAATATCCCATTGTGAAAATGGACAAAGGCTTTGAATAGGTTGTAATGCTTGTGATGGTACATGATTTAAATTAGCATTTTCTTGACATTGCTTACAATGTTTAAGTGCAACAATCTTGTTCTATTGTGGGTCAATAATAACCCATGCATAGAATATGCTTTGCTGTGGCCATCCCACTAAAATGACCATCATAAGTACCATCATGAGCTTCAACTATGGCTCTTTGTGCCTCACTAGCCTTGAGACGTCGAAGGAGGATTCCATCATAATCACGTTTATACAACATGTCCCTCAAGAGAACAAAATGAGTTGCTTTTTTCTTGAAAGTACATTTAGTAGTTTGAGACATATATGGGAGTATTTCAAACTTGATAAAGGCTACTATTTGGCTTGACCAGGACTCGTATGGATATGACTGGATAAAGTAAATATCTTTTTCATCCTTAGATTCAACACAAAAAATTGTAGATTTAGAGATTGTTGAAATAATTAGAGGTTGTACCTCTCTTAAGGAGTCTTTTGGAATCAATGATACAATAGAGGCCACCACATATGGAAATATATTAGTCGAATGTGGCAAACTATCAATTTCATACCATTCAAATTTAGAGAGCAATTTCATTGCTACTTCATGATAAAGGTCAATGGTAGGTTCTTTGCATTGGTATTATCTATTGATTTGATTGACAATAAGTTGAGAATCACCAAATATCCTAATACACTTTATACCCATAGCTATAGCTTATTGAAGGCCTAATATTAAGGCTTTGTACTCTGCAGTGTTGTTTGTGCATTGGAAGTCAAGTTTAAATGATATGGGGATAGGTACCCCCTAAGGTGTATGAAATATGACTCCGACACCTTGACTTTTATTGCACTTAGAGCCATCAAAGTATAGTGTAATATTGACATCTTCCTCCAGAATGACATCTTCTTCTTATTCGGTGACAACGAATACCAAATTATCTAGGAGCTCAATAATCAAGGGATGATCACTAGGTAGCAGAGCTTCTGCAAGTTGATCGGCTATGACTTGACCTTTAATGGATTTTTGGTTAATAAACTCAAGGTCAAATTTAGTAAGAAGCATTATTCATTTAGTGATGTAGGTGTTATTGTAAGTGTGAGATATCATATAATATAGAGGATTTTCTCTAGCTATGACATATGTTTTGTGACTAAGCATGTAAAATTTGAGTTTCTTAGTGGCAAAAAGCACTACTAAGCACAATTTTTCTATATAAGTGTCTTTTTTCATAACTTACCAATGTTTGAATAATGTAATAGATAGCTTGATCTCAATTTTCTTCATTCTTTTGTGCAAGCATTGTACCTAATGCAAAGTCCGCTGCTGAGACATAAAGATAAAAAGAGACCCTTGGACAAGGAGGAGCTAAGAATGGCGAAGAAGCTAGATATTTCTTAATATCATCAAAGGCTTTTTGACAATCATCTGTCCAAGAAAATGGTACCCCCTTTTATAGCAGGTGATTGAATGGCCTGCATTTATCAAAAATTTATGCAATGAAACGACGGATCGATTGGATATTTCCTTTTAAACTATGTAGTTCCTTTAAATTTTTTGGGGGAGGAATATCCATGATGGCCTTGATCTTGTTTGGGTCTAGCTCAATACCTCTTTTGGAGATAATGAACCGTAGTAGTTTTATAGAGGTAACACCAAAGACACATTTCTTGGGGTTCAACCTTACATTATGCTCTAGAAGTTGATCAAAAACTTTTTCTAATACACCAATGTGCTCTTGTCGAGTTTTAGATTTTGCCAAGATATCATCCACATAGTCTT
Organism: Wollemia nobilis; assembly: GCA_028583015.1. Taxonomy (NCBI): domain Eukaryota; kingdom Viridiplantae; phylum Streptophyta; class Pinopsida; order Araucariales; family Araucariaceae; genus Wollemia; species Wollemia nobilis. Next base: position 5,012,808 of record JAQPPZ010002068.1, read on the forward strand.
TGATAATCTTATGCATATAGTCATGGAAAATGTATGTCATGGCACGTTGATAAGTGTCACCTGCATTTTTAATTCCAAAGGGCATTACCTTGTAACAAAAATTGCCCTAAGGTGTAGTGAATGTTATTTTGTGTTGGTCATCAAGATTTATTCAAATTTGGTTGTATCCTAAAAAATGTCCATGAGGGAAAGCATTTCATAGCCAACGCAAGTGTCAACAAGAGTATCAATATTTGGAAGAGGAAAGTCATCCATAGAACACACTTTGTTAAGATCTCAAAAATTAGTGCAAATGCGTATCACCCCGTTAGTTTTACGAATGGGTACCATGTTTGAGAGCCACTCAGGATAATCAATGGGTACAATGAAACCCACATCTAATAGCTTTTGGAGCTCTTATTTGACCAAGAGGGCAATGGTAGGATGCATCCTTCTAAGTTTCTATTTTATTGGCTTAGCATCAGGATGTAAGGTGAGATTATGGAAAACCAACTTAGGGTCAAAACCAGGCATGTCTTTGTAGAACCATGCAAAAATTCCCTTCTTCCTCTTGAGGAGAGGAATTAATTGCTCTTGTTCATATTTGGATAAGATTTTTCTAAGCTTGACAATTTGGGGATTGTTGGCATCTGAACTAAGGTTCACATCGATGGTATATTCAATTGACATGTAAGAACCTTCCTCAAGTTAATGGGGAGTTGGGATCATATGAATGTCGTATAGGATATCATCAAACTCTTATGACTTATCCTCATCTACATCTGCCTAGAAAACCTTAGGATTCGAAGATGAAGGTGAAGGTGAAGGTGGAGGGGATGGAGGAATGTAATTGTATTAAGCCCTTAAAAAATCCTCAGATAGGACAAAATTAGAAAAATATGGTGGTGAGGAAATCTGATCCATATCAATAAGAATCGTGTCAATAGGAATTGGCTTTGCCAAATTATATGGTTTACGGAGCGGGGTGAATAAGTCAGCAAGATTCATGTTGACTTTAGGGAAAATAGATGAGGTGAAATGAATGGGATGGATAAAGCCTAAGAATCGATGCTAGGACCTTGGTAAACCTGGACATCAACAAGAAACACAAATAAATGCACTTAACTAAATGCTATATATATGAAATGTAGAATAATTTTTTTTTTATGTTTTTGTATTTTTTTTGCATTATATACATATGTTATAATTTTAGACGATGAGATGGATTAATGAGATGGAGGTGGTAGTTCATCGGTAGGTTGGATAATGGCTCGAACGATGGGAAATATGGGGGGATATCACATTTTGATAATTCGACTTGTAAAATGTTGGATGATGGAAATGTATTTGGTTGTGAAGGAATTATTATACCCAATGAAGGGGATGATTATGTGGATGGCATGGATTGGGTTTTACCACATGTATATGTAGTCAATGATGATGATAATGAAGGTGTAGAAGTGGATGCTTGGATGGAATTGGTGATAGGAAGCTCCTTAAGAATGGGATATTTTGATGAAGGATTGGATGGAGTGATTGATGATGTGAGGAAAATATGGGTAGAAGGAAGTATGGATTCATAAGGATTCAAGATGAAGTTGCAATACTTAAAAGACTCAAAATCCACTGGTATGTAATGTACTTGCCCTTTGTGTACATATTTCAGATATTGATATAATATAGAAGGAACACATCTCATTTCCCTCATCCAAGGTCTTCCAATGAGTACATTGTACACCATGGATCCTTCTAAGATGTGGAACAAGTTATGCAATGGTTTTACCCCTACTTCAATAGGTAAAACAACAATACCGATTGTAGAGCAGAGAGCATCATTAAATGATTTCAATGTGAAGGTGGATTTGGTTATGTGAGATGAAGGAAGATTGAGATGATGGAGGGTAGATATGGTGATGATGTTAATGGAGGAGCCAATATCAATTAAGACTCTTTTTAATGACTTCCTGTTAATTTTAGCCATTATATGCAATGGAGGGTCAACCGATTCTGATGAGATTGGTTTAATCTCAAAGTCATAAAACATGATATAAGATTCCATGCATGTTTGAATTCTCCCTACAAAGTTATTGCAGACATTGGAATCTTGAGATTAGAGTTCTATGTATTTTAGAATATCCATTAATGCCTCATGATGTTGGGGAGATTGTTGAATTAGGTCATAAATAGACAGTTTTGATGAAGCCATATTTAAAATCATGGTTAACCGTCTACTCAGAGAAATGATTGGCCCTTTGGGAGCGATTGATGGGATGACTTGATGGATTAGAATGGTTGGAAATGTGAATTGGTGAAGAAGGATTTGGGGAAATTTGAATGGGTGGTGATAAAATAGGTTGAGACTCCCTTGCTTGTGATTTCATGGGTTGTTGAGCAGATTGTTGCCATGCATCTGTTGATTATTTTGTCATTGTTGACCTCGATTTACCACATGAATGGCACCTAAAAAAACTTGATACTATTGAATATGGTTAACTTGATTGGGAGGGGTCTGGATGTTATACCCTCTCATTGTGGATTACACCTCCTCATGATGAGGAATTGGGGTTTGAAATATACTAAGATTTTGGTTTTATTGAGCTAGGGAGTTTTCAAGCTTGATGGTCCCCAAGTCAATGAGGTCTTATACTATATCCTTAAACACATGGTGATTATTTATGTCATGCCCATTTTTTCTATGATAAGGACAAAACAAATATTCCCTGTAGTTTTTACCATGTCTATTGGGATCATCTAGTTTTTTTTTGGCTTAAGTATGCCTTCTTGTATTTTTATCTCCTCGACGACACTAGCTTGGGTAAGAGCTTCATCAAATGAGAAATATATTTGTAATTGAAGCATCCAAGAAATAGGTTTTAGGCAGTTCTTAGTGAATAGCTTAATAAGTTCTTCCATTGGCAGGGTGAATGGCATTTTAGTTATGATGGCCCTTCAACAGTTGCAAAAATCATAGATAGAATCATCATCATGCTGTCTTAAACCATCGATATTGGATAGTGAGATTTTATTTCTTACATTAATGGTAAATCATTCAAAGAATTGGTCAACAAATTGTTAGAAAGTATAAATACTATGATTGGGAAATTGGATATACCACTCTATGACATCTCCTCCTAATGTCTGAGGAAATATGCAGAGCATGAGACATTATCATTTTGAATTCTGAAACATGAGTGAAAAAATGTGCTCATGTGCTCTTTAGGGTCCTCAATCCATTTAAATTTATTAAACCTTGGTATCGTAAAGTCTACTAGATATGGCGATTATGGTACCGACGAGTGAATTGGTTGATTGATTAATTAATGTAAGGTTGGCTTCTGGATATTGTAACCAAGAGTATGTTGTATCAAATTATCAATCTGTTGTTGCATAACCTTGATTATAGGATCTTCCCCAAGAATGTGAAAGCCCTTAATCACTTGATGATTATGTGATGGGGTGGAAATATGTTGTGGAGTGACAAGATGATGATGATATTGATTGAGAAATTATGGTGATTGTTGAAAAGGGAACAATGCGTGAGGACTGTGGTTGGGTTGGTCTATGGGAATGGAATGGGTATGGGTGGATGGAGGTATAGGGATGGAAACCATCAAATATTGTGGTACCCATGATTGATTTTGTATGATGAAGGTGTGTTGCATGGAAATTGGCTAAGGCCTAGGGTTCACTTGAACTTATTGTTGAGATGTCTATCGCTTCTTAAGAAATTTGTTCAAATTTTTACATGCTTCATTAATTTCCATATCATCATTGGAAGTCATGGATGAATATGGAATAGATGATGTGGATGGCAGACAATTGGCAATAGGAATTTCAACTTGATTGTATGAAATGGGCACTTGTGAAGCAACATTAACTTGTACTTCATACAAGGGGTTGGTATAGGTGGATACATATGAAGTGCTAGGAGAACATGATGGTTGAGGAATGGAGACATGGGATAGTGTACACCTAGGTGAAGCTGGATGGTTGGGAAGAAATAAGTTCCTACTATAAAGAAGGATCTTGATCCGGGATATTATGGAGGGGATGCAAGACATAATTAGCCAATTTGTAGGAAGACTCTACTTGGGCCATGCCTATATGGGTAATATTATGGTCAATTGTGGGTGAAGATGATTCGGTTTGCGAAAGAGATGTGGAGGTGTATTTTTGTGGGACATCATTATCCTGCATAGTGTGTGATGGACCTACAGATAGATTTGTGTAATCTATCTGAACCACACTAAAGGGATTTACCATAGAAGTGGTAGAAAATGAAGATGAATAGTCCATAGATGTATTATTTTAGTTTAAATATTTTTTTTGATTTCTTGTTAAGACCATAAGCTACTAAACCAAAATGTAAAATGTGCTCTAAAGGAAATGCAAAAATAGAAATTCATAGAAATCAAATGAAGACAATTAATGCTATATATACTCAAAAATTGTGTCTTACCTCATTCATTAATTATCGCCTTTTAATGTTTTTTCATTTTTTTGTGATTTTGTGTGTTTGAATGCAATAATATAAAATTACAATGGGTGAACACTATGGCTAGGAATGGGCAACGATATTCTTGCTGGTGATGAAATCTAGCAAGTTTGCTCGAGGGTAACCTATGGTGTCTATGGGAAAATATTTATGGATGGAGATGAAACCCACCATCACCAGATCTCAAGCAATGGTTGGTGATGAAATCCAACCATCACTGTTAAAAGTACCATGTGCAGAGTGTGTAGTTATTTTTAAAAAGTTTTTAGTTTTCTATTGTGCTCATACAATGTTAGAAAATAACTGCTTTCATCAATCTAAATCAGAATCCAATATCAAAATACCAATTTTACCAAAGGAAGTAGAGCACACCGCTTAAGATCATTCTCTAAACAAAGGAGGGTTTGTCTCCTCTACCTTGAATCACCAAATGCGGGGGTAATTTTGGTATTTTAAATGTTGTTCCTACTTAGATTAATAAAAACAAAAACTTCTAACCCTAGGATGCACACTACTTTATGATTTTAACATCTCATATGCAAACAAAATATGCAACACACTAGAAAGCATGAATTATTTTTAAATGGAAATGTGTAAATGCGTCTATATGCAACAACTACTAAATGTACACTAGAATGATTTTTTCTAACAAATATGTTATTACTATGTTCTTTTTAATCCAATATCTGAAAGAAAATAGAAAAACGTAAAATGTAAAAACATAGATTAGGATTTCAAGGTAAGCTTCTAGGGAAGCCTATGTATTTTTCCTCTTCTCCACGAAACACACTTGGGAACCTGTGATGCCTATGAAATGGACCTAGGCATTTCTTGAATGTACCACTGTGATCACCATTTGTAGATATGAAATAAAATAACACCAAATAACTAAACTTAAATAAATGAACAATTAAAGAAAAATAAACACATGTGATTGCACATAAATAAATTTGATTTTTATTTCGGGTGGATTTATGATATTACAACCAAATATGCCCCATATTGGGGTTATTAAAAAGCTTTATTGCTCAGTATAATAATCTCAATATGCTTGGGTTATTATAAATCCTAGCCAAAAAATCAGGGTGGTGTCTTCTCGCTTGATTGATCCTAACAGAAGTGAGTGGGCTTCAGATATCCTTTGATCGGACCACTCCAGCTTAAACAATCGCTCAATGCTTGTATATCTCTAAACCTGCACACAAATAATGATGAAAGAGGATTAGTAGTAACTGTGAGGGCTCCACTATGTGAGACCCTAAAAAATCAATACAAACCCTAAATGCCAAATGATAAGCTGCATGCAAATATGGAAATAATAAAATTAATACAACAATAGAATATTTACCTTGTGAACTTATCACTTTATGATTGGTTGTTGTCATCGTTGTAGGAAACATGTGCACAGATGCTCTAGCGAAACTTGAGGGTTCGCTAGTCAGTAGAACGAGGGTTTGAGATGTCCATGAGCACTCAAAAATAGTAGGAAGCACCCATAAGCACTTGGTAATGGAGGGAAGGCACCCAAAGGCACTCGATGGTGGAGGGAAGTGCCTAGAAGTGCTCGATGACAATAAGGAACGCCCAGAGGTGCTCAAGAACTAAGATAAAAATTTGCATAAGCAGATCTAGTAATAGGTGGTAGCATATGCAGAGGCTACAACAAGTAAAAATGAAGATGAGGATGCAAGGGACTCAAGAAAGCTTGGGATTCAGGGGGACAAATTGCGTAGGATTAGACTTCAAAAAAAACTTAGGGGTTAAGTCATCAAAATGACTCATATTTATATCTTTCCTAGGGTACGTTAGGGTTTCAATAACATAATTTGTGCGGTCAAGATTAAAATGTAATAGAATGTGGAGATTAAATTTTGGTAGGTGGCATGGATTAAGTCAGATGAATGGCTAGGTTAGACCAAGATGGATGGCTGAGATTAACTTACACATATATATAGATATTTATTAAATATATATAAATAATAATATAAAATATTAATATTTATGCATATATTGAATATATATATATATATATATATATATATATATATATATATATATATATATTGTAACAAATTAACTGAACACAAATAAACTAAATATAAGAAAGAGGTAAGATTGCCAAAATGATCCTTTTTGTATTAAATTTGATACAATGTTACAATAATTTGTGTTAGGGACAATGTTACAATGCTTCTTTCTCTTTTTGAGATACAATGTTTTGATAGAAGAGATGAGATATTCCAACTCCTCAACAATATATGGTGTTCTTCGTTCCTCTATTACAACTTCAAAGGGTGAGTGGGCTTTGGTATCCAACAAGGGACCACTCCAAATTTAGCAGCTTATCCAAGGTACCTGTCACCTGCACACATTCAAACCAATAAACAGATCAATAGCACCTATCACAATCCAACAATAAATCCAATGCTACACATAAACCATAACCTGATGTGAATGAAAAACATATGATAAAATAATCAATAACTAACGCCTTGCTAACACAAAATTTTCTAATCTCTATTGATAAACTCTATTTTTGCTCTCAAGACTGTGGTACCATGAAAACACGATAGTGGGATGGAAACCATGGACCTGCGGTTGTGATACTGCAAACACTCATTTTCGACCGTGAAACCATGGATGGGTGATTTTGGCTGAAGAACATATTGCCTCAGGATTCGAACCAATAGTATGAAATTGAGCTTGCACTTGCAATTTCTCGCTAGATCCAGATCTATTTTGGCAACCTATCAGTATGCAAAATCAGCTCCCTTTATTTGTTGACAAGATGGCACTTTAATAAGCTTCCTAAGGATTTGGAGGGAAATGGGAGGTGGCAAGCCTAACTTACCAAGTGGTAAATCTGAACTTCCAACTGGAAGGGGCAATTACAGTGAGTCATTCAGTGTGCCTAACTTAATTGAGGTAATGTGGTTGCAAGTGGAGTGGGATGAGAGATCCTGTTTTATGTGAAGGGACAAGGGGGACAAAAGTGGGTGAGATGTGGCATGAGTGTTGGTAATATGTCGCATGTGCAAAGACAAGGGGGACAGGAGTAGGTGAGATGTGGAAAAAATGCTGAGTGAGGTGTCTAGGACACATGTCCAGTGGGTGGGCAGGGTATCCTAGGGTGATTTTCCAAATTTAATAAATCTGGAAAATAGGATAATGTGTAGGATTTTATATCCCTAAGTTAGAACTTAGGCATATAAATTTATTATGTAGGATTTTATGGTGGGGTGACAAATGTGACTTTGAAGGTGTTGGGTTTTGGTGTCTACAGTTGCCCCTTTTTGTACTATGTTGTGTACAACACAATGCGATGCAAAAACTAATGACACTCAAACTTTATTTGGTGAATGAACTCAACTCTCTTTGGTGTGGTAAAATGAATGATTATTATAAATGAAATTTTAATTTGCATGCTTACCCCCTCGATTGGCGAGTGGGTAACGAATGAGACCCAATGGCCAATTGAAAGTGTAATTTTATGTTGCCCCAAGTTACTTGTGGACTTTGTGCTGCAGAATATCGTTTGGTTTATGGACATGCAAGATATGAAGTAAAAGGAACCAATCATCCTAGTCACTTGTTCTAGTGACTGTTAGCAATTCCATTATGCATTTTGTTGGATTTGAATTTACCATGTTTTGTAACCCCATAGAGTAGGCGTCGTTTAACCCAAATTTTCTTGCAGTGAACTTGTCTTTGATTTGGTGTCATTTTTGTATGTTTTTTTTTGAAACGCGATTGCGCATACCTGAAACTGCAGGTTTATGGTTTTGACTTGTTAATCGCGTGTTTGTGATTTAGTACGCAAACCACGGGTTTACAGTTTCGCGCACCACAAAAAATGTAGATGCACATTTTTTTCCACAAAATGCGGCTATAAATGGGCCTTTGCCTTGTCATTTTCATTTCATTGCCATTTGTCATATTCTGATTTACTGAGTTAGGATGAGTGAGATGGAGATTGGAGAGGGTAGCGGTGGTGGTGGCTCAGCTGGAGCGGAAGCTGGCATCCTCTATGTCGAGGTAGGTTTACTTTCCCCTTTAGTTTAGGCTTTTTTTTTGTTTGTGTTTTTGTTTGTTTGTCATGTTTTAGTGTTTTGTAACTATTTATTTATTTATTTATTTATTTATTTTTTGGTTTTTAATTAAGTGGGGCTGGTAATGAATTTTTTGTTTTCTTTTTGTTATTATGTTTTGTTTGTAATGTTGTTTTCTCTTTTTTTTTATAACTAAGTGGGGTTGGTAATGAATATTTTTTGTTTCTATTTTTTCCTGTCTATTTATGATCACCTAGGGGTAGGTGAAAGTTTTTTTTTTGTATTTTATGTTTATTTTTTTGCTTGTTTGCTTGTTTTTGCCTGTTGTGCTTGTTTTTACCTTGTGATTTTCGATCACCTAGGGGTAGGTGAAAGTTTTTTTTTGTTTGTTAATGCATTTTATATTGTTTGCTTTTCAAGTGAGGCTTTTGGATGCTCAACATAGGTTGCTGAGGACTATCAGGAAAGTGCAGAAGGTACTTTCTAACAATGATTGGGCTTTCCTGGAGACCATTGGTCTTGATGGCTATGGGTGGTTGGGAACCATCCAAGATGATGAGGATATCCTTTCTGCATTGGTTGAGCAGTGGGATATGGATAGAGGGACCTTCTATATTCCTACTGGGTAGCTCACTATTACTTTGGAGGACTTATACCATATTTTTGCATTCCTGTCGAGGGTCCAACCGTATAGGTTGGCGTCAACAAGGAGACACTTTTCCTATCTTTGATGATCTGTGGGATGTAGATTGCATCAAGGGTAGGATTACATATTTGGATTTATTTTTTGTTGGCAGTTTGGGAGTAGTTTCGGCTTTCCTTATGTACATATTGAGCAACATGTTGTTGCCCAATTCCATGGGATCGAGGATCCCGTGGAACCAGGTACCTATTATTTTGGGTTTGATTTCTAATCCTCGATGGTGGCGTGGGCTCCCGCTCTCCTATGCCAGATTTATAGCAAGCTGTATGAGGTTAAGAGGCGGGGTCAAAAGGGTTTAGGTTGCAACTTGGATCTCTAAATCTGGTCTTGGGAGCATATTATTATGGGACAACCAGTTGGTCTGCCTTGTGCCTATGATACCACCTCTCCTCGCTCTTACAGGTGGCTTCTTAGTGAGGAGATTAGTCGTCCTATGGTGGGGGCTTCAGACTACAGAGATATTCTAAGCTCACTCACTAGAGAGTTTATGATTTGGCAACCTTGGAAGGGCATTGATTGGGTGATTGATGTTTTTGATCTTCGTTGGATCAGGTGAGGTTGGTGGGTTATTGGTGCCCATTTTAGGGATATGGAGTTTGTGCAGTTTAATCGGGTGCAACACCAATTTGGTTTGATCCAGGATGTGTCTGGTGCACCTGTGACTAACAAGCAGTGGGAAGATGAGTTGGGGTTGTTGATTATTCCTAATTTTTTGATGGTTGATGACCCTTCTGATTATATTGATATCGAGCTTCCTGACCTTGATGACATGGGTACCACTCCCGAGTTTGATGCATGGTTTACCTCTCAGCCTCCTTGGATGTCGAGTGCAATTGTGGATGATGAGGGGAGTGGGGACAAGGTGGAGGTAGGAGGATGGGTTCCTTGGTCAGAGAAGCGCTAACATGATAGCTCTTTAAGGGTGGATGTGGCTATGGATGTGCAATAGCCTGAGGAGGTTGGTGGTGATGGAGAGGGGGATGCCCCTCCTCGATGGATAGAGGATGATTGGGGGATTCTCCAGGGTGAGAATGACGCACTTATAGGCTGAGGTGGATGGACTGTGGGGTGGGCCTAGTGATGATGCTATCACTACTAGGGATGTAGATATTACCAAGCTTGGGGGTGAGGTATCTCGACTTGAGGGTGAGCTTACTCGCTTATAGTCAGGTTCTAGTGGAGGGGATATCATAGCTACTGTTGCTGCTCTTCGGGAAAATATATCTCAGAGGGTTGCTTGTGAGGGTGCAAATTTTAGGACCCTACATAAGCAGGAAAACATCTTGCATGAGTGGTAGATCCTGCTTCCTGTTCCTCCTTCGTCGATAGTGGCTACTACCAATCAAAGGACCGAGACGAGCCATAGGAGTCACTAACAGTCTAGGTCACATGTTGCTTCATCAACTTAGGGTTCTTGGAGAGATCCTGCTGGCACCAGCTAGTGTGCCTTATTATCATATTTTTGTATTTTGTGGTAGCCTTGGTGCTCTGATGTATACAACCTGCAGGTATTTTGTACTTTGAGACCTCCATATTTATATATATATGCATCGCTTTTATATTGGTTATCTCTTGTGTTAATGATGTTTTATTTATTTGAATGTTTATTATTGTTTATTTATGTAATTCAATTTAACTATGCATGTGTTTGTTTTATGCGATTTATTTCTTTTCATTTGTTGTTTTGTATTTTTGTGAAATATATCAATGCAAACTATTATGGAATATGCAGTTAATTAAATTTTTATGTATACTATATGATGAAATGCATTGTGTTCATATGATATTTTTATAGCTCAGAATATCAATTGGGGGTATCTAACTTGACGACTTCATGCGGGTGATGTATGATGTAGATATGTATGTGATTGTGGAAGAGTATATGGATGTTGATATGGATGATGTTTTTATTTTGATTTTTAATAGTGGAATATTTTCAAAGACTCAAACAGTCTAGTGATACCAACAAACTTACTTGACCATTTTCTAACTCTCTTTAGGACCAAGGTGTATGGAAGTGAAGTTTTAATTCCAAATCTTGAGCATGATAGTGACCCTAATCAATCAAGAAATAGTGTGTGTGTGAATGTGAATTTCATTGACCTATTATGAGTAAATTATATTTGACCTGTTATGGGATGACTAGCTAGCTTGTCCGTATGTGCAGTCAGAGGTCTACATTTTTGTGAGAGAGACATGTCGCCTTGCTTGAGTTTACTCCACTACCAGTCAAGCGTCTATAGCCCCGGTGGAGGCTCACTCCATAGTCCAATAATATGATATTTAGGTTTTGGGGATGACTACATATCTTTTTGAGGGAAATGTAGTATGATCCTTACAACTTTAGGGATCTGTGGTGTGTGTACTAAAATTGTTGATTTTGTATAGAGCCTTGGGGATGACTACATATCTTTTTGAGGGAAATGTAGTACAATCCTTACAACTTTAGGGATCTGTGGTGTGTGTATTGAAATTATTGATTTTGTACAGAGCCTTGGGGATGACTACATATCTTTTTGAGGGAAATGTAGTACGATCCTTACAACTTTAAGTATCTATTGTGTGTGTGTAGAAATTATTAATTTTTGTATAGAGCTTTGGGGAATCTGATTCTCAACTAAAGTTTGATGAGAATATTACCCTATACTTACTATTCTATTTTTTATGTTTATATTTGGATAGTAACTGTGATAGTGGTAAAAACCATTTTTTTGATTTTGGACTATGTTGCGTGATAGGACAAGCATAAAATGTTATCTTTTCACTCCAAGGTGTTACCCAAGTTTGGCGTTATCCTTTTCTTGCTCAAAATATTTTAAGATGTGAAGAAGTGTGTTTGGTGCAAGATTGTTTGGGGTAAGTCAATGATACTCAAGGTCTCTTTTTAAGTTATAGTATTCTTCTTCTTCTACTACTTTTGTCTTCATGCTGTCTCTTATTATCATTTTCATTTCACTGCCTTTTATTGTTTCATGGTATTTGAAAGAGTCTTTAACCTTGTAGTTTTCTAGGTATCCTTGATGAACTAGTGATCTCATAATATTGCAAGTCATAAGAGGATCATAACTTCTTCCATTTATATTCCTTGGCTTTTTGTATGGCATGTTACCTTTATCTTCAAAAATTTCATCCTTAAACTCACTGTTAGTGGATGCTTCTATAATAATAACTTGAAGGAAATAATCTAATTTGAATAATAGTCTTTCCTCAAATATTTTATAGTACTTGTCTTTGTAGTAACAGGAGTGATATGAATGAGATTTTTTTCCACAATATTTACAAGGATGGAAACTCCAATAGTTTACTTTCTCATGACCAAATTGGCTGCAATTGGAACATAGTAAAAATATCCCAATTCTTTTGTTGTTTGTTTTAGGAATATCATGTTTATCTATTTCCTTGATGAAATAATTAAACCATATGTGTACAATTGAAACTATTCCATATTTACTTATTTCATAAATTTGTATAAGGTATTTTCATCAATATTTTTTTCTACCTTTTGAATATGATCTTCAATATCTTCATTAGTATAATTATCATCAACTCCCTTTACTATCTTACTAGAATATGTTCTTGAAGAATCTACTTTAACCAAACTATTAGTTTGTGAGTTTTCAGAGATATTTTTAGATTCCATTGATTCTTCTCTTCTATTTGCATCTTCCTTATTATTCATTGAATTATTTGAAACATAGCATCAATCATTATTTTAACCCATATTGGTATTTTCCTTGCTTATTTTCTAATTAAATTATTTAATGAGTTCTTTGGAGTGGACATCCTTATAGCTCCCTAGTTTAGAGTATGTGAACTACTTTGATAAAACCTTTCTAAAACTTAGATTTTTTAGGATCCTTATGTCTCCCTAGTGATTAGAATATACTCTGATCTTGGTAATAGTTCACCTTTTGAGTTGATTTGGTAATGTTTTGGGAATCATAATAATCAACTCCCATTTCACCTTCTTTCTTTTGTTGAACTATTGACTTATCATTTTGATGGAGTTCTCTATGGTTGGATTTATTTTATCTCAAGTATAAGCAATTAATTCCAACTCTTTCAAGAAAACAATAATTTTGCTTCTTTTCAACCTTTAGTTCTCAATAGTTCTATTTTATAAAGTTTGGTGTAGTATTCTTTATATTTCCCTAATGTAGAAATTTAGAAGATAATAACCTTTTCAAACTAATATTTTAATTATCCAATGTTGAAAACCTTATATCTCCTACTGTGAATATTTGCAAATATTATAATATGTGTACTTCAACAAATGTACCTTGAAATGTCACTTGAATATATAAACTTGCTTTATAATTCACTAATGCTTGGTTAATTTGTATTGCTCTAATGCAACAATAAATTTATCCTTATAAGGTTCACCTTATAACTCCTTTTGACCTTGATAAAAACAAGTAATTAATTTGATATTACATTTATAATGTTGCACATGATATACCTCTATCTTCACTCTTCCAATATATCCTTCGAGCACTGTATTTATTGAACAATGTTGAGCATTCAATGCTCCTCTTTTAATAGACTTTGAACTCCTTGTGTATAAGCACTTCGATGCTGGTTGAAGATCTACTTTCCCTTCTATTTTGGCTCTTTTCGTGTCTCACTTTGGTATGTGTAATAAATGGTGCCTATCTTGCTTTGTAATGTAAGTTACATGAATCTTAATTGTTATAAGCTATAACAGTGTTGAGACAAGTGGTGCAAGTCTTGTGTGAAGCACTTAGGTAAATAGGACATTACTACAATCAAAGGTGTTCTTCTCTCTTGGATGAGCGTTCCTCTAATTTCTGGGGCACTCTTCTCTTGGATGAGTGTTATTCTAATGGTTGTATCTCTCTTGGATGAGCATGACTCTAATGGCTAACACTTTATTGGATAAGCATTACTTCGATGAGTGCCTATCTCTGAGTGCTAGCGTAATGAAATGTTTACCTTTATTTGTGCCAAGTGGCACAATATTTCTTATGTCATTGTGACAAGTGTATGACATTCTTATGCATGCTAGCTACCTCCAACATACCAATTTGCTTAAAGCTTCTTCAACACCTATTTTTGCCAACTATTTACAATATTTTTTGGCTCCTTTGACATAAAACACTTTCTCCTTCTTGCTAGCGAGTGCAATTTGTTCTATAGATGATGAAATTACCTATCAAGGTTGGATCCAATTGTGACGATCCTAGGACGTTGGAATGGAGGTTCTATGGTGCTCCAATTGTGGATTTAGGTGCTTCCTCTTGATGAAAAATTATTCCAGGCTATGACTTAGGTATTACACCTTCATTTTTATCTTGTACCTTATACTTTTATACTTGTAATATGTTGTCCTTAGTGCTATCTTTGTAGTGTGCAATGGATGATAGCTCATGTAGGTAGTTTGTGCTATCCTTTACGTAGGTACCTTGTGCCTGATAATGTGTTTACTTATATTCCTTGTGCTATGCAATAGATGATATCTCCTTTACATGGATAGGTTGTGTTACAGGTTGATGCTATAGTAGGTGCTGGATATAATAATAATAATGATATCTTTAGACTCCTTGAAACCCAACTTTGTGAACCCCTTTTTTGGCTCTCTATCCTGCTCGAATTTTGCTCCTCAAACTTCAATATTGTGGATGCTTGGAGACTACACTTTACTACAGGTTATAATATATTTAAGACACTCCTTATTTTCTCCTTATATGTTGTATTTGAAAGGATAAAACTAGTGCCAATGTAATGCAAACACATTTGCAGTAGATAGGATGAAGTCCCTTATTTTACATCAAAGTTATATGTCTCATTTTGAAGCTATTATTTGATTCTTAGATATGACAGCTCTCTACTCTAATCCTTAAGAGAAAATAGTAATTTATTATTGCCTTTCTTACCATAAAACACTAACCTCTAACTTCTTTTCTTGGATAACTTAGTAACAATGAATCCAAGATCTTAATAATGCAACTAATATGCTATTTTAAATGTTTAACTTACTAATTTTCACTACAACTAAAATACTTAGTGCACCTTAAAAACTCTTAAGAACAATTAATATAGTGCAATATGGATCTCATCTTATCACTCCTACAAAAGGACTCTCAAAGTAACTTGAAATATGCACTATAAACTATGCAAAATTAATGTAGTCTTCTTTGCTTCAAATTAAACAATAGGAAGATGATATTTTTATTTCTGTTGAAATATATCCAACTCCTATTTTAATGTATAGGTATAAATATTAAAATAAACTATATTCTACACACTCTTGAAGAGTATAATATGATACCTTCTCTTTGCAACTTTTAACTCTAATATGGTGCTTAACGAATCTTAATAATGAACCAAAAATCTAAAGTTCAACTAATGAACCTTTTGCACCAAATTTGCTTACCTTAACGAAATCTATAGATGAAGGATTGCAAGGTGATTAGATTCACCTTATTGTTTCTTTTTATTGTATGAACTGGCAACTCTTATTTTGCTATCCAAAATATCTTCTCGACATACCAATTTGTAGCTTTGTACCTCCTTATATCTTGTTGCTTGATACTATAGTTTGGTGGTTCCAACCTTTAGGATGTATCCTAGAAATCTGAAACTTAGAAGCTATTGATGCTGCCTAAGTTGTTGCTTTCTTGCTATCCTAAAATATAAAATTTTTAGATTGCAAAGCTGTAAATATCTCCATTGAAATGTTATCCTTGAATCTAAAAAATTTGGTAGGGAAATCCTCCAAATCACAACTAAGATTTTCCTTCAAGAAACCTTCAATCTTCTATTGTAGAAACCAAAAATTTTCCTTTCTCTGAATGATCCTTCTAGCATTCAAAGGTAATCTTCAAACCTATTAGGTTTGGTAGTAATTTCTGAATCCTTTCTCCTCAACCTCCTTGTCAAATTGTGACTTCAATCAAGGCATTCTTCTCAAGAATCTGAAAGTCTTGAGGTCCTCATAAATATCCTTCAAACTTTGGCAAGCTTCTTGTGAAATCCTTCTCCCTTGGGCTTGTTGTCAGATACAATAATTGTTCGAAGTTATTTCTTTATCAATAACTTCTCCTTGGTGGTAAAAATCTCCAATGAGTTTTTATAGGAACTCCTTTAATGGCCTTCTTTGAATCTTCTTCAATAAGGCTCTCCAAGACTTCTCCTTCTTTCTCCTTGAGACCTCTTCTATAGAGTCTTCATCCTCACAACTTCTCTGGTCTTCTTAATGAGATATTTTATTCAACCTTCTATTGTAGAAGTTTGGTAATGAGATATCCCTATTGGATCTCTAAAATATGTTGTTTTAGGAACAAGACTTTTGGTAGTTCTTCTCTATCTTCCAAAACTAAAAGTTCTTCAATGGGACCTCTTGTAGGTCTCTTCAACTTCTCAGGATGATTTCTTCTACTCCTTCAAGGTGAAGTCTTAAATATTTAATGGAGATCACCAATATTCTATCTTCACCAGGACTCTTCTCTAGAGTCTCTTCAATATGCTATTTGCAATCTTCAATGGAGATCACCAACCTCTAATTTTATCCCAGACTCTTCTCTGGAGTCTCTTCCTTAAATTTGCAACAAGTCTCCTATGGCATTTTCTTCTTCTGCACTTTCCAAGTCTGCAATCTCTAGTAATGGGACATTTTATTTAGGCCTCCAAATCTAAGTTATTTCATTTGTTGCTTTTGGTGCTGGATTGATTTTAAAAAAGATATTCTTCATAGATTTTTTGTAGGAAGCTTCCCAAATTTCTTTAAATTTCCTTTTTCTTGCAACAAAGGATAGGACTGTAATGGAAGAAACTCTAAATATAGAGATAATCAATCTTCACTAGTTGATTTTTCAATCTAGTGGAATTTATATCGAGTCCTAGTCTTGATGAGTTTTTTTACAACCTTGTGGAAAGACTCTAGCCAAATACAATATCAAAAAATCTATAAATGAGATTTTTAAATTTCTCTCAATCCCACTTGTAGTTCTCCCTATTTCCTATTGATCTAACATGTGCTATGATACCACTGTTAGCTTTTTATGAGTATATGATATAGGAAACACAACCATAAGATGCAAGATAAGTAAGCTATGATATTTATATGATAATGACACTATAATATGTAGGAAAACAAAGAGATAAACTTCTATAATAACTTAGAAATATGTCATTAATGAAAGCTCACAAAAGTACAATGCAGTATAATGGAGAACATGAACACTCCATAAACTATTTTAAAGGAATTACATTGTGCCACACTACCAATCTATACTATGCACTCTCTACATTATCTCCTCTTTTATTTCACTCACTATAAGGACTTTATATAGGAAGATAAGTTCCTTGGACCTTACTCAACATTTTACTCTATCCTATGATTCATATACATGTGGACTACATGCACATTTATATCATTACACATTCTAATACTTGTATATTTATTACATGTTGAAGTAACTACTTAAATTTACTCTAAAGTAAACTCCTACTCTAGTAATGTACCAAAGGTGGTACATTGATATATACTCAATAATGTAATATATTCTCTAACAAAACTAGATTACAATTTATTTGCACAATATCAATAGTTATAGTATTAAAAATTTAGTTTCCTAGTTCAATACAACCTTTAAATCACTTTTGCAACCCTAGTTCAAAACCTCATTTCTCTCTCCAAGTATCTAATATTGCTCTTGAAGCTCAACTCTTCCATCTCTTTTCTCTTTCTTTTTTTTTATAGCCAACCATGTGCACAAACCACACACAAAACCACTTGCACCAAAATATGTGCACCAACTCACATACATGAAACTAACAACCATGTGCACAAAAAAAAAACATGATCCCACTTGGATGCTCCTGCATCATATGGTTTAGGAGATTTGGCTCCAATGTAGATCTCCTTTTACTATTGTAAATAGGTGTTCTTGTCGGCTAATATTGGGAGGAGTCTCATCCCAAATTGTAATTAATCTTGTTTTAATATAATTTTTTCAAATTCTTTTTCAAAAATAAAACTCTAGTGTATGCAAGTAAATTTATACATCATGGAGTCTCTTCACATTCGAGAGACTCTTCAATATTTCGCAATTCTTAGTATTTCACCTTCAACTATCTTTTCATCTTCTCATGATCTCATGGGAGATATGTCTCTCTAATTTTCTCTTATGGAAGAAATATTAATTTATTTCCCAATAATTACAAATATCAAATAATTTTTTATTTTTTATTTTTGAATTTTTTTTTGAAAAACTTGTATTAAAACAAATATTAGATACAATTGGGAGTAGACACATCCCAGCCGAGCACAAGATTACAAGGCGCAAAAACATGACACTATTCACCTCAGACCGTAAAAATTCAACAAGTCGTGAAATCACGACATGTTGTGATATCGCTACAACACTCCTTCCTTGGCCACTCCGGAACAACATGTCACAAAATCATGACATGTCGTGAAATCACGGCAGCTAACCTTCCTTAGCCATGACAGAGCGACATGTCGCGATATCGTGACAACAAACCTTCTTTGGCCTCGACAGAGCAACATGTCGCGATATCACGACAACAATCCTTCCTTGGCCGCAACGGCGCATCAAGTCACGAAATCGTGACAACATTTCGCTCAAGGCCGTGACAGCGCAACATGTCACGATATCGCGACAACTTTCCTCCTGAGACCGTGACGGTGCAACAAGTCATGAAATCATGACAACTTTCCAACGACAGCCGCGACGGTGCAACATGTGAAATCGTGACAACTTTCCACCAAGGGCCGTGACGGCGCAACATGTCGTGAAATCGTGACAACTTTCCAACAACGGCTGCGATAGCGCAACATGTCATGAAATCGTGACAACTTTCCTCTAGGGGCTGCGACGGCGCAACATGTCATGAAATTGCGACAACTTTCCAACGACGACCGCGATGACACAACATGTCACGATATCGCGACAACTTTCCTCCAGCAGCCACGATAGCGCAACATGTCATGATATCGTGACAACTTTCCTCCAGCACCTATGACGACGCAGCATGTCACAAAATTGTGATAATTTACCTCCAACGGCCACGACAACGCAACAAGTCGTGATATCGCGACAACTATCCTCCAGCACCCACGATGTCGCAACATGTTGCGATATCGTGATAGCTTTCCTCCAATGGCCGCGATGGTGCAACATGTCATGATATCACGACAGCTTTCCTCCAGCGCCCACAACGTCGCAACATGTCACGATATCACGACAAAAATAGGTCATGATATTGCGACAAAAACCATCCTTAGATTTTTCTTTGCTCATTAGCTTTCAAGACCCTGCCTAATCACCTCATCCTCAATAGGCATGTCACTATACAGCTGCACCCCTGCCTCTTTCTCAGCACCCATCTTAGCCAGGAAATCTTTCGCTTTGTTGAAATTTCTATTCACATAAACTAGAATCACATCATCTAATTCCCTCCATAATTACTTTATTTGAGAGACCAAAATCCTCAACCTCCATGCTCTCAAAGCAAAGTTCCTCATGTAGTCAAGAGCTCCAACCAGTATTTGAGAGTCAGATTCAAGAATTATCCTCCTGTGGCCCTGAGTAACTACCCAAATAGACGTGGATTTGATAGCAATAGCTTCAGCTTCATTGTTGGTGGCTTTTCCCAATCCTTGCAGTTCCCAATAGAGTAGTGATCCCTCATGATTTCGAAAGACCATACCAATGCTGGCACTGCCTGGATTGCCCTTTGTAGCTCCATCAGTATTGATTTTAATCCAACCTTTTGGGGGAGGTTTCCAACTTGCTCTGTCCTGTACCTCTTGCTTTTCAACTCCCTCTTCCAGTGGCCCAAAACCAACCTGAGTTTCCTCTTTAGCATGGACGGTAACTGTTTCTGTGACTTTACTCCAGATGACCTGCCAAACTCCATCAAGCGAGGAAAAAGTCTCTCTAAAAATTCAAGCATTTCTCTCCAACCACACTTGCCACAAAATGAAGTATAAGCCAAGATCCCAACCAATTCGAAGAGCTTTAGATTTAAATCTACCCCTCTTCCATATTTCCCATATATTGGTCCGATTCAAATCACCGTTAATCTAGATTTTATAGTGAGAGAACCATCGTTTCCAAATATGACGCGTGAAGGGGTAGTCAAACATCAGGTGATTGACTGTTTCCTCGTTCTTGTGGCATAAAACACATTGAGATGGCCTAATGATTCCTCTACACTTGAGCTTGTCAAAAGTGATAATTCCATTGTGCATAAACTGCCAGGCAAAAAAGTTCACTTTTGGCTAGCCCTTGGAGTGCCAAATCTTTCTCCAATCCTCAATCAGAAAAGAATGGGGGGAAGGCTCAGGAAGGATTGAGTCATATCCATCCTTCACTGTATATACACCAAGGCTCCCATAGCCCCAAGCTAAATCATCCTCCTCATCTCTCCCTGTGAGAAACCTTTCAGTCAAGATTTTGGTCAAGATGGGTGCCAACTCCGGAGGGATTGGGATTGGCCACTCCTCCAACCTCTTAAACTTCTTAAACTTATACTCTCCCAACTGAGTAGTGTTGAAATAACTTTCAATTTGGACCCAACCCTTGGATTCTATGGCAGATTTTATTGGAAGTAACTCAAGGAATTCAACAATGATGGGTGGAAACTGATCCCATGAATCGGTCCAGAAACGGGCCTTCTCCCCTCTCCCCACTTTCTATAATAGTTGGTATTTAATAACCTTATATCCTATCTTGAGAGCCTGCCACACCAAGGATCCCGAACCATCCAAAGGGAAATGGCCCACCTCATTGGGGTGGACATGACCCAAGTATTTACTAGTTAGGACTCTACTGAATAAGGAAGTTGGCTGGGAAATCCACCTCCAATACAACTTTCTAGCTAAAGCTTTATTATTTAACCTGGATCCTCTCAGTCCCATCCCACCTTTTACCTTGGGCTGGGTGACTTTATCCTAGCCCACTAAGGCCCACTTTCTCTCTCCCTTTGCTCCTTCCCACAAAAACTTTCTAGCCATCCTGTCCAAATCTTTTCAGATTGTAAGCGGGGTAGCCAAGATAGAAAATTTGTAGATAGGCATAGCTTGAATGACTAATTGTAAGAACGCTAATATGCCACCATAACCTAACCAATTATGAGACCAGTGATTAATTATGTCCTTGATACACTCAAGAAAATTCCTCCATGTGTCTAATTTCAGCTTCTTAAAGTGCAAGGGGATCCCCAAGTAAACCATAGGGAGAGAAGTCCTAGTGAATCCCAGGATTTCTAAAATTCTATTCTGAAGCCTTTGCTCCAGATTAAAAAAGACCACTTTGGATTTCTTGTCATTAATGACCTATTGAGTAGCCCTGAGATAGACATTAAGAGTATCCCTAATCGATCTTGCTTCCCTGAAGTTGGCCACTCCCATCAAACTAGTGTCATCCACAAACTGCAGGTGCGTTAACACTTCATCCCCCACCCTAACACCCAATAATCTGCCTTACTGTCTTCTCCTCAAGAAGAGTCTGCCAAGTCCTTTAGCCAAAATGAGAAACAGATAAGGGGAACAAGGATCCCCCTAGCAAAGACCCCGAGAGGCTCCAAAAGGTTGCGAAGGAAGGCCCTTGATTAGAATAGAGTAAGTCGAGGAAGAGACACAGCTCATGACCCACTCTATCCAGTCCTATGAGAAGCCAAATCCAGCCATCATTTTGGCCAGGAAACTCCATTCAAACCTGTCATAAGCCTTCGACATGTCCAGTTTTATGAACATCCCTTTATTCCCAGAAGTGTGCATTGAATGAATTGCTTCCTGGGCCAGAACCACCCCATCCAGAATCTGCCGACCCTAAAAAAAACCCCCTTTCTCAGAGGAAATAATGCTGTGAAGAAGGGGTTTTAGCCGCTCAGCCATTACCTTTGTGATTATTTTATACAACACATTACATAAGGCAATAGGCCTATAATCTGAAATATGAACCCCCTCCTCCCCTTTTGGAATTAAGGTAATGAAAGTATGATTTAGAGCTTTAAGAATTCTCTTATTTTCTTTGGATTCTTCAACAACAGCTCTAACATCTTCCTCTAAGTAATCCCATAAGGCCTGAAAAAACTCAATGGGGAAACCGTCTGGACCTAGAGTTTTACCAGTACTCATTCCAAAGACCACATCTATCAGTTCATCTCTATCAATGGGTTTGAGGAGGGCCTGATTTTCATCCTCAGAAATGATAGCAGGAATAACAGAAATAACTTCATTTTGGGCCTCAACATCTTGAACCACACTTTCTTTAAAAATCTTTGAGAAATAGTCCATTGCATGGGAATGTATAGCTGGAAGAGTATCAAAGGAATGACCGTTCTCATCTTGAAGGGCCTCCATCTTGTTCATCTGTCTTCGAGCACAACCAGTATGATGAAATAATTTTGTATTTTGGTCCCCTTCCAATAACCAGGTGGTTCTTGCTCTCTATCGCCAATAGGTCTCCTCCTAGTTGTCAATGTCCTCCACAATTGTACGCAAGGCATCATACTTAGCTTTGAGCTGGTCTGTAATTACTCCTTCTTTGAACTATTTTTGGACCTCATCCCATCGGGCCACCAACAGAGCTCTTTGGGCCTGGAAGTCAGATTTATTAGAATGCCTCCAATATTTCAACTGAGTTTTGACATATTGAAGTTGTTTATGGATTCTAAACATTGCTCTCCCATAAGCTGGGTGGCCTTCTTCCCACCACTGTGGGATTTTCTCCCGAAGTTCTTCTTTTTGAAGCCAAAAATTCTCAAATCTGAAAGGTTTGTGATGGTGTCCCCTACCAGTCCCACATTCCAATAGAATAGGACAGTGATCAGAAACAAGGCCTGCTAAAATCTGAAAATTTATATTCCATTTTACAAATGTCTCCTCTAAAAGCAGAAAGTGGTCTAGCTTCACCTTCCTACTATGTGGCTCCTACCTTTTATTAGTCCAAGTGAAGTTATTGCCAGGACACTTGATGTCCACTAGGTGCAAAGCCTGGACTTGAGCAATCATGAAACGGTCCCCTGGATCCAAAAGAGGTGTTCCCCCTTCCTGGTCTCTAGAAGATAATTTAGCATTGAATTCCCCCGCTATAATCCAGTCTAGATCTTCCTTGGATACTCACATATCATGCACAACCTTCCACTGTCGCCTCTGACCCTCTAGGTTTTGAGATCCATAAAAGTTAGTGATTAGAATGACTTCCACCGAGACATTATTCCTAAAAAGAGAAGTGAGAACACCCCTCCAGGAAAGGTGATCTATTGAAAACCATTCCAGAGAGTTCCATAGAGTAAAAATCCCCCCTGAGGCACCTTGGGCAGCCACATCCATGTGACCAGCACCCCTCCAACTTCTGTTGACTATTTTAGACATAAGATCCAAAGACATCTTAGTCTCTTGTAAAAGCAAAAAATTAGTATTGTTATTCTCTAATAGCCTTTGAAAAACAGATTGATGGGTTCTACTGTTTAAACCCCTCACATTCCAATATTGTATAATCATGGGTTACCCTGGGAGCAATAAGATTCAATTCTCCTCATCGATCCTCCCATGATCAATTTGTCTCCTTGGGCTGCTAGCAGCTCCTTATTGGATCTTCTACCTACTCCGTGAGAATTGCTATTTTTTGGTCTTTTTTCTACCTGGGTTATCCCCAAAGATGGCCTTTCCCTATTCTTCTCTGCTATCCCCATGTGAACATCCTGAGATATTGTCTGCTCTTGGTTATGGACTACTAAGGCACCAGAAGACACTGGTTGTGATACATCACAGAGCTCAAATACCTGCTGTATGACAGGAGAATATGAGAGGGGGAGATGCCCAGGGATATTAGAAGTTTCCTTGAAACCCTCCAAGCCCTCCATAAAGTGATCCTCTTCATCAAACAATGACTTAAAAATCTCATACCTATTGGCAGGCCTGAGATGAGATTGCTCCTTTCCCTCCTTTTTCTTTGTTCGTCTTCTTCTTCTGGGATATTCAAAACCCTCTCTCTAAGCTTCTTGGCCCTAATCGGTGCTATTAGGATCTTTATTAGGAGTAGCCTTATCCTCTTTAGGCAGGTTTGGCATTCCTGAAGGGGCCTCCATTTTGGCATTCATATTAATAGGACAAAAATGGGCTAGATGTCCATGCTTATGGCAAACCCTACATCTGAAGGGTAGGGCCTCATAGTCTAGCTATTGAATCCAGGTGAGACTTTCCAGTTCAATATCCAACTCAGATGGCAAAGGCTGGCTGAGATCCATCTCCACACATATTCGAGCGTACATCGCCATGCTCCCTTCAATAATATCTCTGGCAACACCCAGATGTCTACCAATCGAGTTGCCAATCATTGCCAATACCTGCTCACCCTAGAATTCCATTGGAAGGGCATATAATCGAATCCATACTGGTACAATAGTAGGTTCAACACGAGGATCAAAACCCACCCTCCACAGTTGAACAAATAGCCCTGTCGAGCCATGGTTTTTCTTCTCCAAATCGAAAGCCTTATTTCTATCGGCCAGAGCAGAGAAGCTGACAATAAAATAACCATTACTAATAAACCACAATGAGTACTCACCGTGGGGTTCCCAATTTTTACGGATCCAAGAATGCAAAAAGTTTAGGAAAGGGCGAATACCCATGAACTTGCAGATTAAATCATGGTTAGCTCTGTAGAGGACAGATTATTCAACCATGCTGGGATCAATGATGATTTTTGGCCTGGATTCAGCCTATGGCAAACAACCATTCACCCAATGTGTTGACGACCTATTACCAGCGGTCGTGAAGAGCTTTTTATATGCCATATTTTGGGCTTTGGCGGTCTTTGAAGAAGAATTATCTTTAAACAGATCAGTGTAAGAGCTGGTGCTTCTTGGGAAAGAAGCCGGAGAAGTCCCCATTGGACCCTCATGGGGCACCGATCTGACCTTCAGATCAACCGTACCCCAAATGCACTTCAGCAAATCAGTAGAAGCCAGAGATTTTTGAGGATGCAGAAACCCTTAATTCTTCAGCTTGGCATTGAAATTTTATTAAAATAGGGATATCTCTTCATACAAAGCTCAGATTGACTCAAAAATTTAGCAGATAATTCTCCACTCTATTCAAATATCAAATAATTACAAGATGCCAAATAATATAATATTCTCTAGCATATGTAACACATTAACAATGATACAAATATGTGAATTAATTAATAATTTTTTTAATTGTTTTATAATATTAATTATTTGGTTCAAT
Source organism: Wollemia nobilis (assembly GCA_028583015.1). Lineage (NCBI taxonomy): Eukaryota > Viridiplantae > Streptophyta > Pinopsida > Araucariales > Araucariaceae > Wollemia > Wollemia nobilis. The sequence continues at coordinate 5,038,262 of JAQPPZ010002068.1, forward strand.
TAATTTTTTTATTTTTTTATATGAGATTGAAACTATCTCATTTGTATTACATGGAGAGTACACAGTGTAATTATAATTTTGAGCTCGTACCATTTGATAGGATTCACTTAATATTTTTGTATTTATTTTTAATAAGGTTCATGTGGCATCAATCAAGGCCCACTCCCCTCAAAATTACAAAACATTCCATTTGCTCTCATGTCAATTAAACCATACTTAGCTTGCATGTTTCTACTATTAACTTTACCATGTGGTCATAATGTAATCCAGATGAAGCCATTTAAATTCCATAATCAATTTAACAAGTTATTGATTAATTTAAGGAGATTTTAAATTAATATTATTTGTAAAAGTATATATTTTTTATTTTTTATTTCTTATTTATGTATTCTATTAAAAAATAATCCATTATTAAATTATATAAGTTCAAATAATAAAAAATGTAAGATCTTAATAGAAAAATTTAGGTTTAAATATTAAAAATGATATTATATAATTTTTTTTTTTAATTTCCTTATATATAAAGAGAAACTTATGATACAAAATTCTTTCCCAATTCTCATGGGTAAAATCATAAGATATGATTTAGCCATTATTTATCTAAGCAAACTCTCTATTGATTTATATTAACCCGTGTCGAGTGAAATAAGTAACATACATAATATTCATAACTACGAAAAAAATGAATCTCTTGATCCACACATAACACATCACTAATTACATAAAAAAATTGTAACACCAGTAATGTGTAGCACCCCTGACCTGTAGCACCAATAATTTTTGGTACTAGTGACATGTAGCCCCATTGGAATGTAATACCAACAAAATAGCTCCAATCATATGTAGCACCAACATCTGTCATACTTTTTTCATCACTCTTAAACTATTTTTTAGATCATGTGAATCACACAAATTCTTTATCAACAAATATTTTTTTAGCAATATCATTATATATTTATTTTGGTCTTTCCATGCTTCATTTGAACTCCTTCATTGGCAAGTCGATCACCCTTTTTGCTAAAGTTTCTTCTTCTATGTACAAAACTTATGGAATTGAAATGATTGCATATTTTTTATTCTCCTGTAGAATCACATCTAGCATCAAAGTTGGCATTTTCACCTTTCTACTCATTATTTCAATGACCAATTTTGAATCTCCATATACTATCAATTCTAACCACTATTTTCACTTGGCAATTTTCAATCCTCTATTCAAAGCTGAAAACTTCACAAAATTATTCAAGTTCGCTCCAAATACTCCAAAAAATTATACCAATACTCTCCCTAAGTCCTTCATTATAATTCCTTCTATTGTCGCTACTTCTAGATTCTTTTTCGATGCACTGTAAAAAACAAATGGTAAGATCTAGTACTAAATATTAGGGGCTCATCTTTCTTACTTATATGCTTGGTTACAAACAATATTTCTAGAAGTTGACCTATTCTTATTTTAGCTTCCACTAGCGTGTCTTCATTATCAATCCCAATTTTATTGGCTTTAATTAAGAGTTTGAGGATTGCCATGCTACACAAATATTTTCCAAAATGCTACATCTTTATGTCTCGAAATATTACTACATTTTGAGATTTCCATAAATGCCACAATACAATTCATGATAGTACTTCCCAAATTAACTTTATTGTTGATTTTTCATCTTTTCAAAAAGGATAACTAGTCTCCCATTAAATTTAAAAATTCCTCACACTTCTTAATTTTAGAATGGATGTCAACTCTGAATCCCAATGCTTACCACATGGAATTCTAAACTTGCTTTGAGACTTCACATTTAATGAACAAGTATTCAAAATTTTCTTCCTACTTCTTACATAATATACATATTGATGACTGTGTATATCCATTCTACATAGTTTTTTAGCAGTAAGAATCACTTTATGATTTAAGATCCACATAAAATGATCAATTTTTGAAATGGATCTGACACTCCATAATTATGTCTAGCACCTAATGTTTAGGATTAAGTGACCATATTTATCAACTAATAGCCAATTGTATCCTTGTTTGACATGATATTTTTATGTTTTGTTAATTGGTCCGCATATTGTCTAGTTTGATTCATATTTGAGTCTGACATTTATTTATCTTAAAAATTTGGTAAGTTTTTGATATTCATTTTTCAAGTCAACTGATTCAATATCCTATTTCCCCCAATCTTTGATTCTAGATTATAGACATTCATTTTAAGAATTATCAGTTTTAATTTTTTTCCCATACCTTTACTTCTGGAGCAATCTCTTAGCTAGAGTATTTCTAGATATCCTCCTATTGGTGGTCTGCCATTAATTATATTTGTCCATACATTTAATTTTTTACCATCACTGATGATCCACAAACAACCTTTTATAAAAAATATAGTGTTGCATATAGATTTGACCATTTAGTAGACCCCTAATTTTAAACTATATTTATTACTATATTTTTAGGTGTGTTGCCTCCAAGATACTTATTCATTATAATCTTGCTCATAGTGAGTTTCTTTCCTTGATTAATCTCCATATTAGTTAAGCTCCATAAACCTTTGGAAATAAGGAAAAATGCTTTATTCCTAAGCCATCCCATTTTTTAGGTAAGCATATAATATCCCACTTAACAAAATGGAACTTCTTTCTTTCTTATTCTTTGACACCTTTTCATATAAATGTCCTTAAATATCTTCTCAAAGTTCTTAAATACCCATACTAGTACATGAATAGATGACATTAAATATATTAGGATGATGAAAAATAAAGAACACAAGCTTATACTAAGAGGGGGGTGAACAATATAAGATAAAACTTTTTACTTTTCTTTCCAAAGCAATATTATCCAATATTATCAATTGTAATAATAAAATAATGCACAAATCATCATAAACATAAGAGACACTGATTTAACATGGTTCACCCAATGTGGGCTACATCCACGGAGAAAATATTTCTTACATATTTTCTCAACAAATATTTTTGTAACAAAATCCCTATTACAATGATTATGGGCACCAACCCAAAGGAGACACCAATCCCCTATGCTCAAGTTTGTGGACCTCTATCCATAAGAGACACCAATCCCCTTTGTTCTAGTTTGTGGACCTCTATCCATAGGAGACAAAAATTCCCTTTGCTTTGGTTCATGGATATCTATCCATAGGAGAAACCAATACCCTTTGCTTTCGTTCGTGGACCTCTATCCATAGGAGAAACCAATCCCCTTTGCTTTGTTTATGGACCTCTATCCATAGGAGACACCAATCCCCTTTGTTCTATTTATGGACCTCTATCGATAGGAGACACCAATCCCCTTTGCTTTGATTCATGGACCTCTATCCATTGGAGACACCAATCCCCTTTGATATAGTTCAAATCTACTCCAAGCCTACTTAGAAGGCTTTATTAAATATGCTTCAAGCCTACTCACAAGGCTTGCTCAAATCTGCTCACCAATACTCTGCTCACAAACTCTGCTCAACCTACTCAAAGCCTGCTCAACCTACTCAAAACCTGCTCAACCTACTCAAAGACTACTCACAAGGCTTGCTAAAATATTCTTATAAAACCTACTCAAATATGCTCATAAACCTGCTCAAATTTATCTCAATCCTTCTCAAAACTCAACTCACAAACCTACTCAGTTTACTTCTTAAACATACTCACAGATCTTGCTCAAATCCACCTCAAATATTCTTAGAACTCAACTCACAAACCTGCTCAATTCACTACTCAAACCTACTCACAGATCTTGCTCAAATCTACCTCAAACCTTCTCAGAACTCAACTCACAAACTTGCTCAATTACCTTCTCAAACCTGCTCACATATCCTGCTCAAATCTACCTCAATGATGGTCATAGAAACTGCTTAAACATTCCTAATTCTTGCATTGAAATAATTGCATATATCTTTCCCAAAAGTGATTTATTTGACTAAAGTAAATCAGATATATTCTACCCATAATTCTTTTTCTTCATGAACATATAGAGAATGATATGCATTACAAATACTCAATATGTTCTTCTCACATTCAGTAAGTCTGTCTCTTTCACATGTATCACATTCATTGCATTCAAAAGTATACTCTAGTCTAGCATTTGATAGTTGACCTTATGTACTTCCAAAATTAATCAAAAACAATGCACATACTTGCTTCACAAAACTGGTCTATAACCCTTGCAAATTTATTTCCAATATCACTCAAAACTAATGCATAGATTTTCTTCACAAGATTGGTCTATAACCCTTGCAAGTATATTTTCAAATTCATTCAACAATAATGCACAAATTTATTCTCAAACCCTAGCACATATATTTCCAATTTCATTAAAAAATAATGCACAAATTTGTTCTCAAACCCTAGCACATATATTTCCAATTTCATTCAACAATAATTCACCATTACTCCCATATTCAATATGGACATGCTACAAGAACATATGGAGGATCTTGGATAGACTCTAAGATAGAGCAGTGGTTCTAACCACTCAATTTAGGCATTTTGGCCTAATCAGTCTGAACTGCAGCCCAGACCTGTGGTCTCTAGTCTAAACCATGGTTGACACCTGCAGTATGCAGTCTGAACCACAACTGTGACCTGTGGTATTAACTAAAATTTAGTTAGGCCTTCCATCCGAGCCAAATTGGTTGGAATAGCTAGAAGATCTAGAAGAAGGTAGTTGAAGGATGAAAGATTCCAAAGGCTTCCATCCCAACTGTCCTAAACACTCTTCTTGGTCTTGGCTTCTCCATGAAGCCACCCCTAGCCCTATGGGCATGCTATAAATACCCCCTCCAAATGGGGAGAAGAGAGAAGCAATCATTGGAAATTTGAGCAGCAAAGCCTTGGTGAATTATACACTCAAACTGAGTGCCTAAGAGGATCAAGAAACACAAATCTGGGTAAACGAAGGCCCTTGACATCGATTTGACTGCAAAATCAGTCTAAGGACAACAAAGGTGACCCTTGAAAATCAATTTGGACAAGGATATTAAGCCCACTACCCCTAATTTTGAGGGTAAACCCATCAGAGGTCAAACCGCAGCTGTCAGCCATGGTTTACATTACAGACCGCTCACCAGAGCTACGGTTTACAACATCTGATAGATCACCTTACTCATTTCATTTCTATCTGGTTAAATAGGTTAGATTAATCATTTCTTAGGTTTAATTGTAGTTTAGAAGAATTTTGACCATAGGAATTAGCTTAGAATAGATAGCTCATGCTTTGCTTTAATTAGGATATTTGTGGATCTTTTATGCACCTATATGCTTCTATTTTGTTATCTGATCCATGCATTATTTGTTTAACGATCTCCTTTATGCTATATTACAAATCTTGATTCAATTAGCATAGTTTAAAGGTTTTATTTATGTTTTCTTGATTATTACTTTAAATGGCATTATTATGTATGTTTCCTTAAAGGGCCTCATTATGAGAGGCTATCTATCTCTTTGATCATGTGTTGTTGTTTCTTGATCGTAGGAAGATAGGTACAAGAGGAGTCCATATCATAATCCTTCCACATCACGAAGAAGGGGGTCAACTCCACCCCAAGGCAGTTTGTGACTAATCAAAGGGTAATATTAATGTGCCTACCCTATTGAGGGCATTGGCAATTGTATAAACTGTATCATCATTCAAGTGACCCTAAGAGGGGCATATGTGTAACAAATATTCATTCATAATCAATATAAGAAATATCATTTTGTTGAATTTATGCAATGTGTCAACCTTTTATGCTTTTGTGATGACTATAGACTAATACAGTAGATAGGTGCATGCTTTTTGCTTATGTCAGAAGGTGATCATGGTGGGACTCCACATTTGTAGCACCTGAGTGCTGGCATTTTTGAGTTTGCTTATCTCAGGTGCTAATCGCAGCTAACAGTTATAGTTATTTGTTGGCCCATAGCTTTCACCCATGGTTTACACTGTAGCCCATAGACCAGAGCTACAGTTTATAGCAGAAGCAACAAACAGTAGAGAAACCACTTGCCATCAGATCTAGAGTTGAGGTGGGCTCTGTTTTTATTCTTTGTTATTTATTTTTTGCTCTGTGTTTTTATAGTGAGCTTTAAATCGATTGCAAATTAGGTACACTGAAAAAAAAAAGGGGTGAATGAATAGTCCTAGTTTGCTTTCACATTCCTTCTATTAGAAAGGCACTGCTAGGAACAACGAACCTCTGATTGTAGTTCACCCTAGAATACAATGACCTTTATAAAAATTGAGTGGTCATCTACATGCTTGAGGCCCAATTAGAGGCTAGTTCATCGTAATCGCATTGTCACAACATCATGTAGGATATAGCATGCATAGCTACTTGAATTTGAAATGTTATTTTTCTTTTTATGCATATCATGTAGGAATGATCATATGAATGCTCTTTTATACATTTGTCTTTATGCAAAGTAAAACGAACCACACACAACGTTTCATTTAAAAATCAGTGGCATTAGGCTCTCACATCCAACCCATTTTATTGAGACCAATAATGGATGTCATTACCATTTGGTTGGCTCATTTGAAATTGTATTATTGGGACCCACTCGTTGCCAAGGCCAACCCAAGAACTGTCTTATCCATGAAAAATAGCATGCACTCATATTTGAAAGAGTGTATTGTTGCACACGGTGTGCTGGGTGAGGGTTGGTAGTACCTATGCTACCTCATTAAGTATAGAATTCATTCCCATATTTGACTTGTGCGAGTATATAGGTGAAAACCAATTAAACTGAGAATAAAATCCAATCATTTTGCAAAACATGCAAGAGTTTCTCATACTGATACAACACATTTTGAAACAACATCAAACAGTTTAGGGTGCATTTCAAAATTTAAAAATAATATAAGCATCATTGTATACCTTGTTTGATAATAAAAGATACATCTAGATGTTAGGTACACTATGGTGGATACACGGGGTGGTCGACAAAGGCGCAAGCCTGAAGTCAATGACCAAGCCCCAACCGATTCACAAATACATGTGTCTAGTCCTCAACCACATGAGTAACCCGAATGACGTTTGACGAGCATTGGAGGAGACAACTCGACATGAGGGGATCTCATTGAGCATACCCCTGATAGATGAGCATCAGTGCATTCTGTTAGACATAGATTAGAGCATGGAGCTTCTCAGCCTGAGGGTTCTCCACTCGAAAGCCATTATCGAGACCACAGTGTATGTGCATCCACAGGATCAACTGAAGAGTATGTCATGTAGGAGACCATATTGGTACCCATTCGCACTAATTCTATAGGGTGTACTATACCGCCACCTTCTGAGTATAGAAGAAATAGAGATCCACCCATTCAGGGGCAAGTAGATAGGCTCCCTACTGAGTGCAAGTCTACCCATACTCCCATGCATACTATAGCACGCAAGATCACCATCGATATGTCAAAGGTGGGAGCTAATGGAACACCATACCATGAGAGGAGGAGGTCTATACAACTAGATGGTCTAGGTAGTGTGTTAGATCATCTAGGTTGCAAGCCTTCGACTCTGCCCACTCATGCTCTAAGTGAGCGTAGCGGGAGCACCATTAGAACTACTAGAGAGCATAGAGAGGCTTTTAACCCTCATGTCTCACATCCACCATCCATGCATGGTGGCACGTAGCACAAGACACAACATGATGCCTATGTTATCTTCACATACAGAGGCAAAGGCACAACACATCAGTTTGATGGGTACAAAACCCACAAGGTCGCTCATATAGAGCAAGCGTATCAAAGGCCTCCTACGACTGATCAGGTTGAAATATCATATCGAATGGCCTTTGAAAAAAATGCCAACTCCTCCAAGATCAATTGGACGATGCTCACCTAGAGAGGCATTGCATTGAATATGAATATCTTCAGGCACAAAGGCTCACTAGACAGAGGCTGTATGAGTAGCGCTTGCATGAGGAGCACATCCTCGTACAGAAGGAGCATATAGAGTAGGAAGATAGGTTGGCTAGGTCTGACCTATATTCTTAGGACGAGCATAGAGAGCAGGTGCACAAGAAGACTTTTTTGCAAGCCGACATGCACCATGAGCGCATAAGCATTCACACTCATATCACTGCCCATCAAAGAGAGCGACCATCCTCGGTTGATAATCAAAGGCATCAACATTATGAGGAAAAAGAGGGGAACAGATGCAACCAGGAATATCTTGAGAGTTCTCGAGCTGGGAGGAAGAAGAGCAACACCCTCCACCTCAACAGAAGAGGAGTGTACCTCCAAAACCACCTCCATGTCGACTTAGGAAGGAGGAATTTCTATCTTCTGAGGCTTACAAAGCTTTGGTCGAGAAAGTCAAAGCAATTGAGAAACAAGGCATGACTGTCCAAAAGCCAACACTGAGGAAAATTCACAATGAGCATTTAGATCCCTCAGTTCTTATGCCCCCATACCCTAAGCATTTTGAGATAACCAGGTTAGATAAATTCAAGGGTGATGAAGAGGCACAAGAACATGTTACGAGTGTTCTGGATGTTTGCTTTCAAATAGAAAATAATGATGTACTGTTATTGCATACGTTTGTCATGACACTCTCTGGGCTAGCCCAAGAGTGGTTTAATCAGCTAAAGAAACACAACATACCAAATTTTGAGCAATTAGCTTATGCCTTTATTGAACGTTATTCCTTCGACGTCAAGAAATAGGACAAACTTTCCGATTTGGCTGCTCTAGATCAACACAACGATGAGCCAATAGAATAGTACAGGAAGAGGTGGAGGATATTAATGGCAAAGTTGCCATTCCCAATTCCTACCATAGAATTAACCCAAATGTTTACAAAGAGTTGTGCCAAGCACATCTCACTACTGTTGTAGCTACAGTAGTATGCTACATTCGAAGAAGCTTTAGTGCAAGCCAAGGTAATTGAGAACATCAAGTTGCAGGAGGGCAACTTGAAGCTTAAAACCAGGAAAGAGGGATATAGGAAGAGTACCTCAAAGCAACAGGGAAATCAAGCCCATGTGAATCAGGTGGTGCTAAATCTCCAAAATGAGGATAAGGGGCAAAAGAAATAGAATTATTAAGCCCATCCTCCTCCTGCACAATCCGACCAGCGCAGGAATAACTACAATGACAAGAACAAAGAGCAATGCCCACCTCACATATTCATGCCATTGACAGAATTATTGACATCAATTTTTCATCAACTATGCAAGGCCAAGGCTATAAGATTACCTGAAATCAAGATGGTTGATCCTAATAAGCCCAAGCCCAAAGATTATCAAGAAGATCTATTTTACATATTTCATAGAGCAAAAGGCCATGACATCAAGGTATGCTGGTATTTCAAACATATTGTGCAAATATGATAGAAAGGGGAGAGCTTGTGGTACCAGACAATCCCCAGGTATCGGATAACCAAAACATGGGGATTGTTAAAAATTTGTTACCAAACCATGAGGAACCCTGTAACCACGTTGGCCACGTCAATCAAATGCGAGTCGAACCACCTACTTAGGGGTTCATCGGTATGGTCAATGTTATTACCAAACATGGGAGGTACAAATGGCTGAATCAACCTTGTACTCCTATTCAAATACAGGCCATGCCCCAGTAGTGATAGGCACAAAATATTCCAGTCCCATCAACGAGATCGGTGGTGACCATTAGGAGTAGGCTGGTTCAAAACATGTAGATGACTCCTACGAAGTTGTCAATATATGAGCTTATACAGTAGCCCCTATGCATAGAGAGACTCTTATGGACATTATAAGGTCCATTGAGGTACAATCCTAGGACACACAGGTGTTCACAAACTTTGTGGGGCACGTACAACAGTTTCAGGAACCAATGATCCAATTCTATAATCATGAAGTGAAAATGGTTTTTGCAAGCGTAGCTGACCCACCACTACATATCATTGCATGTGTTAACCACATGCCATTCAAAAGGATCTTTATTGACACTATTTTTTTGATCAATATAATCATGTCGAAGGCAATCCACCATTTGAAATTGCCTAAATCATTCATCGTACCAACCACCTTTGCATTGAGAGCATTTAACAATGCACTATGCTCTATGATTACGATTGGCACGATTGTCCTACCTATTCAGGTGGGACTAAAGACCATTCCCATAATGTATCATGTGATAGAGGGTGCCTTGTAGTATAACATCCTATTGGGGAGGCCTTGGATTCATGAAATGCATTGTGTTCCCTCGATATTGCATCAATGTGTCAAGTATATACACAAGGGACAAGTTCACGTGGTTTCATTAGATGAAGAACCATTCAAGTTCATGAACTTAGTATATTTTTTAGGGGGCTTCGTACTCCCATAAATGCACTTGGACATACGACCCACATCATCGATAAGGGTTCCAAGAGGTAAACAGGTGATGCATGTTCAACCATCGGTATCTATATCAAACAGATCTGAACATACCACAACTTCTCTGAGACCAAGTGCATCAGCAATGTGTCGAGACGACAAGAAATTAAAGGTGAAATTGGGCAAGAAAGAAGCAAAGAACGTGCCCGAACCAGTCATCGCTGAGGCTACCACTCCCATGGAGGTGGAGGAAGCCTAGGATCAATTTGATGAGGCACCTCAACCTGCTTCTCCTGCATCATCAATAGGATCATCTGCACCACGGGTGACTGTTCACCTAGCCAGTACATGTCTAGGTGAATATCTTGTGCAAAATGTGGCCTTTGGTCCTATTTTAGAGACTGCATGAGACATGGGCCAACTGATAGCCCATTGATACCCAGTTGGATCCGTAGTGTCATTGGGTGAGCCACCAAACCAAACAAACTTCATCTATGCCAGGTTGGATCAAGTTCCAATGTGAGCACCCATGGAGATGGATGATGAGGAACATTTCACTATGAACGTTCGGTACTTGTCCAACCTAGAGTACACCATGTGCATTTTTGAGCTCTATCATTGGTATGGATACAACCTTGGTATTTTTGAACAAGGACAAAGAACCCCTCTTGAAATACGTTATCAGTAGGCAACTTATAGGTTTGGATTGGGATTGTAGATTCAGGGACATGATGATTTACTCACTGCATCATTGGATTGTTTGTACCTGAGTCTGGGGGACAGCGTGGATTTTAATCCATATCATCCTAACATGTCTAGTATTCGGGGCAACAACCCAATCGTGTTAGTCATCACCATCAAGAGACCAGAGCTTGAACAAGAGTTCTTAGAGAAGAACCCTAGAGACAACCCGGGTCATCAAAACCTTATCATAATCGACGATACTGGCATGCAGGGGCACAACCATGCCATTCTAGGCGATCTCGAGTCAGGATATCTTTGTAGTGAATATGGAGAGGAGTCCACCTCCGAAATAAGTGGACCAAGTTATGATGCATATGGTGAGTCCTCAAATAATGATCAATCTGAAGGAAATTGATTGAGCCTTCATGGTTTTGGCATTTCTATATCATTTGCTGCCTAGAGAGCAATTAGATGAGATACAAGAGCATTTCATGGTCAATAGTGATTATGAATACAAGACAAAGTAGGCCTACTTAAGGCCTTGTCCAGCTAATCTCCCAATATTTGTGGACATGATAGAGTGGTCTGCTCATAGTAGTAATCATAGCGATGAGGTTGAGATGACCGATCCAAGGCCATTATATCTTCTACATCTATTGTTTGTGGATTCAGAGTATGTTATAGAAGAAGTGACTCTTAACATTGATCACTCTTAAGAGGAAGCAGAGCTAGTTTTTACACCGACATCATATATACAATCATTTTATCTAATTTATTCGGATAGTGATGATAGCAATCGTAGAATCAGATACATGGGACCACATCTGGTAGATTGCCCCTTGCATATGGGGGGAAGTGAAGGATTATATCTATACAATGATGAGGATTCATTGAAGATGGTCTATTTGAGGCCTCATCACCTACATAATTGGAATCCACCTTGGGGTCTACCACCTATTACAGCTGTGGGTTTGCGTCGAGAGATTAATCTCCAGTGCCACCTTAGAGAAAGAATAAATCTGGAAGAGGAATATCAAAGAATATTTCCCCATCCACCTACTTATTTTGAGCTACTTGATTTGAGAGATCCCATTTTGTAGTTAGTGCATAGAGAGGATCCAGTTGTCCGGGCATCCCACAGGGAGGACCCATTCATCCTCGTACCATCTAAGCTAGATCTTGGGTATGGAAGCTACACATATGATGTAGAGTTCAGTCTATGTGGTCTTGGAGATCAATTCCATTCCATCAACATGGTATTCATTGATTTGACCACTTCACTCTACAATCCAGTAGATCCATCCAAACCATTGCATTTGAACATGGATTCTATCGATTGGGATCGCACTGATTCCCCAGTAGAGCCTGAAGACTTCTTCCTGAATGAAGAGATGTTGCAACTTTTTCATTTTGGACTAGGGTATTCTTACGATGTCTATCACACTAAACATGCTTTTGATGAAGAACATATAAATCCAGCTGATGACATTCATTTGATCCCTACGCCTCATCAGCTTGAGGAGGGATCCCATATGTTAGTAGAGGAAACCTTCAAAGTGGATATCGATAATGACCCCACCAATCCAATGAAGGTTAAATTTGAAATGAGTCTCACTCCAAATGAGCGCGCTAGCATCATCCCTCTATTGAAAGAGAGACCTGATATTTTTTCTTGTACATACAAAGATATGCCTAGTCTAGACCCGAAGTTGGTTACTCATAACCTTTCACTAGACCCATCCAAGAAGCTCGTCAAGCAGAAGCTCAAAAAGATGCATCCAATAGTAGCCTTAATGGTGAAAGACAAATTGTAGAAATTGTTGGATGTAGAATTTGTCATTTCCATCGACTATCCAGAATGGGTATCCAATATGGTGCCTGTAGGAAAACCGTATGGAAGGATCTGTATTTGTATGGATGTTAGAGATCTCAACAACGAAATACCCAAATATTCATTTTCATTGCCCAATATTGATGCTCTAGTAGACTCTACTACTGGTCACGAAATGCTCTCCTTAATGGACGGTTTTTTTGGTTACGATCAAATTTGGATTAAGCCCGAAGACTAGCATAAACCACATTTATAATGCCATGGGGCACATTTTGTTACAAAGTTATGCCATTTGGTCTCAAAAACATTGGTGCCACATACCAGCAAGCCATGGCATACATTTTTCATGACTATATGCACAAAATTTTGAAATATTATATCAATGATTTGCTAGCCAAGTAATTGCTACGAGAAGAGCATGTGGAGGTCTTAATAACGTCAGGCTGAATCCTAAGAAGTGCATATTTGGCGTAACTTCTGGAAAATCACTAGGGTTCATTGTATCCAAGAGAGGCATTGAAGTAGACCCAGTGAAGGTCAAGGCCATTTTGGAAATGCGTCCTCCCACCAATATTAAGGAATTAAGGAGCCTTCAAGGCAAGGTAGCCTTGATAAAGCAATTTATCACCCAACTATCAGATAAATGTCAACCCATGAATCGATTGCTACATAAGGGTGTCCCATTCAACTAGGACAAGGACTACAAGGTAGCCTTCGTTGAGATAAAGCAATACCTGGTGATGCCACCAGTGTTAGGTCCACCAAGGCTAGAAGAGCCTTTTTTGCTATATATATTGACAATAAACTTTGCATTAGGGACCATGTTGGCTCAAAAGAATGTACAAGGCAAAGAGTAAGCCATATATTAGATTAGCCAAACCTTGGTGAGTTACGAGCTAGGATATGCATATGTGGAAAAACTATATTTAGCAGTAGTGTTCGCTACCAAAAAATTGCGACACTACATGTTAAGTCACATGACATATGTGATATCAAAACAAAATCCTTTGCAGTATATGATGAGCAAGACATATCATAATACGCGTACTACAAAGTGGATCATGATATTGATAGAATTCAATCTGGAATTCATAAGCCAGAAGTCCATTAAGGGACAAGTCATAGCAGATTAGTTAGCCGAGGTGCCACTATCCAATAGTAGACCTCTAAAAATTGAGCTTCCGAATGATGCAGTGTTTGTAATATTCAAAGCTCGTGAACCTGAAGAACTAGAGAACAATGTTGATATGACTCTGTTCTATGATGGTTTGAAGTGCGAGCAAGGAGCTAGCATAATGTCGTAAGGAGCTCCAATGCCCTTGTCATTCAAACTAGACTTCCCATGCACCAACAATAACGTTGAATATGAAGCCCTACTTTTGGGCCTCCATACAATCATCGCCATGAATATCAAGAGACTAAACATCTTTAGCGATTCCCTGCTCATAAATAACCAAGTGAAAGGACTATTTTAGTGTCAATGTTTGATACTGAAAGCCTACAAAGATATTTTTGCCACATATCTAGCTAAATTGGAATGGTACGACATCGAGGCAGTCCCTAGTTTGTCAACTAGATTTGTAGACACCATGACATCTTTGGGATCCTTGATCCCTCAAAATTCATCTATCGACTTCACTACCATCCATGTCAAGATGCTCTCGCATCCTGCAGCAGAGCATGCAGCGTTTGATAACAAAGAATCAGTCAACATGATTAGTGTGGAACCAAAAGCTGATTGGTTCTGCAAAGCTGAATACTTTCTCAATAAAACACCCTAGGGGTCTTTAACCTCCTAGAGTCCTGTGGGGAGGGGCACCACCATTCACCACTAGGTTGTTTCCCAGTCTACATGTGCAAAAATAAATACACAGGGGGTACAAGTCTTAACAATCGAACCTAAGGCTCATCAAAATTGGATGTCATAGATCCAAGACTTCCTAAGACTCGGTTTTGTCTTGGAGGGACTATCACGTGCCATAATACGCATATTTAAACAAAAAGTGACTAAATATATCTTGGTAGGAGATATTTTCTACCACAAAAGTTAATATGGAGTCCTCCTTCTTTGTCTTGAGCCCCAAGAGTCATCTTAGGAAATTTCAAAAGCTCATTATGGTACATGTGGTGGCCATTTCAGCGGCATGGCCATCGTCAAGCGCATCCTTTGAATGGATTATTATTGGTCCACTATGGAGAAGGATTGTAATGCATATGTTAGGAAATGCATCAAATGTCAGCATCATGCTAATCTTACGCACCTGCCATCATAGGCCTTACATCCCATCCAAGCGGCTTGGCCATTTGCTTAGTGGGGATTTGATCTAATTGGAAAGATATCTCCTTCATCATCAGACTGACATACATTCATTATTATGGCTACTGAGTATTTTACAAATTGGTTGGAATCCATTCCCTTAACAACGATCACTGGAGATCGCATAGCAGAGTTCATAATGGAGCATATCATAAGTTATTTCGGGATACCATCCAAAATTGTTTTGGATAATAGAACTTATTTTTAGAACAAAACAATGTGAGATTTAACATCTAAGTACCACATCAAATATAGTTTTACAACTCCATACTATTCATAGGAAAATGGGCAAGCTGAGGCCTCAAAAAAGACTGTGGTAGCCATATTAAAAAAAATAGTGCAGGAACGCCACAAGGATTGGCATATACAACAACCCCTTGCATTATGGGCTTATAGGACTAGCATTCGGACTCCCACTTGGGTGACTCTATTTTCACTAGTATATGGCATTGAGGCCATTATGCCCTTAGAGTTGGAAATTCCAACACTGCACATCACATTGAAAGAGTTCATCGATGACGACACCGCACGGAAAGCTCGAATAGACCAATTGACGCTACTGGATGAACATTGTGTGAATGCCCTGGAGCATCTCTATGTCTATCAATAGTGATTAAAATGAGCTTACAATATCAAAGTCCACTAGAGAGACTTTGAAGTTGGGGATCTTGTGCTGAAATAAAACCAACAAAACTCAAATTTACCACCCGATATGCGAGACAAATTTGCGGCTAATTGGCTAGGACCCTATATCATATCTAAAAATATTGGTCCGGGTACCTATAACCTGATGCCTCTAGGGGGTGTTTATGAGCATGAAATTCTCAACATCATCCATCTTAATGTGTTCTATGCTTAGAGAGTGTAGCAGAAAAATCTCCAAAGGCATCTGTAAGCCCTTTGGTTAGTCAAAAAGGCACCAAGGATTTCTAAAAATTGCTTGGTCAACCCAAAGGCTTTGAGGGTTGCTTAAAGCCACTCGGTCATCCCAAAAAGGCACCAAGGATTTCTAAAAATCGCTTGGTCAACCCAAAGGCTCTAAAGGTTTCTTAAAGCCACTCGATCATCCCAAAAAGGCACCAAGGATTTCTAAAAGTTGCTTGGTCAACCCAAATGCTCAGAGGGTTGCTTAAATCCACTCGATCATCCCAAAAATGCACCAAGGATCTCTAAAAATCGCTTGGTCAACGCAAATGCTCTGAGAGTTCCTATTGCATCTCGGTCATCCTAAAAGGCTCCATGCTCTCTTATTCAGATCTTGGTCAACTAAAAGGTTCCAAAGGCATCTGTAAGCCCTTTGGTCAATCCAAAAAGCTCCAAGGATTTCTAAAAATCACTTGGTCAACCCCAAAAAGCTCCAAAGGCATATATACTCGTTGTTTGGTCAAATATGAAAGCTCAAAAATTCATAAAAATTTGAAAATATATAAAATTCCAAAAAAATTGGTAAAGCATAAAATCCAAAAATATTTGCTTTTGCAGTTTGCATTTTCATACATGCATTCACATAATCATATTGCATTTATGCATTTGTCATTAGTTGCATTCCATAGTAGAGTGTAATGTGTCTATCAAAATCTTACAAACATTCACACATTTGTGTTTCAATCATGCACCCTTGCATTTATCATAATGCATTTGCATTCATACACAATACCTGTTGTGGAAAAATATGTATGTATATTAAGTTTTCCAGTCACTCAAACATACCTAGTGGGTTCTTCAGATATTATGGAAAGCTTACTTTGCTTTTATAAATGAGGTCATTAGTTGGGATAGTGCTTCAACATATCAAGATCTCGTCACTAAGAAGAATATTATAAAATCCTGTTAAGACAAGAGATGATGAAAACTGTGAAAGTAGTCTTAGGTATCTAGAGAAATGTGTTTCACAACCCGCTTATCTTGCAAATAGGTCGGTCTAGAGTGGTGAACTTTGGCAAAAAGATAAGAATTTCCCCTATAAATCCCAAATTTATAAAGTTTCAATCCCAAGTTACAAAGTGCCAATTTCAAAGTACAAAGTTCAAATCAAATGCAAAGTGACATAGTGAACCAAAAGCACTATAAAAATTCCTTGCTCAAATAAAACGGTAACACATGGACTAACAGTGATTTTTATCACTCCTTATGAGAAAGTAAGAAGGGTGAGAACTTGAATCTTTGGATTGTCCACATTTTGAAAGCCATAGAGTGATCCCTGATCATAGCAATGGGTTGGAAGAGTCCCACCTGCAATCGAAGGGGTAGTTCTATTGGGTGATCCCCAAACATAGCAATGGGTTGAAAGAGTCCTGACTACATTTGGAGGGATAGCCCTGATCAATTTATAAGATGATCTAGCTCTAGGTCACTAGGATTGTCTAGTTGTATAAGTCTAATCAAAGCTGAAACAATGATGGTACGATCGTATGAGGAACTCTATCTCACATATGGGTTGAAAGAGTCTCGACTGACATACGGGGTATGCTTATGGTCTTTCTAAAAATACTCACATGGACACACAGGGATAATGAATAGTTGGGTCTGTCATGGTAAAAGCCTTATCCAATAAAATACTTGTATAATTAGTATGTGATTTTTGGAGAAGTCTACTAGGGTGTTTGAGTCTCATGGAAAACCTCAAAAAGTTCTCTAATAGCAACAAAACACCAAATATCATTAGACATCAAAAATGTGAGTCATTCATTTATCAAAATGCATTTTACAAAGCACAATCAAACATATAGGATAGATACCACATGAATATCAGAAATGATGTTTAGACGGCCACTGACTATATAATGCAACAAAGAAAAATATACAGAATGCAATATTCATTCATTAGCATTATACCAATCCATTTCACTGCATTTCATATATGGGTTATTAATTTATTAAGTTCTTGTAATGAGAATTATCAATTATTTTGCATGATTGGCATACATTCTTTGGTGTCGTATTTTAAAATTGATATACACAGTTTACATTCATTCTTTATATTCTAAGTGATTAAAGCATACAGGTTCATTCCCATTAGATTACAATTATGTACATAATGCATTACTATACATTGCATAGCATACCATAACTTCATAAAAATGAACGCATGCCCACAAAGCAAGAAAAAATATGCATTCAAAATAAACAATGCATCCATATGCATGCATCATGTAGCACCCTAAAATTGGCATAGTTAAACCATCAGTAAAAGATAAAAAAATTGAATTTTAACCCCGAAACCGCCCGTTAACCGCTCACCTCATTTTTTGTGCCATTTTTAGAAGTTGTTTTGACCGTTGGACGATATCGTCACCGATCTGATGATATCGTCCCAAATCGGATGAATTTTTCTAGAACAGAATGTCCAGACGATTTCATCCCAAAACCAAATTTTCATAATTAGCTTCTATTTCAATGACCTCTCCAACTTGGGCAAAAGTGTGTCTGCACGGTTGGAGATTCCTACATTGGAGATCTCCCAGATTGGGATGATCCCCAACCTCCTAACCTCCCCCTAATCCTATATAAACTAGGTATTTCCTAGTTTATCCCCTTGGTTGATCATTTCCTTGCAACTTTGGTTTTTGATGTGTTAGAACATCCTATCCCCCATCATTTGCACTTATGTTTTCAAGTTTTATTGCAGGATCTCACTGTGTTTCAGTCGAAGGAAGCTCGGATCGTCGCAGGCAATTCAACCACAATTTCGGACGATCCTGTCAAGATCGGCGATGATCTCGTACGATTTTAGATGATTTTGATTGCAGTTCAGATTGGGGGCAATCAGAGCCCTGAGTTTGCATTTTATATCTCTTTTCTTATTTAATTGTGCATTAGATTAATTCACTTCTATTATGCATCTTGGAGTTCACTTCATTTAGCATAATTGCATGATAAAATTAAAAATAAGTTATTAAAACATTGCATCCTATTTAATTTGATATCTAGATTTATCATTTAAAGCATTTATATTCTTATTTCTATCATTTTGTATCATTCTTGCAATTGTATTTTTGGTTTTTGGTGTCTGTTTTCATGATTGTAGGTTTCTGACAAATTCGTTTGACGAATTCGTCAGGTCGTTGATGATCTTGGCTGATCTCAGATGATCTCCTATGATATGGGATGATTCTATATAATTACAGATGATCCTATCATATCTAGGATGATCTGGACTCCTACAAGCTTCAGAATCTTCATCAGACATCAGAAATCAGGTGTACTCTTCTCCATTTTAGATATTTTTCGTATTTAGGATTCATTTATGTTTGTTGTCTTCATATAAACCAAGAATTTCATATAGAATAGCTTAGATTCATTTTGGCCAACCTAAGAATTTGAATTATTGAACATAAAATGAACACATCAAACCCATTCTCAACCTAGGCGTGGAAACTGCCACTCAAAGTTTCCTGGTGAACCCCACCATCCGTCGAAAATTCACCCTTATACCCCTCCCTCGAGAGGCGTGACCTTCAAAGGGCCTCTCCATCTGAGGTATTGTCCCATCCTTATTGCATCCCCATTTCGAGCACGGATCCTTTAGCCTAAAGGTAAGGGTGCAAAAAATTTGGGCAATACATTTTGGTGAACCCGACGTGAAACTAAAACACCTTTTGAAAACAATCCAAAAAAAAAAACACATTATTAAGAACATCTAGAATCATTAGACAACCGTTAAATTTGCATATCATACTTAGATGGTAGATTATAATAGAAGACGAGCTGTCACCATAAATGTTGAAAATCAATTAACGACCATAGAGATTACTTTTGTGCTTAGAGTACCTCAAACAAATAGAGCCCAACCTTTGTGGGATGAACTTGATAGGAGATTGGGTATTATTGAATCCAGATCTACAGAACTTAGGCAAATTAAGAGGTTTGTCCTAGATAGAATCCTAGATCCCGATTAGGTGACTTTGTACCATGAACTTCAGAGAGCTTGCCATAGGTGGTTAGCAGATAAAAGAGCACTTGTGTCTTCTAAATTATACACCTTTGAGGAATACCTTGAGAACGTAGTTGTAGTACATAAATTTCTATCTCGTATAGAGGATCAAGAAGTCATTCTTACGGATAGAAAAAGATGGAATAGAGTTCCTAGAGCCGTGTTGTATCGAGAGTATTGCCATGAACTTTATTTTTACATGTCAGAGTCTGAAATAGATCATATTACCATAGCACACTTTGTCAAATTCTTGAAAAACCACTTCCAATTTGAAGAGGAGCATTTCATGACTCCTGATGAACTTGACCCTATCAATGATATCCATAAACTATTCATAGAAAACTAAGTCATTCTTTTTACTATTGTTATTTCTTGTAACTAGCATGTTGTTTGTTATTTTTATTCTCGTAAAATAATAATATAATAAAATGCACAAAAACAAAACAAAAAAACAAAACATTTTCCTTTTAAAGTATTATAGTAGGTATATAGTTAAAATATATACCTCTCAACCTCTCCGCATATATATATATATATATATATATATATATATATATATATATTTGCTAAAACCTAAGTTTAGCACAATGCCTAGACTTAGGAATGGAAAACAAATCGAAGAAGATGAAGATTGGTTAGGAAGACCATTAACTGACCAAAATGTCCCTCCTGAGGACCAAGTTCAGGAAGAAGAAATCCTAGACCAGCAAGAAGAAGATATTATTGTAGGAAATGAACAAGAAGAATCTGTTAGATAGGAAGGATCCTCATCCCCTAAAATGTCTCCAGGAGGAGCTATCACTTTTGAAAACATGGAACAATTCTGGAAGTTCATTAAGACTAATATTGGTGTTTTTAATAGAGCAGCCCATATGGACAAGGATCGAATTAGTGACACTCAAGAAACTCTAGAAGAAGTATTTCACACATGCACTAATCCCTTGTCCTTTATTGATCAAGAGAGTGATCAAGCTGGACCATCCAATTTGGATATGGTAGCTGTGATCCAGAGCATGCAACAACAACAGGTTACCCAACCATCTAAAGTGCCTGTTAACAAGCCTAGGGTCATTCCCGCATAAAATAAACCATCATTTACTGCTCTATTTTGCCAAGCTATTGATCAACATACCTCAAATAAAAAAAAAACCCAAAACAAAACCAAACACCAATTACCAACAATCTGGGGTACAACATAATACTATTACAAATCCCCTTCATAATACTCTTCCTACCAACACTTTGCATAATAGCAATATAGCATCTAATCCTTATGTCACATCATCATACACTCATAGATCCCATACCTATGTCCCACCGAACCAATATGGTGGACAAACTAGTAATATTGAAACCGTGGTGAAACAGTTAGTTTCCCGCATGGACCAGATATATCCCTACCATCCCTCGTACAATTATCGAGAGATGTGTAGTCAGCCTTTAGATCCTATAGTCGTAGCACAACCATATCCTAAACATTTTCCTATGCTTGTTCTTCCCATATATAAAGGAATCGAAGATCCCATAGAGCATCTTCGTATGTTTAGGATAACATGTCATGATATATCACATGATGACTTGTTATTACTAAAAATGTTCCCAAAAATCTTGGGAGGAATGGCATTAGAGTGGTATTATCAATTACCCACTAATTCTTTGAGGAATTTCGAAGAAACTACCGAGTCTTTTGTTCATCAATTTAGTGCCTACATTGAAAGACATGTGACCATTAAATATTTGTATAACTTAAAACAAGATAAATATGAATGCTTTGCTGATTTCCTAGCTAGGTGGAGACAGTTGATAGGAAAATTGCACTTTGTGTTACCTTATAGGGAGATGTTGGACATCTTTATTAATAATTTGCAAGAGCAACTATCTTACGAATTATCAATTGCTACCTTGACCACCTTCGATCAGGCTATAGACTTAGCCCGAAGAGTGGAAGATGCTCTCATTAGGAGAGGCCAGCTTAAAAAGAAAGACGATGAGAAAACATCCAAAAATCAATATAAGAATAAACAAGTTGTGGGTGATGGAGTCACCGATAGCAGAAATATTGCTAATGTTAATGCTGCAAAGACAACGAAGAAGTTTGTACTGAAACCTCCTGATAGACCTCCTTGAGAATTTACTAGGTTAAATCAACCTTTATCAACTATTCTACCACAATTATTAGAATGAGGTTTGATTCAACAAAAAGCGAGAACCTGATCCAACTATACCCGAATACAGAGTAGATTTACACTGTGACTTCCATAGAGGACCTGGACACACTACCAACTCTTGTAAAAGATTAAAACATAAAATACAGGACTTGATTGATAACAATGAGATGGAGGTGCAAGCCTTTCAACCTAAGCAAAATCCTCCTAATAATGTTCAAAAGAACACCCCACAAAACCAGAATCAGAATGCCAATCAATCATTGGACATATTTCAACATCCCTTACCAAAACATGGTAAGGAGGTGGCTAATCAAATTGAACATCATAATGTCCCTCCTCCTACCCGATATGTAGGAACTATTAGTGGGCATTTACCTGCTCATGATCTAGAAATATTTGACACAACTTTATCCGTGGTTACAACTAGGCCTCTATATAATATTTAGATACCTGATCTTAGTGATACATAATAGGAGACAGAGTGATATGGAAATCACATCAAATCAATCAAATAGTTCTAATGATGAATCAGATCCTATTCACCCTATCACAAGTTATATGGTTCCAGAAGAACCATTTCCAAGAAGAGTCACTACTAGACCATCGTCTCACCGATTACTTTCTAATGAGCTAGCTATAAATGCTAGACCAAGACCCATTCATCATCCACAGAATAATATTGTGGGTACCATTGGAGCTGTTACTAGACAATAGGCTCAAAATTCTCAACAAGATCAAATTCAGAATGGTGGATCAACTCCATTTGTTTTGAAGGTTCCTAATAAAGGGAATCATGCACCTAATGTTCAACCTAAACCTCCTTATAATATTAATGAACAATTATCAAATATTACAACTAGAATTTCCCTCTTGGACCTTTTAAGATCTTCTCCTACACATAGAGATGAATTAATGCTCACATTAATCCATATGATGGTACCACAAGACATTCAACCTGAAGCCATGGTCTATACTATAATAACTCATGAAGTTTATTGTATTGACTTCCGGGATAGAGACATACCTCAACATAGTTTACATAAAGATAACCCCTTGTATATTACTACCTTAATTGGAGATGTAGCAGTCAAACGAGTCTTGATTGATAATGGTTCATCTTTAAATATCTGCACTTTTGACTTCTACCAAATATTTGGGTTTAGAAGTGATGAAATGAAAATAACTGATATGATCATAAAATCTTTCAATGACGAAACACAAGAAACGTGTGGAGTTATTACCATTCCATTGTAGGTTGGTCCGAGAACCTTGGATACGATCGTGTTTATTGTACATTGTCCTGCATCGTACAATATACTCTTGGATCGTCCTTGGATCAACGCGATGCGAGTTGTTCCCTCAACTTTACATCAATGTGTTAAGTTTGAATTTAAGAATCAGTTGGTTACCATTCATGGTGATCCAAGACCCTTTGATATGTGTGCTTTGGCAGAACCTATTGGAGTTCAATTTTTCCCCGCTCTGTCATCCACACATCCTAATTCTCATTATCCATCTAAACATGTGAAACTCACACCCACAAAATCATCTACTTCTTCTCCATCAGTTGCACCTTCACATATAGCTCAACCATCTTCTAAACAAACCACATTAGGACCTAAGAAAGATCCTAATCCCACAACCAATGTCTCTTGTTCTACTCCTATAACTTCCATACCTATAATAGACCCATCTATCGACACCTCTACACCGTCTACATCCACCAAAGTCATATTTTTTGCATCAGAAGACGTAGGGAATGTTCCTTCTACCTCTTATGCTCTTACTGACAAGCTCTTACCCGATCTATCTAAAATTCTTATATCAAAAGAAATGAATGCTTCTATGCAAGATTCCCTTATTTTAAATAATTTGCCACCATCTCCTCGTACCTTGGGCCTCCCACATCCTATGGGAAGTATTTACCAAGTTGGGAGTTGTGCCTTTATTTATAAGGGATATGACTGGGGTAGAATACCCATAAACATCAGAACTCATTATGATGGATATGCTCGATGTTATTTTACTAATGAATATATTAAAGCCAAACCTATAATGCTTAAATTGGGATATAAAGGGAAAGGTTTGGGACCTTTCCAAAATGGTATGAAAGAACCTTTTGAGGTAGAAGCATGGCCCGCTCGATGTGGTGTGGGCCTATTTTCTAGTAAGGGTTAGCCATTCCCATTTGAGGATGATGACCATCTTATATGTTACCAAGATTATTTAGATGAACATGATGCTTTGCATTTAATGAATAAGACATTCACATGTAATATGCTATCTATAGCTTATCCCTGAGATGATCACTGAATCCGATGATGAGTTGGAGGGAGATATCTTTCATGATGTCTCCATTGAGGAATTATTACATAATGGATTTTATTTTGATGGCTCTATACCTAGTATAGCCCAGCTTGAGGCCACGACTCCTCAAGATGAATTATCCAAGCTAACCTTGGAAGAATTACAAGAATTGGGCGTTTCACCCGCCCCACCTAATTTTGAGAGAGATCTACACATGGAAGTAGAAAATTTCATAAAAATTAACATTGGAACCGAGGATAACCCTCACATAATCAACATTGGATCAGAATTGAGTCAAGAAAAATAGGATAAATACATTGCATTTCTTAAAGAATATGAAGATGTCTTTGCTTGGACATATGAAGATATGCCAGGATTAGACCCTTCTGTAGTTATGCATCACCTAGTAGTGCACCCAGATGCTAAACCTGTTAAACAAAAACTTAGAAAAATGCATCCTAAAGTGGCCTTACTAGTCAAAGGGGAGTTAGAAAAACTCCTAAATGCTATTTTTATACAAGCCATTGATTATGCTGAATGGATCTCGAATGTAGTTCTAGTAACTAAGCATTAAGCTACTAAGGTTAGGGTTTGTACAAACCATGTTGGCAATTTTGGGTACTTTGGGTACATTGCCTTTGCTCAAATGTATAAGTTGTCATTGATGTCAAAAGGCATTTTTGTGTTGATATCAAAAGAGTGTGATGTCAAGAATATCTTGAGAAGCTTCATTATGTTAAAGGGTTTTTATTAAAACCATGGTGACAAGGTTAAAGGTTTTTCTTAAAACCATTTGGACTCATTAAGGGTTTTTATTAAAACCAAGCTTAACTTAATGCAAAGGTCCATGTTTATTATTAATAATTAAATTAACTCAAACCTTTGTCAAAGGTCCAAGTTTAATTTATTATTAATAAAATAATAATAATTATTATTTTAATTATTATTAAAGGGTCTTTCAACCCTTAAGCGACGGAAGAAAAAAGAATTCTTTCGCCGATATGTTGCCATCGTTGGAGGAGCGCCGACGTCAAACAGTTAAGGAAAAATGGCTATATAAGTGGGGATGATTTTCTAAAGTGAGCACTTCCGATTAATTTATCTGCGATTTGTGTTTGCTCTGTATCTTTCGATTTGCGCTTGGCGTCTGTGATTTGCATTTGCTCTATATCTTTCGAATAGCGCTTGGTGTCTTCGATTTGAGCTTGCTCTGTGTCTTCGAATCTTCGATTGACGTCTTTGAAATCGTGCTTGTTCTATGTCTTGGAAACCATGCTTGGCATACTCGGATTTGAGCTTGGGCTGCATCCTTACCTTTTTGCTTGACGTTAGTGGATTGGCAATTGCACCTGAACTGCGTTTTTCAGTATGTTGTGAGATGATTAATGCAAGCATTCAGTGACTTACGTTTTGGACAGCGCTCACCAGTTTGCATGTGGCTTGTGGAAGACGTTTACGTTTTCCAGATTCTTGGCATCAAAGGAAGATAAAAGAGAGGGCAGCGCTGTATTTCTTCATTGGGCACTTGTGACCCAACGACGGTGGCATTTAAGCGAAAGCGCTAGAAGGCAGAGGTGCCGAGTTCGATTCTCTTCGTTGGTAATTTTCTTTTGGTCGCGGTGTGCAAAGGATAGTGGCTGTGAATGCGCGGGAGGTATAAGGTTAAGGTATCATATTTGCTTTGACATTGTTTTATTGATGTTTAATGTTTATGTGGAGTAATAAGGTGTAAAGAGGTTTTACTTTGTATGTATATTATACTTCGGTGGTTTTTACTAAGTTGGAGAAATAAGGTGTTATTTTGGATCTTTATTATTGTGTATTATTGTATAGTTGCTAACTCTAATTGGTGGCAAATTGAGAGTTAGTGTTGTGACAGATTTTGAGTTCTCCTTCTTCATCAAAGTAAAGGTATGGGCAACTTCTTCCATGTATGTTGTTTATGGTATATTTTCTGAAATTGAGTTTGGAGTGAAAAGGTTGTCTACTAGGTATTTTTGGTGTAAATCTTATTTTCTGGATATTGAAGATTGTTTATGCATTAAAGTCATTGATGAATTTTTGGGTGAATGCATAATTCTGGTTGAGGAAGAGGAAGCATTTTTTGCACTAGGGTTTATGTTAGTAAGTCTTGCTACTTGCATTGAGATGATGAAACCCTAGTTGTTGGTGAAAATAATATAAGTATCATTGTTATATGAGATATTGCATGGTTGGCAATTGTTGGGTTGTGTTTCATATTCTTGAGAAAAGCATACTACATCTATCTTATTCTTTTGAGATTGAGATTGAGTTGAGATTGAGATTGGGAGTTAAGTATAGAACATATTGGGTCTCTAACAATTCTCTTTATGTTTCTATGAGATTTGAGATTGAGATTGGGAGTTAAGTATAGAACATATTGAGTCTCTAACAATTCTCTTTATGCTTCTATGAGGTTTATGAATCACATTGGGTCTCTAACAATTCTCTTTGTGGGTTCATGCTAAGCAAGTTTTTCTTGGTGAGCTTGCCGAGGTTTTGGACAGGTTCCAGTGGGGACTTGTGAGCAGGTTTTGGACAGGTTCCGATGGGGACTTGTGAGCAGATTTGGACAGGTCCTAGCAGAGGACTTGTGAGCTGAGTTTTTGAGAGTTCTATCAGAGAACTTGAGGACAGAGGTGCATTGGTTCTTTGAGAAGAACCTGAGGACAGATTTGGCAAGTCTTTGAGAAGGCTTGTGTGCAGAGGATTGATTTGTTCAAAGAGTTGGACAGATCTGACAGACAGAGGAAGACTTGTACTAGACCGACTGACTGTGTTTGGTACAGGTAGCTGAGCTGCTGTGGACGTGATCATAGAAGGCAGAGGTCTCTTAGGCTAAGCATTGAGGATAGGAGGTCTTCGGTGGAAAGGAGTTCCACATGGCCGGCAAGAGGTAGAGGCAGTTGATCTTCCGAGGGATCATTTCCAGAGCAGAGGGGAAGGTATCTCCTTTGAGCAGAGGCTCATAAATTCAGATTGGGGGAAGGTGTCTCCTTTGGGCCGAGGCTCATAAACATTGTAATTGGGAAGGTTTCCCAAAGAACTTTGAGATAACTTTTAGAGAAAAGTTTTGTGGACGTAGCCCAGGATTTCTGGGTGAACCACGTTAAAATTGGTGTCACTTTGTGGATGATATTGTGCATTGTTTTGATATTGCTTTGGGTATATTGCTTTACTATTTTGAAGTATAAAGGAAAAAGTAAAAAGAGGTCTTATACTGTTCACCCCCCTCTCAAGATAAGCTTGTGTTCTTCAATTGGTATCGGAGCGGGTGCCTTCAAAAATTTTAACAGCTTGAAGGAAAAGCTAGTAAAGAACACAATGGATCATTCAAGTGGCAATGCAACGCCTATTCTTGATGGGTCAGATTTTGGTCTTTGGAGTGCAAGGATGAAGGTTCATCTAATGGCACTTGGGAATGAGGTTTGGGAAGTGATTGAAGATGAGTACACTATTCCTGAACATGGTCCTTATACTAAAGAAGAAAGACTCCTACATCACAACAATTCAAAAGCAATGAATGCAATCCCGAAAGGCTTACAGAAAGCAGATCTCACCAAAGTGATTCACTGCAAGACAACTAGTGAAATGTGGAATCAATTGAAGGTGGTTCATACAGGTGATACAAATGTCGGAAAGGCAAAGTTGAGACACTTCAAAGGTATGTTTGAACAACTCAAGATGAATGATGATGAAAATATTAGTGACTACATGCTTCGTATGGATGAGGTTGTTAACTCCATGAAAGACTTAGGTCTTGAGCTTGCTGAAAATGATGTTTGTGATAAGATTTTAAGATCTCTTCCTAATAGATTTAGTGAAAATATTTTTGCTATTGAGGAAGCTAAAGATTTGGATAAGTTGAAAAAGGATGAGCTCCATAGTATACTTGCAAGCATTTGAGTTAAGAACTCAAGTGAAGGTTGATGTCAAGAAGGAGGCAACTTTCAAGGCTACCAAGAAATCCAAAGGTAAACAACTTCAAGAGAGTGATGAGTCTTCTAGTGATGAAGAGGCATATTACAGCAAGAAAGGCAAGTTCTCTAGAAAGCACAAAAATATGAAAAATGTAAGATGTTTCAATTGTGGAAAGTTTGGTCATTATGCTACTGATTGTATCTATTGCCAAGGATGAAAGTGATGAAGATAAACAGGACTCGTAAGAGCAAGGATTCTGAAAAGCACAAGCATCATAGGAAAAACAAAGATGAGCACAACAATCAAGGAAAGAGGTATTCTCACAAACACAAGAAGAGTTTCTACCTAGACAAAGCAAGTAAGTGTTCTAGTAGTGATAGTGAAAGTTCTTCAAGTGATAATGAAAATGAGATGTTGTTCATATCATAAAAAGAGGAAGAACCAAAACATAGATTCATTATCATGAAATGTCTTAGATGTGGAAATTTTGGTCACCTTGAGGATGATTGCACAAATAATGATTTGGTTTCTAGTATGTATGAGGATGCTTCAAAAAACTATAAGGAAGATGCATGTATGGTTTTTGAAAAGGGTAGCACCTCTAGTGATAAGAAATCTAAAAAAGGCTTTGATGATTCTAAAAGCAAACATATAGAGGAAGGTGAAGTAGATCTTAAAGGTGAACTTATTAGTGCTCTTAGTGCTTTGAAAAAGGAAAGAAAGAAGAATGCTAGACTCAAGGATAAGTTGGATGAATGTTGTATGGAGAGAGATGATCTTATAGAAAGTCTTGACTTCTCTATAGCTAAGACACAAGAACTCAAGGATGAATTAGAGTCTAAGGTTCTTGAGTATAGTGAGTTAGAACAGAAAATGGCTTCTTTGAAAGAGGAAACTAAAGGGTACAAGGATAAGCTTCACAGGTTTCAAGATAGCTCCAAAAAGGTTAAGTCTCTCATCAAAGGTCAAAGAAAGACAACAGATAAAACAGGCCTTGGTTTTGTTAAGCCTCACAAGGAACAAGTTGGAGAGTCTAGTAAGAGACTCCAAAAGGAAGAGAGTTCTGATGGGGAAAGTATTTCAGATCATGAGTCCTTAAATGATAGATGCACAAAAATAGAAAATAGAATTCAGAATGAGAAGAAGAAGTTTTCAGAACCTAAGAGGTCAAATAAAGGAAAGTTTCAAGGCAGATGTTTTGCTTGTCACAGGTTTGGTCACATAGCTTCACATTGCATGGCTCAAGTGAAGAAGGTAAATGACAGCTTCAGAGGTGGTAATTTCTTTCAAGGGTATTGCTACTCTTGTCAATAGTTTGGGCACAAGGCAGTTTATTGCAAGGCAAATATCAGGAATAGGTTTGATCAGAACAAGTTTAGTCAGAACAGGTTTGGTCAGAATAGGTTTGGTCATAACAAGTTTGGTCAGAATAGGTTTAGCCAGAACAGGTTTGGTCAGAACAAGTTTGGTCAGAACAGGTTTGGTCAGAACTAGTGGATCCAAAGAACAGGTATGCCTAAAAGAAATAACATTGTTACTTGTTATAAGTGCAACAATGAAGGTCACACAATCAGACAGTGTAGAGCTGAAATTCTAGAATACAAGAATAGGAACAATGGCATGATCAGGTCCAAGGATCAAGGCATGGATAAGAATAGGGATGAGAACAAGAACAAGAACAGTGATAAGAATAGGAATATGGACAAAGAGTTCAAGAGAAGGCCCGACAAGGAAGTTATAGACGCTGATGATGATCAATGCCTAATGGGAGTTTTACTCCCACCCCAGAATTAATCACCTCATCAGGAGGTGGGGGAGGGACTAAGCTAAGAGGCTAATTCTTAGTCCCGAGCCCCAAAGGTGGCCCTTTGCCATTGATGACAAAGGGGGAGAGATATGAGTAAGGGGGAGAGCTTCAAAGTGAAGAGGAAAGCTTCAAGTCAGGGGGAGCAAAACTTCAAAGGAAGATTCTCAGTTGTTAGCACAATTGGTTTTAGTTGGTTTTAGTTTTGGTTCTTGAGAAGTGTTTTCAGTAAAGGTTTGCCATCAATGACAAAGGGGGAGATTGTTGGCAATTTTGGGTACTTTGGGTACATTGCCTTTGCTCAAATGTATAAGTTGTCATTGATGTCAAAAGGCATTTTTGTGTTGATATCAAAAGAGTGTGATGTCAAGAATATCTTGAGAAGCTTCATTATGTTAAAGGGTTTTTATTAAAACCATGGTGACAAGGTTAAAGGTTTTTCTTAAAACCATTTGGACTCATTAAGGGTTTTTATTAAAACCAAGCTTAACTTAATGCAAAGGTCCATGTTTATTATTAATAATTAAATTAACTCAAACCTTTGTCAAAGGTCCAAGTTTAATTTATTATTAATAAAATAATAATTAATTATTATTTTAATTATTATTAAAGGGTCTTTCAACCCTTAAGCGACGGAAGAAAAAGAATTCTTTCGTCGATATGTTGCCATCGTTGGAGGAGCGCCGACGTCAAACAGTTAAGGAAAAATGGCTATATAAGTGGGGATGATTTTCTAAAGTGAGCACCTCCGATTAATTTTGACATCTACGATTTGTGTTTGCTCTGTATCTTTCGATTTGCGCTTGGCGTCTACGATTTGCATTTGCTCTATATCTTTCGAATAGCGCTTGGTGTCTTCGATTTGAGCTTGCTCTGTGTCTTCGAATCTTCGATTGACGTCTTTGAAATCGTGCTTGTTTTGTGTCTTGGAAACCGTGCTTGGCATACTCGGATTTGAGCTTGGGCTGCATCCTTACCTTTTTGCTTGACGATAGTGGATTGGCAATTGCACCTGAACTGCATTTTTCAGACTATGCTATGAGATTATTAATGCAAGCATTCAGTGACTTACGTTTTGGACAGCGCTCACCAGTTTGCATGTGGCTTGTGGAAGACGTTTACGTTTTCCAGATTCTTGGCGTCAAAGGAAGATAAAAGAGAGGGCAGCGCTGTATTACTTCGTTGGGCACTTGTGACCCAACGATGGTGGCATTTAAGCGAAAGCGCTAGAAGGCAGAGGTGCCGAGTTCGATTCTCTTCGTTGGTAATTTTCTTTTGGTCGCGGTGTGCAAAGGATAGTGGTTGTGGAATGTGCGGGAGGTATAAGGTTAAGGTATCATATTTGCTTTGACATTGTTTTATTGATGTTTAATGTTTATGTGGAGTAATAAGGTGTAAAGAGGTTTTACTTTGTATGTATATTATACTTCGGTGGTTTTTACTAAGTTGGAGAAATAAGGTGTTATTTTGGATCTTTATTATTGTGTATTATTGTATAGTTGCTAACTCTAATTGGTGGCAAATTGAGAGTTAGTGTTGTGACAGATTTTGAGTTCTCCTTCTTCATCAAAGTAAAGGTATGGGCAACTTCTTCCATGTATGTTGTTTATGGTATATTTTCTGAAATTGAGTTTGGAGTGAAAAGGTTGTCTACTAGGTATTTTTGGTGTAAATCTTATTTTCTGGATATTGAAGATTGTTTATGCATTAAAGTCATTGATGAATTTTTGGGTGAATGCATAATTCTGGTTGAGGAAGAGGAAGCATTTTTTGCACTAGGGTTTATGTTAGTAAGTCTTGCTACTTGCATTGAGATGATGAAACCCTAGTTGTTGGTGAAAAGAATATAAGTATCATTGTTATATGAGATATTGCATGGTTGGCAATTGTTGGGTTGTGTTTCATATTCTTGAGAAAAGCATACTACATCTATCTTATTCTTTTGAGATTGAGATTGAGTTGAGATTGATATTGGGAGTTAAGTATAGAACATATTGGGTCTCTAACAATTCTCTTTATGTTTCTATGAGATTTGAGATTGAGATTGGGAGTTAAGTATAGAACATATTGAGTCTCTAACAATTCTCTTTATGCTTCTATGAGGTTTATGAATCACATTGGGTCTCTAACAATTCTCTTTGTGGGTTCATGCTAAGCAAGTTTTTCTTGGTGAGCTTGCTGAGGTTTTGGACAGGTTTCGATGGGGACTTGTGAGCAGGTTTTGGACAGGTTTCGATGGGGACTTGTGAGCAGATTTGGACAGGTCCTAGCAGAGGACTTGTGAGCTGAGTTTTTGAGAGTTCTATCAGAGAACTTGAGGACAGAGGTGCATTGGTTCTTTGAGAAGAACCTGAGGACAGATTTGGCAAGTCTTTGAGAAGGCTTGTGTGCAGAGGATTGATTTGTTCAAAGAGTTGGACAGATCCGACAGACAGAGGAAGACTTGTACTAGACCGACCGACTGTGTTTGGTACAGTAGCCGAGCCGTCGTGGACGTGATCATAGAAGGCAGAGGTCTCTTAGGCTAAGCATTGAGGATAGGAGGTCTTCGATGGAAAGGAGTTCCACATGTTGGTAAGAGGTAGAGGCAGTTGATCTTCCGAGGGATCATTTCCAGAGCAGAGGGGAAGGTATCTCCTTTGAGCAGAGGCTCATAAATTTAGATTGGGGGAAGGTGTCTCCTTTGGGCCGAGGCTCATAAACATTGTAATTGGGAAGGTTTCCCAAAGAACTTTGAGATAACTTTTAGAGAAAAGTTTTGTGGACGTAGCCCGTGCTTTCGGGTGAACCACGTTAAAATTGGTGTCACTTTGTGGATGATATTGTGCATTGCTTTGATATTGCTTTAGGTATACTACTTTACTATTTTGAAGTATAAAGGAAAAATTAAAAAGAGGTCTTATACTGTTCACCCCCCCCATCTCAGTATAAGCTTGTGTTCTTCACAAAATTTAGAGATATTAATGTTGCATGCCCTAAAGACGATTTTCCCCTTCCCAATATGGATCAAATCATTGATTTTACTACTGGGAGTGGAATGATATCCTTAATGGATGGATTTTCTGGTTATAATCGGATCAGGATAGCTCCCGAAGATTAGGATAAAACAACCTTTATTACCCCTTGGGGGACTTTCTGTTGGAAAGTGATGCCATTCGGGTTGAAGAATGCAGGTGCAACCTATCAATGAGCCATGACTTATATCTTTCATGATATGATGCATGATATACTACACGATTATGTAGACGACATTATAGCTTGTTCTATTGAAGAAGATGACCATTTAGATGACTTGAGAAAAGTATTTGATCGATTAAGGGAATATCTTATCCGATTGAATCCAGCCAAATGTATATTCGAAGTTAAGTCAAGTAAATTATTGGGGGTTATAGTTTCTTTACGTGGCATCGAAATTGACCCTCTCAAGATTACGGCTATCATTGATATGCCCGCACCTACAAATATATCTGAATTACGGAGTCTACAAGGTAAGCTTCAAGCTATCCGTCACTTCATCGAT
Organism: Wollemia nobilis; assembly: GCA_028583015.1. NCBI lineage: Eukaryota > Viridiplantae > Streptophyta > Pinopsida > Araucariales > Araucariaceae > Wollemia > Wollemia nobilis. The sequence continues at coordinate 5,072,043 of JAQPPZ010002068.1, forward strand.
AAGCTGGCGGATAAAACTGGACCCTTTCTTAAGCTTCTTAAGAAGGATGTCTCTTTCCATTGGGACAACAAATGTCAGGAAGCATTTGAACTCCTCAAACAATATCTTCTTAACCCACCTATACTTTCACCACCTAAACTTGATCGCCCATTTATCTTGTATATTTTTGCTTCATATTTTGCTTTAGGAGCTATGTTAGCTCAACTTGATGATGAGAAAAGAGAGCATGCTAATTATTACATTAGTAGAACATTAATTAGTTATGAAACCCGCTACACAACATTAGAGAAGTTATGTCTAGTAGTCGTATTTTCTACACAAAAATTATGCCATTATATGCTCAGTTAGAAAACATACGTTATTGCTAAATCTGATCCCTTGCGGTATCTCATGAGTCGACCTTATTTATCTGGTCGCACAACAAAGTGGGTTCTTGCACTAAGCGAGTTTGAACTCACGTTTATAGGACATAAGTCTATTAAGGGTCAAATCATAGTAGATCAATTAGCTCCTACACCCTTAGAGTCCACCCATCCCCTCATCATTGAGTTTCCTGATGAATGCCTTAAACTAGAGGCAGATCATTTAGAGCAATGGTCCTTATACTTTGACGGAGCCCGATGTATGAGTGGGGTTGGTGCAGGTATTATTTTGATATCTCCACAGAAACATCTCATACCTCTATCCTTTAAATTAATGTTTTCCTGTACTAATAACACTGCTGAATATGAGGCTCTAATCCTTGGATTACGAGAAGCCCTAGCACTAAAAATTAAAAATCTATTAGTTTTTGGTGATTCTCAACTTGTTATAAATCAAATTAATGATGTTTATCAGACTAGAGATGATAAATTGTGCCCATATAAAGCATATGTATTACAATTAATATCTTTATTTGATCAAGTTACCTTGGAAGCTATTCCTAGAACTAGCAATCGTGCGGCTGACGCCATGGCCGTAACTGCATCTCTTTTACCCTTGGAGTTAGATGACGAATATGCTACCATCATTATTCATCGACTCCAGGAACCTGCTTCAACTAAATCATGCTTAGAACCTTTGGACGTGTTTCTAATCAACGAAACTACTCCTAAACTTTGGTACACTGATATCCTCAATTTTCTTCAAAATGGGACCTTCCCTGAAGGTTTTAATAGAAACCAACACCGGTTATTACGTAGACGAGCAAGTCGCTTCATAATAATTGGCAATACCTTATATAGGAGATCCTTTGAAGGTATCCTATTGAGATGTTTGAATCTATAAGATTCTAGATCAACTTTGAGTGAAGCCCACGATGGATCTTGTGGGGGACACTTTAGTGGTAGCACCATTACTAAGAAGCTCCTTAGGATAGGATATTTTTGGCCTACCATGGAGAATGATGCACATGATTACGTGCACCATTGCGACAAGTGCCAAAAATGCATTGACCTTTTCCATGCACCTGCACAAGAACTATAGGCTATTTCATCTCCTTGGCCCTTCTCAAAATGGGGCTTAGACATCATTGGAAAAATCAATCCTGTGTCATTTGATGGACATAAATTCATCATAACCACCACCGAGTATTTTACGAAGTGGGTTGAAGCTATGCCCTTAGCTTCTTGCACTAGAACTCAAGTTTCCAAATTTATTTTTAATCAAATTATTTGTAGGTTTGGAATTCCTGCAAATCTCATCTCAGATAATGGATGATGCATCCATTGGATGCTCCTACATCAGTAATTCCTTATAACAAAAAAAATTCAAACACATGATATTCACCTTAAAATGAGGTTAAAATTACAAAATGTTCTATAATATGCAATAATACCCTTAGTACCAACACCATTTAAACAAATATGATGGGAATTCATTGCAGGAGACAGTCAATGCACTCCAAGAGTCAAATTGCAAGATAAGATATCATACACTACACCAATAAAAGAAACCTGCAAATGCTTCCTTTCATTAACTAAATTCCTATTTTTCTTACAATAGAGTCTCCCACTTCTTATACTCCCAAAAATAAAAACCCTAGTCAACTCTACTCCCTTACTATTTTTAGTATCTTTCTATTTTTAGCAACTCACTATTTTTAGTAACCCTAAAAAAATTGGATGGCATCCAAAATGGAATCATGCATCCGTTATTCAATAAAACCTACTACCCCAAGATAACAAACCCGCTCTAGTTCTACACTAATAGATATGATAAGTTTTCAGTTGTGAAAACTAAAAATTACATTAAATAATAATTTTGAGCCTCCTAGAGGCATTTTTGTGTGTAAAAACATATGGGCCACTTTCCTTAGCTTCTCCGTGCCATTCAACACGTTCTAAGAAAATAACGGGGTAAAACATAAACTTAGAGTAAAAGTTATGGCCCTAGTAAGGTGCATAAAAATATTAATATATATTATTTAACTTATGTTGGAATATGTGTTTTTAGAACAAAATCAATTTCTCTTTTGTATGAAATAAATACAATCATCAATCTAGTATTGGATTGTTTTAATGAGCTGCAAAACATTGGGATATTACAAAAAACAAATAATATTAGTCTTTCAACTTTATTTTACTGATCTAGAATGAATTTTAATCATGGAGAAGAGGAAATATGATTTATTATCAGTTTTTGCCATGCATGAATGGTTTTTTCTTTATGGTTGTTAGCTAGTTGTTCATGTGTCGTGATTCTATTGGATCGATTTGTGTCCTCGTAGGTCTTTGGTGGTTGGCCTCTAGTTCGTGGTTCTTTTGGGATTTCCTTGTTGGATTGACTATTAATTGTTGTTCCCCATTACCCCTTGGAGGAACAAGGCCTTCTCTTTATGTCAATATCTTAAGAGGCATTTGTTATTTTGGCCCTTGAAGTGGAGTGGAGGCCATTGGAAAGGATATTGGGGGTTTGGGATTGAAATTTCTTGGTTTTTCCTGGTCCTTTGTTTCGTTCCATAGGTTGGTTCTAGTCTTTTTGTTTTTTTTTTTACGTCTCCCTTTGGGTGGTAAGTTTTTATCATTTTGGCCTTCCGGCCTTTCTATTGTAATTTTGTAAAAGTTTGTGGTACCCATTTCAAAACTCTCTCCTTTATTAATAGTACCAAAAACAAATATGATTTATTATCATAAATAATTATAAAGAATTTAAAAATCAATTATTTACGATATTGAGCAACAATACATCAAACCCGCTCAAAAACCATACGGAAAGTGATAATATTTTCTTCAACAAATAGAAGCAATAATTCCTTAAATCGTAAAATAATAATAATAATGCAATAATGATTCAAGAGGTAATTACATGATAGGTAGATATAGGAGCTAAGAATAAGCCTCAACCATTTGTTATTTTTAAAATATTACAACTGCTAGTAGGAAGCAAGTATGAAAAGGAAACAAAGTACAGCCAAGGTACACGTATACCATTATTTTATTCAAGATTATATGATACATTAAATAACTAAAGGATTGATAGTAGTAAAGTGTACGTATTATGAAATAAACATCAATTTTATAAATCCTCAATTAATGTAATGATTCCCTAGCTGGAAATATAGATGCCCAAGTTAAGGATAAGAAAAAAGTGAATGTATGAAAAGACTTGTCCAAGTAAAATATATTACACCTAGAGTGATTATAAAGAACAAGATGATTTTGGAGGATATAATAATTTTTAAAAGCAAAGGGTCAATAGGTAAGTTCCATGGATAATAGTCATGCTTTTTAGAGATATAAAATTATATAAAATAGAGGTGGCATTAAATTTGAACATGCATTATACTAAAGAAGGTAGATTGAGAATATTTGGATGGGTATAAATACTATTAAATGTTTTCCCATATAGATTTAGCTCTTTTGGGATTTCTTTATCATCTTTTTCATAAAGATATTTTGAAAAATATTATAAATGTTGTACGGGAGTTTATATAGGACGGACTAACTACTAAGAAGATATGGTATTTTGCATACAAATGGTTATATATTTTTATGGATAGTTAAAATTATTTACCATTGTTTATGAGGATGAAATTTGAATCAAGAGAATGGAATCGACAAGTGGACTATGAAAATATTACATTTGTATGTCATAAATATTATGAGAATGTAAAAATAGCAAGACATTTCAAAATAGAAATTATGGAGAAAGAGAATGAATTTTTTTAGTTGAAGGTGACTTGATATTATTAAATAAATAATAATAAGAGTACATAGTTCACAAAACATTGGGTGGTATGGAAGAGTTTTAAATTTTTGAGCATGAGATGAACATCAATAAGAAGTAAGAAGATCATATCATATTAGATATTGAGTGAAATCAGCATTTTCTAACTCTCAACAAAGTGGTAATAAAAGGCCCTCCCACATTTTTGAAAGTTAAATGACATTATAGTTTACCTAAACCAACGATTAAATGAAGAATTAGTACAACAAATAGGAAGTATTGTATGGAGGTTTACATGTAGGAGTTAAATATGTAAAGAAATATGGGATGATAAATTTTGAAGCAAATGAGACAAAAGAAGAAAAACTTAATCCCCTATAAAAGAAATTAGAAAATAATTAATCTAAGTATAAATAAGACAAAGGCGTGTCTCAAAATATGGGATAGAAATTGAAATAGAATGCAAACACATAGTTAGTTAAAATCCTCTTCATATTGAAAGTTGCTATTAGATTGTTCAAGTAGTTCTCCTTCATAAATAAAAACTAAACTAATATATTTGCTTATTGCCAATAAAAACTAATTAGATTCATTTATGTGTAACCCTTTTATATTTATAAGTAAATAATACAAAGAAGTGTAATGCACATGACTCTTTGTTCACCTATTATTTATTTATTAATTACAATTTTGTTTACATAGAAATTAACTGTTTTATTATAATAATTTAGGTTTTCAAGTATCATTTTTTAACTCTATCAAATCATGTTAATTTAATCCTTTTCAAAAGGGTATTCTTTGATATCAAAACCTCTAAGGAAAAATTTATTCTAGGGTATTTTAGGATACAAACTATGTATAAAATATACAAAATGAAAAATATTAAAAGGTGTTTTTCTTTGGGACTACTAAACTTCTATTAGTATCCTATAATTTTACATATCCTATAACTTTGCTTATATCGATTTATCATCGCTATATGAGTCATATGGATCATATAAAATATCTAGAAATGAATAATTATATGATTTATTTAATATTCAATAAAACTAGCACCTATATATCAAATTTTTAATCAAATGTTTAGGAAGGCATCATAAAAGTTCATGCACTAGACCTTGTTTTCAAATATATATGAACTTTCTGAGCACCATTCTAGTGTAAATTACCATTTGTTATTTTTATAATTTAATGTAGTATAATATGTTTGATAGGAAAAATAAAGAAAATATTAAGAATTTAAATGCATATAAAAGATATAACTAAATTTGACCCATTTTAAACTCAACATGTGTTTTAAACAATAATCCGTTATCTTATTTACAACATCTAACATTGAATACCTATTATCTTAAAACATTTGAAATAGGTTGGAAGAGTGAAACTTAAGCAAAATATATATATATATATATATATATATATATATATATATATATATATATAGAGAGAGAGAGAGAGAGAGAGAGAGAGAGAGAGTGATGTTTTCCAAATATATAATGAAACTATGTCAAAAATATAAAATTCAACATCGCTGGTCCACTCCCTATTATCCTCAGGGTAATGGCCAAGCAGAAGCATCTAATAAAACATTAATTAAAGTCCACAAAATATTGGTCAATAAATATGTCCATGATTGGCAAATTCAATTATATCCTGCTTTATGGGCTTATTGAACTAGCATTTGTACTCCCACGAGCACTTCACCTTTTGTTTTGGTTTATGGCGCTGAAGTTGTTTTTCCCTTTGAATTAGAAGATCCTTCTTTGGCTCTGCTACTTCAAGATACTGAAGTAGGAGATGAATATCATGCTGGCAGATTTATTCAGCTAGAACTCCTAGATGAGAAGCGCATTAATTCTTTGGAGTATCTTCATGCCTACCAGAACAAGCTCAAACAAGCATATCTCAAGAAATTCCATAATCGATCCTTTGATATCGGTGACCTCGTCTTAAAAGAAAATAAAAAAAAATACTAATGCAACTAAAGACCTTAAAGGCAAATTCGAGCCTAACTGGCTTGGGCCATATATTATCACTGCTAAATTTGGATCAGGAGCATACAGATTAGCTACCTTAGATGGTAAAGATTTTAAATAACCTATGAACATTATGCATCTTAAGTACTATTATGCATAAATATGGTAATTTCATCACTGTATATATTATACATATTGTCTTATTTTAGTAATTCATATAAAAATTTCAAAAACAGTAATATTATGTAATTAAAATCAAAATATAAAAAAATCAAAATCATCAAAATCCTCAAAAACATCTATTTTTGCACCTGTCAATTCTTGAAGTATTGCAGTTATATTTTCAGTTATTTTGGATAAATTAGCATTTATTTGGAATCCCTCACTTTCACACTCACATGAATAAATATCTTGATCTTATTTGGTATGATTATTAATCTCTCTTATATCGAAGTCCATAGTTGAATTAAATAAAGTTTTGAGCATAGAGAACTGATCTTGTTAGTTACTTGAACCAAGTACACTTTTTCACATTAAAATGATTTCATTGCAAATTCAAAATGATGCTACATAGCATAAGTGGTCTCTTCAACGAAAATTTTCCCCTGCTATCCTATCATGCACATGGTCTAGAATCTTTGAGAATTGACAAAATGACAAGCTCACCCCTGCCCAGAATAAAAATTTCTTGCTCTACAGCCAATCTGAGCAAGTATCCCTAGTATAGGAAGAAAAAGAAAAATAAATAAAATGAAAGTCAAGGAAAATCATGAGAAAAAGAAGCATTGTTTCAGTATCATTTTATACCATCTCAGCAATATTTCAGCATTATCTCAGTGTCAAGCAAAAATACAAAAAAAAAAAGAGAACAAGAAAATAAAAAGCAAAAAGCAATAAATCCCTTCCCCTACCCTTTGAAAGAAAAGAAGGGTGAATGAGCTTGAATCCTTGGAATTCTCAATTATTCGAAAACTATGAGGTAAGCCCCATAACAGGTGGTTTTTGCCCAACCCGCTTGGCCTTGGGTAACTCCTAGTGTGGTGATATGTCTGTCACATTAGCGACTTTCTTTTGTACAGACCTATGTCCTCTCATGGATCAGCTAGCTCTTGATGACCCGACTTACACAGTAGTCTGGTATGGTTACATGCATATAAATCATGGTCAACGAACACTCATTTGGTTAATTCAAATTACTTGTATCAAATTATCTTGCTCAAAATTGGTAAATGAACAATACAATTGAACACACATTTGTGTTTGAGAGATTTTGTATCATTATGATAGATCAAGATCGGTAATGAACTCACATATGCACATGGGGTTCCTTATAAATCTAAATATTGTCTTTGATATAATTTAAAATATTTATGCAAATCTTCTGGAATAATTTGATTTTCTTACTTGAGAATATTGGCTTAGCGTAAAAACAATTAAATACATTTTTTCAAAAATCCAAAATTTCTTTGAAAGCATGTCCAAAAATCTAGCAATAAAGTCACATTTATATATTTTTGACTTTCGCGACGACGGTATAGTTCCTAAACCTAATTTGGAATTTATGCCTAGTGCAAGTCCTCATTGTTTATCTCAAAATCAAAAATCAACTATGCAATAAAACTATTACATCAATCTCTTCTTTGGATTTCACGATGAAGGTATAAGTCTATACCTAAATTTCTATGCCTAACGCAAGCCATCGTTCTAATAATATCTCCCATTTATTTAATCCATAAAAAACATATGGCTTAAATCATTATGTTACACAATTGTGCTTTAAAAAGAATGAAAACTTTTCTATTTCATTTCATTATGTTGACATTCAGTTTTGCGACGATGGTATAATTCCTAGGCAATTGTTCAAATTTCTATCACACTTAGGAATTTTATGCCTAGCAAAAATCATATTTTTAATATTTCATGCATAATATTTTTATGGAAATATGAAAACAAATCATCACCATCATCATTTTTCATCATCACAACACAAAGTCTTAAGAAAGTCTCTTAAGCACCCTTTTACTTTTAGCAATATTTCTCTCATAACGAGATTAGCTTGATGACCTAGTGAGCGACGAATCCATGAAATGGTCATGTAACAATGATAATGTCCTTTGAAATTATTGTTAGAAGTCACTTTATTTTTCATCAAATCATACCACAACAACCAATTTGTTTACATCAGATTATTTCATTTAATTTTATAGCATGACATAAAATTATAATATTTTCAACGACATAATTACATGAAAAGTCAAACAAAAAATATTAAAGCATCATAAAACATATGCACAAGTCATATCACAAAAAGAACATATATATATATATATATATATATATATATATCAATAAGTATATACATCATATCAAAATGGATTGGTTGCCACAATCTATACCCTGGCATACTCAATCCTCTCAAAAATATATGGTCTATGTACAATGATCAGCTAGTCTCGAGAAGCCCTCGATCTCTCAGCATCATCTCCTCTCCCACCCTAAGGTGGAGGAGGTGGTCCCATCGAGGTTCGTGCTATATCGCAGGTCCTCAATGTCGATCATGATGATTTCCTTGATGACCCCATCTTGATTGGCTCCACAATGCTGGCTGGTAGTGGTATCCTCTGCTCCTCTGGAACCACATGATAGTACAACCCCTGGTAGAACACGGTCTGTGCAACAGCCCATGCCAGCTCCAAAATGCTCGCCCCTCTGCTCTGAACCCTAATCCAAGTAGCCTCATCCTAAAGAGTCTGCACCTGAGCTCATAGGTGGGAATTCTTTGCATGGAGAGTCGTCATCTCATTGCTCTCCCCCACATCAACACCCTTGCCCTTATCAGGCGATAGTGGCCTATCACTATGCTGAGAAGGGAGTATCTCCCTCCTCTTTGGCTATTGATGTCTCTTTAGACCCTGTGGTACTCTTCGGCATCTCTCCTGAGGAGGTTGTCACTGATCCCTCCCTCCATGATCCCTTGTTGCATCAATGGCAGCTTGGCACCACCTCTCCATTTGTTGCACTACAGTATGCATTGGGCCCTCTACCCTTGTCATCTGAGGAGGGCGAATGCCTGCATACCAGAAATCATACCCATCTGCTACCCCCACGTCATTCCCATCCATTGGCTGAATGGAGGCATCATCAGCATCTTGAATCCAAAATAGCTATATTTCTGGAGCCCCGCTCAATGTGGTATTATCCCGCGCATTCTGTGAGTACTCATAATCCCTAAGAGAAGGGATCCTCTACTATAGACCGAACTGCCTCAAAACTCGGTCATAGCGGTGGAGCTCTACCTCCCCACTCTGTCATCAACTAAATGACTTGCCTGATGCGAGCAAACTCTTGTCCATCCTCTACCCACCCCAGATGCTCTCTCCATGGTCTCTAGGTGATCTGATCTGGGGTGAGGTCGTCTAGTAACCTCTGGAACATCGACAGATCTATCCACCACTGTGACCCTCTCTAGAGCCACCAATAGAAAACTTGAGGTCTCTCCTAGTCAACTCCTGTTAGTGGAAGCCCTATCGGCCTCCGCATCATAATGTGCTCCCAGCACCAAACCTGTAGCAGGGATGTCAACACCAAAAATCAACCTCCCTTGTATACGACCTCATAAAAGATCCTATACAAGTGACATAATATAAAGCTACCCCAAGCAAACCTGTATCTGTGGTCTCTCATGTCGTAGACCACATATGAGAGGAGCCACGGTAACCTGCATCCGCTCTGGTGGCATAAAATAAGGCCACCCACCACCCCTACCAAAACCTAGGTCAACCGAGATGCCCTAGGCATCTGACTCAAATTCTTGATGTTCACTCTGCCCTTCTCCAGGGCGAAGCTTGGTTCACTGCACAATCTCATCATGGCATGGCCTTGATTGGCCGAAGGAGTCATGAACTATCCATGTATGGGGATCCTCAAGATCCTCCATACATCCTCTAGAGTGGGAGTCATCTCCCCTGTCGGTATCCGGAAGCAGGATGACTCCGGATACCATCTCTCTACTAGGGCTATCAGTAGCCCCATGTCTGTAGGAATTTGTGGCATCTTTGCCACATGCTGTAGCCCGACCTTTGCTAGTCTATCTCGCTCAGCCTGATCGAGCATGGCTAATTCATCCCTGAGACCCCCATATTTCCATTCTCAACTCTTTAGCAATCCCCTTTACAAAATAACCAATAAAACAACAAAAATCATTAATACATAATCATTAAAATCAATTAAAATCAATTTCATCTCATAAAAAAATGATATCACCCATTATTGGACGATATCGTACCAAATTTAGCAAAATTGTCCTTAATAGGACAAAATCATCTCTGATTCTTCAATTTGGGGATCGCCCCTTATTAGACGGGATCACCCCTATTTCTCCGATTTCGTCCTCAGACGAAATCGGTGATATAGGGATGATTTCGACGAAATTGGGACGATTTCGTCTCGACATCGTCGACGGCCTAAAAATGGTCGTGATGCCCCAAAATAATTAAAATTCAAGTAAAAAATTAAACAAATCAAGCTAAAAACATAGTACACCAGGTTTAGATCCTTACCCGCAACCCGCGTCGGACCTCTATCGATATGTGTGTCGTTTACACCATTTTGCCTACAGAGCTCTGAAACAACGAAAGTGAACAGTAAAAATGAATTAGGGTTTTACCCTATTTTTCTTATTTTTATTTAAAAACAATATTTTTTTAATTTTTGCTTTTTTGTGCTTTTACCTCAAACATTCGATTTGGGTAAAAACTCGGAGGGGGCACCATAGCAAACAGTTGTACGATTCGACCTAGAATCATCATCTAAAAAAATGGAATAAATTCTTGCTTTCTCGTAAAGCGTGAAGAACTTGTCTTTAACGCATTTTCTTCAAAAAATTCACTAAAGAGGGGGCAAAATGTAGTACCCTAAAATTGGCACAGTTAAACCATCAGTAAAAGATAAAAAATTTGAATTTTAAACCCAAAACCACCCGTTAACCGCTCACCTCATTTTTTGCATCATTTTTAGAAGTTGTTTTGATCATTGGATGACATCGTCGTCGATCTAATGATATCATCCCAAATCGAACGAATTCATCTAGAACAGAACGTCCAGACGATTTCATCCCAAAATTGAATTTTCATAATTAGCTTATGTTTCAACGACCTCTCCAACTCAGGCAGAAGCGTGTCTGCGTGGTTGGAGATTCCTACGTTGGAGATCTCCTAGATTGGGATGATCCCCAACCTCCTAACCTACCCTTAATCCTATATAAACTTGGGATTTTCCTAGTTTATCCCCCTGGCTGATCATTTCCCTACAACTTTAGTTTTTACTATGTTAGAAAATCCTATCCCCCATCATTTGCACTTGTGTTTTCAAGTTTTATTGCAGGATCTCACTGTGTTTCAGCTGGAGGAAGCTCGGATCGTCGTAGGCAATTCACCCATAATTTTGGATGATCTTGTCGAGATCGACGATGATCTCATACGATTTTAGATTATTTTGACTACAGTTCAGATTGGAGGCAATCAGAGCCCTGAGTTTGCATTTTCTATCTCTTTTCTTATTTAATTTTGCATTACATTAATTCACTTATGTTCTGCATCTTGGATTTCACCTCATTTAGCATATTTGCATGATAAAATTCAAAATAAATTATTAAAACATTGCATCCCATTTGATTTGATATCTAGATTTATCATTTAAAGCATTTATATTCTTATTTCTATCATTTTGTATCATTCTTGCAATTGTATTTTTGGTTTTTGGTGTCTGTTTTCATGATTGCAGGTTTCTAACGAATTCATCAGGTCACTGACGATCTTGATTGATCTCAGACGATCTCCTATGATCTGATGATTCTATACAATTACAGACGATCCTGTCATATCCGAGATAATCTGGACTCCTACAAGCTTCAGAATCTTCATCAGACATCATAAATCAGGTGCACTCTTCTCCATTTTAGATATTTTTTGTATTTAGGATTCATTTATGTTTGTTGTCTTCATATAAACCAGAAATTTCATATAGAATAGCTTAGATTCATTTTGGCCAACCCAGGAATCTGAATGATTGAACATAAAATGAACACATCAAACCCATTCTCAACCTATGCATGAAAACTACCACTCAAAGTTTCTTGTTTAACCCCACCATCCATAAAAAATTCACCCTTATACCCCTCCCCCGAGAGGCACGACCTTCAAATGGCCTCTCAGTCCGAGGTATTGTCCCATCCTTCTTGCATCCCCATTTCGGGCACATATCCTTTAGCCTGAAGTTAAGGATTTGAAATTTTTTGGTGATACACATCATACATGGCACATCTAGTCATCTAGATCACTGCATTTCATTAACATCATCATAAAGAAGATAGCTATCTAGTGCATGTCATCCATACATCACATCATATAAACATAGCATCAACATAAGCATTGCATCCATGTGCATCAAATAAACATAAAATCAAAAATAAATAATCAGTACACATTAATGAGCCATAAATGATCAAGTCGTATATATATATATATGTGTCCAACAGAGTACATAGAGAGTGTATCAAAATTCTCATAGGCTACAAAGTGTGTAGGTCCTTAACCTTACACCCAAAATAAATTTGGCATATCAAAAATATAGTCTGCATCTAGCAGAGCCCAGATCTAGTCTGCTCCCCCTATACCAGAGCTCTCATCGCCTCCCTCAGCACTATGCTCTGGAGCCTGCTCTCCTGTCTGCTCTGGCACCCATGGTGGGTCCTGTTGTGGATCCTACCTATCTCAAAATCCTAAGGTGCCCAGCACACGAGAAATTGGTAACTGTAGTAGGCTAGTCCTCTAACCGATGGCCCCTGAAGTCTACCCTGCATCTCTAGGCCTAGCACGTGATGTTGCACCATGTGAGCTAGAAGACCTATGCATCATCTCAGTCCTGTGAGTCCTATGACTTGAGCTCGCCCTAGACTATCTGAAGGTCATAGACCTAGTATGCTGAGACTCTAAAGCAAAAGGACCCTTAAGAACCTGTAGCCCGTGCATCTCAATGTAGTCGACTAGCTGATCAATGTGAGAAATTTGGGCTACATACATCTCATTGGTCCTCATGACCATGCTATGCAGTCGCTCTACCTAAGCCATCAGATCCTAAACACCTATTGGAGCTACCATTGGTGCTGTCGAAGGCCCCATAGTAACCTGAGGAGGCAGCATAGCCCCCCTCGATACCCGAAAGAGATCCCTCTTTGCCTTTGTTGTAGTTTTGACTATGCCTGGGCTAACTCTAGTGCAATCTACAATCTCTGAACATGGGACTCTACATCTGTGGCCCATGTCGTAAGATCTTGTATCTGACCCTGTGCCTCAGTCAGGCACCTATCCCTGTCAGCTACTCTCACCTCTAGAGTGGCGATAGTAGTATCTCGCTCTAGCTGCTATGTATGGAATCATCCGAGCTAACTTTGCAAGTCAGCCACCTAAGCTAAGAGAATACCCTCTATGCTATCGGGATGGACCTCACCCTCCTTTAGAGCCTCCTTGTCTCGATCAATCTTGAGAGCTTCCTCGGCGATGGCCTCTACATCCCAACTGCCCTCTATCTACTAGTGCACCCTACACCCGTCAGGATCTACCTCTGCCTCTACCTGATCTGGCTCTCTACCTAGAGGCCCTATATCATACCATTTGAACATGGACCACCATCTGTCATACTCTGGAGTGGTCCCAGTAATATCAACTCTAGTCTCTTGGTAGTCATCCACATCATCTCCTAGAGGCTCAAGAATGATCCACTAAAGATCGTGCTCCATGACCAAGCATCTGTATCTGAGTGAGATATCTAGAATATACTGTATGAGCCCAAAATATCACAAGACCCGAGAGTAGAACTAGTACTCTCAAATATTGGCCTTATGATCGATTATCCATCTATCATGATGCACCTATCTCAGCCACTGGCTCTCCTTCAACCACTCTGGGAAATCCATATAGGGCCACAACTAAACATCATTCAGGCCAAGTACCATGAACTGAGTGATGTAATGCTAGATGTCACCAACAAGGATCCAACTGTAGGTACCCTCCTCCTCACGAGTCCAACAAGCAGCATAACACCGATGATCATCAAAAATACAAGTGATGTGCAGTGGAAGATCTGTAGGACGCTTGATCCGAATGTGCTTCCACCCCTAGATCTGCAACAAAATACTACAACTAAGGCCCTTATAGCTACGCTCAGTAATATGATATAGCTCTCTATAGAGCTAACATAGTAGGGTGCTCCCCCATGATAGAAGTAAGGGCTCCTTTGGAGAACTCTGAAGAACCCTCCAGGCAGTGGACAAGAGGTTCTAGGGAATCCTTGTGCCCGAGGAGTTTCGAAGGACAATCTATACTATGAGGTGCATCAAGAGGGCTTCCCATGTATAGAAGACATCCTCATGATACCACTCACCGATGTGCACCCCTCTATGGTCAATTACATCCTGAGCATCCTCACTCTGGTCGTTGTAGATAGAATCAAAAATAGCCTCCTTTACATTGGAGGTAGAGGAGACAATGGCCTCGTCATCAATGGGGATCCTAAAGATCTTGTAGACATCCTCCAAAGTAACAGTCATTTCACCTGTAGGCAGGTGAAATGTGTTGATCCATGCATTCCAGCATCGGGCCAACGTAGTCAGGTAGGCTTGATCTACCCTAATAGTGGGCAGATCTATGACATAGCCGAACCCGATAGCTCGAAACCAATCTTAGTCATCATCAAATAGAGCCTTGTGGAGAGTCTTCAAAATGTTAGGCTCTCGTGCTCTATAAGTCAACCTCTAAAATAACAAGCATAATGTAAAACAAAATCTAGCTAACTAGATCTAAAAATAATGCTAAAAACAACAAAAACATATTAAAAAAAAAAACACAACTGAAACCTGCGATCCCCAATTTGCCAATTGGGAATCGTAGCTACCAGCTGCGGTTTAGGAGAGGCACCCATTTTGGGTACCCTCCTAGTCCACTAAGTCACAAAATTAAATCCTAAACTAACCTAGACTAGTGGGTTTCATTACTAGCAGTTTAGTGAGGTTCATTATCTGCATTACTTAATGTGGTTCATTTTACTGGTATTGAGTGTGAGGTTTCGATTTTGAGTTACCTTGCCTACACTCTGGCCTCAGCTAGTAGATGGTTGATCAAGATCTACCATCAAGGGAGATGAGTGTAATTACGATAGAGTGTGGCATCATTTCAGATCAGGAAAGGTTCTCTCACTCTTAGAGCTCTCAAATTGCTAGTGCTTGCAAGAAAATAATAAAAAATTTCAAATGTGAATTCAATTTATAGGTTCTCCTAGTCTCAGTGAACCGCAGCTAACACCTGTGATTCTATAACTAGGGTTTTCTACATGCAGGTCTGACCCATGATTCCCAAAATTTGAAAAATTAAACCACAGACCGTACCTACAGTCTGTAGCTAGCATTAAATGCACTCAAAACCTACTATGAGAAGGTCTAAAAAAGCAAATTAATGACTCCCATTGGATAAAAATTCAAAATCAATGATTAAAATTGTAAATTTGGTGATGTTAAAAGCACCAAGATCAATCAAATAAATGCCAAATTAAAACAAAAAATATCAAATAATTAAAAACCACATGCACCTCATATTCAATGATTTATCTTATACACTTGGCAGTTGCAACGATTGTGATCCATGCAATACGACAAGATGAGTAAATCACCATAAGGACATTTGGGGAAAAATTGTCCTTTCTTTTATGACATATTTCAACAAATCATCGATCACTATGATTCAACACAAGTCTAATTGCATTTGTATCATTTTGATTCCTTAATACGGCTATTGTATCTTGACTGCTCCATGGGATAGAAATGTGCAAATACTACTAAGAGTTGCAATCATAAGCTGAACTAGGCCTATCCAAGGCATTAAAATGCTCGAATCTTAATTTGTTCAGGATCATTCATTATGATCAAGCGATTTTTTCACTTCATACATTGTCATTACCCTCATCGACTCGTCGCTTGAGGGGGTAGTCATAATTTCATAATCATAATCAAAGTCAACAGAAGATCCCTGAGATCATAGATCCCTTGATCTTGTCAAAATTACGTTTGTTCTTGCTAATTATTGTCAACAGCTGTCATAAGCTTCCCCATTTTCTTGGGGTAAACAACAAATATGATAATTGGTTTGTAACTCTCATCCTTTGGATTTATGGGTCAAAAGATTACCCATACTTGGCATTGATGCTATTCGAACTTCTGATGACAAGTGTATACTCGTCAAAATGTAAGCCTTTCACGAGTTGGAAGCAATGATTCTAATATGCGCGTCCTTTTACTGGACCTGGGGCATCTAATGTTGATCTAACTAATGATCATCATAAAACCTTAGGCATCATTTTAGGATGTATATTTTTGCTCAGCGTTGTTCAATCTCACAACGCATCTCAAAAGGGGCATATGTAGACACCTAAAATGCATCATGATGAGGGTGACTACTCATATGGACATGCTACAAGACCATATGGAGGATCTTGGACAGACTCCAAGATAGAGCAGTGGTTCTAACCACTCAATTTAGGCATTTTGGCCTAATTAGTCTAAATCGCAACCCAGACCTGCAGTCTCAAGTCTAAATCATGGTTGACACCTGCGATCTGTAGTCTGGACCACAACTATGACCTGTGGTCTTAACTAAAGTTCATTTAGGCCTTCCATCCGAGCCAAATTGGTTGGAATGGCCAAAATATCTAGAAGAAGGCAGTTGAAGGACGAAATATTCCATAGGCTTCCATCCCAACTATCCTAACCACCCTTCTTGGTCTTGGATTCTCCATGAAGCCACCCCTAGCCCTAGGGGCATGCTATAAATACCCCATCCAAATGGGGAGAAGAGAGAAGCAAGCATTGGAGATTTGAGCAGCGAAGCCGTGGCGAATTGTACACTCAAACTAAATACCTAGGAGGATCAAGAAATGCAAATTCAAGAAAATGAAGGCCCTTCACATCGAATTGATAGCTAAATCAATCTGAGGATAACGAAGGTGACCCTTGAACATCAATTTGGACAAGGAGATTAAGCCCACTGCCCCTAATTTTTAGGAAAAACCCATCAGAGGTAAAACCATGACTGTTAGTCATGGTTCACAGTGCAGATCGTTCACTAGAACTGCGGTTTGCAACACGTGACAGATCACCTTACTCTTTTCATTTTTGTTCGATTAAATAGGTTATATTAATCATTTCTCAGGTTTAATTGTAGTTCAGAAGAATTATGATCGTAGGAATTAGCTTAGAATAGATAGTTCATGCTTTACATTAATTAGGATATTTGTGGATCTTTTATGCACCTCTATGCTTCTATTTTGTTATATAATCCTTGCATTATTTGCCTAATGATCTCCTTTATGCTATATTACAAATCTTGATTCAATTAGCATAGTTTAAAGGTTTTCTTTATGTTTTCTTTATTATTAGTTTAAATGGCATTATCATGTATGTTTCCTTAAAGGGCCTCATTATGAGAGGCTATCTATATCTTTGATCATGTGATGTTGTTTCTTGATCGTAGGAAGACAAGTACAAGAGGAGTCCATATCATAATCCTTCCACATCGCAAAGAAGGGGGTCAAATCCACCCCAAGGCAGTTTAAAACTAATCAAAGGGTAATATTAATGTACCTACCCTATTGAGGGCATTGGCAATTGTATAAACCGTATCATCATTCAAGTGACCCTAAGAGGGGCATATGTGTAACAAAGATTCATTCATAATCAATATAAGAAATATAATTTTTTTGAATTTATGCAATGAGTCATGCTTTTATGCTTTTTTGATGACTATAGACTAATACAGTAGATAGGTGTTGTATCGCTCCCACTAATATATCTGAATTATGAAGTTTACAAGGTAAAATTCAAGCTATCCGTCGCTTCATTGATAAGCTGGCGGACAAAACTGGTCCCTTTCTTAAACTCCTTAAGAAGGATGTCCGCTTTAATTGGGACACAGAATGTAGAGAAGCTTTTGAAATTCTCAAGCAATATCTCCTTAACCCTCCGGTGCTTTCACCGCCTAAATCTGATCGCCCATTTCTTCTATATGTTTCTGCTTCGTATTCTCGCCTTAGGAGCTATGTTAGCTCAGCTTGATGATGAAAACGA
Organism: Wollemia nobilis; assembly: GCA_028583015.1. Lineage (NCBI taxonomy): Eukaryota > Viridiplantae > Streptophyta > Pinopsida > Araucariales > Araucariaceae > Wollemia > Wollemia nobilis. Next base: position 5,090,334 of record JAQPPZ010002068.1, read on the forward strand.
GAACGTGCTAATTATTACATTAGCTGCACCTTCATCAGTTATGAAACCCACTATACAGCATTAGAGAAGTTATGTCTAGCAGTCGTGTTTGCTACGCAAAAATTATGACATTACATGCTTAGCCAAAAAACGTATGTCATTGCAAAATATGATCCTTTAAGATATCTCATGAGTCGACCTTATTTATCGGGTCACACAGCCAAGTGGGTTCTTGCTCTAAGCGAGTTTGATCTCACCTTCATAGGATAGAAGTCTGTTAAGGGTCAAATCATAGCAGATCAATTAGCTACTGCACCCTTAGAGTCTACTCATCCCCTCATTATTGAGCTTCCTGATGAATGCCTTCAATTAGAGGCGACCTTGTTGAACAATGGTCCTTATACTTTGATGGATCCCGATGCATGAGTGGGGCCGGTGCGGGTATTATTTTAATATCTCCGCAAAAACATCTTATTCCTCTCGTCCTTCAAACTAACCTTTGCTTGCACCAACAATCTCGTTGAGTATGAAGCTCGAATCCTTGGATTACGAGCTGCTTTAGCGCTTAAAATTAAAAACCTCTTAGTTTTTGGGGATTCCCAATTGGTTATAAACCAAATTAATGAAGTTTATCAGACCAGAGATGATAAACTTTGCCCATATAAGGCCTATGTTTTACAACTAATGGCCTTGTTTGATCAAGTTACCTTGGAAGCCATTCCTCGAACTAGCAACCGTGCAGCTGATGCTATGGCCGCCGCTGCATCTCTCTTACCCTTGGAGTTAGACGACGAATATGCTACTATCATCATTCGTCGACTCTAGGAACCCGCTTCACATAAGTCATTCTTAGAGCCTTTCGATGTTTTTCTAATCAAGGAAACTACTCTTGAACTCTGGTATACAGACATATTTGATTTCCTCCAAAATGGGACTTTCCCTGCTAATTCTGATCGTAACCAGCGTCGGTTATTACGTCAACGAGCAAGTCGATTTGTAATCATTGGCAATACTTTATATAGGATATCTTTTGAAGGTATCCTATTAAGATGTCTAAATTTAGAAGAGTCTAAATCAGCCTTGAGTGAAGCCCACGATGGATCTTGTGGAGGACACTTTAGTGGTAGCGTCATTGCTAAAAAGCTCCTTCGGATAGGATACTTTTGGCCTACCATGGAAACGGATGCACATGAATATGCGTGCCATTGCGACAAGTGTCAAAAACATGCTGAACTTGTCCATGCGCCTGCACAAGAGCTGCAGGCTATTTCTTCTCCTTGGCCCTTTTCTAAATGGGGCTTGGATATTATTGGTAAAATTAATTCGGTGTCTTCTGATGGACATAAGTTCATCATAATCGCCACCGAGTATTTCACGAAGTGGGTTGAAGCTATGCCTTTAGCTTCCCGCACCGGTTCACGGGTCTCTAAATTCATTTTTAATCAAATCATCCGCAGGTTCGGAATTCCTGCAAATCTCATCTCTGACAATGGAACTCCGTTAAAAAATAAAGATGTTAAAAAATTATGTCAAAAATATAAGATTCAACATCGCTGGTCTACTCCCTATTATCCTCAGGGTAATGGTCAAGCAGAAGCATCTAAAAAAACCCTAATAAAAATTCTCAAAAGACTAGTCAATAAAACTGGCCGTGACTGGCATATTCAATTATATCAAGCCTTGTGGGCTTATCGAACTAGTGTTCGAACCCCCACGGGCACTTCACCATTTGTTTTGGTATATGGTGCCGAAGTAGTTTTTCCATTTGAATTGGAAGTTCCTTCTTTGGCTCTGCTACTTCAAGACACCGAAGTAGGAGATGAATATCGCGCTGGCAGACTCAGTCAGCTGGAACTCCTAGATGAAAAACGCATCAATGCTTTAGAGCATCTCCGGGCATACCAAAACAAGCTTAAAAGAGCATATAATAAGAAAGTTCGTCATCGATTCTTAAGTGTGATAAAATTTGTGAATAATTCCTTAAGAATTATACCATCATTGCAAAATGCGAAGGTGACATAATGACATAACATAGTAAAAATGTATTTGCTTTTGCAAAAGCATAATTTGTGTAAAATGAAGTCATATGTTTTGTAAAATGAAGTCATATGTTTTGTATGATCTTTGATAAATCAGGAAATAAAATTGTTACAATGGTTTGCGCTAGGCATAGAATATGTAGGTATAGACTTATACCATCATCGCAAAGATCAAAGAAAGGATAGTTTTATTGCATGATTAATTTTTGATGAACATAAAATATGATAATGAGGACTTGCGCTGAGCATAAAATTCCAATTTTGGTTTTGAAACTATGCCATCGTCGCGAAATTCGATAAGTTATATATGATATGTTTTGAAATTTTTGATTTTTTCTATTATATAGTTATCTTTGTGGTAAATAATTGTACTTGGTTTATTCCAAACAAGTTTGCAAAAATAATATTTCAAAGTATTTTGAAGACAAAAAGTTAGATTTATAAGGAATCCCATGTGCATAAGTGAATTCATTGCCAATCTTGATTTATCATAATGATAGAAAAAATCTCTCAAATACAAATGTGTGTGCAATTGCATTGTTCATTTACCAATTTTGAGCAAGATACTATGATACAAGTGATTTGAAGAAACCAAATAAGTGTTCATTAACCATGATGTAGATGCATATAACCATACTAGGCTACTATGTAGATCGGATTATCAAGAGCTAGCTAATCCATAAGCAGACATAGGTCTATACAAAAGAAGGTCACTAATGTGACAGACATATCGCCACGCTAGGAGTTACCCAAGGCCAAGCAGGTTGGGCACAAACCACTTGTTATGGGGCTTACCTCACGGTTTTCGAATAATTGAGAATTCCAGGGATTCAAGCTCATTCACCCTTCTTTTCTTTTCAAAGGGTAGGGAAAGGGATTTTATTGCTTTTCTTGCTTTCTTTTGAACTTTGCTTATTTTTCTTTTTGTATTTCTTTTGCTTGATAATGTTTGGAACATTGTTGACAAAACATTTTTCTTTTCTCTTTTTCTTGAATTTTTTCCTTTCCTTTTTTTTTTTCTAGGGATACTTGCTCAGATTAGCTTGTAGAGCAAGGGATTTTTATTGCGGGTAGGGGTGAGCTTGTCCTTTTGCCAATTCTCAAAGATTCTAGACCATGTGCATGATAGGATAGCAAGGGAAACTTTTCACTCAAGAAATCGGTTCTACTATGTAGCAAAACATGGAAATTACAAATATAATCATTTCATTGTGAAAAGATGTGCTTGGTTTAAGTAAATAACAAGATCAATTCTCTATGCTCAAACTTTATTTAATTGAATTTTGTGAACTTTGATATAAGAGAGATTAGTAATCATGCCAGATAAAATCAAGATATTTATTGTGTGAATGTGCAAGTGAGGGATGCCAAATAAATGCTAGTTTTATCCAAAATAAGTTGAAACATAGAATTGCAATAATTGTAAGAAGATAATGATTTTGAGAAAGTTTTGAGAATGTTGACTCTCTCTTTATTATGTATATTGTTTTGGTTTCGAAAGAGTCAAGCATATAGCTGTTTTTGGATTTTTATGTTGATTTTTGTTTTGGAGCAAAAGGACCTTTACAAGTGCTTTTAAAAAATGCAATAAATATTTTTGAAGATTTTTGAAGATTTTATGAATGTTTTTGAGGTTTTTTTGAATAAATTGAAAGAAATACACGATAATGATTTTGAACAAATATATACATGGATGAAATGACCAAATTTATGCATAATAACGTTTGAGATGTAAAATATTCATGGGTTCTTTAAGTTCTTTACCATCTAAGGTAGATAATTTATACGCTCCGATTCAAATTTTGTAGTAATGATGTACGGTCCGAGCCAGTTGGGCTCAAATTTACCTTTAAGTTCTTTGGTTGCATTTGTATTTTTTTTATTTTCTTTTAGAACAAGGTCGCCAATCTCAAAGGATCGATGACGAACTTTCTTATTATATGCTCTTTTAAGCTTGTTTTGGTATGCCCGGAGATGCTCTAAAGCATTGATGCATTTTTCATCTAGGAGTTCCAGTGACTGAGTGCCAGTGCGATATTCATCTCCTACTTCGGTGTCTTGAAGTAGCAGAGCCAAAGAAGGAACTTCCAATTCAAATGGAAAAACTGCTTCGGCACCATATACCAAAACAAATGGTGAAGTGCCCGTGGGGGTTCGAACACTAGTTCGATAAGCCCACAAGGCTGGATATAATTGAATATGCCAGTCACGGCCAGTTTTATTGACTAGTATTTTGAGAATTTTGATTAGGGTTTTGTTAGAAGCTTCTGCTTGACCATTACCCTGAGGATAATAGGGAGTAGACCAGCGATGTTGAATCTTATATTTTTGACATAATTTTTTAACATCTTTATTTTTGAACGGAGTTCCATTGTCAGAGATGAGATTTGCAGGAATTTCGAACCTGCAGATGATTTGATTAAAAATGAATTTAGAGACATGTGAACCAGTGCAGGAAGCTAAAGGCATAGCTTCAACCCACTTCGTGAAATACTCAGTGGCGGTTATGATGAACTTATGTCCATCAGAAGACACCGGATTAATTTTACCAATAATATCCAAGCCCCATTTAGAAAAGGGCCAAGGAGAAGAAATAGCACTGCGGCTCTTGTGCGGGCGCATGGACAAGGTCAGCATGTTTTTGACACTTGTCGCAATGGCGCACATATTCATGTGCATCCGTTTCCATGGTAGGCCAAAAGTATCCTATCCGAAGGAGCTTTTTAGCAATGACGCTACCACTAAAGTGTCCTCCACAAGATCCATCGTGGGCTTCACTCAAGGCTGATTTAGACTCTTCTAAATTTAGACATCTTAATAGGATACCTTCAAAAGATCTCCTATATAAAGTATTGCCAATGATTACAAATCGACTTGCTCGTCGACGTAATAACCGACGCTAGTTGCGATTAGAATTAGCAGGGGAAAGTCCCATTTTGGAGGAAATCAAATATGTCTGTATACCAGAGTTCAGGAGTAGTTTCCTTGATTAGAAACACATCCAAAGGCTCTAAGCATGACTTATGTGAAGCGGGTTCCTGGAGTCGACGAATGATGATAGTAGCATATTCGTCGTCTAACTCCAAGGGTAAGAGAGATGCAGCGGCGGCCATAGCATCAGCTGCACGGTTGCTAGTTCGAGGAATGGCTTCCAAGGTAACTTGATCAAACAAGGCCATTAGTTGTAAAACATAGGCCTTATATGGGCGAATTTTATCATCTCTAGTCTGATAAACTTCATTAATTTGGTTTATAACCAATTGGGAATCCCCAAAAACTAAGAGGTTTTTAATTTTAAGCGCTAAAGCGGCTCGTAATCCAAGGATTAGAGCTTCATACTCAGCGATATTGTTGGTGCAAGCAAAGGTTAGTTTGAATGACAGAGGAATAAGATGTTTTTGCGGAGATATTAAAATAATACCCGCACTAGCCCCACTCATGCATCGGGCTCCATCAAAGTATAAGGACCATTGTTCAACAAGGTCTGCCTCTAATTGAAGGCATTCATCGGGAAACTCAATAATGAGGGGATGAGTAGACTCTAAGGGTGCAGCGACTAATTGATCTGCTATGATTTGACCCTTAACAGACTTCTGTCCTATGAAGGTGAGATCAAACTCGCTTAGAGCAAGAACCCACTTGGGTGTGCGACCCAATAAATAAGGTCGACTCATGAGATATCTTAAAGGATCATATTTGGCAATGACATACGTTTTTTGGCTAAGCATGTAATGTCGTAATTTTTGCGTAGCAAACACGACTGCTAGACATAACTTCTCTAACGCTGTATAGCGGGTTTCATAACTGATGAAGGTGCGGCTAATGTAATAATTAGCACGTTCTCGTTTTTCATCATCAAGCTGAGCTAACATAGCTCCTAAGGCAGAATCTGAAGCAAAAATATATAGAAGAAATGGGCGATCAGATTTAGGCGGTGAAAGCACCGGAGGGTTAAGGAGATATTGCTTGAGAAGTTCAAAAGCTTCTCTACATTCTGTGTCCCAATTAAAGCGGACATCCTTCTTAAGGAGTTTAAGAAAGGGACCAGTTTTGTCCGCTGACTTATCAATGAAGCGACGGATAGCTTGAAGTTTACCTTGTAAACTTCGTAATTCAAATATATTAGTGGGTGCGGGCATATCAGTGATAGCCGCAATTTTGAGAGGGTCAATTTCGATACCACGTAAAGAAACTAAAACCCCTAATAACTTGCCGGATTTAACTCCGAATATACATTTTGCTGGATTTAATCGAATGAGATATTCTCGTAATCGATTAAAAACTTTTCTTAAATCGTCTAAATGATGATCTTCAATAAGAGAGCGCGCTATAATATCATCTACATAATCATGTAGGATATCATGCATCATATCATGAAAAATGTAGGTCATAGCCCGTTGATAAGTTGCACCGACGTTCTTTAAGCCAAATGGCATCACTTTCCAGCAAAAGGTACCCCATGGGGTAATAAAGGCTATTTTCACCTGGTCTTCGGGAGCTATCCTGATCTGATTATAGCCGGAGAATCCGTCCATTAAGGACATCATCCCACTCCCAGCAGTGAAGTCAATAATTTGATCCATATTTGGAAGAGGAAAGTCGTCTTTAGGGCATGCAGCGTTAATATCTCTGAAATCTGTGCAAACCCTAACTTTGGTGGCTTCTTTCTTGGTGATTGGAACTACATTGGAGATCCATTCAGCATAATCAATAGCTTGTATGAAGATAACATTCAGGAGTTTTTCTAACTCCCCTTTGACTAGCAGAGCCACTTTGGGATGCATTTTTCTAAGTTTTTGTTTAACAGGTTTAGCATCCGGATGGACCACTAGATGGTGCATGACTACAGAAGGGTCTAAACCTGGCATATCTTCATATGTCCAAGCGAAGACATCTTCATACTCTTTAAGAAATGCTATGTATTGTTTTTGTTTTTCTTGACTTAGTTCTGCTCCAATGTTGATTATGTGAGGGTTGTCCTCAGTTCCAATATTAATTTTAATGACATTTTCTACCTCCATGTGTAGATCTCTTTCAAAATTAGGTGGGGCGGGTGAAACGCCCAACTCTTGTAATTCTTGTAAAGTTAATTTAGATAATTCGTTATGAGGGTCAGTGGCCTCAAGTTGAGCTATGGTTGGTATAGAACCATCAAAATAAAACCCGTTGTACAACATCTCTTCAACAGAGACATCATGGAAGATATCTCCTTCCAACTCTTCATCGGGGTCGACAATCATTTCAGGGTATGCTATGGATAGCATGTTGCATGAAAATGATGGATTTTTAAGAGGCAAATCAACATGTCTATCCAAATAGTCTTGATAGCATATGAGATGATCATCATCCTCAAAAGGAAAAGGTTGACCCTTACTAGGTAATAGGCCCACACCACATCGGGCGAGGCCATGGTTCTACCTCGAAAGGTTCTTTCATGCCATTTTGGAAAGGTCCTAAGCCTTTCCCTTTATATCCCATTTTAAGCATCATGGGTTTAGCTTTAATATAATCGTTGGTAAAATAGCACCGAGCATATCCATCATGATGGGTTTTGATATTATGAGGGATTCTTCCCCAGTCATATCCTTTGTAAATGAAGGCGCAACTCCCGACTTGGTAAGTACTTCCCATAGGTTGTGGGAGGCCCAAAGTACGAGGAGATGGCGGCAATTGATTTAAAAGGTTTGAATCTTGCATGAAAGCATTCATTTTTTCTGATATTAAGGTTGTAGATAAATGCGGTAAAAGATCATCAAAAAGGGCATAAGATGTAGAAGGCTTATTACCTATGTCTTGAGATGTGGAAGGTATGATAGATGTGTCTATAGGTTTTGAATTTATGGGATTAGAACTTGAAGAATTGGTTGTAGTTTTAAGAGCTTTTTGAAGTTCTACAGTAATTTGTTTAGAAGGTGGTTGATCTATATGGGAAGATGAAGTTAATGGAGGAGGAATAGATGAAGTGATGGGTTTATATTTCACGAGTTTTAGATGAAGAAGAACTAGGATATGTGGATGACGGAGCGGGGCAAAATTGCACTCCAAGCTGGTTCCGCCAATGCACACATATCAAAAGGTCTAGGGTCACCATGAATAGTGACCAACTGATTTTTAAACTCAAACTTAACACATTGGTGTAAAGTTGATGGGACTGCTCGCATGGCGTTAATCCAAGGGCGACCCAAAAGTATATTGTACGATCTTTGGGCAATGTACAATAAACACGATTGTTTCTAGGGTTCTAGGGCAAACTTGCAATGGGAGGGTAATGACTCCACACGTTTCTTGTGTTTCGTCATTAAAGGCTTTGATAATCATATCGAGTCTTCTTCATTTCATCACTTCTAAAACCAAATCGTTGGTAGAAGTCAAAGGTGCGAATGTTTAGAGATGAGCCATTATCAATCGGGACTCGTTTGATGACTACATCCCCAATTAAAGCTGTAATATACAAGGGATTATCCTTGTGTAAAGTGTGTTGTGGGATATCTTTATCCCGAAAGTCAATACAATCAATCTCTCGCGTGATGATAGTATTGGCCATAGCTTCAGAGTTGGATGTTTTGAGGTACCATCATCCGGCTCAAAGTAAGCATCAATTCATCCCTATGGGTGGGAGAGGATCTTAATAAATCTAAAAGGGAGATTACGGCGGTGGTATTAGACAAGCTGTTCATTAATGTCTGTAAGGGGGTTTAGGTTGAACAATAGGAGCATTATTTCCTTTATTAGGATTTTTCAGAACAAATGGAGCTGGTCCATCGTTATGGTTTGGTTCTTGTTGGGGATTTTGAGCTTGTTGTTGGGTGACGACTCCGATGGTACCTACAATGTTATAGTGACGACGTTGAAACGGTCTCGGTTGAGAGTTTATGGCTTGTTCATAAGGAAGGACTTCATTAGAAGAAGGTCGAGTAGTGACTCTTCTAGGAAATGGTTCTTCTGGAACATTAGCATCTGTGATAGGTTGAATAGGATCTGATTCGTTTTCAGAACTATTCGATTGAATGGTGTCTACTTCACTTTCACTATCTGACTCTATATCGCTAGAATCAGAAGTTTGAAAATTATGTAAGGGCCTGGTTGTAACCAGGGATAAGGTTGTGTCGAATGTGTGAGAGTCCTGAACAGGTAATTGCCCGCTAATGGTTCCTACATATCGGGTAGGAGGGGGAACATTATGATGTTCAATTTGATTAGCTACCTCTTTACCATGTCTTGGTAAAGGGTGTTGAAATATGTCTAAAGTTTGATTGGCATTCGATTTTGATTTTTGGGAACAGTATTTTGAGTATTATTAGGAGGGTTTTGTTTAGGTTGGAAGGCTTGCACTTCCATTTCATTATTGTCAATCAAATCTTGTATTTTATGTTTCAATCTCTTACAAGCGTTGGTAGAATGTCCAGGACCTCTATGAAAATCACTGTGCAAATCAGCTCTATATCCGGGTATGCTTGGGTCGGGTTCTCGGATAGCTGGCAGTTGGATTAAACCTCTTTCAAGAAGTTGAGGTAAAATAGTTGATAAAGGTTGGTTTAATCTAGTGAACTCTCGAGGAGGCTTATCGGGGAGGTTTCAAGATGAATTTTTCTGTTGTTTTTGTTGCATTGACATTAGCAACATTTTTGCTGTCAGTGACTCCATCACCGACAACTCTGTTTGTTTTTATATTGATTTCTAGATGTTTTCTCATCATCCTTCTTTCTAAGTTGGCCTCTCCTAATGAGGGCATCTTCTACTCTTCGAGCTAAGTCTATAGCTTGATCGAAGGTAGTCAAAGTAGCTATTGATAGTTCATAAGAAAGTTGTTCTTGTAAATTGTTAATGAAAATGTCTAACATTTCCCTATAGGGTAGCACAAAGTGCAGTTTTCCTATCAATTGTCTCCATCTTGCTAAGAAATCAGCAAAACATTCGTCTTTATCTTGTTTTAAATTGTATAGGTCTTTAATAGTTACATGCCTCTCGATGTAGGCACTAAATTGATGAACAAATGACTCAATTTGTTTCTTCAAAGTTTCTTAAGGAATGAGTGGGCAATTGATAATACCACTCTAACGCCATTCCACCTAAACTTTTGGGGAACATTTTTAGTAATAGCAAGTCGTCATGCGATATGTCGTGACATGCTATCCTAAACATGCGAAGATGTTCTATGGGATCTTCGGTTCCTTTATAGATAGGCGGGACGGGCATGGGAAAATGTTTAGGGTATGGTTGAGCTACCACTATGGGATCCAATGGTTGGCTACAAATCTCTCGATAATTATACGAGGGACGGTAGGGATCTATCTGGTCCATACGTGAAGCCAATTGTTTCACCATAGCTTCCAAACTACTAGTTTGCCCCCATATTGATTCGGTGGGGCATTGCCATAAGTGTTATGGGCGTAGGATGGAGGAACATGCAGATTAGATGCCATGTTACTATTGTGTAAAACATTGGTAGGAAAAATATTATGGAGGAGTTTTGAAGTTGGATTGTGTTGTATTGTAGATTGTTGAAAGTTTGTATTTGGCTTTGTTTTAGATTTTTGTCTATTTAAAGCATTTTGCTCAATAGTTTGGAGGAAGGAAGTAGTGAAGGGAATTTTCTTTTGTGCGGGAGTGATTTTAGGTTGAGTAACAGGTTGCTTAGGAGGTTGGGTGACCTGTTGTTTGGTCATGGCTTGGGCTATAGTGACCATATTCGCATTAGATGGTCCACCCTTATCACTTTCTTGATCAATGAAAGACAAGGGATTAGTTTGCATATCAAGCGCCCGTTCTAAGGCTGTTTGAGCATCACTAATTTCCCCTTTATCAATACGGACTGCCACATTAAGGACGTCGATATGTTGATTAAGAAATTTTTGAAAATGTTCTGCGTTGTCAAAAGTGATGCCTCCATTTGGAGCTATTCTAGGGGATGAAGATTCTTTAACACTTCCTTCTTGTTCCTTATCTTCACCTAAGTCTTCATCCGATTGTCCTAGAGTTTCACCTTCCGGATTTGTATCTCCAAGAAGGACATTTGGGTTTTCAGTTGTATTTTGTAGCCAATCTTCTCCTTCTCCTAAAATTTCTTTACCATTCCTAAGTTTAGTCATGGTGCTAAGTTTTGATTTCAGCAAATATATATATATATATATATATATATATATATGCAACAAATTAAAAGGTATATATTTATATATACCTAATGCAATATTGTAAATGAAATGTTTAAGTTTTTTACTATGTTCTTTGATTTTTTTTTTTTGATTTTTAGTTTTTTAGTTTTTCTTTGAAACAATATAATAAAGACAACAAATGAAACAATAAATGCACACAATAATAATAAGGCTGAAAGTAGATGAACTAATCTTCTATGAATAACTTATGGATATCATTAATAGGTTCAAGTTGTTCAGGGGTCATGAAATGTTCTTCTTCAAATTGAAAGTTTTCTTTTAAGAATTTGATGAAAAGGGCTATGGTGATATTGTCTGTTTCAGATCTTTGGTTGATAAAAGTAAAGCTCATGGCAATACTCTCGATATAGCACAGCTCGCGGAACTCTATTCCATCTTTCCCTATCTGTGAGAACAACTTCTTGGTCCTCTACAAGGCCTAGGAATCGGTGTACAATGTCTGCATTCTCGAGGTATTCCTCGAAGGCTGAACAACTACGAAGATACTAAAGCTCTCCTATAGGCTAACCACCTATGGCAAGCTCTCTGAAGTTCATGATAGAACACTAATTGATGAGGATCCGGGATTCTATCCAAGACTAGCCTCTTAATCTGTTTAAGTTGTGTGGACCTAGATGAAATGATACTAAGTCTCTTGATAAGCTCGTCCCACAAGGATTGATTTCTACTTGTTTCGGGGATACTAAGGACAGAATTAACTTCTATGGCTGCTAATTGGTTTACTACGTTTATAGTAACTGCTAACCTCTTTTTAGGAGCTACCATCTAAACATGATTTTGAACCTTAAATGTTTTAAAATGCATCTAAGTTTTAGTTGTTCTAATTTTTTTTTTTTTTTTGTTTGCTTTTGCTTTTGTTTTCAAAAGGTTATGATGCATTTCACGTCGGGTTCACCAAAATGTATCGCTCCAAAATTTTCGCATCCCTACCTTCAGGCTATTGGATCCGCGCCCGGAAGGAGGATGGGAAAAGGATGGTGCGGTACCTCGGACGAGAGGACTTCACGAAGGTCCCGCCTCTCAAGGGAGGTGCATTTTGGTGATTTTTCGACGGATGGTGGGTTCACCAGGAAACATTTGGCGGCAGTTTCCACGCCTAGGTTTTGGGAATGAGTTTTGATGAGTTCGTTTTATTTTTAAACATTCATCCTAGGTTTGGCCGAATGATTCTAACTTAAACTACATGAAAATGCAATTTAAATGAATACGACAAACGAAAAGAAAGTAGAAACGAGAGAATTTGCGGGAGGCCAAATGAAGATTACACGATCCGGAAGTCGATGAAGTTTCGATTACTTGTAGCGATCTGGATCGTCTGCAATTCAACGGGATCGCCTTCAATTTGATAAAATCGTCTAAAGCGACGGGATCGTCTGCAATCCGATGAATTCGTCGGACGAATTCATCGAGAGACTGCAAAACGACAAACGAGATGCGAAATACAAGAAATTCTATTTTGTAAACGGGGGCAAACTATATGAAAAAGTAATATGAGTATTGAACAATATACAAGAACAAAAGTAAATGCAAATCAACTGTGTTTAGATAGCGAGAATATGATCTTAATATGCAAACTAGACAAAATGGGTGAACTCCGGATGCAATATAGTATAAAAGCTGAATAGACAATCTAATTTATAGCATAAAATGACGAGAGAAAGAGAAAGAAGAGCAAACTCCAGGCACTGATTGCCTCGATGTGTGCTGCAGTCGAAATCGTCTCGCATCAGAACGAGATCGTCCCGAATTTGATGAGATCGCCTCCGATCTTGACAGGTTCATCGATTGCGATAGATGCTGGCTTCGGCTGAAAACCAGTGGTGTACCTACAATAAAATTAATATAGGACTAGTGCAAGAGCAAATTTGAAGTGTTTTAGCGCATAGGGAGTTGATTTACATAAAAATTCAGCCAGGGGTTGGGGAAGGAAAAGTTTTAGAGTTAAATAGGCATAGGATAGTTGTTGGGAGGTTGGAGATCATCCCAATTTGGGAGATCTCCAACGGGGAAAGGGTCCCAACGGCGCAGACACGCTTCTGCCCGGATTGGAGACCCGTTGGAACGGATTCCAACTATGCAAATTTAGTTTTGCGACAAAATCGTACGGACGTTCTAGTCCAGACGAAATCGTCAAATGCAGGGCGATATCGTACGATCGGAGACGATATCGTCAAACGGTCAAAACAACTGCTAAAAATGGCGCAAAAAAAGAGGAAACGGGTTTCTCGGCGGTTAACGGGCGGTTTGGGAGGTTAAATTTGAATTTAAATTTATTTACTAAGGTGAATGTAATTATTCCAATTTTACTGCGCCAATTTTAGGGTGCTATAGGTGCATGCTTTTTGCTTATGTCAATTACAAATATTAATAATCCACAATACACCTTATTACTCCTTTTCAACACATAATAATTACAAATATTAAATAATCCACAATACACCTTATTACTCCTGTTCTAAATTAAACATAAACAAAAACATTTACCCTTGATATTTAAATCAACAAGTCTAGCAAATTATTTCTTTTTCACATAAAATTTATAAAAAATTGTGTCCATACCTCAACCAATCAAGCCCAATGAATGCGAAGGGAATCGAACTCACCACCTCTGCCAATGTAGTGCCCTAGTAACATCTAGGTAGCCAGCTAGGCTACCCCAATGGGTAAGACCTACCATGCACAAGCAACTCAAATTTTCCCCTTCACTATGTCACTACAAAATGAAACACTATCTTCATCAACCAAAAAAACTCTGCGTGATTCGATCCTGCAACCTCTGGTTCGATAGTGCCTTAGCGCTAGCTAGGCGACCAACTGGACTAGCCACCCAGTTGGATTTCCAATTGCGGCACATTCAAGATAAAATTATTTTTCTCACTACCACTAAACTTGCTTTCCATTTTGTTCTTTTTATCTACATCGAATTTTGCATGGAGAGCATTCGAATAATTTTTCGCGTTCGAAACCCTAGTCTCAATGAAATATTTGTGTCCCTTTTATATGATTTTTTTCTTTATATCAAAAATGTCGGCGCATATATAATTTTCAAATTGTTTTATTTTCTCCATTAAATTTAGCATCTCCTCCCTTTTCAAACCTTTATATTATAATATTTTCAATATTATAATATCAATTATTTAAACCTTTGTCCCTTGCAATATAAACTTTTCTTTTTATCTCATTTAATTTAAACCTTTTGTCCATCTCTTTAATTTTTAAAACTCTTTGTCCCATGCAACTTTAAAACTTTCTCATTATAATATTTAAATTTAAAATTTAAATATTATAACCCTTTACTTGAATATTTTCTTGCTTTGCTATTTACCAAGTCCAATTGTTGTCTTAATTGATATTTTGTCCATCCGTGTAAACTTCTCATCTTTGAGGAATATTTTTGCCTTAAGTACCATGCACCCTTTGACATCAATGACAACTCAATATACTCAATATTTCCAACAATCTACCCCTTTTTCATTGATGAGAACCCTACAAAAAAAATTCTTTTTACTGCAACTGGATTCCCAAACTGCTCCCTCTGAGAAGCTGCTCCCCTCACTGAATTCTCTCCCCCTTTGACATCAATGGCAAAGGGCTCTTTGGGCCTAAAAATAAGACACTTAGCATAGCCCCCTCACAACCTCCTTTTCTTAAGGTGATTAGTTTTGAAATGAGAGTAAAGCTACTCCCAAATTACAATGGTCTTCTTCTTTTTCAATATTTTTTCAAACTTTTGAAGTCATACCTCTTTGAAAATTTTGAGCATCCTTTTTCTTACTTGTCTTTGGAAGTTTTGAAATTTTTTTCTACACCACTTTGCTCTATGTCCAAAATTATTGCAATTGTAACACCTGATGTTGTAGTCCTTGAAAGGTGCAAATGAATTCTTGGTGAAGCTATAATAATTCTTACCATAAACCCTACAATGTCTAGATTTATGACCAAAATTATTGCAATTGAAACACATGATGTTGTAGTCCTTGGAAAGTGCAAGTGACTTTAAATTTCTCGTAATCATTTTTATCATGAATCTTGCAATGTATAGCTTTATGACCAAAATTATTACATGGGACACAATAACCTTGGAAGAAATATTCATCTTGTCTTGATCTCATAGTTCTTTCTTTGCTTTTCTTGTGATGGTCCCTATTCGTTAATGATTCTTTGTTTGCTTCCTATTTGATACTACCACTTCTCAACTTATCAATATAGGTCTTACGCTCTTCTTCAAATACCTTCTTTGATGCTTCTATTTATTTTGAGCTTGACTCCTCTTCTTGTACCTCTTGACCTTCATCATAACCAAGTCCAGTATTCATAAATGGAGATATATGTGTTTTGATAATATCATCCAAATATTTTGAGCTTTTCCTAAACTGATATATCTTATTATTGAATTTCTCAAGTCCCTTCCTTAGAATGTCAACTTCATGTTCTAGTCTTTCACATTCTAGTTCTTTTACCTTTAACTATTCATCCATACCTTATTCAACTTTATTTACCTCTTCAACCTTCACTTTTAAGTCTATGATATATTGTAGGAGCTTTGTCTTTTTTTCCTTATTCTCTTGAACTTGAGCCTTCAATTCTGAATTCTTCTTTCTAACCCTTTTCAATTCTCCAAGAGCAGCAATAAGTTCCTCCTCTATGTTAACCATGGTTTTTCATTTTTTGAATCTTTCTATTTTTCTAGGTCTTTAATCACAAGAGCATCTTCTTTCTCTTCTTCTTGGTCTTTGAAAACAAGAGCATATTCATTCTCTTCTATGGCCAAAAATAGGTTTTCTTCCTTTTCACTATCAGAGAGATTCTCATCATTGTCACTTGAAGCATTGCTTGCTTATTCAATATAAAAACGCTTATTGTGCCTTTGAAAGATCTTCTTCTCATGCTTGCCTTGACCATGCCTATTTTTCTTTTCATAATAAAACTTTATTTCCTTATTTTTCTTGTAATCCTTTTCTTCTTCACTGCTACTACCTCCATTTTATGGACAATTAGTTGCATAGTGACCAATGTTACCACAACTAAAACATTTCACAGTCTGAAAGAATTTGTGTTTTCTTGGACCCTTCTTATTTCTTCTCACAAATTTAGTCTCTTATTCACTAATTGATTCATCACTTGATTCTTGTTATTTATTCTTTTCCTTATTTTAAGCTTTAAATGTTGCCTCTCTTTTTGATGTATGTTCTTTTTCTATCCTCATCTCATAGGTTGTGAGAATTCCATGTAGCTCATCCATGCTTAAAGTTTTGATATACTTCATCTCTTCTATTGTTGAGATATGTGCATCATGCCTCATAGGGAGTGACCTCAATATTTTTTGAATGATATTTTCTCCAAGTCCACAGATAATGTTGACAACCTCATCAACACGAAGTAGATACATAGCAATATCTTCATCATCTTTCATATTCAAGTCTTCAAACTTCCTTTTGTATGTTTGAAGTTTTGCTATTTTGACCTTGTCATCTCCTTCATATGTTCTCTGTAACTTATCCCATATTTCTTTTGCTAAAGTACATTACATGACTTTCACAAACTCTAATTCACATAATCCACTCAAAATTATAATCATTGCCTTGGCATTATATTCATATGGTTTCTTACCACTTGCATTTGTAGGAGGATTTTTATATGGTATGAATTCATTTTCAATAGATTGCCATGTATCATATCCATGTGCCATCAAATAATTCTTCGTCCTCACACTCCAAAAAGTATAGTTAGTCCCATCAAACAATGGAGCCTTGTTTGATGAAAACCCTTCCTTGTGAGCCATGTGTGTTCCTGTAAGGTCTTCCTTAAAGATGTTAGTCTTTCATGAAGGAACCTGCTTTGATACCAATTGAAGAACACAAGCTTATACTGAGAGAGGGGGGGTGAACAGTATAAGATAAAAAATTTACTTTTCTTTCCAAAGCAGTATTATCCAATATTATCAATTGTAATAATGAAACAATGCATAGATCATCACACACATAAGAGACACAAATTTAATGTGGTTCACCCAATGTGGGCTACATCCATGAAGAAAATATTTCTTATAAAATTTCTCAACAAATCTCTTGGGAACCAAATCCCTATTACAATATTTATGGGCACCAACCCAAAGGAGACACCAATCCCCTATACTCAAGTTCATGGACCTCTATTTACAAGAGACATCAATCCCCTTTACTTTGGTTCATGGACCTCTATCCATAGGAGACACCAATACCCTTTGCTCTAGTTCATGGATCTCTATCCATAGGAGACACCAATCCTCTTTGCTCTGGTTCATGGACCTCTATCCACACGAGATACAAATAATTTTTGCTCTATTATGGACATCTATCCACATGAGACACCAATATCCTTTACTCTGGTTCGTGGAAATCTATCCACAGGAGACACCAATCCCCTTTGCTCTAGTTCAAATCTACTCCAAGCCTACTCACAAGGCTTGCTTAAATATGCTCCAAGTCTACTCGCAAGGCTTGCTCAAATATGCTCCAAGCCTACTCACAAGGATTTCTCAAATATGCTCACCAATCCTACTCTCAAAATCTGCTCAACCTACTCACAAAACCTTCTCAACCTGCTCAAAGCCTTCTCACAAGTCTTGCTCAAATTTGCTCATAAAACCTGCTCAAATATACTCAAATTTCCTCATAAAACATGCTCATAAACCTGCTCAAAATTTGCCTCAATCCTTCTCAAAAATTAGCTCACAAACCTACTCAATTCATTGCTCAAACCTGCTCACATATCCTACTCAAATCTTCCTCAAACCTTCTTAGAACTCAACTCACAAACCTACTCAATTCACTGCTCAAACTTGCTCACAGATCCTACTCAAATATACCTCAATGTTGCTCACATAAACTGCTCAAACATTCCTAATTCTTACATAGAAATAATTGTATATATCTTTCCCAAAAGTGCTTTCTTTGACTAAAGTAATTCAGACATATTCTACCAAGAATTATTTTTCTTCATGAACATATAGAGAATTATATGCATTAAAAATACTCAATATGTTCTTCTCACATTCATTAAGTATGTCGCTTTCACATGTCTCACATTCATTGCATTCAAAAGTATACTCTAGTCTAGCACTTGATAGTTGACCTTTTTATGTACTTCCAAAATTAATCAAAACCAATGCACATACTTGCTTCACAAAACTGGTCTATAGCCCTTACAAATTTATTCCCAATATCACTCAAAACTAATGCATAGATTTTCTTCACAAGATTGGTCTATAACCCTTGCTAGTATATTTTCAAATTCATTCAACAATAATGCACAACTTTATTCTCAAACCCTAGCACATATATTTCCAATTTCATTCAACAATAATGCACAACTTTGTTCTCAAACCCTAGCAAATATATTTCCAATTTCATTCAACATGTTCACCATTACTCCCATCTTCAATCAATCACTAATGCACATCAAATTTGCTTTCAAACCCTTGCACTTTTATTTCAAATTTCTATCAAAGCAATGCACACTCAATCAATCCCTAAACCTCCAACCATATGACATCAAATTACTTTCTTCAAATAGAAACCACCCTCTAGAAAGAAATTAAATCACCATACCTCTTAGATCTTCCTTAAAAATGATAAGCTTCCAAACCTATCTTGACAAAATAATTCTCCCTTTGATCCTTCAAAAATCTGGTTAGTGATTTTCAATTTCTAGCAGAGATAGAAAATCATCCATTAAAATATTTCCCAAAATGTCCACAATAAATTCAAAAAATAATACCTTATTTATCCTCTTTAATTTCTCAAAATAAATCTCTCAAAAACTCTTAACATTCCTTTTTTCTATAAGGTAAAATTACAATTAAAAATAAACCACATCACACTTTATTACTCTTTTTCAATACACAACAATTACAAATATTAAATAATCCATGAATGAATGAAGGATTTTAATTACATCCACGAGACCCAAATATGGTCTATGGGACCTCAAATATGGAATTACAATTACTCAAATCATATCATATGATCTTTAATATCTTTGAGAAGGTTGTTCCTTCTCCTGCTGATTTGTGTTAGCAATTCTCCAACTTTTTTTATTTTACTGTCTTCAAATAAATCTTTAATAAACTCGTTCCCAAGTGTTTCTTTGTATTTGTCATGGATATCTGAAAAACTTGGGCATTTATAGATGAAGTGTTCCTCTATCTCTACTGCCCCTATGTTGCATAGAGTACATATCCTTTCTTCCCATTGTTATTTGGGCGTTGTCCATCTCCTTGTTTCACATCTAAGCCTATGAGAGCTAGTCCTTATCTGAGCAATGAGTATTTTTTCCTTCCACTTGATTTTAGCGCCTATATACACTTTTTCCTTGTGGTCATATGTTGGGTTAAAATTTGCAATATAATATTGTCTTTTCCTGCTTGCATTTTTCCACATTCCACTTCTAAACTTTTCATTCACATAATTTTTAATGTCTTTGTTGACATTTGGGCATTCATTTATGTTGATTTCCCAACGTTTCATCCATTTCTGATTTTGTTTCATCCACGTATTCTTTCGCCTATGCAACTCTTCATCCCTAACTGCTCTAGGCCATCTATCATTTTTCATGTTTTCTATTTATTTCAAGTAACATAACATCTTGGTCATAGCAATTGCTTCTAAAGGGAACATTCCAATTTTAGCTAGAATAATTTCATAAGGGGTTGTGGTCTTAATTTTGAGAAAATACACCTTATTACTCCTTTTCAACACACAACAATTACAAATATTAAATAATCCACAATACACCTTATTACTCATGTTCTAAATTAAACATAAACAAAAACCTTTGCCCTTAATATTTAAATCAACAAGTCCAACAAACAATTTATTTTTCACATAAAATTTATACAAAAAATTTATCCATACCTCAACCAATCAATCCTAGTGAACACGAAGGGAATCAAACTCACCACCTTTGCCAACGCAGTGCCCTATCAACAACTAGGCAACCAACTGGGCTACCCATGTAGGTAATACCTACCATGCACAAGCAACTCAAAGTTTCCTCTTCGTTGTGT
This sequence comes from Wollemia nobilis, assembly GCA_028583015.1. Classification (NCBI taxonomy): domain Eukaryota; kingdom Viridiplantae; phylum Streptophyta; class Pinopsida; order Araucariales; family Araucariaceae; genus Wollemia; species Wollemia nobilis. The sequence goes on from JAQPPZ010002068.1 coordinate 5,110,571, forward strand.
CGATGTCAAACAAACTACTATATCTACAAACAAAAAAAACTCTGTGTGATTCGATCCTGCAACCTCTGGTTCGGCAGTGCCTTAGCGCTAGCTAGGCGACCGGCTAGACTAGCCATCCAGTTGGATTTCCAATTGCGGCACACTCAAGATAAAATTAGTTTGCTCACTGCCACCAAAATTGCTTTCCCTTTTGTTCTTTTTATCTGCATCGAATTTTGCATGGAGAGCATTCAAATAATTTTTCGTGTTCAAAACCCTAGTCTCAATGAAATATTTGTGCCCCTTTTATATGTTTTTTTTCTTTATATAAAAAATGTCGACGCATATATAATTTTCAAATTGTTTTATTTCCTCCATTAAGTTTGGTGCCTCCTCCCTTTTTAAACCGTTATTTTATAATATTTTAAATATTATAATATTAATTCTTTAAACCTTTGTCCCTTGCAATATAAACTTTTCTTTTTGTCCTATGCAATTTAAACCTTTTTTCCATCTCTTTAATTTTTAAAACTCTTTGTACCATGCAACTTTAAAACTTTCTCAGTATAATATTTTAATTTAAAATTAAAATATTATAACCCTTTGCTTGAATATTTTCTTGCTTTGCTATTTACCAAATCCAATTGTTGTTTTAATTGATGTTTTGTCCATCCCTGTAAACTTCTCATCTTTGAGGAATATTTTTGCCTTAAGTACTAAAGAACACAAGCTTATACTGAGAGGGGGGTGAACAGTATAAGACCACTTTTTACTTTTCTTATCACAATTAATATTATGCAATATATCAATGGTAATATCAACAACGAAACTAAAATAGTGCACAAAACATCACACACACATGAGATACCAATTTTACATGGTTCACCCAATGTGGGCTACTCCACGGAGAAAATATTTCACTAAAATTTTCTCAATAAATATCTTGGGAATCCTTTCCCTATTACAATGTTTATGGACCTTTGTCTAATGGAGATATCAATCCTCTAAATCAATTTCACGGATCTCTATCCATAGGAGAACTCCTTCTCCTCAGCTCTAGCTGGTGATCCTCGAGAAGACTACTGCCTCCACTGCACTGGATTGTGGATCTCTCCACTGAAGACTCTTGTCCCCACTTAGAAGACCTATCCTCACTATCCTAGTTTATGGATCTCTATCCACTAGAAACTATTGTCCTCTCTGCTCTATCAACTCCAAAGATTTATCTCAAATCTACACTAAACACAGTCCTTCGGTCTAGCATAAATTTGATCAATATCTATATTTGTTCTAGCACAAACCTATCATCAAATTTGCACTAAAATATGCTCCATAAGTCCACATAGAACTTGCTTAAATCTTCTCAACAAGTCCACTCAGAAGTTGCTCAAATCTGCTCAACAAGTTCACTCATAACTTGCTCAAATCTGTCAACAAATCCACTCATCAAATCTGCTCAACAAGTCCACTTAGAACCTGTCCAATCTACTCGACAAGTCCAATCATAACTTGCCCAAATATCCTCTATAAGTCCACACAAAACTTAACCAAATCTATATTGTAAGCTTCCACAAAAATCTCACATAAAATCAATCCACAAGTCTTCTCAAAGAATTGCCTCAAATCTGCTTAACAAGTCCACACAGACCTTGTCCAATCTCACAGAAACATGAATAGAATTTTTAGAGACTCAGTATGTTCTATACTCATCACAATGCTCAATTACTTTCAATCACTCTCTTAGAAACATAAGGAGAATTGTTAGAGACTCAATATGCTTCCAATTCAACTCAATGCTCAATCACTTTCTTAACTCAATTTAAAATATAGGATATTTTGTTATATGGAACTTGAGCAATCACTTCATACATCCACTCAACCAACTCTACTCAACCAATCCATTAATGAAACAACCCTTGCTCACAAACCCTAGTCCAAGCATATAACCACTAACTCAAAATGTTTCCAATAATGCTCAACAACTAATATCACATAACAATGATATTCATATTCTTTTCAAACCCTAGTTCAAGTTCTTTGCATGACAACCCACTTCAAAAATAATGCTTATAAAATAATCTTCACATAATAATGATACTCATGTTATTTTCAAACCCTAGTTCAAGTTCTTTGCATGACAACCCACTTCAACAACAATGCTTATAAAATAATCTTCACATAACCAATGTCTTCAACAACAATGATTATTAAACAAGGTTCTAATCACAACTCTTTATTCCAAAAAACCTTGATGCATTAACTCAAACACTCTCAAGAGGAAAACCTTAATCAAGTCGTTTTCACTCCAAACTTATTTTTCAGAAAACCAACCAATCAATTTTAACTTTGGAAATTGTGCACATGCCTTTTTCTTGATGATGAAGGAATCTTCTAAATCTGCCAAAAACTCAAACACTTCTTGCCAAGATCAAATAAATTATAATGTGATTAATTTCCTCAAATTACAATGCAAACATTAAAACATACATACACCTTATCACTCCATCTTTAATAAAAAATCATCAACATTTACAAAAAGTAAATGACCGCTTACACCTTATAATCCCCCACTAATATTCAATGCACTCTTCTTTTAAAAAACAACCCAAGAAAAGAAGCTCCCTTTATCCTTTTAATATTTCAATAAATCAATATGCCAAAATATTTTATTAAAATGAAACTTAACACCTTATTCCTCCAACTAATCAAAAATCATTTCCAACTAATAAACCTTTCATGCACCCTTTTAACTCCACACTTTAGGCATCATACAAAAATTAAACTTCAAAATTAATTACCTTGCCTTGGAGGGGATTTGAACACACAGTGCAGCCTCAACCTGTGCCCTAGCCATGGCTCCTAATGCCGCGCAAGCTAGGCACTTGCTTGGGGATAAACGAGAACCACGTGCTCAAAACCATCCCTGCTCGCCTTGCGCAAATGTGTGCCTTCCTTGGCACTCACCACCAATGCAACTACAATAAAAAAAAATGCTACCATCGAGTTTCAAACACAGACCTCCTTGCACCTAACATTGTCCTCTTTGCCACTAGACCACTTGCCTCATTGGCGCTTGGTCTTTTGGCGCAAGTCCCCTTGATGTTATTCGCTGGTGCTTAAACAAAAATATTTGTTGCTCTTTCTTCCTTACAAATTCAAAACACTATTGCACGCTTCAATCATCGAGCAAAAGGATAATATCAAATGCCTTTAAGGCATAGCTTATATATCAAATTTCTTCCTCCATGCATGACATCGGCACTTGATTTACCCTCAACAATTTTTGGACGTCGACGCTCGAATTACCTTTGGAGCTTTATTAATTTATAATTAATTCTTTAAACCCTATGGTTTTATTTAAACCATCTTTCACTTTGCACCTTGGTATAAATAATATTTATTTATAAAATTTAAATTCATTTTGAATTTAAATAATTTATCAAATAAATATTAAATCTCCCTTTAGATTTTAAAATAAACTTTCTTGGGTTTTTATGAAAACCATTTAACTGATGCTTCCACATAATATTTAAAAATATTATGGGGCCCTTTGCCTTTAACCTTTGCAATTTTCATCTTGACCTTTGACATTATTAGAAGCTTCTTCATGAATATCAATGACAACTTTGATAACTTGTTTCTTGACAAAATTCTGGATATTAATGACGACTTCCTTTCTTGACATCAATGACAACTTTGACTTGATGACTCAAAATGTCCAACAAGTACCATGCACCCTTTGACATCAATGACAACTCAATATACCCAATATTTCTAATAGAATAAAATTAAATTGATTAGAATTATTCTTCCAATTAGATTTAGCCATCTATGGGACCACATATTCAATCTTTGTATTACTTTGTTGAGGATATTTTCCCATTGCTTTTTGGAATGCTTTCTTGGGGAAAATTGGAACCCTAAGATACACAAAAAATTCTTTGGATTCACCTAGTTTTAATCCAATATTTTTGGCAAGTTTCCTCCCAAAATCTACAGAGCAATTGTATTCATAAAAGATAAATTTACCATAATAAATATCAATTCCTGTTGCTATATAGATTTTTTCTAATATTTCATATTCTTGGATTTCTTAATAGATGCTTGTCCCATTAACATAGAATCACCCATAAATTATAGGTGGGTGGTGTTTACTACATTTGAAGTAATTGATTCTCCTTCAATTTGTCCTTGCGTTCTTGCTTGCTTGATAATATTGCTCAATACCTCAACCATAATGACATATAAAGTTGGTGATAACATACAACCTTATCTTATGCCTCTAGAAGAGTTGAAAATATCATATGGTCCTCTATTGACTAAAATTGATAATGTGCTAGATTTGATGTAGCCTTCCACCCATTTTACTCACTACTCACAAAACCCTATTTTGTAAAGGACCATTACGAGAAATTTTCTCTTCAGTTTGTTCTAGGCTATAACAAAGTCAAGTTTTATCATCATTATTCTTCCCCTAGGTTTAACTATAGAGTGGATTGATTATTGTGCAATGATAAATTCATCTAAAAATTATCTTTCTTTAACCACTTTTCCTTGCTCTTCTGATATGATTATAGGCAACCATTTTTCAATCTACTAGCCAATAGTTTTGAAATTACTTTATAGGAAAATTTCCATAGAGAAATGGTTCTAAATCTATCAAACTTACTTGCCTTATCCTATTTTGGGATAAGTGCCAAGAATGTTGAATTTATTAACTTTAAAAAATTCTTCTTATTCTTGCTTCTTCCACCATTGTTGTTAGATCCTTATCTATAATTTTCCATGATCCTCCAAAAAAATGCTTGAAATCCATCTAGACTTGAAACTTTTTCTAGCTTAAATAAATGCACTATCTCTCTTATTTTTCTATGTTGAATTCATTATATGATTAATAATTTCTTGTGTGACTACTTATGTTAATTCTATCACTTCTCTCTAGATTTTTTCTCTATCAATGTTATCATCTAATAATGTGGTTTGAAAATAATTCCTTGTAGCATTTCGTATTTCATTATCCTCTATCGTTTCCTCCTCATTGTCTTGATTAATACATGATATATGATTATTCATTCTGTAAGTAATCAAGGCTTTATGGAAAGCTCTCCTCCTCAATCCTTTCCATTTGTGTAATCAACTTCGATTTTCCATATCTACTTTAATTTGTAATTATTCCATTTTATGTCAATTTGTTTATTTTTTCAATCTATTATATATATATATATGATTGGTATAGGGGTTTTGGAAGGATCTTGTAACATTTTACAATAAAGAAGTCAAGTCGAGGAACACTCCATAGGATAGATGAATCAAATTAAAACAAACAACCATAAAACATAGACCTCCTGAAGCAAAAAGGAAGCCCTCTCAGGGCCACTGAGGAGGAATAGAGGGCCCACACAGGGATTGGAAATAGAACACTTCTCAGAAACCCACTCAGGAGTAGAGACAAAAATAGAGAAAACCAAAAAACAAAAGCCTCCTATAGTAAAAAAGGAAGCCCTCTCAAGGCCACAGAGGAGGAACAGAGGGCCCACGCAGGGGCCAAAAACACTCTCAAAAACCCATGTAGGGGCAGCAACAAAAGAAGCCAAAAAATAAAAATCCCACATAGGGGAAACCAAGGAGAAAGAGGTAGAGTCCAATAGGATAGAGATCCACCAGGGAACTACAAACTCTAACTATTCATTTTTTTGACTACATCACACCCATTAGCCCCCACCAGACTTTTAAACTCCTCCAGGATCTCAAATTGATCCTTGTACTCATCTAGGAGGGTCTCTTCCTAAGAAAGCAGGGAGGAAGTCATCCTGGCCACTCTTCCCAGGGCCTTCATGATGTTGTGGAGGTCCTGGAGGTGGCCTCTTTAGATATATTGGACCAGCAGGACACCTTGGAAGCCAAAAGGGGAGGCGGTTTGGTGGAGGTGCCCTCAAGAGGGTGGCTTTTCTTGGGGGTAGTCTCTTGCTTAACCTAAAAAGATAGAGAATCATCAGAAGCATCATTATCAACCATAATTGGGACCTTGCGCTTACCACTACTAGATTTGGCTCTGGTGGAGCGACGGGTGCCTGGTGTACCATCCATCTTGGTGTCAAAATCGAGTGTCTGATTAGTTCTTGGGGATGCAAAAGTGTCTCTACCAACTGCTCTAGTGTCATTCGTAGGTCCCAAAACCACCACTCCCATGGCCCTCCAAGTTTTATGCTCCAAAACATAGCGGTACATCAGCAAATGCAATCCTTGGTGCAGAGGAAGAGAAGAGACTCCTCTCTTGATATTGAGGACTAATCTTTCAATAGACCGAAAGAGATACTCTAGTATGTTAATTATCTTCTTTCCCCATAAATGGTTGAGGAAAGCAAGGTGGAAACTTTGCAGCACTACACTAGGACTATCCAAAGTGAAATATTGAAGGACAATCACCATTACCACATCCCAGGGCTTTGGAAGGGTATCTCGTAAGATGCCACCTTTGTCCCTACCTAAGGATTCACCATGGTCTTGGAAGAGGGTCAACTCACCCTGGAGCGAGTGCTTCTCTCGATTAATGATTTCCCCCTCATTCGAGATCCCCATGATTTTTGCAAGGAGATCCATAGTTACAGTAAAGCTCAAGCCATGGATGAAAACATGCCCTCCATCCCACGTTTGTACAAACTCTAGGGATAGGTCAGGGTCATGGCCTTGAAACAGTTGGAGGAAATTGAGTAGGCCATGATCATAGAAAATATCCTCGACCAAGGTAGTTAAGTGGAGGGTAGCAGGTTCGACTTTAGCCATCAGAACAGGGCTAGGCTAGAGGGAGGGAGTGGCAAGGGAAAGCACTAGAGCAGGTGTACTATGGAGGGGAGATAACACCACAAGGCACCAAAAAATAGTGATTAAAAAGATAGGGGATCCTACCTCGGCCCAACTCCACAAGCGATGGCACAAAACATGCTTGCCACGCTCCAGAAAAACATGAATCATGATTGAAAACATAGTGGAGGAAAATGACATGAATGGGTTGACGCAAGCAAAGGAGACCCAATAGGAAATCCAAACAAAAAATAGTAAGCACTGGGTGGAGAAAAAACTTTGCTCGATGGTTCAACATCGGATTCGGAAGCATTAGTTGTCAACACCTTTGAAAGAGGACTCCACTAGTAGTTTCGAGGACTAAACACATAGTCACTCGAGGTAACCAGGTGGTGATTACCAAAACTCTTGGCACAAGGATCAAAGAGAGTGGGGAGGTTGAGAAGAGCACCACCAATGAAGAGGGTGAATGAGGACCAAAACACCATAGAGGTTGCCACCTGTGATCGTTTAGATAAAGCATCATGGTGTTGACAAGAAAAGCCAGAGTGCCAAAGCCGCCTCATCATCACCTGGTGGTGGATGTGCCAAGTGGTCCCACCAACCTCCATAATTATGGGATAGTGACTAGTGATATGTCCTGACACATTACTCACATCAGGGATTCTACCACCCCAAACTTGATTTCTCAACCATGTGAAGGTTCACCCTATGAAAGATGTCAACACCATTGGTCTGTAATACCGCATTGATGATATGGTTAATTTTCATGTGAGTACTCCTAGAATCATGGCTCCCCTTAGTGTGACTGGTCAAATGATGAAAAAGGTGTGCATTATTCCACGTGGAGTCCATGAGGCTCCAACACCAAACCCCCTTAGTCTTGCTACTCATGAACTTCAATAGCATTGATGTCGATTAGAGATGGAGGGAAATCTCTTTTCCAGACAGTGAGACTCTGCTCAAAAATCCCCATATTCACTAGGAGATCGGTAGCATGATTGCCTTCATGGTAAACATGATTGAAGGTGACACTCATGAAGGATTGCATAAGACATTTGATTTCAGAGATCATGTTTGTAATATTCCAAGAAATAGACTAGGTTTCCGAGAGTAAACACTGGATGATGTTTTTGGAGTCACCTTCGACCAACACATTGGAACACTGCATGTTGTGGAGGAGGACAATACCTTGATGAAGTGCCCTGGCTTCCATGAAGTGACTAGACTGATGTCCTAGATTTTTAGCAAAGGCCAAAATGATGTTTCCTGTGTGATCTTTGAAAATTCCTCCAGCGCCAACAGACCCAGGATTTCCTTTGGTAGCTCCATCAAAATTTAGTTTGAGAAAACCTATAGGAGGAGGAGACCACTTGACCAATAACCGATCAGACTTAGAAGACTAGGTATGGAGGTTGCAGCTAGGAATATTAAGAGAAGAGGCCAACAAAGCTTTAGCATTAGGTTCAGAGTCACCATCATCATGAGTAATGGAAAAATTCTCAGTAGCAACATGAAGGATTTTGGCTAGCACGTACCGGGCATCATGTTTTGAATCATTAAAAGCATGGGAATTGCATTCATGCCAAATATCCCAGAGAAAGTGAGGAAGACAGAAGGACCAAAATATTTTGAGGTGAAATCCCTTGAAAGGATTGGGCCACTGAACACACAGGTCACTAAGGAGGGCAGGCGGGACCCAGGCAATGCCAACAGAGCAGAACAAGGATGACAGGATGGAATGGGAGAAGGGGTAAGATAGGAAGATATGGTGGGTAGACTCACAATCCTGGAGACACAAGTAACAATGATTGGGTAAAGAAAATCCATGATGATGGAGGTTTGGGATGGTAAGGATCCTATCCTGAACGACAAGCTAGAAGAAGAAACTTACTTTGGGGATGAGATGTTTCTTCCATATGAGCTTGGAAGGAAACCAAGGAGGGGAAGGGTTCTCAGTGAGGGTGTAGGCAGACTTGATAGTGAAAAGGCCATTGGAAGTGGGAGCCCAAAGGATCAAATCCTCGAAGGGTAAACTAGGAATGACATAGAGACGCAAAAGATTAGATAGGATGGAGGCAACTTGTCTTTGCTCACTGGACAGACCAATGACAGGGATCAACTTCCAGGATTTATGACTAGGGTGAAAGAAATGACATACCTTAGAACCGAATAGAGAGTCTATGACTGGTTTTAGGTAGATGAGGTCTACACGAGTCTGTAGAGGGTAGTCACCAAGCTAGAGATCCTCCCAAAATTTGATCTTTTCATTATTGCCTAATTTCCAATGAATGCCTTTCCTGAGAATCTCCTTAGATTTGAGGATGGAATTCCATGTTGTCGAACCATAGATGGGAGAAGGGTCCTCCAAGAAATTGGTGTTGTGCTAGAGGTATTTCACTTTCATGATGGAGACCCATAAGGAGTTCTCATTGGTAAGAACTCACCATCCTTGTTTGGCAATAAGGGCTAGATTCATATTATGGACCTTTTGAAGCCCAATGCCACCATGTTCCTTTCATGAGAAAACCTGGTCCCATGCAACCAAGTGAATACGTTGTTTCAGCTTTGACCCAGACCACAGAAAATTCCTTTGGAGTTGCTCAATTTTATTATAAACTTTGATCGAGATCCAAAATATTGAGAGGAAAAAAATTGGGATGCTTTGGAGGGTGGCTTTCACGAGGGTGGCCTTGCCTGCCTGACTGAGAAGGCTTCCTTTCTAGCTAGCCAATTTTTTTTGAATGCGATCAATGATAGAATTCTAGAGAGACTTTTTTGAGGGGCCTTCAAAGAGAGGAAATCCTAAATAGGTGGCAGGGAGCTCAGCAATGGTACACTCAAGGATAGCAACGATGTGGGCTTGGCATCTAGCAGGGGTGTTGATGAAGTAAACCTTGCTTTTATAGAAATTGACTTTTTGACCAGCAATAGCCTCAAAGGATAGCAGGATCGATTTGATAAAGTGGGCTTGGGGGACTGAGGCCAGGGTGGCCAGGATGGTGTCATCAATGAACTATTAGTGAGAGATAGGCTGAAGGGAGGACGTAGGCTTGAAACCAAAAATATCTCCTTTGGAACACACATAGTTAAGGGTTCTACCTAAGGCTTCAGCAACAATGATAAAAAGGAATGGAGAGAGGGGGTCACCCTATCTTAAGCCTTTGAAGCTCTTGAAATAGCCTGCAGGAGAGTCATTGACCAAAATAGAGAAATTGGTAGTAGTAATACATTCCTTGATGAGAGCAATCCAATCAGGATGGAAACCAAACCTGGAGAGGACAGAGAATAGGAAACTCCAGGAAACTCTATCAAAAGCCTTGTTCATGTCAAGTTTTAGGAGAAACCCAACCTTACCACTTTTAGACACAGAATGGATAATTTCATGGATGGTGATAATGTTGTCTATGATGAGCCTCCCTTGGATAGAGCTACCTTGGTTAGGAGCAATGATGTGGGGGAGAATGGGTTTGAGTCTGTTGGCCAGGGCTTTGGTGAGGATTTTATAGAGGACATTACAAAGGCTGATGGGGTAGAAATCGGTAAGGGTACGGGCCTTGTTGACTTTAGGAATGAGGGCCAAGAAGGTGGAGTTGACATCTTCGAGAATCTCCTTGCACCTTTGCATATGTTGGATGGCAAAAACTACATCCTGACCCACAATGTCCTAGAACCGATGGAAGAATATGGGGGAAAAGCCATCAGGACCTAGGGCTTTCCCACCTTGCATGGAAAAAATAGCAGCATGGACTTCTTCAACCGAGATCGGTTTGAGCAAACTTTGATTATGATCTGACGTGACCAGCCTTGGGATGTTCTGGAGGAGGGCCTCAGACGTTTGATGATCACACCCAAGACTAGGGCCAAGCAATTCTTCAAAGAAATTGGTGGCTTCTTCTCTGATTTTAGAGATATCAGTTGTTACTTCCCCATTCTGTTGGATGAGCTCCTTGATTTTGTTGCACCCTCTGTGTCTTATGGTGGTGGCATGAAATAATTTTGTATTAGAATCTCCTTATTTAAGCCAGGTGACCCAAGATTTTTGTTTCCAAAATGCTTCTTCACTTTTGAGGATGTTGTGAAATTCGGTCAGAAGGGTCTTTTCTATGTCCTGAAGGGTGGGGTCAGGATTGCCCTACTGCATTGAGAGCTCTATGCTAGTGAGTTGAGACTGGATCTGGTGCTTTTTGTGGAAGATGTTTTCGAATACCTCTTTGTTCCATTGTTTTAGCTTGATTTTAACATATCGAAGCTTGTTGCTTACCTGGAAGACTAGAGATCCGGAGAACTTGCGAGACCACCATAGGGAAATCAGAGATTTGAGGTTTGGATCTTGAAGCCACATAGATTCAAATATAAAGGGTGACTTGAAGGGAGAAACCTAGGAGGAGTTATCCAGAAGTAGGGGATTATGGTCAGATCCAATCCTGGGCAATGATCACAGGATAGCATTACCAAACTTAGGGATAGCATTGGTTGAGATGAGAAAGTGGTCAAGGTGAATCTGGATGAGTTGGTCCCCTTTCCTATGGTTACTCCAAGTGAATCTTGGCCCCCTGAGATTAATATCCATAAGTTCATTATCATCCACAAATACTGCAAAGTGCTCATACGAATTACCAGTGATTTGGGATCCCCCTTTTTTGTTAGTGGGGAACAAAGGGGAGTTGAAGTCCCCTACCAACATCTAGGCCTCTGAAGAGAAAACTTCCCTGAGTTGGTTGAGAGAATTCCATAAGAGGCTCCTCCTAGATGGGGAGTTGGGAGCATAGATGTTTGAAAGGACCCAATGGTAACCATCCTCTTTGTTGAAAAACATAACATTCATGTAATTTTTTGCTATAGACAGTAGGGTCCCTTCAACTTTCGTAGGATCCCACATACATAGCAGTCCTCCTGAAGCTCCATTGGTCGAACTAAAAGATTCAGAATATTTCCAAATAAATTTTGAGATGCAAGTGGCACTCTGAGAATCTAGCTTAGTTTCTTGCAGCAAAAATATGGTGGGTCTTAAGTCTCTCCTCATGGACTTAACCAAGCATTGCTTGTTTCGACCATTGAGGCCTCTCACATTCCATGAGAGGATCTTCATTTAGAAACTCTTGAAGATGTTCTCTTCCCTCTCCCAAGAGGAAGGGGAAGTTTGGATCTATTTTCAACTAGTGTTTCCGAAGCTTTGCCCCTGAGGGTGAGCTGTGTGCCATTCACAATCTCATCCAAAGCTTCTCTATTTTTGATATCTTGAGTAGAGGGATGACCTCATTTTTCCCAGAACCCACATCAATGTAGAGCTTCCTTTGGGTTCGGTTAGGGGGAGGGCTAGGGGAGAAAGGATTGGGGGAGATAGGGATGCCACTAGGGGAGCCTGGGAGACTCTTAGGGGAAGGAGGAGGGCTATGGGGATGGATAAAGGTGGGATTAATGAGGTCAGTGGTGGCATCATCGATAAAAATGGGGGAAAAATGGTTGGATATAGGAATGGGTGGACTGTGAGGAGGAGAGAAAATGGGATTTGGTAAAGAAGGAGCAGTGAAACCCTTTTTTTGAGGTTGACCAATAGTACCAAGGGAAGGATGGGTCTCAATATGGGATTAGAAGGGGGGAGCGGTGCAACAAAAATAGAGGAGTGATGAGGAATAGATTTAGAAAGATGATGACCTTCATTAGAAGGTGGTTTTGGGACCTTAGGGCATTGGGAATGAAGATGGCCTTGCTTGGAATAGAAATCACAAAAAGTAGGTTTATTTTTGTATTCAATAACTTGGGAGAAGGTACAAACCTTTGAGATAAGATTGATCAAATATGGGAGGACCGAATCCAAATTTGCATTGATGCACATACGGGCCTGGATCATGCGGGACCCCGCTCGAGTGGGGGGATCGAAAGTGATGAGCTCTCCAATGTTCCTTGCAATACCTCAGAGAATATCTTCATTCCAAAACTAAACCGGTAGTCCTGGGAGATAAACCCAAATTGGAGCAGAGTTGATGTTCTGAGTAGATGGGTCAAAATCCACACCCCATTTTCGTAGGAATAATCCTCTTTGATCGAAGAACCATGGTCCTCCTATGAGGATTCGATGAGAATCAATAGGGTTGTTTAACCGGATAAAAAATAAGCCTCTGGGGAGCACGACTAGATCCATGGATCCTAAGGGCCACCAAGAGGAGTGGGCCCATTTACGAATAGATTCCATGTCTGGTCGTGAACCCAGGAATTTACCCACCAATGAGTTGGAGTTATGGGTAACCATGGATGACATGAGTTCACAAGGGATCTCGAGGTTACCATCAGAAGGATATAGATCAACCCTAGTCATTTTGGGTTGACTAGGGTTTGAGTTGAATTTGACCATATCTGCAAAGGACCTAGGAGCAACCTCTCCTGATCCACCTATCGCATCTCCCGTTTCTAGAGGAACAACTCCATTTGGTGATGAAACCTTTCTTCCCTGGTCCAATAGGGATTCTCGATCTGTCGATGTGTCAGGTCCTACCACTATGCCATAGCTGGAAGATCCTGATGCAGCTATCTTAGTTACCACCCCACGATAGAGTGATCCACTAGTGAGAAGAGTAGTGGGCCCGAAATCATATTTTTGCTTGTGGGCCACCACAGAGATTCCTTCCAAACCTTTTGGGTGGATAGAGATTTCCCCGATCTCTTTATTCGGACCATCTCCTTCTGACCTGATGCTACCTGTGACACCATCGATGCCATTGTCAGGGTTTTTGGTGCCATGATCGTTTCCATTGGAGCCATTGCCTTCATTTGCCTTTGTTGTTGTTGCTTCCATTTTCATCAACTACTAACATCAACTCATTGTAATCTATCACATATTTCTTTCCTCTTTTCAACTTCAATTTTCATTATGCTTTCTAGCTATCCTTTAATTTTATTCTTGATATGTTTCATTTTTCTATAGAATCTAAATATTGTTGTTCTTTCAACTTCAATCAAATTCCACCATTTTTTAACATTTTCCTGAAACTCCTCATATTCCATCAACTGAAGATTAAATTTAAACGACATATTTTTTGGAGGTTCAAAATCTTGCATCTTTAACAATATTGGTGCATGGTCCGATCTCACTCTAGATAGTATAAAAGACTTCATTTATACATGTATTCCAATATTGGATTCATCTACTAAAAACCTATTTAATATTTATCAAATTAAGGCTCCTCATCATCTTCTATTTGACCATGTAAAAATATAATGTTTTGGAATGATTTCTACCAGGTTCCTCCCTTCCATCATATCAAATACCATTCTTGAATTTTGGTTTAGACTCATAAATATTCCTTTCTTCTCCTCTAATTGGAGAATTAAACTAAATTCTATTATTATCTAATTTTCAAGGCTATTTGAACATCCATATTGCCATATTCTTTGCCAATATTATTTTTCCTATGATGAATGAGTGAGTCCATACACATTTGTCAGATGATATGTTTTCCTGGATCTCTAGCATTCCAATCATATTTGTATCCAATATGCATCTTTAACCACTTCTATGAACTTTAATTTTCTTCAAGTCTATATTGTAGCAATGCCTTCTGTCTAGCCTCTCAAGCCAATACATTCACTCTGGTATATATTAGTATTCTATACTCCTCCCATAGTTATCCATTCATTTTTTCTATCTTAGTTTCTTGAAGAAAAATAATATCGGGACTAGATTCTTGAATATTTCCCTTTAAGGTTATTTTTATTAAGGTAGAACCCATTTCTCTTATATGTCAAGAGAATATATTCATTTTCTCAGGTTGTGTAGTATAGCCCACCTTCTTACTTGTTCCTTCCTATCTACTTGGGGTATTTAATTATGCTATCTTGTCCTCTATATTGATTTACTTTTGAGATCCCTCCTTGATGGGTTTTTGTAAATGTTTACAATGCCTCTGACCTTATGGGTCTTCCTACCTTCTTCTTGGTACTTGTCCCACAATGTACCTGTGATTCTATTTGACTTAGGGATAGTATACCACCCTTCATTGTTACCTCATCTTCCATATTTTCCCCTTCTATTCCTTGTTTTTCTTCTCATTTTTTTGTTATTTCCTTTTATTCTTTTTGAACTTCTTCAATCGATTCAAACTCCTCACTGTTCATTTATAAATTATTTTCGCTCATTGTAATGTCTTCTTGTGGTTTTTCCTTCTCAAATACCTCAAATTGATCTTTCATTGACGTCTCTTTCGTTATTGGTACCCACTTTCCTTTAATATGTTTTTCTATGATACATTCATAAATCATTGATTATCCTTCTTATTTTCCCGTTCTTTCAATCCTTGTCTTGCGTTGCTTGGTAAATTACAAACATAATATATGTATTCATGGTAATGAATGCATTTAAATGATATTTACACATAATCTAGCTCTTGCTTCTATACTTAACCTCGTAGTTCAATTTCAATATGCTCTGGTAAGCCTTCCATTATGTTCATATCCACATATATTGTGGCATATGTGGTTAACTTTCAATATATTGTCATCTAAATTGTTTTAATA
Source organism: Wollemia nobilis (assembly GCA_028583015.1). Lineage (NCBI taxonomy): Eukaryota > Viridiplantae > Streptophyta > Pinopsida > Araucariales > Araucariaceae > Wollemia > Wollemia nobilis. The sequence goes on from JAQPPZ010002068.1 coordinate 5,125,865, forward strand.
AACCACCCTCAAGAGTCTCCTATTGCTTTAAAAGATTATTTCCATCAAAACTGATATGGGAAAAAGATATCTTAACTCATATTGGAATAAAGTTCAATTTTTTTTCTCTTTGATCAATTATCATCCCAGTAATTCATAATCAGTCCACTTCTTGCCATGGGACCTCTCTCGAAAATCATTTCCCTATATTTGGGATTGTTATATGTTACCAAAAAAATCCTCTTTGTACATATGCTATCTCTAGTTCTTGTAAGATTAATGGGAGCCAATTATTTTTAACCCAAGTTTCAATACCCTTGGTAGATGGCCATAGGTTAAAGAGATGACATATTAATCCACATGTGGTCAGCTTATTATAATCTTCTATGAGGTTGTGTTCATCAAACTTTATCTTTGGAATTTGTTCTTTTTTTTTTACAAATCCATCCTTTTTGGGGAAAGAAGAAATTTACATTTTCCTCTTCCTAGATTTAGTCTTTGCTTGTATTAATTTAGCATGTGTCCTTTTTTAATCTACCCTTAAAGATGAAGATCCTCATACAACCATTTTAGGAAACCTAAATTATTTATATTCTAATTGTTTTGTCTTTTTATTTTTTATACCAAATCTTGTTGTTTGTCCTTTGTTGTATGCAGGCCTCTTCTAGTGTATTCCAATCATTACAGTTTAAAATGTGGTTTTCTCCCATATTCTATGGTTCGGTCACACTTTTCTATACCTACCTTCCCTTTTTTCAAAACCATATGTCTAATATCTATATGCATACTTGTTAATTATAATACTTTTATATAATTTATTAATTAATTATAATATAATAAAAATAAGATGATTTAAATATTTTATAAATATTTAAAAAATTATGTGAAATATATATTCTTTAGACATTCACACTTTTCAAAATGTTTCATTGGAGTAATGATTATAATGTGAAATTTTGTGTGAGAGGTGCATTTAGTATATCACATATTAGGTGCTTATTGTTTGAAATTTTAAATTATATTTCAAAGTCTTGTGCTTTTGATAAAATATGAGAAACACCTCACTCAATTAATTCTTCACCAAGCAACCAATCTCCTATGAAGAAATCTCAACCTTCTAGAGACTGGAGATTTTTGACTATTATCCTCGACAATCCCACTCACCTTTAATGTTTAGAAATAATTAAAAATAAATTTATTATAAATTTGTTATATTATAAATTTTTGAGCTGAAAGTTTCAAAGTCAAAAATCATGTGAATTATGTTTAATAATCTTATCAGTTTTTGCTAAATAGAACCTAGCTAACAAAAATAAATTAATTGTCCTAGAGAAAAATAAATTAATTTAAAATACAATATTTATTGCCATCATTACATACTCACCATCACCACCATCATGATATAAGCCTTGAGATTTAATAATTAAATTAATTAATGTAAAATACTCACCATCACCACCATGATATAAGCCTTCAGATTTAATAATTAATCTCGTTAGTTTTTTTTTTTTCTAAATAGAGCCTCCCCAACATAAATAAATAAATTTAAAATACAATACATTTTAAAACAATGATTTGATTTAGAGGTGGTGATGTTCACGAAAATGACATCATATATCTTGTCATTATAACATCTCACCACCATGATGATATAAGCCGTTTGAGATTTAATAATTAATTAATTTAAAGTTATAGTTTAAACTATAGCGTGATGCATTTTGTTATTAAATGGGTATTACCTAGGCAAAACCTTCATTGTCATGAAATCCTTCTTGCCAATGCATGTGGGTTAGGTTGGATTTTTAAAGTCAAATACAAAAATATAAGCTAGGCAAAACCTTCATCATCATGAAATACCTCGTCCTAATGCATGTGGGTTAGGTTGTATCTTTAAAGTCACTGAAAATAAAATATAAGGTAAAATTAAAACACTATGTATTAAAAAACATTAATTGGAACATCGAACTATACCTAAACATCAATTAGGTCGTATTGTTTATTCAAAAAATAGAAGATACCATTAAGCCTAGACTTCAAAGAAGAATAAAACCAAGAAATTTTATATTTGCAAGTTGAATTTATAATATGAATCTGTCATGCTTTACATAAGCTTAAAGCGATTTACGATGAAGTTAGTGAAGATGTTTTTAATATGTTCAAAATCTTTTCAAACATATCATATTATATCTCTAAATTCGTATGAAAAGAAAAGAAGCAAAACAATGCCTTTCAAATATATAACTAAAAAATATATTAAAAATATAATTAAAAATAAATATATTAAAAAAATAATAGTGTTTATTAGATTTAATAATATTTAATAGTGTTAATAAATTTTGTATTTTAAGATAAGAATTATAATTGGAAGAGAAAGAAGTTTGATTAAGAATTGCAAAGCGTGGGTAAAAAGTAGGAAGAAAAGTGTGATCAAAAGGTGAATATCACTTCTTTTTGTTCTAGAATATAGGAGAAACTAAAAAAAAGAAAGGATTTATGTAAAGAAAATCTAGGTAACATGGCAAGAAATCGTTCTTGAAAGTTGCTAATAGAAGTAAGGATGCCTTTGTTGGAAGTATAGGTGTTCCAGTTAGCAATAAAAGAAAGAGCAAATCTATAACAAACCTTGTCTAGATAGCATAAACTATACTAGAAATGATTATCAAAAATGAAATGATTGAACATGATATAATGGTTCTTAAAAGTAGAGGGCTAATATGTAAGTTCCATGGATACTGGCTAGAGTGTTCAGAGATTCAAAGTTGGATCAAGTAAAAGTGGGGATTGAATTCAAAGTTGGATCAAGTAAAAGTGGGGATTGAAAAAGAAGATACAAGGACAATTGTGAGCCAGGAGGGAGTGCAAGACAAGAGCAAGTGCAAGCCAAGAGTGAGTGTGAGCCAAGACAGAGTGCAAGCCAAGAGCGAGTGCGGATCAGGACAAAGTGCAAGCCGAGAGTGAGTATGATCCAAGATGAAGTGCAAACTAAGAGGGACTACAAGTCAGGATTCAATCATGGTAGAAGAGCGACAAGTTCATTTGGACTGCATCAATGCTTCAAACCCTTACCACGAATGCATGGAATATTATTTCCAAAAAATTGTTGAAGCAAAGCAACGTTGAGAAAAAGAAGAGACATGGGCAATTGTGAGCCATGAGGGAGTGCAAGCTAGGAACGAGTGCAAAGCAAAATAGAATGCAAGCTAGGAGTGAGTATGAGCTGAGAGGGAGTGTGAACCAAGAGGGAGTGTAAGCCAAGAGCACTCCCCATTAGCTATTATGGAAGGAAAGTCATATTTGAAAGCTCTAATGGGAAGTCAAGATGACCTAGCTAGAAATCAGGATGCCCTAGTTGGAAGTATGGAGGCCCATGTTGGAGATAGTAGAAGAGCGAATACATGACAAGATCAATCTAGGTAACAAATGTTACACCAAAAGTATCAATGATGAGATGATTGAGCATGATATAATGGTTCTTGAAAGTAAAGGATTAATATGTAAGTTCCATAGATCATGGCCAAGGTTTTTATTGATTCAAAATTGAATCAAGTGGAAGTGGGGATTGAATTCAAATTATTCCGTGACTTTTCTTCCTAAAGGTTTTTTTCTCATCATTTTTTCCAATTAAAAAATTAGGGATAAAATAATGGTTGGTGGCCCATGGTTTAGGGGAAGAGATGCACTTTATTTGAGACCATGGAATGAATTTTTTTATTGAGACAAAAACTATTAAGAAACTTCCAGTGTGGGTTAGGCTTTTTGGATTTCCATATTAGCTTCTAAATAAGAATGCTTGAGAATATTGGAAATACCCTAGATATTTTAAAACCCTAGATATTCATCAAGGAGGGACCACTCAAATATGTGTTGCTATAGATATTTTAAAACCTTTGCCACGATCCATTAAGATTAAATCTGAATCAAAAGAATGAGATCAAGTAGATTATGAAAATATTGAATTTTGTTACCACAATTATTATGAGATTGGACACATGTCTAGAGTTTGCAAAGTAAAAACTATGAAGAAAGAGACTAAAAAATATAACCATGAGATAAACTTCAAGACGAAGCAATAAAATCATACAGTAGAACCTAGATCAGATCAAGGATATTCCACTTCAAAATAAGAGGTAAAGAAAGCCTATCTAAATCATAATTTGACAAGTTTAGAAGGAATCAAAGCTGTAAAAGAAGATGTGGAGATAAGTCCTAAAACAAAGAGAGCAAAATAAGTCAAGTTTATTCTAGGTAAATCATCTTCATTTTCTTCAAGTAGTATAGAATCCTCTCCAGGTAATAAAAGTGAAAGCGGTGAAGATGTTATCCCTTGCACTTTAAGGTTTCAAGAGCAGAATAATAAAGAAATGAGGTTGGAGGAAACTCATAACAATTTAGGGTTTTTAGGGCAGAATAAGAAGGCAATTGATATAGAAGAGCATCCTTGCACTTTAGGGTTTCTAGGGCAACATAAAGAAGATTGTGCTTTTGAGGTTATTCCTTGCACTTTAGATCCTTCAAAATAAGGTAAACCTAAAGATGATAAGTCTTACTATGAGTAGTGTGAGAAGATTGAAGAGATTGATGAAGATGAAAATATTGTTGGGAATGAAAAAAAGAGGAAGACCCAAGAAGCAAAAATAAAGAGAAAAAGAAACTCAAAGGGATATTGATATGAGAAAACAAGAGCAAATATCACAAGTGTTAACAAGAAGTGGGGTTAAACCCACAAATAAAAACAAAAAATAACAATGAAAATAATATCTTGGAATATTAGGGGAATGAATAAGAACCCTAAAAAAAGGTATTAATAAATTGTAGAAAGGAACCATAGAGTCTTTAATGAGTCTATCCATGATAATCAAACTATCATTGCCAAGATCCTATCCTTTGCCAATGAGAATGTGAACCTTATCCCTTTTGATAGTTGTAAACCTCATCTGTAGGAGACCACGATTACTCAATATTTAAGCTTAACCTTGTTAGATGAGTCTGTCCCTAGGGTAGTCAACCCCAAAGCCAATGTTAAGTGGTCTCCACCTCCTACGGGTTGGTTTAAGCTTAATTTTGATGGAGCAGCTAAGGACAATATTGGCAGAGCAAGCGCTGGTGGCATTGTGTGAGATCATAATGGGAATATGATGCTTGCGTTTTCTAAATATTTGGGAACAAGGATGAACAACGAAGCTGAAGCTAGAGCTATGTGGAGAGGCCTTCAAATGACTCAAGACTTAGAAGGCAATTTGATCATAGAAGGAGACTCTATGCATTTTATAAATCTCCTCAATAATTGGAAAACACCTCCTTGGAGGATTAAAACAATTGTTGAAGAGGCTAGGATCCTTTTTCAGGGAAGACAAGACAAAAAAGCCCAACATGTCTTTCAAGAAGCTAACAAAATTGCTGATAAGCTGGCCAATTTGGGTGTTGATGGTGACAAACTTTTCAAATGGGAACACGGTATCCCAAGTGAAGTAGAGGAGATTATTCAACAAGAATGCTAAGAATGATAGTTGAATTTACCAACAGGGAAGGCACTGTAAGTTCGAAGGCTAGGAGTATTCTCGTCTCTTTTTTGAATTTGACTAGCAATAAAAATTATCTGAGCTGTCAATCTTCATGGATCTTTGCTTGGAAATACCACAAAGACTAATGGGGACAGTCACATTTCAGATAACATGGCTCCTAGTCGTCTTAGTAATTTGAGGTTGGTTGATAATCACAGGGAAGGAAATAAACGACAATATAAGACTTCGAACCAAAGCCACGTGGACCACCAGATAGCCACCGCCATAAATCTAGCCATGAGGTTCACTTCTCCAAGGCTGATTGGCCAAGATAGTATGTGGTACCAAAGCATGTTATATACGGAAGAAAGCAATTACCAATGAATTATTAAGAGTAACTGTCAATACAGAGCTTGTGGGAGTTTTTTTCAGTACTTTGCTATGTGTGTCTGCAGCTTTTTGTTTTTCCATTGTCTCAAGGAAGGGATACATGTCTGTTTCTTTTTTTTTAATTATGATGCATGTGTGTTTTCTCGGGTATACCCAAAATGTTGTATGGGAAGTTTCTTTTTGATAACAGGCTATGTGCCTTATCGGATGTAATGGCTTTGGCGGCATGTAGATTTTACATATATAGGATCCTTAGTAAGGATATGTTCATCAACAACCCTGGGCTGATTTTTGTAAAATATTTTGGGTCAACCTGTAAAACCCGGTATTAATGCTACAGTATCTTATCTACCAAATAAAAAAGAAATTGTGAGGTTTTTTTTTAATACATAGAGGAGTTGGTTACAACCACACTATTTTTAGTAGTTGACAAGCACAAGGTTCAAACCACATGGGTTGCTCCCAACAAGTCTATTCCATCTCATTGTTGTTGACCCGATGTGAGAGGGAGACCAATGATCGCTCTGATTTGTATCATCATCGTCGATCTAATGCACACTCAAAGGATTCAAATCAAACTACTACCTTTGCAAATTTGCACCCCCAAATTTTAAACCCATGTCTCTTCTTGGTAAGTGCTTGGCTAGACAAGCAATTACCAGTCCACCTAGCCCTTGGGGGCTATTGTGAGGTTGTTATAGATAAGATATTTATAGATAAAGAAGTTGGACAACAATTTTTTTAGCCATTCACGATGTTGAATTTCATCTTAACAAAATTTAAATTTTGGAAGACATCTGATATAAAAGAAGTTGATTGTAGAAACTTAGCGGTTTGAGGAAGATGGGGAGTATCTTTGATAGAAAGGCAAATGAAAAATAAAGTTGAATATGCTTTAATCAACTTGTTAGGAAATGTAATGAGAACAATATAATATTTTGTTTTTGTAATGAGAATAATTTCCAATAAAAACCACACATAACTTAATAATATATAAAAAATAACCAAATCTAATATATATATCTTATAAGAAATTTATATATTGTTTTTTTAAGTTATTGTGAGAAACTTTTATGACCCGGTTGAAGAGTCTCCTCCCAACCATGACCTCTCGTAAAGCTGAGAGCTATTATATTTTAGGTCAATTTATCAATAAAGAATTTAACGCAAAGCCACCACACATCCACCCTTTACACTCACCCACGCTCCAAGTTTAGACCTAAAAAATTATATATTATTGATGAAAGATAACTCATTTAATTAATTCTTCCCCAAGTAACTAATCTCCTATGAAAAAATCTCTTGAGCGTTGAATCTCAAACCTCGTAGAGAATGGAGATTTTCGAAAGAAACTAAAAATGAATTTGTTATGCTGATTATGTCACTGCATATGTCAATTTGAATTTTACATGGCATTACCTAAGTAATCTAATATAAAATTTTGAGCTACAACTTTCAAAGTCAAGATCATGCGAATTATGTTTTAATAATCTTGTTAGTTTTTTTTTTGCTAAATAGAGCCTACCCAACATATATTAAAAAAAAATGATCTGATTTAGAGGTGGTGATGTCCACGGTTTATGACATCATATGTCTTGCCATTATGACATCTCACCACCACATCCCATTATGATATTAGCCGTTTGAGATTTAATAATTAATTTACAGTTATAATTTAAACTATAGTGTGATGCATTTTTTTCATTAAAGGGGTATTAGCTAGGCAAAACCTTCATTGTCGGAAATCCCTCTTGCCAATGCATGCGAGTTAGGTTGGATCTCTAAAGTCAATGAAAAAAATATAAGCTACGCAAAAGCTTCTTCATTAAATACCTCGTCCCAATGCATGCGGGACATAAGGTCAAATTAGAACACTATGTATTATAAAACATTAATGCATGTGGGTTAAGTTATTAATGTGGGTTAAGTTGGATCTTTAAAGTCAGTGAAATTAAATATATATTAAAACATAACGTCAATTTAGAACATTATGTATTAAAAAATATTAATTAGAGTTTTTAAAGATTCAAAGTTGAATAAGTAAAAGTGGAGATTGAATTCAAAGTATTTTTTTATTTTTTTTTAAAGGCTTTTTCTCGTTATCTTTTTTCAGTTCAAAAATCTAGAATAAAATAATGGATGGTGGTTTATGGTTTATGAGGAGAGATGATCTTTCTTTAAGATTATGGAGTGAGATTTTTTTGTTAAGACAAAAACTTTTAAAAAACTTTTGGTGTGGGTTAGGCTTTTTGGACTTCCAATCAACTCATCAATAAGGAAGTTTTGAAAATATTGGAAATACCCGAGGGGACTTCATCAAAGAGGGACCAACTACTAAGGAGTCAAAGCATGCTATATATACCTGGATATGTGTTGCTATCAATATTTCATCCTTTACCACATTCCATTAAGATAAAATTTGAATGAAGAGAATGAGATCAACAAGTGAATTATGAAAACATTGCATTTTGATGTCGCAATTGTTATGAGACTATATACATGAAAAGAGATTGCAAAGTGAAAATGATAAAGGAAAAGACAAAAAATTTTGACCATGAAACATACTTCAAGATGAAGCAAGGAAATCATACTCAAATATAAGTTGGATTAAATCAAAGATGTTCCACTCCAAACGAAGAGGCAAAGAAATCTTATCTACAACATCATATGGAAAATACCACCATAGTTCACTCGGATCAACCGTTAGAAGAAACAAAGAAGGATACAGTGGATGATAAAGTGCAATGTGCAAGTTCAAATATAGAAGGAATTAAAGGTGCAAAGGAAGATGTAGAGGAAATTTTTAAATCAAAGACAACAGAAGAGGTCGTTTATTCCATGTAAATTGTCTTCATTTTTGTCAAGTAGTATGGAATCCTCTCTTGGCAATAGAAATGAAAGTAGTGTAGAGGTTATCCCTTTCACTTTAGGGTTTCAAGAGCAACATAATAAGGAAATGAGGATGGAGGAAATCCATAATAATTTAAGGTTTTTAAGGCAACATAAGAAGGTAATTGCTATAGAGGAGTGTCCTTACGCTTTAGGGTTTCTAGGGCATTATAATGAAGAAAGTGGCTATGAGGTTATCACTTGCACTTTGAATCCTTTGGAGCAAGACAAACATATAGATGATAAGTCTTACTATGAACAGTGTGAAAAAATCGAAGAGATTGATGAAGATGAAAGTATTTGTGGGAGTGAGAAAAAAGAGAAAGATCCAAGAAACAAAAGCAAAGAGAAGAACAAACTTAGAGAGATATTGATATGGGAAAAAGAGTAAATATTGCAAGTGTTAACAAGAAATGGGGCTAGACCCAAATATAAAAAGTGATGATGAAAATGATATCTTGGAATATTAGGGGCGTAAGACCCCTCAAAAAAGAGGTATTAGGGAATTGACATGTTATGGAAAACATATTTATAGATATGAAAATAGGGTCACAAATATATTAGCCATTTGTGGTGTTGATTTTCATCTTGGCAAAAATCAAATTTTAGAAGGCAATTGGATGAATGAGATTTTATCTCTTAGTAAAAATGATATCAAGGAGTTGATTGTGGAGTCATAGCAGTTTGAGAAAGATGACAAATATATTTGATAGAAAGACAAATAAAGAACATATTTGATAAAATGACAAGTTGAATATGGTTTCATTAACCTCATAACAATCTAATGAAAACAATATAATATTTTGTTATTTTAATGGGAGTGGCTTCAGTCAATATCAACCCACAAATAATAAAAGATAATACACTATGCAAAGAATAATATAAAATAAATCTACAATAAATTAATAAGTTATTGTTCTAGAAAATTTAAAACTAAAAAGTAAAGTTTATTCCAATTAAAATGTTGATTTTTTTATTATTGAAAAAGCAAAATTTTCAAGCGCAAGTGTGAACCGAGAGTGAGCCTCATTAGGTAGCATGGAAGGAAAGCCATAGTTAGAGCCCTAATTGGAAGTTAGAAGCCCTAATTGAAAGTATGGATTTCCAAGTTGGAAAAAAAAGAGGAAGAATGAATATATGACAAGTTTTATGTAAAAAATAGATGCTACACCAAAAGTGATTCTCAAGGATGAGATGATCAAGCATAGTATAATGGTTCTTGAAAGTAGAGGGTTAATATTTAAGTTTCATAGATTTTGTGAGGGTTTTAGAAAATTCAAAACTGAATTAAGTGGAAGTGGAGATTGAGTTAAAAATATTCCAAGACTTTACTTCCTAAAGTTTTTTCCACATCTTTTCCAAGTCAAAATAAGGGATAAAATAATGGGTGGTGGTTGATGTTTTAGAGGGAGAGATGCCCTTTATTTAAGACTATGGATTGAGATTTATTTTTGTCAAGATAGAAACTATTAAAAAGGTTTTGATATGGGTTAGGCTTTGTAGACTTCCATATTAGCTTATTAATCAAGATGTTCTAAATAATATTGGAAAAAACCTAGGGGAGTTCATCAAGGAGGGACCAACTACTAAGGAGCGAAAGCATGCTATATATACCCAAATATGTGTTGCTATAGATATTTCAAAACCTTTGCCACAATCCATTAAGATTAAATTTGAATCAAGAGAATGAGAATAAAAAGTGTATTATAAAAACATTGCATTTCGATGCTCCAATTATTATGAGATCGGACACATGCAAATATATTTTGGTCATGAGAGAAACTTCTAGGTGAAGAAAGGAAATCATACTATAATAGAAGTTGAACTAGATCAAGGATTTTCCACTCCAAAAAAAGAGGCAAAGAAAATTCAAATTTTATAGAAAGGCAAATGAAGAATTTCTTTGATAAAAAAAACAATGTAGTTAATTACCTTAATAACAATGTAATTAAATAGGTCCAAGGTGTAGACCAATTGGTTCATCCAAACCCCATAAGGGGGGCGGAGGTCCAAGGTTCAAATCTCGGGCCTCGTCGGATTGAACGCTTGTCTCTTTCCTGGTGTTTTCAGTGGCACAAAAGGTTTAAAATGATTGCAGCATGGTGGTTATAGGAGCGGACTGCGCGAAGATTTGTGTGGTGACTTCTAGCGCGGACAACGTAGAATACTGTGGTGGCCATAAAAGCTGGACAGCTGCCCAGATTCGTGGCGGCTACTGATTCCACCATGTAAATTAAAAAAAAAAAACAATGTAATGAAATCAATGAGATATTTTAATATTTTAATAGAAGTAGCTCCAATAGAACCCACTCCTAACTTATTAAAAATAAGTTGGTATTCTAATCCATTAAAATATTATTTTTTGTATTTTAATCCATCACAATCTATGAGAGATAAGAGTAAATTTCTTATTTAAATAATATAAATATACACAATCAAGAAATTTTTGTTTTATATTTTGTTGATATCATTATACTTGAATAATACTTGAGTTTCTTCTTAGTTTTGTTTTTCAATTGGTTATATGGTATTGAAACGGGCCCAACCCATATTACATCATCACCACATAATGGTGTTACATCAAGGTTTGGATATTATCCATGTACCGCTTGACAAGCTTTGAACATGGGTCTCCTCCTTGAATTTTGAGGAATCTAACCAATGAAGCTAACGCCTTTTGATAAAATTTCAATGAGTTTACACAGGTTTTTATGGGGGTCCCAGTACCCTCATAATGAGTGGGGTTTGAACCTTGGACCTCTCGAAGAGAGACCAAAGCACTTACCACTCCAATAAGATTACATCTAAGTTTCTTCTTAATTAGAGTATATAGATTATGTAATTTTCTCTCAAAGTCAATACTCTTCGAAATTATGTTCTTTCTAATTTTTTTTTTTTTAAATAAAGGGGTAAAAATTTATTAATAAAAATTTTGGATTACAAAGTATAGCTGAGCCCCCACCCAGGACTCAAATAAGCAACAAGACAGGCTAAATCACCAGACAAGGTCAACTCCCAAAGAAAACCAAAAAAAAAAAAACAAACCACATTAAGTCTGAACATCCTTATGCATCAACTCCCGTAGGTGTTGAGAATCCCAGACATGAGACTCTCCCAGTTATCAATACTCTGTCCTGAATAAAAACCACATTCGGAGAATGAACACGAATCAAATCACGAACAACTTTTTGTCTGGGGATGTTGTTCAACCCCCTTACATTCCATGAAAGTATAATCATTTTTGGGGGTTATAAAAATGGGAGTCCAATGTTCTCACCAAACTTGACTCTACCAAAGTCTCCCCCATTAACTTAATTTTATCCTGGTCTTTCTTCCGACCCACCTTCATATTCTTATCTCGAAGCATTTTTTTTAATTATTTTATGCTCGCAATCCCAACGACCGTAGGAGTTTTACGATCCATGGATGATCGCATCGATGCTCTGGTAGGAGAGGGCACATCTAAATCAGTGCCATTTTCTAAGATAACTTCACTTCCAGGGCTAGGGCCAACCATATCACCTATACTCGAAACCAAAGCCCTTTGTTCTTCATTTAAACTCCCTGTATCTGGTTCCCTTGGTTCCACCTCATGAAGAGACAACTGATTTGGTCCTATTATATCTATAACCAACTCCGAAAGAAAACCAAAAAAAAAAACAAACCACATTAAGTCTGAACATCCTTATGGATCAACTCCCGTAGGTGTTGAGAATCCCCAGACGGGAGACTCTCCCAGTTATCAATACTCTGTCCTGAATAAAAACCACATCCGGAGAATGAACACGAATCAAATCACGAACGACTTTTTGTCTGGGGATGTTGTTCAACCCCCTTACATTCCATGAAAGTATAATCATTTTTGGGGGTTATAAAAATGGGAGTCCAATGTTCTCACCAAACCTGACTCTACCAAAGTCTCCCCCATTAACTTAATTTTATCTTGGTATTTCTTCCGACCCACCTTCATATTCTTATCTAAAGCATTTTTTTAATTATTTTATGCTGCAATCCCAAAACTGTAGGAGTTTTACAGATCCATGGATGATCGCATCGGTGCTCAGGTAGGAGAGGGCACATCTAAATCTGTGCCATTTTCTAAGATAACTTCACTTCCAGGGCTAGGGCCAACCATATCACCTATACTCGGAACCAAATCCCTTTGTTTTTCATTTAAACCCCCTGTATCTAGTTCCCTTGGTTCCACCTCATGAAGAGACAATTGATTTGGTCATGTTATATCTATAACAGGTAGCGATGTTTCAGGTATCTCCACGCACTGATCAAGATTCTCTAGAATTTCAAAACGATTGAGCTGAGCATCTGGCTGGTTATCCTTAATGTCTCTTTTTGCCTTTCTTCCTTTGTTTCGAGGTTTTACCGTAACAAAGCCTTCCTTATCCTGATCCCCCTCCTTTATCGGGGCTTTTCCTTTATCCATATTTTGTACGGCTTGAGAGGGCCCAGGATTTGAAGCCACAGGCAGGACAAACTAAGGGCATTTTCTTTGTAAGTGGCCATATTCATGGCAAATACGGCAACGAAATGGAAGAGCTTCATAGTCAAGTTTTTGAACCCATGTGGTTGATCCGAACTGTATTTCAATAGAATATGGAATAGGATTGTTTAAATCAATTTCAACACAGATACGGGCAATAGAGATTACCTTTTTATCCAGCGTCTGTCCTGACGGCCCAACCGGCTTCCCAAGTAGAAGGGAAATCATATGCAAGATGTCATTTCTCCAAAATTCCAAGGGGAGCCACAGAAGCCGAACCCACACCGGAACCCGTGACGGCCGCTCCTCTGATGGGTTGAAACCCACATGCCAGGGTTTAAGAAAGAGTCCCGCTTGGTTACAGAAATAGGGACCTCCTTCAAATGCTTTGTTACGATCCGCAAGACAAGAAAAAACCACCATAAAATAGCTGTTTGCACTCAGCATCACCTCCACATCACCTTCAGGGTTCCAAGTCTTCCTAACCCAAGCCTCCACAAAGGGAAGAGAAATTTGGATGCCCATAAATTTACCAATAAGTGCATGTTTGGTTAAATCTTCCACATCTTCTGCCATCGAGTCTGGTTGAATCACTAGAACCGGCCTGGCTTCACATCGTTCCAAACATCCATTGTTCTTTAACAAGCGATTCCTGGCATGCAATGGGAAATCCTGTTCCTTCCAATCATTTTTAAAAGAAATACCAGCCCTAGCATGCACGCTCCATGACGGACCTGATGCCATCACTACATTCCTCCAGTTGTTCATACCTCCTCCAGAAACTACTGCCATCCCCACATAGCCCACTAGATAGGTCTCAAAAAAATTCCAGTAAAGCAGCTTTCCTCATCAAACCCTAGCAGAGCAAAAAAAATCCATGTTCTTTCTAATTTTATTTTTAATATCATTTTTTAATTTTCTTACATTCTGTTATGTGTATTTAGTTTTTGATAGGCAAAAATTTTAGGTATTCTTTAAATACAAAGTTGAACTATTCCCTACAATTTAAAAATGAAGGGTAAAAAATAAAACTTGAATTTTTATGAAGGATTTTTTTTTATCTCACCCTTCTTCGAAATAAAATAACATTTGAAGAGTTGTAAAGGTTACAATTTTGATCCATGCTCATGGTTCTACAAGGTGTTCCATATGGGATTGGAACCTTGGTTTACAATGTGGAACTCCAATATTTTTTATCAAGATACCACAAGTAAAATTTTAGATGATCATATAAGGTTAAAATGATCTTCATTTGTATTTTGTTTATTTAAATGAACTTAGTATATAGACCTTTCCCACTCTTGGAATAATAATAATAAGCGATATGTGATTTCTATTAGGGGCCACTCCAATCAAAATAATAATATATTACATTTGTTGTCAAGTCAATTAAACCATATCCAACTTACCCTTTTATCAAAGATATTCTTTATTTATTTTTCTATCAAATATGTTCTTCACCTTCCTAAAAGTGCTATGTTTCTCCAACTAGATCCTTGACATCATTTTCATTAAGAGATAAAGTCTCACTCAGTCAAATTCATTCTAAAATTTGAAATTCACTACGACAAATATCAACATCGCAATTGGCTAAATTATCTACTACTTGATTTTCTTCTTTATAGATATCACATTTATGAGAGATATTCCAACAATAGTTGATAAACATAAAAGAATACTTACATTCATTTTTATTGATAACATTAGTAATAATATGTGAATCCCCCTCAATTGAGATATACTTCCAGCCTTTTCAACTACAATTTTTATCCTTGTAAGAAGTTACCTAGCCTTTGCATAGTTAGTTAAATTTCCACTTGATTTTGAGTAAGTTATAATAATTTTATCTTTGTTATTTTGAACACACCTCCTCCAACATGTTTTTTTTTATTTCCTTTGGAAGAACCATCAAAATTAATTTTGATAAACCCAATTTTTAGACATTTCCATTTTACCATAAACACAAGCAAATCCTTTGTGTGAACTCCTTTATCATTAATAACCCTTCCATGTATATTAAATCTAGTAACCAAGAGGCTAGCACATCTTTTCTTGCACTTAAGACTACCTATGATGAACACCATGTCTATAAACATTCTACAAGAGACAATAATACAATTTTAAATTTGGGCATGATTTTGAGATCTATTTTTAAAAGTTCTATTATTTCTTTCAAGCCATACATTTCAATAACTAATGATAGGACCAATCCAACATTTTGGCTATCTCATTTTTTTAAAAGTAACTTCAAATGGTGTAAGCAAAGGGATAACAAAGAAGTAAATGGTCTGATGTTTCTAGATACTTCTCACATAATGCACACTTGAAAATTCTATGATATATTATTCTTTGTAGACTCTCTCCAATAATAATTTTACTTTAGAATGCTAACCAAATGAATTTTGAGACCTTAGGGAGGGCCTTTAGTTACTAGACATTATTCCAAGGGAAATCATTGGAATCCCAACTTAAGTGAGTATTTGACATCTTTTGGTATATTTTAAACCAACTCATCATTTTACCTAAAAATAGATAAATAAAACTCTTGAACATTTTTTAACTCTGTTATACGAGATAGAAATGGGCCCATCCATATTACATCATGACCACAAAGTGTTATTATAACAACTTGTAAAAATGAAGAACTAAATGATCTGATTTTTCTAGATCCTTCTCACATAAGGCACGCCTAAAAAGTCTATGACTTTGGGCTACTAACCAAAGGAATGTTGAGGCCTTAGGGAGGACCTCTAGTGATCAAACATTATTTCAAGGGGAATTGTTAGAAGTAGAAAATTCTAATTGCTCTAAATTCTCATATCCCAACTTGAGTTAATATCCACCATGTTTTGATAAATTTCAAACTAACTCGTTTTTTTAAATATATAAATTTCAAACTAACTCATTTTTTCACCTAAAATTAGCCAAATAAAACTCTTGAATATCTTTTAATTAGTTATATGGGATTGAAATGGTCTCCACTCATATTACATCATGATAACATAATGGTATTACAACAGTTGGTAATTATGAAGAAGTAAATGGTTTGATGTTTTTAGATCCTTCTCACATAAGTTACACCTAAATATTCTATGATATTTTCTTCTTTGTAGACTCTTTGCCATAAAAATCTTACTTTAGATTGCTATACAAAGGAATTCTAATGCCTTAGGGAGGGCCTCTAATGATAAGAAAATATTCCTAAGGAAATTATTGGGAGTAGGAAATTCTAATTGCTTTAAATTCTCATATCCCAACTTGAGTGAATATCCACCAATTCTAATTGTTTTTAGATCCTTCTCACATAAGTTACACCTAAATATTCTATGATATTTTCTTCTTTGTAGAATATTTGCCATAAAAATCTTACTTTAGATTGCTATACAAAGGAATTCTAATGCCTTAGGGAGGGCCTCTAATGATAAGAAAATATTCCTAAGGAAATTATTGGGAGTAGGAAATTCTAATTGCTTTAAATTCTCATATCCCAACTTGAGTGAATATCCACCATGTTTTGATAAATTTCAAACCAACTCATCATTTTGCTTAAAATTAGGTAAATAAAACTTTTAAATTATACAAAAAATAAATGGTTTGATGTTTTTAAATGCTTCTCATTGAGGCACACATGAAAAGTCTATGTTATCTTCTTTGTAGAAAATTTTCCATAAGAATATTACATTAGATTGCTACCCAAAAAAATGTTGAGGCTTTAGGGAGGTTCTCTAGTGATCAAACATTCTTCCAAGAAAAATCATTGAGAGTAGGAAATTCTAATTGCTCTAAATTTTCATATCCCAACTTGAATGAGTATCCACCATATTTTGATAGATTTTAAATCAACTCATCATTTTACCTAAAATTTGTTAGCTTTTGATGAGTATATGATATAGGAAATGCAACCACAAGATGTAAGATAAGAAAGCTATGATAACTATATGATAATGACACTATAATATGCAAGAAAACTATAAGATAAACTTCTACAATAACTTAGAAATATACCATTAATGAAAGCTCACAAAAATAGTACAATGTAGTATGATGGAGGACATGAACACTCCATAAATTGTTCTTAAGGAACTACATTGTACTCCACTACCAATCTATATTATGCATACTCTATATTCTTTACCACACACACTATATCCTCTACTACTCTCATTTTACTCACTATACGAACTATATATAGGAATATAGATTCCTTGTCCCTTACTCTACCTATGACTCTTCATCTACCTTTCCTATGACTCATGTACAAGTGGACTCCTTGTACATTTACATCATTGCATATTGACACTTGTGCATTTATTACATTCCTTGAAGTAACTACTTAATTTTACTCTAAAGTAAACTCCTACTCTAGTTATGTACCCAAGGTGGTACATTGACATGTACCCAATAATGTAATATACTCTAACATCCCCCTGTATTACATTATTTGGGTATTGAAGACTTTAGTCTTCAATATGGATCTTCATATTCAATTTTGATCAGGTTCTTTAGTTTACTTTGCATTGTATGCCTCCTTGTTATGATTAATCTTCTTCTTCTTCTTCTTTATCCTTGTCTTTGAAGCTAGTTTTTGTGCTTTCATAAGTGGTCGTACTATCACCTAATTCCTGTAAAAGTATTTTCTCTTTACCTTTGTCCTTCTTATCATTATTTTGGTTCTATATAGAAGCTTCTGAACAAACACTTAAGACATCATGATAAGATATTGAGTTAGTAGAACTTGAAGTATCAATATTGCATGAGGATTGAAATATTTTCTCTAGGTATGATTCATCCATATATGTTTTCCTTTTAAGTGATTCTATCAATCCTTTTTGTTCTACATTCTCATCCTTGTAACACTTGAATGTAAGTAATGCCATATATAATATGCTACCAAAATCTAAAGGAATTTGAATGCCACTCTTTCCATTATCAATTTCTTTAGTGATTCAAGCATGTAAATAATGTTCCAGGGTTTCAAAGTTATCTCTTAAGGATTCACTATGAATTACTTTTGAAGTAAGGTCTAAGTCTCTTGCAGACTTCTCAAGTAAATTCTTGATTCCAATGCTTATGACACTTACCCTTTCCTTTATAATAGTGATTTTCATATAATTGTTCATTGTATTCTTTGAGGTTGACATTTTTATTTCTCCTTAGTTTTAATAAACTTCTTTTAGCTCTTTAGTATTTTGAGAAAACTTTAGATAGAATATTTGAAGTAGTCTTCCTTATGACTCCCTAGTGTAGAGTATGTGAACTAGTTTGATAAACCTCTCCAAGATTTAGGTTTTGTAGGATTACTTATGTATCCCTAGTGTTTAGAGTATGCTCTAATCTTGATAAAGTGCTTAGCTACTATTAGTTCACCTTTTGATTTGATTTTGTAATGTTTTGGGAATGATAACAATCAACTCCTATTCATCTTATTTCTTTCATTGAACTATGCACTTTTCAATTTGATGGAGTTTTCTATGGTTGTATTTCTTTTATCCCTTTAATGTGTGACTCTAAGACAAGTATAAGCAATAAGTTCCAACTCTTTTAAAGCAAACAATAATTTTGCTTCTCTATCCTTAAATTTTCAATAGTTCAATTTTCTAAATTCCAATAATTTAAAGTTTGATGTAGCACTCCTTATATCTCCCTATTTTGGAACTTTAGAAAATAATATTTGTAAAATAATATTAATTATCTAAGGTAGAAACCCTTATTTCTCCTACTTAATTATTTACAAATATTTAATATAATTCTCCTTGAGCTAATTCTGAAGGTTATACACTCTTTGATTTAATTGTTTTTCTTTCTAAAGTTATTGATACTCCAATGCAATATAAATTAAACCTTAGATATATATGCTACCTTATACCTCCTTTTATACTTTAATAAAAATAAATTTTTAGTGCAAATATACCTTTGAATTCTACATATTTATTATTGTTGGGCTTGACGTGATGTGTAAACTATGAGCACTAGAATTTCTACGTCTTCTCCACGAGCATTCAATGCTCTTTCTCTAAAAATAATTCTTATAGGATGTCTCTTGCTCCTCTTAATGCACTTTGAATATTGTGCTCAAGTATTTCTAGACATGTGCATACTCTCTCTGTTCTCTTACTCCTAGCGGCTATAAGTATACTTCCCATTTCTTTGACCAGGTGCCAAGTGGTACTAGACATTGCCCAAGACTTTGATCTTCTCCTTAGGTGGTATAACGCTTATCATTATGCTACATGGTGCAGGTTTGAGTGTCTCTCTTGAGTGTTAGCTATGGTTGGTGAGCACTAAATATGCTCTTCTTAAGCATTGAAGCGATAATGAAGGTGTTACTTTATTTGAGCACCCTTTCTTCTTGAGCACTGAATAATGATTAAGAAATCAAACTTGAAACACCTCACCAACTTGGATGTTCTTCTTGAACTCAAGCATTATGGAGGATTACAAATGCTCTTACTTCCCTTGTACCAAGTGGCACTCAATTCTTGGTAGTGTTAAGACAAATGGAAGCTTCTTTGCATGGAATCAAATAGCTCAATGTTTTTTTTAACCCTGGAAATTATCTTGGCTTATTTGTTTCCTTCAACACCTATTCTATCTAAATCTATTCACGGGTTATATTGGCTACTTGGCAATGGTTCTTCTCCAATGTAGATGGATGGAAATTCTATTGCTTGGATAACTCACCTTGTCTTCTCTTTACCTTACCAACTATTATGTATTGTTTCCAACTTGCACTATCGGTGCTTGGATTACCTTACTATTCTCTTTTTGTTGCAGATTTTGCACCATGATAGGTGTCCTTTGCTATGAAATTATTTCCTTGTGACTGTAGCAATGAACTATGGTATCTGTTAACACCTTGATTATGTGGGTATTGAAACTTTCGGATGGATCTACTTCTTAGCACTTTAGCCTATACTTTCCCTGTGTACTACATATACATTAAATCTGGTTGCATTGGTGCTGATTTGGGTGTATTTTGACACATAAAATGGAAGGATATTGAGCCCTTGTATAACTCTATATTTTGCTATTGGAGCTCCTTATTTAGATTGTGTAAACACCTACTTTAACGACTAAAATATGGGTAATGTAGTCTCCTTTATAGTGCCCCTTTGTCTTTAATGATGCAACCCCTTGTATACTATAATAGACTCATTGTAGTAGTGTCCTTAGATACTCTAGCTTCTACATTTGATTTGTTACATAGAGTAGGATGCGATGATGTAGATGAATCTACCTTGAAATGCAATAAATACTTGAGACTTTTATGGTCTCTTTTGAAGCTTTCTTGATTATTTGATAAGGTGGTTATCTTCTACAATATATGGAGGTTCTATTGCTCTTTTTGTGGCTTCTCCTTGCCACAAAATGTTGCAAGTTTTATGTGCTTAATAGTGTCTTTAGACACTTCACTCTTACCCTATTTTGCTGCAAGCCCTTGTATACTGTAATAGACTCATTGTAGTAGTGTCCTTAGATACTCTAGCTTCTACATTTGATTTGCTACATAGAGTAGGATGTGATTATGTAGATGAATCTACATTGAAATGCACTAAATACTTGAGACTTTTATGGTCTCTTTTGAAGCTTTCTTGATTCTTTGATCAGGTGGTTCTCTTCTCCAATATATGGATGTTCTATTACTATTTTGGTGGCTTCTCCTTACCAGAAAATGCTGCAGGTGTTATGTGCTTAATAGTGTCTTTAGACACTTCACTCTTACCCTATTTTACCCTATTTTGTGCCCTAAAACTTCCTTCTTGATAAAATCTTAATGCACTTTAAAACCTTAAGGGTAATCAATATAATGCACTAATGATAACTTTAGCTTAATGCACTTAAGAATAGCTAGAATAGTGCAATAGTAATCTTACCTTATTTCTCCTTCAAAGTAACTCATAAGATGTACTAATAATAACTCTCAAATGCACTATAATCTCTGCAACTCTCACTTAAGAGTAATGTCTTCTAGATAATAGGAAGATGATATTTTTCTTTTTATCAAAAATTATCTAACTTCTATTTTAATGTGTAGGTATTAAACTTTATAAGAAACTATCTTCTGCACTCCATTGAAGATTTTAATATGCAACCTTCTCTTTTCAACTTTTAAACATTAATAAGGAGCCTAATGGAACTTGATAATGAACCAAATAATTAAAACTTAACCAATGAATCTTATTGCATCCAAGTTTCTTACCTTAATGATCTCTATAGATGAAGGATTGCGAGGTGACTAGATTCACCTTATCGGTATCTTTTTGTTAGATTTAGATTTTATTACATCATTTGGATCATGTAAATGTACCTTCCTAGGTACATACATAGGACATTAGATTACTTTAGGGGGAAGTTTTCTAGTTACTTCATGCAATGTAATAAATATGCATGGTGTCCCTTGCATAGCTAGGTAGAGTGTTGGCCAAGGAATCTATATTCCATTATAAGAGGGCCTCATTGTAAGAGTTTGACAAGCAATTCAGTAGGTAGTAGTAGTGGGTAACTCCATTAGTGATGGAGCACATTATGGTTATGTAGCATCTTGCATGCATTATCCATTTCCTCCATAGAAATATTTCCATCATTTCTATTTATAGAATATTTTTGAAACCTCATGAATTTACTTTCTTTTATATTTTTGCATCTTGTGATTACCATATACCATCACAATCTACCTCAAAAGCTAACAGTGGTATCAGATCCATGATAGATCTAGTCATATTAGGTCAATAGGAATACCACCATTATTATTGAGTCTAAGTTTTTCAACCTGATGCACCATTGGACCAATCACTGCAAAAAAATCTAAGAAGAGTCTAGGTGGTAGAATTGGGGAGAGTCACAAGTGAGGATTGAAAAATCTTAGTTTTAAAAAATACTAAGATTACATTTGACTAGAGTCTTTCCATTGAGTGACATGAAAACTCGTGAAGACCAAGAATCAACATTCAATCCACTAGACTGACAGATCATCTAGTGAATATCATCCAGGATATATGGAACTTGGTAACTATTACCAGAAGGTTCTTCTTACTATAGGGAACTAAATTTCATATGATTGGGACACCTCCTACAATAGAAAGCTAGGATATTTCAACTTCATTGCTCAAAGGTTGAAGTACCTTCATAGTGCAGAGATTATTTGTTGTAAAAGAAGAATACTACAGAAGAGACTCTAGGAGAAAGAGTCATAGTAAAGTCTAGAGATTGAATATCTCTATCGATAAAGTCAACTTCACAGTATAAAAGGCCATCGAAGCCTCAATATAAGAAAAAACCACAAAATCATTGATCTAAAATAAAAGGCCACAAAAGCCTTGATCTAAAAGAAAATACTACAAAAGCCTTGATCTAAAATAAAAGTCCATAGAAGCCTTGATCTAAGAAAAGGCCACAGAAGCCTTGATCCTAAAAAAGACTCCTGAAGAGAGTACCTAATTTAGAAGCAGATTTATATTTTAGTGCTAATAATTTGTTGTAGGAAAAGGATATCTAGTGAGTTGGAAAACTTCCTACAAGAAAGTTAGAAAGAGTATTTTCTTCAAAATCATCCAACACCTGAAGCAAACTTGAAGGTGAAGATATCAAGTGAATATCTCATTGAAGAAACTTCCATTCTTGGAAGGACAAGAAAGACTAGGAAAGCCCTGTTCAAATCCAGAAGTAGCAGAGTCAAGAGATCCAGGAAGGAGATCTCAATTTCAAAAGTTGAAGAAGAAGACCTCATGGAAGACCAAAGCAGTTATAGAATCGAAGACCTATGAGAGGTCTCAAGGAAAAAGGCTTGAAGAGCCTTATTGCTGAAGAAAGATCATCAAAAGAGTTCCTATAAGAAATCATTAGAGAAATTCTCCATCAAGGAGAAAATTTCTCACAAGGGAAAGACGGAAAAATTATAACCATTTGACAACAAGCCCAATCAAGATAAGAAGAATTGTAAGGATTTCCAAAGAATATATAGAAGACCTCAAGACATTCAAAGTCTTGAGAAGAAGAAGATCCTACTTGAAGACATAATTCAACAATAAGACTCAAAGATAAAAGGAGTTTTTCAAAGCTAAGAGACTTGAGTATTACCTACCGATTCCTCTGAATCCACAATAGAAAGGAGAATATCAAATCACCAAACCCCAAGCTCGTGAAAGGAAGTTTGAGACCTCTTTTTGGTGAAGGAGGAGTTTTGGTGAAGGAGGAGTTTATTGTAAAATCTAAAAAAGTTATAGAAAGAAACAAGTCTAATCTACATTCTCTTCAAAAACTATCAAAAAAGTAAGCAATTATTGGTGCAAGTAATTCATTATTCAGATTACTCAGTAGATTTGTTAAAGCACCTTATGTTAGATCAAAAATTGCAAAGAGAAATATTGCATTATAAGTCTTCAAATAAGTGCAAAAAGGAAATTTATTTTTAAGGTTCATTTGCACATTAATTTGGAGTTGATTAGATTACAAAATTACAACTATCTATCAACTACCTATATTATATATTGAAAAAGAAGACTAGATCCTACAACTATGTTTGTAGTAAAATTTGCAGATTATATTTGAAAGGTTACAATGGAATTATTAAGAGCATATTTGAGAAATTAGTGGAGAAATAAGGTGAATTTATTGTTACCATTTATAGTGCATCTATTGAGAACCATTCTAGTTAATTTTTTAACTAGTTGATTTAAATTAGTTTGTGTTGTTAAGAAGCACACAAAAAAAAAATCTGCAACACTTTAGTGGTCAAAAGAAGCCACCATTACAAGCAGAAATATGGAATAGAAAACCACCATTGAAATACTTGAAGGAAGCCTTAAATCGAGACCTTGGAAGTCTCAAGATTCAAGGGCAATAGAAGGATTTCCTTTTCAAGCACATAGTGGAAGAATACTCATTTCATTAGCTTGGATTGACTATCCTCCAAAAGAATCAAGAAGGATTATAAAAATTCTTCATTTTGGTTACAAAAGGCACCTCTTTTACTCCTTGGAATAACAAAGGCATTACCATTTATAGGGGGAAGAATGATGTTTGTATCCAATATATTTGCAGCCAAGGGAAGAAGATACCAAAAGCTCATACAAGTAGTAGAGTTATAGCTAAAATAAAGAGCCATCGAAGAGCTCACACATCCTTGTTCAATAGACTTGTAATCAAGCGAAGGAGCTATCAAAAATCTCATACGAACAACAGAGTTGCAGCCAAAGGAAGAGCTACCGAAGAGCTCACATATCCTAAAGTTGAGGTGTTTAAAAATACCATTTTTTCTTTGTCATATTCAGCCCTATAAGCAACGCATCACCTGCAATAGTGGAGCCATTGAAAGAAGGTGTTAATACTAATGCTTACTATTGGTGCAAAAACTAGTACTGAAAGAGTGGGAGGTATGCTCGATGGCTTTCGACCAGCATTGAATGGTCCCCTGATCCTGGAGAGGTAGAGGCGATCGATCTTCAAAGAAGGCCAGCTCCATAGGTTCCAACTACCTACATTGCAAAGA
Organism: Wollemia nobilis; assembly: GCA_028583015.1. Classification (NCBI taxonomy): domain Eukaryota; kingdom Viridiplantae; phylum Streptophyta; class Pinopsida; order Araucariales; family Araucariaceae; genus Wollemia; species Wollemia nobilis. The sequence continues at coordinate 5,150,610 of JAQPPZ010002068.1, forward strand.
GGAAAAGGGATAAAATGGAATGAGAAATAAAGGAAAGGAGGCCATATCTAGAACTGAAAAGGATGAGGTTATGGTTGCATCAAGACACACTCGTTCGATTTCACTGGTAAAAATAGTAGCAGACCACCGTATAGATCATCCCACCCCGTATTCACTTCTCCTTCGACTTAGCATGCAAGGGAGTATTCCAGGACTAGTGGGAGGGTGCATGAAATCTAGGTAGCATAATTAAAGTGCTCCCTCCTGATCATATTTAACAAAAATAAACCCCAATGCCCAGTGGTGAATGAAAATTCCAAAACCACCTAGTTAGACCCATGAAATCCAGATAGTAGAATTAAGCAAACCAACTCAAATGACCATCATAGAAATAAACATTCACACGAAGGTAAAAGTAGAATCAAAGATAGATTGAGAGACCAACCAGTGATACACTATTATTTACAACCAATGAATAATTACATATAAATTGTAAAGGACATAGAGTTGTGCTTTGAAATGTAGAGCATTTCGCTATTTATAGAATATTTTACAATGAATTCAAAACATAGCATTGATGGCATTCGACAGGAAGAATCATGCTGGAACGGTTAGAATATCGCTGACGTGTTGTTTTTAGAATAATGTCAACTTTTTAGGGGAATTTAGGTACTTCTGCATAGATCTAGGCCCTTCATCACTCTTGTCAAACATGTTCGAGCAATAAATTCTATTTACTTTACCCTTTTGAGCAACTAAAAATTCTGGTTGATCTTTGCAAGTTTTTCATACTTCCACTTGCTCTTTATTAGCTCGTACCGAGGTAAATATGATTATTAATGGTCTAGCTTGATTCTTCCTTCCTCTTATCACCATATCTGATCAGGGATGCATCATATTCTTAGTCTTTCACTCATCATATGTTTGGTATGGAATATTCATCTCAAAATTTTGATACTGCTTTCCCAAAGTTTTATCCAGCTTCAAGGACGAGAACTTGGGGCTTATGATTATTAAACTATAGTTTGATTCTTCCGTCTAGGTACTTTGGATCTCAATCCTCCATACAATATTTGGGATAAGTATTTGGGATCTTCTTTTGAGCATACCCTTACCCATTCTTCTATCTAATCCCAAACTTGAATATTTTCTCTACTGCTTGCCTTCTTGGTATCTAGAATTTGCTTCAACCGCAAATACCTCAAAATTTGGATGGCTCTAAGATGTCATAATCCTCAAAGAGTAAGAGTGGGTGAAGAGACACAAAATCTCACCCATAATCTTGGCAAATTACAGGGGTTTTTCATCTTATGAAACAATAGGAACCCATAAGGAAAAGGAGATATAACAACTAAAACAAAGAGAGAAAAGAAGGGAACAATGAGGAGGAAAGAAAAGTGTGCAAGAAGTGGGGTGAGAGGAGAAGAACAAGGAAATGAAAGCCAAATATATGGTAAGGATATGACAAACACAAATAGAACTGCGATGGACAAGAATAGTAGGAAGACAAGTAGTGGAAATAACAAGCAAAAACACAAAAGGAGGAAGGGAAGACCAGGAAATAGCTAAGATAAATAAGAATTTGTCATCAACCTGAAGCAATGCAGGTAATAAAGGTAAGGGGAATATGAAATAAAGGGGAATATGGAGAAATAGGGAGACACGAAGGGAAAAGTAACTCGAAGCTTGTCAAGTGAAATTTATAGGACGTAACCCTTCTTCATGAGATACTCCCTCAAATTAAATCTCTTTGATCGTAGTCCACCAAGGATCTAAGAAATTCCAAGAGTAAATAGATTGCCACTGATATTTTCTTCTTTTGTCCTAGGTTTTCTTATTTATGCAGTCCAAAATCGATCCTCTTTTACTATCTGTTATCGACCAGAAGACCATTATGCTTTCAACCACGCTCTATGGTTTATACTTTCTAGTCTTGTCTGCATCTTCCTATGGGGTACTATGTATAACTTGCTTGTATTACATTGTACATGATTCCAAGGCTTCTTGATGTAGCTATCGAGGATGATATAAGAGGCCTTGATAATTGCTAGATGCATTAATTGGGCTATAGGGTCATGACAATATTATATGGAAGAAATAAAAACTAGAGGGACAACACGGAGATGGGGGAAGAATGTTACATTTCCAAGACAAATTTTTGTAAGTCCCAAAAAGGATGATGACACCTCATAAGTGGTTATGCATAAGGCACAACATTGTTTAATTACCAAAAAATTGTGGCATTCCAAACAAACCCAAACCTAGGATATCTATACCATTCATCCTCTGAATCTGTAATAGCCAAACCAAATTATGCTAAATCTGAGTCTCTGCTTATATGGGCATTGTCCATGTAGGCTCAAAATTATGATCGACTCACAATTTTTCTTGATTTTCCTAAGATCTTTTGTGTTCAGGCCCTCAAAAATCAATATGGCAATTACTTTTGCCTTCTTATCCTACATTGCGGGCAGTGACCTATCAGGGGATAGGTTTTCAAGACCAACCTACTATGCCAGTCCTGTGAATGACTCCTTCTCCTGCAGTGTCTCCATTTTTTGATCTAGAATGAGATCTAGAGAGGGGATGCTTGTGTATGATTATGATGGATGTTGCTTCTCCACTAATACATGATTAAATCTGATGGACTCCTCATAAATTTTGGGAAATATCTTCTCCCTAGATAGGCATAGGAGGAGCATCATATCAGGGCTGAAGGCTCAAATGTAGAACATTTACGCTTGGGTTGAGGATGAGAGGAGTAAGCTTAAAATATTCTTCCAAATGCTACTGAATTGAACATTGAAGTCTACCACACTCTCAAGAGAGCTCCTCTTGATAAATGTAAACTGAGTTAGCATCTGGAATATGTCCTCGAGTTTACCAAATGCATCTAAGAGATCTTTAGCCAAATCTTCCCATGTGGATATGCTCCCATGTTGCAAGGTTTTATACCAGAGCCATGCTCTACCTTTGAAAGATGCAAAAAATAGCTTAATCATCACATCTTTGTGCATGATATTGTGAAGGGTGTCCAGGGAAGCCACATTTTCCACATGCTCCTTCACACATCCACTGACGCTATCATAACTTGGTAGGAATTCTAGCACAGTTTTAGGGATATCATGCAGATGGGTAAGGATAAGGGAACCATGGTAATTCTAGAGAGGGTAACTTAATTAGGCCATTAAAGCACCAATATTTCAAAATATTTGAGTTAAACCACCAGGTCGAAGTCACCAGATGAGTATACTTTCTTTGCTAGTAAGGTTAGGGTTGCTCATCAAACCTTAGATTCTTCAAGAAATAAAAAATATTTAGTACAAAAATGTAACTGATCTCATGATGTGGAGATGCCACACATTTAGAGTCGCCAGGTTATTTTCTAGATATAGGTAAACCAGAGTATCACCAAAATCTAATTTCCTCAAACACAAAAACTCAAAGAGATCCCCAATAGAGTCATCAAAAATTTTTGGTGCAAAAAATGGCATCGAATGAGTAGGAGGAATGATAGGTGGTTCTTGACCAACATTGAATGACCACCTAGTCTTGGAGAGGAAGAGGCAGTCGATCTTCAAAGAAGGCCAGCTCCTTAGGTTCCAGCTACCTACGTCGCAAAGGAAAAAAGGGGGAAAAGAAAATGAGAAATAAAGGAAATGAGGTCGTAGCCAAAATTTACAAGGATGGGGTATGGCTGCATTAATACACACCCGTTCGATATCATCGATGAAAATAGTAATGGACCACCTAACAGATCATCCCACCCCATATTCACTTCTCCTTTGACTCAGCATGCAAGGGCAAATTCTAGAACCAGTGGGAGGGTGAATGAAATCTAGACAATAGAATTAGAGCGCTCACACCTGACCAAATTTAACAAAAATAAACCCTAACACCCAGTGGTGAATGTGACTTCCAGAACTGCCCAGATATATCCACAAAATCTAGATAATAGAATTAAGCAAACCAACTTAGACGATCATCACAAAAATAAACATTCACACAAAGGGAAAAGCAGAATCAAAGATTGATTGAGAGATCAAACAATTATACACTATTATTTATAAGCAATGAAGAATTACATATGAATTGTAAAGACCATAAATCCATACTTTGGAATGTCGAGCATTCCACTATTTGTAGAATTTTTTCTAATAAATTTAAAATATAGTATTGATGACATTCATTGGGAAGAATCACGTTGGAACAGTTAGAAGATTTGCTAACATGTTGTTTTTAGAATAATATTTACTGTCTAGGGAAAGTTAGGTACTTCTACATGGATCTGGCCCCTTGATCACTCCTATCAGAATTGTTTGAGCAATCAATTGCATTTACTTTACCCTTTCGAGCAATTGGAAAGTCTGGTTGATATTTATAAGTTTTGCATACTTTCACTTGCTCTTTATCAACTCGTATCGAGGCAGATGTGATTATTAATGGCCTATATTTATTATTTCTTCCTAATGTCACCAGATTCGGTTAGGTATGTGCCATATTCTTAGTCTTCCACTCACCATATTTTGGGATGCAAGATTCAACTTAAACTTTTGATACTACTTTTCCAAAGTTTTGTCCAGCTTTAGGGATGGGAACTTGGGGCTTGTGATCATTACACTATAGTCCAATTCTTCCATCTAGGGACTCGGAATCCCAATACTCCATCCAATTATCAGGGAAGGGATTTGGGGTCTTCTTTTGAGCATATCCTTACCCATTCTTCCATCCGATCCTTCCATCCGATCCTAGACTTGGAGATTTGCTCTGTTGCTCGCACACTTGGTATCTGGAATCTACTTCAACTAATAATACCTCAAAATTTGGATGACTCTAAGGTGTCATCATCCTCAAATATTAAGAGTGGGTGAAGAGACACAAAATATCACCCACACTTACATAGAAAGGAGGGTAGGATTCAGTGATAGGTTATCTACGGAAAATACAAATCATTGGATATTATAACCAGCAGTAAAGGAAGGAAGAAATTAGCATTAAATACCTACAAAAAAGTGTAGAGATAATATCTATACCTAAGTCATCCATTGAAGTGAGCATCCACAAAAATAAGAGCTCAAAGGTGTGCCATAAGACTATGGAGCTATCCAGTTGTAGTCATCCATCATCCTCTCCAATCCAGCGTGCAAAATAAATATTGCATACCAAGAAACATAGCAAGCTCACATAGGGTGCAAAGATAAAGGAGAAATTAGGGTTTCAAGCTCATCCTTGGAGCATTAGAAATAAGGCTTGCATGCACAAGCTATTTGGCACAAAATATCTATGTCTTCCAATGTTCAAACACTCACCTAAAGGGAGTTACAATCAGTTGGAGGGATTTAAGATTCTTTGGAGGTTACCACCAACCTCATCATTGTTGAAGGAATGCCTATCACTATCGAATAAATATTCATTGTTGAAGGAACATTTATCAATGCTAAAGGAACGTTCATCATTGTTGAAGGAACTTTAAGAAGTTGTCTTGTAACACTTAGTGTGACACTTATCACGAAGCCCATCCTTCTTAATATGTTGATCTTGGAGAATGAAGGACACAACAATGTGTGAATTAGAATGCAACCAAGCAAAGAAATAGAGCAGTCACACCGAGTTAATGCATCGAGGTGAAACATCTATACACCATTCAATGATGTAAGGAAGACATTACAGATGTTATCATAAAACCAATGAATATTACTTACATTTGGATAAGCTCTGCAAGTGATATCCAAAGATATATTTTACCACAAGATTGTAGAATTTAAGGATTGCAAATTGAATGACGAGTTTGCACCAGTCAAAGAGGGCTTTGACTACCCATAAGAGCTACGTAGCATGTAGCTACGAATCCATCGATGTACAACATTAAGGAGCGATTGAGGTAAAAATATTTATGCTTGTTTTAACATAATATTTTTGGAGTTATAATGGAACATATTATCTATTGCAATATTAGATATTCATTAAACAAGCACACTTCAAATTTGTTAATATTTGCAAAATTTATCAAGGATGAATAAGGGATATTATTATTGTTATTAAAATTACTTGCAAATATTATTTCTAATTTTCCCAAACTTGGAAGTTATAAGAAATACAACATCAAACTTAGGAATTGGAAATTAGAAAATATCAAATCAACCAAAAAGGGGTACTCAAATAGGTTTATTAAAGTTTTCAAAGGAAAATAAATACCAACTTCAAAACGTCTTCAAGGAATTGAAAATAGTGCTTAGTTCAATAGGAGTAATAAAGAGATAGAGAAGTTGTTTTTTGTATTTACAAAATTAACTTAAAAATGAACTACAATTTACAAAAGTACTACATTGATAATACATTCTATCCAAAACATCCTAAGGAGTCATAAGGCATTCTAAAAAACTTGGTAATATTAGCATCAATAAACAAATATCAAGTCCTAAATTCATTGGATAGATGTAAGCTTGCTATAAAATCTAAAAACTTATTAGGTTTGTAAACTCTCATCATTAGAGAGACATAAGGAAGTCCACCAAATATAAAGAGTTGATAAAGGGAATACAATGTCTTCCAGGAAATTCTTCCTAGCTAAATCTCAACTACTCAAAGGGTCAAATTATTTCTCATAATAGAACAAAGTAAAAGCAATATTAGTATATGAAAAAATTTGGGATATTGTCCAAGGGAAAACAAAGAAATCTATCATAGGAGATACTGAGATTCAAAAATTTGAGGAAAATGATTCAAAAACCCTAATGATCATAACATTTGCTCTCACTGATGAAATACAACCTTATATCAGTCTAGTAAAAACATCTTCTGAAGCTTGGACAAGCTTAGAAAAAATATTTGAAGGAAAGAATAAAGCCACCATTCTTCATCTACAAACTCAACTACATTTCTTACAAATGAGCAGTGGGAAACGCATAGAAATTTTCTAAGAAAGGTACTAGATCTTAAAGGAAAATTGTCAACTCTTGGGCAGGAGCCTAAAGATGAACTTCTTACTCAAGTAACCATGAGAGCACTTCCAAAAAACTATAAGCATTTTGTCACATCTCTACAAATCTTAAGTAAAGATACTTCTTTTGATGACTTAGTCAATATCCTTTAGGAATATAAAGTGGAACACACTGTGAAAGATGAGATGACTAACACTGCATTGACATCAAAAGATGATCCACAATGAAATGTTGCTTCATTAGCAAAAGTACGAAGAACATGGTATTGTCAGTTATGCAAAAATAAAGGTCATAGCACCGGTTATTTAAGGTACAATCTCAAAAACCAGAATCACGGAAATTAGATAAACAATTGAAACCAATTTTAATCAGGATCATATCAAAGGAATTCTCGTCAGCAACAATTTCAACGACCAATCAATTATCCTCAATTGGGGTATAGAAAGGGAAATAAAAAAAGGACACCTGGTCCAGAGGATAGAAGAAATTGAAGAACTGGATGAACACTCATAAAATTATGAGGAGAAAGCTCTATCAACAAATGTAACACTTTTGCTTGAATAGGTTACAAAGAATCCAGAGAAAGGATACAAAGTTCAAGATGAAGAAGAAGATCCATATTGAAGACCAAAAGTCTTTAGTACCCAAATAATGTAATACAGAGGGGTGTTAGAGTTAGAGTCTATTATATCATTTGGATCATGTAAATTTACCTTCCTAGGTACATACTTAGAAAATTATATTACTTTAGGGGAAAGTTATCTAGTTACTTCATGCAATGTAATAAATGCACAAGTGTCAATGTGCAAGTTGTAAATGTGCAAGGTGTCCCTTGCACAACTAGGTAGAGTGTTGGCCAAGGAATTTATCTTCCATTATAAGAGGGCCTCATTGTAAGAGTTTTAAAATCAAGTCAGTAGGTATTAGTAGTAGTAGTGGGTGACTCCATTAGTGATAGAGCACATTAAGTTTTTGTAGCATCTTGCATGGAGTGTCCATTTTCTCCATAGAAATATTGTATTTGTTTTCGTCATTTCTATTTATAGCATATTTTTTAAATCTCGTGAATTTAGTTTCTTTTATATTTTTTCTTCTTGTGATTGCCATATCCCCTTGCAATATACCTCAAAAGCTAACACTTTTACTAGATGAACTTGAATCTCTTTTTGACTATCTAAAATAGTTCTCTAACTCACATATTTACAACTTTCAAACCCTTTAACTTACTATCCAAATTGCTGATTTCTTATTGTTGGAAATATGTTGAATATTTTTCATATTATTTTGGTGGGGCTAACACTAAAAGGTATATGATACTCTGTACCAAAATTTTTAGGGTTTAAGTTATTTTTAGATCCATATGGGCTTTTAGGGTTACTATATTTGAACCCATGCTTTTTCACCCATGATATTGTAAAAATACATGCATGTGTCTTTGTTATATATATCACACTTGCATTAGGGTTTGGAGAGATAGAAGAATAATATTATTGTATTGGATACGGTCAAGTTAATGCAATAATAAGATAATATTGTGCTATTTTTTTCTCGATGAGGGTTTCCAGGATAAATATTATGTATTGTGTGAATCTGTGATCTTCTTCTTTGATTTTGTTATTATTGCTTTTTTGATTTAGTTTATTGGGGCACTTTATTTCTCTTTATTTGGTATCAGAGCTAGGTTTTAGATTTATTTGAGGAGTAAGGGTTTCAACCCTATGATAAATTAATTCTTGAGTGGGAGCTATACATGAAAGGATCCAAGAAAAGGAGAAATATGGGAAGCACAAGAATAGAGATTGAAAAATTTAATGGATAGAATTTTAAGTTGTGAAAACTAAAGATGAAATATTTGTTGGTTAATAGAGATCAGTGGATTATTGTCTCGGGAACAAAACCAACATTGATGACAGATGAAGATTGGTTGAAAATCAATAGGAATACAAGGAGCTCTATTAGATTGTTCTTATATGATTCAATATTGTTAAATGTATCTACAGAGACCACAACAATTTTATTATAGGAGAAGTTGGGAACATTGTATCAAACAAAGTCACTAGTAAATAAACTCTTTCTTTGAAAGAATTTGTATTCACTTTGGATGAATGATGGTGAATTTGTGGCTGAACATTTGAATGCTTTTAACACTTTGGTAATTCAATAAACCTCTATAGAAGTCAAAATGGATGAAGAAGAAAAGTGTATTACTTTACTTTATTCATTACCTTATTCATAGGATAACCTTGTTATGGCTATCACCAATACTACATCTACATTGAAAGTAGAGGATATAGTAGAAACTTTGTTGTCTGAGAAGATGAGATAAAAATATTTTGAGGATTATCATCAAAAGGAAGCCTTTATTGTGAGAGGTCGTTCTCAAGAAAGAAACAAAAAGAAATTAGGAGAAAAGAAATCAAAATCTAGGGGTAAATTTGTTGCCTCGAAAAAGAGGAAATATTGGAATTGTGATAAAGCAGGGCATTATAAAAGAGAATGTAGATCTAAAAAGACTAATAATAATCGATCATCTGATGAAGAAACTTCTACATATTCAAAGACCATAAATGAAGATTTAGGGGACTCATTCTTAGTTGCAGCATGCTCAAGTGAATACGATGACTCATGGTTGATTGACTCAGGTGCTTCTTTTCATATGAATCCTCATAAGGAGGGGTCATGTGAATATGAAAATATAGATGGAGGTAAAGTATTCCTGGGAGACAATTCGACATATAAAATAATAGGTCGAGGAAGAGTCAAGTTGATGCCAAAATATAGAAGAATCAAAACCCTTCCTGGTGTGTTGTTTATTCTAGGTTTGGTAAGGAATTTGATAAATGTCAGTAATATGAATGATGTAAGTGTGAATGTGATATTCAAAAAGGATAGTTGCAAGATGGTTCATGGATCCTTGGTGTTGGCAAGAGAAGTTCGCACATAAACTTTGTTTATAATTGAGGCTAGTACTGTAAGTATTAATTACAATAACTCTTCAATTGTACAAGAAAATAGTATGACTGAAATGGCTCTGAGTATTCCTACAACGAAGACAATGTTATGGCATCAACACATGGGGCATATTGGTGAGAAAAGACTTTGAACATTGAAAATGAAAGGTATGGCTGAAGTACTTTTTGATTGCCCATTAAATTTTGATTTTTGTGAGCACTGTATTTTTGGGAAATAAACTAGAGTCAAGTTTCCAAGTAGTGCTACAAGGTCTGAAGGAATTCTACATCTAGTTCACAATGATGTGTTTGGACCTACAAAAATACCATCATTAAGTAAATCTATCTATTTTGTTATATTTATAGATGACTTATCAATAAAAACTTGGGTATATTTTCTACGGAACAAATATGAGGTTTTTAATAAATTTAAAGAGTTTAAGGCTCTTGTAGAAAATCAAATAGAGAAAAAGATAAAGGTTTTGAGAAGTAATAATTGTGGTGAGTATTGTTCTAATAAATTTGAGTAGTTTTGCAAGGACTATGGAATAGAAAATTAGAGAACAAATTTGTATACTCCACAACATAATGGGGTTGCAGAATGGATGAACATGACATTGATGGATAATACTAGAAGCATGTTAAGTGATGCAGGGTTAGAAAAAATATTCTGGGTAGAAGTTGTATTAACAACTTGTTATCTCATCAATAGATCTCCTACCTCAACTTTGGTGGACAAGACTCCACAAGAAGTATGGACTGGTAAGAAACCCTCTCTTAGACATCTAAGGGTTTTTGGTTGTGATGCTTATATGTATGTCCCAAAATATAAAAGGACTAAGCTAGACTATAAATCTAAAAAATGCATATTTATGGGTTATAGTACTAGTGTTAAAGGATATAAGTTGTGGAACCCATAAACATAGAAGGTTGTTTATAGTCGTAATGTGATATTTAGAGAAACAAAAGGGATTTTAAAATAGAAAATGTCACCAAGAAAAGAACCAAAAATAGTGTAAGTAAAATTGGAATAGGAGGAAGAACCTGTGGTAGAACCTGAATTACAGAGAAATTTTGAAGAGGGATATTCAGAGGAAGAAGGTGAGGAGGAAGCAAAAGATGCAAAACCTAGAAATCCAATTTTGAGGATATTGTATCAAGAGAGAAGACTTCCAAACATGTATAGTCCTTCAATTTTTTAACCTGCATTTAATTTATCAGTATCTGATGAAGAACCCAAGACGGTAAAGGATGCACTTCAGTCATGTGAGAATAAGTCTTGGAAAATGACTATGGAAGAAGAAATGGAGTCCCTAGATAAATATAAGACATGGAACTTGGTGAAATTACCTCCTGGCAGAAATTTTTTTGGTTTCAAGTGGTTATTCAAGAAGAAGTAAAATGTAGAAGAAAATTTGGAGAAATACAAGGCTCGCTTGGTAGAAAAATGATTTTCTCAGGTTGAGGGAATTGACTTTGGTGAGATTTTTTCTTTTTAAGTGAAAAACCCCTTGTGGTGCCACCTTGGTTTGAGATACCATGACCAAGGGGTTCTACACCATCAAAGTCACCCGAGAGTCGCACTCGGCCTTGCCCGCACCAACATTATCAATTAGATTTTGGATACCCAATTCAACTTTTTGGTAGGGTGGAGATTCGAACCTGGGACCTCCCTTGGAGGATTGCCCTCTCCTATCCAACTCACTTACAACACTTGGGTAGATGAGATTTTTTCTCTTGTGTCTAAACTAACTTCAATTAGATTTCTATTGGCTATTTCTGCTACTTTTGATTTTGAAATAGAACAGATGGATGTAAAGACAACTTTTCTACATGGTGAACTTGATGAAGTATAATATATATATATATATATATATATATATATATATATATATATATATATATATATATATATATATGTGTGTGTGTGTGTGTGTGTGTGTTACAACCATAATGCTTTAAGGTAAAAGGTAAGGAGGAACTGGTATGCAAGTTGAAGAAGTCTCTTTATGGGTTTAAGCAATCTCCACGAATGTGGAACCAAAAATTTGACAGGTTTATCTTGACACTTGGGCTTGGAAAAAGTAAAGAAGATCCATGTGTATATTTCAAAAAGGAAGGTGAAATTTTTTTATCATTGTATTGTATGTGGATGACATGTTGTTAATTAGTAAGGAGATTATAAAGCTACTAAAATTTCAGTTATATTTTGAGTTTGACATGAAGGATTTGGGTGCTGCAAAATGTATTTTGGGTATGGAAATAATAAGAGATCATGCAAATAGAAATTTGTGGTTAAATCAAAGGAAATATGTTGATTTTATACTACAAAAGTTTAGGATGCATGATTGTAAACCATTATGTACTCCATATCCGATTGATCAAAAGTTATCTATTGAATAGTGTCCTAAAACAGACGAGGAAATAGAAGAAATGCATCATGTTCCTTATGCTAGTGTTGTGGATAGCCTGATGTATGCAATGGTTTGTACTAGACATGATATTGCACATGTAGCGGGAGTAGTTAGCAAATATATATCAAATCTAGGAAAGGACCATTAGATTATTGTGAAGAGGATCTTCATATACTTGCATGGAACTATAGATTATGCTATTTGTTATGGAGGAAATTTTGGAGGTAATGATATTTTAAATCTACAAGAGTTTGTGGATGCTGACTGGGCTAGAGATATTGACAAGAGAAGATCCACAAGTGCTTATATGTTCAGGCTATTTGGAGGGGTAGTAAGTTGGATGAGTAGAAAACAATAAATTGTTGCTTTATACACTACAAAAGTAGAGTAAATTTACAACAACTCATACCTGTAAAGAAGCAGTGTGGCTACAAAATTTGTGTTCAATAGTTGGTCTTAAACATAAGTCTATGAGAATTAACAGTGATAGTCAAAGTGCAATATTTTTGGCCAATAATCCTGGTTTTCATGATCAATCAAAACATATTGATATCAAGTACCATTTTGTGAGAGAGATGGTTGAAGAGAACCGGGTGATATTGGAGAAAATTGATATAGAGAAGAATATTTTTGATTCGTTAACAAAGACTGTACCCACTAAAAAAATTTCTTGGTGTAGAAGATCTATGGGCATGGTTGCCCTTGACAGTTGACAATGGCAGTTTTTGACCCCTATGGAAAGTATTCAACAAGTGGAAGAATGTTGGAAATATAATGAATTTTTTCCATGTTATTCTGGTGAGGCTAAAACTAAAAGGTATTGGCCACTCTATACCTATTCTTGCTGGGGTTCAAGTTATTTTTAGGGTTTAAATTATTTTTAGACCCATATGGGCTTTTAGGGTTACTATATATGAAACCATGCTTTTTCGCCTATGATAGTGTAAAAATATTGGCATGTTCCTTTGTTATATATTGTGCACTTGCATTACGGTTTGGAGAGATAGAAAAAGAATATTATTGTATTGGAGACGGTAAAGTTAATGCAATAATAAGATAATACTGTGTTGGTTTTTTCCCGATTGAGGATTTCTAGGATAAATATTGTGTATTGTGTGAATCTACGATCTTCTTCTTCTTTTGATTTTATTATTACTTCTTTTCTAATTTAGTTTATCAAGGCACTTTATTTCTCTTCAATCCTCAAATCTAAAAATTTTATATTGCAAGGTAGTCAATCTCTCCACTGAAATGTTGTCCTTGAATATCAAAAATTTGGTAGGGAACTCCTCCAAGTCATAGCTGATATTTCCTTCAAGAACCCTTTAGTTTTATACTATAGAAACCAACATATCTCCTTTCTCTAAATTAGCCTTCAATGGCAATATTCAAACCTCTTAGGTTTGGGAGTTTCTTCAATCTCCTTTGTCCTTCTTCCTCTTGGTCGAATTATGAATTCAATCTAGGCCTTCTTCTTAATAATTTGAAAGTATTTAGGTCTTCACCAATCTCCTCCAAATTTTGGAAAGCTTCTTGCGAAATCTATATTCTTTTGGGCTTGCTTTCGTATGGCAACAATTATCCCAAAATATTTCTTTATAAAAAACTTCTCCTTGGTGGTAAATTTGTCCAATGAGTTCTCCTAGGAACTCCTGTAATGGCCTTCTTCGAATCTCCTTCAATGAGGCTCACCAAGCCTTCTCCTTATTTCTCCTTGATTCCTCTTCTCTAGGGTCTTCACTCTCACAACTTCTCTGGTCATCTCAATGAGACCTTTCCTTTAACCTTCTATTGTGGAAGTGTTGGCAATGAGATCTCCCTCTTGAATCTCTGAAATCTACTGCTACTGGTATTTGGAACTAGACCTTTGCTAGTTCTCAATATTCAGTCTTACAAGACTGGAATTTCTTCAATGAGACCTTCTATAAGTCTTCTCTTCAACTTTAAATGGATATCTCCAATCTCCAATATTTTTTAAGACTCTTTTCCTTGAGTCTCTTCTTCCTTCAATGGGGTCTTCTTTCTAGGACCTCCTCCTTGATTTGCAATATTTAATATTTAATGGAGAGCACCAACCTCTAATATTCTCCTAGATTTTTCTCTGGATTCTCTTCTTCCTCAAATCTGCAACAAGGCTCCTATGGTATTTTCTTCTTCTACAATTTGTAGGTCTACAATCTCTAGCAATGGGACCTTTTCTATAGGCCTCCAAATATTCAATCTTTCGTTTGTTGCTTCTGGTGCTAGATTTATTCTAAAGAAGATATTCTTCCTAACTCTTTGTAGGAAGCTTCCCAAATTTCTTTGAATCTCCTTTTCTTGTAACAGAGTATCAGGGTTGTAATGGAAGAAAATCTAAATCTAGAGATAATCAATCTTCACTAGTTGATTTATCAATATTGTGGAATCAACGCTGAGTTCTAGTCTTCACGAGTTTTTTTGCTTCACGAGTTTTTTTGCAACTCTATGGAAAGACTCTAGCCAAATGCAATCTTAGAAATTTTGAAAATAATATTTTTGGATTCATCTCAATCTCACTTGTGGCTCTTCATATTTCCTATCGATCTACCATGTAATTTGATACTACTATTATCTTTTTATGAGTATATGATATAGGAAATGCAACCATAAGATGTAAGATAACCAAGCTATGGTAACTATATGATAATGGTACTATAATATGCAAGAAAACTATAAGATGAAATTTTGCAATAACTCAAAAATATGCCATTAATGAAAACTCACAAAAATAGTACAATATTGTATGATGAAGAACATGAATGCTCCATAAAATTTTCTTAAGGAGCTACATTGTACTCCACTACCAATCTATACTATGCACACTCTATATTCTCTACCACACACACTATATCCTCTACTACTCTCATTTCACTCACTATAAGGCCTATATATAGGAAGATAGATTCCTTGGTCCTTACTCTACCTATGACTCTTCATCTACATTTCCTATGACTCATATACAAGTGGAATCCTTGTACATTTACATTATTGCACATTGACACTTGTGCATTTATTACATTCCTTGAAGTAACTACTTAACTTTACTCTAAAGTAAAATCCTATGCTAGTTATGTACACAAGGTGGTATTGTTGGATGTATCTCATACTTTGCAGAGGAATTATTGTGCACGGGGTCCCTGCTTCGACGGTTCTGCTTCAGAGATATTTTTGGATATATTCTTGGAGATATTTTCAAAGATATTCTCGGAGCTATTTTCGGAGGCATTGGTGGGATTCCCATGATTGGTGGGTATGGGTGGTTTTAGCCCATGGTATTGTGCCCACGGTATTCTAATACCACATTGTGGTTTAGGGTTGTAAGAGTTTCCTTTATATTGATTGTAATGTCCCATTACGGGATGAGGGTGAACAATAATAGAAAAGGAGGTGTGGCTCTTGTTTGTTGGAAGTAGCCCATATTGGGTGAACCAGGATAAATCTCTTGTGTTCTATGTGCATGTATTTTGTGAGTTGTTATTTTCTTCTGAATTATTTAATTTTGCATTATTATTCTGGAATAAGTCTGGGTATAACTCTTCATATGGTATCAGAGCCAAGTTGTTAGCCATAGAGGGACGCCTTTATTGCTAGGGTTTCAGTTCATTTGAAGAGGATCTAGGGTTTCTAGGAGTTATAGAAAACCTATTCCGGAGTGGGAGTTTTATGCAGAAGGAGCTTGAAGTAAAATGATGTCAAATCATTCAAGGATAGAGATTGAGAAATTTGATGGAAAAATTTTGAGCTATGGAAGTTAAAGATGGAGGATCTGCTCGTGGACAGAGATCAGTGGTCTGTTATCTCTGAATAAAAACCTGCCAGTACATCCGATGAAGATTGGGAAAAGTTGAATCGAAAAGCGAGGAGTCTAATTCGACTGTGCCTTGTAGATTCAGTCTTAATCAATGTTTCTGGAGAAGCTACTGCAAAGGATCTCTGGGAGAAGTTAGGGGCTCTGTATCAATCTAAGTCCCTGGTGAACAAATTATTCCTCCAAAAGAAATTGTATAATCTGAGGATGAATGAAGGGGATTCAGTAGCAGATCATCTTAATGCATTCAATACGATGGTAAGTCAACTTACATCTATTGAAATTAAGTTGAGTGAGGAAGATAAATGTATTACTTTGCTATGCTCTTTACCAGATTCATGGGATAACCTGGTTGTAGCAATTGGTAGTACAACTTCATCCACATTGAAGTTTGAAGATGTTGTGGCATCTCTATTATCAGAGGATATGAGGAGAAAAGCCATGGAGGGCACATCAAAGGATGCCCTAATAGTGAGAGGGCGTGCCAAGGAAAAAGATAAAATGAGATCTGGTGATAGATCTAAGTCTAGAGGTAGATCCAAGTCTCGAGGAAGGTTTGAGAGAAAATGTTGGAAATGTGGTAAGCTTGGACACATGAAGAAGGATTGTAGATCAAAGAATGTTGATTCTGGAAAGAGATCTGATGAATCCACTTCCACAGAGATAAATAAATCCACTGATGAAGGAGGGGATGTATATTTGGCATCTTGCTCCACACGTTCAGATAGTAATGATTGGTTGATCGATATTGGTGCCTCTTTTCATATGACTCCTCATAGGGGGTGGTTCAGTGAATATGAAAGATATGATGGAGGGGAGGTACTTTTGGGAGATGATTCACCACTTAGAATCATTGGTCATGGAAGAGTGAAAATATTATTGCAGGATGGTAGGGTTAAAACCCTCCCAGGTGTGATGCATATTCCTGGCCTTGCTAGAAATTTAATTTATGTAAGCAAAATGGTTGATGCAGTAGTGAACATCAGTTTTAGTAAGGATTCATGCAAAATGGTTCATGGATCTATGGTGTTAGCAAGAGGAGTTCAGATTGGAACCTTGTATAAGCTATTGGGAAGCACTATGACAAATGAGTGCAATAGCTCAACTATTCCTGAGGCTGAATCAGATAAAAGTTCAATGCTCTGGCATCAAAGAATGGGACATATTGGAGAAAAGGGATTGCGTACCCTGTACATGAAAGGTATGGTTCAAGGTATCCCTAATTGCTCAATGTTTTTTATTTTTGTGAACATTGTATTTATGGCAAGCAGAATCGTGTGAGTTTCCCATCTGGTGTTGCAAGATCAAAAGGGGTATTAGATCTGATTCACAGTGATATCTTTGGTCCTGTTCCTATTCCATCCCTTGGACAATCATGGTACTATGCTTCTTTCATTGATGACTTTTCAAGATATGCATGGATTTATTTTCTTAAAAGTAAAGCTGAAGTGTTTGATAAGTTTAGAGAATTTAAAGCACTTGTTGAAAATCAAACTGGGAAAAATATTAAGGTGTTGAGGTCTGATAATGGAGGAGAGTATTGTTCAAATAAATTTGAGGATTTTTGTAAGCAATGTGGTATTGCAAGACAGAAGACTACTCCATATACACCTCAACAAAATGGAGTTGTTGAGAGATTGAATAGATCACTGATGGAAAAGGCTAGAAGTATGCTCAGTGGTGCTGGTCTAGCACAGGAATTTTGGGTAGAGGTAGTGAATGCGGCATGTTACTTGTGAAATTGATCTCCTACATCAGCATTTCTAGATCAAACTCCATTTGAAGCATGGTTTGGTAAGAAACCCTCTCTTTCACATCTTAGAGTTTTTGGTTGTGATGCATACATGCATATTCCAAAGGAGAAAAGAAGTAAGCTTGATAATAAGGTTGTTAAATGTATCTTTATTGGTTATAAATATGGTGTTAAAGGATATAAACTTTGGAATCCAAAAACTAAAAGTACAGTTTATAGTAGAGATGTGGTGTTTAGAGAAATGAAAAGTGATCACAGGAAGGAAGTAACAGAAGAAGAACCTGAAAAGGTGCAATTTGATCTCATGGAAGAAGAATCCTACTCAATGGAAGAGGATGAACCAGAGGTTCATACACCTGTGGTAAGGAGATCAACATGAGAAAGAAGGCAACCTGAAAGGTATAGTCCATCTACTTTTCCTTCTTCCTTTGTTTTATCTGTTACTGATGAAGATCCTAGAACAGTTAGAGAAGTTATTAATTCTAAAGAGGTAAACCTTTGGGAAGAAGCCATGAATGAGGAAATGATGGCCCTAAAAAGAACAAGACATGGGATCTAGTAAAATTACCTGGTGGAAGAAAAGCAATAGGTTGCAAATGGATCTTCAAGAAGAAGCAGAATGTTGAAGGTAAAGTGGAGAAATATAAAGCTCGCCTGGTTGCTAAAGGCTATTCTCAGGTAGAGGGAATTGATTATGGTGAAGTATTTTCTCCTATTGCAAAGCTAACCTCAATAAGATTTCTTTTATCTGTGGCTACTGCATTTGATCTTGAAATAGAGCAAATGGATGTAAAAACTGCATTCCTTCATGGAGATTTGGAGGAAGAAATCTATATGAGATAGCCTGAAGGATTCATTGTTGAAGGAAAGGAGGATTTTGTATGTAAGTTAAAGAAATATTTATATGGACTGAAACAATCACCTAGAATGTGGTATCAAAAATTTGATACTTATGTTTTAGGACTTGATTTTGTTCGTAGCAATGTTGATCATTGTGTATACTCAAAGCAAATTGGTAATGAACTTGTCATTATAGTTTTGTATGTTGATGATATGTTACTAATTGGAAATAGTAAGGAAATGATCAGGGAAGTGAAGTCTCAGTTAGCATCACAGTTTGACATGAAAGATCTTGGCCCTGCAAATTTTATTTTGGGTATGCAAATAAATAGAGATCGTTCAAACAGAAAGTTGTGGCTGAATCAGAAAAAGTATGTTGAGATAGTATTGAAGAGATTCAGTATGCAGGATTGCAAACCAGTGAAGGTACCTATTCCTTTGGGTGAAAAATTATCTACTGAACAATGTCCAAAAATAGAAGAAGAGGTAGAAGAAATGTCCCATGTTCCTTATGCAAATGTTGTAGGGAGTTTAATGTATGCCATGGTGTGTACTAGACCAGATATTGCCCATGCAGTGGGAGTTTTGAGCAGATATATGTCTAAACCTGGTAAAGAGCATTGGACTATTGTAAAAAGGGTTTTCAGATATTTGTGTGGTACATCTAATTTTTCAATCTGTTATGAAGGTACAGGTAAAGAAAACAAATCCTTGGATATAGAAGGTTTTGTTGATGCAGATTGGGCTGGAGATCTTGACAATAGAAGATCTACTAGTGCATATGTATTCAACTTGTTTGGAGGGGCTAT
This sequence comes from Wollemia nobilis, assembly GCA_028583015.1. Classification (NCBI taxonomy): domain Eukaryota; kingdom Viridiplantae; phylum Streptophyta; class Pinopsida; order Araucariales; family Araucariaceae; genus Wollemia; species Wollemia nobilis. The sequence goes on from JAQPPZ010002068.1 coordinate 5,170,126, forward strand.
TAGTTGGATGAGCAAAAGGTAAACTATTGTTGCTCTTTCAACCACTGAAGTTGAGTACATGGCAGCCACTGATGCAAGTAAGGAAGCAGTATGGCTACAAAGACTATGTGCTGATATTGGGTTCTTTCAAGGAGTTGTGAAGATAAATTGTGATAGCCAAAGTGCTATATTTTTGGTAAAGAACCCTGCTTACCATTCAAGAACAAAGCACATTGATACAAAGTACCACTTCAGTAGGGACATGATTGAACAGAAGAAAGTGTTGCTGGAAAAAGTGGATACCAAGGAAAATGTTGCAGATGCTTTAACCAAGGCAGTTAGCACATAAAAGTTCATGTTTTGTACAGTTGAAATGGGTCTGGCAAGACCAAGTGTTGGAACTAACATTGATTACAACCTTTATGCAAAGTATTCAACAAGTGGGAGAATGTTGGATGTGTCTCATCCTTTGTAGAGGAAGTACTGTACAGGGCCCCTACTTCGATGGTCCCCTTTTTTTGAAGATATTCTCGGAGCTATTTTCGGAGGCGTTGGTGGGATTCCCGTGATTGGTGGGTATGGGTGGTTTTAGCCCATGGTATTGTGCCCATGGTATTCTAATACCACATTGTGGTTTAGGGTTGTAAGAGTTTCCTTTATATTGATTGTAATGTCCCATTACGGGGATAAGGTGAACAATAATAGAAAAGGAGGTGTGGCTCTTGTTTGTTGGACGTAGCCCATATTGGGTGAACCAGGATAAATCTCTTGTGTTCTATGTGCATGTATTTTGTGAGTTGTTATTTTCTTCTGAGTTATTTATTTCTGCATTATTATTCTGGAATAAGTTTGGGTATAACTCTTCAATATGGGTTCACCCACATTGACATGTACCCAATAATGTAATATGCTCTAACAAAATTAGGCAAATAAAACTCTTAATTTTTTTAATTGGTTATATGGGATTGAAATGGGCCCACCCATATTACTTATAATCACATAGCGGTATTATAGTAGTTTGCAATTATGAAGAAGTAAATTCTTTGATGTTTCTAGATGCTTCTCACATAAGGTATGCTTGAAAAGTCTATGCTATTTTCTTCTTTAGACTCTCCCATAAGAATCTTACTTTGGAGTGCTAACTAAAGAAATTTTGAGGCCTTAGGGAGGACCTCTAGTGACCAAATATTATTTTAAAGAAAATTATTGGAGTAGAAAATTCTAATTGCTCTAAATTCTCATATCCCAATATGAGTGAATATCCACCATCTTTTGATATATTTCAAACCAACTCATCATTTCACATAAAATTAGGTAAATAGATCTCTTGAAATTTTTTCTTAATTAGCTATATAAAATTAAAATGACCCTCACCTATATTATATCTTGACCACATAGTGATTTTATCATAATTGTGATTTGATTTTGAGATGGTGATGTCATAAAACTATTTATAACCATATGACATCATATTTCTTGCCATTATTATATACTCACCATCACTTGCATGATATAAGCCATTTGATATTTAGTTAATTAATTTCAAGTTACAATTTACTCTATAGAGAGATGCATATTTTTGCTTAAATAGATATTACCTAAGCAAATCCTTCATCATCATGAAATCCCTCTTCTCAATGCATGCGGGTAGGTTGGATCTTTAAATTCAATTAATATATCTATATCTTTTTCTATATCTATATCATAAATATATTTTTAAGTTGAATTTATAGTATGAATGTGTCATGGTTGACATAAGCTTAAAATGAGGTCTAATCAAGTTAATGAAGGTGTTTTTTACATGTGTAGACTTTTTTCAAAAATACAATATTATGTGTTTGCATTCTCATGAAAAAGGAAGCAAAACAATATCTTTTAAATCTATAATTAAAAATAAAATATATTTTAAAATTTTAAATTTTTTTATTAATTTTAGTATTTATTTGTTTGAAATTATATAATTCATATTGTATTTTAATATAAGGATTATATTTATAGAGAGCTAATGTAAGCTATATGCGAGGATAAATCATCATCAAGAAGTACAATATGAAAAAAAAGAGGAAAATAAGTGTAATCAAAGGGAAAACATTACTTATTATTATAGATCTTAAGAGACTAAAAAATGAAAGGATTCATTGGAAGAAAATCTAGGTAACATGACAAGAAATGATTTTTGAAGGACTAGAAGTAATGATACCATAGTTAGAAGGATGGATGCCCTAGTTAGAGATAAGAGGAAGAGCAAATATATGGCAAATCCTATCAAGGTAGCATATACTACACTAGAAGTGATTATCAAGGATAAGATGATTGAAAATGATATATTGGTTCTATAAAGTAGAGGGTTAATATACTGGTTCCATGGATACTAGTGAGGGTTTTTGGAGATTCAAAATTGGATCAAGTGGAAATGGGATTTGATTTCAAAGTACTCTAATTTTTCTTCCTAAAATTTTTCCTCATCATATTTTCCAATTCAAAAATCAAGGATAAAATCATGGGTGGTGGTCCATGGTTTAGAGAGAGAAATGCCCTTATTTAAGACCATGGAGTGAGAAATATTTGTCAAGACAAAAAATATTAAAAAGCTTGCGGTGTAGGTTAGGCTTTTTGAACTTCAATACTATCTCACCAAGAAGAATGTTTTGATGAATATTAGAAATACCCTAGGGAAATTCATCAAGGGGGACCAACTACTAAGGAGCGAAAGCATGCTATATATACCCATATATGTGTTGTTAGGGATATTTTAAATCAATTATCACATTCCATTAATATTAAATCAAGAGAATGATATCAAAAAGTGGATTATAAAAATATTGCATTCCGATGTAGCAATTATTATGAGACTGGACACATGGAAAAATATTGCAAAGTGAAATTGATGAAAAATACAAAATAAATTGGCCATGAGACAAACTTCAATATGAAGCAATGAAATCATATTGTAATGGAAGTTGTATTAGATCAAGGATATTCCACTTTGAATGAAGAGACATATAAATCCTCTCTACAACATCATATAGAAAAGGCCACCATAGTTCACTCAGAACAACCATTAAAATAAACAAAGGATATGATGGATGAGAGAGTGCAATGCACAAGTTGAAATTTAGAAGGAATTAAACGTGCAAAGGAAGTTTTAATTCAAAAGGAAAGAAGGTGCAAAGGAATTAATAAAATGTGTTCTAATGATAATAGACTAAAACATATTGGCTTCGAGATCAATACCAAAGATGATGTATAATTTTAAAGATTAAATTAATCTATCTCGATAAACTAGATGTTTAAATTTCTTAAGAATTAGATAGATAATATTTAATAAATATAAGATTTATAAGTTAAACTTAAGGAATATTGTCTTAGACTCATATGACCTAATTAAAGTTTATTTTAAAAATATATATGTAAGACATAAAATGGTAACCAATCTTTGAATGAAAATTAGAAAATAATATATTAAATTCTTAGACTTGCAATATAAGTTAAGAGTTAAAATTTCAATCACAATTTTAGGGTGGTAGGGAGTTGTGAGACCTATGATTTACCTCCTTCATCTTAAGGAATTTGGTGGGTTTAGGTTGCTTCTTTTGTAGTTATAAATGACCACTTCAAATTAGCCTTGGATTGCTTGAAAGTGTTATATATATGGATGATTCTATATTTAAAGTTATCAATAATCTTGTGATCACTAAATCAACCTTTTGAAAAATACTAATATTAAAATATTATAATTAAAATAAAATTTTAATAAGAAAAGGTATATTTATGGCTCTCCCTAAACATACTAGGTTGGCATAACACACCTCCCATAGGTGTCTGCTTAACCTTAGAGAGCTTGGTCCTACATTTAAGAATAAAATTGAAATCTAATCATGAGCATTTAGATGTATTTTTCATATATTTTATTATTAGATAAGTTAATGATTAAATATATGTTTTGTTAAAGGACAAATACCTTTTACTCTAGAAGTTAAACTCCTTTAGATAAATTATATAATATATAGTAAATTTGGATACTTAAGTTAATATATTAACAAATAAAAAATATATATATCTATATATATTACATTGTTTAAATTTATTGTCTATTTTTTTTTTAATGACTAAAATTTAATTATAAGAAAAGCACTGATTACAAATTGATGTCTCAGTGCTTGCCTTTTTTGGCAAGCCCCAGAATTCAAATCAACTTCCTCTCTTTTCCATAATGGGTCACTAAACTCTTAGGTGTTGCTAGATGCCTCATTAGAAATTTATCGCGTCTATCCTCTTATCTACTTTGTTTCTTTGTTGTCCATCCCTTTACTCACTTCCTTTTTTCTTGTTATCCTCTTTCGATAATTTCTTAAGATCAACCGTACCATCTAGTTATTGTTCATATGAGGTTACATTTCTTTGATAGCCCCAAAAATTCATACTCCAATTTTCTCCATATTGCAACTTCTTCTTTTGACATGGTTTTTCTCTGGGATTTTACTAGTTATTGTTTCAAATAGCTTCATTTTTATTGTGTACCAACTCCACTCCATTGGTTTGTATTCTTCCTTTAAGATGTGTCCATTCCTCTCTAGCTATATTTTCCACTATGTGAAACCTAGTCCTAATTCCCATGCAATATTTAAATGTTTGGATTTAAAATCTTTGAAAGTTTCAATAGTCCCAGAAGGAGTCCATGGTGAGGTTTAGTCTCTCTCCAGGATCGAATATGCCATGCCATAAACTCCATATTCTTGGGACACTAAATCCTCATCCTGATTACACATTATACATCTATTAGGTCTTATGAACCCTCATATGTGCATGTTATCTTGAATAATAATTATATTATGTGCCACCAGTCATGAAAATAAATTTACCTTCGTCCATCCTTTGGGTTGTCATATTTTTAACCAAGGGAATTCCCTTAGTTGCCTCACACTTTGAAACCTTATTTCACCATATATATTTCTAATTTGCCTTTCCCCTATGCTAATTTATCTGGTTCATCTTTTCTTAAACATGTTATGTTGTTCAAGATTACCATTAACTCTTGTTTCTATTCTTCCCTACCTTTAATCAGTCAATCCTTCATGGGGCACCATTGTTGTTTTTTTTTTGTCGATAAAGAAATTTTCATTAATAAATTGGTTTTGAAAGGAGCCCCAAAACCTTAGTAATACCAAAATAGGAACAACAAAAATCAGACCTAGCGGTCAAAACAATAGGCAACCCGCAAGAGGGGTTTGGCCGAGTCAGAAAACAACTCAAGAAACATAACAAAATAAGGAAGTAGAGCAAAGATGATGATCCCTTATGGAAAAATGAGGCCATCCCAGAGGGAAAACCCACCAAAAAATTAATTACCATTTGAGGTAATTTGGGACTCATCTAATTCCTTGAAAATTATGGTGAGCTAGGTGTGAGTTGCATCAAGGTCATTAGCCACTTGATTGAAGATCATCCACGTAGATTTGAATAAATTAGCCATCACAGATAGGGTGGTCACTTAATTGGCAAGGGGGGTGAGCACAACTTTGCGTAGGACTACACCATTACCATCCTCCTTCACAAGCCCCTGAAGCATCTTGTTTTCCTCCTTCGCAAGATCCTTCAACTGAACCACCTCACCATCGATCTCCTTGGTTGACTCAATGCTTTTTTTTTGGAAATGATGTCTCCTTATTAATTTTTTTCATGCACCATGATGTGCAAGTAAGGGGCAGATTGAGATTCATAAGGAATTTATAGGATGAGCACTTCACGACCCTAGTTTTAATCTCAAATTTAGTATAGGGCTCATCTTTGGGCTTCAACAGGACAAGGGAGGAGTAATAAGGATCATTATCATTGCTTGTTACCTCATGAATAGGTTATTTGTGACTACTATTATCTACAAGCTTGGTAGGGGTGGAATAGGTGGGAGGATAGGTAGGAAAAGGTGAGGGGTGGGCTAGGAGGGACTGGGAGGGGTAGGGGCAGGTTGGGGAGGGGTAGGAGGATAAAAAACTAGAGATATTTTTGTAAACGCATCCAAGACATGCTTGTAAAGGATAAGGTGTAAACCTTGGTGATTGGAGTAGTGGGCTTTCCTGTTCCTAATATTAGTGATAGATAACTCAATGGAACTAAAGAGATAGTCGAGTCTATTCATTTTATTATTCCCCCTGAAGTGGTTTAAAAATGCTAAATAAAATCTATGTAAGGTGAAATCAATCTTGTCAATGATAAAGTATTTGAGGATGGGGACCATGACATGATACCATGGCCCTAGAAGTTTTTTCCTCTCGATATCGCCATCAGTAGTGAGAAGGTCCTTACCTTTCTTAGGGAAGAAGTCTAGCTCCATCACCATTGTGTGTTTGTTGCATTGAATGCTCCTACCATCAAGAGGGATCTCGGTAACATCCATCAGCAATCGAACATCAATAATGAAGTTGAGGTCTCTGATCGTTATCTGACCAGCATTCCAAGTGTTCACAATTACGTTGGAGATATCTTTCTTATTGCCTATAAATTTTAGTAGGAAGGGAAGGCAATTATGGCTCTTCAAAATATTCTCAATGATAGGGTTGAGATGAAGCATAGTGTGCTCGAGGATGGCCATGGAGTATCAAGGATATAAGGGCTTGGTGTTGGGGTTAATGGGATACAAATAGGTAATGTGGTGGTTTCTTCGATAAGGGAAAATATTAAAGGGTCAACATGCACACATGTCAAAGGAGATAGAATATGAAAAGCACTAGATGGACATAGAACTCATATGGTGATGCTTATTAGGTTATATTCCAACTAATGGAGCTTGAAACCTATAGTGGGAAGGTACCATAATGGTAAGGAAATTGACAATGGGAAGAGTAGCGCTCAACTTGGTAAATTTGCTAGGAATTCTAAAGGTGGCCTAGATACACACACCATGGAAATCAAGCATAATATTGGGATTGCACATGTGAGGGATTAAGGTGGTATCACTGTTTACACCATGCTGATTGGACATCATTTGCAATCCAAGATCATGAGGGTCAATTCACCTGAACAGAGCATGCAAAAAGCATGATGACATTGCCAATAGGATAAAAAAAATTCTTGTGACTAAGCACAAGGTACGAAGGGTTCTGACACTAGAGTTTCGTTAGTAATCGCTAAAAATTTGGGTGGAAGGGGTACACGTGATGAAAAGGAGTAAGGCACACATATTGATGAGGCAAGGGGAGGGGTTCAATATGACAAGGCCAAGTGAGGATGAGGTAAGGGTAGGTCAAAATGTTCATGCTAGAAGAATAGGAAATTAGAGGGGGTAGGGGATACATGGAATATCAAAAGAGAGGGCCATGAGACAGAGGGCCCAATGAGTGGGTCAGAAGCTAGGGATCAAGTGGGGCCTGATCGATCTTGAGTGATGACTTCAATGAGGGTTGGAGGAAATCATCATACCAAACATGAAGGGACTACTGGGAGTGGCCTAGGTTAGTAAGGGAATCAGTTACACTATTGGCTTCACTAAACACATGTTGCACTACAAACTCTAGATGATTAAGGAGGAGTTGCCTAAATTTGAATATAACATTACTGACCCTCCAAATGGGATTCCTATTAGTTTTGGTATAGTTGATGATATTCAAGGAATCCCCTTCAACCACTAGCTTGCACTAGAGATTGCTTATTATTGGTGAGGATACCAAGGTTCTCATAAAAGGCCACTATGATGATTCCTTCATGATTTCTGATGATTCCTCCTCCACTAGCTGGTCCAATATTTCCTCTAGAAGAGTCATCAAAGTTCATATTTAGCCAAAAATCCATGGGAGAGATCCATTTTACATTGAATCTTGTGTTGGGATGCACGAGTGGTTTGATGGAATCCATGGAAATATGGAGGGAAGAGGCTATGGATGATTTGATCCCAGGACCTAAGGGTATAAAGCAAGGGCACAAGTATGCATTTTTGATAGCAAAGTTGAGGATCCTATTTCCAATCAAATATGGGTCCCTGGGGGCATTGGAAAAGGCACGATTATTATGTTCAAGCCAGATTTTCTACAAAAGATGATGCAGGCACATTGAACAGAGGGATTTGATTTTAGGGTTCTTAACAGGTTTGGGCCATTGGTTGAAGAGGTTGACCATTGAGCTAGGGCAGGTACAACAAATGTTGAATATATTAAGGATTGAACTAAGGATTGAGTCAGTAAAATAACATTCTATAAAGATATGGCACACTGACTCCCACCTGAAGTTGTAGAGGTAACAATGGTTAGATAACTGTAAACCTCTAGTTATGAGATTATCCAAGGTCAAGATATTGTTTTGGGCTACTATCCAGGAGAAGAACCTAATTTTGAAAATAAGGTTCTTATGCTAGATAGACTTGATAGGGATGTTGCAGGCATGGAATAGATCCATCAACAGGTAGGCAGATTTGACAAAAAATTGGTAGTCATCACACTCTCTCTAAATGGGGACATCGGGAGACTCAATAAGGATTGGAATGATGAAAGGGTGGAGAATGGATGCCAGTTATTTGGTGATTTTAATGAGTTCATCAAGGAGGAATGAGATCAAAATGGATTTCCAAGAAGGCCTACCAAGGTTGAAAGAGATAAAGTGGGAGACCATACTACTATAGGGGTGGTCTGTGATTATCTTAAGGGCAGCAAGGATGGATCATCAATGAGAGGTTGATTAGAGACCCAAGGATTGTGTCAAAATTCAATGGTTTACCCATTGTTGAATTGCCATATAATGCCCTTGAAAAAAATGTCTTTGATTTTTGTGATAGATTTCCAAAAGGTAAAGCCCACAGGAGGGACCCCATCCTCTAGGAGATTATGGTGCTAAAGGTATTTCCTTTTAACAATAGAGACACATTCCAGGTCTGCATTAGTGACTATCTTTCATGCTTTTTTAGATATGATGGTAAGGTTCATTTTGCCCACTCTCCTTAGGCCAAGTCCCCCCTAGGATTTGGGGTTGCACACCTTGTCCCAGGTAACCATGTGGAACCTCCTTTTATTTTCTAGTCCTTCCCAAAGAAATTATTTTTATATTTACTCAATTTTGGAGCATATTACCGCAAGAGCTTGGAATATGGATAGGAAGTAGATAGGGATGCTTTGGAGGCATGCATGAACCAGGGTGGCTTTAGCAGCTTGGCTAAGGAGGGCTCCTTTCCATCCTACGAGTCTTTTGAGAAGTCTATCCAAGACATTGTTCCACATGCTATCTAAGGGGCTTCCCATGAAGAGAGGAATACCTAGGTAGTATGAGGGTAGGTCTCCAATTGGGAACTAGAGGACTTGGGCTATGTGATTTTGTTGAGCAGGACGAGCACTGAGGAAGAACATTTTTCTCTTGGAGTAATTTACCTATTGGCCAGCTACATCCTCATACAGTTTGAGAATTAACTTGATGGTTTTAGATTCAGCTATAGAGGCTATGGTATTTAAGATGGTATCATAAACAAATATTTAATGAGTCATAGGTTTATGCAAAGAATTTGTCTTGATTCCAGATATGGCCCCACTAACACAAGCAACTTTGAGATTTCTTTCCATAGTCTCTGCTAAGATGATGAACAAACATGGTGATAAGGGGTCCCCTTGTCTAATCCCTTTGTTTCTTCTGAAGTATCTTATAGTAGACCTGTTGACTAAAACTAAAAATCATGCTGAAGAGATGCACGCTTGGATGAGGTCAACCCACTATGAATAAAAATCAAAATTGAGCAAGACAAAAATAAAAAATTCCTAGGAGATCTGATCAAAAGCTTTTTTCATATCAAGCGTGAGGAGAAAGCCCACTTTCTTGTTTCAAGAAATAGAATGAATTACCTTATGAATGGTAATGATATCATCGATGATTTTCCTCCCTTTGACTATGGTTCCTTGACAGGGATTGATGATGAGAGGGAGGGCTTCCCTAATTCTGATTGTCATGGCTTTTTTCAATATTTTGTACACCATATTACATAGGATAATGAGGCAAAAATCAGACAATGATATGCAATTAGCCTACTTGGGAATGAGGGCAAAAAATTTGAGTTGACATCCCTAGGTATGGCTTTAGATCCTTGGATGAAATGGATGGCAATGCAGATTTTAGGTCCTACAATATCCCAACAAAATTGAAAAAATGGGGGAGAACCCATCGGGATCCGGAGCTTTATCAAGCACCGTGGATAACAGGGTAGATTTAACTTCATCATCAGAGAAGGTTTGGATAAGGCATGGGTTCAAATCCTGGGGAATGATGTTGGGGATGTGACAAATAAGGGACTAGCTATTTGGTTCCTACTATGTAGATGATTTAATATAATGAAAAATATGGGGCCATCCTTTCCTCTTTAAATCTGAGAGTAGTTCTGCTATATGGGTGTAAATAGAAACTATGCATGGGAAGTGGTCCTAAGAATCTTCCAAAAATCTTATCCTTTTTTCATTCCCCACTCTCCAAAAAGGGCCCTGTTTTATAATGTTAGCTCCTCTCTTCATAGATTTTCAAATTTCAAATCCCTCGCCTATGAATTGAAGGCGAGGGATATCTTCACTTGTATGCATTGGGTAGTATTTTGCTCCTAAAATTTTTCTCCACATTTTGTTTGGGTTCATTATCCATATCTAGTACAATTTTCCATTTAGGACCTAATTATTATCAGTCGTTACATGAATTTCCAATCCTCCTCTTTTCTTTGGTTGGTATACTCTATCCCAGCTAACCAGTTACATGTTTTGCTCTCCCTCAATGCCATACCATAGGAATTTTCTCATAGACTTGTCCAAGTCCTTTAGTACACTTTTTGGGGTTGCCAAAACTGAGAACTTGTAGTTTGGTATTGCTTGGAGGACTAATTTTAGCAATGTTAGTCTACCTCTAAAATTCAACCAATGATTTATCCAGTGTGTTTGGTTATCATGTAGTTTATCCTTACTCTTCATTATTTACTCTTTAAAATTTTAGCTGTGAGAGGTATGCTCAAATATTCTATTGGAAGAGAAGCCTCTAAAAATTTGATTATTTGAGTGATTCTATCTCTTACTCTTTTTGTCACATTGAAGAATACTACCTTGGATTTTCCTTCATTTAGTAGATGGTATGTTGCCGCTATGTAGCAGTCTAGAATATTTATTTACTCATTTCTTCTCTTCATGTTACTACTTCCCACATACCTATATAATCAACTAATTGAAGTTGATGCAAGTTCATCTTAGGGCCCATTCTTATTCCTGTTAGGGTGTAATCTGATTTTCTTTTCTTTATTAGCCTCTCTAAATCCTTTGCATACAGAATAAACAGATAAGGGGATAATTGGTCCCCTTACCTGATGGCTTTGAAGGTATGGAATAGTCATGAGTACTAAGAAGGATGTCAAGGTGATATATTCCATGGCCCATGTTATCCAATCATTCTAAAAGCTAAATTTTCCTAGAATATTCACTAGTGTTAGCTTTTGATAATGTATGATAAGGGGGAAATCAATCACAAGATGTAAAATATTTAGGAAAGTAATATAATGGAATTTTGCAATAAGACTAAAATATGCTATTAATGGAAAGTTATAAAAATAGTACAATACAATGTAATGGAAGAAATGAACACTCCAAAACTCTAATGGAAACTATATTGTACCTACTCATTGCTCTGAAGTAATCGCACTTTTGCTTCACTCTATCGGTTATTCACTATGGGATCTATATATAAGAAGATAAGTTACTTGGCCCTTACTCTTCCTAACTACCTTTCCTATGAATCATGTACAAGTGGACTCATTGTACATTCACATCATTGCACATTGACACTTGTGCATTTATTACTTCTTCCTCAAGTAACCTAAGATAAAATCCTAATCTAACAATGTACCCAAGGTGATACATTGACATGTACCTAAATAATATAATATACTCTAACAACCCTCCCTGTATTACATTATTTAGGTATTGAAGACTTTAGTCTTCAATATGGATCTTCGATCTTCAAATGTTATTTAGCTTGATCTGGTATTTTGTGTTACCTTTATTTCACCTTGCACGGTATACCTCCTTGATCTAGTTCCTCTTCTTCTTCTTTTGCTTCAGTCTTCATGTTATATCTTCTTATCTTTTCCAACCCACTATTTTTTATTGTCAAGCGTATTTGATTAGCTAGTGATCTCATAATTTGGCATGTCACAAGTGGATTAGAGTTGATCCATTTTCTCTCCTTTGATTCTCTGTATGACCTATTTCTTTGATCTTCATGAATGTCAAGCTTGAAATTATTGTTAGTGGATGTTTTTGAAATAAGATCCTGAAAGAAACAATCTATTTTGTGTAGTAATCTTTCTTCATAAATTTTATAGTACTATATAGTAGCAGAAGAAAGATAAATGATTTTTTCCTCCACAATATTTACATGGATGGAAACTCCAACAATTGACTTTCTCATGACCAAATTGGTTGCAATAAGTGCATAGTAAAGGTATTCCAACTGCTTTGTTGTCTATTTTAGGAATATCATGTTTATGTATCTCCTTGATAAGATACTTAAACCATATGTGAATAATTGAGGATATTCCATCTTTACTTCTTTCATACATTTGTATGATATATTTTTTATTAATATTATTTTCTTATTTTTGAATATGATATTTATTAGTATAGTTGTCACCAATTCCTTTTGCTATCTCATTAGAGGATTTTTTAGAAGAATCTATTTTCCATTACTACTAGTTTCAAACATCCTTTTAAATCCTATCGATTCTTCTTTCTCATCTACATATTTATACATTGAATTATCGATCATGATTCTAATCCATATTGGTTCTTTTCTTAATCCTTTTTCTAATTGCATTATTTAAAGTGTTAGTAGACATCCTTATATCTCCCTAGATAAGAGTATATGAACTAATTTAATAAAATCTTTCTTGGATTTAGGTTTTGTAGGCTTCCTTATATCTCCCAAGTAATTTAGAATATGCTATAGGCTTTAGCAATAATTAGTTCACCTTTTGAGTTGATTTTGTAATGTTTTGAGAATAATAATCAACCTTCAATTTTACCTTATCTCTCCTAATGAAGTATGCTCTGATGGAATTCTAATAGTTGGATTTCTTTTTGTATCCTTAATACGATTATGAGACAAGTATTACCAATTAGTTCCAACTCTATATGTAAGCAATAGATTTGTTTCTATATTTTAATTTTCAAAATTCCAAGTATCTATAGTTTGTTGTAGTATGCCTTATAACTCCCTACTTGTGGAAGATTAGAAAATAATGATAATTTGCAACTTGATATTTGATTTTACCAAGGTTGACAACCTTATATCTCCTACTTGGTTATTTACAAATATTATAATATTATAATTTATTTCAATTATAATACCTTGAAATAAACTTGTTTTATAACTTACTAATGCTTGGTTAATGCTTGTTATTCCAACACAATATTAAATTTGACCGTATATGTAGCACCTTATAACTCCAATGTTACTTTAATTAAAGCAAGAAAATTTAATATCAAAATTACCTTAGTAATGCAATACGTTGGGTTGCTTAAGACTTCACTCTTATCAATGACTCTTTAGGTGTTGTGTTTTTTGTATGAAGGCAAGCATTCAATTCTCTATTCCTCCTCCAATGACACTAGTCTTCACTTATGGTATTGAGCATTCAATTCTCTTATCGATAATGTTGGTGGATGATAATATCTTGATGCCCCATTTGAATTCAAATAAAGAACTCTTCTACATGCTCTTACTTCACTGTATTTCCCTTGTATTTCATTGTGTTTTCCTTAGACTTCACTATGTTTCTCTTGAAATTTGTTGTGTTTCCCTTGGACGTCGCTATTGAGTGCTTAAGTAGCTTTCACCTCCTTTGGATGACTTCACATGGCTTAAGCTTTTGAATAATTCTTTATGACTTCTCTAACGCTTCTTGAGATGATAACCACATGGTTTGTGAGATTTGATGCTCTTTTGGATGACACCCACATGGCTTATAAAATGTTATAACGCTTCTCCTTCCCAGCTATGATAACGATGCATTTGTAACATCCAAATTATTATTCTAACACTCAAGGAGTGAGTGTTTTATTTATTTGAAGGTGTTGGGGAATATATGGGTGCTCTGTTAGTTGTGACAAGTGGTAGCACCTTTGTTTGCATGAAATGCTTCCCTTAAATATATATTATATACTCCTTTGCCAATGTATGGCCAGTAATTTTCTTACTCTCAACGCTTCCTTCAAGTGAAAGAAAGTGCTAATCTTCTCACAAGTCATTGGCTTTCATTCGATGGTGGTTCTATGCTCTTCAATGATGGTTCTATGAAAATTTCTTTGTGATTGCTAGTGCTGCCCTTAGCTGGTAGTTTATCCATGATACAACCTGGTATAGCTCCTCCTCAATGGATGATTTATCCAAGCTAGGTCTTGGATATTGCACCTTGAACTCTATCTTGTACCTTATATCTTTAATATGCTATCTTGTGTGTTGCCTTGCAATGATATGTAGATGACAACTTCTAGCTCATGTTATGCAATAGATAACAACTCCTTTATGTGGTTATCTTGTGCTTCAGGTTGCTTGTTGTGGATGCCCAATTTAGTGACTAATGGGAGTGTCTTTAGACACCGTAATGTGAGCCTCTTGTTGGCTCTTCAACCTGGATCGAATAGTGCTCTTCTATCAGTCATTTTGTGATGGTTCTTGCTAGCATTGGACGTGTCCTTGAGAAACTCAAACTTTATCCCCTTTTGTTACCTAGGACAAGATATTATGGTGCAAGAAACTAATGTAAATAGCTTTACAATAGATAGAATATAATACCTTGATTTTGCACCTATATTTGAGATATTCAAATCTCTTTTACAAGATTTATTTCTGCTGGTTTTGATGGTGGTATCTCCGTACTAATCCTTGTAGGTAAGGGATGATTCGATGTTGTCTTCTTTACTAGACAACTCTCTCATTTGCTTGGCTAACTTAACAATGAATCCAAGCTAATAATCATGTAGCTAATTGTTTTGGCCATTGCACAACTAGCCTCAAAGTTGGGGATCCACCATAAAATGTCTTATTTTGGGAGATTTGGGTGTCATATGAGTGATGATTTTACGATTTCACATATTTGTTCCCATGAATTTGCAGTTTTTTGTTGATTTCAAGTTTGATTTAATTAATCTAATTAATTAAATCAAATTTAAATAAATAAAAAGAAAATATAAAATATAAAAGAAAATAATATAATATACATATGTATATTATATATATATATATATTATAAAAAAATAAAATAAAATATTATTATATTTATATATATTTTATATATGCATGTAATAATAAACAAAATTATAAAAATAATAAAATACCTCTATATGTATAGTTTATACATATATATATGTGGTATGTTTAAAATACAAAATAAAATAAATGAATTAATAATAAGATAAAACCCTTGTGTTGGAAGCTTTTGTAGACACGGAAAATTGACCCACTTTGAGTGGGCAATCTTCCTTAGTGCCCCTAAAAGGCCCTCAACCCTTGCTAGGAGCAAGGGAAGGCCTCTGTGCCTCCCTTTTTTAATTTTTTTTGCCTTTTAGCGAAATTGTGACCCATCTTTACGAGGCGCGACTTCACGCCAGTGATATCGTACCCCGTCAGGATAGGGCGTGACTTCGTTGTTTAACCTATTTTTTTAGTTTATTTTATTTTGTCATTTTAAGCCCACTTAGACCTAGGTTTAAACCCTCTTGCATTTTTTAGCGTCGGATGTGAGTTTATTTGTGCCCGTTTTCTTCCTCTAATTTCATCTATAAAGTAAAGATGTCTTTGTTTAATCAACAACAAGACTAAGTGCAAGTGTGACATGTAAAATTTTGTGCGATCTCTATGCGAATTGATTAAGCTCAAAATTTATAGTTCATTCTTATTTACTTTCTCTGTTGCAAGCTAACCCTCAAACTGTGAATTTTAGATTTTGCGAATTGAATTGATTTGGTTGTATGACTTGGTAAATCCGTGGTGTAGCTTAGAGAGACAAAGTGCCCATTTGGATACTTGGCTCTCTTCTTCCTACTTCTATGACATCCATTAGGGTTTGATTATTTTTTTGCCTACATTGTTTTTGCTTTTTGAATTCACTTCTTATTTTTCTCTAGTCCACAACAAAATCACGTCTAGCATTAGCGAGGTGTGACTTTGCTTGCCCTAATTAGGCCAAGGTTATTCGTAGAAGCAAAATCATATCCCATCCAGGCGGGGCATGACTTTGCTTCTACAATATCATGCCCACTCCAAGCGAGGTGTGATTTTGCCCTAGGACACATCGGGGGTAATCTCTAGATTCTGCTTTCACTGTTACATTCCATTAAGCTTCTAGATCATACTATTGTACTTTTATTTCTATTTTCTACTATTGTCTTTTTTATTTATGATTATTCTCCAAAGTTCAATTTTCACTTTTGTATTAAAATGTCATCTAAAAGGACCTAGGGGGTTTGACTACTGCTAGATCTATCACACAATGGCCTATGCATGCCCCCTAATACTAATTTTATTTTTTAGTGTTTCATGAAATGATCTTGTAGGAATAGGAATCTTTGATATCATTGGACAAGATGCAGAAAAAACTAAATCAACCACTGGTTTAGATAAGTGCTCTCCTAATTCTATTGGTTGAAAATTAGGTTTCATTGTTGATTCTTAGACATTTGAAAGAGAAAATCATTTAGGTTACATTTAGATATAATTCATGTGCATTTATCTTGTGTATATATTTGCTTTAAAGGTTTTCTAAAATAAACCCTAGGTTAGTGAGCATTTAAAAGGAATAATCATTCTAGGATAGCTCTTGTATGCCTGCATTCTATTTTTAGCTATTTTATTTTATTTTTTGCATTGTCCTTTATATTTTCTAGCTTAGTTCTAGAAAAGCTAGCCCTTTTGTATGGGAATTATATGCAGTAGGGCAGTTTTCCCTCTCTACATCTTTGGTGAACCCGACTTGAACACCTCATTTTTCTTTTTAAACAATAAGCAAGATCATTAAAATTGTGTGCCAAATATTTAAAAATATAATTACTTTGCATTTAAGTGTGTAGGTCTCCTTTGGTCTTAGTTCTTCTTCTTGTATTTCTCCTTTCTTCTCAATGGATTCTAACCTCGAGGAAGGACAAAGACTCCTTAGGTTTGATGAGATTTTTCATGAGATGATCAAATTGATAAAGAGAATCATAACCTAGAAGAAGATACTAACAATCATCTTGATCCTATCCAAGATCCTAATCGGAATATCATTTTTAAATATTTTGATCATATATGGACCTTTTATAAATATCATAAAAATGCTTTGGATATGGCCTTAGAAGAAGAGGTATTACTTGAAAAATACATCCCACCTTAGAATCCTTTGAGTGAATCTTTGAATCATGGTTATCAAACTTATCAACCTATTTATACCACTACTATGACCACCAACATTGGAATGAATTCAAAAATTCATCCAAGTAGTAGTAGCACTCAAATTGGTTCTCAATTTCCTCTTCCATACTCTAATATCAACACTCTTTCCTCTATCCCATCACAAGTAAATATTCCATTCTCACAAGAAACAACCTATAACAACAACCTTCACATGTCCAACCTAAGTCAAGGGAATATTGATAATGCACATAATTTAGAAATACAAAAATTGGCATAAATTGTGAATCAATTGGTTTCAAAAATGGATATGATTCAATCATCAGGGTTTGCATACAGCTATAAAGAAATGTGTAGTCAGACATTGGATCCCATTGTTGCTGCTAGGCCTTATCCTAAGCATTTTTCCATATCATCATTGTCGATCTATAAAGGGACTGAATATCCAATAGAGCATTTGAGAGGATTCAAAATAGCTTTTCATGATCTTGTTTATGATGATATGCTTTTATTGAAAACATTTCCAAAGAGTCTTTCTGGAGTGGCATTAGAATGTTATTATTAGTTGCCCAACTATTCCTTGAAAATATTTGAGAAGATTGTAGAGATGTTTGTTCATCATTTTAGTGCTTATATTGAAAAAAAAGTAACAATGAGAGATGTATATGGTTTAAAGCAAAGTAAAAAATAAATTTTTTTCAAAAATTTTAGCTCATTGGAGGAGTTTAGTTGGTCGATTAAGACCCTGTGTCTCAAAACGATATGCTTGATATATTTATAGGAAACTTATAAGAATAGTTATCTTATACTTTAGAAACTACTACTATCACATATTTAGATCAAGCAATTGAGTTAGCAAGAAAATCGGAATAGGCTCTCATCAAGAGAGGTCAACTCAATATTAAAGAAGATAATCCAACTAAGTCTCAACCTAAGAATAAACATATAGGAGGTAATAGTGATAGTAGACTTGTTAATAATGTCAATAACAGTCTACAAAATATTGTGCTATAGAAACCTCCTCAAAGGAATTTCATGAGACTTAGTATCCCTATGGAATCAGTTTTAAAGCAACTGTTAGATGCTAAGGCAATAGAACTACCTTCGATAAGACCACCAGATACTACAACTCATTGGTATAAAGAAAATCAGCATTGTGCATATCATAGAGTAGAAGGACATTGGACTAATTCTTGTAAAATATTGAAACATGTGGTTCAAGACTTAATTGATGTCGGTCGCATTGACACAAGTAGTTTTCAATCTTCTAATAGCCAGTCAAATCAGAATAGAATGAGACAAGCTAATCAAGTGTCTTATAACAATGTACCACACCAATATAATAACAACATGGTTGGGATGATAATAGCTACTTCAAGAAAAACAATACAAAAGATGGATGAGTTGAAAAAAATTCCACTCTTAGAACTTTTACAGAATTCTCAAGCCCATAAAGAAGCTATGATAAATGTTTTGGAACAATAGCTGGTACACCCGAATATCTCTTTGGATGATGTGACAAAAGTTATAGACTCTCTCCGAAAGCCTTGTGTAATATTTTTAGACGATGATATGACTTCTTTAGAAGTACAAGAAGATTCTTCGCTATATATCACTACTTACATTGGTGACACCCTCATTAAGAGGGTGATGATTGATAATGGTTCTTCACTTAATTTTTGTACACATAATTTCTTTCAAAAGTTTGGATTGAAGAAAGAAGATTTAATTACATCCAGTGACATCATCAAGACTTTCAACAATGATTCTCAAGAAGCTTGTGGCACTATTTTACTCCCTCTTAGAGTTGGACCAAAAATTTTAAACACAATGTTTTATGTGGTGTCTTGCCCTACATATTTTACTCTCCTTCTTGGTCCATTCTACTTTTCATCAATGCATAAAATTTGAGTTTGAAAATCGAATCATTTTTATTATGGATGTTCCTTGTCCATTCAAAATTTGTTCACCAGAGGATCTCGCTCAAATTAATCCATCACAATCTTCCTCTAAAAATTCTTCTAAAAATGTTTCATCACAAGATCAAGATGATTCCTCTTGTCTAGATCTTCTCTTTAAGGAATTTCATAAATATTTAGAGTGGGGTGTTAAGAGTGAGGACCCACCCTCACCTAAAGTCTTGATCCCAGAGTCATGTGTTATAGATGAGGATTTATCTTAGAATGACCTTGGATTTGATGGGTCTATCCTTTATGTAGCGCAAGTTGAGTCTTCTAGTTCTCAAGTGGACTTTGGTTCTATGTCTCCGGAGGACCTTGAGCAATTAGGAGTGATTCCTACCCCACCTCCCCTTGAGGATTTTATTTTCCATCCTTGTTGAGGAGACCATAGATGTGAATAAAGGTTTTGAGGAAGCCCTTAGAATACTTAAGTTAGGAAAAGCCTTGACCATGGACAAGCAGGAGAAATTGACCAATTTATTGAAATAATATCAAGATGTTTTTTCTTGGTCATATGCTGACATGCCAAGGCTTTATCCCTCCCTTATCATGCATCATTTGGTAGTTAAGCCTAGTGCCAAACTTGTTAAGCAGAAACTTTGGAAGATGCATCTGAAGGTCACCATTTCAATCAAGTAGGAGCTCCAAAAAACACCTTGATGTCAGTTTTATAAAAGCCATCAACTACTCTGATTGGATATCCAACATCATTCCTATAGCTAATAAGGAAGTAACAACTAGAGGATGTAATGACTTTCAGGACATTAACTTAGCATGTCCGCCCAACATAGACCAGATTGTAGATTTCACTACCAAATATGGAATGCTTTCACTCATGGATGGTTTCTCGGGTTATAATCAAATCATGATTACTCCTGAGGACCAGGCCAAGACAACATTCACCACCCCTTGGGGTACCTTTTGCTAGAAGGTCATGCCTTTTGGACTTAAGAATGCAGGAGCTACCTATCAATGGGCCATGAATTATATTTTCCATGACATGATGCATGATATTCTCCAAGACTATGTGGATGATATTTTGATGTGTTTCTTAGAATGAAAGGATCATGTCCATGACCTAAGACGAATCTTTGAGAGGCTTTGACAATACAAGGTTTATATTAAACATGCTAAGTGAATGTTTGGGGTCACATCTAGCAAGTTTTTAGGTTTCATAGTGTCTAGGCAAGGCATTGAAGTGGACCATGCTAAAGTAGAAACTATCATTGATATACCTCCTCCTCACACCCTGATCGAGCTCTGTAGCTTGTAAGGTAAGTTGCAATATATTTGTTGGTTCATTACCCAGTTAATCGATAAGTGTCAGCATTTCCTCTGGCTTGTTAAGAAGGATGTGATTTTTTGGTGGGATCTCAAGTGTTAGAAAGCTTTTCATGATATCAAGAGGTATCTTACTTCCCCATCTATTTTAGTTCCCCCTATACCTGGTAGGCATCTATTGCTTTACATAGCAACCACCACTCATGCTTTAGGAGCCATGTTGGCTCAACATGATGATGAAAATAAAGAGAGAGCTATCTACTATATCAGTAGAACTTTGGTTAGCTATGAGACCAGGTACACTCCCTTAGAGAATATTTTCCTGACTATAGTGTTTGCTTCTTAAAATTTAAGACACTAGATGCTTAGCCATAATATTTTAGTAATCACAAAGGTTGATCCCTTGTGTTACTTGATTTCTAAGCCCTACCTTTCAGGTTGAGCTACTAAATATGTGTTAGTCCTTAGCAAGTTTAATTTGACCTTCATAGGTTAGAAGGCTATCAAGGGTTAGGTGATTGCATATTAGTTAGCCTTCGCTCCCCTTGAAGTTTCCCATCATATAGTTGTTGAGTTCCTCGATGAGTGCTTCAACGTTGAAATTGAGGATTCCGACTCTTGGACTTTATTTTTTGATGGAACCCTATGCATGAAGGGTGCTGGAGCTAGAGTTATTCTAGTTACACCACAAAAA
The DNA here is from genome assembly GCA_028583015.1 of Wollemia nobilis. Lineage (NCBI taxonomy): Eukaryota > Viridiplantae > Streptophyta > Pinopsida > Araucariales > Araucariaceae > Wollemia > Wollemia nobilis. Next base: position 5,191,420 of record JAQPPZ010002068.1, read on the forward strand.
TAGCTCATCCCTTTGTCCTTCAATATTTGTTTCTCTTGCACAAATAATATTGCAGAATACGAAGCTTTGATCCTTGGTCTTAGAGTAGCCTTAGCTTTGCAAGTTAAGGTCCTTTCGGTCTTTGGTGACTCTCAACTTGTGGTTAATTAGATTAACTATGTTTATCAGACTCAGGATGATAATATTAAACCCTATAAGAAGATTATCATGAGGATATTGTCTTCTTTTGAGAATGTGACCATAGAGTCTATCCCTAGATCCTCAAACCGCCATGTGGATGCCATGGTAGCTGATGAGGCCAGGAATTGCCTCATCTATGAACACTTTTTGATACATTTTTGACCATTTGACTTACCCTTTTTACTATGATTTTTATGTTAATTATGGAAAAATGCATTATATAATGATGTTTGCAAATTCCGGAATGACAAAGTGCATATGCTCTGTTTTACTATTTTTACTGCAATTTCACCTGTTTTTTAGTTAAATCAGTAGTGTTATAGCAATTTAGAACTTGTTTGAATATCTGATGCTTGGTAATATGGTGTTCCTTTGGTTAAACTAATTCAAATGGAAAAGGGCACCAAGAATTCGTCACTGTAGCTGACTGTGCAGGAAAACAGGCTATAACTGTGACAGTTCCAGCCAGTTGTACATATACAGCAGGGCTTGGAATTAGTCACTCCAGCACATGCCACCGATGCAGAAGGGTGTGAAAGGAGAGTGGAGAAGTCAACACGTTACTTCCTACGCATTTGGACCATAGATCAGCAACAAATGGTCACCTGCCTGTTGTTTCGGAGCAGTGCAGGAATAAGCGGCGCAGGAATAGGGAATAGCGCAAGAACAAGCGAAGGTGGTCAAAAAGCGATAAACCGATGGAGGAAAGTATTGGAAATTGACCGGGAGGTTGTCCCAACTCATATTAACGTGATTTCCTCAATAGATGCAGCCCAACAATAATGAATGGATAAAGTTTGGACAAAGTAAAATCCTGCAGTCTAGGAAAACAGTTATGAATTAGTTGTAAATCCCTGCAAAGCTGTAACCAAGCATATCAGTGTTATCTTATAAATAATAAAGCTCCCATATGGTCGAGCATATAGATAGATATGTAGAGATATAGATAGACATATAGAAAAATTAGCATAGAGTAAAGTTTTCCTGTAGCAGAACAATAATTTGCAGGTTTTTTCTGCATTACTGTAATGCATTTTTAGATTGAATAAAAAGGTGCAGTCTTCAATTTTCAATTGGCATGTTGAGGTTTATGAGTAACAGTTAGATCTTCTTAGCATAGCTCCTCACCTTCTTCTGGTTCTGGAAGCAAGGGCCCACTTGCAGACCAGAAGGAAGGCAATTTCTGACAGAAATTCTTGCTGAATTCTTGCTGCAGCAGGTTAGCAGAATTCTGCTAGTTTGCATTTCTTTAGTAGTTTTTAATACGGATTTCAGCAGTGAACAACATTTCTTTGTATTTACAGCAATTCCCAGATATTTTGTCATCTTGCAGTTTTACAGTCATTATTGGTTCAATTCTACAGTACACAACAATTTCCAGATATCTTGTCATTTTGCAATATTGGCGGTTTTTGTTGGTTCAAGTTTTGCGGTAGTTAAAATTCTATTTTGATATTATCTAGTTGATTTACTTTCATGCAAGAGTGTGTGTGTTCTAAATTCTGCACTTTATTTTTCTGTCATTTCAATTTAGCAACATTTCATTTTTTGCAATTTTCAGATTTTGTCATTTCATTTCCTGCAATTCTGTTTTTGCAAAAGTAAATAGGAGTTCATTTCATTTCTTAGGAGTTAAAGGTCACAACAAAACCCCCAAAATGCTAACTGATCCACCAATAAAACCTATTCTTGAATAAACTGAACCTGCAACTGTAACACCTCCTATCGTATATAGCCTCTGGACACCGCCCTGGATTGACACACATAATGATTAAATGATGAATGATCAACGACCCTCATCATTTTTGGCGTCATTGTCGGGGAACAATCGGTGTTGTTAGGAAAAGTGATACAGGTCAAGAATTGTGTTACAATTTTTGAAATATTGTATTTCAGTTTATTTAGTGAATAGGCATGAATGCATAGGCCAAGAGACGAAAGAGGGAGGTTTATCAGAACTAGTTCTGAACCACCAAGGCGTTCTTCATGATCAGATGAAGAATTGCCAGAGCAAGAAATACCTTCTTCACCAACTGAAGCTTTGGACAGATTAGAACAAGAACTTTTTGCAGCACTTTCTACTAAACATTCCCTTAAGACTGAACCATCCACATCAAACTCAAGAAAGAAAGCAACTATGGCAACACCACTACCACCACTAGGTGGGTATGCTGATGATCCTCCTAAGACTTTTGAATATCCCATACGGTTGGATCCAGCTCTAGATGCTCCCATGAAAACTATTTCTCCATCCATATTGCCAATTTTTAGGGGAACTATTTCAGAAGATCCTGATCAATTTCTGTTTGAATTCAAAGTGTTATGTCAGACTTATGACTACATAAATGATAATCAGAAATTGAAATTGTTTCCTTCTACACTTAAGGATGCTGCTCTCCGATGGTTTATGAGTAATCTTGAACCTAATTCAATCCATACTTGGGATGACATGGAGACTGCATTCTTACATAAATATCAGGATTATTGTAGAGTACGAAACAGAAAAGATGAGTTGTTTCGGATCAAGCAAGAAGAAGATGAAAGTTTAGAGGATTACCTTGATCGCTTTGCCTTTGTCCAAAAGAGATGTGGTCCTGTAGAACCTGATTTCTTAAAGCCTATCTTCTTAAGAGGATTGCAGGATGAATCTAGGGAAGTGTTAGATTTAATGGGAAAAGGAGACATAGATCAACTTGACCTTGAAGATATTGTGGAGTTATGTAGAAACTATTCCCGTACTCACCATCGGAGAAAGAAAAGGAATTCTGGCAATAATGACATAAAGGAGTTGATGGAGGAAATGGCTAATTTAAAAACTGATATCCTTGTTCAACTCAATTCTGCATTAGGTGAGAGAAACATAAAATCCAATTCTACACCACCTTTGGCAATTTATTGCCCAAGATGCAGGAATAAGCATGCCTTGCAGGATTGCCCTTTTAACAAAACTTCTATTTGTGGAATTTGTTCCAAGGAACATTCAACAGATAGATGTCCTTTGTTGCCTCATCTAAAATCTATCTTAGGCACCCAAACAGAAGAACTTAATGCTATTGGGCAGAGATCCGGTGGTGGCTATACACAATATCCCAATGCTCCTCGATTTCCAAACTGGGGACAATCTCCTTGGAATATGAACATGCCATGGGGACATGCAGAAGTCCCTGCACAACCTTGGAACCAACCTTGGACAGCTCCTCCAGATTGGTCACATCCTGGATGGATGAATCCACCTTGGAATGCAACTCATCCACAGTGGACACAACAAGGACAAAGATGGGGACAACAATATCCACCATATCAAGGACAACAAAGGTATCAAGGGCAAGCTCAAAACTTGCTGCCAGCTCCTAATCCAAATTTTTAGGGAAGAACACAACATCAACAAGCGCAACCAGTGAAACAACCTCCACTCCCAGCTCAACCTGTGACTAACCCAAATAATACCAGACAAACAACCCCTGTTTATGAGGCTGAGTCTGAAGACTCTGCTGCAGTTCATGTACTTGACTGTAGTAACATCCAGCTACGTTTAGGGAAGGTTTTACCTGAACCTGTTCCACCCACCATTGAAGAAATAAGTGAGAAACAAGAACCTCCAAATCAGGAGACAGTGCAACAAAAACAAAAAGATGAAGTAACAGAAAAAATACAAGAATCTTCTCCAGTAGCATTACCATACCCTGAAAGGTTTGATCATATTGATACTGCCCTTGAATCAGAATTAGTGACAGAACTTAAAAAGATGTCAATTTCTCTCCCTTTGTTGCAGGCAATAAGGGATGTGCCTTCACTCAAAAAAACTATTCAGGAGTTATGTATCAAGAAACCTGGTAAAAAGAAGGCCTTTCCTAAAACCGTTCAGGTAGAAGGCAAATTAGCTGATTTATTGTCCGGGAAACTAGTTCCTCCCAAATATAGTGACCCCGGTAGTCCAATAATTACAATTACTATTGGATTAATGCAAATTCCTAATGTGCTAATTGATCTTGGAGCTGCAATTAATGTTATGACTAAGGACACAATGCAAAAATTGCAGCTCAAGAATCTCAGTCCTACTACCACAGTTTTGGAAATGGCAGATAGGTCAGTTGCTAAACCTGAAGGTATCTTAGAAGATGTAGCCATTGAAGTCTCTTCTTGGGAATATCCCGTAGACTTCTTAGTGTTGCAACCTAGAAAATCCATCAATGGATACCCTATCATTCTAGGACGACCTTGGTTGGCTACTGCAGCTGCTTTTATAGACTGCAGGTCAGGAGAAATGACCATTTCTAATGGTGTTGACCTAAAGAAAATTTATTTGTATCCACCTGCTCAGCCTTCAACTAAATTTTTTGGACAAATTTGGTATCCTGAATCTGATGAAGAACAGGAAACCATTGCCACTTTGGCTACAGTTGTAGTTAAAGAACATATTGAGGAAATCACTACACCTGAGAGAGAAATATTTGAGAATGAAACTGTCCTAATTGAAACATTACAATCAGAGGGACTAACTGATGATCAAACTCTTGTTCATCGGTTGTTGTGGCAAGAGGAGGAACAAAATTCAGAACTTTTGTCATCCATGCCTAATCAGGAAAGATCATTCATTCTACCACATGGATGGCATCATCATCTCCTTAACACCTTCAAATGTCCTCTGATTCCACCAGGTATCATTTTTGAGACAGATTCTAGAGTATTTCATACTCTACAGCCACATCATTGTCCATTAAATGCATTAATCAGTAACTATGAAGCAGCTAGTTCTATCTATCCAGGGATCAAACAAATTGAAATCCAGCCAGGTAAATTTTTGAACATTAATAGGTAGCTAAGCGAGGACCAGGAAACCAAATTATTTGCAGTCTTACAAAGACATGTTCAAGCTTTTGCATGGAATTATAAAGACATGATTGGAATTCATCCTGAGGTATGTACACATAGGATATACACAAAAAACGTAAAACTAGTAAGGCAACCTCAGAGACGCTTGAATCCTGCTCTAAAGGAAATTGTGAAAGAGGAAATTGAAAAACTCTTAGATGTTGGATTCATTTATCCAATTTTCGACAGTAAATGGGTTTCACCACTGGTCATTGTTCCAAAGAAAAATGGTAAAATGAGAGTATGTGTGGATTATAGGGAGTTGAATAAGGCCACACATAAGGATCATTTCCCATTACCATTCATAGACCAAGTATTGGATACCCTTGCTGGAAAGAAATTTTTCTGTTTTCTTGATGGTTTCAGCGGGTATAACCAGATACAAGTTGCCCCAGAAGACCAAGAAAAGACTACCTTTACATGTCCTTGGGGAACCTTTGCTTACAGGGTCTTACCCTTTGGTTTATGTAATGCTCCAGCAACATTTCAGAGAGCTGTTTTAGCAATTTTTTCTGATTTAACCAATGAAAGTGTTGAAATTTATATGGATGATTTCACGGTGTTTGGAAATAGTTTTGAATATGCATTAGAACAGCTTGAAAAAGTGTTGATTCGCTGTGAAACATACCACCTCTCTCTGAATCCTGAGAAATGCTTCTTAATGATGGAGGAAGGAATTGTCCTTGGACATCATATCTCTTCTTTTGGAATCAAAGTTGATCCTAAGAAGGTTGAAGTCATCAAAAACCTCCCTCCTCCACAAACTCAAAGAGATGTACGCAGTTTCTTAGGGCACATTGGTTTTTATCGCAGATTCATTGCTAACTTCAGTACTATAGCAAATCCTATGTTTGCTCTACTCATGAAGGATTCTGAATTTGTTTGGTCTTCTGAATGTCAAACTTCTTTTGAAAACTTAAAGGAAAAGTTAACTACTCCACCTGTATTAAGAGGTCCTAATTGGGAGTTACCTTTTCATATTCAAACCGATGCTTCCAATACTGCTATTGGAGCTGTGTTAGGACAGATTGAAAATGGGGAACATTATGCTATTTATTATATCAGTAAAAACTTGACAGGAGCTGAGAAAAACTACACTACCACTGAAAAAGAATTCTTGGCTGTAATCTATGCTATTAACAAATTCTGACACTATATCATAGGGTATCAAGTATTCATCCATACAGATCATACCGCAATCAAATATTTGATGAATAAACCATTGGTTAGTGCAAGAATTATTCGTTGGTTGATTCTATTGCAGGAATTTGATGTTACCATAGTAAACAAGCCTGGGAAATCTAATGTAGTTGCAGATTTCTTGTCAAGAATACCAAATGCAGATACAGGGGAAGTTGTGGAAGATACCTTTCCAGATGAAAAGTTGTTTGTTGTCTCTGTACAATCTCCACAGTTTGCAGACATAGCTAATTACTTGGCTACAGGGAAGATTCCTCTTCACTTTACCCCTAAACAAAAGAAACAATTAATCAAGCAAAGTTCTTCTTTTCAATGGATAGAGGGCTTACTGTTTAAGTGCAGTCCTGATCATGTTTTACGTAGGTGTATCCGCCAGGATGAAGTATATGATATCCTACGGGCATGCCATGATGAACCATCGGGAGGGCATTATTCAATCAAAAGCACTATTCATAAAATCTTGGGAACCGGATATTATTGGCCATCTTTGCATAAAGATGTAAAGAAGTACATTAGACATTGTGATGCTTGCCGGAGAATGGGAAAACCTACCTTTACTAATGAAATGCCATTACAACCTCAAATAGGAACAGAACCATTTGAAATATGGGGTTTAGATTTTGTAGGACCCATTAATCCCTCTTCCCAAGGCAAAGTGCATATCTTGGTATGTATTGATTATGTTACCAAATGGGTAGAAGCTCGTGCCTTTAAGCATGCTAGAGAGGAAAAAGTTGCTGATTTTCACGTATTCATAGATTTTTCTGCGTTTTGGAGCCCCACAATCTATCACCACAGATCACGGACCCCAATTTACTTCCAAAGTTATTGAAGCCTTCACTCACCTCTATCAAGTCAAACACAGAAAATCCTCACCTTATCATCCACAAGCCAATGGCCAAGTTGAAGTGACCAATAGGGAATTAGAACGAATTCTGACCAAAACAATAGCAGTCCATAAAAGAAATTGGCTGGACAAATTACCAGAAGCTATTTGGGCTTATAATACCACTTGGAAATCTACCACTGGATTTACGCCCTATGAATTGGTCTATGGAAAAAAACCACTTTTGCCTATTGAGTTTGAATTACTAACTCTTCGAACTGCTTTGGAAGTAGGTATTGATCTATCGCAGGCACAAGAAGAGCGTATTATGCAACTTGATGCATTGGATGAACTACGCATGGATGCACTACATCAGACGGAGATAATCCAAGCACAGCGGAAGATGTGGCATGATAGTCACATAAAGCAGCAGAAATTTCAGCAAGGTGACTGGGCCTTGTTGTTTGATTCACAATACAAGGATTTCCCTGGAAAGTTGCAGACCAGATGGCTTGGACCTTACCAAATTGAGGAAGTGTTTGACAATGGAGTTGTTCGTCTTACACCTATTGATGACTCACAACGCAAGTTGGTGGTGAATGGACATCGTCTTCGTATGTACCACAAACCATACAACAAGGCAGAATTTCTCAAACAAGTGGAAAGTTTGGATGTACACATTTGGGAAGAAAACACTTCTTCCATCCCAAATTCAGCAGATTGACACAAGATTTCAAAAATAATAATAATAATAATAAGAAATTCAGGAAGTGAAAACCTCTTTGAGGCACTCCTGAGTTGGGTTTACATGAAAACCGGTTTTTCGGCATGTTTACCTAGTTGGTTTCACTATCATTGTTCGGTCTTGTCTCATGACCGTGGTTTCATCTATTTTCAGATTGCACCTACCTTAGGTCAAAGATTGATTAGCTGGAAATCTCAGCAGGAGCACCTCGAAATGTAGATAAAATGGTTATAACAGGTATGTGTCTTTTTCATTCTTTGAATAATGTAAATCATTAGTATATAGTGTATATATCCTTGATTAATATAAAAGCATGTAAAAAGGGGGAATCAAACATGGAAATTCCTTGTCAGTAATGCCTCTGCCTAATTCTGCTCTAGAATGAAAAAATAGAAGTGCGCTGGAATAAGGAAGCGAAGGAATAACCTGTTATATTCCAAAGCGCAGGAATAATCCATAATGCGCAGGAATAAACTGTTTATATCCCAGAGCGCAGGAATGATTTAACAAGCGCAGGAATAAACTGTTTATATCCCAGAGCGCAAGAATTATTGATTAAGCGTAGGAATAAATCACTAAGCGCAAGAATGAAATTATGTGTAAAAACTGGTTATGACACGTGGCCTGTGGTGAGTTCATTGGTTTAAAAGGAAAAATACAAGTCACCGACTCACGGTTGCATGTGACAGCTATCATCCAAACAAAAATGAGCGAAGGTACGGGTGATAACTTCACATGCATTGCCACGTCATTATGCTGCAAGTTTCGAAGCAGTTCTTGCACTGCTATTATTCCTGCTACGATGATTGAAACCCTAAACCAGACGCACGCTCATACTTTTTGCCAATTTATAGAAACTACAGAACAGAAGGTAGGAAATTATGCCATGGGGGGAAAGAAAATCAGAGCCAAACCTGAAAACATTAGTTACCTGGAAAGTGACCCTGCATCCCTGCAAATATTCGTTGATGGAGGATTTCTGCCATTCCTACGCAAATTTGATGGCTATTCCGAGGGCTTGGCGGCAGAATTCGCATGCACCTTCCGCAACAATCGAGTGCACATTAACGGGATGACTATCCAGGTAACTCCCGAAATACTCAGCCAAGTCACTGAATTACCTCTTCAAGGCTTGCAGATTGTAAAAACTGGGCGCAATATTTTGAATAACCTAGTTAATCAGTTTACGGAAGAAGGGGATGGCGAAATTGAGTTTTTAATACGTAGAAATGTTTGTAAGGGGGTCAAAAGACTTAGTTTGCCAGTCCCTTGGAACGAAGTTGCAATGTGGGTGATGAGGTATATCACTTGTGATGGCCAATTTCCTGTTGTATCTGGCCCACACCTTCGTATCCTCAACCATCTGCGCCATGGAGCAGTTAAACCAGAATGTAGGGTTAATGTGCCCTTATACCTTTTTCAGGAGTTAAAGGCTATGGCCAGCAAATACCAAGCAAGGAAAGGAAGCCCTAAGCATCATGGGCTCATCAAATTGATTTGTCAATATCACTTTAGGGGCAACCCTAGAAATTTTGACCGTTTCTTTGCCCCTTGGGCAGAAACAAATGACTCTAATCCTGCATTAGAGGAAGGGGAAGCAGAGGAAGAAGAAGCAGAGGAAGAATCTGCAGGAAACCCTAGACCAGAACCCTCTGAAATTAGAATTTCCCCCTCTCCAGATGGTCCCCCATCTTCAAGAACTCGAAAACAACAGGCATCCACATCTGGTTCCCAGTTAAAGAGAAAAAGAGTAACATTTGCAGATACAGTACAGTCCAGTGGAGAAATGGGAAGTGCAAGTGAACATGCTCCGGAATCTGCTCCTGAAATAGTAGCAACATCTACAGTTGCTATAGAACATCCACCTGCTAAGAAGTATCCAGGGTCTACAGGGTTAAGAAGGTCTGCTAGACTTCAGAAAACTAAAACCTTGCCAGATGAACTAATAGATATCACAGACCCAATTGAAGAAGAAACCAGATCAAAGGATGCACAGGAACCAAATATTGAAACATAAATAACAGACATAGGTATACAGACTATGGAGCTAGATACAACTATGGACGAAACTTCAATAAGCCCTGTATGTCCATTAGTTGATTATTCTGACTCTGATTCTGAGGAGCCGCTAAAATATGATTCTGAAACAGTTGAGGGTGATATAAATGTTTTAATGGATGCTGATTCTGAATAGTATTCTGAGTCTGAGTCCGAAGAGGAAATCGATATCCACACTCAATTGCATGCTACAAAGAGTGTTGTTAAAACTCAGACCCAATGGATTGAGCAAGCTGAAGAGACCATAAAACAAAAGGATCAACAAATTGATCTGCTTCAGCAAAAAATTCAAGAGTTGCAGAACCAGTTGTTTCAACTGGAATATCAGTCTACAGAGGTACCAGAAGCATCACAGGATGAATGGGCCCAGATTCTCTTAGACTTAGCTGAACATTCTGAGGCAAACATAGCACCTGCACAGAGATCACCTGACAGAGAAGAAGCAGAAATGGCAGTATCTGATGATGAGAGTCCATCAAGAATTCTGTTGACAAATGATGCTGCACTTCAACAGGAAACACAGACACCTTCTGTAGAGGAACAAGAAGTTGCAGCACAAGATCAGGTATCCACACCCTCTCCTCTCATTGCTATTACAACAGAACAAGGAACACAAACAGATTTGCCTATTGTAATACCAACTGTGGAAGTTGGTGTACAAGTGAACATAGTAGCACAAATGCAACCTATTGTAAGACCCCCAGACACAGTGCCCTTAACTAAGTACAATGAAGACCTGGCATATTGGATGACTCAGTGTCACTAGTTGGAGGGCAAGATTGCCACTTTAAACTTCGAAGCAACCAAAGTAGCGAGAGAAGGAAACAGAGATTAATAGGTTAAAAACACAGGTGAAGGATGTATGTCGGATTGCGAGAATATGCAATACGGTGCGGAAGACCACCTAGGTTTTATAGCCTCCTACTCAAGGAGAGATACCTTCGTTGGCAAATTATGAGACTTGCTTCGAGCTGCCTCATCAGTTGAACACTCCTGAAGAATTCATAGAGGCATTTATGCAAAGTCCAGCAGAGCAACAAAACCTGTTATGTGAGTTATTCTTGCATAATTTCTTTTTGCCCATAGAAAGTATGTTTATGCCTCACATTTATACAGGTGATTTACAGCTTAGAGCTTTCATGTCCACTCTGCAAAATCAGATTTACTGGGACATAGAAAAGAAGTTCACCAAGGAATTGGAATCACAGGCTATTTTTCTTATCAGACCTGCTCCCCTAAATCATAGATATTGTACAAATGATCATTATACCTTCATGAGGGATGTCAGAGTGAAACAACTCTATCTAAGGAACCTTCAGAAATGTGTAATCCAGTTTCAGAAATTTTGTGCAGATTTCTTTGATGATGTTGTGGCAGCTTGTAAAAATAGATGGGGTGAGTTATCTATCTCTCTCCAAAAAAGAGAGCCAATTTCTCCCACCAATTTGCTGTGGTCAAGGAGAAGGGCAGAAGGCATTGTCCTAATTATATCAGAGATCAAGGAGCTTTGGATAGGTCTGAGGTTTAGAATGCCCATAATTATTACTCCTGTCCCCTACTTCTTTGATATTGACCCACAGCTGATGAGCACTTCCAACGATGGTTTCAGTCCATCAAGGCAGTCAGTGGATTCTATAAAATTGGTGGCGCATTACTCAAATTTCATGAAAGATGTCTAGACCTGGATCTGTGTGTTGTTGTCGCTGTACAAAATGCATGAGGACATGCATTACCATAAGTTGGGGGGAAATGATGAGGCCAGGAATTGCCTCATCTATGAACACTTTTTGATACATTTTTGACCATTTGACTTACCCTTTTTACTATGATTTTTATGTTAATTATGGAAAAATGCATTATATAATGATGTTTGCAAATTCTGGAATGACAAAGTGCATATGCTCTGTTTTACTGTTTTTATTGCAATTTCACCTGTTTTTCAGTTAATCAGTAGTGTTATAGCAATTTAGAACTTGTTTGAATATCTGATGCTTGGTAATATGGTGTTCCTTTGGTTAAACTAATTCAAATGGAAAAGGGCACCAAGAATTCGTCACTGTAGGCGATTGTGCAGGAAAACAGGCTGTAACTATGACAGTTCCAGCTAGTTGTACATATACAACAGGGCTTGGAATTAGTCACTCCAGCACATGCCACCGATGTAGAAGGGTGTGAAAGGAGAGTGGAGAAGTCAACACGTTACTTCCTACGCGTTTGGACCACAGATCAGCAACAAATGGTCACCTGCCTGTTGTTCCGGAGCAGTGCAGGAATAAGCGGCGCAGGAATAGGGAATAGCGCAGGAACAACTGAAGGTGGTCAAAAAGCGATAAACCGGTGGAGGAAAGTATTGGAAATTGACCAGGAGGTTGTCCCAACTCATATTAACGTGATTTCATCAATAGATGCAGCCCAACAATAATGAATGGATAAAGTTTGGACAAAGTAAAATCCTGTAGTCTAGGAAAATAGTTATGAATTAGTTGTAAATTCCTGCAAAGCAGTAACCAAGCATATCAGTGTTATCTTATAAATAATAAAGCTCCCATATGGTCGAGCATATAGATAGATATGTAGAGATATAGATAGACATATAGATGAATAAGCACGGTAGTACCAAAATTAGCATAGAGTAAAGCTTTCCTGTAGTAGAACAGTAATTTGTAGGTTTTTCCTGCATTACTGTAATGCATTTTTAGATTGAATAAAAAGGGTGCAGTCTTCAGTTTTCAATTGGCATGTTGAGGTTTATGAGTAATAGTTAGATCTTCTTAGCATAGCTCCTCACCTTCTTCTGGTTTTGGAAGCAAGGGCCCACTTGCAGACCAGAAGGAGGCAGTTTCTGACAGAAATTCTTGTTGAATTCTTGCTGCAGCAGGTTAGCAGAATTCTGCTAGTTTGCATTTCTTTAGTAGTTTTTAATACAGATTTCAGTAGTGAACAACATTTCTTTGTATTTACAGCAATTCCCAGATATTTTGTCATCTTGCAGTTTTACAGTCATTATTGGTTCAATTCTGCAGTACACAACAATTTCCAGATATCTTGTCATTTTGCAATATTGGCAGTTTTTGTTGATTCAGTTTTGCAGTAGTTAAAATTCTATTTTGATATTATCTAGTTGATTTACTTTCATGCAAGAGTGTGTGTGTTCTAAATTCTGCACTTTATTTTTCTGTCATTTCAATTTAGCAACATTTCATTTTCTGCAATTTTTAGATTTTGTCATTTCATTTCCTGCAATTCTGTTTCTGCAAAAGTAAATAGGAGTTCATTTCATTTCTTAGGAGTTAAAGGTCACAAAAAACCCCCCAAATGCTAACTGATCCACCAATAAAACCTGTTCTTGAATAAACTGAACCTGCAACTGTAACACCTCCTATCGTATATAGCCTCTGGACACCGCCCTGGATTGACACACATAATGATTAAATGATGAATGATCAACGACCCTCATCAGTAGCTATTGCACCTTTGTTCCCTTTGGATTTAAAATATGATCAAGCTTCGATTATCATCCGGCAACTCTAGGAACCTAAATCTTTGAGTTATTATTTGGATCCCCTAGATTTTTTTCCATTGGAGATTCCCCATCTTAACCATGGTATAACAACATATTTAATTTTCTTAAAGATGGATCGGTGCCTAATGGTTTAGATCACAATCAACATAAGTTATTGCACAAGAGAGCATGTCGATTTGTTATAATTGGCAATACTTTATATCAATGTTCTTTTGAAGGTATCCTTTTACGATACCTTAACCCTAATGAATTCCAAATTGCTCTTAGTGACATTCATAAAGGTTCATGTGGAGGCCATTTTAGCAGTAATGCTATTGCCAAAAATATCCTTTGAATGGGGTATTATTGGCCTTCCATGGAGAAATACGCATGCAATTTTGTTTTGTGTTGCGACAAGTGTCAACACCATGATCACCTTATGCCTACTCCTTCTCAATACCTTCAGGTGATATCTTCCCCTTGGTCTTTTTTCATGTGGGGATTAGACATTATTGGGAAGGTTAACATAGTGTCGTCTGATGGTCACAATTTTAACATCATTGTGATTGAGTACTTCACTAAGTGGGTTGAATCCATACCTCTAGTTATGATGACTGGAACTCACATTTCTAAATTCATCTTCAACCAAATTTTTGTAGGTTTGGGATTCCTTCGGTGATTATTTTTGACAATGTTACTCCTTTCAAGAACAAGTATATCTATAATATGTGTGCTAAGTACAAGACTCACAATAGATGGTCAACTCCTTATTAACCTTAGGGCAATGGACAATCTTAGGCATCCAACAAGTCCTTGATCAAGATTTTGAAGAAGCTGGTTAATAAGACCGATCATGACTGGCATATACAGCTTTATCCTGCCTTATGGATCTATCGTACTAGCATGTGTACTCCCACAGGGGCCTCCCCATATGTCTTGTTTTATGGGTCAGAGGCAGTGTTCCATTTTGAGCTAGAGGTCCCTTCTTTGTGCATCTTGTTACAAGATGTCGAGGTTGGTGATAATTTTTATGCAAAGCGTTTGCACCAATTGGAGCTGTTGAATGAAAAGTGCGTCCATGCCTTAGAGCATTTGTGAGCCTATCAGGATAGGCTCTGGCGATCTTATTCTAAAAAATCTTGTAATCATTCTTTTGAGGCTGGGGACCTTATCCTAAAATAAAACCAATGGAACACTAATGCTCATGTTGATCTTCGAGGTAAATTTCAGCCCAATTGGATAGGGCCTTTTGTTGTAACAACTATATTTGGTTTTGGTGCTTATAAGTTAACTTCCATGGATGGTAAAGAGCTTAAATAACCCATGAATATAATGCATTTAAAAATATATTATGCTTGATCCATTGTTTCATTTTGCGTTTGCATTTATTTAGATCACATTGCATGTTTGCCTGACATATTATGCACATTTTCCTACCATATTATGCATGATTTCTTATCATTTTATTCTTACATTTTGCTTGTCATATTGGAATTGTTGATTGTTCATGACTACTTGATCATATAGTTTTTGGGGATTCATGACAATGGCATGTGATGATACCTAGTTAGGTCATAGCTCACATGCATTGCACTATTCACTAGGGTTCTGATACTTAGCGAAGCCTCAACCTAGGTCCCATGCATTTTCATCCCTTCTTCTCTTTCTTGGTTCTTTTTTATTTCTCCTCTCTCTTCTTCTTGTATTTCTTGACTTTGAAAGTTTTACAATGATCATCATTTTTCCTCCAAGTCAAGGAATGCAATCCCCTTTTGGCATGTCCTTGTATTTTTTGCTTGATTCTTATTCATCTTCTATTTTCTTTGTTCAAGATAAGGATATCCATTCTTCTCTCTTTTTGTTTGCACATATCCTCCCTCTTGATTTTTCACTAGTTGAAACTTCAATTTGGGGGTATACATGCATAGTTCTATGCTCCTAATTCTTCTTCCTCTTATTTCTTCTAGCACATGCACACACTCATCGTGTTATACTCATATTGATTCTTCCATACATACATGCACATACACTATTTCAGGTAGTACTAGCATATACATACATCATTTTTAAATCAGCATACACTACATCATCCATATCGAGTTATGTCTCTCTTTGACTCAGTGGGCCCAACACCCCATTATAGGATCAGCTCCTTGGCCATTGATAGTAGGCTTTAGTATACATCCTAACAGGTTATTGTTCCACAATAGTCACTAGGGAGCAACCACCCATAGCAGGTTACACTATACACTTCACTTATTGGTCCATATTTAGCGAGTACTACACCCATAGTAGTTTCTTCACTCCACATATGGACCATATTTTTAGCATAACACCCTCTAGTTAGGGTTCTCATTTAGCTTCCTTCTTGATTTCAAATGGTTGACCTTTGGAGTTTTATCATTGTCTTTTCTTCTTCCACTTCACAGTTTCCTATCTCCTCTCTTCTTTCTCTCTTTTCCCTTCTTCTTTCTTTCCTCTTCTTCTATTCATATGTGCATTTCATACTAGGTGCATTAGATTCATGTTGTACCTAGTTCTTTTTGCTTTATTGTGTGCTTTATCCTCTTTGTTTTTGTGTTTTGCCTTTTCTTTCTTTACTTTTTTCGAGTTTATTAAGGATTTTTTTTTTCTTTTGAAACTCGAGGGGGCACCCTAGCCATAGAGGCATTAATGGTAATAATATCTCACATTTTTTCCCAAAATTGACCACCCCATTTTTTATGTGTTTGTTGTCTTCTTGCTCATAGGAGTTTACATATTTATTTGATGTATTTACTAGGCCATAAATGCATCAAAGAGGGGGCAAAATATAGACATGGAAAATTGACCCACTTTGAGTGGGTAATCTTCCTTAGTGCCCCTAAGAGGTCATTAACCCTTGCCAGAAGCAAGGGAAGGCCTTTGTGCCTCCCTTTTTTAATTTGTTTGCCTTTTACTTTGGCTGAGTGTATTTCCCGAGGAGAATTTTATGCCCCTGATGCTTCGAGGCCAAGCACCAACCCAGTATTTTTTGACTGGGCAGAATGGGTAGCCAGGACCCTACATACACGGCTTGCCAGCATGAAAAATCCTAGGAAAAATAAGTAGTTCTCGCCCTGTTCTCTTCTTGTTTGGTTATTTTTCTATCATGTACATAGAATTTTCCCTTATATTGCTATTACGACAAGCGGCGAGGATGGAAGCCCTCTGCCTGTATACCAGTGGACCTCCCTCCTATTGAAGATGGAGTCCTATTATTCTTTTAACCAACAATTTTTGGGACCCGCAATGCATATGCTAACAGGGTCTTCCCCTCGGGTTCCCCTCCTCCTAAGGGATAAGGTGGTACAAGAAAGGAGGGGAGACATTTTTTAGCTGACACAGGGGCTTGTAATTCACATATTCGGCTTCATAGGAAGGCCTTTTCTACTGCCAGTCTATCCCTTTGAATACCAGTTCGTATTGGAGGCCGCTCGGTAGAGTGATGCAACAAACGCTATTTATGGCCATGGATGGAAATGGGCTCACACCTACGATTTCCCTTTCAAGATGGGAGTTATCGAGGTGTTTGCCCTCAATCAAAATGTTTTCTTGGAGGAGAAGCTCACCAATTTTGGCCTAGTCCAGCTTCCTTAGCAATGGCTCTATGACCCCTTGGGGTAATGAGGGACCATCTGCGATTTAAGAACTTCCACGCTTGCCCCTATCCCAAAATTGTGGAGCAGAGGAACAATCCCAGCGGGAGGGATCTGGAGTGGCATTTGGAGAAAATGGAAACGCTACCTCCCTGGCATGAGTTCTACCCGATGGAGGTTGCATATGACCCAGTTTGACACCCTCTCTTGAGCCCCAACTCTACCTTCTGGAAGAAGGCAAAAGATGATTTGAAGGAAGCAACGAAATATTGGGACGTGGCCCAATTAAGAGAGTGGTGGATAATGAGGGTCCATCGCAAAAAGACAAATTCTTATGGTCTTTTGTCATCTGACAAAGACTTCATAGCGGTCTATGAGGCCAATTTCGGGACATGGAAGTCTCTATCCTTCACCGACCTCATTCCTCCAACCATCCCAGGTTCGAGCGAAAGCCCAAAAAGAAAGGAAACTGCTTTGGATCCAAAGAAAGGAAAGAGGACCAAAGCCACACCACAGAGGCCACCTCAAGTACCTGTGGGAGGCCAAGACACGAGTTTCGAAGAGTCTGAACAACCACTGGTGAGGACAAAGAGGAAGAAGCCAGAATCAGTGCAAGTGCCTCAAAGCCACCCAAAGCGCCTTCGCACAGGGTTTTTGAGCCCTTCCACTAGGAAACCTACAGCGGGTCCGTTCGAAACAATTGTTGAGAGTGCCACGCCGCCAAGCACCGCAACCATCCCGGATATCAATGTCATCAATGTGGAGGAACTCCTCCAATCGAAGGGGATGTCGAGGCAAAAACCATGGAGGTTGGAGATGCTGAAGTAGAAGAAGAACAAGAGGCGGCTGCACTAGAAGCCACCACTACCATAATGCCAGGAGGGCACTCAGGTACACATTCTCCACACCTTGCTCAAGACTCTCCCATACCCCCTGCAGCCATGGCCAAGATTTCTCACCAGTCTCCCCTACGTAGCCCATCACCCTATCACACGTCACCCGCAACTAGTCCAAGTCCATCCCACAGTTTTGACCGGGATAAATCCATGGAAGTCACTTCGCCCACTCGCACTGCCATTCCCTTGATTTTTAACAGAAGTAGAGGTATCGCTTAAACACCAAGCCCTACCACCCAATGCCTCATCTCGCATGATGTGGCTGCCATTGCCAAAATGCCCGCTACACCCACTATCGGACCATATGGCAAGGCATCCCCCATCTGCTCTTTATATTTGTTTACTCCCTCGGTTGGAGATCTAGCCTTGTCTAAATCAGAGATGTCCTTAATTAAGGACTTCCCCCTTGCCAAGAAGATATTCCAAGCATGGCAAAATATTGAGCAAATACTAATGGAGGCAAGGAAAATATGAGGACGCTCGATGGCATCAGTTGAAAAATGCATCTTTTTTTATTTAGAGGCCGAAAAGGTGCATAAAATTAAGAAGGTTCCCAAGGTACAAAAGCCTTTGGATGAAATGACTCCTACAGACTACGATTATCAAGAGACACCTAAGGACCTGGAACACCTAAATGTTGATAATGATTCAGCATCCATGCATGTTCGAATTTAGAACTTTAGGGCTCATGCAGTTATCGCCAACCAGCACAGGATTGAGGTCGAGGCCGCCAATTTTAAGCTGGAGGAAGATTTGGCGAGGGTCCGCTCCAAGTTGGCAGAGGCCGAGGAGCAGTGCAAGGCAATGAAGAAGGAGACGTTCAACCTAAAGCAGCAGGTTCAACAGCTCCAGTCTATAGCCGAAAGCCAAGCACAGAAGTAGGCCGAGAGTGATCTGAAGGCCAAGAAGCTTGAGGATGAAATATTATAGATGCAAGCTTCGCTACACGCAAAAGAAGATCTGACACTGTTTGACAGGAGTAGAATTAAGGAGATTCGTGCCCATTTGCTAAAAAATTTTAGGTCTCGATGTTCCAAAGCTCTCACAATATTGATATTCATCATCAAAGCCCAGCGTGCTATTGTCGAAGGAGGGCCAATCATTGACGAAGTCACACAGAAACCCTGGAGCCGACTCAAGCTAGCGTTCGATGTTCAAAATGCCAGATATCAAGACCTGCAGGTCACTACAATGACCTGGACAGCTAGGGACTGGTCCACAGCACAGGCCACGGTTCGCTCCTTTTCCTCCAAGGTGTGAAAGGCTCAGAAAGCCAAGAGCATCCAAGACATTTTTGACAATGAGCAGCATGCCTCAATGAATTATTTTTAGGACCTTTCTTCCTTGGGTTTCCCAAGTTTCACGGATGATGATGAAAATCTTCTCAGCAAGGATGACCTCAAACCAGTCTGGCTGCAGTTCGAGAACGATGTCTCGGATATTGATGGCTGGGAGGAACCAATCACAGAAGGGCAGGTGACAGATTTCATCTTGAGATACTGTAAGATCAAGGCTTTCCTAGATGATCTGTTCACCAAGGACAAACATGCCGACATCGGGCAAATTGATTGGTTTTGCATTTTGGTAAAGGCAGACCAAGAACCATTTCAAAAGGGTGCCTGGACTCATGTCTGAAGAACAATGAAGCGCATCCGTGAACGCCTCGAACCATCACCACAGCCAGAAGCCATGCCCGAGGAAGAAGAAGAAGAAGAAAGAGAAGAAGAACAAGAAGAAGGATAGACCACAGAAGCAGGGTCTGGGGAAGACTAGTGACTCCGTAGCCCAATGGATCAGGGCTAAAGGGTTCTTCCATCGAGGCAAGCTCGTCACCCCGTGAGCCGCCAAGAATGTTGACACTTTTTGTCACATTATACAAGGGGTAGAAGATAGTAGAATTTTGTATAGTATTTCCTTGTTGAAAGTTTTCTTTTATTTTAAGTTACAGCAATTTTGACTCTCCCTATCATAGAATGAAGAAGAAAGAGCTTTGCTACCAAACAAGCCAAGGAAAATTGCTTCGCCAAAGTAAAAGAAGGAGAATATGGAAAGAGATTCGAGCTCGAAGTACTTCAAATCACCACTTCGGGCGAAAACCTTGCGAAGTAGTTTCACTGAAGAAAATACAAAGATAACGCTTCGCACCCAAAGCATTTTCAGTAGCCGCTTCGGGCGAAAGTTTTGCAAAGCAGCATCCTAGCGACTTCGCCGAGGGAGGAGAGCATAATCCAAATCCATTAAGGCAAGGAAACTACTTCGGGCCCAAAGTATTTCTGACATCTACTTCGGCCAGTTTTCACCCGAAGCAGTGATGCCCGAAGCAAAGTGACAATGTGTCGAAAGCAGAGAAATACTTCGGGAGAATATTCCTCGAACCGCAGTTTTGAGAGAGAATCGGGCCGAAACATTTTCTAGCCGAAGCAGTTTTACCAACGAAGGACAAAAGGCCTCACTTCAAAGATGCAATCCGCTCGGTACTCGACATCCCCGAAGTAATTTCTGCAAAGCATTATTGTGCAAAGAACAAATCAAGAAGAATCTACTTCGGCCCAAGGCTTTGGCGAGGCGGATATGTAGCGAAACACTTTTTGGGCCCATGTTCCAAGGTAGGCAGCTTCCCAAGGTGATCAAAAGCCCCTTAAGTACCTCCTTTCTTGCCCGATAAGTCCGTTGACCAATTCTGGCAAACGAAAGGGATGTAACAGTCCTCGAAGTAAAACCCGACGGGCATAGCGATCACTCAAGCACAGCATCTAGAAGTCAGGAACACTCGGGCGGCACATTAAATGAATATTTCCATGGTTGACCCGGTCACAGTTGCTAGTTTCGGTAACCGATTTGAAATCTCAGTCGCAGCAGCCACGAGGAGCCGATTTCTTAGGGCTCGAGGACGTACTCTGCCATTTTGTAATAATGATTCAAAGGGCTAGGTCCTCTATAAAAACCCAAGCTTTGCAATGTAAAAAAGGGGGGAACTTTCTGCTAGAAAGCTACTATAACTTGATGTCCTGCATCTAATACTAAAGATTTTTGTACTCCATTTCTCTCTTTTATGCTACCTTCTGTGCTTAATTCTTTTGTCTGTCTGCACTCATATACTGAGACTCTGAATCTTGAATCCGATGTGCGATTGGGGACTGTACCCTAAAATTTGCCCTGAAGGATACATAGGAGAGGAAAAACGTCTCTGTTACTTTCTTTTATGCTGCCTGGTGGATCGAGGTTTCTGTTATTCCCTCTTCTTAATCGCTGTTACTCTGAACCCTAAATTATAGCAAGAGAGAGAGGAGAACCCTGCGAACCCGTCCAGAGGATACATAGGAAGGTCGGCACTGCGTTTCTTTCACCTATTCTTGGTGTTCTTTGCTGCTATTCAAGTTATTAGTGAGTGATCGTACTTCCTGTTCTTCCCCACTTTGAATCATCAATCTCTAACCCTTACCCCTTTTTATTTCTTTCTCTAACCTGAACTCCTTTTATCTCTTTCCTGCACTCTTATCTCAAACCCCAAAAGTAGATTAGTATAGGAGCCGGCCTTCTCTGGAGATTGGCACAAGGGGCATCTCTTCCCTTCGGCCTTTCAATGTTGGTCGCAGGTCCAGGGCACGCAAACCCACCGAAAGTCTTTCTTGTGCGGATTTGATGACCAACAATTACCACTCAACATTTTTGCGCTAGAAGGAGGGCCTGAAGTGGTTCATTTTATTGTGATTTTTAATGCTATATTGTTCATGTTTACTGGAAAGGTTTATTTGAAAGCATCGGTCTTGACTAAGGATATTTTTTTGATCACATTCGTTGATTTAAAAGTTCTTCAATTGATGATTTATTGATACTAACATTTTACAAATTGGAGAATGTTCTTTATTGCTATGGTCTAATTCATGCATTATAATCAATGAATGTGATGATTTATTCATTTGAAATTTGTTAATAATTTCATGCTTCTTTGCAAGACATATCTTTGACTAACAAATTTAGTGTTAAAGTTATATTCTTTAAGGTTCACTAATGACGTTGATTATTCCATCCAGGGCACAAATTACATATTGGATAGGGGATTATTATAGATATTTAAAAAAACCCACCCATAAAATCCCTGAAGGTGTAGAATATTACTTACCTTAGTTTTGGTATGACGTGGATCAAGTTAGGGAACATATTCAGATATACAAGGACATGCTAATTCATTTGTAAATTATGCATGCAAATTTTCCTTGTAGGTTGATTTCATACACATTGGATGAGGCTATGTTTGATCAATACATCCACTTACCTCAAAGTGCTATAATTTCTTGGGCTCTACTAGAAACAACATTCATCAACCATTTTGAAAAACTGGTTGATCCAATTGTGATAAAGAATCAATTTGTCTCTATTTGTAAGGAGCCTAATGAGTCCATGAGCAAAGTCAATAAAAGGTTCCATAATGTGTATGCCAAAATGTATACACATTACATCACCTTCGAAGAATAAGCCATTCAAATATACATGGGAGCCATAGACCCCTTACTTGCTACATTGTTAAGGAAAAATCTTGAATATCCATCCCTGCATATGTTAGAATAGTAATGTGTATTTTTTGTGCATGTTATGACATGTTTCCTTGACACTTGTCATATTCTCATATAGACCTCATGCCTATATATTGTAACTTATTTTGTATCAATATATCTCATATTTTTCATTCCCAACATTTGGTATCAGAGCGCAGTCGCTCTCCTACCCTGTGTAAACCCTTGAGGGGGGATTTCCCTCATGGAAATCCCCCCTTCTCATTTTTCCCCATTTTTTTCCTTCAAATCAAGGAGTATGCTCTCCATATTTTGATGGATCAAAAACCAAACATTTGATGGAAAAATCCATGGCTATCATTTCTATTTTTTTAATGGTGGTGAAGTTTATTTTGTGGGGTTATTTTTTAATGGTGGTGAAGTTTTCATGGGAAGACATCTAGTTTCAGCATTATAATGTCCCACACTAAGTTTCTGCCTAAGTTTAGTTTCTCTACATTGAAGAACATGCAGTTGAGGCCCACAAAAGATATTTTATTTAGGTCGATGATGATGCCCAGGATGACTTCACCTAGGGCTCATAGATCGGAGTTGCACTGGGATCGTCGGTCTCCACGGGGATCGATGTTGTGACTTATTGAAGTTCCCTCTCTACTGGTAATACTCATATATTTTTTTTTGATTGGTTGAAAGGGTGTTGAAAGGTCCCTGAACCTTGTACAAGTATTTTTTACATGTTTTCCAAACCGACCGAAGAGGCCCAAGAGCTAAAGATCAAAGAAAAGCAAAACACCACAAGAAGAAAGGTGTCGCGATATCGCGACATGTTGCATTTTCGCGGTCCAAAGCATAGGGAAAAAGCAAGGAGGAAAAGGTGTCGCGATATCGTGACATGTTGCACCATTGTGGCCAAAGGAGGAAAAGATGTCGCGATATCGTGACAAGATGCAACATCGCGGCCGAAGGAGAGAAAGTGTCGCGATATCGCGACATGTTGCAACGTCGCTGCTAGAAGAGAAGAAGTGTCACGAAATCGCGACAAGTTGCGTCGTCACGGCCAGAGGAGGAAAGGTGTCGCGATATCGCGACATGTTGCATCATCGAGGCCAAAGAAGAAAATATGTCACGATATCACGACATGTTGCATCGTCGAGGCCAAAGAAGAAAATATGTCGCGATATCGTGACATGTTGCATTGTCGCGGCCACAGGAGAAGAGGTGTCGCGATATCACGACATGTTGCACCGTCGTGGCCACAAGAGAAAAGGTGTCACGATATCATGACATGTTGCATTGTCGCGGCCAAAGGAGGAAAAGTGTCGTGATATCGCGACATGTTGCAATGTCACGGCCAGAAGAGAAAAAGTGTCGCGATATCACGACATGTTGTATCATCGCGGCCTAAGGAGAAAAAATGTCGCGATATCGTGACATGTTGCATCATCGCGGCCAGAGGAAAAAAAGTGTCGCGATATCGCGACATGTTGCAGCATCGTGGCCAAGGGAGAAAAAGTGTCACGAAATCGTGACATGTTGCATCGTCTCGACAAAAAGATAAAAAATGTCATGATATCGCGACATGTTGCATTGCCACGGCCAAAGAAGGAAAAGGTGTCGCGATATCGCGACATGTTGCATCATCGCGGCCAAAGAGAAAAAGTGTCATGATATCGCGACATGTTGCATCATCGTGGCCAAAGAGAAAAAGTGTCGCGATATCGCGACATGTTGCATCATCGCGGCCAAAGAGAAAAGGTGTCGCGATATCGTGACATGTTGCAACGTCGTGGCCAAAGGAGAAAAAGTGTCGCGATATCGCGACATGTTGCATTGTCATGGCCAAAGGAGGAAAAAGTGTCGCGATATCGTGACATGTTGCATCATCACGGCCAAAGAGAAAAAGTGTCACGATATCGCGACATGTTGCATCATCACGGCCGAAAGAGAAAAAGTGTCACGAAATCGCGACATGTTGCATCATCGCGGCCAAAGAGAAAAGGTGTCGCGATATCGCGACATGTTGCAACGTCGTGGCCAAAAGAGAAAAAGTGTCGCGATATCGCGACATGATGTAACACCGCGACCAAAGGAGAAAAAAGTGTCGCGATATCGCGACATGTTGCAACATCATGGCCAAAGAAGGAAAAGGTGTCGCGATATCGTGACATGTTGCATCATCGCGGCCAAAGAGAAAAAGTGTCGCGATATCGCGACATGTTGCATCATCGCGGCCAAAGAGAAAAGGTGTCGCGATATCGCGACATGTTGCAACGTCATGGCCAAAAGAGAAAAAGTGTCGCGATATCGTGACATGATGTAACGCCATGACCAAAGGAGAAAAAAGTGTCACGATATCATGACATGTTGCAACGTCGCGGCCAAAGGAGAAAGAAATGTCGCGATATCGCGACATGTTGCATTTTCATGGCCAAAGGTGAAAAGTGTCGTGATAATGCGACATGTTGCATTTTCGCTACCGAAGGAGAAGAAGGAAAAAGTGTCGCGATATCGCGACAAGTTTCATCAGCATACCAAACCAATCCCCTGGCAACATCTCACATTGTGCAAACATTGAAACTTGTAGGATCGTTCCTTAGGCCAATGGGGAAGGAGTCTCTCCACACTTGAATGTCAGATTCATCGACTCCCTTGTTAGCAAGCCAGTCCGCAGCTTTGTTTCCTTCCTGGTATTGATGCTTAATGACTAATTCTGGGTAATTGCCAATTAGGGCCTTGCATTCTTGGAAAATCGAAGCAAGGGCCCAGGGAGGCTTAGCGGTGCCATTGAGCCAGTTGATACAGTGCAACGAGTCTCCTTCGATGATAAATTTATTGATGGTCAACCCTTCCATGAGGATCAAACTTTGGAACAGAGCCCGCGCCTCTGCCATATTGTTGGATTGAATTCCCAGGTTCTGGGCAAAGGCCAAAATTGTTTCTCCTCTGTGGTTTCTGAGAATTCCTCCTCCGCCAGCCGCTCCTGGGTTGCCTTTAGCCGCACCATCGAAATTGAGCTTGTGCCACCCAGTAGGTGGTAAGACCCACTTGATGACAGACCTATCAACATAATTACGGGGCATGACAGAGATGTTAGACAGATTGAAAAGTTTGGTTAGGTCCGATTCTAAGCCAGGAGGGGGGGTTTTGGAGACGAAACAAGAGAGGCATTCTCCGCAGCAAGGGCCATGATTTTGACAATGATAATCTTCTTATCAGTGGCTTGATTTTTGAAAATTTTGGCATTTCTCTCGAGCCATATCTGCCACAGGTAAATGTGGAGGCAAGCTTGCCACATGAATTTTAGTTGGTTGCTCTTGAAAGGTCGGGGCCATTGCTTAATAAGGAGGGGAATGGAATGTGGGAGGACTGTGGAGATGTCAAAGGTGTTATGAACCTGGTTGAGAACTGCTAGAGAAAAGGGACATTCCAAAAAAACATGCGAAGTTGACTCACGGGCATTTTTGCACAGGATACACCAATTGGGAATGAGTAACCCTCTGATTATCAAGTTGTCAATGGTGAGGATTCTATTTTGGATGGCCAACCAACAAAAGAATTTGACCTTGGGAATGATCTTGGGAACCCAGACCTGATTTGATAAGTCCCAACCATCTGTGGGAGTTTCTTGACTGTAGTAAGCTGATTTGACAGTGAAATTTCTAGATTCTTCAAGGTTCTAGACCATGGAATCATCTTTGTGTGAGCTCGGGATGATGCAAGTCCTCAACAAGTTTTGTAACCGCCTGAGAGCCTCGGTGATATGCCTGGGCCTGTTAAGAGCCAGGTGTTTCCATTCAGGTCTTGTAGGACCTTGGTTAATGAAGTGACACACCTTATCTCCAAAGGTGGCTTCGGTAGTCGCCTTGAGCACTGCAAGATGCGGATCTTGGCTGAGAGGTTTATCACGGATCCACGGGTCATCCCAGAAATGGATGGTCGTTCCAGTTCCTAGACACCACCTTAAGCCTTCCATGATGATTTTCCTTGTTTTGATTACGCCATTCCAGAAATGGGATCCGATAGGGAGGTTGTGCTCTCCAAGAAAGGAAAACTGATGGAGGTACTTAGCTTTAATGATATCAATCCAAGTGACTTTTTCATTGATGGTAAGTCTCCAGGCCTGCTTGGCAATGAGGGCCATGTTCATCCACTTGATGTCTCTGAATCTGAGTCCTCCATCCTTTTTCTTGGAACAGACCCTGTCCCAGGCGACTAGCAAAAATTTATTCTTGTTTTTGTTTCCAGCCCAAAGGAATCTGCGTTGAATTTGTTCAATTTTTTGGTAGATGGTAGTTGGAGCTTTGAAGATAGATAAGAAAAAAATAGGGATACTTTGAAGGCAAGCTTGGACCAGAGTGGCTTTGGTTGCCTGGCTGAGCATTGAGCTTTTCCACCCCGCTAGTTTCTTGTTGAGGCGATCTAAAATAGGGTTCCACATAGCCGAGACAGATCTACCATGGAAAAGCGGTAATCCAAGATAAGTAGTTGGAAGGCTCCCAATGTTGCACCCAAGGATCTCAGCAATCCTATTTTGTTTGTGAGTGGGAGTATTGAGAAAGTATAGCTTGCTTTTACGATAGTTGACTTTTTGACCAGCCGCCTCTTCATAAGAATCAAGAATGTTCTTAATGATTTTTGCTTCGAGAACGAAAGCATGAGAGGATAGAATAGTATCATCAACAAACTATTGATGGGATATGGCTTTGGATGTTGAGGCTGGTTTGATCCCGAAAACAAGACCACTATTGCAGGCAGCTGAAAGGGTTCTTCCAAGGGTTTCGGCCAAAATGATGAAGAGAAAGGGGGACAGAGGGTCCCCTTGACGGATGCCTTTGAAACTTTGGAAGAAACCTGCGGGTGAGCCATTGATAAGAATAGAGAACCAAGCAGTCGAGATACATTCGTGAACCATATTGATCCATTCTTTGTGAAACCCAAACTTTTCCAGGACTTTGAACAGGAATTTCCAGGAAACCCGATCGAAAGCCTTGTTCATGTCAAGCTTAAGGAACATGCTGGGTTTTTTATTTTTAGATGCCGAGTGGGCCAATTCGTGGACGGTTATCACTCCATCCGAAATGAATCTACCTTTGACCGAGCTCCCTTGGCACTGATCGATGATGGAGGGAAGGATGTCTTTCAACCTATTTGCCATAACTTTGGTGATAAGTTTGTAAATGACACTGCAGAGACTAATCGGTCTGAAATCAAAAAGGGAAGCACGATCGTTGGAATTGGGTATTAAAACAATGAAAGTGGAATTGGCCTCTCTCGGCATCTTTTTGGCTCTCTGGAAGAATTTAACCGTAGCAACGACATCTTGGCCCACAATATCCCAGAAGTGTTGAAAAAACCGGGGTGGGAAGCCATCAATTTCGGGGGCCTTATCAAGTTCCATTGCGAACAGAGCTTCTTTGATCTCCTCTTCAGTGAAGCTTTCAAGCAATTTTCCATTATCATTGTTAGACACCAACTTTGGGATGTTATGTAGTAGAGAACTTGAGGTGCGGGGATGGCAGCCAGTGCTTGGTCCTAAGATTTCTTGGAAGTGGCAAACAACTTCCTGTCTGATTGCATGGATGTCAGAGACAATGGATCCATCAGCCTTGGTCAGCTCAGAGATTTTATTAGAGCCTCTGTGATGCATGGTGGAAGCATGGAAAAACTTTGTGTTGGTGTCTCCTTCTTTGAGCCAGAGGTTTCTGGATTTTTGCCTCCAATATGTCTCTTCCTTAGCCAAGGCATTGTGAAAATTTGAAAGGAGGCTCTTTTCTTCAAGGAAAGTTTTGGCCCTCAGATCTCCTCCCTGAATCAGATTTTCCACCCTTTTCAGCTCATCCATCAGATGCTTTTTCTCGGTAAAGAGGTTGCCGAAGACATCCCTGTTCCAGCATTTTAGCTTGAGTTTGACCGCTTTCAGTTTGAGGAACAGATTCGTGAGAGGGTTTGGACAGAAATCCTGCTGCCACCATTGGCGAATACACCGCCCTAAATCTGGATGAGTGAGCCACATATTTTCAAACCTGAAAGGGGTTTTGAAGATTTTTTGGGGACGGGAACAATCCAAAATTAAGGGATTGTGGTCGGAGCCAATTTTTGGGTGGCTATGAAGCCTGGCATCGCCAAAAATAGGAATGAGTTCTTTGGATAAGAGAAATCTGTCAAGCCGGATTTGGATGTGATGGATTCTCGCTCGTCTGTTGCTCCATGTGTAGTTGGACCCTTGGAGCGGCATGTCCATTAGCTCGTTGTGGTTGACAAAGTCGCTGAAGTCTTCTATGCAACTACTGGTGATCGGATTGCCTCCTTGTTTATCAAACAAATGGAGGGGAGAATTGAAATCACCACAAAGCATCCATGGAAAGTCTACAAAGTTGTTACGCATTGTAGAAATGTTATCCCACAGCAGTCTTATGTTAACAAGACTGTTAGGTCCATAAACATTGGTGGCGATCCATTGGAGGTGAGTGACTTTATTAGTAAATAGAATGTTGATGGTTCTGTATGAGACTAAAAGAACTCTCCCTTCAATGGTTGTCGGGTCCCATAAACAGAGGAGACCCCCTGATGCCCCTATGGAGGGACAAAAGGCAAAATTGTTGTTTTCCCAGATTAGCTTGCAGACTTGAGTGCTGCTATTCTCATCTAATTTGGATTCTTGAAGGAACATGATATTTGGTTTTAGATTTTTTTCTTACTGTTTTAACCAGTTCTCTGTTTTGCAGTTTCGTTGAGGCCTCTGACATTCCAGGAGACGATCTTCATCGAGACGATTTGGAGTTTGCTTTGCGCCCTCTGCCTCTCCCTTGAGACGGAGTTAGTTTGGGTCTGACTTCATCCTCGTCTTGGTGAGTTGTGATGGAGTGTTCGAAAATGGGGCCCAAGGTGGTAGGCACTATGTCGTCAGCCATTTCGATCTCAACTGCTTTGGAAAGTTTTTTTGCATTTGTCGGTCGTCCCCTCCTTTGGTCTTTGTTGACGTCTACTTTGGGTGCAGGATTGGGAGATTTCAGTGGGCTGGAGATTTGGTGGATGTCGGTGGAGTCAGTCCTAGGGGTAGGTCGATGGGGGGATGAAGAGCGGGGAGGCTGGCATAGGGCAACAAAATTAGGGGTTTGGGGAAGGGGGCTCTATGGGGGGAGGGGTGGTAAGGGAAGAGGAAGGTGTGAGGGACCGAAATCGGTGGGTGAGTTTGGAAAGGTCATTACAGACTTTCCTTTGGACAAAGGGGACTGGATCAAAGTGGGTGTGGACGTGATGGTTAGATCTATGGGTAGGTCATCAGAAATGTCCTCTCTGATATGAAGATTATTTAAGGGGGCAAAATGATTAGATCGAGGAGGCAAAGCGCTTACCTTGTTGGGTAATACTTATAATTACTTAGAGGCATCGCAGTAATATTGAGATAAGGTGTAGGTCAAGGCTCTCTCTCACTTTGTGGTAGCTTTGTGGAGCTCATGGTTCAAATAACAGTGCACACCATCCCACGGGCCCTTCTCATGGTGAAATTTTTTTTTGTTAACATTTTGTAGCCACTATGATGGTCGACCAAAACGTGATGCAGAGCTTCATATTATTGTCTTGTGGTATATTATTACCACATGAAGTTAGAATCAGCTATATGCATTGGTATGGTGGTGCAAGGTGTTCAAGATACCCCTTTACTCTCTACATAGTGCACAGTTCACGACCCATCTTGCAAGATCGATACTGCCATGGTCTTCCTGGATGTGATGGGAGTTGTGACTAGAGAAACTTGTGCTCTCACAGGTGGCAGGTACCTCATAATGGTGGCATTGTATTTTTATCTCTACATTAGCATCTTCTATTGTAGGGCTCCTTGACTATTTTTAAATCCATTAATGGCTTGTGTTCTATGGGTAGTCTGAGCTTGTATATAGTATATTTGTGGATCTCTGCTATGACACAAATTAATTTCCTGTAGCTTCTAAATATGCGGCTATTAAGGCTATTGCAGAGGTCGACATCAATGCTAATTTAGATGAAAAGCTTGGAAATACCATTGTACCAGAAGCACCACTATACACTGACAAAGAAGAACTTGGACTCCAGTGGAGGATTAAATTGGCTCATGATACTGCTAAGAATTCATAGATTTCTTACAATTGAAGAATACTATGACTACATGTTCTATATTTTTGCAGATGTTCAGTTTATACCCATGTGATTTGATGGTGTATTGTGTTTCGAAAGGAAATATATTGAATGGAAAATTATTCCTGATCATAGATATGGAGTGTGGCAGGAGTTTTAATCAAAGACAACAGCAGGAGTTTTAGTTAAAATCTGTCAACTAGAACCATAAATTATGCCACGTGAGTTGTGAACTGTTTATGCATTTTTTAATTGAGTGCATGATTTTGTTGTGATTAAAGGCGACAATGGTGGTGGAAAATTTGTTGTCTAATGTTTCATATGGCCCATGTGTTGATGCAGTTTGAACACCCCACAATCGCCCACCCGTGAACTGCATTTTTTATGGTGAGTAGAATATTTGAATCTGCTAAGAGATATGGGGAAAATTCTTTGTCTTACGTTCGTTCAAGAATTTGCTTTGTCCATCTGAGCAGATTTTTATGCGTTTGTCATTACAAGTTTTTCTGCCACCATATTTTTCTACCACTATATAACAACCATCCATATGGGAGCCAAACATAATCATATTGCTTGGCCATTTTGATGGGTGTAAAGCAGTATTTTTGAACGTGATTGATAGACGTAGAATGACTGCGTATTTCCATGAAATTTTTATTGTCAATTTTTTTTGGTAGGTGCAGAGAAATGATTCGGAACAAGAGGAATTTTCAATATGGAGGTAGATATTTGATCTTCCAATATGCTTTCTCAAGGACTGGAGTTGATGGGTCATATAATGCAGCAATTTCTACCGAATAAAAAGAAATCAAGGTTGTTTTTTTTGTTTTTTTCATGTGCGTCATAGTCTGCCACCGCATGCATCGAAGCTTCACGTTGCTCACAAGTTGGATTGTTTTACCCTTGCATTTTTAGTATTGTTTTATATTTGCATTGCCTCGGATGTGTGCAGTGACAGTAAGGAAGATGCTATAGCGGATGTTGTATTTCAGGACTGTCATGGAGAACAAATGACCACTGTCATGTTATCTCGATTCATTGCTCCTATGGTGTGAAATTATTGCAAAAGACAATCTCATGTCTTTGAAAATTTTGTTGGCTATATGCATTTGCCCACCCATTTCATTTCATTGGCTATATGATGACCATGTAATTTTGTTTTAACTCATGTATTATTCCCTACGAGGGAAAATTGAGATGATTTTTTTATTTCATCAAAGAGCGATGCCGTCATTGAGTGATGTTTTCTATTTGTTGCCTAGAGAGGCATGTTGTTTTTCTACAAGATGAAGGTCCCATTGAGAGTGTAATATAGGAGTGTTTATAGTCATTGGAAAGGTTTTTCTGAGACAGACATATTGGTGATATCCTATTTTTATTTTGAGATTGTTCCATAAGTATTTTTTAGCCTTAAAATATGTTGTATCATGGAGTGCACTCTCGGTTGAACTTGACACTCCCAAGGCACTTGTATGTGATCCTGGTATCTAGTAACTGTAAGGACACCTACTCTAGGAAATATAGACATAGACACCATAGACTCTATCCAAGGATTTTTCTAGATCAACTTCTGAAGACTATAGATATAGATACTTCAAAATATTCTATTCTCTTCTTTCTTCTTCTCCTCTACATTTGGATTCTATGGCTCATTTTATTGTATTTTTTGAGTGTATTTTTGGCAGATATCGACACTCTTATATGGCTCATATTATTTTGTATTAAGGTGTATTTTCGATAGATACCAACACCTTCTAGATTTATTTTCTTCATGAGGGAGGATGATATTCATGGTGAACCTAGTCAGTGATCTATGAGAGGCAACATACCTAGAGGATGACCTGCAGAGGCAACAAACTCAAGAGGCTGACCCTGAGGCACCCAAGATGACCCTGAGGCACTTAGATGGCTAAATCAGAGGTAACATATTCAAGGAAGTGGCTGACCCTGAGGCAACAAACCGATATGTATACACCATTGATCTATCATTATTCATAGTTGGAGAGCCAAGCACAAAGAGCACGAGCCTAGACCAAATCATGTAATAAAAGAGGATGTTAGGGTTATTTTAGAAAAGTACACATTAAGGGAGTATATTAGAATATTAATGTGTACTTTCTATGCATGTTATGACATGTGTCCTTAACACTTATCATGTTATCATATAGACCTCATGCCTATATATTGTAACTTATTTTGTATCAATATATCTCATATTTTCCATTCCCAACAATTTTTGTCACACGTAACTATCACAAATGTGTATTATAGGTCTGTAGAGCATCTGGAGATGATAGTATGATGGATAAATATCAACTATTATTTCTATGAATTTTCCCTCTATGGATACCTATGAATATTTTCTCTTTTTTACTTGCCATAATATCCTTGCTTCTAAGGCAGATTTAGAAACCTAAATAATTATGGCACTTATCTTCATCTTATTCACTTGTGTTGAGTTTAACCTTTTAGAATGAGATTATAATATTAAATAACTATGGATTCTTTCTCAAAAACTAAATTTTGTGATAATATAACCAACTATAAAATGATTCATGCACAACCTTTGTAAATTGTAACAAGCAAAGAAAATTGATTTTCAACTATTGTGGTTTTTGCCTTATAATGCTACAAGAAGAGAGGTCATATACAATGGAAAACTTAAATAATATACCACTACCAACAACAAAGCATATTGTATTGCTCTTGTGTAGGGATTGGAATCAGCAAAAAAAATTATTGTGTAGCTGAAAATGTAAGGGTTGTGTCTAGCACATATTATTGTTTTTTTGGAAGTTCTCTAGTGAAAGCCATGAGTGCTAATAATTCTCCTATTTTCATTTTGTTGATGAAGGTACATGAGAGTCTTTTAGGATGGTTTGAGTTCAGTTAGGATTTTAGCATGGAAAGAGAAATGTGAACCTGAACGTCATAAAAAATATCCATCAAAAAATAAGGGGAAGTATTAATGTAGAGAGAGGAATCTACCGGTCTAGAATCTAATAGATTCAATAGCACCAAAATTCAAAATATAAAACAAAGTAAGTTCATGTCTCAATATTTATTTTCTCTATCAGTATGTTAGAAGTTTCTTCAAGTCTTTCTCATATCACAAGTCCTAGGAGGGTTGGATGCAGTGACAAGAGTAGTGGTTTTGAAAACAGTATGTGGATCTTGCATGTAAAATGTCAGTGTGTTTACTATATATTATAGTATGTATAATCTAATGGAAGGTTATCCCCATATGTTGAGGATGTATAATTGCAGGCTTTTGATCAAGGGTATTGTAAATCTGCAAAGAGTGGGGGTGGTTGTGTTCCTATATGGGAGTGTTTTATTTTGGTTGGGCAGTAGTGTTCCCCTAGAGACCTCTTGAGATAAAAAGGTTTAGTTTGGATCATTCTCTGCATCACAAAAAATCTCCCTACCAATTAAAATGTCAAGTATCGTTCCTTCCTATAACTGGCCAACCAATATTGGATATAGCTGGTTTTTCATGATGATGTTTCCCCCCAACCCCATAGGATTCGTTTCAAAAGTTTTGGGCTTGGAATAGTATAATGAGAAAGATATATACCTTCATAGTAGTATGCCATCATGGCAAATTTTAGAAAAAATCTTTATGTAATATCCTTTGAATTTATTAGGGGTACGCCCCAGTGGATAGCTCCATGTTTTATCAATCCCAAAAAAAACATCAAGTGATGAACTTTCGAAGAGACCTCATGTGTAAACACAACATTAGGGTTTAAATTTTAATCTAGGGTTTAAATTTTATAAATCTCATGCGTAAACACAACATTACAAACTAAAAAATTTAAAACCCTAATCGTAGAAATACCCGAAATAATACAAAATTACTGAACCTAACTAAACTCATCTTCGTCTTCATGCGTCATTTTGTACCTTCAGATTCGGTCCTCATCTCTCACATTTCAAATAATTAATAGAAGTTTCAAAGAAATTTTAAAGCAAACCCTAGCCAAAAAATGAATAGCGTGAATTGAAGCTTAGGAGCCCTAGAAGTTTCAAGGCAAACACTAGCTAAAAAATGAACATGAATCAAAGCCTGGTAATCCTAGGTTGTGCGCATGGTGTGGGGATTGTAGTAGCTAATACATGATGTGGAGTTTATATTATCTAAAGCATGGATATTGCAGTAGCTAAAGTACATCAGTTGTAGTATCTAAGGCATGACGGTTGTAGTAGTTAAGGCGTGGTGGTTGCAGTAGCTAAGGCGAGGCATGAGGCATGGAGGTTAGAGTAGCTAAGGTATGAAGTGGAGGTTGCTAAGGCATAGCGTACTAGTTGTAGTAGCTAATACATGATGGAGGACTGGTTCCAGTAGCTAAGGCACAATAGACTGTCTAAAGCATTGAAGAAAAATGATGTCACCCCGCAGGATTTAAGCCCGCGTATTCAAAAAACTAAATTGCCTCTATGAATGTAGTTTATAACCACCCTATTAAGGATAAGAGGGCAATTTATAACCACCCTCATAGGGGCACCCAAAAAAATTTGGGTTTCCCTAAGATGGTAGATATAAACTGCCCTCTTATCCCTAAGAGGGCGGTTATAAACCACCCTCTTAGATCACCCTAAGATGGTGGTTTATAACTGTCATCTTAGTCCTACAAGGGTGGTTTATAGCCGCCCTCTTAGGGTGATCCTAAGAGGGAATTTATTTTAATAGGGTGGTTATAAACTGCCCTCTTAGGATTTATTAGGGCTATTTTTTACTATCGTAAAAAACCGCGTTAATTTAGTCATCATTAAAGCCATTTTTTGGTGTAGTGATATTACAAAAATGGTTCTCTATAATCATATCAAAATAACAAGGGGGAGTGGTTAAAGGAAGATAAATTTTAGTTAAATTTGTCATTATGCAAGAAGCAATTTACTTCGTTATTAAATTAAGGATGACTTGATGATCAAACCTGACTTTGCTATAACCTATGACAAACTCAATTGGAGATTTCTCTTCATGGTCATCCACAAAATGGGGTTCTTTGAGTAGTGGATCAAATATGTGGAAGGTTGCATTGGCTCTGGCACATTCTCAATTTTAGTTAATGGAGGATCATCTAAATTTTTTAACTCTTCTAGAGGCATAATACAAGGTTACCCATTATCACCACCTTTATATGTCATCATGGTTTAGGTATTGAGCCATATTATCAACCAAAAAAGAAGACAAGAACAAATTGAAGGGGTATATATTACTTCAAATGTAGTAAACACCACCCACCTACAATTTATAGATGACTCTATGTTAATGGTACAAGCGTCTATTAAGAAAGATAAGAACATGAAAGAGATACTAGGTAAATTATGTATAGCAACAACAATTGTTATTAATTATGGTAAGTTTATCCTCTATGCATATAATTTCTTAGTATATTTTGGGAGGAAACTTGCTAGAATTTTTTACTTCAAACTAGGTGAATCCAAATAATTCTTTATATATTTGGGGGTGTCAATTGGCCCACGTAAGCATGCAAAAAAGCAATGGAAAAATGTCCTCAGCAAAGTAATTAAAAGATTAAATATGTGGTCCTATAGATGGTGGAATCTAGAAAGGAGAGTGATTCGAATCAAATAGGTTTTATCTGCCATCCCAATATATTTAATGTTATATATTCATGCACCAATAGAGGTAATTAAGAACTTTGATAAGATAATAAGAATATTTATGTGGAAAGGTTCTAGAGAAGAAGAAATAAAGAAGTTCCATTTGATTAAGTGAGATATTGTATGCTTATTTGAAAAATGGAGTGTATTAGGAATAAATCATATGCTCCTATATGAATATTAATCAAGGTAAGCAACTCACTATGGAGCAAGATCATGGTGAACAAGTATCTTGGAGGTAACCCACCAAAACATATACTAACAATGAATGTAACTTCAAATCAAGGATCTACTACATGGTTGAATCTCTATGCAACACTATTCTTTTTTGGAAAAGGTTGTTCATGGATCATTGATGGTGGAAAAAATTGTACATGTGGATAAATCAAATAAATGGATTTCCACTAATAGGAGTATATCTAGAAATAGTAAAAAGCAAAGGTATGGAAAAAATTTAAAATTTTTAAAAATTGACAATTCTTAAAGTGAATGGCCAAAATCCAAAATCAAATATTGGGAGGGATGGGATATTGAATCAGTAGATTTAAATAATGAATATAAAAAACTTTCCAATTTTCCATACTAGATAATATGATGACCAATAAATAAAACAATAAAATATCATGTCAAAAAAGGATACAATTGGCTATTAACTAATAAATATGGTCACTTAATTCCATACTGTTGTTGTTGGACAAAATTATGGAGTGTAAGATCCATTCTAAAAATTGGTCATTTTATGTGGATCTTAACTCACAAAGTGATTCTTACTATTGAATATCTAAGTAGAATGGGTATACACGAGTCGTTAGTATGCATGTTATGTAAGAAGTAGGAAGAAAATATTGAACACTTGTTCAATCAATGTGAAGTCTCAAACCAAGTTTGGAACTTCATGTACCAAGAATTTAGATTCAGATTTGACATCCCTTTCAATATTAAGGAGTGTGAGGAACTTTTAACCAAATGGGACACTAATTAGCCTTTTTGCAAATATGGAAAATCAGCAATAAAGTTAATTTGGGAAGTACTACCACAAATTGAATTACGGCCTATATGGAAAGCTCGAAATGCAGTAATCTTTAAAGACAAAAAGATGCAGGATTGAAAATGAGGACTCACTAGAAAATCTTAAGTAAATCCAATAGAAGCAGGATTGAGAATGAAGACTCACTAGTGGAAGCTAAAAAAAATAATAGTTCAGATTTTCGAAATATCGTTTATAACCAAGCAGTTAAGTAAGAAAGATGAGTCCCTAAGATTTAGTATTGAAGCATACCATCTATTTTTTGATTTTGCATAAAAAAAAAACTGGGAGTAGTAGAAGCACAAGGGGTTATAATGAATGATTCAAGGAAAGTATTAGTAGAATTTGTTGAAGGATTAGGAGTGAAATTTAAACACTTTTGTACAGCTAGTGACTTTGAGTAGGGATTGAAAATTGCTATGAAGAAAGAGTATTTATAACTAAAAGTATGTGGAGATTTGAAATTGGTCATTGAAGCAATGAGTAGAAAGGTGAAAATATCAAATCTAACGCTAGATGTGATTTTACAGGAGAATTAAACATTATGCAACCATTTCAAATCCATAAGATTTGTACATGTGAGAAGAAAATTTAACAAAAGGTTGATCAACTTGCCAATGAAGGTGTTTAAATGGAGCATGGAAAGATAAATAAGATATCTTGATATTGCTGAAAAAAGGAAACAGTGCTAAAGGAGCAATGTGATTCATATGAGCTACAAATAGTACAAGAGTGATGAAGAAAAGTGCAACAAATATTGGTGCTACATATGATTGGAGCTATTTTTTTGGTGCTACATATCACTAGTGTTATACATCATTGGTATCACACATCATTGATGTTACACGTCATTGGTGTTTCATGTTAGGGATGTTACACATCACTATAGTTACTTTTTTTATGTAATTAATGTTACGTGTTGTGTGGATATAGAGATTCATATTTTTAGGAGTAATGCATATTAATATGTTACTTATTTTACCAAGCATAGGATAGTCTACATCAAGAGAGAGCTTGGATTAGATAAATAGTGACTAAATCATATCTTCTGATTTTACCCATAGGAATTGGGTAATAATTTTGTACCATAAAATTTTTTTATATATGAAGAAATTAAAAATAAATAAATAAACATTCCAAAAAATAAAAAACCTTCTCTTCTAACAATATAAATTTTTATATTCACTTATAAAAACAATCTAATAAGGATTTGACAATCACATCAATTTTTTGTCAACTAATTTATTAATGGATTGAATTCAAATTGAAACACTCAAAAATAAAAATAAAAAACCTTCATTAAAGCTCATTATTACATCAAACGGATGGATAAACATTTTAAAATAAAAAAGATCAACCAACATTTTAAAATAAAAAACCTTCTCTTACAATAATATAATTTTTTATATTCACTTTAAAAACAACCTAATAAAGACTATCATCATTGACAATATTATTCTTGTTATAACGCATGATTTAAAATTAATATACTTTTACAAGAGAACAACCTCCTATAATTTCTTCTTTTTTATTACATGGATTAAATGGAATTACAAAGGGTCCCACTTATATTATATTGCTACCACATAGTAGCATTAAAATAGCTTGGCATATCTATGTATTATTTGGCAAGGCTAGAACCTTGATCTAATTTAATATCAATATTATATAATTAAATTTTTAATATTATATATTTTACTTTTCTAAATTCAATAAATAAAAAATTTAATTATAAACTTAAAAATAAAATTAAATATATAATTTTATTGGAACCAACAATTACATTCAATAAAAATAAAAGAGGTTATAGTAAAAAGGAGTTGAAAATATCACAACTCAGGGTACAAGGTCATTCATACAATCAAAACCAAAACCAGCCCTTAAAAAGGTGAAAAAAACAACATAACTAAGCATAAAAAATAAACTAGATTAAAAAAACCTTAAACTATAAAACTGTAACTCTAGGCACCAAGTAGACCTATTGCTCTATCATCTTATGTTTGTTCAAATACAATGCATCAAATATGTTGGAATTGTTGTTGGGACTATTGGGTTGGATGGGTGAAACCTTTTTCCGGGTAGACTATCTCCATCTTCTTTCCCTTGTCGAGGACTACGAGAATGTCGAAACCGCATAGAAAGGGAGGGATCTTTAAATTTTGCTTTTTTTGTAGGAACCACCAATTTCATCGATGATGGCTATGCATCCAATGACATATCATCACCGTCGCTAAGACACTCCAACACATCGTAGTTATTGGATGAATCAGGAACATACCTACCCAAATGGACACTAGTCATATCAAGTTTCTTCTCTGGAGCGACGTCTTCTTCTGCAAATCCCCTATAATTTAAAAATATATAATATTATATAAATAATGTTAGTTCAACCAATTAGATTCTTTAATATTAAATGAGGAGACCTAAGTTCTAATTTTTTAATAAGTTATAACTCCCATCAAAATACCAAAATATTATTTTTGTTGCAACATACCTTTTTATCACAATTTTTTCATTTTTTTCTATTAAATATATTCTTCAGCTTCCTCAAAGTGCTATGTTTTCACAAGATCCTTGACATCATTTTGGTTAAGATAAAATCTCACTTGGCCAGTTGCCTTCTAAAACTTATATTTCACCAGGATAAAAATCAACATCGCAATTCGCTAATTCATCTACTACCGAATTTCTTTATCTATAAATATGTTGATACTTCCAAGAGATTGCCTCTATTACTAGATGATGAACATCAATAATAATATTTTTTTTATCCACTCTCCACATCCATTTATGTTAATAGCATTGATGATAATTTGTGAGTCCCCCTCAATTGAAATATAATTTCATCATTTTTCTACAACAATTTTAATCCCTATGAGAAGTGACATATTAGTTGAAGTTCCATATGATTCTGAATAAGTGGGGAGAATTTTGCCTTTACTATTTCTAAAAACACCACCTCCACAAGCTTTGCATGGATTTCCTTTAGAAGCACCAACAAAATTAATTTTGACAAACCCAATTTCTACACATTTTTATTTTACCATAGATTGAATTAGATCCTTTATTTTAATTTCATTGTTACCGATGACTCTCCCATGTATGTTCAAATATTGTAGCCAAATTATTAGCACCTCTTTTTTCTGTCATTGAGACTTCCCATGATGAGCATCATATTTATAGACATTCTACAAGAGAGGCAATAATATGGTTTCAAACTTGGGCAATATTTTGAGAATTATTTTAAAAATTATGATATTCCTTTCAAGCCATAACTTCCAAAAAATAATGGCATGGTCAATCTTCAAAAGAATACATAATATTGTAGCTTTAAAATAATTAATCCAATATCTCATCAACTCTTTCAATGTTGATGGAGCTACCCAATATAATTTCATATTTAAAAAAAATAACAAAATCCAATTGGTATGAGCAAACGGATAATGAAGAAGTAAATCATCTGATGTTTTTAAATCCTTCTCACACAAGGCACATCTAAAGGGTCCATAATATCCCGTTCTTTGTAGACTATTTCTTTTAAGAATATTACTTTGAATTCCTAACCAAGGGAATGTTGAGGCCTTAGGGAAAGCCTCTAATGACCAACCATTCTTCCAAGAAAAATCTTTAGGAGAAGAAAATTTTGATTGTTCTAAATCCTCATATATCAACTTGATCGAGTATCCACCATCCTTTGATAAATTCTAAACTAACTCATCCTTTCATGTAAAAATCAATAAATAAAACTCTTGAAGCATATTTTGAATTTCATTTATAATTTGTTTGAGTTTATCTCCTTCAACTAGGTTACTAAAATAAATCCATGATCTGGAGTTGTTGTTCATAATAATATAGTATTTTATCTTTGTACCTTTATATGCTAGGTATGGTTGAGCCAATGGTTGTAATTTTGAGTCAAAGATAAGAGGACAAGGCATCAACCAAGCACCAGACCAAAAAATTGCATAATTCCTCTCATTGACTAACCATCTAATATGTTTCTTTATAAATTACAAACTCTTTGATATGAAGTTCCATGTTGACGATCCATTGGGTAGAGTTATTTTCCTAAATAATTTCATTGCATCAAGAGATTCTATATATTTTTGAAGTAATATTTTTACCCAATTCTTTCCTTGATCTTTGAATAATCTCCACCCAAGCATTGCTCCTAATGTCAAATTCGTAACTTTGCAATTCCTTAAGACTACTCCTCCAATATTTTTTTTCCTTTGAAAACCCTATCCCACTTACAAAGAGGAGACCTAAATTTTTACTCATAACCCTTCCATAGAAAGTCTCTTTGAATTTTATTAATTTTTTATGCTATACCTATTGGTAGTCTTGAAAGTGACATATAAATAAGGATCTATCGCAATGTAGTTTTTTTTAGTTGTAGCCTTCCTACCATGGTTAAGAACTTACCTTTCCAACTTGCCAAGCTTTAATTCTATCCAAAAAAGAGATCCAAAGCTCCTTTTTATTTCCTTTATGAGACAAAGAAATACCCAAGTAGGTTGATGGAAAAATTTCAATTTTAAATCCTAAAATATTCACAATAATTTGTTGTAAATATAGGGTAGTATTAATGAAATAATTCTAGGTTTTGTAGTATTCATCATCTCATAGCCTTCTTATAGCATGATAATATTGATTTAAATTCCATGGCCTCACAAACTAAGGGATGGTCCAAAAAAAAGTATCATAAACAAATTGGAGATGAGATTTAGAGGGACCATTTTTTGCAACTTGAATACCCTTGATTTTTCCTTCCATTTCTACCTTTAAAAAGGCTCTCCCTAATGCTTCTGCTAGAATAATCAATAGTTAAGGAGAAAGTATATCACCTTGATGAAGTCCACAATAAGTAACCAGCAAGAGACCATTGATAAAATAGAAAATTTTGCAATGTTATAAAAATATTTAATCCACTCACACTAACTATAATCAAAGCCATACTTTTTGAGAATAATATATAGAAAATTCTAGGAAAACCTATCATATGCTTTGTTCATATCTAATTTCAAAAGCATACCTAGTTTTTTTCATGGAATGAAGAGAACGTATGGCCTCTTGTGCAATAATTATACCATCAAAATTTTGTTTACCATGAACAAAGCCACCTTGTTTCTTTGAGATAAGACACCCTATAATTCCCTTCAACCTGGTTGCCAAATTTTTTTAAATGATCTTATAAATCATATTACAAAGGCTTATTGGAAAAAAATTATCAAAATATTGTCACCTTTCTTGGAAACAAGGTAATAAAAGTAGCATTGATCTCACTTATTATAGCCTTCCTTTTCTAGGCCTCTTCAACTACAACTAGCATATCACTCTTCAATAAATCCTAAAAAATTAAAACAAATTGAAGGAAATCCATCAAGGATAGGTGCCTTATTAGGATGGAAAGAGAAAACTAATTCTTGAAGCTCCTCCGTAAATATCTTCTTCATCAAGATTTCATTATGTCCCTAAGTTATAATTGATGGAATATTTTGCAAAAGTTTTTTCTTGTGCCTCCTTATCTTGCCTAGACTCTGACAAGATATTTTTGAAATAATTAATTGCTTCCTTCCTTATATCTTCTTCATCCTCAATATTTCTTCCATCTGGAGTTACAATATTTTTATATGACAAATAGAAAATTTATTTTTGTTGTGGAATGATTTTTTTTTTTGCATTTCTATCTCCTTCCTTGAGTCATTTCTCTATAAATTTTTGGAACCCTTATGGCTCCTCCTTTTTCAATGCATTATGATAATAAAAAAGTAATTTTTTTCTTTCACATAAGAATCTTGATCCATTCCTTTAATTTCTACTATCTCTTGTAAATTTTAAGCTTGAATTCAATTTCTTTCTTTTCTATAAGAATATTACTTTATTACCATAATAATTTATTACTTTTGAACAAACTTGTACATACATGATCCTTAAAATATTGATTCATACCATCATAACATAATGTTGAGCGGTGTTTTAACCCGATTGTGAAAACACACTCTCCTGTAGGATCCGAGTCCTAAATCCTCTGCTTGCAAAGAAAAACGATTTCTCCAAGGTTCTTATTATGCTAATTATTGATTATCAAGGATGTTGTTTAAAATGAAATGCTAAGAACACCTTAGGGTTTGCAAGTGGATGTTAACAAGGGGCACTGTGGTTTATTTAATTCTGAAAGTGCAATGGACTCTAAAATGAATAAAATCTGTTTTAATCTTTAATTCTGATGGATTTTCAGTGATTTATTCAAACACAGTAATTAAACTGCTGAAAATAAAATATGGGTTTGAAAAGCAAAGACAAAATAAATAAAAACGTAAAATAAATTACAGTCAGAAAGCTGTCATTAATCGGATGAAACCGAAGATACTGAGGCTTTCTACATGCAACCTAACCTAATGAACCTGCACATCCACACAATCCAAATAGGCCAGGTGCGAGTCTCGAGGGTTTCTGTGGTAATTCCGGAAAACAAGCATTCGCATGAAGCAACCAAGAGATCTTGCATTAACTTCACCTAAAAACCTAAGAAATCTGGAAGGGAAAGATAGACATTAAATCATGCATGCAGAAGTAACTCCTTCTTTCTCATCCAAAAGATGCCAACTCTCTGTATTTTGTATTAAAGAATATTTCGATTACATTCAAAAATGTTCAGGTGTAAAAGAAAATCCCAGAACAAAAAGAAGGAAATTGCCCAAGTACAGGCCCAGAATAGCACGAAGCTCTTGTCTCTGCAACTCCGTATTCGGCAATTTCCAACCCCCTCTTCGATTTGCAATTCTGGTCTTATAATGTTTGGCTGCGGCTCTTCGATTTCCTCCGTCGCTTCATTTCACCTTCCTGCACATGACCCCTCAAATTCCTGCTTTTTCCCGCTTTGATTCACGCTCAAATTTGAAAACGCTTCGAAATTCATCTCTGCATGTAACGCCTCCGCAAGTTTGACACCTGTGCGCCATGTGTCCTGCTTTTCTGCGTCTGTGTAACGCTTACTGCAAAAAAAAATGACAAAACTGCAAGTCTGCCCGTTCATCTTCTTAGCCGCGATATGGCGACATGTCGCGAAATCGTGACATGTCACGATATCGCTACATGCTTCCCGGCCGTACGCCTTTAGCAGCTCCCCGTAGCGATGTCGCGACCGTTTTTCATTTGTCTACCTCCGGCAACTTCTCGTAGCGATATCGCTACCCTTTTAACATTTTGAGCC
The DNA here is from genome assembly GCA_028583015.1 of Wollemia nobilis. NCBI lineage: Eukaryota > Viridiplantae > Streptophyta > Pinopsida > Araucariales > Araucariaceae > Wollemia > Wollemia nobilis. Next base: position 5,235,819 of record JAQPPZ010002068.1, read on the forward strand.
CTCCTCTTCGAATGGTAGCGATATCGCTACCACTTTCTAACTTTGAGCCCTTTTCAAAATGTGGTAGCGATATCGCTACCACCTTGGCCTTGCCGCGTCCCTTTGAAATGTGGTAGCGATTCGCTACCACTTTCGTTTCAAGCCTTCTCCTTGTGACATGGTAGCGATTCGCTACCATTTTTGTTTCAAGCCCTCTCTCACTAAACTTGTAGCGCTATCGCTACCCTCTGACTTTGAGACTAGCCTTTATGAAATTTGTAGCGATATCGCTACCATTTTGAACTTTGAGTCTTCTTTCCGCAAGGCGTAGCGAAATCGCTACCGTTTCTCTGTCGGGCCTGATTTTCATTTCCGTCGCGATTTCGCGACATCTTCCTTGTACCGTACAACTTTGCCAAAATGCGTCGCGAAATCGCGACACCTTTATGTTGCCACCTCGTCGCGATTTCGCGACATCTTTTCTGTTTTGTTGCCGTTGACCGCGTTGACCGTGATTTTTCGACACGTCGCGATTTCGCTACCGTTTTTCGGCTTCGGTCGCGATTTCGCGACATGTCGCGATTTCGCTACCTGTCGCGATTTCGCGACCCCTTTCTACACTTGGGCATTTTTTTCTCTTTTCTTCAATTTTAGCATCTGGGTCACCGAGATTCTTCTCTGCAAGCCTGCAAAAAGGTGGGTCCCCAATTTTGGGGTGTGTTGTGGATCAACCACAACAAATGGCGACTCTTTTGTCAAATGCTCTTGAGCATTTTAGTAAGAACCCAACTCGAAACATATCACAAACTCGCAAATATATGTTAGCACATAAGCAAAATAACAAATGCCCAAAGATCAGAAGTACATGAATCATCAGAATCATCAAGTATTAGCTCAGTGTGTGCAATGTGTTTTCATTCCCTATCGTTTGAAATTGATCAACATTCCATTATCAGTTTTGCATGAATGCATATATGGGATGGTGAATGATTTGTGTACCCTAATGAATGTGCAAGGAGATTTGCTTCCATAAAGGGCATGGTACTTCTTCTAATACTATGTACAAGCATTCAAGATTGCCAAACCCTCTTAGGATCCACTAGTTCATTATCTTATTGTATCCCAAAGTTGGTTATGAGTCCCTACTATCTAGAACCCATGTGCAAGTGAATGTGAAATCAGAACTTTGGGGAATCAGACTCCCAACCAACCGAGATGAGAGTTTAACCTTATCCTTACTATTCTGATTTAGAGTTCATTACCTCACTTTAAGCAAAATAATTAAACCGAGTTATGGAAGAAATGGTCATGCTAGTCTAACCCTCTAGACAATCAGTGGTCTTGTTTTTTTAGGCAAGACATGATGCCATGCATGGGCATATCTAACCCCACAATCCAAAACTTATCTCCATTTCTTTGGACCTTGGGGATGACTACCCATCCCTTGCAGAGGACAAGTAGTACGATCCTTACAATCCAAAATAAAGATGAGATGGGAAAAATTTATTTACTTTTTTATTTCTTGGACCTTGGGGATGACTACCCATCCTGGTTAGGGACAAGTAGTACGATCCTTACAATCCAAACCTTAGATATAAATCATTAATTCTGTTGCTTAAACCTTGGGGATGACTACCCATCCTTTGCGAGAGGACAAATAGTACGATCCTTACAATCCAAGGCCGATGAGAATGGAAAATATTAATTTTATTACTTAGACCTTGGGGATGACTACCCATCCTTTGCGGAGGACAAATAGTACGATCCTTACAATCCAAGACTAATTATGAAATGAAAATATAGGAGCTTTGGGGAATCGAATTCTCAACCAACCGAGATGAGAATTTACACCCTATCCTTACTACTCCATGTGGGCTTTAAGTTCTATGGAAGTGGTCAAAACCACTGTTTTTAGGATCATGTTGCATAATAGGATAGACATGAAAACCACTTTCGCTCAACCTTTTCCTCCAAGCTAGGTTTTGATCATTTTGCTCAAGATCCTTTTTAATTTATGAGACGTGCTTGGTTCTAGATACCTCAAGACTCAGTTTCCAACCTTAGGATTCACTTACATTTATGTTATAACATAACCCTAAGAGAATTTGACGTACTTTCATGGCTTGTACATAAGATGCATATGTAACTAAAATGAAATGTATGTGAGGTGAGATGGAATATGAATGCCTTATCTTTGCAAATGAAATGATATGTCATGCAAAACTGATTCTTTCATGTATCACAAAGTCAAACAATATAACTTAAAAATGTTTTATGCTATTTGTGGAGCTTTTACAAGACAATTCCAATATTTCATATTCTCCTAATCCTTAAGCATAAGTTGACATCTCAAATTTCTTTTCATCATTTTTTTTTTTTTTTTATATATAGACAAATAAAATAAACACACAACTGTAAATTAAAACTTGTTCAATCCAAAACCAAACTGCAATCCCAAAATGAAACTTTGAAAACACAAACCAAAATCCAAAAAACCAAAATCTATATACAAATGTACAATATAATACGAGATGATGCAAAGCTTGGATTATCATTTTCCTGGATCCCAAACATGATAAGAACATATCAAAAAACATATGACACAATATACATGCCAAATTTTATAGGAATCCAACAACAATAAGATCAGACCAAGCAATGCAACACACCTCAACTTGCCATGTTCATCCTTCAACTTTGATTTAGTTCTATTACCAACATCATAGGTGAGATTCAAGTCAAATTGATTAGACAATAGTTGATATTCAATTTTATCTTGTCTATTCTTTAAAGTGCAAGCTTCATCGTTCCCTTCATGATTTAGAAGTAGGCTATCCTTTTCAAATGTGAGATGTTGCAAACAAGAGCCTATCTCTAAAAATCTTGACTTCAACTCATTTTCCAGGATTTTAAAACCATCGGCATCATTCAACACTTGATAAACATCAACGAAATTTGGCATTTCCTCATTAATGTTGTTAGCATCCAAAAGGACATTATGTAACCCATCACTTGAGATTTTTGTAGCTACTACCAAAGGTAAAGATTTCCCCTTATCATCCATACTCAACCCATCATGATTAAAATTTATCATAACTTGATGAGTATTAGTAGCCTTTTCTTTTTTCTCGTTGTCTTCTTCATCGCCCAATACTGTTCAAAAACACCAAAGTTAGGCACCCAATCAAACATGCGTCCATATTTTTCAAAACAAGAGCCTAAATTTTCAAGATATGTGTCACGTGACACCTTTCCATGATCAATGGCTTGAGTCGTCACCAAATCCATATTTTCATTAAGATCATCAATATCATCCAACCCACACCACCTAGGCTTTGTAATTTCAACATCTTGAGATGGCATAGACATTGTAGAAACAAAAGGTGGATCAAACTTCCTAATTTCTTGCCCCCCAAGAGGAACAAAAACAATCGACTCTCCTTCTTCATCCATGGTAGTAGAATTATTATTCTTCTCAAACCCTTGATGAGATTCCAATCCTTCTTCCAAAACATTTTCAGATTGCACAGGACTCGTAATATCCTCATGTGAAAGGGCAATTGTATCATCCTCCATATCAATAGGCACACAAATTTCGTTAGAAGGTTTGGGGTGAGCATATTCTTCCCAAGAATCATGATGATCATCTTTCAAAATCAAATTGTGATGCTCAACCATTTCTTCTTCATCCTTTAATTCATCAACATGCTTCTCATCAAATTTATATTCACCTTCCTTAAATGGTTCAATTTCTTCCAAAATTGGGTTATTGCTTGTATTCAAACTGATAAGGCTATCATAATCCACATGTGTAACCCATGATTCAATTTTATCACAATTTGGAAGGTGTGGATCTCCTAGGCCATTGCTTTCAACAATGTCTTCCAATGTGTCATCCGAATCAGATTCATCCTCATATAATTCATCTTTTGGTGAGTCAAGGGTTTCCAATCTATCCCATGCTTCCCTACTAGTTGGATTTAGTATTCCTCCCTTGCCTAGAATCATATTCCTATGAAAATCATTGAAATTGATTTTAGCAACATCTTTTGAATCAAGATGAGGATTTTGAAGTTGATTCATACTTAAGAAAGACGGTTGATGTTGCATGGTAGGTTGAGGATTTCGAATTTGATTGAAGCTTGGGAATGATTGTTGGCTCTGAAATTGACTCACACTTGAACTTGGTTGAGGTGGATAAATCATTGGGTGGGTAAAGGAGGTATTAAATGGTTGAAGATTACATGATCCGAAACCCACACCAAAATTTTGACAACTCAATTGCTGCTCAATTGCCATTGCTTGAGTATAGGCTTGTGACAAAGATGTGATTTGAGGCATCCCTCGCAAATATGTGGACATGGGTGAATCAAGAGCATTGATGTATATTTGGAGGGCCACTTCTTCGTGAAGAACATAAAATGTCACTAATTGAGCATATAATCCAAAGAATCTCTCAGAAAATGACTTCACATTTTCACTTGGCCCTTTTCTAATATAGGCGAACTGATTGTACATGAGGATTGGGTCAACTTGCTTTTTGTTGAATTGATTGAGAAATGCTGCCTCTAGTTGAGCCCAAGAAGTGATAGACCCTAAAGGCAATCGGTGAACCAATCATACGCCACTTTGTCCAAGGTGTAAAGGAACATTCTACAAGCGACATCGTCATACCAACTTGTTAAGTGGTTCACAACAAATTTAAATGCTTGAATGTGTCCTTCTGCGGTGTTTGTCCCATTAGACACAAAATGAGGAAGACATCTCTCAAAACCGACGGGCAAATAATGTTGAACTCCCGGTATATTTAATGGGCTACCTGTCATCCACGGTGCAAACATAGCCATTAGTGAATTTTGAAGAAGATAACTTTAATAGCCAAAAGTTCCTTTCTCTTTTTTTTTTTATTATTATTATTATTATTATTTATTTTTATATATATATATTTTTTTTATATTCATTTTAATTTTTATTTTATTTTATCTTTTATATTTTTTTATTTTTTTATTTTTTAAAGTCAAATCAAATCGTATTACTCCTGCATGAACAGTCAAAACGTTAAGAACAGTGCCTAGCCCTCACGATAACATAAACCGCTTCGGCTCTCCTTGGCTAAACTCTCGATTATCACGAAGAATACCTGCAATGGAAAACAAATGCCGGGGTTTTCCCCTTAAAAAATTTTTATTAAATTTATATCAAAAATGTACTATTCAAATATGAAACATCAAAGTAGAATAAACCAATTCGGCCCTCCTTCTAGCGCCAATCTGTTGAGTGGTGTTTTAACCCGATTGTGAAAACACACTCTCTCGTAGGATCCGAGTCCTAAATCCTCTGCTTGCAAAGAAAAACGATTTCTCCAAGGTTCTTATTATGCTAATTATTGATTATCAAGGATGCTGTTTAAAATGAAATGCTAAGAACACCTTAGGGTTTGCAAGTGGATGTTAACAAGGGGCACTTGTGGTTTATTTAATTTTGAAAGTGCAATGGACTCTAAAATGAATAAAATCTGTTTTAACCTTTAATTCGATGGATTTTCAGTGATTTATTCAAACACAGTAATTAAACTGCTGAAAATAAAATATGGGTTTGAAAAGCAAAGAAAAATAAATAAAAACGTAAAATAAATTACAGTCAAAAAGTTGTCATTAATCGGATGAAACCGAAGATACTGAGGCTTTCTACATGCAACCTAACCTAATGAACCTGCACATCCACACAATCCAAATAGGCCAGGTGCGAGTCTCGAGGGTTTCTATGGTAATTCCAGAAAATAGGCATTCGCATGAAGCAACCAAGAGATCTTGCATTAACTTCACCTAAAAACCTAAGAAATCTGGAAGGGAAAGATAGACATTAAATCATGCATGCAGAAGTAACTCCTTCTTTCTCATCCAAAAGATGCCAACTCTCTGTATTTTGTATTAAAGAATATTTCGATTACATTCAAAAATGTTCCAAGTGTAAAAGAAAATATCGGAACAAAAAGAAGGAAATTGCCCAAGTACAGGCCCGGAATAGCACGAAGCTCTTGTCTCTGCAACTCTGTATTCGGCAATTTCCAACCCCTTCTTCGATTTGCAATTCTGGTCTTATAATGTTTGACGCGGCTCTTCGATCTTCTCTGTCGCTTCATTTCACCTTCCTGCACATGACCCCTCAAATTCCTGCTTTTTCCCACTTTGATTCACGCTCAAATTTGAAAACGCTTCGAAATTCATCTCTGCATGTAACGCCTCTGCAAGTTTGACACCTGTGCGCCACGTGTCCTGCTTTTCCTACGTCCTGTGTAACGCTTACTGCAAAAAAAAATGACAAAACTGCAAGTCTGCCTGTTCATCTTCTTAGCCGCGATATGGCGACATGTCGCGAAATCGTGACATGTCGCGATATCGCTACATGCTTCCCGGCCGTACGCCTTTATCAGCTCCCCGTAGCGATGTCGCGACCGTTTTTCATTTGTCTACCTCCGACAACTTCTCGTAGCGATATCGCTACCCTTTTAACATTTTGAGCCCTCCTCTTCGAATGGTAGCGATATCGCTACCACTTTCTAACTTTGAGCCCTTTTCAAAATGTGGTAGCGATATCGCTACCACCTTGGCCTTGCGGCGTCCCTTTGAAATGTGGTAGCGATTCGCTACCACTTTCGTTTCAAGCCTTCTCCTTGTGACATGGTAGCGATTCGCTACCATTTTTGTTTCAAGCCCTCTCTCACTAAACTTGTAGCGATATTGCTACCGTTTTGAACTTTGAGTCTTCTTTTCGCAAGGCGTAGCGAAATCGCTACCGTTTCTCTGTCGGGCCTGATTTTCATTTCCGTCGCGATTTCGCGACATCTTCCTTGTACCGTACAACTTTGCCAAAATGCGTCGCGAAATCGCGACACCTTTCTGTTGCCACCTCGTCGCGATTTCGCGACATCTTTTCTGTTTTGTTGCCGTTGACCGCGTTGACCGTGATTTTTCGACACGTCGCGATTTCGCTACCGTTTTTCGGCTTCGGTCGCGATTTCGCGACATGTCGCGATTTCGCGACATGTCGCGATTTCGCTACCTGTCGCGATTTCGTGACCCCTTTCTACACTTGGGCATTTTTTTCTCTTTTCTTCAATTTTAGCATCTGGGTCACCGAGATTCTTCTCTGCAAGCCTGCAAAAAGGTGGGTCCCCAATTTTGGGGTGTGTTGTGGATCAACCACAACACATAATCACTTAGAACAAATCAGGGTCTTGGAGCCACATAGATTTGAAAAACACAAGCTTATACTGAGAGGGGGGTGAACAATATAAGATCACTTTTTACTTTTCTTTCCAAAACAATATTATGCAATATATCAATGGCAATATCAATATTAGTAATCAAAGAAATACACAAATCACCGCACACAATAAAGACACCAATTTAACATGTTTCACCCAATGTGGGTTACTCCACGAAGAAAATATTTCACTAAAAATTTCTCAAAAAATATATTGGGAATCCTTCCCTATTACAATGTTTATGGACCTCTGTCTAAAGGAGACACCAATCCCCTAATCAATTTCGTGGATCCCTATCCACAAGAGACACCAATCCCCTCAACTAGTTTGTGGATCTCTATCCATAGGAGAACTCCTTCTCCTCTGCTCTGGTTGGTGATCCTCTAGAAGACTACTACCTCCACTACATTGGCTTGTGGATCTCTCTCCACTAAAGACTCTATCCTCACTCAGAAGATCTTTGTCCTCAATACCCTAGCTAATGGATCTCTATCCACTAGAGACTATTGTCCTCTGCTCTGTCACCTCCAAAGCTTACTCTTAGCTCTATCTCAAATATGCACTAAACACAGTCCTTCGGTCTAGCATAAATCTGCTCAATCTCTGTCTTTGATATGCACTAAACATAGTCCTTTGGTCTAGCACAAATTTTCTCAATATCTGTCCTCAAATTTGCACTAAATATAGTCCTTTGGTCTAGCATAAATTTGCTCAATATTTATCCTCAAATCTTCACTAAACACAGTCCTTCAGTCTAGCACAAATCTACTCAATCTTTGTCCTGGTCTAGCACAAACCTATCCTCAAATATGCACCAAACTCTATCCTTAAATTTTTCTTCAAGCCTTAACATAAATCTTGATCTAATCACAAATCAACTCTGCTAGATCTATCCCAAACCTTAACTCAAGGTTTGAACAAATCAATCAATCAACTCTGCTCTCAAGTCTTCTCTAAGACTTACCTCAAATCTACTCAACAAGTCCTCACTAGAACTTGTCCAATCTGCTCAACAAGTCTTCACCAAGACTTACCTCAACTTGTTTCTCAAGTCTTCTCTAAGACTTACCTCAAATCTGTTCAAATTTTATTGTAAGCTTCCACAAAAGCTTACACAATTCAGTCCTTAAGTCCTCTATAGGACTTACTCAAATATGCTCACAAACTCTCTCAAAATCTTGCTACAACTCAACTCAATCTATCACAGAAAACCTCTTCAATCACATAGACAAGTTTCACACAAAATCTTGTTTAATCTCATAGAAACATATAGAGAATGGTTAGAGACTCAATATGCTTCACACTCACAAAAATGCTCAATCACTTTTCAAAATATTTTGTTTAACCATAGAAACATATAGAGAATGGTTAGAGACTCAATATGTTTCACTCACAACAATGCTTAATCACTTTCAATCTCTCTTACTTTACCACAGAAACATATGGAGAATGGTTAGAGACTCAATATGTTTCACACTCAATCACTTTCAATATTTCTCAAATTAGTAAGGAACAATTTGTTTCACAGAACTTGAACTATCACTCCAACACTTCCAATCAACTAAGCCCAATCAAATCCACTCAACCAATCACTCAATGAAAGCTTAGTCAACAATGCTTATCAAATAAATCTCACATAACAATGATACTCATGATATTTCACAAACCCTAGTTCAAGATAGTTCTCAACTTCACATAACAATGATACTCATGATCTTTCACAAACCCTAGTTCAAGCATATGAAAGCTTACTTCAATATTTTCAACAATGCTTATCAAACAAGGTTTCTAGTATCAACTTTCATTCCAGAAAACCAAACTCAACAATGCTTATCAAACAATCCTTTTCACTCCAACTTAGCATTCACAAAATCCAACAATATTCCACTCACAAGGAAGATATGCCCATACCTTTTGTTTGATGAATTTTTGACCTCAAAACTTGTCTCAATCACAATCACTCTCTTTGCCAATCTCAAGGGTTAGATAGTAAAAATATGTCCTTAATATTTTATTTCAAAAATATTTCACCAAGTCAAAATATCAAAAATCAACTATGCCTTATCTCTCCTAATTTTTATAATATAACTTTATTTCAACGAAAATATTTAACACCTTTGGCACACCTTATTTCTCCTCTTATAAACTTTAACCACTCAAAAATCAAACACAAATATTAAAAGTTGCATACCCTTTTATCTCCCTTGTATAACTCTTTAATCCTTTTTAAATATGCAATTTCCAATTAACAAAACTTTAAGAAATTAAAAATTAATTTCCACCTTTGCAATTTTCGGATGCAACAATCAAACCTTAGCAATGTGAGTGCATACCTTAGTCCAACCACTAAAAAGGCCTCGACAGGTTTTGAACATGCAAACCCCTCCTTCCAAGTACCTTTGCATAGCGCGCACCCACCAAGTGGGCTACGTGCCTCCACGCAAAGGGAAAGGTACACATGCCTTCCCTTTGTTCCTCTCCGACAATGTAGACCAAAACCTTCTCTGCTTGCAAAAATGAAGACCACGAGAATCGAACCCCTAACCTTGCACCTACGAACATCTTAGCGCAAACCCTGGCTGTCAACTGCGCTACCCAATGCCTTGCAATGTGAAGTGGGCTCCCCAATTACTTGTCCCTTGTTCTTGCTTCTTTAAACCTTTTAAAACACACATAATTCTACCTCTTTACCTTGCACACGATTTTCTATATCATTCGATGGATCGCATGGATAATTATTTGAAATGAAACTTGCCCCTTCTTATATGCAATATGCCATGTGCTCAAAACGTCAACGACATTTTTAAATTCGATTTTAATTCAAATTAATTAAAACTTTGTGCCCTTATAACCCTAACCTTTAGGGTTATGTAAATTAAATCATAAACTAATTTATAATTAAATTATTATAATTAATTTAGTAACTCTTAGATTTAATCAAATTAAGTTATAAATTAATTTAATAACTCTTAGATTTAATCAAATTAAATTTTTTTTTTGAAAAATAATTTGAAAAAACTTGTATTAAAACAAAGATCATTTACAAGTTGGGATGAGACTTTTCCCAACCTTAGTCAAAGAGAACACATGTTTACAATAGTAAAAGAAGATTTGCATTGGAGCCAAATCTCTTAAACCATATTTCTACAATGATTGTTCACCTGTTTACAACTATAAAAGAAGATCTACATTGAAGCACAAATCTCCTAAACAGTATTTCTGGAATGGTTATCCAAATTAGCTAAGCACTGGATTTGCTCACCAACTTGCCTAATCATCTCATCCTCAATAGCCATGTCACTGTGCCACTGAACCCCTACCTCCTTCTCAGTACCCATCTTAGCCAGGAAGTCTACCACTTTATTTAGATCTCTACTCACATAAACTGGAATCACATCATCTAATTCCCTCCATAATTCCTTAATTTGAGTGACAAGAATCCTCAACCTCCATGTTTTCAAAGCAAAGTTCCTCATGCAATCTAGAGCTCCAACCATTATTTGAGAATCTGATTCTAGGATTATCCTCCTGTGACCTTGTTTTACTGCCCAAATAGAAGCATATTTGATAGCTAAGGCTTCTGCTTCATTGTTTGTGGCTCTTCCCAAGCCTTGCAGTTCCCAATAGAGCATTGTTCCAACATGATTCCGACAAACCACTCCAATTCCAGCTCTACCCGGATTGCCTTTTGTAGCTCCATCAGTATTAATTTTAATCCAACCTTCTGGGGGTGGTTTCCAACTAGCTCTGTCCTGTCCCTCTTGCACTTCAACTTCCTTCTCCATTGCCCCAATAACAACCTGAGTTTCCTCTTTAGCATAGATTGCCACAGTTTCTGTGACTTTGCTCCAAATGACCTGCCAAACTCCATCTAAAGAAGAAAAATTTTCTCTAAAAATTTGGCATTTCTCTCCAACCACACTTGCCACCAAATAAATTTTAATCCAAGCTCCCAACCAATACAAAGAGCTTTAGATTTAAATCTACCCCTCTTCCATATTTCCCAAATATTAATCCGATTCAAATCACCATTAACTTGAATTTTATAATATAAAAACCATCTCTCCCAAATCGGCACGTGAATGGGCACTCAAACATCAAGTGATCAGCTGTTTCCTCACTCTTGTAGCATAAAACACATTGAGATGGACCAATGATTCCCCTACATCTGAGATTATCAAAAGTAAAAATTCCATTATGCATGAAGCGCCAGATGAAAAAGTTTACTTTTGGCCAACCCTTGGACTGCCAAATATTTCTCCAATCCTCAACCTGATATGTATGAGGAGGAGGCTCTGGAAGGATCTTATCATATCCATCCTTCATTGTGTAGACACCAAGGCTCCCATAGCCCCAAGCTAATTCATCCTCCTCATATCTACCTGTGAGAAATATTTCTGCCAAGATTTTAGTCATGATGGGTGTCAAATCCGGAGGGATTGAAATTGGCCACTCATCCAACTTCTTAAACTACTTAAACTTATAATCCCCAGCTGACTAGTGTTGAAATAACTTTCAATTTGGACCCATCCCCTAGTTTCTATGGCTATTTTTATTGGTTTCAGTTTAGGAAATTCAACAATGATAGGTGGGTATTGATCCCATGAATCTGTCCAAAATCGTGCCTTCTCCCCTCTCCCCACTTTCCAAAATAATCCATATTTTACTACTTGAGATCCTAACTTGAGAGCCTACCACACTAAGGATCCATTACCATCCAAAGGGAAACGACCCACCTCATTTGGGTTTACCTGTCCCAAATATTTACTAGTTAATATTCTACTGAATAAAGAAGTTGGTTGGGAAATCCACCTCCAGTAAAGCTTTCCAGCCAAAGCTTTATTATTTAACTTTGATCTTCTCAGTCCCAAACCTCCTTTTACCTTGGGCTGGCTTACTTTCTCCCAACCTACTAAGGCCCATTTCCTCTCTCCTTTTACTCCTTCCCATAAAAATTTTCTAGCCATCTTGTCCAACTCTTTCCATATGGTATGTGGGGCAACAAGGATAGAAAATTTATAAATTGGCATGGCCTGAATGATTGACTATAAAAAAGTTAATCTACCCCCATAGCTTAACCATTTGTGAGACCAATGATTAATTATGTCCTTGATACAATCCAAAATATTCCTCCAGATATCTATTTTTATTTTTTAAAATGCAAAGGGACCCCCAAGTATACCACTCGGAGATAAGTCCTTGTGAATCCCAAGATCTCTAAAATTCTATCCTGAAGCCTTTGATCAAGATTGAAAAAGACCACTTTGGATTTTTTATCATTGATGACTTGGTTTGTAGCCCTAAGGTAGACATTAAGTGTATCTCTAATCATTCTTGCTTCCCTGAAGCTGGCCACTCCCACCAATCTTGTGTCATCCACAAACTACGGGTGAGTCAAAACTTCCTCACCCACCTTGATACCTGTTAGCAAACCTTGTTGTCTTCTCCTCAAGATGAGTCTACCCAATCCTTCAACCAATATGATAAAAATATAGGGAGAGCAAGGATCTCCTTGATGAAGGCCTCGAGTAGCTCCAAACGGTTGTGAGGGAAGACCCTTGATTAACACTGAGTATGTCGGAGTAGAAACACAACTCATGACCCATTCTATCCAATCCTGAGAGAAACCAAAGGCTGCCATCATCTTTGACAAGAATCTCCACTCCACCCTATCATAAGCCTTTGACATATCTAATTTTATGAACATTCCTCTATTACCAGATGTTTGCATTGAATGGATTGCCTCCTGAGCTAGAACCACACCATCCAAGATCTGCCTACCCTCTACAAAACCCCCTTGCTCCGAGGATATAATGCTATGTAGAAGAGGTTTTAGCCACTCAACCATTACCTTTGTGATTATTTTATATATGACATTGCATAAGGCAATAGGTCTATAATCTAAAATATGTACCCCCTCCTCCCCTTTTGGAATTAAGGTAATGAAAGTATGATTTAATGCTTTAAGAATTCTTTTACTACCTTTGGACTCCTCTATAACAACCATTACATCCTCCTCCAAGTTATCCCAGAAGGCCTAAAAAAACTCAATTGGAAAGCCATCTGGACCTGGTGTTTTTTCGATGCTCATTCCAAAGACTACATTCTTCAGTTCCTCTCTATCAATGGGTTTAAGTAGGGTCTGATTTTCTTCTTCAGAGATAATAGAGGGTATGACAACAATAACTTCTTTTTGAGCCTCTTCATCTTGCACCATACTTTCCTTAAATAGTTTAGAAAAATAATCCATTGAATGGAAATGCATACCTGGAATTGTATCAAAGGAGTGTCCATTCTCATATTGAAGAGCTTCCATGTTGTTCATCTGTCTCCTAGCACAAGCAGTCCGATGGAAAAATTTGGTATTTTTATCACCTTCTAATAACCAAGTGGTTCTTGCTCTCTATTTCCAGTAGGTCTCCTCTTGGTTGTCAATGTCCTCAACCGCTTTACGCAATGCATCATCCTCTTCTTTGAGCTGCTCTGTAATTGTTCCTTCCCTAAAGTGTTTTTGAACCTCATCCCATCTGGCCACCAATGGAGCTCTTTGGACCTGGAAGTCTATCTTGTTAGCTCGCCTCCATTGTTTTAGTTGATCTTTGACATAATGAAGTTGTTTGTGGAATCTAAACATTGTTGTCCCATATGTTGGGTGACCTTCTTCCCACCACTATGGAATTTTCTTTCGAAGTTCCTCTTTTTGTAACCAAAAGTTTTCAAATTTAAATGGTTTGTGATGTTGCACTATCTTGATCCCTCCTTCCAACAAAATGGGAAAGTGATCTGAAATTGGACCCTCCAAAATCTAAAATTTTATATTCCATTTTACAAATGCCTCCTCTGAAACCAAAAAATGGTCTAACTTCACCTTCCTGCTATGTGGCTCCCTCCTCTTATTAGTCCAAGTATAGTTGGTTCCAGGGCATTTAATATCCACCAAGTGTAATGCCTGGACTTGGGCAATCATAAGTCGATCCCTTGGGTCCAAAATTGGGGTTCCCCCTTCCTGATATCTAGAGGATAATTTAGCATTAAAATCCCCAACAATAATCCAGTCTAAATCTTCCCTTGAGACTCTCATGTTATGCACAACTTTCCATTGATGCATCTGACCATCTAGGTTTTGAGCCCCATAAAAATTTGTGATTAAAACATGTTCAGCTGTGACATTATTTCTAAAATGTGATGTGAGAACACCCCTCCAAGCTATATGTTCTATTGCAGTCCATTCAAGAGAGTTCCAAAGAGTAACTATCCCCCCTGAGGCACCTTGGGCAGCCACTTCCATATGACCAACACCCCTCCAAAGTCTGTTAACTATTTTACACATAAGATCCAACGACATTTTTGTCTCCTGGATAAGCAAAAAAATTGTTTTACATTTTTCTAAGAGTCTTCGAACAATAGATTGATGGGTTCTACTATTTAAACCCCTAACATTCCATGATTGTATAATCATTGGTTACCTTGAGAGCAAGAAAAATCTATTGGCCTCACCGATCCTCCAGGGATCAGTTTGTCTCCTTGAACTGCTATCAATTCCTTATTTGATTTTCTACCCACTCCTTGAGAGTTGCTATTTTTTTATCTCTTTTCCACCTGAGTTATCCCTAGAGTTGGCCTTTCTCTATTCTTTTCTGCTATGCCCATGATGACATCCTTAATTATTGGTTGCTCTTGGTTATGCACTATCAATGCCCTTGCACTCTCTAACTGTGGTAACTCACTGTACTCAATTACCTGCTCTATGATGGGGGGAGATGAAAGAGGAGCTTGAACATGGTTGTTATTATTTTCATTATTCCCATCCACTCCTTCCATGAATTGTTTCTTCTTGGTCCATTAGTGTCTTAAATATCTCATACCTATTGGAGGGCTTGAGTTGGGTTTGCTCTTTACCATCTTTTTTCTTTTGCCTTCTCCTTCTTTTGGGTTGTTCAAAACCATCTCCCTGTGCTTCTTTACCCTGAGAAATATTGGTTGGTTCTTTGTTGATTGTTGACTTACCCTCCTTAGGAAGATTTGACATTCCTAGAGGAGCCTCCATTTTTATGTTCATATTATTTGGGCAAGATCGGGCCAAATGCCCATATTTGTGGCAAACTCTGCATCTGAAGGGCAATGCCTCATAATCCAATTGTTGAATCCAAGATAGTCCTGCAAGTTCAAGTTCCACCTCTACCGGTAGAGGCTGGCTAAGATCCATTTCCACACATAATCTTGCATAAATAGTTGTGTTTCCTTCTATTGTGTCTTTGGAAACACCCAAATGTCTTCCAAGGGAATTACCGATAATTTCCAATACCTGCTCACTCCAAAAATCCATTGGAAGTGCATACAAACGGATCCAAACCGGGACAGTAGTGGGTTCAATTCGAGGATCAAATCCCACTCTCCAGGGTTGAACAAATAATCCTGTCGGACCATGATTCCTCTTTTCTGATTTGAAAGCCCTATTTCTATCGGCAAGTGAAGAAAAACTAACAATAAAATATCCATTGCTAATAAACCATAAAGAATACTCACCAAGAGGCTCCCAGTTTTTTCGGACCTAGGAATGCAAAAAATTTAGGGTAGGGCGAATACCCATGAATTTACAGATCAAATCATGATTGGCTCTATATAAAACTATTTCTTCAACCATCCTTTGCTCAATGACAATATTTGGCCTTGATTCTGACTGTGGCAAGCATCCATTAACTCATTGAGATGTTGATCTATTTCTAGCAGCTGTAAAGAGCATTTTTAATGCAGTTTTTTGTGCTTCTTCAATCTTTGATGGAGATTTATCCTTTAACAAATCTGCAAAAGAACTATGTCTCTCTAGAAGAGGATCCGGAGGTGTCCCCATTGGGCCCTCCTAGGGCAGCAATATTGTCTTCAAATCCACAGTAACCAGAAATCTCTTCGGCTACCCAACTGATGCCCTAGTTTTCTTAGAGAGGATTCACAACCATTTAATCAAATTAAGTTATAAATTAATTTATAATGAAATTATTATAATTAATTTATAATTAAGTTACATATTTAGGTCTTAACCTTAGACCTTTAATATTATAATAAAATATTATAATATTATTTCCTTAGGCCTTCTTATTTCTCTTTAGACCTCATTGACCACCTTGAATATTTATAATAAGAGATATTATAATATTATTTCCCTTAGACCTAGAAGCAATATTTCCTTTTGCACTCGAACTTACTGAAACTAACTCATGACATCCTACCTTATGACATGCTCACTTGAACTCAATCTCTTGACATCAATGACAACAAAATCTGCTCATATTTCCAACAATCTCCCCCTTTGTCATTGATGGCAACCCATTTTCCTTTTACCATTTCCTTTACCTCTTTCAGTTATGCTCCCCCAAGAAATTGCTCCCCCTAACTGAATGCTCTCCCTCTAACTCAAATCTCTCCCCCTTTGACATCAATGGCAAAGGGCCACCTTTGGGGCTTGGGGCTAAGAATGAGACTCTTAGCTTAGCCCCTCCCCCACCTCCTCTTGAGGTGGTTAATTTTGGGGTGGGAGTATTTCTACTCCCAATAAGCATTGATCTTTACCTTTATCCACTTTCTTCCTCAAATGATCCTTCTGATTCCTCTGAATATTCCTATTCCTGCTTGTCTCTGGAAGTTCTTCTCTACACCACTTAGCTATATGCCCAACATTATTGCACTTATAACACTTAATGTTGTGATTCCTTGAAGGTGCAAATATCTTGAAGTTTCTCCTGGTGAAGCCATATCCATTCCTGTCATGAACCCTACAATTTACTACCTTGTGACCAAACTGATTACAAGAGTAGCAATACCCTTGAAAAAGATGCATGTTTATGAAATTTCCATATTCCTATCTTTCATGTGTCCTACATTGTGTAGCCTTGTGCCCAAACCTATGACATGAGAAGCATCATCCATTAAAAATACCTTGCCTTGACCCCATTGGTCTCTTAGTCTCTTCTACCCTGTGTTGGTTCCTATTCCATATGTTCCTCATTTGTGCATTGTTCCTTTCCTTGTTGAAATTTCTATTGTCCAACTCATCCTCAGAAGTCTCACTCTCTCTTACACTCTCTTCTTCTAAAGCTTATTCTTCTTTGGAGCTTGAGATTGACTCCTCTCCTTATCTTTGTTTATTCAAAACCAGCCTGTTTTGTTTGATGTAGATTTTTGTATCTTGATAATCTTATCCAAGTTCTTTGAGCTTCTCCCAAACTTGTGTAGCTTATCCTTAGACTCTTTTACTTCCTTCCTTAGTGAAGCTACCTCATTCTCTAATATTTCACATTCTAAAACCTTTGCTTCTAACTTATCTTTAAATCTCCTTGTCTTAGCTATTGAGTTGGTTAGATCCTCTATAAGATTTCCTTTCTCTTCATCACATTCTTGAAATTGAAGCTTGAGTTTTGAGTTTTGAGTTTTGAGTTTTGCTTTCTTACCTCCCTTAGTGCATCAAGGGAATAAATAAGCTCACCCTCAAGATCAACTTCTCCTTTCTATGATTCTTCCTTTATTTGTTTGCCTTCAAGAGCATCTTCATTCCTTTCTAATTTATCTTCAATAAGAGCACTTCCTTCTTCTTCTATTGCCAAAAGTAAATTTTCTTCTAGTCCTTCAAGTGTATCTTCATATTCATCTTCACTAAAACTGAATCCATTCCTTGTACAACTATCTTCAAGATGACCAAAGTTACCACATCTAAAACACTTGAGAATTATTGGTGTCTTTTTTCTAACAACTTATTTTCTTCTTCTAGAAATAGAATTTCATATTCATCATTATCTGAGGAACTTCCATCACTATCACTTGAGCTCTTACCTACCTTGTCTGCATAAAAACTCTTCTTATACCTTTGGAAAAACTTCTTTCCTTGCTTGCCTTGTCCATCCCTACTTTTCTTTTGATACCTGTATTTTCCTGCTTCCCTATTCTTATGATCCTATTTTTCTTCATCATTGCTATTTCCAGCCTCTGGAAAATCAGATGCATAGTGACCATATTTTTCTACAATTGAAACATCTAACTGATTTTGTACCTTTATACTTTCTTGAGTCCTTATTCCTTCTACCATAATTTGCTTCTTCATCACTGGATGACTCATTACTTGAATCTGACTTCTTACCCTTTGTCTTCTTAGTAACTTTGAAGGTTGCTTCCTTCTAGGGAATAGGTTCCTCTTTTATTCTCATCTCAAAAGTTGTGAGAATGCCATGTAATTCATCCCTTGTCAAAATTTCAATATCTTTTGCCTCTTCTATAGCTGAAATATTTTCACTAAACATTTTTGGAAGTGACATTAAAATCTTATCACAAACATCTATTTCTTCAACCTTAAGCCCAAGTCCTTGCATGGAGTTAACAACCTCATCCACATGAAGTAGATATGCCGTAATGTTTTCCTCATCCTTCATCTTTAGGTCTTCAAATTCTCTCTTGAAATTTTGCAACTTTACCCTTTTGACCTTTTTATCTCCTTCATATATGCCTTGCAACTTATCCCAAATTTCATTTGTTGATGTGCAATGCATAACCTTTATAAACTTTATTTCACGCAAACCTCTCAAAATTCCATTCATTACCTTTGAATTGTAATGATGTAGAAGCTTACCATATTTATCTGTAGGTGGAGTTGTTGGTGGTATGTATCCATTCTCAATTGCTTCCCATATTTCATTTCCAAGTGCCATTAGGTGAATCTTCATCATTGTGATCCATAGTGCATAATTGTTCCCATAGAACAATGGTGCTGAATTCCCTGAAGATCCATTCTGAGAATCCATATGTGTTCTTGTAAGATTTTTCTTCAAGTTGTTAAACTCTTCCGAAGGAACCCACTCTTATACCAATTGAAGAACACAAGATTATACTGAGAGGGGGTGAACAGTATAAGACCACTTTTTACTTTTCTTTCCCAAACAATATTATGCAATATATCAATGGCAATATCAACAATAGTAATCAAATCAATGCACAAATCACCACACACAATAGAGACACCAATTTAACGTGGTTCACCCAATGTGGGCTACTCCACGGAGAAAATATTTCACTAAAATTTTCTCAACAAATCTCTTGGATACCTCTATCCAAAGGAGACACCAATCCCCTAATCAAGTTCATGGATCTCTATCCACAGGAGACACCAATCCCCTTATTTGGTTTGTGGATCTCTATCCATAGGAGAAATCCTTCTCCTCTGCTCTATTTGGTGATCCTCTAGAAGACTACTGCCTCCATTGCATTGGCTTGTGGATCTCTCTCCACTAAAGACCTCTGTCCTCACTCAAAATATATCTATCCTCACTACCTTAGCTAATGGATCTCTATCCACTAGAGACTATTGTCCTCTACTCTATCACCTCCAAAGCTTACTCTTAGCTCTATCTCAAATCTACACTAAACACAGTCCTTCGGTCTAGCACAAATATACTCAATATCTATCTCAGATCTACACTAAACACAGTCCTTCGATCTAGCACAAATATGCTCAATATCTGTCCTCAAATATATACTAAATACAATCCTTCGGTCTAGCACAAATCTTCTCAATCTATGTCCTCAAATCTTCACTAAACATAGTTCTTTGATCTAGCACAAATATGCTCAATCTGTATCCTGGTCTGGCAGAAACATGTTCTCAAATTTGTACCAAACTTTGTCCTCAAATATACCTTCAAGCCTTAACACAAAGCTTGATCCAATCACAAATAAACTCTACTAGATCTATTATAAATATTAACTCAAGGTTTGAACAAATCAATCAATCAACTCTGCTCTCAAGTCTTCTCTAAGACTTACCTCAAATTTTCTCAATAAGTCCTCACTAGAACTTGTTCAATCTACTCAACAAGTCTTCACCAAGACTTACCTCAATTTTGTTCTCAAGTCTTCTCTAAGACTTACCTCAAATATTCTCAAATATGATTGTAAGCTTCCACAAAATCTTACACAATTTTGTCCTTAAGTCCTCTCTAGGACTTACTCAAATCTGCTCACAAGCTCTCTCAAAAGCTTTCTCAACTCAACTCAATCAATCACATAAAACCTCTTCAATCACACAGACAAGTTTTACAAAGAATCTTGTTTAATCTCATAGAAACATATAGAGAATGGTTAGAGACTCAATATGCTTTACACTCACAATAATGCTCAATCACTTTTCAAACTCTTTTGTTTAGCCACAAAAGCATATAGAGAATGGTTAGATACTCAATATGTTTCACTCACAACAATGCTTAATCACTTTCAATCTCTTTTACTTCACCACAGAAACATATGGAGAATGGTTAGAGACTCAATATGTTTCACACTCACTTTCAATATTTCTCAAATTAGTAAGGAACGATTTGTTTCACATAACTTGAACTATCACTCCAACACTTCCAATCAACTAAGCCCAATCAACTCCACTCAACCAATCACTCAATGAAAGCTTAGTCAGCAATGCTTATCAAACAAATCTCACATAATAATGATACTCGTGATATTTCACAAATCCTAGTTCAATATAGTTCTCAACTTCACATAACAATGATACTCATGATCTTTCATAAACCCTAGTTCAAGCATATGAAAGCTTACTTCAATATTTCCAACAATGCTTATCAAACAAGATTTCTAGTATCAACTTTCATTCCAGAAAACCAAACTCAACAATGCTTATCAAAAAATCATTTTCTCCAACTTAGCATTCACAACATCCAACAATATTCCACTCACAAGGAATATATACCCATACCTTTTGTTTGATGAAGTTTTGACCTCAATACTTGTCTCAATCACAATCACTCTCTTTGCCAATCTCAAGGGTTAGATAGCAAAAATATGTCCTTAATATTTTCTTTCAAAAATATTTCACCAAGTCAAAATATCAAAAATCAACTATGCCTTATCTCTCCTAATTTTTATAATATAACTTTATTTCAACAAAAATATCTAACACCCTTGGCACACCTTATTTCTTCTTTTACAAACTTTAACCACTCAAAAATAAAACACAAAAATAAAACTTTGCATACCCTTTTATCTCCCTTGTATAACTCTTTAATCCTTTTTAAATATGCAATTTCCAATTAACAAAACTTTAATAAATTAAAAATTAATTTCCACCTTTGCAATTTTCGGATGCAACAATCAAACCTTAGCAATGTGAATGCATACCTTATTCCAACCACCAAAAATGCCTCGGTGGGTTGCGAACACGCAAACCCCTCCTTCCAAGTGCCTTTGCACAACGCACACCCACCAAGTGGGATACGTGACTCCATGCAAAGGGAAAGGCATGCGCCTTCCCTTTGTTCCTCTTTGACGGTGCAAACCAAAACCTTCTCTGCTTCCAAAAATTAAGACCATGAGAATCGAACCCCTAACCTTGCACCTGTGAATGTCTTAGCACAGCCCCTAGCTACCAACCGTGCTACCCAGCACCCTACAATGTGAAGTGGGCTCCCCAATTACTTGTCTCTTGTTTTGCTTCTTTAAACCTTTTAAAATAAATGTGATTCTACCTCTTTACTTTGCGCACGATTTTCTATATCATTCAATGGATCGCATGGATAATTATTTGAAATAAACTTGTCCCTTCTTCTATGCAATATGCCATGTGCTCAAAACGTCAGCGACCTTTTTAAATTTGATTTTATTTCAAATTAATTAAAACTTTGTACCCTTATAACCCTAACCTTTAGGGTTATTTAAATTAAATCATGGACTAACTTTATAAATTAAATTATTATAATTAATTTATATTTAATTTAATAACTCTTAGAGTTAATAAAATTAAGTTATAAATTAATTTATAATGAAATTATTATAATTAATTTATAATTAATTTAATCTTTAGGTCTTAACCTTAGACCTTTAATATTATAATATTATTTTTCTTGGGCCTTCCTATTGCTCTTTAGACCTCATTTGACCACCTTGAATATTATAATATTATTTCCCTTAGACCTAGAAGCAATCTTTCTCTTGCACTTCTTACTAAAACTGACTCTTGACATCCTTCCTTTTGTCTTGCTCACTGAAACTAACTCTTGACATCAAACCTGCTCATATTTCCAACAATATTGGAAGCAAAATGGCTTTATATGACCATTAGTAGGTAACTCATAAGTCAAAATAATGGGTTTGTGATATAATCCTACTCGCAATAAAATATCTGAAGAGATTACATACTTTATTTGCAACCATTTTTTGGATAACAAGAATCTATCCAATATTTCTACTATATAATTTTCCCAATGCTTATATTATCCCATGTATATTGAAATCTTGAGGGACTAACATCCCAAATATCATTTGAATTGACAAATGAAGCAAAATCTTGCATTTATTTAGACCACCCTGGAATACCACCCTTATTTTCCAAAGGAGATAGAACAGTATTAAAATCCTTTTTAAGAATCCATAAATCACAATGAATCATCATTGTATTTGACAAAAATATCCTTCCAACATATTTCACGAGGAGTAATTATAGTTGGAGCATATACATTTATAACCCCAACTTTGATATTTTCTTCTTCCTTGAAAAATAATCCAACCACCCAATTAGTTGTTGCTTCTAATAATTTACCATCCCATTTGCATTTGTCCCATATTATTGCAATACCTCCTAAAGCTATTGTAGAAGAAACTAATAAGCAATCAAACATCTTCAAAATATTCTTAAAAGCATCATTACATTCCTCATTGCTTAATTTTGAATCTTGTATTAAAATAAACTCAAGACTATAACAACCTATTAATTCCTTAATAACTCTTTTTTTAGGGGTTTTATTCAAATCCCTAACATTCCATGATATAATTTATTTTTTGTAGGTAAAAATGATTAAGTGGGAAATTTAAATGGGTTCCAAACCCAACTACATAAACTGGTAGCTAAACTAATAACATAAGATAACACAGGCCTACATATTGGCCAGCAACAACCTAAAAAAAAAAAGGTTCAAACAGTAGCAGAGAAGGCAAGATAGAATGCTAAAGTCAGATAAATAAAAATGCAATCCGAGCAATACCCATCCAGGGGTTTCTTAAGAGAAGTAACTACCTGAAAAACCTATAAAGGAGCTATGACAAAAACCTACATAGGGAAAGCTCGCAAAAGATCCATAAAAACTATAATAGACACATGTACAAAAATAAACACAGTGCTCAAAAAGACCCACACAGGGGCACTATAGACTATAATTAAAATCCCACATAGGGGATCAAAAGACCAAAAACAAAGATACCTAGCATGAGAACAAACAGAGTACTCAATAGACCCAAACCTAGACCTCTGTAACATCTTCATTTGTAGGAGCATCTCTAGGATGGTTTGGGAGTAGCACCTTCAAAATCTTGTTGATCTTATCCATGGCATTGATAATGATATTGATGATGGTAATGTGGATTATGTTGTGAGTAGTAATGCAAGGATCATCACTATCTTCATCTAAAATATGATAAGGGGAGCTCTGACTGGTATAAACCCTTGATTTCTTAAACCATGTTGACCTTCTAAATTGAGGTGGACAAAGGCTTTAGTGATATCTTGCTCAACTCCTTTGAAATTTCTTAGAAACAGAATGAGACCATGAGCTTCCAGAAAGGTGTGAGATAGGGGATCAATATGAAGGGTAGATGGCTCAAGCAAGGCCATGTTGGCAAGACTGAGGAGAAAGAAATACCACAAAAGCTTCTTACTACCTAGAACACACAACGGTGAACAAAACTAGACGACAATAGACTGACACAGACCAGGGATGTAAATATAGAAATTTTTAGCACCATATATACCCTTTTTGTAAGTTGAGTTGGTGTGATTGGCAAACCACATAATAATTCTCCTTAGGGAATCGACATCAAAAAAACATACATGGCACAGGACAGACTTTATACATGATAGGGCTAGGAAAGGATTGGGAGTGTCAAATTACTAAAAAAATGAATCTCAAAATTCACAAGACATAAAATTAAGCCTCTCGAGACTTGACACATATTGACATTGTTAGATAACGTTCGATTGCATAGCCTAGACCTACTCAGGGATTTGACATGCTTGGAAAAGACAACCATGAGGTAAATCCACTGATAGGGCTTATCTTGGGACATTACATAATTCACGAAAGGGAAATAGGAGAACCAAAAAATAGCACTAATAGCAATATAGAGAGTCACGCTAATCAAAAAAAAATTGCCATAAGAACTAGAACCAAAGAAACACATCATGTTGAAAAGGGTAGAGTCAACATTGGAGAAGCTGACCCACCAAAACTTGTGACCACATATTTCAAATTAAATTATTATTAGTAGCATTTAAAACTTCTTTGGGAAATATTTATTTCCAAATAGACATATATTTATGGATAACTCCCCAATTGGCAAGAATATATGCAGGTCTATTAGCTTTGCAATACAGATGGTTGATAGAGATATTATTGAAATTTTGGAACGGCTTCTTAGCTTCCTGAATAATAGTTTTGACATTCCAAGAGGACACCCTATTATTTTTAAGAGCATTTATAATGTTCAAATAATCTCCCTTAATAAAAAGGTTGCCTTTATAATCCTTGAGAAGATCTAGCCCTCTCCATAGTGTACGATCTTTAGCAAACTGATTAGTTTGGCACCCCAGATACTTAGCATAAGCTATAATAACTTGTCCACTGTTATCTCTAACTAGGCCACCTACACCAGCATCCCTTGGGTTTCCTTTAGAGACACCATCAAAGTTAAGTTTCAGCCACTCACTTGGGGAAGGAATCCAATGGGTACCCACTCTGGGATGGGGGCTGGTAAACTAGAACTAGAGTTGTAGGGAATATTTAAAGAAGAGAACATAATAGACTCCAATCTAGAATCAGGTGGTTTGGGACAAGGGAAGAGCTAGGAATTCTTGATAGCAAAGACAATATCTTTGTTGGCAATAGATATGGGATCCATAGAGGAGGAAGAAAAAACCCTGCTATTTATTTCAAGCCATAATTGCCATAAGATATGATGAAAGCTCACTTTCATAAAGAAGATAATCTGAGATTTTTGAATGGAGTAGGCCATTGGGTGAAAAGATGACTCAATGAATTAGAAGGAACCCAAGAGATATGAAAAGTGGACATAAGGTGATCCAAATCTATATTTGAGAAAGGGCACTCCAAAAGAAGGTTATTGGCAGATTCCCAGGCATTCATACACAAATAGCATTTGTTGGGGATAGACATACCCCTTTTTCATAATGTTATCAATCGTTAGAATCTTATTTTGAATGGCCAACCAACTAAAATGAGCAAATTTTGATATGAGGTATTTAATCCACACTTGATCATAAGGGATATGGACCACTTGAAAATAAATAGTCATATCATGAGAAAATTTAACAGTGAACAACCCAAAATCAGTTTCTTTCCAAAAAAGGGAGTTAGAGGAATTACCAGTGGGGATGAATGTTGCATTTAGGATGGTTTTGAGAACTTCTGAGGAAATAGATATTTAACCATTAGCACATGGAATATGGAAATGTTTCCAACACTTGGAATCCGATGAAATTTCAATTAAATCTTCAACCTTGTTGCCAATTAATGTGTCTAGAAAATGTTGTAAGACATCAATTTCATTGTTCTCCAAAAGTGGTTGATTAGAAGTCCACCTGTCAATCCAAAATTTAATTTTTCTCCCTGTGCCTAGTTTCCACCTTAGCCCCTTTTGAATTAGGATCTGGTTTGGATAATTGATTTCTAGAAAGTGGACCCATCTCTGGGAATATCATCATTCAAGAAACAATGGTTTTAAAGATATTTTCTGTTGACAATATCATCAACACTTTTTATTTTTATTTGTGGTTTTAGCCCCACTTCTTGTTAAAACCTATGATATTTGTATTTGGATTTCCATATCAATATCCTTTTGATTTTCTTTTTCTCTTTGTTCCTTCTTTGATGACTTTCCTCTCCTTCCATTCCTGTCAACACTCTCATCTTCATCAATCTCTTCTTTTTTTTCTATTTTTTTATATTGCTCATAATGATACTTATCTTCTAAATATTTATGTTACCCTAAAGAGTCAAAAATGCAAGGAATAGCCTCATTAGAATTTTCTTCTTTATGTTGCCTTGAAAAATCTAAACTGCATAGATGATCCTCCATAGTTATTACTTTCTTATGTTGGTCTAGAAATCCTAAATTTCCTTGGATATCCTCCATAAGATTTTCTTTATTGTACTGCTCTTGAAACCCTAAAGTGCAAGGAATACACTTTGTACTACT
Organism: Wollemia nobilis; assembly: GCA_028583015.1. NCBI lineage: Eukaryota > Viridiplantae > Streptophyta > Pinopsida > Araucariales > Araucariaceae > Wollemia > Wollemia nobilis. Next base: position 5,262,316 of record JAQPPZ010002068.1, read on the forward strand.
TTCATTTTTATTGTAAGGAGAATATTTTATGCTACTTGAGGAGAATAAAGGTGATTTACCTAGATTAAGCTTGACCTCCATCTCATTTGCTTTAAAATTTACCTCCCCATCTTCCTTTACTTTAGAATTTGCCTTCCCTTCTTCCTTCATAGATTTAGCTCCTATATTTTAACTTGTGCATTATACTTCCTCATTTCTCATATCATTTTTTCTAATGGTCGAATCAAGTGAACTGTAATGGCCTTTTCCATATGATGATGTAGAGAGGGTTTCTAACCATTTTTTAAGGATTGGACAATCCTTGATTTAACTTAAGTTTCTCCTATGATATGATCTCATTGTTTAAAATTGAAGCTACTCTCATGCCCAAAAATTTCTATCTGTTCCTCCACTATTTTCACTTTGCAGTCTCTTGTCATGTGCCTAGTTTCATGATATTTGCAACATCGGAATGCAATATTTTCATAATCCACTTATTGATCTCATTCTCTTGATTCAGATTTGATCCTAATTTACTATGATAAAGGTTTTGAGATATTCATGACAACACATATTCGATTTTATACAACATACCTTCTTTCCTTAGTAGTTGGTCCCTCTTGGATGAATTCACCTAGAGTATTACCAATATTCTTCAAAACTTCCTTATTGATGAATTGATAAGGAAGTCCAAAAACCCTAATCCATATCAAAATCCTTTTAATAGTTTTTGTGTCCACAAAAAAATTCTCACTCTAAGGTCTTAAATATAATGCATATTTACCCCTAAACCACAAGCCTCCATCCATTATTTTATCCCTTATTTTTTAACTGGAGAAAATAATGAGGAAAAATCCTTTTGGAAGAAAAGTCATGGAATAATTTGAATTCAATTTCCACTTCCACTTGATCCAATTTTGAATCTTAGAAAAACTAGGTCAATATCCGTGAAACTTAAATATTAACTCTCTAGTTTTAAGAACCATTATATTATGCTCAATTATCTCATCCTTGATAATCACTTCTGGTGTAGAATCTACTACCTAGACAGGGTTTTCTATAGATTCACTCTTCCTCTTATTGTTTGCTAGGGCATCCGTACTTCCAACGTAGTCATTCATACTTTTAGTAAGGACTTTCACAAATGACTTTCTTCACATGTTACCTATATTTTCTTCAAAGTAATCCTTTAAATTCTCCTAATATATGGAACACAAAATAACATGTGTTCCCTAATTACACTTTGCTTTCTACTTCCTGCTTCCCTACTCGCACTTCCTCCTCGCTCCTGACTCGCACTCGCTCTTGGCTCTACCTAAGTTCTAATCTTACCCAACTACCCATTAATAATATTCAAATTATCATAATACCACTACATGCTACACATTAATAATATTCAAATTATTATAATACCACTATGTAATGATGATGTAATAAATTTAATTATTTATATAATATATAAATTTTGTATTTAAATTTTTTACTTTAAACAACCTAGCTCGTTTAAAAGGAAAAAAACAAACAAAATTTCCATGCAACTTGAAATTGTAAATACTCTATTTTTTAATTGGTTGAAAAGGGATTTTGAAATGATCCTTGAACCTTTTACAAAAAGATAGCAAACGGGACTGTCTCCAGGAGACAACAAATAGGGGCCATCCTGGCCCTAAGAGTCTTTCAAATATTAAAAAAATTAAACAAAAGTTTCCCTCCCAAGGAATCCTTCACCAATAAGCTCCATCCAATCAAAAATTTGAAAAAAATTTCCCACCTAGGGAAACCCTCGCCAACAATCATTAGCAATTCAAATTTTTTAAATATTCCCGTCTAGGGAAATCTTCACCAGTAGCAAACTACAACAATAGAAATATGAAAAAAGGTTTCCCACCCAAGGAAACCTTCACTAGCAATCACCAGAAAACTAGAAATATGAAAAAAGATTTCCCACCCAAGGAAAACTTCACCAGTAATTTTCAGGAAACTGTTCACATATGATAAAGAATTTCATTTAGAATTGAAATAGAATTCACCATGGCCGAAGAAATGCAAAGGAAGGCCTACATAGGGGTATTTTGATAGCTTGGGAGATGGATCAACAACATGAAGAGATCACTACAAGCTGCAAGATCTCACTCCAAAGGAGATAAAATGCATAGTCTAAAGTCAGAAAAATCCATTGGAGATTCGAAACACCATGGTACCCCAAAGTTGGAAGTAGTAATCTAAAATAGGGACAATATTTAGGAAACCATCTTCTGCACCACGCACAAGGTCCCCCACCAAAGACTAGAAAAAAATTATAGAATAAGCTTGTCAAAAATTTATCCGTACCAAATCAGCACCCAACGTCACCCACTGTCCATTTTGAAGGAAATATTTAGAAACCTTCAACCACAATTGCATGAGAAAGCACAAGGTCCAATCCCAAAGATCAAAAAATAGTTGCAGATAAAGGTTCCATCGAGAAGCCCTAAAATAAACAAACACCGGGTCTTTTGAGAGACAAAGCAAGAGATCCTAAACCTGCCATTGGAAGCCTGGCATAGAAGCAACCATGAGAGCCACTCATCTATGGATGATAAAAACATGGTCCTCCCTCAAATACCAAGAAAAACGTAGAAAAAAAGAAGCTCCAAGATACTAACACAACAGGTAAACATGATGTAGAACCCTCATCCAAAGCCCAGCTCAAGGGATGAAAGGAGGAAGCCACCACTACGGGTAATTTTGAAGCATGAGGTCCCCTCATAATGACTAGAAAGACCCATAGGAAAAGGCTTTGTAGCATAATCTCTCAAATCGATCAAGTCAAATGCCAACCACCACAAAAGAGCACCAAGGAAAGAATCACCAGAAAGATCCAACCAGGCAACTTCATTCATGCAAGAAACAGGAAGACCCTTCCTAGGAGGCCCTAGGAAGACCCCAAGAAGGCCCTAGAAATGCAACAAGTATGAAGAAGGTCCCAGAAAGACCTTCCCGATTGAAGACCCGTAGGACAAGAGCAGAAAAATTGCAACGGGGGTCGCCCAGAGCGTGAGATATCCCATCCCATCCCAAATGTAATTAACATAAGAGATTTTTTAATACTCTATCTATTTATATCTAATATTTTTTAATTAAATTTAATTTTGAAGTTGACTTTATCCTACCTTTGGAAAAAAGTGTTCCAATGCACAACTTTTAGGACCTCAAATCTATAATATTTATCAATTAAAATCTTTAATTTTTTTTAATAGGTTAGTGGAATTGAACTCATATTTTTTCAATAAGTTTACACAGGATTTTTATGAGGGGTCTTGATCCCCTCATACTGAGTGGGGTTTGAACCTTAGATCTCTCAAAAAAGGCCAAAGCCATTACCACTGCAGTAAGCTTGCAGCTTCTGGAATTGAACTCATTATATATGATTAAATTTGTATTACATATCTTAGTACGAGGGGACCAAAAATCCTCATAAAACCCATGTTTTACCCTAACATTTTTTTGGGGACAACGCAATAGTTTGGGCTTTCACTCTTCTTCGAGAGGTCCAAGGTTCAAACTATGGTATGGGCAAGTGTTGGAGGGGGTGGGTATGTGTATGACTGCATGTTTTGCTCCTATTTATAATCTTAGCTCTCACCCTTATGAGAGGTCATGGTGGGATGGGGATGCCCAACCCTAAGCGTTGATCGTAGGGATTTCTCACACTAATCAAATCTTTAAAAAAAAATGTATTACATGATAATTAATTAATAACTATAATATATTTCTCTAACTAAATTTGAATTTAAGTTTTTTAAAATAAATTTAATTAATTCAATTAATACCATTTAATTTATATAAATTTAATTATAATTCTTTTAAAAAATGAAGTCATAAGCAAGTTCTCTTAGATAATGTCATCCACCTTACTTCTTCCCCATTTAACAAGAAGACACTATTTTTTTGAGGTTGAATGTGACTTTATCATATTAAAATAATAAGAGTACAAATTCACAAAAAAATGTGGGTGGTATAGAAGCACACCACAAAGACTATGTAAGAAACTAAATCAAGACTAAAAGGGCCTAACAAAACGAAAAAAAAAAACGATGAACAAATCACCAAGAGATCTATCACTTACATTGCAGAACTGAGAAACTAAACTAGATCAAAAAAAACCTAAACTAAAAAATTGTAACACTGGAGAGAACTAATTTGAAGAGTGGTTGGTTCTTTCAGATTCTCGTGTAAGTAAATATTTCCAAGCAAACTTATGATCCCTAGTATCAAATGTAAATATTGGATGCTCCACTAAGACTCTGTTGTCTTGCTTTTGTTTAAGTAATGCCAATGCCCCAAAGTTGTTGAAACTGCTAGGTTTGGCACTCGCCCATCCAAGTATAAATGGGTGAAACCATTTTTTAAGTATACTGTCCCCTTTTTCTTTCCTTGTCGAGGACTTTAGGAATGTTGAAACTGCATAGAAGGGGAGGGATCCTCAGATTTTGCTTCTTCCATAGGAACTACCAATTCCATCAATGAGGGCTCAACATTTGGTATCGTGCCCTTCATGGGTGAGGATTTTGGAATAGGAAAAATAATCATCTATGAAAGTGAAGGCATCCAGCTTGTGATGACCACCAATTATAGATCATAAAAATTCATTGGTTATGGAACTAAATACTATGAGTGTGTGAGAACTATTGTTTGTGGAGTGGGAACAACATGAGAATGCAAATTTTTATGATGGTCCATTGTGGCACAACCATCCATCTTAGATTGAGTGGTTACCCCAAGGGTGGGCACAAAATTTGACTTTGGCTTGGGATGCAACATACGCTACCAGTCCTTCAGCTTATGATCAGGTGCTTGACAATAAAAAAAGGTGTTTGGAAGATTAATGTAAACCATCCACTAAGAAATTGTGGCCTCCCCAACTTGAATGGTGATGGAACCAGGTATATCCTTTGACAAATCTACCTCTACACACACTCGCTTGGTTGGACAATCATTGAAAACTTTTTTATATTCAATGAGAACCACATGCCCAGGCACACCGATGATATGGTCTAAACCAACCCACATAGAAAATAAAAGACTGAGGAACTCCACCTAGACTAGAAATTTAGGGATTTTATCTGTAGAGATAGTAAATTCAAGGGTCCATGACAAAATAACGAGGAAAGAGCTTCATAAATATTGGGACTGTACTAATAAAGAGTTGTGACATGTGCAGGGTCAGCAAAAAGAAAAGAAAAAAACCTCTGGTAAGACTTTGTACTAGTTGAACAATAACACCATGGGGGACCCATGTTGAAGAGATCCAAGCCCTTAGTAATGACTTAGGAGAGATGGTTCCTATCAATGGCACTTTTAGGGTGAAACAAGATTCTACTTTGATCTTAACTAAATGAAGAATCACCTTATCCCAACATGTTATATATACCTCGATGCTACCCCCTTTATGCCAAGGTGGGCTACAGCAAGTGAAAAGATCCTCTGGTCATCGATGATGTTTTGAACGATTCTCTATCTGTATCGCTCCAAATTTTTTGCATCCTTACCTTCAGGCTATAGGATTCGTGCCCGAAAGGGGAATGTGAAAAGGATGGGACAATCCCTCATACTGAGAGGCTCTTTGAAGGTCCTGCCTCTCGGGTGAGGGGTATAAGGGTGAATTTTTGATGGATGGTGGGTTCACCAAGAAACTTTTGGATGGCAGTTTCCATGCCTAGGTTGACAGTGAGTTTGATGTGTTCATTTTGTGCTTTAATCATTCAACTCCTAGGTTTGGCCAAGATGAATCTAAACTATTCTATATGTCAATGCTGATTTAAATGAATGCAAAAAATAGGAATGAATGCTAATAATAGAGAATATGCTAATTAGAATGTGTCATACCTGATTTCGAATGTTTGATAAAGATTTTGAGTCTTGTAGCAGTTCAGATCGCCTTAATTTGTATGTAATCATCTGATATTTCACAGGATCGTCCCAAATCATAGAAGTTCATCTGAAATCGGACATAATCATCTAAAATCTAACGAATTCATCAAACGAATTTGTTAGAAACCTGCAATCATAAAAATAGACACAAAATACCAAATATGCAAGTACAAAAGCAAAGGATAATGGTAGAAATAACAACAAACATGCCTAAATAATGGATTCCAATAACAAATAAGGAAATGCAGTAGATTTAATGATTGATTTTAACTTTATCATGCGGTTATGCTAAATGAGGTGAACTCCAAGATGCATAAACATAATAATTTAAGACAGTGCAAAAATGCAATAGGAAAAATGTAGAGAAAGCTAAGGAAATGCAAACTCTAGACTTTAATTGCCCCCAATCTGGACTACAGTCAGGATCGCTTCCAATCATACGAGATCGTCTGCTCTACTCAACAAAATCATCTGTAATCGTTCGAGATCGTCCACGATGATCCGAGCTAGCTTTGACTGAAAAATAGTAGAGTTCCTGCAAGAAAATGCAAAGTACAAAACACAGACAGTAGTGCAAGGGAATAAAGAACTAAATATGTAGAGAAATCCGTCAGCTAAGGGGTTTAGGGGGTTCAGGGGGGTAAACTAGAAAAATCCTAGTTTATATAGGATTAGAAAGAGGTTAGGAGGTTGGGGATCATCCCAATCTGGGAGATCTCCAACAAGGAAATCTCCAACTGTGCAGACACGTTTCTGCCCAAGTTGGAGAGGTTGTTGAAACAAAAGCTAATTATGAAAATTTAGTTTTGGGACGAAATCCTCTGGACGTTCTGTTCTAGACGAATTCGTCAGATCATGGACGATTTCGTCTAATCTGCAACGATATCGTCCAACGATCAAAACAAATCCTAAAAATGGCACAGAAAATGGGGAAAGCAGGTAACATGTGGTTTAACGGGCAATTTGGAGTTTAAAATTCAAATTATCTTTTATCTTTTTACAAAGGTTTAACCGTGCCAATTTTAGGGTGCTACATTTTGCTCCCTCTTTAGCGAATTTTTTGAAGAAAATGCGTTAAAGACGAGTTTTTCTCATTTTACGAGAAAGCAAAAATATACTCAATTTTTTAGACGACGATTCTTGGTCAAATCGTACGAATGCTGACTATGGTGCCCCCTCCGTGTTTTTACCCAAATCGAACGTTTGAGGTAAAAACATGAAAAAGCAAAATTAAAATGTGGATTTTTAAATAAAATTAAGAAAAATAGGGTAAAACCCTATTTCATTTTTACTGTTCACTTTTACTGTTCCAGAGCTCTGCAGAGGGAAAAAAATGGTGGAGACAGCGCACAGAGCGACAAAGGTCCGACGCGAGCTATGGGTAAGGATCTAATCCTAGTAGATTAGGTTTGATTTAACTTTTATGCAAGTTTTTGGATTTAAATTTGAGTGTTTGGGGCATCACGGCCATTTTTAGGTCGTCGATGACGTCGGGACGAAATCGTCTCGATTTCGTTGAAATCGTCTCTAAATCGTCGATTTCGTCTGAGGGCGAAATCGATGAATTAGGGGCGATCTCATCCAACAAGGGACGATCCCAAAGTTTGTGAAATAGGAGATGATTTCATCCTCACAAAGGATGATTTTGTCCAATTTGGGATGATATCATCCAATGGTGGACAATATCATCTTTAACTTGATTTTAAAATGTGTTTAATTTGATTTAAATGATTGAGTTATTAATGATTTTGTTGTTTTATTGTTTGTTTTGCAGAAAGGGTTACTAAAAATCCAAGAATGGAAATACGACAGACTAAGAGATGACATAGCCACGCTCGACCAGGCAGAGCGTGACTGACTAGCATAGGTCGATCTACAGCATGTTGTAGAGATGCCACAAGTACCGACTGACATGGGGCTACTAACAGCCCTAGCAGAGAGGTGGTATTCGGGGTCGTCCTGCTTCCAGTTACTGATAGGGGAGATGGCTCCCACTCTAGATGATGTATGGAGGATCATGAGGATCCCCATACAGGGATGGCTGATGATGCCTACGGCCAATCAGGGCCAGGCAATGATGAGGCTGACTGGAGACCCGAGCTTCACCTTGGAGAAGGGCAGGGTGAACATCGAGTCTCTATGACATATGCCTGGGGCATCTAGGCTGACTTAGGTTTTGGCAGGAGTGGTTGGTGGCTTACTACTGTGCCACCAAAGTGGATGCAGACTATCGTGGATGCTCTCAGACATAGTCTGTGCCATGAGAGACCACGGGTATAGATTTACATGGGGTAGCTTCGTACTTTGCCGCTTGTATAGGATCCTGCATGGGGTCATATACAAGGGAGGTCGATGTCTGGTCTTGACATCACTACTGTAGGTTTGGTGCTGGGAGCACATTGCGGTGCGAAGGTCGATAGGGCTCCCATTGACAGGGGTTGATCGAGAGAGGCCTTGGGTTTTCTATTGGTGGCTACAAAGGGGGTCACGATGACGGATAGATCTGTTGATGTCACGGAGGTTGCTAGATGACCTCATCCTAGACCAGATCACTTGGAGGCTATGGCAAGAGCACCCTAGGTGGTCAGAGGATGGGTAGGAGCTGGCTCGCATCAAGCGAGTCTGCTGGCTAAGGATGGAGTGGGGAGAGGTAGAGCTCCACCGCTATGATCGGGTACTTTGGTAGTTTGGTCTATAGCAGGGAATCCCTTCTCTCAGGGATTATAAGTACTCCTAGACTATTCGAGATAGTACTATGTTGATCGGTGCTCCAAATATGCAGCGATTTTGGAGTCAGGATGCAGACAATGCCCCCATCCAGCCAGTGGATGGTGATGACATCAAGGTTGCAGATGGCTACAATGCCTGGTACATAAGCATCCACCCTCCTCAAATGATGAGGGCATAGGGTCCAGTGCATGCCATGGTACACCAGATGGGGAGGCAACGACAGGCTGCTATTAAGGCAGTGCAGGGTCATGGGGGGAGAGAGCAGCGATGATCCCCACAAGAGAGATGCTAGCGGATGGCATGGGCTCCACAGAGGTCGTGGGAGACAGGGTGGAGGGAGGAGAGACTCCCTTCATAGCAAAGGGAGAGACCACCATCGCCTAATAAGGGCAAGGGTGTTGACGTAGGGGAGAGCAACAAGACGATGGCTCTTCGGGTTGAGGTTGCCCACCTCCGGGCTCAGGTGCAGACATTGTAGGATGAGGCTACATGGCTCAGAGCTCAGGGTAGAGGATCGAGCACTCAAGATCTGGCACGGTCTATTGCTCAGACCGCATTCTACCAGGGACTATACTATCACATGGTTCCATAGAACTAGAGGGTACCATTGCCAGCCCCTATTGCAAAGCCGATCATGATGGGATCATCAAGGACATCCTCACGATCGACGATGAGGACCCGAGATATAGCCTGAACCTCTATGGGACCACCTCCTCCATGTCATGGGGGGGGAGGAGATGAGGCTGAGAGCTCAAGGGCTTCTCGAGGCTAGGTGGCTATGGACTGCATAGATTTTATAGATTTTTGTATAGATTTTTGAGAGGATTGAGTATGCCAAGGTATAGATTATGGCATACCAATCCAGATTTGATATGATGTATATAATTTTTTGATATATATATATATATATGATCTTTTGATATGACTTGTTCATATGTTTTTATGATGCTTTTAATGTTTGAATTGTTTGCTTGTTTGATTGATGATTCATGTAATTATGTGGTTTGGAAATATGATAATTTGATGTCATGTTGTGAAGTTTAAATGAAATAATCTGATGTAAACAATTGGTTGTTTGTGATGTGATTTGATGAAAAAAAAAAAAAGAGACTTCTAACAATAATTTCAAAGGACATTGTCACTGTTATAGACCATTTCATAGAGTCACCGCTCACTTGGTCGTCAAGCTAATCCCAGTATAGAAATATTGTTGAAAAGTAAAAAGAGTGCTTAAGAGACTGTCTTAAGACTTTGTGTTGTAATGATGGAGATAATGATGGTTTGATGATTTGTTTTCAGATTTTCATAAAAATAGTATGCATGATATACTAAAAGAAATATGATTTTGCTTAGGAATAAATTCCTAAGTGTGATAAAATTTTGAACAATTCCTTAGAAATTATACCATGGTTGCAAAATTGAATTTTGACATAATGACATAAAATAGAATAAGTGTTCGTTCGTTCGTTTGTAAAGCATAATTGTGTAACATAATGATGCGAGTCATATGAATTTGTTTTTATGCATTTGTTTTAAAAGAAATGGAAAATACAATTAGAACAATGGTTTGCGCTAGGCATAGAATTGATAGGTATAGACTTATACCATCATCGTGAAATCCAAAGAAGAAAGTAGATATTTTAGTTTTATTGCAAGACTAATTTTGTAACTTTTGATAGATAGAAAAAATAATATGGAAATTTTGTTTGAAATCATTTTTGTGATTTTGTGAAAAAATGTATGTAATTTCTTTTATACAAAACAAAAATTCTAAAATAAAAGGATAAAATTATTCCGAAAGGAATTACAGAAACATTTTAAATTATCTCAAAGACAAATGTAGATTTATAAGGGATCCTCATGTGCAAATGTGAGTTCATTACCGATCTTGATTGATCATAATGATACAAAATCTCTCAAATACAAATGTGTGTGCGATTGTATTGTTCATTCACCAATTTTGAGCAAGATAATTTGATACAAGTAATTTGACTTAACCAAATGAATGTTCGTTGACCATGATTTATATGCATCGTACCATACTACTATGTAAGTTAGGTTATCAAGAGCTAGCTAATCCATAAGCTGACATAGGTCTGTACAAAATAAGGTCGCCAATGTGACACACATATCACCACGCTAGGAATTACCTAAGGCCAAGTGGGTTGGGCACAAACCACCTATTATGGGGTGTTACACTCCAAACCTAGCCGTCGGCTAGGTATTCCAAGAGTTCATTTATTCATATATATATAAGTAGATTAGACATTGGATAATCATCATCGTTTTAATTTTTATTCTCTGCATTATCGGTTTTGCCTTCACGGCGGGGACGTGCCCTCCCTGAGTGGCGATCGATTCCATTCGGTTTAATTCATTCAGCTGTGTAGTTATTATTGTCATATTATTGCTTTGAAAATATTGTGCATGATTTATTTACGAAACGAAGAAATACGTTTCAAGTGGTATCAGTGGTCCAGTTTACAAGCATCGGGACTTCCGTACTGCTCTGTCCCTCACACTGCATCGGGCGTTCGGACAAATACTTGGCGTTCGAATTCATTTCAGTAAACATTTTTCGTGGAAGAAAATTCGCGTTTGTTTCCAATCCGCGTCCCAAACTCCCCGTCCGCGGCCCACATTACCGTCCGCATCCCATCGACCAAATCCCGTTGTGTCCCAATTCGATCTCAAGCTGCGGCCAGCGCAGTCATATCCGCCTACAGAACCTCCGAAACAGGCATACGCCAGTGTTGCAAATACGAAATAACACGGTGTGCAAGGAAGTACTGCTGGTTTCAAACGCGCCGCAGACAAATCTCCGGCAATTCGGTGGAAGCACAACGAAATTCCAATCGCCAATCGCCAGTACGGACAGGAAATTTCACAGCTAGCACGCCATTAACGCAGAAAGCGCTATCGACCAATCAGCGAGCGCGAAATTATCTTCTATCAGGTTATATTCTAAGGTACTTGCGTATTTATTATTTTTTTTATTTACTCGCGTGGGCGATTATCCCACATACAAGGTGTTGTGGTCGATTAAGCGTTTATAAGGCGCTCAGCGCACTTAGTGAGTCGTGGCTTTGGCCACACGCTCACCTCCTTGTGTTTGCCTCGCTACTCTGTTCGGTGCTTGGTTTTGTCGTCCGATGTTAGTCTTCCATTCGGTCTGTGGTCTTGTCGTCCAGTGTTAGTATTTCGTTCGGTCGGTCTTCTATCTTTACGTTGCGTCGTGTCTGTTCCTTCTAAGTCTGTGTCGCGTCTCTATTCTGTCCTGTTCCGGTCCGCACGTTAGTCTTTTGTTCGTCGGTCTTCTGTCTCGGTCCGCACGTCATGTCTCGGTCCGCTCGTGTGTCGCGTCTCTGTTCTGTCCTGTCTCGGTCCGCGCGTCGTGTCTCGGTCCGCTCGCGTGTCACTTGGTCCGTCGTGTCCACACATCCGTGTCCATTTCATGGTTCGGTGGCTTCATTGCAGTCTCCGGTGGGCAGTTAGGGTTAACGGCGTCGTGTCTTCTAAGTGTTGTCAAAAGTGCAGTCAAAGTGGTCAACAGCTGTCACAAAGAAGGTGAGCCAACGAAATTCAATTCCGCGTCGCAGTTGGAGTGGCAGTAAGGCAGAAAACAAAACAAATTTTTTATAACTCAATTTTGCCATTAAATCTTTGCAAGTTCAAGGACTACTAAGCAGGTTATTTTAACAAGTGCATGAGCCGAAATTGGATCAAGGGATCTGACGGTCGATTATCAAGCTCGAAAATGACCAATAACAACGCCAGAAGACCAAATCGAAGCCCAGGTACAAAAAATTCTCCTTCTCCTTTTAAAATTGGTAGTTATAATCCACATCATCCACTAGTAGATCCTATGGCTACTAATCCTCCCCCAACTCACGAAAACATCACACAAGGAAACTCAAGTAACTCAGCCGTTTCCGATAGGGATTCTCTTAAACTCTTACTAGATGGTATGAACGAAATTGGTATCCTCCTAAAAGACCTTGTGAAAGCACAAAACCAGCCTAATCCCAATACTAATCCCCAAAATCACTCCCATGCCCAAAGGAATGAAGAAAATGTCGATCCTAATGATGATTGGGAACAACAACGAGGTGATTCGGATAATTACAGGGATCGCTATCAAAGACAGCGGTATAACCAAAATCAAGAAAGGGACACGGGTTATCACCAACCGAGAGGTCCTAATAATAATAATTTTCCACGAATTGATATGCCCACTTTTGAAGGTCATGATCCTCGTGGTTGGATAGCCAAAATGGAAGGCATTCTTGACTTATATCAAATTAAGGAAATTGACAAAGTCCCTTTCGCTGCATCAAAACTAGGCACTGAGGCCTACCAATGGTTTGTATGGCTTAAACGAGAGAAAGGAGCTACTATTAATTGGAGAAAATTCACTACCTCTTTTTTAGAAAGATTTGATGAAGGAGCTACATCATCATACACAGTAAGACTGTTATCTCTTAAACAAGAAGGGTCAGTTAGTGAATTCGTTTCGGAGTTTACCAGTTTACTACCATACACTTTAGACCTCAGCCCCGACACAGTGGTAGGAGCCTTTCGCAATGGTTTGAAAGAAAGTATTCGAGTGGAGGTAGACATGCACGACCCAACCTTGTTGAACAATTGTATAAGAATAGCCAAGTTGGCCGAGAAGAGACATCAGTTGTCTGCACGGCGTGAAACTTATAGTCGTCCCTCATATCGCAACAATTCCTTTCGTAGAAATGATCAACCATCAAGATATTTTTGCTATAAATGTCGCACTCATCACCCCCGGGAACAAGCATGTGCCCAGAAACAAAACTTTCATATTGAAGGTGATCAATGTGAAGGAGAAGAGGATGAACCTTACCAATCAGAAGAACCTATTCCAGAAGACCTACCATGTACTATAGAAGAAAAAGAAGAGGATACAATGGCAATTTCCGTGCATGCTCTCATGGGTTTAACCGCCCACCATACCATCAAGGTACCAGGATTTCTCCGCCAGAAAAAGGTGAATGTGTTAATTGATTCTGGTAGTACCCACAATTTTATCGACATCAAAACCGCAAAAGCTTTGAATTTATTCATTAACTCTTCCAACAAAGACAAATTCCAGGTTCTAGTGGCCAATGGGGTGAACGCACAATGTGTTGGTCGCACATCTCAAGTTTCCATAAAAATGGGAACTTATACTTGGCTTGGATCCCTTTTCGTCATGAATTTGGGGAACTCGGATGTCATTTTGGGAGTGGAATGGTTGGAAACATTAGACACGGTTAGCTTCAACTTCAAAAAATTATTTGTGGAATGGAAGGAAAACGGACGAATCATTCGCTTACAAGGCATTACTACTCCTCCATCACAAATGGTGAGCTCTCATAGTATGGAGAAGATGTTAAAAAAGGGTGGATATGGGTTTATAGCTCAAATTAATTGTTTGGAAAAACAACCTCCAGCAACTTCGGATATTCTTGCTCCAGAGTTACAAGACATCATAACACATTACGAAGAGGTTTTCCAAGAACCTCAAGGATTACCACCTAAACGATCTCATGACCATGCTATCCATTTGATTCCAGGGAGTGTCCCTCCTAACAATCGTCCTTATCGCTATCCTCAACCACAAAAGACAGAAATCGAATAGATCGTTCAGGATTTGTTAGATCATGGAGTCATTCGTCACAGCACTAGTCCTTATTCCTCACCTGTAGTTTCGACTAGACGAAAAGATAACTCTTGGCGTATGTGTCCCGACTTTCGTTCTCTCAATAAACTCACTATCAAGGACAAATTTCCTATCCCTCGTCATAGATGACCTATTAGATGAGTTACATGGTGCAAAATTTTTTACAAAATTAGACCTTCGCTCCGGCTTTCACCAAATCCGTGTTAGAGAAGAAGATATTCCCAAAACTGCTTTTCGTACTCATGAAGGTCATTACGAATTTTTGGTCATGCCTTTTGGCCTCACCAATGCCCCATCCACATTCCAAAGTCTCATGAACCAAGTGTTTCGCCCACTCCTCCGTAAGTTTGTGTTAGTCTTTTTTGATGATATTCTCATATACAGCAAAACATGGACGGATCATTTACATCATGTGGATAAGGTCCTTCACATTTTACACAAAGAAAAATTATTTGTTAAACGTTCCAAATGTTCATTTGGTGTTCAAGAAGTTGAGTATCTTGGTCATATAGTTTCACACGAAGGCGTCAAAGTGGATCCCAATAAGATTAAGGCAATTCAAGAATGGCCTTTACCTAAAACCATCAAGAAACTTCGTGGTTTTTTGGGTCTCACGGGCTACTATCGCAAGTTTGTGCACAACTATGGTAAGATTGCAGCACCTCTCACCGCACTCACAAAGAAGGATGCCTTTCGTTGGTCGCAAGAGGCCACTCAAGCCTTTGAAGCTCTTAAGAAAGCCATGTGTACAACTCCAGTATTAGCAACTCCCAACTTTCACAAACCATTTGTTATCGAATGTGATGCATCCGAAACCGGAATTGGGGCTATACTAATGCAAGAAGGTCATCCGTTGGCATTTGAAAGTAAACAGCTCTCCGAGAAAAATTTGGGAAGATCGACATATGAAAAAGAAATGTTGGCCATTCTTCATGCAGTAGAAAAATGGAGACACTACCTAATCGGTAGCCGCTTCATTATCAAAACAGATCATAGTAGTCTCAAACATTTTCTTGAGCAGAGGTTTTCCTATCCGGAACAAAATAAATGGTTAACCAAACTATTGGGGTATGATTTTGTTATCGAATACAAGAAGGGGAAGGAAAATATAGCCGTCGATGCGCTGTCCAGGAAATATGAAGACGAAGTAATCATTAACGCTATTTCAGGTCCTTGCTCCCAATGGGTGAATCAATTACAAGAGGAATGGGTGTCCAATAGCGAAACTGCTCAGATACTTCAAGAATTATCTATAGGGTCCTCTAAACACCCTTTGTTCTCTTATGAAGATAAAATCCTCCGGAAGAAGAACCGCATTTACATTCCACCCAATTCGGAACTCAAATCGAAGATCCTCGACGAATCACACGCTTCTCCATCAGCAGGACATTCAAGATTTTTGAAAACATATTTAAGGGTCAAACAATCATTTTGTTGGAAAGGATTAAAAGCAGATGTCAAACAATGGGTAGCAGAATGTGAAGTTTGCCAGCGCAATAAAGGAGAAACAGTCAAATCACCAGGATTGTTACAACCATTACCCATCCCGGAACGCCAGTGGGAACATATATCCATGGATTTTATTGAAGGTCTTCCAAAATCAGAAGGCAGAACAGTTATCTTCGTCGTCGTAGACCGGTTATCCAAATACGCTCATTTTCAGGCTTTACAACATCCATTTTCCGCAAGCAAGGTGGCAAAGGTATTTATGGATTCAATTTTCAAATTACATGGTATGCCAAAAAATATTGTAAGTGATAGAGATCCCATCTTCACTAGTAACTTTTGGCGAGAAGTATTTCGACTTAGTGGTACCAAATTGAGCATGTCCTCAGCTTACCATCCCTAGACATATGGTCAAACAGAAGTGGTTAACAAATGTTTGGGTACATACTTAAGATGTTTCGCTCAAGATAAACAACATCAATGGAGCCAGTGGTTAGCATTAGCAGAATGGTGGTACAACACTTCTTACCATTACTCAATCAAGATGTCTCCATTTGAAGCATTGTATGGCACAAAGCCTCCTACCGTCGCAGATTACGTGCAAGGATCATCCAAAGTAGCCAAAGTGGATGATTGGTTCGAACAAAGGCAGTCTACACTCACCATCCTCAAAGAAAATTTAGTCCAAGCACAAAATCGTATGAAACAATAGCAAGACTTGCACCGATCATAAAGAACTTTTAATATAGGTGATTGGGTTTTCCTAAGGTTGCAACCTTACAAACAATCATCATTAAAGATAAAATCCAGCCAAAAGTTGGCTCCACGATTCTATGGTCCCTACAAAATTGTGCGCCGCATTGGAGAAGTCGCCTATCAGTTAGAGCTACCTTCATCATCACGAATACACCCGGTATTTCATGTTTCATGTCTCAAAAAAGTAATTGGCCAAAAAGTACAAGGTCAATCAGAATTACCAGTGCTCGATGAGGAAGGACGCATACATCTCCAACCCTGAAGATATACTACAACATAGAATACGAAGACTAAGATCACGTCAGATTCAAGAATTTCTCATCAAATGGCAAGATTTACCAGAGGAGGATGCAACATGGGAACCTGACAGTATTCTCCAGACATTTCCAGCTTTGAGGACAAAGCTTTCCGAGGAGGGGAGTCATGTTACACTCCAAACCTAGCCGTCGGCTAGGTATTCCAAGAGTTCATTTATTCATATATATATAAGTAGATTAGACATTGGATAATCATCATCGTGTTTTTAATTTTATATTCTCTGCATTTTCGGTTTTGCCTTCACGGCGGGGACGTGCCCTCCCTGAGTGGCGATCGATTTCCATTTGGTTTAATTCATTCGGCTGTGTAGTTTATTATTGTCATATTATTGCATTGAATATATTGTTCATGATTTATTAACGAACGAAGTAATACCGTTCCATGGGGCTTACCTCACAGTTTTCGAATAGTTGAGAATTCCAGGGATTCAAGCTCATTCACCCTTCTTTTCTTTTCAAGGGGTAGGAAAAGGAATTTATTGCATTTTGCTTTTGCGTTTTTCTTTTGCTTCTTTTTTTTCTTTTCTTGTTTTTTTTTTTTTGTACTTTTGTATTTTTGCTTGATATTGAGATAATGCTGAAATATTGTTGTGATGGTGCAAAATAACATTTTTCTTTTTCTCTTTTTCTTTGACTTTTCTTTTTCTTCCTATGCTAGGGATACTTGCTCGGATTGGCTGTAGAGCAAGGGATTTTTATTTCGGGTAGGGGTGAGCTTGTCCTTTTGTCAATTCTCAAAGATTCTAGACCATGTGCATGATAGGATAGCAGGGGAAACTTTTTGCTCAAGAAACCATTTCTACTATGTAGCATCACATCGAATTTGCAATGAAATCATTTTAATGTGAAAAGATATACATGGTTCAAGTAAATAACAAGATCAGTTCTCTATGCTCAAAACTTTATTTAATGCCAGTGTGGACTTTGATATAAAAGAGATTAATAATCATACCAAAATAAAATCAAGATATTTATTCATGTGAATGTGAAAGTGCGGGATTCCCAATAAATGCTAATTTATCCAAAATAACTGAAAATATAACTGCAATACTGCACGATTTGAAAATAAAATATGTTTTTGAAGGTTTTGATGATTTTGATTTTTTTGATGTTTTTTTATTTTAAGTTATGAAGTGAAAGAATAAATACTATTACTATTTTTGAAATTTTTATATGGATGACTAAAATGAAACAATATGCAAAATAACAATATATACAATGATGAAATGACCATATTTTATGCATAGTAGCATTTGAGATGCATAATATTCATAGGTTCTTTAAGTTCTTTACCATCTAAGGTAGATAATTTGTATGCTCCCGATCCAAATTTAGCAGTGATGACATATGGTCCAAGCCAGTTGGGCTCGAATTTGCCTTTAAGATCTTTAGTTGCATTAGTATTTTTTTTATTTTCTTTCAAGACAAGGTCGCTGATCTCAAAGGATCGATGATGAACTTTCTTAAGGTATGCTCGCTTAAGCTTGTTTTGGTAGGCACAAAGATGCTCCAAAGCATTGATGCGCTTTTCATCTAAGAGTTCCAGCTGACTAAATCTGCCAGCATGATAGTCATCCCCTACTTCAGTAGCTTGAAGTAGTAGAGCTAAAGAAGGAACTTCTAATTCAAAGGGAAAAACGACTTCAGCACCATAAACCAAAACAAAAGGTGAAGTTCCCATGGGGGTTCGAACACTAGTTCGATAGGCCCACAAAGAAGGATATAATTGAATGTGCCAATCTCGATCGGATTTATTGACCAATTTTTTGAGAATTTTGATTAAAGTTTTATTAGATGCTTCTGCTTGGCCATTACCCTGAGGATAATAAGGAATGGACCAACGATGTTGAATTTTATATTTTTGACATAAGTTTTTAACATCTTTATTTTTGAAACAAGTTCCATTATTTGAAATGAGATTGGCAGGAATTCCAAACCTACAAATAATTTGATTAAAAATAAACTTGGGTTCCAATGCAAGAAGCTAATGGCATAGCTTCAACCCACTTCATGAAATACTCAGTGGCAGTTATGATGAATTTGTGTCCATCGGATGACACAGGGTTGATTTTTCCAATGATGTCTAAGCCCCATTTTGAAAAGGGCCAAGGAGATGAAATAGCCTGCAGTTCTTGTGCAGGCACATGGACAAGGTCAGCGTGTTTCTGGAACTTGTCGCAATGTTGCACATAATTATGTGCATCATTTTCCATGGTAGGCCAAAAATATCCTATTCGAAGAAGTTTCTTAGCAATGGCACTACCACTAAAATGTCCCCCACAAGATCCATTGTGGGCTTCATTCAAAGCTGATCTATATTATTCTAGATTCAAACATCATAGTAAGATGCCTTCAAAAGATATTTTGTACAAGGTATTACCAATAATCACGAAGCGACTTGCTTGTCTATGTAATAACCTACGCTGGTTGCTAGTACAACCATCAAGGAAGGTTCCATGTTGCAGAAACTTAAATATATCAGTGTACCATGGTTCAGGAGTTGTTTCATTGATGAGAAACACATCCAAAGGTTCTAAGCATGATTTGCTTGAAGCGGGTTCCTGGAGTCGACAAATAATGATGGTAGCATATTCATCATCTAACTCTAAGGGTAAAAGAGATGCAGCTGTAGCCATAGCGTCATCCGCACGATTGCTAGTTCGAGGAATAGCTTCCAAAGTAACTTGATCAAACAAGGATAATAATTGCAAAACATATGTTTTATATGGGCGTAATTTATCATCTTTGGTCTGATAAACATCATTAATTTGGTTTATGACAAGTTGAGAGTCACCGAAAACCAATAAATTTTTAATTTTCATTGCCAAAGCAGCTCATAATTGAAGGATAAGAGCTTCATATTCAGCAGTGTTAGTGGTGCAAGCAAATGTTAATTTAAAGGACAAAGGTATAAGATGTTTCTGCAAAGATATTAAAATAATACCCGCACCAGCCCCACTCATGCATCGGGCTCCGTCAAATTATAGGGACCATTGCTCTGAATGGTCTACCTCTAGTTTAAGGCATTCATCAGGAAACTCAATGATGAGGGGATGAGTAGATTCTACGGGTGCAGCAGCTAATTGATCTGCTATGATTTGACCCTTAACAGACTTATGTCCTATGAATGTGAGTTCAAATTTGCTTAGCGCAAGAACCCATTTGGCTGTGTGACCAGATAAGTACAATCGACTCATGAGATATCGCAAAGGGTCGAATTTGGCAATAACATATGTTTTTTGACTGAGCATATAATGTCATAGTTTCTGTGTAGAAAATACGACTACTAGAAATAATTTCTCTAATATGGTATAGTGAGTTTCATAACTGATTAAGGTCCTGCTAATGTAATAATTAGCACGTTCTTTCTTCTCATCGTCCAACTGAGTTAACATAGCTCCTAAGGCATAATCAGAAGCAAAAATGTACAAGATAAATGGACGATCAGATCTAGGTGGGGAAAGTACTGGTGGTTTAAGGAGATATTGCTTAAGGAGTTCAAATGCTTCTTGGAATTCTTCGTCCCAATGAAAAGAGACATATTTCTTAAGAAGCTTAAGAAAGGGTCCAGTTTTGTCCGCCAACTTATCGATGAAGTGGCGAATAGCTTGAAGCTTACCTTGTAAACTTCGTAATTCCGATATATTGGTGGGTGCGGGAATATCTGTGATAGCCGTGATCTTGAGAGGGTCAATTTCAATGCCACGTAAAGAGACTATAACCCCTAATAATTTACCAAACTTAACTCTGAATATGCATTTGGCTAGATTTAGTCGGATAAGAGATTCCCTTAACCAATCAAATACTTTTCTCAAGTCATTTAAATGATCATCTTCTTGGATAGAATGAGCTGTAATATCATCTACATAATCATGTAGGATATCATGCATCATATCGTGAAAGATATAAGTCATAGCTCGTTGATAGGTTGCACCTGCATTCTTTAAGCCAAATGGCATAACTTTCCAACAAAAGGTTCCCCAAGGGGTAATAAAGGTTGTTTTAGCCTGATCTTCAAAAGCTATCCTGATCTGATTATAACCCGAAAATCCATCCATTAAGGATATCATTCCGCTTCTAGCAGTAAAGTCA
The DNA here is from genome assembly GCA_028583015.1 of Wollemia nobilis. NCBI lineage: Eukaryota > Viridiplantae > Streptophyta > Pinopsida > Araucariales > Araucariaceae > Wollemia > Wollemia nobilis. Next base: position 5,283,241 of record JAQPPZ010002068.1, read on the forward strand.
ATAATTTGATCCATGTTGGGAAGGGAAAAATCATCTTTAGGGCATGCAGCATTAATATCTCTGAAGTCTGTACAAACCCTAACTTTAGTGGCTTCTTTCTTAGTTACTGGAACTACATTGGAGATCCATTCAGCATAATCAATGGCTTGTATAAAAATGGCTTTCAACAGTTTTTCTAGTTCTCCTTTGACTAGTAAGGCCACTTTAGGATGCATTTTTCTAAGTTTTTGTTTAACAGGTTTAGCATCTGAATGGACTACTAGATGATGCATAACTATGGAAGGGTCCAAACCTGGCATGTCTTCATATGTCCAAGCAAAGACATCTTCATAGTCTTTAAGAAATGAAATGTATTTATCTTGTTTTTCTTGACTTAATTCTGATCCAATATTGATTATGTGAGGGTTATGTTTAGTTCCAATGTTAATTTTTATAACGTTTTCAACTTCCATATGTAAATCTCTCTCAAAATTAGGTGGGGCGGGTGAAACACCCAATTCTTGTAATTCTTCCAAGGTTAACTTGGATAATTTATCTTGAGGATTCGTAGCTTCAAGTTGGGCTATACTCAATATAGAGCCATCAAAATAAAATTCATTATATAATAATTCCTCAATGGAAACATCATGAAAGATATCTCCCTCCAACTCGTCGTCGGATTTGGCAATCATTTCAGGGTAAGCTATGGATAGCATATTTCAGGTAAAGGAATTATTCTTTGCACGCAAAGAATCTTGTGTATCCAGATAATCTTGGTAACATACAAGATGGTCATCATCCTCAAATGAGAAGGGTTGACCTTTACTAGAAAATAGGCCCACACCACAATGGGCAGGCCACGGTTCTACCTCAAAAGGTTCTTTCATACCATTTTGGAAAGGTCCCAAACCTTTCCCTTTATATCCCAATTTAAGCATTATGGGTTTAGCTTTAAGATACTCATTAGCAAAATAGCATCTAGCATATCCATCACAATGTGTCTTAATGTTTTTGGGTATTCTTCCCCAATCATATCCTTTATAAATAAAAGCACAACTCCCGACTTGGTAGATACTTCCCATAGGCTATGGGAGGCCCAAGGTACAAGGAGAGGATGGGAGTTTATTTAAAATAAGGGAAGTTTGCATGGCAGTGTTGGTTTCTTCTGATATAAGAATTTTAGATAAATTGGGTAAGAGCTCATCAGTGAGAGCATAAGAGGTAGAAGGAACATTTCCTACATCGTCGGATGTGGAAAAGATACCTATAGTGGATGTAGATGTTATAGGGATATTGATGGGTGAGTCTATAGGTATGGAAGATATAGTAGTAAAACAGGAAGCATTGGTTGTAATTTTGGGATCTTTTCGAGGTCCTAGTTTGGTTTGTTCAGAAGATGGTTGAGTTATATGTATACGTGTAGTTGAAAGAGTAGATGATGTTATGGGTGTGTGTTTCACATGTTTGGGCGGATGATGAGAATTAGGATGTGTGGATGATAGGGCAGGGCAGAATTGAACTCCAATAGGTTCTACCAAAGCACACATATCAAAGGGTCTAGGATCACCATGAATGGTGACCAACTGGTTTTTAAATTCGAATTTAACACACTGATGTAAAGTGGATGGAATCGCTCGCATCGCGTTGATCCAAGGGCGACCCAAAAGTATATTGTATGATGTAGGGCAATGTACAATAAACACGATCGTATCTAGGGTTCTAGGACCAACTTGCAAGGGTATAGTAATGACTCCACACGTTTCTTGTGCTTCGTCATTGAATGCTTTTATAATCATATCAGTTCTTTTCATTTTCTTCACTTCTAAACCCAAATCGTTGGTAGAAGTCAAAAGTGCATATGTTTAAAGATGAACCATTATCAATCAAGACTCGCTTAATGGCTACATCTCCAATTAGGGCAGTAATATATAAGGGGTTATCCTTATGTAAACTATGTTGTGGGATATCTCTATCTCGAAAGTCAATACAATCGACTTCTTGAGTTATGATAGTATTGGACATGGCTTTAGGTTGAATATTTTGTGGTACCATCATTTGGCTTAATGTGAGCATTAATTCATCCCTATGGGTAGGAGAAGATCTTAATAGGTCCAAAAGGGAAATTCTAGCTATAGTATTGGATAATTGTTCATTAATATTATAAGGAGGCTTAGTTTGAACATTAGGCGCATAATTCCCTTTATTGGGATTTTTCAAAACAAATGGAGCTGATCCATCATTCTGAGTTTGGTCTTGTTGAGAGTTTTGAGCCTGTTGTCTAGTAACGGCTCCGATGGTTCCTACAATATTATTTTGCAAGTGATGAATAGGTCTTGGTCTAGAATTTATGGCTTGCTCATTAGAAAGTATTTGGTGAGAAGATGGTCTACTAGTGACTCTTCTAGGAAATGGTTCTTCTGGAACCATAGAACTTGTGATAGGTTGAATAGGATCTGATTCATCTTCAGAACTATTTGATTGATTTGAGGTTATTTCCATGTCACTTTTAGTCTCATATTCGATGTCACTAAGATCAAGCATCCAAATATTATGTAGAGGTCTAGTCGTAGCTATGGATAAAGTTGTGTCAAATATTTGAGGATCGTGAATAGGTAATTGTCCACTGATAGTCCCTACATATCGGGTAGGAGGGGGAACATTATGATGCTCAATTTGATTAGCCACCTCTTTACCATGCTTTGGTAAATGATGTTGAAATATGTCCAATGATTGATTGGTATTCTGATTCTGATTTTGGGGAATGTTCTTTTGAGCATTATTAGAAGGATTTTGTTTAGGTTGAAAGGCTTGCACCTCCATCTCATTATTATCAATCAGGTCTTGTATTTTATTCTTTAATATTTTACAAGATTTGGTAGCGTGTCCAGGTCCTCTATGAAAATCACAATGTAAATCAGCTCTGTATCCGGGTATGGTTGGATCAGGTTCCCGGATAGTTGGTAATTTGATCAAACCCCGTGCTAGTAATTGCGGTAGAATGGTTGATAAAGGTTGATTTAACCTAGTAAATTCTTGGGGTGGTTTATCAGGAGGTTTCAATATAAACTTCTTTGTTGTTTTCACAGTATTAACATTGGCAATGTTTCTGCTATCAGTGACTTCGTCACCCACAACTTGTTTATTTTTATATTGATTTCTGGATGTTTTCTCATCATCTTTCTTTTTGAGCTGACCTCTTCTAATAAGAGCATCTTCCACCCTTCGAGATAAATCTATAGCTTGATCGAAGGTGGTCAAGGTAGCAATTGATAATTCATAGGATAGTTGTTCTTGTAAATTATTGATAAAAATATCCAACATTTCTCGATAAGGTAACACAAAGTGTAATTTTCCTATCAACTGACTCCATCGAGCTAAGAAGTCAGCAAAACACTCATATTTGTCTTGTTTTAGGTTGTACAAATCTTTAATGGTTACATGCCTTTCGATATAGGCACTAAATTGATGCACAAAATATTTTGCGGTCTCTTTGAAATTTCTCAAATAATGAGTGGGTAGTTGATAATACCACTCCAATGCCATCCCCCCTAAGATTTTTGGGAACATTTTTAGTAATAACAAGTCATCATGTGATATGTCATGACATGCTATCCTAAACATATGAAGATGCTCTATGGGATCTTCAGTTCCTTTATATATAGGTAGGACAGGCATAGGAAAGTGTTTGGGATATGGTTGTGCTACAACTATAGGGTCTAGAGGTTGACTACACATCTCTTGATAATTGTACGAGGGACGGTAGGGATCTATCTGGTCCATGCGAGAGACTAACTATTTCACCATGGCTTCTAGATTACCAGTTTTTCCACCATATTGGTTTGGTGGTACATGAGTATGGGACTTGTGAGCATAGGAAGGCGGGACATAAGGATTAGATGCTATATTGTTGTTATGCAAATGGTTGGTAGGAAGAGTATTATGAAGAAGATTTGGTGTAGTATTATGTTGTATCCCAGATTGTTGGAAATTGGTATTTGGTTTTGTTTTAGGCTTTTGTTGATTTGAGGTATATTGATCAATAGCTTGGCAAAATAGAGTAGTGAATGAAGGTTTCTTTTGTGTGGGAATAACCCTTGGCTTGGTAATAGGCACTCTAGGTGGTTGGGTAACCTATTGTTGTTGCATGTTCTAGATTATAGTAGCCATGTCCAAATTGGACGGTCCAACTTGATCACTCTCTTGATCAACGAAGGACAAAGGATTAGTGTGTGTGTGTGATATATATCTTCTAGGGTTGCTTGAGTGTCACTAATTTGATCTTTATCCATATGAACTGCTTTATTAAGAGTGCCAATATTAGTATTGAGGAATTTCCAAAAATGTTTCATGTTTTCAAAAGTAATAGCTCCTTCTGGAGTTATTTTAGGAGATGAGGATCCTTCCTCTCTATCATTTTATTTTTGTTCATTTGCATCCACAAATTCTTCTTCTTATTGGTTTAAGGTTCCTTCTTCCTGAATTGGGTCTTCAGGAAGAACATCTGGGTTATTTTCTGGTTTTCTTAACCAATCTTCTTCTACTTTAATTTGTTTTCCATTCCTGAGTCTAGTCATTATGTCTAAATTTAGATTTTAGCAAATATATATTAATATATTTGCAATAGATCTTGGGAGGTATATATTTTAATTATATACCTACTATAATGCTTAAAAGAAAATGTTTTGATTTTTTTATTATGATTTTCGTTTTGTTTTTTTTTGTTTTTGTTTTTATGATTATAAAGGCAATAAACAGCACACTAAATACAAGAAATAACAATAATAAAATAATAGCTTAGTTTTCTATAAATAGTTTATAGATATCATTGATAGGATCAAGTTCATCAGGAGTCATAAAATGCTCCTCTTCAAATTGGAAATGGTTTTTCAAGAACTTGATAAAATGTGCTATAGTGATATTATCTGTTTCAGATTTTGTTTTGTAAAAATAAATCTCATGACAATACTCTCGATATAACACAACTCTGGGAACTCTATTCCATCTTTGTCTATCTGTAAGAACAACCTCTTGGTCCTCTATACGAGACAAAAATTTATGTACTACAACTGCATTATCGAGGTATTCCTCAAAGGTATACAACTCAAAAGACACAAGGGCTCTTTTATCTGCTAACCACCTATGGCAAGCTCTTTGAAGTTCATGATACAAAATCACTTGATCGGGATCCAGGATTCTATCTAGGAAAAACCTCTTGATTTGCCTAAGTTCGGTTGCTCTAGATGAAATGAGATTCAATCTCCTATCAAGTTCATCCCACAAAGGTTGAACCCTACTTGTTTGAGGTACTCTAAGCACAGAAGTAATCTCTATAGATGCTAGTTGGTTTTCAACATTAATGGTGACAACTCGTCTTTTATTATAGTCTACCATCTAAATATGATGTGCAATTTTTTAATTCTAAATGCATTTATGTTTTGCCCTTTTTTTTTGTTCTTATTTTTATTTTCAAAAGATTTTTGTTTTCAAAAGGTTTTTGTTTCACGTCGGGTTCACCAAAATGTATTGCTCCAAATTTTTCGCATCCTTACCTTTAGGCTATAGGATCCATGCCCAGAAGGGGAATGTGAAAAGGATGGGACAATACCTCGGACTGAGAGGCTCTTTGAAGGTCCCGCCTCTCGAGGGAGGGGTATAAGGGTGAATTTTTGATGGATGGTGGGTTCACCAAGAAACTTTTGGATGGCAGTTTCCACGCCTAGGTTGACAGTGAGTTTGATGTGTTCATTTTGTGCTTTAATCATTCAACTCCTAGGTTTGGCCAAGATGAATCTAAACTATTCTATATGTCAATGCTAATTTAAATGAATACAAAAAATAGGAATGAATGCTAATAACAGAGAATATGCTAATTCAAATGTGCCATACCTGATTTCGGATGTTTGATGAAGATTCTGAGTCTTGTAGCAGTTCAGATCACCTCAATTCGTATGTAATCATCTGATATTTCATAGGATCGTCCCAAATCATAGAAGTTCGTCTAAAATCGGACAAAATCATCTAAAATTTGATGAATTCGTCAAAAGAATTTGTCAAAAACCTGCAATCACAAAAATAGACACAAAATACCAAATATGCAAGTATAGAAGCAAAGGAGAATGGTAGAAATAATAGCAAACATGCCTAAATAATGGATTCCAATAACAAATAAGGAAATGCAATAGATTTAATGATTGATTTTAACTTTATCATGCGGTTATGCTAAATGAGGTGAACTCCAAGATGCAAAAACATAATAATTTAAGACAGTGCAAAAATGCAATAGGAAAAATGCAAAGAAAGCTAAGGAAACGCAAACTCTAGACTCTGATTGCCCCCAATCTGGACTACAGTCAGGATCACCTCCAATCGTATGAGATCGTCTGCTCTCCTCGACAAAATCATCTATAATCGTCCGAGATTGTCCACGACGATCTGAGATAGCTTCCACTAAAAAATAGTAGAGTTCCTGCAAGAAAATGCAAAGTACAGAACACAGATAGTAGTGCGAGGGAATAAAGAACTAAATCTGCAAAGAAATCCGTCAGCTAAGGGGTTTAGGGGGTTCAAGGGGGATAAACTAGAAAAATCCTAGTTTATATAGGATTAGGAAGAGGTTAGGAGGTTGGGGATCATCCCAATCTGGAAGATCTCCAACAGGGAAATCTCCAACTACGTAGACGCGTTTCTACCCAAGTTGGAGAGGCTATTGAAATAGAAGCTAATTATGAAAATTTGGTTTTGGGACGAAATCGTCTAGACGTTCTTTTCCAGACGAATTCGTCGGATCGAGGATGATTTCATCTAATCTGCGACGATATCATCCAATGGTCAAAACAAATCCTAAAAATGGCACGAAAAATGGGGAAAGCGGGTAACAGGTGGTTTAACAGGCAATTTGGAGTTTAAAATTCAAATTTTTATCTTTTATCTTTTTACTAAGGTTTTAACCGTGCCAATTTTAGGGTGCTACACTATCATCCAAGACAAAAAGGAGAATTCATCCAAGAAATCGGTCCCCATCAAGGGTACGTCTACTAAAGCACTAATGCTGGTCTCTCGGGTCACAAATTTTCCCAATCTATCAGATCGTGGGCATATTCAATAAATTTAGGATCTTCTCAAGGCCCTCGAGTGAGTGGCCAAGACCATATCTTCTTTTTGGGTGCAGTCGGATGCCCTCCTCGAGCAATACAAGGAACAATATGAAATCCTTGAGGAATTCAAGAACTTGGTGGGAGATAGAATCGTTGATAATGGTTGGGGGTAGAACAATGCAAATGTCTAATCGAGCTTTGTTTTGTGTTGGCTTCGGATGGTTGGGTTTTTTTGTTTTTGCCCTTGCATTGGTACTTTTTCTAGGTCTTCTATTTCTGCCCCTGCGTGGGCTTGTTCATGGTTCTATTTTTGGTTTTTCTATTTTTTTTCTCCTTAAGTTTGGTAGGATCATCCTGGTCCCTCAACCAGGATTGGAGCTCCTGTTTCTTTTTGCCTCTATGGAGCTTTTTGTAATGTTTCACTCTATGTAAAAGGTTACGAGACCCTTTCAAAACCCCTTTTTACCAATAAAAAAACATGCTATATATATGCCAAGGGATTTTGATATTGTATTTAATATTACACCATAAATTCAAGCCTTTGTTAAAAATTGAACTATTCCTTAAACTATTTGTAAAGTTAATTTATAAATACAAATTCCCTTGTATTATTCCTACCTTGTCTTAGCATGGATTTATTATCACAGATAAGTCTTTCATGTATATTCAAATCTAGTAATCAAGGGGCTAGCACCTTTTTTTTGCACTTGACACTTTCCATGATGAATACCATGTCTATGAACATTCTACAAGAGAGGCACTAATATAATTCCAACTATAGACACCAAAAACATGTCATTTTATATCTCCTAAAAATCCAAATTTTGATTAATCATGCAAATTTCCAATTTCTTCTAATTTTCTCCCAAAACCCTCAAAATCTCTAATTCTCTCTAATTTCTTCCAATTTCCCTTTAGTTTTTCCAAATTATTCTAATTTCCTCTAATTTATTTCTAATTTCTCCAATATCTCTCAATTTCTTTCTAATTCCTCCAATTTCTAATAATGCCTCCCTAAATTCTTCAAATTCTCCTAATTCCTCTAAATCCTGCTAATCCACTCTAAACTCTTCTAATTTCCTCTAAAATCCCTAAACTCTCTCTAAAGTCCCCTAAGCACCCTAAAAATCCCTCCTTAATTCCTTTAATTATTCAAATTCCTCAAAATCCTCATAAATTCCTCTAAATCCATTCTAATTTTCTATAATTCCCCTTTAATCCTTTCTAATTCATTTAATTCTCCTAATTCATGTTAAAACTCCTCTAATCCCTATTAATTTCCTCCCTAATTTCCCAAGTCCTCAAATTTCTCATAATCCTTTTTATTCCTCAAATCCCCTAATCAAGCCATTAACCATGTCCTAATTACTTCCTAATCTCCAATCCAATCCCAAGAAGAATTTGTGTTAAATTCACCAAATCCCTCGGGGAATGCATAATGAATTTTAAATTCTAAAACAAATCCCCATAAATCCCAATCTTCCCTCAAGTCCCCACAAAATCCTCTAGAAATTCCCCCCATTAAATTCCCAAATCCCCCTACATCTTCCTTCCCCTTTTCTAAGAATTTAAAATTCACCCAAATCCCAAAGTCAAAGCCCCTCATAAATCCCTAAGTACTTTCACATCCCCCCATGCACCTTTTAGGAATTTAAAATTCCTCCACCTTATCCTAGGCATACACATCCCTATGCATCCATTTAATCCCTAAGTACCTTCACATCTCCCCATATCCCCTTTTAAGAATTTTAAAATATCACACATCCCCCCATGTGTCCTTTTTGAAATTTAAAATTGCCTCACATCTCTCTAGGCTCCCACCTCCCCATGCAAATTAATGGTGCACATTATCCTAAGGAGAATTCTCTTTTTTTTTTTTTTCCCCACTTGCCACCTAGATGCCACCTAATTCCAAGTCATTTCCTTGTCACCACCCCTTCCCTCTCGTCAAAATCTATAAATCCCTTGTCTTTTCCTTCATTTGCATGGAGATTAAAATTCATAAGCCAAAACTCTACCAAAATTGTTCTAGGTAAAACAAGTGTGTTTGAAAGGTTTTTTAGCATTTTCATATGCTTTTATGACTTTTAATCAAGTCTTTTTTTGTTGCATTTGTGTTACCATTTGTTATGGATTTTGGCCTCATCTAGAGAGGCCCAATAGATGCTACTGACAACCTTTTTTGTAGGTTTGTGTGTAGATGTTTGGATATAATAAAATCTTGGAAGGTCAAGCAGCAAGACTCAAAAACCCTCCCAACAACTTGAGTGTGGCCAAAGGAAAAACTTTTTGTAGCACCATAAACTTGTATAAAAGGAACCCTCCGTCTTGGAGGTCATGTTGTAACTAAAAGTTTATTTTGTAACTCATAGACTTCTTTTGTAATGAAACATCTTGTTGTTTTCATGGCATGGTGTTTTTCCTTGGTTACATAAATGGTGATCAAAATGGGACTCCCAAACCAAAGTCAGCATCCTTTTCATCCCTATATCATGAAGAATTAAACATCTCATTTCCACAATCCTCTTCCAATGACCCCTTCCTTCTTCAATCTACTCCTCTTTGTCAATTTGCCTCTTTCACCCATCTATATCTTGCACATACCTTCCACTTGAATTCACACACCCCATCACACATCCTCTTATGACTTGATTAGAATGACACTACCCTAATTATTGTTGTCATGAATTTGATCAATACCCAACACCTAGTCTTGGAATCAGCATCTATCCCAAAACCTTGTCAAATACTACCATTAGTCACCCTTGCTTTCATTGTTTCTAATATCAAAGCTTAGTTGTTAGTATTAACCACCCTTTTATGTTGGGGTAAAAGTAGATTCCTCTAATCATCATTATTCCTTGTCTGTTGGGACAAAATCAGACTCATCCAATCATAATTAACATAGGTTTAGAATAGGTTTCAATTCAATCAAATGGCCTCAACAAGTTGTTAATGGCAAGGTTCAAATCTATTCAACCCTTCCATCACTGGTCCATTCTACATTGATCATAATTCATGATAATATCAAGTCTCCTCAAGTGTCATTTCAATCCCCTTGCATCCATAATTGACCATTGTTATTCTTCCATCACTCACCAATTCCACCCTACCTTCTTTTCCTCCTCACCTCTTTCAGTTCCTTCCCCTCTCTTTCTATTTCAGGTTCCAAAGCATTGTTGTACGATCATTGCTTCGAGTGGCCATGTACCGATGGTTGGTTCCTTTTTATCCCTTTCCCTATCTCTCTCCTTCTTCTATTTCTCCCTTTCCTCTCCTCTTCTTTCCCATTTCTCTTTTCCTTCTTCAACCTTCCTTATTTTATCATTTCTCTACCCCTCTTAAAATCATCACTATCTTGGGGGAGTCCATCCTTTCCAAAGCTCTCCTCTAGTATGGGGGAGTCATCCATCCTTCAAAATAAATTTTATGACTAGGGGATTCCATCCTCTAGTTTGTCCTCCTTCTACCTTCCCCTTGGTCTAGGATGTACAAAATGTCCTTTCCTCCCTTCATCATTCTTCATTTTCATCCCACCATTCTTCAATATCCTTTATCCAACCTCAATTCATTTCTATTGCCCCATTCATAACCATTGATTCTTGATTAGTAGGGGTCGCCTCTCCTTCCATCCAATTTTGTGCCTAAGGGAGTTCACTCCCTCCATGACATCAATATCATCACCTTACATCCATTCATTGCATTGATCCACCTCACTCATCCATTATCGTCCTACATACAATTTTTGACATGCTAATTCGATCTCCTTTTTAGTTTTGTGTGTGTCTCCTAATTTTGATTGGTATAATTAATCAATAACATCAAACAGGTGTACTATTGTATCCATTCATGTCTCTCATGTTTTATTTTTTCCCTCTTTGTCCATCATGTCATGTTTGGTCATGTGTCATGTTGTCTTGTCCATTGTCTTATGCACTCATTATCCCTCTCTCGTTTGTTTGTCATATGTCCTACTTGTTAGTAAGGAGTTGATTGTGGAAACTTAGTAGTTTAAGGAAGATGGTGAATATCTTTTTTAATAAGTTATGTGTGGCTTCTATTGGGGGCCACTCCATTACAAAAACAAAACATTACATTGCTCTCATTACATTTCTAGCAAGTTAATTAAAGCATACCCATCTTTGTCTTTCTATCAAATATATTATTCATCTTTGCTTACTACAGTGGTAATAGCTTTATCCTCTCTTTGAGAGGTCCAAGGTTCAAACCCCACTCAATATGAGGGTATCGAGACCCCTCATAAAAACATATGTAAACTAATTTAAAAAAAATGGTTGCAAGTTTACTATAGTGGTAAGGGCTTTGGCCTCTCTTTGAGAGGTCCAAGGTTCAAACCCCACTTAGTATGAGGGGACCAGGACCCCTGGCCTCTCTTTGGGAGGTTCAAGGTTCAAACCCCACTCAATATGAGGGGACTATGAACCCTCATAAAAAACTATGTAAACTCATTAAATAAAGGCTACAAGCTTACTGTAGTGGTAAGGGATTTGGCCTCTCTTTGAGAGGTCCAAGGTTCAAACCCCACTCAATATGAAGGAACCAAGACCCCTCATAAAAACCTGTGTAAACTCATTGAATAAAATATGGTTTAAGTGACCTAACAACAATTGTAATATTTGAGTATTTAAATAAAAATGGCATCTAATAAAAACTATATATGATTTATTAAAAAAACTAGGTCAAATATTTATTATAAATCTATTTTCATTGTCCCTAAGGGTTAGGTGGATTGGTAAGTGCTTGTCTGGCCAGGCACTTACCAAGAAGACACCTCGATTCAAACCTCGGGGGCATCCTATTTTTGCAAAGGTAGTAGTATGATCTGATTCCTTTAAGTGTGCACCAGACCAACGATGACATGCACTTACCAAGAAAACATTTAGATTCAAACCTCAGGGGCATCCTATTTTTGCAAAGGTAGTAAGTAGTCTGATTTGAATCCTTTGAGTGTGTGTCAAACCAACGATGACGGTACGAATCTCGAACGACCAATGGTTTCCTTTACGTCGGTTCAATAATAACGAAGCAAAATAAGTTTGGTGGAAGTAGCTTCTCTAATTTTTGAACCCTACACTTATCAGTTACTAAAATAATGCGGTTATGACCAACTCTCCTATGTAACCAAAAAAATCAATTTTTCATTGATCTCTTCAAAAATAATATTTAAATATAAAATTTAAATGATTGTTTGAAAGCTTTTGACAAAATATATAAATTGTTAACGAGAGATACCTCGTTCAATTAATTCTTCTCCAAGTAACTAATCTCCTTTGAAGAAATCTCTAGAGCGTTGAATCTCAAACCTTCGAGAATGGAGATTTTTTAAAGTAAGTCAAAATGAACTTGTTAAGCATGATTATGTCACTCCATATGTCAATTTGAAAAGAACTTTACATGACATTACCTACGTAATATAATATAAAAATTTCAGCTTTCAAAGTCAAAGATCATGTGAATTATGTTTTAATAATCATGTTAGTTGTTGTTAAATAGAGCCTACCCAACATAAATAAATAAATTGAAAATACAATCATTTGATTTAGAGGTGGTGATGTGCATGAAACCATTTATAACCATGTCAAATCGTATTTCTTGCTATTACTAAATACTGACCATCACCATCCATTTGAGATTTAATTAATTAATTTGAAGTTATAATTTACTCATGCATCTTTTTCCTTAAATGGATATTACCTAGGCAAAACCTTCATCGCCATGAAATCCCTCTTTGCAATGCATACGGGTTAGTTTGTATCTTCAAAGTCAATGAAAAAATATATTAAAACATAAGGTTAAGGTTAAATTAGAACAATATGTATTTAAAAACATTAATGAGATATAGAACTATGTCTAAACGTCAAAAGGTCAAATAATTAGTAAATTTAAAATTGAATCAAATAAGTAGGGATTGATTTGAAAGTATTCTCATTTCGAATTTTCCTTCAAAAGTTTTTTTTTCATCATCTTTTTTATAGATAAAATAATGTATGGTAGTCTATAGTTTAGTAATAGATATGCCTTTTATTTAAGATCATGGAGTGAGCATTTTTTTTTCTTTTAAAGATTTTTTTTTCTCATCATCTCTTTCAAAGATAAAATAATGCATGGTGGTTTATAGTTTAGGGATAGAGATGTCCTTTATTTAATACCATGGAGTGAGAATTTTTTTGTCAAGACAAAATCTATAAAAAAAACTTATGATGTAGGTTAGGATTTTTGGACTTCCATATCAACTTATTAATAATGATGTTTTGAAGAATATTAGAAATACCCTAAAAAAATTCATCAATGAGGGACCAACTACTAAGGAGATACTTGAAAATATGTTGCTACAAATATTTAAAATCCTTTGATTCTATTAATATTAAATCTAAATCAAAAGAATGAGATTAACAAGTGGATTGTGAAAATGTTGCATAAACACATGGAAAGATATTGCAAAGTGAAAATGATGAAGAAAAATATAATTTTGGATAAGACAAACTTGAATATGAAGCAAGGAAATCATATTTTAAGAGAAGTTGGATTAGATCAAGGATTTTCTGCTCCAAAAAAGAGGTAAAGAAATCCAATTTACAATATCATATAGAAAAGGCCACCATAGTTCACTAAGATCAATTTTAAAAAGAAACAAAAATGGATGTAAGAGGTGAGAAAGTGTAATGTGCAAGTTTAAATTCAAAAGGACTTAAAGGTGCAAATGAAGTTTTTTTTATGTTGGTAAAAATTTATTGAATCAATGAACCATACAAGAAACAGAGAATCCCAAAACAATAATCCTTACAAGGGCCAGAAGAGACCCCAAAACCACCAAGCACCCGACCAAAAGACACCCAACAAACAACAACCTCAACCAGGTATATCCGTAGCAAGCAAATTAGCAAGATGACGAGAACAATCCAATGGAATTTGATCTCATTCCCTAACATTCCAGTCTTCCTGAAACTCAGAAGCCTATTTTGCCAAGCAATCAGCCGCACTGTTCCATTCCCTAGAAATATGAACAAAGGAAATAAACTCCATATGTCAATAAATTTGAATGATCTGTTGAGCCACTAACGTCAGCTACCAATAAAAATTAGAAATATTATGAGTCTTCAAAAAATTAATAATAATCTAAGAGTTCGACTCACATATTATCTTTAATCATCACAAAGCATAACCTTTTTGCAAAGCAAAATGAATAGCAAGGGCCTCCATATAATTATTAGTTTGCTTACCCTTATAACAGGAGAAAATGAAAAGAGTTGTACCACTACTATCTCTCCCAATACCACCAATACCTGCATACCCAGGATTCCCTTTGGAAGAGCCACCAGTATTAATCTTAAACACCCCTCGAGGTGAAGGATGCCATCTGCCATCTCTCTGCACTTTTTTATTGAGGCCTCTCCTCCCAAATGATAAAGAAGGACGAGGTCCATTCTCCACTAAACCCAAGTCCCGCATCATCAAAATCTCATACTACTCCAAAGGAAGATTGATCTGACATTTAGAAGAAACATTTTCTTAGATCATACCAATAATCCTCTGCCAAATTTAATAAACAGTTAACTTTCTTCCTTGAAAAATTCTTTGATTTCTTTCAAGCCAAATCTGCCATATAATACATGAGGGCCCAATACTCCATGCAACCTGAAGAAAAAAAGCCTTAGCAGGAGGTCTTACTAAACTACTCCATAACTCAACAAGATAAGAGGTATGAGAACAAGATTATTTCTACACCCTCCACCAAATATGCCAAATTTCCCATGCAAACGAACATTATAAGAGCAAATGCCCTAAAAATTCATCACTATTATCACAAAGGAAAAAATGAAGGGCCTTGAAAATATCTCTTTGGGATATTATCCCAGGCAAGACATCTATTCCTAGTAGCCAACCATAAATGGAAATTGCATTTGGGCTAGAAAAACTTAGTCCAAACCTATTTCCACCAAGGAACCTCCTCATCTCCAAAATACTGCCTATCTAAAACACAGTAACCAGAAGTCACTAAGAAAACCTCTCTAGGATCCGGACTCAAAGCTAAAACATCATCATCATATAAAGAAGAGCACTCCCTAGTAGCCAAAATATGAGGCAACTCTTCTCTATCCTGAACAGAGCCACCTATTGGCCAATCTCTAGGATATTTCCACTTAACTACCTCCACCTGCCCAACTCTTTTGGAAATTTTATAATCCATCACCATGTACCAACCAGCAACCAAGAAATAATTACATATCTCTTGAAGATGAGAAAACATAGATAAAATTATAGGGAATCCATCCCAAGAATCATTCCAGAAAAGAGCCTTCGAGCCTTTGAGATAAATTCATAACAATCCTTGCTTAACAAGAGTTGCCCCCTTCTTAAGGGCGTTCCAGATCAAAATACCTTTACCAGCTAAACTGTATCTAGGTATCTCATAGCCCTCAAACCCATTAAGATACTTAAAGGAAATAATTTTATCCCAAGCATGATCTTGAAAAATTCACCATCTCCAATAAAGCTTGGTCGCCAATGCCTAACCAGAAAGAGAATTCAAATGAAGACCCAAACCACCTTCATGTTTTGGTCTACAAATAGTCTCCCACTTAACCAGGCTCCATTTTGAAGACTCCAAATTTCCATCCCATAAAACAAAAGGAATTAAATTCAAAGGAAGTTTTAATTTAAAAGTACAAAGAAATTAAAACAAGTTGTGTTGTAATGATATTAGCCTAAAACTTATAGGCTATGAGATCAATACCAAATATTATGTGTAATTATAAAGATTAAATGATTCTATGTTGATAAACCCAAAGTTTGAATTTATTAAGTATTAGATATTTACTAAATATAATATTTAAAGATCAAATTTAAAGAAGGTTGTCATAGACTCATATGACCTAGTTAAAGTTTATTTTCTAAATATATGTAATATATAAAATGGTACTCAATCTTTGAATGAAAATTAGAAAATAATAGATTGAATTCTTAAACTTGCAGTATAAGTTAAGAATTAAAATTTCAATCATAATTTTTGGGTGGCTCAACTCATCTACTTTGTCGATTGACTAGGTCCTTATATGTAAGTAAACAAGTAATTCATGCTTGGTATGAAAAGATTCACTTTTTTTCTTAGTTGTGGGTTTTAGTACTATAAGGCTAAATATGATGTTTACATAAAATATTAGGATGGGAATACTTTGATGATTGTTCTTTATATTTATAATCTTCTATTTATTAGGAGCTCTTTTCCTTGATTTAGGACATGAAATCACATCTTTGTTTCACTTTGGAGATTGAAAATTATGGGATTTTACACTACTTTTAGGGGATTCAAATTAATTAGATAGATTTTGGTATCACCTTTCCATAGCCTAAGTATGCATCAGATCTCTTTCAAGATTTTTGGATTGAGGATTGCAAGTCCACTCAGACTCCTTCCATTTTAGGTCTATATATTTGGGCTAATTGTATAACTCCTTTGGTGGGTGATACTTTGTATCAATCTCTTATGGATGTACTTATTTATCTCACTCACACATGACCTAGTATAGATTTTGTTATCAAATATCATTCTAGGTACATGTAGACCAATCAAGAGAGTCACTAGACTATCACCAAGAGGATTTTTAAGTAGATATAAAGGACTTATTTGATGGGTATTCATTAGTTTATTGGTTCCTCTCTAATTCTAATAGGATTTTCATATGTTTATTGGGTCATTGATTTGGATGAGTGACAATCCACCATAGGCTATTTGGAATTTAGCCTAGTTTCTTGGTGTTCTAGATGCCAATCTATCACATGTTAGTCTTTTAAAAATGCTGAAAACTATGTTGCCAATGAGAAAGTTAAACATCTTTGGTGGATGATCATAATTTTGAAGGAGTTTTGCATTCCTCAAAATTTTCCAATCACACTTCAATTTGATAATTAGAGCACCAACTAGCCTATTCACAATCCAATACTTCATTAGTGGACTAAGCAAATTATGATTTAGATGTCCTTTGTGACATGGCTTCATACACATGGGATACTTGATCCTAGATTTGTGCCTTAAATACAATAGACAATGGATATCATGCCTCGGGTCATGCCCAAGGTTACTTTTGTGTGCATGCAAGAGCTATTTGGTGTGGAGAGTGTCCCATAAGAGAGATGACAAAGAAGGATCTCTTTCCATGTTCCACATATAACTTAAGTAGGAATGTTGAAATATAATATTTTTAAGCTTCTCTTGAGACCATGGTTGAATTTTGTATTGTATTATACATAGTATCTCTTTGGTCCCTTGTAAACCTTGAAAATTCATTTTTGTAATATTTTATTATTTGAATCCTAAAGGTCAATTTCTTAATTCTTAATTCTTATTTCAAATCCTGTAACTAAGTTATTACTACCTCTTTTTCCAAATTTGAGACTTCCACTGATGAGCACCATATCTGTAGATATTTTACAAAAGAGGCAGTAATATGGTTCCAAACTTGGGCATGATATTGACATATATTGTAAAAATTGTATTATTCCTTTCAAGCCATTAATTCCAAGAAATAATGGTAGGGCCAATCCTCCACAAAATATATAATATTTTAGCTTTGAAATAAGTAATCCAATATTTCATCAACTTTGTCAATGTTGATGGAGCTATCCAATATACTTTTATTAAAAAAAACTCAAACAGTTTTAGCAAAGGTACATTGAAGAAGTAAATGGTTTGATGTTTCTAAATCCTTATCACACAAGGCACATCTAAAGTTCCATGATATCATCTTCTCTATAAACTCTCTCCTTTAAGAGTCTTACTCTGAACTTCTAACCAAATAAATTTTGAGGCCTTAAGGAGAGCCTCTAGTGACCGAACATTATTCTAAGGAAAATATTTGGGAGGAGGAAATTTTGATTGCTCTAAATCCTCATATCCCAAAGTAATAGAGTATCCACCATCCTTTGATGGATTCCAAAACCAACACATCCTTTTGTGTAAATAAAACTCTTGAAGAATCTTTTGAAGTTCATATTCAATTTATTTTTCTTCTCCTTCAAATAGGTTACTAATAGAAATCCATGATCTAGATTTGTTGCTAAAACTAATATAGTCTTTGACCTTTGGATATTTACAGGCTAGGCATGTTTGAGCCAATGGTTTCCATTTTGAGTCAGAGATAAGAAGATAATGCTTCAACCAATAATCAGATCAAAAATAAAATTTGCATAATTTTCCTCATTGACTAACCATCTAATATATTTCTTTATCACTTGAAAACCATCTGATATAAATTTCCATATTGACAATCCTTTGGGTAGGGTTCTTTCTTAAATAATTTTATTGCATCAAGAGAACCTATATATTTTTAAAGTAATATTTTTACTCAGCTTATTTCTTGATCTCTAAATAATCTCCACCCAAGATTTGTCCCTAATGCCAAACTCATAAGTCTACAATTCCTCAAGTCTACTTCTCCAAAATTCTTTTTGTTGCAAACCCTGTCCCACATACAAAGAGGAAACCTAAATTTTCTCTCACAAGCTTTTCAAAGAAAATATTCTTGAATTTTATCAACTTTTGAAGCTATACCCACTTAGAATGTTGAAAGTGACATCATATATATATAGGTATGAATGACAATGTATTAGCTATGAGTTATAGCCTTCTCGCCATAGTTAAGAACTTAACTTTCCAACTTGCCAAACAAGAGATCCAAAGCTTATTTTTATTTTATTTATGAGACAAAGGAATACTCAAGTAGGTTGATGGAAATTTTTCAATTGTAAACCCTAAAATATTCACAGTAAATTGTTGTAAATCTAGGATAGTGTTAATAAAAAAATCCTAGATTTTGTAGTATTAACCAATTGTCTAGTAGTCTTCTCATAGAATGATAATATTAATTTAAATTCAATGGCCTCACTAACTGAGGGATGGTCCAACAGAGAAGTAAAATATTTTTGAAGCTATACCCACTTAGAATCTTGAAATTGACATCATATAAATAGGGATTAATTACAATGTAGTCTCTATGAGTTATAGCCTTCTCGTCATAATTAAGAACTTAAATTTCCAACCTTCCAAACAAGATTTTGTTCTATCCAAACAAGGTATCCAAAACTCATTTTTATTTCCTTAATGAGACAAAGGAATACCCAAGTAGGTTGATCGAAAATTTTCAATTTTAAACTCTAAAATATTCATAATAAATTGTTGTAAATCTAGGATAATGTTAATGAAAAATTCTATATTTCGTAATATTAACCAATTGTCTAGTAGTCTTGTCATAGTATGATAATATTAATTTAATTTCCATGGCCTCACTAACTGAGGTATGGCCCAATAGAGAAGTACCATCAACAAATTGGAGATGATATTCAAAGGGATCATTTTTTTCAAATTGAATACCTTTGATTTTTTCTTCTATTTTTATCTATAAGAAAGCTCTCCCTAATGCCCCTACAAGAATAATGAATAAACAAGGAGATCTAGATCACCTTTATAGGGTCCACAAGATAACTTAAAGTAACCAATAGGAGAGCCATTGATCAAAATAGAATATTTCACAATGTTATTCATACAAACTATAATCAAAACCAAACATTTTTTAATATATCATGTAGAAAATTCCAAGCAACTCTATCAAATGCTTTTTTTGTATCTAATTTCATAAGCATAGCTAGTTTTTTCTTAGAATTAAGAGAATGTATGGCCTCCTATGCAATGATTATATCATCAAGAATTTGTTTACCACAAACAAAATCACCTTGTTTCTATGAGATAACACAATTTAGAATACCTTTCAACCTATTTGCCATAATTTTTGAAATGATCTTATAAATTATATTACAAAGGATTTTTAGATGAAATTTATCAAAATATTTTCTCACCTTCCTTTGGAACCAACATAATAAAAATTGAATTGATCTCACTTATTATAGCATTCCTTTTTTGGGCCTCTTCAACTACAACTAACATATCATTCTTCAATAAATCTCAAAAAAATTAAAGAAAATTGTAGGAAATCCATCGGGCCAGGTGCCTTGTTAGGATAGAAAGAGAAAATTACCTCATGTAGCTCCTCCATAGATATCTTCTTCATCAAGCTTTCATTTTGTCCCCGTATGATAATTGATGGAATACTTTGTAAAAGTTTATCTTGCGCCTCCTTATCTTGCCCAACATCTAATAAAATATATTTGAAATAATTAATTTCTTCCTTCCTTATATCTTCTTCGTCCTCAATATTTCTTCAATCTACAGTTAAAATATTTTTGATGTGACAAAAAGAAAAAAATATTTTTGCTATAGCATGATTTTTTTTGTTTTTTTATCTCCTTCCTTGAGCCATTTCTCCATAGATTTTTGGAACCAATATGACTCCTCCTTTTTCAATGCATTATGATAATTAGAAAGTAATTTTTTTTCTTTTACATAAAAATATTGATCCATTTCATTAGTTTCTACTATCTCTTATAAATTTTTGAGCTTGGATTCAATTTCTTTATTTTCTTTAAAAATATTACCAAAAATTTGGCATTCCAAATCTTCATTTACGCCTTTAAATATTTCATGTTTTGAATAAAAATATATATATAATCTTTCAAGATTTGATTCATCTCACCCTAACATAACCACAAGAAATAAATTACAATATTGGACCCACATAGACTAGAAGCAAAATAACTTTGGATGATCATTATTAGGTAAATCGCAAGTTAAAAGAATGGGTTTGTGATTTGATCCAACTTGCAATAAAATATCTAAAGAGATTGTATACTCTATTTTTTATCATTTATTGGATAACAAGAATCTATCCAATATTTTTGATATAAGAGTTTGTCCAATGCATCTATTATCCCATGTATATTAAAATCATGAAGGACCAACATCATGAAGATTATTTGCAATGATAAATAAAGAAAAATATTGTTTTGATTTATACCATCCTAAAATACCATCCTTCTTTTCCAAAGGAGATAGAACAATGTTGAAATCATTCCCAAGAACCCATAGATCACAATAAAACAACATTGTATTTGATGAAAATAAATTCCTTCCAACATCTTTCATGAGAAGTAACTATAGTTGGAGAATATATATATTTATAACCCCAAATTTGATGTTTTCCTTTTTACTATAAAATAGCCAAGCAACCTAATTACTTTTTGCTTCTAATAATTTCTCATCCCATTTACATTTGTCCCTTATTATTGCAATACTGCCTAAAGCTCTTTTAGAAGAAACTACAATACAATCACCCATCTTCCAATTCTTTTTAAATGCATCCTTACATTCCTTGCTACTTAATTTTATTTTTTGTATTAAAATAAACTCAGGACTATAACCTATTAATTTCTTAAAAACTCCTTTTTTAGGGGTCTGATTGATACCCCTAATATTCCATGATATCATTTTCATAATCCTCACTTTTTATTTTTATTAGTGGGCTTAGCCTCACTTCTTTTTAACACTTGTGATATTTTTATTTGGCTTTCCAAATCAATATCCCTTTGAGTTATTTGTTCATGCTTTGATGACCTTGCTCTCCTTTTTCCATTCCCACCAACACTCACATATTCACCAATTATTTCTATTTTTCCATATTGTTCATAATGAGACTTATCTTCTAAATATTTGTGTTGCCTAAAGAGTCTAAAATGCAAGGACTAACCTCATTAACACTTTCTTCTTTATGTTTCCCTAAAAAATCTAAGGTGCACAGATGATCCTCCATAGTCATTACTTTCTTGTGTTGCCTTGGAAACCCTAAATTTTCTTGGATATCCTCCATATGCTTTTCTTTATTATACTGCTCTTGAAACCCTAAAGTACAATGAATACTTTTTCTACTACTTTCATTTTTATTGTAAGGAGAAAATTTTATGCTACTTGAGGAAAATGAAGATGATTTATTGGATTATGTTTAACCTCCTTCACCTCATTTGCTTTAAAATTCACTTCCCCATCTTCCTTTGCTTTAAAATTTGCCTCCCCATCTTCTTTCGTACCTTTAGCTCCTTTTGCATTTGAACTTGTGCATTATACTTCCTCATCCCTCATGTCATTTTTTCTTCTAATGGTTGATTTGAGTGAACTATAATGGCCTTTGTCATTTTATCATGAAGAGTGGTTTTTCTTGTCACTTTCTTAGGAGGGAAAATCCTTGATTTTACCTACCTTCTCCTATGATATGATCTTCTTGTCTCGTATTGAAGTTACCCTCATGCCCAAAATTTTCCATCTCTTTCTCCATCGTTCTACTTTGCAATATCTTGTCATGTGTCTAGTTTCATGATATTTGCAAATACAATATTTTAAAATTCACTTGTTGGTCTCATTCTCTTGTTGATCTCATTCTCTTGATTCATATTTAATTCTAAAGGATTGTGGTAAAGGTTTTGAAATATTCATGGTAACACATTTTTGAGTATATACAACATGCCTTCTCATCTTAGTAGTTGTTCCCTCCTAGATAAACTAACCTAGAGTATTTTCAATATTCTTCAAAACCTCCTTATTGATGAGTTGTTAAAGAAGTCCAAAATACATAATCCACACCAAAATCTTTTTAATAGTCTCTCTCTCCATAAAAAAATTATCACCCCATGGTCTTAAATATAATGCATCCTTACCCCTAAACCAAGGGCCTCCATTCATTATTTTATCCCTTATTTTTTAACTGAAGAAGATAATGAGAAAAAATCCTTTTAGAAGAAAAGTCATGGATTAATTTGAATTCAATCCCCACTTCACTTGATACAATATTGAATCTCATAAAAACCTGACAAGTATCAATAGAACTTACATATTAATCCTTTTGTTTTAAAAACCATTATATCATGCTCAATCATATCATCCTTGATAATCACTTTCGGTGTAGTAGTATCTACTACCTAGACAGGGTTTGTCATATATTCGCTCTTCCTCTTATTGCTAACTAGGGCATCCTTACTTCCAACTAGGGCATCCTCACTTTTAGTAGGGATTTTTGAAAATGAATTTATTTCCATGTTACCTAGATTTTCTTCATGAGAATCCTTTAGCTTTTAGTTTCTTCCAAGATCTAGAACAAGAAGAAGTGGAACTTGCTCCTTGATCGCACTTTGTTTTCTCCTTCATACTCACATTCATGTTTCTTGCTTATGCTTCGTACTTGCTCTTGACTCACGTTCACTCCTAACTATAATTTTTTACTAACAACAACTAACTATAATTTTTCAACTAACAACACTCTTGTTTTACAACTTTGAACGAGGTTAGATATAATTTCTTTCTTTTAACTATTCATATTCACTAAATCATATTTTTCAACAAAGTTAGTAATGGTTTGAATTTAAACTAAAACACTAAAACAAACCTTCTCTTCTAACAATATTTTTTTTCAATTCACTTAAAAAACAACCTAATAAAGACATTATTATTAACAATCTCATTGTTGTTATAAAGCAAGATTTAAAATTTATATACTTTTAGAAGAGAAAAATATTTTATAATATTTTATTATTATTAAATGGGTTGAATGGAATTAAAAAGGGTCTGATTTATTATACTACATAGTGGTCTTAAAATAGTTTGACAAGTATCTATGTATCACTTGGTAAAGTTACAACTTTGATCTCTTCCTCAAAAATTTAATACCATTTAATATCAATATTATATAATTAAATGTTTCATATTATATAATTTACTTTTATAATTTTTTTTTGAGAAAAAACTAGATTATATTAATTCATTAACCGAAACATTACAATATTTTGGTGCTAGCACTATCCACCAGCTAAAAAACAAAATGAGGTGGATCAGGAGTAAAGCATCCATAACTGAATATACATAAGAATAGAAGCTAATATCAATAAAAAGACTATAATTATATCTTGTTGTAATACACCAGATATCAACATTTATCTGTGGGAGAGTTTGTTATAAGAAGAAATTTTTGGGCATGTCTTTTATGATATCTTATGAAGTCTTCAAAGAGGAAAAAGAAGTAATCAAAACCTAGACCTGCTTATCATTTGTTAACTGCCTTCTTCTTAGTTTCCTGTTGGACCTTTTGAAGATCCTAAATTATAAGAGAAAGTTGGTGAATTCTGTCAATAACATCTCGAGGTGTGTTGGAAGGTCCATAGACTTGGGAATGAATGTGTCCCACATGTAACAAAATATCAAAGGTCAATTTTACTAAAAATTTATCCCATGGAGGAGCGGATCCAGTAAACACCTTTTTGTATTTGTACTTCCAAATGTGCTTGAGAAGGATGAGTCTACAAACATTCCAAATTTTGGGGCATTGATCAAACTGATAAAAACCAAGCAGAGAAAGCTTCCAAGATCTAGTGAAAGAGGAAAAAGAAAAGAGTAGAAGACATCCCAAAACTGCTTAGCCATGCCACAAAACCAAAACAAATGAATAAGAGTTTCTAAAGCATTACAAAAATTGCATTGAGGGGGAATGTGTAAAATTGCAACTAAACTTTCAACAGTAGATAGTTTTTGATATAAAACCCACTATCCAAGAAGTTGAGTTTTTGATTCAATAGGAGTTTTCCAAATTTTAGTAGCAAGAAACTGCCATTGGGTATTGGTAAAATTCACTTGCCACTTGACATTGAGTTTAGAGTCTAAAGAAGGGGGACACAGAAGATTTTTATATAACCAACTAGAAGTAATGGAAGAGATTCTATGAGCATTAAGCCATCTCCAATCATTCCAAATATTATGGGTAGTTATTCCCAACTTCATAAGTGAAGAGTTTATGCCCTAACTTATTTCAGAATAATAAAGCAGAATTAAATAACTCAGAAGAAAATAACACTCACAAAATACATACACATAGAACATAGGAGATTTACCCTGGTTCACCCAATACAGGCTACTCTAGCAAATAGGATTCACACCTCCTTTTCTATTAATGTTCACTCCTTACCTGAAATGGTATATTACAATAAATATAAAGGAAACTCTTACAACCCTAAACTACAAAGGGGTATTAGAATATCATGGGCACAATACCATGGGCTAAAACCACCCGTACCCACCAATCACGGTAATTCCACAAATAGCTTCGTAAATCACTCCAAAAAAAGGGGGTCCAAAAACTTGTTGGGGGGGATACGCCCCTCCCCGAACCCCCCAGGGGGGCTTCACCCTACCCCTAGGGGGCTCCGCCCCCTCGAGCCGCTCATTAGCAAGCAAGGCCACCGATACGGGGGCCTGCTTTATAGTACTTCCTCCGCAAAGGATTAGACACATCCAACAATAATGACCTCGCAAGGGATGGAAGCCACAACTAAGCCATAAGACTCTTTGAACCTAGAGGGAAGGGAGCAATAATTGCAAATCTAGTTCTAAGTAAGAATTGAGCAACTACCCGAATCCTAGATATCTCTAATTCTATTAATTCCTTTCTTCAAAAAAGCTAGACCATGAATAGCATTGCATAAAGCTAAAGTTTTATCATTATGGAGGATAAATTTATTCCACCAAATACTGTTTAGATCAATGCTCATACCATGTCTCAAGGAGTCATACTTCCAAGCCAATAAATGAGAAAATGATTGCTAATATTTCTAGTTTTGGGTAATTGGAATAGATCCTTTAACTGTAAAATAAGGTGCATTAAGGACCTTATCTTCCCAAGGGTTTTCTTTCCAATTACCTTTGTGGGTTGCTAGAGATATTCTATATCGAAATAGGTGTTTCCAATTTTCATCATCAATAATGGCTCTAGCAACTCATTTTGCAACCAAACTATTTCTCTAGGTAAGAGGATCAATGATGCCTAGATCTCCTAAAGCCTTAGGTTGAGTAAAAAGTTTCCAAGATATGGGTTTCATACCCACCTCCACATCCCACTTAGTCCATAAACATTTACAAATGGCTTGAGTTAACTTATTACAGTCTACCTTGGGGTCCATCCAACATGAGGAGTAATAAATATGAGAGGCTGACATAATTTTATGGCAACTTGAATTCTTCCTGCTAAGGAAAGAAATAGAGCTGGCCAAGCATTAATTTTTTTTAAGTCTTTCCATAACCCAGTTCGACATATTGTTAGGAGAGATATTAATTCCAAAGGGATTTCCAAAATAATGCACAATTATACCATGAGGGATGATCTTCCACTCAATTAAGGAGTTGCATCCATGAGGAGAGGAAGAGGTATAGAAGACTTCAGTTTTAGAATCGTTAATACGAGAACCAGAGACATCACAAAATAATTGAACAATCTCTTTAGCCATTTCCACCTCTTGTTGGGTATTTTGAAGAAAAATAATGGAATCATCAGCAAAATGAGAGTTAAGAGCATGCTTATCCCCAGGAAGCTTAATACCCAAAATGAGGCCATCAGTATCAGCCTTATGAAGAAGATAACCAAGAGCATCGGTAGCCAAAACATACAAAAAAGGAGTAAAGGGGTTGTTGGTAATTTGAGTTATTTTATGTTGTCATTAATGTCACATGGATCATTGATGTCACAAGGATCACATTGAGTATTGGTGGCAAAAGAACTTCATAAATAATCATTTATGATATTTTGGAGAGCATGGATATATACAGGGTTTTTGTGAAAACCAAGGTAGGCAAAATAAAAGGTTTTATTTAAAACCATGGATGGCAGATTTGAAATGGGTTTTTCTTAAAACCCAAGTTGGCTTTTTGTTTCATCGAAAAAGGTGCCCCGATGATGGAGATATTTAATTTTAAATCTTTAGTTTAAATTCTAAATTATTTTAAATTTTAATTTTGATTTTAAAAAATTAAAAATAAAAGTAATCCACTTACGTGGTCAAATATGAGGGAGAAAACTATATAAAAGTATGCCTAAGATTTATTAAACCTAGGCTTGCGCTCATGAATTAATGCGGTTGTTGGAAAGCGAAAAGAGCTCGTGCAAAAGAGGGTTAAGTGATGGAAGTGAAGAATAAATCGGACAACGTGTGAAACCCTAGTAACCTTGGGAAGTGTGGCGCATTGGTAATTGGATTTTGGCTAAGACAAATGGTAGAATGAATGTCAAGGTTTCGAATCCCCTTGGCTGCGTTAGAAGGCGTTGGAAGAAAGAGCACGCGAAGCATTTTTTTTTTTGTTTGCGTGAGAGGGAAGAGTGTTTTGAAGCATGTGGTGCCTTTCCCTCCCAAAGAGCCTATAGCTCATGCGACAACTTGGCCGCAGTTAAGGTGCTGAGCAAGGAGGCATCAAGGGATCGAATCCCATCAAGGACAAAGGCAAGTTAATATTCTTTTTAATATTTTATTTTTCTAAAGTTGCCCTAGAGAGAAATAAGGGTTGTGATGCACTTTAGGAAAAAGAGAGATTTTTGGTGATTTTCCTTTTGGAAGTATATCATATTATATATCGTTGGAAATCTTATTTCGAGGGATATTTTATTAATTTTCTTAGAGGGAGAAATAAGGTGTGCGTAAAGAGATATTTTTGATTTTGTAAAGGGGTTCAAAAGTGAAGGTTGCTTTGTTCTTTTTCAAAGGGGGCTAATTCTTTCATGAGGGAACATGGTGTATTTTATTGAGTAGGAGTAATAAGGTGTTATTTGGATATTATTGTTATGTTATTAATCAAGATCTCTAACCCTATTAAAAGTTGAAAAAGAAAGTTTGTTGAGTGTGAAAATTTAGTGGACAACTAATAAGGCATCAAAAAGTTATGAGCAATATTCTCCATTAACTTTGTTTATGGTGGTTGATTTTTGAAATATCATTAGAGAGAAAAGGATTGATTGTGGTTTCCTTTTCAAAAGTGATTGGTTGAATGCTTCAAGGTTTTCTGGTTTGAGAGTTGTGATTAAACCTTGTTTTATAAGCATTTTTGTTGAAGCTCATTACTTGTACAAAGAACTTGAACTTGATTTAGAAGAAAACATGAGTATCATTGTTATGTGAGAGTTATTGTTGAGTATTATTGGAAATATTTTGAGTTTATTGATTCATGATTGAACTAGGATTTGTGAGAAGAAGTTGTTCCTTAAGGTGATTGGTTGAGTTGAGTTTGAGTTGAGAAAGAAATTGAGTTTGTGAATTAAACATATTGAGTCTCTAACAATTCTCTTTATGCTTCTATAAGATTGAGCTGAGTTGAGATTGATTTGATTTGAGTTGAGTTTGATTTGAGAAAGAAATTGAGTTTGTGAATAGAACATATTGAGTCTCTAACAATTCTCTTTATGCTTATATAATATTGAGCTGAGTTGAGATTGATTTTATTTGAGTTGAGTTGAGATTTATTTGAGTTGAGATCATTGTGGATAATTGTTGTCATCCATTGAAGAGTGCATTGCCATTCATTGTTGAGTTTATCATTGAGCCTTGCTTTCATAGATTTTTGGATGAGATTTGAGTGCTACTTGAGTATGTTTGATTGAGCCTTTAAGAAGGTTTTTAGGATAGATTTCTGGATAGATTTGAGGCAGATTTTGTGCTTTATTTATTGAGCGTTTGAGAAGGCTTTTGGGATATATTTCTAGATAGATTTGAGGCAAATTTTGTGCATGATTGATTGAGCCTTTGAGAAGGCTTTTGGGATAGATTTCTGGACAGATTTGAGGTAGCTTTTGTGCATGATTGATTGAGCCTTTGAGAAGGCTTTTGGGATAGATTTGTGGACATATTTGGGACAGATTTGAGCAAGTTCTTGGTGAGCTTGCTAAGCAGATTTGAGCAAGTTCTTGGTGAGCTTGTTGGAGCAGATTTGAGCAAGTTCTTGGTGAGCTTGTTGGAGCAGATTTTGAGCAAGTTCTTGGTGAGCTTGTTGGAGAAGATTTGAGCAAGTTCTTGGTGAGCTTTCTGGAGCATATTTTGAGCAAGTTCTTGGTGAGCTTACTAGAGCATATTTTGAGCAAGTTCTTGGTGAGCTTGTTGGAGCATATTTTGAGCAGGTTCTTGGTGAGCTTGTTGAAGCATGTCAATGGATTGCCTACCTGATCAGATTGGTGTATTACGTACCTGAGTAGATTAGGATTGCCTAGCTGAGCAGATCAGTGGATTGCCTAGCTGAGCAAATCAGTGGATTTCCCACCTGAGTAGATCAGTGGATAGCCTAGCTTTAAGTATATCAAATTAATCATTTGTATTGGGATAAGGATCCCTATTTCTTTGTGAAATATTATAAGGATATTATCTTGTGGACTAACCCACATTGGGGGAACCACGTTAAATCTTGTGTCATAATTGTATGTGGTGATTTGTGCTCTTGCTTACTATTGCTATTTATGTCATTAATGTACACTGTTATATTTGGTTATTGCAATTAAGGAAACTAATTGATATTGGTTTGGAAATAAAGTAAAAAGTGGGTGTTATACTTTTCACCCCCCCTTCTCAGTATAAGCTTGTGTTCTTCAGGGGCAACCTTGTCTGATAGACAATTGAAGAGGGAAGGAGGGATAAAGAGCTCCATTAACCTGAACACAAGCTGAAGCATCACCAAAGAGCATACCAATTTGATTACAGGATTTTGGACCAAAACCAAGACAAGAAAGTATACTAAGAATAAAATATCATCTAATACTATCATAAGCTTTGTTAAAATCTAACTTAACCAATAGGGCATCTTGATTAGAATCGATAGCCCATTGCGAAGTTTCTCAGGCCATCATAAGATTATCTAAAATATAACGACCTTTAAGAAAAATATATTGTTCAAGGTGAACAATCACTTGAGCAACAATTTTTATTTTTCAATATATAGCTTTAGCTATGATATTGTAAGAAACATTGAGGAGGGTAATAGGTCTCCAATTGGAGATTTGGTTATGAGTCATGCCTTTAGAAATAATATTGATAAGCCCTGCATTGATATAAGCTCCAAGGGAACTGTTATGAAGGGCTTCCAAGTAAATGTGATGAAGATCAGAGGAAAGAATATGCCAAATTTTTTATAAAACTCTACTGGAAGCCCATCCAAGCTAGGATTTTTGTCATTCTTCATAGAAAAAAGAGCATTTTTCAAATCATTCACAAAAAGAGGATATTCAAGTTGATCCTAAATAATAGGGTCTGCTAGGGTGGGAATATGCTACCGCACGTATTCCATTAAGATACATTGTATTTAATCCCTTGGCTTCGCTATAAAAAGTTGAGAGAAATAAGCTACAAAAATATTCATGATCTCGTTAGAGTCGAAAAGAGAATGACCTGAAGGGTCCTCCAACTCAATGACCCTTTTCAAAATATTCATATGTCTGAGGTAGTTAAAAAATATTTAGTTCCCTTGTCTCCCTGGGATATCCAATTGAGGCGAGACCTAACATGTGACCCTCTAGCACGGTAAGACTCATAAAATCTAGCTTGATATTCAACATTAGCTAGATCACATTGAATAATAGTGTTAGTAGGGTCTTTCAAAAGCATGGAACAAATATGAGAGATCTCCTTATGAAGGCGAATCTCTTGAATCTTCTTTCTCCTGGAAATAGAGTTCCCATACCATCTAAGGGATGAAATTGTATTGGAAATAGTTGTTTCAAACCATTTGATCCAGCCAATATTACCAGTTGGTCTAGGAAATATATTCCAAATATGCTCTACAAGGTAACAACAAGCAGGATTATCAAGGTGGGGCACATTTAATTTGAAAGGAAGTGGTATGGAATTAAGAGAGATAGAGGAAGTTTGGATAGAAGACAATATGGGGAGGTGATCAGAAAAGTAGTGTGACAAAGGATGCAAACTTGCTTATGGATGGAGAATTTATCCAGAAAATAATTACTAAAATAAAATATGTCTAGACGAACAATCTTCCTAGCAAAACCTTGATGATATTTGTACCACGTAAACCAGTTATCTCTATGAGAGGATTCTTTACCCAAAAGAGGTTCATGCACACCTAAATGATTATGAAAAAACAACCAATTACCAAATTTAACATTAGAAACAGGTCTACTACCAGTTCAACTTTTATCACTAGGATTCTCAATCATATTAAAGTCACCTTCAAGGATCCATTCTACAGGAGGGATAGAAACAACTAACCATTCCCAAAGGTTTATAAAACTAGGAGGGTCATTAGGAGCATAGATAGAACAAAATCCAATAACCTAAGAGTTAAGATCCAATCTAACCCACACACAACGATGAGAAGGGTCTTCACCATGGTCTAGAATAGCATAACAAAGAGACTTGGCTATGGAAAGGGCAGCACCTCCTTTACCTTTAACATGAGAAGTATTAAAGGCAGATGCATATCCACCACCAATGATATCCAAACAATGGGTGAGAGTGTGACTAGAGATTTTTAGTTCTTGAAGGAAAAGAACAGAAATATGATTTTCAGCAACTTTTTGGACTTGAAACTTACGGTAAGGGAGGGAGAGCCCCCTAAAATTTTAGGATAGAATATTTAAATTCATGAGGGATGATTTAGAGGCTTATCAACCTCATGAATTAGATCCTGGAAAATATTTTCACTAATTAGTAGCAATTGTGTGTTGTCCTAATGGGTTTGTTGATCATGAACCTTATTCTGAGACACTTGAGAGAAGGATCTAGCAAGATCTTTGACAGAGGGTTTTTTTCCTCTGAATGGATGGAATGATATTAGGGGGGTTTACAAAAAAAATTTCTTGTCTACCATTCTCCACCCATCTATCATAAGACTATCTTTCAAGAGTTGCGATGAAGAAACGAGAGCTAACTCAAGGCTCGTGGTTGAAATGGGTGGGGCTTGAGGATTAACAGGAGTATCTGAGTACTTAATCAAGGTGTTTTGACGCTTGTCAAGAATCCATTATTTCATGACCACACCAAACACATTGAAACTCAATATTATTTCATTCGATATGAAGTTCCAAAGCACAACATAAAGCTCCAGTACATTCCCATTGATGAACAAGTTGCAGATATTTTCACTAAGGCACTTGCTCGTGTCAAATTTGAGATGTTTCATAACCATCTTTGTATTTCAAAATAATGTAATAAGGGGGGAGTTAGCATAGGTAACATATTGTTATCTTTTATTACATTATATGTGGGGGTGGTTCCTTTTTTGAACTAATTTGTTTCCAACCTGAATTGGTTGATCAACTACCTTCGAAGGTTGCAGGAACTAATTACATTGTACTATTTATTTCCCTACATTTGAATGAAATCAATTAATCTTTTTGATTACAATAATAGACAATGTTTTCATTACCTTACTCATAATCCTCTCCCATACTTGCTCCCTTATTTTGTGCTCTGATCTAAATATGTGTTCATTTCATTCCATCCATAACTGCCACCATATGAAGCTAGGTCCCAGCTTCCATACCATTTTCATTGTTTGTCTTAAAGTTGCACTATTTCCATTTCTCATAAAAACTTTCTTGGCTCTCAAAAATTTCCCCATGTTGTATCATCTGCCTCCATCAACTGATCCATATATATTTAGTAAAAGAACACCCAAAAAAGAGGTGATTCAATATCTCCTCTTATTTTCCACACATAACACATTTGGAAGGCCCGTAGAAACCTCTTTTTCTCAAATTATCAAATATCAAGCACTTTTTATGGTTAATTAGCCATGAGAACATGTTAATTTTTGGTCATCCTTCCTTTTTCCAAAAAAATATCCATGGAAGTGGTGTTGGGGTAATCTCATTTCCACAAACTACCTTGTATCCTTTCTTTACCTTATAGATTCCCAACTTGCTTCCTACCCATCCAAGCATATCCCTCATTGAACCATCTTGAATTGGTTTTCTTTGGAGATGTCTCCATAGTTTTTTGGTTAGTTCATTTGTCCCCCTCACTAGCCATTCTTGGGGATGTTTCTATTGTAGTAAGTCTGGCACATGTTAACTCCATGATTTCATATAGGAATAGGCTTTCCACCACCCTGCCTTTTGGAGCTCTATTTTCTAACTTTCCATATCTAGAAATGTTTGAATAATTGGTTGAGATTGATTCCATGAATCCTCCCAAAATAGAGCATCCTTTCCATCCCCTAACTAACAATATAGGTATGGCTTTATTAACTCCTAGCCTACTTCCATTGTTCTCCATACTATAGATCCCTCTCCTTCCACTTTGTGTCTTGGGATGTCTTTCTCGGTCACTCTTGGATAATATTTAGCTTGTAATAGTCTACTCCATAAGCCCCTAGTAGCTATAATCCATCTCTAATATAACTTCCATGCTAGTACCTTATTGCTTTGGGATGCAAATCTTATCCCCAATCCTCCTTATTTTTTGGTTGACATATCTTCTCCCACCCACCTAGTGCTAATTTTTGTTCTTCCCTTGTGCTTGAACACAAAAAATTTATTGTGTGTTTATCAATATCTTTCAGAATTCTCTTTGGAGCCTGAATTATGGAAAATTTATAAACTGGAAGAGCTTGTAGCACAACTTTAATCATTGTAAGTCTTCCTCCCAAGCTTAGCCATTTGTGTGTCCAGTTGCTCAACTTAGCTTGAAGTTTTTCAATCAACCCTTTCCACTCCTTGCTTTTTGTTTTCTTTGCAGATAGAGGTACTCCTAAATATTGTATAGGTAAAGGAGTTTCAATGAAGTTCAAAAATTGTATAATTTTATCTCTCACCCTCTTCCTTGTATTGAAAAACTATTTGAGATTTTTTTCCATTAAAAGTTTGCCCTGTAGCTTGAGTATACCCATCTAAAAAAAAATTATATTTCTTGATATTAGGATATTGGCTTGACTAATAAGAGTTGTATCATCCACAAACTTGAGGTGATTTATCTCAATCTGAGAACTAATTTTAAAACCCCATAGCCTCCCCTCTTGTCTCCCTTTTTTTAATAGTCTCCCTAGACCCTCTACATAATGGATAAAAAGGTAAGCGGAAAGAGGGTCCTTGAAGAAACACACGCTTATACTGAGAGGGGGGTGAATAGTATAAGATAAAAAATTTCTTTCCAAATGATAACAATAATAATATGAATGCAATAATAAATCAATGCACAATTTTCATACACATAAGAGACAATGCTTTTACGTGGAAACACCCTTTCGAGAGAAAACCATGGCAAACTATTGCTTATATTTCTTCAATAAACTTTCATGGGCACCAACCCACAGGAGACACCAATCCCCTTATACAAGTTTGTGGGCACAAACCCATAGGAGACACCAATCCCCTTATGCAAGTTCATGGGCACCAACCCATAGGAGACACCAATCCCCTTATGCAAGTTTGTGGGCACCAACCCACAGGAGACACCAATTCCCTTATGCAAGTTCATGGGCACCAACCCACAGGAGACACCAATCCCCTTATGCAAGTTTGTGGGCACCAACCCATAGGAGACACCAATCCCCTTATACAAGTTTATGGGCACCAACCCACAGGAGACACCAATATCCTTATGCAAGTTCATAGGCACCAACCCACAGGAGACACCAATCCCCTTATGCAAGTTTGTGGGTACCAACCCACAAGAGACACCAATCCCCTTATGCAAGTTCATGGGCACCAACCCATAGGAGATAGCAATCCCCTTTGAGGCACCAACCTCAGTTAGTTATGCTCCAAAAATTATCACAAACACTGCTCAAATTTATTTCCAAATCTAATCAACAACATTTCTCAGGTTTTCTTCCAAATTTGATCAACAACACTGCTCAGTTTTGCTCATAATTCTATCACAAAGTTTTCTTAAATCTACACACTAATCTCTGCTCATGAAGATATTATACTTCCTATTGTACCTTGCTTTTGCTCTTTAAATTCCTTCTCTTTTAATTTGATGCTTGGGTGAAGATGTGCATTAATTATCTCACTCTATTCTTGCACTATGTGACACCTTGATTTGTTTTAGAACATTCCTTCCATTTTTGTGTGGCTACACTCTTTTACTTGTTCCCATGTGTACTTCAAAACAACAAACTCTTTTCTAACACATTCCAATTTTATACATCTAATAATTCCTTATACCTCCCACTTTATAAAAACAACAATTATAATAAAACCACCTTAAAAAGAGAATTATTTTACTATACCTCCATGGCTACCAACATCAAATGAACATTTCACCTTTGGAATTTCTATTGCCACACTTTTTGCCAAAAGATCATGCACGTGACTCAAACCTGGGTCTCTTGATTTGCAAACCTTACAAACATGAAATGAACCACCTCGGATACACCATCCGATGGGAAGAGTATTCCACCACTTTCAATTTGAAGTAGCATCATCAATATTTCACAAGCAGAATAAGTAAGGCACGCTGCTCTTCCTACGCTCCTTGACAACTTCACTAAACTTTTGCCATGGAGGCTCCGCTAGTCTTCTACCGCGATTGTTTCAACGCTTGTCTTCCATGATTCTTTTCACCTAGTGATTATCATAAAGTGAACTAATACTGCATCTACATTCTATTATCCAAGAGCACAAGATACAACTCACCAGAGACCCATACAAAGGCTATCAAGAAACCGATTTCTCTATCTCATAATTTCTGCTGGGCTTCGATATTTTTCAACGTTCGTTGGCTTCACAATTTTGTTGGGCTTCAATATTTTTCAATGGTTCTTGTGAGTCACCGCAACATTCTTTTTCAATGTTTGTCAGTGCTCACTTATTTTTCCCTAGTGCAACATTCTATTTTGAATGCTCTTTTGTGCTCACCCTTGGTAAGATATTTCCTCTATGTGCATCACTTACCTGCGAAGGAAAGAGCAACAAAGTTGCTTACAACAATATCAATATCCTTATCAAAATGTGCAAGCTTACCATTCTTTGCCTCTATGGATATCGCAGCTATTGCTCCCAATGTTCCCTTATCGTGAGCTTACCACACTTTGCCTCCATGGATATCGTAGCTATTTCTCCCAATGTTCCCTTGCCGATATCACTTCCAACGTTCGTATGCTGCCTCCATCCATAGATCCAAATACTTTCTTTACGGGTTACCTCCGATGTTCGTGCACTCCACTACTACAAAATATTTGTCCTACTTTGCTTTGCACGCCAGCTCTATAGCTACCTTCGTACGCAGATCCTC
This sequence comes from Wollemia nobilis, assembly GCA_028583015.1. Taxonomy (NCBI): domain Eukaryota; kingdom Viridiplantae; phylum Streptophyta; class Pinopsida; order Araucariales; family Araucariaceae; genus Wollemia; species Wollemia nobilis. The sequence goes on from JAQPPZ010002068.1 coordinate 5,319,255, forward strand.
TCCTCTACCTTAAATTTACCACCTCAATTTTTCTTTTGTGGATGGGGAACAATGCAATCTTCATTCACCGTAAGCTTAAGTCTCCATTCACTACAAATAGTGCAATCTCATTCATCGTCAAACTCCTCTTATTCACTGCAAGCTCAAGTCTCCATTCACCATTCCATTCATGTTGCTCTTGTATATCGAAGACCTCAAAACAACATCTTTCCAAAGTGAACTTTAGCCTTATATTTATATGCAAACGTTTCACTTGCTTTTGGTGCCCAAGGTCGGCCCACTTTATTTTTCAATAATATTTATATTTAAATATTTTGATTTAAATATATCAAACCTTTATTTTTATTTTAAAACATTACTTTAATATTTAAATATTTAATTTAAATATTAAAGCATACATCACCACTTTAATATTGAAGCATACACCACCACTTTATATTGAAGCATATAATGGTGCCTTTGACATCAATGACAACTCAATATTTCTAACAAACTCCCCCTTTGTCATTGATGGCAACCCTGCAAAGAAACTATCCTTTATTACAACAAGATCACAAATTGCTCCCCCTGACAAGCTGCTCCCCCTTACTAAAATTCTCCCCCTTTGACATCAATGGCAAAGGCTCCTCGAGGCTAAAAGATAAGACACTTGACAACGCCCCCTTACTACCTGCTCTTCTTGAGACTTCAATGATGAGATGGGAGTGAAACTCCCAAATTACTATGCTCCTTTTCTTGTTCCATTTTCTTTCTCCAAAATTTGGAGGGCATATCCTTTTGAACAGTTTGACCATCCTCCTTCTTACTTGATTTTGGAAGTTCAGGGAACACCGTTCTACACCATTTAGATGTATGCCCAAAATTATTACATTTGTAACAAATGATGTTGTAGTCCATGAGAGGTGCAAATGAATTGAAATTCCTCTTGGTGAAGCCAAAATCATTTTTAGCATGGACCCTGCAATGTATAACTTTATGACCAAATTGATGACATGAAAAGCAATAACCTCGAAAGAAATATTGAAACCTATCTTATTGCCTTGGAGGATATGACCACATGGTTCTCTCATTGTTGTTTCTGTGATGGACCTTGGTCCATGATGATGCTTTGTTTTCTTCCTTCTTGATGCTTCCACTTCTCAACACATCGACATAGGTCTTAGGCTCTTCTTTAATTATTTTCTTTGATGCCTTTGTTCCTTTTGAGCTTGACTCCGCATTTTGTTTCTTTTGACTTTCTTCAAAACCAAGTCCAGTATTTATAACCGAAGATCTTTATGCTTTGATAATATCATCCATAATTTTTGTGCTTTTCTCAAACTTATGTAGCTTATCATTAGATTCTTCCACTTCCTTCCTCAGAGAGACAACCTCATGTTCCAGTTTTTCACATTCCAACTCTTTTGCCTTTAACTGCTCAACCATACCTTCTTCAATTCACTTTGCCTCTTCAATTTTCACTTTTAAGTCGGTGAGATCTTGTGAAAGCTTTGCCTTTGTCTTCTCATCCTCTTGTACTTGAGTCTTCAATCTTGAGTTCTTCTTTCTAAGCCTTTTCAACTCTTCAAGAGCAAAAATAAGTTCCTCTTCTATGTCAACTATGGCTTCCTCTTCATTTTCTGGATCTTTCTCTTCTTCTTGTTTTTCAACAACAAGAGCATCTTCTTTCACCTCCATGGCCAAAAATAGGATTTCTTCTCTTTCACTATCGGAGAGACTTTCATCACTATTGTTGGAATAACTACTTGCTTCCTCAACATAAAGACTCTTCTTGTGCCTTTGAAAGATCTTCTTCTCATGCTTGCTTTGACCGTACCTCTTTTTCTTTTCATGATAAAATTTTCTTTCCTTCTTTTTCTTGTATTCCTCTTCTTCTTCACTGCTACTACTTCCAGCTTGTGGGCACTGAGCTGCATAGTGACCAATGTTACCACAATTAAAACATTTCACAGTATGCTTACCTTTGTGTTTTCTTGGTCCCTTCTTATTTCTTCGCACAAAGTTAGCTTCTTCTTCGTTGCTCGATTCTTCACTTGACTCTGGTTCTTTATTCTTTGTCTTCTTTGAAGCTTTAAATGTGGCCTCCCATTTGGATGTTTGATATTTTTCAATCCTCATCTCATAGGCTGTAAGAATTCCATGTAGCTCATCCATGCTTAAGGTTTTAAGATCCTTCATTTCTTCAATCGTCGAGACATTTGCATCAAACCTCATGGGAAGTGACCTTAAGATTTTTTGAACAATCTTAGAGTCATCAATACTTTCTCCAAGTCCATAAATGGTGTTGACAATTTCATCAACATGGAGCAGATATTTGGCAATATCTTCCTCATATTTCATCTTCAAGTCTTCAAACTTCCTCCTGTGGGTTTGAAGTTTTGCCATTTTAACCTTGTCATCTCCTTCATATGTTCTTTGTAACTTGTCCCATATTTCTTTTTTTGAGGTGCATTGCATGACTTTCACAAACTCTGATTCACATAACCCACTTAGTATTGCATTCATTACCTTGGCATTATGTTCAAATGGTTTCTTGCCATTTTGATCCGTGGGAGGGGTTGTAGGTGGTTTGAACCCATCCACAATAGATTGCCATATATCATAGCCATGTGCCATCAAATAGGTTCGCATCCTCATGCTCCAGAAGGTATAATTAGTCCCATCAAACAATGGAGCCCTATTTGATGAAAAACCTTCTTGGTAAGCCATGTGTGTTCCTGTAAGATCTTCCTTCAAGAGGTTAGGCTTTCATGAAGGAACCTGCTCTGATACCAATTGAAGAAACACACGCTTATACTGAGAGGGGGTGAACAGTATAAGATAAAAATTTTCTTTCCAAATGATAATAACAATAATATGAATGCAATAATAAATCAATGCACAATTTCCATACACATAAGAGATAATGCTTTTACATGGAAACACCCTTTCGAGAGAAAACCACGACAAAATATTGCTTATATTTTCTTCAATAAAATTTTATGGGCACCAACCCATAGGAGACACCAATCCCCTTATACAATTTCATGGGCACCAACCCATAGGAGACACCAATCCCCTTATACAAGTTCATGGGCACCAACCCACAGGAGACACCAATCCCCTTATACAAGTTTATGGGCACCAACCCATAGGAGACACCAATCCCCTTATACAAGTTCATGGGCACCAACCCACAGGAGACACCAATCCCCTTATACAAGTTCATGGGCACCAACCCATAGGAGACACCAATCCCCTTTGAGGCACCAACCTCACTCAGTTCTACTCCAAAACTGATCACAAACACTACTCAAATCTACTCCCAAATATGATCAACAACACTGCTCAAATTTACTTCCAAATATGATCAACAACACTGCTCAGGTCTGCTCATAATTCTATCACAAGATTTTCTTGAATATGCACACTAATCTCTGCTCATGAAGATATTATACTCCCTGTTGTACCTTACTTTTTCTTTTTAAATTATTCTCCTTTAATTTGATGCTTGGGTGAAGATGTGCATTAATTCTCTCACTCTATTCTTGCACTATGTGACACCTTGATTTGTTTTAGAACATTCCTTCCATTTTTGTGTGGCTACACTCTTTTACTTGTTCCCATGTGTACTTCAAAATAACAAACTCTTTTCTAACACATTCCAATTTTATACATCTAATAATTCCTTATACCTCCCACTTTATAAAAACAACAATTATAATAAAACCACCTTAAAAAGAGAATTATTTTACTATACCTCCATGGCTGCCAACGTCAAATGAACCTTTCACCTTTGGAATTTCTATTGCCACACTTTTTTCCAAAATATCATGCACGTGACTCGAACCTGGGTCTCTTGATTTGCAAACCTTACAAACATGAAATGAACCACCTCGGATACACCATCCGATGGGAAGAGTATTCCACCACTTTCAATTTGAAGTAGCGCCATCAATATTTCACAAGAAGAATAAGTAAGGCACGTTGCTCTTCCTGTGCTCCTTGACAACTTCACTAAACTTTTACCATGGAGGCTCTGCTAGTCTTCTATCGTGATTGTTTCAACACTTGTCTTCCATGATTCTTTTCACCCGATGATTATCATAAAGTGAACTAATACTGCATCTGCATTCTATTATCCGAGAGCACAAGATACAACTCACCAGAGACCCATACAAAGGCTATCAAGAAACTAATTTCTCTATCTCACAATTTCTGTTGGGCTTCGATATTTTTCAACGTTCACTGGCTTCACAATTTTCGTTGGGCTTCAATATTTTTCAATGGTTCCTATGAGTCACCGCAACATTATTTTTCAATGTTCGTCAGTGCTCACTTCTTTTTCCCTAGTGCAACATTTTGTTTTGAATGCTCTTTTGTGCTCACCCTTGGTAAGATATTTCCTCTATGTGCATCACTTGCCTGCGAAGGAAAGAGCAATGAAGTTGCTTACAACAATATCAATATCCTTATCAAAATGTGTAATCTTACCATTCTTTGCCTCTACGGATATCGCAGCTATTGCTCCCAACGTTCCCTTACCATGAGCTTACCACACTTTTCCTCCATGAATATTGTAGCTATTTCTCCCAGCATTCCCTTACCGAGAGCTTACCACACTTTGCCTCCACGGATATCGCAACTATTTCTCCTAGCGTTCCCTTATCGAGATCACTTCTAATGTTCATGTGCTACCTCCATCCACAGATCCAAACACTTTATTTATGGGTTACCTCCGGTGTTCATGCACTCCACTGCTACAAAATATCTGGCCTACTTTGCTTTGTGTGCCAACTCTATAGCTGCCTTCATACGCAGATCCTCTCCTCTACCTTAAATTTATCGCCTCAATTTTTTCTACCATGGATGGGGAACAATGCAATCTTCATTCATCGCAAGCTTAAGTCTCCATTCACCACAAATAGTGCAATCTCATTCACCGTCAAACTCCTCTTATTCACGCAAGCTCAAGTCTCCATTCGTCGTTCCATTCATGTTGCTCTTGTATATCGAAGACCTCAAAACAACATCTTTCCAAAGTGAACTTTAGCCTTATATTTATATGCAAATGTTTCACTTGCTTTTGGCGCCCAAGGTCGGCCCACTTTATTTTTCAATAATATTTATATTTAAATATTTTGATTTAAATATATCAAACCTTTATTTTTATTTTAAAACATTACTTTAATATTTAAATATTTAATTTAAATATTAAAGCATACATCACCACTTTAATATTGAAGCATACACCGCCACTTTATATTGAAGCATATAATGGTGCCTTTGACATCAATGACAACTCAATATTTCTAGCAATCCCCTTGCCTCAACCCCCTTCCTACTGTGAACATGGGAGAGGGACTGCCATTTACCAAAATTGAGAATGATGTGGTCTATGTATAGGCTTTTACCCAATCTCTCCACTCCTCTGCAAAGACCATTTTTTCTAAAATCCTCAAAAAATACCAGTCTACTCTATCATAGGCTTTAGAAAGATCTAATTTAATAAACATACCTGGGTCCTTTTGCTTGGACATTGTGTGTATCACTTCTTGTGCCATAACTATTCCATCTAGAATTTGTCTGCCTTCAACAAAACCACCTTGCTCACTTGAAATCATATTTGGTAAAAAAGGCTTTAACCTCTCTATCATAAGCTTTGTTAAAATCTTGTATAGTACATTACAAAGTGAAATAGGCCTATAATTATCAATTATTTCACTAGGTGGGCCCTTAGGAATTAAAGTGATAAAAGTATGATTTAAGGCTTTTAACACTTGGTTACTATGTTTGATTTCCTCTAGTGGCTCCACCACTGCTTGGCTCACAATTTCTTAAAAAAATTGGTAAAATTCAATAAGGAATCCATCTGGTCCTGGGGTCTTTCCTGTTTGTATTTTTTGTATGATCTGCAATGTTTCTTCTAGAGAAATTTCCTCCATTAATAATTTATTATGTTTTGGTTTGACTAATTGCATAATTACCTCTAGTATCTTTTCCTGCCAAATTGCATTTAAATTTTTATTACTTCTAAAAATAGTATGGAAGTACTGATTTGCCATAGTTTTCATTTGACTTCCACTGGTTTTTACCTAACCCATCATATCTATAAGATCTAAAATTCTATTTTTTTGTCTTCTAGTTTTTGTTTTATGAAAGAAAGTTGTGTTTTGATCCCCCTCCCTTAACCATGTAACTATGGCTCTTTACCTCCAATATATCTCTTCTTGTTCTTTCAAATATTTCTCTCTCCTAATAATTTTTGTCTCACGTTGCAATAGATCTTCCGTAATAGTTCCTTGTCTTATTTCCTAAGCAATCTTCTCCTTTTGATCATTGTTTCATTCTTTTGGATTCTAGTGAGTTCCTTCTTGTGTTTACTCCACTCCTTTAGTTGGGTTCTAACATATTTCAGTTGTTTGTGAAGTTTGAATTGGGCTATCCCAACTTTTGTTTTCCCTAATTCCCACCACTCTTTTATGTGGTCCCCCAACTCCTCATCTTTTAGCCACCATAGCTCAAATTTAAAAGTTCTTGCAACTTTATGATTATCTTATTCTATGGTAAGGCTTACAGGAAAATTATTTGAAGTAAGTCTATCTATGACCCTCGATTGATGCTTGGTATGCAGGTTTATTTCCTCTCCCATGAAGAAACGATCCAAGCAAGATTTTAATGTCTCCCCTTCCTTTATTATATTTGTCCAGGTCATGGAGCTATCCACAGTTGGGATATCTATTAGATTCATTTGACATGTTATTGATGAAAAAAACATATCCTTTTCCTCGAACATGGATCTGACTCCTTGTTGTTTCTTTATTCTAAGCTTTGCATTAAAGTATCCTCCCACAATCCATTGGTCCTTCGGGTAGTTGTCTCTGAAAGCTTGGATGGCTGCCCATTGATCCCTCTATGCTTCATAAAAATTAACTATAGTCCATTTTTTCCCACTTTTCCTATTTTGTAATCGGACCATCAACACCCTCTCGTAGAGACCCCCCTATCACTAGGAATAGTTGGTGATTCCACATAGTGGCCAATCCACCTGATTTTCCTTATGCTGATGGAGTAAGGATCTCTCATTTTTGCCATATCCTCCTATTTATTTTTTGTAAGTCTTCTCCTTGCATTTTGGTTTCCTGTAACAAAACTATATATGGACTCATATCTATGTTAATTTTTTTGACTACCTTTTTTCTGGGGTGACTACCTAAATCCCTCATATTTCAGGTAATTAATATCATTTAGAATTATGAGAGAAAAAATCAGCCATCGATTTTACCTTTCCATTCTGGATCAAATCTCTTCCCTGTTCCTCCATATTTTCCTTGTTTGACTTCCTCCCTACATATTGGTTCAATTTTTGTTTCTTCTCCACTTTATGAATCCCTAAAGTAGGGTTGTCTTTGTCATTATTTCCTTCTTTCATCTCTATTTCCTGAGTTAAAACTATCCCCTGCTCTATTTTCCCTCCTTCGGTCTCCCTCGTGGGTTGAATCTTCTCTTCTATGAGAGAGGTTGTGTTTGGTTCTACTCCTTTCTTGTTCCATGATACTAGACTGGAGTATTGTTCCTGATCTACCGATGTGACTTGTTGGGTATCCTCCTCTAATTCTTCCATTTGAAAATCTCCTTATGTTTCCAAACTTCCCAATTGTTTGAATTTCTTATATCTATTGTTTGTTCTTCTAGCTTTTTCTCCTTGTCTCTGGTTACTGTATTGATTTCTTTTGTTTGACCTTCTAATTACTTTTTGGAAGCCCTAAGATTCTGTTAGGCCTTTCCCTTCCTTCTGATTTACTTTATGTTGAGGAGATTGGCCCGGCATGTTAATATTTGCTTTTGTCCCGTCTTGTTCAAATTGATGATCCTTAACTGTTGGGCACATTCTAGCCAGATGTTCATGAGCGTGGTACACCCGATATCTGAATGGAATAGCCTCATAATCTAGTTGTTGGCACCAGATAAAATCTCCTATTTTTAGGTCTATCTCTGTTGGAAGAGGTTTACTGAGGTCCATTTCTACACAAGCCCTAGCAAATATTGTCGATCCTCCTAAAACTGTTTCTTTTGATCTACCTTGATAATGACCTAGTAAGTTACCTATTGCCTCGAGTACCTCCTCTTTCCAAAATTCAAAGGGAAGGGCAAATAATATTACCCATATTGGTACTGCAATCGGTTCCACCCTCGGATCGAATCCCATATTCCATGGTTGTAGGTATAGTCTCGTTGGCCTGTGATGATACGGTTCTCCCTCAAATATTTTTTTTCAGTCCACCACTGATGTGAACTCTACAAAAAAATATCCATTTGGGAGAGTTAAAATTTCGTATTCTCCTTCTAAATGCCATTGTTTCCTTATCCACATGTGAAGGAAGTGCGCAGACGGTCTGAAACCCATGAATTTGCCTACCAGGTTGTGTTTTGACTTATAAACTATAGCCTCAGCTATCCAGTCCTCAGTTATTTCCAATACTGATATTTCTTTTACTTATGGTAAACATCCATTCACCCTTCTCGACAAAGAATTATTTTTATCGCTTCCCCATGGTGTTTATGATTGTCTTTGCCCGAGTTTGACAGTCATTGAAGCTATCTTGGGTACCACATAGCTTCTCTTGGTATGAGATTCCTTGTTTTGGAGGAATTGGTACCGAAGTACCTATGTCCCTCATTCTTGATTGTGATCCATACTATTGAAAGACCCTCCAACAAGATTGATCCTCTCTAATGGTATTTTTTGCATGAAAATGTTCTCCAGGCCTCTACCCTAGCCTTTGAAACCCTAGTTCAATTCCTTAGACCTAGCCCCCTCTATGAGCATATCTATCTAGCTAAAATTGTATCATTACATAATGATCTTAAAAACAAATTTAATTTTCATTTCAGTTGAGTTGTTATAGCTCCATATTTGTTTTTTTTGGAGGTTTTCCTACAATAATCTTCACAATATCAAATCTCTAATTCTCTTAAAGTTTTTCTATAATAATTTTTAAAATACCAAAACTCCACCTCTTTTGTTTAAGTACTCAATCTGAGTAAAATAATATTTCTAAAACTTTACATTATCATTTTATCAAATTTATTTAAAAATAATAAATAAATAAAATTAATCAATTCAACTAAATACCATATAATTTATACAAATTTAATAATAATATTCTTAGATAATACCATACACCTACTTGCACTTCTTCCTTTTTAACAAAGAAGACAATATTTTGATCTTATCTAAATGGAGAATCTCCTTATCCCAAGTTGCTAGAGGTTTTGGTATTAGTGCACCATAAAGTTAGGCCTTTTTGTAAAATCAATAATATCCATCCTTGGAATCTAACTATTCCTTAATCTGTTTGCAAAGATAATTCACAAATATAAATTCCCTTCTTTTATTCCACTTGGCTTATCATAGATATCACCAAATTTCCTTCTTTGATCATTCAAGGAAAATGAATATATATAAATTTTTATAAAAATGAAATTAGTAAGATTTTAACTTTTTAAAAAAATAAATTAAAATAACCTTGGACTTTATGTTTTTATTAAAATATTATTTATCTTTACGCATGTGTTTTTCTTTGATCCCACACATTATTATAATGTTTAATGAGAATAGAAAATTTCACCTAATCCACATTAATGTATGAAGGCATAGGTTTCTACCCAAGTAGGACAAAAATAATAGGTGAGGAATTATAAACTGTGCCATTGGATTAATTAATTAAGGTACCATGCTCACTGTCAAGTATGACCGAAAGATTAGGTGGGGGAATTATAAAATATGCCACTGGATGTTTTGTATGTGAGCATGACATATTTGACTGCTTGTGCTAGGGTTAAGAATGTGGAATAATGGATGGAGATCAACCCACACGGATGACAAATGTGATGTCATGGCTTTATAAATTGTTTTTATGGATAAGCTGAGGTATTGCCTCCGTGGAACAATGATTTTAAAATTAAGTTAGCCTCTTTAAAAAATTAATATTAAATATATTTTGTTTGTTGATGACAAGGAAGAGTTAAACTTTCAGTAGTAAAGAAGACTCGATGGGTTAAGCTGTATATATATTTAAAACATACACTCATTCATAGTTTGAATTTGAGTTTATAAATTTATAAATCAATATAAAAATTTACTCATTAAAAATTAAAAACATAATTTTATTTATTTTTAAATAAATTATAAATTAATAATAATTTTAAAAATTATTAATTAATAGTCATCATTTTTGTAATAATAATTTTTTTAAGACAGGTTATAAATATTATATATAATAAGGTTAGTTAACAGTTGAAAGTTTTCAAAATAATTTAATAAGATTATAGATTATATTTTAAAAAAAGTTAAGTATGTCATAGAAAGTGAATTTATTGCTTGTATAAATATTATTTATAATTTTTAGGTTTTATGAGAGGTGGGGTTTGAACCTTGAACCTTATAAATATTATTGGTAAGCATAAGTTATTGGTCGTCAAACTAACAGGCACTCAGACCTTTATCCATAGTGGACATGCTCTCAAGGTTTGAACCTAAGTCTCCTCGTGATAAGTACCCAATTACCAATCCACCTAACCCTTGAAGACTCAACACTTAACTATTTGATAAAACCTTTTTTAAAAACTTGTAATTGTCTAACAACCTCACTTAAATTTCATAAACAATCTTTATAAAAAAAAATAAAGTTTATAAAGATTCGTTATTTTATATATATATATATATATATATATATATATATATATATATATATATATATTCAAAAATTCACCCTCTACCCAAGTATTGAAAAAAAATTAAGTTCATAAAGATTCGTTATAAAATATATATAAAAATTCAACCCTAAAAACCAAAACAACCTTACAAATTTTTTTTCACCAAATTAAAAAAAAAACAAATTGTCATAGGGCACAGGGAAAATACTATGACATCTTTGAATGAATGATGTAGTATAAGAGACATAAGCATGAACTAGTATTTCAAATTAAAGAAACTTCACACATTCATGAAAAACTTCACCCACTTGCATCCAAAAGCTAGGTTTTCATAATTTGGCCAGCTTTCGGAGAGAAACTCGTGAAAAAAATAATAATAATTGTCAATGACATTCATGTCTTTATATGGGGACATGTGAGCAAAATGCCAACCATATCCTCATCTATCAAATACAAATGATATGGACAATGTTGAAAATAAATTGTCCGGAGCATTATCTAAGAGTTTATTTATTTATTTATAATTAGGTTTTTTAGACGTAGAAGAATTAAACTACTAAAAAAATAAATAAAATAAAATAGTTTTTAACATGTATAAGGTTAAAGGTTATATGAGATAATTCATATTGATAACTCATTTTATAAAAGCATAATGTACAAACCTATAGGACAATTAATTCCTTAAACCTTTATTCTTTATTTTTAAAAGTAGGTTTTTGAAAAGATTGCACGTTCCCTTTTACATCAAACTATATATATCACTTATGACAGCAAAAATTTGAAACTAGACTAAATTGGTTAAACCTCTTTTTTATATAAAAAACTTTAAAGTTTTAATTTTATTTTTATATATAAATATTATATTTATAGTAAAAATTAAGAGTTTTTTTTATTTGGTTAGTGTGAGAAACCTGTTGGGTATCCCCATCCCACCATGACCTTTTATAAGGGAGAGTTAAGCTTATCAATAGGAAATTTAACGCACAACCATGCACACACCCACCCTCTCACACATTCACCTAGAGTTAAATTGATCAATAAGGAATTTAACACACAACCATACACACCCACCCTCTCACACACTCACCCATGTCGTGGTTTGAACCTTGAACCTCCTAATAAATAAATAAAAAATCAAAGTCAAAGCTCTAGTCCTTGCATTGTCCCCATGGACAAAAATTAAGAAATTTAGATAATGTACAATTTTTAAATTTTATTTATATAAAATATTATTTACAAACTATCTATATATAATATTTGGTTATATGGGATGGAAAGGAGTCTAACATAATAGTATTACAATTACTAAATTATATATATATATATATATATATATATATATATATATATATATATATATATATATATATAAAGGCTTGCACATGAGAATTACTTGAAAGTTGAAGAATTTAAACAATTTTTTTATATTAAACTTCGTTTACAAATATTAATTTACAAATATCAGCGTTCGTTCGAGCAAACATAAGAGGAATCGACCTCACAACCACATGAACTAGGCAACTGCCATTACACTAAATGTCATTCGGCAAAATTTAAACAATTGAACTAATGCTTTAATGTAAATATTTGCACATGAGAATTGAACCTTGGTTTAGGACATAAAATTCTTCACTCTTTATTAATTGGTTTAAATTTCATAGATTGAATGATAAAATTAACCTGTGAAATTTGAACCTTAGTTTAAGATATGAAAATTTTCATTTTGAGTCAACTATTTTAGGCTTATGGACTTAAATAAAAATATTATAATGTTAATTTATTATAATTATTCAAAAATAAATAAAAATTATGTTTATAAAAAACTTTGCATAGATGAATTTTAGAAATTATGTGTTGATTGTAATGGATAGTGAAATTGAGTTAAAAGTAGAGGATAATATAACGGATGGGATTTTGGCTCTTCTTCACGAGGTCTAAGGTTCAAACCATAGCATGAACGAGTGTGGGAGGGGGTGGGTGTGTATGGTTGTGTTTGGCCCCTATTGATAAGCTCAGCTCTCATCTTTATCAAAGGTCATGAATGGGATGGGGATGCCTAGCTTTGAGCATCGGTCATAGGGGTTTCTTACACTAACCTCAATAAAAAATAAGTAAAAAGTATTATATAAAAATATTAGTTTGCCTGTGTAGTGTTAGTGGAGAAGGCAAGTCTGGCCCCATTGAACGAAAGGTCAATGGTTCGAAGCTTTGCGATGTGAAAGGGACACAAAAAAATCTTTTGTGGCTTCCCTCTAGATAGTGGTATGGTTCGAAGCTCTGCGATGTGAAAGGGACACAAAAAAATCTTTTGTGGCTTCCTTCTAGATAGTGGTATAACAGGATGGGACAACATTGTCGGCCACCTAAGAGCAACTTTCAAGGTTTCTTTCTCACCTAAAAATTTTTGCCTCCAAGGACTAGGTGGATTGGTAATTGTATGTCTAGCCAAGCATTTACCCAAAAGAGACCTAGGTTTAAACCTTGGGGGAATACCTGTTTTCAAAGTTAGTAGTCTGCTCTAAATCCTCTAAGTGCGCATCATATCGATGATGACAGTATGAATCCCAAACAATTAGTGGTCCTCTTCATTTCAAGTTATAAAATAACAAGGTGGTATAGGCTTGTTGGGGGTAGCCCCTATGGTTTGAACCCTGCACATGGAAGTTACTAAAAATAGTGTGGATGTAACCAACTCCCCTATGTATCCCAAAAAATTTACTAAAAATCATCAAATGATATTAGCTCAAATTTCAATGAGGATATGAGAATCTTGTCGAGTGATAGTTAATTTATCGTAACACCTCTATGTGGTCACGTTGAAATATGGGTGGACTCATTTCAATCCCATATAACTAATTTAATATATATAAATAATTTTACTAAATATCCTTCAAAGTTTATATCTAGCTTAACCAATTAAAATTTTCTATTTTCAAGGAAAAAACCCATGTTCAAATTTTACCAAGGCATACCTGATTAATAACCAAATTGTTCTAATACCATTGTGTGTTTATGAAATAATATGGATGGTTCGTATTACATTGAAAACATATATAGTACAATAAATAAATAATCTTTAGTTAATTATGAAACAAAAATTTAATAGTTTAATTTTTTTTTATCGAGTAAATACTTCTTATACATATATATATATATCCGCCGTGGGGATTGAACTCGGGTCACATCACCAATAATGTAAGTGGAGTCCTTGCCAGTAAATCACATCACACATATGTTAAAAGTTAATTTTTGTTTGACATTAAGGGTAAATCTTGGTAGATATTATTCAAAGATTAAGAAAAGAATTGGGCAAAAACATTACTTTAAAAATATAGGTTATTTTCATACAATGAAATTATTTTAGCAAAAGAACCTTTTACAAAGGATTGTTAACATGGAACTTCATATCAAATAATTTACAATTGATAAAGATACATATTGGATGGTCATTCAATGAGGAGAATTATACAAATTTTTGGTCTAATGCTTGGTCGAAATCTTATTCTCTTATCTTTAACTCAAAATGGCAACCATTGGCTCAAGCATGCCTAGCTTATAAAGTTCTAAAGGTCAAAGACTATATCAATATAAGCAACAAATCAAGATCATGGATTTCTTTTAGTAATCTGGTTAAAGAAAAGGAACTCAAACAAATTAGAGATGAACTTTAAAATATGTTCCAAGAGTTTTATTTACCAATTTTTACATGAAAGGATGAGTTGGTTTAGAATCTATCAAAGGATGGTGGATACTCAATCAATTTGGGATATGAGGATTTAGAGAAATCAAAATTTCTTACTCTCAAAGATTTTTCTTGAATGAATGTTTGGTCATTACGTGTTCTCACTAAGGCATCAACATTCCTTTGGTTAGCAGTTCAAAGTAAGATTCTCATAGGAGAGAGTCTACAAAGAAGAGGATATCATGACCCTTTTATATGTGCCTGTGAGAAGGATTTAGAATCATGTATTTCAACATCCCCACTTAAGTTGGATGTGGGACATGGAAATAAACCCTTCTTTGCCATCTCTCTTATGGAACACTCCACACCAAATAGCTCTTGTATACACACAAATGTAACCTTGGGCATGACCTAGGGCATGATATCCATTGTCTATTGTGTTGAAGGCACAAAACTAGGATCAAGTATCCCATGTGTATGAATCCATGCCAAAAAATACATCCAAATCACAATGTGCTTAGTCCACTAATGAAGCATTGTATTATGAATAGGTTAGTCGGTGTTGTAGTTATCACATTGAAGAGTGATTGGAAAAATTTGAGGAATATAAATTTCCTTCAAAATTATGGTCATCCACAAAATATGTTTAGCTTTCTCATTGGTAACATAATTTTTAGCATTTGTAGAAGACTAACATAAGGTAGATTGGCATAGAACACCAAGAAACTAGGTCAAATCCTAAATAGCCTATGGTGGATTGTCACTCATCCAAATCAATGACCCATTCAACATATGAAAATACTATTAGAATTGGAGAGGAACCAATAAAGTAATAAATACCCATTGAATAAGTCCTTTATATCTACTTGAGAATATTCTTGGTGTTAGTCTAGTGACTCTCTTGAGTGGCATAAATGTACCTAGAATAATATTTGATAACAAAATTTATACCAGGTCATGTGTGAGTGAGATAAAGAAGTACACCCATAAGAGATTGATACAAAGTAGCACCCACCAAAGGAGTTATACAATTAACCCAAAGATAAACCTATAATGAAAGGAGCCCATCCACATGTTGTAGGTGAGTTGGAGAGGGTAGGGCAATCCTCCAAGGGAGGTCCTTGGTTCGAATCTCTACCCTACCAAACACACATCAGGTACCCAAAATCTAGTTGATAATGCTAGTGCGATCAAGGCTAAGCATGACTCTCGAGTGATTTTGATGGTGTAGAACCCCCTGGTCATGGTTTCTCAGACCAAGGTGGCCCCGTAAGGGATTTTTCGCTAAATTCAAAAAAATAATAATGAAAGAAGCCTGAGTGGACTTGCAATCCTTTATCCAAAAATCTTGAAAGAGATTTGATGCATACTTGGACTATGGAATGGTGATACCAAAATCTATCTAATTAATTTGAATCCCAAAAAGTAATGCAAAATCCTATAATTTGTCAACTCAAAAGTGGATCAAAACCATTATTTCATATCCTAAATCAAGGTAAAAAACTGCTAATAATGAAAAGATCATCAATATAAGAAAACAATCACGAAAGTCTTCCTAATCTAATGTTTCATGTAAACATCATATTCAGCCTTATAATACTAAAACCCACAAGTAAGGAGAAAAAATGAATCTTTTCATAACAATCACCAAAGTCTTCCTATTCTAATGTTTCCTGTAAACATCATATTCAACCTTATAATACTAAAACAAAAAGTGAATCTTTTCATAAAATCACCAAAGTCTTCCTATTCTAATGTTTCATGTAAACATCATATTCAACCTTATAATACTAAAACACACAACTGAGGAGAAAAAGTGAATATTTTCATGCGAAGCATGAAGTACTTGTTTAAATCCATAAAAAGACCTAGTCAATCAACAAACTAGATGAGTTAAGCCACTCCAAACTTATGATTGAAATTTTAATTTTTAACTTATACTGCAAGTTTGAGAATTCAATATATTATTTTCTAATTTTCTTTCAAAGATTGAGTACTATTTTATGTTTTACATATATTTTAAAAATAAACTGTAATTAGGTCATATGAATCTATGACAACCTTATTTAACTTTGATCTTTAAATTTTTTATTTATTTATTTATTTATTTAACATGGTAGAATCGATAGCTGTCAGGAATTCGAGCAGGCTGTCCAAATTTTATGGCCGCCACAGTATTTTGCGATGTTCGTCCCGGAAGCCGCTACACATATTTTCGTGCAGTTCGCTCCTATAACCGTATGCCACAATAATTTTAAACCCTTTACGCCACTAAAAGCACCAAGAAAGGGACAAGCGTTCAGTCCGACGAGGCCCGAAATTTGAACCTTGGACCTCCGCCCCCTTATGGGGTTTGGATGAGCCAATTGGTCTACACCTCGGACCTCAAATATTATATTTATTAAATATCTAATTCTTAAGAAATTCAAACTTTTGGTTGATCATCATAGATTCATTTAATCTTTATAACTATACATCATCTTTAGTATTGATCTTGTAGTCTATAAGTTTTAGTCTAATATCATTTTTTTTACCACGTAGTGGTATTACAACAAAGCTTGGATATTATCCATATATCTTTTAGCAAGACTCGAACCTTGATCTCCTTCTTAAATGTTGAGGAATTTTAACCAATTGAGCTAATGTCATTTGATTCAAAATTTAAGTTTACATGGATTTTAATGAAAGGTCCCAATTCCCTCACACCAGGGTTTGAACTTGAGTCTTTGGATGAAAACCCAAGAACTTACCACTACGATATCTCTCACAGGTCTTTAGTCTAATATCATTACAACACAACTTTTTTTAATTCTTTTGTTTTTTAAATAACTTTTTTTGCACCTTTAATTCCTTCTAAATTTAAACTTGTTTCTTCTAAAATATTGATTTGAGTGAACTACGGTGGTCTTTTCTATATGATGTTGTAAATAGAAATTCATTGCCTCTTTGTTTGGAGCACAATATCTTTGATATTATCTATAACTTCTATTAAAATATAATTTCCATGCTTTATCTTCAAGTTTGTCTTATGGCCAAAATTTTGTGTTTTTCTTCATCATTTCACTCTTTCCATATATTTATCTCATAATAACTTTGACATGAGAATGCAATGTTTTCATAATTCACTTGTTGATGTCATTCTCTTGATTTAGATTTAATTTTAATGAAATGTGCCAAAGGATTTGAAATATTTATAACAACACATATTCAAGTATTTAACATGCTTTTTCTCCTTGATAATCAGTTTAGTTTATCAAGTATTTCCAATTCTTCATAACATCATTGTTAATGAGTTGATATGAAAGTCCAAAAAGTCTATCTTATATCAAAAGCTTTTAATACATAATCTTAACTAAAAAACATCTCTATCCTTAAACTAAACTATAGGCCACCATACATTATTAAAAAGATAAAGAAAAAAAAACTTTTAAAAAAAATCAAATTTAAAATACTTTCAAAATCAATCCTTACTTCTATTTAATCTAATTTTAAATTTACTATTTATTTAACCTATTTAATATTTAAATATAGGTTTATATCTTATTAATGTTTTTAAATACATATTGTTCTAATCTTTTAAAGATACAACCTAACCCGCATGCATTGCAAAGAGGGATTTCATGGCGATGAAGGTTTTGCCTAAGGTTATATATTTGTCATTGACTTTATAGATCCAACCTATCCCACATGCATTGGCACCAGTTATTTCGTGAGGATGAAGGTTTTGCATTAGCACTAGGTATTTCATGAGGAGGTATTTTATATTATATTACGCAGGTAATGACATGACATGTGAAGTTCTTTTGCAATTGACGTATACAGTGACGTAATCATGTTTAACAAGTTCATTCTGAGTTACTTTTTAAAGATTCAGGGTGAGTTGGATTGTTGAACATAATAATCAAAATAATTCTTCATTCTCTAGAATCAAAATAATTCTTCATTCTCTAGAAGGTTTGAGATTCAACGCTCGAGAGGTTTCTTCATTACTTGGTGAAGAATTAATTGAATGAGGAGTCGAGGAGAATAGTCAAAAATCTCCCTTCTCCAGAAGGTTTCAACCTCCAAGATTTCTTCATTACTTGGTGAAGAATTAATTGAATCATCTCTTATTAACAATTTATATATTTTTGTTTAAAATTTTAAATGTTAAATTTAAATATATTTTTTAAAGATTAATGAAAAATAAATTTATAATAAATATTTGATTTGGTTTATTTTGATAAAGTATATGTAATTTTTTTTGGAATCACTTTCATCAAAATATTATACTTATTATTAAGTTAATTAAATCATATTTAACATGTTTCTTTATTATGACTATTTTTCATTTTTTTATTATTAAATATATTCAACTTCCTCCAAATGTTTCCACAACCAACTTAACATTATTTTGATTAATAAATAAAATCTTACTTAATCAACAACATTTTAAAATTTGTTTTTTTTTTTTTTTTTTAGAAAAAGCTAGATTATATTAATTCATTAACCGGAACATTACAATATTCTGGTTCTAGCATTGTCCACCAACTAAAAAACAAAATGAGGTGGATCAGTAAAGCATCCATAACTGAATATACATAAGAATAGAAGTTAATATCAACAAAAAAAACTATAACTATATCTTGCTACAATACACCAAATATCAACATTCATTTATGGGAGAGTCTGTTATATGAAGAAATTATGGGTATGTCTTTTGTGATATCTTCTGAAGTCTTCAAAGAAGAAATAGAAATAATTAAAACTTGAACCTGCTCATCATCGTTAACTGCCTTCTTCTTAGTTTTTGGTTGGACCTTCTGAAGATCCTAAATCATATGAGAAAGTTGATGAAGGAAACTTTCAAAATTTGAATTTCACCAAGATGAAGATCAACATCATGATTGGTTAAATTATTTGCTACCCAATTTCCTTCTTTATAGACGTGCAAATATTTCTAAAAGATTGTCTTCAATAATAGGTGATGAACATTAACAATAATATTATTTTTTATTTAATCTTCACATTGATTTTTGTTGATAGCAATGATGATAATTTGTTAATCCCCCTCAAATGAAATATATTTCCATCCTTTTTTGTTGCAATTTTAATGCCTATAAGAAGTGCCATAGCCTTTGCACAGTTGTTAGTTGAAGTTACATATGATTATGAGTGAGGATAATTATGCTTTTGTTATTTAAAAAATATCACCTCCAATAGCATTTCTTGAATTTCCTTTAGAAACACCATCAAAATAAATTTTGATAAACTCAATTTCTAGACATTTCCATTTTACCCTAGATCAAAGTAGATCCTTTGTTTTAATTCTATTATTGCAAATGACTCCTCTATGTATGTTCAAATCATGTAACCAATTTGTTACCACCTCTTTTTTTGCATTTGAGATTTTCCATAATGAGCACCATGTTTGTAGATATTTTGCAAGAGAGACAATAATACAATTCCAAATTTGGGCATGATTTTGAGATTTATTTTTAAAATTATTATTATTTTTTTCAAGCCATAAATTCCAACAAATAATGGCTCCACATAATACATAATGCTTTAGCTTTGAAATAATTAATCCAACATTTTATCAACTCTTTCAATGTTGATACATTACCCAATATATTTTCATATTTTTAAAAAAGGAACCCCAAATGGTGTGAGCAAAGGTACAATAAAAAATTTAATAGTTTGATGTTTTTAAATCCTTCTCACACTAGGCACATCTAGAAGGTCCATCATATCCTCTTCTTTGTAGACTCTCTCCTATAAGAATCTTACTTTGAATTGCTAACCAAAGGAATGTTGAGGCCTTAGAGAGAGCATGTAATGACCAAACATTCTTTCAAGAAAAATCTTTGAGAGTACGAAATTTTGATTGCTCTGAATCCTCATATCCCAACTTGATTGAGTATGCACCATCCTTTGATAGATTCTAAACCAACTCATCCTTTCATGTAAAAATTGGTAAATAAAACTATTGAAGGATCTTTTGAAGTGTATCTACAATTTGTTTGAGTTCTTCTCCTTCGACTAGGTTACTAATAGAAATCCATGATCTAGATTTGTTGCTCATACTAATATAGTATTTAACCTTTGGACCTTTACAAGCTATGCATTCTTGAGCCAATAGTTTCCATTTTGAGTCAAAGATAAGAGGATAAGGCTTCAACCAATCATCAAATCAAAAATCTGCATAATTTCCCTCATCAACTAACCATCTAATATATTTATTTATCATTTGCAAACTATATCATATAAAGTCCCATGTTGACAATCTTTTGGATATGGTTCTTTTCCTAAATAATTCATTACATCAAGAGAACCTATATATTTTTTAAGTGATATTTTACCCAATTCTTTCCTTGATCTCTGAATAATCTCCACCCAAGCTTTGCCCCCAATTCCAAACTCATAAGTCTACAATTATTCAAATCTGCTTCTCCAATATTCATTTCATTGCAAACTCTATCCCACATACAAAGAGGAAACCTAATTTTTTTCTCACAATATTTTCAAAGAAAATATTCGTGAATTTTATTAAATTTTGAAGCTATACCTACTCAGAATCTTGAAAGTGACATCATATAAATAGGGATGAATTGTAATGTAGTCTCTATGAGTTAGTCTTCCTACCATAGTTAATAACTTAAATTTTCAACTTGCCAAATAAAACTTTCATTTTGTCCAAACAAGAGACCCAAAGCTCTTTTTGATATTCTTTATGAGACAAAGGAATACCCAAGTAGATTGATAGAAAATTTTCAATTTGAACTCTAAAATATTCACAAAAAAATTGTTTTAAATCTTAGGGTATAAATATCCTAGATTTTGTAGTATTAACCAATTGTCTAGTAGTCTTCTCATAGCATGATAATATTAATTTAAATTTCATGGCCTCAATAACCAAGGGATGGTCCAAAAGAAAGGTATCATCAACAAATTCGAGATGAGATTCAAAGAGACCAATTTTGCAACTTTAATACCTTTGATTTTTCCTTCCATTTTGTGTTTTCCTTAATGCCCCTACAAGAATAATGAATAAAAAAGGAGATCTAGATCACCTTGATACAGTCCACAAGATCACTTGAAGTAATTGGTAGAAGAACCATTGATCAAAATAGAAGATTTCACAATGTTATTCACAAAAAACTATAATCGAAACCAAATATTTTGAGAATATCATATAGAAAATTTCAAGAAATATTATCACATACTTTTTTCGTATCTAATTTCAAAAGCATAACTGGTTTTTCTTAGAATTAAGAGAATGTATGGCCTCCTATGCAATAATTATATCATCAAGAATTTGTTTACCAATAAAAAAATCACCTTATTCCTATGAGATAACACAATCTATAATGCCTTTTAACCTTTGCCATAGTTTTTAACATGATCTTATAAATCATATTACAAAGGCTTATTAGATGAAAAATATCAAAATATTTTCTCACCTTTCTTCGGAACCAACGTAATAAAGGTTGCATTGATCTCACTTATTATAGCCTTCATTTTTTTGTCCTCTTCGACCAGAACTAACATATCACTCTTCCATAAACCCAAAAAAATTGAAAGAAAATTGTAGAAAATCCATCGATCAGGATAGAAAGAGAATATTATTTCATATAGCTCCTTTATAGATATCTTCTTCATTAAGCTTTAATTTTGTCCCCATGTGATAATTGATGGAATACTTTGTAAAATTTTATCTTATGCCTTCTTATCTTACCCAACACCTGATAAAATAATTTGAATTAACTAATTGCTTCCTTCCTTATATCTTCTTCAGCCTCAATATTTCTTCCATCTAGAGTTAAAATACTTTTGATGTGACAAAAAGAAAAAAAAAATTGCTATAGAATGATTTTTTTGTATTTTTATCTTCTTCCTTGAGCCATTTCTCCCTAGATTTCTGGAACCAATATGATTCCTCAATTTTCAATGCATTATGATAATTAGAAAGTAATTATTTTTCTTTTACATAAAATCTTGATCCAATATTTTTGCTATATGAGTTTTTCCAATGCATCTTTTATCCCATGTATATTGAAATCATGAAAGACTAACATCACAAAGGTCATTTGAATTGATAAATGAAGCAAAATACTGCATTGATTTAGACTATCCTAAAGTACCACCCTTCTTTTCTAAAGGAGATAAAACAATGTTGAAATCACACACAAGAATCCATAGATCACAATAAATCAACATTGTTTATGACAAAATAAGGTCCTTCTAACATCTTCAATGAGGAGTAACTATAGTTGGAGCATATATAAGTTTATAACCCCAACTTTGATGTTTTCCTCTTTACTATAAAATAATCGAGCAACCTAATTACCTTTTGCTTCTAATGATTTCCCATCCCATTTGCATTTTTCCCTTATTATTGCAATCCCACCTAAAGATCTTGTAGAAAATAATGCAAAACAATCACCCATCTTCTTATTCTTTTTAAAAGCATCCTTACATTCCTTGCTACTTAATTTTATTTCTTGTATTAAAATAAACTCAGGACTATAACAACCTATTAATTCCTTAATAATTCCTTTTTTAGGGATCTTATTGATACATCTAATATTCAGTGATATTGATTTCATCATCATCACTTTTTATTTTTATTAGTGGGTTTAGCCCCACTTCTTGTTAACAGTTCTGATATTTTTATTTGGCTTCCCAAATCAATATCCTTTTGAGTTTTTTTCTCTCTTTGTTCATGCTTTGATGACCTTGCTCTCATTTTTTCATTCTCACAAATACTCTCATCTTCACCAATTCTTTCTATTTTTCCATGTTGTTAATAATGAGACTTATCTTCTAAAGATTTATGTTGCCCTAAGAGTCTAAAATACAAAGACTAACCACATTAATACTTTCTTCTTTATGTGAGTGGCTTTAACATAGTATTTAGAGCCACTCACAGTTGACGAGTGGAAAAGGGTCCCAATTAAGCAAACCCATAACGTTTCAATCTATTGGAAGGCAATGATTCCTTTTATATTGTAGGTGATTAGCTTACCTAGAAAATAGGGGATGGTTCAAGGATAAGACTAGGCTTAAACCCTTGGATTGGTTGTCGTGATATGCAAAGATTACCAAATAATGTTAAGAACTCAAGGGATTGAAAATCTCGCCCAAGCAGTTGACCCTGAATCTTCTATAAACTAGAGTCAGGGATGGAAGGAAGCAACAATGTTAGGGCTTCAATGTCAAGAGGCACACTAGTGGGAAGAATGTGTGGAGAGACTTAAAGTTGGACATATCAAGTTGCCAGAGGAAACTGATCAATTGGTTTGGACAATGAATGGAGCTATGGGGAGTACACTCCAAATTTGGGGTATAAGACTTTATTGGAAGATAGTAATGATGATCCGACATGGTGGTAGAAGACACTCTGGAAGCAAAAATCCTCATTGAAGATAAGAATGTTATTGTGGCTTGACATGAAAAATATGGTTTTGACATGGGAGGTACTACATAAAAATAATTGGAATGGTCCAGGAAGATGTCATTTATGTAAGTCAAACAATGAAACAATTGATCATTTACTGGTAGCTTGCTCCTTTACTAGATAGGTTTGGAGGGAATTTATAGCACAATTAAAGTTTCTTATAGGATGGTAAGAAGATTCCTTAGGAGAGTGCTTAAAATCTTGGTTCGAATATAGGTCATACAAAGGTTTTATAGCTCTCCCATTGTTTGTATCTTGGGGAATATGGCTATTTAGGAATGCAATATTTTTTTAGGATCAGGAAAAGCCTACTTGGCATGTCTCCTACCAAATCATTGGAAGTTTCAATAATTGTAAGGTTTCAGTAATAACAAAAGTAAACAAACAAATCATCCCTCCAAAGATCGATAAATCAGAGGCCTAGTGTTTTTTTGATGGAATAAGATCGGGTCTATAGAATTTATGGAGCGGGTGGATTACTATATATTTTGACTCTCATTATTTTAAATTCAAGGTTGGACTAGGAGAAGGTTCTAATAATTATGTTGAAATTATAACCCTCAAATTATTGGTTCAGTTGGCATAATAAAAAATATATATAAATCATTCAAATTTACGGAGATTCACAGGTGGCAATTAACTAGATACTTTGCGTAATTAGGATGTAAAACATGATTCTACAACCCATCTTCTCTTTTATAAAAGTTGTGGATAAAAGTGAAGCTTTTACTTTTTGGTATATTTATAAATAACTTAATTGGGAAGTAAATGAACTCTCAAAAAAGGTATTTCATATTGATCCAGGTACACACTTAGTACAAGAATTCAATGAGGACAATACACTGCAGTTGGTCCATATCTCTATCTAGAGGGATTAATTTAATCTAGTTGAAGCAAAGCATATATAAAACAACTTTTTTAAAAAAATTCAAAAGTATTTAAAGGATACTTCAAAAAACTCAAAAGTTAATGATTTAAAGGGTACTATTGATAAATTAGGAAAGTGTCTAAGAATAGAACTTACAATAATAGAGATAACTAATTATGATGTACAAACTACTTGACTTTTAAAACATTACTAAAATTTTGAAGAAATACCAAAGAAACATATGAAAAATATAATTTCATCTTTACTTAATACTAACTTTTCTTTAAAAAATAATAATAATTAATTTAACTAAATACCATTTAATTTATATAAATTTAATTATATATATATATAAAAGTGATAATTGAATATTTTTAGATAATACCTCTATAACCTTTGGTATTATTATTCTTTAATTTTTTTTATGAACAGATACACTTTTACATACTCACACTAGGGTTATTAGTTCAATGAATAAAAACAATTGAAAAAAAATCAAATCAAACGACGCACTTGTCTATCAACTTTTATGTTTTCATTGAGTTACGATTTGTCTTTAAGCATTTGTTCTTTTTTGATGCCAGTCATGAGCATAGAAAGCTTCACCAAATCCACATTAACCTATAACGGCACAGTTTTTCTACCCAACTATGACAAAAAGAGTTGGTGAGGAGTCATAAACTATACCATTGGATTAATTGATTAATGTTCCATGCTCACCGTCAAGTATGACCAAAATATTAGGTGGGGAAATTATAAAATATGCCATGGATTCGTTCACGGCCCCTTGTTTTGTATGTGAGCATGACATATTTGACTACATGTGCTACGGTTAAGAATGTGGAATAATGGATGAAGACGAGCCCACATGGACAACAAATGTGATGTCATGGCTTAACAAATTGTTTTTATGCATAAGGTGAGGTATTGCCTACCTGGAACAATGATTTTAAAATTAAGTTATTATCCTTAAAAAAATAATATTTAATATATTTTGTTTGTTAGATTTATTTTCTTATAGGCAAGTTGTATACACAAGGATGACACAGAAAGTTAACTCTCATCAGCAAGAAATTTAAGTTGGGATAAGTGAATATATATACATATTCACACATATTTTATCATAGTTAAATTTAGGTTTATAATTATATAATTTAATAATTAAAATTTATTAATAAAAAATTAAATATATTTTAATTTAATTTTTTAAAGATTAATATCATCATTAAGAATTTCAAGTTAAAATCTATTGATTAAAAATTAAAAATATTTTTATATAATTTTTTAACATATTAATATATAAATTTATTATAATCATCAATTTTGTAATAATAAGTATTTAAGATAAGTTACAAATGTTATGTATTTAATAATGTTAGTTAAAAATTGAAAGTTTTTTAAATGATTTTATAAGGTTATAAATTATTTGAAAAAAAGTGAAGTATGTTATTGAAAGTGGATTTATTATTGTATAAAGGTTTAGAAATTTTATTTAGTATTGAAAAGAATAAGTTCCAAAACAAATTTGTGTAATTTATTAGGTTAATAAGAAATATTTTAATAATTAATTTTAATATTAAAATTTTAATAAAAATCTAATATTTATATAAGAGTTGTTTAACAAATTGGTCTTGTTTTAGTATTTAATTAAAAATATTAAAATTAAAAAATTAAAACTATAAAGTTATCCAAATTTTATTGTAAAAAGTTTTTTAATTTGTATTTTTTATATTATGAATGCAAGAAAAAATAATTATAGTATATTAGTGCATATTGTTCCAATTATATCTAATTCAATTAGCATAAAATGGAACACAAAGTTTGATTTTTCATATAAGGAAAGTTTAAATGAAAATAAAATTATTTCTTCTTAATTTCATGAGTTAACTAATTCTCAAATAAAATATCAAATCAGTTAACTTTGTGTGATTAAGTTGCTCATGAATTCATGAATTAATATTTCTTTAAACAACTCACTTGACTTAAACTAGGTGGGCAAAGAAGTAGAATGGACAAGACTAACTTCACTTCTTCTCTTCAAGCTTGTTTTTTTTTTTTAAGGTTTTGACTGGGTCCCCTTTTAATGTTGT
Source organism: Wollemia nobilis (assembly GCA_028583015.1). Taxonomy (NCBI): domain Eukaryota; kingdom Viridiplantae; phylum Streptophyta; class Pinopsida; order Araucariales; family Araucariaceae; genus Wollemia; species Wollemia nobilis. Next base: position 5,346,032 of record JAQPPZ010002068.1, read on the forward strand.
TGAGATTTGAAACTTGGTATGGGCTACATCATCTCTATGTCTCAACCATTAAACCAAGGCCTTATTGGCTTCCCTTGAAACTTGTTGATCTTGAATTAATTGAAACGTTTTTATTTTTTTTCCAGTTGGTTATATGGGATTGAAACAAGCCCCACATGTATTGCATTATCACCACATAGTGGCATTATAATAGTTTAAATGTTATTCATGTATCTCTTGGCAAGATTTGAACTTGGGCCTCTCCTTAAATGTTGAGGAATCTAATTGGTTAAATTCCTATATAAATGGATTTCTTTAAATATTTAGTAGTTCTCTCCAACATTATTTTAAGTTTGCTTCTTTTAATTTTTTTTTTATCAACTTTAGATAAGTTTACTATTTCCTCTAATCATGTAAAAGATAACATAACTTCATGAGATTCTATTAAAACCTTTCTATTGGCTAGCCTATTTACATTTGTTCTCTTTTTTTAAGGTACGTGTAAACCAAATTTCTTCAAACAACTAATACATATGTTTTCATAATAATATTTTATATATTGCTTAAAACTTTTGAAAATACTTTTATTTTAATATATAATTAAATTATTACTACTTCAATAATCATTTTTTTTTTGTGGAAAACATCTCAAGGGATGCCACTTTCAGGTAAGACCCAAGGAGGCAAGGATATCTCTTTCGCCAAAATCGCCCAAGGCTCACACCTGGCCTACCACTTTTGACATATTCAAAGAGCAAACCTGAAACAATAAAAAAAAAAACACACAAACACACAAGAAAATTAAAAATAAAAATAAAAATGCTCCTTGAGTGTGTCAAAAAGATAAAGCACAACCAAACACACACAATAAGATAAAAAAAAACATAATAAGAACCACACGTACAAAACACAAGAACAACATAAAAATAAATAAAAATGACAAATTGCATTAATTGTTATTTAATGGATTAATTGAAACATTTGTCAATAGATATTGTATAATTATTATTGCATCTCGTGGTTCCTTGCAACCTATAAAGAGATTTGATTAGGAATTGAAAACATACAAATGCAAGTTTAAGTATCATCATTAAAGTATTTAATGAAGTGCAATTACCATTAAAATATGCTTTACATTATTTTATTTTATTTTTTTTAAATAGACCTTAAAAGCAAATGAAAGAAGGAATTATAATTCAAATTATTAGATTTATTGAACTTAATAATGATGAGTTATTTAAACCTTTAAAAGAGAACATTGTTGGAAAACTCTTACGCAATAAGTCCCATATCTCTCTAGTTGTCTTATACTCTGGTTGTCTGATACTGCTAGGAAAAGGGTGTTTAACTGAATTTGTTATGGAATCTAATATAATTCTATAGATACATACCTAAGATAGTCCATTGCTTATGCAAGGCAACATGAGATGCAATACAAGTAAACAACTAGAATGAAGACTCCATTACGAACTTTTATATTTTAATATTAAGATTGTTCCACTTTTCTTAAACATAATATTATTTTTTTTTGGATGAAAAAATCATTATATTAATAAAATAATGTCTAATCATACAAAAAAATGGTGGGTGGGATTAGCACACCCCGTAAACCAACACACTAACCACCATGGTTAGGAGTAGTTTCAGAAACATACCACAAAAAGCCAGATAACAACCATCAAAACAATGTCAAATATGCATTCAAAAAGAAAGGAGCCGAAAAATCACTACCAGGTGGAAGGCCTGAAGTTTTCCTCTATAGGGTCATAAGTCCATCCAACGATTGAAGAAACCGAAGCCCCCTAACCATCAACAATAGTACCACTAACAATACAAGTCTATGCATTTGGTACAATTTCACCCCAACCAGGGGTATCGTCTTCCTTAGGAGGCCAAACATCCCAACCAAAGGTTGGGCGAGACGGACCTCCAGCTCCAGATTCTCCACATTTGTGTTGTAGGGGGGATTGGGATCAGTGTTTGATAGCAGAGGGTTGTGGTCAACGATGGGTCCCTCGGTGAGTCAACAACCGAGACCTGGAAGGGGAAGTAAGAGGCACACGACTCATAGCGCAGGGTGCATTCCCCCAATGCTCCATGAGGGTACGTAAGTACTGTAGCTCCACATGTACTTTTTCAACCTGTAATTGAATCTGTAACCAACAATCAAAGAATATACCATATTTATCAACAACGGAGAAGACACATCTAACATCTTGTTGAGAAAATATAGCTCTATTCTAGGACTTCCAAAGATAAAATAGGGTATCAATTCTAAAAATATTCCAAACAACACCCAATTTGAAGGAAAAAGTAATAGGATCACCCAAAATAACATGCACCTAGGTAAAATCCTCTTGCATAAAAGGTTTAAAAATTTTAAGAAGCCACTCCTAGGCCAACTGAGCCTGATCACAAAATCAAAAAACATGTAGTAAATCTTTCGCTTGTTCGCAAACCGAGAAAATGAGATTATGAACACCCAGATGCTTGAGTCTATTGCCAACAGGCAACCCTTGGTGCAAGAGGCTCCAAGCAAAAAAACTTTGTTTAGGTTCAATATAAGTAGCCCAAGCAATCTGAAACCTCTTATTCCATCGGGAGGAAAGAGAGACTAAATCTCATCTCATAGTGAGCTTATCAACCATTGGAATTTGCGGGATGAGTCATTTGTAACCTAGATGAGCTTTATATTGCAAAACAGGAAGCTCCCTAATCCAACACCAATCTGACCACCAGGGTTTTTAAAAATTCTTATGCAGTTTGCACCAAATACAAAATGGAATACTATCAATAACCACCTTATGAGTATCTTTATCACCATGATTTTAATTGTGAATTTGACGAAAACTTTCCCAGGGTATGCAACTCCTGGTATGTCGAGAGAAGAAATGAAAAATGGAAGCAATACCACGTTTATAGAACCTCTGCGCTCTGACCCACTGCACTAGAGTCGGGAGAGAGCCCTACCAAGTGATAACAAGAGATCACCAAATATTCATGGAAGGCAAAGCGGCACCTACTTTTCTAAAACTCCCTTTCCAACTATGCCAGGGTTTGAAGGCCTCCCAGACTTTCCAAATACTCTAAATGACAAAAGAACCTTTAACTTTAACAGGGACAAGGGTAGTAAGAATGGATTGCAATCCCACCCCTTTTCAAAATTTCTTCCCCTGAAGCAAACCAGAAGAAATGCAATGCCTAACCAGCACTTTCCAAGATTCATCTCCAATTAAATATCGGGTGATCCATTTAGCACAAAGGGTAAAACCTTGTTGGTGACAATCAAACAAACCCATGTCTCCACAGTCCTTGGGCAAACAATAATGTTCCCAGGCTACTAGATGAAAACCTCGTTTGACAGAGTCTTTGGCCCACAAGAAATATCTTAGAAGCTTATCCAACGTTTTATAAGAAGATTTGAATGGAACCCCTCAAGACGAATAATAGACATGGGTAGTGGCTAAAACCTTATAACAAATCTAAAATTTTCTTACTAGAGAAAATTTCTTACTAGTCAAGTAAGAAAACTTCTTGTCCACTTTCTCAATAACATACTGCCACAATTGAGTAGAGGAACCATGAAACACAAAAGGAATTCCAAGAAATTTAAACACCTCACCCAAATGAATCCAAGTCCATTGGAAATGACATAGCCAACATGGCAGCTAGGATTGAGATTGCTAAAAACAGGAGATTTTTTTCCATTGAATAGAAGAACCAGAGGCTAAACAGAATACCTCTAAACAACTAATAGTCGAGGAAAGGGATTGCTCATCTTCTTGAAGTGTTAAACAAAATCATTAGCAAAATGACCATTGACCAACTGACGATCAGAATTAGGGAGAGCAATACCCCTAATTAATCCTTGATCCACCTTTTGGGCCAATAAATAGCCAAAAAACTCTGTAGCAAAAATAAAAAGAGATGGAGCAAGAGGGCACCCTTGTCTTATTGAACGACCAAGAGAAATTGATTGAGATTGACTATTATTCAAAGTAAGAACAACTTAAGCATCTTGAAATAACATAAGAACGGTGCTCACAAACACTGGCCCAAAGCCCAAAGCCTGAAGCATGGCATTGATGAAGTACCACTCCATCTTATCATAAGTTTTCTCAAAGTCAATCTTAATGAATAAAGCATCTTGTTCAGAATTTCTTGCCCACTCCATACCTTCCCAAACAACAAAAACATTATCAAGAACGTATCTTCCCTGAACAAAGCCAGTTTGTTTAGGTCTGACAATCAAAGGTAGGAAAGATTTAAGCTTAACGCAAGGTCTTTGGCAATAATCTTATAGCTCACATTAAGCAGGGTGATCGACATCTAATTAGTGATGAGCTCAAGGTCTCTAGATTTAGAATTAAATTTAACATTACCTTTGTTAATAATGGAACCCAGTGAACCACATTGCAGGGCTTCAAGATATACTTTGTGGAGATCAAAACAAAGAATTATCCTAAAATTCTTTGTAGAATTCACATGAAAAACCATGAAAAATACCTTATCAATCGTAATACTATTTTCATTTGTTGCTAAGTCTAGTAGCATTGATGTAAGAAAGTAAGGACATCATACACAATTTCAGATCATAATAAAAAGATGCTATATTCTATTAGAAGAGATAAATATTAATTTATAAATATATAACTAAATATTTATCAAATAATTTTTAAAGGTTTATAAATTATATTAATAGAAAATAAATTATTTTATAACATAAGGTAGAACTACTCGCAAAATAATCCAAAATTATGATGAAATTTGAATATATATACCCAGGAAAAAAGTTTTTCATTTTAAATTGATTAAAAATGTTTTAAGTTAATACAAATATATTTGATTAAAAATGTTTTAAGTTAATACAAATATATTTTTTCTAAAATATTTTATAGTATTTACTTGATTTTAAAAATAATTTTCTTGTTTTTCAACCTAAAATATAGGATATATTATAATTTTCTTAGGTTTATTGTAATTGAAAAGCAAACATTTATGGTTTTTTGAATGGGTTATATGGGATTGAAACAAGTCCCACTAGTATTACATCATCATAGTGGTATTACATCAAAGCTACGATATTATCCATATATGTTTGGCAAGATTCAAACTTGGGTCTTAAAGAATCTAATCGCTTGAGCTAATGTCACTTGATTATTATGTTTTTATATATTTAAACTATTAAAATTATTTATTAAAATAATCTTATTTTGATCATTTAAATGTAACCAAAAAAAATTAAAATATATATTTTTAATTTATTATATGAGTTAAATTATAATTTAGTTACATAGTTATATTACAACATTTTTTTTAAATGAAAAAACCATTATATTAATAAAAAAATGTTTAATCATACAAATAATGTGGTATTACAAGATTTTAACAATTATATATATTTTATTTAACAAAAATCAAACTTGAACATCCTCCCTAAAAAAATATAAATATTATACTGGGGAACATTCTAATGATGATATGTCGTTGAACTATTATCCAAATTACTTAAGTTCAAATCACCAGAATAAAGACCTTGAAGTGTGACACTTTACTTCAACAATTTTTTTTTATCAAAATATTATATTAAACCTTAACTTTTGTTTTTTATTACATCCATAGGCAGTAAACAATATTAATATTTTATTAAAAAAGCCGACATTAAAAAAATTAGAAAATTATCCACCCTCAAGAAATGAGATAGGCGTCTCGAGATTGATAACTATCTGCGTTTATAAATATATATATTTTATATATCTAAGCTAATATTTAAAATGCATTGCCCTCACCTAACCTATATTTTTAAAATCTTAAAATAATATATAACTAATTAATGCATAAGTATACAATGGACATAGACCGTTGATACCAAAAATTAATGTTAAGAGTAAGGGCAAACTATTTTCAAAAAGCGGAAGGTGTGCCGTTGAAATTATCCCCACCCTTTGACTATTTTTCTGGAAAAATAGATGACCCACCAAAAAAAAATTGTTCATATCCAACAAATAATTTAAAAGAGCCATCGTAATCTTCAGCTTTCATTTTTCATCTATGGAATTCTCTATCCTCGAGGGTTTTTGCACTTTTAAGTATGGTGTCTATCATGTTTTTGGATCTGTGCTGTCTTCAGTTTTCATTTAGTAGCATATGTGTGGATTTCAGGTTTTCTTAGTTGACACTCACTAGAGTATAAAGGGAGCAAACTCTCATTGTTCCAAAGCCAACTCTTATAGCAATGCAATCAACTAGAAATCTTTTTCTATAATGTTGAATCAGTTGAGGGTGTTATTACAGATGATTTTTCACTCAATTTTGTAATATTGGAGGAAAAATATTGCCTTAGCTCATGCCCATTTTTTTAACTCTTGCTTTATCAGTCTGTCCATTACAAAATTCAGCATGTCTGTGTATTGCTTGTAAATATTTTTTATTTTGATATAGTCAATATCTCCTTTATGTCATAGGAAATGTGTTGTCAAAGTACAGGAGACTGAGGTGTATTGCTTAGATTAGACATCCAGTGAATAACCTAGTACGAGTTGACATGATTAATGTCTACGTAATAATGCCTAGGAGATAGGACATGTTATGAACTGAGTAGTGCTAGGCTGTATACATACATGAAATGGTTAAAAAGAACAAAAAAGATAAAGCAAAAGAGTAAGGGAGGAATTAAAAATAGAAGCTAAAGGAATACTTGAAGTTGGAAATATTCAAGACATGATCTTAAGATGGAATCTAATTTGTTAGATTCTTTTTTTATTTTCGGAACTTTTTTTTTCATTTTTCTTTCAATTGCATGTGATCTCACAGAGCCTTTCTCTTATGCTAAGCACCTATACATACAATGATGTTCTGAATTGGATTATATTTTACTGTCAGTGTTGTAATGTTGGTTGTTGATTATGCCTGAAGCAGGGGTCCTGCAGGAGATCTCTATGTTTATCTTAACGTGAAGGAGATTCCAGGCATCCAAAGAGATGGCATCAATCTCTCTTCCATTATTTCTGTCAGTTATGTTGATGCCATACTAGGAACTGTTGTGAAGGTAAACATTAGTCTTGATCTTTTTTCTCATACTATTTTATGAAGATGTTAAATTGTGGCGAGTGTCTATTGTGAGAAAATTTAGGTACTGTATGCAACGACACAATGAACACCTTTTATTTCTTCTATATTTTTTCCATTTCACTTTTTAATAATTACAAAAGATAGATACATACGACAAATAAAAAAGATTTATTGGGACATGGTTGACAAGAGTCTGCTTTCCAGGGGTCTTGTCCATGTGCTTTTACTGGGACTTGGCAATTTCTGCTCACTTAGAAGTCTTACCCAACATTAAGAACAACACATTGCCTCCATAACTTAAGCAGATATTATTTTATCTGTAAAAGGCTAGCTGTTCTAGCAGTTCCAGGGAAACCACTTTAAAATTTGTCATCATAGATACATGCACATTCTTTAAATAAGGCTAATAGATCTGACTTAACACACAGCATCCTTACAACTCCAAAGGTGGTTTGAAGGATGACAAGTGATGTGCATCTGGTACCCATATAAACAAGATTCACATCATACATGTCTGCATAGATAACAAAACCCTGGAAAAGTAGCAATCATTTAGCTTCATAAGACATTGAACGGCTAGTTGTCATACTGGATTATTGCTGCTTTTTTTAATTAACAAGTATTCATAAATTTATGTTAATGTGACTTGACTGTTCTGCCTATTGGTATGGGCTTGTCAAATTCCAGGGTTTAGAAAGAATCTTATGTTTTCATTATGTGCAAAGCCAATTCAATGATGATGTTAACAGAACAAATATATGTGGAATGGTTTGACCTTTTACTTATTTTTCACTTGAAAGAAATGTAAGAACCAAATAAATGATGCTTATACTTCACCTTTTTTAAGATTTATGATTTTCCTCTCCGCATTCACGGTTTTCCACTGCACATGCTTCCTACTATCTTCACACATTCAAACCTCCTCTAGCATTTATTTTCCACACAATTCACATCCAAAAGTACCTCAACCTACTCAAAGAAAGGAACCTCCAAAGGAGCATCCTAAAGATCAATAAAATCCAGAGCAAGAAAAGGTAGTTGAAAATCAGGAATAGGTTAGGAATAAATTCTAGTATCCTTCTATTACTAAGAAACAAAAAATTGAAGTGACGATTTGATGAACCCAAAAAAAGAGAGAAGAAGCAACTAAAATCTTCTAGTTTCAATATTGTGGAGGAGCTTAAGAAAACACCATCTAAAGCAAGCATGCATGATGCTTTGATGATTCTAGGACAAGTTGACCTCCTCAAGACATCATTGAAGTCTACTTGATCTGAAGATTAGCCTCATCCAGAATGAAATCTAACACAAGGTAAACCAATGCCCAAAGTAGGTAAAAATAGTTTTCCCCCATTCTACAAGTCCCTGCACATAGAAGTGTGGGTTGTACATAATTGCATGGTAGATTCTAGAGCTACCATAAAATTTATACCTAAATTAATAGGCATGGAATATACACGGTCCAGTACAAGAGTGTTGTATCTAGATGGGACCCAGTAAAAATGGCTCATGTAATCAAATATATACCCATGGTGCTCCATAAGATGTTGTAGATAACATTCATACAAGAGGTAGTTTTAGTGGATCTAGAGCCATACTTTGGCATGTGCCTCTCTCATGAATTTATAGCCATATTGGATGATATATCCTTAGATTATTTGCATACGGAGATCCCATATAAGTGTAGAAAGATAAATATATATGCAAAAAAACTTAGTTCCTACCATATAGAAAACATTAAGGAGGAAAAAATTCATGTTAATATGGTTGGCAAAGAATTTGACATGGTTGAAGCAATTATGAATGAGCTACAAATTAAGGATGATTTTTCACTTTAAAACTTCAATGCTATGATTGAAATAGGTGGATGCACATACTCCATCACCAAAGAAAAAGCGAAAAAGCTTCTAGCCATGACAAGGAAGGAACTTTGGCAAACTAAGCTTTGGAATTTGTACTTTTATGGAGCTAGATGCAAAAATAACATCAAAGTAGGAATAGTTCTAGTATCACCATCTGAGGGAATGAAGTAGCTTTCATACCATCTGGCCTAGAGCTGCACCAAAAATACAATAAAATATGAAGTACTATGCATAGGGTTGAAAGAAGTAGAGAAAATGGGAATAAAGCTGCTAATGCTTTATGGAGATTCTAAATTAATAGTGAATCAGGTTACTGAGAAATGCAGTAGTAAACAACACTACCTAAAAGCTTATCAAAACAGAGCATAGAATCTATTTAAAATTTTTGAGACTTTGAATGTAAAAGAAATCTCTAGAGAACATAATGCACAAGCATATGCATTAGCTTCTCATGGAGCAAATTTTTTCCCAAATTTTGATTCAAGAAAAAGTTCAAAAACTGTTAAACTGGTGTCTAGGCCTTTTTTGTTGGATAAGGATACTTTCTAGCAAGTGTTCGATAATGATTAGCAGATAGTAGATTTCTTAGTTCAGGAGGTAGATTTTGCAAATATAACTAAAGATATGCTTGAGAGTATAAATGAAGAAGATGTTATTAAACTAAATAATAACCATATCCCCAAGGGATTGATTACTCTTGAAAGCTTATTTGATAACAATGATTGGCCAATTGGCCAAAAAATGAAAGTTGATGAATAGGATTTCAGAGAGGTTCAAATTGAACTTGAGAAAAAACTAAATATTGGAGTGCAATGTTCTAAAGATAAAACTCAACAACTTTTGGCCTTGTGTAGAAATTTTAATGATATCATTACATGGAACTATGGTGATCTAAAGGTCCACAGAAAAGATACTATTCAACATACTATATAATTACTACCTAATGCTAAACCATTCCAACAAAAACAAAGGCCAATAAAACCAAAGATAGAAGCATTATTGAAACAAGAGCTACTAAAGCTACTTAATACAAAAATTATTTACCAAATCAAGCATTCTACATGGGTAGCTAATTTGGTACTCATCAAGAAGAAGAATGGAGATATCTGACTCTAGGTGGATTTTTAAAATTTGAATAGAGCATCTTTAAAGGATCATTATCCTCAACCACAAATTGATCAAATTTTACATTCTATTGCTGGGGCAGAGAGATTCTCCTTGCTTGATGGATTTTGTACTTTAATAAACTATGTTTTAAAGATGAATATCAATATAAAACCACATTTACTACTAAGTGGGGAACATTCACCTTCCCAAGGATGCTCTTTGGCTTGTCTAATTTGGGAGCTACTTTTCAAAGGGCTATGGATTTAGCTTTTGGTGAGTTGGTTAATAATGTAATACTAATACATTTAGATGATATGATGGTCTTCTCTCATTAGAAGGAAAACCATTTAGATCATCTTTGACTTGTTTTTCAAAAATGTTAAGAATTTGGAATTTTGCTAAACCCAGAAAAGTTATTTTTTCATCCATGAAGGCAAATTACTAGGACACGTTGAATCAAAGAAAGTTTTAGATATTCATTCAAATAAAATAAAAATAATACTAGCACTTCTATTACCACAAAACAAAATAGACTTGCAATCATTCTTTGAACAAATTAATTTTATTCATAATTTTGTATCTAAAATTTCCTCAATAGTGAATCTAATGATAGAGATGCTAAGAAAGGATGCAGTATTCACATGGACCAAAAGCAGAAGAGATGCTTTCAAAAGTATAAAATAAGCCATAACCAAAGCATTTATGCTAGCCCATCTGGACTATTAAAGAGAATTTATTATTTATGTGTTTGGTGCAGATGAAAGCTACATGATTGTTCTTACCCAAAAGTACAAAGATCAAAATGATTGACCCATAGCTTTTCTAAGTCATACCCTGCACAACTATGAAGAGTGTTACAACTTCATTGAAAAGCATGTATTTTCTCTAATGAAATCCTTGAAAAAGCTAAGGCATTATATATCCTAGAGCAAAATATTAGTATATGTTGTGTATCCAGATGCTCAAAACTTCATAGTGTAAGGGGAATTAGGCAAAAAGAGAGTCAAATGGATTACAAAAAACTAGGAATATGATATAGAGATCAAATCAACCAAGTTGGTTAGAGGAAGAGCTCTTTGTGAATATTTGGCAAACTCTACAATACTAGACATCAATCTATTAATTAAGGAATAGGAAGAGTTATAGCTAGCAAAGGGTTGGATAGAGCAAAGTAGTTGAATAGATCAATTAATCCATTTTTTTGAGACCAAAAAATGTTTGTATGGATTCACAACCTCTCAAAGGTGAAGGTATAGACTACAAGCTATGAACTACATTATGATTGATGGAATTCTATACCAAAAAAAATTAATGGTGTATTACTAAGGTGCATATAGCCAAAAAAGGAAAAGGAAGTCTTAAGTGAATTTCATGATGGATTCTCAGGAGTCATTACTCTGGTCATAACACAATAGCTAAAATACTAAAGGCAATATATTATTGGCTAATCTTATTTTTTGATGCTTTTAAAGTTGCTAGTGCTTGCAATAAATATCAAAGGTTTGTTGGGAAAATAAAATAATTGGCAATACCCCTTCAACCAATTATTGTAGAAGAACCCTTCTAGAAATTGGGGTTAGATTTTATTAAGGTAATCAATCCCAATTCCTATTTAGACACAAGTTCATCTTGATAGAAACTGATTATTTCATTAGGTATTTTGATCATAAGCAACCAAGCATGCGAATCAGGATATTATCATTAGCTTTCTTGAAATATTGATCACCAGGTTTAGATTTCCTGCTATATTAGTATTTGACAATGGTGGAGCTTTCATAGGGGCTAAAACCATGGATTTTTCTAAAAATATGGAATATATTGGAAATGTTCCTCTAATTACTACCCACAAGGCAATGGGCTAGTAGAGTCTACAAATAAAAATTTAATGAAAATAATCAAATAAAATATTGGTTATTATCAAAAAAGTTGGTAATTAATGCTTAATCAAGCATTATGGGTAGAAAAAATTATGATATGAATACCACACCCTATGCTTTGGTTTATGGAAAGAAAATCATGTTGCCAATACATCTAGAATTACCTACCTTAAATCTTATTGACCAAACAGAGTTAGAGGACGTAGGGCCAATTGAAAAAATGATGGTGAAATTGTTGCTACTAGATGAGAAAAGAGAAGAATATTATAATGGATTCTACCAATATCAAGTAGTCATTAAAAAATGTTTTGATAAAATAACATCATCAAAGCTATTTAAGGATGGTGACTTGGTGTTGAAATGATATGCAAATCGAGTTAAACCAAGAAAGCGTAAAAAGCTAGAATCATTGTGGTCTAGGCCATATCTAATCTTGAAAATAAAAGAATTAAATGCATACAAGCTTCAAGATATGGATGGCTATATTTTACCAATTCTGATGAAAAGACAATATTTAAAGCATTATGCTTAAAAGTGCAAGCATATAAAGTGTACATATGTAAATAGTGACACATGTAAATAGAGAGGTAGTGGCAGTATTGTGTTAGCTTTTGAGGATTATATTAAAGGAATTACAACCACAAGATGTGAAATATGTAAGCTATGATAACTATATGATAATGGCACTATAACATGCAAGAAAAATAAAGAGATAAACTTATGCAATAACTCAGTAATATGCCATTAATGAAAGCTCACAAAAATAGTACAATGTAATATAATGGACTTGAACACTAGAATTTTCAATGAAGAACTACATTGTACCTACTCACTACTCACTATAGTAACATCACATCTCACACTATCTATCACTTCTCACACTCTCTCTATCACTACTCACTCACTCATTCCTTGAAGGCCTATATATAGGAAGATATGTACCTTGGCCTTTACTCTACCCATGATTCATGTACATGTGGACTACATGCACATTTACATCATTGCACATTCTAAAACTTGTGCATTTATTACTTGCATGAAGTAAGTACTCAAACTTTACTCTAAGTAAACTCCTACTCTAGTTATGTATCCAAGGTGGTACATTGACATGTACCAAATAATGTAATATAATCTAACACCCCCTATATTACATTATTTGGGTATTGAAGACTTTAGTATTCAATATGGATATTCATCTTGTTCTGGAATTTGTACTCTCCTTCTCTGTTATCTTTATTTTGCTCCCTAACTGTATCCTATTCAAGTAAGTAGTTAGTGTCTTCATAAAATGCTATCTTTGTTGAGAGATCTTTAACTTCATGTTCCTCTATAGGTTCTTCTAGTTCTTGAATTTCTTGGATTTTATGAACTAAGTGCCCTTTTTTATTCCCTTCTTGATATTGCAATTGAGTATAATTGTATTGTTTCTAAGAAGGATATGAACGCTAAAATTGTTGTTGATATGGACTATACTAATTCTGATATTATCTTGATTGGAATGGTCTATTTGGTTGGCTTCCATATTTTGTCTAATTTTCTTGATACTGATTTCTAGGATTGGATCTGTAGTAGTTGGTACTATGTCCTTTATTTTTGCAAACTTGATAATATCTATTATTCCATGGTCTTCATTCTTTTGAGGATGAGGCAACATTTTCCTATGGATTATCTTTTGAAATTAATGCATTGTTAGTTATTTCATCTTTAACTGTATTTTCCACCTCATATTCTTGAATAATATTGACTAACTCATCAAAAGATGTATCTTTACTTAGAATTTGTAAATATGTAACTAAGTGTTTGTAGTTGTCTAGAAGTGCTCTCAAGGTTACTTGAACAAGGAACTTATCTTCAACCTTTTCTCCTAAGGTTAATAATTTTTCTTTTATATCTACTACTTTCCTTAGGAATAGTTCTATACTTTCACCACTATTCATTTTCAAAGAATGTAATTGAGTTTGAAGATTTAAGATAGTGGCTTTATTCTTCCCTTCAAATATTTTAGCTAATATTTTCCATGCTTTTGTAGATGTTCCTATTGAACTAATGTAGGGTTGTATTTTATTTGTAATGGCAAATGTTATTATCATTGAATCTCACTATCACCTGAAGTAGGTTTTTCTTTTGTTCCTTTGACTATTTTCCAAAGTTTTTCAACTATTAGAATTGATCTTACTTTATTTTTCCATGAAGAGTAATTTGGTCCTCTAAGCAGTTGGGATTCAATGAGAATGAATTTTTTCGTTGTCATGATGATATTTGTAGACTACATTATACCTCCTTAGTTTTAACCTTGATAAGAACTTTTCAATTTTAATTTTTTTGTAAAATACCTTCTATATAGAAAGTGTTTGAATGCACTATGAAACTTGATAGTATGCTTAGCTTTCTTAGTTTAAGTTGAATTCCTTTTGACTCCCTAATGTTCAACTTCACTTTCTTGCCTTATGTCTCCCTATTGAATAGTAAATAGAAATCTAAAGATCAATGATGATGCACCTTCAATTTTTAATAAGGTTCTTTTCTTCAAGACCTTTTAGTTGGATTAATGTATCATAAATTAATGTAAGAGAATAATGTAAAATGAAATTTCCAACTTCTAAGAAATTAATGGTTTTGCTCTTTTAACCTTCACTTCTCAATGGTTTAATTTTTCTAAATTCCAAGAAACTAAAATTTGTAGTATACCTTATAACTCCCTAATTTTGGAATTTTAGAAAATAATAATATTTGCAAATACTAAGGTATTAGAATTTCAAGCAATGTAATTTGAAAAAACTCTTTTCAATATAAACTTCACCCTTCAATTTTCTTTCTAGAACTTTAATAGAATATCTAAGGTTTTATCTCCTTATTCCTCCTATTGTTTAATAAACCAACCTTAGAGATTAAATGACCTTATAACTCCTTGTATTATAGAAAGCAATTAATAGTGTAATGCACTTATACCTTTCAATGATGCATTGCTTGTTGTTCGATGTAGGCTTTGACTGTGATTTCAAACCCTAGAATATTGTATCTCTATGATTCATGAGGTATGATTTGGGTGATGTTCTCGATGCTCTTTAGACTATATTCTATTCCTCATTTAACGTTGTTTGATCGAGTATGCAAAATATATTTTTGTTCTCCTTTGGGTAGAGGTATTTAATGGTCCTTACCTCCTTATGCAACGTATGCCAAATGGCATATACATTATTGTTCGAGCATGTAACTCCTTGTTAGATGGATCTGGTTTGTGTGATGTGTTAGAATATGTCAATCTTAGAAATCGTAGGTGTTATATCAACATGTATTTGATGAGTGATGAGGACTAAACTTTATTAGTCTACGTTGAGTTTTACTTCGATGCTCCTTTCCCTTTGCATGCGTTATGAAAGAGGGTGTTACAAATAATTCCAATGACTATCTTTTGCTCCTTCACACTTGTGCCAAGTGGAACAAGGTTCCTTCACTTAGGTTGGAAAGTGAACATCTTCAACCTTGCATGTAGCTACATCCTTCAATTTTCTTATTATCCCAACACTTCTATCCAATTATTGATTGTTTGCTCAATGCTTCTTGCTTAGATTTCTCCAACTAATGGTGGCTCTCTCCAATGCAAGTGGTTCTAAGGTGCTTCACTACTGATGGTTTTGAGGCGTTTGCTTCATCTCTAATACTATTCTTCTTCTAAGCTTTTTACAATGTTTGCTTATTCTACCTGACTTGGTCTCCTTGTGATGTAGATTTTCTTGCACCACAAAGTATGCTTATATGAAATCAATCGATGTTAAATCTGGTGGCTTGAAAACCTATTTGATGAGCCCTTTGTTAGCTTTATTCCTTGATTCAAAATGGTCGCTCGAAGACTACATTTTGATGGTTATTGTAATGCCTTTTAGAGGCTATATATTTTGTTCTACTTTTCTATTTTTGAAAGGAAAAGAATGGTGCTTCCTATGTAATGCAAATAATATTGTAATAGTTAATATAGAACACCTTAACTTGCACCAAAGTTTTAGGATGTATGTCTTATTTTTCAATATCTCTAACTTCTTTGATGAGCCAGCTTCTTGAGGAAAAATAGTGATCTAATATTACCTTTCTTACTAGACAACGCTAACCTCTAAATCAAAACCTAAACCTGCTCATCATAGTTAACTGTCTTCTTCTTAGTTTTTTGTTGGACCTTCTGAAGATCCTGAATCATATGAGAAAGTTGATGAAGGAAACTTTCAAAATTTGAATTTCACCAAGATGAAGATCAACATCATGATTGGTTAAATTATTTGCTACCCAATTTCCTTCTTTATAGACGTGCAAAGATTTCTAAAAGATTGTCTTCAATAATAGGTGATGAACATCAACAATAATATTATTTTTTATTTAATATTCACATTGATTTTTGTTGATTGCAATGATGATAATTTGTTAATCCCCCTCAAATGAAATATATTTCCATCCTTTTTTGTTGCAATTTTAATGCCTGTAAGAAGTGCCATAGATTTTACACAGTTGTTAGTTGAAGTTACATATGATTCTGAGTGACGATAATTATGCCTTTGTTATTTTAAAAAATATCACCTCCAATAGCTTTTCTTGAATTTCCTTTAGCCATCAGAAAAAAATTTGATAAACCCAATTTCTAGACATTTCCATTTTACCCTAGATCAAAGTAGATCCTTTGTTTTAATTCTATTATTGCAAATGACTCCTCTATGTATGTTCAAATCATTTAACCAATTTGTTGCCACCTCTTTTTTTAGCATTTGAGATTTTCCATAATAAGCACCATGTTTGTAGATATTTTGCAAGAGAGGCAATAATACAATTCCAAATTTGGGCATGATTTTGAGATTTATTTTTAAAAATATTATTATTTTTTTCAAGCCATAAATTCCAACAAATAATGGCTCCACATAATACATAATGCTTTAGCTTTGAAATAATTAATCCAACATTTTATCAACTCTTTCAATGTTGATGCATTACCCAATATATTTTCATATTTTAAAAAAAGCAACCCCAAATGGTGTGAGCAAAGGTACAATGAAAAAGTTAATGGTTTGATGTTTTTAAATCCTTCTCATACTAGGCACATCTAGAAGGTCCATGATATCCTCTTCTTTGTAGACTCTCTCCTATAAGAATCTTACTTTGAATTGCTAACCAAAGGAATGTTGAGGCCTTAGAGAGAGCATGTAATGACCAAACATTCTTTCAAGAAAAATCTTTGAGAGTAGGAAATTTTGATTGCTCTGAATCCTCATATCCCAACTTGATTGAGTATGCACCATCCTTTGATAGATTCTAAACCAACTCATCCTTTCATGTAAAAATTGGTAAATAAAACTATTGAAGGATCTTTTGAAGTGTATCTACAATTTGTTTGAGTTCTTCTCCTTCGACTAGGTTACTAATATAAATCCATGATCTATATTTGTTGCTCATACTAATATAGTATTTAACCTTTGGACCTTTACAAGCTATGCATGCTTGAGCCAATAGTTTCCATTTTGAGTCAAAGATAAGAGGATAAGGCTTCAACCAATCATCAAATCAAAAATTTGCATAATTTCCCTCATCAACTGACCATCTAATATATTTCTTTATCATTTGTAAACTATATGATATAAAGTTCCATGTTGACAATCTTTTGGATATGGTTCTTTTCTTAAATAATTTCATTGCATCAAGAGAACCTGTATATTTTTTAAGTGATATTTTACCCAATTCTTTCCTTGGTCTCTGAATAATCTCCACCCAAGCTTTGCCCCCAATGCCAAACTCATAAGTCTACAATTCTTCAAACCTGCTTCTTCAATATTCTTTTCATTGCAAACTCTATCCCACATACAAAGAGGAAACCTATTTTTTTTCTCACAAGATTTTCAAAGAAAATATTTGTGAATTTTATTAAATTTTGAAGCTATACCTACTCGTAATCTTGAAAGTGACATCATATAAATAGGGATGAATTGTAATGTAGTCTCTATGAGTTAGTCTTCCTACCATAGTTAATAACTTAACTTTTCAACTTGCCAAAAAAACTTTCATTCTGTCCAAAAAAGAGACCCAAAGCTCTTTTTTATTTCCTTTATGAGACAAAGGAATACCCAAGTAGATTGATAGAAAATTTTCAATTTTATACTCCAAAATATTCACAAAAAAATTGTTTTAAATCTTAGGGTATAAATATCCTAGATTTTGTATTATTAACCAATTGTCTAGTAGCCTTCTCATAGCATGATAATATTAATTTAAATTTCATGGCCTCAATAACCAAGGGATGGTCCAAAAGAAAAGTATCATCAACAAATTCGAGATGAGATTCAAAGAGACCAATTTTGCAACTTGAGTACCTTTGATTTTTCCTTCCATTTTGCCTTTGAGAAAGCCCTCCCTAATGCCCCTACAAGAATAATGAATAAAAAAGGAGATCTAGATCACCTTGATACAGTCCACAAGATCACTTGAAGTAACTGGTAGAAGAACCATTGATCAAAATAGAAGATTTCACAATGTTATTCACAAAAAACTATAATCGAAACCAAATATTTTGAGAATATCATATAGAAAATTTCAAGAAATGTTATCACATACTTTTTTCGTATCTAATTTCAAAAGCATAACTGATTTTTCTTAGAATTAAGAGAATGTATGGCCTCCTATGCAATAAATATATCATCAAGAATTTGTTTACCACAAACAAAATCACCTTATTCCTATGAGATAACACAATCTATAATGTCTTTTAACCTATTTGCCATAGTTTTTGACATGATCTTATAAATCATATTACAAAGGCTTATTAGATGAAAAATATCAAAATATTTTCTCACCTTTCTTCGAAACCAACGTAATAAAGGTTGCATTGATCTCACTTATTATAGCCTTCATTTTTTTGTCCTCTTCAACCACAACTAATATATCACTCTTCAATAAACCCAAAAAATTGAAAGAAAATTGTAGAAAATCCATCGATCCATGTGCCTTATTAGGATACAAAGAGAATATTATTTCATATAGCTCCTCCATAGATATCTTCTTCATTAAGTTTTAATTTTGTCCCCATGTGATAATTGATGGAATACTTTGTAAAATTTTATCTTATGCCTTCTTATCTTACCCATCACCAGATAAAATATATTTGAATTAATTAATTGCTTCCTTCCTTATATCTTCTTCGTCCTCAATATTTCTTCCATCTAGAGTTAAAATATTTTTGATGTGACAAAAAGAAAAAAATGTTTTTGCTATAGAATGATTTTTTTGTATTTTTATCTTCTTCCTTGAGCCATTTCTCCCTAGATTTTTGGAACCAATATGATTCCTCAATTTCCAATGCATTATGATAATTAAAAAGTAATTATTTTTCTTTTACATAAAATCTTGATCCGATATTTTTGCTATATGAGTTTTTACAATGCATCTATTATCCCTTGTATATTGAAATCATGACAGACTAACATCACAAAGGTCATTTGAATTGATAAATAAAGCAAAATACTGCATTGATTTAGACTATTCTAAAGTACCACCCTTCTTTTCTAAAGGAGATAAAACAATGTTGAAATCACCAACAAGAATCCATAGATCACAATAAATCAACATTGTTTATGACAAAATAAGGTCCTTCTAACATCTTCAATGAGGAGTAACTATAGTTGGAGCATATATAAGTTTATAACCCCAACTTTGATGTTTTCCTCTTTACTATAAAATAATCGAGCAACCTAATTACCTTTTGCTTTTAAATATTTCCCATCCCATTTGCATTTATCCCTTATTATTGCAATCCCACCTAAAGATCTTGTAGAAAAAAATGCAAAACAATCACCCATCTTCTAATTCTTTTTAAAAGCATCCTTCTATTCCTTGCTACTTAATTTTATTTCTTGTATTAAAATAAATTCAGGACTATAACAACCTATTAATTCCTTAATAATTCCTTTTTTAGAGGTCTTATTGATACATCTACTATTCCGTGATATTGATTTCATCATCATCACTTTTTATTTTTATTAGTGGGTTTAGCCCCACTTCTTTTTAACACTTTTGATATTTTTATTTTGCTTTCCAAATCAATATCCTTTTGAGTTTTTTTCTCTTTCTTTGTTCATGCTTTGATGACCTTGCTCTCCTTTTTCATTCTCACAAATACTCTCATCTTCACCAATTCTTTCTATTTTTCCATGTTATTAATAATGAGACTTATCTTCTGAAGATTTATGTTGCCCTAAGAGTCTAAAATGCAAGGACTAACCACATTAACACTTTCTTCTTTATGTGAGTGGCTTTAACATAGTATTTAGAGCCACTCATAGTTGACGAGTGGAAAAGGGTCCCAATTAAGCAAACCCATAACGTTTCAATCTGTTGGAAGGCAATGATTCATGCCTTTTATATTGTAGGTGATTAACTTACCTATAAATAAGGGATGGTTCAAGTATAAGACTAGGCTTAAACCCTTGGATTGGTTGTCGTGATATGCAAAGATCACCAAATAATGTTAATATCTTAGGGGATTGAAAATCTTGCCCAAGCAGTTGACCCTGAATCTTCTATAAACTAGAGTCAGGGATGGAAGGAAGCAACAGTGTTAGGGCTTCAAGGTCAGGAGGCACACTAGTGGGAAGAATGTGTGGAGAGACTTAAAGTTTGACATATCAAGTTGCTAGAGGAAACTGATCAATTGGTTTGGACAATGAATGGAGCTATGGGAGTACACTCCAAATTTGGGGTATAAGACTTTATTGAAAGATAGTAATTATGATCGAACATGGTGGTAGAAGACACTCTGGAAGCAAAAAGCCTCATTGAAGATAAGAATGTTATTGTGGCTTGACATGAAAAATAAGGTTTTGACATGAGAGGTACTACATAAAAATAATTGGAATGGTCCAGGAAGATGTCATTTATGTAAGTCAAACAATGAAACAATTGATCATTTATTGGTAGCTTGCTCCTTTACTAGATAGGTTTGGATGGAATTTATAGCACAATTAAAGTTTCTTATAGGATGGTAAGAAGATTCCTTAGGAGAGTGCTTAAAATTTTGGTTCGAAAATAGGTCGTACAAAGGTTTTATAGCTCTCCCATTGTTTGTATCTTGGGGAATATGGCTATCTAGGAATGCAATATTTTTTTAGGATCAGGAGAAGCCTACTTGGCATGTCTCCTACCAAATGATAGGAAGTTTCAATAATTATAAGGTTTCGGTAATAACAAAAGTAAATAGACAAATCATCCCTCTAAAGATTGATAAATCAGAGGCCTAGGGCTTTTTTGATGGAATAAGATAGGGGGTCTATAGAATTTGTGGAGCAGGTGGATTACTATATATTTTGACTCTCATTATTTTAAATTCAAGGTTGGACTAGGAGAATGTTCTAATAATTATGTTGAAATTATAACCCTCACATTATTGGTCCAGTTGGCATAATAAAAATATATATATATATCATTCAAATTTACGGAGATTCACAGGTGGCAATTAACTAGATACTTTGCGTTGTTAGGATAGAAAACATGATTCTACAACCCATCTTCTCTTTAATAAAAGTGTGATAAAAGTGAAGCTTTTACCTTTTGGTATATTTATAAATAACTTAATTGGGAAGTAAATGAACTCTCAAAAAAGGTATTTCATATTGATCCAGGTACACACTTAGTACAAGAATTCAATGAGGACAATACACTGCAGTTGGTCTATATAGAGTATCTCTATATAGAGGGATTAATTTAATCTAGTTGAAGCAAGCATATATAAAACAACTTTTTCAAAAAACGCAAAAGTTAGTGATTTAAAGGATACTATTGATAAATTATGAAAGTGTCTAAGGATAGAACTTAGAATGATAAAGATAGTTAATTATGATGTACAAACGACTTGACTTTTAAGACATTACTAAAATTTTGAAGAAATGCCAAATAAACATACGAAAAATATAATTTCATCTTTACTTAATACTAACTTTTTCTAAAATTTAATTAATTCAACTAAATACCATTTAATTTATATAAATTTAATTATATATATATATATAAATAAATAAATAAATAAAGTGATAAGTGAATATTTTTAGATAATACCATGCACCTACTTTACTTGGATAGCCTTATCCAACTTGTTAAAGGTTTTGGTATTGTTATTCTTTAATTCTTTTTATAAACACATCCTCTTTTATATACTCATCTACCCTAGGGTTCTTAGTTCAATAAATAAAAACAATCGAAAAAAAATCAAATCAAACGACGCACTAGTCTATCAACTTTTATGTTTTCACTGAGTTACCATTTGTCTTTAAGCATTTGTTCTTTTTTTTTATGCCAGACATTATTATAATGTTTCATGAGCATAGAAAGCTTCACCAAATCCACATTAATCTATAACGGCACAGTTTTTCTACCCAAGTATGACAAAAATAGTTGGTGAGGAGTCGTAAACTATGCCATTGGATTAATTGATTAAGGTTACATGCTCACCGTCAAGTATGACCAAAATATTAGGTGGGGAAATTATAAAATATGCCATGGATTCGTTCACGGCCCCATGTTTTGTATGTGAGCATGACATATTTGACTACATGTGCTAGGGTTAAGAATGTGAAATAATGGATGAAGATCAGCCCACATGGACAACAAATGTGATGTCATGGCTTAACAAATTGTTTTTATGGATAAGGTGAGGTATTGCCTACGTGGAACAATGATTTTAAAATTAAGTTATTATCCTTAAAAAAATAATATTAAATATATTTTGTTTGTTAGATTTATTTTCTTATAGGCAAGTTGTATACACAAGGATGACACAAGAGTTAACTCTCATCAGCAAGAAATTTAAGTTGGGATAAGTGAATATATATACATATTCACACATAGTTAAATTTAGGTTTATAATTATATAATTTAATAATTAAAATCTATTAATAAAAAATTAAATATATTTTAATTTAATTTTTTTAAAAGATTAATATCATTATTAAAAAATTCAAGTTAAAATCTATTGATTAAAAATTAAAGATATTTTTATATAATTTTTTAAAATATTAATATATAAATTTATTATAATCATCAATTTTGTAATAATAAGTATTTAAGATAAGTTACAAATGTTATGTATTTAATAAGGTTAGTTAAAAATTGAAAGTTTTTAAAATGATTTTATAAGGTTATAAATTATTTGAAAAAAAGTTAAGTATGTTATTGAAAGTGAATTTATTATTGTATAAAGGTTTAGAAATTTTATTTAGTATTGAAAAGCATAAGTTCCAAAACAAATTTGTGTAATTTATTAGGTTAATAAGAAATATTTTAATAATTAATTTTAATATTAAAATTTTAATAAAAATCTAATATTTATATAAGAGTTGTTTAACAAATTAGTCTTGTTTTAGTATTTAATTAAAAATATTAAAATTAAAAAATTAAAACTATAAAGTTATCCAAATTTTATTGTAAAAAGTTTTTTAATTTGTATTTTTTATATTATGAATGCAAGAAAAAATAACTATAGTATATTAGTGCATATTGTTCCAATTATATCTAATTCAATTAGCATAAAATGGAACACAAAGTTTGATTTTTCATATAAGGAAAGTTTAAATGAAAATAAAATTATTTCTTCTTAATTTCATGAGTTAACTAATTCTCAAATAAAATATCAAATCAGTTAACTTTGTGTGATTAAGTTACTCATGAATTCATGAATTAATATTTCTTTAAACAACTCACTTGACTTAAACTAGATGGGCAAAGAAGTAGAATGGACAAGACTAACTTCACTTCTTCTCTTCAAGCTTGTTTTTTTTTTAAAGGTTTTGACTGGGTACCCTTTTAATGTTGTTGAGATTTGAAACTTGGTATGGGCTACATATGGGCTACATCATCTCTATGTCTCAACCATTAAACCAAGGCCTTATTGGCTTCCCTTGAAACTTGTTGATCTTGAATTAATTGAAACATTTTTATTTTATTTTATTTTATTTTATTTATTATTATTTTTTTCCAGTTGGTTATATGGGATTGAAACAAGCCCCACATGTATTCCATTATCACCACATAGTGGCATTATAATAGTTTGAATGTTATTCATGTATCTCTTGGCAAGATTTGAACTTGGGCCTCTCCTTAAATGTTGAGGAATCTAATTGGTTAAATTCCTATATAAACGGATTTCGTTAAAGTAGTTCTCTCCAACATTATTTTGAGTTTGCTTCTTTTAATTTTTTTAAATTTTTTTTATCAACTTTAGATAAGGTTACTATTTCCTCTAATCATGCAAAAGATAGCATAACTTCATGAGATTCTATTATAACCTCTCTATTGGCTAGCCTATTTACATTTCTTCTTTTTTCTTAAGGTATGTGTAAACCAAATTTCTTCAAACACTTAATACATATGTTTTCATAATAATAATTTATATATTGCTTAAAACCTTTGAAAATACTTTTATTTTAATATATAATTAAATTATTATTACTTCAATAATCATTTTTTTTTTGGAAAACAAATAAAAAAAAGAACACACAAACACAAACACACAAGAAAATAAATAAAAATAAAAATGCTCCCTGAATGTGTCAAAAAGATAAAACACAACCAAACACACACAATAAGATAAAAAAAACATAATAAAAACCACACATACAAAACACAAGAACAACATAAAAAATAAATAAAAATGACAAATTGCATTAATTGTTATTTAATGGATTAATTGAAACATTTGTCACTAGATATTGTATAATTATTATTGCATCTCGTGGTTCCTTGCAACCTATAAAGAAATTTGATTAGGAAGTGAAAACATATAAACGAAAGTTTAAGTATCATCATTAAAGTATTTAATGAAGTGCAATTACCATTAAAATATGCTTTACATTATTTTATTTATTTTTGTTTAAATAGACCTTAAAAGCAAATGGAAGAAGGAATTATAATTCAAATTATTAAATTTATTGAATTATAATTCAAATTATTAGATTTATTGAACTTAAGAATGATGAGTTATTTAAACCTTTAAAAGAGAACATTGTTGGAAAACTCTTACGCAATAAGTCCCATATCTCTCTAGTTGTCTTATACTCTGGTTGTCTTATACTGCTAGGAAAAGGGTGTTTAACTGAATTTGTTATGGAATCTAATATAATTCTATAGATACATACCTAAGATAGTCCATTGCTTATGCAAGGCAACATGAGATGCAATACAAGTAAACAACTAGAATGAAGACTCCATTTTGAACTTTTATTTTTTAATATTAAGATCGTTCCACTTTTCTTAATCATAATATTATTTTTTTGGATGAAAAAGTCATTATATTAATAAAATAATGTCTAATCATACAAAAAAAGGGTGGGTGGGATTAGCACACCCCATAAACCAACACACTAACCACCATGGTTAGGAGTACACAAGAGTGTCGAAACAGACCACAAAAAGCCAAATAACAACCATCAAATAGTGTCAAATATGCATTCAAAAATAAAGGAGCCGAGAAATCACTACTAGGTGGAAGGCCTGAAGTTTTCCTCTATAAGGTCATAAGTCCATCCAACGGTTGAAGAAACCGAAGCCCCCTAACCATCAACAGTAGTACCACTAACAATACAAGTCTATGCATTTGGTACAATTTCACCCCAACCAAGGGTATCGTCTTGCTTATGAGGCCAAACATCCCAACCAAAGGTCGGGCGAGACGGACCTCCAGCTCCAGATTCTCCACATTTGTGTTGTAGGGGGGATTAGGACCAGTGTCTGATAGCAAAGGGTTGTGGCCGATGGCGGGTCCCCCAGTGAGTCAATAATCGAGACCTGGAAGGGGAAGTAAGAGGCACATGACTCATAATGCAGGATGCATTCCCTCAATGCTCCATGAGGGTAAGTAAGTACTGTAGCTCCACATGTACTTTTTCAACCTGTACTTGAATTTGTAACCAACAATCAAAGAATATACCATATTTATCAGCAATAGAGAAGACAAATCCGACATCTTGTTGAGAAAAAATAGCTCTATTCTAGGACTTCCAAAGATAAAATAAGGTACCAATTCTAAAATATTCCAAACAACACCCAATTTGAAGGAAAAAACAATAGGATCACCCAAAATAACATGCACCCAGGTAAAATCCTCTTACATAAAAGGTTTGAAAATTTTAAGAAGCCACTCCTAGGCCAACTGAGCTTGATCACAAAATCAAAAAACATGCAGTAAATATTTCGCTTGTTCGCAAACCAGGCAAATGGGATTATGAACACCCAGATGATTGAGTCTATGGCCAACAGGAAACCCCTGGTGCAAGAGGCTCCAAGAAAAAAAACTTTGTTTATGTTCAATATAATTAGCCCAAGCAATCTGAAACCTCTTATTCCATCGGGAGGAAAGAGAGATTAAATCTCATCTCATAGTAAGTTTATCAACCATTGGAATTTGTGGGGTGAGTCATTTGTAACCTATATGAGCTTTATATTGCAAAATAGGAAGCTCCCCAAGCCAACACCAATCTAACCACTAGGGTTTTTAAAAATGCTTATGCAGTTTGCACCAAATAGAAAATGGAATACTATCAATAACCACCTCATAAGTATCTTTATCACCATGATTTTAATTGTGAATTTGACAAAAACTTTTCCAGGGTATCCAACTCCTGGTATGTCTAGAGAAGAAATAAAAAATGGAAGCAATACCACGTTTATAGAACCTCTGCGCTCTGACCCACTGCACTAGAGTCAGGAGAGAGCCCTACCAAGTGATAACAAGAGATCACCAAATATTCATGGAAGGCAAAGAGGCACCTGCTTTTCTAAAACTCCCTTTCCAACTAAGCCAGGGTTTGAAGGCCTCACAGACTTTCCAAATACTAAAAGAACCTTTAACTTTAACAGGGACATGGGTTGTAAGAATGAATTGCAATCCCACCCCTTTTCAAATTTTCTTCCCCTTAAGCAAACCAGAAGAAATGCAATGCCTAACCAACACTTTCCAAGATTCATCTCCAATTAAAGATCAGGTGATCCATTTAGCACAAAGGGTAAAACGATGTCGGTGACAATCAAACAAACCCATGTCTCCACAGTCCTTGGGCAAACAACAATGTTCCCAGGCTACTCGATGAAAACCTCGTTTGACAGAGTCTTTGGCCCACAAGAAATCTCTTAGAAGCTTATCCAAATTTTTATAAGAAGATTTGGATGGAACCCATCAAGATGAATAATAGACATGGGTAGTGGCTAAAACCTTATAACAAATCTAAAATTTTCTTATTAAAGAAAAAATTCTTACTAGTCCAGTAAGAAAGCTTCTTGTCCACTTTCTCAATAACATACTGCCACAATTGAGTAGAGGAACCATGAAACGCAAAAGGAATTCCAAGAAATTTAAATACCTCACCCAGCTGAATCCAAGTCCATTGGAAATGACACAGCCACCATGGCAGCTAGGATTGAGATTGCTGAAAACAGGAGATTTTTTTCCATTGAATAGAAGAACCAGAGGCTAACAGAATACCTCTAAGCAACTAATAGCCTAGGAAAGGCATTGCTCATCTTCTTGAAGTGTTAAACAAAATCATCAGCAAAATGACCATTGACCAACTGACGATCAGAATTGGGGAGAGCAATACCCTTAATTAATCCTTGATCCACCATTTGGGCCAATAAATAGCTAAAAAACTCTATAGCAAGAATGAAAAGAGATGGAGCAAGAGGGCACCCCTGTCTTATTTAACGACCAGGAGAAATTGATTGAGATTGACTATTATTCAAAGTAAGAACAACTGAAGCATCTTGAAATAACATAAGAATGGTGCTCACAAACACTGGCCCAAAGCCCAAAGCTTGAAGCATGGCAGTGATGAAGTACCACTCCATATTATCATAAGTTTTCTCAAAGTCAATCTTAATGAATAAAGCATCTTGTTCAAAATTTCTTGCCCACTCCATACCTTCCCAAACAACAAGAACACTATCAAGAATGTATCTTCCCTGAACAAAGCCAGATTGTTTAGGTCTGACAATCAAAGGCAGGAGAGATTTAAGCTTAACGCAAGGGCTTTGGCAATAATCTTATAGCTCACATTAAGCAGGGTGATCGACATCTAATTAGTGATGAGCTCAAGGTCTCCAGACTTAGAATTAAATTTAACATTACCTTTGTTAATAACGGAACCCAGTGAACCACATTGCAGGGCTTCAAGATATACTTTGTGGAGATCAAAACGAAGCATTATCCTAAAATTCTTTGTAGAATTCACATGAAAAACCATGAAAAATACCTTATCAATCATAATACTATTTTCATTTGTTGCTAAGTAACATTGATGTAAGAAAGTAAAGACATCATACACAATTTCATATCATAATAAAAAGATGCTATATTCTATTAGAAAAGATAAATATTAATTTATAAATATTTATTAAATAAGTTTTAAAGGTTTATAAATTATATTAATAGAAAATAAATTACCTTATAATATAAGGTAGGACTACTCGCAAAATAATCCAAAATTATGATGAAATTTGAATATATATACCCAAGAAAAAAGTTTTTCATTTTAAATTGATTAAAAATGTTTTAAATTAATACAAATATATTTTTTCCAAAATATTTTATAGTATTTATTTGATTTTTAAAACAATTTCCTTGTTTTTCAACCTAAAATATAGGATATATCATAATTTTTTTAGGTTTATTGTAATTGAAAAGCAAACATCTATGGTTTTTTGAATGGGTTATATGGGATTGAAACAGGTCCCACCAGTATTACATCATCAGTGCATAGTGGTATTACATCAAAGCTACGATATTATCCATATATGTTTGACAAGATTCAAACTTGGGTCTCCTCTTTCAAATGTTAAAGAATTTAATCGCTTGAGCTAATGTCACTTGATTATTATGTTTTTATATATTTAAACTATTAAAATTATTTATTAAAAAAATCTTATTTTGATCATTTAAATGTAACCAAAATAATAATTAAAATATATATTTTTAATTTATTATATGAGTTAAATTATAATTTAGTTACATAGTTATATTACAACATTTTTTTTAAATGAAAAAACCATTATATTAATAAAAAAATGTTTAATCATACAAATAATGTGGTATTACAAGATTTTAACAATTATATATATTTTATTTAACAAAAATCAAACTCGAACATCCTCCCTAAAAAAAATATAAATATTATACTGTAGGAATATTCTAATGATGATATGTCGTTGAACTATTATCCAAATTACTTAAGTTCAAATCACGAGAATAAAGACCTTGAAGTGTGACACTTCACAATTTTTTTTTATCAAAATATTATATTAAACCTTAACTTTTGTTTTTTATTAGGTCTATAGGCGTCCTACAATGGCAGCCATGAAGGTCAGTCACGCCGTAAACAATATTAATATTTTATTAAAAAGCCGACATTAAGAAAATTAGAAAATTATCGGTCGTCTATCACACCCTCAAGAAATGAGATAAGCGCCTCGAGACGGTTGATACCAAGAATTAATGTTAAGAGTAACTGCAAACTATTATCAAATAGCGGAAGGTGTGCCGTTGAAATTATCCCCACCCTATGACTATTTTTCTGGAAAAATAGATGACCCACCAAAAAAAATTGTTCATATCCAACAAATAATTTAAAAGAGCCATCGTAATCTTTAGCTTTCAGTTAACCTTGTCAAAGATATATCCAAGTCATCTCATGCTTATTGGATGACACAAAGTCTCTCACACGCCATACCTTACCGGTCTATTTTCCACTTTAAAGCCAAAGTTCAATTTTTCATGATTTGCTAAATTTAATATTCAAACATTGAGTTTTTTTAAAGCAGGAGGGAGGGAAAAGGTGGTTTTTGATATGTTTTTTATTTATAATCTTTTTAAAAAAATTCAATATTTAAAACATAATTTTATTTGGTGAAGAATATTGTAGTGGCATGTTTTTGAGTTTTTCTTCTAGAAAAGTCCAAATCTTGATAAAAGAGATCCAAGTTCAAAACTTAGCACAAAGAAGTCTTAAGTTCAAACCTTTGTACAAAGAAACCTAAATTCAAACCCCAATACAAGAAGACCAAAACCCTTTAAAAAAATCCGTGACTAATTAAAAGCAACCAAATACTTAGGACTAGCAGACTCAGACTCAGTTTGATTCCCTAACAGTCTTTATCCAAAAAAACTAAAGTTTATAAAAATTCTTATAAAAAATATATATTCAAAACATCTTCTCACTCAAAGATTGAAATTTAACCCTTTTAAAAATTTCTTTTTAATAAATACCTCATTTTATTTTTAAAATAATATTCTGATTATAAATTAATGTAATCTAACTTTAAAAAAACTCTAACCCTATTATCTTTAAAAAGGGAGTCCAAATCATAGTAGGACACAAGGAAAAGAGCATTTGGCATCTTTGAATGAGTGATGTAGTCTTTAACCATATGTCAACATTGCCAAAGACATAAGATACATAGGCATGAACTATAACAAATATTTCAAATCAAAGACACTTTACACATTGAGGAGAAATTTCATCCACTTGCATCCAAAAGCTAGGTTTTCAAAATTTGGCTGTGAAAAAAAAACTGGGAACGACATACATGTCCTCTCAGATGGAGACCTGTGGGCAAAATGGCAACCATATCCTCATCTATCAAATACAAATGATATGGACAATGGTGAAAATAAATTGCCCTTAGCATTATCTAAAAGATAATCTATTTAATTATAATTGGGTAAGATTTAAATTTGAATTTTTATATGTTAAAGAATTAAATTAACTATGTTATTTAAAATAATAAAAAAAATGAAAAAGGTAAAAGTAGTTTTTAATCTACATAAAGCTATAGGTTATAAGACAACCTTATGAAGTTATAGGTTATATGAGACAACCCTTAAAGCATAGTGTACAAACCTACCCACAAAATTAAAACCTTAAACCTTTATTTTTTATTTTATTTATTTTTTAAAGTAGAGTTTTGAAAAGGTTGTAATTTTTTTTTTTTTTTTTAATATTAAGAGATGGAGGTTTTGACTAGGAATTCCTCAACCTGTTACAACAACTTCACTAGGGAGACACACCCACCCCTTCACACACTCACCCACGCTACGGTTTGAACCTTGAACCTTCCGAAGAAGAGCACAGGTTGCACTTTTACTTCTACATCAAACACTTGTCATACTCTTTGCCACTGGGGTTGTAGGCTTAAAGGTGCAAGTCCTTGGTCCCACTTTGTGGGATTCCTCGCCCCTATTAACATCGAGTTTGGGCATGTGTGCAAGGCTGACCCTCTTGCTTTCTAACCGGTTAATGTGATGATGCAAGTCTAGTGGCATATCCCATGATTGGGATTCCGTGAATTAATACCTATCTATCTACATCAAACTATATAGCATAAA
Organism: Wollemia nobilis; assembly: GCA_028583015.1. Taxonomy (NCBI): domain Eukaryota; kingdom Viridiplantae; phylum Streptophyta; class Pinopsida; order Araucariales; family Araucariaceae; genus Wollemia; species Wollemia nobilis. The sequence continues at coordinate 5,377,315 of JAQPPZ010002068.1, forward strand.
CATTAAACCTCTATTTTATATAAAAAAATTAAAATTGTAATTATATTTTAATATATAAATATTATATTTTATAATAAAAATTAAGAGATTTAGTTACTTTTTAAGTTTTAAATTTTATTTATATAAAATATTATTTACAAACTATATCACAGGATCAAGTCGCATTGTCTCCGCATTATCATTATGCTACCACTATAACCCCTACTTTACCTTGGTAAACACGACCTGGAGTGAGGAAGACCCTCGGTGGTTTAGGGTTGGTACCGTCGTCATCAAGTTGGCGCACACTCAACGAACTTAGATTAGACTACTACCTTTGCCCTAGATTAGGCATGTTTGAACCTAGGTCTCTTCCTGGTAAGTGCCCAACTTCTTTTATTGGAGTTTAAAAGTTTGAAGAATTGAGCTAATGTTTTAATGGAAAGGTTTGCACATGAGAATTGAACCATGGTTTAAAATGTAACACTCTACTCTTTATTAATTGATTTAAATTCCATGATGAATTAAATGTTAAGATGAATATATGAGATTTGAACCTCATTTTTAGATGTAAAACTTTTCACTTCTAACCAATTACTCTAAACCCACGAAACTAAATAAAAATATTATGTTAATTTATTTATTTTTAATAATTTTTTTAAAAATTATATTTTGAAAAACTTTATAGGGATGAATTTTAAAATTATGTATTAATTGTAATAAATAATAAAAGTATTATATAAATAAATTTACTAAATATCATTAAATGGCATTAGCCCAACTTCTATTGGAATATCTATTCAAATCTTGTCAAACTATACCTACATAATTGCCAAACTATTATTATAACCCTATATGGTTATTATTACACCCTTGTGTGGCCATGATATATTATGGGTAGGACAGTTTCAAATCTCATTTAATTAATTTAATATAAACAAATAAATTTACTACAAATCCTTTAAAGTTCATATCACACTTAATCAATTATTTTTTTCTATTTTTAAGGAAAAGACCAATGTTCAAATCTTAGCTAAGGATACATGATTAATAATCAAATTGTTGTAACACGACTATGTAATCATCATGATATAATATGGATGAGCCCTTGTATATATATATATTTTTTTTTTTGAGAAAAGTAAAAATATTATAAAAAAACTCAAGTTATACATTTACTTTTGATTACATGCCTTTCTTGGCGAGGCTCTCCAACTTTTGGATGTTCCAATTTCTGCTAGATGACTCTTTAAGATGTTTCATTCACCCTCTCCTTTTGAATCCCTAGCCTTCATCTGAAATCTACAAATCCCTCTTTCTATTCTTATTATCTCTTTCTTAATTACCATATTGCAATTGGTTTTGAAGTTGTGTCCATATAGTTTCTTCATCTTTTGCCATTTGAGAGTCCTCCTGAGTTCTAGCCTGCACCATCTTTAAAAGTTTTTTAATTAAAGTTCCCCAAATTCTTTCCTCTAGTCTAAATTATTCTTTAAAAATCTTGCTATTATGTTCTAACTAAAGTTGTCAACAAATGGGAGGATTTCATTCAATCAAGATTATTTGTAGCAAATTTTTTTTTTCTCGAAAAAATGGCAGAGAGCGGGATCGCAAGCGGGAGGCACTCTGGGAGCCCTCCGGGATCCACCTCTGGACCCGACGGTCCAGAGCCTGATCCACCTGAGGAAGGGGAAATTCCCCCTCGAAAACCCCCCGATCCCTCTTCACCTTCCCAGGGGTCGTATGCGCACGCAGTTTCTAAAGGGACCCCAAACCCTCTTCCCTCTCAAACCCTGCTTCCCAACGGCTCCGACCTGGTGATCCCAGGGGCGTTGCTGGATAGCTATGCGGCTCAGGACCAATTCACCCTCATCGGCAAGTTCATCGGAGGCAGACCAGATATGGAAACAATTCGTAAATGGGCGAGCAGCAAATGGCGCACTAGTGGGAGCTTGCAGCTTATAGCCCTGTCCAGGGGTTTTTTTGCGATCAGATTAAATAATGCAGAAGATTCATGCAATATCCTTGCTGGGGGGCCCTGGTTCCTAGGTAGGCGAAGCCTTTTCCTCCGCAGGTGGGGAGAGGACTTCAACCCAGACACTCAAAACATCAATGTGGCGCCTATTTGGATTCGGCTTCCAAACCTACCCTTCCACTGCTGGCAAGAAGAAGTCCTGAGAGGAATTGCCCGCACGATTGGAGAGCTCATTGCTGTAGATTCGTCTACTAAGGTATGCTCCCGCATGATCCACGCTCGCCTGTGTGTCAATGCCAATCTGGAAACCGACCTTCCTTCCTTTGTTAACCTATTCAAGGATTCCATTCTCATCAAAAAGCAGCCCATTGTTTATGAAAACAAACCCGCTTTCTGTTCTGCATGCAATACCCAAGGGCATCTCATCAACCAATGTCCCCAAGCTCGAGTTCTGAAGCCTCCTTCGCAGGGCCCTCTTGGTAAAGGCGAGTATCTCAATGTTCATAGTCGTGGCAGGGAAGTCCCAGTCCCAGAGGGGGAAACCCCCATCGTCCCTTCAGAAATCCAAGGTCTGAGCCAGGAGGGGCTTCTCAAAGGCAAATCTCTGGATTCTGCTTCAAACCCTAGCGCCAACCCTGAACCATCCCTAGAAGCCCTCAGAGCCTCTGCCATCAATTCAGAATCCTTAAACCCCATCCTCCAGGAAATTGAGAACTTCCTACCCCACCAGTCTTCGTCTGGGAAGTTCAGTCCAATCAACACCAGAAGCAAAGGGCAAACCATGGATTTCAGAGCCGAGAGAAAAAGAGGTCGACCTTCTACAGCTGAACAACGTATCAGGGCAACGGAGGATGACTTAGCTAACGGCTCCCAGTGGACCCTGTTCCTAAACTCTGACGCATCCCTCTTCGATGATCCTAAAGTGTCTAAACCCCCTTCCAGCAGGCGAAGGGAGGCAAGAAACCTCTCAAATCTTCTAGATGAAAATCCTCTCCTGGAATGCGAGAGGGCTCAACAGAGGCGCCCAAGCTTAGGCTGGCTGCTAATATGCGCAAGGATATCCGACCCTCCATCTTCATTATGCAAGAAACCAAATGTGACGAGAAGTCCTCCAGGAAAGCTGCCAGGTCCATCTGGTCTCAAGGCGAAGCTCTTCACAGCCCCGCTCAAGGTTCCTGCGGTGGACTTATTTGCTTCTGGGACCCATCCCAAGTGGAAGGTAGGCTCCTATCATCCTCCAACAGAGTCATTAATATTCTCTTTCATTGCATCTCCAGTAATCGGCCTTGGATCCCGTCCAACCCGTACGCTCCAAATTCCCTTGTCGAGAGAACTAAATTTTGGAAGTCCATCTCCTGGATGAGGGACTCCTTCAGCACTATCCCTTGGGTGGTCGCAGGGGATTTCAATAGCCCCCGTATCCAACGGAGAAAAAGGGAGGGTTGGCTGCCACTCACCGTTCTACTGAGGATCTAAAGAATTTTGTGGATTCAAACGAGCTCATTGACATTCCTCTCAAAGGGACTCGCTATACGTGGAGCAACAGGAGAATTGGAGGTAACCTGATTCAAGTCAAATTGGATAGGTTCCTGATCTCCCAGGAAGCTATTCCTCTCTTTGGTGATGCTTCCCTTTCGGCTCTCCCCAAGATTGGTTCGGACCATAATCCCATTATCCTCCAGGTGGGCAAGTCTCCTGTGTTTCGAACCCCCTTTCGGTTTCAGGCTATGTGGCTCAATCACAAGGACTTCCGTGAAATGATGAGTCAGTGGTGGAGCCAGCATGTCCATGGATCTCCCATCTTCAGGATAACTCAGAAGCTCAAGTTCACCAAGGATAACTTGCGAAGATGGAACAGAGAGGTGTTTGGCAACATTTTCAGCCAAAAGAAGCTTATTTCTGATCAACTCCGAGCCATTGAGAGAAGGATCGAAGAAGGGGATTCCGGGGATGCCGTGAGGAAGGAGGAAGGGAAACTTCTTGCTGAATTCCACTCCATTCTTGCCAGTGAGGAGTCCTTCTGGAGGCAAAAATCCAGAGAACTATGGATCAAAGCGGGAGACTCCAACACCAGATTCTTCCATGCTTCAACCATGAGACACAGAGGCTCCAATAAGATTAGTAAAATTCAATGCAACGATGGTTCCAGCACTGAAGATATCAACGAGATCAGAACTGAGGCTGTCTCTTTCTTTCAAAACCTCCTAGGAACCTCCCCAGAAAGCTCTGCCTCTGCCAAGGCCGCCCTTCTAGAGAACATCCCCAGTCTGGTTTCTGGTGACTCCAATTCTTCCCTCCTCAAGCCCTTCTCCGACTCAAAAATTAAGGAGGTGGTCTTCTCCATGCAACCCGATAAAGCTCCCGGCCGAACGGATTTCCTCCCCGGTTCTACCAAGCCTCGCTGGGACCCGGTAGGACCAGACGTCACAGCTCGCCATTCGTGATCTCCAGTCTCACCCCATCCCCCGGGCTGTTAACTCCACCTTCATTGCTTTGATCCCCAAGTCCCCTGATTGCCGGTCTATGGCTGATTATCGGCCCATTAGTCTCTGCAACGTTCTCTTCAAGATCCTCTCCAAAGCCATGGCATCCAGGATGAAGCCCATCCTCCCCATCATTATTGACCCCCACCAAGGAAGCTCGGTCAAAGGCAGAAACATTCTGGACGGAGTCATTTCCATTCATGAAACCCTTCATTCTGCGGTCCGAAACAAAAAAGCAGGTCTCTTTCTCAAACTTGATATGACCAAAGCATTTGATCGGGTTAGTTGGGAGTTTCTCCGGGACGTCCTCTTGAAGTTCGGCTTCCACCCCAGTTGGGTTCAGCTAATCCATAATTGCTTCTCCTCGGCCTGGTTCTCGGTGCTGGTCAATGGCTCCCCCACTGGTTTTTTTCCCAGCGTTAGAGGACTCCGTCAAGGAGACCCTCTATCCCCTCTTTTGTTCATCATTCGCGGAATCCCTTGCGTGAACCCTTTCTGCGGCCAGAGTGGCGGGGAAGATCTTTGGCATCCCAGTGACGTCCAACTCCACTCCCACTACTCACCAAAAATTTGTTGATGACACCATCCTTTCTACGTAGGCGTCTATCTTTCAGGCAAGGAACATCAAGCATATCCTTTCCCTCTATGAGAAAGCGGCTGGGCAGCAGGTGAATTTCTCCAAAAGCAAGTTGTTTTTCGTTCACACCCCCCTGGACCGTCAGGGCAGGATTGGGCGGATCCTTGGGTGCTCTACTGGTGCTCTCCCTTCCTCCTATCTGGGGCTCCCCATTTTTTGGGGAAGACCTAAAGAGAGTATGTGGAACAATGTTGTTGAAAGATTCCAACGAAAGTTGGCAGCCTGGAAAGGTAAACTTCTTTCCCAAGCGGCAAAAGCAACCCTATCAAGTTCAACCCTCCAGAGCATCCCCATTTACTTCATGTCAGTGTTCCCTCTTCCCAAGTCAGTGTGCAAGCTCATTGAACGCATCCAAAAAAAGTTTCTATGGTCAGGATCCGAAGACAAAGCTAAGATTCCCCTGGTGGCTTGGGACACTGTCTGCAGAAGCAAGAAGCAAGGAGGGCTGGGTTTCAGAAAACTGTCAGACATGAACACAACATTGCTAGGTAAGCAGGCTTGGAGGATTATCTCGAAAGACCCTACGGAGTGGACCACGCTAGTGTGTAAGAAATACATGGGAAACCAATCTTTCCTTGATTCTGGCAACCACCCCAATGGATCTGCCTTCTGGAAGGCTGTGACTCATTCCAAAGCACTCATCCAGAAAGGCCTCAGATGGGTTCTGGGGGACGGTTGGAGCATTGATTTTTGGAGCGACAGATGGTTGCTGGATGAACCCCTAAGCGGCAGAGCGGACCTCGCCATGCTTCAAATAGTCCCTGACTCTCGATTGGGAATGAAAGTTTCTGACTTCATAGTTTGGGAGGATGGTCATCCCTGTTGGAGGCTCCTCGCGGGCACCTCTCCTGAGGTTGCTGCTCTCAACATTTTGCTCCAAGCAACTACCATTCCCACTGAGCAAAAAGATGACAAGCCTGCCTGGGCTGGTTTCGACAAAGGGATGTACACTGTTAAGTCTACCTTCTCCCTCCTGAAGGATCACCCCGTCTCCCCTTCCCATATTGTTTGGAAGAAGAACCTCATTCCGAAAGTGGCCTTCTTCTCGTGGATTGCCTTCCAAAACAAACCCCTCACCACCGAGAACCTCATCAAAAGAGGCATCCCCCTTCCCAACGGATGTTACCTCGTGCCTCGTCCGGTCGGGAATCCACCGATCACTTGTTCCTCCACCGTGAATTCACCTCGGCCGTGTTTGGGTTCACCCCGTCTACCTTTCAGATCCAATGGGTTCCTCCCAAGTCTTTGTGTGGTGCCTTCTACTAGTGGCCCCAACCCTTTGCTAATCTTAAGCTTCGTTTCCTCTGGGACATCTGCCTTCACCACCTGATATGGCAAGTCTGGCTTGAGAGAAACTGCAAGATCTTTGGAACCTCTTCCCGGGATCCTCAATCGGTGGCCATCAGGGCTATGGCGTTCGCTTTCGAAAATGCTAATCTTATTCACTGTCCCAGCCCCTCTCCTCTGTCCCGGGAAGGGCATATCCTCTCTTCTCTTAATATTTTTGATTGTCCCCCCTTGGGGAACCCTCTGCCTCATCCCCGTATCCTTGCTAAGTGGAGTCCTCCCCCTCCGGGATGGATCAAGCTTAACTTTGATGGGGCTTCCAAAGGGAACCCAGGAGCAACGGGGGCGGGTGGCACGGTCAGGGACCATCGGGGCATGGTTATCCTCGCTTTCTCTGAAGATCTTGGGGTTCAGACCAACCATGTCGCGGAAGCCAGAGCCCTTTGGAGAGGTTTAGTCCTCATTTCGGAGGACCCCAGAGCTATCATCATTGAAGGTGACTCCATGAATATCATAAACTACTTGAACAAGGATAAGACCCCTGCCTGGAGGGTCCACAACACCATCGAAGAAATTCGAAGGATTCTCCGTAGCAGGACCCACAGATGCCAGCACATCTTCAGGGAAGGAAATTCTTTGGCTGACCTCCTAGCAAACAGAGGATCTTCCTCCGACAGACTCACCACGTGGGATCTTGAAATCCCTCAAGATGTTGCTGACGTGGCTGCGTCAGAATTTCAAAAAGCTCAATGAGTCTCGCCAGATCAGCTAAGTGGGACACGTCAAGCTTTCTTGGAAAGGTGGATAGTTGGCGTTTGGATTTCTTGCGGCATCCAATTACTGCGAGAATCCTCTGGAGAATCCTACTGCCAATTAGGTTCTGCGTTTCCAGCCTTGTTTTTTGGCTAGAGCAGCCTTCTTTTTTCTATGCTATGGCAGCCTTCTTTTCCCCCGTCTTTCGTTCGTGTCTGAGGCCCGCTTTGAGACCTCAACCTCGCGGCTGTAATGGGTTCATCCCGTTTTTGTAATAAGGTTTTTGGGATCCTCTAGAAAAACCCACTTTTGTATATAAATGTTACTTATTAAAAAAAAAAGTTGTCAACAAATGAAATCCAAACCCAAGTCCCAAGCTATCTGTAAGGCCTTTGATTTGAATCTATTGGTCTTCTAATAGTCCCAAAAGTTGTTCTCAGTAGGAATGGATCCTTCTGACCGGCAAAAAATGTTGTACCACCAACTTCATACTATTCTGGCAAGAGCACACAAAAAGAAGGTGGCCAATTGCTTCCTCCTCTTGGTGACACATTACACACCAGTTGGGTCCAATAAATCCACATCTCCTCAAGTTAGAGTCATAATACTCTTATGTGCAACCAACCACGTAAAATAGTTTGAGTCCTCGTATATTATTACATTGAAAATATACATAATATAAATAATCTCTAGTTAAATAAGAAAGAAAAAATTTATAGTTAATTATTTATATGTAATAACTTAATTAATTAATTAAATATCATTAGCTCAAATAATTAGATTTTCAATATTTAAGGAGAAGACCAAGTTTAAATGCCCAAGTTATTATAATAAAATTATACGGTGATGATGCATATATAATTTAAAGTAATTGGTTAGAGTGAGTTTTGCATCTTAAACTAAGATTTCAAATTTATGAATGAACCCTAAAAATTCAAATAGAACTGGTTCAACTATATAATTTCTTCAATTTTTAAAGAAAAAATCAAGATTCAAAACTTAATAAACTCAAATTTATTGTAATATCACCATGTAATAATGATGTAATACAAGTTTTTTAAATCTCATATAATTAATTAAAAAATAAATAATAAAATAAAATTAAGCATAATTCTAATTAAAAATAAAAAAATACTTGCTTATCATCTTTGCTTCTTGACTATTCATATATCATTCACATAGAATACTTGCTTATCATCTTTGCTTCTTGATTATTCAAATATCATTCACATAGATTTTAAATTGAGTTAAAAACTATATATTCTTGTCTGCGAGGGTTAGGTGGATTGGTAAGAATTTGGGCACTTATTAGGAGGAGACTTAGGTTCAAACCTGGCGGGCATGTCCAATCTAGGGCAAAGGTAGTAGTATGACTTGAATCCACCGAGGGTCGGTATCAATCTTGAGTCATCAGAGGTCTCCTTCACTCCGGGTCGTGTTTGGGAGGTCTCCCTCACTCTGGGTCGTGTTTGGGTTGGTACCAATTTCGAGTCAAACCGAAGGTTTCCCTCACTCCGTGTTGCCGAGGCGAAATAGGGGTTATAATGGTAGCACCATGATTTGAAGCTATGATTAGAGGCAATGCAACTTAACCCTGTCAAAAGGAAAGATAATTACTGATTCCTCTATGTTAAAAAAAAAAAAAAAACTATATATTCTTTTTAGTCAAAAGATAAAAATACTATCTTATAAGGACACCCTAGTAATATATTTTTTAATTAAGATCCTTATAAAAACACCCTAATACAATATTGTTAAATTAGAGTGTATATAATAGTTATCTAACTACCTAAATTCAAATTAAAAAAAAAACAATTATATCCTAGAAATATATAACCCTTAATTATACTCCAAAAAAATTAAAATAATTTTGTAATGCACATCAAACTACTCTATATGGGTTCAGTAAGCCTAAAAAGAGGCATCCACGCTATTCTCCTCCATATTTACATCTTACCTTTATTCAAATTCGAACTTTAAATCCTGTTTCTTCTTTAAATTTATTATACATTTAAATTTAGAGTTACAAATCATTTCTATTTACATTTGAAGTATCTTTTTAAAATTTATTATACATTTAAACTTAGAAATTCTTGTTTAGAATACTCAAAATTTTAATATATAATTTTAAATAAAATATAATTTTAATTAATTAAATAAAATATTGATTTATTTTTAATTATTTTAATTAATTTTTAATTTTATATTGTTATAATTATTATAATTTAAAACAAAATAAATTATTAAAAATTATATATATTTTAAAATAAAATTTAAAAATATTTTAACTTAATAAATTTAAAATTTTCACTGAAACCCTTTACTTCTAATTTTAATTCAAACCCATGCTTACTATAGTAAACAATTTGACTTGTTATTTAATTAATTATTTAAATTTATTTCAAATTGGTTAAATATTTTTTAATATTATAATTAAAAAATGTATTTTTAATAAATATATTGGTTATTTTTTTTTTTAAGTTGAAACATATTGATGAGTTGTTTTTAATATTGGTTGTTTAAAATTGAACTTAGGTTTCTATTACAAAAATTCTAATACCTTTTACCATTAACTGTCTTTGTCCAAATATACTGATTGGTTGTTGAAATTTTATTGTATATTTATTCTTTATCTAACACATCATAAATTTATGATGCTTTTCTGTTGAAACATAGAAGCCAAAACCCAAAATATTACAATAAATCAACCTACTTATAAAGGTGTACCAAACAAGTAGTCTTAAAGCAATTTGATTTGATTAAATGATATGAGTTTATTTCCTCAAATTTTAACTATAAAATATATGTTTTCATATATTATCAAGTTGTTACATGCAGTTGCCCTAGTGGCTAAGATGATGATGGGGTAGTTGTTGATGTAATTTGTAAACGTTCTTCTAAAAAATAAGAATAAAAAAAATTGTTACAATTATATATATTGTTACTTTAAGGGACCTCTATAATTTTTAATCTGCTTTACGAAGAAACAATCAACTGAAACCAATCCAAATCGATCCAATCAACTCATACCTAAACAACTTATCCACGAAACAGGGAGATGGACAACACCCAAAGAACAATGGGAAAAATCTATAATTTTTAATCTGCTTTACGAAGAAATAGTCAACCGAAACCAATCCAAATCGATCCAATCAACTCATACCTAAACAACTCATCCACGAAACAGGCAGATGGACAACACCCAAAGAACAATGGGAAGAAAGGATATGTACTTTATGTAGCACAAGGGCAGTAAAGACAGAGGAACACTTCATTTATAAGTGCCCAAGTTTTTCAGACATCTGTGGCAAATACAAAGAAACACTTGAAAACGGGTCTATGGGTCTATGGCAGAGTTATTTGAAGACAATAAAATAAAAAAAGTTGAAGAATTACTAACCCAAATCAACAGGAGAAGGATCAGCCTTCTCAAAGATATTAAAGATCATATGATATGATTTGAGTAGTTATATTTTCATATTTGAAGTCCCATAGACCATATTTGGATCTGGCCAACATAATTAAAATCTTTCATTTCATAATATATTTAAATCTTATATAATTATTAATAAAATCGAAATTTAGTTATAAAAATAACAAGTTGTAAAACTAGAATATGCCCTTCCTAGTTCCCCATGGACTAGGTAATTACATTCACCACACAAAGAACTCTATTAAAACCTTATATTCACAATATATTAAAAAAAAAAAAATATATATATATATATATATATATATATATAACCATTAACAAAATGGAAATTTAGATATAAAAACAGATGTTGGAAAAGAAGAAAAACAGCGGAGAGTATTGCCTTCCCAGTTTCCCTATGGCCTAGATAATCACATTCACCGTAAATGTCCACAAACCCTCCTTAAGCCACATGGCCTTTATTCCCTCCTTAGAGTAAGCTAATCAAAATTCCTGCTGCCCTGTGTCCACTAACCTTGAAAACAATGTCCAAAGTCAAAACAGCATTATAATACACCATTACTTTAACCTTTACTTAGATGTCACAAAATCGTGAGAGCAACCCAGAAGGCACAACAAAAGAAATGGTCAGGGTTTTAAACAAACGGCAGGATTCGTCGGATTCCTTTTGAATTAACTAATAAAAGGCCAACTGTAAACAAGCTTTGCTTGAGAAATTCACTGCAAATGTCGGGAAGGAGCGCCCTGGGACGGACAATGCCTGTTGTCGTGAGTTAGCTGGTGCCTCTTGCATATTCGGATACCCTTTTCGGTTCTGAGAGGGCCCAGGTCGAGCTTTGAGGGAAACCCCACTTGGATAGTGCGAATGCGTATTTTGACCAGCGGGGATTGAGCGAGGCGGAGAAATCCAAAATTTCCGACTCTTATTGATGTTTCTCCGCGTTTAGAGGCATAACCCAAGTCATTTCCTCGGTACCCACGTTGGCTATTTAGTCTTTTTGCAGTCAAGAGACCTTGCATTGGTGTTGACCTACCCAGGTGTATACTTTATGTATATATGATTTATGTGTATGTGCTTCGCTTGCCAATGCTAACCGTTGTCCAGAAGCGCTGTTGGGGAAAAATGCGATAGCCGTGATGGCCGGAGAGGTAAGATCTCTAGATCATTTTTAAGTTTCCACGGAAGCTCATCAAACCCAGGAAAATAGGGAAGTTGAGGCCTTGGATGTATATTCAATGTATATAGGACTTTTTCTACCCTGTTTGGGAGGTTATGCTGAAAGTTTGTTTATTGATTTTGGGTTTCCGTGGGATTGGTTTCTAGAAACATGAGAGATGCAGTTTGGGTGGGAGAGGGAAGAATGGATACTTAATGTGTATTAGTCTTTATCTTTCCGTTGGAAGTCTTGCGCATGTGCTTTTCCAAGTATGCTGTTTAGGATTTCTTTTTGGGCACGGCAATGTCTTCTAGAATTTTCTGGTGTGAGGAGAGAGAGATCGTGTTGGAAAAACGCACAAAGGGAGCGGTCTTCTTGGGGGTGTCATGTCATAATCAGGCCAAACTATCTTGAATTTCGCTATAGACGAAAAAAAGTTATGGATTTATAGGTGTACTATTTTTGACATGTTCTAGTCAATGTCTAATTGTAGGAAGACAATTAATTAGAAGGGAATTTGACTTCAAATTTGGGGGACGGGGAGATGCGTGAGGGTGCTGGGATGTGGTGAACTTCGAGCTTTAAATATGTTGTTTTGGTTGGGAAATTTCTTAGCGATGAGCTTTAAAGATGTTGTCTAGGTAGGGAAATTTTTGAGCTTTGTAGATTTTGTTTTAATGGGGATATTTCTGAGCTTTGTATATGTTGTTTTTGATTAGGCAAGAGCATTGTAGATGTTCTTCAGCAGAGCAAGGGGAAGAGATACATCCATAGAGTGTGCAAGAGGGGAGCTCACTTGTAGTTGAATTGTTGGTTGGAGGGGAAGGATTTTATGCATAGAGTATCCCATAAAGGAATTCACTTGTAGTTGGATTGTTCTTTGGCAGGAAATGGGGGAGAAGGGATTGAAGAATTCAATACCAGGCAGTTTGGGTGGAGTTGGATGTTGTGACATGAGTTTGAAATGCCGGTGCAGGTGGAGATGGGACTCACCTCCCCGAACATGTGTGCTGTCTCTCACATTCATGTTTTTCCTCGCATCATTGCTCATTTTTGGGGCTCTTGGGATACTTTTCGCATGGTTCACCGTCTCTCCCTTTGAGAAGCCTGTTATGACCCCTTTTGGGTGTAGAGAGGATAATGAAGGTTCCTGGTCTATTGGAGTTTATCGTGGCAGCAATCCATTTGCATTGCACCCAATTGAGGATGTCTGTGTTATTGGGGTGCTCTTTTCTTTTTGGTCTTTTCATAGTATGGAAGGCATAGTTTTGATTTTTTTTTTGGTTGCCTAATTTCAATTGTCTAATTTGTAAATTTTTAATCTGGGACAGGAAGGAATTAGGATTGAAAAGAGCTCGGCGTGGCCTGTGGCTAATCCGGTATTTACATGTGCATCAGCCTCTGATAGCAGTCATCCAAGCAATTTTGTTGCAGATCCTTTTCTCTATGTTCAGGTTTGAAATGGTTTCTGATCATCGCCTCCAATATTTCGGCAGAACTTTTAATCCCCAACACAGCTTTATATGATTTCTCCCTATGAGGAATGAAATTTAAATTCTGTTAGAAAATCTAATCACCAATACAGCCTTATGATTTGCACTTTATGAGAAATGAAATTTGAATTCTGTTGAAAATCTAATCTCCAATACAGCCATATGATTTCAATTTATGAGGAATGTAATTTAAACTCTCCTTAGCCATGGGAAGTGCTTTATTTGGGGAAACATGTTATCTCAATCTTTCTGATATGGCTAGCACCTTTAATTTTTGGGAATGGAGAGAAATTGAAGAAAGAAAAGAATTTTAATGTTATTGGAATGGATTTTTGAAACTTGGATTATTGAAATTAGAAAATTACTAATGTTAAAAGTGAAGTTCATAACTTCATGTAGAAAAAGAAAGAAAATAAAGTATTTTCACAGTATTAAAGGTAAAAAAAATGTTATTGGAATGGAAAGTTGTCATTTTAGATCCAAATTTAAGTGCATATCAGCTACTTTCAATTGTTACGGACATTTTAATGTGCTATTTGCAAAACTATTAGAGGATTTTCTGTTTCATTGTAGTGGTTTTGAGGATTTTCTGTTTCATTGTAGTGGATGTAATCGATGTTGAGAATGTTTCCATGTTAACATTTAGAAGCCACCTGCAAGAGAGTTTATGGTAGTTCCCGTGTTTTTGCCAATAAATATATGTGCAACCGTGGTACAGTGTTTTCAGTTTATTCCAGTTAACCTCATTCCATCGTCAATTGCTAGATTGCTGTTATTCCATTTCCATGTTATTCCAACATGGAAATAAGTGTCATATTTTCTTAAGATGGATGTTATAATCCAGCTCCTGTCAATGCACTTCGTTAATTTTTTCAAAGTATAAAACATACACATGGAAATTCTGTGTTTTGATGTATCTGTTTTTCTATTGTTTTTTCCATTGGACTGTCCAAGGTATATGAGAATGCTTAAATTCAAACTTTGTCAAACATAGTTTATATTGTTTTCTATTTTTCCTTTTTGTTCCTTGATTTTGTTTGGACGTGTATGTCATAGTCAGTAATTTCTTTGCATGCATCATACTTAATGGATTGTGATACCGGATTTATCACAAAATTACAATGTTTTCAGAATACCCACTATGCATTTTTGTTTGCCTGAGCAGTTGTAATATAAAATCTGATTTAGAATCTTTGATTTACAGGAAGATGCACTATACCTGTTCTTTGAGACAAAGAATGCTATGACAATGCAAGGAGACATTGGTGTGGCAAAGAGTACTGATCAGGGTGCAACATGGGAGCATTTAGGCATTGCTTTAGATGAAGAGTGGCATCTTTCTTATCCATATGTTTTTTACTATGATGGGCAGGTGAGGCATCGGTTTATTATCCGTTTTGGATGCCTTGCTTCTCTTTGAAATATATGTTTTACAATTGAGAGTTGGTCCTCCTTTTCCTAGAGTATTGACTGTAATTCAATGGTGCAATTAACATGAAACATGTCATGTCTTTAGCATGGTGCAATATGTGTTTTCATGCTTTATTTCCTCTTACATAGCCTTTTTATGTGTAGATATACATGATGCCTGAGAGTAGTGAGAAAGGGGAGCTTCGGCTTTACTGTGCATTAAATTTTCCTTTGCAATGGAAATTGGAGCATGTACTTATCAAAAAGCCAATTGTAGATGCTTTTATGATACACTACAATGAAAACTACTGGATTTTTGGGTCAGATTTCAGTCGGTTTGGTGCGAAGAAAAATGGAGAACTTGAAATCTGGTATGCTGACAAGCCATTTGGGACATGGAAACAGCATAAGGGGAACCCTGTGCATAATATTGATAAGAGCTTAGGTGCAAGGAATGGTGGAAGGCCTTTTTTTTACAAAGAACAGCTTTACCGTATAGGTCAAGATTGTGGAGACACTTACGGTCATCGCATACGTGCCTTTAAAGTAGAATTGCTCACCAAAGAAAAGTACAAGGAAGTAGAAGTTTCCCTTGAAATTGTTGAGTCTAAGAAAGGTCGAAATGCATGGAATGGAATTCGGTATCATCATTTGGATGCACAACAGCTACCTTCAGGGGATTGGATAGCAGTTATGGATGGAGACAGAGTTCCTTCTGGGGATTCAACCCGCAGATTCCTTGTTGGATCATTGGCCATGCTTTTGCTCGGATTGTTGATTGTACTTGTGGGTGTCATATTGGGTGTGGTGAGATGTGTTTTCCCGCTAAGCAGGTGTTTGGGTGCTGGAAAGAGAAATGACACTTTCTCATTCTGCTGGTCACATCCTCATTTCACATCAAAACTATACAGGGCCTTCTCTCGCTTGAACAGAAGTAGCATTGCCTTACGGGGGAGAATCAGGTTAAATACATGTGGAGGTGCATTGCTTCTGTGTTTTCTTTTTATTCTTGCAGTAGCATCACTTTGTGTAGGTGTGCGGTGCTTTTTTGGGGGAAATGGTGCAGAAGAGGCATATCCAGTGAATGGGCAATATTCACAGTTTACTATGCTTACTATGACTTACCAAGCAAGACTCTGGAATCTTCAAATGTATATCAAGCACTACTCTCGCTGTGCATCCGTGAAGGAGATAGTTGTTGTTTGGAATAAAGGCCAGCCTCCAAATCCAGAAACTGATTTTGATTCAACCGTACCTGTCCGTATAAGAATTGAAGACAAGAATTCATTAAACAATCGTTTCAAGTCTGACCCTCTGATCAAGACAAAAGCAGTATTTGAATTGGATGATGATATAATGATGACATGCAATGATGTTGAGAGAGGCTTTAGAGCCTGGCGTGAAAATCCTGATCGACTTGTGGGATTTTATCCTCGTCTAATTGATGGTAGTCCTTTGAAATACAGAGATGAAAAATATGCACGCACAAGGAAAGGTTATAACATGATCTTGACAGGGGCTGCATTTATGGATAGTGAGTCAGCATTTAAAAGATACTGGAGTGATGAAGCAAAACAAGGGAGAGATCTTGTTGATAAGTTCTTTAATTGTGAAGATATCCATATGAATTTTCTTCTTGCAAATCAGAGCTCTTCAAGAACAGTTGAATATATTCATCCAGCATGGGCTGTTGATACATCAAAGCTATCCAGTGCTGCTATCAGCAGAGATACTCAGATGCATTATAAGATACGGACAAATTGTTTGTTGAAGTTTTCAGAGATTTATGGTAATCTTCCTCTACAGAAATGGGAGTTTGATAGTCGGAAAGATGGTTGGGATTTATAGCATGGCAAAATGAAGTTGCAAGACTGTATATTGTGGCAGCAATTGTATGATTTATTCAATGCTTAAAAAGTTTTGATGCACGATTTGATTTTGAATGATGGAAACCACTTGTACATACAGTCTACCATCTTTGATGTCTAGGCCAAATCAATCTCCAATTTTGTGCTTTCAGCACTCTTAAGATAATTGATGCATTGCAAAGAATTTGCTGCAAAAGGATTTGCAGTGAGAGGGAATCTAAACATTTGTTTCATGTCAGGTTAGGGTATTGTACTGTGAATTGTACAGCTTCAGTATTTGAACACTTCACAAGATGCCTATCCTGTCTTTGGCAGGACGTTTCAAAATGTTATTTTGTGTCTTTAAAGAAAATTTAATTGCTTCATTGACTTGAAAATTCCATTCAGACAAATATAACAAGCAGTTATGTTTACTTTTGTGAGAAACAAATGTCTGCTTAAGTTAGCGGTTAATTCAAAGCACCATTCTCAGAGCATATGCATGTGGGGCATTCATCTATATTCTTTTAGAAATTTCGAAGCTTTGCGGTTTACTATTTTATCCTTTAAATATTAAGTCATCTCGTGTGGCAACACAAAGGCAGAAATAAATGGTTGGGTGACACGGGTTGATAGATTGTAATTTTTTTTTTGATATAGGAAAAATGCATGTTACTGTCTTGCTATTTCCTGCTCTTGTAAAGGGAGAGCTTCAATTAATTTGTACGAATCTGCAACAGCTTTGATGCATCATATCGCGTTGTGTTGCCTATCAGAAGAGTTGATCTGGTTTTGGATTATGGTCCAAAATTCTTGCTTCGTTTGTTGGTTCTGTATGTTTTACAGGCACACGCATTATTGTGTAGTAGAAATATTGTATTGTTCTTTAAGATTTCCATTGTTAAGCTGGTCTCCAAGAGTTTAGAGCTAGTATTTTATTATCGAGTTTGTGACTAATGCCTGTTTTCCAATCGAACACGAGCTTCCCAATCAGCTCTTTTAGCTGGTTTTTTTTTTTTTTCATTAATGCACACAATGCACATCATCAGGTTGGAATAAGTGATTCTCCATGATGTACACGGAAACCAAAGCTCGAACTATATGGAATTGTACACAAACACACGCTACCAGGGTGGAATAAGTGATTCTCCATGATGTACACGGAAACCAAAGCTCGAACTATATGGAATTGTACACAAACACACGCTACGGTTTGAATCTTGGACCTCCCAAAGAAAAGCCAAAGCCCTAACTATTACAATCTTGGACCTCTCAAAATAAAGCCAAAGCCCTAACTATTAGACTGTCCCTACCGAAACTTTTAGCTGGCTTTTGGTAACCGAAATCAACATCTTGCCTTTCGAAAGTTCAACACCCTATCTAGAATTTAGATTGGTTCATGTTTTAAGAAAAGAGCCAGGGCAGCTGATTTTGATAAGCATCTAGTCTGTAAGCTGAAACTTATATGCCTATAATTGGTCTTCAATACAGATAAGACAGATTGTTTGAATGTTATGTTGTGCCTTTAATAAAATCTGACGGTTTGTATTACGTTAGAATAAATATTTTAATAGATTATAGACTCTTTTGCTTGTTTGGAAGTCATTCACTCCAAGAATGATAAATACTTGTTGATTAAAGCTGGGGTCTTCAATACGGATAAGACAGATTGTTTGAATGTTAGGTTGTGCCTTTAATAAAATCTGACAGTTTGTATTACGTTAGAATGAATGTTTTAATAGATAATAGACTCTTTTGCTTGTTTGGAAGTCATTCACTCCAAAAATGATAAATACTCGTTGATTAAAGCTGGGGTTGTGTGTGAATCTCTTTGGTGTTGTAGTACATTTAGTTTCGTTGTCATTGTTCAACGGGTAAACCAATGCTTGGGATGGCTAGTTTACACTATGCATTTCAATGAGTAAACCAATGCTTTTGAATGGTTAGTTCACATTATGCACGCATTGCATGAAATATCCTTGGACACAGCATCCTTAAAATGCAAGAAGTGCAGAAATATCAGCTTAAAGTTCGAGTAAGCAGACATGTATAATATTCCATGGCTTATATCATTATAAGAAATTCTTGAGTGTTTTTTTGAGTGCAAATGGCTAGCGCTTAATAAATGAAGGTAGTTGAATAGCTTTCGAGTAGAGTGATGCCAAAAAGAAACTCCTGGATACTGAATATTTATGTTGGCTTAGACAGGCTGATTAAAGTAATAAATTATAGTTCAGAAAAGGATAGATCAGTTGTCGGTTGTTTGTTTTTTAATTTTTTGGAAGGTTTGTTTGGATTGTTCTTCTACGATTTCTTGGAAGGTTCAGTCTTGTTGATTTTATCTTTACTCAACAAACTAAAAATTATAAAAAAATCCTATACAAAAAAAATACTTTACAAAATAAACAACTTTTTATAATTATTTTTTATCTGTGATTACGAAAACTTGTACATATGATTTCTCTTCGGATGGTTCTAGTTCAAGAAATTAATCTGGGAGGACGCTTTTGCTCTTCACATGAAATAACTACACTATTCATGGATTAAATTAAAATATATAATTAATAATTAATTATTTTTAATTTATTTATTTTTAAAAGAAATAAAGATGTGTGATTACCACAAATATATAATTAATAATTAATTATTTTTAATTTATTTTTTTTTTTTTAAAGAGGATAAAGATATGTGACTACCACGAGTATATATAAGGTAATTCCATCAGTGTTTTTGCCTTAAAACCATTTCTTTGGAGGTACATTTAAACAGTCCTTGATGTGTAAATTGAAAATTATGGCAGCTATTATTAGAACACATTTTGAATAGATTTTGTTAAATTGGTTTTATAGAATTAATTTATATTATTGAAATATTTAATTTTATATAATAATATATCAAACAATTAATTTAATTCATTCATAATTTATGTTATTAAATTTTTTATAATAATATATTAAACAATCAATTTTGCTCATCCATACATGTTAGTTTTCAACAGATTGATTTGTTGTTAACTCAAGCTATTACTATTTTTGTGTTCTAACAATATTATTCTTTCGGATTTAGTTTCTAGATTTTTTTTAAATAATTATAAAAATTTAAATATAATGTAACAAACATTTGAGGAATAAGCTAAAAAAATAACTTTCTTTTGACCTTTGATTTTGAACTTCTGATCTCTTCTTTAAACCTCTAACTTTTAAGATAGGATAAAATAAATACCCTTTAACTTTTAAAATTATCAAAAATATTGTTGAAAATAAAAAAAACTTTACACCCTTGACCTTAAAAATATGAAACATTATAAAAAAATTCAAAACCTATAACTTAAACTCCTACCTTTTCAAAATAAAATTAAACTTTAACCTTTAAAATATGATAAAACACTCTTAAATGTCAAGAACAAGGGAACTCAAACCCTTAACCACGAGGTGCTGTTGACTGGAACCTTCACCTTGCCTCTTTGTAACAAAACTTATATTTATTTAATTAAAAAGAGGGGGCAAGCAAATAATTGTAGAGGTTATTTATTTAATTATAAAGGCAATGAAAGGAAAAAAAACTGGAACCTTTCACCTTACCTCTTTATAACAAAACTTATATTTATTTAATTTAAAAGAGGGGGCAAGCAAATAATTGTAGAGGTTATTTATTTAATTATAAAGGCCATGAAATCTGCAATATTCTTGTAACGTTGGCCCCATTTGAAGGAAATTATATGCATTGGTGTGACAAGCACGTGATCCGCCAGGATTAAGTAGGAGGGGCCACTTTTGTCCATTGTTGACATTATTGTTCTCTAGAAGGCAGGGGCATTTAAGTAAGAGATGACCACTATTAAATTCCATTGTATTATTTAATATGAGGTTGGTATGAGAAGTAAAGATTTCGTTGAATCCTATAAATAGGAGTATTGGGTAATAGTTGAAGTAAGGGGGCAAAGCAATAAAGAAGATATCTATTTTAAAAATTTCAAATTAGGAAAACTGTTTTTTTAAAACAGAAAAATTATGTAGTGGTTGGAAAAAATGTATATCTATTTTAAAAGTTTTAAATTAAGAAAATTGTTCTTTTTAAAACAAAATTGTTCTTTTTAAAACAGAAAATTTATGTAGTGGTTGAAAAAATGTAGTAGATTTGAGTTAATTTAAGGGCAAGTCTAATATTAAAGATTTTGGAACTTTATATAGGAGATTTAAGGTTGGAATTGGATTGTATATTTGTTAATAAAAATATGGTCTTTTGGTAAAGATACCATTTGCATTATCGGTGATGTGACTCGGATTCAATCCCCATAATAGTTGTGTATAAAAAATATTACTCAAAAAAATAAATAAAAATATTGCTACATAGGATAAATAAAGTCTAAAAATTATTCATATGGTTTATCACCATTCAGAGGATAAATATTGTTTTATTTCTTAATTATTTTATTTTAAAAAAATTATAAGATATAAATTAATAGATGTTTATTTGTTGTATTAAAGGATATTAGTTCATTTGATTGTTTAATTTTTAAGGAAGAGATTAAGGTTTAGATCTTGTCAAGTGATACACATTTAATTGCCAAGCTTCTTGTAATACCATCATATAGTGGTCTCAAGGGGAACAATGCAACGGTTCGGGCTTTGGCTCTTCTTCAGAAGGTTCAAGGTTCAAACTGTGGCATGGTCGAGTGTGTGAGGGGGTGGCTGTGTGGTGGTTGTGTGCTAAATTCCCTATTGATAAGTATAGCTCTCGGATTTACGAGGAATCATGGTTGGGAGGAGACTGCCCAGCCTTGTGCGTTGGTTATAGAGATTTTTCACACTAACCAAACCAAAAAAAAATACCACCATATAGTGGTGATGTAATACAGGTGAAACATGTTTCACATATAATCAATTAAAAATATATATTATATATTGTTGTTAAATGGAAAGTCTTTGTTACAACCTGAATGGACCTAATGGTAAAACTCTAAAGAGCAAGTTCAGGGTTGGAATATTATAGGGATAGCATTGCACACCTTACTTCCGTAACCATTGGATGATCATTTATTAGATAAACATCTTTTTTATAAAGATTGTTCCGTATTATCTATGATCTCATAAATATTAAAATCTATTTTATTTTTCATATTACATCCTTAAAAAATAAAAAAAATCCTTTCATATTACCTATAATCCCATGAAGGAAAACTCAAAAACTTACTACATATAAAAATTTATCTTTTAAAATCACCACCACACATCATTAATAAAAATAAAAAAAATGCTTCTACCTTCCCTTTGTCTCATGTGGAAGCCAAGTAAAATGAGAAAGACAAACCATGAGAATGGAATGACTAACTCCAATGGTTAAATTAAAAAGAACTAACCAACACTTTTTAAGAGCACCTCTAGCTCCCAACCCCACAACAAATCCAAAATTATTTGGACAACCTTACAAAGACTAGTCACACTAATTTGAATATCACCATTGCATTGACCATTACCATCAAAGACCTTAAAACCATTCATATTAAATCATTTTCACGTCTAACACTTAAAAATGTTAGACAAAAGGTAGAAGATGTTTCCACCTTATCACTAATAAGGATATACGGTTAAAGGACCTTCGATCACTAATAAGGATATACGGTTAAAGGACCACATATCACTTGGGATTCGTATTGTTATGGTCAGCCAGATACACATTCAGAGGATTTAGATTAGACTACTATATTTACAAAAAACTGCCACCAAGGTTTGAACTTGGGTGTCTTCTTGGTAAGTGCCTAACCAAACAAGCACTTACCAATCCACATAGCCTTTAGGGGTAAAAATTTTAGGTTAGAAAGAAGCCTCGAGAGCCAGGTAAAACAGGTTTGAACTTGGGTGTCTTCTTGGTAAGTGTCTGGCCAAACAAGCACTTACCAATCCACATAGCCCTTAGGAGTAAAACTTTTAGGTTACAAAGAAACCTCAAGAGCCAGGTACAACTTTTAGGTTAGAAAGAAACCTCGAGAGCCGCTCTTAAGTGGCCGACAATGTCGTCCCGTTGGGTATACCACTATCTAGAGGAAAGCCACAAGGGATTCTTGTGTTTCCCTTCACATCGTAGTAGACCTCTCGTTCAACAAGACCAGGCTTGTCTTCTCCACTTGCGTTAGAAAGACGGACTCAAACTTTTAGGTTTTAAAGAAACCTTAAGAGCTGCTCTTAGGTGGTCGACAATGTCGTCCCATCTGGGTATACCACTATCTAGAGGGAATCCACAAGATATTTTTTTGTCCTCCTTCGCATCGCAAAGGTTTGAACCGTGGATCTTTCGTTCAACAGGATCAAACTCGTCTTCTCCACTTGCACTACAAAGACAGACTCAAAATTTTAGGTTAGAAAGAAACTTCAAGAACCGCTCTTAGGTGACTGGCAATGTTATCCCATCCGGGTATACCACTATCTAGAAGGAAGTCGCCTTCTCCACTTGCGCTACAAAGGCGGACTCAAACTTTTAGGTTAGAAAGAAACCTCAAGAGCCGCTCTTAGGTGGTTGGTAATGTCGTCCCATCTGGGTATACCACTATCTAGAAGGAAGCCACAAGAGTTTTTTTGTGTCCCCTTTTGCATTGCAAAGGTTCGAACCGTGAACCTCTCGTTCAACAAGACCAAACTCACCTTCTCCACTTACACTACAAAAACGAACAAATCTTGTTAAACAAACCACTTATTACCTTTAGAATATTTTAATAAGATCAATATGTGGAATCCCGAAGGAGATATTTAATGTAGATATCTTTTATATTGTGAATATCATAGATTATTTGTAAATTTAAAAATATTAAAGTTTTTTTTTTAAAAGATAAAAAGTATATTAATAGAACAAGAATCAAATTACAGTCATAGGTTTGTCACTTTTGGTAAACCCTAAAATACGAATAAAACTCGGATTAACATTTTCAAAAATAACAAAAAAAATAAAAAAATTGAGTACCATCTACAGAGCAAAAACTTTGAACCTATTTTCATTTCTGCTTTACACTAATTTTAAGAAACCTAGCAAGCTTGACAGTCATGCGAACACTACTCGTGTTATCCCAAAAGGGCCAACGAGTGCTACAAGAGGTAGCAAAAAACCCAACAAATAATTGTTCATCCTTCATTGATCCATAAGACTCAGTGCACTCTGGACCTATCCTCTTTGCTGGCCAATTTAAGAACCATTTGGTTCACCTCCCACCATTCAGAAGTGTCCCTATCCTGATTAGAATTCAGCATGTATCCAACCGGACTTTCACTGCCATGTTTAGCCAAAAATTCAGTCATTGCATTATTTTATCTGTCAACATAGACTGATATGGCATCCTCGAACTGTTGTCAAATGGACTTAATTTGGCTCACAATGTTTCTTATCCTCCAAGCCTTTGGTCTGAAATTTCTAATAGCATCCAAAAGCCCCACCATAATTTGTGAATTAGACTCAATTATGATTTTTGTAACCCATTCTGCCAAGCATTGAGAGAACCTTGTATGATAGCCAGACCTTTAGCTTCATTGTTAGTAGTCCTTCCAAGACCCTCTAGCTCCTAGTGGAGGATCTTCCCCTTGAAATATCTTATGAGAAAATCAATGCTTGCAGCCCCAGGTTATACTTAGTTGCACCATCATAATTAATATTTTTCCAATTAAATGATATTTTTTTATACATAAGGTAGTTGGTTACATCCACATTATTTTTAGTAATTGTCAAGTGCAAGGTTCAAACCACATGGGCTGCTCCCAACAAGCCTATACCACCTCGTTATTGTTGACCCGACATGAGGGGAACCACCAATGCTCAAGATTTGTACTGTCATCATCGATCTAACGTGCACTCAGAGGATTCAGATTAGACTATTACCTTTGCAATAGGCAGACCAGACATACAACTACCAATCCACCTAATCCTTAAAGGCAAAAAAAATAGGTTAGAAAGAAACCTTGAGAGCCGCTCTTAGGTGGCTAACAATGTCATCCCATCCAAGTATACCATTATCTGGAGGGAAGCCATGAGATTTTTTGTGTCCCCCTTCGCATTGTAGAGGTTTAAACTATGGACCTCCCATTCAACGGCCCAGGCTCGCCTTCTCCACTTGGGCTACAAAGACGAAGAGGTAATTAAATGATATTAGTTTATTTGATTATATTCTTAATTTTCAAGGAGACAAAGGTTAAAATTTTGATAATTTATACATGCATAGTTAGTATTTTGTTATAATACCATTACGTGGTCATGATGTAGTAGGGTAAGACCATTTTGGAAAAAAAAATTAATAATAATAATCTATTAATCTGTAAATGGTATGAGCAAGTGACTAAATTCTTCAATTTTAAGAAGAATACTTATCTGACTAATTTCTTTTTTGATGACCACACACCCACCCCTCACACACTCACCCAGGCCACGAATTGAACCTTGAACCTCCTGAAGAAGAACCAAAGCTCAAATCGTTGTGTTGTCCCCCTAAGACCGACTTATTTGATTAATTGATACATGCATAATTGTCAAGCTCTTTATAATATCACTATGTGTTCATGAGGCTCATCTCAATCTCATATAACCAATTTAAAGGAAATAATATATTAATATATTATAATAATCTATTATAATAATTTCAAACCCCGGCGTGGGCGAGTGTGTGAGGGGGTGGGTGTGTGGTGGTTGTGTTAAATTCTCTATTAGCTCTCGACTTTACGAGGGATCATGGTTGGGAGGAGTGCAGGAGTGTGTCGGTCATAAAAGTTTCTCACAATAACCTAACCAAAAATAATAATATAATAATTTTTTAAATTTAATTATAAAAATATCTTTTTTATTATAGACATATTCAACTTGATTATAATTTTTTTTTTTTTTTATGAACACACCCACCCCCTCACACACTCATCCACACCACGGTTTGAACCTTAGACCTCCCGAAGAAGAGCCAAAGCCCAAACTGTTGCTATGTCCCCAAAAAATATATATTTTTATTATAAACATATTTATAATAATTATATAAAAAAAAAAGTTTGTGGGTCTAGGTGGATTGGTAAGTTGGGGTGTTTATCGAGAGGAGACCTAGGTTCCAATCCCACGGGCGTGCCCATGCATAGCCAGTAGCCTGATCCGACTCCTCTGCGTGTTGCACCTGATTGATGATGACGA
The DNA here is from genome assembly GCA_028583015.1 of Wollemia nobilis. Classification (NCBI taxonomy): domain Eukaryota; kingdom Viridiplantae; phylum Streptophyta; class Pinopsida; order Araucariales; family Araucariaceae; genus Wollemia; species Wollemia nobilis. The sequence continues at coordinate 5,402,916 of JAQPPZ010002068.1, forward strand.
TTTGTTTCCTGCTTGTCCGGCGGTCCCCTTCATGCCATGTGTTGAACTAAATTGACAAAGACAATGCAAACCCTGTACATCCGATGGTCCCCATTTTACGTCGGGTTACCATTAACAAGACGGTGGGTGTGTTGGAATCCTTCCTTGATAGTTTGAACCCTGCCAATTGCGTTGATAGTTACTAAAAATTATGATTGTAACCAATTCATCTATGTAAAATAAATAAATAAATAATTGTAAAAAATAATATTTTAAAATTTATATAAAAAATATAACATCAAAATTATAATTAACAAAAAATTTAGCAAACATTGTAATGGCAAAAGTCATTCGACTTTCTTAGTGAAAACCCAAGTTCAATCCGCGTGATGTGGCCTACCATCAAAGATGCCACTTGCATTATTATGTATATGTATAAGAAGTATTTACTCAATTAAAAAAACCCCAAATTCAATTAAAGGGACTGGATCAGCTTCCATTGGATTGTTCTCGTTATCTTGTTAATTTGTTTGTTGCGGATATACCTAGTTGAAGCTGTTGTTTTTTTTTGGTATCTTTTGATCGGGTGCTTGATGGTTTTAAATGTATCTTTCTCTTGACCCTTGTAAAAATTATTGTTTTGGGATTCTTTGTTTCTTGTATGCTTTTTATTGATTCAATAAAATTGTACCAACATTTAAAAAAATTCAATTAAAAAAATGAACCATGATATACCCAACTTTTCAACCTTATTTTATTAACAATAAAATTTTAATTTAATAACAAACTATAATATAAATATCTAGAAATAAAGTAATTAGAATGAGATTATTAAAGGGTTGGAATAAAACTACTTTCTAAGGAGTGCTCCACTTTATGCTCTTGTACTCTTGTATTTGCATTTTTCATTGGTGCCTATTTTTTAAAAACCTATTTGATCCAAAATTTATACCATCGATGACATGGAATTCCGTATTATTGGCAGCCCTTAGTTAAAGGTCGATGCACTTTTGGATGTTGTCCTCATCGATGAGGTTTTGTAGTGCACTCAGCTATTAAATTGATTTGGATTTAATAATATTAAAATGTAGTTATGAGGTGTGCCGTACGAATAATGTTTAAATTCGGTAGTTTTTCAAGTTTTAAGTGTTTTTATAGTTTCATTTAATTAATTTAAATATTTTAAGTGACTTTTAGAACATGATTATTGGTTGTTAAAAGAAAAGAAAAGCTAGAAGATTAAAAATAGTTAATAGTATTTTTAAATTTTAATTGGAAAAATAAAACTTTAGGTTGTTCCGAATAATTTATTAATTTCTAGTTTTGTTAAATAAAATATGTATAATTATCAAATTATTATAATATCGTTATATAATTATATTGTAATATTTATGGGGCTTGTTTAAATTTCATGCAATCAATTAAAAAATAATAATATTTATTGCTTAACAAGTTTGAGATAATTAGTGGAATGAAAAATCTACACCATAAACCAAGGTTAAAATCTCATATATATATTATTAAATTATATTAGATTAACTAGTTAATCCTTTTACTTTAAAGAGGAGATCCAAGTTTGAATCTTGTCAAGTGATACATGCATAATAGTCAAGTTGTTATAATACTACTATGTGGTCATGATGTAACACAAGTCGGGTTCATTTCAATCTCTTATAATCAATTAAAAATAGTTTTACATGTAATACATTCGTGAGGACACCTAGAAGTAGAGATCGAACTTATGATAATGTATGGACCTAGGGGTGATTGGTCATAGACCTCAGGTCGAGTGTAACCATACTATGTAATGAAGCCTACCATTATATTTTCTATGTGCTTTATCTCTATGTTAACTTTAACATTTAGTCCAAGCTATTATGGATAAATGTTAAATATGATGCAATCCTACAAATGTAACCCAAGTTCAAATCCTAACATTATAATGAGAACTCCCACAATATGATATATAATTTGTTCGAATACAACAATAATAGATCGTAATGTACTATGATAGAGTTTGTTTCAATCCAATATAACTAATATCATTTATCAATTCCTTAGTCATCATTTTCACTTATAAATATTTAAAGCCAAGAAAATTACAATGCCTACTTTTTTATTGTGAAATTTTCTAAATTTTTATGTGCCTTACAAATCCATCAACATCCTCTTCAATCTTTGAATTTATAGTGACTCCTTACTATCCTTGATGATTTAATCTAATCATTGAAAATAAATATGAAAATTAAATATGTGGAAAGTAAGGGTGCAAGAGATTAAAGTAAATTGCATGAAAATTAAATATAGTAGTATGTGTAACAAGGAGAGTAAAAAAGAGTGTGTGTACAAGGGGACTTGGAGCCTTTTCAAAAACCCATGCTTTATCTTAAAATTTAACCCAAAAGGAATAGGCTGGTTGGTAGCGGTTTAGTACTTGTTAACGGGCTACCTTGGTTCGATTCCCTAGATGGTCAAGGTTCTCATTGGCTTTGTCATTATCTAGTGGGCTAAGGTTTATAGAGGTTACCTATGCAACACAAAAAAAGGAGAGTGTGTGGTCAATCAATACATAAAAATATTGAATATCAATAACATGCTTTTATGCCTATGAAATAGAAATAACAAGGAATGACAAGAAAGCAAAGGTAAGTGAAGCTACAAGCACACTGCAGTGGTAAGGGTTTTGGCCTCTCTTTGCGAGATCCAAGGTTCAAACCCTACTCAATATGAGGGAACCAAAACCCCTCATAAAAACCTATGTAAACTCATTGAAAAAATAAGGCAAAGGTAAATACCAAAATCACCATGTATCCCACAATATAAAAGAACATTACCATAATTCAAAAGCAAAAAATATTGTACAAACTCTTTATTATTCTCAAAATTAGGTCAATTACAATGTGGGTAAGTGTGTAGCTCTGATTTCATCAAGGCCTAGAGATGATTGCAACGGATCCCATGACTCCTATTTATAGGAAGAATTCACCTAGGAGTCACTTGGGGTGAGAAAATTATAGTCTTAGCAATTTTACCAATATGGGGGCATCTTTAGCAAAATGATGCAACTTCAAATTTTACATGCCTCTTAATACCTCGCTAACTAGCTTAGAAGTTTTCTAAATGATTTATGGCACCACCAAAAGATAAAAATTCATGGATACCCCTGCCTCCTTGGGTCTTACCCGAAAGTGGCATCCCTTTTTGGATCATTTCCACAAATAAAAAAATTATTAAAAAAAAAAAAGAAGATAAAAAGTCAATTTCCAAGAGATATTCCATGTCATTTGTGCATATTTGTCCTACTTAGTCCATTAACGAGAGATTTGTTGAAAGTGTAATTTGACTACTAGCCAAGTCCAACATTGCATGATATATAATCTTGTATAGGCCTACAGGCAACCATTGTACAAGTTTATTTAGTTTATTGTATCTTATTTAATTACATAAGCCCTATGGCACATGACTAACCTTGTTATATGGTTAAACCCATCTTATATTTTGTAATTAACTTAAATCGCATTTGTTATGTTGGCTTAGGTTAACTTGATTATGTAATTGGTATTTTGGTATTCATGTAAGTACCCTCCACCATTCCATCTATTGTATTAGAGTGTTGTGATACTTATTTATAGATTATACAATGACTATTTATGGTGCTCAAGGACACCCACCAATTCTATGTCTATTTTCTTTTTGTCCTTTTATGCTTTCTATTTAACATTTGAGTAGGTGAATAGATTTTGTTCATTTTTTGAAATATATTTGAATTTCAACATGACATGAGAAAGAGTATGAAGCCAAATTGCTTGGTCACATAGAAAGTTTATGTTGAGCCTCTGATCATTCTTTTGACACTTAAGATGAATTACTTAGAGCTTCATAAACATCTCTAGCAAAAGAGGCAAAGGGGATATCTTTCTTCTATCTAGAATTAATCTAATTTATTTGGAGTTTTTTGCCTGCTCCATGATATATTCTATTTCTATTGGGATATTCTTGATCTATTTTGCATAGATTTAAATCATTTGTAGTATAAGAAACATCATCGCTTTGTCTTTAAAAAATTATCTTTATTGCTTCATGGAGAGTTAGACAATGTTTCCTCACAAAGAGTACTTGGTGTTGTAAAGCAAGAAAAACAGTGGATTTTTTGTCCCTCTTGGGAGCCTTAGAACCATGGCTAAACCCATTAGAAAAATTGGCATGCATTGTTGTTAAGGATTGTTATGCATTTCTTCATAGAAGGAGTATGTTTTATGACCTAAGCATTAGTGATGACATTCTCGCTAAGAGGGCATGGCATAAGGTTTTCTTTGGTTATTAATTTGGCTCTCTTTTTGGATACTTTTTTGTCTGCACCCTTTAGTGTGAGGTAGGGGATAAATGACATGATTTAATAGTTTGTATTCATGTGGATGGTCATCATGATGGCTAGGGAAATACCGTATTAATTGTTTTGAGGGAAATTCTGATGGTCAAACCTCATGCCCTTCCATTTTGTTGATATGACATTATGTTGTTAATATTGAAAAACATACATTATGGTTGTGTTGATGGTTTTGATAGTGTAATGCCATGGGATTGAATGGTTGTGGCTTGTGTTAGAATATTTGGTAGCTAGAGGTACCAAGTTTAAAAATTGTGGTTAAAAGTTTTAGGGTTTTTTCTTGAGCACTCATCGTCATCTCCAAGATCATGTGGGAGGAGGAGGCTTTATGTTCTCAACAAATGCATTGTTGCCTTAGTTAGTCCAAGGCATCTTGCATGGAAGATTCCCAAGTTTGAACCATAACAATTCCTTCATGAGCACTTTTAAAATAATTTTGTGAGGTTGAGGTTGACATGGCACCCTTGTGTACCACCAAATATATACTTTTCTCTACTTAAACCCCTTTGACTAATAATTCCTTGCCATATCTTGGCATTAGAGTGGTTCTTAAAATTTGATGGTAAACATGTGGTACAAAAGTAGTGGTAGTCATCAGTGAATCAGTGGATGCCAAAGTGGCAAATTGCAATTGGATACAACACTTGTAAGGTTTGAAGGCTTAACTTTTTTTATTTTTGAGGGTTATTGGAAAAAATCTTATGGAGAGCATAACTTTTGCTTATATATAAAATCTTTTTGAGCATATTTTGTACAATCACCTCATTTTTTGAGCTCTTTGCATTGGTTGCATTAATTCAAGGGCATAGTATAGTGTTAAGGACCAAATTGTGTGTTATAGCCCTCGATGCCCATTGTCATATCTCAAAATGGTTAATTTATAGCATGTTATGCAATGAAAATCTTGGGTCCATATTCATGTGAGAGACAATTTTATTTATGACAATCAAAGTAGGTACTGGGTCTTTTAGAGGTATACAAAATAAGGATCCTGAATATACTCTAGTCAATACTTCATCTTCCTATTATATGCTTGGTCTATTGATTCATTTAATGCATAAATATCCATCTCTTTATGATCTCTTCTCTATTCTATTTTTTGGCTAGGTACTCTTAGAATTTTGTAATAGCTCCTCATAAACAAGTTCATGCAAGGCCTCTTATTGTGATGGAACTTAGGTGGCCCAAGGGCTAGTAAAAGCTTCCAAATAATATGAAATATATAATAAAATGGAAAGTTGTACTTTAAATTCTTGTTATATGTAACTATAGAAGATTAGAGCAAATTTTAAGAGGGGTATTCTTGGCTTGTCTTCCTCATATGGAGTTATAGAGGAGGTGTTTATATTAGTGTAGATGTATATAATATTGGTAGTGGTGGATATAATCCATCCTAAAGAGATTCTTGTGTAGATTCATCTTTGCATAAGTAGACTTCCAGATGATAAGGGGGTTCAACTAAGACTTTCATAAGTATGGAATCCCACTAGATCATCTATTATGATGGAATATATTATCATTACTAATGTCTTCTCCATGGCCTCTTAATTTTGGTTACAGGAGAGTGTTGCAAGTGTAATCTAAATTATGACTAAGATCAAAATTATATTATATAATATTCTATAGGCCTACAAGAAATAAATTTACAAATGTAGTTAATTTATTGTATATCTTATGAGATATGGTTAAACCCATCTTAAATTTTATAATTAACCTTTATTTTTTACTTGCGATGTCAACTTAGGTTAACTTGATTATGTAATTCAGATTTTGGTACTGGTATAAATACCTCCCAACACTCCATACATTATATCGAAGTGTTGTGATCCTTATTTGTTAAGAATCAACTTCAAAAAATATAGCAATAACATTAGCAATCCAATAATATGCAAATAACAATATCCAAATGATGATAATAATTTAGATCCATTTGACATAAAAACAAATATTTAATAATCAAATTCCAGATTTAAATCAATGTAAATCCTTAGCCACCTAGAGAGGGCGAAGTCTCATAGCCCCTTGGAGAGGGTAAAGTCTCATATGCATAGTAGATGCAACTCATATTTGAATATGAAAGATGATTCCTACTACCATATAACTCTTCTTATTTATATATTAAATCAATATTAACCTTAATTCTAATTCTCAAGGGTTGACTATCTAAATCTAGGACCCAAGCTAATAAAAATAAAGATAGGTAACATGGCTATATTGGAGTCATTACATGAATCGTCCCTTAGAAAGATTTGTCCTAAAAGCTAGGAAAGACTCAAAAATGCTCTCAAGATCTCCTGTAGCATATTCTTCTGGAAGGTCCTATCACTTGATGAGAAACCTTTAAATTTGTCTAATCCAAATATGATAAACTTTGGATCACAACACTACTTCAGGCTAGATAATAATTCAACCTTCTTCATTTACATAACCCAAATGATGGAATATACTCTATTTCTAAAAGTATGTTATCATATATCATGTTCTTATCATTTTGCATGCTTCAAAGTAAGATAAGAGAATATTTATCAAGAGAGAAGCCTACTAAAATTCAACATGCAGATGATGGATGTGACAAGGATGATTCCATGGATTGATGTTGAGTTGAATGCATCACACCTAACCAAGTTAGTAAAAAGTATGATCTTTGTATAACATCCCTTCACTCTAATGCAAGGAAGCAAAAGTTTATTTGAATTTAAGGAAGGCGGCATTTATTTACATGGTATGTTATCACATATCATGTACTCATCATTCTACATACTTCAAAGTAATATAGATAATATTTGTTAAGAGATAAGCCTACCAAAAATTCAAAAACATGTAGATGTTGGATGTGACAAGGATGATTCCATGGATTGATGCTAAGTTGAATGCATCACACCTAAATAAAATTAATAGAAAGAACGGTATTTGTATAACATTCCTTCACTCTAATATGAGGAATCAAATATTTATTTGAATTTAAGGAAGGATGCATTTATTTACATGGTATATTATCACATATCATGTCCTCATCATTATACATGTTTTAAAGTAATATAGAGATTATTTTCCACGAGAGAAGCCTAATTGAAATTAAAAACATGTAGATGTCGGATGTGACAAGAATGATTCCTTGGAGTGACACTCAATTAAATGCATCACACCTATTCAGGTTAATAGAAAGGATGGTCTTTGTATAACATCCCTTCACTTTAGTTAAAATGCATGGGAAAGTGGAGCAATAACACTACTATGAATGAATATTGGATATTCTAATTACATGGTCAAGTCTAGAATAATTTGAATATTTGAGATCATTGCAAATATCTAAATCATTTGATAGTTACTAATGTCTTACCTAGCTTCTTAGATCATATACCCTTTTCTTTAAGTCCTTCCCTTTCGATTGAAGGTAGGTAGTGCTCTTTGACTACTTTCTCGATTTCGATTGAGCCTTAGAGTGAAGCGAGGGTTGTAGGGAAAAGTTCCCTACAGTACTTATGGGTGAAGCAATCATTTTCTTGGAAAGGATTGAAAGTATATGCCAAGACCTTTATGGCCAAATGTAAGGTATATCAACAAAACAAGGAAAATTTATTAAATATCCTAGTTTGTTGCAAAGCTTATCTATTCCTGATCACTAGTGGGAGCACATTTCCATAAACTTCCTTAAATCCTTCCCAAATTTGAGGGCAAAAGAGTGATATTTGTGGTAGTGAATCAACTTTCATAATATGCTCATTTTTATGCCCTATAAGATTCCTTTTTATCCAATAATATTACCAAGATATTCCTTGATTTTTTTTTTTAAATTGCATTGGATGCTCAAATCTATTGTCAATGGTTGTGACCTAGTCTTCACCAATACTGTTTAGAGGGAATTGTTTTGTTTGAGTGGTACTTAGTTGAGTATGTCCTCTTCTTATCACCCTAAATTGAATGGCCAAATGGAGATTATAAACAAATGTTTGAGCACTTACCTTCATTGTTTTTCCCACAAGCAAAATCATTAGGTTCATTGGCTTTCTTTAGCTAAATGGTGGTATAACACTTCTTATCATTTTTCCTCAATATGTTCCCATTTCTCCATTAATGGAAGACTATGTTCTAGGATCCTCCAAGGTGGATTAGGTGGATGATTTGTTGTAGTAGCATCAACTTTGGTTGTAGCTCATTAAATATAATTTGATCCAATCCCTAAACCACGTGAAGCAATAATAGGACTTGCATCATTTTTAGTGATAATTTGTTGTAGGGGTTGGTCCTTTTATGTCTCCATTCCGACAAGAAATTATCCTTGAAGACCAAGTCTAGTTAGAAGTTGGATCCTCGATTTTATGGTGGTTTGGCACATTAGTGAATTGACGTACCATTTAGAGTTTCCATCATCTTTTTGCATCCTTCTTGTCTTTCATGTTTCTTGTTTTAAATAAGTTACTGTCCAGAAGATGCAGTCCTAGATGAAGCTTCTAATACTCAATGAATAAAGTCAAATTGGTCTCCAACCATAAGCAATGTTGTACTCTAGAGTTTGTATTTTGTGGTGTCGATAAATTTAAGAGTTTCTCATTAAGTGTTAGGATATTCCCGAAGAAGATGCAATATGGGAGCTTGAGAGCATTTTTCAATCATTTTCAGATTTGAGGACAAAGCTTTTTTAGGGTGGGATCCATATAACAACTCCAATATCGCCACATCGACTATCTTTATTATTATTAGCTAGGACCCTACGATAAGGTAGTTGATTCCTAAGCATTAGTTTTATGTTTATTAGTAATTTAGTCTACAAATAAGAAGAGTTATGTCATAGTTGGAATCATCTTTCATTTTTGAATCTTAGTTGCCTGTGCTGCACATATAAATATTTCCCTTTCGAAGTGGCTATGATATTTTCCCCTCACTAAGTGATGAGGACTTATATTAATTTAGAATTTAGAGTTATTACTTACATTATCAATTTTCTGGTATTGAATCTGAATTATTAGTTTTAATTGATGTTTACTTGTATGAACCATTTAATTGTTGCTACTATTATATTTCTAGAAGTTGTTTCATTATAGATTTAATTTTTGTGTGCAACCTTAACAAAATGTGAGGGGTCAAGCGAGTTTTTTTTATCCAATTCTACTTTAATTCTTCTATTGGTTCCTCTATATGTTTGACCAATTTTTGTATTCATTGATTTTTGATAGGAATTTAACTATTTTTTCATTTTAGAGTGTATTTTTTTCCAATATTACTCTTCATTTTTATCTCCTTTAGCTTTTCAATTTTAACTTTGTAATCAATGTTTGTCTTGCCTTTTTTTGCTTGGTTGAGTTTATCCATTTCTTTACCTCCTCTGTGTATTTAGATAAATCTTACACTTACAACTCAAGTGGACCTAACGATAAGACTTTGGAACTTTGAATGGGAGATTCAAGGTTCGATAAGAGGATAAGACCCATAGGAAAACATAGGAACAAAAAGTTTCAGTCAACAGATAGATGGGGATAGTCCAAAAAAGGATCCAAACACAACACATAATTATGGGATATAGTCTTCATCATCATTGTCTTTGGGATCATCATCCCTGGATTGGCCTACTTTCTGGGCTTTCATCTAGTTGATAATCTTGCCAGCCCTCAGGAGCATTGATGTAGCCAACGAAATGATATCATCCAGGTCTAACATCTGGTCTACGTCTCCCACTGGCTAGACAAAAATCAAATTAGGGGATGACCCTTCCAGGGTCTTCTACAGCTTACGAGCAAGGGATGCATACTCGATTGTAGATATATTTCTAGAAATTACGTTCTTACCTTTCTCATTGAAGAACTTGACCCGAGCAGAATACCTACTAGGATTTGAGGATGAACCCCCCACTATTCTCTTCTTGCCCATCTTGTTGGGGGTTCTAGCATCAATGTCAATGATCATGCCTTCAGGGATAGCTTCCAACAGAGCCAAAGGCAAGCCCAAGATGGGCTCAAGGATGGGATTAGCCATCGGACCACCAAATTCAATGATTCTTTGGTCTAGAATTTGACTGATGTAATTGTATATGATCAGGTGAAGACCCTGATGCTTTGGATAGGTTGATTTCCCTTTATGAACATTGTCGACAAAAATTTCCATCGATCGAAAGAGGTATTCTAGGATGTTGATTAACTTCATGTCCTTTAGATAGTTCAAAAATGCCATATGGAAGCTCTGCAAAGGGGAATACGGTTTGTAAATCATCAAGTATTACATAATTGGCACTAGGATCTGGTTCTATGGTGGAGGGAGGTCCTCCTAGATGAAACCATTGTCCTTATTAGACTAGAATTTTTCTATCACGAAAATAAACAAGTTCCCCCACCATCAAATGCTTGTCATGGTGGATGATCTTTCCATAATTGGGAAGATCTGTAATCTCACCAGCAAGTCGATTATGACTGCAAACATAAGTCCCTTCAGGAACACAGTGTTGTTATCCCATGTTTGAATGAACTCCTTCAAAAGTTCTGGATCATGTCCTTGATTTTTTTTCAAGAATTTTAACATCCCATGGGTCGCCAAGATTTCTTAAACCATTGATTCAAGCTGCAGGTTTTCAAGTTCAATCAGTGCCATATTCCTACTCTCACTATACATAGGCTTTCTCACAAACTAGGCATAGTTCAACTTACAATATGTTTCTTGATTGCACTGGTTTTCCACTTTCACGCAACTAAGTACAATATTGCTTAAAAACATTCCTCTATATGCCAAGAAGGGTTCATGCCACCATTCTTGGGCCAAGTGCTCGATATGATTCATTGATGGACATGCTTTGCCCTAAAATGTATCATCACACAAGTCGTGCCACACCCAAGGGTGATTGAGTTTGCTAGTCGAGCGTTAACCAGAAAGGTAGGCATTGAATACAGGATGAAAAGCTGACAAGGGTATTTGTAAATGGAAGTGTATTTGGGATTAGGATGATTAGGAGTGGACCAATGAGGGCATGCATTGCACCCAACCTTTCTCCAAATAGTGCCACCTATCCAAAACCAACCCATGTTACCATCTATGCAGAATATAAGCTTGTTGATTTTGCTGTCAAAGATAGGAGAATTATCAATTTGGCACAAAACACTTATCGCATCACGATTGGAAATGACACTATGCTCGTTCGATGTGAGGAACACGTGATCGATACTGGCAACACCACCCATGTCCTAGTTTTTCATTTGATATAAAATCCCAACCGCTTCAAGATTACCACCTTTCCAACAATGATCACCATGGATGACACGAGCATTGGATTGATAACCACAACCAGTGCTCATCTGATGTCTGCTTACTTTGATATGGAAATTTATGTTCTACTAGACCTTAGAATTATACCAATCACCATAGCGTAGAAGGTTAAGAGAATTATAGTCTTAAAAAAATTGGTTGAGTGCCTTGGGAGATGAAACTCAATACTCTGGCTTATGTATCCTCGGCATGAAGAAATAAGACTACTCAGTAGGGGAGAATAACGGGCTCTGACCCAGTATGAGTGGTGAATTTCAATCATCAAAACATGTGTAGTGGGGCCTCTCCTTGGGTATCGATGGCAAAGCCCAGTCATCAAAGAACTTGAACTAAACATATGTGGATACATCATTCCCATGATAAATGTCTAACAAGCACTGGGGGAAATCAATATGCCAGATCATGAAGGAATCCAGTGTCAACCTGAAGTTTTCCATTATGTCAACAGATCTATTGCCTTCTCGATACACGTGGTAAATCATAGGTTGAGGAATAATCGAAGATAGAGGGTGGTCTCTTGAATTAATGGGGTAACATTCCAAGGGGGTTTAACCTTATCTTTAATGTAGTTGATCATATTTAGAGAGTCACCCTCGATGATTAGGCTATGGATGTTGAGTTCCAAGGTGGCCTGAATCCTTCTTGGTAATTGTATGCTTCATTTTACAATTTAATATGATTCTTTATCATGGTGGAGTAACCATCTCTTGACTGTGCAAACAAATATCTATCAAATTATATCCTAACTAATAAGGTAATTTAATTTCTCAAATGTGATGAAGTTGTGACTATACAAAATTTATTGAAATAAGATTTGGCTATCTCTAAATATGAAGGCAAAAATATTGGAGTATTTTGCACCAAGGGCATTCTATTGGGGAGCATCTCTAGCATTTAGGTATCCCTAACCCTTCTTGCCATTTTTATCTTCAATCTAAAGACTTTGTCCATATTTTTGGGTATGTGCTCATGCTCATTCCCTTTGGGAGTGGTTTTTTTTCCTTTTTAGACCCTATTCCTTTACCACATTTGAGTGGACGCATATAATTTTGGGAGACACCCTGCACTTGTCGACTATTTTCTTTTTAAGTGTGACAATTATTTTGTATGGCGACTATGTTCAGCATATGGAGAGCTAGAAATGATTGTATCTTTGGTAAGAGTTCTTCTTCTTTGCACATCTCTGCTTTTAATAAGTCTAATATTATTTCATCTGTGTATTTTTATATTACAATTCAAGCCAATAAGGTGGCCATGAAGCTCACTCATCTTTAGGACCTTATTTATTAGTGGGTGAACGCATTGTGCATAGTCAATCGGGTTCCTCCTAAGCAGGATACTCCTCAAAGATGATCTAGGTCCAGATAACAGTTTCGCTTGCTCTCAAACTGCACTCTTATCCTATCTCAAGATCCTTTTAGATATGGTCGTGGCTACATGACTATTCCTCTCTCCCTCCAACTCCTTGACTTGATGCCTAGGACAATTTAGGAGCTTCAATGATTGTTAACAATCAATAGCCATTTATTTATGGTTGGGAGGATGTTCTTGACACTTTTGAATAGGGGAGGAACTTGATGCCAAAGTCTCTTAATGCTACTATTGGGTGGGAATCGGTACCAAGGGTAGCTAAACCCATATAATGGAGTCTCATCATGTAATCAATTACTTTTGTTGTCCATCAGTTCTGTAAGGTGGTGTTGATTAGTTGTAAATTGTTTACTTGGATTCTCGCTCTATTTTGAGGGAGATGGTTTTTGGCTGATGGTGTTAGCCACATGGCGTGTTTATCCACCTCTTTTTTTTTGTAAAAATGTTATCTGTTAATTCTTTAATATAATTTATTTTTTACATTAGAAAAAAACCTTAGTAAAACCATAGGGTGATTAATGTAAAGGTTTGGAAAGTTAGGTAAGAGTACTCCTAAGGGGATAATTTAAGTGTGCAAACAAGTATGGATAAATATAAACAAGGAAGGATATTGAGCAATATAAAACATACAATTGACTTATGGAGAGAGATAGAGAGAGAAAAAAAATGGTCTCAGAATGCTGGCATTACGGGAAGAAAGGACACCTACAAAGAGAATATTAGTCTCGAAAAGAAAAACAAGGAGATGAAAAATAGGATAATCAAGAAGCAAACGTAGTAAGTTATGTATTGTAAGATTATTTAGTCCTTTCACTAGATAATATTAATAATTGTTGTGTGCTAGAATCAGGGGCTTCACATCATGCCACACCCCATAAAAATATTTTCTAGACTGTTCAAAGTGATTTTGGACAGGTTTATTTGGGTGATGATCGACCATGCAAAATTGTTGGAATGGGTAAGATACAGATAAAATTACCAAAAAAAAACCAATGGTGGCCGAAAGAGGCAAGGCATATTCCTAATTTGAGAAGAAATATAATTTTAAAAAAGGAAGTTGGATAGCGAAGGCTGTATAGTTATAGTCTCAACAAATTTATGGAAGGTTGCTAAAGGATCATTGATATTAGCAAAAGGAAATAAGTCAACTATGTTGTATGTCAGTATTGATAATACTGATATTTCTATTGCTTTAGCATTTATATGAGCAGATATAGGTTTATGGCATCATAGGCTTGGGCACATGAGTGAGAAGGGGATGCAGATTCTCCACTCAAATAATTTATTACCAGGTTTGAAGCAAGTTGATTTGGACTTTTGTGAGCATTGTGTTTATGGAAAACAAAAAATAGTCAGATTTCTCAAATTTGGGAAGGAAAAGAGGAGTGGAAAGTTAGATTTTGTGCATACAGACGTATGGGGACCAACTCAGGTATCATATCTTGGTGGTTCTCAATATTATGTTACTTTTATTGATGATGCAACTATAAACACTTGGGTTTATTGTATACGAATAAAAATTGATGTCTTTGATACTTTTAAGAAATGGAAAGCTTTGGTTGAGAATGAGATAGGAAATAAGTTGAAGTGTCTCAAATCAGATGATGAAGAAGAATACTACAATAAGAAGTTTGATAGTTACTGTTCACACCATGGGATTCGTAGAGTGAAGAAGGTTCCAATAACACCACAAGAAAATGGTGTGTTATAAAGGATGAACAGGACAATCATGAAACATGCTAGGTGTATAAGATTACATTCAGGATTGCCCTTATAGTTTTGGTCAGATGCTATGGATACTATTATTTATTTAATAAATAGAGGGCCTTCAAGTTCCCTAGATGGTGGGATTCCAAAAGAGGCATGGATAGGTAAGCCTATTAACTACTCATTTTTGAAGACTTTTGGTTGTGAAGCATTCATGCATATTGATAAAAAAATAGAACTAAACTTGAGGTAAAATCCAAGAAGTGCACTTTCATTGGATATGGAGTTAATGATTTTGGTTATCATTTTTGGGATTATGAAAATCACAAAATCATTAGGAATGGAGATGTGGTATTCAATGAGAAAGTCATGTATAAAGACCAATTGCAGCAAAAGAAACAAGAAAATATCAGGAAAATGTAAACATAGAATACACAGTGTTTGATGAAATTGAAACTCCAAAGGTGCTAGAAAATCAACAATAGCAGCAGAAAACACCTCAAACTCCTAAAAATGTTGTTAGAAGATCTACCAAGATAAGTAGACCCCCTGAACATTACTCTCCTTCATTATATTATGTCTTATTGTTAACTCTAATGAAGCAAAAATATATGAATAAGTGATGCTGGTAGAAACTAGGAAGTAGTGGGAGCAAGGTATGAAAGAGGAGATGGACTCCTTGGTACACAATCAGACTTGGGATCTGGTTCGATTTCCTGCAAGAAAAAGAGCATTGTAGAATAAATGGGTTTATAGGGTGAAAAAAGAAGATGGACGTAAAAAGAGGTATAAGGCTAGACTAGTTGTAAAGGGTTTGCATAGAAGAAAGGTATTGATTATGATGAATTTTTTTCTCCTATTGTTAAAATGACTTCAATTATAACTATTTTAAACCTGGTGCCTAAAGAGGATTTCCATCTTGAAAAGTTAGATGTAAAAATAACTTTTCTCCATGGGGATTTGGAGGAAGAGATTTATATGCAACAGCCACAAGGGTATGAGATCAAAGAGAAGAAGGAATTAGTATGCAAGTTGAAAAAGAGCTTGTATGGCCTGAAGCAAGCTCCAAGGCAATGGTATATGAAATTTGACAGGTTTATGTTAGAACAAGGTTATAGTAGATGTTATTATGACCACTATGTTTATTTTAAGAGATTGGATAATGGTAACTATATTATCATGTTATTGTATGTAGATGACATGCTTGTTATAGGGTCTAACATGCATGATATAAATATGCTCAAAATAAAATTGGTAGATTCATTTGCAATGAAGGATTTGGGTGTTGCAAAGCAAATCCTTGGTATGAGAATAACAAGAGACAAGAAAAATTATAAATTAACATTGTCTCAAGGTGAGTACATTGAGAAGGTGTTGAAAATATTTAATATGCAGGATGCAAAACTTGTTAGTACACCTTTGGCCAATCATTTCAAATTTGCCAAAGAGATTTGTCCTAAGACACAAGAGAAGATAGACTGCATGTCCAAGGTTCATTATTCATCAGAAGTTGGCAGTTTGATGTATGTGATGGTGTGCACAAGGTCGAATATAGCACATGTAGTGCGAGTTGTGAGCAGGTTTATGAGCAACCCAAGAAAAAGGTATTGAGAGGTACTAAAGTGGATTCTTAGGTATTTAAGAGGTACTATCACTCAAGTATTATGTTTTGGAGGTACTAACACTGTTTTACAAGGATATGTTGATGTAGATATGGTAGGTGATATAGACAAAAAAAGGAGTACCATGGGATATGTCTATTGTAAGTGGAACTACAATACGTTGGATTTCAAATTTACAAAAGGTTGTTGCACTTTCAACAACGAAAGTAGATTACATTGCTATTACAAAAGCTAGTAAAGAGATGATTTGGTTACAAAGTTTTATGGCAGAATTGGAAAAGAAGTAAGAGAATAGCATATTATATAGTGATAGTTAGAGTGTCATTCATATTGCAAAGAACTTATTCTTTCATTCCAAGTTTAAACATATACATACCAAGTACCATTTCATATGATCAGTTTTAGAAGATGGACAATTGAAGCTAGAAAAGATACACACTAGCCAGAATCCTGCAGACATGTTAACAAAGGTAGTAACCAAGGAGAAATTGAGTTCTTGCTCAGTTTTAGTTGGTATTAAAGCATGAAAGTAAAGGTGAAAAAATTTCTAGACAGGTGTAGTAGCGGTGGAGTTACTGTGATCAGTCTCCAAGTGGAAGATTGTTGGTTGTGGAGCCTGATTCACTCTCTAATTCAAAGGCATTGTTTTCAGCTGCACTTTGACCCACTCCATGAAGGGGGCGTGTAGGGGGGGCAATGCCCCCCTACTTGTGTCATTGCCCCCTGGTGGGGGTTTTGTGGGCAACACCCCCGAAGCCAAAAATAGATGTTTTTTCTCTATGTAAATCTAGACCATTTATTATTAGGTCACAGATCGAACGACAAATTTTAGGTGGGATTTTTTGCCCTAAAATTGTAACGTATTTTTTTAATAAGAGGATGATGTATGGTGGTTGTATGTATTGTAATGCATGGTGTGTATAATTGTAAGAGACGACGATAGAGCGAAGAGGAAGTTATAACAGATCTGTTGTAGGTTGTATCCCTTCATAGTTTTCTAGATGGAATAAAAGGTCTGGTTATTTTCTCCGTGGACGTAGCCCACATTGGGTGAACCACGTAATTATGTATCTTGTGTATTACTTTATTCTTCCACATTTTATTTATGCATTTATTTATTGCTCGTGTTTTATTATTTAATCCTAACAACTTGTGCACATCCTCACATTACATGTTTACACTCCTACATACAAGACACTTGCAGACATTCTCTCTTACATGATACTTGTGCATTTCCTGCACATTTACATTTACAAGACACTTGTGTATTTCCTACACATTCATACTTACATAAAAGGGGAAATATAACTCACACTCTAAACTATAGACTCAACCTTAATATATTACATATTTACAAATGTACCATAAAGGTACCATGGGAGTACATTAGAATGTATCAAATAATGTAATATTCCTCAACAAGAGAGAGAGAGAGAGAGAGAGTTGTGATACATCATGATCATGTTATCACGATATTACAATATCATCTTGACAATTATGCATATATAGCCTGATAAGATTTAAACCTTAATCTCTACCTTAAAAGTTGACATATTTAACCAATTAAACCTCTTACCAGGTCATTAATATATTAAGGTTCATCTCATGAGATTGAAACATTGGATTAAAGTGTAAAACATAATCCCAACAACTTGTTTTAAACTTTAAGAATAAAAATAACAAAATAATAAACATAATAATATTATTCTATTAGAGGAGAGTTCTGGTAGGGTTTGCACGTATTGTTATCATCATTGCATGCAAAAGCTTTAGTGAGGTGGAGTGGCTAGGGAATGCGAGGCTTAGGATTGCATTTCTACATATCAAACATTGTTCAAAAAAGTGCAAGTAAATTTTATTTCTTTGTTGTTTCTTATTTTTTTGGGAGTGGAATAGGGTTTGGATACATTTATAGCTCTATCATGGTAGTGGTGGTAGGGGGGATCCCTCCCCCAAATATTCATTTTGGGATGCAGTGCAATTGGTAGGTGGAGGATGCTCGGGTAACATCGCGATCAACTTTCCTCACAAGCCTTTGTCAGTATCATGCTTAGATCCCAAGAAGAATGTCAATGGATGCATGAAAGCAATAGATGGATACTTTATAGTTTAGCTAAAACAGATAGACCTTAAAACAGGCATAGAATACATGGAAAGAAAAGGTTTTATATGAAAATTCATGGGTTTCAAACCCCAACTATCAACATTTAGGGACTAGGCATCTAGAAATTAGCGAACGAAGGGAGACGTTCAAATCACGTTCTATCCAAATGACTTTCCTAGTGCTCTTTGAGTGTGAAGAGGACCAAGAATATGTCTTCCAAGGAGGGTCATGGTTTCTTGGGAGAGTAGTCTTGTTTATGAAACCTTGGAATACAAAGTTCCAAGTAGAGTAGGAAATGCCATATGTGGGCCTTGTATGGGTCAAGTTATTTGGGTTACCAACAAAATACTAGAATTCAATCTCCTTTGTAGCTATTAGAAACACTTTGAGAACCTTTTTGATGGTGGTTGATAGTACTTATAGTTTTGAACAAATGATATATGCTAAAATATGTGTTCTAATGGACCTCAACAAACCTCTTCTAGAAAATATCACATTACAAATAGAGGATGAATCTTGGGAGCAAAAAGTTGATTATGAAAACATCCCATTCAGATTTTCGGATATGCCATGAGTATGGGCATATGGAAAGAGGTTGTCCATAGAAGTGCTTAGAGCAAATGCAGATAAAGGAAAAGTACGTAGGCTTTAAGGAACCTAAAAATAAAGTGCAATCAAAGAAAAAATAGATATGGAAAGCAATGCGACACCAAATTACAAATTTGATTCTTTGGTTGTTGAAAACCCAAATATGGGAGAAGATCATTAAATGGAGACAGAACTGACAATGGAACTAGTTTTTAAAGCAAATTTCTAGTCCACATTATGGGAAAATGCACTACTAGAAATAGATAACAATCAAATCAACAAGAAAATGGACACAAAACCGAACCACAAAGGTTAGTAAAGGAAAAATAAGTGAGGAGGAGCAAAAAAATAAGAGAATGATACTTGTGAAACATATAGGGTTCCTCTGCCTAAAGTAGTAGAAGGCACCTCAACCCCTCTTAATAAGGCCTTGGTGGTATACACAAAGGACCATGAAGGAAGACTTTCCCAATATCCGTTTGGTATACAATATGAGAAACACAAAAAAATAAATATGGATACCAATAAAAAAATGGGGCATAAGACCAATTAACACCACTTAGCAAAATAAGTGGAAACTCTTGTCTCCAAGGGTAAGGTGACACTTATCACTAGACTCTTAACCCACTCAACTTCCTGAAAATCATTTCATGGAACATAAGGGGGATAAAAGGGTGTCCCCTCAAACACAACAAATTTAGAAGGTTGATTTTGAGAAATAATCCAAACCTAGTTTTTCTTCAAGAGGCTAAGTTAATAGTAGAGGAGATGGAAATAATTGCTAAGAAATTATGGCCCATGGATCAATTAGAATCTCTTAGCTCTCAAGGAGCGTCAGGTGGGCTCTCATATTTATGGGATCCAAAGGAATTTGTTGTGCATGCAACTGTGGGAAGTTGGGGTATTCTAGGACTTTAGGGACAATGGAGGCAAAAGGACCAACAACTTCTATGTATTGACATATATGCAACCACTACTATAGAGGACAAACGAAAGTAGTGGGACTATATTTGACATCTAAGGTTCTAGTTTCCCAATGACCATATTGTCATAGGAGAGAATTTTAACACCATTCTCTCTTTATATGAAAATATGGAAGGGGTGGAATATGACGGCAATAACAGCAACCCCGATAGCTCTGGCGACTACAAGCAGGATTTCCCAGGCCCTGACATGGGATTCTAATCTAGAAGAAGGGGAGATTCCCCCTTCAGACACAACCAACAAGTCGGATGATCCAAAGGACCTTGATCTTGATCTTGGTGGGAAGGGGAGCCTGAACAACCATCGATCATGGGAAAACTATACGAGGTTTGTTCCTCCTCTCCCAAACAATAATCCTTCTTTTTGGGATGTTGTTCCTTAGAATTACCATGAGAAAGTGGTAGGAAATCCAAATCCCAACTCCTCTGGAACCTCAACACATCAACCGATGATCTCTTCTAGGTAAAACCTAGTTATTCCAGTCTCAGTCATGGTAGAGAAATTATCCATCGAATCCCTCACCCTTGTTGGGAAATTTGTGGGGGGGAGACCCGACATGGAATCCATAAGGAAATGGGCTAGATTCAAATGGTGAATAGTAGGAATCCAGCTAGTAGCCCTCTCAAGGGGTTTCTTCTTGATACGCTTAAACAACCAGGATGACTATGCCCAAATCCTCACTAGCGGGTCGTGGTTTTTCTAAAGGAAACGTTTGTTCCTAAGAATATGGGGGGAATATTTCAACTCCCAAACCCAAGACATCAACTACGCTCCCATATGGGTTTGCCTTCCCGTTCTTCCCATTCAATTCTACCATGAAGACATCCTTTGCTGGATTGGGGGATACATCGGGGATCTTGTCTCCATCGACTCTACTACAAAATATCATTCCCGCATGGGTCATGCCAAAATATGCATCAACGCTAATCTAGAATCTTAGCTCCCAACTCACATCAACCTCATCTATGGGGATTTTCATGGTTCCAAGCAATTTAGTATGAAAATAAACCTGCATTCTATATCGAATGCAAATCCCAAGGACACCTCAAGTCCCAATGCCCAACTCTCAAGCCCCAACAAGAGGCACCAAGCCCTAAGCTTCCCCCTCTTCAACACCAAAGCACCCATTTGGGAATGTGCAATGACCGAGTCAAAGGCCCCGTCGGTAATAGGTAAGAAAAAGAGTTCAAAGGGAAGCAGGTTTCCCACCAGGAACTGCCCTTCAACAATCCCTCTTCAAGCTCAAAATAGGTAAGCTCTATGTTTGCATTCCCCAATAGATTTGGGTCTTTATCTTTCTCAAACTATGAAGTTCTCTTCCCTGAATCTGCCCCCACCAAACCCCCTTTCCCTCGCCCCCACTCCCCCTCCCCCTCCATTTCTAGACCCTCCTTTCCTATCTTTGATGAACCCCTTCCCCCCTCAATCCCCCTTATGATCCCTTGATTGATACGAACCATTCCCTCCATGATGATATATCCTCATTTTCCCCCTCGAAAGAACCACCATCCCCAACCAAATCTTGTTCAAAGTCCATGGAAGATGCTACCAGTCCCACCCATAGTAGAGCAGATCCTAGCTCCATCATTACTAGAAGCAAAAAAGGTCCTATTGACACAGGGAATGAAAAGAAAAGAGGTAGACCCACCACTTTTGAACAGATCAAAAAATATATAGACAACCAAGTTGCTAATGGAGTGCAGACAACCCTCTTCCCAGAGTTGTTTAATCAGTCCAAGGACGAAGCAAAAAACCCCAAACCTCCCCCTCTACCAAGCAAGGGAGGCAAGAAACCTACCAAGGTGTCTATATGAAGATCCTCTCTTGGAATATTAGAGGCCTCAACAGTATGAGCAAGAAGAGACTAGCTCAAACCATTAGGAAGGAATTCAAACCAACCATTCTCATTCTACAAGAAACAAAAACTGATGCTACCAGAACTCACATCATAGCTCAAAAAGTCTAGAAAAATTATCAGTGGGTCTCATCCCCGACTTAGGGATCCTTTGGGGGCCTCTTGTGCTTTTGGGATCCAAAAAAAGTAGAGGGCAGAGTAATTTCTTCTTCTAATAGAACTCTGAATATCGTATTCTATTGTAAGGAAAACCAATTCACTTGGGTGCTATCCAACATCTATGCCCCCAACAATCCCATGGAAAGATGCACCCTATGGAGATCACTATCCCTCATGAAGGATGCTTTCTCCAACCTCCCATGGATGCTATCAGGAGATTTCAATTCCCCCATATTTCCTTATGATAAGAAAGGGGGTGTCTCTACTCCCTCCAAAAGCATTCTTGATTTGCAAGATTTTTTCATGGAGAATGAACTCATGGATATTCAAATCAGAGGTTGCCAATTTACATGGAACAATAAAAGAGCAGGGTCGGATCATATTCAGGTCAATCTGGATCATTTTTTTCTTTCTCAACGGGCCATCCCCATATTTGGAGACACATATCTCATCTCTCTCCCAAGGATTGATTCTGACCATTCCCCCCTTCTTCTTGAATCCAATAGAGGCTCATCTTTCAAGACCCCCTTCAGATTTGAAAACATGTGGATCCAACACCCTGACCTGAAGTAAAGAATTAGTGAATGGTGGAGGACCCCATGTTTAGGATCAGCCATATCCCAGGTATCCCAAAAGCTAAAAATAGTCAAGGAAAACCTGAAGATCTAGAACAAGGAGGTATTTGAGAATATCTTTGAGAATAAGGAACAAACCCTGAGCAAACTCAAAATCCTGGAGCAACAGATTCAGCATGACCAATGGACCCCTCAGCTACGAGGAGAATAAAGATAGCTTATGTTGGAATATCATAACATTCTGGCTAGAGAAGAGACCTTATGGCATAAAAATCTCGAGCCCTTTGGCTAAAATATGGGGATGCTAATACAAGGTTCTTCCACATCTCTAATCTTCAAAACAAAAGCACAAATAAGATCAGAGAGCTCACCCTGTCTGATAGATCAGTCTCTTGGGATATCTCCAAAATTCGTGAAGAAGTCTCCTCTTACTTTAGCAACATGATGGGGACTTCCCCCCCCACCAACCCAAAAGCCCAGGAAGCCCTTCTGCAAAATATTCCCCCTTGGTCACCCCTGAGATGAACCTTTCCCTGATCAAGCCTCTCTCCGAGAAAGAAATCAAGGCTGCCCTATTCTCTACGAAAGCTGACAAGGCCCCCGAGCCAGATGGGTTCCCCCCTAGTTTTTTTAGACCTTATGGGACATTGTGAGGGAAGATATATGCAATGTGATCATGGAGCTCCAACGCACCAAGATCATCCCCCAAGGGACAAAATATACCTTCATTGCCTTGGTCCCTAAAACCCCTCAATACAGATCTATGACCGACTTCAGGCCTATCATCTTTTGCAACATCGTCTACAAGATCCTCACCAAATATCTAGCTCTCAGGCTGAATAAAATCCTCCCGATCATCATAGATCCCTACCAAGGTAGTTCAGT
Source organism: Wollemia nobilis (assembly GCA_028583015.1). Classification (NCBI taxonomy): domain Eukaryota; kingdom Viridiplantae; phylum Streptophyta; class Pinopsida; order Araucariales; family Araucariaceae; genus Wollemia; species Wollemia nobilis. The sequence goes on from JAQPPZ010002068.1 coordinate 5,426,380, forward strand.
GGAAGGAAGATCCATCACGGATAGCATCATATCACTTCATGAAACCCTTCACTCGACTCTGTGCAACAAAAAAGTGGCCATGTTCCTGAAACTGGATATTAGCAAAGCCTTTGATAGGGTATATAGGAATTTCCTCTTGAAAATCCTATCCATATTTGGGTTCCACAAAGAATGGATCAACCTAATCAGAGGTTGTATATCATGTCCCTGGTTCTCTGTTCTAGTCAACGGGTTTGTTGTAGGCTATTTTCCCAGCCACAGAGGAATTAGACAAGGAGATCCCCTGTCCCCTTTCCTTTTCATCATCCTTGTTGAATCCCTCGGTAGAGCTTTCAAATCTGCATGTGCTTCTGGGTATGTGACCTAGATCAAAGCCTCATATGACTCCCCTCCTCTGTCCCATCAATAGTTTGTATATGACACCATTTTTGTTACTCTCGTGTCTGTTATCCAAGCCAAAATCATTAAGGTTATTCTTGACACCTATGCATCAGCAACTGGTCAAGAAATCAACTATCTCAAAAGCAAATGCTACTTCCTCAACACCCCTAGCAGCAGACAGCGCAATATTACCTGTATCCTCTAATGTTGCATAGATGATCTTCCTACTTCTTACCTGGGCCTCCCTCTATTCACTAAAAGCCCAAAATATTCTATGTGGGATAATGTTATTGATAGGATCAAATGCAAACTAGAAGCATGGAAGGGCTCCCTCCTATACTAGGCAGCCAAAGCAACCCTCACCATGGTTGTTCTCCAAAGCATCCTGGTCTATTTCATGTCAGTTTTTAAGTCTCTTGCCTCTATTCACTCCAAAATCGAACCGATCCAAAAGAAGTTCTTGTGGACAGGCTTGAAAAATATGAGAAAATTCACCTTATTAGTTGGGACAGAGTTTGCCAGCCAAAATCCCAAGGAGACCTCGACCTTAGAATATCAACCAACATAAATCTTTTTCTCCTAGCCAAGCAGGCATGGCAACTCTTCTTAAATTATAGGGCATATTGGGTGTCAAATTTTAAAAGCAAATATCTCAAGAACGTCTCTAATGGATGACAACATCTGTACTAACGGATCAACCTTTTGACAGGCTGTAATTCAGGCCAAATCTCTCATCATCAGAGGCACCCAGTGGCAACTAGGCAGGGGAACTATGATCAATTGTTTGGAAGATATTTGGCTGAAATACAAACCTCTCGCAGAGGTCCATGAGATATCCATCCTAAGATAGATTCTGGAAAGAAGATGGAGAAGCAAGGTTAAAGAATACTTTGATAGACAGGGCAATTGGAAGACTTTCCTAGATGGCAACAGAAATGAGCATCTTGCCAAAGCAGGGGTATTTTTGTCCCGATTACTGAGGACCACCATCATTCCCACCACAACCACCTCGGATCTACTTGTATGGACTAGAACTGACAGTGGGGATTTCTCAGTCAAGTCGACCCATTCCCTTCTGCTCAACCCTAAAATTACCACTATTTCGTTTAAGTTGATTTGGGTCAAGTGCCTCATCCCAAAAGTAGGATTTTTTTCTTGGACAACCATTAAAAAAATGCCCTCACCACTGATAACCTCATGAAAAGGGGCATTCCTATCCCTAACAGATGTCATCTTTGCCTGTCCAGCTGGGAATATGTCAACCACCTCCTTATGGAATGCGATTTTGCCTATGAGGGTCTAAGACACTTGTCGTCTACATTCCAAATCCAGTGCCTCATCTCAATATCATAGGCTACATCACCTCCGACAAGAATCCCCCATGGAAAATAAGGTCCCTGATCCAAGAAAGCAAGAAACTAATTGGTCAGCATCGCTAGGTGGTAGCTACCCATGTTTACCACGAAGCCAATAAGCTTGTTGACAGGCTTGCCAACTGTTGTGGGCCAAACAAGGTTAACTTCTTTCCTACTTTTGTCACATGCCCGTGCATTTAATTTATCAACCCAGGGAGCTTCGTAAACTTGCGAAGGGTCTTGAACAAGATTGCTTACAATACCACTTGAGATGAGTCCGCTAGTTCTACTATTGGGGGGTGTTTCAACGGTCGTCAATCATTCATACACTCCTCAATAATTTACGTAAAAACAATTAAATCTACAGAAAGGAAATATTCACGCATTCCTAGAAATAAACCTATTGCAATACTAGAAATAACAATGCGATAAACAATCTTATAAAAGTGGTAAACTAATCTAGAAAACACAAGAAAAATAGGGGAAGAAATACTAGCTTGGAGTGGGCCCATGCTCCAAGTAGCTTCCTCCCACTTGAACACGCACTTAGAAACTCTTAGAACTGTATTATAATTATCAAAGTATTACAATGCTTCTTCCGTATATCTCTCTACATTTACTATCAAAATATTCTATATATCCTCAGAGAGGTCTACATGTGTTTATATAGCACACCCACAGATCTTCTGTTACAAAGAAGTTATAACAGTCGATTCATTCCAGACTAAACTAAGACAATCTAGTAAATGTGATCGACGTCTGCTAAAATTGGCATTCATTTCTAATGGTGGCGTGTTCACTGATTGGTTTGTGCTTCGCCTGGCATTGGTAGGACATTCTCATACATCGATGTGATCCCCAATTTAACTCTACATGACGTAGAGTTGGAACTGCACCAGTCTGTTGTCCACGTCATGCTTGTCCGGTCAACGACGAAGAACAGGGTGCCTTCCCTATGAGGAAGGTGCCTAAGTATGTCAGGTGCCTTCTCTATGCGAAAGGTGCCTTACTACCATTGGCGCCTTCCTGGAAGAGGAAGGCGCTTATCTTCTATTGGCGCCTTCCTATGAGAGGAAGGCGCTTGCCTTCTAGTGGCACCTTCCTTCTGCCTTCCTTATGAGAGGAAGGCGCTTGCCTTCTAGTGGCACCTTCCTTCACCTTCCTTATGAGAGGAAGGCACTTATTTTCCTTTGGCGCCTTCCTGGAAGAGGAAGGCGCTGGCCTTCTATTGGTGCCTTCCTGGGAGAGGAAGGCGCTTGTCTTTCCTTGGTGCCTTCCTAGAAGAGGAAGGCACTTTGCCTACTTACGCTTGGTGCCTTCCTGGAAGAGGAAGGCGCCTACCTTCTCTACATTGATTCTGAAAGAAACAAAGTGCCAAGTCCATGAAAAGACCTCGACTGATCCAAATCTGACTAAATCAACTACAATTCCACAAAAACACACTGAAAACACATGAATTAGATAACACGCATAATTTCATCAAATAATTATATAATCATTCATAAACATATGCAATCCTTATTATACAACCGCATAATAATCAAGAAAATGTATACAAAATATGAGCATTTTTGATGCTCATCATCCCCCCACGCCTAACATATGCCATGCCCTCGTGGCATCAAAACTATAGGTAGCCCTGTTGACCCCTCATCATTGTCATTTCTTGGTGGATCCGACTGTACCTACGGCCCGTGTCTGCCTCTTCTACGCACTGGCATCTGGAGGTGTGGCTCCTCTTTTTCTATGCAGGGCTAGGGTGCTGTTGTCGGCTTTGCTTTCCTCATCCTGGCCGCTATCGGAGGTGATCTAGCAACATCGTCTCTACTGCCTAAAATGTAGCTTCTATAGCTTGCCATAGGTCAACGTCCGGAGGTCTGACCACTGCAAGAGGGATATCTGAATTATCCCTCTTGAGATGAACTACTTGGGCTTTGTACAATCGGGCTGCTTCAGGAGTAAGCCCTGCGTTCTCCTTTGCAATGGCAGCGACTTCCAATTCGGGGCCATATACCCCCCATCATTCAAAATACCTTCTTATCTTGGAGGGTCATCCCTGGGATGACCCATAAATCTCCCAGAAATGGTTGTCCTCTATCGGATTGACGTAGATACCAGAGTCCCCCGCATCCTCGAGGTTGCCTTCCTGGTCTCCTTAGTCATTGTCATCTCTTTGAGCAACCGTTCGAACTATTTTTACCTCTCTACGAATGGTTGCATATCCCACTCATCTTCTTGGCTCGATGAAGGTCACCTTCACCTTCTTTCGAGCCATCCTAGGCCCTTTTCCTTTGGCCTCTAGAAAATGTGATGGCTCGAATAGGGGTTTTCCCTTTCTCCCTAGCGGACGTCTTCTCACTCTGAGGGGCCTACTCACGGTCCCTGGAGCATTCTCTTCACCTCAGGGGACCGTGCTGCCATCCCCTGGGGTGCTTCTTTGCCCCCCTATCTGTCCTGTGTCGACCCCTCAGGTTCTTCTCTTTCTTCCTTAGGTCCAGGGAGTTCTTCCTTATCCCCGTCAGTCTACTGTTGGCCCTCGTCCTACTTGTATCACTCAGGTCGATGATAGGGGGTGTTGTGGGACTTCTTTCCCCTTCACTCCCAAAAATAGAGGAATTCTCCCCTGCCTTTGGGCTGCTCTATCGGGATCCGATCAAAATTCTCCCAAAGAGAATACTCATTCTGTAGATGTGGGAGAATTCATCGAGACCTCTATTGCCCAATCAGTTTGGGTCGATGCATCCCTTCTTTCTGTTCCCCTATCCTGGAGTAGCTGGTTCTCCTCCCAATCTGGACACTGCTCGAGTCGGGTGATTCATCTTTCTCATTCTTCCAATTCCCATCTATGCTCATTCTGGTAATCCTCAAAATTTTTCTAGGCCATCCAAAAATTGGTCTGCCACTCCAACGCTTCCTCCAAGGCTGCGTCGACTTGATCATTGCTCCCGAAAGTCCCTGCATCTTGTGGGCTCTGATTTGTCAATTCTCGAGGGTTTGGGCTGCAACGTCGACTTTCGAGTCATTCTCTTCTTCTTCTACCGAGAGGAGGAGTCATCAGGTGTTTCCTCCTAGGGACTGGTTCTGGCGACCGAAAGTCAGCCTCTTCATACTCGGCACTAGGGAATGCCCTCTTTCCTCTATGCATTCAGGCACTAGTGAATGCCCTCTTTCTTCCATGAAATCGGGCAATGCCAATTGCTCGATACTTGCCATCTCCTCTATAGGGCTTCCCTCTTCTTGCCCTATTTTGGCAACAACATCCTATTGCCTTTCTTGGCCGCCATCTCCCTCTACATCAGGGTTCTACCTCTACGCTTCTGCATGGTAGACCAGTGTTGATATCAGCCCATGGTGGGCCAAGGCGGATGGTGCTCCCTTTTGGTACCTAGCCGCTTCTTCCTTCAGGGCATTTTCTAGGTAGAAGGGCACGTTCAACTTCCTTCCATGCACCAGGTGATTCAGAAACTGCACATGGTTAGTGTGCAAATGGGTATACTTCCCAGTGCATGTAAAGAATCGAGCAACCTGCTTGAATATCTTCCATAGATTCATGGGAAGGCTACTTTTGGGTAGCCCTTCCTTATCTATCTCACATTTTCTCCTGGTAGCACTTCGGCGTACGACTTCAATAGTCCGCCTTTGTATATGCATTCACCTGTGAGGGGCAATCCAGTCGTCTATGAGATGTATTCGGGGGTGACCAAAATTTCTACCCCTCGCACCTGAGCTACGTCGCCCCTCAAGGAGGCAGCGAATTCCTTGGCTGCCTCCATATCCTGGCCTGACTGACCAGGGTATAGTATTCGAACCATCCCTCGGCCTCGAACTATGTTTTTACCGTCCCCCTGATTCCTTTCGTATCACTCGGCTCATTCTTTTTCACCGCATGATTCTTCGACCTTCCTCCCATGGCGCCTTCCCTTACTACTCCTTTTTTTTTTATCCTTACTTCTTCAGGAAGGCACCTTCTTATAGGGAAGGTGCCTAACCTTAGCATTTAATTCTAGGGTACACCTTTCGAGCCATATCATTGGCACGTGGTTCCGGCCATGGGGGTATATGATTTTTATGACGACAATATTTTTTTGGTACTGCATAATTTATGAATAATTATATAAATATTTGAGTTAGTATGCGCGTACCTTATTTGGTGTTTCATGCATCGTGAAGAGCGTTGATTCACTGATTTGTGACATGGGGAGGGGTATGGTAATCTCGATGTCGCTCTTCATGTGGTGATTTCGTTTCGATCGAGGCATCCATGAGACTTAAGTGTTGGTTATACATGGAAGGCGCTCTTTGGTACCTTCCTAATGTGGAAGGTGCTTATGTGGTGCCTTCTCGATGTGGAAGGCGCTTATATGGTGCCTTCTCGATGTTGTCGATGCTCTTTGAATGGATGCACCTTCATGGTGGAAGGCATCTTGATTGGATGTGCCTTCGATGGTGGAAGGCACCCTTTTGATGATGGCGCCTTCCTGCTATGGAAGGTGCTTCTGAATGGGTGCGCCTTCCGATGGTGGAAGGCGCCTCGAATACCCTGTCCTTCCCTGGGTGGAAGGCACCGCTGTATACCTACACCTTCCTAAGGTGGAAGGCGCCTCGGTTTGTATGCACCTTCCTGATGTGGAAGGCGCCTCATTTTTTTTTGTGCGCCTTCTTTATAAGGAAGGCGCCTTCTTCAGTGGCACCTTCTTTATAAGGAAGGCACCTTCTTCTGGCTGGGTGCCTTCTTTATAAGGAAGGCGCCTTCTTCTAGTGGGCCTTCTTTATAAGGAAGGCACCTTATTCTGGTGGGGCACCTTCTTCATACGGAAGGCGCCTTCTTCTGGCTGGGCACCTTATTTATAAGGAAGGCACCTTCTTTTGCACCTTCTTGATGTGGAAGGCACTTTATTCTTGGCAATCATGTTGCGATTGACTAGGAAAGGGTGATCAAGCCTTCTCAGTCTCGCTTCACGCTGCCTCGCCTTCTACCTACGAGTGTCGGTGTCGGAATGCTGAGCCGAATCAGGCCTGGTTTCCTAGATACCTATTCCTCGTGCTGTAGGTCCTCCACCTACAAAAATAAAATGAAAAGAAAGAAAAATAAAGGTAGTTAGATGCATTCCATGCCTGTTAGGCCCTGGATTAGGATGCCTACAGCTTGCATGTGGGCGTCGTCCCTACAAAACACACCGTAAGAAAAAAACTAAATTAACTAATTTTGGTGAGCACCTCCATGCCCACCATTTTGCCTGTTAAGAGTTTGGTCCAGATCTAACAAGATGGGGTCTCCCCCACGTCTATTCTGGATTCCACCTGTAAGGTTTTGGATGTGTTATAGGGGCCATCGGTGGCCATTGACCGTTAACACGGTGTTGCTACCATCAATTGTTCTAACGTGCACTACCCCATTCTTGATGAGCTCTACCACCTCATACGGTCCCATCCATATTTGCATTAATTTACCTTTTCTTTCCTGGAACCGAGAATCGTACAACAACACCCATTCTCCTTCTTGGAACTGCTTTAGTTTAATGTGGCGATCATGCCACCACTTTCTTTGCTTTTGTATGATTTTCGTTCTCTGCAAAGCGTCCATTCGGATTTCGTCCAACTGATCTAGCTGTCGAATCCTTTCTTTTTGAGCGTCATCCAAGCTCAAGTTCAATTCTGAAGTCGTCCTCAATGTCTTGATTTCAAATTCAATGGGCATCATCGCACTCTTCCCATAGACCAGTTGGAAGGGTGTGAAGCCTGTGGTGGATTTCCACGTGGTATTATACGCCTAGATTGCCTTCGACAACCGTGTAGCCCAATATTTTTTGTGTTGTTGCATGGTCTTCATCAGGATGTTCTCTATTTCTCTGTTCATCACTTCCACTTGCCCATTTGCCTGTGGATGGTAGGGTGTAGTTTTATTGTGCCAAACTTTGTATTGCTCCATCAGCTCCTTGATCAACTTGGAGGTAAATTGAGGCCCTTGGTCTATTGTTATCTCTCTAGGGACCCCAAATCATGTAAAAATGTGGGCAAATAAGAAATCGATGACTGTTCTTTCTTTTGAATCTCTCAACGCTTGAACTTCAACCCATTTGGTGACGTAATCTATACAGACCAAAATAAACCTCCTCCCTATTGAAGGTGGATTAATTGGTCCCACGAAGTCCATGCCCCACTTATCGAAGGGTTCCAGGTGTACCTGAGGCTGGAGGGGCATTTCATCTCGATGGGTTGGTCTGCCCATTCTTTGGCATTCATCGCACTTGTTGGCGTACGCAGCCGCATCCTTGAACAGAGTGGGCCAAAAGTACCCAACCTATAGGATTTTGTAGGCAGTTCATTTCCCTACAAAGTGTCCTCTGCATGGTTCATCGTGACATGCTTTGAGTACTTCTAAGAACTCCTGTTCTGCTATGCATCTCCTTATAATCTGGTCACGTCCTATTTTGAATAGGAGGCCATCAATCCATAGGAATGATGCACTTTTCTCTATGACCGCCTACTTTTCTTGAAAAGAGAGAGCAGGTGAGGTTCTTTCGATGGCCAAGTAATTGGCTATATCTACGTACCATAGGATTTGCTCACTAATGGTGAACAAATGTTCATCCAAAATTGGTCTTCCACTACTGTATGGTCTACCGATATCAATCTGGATAGAAAATCTGCTACGACATTGTCTTTGCCTGGTTTGTCGACTATTGTGATGTCGAATTCCTATAGTAACAAGAGCCACCTGATAATTCTTCCACCAATGGTCGGCTTGCTCATCAAGTATCTGATGGCCGCATGGTCCATGTGGACAAATACCTTATACCCGATGATATAATGGTAGAATTTGTTTATGGCATGCACAACTGCAAGGAACTCCTTCTCCGTCATCCGTGTAGTTGAGCTCGGCTCCTGCCAAGTTTTTGCTGACATAGTAGATGGCATAAAATTCTTTGCCATCCTTCTATCCGAGGACTGCTCCAATCGCATTGTTGGATGCATCACAGTAGATATGGAATGGTATGGCCCAATTTGGTCCTCTTAAAACCAGTGTGGATATTAGTTTCTCTTTAAGCAACTGAAATGCTTCTTCATAGTCTTCCATCCAATTGAACTCCACATCTTTAGATAATAGAGTGTGCAATGGTTTTGCAATTTTGCTGAATTCGATGATAAATCGTTGGTAGTACCCGACTGATCCAAGAAAACTCCTCACCTCTCTCTACATTCTAGGGCTGGGTAGGTCTCTGATGACCTCAATTTTTCTTTTATCAACCTTTATTCCTTCTACGGAGAGGTGGTGTCCCAGTACGATGCCTTCTTGCATCATCATAAAGCATTTCTCGTTGCTCAGGGACAAATTGTTTTCCTTGCTTCTTTCGAGCACTCTTTCCAAGTTCGTCATTGCTTCATCAAAGGTTTCTCCATAGACGGTGAAGTCATCCATGTATACTTCGACCGCGTCTCCCATCATGTCTAAAAATATGCTAAGCACCGCCTTTGAAAGGTGGTAGGTGCGTTGCATAATCCGAAAGGTAATACCCGATAGGCAAACGTTCCCCATGGGTAGGTGAACATTGTCTTATCCTGATCCTCTTCTCCTATCTGGATCTGGTTGTATCCACTGAATCCATCCAAGAAGGAGAAATACTTCCTCCCGAAGAGTGTATCCAAGACTTGATCAATGAACGGGAGCGAGAAGTGGTCCTTCTTGGTCGCTTTGTTTAACGCTCTGTAGTCCACACAGATTCACCATTTCCCATTCTTTTTAGGGACTACCACTAACGGTGATACCCACTCACTATCAAAAATTGGATAGATGAATCCGACAATCAAGAGTTTTTGCAGTTCTTCCTTGACAATGTCTTTCATTGCCGGATTCATTCTTCTCTATGGTTGCCTGCTTGGAGTTGCTTGATCATCGAGGTATATACGATGGGTACAGATCTCTAGGCTGATACCCTTCATATCTGAGTAATCCCATGCAAATGCCTATTGGTGTCTAACCAAGAGCTCTTCTACTTTCATCAATTATGTGGGAGTCAACCCACTGCTGACATTCAACGTTCTTCCTAGCCCGACGTGTATCTACTGAACGTGGTGATCTTGGGCACCAGCCAATGATGATCCAGGTGTAGATATGGAGGACTCCCCATGGAGGAACTCCACAATAGCACCATATTCATCTTCTTCTACCAACTCATCCAACGTCATCACCGACTGGATCATGGATAGCTCAAGATTTTCATGCTCGATCAACATGGGTTCTCCTAATGAGTCGACGGACTACGTTGGGGGTGAAATAGTCAACCTTTTAACATTTCGTCCATCGAAGATGGTCATCAGCCCATCCCGATAGCTGATGTAAGCGTCAGCTGTTGCCAGCCATGGCCTTCCCAAGATGAGCGGGTAACCGCCCAACCTAGTTTTAGATTGCAAGACTAAAAAGTTGATTAGGTATTCCCATGCGCTGACTATCACTATTACGTCTTCCAACATTCCTTTCGATGCCATGGTCGATCGATCGACCAGCTAACACTATCATAGTGGGTTTCAGGTTCATGAGTTGTAGCCTCTGCATGGTCTCCTGAGGCATTACGTTGATGGCTACTCCGAGATCGACCAACGTATTGGACAGGGAATGTCCCTCAATTTTTATAGTCAGCATCAGGCTGCCGGGTCTGCATACTTAGGATGGCACATTTTGCCCATCATCAAATCTGCTAGTTTACCCATGACATTGATAGTCTAGGTTGCTCTTCATCCTGGCTTCCTTAGACACATCTCTCTTATCACCTTGGTATATATCGAAACATCTCGGATGGCTTGAAATAATGGAATTGTCACGATGAGGTTCTTCAAGCTAGACAAGATATCAAACTTCGACTACGTTACTTTCCTCTATTCTTGCAACCGATTGGGAAATGGAGCCTTTGCTCTCTCAGGCATTTCTTCTATCACCTCTTCTACAAGAGGTGTTTCTCCTACCTCTTCCTCCTCTTCTACCAATGGAGGCGTTCCTACTCCTAGCTGTCTACCAGACCTAAGCTGAATATGGTACATCGGATACATCTCACCCTCCATGTTGTATGTTGGCTGGTTCACCCTATTATTAGGATTTGTCATCGATTGTGCGGGTAGCTACGCAGGTCTCACTACTGGCAACGTCGATAAATTCTATTGGGGGTGAGCTGGTGCTACATTCTATGGAGCCTGATTCCACGTAGTGTGGCCTCTCCACTGCTGCCCAGGATATGGATATGGCATCCATGGTTGCTGGTTCGAGAATGCTGTTAGGGGTGCATTGGACCAGGGTGATGGCCCCCACCACCCCATGTTAGGTGGTTGAGGTGGGCCTTGGGGCATGTATGGTCCTCCCCCATATGACGACATTTCGATTGGCATATTCCCCGCAAGGGGTTGTGGCCAACTCTTTCGATTGCCTATGAAATAGGCATCCACGCTTTCAGCATCCTCCTGATTACTGGGCAGTTGTAGGCACAATCGAGTTTTATGGTTCAGCCTACAAACTATGCATACTCTAACTTTGTTCTCTAGGCATGCATTCTTTGCATGCTTCCCTCTACATTTTGGATAGAAATAAGCCAATGCTACTTCATTTTCTTGCTTCTTTTTCTCTAACAACGTATCCATCTGCAATGCTAGAGATGAGAGCATTTCGCTCTTTAAATCTTCCAGCATGTTACCTATTTCTGTCTTCATGACTGAAGCAGTCACTTTCATGGTTCTAGAAGTGGTCTTGCCTCTCCTTCTTGAGTAGTTCTGGCATAGTTGTCGGATGTCTTCCATAGCGTGCTGGTAGACATCACCTCCAAAAATCATGTTAAGAGCCTCCAGTGATTCATTGGTAAGTCCTCTCAAAAATATGCTTTTGAGGGACTTATCAGATAGTTTCGTGTGAGGAGATCGTTGAAGATTGAAGTTGAATCTCTCCCAGTATTCCTCGAGAGACTCATATTCTTTCTACGTCATGCTCAGGACCTCTTCTCTAGAGTCTCTTGCTCTCCCAAAATCTTGGTATTGCTCTAAAAGAGCTTCTTCATTTGATCCCAAGTGGCAATGTGTTTGTCTCCTAGACCGATGAACCACCATAGAGCTGCATCATCCAATGTGGAAGGAAAGAGTTTCAGCTTCTCTGTATCAGATTTGTAGTCCACAGACCTGCATAAGACATCAAACTTAAATAAAAATAGGTCAGGGTCCTCAGTTGGGTATCCTCTGAAGGTCGAAAGGTGAGCAGGGGATATGTTTTTCATTTTGGTATCTCCTACTCCTTCATCAATCGAGAAACTAAAGCCAGATGAGACTTCTTCATTGTCAGCCATTTTTTTAGGAAATGCGGTCTCTAATGCAGTATTTATGGCCTTACGATCATTTAAGACTTTCTGAGTCAAGGCTCTAAGGTTGTCTGGTGTTATCGTCCGATCTTCTACAACTTTCCACAATAGGGCTTCCTCTAAGGGTGTCCTATTAAACAAGGGATTTATGATGATTCGTTCTTCCCCAAGTTGATGGGATGAGGAGGCACTTTGCACAAAGTGTGGATCCTCACTCCAATGGATTGTTGGTGGTGGGTCGAGTGAGTCTAATTCAAATTTAGAATGTTCGGCTGACTCAGGTTCTGGTGGATTGGTTTTTATAAACCGACCGTCAGGTCCTCTTCTTCTCGAAGAACTCATACAAGGTCAGATGGAAGGTTTCTAGGTATTGTAAATAATCTAGTTGAGATGCTTCCCTGGCAACGATGCCAAAATGTTGTGGGCCAAACAAGGTTAACTTCTTTCCTACTTTTGTCACATGCCCATGCATTTAATTTATCAACCCAGGGAGCTTCGTAAACTTGCGAAGGGTCTTGAACAAGATTGCTTACAATACCACTTGAGATGAGTCCGCTAGTTCTACTATTGGGGGTGTTTCAAATGGTCGTCAATCATTCATACACTCCTCAATAATTTACGTAAAAATAATTAAATCTACAGAAAGGAAATATTCATGCATTCCTAGAAATAAACCTATTGCAATACTAGAAATAACAATGCGATAAACAATCTTATAAAAGTGGTAAACTAATCTAGAAAACACAAGAAAAATAGGGGAAGAAATACTAGCTTGGAGTGGGCCTAGGCTCCAAGCTTCCTCCCAGCTGAACACGCACTTAGAAACTCTTAGAACTGTATTATAATTATCAAAGTATTACAATGCTTCTTCTGTATATCTCTCTACATTTACTATCAAAATATTCTATATATCCTCAGAGAGGTCTCCGTGTGTTTATATAGCACACCCATAGATCTTCTGTTACAAAGAAGTTATAACAATTGATTCATTCCAGACTAAACTAAGACAGTCTGGTAAATGTGATCGACGTCTGCTAAAATTGGCATTCATTTCTAATGGTGGCATGTTCACTGATTGGTTTGTGCTTCACCTGGCATTGGTAGGACATTCTCATACATCGATGTGATCCCCAATTTAACTCTACATGACGTAGAGTTGGAACTGCACCAGTCTTTGTTGTCCACGTCATGCTTGTCTGGTCAACGGGTGAAGAATAGGGGCGCCTTCCCTATGAGGAAGGTGCCTAAGTATGTCAGGTGCCTTCTCTATGCGGAAGGTGCCTTACTACCATTGGTGCCTTCCTGGAAGAGGAAGGCGCTTATCTTCTATTGGCGCCTTCCTATGAGAGGAAGGCGCTTGCCTTCTAGTGGTGCCTTCCTGTCGGCACCTTCCTTATGAGAGGAAGGCACTTGCCTTCTAGTGGCACCTTCCTATCGATGCCTTCCTTATGAGAGGAAGGCGCTTATTTTCCTTTGGCGCCTTCCTAGAAGAGGAAGGCTGGCCTTCTATTGGCGCCTTCCTGGGAGAGGAAGGCGCTTGTCTTTCCTTGGTGCCTTCCTGGAAGAGGAAGGTGCCTACTTACGCTTGGTGCCTTCCTGGAAGAGGAAGGCGCCTACTTCTCTCCTACTATCGTTGATTCTGAAAGAAACAAAGTGCCAGGTCCATGAAAAGACCTCGACTGATCCAAATCTGACTAAATCAACTACAATTCCACAAAAACACACTGAAAACACATGAATTAGATAACACGCATAATTTCATCAAATAATTATATAATCATTCATAAACATATGCAATCCTTATTATACAACCGCATAATAATCAAGAAAATGTATACAAAATATGAGCATTTTTGATGCTCATCACCAACCTAGGCATAGGTCAAACACCCATCTCGGTGTGGTGCAACTCCATTCCGCCAGGTGTCTCCCAAGTTGCGACTGTAGATAAACATGGTAGGTGCTTTAATTTCCCCCACTCTAACCAATGATTTTATTTTTCAAGGTGATGCAGGTCTTGGTTCATGCTAAATATCGAGGGAGGCTTCTGTTTCGTATGCTCCAATGCTACAATACGATTGGCCATCCAACCGGTGTTTCCCACCATGTTTCTCCCGAGTGGACTTTAATTTCTCCTATTATTGGTTTTTGAAGGCCTATGCATAATCCCAACGTCGCGTGTACTTTCGCTTTCCTGCATGTTACTCTGCTGTCTCTTACCTTCACCGAGAGCCTTTCAAATTCCAAATCCACCCATGTGGATATTACCCCTAGGCTCTTCAACCAATCCCTATAATTCTTGGCCTACCCATTGCATATCCACCTATCATCATTCCTCGATGATCGACATGACCTTTAAGATCCCCTCTGCCTATTTATCCTATACTTATCTCATGCATTTCGATGTTATCAACCGCTGCCACCCCAAACTCTGGTCGATATCCCCCGCAACCTTCCCCTTCCCCATTTTCCCACTGCCATGGCCTACCTTGAGTCGAGCACTATGCAGCTCGACGCTCTGTTGTCCTCCTTCCTGCATGGTTGTAAGTTAATCACTCTGTTGTTGAAATTCAAAGTAGTCAAACCGAAATTCACGGTTGACTTCGTCAGGACGTGGTTGAATGACCATGTCATAGTGAAGAATATCCAATTTAAGGTAATCCCTGCCCTAATTACAGATATAGCTAAATTGCCCCTCTTTAGTCGCATGGTTCGACGTGATAAGCATAACTGGGAACCAGAGTTGGAGGGCTTCCCCAACTACCAATATTTCAAGTGGACAGGGGTGTCCCTAGAGCACGAGTCCCTCCCCTCCCCATGGCCCATCGTTGCCATCCCTTTGATCCAATATATTACCTGAAATGACCCAGTGAAACCCATGTCTAGCTTCCATTTGGCCCTGGTCAACCATGCCCGTGGCTACAAGCCCATGAACCTCCCTGCTTTCCTCCACCGGTCTATCTGCCTGTCAATTTTTGGATCTTGCAAGAAGCACACACCACCCTCTCACCAAGGTTTGTTTGTCGTGATTTACCATCATGTTCTCTCCAACCCACCCATCACGACCACCCCCCTACAATCCAGCCCCCCAAATTATCCCCCCTCCCTTATCCCTACTCACTCCCTTTCTAGTGAGCCCTTGGTGAGTGATGGAGTCCCCGACTTTCAAACCCCTACTTCTAATAAATGCGCCTAGTCTGCTGCCCCTCCCTCCAAGCCTACCCCCTCCACCAGAAAGAAAGCGACGTCGAGCAAGCGCAAAATAAAAATTGAGGAGGCGTGCCCTTGGCGAGTGATGGAGTTCTCGACTTTCAAACCCCTGCTTTCTAGAAAGGCGCTCAATCTGTCGTCCCTCCCTCCAAACCTACCCCCTCCACTAGTAAGAAAGCGACGTCGGGCAAGCGCAAAATCAAAATTGAGGAGGCATCCCCTCAGGTTCGTAGATCATCTAGAACCAAGAAAGCTAAAGCTAAGTCCAGCCAAAATTCCTCCCTCAAAATTTCTAAATATTTGAGCGGGAATTCAAACCCCACCTCTGGTATCTCCAACCGGTTGACCAGAATGTTCATCAAAAGCTTCATCATGGCCTTTGAGAGTGCCAACTCGGCCCTTCAGTAATCCCTTCAGTAGAATGCAGTGCATACCAAAGAAGATATACTAGAGGCCAACCTCTAAGACTGCACTTCAGGCCAGGTTATTTTTTGGTTGTTCGGGTTGTCTGATCAGTTTTATGCCACTAGTGCCAATTTATGTATCTTCCTACATGTTTGTTAGACGTGATAGTTCTAAGGTGGCCCCTACATGGGTTCTAGCTATACTTAATGGGTTTTTGATGATGGTCTTTAGATGCCCCTGCGTGGGCCAATATTTCCTTTTTACTAGCATTTCTATCCCCTGCGTGGGAATTTTGTTTCTTCAATCTCCTGCATGGGAATTTTGTTTCTTCAATCCCCTGCATGGAAATGTTTCAGATGGTGCGTCTCTACCTCCCCTGAAATGGGATTTTGTTACAATATTTTCTTTCAACCTGCTAAAGGTAACTATACATCTGGGGTTGGGGCCTAGTCAAAACTCTTTTAAATATAAACACCAAATTACCAAAAAAAAAAGATGGAAGGGATGAGAATATTTAATACTATGATGGATTTAATGCATGGGAACTTGAGGTATCTCCACTTGATTGATGTCAAGCCTAAAAATAGATTGATGATATGGATGAACAGACAAAAGAGACTCACATACCTCTTAGAGTGCTTGGATAAGTTTGTAATCTCTAATGACCAACTCTCTCTAAGAGTAATTCTGAAATCTCTTATCCTTAATAAAATAGGATCAAACCACTGGTATATATTGCTAGACCTCTAGCAGTGTAATAGGAATTATTCACCTTTTAAATTATAGCTTATGTGGTTTATAAATACTTCCTTTAGGTCATTAGTTCTTTAGTGGTGGAAGGAAGGAAAGACAATATACAACACCCAAATGTATTACTTTGTCAAGAGATTATAGTTCATCAAAACCATAATTAAGGAATAGAATTGGCATGAGTTCAAAGATGTGAGAGCTAAGAAGGTTGGTTGGGATTTCAAACCGAAGCAAGTAAATTCTTAGATTCACTCCTTAGGACTTAGAGGAGCTCAGTAAACAAGAAATCCAAGTCTCTTCTAAGTTAGCGAAATAGGAAAGGAGGGAAGAGCTCTTATTAAAATATAAATCTAGGATCCAATGGTTGAAGGAATGGGACATAAACTCTACTTTCTTCTATAAATCTCTTCTAGCTAGACGAGTTTCAAACTTTGTGCCTTCCTTGAAGACCAACATGGATGATCTAGTTTATCCTTGGGATGGGATGAAGAAAATTATAACAAACTACTTTGAGGAGCTTTTCTCTACGGTTCCCCTAGATCCTAGGGCTCAAGAGGAAGTTCTATAAGAAATCCCTTTCCTTATTAAGGAAGAGTATAATGAGGTATTCACAACATAAATTTCTATGGCAAAATTAAAGGAAGTGGTTTTCAAGATCAAAAAAGAAAAAAACTCATGGACCAAATGGCTTCCCCATAAAGTTCTTCCAAAAATTTTGAGACATGCTCAAGGATTATCTACTTGCGGTGATAGAGGAAGCGTGGGTGGCAAAATCAATTTTGAAAGAAATCAACAAAACCTAAAATGTGCTCATACCTAAGTCCCAAGAGGTAGATCAATTTATGGCTTCAAATTGATAGCCCTATGGAATGTTCTCAAAATCATTATGATGGTGATAGCTTAAAGGTTGAAACCCTTCCTCCTATGGTAATATCGCTAGAGCAAGGAGGATTTGTGGGTAGGAGACAAATTGAAGATAAAATAGTGCTTCCTCAAGATGTCCTTCACTCCATGTAGACATGGAGATTTGCAACCATGTTTATTCGTTTAGATCTCTCCAAGGTTGATGATAGGTTTGATTAACATTTTCTCCTACAAGTCTTGAGGAAGTTTGGCTTCTCCTAGAATTGGGTGGATTGGATTAGACACACTATTTCCTTAATATCTTATGTTGTATTGATAAATTGTAGTTCGTATCCTTTATTTACTGCTTATAGGGGACTACGATAAGGGTATACTATTTCCCCTATATGTTTATCATATTGGTAGTGTCTAGGTCATATCATATCTAAATAAAGAAATAAAAAATCCATTCAAGGAATCGTAGGTGCATTGAAAACCCCTTATATCTCTCATTTATAGTTTGTAGATAACTCGACCTTGATGGGTCATGCCACTACATTGGAAGCATCCATATTCAAAACAATTATAAACCTCTTTTTGGTAGTCACAAGACAACTTACTAATGAGGAAAAGTCTAAAATCATACTTTTTATTGTACTACTAGAGTTAAGACCATGATTCTAAGCATCTTGAATTTCAAGCGATCATTTCTTCTAATATCTTATCTAGGAGTTCCATTAAAGGTGGTGAAACAAAAAAATGGAGGAATGAGAGCAACTGATAGAGAATATACGAAGTAGGTTTAATAACTAGACCAATCAATGGCTTTCTCTTGTATGTAGGTTCACTTTGGTCAAATTTGTTTTACAATCTATTGTCATCTATGTTTCCTTGGTCATAAGTATTCATAAGGATGTGTTGAGAAATTTGGACAAGATTAATCAAATTTTCTTATGGAGCGAGATAAAAGTAGAGCGTACGTGGACCCTAGTGAAGTGGGATCAACTTTATCTTCCAAAAAAAGGAGGCCTAGGCCTCTGGTCAATGATAAAAAACAACTTAGCTTTGGTAACAAAATTATATATATATATATATATATATATATATATTAAAGTAGGGTTTTGAAACAGTTGGCCTTTCTCTTTTACATTTATTTAGTCACATTGAGCTATTTTGTGTCATCAATATTTGAACCTTAGTGTGGGATATATCAACTATTTGTCCCAATTGTTGAACTAAGGACCCATTGGCAGTAGCAAAATTTTATTGGCAGTTAATTATTTCCCCTAATAAGTTATGAGAATAAATCCTAAGAGCCAAGTATGTAGAAAATCGAGCTCCAAAAGTCTTTACTAGATATCAACTTCCTCAACGAGGATCTCTAGTTCTTGAGGTAATAAGGATAGGGGAGACAATTATCAAACCGCAATTATTCTAGAT
The DNA here is from genome assembly GCA_028583015.1 of Wollemia nobilis. Taxonomy (NCBI): domain Eukaryota; kingdom Viridiplantae; phylum Streptophyta; class Pinopsida; order Araucariales; family Araucariaceae; genus Wollemia; species Wollemia nobilis. Next base: position 5,445,095 of record JAQPPZ010002068.1, read on the forward strand.
AGTGGGGAACGACCATCAAGCAAATTTATGGACAAAATCTTAGGATGATGTGCCTCCATTGTTTCAACATTTTTTCAGAATGGCAAGACATCATGGAACAACTCCATAGTCGAGGATGGATAAATATATCACACATAAAAATTATGGGGAAAGGAATTCAGAGGATAGAGTTTGAATTCCAATAAGTGATTGGCCAATTTTAGCAATAGAGGCTATCAAGGAGGCTATTCATTAAGTTCTTATAATTCAAAGATAGGCTAGGATGGGACCTACATTCTAACATTGTGTATACTACAACTTTAGGATACTCACTCACCATGGGAAAAATCCACTCATGGATGTATTTAATTAGTTGTGGCAACTTTTGATACGGCCTAAAGTGAGACTCTTTATGTGGCTTCTACTTCGCAAGAGGGTTCTTATAAGAGACTAGTTGATGAAATATGGTTTTTTTGGTCCGTTTAGATGTGAGCTCTATTGTGCAAAGAACGAAACTTGGGACCACATTTTTTGTTATCCCATGGCCATTCAATTATGGAAGTGATTGGAAACCTTTTTAGATATAAAAATCCTTCAATTCGCCTCCCTTGAGCAAGCATGGAGGACTTGGCCCAGGGCGAATTGGTAAGACCCAAAGGTCTTATTGTAAAATTATTAATAAATTAATGTAAATGTAATTGCAAGCCACTTAAAGGGGGCTCCCTTGTAATCGCTTTGTCGCTATAGGGGTCTCCCTCCTTGCCACTTATAGGGGGATCCCTCCTTAGAATCTATTATTCTTATTCTTCTTCTTGGATGATCTCCTAAAACTATCTACCCTAACCTTTATATCTATTCTAAGGTTAATGTGGAAGGATGTAACCTTTCATATGTGAATTATAATAAATAAATAATTAATTAATTAAATAATAGAATTGTGTTAGGATGGAGAATCCTAACATGCCATCCTCCCTAAAAGAAGCTTTGTCCTCAAAGCTAAGACTGAGGAAATTGTTGTTGAAATTGATGAAGCGCTTTCCAAGTAGCATTTGCACAAGTTCTTGCACAAGTTTAATGTCACTTCTCCGTAGGCAGGGATATCTTGAAGGTTGAATAGTTAGGGGTGGATTGCTAGGAAGAATAGTAGGATCATGACCATGGTAGGGAGGTAATCCTTGGGGTTCTTTAAATACTTTGGAGTGACGTGTCCAAAGTGATGGTATCTTGACCATATCTTCTTGTTGTTCCATTAGATATTGAATGGAGAATAAGTGTGCATTCACTTTTTTGCCTTGTTTGTGAATAGGTTTTTCCATGTGGTGAGAACTCACTATTTGTGAGGAATCGACGGGTAGTCCATTTAGAGTGTATGTTTGGTCATCAACTGTGAATTGCATCCATAAGTTTGCAAAATCCTAGAGTATTACCCCGAGCGTTTGCAACCATTGAGCCCCTAAAACAACATCACTTTCATTTAATGGAAGCACATATATGTCACTTTTCATGTGGTAGTTGCCGATGGTGAGCTTGATATTGTGACACTTCCCTTGACAGGTAATTTGTTCTCCAGTACCAATCACCACCTTAAAACTATGACAAGGTTGTATATAACAATTAGCCTTTTTCACCATGCGTGGGTCAATGAAATTATGAGTACTTCCTGAGTCAAGGAGCACCATAAGATTCTGATGTTTGAAGGACCCTTGAACTTTCATAGTGTTTGGAGGAGGAAAAATTGTGAGAGCATTGGAGGAAGTTTCGAGGATTTCTTCATTGTTGTGATCAGGTGCTTCAGTCACTTCTTGCACATCGACCTCATTGTCTTCATGGTTGTGATCAGGTGTTTTGGTCACTTCTTGCACATCTACGACAAGGATCAACTATATTCAATAAATACAATGTTTGTGTAGCGCATTTATGGTGGGGCCCAAATTGCTCATCATAATTATCGCAAAGGTCTTTCGCCCATCGTGCCTCCATTTCTTCTAGACTGAGGTACTTAACCAACAAGGGTTTTTTAGATTATGGGGTAGTGTGCATGACAGACAATTGTTCAATAGGTGGCTTCTTGTGGTGATGTTGAACCTTGAATTTATCTTCGACTAATAAGGCTAATCCATTGGCCTACATCATGGTGCGAGGATTGAACATCTCCACCTCCTTATTAATTTCTTTCTTTAATCCATTGACGAAGCATCTTATGAGAAATGATTCATCTAACCCTGAGATGCGATTGGCGATATCCTTGAACTAAGTTTTATATGCACACATTGATGTGATTTGACGTAGGTTGGTGAGATTAAGCGACAACAATAGGTTGGGGTCTTGAGATATTATTTCGATGGTCATTTGCGTAGTCGTTTGGCGAAAAGGTGTCACAAAAAGTGTTGAAAATCGTCACAAAAATCGTCGCAAAAAGTTGTCGACAACAGTTGCTAAAAATTCATCATCAAATTTTTGCAGCAAAAAGTCATCAACAAAATTTGCGCAAAAAGTCGTCAAAACTTGTCACAAATTTTGCTACAAAAATCGTCAAAAATTTGTCAAATGTTTGCAATAAAAATTGTCCAAAATTTGTTGTTAAAATTTTTTCTGAGCAAAATTTGGTGGTGTTTCAGCAGTGTGGGATTGCAACAGGTCACGACATAGGTGGTAGCAGGTTTTGATGCGAAGCACGAGATGGAAGTGAGGACGCAACACACGTGGCAGTAGGGTTTGATGTGGAGCACGAAATGAAAGCGAGGACATGTGAGATACTGACAAATAGGGCACTAATAGACTAAAGGAGTGGCATGAAGCACGAGGTAGACTAATAGACTACGATTGACACACTACAGGGGTGTGCGAAGGACGAGGATGTGGAGGGACAGGTTTCGACATGAACAAGGGCAAATGCTTAACGTAGATACGAAAGGCGGTCAGACGACACAATGGTTGGCGAACGTGAAAGACATAGGCATAACACGAGACTTGATACTATAGACAATGGGCAGACAAGGATCGGATGCACGAGGTTGGTAGACAGACTGGAGTACACGGAGCATGAATGTACAAAAATTACGACTACGAGTGGAGCAGGATTGAAGGCACAGATCACGAAGCAAAATTAACAAGGTATGGAGACGAGGCGGACGCACGGGAGGCAGAATCTATGTGGCCATCGGGGGTGGCCACAATATACCTATGGAGGCGATGTGTATTTAAACTACGCTGTTTTCACACCAACGATGTGGGACTAATTCCTAAGAGTAAAAATGAATTCCTCTTGTATGATAACCTTCGCGAGTAAATTGCACGTGGACTAAAATGATTCGTCGATTTTGGAGAGTGTTGATTGGTTTAAACCAAAACCTTAGGTAAAATTTTTAAATTATTTCTTGAACGCAAAGGTTTTGGACATTGTTGACAGAGGATATGCAGTTTTCTAGCTAGCAAAGGATCTCTGGTTGGATCGTCGCACAAGGTTCAAGGATCATCGTGCGAGGTTCACCATGTTATGTCATTTTGAGGATTTGCAATTTTTTGCTGGCGAAGGATCTGAACAGATGTAATGACACCACGTGTTGTAATAAAATTTAGGGTTGCTCCAAACCTTAGAAATGTATTTATGTTGTTATGTTCATTGTTTGCTTGTTATGATTGTCATTAATGGAAGTGAATCCTTAGGAAGGAAAGCTAAGAGAATGCTTTTGAATTTTTCTGAGCCTTCACCCATTGCAAACTTCTAGAATGTCACTTGTGCTTGCACGCTTTCTTGTAGATGGAAATTACTCTCTGAATACGTTTGTTGTCTTTAATTTTGTTAGAATTTAGTTTGTAATTTTCACCTAGTGTGGAAAGTTTTGAACTTCGTTGTATCTTGCCAAAGATAATTGTTCGAAATCACGCATTCGTCAATATTTCATGAATGACAATTGCGACTTCGTCTATCGTTGGTGATGTCTATAAGTGGTTTCGACGATCTCTGTGACATCACACTTTGAAGAAATTTACGTCCAAAAATCTATGCGTGTGGCGCTGCATTGCGTAAAAAAAAATTCCTCAGAGAACTCCTGATGGTTATCCGTGAACTCTCGACGACTATTGAATGATAGTCATTGTGAAGTTAGGGCATCCAAAATTCTCAGTTATTGTGTAAAGCAAAATATTGTCTACTAATGCCAGTTTGAAATAAAAACTTTTGTGCGATTTTTAGGAGCGTTTGCTCTGATACCGAATGGTAAGACCCCAAGGTCTTAATGTAAAATTATTAATAAATTAATGTAAATGTAATCACAGGCCACTCAAAGGGGTCTCCCTTGTAATCACTTTGTCGCTATAGGGGGCTCCCTCCTTGCCACTTATAGGGGGCTTTCTCCTTAGAATCTAAGATTCTTATTCTTCTTCTTGGATGATCGTCTAAAACTATTTACCCTAACCTTTATATCTCTTGTAAGGTTAGTGTGGAAGGACGTAACTTTTCATATGTGAATTATAAGAAATAAAATTATTAATTAAATAATATAATTGTGTTAGGATGGAGAATCGTAACACGAATAGATTGGACATCTCAATGAAACAAATGGCCTTGGTTAACATCTCTCTATTTCTTTGGAATATATGGAAATAAAGGAATAAACAGATTTTTAAAGCAACTCATCATAATGTCCAACATATTTGGAAAAAGACTACAACCAAAATCAAGGAAACTACCGTGCATACTTTGAAGCCCCCCTCCACGATATCTCAACAGTGGTACAATTTACTCTCTAGGCTTCAACTCCCTTTGGGTCAACGGAGATGCAGACACCCATAGAGTCCTCAACCTACTATTTTGAGGGATGGACCATGACAAGCCCCTCCATACATATGGGGAAGATCAACACTAATGGTGCACCAAGAGGTAATCCATGAAGGGCAAGCATGGGAGGCATATGAAGACTATTAGATGGTACTCATACCTTTATTTTTGTAGAGAATCTTGGTATCCTCCTTGACAATCTAGTTGAAGTGTGTGCTATTCTTTATGACCTTCAAGAAGCTGTAAAGGTTAGTTGGTTTTTAGTACACATTGAATCAAACTCACGAGTAACCATTAATCAACCAAAGATGGCCACCAGGACCTTGTCTTGGGATTGGAAGTTACAAACGGTGATTGACAAGATTCATACGCTTCAATCTAGGGTTCAAAAAAGTAGAGTTTCTTTATGCTCCCTGAGAACAAAATAAGATTACATATGTGGCAAATTGGGCTTTAGATTGCAAGGATCTGAATTATTATGGAGATCCTCCACGATGGTGGCCACAAAAAATTAGAGAATATCTCTATCGTATACTCCATATTGATGCCAACAACTCTAATTCCTATATGTAGTGTCTTAGAAGAATATCATAAATTCCTCTTATTTTGTATTTGCAGAATACATTTAAGACATAATTATTGCATTTTTTCTGTAAAATGCTGGATAAAAATCTTATTTGTATGATAAGACTAAGACTGACCATGTAACTTTCTTACTTTTTTTTTTACAATAAAAAAATCATAATTTTATTTCAAGAATGAAAGAAAATTACATTTCTTAGGTGCCTTGGCACAATCAGAAACCCAGGTAAAAACATATTACTAAGGATCAAATAGAAAATAATATTACAATCGAAATAGATAAGAGGAAAAAACCCCATATTCCAATACAAAAAAGGGAATCATCCTTACAGAACAATACATTGTCATCGAAATAACCTCCATGTTCATAACCAAATATCGCACTAAACAGATAAGAAAGTAATAAATAAGGAGCAATTAAAAATTACCATAATGCTAAACTTTCTTACTTATTTAAAAGTAATACAAAATTCTTAACAAAAAAAATCTATTAATACATCAATATTAAACATTATTATATAATAATGATTAATACTTATAAACTTGGAGACATTTATATTTATTAAGTAGAGAAGGAAAAAAAAGTGATTTAAATTTTATGTGATACTTTTAATTTTATTTTTTATAAAAGTAAATTTTTAAACAAACTTTAAGTTAGTAAATTATATTTATAGAATAATGATTTGACAAGGTTTTACTTGGAGAATGTCTACCTCCTGTGTTCAGTTGTTAAAGATGAAAAGATGTTACAAATTTTTCTGAAAGAAAAAAAAAAAAGAAAAAATCTCCTCATGTAGAAGAGTTGGAGAACAAGTGGATAGTTACCCGAAGAGTTGGAGAGCAAGTGGGTAGTTAAAACTCTCCTCTTAAAATTAAGAGGTTCCAGATTCAAATCTCTTCTTTCCATATGCTATGTATAAAAAATTATAAAGGAAAAAGGAAAAAAAAGAAAAAGATAATGAGATTTGAGATTTTTGATGAAGTGGGGACAGATGTGTGACTACGTGAAAGGTTCTGTTCTCGTATATTAACATTTAAAAAAAAAATTATATTTACAAATGACGTTTTTTTCTTCTGGCGCTAAAATACAAACGAAACAATCAAATCACCGGAGATAAAATAAATCCCGCCACGGATGGAACGACTGCCCTATAAAATAAATCCCGCCACGGATGGAACGACCGCCCTTTAAACCCCAGGAAAATTTGATTCAAACTCGCAATCAGAAGAAACCCTGCTGCAAACATGCTGCGGGGCAGAGAAACCCTCGTTCGAATGGTTGGCAAGCGTCGCAAGATCGAATCTCACGACGTTCTGCTCAACCAGATTCTCAACGAGGTGCTCAAATACTGTTCTATATTTTCCTGTTTCCTTTTACATATCGTGTAGGACGAACAATTATTATTTCTAAGTATTATATTTGAGTAATTTCGCCTCAAGTTGAGCGCGCTTCAGGTCAAATCAAATGTATTTTGTCTGGAAGAGTGTGTGTATTTATTTATTTAAAAAATAAGACAAAAATTGAGTAATATGTATCGGAGATTGCGGTTCTAAATTGACTTTCAATGGAGTTTTTCTGGGATTGTCATTTTAACGTGGAATTAATTGTTATTGTTATTGTTATGAAGATTGCAAATGACTCTGGTGCATAGAGCTTCTCTGGACTAGTTGTTAAATTAGGACTAAATCTGTTTGGCATGAATTTACGCGTTTATGCTGTGTATTTTTAAAATCAAGATTTTAATTAGAGAAATCCGATTTTTGAATTTATTTGTTATTTTTTTTTTCTTCCTCTGTTCGATTCGTATGAATTCATCCTGTCGTTGTATTACTGCGCGTAAAGGCAAATTTAGTGGTTAATACTTAGTTTTGGCCATGGGTTTTACAAAAAGGAATAAAGTTCTTCTCATTTCTACGCAATTAAACTATGTTATTCGATTTTACATTTTTTTTTTCTTTTTCAAAATAACTTTATAAAAGGATATACAACAATAAAAGAAAAGTAAGAAAATTTTGCCTCCAGCAAAGATCTACTGGTGTTTCTAAGCTTCCTTAAATCAATACCGTTACAAGATATCCTTAAAAATGCACTGGAAAATAATCAATAATTCAGGTTTACGCAATTGCAGGTTGTTATTCTTATCAGGTCCCTTTAAATTCCTTGAATTTTGAAGACATCGTATGGAAGTCGCAAATCAGGTGATTTAGACTCTAATTTTATGATAAAAATTTCCAGATTTCCACGGTGACGTAGCCAATGCCAAGATCTACAACCCTGGGCAATCCAAACAGGCACATTGCGACCAGAAGACTCGTCTACAATTACCTGGAGATTGTTATTGCTCCTCTCGAAATGTACTTATTTCTGGCGTCAATTACTTTTTGGCTTGATAGAGATTTATCTATCCGGTCAGGTTCCTTAATCCTATATATATCCATGAACTAGAGCCTAACATACTTCTACAGTCCAAATATAGAGAAAGCGAGGACCATGAAAGCAGGGATCTTTAACCAGTCTTCTTATAGATATGTGGATATTCACATGACACTGCTTCTATATATATTTTTTTAAATCACAATTCTCATGAGGGCAGAGACCATGAAACTTTAGCATGATTTTAGATGTTGCGATAGGGGGTTATCTCTTCTGTTAGAATTGCTAGAGATTTGCACTTGGTCTTCTCTGCTTTTACATAACTCTGTAAACATAGCTGTTAAGGTTGCTGGGATTAAATATACTGAACATGGTTGGCTGTAGTAAAATTTTTCCATCTGACTTGAGTCATGTTTTTGTTGTTTAGGTTAAAGTTGCATGTTTTTTTGAATGTGTTTGTGAATTTTAAGAACATATTATTTAACTCCAGACAAAAATCTATTTATAAGCAAGTCATAATCAAGACAATAATGGACTAGTGAAGGGCCATTTCTAAAAAAAAAAACTTTAGCTGTCTGTTATTCTATAGTCTCACGTGAAGCAAAACAGTTAAGGGCAGCTTCTCATAGATTATAAAGTAATTTGATCCAATTTTCTTAAGTTCATTTCCCATTGATCGATACGTAGAGGTAACTTTTTGGAAATAATGTTAGAGGTAAGCAATACAATGAAAGTTGATGCTAATCATAACTGTCTCTTTGAAGCGGCCGTGTTCTAAAGAAAAAGGGCAAAAGTGGATAGGCAACCGAATCCTTTTGTCATTCTGTAAATCATCCAGAAATGTGACATAATAAATCTAGTTATGTTGGTCAATATTTTTTTTCAACGAGTTTACATCACAAGTTTTTATGAGGGGTCTTGGTCCCCTCATACTGAGTGGGGTTTGAACCTTGAACCTCTCAAAGAGAGGTCAAAGCCCTTACCACTGCAGTAAGCTTGCAGCTTATGTTGGTCAATATTTTGGTATCTATGAATCAATCAAATTTATTTTGATTTTCTGTGACTCAAACTTCACTTAATATTGCCAATCAGAAAGTGCATTTTAAAGTTTAACAGTAATTGAAGAAAATAAATATATTCAGACAAGAAAAACAGCCACATCTTTTTTGGAAGAACCTTGAAGTGCCTTGCTAGGAACCTTTGAAAAAGGAGATTGCTCATAACGAGTTAAACCCATTGTAGGCATGTATGTTTTCTGATTGAAAAAGGAAAAGTGTTTCTGGAAATGTAAGATATAAATTATAATACATCATTTAAATAACCTTTATGCAGAATTGAATTTGAACATATGTCCAATGGGGACATGTCCCCTACCTTCGGTACCCAGGGATACATATCCCTCTGTCCTCTCTAGTGGGTAAGCGTCTTCATCATTTGCTGTTCAATAAATGTTCTTCTTAGTCATGCACTTCCAACTGCAGTATTTAATTTCTCGTTGTCCATGTATTTGCTACAAATGGGTATTGATGCTGCTTAACCATGCATAATTTGTAGTAAAAATGAATGTGCTTATACAATCGTAGTTTTTTCTGTGGGGTACAGCCGCCACCTTTTCACAAGATTTGGGGGGAACTTCCATGCACCCCCTTTTCATATTCTTGTGTTTCCTTTACCCCTCCCCCAAAAGGGGACTTGGTGGAACTTGAACATCCAAAAATATGAATAGAAAAGTTACACCTTTTTTGGCCACTAAAGAGTTGCCTTACTTTAAGATAATGTAAAGTGAGTTCCAATGTTCCACATTTTCTGGCTGACATGTATGAATGAAACAAGTTGAAGTATTTTTCCCTCCATTATGCCATCAGTTCCTGCGATTCGTTTATGTAAAGCCTGATGTTTGTAACAATACTCATATAAATACTGTCAAGTCCAGCTTCCTTAGTCTTGACATAATTTCTTGATCCATATTTACCAACTACTGGGAACTAGACCATAAATGAAATTAACCTAACATAAAATAATATGGGATGTACCATTCTTGTAAATTGTTGTGATCTGTATTATATACAATTAATCATGAGGAATAAAGACTGGAAGCATTTAGTTGTCCTTTTTTCAGCATAATTCATACTTGAAGTTTGTTTGGTAGATGCAGTTTTTTAAAAAGTTGTGGCTTTTATAACACTTTATACATGAAGAACTTGGATTAAGGTTTTCAAAGGTTGCATTAAGGGTCACATTAGCAGTTGTCAAGAAAGCTCTGTTTGATTTGATGTCAGTTTTGCTGTTCCTAATTGACATTGATGTAATGCTCTGTCATGTGTGGTTGCTTTTGGTCTAGAGCTTAATGGATGATAATAACTAACCAGTTCTTGCAGATACAACTTCAATAGGGTTGATCACTTTACACATAGTAGATATTTTGGGCTTGGGTTTTTGCAACCTCAGAGGAGTCTTAAGCTGCCAGTGAGAACCTTCTTAAAACCCTGGTCAAAATATCTGACATTTTTTCTGAATTTGCAGGCTCAGGCAACTCAGAACCATGTAGCTTCTGGTCAGGCAGACATCGATTTGAATCCAGAAACTATTACATATGTAAAAGATGATATTAAACGTAGCACAATGGTTTCATTTTCAGCTGGCAAGTTCAAAGAAGACATTATTGCTAATGACGATGTTAAGGTGTCGAAGTGGAAAACTGATGATAATGACTTGGTTCCATGTCCTGTTTGTGGAAAGAGTATACAAGGCACAGACATAATAATTAATGAACATCTTGGTATGGTATTTATTGCCCAATCATGCAAATGTTGCTTTACTGGATTCAGTATTGCCTAAATTCATTTGTACTCTTTAGCATCATGACCATGTTCAGCTTTAGCATCTCAAGATGACAGAGGCCTTTAGTATTTATTATATGTGCATTTGTTAATGTTATTTCTAGATTGGCATAGAAGGCCAAACAACTTGACTCTATTGGATCTGATTCATGTGCTGCTTTTTGGAAGTTATTATTGACTAATCCCTGCACCTAACCTATGTCATTTTTTTCTTTAACGTGTTATATGGGATTGAAACAGGCCCCACCCGTATTACATCATGACCACATAGTGGTATTACAACAACTTGGCAAGATTTGAACCTTGGTGTCCTCTTTGAAAGTCGAGGAATCTAACCGTTTGAGCTAGTGCCATTCAATACCTAACCTATGTCATTGCTACAAATGCAATTCTAATTTTAAAAAAGTTTTGAATTCATTTAAGCTGGAAAGGAATGAAAATATGCCATAGCAATATGATGCAAAGATGTTTTCTTAGATGTCATTCATAGCATAGTAGAGAAACTCGGACTTGGTGCGGACTTGGCAAGTCCAATTTTTGAATCGGACTTGGGCTTGGCAAAAAAAAGGGAAGAAAATGCAATTTTTCATTGGAAAAAAGTTTTTTTTTTTCATGCATATCACAATTAATTAGTATTATACAAATCCAAAATAATATTGTAAGTGATACAACCTTAAACTAAGCATGAAAGTGACAAATTACACATCAATGTAACTGTTGGTTGGCTGTTAGATTCAGTCTTGGAGCATCTGCAAGTCCTTTTGTTGTCGTTTAAGGCGTTGTTTATTTGTAATTATTTTCTTCTGACGAATGTGTAGTGTTTGCTAATATTTCATATTGAGTTAGAGTCTAGATAAAGTACATAAGGCTGGTACATATCCCTTCTAATTTCCATGGTTCTCAAAGTGTGGCTGTACTAGGGGATGCCTTCCATAGACAAATTGTTATATATGGGCTAGTGGCTACAGTTAGAAAATCCTTCAAGTCATGTTATCTCCCATTCTGGTTTTCTGGCCATACACAGGTGCAATGCTCAAACCAACACTAAATATGGTTGATACTATTTTCTAGCAGAGTATGGATAGTATTTATCCTTCAAAGGGTATAACTACATATCACAATTATTAGTCGACTTGTCTTCCTTAGAAAGAAACCTCAAGGACATTTTGTGCTTCTTCAAATAGCCTCTTGCTATTTTATGTGCATCTTATAAATCTCATTGGGGTTGTGAGAGGGCCTAAGCATTGTATTGTTCCAATCTTTCATGTCTAATTTTGGATGCCTTTGAGTTGCCTCAAACATGGTGAATGTTTTCTCTATTGGTTAGGATTTTGGAAGTATTTGTTTGTACATTGACAAGTTAGAAGAATGGATAAACAAATTTGGGGGAGAGGGTGTGCACTTAGCCAAATATGTGGTAAAACTCCTCATGTATGCAGATGATGTAATTCTTGTGGCTAAAACAGCGAAATATTTAGAAGATCACCTTCAAGCTCTAGAACTCTTTTGTAAAGAAGTTGGGATGCAGGTGAACATGAGCAAAACAAAAATTATGATTTTTTCAGCAAAAAAGAAGAAGCAACAACTTGAATTTCAGTTTGTAGGAGAACCGCTTGAGGTAGTAGTAGAATACAAATACCTGGGCATAGACTTTCATGACAAACTTAATTGGAATACATGTAGGATGAAAAGAACTCAAAGTGGTTGGAGAACACTATATGCACTTCAAAACAGGTGTAGGAATGCCGAGTTGTGGGACTGGAAGACCACCAAGGTCTTATTTGGCCTACTTGTTACACCGGTTTTGTTGTATGGTTGCGAGGTGTGGGCTAGTGGCACAACAAATGCAAAATGGAGGTAAATAGAAAGGATTCAAAAATATCTAATCACAAATTTTTTCAAAATTAAGGCCACAACCCCTTATGAAATTATTCTAGCTGAAACTGGAATGTTCCCTTTAGAAGCAATTGCTATGACCAAGTTGTTATGTTACTTGAAAAAAACAGAAAACATGAAAGATGATAGATGGCCTAGGGCAGCTAGGGACGAAGAGTTGCATAGGCGAAAGAATACATGGATGAAACAAAATCAGAAATGGATGAAACGCTGGGAAATCAACATAAATGAATGCCCAAATATCAACAAAGACATAAAAAATTATGTGAATGAAAAGTTCAAAAGTGGAATGTGGAAAAATGCAAGCAGGAAAAGACAATATTATATTGCAAATTTTAACCCAACGTATGACCACAAGGAAAAAGCGTATATAGGCGCTGAAATCAAGTGGAAGGAAAAAATCCTCATTGCTAAGATAAGGACTAGCTCTCATAGGCTTAGATGTGAAACAGGGAGATGGACAACGCCCAAAGAACAATGGGAAGAAAGGATATGTATTCTATGCAGCACAGGGGTAGTAGAGACAGAGGAACACTTCATCTATAAATGCCCGAGTTTTTCAGATATTCGTGACAAATACAAAGAAACACTTGGGAACGGGTTTATGGCAGGTTTATTTGAAGACAGTAAAATAAAAAAAGTTGGAGAATTGCTACCCAAATCAGCAGGAGAAGGAACAACCTTCTCAAAGATATTAAGGATCATATGGTATGATTTGAGTAATTGTACTTCCATATTTGAGGTCCCATAGACCATATTTGGGTCTCGCGGACGTAATTAAAATCTTTCATTTCATTAAATGAATGTTCTAGAGAGTGTATATTATAGGGAAGTGCAAAGAAATTTTGTTGTTGATTATTGAAAGTGTTACACTTTGCATGGGGTGGGACATATTGCCATGGAACTCAATACAAGATTGATTTAGATTCTTCTTAATGTTGTCTACCCTTGTTGAGAAATGTAGCTTGGATAGGAACTTCTTGCACAGGCTTCAGTATGAACGTGTTAGAAGTGGTTCGAGATATTTCAAATTCTATTTTGAAATTCACTTAAGTGATTTACTATTAAGTTCACTTAAGTGATTCTATTTTGTAATTCACTTAAGTGATTCTATTTTGAAACTAACTTAAGTGATTTTCTTTTTTTAACCTTACATCTCAAGATGAGATGAGATCTAATCTTAGGGTTATCTTTTTCAAAGATAAAAGGAGAATGTCAAGAGTGTTTAAACACACAGAAAAGAAGAGAAGGAGAATAGATTGCCGAAGGAAAATTGCAAGCGTAGGAGGAGAAGAACAATGAAATTGTTGGCCAAAAAGGCAGCAAGAGAGCAAGGTGTCTTGTTGTAGCTTTAGCCTTCAAAAATATATTTAAGTTCCATTGTTCACGCTGTTTATTTTTCCAACCATCTGTGTGACTGTTGCATGTCTAGATAAATTAATTTCAGGTCTGATTTATTTTAAAATAACATACGACAGTTATCTAGGGCTGGAAAATTTACAACCCCTTTGGTCTCAACTTCCATTGTTAATCTTCTTTGACCTTATCCCTGTACTCTGCTGACTAGTTTTTATTTTCCTTTTGTCTCTGGTCCTTTGTAATCAGGTGGGCCTTGTGGCATTAGCCTTCCTTTTGGTTCTTGTTTTTTTACCTCGACTATAACTGTTGGGTGGCTGTTAGATTCTTGAAAATTAAAAAAAATTGGGTTTAGGATGCAAATGAGTGTTTTTTTGGTCTGATTTCACCTTTTCTCTTCTCTCTCTGCAAGTAGAAACAACAAAAATGAGGTCAATTTTTATTTTATTTTATTTTATTTTTTGAATTTACATGGCGGAATCGATAGCCGCCATAAATCCGGGTAGGCTGTTCGGCTTTTATGGCCGCCACAGTATTCTACATTGTCCATCCCGGAAGCCGCCACACAGTTCTTCGTGTAGTCCACCCCTATAACCACCATGCCACAATCATTTTAAACCTTTTACACCATTGAAAGCATTAGGAAAGGGACAAGCGTTCAGTTTGGCGAGGCTCGAGATTTGAACCTTGGACCTTCGCCCCCTTATGGGGTTTGGTTGAACCAATTGGTCTACACCTTGGACCTAAAATGAGGTCAATTTAGAAAATAAATATTTGATGCCGTTTTTTTTGTGTTTTTGCCGTCGCAACCGAGTTTTTTTCTTGGACTTGCGAGTTAAAAAAAAACTTGCGAGTCCAAGTAAAAAAAAAAAACTCCGTGAGTCCAAAAAAACTTGTTGAGCCAAGTCAAAAAAAACTTGGGAGGGCTGACTTGGGCATGAACTTGGCAAGTTTTTTAAAAACTTGTTTGAGTTTGGTAACTATGATTCGTAGTGTTATTATGTTTTTGATGTGAGAAGTCATAATGGCATTGACTCTACTTGGAGTCTAGCAAGTACTTTTGAACTAGAGTGGTGCTTTAGTGGGGGTTAAGTGTTCACCAACTATTGTATTTTGTAATAGGAAATTTGATGTGTCATGTTGTAAATTGGTTTATTGGCCAAACCAGTCACCAATGAACTTGGATGGCCATCAAATATTTCCTATGCATTTATTTTCTTGGATGCAAATGAAAGGTAGAAGTATTACCTGAAATTTCATTATAAGTTGTTCTTGAGCTCCACGTAGACATTATGTTCCGAAAGCTGTGCATTGAATTATATGATTTCATTTGAGAATTGAAATCAAAACCTCCATGTTAACTAATGCAAGAGAGCCTCTTGACATAATTTTTTGATGCCAAGTCATCTCCGTGTCATCAATCTAGTTGGCATAAAAAATTTAGGAGTTTTACATTGGAGTGAATATTCTGCTATCACTGAGCGATAGCATATAATATATCATCACAAAACTCTTACTGCATTTGTTATCTTTGCAATTTTCACATAACTTGATTTTGCCATTCCAAATCACATGTTGATACGACTATTGACCACCCAAACCAGGCCAGTTGAGTAAATTTTATTTATTAACAGAATCCCTTGGGCTATGCTCTTGGAAAGCTTTGAATGCAAATGAAATGTATCTGATATGTTCTCTCCAGTGTTACACAGGGATGTGTCCACCTGTCCTCCTTGTTCCTAGAACAAGGGGATGACAATGGGGATGTTTCTTTGCAGTCCCCCTTTGGGGGATGGTGGGCAGGCTGTCCCCGGGATGCCACCAGCCTGCAGGGGCCGTCCCCGGGACGTCTCCTGTGAGGGGATGTTCCTAGGGACTCTTGGGGGACGCTTAGGCATTCCTCGACCGTCCCTAGAGATGCCCAGTCGTCTCCCATGGCTGGGTGTCTCCTCACTGAATAAAAAAAATGCATTCTTTTAAAAAAAAAAATGGGGGATGGTTCCCCTATAGTTGCAGGCACACTATACTGAAAACTGAGGTTCAGATAGACTCTTTTCTGATCTTGTCTCATTGCATAGAGACATGTATTTGGCTGTAGTATGTACTATAGGTGTACTATCTTTGATATGTATGTGTTCTGCATTATGTCATTTTATAGGGATATATGTTCGACCCTCTTCAGAACGGATTTTGTAACTTTATCTTCTTTGGAACATTATATCTGGCTCCATGAAATTCCTTTCCTTTTTTTCCCTCAACCTCCGCTAATTCTCATTATTCAGTCAATATGGTAATTGATAGATGCATCTTATGCTTCCATTAAATCCCATCTTATTTGGTGGTTTATACTTTAGATATTTAAATAGATGTGCAAAAGTTTTGTTAAAAACCTCAATATACTTTTGTATAAAGTACCAAAATATCTTATAAACTTTCCTTCTAATCTGAGGCAACACTGAAAGTGATGTCCCTGCTATTTCATGGGATAGAACATACTAGTAATGCATCCCTGTCTGTGTCTCAGCAGTACACTTGCTACTTACATAAAATCAGTCCTTCCTCAATCCTTAGAAGACTTTTAATCATGCATTGCTGTAAGCAAAGGCCTTACAGGTTTAGCCAAAAGGACTTGTGGATCTTATACCCTCTCAGTAGTGTACTTGATATGAATGTTTTGAGACATGGGATTACATAATTCTACCGTTCAATCACACAACTTTTTTTTTCAATTGGTTATACGAGATTGAAATGGGCCCCACTCGTATTACATCATCACCATATAGTGGTATTACAACAAAGCTTTGATATTATTCATATATCAATTGGCAAGATTTGAACCTTGGTCTCCTCCTTAATTTTTTTTTTCCAATTGGTTATACGGGATTGAAATGGGCCCCACTCGTATTACATCATCACCATATAGTGGTATTACAACAAAGCTTGGATATTATTCATATATCAATTGGCAATATTTGAACCTTGGTCTCCTCCTTAAATGTTGAGGAATCTAACCGGTTGAGCTAATGCCACTTGATTCATTCACACAACTTATAGTACTCATACAAATCAAATTTTTCCCATTCTCATAACATAAGCTATCAAGAGTCACAAGTCAAAAAGGAAAACATGGTCTCAAGCATACTGTCACTTTTCAGGTAAGACAATCACACTACTTCTAGCACTTATACAAACCAACTTTTCTCTATTCTCATAATGTAAACAATCAAGAGTTACAGGGCTTAAAGGAAAATACAATCTCAGGCATACAATCACTTATTGGGTAACCCTATTTTCATGTACACAAGGCAGCATTGTTTAGCATACCTCTGCCATGATGAACAGATTAAATGAATAGCAGCCTTGACATTCATGTTAAATCATATTGGAAGCAACTGTTATGTAGGGTGGATACTTCACCAAATCAAGTTATGAGTCTGAAGTAGCAGGATATGACTTTACCACTGGCTACCTTTTTTGGAAGCAAATATTAAGTTGGGTGGATACTTCACCAAATCAAGTTATGAGTCTGGAGTAGCAGCTTATGATTTTACCATTGGCTGCCTTTTCTTCTGAAAATTCTGCTTGTATGCAAAAATATCTGTATTTATTCTAACTGTAAAACTTGGCCTGAAGCTTGGCTGGAACTTGCTACTTGCAACTTCTGTCAACCCTTATTGCTGTGAAATGGGGTAAAGATAGGTCAAAGTCCCAAATCTCATAACTACTAACTTGCTTCTGCTTCACAACCTATAATCATTATTATTTAATGCTTGAATGTCATCAGATCCCAGAATGTGTGTGCAATTGGGTGCATATTTAACATGTGACTTGTCCATTCTTACTATTTAGTATTTTTGTTGTGTAAATTATTCTAAATTTCTAAAATTTTTAATACTATTATACTATTAAAATTGGCTTGCTGTTCCCTGCCATCCCCAAAACCCATCCCCTGGTCCCCCGTCCTTGATACTTGTGTAACCTTGGTTCTCTCTAATTCTGCTGTTTTCAGTTGCTTTAGTGCTTGTTTTCTGTCCCCACAACGCCCTCAAGGACATAATCACTTGAAAACCCAAACAAGATCACTTGCGAGGACAATTCAAAACATGTTAAAAGTTTTCTCAAAGTAATTTGTTACCATTATCAAATTGAAAGCACAAATGCAAAGTTTTTAAAATATGAACTGTTTACTTTAGGAAGTTTGTCAAATACAATATCTGAAAACCAATAGATCCCGTCTTCATCCACATGGTTTGTGCAATTGTTGTTTATCACTGAGATTGAAAACACAAATGCAAACCTTTTAAATGTGAACTTTTTACTCTGGGGAGTTTGCCACAGAAATCAGATAGGGTCAGGTACAATACCTATAAACTATTAGATCCCAACCCATCCACATGGTTTGTGGAGTTGTCGTTTATTGCTGAGATGGAGTAGTCATCTACAACACTGACCCAGAATAACCTGATGGGCATGCCCCCTATGTTAAGTGGTCTTCAGGTTAACGCGGCTTGTGAGGTAAAGGGGTTGGTGTTTAGTGAATCGAATCATTAGATGGTGGTATAACAAGTTGGTTTTCTTCTTGTCTTGATACTGTAGTAGGATTATTTTAAACTATAGTGAATGAGAGGCATACCTAATAATTAGTGGGCTTGTTTACATAGCAAAAAATATCCAAATTATAATGTAAATGTCTAAGCATTGAAAATGGCTAAAACTAAAGTGCTACATTTTGGAGCACTGCAATAACTGATGTAAACCATTCAAACCACAATGTAGGTTAATACTAGAGAAAATTGTAATTTTATAGCTTAGGTGTGACAAATATCCAACTCTCATCATGCCCTTTGTCAGAAGGGTTTTTATCAGATATTTTCAAATGGCAGGCTAGATGATACCTTATAATCTGGAGGCTCAATTTTACAGAATGAGGACATATAGAGGAAATTCTTAGAAATCCTTAACCTGTTCATAAGATTGGGGATAGTTTAAAAAAAGTCCAAATAAGGAGATAGAGAATTAACTTGCATTAAAACACTACCCCCCTTCCCACCTTTTGTTGAGTCCTTATGGACAACAATGCAAGTGATGTGAAAGGCCAATTTCCATTCTATTTCAATGCAGTAAAATGTTCTCAAGGAAAACCTTTCTGAGGTATGCTAGCCATAGAACTGGCTTCTGTTGGTTGGAGAAAGAATTTCAATTATTTCTGTTGTGATTCTCTCAATCCGAGGGTGAAATATTGAAAATAGTCCCAATCTGTACTTATCTATTCTTCTTGTAATAGAGTTCTCAGGGTCATAATAATGTATCTTGCTTCAAGAAGTTAAATCAAAAGAAACCTTGGAGTTCTGGATGATGCTATAAATTCTTTTAGTTTCAATTATAATTGATACAAGGAATGGAGAATGCTTAGTTTTTTTTTCAACCATTTTATGTAATATCATACTGTCAAATAAGAATGCAAATGCCATTGAAAAAAATTGCCATGCAAAGTAACAAAGAAGTGTAGAAGGATAGAATTGCCAAGTGTCTGGTGCATGATGAGAAAGTAGTTTAAATGAAAATTATATTTAAGTCATCATTTACAAGGAAAGATAATCTCAAAAACTTAACCGTCAGGGATTATTCTTAAAAATTCACATCATGTAGTTAAATGTTGCCTCCATCGCCTCCATTTTGAACCTCTGGTAATGGCAGAATGCACAAGTATTTCATAAATTATTTTTAATATTTCTAACATTCAGAAAGTTCAACATTGTAGAAATATTACTAGCATGTTGTACATACAACTGTCAGCCAATCCACACAAGATTGTCTAATTTATGATTAATTTTTAAATTGCAAAGACTAGCCATATGAACTTTTGGAAAATTCGAAGTAGCAAATTTTGTTCATGAACTAGAATATTCTAAATCCTGAGGAGCTGTCTCAAAGTAATCTCACTTGTTACGGCATTGATTTGACTACAGTATCTGGACAACGAATGCTTTATACATACATACATACATACACATATATGTATGTATGTACATATACAATGCATGTGTGTTGTGTGTGCATAAAGAATATAGTGTCTTAAATAGACTTCGGTGTTTAATATTGTGTCTTCCATGGTCATTTTTTTTTCTTGCATGTGCTTTGACATAGTTACTACTTATTGCTTTATACTGAAATTGTGTGAGCTTTTTTCTATATCATTGTTTATGTTTTGATTTGCTTCTTATCTTATCTAAGTGTGTGCTTTCTATGATAAATGCTATATTGCATGTACTATAAGGACTGTGTACCTTGGTTGGACTGATCTTTGTATGTTCTGGTGTGCAATTTCTTTCCTTGTTGTAGATATCTGCCTCACAAGAGGATCCCAACGAAAACTTACTCAGAGCACGCTACTGCAGTTCAATGTTGGATCAAGAGCCGAACAGAATATTGGTGCAGGGAAGGTGCCACTTGAAAGAAAGGACATCAAGCAACAAAATATGGATAAACAACATGTAGCTAGTCCTATTACAAAAACATCAAGCCATGTTCAAAATAAAACTTCTTGTTTGAATGGGAGTAGTAGAAAATTTGATCCAGAAATTCAATCTCAAGAGAAGTATAACCCTTTAAATACATTGGTGGGAGTTAATTTAGATAAGACAGAGGAATTGATATCTGGTGTTGAGGAATTTAATAGCAAAGATTCTATGGAAATCTTATCTTCCCTTAGTAAGGAGGATGTAGAGCACATAGATACTTTGTCAAACCACCAAATAGAAGCATATTCCGCTAGAGATTTGAGGGGACTTAAAAAAGCTGTAGAGAGTGAAAAATCTGTGGGTAAATGTAGGAAATTTGATGAATCTCTGGACACGAATCATAGATGTGACAGGCCTTTTGAGGATGGTATATTGGATAATGTGATAGCTACTGGAAATGAAGAGCACACGGGTACTTTATCAAACCACCAAATATAAGCATATTCCCTTACATATTTTTAGGGAAGTTGAAAGAGCTGTAGAGAGTGAGAAAGCTGTGGGTAAATGTAGGAAATTTGATGAATCTTTGGCCATGAATCGTAGATGTGACAGGCATTTTGAGGGTGGTGGATTGGATAATGTGATATCTAGTGTAAATGAAGAAGAGAATGCTTATGCCTCAAGAGATGGCTTAAGTGATCTCAGTTCTTCCCTTTCAAACCTGGTTACCAGTTTCAAAGGTAATCAAGATGGGGGATGTAAGGAACATATAAATGTAGAAAGTATTCCTAAAAATTCATTATTGGGAGTCTTAGAGACATTCATTGTCGGCCGGAAGTTCAATCAAGAAACCAAGGTTGAGCAAGAAGCAAGTATTTCAGTCATGAGAGATTTGCAGAATCCAAAGGATAAAAATGCCATCAAGGTTTTCTCTTCTTCAGTTTTCTAGATTTGTTTGAATATCACATATGAACATTTCATTTATATTTTGACAAAATTTCCTGTTGTTTTGCTGTACTTTTTCTAGGTGATTTATTCAGGTTCTGAATGTGAACCTGTACTTGGCCATCTTCCACGAGAGTTGGCTCTTCATCTTTCTCCTCTTCTTGATAATGGGAGCATACAAATTCAGGTAGGCTGCAGCTTCAATATAGATTGAAAGAAAAAATATAGTTCTTTCTTACAGCATTTTTAATTTATGATTAAAATGCAGTGAGTTTGGGAACAAAGATTGCTTTCTACATGAGGTGTATTCTTTTCTTTGTGTCAGAAAAGAATGCGCTGCAAGTCCCAAGTCCATTAGGTAATGTAACATGTTATATTTGTAAAAATCCTTTCATGAATGTTTCGGACTATATTACATCTGGGCGCTATGCTTTGATGCTTATTTTTATATTCAACTGTGTATTGGAGTTAATACTGCATAGCATGTGTCGAGCCATTTTCCATTATGCTGGTTAAGAGTATGAGAGGCATTTTATTTTGATTCTTTAAGTTCAGTTATAGTACTAAATATTGTGATGGAAGATATGGTTTTGCAGGGAGTCATTACAAATATTCCAGACAATGCTTTTGCTCCAGTTCCTATAAGACTCTTTGTTCAGAAGACAGAGATCGATGGTCAAGAAGACTTTGAAAAGAGAAATCTGCTAAAATCTGCCTGGCTGCAAGCTGTTCATGCAGTTAAATTGTTGAATAGTTTTCCATCAGATAATCCTAAGTATCAGAGAAATTTTAAAATAATTATTCAAACTGTGCTGGAACATCATTCTTACCTGTTCACTGATGAGGAGAAGACTTTATTAGGTATCTGTTTATTCTTGAAGGTCTTACAAACTAGTTTGTTGAACATGTTTGAAATGCTGGAATTGTTCATAATTCAAGTCATTTTCTTGCCCAGGGTCTTTTGAGTCCTTGTCAGGTGATAGCCAAAGGCTTTTTATTCGGCTCTATCAACGGAAAGGTTGTTTCCTCACTTGCCACAAGTTTCACCTAATGATTAAAACACAGTGTTTTAGATAACTGTTAGTTATTCTGCCAAATTTTCTGTGGAGATCCTTGTTGAGAAAATCGGCAAAAAATCAGGAGACTCCCGATTTTTGCCGATTTTTTGAAATGGCGATGCAAGCGTCAAAGAATTGGCGATGTGCCGATTCTTTTCCGATTTTTTGCTGATTTTTTGAAAAAATCAGCAACTGATTTAGGGTTTTTTTTATGCAAGCCCATTTTAAGGTTTAAAGTTTAAACCCTAAATCCGAAACCCCAGTTTAGGGTTTCGTTTTTTTTTTCTTCGTCTTTTAAAGTAAATATTGCTGTTTGATAACTATGTATGCAAGCCCATTTTTCAGCTGTTAATGTTTGAAACTTTGAAGTTTAAAGGGTTTAGGTTTAGGGTTTTTTTTTTTTTCCTCATCTTTTTGAGTAAATAAGTAAATATTGCCTGCTTGGTAACTATGTTGCGAGCCCATTTTTCAGCTGTTAGTGTTTGAATTTTAAACTTTGAACTTTGAACTTGAATTTTAAACCCTAAACCCTATTTTAGGCCCTAAGGTTTTGGGTTTAGGGTTTTTTTTCCTCTTTTGAAGCAAATATTGCTGCCTGATAACTCTGTATGCAAGCCCATTTTTCAGCTGTCAATGTTTCAATTTTGAATCCTAAATCCTAGCCTTTTGGTTTAGGGTTTAGGTTTATTTTCTTTTTTTTCAAGTGATTGTAACTTTGTTGTTACTTATTTCCACGTGTAGGCATATAAAAAATGAAACATTTTTTTCCTTGTTGTTACTTGTAATTTTGTATCTTTTCATATTGTAAGCAATACAAGATGTGTTTTGTCACTTTCATGTGTACTTAAAGCTTGAGCCTTGTATGATGTTTTGATATGAAATATTGCTTTTATTGCAATATTTGATTTGCATAATGTTAATTCATTGTAATCTGCATGAAAACAACTTTTTCCAATGAAAAATTTTGTTTTCTTCGTTTTTTTTTTTTTTGTTGATTCTCCGCTGATTTTTTCCCTGATTTTTTGCCGATTCCCAATTTTTGCCAATTTTTAAAAATGCCAATTCTTTGCCAATTCCGATTTTCTCAACTACGGTGGAGATGCAAGCTAGCAAATAAATTTCTTAGTTAATTGTGCATTTTTTGGGATGATGGAAAAGTATTACTTTTGCTGGAGGACCTTTTAATACCATGGCCTACTGAAAGGAAGTCTCATCGATTTAGTTCTGCATTGTTGATGTAGTCATCAAATTCAGAAAACATCCAAGAAAGGTGAAATCACTAGAACTAGAAAATCATTATATGTAGTTTACGTAACACATGTTTAAATGGAAAGAGAAACAAGAACTTATGTCATAGAATATGGTATTTTTAACAAATTGCTCATAAATTTTAATTTAATTAATTTTAAAAATTTGAAGTTTGAATTTTTCTTGGTGTTCAAAAATAGACTGTTAAAGTGTTGAGCTGCATAAAAGTGTATGCTGGCTAAGCCTCCGGATAAATAATCATCTATGAATTCTCCATCCAACTCAATTTTTTATCCAAGTGAATCACAGGTCCAAGACAGCATTAGAGGAGTGCACTATTTATTTGTGTTTTTTTCTTCTTTTGGAGGGGTGGTTAAATTGTTAAAAAGGGGGTTATATGTGGGGAGCCCTAACCAAAAAATTTATCACAAATCTCTAGTGCACCTCTTTACAAGATGGTTATTCTGCCATATGAACAAAAACTGACAGTACTGCAACTGCAGATGTCCCATCTACAATGTCTCTCATAGAATGACTTGACATGATTTTCAAGCTTGTGGATACTTGAAGTGAAGACAATGCCTCACTTTTTCAATAATTTTATTGTTTGTATATTCTCACAAATTGTTTATTGGTACAGTTGAACCCCCACATTAGCAAAATAATCAGTTGAGACATTGCTCTCCTATGCATATCAAAGTATCTTCAACGCTAGAGACTATGCGTGTAGTTACTAGCATTCTTTTTTCTTTTAATCGGTTATATGGGATTGAAATGGGCCCCACCCATATTATATAATGACCATATGGTGGTGTTACAACAGCTTGACAATTATGCCTCTAATACTTGGCAATATTTGAACCTGGGTCTCCTCCTTGAAAGTTGAGGACTATAATCAGTCAAGCTAATGCCATTTGATAAATTATTAGCATTGTTGGGAATTGGATTTGATTTACAATCTACTTTAAATCATCTTCTTATAGCCTTTATAATAGTTAAAAAAACTCTTTTAATATGTACAACCTTTTTCTACTACCAATATTCTCCTGGATTGCTTCCGCAAAATTGCTTAATTTTTAATCATATTTCTCTTCATAGGCTTGTAAAATTTCACAAACTTAATTATTATTCATGGTTGTCAATTTCATACCTCAATAGGTGATTGGTTAGTTCTCAGGATGCCCTTTATACAGTACAGGAACAACACTGCCATAAATGTCTTTCATTGATGCACGTAAAAAGTTTTCTTTTCCAGTATAAGGCGATTTAAAATCTAGTGATTTTGTGCGTGAAATTCTTTCACCGCCTTCTTTTTTTAATGGGTTATATGGGATTGAAATGGGTCCCACCCATATTACATCATGACCACATAATGATATTATAACAACTTGGCAATTATGCATGTATTGCTTGGTAAGATTCAAACCTGAGTCTCCTCCTTGAAAATTGAGGAATTTAACTGGTTGAGCTAATGCCATTTGATTTTTCTTTCACTGCTTGTTGTTATCTCCCTTTCTGCTGATTAGTTAGTATTTGTATTTTTAGACAACCAAAATGATTTCAACTGGGTCAAGTGATATGTAAATGATTTTTTGTTGTCTGATTGATTACTCTGTAATTCTTGCACTAAATGTTTCAGGTCCATGGTTTCGGATTTCAGCTCTTTTTTATACTGATATCACTAATGCGAAATCAGCATGTGAGGAACTAGTAGGTAATGTTTATAATCTATAGGCCATTTTCTTAATAAGCAGTTCACTAGAAAATTGTGGTCTGTATGAGAATGTTGGCATTAATGATGGCACAATTATTTTATCAAGAAACTCTGACATGCTTTTCACATTTTTTAAACTTGGTAGAAATTCTGATTTCATTTGTGCACCTGAACAGCGGCTGGCTACTTGAGTTCATCAGAATTGGAAACAGAAAGCTTTCCAGATGCAATGAAGGAGATGCTTTCAGTGCTCTCTCTGCCTGAGCTGAGACAATTAGCTCTTGTGGGACTTTCCAAGGTAACTTTCCATTTGCAACTAGAGAGCTAAGGAGTTCTCCAACTATTCTTTATCATCTATATTCTGCAAGTTGGAGATGTGACCAACTTCCAATAGTAATTAGTAGCTTAGTACAGAAACTCGGAATCGGCAAATGATAGACTCGGAAAAAATTGGGAATTGGGAAAAAATCAGAGAAAAAATTGGCAAAAAAAAAAATCCAAAGAAAACACAATTTTTCATTGGAAACAAGTTTTTCTCATGCATATCACAATGAAAAACAAGTTTTTCTCATGCATATCACAATGAATTAACATTATGCAAATCAAATATCAATGATGTAAGATTGAAAGCTTAAACTACACATGAAAGTGGCAAGTGATATAAACTTAAAGCGTTAAACTACATATGAAAGTGACAAAACACATCTTATATTAAGAAATTTTAATGCTTTCAAATTTTCAAATATTCTTGTATTGCTTATAATATAAAAAAGGTGCAAATTACAAAATGTGTCATGAGTCATGACAAATACAATGTCTCAAGATCTTTGAATGCCTTTGCCCTTTGCCCTAGCAGAAGTTCTAATCTCTCTTTGTTGCTGTGTCCATGCCTCTTTTTGTGCCTTGGTTGCTAACATCGGTCACCACCTGTGTTGGGGGACAAGGGGCAACACCCTTCATGCGTACCTTGTCGCAATACAGGGTGGGGTCGAGGGGCAGCGTCTTGAAACCTCAACGGCAATACCATTAATCCCTTCACTATTTGAACTAAATTTTTCAATAAACAAGCATACAAGCATATCATTTGTGGTTTTAAATATTACTCCTATATACAAGCGTATTGAGCAATAAGTTTGGATTGATCGTTCGACATCTTTTTATGGAGAATTTCATCAGTGAATAATGTGTAGCATTGTCGTTGGTAGCTGCCAAATTCCTTCAAATTGCAATCCGCTCGCTTTGAAGATGCCCTAGTGTGTTTGGGTTGGGGTGGTAACAAGTAGGCAAACTCTTTTTTTGTTTGGAAGAGGTTACATGGAAGAAATAAGTGAAAAAGTTCACTTTTTCACTTAATCGGCTGTAGCCTCTACTTGTGCGGCTACAATTGATTTTTTCAAAAAATTGGCGAAAAATTGTTGATTGGGCTGTTTGATCCGATTTGACTTGGCCAAAAATTGCGATTTTTTGCCAATTTTCACTATTATGATTAGTAGTCTAAGATTTGTTTTAGTTGCAGGGTCAAATGATTAATGAGTAGCAAGGATAAGGTCTGTTTCTAGTTGTTCCTTTTCTTGGTTCTTGCACTGATAAGGATAAGAGCATGCACTTCCACAACTTGAGAAAGTTCTTGCTCTGTTACCAAAACTGATACATAACCTCTCACTTTAGAGAGTCATTAACACATTATTAGTGCTATTACAGTTTCATAAAATTTAATTTGGAAGAAAGAAAGATTATGCATTGTTCTCACCATAAATCTATCATCTTTCCATATGACGCACATGCCCTTTGCTAACAATCTGAATCCATCAACACAAAAATGGAGATGCACACATTTAACATACACATTCTATATGCTGGTTTTGTGTGACGAAACCTTTTGAAGTAAAACAAAATGCTTTATTTCAGGATGTATAGAGGAGTTATTACAAAGATTTGCAATGGACTTAATGCCTCTAGAGATTGTCAAGCCTATTGATTTCCTTGTGAAGTCCATTGCAGTGCGTTCAACGTCTACTTTGCCATTCTATGTTTAGAACTATGTTGTCTTGAGAACTTGGACCATTAAAAGATCTGTCATGGAAACTACACCTTCACATGCTCTTCGAACAATGTTAACTCCCAAAGTCAAGTACAATCACCTCACCAAACTCAATACAAAAGTTGAGCATTTTGGCATTGAGCTTTAACGACAAATATCTCCAAAAGCAACTTTGTGAGAAGGATACGATTGCTAAGGCCCTATAGTGTAAATTCTAGGCACAAGGTGAAAATAACTTTAAACTAGAACACTTTGAATGAAATTATACATCTCTAGTTAATGATCTTTATTATCTCCAAGAGGTTGTTTGTGAGATGCAATACAAGCAAACAAAGATCCTCATCTAACATGAGAATCTCAAAAACGAGACAAATGCTTATCAACAGTCTCTTCACAAACAAGTTGAAGAACATTATTCATGGGTTTAAGTGGTTAAAGGCCAAAAAATATCCTCTTATTTTGGAGTTAGCAATGCAAGCGAAATTGGATGAGGAAAGGGTATCTCAAGCCAAAGACTCCACTTTTGAGTTTGAGATTTTCTAAAGCCTTCTGATTTTTAAAGGTAGGGCATGATTTTTTGCATAACATATTGGATATTAAGGATACTATGCTTGATTGAGCTTGGGTAACTCCTTGGTGACACTCTTCTCATTCAATTATGCTCATTTGAGGAGTGTTTGAGGGCTTTAAGAGCCACAAAGAAACATTTTACTTTGTTCACAAATATTTAGTTTGATGAGGACCTTATGCGTCTTTAGATGGAGGAGCTCTAGAAAGCATCTATGCAAGTGACAATTGCCCAAAAAGACAACAAGTGCGAAGTAATCTATGATTGAAAAACTATGATTTGTGACTTCCCTTCTCTAGGGTCTTGGGCCCGAATAGGTAAGAATAGCCTTTTTGTCACCAATTGAAATTATAATGGGACAATATGGTCTTCCCTATGTACATTCCATGATATTATTTCTTGATGGGATCTTGTTTTTATCATAGAGAACGATGATAACCCAAAAAAGAGCTCTTTCACCTGTCAATGGTTACTTTTGAGTTTCTAGTTTATGGCATGATACACATCGATCAGGTGGTGTTTGTGGTTCGAGTAGTGTGGATTACCTTATTTGGAACTGCCTTCATCAACAAATGTCATTGATCATATTAGATGAGCACTCTAGATATATGCGGTTTCAAATCAAGAGGGGCCCACCCTTCTTTGAGACATATTTATAGCAATATGTTATTTTCCTTCGTCATCCTCATTTTTTGTCATCCACTTTGATCGTGACTCGTGCTTGGATCTCTACTTAGAGATTTTTACATATTTACCATTTGGTGATGTTATTTATTTAGGTGACTTCGATGCTTGCATTAGGAGCCACTAGGCACCTTTTCATGATCTCATAGAGGATGAGTTTTGTTTCTTTGAACTTTACCTATGGATCTTGCATTCAATAGGACCTTATTAAATGAGAAGCATCTTTTTACCGCTTATGGAAAACGCTTGATTTAGTTGTGAGTCACATGGCCTCTTGGCTGTCAATGGCATTCCTTAGTTTCCAAACTCCTCAAGGTTCACTTGTTTCCACATGAGGAAGGTATGAGTGTGGTTGACCATGTCATCACAAACAAGACCTTGCTTTTTGATATACACAACTTTCAGGTTTCTAGTTAGCTTTCATTGGTTGCTCATGCAATGTTGATTGTCTCCTTGGATTCTTCTTCTTTTGCCTCTCCATCTTTTACACCTCCATAGTCTAGTCCTACCAGCCAACTTGTGAGTCATTTTGATCCTTGTTTTATTGATGATTACTTGTCTTTGCCATTGATGTCCCACCACTCTTTTAAGTCCACCACAGTGACAAACAAATATGATTTTTGTCTTGCACCTTATGGGATATTGCCCTTGTCCACACTTTTCCTTGGCCAAAGCTTGTATGTTGCAATGATGCTTACCCCATGAATTGTTGGTATGATGAAAAATCTAAGTTCATGCATTGCAAGCTCCATTTGCTCTTATCCATGGGCCTACAACTATATATTCCACTTATATGGAATATAAATGCCTCATTTGACGTAAGAAGTGAGACTTTCTTGTTGCTATGTTTTGTGAGCTTTTAGATGCTCTTCATCACTCTCCTAAAGCCTTTTGACAGTCTTTTTTGTTAGAAGTTCCCTCCCATGTGCATTGTTAACAAGTCTTCGGTCTCCCATGCTAATTCTTAATATGATATCCCAGGGCAATGTTGGTTATGAATCTGCCACCAGGAAAGGATTTTAATATTTTGCGCCCTAGAGTCGCTCAACAGATTGAAAGGCCGGAAGGAAGGGATGCCTTCCGTGCCAATCTTCGAAGAAGGCCGGCTCCTATACTACACTACTTGGTTTTTTAGATAAAAGTGTTGGAAAGAGATTTAAAATGCAGAAAGAAATGTAAATATCACGTGTTTCAGGTGGGGAAGAACAAGTAGCACAGTCACTAACTTATCACTAAACCAAACAATCAAAACAATGTATGTAACAGAAACTATTACTGTGATTCTTTCTTATGTATCCTCCATTCAATATTCTAGGTCTACTTAATTGCCAATGCAGTCATCCAAGATTCAGAATGACAACTATCAGAAAATAAATGACACGATGCAAAAATATTTGCAGAAGGCAGCATAAAAGAAAGAGACAAATAACAGAGCCAAGTATACTTTGAATTGGAAGCAAGTGCTCAGTTACAGCAGCTTCTTAGCAATATGTTCCCCCCCGATTACAATGAATTGAACTGCTATTTATAGCAGAATTTTCCTCCCATTACATTGACATTTTCCCCCCAAAACTGGCGGGGCAATCGAAACTTGACCCCTGTCAGATGGCAGAGTATCCCTGGGATTTTGCTTCTTTGCGTTTACAGGTGCTTTGAAAGGGCGTAGTAGTTGAAACCTCATATCCCATTGTAATGTCCCCTTTTCACACATGAGCTTCCAGGATTCTGTTAGCCTATTTTGAATCCCTGTAGGCTAGTCAGTTCAATGTTAAGGGATTCACTTGGTCTCGTTGGAGGTTTTCTATTTTTAGCAGTGTCCATTTTGGAGTTGGGATCAATCCGGCGGAGCATACTTGGTTTAGAGATGCAAAATTGGTTAAGTGTTAGTTGGGTGTCCTTTTGGGTGAAAAGAAATAATATTTTAATATTATTTAAAGATATAGTTAATGTGCAAAAAGGACATAAAGTGGCCCCCCATATTTAAAACAACGTTGTGTTACTAGGTAGTGGGGTACAAAATTGGGCGCTCATCCTAAGGTTTAAAATGGGAGTTATAAGGGAAAAAAAATTTAAATTTCAAATTTTGATTTTGAGCGCCAAAAGTTTTCCCTCCTTGGGCATGGCTTATAAAAGGTCATTTTGGAGCTCACTTAAAAAAAAAGAGAAGGAGAAGGGGAAGAGCATACAGAGTCTCTGCTGGTTTACTTCCAGAGATCAAATTTCTTGGCTATCGAGGATGGAAACCCTCCATAGTGACACTGGGTTCGGTGGTGTGATATCCACCCTAGTCAGTATAAGGTGTTTTCACGGCTGGAGACACATTTGGGCTTCAAAGTTTAGGAGTCAGGGTTTCAGTTTGATACAGTTTTGGTTTGCAAGCTTTTTGATCGAGTGGGTTTTCATATTTTGGCATGCTTTCATCTGGGTTTGTGTTAGTTTGGAGGATTATGGTGTGATTTCTGCATTTTTTTGGGTTCTGACTGTACCATTTCAAGAGGGTGGCTGGAAAACACATTTGTGCTCATACTTCTCAAAATAACAGTGAACCCATTTCTGGTCACTGGAGTCTTAGTTTGTGCGTACAACTGAAGTTTAATCATTTCAAGTAATTCCTTGTAACTGGACTATGTTCAGGATTCATAATCAGGTCTGAACTTTACCTATCCATCTGCTGTTGATTTCATTATTATCTCTTGTTACTCATTCTTTATAAAAAAAGAAAAGAAAAAAAAATAAGTTCCTGTTGTGGATTGAATATCAGTCTCTATAGTGTATTATGTGCTTTAATTTCAATATATACATGTCTATTCTGTGCAAAACAACCACAACAATAAAACTGTAACATAACCCAGTCAAAACAATCCTCAAACAAGCAGACTCAAACCTGAGCCAACAGAGGGGGTTGTTGCACCCATTGATGCGGTTGGTACGGCTTGCCCTTTGCAGGCTCTCTGGGGACCTGACATGGTCATCTTGATGGGATGGGGGAAGAGATTTGCACTCACGTGCCATGGATGTGCTTTAAAGGCTCACCTACCCCGTACTCCGAAGTATACTTTCAACTTCGCCAAGAGGGGCTCAGATCCCGAAATTATGCTCGCTTTTTACCTTGGGAGGTGTTCTCTGCCTTAGCAGCTCTAAAAACTAGGGGGAATCCGGCTTTTAAAACTCTCTACTGATCTCTGCCGGAGGTCGCTGAAAAATGAAGAGATGCTCAGAATCGTTGAATAGCGACGACGATCTCGGGAGTTGGGGTTGGGAGCGACCTCGGGCACAAGCTGGCAAGCGTTCAAAAATTGAGCGATCTTGAGAAATCTTGGTCAGCAACGACGATCTCGGGCGGACTTCTTGTTGCAAATCGTTGAAAACTTGCACCGTTGCTGGGAAAGGTGGGCGGCGACAGTGATCGCAGGAGCAGGGACACTTAGACCTTTCTCTTCCTTGTTTTGCTTCCCTTCCGTGCGTCGTCGAAAAATCATGCGACGTCGGGCACGGGCGGCTTCTTCCTTCCGTCGCGTGCTAAAAAGCGCTGCGGCGACTGGCGACGGCGATCGTAAGCACGACGACACTTTGCCAAATTTGGCTTTTCTTTTGATGGCGCTCCCTGTCGCTGAAAAGAAGTGCGACGACGGGCGTCGCTGGGAAGCGACGGCGATCTCGGTCGTCGACACTTGAACAATTTCTTAACCTTTGCCGCGGATCGCTCGAACTGCTCGCGCCGCTGGGGATCGCTCAGCAGCGATGACGATCGCGGGAGCAACTACACTTAGAAATTTTAAGCCTGTTCAATGCTGCTCTTGGTCGCCAAAACAGCTCGCGTTGCCAGGAATCGCCCGGAAGCGACGACGATTGCCAGATAGCCATGCCTTAGAGATTTTTTGCATTCTCCTTTCAAATTTTACATCCAAATCTGAAGATCGCTCCGCTTAACAGAAAACTGAACAGACTGAAAATAGAACATAACAACTGGAAAATGAACTGAGGAAGGAGGGAGGCAACGACCTGCTCGAAATTTTCAAAATTCTTTTACCCCTAGCAAAATGTGGCAACAGGCAACATGCCACCTCTTCTCTTCACAAGATATCAAAAGAGCTATACATAAGTTATGCATTATCAAGGCTACTCATTTTGTTGGAATTGAAGCTAAATTCTTGAAATATGGTGTTGAAGCTATTGGTCATCCCATTGCAAAATAATTCAATGAGGTTCTTTGTTCTAGCTTCATTCCTCGTGGTCACAACATATTGTCTACAACATTTACAAATCTAGGGACTATTCAAATTCAAATTTACAAAAATATCATGATTGGGCACACATTTGCTAAGCTTTATGCCACAATTTTGAATATGATGATGCAAGGTAAGTCAAATGAAAATAATAATCAAATTAACTAACTAAACATTAGGTTTAAGACTAATGTTTATATAATACAATGAAATAGTAAACCTAACTAATTCCCCACTAACCAAGCTAACAAACGCGTTAGGCTAGGTAGAGAGTTAGGTTTAGGATTGACTACCCTAGGATATTTAGGCTAGTTACCATTAGATATTTAGGACAGTAAATATCTATATGGTAGAAAGTAAAACAGTAAATGTAGAAATAAATCCTAAGTAGTGTAATGCAATACACTAGCTTATTTTACCTAGTGGAGTAAATGGTAATTATCCCAAGTAATGGAATATTACTCTAACATCCCCCCTTATTACATTATTTGGGTAATACATACATATCCCTCTATACAACAATATTTGGGTGAAGTATATAACTACCCCAATACAGTGAAGAAGATGTTGATCTGCTGGTTCTTTGCTCTGTCACAGTGCTCTGGTTGCTTCTAAGCAAAAAGTGGGTCATTCCTCACTATGTCTTCACGCCAACGAATGTCCTTATGGTAATCACATCATCCAACCGATTTGCATGGGTAACCAGCCGCTGCAATCGCTAGGTGTAGTAGAATAGATCACTTCATACAAGGTTCATTCATTTACAATATGAATTTGCAAAAGATAAGGTAGCTAAGGTGTCGGTCGTTGCCGAAAATGCACCCTTATAAGTTCCCCCTTCTTGTTGCAAAACATAGTGTAATTAATTTTTGAAGAAAGTGTGACTAAGGTGTCGGTCACAGCCGAAAATGCACCCTTATAAGTCATCTTCCCTATTTACAAAAATCAATGAAGAAAAGAAATGGATATCCCCCCTCAATTGCAAAAAAGTGTGCAACTCAAGAGTGTTGTGAAGGATTTTACAAATATTGCCTCCTAGACAATTTTACACCACAAAAAGTCGCTCCTCTTGTTACAAGTACTTCAAACACCTAGAATTTGCTATTTATGAAGCCTAAAAGAGGTACAAGCACCCCTTATTGCAAGGTCTTCAAACAAAAAACTTATGCTATTTATGAAGCCTAAAAGAAGAGTGAGAGAAAATGGTGCTTTTGCCCAAGGGACACATGTGTTTTCCCTCTACAAAACTGTTTTTAGCAATTTAGCACTCCTTGTGCTATCTTTGAACCAGAAACAGAATCAGTATGAGACACTTCACTAGAAAGATGGCTTTGTGATGTGCCTTTGCCATTTTAGTTTTGCTTGTTTTTGAAACCAACACTGAATGGTGTCTTGGTTTTCATTTTTACAATTTGTGCAAAACTATGCTTTCTAGGCAATTTGATCAAAAAAGTTCACCAATTTGTGCTTTCTTATTGTAAGTACTTCAAGCATGATTGCTATTATGAAGTCTAAAAGAAAAGGTTGATGATTTGGACTTTTCTGATTGCCTTTACAAGTTTTATTTCCCTCTTATCAAAATCTATGTTTGAAGGAAGAAAGGAATTATCCCCCCTTAGTGCAAAGGATTGCTACTTTGAAGGTTCCTTATTTTCAAAAAACTTGTTCTTTCTTTTGATTACCCTAAGAGAGTATCAAAATATAATTCACTCAAACAGATATTTAATGGCACTTGCCTTAACTCCCTTCAAGAAGGATGAAAAGTTGGAGGAAATTAAGCCAAACAAATAAGAGTGAATTAGGGGTTTTGTTGATTTAGGAGAGAATATCAAGTAATTTTGGCTTTAAATCTGTGCAAGGATTTACACAAATTTGTGAAATTTTGGGGTTTAGTGTGTTCTTGATTCTATGACTTATAATTGCAAAAGAAATAATGCAATAATCAAACAAGAATGCCCACAAAATTCTTATCACCTAGGTGTCGGATGCTACCGAAAATGCACCTAATTTTGCCAATTAAGGTGTCGAGTAAAATCAAAAATGCACCTTTTAATTTTTGCAACAAAATGTGTGTTTTGTGTTGTGCAAAAAATGATATTTTTATGTCTCCTACTTTGTTTTCCAATTTTGCAAAAGAAGTACAATGTTGTCTTCTCCCTTGAATTTTGCAAAATTAACAATTTTGAGCACTCCTTCCAAGACAAGTCGACACACGACCCGCATTTGGAAGGCTTCCAGAACTAGTCGACACACGACTTAGTTTTTGATGGACCAAAGGTTACAATTACTTCTCAAATTTTTGCAAAAAAGAATGTGCAATTTTATGTCTTCTATCCCCCCTTGGAGAAAACAAATGCACACTTTGCCTTTGAATTTTACAAAAAAAATTGGGTCTCCTTGTGTTACAATTTGGCAAAAAAGGATTCATGTTTGAACCTTTATTGTATGCTAAATTAACAAGGTTGAGAAGAGTTTAGGGTTGTCTTATTTGCAAAAAAAATTGCTCTTCTATGTCTTATATCCCCTCGTGGAGAAAACAAAAGCTCTTCTTGATTTGTTTGCAAAAAAAAATCCTTAATTCTCTATTTTAATGCAAAATTTGAATAAATCTAATCATTATTTAATTAATAATAAAATTTAATTTTGTAAAAAATCAATGTAATTTAAAAAAAAAATTGATTTTAGACAAAAGATATTAAATTATTAAAAAAAAATGATTAAAAATAAAAAAATTAAAAAAAAAATAATTTTTTTTTACCTTTAATTCCTGCCGTCTCGTTAGGTCAAGTGACACGTGGCTAGTCCGCCACGTGTCGCGTCCGTCGTCGTCCAGTGGCTTGTCTGCCACGTGTTCGGTTGGTCCAGGTTCCTGTCCAGTGGCTGTGCCACGTGTCCTGTCCAGGTGGCGCTTGCCACGTGTCGTGTCCTGTGGCTGTACCACGTGTCCGGTCCTATGCAGTGGCTGTGCCACGTGCTCGGTCGTGTCCGTCGTCGTCCAGTGGCTTGTCTGCCACGTCTCCGGTCGGTCCAGGTTCCTGTCCAGTGGCTGTGCCACGTGTCTTGTCCAGGTGGCGCTTGCCACGTGTCCGGTCCAGTGACTCGGGATTTGTGCCCGAGCACGCGTGGGTCCCAATTGCATTGTCCTTGGGATTTGTGCCCGGGAGTGTGTTCGCAGTTGTAGGGTGTCTGATCGCCTGTCTCCGGGGATCGGAGGGCGCGCCTGCCCTCTCAGATCTCGGTCGTCGGAGATCTGACAAGGATGTCCCCTGTCAGTTGTGGTCTGACAAGGATGTTCCCTATCAGTGGGGGTCAGACCCGAGGGCACTCCTGCCCTCGGGTGTGGGTCCGGTCTTTGCTTGGGAGGGCGTGCCTGCCCTCCCGGCTGTGTGCTGGACCCATGGGGGCAGCAACACTAGCGGCTGTCGGTAATCGGAGGGCCTCTTGCCCTCGTGATCCGGGCCGTGTGTTGCGGGCTCTGGCCGCCTGTCAGGCCCGACAGGTCGGACAGCAGAGTGCTGTCAGAACTGTCGGGGTCTACGGGCCTGCTCTCGTGGTCGCCCGATGACCTTGGGCCTGCGGGTCCTCTCCTCGTCAGGTCGCCCGGTGATATGGGCCTGCGGGCCTTGCTGCCTGGGATCCGCCTCGGGATTCGTGCAGGTCCTCGATGATATGGGCCTGTGGGCCCTGCTGCTTGGGATCCGTGCAAGTCTTGAGGGCCAACAGGGCCCTCGAAGACCGTGCCAGGTCTAGGTCGGGTGGAACGAGCGAAGCTCGTATTAGGCCACCCGACTGCGATGATACCAATGATGCAAGGTAAGTCAAATGAAAATAATAATCAAATTAACTAACTAAACATTAGGTTTAAGACTAATGTTTATATAATACAATGAAATAGTAAACCTAACTAATTCCCCACTAACCAAGCTAACAAACGCGTTAGGCTAGGTAGAGAGCTAGGTTTAGGATTGACTACCCTAGGATATTTAGGCTAGTTACCATTAGATATTTAGGACAGTAAATATCTATATGGTAGAAAGTAAAACAGTAAATGTAGAAATAAATCCTAAGTAGTGTAATGCAATACACTAGCTTATTTTACCTAGTGGAGTAAATGGTAATTATCCCAAGTAATGGAATATTACTCTAACATATGAAACTCTTAAAACTAGTAGAGTAGGCCAAGCTTGAAGTGAGAGGTTAGGCTGGTTTCAAAAGTCATCATTTGACTATTGATCATGATTTCATTCTTAGGGCTATTATTGAAGAGGCTAGTCAATGGTCTTTGAAAGTTTTTTGTTGTTTTGTAGACTTTAGAAAGGCCTTTGACATTGTTCCTAGACATCTTTTTATTCAAAGACTACATGACATTTGCATCTCAAAGCTTTTTATCACTGTCATCAAGAGACTATACGAGGTAGTTGTTGGTCGTTTTTAGATTGTTGTTGGTTTCTCCTACAATTTCGAGGGCACCATTGGCATCAAAACATGTTGATGATGATTACCTCCTACATCACTTGATAGCTGTATTGCTTTTTATAGATGATGTAGTTCTTTGTAATACTCCCAAGGGCCTAGAAAGACAATTGGATGCTCTTGCTTGCTTTCATGACCTAAAATAGTTGGGAGTCAACCTTAGCAAGACTAAGGTCATGATCTTCATCACATCAAAGAGTATCCTACATAAGTTTTAGTTTTTCTATAAGGGTGAGTCTATTGAGATCACCACTTCTTACACCTACTTGGGGCTTTAGTTTATAGGTCCTTCCCTTAATCTTCAATCAGCTTCACAATTGCAACTTTACAAGGAATATGCATCTCTCTTAGTCTTGGATTGCCAATGTTTCCAGCAACACTTCCAAGACGTATCTCAAACAATGCGCCTCTTTGATTGCATCTTCAAACTCACAGTTCTTTATGGATTTGGGATTTGGGGTCTAGGTCTAGGGTTTTTTGATTGGCTCACATTGAGAGGGTTCAAACTATTTTGCTTCAACAATTAATTCAATGTAAATGAATAATTCCCCAATGTATTGTTCAGGTTGAGTTTTGTGCTTATCCTTTTCACCTTGAGAGCATCTTTGGGATAATTTTTCAGGTCCGTGGCCTTGGATCTATGGGTGATTGCACCTTAGGTCAAGAATGATACACATTTAATACTTTGCTTCTCACAATGAATTACCTTTAGGAGCACTTGTGGTCGTCAATATGGATGGTACTTGGAAGTTATTTCTCTTCTTAATTTAGTTGGCATCTTCGTAGATCGATGACATTACTCTTTAAATACTCCTCCTTGTCTTCTTGATGATAAGAGGATGATTAATCAATGTTGTGAACTATTGTGTCCATACAGAATGGCACATACAAGATGTTTAACTTGGGTGCTCACCTTTAGCAAAGGCATTGTCAATCATATTCAATATATATTTTAATATATAAATTTGAGTGCTTATTCACCACAAGTGGTATTAGAGCTTTCTTTCGTTGCCAAATCCATTTTCATTTGTTGAGACACTTTTCATTGGTTGAGATGCATTGTCATCAATGCACAACTAAAAAACAACGTCAAAAGCAATTTTTGGATAGGTTTCCTTCAAATATGTGAGTGCAAAAAAACAATTGTCGAATTTCAAACTAGAAATGAAATGAAATATTATTAATGTTCGCGGTGGGCCAAAAAAGACCCAAGGGACTATAAAAAGGACAATAATGACTACCAGCTAGTAGGCTAAAAAGCCCAACAAAGAAAAGAAACTAAGATAAATACAAGATGTAACTCGACAACCGGGCCAAAGAGAAGGGGAAAAGAGAAGGGAGAGAAGAGGGGGGAGGGTTGCAATCCAGAAGAGCGGAGTGTATGCCAAGAAAAACAAAGAGAGAGGGAGGGGGAAGGGAGCAGACTAGGAAGGGCAAGCTCCAAGAACCCCCAAAAACTAATCTCTCCTAATAGTCGAGGCCAAAGTATCAAAGCTGAAGAAGTCCATGGAATGTCTCTATCCGTCGCTAGTTTGGGATCTTAACAAACTGTGGGTGCATTGCTAGTGACCTTGCTCTCGTTCGAACAAGATGGAACAGGGTGTTTCTGTTCGATGTCACCTGGTCCGTTGGAGCTGGTGAAGTATGTTGTGATGAGCCAATGTTGAGGGGGGTGAGATCCATCTGGAGGAGAGCTTTTATGTTGACGAAACTGAGTTATCTCCCTAAGAAAGAGTGCGAGACACCGTTGGTTTTGGTATTTGAAGAAGGTAGAAACAAATCGAGAGTTGTCCTTGAAAAGGTAATGGAATCTGCCTCGGATCTCGTAATAAATGGGACAACAAAAAGTTAAGTGATGCAAGGTTTTAGTTTCACTCAAGGAATAAAACAAGCAAACCCGCTCCTTCATCGAAAGATGGTGATTTGACTCAATCCGGAGTTGGTGAGAACACACCTGGAGTTGCCCAATTGGGATCCAAGGACTATGCATTGTGTGTTGTTGAAGGTATTGTGGAGGAACTATTCTACCCTCTTGAATTTGTAAAAAGTGCTCATGGTAGAAAGATAGCTTGGGGGAAAGAGGGGCAACAAGAGAGATCCATGTGCATCTAGTGTATTGGAGACTAACATCCTTCCAAATCTCGTGGAGCATCTTCTCCTTACTATGTTGAGAGGGTGGGAGAACACTCAAGGAATAAGGGGGGAGCCTGTCTATCCGTATCTGAATGTAGGCCAGGAGGACAGAGACCTGAAAATACCAGCTCCTTTGGCCTCCTCGAGAACTTGGAGAGAGTTCCATCGAGGAGCGAAGGGCAAGGTAAGGGTATCGTTTGCAACCGGCAAGGGTATCTCCTAAATTAAGGATCTTGTGAAGATAACCAATAATCAAGAAGATAATCTCAAGCTGGAGAGGAGAGGCCCCAAAATCTTCCAGAATAAGAGAACGAGGATTGTGCCCCTTCAACGAATGGATCGTCGAAGAAAGTGTCTATACTCGTTCAACTCATGACCACTCAGTCGGGCCAAGACTAGGACCCCAAACCATTGACCCATAAGTAATAGTTGGCTTGACCAAGGCGTCAAAGATCCTCATCTTCATAGGAATATCCTAAAAATGTGCTTTGAAGCAATTCCTCTTGAGCAAAGACAGGGTTGCATACCCCTTACACACCTGGGCCTGGGTGGCGGGCTTTATACCAAAAGTAGGACCAGTGAAGAGAACCCCCAAGTACACATAAGAGGTGGCGATCTCAACCTCTCGACTTTCGAAAGATATTCACCATCAATTCTCTCGAGTCACAAAAAGCAACAAGTGTGTCTAGAGGAAGCTTTCGAGGGCATGCCCAACAAGAAGAATAATAGACATGTGTGGCAACAAGTATCTTGGAGCAAACTTGAAATTTACCTACTAAAGTGGCTTGGGAAGCCACTTTTAAAGTTTCTTTTCTACCATGTCCAGAACATATTGCCAAAGGTCAGTGGATGAAGCCTAAAAGGCAAAAGGGATTCCAAGAAAGCGAAACATCTCACCATGTTGGATCCACTTCCAATTATAATTGTTGAGCCAGAGGGGTGTGGGAAAAAAAGATTGCTTGTAGCATTACGTTTTTTGCCATTGAATGCTCGAACCAGAGGCCAAACAAAAGATATCTATGCAATGGAGGGCTCGTGCCACATTGTCCTCTTCCTCAATCAGGGTGAGAAAAGAGTCATCCGCAAAATTCCCATTGACCATTTGTTGGGAAGTGTTAGGAAGTGTGATCTCTTTCACACAACCTTTGGTAACAACATCAACAAGGAGGTAGCCAAAACCTTCAACAACTAGGATATACAGAGTTGGGGCAAGAGAACACCCTTGTTTAAGAGATCTGTATAAACCAAAAGAAGAGGATTGTTGGCCGTTGATAGTAATGCAGGCCAAAGCATCAGCAAAAAGCATTTTGACATTGCTTAGAAGTTTAGGACCGAAACAAAGGGCTTGCAACATGGCTAGAATGAAAGGTCACTCAATATTGACATAGGCTTTGGCAAAATCAATCTTGAGAAACAAGGCTTTTTGTTGAGATTGCCTTGCCCATTTCATTTCCCTCCCAGACAACTATGATGTTGTCTAGTGCTACGATCCAAACATAGTTGTCGGCTATGTTTTCTAGGAAGACAAATTTTTATTATATACATGATTTGATTTAATTTTATCATCTATCATATTTACTCTTATTTCGGTTCACTTGTAGATATCGCATTTGCCTTCACGGCGAGGACTTGCCCTCCCGGAGAGGTATTGATTTATTACAGTTCATAGCTGCATTCTTTGTTGCTCTCTCGACTGCATTATTGTGATTATTCCTTATCGGTGTATTTATATAGTTTTGTGTATGTTATTGCTATTTGGTGAGTAAGGAGTCAAGGGTATTCGTTCCCTTGCAAGTGGTATCAGGTTGGTTCGGTCTTCAACGTCGGAGAATCCGCTCGCGTCAAGCACTTCTCTGCTTTCGCTTGTTACAGCCAAGCAACCATTGACCGAGGAATTCGTTGTCGCAACAACTCGAGATAATGCTCTCAACGTGGGGAAAAAACAACGCACACACCGCGTTACTCATGTCCAAACCGCTCGCAACGCCCCAGGAGTTCACTTGTTAAAACGCACTGTCAAACCGGCATTCCAAGGCACCAGGTGTTATAAAACGCAAAACCTCGCCGTGTCTCTTCCTCCGAACAACCCAATGGTGCGTCAGTGGAAATTAATCACGCGTCCCAGAAGTTTCGAGCACCAACACGGTCGGATTCCACGCGAAATTGCCAAAGAAAATACACAGTGCGTCCCTGCCCAGTTGCGAAGGTTGCGGACCAATCAGGTGGCGAGAAAATACAATTATTAAACGCAGTCTAAGGTATGCAAATCGTATTTATTATTTAGTGGGATAATTTATCCCACATTGAGTGGGCGGAGGAAGCAAAGGTGTTTAAAAATCGTTCATCGCATCCATTGTAATGTGACTTCGGTCACATGCATATTGAGCCTCTTCGTGCGTAAGCCTCGAATGTGTCCCTTGCGGAGTGTTAGGTGTCGTCATTTAGTCCTTGCCAGTTGTCATTTGTCCCCCATGTTCGGTTGGTCTTAGGTCTTCGAGTCGTTTCATTCTCGGTTGTGCTTCGCTGTCTCACTAGTGTCAGGTTGTCATATCGGATTGCTTCCTATCGTGTTGCTAGTGTCCGCGGGTTGTCATCGGGTGTTCATCGTGCGTCGCCGTGTCGATCGTTGGTCC
Organism: Wollemia nobilis; assembly: GCA_028583015.1. NCBI lineage: Eukaryota > Viridiplantae > Streptophyta > Pinopsida > Araucariales > Araucariaceae > Wollemia > Wollemia nobilis. Next base: position 5,487,086 of record JAQPPZ010002068.1, read on the forward strand.
TCTTCCTTGTGCATCGTGAGTCCAAGTGTGCATCGTTGTGTTGGTCTGTAGTCCATTGCCTCATGAGTCTCGCGTCATCCTTGGTCCGAGTTCAGCGTCGCCTCCATCCGTGTCTTGTCTCGTCTAGCGGTGGTCGTGTCCAGTTGTCGTCCGAGTCCAGCGTCGCCTCCATCCGTGCCCATGTTCCGTTGGTTCCGAGTCCTCGTGTCCTTCCGAGTCGTCAAAAAGTCGTTCAAAAGTCGTCGGAAAGTTGCTAAAAGTTGTCAAAGATTGTCGAAAAGTTGCTGGTCAAAAGTTGTCGAAAAGTTGCTCAAAAGTTGCAAGGAGATCCATCAAATCCGCGTCGCAGTTGGAGTGACATTAAGAGCAAAAATTAAACCAATTTTTTTGCCCAAAGTCATAAGCATTTTGCAGAATCAAAGACGAAACAAGGTCAAAGCAATTACTAGCGCATGAGCGAAAAGTGGAAAAAAGGACCAGACGGACGACTATCAAGTTTCGAGGATCCAACCGAGAGGAGTTTGGAATCACCAAGAAGACCTCGTAGAAGCAAAGGTACACAAAATTCTTCTTCTCTTGTAGGAATTAATAGCTATAACCTTGGTCATCCATTGTTTAACAAAATGGCATCCAATACCTCCCCAAACTCCTCCCATGAAAACATCACTCAAGTGGAAACAAGACATCCCAAGGTTACTGACGAGACCTTAATCCGTTTAATAGATAGTATTCAGAAAATGACTGACAACGTAAACATACTAGTCATCGGACAATCCCAACCAAATCCTCCTATCCCAAACCACTGGAGTACTGAGCATCAGTATGAAGACTATACACACCATAGAGGTCATAATGGTCATTCCTCGAATCTCAATGGACAAAGAAATAATGAGGATTTGGGAAATGAAGAAGTTTTTGAGCAACAAAAGGGTTTTGGTAGAACGTCCCAAAATTGCAACTATAGACAAGAGAATAATGAGGACCAAGATAGGCACAACGTCTACCATCAAAGAGGTCCTACTGGAGTCAATTTCCCATGCATTGACATGCCCACCTTTGAGGGTCATGATCCACGTGGGTGGATAGCCAAAATGGAAGGCATTTTGGAATTATACCAATTCCGTTAGGCGGAAAAAGTCCCTTTTGCTGCAACCAGGTTGGGCACTGAAGCTTATCAATGGTTTACATGGTACAAACGCGAGAATGACAACCGGGCTCTCTTTTGGGATAATTTTAGGGACGCCTTTCTTCACAGATTTGACGAAGGTCCCACAACTTCCTACACAGTGCATTTGTTATCACTCAAACAGACAGGATCGGTAGGGGATTATATCTCGGAATTTACTAGTATGCTTCACTATGCAATAGACTTACAGCCAGTTGTGGTGGTAGCGGCTTTTAGAAATGGGTTGAAAGCGAATATTAAAGTCGAAGTGGACTTACAAAATCCATCCAGGATAGATGAGTGTATAAGGATTGCCAAGTTGGCAAAGACGAAAGTGCAACTGGAAACATCCACACGACATGATTCATATGGTCAACCTCAATATCACAACTCTTTTCACAGAAATGATCAACCATCAAAATATTTTTGCTACAAATGTTGCATTCCCCATCCAAAAGATCAGGCATGTGTACCAAGACAACTTTCAAATTGAATATGCTAACAAGGAAGATGAAGAAATAGAGGAGAACAACTCACCTGATAATTCTCTAGATGATGACCAAAGTGAACACAAGGTGGTTGTAGATGGAGAAGATACCATGACTATTTCAGTACATGCTCTTATGGGGTTATCCTCTCACCATACAATCAAGGTAGCAGGATTCATTCGACAAAGAAAGGTAACAGTATTAATTGATTCAGGAAGTACTCACAACTTTATTGACGCAAAACTTGCCAGGACATTAAATTTGCAAATCTACTCTTCCAGTCAAGACAGATTTCAAGTTAGAACTGCAGGCAGGGAAACTTGTCAATGCCTAGGTAAGACATCTTCAATTTCATTACAAATGGGAAGTTATACCTGGCAGGGTCCTCTTTTTGTCATGGAATTAGGGAATTCAGAAGTTATTTTGGGTGTTGCATGGATGGAACAAATGGAAACCATGGTCGGTTTTAATTACAAGCAGCGCTTTGTTGAATGGAAAGAAAATGGGAAGACCATTTGCCTCCAAGGAATGCCAACACCTCCATCAAAAATAGTAAGTTCACATAGCATGGAAACAATATCAAGAAAAGGGGGCTACGGATTCATAGGCCAAATTAATTGCATGGAAAAAGTAGCACAAGATGTGCCAGAGATCCAAGCAGAAGATCTACAAAACGTTGTGGCCAACTATGAGGAGGTTTTTCACGAACCAAAAGGACTACCACCCAAAAGATCCCATGACCATGCCAGACAATGTCTCAAGAAGGTGATCGGCCAGAAAGTACAATCTCAGTCAGAATTACCAATGTTGGATGAAGAAGGGCGTATATATCTCCAACCATAAGCGATTTTACAAACCAGAACACGCACATTGAGATCTTGTCACATCCAAGAATTTCTCATCAAATGGCAGGACTTACCCGAAGAAGACGCTACATGGGAACTTGAAAGTATTTTCCAGACATTTCCATCTTTGAGGACAAAGCTTTCCGAGGAGGGGAGTCATGCTATGATCCAAACATAGCTGTCGGCTATGTTTTCCAGGAAGACAAATTTTTATTATATACATAACTTGATTTGATTTAATTTTATCATCTATCATATTTACTCTTATTTCAGTTCACTTGCGGATATCGCATTTGCCTTCACGACGGGGACCTACCCTCTCGGAGAGGAACTGATTTATTATAGTTCATATCTGCATTCTCTGTTGTTCTCTTGACTGCATTATTGTGATTATTCCTTATCGGTGTATATATATAGTTTTGTGTATGTTATTGCTATCTAGTGAGTAAGGAGTCAAGGGTATTTGTTCCCTTGCATCTAGGATGTATTTGCCTTTGATGAAGCCTGTTTGCTCCGGCCAAATGATGAGAGGCAAGAGGTCGCACAATTTGAGAGCAAAGGCTTTAGCAATAATCCTGTAGGAGACATTGAGAAGAGTAATTGGTCTCCAATTACAAATGTCCTCAAGGTCTCCAACATTTGGAATGAGCTTGATATTGCCCCTATTGATTAGTGGGCCCTAGCTGTGCATCTTTAGGGATTCCGAATAGACTTGATATATGTCCAGACCCACTGTGTCCTAGAGCACCTTATAGAATTTGTAGGGGAATCCATCAATGCCAGGAGCTTTGTCATTGGCCATGGAAAAGGCTGCAACCTTAAGCTCATCTTGTGTCAAAAGATTGTTGCCAAGGGCTTGTTGAGATGTCGAGAAGCAGCAAAAAATCACTTGCAAACGCTGTTCACCATATTGATTGGAAGAATAAATGCCAAGTGCTAGTTGAAAGGAAGTTATGAAGTAAGGTGGACCTCAAAAATAAGGAATGTTGCTCACTTTCTGAAATTTGGATTTCATGCATCAACTATTCAGCAGAGTTTGGAACAAGAATTTGGAGGCCATTGCTGGTTTCTTCATCGTACTTTGTTTATACGATTATGTGGAGGCTATTGACATTTTTGGCTCAAATCCATTTCATGTTTCCTTCAAAATGTTAGTGTGCGAAACACATCTTGTCTCAAAGAACTCCCCATTTTTGGATGAGTTGCAAGCGTCTAAAGAAGTCACTTCAGGGCATCTGTTGTAATTTCTTGGACTGGATGGTATCTAGCACTAGCAGTTGCCCCTATTGGTGTAAAGTTACCTTGATAGGGAATTGACTATAGTTCATGTCTTGATCAGTCTCAAAGATGTTTTAATCAATTCAAAGACATTTAGAGCGAACACCTTTGCTCTTATGAAGGCTTCTTATCTATGTGAAACATCTAATACCATAAGGGATGGACTTTTGATTTCACATCAACCCATCAAGGGGTGGCATTAGAATTGAATGAATAAGAGTTCTGTGCATATGTAATAATGAAAAAGGAATGATTTTAATTAAACATGCTTTTAAACCTGGATTAAAGAATATAACTCTAAATACTATGTCAAGAGTTCTTACTAAGAAAATTATATAGTTCAATCTACAAAGATTCATAAAAAGTTGCATAGCAAAAACATTGGGATTTTACAATCACAAATTGACAGGATTCAAAATGTATAAATTTTGGCAAAGATCGCTTTACAATCAGAATATGGAAGTGCAGAACAAAGCATGTAACTGTTGGTTACGAATCTGCCATGAGGAAAGGGTTTGTTGTTATTGTGCCCAGATTCGCCCACCAGATTGAAAGGCCGGGAGGAAGGAATGCCTTCCGTGCCAATCTCCGGAGAAGGCCGGCTCCTATGGAGGGTTGAGTTAAGATAAGAGTGCAGGAAAGAGATAAAAGGTACAGAAAGAGATAAAAGTGCAGAAAGGAATTCCAAATGTGATTGGAGTTGGGTGGGGGGAATAAGCAGCACGACGACGAATCAATCACCACTACTAACAACATTCATCTACAAACATACATCGAAACTACAGCTATCAGTGATCCCATGTATCCTCTATCTATGCATTCCAGGAATACCCGGCCATCAAATGCTCGGAGTCCGAGTTCAAGTACAACAACAAGCAATGACACAAGAAACATGAGGCAGAAATGACAAGGAGAGGCAGCATGCAAGATAAAAGACAAGTAAGCAGAGCCAAGTATATGTCTGTATTTGAGGCAAAAGCACAGCTACAATTGTCCCCTAGCAATATATTCCCCTTCCACCACTTACATTGAAAATGTGGTGGGTATTTATAGCCCAAAACTCCCCCCGATTACATTCATGGGCACAGAGTCCCAGACAAGACAATAGCTGACACGAGCGGCTGAGGAGCTGGCTGATACTGACTTCTGTCGGGCCGGACGGTACTTGCAGCATGGTGTCCCTGAAGGCGGTACAGCTACGTGGCAGCGCGTTGGAACAAGTCTTCAGTCAACAGGAATGCGGGTAGGTGCGGCAGGTGGTACTTCACATCGGCTTTAAATGTTGACAACTGGCGCCGGTAGTGTAGCCCATGCTTTGTCCTTGCGCGGTCAAGTCTTGGCTCGAATCCCGAAGGTGGACACTTGTCAGATGCTGAAGCGTGACATGTGTCTGCCTTGAAAGGCAGTTTATCCAACTTCGCCGGGGGTTCGGGCGCTATCGGGCTGCGCAGGAGGAAAACAACGCAGTTGGAAGGCCTTCTTGCCTTGGCGTTTTCTGAGTTGACTTCACCGAACTGTGCACCGGTCAAAGGGCGCACTCCGACTTCGCTGCGAAGTCGGGTGTCGCACCGGTGCTGGCTCTCTCCTGCTGTACGGACTGCGCACTGGAGCAGGGCGCACTCCGACTTCGCTGCGAAGTCGGGTGTCGCCCCGACACTTAGCCATTTTCCTGATAGGCCATTCCCCTAGTGCGCCCAGGAAGGAGGGCGCACTCCGACTTCGCTGCGAAGTCGGGTGTCGCCCTTTGACACTTAGTCAAATTTTCGGTCACTTCCTGTCCTGTTGCGCACGGGTTACCTACTGCGCTCCAACTGAGGGGCGCACTCCGACTTCGCTGCGAAGTCGGGTGTCGCCCCAACACTTAGATGCTGAAGTTTTACTGGGAGAAGAAAGGGGGAAAAGAAGAAGAGGGAATGGAGCTGTGAGGGAGAGGAAGAAAGGGAGAGAAGAAGGGAAAATGAGGAGGAGGGAAGGAAAGAGCAGCTCACTTGCAAAAACCAAAAACATGGCACCCTTGTGCAAAATGTGGCAACATTCCTGGCGGCTCGCGGGGTGTTGAGCTCGCCTCGACTTAAAGAACCATGCCTTTATCCTTTGGGTGTAGAGGAACTTCCTTCCCTTGTCTTTTGCTGCTCTGGTCGCTTCCCTTGGGGCAATTGTTCTTCTTCGTTTTCGCTTTCACCAGTTGCTTCCTCAGTCTCGCCTTCTGAATCAGAAGGTTCTCCGCTTCCAGCCTCTCGCTTGCTGATGCGTTCGACCACAGTCTTAGCTTGATCCCAGACTGCGGCTTGGAAAGGAGAGGGGTCGCTGATTTCTCTAAGTACTGCATGGAATGCAGCGACCGCGTGCAGGTCAATGGTGTGAAATCTTTTGCCCAACTCCCCAAGAGAAGAGCTGATTTTGCAGTACTTAGCCACCATTTGAGTGACCTGTGCTTCTTGAACTGGCTCTATCCAGCTATCGATTTCAGCTGTATCTGCCTCGAAGGACAGCCAGTTCTCTTTTACCTGTTCAAGGGTGAGGAGCTCGTCATCTTTGACATAGCTCGGACACCCATGCTCGGACAAAATACGAAAAGGAGCCAGGAGAATTTGTCTTTCCTGTTCTAAGGCGTCCAGCGCCTGCCTGGCTGCTCTGATCCTTTCCGTCCGGGCGAAGTAAGTGTGCAAGGTTACCCTTGCATTTGCCCACTCTGAGGCAAGACGGGACATAGGGGAGATTCGGAAACCATCGCGCTCTATTTCCTCAAGTTTAATAGCCAGGTCTAGCAATTGCCTCGCCTGGTGTTCGGCTTCCTCTACCACAGGCTTGCCCTGGGCAGATATTTCTTCAATTCTGGATAAGAAATCCAGAACTGTTAAGGACTTGACAAGGTTGGGCTTGCAACCTTGTAGCAGACTTGCGCGCATCTCCTTCGCCTTGTTCTTTGAAAAAACAGCCGCTTGTAATGCTCGCTCTGCTAGCTGCGACTACGCTTGTTTCAGTAAACCCTGTAGTTGCGAAATCTGCTCCAGCGCTGCTTTTCTCTCTTGTTCGGCTGTTTGCTGAGCGGCGGCCAGCTGAGCCTTAAGATTTTCAACTTCTTGCTGCGCTGACCCCAACTGGGCCGTAGCCCTCGCCAAGTCTTCTTCAAGCTGCCTGGAAGTATTCTGCAGCTGGAAAAGCGCCTCTTGGGTTTCGAGATGCTTGACAAGGAGGTTGTCTGTTCTGCGGCGAATACCGCGGATCTCATACTCTTCGTTGATATCATCGAAGTTCTTCTCCTTTGTCTGAAGCTCGTAGTCTGCCTCGGTCATATCACGGAGAGGCTTTTTCACCTTAGGAATTAGCTTTTCTGTTGTAAGCACTCTCCGATTCAGGTCAAACTTTGTGCGTTTGATCGGGGCAGCTATCCCTTCGGCCCTTCTGTGCTTAACTCCTTGAAGAAAGGAGGCAGATCCCCTCGCGGCTCTTATTGCCAGAGGTTGGTCCTCAGTGATGCTCATGAAATCAAGATCTTCTAGCTCCTGGGCCTGCTGCGGCATTTTTCCCGCGAACAATGAAGTAGGTGGGATACCAGAGGGGGTAGTAGCCTTCGAGGGTGACCGGGTCCTAGGAGTGACAGGGGTTTGGCTAGACGGCGCTGGTAGGGTTTCAGTGGGCTGGGGCGAAGGATGTGGAGATGAGGTAGCGGCCTCAGCACTGACCGCGGGTGAAGGCTCTTGGGTTTGTCCCAGGGATTGGAAAGCATTGGGGTCCTGGGCAAACTGGTCAAAGGAGTGAAAGTCGCTGGACGGCGGGGTGGCTTGAGATGCGGAGGATGCGGCTACGGCTTGCCCTGATGAAGTGGGAGTCGGGGTTTTTGCAGGGCCGTCATGGACTTGGGCAAACGGAAGGGAGGACGTACCTGCGGGCTCCGCCTGAGCCGACGCTGAAGGGGTGGTTGCAGCCTGGAGGTCTGCTACTGGTTCGGGGCTGTCTAAAGAGACAACCTCTGGCGCTGTTGCTTGTGGCTGTTCTGCAGGTGTCTGCTGTACTGGCTCCTTGGGTCGTTTGGCCCTTTCGACCTTTTTCTTTTTCTTTTCTCTCGACGCCGTGGATGGTCCAGAAGGGAGCGGCAATAGAGGGCGGCAGGCGCTGATGTCCCCACGGTAAATTTGTACTTGGGTCGCGCTGGGAGGATTCCTGTCGCACATGGTTTGCTGGTTGGCGGTGTGAGCGTCTTCTCTGTTGATAGAGGGGCCAGCTCAGGAGTTGACCGCTCTGAACCTTGCGCCACTTCGGACGCTGCCACAGAAGCAACAAGCTGCATCGGGCCTACTTGACTGCTGGATGGAGTTGGGCCCACTTGACTGCCGGATGGAGTCGCGCTGGAAGTCGTTGGGGTTGACAATGACTGGGGGGTAGCCCTCCTTTTATACCTTATGTTCGCGCCTCGGGGAACGCAAACGCGAAATTCGAAGGGTTGCCACGTGTCGACATGTTGATCATATAATGCCGAAAACTCATCATCAACGGCAAGATTCCTCCGGCTTGATTTGTCGTGTTGCGTGCGACACCTCATTTTCCAGCATTCGAGGATTTTGTCCCTATGCCAGTTAAGCGACGCCACCTTAGCGAGGAACTTCTTGAGTCCCGTTGACTCCATTCGGTGGTCAGAGTTCCGTTCAGGATCGTAAGCGACCTCTTCGCAGTAAAACTCATGCCACGGTGGCCATGACTGCATCAAATGAATGCGCTAGTAGAGATCTGCACCTGTCAAGTTCCTTCTTTTTTGCATGATCTCAAGTCTCGGACAGATGTGCGTAAACCTTCCCCGAACCCCGATTGGGTCATATTTCCAGCGTTGGGGCAGCATTATTAGGCCCATCTCCAGCAGCTCCTGCTCAAGGTAAATGTGCTGCCCGATTTCGAAGACCTGAATATTGGCCCAGGTCATAGGATATTTGAATATGTGACCTCTCTTCTTCCCTTGGCCAAATTCCTCTTCGACGTAGTCCATTTGCCGCGCCACCTCCATTCCAAACTGATGGTCCGTGCAGAAGTAGGGCAGCAGACATGGTTTCCCCTTGAATCCGTAGATTCGGACGACAATGCCCTGAGTCAGCCAAAAGGTATCACCAAGCTTGTTGTCTGTTAGATGCTGTCATAGCCGCTGGTGGGCGAGTCGCGCCACGGCTGAACAGTCCCATTGCCTGGCCCAGAAAACCAACATTAAACTCGTAGAACGAGCCCTTCCGGTACAGGGCCTCAGTCCATTCGTACACGGGGAGTGGCTTTCCTTGCTCGTTCGCTTTCCTCAGGTTAGGGACGTTCATCCGGTAATGCATATGGTACAGGCATAGCCATGTGAGGAATGAGCAAAACCGGAATTCCGTAGACTGCCTTTGCTGCAGTCTTACCAGGCTCGCATGAATCGCGTAGGCCAACCAGTCCGCCCAATCGTAGAAGATTGGGCGCTTCCCGCTCTTCTGCGTCGTGGAGTTGTAGAACTCCCCGTGCAGGATGCACTCGGCCATCGCCAGCTGAAACGGCCGCACCACTCTGTCTGAGTCGCAGCCAAGGACCCATGCCAGAATGATATAAATATATTTGTTCTCAAATCGATCCAGCGGTATGGGGCCAGTCGGCCATTGTCCAGGATTTAGCGGAGTCTTTAGCTTTGAGTTAAGGAACTCTCTCATTCGCTTCGTCTGCGAAAATCTGCCGGTCAGCTCTTCGATGCTCACCCTTCTGACAATTGCGTCTGGGCTGTATTGGAGCCCTGGGGCGAACGCCGGCTGGACGCTTTCTCGGAAGAGAGTGAATAGCACCCTTCCTTTGTTATCGCAGACTTGCCGCGCAGCTGGTTTGTAATATTCAGCAATCACTTCAACCAGCTCCGGGCACCAGTGTGTCGGAGGGCACAGGAAACAGTGAAGATTTGAATTATATGCGGCTCCGAGGTGGTGAGAAGGCGGAACCTTACCCACCCACTTTGCGATGGTCAGACGCAGCTTTGTGAGACTGATGGAGAATGCGCCATCTTTGTACCCGGACAGACGATTGATTGGCGGCGGCGGAGTCTGACCAGCTACACGCCTCTTCGTTCTGGATTTTGCTTTTTTATCTTTTCGAGGCGCTGCGCTCTCATGGGCGCTGGAGTCTGGAGATTCCTCAGCTTCGCGCGGATCTTCGCTAGATTGTGCCTGTACGGGCGCTTTCCCCTTATCCATCCTTGTTGAAAAGAATCAGAGATAGGAGCAGCAGCTTCAGAGCTTGTCAGTTTTATTCTCTGCAGTCCGGGAGCCAGCTTTGAACTCATGAATTTTCTGGCTGCGTCAGGGCCTTCTTGTAGACAGCAACTGCCAGCATTAATGGCGCGAGGGAGGAAGTTAGGGCCGTTTGCTTTGGGTTGGTGGCGACGTTATGATCTTGGCGGCTGCGCACGGGCCCGTTTTTTTGAAAAACGTTCCTATTAGTCGTTGGCCCCAGCGCGCCTTACCCTTTAAATGTATCTTCATAGGTAAACGCGCAATCATTTAAACTCTCTTGAACCATGTGGCTGACGTCACTGCCGTCAATTGGGCACACTTTCCAAAAGACTTTACAATTAATTAACCACACCTTGCCATGTGTCGGGCTTTGCAACGGGCCCATACTTGGCGCCGTCCGTGATGAGACGTTCGTGCTTCGCCCGGAATCCGGGGCGCGGTCCGACTTCGCCCGAAAAAGGGGCACAAGTCGGACTTCGCCCGTTTTTTGGGCGCAACCCAAACTTTGCCCAGAAAACGGGCGCGGTACGGACTTCGCCAAAAAACGGGCGCAGCATGGGTTTTACACTTCAATATTTTTCGCCAGCTTACCTACTCGGACTTCGCCCAAAAACGGGCGCAGTGCGGACTTCGCCCATCAATGGGCGCAGTTCGAGGTTCGCCCCAAAAACGGGCGCAGCGCGGACTTCGCTCGAAAAAGGGGCGCTGTCCGACTTCGCCCATCAACATGGGCGCTGGCCGTCTCTAGGCACTTTACTTGTAAGCTGCTACCCGACTGCGCTCTTTGGAGAAGGCGCAGCCCGACTTCGCTGCGAAGTCGGGTGGGTAGCCAGAGTTAGGTATTTTTAGCTCCTTTTAACTGCTTTGTTCCTGTTGGCAATTTTGCCACATTAAAATTTTGGCTTAAGTATGGAGCTTTCAAGCTGCAAAGAGCATGCTGAGGTGTTCGGGCTTTCGCGGGCCATAAACGGGGGCGATAAAATGGACAAAATGAGCTCTGGATACTTTATCATTGCAGATCTTCTCGCCAGCTTTTCGACGATATATTATTATAGGCGATCGGGTTAGCGGATCAAAAGTTATGGCCCCGGGAAGCAGAACCAGGAAACCCAGTTTTGGTGAGAAGTCCGACTTCGCCCAGTTTTGGGGAGAAGTCCGACTTCGCCCAGTTTTGGGGAGAAGTCCGACTTCGCCCAGAGAAGTCCGACTTCGCAAGCCCAGGCTGCATACAACCGCATCTGCGAGGCAGAAGCCAGAGCTGGAGAACGTTCGGAAGAGGATTCTGAGGAGGCGACTGCCGGAAGTGAATCTGAAGAACAGTTGCCGCGAGGTGAACAGCTAGAGCAGCAGAAAGCAGGGGAAGCAATTTCCTCTGCACCCAATGGATGAAGGCATGGATTCTTTGCGCCGAGGCGAGCTCGACACCCCGCGAGCCGCCAGAAATGTGGCCACATTTTGCACGGGGTGCAATGTTTTCAGTTTTGTAAGAGTGCTGCTCTTCCTTTTCCCTATTTCTCTCTCTCCCTTTCTCTTTCCTTTTCTCTCTCTTCCCTGCATTCTCATTCTTTCCCCCCTTTCTTTTGAGCCCCTCAGTCTGATCTCAAATTTGACAGCAGTTGCCCTGAAAAATGGCTAAGTGTTAGGACGAAGTCCGACTTCGCGCGAAGTCGGAGTGCACCCTCCAGATGGAGCGTAGCAGGAACACAAAGTGCGAAGTTCGTACTTCGCCCAGTTTTGGCGCGAAGTTCGTACTTCGCCCGGTTTTTGCGCGAAGTCCGACTTCACCCAGTTTTCTGAGCGCACCTTGTAGCAGGCTGGCAGGCTGGTAGGAAAATGACTAAGTGCTGGGGAGAAGTTCGTACTTCGCGCGAAGTTCGAATTGCTCCCCCTTTCTAGGGCGAAGTCCGTACGGCGGCAGACATCAGCTTTCACCTGTGCGCAACCCGACTTCGCAGCGAAGTCGGAGTGCGCCCTTTGACAGGTGTGCAGTAGGGAAACAAACTCAGAATTTGCCCAAGGCATGAAGGCCTTCCCAGCTACGCTGTTTTTTACCTGCGCAACCTGATGGCGCTCGGATCCCAGGTGAAGTTGGATAGACTGCCTTTCAAGGCAGACACGTGTCAAGCAGCATCATCCGACAAGTGTCCAGCTTTGGGATCTGAGCCAAGACATGCCGAGCAAAAGGACAAGCATGGGCCACACTACTTATGCCAGCTGCCTCATTTAATGCTGATGTGAGTTTCCACCTACCTTAGCTATCCGCATTCCTGCCGATGTAAAGTTCTACCTAACGTGCTGCCATGTAGCTGTTCAGCCTTCAGGGAGACCATGTTGCAAGTACAGTCCTGCCAAACAAAGGTCAGCATCAACAGTTCCGCGGTTGTTTTTGTCAGCTAATGTTTGATTGGGACTTTGTGCCCATTAATGTAACGAGGGGAACTTTGGGCTATAAATAGCCACCACGTTTTCATTGTAAGGTGGTGGAAGGGGAATGTTTGTTAGGGAACCATTGTAACCGTGCTTCTGCATCTTAATATAAAGTATATGCCTGGCTCTGTTCTACTGCTTTTATTTTTTATGCTGCCTCTCCTTTACATTTCTGCTTTACGTTTTCCTGTGTCACGGCTCGTTGATTCGTTTCAGCATTTGGTGGTCAGGAACACCTGAGGCATTGCTTGTGTCATGGCTTGTTGATTCATTTCAGCATTTGGTGGCCAAGTACTCTTGAACTTCATTGATTAGAGGATACATAGAATAAATTTGGTAGCAGTTCCTTCAGTTGTGTGTTACGTTGCTGTCCGTAGTGGTGATTGATGCGCTGTCGTGCTGTTAGTTCTCCTTGTAGGGAGGATGTTTGCTAGGGAGCCATTGTAGCTGTGCGTATAAATTCTCTGCATAACACATATACTTGGATCTGACATTTCTTGGTTACCTTTTTGTTTATGTGACTATATGTAGTGGTGATTGATGCATTGCCGTGCTGTTAGTTCTCCTTGTAGGGAGAATGTTTGCTAGGGGACCATTGTAGCTGTGCGTACACTGCTTTATACAGAAAGTATACTTAGGTTTTGCAGTTCCTGGTTATGCTTTGTATTTATGATGCAGTAAGTAGTGGTGATTGATGTGTTGCCGTACTGTTAGTTCCCCCCACCCAACTCCAATCACATTTGTAAATTCTTTCCGTATTTTTATCTCTTTCCTGCACTCTCATCTCAAACCATAAAACCCCACAAGGAGCCGGCCTTCTCCGGAGATTGGCCCGGAAGGCATTCCTTCCTTCCGGCCTTTCAATGTTGGTTTGCGGGTCCAGGGCGCAATAGCAACAAATCCTTTCCTCGTGGCGGATTCGTGACCAACAGTTCCCTTCTTCGCCCCATTTGATGAGCGCTGCCTGACTTCGCTGCGAAGTCAGGCATTTGCCTCGGACCTACTTGGGCTACTTGGAAAACTGAAAAACTTGAAATATTTACATGCTGAAAACTTTAAAATGCAAAAAGGGAAATCTGTACAAAGAAGGGCCCCTTCGGGCGCCTTCAGTGGTGGTACAATTTGAGGTGAAACCCGTTGACGGGAATGGGGAGAGGATGTCCCTCCATGTCCCGGAGCACATATGCGTTGAATTGGTTTACCCGGGCAATCTGATAGGGGCCCTCCCAGAGGGCATCAAACTTTCCATGGTTGCTGGGTTTGGCCTTGAACAAGTCCCACTTCAGCACCAGGTCCCCGATTTTGAAAACCCGGGCTGTGGTGCCTTTTGCGAACCAGCCTTGAGTTGATTCAGCGTGTTTTGTGAAGGCCTGGTACGCTTTCTCTCTGTCTTCCTCCAACTGCAGCAGCTGGCAAAGTCTGTCTTCTACCGGATCCCCGCTGTTTCTTTCCTCGTCAAGCATCCAGAGAGCGGGTATCTCAATGTGCGTTGGCAAGACAACTTCTTTACCATATACGAGCGCATAAGGGGACGTTTTGATGGACTTTTTGAATGAAATTTTGTCCGCCCATAGCGCCCGATTCAGGAGTAGGTGCCAAGTCCTTTTGTTATTCTCCACCGTTCTTCGAATGATCTTCAGTAGATTCTTATTGGTGGACTCGGCGAGACCGTTCCCCTGCGGGTAGTAATTGGAAGACATCTTGTGATAAATGCCAAATTTGCTGGTGTACTCCGTGAGTATTGCGCCTGTGAACCCTGGACCATTGTCCGTTACTATTGATTCCGGGACCCCGAAACGGGTAATCAGGCTCTCGAGGAATTTGATGACTGTCTCTTGGTCAGTGTTCTTTGTGGGGATCGCCTCTGCCCACCGCGTGAAGTAATCGGTGACGGTTAAGATAAACTTGTGGCCCGTTGCAGAGTTCGGCGAAATCACCTCGATGAAGTCCAGACCCCATTGTTGAAACGGAGTCTCGGCTTGGATCGGTTGAAGGGGCAGGGGTGCTTTCCTGTTCCTGCCAACAAATCTTTGGCATTGATCACATTTGCTACAGACAACATGAGCGTCTGTAAACAGAGTGGGCCAGTAGTACCCAGCTTTGATTATTTTCAAGGTCGTGGGCCTTGCAGAATGGTGACCTCCAGGCATCCCGGAATGAAATTCTTCGAGGACCCTGGACTGGTCTGCTTTTCTGACGCACCGCAACAGGATGTCGTCAATGTTTTTAAAGTAAAGCCCCTCGGGGCGAAGAGTGTACTTCAAAGCACCTAGCCGAAACCTCCTTTGTGAGGCATTCATGTGGTCTGGACATCTCCCGGTGTTGAAATACCTCACCAATTCATCTGTCCAGTCGCATTCCTCGGGTAAAGAGTTGGCTAGGTTGATGCGCGTTGCTGGATCCTCCCACTCGTAGGCGGATATCTCGGTTGCCTCACTTCGGGCTAGCTCCTAGCACAAGGCTCGGCCTTTGACTAGCTTGGTTGGCCGCACTTCGATGTCGAACTCCTGGATTTTGGCAATCCATCCTGCCCTCTTGTGACCCGGCTCTCCTTGTATGTTAAAGTTTCGAACGTCCGGGTGGATCACGAAGACGGTGATCTTGCTCTGGGAGACAAAGTGCCTGAACTTACGAAGAGATTTCATGACAGCGTGTACCTGCCGCTCTATAAAGTTGTACTTCTCTTCGTGCGGCTGGATCACTTGGCTCAAGAATGCTATGGGGCGCTCCTCGCCATCTTCTCCCTTTTGGGTCAGGACTGGGGCGTAACTCTCTGGTTCTCCCACCGCGTACAAGATGAAATCCTTGGAGTAGTCCGGGTTGATCAACACCGGTGCTTGTGCAATGCGAGCTTTGATCTCTTCGAAGGCTCGCTCCCTCTCTTCAGTCCACAGAAAATCTGTGTTCTTTTTAAGCAACTCGGCCATAGGCTTGATTACCTGTGCGAAGTCCGGTATGAACTTCCGCACGAAGTTGATTTGGCCGAAGGACTGTAGCCCTTTCTTATCGATTGGGGCGGGCAAGCGGAGGAGAGCCTCTGCTCTGTCAGGATCTATAGCCAAGCCTTTCTCGGAGATGACATGCCCCAACAGCTTTCCTTCTTTCACCGCGAAGACAGATTTCTTCGGGTTTATGGAGATGCCGAATTCACGACACCTTTCGAATATTTGCCGCAAGTGGGGAACATGTTTTTCTCGCTTGTGAGAGAAAACAGTCATGTCATCCAAGTAGATGACGATCACTTTGTTAAGCAGCTCTCGGAAGGCTAGGTCCATGGCTCTTTGGAATGTGGCGCCAGCATTGGATAAGTCGAATGACATGCGTTGGTAGGCGAACGTTCCCCATTTGGTGGTGAACGTCGTCTTGTGCTGGTCCTCATCCTTGACCCATATTTGGTTGTAGCCGGAAAAGCCGTCTAAGAGGGAAAATCTCTGGGCTCTAGCAACTATATGGAGGATCTGATCGATCTGAGGAAGCGGGTAATGGTCCTTGAGGGAGGCTTGATTTAGATTTCTGAAATCCACGCAGAGACGAATGTCTCCGTTCTTCTTTCTCACAGGAACCAAGTTCGCAACCCAGGATGAATGCTTGATGGGGTAGATGATCTTGGCCTCCAACATCTTCAAGAGCTCGGCTTTCATCATGGCCTCGATTTTTGGATTGACGGCCCTCTGCTTTTGCCTGAATGGTTTGGCGCCATCTTCTAGCTCAATGGTATGCTGGATTATTTCTTTGTAATACCCCTTCAAGTCTTGGTAGCTCCAGGCTACTATGTCAGGGAACTCTTGACATAATGATCTGATCTGCTCGAGTTCCTCTGTGGTGCAGTCTGTCCCGACCTTGATTGATTTACCAGGTTCTAGCTCCAGGTCGGCATACTGCTTCGGGTCTACTTTGATCCGATGAGATATGGCTCTGTCATTCTGATCAAATAGACTCTCTAGAGTAATCAGTCCTTTTGGGACATGATTATTTTTCAGTTGTATCAACCCCTCATATTGCTCGTCATCAGGGTCTCTACCTTCGATTGAACAGGCTTCATTTACCAAAAATGTGACGATCTCCTCGTCACAGCTAAACACTTGCCAGTGGGTGTCCTTATCAGGCACAGAAGGCCTGTAAATGGTACGAACCGGCTTCGGCTTTTGGACAGTGTCATCGGCCGGAACATACCTGGCTCTAACAGACGCCAAAATGTCAGCATGCTTGTTTTTCTCTCGTGAAATAGCCTTGACATTCAACGAGTCAAAAGACTCCATCAGATCCCAGACCCGATTTCGGTATGCCTTGAGATAGTGCTTTTTGGAGGCGCACTTATTCGTGATCTGGTGGCACACCAACTCCGAATCTCCGTAGATCTGCAGATGTTTGATTCCCAACCTCTCCGCCTTTCGCAATCCCAAGCACAGGGCTTCGTACTCCGCCGCGTTGTTGGTACAGCTCCAAGCCAGCCTGTAGGTGTAATCCTTTTGGATCCCGGTTGGGGAAACCAAAAGAACTCCAGCACCGACGCCATTTTTGCATCGTGCGCTGTCAAAGAAAAGCTTCCACAGCTTCTCAGGTGCTGGTCCCACTTCTCTCTTTGCTGACTTGTCAACTCTTTCAGGCTGAACAATGGTGTAACAACCTTGCTCTGTTTCAATCACGGCGTTGAAGTCCCGCAAGGAGAATTCATCTTCTACTTGTAGCTGCTCGAGAGCTTGCTCCGTCATATCCACTATCACCAGTTCTTCCTCTGTTAGCTGAACCATGCAATCCTCAGGCTCTTCTTTGGGTATCTTCTCTACTAAGTAGGTGGAAGGCTTTTCATTGAAATCTTCAGTCTCCTTCCTTTGAAGGGCACTTCCATGTGCGAGTAGTCCAGAGAGATATCCTCCTAACTTCGCAGTGAGCTCCCTAGAGAGACACATGCCGAAGTAGGGCTCCAAGTCGATGACCACAACCTCCTAAATGACCACGATGTCGAGGGCTTTGTGCAGCCGAATAGGGATGTCTTTTATGACACCGACTGTCTTGACAGGGGTGCCATCTAGTTGCAGCACGCCCTGGCTGCTCCTTGTGTACTCCATCCCGATTTGATCGCAGACGGCTCTCGACATTACGGTCGTGGAAGCACCAGAGTCCACCATGCAATTGTGTACTATATACCCCTGCATTCGTAATGACAGATAGAAGGGAGGTTGTCTGTTCTTCCCAGTGGCTGAGACTGTCAGGGGTTGCACCAGGACAGCAGGTTGTATCTGCTTGCCATTCTTCATGATTTTCAGGGATTCTTGCAGCAGATCAACCTGGCCTGGGAGCTGAAGAGCATCATACATGCTGATTCTTGCGGGAGTTCTCTTCAGCTCGTCTACTATACTGTAGCCCGAAGTGCTTGCTCCTTCCGCTTCTTTCGCCGACTCGTACTTTATCCGGTATTTTTGAGTGGCCTCAACTCTCTGTCTCTTGGTCAGAGACGGATACCTCAGCTTCTCCTGAGCTTGTTCTTTTGTTTTAGCTAGAGGTTGGGCAGCGGGAGCTTTAGCCGGAAGAGCTTTGGCTATGGGCGGCTTGACTGCGGGAGTCTTCGTCGAAGGAGTTTTGTCTTTGGCTGTGTAGGGCCACAGCCTCTTGTAGGGCGGTATCTCCTCAGGTTGCGCCTTATCTCTTCTAGCGTACACCTTTAGGGGTTTGGCTGCAGCTTCGGCAGACTTCTTGTTTTCCTTGGCAGGAGGCGGCATTGGAACTTTGTCTGAAACGGCGAAATTGCTTTCGTCGATGTAAAGCTCTTCGTCCTGAATGGCGTTGCCGGCCAAGGTCTGGAGGTAGTGCTGATGCAGTGTACAGTCATCCTCGGCATGCGGGTCGTTGCACGTGGTGCACCAGTTGACCTGGTCGGAAGTACCAGGTTCATCCTCTATGGCAGCATTCCTCGGAGGGGGCCGTCGTTGCAAATGTTGCTCGGGGGGCCGATCCTTTGTCAATGTCGGGGGCGGATATGGCCTCCTTGGAGCTAGGTCCATCTGGGCCTGCTTCTTTTTCAGGACAGTCATGTCATTAGACATGGTATGATAGCCAGAGGCCAGAGCCCGTACCTCCTGTAGGATTTGATTCTGAATATCGTGGTCAGGAGGCGGCGGCAGCTGAGCTGGGGGAGGTAATGCAGCCAATGGAGGAGGAGTGGAATATTGTGCATGCTGGGGAGGAGCAGGAAGCGCTGGAAAACGCGGAGGACGGGGAGGCGGATAATGAACTTGCGGCGGGCCGTAAGGGTTCACGACCGGCGTCGGATTCCATTGCTGTTGGGGTTGCTGTCCTGAAGTGGACGGCTCTGAACCAAAAGCTGAAGGATACTGCGATCGGGGAAAATCAGGGTAGATAGGCGGTTGTACTCTGTGCGGAAGCCTGCCGATGGAGATGATGTCCATTTCAGCTTGCTGGGCAGCCTCGTACAGAGTAGGGAACGTGTTGATTCTAGCAACCTTCAGCAGCAGGCAAATGTCTGAGTTGAAAGATCTCAGGTAGTAGTAGGCGGCCTGTCCTGTTGACGGTTGGAGTTCGCGAGGCACTCGTTTCCAAGACCTCGCAAACCTGATGTTGAAGTCTGACACCTCCTCTTGGGGGTGTCTTTGAATACTTTGGAACTGATGCAACAAAGAAGAGGGATCGGCAGACTCGTTGCATCCTTTCACGAGTCTGCCGGCTAACTGTCACCACCCCGTGATGGATCCCTCTGGCAGCGATCTCCACCAGTAGAGAAGCTTTCCCCTTAGGGAAAGGGCTAGCAGACGGGTCTTCACACTTTCGTCAGTGATGGAGTGTAGCGCATCCAGGGCAAGAATGTCTTGGATGTGTTCATATGTCGTCTTGCCGTAGCCGTCATACGTAGGGATAGAATTGAAGGCAGCAGGGGGCACAACTTGCTATCCGACTAGGGCCAAGGGCCCCGTAGAATCCACCGTCGGGAAGAGGTCGTCTTCATCCAGATGATCAACCATTTCTGCTTTTGATCCGGTAGTGTATTCAGTATCGGAACTATCCGAAGATGTAGATTCTTCTTCGGCCTCAACTTGTTCAATCTCAGCTTCGGCTTCTTGGATTTCTTCTTCGCGAGCTTGGTAATCAGCCAGCCTGACGCGCTCGCCTGGAGCGTCAAGGTCAAGTTCGTAAAAGTCAGGCTGGTTCTTTGGATTCCTTGCTCGCCACCTTCTCGTTTGCATGAAGGCGTTAGGACCGGTCTTCACGGACTCAGAGTATGTTCAGATAATTTGCAGAGTCGCCAGGTGCTCTGATTTTGAACAGCAATGAAGCGAGCACTAGTACTTCGATTCTGTCTGGGGGTGGGAAACTTCCATGTCCCACCGGTTAAGACCAGGAAATTGGTGGTGCCAGGTGGAGACGGGTTAGAAATTCACTCTTGAAATATGGGACCTTGGTCCCACCGGGCGTGCCAGAGAAACTGTTGGTTACGAATCTGCCATGAGGAAAGGGTTTGTTGTTATTGCGCCCAGATTCGCCCACCAGATTGAAAGGTCGGGAGGAAGGAATGCCTTCCGTGCCAATCTCCGGAGAAGGCCGGCTCCTATGGAGGGTTGAGTTAAGATAAGAGTGCAGGAAAGAGATAAAAGGTACAGAAAGAGATAAAAGTGCAGAAAGGAATTCCAAATGTGATTGGAGTTGGGTGGGGGGAATAAGCAGCACGGCGACGAATCAATCACCACTACTAATAGCATTCATCTACAAACATACATCGAAACTACAACTATCAGCGATCCCATGTATCCTCTATCTATGCATTCCAGGAATCTGGCCATCTAATGCTGGAGTCCAGAGTTCAGTACAACAACAAGCAATGACACAAGAAACATGACGCAGAAATGACAAGGAGAGGCAGCATGCAAGATAAAAGACAGTAAGCAGAGCCAAGTATATGTCTGTATTTGAGGCAAACGCACAGCTACAATTGTCCCCTAGCAATATATTCCCCTTCCACCACTTACATTGAAAATGTGGTGGGTATTTATAGCCCAAAACTCCCCTCGATTACATTCATGGGCACAGAGTCCCAGACAAGACAATAGCTGACATGAGCGGCTGAGGAGCTGCTGATGCTGACTTCTGTTGAGCCGGATGGTACTTGCAGCATGGTGTCCCTGAAGGCGGTACAGCTAAATGGCAGCGCGTTGGAACAAGTCTTTAGTCAACAGGAATGCGGGTAGGTGCGGCAGGTGGTACTTCACATCGGCTTTAAATGTTGACAACTGGCGCCGGTAATGAAGCCCATGCTTTGTCCTTGCACGGTCAAGTCTTGGCTCGAATCTCGAAGGTGGACACTTGTCAGATGTTGAACCGTGACATGTGTCTGCCTTGAAAGGCAGTTTATCCAACTTCGTCGGGGGTTCGGGTGCTATCGGGCTGCGCAGGAGGAAAACAGCGCAGTTGGAAGGCCTTCTTGCCTTGGCGTTTTCTGAGTTGACTTCATCGAACTGCGCTCCGGTCAAAGGGCGCACTCCGACTTCGCTGCGAAGTCGGGTGTCGCATCGGTGCTGGCTCTCTCCTGCTGTACGGACTGCGCACTGGAGAAGGGGCGCACTCCGACTTCGCTGCGAAGTCGGGTGTCGCCCCGGCACTTAGCCATTTTCCTGATAGGCCATTCCCCTAGTGCGCCCAGGAAGGAGGGTGCACTCCGACTTCGTTGCGAAGTCGGGTGTCGCCCTTTGACACTTAGTCAAATTTTCAGTCACTTCTTGTCCTGTTGCGCACGGGTTACCTACTGCGCTCCAACTGAGGGGCGCACTCCGACTTCGCTGCGAAGTCGGGTGTCGCCCCAACACTTAGATGCTGAAGTTTTACTGGGGGAAGAAAGGGGGAAAAGAAGAAGAGGGAATGAAGCTGTGAGGGAGAGGAAGAAAGGGAGAGAAGAAGAAAGGGAAAATGAGGAGGAGGGAAGGAAAGAGCAGCTCACTTGCAGAAACCAAAAACATGGCACCCCTGTGCAAAATGTGGCAACAGATAACTATTTCAAATTCACACAAATAAAATGGTGGTTTGTTAATGCAAATTTTTGGACATAAATTGAGCTGGAATAAATTTATTAATTATTATTGCAAGTTGCAACAGAAGATCTTGTTAGGCTTTAATCAAGGAAAAAAAAAGTAATGTCAAAACTCTAACGTCTGTGGAAGATTTAGCATTTACATATACAGGTTTTTGAATTGTATCTGATGGTGGTAATAAAAGATCAAATTGCTGCATTGTCAGCATATTGGGAGGAATCTGCACAAATTTGATCAAATATTTATGCCATCTGTATGAGCATTTCTATGGAAATAAATATATCATGCTATTACAGGGAAGTCCGAAGCCTATTGCTGCAATTTCAGCCCTAGCAGTTCCATGGAAATTGACCAATAAAATAAAAATTGCAAATAATCGGATTTGCTAGTGAAAAATAGGAGTAGCTACTGCTTAGAACCAAATTCCTTAGCAATTGCTAGGGAGCGGACCGAGGATACAAATTAGAGGTTCTAGAGCATCCTTTGATAAATTTTCTCTAAGATGTTTTGTATATAAAGGAAGGTATAAGCATAGTGGAGCTATATTACTGATCCAAAAAAGTAAGAAACTTGCAGAGCTTATCACATAGTTCCCCTGGGATCACAAACCTGAAAAACCAAACCTAACCACTGCTGAGAAAATTGTGGAGGCCTCTTAATGTTAAGATCAATGGTGAAAAAGTTTTTTGCACCTTCTTAACTTATTTCATAAGAGGCTGAAAAAGACCCAAGGGACTATAAAGCATTAGACTACGAGTGGCAGACACGAGATCCATTTGGTCATTGTTTGGTTAAAAATTCAGTCTTTATTCCATTGTTGGTAAAAATTGAGAAGCAAGCTTTAACAGCCAAAAGCACACACAAATGATTCTGCGCATACTAAATTCATAAAGCTAATTGAAAGTTTAAAACTCATTGTAGATAGATACTCCACCATTAGAAATTTAATCTCTGATGATGCTTTCACTGTGCAGTGTTCCCGCAGTAAACATGTCATTAAGCAAGCTTAAATTTAACCGCCAATAACTGCATTTGAAGGATAAAACTTAAGTGATCATCATCCATTTCATTTGGATACATTTCAATTTAATAATAATTACTACCTTTCATCCATTACAACTTATTGCAGATTGTTAGCTTGTAGATCTGCTCATCAATTTAAAATTTATTAAAGATTGTTTAAGATGTATTAAGAGTGACAGTCTCAATTACTTAATAGATTATAATAAACGGTCAAGATTCATGTAATGGTCATATCAGAGTAATGACCATTGGATTAAAAATAAATGCTGCCAAATTTTGTATGGATAGAAGAACCCCTATAGGGGTAAATATAAGATAAGTCTATTAATGTCCATGAACGATCAAAGTAGGCCCATTGGACTTCTGGAAGTGGAAATAGACTGTTACAATGCACTGTATGGAATAAATAGTACTAACGCACAGGCAAGCTAAATTCCCATATACTAATGCACTGTATGGAATAAGAAAGTACTAATGGGATTTTGACTATTCATGGATAGGTCTGGCGGGTGGTAATTCCCATATAATGTGATCCAGTACAACATTCAACAACCTTGGAACTCATGAAAAACCCAAAGACAATGTTTCCTAATGAATCGGTAATTGCCATGTGTGCCTTTGTAAAAGAGTGTGGACTCCAATTATATTTCAGAGATTGAAAGTTTTTAACTCCAAGGGCACTAGGTTAAGAATCCCAGAGCAGACAGACTTTTGGAAGCAGTGAAAATTACAGATTTCTGCTAAAACAGAACAAAGGAGTTCCGAACAAAAGAAAAAAGAAGCCAAAACATGTAGTAGATTTTTTTTTCATAATCTTCTTCAAAGACGATGAATTGGCCAAGTAAAAGTGCACCATAGGAGCTCCAACAGAGGGACCGACTGATCTTTCAACCACATCACCATTTTGTCGACAGTGAATACATTAGCAACCTCAGACGGTCTTTCCATTTTCTGCTTATGAATTATGGTTTTTATTGATAAATAAGATAATGTGTTTGGGACTTCCATTTGCAGAAAGTTGCATCTATTGTCTCTGTGCATGGCTACTTTGGCCATTAGATGCATGATGTTTCTACTTATGAATTATGGTTTTTATTGATTAATAAGATAATGTGTTTGGGACTTCCATTTGCAGAATGTTACATTTTGATTTTTATCTATTGTCTCTTTGTATGGCTACTTTGGCCATTAGATGCATGATGATGGTATAGTTATTTAGCTTCTTGGATGCATGAATCAGAACTTTAAGTTCAACCTTCTTGTTGCAATAAGTATTTGCGATGATTATAACTATGCTTTTAATTCTGAACTCTTTTTCCCTGTAGAAAAAGAGTGAAGTTGGCTTAGCTAAAAAGGATGAACTTCTACAGTGGTTGCTTTCTGCTGCTCTCAAGAAAAAGGAAAAATCTCTGCTGGGTGCTTCAGGTGAAACTTGATATAGTTGGATCCTTTCCTTTTGGGTTTTGCCAGTGTCTAATTTTGTTCCTTAATTATGTTCATTTTGTTTCTTTTCTCATGTTTTGTGTTCCTTTAGGCAGTATTCCATCTTTGTATAACCTCTTTGCTGAAGTAGCTGGATCCTGTGTAAAGATATCTGATTTAGCAGGATTTCTACTGTGGCGAAGTCAGGTGATTTAGTTATTCTGCATCCTCTTTAGTGACCATCTTTGATAAATATAGTAGTATTATAACATACAAATATTCCCTTGCAGAGGTTGTTTTTTCTAAATGGAGTGCAAGACCTCTCTGCTTTTTTACTAGTTGATTTAGGATTAAGAAAGTATCCAGCTTATAGCTGTAACCCAACACAAAGCATCTTTTCAGATCGTGCTGATCTGCTCTCATATGAACAGGTATATTTTATCTCGTACCTGTTTCTTAGTAGTCTTTTCTTCTTCAAAAGTTAGTAGATTAATTTCGAGTGTGGGAGAAGCACATTTCTCTGGTTGCCAGCATGGCCAGCATGCATAGTTAATAGGATCTATGTGTGGAAGCAGAATAATTGTGATTTCTAGTCGACTGATTATTTTGTTGTTTGAGCTATTTGGTCCCTAATCATATATCTTCAATTTTGTAGAGTTTAATTATTAAGCCTTGCAATTTGAACACGTAACCTCGTACTTGCAATTTGAAATTTTGAAGAGTAGATGTTGGGATGCATATTGACATGTCTGAAAGCTTGACGTGCTGGAGAACAGAAGAAACAGTTTGTTACTGAAGCCAGGAATCTTTACTGTATAATTTATAACTGGTGGGCAACATGGCCTTCTTTACATGTCCAGTCTGTGTTGGTTGTTAGAAGTTGCTTTACACCTGTATTTGGAACTGCATTTTGCAGTCATAATGGGAAAGAAAGTAAAGACATGGTTACAATTCTAAACTTCTGTGTTGCTTGGTTTTTTGGAGTATTATTTTTTGTTAATGGATTACCAAATTACTACCATCAGATGTTTAGAGTCATGCTAAATGTGATCTGACATTTGGGTGTGATCTATTAACAAGACTCCTTTGAATGATTATTTCAAGCCGATGTCATCTTGTAAGTGTACATTTGCAACTGTAATAAGGGTCAGATGCATTTTCAATTGTTTTAAATAAGGATTGGATTGTCTGCTGTTGGATGTTTTATCACTACTAATTTACTGAATGTGGTAGATTGGTTTCCACAGGCTTTAGTCGTAGCCCAAGTCATGGATACATCTTTGGATGCCAATGACATCCCCAAAGTCAAAAAATGCTTACAAATATCCAGCACCTACCTAACAAATTGTCAGTCAGATAAGAACATGAAGACTGGCTTCTGCTCTATGTTCCTTGCTCGCTTCTCGGCTGCATGGGTTCACACTAAGATTCTTACTTTAGGTGTTTCTGTCCTTGAGCGTGAACGCAGGTAAAGGTTTATAGACCAGCCTGTAATAAACCTTGGTGCTATGTGGAATTCTTTTCTCAAGTTCCCTTTGCCATTTTCGTCCAAGCTAAAACTCAGTATAAATTTTTTTATGACAGATATGAGGAAGCAATTGAATTACTGAAGAGCCTTTTAAGTAGAAGCTGCTGTCCTGGACAACGAGGCTATTGGACTCTAAGATTATCAGTAGATTTGGAGCATATAGGTCAGATAGAGGAAAGTCTTCTAGTGGCAGAAAAAGGCATGCATGATGCCTGGATTCGGGCTGGTGATAGAATGGCACTTCAGAGACGCATTCTACGGCTAGGCAAGCCACCGAGACGATGGAAGAAACCATCATTTGCAACAAGTGTTTGCAGGAAAATCAAAGAGGTAATTTTTAAGCCCACTGCAGTTGAATAAACCAGAAATTTTACTTGTTTTCTAGTAGAAAATGGGACTAGACATGTAACAAAATTGTTTTCTTGACATTGTTTTCTTGTTTTCTATGCCAAATATAAGTATATTATAATAATAGTAGTACATTTGAGAAGCAAAACAAATTAGTGACATGAAAGATGCAAAGCTATATGGTGACATGTGAGAGAATTTGGTGTTAATGCTTTTCCACTATTTATTTATTTATAAAACTATATATTAAACTTGGCATAAAAAAGTAAGCCTATATGAATACTCATGATTAAAAAAACAAACTAGATTGTCAATATTAAGGAATGTAAGGTTACATCGAACTAATACGTTTAAGATAAAACAATGCAGTTGCTTCTCCAGTAAATTTTAGTTGATAAATAATTTAGAAGAAGAAGAAGAGGTATTAATTTGGAATAGGTGCTTCCAAAGTTCCTACCTATAAGTTAACCCTAGATTCCATGAAATGGATTTAATTAGTGTTGTCTGGGTGCACATATCATGGTTATCAGGAAATGGGTACATGTACAGGGACAAGGGTGCCAAATTTCAGATAACGGGTAGGTGGGTATTTGGAGACGCCAAAGTTAATAAATAATTAAAAACATAATATCAAAAATTTAAAACTAATAGTACACCTAACATATAAATGATAAATAAAAATAATCAAAGATACAAAATGTATAAAACATTGCAGTCCTCAAAATGGGATATTAGAGAGTCATAAACCCTCCCATTGAATTATCACTAAATAACCAAGCAATCCTCGATTATGTCTTAAGTCATAATGCTTACACTACAAGTTCAAGGCCTCTCTCAGAGTTATAACTTATAATTTCTTGGGTGGTTTAATTTTGTGATGTTGTTTAGTTCCACAAATAAAACTCTTACAGTTTTCTCTGGAGGAAAGAGAGAAAAGGAAAGGTCATAAGTCAAAAGCAATAGATTTTTTCCAACTTATTTTTTTTTTTGATTGGTGGTTATCCAACTTATTTTGAAAGTATAATTTATTAGATTGACACTTTAGGGTTTTGAATGGATTGGGTACATGATTTTTGAAGTGGAGTTGTGCAAGAGATGTCGAAAAGTCTCAGGAGGTGTCCTTAGGTATCAAGTAAAGTCTCCAAGAGTAGTACTGTTACCCCCATATGAGTACCAGATATGGGGAGATGAGTCTTCAGGTGACTATGGTGCATACCCATCATTTTGAGATTGCATTGGGGACACGTACACTTAGTGAGTGTTTCGGTACACATATGTCACTATTCTAAATCTCCCTAAATTATTTGAGGTCTCAATATAATTTTTCGAAGCTGAAAGTGTTTTGTAGGACATTCATTTATTTTAATCATGAAAGATAGTTGGTTGAACTGAATGCTTGTTTTCACCATGCACACTTAATGGAGGTTGATTTTAATGAATGCTTATCAATTAGTTTGGTGGTGGTCACTTGAATGGTTAATACTCTTATTTAAATAGATGTTTGTCAATTAGTTTGGGGATTGTTATTTAAATAGATGCTTGTCAATTAGTGTTCGTCTCACACTTGGAATACATACACTTAGCGAGTGTTTGGGTGCACATACCTCATCATAGTAATGCTGGATAACGTATTGAATGCATGAATATGCACTGAGTGTATCTTGGGAAACACAATTGATTTTGACATGCAACCCAAGCTTCCCATACCCTCACACCCTTGCACCCTATCTACCCTTGGACACTTACACCTATGTACCCTATCCGTACCTGCATCCTCCTACCCCTTATACCGGTGAGACGTCCAACTTTGCTTCTTTACTCATTTCAGCTCTTTGAAAGTTTAATTTTTTGGAGCTGAAAGTGTGTCGTGGGAGGACAGATGCATTTATTTTGCTGATCATAGAAGGTAGTTGGTTGAACTGAATGCTTGTTTTCACCATGCATCCTTAATGGAGTTCAATTTTAATGGATGCTTATCAATTAGTTTGGTGGTTGTGGTCACTTGAATGGTTAATACTCTTATTTAAATAGATATTTGTCAAAAGGAGAATGCCTTGTAGAGACATGAATAGTCTGATTGTAGCTTTATTACAAAGATGCTTCTTTTTGATATGTCTTGCATTTATATTGATGGTTCATGCCTCATTGGACCAGGTTTATGTTAGAGGTAGACCTCTTAACTCTACTACAGGAGCAAAAAGTATATTTTATGGATACAACGAACAGCAATGCAGTGTAGAACAGCTAGCCCTGCAGTATTATGCTAGAGAGGAATCTGGAGCTTGGCAAGGAGTGCATTCGGAGGGTGGCATTTGGATGACATATTTTGGACTTCTTATGTGGGATGTCCTCTTTGTTTCTGTTCCAGACGTATTCTGGACTCCTTTTCAGGTACAAAATAATTTTATTATTCTATCATATTTGGTAGATATTATCATCCAAGGTAGTTACATGTTCTATTTCAATGTATTTATATTTTCTTCCCATTACCACAGACTGCGCCACTTGATCTACAGACAGATTCCTTTTACCGAAGTAGAGAATCTCTCATAGAAGCCCAATTGAGTAAAATAAGAATGGGTGACGCGGAGAAAATTTTGGCTGCCTCATGGGAGGCATATTGTGGAACTTCTTGCCAAGGTGTGAATTGGGAACGCTACACTCTAACGGATCTCCAGACTATTGCTTCGTGTATTGGTGGACCTGGTTTAGCTGCTGTTTGTAAGCTTCTAGCAGAAGATTATGGCAGCTGGTCATCAGGCATGCCAGATCTTCTGCTTTGGCGCACATTTTTGGATAAGGAAGATCCTGCATGCAGTTGTAGTTGCCTGCATCACAGTGGAGGGTCAGAACCTTGCAGTTGTAGTTGTCAGGATACATCAAAGAAACTAAGAATGGTTGGACCAAGAGGAGAAGCCAAACTCGTAGAAGTGAAAGGTCCAAGGGATCAACTCTCTGAGCAGCAGCGTGCATGGATCTTGGTTCTTATGGATGCTGGTCTTTCCACGGAGGTGTGCAAAATTACTGAACTGCCAAAGGGAGATGAGTGATTGACTTGCCTTTGTATGATTAACTTATTGTTTGACATGGATGTGCACCTTTCTTGCTTCACATATTATTCAAGGGAAAAACTCTCTGAGCAGCAGCCTGCATGGATCTTGGTTCTTATGGATGCTGGCATTTCCACTGAGGTGTGCAACATTACTGAACTGCCAAAGGGAGATGAGTGATTGACTTACCTTTGTATGATTAACACATGGATTTGCACCTTTATTGCTTTCTTCACAAACTATTTTATCTCATTTATATGGTCATCAATAGCAAATTCTTTGATTTGTTATAGTTCTTTGTATTTGGAGGCTATCAAATTTGATGCAAGTGTGAGGTGATGTTGAGGTTTTCAAGCAAGAAGTTATTTTACTTTCGGCTTAGACATATTCAGAAGACTTGATTGACCATGGGTTTGGTTACAAGGTTGAAACCTGAAGATATACATAATTGAACCTCAACTTCCTAGGAGGTGTGTCGTCTTGGCTGTGAATTTGAAAAACAAATGTCTTTTACTATTTAAGTTCATATTGATTTTTAATGAATTGGAATATAGCACAGATCAATTATGCACGAACACCAATTTCATATTGTCTTCCATTGCCTATTACATAAATTGGCTTGTTAAAATAGGCATGGCTTATATATGTGTTCATCTTCTCAACAGCTATAAAATAGAATCCATTAACCAATGGATGATAAAAATTGTGCTCTCTTGGTGTTCACTCTTGTTCATATAGTATCCATAATTGTGACTTTAAGTGGTCATGATTGTCTTAAAATAGATTCCAAATGCAAATTTGTTTACTATTTGTATCACTCTACCATCGTAGGCTGTAATCCAATAAGGATTGCCTCACTTTAAAGGTCTTGTATGCTTGTAGCATCACAAAACTTGACTTGTCATCCTCCATTTTTATTTGTTTGGGACCATACCAGCCAATAGTTGTGATTTGGATATTTGAACTTCCTTGATTAAAGTGCAGAAAAGGACATGAATTTTGGCATAGAGTTTTACTTGTTGACTTTGTGCAAGTTATCTTGAAGGAATTCATTAAGATAAACTCTAGGTATTGGGTTATATCAAACAAAGATAAACTCTAGGTATTGGGTTATATCAAACAATGTTTCATGGTGTTAACAACATTGTTTTAAATGGCATATCCCTTGGAAAAGCCCAATAGATTTAACTCTAGAATTACGGAAAGAGGCTTCATATTCTTAACAAGCTATGTAGTAAAGCTTGCAAATATGATTTTAAAACATAAAATGCATTTTCAATATGTTCCAATAAGTTACTATACCAATTCTTTCTATGTTTACTATTAAATTTATCATGCTTAGTTCAATATGAGCTTTTGAGATAAATAAAATCTAAAAATGATAGCTTAATCATTGTAGCAAGACTTGATGAGTTGAAAAAAAATATAAAGAATAGTCTTTGTAGCTTGACTTGCAAACATTTTTAGTTTTGAAGAGTTGTTGAGTTTCAAAGAGTCGTCAAGACTCATGCAATCACAAGTCTTGGCAATGGAACTCTACCATGGTTAAGAAAATTGATTGTGGGGCAATTTCCCCCTTTTAATTTAGTTTATTTTTGCATGTTTTTGTCACTAGAAAGAGTTGAAAGGAGACCAAATTAGTTAGCTTAAATAAGATTTTGCAACCTGAATGTGGATTGTTGCAATCATAGGATCCATTTTAGCAATATATCTTTGAGGTAAAAAAGTTTTTCATTGTTTATGTTCATCCTTGCCCTTTTTGTCAAGAGCTTTATGTTCTTGATCAATTGTTATGTATTTCTATGTGTAGCAATGTTTAAAATCATTGGGAAGAGATATTTAGCTTGGGAGCATGAGAAAGAGTGTTTAAGCGTTGGAATATCAATAATCTGACCTTAGTTGGCTAAAGTTGACAATGATGAAGTGCCTTTGGGTGCTCGATGCAGCCTACAATCAAGTGCTATGCAAGCCTTTGGGTGTTCTTTGTGAAAGCCTATGGATGCCTTCTATGTAAGCTTTTAGGCATTCTATATGTAAGCTTATGAGCATATTTCTATATAAGTTTATAGGCTTTCTTCTATGTAAGCATATAGGCATTTTTATATAAGTTTACCAACGGTTTTAATGGCTTCACCCTTAACAATATTGGTTAAACCACCTTAATCCACCTTTATGATTAACTTTGATTAAAGGGTTCGATACATTTGTTATATTATAAGTTATTTAAGGTTCAATCCATTGAATTATTCTATAATGTGACATTGTGGGGCTGCCTATGAGCACCCACCCCTTATTTCTCTAATTTTGGCTATATGTTCTCTTTATTTCGTTCTTTCTTACAAATACTAAATAACTTTGCTCAATCACATAGAAGGGTTGTATTGGGAAATTTTGGTAGATATGGTTGATTTATCAATTTCGTTGGATTATTTGCAAAATTTTAAGCGGAGGTTCTAGTTCAACATTTTTGGTGATTTTGTTGTTTGATGTCTACTTTTTGTGTCCAATGGATTTGTCTTCTCCCCCTAGTTTTGAAAAATTTGAATTCAAGAGAGGGAAAATATTCCATCAAAAATTCCCTCCCTCTACGACAAAAATAGCAAGGAGGTTTTTTGTGCGAATAGGAAATATGTTCCATTTTTTTTTGCGTGTCTATCATATTTTAAATGCAACGAAAGTGTATGTTTTCATCTAAGCACTATAACAAAATGAAAAATTGCTTGCCTCATAAGGTGGAGGTATTGTGTTGGGCATGTGGCATAATATTTTCTACTTCGTTGGTGTGCGGTTTGAACGCATTCAATTTTGTTTTATTGGGTGTTGTGACCTTGCATAACTTTTACAAGAACAGTTGCAGGATGGAGCATCGTTGGTGTGTTATTTTCGTTGGACTAAGGTTTTGTGTTTGATTTCCAACCGTGCGATAATGTGGCTTCCTTAACTTTTTTTTTTAGCAGTTCTTCGTGCAACCACATGGTTTCCTTGATTTCTTTCTGCATGGTGACTTCTTTTTGCGACAACTCTCTCACATCACCAAGCATTGTGGCACAATGATAATGTTGTTGAGACAATGGAGGTTTAATGTTTGAGTGACAAAGGAGGTTTAAGGTTTGAGTCTCCACACCATGTGTTTTGTGGTTGTGATTTTTTAATTGGCTCCTTTTTCCTTTGGGTGTGTGTCAACTATGTGTGCACAAAGACCTTTTGATGCTTTGGATAAAATAAGTTTCTTGGGGCTTTACACTTGAAGTGGATGTAGATAGAGGTGGATAGCTTTGCCAGTGTTAAGACATACCTACTAAGGTCGGAGATCTAACTCTCATGCATCCTTTCTATTTAGTTGCCTATCGTTAGCTTGTTTGGTGTCAAGCCAAAATTTTAATTTTATTTATACAAAGCTCGATAATTACATGTCGCTAATTTCCTATTCTATCTTGTAGGGTTCATAGCCCAATCAGAATGATGTTAGCATAGTAGAGGTGGCACCTTCAAGATGTAACAAGTGACAATTTTTTATTGACATAATTCTTCCTAAGGTTTAACACTTCTTTTTATTTTTAATTTTGAGCACTAGTTACCCAAAGCTTTTAAAGGCCATAACATTTAAATACATTTTTGAATCCCTTTTTAAAGATTGCATAGTTTTTTATGTCCTATATATTGATTACATATGTTCAAGGACTTGTACAATTTTGTGGGACTTATTGCATAAAATAGACCCAACTAGCATTCTTCTCTTTATTTTGGTGCGATTTTAACTCCAAGAGGCCCATTGGTGTGGTGATTGGTAAGCTTGCTCACATCTAATAGATTTGTGGTTCAAAGTTGCATAGGCAATAATGTTGAATTTGGTTGGCATTTCCTCTTAGCTGTCTCACTTGTAAGATTTTCATAGTGATAATTCATAACAAACTCAATATTGTTCCTTGCTGCCTTGGCCAGTACAAGTTCTTTAAAAGCCTTGTTCAACAAGGTCACATGTTCAAACCTCTTTGCTTACATTTCTTTTATCATAGTATTCAAGGTTAGATTTCTTCAAGGAGCTATTTAGGAGGTTAAGAGTCTAATTCCTTGTGTTTATATTTTTTCAACTTCTCTCATGGTGTCTTTTTCCATGTCTAAGAGATGGTGTACTCTAACTCCATCAAGCTTGTTGGTGTGGCTGTTGATCTTTTGATTGCAAGAGAAGTAGATTTTGGATGGTCATGCAAGGTATGCCTTGTTTCTATGGTTCCCTTTCTAACCGCTGGGGTTGATTATTTGAAAGCTTGGTTATTACTTGATTCAACTGCTTCTTTTTTCGTTTGAAGGACAAATTATGGTTACTACATTGTATGTTGAGGATCTTTCATGGGAAACTTAATGTCTTGGATCCAAAAGGTGGAGTTATGACTTCATGTTTACGGAAGGGTTGATCCAGTTCATGTAACTTTGGCAAGAGAAGATTGTAGGATTCATTGCCCCATTCTAGTATTCATTATAGGGGGATGTACCATCTCTAATGTCTTATCTCCTTGGCCCCTCAGTTTATATTATGGGGGGATGGGTGTTGGAATATCTGTAATCTAACCTTATTAGGCCAAGGCTAACCATGATGAAGTGCCTATGGGTGCTCTTGATGTAGCCTACGGACAAGTGTTATATAAGCCTTCAAGTATTCTCTATCAGAGTCCACAGGTGCTTTCTATGTAAAACTACGAGTGTTCTATATGTAAGCCTACAACATATTTCTATATAAGCCTACATATGTTTTTCTATGTAACCATATAAGCTTCTTTATGCAAGCCCATGAACAATTTTGTTGTATTCACCCTTGGTTGGTCAAACCACCTTTATGGTTAACCTTGATTAAAGGGTTTGATACATTTATTATATTGTAATTTAACCTTCAAGTCAAGTTATGTTGGCTTGAGGTTAACATTTAATTGTGGATTAGGTATTACTATAAATACCCCCAAATAAATGACACATTGTATTAGTTTGTAGTTGTGACATTGTGGGGATGCCTACGACTACCCACCCCTTATTTATGTTATTTCATTTTCTGTCTCTCTCTGTCTATATATATTTTGTCTATATGCTCCCTTTATTTTGCTCTTCTATTTTTTTTGCATATGATTGTGGTGAATGTATGTTTTAGAGTGTTTATGAAAAGTATTGTGAAATCCAACATAAAGAAGGGGAAGTTATTTGCAACTATCGTAGGACTTTGCTATATAAAGACATAAACTGCACAAAATACCATTTGGTAAGGATTAAGGGTTGAGATGCAATGGTCTACGAATGTGGAGTCTCATGTTGAGAGGGAAATAAATGCTAACTTAGACATTTTGAGAGAATAAAAAGAATGTGAAAGAACTAAGGTAGAGATTAGTTCTCAACTCCACCTCCTTGTTCTCCTATGAAGGTTAATATTAACTCTAGAGTGCACCATAATAGGTCAAAATGATCCTTTGTTTCCATAATTGTCTCATGCGCTACTTTAGGTTCACAACAATTTTGGGGTGTATGTTTGCATGGAATCAAGAGAAGCACCTACCATGACGACAACTTGTGCAAATTTATAGTGTTCTATTGATATCCCCTTCATTGTTTTGATGTATTTATATAGTAAATGCCCTCATTATTATTGACACAACATTAAGACACTTATGATGATTTTAAGGTCTTTTATTGAATGAGTGCATCGAAAATCTACATTTCAACTTGATTATCAAAAGGAATTTGGAGAAAGAAAGGTTGCATGATCATGCTCGATGGGTCGATTAATGGGAGAAATAAAACAAATATACTTTTCCATATCAAAGGAAGTGACCCCATAAATATGTGGGACAAACTAAAGTAATTATTTGGAAAAGTACATCTTATGAAAGTCAACAAATTGAAAATGAAACTCTCTTCCCTCAAGATTTCATAATTTGATGACGCCGATGTCTATATCTCATGCTTTAAGGCTTTATCAACAAATATAAAATCTTTAGGAGGTGTAACAAAGACAAAATAATAATATGTTCATGCCAATCTCATTTCACCCATTTAGATTGTTGGACTAGTGATTCATGTTGTTTTATTGATAATGGAGAAACCAATTCCTATAAGTTGATTTTTTTTTCTTCTTACTCACTTTTAGGTTGTTATTAAGAATTGTGGTGTGCTTCCTTAGGTACAAGCTCCTGCTAAGGACTTCAAATCAAGAGACTAAGACTTAGAAGCCCACCTAGATGCTTTAAAAGGGAAGGCCATCCTATAAAAAAATGTTTAGTAAGACTACAAAATATTGAAGCAAAATTTAGTTAGACAAGGGTAACTGTCCATATGACTAGGGAGATTCAATTAGTTCAATCAATTATTAGACAAATCAACTCTGTAAAGCATCAATTAAGGGGGGAAAATGCATTCTCTTTTTGGCTTCTTAGTTTAGATTATTGGGGGGTGTTGAAAGTTGTGTAATTTGACTTTATTAGCAACATTGACATTGTATGAGGTAATTATGTGTACACCTATGGTCAAACATTATGCATTGTACACCTATGGTCAATCATTAATCATTGAGCCTATGGTTTAACCTTGTCATGGTTACCTTTTGACTATGCCTTTATGCCTAATGTGTTATGGGCAATGGTTTAGTAACTTATAATTATTATTGTGGATTCGATTTAAATACCCCTCAACCACTTGGCTCATTGCATATCTTGATAATTTTTATGAAATGCCGAATCTCTTTCATTTTGATCATTATTGGGGGTAGTTGGCCCTCTTTCTTTCTAACCAACTTATGTGATGATGTTCCCATACAAGTTGTTTATTTCCAGTGGCATATTCCTATGTTGGAATTTTGTTCCACTTGAATACCTCTTCTTCTTCTCGCATACAATTTGAGTTGATGTTATGTTTTTGTTCATTTTAGCAAACTATTACAAAATTCAACACTTCAATCTTAGCTAACATCTCATTCTTTAATATATTCCAAAATCTTTGAAAGGAAATTTTGCCTAAATTCCATCAAGGTGAATTGCCTTGTTAAAGTGCAAAGAGAAAGTTGCCTCCTATAACTCCTCCATCAAGGTCTTTTTCATTAAGCTTTTATTGTCTTTGTGTGATAATTAATACAACACTTTACAAAAGTTTTTTTTTGTTCTATCTTACCCAACATTTGATAGAATATCTTTGAAATAACTGGTTGCTTCCTTCTTGATCTCTTATTCATTAATTTTTCCATCTAGAATTGAAATATTATTGATCCTATGAAAGGATAAATTTGTTTTGCTAGTTCCACGAAAAATTGATATTTGTATCACATTTAAGTAATTTATCCTCAAATTTTTGGTCTTAATATGAATCTTCCTATAATATGTTATAATAATTAAAAAGTAATTATTTCTTGCACATAAGGATCTTGGTCCATTCCATTGCTTTTTACCATATTTTATAAATGATTGATATTGTATATGACCACTATTAAATAGATTATATCTCAAAAGAATTTGTTTGTGATCTAATCTCACTTGCAACAAATGTCTAAAGAGATTATTTACTTAATAGTGGTCATATAAATCCCTTTTGTTTTCGATTTGTAGCTTCAATATTTTATTTCTTCCAAATGGTTATGTTGTGGTGGGATGTTGTAAGTTTGAAGGATCTCTCTCTCTCTCTCTCTCTCTCTCTCTCTCTCTCTCTCTCTTTGTGATCTAATCTCACTTGCAACAAATGTCTAAAGAGATTATAAACTTTATATCCAACAATTAGATATAAAAAATCTACCTAATATTTATGTCACATAAGATTTTCCAATACAATTATTATCCTATGAAGCACATCTCAAAAACTATTTAAATTGACAAAAAAAAGCAAAATTCTCCATTGAGCTAGACCAACTAAGAGTACCATATTTTCTAAAGGAGATAGAATTATGTTGTATTCTCTTCTAAGAATCCAAAGATTGCAATTCACGTTTGACATGAATAAGCTCAACCCCTTCCAACATCTATATTGAAGAGTGATTGTATATGGAACATATAAATTCATGACTCCAATTTCCTCTATCTTGAAAAAATCCAACCACCTAGTTACTTCTTGCTTATAGTAATTGTCCATTTCATTAGCAATTGTCTTGTACTATTGGAACAACTATAAAAGATCCTATAGCAAATATTCAAAAAAGGCCAACCAACTAATTACTTCTTGCTTATAGTAATTGTCCATTTCATTTGCAATTATCTTGTACTATTTGAACAACTATAAAAGATCCTATAGCAAATATTCAAAAAAGACCAACCAACTAATTACTTCTTGCTTATAGTAATTGTCCATTTCATTTGCAATTATCTTGTACTATTGGAACAACTATAAAAGATCCTATAGCAGATATTCTCAGACAATTCTCCATCTTACAAATATTTTTAAAATGTCCTTACATTCCCCACTCTCTGTTTTTGTTTTTATAATAAAATAAATTCAAGACTATAACAATCTATTAGTTCTTTGTTTTTTGGAATGTTATATTCATACCCTGCCTATTCCAAGATGCCATTTTCTTCAATATTTTGTATTCTTATTTGTGGCCATAGACCCACTTCCTATTAATATTTGTGCTATTTATTTTTGATTTCTCAAACCAATATCCCTTTAGGTTTCTTCTTCTTGTTATTCATCCTTTGAGGACAATCTTCCTCTCATCTTTTCATTCCCAACAATACTTTCATCCTAACTAATCTCTTCCATATTTTCATATTGTCATAATTGAACTTATCATTTAATTTTTCTAGAGAATCTAAAGCGTAAGGCATAACTGAACAAATGCCTTTTTTTTTAACCTAATATGTTGTCTTAAAAACCTCAAAATGAAAGGGATGACTCCTAGAGTACTTCCATTCTCATGCTTTCCTGAAAATCTTATTAAAGTGCAAGGGATGATCTTTAGACTACTTTCATTTTGATTATAAGGAGACAATTTTATACTATTTTAAGAGATTAGAGATGATTTACCTGCATTAAACTTAACCTTTTCTTCCTTCAATTTAAAAATGAACGTTACATTATCCTTTGCATCCTTGGTTTTTTAAATGTTTGCTTTCAACGGACTATGATAACCTTTACCTTTGCCATATGATGGGTTGGAAGGGATTTCTTTGCTACTTTTATGAGACTTAAGATCCTTACTTCAATCCATCTTTGATTACAATATCATCCCCTTGCTTCATAATTGAGTTTCTCTCACAACCAAAATTTTCATCTCTTTCTTAATTGTTTTTACTTTCCAATGCATTGTCATGTGTTTGATTTCATAACATTTACAACATTAAAAGACTAGTTTTTCAAAATCCACACATTTATCCCATTCTCTTGATTCTTATTTAATATTAACAAATTTTGACCAAGGTTTTGAAATATCTATAACAACATACTAAGGTATATAGAACAAGCTTTTACTTCTTAACACTAATCTCTCTTGGATGAACTCCCTAGAGTATTACTAATATTCTTCAAAACCTCTTTATTAATTAGTAAATACAATAATCCAAAAGTCCTCATCTATACTTGAAGCCTTTTCAAAGTTTCTATGCCCAAAGAAATTGTCCTATTGCCTTAAATACATACCATCTCTTCCTATAAACCACTAATATTCTTCAAAACCTCTTTATTAATTAGTAAATACAATAGTCCAAAAGTCCTAATCTATACTTGAAGCCTTTTCAAAGTTTCTATGCCCAAAGAAATTGTCCTATTGCCTTAAATACGTACCATCTCTTCCTATAAACCATGGATCACCACCTATTATTTTATTCCTAAATTTTGAACTAAAGAAAATAATGAAAAAACAATTTTTTTTTCAAAAGAAATGTCATTGAATAATTTGAGCTCAATCCCACTTTCATTTAATCTATTCCTAAATCTTTTAAAAAACTCACCAATATTCTTTAAAAGTGCATATTAATTGTTAGAACTATTATATCATCTTAATCATCTCATCATTGATAGTCACTTCGAATGTATTTTTTTTGAGTAAATACTTCTTATACACATCTGCTGTGGGGATTGAACCCGGATCACATCATCGATAATGCAAGTGACATCCTTGTCGGTACCACATGAAAATTTATTACTATAAATTCAATTTCTCTTTTGTTTCTATCTATGATATATTACTTTTTCCAACTACCATCTCTTTACTTTTAACTATAACTTTTCTTTTAAAAATATTTATCACATTTTTATGAGCATCTTTATTTTTTGAATTTTTCCATAAACAAAATTTAGACTTAAAAAGTTTAAACTTCAGTATCCTTCAATTTAAGTTTTTTTTTCTAAAAATTTAAAGCACTTGTTCTTTTAAATGTTAAATTCAATTATGAGATTGAAATTTTGATTTAGTATGAAACACTTTACTTAGTATTGTTTGTCCTATAATCTTTTGATTATGTTAAGATTCAACCTTACAATAAAAAACTCCTTATTTTGATATAAATCCCTTATACATGATATCAAAAGGAGATGTTATCAATAAAGTTTAATTTTATGTAAACAAGTAATTTAAAATTGTTTTATTATGTTTTAATTTAAAAAATAAAGCTATAAGATTAATTAAATATCATTTAGTCTGCCTTTGTAATTTGAGAAGGCGATCTTGGTCGTTGAATGGGAGGTCCACAGGGAACAATAAAAAATTCATTCTTTCTTGGTTGTGGTTGGAGGTTTAAGAGTTTTTTTGTGCCGTTTTCACCACAAACCAAAGTTTATCTACGAGGGCTAGGTGTATTGGTAAGAAGTTAGGCACTTACCAAGAGGAGACCTAGGTTCAAACCTTGCGGGCTAGGTGTATTAGTAAGAAGTTAAGCACTTACCAGGAGGAGACCTAGGTTCAAACCTTGTGGGCATGCCAATCTAGGACAAAGGTAGTAGTCTGACCCGTTGAGTGTGCGCTAGTTTGATGACGACGGTACCAATCCTAAGCCACTAGGGGTTTTCATGCCTAATCTAGGTCAAAGGTAGTAGTTTGACCTAAGTTTGTTGAGTGTGCGTAGTTTGATGACGATGGTACCAATCCCAAGTCACTTGGGGTTTCCATGCCTAATCTAGGTCAAAGGTAGTAGTTTGACCTAAGTTCGTTGAGTGTGCGTTAGTTCGATGATGACGGTACCAATATCGAGCCACTGAAGATTTCCCTCACTTTGGGTCGTGTTTACTGAAGCTAGATGGGAGTTACAGTGGTAGCACCATGATTTGACACTACGGTTATAGGCAATGCGACTTGACCCTGACCAATTGTTCAAAAAGGAAAGGTAGTTACCAATTCCTCTATGTATAAAAAAAAAATCTTTTAGTTCCAGAGGGGACAACACAACTGTTCGTGCTTTGGCTCTTCTTGGGCAGGTCCAAGGTTCAAACCATGGTGTGGGCGAGTGTGTAAAGAGGTGGGTGTGTGTTAAATTCGCTATTGATAAGCATAGTTCTCAAATTTACAAGGGTCATGGTTGGAAGGAGATTGCCCTACCCTATACGTTGGTAGTAGGGTTTCTCACACTAACAAAAAAATAAAAATTTATTTATAATATTTTTAAAATGTAAAATAAATTAAAAAATATAATTTAACAAGATACACAAATCTATAAAATTGTATTAGTTTAACTAATTATATTCAACTTTTAAAGAGGAAATTATGTTTAAATCTTGTCAATCAATACATATAATTATTTATTTATGTATTTGTTGAACAAGCTTACTCACACATGCACACTTTAATGTGGTTTGAACCTAAATCTCCTAGAAAAGACCCTAAAGTCAAACCATTGTAGGTCTCCCATAAGGACATCCATACATGATTTATCACACTATTACAATCCTGAGAAAGAGTCCAAAGCCAAACCATTGTAGGTCTCCCATAAGGACATCCATACATGATTTGCCACACTATTACAATCCCTCTATATGATCACAATGTAACATGAGTGGGTTCATTTCAATCCTGTATAACCAATTAAAAAAAAATCTCATCGAATAATACGCATTATTGTCAACCTTTTATAATAACATTTTAATAGTTATGCCCTTCCGGGAACACCACAATAAATTTTGGACTCTTATACAAAGATTCAATTCAAACCAAAACATAATATATATATATATATATATATATATATATATATATATATATATAAATAAATAAAATTATGTAATTGTGACCAGTATTACATCATAACCATTCAATAATATTCTGATAATTCCAAAATTTAACTCTGAAAAGCTCCTATGCTGTCAAAAGTAGGATGTTTTTACATTGACATAAAAATCTGCTTGTTTTTAAAATTATTCCGGAAAGCGTATATTATAGAAAACTTGGACACCCAATTTCTTTATAGAAATAATCTTTCACTCACCACCACTCTCACCAAATCACCATACGCAATAACAGTAGGCCACCTAGACAATTATAATCTGCAAGATTGTGGTCTTAAATCTCACCTTTCTTAACCCATCTTTTGATTCTCTTCCTTACGTCAAGAAAACAATTATAACCTGTGCGATTGTGGTCTTAAATATGACCAAGTAGACAATTATATGATCTCAGCACGATTGTGGTCTTAAATCTGTTTTACAGTGCATGGAGAGGTACACAAAGGAGGTACTTCTTTCTGGTTGAAAAATACTCAGTATTTAATACAATTATGTTGTCTCATCCAGCTAGCTGACGGAATCTATGCTATAAGTCGGACAAAGGCATAAACCCGTGAGAGTAATAAAACATGAGTTATACACAATAAATATGTCCCTCCCTGCTCCCCCCTCATGAATCAACATTCCCGTGAGCACCATTAATGATGGGTATGCTATAAATGCCCATCTCAATGATCCCCACGAGCAATGCTACGCAATATTGATGGCCAGGTGAACCATCTGGGCATATACGCATTGAGTATCGCTTTTGGTCCGAAGAACAGGCTCTTCTGCAGACAGACGTCGGATCTGAAGAGGAGAGGAGACATTAAATTCATATACTGGTAGTTGCAGTCTGAAGAGGAGAGGAGGAGAGGAGACATTAAATTCATATACTGGTAGTTGCAGTTCCCTCAAGAATTGATCCGTTGAAGACGTTGATATAACTCAATGCAAGAAAGCTCATAAATGTATTTAATGCACATCATGCTTGCAATTCCACCATTAAAAAACTTAACCAGTAATGCCTCTAGATTTAGCAGAGCTGTGATCCGCATTACTCAAATATGAACTACTACATACCCACATCAAGAAAATGGCATTTTAGATGCACTAGACTATACCCACATGAGATATATACAGACAAACTTCGTATATGTACGCATTCTTACTGCCTAAATAATGCAGACAGCAAGATTTCCATTTTCCAAATATGGTGAAAAGTTGATAAACCCTAAACCCCAAAATCCCAATTAACGTAAACTCTGAAATATCGACTTTTTTTCCTGCGTATGTGAACCGTTGCAGAATTAAGTATCTTCTCTTTCTGTGTGGGGGCCCAGGATCTTACTCATGCTTTTCATTTGAAGGGCAATAAATTTGCAGTACTCCATTAAAAATGCCTTCTTCTGGGCATTGCCCTTAAATACAAATACGCCAAATCCAAGCCACTGCAAGCACTCCCATCTAGGCTGTCTCATCTTCTAGTATAAGTGATTTCTGCATTGGGTTTTCGATGTGATGACCATCAAACAATCCACAAGAATTAAGATGGGACCTTCTTGGATTGGCTTGTATGTGTGCTTTTCTTGTCTGTTTTCGACTGCCCTAGGATTCACAATCATCTTGCCAGACTCCCCCAGCAATGTGCTCAACACCCCAAAGCCAGGCTACAACATGAACACGGACAAGGCCCATACAGAGCCCGAAGAGCAGAAGGCAGTCTATGAGATCATGGCTGCAACAGGCAATGGTTGGGCAACCAACATCCCAGATGTATGCAAGGGAAGGTGGCATGGGATTGAGTGCATGCCTGACCAGTCCAATGTCCTCCATGTCATTTCTCTCTCATTTGGAGCCCTGTCAGATGACACTGCATTCCCCACATGTGATAACAATTCTGTCATTTCTCCTGCCATAAGCCACCTTCCCCATCTCAAAAGGCTCTTCTTTTACCAATGCTGCAATGGCAATCCCCAGCCCATACCTAAAGTCATAGGGCAGTTAAGCAAGTCTCTGGAGTCTTTAGTGTTGAGGGAAAATGGGCATGTGGGCAGCATCCCTCCAGAGCTGGGCAACCTCACCAGATTGCACACTCTGGACCTCCATGGCAACAATCTTAGCTCTGCCATCCCCTCTGAACTTGGTGGGCTGACCCATCTCCAGCTGCTGGACCTTAGCAAAAATAGGTTTGTGGGTAGGATCCCCACAAGCTTTGCATCCCTCAGCAACATCAATATTTTGGACTTGAACCAGAATCTGCTTTCTGGACTAATCCCCAACGAGCTTGGAGACCTGAATTCTCTGAGAAAGCTCGACTTGAGCAGGAACCGGTTATCTGGCACAGTGCCTGCATCACTTGGACATCTGAGGAGCCTTGTTCTACTGGATTTAGGCCACAATTGTCTGATTGGCAGGCTTCCAGACTCTTTAGGAGAGCTCAAATTGTTGCAGGCATTGATTTTGGAGGGGAATTCCATTGGTGGACCGATTCCAGAGGCTGTGGGAGGCCTAGGGGATCTCATGATCATGGTCCTATCCAATGCAGGGCTCAAGGGGCCTATCCCTGAAACTTTGGGAAGGCTGACAAATCTGAGAGTCTTGTATATGGATGGGAATAGGCTGAATGGTTCCATACCAACAACCTTGGGGAAGCTGGTCCATCTCAGTGAACTTAAGGTGAACGGAAATATGCTTACAGGCCCTGTCCCTTTCAGGAGGGAATTCATGTGGAAAATGGGGAGGAGATTGCAGTTGGGTGAGAATTCAGGATTGTGCTATCAGCCCACTCCAGGGGAAGAGATGGATTCTTCTTTCCTTTTGGGTATCAAGTATTGTGGTGGGCCTAAGACTACTGGACATCTCTCGACCGAAACAGTGCCTCCAACTGTGTCTCAGCTGCCAGCCATGGCCCCAACTTCAGTAAAATACCCCGAGGCTTCCCTAGCCCATTTGGATTTGTTATCTTGGCATATACTGATCACCATCCTAGCGGTACCAACGATCGTTATGTTGCTCATATAGAAATTGTATTATTGTTGCCATGATAACAAGCCAATCATTGAGAAGATGCTACTCTAAATTATGAAGGTCTAATAGCTAGAGTTGTGTACATGTGAGTTTATCCCTATTACTGCAAGCCCACCGAAGGCCATCAGTAATTAGTCATCAAGGGGCAACTATTTAGTGCCAAAGTTTACTAGGGCATAGAGGCAAATCACAAAGAAGCACATAAATGTTTTATATTGTACAATATATACTTTCAAGCTTTGTCAATTTGGAAGTTGAATTTGGATAAATGTCCTCTGAAGTTTGATGTGCTCGGTATCCTCCTTTTCTCTGGTACTGACATTGTTTTTAATCTCTGCGAATGATTCATCTTGTATACTTAAAAACAGTATCTGCTTTGGATGCCCACTATGTCTAATGTAAATGATATGCTACTACAAAAAAAAACCATCAGACTTCATTAACAAGAGATTAAATTATGACTCCATTACACTAGAGAATATACTTTCAAAATATAGAAGTAAATTCATTCATATATTGATTATGATCTCTCACTAAAACAAACTATTTCATATACTACACACTTTTGACATACCTTTAAAGAATTTTCTTGGTTCCTTGAAGCAACACTAAACTTTTCAAATTAAGAATGTACATTTATTTTACAACCTGATCCTTTTTGAAAGTGGATGAAATTGGGCTGTACGGTATGTGTAGATGTATGATTTAAAAGTTTTATTCTTGAAGCAACACTAAAATTTTCAAATTAAAAATGTACATTTATTTTACAACCTGATCCTTTTTAAAGTGGATGAAATTGGTCTCTATAA
Source organism: Wollemia nobilis (assembly GCA_028583015.1). Taxonomy (NCBI): domain Eukaryota; kingdom Viridiplantae; phylum Streptophyta; class Pinopsida; order Araucariales; family Araucariaceae; genus Wollemia; species Wollemia nobilis. The sequence goes on from JAQPPZ010002068.1 coordinate 5,531,917, forward strand.
AAGAATACTTGGGCTCTAAGGTATGTGCAGATGTATGATTTTAATATCATTCTAGATATTGAGAATATCGTCATGTTGAATATGGAGCAATGCACTCTAGTTTTATCTTAAGAGGTAGTGTATGTAAATAGGATCGTTGTAGATTGCTTTAATATAGGTCTTTTTGTATAGTTTTGATAGGATCATTGTAGATTGCTTTGATATACTTCTTTTTTGTATAGTTTTGATATTTTGGAACAAAACATGGTTGTTTATAAAAACTTGTCATCCTTTAAGATGATATGGATTTCAATAAATGAATTTTGAAGTTTACAATGTTTAAGATTAGGATAAGATTTTTTATATTGATCTTTGATACTATAGTGGATGCTAATAAATGAATTGTTGAAGTTGACAATCTTATATATTAAGATTAAGTAAAACTTTTTTTATTAAGTTTTGATATGATAGATATGTTTAGTAGATTGAACAATATGATCCTTAGTTTGAATTGATTTTTTTAAAGATGAAAATTGAATTAAATTTTAGAGATTGATGGTTATTTGGCTTAAGTTTTTGTAGTGATGGAACTACAAAAAACATAAAAAAAAATGTTTCATTAGCAACAAGAGTTGCTTCTTGCTTTTGTAATTTTTTCTGTTATCACTTAAAATGTTTAATTTGGTTAAAAAAATTGTGACTATGTTTAAAAATGTCAATGGTTTCTTCATCCTTTACATATAAAAAATACTTCAAAATTTGATAATATTTTTAAAATTGTTTTATTAAATATCTTATTTTCTATAATTTTTATAGAAAAATTCTTTTAAATTTAATTTCAATTTATATTTCATTTAAGTTTAAAGTTAATATAACATCACTATATCAATTTTTTTTGTTATCTAAATATAACTTAATTAAATCAAAGGATATGTAAAATTTTTAAAAGTTGTAAATTATTTTTTGAATTGATCGATTTACATCTCTTATAAATAGTAAAATTATTAAAATATATTTTTAAAAAAATTAACAAAAGAAAAATTATAATTAAATATGACATGTAATGTTTGTTCCTTTTAAATATATAGTGTGCTCTTTTGGGTGAGCCCATTTTTTCCTTAATACGTCTCAAAAAAATCTTAATTTATAATTTAGTTTAATTTTTTTAAGTAATTGAAAAATTGGACGTGGGAAATTTCAATAATTTATTTATTTATTTGCCTACTTAACTGAAATGTTGGATTCCAAGGAAAATAAATTTTGTAGTATAATTAAAATTTGGTAATTATAAAGTTATAAGTTTTCTTTTTTTAAGTTTAAGGTTTAAATTCCATTTAAGTGGAAGAAAGATTTTATAAAAACTAATTATAAGAGTAGCCTTTACGATTTTGAATATTTAGAATTTGATGGTCATAAAACAGACCGTGTAACAAATGATCAAAAAGATAGGTTGGTTAGTAGTAGCTAGGGTTGTTTTTGGTTTGATTTGTTTTATTGATTTCGTTTTTTCAATGAAGTAGGGTTTATAATGATGGTGTCTGAATACACAGTGCAAAAATTGTTATAGATTTCCCTATGCAACGAAAATTAAAAAAAAAAACAAATATAATTTTTGTGCACTGATTTTGTAGACGAAGAGATATGCAATGGGGTGAAGTTTGGAATTCTTTCGAAGGTGGCTTTGTCTTTACTCCAACTAAGGTTTATAGAAGTTTCCTCCACAACTAAAAACAAAGTGGACATATTTGTATACAAATACTTTAACAAAGTTTATAGAGGTTTCCTTCACAACTAAAAACAAATTTGACATATTTATATACAAATACTTTAACAAAGACTATATGGGTTTTTAAGAAAAAGATTTAAGATTTGATGATTAGAAGACTATAGTTGATTAAGATTAGATTTTTTTTTAATGTTAGATAAAAATGATAATAATTTATTAAAATTAAAGTATTTTATTTTATTTATTTATTATTATTATTATTATTATTTTTTGATGATTATAAGGATTAAGATTAAAATTTTTAATGTTTTATAAAAATGATAATAGTTTATTAAGATTAAAGTATTTTATTTATTTATTTTAATGAGTAAATTTAATTTTATTTTATATCAAAATTAATTTTGTTGGTTTACTTTTCAATTTATATTATAAGGTTATAACATTCCACTAGAACTTAAGTTGAAGTGAGATAAAATCAACTTGTCAAGCTTCCCCTCACATTCATTAGTTTTGGGTTTATATTTTTGTTCTCTTAGCAAAATTACATAATATTATTATTTTTAATTATATTTGTCTATAAAATTTTTCTTCTAAGGCTAGTTTCTAGTTGAAAAGTTTAACTGGATTAACAGGATCATTTTTTGTTAGGATTGATATTTTTAAATAGGATTAAAAAATTGATCCGTTTTTAATTGATCTCTTATAAAATTTGTTATTGTTGCACAAATTATAATTTATCAGGATTGAAAATCTAAATCAATTATACTTCGGTTGGCAATTTAAAAAAAATATAAAAATCATGTCTATTTTTAAAGAGAGAACTTTTTATTTTATATGGGATAGTTGAATATATTTGTATAGTAAACAACTATTGCTTGATATAATATAGAAAATAAACTATTATTTATCACTAATCGTAAGTGTTGGTGAAACACACCTTTGAAAAATAGACACAAAAATGCATTTATATAATTTTGTTGCAAGACTTACAATATTCTAAATACTTTTCATTTTTTATGGTCTATGCAAAATTGTTATACCAAGTGGCATCCCATATTATGATCCTTGGCTTGTTGAGGGCTCTAGGATGAAGAGAATGAAGATAAAGACAAGATGCCTATTTTTTGTTTCTTTTTTTGGGCCTAAGGTGTTCATGTTTTCAAAGTGTTACAATATCTTGGTAATCATATCCAAAATGAGAGGTACTTAAGATTCCAAGATGCCCCACAATGGTAAAATATTGTTAATCCAATTGAGAATGCCCTAATTTGGCACACAATTATTCATGCAAGATCTATATGCCTAGTCATATAAAAATCACAAAACCTAGGGCGATTTCAATATTTGTTCTAGTTTAAGAGGATATTTTATTGAGGTCTTTATCAACGAGAAATTATGAGAAAGGATTTTGTAAAGTCTTTGTTTCTCAAGAATTTCAACATTTTTCATGAAGTTTATGCATTCATTAAGCTTTATGCCAACAAAGGATATGCATGTGAAAGATCTAATTTTTATTGAGATGTATGAATTAACAAAAGTTCTAGATATCAATTTTTTATGAAACATCTATACCTTTAAAAAAAATGACAAGTAATAAAGATCGAAGATTATGCTATAATGTGTCCATATAATTTGGATAACTCATAATTGAAAGTCTTAATATTTCATTTGCATAGCATACCATGGAAACCACAATTGCAATGCATTCCTAATAGGATCAAACAAAAAATAGACAAGGATGGGTTTCAAAAACTAAAGCTAAGGCAACTATTTTGGATGAAGAGAAAAATATTGGTAAGCTATATCGTTTGAAAAATGATATAGATAGAAATAAAGTAGGTGTGGCATTAGAGGAAGAAATTGTGGTTTTGAACATCCAAATTGAGAATAATTAAGAGTAAAAAAGGAAAATAAGGTGGTTTTAAAATTTCAATAAGAAAAAAATAAATTAAAAAAAGGTTGAGGATTTTGTATTCAAACAAAGATATCTAACAAAATCCTAGAGACAAGGATGCCACTCAAAATGGTTGAGACAACATGTACAAAGGATGCAAAAGCAAGAAAGGATGAGAATGTTCCAAGTTAGATAAGAGTTAGGCCTCAAGGAAATGAGGACAAGGCTTGATCAAATATCAATGGAAAGGAGTTATATATATATATATATATATATATATATATATATATATATATATATATATAGCCTCTTGGAATGCGATCAGGGTGAATTATCCAACCTTAGAGAAGAGTTCTAAAAAAATAGTAGATCCTATGGGCAAACTCAAGATAAGAGTTTTGAAAAAAGTAATAGATATTGATAGATAATATCTACTCGTTATAAGAATAAGTTAGAGAAGTATTTTTTTTATTTAAGATGGAGTAGTAATTGTAGCATTATTTTGAAGGTGTAAATACTAAATATGAACCAAGGGAATTAGGTATATTTTGGAATCCTAATATTTTAGAATGATTTTTGGTTATTCTATGAAATCAACAACTCTAATTCAATGTTCAACTATGTCTTATCCATCTTCTATGGACCAAGGGATGCCAATTGAAGACGATCCTACTAGAAAAGGTTAGATGAAAATCAACCCTCTATAAGAAATGATCCACTTGGATTTTAGGAAGGACACTACTTCTCAAGTTATGGCAGATATTGGGAGTTCATGGATGATATTAATGTGCAAGTTTGTTGGAATATGTGGTGATTAAGCTTCTCTTGAGGCCATGAATGACTATTTATACTTGTGTTTGTTATATTTTTCCTTTGGGCCCATGTAAACCTTAAAAATGGTGCTTTTATAATATTTTATTCCAAAGAGTTGATCTCATAAATTTGACCTAAAGACATCATGTATTTGGGTATAAATATCCTTTTATACCAACCATTTTGGCTACCAGTTGAGTGCAATTTCATTTTCATGTAGTGAGATTATTTGGTGTCCACAAACACCCTATCATATTCTATGTTCTTTTTCATTTTGTGTATTCCTTTGTTAAGCAACACTCGATAATGTTTGATTCCATTCATTTTTGGAAATTGCTATGAAATCCAACATGGTATCATAGTGGGTGTGAATCTCCATTACTCAATTGCTTTTGTTGAAAGGTGTTTTTATTTTAGCTTCTTTCGAGAATTTTTTTTGTTGGAAGATTTTGTTTTAAGGTTGACAATGTAATTAGAAGGATTTTTTGATAAAACCCTAGGTGGACTTGAATTACAAGGATCTCACTAAAATCATCAAATTTTCTCTAGGAGAAATGTTCATTGATAAGTTCATTTTCTCTCTCATTAGCACTCAATCTTGTTTTGTTTCAAATTTTCTGACCAGATGGATGCCTTAGTTTTAGGAGTGTTTTTAAAGTTTTTTGACAACCTCAGTTATTTTTTATAGTTATTTTAAAAATATCTATTTTCTTTTCTTTGTTAGAGTATATTACATTATTTGGTACATGTAATATCTATTTTAAAAATATCTATTTTCTTTTCTTTGGTACATTACTAGAGTAGGAGTTTACTTTAGAGTAAAGTTAAGTAGTTACTTCAAGCAATGTAATAAATGCACAAGTGTTAGAATATGCAATGATGTAAATGTGCATGTAGTCCACATGTACATAAGTCATAGGATAGAGTCAAAGGTAGAGTAAGGGCCAAGGAACTTATCTTCCTATATATAGGCCTTATAGTGAGTGAAATGAGAGGGATAGAGAATATAGAGAGTGCATAGTATAGATTAGTTAGAGGAGTACAATGTAGCTCCTTAGAATAATTTATGGAGTGTTCATGTCCTCCATCATATTGCATTGTACTATTTTTTGAGCTTTCATTAATGGCATATTTCTAAGTTATTGTAGAAGTTTATCTCTTTATTTTCCTGCATATTATTGTGCCATTATCATATAGTCATATTAGATTACTTATCTTACATCTTGTGGTTGCATTTCCTTTATTATATATCCATCAAAAGCTAACAGTGGTATCAGAGCACACGATAGATCGATAAGAAATAGGGAGATCCACAAGTGAGATTGAGAGGAATCCAAAAATATCATTTTTAGAAATTTTGAGATTGCATTTGGCTAGAGTCTTTCCACAGAGTTGCAGAAAACTCGTGAAGACTAGGACTTAGCGTTGATTCCACTAGATTGACAAATCAACTAGTGAAGATTGATTATCTCTAGATTTAGAGTTTCTTCTATTACAGTCCTAATACTTTGTTGTAGGAAAAGGAGATTCAAAGAAATTTGGGAAGCTTCCTACATAGAGCTAGGAAGAATATCTTCTTTGGAATCAATCCATTACTAGAAGCAACAAATAAAATATCAAAGATTTGGAGGCCTGTAGAAAAGGTCCCATTGCTAGAGATTGCAGACCTATAAAGTGCAAAAGAAGATAAGGCCATAGGAGCCTTATTGTAGATTCGAGGGAGAAGAGACTCTAGAGAAGAGTCCTAGTGAAGATAGGAGATTGGTGATCTCCATTGAAGATTGAAGACTTCACCCTAAAGAAGTTGAAGAGACCCATAGAAGGTCCATTGAAGAACTTCCAATTTTGGAAGAGATAGAGAAGGACTAGCGAAGGTCCTATTCCAAATTTCAGTAGTAGCAGATTTTAGAGATCCGAGAGGGAGATCTCATTGCAACACTTCCACAGTAGAAGGTTGAAAGAAAGGTCTCATTGAGAAAGACCAGAGAAGTTGTGAGAGTGAAGACCCTAGAGAAGAGGTCTCAAGGAGAACTCAAGGAGAAGGCTTGGAGAGCCTCATTGAAGGAGATTTGAAGAAGGCCATTGAAGGAGTTCCTAGGAGAACTCATTGGAGAAATTTACCACCAAGGAGAAGTTCTTGATAAAGGAAGATTTTGGGACAATTGTCACCATCCAAAAACAAGCCCAAACGGAGATAGATTTGGTAAGGAGTTTGCCAAATTTTAGAGGAGATTGGTGAAGACCTCAAGACTTTCAGATTCTTGAGAAGAAGGCCTAGATTGAAGTCAGATTTTGACAAGGAGAAAGGAGCCAAACATTACTACCAAACTTGAGAGGTTTGAAGATTACCTTTGAAGGCTAGAAGGCTCATTCTGAGAAAGGAGATCTACTGGTTTCTACAGTAGAAAACTGAAGGGTTCTTGAAGGAAAATATCTTAACTAAGATTTGGAGGAGTTCCCTACCAAGAAAAATATCTTAACTAAGATCCAAGAACAATATTTCAGTGGAAATATTGACTACTTTGCAATCTAAATTTTTTAGATTTGAGGATAACAAGAAAGCAGCAATTTGGAAAGCATCAATAGCTGCTAAGTTTTAGATTTCTAGGATACATCCTGAAGGAGAGTTAAAGTCACCTACTATAGATTTAGGGTAGCAAGTTAGAGGGTTTCAAATCTACAAATAGGTGAGTTAGAGAACTATTTTGGATAGTCAAGAAGAGCTGCAAGTTCATCTAGTAAAAGGTAGCAATAAGGTGAATCTAATCACCTTGCAATACTTCATCTACAAAGATCTTAAAGGTAAGCAAATTAGGTGCAAAGGGTTCATTATTTGAACACTTATACTTAGTTCGTTACTTAGTTTCATTAAGCACCTTATTAGAGTTTAAAAGTTGCAAGGAGAAGGGTTCTTATTAAAGTCTTCAAGGGAGTGCAGAAGATAGTTTCTTTTAAGGTTTATACCTGCACATTAAAATAGGAGTTAGATATATTTCAAAAGAAAGAAAAATATCATCTTCCTATTGTCTAGTTGGAGCAAAGAAGATGTTACTCTTAAGTGAAAGTTGTAGAGATTATAGTGCATCTTATAAGTTACTTTGAAGGAGAAATAAGGTGATATTACTATTGCACTATACTAGTTATTCTTAAGAGATATTAAAGTGCATTGGTTGTTAAGTTAAGGTGGAAGACCAAAGTGCACAAATCAACATAATATCAAAGTGTCTAAAGACACTATTCAGTGTAAAAAACTTGTAGCTTATTGTGGCATAGAGAAGCCACCTAAAAGGGTGATATACCTCCAAGGAGTGGAGAAGAAAGCCACCATCTCAAATCAGGAAAAAGAGCTACAAAAGGAGACTAGGAGAGTCTCAGATTAAGGTGCAATTAAGTAACCTATTATAGGTTATTACATAGTTGTTTACAACATCATACTTGTCTTCTAATTTACACCAAAAGAAGATAAAGGCTTAAGTGTCTCAAGGACACACTACGTAGCTCATTGGTATGTCTACAAGTGACCACCATTAGTAAGGAAAAGCACAACCCAAGGTGCTTAAGAGAAGATCCATCCAAAGGGCTCGATATCCACCTCATCAAGGTGTTAAAGGACACCATAGCTTGGTGCTACAACAACATGGGAGCAACACCATTGCGAAGGACACCTATCACGGTGCAAAACCTACAACAAAAAGAGAATAGTAAGGTAAGCCAAGCATCGATAGTGCAAGTTGGAAATAACTCAAGATAGTTGGCAAAGACAAGGTGAGTTACCCAAGTGCTAGAAGAACTCGAAGGACCATCCATCTACGTTGGAGAACAACCATTGCCAAGAAGCCAAGCTAACCTATGAATGAAGTTAGAGAGAATAGGCACTGAAGGAAACAAAGAAGCCAAGATAAGCTCCAGGGTTAAAATGAACATTGAGTTGTTTGATTCCATGCAAAGAAGGTGCTTCCATTTGTCTTAACACTACCAAGAATCGAGTGCCACTTGGCACTAGGGAAGAGAGAGCATTCACATTCTCTCATAATGCTTATGCTTAGGTAGATGAGTGCTCAAGGTTGGTGAAGTGTTTCTTTAATCATTATTCAATGCTCAAGTAAAGGTTGGTGCCACCCAAATAACGCTTCCAAGAATATAGCCTCCAAAATTCCATGAAGCATACGTTGCTAGCAAGAACATGCCACTTGGAATTCACATCAAGGGAGGTGTAAGGTATTTAATAGCTAAAGACTAGAAAGGCACGCAAAAGCATAGAAGAGGAGCGATTCAAGCAAGAGTGGTCAAAGTGCACTAAATAAAGGAGGAAAATTATCTTACGAGGAGTGCTCGAATGTTGAGCATTAATTGCTCATTGCCATACGTAGGAGACCAATGAATTTAGTGCTCAGGTTTGGATAGAGAATCAAATCAAAGGGCCAATCACAGTGCAACATAAAACATTCACAGGAAGGTAAAGTTTCATATAGTTTTATATTTTCTTTCTTTGAGATTAAGGAGTTATAAGGTGGTTTATTATTTAAGGTTGAGATTATTTATTATTTGCTTGAAGATATAGGCAAATTCCAACCTTAGAGATTAGAAAGCAAACTTAAAATTTTATTTCCTTGAATGATATTTCAAAAGTGCCCTAGTAGAAATATACACATTATAATATTTGCTTTCATTAAGGAGTGATAAGGCATAGTATATAAGGTTGAAATCATTATCATTTGCATTGAAGATATTGCAAACTCAACCTTAGTAAACTTGAAAGCAAATCAATAGGAGTTTATATCCTTAAATAGTATTTCAAATCACATTAGTTGAAATACAAGTATATTAATATTTGCAATCAATATCATAGGAGATATAAGGGTTTCTACTTGGAAAATAAATTATTATTATATTACAAATATCATCAATTTCTAAAATTCCAAATTAGGGAGATATAAGGAGTGCTACATCAAACTTTAATTAATTGGAATTTAGAAAATTGAACCATTGAAAAATTTAAGGATAGAGAAGCAAAATTATTGTTTGCTTGAAAGAGTTGGAATTTATTGCTTATACTTATCTCATACTCACATTAAAGGGATAAAAGAAATCCAACCATAGAGAACTCCATCAAATTGAAAAGTGCATAGTTCAATAGGAGAAATAAGGTGAAATAGGAGTTGATTAGTATATTACCATCATTCTCAAAAATATTACAAAATCAACTCAAAAGGTGAACTAATAGTAGCTAAGCACATTATCAAGTTTATAGCTTACTCTAATCACTAGGGAGACATAAGGAATCCTACAAAACCTAAGTCTTGAAAAGGGTTTTATCAAGTAAGTTCATATACTTTAAAAGTAGGGAGTCATAAGGTAGTCTACTACAAAGGATCTATCAAAAGTATTCTTAAAATACTAAAGAGCTAAAAGAATCCTATCATATACTACAATGGAAAAAATAACAAGAGGGACATTTCATCACAATGCACACTACAAGAGGACTCAAGATCAAAATCCATCCAATATAATATCAAAGTGCAAAATCACTTCAAACTCAAACAAATTCATAGGTCAAAATGAAAAGGATATTTGGTATATTGATTCTGGTGCAAGTCATCACATGACAGAAAATCTACAATGGTTTGATTGTCTTGAAGTCACTAACAATTACAGGTTGAAAATTGCAGATGGAAAATTCTATCACATACATGGATATGGGTGTGTAACACCTAGTAAATCATTTCCAAATTTTCTACTACATAATGTAATGTATGTTCTTGGATTATCATCTAATATTATTTTAGTAGCAAAGATAGTAGAGAGCAAAAGGATAGTTGATTTTAGATACATAAATGGAGTTAATATGTGTCTCATTATAAATCAAAATGATATTGAAGCTACTGGATCAATCCATAGAAATATATATGCTCTAGATTCTATCAAAACTTCACAATATATTGTTGTGTTTCAAAACAATACTAATACATTTTCTGAGGAACATATTGGAGAGAATGAAGAACCTATATATCATAAAAGTAGAAGAAGAAATAGAAGGTTCAAAATTAAAATAATGAGAGGACAAAAAAACTATGCACTACTTGGCCATCTACAAACTAAAGAAGAAGAAGAAGAACCATAACAAGATACTCATCCATATTTAGACAAAGAAGACAATGAAGGAAGTAGGAGAGAAGAGCTCAAACTCCAAAACTAGAATGAAGATCCATATTGAAGACTAAAGTCTTTAATACCCAAATAATGTAATATAGGGGGGTGTTAGAGTATATTACATTATTTGGTACATATCAATGTACCACCTTTGGTACATTACTAGAGTAGGAGTTTACTTTAGAGTAAAGTTAAGTAGTTACTTCAAGAAATATAATAAATGCACAAGTGTTAGAATATGCAATGATGTAAATGTGCATGTAGTCCACATGTACATAAGTCATAGGATAGAGTCAAAGGTAGAGTAAGGGCCAAGGAACTTATCTTCCTATATATAGGCCTTATAGTGAGTGAAATTTGGGGAGTAGAGAATATAGAGAGTGCATAGTATAGATTAGTTAGAGGAGTACAATGTAGCTCCTTAGAACAGTTTATGGAGTGTTCATGTCCTCCATCATATTACATTGTACTATTTTTGTGAGCTTTCATTAATGGCATATTTTTGAGTTATTGCAGAAGTTCATCTCTTTATTTTCCTACATACACGAAGGCCAATGTCTTAGAGACATTGACGCCTTATTCGAATTTCGAATTCAAATAAATAAATAATCTTTATAACCCAACCTTAGGGTTATTTTAATTAACATAAATTAATTTTATAATTAAATTATAATTAATCTATAATTAACTTAATAACTTTAGAAGTTAATTAAATTAATTAATAAATTAATTTATAATGAAATTATTTAAATTAATTTAAATCTTCCATTTTAATATTATAATATTATTTTGCTTGGGCCTCTTCATTGCTCTTTGAACCTCATCTGACCACCTAAAACCAGATCTGACCAACTGAAGGTGGACTTTCCTTTTGCACTGATTGTGAAACCGCTTCTTCTTGTACTGCTCACTGAAACTGACTTTGACATCAATGACAACTCACTCTTGATGTCAATGACAACTCAACTACTCAAAATGTCCAGTAGTCATCCATAAATCTCAAACATAAAAATAAATCAAGAAAAACAAATTAATTACACAATTGGGGCATGCAGGCTAGTTTTTGATATAGTCATCATTCAATGAATGCGCAAAAAGGGGTAACTATAGATACTCAAATTGATCGATTAACATACAATGCAACTAAAACCATCCTTATCTTATCAAAATCATAAAAAATTATAAGTAAAAGGTCAATTTAAAATTGATAAAAAATAAGCTTAAGTATCATATTAGAAGTGTTGTCCCAAACAAGATAGTGTTATATCACTTGTATAGTACTATCTAATTCTATTGTTTAAATTTTGAACATGATCATTTCCTACTTAGCCAGCGCATCAACCTCCCTCTTTTACAAAAATAAAAATCAAATCTAAAAGAAAAATAGGCAACTCACTTATGTCAACTACTTATTAGCATGGTTTCCTAAAATATTATCCTCGTTCATCAAGCATGACAAAAGTTGTCAATCCTATTCAAAACTATAAACTTTTAATCAAGAATCTAAGGCTCAAAATCCAATTCCATCATCCACTCATGTAAATAAAATTTATCCCAATCCAATCAGGTCCAACAAATCCATTATGTAGTTCATCATGCCAAGTCTATCAAGAGTAATCTAATTAGGTGTAAATATATCAATTATAATCTAATCAGGCATAGATTTGGAAATTACAAACTATATGAATCCAATATTCCAATATAACTTCCAAGATCTTTCTCCTTCACATCTTTGCAATCTATAAATTTATCCTCTTCAGGCACCCAAAGAGGGAAAATAAAATCATATCCAAACATTACCAAAATTCCTTCAAATTTACCTGAGGTTTTCTTGGTTGTTATCAAAATTCCTTCTAAATATTCTCAATTCTCCAAGATTAAACAAAGGGTTGTATCAACACATGAATCAACACAAACTCAATCTTTGTCACATCAAATAATTTTTGTAAAAAATTCCTATTTGCAACAACCAATAGCACCAAATCTAAAGGTGCATTATTGTTATTGTCACTACTTTATCATTAGCATTGTTACTACAAAATAATGCTTCTACATGCATAACTAGAAACTACAACCTGATCTAATCTAGCCTAAGTTAATATTAAGTTTAATTTATTTGTTCAAGTCCTAGTCTTTATTCGAATTAGTTTTATCATCTTTGATCTTTGTAAGAATAGTTTTTATATATTGCTATAAAGTCATCTGATAAGTTGTAATGTTATTGTATCTAAACTTATTCTTGCATTAGGTTACTCATTTCATAGTGCATGTTAATATGATTTTTACAATAATTATAAGCATTGTCTAGTATTCTTAAAATTTTTCCTTCTTATAGAAGTTTCCATCAAAAAATACATTTGTAGAAATCATAGTCAAAAGGACTATGACCATTAGTGTGCTATTGTTAACATAGTAGTGATATCACTAGTGTTGTTTCTTAAATAATGCTTTTGCATGAACAATATAAAGTCTTAACTTCACATTCATTATTAATTACTTGAGGAAAAAAACCAATGCTACATGTAATTTTGGTTTGATGATGAAAAAATGTCAAGAGTATTCTATTTCCTTTTGAAGCAAGGATAAAAAAAGATGAAACACTCAAATGCCTAAGCTACATGAACTTTCTTATTTTCTTGCAAATACAACTATGATGAGTACACTTAATCTAATGGTTAATTTAAATAAGTGAACTACATATTTTACTTGATCTAATTAAGATATGTAATTCTCTGATGAAAGTTTTTATCTGTCACGATATAGACGGAAGCACAACAATGCTAGTAGGTTCCTAGACATTGATAAGGATAAAACAAATATTTACAAAGTAGCATGTGACTAAAGAGGCTATAAAATACCTAGTTTTATGAATGGTTACATAGTAGGTTCTAATAAGATTCCAACAAGTTACAATTTCCCTTGTTGTTCCTTAAAAATTTATAGTATCACCTTCACATCTCACTCATACTGCTTTCATAGTTCTAAAAACTTCTTTTGTCATATTAGTTTCCTAGATACAAAGAATATCAAACTTATTACTTAAATAGAGGTCCCTGATACACATTTTTTTTAAGGGGGCATTAACACCCCTTATATTCCATGAGATGGTAATCATATCTCATTAAGGGCTACTGGCCCTACCTGCAAATTACCAATATTATTTTGTTGTTTGGTAAAGAGAAGTTCAACCAACTTTGTTTGTGTTTCTTTATCTATGTTTTCTCTTGCTTTCGTGGATCTCGTTTGATAATTTGAAGGTTTTCCTCTTTTTTTCTTGCCTATATTAAGAGTAGGTCTTATTATTCTATTCCTCAATATTCTTTCACAACTTTTTTTTCATCAAATTTATCCTCTCCTTGCTCTACTACAAAAGATTTTGATTTGTCTTGTTTTTTTTGGGTATTTTCTTTTTAATGGTAGAGGTATTAACATATAACACTACATTTTCTTTGCCAATTTTTTTCTTCTGAATGGTACATCGTACTTCAAGAAAGTCTTCAAAATATGATGAGACACATTCCTTAGGTTCATAGAGAATGTTTATCCCTAAATTAGGATCATACTAAATAGACAGTTCCTTGTTAACATGTTGAACTTGTTTATTCATAATCTATGGTTTGGATCCACATCTTATCCACATACTTAAGAATGATTGATTTTGGTAAATATTTACTTATGCCAATCCTGACCAATATTCGAGCATAAATAGCCAAGAAGCCATCTTTTGTAGTTTCTAAAATCTCAAGGAACTCTCCTAGAGTGTTTTCTATTGCCTTGAAGGTATCCATTTTCCAAAATTCAATGGGCAAACCATAATTCCTAACCCATACTGGTACTAGGGATAGAGTCCTGAGAAAAACCTTCATACTAGTGCGTAAAGAAGAGTCCTGCTCTTTCCATGAACCAAAGATCCTATTTTAGGATTTTATATTTTTCTTCTCTAGAATAAAAAATGAATAGAAAGAAACCTTTGGGAAGAAATGATAGACTCACTCTTAGAGACTTCCAACTCCTATCAATCCATTTTCTCAAGGCAGAAGCCCCTGACTAGTACCCATTAAATTTACCAAAAAATATCCTATCTTTGAGCAACAATGATCGATCCTCTATGGTGCCCTCACTAACCTCTACTACTAGAGATGATTCTAAGGATTTAGATATAAATCGATCTATGGGAAGGAAACTAAAACTTAAAATCTACTAAAATTTACCAGTTTATCCTTTAGGGAGAAATATTTGATAAAAATTTATAATAATTTGTATGCAAAATTTCTAAGATAAAGAAGGAAAAAATAAACTTAGCTGAAAAATTATATGCCCAAATAGAATGCCTTGCCTCACTGAAGCCCTAGCCCTCTATTTCTCCTCCCATCATCCGAACCTTGGTTGACAAATATTTATAATTTCGTTTTTCAGGACTTGAAAAAACATCATTATTTTTATTTCGAATGGCTGACTTCACATAACTATATCTCCCTCAATTATGCTTAAAATCTACCAAATTAATTCAATATTAAAACTAAGTGACTTCACATAATTTAAACTATAATATAATATTGAGAGGAGATTAATATTAAAAATTTAAACTTTCTCAATTATTTCGAATGGAGATAATATAATATTAAAATAGTTTAAAGTGATATTATATCATAAAACTCACTAACTTTAAATAAAATATTACATTTAAAATCTCAAGCACCTAAAGTTGTTGAAGATTATAACCTAAAATAAATAAAATTCTTTTCTCAATGAAGAATCAGTTTATTATCAACATCCTAATTTGTTATGAAGGTGAGCTTCAATTGTTATTTTTCAATTAGTTTAGTCAAAACTTAAATTTAATTTGTTTATGATACTGAAGTTCAATACTTTTATTTCAGCACCAAACCAAATTAAGGTAAAAAAATAATATTATAATAAAAGACTGAAATAGTATTAATTTTCATGAGTATTTTATAAGAGGTGTTCATATAATCAAATGCTACTAAATAGGTGTTAAAGATGTGTTTAATAGCACTTTATTATAAATATGTTTACTCTGAAAATTTAATGAAAATGTTAAAATGATAAGTTTAGCAAACCTTAGTTCAAATTAAAACAGAGTATGTGTATAAAAAATGGTAAAATTAAATTTTTGTTTTTTAATAAAAATTTGAAATAGTATTAACACCTTATTTTTTCAATGAGGATTTTACACGAGGTGTTTATATAATCAAATGCTACTAAATAGGGAAAAAGATGTTTAATAGCACATTATTATAAATATGTTTACTCTTATCGAATGCTACTAAATAGGCAAAAAGATGTTTAATAGCGCATTATTATAAATATGTTTACTCTTAACACTTAATGAAAAAGTTTAAATGACGAATTTATATTAAGTGTGAGTTCTAAAGGATTAAGTGGGAAAAAGCTTTCTTTCATATAATCACATAGGCTTCAAAATGTTTAGTAATACCTTCCTATATATATTTACTCGACATTATTTAACAATGAATTTTAAGGGATTCAATGAGAAAAAGGCTTGATCTCTTTCACATACCTTTATTTTCAGTAATTAGTTCTGGGAAGCTAATATGAATTAATACCATCAACCTTAATTTTTAATAAAAAAATTATATATTACATTAGTAATATTTTAAAATTGATTATATGAGATTGAAATATATTTTATTTTTAAATATAATATGATCATGTTACTATATTATTTTAATAATTGGTATTACAATAAATTATATCATCATATGGTATTATCAGATTTGAATTTATTAGCTGACCCAACAAACCTAATAAATTAGTAATATTTTATTTAAATATATTACATTATTTTATAATATTGTTCACCTTTTAGACTCCTTATTAAAATTTGTGTAAACTCATTGAAAAAACTAATTGAAAAAATATGTGTTATTTATCTTTAATTAAAATCAACAACAACGAGTTGGAATAGGCTTGTTGAGAGTAGTCTCTGTGGTTTGAACCATGTGCAAACCATCATGTGCTTGTCAGTTACTAAAAATAGTGTGGCTGTAACCAACTCCTCTATGTATACAAAAAAATCACAATATCATTTTTAAAATTTTGTTAAATAATTCATTTTTTTTTGGTTAAAAAGGCTTTTGTATTACTTATAAGCAAGTAAGAAGGCTACATCGTTGGCCCTTCCAAGAAAACAAGGCTTCCATCCAGAATTTTACAGAAGAGCAACAATTATGTCTTAAATGCATATTGCTAATACAAGGAAGAGGAATCTATGACTTTTTTTCTAAAGTCACTACATATAGGAATTAGAGTTGTTGGCATCGATATGGAGTATATGGTAGAGATCTTCCCTAGTTTTCTTCGGCCACCCTCAAGGAGGATTTACATAGCAAGTCAGATCCCCGTACTCTAAAGCACAATTTTCTATAACATCTGCAATTTTATTTCGTTCTTAGTGAACGCGAAGAAACTTTACTATTTTGAATCTATACTGATGTAGAATTGACAAAAGATCTAACAACCTACAAAATGTAAAATGTAATCAACTTGATAAATGTAAATTCATGTAACCATCATGACAAGAAAATAAAGAAACAAGAGTGCTCTTCTCATTAATATTCAAGAAATATCTTTACAACGGGTTACAATAGATCCCTCTTTAGGATTCACCAAATTGATACAAAATTACATCAATATTCCAATAATAGATGTCCTCCAAAGATCTCTTGTAATCTCCTAAACTGATTATGGAGGGTTTTCCTAGCGACCTCCGCTTGATGATGCCAAGAAGGATGATCTTGATGATGATATACTCCTGATAAGGCCTGTAACCTACACACATAAGCACCTACAAAGCATCAATAGCAAATGTAAAGCCTCTCAAGATGAGGCCTATTTCATGATAATGCAAATGAAATGAAATGCTAAAAACAATACAAAAAATGCATGAAATACCGAATGAAAATACTGCTAAACTAGATTAAAAATAGAATTAAAGGCTACTAAAACTGATCTAATTAAGAAAATAGAGCAAAATGAACATCACAGCAAGGCTGTCATTGATCAAAATGATGGGCTCTGCTAGCCGTCATCGAGTCTGGTGACGGTGCTTGCGGGTCATTGTCGAGAACATTGACTACCAAATAGAGACTTTGTTCTCTGAGCTCGATGCTTGGTGATGTTCAATTCGACTATTAAATTGATGTTCAAGGTTCGTTGTGTCCTGAAAACATAGTTGGATCATAGAATTGGCTCAAATTCATGGTGAATTGATGATGAACAATGATGTAATTTGTCCTTCAAGCTCTCCAAAGCTCCATGGATGTGAATGCAAGCTTCATGATGAAATTTCGGTAGCACCTTGATGCTTATGAGAGATTGAGCTCTCTAATCACAAAATGGTAGCACTTCATTGATGCTAATTGAACATTTCATTCTCTCTTATCAAGTTTTTTGGTGCCTTATATAGAACTCCTAAATTCGAATCCTAGCTTGCTAAAGAAGCCAAGACCAAGATTCAGTTAGGATCAGGGAGGTGAAATGTCGCTTCTAGAAGCTTCTAATGAGTAATCGTTCAATATCAGTTTCATTGTAATAAATTTTACTCAGCATGGGGAGCTTGAGTTTGTTATAGATAAGGTCATCTTCGACAGGTGCAACCTGCTCTGAGGTCGTCATCAAGTCCAACGATCGCCATGCAACCAGTAGGAGGGATAGCAGCCCAGGCTGTAAAAGGATTAGTTTGCCCTATTTGAGTGGTTAGAACCACTATTAGGTCTTGGAAAGGTCCAAGATGAGTCATATGGCCTAAAAAGGTGTCCATATGAGTAGCCTCCTCAACATGATGTATTTTAGGTGTCTACAGATGCCCCTTTTTGAGATGCATTATGTGAAAGCACAACACTGAGCAAAAATAGACAACCTAACATCACATTGCAGGTTGATTGATGTTCATTGATCTAGTCAACTTTAGATACCCCAATCATGGAAAGAGCATACATCTCTGAATCATTACCTCCAACAAAATGGGTAGGCTTAATTTGAGTAAAACTTTGATGAATTTGAAGGCATTCGGGTAGCATTGTCAAGCTACATGAACCGTTAGTCCAGACTGACAAAGGTTTAGTTTAGTATTTTTGCTTTTTCCCTAGCAAAAGGGTAGCTTTATGATAGTTGTTAGCAATGATTCATGGATGAACACAATTTGCATGATTAAGTGTTTAATTATTGATTTTGATTATGACTACCCCCTCAAGTGATGAGTCGATGAGGAAATGGCAAGTGATGAAAGTGATGAGTCGCTTGACCAAGATGACTGATTTGGATGTTGCAAGATGATAACCTTTGTAAAGGGAAAGTCCTATTACAACTATGATTTCAACCATTATTAGTAATTGTACATCTCTATCCCATGGAGCAGTCCAACCACATGGCTTTCTTAGGGAATCAAGATGATAGCAATTCAATTAAAGCATGTGGTGAATCACTATGTTCGATGATTTGATGAAAATTTCATAGAAGAATGAAATGTACACCTCATTCCCATGGAGCAGTCCGATCGCAATGGCCTTCTTGGGGATTGAAGTGAAGACATTTCAATTCATCGATGAATGATTTGGTTCAAATGGCCTTATGGTAATTTACTCATCTTACCAGATTGCATGGATAGCAAGTCATTGCAACCACCAAGTGTATAGGGTAAATAACTAGGTACGAGGTGCATTTGAGATTTTGTTTATTTGATTTTTTTGTTAATTTTTGCAATTTATGATGAATATGGACCGGTAGATGTGATTAAATGTCCAATATGAAGCTCATGGTGGTGATAAAATGAGTGCATTTATTGCTATTTGGAGGCCATCCTGAGGTACAATGGTGATGATGTACAAATTTTAGGGTCATCATGAGGTACAATCGCAAAATGTGACCATCCTTCAAAGGAATGACTGCAAATTTTAGAAAATATAAAAGGAATTTTGGGAATTTTTAAAGTCATTTTTACAGTTGGCAGTGAGAGAAAAGTGAGCTCTAAGGGAGGAGAGAGATAATTTGATATGAAACACTATCAAGATCGAGATAGACCAGCATGACGGATCAACCCGAGGCATCGATGAGTGGTGGAGCTAGAGCTCCTAAGGTAGACTCTCCATCCAACCCTCATGAATTATGAAATTAAAATGAACTTCACTAATTAATGGGTTAAATGAACCACATTAAACTATAGGTAATGAACCTCACCCCTAGTCTAGGAATTTAGCTTAGGTTAGCTTAAGGGTAGGTATTTAATTTTTTGCATTTTTGGGTTGGGAAAAGACCCCTCATAGGGGCCACTACAGGGTCGTCCTAGGCAGGAATGATGCTCGAATAGCAAAAAGGGGGCCATCAGGGGGATATGTTTGAATTCCAACAATAAAAAATTGATCATTGGTGATGGCCATCATGAGCTTCGACGATGCCATGGTGACCATCGAGCCTCGAGTGACCACCAACCTTAGTATTTTTTATTTTTATTATTTTTTTTTATTTTTTGATTTTTTATTGATTTTTATATTATTGATTGTTTGTTTGAATTATGTTATTAGGTGTTAAACTTGATAGCTCAGGCTAGGGAGCCTAACCTATTCGTAGAGCTATGATATGTGCTTTATGATGATGATTAGGAGTGGTTTGAGGTGATCGACCTCAAACAAGTTGTGCACCTACCGACAATGATAGATCAGTCTTACCTCATGATCCTAGCTCATCAATGGGATAGTAGGACCAACACATTCCATCTCCCCACTAGTGAGATGATGGTGATATTAGAGGATATCTACCAGATTTTTAGGATCCCCATTGAGGGATTAGCTATCACTTCTTCTCATCAGGATCAAGAGAGAGTTCTAGAGTGGATTTTTGGTGCCAGGGTGGCTGAGGTTCTAGGAGATATAGATCATGGTGGGGTCCTAGTCAAAGGTGGTATGATGCACATATATTCTCTTGATACTAGGTAGTATTGATGCACATTATCTCTAATGTACTACTACTTGAATCCTCTAGAGTGAGGTTCCCTTGGAACCTCCTAGACATGGTACAAGACTTAGTGGAGTGTGATCTAGAGGATCTATCATTATGGCATGGGGGAGCACACTCTTAGCACATCTCTATGATGAGTTGTATGAGATACAACATACAATGAGTGGGAGTGGGATGTAGTCTACTACTCTAGATCTAGGGATGGGAGCACATCTAGGTGGATCGACCCATAAGATTATCGGTATCCCAAGATAACTTAGGGGATGATGATATTGGCTATATAGCATAGTGGCCATGAGATGAGGAGGTTGGCTAGAGTCAACCACATGGAGGTATACTAGCACACTATATAGAGTCACTAGAGGGACTACAACATGGTCATATTATATGGAGGCCCTACTTAGATTATCCTGATTAGCCTGAGGTAGGTAGATACCTAGCTAGAGTGAGACATGGTAGATGGCTCATTGGATGCCATAGGAAGGAGAGAGTATTTCCATTACTCTCAAGTGACTAGATAGTTTGGGATAGCCTAAGATATCCTAGAGGAGCCAATCCTCTATCATCATAAGCATGATGAGATACAATTTGAGCCACCTTAGATAGAGTAATATCAGAGGAGGTGGACCCTCCAGTTGTAGAGATAGGTTTAGAGGACCCAGGGACCACTATAGAGTATGATACTTGGTGGGTCTCTTAACTATGGCATGGTGGTAGTCCTATGGGTAGACCTAGAGAGGTAGTAGAGAGGAGGGTGGAGATGATGATGAGCAATGAGTACATCATAGGATAGAGGGTGAGTGGGGGTAGGTAGTAGGACATCTAGATGAGCCCTAAGCAGAGGAGGAGGGTAAAGAGGATGCCCCGATAGATGAGGTAGCACAACTATGGGAACAAGTGTAGAGTTTACAGTAAATATAGCTTCATAGAGGTAGTTGATGGAGTGAGATACATCTCTCACTACTACTTAAAGTCAGCTAAGTGTTGGATAGTAGTAATGGTGGGGATATGCAGAGGAGAGAGCTACTCTCTAAGCTTAGGTGGATACAACTATGATGATGATAGAGACTCTATGTGCACATTTTATGATCAAGACCATTGAGATAGATGTCTAGGACTATGGAGCAAGGATACTCTCAAGGTAAGTAGTCTACAGTTAGATACACATATCTACACTTAGGGATAGTATCAGGTGGGGATGTAGATATTAGGAGACTACAAAGCATCATAGAGGAGTTGATAATGATAAATATGAGCATATATCATTGCTCTAGAGACTTAGGTTAGGCTATGTTGGTGTCACTCTACCTATGTAGATCTATAGAAGGGGATCTCATAGGAGTAGGTAGAGTGAGTCTAGATAGTCATCAATGCAACCAAGTCATAGGTCAACTACTCGATCAGAGAGATTGGCAAGCACTAGCTCTAGGTAGCCTCATAGAGATGGGGCTGAGGGTGGAGGTGACTCAAGGGGAGTAGCCCTACTTGATATGATATGATGTCCTTATCATTTTTGAGTGTAAGGTCTGAGGACCTACACAATTGTAGCCTACGAGCATTTTTTACCATTATGTACTTTATTCACACACACATATATATGATATCCCTTTTATGACTCATTATGTGTTATGATTTTGATTTATGTTCATGTTATGGATGCATTGATGTATGTAATGCTTATATGATGATGTAATGTTCTATATGTGATGTACTAATGACATGCAATAGTTAGATGATTAATGTATGATTAGATTTTATGATCTAGATGTATAGATGTACTACTATGTATGCTTATATGGATGCAATAGTGAATGTTAAATGCATGTTTTGATTTATTTCATTGATTATGCATTTAATTTATGTTATATGATATGGTGGATGTAATGCATTAATTTCATGTGGATGGTCTAATGCAAATGAACTTGTATGCTTTAATCACTTAAAACATAATGAATGAATCTAATTTATGTTTAAAAAACTAATGGTAGACACCATAGAATGTATGAAAATCATGAATGAAAATGTTAACTCTTATCATAAGAATTAATCATGTATACATCCATATGTGAGATGAAATGATGTGAGATGTAGGGGCTTTCCCTATAAGCTTATGCAAACTAAAATATATGCATAAAATAGTCAATGGTCATCTAAATATCATTGTTGATATCCATCCAGTATCTATCCTATTCTATGAACACCCCTTAATAAACAAAAGTTCATAAGGAAAACTATGATTGTTTGATGAGATGATTTGTTGCTATGAGGGAATTTTTGAGGTTTTCCATGAGACTCAAACACCCTAGTTGATTGATCAAAAGTTGTATAATGACTACACAAGACTCCTGAAAGATACAAGCCTATTAAGAAGACCAAGATATTCACTATCCCTATGTGTGCAAAGTGAATATATTAGATGAGGCATAAGACTACCTCATTGCTAGGCGGGTTTCATTCAACCCATTGTTGTAATGAGGATCACCATATGGTCATCATGATCCTAAGTTTGGATGTAGTTAGACTAGACTACTAGGCAATACAAGCCACCTAAAGCTAGCTCATCCATAAGCTGACATTGGTCTATACAAAATAAGGTCGCTAATGTGATAGACATATCACCATGCGTAAGGCTACTCCATTGCTAGGTGGGTTTCATTCAACCCATTGCTGTAATGGAGATCACCCCATGGCATTTGAATACTAAAGATTCTAGGGATTCAAGCTCATTACCCCCTTCTTTTATTTTAATTGCTTGGGATACTTGCTCATGCTTAGTGGTGAAAACCACTATTTATTTTACATTTTTATTTTATTTTTGAGCAAGGGATTTGCTTAGTGATGAAAATCATTATTTATTTTGTATTGCTTTGGGAATTTGCTCATTTTGTGGAAGAGCAAGGGATTGTTTGGGTAGGGGGAGCTTGTCCTTTTGTCAATGATCAACATTCTAGACCATGCACATAATAATATGAGCAAGGAAAACCTTTCGCTTAAGGTGACAAGGATCACTTTGTAGTGTCATACTTCCTTGTTCAAACTAGGATTGTTAATGTGTAAAATTGTGTTGGGATTTTGATATATGCAAGGTACTATCAAAACTAGACCTTACCTTCAAAAGCCAAGATAGCTTTCTACAAAATCTGAAAAGATAACTAGGGATGGCTGAATGACCGAAAAACCCTAGTATACACCTTATAGCAACTGATTAGATGTGTTGAAAAACACAGTTACTCACAATGGAAATGTGAATGATAAGGATATGTGGATTCATGATTGACATACAAACATGGTGTCATTCGTAAGAATGTAAACACAACCTATCCTAATGCAAGTGCAATGGATGAATATGCCTAATGCAATGCAACTAATGAGTGCATATAATGAAATGCATAATGTAATGTTTTTGTATTTTAATGTTTTGAATTGTTTTTGTGTTTTATGTTTTCTGATTTGTTTGGAATTTTGATGATTTTTATTGTTTTTGTGATTTTGATTGTTTTATGAATTAAGTATAAAATGCCCGTAAGTGAAGAATGTTGAGAGGTTCAGGCTCTTCAACACCTTCTAGCGAGGTTAGGTGATAAGTTCTAGGTCCTATATTCTCTGTTACGATGAAGGGACCTAACCAATTGGCCATAAATTTATCTCTCAGATGAGGTGGTAGGTTTGAGTTCTGTTGGTTCTCTTTAAGCACAAGATCCCCAACCTTAAAGTCTCTTGGATGGAATTTAGTATTATAAGCTCATTTAAGATGATCCTGATAAATATGGAGATGCTCAAGAGCATTCACTCATCATTCATCAAGAAGGGTCAATTGATCAAGGTGAGCTTGTCATGAAGTGTCATCATCGATGAACTCTTTCAATGAGACTCACAATGATGGAATTTCTAATTCCAAGGGCATAATGGCCTCAGTGCCATATACTAGAGAAAATGGGGTTGCCCTAGTGGGTGTCTGAATGCTAGTGTGATAAGCCCATAAAGCTAGAGGTAATTGAAGGTGCCAATCCTTATGATTATCCTTAACGATTTTCTTCAATATGGCAACTACGATTTTATTAGAGGCCTCTGCTTGCCCATTTTCTTGTGGATAATATGGTGTTGCAAAGTTATGTTAAATGTTATATTTAGATGTTAAAGCCCACACATATTTGTTCTTAAATGATGTTCCATTATCCGATATGATTTTGGATGGAATACCAAAATGACATATAATATTATGGAGTATAAACTCCGCAATACGAGCTCTAGTCATAGTGGTCAAAGGGATTGCTTCCACCCATTTAGTAAAGTACTCAATGGCCATTATAATGAATGTGTGGTAGCCCAATGAAGGAGGAGAGATCTTCCCAATTAGATCGAATCCCCATTGAGAAAAAGGCCAAGTCGATTGAATCGGTTGCAAGGCCTGAGATGGTAGGTGCATAAGATTAGCATGATGCTAACATTTAATGCATTTCCTGACATACATGCAATAATCCTTCTCCATCATGGGCCAATAATAGCCCATTCTAAGGATGCGCTTAATGATAGCCATGCCACTAAAATGGCCATCATAGGTACCATCATGAGCTTACAATATTGCCCAAGTAGATTCTTGGGGCTCGAGACAATGAAGGAGGACTCCATCATAGCTCCATCGATACAGAATATCTCCTAGCAAGACATATCTAATCACTTTCTATTTAAATGCTCATTTTGTAGCATGTGATAATCCTTGAGGGATACTACCAAGTTTTAGGTAATATTTTAATTGGATGAGCCAATCTTGATAAGCTATAGCTTCAACTATCTGAATGACTTATTCCCATTATGATTCATTATGCACAAATGTAGATTGGGAGATAACCTTATGATGAATGGTAGTACCATTATTTGAAGGACCCTACGAGATCAAGGACCCCTAGGATGCTTATTTCAGAAAGTCTTATGCTTTGTAGAACCATTCATGGTTTGGTTCTATCTGAATCATGTGGACTGATTCCTTGTTGTTTGGAGCCTCATGCAACATCATTGATTGTGAGAGCATATTGACATGGATGGTAGTAAAATCGATGGAAGGATTCTGAGGGATTAAGGATCCCAAAGATGCCATTGTGTCCACAAATTGATTAGATGTATGAGGGACTACCTCGATGTCATACCAATCTAGTTGGGCTAGATATGTGTCCACAAGCTCTTTGTAAGATTTCAGGATGGGACATCTACATTGATAAATTCCTTTCACTTGGTTTACTATGAGCAAGGAGTCACCAAAGATATTTAGCTTTTTAATCTTCATGGTGATAGTTGTTTGGAGACCCAATATTAGAGCCTCATATTCAATATTATTGTTGGTGCAAGGGAAGTTAAGTTTAAAATACAAGGGCATAGGAGCTCCTTGTGGCATGAAAAACATGATCCCTACACCACCCCCTTGCTCGCACTTTGAACCATCAAAGAACAAAGTCATATCTACTTTGTTATCCAGTTCTTCGAGTTTGGGTGACTCTGATAATGCAAAGACTGCATCATCAAGTAGTTCTATGACAAGAGGCCTATCATCCTGAAGAGGTGCCTCTACTAATTGATCAGCTATGACCTATCCTTTGATAGACTTTTGACTGATAAATTCTAGATCAAATTCTATCAATAGCATGATCCACTTTGTAGTACATGTATTATGATACGTTTGACTCATCATGTACTGCAAAGGATTTTTTTGGATATGACATACATAGTATGACTTAGCATATAGTGGTGCAACTTCTTAGTAGCAAAAACCATTGCTAAATAGAGCTTTTCAATGTATGCATATTTTAGCTCGTAGTTGACCAAGGTGTGACTAATGTAATATATAGCCTGTTCTTTGTCTTCTTTGTTCTTCTGGGCTAACATGGTTCCTAGAGCAAAGTCTATGGCTGATATATATAGAAAAAAGGTACACCTAGTCGAGGTGGAGCTAATACTAGTGATGATGCTAGGTATTATTTGATCTCAGCAAAGGCTTTTTGATAGTCTTCATCCCAATTGAATGGGACCCCCTTATGTAGCAGTCGATTCATGGGTCGATATTTATCCGATAACTATGCTATGAAGCACTTAATGGATGCTACTTTACCTTGTAGGCTTCGAAGTTCTTTGATGTTTGTTGGGGGAAGCATTTCTAAAATAGCTTTGACCTTTGTTGGATCGACTTTGATCCCTCATTTAGAGACTATGAATCCCAAGAGTTTTCTTGATGTAACATCAAAAACACACTTCTTAGGATTCAACCTGACATTATGCTCTATCAGGTGATCGAAGACTTTTTGTAGAACATCTATGTGCTCTTCATGCAATAATGATTTGGTAAGAAAATCATCAATATAATCCTCTAGGATTTTATGCATATAGTCATGGAAAATGTATGTCATGGCCCATTGATATGTGGCACCAACATTTTTGAGGTCGAATGGCATAACTTTGTAACAAAATGTACCCCATGGAGTGGTAAAGGTTGTTTTATGTTGATCCTCAGGTTTGACCCAAATCTGATTATAGCCTAAAAAACCATCCATGAGAGATAACATCTCATGACCTATAGTTGCATCTACAAGAGCATCAATATTTGGCAATGAGAATGCATCCTTTGGTATTGCCTTATTTAGGTCTCTAAAATCCATACAAATATGGATCCTCCCATCAGGTTTTCCTATAGGTACCATGTTTGATACCCATTCTGGATAGTCGATGGGCTGAATGAACTCTACATCCAACAACTTTTGCAATTCATATTTTACCATCAAAGTGATGGTTGGATGCATATTCCTAAGATTTTGCTTGATAGGTTTCATATTAGGGTCCAATGAAAGGTTATGAGTAACCAATTTTGGATCTAGACCCGACATGTCTTTGTACGTCCAAGCAAAAATATTAGGTCTATCTATCAATAGAGGTATGAGGATGGCTCATTCCTTAAGAGATAGAATTTCTCCAAACTTGAATTTCTTAGGATGGTTGGGATCTGAACTAATATCCACTTCGAAAGTCTCCTCTATTGACATATGGGATCCCTCCTCAAGTTGGTGAGGTATAGGGATCAAATGGATGTCATCTGTTGGGTTTAGGTGATCTATCATGTTAGATTCAACCTCAGCATTATAGACATCATGAGCACAACCTAGGGAAAAATGGAAAGGTTGTAACATTTCTTCATAGGGGAAGAAATCCTCAGGTGATGGGGGTGATGTGGTATGATCAAAGTCAATGGCCTCAAGGTTGAGGTGCAATGGCTTTGAAGGGTCACTTGGATTATGGAGTGGTGTGGTTAAATCAATGGAGATCATATTAATGGATAGTTGGTGATCTCCATGACCGCAGGGGTAGGACCTATTAATTGTTTTTGCTCTAGATATTCCAAGTCTAGACTAGGAGGCATCAAGATTTTAGGATCCACTCTAGGAGGAGATAGGACAATTGGATCCTCAAGTGGAAGTAATTGTGCTAAGTTAGGTAGATGGGGAAATGCCCTATGATAGATATCATCTATATCAATAGAGGGTCTAATAGGCTCAATGGCTTCTATGTCATTATTGAGATGATGAAGATGAGTAGGACCTAAATATGCAATTTTAGTTGCATCCTCATACTCATCATCTACATTAACCCAATCATTTTCAAGAATATCTTCTGATTTAGATTCCTCTTCAAATATGGTCTCATGATAAACCGTAGGAGGTTCTATAGAAACCATGGTGACTAGATGATGATCCCTCCATAAATGAGAAGGGTTGGGGTCAACGTATGGATTCCAATCAATATCTACCCCAAAGCCTAAGCTTAAGTGCTCTAAGGAAATAGCTAGTAGCTCATCCGACATGCAGATAGAGTACCCTAATCCAAATTTATCTATTGGTAATTGATA
This sequence comes from Wollemia nobilis, assembly GCA_028583015.1. Lineage (NCBI taxonomy): Eukaryota > Viridiplantae > Streptophyta > Pinopsida > Araucariales > Araucariaceae > Wollemia > Wollemia nobilis. The sequence goes on from JAQPPZ010002068.1 coordinate 5,560,360, forward strand.
TTATAATTGATAGGGTGTTCTACGACCCTACTCATATAAGCCTAATCCATTACCATACCAATGGAAATAGTAAAAATATCTAAGAGCAAACTCAGGGTTTGACATGTAATAGATATTTCCTATAAAAGGTTCATCATCATGATTGATGATAGGAGAATGATCTATGGCTTGGTCAAAGCCCCCATAGATAAAATTGGTTTGATTAGGTGGTATCCCTAGAGGTACCACCATCCCAATGGGTAATGGAGGAACACAAGGTCTCCCCATATCTTGTGTAGACTCAATTATTGGTGTAAAGGTTACATTTTAAACCAAATATTCTGCTAGCCTAGGATTAACTAAATGAACTATCACCTACGATGTGGATGATGCAGTAGATGAAGTAGGTGAAGCCAGTTGAGGTATATCATCCATTAGGTCAGGTGAATCATCCACCTCCATGGGAGTCAAAATATCCATTATAGCTATGTTTGGGATGACTTTAGGCTCATCTACCATAGGTGCTTTGAGCTTCTATTTATTCTTTAGATCTAACGATGATGAAGGCTTATCAGAAGAGGTAACTAGTTTGGGAGACTGTGGTGGTGCTGAAGTGGATGGATCAACACACTACCTTAGACTTACACTCTAGATGCTTAATAGGAGACATGGGTCTAATATCCAGATGCATAGATGGAAGGATGAACTCCCTCGGATTACTAACCTGATTAACATATTTGAAAGGTTCTTCATCTGATGGGATGACATGGACCTATCCTTCATAAACATATTTAATGCATTGATGTAAAATAGAAGGGACACATCTCATATCTTAGATCCAAGGATGATCGAGCAATATATTATACTGCATAGCACCTTCCAACACATGGCATAAAATGGATATGGTTTTAAGTCCCACCTGAATAGGTAAGACTATGGTACCAACTATTGAGCATAAGGCATCATTAAATGCTCATAATGTGAAAGTTGATGCCACTATGTGTGACTCTAGAAGGCTCAAATGTCCTAAAGCTATCATCATGATGATGTTAATCGATGAGCCTATATCGATCAACACTCACTTGAACGAAATTTGATTTATACAAGTGATGATATGCAATGGAGGATCCACTACATTAGTTGGAACTTATTTGATTTCATGATCATAAAAAGTGATCACAAGCTCTTTACATTTTTGGATATGCCCCACAAAATTGGTGAAAGCATTAGGATTCTAGGGCTAGAGCTCAATGGATTTAAGAATCTCCATAAGCACCTCCCTATGCCTAGGGGATTGCTGAATGAGCTCATAGATTGAGAGCTTGGTCGAGGCTATCTATAGACTTTGAGTAAGTCTATTTCTAATAGTAATCACTGGTTGTACCGATGGACCTAGTAGTGGATTTTGCATTAGCCCTTGTTGGGGCATAATAGGTATTCGAATGGGAGCCACAGGTGGCTCAGGTTGGTTATACCTCTTATTATGGGTTACTATGTTAATCATGCCAATGAACCCCTATGTGGGTGGATCCATATGAATCTCATTGACATGCCCCATTTGATTACCCTTAACCTCATGGTTGGGCAAGGGCTCTTTAAATATTCCTAATTATTGATTATCTGGGGCTAGAGGATTATCTATTTGTAATTGGTTCTTATCAAGCATATTTTGTACTAGGTTTTTGAAACCATAGCACCCTTGGATATCATGTCCATTTTATCTATGATAAGAACAATATTGATCCTCTCTATACCCTTTTAGCTTAGGTAGGTTGGATCTAGCAATTTGATTTTTGGTAAGGTTATCACCTTGGCCTCACATAATCTATTAAACAAGGATGCCAAAGACTCAGGCAATGGTATGTATGTATGAGGTGGATGACATTGTTTATCTTAACCTTGATTCTTGTTGTACTAATTATTATATTACATCAGAGGGGGTTGAGCCTGATAGTTAGGCTACTATTGGGATTTCTCCACTTTTGGAATATTTAGAACAACCTGATTAAAAGGTTGGTTTCACCTGATGATGATTGTTACGAGTGTTTTTATTCCATTCTTTCTTTTAAAGTTTTAGCTCTCCCTCCTAGACCTTAATATCCTCAATCACTTTGGCTTGAGCCAAAGCTTCCTCAAATGTTTGGTATTACTACAATTGTAATAACAATGATATATGCTTAGAGCAACTCTTAGTAAACATCCATGTTAATTCAAAAATAGGGATGGTAAATGGTAATTTTGACATGATCTTGCACCATATATTTTTATAATCCATTACTGGCTCATCATCATATTGATATAGATTCGACAAGTCAGAAAGGTTTACCTTCTTCTTGACTCCGAAAGAGAAGCATTCAAGAAAGGCATTAGCTAGTTATTCAAAGCTAGATATGTTATGTCTAGGTAATTGATTGTACCACTCTAAGGTAGAGCTAGAGAGTGTTATCACAAATATGCACAATAGCAAAGCATCATTATTTTAGAGCTGGAAGCACAAGTTCATGAAACTTGTGACGTGCTCTTGGGCATCATCATCTCCCCTAAATTTATCCAACTTAGGTATCTCAAAATGCTTTGGGTAAGTTAGACTAGGCACAGATGGATTAAGGGGTTGATTATATAACTTGCTCAAAGTAGGTTTTTGATAAACCACACCTTGTTTCTCAAGTGATTGAATTCACTCTATGAGAACTTTGTAGGCCTATGATGAGATAATATCATCTTCTCAAAGAGATCTCTTGGGAGCAAGAGGTGGAAGGTTTTAATTTGATCGAGTTGGAAGATTTTGATCATCCACCAAGTCTTCACAAGATGGCTCAGGATATGTTTGGTCCTATTCATCTACTTTTATCTCTTCATAAACCTCATATTCCAATAGGTTTGGTGCTAGGCACTATCTTTACCAAGAATTATGCATAGAGGTGTGAAGAGGATGGGTGTCTATCTACCTAGGAGGCAACTCCTGATGATGCATAATGTACCTCATGTTGTGTTGTTGCCTATAGGTACTAGGTGTGGGTACCTCATCATGAGCTACCCTACATGATTGTTCTTCATATAACTTCTATTCAAGGATCCTTTCTTCATGCAATCTATGTTCATACAAACACTGGTGATGTAACCTCTATTCCTCTACATGCTCATGATCTAAGTATTCTCACTCATGATGCAAATCCTCCAATTGATATTGGAGCAATTGCTCTCTTTAACTAGTATTAGGCCTAGGTAGCCGATCTATGTGATCCATTATGTAAGGTCAATGACTTCTCACCTTGATACGAGGGGTTTTAGCTATTTTAATTCTTATAGAAGGGACAACTACCCTCTTACCTCAATCAATTAAGGTTGCATTCACTCTATGTTCAACCCTAGGGGTAATATCCTCATGTAAAGATGGTGCAAGAGTATGGCATGTTCACATAGAACACTCACCATATGCATGAATAGGATAAACTATATCTTCATCACACCCACTCTCAGAATGAGAATGAGTGGAAGAAGGGGCTCTACGGGTTGTATTTGGACCATACCTATCTAAATGATCTAACTTATGAGTCTTCCAAGGTTGGTCAAGAGGAGTAGCTCCCCCATATCGACTAAGCAAGGGCATGTACTCTACACCAAGCTTGAAAGGGTTTGTAGATCTATTGGGTACATGGATGCATGCAACCCCTCTATTAGGCCCCTCATTGGGTGGATTTTGTCTAGAAACAACATGTGATGAATGAGGTCTAGAAGGATCCTCATCATGGTCATGAGGAGTTCCCATAAGAGTCCTCCTAGTAGGGGTCTCTCGATGAGTAGATCCCCCATGGGTAGAGTTGTCTCCATGAAGACTGCTTGAATATCATTCAGGTAAAGGTTGGTCATGTGGGCTATATCTAAGGTGTTTTGAGCCTTCTCATGCATTGCCAGTAGCCTCAATTTGTAACTAGGTATGGCTTCATGTAGTGACCATTTTATTTTGATTATGCATGTGATTAGGAAACAAATAAAGTATACAAATGATTATCTCATTTAAGAATTAATTGTGTTTCCTAGAAACTGGCTTGTGTGTTATAATTCATTGAATATCTTACCTTTCTCTTGTTCAAGTTTGAAAATGTTGATGTAATGCTCAATGTTAAAGGGTTTTCACCTATACGCTCTCACACACTAATCTGGTGATGAAGTCCAGATTGTGAAACCCATAAAAATATGGAGATGAAGCCCATATCCGATGAGGGAGCATAGGTCCTACCAGTCCTCACCCAGTTCACCATGATCAATGATACACCTTTCGAAGAAGAGTGCATGCAATTTTTCATGGCTACGATGGTTCTTGGAGCTAGCCTTGGCCAAAATAGGGTTCAAAAATCCATAATACAAGCCAAATAGGTGGTGATGAAGGCCACCGTTGGTCTTGATCAATGGTTGGATGTCACTTCCAACTCATTGATGTTAAATTTGATACGTGATGTGTGTGTGGTTCCTTTTATTTCATGCAAAAGCAAAATGCAAAATAGAGCATACAATGAATTTTCACTAATGCATAAAAATATATTTCAAATTTCCAAATATGAATAAAAATATTTTAATTTTAGAAATTTTGAAATGCAACCCTAAATGAAAATAACCTTTAAGTAGGCCACATGCAATCAAACCCTAACAAACAATTTATCAAGGGTTATCTCTATGAAAAATGGTCTACAACAGAGGTCGTCAGACATAGAGTCGATCAAAAATGGGGGCCATTGTATCCTGGGGTGGCTAGCAGTAGAGGTCATTATTCCCAACAACGGTTGCCAACAGAGAATTTAAAACTTAAAAATTTCCTTAAATTTCTCTAGATTTTCTAATTAAAACTAATCTATCATTTTCTATAAAAACATAGTAAAATCAGGTACAAAGCTACTTACAGGTGTAGCCATCATTTGATGAAGATGTCACAAATTGATTTTTTACACTCTATTTTGAGGCCATCAGAGATAGAGGATGACCCTATCGACCATAGATAATGGGATGGCCACTATGAGCCGCACCAACTCAGAATGATGGTACCTACAAGTTCAAAAAATAAGAAAAACAAGTTAGCGATAATTTAGGAAATTGTGGGAATAGTCCCACACGTGATCACCACTATAGAATTGACAAAATATCTAACATCTATAGAATGTAAAATGAAATCAACTTGATAAAAAATTATGTAACCATCATGACAAGAAAATAGAAAAATAAAAGTGCCCTTCTCATTGATATTCAAGAAATATCTTTACAATGGGTTACAATAGATCCCTCTTAGGGATTCACCAAATTGATACAAATTACATCAAGATTCCAATAATAGGTGTTCTCCAAAGATCTCTTGTAATCTCCTAAACTGATTATGGAGGGTTTTCCTAGCGACCTCCGCTTGATGATGCCAAGAAGGATGATCTTGATGATGATTAGCTCCTGATAAGGCCTGTAACCTACACACATAAGCACCTACAAAGCATCAATAGCAAATGTAAAGCCTCTCAAGATGAGGCCTATTTCATGATAATGCAAATGAAAGTAAATGCTAAAAATAGTGAATAAATGCATGAAATACTAAATGAAAATATGCTAAACTATGTTAGAAATAGAATTAAAAGCTACTAAAACTGATCTAATTAAGAAAATAGAGCAAATTGAACATCACAACAAGGTCATTATTAATCAGAATGATGGGCTCTGTTAGTCATCCTCGAGTGATGCTATGAGCCACTATCGAGAACAACAACCACAAAAGACTTTGTTCTCTAAGCTCGATGCTTGGTGATATTCAATTTGACTGTCGAATTGATGTTCAAGGTTCGGTGTATCTAGAAACATAGTTGGATCATGAAATTGGCTCGAATTCATGGTGAATTGATGATGAACAATGGTGAAATTTGTCCTTCAAGCTCTCCAAAGCTCCATGGATGTGAATGCAAGCTTCATAATGTAATTTTGGTAGCACCTTGATGCTTATGAGAGATTGCTCTCTAATCACAAAATGGTAGCACTTCATTATCACTAATTGAACATTAATTCTCTCTTTGTGAAGTTTTTGGGTGCCTTATATAGACCTCCCAAATTGGCATCCTAGCTTGCTGAAGAAGCCAAGACCAAGATTCAGTTAGGCTCAGGGAGGTGAGGCATCACTTCTGGAAGCTTCTAGTGAGTAACCGTTCAAGATCAGTTGCCCTATAATAGATTTTACTTAGCTCGGGGAGCCCAATTTTGTTACAGATGAGGCCATCCTCGATAGGTATGACCCACTCTAAGGCCATCATCAAGTCCAGTGACCATCATGCAACTGCTAGGAGGGACAACGACCCAGGCTAAAAAGGACTAGTTTGCCCTATTTGAGTGGTTAGAACCACTGTTAGGTCTTGGGAAGGTCCAAGATGAGTCATATGGCCTGAAAAGGTGTCCACATGAGTAGCCTCCTCAACATGACGTGTTTTAGGTGTCTACAATTGAATCACATGTATCTTGTCAATCATCCTTTGTAACTTCTAATCCTGAGAGGAGTTCTTGGTAGGCACCTTCAGTTGATTAATGGTTACGTGTGAGTCTAATTCAACCTATAATACAAACCAACTAACCTTAGTAGCTTCTTGAAGACCACAAAGGATAGCATATGCTTTCACTTGATTTTTAGGAAGGACACTAATATTCTCTGCAAAAATAAAGGTATGAGTACCATTTGAGAGTCTTTCTATACCTCCCATGCTTGCCCTTCTTGGATTAACTCTTGACACACCATCAATGTTGATCTTCTCCATACCTTTGGAAGGGTATTTCCATGGTCCATCCCTCTAAATGTAGGTTGGAGACTCTATGGGTACCTACATATCTATTCATCCAAACAGAGTGGAAGCCTTGAGAGTAAATTGTGCCACTGCTAAGATATAATGGAGGGGGTTTTAAAGTATGCAAGGTAGTTTTCTTGATATTAGATGTAGTATTTTTCCAAATATGTTGGGCATTATGGCGAGTTGCTTTAAAAATTTTGTTATTCCTTTCTTTCCATAGATTCCAGAGCAACAAAGAAATGCTAACCAAGGTCATCTATTTCATTAAGTTTTTCAATCCATTCACCTTGGACCAAGTCCTCCATGCCTGCTCAAGGGAGGTGAATTGAAGGAATATTATATTTAAAAAGGTTATCAACCATTTCCATAATTGAATAGCTAAGGGACACAAGAAAAAAATGTGGTCATAAATAACGTTCTTTGCACAATAAAGCTCACATTTGAACGGACCAAAAAAACCATATTTCATCTAGTCTCCTATAAGAACCCTCTTGTAAAGTACAATCCAGATAAACAGTCTCACTTTAGGCCATGTTGAAATTTACCATAACTGATTAAAGAAATCCCTGAGTGGATTTTCCCATGGTGAGTGAGAGATGAGTATCCTGGAGCTTGAGTATACACATCGTTAGAATATGGTCCTTATTCCAACTTATCTTTGGCTTTTGACCATGATAACAATCAAATTCTATGAACCTAATGAATAGCCTCCTTGATGGCCTTTGTTTCCATCCTTAGCCATTACATTATTGGAATCTAGACTCTATCCTCTAATTTACTTTCACCTGTAGTTAGCAGAACTCCCCGAATAATGCAAAGGAAATAAGATTTGATTAGTATCAACTAACTTAGCTTAGAAAAATTAAGCTAGTTATATAGATTACATAACAACCGCTTTAGCATATAATACGCTAACAATACACGTTAGGAGAAACGTGTAGCTAACTATTAACCTAAGTAGAGAGTTCTAACTAAACAACTAACCTAAATATCTAACTTAGGATATTTAGGTATTTACTCTAGGTTAACCAATAGATATTTAGAACAATAAATATCTCATGGTATGCAGTAAAAAGTAAATGTAATAATCTATGTAGTATAATGCAATATACTACCTATTTTACCCTAACATCCCCCTTTATTACATTACTTTGATATACAAAGTCTACTTCGAAACAACTCAAATTTGACACGTCCAAGTGCCTTTGTGAAGATGTCAGCAACCTGTTCATCAGTGGGAATGTATTGGAGCTTGATCCTGTGTTTAGGAACTTCATCATGAATGAAATGACAATCTGTGTCAATATGCTTTGTGCATTCATGATGGACTGGATTCTTGACCAAGTTCAAAACACCTGAGTTGTCGCAAAACATGTGAATAGGAAGTTTCTTTGGTAGGCCCATGGTAGCCAAGATGTGACTTAACCATATCGCTTCACACATAGCTCCACGTGCAGCGCGATATTCTACCTCAGTTGAAGATAAAGCAACCACCTATTGCTTTTTACTATGCCATGAGATAGGACCAGATCCAAGATGAAATACATATCCTAATGTTGATTTTCTGTCATCTAGGGATCCAACATAGTTAGAGTCAGTGTAACTCTGTAAGAAGAATGAGTTATTCTTCTTATAATCTAGACCATAATCTACACTACCCTGAATGTAGTGAAGAACCCTTTTAGCTGCTTTCCAGTGTGAGACCTTTGGTTCCTGCATGAACCGAGAAAGATAGTTTACATCATATGTAATGTCTGGTCTAGTATTGGTCAGATAGATGAGGCTTCCAATCATCTATCGATATAGCGTGCCATCTACCTATGGTGAGTCATCATACCATGATAAATGAAGCCCTGATTCCATCGGTGTTGCTTTGGGCTTACAATCAGTCATACGATATTTTTCTACTAAAGTCTTGGCATACTTTTTCTGAGTCACCCTAAGATGATTCTTCTTCTATTCTATCTCAAGGCCAAGATAGTAGTGGAGAATTCCAAGATCTATCATATCAAATGACTCTTTCAAGTCATCTTTCACGACGTTAATCAATTTCTCTGAATTGCCAGTGATGATTAGATCATCTACATACAATACAAGAATCACTATTTCAGAACCTGTGTTCTTGATATAGAGATTTGCATCTGATGGAATTCTCTTAAATTCGTGTTGCAGTAGGTGACTATCCATTTTGATGTACCATGCTCTTGGGGCTTGTTTTAGCCCGTATAATGATTTGACCAATTTGCAAACTTATTGCTCATGGCCTTCCTCAAAAAATCTTGGAGGTTGAGTCATGTATACCTCTTATTTTAAGTCACCATTTAGAAAGGCACTTTTTACATCCATCCGATGTAATTTCCATCCGAACCGTGTGCTGCCATAGCACAAAGAACTCGAATGGTGGTCATCCTTGCAGTGGGTGCAAAGGTTTCCTCATAATCAAAGCCTTCCTTTTGAGCATAGCCCTTTGCCACAAGATGGGCCTTATGCTTGTCTATGGTACCATCTGCCTTATATTTGACTTTGTAAACCCATTTGCAGCCTATGGGCTTCTTTCCTTTAGGCAAATCAACCAACTTCCATGTTTTGTTTTTAATGAGGGATTTATGTTCAACATCCATAGTTGCCTTCCACTCGAGGCTCGACTAAGTGCTTCATCAACTGTAGAAGGTTCATTTTCATCATATGAATACATGTAAACCCTCTCCTCATCAATTTCCATATCATTTCCACTTTCTAAATCTCTATCAACAGAAAGCTCTTGAAAATATGCACAAAGATCATCAACTGAAGTAGATGCTTTTGTCATTCTTTGTCGAGACATGCTTCGTGTCTTTGGATGATTGAGAGTGAGATCTGGTGGTGAAGTGAGTTTGGAATCTCTCATAGTACTTGTATACCATTTAGGAGGCTTTTTATATTATGGAGGAGGAAGTGGTTGTTGCTCCTCATCATCCAGTTATACTGATGTAGTGTTAGGTGTGAAAGCTTCATCAAACACTACATCTCTACTAACATGTATTTTCTTGGTGAATGGATCTATCAATCGATAGCCTTTTGAGAATTCATCATATCCAAGAAAAACACATTGTAGGGTCTTCTCATCTAACTTCTTTCTTTTCTCCTTAGGTATATGCATAAAAGCCTTACACCCAAATACTCGTAGATGAGATATGGAGGGTTTCCTTCCACTCCATGCTTCCCGAGGAGTCATACCTTCAAGAGCCCATGTGGGTGCCCTATTTAGAAGATATACTGTAGTTGTTATAGCTTCAACCCAGTAAATGTGCTCAAGATTGGCTCCCTTAAGCATACATCGAACCATTTCCATAATGGAACGATTTCTTCTCTCAACAACTCCATTTGACTGAGGAGAATAGGCTGTTGTTAACTATATTTTTATCCCATGTTTTGTAAAAATGAGGAAAATTATTTTGATGTGTATTCCCCCCTCGATCTGAACGGAGGGTCTTTATGAAACATCTAGATTCTTTCTCAACAAGCTTCTTGAACTGCTGAAAATAGTCAAATGCTTCAGACTTCAACTGTAAGAAGAAGACCCACATTTTTTGTGAGTGATCATCTACAAACAATTGAAAATACCTTTTTCCTCCACAACTAGTAGACATAGGACCACACAAATCTGTGTGAACTAACTCCAAAGGTACTTTAGCTCAAAAAGAGCTAGGTTCAAAAGGTACTCTATGTTGCTTTCCTGACAAGCAATCTGAGCACACTGGCAAAGTAGATGAAAGAGTAGGCAATCCTTTCACCATTTGATATTTACTGAGTTCTAGTAAATACCCCGAACTTAGATGCCCAAATATCTTATGCCATAGAGAAGTGGCCTCTTTTGTGGTTACTGCCATTGCAGTATGTGTGGAGGTAATTGCATCTAAGACAAACAAACCATGTTTGTATGAACTTATTGCTATCTGTTTTCCTTTCTGAGTGATAAAGCAACGTTTCTTTTCTTTGTCCACTTTGAAATTGACATTCATGTTATTGTCCAAGATTTGTGGAACTGACAAGAGATTATTTTTCAATCTTGGTACATAAAGAACTTTTTGAATCTTACATTCTCCATCTGGAAGGGAGATAGAAACATTTCCTTCTCCCTAAACTCGATAGGTCTGATCATCAACAATGGTTACCGGTCTACCTTCTCGAGCCTCAAATATTTCAAACCAGGACTTATCGCCAGTCATATGTTTACTAGCACTTGAATCTATGTACCAAACAGTATCCTTTTGAGGGGAATATGTATGTGTCATGAGCACTTTGTGTGCTCATTCAGAGTCCGAACTAGAATCTTCAATGACAACAACATGTCCTTGTTGTTATTTGTTCTTGTTCTTTGGTTTGCCTTTGCCCTTATTTTGTCCTTGTTCATTGGGTGGTTTGTTCTTAAACCAACATCTTTTGGTTTCATGAGTGTCCTTATCATAAATTTTACAATACTCGCTTCTTCTTTTGAATCTCTTTGCCTTTACCCTTGTCTTTGTTAGAAGAAGATCCTTTTGTTGATTCCACTTTTTCTTTCCACTTTGCTTGTTTGAGAAAAGTGCATTGTTGGATGCCTCATCTCTTTGGAGTTGATTAGCTTCTTCAGTTTGAAGCAAATTTACCAACTCTACAAAAGTCACTGTCCTTCTAGAGACTTGTAGTGAAGTGATCAACATTCTATAGGAGTTTGGAAGAGCCCTTAAAATGATTGAGGTCAGGACATTGTCTTCCACTTTTTCTCCTAAGGCTTGCAATTTTGTTTTTATATCTACGACTCTGCAGAGGAATAGCTCTACTGTCTCTCTAGATTTCATATGAAGAGTATGAAGCTGTGTTTGAAGGTTAAGAATTGTTGATTGATTCTTTCCTTCAAAAATGGTAGCTAAGGCATTCCATGCCTCCTTACCATTTTTAGCTTCACTTATATGAGGTTGTATGTCATCGTAATAGCTAGCAATATTAATAAGGAAATTCTTTTATCCTTTTTATCATATGTTTTTTGATTCGATCCTACTGATGTGGGTCTAGAATCGGTGCCATCCACTATTCCCCACATCTCCTCTACAGTTAAAATGGCTTTCATCTTAGTTTTCCAGGCAGAATAATTTGAACCTTTGAGCAGTTGGCTCTCATTGAGATACTTGTTGATCATGGCCATGGTGAAGGTTTCAAATTGATATGACTAAGATGACTTTATCTTGCAGTATACCCTCAAAAGAGTATATGGAAGATTTTTAATTTGCTCTTTAAGATATTTAATGACACCTGCCTTAACACCCTTAACAAGGGATGAAAAGTTTGAGGAAATTAAGCCAAACAAAATAGAGCAAATTAAAGGGGTAGGTTTTGAAAGACTTCTGATTGTGCTCTCTAGGATATTTAATGGCACTCTGCCTTAACACCCTTCAAGAAGGATGGAAAGTTTGAGGAAATTAAGCCAAACAAAGAGAGTTAATCAAGGTGTTTGGATTTTGACCTTTGATGGGGAGCAAAAAAAATTGACTTTGTTTTAACTTGTGCAAGGTGTAGCACGATTTTGAGTGAAGTTTGGGTTTTGTGAAATGCTTCTTCAATGTTCTATCTGATTGTTTAATTGCACACAAAAAGCATGATTGTTAGTGCAATAATAAAAACAAGAGAGCAACCCAAATTATTATCACTCTAGGTGTCGGATGCAACCGAAAATGCACCTAGTATAGTCAATTTTTTAAGAAAAGGTGTTGAGTACAATCGAGAATGCACCTTTCTTGCTTTGAAATATCCCCCCTTTTCTCTTTACAATTTTGCAAAAAATAGAATCACAAAATATGACTTCTATCCCCCCTTAATTTTTATAAAATTGAAAATTCGAGCACTCCTTTCAAGACAAGTCGACACACGACCCGCGTTTGAAAGGCTTCCAGACTCGTCGACACACGACTTTGGTTTTTGTCTTCAACACTCAAGCATGAGGAGCAAAGAATAGGTTCAAAAATTCTTCTCAAGTTTACAACAAAAATTTGCAATTTTATGTCTTATATCTCCTTTTTGAAGGAGAAAACAAAAGCAAATATTTGGTTTTGTTGCAAAAAAATGACCTTTGTCCTTGCCCAATTTTGAAGTGTTTTGGTTTTGCAATAGAATATAAAGTTCCTATGTCTCTTTATCTCCAAAAAAAAAATTGGGAGAAAACTATAGGAATTTTGAGTAATTTATTGCAAAAAGGTTGGAAGAAAAACCTCTATGTGATGCAACCAAAGTCTTAATCTCTTTGTCTCTTTATCTCCAATTTGTGAAGAAAACTAAAGAAATGGTTTTGCTTGATTTTGAGATGGCAAATTTCTAGGTTTGAATACTAAAAAAAATATTTTAATGATTAAAACTTTATATAATAAAGGTATTTGGGGAAAATAAAATCATCTAATTATTTTTGAAAAAAAATGATTTAATTTATCCAAACACACTAAATTATATAAAAAAAAAAATATATATATATTTTTTAAATATTGAATAAACCTTAGAATAATAAAAGTTGCACCTTTTTGTTGGAGAGTCTTTTCGCATTCAAAAAAAATGTTGCGCCCGACTTCGAACATAGGACCTCGCAGGCTCAAATGACCGAACAAACTAGTAGGTTGCACAACGACTTTGAAACCAAGGAGGTATTACCTCGTATTTGAATAATCCTTTCGAACGGAGTGTCAAAAAAAAATTAACAAATCTCTTCAAAGTGGTGCACGTGGGGTTCGATCCCCCGATCACGCGTGCCGCAACAAAGAACTCTTGCCACTGTGCTCCGGGTGTGGACGAGAAGGGAGAAGGAGGGCCCGCCTTATGTTTCAACGTGGGCTCCGTGATTTTTTTTTTAAAATGGGGACTTTTGTCCCACATTTATCCTGCGGGCGCAGGATGTAGGGTTTAAGAAACCCAATACTCCCCCTTTCTAGCGACTACCTTCGGGCAGTCAAAAAACCACTATTTTACTACCCGATGGAGAGAACCTTTACCCTACCACGTGTCCTGCCAGATCCTAGTCAACTACCAACTCAACGTCTAGGTGGCTATGCAGTCCACCTTCGATTTTTGTGCCATCTAGTTTCCTGCCACGGAGGGTGCTCCTGCCCTCTCATGGTGATGGGCCAGTCATCGTCATCGAAGAATGTCTTCGGTGGTCGGCCGTCCGAGGGCATGCCTGCCCTCTTGAGATGGTCGACCGATCATCGTCTGAGACTACCCCATGTCATGGGAAGCATGAGGGTGCTCCTGCCCTCGAGGCCCTCCCGTGGGCTATCGGCGGACCCACTGTTGGGATCGTCGATGGGGGTATTGGAGCCCTCCAATGTTCGCGATCACGGTCGGGGGAATTAATATCCCTTGCCTCGAGATTCATGCCTGGTGCTATGGGCTCTAGCCTCTACGGGGATAGTCCTCCCGAGACAGAGGTGGCCCAAAAAAATTGGGAATATTCCACCTCCTCTGCCTCCGGGCAATTTAATCAAAACAATGCATCAAACTATAGGAGAAAAAAATAATTAAAGTCACCAGTTGCCTTCGCCTTCTCCACCAAAATGAAGGTGTGCCTTCGCCTTCTCCAACGGAACGAAGGTTTCCTGATGCTCACTCTTCCTCTCTCCTACTCCCTCTGGCTTTGATGCCAATGTAGTTAGCATAACTCTCCGAATAATGCAAAGGAAATAAGCTTTGATTAATATCAACTAACTTAGCTTAGAAAAATTAAGCTAGTTATATAGATTACATAACAACCGCTTTAGCATATAATACGCTAACAATACACGTTAGGAGAAACATGTAGCTAACTACTAACCTAAGTAGAGAGTTCTAACTAAACAACTAACCTAAATATCTGACTTAGGATATTTAGGTATTTACTCTAGGTTAACCAGTAGATATTTAGAACAGTAAATATCTCATGGTATGCATTAAAAAGTAAATGTAATAATCTATGTAGTATAATGCAATATACTACCTATTTTACCCTAACATCACCATAGTTTCTATAAAATTTTGATATATTTATCCATCCTTGACTATAGGTTTGTTTTATGATGTCTTGCTCTTTTGGAAATTGTTGAGACAATGGAGGTACACCATCCCAAGCATTTGTCCAAAAATTTACTTGATGGCCATTTCCCACTATCCAAAATAGTTGTGGTTTGATAATTGTCTCCCCTATCATTAGTACCTCAAGATTCAGAGATCCTCATCGAGGAAGCTAATATCTAGTAAAATATTCTGAAGCTCGATTTTTTGCATACTTGGCTCTCAGGATCTATACCCATAACTCATTAGGGGAAATAATTTATCGCCAATATAATTTTACTACCAAAGCTAAGTTGTTTTTTTATTGTTGACCGAAGGCAAGCCTCCCTCTTTTTTGGAATATAAAGCTTATCCCACTTCACTAGGGTCCACTTATGCTATGCTTTTACTCTACTCCATAATAACCTCTAATTAATCTTGTTCAACTCTATCAACACATCCTTAGGAATACTTAGGATCAAGGAAGCATAGATGGAAATAGATTGTAAAATAGATTTGACCAAAGTGAATATACCTACAAGAGAAATCTATTGATTGGTATAATTATTCAACCTACTCTATATCTTCTATCAACCATCCCCACTCCTTTTTTTGTTTGGCTACCTTTAATAGAACTCCTAAATAAGAGATTGGAAGATATGATCAGTTGAAGTTTAGGATACTTAGAATCATGATCTCCACTCTAGTAGTACAATGAAAGGATATAATCTTAGACTTTTTCTCATTAATAAGTTATCTTGTGGTTGTTGAAAAGATGTTGAAAATTATTTTGAATCTAGATTCTTTTGATGCAGTAGCATGGCCCATCAAGGATGAGTCATCTATAAATTGTAAATGAGAGATAAGGGGTTGTCGTTGCACATTTGATTCTTTGAATGGATCCATTATTCATTTCTTTAGCTATGAGATGACCTAGAAAATTTTCCAAAATTATGAACAGATAGGGGGAAAGAGGATCCCCTTGGTGCAGTCCCTTGAAAGCAGTAAACAAAGGAGGTAGACTACCATTTATAAATACAACATAAGATATTGGAAAAATATTACCTCTAATCCACTCCACCCAAACCTAGGAGAAGCCAAAATTCCTTAATACTTGTAAGAGAAAATGCCAATCCACCCTATCATAAGCCTTTGAGAGGTCCAAAAAAATAAATATGGTTGGGGATCTTTGTGCCTGCATGGAGTGAAGGACCTCCTGAGCAAGCACTATTTCATATGCAATTTATCTCCTTCCCATAAATACTCATTTGTCTGGAGAGATTATCATTGGGAGGAATGGTTTCAACCTTTGAACTATCACCATCATAATGATTTTGAGGAGAACATTATGCAGGGCTATCGGTCTAAAGCCAAAATTGGGACTTAGGTTTGAGTGCAATGTAGATTTTGTTATTTATTTCAAAACTAAATTTACCACCCACACTTCATATACCATTGCAAGAAGATCATCCTTAAGTATGTCCTATAATTCTTGGAAGAACTATATGGGGAAGCCATTCGATCTAGGAGTTTTTCCTTTTTCCATTTTAAAAACTACTTCCTTACTTTCATTATAGAAACCAGTGCGGTCAATACCTAATTATCCTCTTCCTTAATAATATAAGGGATTCCTTGTATAACTTCTTGAGCCCTAGGATCCAAGGGAATTATAAAGAATATCTTCTCAAAGTAGCTAGTGGCAATTTTCTTCATTCCATCCCAAGACTAAACTAGATCGCCTTTGGTGGTCTTCAAGAAAGGCATAAAGTTTAAAACTCATCTAGACAAAAGAGATTTATGGAAGAAATTAGAGTTTTTGTCCCCTTCCTTCAACTACTGGATCTTGGATTTCTATTTCCATAATATTTCCTCCCCCTTTTCCCATTTTCGTAACTCAAAAGAAACTTAGATTTCTTGTTTATAGGGCTCCTCTATAAGTCCCAAGGAGTGAATCTGAGCATTCACTTGCTTCAATTTTAAATCCCTTTATACTTTTTTAACCCTCATATCCTTAAACTCATGCCAATTTGATTTCTTAACTTTGGTTTTGATGAATTATAATATCTTAACAAAGTAATTCATTTGGGTGTTGTATCTTGGATTTTCTTCCCTCCACTACTGAATAACTAATGGCCTAAAGGAAGTATCTCTAAACCACATAGAATAGAATTTAAATAATAAGTAATTACTATAGTATTACCAAATGTCTACCAAAATAGGCTAGTGGTATGATCCTACTTTATTAAGGATAAGAGAATTTAGAACTACTACTAAAGAGAGAAGGTCATTTGAAATTACAAATATGTCCAAGTACTCCAATATGCATGCAAGTCCCTTGCATCTATTTGTCGATTATCATAAATCCATTATCAATATTGACATAAATCAGGTAAAGATACCTCAAGTATTGATGTATTAAATCAGTTGCAGTGTCCAATGTTCTCATCCCTCCCATTTTTCATCTAGGGATAGAATGGTATTAAAATCCCATCCTAAGCTAATCTAGTCATTGGGAAACTAGAGCTTGAGATGTTGGATATAGTCCTACTATCTCTATTTGTCCTCTATAGTTGTGGTTGCATATATGTTAATACATAGGATTTTTTGGTCCTTTTACCTCCATTTTTATTGAAGTCCTAGAATACCCCAACTTCCCACAGTTGCATGCACAACAAGTTCCATTGGATCCCATAGACAAGAGATCCCACCTAACTCTCCTTAAGAGCTAAGAGATCCTACCTAGCCCATGGGCCATAATTTCTTAGTAGCTATTTCTATTTCCTCTATTGTTAACTTAGTCTCTTGAAGAAAGATTAGGTTTGGCTTATTTATCTTAATTAACCTCCTTATTTCATTATGTTTGAGGGGACTACTTTTTATCCCCCGTACATTCCATGAAAGGAGTCTCATGAGGACGAGTGAGTTAAGAATTTGGTGATAAGAGTCACCTTACCATTGTATACAAGAGTTACCCTTATTTTGCTAAGTGGTGTTGATTTGTTTTATGTCCCACTTTTTGATCGGTATCCATCTTCATTTTCTTGTGTTTCTCTTGTTTTATACTAGACTAATCTTGGGCAGATCCTTCTTCATGAACCATTGTATATACCACTAAGGATTTATTAAGGAGGTTGATGTATCTCCTCCTACGTTAGGATGAGAAATCCTATGTGTTTCACAAGTATCATTCTCTTATTTTTTGTATTCTCACTTATTTTTTCTTTGTTGACTTTTGTGATTCAGGTTTGTGTCCATTTGCCTATTGATCTAATTGTCATATATTTCTAATAGTATATTTTTCCATAATTTGGACCATATAGTTGCTTCAAGAACTAGATCCACCATCAATTATGTCTCCATTTGATGATATTCTCCCATAGTTGGATCTTCAATAGTCAAAGGAGCAAATTTGTTATTTGGTGCCACATTGCTTTCCATATCTACTTTTTTCTTTGATTGTGCTTTCTTTTAAGGTTAATGAAAACCTGAATATTTTTCTTTTCCTATATTTAATCCAAGCACTTATGTTGACAATATTTGTACATATGCCCATATTCATGGCATATCCAACATCTAAATGAGATGTTTTCATACTCCACTTTTTGCTTGTAGGCTTCATCCTATGTTTGTAATATGTTCTTTCCAGGAAGAGGTTTGTTGAGGTCCATCAAAATACATATTCTAGCATATATCATTTATTCAAAACTATAAGTACTGTAAACCATCATCATAAAGTTTCCCCAAACCAAAGTATTTTCAATGGCTACAAAGGAGATAGGGTTCCATTATTTAGCTGGTAATCCAAATAACTTGACCCATACAGGTCCTGTTAGAAATATGTTGAATAGTTTCCATGTTATTCTGGTGGGGTTAACACTAAAAGGTACTGGACACTGTGTACGATATACTCACTAGTTTTAAGTTATTTTTAGAACCATATGGGCTTTCAGGGTTATTATGTTTGAACCTTGATTTTTTGACCATGATATTGTAAAATTCGTGCATGTGCCTTTGTTATATATATTGCACTTGCATTAGGGTTTGAAGTGAGACAAAAGGAGAATATTATTGTATTGGAGATGGTCAAGTTAATGCAATAATAAGATAATATTGTGTTGGTTTTCTCGATTGAGAGTTTCCAAGATAAATATTATGTAATGTTTGAATCTGCTATCGTCTTCCTTTGATTATGCAATTACTACTTTTCTAATTTTAGTTTATTGGGGCTATTTATTTTTCTTCATTTGGTATCAGATCTAGGTTTTAGCTTTGTTCGAGGAGTGAGGGTTTCAACTCTATGATAAATTAATTCTTGAGTTGGAGTCATATGTGAAAGGATCCAAACAAAGGAGAAATATGGGAAGCACACAGATATAGATTGAGAAATTTAATGGATAGAATTTTAAGTTGTGTAAACTCAATATGGAGGATCTATTGGTTAATAGAGATCAGTGGATTGTGGTCTTAGGAAAAAACCAATATCGATGATAGATGAGGATTGGATAAAAATCGATAGGAAGGTAAGGAGCTCTATCATATTGTGCTTATCTAACTCAATATTTTTGAATGTATCTACAAAGACCACAACAAATATGTTATGGGAGAAGCTAGAAATATTGTATCAGATAAAGTCATTGGTAAATAAACTCTTTCTTCAAAATAAGTTGTATTCTCTTCAGATGAATTATGGTGACTCTATGGCTAAACATATGAATGCTTTTCATACAGTGGTAAATCAACTAACCTCTTTAGAAGTAAAAATAGATGAAGAGAAAAAATATATTACTTTACTTTGTTCATTACCTGATTCATGAGATAACCTCGTTATGGCTATCACCAATACTACATCTACATTAAAAGTAGAGGATATAGTAGGAACTTTGTTGTTTGAGGAAAATATTCTAAGTATTATCATCAAAAGGAAGCCTTATCTGTGAGATGTCATTCTCAAGAAATAAGCAAAAATAAATCAGGAGAAAAGAAATTAAAATCTAGGGGTAAATCTGTTGCCCCAAAAATGAGAAAATGTTGGAGTTGTGGTAAAGCAAGGCATTATAAAAGAGACTACAAATATAAAAATGCTGATAATAATCGATCATATGATGAAGGAATTTCTGCAAAAATGAAGACCACAAATGAAGATTCAGGGGACTTATTCTTAGCTACAACATACTCAAGTGAATGCAATGACTCATGGTTGATTGACTCAGGTGCTTCTTTTCATATGACTCCTCATAGGGAGGGGTTATGTGAATATGAAAAATATAGATGGAGGTAAAGTATTATTGGGAGATAATTTGAAATATAAAATAATAGGTCGAGGAAGAGTTAAGATGATGCTAAAATATGGAAGAATTAAAATCCTTCTCGTTGTGTTGCATATTCTAATTTTGGCAAGGAATTTGATAGCTATGAGTAAGATGAATGACGCAGGTGTGAATGTGGTATTCAATAAGGATAGCTACAAGATGGTCCGTGGATCCTTGATGTTGGCAAGAGGAGTTAGCAGAGGAAATTTATTTAGAATTGAGGCTAGCACTGTAAGTATTTAATTGCAATAACTCTTCAGTTGTATAGGAAAATAATATGGTTGAAATGGCTATGAGTATTCCTACAGTGAAGTAAATATTGTGGCATCAACACATGGGACATATTTGTGAGAAAGGACTTCGAACATTGAAAATAAAAGGTATGTCTTAAGGACTTTATGATTGCTCATTTAATTTTGATTTTTGTGAGCTCTGTATTTTCAAAAAATAAACTAGAGTCAAGTTTCCAAGTAGTGCTACAATATCTGAAGGAATTCTACATCTAGTTCACAGTGATGTGTTTGGACCAAAAAAAGTACCATCATTAGGTAAATCTATCTATTTTGTTACATTTATATATGACTTCTCAAGAAAGACATGGGTATATTTTCTATGGAACAAATCTGAGGTTTTTAAATAATTTAAAGAGTTTAAGGCTCTTGTAGAAAATCAGATAGAGAAAAAGATAAAGGTTTTGAAAAATGATAATGGTGGTGAGTATTTCTCTAATGAATTTGAGTAGTTTTGCAAGGATTATGAAATATAAAGGCAAATAACAACTCTGTATACTCCACAACAGAATGGTATTGTAGAACAGATGAACATGACATTGATGGATAAGACTAGAAGCATGCTAAGTGGTGTAGGTAGAAAAGAAGTTTTGGACAAAAGTTGTGTTAACAACTTGTTATCTCATCAATAGATCTCCTACCTCATCTTTGGTGGACAAGACTCCATAGGAAGTATGGAATGGTAAGAAACCCTCTCTTAGACATATAAGGATTTTTGGTTGTGATGCTTATATGTATGTCCCAAAAGATAAAAGGACTAAGCTAGACTATAAATCTAAAAAATACATATTTGTGGGTTATAGTACTAGTTTTAAAGGATATAAGTTGTGGAACCCATAAACATAGAAGGTTGTTTATAGTCGTAATGTGATCTTTAGAGAAAAAATGGGGTTTTAAAATAGGAAATGCAACCAACCAAAGGTCTAGAAATAGTGCAGGTAAAATTGAAACATGAGGAAGAAACAATGGTAGAACCTGAATTACAAAGAGGGTTTGAAGAGGAATATTTAGAGGAATAAGGTGAGGAGGAAGCTGAAGATGTAGAACCTAGAACTCCAATTTTGAGGATATCAAATCGAAAGAGAAAACTTCCATAAGGGTATAGTCCTTCAAATTTTTATTCTACATATAATTTATCAGTTATAGATGAAGAACCCAAGACTGTAAAGGAGGTACTTTAGTCAAGTGAGAATAAGTCTTGGAAAAGGGCTATGGAAGAATAAATGGAGTCCTTGGATAAAAATAAGACATGGGACTTGGTGAAATTACCTCCTGGTAGAAAACTTGTTGGTTGTAAGTGGTTATTCAAGAAGAAGTACAATGTAGAAGGAAATTTGGAGAAGTACAAGGCTCACTTGGTAGCAAAATATTTTTCTCAGGTTGAGGGAATTGACTTTGGTGAGATTTTTTCTCATGTGGCTAAACTAACTTCAATCAAATTTATGTTGGCTATTTCTGTTGCTTTTGATTTTGAAATAGAACAGATGGATGTAAAGATAACTTTTCTAATGGTGAACTTGATGAAGATATATATGTCACAATCATAATGATTTAAGGTAAAATGTAAGGAGGACTTGGTATGCAAACTGAATAAGTCTCTTTATGGATTGAAGCAATCTCCAAGGATGTGGAACCAAAAATTTGATAGGTTTATCTTGATACTTGGGCTTGGAAAAAGTAAAGCAGATCCATGTGTATATTTCAAAAATGAAGGTGAAAATTTTGTTATCATTGTATTGTATGTGGATGACATGTTAATTTTTAACAATAAGGATATGATAAAGTTACTCAAATCTCAGTTATCTTCTAAATTTGACATGAAGGATTTGGGTGTTGCAAAATTTATTTTGGGTATGGAAATAATAAGGGATCATGCAAATAGAAAGTTATGGTTAAATCAAAGAAAATATGTTGATTTGATATTACAGAAGTTTAGAATGCATGATTGTAAACCAATATGTACTCCATATCTGGTTGGTCAAAAGTTATCTGCTAAACAATGTCCCAAAATAGATAAGGAAATTGAAGAAATATATCATGTATGCAATGGTATGTACTAGACCTAATATTGCACATGAGATGGGAGCAGTTAGCAGATATATGTCAAATATAGGAAAGGAACATTGGTCTGCTGTAAAAAGGATCTTTAGATACTTGTATGGAACTATAGACTATGCTATCTATTATGGAGAAAATTCTAAAGGTAATAATATTGTAAATCTACAAGGATTTGTGGATGTTGATTGGGCTGGAGATCTTGATAAGAGAAGATCCACAGGTGCTTATGTGTTCATGCTATTTAGAGGGGCAGTAAGTTGGATGAGTAAAAAGCAATCAATTGTTGCTTTATCCACTACAAAAGTAGAGTACATTGCAACAACTCATGCTTGTAAAGAAGCAGTGTGGCTACAAAGGTTATGTTCAACAGTTGGTATTAAACAAAAGGTTGTGAGAATAATAGTGACAGTCAGAGTGCAATATTTTTGGCAAATAATCTTGGTTTTCATGATCAGTCAAAATATATTGACATAAAGTACCATTTGTGAGAGATATGGTTGAAGATAACCGAGTGATATTGGAGAAATTTGATACAGAGAAGAATATTGTTGATTCATTAACAAAGGTTGTACATGCTCAAAAATTTTCTTGGTGTAGAAGATCTATGGGCATGGTTGTCGTTGATAGTTGACAATGACAGTTGTTAGACCCTATAGAAAGTATTTAACAAGTGGGAGAATGTTGGAAATATTTTCTATGTTATTCTAGTGGGGTTAACACTAAAAGGTACTGGACGTTGTGTATGATATACTCACCAGTTTTAAGTTATTTTTAGACCCATATGGATTTTTAGGGTTACTATATTTGAACCCTTGCTTTTTTGCCCATGATATTGTAAAATTTGTGCATGTGCATTTGTTATATATATCGCACTTGCATTAGGGTTTGAAGTGAGACAAAAGGAAAATATTATTGTATTGGAGATGATCAAGTTAATGCAATAATAAGATAATACTATGCTAGTTTTCTCGGTTGAGGGTTTCTAGGATAAATATTATGTAATGTGTGAATCTACTATCTTCTTCCTTTGATTTTGCAATTACTACTTTTCTAGTTTTAGTTTATTGGGGCTCTTTATTTCTCTTCAGGTCCCATAGATGTCATTTCCTCCTTTTTTTAGAACTTTGTATACCAAGGTTTCATGAACAAGCCTACTCTCCCAAGAAACCATGGCCCTCCTTGGAAGACACATTCTCAATCCTCTTCACACTCAAATAGCACTAGGAAATAGCCATTGGGATAGAGCATGATTTGAACATCTCCCTTAGTTTGCTAGTTCTTAGATGCCTAGTCCCTAAAGGTTGATAGTTGGGGTCTAAACCCATGAATCTACATATTAGACCTTTCCTTTCCATATCCTCTATGCCTGTTTGAAGGTCTATCATTTTCAACTAAACTATCAGGGAGCCATCTGGTGCTTCTAAGCAACCATTGGTATTCTTCCTAGGATCTAAGCATGACATTCTCAAAGGCCTATGAAAAAACTTGGTCACAACATTACCCATGTACCCTCCACCTCCCTATCATGCTCCATATGAGAAATAAGGTTTGGTGGGAGGGAACCCCACTGTATCTACCATAACAAAGCTATAGATATATCCAAACCGTAATCTGCTCCAAAAATTAAAAAAAATAATAGAAAAATAAAAAATACATGCACTTTTTTTTAACAATATTTGATATGAAATAATCCCACCCTAAGCCTCAATTCCATAGCCATTCCACCTTACTGAAGCTTCAATATGCAATGGTATTGAGAATGCATGCAAACCCTAGCAAAGTTCCTTGCTATTATCTTCATTCAAGAGCTTACAAATGAAAACCCTCATCAAATAATCCATACTATTTATGAGGACATCATGTAGCTTTAGGACTCAAGATTAGTTTCACTCCTAAATCTATAATTTTAGCTAGCTTAGATTTATTTTTTTGCTTTGTAATAATTTGTGAGCCTCCATTACCCACCTATGGGATCCACTCATATCATTAGCTCAAATGGAATGGAGAAAATCTTTAAAAAATCCTCACATGGGGTAGAGGCATAGTCATTTTCAGTCCAGGCATAGAATATTGAAGATCCGAAATAACAACGTGACTTAAAAATAATTCTGACTAAACATGATTTAGTATTTTTGAAATCCAAGGGGCTACCTCCTTGAAAATCTCATGATCTTGCAATAAAACTTATACCAAAGAGCTTTCCACCGAATATTTGATCTTATAGGTATGCATATGTGCAAAAATAAAAAAATTAATAAACTAGTCTAGGAGTTATAAAAACAAGGGTAATTTGACCCGATGTCAATCCTTACTCTTCACCAATGCTATTAATACAAAAAAATATGGGTCATGGTGGCTATGTATAAAATTTTGAAAACTCAATAAAATCATCATCAAGGATAAAGTTCCTATTTCAGTGATTGATGAGTTACATGGGGCTTAATTTTTTCCAAGTTGGATCTTCAATCTAGATACCATCACATACAACTCAAAGAAGAAGACATCATAAAAATAACATTTAGAACCCATGAAGGTCATTATGAATTTTTGGTGATGCCTTTTGGTCTAATTAATACACTTTCAACTTTTCAGAGTCTCATGAACATTATCTTCTACCCCTACCTATGCAAGTTTATTTTGTCTTCTTTGATGATATTATAGTTTACAGCCACACTTGGGGATAGAACCTACATTATCTAGATATGACTATGCAACTCTTGAAAGAGCATCAATTATCCATACCAAACTACTATGACAACTAAAGAAAAATTTGACTATGGTTGAGAACTGGATGCGACAACAAATAGATCAACACTATTCAGAGCATAGTTTCAATGTAAGGGATATGGTCTTCCTTTGAATACATTTATACAAGCAAACATCAATGCAACTTTGTGCTCACTAGAAGCTTATAGCTATATTCCATAGCCCCTATTAGATAGTGCAACAAATTGTACAAGTGACCTATAAGCTCGCTTTACCACCTTCTTCCAAGATCCATCTAGTATTCCATATCTCTTGTTTGAAGAAGGTACTTGGCAACCACATTTAGTTCCAATCAACACTTTTCAAGTTGGATGATGAAGGTTCGGTCATCTTGGAGCTTGATAGAATTTTTGACCAAAGAACTTGCACTCTTTGCAACTGTGCCATCATTGAAGTCTTAGTCCAGTGACTGGGCTTATAGTAGGACGATGTCATAGGGGAATCTCTTAGCTCCAGAAATAATTTACTCATTTTCATATTTGAGGACAAATTTTTTTTGAAGGAGAAGGGGATTTTAGGACCCTCTCCTAATATAATTAATAATTGCATAGTCATGTGGTACATTGGCCACCTAGGCTTATAAGCCCATATGATGTAACTATTATTTAGTACAAAGAAACATTATATAAAAGATGTAGCAATTGTTAATTAGGAGTTACTAGCTTGAGCCCCTACTTGCACATGGATGGGAACCCTGAGCATTAGGGTTCGGGTTAGCTAGAGTTAAAAGAACCAAGGGAACAAGAGGATGAGTATCTCATTTTTTATATTGTAACAAAGCTTTGCTTCCAAGGAGGTTGCCCCCTCGAAGTGGCTTGCAATTTTATAATTAGTTTTTGTTTCTACAATATAATTTGTTGCATTTCCATTTCATGTTGTAATATTGTTAATTATTTGCATTAATTTTCCTTTATTATTACAATATTATATGGATGTACTTTAATTTATTGTAAGGTTCCTAACAAAGTTATAGATTTTGTCGATTTATAATTTAGTTTAAAATTTGATATTTAGAAGAATAATATAAAAGTTATTTCTGAAAATAAAGATGGATTGATTATTTTCTTAATAAATATAAGCTATTTTATTCATTATTTTGATATATAAGATTTTATATAATTAAAAAAAATTATTCTAAGTGCGAGCGTTGGGAGTAAGTGCAACAGTGAGTGCGCGTGCGAGTGTGAGTTGGGTGTAAGTGCAACAATGAGTGCAAGCGCAAGTTGGGAGTAAGTGTAGCAATGAGTACGAGCGCGAGCCAAGAGTAATTGCAACAACAAGTGCAAGTGTGAGCTAGGAGTAAGTGCGACAACAAATGTTATCGTGAGCCAAGAATAAGTGCAATAGCAAGTGTGAGCATGAGCCAGGAGTAAGTGTAATAGCGAGTACAAGCATTCATCAAGAGTGAGTGCAACCAAAATTAAGTGTGAGTAAGTGTAGTCAAAAGCAAGTGTGAGTGAGTGCAGCCAAAATTGAGTGTGAACATGAATTGGAGTAAGTGTAGTAGTGGTTGCGAGTGCGAGCTTGGAGTGAGTTTGCAAGTTTGGAGCGAATGAGATTAGAGAGGGAGTGTGAACCAAGAGGGAGTGCAAGTCAAGATTCAATCATGGTAGAAGAGCGGCGAGTTCATCCAAAGTGCATCAATGCTTCAAACCCTTACCATGAATGTGTGGAACATTATTTCCAAAAAAATGTTGAAGCCAAGGAACGCTGGCAAAAAGAAGAGACAAGGGTAATTATGAGCCAAGAGGGAGTGCAATATGGGAGTGAGTGCAAGGCAAGAGACAGTGCAAACCAAGATCAAGTGTAAGCCAAAGGAAGTGCAAACTAAGGGGGAGTGCACGATGAAATTTAGTCATGGGAAAAGATCGATAGTTTCATCTGGAGTGCATCTATGCTTCAAACCCTTACCATTAATGCATGGAACATTATTTATAAAAATTACTGAAGTGAAGGAACACTTAGAAAAAGAAGAGATATGGGTAATTGTTAGCCAAGAGGGAATGCAAGCTAGGAGCGAATGTGAGGCAAGAGAGAGTGCAAGCAAAAAGCAACAGTGAGTGCAAGCAAAGAGCGAGTGTGAACCAAGAGGGAGTGCAAGCCAAGAGCGAGTCCCAGTAGCTATTGTGAAAGAAAAGTGATTTTTGAAAGCCCTAATGAGAAGTCAATATGCCCTAGCTAGAAATCAAAATGCCCTAGTTAAAAGGATGGAGGTCCAAGTTGGAGATAAGCAAAAGAGCGAATACATGGTAAGTTTGATTCAAGTAGTAGATGTTACACTAGAAGTATCAAGGATGATATGATTGAGCATGATATAATGGTTCTTAAAAGTAGAGGGTTAATATGTAAGTTCCATAGATCATGGCCAGGATTTTTGGAGATTCAAAATTGGATCAAGTGGAAGTGGAGATTGAGTTCAAATTATTCTGTGACTTTTCTTCCTAAAGGTTTTTTCCTCATTATCTTTTCTAGTTCAAAAATTATGGATAAAATAATGGTTGGTGGTCCATGGTTTAGGGGAAGAGATACATTTTATTTGAAACCATGGAATGAAATTTTTTATGTTGAGACATAAACTTTTAAGAAGCTTCCAATGTGGGTTAGACTTTTTGGACTTCCATATCAGCTTATAAATAAGGATGTTCTAAAGAATATTGGAAATGCCCTAGGGGAATTCATCAAGGAAGGACCAACAACTAACGAGCGAAAGTATGCTATATATACTCGAATATGTGTTGCTATGGATATTTCAAATCCTTTACCACAATTCATTAATATTAAATCTAAATCAAGAGAATGGGATCAACAAGTAGATTATAAAAATATTGCATTTCATTGTCATAATTATTTTGATATTGGACATATGACAAGATTTTGCAAAGTAAAAAATATGAAGAAAGAGACAAAAAATCTAGCCATGAGATAAACTTCAAGACAAAGCAAGAAAATCATACAATAATAGAAGCTAGATCAGATCAAGGATATTCCACTCCAAAAGAAGAGGCAAATAAAGCCTATCTACAATATCATTTGGCAATTTTAGAAGGAATTAAAGATGCAAAAGAAGATGTGGAGATAAAACCCAAAACAAAGACAACAAATCCAGGTAATAAATGTGAAAATTGTGAAGATGTTATCCCTTGCACTTTAAGGTTTCAAGAGCAGAATAATATAGAAATGACGTTGGAAGAAACCCATAACAATTTAGGATTTTTAGGGCAGAATAAGAAGGTAATTGTTACAGAAGAGCATCCTTGCACTTTAGGGTTTCGAGGGCAACATAAAGAATATTGTGCTTCTGAGATTATTTCTTGCACTTTAGATCCTTCAAAACAAGCTAAACCTAAAGATGATAAGGCTTAATATGAGCAATGTGAGAAGATTGAAGAGATTGATGAAGAGGAAAGTATTGCTAGGAATGAAAAAAGATAGGAAAACCCAAGAAGCAAAAACAAAGAGAAAAATAAACACAAAGGAATATTGATATGGGAAAACAGAAGCAAATATCACAACTATTAACAAGAAGTGGGGCTAAACCCACAAATAAAATCAACAAATAATAATGAAAATAATATCTTGGAATATTAGGGAATGAATAAGAACCCTAAAAAAAAGTATTAAAAATTTGTGAGATTGTTATTGACAATATATTTTTGGATATAGAAGCTGGGCAACAAATATTTTAGTCTGTTGCAATGTTGAATTTCATCTTGACATAATTTAAATTTGTGAAGGTATTTGATATAAAAAGGAGTTGATTGTGAAAACTTAGCAGTTTGAGGAAGATGAAAAATATCTTTTATAGAAGGGTAAGTGAAGAATATCTTTAAAAAAAATAAAGCTAGATATGCTTTAATTAACTTATTATAAATGCAATGAGAGCAATGTAATGTTTTGTTTTCATAATGGGAGTGGTCCTAATAAAAGCCATACATAACTTATTAAAAAAAAATCATTCTAAAATTTTTATAATTAGCTAAATTCAAACTTCACTAAAAAAAATTATATTTCAATGTAAGTTATTTTATTCTTTATTAAGATAAAATAAAATTTTCTTTAGAACATAAAATATATATATATATATATATTTTAGCGGAGGATGTCGATGGGCGGGAAGTCTGCAGGGGAGATCGGGAGCGGCGGTGGTTCGGTTCTTGGACGCAGCGGAGCAATCGGAGGGCATCAAGAATCCGGTGGAGCGGAAATGCCCGGGCCCATTGAAGATGACCAGGCTGGCAACAGTATTGGTCGAGGTAAGGACCCACCAGACAAAGGGGGTGGTGGGGCTCAAAAGTCTTATGCCCAGGCAACGGCCTCAGAAACCCTAAACGGGTTTTTTACCAAAGAGTTGTTTCCGGTTGGGGATGAGCTCGGACATCCCGTTCTTTCAAGCTTCATGGAGTTTGAGAAATTTACCCTAATAGGTAAATTCATTGGAGGCCGTCCCGACATGGAAACTATCCGAAAATGGGCAGCAAGCAAATGGAGGACTTCTGGCCATTTGGAGCTGGCGGCCCTATCCCGAGGTTTTTTTGCCATTAGATTGAACAATAAGGAGGATTACCGTAAAATTATGGCTGGCGGGCCATGGTTTTTGGGCCGCAAAAGTTTATTTCTCAGAAGTGGGACATGGATTTCAGCCCGGAGACCCATAACATCAACATTGCCCCAATATGGGTTAGGCTCCCGAATCTTCCCCTCTTTGGCTGGCATGAAAATGTCATAAGAGGTATTGCGCGTTCCATTGGGGAGTTGGTCACCATTGACCCTCCCACCCGAGCTCGAACAAGGTTCGTCCAGGCCCGATTTTGCGTTCTGGCGGATTTGGAGGTAGAACTCCCAACTTCCATCACTCTTCGGTCTGGAGGTACCATTCTTCATAAACAAGCAATTGTCTATGAAAATAGACCAGCTTTCTGCACCCAGTGTCGGTCCCAAGGGCACCTCCAGTCCCAGTGTCCTCTTCAAAAATTGGGAAAATAGAAACGTGAAAACGGCAACCCCCTGGAGCACAAGGAAGATCAGGCAAAGCAACCACATCTCCCAGACGCGAAGGGCCATGGATCCCCAGGCCCCTCTAGAGATTGTGGCGGACTCTCTCAGCCTGAAGAGAATCCCTCTCTCCAATCGGACCCCGAGCATCTTGAGGCTGACAACCAACAAGGAGCAGACTCCCACTTGGAAAGTGAACCGCAGGAAGAGATGGAACGGACACCTTCCCAAGTTTTGACTCAGGCTGTTCCTCTGCTCCAAGATACGGGTCATCCCGATTTCAGTCAGTCGTAGACGCTGCTAGAAGATTACCTCTTAGGAAGGAGGGGTGAACAGTCCGGTCACATTAGCCCCCGAAATACGAGGAGCCGAAAGCAAAGTGTGGATTTTGGTAGTGAGAGGAAGCAGGGCCATCCTCCTAACAAGGAAAGGCGAGACAAAGAGACTGCAACTGACGTTGCAAATGGAACCCAACGTTTGTTGGTTCTGGATGACTGTGACACACAGTCGGACGAAGCACATGCATCAAAACCTCCCCCTCAACAAGGAAGGGGAGGCAAGAAAAACTTCAAACCGTCCAGATGAAAGTCCTCTCATGGAATGTGAGAGGACTGAACGGTGCAGCCAAGCGAAGGTTAGTGGCTGATCTCCGTAGGAGGATTAACCCTTCTATCCTTATTTTGCAAGAGACCAAGCTTGATGCTATCTCCTCTGACAAAGTGGCGAAGGCCATTTGGGCCAAGGCAAATTGTCTGTCCAGCCCTGCAATGGGAACAACGGGAGGACTCATGGTTCTGTGGGACCCTTCGAGGTTTGAGGGCAGCTTGTTGTCAACTTCCAACAGAATCATCAATGTACTCGTTCCATCCAAAACCTCCAATTTTTCCCGGATTCTCGTCCAACGTTTATGCTTCAAATTCTGCCACAGAGAGAGCAAAAATGTGGAAAGCTATCTCTCTGATGAGGGAGAATTTTAGCAACTTTCCCTGGGTTTTAGGGGGTGACTTCAATTGTCCCCTTCATCCTTCGGAGAAAAAAGGAGGGTCTGACCACTCTAGCCGCAGCTTGGAAGATTTCAGAGATTTTGTCTCTGCTAATGGACTGCTTGACATCGAACTCAAAGGGGCTTCCTTCACTTGGAGTAACAGAAGGATTGGGGGCGGTTTGATTCAAGTCAAACTTGACAGATTCTTCATTTCCCCAAAAGCCATTCCCATCCTTGGTGGGGCTATCCTTTCGGCTCTTCCAAGGATTGGGTCTGACCATAACCCTATTTTCTTGGAGGCGAACGATGGGCCTATTTTTATGACCCCTTTCATATTCGAATCCATGTGGATTTCCCACAAAGACTTCAAAGGATTGGTTTCAGCGTGGTGGCAATCGAAGGTGGAAGGAAGCGCTCCTAAGAGAGTGGCTTTAAAGCTCAAAATGGTCAAAGAAAAACTGAAGATTTGGAACAAAGAGGTTTTTGGCAACATTTTTGAGTCCAAAAAATCCATCGCTGAGAACCTGAAGGTTGTGGAGGAAAGGATGGCTATCGAAGGTTACACTGAGGGTCTCAGGGAGGAAGAGCGGAGCCTTTTGGTGGACTTTCATTCTATTCTCGCTAGGGAGGAAACGTTCGGCGCCGAAAATCTCGTGGACCCTGTGGTTGAAGAATGGAGATTCCAACACGAGATTTTTTCACGCGTCTACTATGAGGCACAAGGGGGCCAACAAGATCAGAGAAGTGACTTGTAAGGATGGGCACATTACCAGGGAGATTGAGGAAATCAGGAGCGAAGCGGTTAATTTCTTTCAAGATTTGCTTGGCTCTCCTCCGGATAGCAACCTCCAGGTCCATAAATCTATGCTCGCCAATTTTTCGACTAAAGTTCCCCATGAGGTAAGCATGAAACTTCTGGAACCTTTTTCCTCGTCTGAGATTAAGGAAGCTTTGTTCTCCATGCAACCAGATAAGGCCCCTGGGCCCGATGGTTTCCCCCTGATTCTTCCAAGTCATGTGGGAGGTCGTGGGCCCGGATGTGTGTGATGCTATTCGGGTAATCCAAGCGTCCAGATCTATCCACCCGAAACTCAATTCCACCTTTCTTGCCCTCATTCCTAAGTCTCCTTCCTGCAAAAGTTTCTCTGACTATCGGCCCATTAGCCTGTGCAATGTTTTTTACAAGATCCTTACCAAGTCTATAGCCAATAGACTCAAAACAATCCTCCCCCTCTTGATTGATACTTGTCAGGGAAGTACTGTCAAAGGCAAAAACATTCTTTATGGTGTTATCACTATCCATGAGACCCTTCATTCCGCTTACCGCTCTAAGAATGCCGCTCTTTTTCTTAAGCTCGACATGAACAAAGCCTTCGACCGTGTCGACCAAAATTTTTTGTGTGCAGTCCTCCTCAAGTTCGGCTTTCATCCCCACTGGATTGACCTTGTCTACAACCGTATATCCACTCCCTTTTTTCTGTCTTGGTCAATGGGTCCCCAACTGGGTATTTCCAGAGCTCCGGAGGCCTCGGACAGGGCGATCCTCTTTCTCCCATCCTCGTTCATTCTTCCGGCGGAGGTTCCGAGTTGGTCCATGAAAGAGGCTCTTCGACGTAACAAGATTTCTCGGCATCTTGCCGACTTCTAGAATTAATCCTGTCACTCATCGACAATTTGTGGATGACACCCTCATCTCCACTGGGGCGTCCGTTGCTCAAGCCAAGTCGCTCAAGAGGATCCTGTCTCGTTATGAGCAAGCTGTAGGGCAAAAGGTCAATTACATCAAGAGCAAAATTTACTTTATTAACACTCCTCTGTGCAGACAAATTCGGATTGCTAGAATTCTTGAATGCACTATTGATTCCCTGCCTACGTCCTATCTGGGGTTGCCTCTATCTTATAGCGGACGGGCTAGTGGGGACATGTGGAACATGATTCTTGAGCGCCTACATAGGAAACTCGGCACTTGGAAGGGCAAACTCCTATCGCAAGCTGGGAAAGCCACCCTTACCAAAGCCTCGTCTTCAGGGGATCCCGACCTACTTCATGTCGGTGTTCATGCTTCCGAGTGCAGTCCACTCCAAGATTGAGAAGATTCAGAGGACCTTTCTTTGGTCTGGTAACGAAGAGAAATCTAGACTTCCCCTTGTAGCCTCGGACAAGGTGTGTTCGAGGATAGATCAAGGCGGCCTCGGGGTTGAGAAGATCCAGACTTATGAATTTGGCTCGATCGCGAAGCACGCTTGGAGGATTATGTCTAGCGACCCGGTGGAGTGGGTTACGCTGGTTAAAATGAAGTATCTTGGCCCCACTCCCTTCTTGGATGTTGAAACATCCTCCGTGGCATCGATATTTTGGAAATCTGTGCTCCAAACCCGACATTTGATCAGTCTGGGAGCCCGCTGGATTTTGGGTGATGGCAACTACATTTCCTTTTGGAAGGACAGGTGGGCGATTGAAGAAGCCCTTGGGTCGAGGGCGGACCTCGCTGGGCTGAGAAGCTTGACCGACCCTAACGCCCAGCTCAGGGTGGCAGGTTTCATAGATCGGAGCACCTGTTTCCCTCGGTGGAAGCTTCCTGTTGTGGAGGGGTTTAATAATGAGGTTACCTTCCTTGATAATATCCTTCAGTCGGTTTTAATTCCTTCTGCCAGAAGGAATGACAGTATCATCTGGAGTGGTACAGAGGATGGGCGTTTCTCTGTTAAATCAGCTTATGAGCTTCTCACCACCAAGACTGCTCTGGACTACAGGTGGAATACTCTTTGGAGGAAAGGAGTTGTTCCTAAAATCAACTTCTTCACGTGGATTGCTTTCCACAATAAAGCCTTAACTATTGACAACCTTCACAAGAGAGGTTTTGCCTTCCCCAACAGGTGTTACTTGTGTTTAGCAGATTGTGAGACGAGGGATCATTTATTCTTGCATTGCCCATTTTCCCACTCTGTTCTCAGCATTGTCCTATCCTCCTTCCGCATCCTTTGGTGCTCTCCCCGATCCCTTAGAGATGCTTTTCATCAATGGCCTAATCCTTTCAAGAATCCCAAGCTCCGCTTCCTCCTCGAGGCCTCCTTCCACCATTTAATTTGGCAAATTTGGTTAGAGAGGAATGCCAGAATCTTTGGCAGAGCTCCTAGAGGGCCCCCTTCTGTTGCTCAAAGGGCGTTATCTTACGCCATTGAGAATTCTATTGTTGTTCCCAGTCCCCGTCCCCATCTTTCGAGCGAAGAAGCTATTCTCAAAATGATGAATCTCTGGCCGTTTCTGGAGGTTGTTAAAGGGCCCTGTCGAAGGAATGTTGTGTGGACCAAACCCCCCGTGGGGTGGATTAAATTAAACTTTGATGGAGCGGCTAAGGGGAATCCTGGGCCCGCTGGCGCCGGTGGGGTTGTCCGTGATCATGACGGGAATATTGTGATGGCCTATTGTGAAGATTTGGGCTCCCGGACGAATCACTATGCCGAAGCCCGAGGCGCTCTGAATGGTATTCGGATTCTCTCTGAGGATCCCCGACCTCTTATCATTGAGGGTGACTCGCTCAACATCGTGAATTACCTTCTTGGCACCAAAAATCCATCTTGGAAAGTCTACAACATCATCCTCGAGGCTAGATCTCTTCTCTCCTATCGCGGTAGATGGAAAGCAAATCATATTTTGAGAGAAGGAAATCGCGTGGCTGACCACATGGCCAATAAAGGGCTCGCGACCACGTGCCCGGTTGTGTGGCGGTCTCGCTTCCCATCCGAGGTGGAAAGGTTGGCCAGGGCAGACATCCCTTCCTGATGTTTTCCTTACGCAGTTTTTGGAAGGCCCATTCCGACGTGTTTTGGGGATCGTGATTAGCTGTCCTTGGTGTCTGTCTCTTTGTTTTCGGCTTCTTTTTGGGTTTCTCTCAGGTCTGTCCTATTTTCTTTTTGTTGTTGGGTCTCCAGGCCTAAAAGCCCTTTTTGCTGTTTTCAAGTCTGCAACATTAGGATGGTTTTATTTTCATTTAGGTTTATTGTTACAGCCAAGAGGTATGATGCATCATTAGAAAGTTGGCTAATTTTGTACATAAGGTTTTGGGATCCTCTATAAAAACCCACTGTTAATATATTATAATAATTACCAAAAAAAAAAATTCATAATTATTTTTTGGATTTTTAATAAAAAATTTAATATATCTAAGTTAGATTTTCAAAATTTAAGTTATGAGATATACACATTTGTAAATGATAACTCGATTAATAAAAATTGAAGGAAAATTTTTATAATGAAATGTGTTTAATGTGGAATTTTTAATTTAGATAGTGGTACACATCTATTTGAAGAATCAAACTTATTAATTAATAATCAAATATTATATATTTAAAATATTTTTTTTTTGGTTAGTGTGAGAAACATTTACGACCAAGGCACAGGGTTGGGCAGGCTCCCTCAACCATGACCCCTCCTAAAGCCGATAGCTATGCTTATCAATAAATAATTTAACACACAGTCACCACACATCCATCCCCTCACACACGCACCCACGTCGCGGTTTGAACCTTGGACCTCCTGAAGAAGAGCCAAAGCCCAAACCATTATGTTGTCCCATCGAGACAAATTTAAAATATAAAATATTTCTTAAAGCCTAAGGATTTTTTTTAATTTAGTTAGTGTGAGAAACCCCTACGACCAACGCTTAGGGTTGGGCATCCCCATCCCAATATGACCTCTCATAAGGGGGAGACTTGAGCTTATCAACAAGAAATTTAAGGTTTGGTTGTCTACACCTTGGATTCTTATAAGTTTTAGCAATGTGAGTTGTGGCATTTAGATCTCCACTACCAAGAGAATGAAAACAAAAATATTAATAAAATATAATTACAAAATATTATTTTATTTGAAAAAATTATTCTATTAAATGAAATATTAAAAATATATATACATTGGATAATTTTGTAAAAAAATAAAACTCAAATAAAACAAAATGAGGTTTTCAAATGCTTTTTTAATCCAAATTCAATAAAGAATGATAAAATATAAACATAAAAAAAGTTAAAAACAAAGTTAATCCCACGTTGTTCAATTGGTTGTAATCTTTATTGGATTTTGGGGGGGCTATATTTTGATACCCAAGACATCAATCATCTAGAAAACACAGTGAAAAAATAAGTATCATTGTAAAAATTTATGGAATCAATAAAATTATACAAGAAACAGAAAGTCAGAATAAGACTCCAAAACCATTGAGCATCCGACCAAAAGACACCCAAAAAACAACAACCTGAACCAGGCATATTCGCAGCAAGAAAATTAGCAATATGATGAGAACAATCCAATGGGAGTTGATCCCATTTCCTAACACTCCAGTCTTCCTGAAACTCAGAAGCCGATTTTGCCAAGCAATCAGCCACTCCATTCTATTCCCTGAGAATATGAACAAAGGAAATAAACTCCACATGTCAACAAATTTGAATGATTTGCCAAGCCACTAACGCCAGCTACCAATGAACATTAAAAAGATTATGAGTCTTCAACAAATTAATAATAATTTGAAAATCTGACTCAGATTATCTTCTGCCATCCCCAGAGTATAACCTTTTTTCAAAGCAAAATAAATAGCAAGGGCCTCCATATAATTATTAGTTTGTTTCCCCTTATAACAAGAGAAAATGAAAAGAGTTGTACCACTACTATCTCTCCCAACACCACCAATACATGCATACCAAGGATTGCCTCGTGAAGACCCATCAATATTAATCTTAAACACCCTCGAGGCAGAGGATGCCATATGTCATCTCTCTGCACTTTTTGATTGAGGCCTCTCCTCCCGATCGATAAAGAAGGATGAGGGCCATTCTCCACTAAACTCAGGTCCTACATCATCAAAATCTTAGACTGCTCCAAAGGAAGACTGATCTGATATTTAAAAGAAACAGTTTCTTGGATCATACCAATAATCTTCTACCAAATCTAATAAACAAGTAAATTTAAAATTAAAACATGGATTTGTCTTGTATACAAAAATAAAATAAGATGTTCATGAACTGCAACTCATATATTAGCTTTGACTTGTTGAATTAGCAGATTTAAACCCCTAACTCATATATTAGCTTTAATTAAAATATGTTTAAGTTTTTTTTAATTTAGGTAGGGTGATAATGTGTGATAAACCCCTACATAGTGTTGAGCAATCCCTTATTAGCTATGAACCTCTAATAATGCCGAGAGCTACACTTATTAATAAGAGATTAACACATATGTCATGATTTGAAACATAGACCTCTCGAAAAAGAATCAGATTGTTGTGGTGTTTCTTATAAATTTTAGAATAAAATATTATTTTACAATTACTTTTGCAAAGAATAATACATTCTATTAGATATATTATTCTCTAATATTAAAAAAATTAAATATTATAATAGTAATTATTTGATATATATTATTATAAAAATATAAGTTAATTTTTTTTCTTTTAATTTTCATCACAATAACTAAAATGTTATTGAGAAACATTTTTGAATACTAAAAACAGTTACAAGTTCCACAAAAATATGGATAGAAAGAACAAAGGTCTTCACATTAATAAACTAAGATTTTTCAAAAAAATAAATTATATAGAATTATATATATAATATATTTTTTTTTTCACATGGTGGAATCGGTAGCCGCCACGAATTTGAGCAGACTGTCCAGCTTTTATGGCCACCACATTATTCTGCGCTATCTGTCTCGGAAGCTGTCACATAGATCTTCGCGTAGTCCGCCATGCCACAATCATTTTAAACCTTTTACACCGTTGAAAGCACCAGGAAATGGACAAGCGTTTAGTCCGGTGAGGCCCGAGATTTGAACCTTGGACCTCCGCCCCCTTTATGGGGTTTGGATGAACCAATTGGTCTACACCTCGGACCTAATTAAATAAATATTAATAAAACTTTATTTTATAATTATATTCTTGAAATTAAAACAAACTTATAAAACTTCATTTTTATAATTATTTTTAAAAATATAATAAAGATGTCCCTTTCAAGACATTTTATTGGTATATAGTTAGTCTTTCGTTCAAACTATCCAAGTTCAAATCATGGAGAGGAAGGCCTCCATTGTGCCTCAAGTAGAGTGGTCCCATTTGTACCCCTACTTGTACTTCCATTCTACTCCAACAATAACAACAACAAAAAAATTGCAATAAAGACTTACAAAACTTCATTTCTAGAATTACTTTCAACTTATGTCTTGAAAGAGCTTTTGTTTTTACTTTTAATTCTTAATTTACAATCTTTCATTATGGAACTAAAAAGCCAAAATAATGAATTTGACTACTTAAACATAAATTTTGGATAATATCTTTATTGAAATGATGATGATGATTAATAATTTTTAACTCATGCAAAATTAAAATTAAAAGTATCAAGGATAGTTTATTTATTTTTTTCACTAGTATGAAATTCAAGGGATATCTAAAAAATATTTTTAACTAGTTTCTTAAGATATACATTGCTTCCTGATTTCACACAATTTGAAAAGTTGCATTAAACTACAAAACACTATATAATAAAATATTTTAATAATGTTTGAATTTGGGTTAAATAGAAGACAACCCTTCCATTGATGCATAAATCTTATAAAGTTTATTTTTCTCTTTGTTATTGCTTTGAGGGTATTCCTCTCATTTTTTCTTTTCTATCAGTATTTTCATCTTTCTCCATCTCTTTCATTTTTTGGATTGCTTATAATTTGATTAATTGTCTATAGGTTTATGTTGTCGTTGTCTTGAATAACCTAAAGTGCAAGACGATTTTAAAAACACACTTTTTATGCTACCTAAAAAAACCTAAAATGTAAAGGGCATTTTCCACTACATTGTACTTATCCTCCATAGTACGTTTCTTATTATATTATCCTTAAAACCCTAAAGTGTGAAGGATAAATTTGATGCTACTTGTATTATTTTGAAGGAAATAATTTTCTACTAAACAAAAATAATATGATTCACCTAGATTAAACTTGACCTCTTCCACTTCTCCATTTTAAAAATATCTTAGCCACAATTTCCTTTGCACTTGTTAAACTCTATCTATTAGAGTTCCTTATCTCATATATCCTTCTTAGTTTCTTCTAATGTTTGATTTGAATAAATTGTAATCTATGTAGCAAAGGGGTTTCCTTTACCACTTATATGAGAGTGAAAAATATTTAATCTAAGGTAGCTTCTACTACAATATGATCCATTTGCATCATCTTTGAGTTTTATAATAAAAATATTTCTTCTATTTTTTCATTTTCACTTCACAATCTCTTGGCATGTATTGGTTTCATAACATTTACAACATAGGAATAAAATATTTTTATAATCCACTTATTGATCTTAATCTCTTAATTCATATTTAATCTTAATGGATTTTAGCAAAGGTTTTGAAAAATCTATAAAATACATGTCTGAGTATACATAGAATGTTCCATCCCTCAACAGTTAGCCCCTACCCTAAATTATTACCACTTTTTTTCAAAACTTTTTTATTGATCAATTGATATGTGAGTCCAAAAAATCTAACCCACGTTGAAAGCATTTTGAAAGTTTCCATCTCCAAAGAAAAATTCTCACTCCATAGTCATAAATACAAGCCATCTCTCCCTTAAATCATGGGCCTTCACCAATTATTTTATCCTTGAACTTTGAACTAGAAAAAATGATAAAATAAATCCTTTTCAAGGAAAGTCATAAAATAATATAACTCAAACTCAACTTCTATTTTATCCAATATGCATATTAATCATATACTTTAATGAACCATTATATCATGTTCAATCACCTCATATTAAAATGTAAAAGTTAGCTTTAGTATGATATTTACACCTTGATGTGTTAGTGTTTTTATTTGTTTTAATAGGTAACATTACTTAACCTAGCTTTTTATAAATTTAAAATATAATTAAAAATATAAGAAATTAATGTTTTATGTAATCCTCTCTACAATATACTTTATTTATTTTATAATTTATTTTTTTATATTATACTATTTTAATTATAAAATGAAAAGCAATAAAACTTTTTATTTAATATATTTTAGTCATCTTATTATTTTTTTCTTATATTATATTGTTTCTCAAGTGTGTATATATAATATAAAAAGCCTAATAATTATGATTTTTTACATGACAAACCTAAATCTCTACCTTAAAAATTAATTTTTAACCACTCATATCATTTAATTCATTCAAATTATTTAATAAATTTAAAATATTTATTTATACTTTTACAAAAAATGTTTTATTTGATGTTTACTTACACTTTCAAAAAGAAAATTCTATCTTTGTAGAACATCTTAGTAATATGAATTTAGACCTACGATGTACAAACCTCGAGCGCGATCAGTGGTCTTCATATCACGTTGGGTCAACAACAACGAGGCAAATAGGTTGTTGGGAGCAGTCCTTATGGTTTGAACCTTGTGCTTGCTTGTTACTAAAAATAGTGGTTGTAACCACTCCCCTATGTAACAAAAAAAATATGACTTTAGACTCTCATCCTAAAAACCAAAATAAATATATTTAAAAAATCAAAATTATCCCATGAGGACAGCGCAACGGTTCGGGCTTTGTCTCTTCTTTGAGAGGTCCAAAATTCAAACCCCAGCATGGGTGAATGTGCGAAATATATATATATATATCAAAATCAAGATCAAAATAAAAATATATCTACCCTACATATAAATATAAATTTGTCATAATAATTTTTATGAGTTATAAAATACTACCTTTTATAAAAGATCACTTATTTTTATTGAATGGAGCC
The DNA here is from genome assembly GCA_028583015.1 of Wollemia nobilis. NCBI lineage: Eukaryota > Viridiplantae > Streptophyta > Pinopsida > Araucariales > Araucariaceae > Wollemia > Wollemia nobilis. The sequence continues at coordinate 5,601,330 of JAQPPZ010002068.1, forward strand.
TCATCTAGTCGTACATGTTGGAAATTGAAAATTGTTAGCATTCTCATCACTAAGAAATTTTTTTTTATTGTTAATATTTTTTGTAGGAAACACCCCAAATGGGATGCCACTTTCGGGTAAGGCCCAAGGAGCCAATGGTATCTATTCTGCCAAAAACACCCAGGGATTGCACTTGGTCCGCCCCCTTCGACACACCCAAAGAACATGCCTAAAACAACAAAAACACAAACAAACAAACATAAAAAAAAAAAAAAAACCAAAAACAATAATAAATAAATAAATAAAACACAAAAACAACAAAAGAAAGAAAACACAAAACAAACACAAAAACATAAATACAACAAAAGACAACAAAAAACACAAAACAAACCCAAAAACATAAAAACAACAAAAAACGTAAAAAATATGATGGTGATTGGAGGATGGAGAAGAGAAAACATCAGAGGAATGATTGGTAGAGGATCAAATGGCAGGGGATTTGAATGATAAGCAAATATTGTCCTTCCAAGAGGCCCTCATGGGTTCCGACCCATCTTATTCAGGGCATGCATTTGGAGAAAAATCGTCAAGCCCATTTGGAGCTATTCCGGCTGGGGTTTTTCAGAGCTACAAAAGTGAATGGTTGTCTTGAAAGAACTCTGGATAGGCCTGTCCTGGTGATTCAACCAGATTCAATTGCAGAGGATGTTGAATACCTGGCTAATCATGCCCTAATTTGCAATTTTTTAGGAATTCGGGTCCCTCTCATTTCATTGGAATTTTGGGCTCGAAAAGTATGAAACCTGATTGGAGATATGGAGATCATGCTGGGGGGAAATAATTTTTTCATGGTTTTTTTCTCTTGCATTGAGGATCGACATAAATTTTTTGAGGGAGGGCCTTATTTTTATAACTAGATTGGCTTGTTCATTAAGCCTTGGCATGTGGGTGTTAACCCTACAGAGGAAATTCTGTCACAGGTGCCGGTTTGGGTTCGGATCCCTTGGTTACCTCTGGAGTTCTGGTGGACCGATATTCTTCACATGATTGTGTTGTTGTTGGGGAAGTCGATGGGTCCTTCTCAGAAAATGACGGATAAAAAGGTAGTTTCTTGTGCCCGTGTTTGTGTTGAGATAGATTTAAATAAGCCTTTGCTAGATTCTATGGAAATTTGTGTTGGATCTTCTTCTTGGATTCAATAGTTGGACTATGAAACCCTTCCATTTCAATGTCGTTGGTGTCATGCATATGGACACCTTCAGAGAAAATGCCCAAAATTACCTGGGAATTTATCATCTAAGCCTCAGCCTCCTAAGCAGGATAATGGGATAGATAAAGAAAAAGCTCCTAAGCAGGTTAATGGGTATGTTGAGGGGAAAGCTCCAATGCATGATAGTGGGACTGATAAGGAGGCTTTCATTCCTGTTAAGTCTCGCAATAAAGGCAGGGGTTTGAAGAGATCCTTTAATGAGAGGCCAGCGGATGGATTACATAATAGATTTGATGCTTTTGATGACTTGGACCATCCTGATGGGGTTAATTTACAAATGGATTTATCTGCTGCTCAAATGGACACTGATTAGTCTCTAGGTAATACAATTGTTCCAATTTTGGGGAATTGTATGGCACAACCTATTGAGGGGAACCATATTTCTATTCCTTCTAAGAAAAATATGGTTGTTCAGGAGGATGGTGTGGAGACAAATGATCCACTGCTGGCTGATTTGGTAGGTTTTGATCATGGAAAAGCTTATAAGGTGAGCTCTATGCTGGGATTGCATCAAAAGAATTTTAAAAAGGGGGTACATGAAAAGTCTTCTAAGGTGGGTAGGAAGAAATATATGGAGAAAATAAAAATTGAGGGGGAGTCCTTGGTTGAGTCGGGATTGGTTAGGCCCCTTGACTCTCACTTTTCCATTCCTCATAAATGACTGTTTTATCTTGGAATGTGAGGGGATTGAATAGCACCCATAGACAAAAATCTATCCACGAGTTGATTAAGTTGCATAAGCCTGATATTGTATTTCTACAGGAATCAAAATTATTAGCTGATTGTTTATTTAGTATTGCTTCCAAATTGTGGGCTCATGGGCAATGTCAGTGTATTGGTGTCCAGGGCAGTGCTGGTGGTATTGTTAGCTTTTGGAATCCTCAAAAGCTCTCTCCTATATGGTGGGTTGTTGATAAATTTTCTCTTTCTATGGTTGCTTATTGTAAGGAATCTGATGAAGTGGTCTTATTAACTAATGTTTATGCTCCCTCTGATCTTGCTGGGAAAAATTATCTTTGGAATCATATTTGGGTGGTGCGGTTAATGGCTCCTCACTATCCTTGGATTGTTGCTGGAGACTTTAATGCTATCACTAGTTTGGAGGAGAAAAGAGGTGGTGTGGGTTCTCTTGGACAGGCATCTTTGGCCCTTAATGATAATATATTTTTCTTAAACCTTGTGGATATTAAACCTGGTAATGGTATGTTTACTTGGAGTAATAGGAGATATGGTACTGAGGCTAATTTCAAGAGATTGGATCATTTTATGGTTTCTCCTTACTGGATCAATAATAATTGGAAAATCAACTCAGAAATTTTGGATTGGAGAGGTTCTGATCATTGGCCTATAAAGATAAACACCATTCGCTAGGGAGTTTATAGGAAACCCTGCTTTAAATTCTAGTTAATGTGGCTTCGGGAGCCTTCCCTGCATGATTTAATGAGAGTATGGTGGTTACATGGCAAGCTTGCTCATGGAACTACTATGTTCTCAGTTGTTAAGAGGTTCCAGTATGTGAAATATCAACTTAAGAAGTGGAATAGGCAGAGTTTTGGTAATATTTTTAGGGTAAAGTTGGATGCTCAAGAGAAGTTAGATGTTATTACAAGATAGATTAGGGATTATGGCCTCATAGAAAAATGTTAAAGAGGAATCTGATGCTGTTAAGGAGGTAGCTGAGTGGGAATTGAGGGAGAAAATTTATTGGAAACAAAAGACTCAGATTGATTAGTTTCAAGAAGGAGACAAAAATACTGCTTTCTTTTTCAATTCAGTTAAAGCTAGAAGGTATGGTAATGCTATTTCTTCTCTTGGGGTCCAATTGATTGTTGCTCAAGATATTTCAAGGGAGGCTGTAAGGTTTTTTTTCTCTTTGTATTCTGAGGATTCTCCCTTGTTGGTTGATGAAGAAAATAAGATTTTGGATAGTATTCCTTCAATTGTCACTGCAGAGATGAATGAGTTGCTCATGAGACCAATTTCAATCGAAGAATTAGAGGGTATTATTTTCCAGATGAAGAAATGGAAAGCACCGGGACCTGATGGTTTTTCTGTGGAATTTTTCCAATAATTTTGGGAGATTGTCAAAATAGATCTTTTGTCTGTTGTGAAGGAGTCTTTTAGAAATAAACAAATGTTGAGAGCTATGAATTCTACTTTCTTGGTGCTTATTCCTAAGCGGTAAGGAGCCAATTATTTGGATCTTTTTAGACCTATTGCACTATGTAGTATGGTGTAAAAAATTATCTCCAAGTTGATTGTTGAAAGACTTAAGCCTTGGCTCAGTAAGGTTATTTATGATGAACAGGGAGGTTTTGTGGTGGGTAGACAAATCCTTGATGGTGTGGCTATTGCTATTGAGGCCATTCATTCTATGGGAATTAAAAAAAAAACTATGTTTATAAAATTGGATATGGCTAAAGCGTATGACAGGGTTAAATGGTCTTTCTTAAGTAAAATTCTCCTTGCTTTTGGTTTTGACTCCAACTAGGTTAGTTGGGTGATGAGTTGTATTACGTCTCCATCCTATTCTATCCTTATCAATGGTGAGCCTTCTACTTTGTTTTAGGCTTCGAGAGGTCTTCGTCAGGGGGATCCTTTGTCTCCTTATTTATTTATTATCATAGCTGAGGGTTTAGGTAGACTTATCAAATCGCATGTCAGTTAGGGGTTGATTCATGGTTGGAGGTGGGGTAGTAGTTTACCTGCATCTTCTCATCTTCAATTTGTGGATGATACTGCTCTGATGGGTCTAGCCTCTATTAGGGAAGCAACTAATTTTAGAATATCTATGGATATTTATTTGGTTGCATCAGGGTAGAAGATAAACGAGGGTAAATCCTCCATATTCTTTTTTAATACAGATCCTATTATACAAACTAGAATTGCTCAGATTCTTCGGTTTTAGATTGAAGCTCTTCCTTTAACTTATTTGGGAATTCCTCTTTCTGTGGGTCATTTGCCTAGAGGTATTTGGAATAATATTTTGGATAAATTTAGGGCTAAAGTCTCTCATTGGACTGTTAAGTGGCTTTCTTTTGCTGGTAGAGTGTTACTTCTTAAGTTGGTGGTTCAAGCTTCATATATTTATCGATGCATGATTCAGGTCGCTCCTGCTAGTTTTATTCATGAGTTTGAATCTATGTCAAGAATATTTTTATGGGTTGGAAATTTGGAGTCTTTAAAATAGAGTCTGGTTAAGTGGGAGACTATTTGTAGACCGAAACAAGATGGTGGATTGGGTCTTCATTTGACTTCTCTTTTTGGTTAGGCATTGGCGGCCAAGTTTTACTGGAGATGGTGCATTTCTCAAGACCATGCTTGGGCTAAAATTATTTTTCTTTAAGTATCTTAATGGGGTTACGGACTCTGAGATGCCTAGATACAATTTATCTGGTAAAGGTTCTTTGATCTGGAACACCCTTAATAAGGGGGCATCTCTTGTTAAGAAAGTTTTGTTCTAGATTTGTCTCAAAGGCTCTTTTCTAGCATGATTCTTGGTATGGTTTCCCTTCAATTTTATCTATGTTTCCTCATCTTCAAGAGCTATGTAATTTTTTCTTGGCTACTGGTTGGTACAAGGTGATGGATTATAAAGTTGCCAAAAGAGTTGGGCAGGTGGAGGTAGTTCAGTGGAAATATCCTAGAGATTGGTCGATAGGTGGTTCTGCTCAGGATAAAGAAGAGTTGGCTCGTATTTTGGCTACTAGAGAGTGCCCTTCTTTACAGGATGATGATGTCCTGGCTTGGGTTTCGGATACTAGAGGGGTTTTCTCGGTGGCTTTTGGTTACCATGTTTTAGATAGGCAATATTTTTGGGATGAGGAGGTTCATTTGTGGAAATAGGTTTGGAATAAGTTTTCCTGACCCAAATGCAATTTCTATTTGTGGTTGGCTACTTGGAACAAATGTCCTACCTAGGATAATATTAATAAGAGAGGGTTTTAACCTAGGTGTTGTAGGTGAGTTGGAGAGGAGAGGGCAATCCTCCAAGGGAGGTCCTAGGTTCAAATCTCCACCCTACCAAAAATCTGAATTGGGTATCCAAAATCCAATTGATAATGTTGGTGCGGGCAGGGTCGGGTGCAATTTTTGGGTGACTTTGATGGTGTAGAACCCCATGTTCGTGGTCTCTCAGACCAAGGAAGCTCCGCAAGGGGTTTTTCGCTTAAAAAAAAAAAAAAAAAAAAAGAGGGTTTCAGGGCCCTTCACTTTGTTTCCTTTATGAGAATAGTGATGAATATGTAGGGCATTTGCTCTTACAATGTTCGTTTGTGTAGGAAATTTGGCATATTTGGTGGAGGGTGTGGAAACAGTATTGTTCTCATACCTCTTCTCTTGTTGAGTTCTATAGGAGTTTAGGAAGACCTCCTGCTAAGGCTTTCTTTCTTCAAGTTTCGTGGAGTATTGGGCCCTCATGTATTATATTGTATATTTGGCTTGAAAGAAATCAAATAATTTTTCAAGGTAGGAAGTTAACTGTTTATCAGACTTGGCAGAGGATTATTGGTATGATCCAAGAAACTGTTTCTTCTAAATGTCAGATTAGTCTTCCTTTGAAGGTGTCTGAGATTCTGATGATGTAGGATCTGGGTTTAGTGGAGAATGACCCTCGTCCTTATGTATCAGTCATGAGGAAAGGCCTTGATCAAAAAGTTCAGAGAGATGGATGATGGCATCCTCCACCTTGGGGGGTGTTCAAGATTAATACTGATGGCTCTTCTAGAGGGAATCTTGGGCATGTAGGTATTGGTGGTGTTAGGAGAGATAGCAGTGGTGCAGTTCTTTTAATTTTTTCCTGTTATAAGGGGAAGCATACTAATAATTATATGGAGGCCCTTGCTATTTGTTTTACTTTGAAAAAGGTTATGCTTTGGGATGGTGGAAGATAATCTGTGAGTCAGACTCTCAGATTATTATTAATTTATTGAAGAATCATAATCTTTCTAATTTTCATTGGCAGCTGGTGGTAGTAGCTCGACAGATATTTCAAATCTGTTAGCATCTGGAGTTTATTTATTTTGTTCATATTCCTAGGGAATGGAATGATGTGGTTGATTGCTTAGCAAAATGGGCTTCTAAGTTTTAGGAAGATTGGAATGTTAGGTAATGGGATCAGATTCCATTGGACTGTTCTCAACATCTTATTAATTTGCTTGTTGGGGATATGCCTGGTTGAGGTTGTTTTTTGTTGGATATCTTCTGGGCGGGTGCTCAGTGGTATTGGGGGTTTCTTTCTTTTGGCCCTTGTAAGGGTTATTGTTATGGGATTCTCTAGTTCTTGTAAAGCTTGTTAATTAAAAAAAAAATTACCATTTACAAAAAAAACATAAAAAAAATAAAAATAAACAAAAAAATAAAAAACACACAAAAAAACCACAAAAACAACAAAACAACACACCAACACAACAAAAAAATACACACACAAAAAGAACAAAAACACAAAACATAAAAAAACTCAAAAACACCAAAAACAACACAAAAAACACAAATAAAATAGAACAAAAACAAAACAACACACACATTGAAAACCAAAAAAGGAGAAAAAATAGAAAACAAGTTTGGCCTTTCTAGACCAAAAGGTTATTCATGCAAAATCAACAAAGGAAACACAAAAATGATTAGTTCAAGCAAGGGAACTAAAATACCCTGATCGAACCAAAGAGAAGCAAAAACAAAGAAAAAAGGAACTAGGTACCTCTAGTACTGGAGTCATCCAGAGAAGTGATAGAAAGAAGAGCTTCCCTTATTTGTGAATCCCACCATCTGGGAGGGTGGTCGTAGTAAGTAATATCACCTTTGTCTAATGTCCAATTAGCTAAAGCATCAACACTCTTGTTTTGTTCTCTAACCACATGATTGTATTCAACTTTCAAAAAGCTCATCTGGATTAATTAAATCTTCTCAACAATTCTTTTTATTCTCCAATCAACCTTATGATTCTTAGGAGCCTTCAACAAATTAATCATGACTTGAGAGTCAGATTGAACCAACACCTTTTTCCATCCGACCTTAGTAGCCTATTGAGGGCCTCTAAGGCTACCATACCCCTCAGCAAGGTTATTGGAAAGGATATCCAAATTATCAGCAAAAGTGAAAACTAAGGAACCATCTGAAAGTCTACCAATTCCTCCTAGACTTGCTTTTCTAGGGTTCCTCCTAGAGGCTCCATCGGTATTGACTTTTCCAAAATCCTTAGGAGGAGGTTGCCAATTCCTTTTTTTATCCATATTTTGACTACTCACATTCCTTTAATTTGGTTGCCCTTAAAAGAATTAATCTTCAATCTTTGCATCACTTGATCCCATCTTTGGTGGGAGTTTTGGGGGTGTTTAAGGAGTTGTACTAATTCAACTAAGTTGGCAATGGTATTTTTCCATATATAATGAATGTCCTTTCTTTCTTGATTGAAAAACTAGTCATTTCTTTCTTTCGAGATATTCCAAGGTAGGATGGTATAACCCATCCAAACTAGCTGCCTAATAAAGTGATCAACACCCTCCTGATTAGGCCAATTCCTCCAAAGTTATTCAAAAGTAAAAAAAATGGACCACTGTAAGCCAAGTAAGATGGTCATTCTCCTCCATAGCTCAAATGCTAAGGTACACTCAATAAAAATATGGCTGAGAGTTTCCACATTCTCTCCACATATTTTGCATCTAAACGGGCCATGAAAACCATGTTTCATAAGTTGCTCACCAGTAAGCACCCTATTATGCAATAAAAACCATGTAAAGAACCTCACCTTAGGCCAAAGATTTTGAGCCCACAACTGAGTAAATATGTCATATAATTTATTGGGATTATTATGGCATAAGGCCAAATAACCTTGAGCAATTGAATACTCACCCTTAGTAGTGTTGTTCCATCCAAAACAATATTTATCATGGGACCAAGAGAGAGATCTCATATGAAGGATGCTTCTTTGCCTTTATGGCATTTGAATAGGCCACTACTCAATAGGGGTCCAATATATACCAACCTTTGAATTACCAATATGGTACCGACAGTAATTAGCAACCTTTATCTAGTTAGCTCGATGAAGCTCCTCCATCCAAGACCTCCAATCATGAAACTAAGTTATCAAAGGCTGGTGACCATCCCAAGAATCTATCCAAAAATTTACCTATTTACCATTATGGATGATCCAAAATAACGTTTTCTTAATAAAATCCTCATCAATATTAAGAACTGCTAAAATGGGAGAATATTTTGTAAGCAATTGATAGCGAACAAGGTCTTCAAGAATTTTGTTCTCAATATATTTAGCACGAAGATTCTTGGTCCAAAGATCATTGGGGTTATGCAAAATACTCCAATACAATTTAGTAGCTAAAGCCTTATTATTATTAACAGCAAACCAAAAACCTAACCCCCCTTAATTCTTTGGAAGGCATAAGGTATCCAATTTCACCAAGGCCCATTTTCTTTTCTCCTTAATACCACTCTAGAGGAACCGATGATTTATTTGATCTAACTCTCAAAGAATAGCCTTTGGGATATTCAACACAATAGAGACATAAATAGGTATAGCTTGAAAGATTTATTTTACCAAGGTAATTTTGCCCCCAAATGAAAGCCACCTATTGGTCCACTTTCCAATTTTCTTCTTAACTCTATCCAACAACCAATTCCAATCTTTCTTTTTTTGTATTTGAATATTGAGAGGAATGCCTAAATAAGTGATTGGAAGAGAGGTCTTCTTATATCTTAATTTATCCAAGATCATGAATTCTTGTCTAGGAGAGTAGTAAAATAAAATGGCTTTATATTTGTCTTCATTGATTAATTACCCAGTAGCATTAGAAAAATAGTTCAAGTTTTGCTTAATTTTAGAAGCTTCCTTAACTATAGCTTTACCTAATAGAGTAGATTCATCAACAAATTGAAGATGAGAAATAGACCCAACTCCACGAGCAATGGTAACTCCCTCAAGGGTTCTATTTTATCTATTTTTGGTTATAGTCCTACCCAAGCATTCAACAAGAATGATGAATAAATAAGGGGAGAGGGGGTCACCTTGCATAATACCTATGGAAGCATGGAACACCTAAGAAGGCTTGCCATTGATAAGAACAGAATGGGATACTGAGGAGATACATCCCATAATCCAATCCATCCAAACCTGAGAGAAGCCAAATTGCATTAAAAATTTGACAAGAAAGTGTCAATCGACTCTATCATAAGCTTTAGATAAGTCTAAATGAATGAACATAGATGGATATTTTTGAATTTCCATGGAATGGATGGCTTCCTGAGCAAGAACTATCTCATCCACTATTTTATGCCCTTTTACATAACCCCCTTTTTAAGAGGAAATAATCTTATGCAAAAGAGGCTTCAACCTTTCATCCATGATCTATAATGATTTTGAGAAGAACATTACATAAAGCTATAGGTCTAAAAAATGAGATATGATCTGCCTCTTCAGCTTTTGGGACAAGAGCTATATAAGTTTTATTGATAACCTTCAAAATTTATTTGGCTTTCCTGGATTCTTCCACCACCTCTAATAAATCAACATGAAGGATATCCCAAAACTCTTGATATAACTCAATAGGAAAACCATCAGGACCTAGGTTTTTCCTTTTTACATTTTAAAAACCACTTTTTGAAGCTCATTGATAGTAATTGGAGCAGACAAAATAGATTTCTCATATATGATAAGAGTAGGGATGGCTTGAAGAATATATTGTTGAGAAGTTGAGTCAAGAGGAGCAGCAACAAATAGATTGGAAAAGTAATTGACAACAACATAACTCATGCCATCGCAAGTGTAAACATCTCCAGAACCAAATTTCAGGGCAAAAATGAAGTTGTGAGATCTTTGAGCTAGAAGAGATTTCTGGAAGAAATCTATGTTTCGATATCCTTCTTTGAACCATTGGATTCTAGATTTTTGCTTCCATAAGAGTTCTTTTTTTTTCCCATTCCTCTAACTGAGCAGTGAGTCTAATTTCATCTGTACTTCTACTCTCCGTGAGGCCATCTAAACAAATTTTATTATTTAAAATTTCAAGTTGAGGAATAACTTAATTTTTTTTTGCTAAACATCTCCAAACTTCTTCCAATTCCAAATCTTGATTTTGGATTTAATGTATTGCAACCTTTTGGTAAAACAAAACATCTTAGTCCCATACCTTGGTTTACCTTCCTTCCACCATTGTTGCACTTGAGGTCTGAAGGAACTGTCTCTAAGCCACATTAACTGAAATCGAAAAGGTGAGAAACTCACATTTGTCTTCCAAATTTCCACCATGACTGGCCAGTGATCCAAACCAGCATTGTTAAGAGTCTTCACCTTAGGAATGTGACCATGGATTAAGAAATTATCATAGAACAAGAACCTATCCAATATCTCCATAATACAAGCTAAGCCTTGCCTTTTGTTAGACCAATTCATAAGGCCATTATCTGGTTGGATGTCCACAAGATGAAGGTTTACAATATATTCACTCATGAGGTCAACACTTTTGTTCAAATTTCTATTTCCCCCCTTTTTATCATCCAAAGAGAGGATGGTATTGAAATATCCTCCGATCAAGATCCAAGATTCAAGAAAATGAGAGATAATATAAGTTATATCCTTCCATTGTCTTCTCTTTTCCTCCAAAGTAGTTGGAGCATAAATAGTTATACAAAGCATAATTTGGTTAGAATGTCTACTTTGAATAGCTATAGCCAAAAGACCCCAACTGCCAACCATATGGTGAATAAGAACCTCTTTTGGGTCCCAAAGGCAAGCAATGCTACCAAAAGTCCCTTGGGAACTAAGAGAAGCAACTTTTCTAGTTGGCCAGATTTTACTAGTAATTGAAGCCATTTCCTCTATTGAAATCTTTGTTTCCTAATGGAAAACAAGATCTGGATGGTTTGTCTAAATCATTCTTCTAATTTCATTTTGTTTTAAAAGACTCCCTTTGTGTCCTCTAATATTCCACGTGTTGATCTTCATTAATACCAGGGCTAAAAAAATTGGTAAGGGCAGTAATCTTACCTTCTTATACAAGTTTTTCACCTTCTTTTACCATATGATGTTGATTGGTCTTACGACCTGCCTTTTGATTGGAATCCATCTTTAGTTTTTTTCCTTGTTTCTTGACTTACCCAAATTGAATCTAAGGTGGCTTCTAACCTTGAAGATTGCATGTATAAAGCTAAAGTGTTAACTAGAAGGTTCAACATAGTCTATCTTGGGACATATATTATCTGAAGTCTCAAAATTTAAAAGATTGTTTTTCTTGTGTATATATTCCCTCCTTTTTTCTTGTTGAAAACCTTTAATTTGTTGGTTTGTATCTGAGTCTTTCCCTGCATCTTTAAAATGTGTTTATAAGATTTTTGTCTCCATTATTTCCTCTTCCTCACCTAGGACATCATTTGTGGAAAGAATTTCAAAGATATTAGCTGGTAACTTTGATTGATCCTTCATAACTAGTTTTTTCTTAGTGTTCTTCTTAGGTATTTGTAAACCTGCTAAGTTTGTATCCTCTTTCTTTTGATCTAGAATTTTATTTGGGCAAACATTAGCCAAATGACCATATTCATGGTAAATTAAGCAACGAAAAAGAATGTTCTCATAGTCCACCACTTGCTCCCAAGTGTCCTCCCCAAATTGTAATGAGATCTTTTCAGGTAGGGGTTTGTCAAAATCCATTAAAACACAAATTCGAGCATAAATAATATGTTCAAATTTTTTAGTACAATCAATAGTCATCATAAAAGTTCCCAAAGAGTTTTCAATTGAAAAAAAAACAATCGGATTCCAAAATTCAATTGGGAGGTCAAAGAGTCTAACCTAGACAGGACCTGTAGAAGACATCTCTTCTTCGATTTTAAATTTAATATGCTAAGGCTTCATTTAAAGCCCTGCCCTTCCAAAGAACCAAGGACCCCCTTGAAATATTTTCTCTCTATCTTCATTATTAGCAAATAAAACAAAAAAATAACCATTTGGATAAATAGAGATTTGTAACTCACCTTTTGTTTTCCATTTTTTTGTAGCCCAAACTTTGAAAGCATATAGGCTCGAACGAAAACCCAAGAAACAACAAATTAGTCCTTTTTTTCAGATCTTCTATGTCAATCTGAATGTTGCCCAAATCTAGCTTAACAATCAAAGTTCCATCAACTACCCTAAGACATCCCGACTCAATTTTCCTAAGATCAATATTAGGCATTCTTAGAGGTTTACGGGAAACCCGAAGATTAATGTTAGTATTAGGTTGAGGCTGTCCACCATGAAGGGCATCCCTAAAATTTATTTTTGGGATTGAGTCCTTGAAATTCTTACCCTTGAAAGGGGTTTCCACAGTGGATTTATTTTGGGAGTGCTCCGTAGTGCCAGATTCACTTGAGATCTAAACCATGTTTTTATCAGTTGCTTGAAACTTATTTCAAGATCCCTTTAATCCATACCTTGGATGCCGAGAAAAGGCATGATTTTCACTTTTGTTTTGTGCAGCAAATTGGAAGTCGTTGTCAATCAAGTTCATCGCATGAAGATTTGTTGAAAGACATATTTCTAACCTATATTGGGTCCCTTGCAACATATCCCACTAATTGAACAGAAACCACAAAAATTTTGGTCATTAGGGCCCAAAGGCCTCGAAAAACAACCTCTAGAGCCACTTGCACTCAATACATAAGAAGCTTTCAACTAGTCTATTGTTAATAATTTTTATTTTAAAATTAAATGTTTTTTTTTTGAAAAATTTGAAAAAAACTTGTATTAAAACAAAGAAAAATTACAAGTGGGAGAAGGAACATCCCAACCGAGAGCAAAGAAGCAAGATTACAACAAGGCGCGAAAACGCGACAGCAAACCAGCCAAGGCCGCGCCAAAGCAACATGTCGCGAAATCGCGGCATGTCGCGAAATCGCGGCATGTCGCGAAATCGCGACAGACAGTCACCGTGGCAGCAAAACACCCAAAAAGTCATGAAATCATGACGGCACAACTCCAAAGCGCCCAGGCACCACAAGTGTCGCGAAATCACAACGAAAAAACTAAAAGGCGCCTAATCTCCAGAAAAGTCGCGATATCATGACGAGTTATCTCCTTGGCGCCCCATCAGCAAAAGTGTCGCGATATCGCGACGAATTTTCCCCTTTGCGCCCATTCCTCAAAAAAGTCGCGATATCGCGACGGTTTTCCCCCGTAATGCTTGTTCTCCAAAACTGTCGTGAAATCGCGACAAGTTTTCCCTTTGGTGCCCTTTCTTCAAAAATGTCACGATATCGCGACATGTTTTCTCCTTGATGCCCAATCTTCAAAATTGTCGCGATATCGCGACGGCTTTTCCCTATGGCGCCAGTTCTGCAAAAATGTCGCCATATCGTGACAAGTTTTCTCCTTGATGCCCAATCTTCAAAATTGTTGCGATATCGCGAAGGCTTTTCCTTATGGTGCCAGTTTTGCAAAAATGTCACGATATCGCGACGATTTTCCCCCTAGGCGCCCTTTCTTCAAAAATGTCGCGATATTGCGACAGGTTTTCTCCTTGATGCCCAATCTTCAAAATTGTCGCGATATCGCGACGGCTTTTCCCTATGGTGCCAGTTCTGCAAAAATGTCGCGATATCGCGACGATTTTCCCCCTGGGCGCCCACTCTTCAAGAATGTCGCGAAATCGCGATAGCTTCCCTCTAAAGGCTGCGACGGCGCAACAGGTCGCAAAATCACGACAGCTTCTCTCCAAAGGCCGCGACGACGCAACAAGTAGCAAAATCGCGACAGCTTCACTCCTAAGGCCGCGACAACGCAGCATGTCGCGAAATCGCGACAACTTTCCAGCAAATGCCGTGACGGCGCAATAGGTCACGAAATCACGACAGCTTCCCTCCAAAGGCCATGACGGCACAACAGGTAGCGAAATCGCGACAGTTTCTCTCCAAAGGCCGCGACAGCGCAACTTGTCGCGAAATCGCGACAGCTTCCCAGCAAAGGCCGCAACGGCGCAACAGGTCATGAAATCGTGACAACTTCCCTCCAAAGGCCACGACGACGCAACATGTAGCGAAATCGCTACAGCTTCTCTCCAAAGGTCGCGACAGCGCGACAGGTCACGAAATCGTGACAACTTCCCACCAAAGGCCGCGACGACGCAACAGGTCGCGAAATCGCGACAACTTCCCTCCAAAGGCCGCGACGGCGCAACAGGTAGCGAAATCGCTACAACTTCTCTCCAAAGGCCGCGACAGCGCAACATGTCGCGAAATCATGACAACTTTCTAGCAAAGGCCGCGACGGCGCAACAGGTCGCGAAATCGCGACAACTTCCCTCCAAAGGCCGCGACGGCGCAACAGGTAGCGAAATCGCTACAGCTTCTCTCCAAAGGCCGCGACAGCGCAACATGTCGCGAAATCATGACAACTTTCCAGCAAAGGCCGCGACGGTGCAACAGGTCGCAAAATCGCGACAAAAACCACCCTTAGCATTTTTCTTACTCATTGTCGCAAGGATCGTTCCAGACCCTGCCTAATCACTTCATCCACCAAAGGCATGTCACTGTGCAGCTGCACCCCTACCTCTTTCTCAGCACCCATCTTCGCAAGGAAATCGGCCACCTTATTTAAATCTCTACTCACATAGACAGGGATCACGTCATCTAATTCCCTCCATAGTTCCTTGATTTGAGAGATCAGAATCCGCAACCTCCATGCTTTCGAAGAAAAGTTCCTCATGCAATCAAGAGCGCCAACCAGGACTTGAGAATCGGATTCGAGAATTATCCTCCTGTGACCCTGCTTAATAGCCCAGATGGAAGCAGATTTGATAGCAATGGCTTCGGCTTCATTGTTTGTGGCTCTTCCCAAGCCTTGCAGTTCCCAGTAGAGCACTGAACCAGCATGATCCCGACAAACTACACCAATACCGGCACTGCCCGGATTGCCTTTTGCAGCTCCATCAGTATTGATTTTGATCCAACCTTCTGGGGGAGGTTTCCAGCTAGCTCTGTCTTGTCTCTCTTGCCCTTCAACTCCCTCTTCCAGAGGCCCAAGACCAACCTGATTTTCCTCTTCAGTATAGATGGCAATAGTTTCTGTGACTTTGCTCCAGATGACCTGCCAAACTCCGTCAATCGAGGAGAAAGTTTCTCTAAAAATACGGGCATTTCTCTCCAGCCACACTTGCCACCAGATGAAAAGTAAGCCAAGCTCCCAACCAATTCGGAGAGCTATAGATTTAAATCTGCCCCTTTTCCATTTTTCCCAAATATTGGTTCGATTCAGATCACCATTAGCCTGGAGTTTATAGTGAGAGAACCAGCGCTTCCAAATCTGACGCGTGAAAGGGCACTCGAACATCAGGTGATCAGCTGTTTCCTCATGCTTGTGGCATAAAGCACACTGAGAAGGACCGATGATTCCTCTACTTCTGAGATTGTCAAAGGTGAGAATTCCATTGTGCATAAACTGCCAGGCAAAGAAATTTACTTTCGGCCAGCCCTTGGAATGCCAAATCTTTCTCCAATCCTGAACCAGAAATGAGTGTGGGGGAGGCTCTGGGAGGATATTTTCGTATCCGTCCTTTACTGTATATACCCCAAGGTTCCCATAGCCCCAAGCTAATTCATCCTCCTCATCCCTCCCTGTGAGGAACCTTTCTGTCAAGATTTTGTTCAAGATGGGTGCCAACTCCGGAGGGATTGTAATTGGCCACTCCTCCCACCTCTTAAACTTTTTAAACTTATACTCCCCCATTTGGCTGGTGTTAAAATAGCTTTCAATTTGAATCCAGCCCTTGGCTTCTATGGCGGATTTGATTGGTTGTAATTCAGGAAACGTAGCAATGATGGGTGGATACTGGTCCCATGAATCAGTCCAGAAACGTGCCTTATCCCCTCTCCCCACTTTCCAAAATAATTGGTCTTTGATAACCTGAGATCCAAGCTTGAGAGTCTGCCACACTAAGGATCCAGTACCATCCAGGGGGAAACGGCCCACCTCATTGGGGTGGACATGACCCAAATATTTACTGGTGAGGATTCTGCTGAATAAGGAGGTTGGCTGGGAAATCCACCTCCAATACAGTTTTCCAGCCAAAGCTTTGTTATTAAGCTTGGAGCTTCTCAGTCCCAGCCCTCCTTTATCCTTGGGCTGGGTAACTTTATCCCACCCAACCAAGGCCCATTTTCTCTCCCCTTTTGCACCTTCCCATAAAAATCTTCTTGCCATTTTGTCCAGACTCTTTCCATATAGTATGAGGGGCAGCCAGGATAGAGAATTTATAGATTGGCATGGCCTGAATAACTGACTGCAAGAAAGTTAATCTACCCCCATAGCTTAACCATTTATGAGACCAATGATTCATTCTATCTTTGATACCTTCCAATAGATCCTTCCAGATATCTATTTTTAATTTTTTGAAATGCAAGGGAACTCCCAAGTAAACTATTGGAAGAGAAGTCCTTGTGAATCCCAGGATCTCAATAACTCTGTCCTGCAGCCTTTGGTCAAGATTGAAAAAGACCACTTTGGACTTCTTGTCATTGAGGGCCTGGTTTGAAGCCCTAAGGTAGACATTAAGAGTATCTCCGATTCCTCTAGCTTCCCTAAACTGGCCACACCAACCAATCCAAGTATCGTCCACAAGCCGCAAGTGAGTCAAAGTTTCCTCCCCTACCTTGATACCGTTAGCAGGCCTTGATGCCTTCTCCTCAAGAATAGTCTACCTAATCCTTCAACCAAAATGAGGAAAAGATAGGGAGAGCAAGGGTCTCCTTGACGAAGACCACGAGTGGCTCCAAAAGGTTGCGAGGGAAGACCCTTGATTAGAACAGAATAAGAGGGCGTAGAAACACAACTCATGACCCAATCAATCCAGTCCTGGGAGAAGCCAAAGGCTGCCATCATTTTAGACAAGAAGCTCCACTCCACCCGGTCATAAGCCTTGGACATATCCAGTTTAATGAACATTCCTTTATTACTAGATTTTTGCATTGTATGGATAGCCTCCTGAGCGAGAACCACCCCATCCAAGATTTGTCTACCCTCAACAAAACCCCCTTGTTTTGAAGAAATGATGTTATGAAGGAGAGGTTTGAGCCGCTCAGCCATTATCTTAGTGATTATTTTATAAATCACGTTGCATAAGGCAATAGGTCTGAAATCAGAGATATGAGTCCCCTCCTCCCCTTTTGGAATTAAAGTGATGAAGGTATGATTTATTGCCCTAAGCATTCTTTTATTAGTTCTGGATTCCTCTGTGATAGCCAAAACATCCTCCTCCAAAGTATCCCAAAAGGCCTGAAAAAACTCAATAGGAAAGCCATCTGGACCTGGAGATTTGCCAGTGCTCATTCCAAAGACCACATTCTTCAATTCATCTCTATCAATGGGTCTAAGTAGGGCCTGATTTTCTTCTTTAGAGATAATAGAAGGTATGACATTAATAACTTCGTTCTGAGCCTCAACATCTTGCTCCATACTTTCCTTAAAAAGTTTAGAAAAGTAATCGATTGAGTGGTAGTGCATACCAGGAAGAGTATCAAAGGAATGTCCATTCTCATCTTTAAGGGCTTCCATGTTATTCATTTGTCTCCTAGCACAAGCTGACCGATGAAAAAATTTGGTATTTCTATCCCCTTCTAATAACCAAGTATTTCTTGCTCTCTGTTTCCAATAAGTCTCCTCTTGGTTATCAATGGCCTCAACCGCTTTGCACAAGGCATCATCCTCGGATTTGAGTTGCTCAGTAATTGTTCCTTCCCTAAAGAGTTTTTGAACCTCCTCCCATCTGGCCACCAAGGGGGCTCTTTGGAGCTGGAAATCTGACTTATTATCTTTCCTCCATTGTTTCAGTTGAAGTTTGACAAAATGAAGCTGTTTGTGAAATCTAAACATTGTTGTCCCAAAAGGTGGACGGCCTTCTTCCCACCATTGTGGAATTTTCTTTCGAAGGTCCTCCTTTTGTAACCAAAAATTCTCAAATTTAAAAGGCCTGTGATGCTGCCCTGTCATAGTCCCTCCCTCCAACAAAATGGGAAAGTGATCTAAAACTGGGCCCTCCAAAATCTGGAATTTAGTATTCCACTTTACAAATGCCTCCTCCGAGACCAGAAAACGATCTAACTTGACCTTCCTGCTGTGTGGCTCCTTCCTCTTGTTAGTCCAAGTAAAGTAGGTTCCAGGACCTTTAACATCCACTAATTGAAAGGCCTGGACTTGGGCAATCAGAAGCCGATCCCCTGGATCCAAAATTGGGGTTCCACCTTCCTGATCTCGAGCAGATAATTTTGCATTAAAATCCCCTGCAATAATCCAGTCTAAGTCTTCCCTGGAGGACCTCATGTTATGTACAACTTTCCATTGGAGCCTCTGGCCATCAAGGTCTTGGGCCCCATAAAAATTAGTGATTAAGACATGTTCAGCTGTGACATTATTCCTAAAATGAGATGTGAGAACACCCCTCCAAGCTATATGTTCTAGTGCAGTCCAATCCAGAGGGTTCCAAAGAGTAACAATCCCCCCTGAAGCACCTTGGGCAGCCACATCCATATGACCAGCGCCCCTCCAGATTCTATTAACTGTTTTACACATAAGATCTAAAGACATTTTCGTCTCCTGGATAAGCAAAAAGTCTGTTTTACATTTTCCTAAGAGTCTTTGAACAACAGATTGATGGGTTCTCTTGTTTAAACCCCTAACATTCCAAGATTGAATAATCATTGAAAACCTTGAGAGCAGTAAGAATCAATTGTCCTCACCGATCCTCCATTGATCAGCTTGTCTCCTTGAGCTGCAATCAGGTCCTTATTTGACTTTCTGCCCGCTCCTTGAGTGTTGTTGTTTTTGGATCTCTTTTCCACCTGAGATATCCCCAGGGCTGGCCTTTCTCTATTTTTTTCTGCAATTCCCATGCTGACATCCTTAATTACTGGCGGCGCTTGGGAGTGCACTATCAGTGCCCCTGCATTTTCTGGCTGCAGTAACTCAGTGGGCTCAATCACCTGTTCTAAGACAGGAGGAGATGAAGGAGAAACATGAGTGTGGATGTTATGGACCTCAATATTCCCATCCACTCCTTCCATGTCTTGGTCCTCCTGATCCACTAATGTCTTAAAAATTTCATATCTGTTGGCTGGCTTGGGTTGTAATTGCTCCTTACCGTTTTTCTTCTGCTTTCTCCTTCTTTTGGCCTGTTCAAAGCCATCTTTCTGACCCTCATTACCCTGAGGAGTATTGGATGTTTCTTTGGTAGGAGTAGACTTACCCTCTCTAGGGCGATTTGGCATTCCAAGCGGGGCTTCCGTTTTAGTGTTCAAAATATTTGGACAAAACCGGGCCAAATGCCCATGTTTGTGGCAGACTCTGCATCTGAAAGGCAGAGCCTCATAGTCTAACTGTTGGATCCAAGATATTCCTGCCAGTTCCAGTTCCACCTCTGCCGGTAGAGGCTGGCTAATATCCATTTCCACGCAGATTCTAGCAAAGACACCAGAGTTACCTTCTATGGTGTCCTTGGAGACGCCCAGGTGTCTACCAAGGGAGTTACCGATCATTTCCAGGACCTGCTCCCCCCAAAACTCCATTGGAAGAGCGTACAATCGGATCCAAACCGGGACAGCCGTGGGTTCGATGCGAGGATCGAATCCCACTCTCCAGGGTTGAACAAATAACCCTGTCGGACCGTGGTTTCTCTTCTCTGACTCAAACGCCCTGTTTCTATCAGCTAAAGAAGAAAAACTAACAATGAAATACCCGTTACTAATAAACCACAAGGAGTACTCACCATGAGGCTCCCAGTTCTATCTGACCCAAGTGTGCAAGAAATTCAGGGTAGGTCGGATACCCATGAATTTACAAATCAAATCATGGTTGGCTCTGTATATGATTGTGTCTTCGACCATCTTTGGTTCGATTACAATCTTGGGTCTTGAGGCGGATTGTGGGAGACATCCATTAACTCGATGCGCTGCTGAACTCTTGCCAGCGTTCTTGAATAGCGTATTAAGAGTATTTCTACGAGCTTTGCCATTAGAAGACGAAGGATTTTATTTTAACAGTTCAGCGTAAGAGCTCTTTCTCCCAGAGAGAGGGTCTGGAGGAGACCCCATTGGGCCCTCCTGGGGCAGCAAACGTTCCTTCAGATCCACAATAACAAAACACTACGGTAATCCACCTGATGTCCTGGATTTTCCTTCGCTCCACAAACCCTAGAACATCGCCTGTCGCCTGCGCAGAAAGTTTCCCGCCAAATCGCCAGAGCTCAAAAAATCCCTATTAAAATTAAATGTTATTTTTTGGTCTTTTGAACATTTAAATTATTTCAACACATTTCCAAAATAATAATAAAATTGAATTAGAGCAAGGCAATATTATTATAAAAAAATTAATAATTTAAATTATTATAATAAGGTCGAGGTGTAGACCAATTGGTTCGACCAAACCTCGTAAGGGGGCGGAGGTCCAAGGTTCAAATCTTGGGCCTCGCCGGACTGAACGCTTGTCCCTTTCCTGGTGCTTTCAGCGGCGTAAAAGGTTTAAAATTATTGTGACATGGTAGTTATAGGGGCGGCCTACACGAAGATCTATGTGGCGGATTTCAGGGCGGACAACGCAAAATATTGTGGCGGCCATAAAAGTTGTTTAGCCTGCCCGGATTTGTGGCGGCTACCGATTCCACCATGTAAATTAAAAAATATATATATTATAATAAAATGATATAATTTATATAAATAACATATTTTTATTGGTAAGAGTTTTGGTCTCTCTTTAAAGAGATCCAAGGTTCAAACCTCATTTAGTACGAGGGACCCGAGACACCTCATAAAAACCTATATTTTTAATTTCAATTTTAGTTTTGATATTGCAATGGCAAAAGTTATTGAGCTCTCTTAACGAAAACTCAAATTCAATTCACGGGAAGAGTGAGATTCGTGAGACTCCTTGTATGCTCCCGCTCTTCAACCTCAATAATAAAAAAAAAAAAAAAAAAAATATATATAAATAAAGATAAATTGTGTTTTTTATTGCTACCTTTTCCAGTTGACAACATAAATCATTCATTATGTTAAAAAGTGTTTTGAAAGTGATAACAAATAAAATAAAATTCAATTGATTTGTAAATGAAGGTAAATTTTGATGGCATAAAATAGGGGAGTAGGGGTTTATAGTTAAATACCTAACCTTTTTATTAAGATTATATAATATTTATAAAAAAAAATTAAAAGTTTATAATGTTATATTTTTTTTTATTTTATGATTATTAAATTTAATAAATATTATTCTACATTAATCTTTAAAGAGATGTCAATATAATATTTAAATCACAATTAGACTATTTATTTAATATACCATCCTATAAAATGTGCATTCTTACAAAAATATGCTAAAAATTATATAACTCCGCATAAATGCCATGTTGTCATCTCAAAATTCTTTACCATTAAACTTATTCATTTTATGTTAAAAATGTTATAACTTCACATAGAATATCAAAATTCATATTCAAGTAGAGGAAGATATAACTATGGTATGAATATTTTTTTAAGTTGTTAAATGAAGATGTAAGTTATGGTATGAATGTTTATTTTAAGTTTTTAAATTAGGTAAGTTATGGTATGAATGTTTATTTTTAGTTTTTAAATGAATATGTGAGTTAAAAACTTTATATGTATTTATTGGTGTTTTATTTTGATGATTTGAGTTGGTGTTTCATTTTGATGATTGAGTTGGTGTTTCATCTTAATAACCTGAATTCGAATCTCAAGGAGAAAGGACCCCTGTTATTATACCCACGAAAGGACCCCTATTATTATACTTACAGAAAGGATGACCTCCAATTATACTACCAGTTGACTGCATATTAATTTAAAAAATCACTTTATAAGATCACCATATGTTTAAAAAAAAATTATTGTAAAATAAGCTTACCATGTATAACCAACAACACTTTATAGCCTCAGCATGTGTTATTTTTTTAAATTATAGTAAAATAAGCTACCAGGTATAACTTACATATCTATTTGTTTAATTGGATAATGTTGTTTAATTGGATAATGTTTTTAATTCTTGAGAAAAAGAAAAAAATAACAAAACAAAATAAAAATTAAGGGTAAGAATTGATTCCCTTGAGGTAATTTGACCAACCACAAACTCTTGCATCTAGGGTTTAATTCAGGTAATCTGACCAACCACAAACTCTTGCATCTAGGATGCAACGTAACATTTCGGGCCTTGGCTCTTCTTCGGAAGGTTCAAGGTTCAAACCGCGGAGTGGGCGAGTGTGTGAGGAGGTGGGTGTGTGGTGGGCGGCGTGGACGAGTGCGTGAGGGGGTGGACGGCCGAGTGTGTGAGGAGGTGGGTGTGTGGTGCACGGCGGGGGCGAGTGTGTGAGGGGATGGACGGCGTGGGTAGGTGTGTGGTTGTGTTGAATTCCTTATTGATAAGTATAGCTCTCGACTTTAGAAAAAGTGGAGACTGCTCAACCTTATATCTTAATCATAAAAAATTTCTCACAATAATCAAATAAAAAAATAAAAAATAAGAGTAATAATTAATTCGTGCTAAATTAATTGTAATCAACAAATGAATACCACCTATATTTAACTAGCGTTTAAGGTTTTTTTTTTTTTTTTTTCCTTTTTTTTTCTTTTCTTTTCCACCGCTGCAATTTTCTTAAATAAGCATTTCCTACGTGTTTTGTTTCAATAAGCATTTCTTTTTTTTTTTATTGAATAGGGGATAGATATTCTTTCTAATAATTGGACAAGGGATAGACATTCTTTTTAATAATTGGACAGGGGATACACATTCTTTTTAATAATTGCGTAAGGGATAGATATTCTTTCCAAAGTTTTTGCTTCTAAACACAGGTCAAATCATTGAAGCTGTTTCTATAATCCCTGCCTTTCCTCAGTAAACATGGTCTCAAGTGAAGGAGACCCCACTGGCTGTAAATATGGTCTCAATTGAGGGAGACCCCAATGGCTCAAGGTTGGTACGGTCGGTCAAGCTGGAGCGCACTCAAGTCAGACTACTACCTTTGCCCAGATTGAACATGTTCCCAAGGTTTGAACCTAAGTCTCTTGGTAAGTACCCAAATCCACTAACTATATTTCTTTATTTCCAATAACATATTCCTATGTTAAAATTTCCTTCCACTTTAATACTTCTTCTACTACATTTAACTCCATATTTTGTTAAACAAAAACCAAAGACTAGAAGTGCTTGAGATGATTTATGAAAATTTATACAAATGGGTAGGACTTCCTCGGTTAACAAATAAGCCTTTTACAAATTTGAAAATGTTATACTTTAAACACTTCACCAACATTTTTTCAATGGGCCTAGCTTGGAGGGAAATAAGAATGCATGCCATGGATGTAAGGTGGCAGAACTGCCTCTAATAAATAAGGCATTAAAGCTCGGTGTTAAATGTAATAAGTATATCTCAATAGTATAAGAAAAGCAAGAGCAAACCATGCATACTTTAATTTGTTTGCTCTTCTCACCATGCAATCAGTTGAGAGATTTTATATATCACAGGTGTACCATATCATACTGTGTAACTCAGTTTTGGTTAAACAAATGAACATTTGAGAGAGCTAAACAAAAATGGAAAATAATTTGTTAATTAAAGTAGATTGATGAGAATACGAGCCACTTCAAATGCAACAGAGATACTGAATTTGATGAAGGCATAGTCAATACGGTCATCCTCCAGCAAGCAGTAGCAATCTTCATGGACAAATAATTTCCATCAAGCTTTTTAACAATTTGAAAAGAGAGTAGTCTTTTTGCACTTTTAGTACCCCCTGTCAGGGTTTCACTTACTTGATTTTTGGATGGTGTTTGCTTGCAATAATAGAGCTTATGTTCTAATGCATCTGCAATACAAGGGATTTCTTCTTCCTTTCTGCTGAAGACACATTTACTTTTGGTTCTGTTCGAAAATCTGAGTACAAAGGTCATTTATCAAGAAAGCTTTTTCTTATTCAATCTTGGCATCGATGTACCAAACATCTACAGCATAGACCCTAAGAATATATTTCAAATTAGCAATCTGAAAAGTTTACTTAGGCTCCCAGAATGAATTTTTGATTCTCAAAGTTAGCATCATGCAAATTTTATATTTGCAGAATGGTTTAAAGAATGGGTTTTTACAATAAAGTTTTACTGTCATTATGCTCATGCAGTAGGAGCTCTGTAGAGATTGAAAGTCAACGGTTCTCCGATCTAATGAAATGGCTTACTTTTGGAAAGAGACTGACAGGTCATTACGTTCCAGTTTTATGAAAATTACTTTTTTCCACTTCTGTGAGGAGTTTTCATGGTTGGAGTCTCCAGTCTTTAGTAGACAGTGGTAGCTCGAGAAGAGGTCCTTTTTTGACCAAGGGACTAGTTGGAAATTGGTTTGCAGTAAAACTTCTTTGAAAAGGCAACTTCTAATTTCCATTTCTCGATTACAGTTTAAAGGAGATATTGAATAAGTTTTCACGCTTGCACAAACTTTGAGAGGTTTTTGGAATAACATTCCAGTCCAGAACAAAGCCTGCCTCCTTTGAGACATCAAATCCAGAAATATAGACTCAAACTTTTACTACATCCCAAATTTGAACCTAACATCTTCCAAAGCTTTCATGGTCTCATGCCTGGCCTTTGATCCTTGATACTCTGCAAGAAGATTTTTTATGAGAGGCAAAATCTATTGGACTTTTTCTTTCAGTGGTCAAAGATTTTGCCTTTTTCTTCCAAGTGCTCAAATCTCTGCATCAAAATGTCCCACAGAATCATACTGATAGGGTCTTGCTTGAGGAGTAGCATAAAATTGTCCCACGAATTGATCAAGACACTCTCTAGATCCTTTGGGCTGACATTGACATAGGTTTTGAGCATCCAGTCAACAAACTATATGATCACCACAATGTGGTTTAAATTTTTAAAGGAAATTGGATACGTAGCTCTGCTCTGGTTTATACATTCAAGACATCAAATGGTAACTGCTCTGGTTTATACATTCAAGACATCAAATGGTAACTGCTCTAGTTTATACATTCAAGTCATCAAATGGGACTCATTTTTTATGGGTTGCAAACTCTGAATGATACCACAGGTTATCTAAGATAGAGGAATGAGGTCATGATGAATTTCAAGAAGCTGTACAAGGAAATTCAAACTGATAAAGACTATGGAAACATTGACATGAATCAGGCAGCTGTCATTCAGAATGCCAGTTGAGTTCGACAATGATGAACACCCTCTTAGGGTATAATGTTTCATTGTATGATTGAAGCTGCTGTTGTAGACTTCCTATCTAAAGAGACAAATATGCCAAATTGTATTGATGTTTTGTTGTAGCTAAACTACATTGTCATGCTCTTATAATAAGCCGTATTATCCTTATTGTGGGAGGGTCCATCACAAGGTGTCGATTTGAACTCCGTTTGCATTCATACGATTGCTTCTCAACTTTCAACCTTTTCATGCTCTGCTCAATCAAAGATATAAAGAGCTCTTTAAAAAAACTCGGAGGAAGCCCCCAAAAGCTCTGTTTGTCACAACCGCTCAAACTCTCTATATCCTTTTTCCATTATTACTATCAGAAGGTTTAGACTCAAATTGTTCTCAAACTCTCTATTTCCTTTTTCCATTATCACTATCAAAAGGTTTAGACAAAAACTGTTTCAATGTTATGCTGCTATGAATTTGGGATATAATCCCATTTTGATTAACAATTCACTGATTATGCTTTTATTTACCCAAAAAGAAAAACCTTCAATTCTAGAATAACAAGGAACATTTTTGCATTTGGTACAAAATTAAATTCCAGATGCTTCTAATTTCTCGAATATGAGCATGATTTTGTAGCCTACTGTTGCTGAACTGTGGCCTAGTAACATGTACCATGTTAGTGAAGTAATGCCCCCTGCAATAATGCAGATTTATGTAGAGATAATTATGCTGATATGAAGCAGATGTTCAGTGTGCATGCATGGAGTGTGATTAAATGGAATTGGTAAACATTTTTGCATTTGGTACAATATGAAATTCCAGATGCTTCTAATTTCTCAAATATGAGCATGATTTTGTAGCCTATTGTTGCTGAACTGTGGCCTAGTAGCATGTACCATGGTAGTGGACTAATGCCCCCTGCAAAAGTGCAGATTTATGGAGAGATAATTCATAATTATGCTGATATAAAGCAGATGTTTAGTGTGCATACATGGAGTGTGATCAAATGGAATTGGTAGCTGTATATTACAGCTTCCTTATAGTACTTATTGGCAACACTGCTCTTTTAGTCAAGATTATCTAAGGCAGAGCTAATCCTAAAGCAATCTTCCTAGGAAAGGATTACAGTCAAAGATGCCTTTGAGGGAATTTGGAGAAGGTTGAGAATATTGACATTTTTAAGAAATCAGATCACCTAGACAATTAGGGTTAATTTCTGGGATGTCATAGTTTATAATGGAATCTCTAACAATGGCCAAGGCTATAAGAAATAATCATAGTACTTTGTTTGTTCTCTGCATACAACTTCAAATGTGAACTGGGATAAACAGATAAAACTGAAAATTTTCAATATCAATTAGCACTCCTATAATAACATCAACAAAGTAATTTTCTTGAGAGGCCAAATCATTCTATTTATGCATGTTCTTAACTATAATGGTCCAGAGAGAAAAGATTGAAACTTTAACTACATGCTAGATGCAAGACGTACTCATTACAGTTTGCAAATGTGGTATTAATACACACAATCAACAAGCCCATCATTCTAAAGAATATTTAAGCCCATCTCCAAACTGCAAACAAGCTGAGTCAAGAAATCAAATCTTTATTTGTAAAACCAAACTGCAAGCTTACTTTGCAGCATTTGTACATTTCTGATTCTTAAAGAAGAGAAACCACCAGTAAGCCAAGTCCACTAAAAATATCATGGTCTAGTAACTCCTATATGCCCAAACCCAGCATGATACTTCAGCATATTGTGTTTGAATACATTCTCCAGTATTCATGAGAACAATTTCATTGTCATAGCTTTGTTGGTAAATGTTATCTGCTAACCAGTAAATTGAATTAATACTCAAAGAGAAATACAAGCATCCTTGAAACATTTGGGGGAAAAAGGGGGAAAAAAAGAAAAGGATATCGTATATAGTTAAGAAAATTACAGACACACTTGACCTCAATTCTAGAGGTTTTAATTGCCTCAACAAAAGAAGAGCAAATCAAATAACAAAAAATATGAGCAGTGAACAGGAAATACGCATAAAATTTGTACCCAGGAAAAAAATACTGATTTTGCAAAGACCAGTGCTCGCTTAGAGTGTAAAGGTCATGCTGTAAACACCAAAACTCCCAACAAACTGATTATTACAAGCCAGGAGACAACCAAGAAATTTTGCACCAATCGACATGCATTCGAAGCATTATCACTCTTAGAAGGACTTGCTTCTGGAACTTCAACATCACATGCTAAGCCCGCTGTACCTTCACGGCACGAATTAGCAAACAGACCTGGTGGATACTTTCCATAGAGGTTTATGTAGCTGAACATTGCATCAGAACAATCTGTTGTTTCATCATTTAGGTATTGCACAAATGGGCATGCAAATTGCTTTAGTGCACTACAACAAACGTTCGCCGGGTAATCTGGACCTTTACACTGGCTTGTTAATATAGTATAATTCTGGAACTCAAAATTTACCAGGCAGCCTACAGAAAAAAACACAGGTCACAAAATTAAACAAATTGAAAATGCACAAAGAAGTTGAAAACCAAAATTGTATAAATATTGACAATAACATTTTTCTAATAAAACTTGCTGTTTATAGAAAATAAAAAAAATCAGTTGTGCTAATGAATGCACAATTCTCATGCTTTTCACCTTAACATTTCCATTTTGGTGAACCATAGATCATTCATTCCATGAAGCAAAGCCTTTTCATAAGGAGAATTAAGAATTAAAGAAGGTATAAACTTACACTGGATGCAAGATATTTTTCCCATAGTGTTAAGAGGGGAAAGAATAATTGAACAGTACCATCAGGCACAACATCAGCCCTAGGTACTGTACTTAAAAGGTTGCAAACAAGCTTTGTTGAGATCATATTTGTCATGGATCATGAGCAAAACCAACTTCATCAACAGTAGACATAATCAAATGTAATCATTTGATAAGAAAGACCAATATTTAACCAGCCAGCCCTCAATTTTCTTTTTTGCCCCCCTCCCCTTTAAACTCTGTTTAGAATTTTCTTGAGAATGGGTAACTGTACTAGTTCAATACTATACACATTCTTTCGGTACTCACCATTGTTCTAAATAATTAATTTGTGCATTTCTCTATGTTAGATAAAACAACATGTTCTGAGTCATGAGTTAAAGACATGAGGTTCTTGGGATGCTTTATACAAATAGCTATGACTCCCTTGGAACATATAGATATTTAGAGGTTTCAAACTGTCCCCATCATACATTTCTGAAAAATATGTCATTTCTGATCACTTCAAGAGTTTGGCTTATGTGTAATTTTTAATAGAATTTTATACTTTGTAACTGAGCCACTTAATTGAAAATATAATCTTTTTTTTTCTCAAAAAAATATAATATTTATTTTAAAAAGTTCACCTGCATCTTCCCATTGAAGGTGGTTTAGTCTGAAATAATTTGATAGGTTTATTTAGCTACAAGAATTATTTGATCACTTCTTCTTATGCAGAGGTTTTGCGGAGCCATTTAAGAATGGGTTTGACAGTAAATTTTTTGCTTTTGTTCTGTTGTGATGGTGTAGTTGCACTTCTGTTGTGATTCAAAGTCTGCACTTCTCCTTGTGGTAAAATGGTCTATTTTGGAAAGAGACAAATTGTTATATTATGTGTTCCAAGGGATATCTATGAAGCAGTTCTATGAAAAAATTCTTTCACTTCTTTGTATAGTTTTGATGGTTAAAGTCTCTAGTATTTACAAGACAGCAAGGGCTGGAGAAGATGTTCTTACTTGACTAAGGAAATAGCTGAAAATAGTTTCTATAGAATTTTTTTTTTAAATGCCAACTTCTTTGATTCTTTGGTTACACCGTTTTATACAGAGATTAGATAAGCTCTTACATTTGAAGAGATTTTGTAGGGTTTTCTTACAAGTCCAGGACTAAGCTTACCTCCATTAAGAGAGGTAATTCAAAGACTTATAATGGGCCTTAAGCATATCCCAAATTTGAAGTCCACCCTTTTCTAAAGCTTTGATGGTCTCATGCCTATCGTTCCATCCTTCACACTGCAAGCAAAGTTTTGGTGTTTGTGTGATAACTTTACCATGCTCACCAAAACAGATCTTGGATTTATTCCATACCCTAGGCTTCAAATAGCTCAACCAGCTTCCCAGGAAGTGTCACAACACCAAGAGGGACTTCAAATGTCTAACCTAATTATCTAAGGCTCTTTAAGCGGGCGAGCATTTAGCACCATCACTCTGAATTAGCCTTGTCATTAGATGCAATTTGCCTTAAAAATGGTTAAGAAAGCATAATGGCTATTATGAATAGACTTATTGCTGACCACAATAGAAGATATGCATGCAAACCTTTATATTAAAGAAATCCTACTTAACTGATTAGATTGACTCTGAAAAAAGATTACAAGAACGATAAAAATATTATTTGCACATCCTCTAGGCCTCAAACTGGGTCCATGATAACCACGGTGAAAGCAGACTGATTTTATGATTTTACAATGTAAAGACTTAAAACAGTGCCCTGATCATGCTAGAAAATGGAATGGGCAAGAATAAAACTTCAGAAGTTCTCTTCACAAGACTAGCTTTAATATGAGATGTAGCAGAATAAAGCATCATTTAATCTAGAACATTATGCTGACTTGGGTTTGCTCCAAGGTCTCAAGGACACAAGTTTAATTCAATGGCATAGGAAAATGTATACCAAACAGGACTTATCAAATGGAATAGAATTCAAGAGATCCATAAAGCAATGTCATCTAACTGTTAAGATCAATATTATGATAGTTGCTCTGAGCAGAATACAAGGTATCATGTTGCTCAAGGGCCACGTAACCTTTTTTCAGATAATTAGACACTTTCTTTGACACTTTTGGGAAAGAATGTAGCACGGCCTGGATTGTCTAATTGTGTTTGCTGCAGTCTATGAATCTATTACTGTGGAAAGAAATTCAATACAACTTTAGAGAAGGGAGAAACCAACGCAATGGGCACAAAAACCTCAATAACAGAAGCATTTATGGAATGACACGATGTCTTTGTATACCTCTAGATTGGATGATCTCCTGCTAAAATGTAGGAGACTGAAAACAAACACTATTAGTAGGCCTAAAAGGGTATCTCCTTCAAACACCTTTCAATCAGTTATCAAGACCTAAGGGAATTGCTATCTAATGCTTGCACACTAACTGCCTGCTGAGAATTACTTTAAATATTTCAGCCAAATTTTCTATTCTTAAGATTATCTTTCAACACAAGCACTTCCACGAAAGAGGTATTCCCTTTATTGAATGGAAGTAATGTCGTCAATACAAACATTGGAAGAAAGGTTACTAAGGTTCAAAGGTGCAGGTGCGGTACTCTCCATATTTGGGTCCACAGGTAGTGAAGTATGGCAAATTCATATACTTTTTAAAATAATAAAATATATAGCAAAATGAAAATTTGAAATATAGGGGCAAAAAGTTAAATTTGGTAGATCAATAACATAAAGACGTCAAGAATATATTTATCATATAAAGGTTAAAAAATAATGACAAGCACTGAACAATGAGATGATGAATTTAAATTAGAAATTATGGGTACAGGTAAACAAGCACTCAAGAAACAGATGCAGGTGGTGTACAGGTGCGTGCATCCAGAGGAATGGGTGTGAGAACCCACTAACTATAATTGGAAAGCTTCAGAATGCTTAATATCATGGTACAAGGGCATGATTCTTAATTGGTCCATCAAAAAATGCTCGCTACTGAAAAATGTTATCCTACATTTTGTGTATAGCTCTTTTTGCTACAAAGCCTCTTCAAATTTCTAAGTCATTACCCTGAAAAGAATTCAGAAAGCATTGGAGGTTTTAGTTACAGAATTGAGTTGTTTCATAGGTCATTTAGATAGAGGGTTAATCTGGCAGACCCAAAACCACTTTATTAACTTTCAACTTCAGAGTTCTACAACCTTTACAGCAAATAACTAACCACATCAAAGACAGTAGTCAGTATATGTGCAATCTCCATTTACAGAGAGAAATGAAATGGAAGGTCCCATTGCTGGGAGGCCTTGGCAGGCATTTGCAATGCAATAAGGCACCTTGCATTATCTTGTATGACCTACATAATACCCTATTCAAAGTCAATTCATCCTCATAATTGGTCTAATCCGAAGAAACACGACACAGAAAAGATAAATCCTTGATGCACCTAGTATATTCACAAATCTAAGAAGGCCAATCTTTAGATGGCTCTGGTCCCCACTCTCTTTTGGCAGCCAGCTGACAGTTGTAGTCTTAAAGTTAGCCAAAGATCAAGACAATGTAGAAGTGTCACCCCAAAAGTCAAGTGTGAAAGCGTAGAACTGCCCCAAATGCCAACAAATCTTTTAATCATTTTGCTGCAAAGCATGATTCTTAAAAACGGTGGATAGAACACTCAATATTTGAAAAATGAAATATGCTTCTAATGTAATGAAGTTGAAACTGTTGAAAAATGTACTCTGGGTCTCCTCTAGAGTTAGAGAAACCTGTGCATACATCCAAACTGACTTCCAGGTCTTCACAATAGGCTCCATACGTAGGAAGATAGGGTTCTCAAGGAAAACACACAGTAATGAATCTCGCTTCCTTGGAAGCAGAGACCAATAGCACCCTACTCCTATGCTTTCATCAAAAGAAAAATATAATCAAGAATTTTTATTTTCATTTTACTGAAAAATAATCAAAAGTTAATCCTATCCTTGATTAACTTTTCAAAAACAAACTTTTATCCAATAACATTTGATGCAATTGAAGCAAGATATCCTCAGTAGTGCTTAGGAAGGGACAATTCGTCATGATTTTGCTGGAGGAAATGAGCAGATTCATGAATGAAAGAGAATTGGAGACAAAGTAGCAGTCTCAAGCATTTTAGGAAATCATGCATCATCAAGACACAAATTCTTATCTATGGATGAACCTCAAGATCCACACAAAGAGAATGATTAACGATTGTCTCGATATTGCCATCTCTTTTTCTGTGCGCTTTTATGCTTAAGGAGACAATATTATATTGGCATCTGATCACTGCAACGTTTCAAACAACATGATAGGATTTTACAAGTTTAAGACTAGAAAGGTTGTATGTCGACAGTATTAGCAGAGACCATCCTTTCTGCTCGAGTATTCCATCGTAGTCTCCTAAGCTTCTCTAATTTAAATTTCAAATGCAGCATCTAGGCCTTTCTGCTTTACTTAATAAATCATGCTTTTTTTTTATTATCAGTTTTAACTCTTATGTATCAGGACTGTTACGTTGTTTGTCTTTTAATATTGGTCATTTTGCTGTTTTGTAATTTGGTCCACCAAACATCATATTTTGTATAAACCAACCTTTATAAGGTGCTCAAATCTCCATCACATCATCATTTGTCCTGATTAAGGGTTGACCCAAGATTCAATGTTTTCTCATCCAATCAAATTTTGTTTACAAACAGAACTTAGAAAGAAAATATTTCTCAAGAATGTGAATAACAGAAAAGATTCACCTCATTTCGGACCCCTTTATCTATTTTTTGCACATTGTAAATATTGGGTGAGTTTACGGGGTGCCTTAAATCATGGACTGGGATAACCATATGCCTGGATCACACTCTTAAAACTTTAAGCCTGGGTAATGCTTTAATGTACACCATGCTTGTTACACTGCATATAGACGACCTCACTGTGATAAAAGGGAGTTCAACCTCAGTCACACTCTACAAGTGTCCCCACTACTATTACACCACATCCACATCAACCTCACTTTGATCTGATGAGGGCTTATGAAGTTGGAGACAAAACATCATCTAAAAAACATCTACAGTGTTCCCCAAAAAAATAAAAAATAAATCTGTAAATATGTTGAGTGAAAATCTAAGACCTTTAATCACATATATTACTTTTATATCTCTGGAATATGTACACATTCATGACTATTTTAACATCCATATTTATATATAAACAAATAAGGGGGAAAAAGAAGTAGTAATAATAATAACAAATTGCATTCATGTCCATAACTGACATATCTATTCTGCAGTGGTCTAGAGATAAAGAGCGACACTTCACCAAATGGCCTAGGTTTAAAATGTCATGAGCATGCCCTCATGCTAATATGGCCTTCTGTAAAATAATGAATTTGAAGTACTGGGAGGAAGAGGGGAGTAAAACAATATGACCAACAATCAACTGATAAGCAACAAAAACATCTTTACAAAGACATGCAAATAGAAGATAAGTAAACCTATTTAGTGACACCAGAAAAATTATCAAATTACTGAATTAAAAACCTACTTTTTTTGTTTTGAAGCAAACTTCTTCCCACTGAACTGTGCACAAATAAATCCGTATGCATGACCTCCTCTGCAAAAAGAGAACAAAATAAGCTTCAAAATTTGCCCCATCTAAAATTAAATAAAAAAACATAAAATAATTTCTATGTAAAAACCAGGAAAAACTTTAAGGAAGCTCACAACTTTGAAGTTTAAATACTCTGATGAGCCTTTTCTCTCAATGTCAAGGTCTCAAATTTTTCAAATTCTTACTTCTAGTTAAAATCTGAAAACATTTTCTAATTTCTTTACACATTTACATAATTTACACACAAAGAACCTAATTTACACACAAAGAACCTGACAAACTCTCAAGAAAATAAATTATTAATAAAATTCTAGAGAATTTCTCAAGTACATTTTCCCAACAATGGGATCCAGATTCACAGGAACAAGAAATCAGATGTTCAATAGCAATACCCAAATCCAGGCTGGATCAAATTGAATTTCTAGGGGCCCTCTAAAGGAAACCAAGGATAGACACATATGGGGAGGTGCTTTTCAAGAAGATACAGGTTGAATTTCCCCTGTTTATGTGGAAGCCTATAAACACTGTTCGACATTTTTTGAAGAGGCAAACACATTAATTAAAGGGACACAAGTTCCTTATGCAATGGCTTTGAAGAATGGGATATATGTATATGGCACAGTATCAGATTATATGCCTAATAATGGTGTTAACCTAATCTCATGCGAAGTCATAATATTAGACAAGAATTTTTGACACAGTGAGGTGGACAAGAGACCAAATAAAGCTATCATTCTTCCCTATGGGAGAAAGCATATATTCTTACTATGACATAGTCTATAATGAAATTAAACCTATAGCATTATACAATGCATGAGCCAAGCAAGGCAGAAACATGGTAAGGCAAGGCAGATGATATGCATTACACTACCAATTAGAGGATTTAGCTTAAGCATCATGAAGAACCATGAAAAGAGTAACAACTCAGTTGCCAGCCACTTTCGGCATTTGATTTTCCATGTTCTAAGATATTCTCAAAGATGCCGCCAATACAAGAAACCTGAACATGTAGATATTGATTTGCCAATGGAATCATGAAGGTAATCTTCCGAGCTAATGTTTATTTGATAACGAGAGTGCGTAGAAAACTGTGAGCGAGGCTCTTCAATGGAAAAAATGAAAAGGCAGCATGCTAGCATAGAGACTACATGCAAAATCTAGCAAATTTTTGCAGGGTGGTGAGAGTTATGGAAGAGATTTTGGAAAGAAAAAGGACACAAAGATATGACGTGGGGGCATGGATATGAAATCGAAACAAAAGAGAGACCTAGTTGGAGGAAGAATGTTGAGGCCTACTGGGAAGACTCCAAGGAAAATATAGCTGAAAATTTGGTGATACATTTGGGGATACCGACTGGACTGATGATGCCTGAGAAATATTTTTAAAGTTACAGGGTGGACACATACATCCATGGCGTCCATAATAACGTTGTAGGTGTGTGGTCATAACCCTGCCTACAATTTTGGCTGCTCTTCTCTTGTTGAAGATAGACGCAGACTCAAAAATTAAGGTTATTTATAACTCATTCTGAACAAGAGTGTTTCTTAATTTTCCCGGAAAGTAAAATAGTAATAATAATTAATTTGTCGATTTTTGTTAGACCCCAACCAGCGCCAATAATAATAAATAAACTCCTGAAACTTTTCCACCGGGGACAGCCCAAAGGCCCAAATAAATCAATTTTAACATTAAATAATTTTTTAAAAATCTATTTAACTCAAAAAAAATTGACACATAACCGAAATAAGTTACATTAAAAACATGTATCATATGGCCATATTTTCACAAGAGTTTTGGAAATTGATTAAAGAAAGAGAGTAAGTTCACGAAAATAAAATAACCCAAAATCCTCCCAATATACCGGACGCATGAAGAATACCACTTTTCCTTATATTTTAAAGGGGAAATATATAAACACCAAAATAAACCTAATACCATAAAAAATAACCTGAATCAAACCAGAAAAGAAAATAAATAAATAAATTCACGAGCAACATTCGATCTTTATCATTTTTGCTGGAAATTTAAGGCTTGACAGAGATGAAAATTTACTAACAGAAATATATTTTTTCAGAAGATTATCTCAACAAAAATGAGATACGCTTAACAGCAACAAACGTGATTCTAAAACACCTCATTATTAAAACTAACGATTCTAATTTTCTAAAATCCACTGCAAATAACGGAAAAAACGCGCCTGAAACAGACAAAGCTGCAGTCGGGACCGCAAACACTGTCAAAAAAATCATCGTCAACTGACAGATCGCAAAGACAGCCATAGATTTTGTAACAGGCACCATCGTTCCTAAGGCAAATCAGGCAGACTTTCGGTTCAAGTTTTCTGTCACCTAACAGATATCACAAATTCCGCTTCGAGTTTCCGTCGGTTGACAAATATTTCGTAGGGTTCTCTGCCTGTTTCATAATAATAAAACTGTAGTAATGCCGAATGGAGTTCTTGCAGAATTTAAAGGGACAAGGGGCACGTAAGTTGCGTACAAGACAAAGAAGACAGTGGCAGATCTCAGTAAGGGAAGCCAAGAAGAACGGAACAGGGAAGTTGAGCGGTCTTTACGCGTAGGGTCACTGGCCTGCAGTTCTGAGCTGGCATACGCGCAAATCGGTAAATTTAGTAAAACAACTTCTATATTTTAATGTAAAAACAAATTTTTTTCAGTAGTAAGATATGAATGGTTTTAAAATTTTCCTTACTGAAAAAATGGGATCCGACTATCAATGATAAATCTTAGGTTGAATTTAAATAAATGATAATAATTTTTTTATTATGTAGATGGATGTATATTAGAGGGTCACATTTTCCTATGAAGATTTTTTTTATAATATTTATTATATGTAAATGGATGTATATTAGAGGGTCACATTTTCCTATGGAGTTTTTTTTTATAATATTTATTATACAATTTAAATTTAGGTAGCTTTAATAAAAGTCTGACAAATCACTTAAATGTTCCAACCAAGATAACGATAATAAATTTCAAAACATAATCTTTGTTATTTATTATATATTAATTTATATTAAAATTTAAACTAGTTTAATAATATAATAAAATGGATTTTATTTATATTTATTTAAGTTATAAGGTTAATTTGATAATATATATATATATATATATATATATATATATATATATATATATATATATATTTTAATTTTTATATTTTATCGTCATAAATTTTATTAGTATGATTTTGAGTTTTTACTTCAAAGATCCAAGTTTGAAACATAAGAAAGTAATCTCCTTGCACATTAAGAACTATAAAAAAAAACTAATAAATAAATATTGTAAAAGTAAATACATATTATAATTTTTAATTATTTTTATTAATAAAAATATGATCTTAACAATAGAAAGGAAATAAGCAATAGCTTGGCAACTCCTATATTTTAGGATTATGAATTGTTCAAATTAATGTGCAGGTGCTTAAGGTAAAGATAGTAGAGATAGGACAAAAAGATAATAGTGGAGATTAGAATGGTAATAATGAAGATTAAGCAGTGAATCTTGTATTCTATGATTATGAATTGTTCAAATTATTGTGTATATGGGAAGGTGGAGATAGGATAGGTGAAGACCAGGTTGGTGGAGTTATAAGAATTTGCAATAGTCGCTGGAAATGAAAACCTTTAATGTGGTTTGCAGAGGATATGAGGTTAGTGATTTGGTAATTTTTACCTATTTTCTAATTTAGCAGTTAGCTATGTATATCTGGAGGTAATTCTTTGAGACTATGTAATTTAGTTTCTGTTTAATAAAATTTAATCTTTTATATATATATAAATAGATCAATTATATTTTTCAATTTAAAAAAAAACAATGTTTAAATATAAAAAAAAATCCATGCATAATTTTGTACAAATAAAATTTGTTTTAATCTATATATTTATATATAATAAACTAAAAAATAATATAAACAATAATTTATTTTGAAATCAATACTTTTATTTTTTAAAATATAAATATATTTAATTAAAAATAATAATTCACATCCAAATAAAAAATTTAACTTAATCATATATTTATTTTTAAATTAAATAATTTTTTTCCGTTTAATTTAAAAACAGTTGCTTAAATTTAATAGTCAATCCTATTGACTCTCTCCAAATCATTTTGGAGGATGTAAAAAGGCTTCGTCAAAATGGATTGGCATTAAATAACCTGGATATGTTGATTTTCCAAAATGTAAAGAGGCTTCGTCAAAATGAATGTGTATGTATCATATTTTATTAGATAACTTGGATATGTTGATTTTGTATTAAAATTGATAAAGGTCTCCATGCTACAAAACAGACAAATAACTTGGATATTTGTTGACTGATGTCAATGCTTTAGTTGCGGATGTCAATGCTTTAGTCGCGGAAAAGAATATATATATTATATGCATAGATAACATCATTAAATGTTAGATATTATTTTTATAAATTTTAATGTGTTTTTTTTCATAAAACAAAGCTAGCAAATTTGAATCTTTTAGGTTATTGAATTGGTGCAGTGCAAACACTTTACCACTGTCCAAACTATCCATTTCTACCACTGTTCAACCTATTCATTTCTACGTCTTTTAAACGTTGAACCTTTAAAAAAACAAAAAACAAAAAAATTACCAATATTTCTATAAATTATTATATATAAAATCAATGTAATTTAAATGGTTTAATTACAAAAATTTAAATAAAAGATTTAAAATTTATAAATAATCTTGATATAATTTATTTTAGTAATTATGATATATTCTATATGATCTATAATTTTTTTTATTATAAATATAATATTTTTTAAAAATAAAAAATAATAATTAAAGATTATTTTTTAATGCCTTATCCTCGCGAATAAAATTATATATATATAGATATATAAATAAGGAACCTTTTATATATAACATATCCGCAACATGTGAGAGGAGAGATTTGAACCTGAGCCTTTCGATAACTAAAAAGTTTTAAACTACCCACTTACTCTCCAACTCCTCTACATGCGAGTTTTAATTATATATTTTTTAAATATTAAAACAAATTAAAGAATCAATGTAAATATTAAACATTAATTATTATCATAGAGTGGTTCAGGTTTTTTTAGTAACACGTTTACTCGTACACACTGTTATGGTTTAAACAAAGCTCAAATCCAAACTATTAAAGGTGGTGAAGTTTTTTTTTTTTAATATAGTTTTTAACACGAATGAAGTTATATTTTAAGTGAGATATCGTTGTTACTAAGTTTTTTTTTTTTTAATATAGTTTTTAACATGAATGAAGTTATATTTTAAGTGAGATATTGTTGTTACTACATATTATGTTATAGTTTTGAATAAAGTCAAAATCAAACTATTGCAGGTGGTTAAGTTTTTTTTTTTTTAATTGTTTTTAACACTAATGAAATTATACTTTAAGTGAGATATTGTTGGTACATAAAATAATGCTCATGTAGTTATAATAGAATATATATTTTTTATTTAGTCAATGTGAAAAACTTTTATGATCGAGGTGAGGGTTGGGCGTCTCCTTCTCACCATGAGAAGGGGGTGGAGAGTTGAGCTTATCAATAGGGAATTTAATACACCGTCTCACATACACATCCTCACATACAAGTGTTGGGCGTCTCCTTCTCACCATGAGAAGGGGGTGGAGAGTTGAGCTTATCAATAGGGAATTTAATACACCGTCTCACATACACATCCTCACATACAAGGGGGTGGAGAGTTGAGTTTATCAATAGGGAATTTAATACACCGTCTCACATACACATTCTTAGATACACATCACGATTTAAACTTTTGATCTCTCAAATAAGAGCCAAAGCCCAAACTGTTGCGCTATCCCATGGAACAATTTTTTTTGGATTGTGTAAGTGAAAACGTAAAAACTTACACCATACAAAAAGTAAATGTATAATTGAAACACAATAGATGATCAATAAAACAGATCTTTTATTAATCGATAGTTTCAAGGTGTTACAAGAGAATCCCCTTGAGGGATTTCGTTCAGTGATACAATCAATACAATGAAGGGTGTTATCCCCTTTTCATCCAAAAAGGATATTGGTGCAATTTGAAATGTTCTCATGCTAGCAACAATGTTTTGGAGAGCAGGTTTTTAGCGATTGCATCGTGAGAGTTAAATTCATGAGTCTTTCATACCTGATTCTATAACCTGCATGCAATGAAATAGAAGTAGATCAATAACGCATGCGGGTTCCATTGAGGTTAGACACGTATTCAATCAAGAAATGCAAAATGAAGTAAAAAGTGGGTGCATGCATGCAATAACAAAAATCTACGCTACTACAGTATGCATGAAAATGAAATATTTAGTGCTAGTCTGAACATGCAAATAAGAATCTATGCTAAAATGCAAAAAAAATAGTAAAAATTGATCACCTGATCGAGATTGTCTCGAATCGAGATGGTCTTGTCTGCAGACTGTCTCGAGGTGAGACATTCGCGATCGTAAACCTACGACTCTGTGAAACCAGATCTGGGCGATGTAAGATGATGTAGTTTTGTTTTATCGATAAATTGTGAGATGATTTTATAGGTAAATGAGTGAAACCGAGCAATTCGAAGCTACAATATCGATTAGCAAGGATGAAGAAAGTAGCTTCGAAAATCATGCAACAATCTGATAGCATGGATGCAGGCAACAAGAAGGCATGGTAAGGTTTTAACAATACTTTATTGCTTTGAAAAATTGAATTTGGGGTCCTTTGTAGAGGGGCGAACACCTCAATTTATATTCCTCTTGGCATTCAACCAAAAGGGACAAGTGGAAATCAGGGCTGCATGATTGCCTATTTGCTGCAAACTGCAAGTGGTAGGGAAATATTTCGTTGTTTGTAGGTCATCTAGCACCAGTGAAAAATTAGCCACCGCATTGATAGGTAGTTTACTGCCTATTTTATTTTTTATTTTTGTGCGCGTATGACCATCTCGGGTCAAGACGGTCCCGACTCTGAGATCGTCTTGGGTCGAGATGATCATGTTTTGAGATCATCTTGGGTCGAGACAATCATGCTTTCCATGGGGGAAGAGTACTTTTTGTTGGTAAAAGACATTGAATTAGCCTTGAGGCTACCCAAGATGGGTTGTTAGTGTTAGAAGGAGATCTCTTTGGAAGTCTCCTTGTGATGATGCATTTTAGGTGTCTATAGTAAGAAACCCTTACGGCCAATGCTTAGGGATGAGCATTCTCATCCTAGCCATGATCCCTTGTAAGACGAGAACTAAGCTTATCAATAGAGGATTAACACACCTCCACACACACGTCTTGATTTGAACCTTAGACCTCCCAAAGAAGAGCCAAAGCCCGAACCATTGCGTTATATCCCATACTAATAGAATGGTATTGTTACAAAAGAGGAACATGTTAATAATATATATATTATGTGTTGTCAAAGAGATCTTGGTTCAATGGATAAGACGTAGCATGATGCAACTCATACCAAAGTTCAAATTTTGGCGATATTGAATAGTTTATATAACTTATTAGGATGTAAAAGAGAAAGGACAACCCTTTTAAAACCCTACTTTTCAAATCATTATAATATAATATATTATATTATTATATATATATATATATATATATATATATATATATATATATATATATATATATATAAATCGTATAACTTAATGTATAGATTATTCAACTTCTAAGAGGAGATCTAAGTTAAAACCTTACAAAGACTTTTGTGTTTAATTAGATATATGTGTATATACAAAAGTTATTTAAAGGAGATCTAAGTTTAAACCTTATCAAGCCTTTCGTGTATAATTAGATATTTGTATATATAATAGTTAAGTCATTGAAATATTTTTATATGGTGATATTTCAATAAGGAGAGGGTTCGTTTTGATCTCATATAATCCATTAAAAAACATGTTATATAGCAAGTAGTTTCACATTGTAAATTGGGTTCCAATCTCATGGATTAACCCTCAAGAACAATCATGTGGCATAAGCTCAATTAATTAAATACTTCAAACATTTAACCCTCAAGAGCAATTATATGATATGAGCTCAATTAATTAAATACTTCAAACTTTCAAAGAAAGGAAAAGACCTAAGTTTGAATTTTGCTAAGTAATATATGTATAATTTTCAAGTTGTTGTAATAGAATATTATTTGGTCACAATGTAATACATTAAGTCTTGTTTCAATCTTATATAACCAGTTAAAAAATAATATGATATTTTTTTTATTGAGGTTAGTGTGAGAAACCCCTACGATCGATGCTTAGGGTTGGGCATCCCCATCCCAACCATGACCTCTCATAAGGATGAGAGTTGAACTTATTAATAGGGTCCAAACACACAACCATACACACACCCACCCCCTCACACACTTGCCCACGCTGCGGTTTGAGCCATGGACTTCACAAAGAAAAGTCAAAGCTTGCACCATTACATTGTTTTTTTGTATATATTATATGATTAATCCCCCAAAATTTAATTATTGAAGTTTAATATATAAATATGGCCTTCTTTTGAATTTGAACTTTAAACCTTTTATTTTAAGTTCAAAATCTACTCAAGTTGTCAATATCATATATTTATACTTTAATTAATTATTATGTTTTTATTTGGGAGCGCATGCAAGCCAAGAGCAAGTAAGAAGTGTGAGCAAGAAGCAAGAAGCATGAGTAGGAAGGAGAAAGCAAAGTATAATCAAGAAGCAAGTGCCACTTTTTCTTGTTCTAGATCTTAGGAGAAACTCAAAACTAAAGGATTTATGTGAAGAAAATCTAGGTAACATGGTAAGAAATTCATTTTTGAAAGTCCTTATTAAAAGTAAAAATGTCCTACTTGGAAGTAAGGATACCTTAGTTGGAAGTATGGATTCCCTAATGAGCAATAAGAGGAAAACAAAACCTATGACAAACCCTATCCAAGTAGCATATATTGCACTAGAAGTGATTATCAAGGAGGAGATGATTGTGCATGATATAATGGTTCTTAAAGCCATAGGGTTAATACGTAAATTCTATGGATATTGGCTAGGTATTTTTTAGATTCAAAATTGGATCGAGTGGAAGTAGGGATTGAATTCAAATTACTCCATGAATTTTCTTTTGAAATTATTTTTCCTCGTTATATTTTTTAGTTCATAAATAAAGGATAAAATAATTGATGGAGGTCCTTGGTTTAGGGGTAAATATGTATTATATATAAGATCATGGAGTGAGAATTTTTTTTTAGAGACAAAGAATATTAAAAGGATTCTAGTATGGATTAGGTTTTTTGGACTTCCTTATCAACTCATCAATAAGAAGGTTTTGAAGAATGTTGGCAATACTCTAGGTGAGTTCATCTAAGAGAGATCAACTACTAAGGAGAGAATACATGTTGTATACACTCAAATATGTGTTGCCATGGATATTTCAAAACCTTTACCATAGTCTATTAGGATTAAATATAAATCAAGAGGATGGGATAAACAAGTAGATTATGAAAGCATTGCATTCCATTGTCGTAAATGTCATAAAATCGAACACATGACAAGAGATTTCAAAGTGAAAATGGTGGAGAAAGAGAGAAAATTTTGGGCAATAAAAATATGAAAGTGTTAATGAGGTTGTTCCTTGCATTTTAGATTCTTTAGGGCAACACAAATATTTAGAAGATAAGTTTTATTATGAACAATACATAAAACTAGACGATATTGATTAAGATGAGAGTGTTGGTTGGAATGGTAAAAGGAGAAGAAGAACATTAGAGCATGGATAAAGAGAAAAAGAAACTCAAAGGGATATAAATTTGGGAAGCCAAATAAAAGTATTATGTATTAAAAAGAAGTGGGGCCAAGTCCACTAATTAAAATAAAAAGTGTTGTTGATAAAAATGATATCATGGAATATTAGGGGGTATGAATA
This sequence comes from Wollemia nobilis, assembly GCA_028583015.1. Lineage (NCBI taxonomy): Eukaryota > Viridiplantae > Streptophyta > Pinopsida > Araucariales > Araucariaceae > Wollemia > Wollemia nobilis. Next base: position 5,645,020 of record JAQPPZ010002068.1, read on the forward strand.
AGATCCTTAAAAAAGAGTTATTAAGGAATTAATAGGTTGTTATAGTCTTGAGTTTATTTTAATACAAGAAACAAAATTATGTAATGAGGAATGTAATGATGCTTTTAAAAAGATCTAGAATATGAGTGATTGTCTAGTAGTTTCTTCTATAGAATCTTCAAACATTGCAACAACATGGAACAAATGCAAATGAGATGAGCAATTATTAAAAGTAAAAAGTAATTGGTTTGTTGGACTATTTTGCAGGAAAGAGGAAAACATCAAATTTGGGGTTATAAATGTATATGCGCTGACTATAGTTACTCCTCGTGAAAGATGTTGGAAGGACCTTAGCACATTTTTGTCAAATACAATGATGATTCATTGTGAGCAATGGATTCTTGGGGGATATTTCAATATTGTTCTATCTCATTTGGAAAATAAAGGTGGCATTCCATTATGGTTTAAATTAATACAAGACTTTGCTTCATTTTTTGATTCAAATGACCTTTGGGATGTTAGTCCTTCAAGTATTCAATATACATGGAATAATAGGCGCATTGAGAAAAATTATATAGCTTAAAGATTTGATAGATTCTTGTTATCCAATAAATGGTTGCAAACAAAGTATACAATCTCTTCAAATATTTTATTACGAGCACGATCAGTTCACAAACCCATTCTTTTAACTTGTAATTTACCCAACAATAGTCATCCAAATCTATTGTACTTACATTCTATGTGGCTCCAAGACCCTAATTCTTCCAAATGGTTATGTTATGATGGGATGAACCAAAATTTAAAGGTTCATATATGTACATGTTTTTTTAAAAGATGAAATATTAAAAGGAGAAAATGAAGATTCTATTGAAGATCTCTACCTTCAATGGTCCAACCCATTTTTGTTTTCCCAAATCAAAACCACTTGGTCATTCATTCTTCCCCATTGCCTTTGGCAATTGTGGTTAGAAAGAAACAACAAAATATTTAACAATATTTCCAAAAAATCATCAAGCTATTACTGCCAGAGTTTTGTTGTTTAGTGTTGAGAATGCCAATATTACCACTTTCTCAGACCGTCCCAAGTCTGACTTCGAGTCTAAAATTTCTTCAAAACTTAATATCCTCATTGATCCACAATCCAGAGATATCCCTTTGAGTAGAGATAGTGTTGTTTGGGAATCACCACCGGTTGGATGGTCTAAGATTAATTTTGATGGAGCCTCAAAAGGTAACCCTAGGAGTGCCAGCATAGGAGGTCTCATTAGATATGAACACGACAAAATTCAACTTGCTTATGGTGAATTCATAGGAATCCAATCCAATAATGTGGCTAAAGCTTGGGTAATGTTGTAGGGGATTAAGGCTACCCGTGACCTCAACATTAAAAATATGGTGATTGAGGGGATTCCCTCAACACCATAAATATCTTGAAGAATAACACCAACCCCTCGTGGAGTGTTGCCAATATGATAGAAGAGGTAATATTGTATGTTTGTGATTTTCCCAATGTTTCTAATCAAAAGGTTTATTGTGAAGCTACCTAGCTAGCTGACATCATGGCCAACTTGGGCCAAAGGACTGAACCTTTGAAGATATGGGTGGAAGATTTTCCCCAATGTTTTATGGATAAATGTATCTTAAATGCTCTGATTTCATTTGTGTAAAGTCGTCTGTCTTGGTGTCAGTTGTGGGTCTGGGTTTTCTATGTTGATCCTTGGCCACGTCTATGCTAATTCTTGCTGGGAAGGTTATTCACAAACTGAAGTAGCCAAAGGTGGATATGTGGTCTCCAACCATTACCAAGGTGATCAAGGACCTTCAGGATGACCTTGGAGCCCAGATTACTGATGAGTAATGTGTAACTCATCCTCCCTGGTGTTGGTGGTTTGCTTCGGTCTCGAGTTATTTTAAATTTGTTTGGGATGATCCCATTTTGTTTTAGACTTGCTAGTTTTTTTGCGTCAGGCTGGTTCATGTGTAGCCTCCCTTATCTTATACCTCGGTGTAGGATTTTGTTGTGGGTTTGTCTTCTTCTCTTTGTTCAAGGTTTGGGGACCTTTCAACACCCAGTCTTATCAATAAAAAAAAAGAATGCCAAATATTTTTGTAACATTTTTAAGAAAAGGAAGAAATTGAACCCAAGCTCAAAAACTTACAAGAGATAGTAGAAACTAATGGAATGGATTAGGATTCTTATGTGAAAGAAAAACAATTACTTTTTTATTATCATAATGCATTAAAAAAGGAGTCATATTGGTTTCAAAAATCTAGGGAGAAATGGCTCAAGGAAGGAAATAGATATTAAAAATAAATCATGGTAAAGCAAAAATAATTTTTTCTTTTCATCACATCAAAAATATTTTAACGATATAGGGAAGCAATATTGAGGATGAAGAATATATAAGAAAAAAATCAACTAATTAATTTAAAATTATTTTGTTAAATACTGGGCAAGATAAAGAGGTACAAGATAATTTTTTATAAAATATTCCATCAATTATCACACAGGAACAAAAAAAAAGCTTGATGAAGAAGATATTTATGGAGGAGCTACATGAATCAATGCTCTCTCTATCCTAACAAGGCACTTGGCCCTAATGGATTTCTTACAATTGTTTTTCAAATTTTATGGGATTTATTGAAGAGTGATCTATTAGTTGGGGTTGAAGAGTCATGAAAAAGAAAGGATTTAATAAGTGAGATCAATGACATTTTTATTGCATTGGTTGTCAAAAGGTAAGACAATATTTTGATAATTTTCATCCAATAAGTCTTTATAATATGATTTAGAAGATAATTTCAAAAATTATGGTAAATTGGTTGAAAGGTATTCTAGATTGTGTTATCTCGGAGGAACAAGGTGGTTTTGTTCATGGTAAACAAATTCTTGATGGTATAATCATTGCATAGGAGGTCATACATTATATTTATTTCATGACAAAACCAAGTATGCTTATAAAATTAGATATAAACAAAGCATATGATAGGGTTTCTTGGAATTTTGTATGATATTCTCAAAAAGGTTGTTTTTGATTATAATTGATGTGAAAGGATTAATTGTTGTCATACCATTGTAAAATGTTGTATTTGATCAATAGTTCTCCTATTAGTTCTTTAAGTAATCTTGTGGACTTTGTCAAGGTGATCTACTATCTCCTTATCTATTCATTATTCTTACAAATGCATTAGGGAGAGCTTTCTCAAAGGTAAAAATGGAAGGAAAAATCAAAGTATTCAAGTTGCAAAAAATTATCCCTTTGAATCTCATCTCGATTTTGTTGATGATAATTTTCTTTTGGGTCATCCCTCAGTCAGTGATCTTATGGAGTTCAAATCAATATTCTCATGTTATGAGAACACTACTGGATAGTTGGTTAATACTACAAAATCCAATATTTTTTAATTAACACTGCCCTAGAGTTAAAACAAATTATTATAAATATTTAAGGGTTTAAAATTGAAAATTTTCCATCAACCTACTTGGGTATTCCTTTGTCTCATAAAGGAAATAAAAAGGATCTTTTATCTCCTATTTGAATGGAATGAAAGCTTATTTGACAAGTTGGAAAGGTAAATTATTAACCATAGCATAAAGGCTACAACTCATAAAGAATACATTGTAATCCATCCCAGTTTATATGATGTTACTTTTAAGATTTTTAGTAGGTATAATATTAAAAATTGATAAAATTCATAGACTTTTTTTAAAAGGGTTGTGAGAAAAACTCTAGGTTTTCTCTTTGTAAGTAGGATAGGGTTTGCAAAGGAAAGAATATTGGAGAAGCATGCTTGCAAAATTGCAGACTTATGAGTTTGGCATTAGGGGTAAAGCTTGGATGGAGATTATTCAAAAATCAAAGAAAGAATTTGATAAAAATATTACTTCAAAAACATATAAGTTCTCTTAATGCAATGAAATTATTTAGGAAATGAATCCCACCCAAAGGATTGTCAACATGGAACTTCATACCAGATATTTTACAATTGATAAAGAAACATATTAGATGGTTAGTCAATTAGGAGAATTATATAAAATTTTTGTGTAATGCTTGGTTGAAGTTTTATCCCCTTATATCTGATTCAAAATGGTAACCCTTGGCTCAAGCATGTCTAACTTGTAAAATTTCAAAGGTCAAAAACTATAATAATATTAGGAATAACTCTAGAATTCTTCTGCTAGGTCTCTGTTTAGGAATGCACTCTTGACATCCATTTGATGTACCTTCCAACCAAACTGTGCTGCCATTGCAAAAATAATATGAATGGTCTTAATATTGGTTGTAGGTGCAAATGTTTCTTCATAGTCAATGCCTTCCTCCTGTGCATACCCTTTTGCAACTAAACAAGCCTTGTGCTTATCGAGTGTTCCATCAGCTTTATACTTTGTTTTAAACACCCATTTGCATCTTATGGCCTTCTTCCCTAGTGGAAGATCAACTAGCTCCCATGTGTCATTCTTCATCAATGAATTATAATCAACCTCCATGGTTGACTTACAATGTGGCAGCTCAAGAACTTCATGAATCTTTTCAAGTTTAGGGCTATTCACCATGGTGCTCATCAATGCCAAATTCACTTCCTCATGAGCCATGCTCTGTGGGTCTGTGTTCTTGGTTTGGAGGTAGAATTATCAGGTGGAGCACTCAAATGGTAATCATGTAGTGTATTTTTATAACATAATGGTCGAATCAAATGATTTTGAGGTAAACTCGCAACAAAAGTAGCTCCTCTACTATTACCTCATCATCATGGATGATTCTTGGACCACTATCAGGATCAAATGGTGTTGTAGGTGGACTAGTGGGAGATTCACTAGTTTCATAAAATATGACATATCTACTAACATAAATCTTTTGAGTAGTGGGATCCATGAGCCTATAGCCTTTAGATTCACTACTATACCCAAGAAGAATACACATCAAGGACTTCTCTTCAATTTTCTTTCGTTTCTCTTTGGGAATGTGCATGTAGGCAGTAAAACCAAACACTCGAAGATGAGAGATGGATGGTTTCTCTCCTAACCATGCTTCTTGAGGAGTCATTCCCTGAAGATCCTTTGTAGGTGCTCTGTTTAGAAAATATGCTATAGTGTTTATTGTCTCAGTCCAAAATGCTAGACTCAATTGTGCATCTTTCAGCATACTTCTTACCATTTCCATGATGGTATGATTGCACCTTTCAGAAAATCCATTTTGTTGTGGCATGTATGATGTGGTCAACTACCACCGAATCCCATTCTCCTTTAGGAATACAAAAATTCTTTTGATGTGTACTCTCCCTGTTGATTTGAGTGGCATACATGAATATAATAGCCAGTGGCATTCTCCACAAGATTTTTGAACTCCTTGGAATACTAAAAGGTTTCATCCTTCGATCTCAAGCAATACACCCATATTTTTCTAGAGTAGTCATCAAAAAATAGCATGAAATATTAGAATCACATCAAGAGGTCCTCTAGCAGGAAATAGCCTCTAGGGGTCCGCACATATCAGTTTGAATCACATCAAGAGGTCCTTTAGCACGATGTGTACTAGCCTCAAACATAATTCTATGTTATTTGCCTTCTATGCAAGTAGAATAAATATTAGAAGGAAGAGCAAGGGATGGAAGACCATGTACCAAATATTTCTTTTTTAAGGTAATCAAGTAGTGGGGATTCATGTATCCATATTATCGGTGCCAAAGGGTAGTGACATTGATAACATGAACAATGAGCACCTGATTATTAGAAGCCACACAATCAAGCAGGAACATCTTCTCAACTCCTGATGCTATAGCGACGATGTGAGAATCTCTGGCTTTATATTGAATGAGATAACATTTTTCTCCATCCACAATATCAAATTCCATGCGCAAATTGTTATCCAATAGTTGGTTGACAGATAAAAGGTTCTTCGTGAGTCCTGGCACATATAAGACCTTTGTTATCTGACAATGATGCTTTCCAATCCAAATTTTTATATCTCCTATTCCTTCAATGTCATAGGGTGTGTCATCCCCCAAATTTTCTTGACCTGGATATGACTTCTTATCCAACGAGACAAACCAATCCTTCTAGCCAGTCATGTGTTTGGAAGCACTTGAATCAACATACCAAGTGGTAGCGGTGGATTGTTGCTCCTGATGAGTAAAAGCAAAATCCTCAGTCTCTTCCTCATATTTAGTATTGGAAATATTTCCTTGTTGCTATATTTGTGGTCTTCGTTGATTCCACTCCCCCTTGTTCTTAGGAGGTGGTCCTCTTTGCTTAGTATTCTTGTTACTCGAATCTCCATGAGTAAAAGAATTGTACCAATATTCATGCAAGTCATGTCCCTTATTACCACAAATCAAACAAATTTTCAACGACTTGTTGGAATTTTGTTTGCCTTATATTTTTGGTGGAACAACTTCTTGCCCTTCTGATTCATCATCATGCCATGCTCTTCTTAATTTGAGTTCTTATAGAATGCTTCTTCTTATTGCAATAGATTTACTAACTCTTCAAAATTTGGCTTTTGCTTCAGGATGTTCAAGGATGTCACAAAGGTGCAATACGACTTCGGTAACGCTCTCAGGACAATAGGTACAAGGAGCTTATCTTCCACAGTTTCTCCTAGTGCTTGCAGGGAGACACAGAGCATCACAACTTGGTGAAGAAATAACTTCAAATTCTCATCACCTTTCAACCTCAGAGTGTGTAACTATCCTTGAAGATGCAAAATTTGATTTTGATTCTTTGAATCATATACTTGTTGCAATTTCATCCATACAATAGTGGAAGTCTTAACATCTCAAACATGAGGTTGGACATCACCTAAGATACCAAGTAGAAGGATCATACGAGCCTTGCGGTTTTGTTGATCAAATGCCTCCTGATATTTGTTGGCTGTCGATGGACATTGCAGTATCTAGCCAATCTAGAGTAGAAAATAAACACAATCTCCTATAAGCCTTCGAATTCAAGAATGACTTGAATCTTTATTTTCTAGGCCACATAATTGTCACCTTTGAGGACTTGAGAATCGAAAAGCAAAATTTTGGGAGCATTCGATTGTGCTATTGCACGTGGGCAATATATATATTATATGCACCTTCACCTTCCTTTTTTATATATTAATTAGATTTATAAATATTAAATTTATAAATTTACAAATATTAAATATATAGTTACTGATAACTTGATATATTTAATATAAAGTTACTTTATTTTGGTAAAGTTATTGATTAACTTTATAAATTCCTCTATGTCAGTAACTTTATAAATTTATAAATATTTCAAATGATCTTCCTCGCTCGGGCCATTGGGAAAGGTTTGTACCCTTCGTGCGCTCACAATTCTGATCTGATGGTGATCAAACGAAGGCGACGTTGGGTATAGGAGCGGTAGTTGTACTCCTACATACCTTCACTTTGCTTTTGAAGAGCCTACATAAGGCAACCAATGAACAAATGCAAATTTTGATGTGTGTGATTCACAAGAAGCACTCGGGTTACAACACCCTCAAGTTGATTATCAAGATTGAGATAGGCCTGGTCATGTAGTGCTATTTACTGGATCACATCAAGAAGTGTGAGAATTCCTCTGATTGGAGAATGACATCACAGTATCTAGCAAATCTAGAGTAGAAAATAAACACCAAATTGGGTGGCAGCAACACGACGTTTCTCCACAGCCCGTTTCAACAGTTTTGTAGGAGACCGAAACTACCTGGCCCTGTTGAATCACATTCAATTCTAGGCAACCATTTATCTCCCAGAGAACTACTTTATGCCCCACGTTTTGGGATTTTCCATGGTAGACAAAGTTTGGAGAGTCATTTTAATCATTATTGGCAGCTATTGTTATGAGAGAGGCTCTCCACCCGTTGGACGTTTGTTTTTCTTCTTTTAGTTTAAAAGCACTACTAAAAAATTTGCTTTCTTCATCTCGCACCGTCGTTGGGTCTGATGGATTTAAACAAAAAAGAAACCAAATATCCTTGGAGGTAAATTGACTTTGTTAAACCGTTGTGTCACTGGCTGGTCTTAAATGTCAATTGGTTGGGCTAAAAAAAAATTGTTTTGGGTATTGGATGCACCAATCCTCATACGTCTAATGGCAAACAAGGAATATTATCTTTTCTACCCCGGTGCTCTGATACCATATCAGATATGAATGTAAAATAAAGCACATTTATTTCATTATGTCAGTATGAATATTAATACAATGAATCTGGGTAGTTCGAAGGGACGTACCTTTACATTAATGAACTATCGTACCCTTACACTAATTAACTAATGTATTATTCTAACATTATGTAGGTTTTGAATATAATATTCCCTACTTCTTTTCTATATTGGTCGATTGTCCTTCCCTTCTTTAAAATAGGTTATTTGATCAATGCTAACCTTCTATATTGACTACACTATTAGACAAATGTACCTCTATATCTCTATTAGATTAGCTTCTTATGTTGGTCGAATGAGCCTTTGCTATTTCAAATTCTTATGCTAGTCAAATAGCTCTTTGTTATATCAACTTCTTACACTAGTTGAATGAAACTCTATTATATTGACTTCTTATGCTAGCCAAATGACTTTGTTATATCAGCTTCTTCTTATGTGTTATCTTCTTATATTGGCCAAATTAATGGTCTATCCTTCTATTGTAATATCTTGGGTCTCTTTTTCTCTATATTAGACCATTTTCTTATATGATGGCCTCTTTGACCCTATCTCTCCTATATTGGCCTTTGGGATCTTTTCTCTATAATGGTCTCTTGGACCTCTCTTCTATAATGGCCTCTTAGGCTTCTCTTCTATATTAGCCTCTTGGGCTTCTCTTCTATAATGACCTCCTTTGGGTTTCTCTGCTATATTGACCTCTTGGGCCTCTCTACTCCTCTATTACAAAAATATCTACCTTGGAGAACCTACTTCAAAAAATGATCCATGACCAATATTGAAATGATATATGGATATATTCAGTCAACCTAGTTCTTTAATGGATTCTTTGTTCTATTCTTTATTTTTATTTGCTTTCTCCTATTCTCTTTACTTTTTTCTCTCTTATATCGTAGGAAGCTTTGAATGCTTCTCAATCCACTGTAACTTTAATTATTCTATTGCTTCTATTCTCTACTATTCTTTGCTCACTTATTTTTTGCTCTACTTATTCTCTACAATCTACAATCTTCAATATTAGGATGTCTCTAACCTTGAATGGCCAACATTATTCTGAGTTGGTTTTGCCTCACTCTTCAATCTCAATTTCCAACTTTTCTCTAAGTTGGCTTCCTTTATCAATGTCCAACTTTTATCCTAAGTTGATCCTCTTCTTTAGTGTAGTCGAGTCCTAGTCTTCATTGGTTTTCCTTCAACCTTAGCCTATTAATCATAGTGACTAAATCCTAGTCCCCTCAATTTCTACTCAATAAGACCTTTAAAAATGAGAGTCCAAGTCTGAACTACCTTCAAAGTGGACAACTCTAAATTAACTTTATCAAGAGTGGACAGTTAAATAATAAAGGTGGCTAATAAATAACTCTATCAAACTGCATAGAGTTACGTGGTAGCTCTGATACCACTATAGGCTTTTTAAGCCTTACTACCACAAAATATCATAGGATATTACACAGGTCCCAATATAAAATAGCCATAATATTAAAGGTCAAAATATAATCTTATAATGAGTAGAAATATATGAGCAAATTAATATGTATATCAGGCCTATATAATAAATCAAATAACATTCATTTATATATTGAAATATAACTAAAATAAAGCTTAGAAATATTATCAACTAAAATGGATATCTTATAAGGAATCATGATAGCCATTTTTTAAAAACAAATCACCACTACAAACAATAATCATTACCATGTCCATATGCAGATAAACTTGAAAGTAATCCATGGAGACAAATTCCCAAGGCTTGGATGACACTAACAATAGTGTATATAGTCCCTATTTATTATCGGTTGGTTTGAAAATAACATAATGGATATAAGCTTTTGAAGCTATAAACTTAAAGGAAATGCAACCACAAGTTTTGAACTAAGCATGCAATGTTATAAATATGATAATGACTAACTAATAAGCATGCGAGTAGCATGAGAAACTTATGAAATGACCCATGAAATAGTCATTAATGAAATATCATGAAAATTGGAACTTGATACAAAACGTCCATTCTATGAGCAATGCATGCTTCATATGTAATTACAATGCTAAGTCACAAACATATACTAGTATATGACTCTTAACTTTCCTACCCTAAGGACACATGTGCATTATGCATGATAGAAACTTGTGCACATGCACACCTAAATAAGGAAACTTGTTATTCCTATTCTAAAGGACTCATGTACACGTGGACAACATGCATATTTACATCATTGCACATTATAATATACTTGTACATTTATTCTTTTGCATAAAGTAAATACTTAAATCCTAATCTAAACATGTACCCATGGTGGTACATTGACATGTATCAAATCATGTAATATTCTCTAACCTGCATTACATTATTTGGTTACTGAAGACTTTAATCTTCAATATGGATCTTCATATTTGTTTTCATTATTCAAGTGACCTTGGATTTGATCTTCTGCTTGAGCTTCATATTTTTGCTTGACTCTGTATTCTAAATTTGGTATTGTTACTATTTTCCTTCTAATTATATTGTTGAAGAAGTTCATACCTTTCCTATGCCCATATTTGTACCTTGAGAAATATATTTGAGAAAATCCATTAATGAAGTTTCGTGTCATTATGTATATCCATTCAAAGAAATGATTTTCTTTATACCAACAATGTCTTTGAGAATGATTGGTTCCTCCACAAATTTTACAACTATGGAGATTCCAACATCTCTCTATCTTATGCCCATATCTACTACAATGACTACATCTATTTTCTATTACCAAATCCCTTTGACCATTTTGTCCTTCATAGCAATTGTTCCTATCAATATCTATTATTGATTTGATGTTACTATTTTTTGGTACAAACCCAGTTCCTTCCTTATTGCTGCTAGTATGTGTTGTATATTCAAGACCTTCATACTTTCATCTGATTCCTAGTGCAATTGGTTCTTTCATTTCTTATTCATATTTTTCTAAACATGTATCTTTATATCTCATCAGCTTTGAACCAAGTCTGTTAGTATGCTTCTCAAAATGATCAATACAATAATTAGAATGATTAATATAATTTTGTGCATCATTATCTCTATCATCATTTGTATCTATGTTTTCATCAATTATAATAGCATAAGCATTTTTTGAACAATCATGAACTGTATTCAAATCACTTGTATCGTATATAGCATCAATATTTGTAACAGGTTCTTCTATCTTTGTCATGGATTCTAAATTACTAGTGGTATTGCTTGAATTACAATATTCCCTTTCATTTTGACAAGAATCATGATTTGCATCTTTTAATTTTTGAAGAAGATCACTAGTATCACAACATGCATCAATTATCAATGGTTTTGATTTGATAGTATTGCAATATGAATCTACCATCATAGGTCTTAATTTATTTGTATTAAGAAGCATCTTTTATTACCGATTTGTTCTCTACCTATTCAATATTTTCTTGTTTTCTCATCTTAAAAACATTACGAGTGATAATTACTTTGTAGATTATTTTCCATAGATTGATAGGTATAGTAACAAAATTTTCATTGCAATCATTAGTACTATTAAGAATACTTTGCATGCATTTTTGAAGTATTGAAAAATCCTCTTTTTTTGCTTCACTAGTAATATCATCAAGCCTACTGTTCAAGGTATTTGTTTCATCAATAAACTTGCTCTTCAAATCTTTAATCATGTTTTCTTGTCTTCTATTCTTGTATTTTAGAACTTCATTAGAAAGTAATGTCATATATATCAGATCTCCTATAACACTAGGTAATATAAAACTATTTTTAGAATTTTTATGTCTCATCAAGCCTTCCATTCAGATAATTGCTAAGTGCTAAGAAATTTTCATTTTTGATTTCTTTTAACATTGATTGTAAGACACTCTTTTCTCTTATTGATGAATCCTTTTTAGTATCTTCTATCAGATGTTGTGAATGACATTTTAATCTTTCCAATATTTCTAAAATTTCCTGAATGTCTAATTGTTTTCCTTGGACTTCTTGAATGTATATTTGTTCTTCTTGAGAACATAAGTTTCCCATTTCAATTATCTTCAACTCATGTATTTCTGTTTCTAGTTTTTGATCACCTATTTTATTTTTCATTAGCTTTTTCTTTGCCATGTTCCTTTGATGCCTTATATCTCCCTAGTTTAGAGTATATGATTATATACTACCTTTCAAATCTCTAGGTAGTATACCTTTTAACTCCCAAGTAATTTAGTAAAAGATCAAGTTTGATAAGATCTTTTTAATTCTTCAAGTTTTGTAAAGAACTTGGATCTACCAAATGATTTTGAGTGCAATATTTTTTTTTTGTTAGATTAAAAGTGGGTTTTTGTCAAGGATCCCAAAACCTGATTACAATGGAACAAATTGCATCAAAGTACATCAGATTAAATCAAGGCAAGGACAACCAAAAGGAACAAATAAGGAGCATGCAATAGGACCAAAAAGGAAGGTGCCATCCTTTGCACCAGAGGAAGGCACTTTCCTTTGCGCCAGAGGAAAATGTCTTCCATTGTGCCAAAGGAAAAACGGGCAGGAAGGGAAGGCCCACCAGAAACCAAATTTGAATCAAAAGGCACCAAACAAGATTTTGAAGCTCACAAAGGGCGAGAGAAAGTGCTAGACCACCCCAACCACTAAATGATAATTTGAACCTTTCCCAAAGGTGGGAAAAGAAACAAAGCCATAAATTTAAAAATTGAAACAACCCAAGGGCGGGAAAACCAGAAACCACCCTTGGAAAACAAAGAACTGAAGGAAAACAAGCATCCCACGTAGGGGAGCCCTAGAAGAAACATAGAAGGAACAAAATCCTGTAAAATGGAACTATAGTGGTTCAGCAGCAAAGGAACACCCCAGGCCACAGGGTCCTTTAGCAAAAAAGGAAGCCTTCGAGAACACCTACCCAACAAAGGAAGCAGTAGCAGCAAAACAACACTTCTGAAGGAAAGGACAAGAAAGTGCCACAAGAATTCAAGAGAAAGGAGTCCCGAAGATGCATGACTGTAGGTGTTAAAGCACAAAATAGAAAACAACAACCATGCATCCTAGACAACCTTCAACAACTTTAGGGCCACAGAAGAGGAAGTCCCACAAGGAATCAGTGACAAGAAAAATAGAGGCCCCTGCCAGCCACAAAAGGAACTAAAATCCTATAGGAACCACCACCTCAAACCCAAAGAGCAGAGTCATAGTAGAAAGCACATGGGAAACCCTCAAAACCCAAAAATATGTTGTGCAAAACTGCTCATGAAGCCAGAATTCCTTAGACCCGCCAAAAGTAGCTTCAAGGAAACAAGGAGGAGAACCTGCAAGGATTCAACAACAAAAAGACCAGAGGCTGCAAAGCCACGAAAGAAACTAAAATCCTACAAGACCCACCACCTCGAATCCAAAGAGCAGAGTCACAGTATCAAGCACGTGGTCCCTCCTCTGACCAAAAGGATGCTGTGCAAAACTACTCAAGAAGCCAGAATTCCTCAGACCTAGCCATTCACCACTGAAGATCCTCAACGAGCAGATGTCAAGAAGACTTCCAAAAACAACCTGAGAAAACCCAGGAAGAGTCCCAGGAAAAAAATCCTAACCCCAACCCAGAACCCAGACACCAAAGAAAAAGGTAGGATAGTGGAGCAAAGGTGGAACACAGGTTTTCCCACCATAGGGCACGAAAAGGGGCAGAACAATGGAACAATGATCTCCCCCCCAAAAGGATATCGTCTGCAACACCTTCCAACCAAAAAGGATGGGAAAAGGAGGTGCCAGGGAAACTAGAAAAGGATCAGGGACCTGGGACAGGGCCGAGGAAGGGATGCAGGAAAGTGGAACAAGACTTCCATAGGAAGTCACCTGCAGAGCCCCTCCCCCAAAAACTATTTTGAGTGCAATATGATTTGGTAGTATGTTTAGCTTTCTTAGATTTCTTGAGTTGAATTCCTTTTATCTTCCTAATGCTCAACTTCTCAACTTTAATTTTCACCTTATTTCTCCCTATGAATTAGTAAATAGAAAGCTAAAAATAATTTGATAATGCACCTTCAAGTTTTGATAAGGTTCTTTGTTTTGTAGACCTTTTAGTTGGATTTCTAATGTCTCAAAAATTAGAGCAAATAAAATACAATTTTCCAACTTTATATAATAAACCTCTTCAATGCTTAATAGAATAATATCTATGTTTTTCTCCCTTCAATTCTCAAAAATATATTTTTTAAATTTCAATGATTTAAATTATGGTGTAGTATTCCTTATGTCTCCCTAATAAAAAATAATAATAATATTTTAATTATCCAAAGTAAAAACCCTTATATATCCTAGTTTGATTATTTGCAAATATTATAATGTTAGAATTTCACTCGAAAAAGCTCTTAATAAAAGTCTCCTTTTAATTTCCGTTCTAAAACTTTAATAATATATCTAAGGTTTTAGCTCCGTAACCTTAGAGATTAAATAATATTATTCCTCCTTATTCCTCCTTAACAATTTTATAATTCTATAGTATTCACTTTAATATAAAAAATTATACTTAGTGGGCTGTTTGAATTCATTGGTGCCTTCACTTTTATTTTTTCCTTTAATGTCATGATGCAAATCTAGTAGCATATTCCATGATTAAAATTTCATTCCAATTAATACCTCCTTTAATGTGATGATGCAAATCTAGTGGCATATTTCATGAGTAAAATTTCATTCCAGTTAATACCTCTCTCAAACCCAAAATAATGTGAGTATTCCACTTAATAACTAATGATACAAATATAATAACATATTCCATAATTAAAATTTCATTCCAATTAATACTAATTGCCCCTCGTGACAGCAAAATGGCACAAAAAACGGCGGTCAAAAAATCCAACTTTTGCAGTGCTCCTCCTGACAGGTAACGGCTAATATGAGGTTCTACTTTCAGATGCCCTTCGACCACTGCCTGTCTTTCAAAGGCGTTTCACTGTCTTTAAAAATGTTCACAGACACGTTTCTCTATCTCAAAAATGGCACTGTCATTATTATTGACATTATCCCACTTCTGATATAAGCACTATGCTATTAGAAAATGTTTATAAACTATGCACTATGTCATGTTTTCACCTTTAATCATCTGACGAATTTTTGCATAGACTAAACGACTGCAATTTGTATGAACAAAACCCTAGAAAATCAAATACTTCCACTTGCTGTGTATTGTAATGTATTATTATATGGTGGCTAGAATGCTTGACCTTTTTTTTTTTTTTCTCCATGATTGCTTAGACAACAGAATCTTCACCACCGACTACGAGCTATGGAAATTGCAGGGAAGACCGCCAGCTACAAATTTAACACCAAGTTGCTCAAAAATCTCGTAGATACCATCCTATCTTAAACCCACCATCTTCATGTCCATCTGCAAGAAACTCCAGTGTCTTTAATCTTATTGCGCACTGCCAGAACAATGTAGTACGAACAACTGAGCGCTATTGAGCAACGTGCATCCAAAAAACATAGGCTACCGATAGCAATGTGTTGGCTGCAACACTCATGACTGTAATCTCCTGTGTATCCTTGGTGTGGGTGTAGGTGGTGCTTATGTTCTAAAAGCCAAAGACAAACTCCATAACTCTGCCCTATTTTTGTGCACTATTCGATCTCTTTTCTGCACTTCCTTGGATTATAAAAACAAAAACAACATATTTAATACTTTTTCTTCTCCTTGTTACTCCTTTTCAAACAATCTTTAACTTGTCTAGCAAAAGAAGTAGTTGGATCTGAATCCCTCTGAGTGATGTGTCAAACCGACGAGGAACGAGCGAACGGGTCGCCATCTCACTCCGGGTTAACGTAAACGAGATGCCACGAGGGTTATAGGGGGCAGCCCAAGATTCAAACCCTACTTAATAGTAGAAAGTGACTGTGGATGTAACCGATTCCTCGATGTTAACAAAAAAAAAATTTCTATTATGTTTTGTGATATAAAAATGCTACTTCCTTTCTTGGCTTAAAAAACTTTTAACTTTGACCTTTTTTTTTTATTTGATTTTAATAACTCTAAAATATGGTTCCTATAAATTTAATTAAATCCACTTTTTCATATAAACTAGATAAGCCTTTAAGCACCTATTTTTCCAAATCTTTTTGGACTTCTTTTGTAGTTTGCTTTCTTATCTTTTGCTATTTTAAACTTGTTCTCCAATAACTTCAAATTTGTAGCTCCTTTGCTTCTCAAAATACTACCCAAAATTTTTTGCACCCCGTAGCTATCTTCCTTCTTTGAATGTTGTCTCTAACACCTTCAACTTGTTGCCTTTTGCACTATGAGATCTAAGATTTTAGAATAATATCTTCTTTGCTTTCAATAGATAATAGGAGGTTGATATTTTTCTTTTTCTTGAAATATATTTAACTCCTCTTTCTTTTGTGCAGGTTCTACTCCTTGTGAAAATTAACTTTTGCACTTTCTTGAAGACTTAAGCTATAAACCTTCTCATGCAACTTTAAACCTTGAAATTGATGCTTAATAAACTTAAACCAAATATGAATGTTTAATTAATGAATCTTTTTACACCAAAGTTGCATACTTTTTTGACCTGGTTTTATGGTGGATTTCTTGGTGATTTGAATCACCTAAATTGCTGCCCCATTTTGATGAATTTGCAGATTTTCCTTGTTGTCTAAAAGAACTCTGAAATCTGCCTAGAAACTCCTCCAATTTTTGGCAAAATTCTTGCCAAATTCTTCTTCCTTGGGCTTGTTGTCGGATGGCAATAATTGTCCCAAATTCTTCACTATCAGGGACTTCTTCTTGCTAGTAATCTTCTCCCTTGAGTTTTTTTGAAATCTTCTATCAATATTTCTTGTGGCTCTTTCTATTTCCTCTCAATCTATCGTATGCTTTGATACCACTATAAGCTTTTAAAGCTATAAACTTAAATGAAATGCAACCACAAGTCTTGAACTAAGCATGCAATGTTATAACTATGCTAATGACTAACTAATAAGTATGTGAGTAGCATGATAAACTTTTGAAATGACTCATGAAATAGCCATTAATGAAAGATCACAAAAATTGGAACTTGATACAAAAAGTGTATGCTATGAGCAATGCATAATTCATATTTAATTACAATGCTAAGTCACAAATATATACTAGTATGTGACTCTTCACTTTCCTACCCTAAGGACACATGTGCATTCTGCATGATAGACACTTGTGCACATGCATACCTAACTAAGGACACTTGTTATTCCTATTCTAAAGAACTCATGTACATGTGGACAATATGCACATTTACATCATTGCACATTATACTATACTTGTGCATTTGTTCTTTTTTATAAAGTAAATACTTAAATCCTAATCTAAACATATACCAAATAATGTAATATTCTCTAATAATAGGTACATGATTTAATGTGCTTCTTAACATTATTGAAGAGCAAAAGACCTCGATAAACTAAATCTAGAAGAATAGTAAATACAAAATCAAAGAAAAAAAGAAGAAGAAGATAATAGATACACACATAACGCATAATTCACCTGGGAAACCCTTACAAGAAAAAACCCAACATAATAATATCTCCTTATTATATAAAATTAACTATCTCCAATACAATAATGTTCATCTCTAATCTCACTTCAAACCATGATGCAAGTGTAATTAAAAAAACAACACAAGAACAAATTTTACAATACCATGGGAAAAAAATCATGGGTTTAAATAATTAACCCTAAACAACCCATATGGGTCTAAAAATAACTTAAGAAACCTTAAAACTTTCATTGGGGGTTGTTGCCCTTGGACCCCCACTTTTTAGAGGCTATCACCTTTAAACCCCTGCTTAGGTGTTGGCCCAACCCTGAACCTCGACAAGCATACATGGAGAGTGTGTAGTACCTTTTAGAGTTAACCCCACCAAAGTAACATGAAAAAAATTTAACACATTTTCAACATCCTCCTATTTTTTGAATAATTTCCATAGGGGCTGAAAACTGGTATTATCAACTGTCAAGGGCAACCATACCCATAGATATTCTACACCAAGAAAAATTTTGAGCAGGTACAACCTTTTTTAATGAATTAACAATATTATTCTCTATATCAACTTTCTCCAGCATCACATGATTCCCTTCAATCATCTCTCTCACAAAATGGTACTTGATATCAATATGTTTTGACCAATCATGAAAACTAGGATTGTTGGCAAAAAATATTGCACTCTTACTATCACTATCAATTATCACAACCTTTTTCTTAAGATCAAATGTTGAACACAATCTCTATAGCCACACTGCTTCTTTACAAACATAAGATATTATAATGTACTCTACCTCTATTGTGGACAAAGCAACCACTGATTACTTTTTACTCATCCAACTTATTGCCCCTCCAAATAGTCTGAATACATAAACACTTGTGGATATTCTCTTGTCTAGATCTCCAACCTAGTCAACATCCATAAAACCTTGTAGATTTACAATATTACTATCTCTAGATTTTCCTTGGTAACATATAGCATAGTCTAAAGTTCCACACAAGTATTTGAAGATCCTCTTCACAATAGTCTAATGTTCCTTTCCTAGATTAGATATATATCTACTAACTACTCCTACTGCATGTGTAATATTAGTTCTAGTACAAACCATTGCATACATAAGACTACCAACAACGCTAGCATCAAGAACATGATGTATTTCTTCAATTTTCTCATATATTTTAGGACATTGTTTAGTAGATATCTTTTGACCAACAATATAGGGAGCACATAATGATTTATAATAATACATCCTAAACCTTTGTAGTATCAAACCAACATATTTCATTTGATTTAACCACAAATTTTTATTTGCACGATCCCTTATTATTTCTATACCCAAAATAAATTTTGCAGCACCCAAATCCTTCATGTCAAATTCATAAGAAACTAAGATTATAGTAACTTTATCGTCTCCTTATTGTTGCCAATTAACATGTCATCCATATACAAATTGATGATAACAAAAATTTTACCTTCTTGTTTAAAATACATGCACGAATATCCTTTGCTTTTTCCAAGCCAAATTGTCAAAACAAACCTATCAAATTTGTGGTTCCACATTCTTAGAGATTGCTTCAAGTTGTAAAGAGACATTTTCAACTTGCATATCAAGTCCTCATATTTTACCCTAAAGCATTCTATTTGTGACATATATATGTCTTCATCAAGTTCACCATGTAGAAATGTTGTCTTTGCATGTGTCTATTCTGATTCAAGATCAAAAGCAACATAAATAATCAACAAAAATCTAATTGAAGTTAGTTTAGCCATAGCAGAAAAAATCTCATCAAATTCAGTTCCCTCAACTTGAGAAAATCCTTTTTCTACCAGGTTAGCCTTGTACTTCTTCAATTTTCCTTCTACATTGTACTTCGTGAATACCCACTTACAACCAACCGATTTTCTTCCAGGGTGTATTCTCACCAAATCGCATGTCTATTTTTTATCTAGGGACTTTATTTCTTCCTCCATAGCCCTTTTTAAAGACTTATTATCACTTTACTAAAGGGCTTTCTTTACAGTACTAGGTTCTTCATCAGTAATTGATATATTAAATGCATAATAAATATTTAAAAGGTTATACCTTTCTAGGAGTCTTCTCACTCGATTTGATCTCCTCAAACTTGGAGTTATAGGTTCTACATCTTCAACTTCCTCCTCACCTTCTTTAATTTTTTCTCTTTAGACTCTCTTTGTAGTTCATCTTCTTCTATAGCACCATGTTCTACCATATGTTCTTCCTCCTATTCCAATTTTACTTGAACTATTTTAGGTTCTTTGCTTGGTTGCATTTCCTATTTTGGAACCCCTTTTATTTCTCTAAAGATCATATTACAACTGTAAACAATATTCTGTATTTTTTAGTTTCACAACTTATATCCTTTAACACCAATACTATAACCCACAAATATACATTTTTTATATTTATAGTCTATCTTAGTCCTTTTCTCTTTTGGGACATTCATATAAGTATCACAACCAAATATTCTTATATGATTGAGAGGGGATTTCTTACCAGTCTACACTTCCTATGGAGTCTTGTCCACCAAAGTTTAGGTAGGAGATCTATTAATGAGGTAACAAGAAATTAACATGAATTTTACCCATAATTTTCTAACCCTGCACCACATAGCATACTTCTAACCTTATCCATCAATGTTTTATTCATCCATTTTGTAACTCCATTCTGCTGTGGAGTATACAGAGTTATTTTTTACCTTTCTATTCCATAGTCCTTGTAAAATTGATCAAATTTATTAGAGAAATACTCACCACCATTATCACTTCTCAAAACCTTTATATTTTTCTCTATCTTATTTTCTACAAGAGACTCAAACTCTTTAAATTTATTGAAAACATTAGATTTATTCCATAAAAATATATCTAGGTATTTCTTCAAAAGTCATCTATAAATTTAATAAAATAGATAGATTTAACTAACGATGCTACTTTTGTAGGTCCAAACACATCACTATGAACTAGATGCATTTTTTTTTCAAATCTTATAGCACTACTAGGAAACTTGACTTGGGTTTACTTTCAAAAAATGCAGTGCTCACAAAAATCAAAATTTAATGGGTAATCAAAAATTCCTTTAGCCATATATTTAATTTTTAATAATTGAAGATATTTTTCACCAACATGCCCCATGTGATGATGCCACAACAATGTCTTTGCTACATGAATACTCAAAGTTGCTTCTACCATATTATTCTCCTTTATAACTGAAGACTTATTGCAATCAATGCTTATAGTGCTAACCTCAAGTTTGAACAAAGTTCTTGTACGAAATCCCCTTGTCAACACCATGACTCCATGAACTATCTTACAACTATATTTATTGAATACCACAGTCACATTCACATCATTCATCTTACTCATGGATATCAGATTTCTTACCAAACTCAAAATATGCAATACACTAGGAAGGGTTTTAATTATTCCATATTTTAACCTCAACTTGACTCTTCCTCGACCTATTATTTTATATGTCGAATTATCTCCCAAGAAGACTTCACCTTCATTTTATCTTTTCATATTCATAGAACCCCTACCTATGAGGAGTCATATGAAAAG
This sequence comes from Wollemia nobilis, assembly GCA_028583015.1. Classification (NCBI taxonomy): domain Eukaryota; kingdom Viridiplantae; phylum Streptophyta; class Pinopsida; order Araucariales; family Araucariaceae; genus Wollemia; species Wollemia nobilis. The sequence goes on from JAQPPZ010002068.1 coordinate 5,666,213, forward strand.
AAGCACCTAAGTCAATCAACCATGAGTCATGACATTCACTTGAGCATGTTGCAGTTAAGAATAAATTCCCTAAATATTCATTTTTAGTCTTCATTTCTATAGAAGTTCTTTCATTAGATGATCAACTATCAACCTTTTTAGATTTGTAATCTCTTTTATAATGCCCTATTTTACCACACTTCCAACATTTACTTTTTTCTAGAGCAACAAATTTTCCCTAGATCTTGATTTCCTTTCTCTTGATTTCTTTTTGCTTCTTTCTTGAGAACAACCTCTCACAACCAAGACATCCTTTTGATGATAATCCTCAAAATATTTTCATCTCATTTTCTTAGATAACAATATTCCTAATATATCCTCTACTTTCAATGTAGAAGTAGTATTGGTGATAGCCATAACCAGGTTATCCCACAAATCAGGTAATGAATAAAGTAAAGTAATGCACTTTTCCTCTTCATCCATTTTTACTTCAATAGAGTTTGATTGACTTACCATAATGTTAAAGACATTCATATGTTCAAGCACAAAGTCACCATCAATCATCTGAAGTGAATACAACCTCTTTCGAAGAAAGATAATATTTACCAGTGACTTTGTCTAATACAAAGTTCCCAACTTACTCCTCGAACAAAGATAAAAAAATAATTAAAAAAATTACTTCTAAGATCTATTTACATTCATATTTCAATATATATATGGAGTTACTAGATATTTTTTTTAGGGTTTCTTAAGCTATTTTTAGACCCATAGTATTGGTGTTAAAGGATATAAGTTGTGGAACCCAAAAATATAGAAGATTGTTTATAGTCGTAATGTGATCTTTAGAGAAACAAAAGGGGTTCTATAATAGGAAATGCAACCAAGAAAAGAACCTAAAATAGTTCAAGTAAAATTGGAATAGGAGGAAGAACCTGTGGTAGAACCTGGTTCTATAGAAAAATATGAACTACAAAGAGATTTTGAAGAGGAAAATTTAGAGGAAGAAAGTAGGAAGGAAGCTAAAGATGTAAAACTTGGGACTCCAAGTTTGAGGAGATTAGATCAAGTGAGAAGAATCCCTATAAGGTATAGCCCTTCAAATATTTATTTTGCATTTAATATATCAATTAGTGATGAAGAACCCAAGACCATAAAAGAGGCACTTCAAAAAAGTGAGAATAAGTCTTCAAAAAGGGCTATGGAGGAAGAAATGGAGTCCCTAGATAAAATTAATACATGGGACTTGGTGAAATTACCCCCTAGAAGAAAACTGATTGGTTGTAAGTGGGTATATAAAAAGTACATTATAGAAAGAAAGTTAGAGAAGTACAAGGCCCGCCTATTAGCAAAAGGATTTTCTCAAGTTGAGGAAATTAATTTTGGTGAGATTTTTTCTCTTATGGCTAAACTAACTTTAATTAGATTTCTATTGGCTATTTCTATTGCTTTTGATCTTGAAATATAATAGATGGATGTAAAGACAATATTTCTACATGGTGAACTTGATGAAGACACACACACACACACACACACATACACACATATATATATCAAAACCAAAATGCTTTAGAGTAAAAGGCAAGGAGTTGAAAAATTCTCTTTACGGCTTGAAGCAATCTCCAAGAATGTGGAACCAAAAATTTGATAGGTTTGTCTTGACACTTGGGCTTGGAAAAAGCAAAGAAGATCCATGCGTGTATTTTAAACAAGAAGTTGAAAATTTTGTTATCATTGTTTTGTATGTAGATGATATGTTGTTAATTAGTAAAAATAAGGAGATGATAAAATTACTAAAATCTTAGTTATCTTCTAAATTTGACATGAACGATTTGGGTGCTGCAAAATTTATTTTGGGTATGGAAATAATAAGAGATTGTGCAAATAGAAAGTTGATATTAAATCAAAGGACATATGTTGATTTGGTACTATGAAGGTTTAGGATGGATGATTGTAAACCAATATGTACTCCATATCTTATTGGTCAAAAGTTATCTATTGAACAATATCCTAAAAAAAATAAGAAAATTGAATAAATGCATCATGTTCCTTATGTTAGTGTTGTTGGTAGTCTAATATATATAAGGGTATATACTAGACCTGATATTGCACATGCAATGGGAGTAGTTAGCAGATATATATCCAATCCAAGAAAGGAACATTGGAATGTTGTGAAGAGAATATTCAAATACTTGCATGGAACTTTAGACTATGCTATTTGTTACCAAGGAAAATTTGGAGATAATAATATTTTAAATCTATAAGATTTTGTGGATGTTAAATAGGCTAGAGATCTGGAAAAGAGAAGATCCATGAGTGCTTATGTGTTTAAACTATTTGGAGGAGTAGTAAGTTGTATGAGTTAAAAATAATAAGTGATTCATTTATTCATAACAGATGTAGAGTACATTGCAGCAACACATGCCTATAAAGAAGTAGTGTGGCTACAGAGTTTGTGTCAATATTTGGTCTTAAGCAGAAGGTTGTAAGAATTGATAGTGACAGTCAAAGTGTAATAATTTTGACCAACAATCCTATTTTTCATGATCAATCAAAACATATTGATATCAAGTACCATTTTGTGAGAGAGATGGTTGAAGGGAATTAGGTGATGCTAGAGAAAGTTGATATAGAGAATAATAGTGTTGATTCATTAAAAAAGGCTATACCTACTAAAAAAATTTCTTGGTGTAGAAGATCTATGGTTATGGTTGCCCTTGATAGTTGACAATGTCAGTTTTAGCCCTCACAGAAAGTATTCAACAAGTGGGAGAATGTTGGAAATATGTTGAATATTTTCCATGTTACTCTGGTGGGGTTAACTCTAAAAGGTAATGGACAATCTCCATGTATTCGAGGAAAATTTAGGGATTTTAAGATTTTCAGACCCAAATGGGTTGTTTTGGGTTAATATATGTGAACCCATGATTTTATGCCTATGGTATTGTAAAATTTATTCTTGTGTTGTTATTTAAAATGCACTTTCTTTAGGGTTTGAGAGAAGATGAGATATGAACATTATTATATTAGAGATGGTTAAGTTTATACAATAAGGAGATGTTACTGTGGTAGGTTTTTTTTTCCACAAGGGTTTCCCAAATAAAATATTGTGTTATGTGTGTATCTCTTATCTTCTTCATTTTCCTTTGATTTTGTATTTACTATTTTTATAGATTTAGTTTATTATGACCTTTTGCTCTTCATTTTTTGTCAGAGCTAGGTTTTTTATCTTTGTTCAAGGAGTAAGGATTTCAACATGGTGATAAAGTACTTCTTGAGTGGGAGCCATATGTGGAAGAATATGGGCAAATACAAATTATGGGAAGCACACGAGTAGAGATTGAAAATTTTAATAGATAAAATTTTGAGTTATGAAAACTCAATATGGAGGATCTGTTAGTTGATAGAGATTATTGGATTGTGGTCTCGAGAATAAAACCAACATAAATAACAAATGAGGATTTGTTGAAGATCGATAGGAAGGCAAGAAGTTCTATTGGATTATACTTATCTAATTTGGTATTGTTAAATGTATTGAAAAAGACCACGATTAATTAGTTATGGGATAAGATAGAAACTTTGCATCGGATAAAGTTGTTGGTAAATAAATTCTTTTTTTGGAAGTTGTATTCACTTTGGATAAATGATGGTGACTTTGTGACTAAACATCTGAATACTTTTAACACTATGGTAAGTCAATTAAACCTTGTTGAAGTAAAAAATGGATGAAGAGGAAAAGTATATTACTTTACTTTATTCATTACTTAATTCGTGGGATAACCTAGTTATGGATATCACCAATACTAATTCTACATTGAATGTAGAGGATATAGTAGGAACATTGCTATATGAGGAAATAAGATGAAAATCGCTTGAGGATTATCATCAAAATGATGCCTTGGTTGTGAGAGGTCGTTCTCAAGAAAGGAGCAAAAAATAATTAGGAGAAAATAAATTGAGATCTAAAGGTAAATTTGTTGCTCTAGAAAAGAGGAAATGCTAGAAGTGTGGTAAAATAGGGTATACAAATTATTTCAAAGAAAAAGTTTATTTACAAATGAATTTCTTCAATACAAAGTTCCCAACTTATCCTATAACGACTTTGTCATGGTATTTGTCGATACATTCAACAATACCAAATCAAATAAGCACAATATGATAGAACTCCTTACCTTCCTATCGATCTTCAAGCAATCCTCATCTATCATTGATATTGGTTTTATTCTCGAGATCGCAATCCACTGATCTCTATCAACCAATAGATCCTATATCTTGAATTTTCATAACTCAAAATTTTATCCATTAAAATTTTCAATCTCTACCCATGTGCTTCTCATTATTTTCTTTAGTCTAGATTCTTCCACATATGACTCTCACTCAAGAATTAATTTATCATAGGTTTGAAACCCTTACTCTTCGAACAAAGCTAAAACCTAGCTCTGATACCAAATGAAGAGCAAAAAGACCTCGATAAACAAAATCTAGAAACACAGTAAATACATAATCAAAGGAAAAAAAAGAAGCTAAAAAATACATACATAACACAATATTTCACCTAAGAAACCCTTACTAGAAAAATCCAGCACAATAGTATCTCCTTATTGTATAAACTTAATTGTCTCTAATACA